>OZ024723.1:34186972-39489472 GCA_964016875.1 Fallopia convolvulus | reverse complement strand
TGACAAATTAAAACAATAGTGTTATCAGAAAAGTGAATGACAAATTAAAACAATAGTGTTATCAGAAAAGTGAATGACAATACAATAGTAGTATTCTGATTACATGTCTTCCTCATTTGTATCTATCTCACTCTCAAACTCACCCTCAGACGTTTCAGTAGACGTCTCTTCTTGATCCTCTATGACATGATCCTCTCCGTTTGGGTCGTTTAACGGACCAAATGGATAATTATATTGTGTGTCGTCGATAACTCGTGGAAGGGAAGAATCATGTTGAAATGCCTCCTCAACAGCAACGCCCCTGGACCCACTCTCATGAGGGTCTACGCACGTACCTTCATCGGGCCACACTCGTGACTTCACTTTACAGACCGTTCTCCATTCAGCATCTGCACGCCTCACCTTTGGATAATCGAGGAAATAAACTTGAGTGGCTTGATGTGCTAATATGTAACGATCTTTTGTTCTCAACATTTTATGTCGATGAACATCGACAAGCTTTAGGTGAGGGTGAATGCGTGTTCCTCCACGACTTCTAGTGTCAAACCACGAACAATTAAAGACAATAGGGCGCTTTACGGTTGGAGATAGGTAATGCAGCTCAATGATTTCCTCTAGCACACCATAGAAGTCCTCCTCGTCGGTGCCGAAGCTTTGTCCTAGAACACAAACTCCACTACTGTCAGTGGCCCTGGTTGATGCGTGTGCCCTCGTGTGGAATCGGTAACCATTGACAAAGTAAACAGGATATGTCCTCACTTTTTTAGAGGGTCCACGAACAAGTGTTGCAATGTTAGGATCTGTAACTGCCGGACTGTCGGCCTGCAATTTTAAATCAGCATGTATATATAATTTCGGATTCAACATAAAAATGTACATTTTGAAACTAAATAGAAATTAATATAAGAAATCCTTACATGGGAGTAAAACCAGAGGCGAAAGTGTCTTTCCAAAATATTTTGCTCTTCAACATCGGTTATTGTTGGATTTGACGACCGCACGAAGTTTGTCAAATAGTACCTACGACAGAGTAATTGAATGAAATACATACTTTATATATATCGAACCAACTTTAGTTGAGATTATAGAAACATACTCAATATAGGGTTCCACTTCGACGCAGTTCATGAGAATGTATGTTTGGATCACATGGAATTCATCATCTGTGAGGAAACGACCAGTTGATCTGCTACCCAAGGTTCGACCAGTTGTTGTGAAAATAGACAAATCGCCCGGATCAACCCCAACTGGAAGTGTGCAACTGACGTTGCGGGCGTTATCCATATGAGTACTCGTCACATGTGAGCTAAAATAATACGAGCAGAATGTGGACGTCTCCTTAACGAGATAGGCACTACAAATTGACCCCTCAACATGGGCTTTGTTACCAACTGAGGCCTTCAGCCTTTTTAAGAGCCTACAAGATATACATTGAAAACCATTAATATTTATTATACAAGTTAATTATATGAATCCAAAACTGAACAACTGCATACAACTGTACGTACCTTTCTTCTGGATACATCCATCTATAATTGACAGGGCCACAAAGTGAAGCTTCCCGTGGCAGATGAATAGGCAAGTGCTCCATTGAATCAAATAACGCAGGGGGAAAGATGCGCTCCAGCTTGCACAAAATTATTGGTATTTCCTTGTGCAATTGCATAACCACCTCAGGCTTCAGCTCGTAACACGTCAAGTCTCTGAAGAACGCACTTAGCTGAGCTATGGGCTCCTATACTTTGTCATCAAGAAATGGACGAAAAGCAACAGGCATCAACCTTTGCATGAACACATGACAATCACGGCTCTTCATCCCAAAGAGCCTAAGCTTGTGCAAGTCAATGCAGCGGCTCAAGTTGGACACGTAGCCATCCGGGAATTTTACGGATCTCAACCAATCTAGAAGCACTTGTTTTTCATGACGATCTAGTGCATAGCAAGCCTTTGGGTACCTATTGTCCTCCTTATCAAGTTCCAACTCCGGACGCTTGCACAATTCCTTTATATCCTTTCTGGCCGACCACTTGTCTTTCGACTTCCCCGGAACATCGAGAATGGTGAAGAAAATATTATCGAAGACATTTTTCTCAATGTGCATGACATCTAAATTATGTCTTAGCAGTAGACTAGGCCAGTAAGGTAGGTCCCAGAAAATGCTTTTCTTCTTCCAACCCAAACCTCTACTGACTGCGGCATTGTGCTCCTCAGCTCCCACTTCAGTTATCTTCATCAAGCCCATATTGTTTATCTGGTCTAATATCTCGTATCCATCACGAAGTACCGGGGGACCACGACACTCCCGTCTACCTTTCTTGAAATCAGTCTTGTTGTTTCGGAAGCGATGATCAGGTTCTGTAAACCTCCTGTGACAATCGAACCAGCACATTTTGTGTCCATGTGTTAGATAAAATGCATCGGTGAACTCCATGCAATAAGGACACACGTATTTCCCAGAAGTGCTCCAGCCTACACAAACATATATTTTGTATCACACATTAATTAAATTTCACAAATCATATATATGCATTATTATTATATATAATAGTTTCAAATTGATTAGCATATGTAAAATTAACAACATACCAGACAACATCGAATATGCGGGGAAGTCACTAATAGTCCATATTACAGCTGCAAGCAACACAAAATTCTACTTCCTCCAAGAATCGTACGTGCACACCCCATTAAGCCACAGATCCTTCATCTCGGCTACCAACGGTTGCAAGTAGACATCCAACTTCTGCTTCGGGCTCTTCGGTCCAGGTACAATAACCGTCAAAAACATAACCTCTTCTCGCATACACATCAATGGCGGAAGGTTGTAGGGTGTCAGAATCACAGGCCAACATGAGTACTGGCGCCCGGACGCCCCGAACGGATTGAAACCGTCCGTGCACAAGCCTAGTCTCACATTTCGTGCTTCTGATGCAAAATCTGGCCACACAGCATTGAAGTGCCTCCATGCCTCTGCATCTGAAGGATGTCTCATCACCCCATCTTGTGCGTGCTCTGCATGCCATCTCATGTGTTCGGCAGTCACCACAGATGCGTACAACCTCTGCAACCGTAGAGTTATTGGCAAGTAAAACATACGAGAATAGGGAATGAGCTTTGTCTTGCCTTGATTCCATCTAGGATAGTCACATATCTTGTATGCCGCGTATTCTGCATCTGCACCCCAATATATCATGCAAGAGTTTGGACAACAATCAATCATCTCGTAAGGAAGACCGAGACCCTCAACCAGTTTTTTCGTGTCGTAAAACGTGGCTGGTAATGTCGTCTCCAGGTGAGAAACGCGTTCGCAAAAATCCGAGATCATGTCATATCCGCGCTTCGTCATCCTTAGCTTAGACTTTAGGCTTAGTAGCTCAGTCGCAGCCTCCAACTGCGTCATATCACATCCAGGCCACAAAGGCCTATTTGCGGCCGACAACATGTCGTACATACGCTGTGCATCGGGATTGGGCGCTTCATTATAATATTGCTCCCCTTGCTCATGCCTTATATCCGCATTCTGCACGGGATCCTCAGCAGTGTAATCACTTCGGCCATAATTAAAACCATTATACACCATCTGTTCCATTCGATTATCATTCCCACCATTTAATGGTGGTGCTGGATCAGAACTGCTACAGCCTTCATGCTGTCTAGACTCGGCCAACAATGCAACGAACCTTTCATCTGTCTCCCCGTGCGAAACCCAATGGTAATAGTTCGGAACAAAACCTTCCTTAACAAGGTGATAATGCACATCATCCACATATTTCATTTTCTTATTCTTGCACCTCCGACACGGACACCTTAATTCGGATGGGTTATAGGACGGCATAGATTTGCAGAATTCCAAAAATTGCTCTACCCCAGCTAAAAACTCGTTGTTCAAAAAACCATCTATATTACGCACATACATCCATTCACACATTTTTTCCTTCCTGCATTTCAAAATAAGAGTACAATTAAATTAATTCAACTGCATATTATACTGAATGTGGCGACCATATGGACGCTAATTAGCGACCATATGGTCGCTGATAAGCATTTAGCGATCATATGGTCGCCATTTAGCGTCCATATGGTCGCCAGATTCAGTATATCAGAACAGACATTTACAACATAACCAATTGTTATTTGCGGTAAAATTCTGTAACACAATCTCTTATAAATATATAAACGAAAGCTTTCTACCATCAATATTTATCTAAAACAATATAATGACGGAATGAAAAATTAGGAATAAGATTTAAATACATACCTTTAGTGAGGATGTCGGTAAAATTTGACGGAATTTCTTCCTAGAATCAATTCACAATTGTGGTTGATTTTTTCTCTCTTTTGTGAATATTTTGGAAGAGAGCGGAATGAGAGTGAAGTTGTGTTGAAGCAGAATGAGAGTGCATTTTTTAGCGGAATGAGAATGCAATATATGCTGAAATGGTGAGAATTTTACCAATTACTGTTTTTAGCAACCAAGTGGTCACCAAAAACGCGGGATATTACCCGCCAAAATAGATGTGGCGCGCCAAAACATCTGATCCAAGTCAGCGACCAACTGGTCGCTACAGTTTGCGATCAAGTGGTCGCGAGATCGTTGGCGACCATATGGTCGCTGAATTTTGCGACCATATGGTCGCAGATATGTATTCTAATGTTTGCGACCATATGGTCGCAAAATTCAGCTACCATATGGTCGCTACATGCTGGCGGGAAATTTCCCCACGCACTTGTTGCGACTATAAAGGCCCAGCGACCACGTGGTCGCCCATTTTAGCGACCACGTGGTCGCGAATTTGGTTTTATTTTTTTCCCCCGTTTTGACGTCCAGATTTGCGACCATTGGCAACCATATTCCGTGATCGCTAAAATATGGTCGCTAAATCTGCAGAATGGTGTAGTGGAAGGCCCCTCTATTGTATGGTTTGCTTTGAGAGCGTTTTCTCTGCCTTGCTTGCCTAAGATCGACGCCGGCCACACCTTGAGCTCCCTTTGGAATCCAAACTTAGGAAGAGATCGAGATTGCACCTTGGAGACCTTCGTGGTTTCGATTTGTGCACTTCTCACCTTAGATCTCTTTCCGATTGCACTTTGTGATTTATGTTCTTTTTTCCCTTTGTAGTTCCCCTTGTGATCTTAGAATTCTTCTGATTGAGGCTAAAAGTTTACATAAAATCGTTTGAGTTCTTATTGCTTTGTTTTTGTTTGTTCTTGATCTCTCTTGTTCTTCTACTTTTCATTAATAATAATTGATAAACCGATATAAGCTCTCACCTCCGATTAACCAGTTTTCATGAAATTTAAGTCAAACATAGATATTTTGATTCATATTGTAATCATTCGCATTTCTCTTGACATTAGAAATCTTGATGCTATAAGCCCATATTAAAGGAAAAAATATTACAAGATCATTGATTGGTGCTAATGGTCGTATTACATGGGCTGCAATTTAACACAAACAACAAAACCACATAAAATGCCTAGTCTAGAATTTGGTGTAGTGTGACATGGCAAGAACTCGAGGTGAGATAGTCCTAATGCACTGACTCTAATACAGCGTAGTAAGCAATCATAGCTGGAAGTGAAACCACCAACATTGTATTATTTCCATAGTTAGAAAAGATAAATGAAAAAAGGGAATGCAAAATCACATAAGAATGATGTTAATTTGCTTCTGAATTAGAAAAAAGTTGGAATGAAACTTACGCAGTACTAAGCACATCTGCGTGTAGTCCATACTCTTTGGCATAAACGAAGCTGGTGATAGCTTGTGGTAACGCAGCCTGCAACGTACACCATGATCAACAAATCTCTTATACAAAAACACCACCGCCACCAAAATTGATATAGGGCTAAATCCATCTCAAAGGCGTATAAAAACCAAAGAGCACGAGGATGTGCTCCATCTACAAATCTCTTGAAATTAGGTATAATTAAGTAGCTTTAATTCGATTAAATATTTTTGTTCTATACTATTTCATTTCATTTATATACATTTTGTTTACCTGTATGATGGCTATACTTAGGAGATCTCCGCGCATCCCGACTGCTACAGCGCCAATCGCCATTGTTGCCGGGCCAGCAATAAACTTCAACAACATCCCGAATACCGTCAGCTTAGTTCCACACGCGATTATCTTTTGTTGCAAAGCCATGAACATGCCTGCATATACGCACACACCTCTTTAACCAAGTGCTAATTAAAACGTGCAAACCGAAATCGCAAAGGTATAGCCTTACTCGTGCTAAACATAGCTATTCCTGTCCCAGCATTTGACATGACTTGCACTGATTTGTCGACGATGCTTGGCATTTCGATGTTCCACCTGCACATATCATATATAAACTGTGTTGAGTACAAATTGAATTGTTGTATGGGGTTGTATTTACTTATCCATAAGTTTAGTAAAAAGATATCCTACAGAGAAGTGTATTTAATTACCTGCTGGCCAGTATGGCCCAAACGATTCCTATAATGCAAGAATAAGAATTCGGATTCACAACGAGCCTTAGCCACACGATCTTCATCAAGGACCAAAAAGACGGCTTGGTTATGACTTCCGCATCATCTCCTTCGGAGCTCTTGCCTTCTTCAATTGCTTGGACTCCGGAATCTTTAACTCTATTCGAAAAGTCCGTTGCCGATCGATGGCATTGTAGGACAAACATCAAGATTGTGAACCAAAGCATATACTGGACTATTGTTGAGAGGACGACTATTTGCACACCTAATGGCCCATACATGGCCTTAAGTAACGGGACACCTATAAAAAGAGTATTAGGCAAAGTCAAGGAATAGCTAGTTATGGACCAACAATAGCTTCCTTTGGTGCTACATTTTGCCCACAAGCCTATCACTCCAACTATGATGACCTTAGAGATAACATCCGCGCCTATGAACTTGTAGTTCCATTTAAACGGATTCGTGTGTGCGGTGAGGTCGAAGGTGAAGAACGGAAGAATAATGTAGCAAAAGAGGCGGTTTACTATATCACAATGATCCGCATCGAACAAGCGCCACCACTTAACCGAGACGTACCCTAGGGTCAGGGCTACGTAGAGCGGTACCATGGCTACGGTGACCTTGTAAATATCTTCCCACCCTATCATATTTGGTGTTTGCTTTTTTAAAAAAAATTAGAAGTTGTGATGAAAATAATGCTTTTTGATTGTTGTTTAAGAGATTATTGCTTAGTAGAAGAAAATGAAGCTATTTATAAGCACAAATTAACAAGAGTTAGCCCACACATGTTGAAGAATGAAGATAAGAGACTTTTACGCGCGAAGACAACTTATTTGTGGATGTAGCGTGCATAATTGGAGAGTGACCAAGAATTTCTACTTTTGTCATGTGCATTAAGATGCCATTGTAAATTTTCAATTGACATTGTGGCAATAGCTTTATACGTACAGACGGCCCATCAATGGTAATAAAGCTTGATGGTTCCGGAATTTATTCCATTCTAACTTCTGCAATTGAAAGCCCATATTGGGTTAGCAACTGTTTTATTAGTGGTGCACTAGAACTGTCAAAAGCTGACCAGCTGCAAACCCGACCCGACCCGCAAACACGATTTGAATTGTCTAAAAATTTTAGGGTCAAGACACAAAATTTTAACCCGAGACTCGAAATAAACCGAATCCGATAAACCCGAAACACGTTTGGTTGAAACACGAAACCCGTTGGATTGACTGATTTAGTATATTTATTGAATGTATAAAATTTATTTTGAAACTTATAATATATTTTATTATTAAAATATATTTTGAAACTTATAGAATGTAAATTAATTAAGAGCACTTCAAATCTCCTTTTATTGCATAAGCAATTAAGCACTAAACCTCACTAGTGCAGGTTTAGGCTGAATCGGGTTCGGGTTGTTATGGGTCACGGGTTAATTGGGCCAGGTCGTTGTGGGTTTTCGGACGAGTCGGGTTGACTAGCGAATCACAAACATCTGTTTTTTTATAATTATTAAAATCAATTTTTTATTTTATTAGTTTGATTAGTGAATATGTCTAAATTAATAGTATCGGGTGATACTAGGTCGTGTTTTATTTATTTATTTAATATTTTGCTTTTTTAATTTAACAAAATTTAAATATATAAATATATTTTTTGTTAATCAAAATAATATAAAATTATGATGATGATTGTTGATGATAACAAAGTAAACTTTTCATATATATTATTTCATGAGTAATTGTGTTTTTATGGAATTTAAAACCAATAAATATAGTTATGAACAATCGTGTTTTTATGTAATAAAAATGAAATATACATCCTTTTAAATTAATTAAGCATATGTATGTATATAAGATTATAGTTGATGTAAGTTCATATCATATCATATCATAACTATATACTAGGTTAAAAAAATTATTAAACGACACATGTCGCTTTTAGATTGGACCACACCACCCCTTTAATTAAAATCAATCTTTGGCAAAATAATTAAGTTTAATATAAAGATAGTGTATTGTATGTACAATCTTATATCACTACAATCAATGGATAAAAAATCTCATTCTTAATTTTAAAAAAATAATCTTTTATACTATATATTATACAAATATTAGGATATTTATTTTACTTTTAGATAAAATGCATATGCTATGTTTAGATAATTAAGTTAATATAAAGATAGTGTAATGTACATACAATCTTGTATCATTATAATTGAGTTTATTTTGAACGGTCCCATGTATTTAATAGATTGATAAGTATTTATCTTATTACTTATCTATTTTCATAATTAAATAAATTATCATATTTTGGATATTAATTTAATTCATAATACTAATAAAATATTATTGTTTCAAATAAACACCTTTTATAGTTTATTCATTTTAAATATTTATTCAAAATTTATATTTAAGCATTTACATGATTATTTTTCTTGGATAATAAATATATTTGAAAATATTTTATTAATAATATTTTATTAAATAAAAACTCGTACAAGGTATGGGAATACAGAGTTTGGTTCTCATAAAACATCCCCTTAACATGAAACGGAAGGAGAATTTTGGACCCTTGGATCAAGGAGGTCCAAGGGCTGATTTTCTTTCACCTTTTATTAAAGGTGGGGGCAATTATGTCTTTTCCCTCTCTAATTAATAATCCTTTTTCTCTTTTTTGTTTTGTCTAGGGTTCGTTCAAAAGCAGATCGAAGATTGTGCCCTTCGATTGAAACGGAAGGAGATCGCCATCGCCGAATCCGAAATCCAACGAGTTTGAATCTGCGAGTCTCGTTCCAACCATGGCAGAAAGTGGTAAGAAGGATTCACAAATCCATTGAACGAGATCGAACTGTGTGATTTTTTCGGAATCGATTGAACTAGTCAATCGAACTCGTTGAACGAGATCGAACAGTGTGATTTTCGGAATCGATTGAATTGGTCAATCGAATTGTGTGAATCTAGTTGGATTTTGATTGAACTGTGTGAATCGAACTTAATACTAGGCCAATCTTGAACTGTGTGAATCGATTGAATTGTGTGAATCGATTGAACTGTGTAAATTTTCCTGTAAACTAGGCCAATCTTGCAAAATTCGACGTTGCACTTTTCGGACTTAATACTGCACTTTTCGGACTTAAGAATGCACTTTTAGGACTTACTAGTGCATTTTTCATACTTAAATAACGCACTTTGCACTTCTCGTTGATAATGCACTTTTAGGACTTAATAATGCACTTTTCATACTTACTAGTGCACTTTTCATACTTACTTGCACTTTTCATAAAAGAGTATAACTAGTATATGACAATGCACTTTTCAGCCTTACTAGTGCACTTTTTATACTTAACAATGCACTTTTCATTTTTGTTTAGAGAACATATATTTGACCTTATAGAGAACATATTTTTATTGCACTTTTCACAGTTAATAATGCACTTTTTACACTTAAGAGTGCACTTTTTCTACTTAATAGCACTTTGTATATCTTTTACTTTTCACTGATTTAGTTAGTAGTTTAGGTAATGCACTTTTCCTAGTATACAATGCACTTTATTATACTTTCAATGCACTTTTACTGATTTTCAACTAACACCTTAATATTTCGCTTTTATGTTGTTGTAGTGGGGACATTAAACTCTTCTTCAACTACTATTCTGAATGAGGAATCACCTAAAAACAGTGGTGAATATTTCATTGAGCTATCTCAAGGGGGAACGACATACTATTTGCCCACATGTCCATCCGAGTTGAAAACATATGAAGGTCAAATTTTGTTTTAGTACAAGTAGCCTATTAGCTCAAATGGTAGAGCGGTGTGCTTTGTGCACAAAGATGTAGGTTCGATTCCTACATGGGCTAATATGATATCTTACAAAAATTAATTCTTAACACATTTATTCCTAACCTAACTACCTAGGTACTAAAAGAAGTTATATTTTATCGTGTGTCAAATAACTAATAAACCACTATTTTTCAAAGAAGATCATGATCAAATTAGCTTATGTGGGATTCGAACCCACATCTCTGTGCATAAGCACATTGCTCTTCCATTTGAGCTAATAAGCTTTTCTTAAATTAATGCACTTTTACATGTTTTTAATGCACTTTTACATGTTTTAATGCACTTTTTGACATTATACTTGCACTTCTTTCTTATGCGCTATTATTAGTTTCCGGTGCACTTTTACATGTTTTTAATGCACTTTTACATGTTTTTAATGCACTTTTTGACATTATACTTGCTCAGATTTCTTATGCGCTATTATTAGTTTCTGGTGCACTTTTACATGTTTTTAATGCACTTTTACATGTTTTTAATGCACTTTTTCACATTATACTTGCACTTTTTTCTTATGCGCTATTATTAGTTTCGGGTGCACTTTTACATGTTTTTAATGCACTTTTACATGTTTTTAATGCACTTTGACATGTTTTTAATGCACTTTTTGACATTATACTTTCTCAAATTTCTTATGCGCTATTATTAGTTTCTGGTGCACTTTTAGCTGTTTTTAATGCACTTTTACATGTTTTTAATGCACTTTTTCACATTATACTTGCACTTTTTTCTTATGTGCTATTATTAGTTTCGGGTGCACTTTTACATGTTTTTAATGCACTTTTACTTGTTTTTAATTCACTTTTTGACATTATACTTGCTCAGATTTCTTATGCACTATTATTAGTTTCTGGTGCACTTTTAGCTGTTTTTAATGCACTTTTACATGTTTTTAATGCACTTTCATGCCATGTACTCTCTTTTTGTTTTTCATAGGCAAACATCTCATATTTTCTCAGATAGATAAACTAAAGAACTCCAAGACTGAAATTTCCAACAACACTGAAATTAGCACAAATCCTAAACCAATCAAAAGTTCAAGCTACACATTTCTAACTAATCTAAGCGAGAAACACAAACCCTAAACAATTAAGCAGAAATCAAAACGAAAGACACGCATACAAATCCAGCAATTTCACACACAGATATAGCGATTCAGACATACGACCCGCCAAATTGAACTAGAACATGAACCCATAAATTGGGATCGTGATCGTCCTTCGATCGTTTGGAGACTTTGAGCGTCCTTCGATCGTTTGGAGACTTTGAGCGTCCTTCGAGCGTCCAAATTGAACCAGACTCGATCGTCCTTCGATCGTTTGGAGACTTTGAGCGTTTGGAGTAGATTGGGCTTACAAAATTGAGCGTTTCGATTTCGTTTGGAGTAGATTGAGCGTTTCGATTTCGTTTGAGCGTTTGGAGTCGATCCAAACTCCTTATTTTTGATATTTTAGGTTAAGGGTATAGGAGTTGGGTGTATTTACAAAATTGCCACCTTCCTGATTTGTTTTAATTTTTTTTCAAAATCACAGAAGTAATCTCAGTCCTTGGATCATGTGATCCGACGGCCCAAAATTCTCCTTCCGTTTCATGTTAAGGGTTGGTTTCATTTGAACCAAACTCTGGGAATACATAGTGGTTATTTTACTAACTCTAATGTGAATAGCTTCCTAATTATAGAACATTTAAATATTATTTAATTTTTGTTTTTTTCTTATTCATTACTCCCATTTTTCAATTTTAATTTTTGTGGAAGAAAATTAAATTGAATACAAAAAGGAGCATTTATTTGACTTTGAGAGAGAACTTTACTTGTAGTAAAGATTAATTATGGTTGAATTTTAGAAACAAAAAACATTATTAGGAAACAATAATTATCTAAAATAATTTGTCACTAAATCTATGGTACATTATAATGGTTTATTATTTATCACTTTTTAATTCAGAAATTATTATATTTTACAAAAATTGAATTATTAACAATTTCTATAATTATAAGAAGTCACAATATAATTTATTTAATTTGATCAATGTTATGGATTATTTCATTCACTTGAGCATTTGAAAGGGTTTATAGATTTATAGGTTTATAGAAGTTATACAATGGTAGATCAATAGTTTTTTTTATTCTTTTGCATCTTTTTTTGTACTCCGTATTATTTTATAATAGGCCATATTAATTGATGGGCTATTGGTCTTCGTGGTTTAATTTTAGGATTTGCTCTATATGTTTAATTAGTAGTATTAGTCATAAATGAGCAATTTTTCTTCTTTATATTATACACTAGGTGGATGGCCCGTGCTATCGCACGGGTTTACATTGATTATATTTTACATTTTATAGTATGTATAGATTGTTTTTTCTCTTCACTTTACTCATTTCCAAGAGTTTCTTTATTGATTCTTATTTTTCAATAATTTGAAAGTTGTCTTTTTTTTTTTTTACTTTGTGGTGAATGGAATTGTGATGTGATCATGCAAAAGTGAAAAGCTTATACACTTTGAAAGGGAGTGGAATACGAAATGTTATATTTTAAATTTGATCTTATCTTTTGTTTGAAATACCAAAGGTTGATCTTATCTTCTTTTATTTTTACTTTTATTTGCAATACTAATGGTTATAATTTAATAATATTAAATTCATATTGTAATACTAAAGGTTACTACAAAAGTTGCTAAATAATGTCAAATTTTATATTTTAAATTTGATTTTATCTTTTGTTTGGAATACCAAAGGTTGATCTTATCTTCTTTTATTTTTACTTTTATTTGCAATACTAATGTTTATAATTTAATGGCTTTAAATTCATATTGTAATATCATAGGTTGTGTCTTGTGTGTAATATACCAAAAGATACTACAAAAGTTGCTAAATAAATGATGTAATATTAAAGATTAATGCTAATTTTATTTTGTTATTTTTGTGTATAATACCAAATGTTGTAAAATATACAATTAGTATATTAGATAATACTTTATTTTTAGATTTTGTGAACTACTCACAAAATAGATAGAGAGATAGTTGTGTTGGAATATTTATTTTATTTCTTACTTTATTTTATTTGTTTAATTTTAAATAATAATTTTTAATTAATTGCACGAAAATTCATTGATACATAATAATTATATTATGACATATTTATTTTATTTATTTTTTATTTTATTTTTACTCTTTATCTTTCATGATTGTATTATCATTGATTGCCAATTTTTTTCTTATAAAAATAGATATATTGATAGATTTTTTAAAATTTAATTATTTGATATAATAATAGTCATTAATCCAATTAATTTCAATATTGATGGTCAATTATGGTTACAAATTTTCAACTTTTTTTATTTATTTTGATAGAATTATTCAAGGTCACGCATGGTTACAACTTTTTAACTTCTTTTTAATATTTTTTGATAGATAGAATGGTGAATAATCTAATTTTTAAAAAAAATCAATAAAATTTGTTACTTTTTAAATTTTTATTTATATCTTATGTTGTCGACTAATGTTTATTTCTATATCATTCAATGAATATAGGGTAATTCATTTTTTCAATAAGTTATCCTCTTGTTAGTACTATGAATATTATGAGTTGTTATTTGATACAATATACTTGTATATTGAATATATATATATATAATTAAATTATTTAGTTTATTGTTAAATTAATATTGTCAATTTTCAAAACTTTCATGTTGTTTTGATTTTGGAAACTTTCATGTTATATATTGAATATTGAAGAATGTTAATTACTTGACCATCTACTGCCACAAATTTGAATATTTATAATGTACAAATGTTTGTTAAAATAAAATTATTAAAAATCATATTAAGTACATGAAAATTAATTGTCATTTTTAAGTTTATAGGTCTTTAGATCTACATATATATGGATTAGATTAAAATTAGAAATAAAATACTTTGGTTTTAAAAATTAAATTTGTTTGATGTTGAAGGATTATGAAAGATGTGAACAACTCATTAGTTTGAAATATTTTATAATAGAAATACAAATCTCAAATAAAAAAAATTGGTTAAAGAAAACAAAAATTTAATGTAACTAAGAAAATTAGTTTAAATTATTATATATTTTTTACTTTAGTGTCGCAATCATTGACTTAAAATCATTACTATAGAACAAAAAAATAATGAAATAGAAATTGCAGAATTTTAACCTGAACGAAATAATTTTATTGCTTGGATGGTATGTACCCTTCATTGATCTAGAGATTATTGACTCTTTTTTTTACTTTACCCATCTCCAAGAGTTTCTTGATTGATCCTTATTTTTCAACAATTTGAGAATTATCTTTTATTTTTTGCTTTGTAGTGAATGAAATTGTGATGTGAGAAGTGAAAAGCTTATATAGTGAGAAAGAGAGTGGAATATGAAAGGTTATATTTTAAATTTAATAATATCTTTTGTTTGGAATACCAAATATTGATCTTATCTTCTTTTAGTTTTACTTTTATTTGTAATACCAATAGTTATAATTTAATGACTTTAAATTCATATTGTAATATCAAAGGTTGTGTTGTAATATCAAAGGTTATTAGTACAAAAGTTGCTAAATAAATGATGTAATATCAAATACTAATGCTCATTTTGTTATTTTTTTATGTAATGCCAAATGTTGTAAAATCCAAAATTAGTCTATTAGATAATACTTTATTAATAGATTTTGTAAACTACTCACAAAATAGATAGAGAGATAGTTGTGTTTGAATTGTTATTTTATTTGTTTAATTTTTAAGAATAATGGTTTAATTAATTGTGCAAAACCCTTCACATAAATTAATCAAATTAATCTACCATCAAATGATTACCCTAGCGCATAACCTTCTCTTCTTCACGTGATCATCAAATAATTTATGGTGATCCTCATCCACTTTGCCAAGCTTTCTGACACAAATGTTGCTTTTCACCTACCATATAAATAAAATAATAAAATACTCAAAGTGTATCCAAATATAATGCTAGAAATCATATGAAACAAAGGGATTCAACAGAGAAAAAGTACCTCTATTGAATTGTGTAAACCATTTTCTTTTGCCCTTCAAGTAACAATCACTAAACACATCAACTATAAGATTTGATTTGTAAATCATTTGCTTTTTTCCTTCAAGTGAGAATCACCAAATACATCAAAAATAAGAGAGTGATATGATCATCCAAAAGTGAAAGGCTTATATAGTGAAAAAGAGAGTGGAATATGAAAAGTTATATTTTAAATTTGATCTTATCTTCTGTTTGAATACCAAAGGTTGATCTTATCTTCTTTTATTTTTACTTTTATTTGTAATATTCATGATCATAATTTAATGGCTTTAAATTCATATTGTAATACCAAAGGTTGTATGTAATATCAAGGGTTACTACAAAACTTGCTAAATAAATGATGTAATATTAATTATTAATGTTTATATTTGTGTGTCATTATTTCTTAATAAATTTGAATAAGACAATATTTTAATATTAAAATATAAATATAATCATTTCATTGAACAAAATTGTATTTTAGAAATGCAAAAATTGTCATCTATTTATTTATAGTATGATGATTATTCATTGATTAATTAAAATAACATAAAATTCTTATTCATAATTTGTTTCTTATAGTTGCACTCTTTATTGCAAAAAATGTAACATTTCAAATAGAATATAAAAAATCATCTTTATGATGTAATTATTAATTAATTATTAAATACCTAAACATGTACATTGATTGAGAAAAATACAAATTTAAATGTAGAAAAAATTTAGATAATTATAAGGAATTAAGTAGATGATATATGTACATAAGTGTATATAGAACTATTATTGAATTAAAATTAGATATATGTTTTAGGCCAATTGAATGAGTCATTAATTGCCCAAAATTTTCTATTTTATAGTGTATATATAGATGTACTTATTATTATGAGAATGAATTAGAGATGGTAAAAATGTTAGGGATTTGATTTTTACTATATATTAATTATGGTTAAATTTTAGAAATGGACAACATCATTTGGGAAAAATAATTATTAAAATTTATTTGAACTATATACGGTACATTAGAAAGGTTAATTGTAAATCACTTTTTAATTCATAAAATTATTATATTTGACAAAAAATTAAAACTATTAACAATTGCTATAATTATAAGTAGCCGCATGATAATTTGTTTAATCTGACCGGTTTTATAGATTATTTCATTCATTTGAAAGGGTTTATACTCTTATAAAAGTTATACAATGGTATATCAAAAAAATTTATTCTTTTGAATCATTTTTTATTATTTTATAATAAGTCATATTAATTGATGGCTATTAGTCTTCTTGATTTAATTGTAGGATTTGTTCTATATATTTAATTAGTAGGATTAGTCATACTATTGACTTGTGCTTCACACGGGTCAATAGCTTTACGTAAATATTTCGTTATTTGTCTACGTATTTTTAAATGGGTTTTTATAGGACTATGCAAACAGCAAACATTCACCGGACCAGGAGACTGGACCGTAATATTACGGTCCGTTCCAAGACCGGGACCGAGACTACCTGGTCCAAGACCGGGACCGAGACGGTCCGGTCCTCGGTCCACCATATTTTAAAATTACGGGTTATTGTTAATTCAAGTCCAAGACCGTAAATTTACAGTCCGGACCGAATTGGACCATAATATATATTTTTAAAATCTTGTGTCATATATTCTTGTTCATAAATGGTATGTGTTCAAAATTTGGCATGCTAAGTTCATAATTTATGAACAATTGGTAAAACAAAATGCTCTTAGCTCTAAGTTGATCATTTAGGCATTTTGTCGAACACATGATGGGCGATTAGTTTTTTTTATCGGAAGATGGGCGATTAGATGAGCATCGGTCATTAGTCTTTGTTTTCAATCAAAAACTTGAGATTGAGTGCAAAAACATACACAATCTTTATAGGTTTAATAAATTCAACAAAAATCAGTCCAAAGAACACAACAACATGTAAATCGAAGTAGAAAGCTCTCAAATTTTAAAAATCCCCCAAATGTGAACTTGTAACCATACAAAAGATATCTATCTATCTATCTATCTATATATATATATATATATATATCAAAATCCATGAATAGAGAACATAATTTGGGACCGAAATCAACAAAAAAAAGAACCGAATTAGAAGAAGCAAGAGGTAAAAATTACAAAGAAGAATGGATCAAAAAAATTGGATGAAATCTTCACATTCAAGAGGTAGAAGACGATCATGTAGTAAGTATTCTAATTTGGCGGAGAAAAGATGAAAATACCCCTCCATGTATAAAATCATTTTAACACATGTTTTAATCTTGGCCATTAAAAACACATGATCGGACGGCTAAAAATGCCCGCATATTACACTGTAAAAAAAATTGCATCTGATCGTGGTTATAGAATAATGCTCTAGTGAAAACCCCTATTAGAGTGTAAGCATGTGGTTAAATTATAACCATCAGATTTAGTTAAATGGAGGGTGAGGATTGTTTTAAAATAGGGTGCAAGAAGTTGTGATATGGGTGACACACCAAATCAAATATTAATTGGGTAAAATAAATTAAAAACCTTTAATATCCTACGGTTGCCTAAAATTTCGCTATATCCCTTTTTAATTTCCTTAAAGATTCAACTCTCTCTCCCTCTCTCCTCTATCCACTTTCAATTCCTTTCTCGATCTCTCTTTCGGAAGGTGACGATTCGAGACGGTTGAAGATCGTCGGCGAAAACCACAACAACCAGTGTCGTATCTTCATAAATTGGTAAGTGAACATTCAATTACGAGTAGATTTATCGGAAAACTAAGTCAAATCGAGAAGGATTTTGCGGTATTAGTTTAAGTAATAAGAGAATTGAAATTAGGGTTGCGTAATCGAGAGGGTGTTGGATAAATCTGGCTTGTTAAGTACAAAATAGTAGAAACCTGTAGATTTATGGTTGGTATAGAGTTTGTGTTAGTTTGGGTTGGTTTTGCAATTGTGTTTTTTATGGGGAGACTATATTGACAAGGTTAAAAACAGATTTTGACTTTGTTTGGATCAAATTTGAACATATTTAAGATATGCAATTGGTGTGTTCGCTGATGTACGTTTTTTGTAATGCATAGGTAAGAATGGCGAGGTCTCCCAAGGTCAAGAAAGACAGCAAATGCAAGCATGAAAAAGGTATATATTCTTTACTTTAAACTAGCATTATTGTTCAAAAGAATGTATTTTGTTATTCAAGAGAAATAAAATTGTTTTTCAAATTACATAACATTAGAATTATTCAATTCATCGTAATGAGTTATTCTATTGTTTTTACACAGACTGATGCATAACAATATACAAGAATTCAAACATTTTTCAGAGTATTCATCATTGTTATTCATAAGCAGTGTAATGACGCTTTTTCACAATATTAAAGACTGTTTTTCAAAAGCATTGTAATTGTTATTCAATAGTATACATTATTGATGTCAATAAATTCTAATAATACTAGTGAAAACCATTGAATAAGTTTAGTTATTCAGGATGAACAATGTTGTTTTTCAACTATTTTCATTTAGTTATTCATATTGATATTATTGTATCTATATATGAAATGTAATTGTATCAAATAAGTTTTATGTGTATCACATGTGTTAAACCGAGTTATTCAAACAATCATATTGAGTTATTCAAACCTCGACTATAAATATTTTATGATTCTATACTTATTCAAACAATTAAATTGAGTTATTCAAACAATCAAATTGAGTTTTTCAAACCTCAGTTATAAAGATTATACGATTCTATAATTATTCAAACAATCATATTGAGTTATTCAAACGTTCAAACTGAGTTATTCAAATCTTGGCTACAAATATTATACGATTCTATAATTATTCAAACAATTATATTGAGTTATTCAAATGTCGACTAATAGATATTCAATTATTCTGCAAATGCATGTTTTGTATTTGTAAATTCGATTACCATAAATAAAGAAAAACGTGGTTTTTTTTAAATTTCACAATCCCTTAAATTTAGCAGCTTCCAAATTTAAAATCCAATCCCCTATATTCAAATTTTCAATTACTTTTCTAGTTATTTTCAACGTCTGATATCCCTTAAATCTCGGCCACATCTCGTAATTTCCTAGCCTTGTTTTTATTCTCCACAACAACCCCATATATTCTACTATGATCCTTAATTACTACTCGTTTATTTATGCTAATCCAACGACCTATGTTTAACCACACGCTTACACCATAATATGTATTGTACCGGAGCGATCCCCTATATATATATATGAGCTTCGAACTTATAGAAATTTACAATATAATAAATACGCATAAGCAAACACCTAGTTTTCAACAACTCCATATGTCCCCAAGGCAACATAAGAGCGAGAAGCTCTGAAACTTATCTTTATCCCTAATCTTCCCAAATCTATCAATCTAGATAAAAATAATCAACTCTTCCTACATGCGCCCTCACTAATATACAAAATCTTCAGCCCACAAAAGGAAGAAATTTAACATAACGAGAGCAACGACAGTTTTGCTTGGTCACTAATTATCTTTATGGGTATTCATTATCAATTCGTTTTTGCCAACGCCAAAAGGAACATACATGTATTATAGCATGGAGATTATTGTATTTGTGTACAACATGCCAAAGAGGCTTCTCGGTATGTAAAAGAGGACTCAAGATACCATATTTTCGAATAATAAATAGTGGTAGATATAGTGCAGGCTGTATTGAATTCAACCCCATCTATGTTCAGTGGGTAGAAACATGTTTTGAGAAATTTCACAGGAGAGAAATGAATAAGTTGTTTGCCAGGTTCTTCTCTAAAGAGAAGCAGTGTTTTGTTAACAACTCAAAGAAATTAGATCATTGGACTAAATGGAATAAGTATGGCCTATAGAGAAATAGAGTTTATGAAAAGTAACGTGTTTTCATTATTGAGTAAGCTGTATTCTTATACATGAGAAACCCTAAGCATAAAGAGATAAGATCTTCTCTTACCATAACAAAACAACTAAGATAAACATAAATAAGGATAATAAAGATTCTAACCATAAGGCCTAGATAATAGATATGACGATAATATAATCCTAGTGTGAAAACTAAAATATATTATCTATCATTCCCCCTCAAGTGAGACAATCTGTAGATAGACGAAGCTTGGAAACCAGTTCTTGAAATCTCGGTTTGAGCAATGGTTTGGTAAGGATGTCCGCAAGCTGATCTTTTGTGGAGATGTGCGAAACCGTTAACTTGCCTTTTTGTACTTGCTCCCGGACGAAATGAAAAGCAATTGCTATGTGTTTCATTCGAGAGTGGAAGACCGGATTGGAACTAAGGTGTGTGGCGCCCAGGTTGTCACAATAGAGTGTTGGTTTGCCATTGTATGTATAGCCAAGTTCTAAAGATCAGGGATTGCACCCATACTAGTTCAGAAGAGGCGTCAACAAGTGATTTGTACTCAGCTTCGGTAGATGACCTGGCAACGCTTTTTTGCTTTTTGGAGCTCCAAGAAATTGGTGTAGAACCAATGTAAAGAATGTACTCGCTGGTGGACACGAAATCGTCTTTGTCCCCGACCCAATCGGCGTCGGAGTATGCATGAAGCACGGATGAGGACGTGTGAGTTATCTTGATTCCATAATGCAGAGTACCGGCTAAGTAACGTAACAGCCTTTTCAAAGCTACCCAATGAACCGTTGTCGGAGCTTGCATAAATTGACTCAGTTTGTTCACTACATATGCAATATCTATGCGTGTGATGCACAAATATTGTAGACTTCCAATGACCATTCGATAGTCAGTAGGCGATTGCAGCAAGTCACCACCAGCATCACGTACCAAAGTTGGTGTAACCGGCAGAGGCGTAGAGACGGGCTTTGCCTGGTCCATTCCAGTCTTCACAAGGAGGTCTTGGACATATTTTCGTTGTGATAAGACGAGTCCATCAGAGCGCGGGAGAACCTCAATACCGAGGAAATATGAAAGTGTACCGAGATCCTTCAAGGAGAATTTACGAGCAAGATTATGAACGAGCTTGTCCACTGATTCCTTAGAGGATCCTGTAACGATGATATCATCTACGTACACGAGTAGATAGATTAGTCCACAACTGAATTTGAAGATAATTAAGGAAGTATCCGAGACTGAGTTTTGAAAACCAAGATGCAGGAGATGATTTTTGAGTTCTGTATACCATGCCCTCGGGGCCTTCTTTAGGCCATAGAGGGCTTTGTTGAGCTTACAGACATGAGTGGGAAATTCTTTGTTGATGAAGCCCGGAGGTTGCTCAACATAGACATCTTCATTTAATGTGCCTTGGAGAAAAGCGTTGTTGATGTCCAATTGACGTAGAGGCCAGTGACGTTGTACAACAATTGTGAGAACAACCCGAACTGAGACCGGTTTGATGACCGGACTGAACGTCTCAGTGTAGTCACAACCCGGTCTTTGATGGAATCCCCTTGCTACTAGGCGAGCTTTGTAGCGATCAAGAGTGCCATCCGGAAAGTACTTGAGTCTATAGACCCACTTACATCCAACAACGTTTTGAGTTGGACTGGGTGGAACTAGAACCCATGTATTGTCGAACAAAGAGCTCTAAACTCATCTTCCATTGCAGCGCGCCATTCCGGATTTTTAAGAGCTTGGGTTATTGATTTGGGTTCAGAGGGATTGGCTTTTTGTGTGTGGAGGTTGAGTTTGGAGATTGGTTTGAAGATATTGTTTTTGGAACGGGTGATAACTCCGGTAGGAATTTGAGGTTGAGGGGGAGATGGTGGCGGAGTTTCTGTTTGTGTGGACGTGGAAGAGGAGACAACGGAAGATTGTGAAGTTTGTGGTGAAGATTGTGAGTTTTGCATGGAAGAATTAAGAGGTGACGTGGGCTCGTTTGAAGAGGAGATAGAATTTTGTTCATGGGCTTCAGAATTGGGTAGTGGGTCATTAGGGTTTGGAATTGTGTGTGTCGGCTGTAGATTGGGTGGGATTGGAGAGTTGTTGGGATTGGGTAGTGGGTCCACATGAATTAATGAATTTGGTGTAAATTGTACGTAATGGTGGGAGGTGGGGCCAATTGGATTTGATGGGATTGAGTGGGATTTGATTGGTGAGAATTTGGTAAGTTTAGATTGGTTGCTGGAAAGGATACGGCAGGTATGGATATATCATCCCAATTTAAATCGGGAGTTGATTTTTGTGGGTTTTTGAATGAGAAAACGGATTCCTGAAATTTCACGTGGCTGGAAGTGTATATTTTTCTAGTAACGGTATCCATGCATAAGTATGCACTTTGGGTGAGTGAATAACCTAGAAAAACACAGGCAATTGACCGAGATTGTAATTTGTGAGTGGAATAGGGTCGTAGCCAGGGAAAACACAGGCAATCGAAACTTTTTAATTTTAAATAATCCAGATTTTGATTTAACAATTTTGAAAAAGGAGACTGTAATTTTAAAACAGGAGTAGGTAATCGATTGATTAAATACACCGTTGTTGAAAAAGCATGAGTCCATAAATTAGTGGGAAGTCCGGATTCATTTAAAAGAGTGAGACCAGTTTCAACAATATGACGATGTTTCCGTTCTGAAATACCATTATGTTCCGGGGTGTGCGGTGGGGTTGTTAAATGAGAAATTCCAGTATTACTTAAAAATTGTTTTAAAGCCATAAATTCTCCGCCATTATCCGAGTATAAAATTTTGATTTTGTGATTGAAATAATTTTCGATCAAAATTTTTAACCGTTTGAAAATGGATTGAACTTCAGATTTGTGTTTCATGTAATAGATCCATATGTAACGTGTAAAATGGTCTACAAAAATTACATAATATTTGAATCCATCATACGAGTGCAAAGGCGAAGTCCAAACATCAGTGTAAATTATTTCCAAAGGATAATGCGATGTAATTGAGGATTGAGCAAACGGGAGTTTGTGACTTTTATTCAATTGACAAGAGATACAATCTGACTAATCGAAATTTCTAGTCCCTAAATTGAAATTTTGTTGAAGAAAACGAAAAACAGACGACGATGGATGACCTAAAATATGATGCAACATGGCCGGCTCTCGTTTGACAGAGGTATGAACGACTGCTTTTGATTGCGGTCACATGTAAACACCGTCCACATAAGGTCCTTTAAGGATGATTTTGCCTGAATGAATATCCTTCAAAAGAAAACAATTCGACAAAAAAGAAATATTGTAGTTATTTTCAGCACAAAATTTCAAAACAGAAATAATATTTTTGGAAATTTTCGGAACGTATAAAACATTGGAAAATTTAAAAATATGATCAGAAGATTGAATGGAAAAGAAACCAGTATGGGAAATTTTTAAACCTGTGCCATCCCCGACATAAAGCTGATCTGGACCAGTATACTCGTTTTGAAGAGCGAGATTGTGAAGGTTGTTGGTGATGTGGTGAGTAGAACCGGTGTCCATCAGCCATTGGGACGTGTTTGGGTGTTGGTAAAGCACATTGGCCTGCGGCTGTGGGGTTGTAGGAAACCGATTACTTGAAGGTGGTGAAAAGGTCGGGTGATCAGCTTTAAGTTTGGTACAATGGGACATGACATGGCCTTGTTGATAACAATACTGACACTTTCCTTTGAAGGGTTTGAACTGATTTGGGTTTTGTGGGGAGTTTTGGGTTCGGTTCTGGTTAGGGTTTTGATTGGCGGAAGGAGTGGTTTGGAGCCAATTTTGAGATGGGTTGGGTTGGTATGGCGACTGCGAGGTAGATGCAGTGTTCTGCACTTTGTTCTTCTTTCCGGTTTTAGATTGGGCAACAAGAGCAGAAGCCGGTGCACCGTCGCTTATGCTCTCCGTCTTTAGATCCATTTCTTTTATAATGAGGCGCTCATGGAGTTCTTGATAAGAAATCGGCGTCTCTCGGTTGTTGACACCATCAATCACAGATTGGTACGAGGAGTCGAGACCTTTTAGCACATACTCTGTGAAATCTTCCTGATTGACAGGAGAATCAAGCAAAGCAAATAGGTCAGCCGACGCTCTCATAAGTTGCATATATTCTGTGATCGATTTGTCACCTTTCTTTGTGGCTTGCAATTTTGTCTTAAGTTGTTTCTTGTGGCCACGAGATGCTTGTGCATACGTTTGCTTGAGAAAGTCCCAAACAGCTTTGGAACTTTTCACTTGAGTAACAAGATTCATGATGTGGTCCGACAACGTGCCGATCAAAGCGCCATGGACAATGTTGTCTTGTCGCTCCCAAGACTGAAAAGCCTTGTTGGGAACGGTGACATTCTGACTAACAATCGTCGGTGGTGGGCTTGGGATTGAGCCATCAACGTATCCAAAAAGACCATAGCCAGTGAGGATGAGTTTTGTTTGGGTTGACCACGCAAGGTAATTTGTAGGGGTTAGTTCTTTGTTGCTGGCAAGAGACACCAGGATTAATGGCTTCTCAGGCTCGAACGGATTGGAAATAACAGTGGTTTGTGTGGTCATAGTTTATTGTCGAGAGGACTTTTGTGAATTTCCCGGGATCGTCAAAGGCGACCGATACCATATAGAGAAATAGAGTTTATGAAAAGTAACGTGTTTTCATTATTGAGTAAGTTGTATTCTTATACATGAGAAACCCTAAGCATAAAGAGATAAGATCTTCTCTTACCATAACAAAACAGCTAAGATAAACATAAATAAGGATAATAAAGATTCTAACCATAAGGCCTAGATAATAGATATGACGATAATATAATCCTAGTGTGAAAACTAAAATATATTATCTATCATGGCCGAATGATAATGCTGAATGAAATACATCCACACCAGATTAAAATGAAAAAGGGGAGGGTAACACAAAAAGTATATCATTATGAAGATAGGTTTTTGGAATTGTAAGGGGATATGGAGAAAATCATTTTGGCCGGAAATCGACTCGTTTTGTAAAATTCAACGGATACAAATTATGGCAATAGCGGAAACAAAAACAGAAACTTTACCAAGTGATCAAGTTTGGAGACGAGCAGGATTTGACAATGTTGTATGGTCTCCTGCTTCTGGTAGAGCAGGAGGAATTGCGATCTTCTGGAAAGCATACCAATTCATCAATGAGGAGATTATGGTGCTTGTACAAGAACCAAGGTATGTTATCCTAAAATACTATCACTTGGTCACAAAAAATATGGTGGCAATTTGTTTTGTCTATGCCCCTCCTAACGCCGGTGATAAGGAAGAATTTTGGAAAAAATTAACTGAAACCTTACAAAACCTAAACCTACCTATCCTTATGATTGGGGATCTTAATGAGATACAAGACGCAAGTGAGAAAAAAGGGGGAGTATATCCTGAACCAGGACGATTTGAAAGGTTATTAAACTTTAAAAACGATTGCCTTCTAGAAGATATTCCAACTTGTGGCAACACTTTCACCTGGAGGAAAAACAAAACAGAAATTGACAATATTTACGAAAAACTAGGTAGAGTCCTTGTCAGTAGTAGTGTTATCCAAGAGTTTCCAAACATTAGTACCAAGAACCATGCCTTTACGACCTCTGACCACTGCAAAGTGACAGTCGAACTAAGTAACGAGGAAACTTTTAAAGCACAACTGTTTAAGGTAGAAAAGATGTGGATGTATAGAAAAGATTTTAGAAATGTAGTTCGGCAAGCTTGGAGAGTTCAGTTTCAAGGGTCGAATATGTTTCAATTGGTGAAGAAAACACAACTATTTAAACAACATGCTAAACGATGGAACAAACATACCTTGGGTAACATTTTCGAGCAGCTTGAAGAAATAGATGAACAATTGGTCGAACTCCAAAGAGATATCCTTACTTCTCCCCAACCAAGTGCTATCCAAAAACAATTACGAATATTGAACAAAAAAGAATGTATTCTAAAATTTCATAAAACATACTGGAAACAAAGAGCTAAGACAAAGCACATTAAACTGTCTGACGCAAACACAGGGTACTTCCACAAAATTGCGAGTGGTAAATGAAACCGGAAAGTAATCAAGGAAATTACCACAAACGAAGGCACACATATATTAGGAACAAATAATATTAGGGATGAAATAAGAAATGACTTTAAAAAAGGTTCACTAAACAAACAACATATCTACACAATGCGAATAAATATCTTGACCTGATAACTAAAGAAATAACGGAAGAAGACAACACCATGTTAACAAGCGCCATCACTAATGAAGAAATCAAAATGACAGTAATGAGTCTGGGCTCCGATGAATCATCGGGACTGGATGGGATGACTGCAGAATTTTACAAGAGATATTGGGGTATAGTGGGACCAACAATAATCAAGGCAGTTAAAAGTTTTTTCCACTCAGGTAAGATGCTACAACAAATAAACCATATGTTTATAACCCTCATACCTAAGATAGAGAACCCCAAGTCAACAAACCACTATAGGCCTATAAGTCTATGCTCAACGATATATAAGATCATTTCTAAAATCATAACGGAAAGGATTAAGAAGGTAATCACCAAAATTATCCATCCCCTTCAAGGGGCGTTCATAGCAAACCGGGCAATACAGGACAACATACTAATAGCACACGAAATCTTTCACTCCTTTAGGAATACAAAAAACAAAGAAGGTTGGATTGCAATTAAGCTAGATATGGAAAAGGCATACGACCGAGTTGATTGGAAATTTCTATTAGATGTGATGCAAAGATTTGGCTTTCATCTGTAATTCATTGGTTGGATCCGTGAGTGCATATGCTCGGTTTCGTTATCTGTACTTGTAAACAATGGACCAACAAAGCCCTTTAAACCTGAACGAGGACTTAGGCAGGGTAATCCGTTATCACCTTTCCTGTTTGTTATTGCATCAGAAATCCTCTCAAGAAAATTACAATTAACTAGTGAGCTAGACAAAAATTCTATTGGTTTCCCGATTGCTCGAGGAGGAATTCGAATTCCTTTTCTATCATTTGCAGATGACATAATCATCTTTGCAAAAGCATCCCAAGGATCGTGTAACAAAGTTAAAACCATTATAGATGAATTTTGCAAGATTTCAGGACAAAAAGTAAACTATAACAAATCAGCTATACAAACGTCTAAAAATATGACTACTCAACAAAAAAGTGTCGCTCAACAAACTCTCGGAATTGCAACAATGACAAACCTGGAAAAATATCTAGGTTGCCCAATTATTATGGTAAAGCCAATAGGGAAACTTTTAAGGACTCCATTGGAAACACACAAAAACAACTCACCAAATGGAAAGCTAGTTTGTTGTCACAAGAAGGAAGAACGACACTAATTAGATCCAACCTAGCCACAAAACCGAACTATGTAATGCAGACTTTTATATTACCCACATATGCTTATACAGAAATGGACAGGATCAATAGAGGATTTTTCTGGAATAAGGATAGAAACTATAAGCCACTGGTGGACTGGGACAAAATTTGCAAACCAAAAAACAGTGGGGGACTAGGAATTAGGAAAACAGAACATATGAATAAACCCTTGCAGATGAAACTACTTTGGAAAATTATTGTAGAACCAAATAATATATGGGTTAGGATAATTTCACAAAAATATTTCAAGAATGATAACTTGTTTACGTACAAATTAAAAACAAATACATCATGGCAGTGGAAAAAACTCATGCACCTAAGAGATTAATTCTATAAAGGTCTTATATGGAAAATTGGAGACGGACACACGGTAAAATTTTGGGTAGACAACTGGCATCCTGGAGGCCCACTCCACCCACACGCAAAGGAACCTGCGAATATTGATGAAATGATAACGGTTGATCAATGGATTGATAATGATCGGAGGTGGAAAGTGGATGAACTAAAACAAATTCTGCTTGACAATATCGTTGAGCAAATCCTAAATACCCCGATCTTGGACAACCACATTCAAGATAGACTTTATTGGGCACCTAGTAAAAATGGTTGGTTTTCCACGTCATCTGCAATAGAATTAATTACAAACCTACAAAGTCAAACACACTGTGTAAATAATTGGCTATGGAAATTAGACACATACCCAAAGTTAAAAATTTCCTTTGGAAAGTAGATAATAATGGACTCCATACGAAAGCAAGACTTAGAGAAAAATAAGTTATTACACTTGGAGGATGTGCTTTATGTCAATGTACCAATGAAGACACTAATCACCTACTCATAAACTGTCCATACACTCTCTACATAATAAACAAAGTAAACTCACACATTCCCAACACTATAAGAGCATATGACTCTAGGAACAAAGTGCCTGGAACGATCCTAAGCGAAATCTACCAATTTTAGGGAAAAAAGAATTCACTTGTCTAGCGGTTGTTTGGTGGAGTATTTGGCACCAACACAACAAGCTAATTTTTCAACAAGATCATGGTGATGGAATTGCGGATTTGACAACTTAATTATATTAGGAATCAAATTACAAATTGGGAAAAAGAAACAAAATGGACGGGAGATGAGGAAATCCTATTAACAACTCAAACGAGGAAAACAAAGGGGAAAGGAACAAACCCGAAAAAATGGAGAAAGCCTAGACATGGATATATTAAAATCAACTTTAATGCCTCGAGACTTTCCAATGGAAATACGGTTGGGGGTCTAGTCCTTAGAGATCATTTCGGACAAGTAATAGATATCATGACAAATAATTTTGGAAAAGTTTCGGTTGTTAAAGCTGAAGCACTAGCTCTCAGGGAATCTATTAGACAGATAAAAAATAGAAATCTTGATCGAGTAGAAATTAAGGGGGATAATCTCCAAGTTGTAATTGCGATCAAAAATAAAAACCACTGCCCGTGGGAGATCGAACTCATAATCGCGGATGTCCTTGTCTCCATTCATGGATACCAAGACATTGCGATTAACCATGTTCCTAGGGATTGTAACGTTGTGGCCGATAAATTTGCTAAGTTGGGCCACAGTCTCCCTGTCGAGTTTATTAAGACTCACCCAGAACTTCTGTTCTCATCCGAAAGGATGCTCTAGGGCGCCCTCCGTAGGAAGAGCACCCTAATTCTTACCTAATCAAAAAAAAATTATCAATTCGTTTTCATGTCCACTCCTTCCTTAAGCTTTTCCTGATGTAGAAGATGATTGAAAACGATCAAACTTTCTAATTCTATGAGTGAGAAGCTCTTCTAGAGAAATCACTTTCTTTCTCGCCGAGAAGCCATCCCCCTTTGGTGAGAAGCCACTATCCTTTGGCAAGAGCTTCTTTGAGAAACGATTCTTAAGATTAGTTAAAGAGCTTCTGGCTCATGAAATTGAAGATCGACCTTCTAGTTCAAAGGCTGGTAAAGCAATCATGATTTTCCAGATCTTTTTTTTTTTGCTTTAAACTTCTCGTTCTAGACAAAAGATAAGAACAAATCCAAGTTGTCTTAATTTGAATAAATCAATCGAATTATTTCCTATATATGAGATTAGCCCTCACCTAATTTTGATCCTATTCATGAATCTGGTATTTGATCTCACTATACAAGATTATGGAAACTTAGATATTTAAACCAAGGAAAAAGAGTGTTGCTTTTATCGTTTAATCCACATCTTGCACCAAATTATTTGTTTCATCACCTTCGATCGACCTCATGCGACCGCCTCCTTCTAAATTTTTGTTATCATATATCCTCGATCTTCTTCACTGGCCGGTTTGCCATGTTGGAGAATTTCCATCCAAACATCTTTGGTGCGTTGGTTTTGGGTCTTTCCACCACCACTGATGCGATATGCCTCTTTCCCGAATAGTTTGTAGGTCTCATATACCATTATGCCTTTTCCAAAGCTCAATACTTTGCCTTAAGTTTAGTCCGTTTTTAAGTTGAGTTTTTGCTTGGTGTTTTAGACGCTCATCAGATTGGAACATCGATACCTTAAATCGAAATCAAATACGAAGAAATTTGCTTTTTTCTTTATCTCCTTGACCACTCTTTTTTAGACTTCACCAAAATCAAACTTTCAAATTTTGTCGATCTTCCAAAACCGTTTTGTAGCTGTTGTTTATGCCAAATTTCTTCCTTCAGCTTTTCGAAGTTTTTTCCCCGTTGTTGTTGACTGTTGGTGGTTTAGGGTTGTTGGGCTGTTGGCTACTTTTGATCCTTTTGCTCTAGGTCGTGTACTAATATGCTCTTGACCTAGATGTTGTGGCTCCTTACTTTCAATTGTTTTGCGGGTTTTGCTACAGTTGAGAGTCAATATTTGCTGCCTTCTTGTGGGTGTCCAACCCCTTTCATTGTTAGTGTCTCCTTTGGCTTGGAGTCGTCTTCCTTATTCCCCAATCCGTTGCCAGTTGTTTTGTACTCGCATGTCCAGTCACCGATTTATTCAGTCTCTCGATTCACCAAGCCTGTTTGATGAATCGAAATCTTACCTTATCAAAAAAAACTTATCAAAAAAATACTCCATATTCCCCAAACATATACACGTGAACACATATTATATCATGACATGTAACTAAATGTTATATATGTGGCCTCTATTCTAAAAGATAGCACTCTTATATATGGTCTTAAAATAAAGAAATACGATACAAATAAAGTTACACACTTAAAAAGAATTTGGAACACATGGACAACACAAGGCAATACTCCCTCAGTTCATAAATACATGATGTTTTAGCTTCATGTTCTTGTTAAATAATAATTGATGTTTTACATAATTTACCATATTTTTTCCAATATTATCCTCATTAATTAAAAAGATTAATAAAAATAGAAAATAGAAAAGGAAAGATCTTCAAAAAAATTATGGGTATTTAAGTCAAATCACACACTTTCTTAATTTTAGAGACAAATTCTAAAACATCATGTATTTCTGAACGGAGGGAGTATAATATAAGAGTCCAGTTCTAGTGATAAATAGTGTTATAATGTAAAATGGGAACAAACATGTACCGTTGGATTAGAAAAATGGATGGTGGAGATTAGTTTATATTGATTTGGAAAAAATAGAATAATATAACTCGCGGTGGCATATGTATTGTAATTTTCCTAATTTTTTAATTCATGTAAAAAAATATCCCCACAAAAGCTAATATGTCCTGATTCAATGAATGCAAAACAGATCTCATGCTCGTTCTCTTTCTCACATGAACGACGACCGAAGAACACCAACGGCGCTCGCTTGAACGATTTCGTCTCCTTCCATGTATACTCTCGCTCGATTTCGATCGATTAATGCTTCAAATCAACAATGGTGAATGCATTTGATGAAGGTATGAACCGATTTTTACTTTTCTAAGGTTTAGGGTTTCGATTGTAGCTTCATTGTTTTAATTTATAGTTTACTTGGGTTTTCCTGGTCCTTTTGCATCTGGGTTTTTAATTCATTTACAATGTTACAAAGGCGAATTTTCCATCAAAAGAATAATAAAGAGGTGTTTGAACATGCCATGATTGGGTTTTCTTTCTTTCGTAAAATCTATCAGGACTTTAGCCTGCACATTGAACTTCGCTCCATCGCTTTGTTGTTTATGTTTTGTTTGCAATTTCCTTAAAATTTACACACAACATTTATATTAATTAGGTTCTCTTCAATTTCAAAAATCAATATTCTAACATTACCGGATATTCAGATTCAATTTATATGGTGCATTAATCTCTTTTTTCGTTTATAGTTTACTTGCTGATGGAAAAAAGTTCAATTCGTGCATTTTAAATCATAGGTTCATGATATTCTACAGTATGGTTCATCCTACGTCAAAGTTTGGTTCATGTGTTTTAAGTGTACTTGTTAATTCAATTTGTATTTTTATATTTAAAAGCATAGGTTCCTTGCAAGTCAAATGCTTGGTTAATACTATTGTGTACTATACATTCAATGCATGATAATGTGTTAAAAAGGGTTGAGATAATTCAAAGTTCGGTTCATGCATTTTAAAGCATAGGTTCATGCTATTATTCTACAATATAGTTCATAGTATGTTAAATTTTAGTTTTGCCTTAGAAGCTAGTTTTTTTGGAAATGAGCTTCATAATAATTATTCTATTAGTTCATTATTTTGTATGCTTAGGTTCTTGGTAAATATCTATATAATTTATCTCATTTAGTAGCCTATTAGCTCAAATGGTAGAGCAATGTGCCTATGCACATAGATGTGTGTTCAAATCCCACATAGGCTATTTTTCATACAATTCATGTCTTGTGGTTCATTATAGTTCTTCTTTTGGTTCATATTTTTATAAGCTCTGGTTTATAATATTTTATCTTATGGTTCATGTCTTTTAAATCACACTATTTGTTATTTCGGTTCATGATATTTGTTTATTTGGTTCATATATTTATCAACAAAGGTTCATAATATTTCATCTAATGCTTCATGTCTTTTAGTTGATAATAGTTGGTCTATTGGTTCATGTCTTTATATTGTTAAGTTCATAACAATTATCAATAAAGTTAATCAAATTTAACATAGTAGCTCGAGTGCATATGCATCAAAACTTTAAGAATTTTATTAGTTCCTTGATAAGAAAGATGACAATAATCTATTCAAATACAAGATTATAATAAAGTATACATAGGATATCAACCACCTCCACGATCATTAATTACCAAAATCATAAAATAATCCTTAGAAGTAAACAAAGATGGATCATGGAGTATCTCGGAGATTAAATGAGCTTGCATTTTCTGTGGTGGTGCATATGAAGTAATTGTAATCGATGCTTCCTTTGTGAATTCAAGATTCCTTTGGACAAAAGTTTGTATTAGGATGACATTGAAGCAATGAAATAATTCTTATCATTTAAAGTGGTTCATATTGGCCACATAACCGAGCATGCCGAAAAGTTTGACCGGAGCTTAATGAAGAACCTACAATAATAAAAGGGAAAAAATTAAGCTAATTTAGAAGCAACATGGAACACATAATGAGCAATAATAATGTGCAAAATACCGTTGTTCTTTTGGTTCACAAAGATTGTCATTGCGGTTCATAAAAGTACACATTAAGGTTCATTGAAAATGACAATGCGGTTAATGATGAATCAGACTGAACTATATATATATGTCACTTTGATCTGTTTATGTACATATGTCCAACATCCAGTTCGGATTGCAATGACTTAGGCTCCGTTCGGTAGGCGCTTAACAAAGCTTGGGGAAGTTGAACATAAAATTTCCATCTACGGAGGTCTATTCGGCGGAGTTGCTGGTTACTAGCTTAGCGAGCTGGTCTGAGCTGAACGAAACGGAATTTTACAAGCTGACCCCCCAAGCTTTTGGAGCTTAATAGATTGGATTTTGGGAAAAATACCCACTTTTGCCGCCGATTTTTTCAGTCTTCTTCCACTCCTCTCCACCCCTAGCCAGCACAACCTCCATTTGGTCCGCCGCCTTCCTCTTCTCTACTCCCTCGTCCGCCGTCCACCTTAACCCACTGCCGCATTTCCCTTCTTTCCTCCCTTGTCCGCCATTCACTTCAACCCACTGCCGCTTTGATCCTCCCCCGTCCACTCCTCCCCGGTCCGACAACACTCTCGTTGTCCAAATACAATCGTCCCCTCCTTTCCTTCCTAGTCCTTTGAATCTAGTTTGTAATTTAGGAAATAGGGTTTAAGGTCAAATTTAGAAGCAAATTCGAATTGTGGTAAAATGATTTTGAAAAGAATTAAGATGGAGCTCAGATAGTATTTCCATGGTGATTTGGTACAAGATGGTACAGAGGAAGACGATGGTAGTGGACAACACAATTCCACTTTCCAGCCCATGAAAATAGTTTTGTTATTTTTTCCATCTACAAGAGTGTTTTGGTCATTTTATGTCATTAATGAAGCCCATATTGGTAATTGTATCTATCCCTTAATTTTCTCCAGTTGGTCCTACCGAACACTCCTTAGCGGATTCAACTTGTATTTTCAGTTCCAGCTCCTAAACCAAATCCAGCTCGGTTCCAGCTTCAGCTACAGAATCCAACTCGGATTCTAGCTCGAGCTAGTTTGTCCGAACGAAGCCTTATTATTATAATCAACTATTCAACACTTATGTACTACTTAACATGGGGAGAGCGTTCTCTCAATTGAAATTAATAGCTTGGAAAATATCATATACTGATATATTTTGATAACTAAACTTGTGAATTACCTACTTCCTAATAATCAACTTTTTCCTTCATGAACATGATCACTTTATGTAGGAATTGAAATGATAGCAAGTAAATAGATCAACGGGAGGCAACCACATGAAAACTAGACGTCAGATTGAAAAAACCAACTTCTTGACTAGTTGGAGACACTCTTCATGAACATAATCAAATTTAACCTTGCAGATTGTTTGGAGACAAAATTCAATAAACTGTTGCGTTTGCATAAAGAGAAAAACAAGTGTACTAAGCCCTCGAGCTTGCAGCTGGCTAATCCATCAATAGATTGCCACAACATCTTTATCACAACCCTCTAATAAAATAAAGCTGAATGTGATATAAACTTAATCAAACAAAAGAGTTCAACGTTCATTTAGGGGTTTTCACCCCCTCTTCCAAATACAGTTGAATGATTCCAAGGTTCATCAGCCTCAAGCATCCTTATAATACTTCATTTAAATAGTCTCAAGCATCCTAATTTTCTATAATGACAATTAGTTAGGGTTATCATGGAGAAAAAACGTTTAGGCATTTTATCAAATACTTGATGGACAATCAAACAAGCATATAAAATCAAACTCTATTTTCAATCAAATCCTTCAAATTACAAAGCAAAAAACTTACACAAATATTTATTTTGCAATCTCTATCAAGTCTATGGCTCTCTTCACCAAAATCCATGAACAAAGATGCAAAATCATACCTAAACCCACAAAAATCCATGAACAAAGATTAAAAACATAAATCAACGAAAAGCGTACCTAAATCCATCAATAAAGAGGGGATTCAAGGAGAATTTCGATCAAGAGCACAAGGGAGATCGAAGAGCAATGGTGAGATCGAAGAGATAGAAATCGTGAATATCGGTGAACATCGTGAACATCTGTGGAAAATTGGCTGAAAATTAAAATTAAATATAAAATACCGTAAAGTGCAAAAATACCCCTCCAGCTCTAAAAAAGGAGAGTGTGTGACATCATCTAAGCCTTTAATCTCACAAAATTAAAGGTTGGGATTTGTTCTCATTTTATAGGATAAGGAAAATTCTCATTTGATCTCCTAACTATAATATAATAACCTGAAACAAACTACCGAAACCATAAATTCCAATTGGCCTTCGACCAAACACTACCCAATATACAAAACACTTAATGGACTGGTGTAATGCTCGGGTTATTTCATATCTCTCGAACAATATACTTGTTTGCCGAGTATATTGATTCATACGCAATCAAATCTATCTATATACTAAAAAAGAAGTCTTTTTCACACATGTCAACCTCTGGTTGAATTCACATATGTGTCAAAATGTGGTTCATTTCGCATACATGGCGCCACGTAATCAAGCCTTTAAAATATAATTTCTAATAATTTTAAAAGGAAGATAATCATAACCAACTATATCTATCTTTATCTAAATTTGTTAAAATAAATAAATAAATCTATATCTACTCAAATCTTCAATTCATCTTTAATTAGTTATATATTATCCGACACGACCATGTGCTTAGCTGACAAAGAGGAAATATTATCTATGTATGGTCCGTGTGACGGGGAAACCGTGTCCCTTCAAAAGAAAATGCTATCAGTGTTTTGGCAAGTGCTCCAGTGGAGGCTTGACTCGGGGTTAGAAGGATGGTTTGATGTGAGGAGTGAGAGGGCATGCTTCTGCACTCGACGCGGGGTGTGAGCGTCATAGGATCGGATTGCAACGGTGGAGGAAAGGTTGAATTGTCATGTTAATGTGTGAATGGGTGTATGTGTGTGTGTGTGTTGTGTGTGGTATATGTGAACGATTGTTTGACTAAACTTAGGTATTAGCATGTAGAGTTATGTGTGTGGTTTGTGTATTTGTCTGCTGACAGTAGAAATGGTTTTAAAACGTCTTATGGTTAGCGCATTCTATCTAACTTGTTAGATTAGAGGGGGGTCATTATTCAGTTCCAGGTAGGAACCAAGGACTCGTGTTAGAGCCTCGGCGGGATGGTGGAGTGGATCGTTGACGCGCACGTGTCATTAGGTCTGGGTCGTTAGGGTTTAGTTAGTTATTGTATTAATATTATCTCTTGTTGAATTGTTTTTGTTGCTAGTTTAGATATAGATGTTTTTAGAATGGCTTGAGAATGTTGGATAGTAATTGGTATTTTCACTTATGTACTTGGGCATACAAGCATGTTTTTTTATACTTTTAGGTTTTATAAATTAAAAATTTAGATGTTTTAATTGTTTTTCTCGTCGTTCCCTTGTGGCAAGATCCGTGTGAGTTTGTTGTCAAGCTAACCTGAGTAGTATCAGGAGAGGTCTACTACCGAGTAACGCCTTGTGTAAAAACGGGGTATTACAAAGTTCACGTGAGAATGATTCCCTGGGAGAGAAATGAGAATGAATCTCAGCCACTCATCATGCGCACGGAAAAAAACTTACCTTGGTGGTGTGAATTTCGGAAATGATTGTGTATAATGTTGTATGTGACTGTTGCGTTTTCATCTAACATGATTGTGTGTTTTCATCTAACGTGACTGTGTGGCATTTTCACCTTGGTGGTGTGAATTTTGGAAATGACTGTGTATAATGGTGTATGTGACTGTTCGTTTTCATCTAACATGATTGTGCGTTTTCATCTAACGTGACTATTATTGTGTATACATTTTCACCTTGGTGGTGTGAATTTCGGAAATGACTGTGTATAATGTTTTATATGACTATGTGTTTTCATCGAACATGACCGTACGTTTTCATCTAACATTTACTGTGTAGGCATTTTCGCCAAGTGTGCATTGTATTACATGTGAAAAAAGTCATGCACAGTGAGATAAGTGCATGCGCAGCCATGTTAAGTGAAAATACACAGTCATGTTTAATTAAAATACACAATCATTCATCACATATTGCACACTCATTACACACTCACATGAAAAAAAAATCGCGCACGTTGAGATAAGAGCACGCATAGTCGTGTTAAGTGAAAATGCACAATCATGTTAAATGAAATTGCACAGTCATGTTAAGTGAAAAGACACAGTCATTCGTCATATATTGCACACTCATTACACACTCATATTAAAAAAATCGCACACAATGAGATAAGAGCATGCATAGTCATATTAATAAAAAAGGCACAGTTGTGTTAAGTGAAAAGACACAGTCATTCTCACTTTTTACAACCTCGGGGGTAAAAAAAATTTGCAAGTGCGTGATCTCAGCCATAGATGAACTAAATCAAACAGTTGACATTTATTCTCATTTCTCTCCTTAATTTCATTCTCACATTATCCATTGTCATTAATCTCACATTATCCATTGTCATTAATCGGATGCGTAGCACAAATATATCATACTAGTTATTTGTGAAGTAGCTTCCGCATATTTTTTTTCCATGTTAAATTAGAAATGTTTATTTCTTTGATAACGACGAGGAACAACCTCACAACCAACTACCCTTTGGATGTGGGCCGGTTAAATTCCGGAGTAGGACATCAACATGCAATTCGCCCTAACTAAAACTTGCAACGAGCTGCAGACGGGCTTGACAAGGAAGCTAAGTGAGACAACGAGCTGCCTTTCTTATATGTTAGGATGTTTTATACCCTTGCCTCCATTTCTTTCGAGATTTACAGAACTAACTTCAAAATACATATGACGAGGTAACTTTATAATGAATGGGTTCCAACTTTCAAGCCCATACGCAGATCCGCACGGATAATCAATAACACATAAATATGTCTAATACTTGACCACTTGATCAATTTATTTATTTTTGATGGACATAGTTCTCCATACAAATATGTCTAATAAATTACAAAGCAAGAAAACATGAATCAAACACCCATGAATAAACTTCTGAACTCCACAAAATACTATTTGGAGAGGGGAAAAAACTCCACAATATGCACCAAATTAACTCAACAACACAAGTAAACAACTATGGAAAAAAAAAACCTGATTCAACTAGCAGAAAGACCTTAACTTCCAAAGCCCTAGGAATTCACTGATTCAGACACAACAACAGCTGGGGGAGGTAAAGTCACAGCACGCAAGACATCAGAATACCCGACAACACCAACCAGAATATCATCATTCTCACCTTCAGTCACCCACACATGGGTCGCCCTATGAGACAGCATCTGAGCCATCACAGCTGCCAAAGAGCTTGTCGGTTTACAAGTCAAAGGTACGCTCCTTCCTCTATACATACTCCTAGCTGCACCCACACCGGGGCTTATGGTGTTGCTGAAGAACCCGATACTCCTGCTACTAAATCTCCTCAGCCTAACAGATCCGGTCCCATTGATCCCATTGCCGTCTCCATCTGATGACTTGGATGCCACGTCATCAGCTGATCTGGAGGTCATGTTGTCCTCGACTCCCATCACAAACTGGCCTGCTGACAGGTTGGCAAGAGCGTACGCTGTGGCTAGGTAATCACATTTCCAGAGCTTACATGCTGAGATTTCTCCAATGATCTTGAGTTGACCGTCTGGGGTGGGGTCCACCACAGCAATTGCACTAGGGTCATGGGGTTGTTTTTTTGTGGCCTCTATTGACGGGGCTGAGGCTTCAATGGAGCAGTAGCTAGGGTTTATGGCTCCAAGGTTGGAGATTGATGAGAGAGGGATTGGGGCTAGAGCTCCAAGGATACCGATGAGAAAACGAACCACGTCTTCTCTGGAGAGACAGCAAAATTGGCTGTTCATGGAGGTTGTTGTGGATGATGAAGGACGGTTGGTGTTGTTGGGGACAAGAAGTGATTTACTGCTGGAGTCCATGTTTTTCAGCCACCTGCCATTGTAAAGAATTGAAAACTTCTTGCTGAAGCCTCTCCATGGCACGCTTTTAGGAACGAGAAGGCGCTTCACACCTTGCTTCATCAGTTCCAAGGCATCCACCAACCTTGAACAAAAAATTAAAACATTGTGGATTAAGTATGTTTTAATTATTATACTTAGTACTGTTGAAACCAAGTGACAGTAAACAAAACAATGAAGATGGCAGCAAACATTGATATCCAAGGATTTTACACAAGCACAGAGAAAAATCTTGTAGGAGTTGGCATAGCTATATCTAGTGGGTTGCATTATGAGTTTGTGCAGAAGTAGATAAGAGATCCAATTATAGTGATGACAGGTTTTTAGCATGCATCACATAAGTGTGTCTTTACACCATCGCAGTGATATTTATATAAAACAATAAGAAATGTATCATTACTGCCAGTTTACCCCTTTAGTTGTTCATGATTCATCACATTTAAGTTTATCATGCTTGGACAGCTTGAGGGAATGGTTTACTGGGTCAGATCAGATGATCTTGCAAGAAGGAAAATGAGCATTCCATTATAATTTCAATTTGATATGTAGTTGTATATTCTCCAACAGTCTTCCAATATATTTACCCACTCTCGAAAAATTTGATATGTAGCTGATACACACTTGATAAACATTGGTATCCTACTTTAATCACTTTGGAGAATGAGTTGGTTAGTGTACAGACTATTTATTATGCTTAAGAATAAGGAATCACAAAAGTCATTTATTCCTTTAGATTCTATAGTTTTTCCTTTTGCAAAGTCTTGAAGCGTAAGCCAACTAACTAAAGGCATGCACTTGGTATCTGGAATCTGGAAAAATCACTGTCATTTTGCAAGATAAAAAGTGTGTGCCTAGAGTAAAACTCAAGCTATCTAAAAAAAGCAAGCCCACTGAGCACAAAACTACAAATGCCTTTGATGCATAGACATTCAACTTTTATACTGATTTAAGAAGGATCAAATCAATTTGCAATGAACTTAGATTCTCTCCTAACCAAGTAGTAAACAGAGGCAACTTCCAACATCAAATCAGAAATTTGATGAATAGAGTACAATAGAAAAGGATGGACTACACAGCTAGAGACACAGAGATGGCAAACAAAGCACATTGCTTAAAACAGCCCAGCTAAAAGACTAAAAGGACTCTTGGCCAATAAAAAGCTCTTTAGACATCCCATCATTTTCCTCAAAGTGGGAACAGAAAAGCCAAAGCAAGCTCATCAAAATTCCTAAAACCAAAAGAATGTTGATCTTCTTCAACAAGCTTCATCATTATCACCCAATCGTCATATAAAATCAAATTTCAGAACCAGACGGAAATATACAGTCACACTCAAAGCAACTATAAAAGAGGCACCTTTGTAAAGTGAGACATATCTAACCTTGTAGCAGGATCTACCTCCTTGAGAAGGGAATTGTCTGGCACAACAACCTCTGAAACCGGAGTCTTCATCGCCTTCTCCTGATCCTCCAAGCACCGATCGCTCGCCAAAAACGCTACGATGTCAAGAGGATTGAGAATGCCGACAAACCTCTGCTGTCTCATCTCGCTGTTCTCGATCACATTATTCTTTTGCAATTTCCGCTTCCAAACGGGGATTCCGCTCTCGGTGGACTCCCCGATCGCCCGGATGGCCGATTCTACCGTCTCCGTCTCCAAGAATTCGACTAATTCCGGCTTCGCCACCGTCAGATCACCCACCACATGGTACAGAAACACCGAAGCCATACCAAACGCTTCTTAAAATTGGCTAATTTGACAATCAAGTCAGATATATAATTCCAGAGTGCACTCAATTATGCCCTGAATACTTGGATTTTGAACGGTTTCAATTTCTAGGTTTTACTCTTTCGTGATTCCCTTTTAAAAGGAAGTAGCGGATGCAGGAAAACCGGACAAAAGTTTTTGAATAAATCAGCAATCGAGTTCAGAGTGTGAACAGAAACGGAAACTGGTGGCTATAAGAGGGAATGAAGGAGGATGAGTAGAAGGTGAAGACCAGTAATGGGAAGTAAGAGGAAGTTCAGAGTGAATAGTCGTGGAGAGGTAGAGAAGCAAGCATCCATGGAAGACGATGAAGAATTCCCATCAACATGGAGTGATCTAGCACTATCAATCGATCTTCCTATAGTCGTAACAATGGCGGAGAATCGGTGAGTTTATGGGCAGAGACGAGAGACCAGAGACGAAGATGGTTTCTGGTAAATACACGTCTCGAATTGCAATTTGCAAGACGTGCCTTCTATTCACATCACCAAATCTCCAATTTGATCCTCTATTCCAATCTAATTTCAGTTATCTTTGTAATGTTAGATATAAATAAACAAATGATTTTTCTAATACGTGCATTAAGAATACCAATTTTAGTAAGTATGAAAATTATTTATTTAATTTTTTTAATAGTTCATTCATTCTAAATTTAGGAAATAGTTTTGAAATAAATTTTAAATTTAGTTTATCCAGATAAAGAAAAAATAGAGTTGCGAGTTTTTTTTGATAAGGAAAGTAGTTAGGACTGTCCACTAACAGGCTAGCGGCCGTCCTAGAGCATTCTGACGGATGAGGTTCGAAAGACCCGGATCAACAGTGAGAGGAACAGACGAGACACGACGAAAAGAACCAGCAATGTAGTCCGCCACCGCGGCGCCGGTGTCGAATAAGGAGATCAAAAAGGCTTTATGGTCTATGGGTGACGACAAGGCCCCCGGTCCCGATGGCTTCACCGCCAAAATTTTCAAGGCCACTTGGACATCACCGGGGCCGAGGTGTGTGCGGCGGTCAAGGAATTCTTCACCAACGGTAAGCTCCTCGGGCAACTCAATCACACCATCATTTCTCTCATTCCTAAAATTGAGTCGCTGGTTCTTGTGGAGCATTTTCGTCCCATTTCTTGTTGCAACTTGGTCTACAAAATCATATCCAAAGTCATGACTCTTTGTCTTGCCAAATGCCTTGGCTCTCTCATTGATCCGGCCCAAAACGCCTTTGTGGAGGGTCGCTTGTTGTCGGACAACATTTTCCTTTTCCAAGAGTTGTTGAGGAAGTATAATGTAAAGAGGGAGACTCGGAGGTGTTTCTTGAATGTGGATCTCGCCAAGGCCTACGACACCATCTTTTGGGATTTCCTTAGGTTCGGTCTTACTTGCCTAGGATTTCCTTGGAGATTTGTGGCTTGGATCATGGAGTGTGTTAGCACGACCACTTACTCGATCAAGATCACACAAGGGCATAAATGGCTTCTTCCCGGCAAGCGTGGACTTCGACAAGGTGATCCTCTCTCTCCCCTCCTCTTTGTGATTTGCATGGAATTCCTTTTCCGATTGCTTAAGAGAGAGACTTTTAGAGGATCTTTTCATTTCCACCAACATTGTGATAGTTTGAGACTCTCCCACCTTATGTTCGTTGATGCTGTTGTGCTCTTTTGTCGTGGGGATGTTGGATCCGTGAGGGTCCTCATGGGATGTTTGGAGAGGTTTAAGTTGATGTCGGGTTGGGCTATGAATGTGGGGAAATCTTCTATTTTTCTTGCTTCGGTCCCGGACCATGAGAGAGGCCCCATTATTGCCGCCACCGAGTTTAAAGTTGGGGTCTTCCCTTTTCGGTATTTGGGCATTCCTATTAGCCCCCATGGTCTCCGTGTGATAGACTCTTGTTCCTTGATGTTGACCCAGGTTGTAGATTGTGTGGGGCTGAGTTGGAGAACCATGACCACTTGTTTTTTGAGTGCCCTTATGCCCGGGGCATTTGGCGTGAGGTACGTGTTCGCATCTTGATCCCTACCGTGCCACTCACGGTGCGGCGCGCCCTGCGTTAGCTTCGTCGGCACGCCCGTGGGCGTGGTTGCCTTGACCGTGCTCGTGTCTTTGCTTTCTCGGTGTCCATCTACTACATATGCCATGCCCGCAATGCCCGTGTCTTTGATGAGAACCTCATTCCACCTGAGGTTGTGGCTAGATTGATCATCACTCATGTATTTCATTTGCTTCATGAAATATTTCAGCTTTGTATTGTAGAGAAGTTGTAGTTTGATATGTATGTTGCGTAGTATGGAAACCATGCGTGCTTGTCCATTTACGCTCGGATTTGCATAGTATGAAAGGCATGTGTGCTTGTCCATTTATGCCCTCGGATTGTTAGTATGATTGTACCACCCTCTTTGTAGGGTTCATATTTAATCGATTTTACTTTACACCAAAAAAATGTAGTCTGCCACCGAGTTGTACTTCAGGACGACGTGGGAGATACTCCAACATCGGAACCAAGCAAGCAAGCAATGGATATCCGCATGAAACATCTCGATCTCCCACGGACAGCGCCAGCCACCAATTATGGCATTGACCAGCTGCAAATTATCGCCTTCGATCTGGATATGGGATATGCCACGTCGGGTGGCCTCAAGAATCCCCTACCTTAAGGTGATGGCCTCGGATGTCAGAACGGACAATCGGCCAATCAGTCCTCCGTCAAAGAAAATGGGGAGCCGCGCGCGTGATCTCGGAGAATAAACCCGAAAGAGGCCACACCATCAGCCTTCGCTGCACCATCAAAATTAATCTTAGTAAAATTCACTGTGGGTTTTTTTCCACTTAGCATGTTTCCTCCTATCCTGCGTAATCTAGGTTCTACCACAAGGGCTTGAACCGTTAGCCTTTTTAGCATTTTTCCATTCTGCTATTTGATTGCGAATAAATTCACACAAGTTATTTTGAGGTACTATTTGTCTATTATTGGTTGAATCAAAGACTGTTTTGTTCCTAAAGAACCAGATGCTCCATCAAGAGCATACAAGGAACTCCACTTCATCCTTAGATGAGCATGACCTAATCGCATCTAGGATTTGGCATGTTGTTTTCCCTTCTGGGTCGATTTGGTTTACAACCATGAGTAGTTTAGGGTTGATTGAGTGAAGTGTGGTTTTGGTTCTATTGCACACTAAGAAGATGTGGCTAACGTCCTCGTTAATGTTATTACACGCTACACATCCTTGCACAACCGAGATGTGATTTTTCGCGAGGCGATTCTTTGTAGGGAGCCCATTTCGGGAGATTTCCATAGGAAATTCTTCATTTTTGGCAGGATGTCAAGCTTACCGATCCATTCTAAGTTAATGTGGGGTTCACCTTTATTTTGGTGGATCCATTGCATGGTGGAATGAGTGGAGTACCACCTATTTTTACTTGGTTTCCAGTATAATCTGTCCGGGATTTTGTTAAACGTGGTGATATTATGAGTCACCCGGTGAGCATCCTCAGGGTTTAAGACCAAACGCAATTTGTCCACATCCCATGAGTTGTCCTCAAGGAGGTAGTATGCTACGTGTTCCTCTCAGTTGATGATGTTTTTAACGTTTCCTTTCGGAGTAAGACAACCAGAGCCAGTCTAATTGTCTTTTCCAAGACCGGATGGTTTTGCCATCCCCCATTTGCCAGATAAGGCCATTGACAAAGAGGTCTCTAAGGCTCATTTATTTAGACCATTGCCAGGATGTGTTTTGTTTCTTCTTGTAGTTTAGGAGGTCATCGGTTTTGAGGTATTTTTCCGTTACAATTTTAACCCAAGGTTGGCTAGTTCCGCTAGTATCTTCCACAATTGTTTCATTTGGAGTGCACGGTTCATGTCTTCCCCCTTGGCAATCCCCAACGACCCCCCCCCTCGGGCAAGCAGTTGACAAATCGTATTCCAACTGATTAGTGGTCTGTAGTGACTTTCCTTATTTCAAAAGCAGTTTTTGTTGATTTGATCAAGTTCTTTTAAAGTTGACTAAGGTAGTTGCATAAGGAAATTTGGTTGTGTCGATAAGTTTTCCTTTATAAGGGTTTTCCGACCTTCCTGAGATAGTGTGTTGCCTTTCCATTTTGATATTTGGACTCTTGTTTTAAGAGTGAGAGGTTTAAAAGTGTTTTTTGTCACTTGACCATTAATGATCGGGCAACCAAGGTATTTATACAAAGCAACAGAATTAGCAATCTGGAGTATTTTTTTATTTGGTCTCGCGTGTTATTACTCGTGTTCTTTGTGACCTGAAAAGCAGCGTTGTAAAAATTGACTTTTTGGCCAGAAATTTGGCAGAATTCAACGATGATCTCACTAATGTTTTTACATGCGTTGTTATTTGCCTTTGAAAAGATGATGATGTCGTCTACAAACACAAGGGATGGGATTTACGTTCCTTTTCTTGAGATTTGGATCTCGATGCCACTTTTAGTGGTATTGCTTCTTAGGACAAGTTGTCTTGCCAACACCTCATCGGCAAGGATAAACAAGTATGGGGATAGAGGGTCCCCTTGTCTTGGACCCCGTTGAGGAAAAAATTATTCTATGGGACCGTTGTTCACCAGAACCGAGAACGAGACAGTCTCCACACATTCTCGGATCCACCCAGAGAATTTGTCATTAAATCCGAATTTATTTGAGGATATGAGCCAAGAATTCCTAACTAATTCGGTCGTATGCTTTTTTTCATATCAAGTTTAATTGCGATCCATCCTTCACGCCATTTTTTGTTGCGGAAAGAATGGAAAATTTCATTAGCGATAAGGGTATTATCGTGAATGCTACGATTATTCACGAACACTCCTTGCATTGGGTGAATGAGTTTGGTCATGATATTTTTCAATCTGTTTGTTAGAATCTTAGAAATGGTTTTGTAGATACTGTTGCACAAGATAAGTTGGCCGATAGTGAATAGTGGAGTTTGGGTTATCGCACTTTGGAATCAAGGTGATGAATGTGTGGTTAATTTGTTTTAATAGTTTCCTAGATTGGAAAAAGCTTTTAATTTCTTTGGTCACATCCGAACCGATAATGTGGAAATATTTTTTATAGAAATAGGCCGGCATGCCATCCGGGCCCGGAGATTTGTCATCCCCTATATCAAAAATTGCATTCTTAATTTTTGAATTAGTAATCGTTTTGGTGAGTTCTTTGTTGTCTTCCTCATTAATCTCGTGTTGTAACACTTGGGTCATGTTTTCAAATTTAGTGCAGTTAATTTCCATAAAACTGAAACGATTCTGAAAGTTGCACTTTGATAGGCCAAATCCTACCCCGCAAGTGTACGGGATCGGTTGTAATACCAAGGTGTCGAACTCTGGGACTAAGTACTATTAATTGTATTCGAATCAGTAGACTAAGTCGTAAACATAAGAAAAGATTGAGTTATGATTTTAGCTATGAAACTAACTTATGACAAGTAAATAAGTAAATATAAGAAAATCAATGGGAGAAAAGCTTCTAAGATCAAGGATCCCCACAACAATGCTTCGGTAGACTATAAAGGATGATTACACAATCTTAATTATGACTTTGTTTGAAGGCAATTGTCTAATGTATCCACTAAATTCTTTCGAATATTAACAGACGTATCTAGACTCAATTAAACATCCACTTTCGTGACTTGCAAATTATAATCTAGACCTTTAAGCACTTAGAATTTAAGATTAAATTGAATCAACATCCGCTTTCGCGACTTGCTAACTCAACCAACCTTAAGGTTTCTATGACAATTATTATTCCACAAGAGAATTCAAAATACTTTCATAATAAAGAAAAATCGGGTTCAAATCCTAGGGTTCTAACAGAAAAAAGTACCTTTCAGTCTCAATTCCCTGTCTGACTACTTATCAAAGTTTTCACCTTTCAGTCTCAAACTTTGGCAAGTTCCCATTCACAAAAGTTACTAAGGCATAAAACATCTAGGATTGAATCAAACAAAGCTTCAAACAACGGATTGTGCAATTTTTTGGATTAGTCTACTTACACATCATTGGGTTCACCCCAATCTTATAATTTAGGGTTAGCTAGGCATAGAGAAAGAAGAAATCAATTCAATAATGAGAATCAACATACCGGATTGAAGAAACAAGCAAACTTGATTAAAATCTAGCGAATTCAAACTCAAATTCAACAAAAGTCTTCAATCTGCCACTAGATCTATCCAAACTTGTCTCTCAAGCAATAGAAATTAGGTTAAAAACTCGAACCCTCATCTAGAAGACAAAGTAAAGTATTTATACTAGGAATAAAATAAGAAAGGCGGCCTAAAAACTCGCAATAGAAGGGACGCACGACCCACAGCGCGCATCATGCGCCGAGGCGTACGACCGTACAAGGCAACGCATGACTCTAAGGGAACGCATGGGCTGACACATGGAGACGCACGATCGTGTGTCAACAACGCACGGTCCTTGCCTTTCTTTGAAGCTAAAACGCACGATCGTGCGTGTATGGTGCACGACCTTCAACTGGCTCAGGCTAATGGCGCACGATCCGATATTCTTCAAACTGCCTGCACGACCGTGTACCTTGGTGCACGACCTTAGCCTTGATCTTGTGATTCTTCTTATTTTGGACTCTTCAGTTGATCTTTTTCGGTCCCGATGCCTCCTAGACTTAAGTCTTGATTCTGCTATGTCCCCAAACGCGTTCCAATGAAGCTCGAAACTCTCCAAAGTACCTGAAAAGCATAAAAATACGAGTGTAGACATCTATAACGGAAACTACACTATAAGTACTAGAAACATGAGACAAATGCAAGAAAACATACTAAACTAAGGTCCTAAATGCATGTCCTAAGATACTCTAAATGCAAGTTATCAAAATCCCCCAAACTTAAACCTTGCTTGTCCTCAAGCAAGAAATAAACTCAACGCCCCACAAGACAAATAAATCCAAGTATCCACCTCAAATGAAGTTAAGCATTAATCAATAAACTTGTAGTTCACAAATTGAAATCATTGCACATGCTTTAGAAAATCAAAAAGACCAAGAGAATGCATCCATTCTAGACCTCACTAGGAGATATGTTTGTCTCTCACACTCAAGTGTTTAGGGTATAGTGTTTCGCTCAATTCTCAACTAAGACCGCTAAACTACCATATGCTTGCATTAGTGTTCTAAATCTCCACCGCTATGGACATTGCATACAATAAAAATCAAGAGGTCTTTTGATGGGTTGTAATGTGACCAAGGTGAGAAGAACAAGGTAGGGAAAATATTTGGCTAAGTGGTGCTAGATCTGGAAAATATAAATTAAGCTTCATCAACACCAACAAACCTTTTTAGCTCACTTTCTTTCCACACCTTTCAACTATACTTCACTTCTTTATTTCTTTTTCTCACACTTCTTTTGCAATTTCTTTCAACCCATTTTCTTCATAGTTTTTGAAACTCTTTTTTTCTTCATATACACACTTTTTATTAACCTCAAACCATTCTTCACTCTTAACCTTTATTCCCTTTACTTCACATTTTTTTTCTTTCAACTCATCCACCATTCTCATTCTTCTTCTCAACTCCCCAATTCTTTGAAACTTCACAAAGTAAATGCAGCAAAAATTCCTATTCTCCATAAGGGTCAGGCTAATTAGGCTCGGGATTTAATTTTGTGGAGCTAAAAAAGATAGGCTATCAAGGCTAACAGGGGCTTCAAAAAGAAGGATTAATATGCAGGGTGGATAGGGAAATATAGGCTAATGAAAAATAATGCCTCTATCACTTTAATGTCATATGCAAGACTCATGTAAGCAGCCTGAAAATAGATATCTAAATGCAAGTTCTAGAGTAGCAAGTCATAGTGGGACACTCAAGAAATAATAGAGAGGACAATTAGTCCTAGAAAGGCTAAAAATTTGATCTCACAAGGCTAAACATGTCTACAACTTCAGCATAATCTCAAATCTCAAAAGATAACATGTGCTCATTCAATTACATCCAAAGCATACAAATCCACAATCATGCAAATATATAGAGGTTTCAACAATTCAAGCATGTCATGGGTTTTAGAGTTATGCAAAGAATAATTAAGGACAATGGTTTTCCATTAAAAGGGATTCAATAACATCTAAAATGCATGATTTTTTTGTATATCTTTTTTTTGACATTTTTGATATTTTTCTGATTTTTTTATGCAAAGACAAATGCAAAAAAAAATTAAACATGAAAATGCAACCTAGCATGAAACTATATGAAATCTAACTAACATAAAACATGTTTCCCTCCCCCAAAATTAAAATCTACATTGTCCCCAATGTAGAAAAATAAAAGAGAGAGAGGTACTCACCAGACAATCTACTGAGGTGGCGGAGGATAGGGAGCGCTCGGGTCATAAAAATACCCGAAAGTGTGATGATACATCTGCTGCGTCATCTTCTCAATGTTGTTGAAGCGGGAATCTACAAAAGTTTGTAACGCTGTGATCCGTTGAGAAATGGAGTCTATCTGCTGGCGGAGGTAAGCAGAATCGCCATGGCCAGAAGACTCTCCCTGCTCAAAGTGTGGTGGAGGAGCAGAAGCGTCTGCCATAGGCTCATCATCATCCCTGTTAACCACATCAACAGGTCTAGGGGGAGGAGGTGCTCCAATCCAAGACTCATACCAATTTGCGATGTTATCAGTGAGAATCCGAATATGGTCAGGAAGACGTTGCGCAATACTCACCTGAGTAAACCGAAGATACAATGCCCTGCCTTTTCGCTTGATCCAACGACACTGAATAAGAAAATCCTCATCAATGCGATACAACTCTGGAGTCTCTATGTACCGTGTCACATCCACCTGAAAGTGATGAGCAATAAGAGCAACCATTCCTCCAATAGCAATCACGCCGCTGGTGGATTTCCGAATCTGATCAAACTTTAAAGCCAATTGATACCCCAGATCCATAGGATATTCAAATGCCATGACATATAGAATAGCAAGCTCTCCACAACGAATGTTGCCTCCCTCTTCACGCCCATAAATGGTGTGGGCCAGAATCTTCTGCAGAATACGAAAACATGGGTTGACAATGTTAGAGGCCTTTGTAGTTTGACCTCGGAATGTCAAATTCCCAAATAATTTATGCCAAAAATCATCCTGCCCATTAATGAGAAGCAATGTTCGATCTCCACCAACAGGAAAATTGAAAATTTGGTTTAACTGAGCAAGAGTCAAACGCCTTCATTGGTTCCCAAGACGAAATTTAAGAAGCCCAACATCCTCCATGTCAAGAGAGACGGTAACAGTCAGAGAGCTGAAGAACTCACAAGTCAAAGCCTTATAAGTCAGTAAAGACAAAGAGAGAAGGCTTTGAATGCCAATCTTGGAGGCCATACGATTGATTTCACTCATAACACCTAAATGGTCAAGGCTCTCACTGTTGACCCAACGAGTAGACTGATGTGGACGTTCCTGGAAGTGAGCATACAAATCCTTTTGCTCTTGAGTAGCAAAATCAACTCCATCAACAATCGAGCGTCTACGAGGAGCCATAAGTATGACTTTTGCAAAACAGCTAGAATCTCCTCTAAAATATTACCTGGCTAACAAAACTCTAAAAAAACAAATCAAACCCCACAACAAGTCCTTGGCTAGGGACTTTCAACAATCACAATCAATGGGTTCAAAGAGTTCCCCACAAGAGCATAATTAGTTTTAACTAATAATGAGCAAAACGACAAATTCCACCAATTTTCCGTTCAAATCTTAAAATCAGTCCATGACTGCAACAATTTATCCATCAATTTCCCCAAATATTAAAACCTAACAATGAATCCTCGATTTTTTTACAAATATTATCAACTAATGAAAACCGTAGAATAGAATTTCAATCAATAATCACAAGAGGGGATTAGCGTGGTACCTCAGGTTCTACAGCAAGCCGGACGGCTCGTGGGTGGTGCACGGAGGGGATCGCCGGCGTGGTCGGAAAACGAAGGGAGAGAGAGCAGGTTGTTGTGCATGGGTGGGCTCGCGCGTTTGACTGGTGCAAATGGTGCGCACGGGCCTGGGCGCTATCGCTGCAACTCGGTTCGGTGATAATGGTGGCCTAGGCGACCGAAGAAACTTCGCCGACGGCCCGATTTGGTGGCGGGGAAGGCTACTTCGCGCAGGTTCAGATCTTCTTGCGCGGGCCTCGGACTGGGCAGTCGTCACAGCAGGCTCGAGCGGGGTGGTGACGTGAGTGGAACGCGATGGAAGTCCGAAGGTTTAGGTGGTGAGGTGAGCGGTGTTGTTCTCTGTGGGCAGAGAGGATGAAAGAGTAGAGAGGAGAAGAAGTATGGAGTCGAGCGGCGTGAAAAGAAAAGAGGGGAGGAAAGAGGGGCAAAAGAAAGGAGAGAAAAAGAAAAAACTAAAAATAAACGCTGACTCACTTGCTCCTTTTTTCGGGTTAATTGCACGATCGTGCATGGAGGCACACGGTTGTGCACTTAAAGCGCACGACTCTAGCCGTTCTCTGAACCTAAACGCACGATCGTGTGCATCGGATCCCGATTTTTTTAACTATATACAACTGGGTTGCTTCCCAATAAGCGCTTGTTTAAGGTCCTTAGCTTGACCGTCAATTTTCTTTCAAGCACTCGGATCGAGAAGATCAATTGAATTGGTCTTCTCAATCGAACTCCCAGCTATGTATGTCTTCAAACGCTTCCCGTTGACCTTAAATTGGCTTGTTTCTTCGCTCCAAACATCCACAGCTCCATGTGGATAGACATATCTTACTTGAAAAGGTCCACTCCATCTAGATTTAAGCTTTCCTGGGAATAACTTGACCCTGGAATTCAATAGCAACACAAGATCACCTACTTGGAATTCCCTTGGAAGTATATGCTTATCATGCCATCTCTTGGTTCTTTCTTTGTAGATCTTGGCATTCTCATAGGCATCTAATCTCAGTTCTTCCAACTCTTGAAGTTGTAACAGTCTCTTTTCACCTGCCTCTTTCATGTCATAATTGAACAACTTGATTGCCCAATATGCTTTGTGTTCCAACTCCACAAGTAAATGACAAGACTTCCCATAGACTAATCTGAAAGGGGTAGTATTGATGGGAGTCTTGTAAGCAGTTCTGTAGGCCCAAAGAGCATCATCTAACTTCATTGACCAATCTTTGCGGGATCGGGGGACAGTTTTCTCCAAGATGCTTTTGATTTCTCTATTAGAGACTTCCACCTAGCCACTAGTTTGAGGATGATACGGGGTTGTAATTTTATGAGTCACCCCATATTTCTTCAATAAAGCTTCAAACTTCTTCTCAATAAAATGGGATCCACCATCACTTATAACAACTCTAGGAGTGCCAAACCTTGGAAAAATCACCTTGTTGAAGAACTTGGACACCACTCTTGAATCATTGGTTGGTGATGCAATTGCTTCTACCCACTTGGACACATAATCCACCACTACAAGAATGTACTTGTTGTTGCAAGATGATGGAAAAGGGCCCATGAAGTCTATCCCCCAAACATCAAAGATCTCCACCTCTTGGATATTGAAGAGAGGCATTTCATTCCTTCTTGAGATATTTCCAGTCCGCTGGCAAGAATCACATGAGGAGATGAATTGGTGGACATCTTTGATCATTGATGGCCAATATAATGCTGAATTGAGAATCTTGGTGGTTGTCTTAGAAGAGCTAGCATGGCCTCCACATGGCAAAGAATGACAATGTCGAATGACACTCTCTACCTCTTCTTCAGGAATGCACCTCCTTATCACACCATCAACACACCTCTTAAAAAGAAAAGGCTCACTCCAATAATAATGTCTTACATCAGCCATGAACTTCTTCTTTTGTTGCCAAGATAGCTCAGGAGGTAACTCATTGCAAACTAAGTAATTAACAAAATCAGCATACCAAAGCATCTTTGAAGTTGCAAGTTGTACGAGCTCTTCTGTTATCCCAAAGAGATGATCATAAGGAAAGGAATCATCTATGGGGACTGCTGTTGAGAGGGTTTCTTGACAACAAATAAATTTATAATCAAGACCCCGTTGAGTATAGGGAGGTCAGGATCGTTCCACAGGAAGCAAGGTTGTTCGTTTATCAATTACTAAAAATAACAAACAAAATAAAACAAACACACTCACGAGCAGCCTCGTTAACGACGTTGTCAGGGTCGTTAACGAACCACCGTACACAAAAGACTCAATCTAACGACCTAAATAAATTCGGTAACGAGCCAACTAACTCAGCAACGAAATTCACTTAAGATAATTCAAATAAAAACAAAGATCTAGGACTAGGGACACCACAACATAGTCATGCATAAACTTGTAAGAAGAATAGATCATGCCTTTAAATAGACAGAGTCATCAACTTTCGTTGACTATCAAGTAAATTAACCTACTTTCGTAACCCAATTCACTTAATTGCTTGTTTCAGATCTAAAGCTTGAAACTTTCGTATTCAAACAATATCAACCTTCAATTTACTAACTTTCTCTTTCAATCAAGTTAAAAACTCAAATTACCTCAACTTTCATCTCGGTATAAGCACAACAAACAATCTCAATTATAGATAAAAGGCATTCAACACACAATCTTACTCATCAAACATGCTTAACTATGCCGGGCTTAACCCCGATCCTAGAAAAGAAGACTACTCACTAATCATAACTACGAAACAAATAAATTCAACAAAAGAAATCATTGAAAACAAATTACTACTCAAATTAATAACCAAAAATATTGTCTTACAGAAAATCAGAAGAAACCGAAAAAATACAAAGCACCGAACCAAAATCTCAATCAACGAACTCGGTAACTCTCGTTCACCGACCTCCGACTCGACTCCGATCCTCTCTCGACTCTCTCGACTCTTCCTCCTCTCTTCCCTTCTCTTATGCTAAACAAGAAGGCTATTTATACTAAAAAGGCTAAAAACTAATAAGGATAAAAGATAAAAAACTTTCCTAAAAGATAGAAATAAAATCTAAAAGATAGAAATAAAATCTAGAAAGATTAAAAGACCTAAAATACATAATATAATAACCCTAAAAATTATAAAAAGATACTCTACCGACACGGAAATAATTTCCCGCACAGGATCAGTGAGTTACAAAGTCAACCCTCGAAATCTATCACGTGGCCTCGTTAACGAGCCCTCACAACCTCGTTAACGAGCCTGGGCTTAGTTTCTTCCACACTTTATCTCGTAAAACCTGGACTTTGACTTCTTCATACTTGTATTCCTCTGTCTTTCATTGTAGCGCTCCAAATTCAGCTCCATATAGCACCTTTTCCTTGCTAAAACCTACAAAATACACAAAATAGAGTAGCTTCCATACTTTCCATGAAAATATGCAAAACCATCCAAAAACACACAACACTAAACCTAATTTTATCAAAACTAAACCTAATAAACAAAGAAAACCTACTAAAAACTATACTAAGAACACGAACATCAACTGCATCAAGTGGCTTCTCTTCTTGGGGCATCAGTCTAGAGAGGTGATCAACAACCAAGTTTTCTGCCCCTTCTTATCCTTGATTTCTAAATCAAACTCTTGAAGGAGAAGGATCCAACGAATCAATCTAGGCTTATCATCCTTTTTTGCTCTAGAGATATCGAATAGCAGCATGATCAGTGTAGACAATTACTTTGGCTCCCACCAAATAGGACCTGAACTTCTCAAAGGCAAACACTATAGTAAGCAACTCTTTCTCTGTAGTACCATAATTCATCTGAGCTTCATCAAGAGTCTTGCTAGCATAGTAAATGGCATGAAGTTTCTTGTCCTTCCTCTATCCCAATACAGCCCCTACTGCAAAATCACTTGCATCACACATAACTTCAAAGGGAAGATTCCAATCAGGAGGCTGCATTATTGGAGCTGAAATCAAAGCTTGCTTTAACCTGTTGAAGCTCTCAAGACACTCAGGGGAAAAGTTAAATTCCACATCTTTAAGCAATAAATTGGTAAGAGGCTTAGCAATTTTGGAAAAATCTTGAATAAACCTCCTATACAATCCTGCGTGTCCTAAGAAACTTCTTACCCCTTTAACTGACATGGGAGGTGGCAACCTCTCAATGACTTCAATCTTTGCCATGTCAACTTCAATACCACGGTTAGGGACAAGATGACCAAGAACTATTCCCTCACTTACCATGAAATGACATTTTTCCTAATTCAACACAAGGTTAATTTCTTCACATCTCTGTAACACTCTTGACAAGTTAGTCAAACAAGTATCGAATGAAGAACCATAAACAGAAAAGTCATCCATGAAAACTTCCATAATATCCTCAATCAAATCAGAGAAGATAGCCATCATGCATCTCTGAAAAGTAGCAGGGGCATTACACAATCCAAATGGCATTCTTCGATATGCAAAGGTGCCATAAGGGCGTGTAAAAGTGGTTTTCTCCTGATCATTGGGATGAATAGGAATTTAAAAGAAACCATTGTACCCATCTAAATAGCAAAAATGTGAATGTTGAGCTAATCTTTCTAACATTTGATCAATGAAAGGAAGAGGGAAGTGATCCTTACGGGTTGCTTTGTTCAATTTCATGTAATCTATGCACATTCTCCAACCCATAACAGTCCTAGTGGGAATTAATTCATTTTTCTCATTCTTTTCAACAGTCATCCCACCCTTTTTGGGCACCACATGAACATGACTAACCCAATTACTATTAGAAATAGGATAAATAATGCCAGCATCTAACAATTTAAGCACTTCTTTTTTCACTACGTCTTTCATATTTGGGTTAAGTCTTCTTTGATGCTCAATTGAAGTTTTATGGTCATCTTCCATTAAGATCCTATGCATGCACAATGAGGGACTAATTCCTTTTAGATCATCAATAGTGTATCCTATAGCTTTTCTATACAGTCTAAGCTTATGCAATAATTTTTCAATCTCATCATCACTTAGACTAGCATTGACAATAACAGGATATGTAGAATTTGGTCCTAGAAACTCGTACCTCAAAGTGGATGGAAGTGGCTTCAAATCCACTTTTGGTGCATCTTTTGGATCTCCTTTGGGAGTTGGATCATCTCTCTTCAAGATCTCAGCAGCTCTTCTGGTGCAGTCCTCTTTTGTTGCCCTCAAGTCTTGAACTACATCAACAAGTAGTCCTCCTTTCTCCAATTGGTCTACACTTGTGGTCAAACAAAGCTCCAATGGGTCCTTAGAGACCACAGACATCAAAGATCCATGAACTTCCCTATCTATGACATCTAACCTGCCATCATCATCCTCACAAGAAGATTGTTTAATAGCTTTAGAAAAACTAAACTCAATTTTCTCATCACCAATTGTGAAAGAGAGGACCCCCTACTTAACATCAATCATTGCACCTATAGTAGCTAAAAAGGGTCTTCCCAAGTTGACTGGGACAGGCATATCAACATCAATATCAAGCACAATAAAATCCACAAGGATAAAGAACTTACCTATACGGATAGGCACATCGGACCTCAATGATTCCTATGGGGCGAATTGATGATCTATCCGCCATATAAAGTGTCATCCTTATAGGTTAGGTTCTCCCAAATCCAATTCTTTGCAGATAGATAAGGGAATAATACTAACAGTAGCTCCTAGATCACATAAAGCATCATAAGTAGTATTATCAAAGACTAGGGACAAAAAAGTTACCTGGATCTTCAAGTTTTGGAGGGAGCTTGTTTTGGATAAGAGCACTGCATTCCTTGCTTAGAGACACGGATTGGAATTCATCAAGCTTCCTGATGTTCATGTTTTTGGTCTAGTTTTTAGTATGCTTCTTAGTTTGGTTAGTTTTGTTTTAATAGTTTTTAGAGTTAGTTTTGTGTGTTTTTTGATAAGTTTGCATATTTTGTGAGAAGTATGGAAGCTACTCCGTTTTGTGTCTTTTTGTAGGTTTTGAGCAGGAAAGGAGCACTTTTTAAAGCTGGATTATAATGTTGTGGTGAAGGATGGAGAACATGAAGATGAAGAGGAAGATTGCATAAGAAGAGCGAAGAGGAGTTCAAGTTTAAGTGAAGAAAAGTTGGAGAAAAAGTCGAAACCCAGGCTCGTTAACGAAGTTGTGAAGGGTCGTTAACGAGGCTTAGAGATAGAATTTTCTGGTGGTTTTTGTGATTCCTACCGACCCTGTGTGGAGGGCGCTAACGATGATTCCGTGTCGGTAGAGTTTTATCTGATTTTAGGGTTGTTATATCTTATATCTTATATCTTATTATCTTTAGTAGAGTAAGTTTTTATCTTTTAGGGTTTTTTATAGATAGCTTTCTTAGTATAAATACCCTTCTTTCTAGCCTAGAGAAGGGGGTGAACGATTTTAGTGGACGAGTTTTATTTCTTTTTGGAGAGCCGAGAATTGACGAGAGACGAGGAGAAGAATAACGAGCTGGTTCGTTCGAGAGAAGATCTAGGGTCGTTAGTTGGATTTGCTCGGGTTTTGTTCTGTGTTTTCGGTTTCTTCAGGATATTGTAAGACAATATTTCTCTTATTAATTTCAAGTAAGTTTGTTTTGTTTCAATGTTTTCACTTGTTAAAGTTGTTAGCTTTATTACTATGAGTAGTGAATAGTTTTCTTATCTAGGGTCGGGGTTGAAACCCGACATAGCTATGCATGTTTGATGAGTGAGTTGATGTTTTGAATGCCTTTTTATCTATTTTAGATTGCTTGTTATGTTTATGCTTAGACGATAATCGAGGTAATTTGAGTTTGCAAATTTGATTGAAAGAGAAAGTTGTTAACTTGAAGGTTGATATTGTTTGATTACGAAGTTTCGAGCTTTGGATCCAAAACAAGTGATTGGGTGAATTAATTTATGAGAATTGATTGATTTACTTGCTAGTCAGCGAAAGTTGATGATTTTATCTATTTAAAGGCATGATCTTTATCTTCTTATGAGTTTTTATGCATGACTATGTTGTGGTAACCCTTGTCCTAGATTTTTATTCTTAATTGAGTTTGCTTCTGTTATATTCGTTATCGAGTCAGTTGCCTCGGTACCGAACCTGCGTTTTAGGTCGTTATATCCGTGTTCGTAGTGTTATCCAGGTTCGTTAACGACCCTGACAAAGTCGTGAACGAGGTTGGTCGTAGGGTGTTTTGTTTTGCTTTGCTTTGTTTTACTTTTAGTAGTTGATAGATCAACAACCGTGCTTCCCGTAGAACGATCCTGACTTTGCTATACTATTCGGGGTCTTGACTTATAAATTTATTTGTTGTCAAGAAAACCCTACTCAACAAATTGGCGTCGTTGTCCGGGAAGCAACAGTGTTTGTTTGTTTATCTGTGGGTCTGGGAATAGCACGGCCCCGTTTTTGTTTTTAATTTTGTTTTCTGTGTCTGTTTTCTCAACGTATGCCAGCAGGACGTCGCAGACTCGAATTTGACAACACAGGTTATTATTCCGATCCTGAGCGCACCTTGCACCGTAGACGAAGAGAAACACGAGCCATGGCTACACCTGAAGATATGGCTGGCAGATTGAAGCACTTCAACAACAGATGGAGGCGTTACAAGCTGATTGAGACGTCGCTGCTGCCGAGGCTGAACGTCAACGAGTCCACAGTGCTCGTTTACAGGAAGAGCTGAATGCCTATCCGAGGAATGCCAAGCAATATATGCATCTAGAACTGAGGGTGCCGGAGTCTCCAATTGTGCTTCCGGAGATAGAGAAGACATTTGAGATTAAGTCTCAATTTATATCCTTGATCAAAAGGGCTCAGTTTGAAGGGAAACCTACTGAGTGCCCTATGGAACATATTAGAAACTTTCTTGATTTATGTGATACTATAGTTGCTGAAGGTGTCTCACTTGAATATGTTCTATTAAAAGCTTTTAGGTGGTCTCTTACTGGAAAGGCCCTGAGCTGGTTGGAGAGCTTATCTCCTAAGTCTATCAGGACTTGGAAGGCTTTGTATGATCAATTTCTTACAAAGTTCTTCCCTCCTGCCAAGACAACGGAGTTGAAAAAACGCATCACCTCCTATCACCAGCTGCCTAATGAGACCTTTGTAGAAACTTAGGAAAGATTTAAGGAAATGCTTAGACAGTGCCCTACCCATGGGCAACCTTTATATGTCCTTCAAGAAATCTTTTTTCAGGGTATTAATGCAGAGACAAAGAACTGCATCAACACGCATACAACGTGCGGTTTTATAGAGATGGATCCCACAACTGCATGGGAATTGCTGGACAAGCTTTCTAATTATGATGTCATGTATGGTACCCAGCCCCAGAGGTGTCTCTACGTGCCTAACAAGGAAGATGTTGACCCCGATGTCAAAAATCAATTCTTGCAAGACGAGGTCAACCGCTTGAAGAAGCAGGTAAGTTTTCTGAAATCCTCTCAATCTTGTCAAGAATGCGGCTCTTCTACCCATATTACTTCTGCTTGCACTAACATAGAGCAGGTAAGAGCCGTTGAGACCTATGCTGAGGTGAATTACATGAGAGGCCCATACAGGAACCAGTCTAGTAATTTTGACATGTCTAATAATTATCCAACGAGGGGCAATCAAAATCCGAATTAAAACTATACAGCGCCTCCACCGGATAGACGACCTGCGCCATATCGACCTCCAGGCTACCAAGAGCCACCATCATGGGCACAAGGGTTACAAGAAGGCATTAACGGAGTCCATAATAAGTTCAATGAAGTGCATAGCAAGATTGATGGAATCCAAGCCAACCTTAACAATCAAAACAAAAGATGGGGAGAGTTCGATGTGTGGAAGAAGAACGTTAACTCCCAACCAGGGAACCTCGCTGCACAAATTCCAAGACCACAAGGGCAACTCCCGAGCCGTCCCGAGGAGAACCCGAAAGGACAAATAGCAGCGGTGCACCTTAGGAGTGGGAAGACACTACCGGAGCGTGTCCAGGCTAAAGAGAAGAGCCCCTCAACTGATAAAGAAGCCACGACTCAGCTCGATAACGAACCAGACAAGGTCGTTACCGAACTTGCACACCATGGTGACGATGCTCCCAGGGTTGTTGATGACCCTAGTCCAGGTAAGTTTCCTATTCCGAGCTCCTCTCTCAATCCCAGGCTCGTTAACGACCCCATTAGGGTCGGTAACGACCCTCCGAGTACACCAAACGACCCTAATGTCGACCCGGTAGCATCACCTCTCGAGCCCGATTTGGTTCCGATAATGGTGAAATCTCTTCCTTTTCCTACTAAGAAGTCTAAGGACTCTACTGAGAGTAAGTTCAAGCGTTTCGTAAAGATTCTCCAGGGCATAAATATTTCTATACCATTCACTGAGGCCCTAAACGAAATGCTGGCTTACACAAAATTCTTGGAAGATATTCTTAGCAGGAAACGATCCATTACAAAGCTACAAGATGAGGTCCGATCCATTGCGCTACCAGAGAAGTTAGGTGACCCAGGGAGATTCGCCATAACAATTGGCATAGGCGACCACAAATTCAAAGCTCTATGTGATTTGGGAGCCAGTGCTAGTTTGCTTCCTCTTTCAATATGATCAAAGGCCAACATGAGACCATTGGATCCCGTAGACATGAATCTCTACATGGCAGACGGATCAAGCGTAAAAGCTACAGGGGTCGTGGACGATTATCCCATTCAAGTCGGGAAATTCTTTATTCCAAATGATTTCATCGTTCTCGACATGCCTGAAGACCCTCACGTCCCCTTTATGTTAGGCAAGCCATTCCTAGCTACAACAGGTGCTAGGGTAGATGTGCGAAAAGGACTCCTCACCTTTGATATTGGATAGGAACGCGTGGAATTCAGCCTCGATCAGAACGCTAATGACCCAACTGCGGCTGCACAGATTGAGTTGAACCAGCCGGAACTCGAGATAGCTGTTCCTAAAGACCCTCCACCAATTAGCAAAGAGGACGAGAATTTCACACAAATCTCTACCGACCCTCCTTGGTCCAATACCAAGTCCCTCATGCAAGTCTATGATGAAGGAATCGTTAGCACAGGCTCGATAATGGCCCCAACGACCTTAGTGTCAACATCGTTTCCAACAAATTAAGGTGAGTACTCTAACCATGAATTCACTATTACTGGTTATGATTCTTCTCCATACTCTATTCCTACCCCGTATCCCAGTATTTATGCTATAGAGGAGTCCAAACCACCTTGGTTTTCGGATTTCACTAACCCTTATGTAGGAATACCGGGCATATTGCTAGAAGATAAAGGACCAAATTTAGTGACAAGAGCCGATAATATTTGCAGAGCTAAGCATGTGGTCCCTCAAAACCCCGACTTAGTTACAAGAGAACCACCTTGAGCCAAGGTAAGTACGTCGGGCTGACGACGTTAAAAATAGCGCTTACGAAAGGCAACCCGGGTTTAGTATAGTTTAGTTTTTTTTACTTTCTTTTTAGACCTTTTTTTCTAGCTTTCTTTTGAGTTTTAGTAGTTTTTAAGGTAGCAAGATAGAATTGTTTTTAGGCTAACCTGAAACAGGAATTGGGCTCAAAAATCACTGGAAAGGGGATACGTAGGCTCGTTAACGACCCCACCCAAGGTCGTTAACGACCCAGTTCGGAGACCCGAAAAAGGAAACGGGCAGGTAAGTATTTTTAACCTAATCTATCCTATATCTTTTACTTGTGTCGCCCTTTTACCCTCTTCCCCTACCTCTAGCCCTCTCCTATAAATCCCTTCCTAAACTCCCAAAACCCCACCCTCAAATCTCTCAATCTAAAGCCCAAATCTCACAAAATCCTACCGGTTTTTCTCACCACCAATCGGAATTCGCACCACCGCCCTACCCCCGGAATTTTACCCCGTTAACGAACCCGCCACCCTTGCAATCGTTACCGGCGAGAAATCAAGCTCGTTAACCACTCCAAATCTCAATCTTGTTCTTCAATTTCTCAATCTAACGGTATGATTTCTAAACCCTAATGCTCTATTTGCAAGATTTATGATTCTAAGGGTAAAAATTTCATATCTTGTTCTTGTTTGAAGAGGTTGAATTGCATGTCTTGTTTGCTCAATGATTTTATTGCTTCATATATTGGTGATTGATCTTGATTTAAATTGGTTTGTTCTTGCTTGATTTTTCATTGAAATTTGATTAGGAAAAGCATGAATTACCTTGTTCTAGAATTGAGTGATCTTCACCATGAGTTTTTGGGCAATTTTGGCATGTTCAGGATGGGTAATCGAGCAAGTATGGGGTGCATATACCTAATTGTGTGCCATGTGTGGGATTGTGTTTGATGCATGCTCGATTTATTGCAAAATTTTGGAGTAGTTAGCACTCGGAAACTACAATTGGTTCTCGATCAGGCTCGTTAACGACCCTGCAAAATTGCCTAGTCCAAACACCAGTCCAGGCTCGTTACCGACCCCAGTTGGGTCGTTAATGAGGCGCTTCGAGAGCGCTTTTGAGACCAAGTATGGGGTTTCTTTTCTATTGAGTTGTGTGGACCTTATCTTGGACAATTCATACTTTTGTAGGTCCATATGGCAAGTTCTAGCTGAGCTGCAACAAGAGCCCAGAAGAAGAAGAGGACTCAACGGTCCCCGTCTCCACCCCGCATGGACAACGTGATTTTACGCATCCAAGCACAGGTCGATCGCTTCAATACCATCTTGGATCGAGACCACTGAACTAGGTGGTTCTCGAGGTCGAGTGCAAAGTCCATGGGAATTTATGAGGATGTCAAGGAAGCCTTCGCTATTCTCGGAGTACCTCAATTGTTAAAGAAGGAGGCGACACCACACTTCCCCGCTCTTACTACTGAATTCTTGGCTACTCTGGAGACGAGATTCCCAACCAAGACCTCAACTGCACGGATCCGATTTCGGCTCGGTAATGTCAGTCACGAGTACACTATGGCGGAGTTCAATGGTATTCTCGAGCTCCCTAACCCGTCTCGGGATTACAAGATTAAGGAATATAAGGTGACAAGGACTTGGAGCTATATCATCGGGGAAGTAGAGCCTTCCGCTGCAGCACTTTCTGGGGCTAGCATCATCAACCTCATCTTCCGGATCATTCTCCGAGTATTAACTGCTACTTTTTAGCCCAAGAGAGAGTTGAATAGGCCAACAAGGACGGAAGTTGCATGTCTCCGAACCATACTCTTTGAGGATCCCGCCCCGTTGAACTTGGGGTATGAATGGCTACAATATGTTGAGAATCAAGGGATCAAGTCAAAGGAGGTGTGGTGTGGAAATTTAGTGAGTCTTTTGGCAGCCAGCCTCGGTGTCGATCTCTCCCTCTACTCACCGAGCCATGCGCAGTTGCTAGAACAGAATTATTGGTTCGCTTCCAACATCTTTGTGCGGACCGAGAGAGGCCACGCTACCAAGGTTCATGGCCGAGACGTCCTTCTCACTCAAGCTAAGATGGAGCTTCTTTACGTGCCAAATTGGTACAAGTCATGGACGGGGCATGCGTTCCCGTTAGAGCCCAAGCCACAGGATGAGCTGTCATTGAGGCCATGTGTTTCCCGGTTTGCTCGGGAAGAAGATGTTATGGACGAAGATGATGATGAGACTGAGGCAGCTACAGAAGCGGGCATGGAAGAGCTCGACATCGAGGAAGATGACCTCGATAATGAGATTATGGGCAACAACAGCTTCGTTAACGAGCCCACCAAGGTTGTTAACGACCACTTCAAGGCTCCTACCGAGGCATACAGCTTCGTTAACGATCCCCCGCTGCCACCTGTCGAGCAACATCCTTATGGTCTTATGCCCTACAATCCGGTAATTTTTCAACACCACTTCCAGCCTCACAACCACTACCAACCACCTTCTCAGCCCGATTACACTGGATCAAGTATCCCACCTCCATGGGCCGAAGATCTCTCGTCTCAAATGCAGCAGCTTAACCTACAGCAAAATCATATCCATCAGCGGATGGATCGGTGGAAGAGTGTTTATTCTGCTTGTATGGCGTTAGATGATGCGAGGCATCAGCAGAGGTAGGTGGATGATGCAGAACGTTGGAGGACATTTTATGACTTTATGGGAACTTTGAGCGCCAAATTCCACCGCCAGGGCGCTGATTCAGTTTGAGAGTTGTTGTTTTTTCTGCTTCAACAATCTTGTAAGTTTTTCTTTTTCTTTTCTATTCTTTTCTTCTGCTTATTTTTATTACAGTGGGGACACTGTAATTTTAAGTATGGCGTGGGAACGGGTAGAAATCTTGTGCCTTGTTTGTTTTTCTTGTGTCTTGTGTGTTTTAGTTGTTCTTTGTTTAATAAAACTCAAAAATCACAAAAAATTGAAAAAAATTGAAAAAATAAAAAAAGAGTTTTAGAATAGATAAATACCCTTTTTCTTATGGTTCTATGATAGTAATTGCTAACATAATCATATAATTCCTTGCAAAGATGTCTTTGATAGTATAGCCTGATTTTTTATATAAAGTTGTTTTTATAGAGGAATAGCATTTGATGAAATTGAGCATGTATACTTTTTAGCATAAGTGATGCAATCCAACAAAAATTTTACCTTGTGAGTTATTTTTAGCCTTATAGGGAGAGCATTTTAAAAATCCCTCTTCTTTTCTTATGCGATTTACTCTCCTTATGCATATTATCTCTTGGAATTGTGATGTTTATCTATTTCTTGAGACCTATATAAGATTTATTAGTTCATTGCAGGTGAGATCATAAGATAGAGAACTTATTTTCATAAGCCTTGTTAATCGCTATCCACCTTTACATTATCCTTCTTTTTTAAGCCAAATTGAGCCTTTAAGCCTTTTATTTTTAGCTCTACAAAAAAATTTCCTAGCCGAGATAAGCTTGACCCTATCCGGGGATTAGGACTTAGTTTGGAGAGGTTTGTTTTGTTGCGTGATATGTTATGTTTGGTTCGAAAATCAAGGTTTTTGGAAGGGTAGATTGGAAGTCTCTTGTGTTATTTTGTAAGAAAAGATCTCTTGGTAAGAAAGGATGCACAAAAAGGAAAATTGTTGAAAAAAAAGAGAGAGAATGAATACACGATGAAGCTCGTTAACGACCTAGTTGGTTCGTTAACGAGGTTGTTCGAGGAGAAATAGAAAAGCTGAAAAGAAAAAAATTATGTGTGAAGAGAGAGAGAAAGAGAAGTGAATGTGCATTTGTGTTTGAAGATAAACCAAAGATTCTTTTGAGTTGTTTTGTGAGACTTTCTAGGATAAATTGGGTGAGTGAAAGAAAAAGTGCATAATGTGAGAGTGAATTTGGTATAAGTTCTTTTATGAAGTTTTGGATGTGTGAGTCTTTAGGAGTCTTTGATTCCCGAATAGCACCACATAGCCAAAATGTTTCCACGCCTTATTGTCTTTACCAAGCCCCGTTACAACCCGGCCGAATGGGAACTTCTATGAAGTTTTTCATTAAGCCTAAGTTCTGTTGAGGATTTTTGCTTGTTTTGACAAATCTTAGGTGGAGAGTTTGGTGATATAAGTTCCAATTTCTATGAGTTTTTGCATATGACATGAGTTGAGAGTTGAATTTATAAGCCTAAACACTTGAGAGTTGAGTGAAACACATATATCCCTTGTGAGGTTGGATTGTATTTGCTTGTGTCTATTTAGTGATTATATGTGTGATGACGTTAATAGTCATTTGCTATTTTCTTCTATGTTTTTGATATTGCTTTTTAGTTGATGGCTATCTGCTTGATGAGCATGATTGTTTGGTTTTAGTTAGTGTTTAGTGATTGCTTGAGGACAAGCAAGTCTAAGTATGGGGTATTTTGATGTTCATGTTTTTGGTCTAGTTTTTAGGTTTTGAACAGGAAAGGAGCACTTTTTAAAACTGGATTAGAATGTTGCGGTGAAGGATGGAGAACATGAAGATGAAGAGGAAGATTGCATAACAAGAGCGAAGAGGAGTTCAAGTTTAAGTGAAGAAAAGTTGGAGAAAAAGTCCAAACCCAGGCTCGTTAACGAAGTTGTGAAGGGTCGTTAGCGAGGCTTAGAGATAGAATTTTCTGGTGGTTTTTGTGATTCCTACCGACCCTGTGCGGAGGTCGTTAACGATGATTCCGTGTTGGTAGACTTTTATCTGATTTTAGGGTTGTTATATCTTATATCTTATATCTTGTTATCTTTAGTAGAGTAAGTTTTTATCTTTTAGGGTTTTTTATAGATAGCTTTCTTAGTATAAATACCCTTCTTTCTAGCCTAGAGAAGGGGGTGAACGATTTTAGAGGACGAGTTTTATTTCTTTTTGGAGAGCCGAGAATTGATGAGAGACGAGGAGAAGAATAACGAGTTAGTTCGTTCGAGAGAAGATCTAGGGTCGTTAGTCGGATTTGCTCGGGTTTTGTTCTGTGTTTTCGGTTTCTTCAGGATATTGTAAGACAATATTTCTCTTATTAATTTCAAGTAAGTTTGTTTTGTTTCAATGTTTTCACTTGTTAAAGTTGTTAGCTTTATTACTATGAGTAGTGAATAGTTTTCTTATCTAGGGTCGGGGTTAAAACCCGACATAGTTATGCATGTTTGATGAGTGAGTTGATGTTTTGAATGCCTTTTTATCTATTTTAGATTGCTTGTTATGTTTATGCTTAGACGATAATCGAGGTAATTTGTGTTTGCAAATTTGATCGAAAGAAAAAGTTGTTAACTTGAAGGTTGATATTGTTTGATTACGAAAGTTTCAAGCTTTGGATCCAAAACAAGTGATTGAGTGAATTAATTTATGAGAATTGATTGATTTACTTGCTAGTCAGCGAAAGTTGATGATTTTATCTATTTAAAGGCATGATCTTTATCTTCTTATGAGTTTATATGCATGACTATGTTGTGGTAACCCTTGTCCTAGATTTTTATTCTTAATTGAGTTTGCTTCCGTTATATTCGTTATCGAGTTAGTTGCCTCGGTACCGAACCTGCGTTTTAGGTCGTTATATCCGTGTTCGTAGTGTTATCCATGTTCGTTAACGAACCTGACAAAGTCGTTAACGAGGTTGGTCATAGGGTGTTTTGTTTTGTTTTGCTTTGTTTTACTTTTAGTAGTTGATAGATAAACAACCGTGCTTCCCGTGGAACGATCCTGACTTCGCTATACTAAGCGGGGTCTTGACTTATAAATTTATTTGTTGTCAAGAAAACCCTACTCAACACTTCCTCTTGTTGGATAGGATCTCTTTCAAGAACTTCACATAAGAGGGCATTTGCTTGAAGGCATCCGTGAAAGGAATGTTAATGTAAAGCTTCTTCAACACATCCACAAATTTCCTGTATTGTTGATCCAATTGGACTTGAGCTCTTCTTTGAGGAAATGGTAGAGGTGGCTTGTATGGTGGTGGAGGAACATATGGAGGCTCCTTCTCATCTTCTTTTGACTCCTCAAGGACCTCTTTTTCTTGTGGCTCATTCTCCTTCACCTTTTCAGTCTTAGGTAGAGGAGTTTCGAGTTCTCTTCCACTTCTTAGAGACACAACATTCACTTGGCCTCTTGGGTTAGCTTCAGGTTGTCCAGGCAATTGACCATTGGGTCTTGGAGCACTCAAGGCTTGTTGATCTAATTGTTGCTCAAACATCTTTTGCTGCTTTTTCACCTCTTGTAACTCTGAGATCACACTGACTTGCTTTTTGACCCGCCACAAGTTGCTCAAGTAGAAGTTCCATTGTTGATTTTTGAGGTTGTGGCACAGGAGGAGGAGTTTGTGGTTGAGGAGCATTTGATTGAAAACCAGGTGGTTGTCTTTGTTGTGCTTGACTATTTCCATAGGAAAAGTTTGGGTGATTCCTCCAACCGGGGTTGTAAGTATTGGAGTATGGATCATTCCTTGTACCCCGATTGTAGTTATTCATGTAGCTAACTTCTCCTTCTTGTGGCTCACGTTGAGCAGCATACAAATGACAGGCTGATATAGTGTGATCATCTTCTCCACAAAATTGAAATTGAACCCCAGAACTTGATGGTTTAGGAGTACCTGTCTTTTCAGCTTTGGCCAAGGCAGCCTCCATTTGCTTCATCTTTTGAGTGAGAGAATCAACCTGAGCTCTCAAGTGAGTGTTGTCATCCACCTCATACTTCCCAGTAGCTACTTTGACATTATGAGTGGAGCGGGTGTCAGAATAGTTGTGAGAATGCAATGCATTTCTTTCAATCAAATCCCATGCTTCGTCTGTTTGTAGATTAGACAGGCCACCTCCAGATGAAGTGTCAATTAGTAGCCGAGTTGCACCATCAATTGCATTATGGAAGATATCAAGAAGTGCCACCTTAGATTGCCCATGATGAGGGCACAACACTAAAAGCTCCTTGAATCTCTCCCAAGCTTCAAAGTAAGATTCTCCTTCTTTCATCTTGAAATTACTGATTTGCTGCCTCATCTCAGAAGTCTTCTTAGGTGGGAAGTATTTGTTCAAGAAGGCTGAGGCTAACTCATCCCATGTTCTGATGGAGTTTTGAGGAAGAGTCTTGAACCATGTCTTGGCCTCATCCCGTAAAGAGAATGAGAAGGCTCTCATCCTGAGTGTGTCATCTGGGACATCATGGATTTTGACAGTTTCCATGAGCTCAATAAAAGTAGTGAGGTGTTGATGAGGATTTTCAGAAGGAAGACCTCCAAATTGATTTTTTTGAACCATGTTGATCAAGGAGGGCTTCAATTCAATGTAACGAGCTTGCACCTCAGGATAGACAACACCAGAAATAGGCCCATGTTGAGCAGGCCTCATGTATTCAGTTAGAGTCTGTGAGCGTTGTTCTTGCTCTTGGAGCGCTTGGTTTTGGTCCAACACAACCAATCGATTGTTGCCAGCCGCTAGTTGGGCTTCTAAGCAACATAGACTCTATGCAAAGCCTCAACATCTTGATCTTGATCACCCATAGCTTGGATTGCACGTTGCTCTCTTAGTCTTCTACGGAAAGTACGTTCAATTTCAGGATCAAAATTGTTGAGTGGTTGAGCGTTCAGGGCTCTTCGCATGAACTAGAGAACAAACCTGAAATCATAGACAAAAGAAACAAAATTAAAAAGAAAAACAGACCTAGTCTACCGGTTGCGAGAAACAACCAATACTAACTATAGTCCCCGACAACGGCGCCAAAAACTTGATAGGCCAAATCCTACCCCGCAAGTGTACGGGATCGGTTGTGTTACCAAGGTGTCGAACTCTGGGACTAAGTAGTATTAATTGTATTCGAATCAGTAGACTAAGTCGTAAAAATAAGAAAAGATTGAGTTGTGATTTTAGCTATGCAACTAACTTATGACAAGTAAATAAGTAAATATGAGAGAATCAATGGGAGAAAAGCTTCTAAGATCAAGGATCCCCACAACAATGCTTCGATAGACTATAAAGGATGATTACACAATCTTAAGTATGACTTTGTTTGAAGGAAATTGTCTAATGTATCCACTAAATTCCTTCGAATATTAACAGACATATCTAGACTCAATTAAACATCCACTTTCGTGACTTGCAAATTATAATCTAGACCTTTAAGCACTTAGAATTTAAGATTAAATTGAATCAACATCCGCTTTCTCGACTTGCTAACTCAACCAACCTTAAGGTTTCTATGACAATTGTTATTCCACAAGAGAATTCAAAATACTTTCATAATAAAGAAAACTCGGGTTCAAATCCTAGGGTTCCAACAGAAAAAAGTACCTTTCAGTCTCAATTCCCTGTCTGACTACTTATCAAAGTTTTCACCTTTCAGTCTCAAACTTTGGCAAGTTCCCATTCACAAAAGTTACTAAGGCATAAAGCATCTAGGATTGAATCAAACAAAGCTTCAAACAACGGATTGTGCAATTTTTTGGATTAGTCTACCTACGCATCATTGGGTTCACCCCAATCTTAGAATTTAGGGTTTAGATAGACATAGAGAAAGAAGAAATCAATTCAATAATGAGAATCAACATACCGGATTGAAGAAACAAGCAAACTTGATTAAAATCCAGTGAATTCAAACTCAAATTCAACAAAAGTCTTCAATCTGCCACTAGATCTATCCAAACTTGTCTCTCAAGCAATATAAATTAGGTTAAAAACTCGAACCCTCATCTAGAAGACAAAGTAAAGTATTTATACTAGGGATAAAATAAGAAAGGCGGCCTAAAAACTCGCAATAGAAGGGACGCACGACCCACGGCGCGCATCGTGCCGAGGCGTACGACCGTATGAGGCAGCGCACGACTCTAAGGGAACGCACGGGCTGACAGATGGAGACGCACGATTGTGCGTCAACAACGCACGGTCTTTGCCTTTCTCTGAAGCTAAAACGCACGATCGTGCGTGTATGGTGCACGACCTTCAACTGGCTCGGGCTAATGGCGCACGATCCGATATTCTTCAACACCGCCTGCACGACCGTGTACCTTGGTGCACGACCTTAGCCTTGAACGTGTGATTCTTCTTATTTTGGACTCTTCAGTTGATCTTTTCCGGTCCCGATGCCTCCAAGACTTAAGTCTTGATTTTGCTATGTCCCCAAACGCGTTCCAATGAAGCTCGAAACTCTCCAAAGTACCTGAAAAGCATAAAAATATGCGCGTAGACATCTATAACGAAAACTAAACTAAAAGTACTAGAAACATGAGATAAATGCAAGAAAACATACTAAACTAAGGTCCTAAATGCATATCCTAAGATGCTCTAAATGCAAGTTATCACGCTTGACTTTCTTTTTGATGATTTCTAAACTAGTAACGTGGGTCTCTTCCATAATGGTGATTTCTTTGTATTGGTTCTGTTTCTTCTCCCACTTGCAATTCTGTGGAAATATTTATAGTTTCTATCATTGAGCTTTATATGTGTGTGTTTAGCCCGTTGTTTCAAGTAGGAGTAGTGGAAGTGGATTAGGCATTCACGCTTCTTGGTCAAGCGTTCTTGTTTTAAGGTTAGTTGCAGGTTATTCTGCTCAATAATTTCTATTTGGATTTTTACCAGCTCCTCATCTAGCTTTTTAATTTGTTCAAAGATGTTACCAAATGTATGTTTATTCCAGCTTTTCACTTTAGGTTTTAAGTAGTTGTGTTTTTTAACGAGGTTAAACATAGGAGAACCCCCGGAGTTGAGACGCCAGACTTATTTGACAATGTTTTGAAAGTCCTTTCTAGAGGTCCACATCGTTTCGAATTTAAAGGGTTGTTCTTTGAAGGCCCCTCCTGAAGGAAAGTCACAGGATATGGGGTAGTGGCCAAATGATGAAAATGCATGATTTTTAGTAACAATTAAGGGGTACCATTGGAAAACTTGGTTGCTAACCTGATGTGACCCCGTCCTTGGACGCCCAACAAGAGGACGACGCCTTCGCCTTACTCTCGGACGGGCCGCTCACTCGTGCCCGGGCCCATGCCATCACGACCGCGACACAATCCTTAGTGTCGCACCACTTGGCCGGCAATGGCGCACCCAGCACCGTGCCCACGCACGTCACCATGATCGCCTTGGCCCACACCACCGAGGAACCTCAACACACGACGCCGACACCATCCACCTTGGAGTCGCCAGGCGCGCCGGGAGCCATTCCAGCGGCGCACCCCTGCATCGCAACTTGAGGTTCACCGCCCTGACGCGCCATCACGCCAGGACTTCGCCAGCAACGCGCCAGCCGTGCCAGTGCCGCGCCAGTGCGCTCCTTCCTATTGGTATTTTAGGGTATGCATGCAAACATATTGTCGTGTATACATTGTTTAAGTTGAAGGAAAGTCGATCCTTGTAGACCCATAGGATAATCAAGGCAATACGAGTAGACCCATTGAAGGGTAGTCTCGTGGGTGTAGGCCCTAAGGCAATCACCATCGACCAAGTTCATTCATGTTAAAACATAAGTTAGACTTCGAAAACATAAACGAACACTACTTGGATAAAGGCTACGAGTCACAAGATTATATCTCGCTTTCCTTCAACGTATATTGCCCCTATTCCATGTCAAGGGTTTATGCAATACCGTTTTGAGATAAAACGTAACAAACGAACCAACAGAAGTGTTGGCAAGACACATCCATTGAGAACAAGCGTACCTCATTCGAGTCCATTGATTCCTCTTCGATGTTGACTTGAACGAAGTCTTCTTCCATAGACGTTTGGGGTTCGTCCTTCACTCGAACATACTTCCCATTCAACATCTCTTGAGGTTCCTTCCTTGACGTAGAAGATCGATCCATGAAGCCTCACTTGAACTTGAAACACTCGTGTGTTTGTACTCAAAACCGACAAGATATTCTAGATTCTTGCACGTTTTTCTTCACCGATTTCTTAGGGAAAAGGTTCTGATTTTTCTCATGTGTTTCATACCTCAAAATGGCCGACAATTCACCCTTAAATAGGTGTGAGAAACCGGCCCAAAAACTGCCTTGGAGGCGGTTACCAATCGGTTGCACAAGTGTGTGGCCGAGAGTGATTTTAGGAGAATCGGTTGTAACTTCTCTCCCTCTCTCCTTGTCATCATATGGGCGTCCAAATACAGCCCCCCTTGGACTCCAAAAGGCTTTTAAATCCAGCCTATAATGGCCCAAGAGAGAAGCCCAAAAATCAATCCAAAAGGCCCATGTACACGGCCCAACACGCAAGGCACAAGGCCCATGTCATGCGCACATGCTAGCGGCCCAACAGCCCATAGGCGCGCCCCATGGACCGGCCCACCTAGCCCCACAACTAGCTAGCATAGCTAGGTACCTAGCTAGGTCACCTAGGTAGTGTCACTACCCTTTAGCTAGTTGAGCTGGCTTTAGCTGACTTGAGATGCGTTGAGCTGACTTTCTAGCTCGTTGAGCTAACTTGAGCTAGTGTGAGCTAGATTGAGCTTCCACGAGCTAGTTCCTAGCTACATGAGCTTCTTATAAAGCTTATACAATGAGTCTAGAGCTTGTCCAAGCTCCTAGAGCTTACTCTAAGCTAGTATGAAGCTTCTAAACTCCTTTCTAGCATACATAGCCATGTGCCAAGCTAAACTTAAGCTTTGGTTCTTGCTTAAAGCATCTACCAAGCTTAGACAAGCTTCCTAATTCACATTAGAATATGCACATAGCTATTAGACTCAATTACAAAGCTCAAATACTCACCTTAGCCTCACATCTAGTGCTCGGCGCCATGGGCCAATGCCCTAGGCGCGACGCAAGCTCCACCGCAGCCTCCTAGGTGCGTCGCTAGCCTTGTCGTGCCATTGCACTCCCCTAGGCGCACCCCTACTGGCCGAACCTTGAACCTCAAGTTTAATCCCTAGGCGCGCCATACCCACCGATCCTCGAATCCTCAAGACCGAGTCCTCGCAGTGCCACGCCCTTGCATGGTGTCGTTGCACCGCGCCAACTCCAAGCTACGCCTATGCCAAGGCGCGCCCTTGCCTTAGGCCGAAGCACTCGAGGTTCTATGCCTCGGTGTTGGTGTGCAATTTACTTTTGGATCTTATGACAACTCACTTCAATTGCATCATGGAAAGTCATATATGTCAATTCCCAATCGACATTACCAATATGACTTGTAAACTTCAACATGCTCTTTATAGGGATTTGATGACTTGACACAAATCACCAACATTCCTCCCCCCATTTGAGCCATGTCATCAAAACTCGAAGTTTATTTAACAAACTCTACGCATAGATATAAATGTCCGTAGACTTGAATTTATACCTTGTAACAATTACAATCATGCACTAAAGAATCGTGGTGCTCCTCAGGTTTGAACCACATCAACTTGTCTAAGTACACGTCGTAAGAATTATGCATGAGTTTCTTACGCTTATCCTTTTATTTGACGCTTTTGTAAAGGCTCTTTCGTCCCTTATCCTCTCACATATGCTTTAGTCGAGTCATCCTTCTACTCTAACTTGGAAGAAGCCTTACACTTCCACATATGCATAGTTGAGTTTCCTATCATGCTCCACATAAGCAACCAAAACTCATTAATGAAAACTTTGTTTCAAAACTAGGTTTCATGTGGCCTAGAGCATAAACCTTGATGGGAAATAATGTATGCTCTCCAACTCTATGACTTTGGCTTTCCTCATTGAATTCATCCCACACCTTTCGATGTGGGGGAATTGGGTGTCCAAATCTTAGAGTTATAAGGATGTTACCCTCATCCCTCGATTTGAATTTAACACAAACACTTATGCCAATTTCTCTATGGAGAAATCAACAAATTCGATGTGCTTAACAAAAATCAAACGAGTTGACTCTAAGTATGGAATATGCCTTAATACAAGGTTCCCTCACACTTAGATGTCACTTTCTGACCATGAAGTCGAAGTATCGCAAATTGCCTCTTGGAAACTCCAAGAATGCCGGCCTACCACTCAAATAGGAATTCATGACCAAACCGCGCGACAAAAGGTCTTCCTAAGTTGAGTGATCCAACTTGATTTCAAACTTTCCAACCTAGGAAGTTTCTATACACATCCAATGCCTTATGAATCAATCATATCTTTGACAAATGGCCTATGTCAAGATATCCACACCTTAAACATTCACTTGAGCGTCCCCAAGTCATGACACACCTAACTCATAACCGTGTGTTCATCAAACCATAGGTGTTCTCAATACATGTGTATAATCATGAAATCCTATTTCCATTCCAATGTATTCCAACCAAGACGAAGATTTAGAACAACTAAAATCTAATTCACCTTCATCTCTATACATTGGCTTCTTCATACTTTATCTATGAAGAACAAGATATCATCATCTTAACCATTTAACTTGGTTTCTACCAAGTAAATCATGACATTTCCATATAGATTCATCAGACACTTCTTAACCATAAGTGACTAAACTTTCTATATCTTTCATGCTATAAACATAAGGAGTCCTTCTATAGACTTCCAAATGACATCACTAACCTTTTGGCCATTCAACATAAAGTATTCCACTTTTATGTTCCTTTCATCCTAACCACCAAATCATTGGGAGTTTCCATAGGACCATCATCCATGCAACAACATGAGATGATTCAATTCTTTTTTCTTTAGAAATCTTCATTCAAGAAAACTAGAAGAAATTTTGCTCATATGACAATCATCTTATCACAAGTGTTTACACACATATTAAGACTTGTCTTTTATTAACCATGTCATTAATTTCCATTAATCCTTACAATGGTTTCTCAACCATAAGACTAATCAACCAAAGTTGTCCATTGTAAGCTTTTATGGCGCTTGACACTTTCCTAGGATCCGAGGATTGAACCAATTCCTCATAGTCTCTTGTAGACCACAACTTGTCAACTTGAAAGTTCTAAAACCAGCCTTTCAAATTTCTCAAACAAGTTCTATCATCCAAACAAATGACAGATAACATGAGCCTTTCAAAACAATCATATGGAACATGTGATAAACCAAGTTTCCAAACTCAAATCACAATTTTATCAAACCCTAAACTAAGAAAACCTAACATGACTTCAAATATGGTTTCATTGATTAATTTAAATCAATTTTGAATGCCTTATAGTAGGCGCGCCTTACATGGCAATCGAGTGCACACCGACTCCATGCGTCGAGCACTCGCCGAAGCCAAGGCTTGGTTTCAACCAGCCTCGGTGCGCCTTGCGCACCCCAACCGTGCCAAGGTCCAAACCTATGCACCGCGTCGCCAAAAGTCGAGTGTCTTGCACTACGTTAGCGACGCCTTGGGTCCATGCGCACCGATACCTTGCCTCGCATATCAGGCCTTGCCATGTGTTGAGCCCTATGACTCGGCGCGCCTAGGCATGTTCGATCCCAAGATCGTGCCATGGCCGCGTCGTTGTAATTGACACGACGCCTCCCCCATCCGACGTCTAGCGTCTAGTGCCAAGCACCGAGGGGTCCTAGGCAGCGACCCTTGAAGAGCATGTCTTCGGTGCTTCGTGGGATCCAACCACGAGCGCCTAGCACCGCTAGGATCGATGTCGAGTCTCGACACCACCTGGCGCGCCTATGGCCTAGCCAAAGGCATATCTAGGTTTTCACCCTAGACTTCTATGCGCCGATCCTCTTTTTTGCAAAGCAATCCTTTTTGACATTTGCATGTCATAACAAGGCAAATCGTCATGCTAACTTAATACAAGTCAACATCAAACCACATTAATTATTTAGACAAGTCATTAACATTTAGGATTCAACCATATGATATAACGGTCTTTACATGAACTTCTTTTGTCATGCCAAAGTATCAAAATTCCTTTTGACACTTTCTAAACTTTGTCAAATATTATTTGACCAAGCCATGAGAGATCTCACTCTCATACTACCATTGCTCACTAATAGTATACCACAAATCTCAATCTAAACCAATCAAGACTTCCTTGTTTCCCTTTTCCATAAGAAACATGAATTTTATGAAATCACTAAGTGAATTTCCACATGTATCTTATCAAGAGACTCATACCATCTCTTTTATGTGTTCTTTAGTGCATTCATGGCCAACATGTGCATACCCACTCACGTGGGGGGGCAATCCAGTAGACCCTTACATTAGTAGACCCGAAGGTAGTCTAATTACTCTAGTAGACCCGAAGGTAGTCTAGAGCATGAGTCGTTTCAATCAAAGAATGGTCGACTCAAGGGTAGTCTGGATTAGGATCATTCAAAAGAGAATGAGCCTAAAATCAACCTTTTAACGTCAATCTCAAGAATTAGACTTTAGTCCTTTTCTTGCACACATGTCGTTAAGATTAACATTGAATCAAACCATAGTTTATTTCAAACCATAAACATTACATGATCTTATTTCGATCAAATTACACACTAATACCCTTTAATCAAGGCATGCAAACACACACATAAATTTATAGCACACGTCTAATGATAAATTACATACATACACACGTACATAAATGGAAACAAATCAAGTATACAATCAACCATGGCGTCTTACGCCACATAGGGAGCAATAAACCGGTTTCATTGGCCTACGGTCCCCATAGACAACTTGCCAATAATTGCCTCCAACTGAGGCTCCTCCATCTCCCAAAGGCGCCCCCCAAGGGACGCTTCTTCTTGGCTTGGCACGTGAGTGCTCAGCCCTTGACTTCGCACGACGCTTGAATCTAGAGTACCCTTGCCTTACCTCATGTCCACGCCTTGGATCACGAGTCTCCATCTCCTTGGAGGGTTGAGGCGCAAGAACCTCACTTTTGATAGAATCTTCGAAATCAGGTTCACACCTCACATTAGCGAGGACCCAATACCAATACAAGTTGCTTTTATTGTACTCCTCAAGCCACTCGTCAAAGTCTTGAAGTCCGCCTTGCACTTCAATTGGCCTTATGGGACTAGGAGGCTCTATTTTGAATTCCCTCAATTGAGAGGTAACGTCATCAACCATTTTATCCCATCGTATAGCCAAATCCTCGAACTTAACAAGATAAAACAACAATGCATACATGAACATAAGCGAAATGAATGCATAATAAACACAAATATACGTTGAAGATTGTTGGTATTTTAGGGTATACATGCAAACATATTGTCGTGTATACATTGTTAAAGTTGAAGGAAAGTCGATCCTTGTAGATCCATAGGATAATCAAGGCAATACGAGTAGACCCATTGAAAGGTAGTCTCGTGGGTGTAGGCCCTAAGGCAATCACCATCGACCAAGTTCGTTCATGTTAAAACATAAGTTAGACTTCGAAAACATAAACGAACACTACTTGGATAAAGGCTACGAGTCACAAGATTATATCTCGCTTTCCTTCAACGTATATTGCCCCTATTCCATGCCAAGGGTTTATGCAATACCGTTTTGAGATAAAACGTAACAAACGAACCAACAGAAGTGTTGGCAAGACACATCCATTGAGAACAAGCGTACCTCATTCGAGTCCATTGATTCCTCTTCGATCTTGACTTGAACGAAGTCTTCTTCCATAGACGTTTGGGGTTCGTCCTTCACTCGAACATACTGCCCATTCAACGTCTCTTGAGGTTCCTTCCTTGACGTAGAAGATCGATCCATGAAGCCTCACTTGAACTTGAAACACTCGTGTGTTTGCACTCAAAACCGACAAGATATTCTAGATTCTTGCACGTTTTTCTTCACCGATTTCTTAGGGAAAAGGTTCTGATTTTTCTCATGTGTTTCATACCTCAAAATGGCCGACAATTCACCCTTAAATAGGTGTTAGAAACCGGCCCAAAAACTGCCTTGGAGGCGGTTACCAATCGGTTGCACAAGTGTGTGGCCGAGAGTGATTTTAGGAGAATCGGCTGTAACTTCTCTCCCTCTCTCCTTGTCATCATATGGGCGTCCAAATACAGCCCCCCTTGGACTCCAAAAGGCTTTTAAATCCAGCCTATAATGGCCCAAGAGAGAAGCCCAAAAATCAATCCAAAAGGCTCATGTACACGGCCCAACACGCAAGGCACAAGGCCCATGTCATGCGCACATGCTAGCGGCCCAACAGCCCATAGGCGCGCCCCATGGGCCGGCCCACCTAGCCCCACAACTAGCTAGCATAGCTAGGTACCTAGCTAGGTCACCTAGGTAGTGTCACTACCCTTTAGCTAGTTGAGCTAGCATCCAGCTAGTTGAGCTGGCTTGAGCTGCGTTGAGCTGACTTTCTAGCTCGTTGAGCTAACTTGAGCTAGTGTGAGCTAGATTGAGCTTCCATGAGCTAGTTCCTAGCTACATGAGCTTCTTATAAAGCTTATACAATGAGTCTAGAGCTTGTCCAAGCTCCTAGAGCTTACTCTAAGCTAGTATGAAGCTTCTAAACTCCTTTCTAGCATACATAGCCGTGTGCCAAGCTAAACTTAAGCTTTGGTTCTTTCTTAAAGCATCTACCAAGCTTAGAGAAGCTTCCTAATTCACATTAGAATATGCACAAAGCTATTAGACTCAATTACAAAGCTCAAATACTTACCTTAGCCTCACATCTAGTGCTCGACGCCATGGGCCAATGCCCTAGGCGCACCGCAAGCTCCACCGCAGCCTCCTAGGTGCGTCGCTAGCCTTGCCGTGCCATTTCACTCCCCTAGGCGCGCCCCTACTGGCCGAACCTTGAACCTCAAGTTTAATCCCTAGGCGCGCCACACTCATCGATCCTCGAATCCTCAAGACCGAGTCCTTGCAGCGCCACGCCCTTGCATGGTGCCGTTGCACCGCGCCGACTCCAAGCTACACCTACGCCAAGGCGCGCCCTTGCCTTAGGCCGAAGCACTCGAGGTTCTATGCCTCGGTGTTGGTGTGCAATTTACTTTTGGATCTTATGACAACTCACTTCAATTGCATCATGGAAAGTCATATATGTCAATTCCCAAATCGGCATTACCAATATGACTTGTAAACCTCAACATGCTCTTTATAGGGATTTGATGACTTGACACAAATCACCAACAATTCCTCGTCAGCGCCTAGCTGTGCTGCGCCTTGGCCTTTTCATGACACTTCGGTGTCGACGGCTAAGGACATCTATATTTCTTGCCTTTTTTAGCATACTTTCTACTAGCAAACATTACTAAACTTGGTTTTATAATAATGGAAGGCCATTTATGGGCCTTGCGCCGCTGGGCCTCATTTGCACACGAGCCCTAGGTGCGCCGCTTGCTTACTAGGGTTTTCATTTCCACGCCTCCTCTATATAAAGGGGGTTAGTCTTATGTTCTAGGTTTACGCACATTTTAGACTTGAATCATAGTTGAGGGACGCTCCTATCATCTTGTCTAGTGCGCCACTTGGTTCTTTTCAATTCAAATCTTTCAAACACTCGTTCTTGTTACTTGTTCGAGCCAATCCAACGTTGGTTTCGAGCCCTAAGGATCCTTTTACGAGGTTCTCTCATCAACAAAGTCTTCCACTACGCCTAGTTCGAGACCTACTACTTCCACGCAAAGATCCGAGGCGTCCTTCATGCAAGGTCGCATCATAACCAAGGTGCGGTCAAGTTTCTCGAATGTAGTATTTTCAAACTTCCTAGATCTTTTCAATGTGAATTTATTCCCTATCGTAGGAATGTCACAGAGGTCATAGTTGTTCTTGAAATCTATAAGATGTTCAAAACGGGAGTGGTTTGGGATGGAACCCCTAAGTTTTTCGTCTAGGTGTTGGATTTCATTTAAATCTCCCATAAGCATACAAGGATGGTTACATTTTTTCATGAAATCAGTTAGAGACAGCCAAAAGGAGTCCTTTTCTTGGACCTTAGGCCGCGCATAAGCGAAAATGATAACCATTTCGTTTTGGATTTCAAGGTTGGCAAAGTGGAAACCAATAATCCGGTCTCCAATATGTATTGTTTTAAACATTTCATTAAGGAGTTGTACTCCCTTCCAGAGGACACAGATTTCACCAGAAAGGTCGTTTGCATGGAGGAACTACATCAAGTCAAACCCCGCTTTTTCCTAGATTTTGCATTTAGGTGGACGTTGCGCTTTCGTTTCAACTAGTGCTATGACATTGATTTTTTCTAGGCGACATAACGCGTGGACTACGGTCCAAAATAAACCACGCTTCATGCCCCTACAATTCCTTAGGCAAAGCTTTATAAGAAACCCCTATTGTTGTGGCTTTTGGCCTTGTATAGATGGTTTTTCTCCCATAATTGTTTTCCCCTCACAAGATGTAGAACATGTGCTTTTACAAGACATATTACATATGTGTTGTGTTTATTATTGACCCTTATGTTCTTTTTTCGAGTGCATCTCATAGGCGGGTTTTTGTTGTTTATAAGAGCTTTTACCAAATTCTCCAAGTAATTGAGGAGATGGGTGGCAATGTTAAATGCCTCAATGCTATATATGTGGTTTATGTCCCCCTCACATAATGGCCAAAAAGCATACCACAAGTTGAACGTGAGTTTATCACGACAACATTCTTTACGATCCGATCAATCCAGGATCATCAACAAGAGGCTAGTATTCCAGCCTTTGGATTCAAGGATCCGTCGATTATTACGAACTTGATTATTTCATAGAGAGTTAATCCACACAACAACCATCAATATAATCGGTGTAGCATTCTGCACATGCATAAATTGCAATCTACAACAATTGCACATGCAATAAAGGATTTTCGCAAAACATGATAGAGATTTTTTTAGGTACAAAGAGTTGTTACGCTTGTGTTGTGGATATGGGTGGCAGTTCGGTAAATCAGTCAAATTTCGGTTGGGTTATTCGGATTTCGGATCATTCGAGCTTCGATCAGAAACGGGTATGATCGGTGACGGGTATGATCGGATGTGTAAATTGTCGGTTACATCAGGGTTATCGGGTCGAAATCGGTCAAGCAAATCCGGGTTTCGGTTTAGTTGGATTTGTTTAAGTCAGTTTCAAGTTGAGTCAGTTTTTGCAATTTTTGATTGAATCGGATTTCGGTTGAATCAGTTCGGTTAAATCGGTGTTCGGTTAAATCAAATTTTGGTTGATTTAGGTCTTGACTGAATTTCGGTTGAAATCGATATTAAGAGTTCAAAATAACTTTATTTAAGTGTTAAAAGTTATATAAATTTAATGAATGGGTCATGATAATATTAAGAATCATTTTATTTATAATATACTATTTGAATTTGATATTGAATTTTTTAAATATGAAATATGCATTTACCATTTGTAGGATAAATCAATTAATATTTGACCGATGAAAAGTCAATCAAATGAATAGATGATCACAATTTACAAATTCATAACATAGAATATTCACAAATCACAAGTAAAGATTATATGATATTAAACATATTTAAGATTTTATATTCATAAAAAATTCTTATGATATTGCAATCAACTAATTACATGTTACAACTAATGATTATATGATGTTATACTCCAATAATTTAAAATGATCTCAATTCATAAATAATAATTTTATAGTCACGTATATTTTTAAGATCATATACATAAACTAGTTGAAGTCCCGTACCATGTACGGATAAAATTACTATAATTTTAAATATTTTATGTATTTTAATGGAAGAAATCTACACAAAACTATATATTAAATGAAAATAACAAATTTATCATAAGGTCCCAATTTATATTAATGAAAAAATTCTTATGTATAAAACTAATATTGAAATATTATCATTTAAATCAAGTTTTGTTAAAAGATGAGTGTATAAAATTAATATAGAAAATACCAACTTATAGATAGAAAATTATATAAATTTTTTATCTATTTTATTAAAATATATTAGATGTAATATGTATACAAAGAATAATACAAGGTATAATAATATTTATCATTAAAAAAAATTGACATTATTTTATTCAAACAATGTCATGTGGCGCAATTTTTTCAACAGACATGGTTTCTGCTTTATAATGTATTAGGTAGATCATTAAAATCTTTACATTTTATTGAAGAAATATATTTTTTTTAGTGATGAATAATAATATTGGAATCTATGACTATATGATACCTTGGTAAGTAGTTCTAAAGTATTAAAATGATTTCGATCATTACTATATACTAAAGCGGAGGTTAAAATAATATATAAAACAATTCCATATTAAAATATATAATTCATCTTTTTTAAATCAATCCGATCAGTTGAAATTTAATCGAATTATTTTTAATTATTTATATTTATATATTAAAAAAAATTAATATATTACTTTTATTTTTGGATAAGATAATTTTTAGATAAGATATATATAATTCTTAAAATATCCTTTTCCATATCAACTTTTAATGATTATTTTTAGAAATGATAGTTTATTTAGATAAGATATGTATAGTTTTTCTATAATATTCTTGCTTAAATCATCAGTTTGATCAAAATTTAACAAGTACAAATACATAATATAATAATTTTATAAAATTCAGTACAATGTGCGAGAACTAAGACTATTTCATAACTAAATAATTATACAATCACTTATATTCATATCATCTTATATATTAATAACAAATAAGATATTAAAATGATTTCAATCCAATATCTAAATAATTATCTGATCTCTTATATTTACATGATCTTATACATTAATCATAAATAAGATCTTATTCTAGGTCTCGGGTTTAATCGGGTTCGAGTTGTTTCGGGTGCACTTGGGTTCGGATTGTTTCGGTTTTCGGGTACAATCGGGTTCGGGTTGCTTAGATCCGGGTATGTATCAGGTTGGTCTTTTCGAATATAATCGGTTTCAGGTTGCTTTTTAAACGGGTTGCTTTCGGGTTCGGGTTAGAATCGGTCAGATCGGGTCGGTTTCAGATTTCATTTTTTAATTTTTTTGGATAGCGGTCGGTTCTCGAATCGGGTTGTTCGGTCGGTTATTTCGAGTCGGATCAGAATTTTCCACCCCTAGTTGTGGATACAACATAAATTTGTAATGATTTTGGCATGGTCTATGCACTAGATTTTTTTGGTTTGTCTCATGTTGAGAGAAATCTTTGCACAACACCTTGCATTTTTCTTGCATATAAAGGTTTGTGCCTACAGTGTAGAGAGCCTGCAATGAAGATATCAATAACTTGTAGTAATCATCATAAGAACCAGAATAAAACATGGTTAAAATGTCACACATTGATAAGAGATTGCACCAAAAAATTGTTGCAGTCAAATAGCTGCAAAGCAACCAAGTAGAGGTGTTTGCACCACAAAGCTGTACAACAGGGGACACTTGATTATTATTATTAGTGAAGTTAGTCCACAACACAGCGTTATTTAACAAGTTGGAGCGAGCATACACAATTGTTACAAAGTTGTACAACAGGGGACACTTGATTATTATTTTGATTGTTTGAAGTCATGTAAGTGGGTTTAAGCCTTGCGTGAGCATAACAGTCTACCTTCCCACAATATCTTTTGTGATTCATGTTATTAGGATACATAACCCTTTTTGGGTATTTGTGGTTTGTAGCCACATAAATGGATCTTCTAAGGTGTAAACACACACAAACAATCAAAATCAAGGGTATTCTTTCACCAGCTTTATGCACAAGTTCCAAGTTGAAGAAAAGCAACCAAAAAAGAGAGCAACAAGAGTTAAACATCAGCAGGCAGTGCGTATTGAGATAGTTATAGAAGTGTTTTTCAAGCTTTTTAGAGCAATGGGTAGGTCTGCTTTTGGGATAATGCAGCAACCATTTCAAGTTGAGATGGTCACTTAAGATTAACCAAGATAAAAGAAGACTAAAAATAAAACCGTCCACAAAGGCAGCAAGGAAAAAGAGGGTGAAAGAGAGATTAGGAAGAAAAGAGGGAGGTGAAGGCTGATTACAACGCCACCTGGTGTTTTTGTGGTGGTTGGCCCCAAGACCACAGGCACGCTGCTCAGACGCCACGGACAAGGAGATCGAGTGGCAAGAACAATGAAACCGGCCACACACCAGTCCAAGCAACCCGAGGGACCACAACCTTCGCCGACTAATTTATTAAAATTCTTGATTCCACACTACAACTAATCAAATTACCTTACATTTACTAGCATTAATTATCTATTCCAAACTAGTGTCCCAAATATTGTCTCATGATAAAAGTACTAGTAAACTTTATTGTATAAGAAGAAAGTATATTATATTTTTTTGTTTAATATCATAACATGAAGTGTTATTACTTTAGGTTATGACTATGAGAAAACATTAGAAACATAGTTGAGACTAAAGATTTGGACTGTTCGTTTACATATATAAACTTTCTTCATCAAATTAACTTTCATAGTGTACATATATAAATTAATTTCTTCTTTAAATCACATTTCATCTCATTCATATTCTACCAAATTAACTTTCACACAAATATATTGACTTTCTTTCTCAACTACATGTTATCTCATTTATATTTTACCAAACTAAATTATAGTACAAATGTTAAAGTTCTCTTTCCTTTCAACTTCATTTCATCTACAATTTATAAAACTTACTATTTTAACGAGAGATTGAACGAGAATAATAAACAGAATCGACGTAGTGTGGTTCAGTAACAGTGTGTTACCTACATCAACAAGCAGAGAAACAAAATATTATTATGGAGGCAGATTATAGAGTATAGATTATTAGGTATTTCGAAACTTTATATAGAGACTCAAGAAACCTTATTACAACTTATGGGTCGTAGGCCCAAACAGATCGCGAGAGGCGCACCCCGCCAGGGGGGCGTCGACCCCTGGACCCTTGACTTGCTGACCGGTCAGCAAGACCACCGTCGAGGGGTGCTGCCCCTCGAACTCCCTGCCGAGTGATGTGAACCTACTCAGCTTCGGTCCACAAGGGGCGGATCTAGGCTCGAAACTCCCGGATCTTCTCCGACAATAGTAACCGGATAGGTATGATTCCAACGTTATGGACTCGCGAGCCTCTAATGTTCGTCGGAACGAAGGCGAGGCGAGGCAGATATGAGAGGCGTCCGATTCAAGGGAGGACTGAACAAGACGGAAAAGGATTTGAAAGAGGGATGGCGTCGGACCAAGGCTAGGAGGAATCTCGACTCTACTATAACTTTGAATAGTTCATTCTGACGTGACGAATACAATGGGGCGTGGCCTCTTTTATAGAGAAGAGGACACGAAACCCTAAAAGATAGAAGAGAGTAGACTAGGGCTAGCAAGCATACTACGCCCAACATTCAAGCCCATAATACTACTAATAGTAAGTACTAGAACAGGAAATGATGCAAGTAACCCTAATGAGCCTTATTCTAGCATTGGGTCGGTCTCTTAAGCATAAGAGAGCACACACCCAAAATAATAAAGACGGAATCAAATGACGGAAATAGAAATAATATAAATAAATACTGACTACATAAAAGAGACTAAGTCCTTACCCAAGGGGGTCTCCAAGGTCTAGGCCGTCTCGGGATGGTAGGAGCCGGGTCCGAGTCAGGGCAGAATCACATCACCGGGGGCTCTGCCCCCGAACCCTTGATAGGTTCCAATCAACAACAGATTTAAGGCATATTTTTTTTGTAGAAACAGATTCAAGACATATTAACACTTACTGCAGTATATTTTATCTTCTTTTTATTCGCTTTGTCAATGTCAAGATTTTTCATTGTTTTCAAGTGTAATTTTGCAGTCAATTTTTTGCCACTAGTGAGTAGTGATGTGAATTCCCAAGTGAAACAAAAAATAACATTAACTAGAGGCTAGATTTATTCTAGAAATCCTAGTGTTTGCCATATAATATACTATTAAAAATCATTAACTATATTGATGTAAAAATATTATTAATGGAGAAAAAATAAGTAATATCGATAGTTGAGAATCTAATGTAGTATATTTTATTGAGATCAGATTTTTGATACCAGAATTTTTATTCTAAGAGGTAAGGTTTAAAAACTTGACATTCAAGTCCTTACAAGGGGTTTGGAAACAGATCTTGTGTGGTTTACCTAAATATCAGAATAGGATGTATACCATTGCCAATAGAGAGAAATTAAGTTTGAACTTGGGAGGAAGAAATCAATAGAATGATGCATCCTGCCGAGTAAAAATATAAAAAGTTAAGAGGCCAATGTGAGATGGAGAGTGCGCTCAAGTGTGTACCCACAAACTCAAATTTATCAAAAGCAGGGGGCTCACACGCTCGCCAGACAGCTAAAGCTGAGGAACACACAAAGGCCGAGGTGGGGGAGAATATTATTACTCTTTTTTATTTTTATTTTACATTGATATTCTTTAGTTAATTTTAAAAATTAATTTATACAAAAGATGGAATTTTTTTGTGCCTTTCCCGTTGTTTATTCCTTCCCCACTTTTCATTAATGGAGACTGAGCAACCTGTAGCTGCACCTGCAAACCATAGGCTTCCTTCTTGCCAAATTTCATTTCAAGACAACCAAGCTAAATGAAGAATATTTGTTGCTAATTTCCCATTATAATGGGCTGAGAGAAGTAGCCACTCTTCATCAGATTTCTCCAGCCTCCAGGTTTCTATCTCTCTTTCTACTTCCACTACCAGACTTCTCTGAATAAAACCCATATCTTTGATTTTTGAAACATTCTTCTTCATCTTCTTCCCCTTCTTGTGTTCTTTCATTTCAGCTCCAGAGAACATTCTTCTGTTCACAAGTCTGCTTCTTCAGCAAGGTAAAAGCATAATTTTGTTGTTGTTCCTCCCTTTCCTATGAGAACCCATTTCCCAGGTTTGAGACTAGTAGCAAGGGTTTCTGATTTCAGCCCTGTTCAGTATCATAAAAAAAGATTACCTCTTTCACCCTTCAAACCCATCTTTACCCTTTTCCTCCTGCAATGGGGTTAAGGTGGGTTTACTACACCTCTGACACCTGTTGTAGATGCAAGCTCATTAGCTTCTTCACCACAGTATCACTGCTGTTTTTGTTACTGCCACTGTTATGTGTACAAAACCCTTGTGCTGATGCTGTTGATCTTCACCCACAAGACAGGAATTCACTTTTATTGTTCAAATCTCACCTGATTGGCCCATCTCCTGCTAGTTTAGCCACATGGGTAGGCTCCAACTGCAGTAATTGGACAGGTATCACTTGTGAGAGTGGCTCCGGCCGAGTCATCTCAGTGGACCTTAGCAACATGAACTTGTCAGGAGGAATTGCTTCTAGTTTGTGTAATATTTCGTCTCTTCAAAATCTTGTTTTGTCTCATAACAACTTTAGTTCCAAGATTCCTGGTTGTTTAGGCAGTATTTTGAGCTTGCAGAGTTTGGATCTTAGCCATAATGAACTCACAGGCTTCCTTCCAGTTTCATTGATAAGATTAAAGCATTTGAGGGAGCTTGTATTGAATAATAATAGGAATTTGGGAGGGAATTTGCCTCCATGGATTGGTAATTTCTCGAGGGTTCTGGCAAAGCTTGATTTGAGTTCGAATTCGTTCCAAAGAGAGATTCCTGAGAGCTTGTTCTACTTGGAGGCACTCAAGTACTTGGATCTTTCTAATAATAACCTGTCAGGAAGTCTCAGTGAGTTTCATCAGCCTTTAGTGTTTCTTAGTCTTGCTTCGAATCGAATTTCGGGTACTTTACCTTGTTTTAAATCCAGTGAGCAATCTATGAACACCCTCAACCTAGCAAAGAATTCTTTTGTGGGAGGAATACCCTCTTGCATTGCTTCTCTTCATTCCTTGAAGCAGCTTAATCTGTCCAACAATCAGTTGAAAGATGAAATTTCACCAGCTTTAGTATTCTCAGAGAAGCTTCTTCTGTTAGATTTGAGTTTCAATGAACTGTCAGGCCATCTCCCAAGCAGAATTGCTGAAGTAACTGACAAGTCAGGGCTTCTTGTTCTTGATTTTTCGCACAATCGGTTTTCAGGTCAGATTCCTGTGACAATCACTGAATTAAAGAGCCTACAGGCACTGTTTCTGTCACACAATTCACTCACTGGCCAAATCCCAGATAGAATTGGGAACTTGACATACCTTCAAGTGATTGATCTCTCTCACAATTCACTGTCGGGTTCGATCCCTCTCAACATTGTGGGTTGTTTTCAGTTGCTTGCTTTGATCCTCAACAACAACAACCTCTCAGGTGAAATTCAGCCAGAGCTTGATGCCATGGACAGCTTAAAGATTCTAGATATTAGCAATAACCGAATATCAGGTGAGATACCGCTCACTTTAGCTGGCTGCAGATCATTGGAAGTTGTAGATTTCAGCTCAAACAACTTTTCGGGTCCTCTGATAGATGCCATTACCAAATGGTTGAATCTAAGATTTTTATCTCTTGCCAAGAACCAGTTTGATGGCTCTGTTCCTGGTTGGTTGTTCAGTTTTCCTGCCATCAGCGCCATTGATCTCTCAAGAAACAAGCTTTCTAGCTATATACCAGATGGAAACTTCAACGTCAGTGTAAACTTCAACAGTGAGATTCTTGCAGCTCCTTCAACAGAACAAGACCTATACTTTGGAAAGAAGATGAAAATTTCAGTTCTTTTGATGAATAGAAATGAAGTGAGCTTTGCTTACGATTTATCATCAACGGTTGGGATTGATCTCTCTGATAATCTGCTACACGGCGAGATCCCTGGGGGAATCTTTGCCCTACATGGGTTGGAATATCTGAACCTGTCTCACAATATCCTTGAGGGCGAAATCCCACCGGGTTTGGAGAAAATGAGGAATCTAAGGGATCTTGATCTTTCACATAACTCTCTTTCTGGTCCTGTCCCAGAAAATGTTTCGGGTCTTCAATATTTGACGGTTTTAAACCTTTCATACAATGGATTTTCTGGGTTTGTTTCTAGCAAGCAAGGCTATGGAAGATACCCTGGAGTGTTTATAGGGAATCCGGGTTTGTGTATTGAGGTTTCTGCTGGAAAGTGTGAGCCCCCATCAAGCCTGCCAGCTTTGCCTGGGAGGAGGTTTAAGGATGAAACTGTTGATGGGCCAATTTCGGTTTGGATTTTCTGCTTGAGTGCTGCTGTGACATTCTATTCAGCACTTCTTACCTTGTTCTGTTCATCCAGATCAAGAAACTACATTTTGCAGACGAGAGTTTAGTGGATTGTACATGATAAAATATGGAAATTGTAGCTGAGCCTGTATATTCCTTGTTTGTTTTCTGATTGATATTTTGGCAAAAAAAATTTTCACAGCAAAATCAATCACTTTCCCAGAATGAAAGAAATTTTCGCTCTTCTTATTTGGATATATTCATTGTAAAGTGTTACATTCATTTCTTTACAACAGCCTCATCTACAAAAAATGCCTATAAGATGAAGCTGAAATGTAAACATAATGCTGAAACAGTGAGCCATTTCAATTTAAGATGCACAATCACATCTTCATAATCTAGCATCGGCACAAGGCAATTTCATCCTAACTAGTTATAAATGAGGGGATGTTTGAAAATTTGACCGCCACGGTGTAGATGTTGAAGCCTGATGTAATATCCAATAATGAAGTTTTTTTTTATTAAAGGAAACAAAGGGAAGCCACCTCCACTAATATTTTATTGGTCCATCCAGGCTCCCAGATGCAAACTGTCAAGGAGGATCAAATGTCATAAGAATTGGCCGTTTGAAAATGTAATTGCACATGTCAATAACTGTTAATGCAACAAAGTGATTACCTGTTGAACGATTGGATTTGAGGAGGTCATAAATTCATCAGTGTGGCCTTCCCACACAATCTTTCCCTCGTACAGAAAAATCAACCTGGCACACCAAGATTCATTTTTTCATTAGGTGCTAGCAAAAATATCGAAGGCAGAAACTCTTTGTTACAAAAGAAATACCTATCAACTGCTCTTTTGATGGTGCTATGCTGGTGAGTCACAACAACATATGATGTGATTTTCCCAGGCTTCCCTACTGTATCTTCACCTTTCAAATGTACAGACCGTATAAGATCTTCAACTACGGTTGATGCAATTGGATCAAGCCCAGCTGTTGGTTCATCATATAAGAGAACCTGTTTCACAACCCAACAAAAAGTTTATCTTATAGAAGAGCCTATGGAGAAAACAAGTGGAAAGGGAGATGGTTTTTTGGCATCTAGCACACCTCTGATCCTGATGTGTTTCTTGTGGTATCGAAGATGATGGAACGAGCTAGGGCAACCCGTTTTTTCATACCACCTGACAATTCAGATGGTAATCGACCTTCAACACCCTACAAAAACTAGTACTCTTAAAACACAAAGAAGCCACCTTAATACTTCAAATGGGGCAAATTTCGGGAGCAATTCGTTGCAAGTGTAAATTTTCTAATTTGTTCTTACCTTCAGACCTACTGCAGCTAATGTTTCAGTTACAATTGCTGCAATTTGATCCTCGGGCATGCTAGAATTTTCATATCTAGAAAAAAAAAAAGAGGATAGATATTGGAAACAAGCACTAGAGAAATTTAGGGCCTATAAAAGCAAAGGATCAATTATGCTTAAAATTCTTCTTACAGAAGGAAACCGACGTTTTCGCGTACAGTTAAAGAATCAAATAAAGCAGCACTCTGGAAGACCTGCAAAGCAAGAAATTACTCGTTTGTAATATAGATATTGGCATATTGCTTAAAAGAAAACAATGTTAGTATCAATATGTAGTTACCACTTACCAAGCCAATATGAAGACCGGGTATCTCCTCGTCACTAATCAATCCTTGTCTCTTTTTTCCTCGAATATAAACCTCTCCCTGTATATCAACAATCCATATTCTGAGCCAAAATCAGATGTGCACTACAGTATGCACAAGTAATTGATGCACATAAATAAGCAAAGGCCTAAGATTTGTAAGTGACATTTAAACATTGTTTACCTTGTCAGGAGCAAGAAGTCCTGCCATAATTTTCAAAACTGTGGATTTCCCAGTGCCGGAGGGCCCAATGATTCCAACAGCTTCTCCATGTCTAATCTGAAAATGTCACAGAATACAGAACTTCATCACCTACGCAATTTTATATTTTATATTTTTTTTCTTTTTTCAGTAGCACTTTTTGTAACTTAAGATTAACTCTAATTTGACATCCAACCATTCACAATTTGGGGAATAAAAAGGTGTTCAAAGATATAGGTTTAACCAGATATGAGCTTGAAATGCAGTCATTAGAGAAATTGGGCAATAAATAAATACAAAAAAGGAGACAAAACCAGAGATAACCTAACCTTGAAGCTTACACCTCTCAATATGTGCTTCTCCCCAAAGGATTTATAGACATCTCTACACTCTATAAGCACATCAGATTCACCCTCAGATTCTTCATCTGATTTCAAATTCTTTGCTCCCAAAGAACCCTGGAAATAATGGAAATTACACAACAATTTGAACATCACAGATAAAGGCAAGTAAATGCATGGTCTAGAGAAACTGTTATATATAATGAATGACTTCAATTGGAAATATGAGATGCATTCCCTTCATTACATAATACAACGACTTTAAGCCTGAAGTACAACAACTGAAGAGAGAGCTTACATTCAACTTAAGGGCAGCAAATCCTTGGCTAACATTGCTAGGAGGAGCTATACAAGCACACACAGTTTTTCTTCGCCCCTGAAGCTGTCGAAAAATCACTCTTTCACCATAGACAGAAGATCTATGAGCGAGCCCATGAGAAATTGGTGAAGTAAACAGCAATGTCGTTGATACAGAAGCCATATTTTCTGGTTCTGAACTCAATTCCTTTTTCTTGGAAACCCAGAAGAGAGATATGCAGTTAATGTGACGACATCTGATACACCCGATGCATAATTGCAAGATGAAACTCTTGCTAATCAAATTCAGTTTCAATTATCACCATCAACTAAAAGAAAAGAATGAGGTTTACACTTTTTTCAGCAAAGAGAAACAAGCAAATAGGAATGCAAATTTATACAAATGGGTCAGTGAGAATCACGAAAACGAACGTACCACGCAGACCCAAATTTGATTAACTAACACCCAGAGCTGTTTAAAATTGAAGAGAGGAGAACAAATTTAAGTCGTAAGACAAAGGAACAAGGGAGCTCAGACGCTTTCCAAGGAAGAAAACCCAGAAATTTCATGGAAGTCTCTGCGTAGAAAGGTGTTCGAAATTCCACACGATTAAAATGGGAGATTTTTGAAGTAGAATAGTGGGCGGATTGAACGTACAAGGTCGAAGAAACCAATCAGATCTTGCAAAGTGACATTAGTAGTGAGGGGCGCTCGATGATTTGTGGGGTCCGCAGCGGAATGCGAGGATGGAAAGGGGCAAATTGCCAAATTGTGCTTAAACCAGAGGACTTGGGAGCGATAAAGGAGACGGGCAATCGAAATGGAAATGTAAAACAGCACAATAAAGGAATTTGGAAGACTCTTCTAATCTAGCTGGTATATTCTTGCTCCCAGTTTGGGGTCTTCTGAGCTGCTCATCAATCGTCCTGAATTAAGTATTGATGGCGTGGGGATGAAAGGACAGAAATGCCAAAAAAGTGTAAACGAGAGATCGATTTTACCCCAAACACTGTTTGCTCGTGGAGTCGTGGATAAGTTGACACGAATGACGAGTTCAGTTCATGTTGTAACTTGTAACGATAAAATGCCAATAACTAGTAAAGAATTTTAACTAAGGTGATTTTGATAGCATAAATTTTTGAGAAAATTTTGGTGTAGTTTTTTGGACCGATGAAATACACATATAAGATTTTTAATAAGCACATAATACTTATCATGGACAAGTGCTTGTTTTGAGTGATAAATGCCTCAAATTTTGAAAAATGCTTATATAGTTAAAACAGTAAATAGTTGACAAAAAAAATGATTGCTCTAAAGAATTTTGACTAAGGCGACTTTGATGGCATAAATTATTGAAAAAATTGTCTGGTGTCCTTTGGTTTAGTTTTTTGGACTGATGAAATATACATATGGGATTTTTAATAAGCACACAATACTTATCATGTATGAGCACTCGTTTTGAGTGGTAAAACGCTCCTTCTCAGGCTCGTCCATTGGGCTGGGATTTTTAATAAGCACACAATACTTATCATGGACGAACGCTCGTTTTGAATGGTAAAGCGCTCCTTCTTAGGCTCGTCCATTGGGATGTGCAAAGAGCCCAATGGAACAGGGCTCCCTTTCAAGGCCCCAAATTTAAAAAAATGCTTATATAATTAAAAGTAAATAGTTAATAAAAATATGATTGCTCTAAAGAATTTTGACTAAGGTGACTTTGATGACATAACTTATTGAAAAATTGTTCGGTATCCTTTGGTTTAGTTTTTTTGACTGGATTTTTAATACGCACACAATACTTATCATGGACGAGCGCTCGTTTTGAGTGGTAAAGCACTCCTTCTTAGTCCTGTCCATCAGGCTCAACCCAATGGAACATGTCCCTCAATTTTGTAGGGCCCTAAATTTTGAAAAATGCTTATATAGTTAAAAGAGTAAATAGTAAATAGTTAAAAAGGGAGATATTTGGAACACTATTTTTTTTTTGAATAGGTGAAGATTAGGCAGACTGAGTCAGCCTAGGGCATCCTTACGAATGAGGGTTTGGACCCCTCCATGGTTTATAATCTGATTGATACTACAATCATGGTGTAGGTTTGCAATCAAATCTGCCATAGAATTGCATTTTCGAGGTATATGTTTGGTAATGACCACCTCGAAAGATTATAATAAAACCAAGGTATCTACAATTATCATGTCAAATGTCCATGGACTGGATCGACATCCCTTAAGAGCATTGATCACAATTAGGTTATCACCTTCAATTTCTATTGGCTGAAATTTTCTTCTATTAGCTTCTTGTATAGCCTCCGATAACCTCATAACTTCTTCTTGTTCTACAATCCAGTGACCATTTTTCTTTGCATTTATACTTATAATATTTCCAAATTAGTCTCGTATGACATATGAAGCCGTTGATTTGCCATTATCTTTTTTCGACCCATCAAAGTTTATTTTCACAATCCATTTTGCGGTTTTCACCCATTTTTGTTTTCTCTTTCTTTGCCTCGAGTTTTGTTTTCTGCAAGACACATTAACCTCTTCATTCACATTTTTTGCTTTGTTCCACCACATAATATGGTTTTGAATAAATTCCTCAACACTCCTACATTGTTCATTACTATCCTGGTTAAAAACCACTTGGTTTCTCCAGAACCATATGCCCCACCAGGCGATGAACAGATGACATAGAGTTCTTGGTGGCAATGTATTCTTCAAGGTTTGGATGATCTGAGGCATGGCGTTATGGTTTTCTAAAGCGTCCCTTAGAATGCCAATGAATTGAGGGTCAATGGCATGGAGTTTCTGTTGAGTGAAGGGGCAATTAATCAAAAGATGTTCATTTGTTTCATCCTGTTGGCTGTATAAAGGACATTCTAAAGTGAGCTATGTGTCTCTGTATAAGAAGATCCTTAGTAGGTAGTCCTTTGATGCAGATCTTTCACAAGAACATTTTTATTTTCGACATTAGGTCAAGTTTTCAGATCCAATTGAATTCCCAGTCATTCATATTTAATTCATTTGATATTAAGGCAAAAGCGGAATGCAAATTTTCTTTTTTTATTTCATCTCTCGCTCGATTCGATTAGTCGAGGCCAATCTATGTTCGAAACTGCAGAGGCCAATTGCTAGGGGCGACCCTCCCAATTTAATTTTTTCCATATATGCCTCCAGAAAAATTCGAATTTCAAACCTCCTGAACAAATGCTTAAGGAGCCTAACACCTCATCTCACTAGACTAATGGGTATCTGAGTAATTTTCTTTTGACAACAAGGAAAACAGGCATGCATGCTCGTGTATTTTGCGGGCTTGTTCAAGCCGTTTTTATGTAAAGCATGATTGCAAGGATTTGTTAGGCTGGCTATAGAACTATTTTTCTCCCTTCACGAAAACTATTTAGGGTTGCCAAACAGAGCCTAAAGTGTCCCGTTTTAGAATTGGTACGGCTCGCTTTCTTATCATAATCTATGGCTCTTTCTTGCTGTGCCCGCCCAATCATCTCTCTCCCGCTAAACCCCTATTCCCCTAAATTATCAAATCCCTCCGTTCACCTAAGGATGAGCTGCAAAAGCAGCACGAGTGGCGAATTCTTTCATTCTACGACGCAGAGGAAGCTCCCAGTTTTGTTGTTCGATGTGATGGACACCATTGTTCGCGATCCCTTCTACGAGGACATCCCTGCTTTCTTCGGGTAAATTCGATACTTTTTCGCTTTCTTTTTGCATGCGGTGTTGTGGATTCAGCATGATTTTTTTGTGATAGAGTTGGAATTTGGTGCTTGATTTTCGATTATGCGTTGACTCTGTTGGATTCCATTTCTTTTGCTGTTGGGTTTTGCTTTATGTGTATCTCCCTTGGCAAATAATGGTGGTCATAATTTTGTAGTTTCAAGACCGTTCTTAAACTATTAAACTCTTGATGCTGTGCACAGAATGCCTTTCAAGGAATTGATCGAATGTAAGCATCCAACCGCATGGCTTGAGTTTGAGGAGGGATTGATTAATGAGGTATCTCTAATTGACGAGTTTTTGTGCAGATTTCCGGTCTGAGCTGTTATTCATGATTCATCAGCATAGAAATGCTTGATAGTGTCCCAAACCAGAGTGATCTTTTGTGATAAGTTGAGTTAAAGTTTGTAGTCACTTATTAGCATTGCACCTTTGTCTGGTAAAACTACTCAGATACCCACTGTAGTGGAATTTCTGGGGATAAGTACAGTTTCCGTATTCTCTGCCCATCATCTTGGCTCAAGTCTAGTGAATCAGCTTTTTATGCTGCATCTTTTGGAAGAGAAATGATGTATTTCTGTTCCTTCCTTTCTTATGACTTTTTGGACAATGTATCATGTGAATCACTTGATTGCTTGGTCCATCTATTCCAATGAGATGACTGTCTTATCTACTTATTATTCTGGTTAATTTTACAGAACCATGACAATGGTTTAATTTATAACGACTTTCAGTTTCTCTTGCTACTTGAATGTGTGGTGTGTTTTTAAATAAAAATGCTTCCCAGATGCACAACTCTTTCTACATATGAGGAAAATGAACGTACTTAAACTCTATAAGTTCTTATTCTGAAGGAAATTATATATATTGCTTGCTTTATTTTCTAAATGCATGTCTGTCCATCTTTCTTCAGGATGAGTTAGCCAGGAAGTTCTTTAAGGATGAAAGGGAATTTGATCTGGAAGGTGGGCTTACTAATTGGTGTTGATCTGGACTTTCTTTTTATACGTTTTGGCTGATTTTGACAGAAGACAATGATTCATTGTTAAACGAAAGAATCCATGTTGACTTTGAAGCTGCTAGTGATGTTTACTTACACTGGAATCAAACTTGTGTGATGTTTATTTAATCTTTATCCATTGATTTTAATTTATGCACATAATATATGCTGATATTTGTTATCAAGTACTTTTCAGAGCTTTGTGTTTCGTAATGAAGTTGTTATGTTAATTTAAATTAAGGTGGTGGTTTTTGCTTTGTTCAGGGCTCAAAAGCTGCATGAAAAGAGGATATGCATATCTAGATGGTATGGAAGAAATGCTTGATGAGTTGAAACAGAACAGCTATGAAATTCATGCCTTCACAAATTATCCTATCTGGTAAGTAGTCGTGCTTTTTAAAGTCATTCTTCTTTCCAGTGTGTAGACTGACTGATACATTTTTGTAAATTACTTTTCAGGTATGAGATGATTGAGGAGAAGTTGAAACTCTCATCATACTTACATTGGACATTCTGTTCCTTTTTAATTGGTACCTTTTGTACTGACAGTACTTTTGTTGTTTTCCAAGTCACTGCTCTATTTGCTAATCTAAAAGTTTTTGTTTGGTTTGTGAACAATTGATCTTAATGTGTCTCATTGTTGAACAATTGATCTTAATTGGCCCCACTTATTCCAACTTGCTTGTGATGCTTCTTTAACTGTTATTAGAAATAATTTGCTGATTTTGCTACTTTATGTTGTTTTCAATTAGTTAATAAAATTAAATGCATTGAAATAACTGTATTTTGCTCGATAACATGAATCATTATACATTGATCAGTTTTAAGCCATTATGCTCACCTTGGGACTTTTTTGTATGCAATGGTTGCAATACTATTCAAGGATGGACTAATATTGTTTAAAGTCAAGGCTTTGCTAGTGTAGCGCAAATGACAAATGGATCTTTTGCATCAACTCCTTTGGTTGCTAAGCTGGTTTATTTATGGATTTGATCGTATCTATGTACTATTACTTGTGGGTAAAGATGCATAAGAATTATTTCTTAGGAGATGCATCTAATTTCTGGACTCCATTAGTCCATTATTGTTCTAAAATGTGGATAATTGGTTTGAGATTGAGTGCTTACATGCCTGTCTTTGTTTTGGCTGGAAAACACAGGGAAAAGGAAACCAGACCCTGATTTCTACAAGGAGGTCTTTCAGCAACTAGAAGTTGATCCAGAAAATTGTATATTCATTGATGATAGGTTATTGCTAAATCTGATTGACCTGAAAATTTTTAATAGTTGTGTTACAAAGCTTAAAATTGAGCACTTTAAACAGTATTAGCACTTTATCTTGGATAGTCTCGAAAATTCAGTATGTGATTTTGAACAGTGATGTCTATATGAGGAAGTTTGCTTTTGCTTTGGCTGTTGAGTTGTCGATCAGATTGTTTTTAAAGACCCCTTATTGAAGGTTGCATTGAAATTAACTAAGTTGATATGAACCTGGTTTTATGGTGATAAATACTAAACAGACTCTTTAAGGGGCTGAGAACATTAGAGTGTCCTGTGCTTTTTGAATTCGAAAACCAAAACTCTTTTTAAATATATGCCCTTTCAGTTGAGCCATGATATATTGATGTGTTCATATAAATTTGTGGTATGGCATTATGCCATTATGTTTATTCTTTTGTGTTTTAATTTTCTGTGCTTCTGCTTGTAGGATGAAAAATGTTGAAGCAGCAATTAGTGTCGGCATGAATGGCTTACAATTTAAAACTGCAGCCTTGTTGCGCCATGATCTCTGTGCTCTAGGGGTTGATGTTTCAAGTGATGAAGTAAAATAGTGAGAATTTAGTTGCCTAACCTCTTCATGTCAGTTGCTAAGATGCCAGTACTCACTTCCTCTTCCAGTCGACAACCCTGAAGGAGGCTGTTGCTACTGATGTTTTCCATTTAATTTTGGAGGGCCTCTTTTTCAATTGACTAACTCTGATCAAAGTTTGTGTCCTTGACTCTGAAACTGTTTCTATTTGTGTGCCAATTTCAGATTCTAGGAACCATTTACATTGATCAAAGTCTTTTCTTGAAAAAAATTAAAGCACTCTGCATTGTACACATTCAATCGTATCTGGAAATAAATTAGCACTGCTCTTATCTTATTTCTTCTGAAGCTTTTGACTTGCTAACTGCCAATGTTGGCATTGAAATTTTTGGGAATTTGAGTCTTTAGTGCCATTTCTTGGAGTTGAGTTAGGAGGATCAGACAGGGAAGAGGAGCTAAAGTCTATCTTGATGGTGAATCTTATCCTTAACTGAAGCTTTAACAGGGCAAAGGTTGCTTGTGGAGGAAGCATCAGCTCTTATGATCGCGCTTTGCAAGAGAAAGAGCTTGTTTTTGCCAGTGATCAATGTGATTGACATACATGAAGATCTTTTCAGTTCAAGCACATCTCTAGCAAGCAGTTGTAGTTTGTTTTTTTGTTGTTGTTAATATCTGGCTTCTATAGCCATTCATATACTCATCATGCTATGTGACACCTTCCAGATGATTTATTCTTATTTCAGCACATTCATCATGTGGTTGAGTACATAGAACTTGTAATTTTAGATTCATACTTCTGTATATATATTGGAAAAGCCTTGTTGAAATGACACTTGTCTGTTTGATATAAGTAATTTTGGATTACTTCCCCTTAAATGCTATATGAAGGTGACAAATGGTAAATATTTCCGGGTCAATGTGTTTCCCTGAAAATCATTCTTTGGCAGTTGTGTAATGACCAAACGGTAGATATTAAATAGCATGATTGAATGGTCAGCATGGTTCCATCATAGAAAATTTGTCTACTGAGAGTTATTTTGGAATTTCACTAGCTTGTTTGACTAAGGATGATGAGAAATGGTCAGCATGTAAAGCTTCAGGATCCATCCTAGAAAATTATCTTTACAAGACGCATGAGAAAAGGAAAAGAGCATCCGATTAGGGAACAACAGTTATATTTGATATTTCCCTTTTCTTATCAGAGAGCAATGGTTCCACATTTACAGATTTCACTCCCAGTATGCCTATGAGTGATAGGCATTGTTATCAATTATCAGGTTCAAAAGAAGAGGTTGCTCAGGCGGCAACACCCATTACAAGGCCTGGTTGTCAAGATGCTCGTGGAATGTGAGTATCCCTTACCCTTGGGCATAGGTGCCAACTGCTTCCATGACTCCTGGTTTGAGATTGAATGCAAGGTATCTGCACACTCTAATGGCTTCCCAAACCCTTTTTATCCAAATTTGATGTTCAAATAGTGGAGATGGTGCTACAACCTAATGAGCCTGATTATTATCACCAACATATAATTGTATACCTCCTACAAATGTATGTGCTGCATATACAGAATATCAAGTGAGTGCTATTGACTTGAGGAAAAGCCCACATGAATTCTCACCAGCACATAATGTTTTTGTTATGGATGGCTGTCCAGGAAGCGCCACATTGGTCGGCCAATCAAAGAAAATAACTGCTGGGTTTGCCACTATTTGCCACATCAACAACACTGCAATGAAAATTAACAAATGCTACAGGATCAAGTGTTGCCAATTACCTCTAACATTTTTCTCTCCTATTCATTCTCGTGAACCTTACCGTATAGATTTCAACTGCCAATTGTCAGGTGAAGGTCGAATTGCCTTTGGCGACTGTGATAGATAGAATCTCTGTGAAGCATTACGTTGGAAAGCTATCAACTTCTGATCCATCTGGTTGGGCTCCAGTATCATTGAGGTGGAGTTGGAGAAGCAAACTTCAGCCAGATTTCAATCCACAAGCTAAATGTTATCTTGATACAGAAACTAATAGTACACGCTGTGCTTGCAATGATGATTCTGTTGGCAATAATCCTAATGTATCTGGTGGATGTCAAAGTAACTGCTCTGATCTTCTACAAAATCAATTTTAGTCTGTTTAATCCTAAACCTTTTAATTGCTTTGCTGTACTGTCATACTGATCTAGTTCATGAAGTTTACATCTTTTTATTTTTGGATTAGTTGCTGAACAATGCAAGGGATATCACGGATACTGTTATAAAAAGGGGGGTAATACATTTTGTTATGAGACACCATGGTCCAAGCTTGCTGCCATATTACGCGAGTCCCATAATACATATTGACTTATCCACCATGATGAAAAGCACTGTTTTTCCCTAAGAAAATTTTGATAGGGTGGTAAATGTTGTAGAATCAACTTTCTTTCAGGTTAGTTGTGCTTTAGGAGGATTTAAATTTCTTATGTAATCAAATTTCAGTTGATATATGACTAACATAAAAGTTCTGTGTTTATGAAGGCCTTAGCATGGGTCTTGGTGCTGTAGCTTCAGTGATTGACTGCTATGTGCTTTATCGTTACATCAAAAGGAAAAGGGAGATGAAGCTAAGAGCTAAATCCTTCAAGCAAAATGGTGGTTTGTTGTTGAAGCAACAATTGTCCTCTAATGAAGCTGTCATAGAGAGTAAGTAAGAGAAAGCGACGGATCACTTAAACAAAAACCGGATACTCGGACAAGGGACAGTGTACAAATGCTGTCTGATGGTAGAATTGTGGCAATTAAGAAGTACAAATTACTTGACGAGACCATTTGGAGCAATTTATAAAATAGGTGATCATTTTGTCCCAAATAAATTACATGCATGTAGTTAAGATACTTGGGTGTTGTCTAGAGACAGAAACCCCACTTCTTTTCTATGAGTTCATCTCTAATGGAACACTCTCTCAGCATCTATGCGATCCTGATGAAGATTTTGTCATGAATTGGGCACTATGTTTGAAAGTTGCTACAGACTCCGCAGGAGCGATTGCTTATCTACATTCGTATACATCAATTCCCATTTATCACAGAGATATCAAGTCTTCAAACATATTGTTGGATGACAAAAAAATTGCCCAAGTTTCAGACGTGGATGTTCCAAAACCATTGCAATTGATCAGACACACCTGACTACTCTGGTAAAGGGTACAGTGGGGTATTTGGACCCAGAATACTTCCAATCATATCAGTTTACACAGAAAAGCGATATTTACAGTTTTGGGGTTGTCTTGTCGGAGCTTTTTAGGGGCAAGGAGCCGAGATACAGGGCTGAGAATATGGAGTAGAAGAACTTGGTGGCTGAGTTCGTGTTCCTAATGGAGAAGTGTCAATTGTATGACATATTGGACCCTGAAATTGTGAGAGGCCAAGGCCGAGGAGTCGATGAAAGCTGCTGACTTGGCAAAGTGCTGCTTGAGTTGGTAGTTGGAAGGGAAATGTGAGACCTACAATGAAAGAAGTCACAATGACATTGGAGATGATCATCAAATCCCCAGCTCAAATGTCTACTCATGAGTCATGACCAACAAACTTTCCTGGATGATGGGTTTAGTGAGATTTTCATGCGTGAGATGAGAAATGTGGATTTCATGTCGAGCCCAATTCCTGCTGTCTCCCGTAGTTCTTTACACATTGATGTGCAGCCTTTGCCGAGCGACAATACCATATAAGTTTACTGCATAAAGATATTGGGTAATGCTGGATTACTCTTTAGACTGCATTTGTGGTCTAGGCTGGAGTTGTGCCAAGTGCCAAGCAAACACCGGTGATTGTATTGTGAAGTAAATGATTTTCAGTTGACATTATGTTTGTAATATTTATGCCTCGGTTAGTAGAATTGCTATTAATATTTCGTTCATGTGCATTGTTCTTCCGAGACAAAATAATGTTTTAAGGTAAGTTTTTCTTCCTTTCGCTACTTGAGCTAGCTTTATGGAGGAGAATTTTGGATTATGATACTAGCGTCCATCATATAATTATTGTTGGTTTGACACATGAAGGTGAATTATGTAAGAAAAAGCCAGTGATATATAATAGCTGAAAAACTCCATTAGAATCATCTTGAAGATCATTACACTGCTGCAAATAGTAATATGAAATTAGCATACGTAGGTGGAAGATAAAAAAAACAAAACTCCACTCCCCTAGTCACAATACGGGTTGGTTCCTGGAAAGTTCAACTTGAGATTGAATGATAAGGCTAAGTTCAAATTCTTGAATATGACTAAAAATGGAGTCAACTTGCGCAGCCCTATGAATGCAGACCCACCACCCTTTGTAGTTTGTAGGATAATAATGTCGTATTGCATATTTTTTATTGATTTTATTGATTTTATATCCTTTTTAGCTCTCTTTTCTTATTGGCTTGTTTTGATCGCGGTTTCAAACTAACGAAGACTAACAAAACGCGTGTAATCTACCTACCCCACTTTGAATCATTCCCTACCAAGTACCAACTTACCTATAAACTGGCCGCCATAATAGCAATGTGCTATGCTTCATTCTTCAAAGTTCCCGTCTATTAATTCTCACTAGGTTGATTTTGATCCCCCTTGACATGCTATGTAAGATCACCACGAAACAAGGCAGGAGTTCGACGACCCTTTTACTCCGGGTTGAGAGGTATGTTCTCAAAATCAATGAAGCTACCTGTCATATTATGCCTAGTACACCTGTTTTATGTAGCCCAGTTCAAAGCAGAAGCTGATGAGTTAGCTTTCACACCCATTATTGCAAGGTCTGGTTGCAAAGATAAATGTGGAAATGTGAGCATCCCTTTCCCTTGGGGAATAGGAGCTGATTGCTTCTTGGACTCATGGTTCGAGGTTGAATGCAAACAATCTCCACATTCTAATGCCCCCCCTAAACCTTTCCTATCCAAATTCGATATTGAGCTGCTGGAAATAGAGCTAAGCGGCTATCAAACTGTAAAAGTGCGCGTACCCGCCTTGAGTGTGTGCACAACAGATACGAAAACTCATCAGCTGAACAGCATCGACTTGAGAGGAGGCCCGTATAACTTCTCCAACTCCTACAACGTGTTCATCATGGAGGGTTGTGCGGGAAGCGCTGTGTTGTCCAACCAAAGCAAGAAATTCATGGCTGGATGCGCCACCGTTTGCCTTGACAACAACACTGTGGTTTCCACAAACAAATGCTATGGGGTTGAGTGCTGCCAAACACAGCTCTCTTCAGATGGTTACAATCTTCAGTATTCTCCTTTTCAATTTTATCAGATTGATTTCCACGGCCAAGCATCGGGGAGAGCTCGAAATTGCCTTGCGGCGACTTTGATAGACAATGATCACGCGAGTGAATATGTGGGAAAGATTTCGACTTCAGAAGTCTCAACAACAGTCCCATTAGTATTGCTATGGAGTTGGATAAGCAATCTTAGGCCTGATCAAAATGATCCTAATGTCAAGTGTTATCCTTATAGTCCATCTAATTCTATTTATTGTTCTTTTCTACCCTTGTCCAAGGTACGTTTGGGTATTTGGACCCAGAGTACTTCGAAACGTCCATTTTTACAGAGAAAAGTGACGTTTACAGTTTCGGGGTTGTCTTGTTGGAGCTCTTGACTAGCAAGAAGCCAATTTATAGGATTGAAACAACGGAACAAACAAGCTTGGTGACAGAGTTTTTTCTACATATACAAAACGCTAGCTTGTCCAACCTCTTGGACCCTCAAGTTGTGAAAGAATCCAAGCAGGAGGAGATCATAGCGTTTGTCGATCTAGAAAAGCGTTGCTTAAATGGGAGTGGAAGATTGAGGCCTACAATGAAACAAGTGGCAATGACCTTGGAGATGATCATCAAATCCCCAGCTGAAATGTATACTCGGGACGAGCAAGCTTTCCCAGATGAAGGATTCGACGAGATTGTAATGCGTGGGCCAAGCGATGTCTCAAGCACATTTCGCGGCGGTGCTGCTAGTCCCTTGTGCATTGATGTGGAGCCTCTATTGCGTGACACAATATGAGTCTACTGCATAAAGATCATGTGAGTTGGATTTGTGCAATGCAAACACAAAGGGTTTGTTGGTGTACTTTGACATTATGTGTGTAATAATATTGGCCAGTGCAGTGCAAACGGTGCAATTGTCATATAATCTGTGAATGAAACTCAAGGAGTAATAGAGGCTAGTAAAATCATCTAAGTCTACCAAATATTTAAGAAAATTATTACTAGTTGCACAGGCTAGCAAAAATCAGTATCAAATATACAACAATTACATCAAGAGAATTAATAATGTTCAATGAAACAAGAAAAAAGATTGATAATCTTACAACCAAATTAAACCAAAAGCTTCAATTGTCTTCCCAAACAACTAGGGTTTTAGTGCTTCATCTGTTACACTCTGACAAATACCAAGTTAACATCTGTTAATGTTCTTTTGTACCGGTCAATCTTTGAAGCCTGATCATGCTAATGACTTCATAGTAGATGAATTATGTGCCGGAACACCAAAGTACTGATACATAGGACAAGAAACATTGTTTGTATTTTACATCCAAATTACACACTTTAAACATTAATACTTTATTCATTCGTATTACAAGCACTTCAGTATAGATATAACATTTAAAATTAAATGCTGATGAAATAAACTAAAATATTTATGCTGCCACACATCAACCAACAGAAAACAACAGTCACCAAAATCAAAGTGTATGAGAGTAAAGGTTCTTGAACAACTAAGGTATCACTAGTAAGTGACCAGATATACTAATCAATATCCATATCGATTATCACCCTTTTTCCACGATCAAGGGTCTCCTTTTCCTTTGTAGCAACTTCATTATTTGAGGTACCACCACCTGCACTGGATTTGATGATCATCTCCAAAGTCGTTGCAACTTCTTTCATTTTAGGCCTTGATTTCCCAGTCCAACTTACACAGCGCTTTGCTAGATCAGCAACAGCAGTTAGGTCCTTTTCATTAGCTTCCTTCATAATTTCGGGGTCCAAGATGTCACACAACTTAGAGTTTTGCATAAAAAACACAAACTCAGTAACCAAATTCTTTTGTTCCATGGATTCAACCGTCTTGTAAATCAGTTTCTTTCTTGTTATAAGCTCTAACAAGACAACCCCAAAACTATAAACATCACTTTTTTTCTGTAAATTGAAACGTTTGAAAGTATTCAGGGTCTAAATATCCCAGTGTACCTTGGACAATGGTGGTCAAGTGTGTATCGTCAATGGCAAAGGTCTTTGAACATCCAAAGTCTGATACTTTTGCTCTGTGTTTGTCATCTAATTAATAGTATGTTGGAAGACTTGATATCCCTGTGATAAATTAGAGTGGATGAAGATGAATGTAAATACGAAATAGCACTTGCTGAATCTGCAACAATCTTTAAAGACATCTCCCAATTAAGGACAATATCTTCATCGGGGTCATGAATATGTTGATAAAGTGTTCCGCTCGGAATGAACTCATAAACAAGAAGAGGTACTTCTGTCTCTAGACAACATCCCATCAGTTTAACTACATTTCTGTGATTGATTTGAGACAAAATGACCACCTCATTTATAAATTGCTCCAATTGTGCTATATCCAACACTTTGGACTTTTTGACGGCAACAATACTCCCATCAGACATCATTCCTTGGCCTCATTGTCCCAAAATCCGATTTTCACTGAAGTGGTTTGTGGCTTTGTCCAAATCATCAACTGTGAATAGCTTTGTTCTATCCAAAACACCTTGATCAGTTAGCAAACGCTGCTGCAGCAATAAGCCTCCATTTCGCTTGAAGAATTTAGCTCTTCTTTTCATCTCCCTTGTCTTTTTGATGAAACGATAGAGAATATAGCAGCCAATTACAAAAAGCAGAAAGCCAAGACCCACAATAAGTCCTGCATAAAATGGTTGCGCTTTCATCTAATGCTAAATGTACACAATTATCTAAAACACATTATAACAATTCCATTTAAGAAAGTAGAGCCAAAAAGTTGATGAAATTGTTCATACCAATCATGACTGCAGGATTCATCTCACAGTAGTATTTTGTAGTGTACGTCATTTCGCTTCTTTTAAAACGTACACCACAATATCCAAGGCAGAACTTGCATTATTTTGGTACTGAATGAATGAAATGGAAAAGACAATATCATAAAGTTGCTCACCATCATCCATCCAACAGAACAGTCATATTCCCTAGTAGAAGCTAGAGAGGGAAGTATTTATTGGCTTAACCATGAGTAAATGTTAATGCTTCAATTTAGAGGATCAAAATTTATTTATTTTTACCTTGGCATCCATTGTTGACATAAGGATTTCCATAATAGCCGGATTTGCACTCACAGTAGTTGGTAGATCTACATTTGGCATTAGGATTATAATCAGGCTATTCTTTACTGATCCATTTCCAATTCAATTCTACTGGGGCCACGGAGTATGCATTGGAACTTATTAGCCCAGCGGGGTTCCATCCTAAAACCAATTGGCAATAGAAGGAGTAATCCGCTGAGTTACATACTAGTCCAGTTAAGTCCCAACTTTCAGATGTGGGATGGACATATTCTAACAGAACTTGACGTCATATTCTCAACATACTGATTGCTTACCAAAGATGCTGCAAGGCAATCATGATTTGTATCATCATCAGCTGATTGGCGGTTGAACTCTATGTGATAAAATTGAGGGTAAGACAATGGAGAGTATCCAGGGGTGGTAGACGAGAGCGGTGTTTGGCAGCAACGAACCCCATAGCAATTGTTGGTGGGCATTCTACTGTTGTTGGTGTGACAAATGGTGGCGCATCCGGCCGTTGTTTCATTGGTAATGTCGAGCAAAATTGCGCTGCCTGCACAACCCCTGCATCACAAAATCATTGTTTGTTGAGTACTCATATGGGCTTCCTCTGAAGTCAATACTGCTTAGCTTATGGGCTTGTTGTGCATCTGCGCTACAAACATTCAGGGGAGGCATGCCAACTATCAAGCTAAATACTTCTTCGGCGTCCATCTCCAAGACCTCAAAACCGAATTTGGTTAAAAAGGGTTTGATTTGGGAGCCATTTGAATGTGTGGTGGTTATGCTACAGTCGATCTTAAACCATGGGTCGAGGAAGCAGCCTTCACCAATCCCCCAAGGGAAAGGGATTCACACGTTTCCACATTTATCCCGACAGCCACGCCTTGCAATAATGGGTTCAGCTGCCTGGGAACCTCCAGTTTTAGGACGGATAATACCATCAATACTATGTGTAATTGTGGGATCATAGCTCTTCACCTCTGCTCGAAGCTCGAAATACGTAGAGTATATGACGGATATGTCCTTTGTTCTTCCTCCTTGTATGATACACGATTGAATCTCAACGTGTGTTGTCATTCATGCTGAAAACAGAACAAGAGAGCTACATATATACAAGCCACTCACAGTCTAAACCTAAGGAGCGTCTAAATTAACATTGGAAAGATATAACATCTTTCCTAAATAAAGAAGATTGAGATCTCTAGGATATACCTAAATTATTCTATCCATACAAATGAGATCTTTTTATTTCTTTCCTAACGATAGCACAATATCCTCCCTCAAGTTGGAGCGTACAAATCTTGTATGCCCAATTTGCTAAGAAGTCGTAAGAACGATGCTTTTCCCAAAGCTTTTGTAAAGATATCCGCCAATTGAGTAGTAGTGTGGACATAGGACGGTTGAAGTGTACCTTTGATGATTTCATCTCGAATAAAATGGCAGTCAACTTCGATGTGTTTCGTTCGTTCATGGAAGACGGGATTGTTTGCTATATGAAGGGCGGACTGGCTGTCACTGAACATGCTGATCGGTTGGTGATGAGATATCCCAAGATCACGCAGCACACTTTTCAGCCACTTGAGTTCACAGGTGAGAGAAGCCATGGCTCGGTATTCGGCTTCCGCAGAAGAGCGAGAAACCGTGTCTTGCTTCTTTGTCTTCCAAGATATTGGGGAAGATCCGAGAAACACAATCCACCCGGATAGAGATCGGCGTGTGAGTGGACAACTAGCCCAATCGGAGTCGCACCATCCGTTGAGCTGAAGCGAGGCGTCGGCTTTGAGCAATATCCCTTGCCCGGGATGGCCTTTGAGGTAACGAACAATGCGTAAAGCTGCGTGCCAATGCTCCATCTAGGGCTGCTGCATAAATTGTGACAGGATATGAACGGAATAGGCAAGTTCGGGCCGTGTAAAGCACAGGTAGATTAGTCGTCCAATGAGTCTGCGATAGGCCTCAGCATCATGAAGAGTTGGCGAGTCTGTCAAGGCAAGTTTGTGATGTGACTCCATGGGAAACTCGGCTGGCTTGGCTCCTAACAGACCCGTCTCGGTGATGATATCCAGTGCATATTTGCGCTGGCAAATGTATATGCCGTCCGGGGATCGAGCTACCTCCACTCCGAGAAAGTATTTTAAGGGGCCAAGGTCCTTCATTTTGAAACATGTGCTAAGATAGGACTTAAATTTGGTCACCGCGGTGCCATTGTTTCCAGAGATGATTAGATCGTCAACGTAAACTAGAACGTGCATATGAATGGATTCGGTATTTAAGCTAAATAAAGAATAATCGGATAAGGATTGACGGAAACCATACCTCTTTAGAGCTTGAGAAAGTTTGGCAAACCAACATCGAGGGGCCTGTTTGAGTCCGTATAAGGATTTGTGGAGTTTGCACACCAAGTTTGGATAACGAGCACGAAAACCCGGTGGTGGCCGCATATATAGCTCGTCATGAAGATCACCGTGGAGAAAGGCATTGTGTACATCCATTTGGTGGAGCTCCCAGTTCCTAACAGAAGCAACTGCGAGAAAAGTTCGTACCGTTACCATTTTGGCAACCGGTGCAAACGTTTCGGAGTAGTCCACGCCTTCAATTTGTCGATTTCCAAGGATAACTAATCGGGCTTTAAATCGTTCGATCGACCCGTCAGATTTGTGCTTGACTTTGTAGATCCATTTGCACCCCAATGCGCGTTTCCCTGGAGGTAAGGACGTGAGCGTCCATGTTCGGTTGTCTTCAAGAGCTCGAGTTTCTTCTTGCATAGCTGCCCTCCATCTTGAGTCTTCCATAGCTTGTGCGAAAGACGTTGGTTCTGCTATGTTGTTGACAGCTGCAAGGAAACTGCAGTGGCCACTAGAAAACCGATCAGTGGAAACAAAATGATTCAAAGGATAGATAGTACCTGATCGTTGTGTTGGTGACTTAGCTTGAAGTGAAACAGAGGTTGTGTTAGTCACATAATCCTTCAGATTTGAAGGTGGTTTCTTAAGGCGATGTCCTCGTCCTGTGGGAGGTTCTGCTGGCTGTTCTATGGGGGGTTCAGCGAGCGGTGGGGCTGCTGGTTCAACGAGCGGTGGGGCTGCTGGTTCAGCGAGCGGTGGAGCTGCTGGTTCAGGTGTGGCTTCAGGGAGCAGCGGAATGGCCTCCTCTGCAGCTTCAAGCTCTGTAGGAGTTGCTGGTGCTGCAATTGATGGCGAGCCAGGTTGAGCGGCGTGTAGCGATGGCGCAGCAGGTGGGATCGTGGGTTGTTCATGCGAGAGAGATTCATGGAAATCGTCATCAACCGCACTTGAGTGAGGGAATTGATAGCCAAATTTCACTTCTGTGGCCTCTTTAGAAGCAAAAGGAAATTCATTCTCAAAAAAAATTACATCCCTGGAAGAAAAAAATTTATTAGTGTGAATGTTATATAGAAGCCAAGCTTTCTTGCCTACAGGATAGCCTACAAAAATACATTTTTGACTTCGATCAGTAAATTTGTCACTCCCCTTTTGAATGTGTGCGTAGCAAAGGGAACCGAATACTCGCAAATGATCATACGAGGGTGCCACACCATGTAATATCTCAAACGGCGTTTTCCCACGTAGGACTCTAGAAGGAGTTCGATTTATGAGGTACCCGGCAGTGAGTACACATTCACCCCAAAAATCAATGGGTAGATGGCCTTGAAATCGAAGAGCTCTCGCCACATTTAGAATGTGGCGATGTTTTCGTTCGACTCGGCCATTTTGTTGAGGAGTTCCTGCACAAGACGTTTGAAACACAATACCATTGTCCAAGAAATAGTTTTTCATGCACGTAAACTCCGTGCCATTATCACTTCGAAAGGTTTTTATTTGTTGTCCAAATTGACGTTGAACATAAGCAAAAACTTGAATCAAGGTACGCATAACGAGTTTCTTATCAATAAGCAAATATATCCAAACCGCTCGACTAAAGTCGTCAACTATAGTCAAGAAATAATGTGCACCACACGACGAGGGTTTTCTATAGGGCCCCCCATAAATCACAATGCACTAAATCAAAACAATTGTTCGCCATGTTATGACTTAGAGAAAAACTAGAACGAGAGTGTTTTGCGCGTTGACACACATCACACGCTTTATTCAAATGTTCAATACTAGGATTACCAATGGTTTTTGAAAGTAACTTGTGTACTTCCCACGACGGATGCCCCAAACGATCATGCCACATGAGAGGTGTCGGTTGAACCCCAACTCGCATCGCTTTTGCTTGAGACATCGGTAGAAAGTAGTAAAGTCCTCCTCTTCTCTTACTCGCATCGCTTTAAGCTTCTCATGCTGTAATCCGCTGCTGTTAATGGAAACTTGAAGCCCTCAGATATTACAAGAAGAGAGAGAGAATATTCTAACTACCCGTACTGTTAATCTCTCCTCATCTTTATTTAACTAACTTGCTTAGTGAATAAGCTCTATCTCTAAAATACCCCTGTAACAGAATATAAAGCCTTTTTATATATCAAAGACTTTATTTACAAAGCTAATATATCACTCTATATACCCCCTCAAGTTGGATTTGGAGGTGAATCAACCAAACCCAACTTGAATGACAAAAATCTGTGTTGAACTTCTCCAAGAGGCTTTGTTAATACATCAGCGAGTTGCAACTGTGACTTAACATGTGAAGTTCTAATGAATCCTTCAGTGACCTTATCCCTTACATAGTGACAGTCTATGTTAAGGTGCTTAGTACGTTCATGAAATACTGGGTTTGCTGCAATATGCTCAGCTGCCTTATTATCACAATATAAAGTAATAGGCAAGTTCACATGGATAAACAAATCTTCCAGCAAACTGTTTATCCAGACTATTTCACTTGCAGCAGAACTCATGCATCTGTATTCTGATTCAGCAGAACTCTTGGAAACTGTTTTCTGCTTTTTTGTTTTCCATGAAACAAGAGCATCACCCATGAACACACAATAGCCACTTAGTGATCGAGCAGAAAATTTACACGCTCCCCAGTCAGCATCACTGAAGCTACTCAATTCAGATGATTTCTGGCAGGATAAAACAATCCCCAATTTAAAGTGCTCTTGAGATATCGTACAACATGTAAAGCAGCTTGCATATGAGGTTCTCTAGGCTGGCTTAAGAATTGGCTTAAATGTTGAACAGAATAGGATAGGTCAGGTCTTGTAATATTAAGATACAAAAGCCTGCCTACTAACCTCCTATAAATTTCTGGATCAGCAATAGGAGTAGCTTCATCAATGGATAGATTCAAACCTTTTGGTAAAGGGAAAACAGCCTCCTTGCACTCTAACATCTGTGTATCTTTGAGAATATCCACAATATACTTTCTTTGATTGATAACCATACCTTTAGCAGACCTTGCAACTTCTATACCCAAAAAAAATCGTATGAGACCAAGATCCTTGATGGTAAAAGTACTGTGTAACTGAGCCTTAGTCTGAGCAATAAAATCAGCATCATTCCCTGTCAATAAAAGGTCATCTACATATACAAGTGCGACTGTCATATGGGAACCAGATTTTCTAACAAACATCGAGTAGTCATTCCTTGACTGAACATATCCAAGTTTAAGTAAGAAAGCAGTTAGTTCCTTATTCCACTGTCTAGATGCCTGTTTAAGTCCATATAAGGATCTTACCAATTTACATACTTGACCAGGCTTAGCTTTAGTATACCCTTGTGGTGGAGTCATATAAATTTCTTCTTCTAAGTATCCATGCCAAAAAGCATTATTGACGTCAAGTTGATGCACATCCCAGTTTTGCTGAGTAGCCAAAGCTAATAAAAGTCTAACAATCGCTAACTTTGCTACAGGAGAAAAAGTGAATTTGTAATCTTTGCCCTCAATCTGATTATAGCCTTTAGCTACTAACCTGGCTTTATATCTTTCAATGCTCCCATCTGGTTTGAATTTAATCTTGTATACCCATTTAGAGCCCACTGCCTTGTGACCTTCTGGCAAATCTGTCAATTCCCAAGTCTTGTTATTTTCCAAGGCTTGTATCTCTTTCGTCATGGCTTCTTCCCAGCAAGCTTGACCCTGAGCTTGCTTATAAGTTGTTGGTTCTGTTATAGCACAAACATTGAAGAAAGAAGCAACGTAATCTTCTGAAAAATCAGTAAATTCAAACAATTTAGATGTTTGAAAAGAAGTGTGAGGTTTTATGGGACAAATATAATCTTTTAGTCTGGTAGGAAGATTTCTAGTCCTAGTAGATCTTCTAGGACTCTGTGTCTCGGGAACAGAATCATTTTGTGGAGGAATTAATACTGAAACAGGATTTGAATTTTGAGAGCAAGGTAGATCTGTAGGTTGAAAACTAGATAGGTTTAGAGGTTGAGAAACAGGATTGGAGTTTTCAAGAGGAGGAAAGTCTTGGTCATAAGAAAAAATGGACTGATCAGAAACTTCATCCAAGGCAGGGTTTACAAGAGGTAAAGATACAGGTGCACTTTCTGATTTTGTCTCAATTTTTTCCTTAAAAGGAAAATTTTGCTCTTTGAAAATAACATCTCTTGACACAAAAATTTTATGAGTCTCGAGATCATATAACCTATACCCCTTTTGTCCAGCTGGATACCCAATAAACACACTCTTCCTTGACTGTAAACCAAACTTATCCTTTTGTGCTTGATTTTGTTTCCCAAAACACAAGCAACCAAGCACTCTCTCACTATAATCTGCTTTGTTCTGAAATAGCAATTCATATGGCACTTTCCATTGCAAAACAGAACTTGGAAGAAGATTAATCAATTTTACAGCAGTTAGAACACACTCTCCCCAGAACTTGATAGGCAAATTTGAATGGATTCTCATTGCTCTAGCTGTCTCAATAACATGTCGGTGCTTTCTTTCTACTCGGCCATTCTGTTGTGGATTTCCGGGTATACTTTTCTGATGAATAATCCCATTAGCAGCAAACAGATCTTGACATTTGTGCTGAACAAATTCTGCTCCATTATCACTTCTTATGACCTTAATAAGAGCTCCAAACTGTGTCTTTGCATAAGCAATAAAGGACTCAATAGCACCTCTTGCTTGATGCTTGTATTGCAACAAATATACCCAAGTATATCTTGTGCAATCATCTAACACAGTTAAAAAATAAGAAGCACCATCCATAGTAGGTGTCTTATACGGGCCCCATATATCAAAATGCACCAAGTCAAAAGGAGCTTTAGCCAAAGATTCACTTTTATTAAAAGGAAATTTGCTTTGTTTGGCAACAATACATGACTCACAAAATTCAGCTACATCATTATGTGCATCATACAGACTTAGACGCTTCAATTTGCTAAAAGAACAATGTCCTAACCTCTCATGTAGAACTTTAGGAAGAATTTTATCATGACAAGAATTCTTACTAGAGTAAACAGAAATCTTCTTATTGACATCAGTATCAGACTCTTCATATGATCTTTGCAGCAATTTTCCATCAGTCTTAGCAACATACAAGCCTCCCATTCTTTGACCTTCAACCACTTCCAGCTTAGTGATAGGGTCCTGAAATAAGATCTTATTAGACTCTATTCTTCCCAGTAATCCATGATCATCTAAGAGTTTAGAAACAGACAAAAGATTATGTTGAAAACCAGCAACAAGCAATACATTCTTGATGACGAGTAATCTGTTCAGTCTGACTGTTCCCACAACATTAACAGCTTTAATACTTCCATCTGGCAAAGCTACTTTGATAGATTTATTTAAGAACATCTTATTCTCAAATAATCTTTCATCAAAAATCATGTGGTCAGTAGCTCCGGTATCTACTATCCAACTTATGCAATTATTGTAAGAAGAAGCAACTAAGGCAGTACTCATTGGAATCTTACCAGCAAAGTTAGCCATAGAACCAGAACTTTTTGTGCTTGAAGAAGAACCTTCCCTGTTCTGAAAAACCTTTACCATCTCCTGACATAAAGCATTCACCAATTCAGAATCAAAGCTTGGCCCAGAAGCAACTCCTTTCTCAGTCTGTTCCAAAGGATTATCAAAACCAGACTCAACAAGGTTAATAATCAGCAAGCAAAACAAGCAACAATGGGAAAAAAGAAGGATGCTCACAACTCACTTCTGTAGTTGATCCAACATAATTTGACAGCCTATCCATTAGCTGATACAACACTGTTTTAACATCAGCTGTTGGCTGATAAACGAAAAGGGTTAACAAATGATAGATTCCTTAGGAAAATAATATGCATAGAAAAACAAAATAAGAGAGGATTTCAGTCATCCTAAACATGGTTTGTGATCCTAAAGTTATGTTCATTCATTACCTGAAGCTGAGGGCAAGCACCTAGCAGTATGTCAAGCATTTGTAAGTGATATTCATCCGGAAAAAATTGAATAATACATTCCATTAAATAATGTTGGGCAATATCATCTTTACAATTCACAACCTGAACAACAAAATTTGTTAAGTAGAAGAATGTGACCAACACGTCTAGCAAAGCAATGACTTTAGAAAAGTTGATACAAGAGTGTACCTGCTCTAAAGCTTTAGGGAGTACAACATCTCTATATATTTTCAGGTCAACACCCTCTAATTGACTAAGAATATGTAGATTCTTGCCAATCTAGTCAAAAACATGGTTCAAGTAAGAGAGCATATACATTGCAGCTTAAAAGAGGTAAAACTGGTTCTAAAAAACAAAAATATAACCCACGACTAACAACATACAAATTAGAGTTTTATGGACATCGGCCATATAGAAATTCTCGAACACCAAAATCAACCAACACACATGGTAGAACAAACAACACAATGAATAAACCAAATCGGCCTCATATCGATAATAACACTGAATTAGGAAGAGTTCGTCAACTTATATAGAATTTCACAAAATATCCTATACTTTGGGGATTGTTGTGCACTCTACCCTTGAAGTGTCCGCATTTTGAGTAAATTTGTTGATTGACTCCTCACCTTTTTATTTTGTGATAAAAATACCCAACTTGTGTACAAATCATTTTTAAAAATTATAAATCTTGTCCTTATAAGGATTAAAACATTCAAAAATAATCATTTTAGATCTCTTTTGTTCTAAATCAATTTTAGTGGAAATTAATTTAAAATAATCAATTTCCTTTATATAAAAATATATTTGGTTAAGTAATAACATTTTGGGTAAGGTCCAAAGTAATAACATAGCCTTATAGATTTACTTTTCTCATTTACATGAAAATAATGTCATTACTTTTATTTGGCTAATATAAACTCTCCACTTCATAATTAACCACATAAATCTATAGTCGTAACTTTGACTTTAAAAGCAGTTCATCTTAGTACTTTTTGTCCATTATCATTTTTGAAATAATTTTAGAAAAAAATTAATAAGATTTTTCATAAACTTATTTTATAAAAGTTTGAAAATAATGAGTTATTACATAATCATCGAGTCCAACTTTTGTTTCTCGAAAAAAAAATTTATGAATATTTTTAATGCCTTTTTGGAGTTTCTTTTTAAAAAATAATTGAGTTTTTAGTTTTCCATTTACTAAAAAGGAAATTTGGATTTTATGTTTAATTTAATTTTTTTTCTTTAATTAGTTTGTGTCACAGTGTTTGAATAAACAAGCTAGAACATAAGTTGTACATTGTCTTGTTGGTTAAGTTGGACAAGGTAGTACACAAGTTTTTAAACTTTTATAAAAAAAAGGTTATGAATTTTTTTTCCTTGCGTCTAAATTTATTTCGAAAATAATAATGGAAAAAAGTATTAAAATGAGCTACTTTGTAAAGTAAAAGTTATGGATTAATTATTTATGTGATTAATTATAAAAGTGAGAAACTATAGCATACGGAGTAAGTTTTATAAAAAGGTTATGAAATCTTTTTTACTTGTATCCCATGTTTTTAAAAAGTAATAATGAAAAGAGTATTAAAATAAAATATTTTGTAAAGTAAAAGTAATGGTTTAATGATTTATGTGGTTATTATAAAGGTGAAATTTATATTAGCAAATAATAAAAGTAATTATATATTTTTTAAAATGAGAAAATTAAACCTATAAGGCTATGTTATAAATGAAAAAAATGTGTACATGGATTGGACATTTTTGTTACAAAATGAAAAAGTGAGGGGCTAATTCATAATTTTACTCAAAGTGTGGACACTTCGACGGTAGAGTGCGCAACTATCCCCAAAGTAAAGGATATTTTGTGAAATTTGAAAAGGTCGGGGTAGAGTGCGCAACCGAACGAAAGGTTGGGATATTTGGAGCAATTTTTCCTTTAATTTATGGTGGTGGAAAACTTATTCTAGTGGCTAAATAAACTAAATATTAGATATGATTAAATAATATACTATCTATATTTTTTTATTACTTTCCATGTATGTAAACTTTTTAGAATATTAAATATTTTAATATTTCTACAACACTACATATTATTAAATATTATATGGTTCATATTTTTTAATGTAAAAAATCAACATATATCTATAAAGAAATTATCATTAATTTTTTATTGTAAAATAAAATCAACATCTATCTATAAAGAAATTGGTAAAAAAATATAATCTAAAAGATAAAAGATATTTATCCTTATTTTTCAAAATTTTAAATATTTAACTTTATATTTTAAACATTTGTATAAGAAATTCTTCAAAAGATATCGTTATTTTTTATTTTAAATATGCTGTGATAATTTGGTGTTAATGATAGATTTAAATAGATAAAAAGAATTTAATAGGAAAAATTGGAATAATATGAATAAAAATATTTTTTTAAATATGAGGTAGGAGCAGAATTATTCAGGTGGCTTGAAAATGTTCAACTTTAATATATGGTTATAGATTAATGAACTTTAGCTATTTGTATTAAAAATGAAGATAAATCATTGGATTTAGTATATTAAAGAAAACTTAAATGTCATCATCTATAAATATTACTCAAGTTTATTTTTTTGAATAAAAAAATACTATTTGAGAAATGTTAAAACATAAGGATAAATCTAATTATTTAACCTTTTTTTATTAAAAAGGCTTTATAATGTAATTTTCTTGCTCTATTCGAAAAAATGAGAAATTGAATTAATAAATTTTATATTCTTATTTTATGAAAGAAGATAAATATAAAATTTAAAAATTACACAAAATGTACATTATTGAATTTAGTAAATTAACAAATTTGAGACAATTAAATTTGAGAAAATTTGTTACATCCTCATCTAATAAAATTACACAAAATTCTTTTGTGAAATATAAAATTACTATTTGTGAGATGTTACATTTTTAGGATATAACTAATTATTTAACCTTTTCTATTAAAAATATTATTATATTATAATTTCCGTAATTAAATAGATTTATTAGAAAAAATGATAAATTGAATTAATAAATTTATATTCTTATTTTAAGAAAGAAGACAAATAAAAAATATAAAAAAATACGAAATATCAATTAAAATAACACTTTTATGCTATTATCTTATAAGAATAAAAAATTATATAAAAATGAAGTAAAAATTAATATATTTAATTATGTTGTTTGTGGAAAGAAGATAAGTAAAAAGATAAAAAAAAATTCATTATTATTGGCATAAATGATAAGATAGAAATGTTTCCTTATCTATAGTTACTTTATATATAATAAGATAAGATTGTAGTCGTCAATTTTTAATATTTTTCTATCTATATTGTTTAAGTTATCACAAATAAAAATGAAAGAGTATTTTTAATATATTTTTAATATATTTTTAATATCACTATTTTAAATAGCTAATTTAACTATCTATTTCAATATAAGGTAGGAAAATATTGTGGCAGATATATTTTATCTTTATTTAAAATATTAATTATTTAAAATTATACATAATCCATATTTTAAATGTATTATCATTTATATAGATATTTTATTTCAAAGATATATATGTGATCATGTGTACATATTTTTTATTATCTTTTTTAATTTATCTTTTACAAATATAATAAATATAATATTCTTTTTTATCTATATATATAAAATCTACTAATATTATTTTATCTTTATGTTTATTTGGGTATAAATTTTTACAAAAATTATTTTATTTTTATGTTTACTTGGAGATAATTTTTTTGCATAATTTACTATTTAAAATTATTATTTTAATAAAGGGGTGATGTGGCGCAATGTGGTGGCAGAAATTGCTTCGGCTTTAGTTGTTAGTAATAGATATGTAGAGTGGGCATAATGTGCAATGACAAAGAGTTGATTAACGCAATAATAATAATATAGAGTAGGAATAAGTGTGTAAAATCACTACTTTCTATTTTCATGTTAGAAATCGTTTAATAAATTAATTTTTTTTTTCATTTTGGGATCATATCTGCTGCAAATGTGCTATAACACGAAATGAGAATTAATTTGAGGTGTTAGATGAAGAGAAATTAAGTACATGGATCGTTTATATTAAAAATGAGGGAAATACGGTACATACGAATTATGGCCAATTCTTCACGTAATTTTCGAAAAAATAGATATAAGGATGCACGAGGGATGTTTTGTGCATCAAAACTAGTTGTGCATCAAAAAGTATAGAATATGCATCAAAATTGATGGCTTATATACAGTGGCGGACCCACTTGATGTCCAACCCCCACTGGGATTCTAAAAAAAATAATTTTTTTTAAAAATATAGTAAAAAAAAATTAGGTTATTTGATACTCCCTCCGTTTAGTTCGATCTATTTGTCCTTCTAGACTTAATTTTTTGTTTAGTTTTATTTGTCCTTCAAGGTATTTTGTTCAAAAATTTTCAATATTACCCTTTGTATTTATCCAATCAAAAGCAAGACACATTAAATGTATCCACCATTCACCTTTTATTAATATAAATTTAATAGGAGGCAATTTAGTAAGAATAGCACATGTCTTAATATATGTGCATTATACTATAAGGACAAATAGAACTAACGGAGGGAGTAAAAACTAGTTTATTTGGTCATAAAAAAGCGAGTTTAATTTTTGATATATATAAAATAAATTAAAATGGTTTTTTATACCGAAAATTACTAAATTTTATGAAAAAATACAAAAAAGTTTATATATATTTTTTATATACAGAAAAATATATTTTTTTCCTATATTTTATAAAAAAATAGAAATTTTTTTTTCCTGACTTCGCCACGAATTTTTCTGTAGTCAAAAAATTACTCAAAGAAATTTAGCCCCCACTGGCACAAATTCGTGGCTACGCCACTACTTATATATATGTTTGTGCATCAAAATTAGTCGTATGTGCATCAAAACAAACTGTTCTATGTGCATCAAAATGGGTCGAATGTGCATCAGAACAACTAATTAGTTCATCTTGTTTGCATGCGCATCAAAAGTTGGCTAAATGTGTGTCCACACTGAAAGATTATGCATCAAGAATGATATCTTGAATATGTGTGTGCATCAAAACCACATGTATGTACATCCAAACAACAAAAAAATGTGTCTTATTTATGCAAGGGTGCATAAAAAATGACATCTTGAATATGTGTGTGCATCAAAACTCGTCGAATGTGCATCAAAATAACCGAAAAGTCCATCTTATGCATGCATGTGCATCGAAACTAATCATATGTGCATCAAAATTAACTAAACTAGATGCAAAAACTTTATTCATACACATCAATACAGCAAAAAAAGAGTTTGAAATCGATGTACAATTTGCATCACAAAATCAATGCTCAAACAATTAGTTTTGATGAACATAGAGTTAGTTTTTGACGCATATGCAAGGCGAAAACGATGCACAAAAGTCTGTCAGCTTATTATGTATGCGCATTAAAACTAACCATATGTGTATCAAAAGAATCAAAAAGTACATATTATTTTACATATGCATCGAAAGTGACGACATGTGCATCAAACACTAGCTCACTATGATTTTCATTCATATAATTAAATGTTATAAATACTTTTTAAAATAAAAATGTTCAAAATCGACGCACAATGTGCATAAAAAAGTCGATGCACAACCAATTAGCTTTGATACACATCCAAGGCGAAAGTGATGTACATAAGTGTGTTTTAAGTATGGGCATTAAAACTAGAGGAATTGGCTGAAAACCACCCGTATTGTGACACCCTTATACCCTATGACGTACTTAGTAATAACTCATTTCACATACAAAGATATAATTTACATATAACAACTATCCACGTAAACATATAACAAAACTAACAACCATATAAGGTTGCACACACACACACACACACAAAGTTCTATGTCGTTACCTCTTGTGCTAATACGTCTATTACTCTAACTTTATTATAACACAAAAGTCTAAGATGCAAAATGAGGAGGAGAAGGTTGCATTGAGCTTCAGTCGGCCGACCTGTATGAATGTGGCCTCTAATAGAGACACATGTCAGTAAGAACTAGCTGAACCTGGAAAATTGTTTTGCGATTTACGTGAGTCGGATACTCAGTGAAAAAAAAACATCATCAATTATTTCAAACAGAGTCAAACATTTAGTCCCTGTACATATACATACATATTATACATATTATATATATATCATATAAGAATTTACTATGCAAATGCAAATGCGGATGTAGCCGATTTATTATTTTGTGAACTGTTCAAGCCTGAATCTGCCTCGGGTTTCCATATACTACTGATAAGGTTTCTTGACAACAAATAAATTTATAATCAAGACCCCGCTGAGTACAAGCTAGTTAGGTTCGTCCACGGGAGAAAGTCATTATCAAGTTTTGTTCTTACTTAGGGCGCAAACAATCAACAAAGTTTGGATTTTTATCAATAGAGAGAGAAATTCTAAGGTTTTGATATCCCCACAACAACAATTATGCATACATATGCCAATGAAACATAAAGATCATGCTTTTATCACATAAAGTCGTCAACTAAGCAAGTAAATCAATCAACTTTCGCTAAATTAATAAACTTACTATCTATCTCTTCTACTTCAACTAGGATTGATCCGCTTTCACTTCAAAACCCTAATTGACTATTCTGATCCAAAGTTTCTACTTTTGCTTCAACTATGAACGAGAAATTCCTTATCAACTTTCGTTTCAAGGATTAAGAACAAGAGATAAGATTCATGCAATAAAAACAGTCAAAAAATGATGAAGAGCAAGCACACATAACCATTGTTGGGTTTAACCCCAAACCGTAGAGAGAGAGAGAGAGACTACTCACAAATCATAATTGAAAGCAAAGTAATTGAATTAATAAAGAAAGACTTACAAAATGAATTCAAAACAAAACTTGTCTTCCAAGTAACTCCAATCTCGTCCCTCTATCTCTTCCTCACGCCTCTCTCCTCTCCTCCTCAAATTCCCCTCTAAAAGATGATAGAAAAACTAGAGCTAGACAAGAGTATTTATAGAGAAACTAAAGCTATCTATAAGGAAATAAATCCTTAAAAGATATATCCCTTAAAACTATCTAATAATAAAAAGATATGGGATAAAAAGCCTTTAATTGCGCCGACTTATACTGTCTTCTACGGACACGGAAGCCTCGGTACCGACCCCGTCAAGGTCGGTAGAACTCTGATTTTCTTCTTCTTGGGCACCTCGTTACCGACCTTACTGACCTTGGTAACGACCCCCTTTAGCTTGTAATTTGGCTCGTAATCGGGATGTCTCCCTCATTATTTGGGTCGTTAACCTCCTTTTTGCCTTGATTCTTCTTCCTTGGGTTCGGTAACTGTCTTCTAATCTTCTTTCATGGCTCAAAACTTGATCTTCTCTTCATTCCATAAGTGTTCACTTTCGGTTTCTCATCTTCTCCTAAAATATGTTCCAAACAGCTCCAAAACCTATAAAAACACCACCAAAGCTTATATAGACTCCATATCTTAAGAAAATATGAAAACTTACACAAACGACTCAAAACAAAACACAAAACTAAAGAAAAAAAGACTCAAACACAATAAAAACACTCCCTAAAAACACAACTAAAAAGACGGATATCATATACGGACTTTTTTCCCATATACCATCTTTTTTTTCCATATACCAACTTTTTTCCATATACCGACTTTTTTCCCATATACCATCTCTTAGGCATCTCTTAGGCATCTTAAGCCTCTGTCTCCTTTATATACAAATTCAGGGCAAGACAGTCACAAGTCCTTTTAATCTCATTGCAATATGCTATGCAATCAAGTGCATTCTGTAATCATATATCATGTGCCATCTGCTAACATACTTTCTGTGCAAACAACTCTGGAAATTTCAGAGCTATCACATATAACACATATATCCATATAACTCATATAACACATGTATCCATATAGCGCATATAGCACATATATCACATATATCCATATAACACATATAACACATATATCCATATAGCACATATAACACAGAGGGTTTAGTCTCCGATCTATACTCACCTGTTTAAGACATATACTATATGTCCCCCCCCCCCCCTGTCTCTGACCACGTTCTATGGCTTGTGCTCCTATATGTAACCCAATGCAGATTTAGCCTAAAATGATTACAAGCCAATAGCCTAAAATTACTCTGAAATCTTTTACCGAATATAAATCCAAAATCGAAAACATCCTCTAAGAACTATAAATCGACTGATTTTCAAATCAAAATCGACTGTAGATCTAGATCTGGAAAAATTATAATTAGAAAAATCTAAATAAACCATTAACTAATTAAAAACTAACAAATCACACTTGTACTATGAGATTAAAACCCGATAGAAGAGATATTGTACCAGATCTAGCAAAAACTACAAAATCAAACTCTTTTTCTTCCTCTCCTCTCTTTTTCCTCTCTTCTCTATAGTCTTGTTTTTTTTTGTCTTTTGATCCTTCATCAAGAAGAATACAAAGCAAGCATATGCATATCCCTCTGGCAAAGTCGACATTTTTTTTATAAAACACTATAATTTCCACCCTCAAATCTCCTTTATTACAAACTTTACCCTGAAATAATTATTAATTATTTTTTAGAAAAAACTTTTTAAAACATAATAAACTTAATTAGAAAATTAATATTACTCTTAAAAATCAACTGTATGTCATGCCAATATGCTATGCATATATATGCTCTTTATATTATATGAATGCAAAATGACGTATGCACTTGGGTCGAGGATGTTACACGTATAATATGCGATATTTGACTTAACTACCCGTATTTTGAATAATTATTTAAAACCAATTTTTAACCACCCAAAACCATTCTCCGTTGATTCCGTCAGAAATAGTGTGACACGACAATTCTTTTTATTTTTTTTGTCAAATCTTGCCAGATGAACTTATTTTTACCCCTATTCTTCCTTGTTTTTTTTCTTTTTTCTTTTTTCTTTTTGTTTTCGGTCTTCTTCCATGTTTTTTTAGCACATGACCAAAGATAATCAGATCTAGAGAGAGTCAGGACGAAACGACGGACTCGGAGAATGAATTCAGGTTCTTCACCGCCGGCAAAGCAAGGAGCCAAATCCAAAATAAGGACGGAACGACGAACTTGAGAAAGAATTCAAAATCATCACCACCAACGAAGCAATGAACTAGATCAAGAATCTGGATGGAACGATGAACTCTAAGAAAGAATTCGAATTTTTCACCTTTGACAAAGCAGGAACCAAATCTAGAATCAGGATGGAACGACAAACTCGAAGAAAGAATTCGAAATCTTCACCGTTAGCATAGGAAGGAACCAGGGAGAATTAGGACGGATAGGATTTTTTTACCTAGAGGGGTAATTTCGTCATTTGTTCCCCAAGATAGAACTCCTTCTTCCCTCTTTCTCCTTCTTCCTTGATAGCTTCGATTCTGTTCTTCCTTATTGTTATTAGGAGTGTTCAACGGGTCGGGCCGCAATTTGCGGGTCAAATTTTTTATTTTATGGGTCACGGATTGGGTCTGGTTAAACCCGTGTGGGTCGCGGGTCGACCGTGACCCGCAATATTTAAAAAAATATATATATTTATATTTTTATTAATATATAAACTATTTTTTTTATGAAAAACTGTTTGGTTTACGAGCCGACCGACAAACCCGACGGGTTTAAAAAAATACATGTTTTTAGGTAAAAAATCATTTTTTTACCCGATGGACTTAATCAAACGGGTCAAAAGGGTCGACCCGCGACCCGACCCGATTCGAGACTCGCGGGTCGGGTTGCATGTCAAAAATAATTTTTTTGCGGGTTGCGGGTCGACCCAATGGACTTAGTAGTTGTTTTCAACCTCATTTGAGTTGCTTCTAGGTACTTTATTATTTTCTTAGGTTTTAATTTCCATTTTAGGGGGACTCGCATTACAAAATTATGAATAGCGGATTTCTGTTTTAAGAAAATTAAAGGGTTAGTAAACCAAGAGATAGATATAAACCTTATTTTGTGTGATATTTGTGCAAAATCCCTTTTTAAACCTACTTGTTCAAAAGGAAGAGCAATGTGTCCGTTACACATGATGTGGGTTCGAATCCTTCATAGGCTAGAAGAGCAAAATCGTGTTTTTCTCTTTTTGTAATTGTCTTTGTAATTATAACACTCGATAAATCAAATAATGCATATGATATACCATAAGAAGAACATATATGTACCTAAGCTTACAAAAACTTGAACCAAAGAACAATTGTCATGAACCAAAAAACATGCAATCAAACTAATTTACTATTAAGAATTAAAAGACGTGAACTGTAAGAATTATTATAAACCTAACTTACAAAAACATGAACCAAAAGAACAACAGCCATGAACCAAAAACATAAAACCAAATAACAATTAGTATGAACTAAAAGACATGAACCATATGATGAATGTTGTTGAGCCTAAGGTTATATAAACATGAACCAAAATAATAATTGTTATACATAAGTCGGCATAAAAAAATAACAACTATTATGCACCATAAAAAGAAATATTATGAACCTTACATTACAAAAATATGAACAAAAAGAACAAATGATATGAACCAAAAGACATGAACCATAAGATGAACATTGATGAACTTAAGATTACATAAACACGAAGCAAAATAATAATTGATATAAATAAGAAGGCATAAAATAAAAAATCTCTATTATAAACCATAACAAGATATATTATGAACCAAAAGACATGAACTATATGAAAAATTAGCCTACATGAGATTTGAACACACATCAATATGCACATGCACATTGCTCTATCATTTGAGCTAATTGACTAACAAATAAATTTCAAACCAATAATTAGCATATGCACTATTATTAGTGTCCACTGGTGGTAAAAGAGTGACGACTTCAATTCTTAGAGAGCTCGATCAAGAGTAGATTACGAGCTCATTGTAGTTATCAAGCTTCTGAGTTGACAATGTTAGTATCTATAATTCGATGAAAATATAATGGATGATTCATCATGAAAATAACTAGGAAATATCAAATACAAATTTAAAGATGCATGACTGAAAAACATAAAAGGAATACAGATTAAAAAAACTAAAAGATTGTAACATGATGAAATTAAGTGCAAGGAAGCCAAACCGTTAAATATTGTTGGGTCAAGCTTACATCAGAAATTCAAAGGATTCAAGTCTAGCATATAAGTAGATAATCGAGTTACTCATCTTATTGTCAATTTGTTTTAGGATGAAACCCCGTTTGGCTTATGTGTTGGGCTTGATAGCCGGGCTCGCTTTTGCTTTCTCCCCTAACAAATATTAAACACGTTAAGCAACACCATTTTAAAGGCATCCACACCAAAAGCCATGAAACAAGAAATTGAATTCATTCCAAGGTCTAAACTCCTACATCAAAGCTAAAGCCAAGAAACAGAAATAGTAAGCTTATAAACAAGCCTTTGTTAAGACTGTCATTATGTGTGGGACAAATTGCAAGAGGGTTTTGTCCACCTTGTACATGCAAAATCTATATTAAAGCTTGTTGATCTCATTCCTAAGCCACTTGGGGAAGTTCAACATCGATCATTTTCTTAGTGTCAAAGTCGAGTCTTCTTGCTTTGGCACAAGTCCCAACTTGAGGGGGCGTATAGAACAAGTATAGAATATAATATATGGCTTAGATGAGGGTTGTTTAGCATGTCACATGTCTCTCTTTACTACTTTTATTGTTTGATAATTAATAAGGAAAACACTAGGTAAAGGGGGAGTTATATTTCTGTAACAGAAGATTGAGAGATCATCTTTCTCTCGAAGATCAGTGGAGTCTCTGGTTTCCTTCCTTGATCTTTAATCATCTTTGATCATATTTTCAATCATCGCGTCTCTCTCAATTTAATCACACAATGTACGAAAAGAACTTTATTTTCATCATTTCAAATTCATTATAAGTTTTTGAAAAGATTATTTACTCTTTTAAAGTAAATAAGAGCATCCCCAAGAGATGCTCCATATTTTTAGGGATTTTTGATTTATTTTAGCTCCAACAAATTTTCTATTTCATTCCCCATTATAAAGATCTTCACCAAATAGGGAAGAGACTTCCCTAAATATAAGGTGGTCTCCAAATTTACAAAAGCCTTATTTTTTTTCTTTTGTTTTATATTTCTGAAAAAAAAGTTGATATTTATATGAAAAAATTTGAATATTTTATTTCCTTATTACTCATAATAAATATTTATTTATTATTAAGATTCTAGAATATTTTTATTTCCTTATAAGTCAAATAAAAAATAGTTTATCATTTATTAGTGTACTATTCTAGAATATTTTATTTTTATTAGTCATATAAAAAATAATTTATCATTTATTAGTTTAAGATTCTATAATATTTTTATCTTCTTATTAGTCAAATAACAAATAAGCAACTTGAGCTCATTCATGCAGACTTATGCGGCCCCATCTCTCCTTCAACACTAGGAGAGGTAATAAATATTTCTTGTTGTTAGTTGATGACTACTCAAGATTTATGTGGATTAAATTGTAGAAAAGCAAAGATGAAGCACTGTCTTGTTTTATTAAGTTCAAAACAGGTGTTAAGTTGGAAAAGGAGATTAGAATTAAAGTGCTAAAGACTGATGGAGGAAGGGAATTCACATCTAACAAGTTCAAATAATATTGTGAAAAAGAAGTGATCAAGAGGCACCTAACGACTCCCTATTCTCCCTAGCAAAATGGGGTGGTTGAAAGGAGGAATCAAACTGTTATTGAGACAACAAGATGTATGATGAAAAACAAAGAGGTTCCTTCAAGTTTTTGGGGAGAAGCTGTGAATGTTGTTTTGTATGTCCTTAATAGGTCACCTACAAGTAGCTTGAATGATGTTACTTCTTATGAAGAATGGCATGGACGACAGCCTGTGGTAACACACTCGAGAGTGTTTGGAAGAATTGCTTTTGTTAAGAATGTGACTCCTCATCTTGCAAAACTCAAAGATAGAAGCACTAAGATGATCCTAATTGGCTATGAAGAAGGGTCCAAGGCGTATAGGTTGTATGATCCTAAGCAAGAAAAGATTGTCATAAGTAGAGATCTGAAATTTGATGAAGAAGCCTATTGGAAGTGGGATGCCAAATATAATGTCGATGCATGTTCTTCCATCTTCACGGTAAGTATGACACATGTTGAAAGTTCAAGTCAAATTCAGGTTTATGAACAATCTCATACAAAATCTATGGAAGATGCACTATCACGTAGAAGTGTGACATAAAATTCGGACAATGATGTTCAAAATTCACCTTTGTCAAGTAATGAAGATCAATTCAGTGAAGAGCAACCTGGAACACCTCTGAGATTCAGATCCTTACAAGACATGTATGATGAAACTCAATAAGTTGAGGAAGAGGTTGAACTATGCTTTATGTCAGAAGATGAGCCATGTTCATTTGAAGATGATGTCACAAGCAAAGACATGAAGAAGGCAATGGATCTGGAGATAGATTCAATCACTAAGAATGTCACTTGAGAGCTTGTGGATCTTCCAAAGAATCATAAGGCAATAAGATTGAGGTGGATGTTCAAAGTTAAGAAGGAGCCAGATGGAAGAATCAACAAGTATAAAGCAAGGTTAGTTGCAAAAGGCTACATTCAAAAATTTGGTATTGATTACGAGGAGGTCTTTTCCCATGTGGCTAGATTAGAAACATTTGAATGTTGATAGCATTTGCAGCAACAAAACAGTATGAAATTTATCACATGGATGTCAAGACGACATTTTTGAATGGTGAGTTAAAAGAAGAGGTGTATGTGTAGCAACCACAGGGATATGAAGATAAAAAATGTCATGGGAAGGTGTTGAAAATTTTTAAAGCCTTGCATGGCTTGAAACAAGCACCAAGGGCTTGAAACTACAAACTAAATAATTGTTTGAAGAAGCTTGGTTTTACAAGGTGTAAGAGTGAACATGTTCTTTATACAAAATTCAACAAAGAGGAAATCATGATCTTAGGCATCTATGTAGATGATCTTTGTTAGAAGATGGAAGTTTGAGTTTTGATGGTTCCAGAGGCAGTGACCCTATGTTTGGAAGTCGAGTCGGCGACTTGGCAAAGTCATTGACATAACCAGCTGGCAAAGCGATCTATTTACGAAAGGAACGCACAGACCTTGTGCGTTTAATTGAAGACAACTACATGTTCTATTTTAGGAGAAGATCATCAAAAGAATGCTAAAATCAAGATGAAGATAATTGTGATTCTCCTAGAATATTTGAGTATGCGTACAATTGTTTATTTGGAAAGATTTGTAAAAGATTAAGTGTATATTGTTTTCCTAATCGAATGGAAAATAATATACATGAGATCTCTCTTACCTTAGTTTAAATACTCTTGTGTTTAGGCTAATCGGCAGGACTTTAGAGCTTAATTTTCATATCGTGTGTGAGAAAGAAAGAGTGTACTTGTGCGTGAGATTCGTACAAGTGGTGAGTCAAGAGATCTTAGGCATAGCGTGAGATTGAGAGTGTGAGTACAAAGGTAGAGCGTGGTTCAAGAGTGTGGGATTCATTCTTGTACACGGGAGAGCTTTGTAATCACTCAAGAAATCAATAGAGCGAGTCTAAGGACTCTTGAAATCCGACCAAGTGATAAACTTGGAAGGGAGTGGTTTTTCTCTAAGTAAACTAGTTGGTTTACGAAGAGTTTCCACTATACATCGCTTGTTAGCGACCATTGGTAATGTTTATTTTATTGTGTGTTTATTCCGCTGCTTTACTACTCAAAGTCGACGACTTCGTAGGAGTCGTCGACTCGTCCTAGTACTAACGATCCTACAATTGGTATCAGAGCCAAGGCTCTAGATTGTGTTTTTAGTACTTTTCATACAGGAAAATGACGTCCACCAACACCTCCGTGAATGACTCGTTCTGGAAGCCCCCAATTCTAAGGGTAGGAGAGTACGACTGGTGGGTTGAACAGATGAAAACTCATATATGTTCTCTTGATTGTCAACTGTGGAAGGTGATAGAAGTTGGTCCAGAAAGTTTTGCTCTTGGAAAGGATGGAAAAACAGAAAAGACCACAGCTGAGTACGATGATGTGGACTTCAAAAAACTGGAAAAGAATGCTAGAGCAAAGAAGGTCTTACATCATGCTCTTACTGAAGGAGATCTCAAGAAGGTGATAGGCTACAAAACAGCTAAAGAAATCTGGGACGCTCTTAAAAGACTTCATCAAGGGAATGATGATGTAAAGAAGGACAGGATCATTAGTCTCGAAACAGAGTATGACAACATTTTTCAAGGAAAAGGAGAATCTCTTCGTGACTATCATTCTAGATTTCAAACGATTGTGAATCAACTGGAGTTTCTTGGTGAAGAAATTCCTCAATGGAGACTGACCAACAAGTTGATCTCTGGCTTGAACAAAAGTTGGGACAGCATTGCTTCGTCTCTTCTTACTCAAAAGGAAACCAAGTCGCTGACCTTGGAAGACCTTGTTGGACAACTCACTATGTATGGAGGCATTCAGCAAAGAAGAGTTGAAAGGCTCGATTCAGAGAAAGTAAAGAACATTGCTCTCAAGGTTGAAAGAGCTTTTGACTTGGCTTAGGGAGACGATGACACTGATGGAATAGATGAGGATGTTGATCTCATCTCTAAAGCTATGAAGAGACTGTGGAATCGTAACAAAGCTCCCATAAAGACTCCAGAATCATCCAAATAAGGGAAAGATATGAAGGATTTCATTTGCTATCAATGTCAAGCTAAAGGACACTTTGCCAAGAATTGTCCAAAGAGGAAAAGTGAAGAAACTAGTAAAAGCATGATGGCAACTTGGGACATGTCCGACGATGATGATGAGGTGGCACCAGCAAGAGGAAAATGTTGCATGACCATTGAAGATAATTCTTCCCAAGAGGTAAATGACTCTGAACTTTCTTCTCTTTTAATCAAAAAGTCTAGGGCACAACTGGTTGCTATCATCGAAAAGCTTGGAACTCAGGTCACTGAGTTAAGAGAAAAATTGGAAGAAAATGAAGAAACAATCTCCAATCTCTTCGATGATAACAAACACTGGTCCTCTAAAGCAATCGAGCTTGAAAAAATCTCATCTCCTAAGTCAGTAACCTGTGAGTTGTGCTCAGATTCAAAGATCCAAGTCACTGACTTGCAAAAACAAGTCAATGACCTAGAAAAACAAGTCACTGACCTAGAAGGTGAAAGACTCATGCTCAGACTGGGTAATGCTAAGTTATCTAGTGAGTTAGAGAATCTTAAAGTCAAGGATGAGACCAAAAGAAAGAAATGGTTGGATGAGTTTGTTGCTGAAAAGGCTCAAGAGCTCAGAAATGACTATAAAAGGAAGTTTGTGAAGGAGGTAGACAGATCTGGAATTGGTTTTGTTTGTGCACCCAATACTCAGGGTACCAAGGCTGCTCCCCTTGTGTCTAAAGGTAAAACCCCTATGTGTAGTGACAATGCAAGTTGTTCTACACATGTGGTGGCTAAGCTTGACAAAGGGAAGCAACAGTGGTATCTTGATCAAAAAGTGCACAACATATGGAAAAAACAAGTCCAGAACTCGACTCCATCACAAATTGACTTTCAATCTCGCATCAACAACAAACCCATCTATCCGGGCTATAGAAAATACGTTGCCCTGAAGTCTCACAGAACATGTTGGTATTATGGCAAACCTGGGCACTATCAACATGATTGTCACAAAAAGGCAAGAGATGATGAAAATGCAAGGTCACAGACTCTGAATGATAATCATGACAGATCCACTGTCACTGACTGTCCTCCAGGATCCGTGTGTGCTAATTGTGACAAATGTTGTCCTAAGAGTTATTATGTTGCCAAACCCAGAGGAGTTAAACAATTCTGGGTTCGTAAGAACTAATTATTTCAATGCAGCTTGAAGTGGGTGACCAGGAGCCTTGGTTCATTGACAGTGCGTGCTCAACTCATATGTCCGGGAACCCCAGGGATTTCTTCTCACTTCAAGAATACAAAGGAGGTAAGATTATCTTCGACAACAATAGTAGAGGTGGTATTTCTGGTATAGGAACGGTAAAATTTTCGGATAAGCTATCTATAGATAATGTGAATCTTGTTGATAATCTGAGTTTCAAGTTTGTTTCTCAAATATGTGCTAATGGAAAATATCAAGTTGTTTTTGATAAGAATGGTTGTCAGGTGCAAGAGATTAGTTCAGGCAGGTTTCTTTTGAAAGGGGTATGTGAAAACAATCTGTATAAGGTGGACACCTGTTTTGAGCCTGAAGAAAAACTGTGTCTTAGAACAGTTACAGATGTCGCCGACCTCTGGCACAAGAGATTTTGTCATGCGAGCTTTCAACTTCTTGACAAGCTTCATAAGCAAGAACTGGTTAGAGGATTACCCAAGATTGATTCAAACAAGCATGAAGTTTGTGAGACTTGTGTAAGAGGTAAGCAAGTAAAGTCTTCCTTAAAATCCAAAAAGGAGGTAAGTACCACTAGACCTTTAGAACTCATTGATATAGATTTATGTGGTCCCATGAGAATCCAAAGTCGTGGAGGAAATAGCTATATTTTTGTCATTGTTGATGACTTTTCACGGTATACTTGGACAATTTATATGTCTTCTAAAGATCAGGTCTTTGAAGAATTTGAAGCATGGGTGAAGGTCGTTGAGAAAAAGCTTGGAGTTGATCTTGTATCAGTCAGATCAGATCACGGAACAGAATTCGACAACTCTGAGTTTCTGTCCTTTTGCAAGAAAAATGGCATAAGTCACAACTTCTCAGCGCCAAGAACTCCTCAACAGAATGGTGTTGTTGAGAGGAAAAATCGTGCCTTGGAGAACATGTCACGGACCATGCTTATCTCAAGTGGCCTGCCAAGAAATTTCTGGGGTGAAGCCATTAATGCATCGTGCTATATGATGAATCGTGCTTTGCTTCGCCCACTTCTTGAAAAAACTCCGTATGAACTGCTTAGAGGAGTTAAGCCCAATGTCGCCCACTTACGCACTTTTGGATGTAAATGTTATGTTCACAACAACAACGGCAAGGATAGTTTGGGAAAATTCGATCCAAGGAGTGATGTTGGGACTTTTGTAGGCTACTCCCCTCATAGCAAAGCCTACAAAGTGTTCAATAAAAGGACAAGGAGGATTGAAGAAAGTGTTCATGTGGTGTTTGATGAGAACACTATGGGAGGATCAATGATTGAAGATCTTGATGATGGTGATCAAGGATACAACCTGGTTCAAGATGACTCTTTTCCAGTGTCTACAAAAGAATCAACAGTCAAGTGACAGTGAGTCCAGTGACAACGCTGGAGTCACCGACTCAGATAATACAGGGGGAAGGAGTCAAAATCAAAATTCAAGTGACAGTGAGTCCGATGATGAGAAAACACCTGATAGAAGCACAAGTTTGGAGAACTCAGAAGAAGATCCGGAGAGAACGCCTCAGACTCAAGTCGGTGACTTGACAGATATACAGGTCAGAAATTATCAACAGAGAAGTGTTCATCCTGTCACTAACATCCTCACTGATTTCTCAAAGGGTGTGCAAACCAGATCTTCTCTGCACAATTACTTTGCTTTCAATGCTTTTATCTTAATGTTGGAGCCCAAAAATATTGAACAAGCGTTGAAAGATTCAGATTGGGTCAGTGCCATGCAAGAGGAACTTCATCAGTTTGAGAGAAACAAGGTTTGTCATTTGGTTCCAAGGCCAAACGGAAGATCTGTGATTGGAACACGATGGGTGTTCAGAAATAAGCTGGATGATAAAGGAAATGTGGTCAGAAATAAAGAAAGGCTGGTAGTTAAGGGATACAATCAGCAGGAGGGCATTGACTATGATGAGACGTTTGCTCCAGTGGCTCGTCTTGAGGCTATTCGATTGCTCATTGCCTATTCTGCCCATCATGGTTTTAAACTACAACAAATGGATGTCAAGACTGCCTTCTTGAATGGTTATCTAAAGGAGGAAGTGTATGTTGAACAGACTCCGGGTTGTGAAGATGTCGCCCACCCGGATCATGTCTACAAATTGGACAAAGCACTCTATGGATTGAAGCAAGCCCCGCGTGCTTGGTATGATCGTTTGTCTCAGTTCTTGATTCAACATGGCTATGTTCGAGGAGAAGTCGACAAGACTCTGGTTTTGTTGAAAGAAGGAAGTCACACACTAGTTGTTCAAGTCTATGTCGATGACATCATTTTTGGTTCAACAGATGATAAGCTAGTGAAAAAGTTTGCTGACCTCATGTCTAGTGAATTTGAAATGAGTATGGTTGGCGAGCTTAAGTTCTTTTTAGGACTACAAGTTGTTCAAAGTGAGGATGGGACACGGGTTCATCAACAAAAGTATCTTAGAGAATGTGTTAAGAAGTTTGGTCTGGAGAATGTTAAACCTTTTGATACTCCCATGTCGCCGACTACCTCACTTGGAAAAGATGATAAGGGAGGTTAATGCTACTATGTATCGAGGTATGATTGGATCATTGCTCTATCTCACAGCAAGTAGACCTGGTATTGTGTTTGGAGTTTGTCTTTGTGCTAGATTTCAAGCCGATCCAAGAGAGTCCCACTTGAAAGCTGTTAAGAGAATCATTCGCTATCTTAAGGGAACTGACAATCTGTGTTTATGGTATCCAAGAGGATTTGATTTTGAACTTGTCGGTTACAAAGATGCTGATTTTGCTGGAAACCGGGTTGATAGAAAAAGCACTTCAGGCATGGCTCAATTTCTTGGGCCTTGTCTAGTCTCATGGGGATCTAGAAAGCAAAGTTCAGTGGCTCTATCAGCGGCGAAAGCAGAGTATATTGCAGCTGCAACATGTTGCTCACAGCTCTTATGGATCAAGCAACAAGTCAGTGACTATGGTGTGAAGTGTGAATCAGTACCCATACTATGTGACAACACTAGCGCAATAAACATCGCAAAGAATCCGGTGCAACATTCCAAGACAAAACACATCGAGATAAGGCACCACTTTTTTCGAGATTGCGTTGAAAAAGGCATGGTCACTATGGAATTCTGTAGAACAAGTGATCAAAGAGCAGACATCTTTACAAAGGCCTTGAATCGTGAACCCTTTGAACAACTCCGCATGTGTAACACCCCGACTTCCGACGGGGCGCTACCTAGAAATAGACCTTACTAGGTACTATTAAGGAGGTTGACAACCACACTTTAGGATCTTGCAACACGGGCACGACGAGAAAACATAATAAAAACATCCAACCTTTTATTTAGTACAACTTAGAAAACATAGTCATGCATGCGTTCCTGGAAAATATAAATACTCAGATCCGACACAACACTTACTAATACTAAACTACTCAAACGAAATAATAATAATAAGTGAAACATAATACCAACTTCATCTTAACAATAATAAGATCAACATCCTAACTATCATGAATAAACTAGCGTAAAACCCATCCCACTATGACACGCGCTCCTTACCGCTCCGACCCGCCATCTGGCCTCGGTTCCTGCACGGCTCCCTGATTCATACCTGGAACTGAAAAATATTCCCCGAAGGGTCAGCTTCTAATCTATCAAGTTAGAGAGGATACAGAAATTGCAGAACGTTTTGAAAGCATTTCTAAAGTCAGCATAGAATCCACAATCGCAATCATAACTCTAAAGGCCAATACCTAAATTAGTTATAATCATTCACACATAGCCACATACACATTCACAATCACAACCTCATAATAATGCAATTCCTCCTTTTTCACAATCCGACTTCCAAGGCGCTCATCACTGCGCCGAGTGCAGAGGCAGACCCTCTAACTCCACTTCACAATCTCCCTTCTAACCCCGGCTAAGCCTCTACTGGAGCACTTGCCAAAACACACAGATAATAATTTTTGTTTTGAAGGGGCACGGTTTCCCTGTCACACGGGTCATACATAGCCAACTCTTCCTCCACGTCAGCTACGATGGGCCGTGTCGGAAACGGTACCAACACAGAGAAAACGTTCCAAAAATATCTTGCTGATAAAATGCATTCAAGACCATTTTTCACACACAGCGATTCATGAAGTTCAAAACAATTTTAAAAAAAATATTCGGGACAAGTTCCTAAAACTTGCCCTACAATAACGGTATGCAACCTAACAGGATAGAGAAGAACCGAGCAGGTCGAAAATGACTTACCTCGAAGTGAAGGATCCTCAAAGAAGACGGAATTATGACCTCAAGCGAAAACGATTCCCTAAAGAGTTATAAAGGAAAAGATTAACTCAAGTACGAGCCGAACCAAACTAACCCAAAGGAAAAGCCACTTCTAATTTCCTTAAACAACCTACTTTTATTAAAAGAATTCCTAATTAATAGATATTAGCATGTGCTAATCCAAGCCCCTACAAAGGCCTTGAATCGTGAACCCTTTGAACAACTCCGCATGGAATTAGGTATGATCTCTCTTCAATGATCTATTTCCCTACATAAGTTCCCTCGATGATTGGCTAGAATTGATTGCTTTACATATGTTTTGAAATTATGCATTTATGGTGTAATTCTTAGACATACTTGATAGACATCATGTTTAGGAAACCCCATGCAATTTGATTGTCAATGACTTTCACTACATTCAGTATATGTGCAACTTTTTGAGCTCTTTGTTTTGGCCCAAGAGAATCAACTTGATGATCCTAACCCTCCTTACAAGCCCAAATGATAGTTGGTTCTAAAACCTGTCCCTAACCTATCATGTTTGAGAGTCTCTATGAGCCCATTTTTTTTATTACTAAACGGAGACTTATCATCATGATCGATAAAACCTCAAAAATAAAGTTTTTACTTGGTTCTCTTTGGCACTCCCTTTGCAAACCCATCACTAAGTAAGTTCTTAAATGAGAGAGTCATGTGTGTGCAAAAGTCACGGACATATGAAGATAGCAGTTTTGTGATAAGAGTAGCCGACGTGTTCAAGGTCAGTGACTACGATTTTCTGGCGCGAGAAAAAGATCATGTCTTAATAGTATCTTTTGAAATTGGAAAGTATATTTCAAAAGAGAGGAAAGAGAAGATCTTGTGATTTGACAACTTTCTTAATGATGGAAGTGGATTCCTTTATTATGCCTCAACCGTCAAACTTAAAGGTACGCTTTTCTCAATCCTTTTCTCTCTCTCAACTTCTACTCTCTCTCTTGAACCCAAAACCCTCGAACCTTCATCCTTCTCCAATGGCGTCTCCTTCCAACTCCGACCTCCCTACTTCTCCCAAGAACAAAGTCGAAAGCCCTGAATCGACAAAAAAGAAGATTCTCGCCCTCTTTGGGGACGAGTTTCTTCGAGCCCTTTTGTCTGGGGAATCGTCTTCCTCAACCGTCCCTCCAACCGCCATGGAACCTCCATCTCAAAACCTCATTCCTCCACAAAACCAAAATCCAAACCCTTCTCCTCCAAAATCAACTCCCTCACCCCCCATTACCACTAAGAAACCCCAAAATTCCCTTCCCCAAATCGAAACCGAAACCCTAGCCCCTTCACTAGAATTTGGAAAAACGCGCCAAACGGCGGAACCAATGGTTTTTCCAGAAACTGGTGAATCTTCCTTGCCCAAACCCTCAAACCCAGAGATTGTAGAGGAAGAGAGAGTGAAGACTCTGATTATGGGGTCAATGGATTTTGAGGAAACAGAGAACGTCGTCAGGTCTTTTGCAGAGGAAAAAGAAGAAGAGGCTGGTGAAGAGGAGAACCAACGGCTATCTCCTCACGATCAAGAAAAGGCTGTCAATGACTCCCCAAAAGTCATCGACACTGAGGCTGGTATGGAGAATATAGAGAAGGTGGCTGACAAGGATTTCTCCAAAAAGGAACCAACAGAAACATCTGAAGAAGGTACACCCTCTGATCCCATCTTGGTTTCTAAGAAATCCAAATATGGTGATTCTGTTAAGAAAAATTTGGAAAAAGAACTTTTTGGAGATGACTCTGAGTTGCTTAAGGATAAAGAGATTGAGATGCCTCCTCCTTTTCGCTCTAAGACTAGATCTGCTAGTGCTAGAGCCTCGGCAGTGGCTCTTAAAGCCAAAAGGGGCAAGGGGTTGGAAACCCCTGAGGCTGCCTCAAAGGGTGGTGACTCCTCTTTCTCTGAGAAAGTTACTAGGAAGAAATGGGGAAGATCTCCTAAGTCTGCTGTTGGGTCCAGTAAGAAGAGCAAGAAAACTAGTGTAAGCATTGATATGTTGTCTAGGGAGTTCACTAAGGATCTATTGTGGGATGAAAATTTCATGAAGGAGTTTAAACTAACCAAGGTCATTGACTGGTTGAAAAAGCAGAAATGGGACAAGTTAGTGCAGGGGGAGCATGAATACAATCCCCTGATGGTTAAGATGTTCTATGAAAATCTGGTGATTGAAGATACATGGAATATGAGCATAGGGAGATACATGATAGACAAGAAGACGTATTCCTTCACAAGCAAGGATGTCAGTGACATTCTGGAGATTCCTCATGAAGGTTTTGCTGAGTACTACAAAGGAGGTTGGCCTGAAGGGGTCGATGATCGTGAGATCATCAAAACTGTCACTGACAGTGATGATAATTTCACTAGCCCCTATATGGTTAACAAGATGGAAATAGAGAAGAAGGTGATGCTCAATTACCTCATAAGCAACCTATTGCCAAGGGAACTCAAGAGGAATGCTGCTTCTATTCAGGATCCGCTGGTCATGGACAAGATTATAAGAGGGAAGAAGATTAACATGCCACGACTGATGATGCTTCACATGAAGCACGTGCTTGAAACTGCCAAGGATGCTCTTCCCTATGGGATGCTGATTGCTCTGATGATGTACGAGCATAAAGTCTATGTGGATAGCCATGTTGATGTCCTCAACACCAGAGTTCTCAACAAAGAAATGATCAGGAAGTTTGGATGGAACTGGGTTGATGGACAGTGGGTGTCGAAGTCATCTGAGGTCAGTGACAAGGGCAACCAGGAAGAAGGAATGAAGTCTGCTCCAGCGAACGATGAGTTGAAGGAAATCAGGGAGCAGAACATGATTTTGAAGGGGATGATGGAAAAGCTTCAGAATATGGTCGGTAATGCATTGTCAAAACTGGATGCAATAGAGGAGAGGCTCAATGACTTTGGAGCCTGATGTCAGTGACTGTCGTACACTCATGACCTTCTCTATCCCTTTCTTCTTTCCTTGCCACATTATTCCTCCACTTTACAAGACTTTTTAGTTCAATTTGGTTGTAACGTATTTCTGGATTGTGTGTGTTTGCATCGTACTTTTCTTTTTCCATGGTGGATGACTCTCTATAACTGTTTTGATATTATGCTTTAAGTTTCTATAATTGCATCTGATTTCTTTTCTTGTTTTAGCAATCTTTTTGATGATGCCAAAAGGGGGAATTAACAAGGGGAATAGATTTATTAGGGGGATCAAAATACTGAAATCATGTGGTCACTAAGCTTAGGGGGAACTTTTTATGATTTTTTGTGCTTTGCTCTATCTACTATGATGCTTTAGTATGTTGGATAGTTTTTATCAGAACAGGTTGTTTGTCACCATCAAAAAGGGGGAATTTGTTAGAAGATGGAAGTTTGAGTTTTGATGGTTCCAAAGTCAATGACCCTGTGTTTGCAAGTCGAGTCGACGACTTGGCAAAGTCACTGACATAACCAGCTGGCGAAGCGATCTATTTACGGAAGGAACGCACAGACCTTGTGCGTTTAATTGAAGACAGCTGCATGTTCTATTTTAGGAGAAGATCATCAAAAGAATGCTAAAATCAAGATGAAGATAATTGTGATTCTCCTAGAATATTTGAGTATGCGTACAATTATTTATTTGGAAAGATTTGTAAAAGATTAAGTGTATATTGTTTTCCTAATCGAATGGAAAATAATATACATGAGATCTCTCTTACCTTAGTTTAAATACTCTTGTGTTTAGGCTAATCGACAAGACTTTAGAGCTTAATTTTCATATCGTGTGTGAGAAAGAAAGAGTGTGCTTGTGCGTGAGATTCGTACAAGTGGTGAGTCAAGAGATCTTAGGCATAGCGTGAGATTGAGAGTGTGAGTGCAAAGGTAGAGCATGGTTCAAGAGTGTGGGATTCATTCTTGTACATGGGAGAGCTTTGTAATAACTGAAAAAATCAATAGAGCGAGTCTAAGGACTCTTGAAATCCGACCAAGTGATAAACTTGGAAGGGAGTGGTTTTTCTCTAAGTAAACTAGTTGGTTTACGAAGAGTTTCCACTATACATCGCTTGTCAGTGACCATTGGTAACATTTATTTTATTGTGTGTTTATTCCGCTGCTTTACTACTCAAAGTCGACGACTTCATAGGAGTCGCCGACTCGTCCTAGTACTAACGATCCTACAATCTTACCATCATAGGTTCTAGCAGGGAAGCCATCGATTCTTTTAAGATAGAAATGAAGGAAAGCTTTGATATGAGTGATCTTGGCCTATTAAGTTATTACTTGGGGATAGAAGTCAAGCAAACTGCAAAGGAGATATTCATTAGCCAAGAGAATCTGTCAAGAAAAATTCTAAATAAATTGGGTTTGAAAGAATACAACCCAAGTGTAATTCCTATGGAGCCAAGAATCAAATTGACTAAGCAAGATATTGATGAAGACCTGGTGGATGCATCACTATTCAGAAGTTTAATTGGAAGTCTGACGTATCTACTTAACACAAGACATGATTTAAGTTATATTGTTTGTAGGATCGTTAGTGCGTCTAGGTCGCCGACCTCAACTAAGTCGTCGACCTCTTAAGTAAATGCAGCGGAAATAAACTACAAGAAAGACTTACTTGCACACAATGATTTTTATAGTGGAAACACTTGATCGATGAACTCTATCAATCAAGTGTGAAAACCACTCCCTTCCAAGTTCTCGCTTGGAAGGATTAAAAGTCGTAGCTTGCTTTATTGATCTTTTGAATTGTTTACAAGAACACCCTGGATCTAGACCTACTTCCCAAGCACTCTAGAACTCGTTGTGAACCAAGTAACTACAACCCTCAACCCGTCTAACAAGCCTACGTCTCTCGAACTCTCGTTTTCTTTCTTTCTTAACCAAAAATGGAGTATGAGTTCGTGAGTATTCTAACCTAAAGCCTTAGCTTAAATACACACAAACTAGGTCAGATAAAAGAGAATAATATCTTCTAATTCAGTTATAGCAAGATAATATTTCTTTTATCCTTACAAAATCATCCTAAGCATAAGATAAGATTACAATAAAATATGGATTAGGGCAAAGGCAACAATCGGCTAACGATATAATCCACACGAGATCTTTCCTAAAACAATATTATACTATCCAAACTCCAAAGATCTCACGCGTCTTCAGGATCTCCGAGATTTGCCTTCAACATACGTTGACAACCTGACTGACGTTGGCGATTCTGTTCAAAGGCTTGAGGTCGTTCACGTGGTAGACATTTGGAACCATCAAAATCTAAGCTTCCAGCTTTTCTAACAAATTCCCCCTTTTTGATGGTGACAAACTTCTTTCATTCTGTATAAACATGGTAAGACCAAATATCGAACAAGATATGCAATAATACCACGTTTGCCAAAAGTTCCCCCTAAGTTGGATAACCCACATGTAATTCAGCATAGATATTCCCATTATTTTATCTACCCCCAGCCTTTTGCCCCTTTTGGCATCATAAAAAAGAACAGCTCTAAATAATCATGCAAAAAGAAATAATCAAAAGAAGGTAAATAAGGAAATTATCCAATGTACATACGCAAACCACAACAATAAGAGCAATAGTCTTAAACAAGCAACAGAGAGCAAAAAACACACATAAGAAACCGAAGAGATGTTTTTGAGATATTAGATGTGCTAGGAAAAGTAAAGGGAAATGGATGTCGGCCGCTCAAGCTAAGTCACAGACTTAGTCAGGTCATCAAGCGCAAAATATAAGTCATGAACGTCAGCCTTGAGCTTAGTATGACCTTTCAAGATTTGCCCAACCTTCTCAAGCAAATCTTGGTTCTGGCGTTGGAGATCAACTAACATCTTCATAATAGCACCAGGTTGCTAACCTTCCCTTCCTTCAGCATTGATACCCAACTTAGCGTCTTCCATATCATCATCGGAGGCAACATCCTTGCCTATATCCTTTGACACCCATTGATCATCAATCAATTTGTAGCCCATCTTGCGAATGATGTCAAAATTTAGGTGACGAACATGATCCACTTCTTCTTCATCCTCATACACCTCATGATACTGGAGCACCTTCTTGACAATAGAGCAGTAGGGTAGAGCATGTCGAGTACTGTCCTTGACAGATTCCATGTGGAAAAGCAGCAATCGAGCAAAGTTGACAGGTTCCTTGTTGAGAATTTTATCCATGACAAGAATGTCTTGGATCATAGCAGTGCTCCTCTTTTGCTCTCAAGGAATCAAGTTGTTGATTACCCAGGTGAAGAGAACCTTCCTCTCAGCACACATCAAGTTTGTGGCAAAGGAGCCACCTTCGACGTCATCGACATGTGTAACCTTCTTTAGCAACTCGACCGAATCTGCTTCCTCAGGCCATGCACCTCGATGATACTCAACAAAATCCTTGTGTGGCACTTTGAGAAGAGTGGCTAACTCCATGTTCGACAGTGTAAACTTCTCACCATTCAGCTCATAATGACCGAAGGTTGTCTTCTCTCTGTCTTCTACAGTCAATGACCTGTAGAATTCTCTAACCAAACCAGGGTTAAAACTCTCTGCTTCATGAAACAAATCATTCCAGCCTTGAACTGACAGCAACTCAAAAACACCCTTTAAACTAGTTGACTCGATGAACTCATCGTCCATGATGAGTTCCTTAACAAATTCACGCTCAACCATGTTACTTCCCTCACCCTTGATTTCCACTCCAGTCTTTTTAGGTTTCCCACTAGCAGCAAGTCGTCCACTCGACCTAGTGGGTGCCTTTTTACTCTTTTTAGACCTTACTATTTTCTTGGACATCACCGAGTCACCACCCTCGGATCCAACAGGTGTGGTAGTCGATTCTTTACCCCTTTTTCCCGTAACCTTAGCACTAGATCCCCTAGTCCTTGGTTTCATTGACTCCTTGGTTATCACAACATCATCCTCGTCCGATTTCTCAAATTCAAACAACTTCCTAGAAAATTCTTCTTTTGATTTTACTCTAAACGAGGATGCAACAACTTTCAAAGAAGAGAGCTTGGAATCACTAGGAGTACCTTGTTCAGAATCATCTTGGCCTTCAATATTCAGAGGTAGAAGAGGTGAGTCTGGATTATCAGTAGGGTCGATCACCATGCTTGGGTCAACGTCCTGTTCAGGGTCATTGACTTGAGCGTCTTTTCCCGCCAAGTGCACAATAGTCGTCTTCTCCGCGGCGTTTGGTTCTGATTCCTTTTCTTAAGACTCCATAGCCTCGATTGATTGCACTACCTCCTGGACGGAATCGAAATCCCCTTGCATGTGTTGAGATTTAGAACTCTCAACTCCGAGCATAGACTCGGTCTCTACTTGCTCGTTCTTTGTGGGTTTTGAAGAATTGGGAAGAGATTTTTGTGGAGATGGGGGGAGATTTTCCGTTGAGGCTTGAGCAGGAGAGATTTCTTGAGGAATTGGGAGAGATTCGATGGGATTGTGAGAGGATTGGCCCGGTTCTTGTGTTTTGTTGTTTGGGGGCCTTCGAGCAACAATGGAGATGCGGGTTTGTTGGCGTTTTGAATGGCGGCTAAAAGCAAAGCCAAGGTTTATGGATCAACCACTTTCCTGAGCTTGAGGGCTAAGGTTCGTGGGGTTTCAGTTCCACGAATGGGGGATGAAGGGTTAGGGTTAGGGTTTGACGCCATTGATGGAGAAAGGTTCGAGCTTTTTGGAAGGAAAATGGATTGCAGAGAGATTGAGAAGAGCAAGAGAGCAAGAATAATGCAGGAGAGAGAGCGTACCTTTTGGGTGAAAGATTTCTCTATATTTATGCTTGAATTGAGTTGATGTGATAGAAACTAGATCTTCCCAAAATCTTTAATCAATGCAACTGAAAAGGGAATTTCCTTTGGCAAAAAGATCTTCAAATATTTGAAAAGATACCCTTGGAAAAATGTGATTCTTGTCTTACTATGAAACTGACATTCTCAACCTGTTTTGCGTCAACCACTTAACCAAAAAAGCTTTTCGGACAACCAACGTTCCCTATGTGATACATAGTCACTAACCTCACTCAAGTTGCCAACATCCATTGAAAAGAGAATACGCTTGGTTCTTTGGGGTTTTGCATAGGGGTGCCAAAGAGAACCAGGGGAAATAATTTATGGGGATTTGTCAATCATGTAGATAAGTCTTCGTTTATATCAAGACACATAAAAGTAAGCTTATAGAGACTCCCTAACATGATAGGCTTGGTTAGGCTGTACATTCAACCGTCATTTGTGCTTGTAATGAGGGTTAGGAGCGTTAGGTTTTGACTCTTTTGGGCTCAAAGAAGAGTTTCAATATGCACTTAAGACATAACTCAAGAAGCAAAGAATGAAGACATAATGATGTGCATGGTTGATAGCTTGCATTTAGGTATAGCTTAGGTTGAATATTTATGTTTGTTTTGAATGTGTTTTAGCTTAGTTTAGTGTAGTTCTTAGGTTTTTAGGTTTTCTAGGGAATTCGGGTTTTGCGCTTGTTTTGTTCGGTTGTGCAGATCTTTAGGTAAACAAGCGTGAACGGGATGGATCTTAGGGGACCATGGTGGAGTTTGAGGAAGCTTAGAGTGATACAAGTGAAGATTGGAAGAACCAAGACCCAAGAGCTTTTGTGAAAAGAACGCTTAAACCCGAGCTATGCATTGGAGTTCTTGTTTTGACACCTCTATCTTGCGATGCTTGCTTTGGGAGATATAGTTCTCGGATGAAGATGAATTTACCATCACTGGAAAGCTAACTGGAAGATCTACAATTCATATTTTTACTCTAAGTCCAAATTCCAACTCGAAGGGGGTGAAAACAGCCTCAGAAGTGTCGCTTGAAGTGCTGAACTGAGGGGTGCCGCGGGCTCACAGTGTGCGCGGCCGCGCTACACAAGGATGAGACTGCGCCGTCTGTCTTTCAATGGAGAAGTTGGGCCGCGAGTTTTGGGCTTCGAGATGGGCTTAAGATAGATCTTGATGACGTGTTTGATTGTATTTCGGGATATTTTGATCTTTGGATATCTTGTAGGGTATTTAAACCTTGTTTTTAGTTTCTCTTTGATAACATTGATCATACTTTTGGAGGCTAGGTTTTTCTCTCTAGAGGCAAACTTTAAACCTTTGTAAGTTTTTCTTAATTTTAATTATGCATTGCTAAATTTCATTATGTTTGGCTAGTTATTGAAATCATAGATTGCATATTATTGTGAGATTTGATTGATTCTCAACAATTTGAATATGTTTTATTCCCTGTGCTTAATTAAATCAGAGTTATTCTAGGGTTTTGTTAGATTAGCTACCTAATAATATTTCTGGGATAATTTACAACTAATCTGATCAAGTCCCGTTCGAGATTGATTAGATAAAGTAGCAACTATAATTGTTTAGACCCGTTTGGGCTATTCAGTTGTAGAAGGGAATAAACCACATATAACTTGATAAGCTGTTTGCGTCAAGTATTTGTTTCTATCGATACTTTGAACTTAAAGCTGTTGTTTAATTGAATCTAGACGGTGTTCTAGGTTGTTTGATGATTAGGGTTGTTCAGACTGTTAGCTCTTTCAACTAAATATAAAGTTTTGGATAATAATCCACGGTAGATTATTCAAGGGAATAGAGAATCAAGAGAATCGATGATCAATAAGCATATCTATGATGGATTTAACTAGTTGAACACGCTTTTCTCATATTTTTTTAATTACAATCATATTTTGCATTCATATTTATTTTCCAGTTTGCATATTAGTTGAGATAAATCAATCATAAACCCCCTTTTTCTTAGTAATATTATTTAAATATAAGTAATCCGAGTCCTTGTGGGTCCGACCCTTGCTTCCACTATACTTAAGTTAGAAAGTTAGGATAATTCTTTGACAGTGCTTTTACAACGACATAAAAGTGCTCGTCAAATTTGATGGTTCATAAGTATGTAACAAGGAAACATTCAAATTTAACACCTCAAGATCATAAAACTTTTGAATCATAAATAGAGAATCTAATCTAGCCAATCATTGAGGGAAAATAAATGGGAAATAGATTAGTTCTGGGAAATCATACCTAGCTCCATGCGGAACTGTACGAAGGGTTCACGATTGAGAGCCTTAGTGAATATGTCAGCACGTTATTCACTTGTTCTACAGAAATCCATGGTCACCAACCCTTTCTCAACACAGTCACGAAGAAAATGATGACGTATCTCGATATGCTTGGTTCGTGAGTGTTGTACAAGATTCTTTAAGATGTTGATGGCGCTTGTATTGTCACATAGAATGGCTATGCCATCATACTTCAAGCTAAAGTCATGAAGTTGTTGTTTGAGCCATAGAAGATGGGTGCAGCACGCGGCAACGGCGATGTACTAAGCTTCTGCAGTAGAGAGAGCAACTGAATTTTGTTTCTTGGACCCCCATGACACAAGACATGGTCCAAGAAGTTGATCCATCCCGGAAGTACTCTTACGATCAACCTTATTCCCAGCAAAATCAACATCCGTATACCCGACTAGACCAAAATCACAAGAGGTTGGGTACCATAAGCATATATCGTCAGAGCCTTTGAGATACCTTAGGATCCTCTTAACAACCTTGAGATGAGATTCTCTTAGATCGGACTAAAATCTACCACATAAGCATACGCTAAACATAATGTTCGGTCTGCTTGTCGTGAGGTATAGTAGTGAACCTATAATACCTCGATACAAAGTCTTCTCAACCTTCTTCTCATTCTCATCTTTTCCTAAAGAGGTAGTGGGTAAGATAGGTGTATCAAAGGATTTTGAACTATCCAAACCAAACTTCTTGACACACTCCCTGAGGTACTTTTGTTGATGCACTCTTGTACCCTCACTTCCTTGAACTACTTGAAGTCCTAAGAAGAACTTAAGTTCACCAACAATACTCATTTCAAATTCACTGGCCATGAGGTTGGCGAACTTCTTCACAAGTTTATCATCTGTAGAACCAAAGATGATGTCGTCAACCTAGACTTGCACAACCAGAGTATGCTTTCCCTCTTTAAGAAGATAAAGAGTCTTATCCACATGTCCTCGAACATATCCATGTTGTAGCAAGAACTGAGAGAGCCTGTCATACCAAGCTTGTGGTGCTTGCTTCAACCCGTAAAGTGCTTTGTCGAGTTCAAAAACATGACCCGAGTGGGTGACGTCTTCGAAGCCTGAGGTTTTTTCTTCAAAAACTTCTTCTTTAAGAAAGCCATTCAAAAAGGCAGTCTTAACATCCATTTGTTGAAGCTTGAATCCATGATGAGCTGAATAAGCAATCAAGAGACGAATTGCCTCGATACGTGCCATAGGAGTGAATGTCTCATCATAATCTATCCCTTCTTGTTGGTTATACTCCTTAACGACAAGTGTTGCTTTGTTCCTCACAACGTTTCCAGAATAATCAAGCTTATTTTTGAATGCCCAACGTGTTCCAATCACGTTTCTGTCTTTGGGTCGTGGAACTAGGTGTAAAACCTTGTTTCTCTAAAACTGATGAAGTTCTTCTTGCATAGCACACATACAATCTGGATCTCTTAGGGCTTGATCCACATTCTTGGGTTCCATAATAGAGAGAAATGAGTTGAATGCACAGAAATTCTGAAGTGAAGAACGTGTTTGAACTCCTTTCGAGTAGTCAGAGATGATGTTGGTTACAGGATGAGAATCTTTCGGCTGATAGTGCAACTGAAGCTGAGTGAGGTCAACCAACTCACTATTATAACCCTGCTCGGTGTTGGAATTATCAATCTCTACAGCTTCTTCACTTTGATCAGGCTCAACATTACCAGAATCTTCATTTTCTTCTATTTCTTCCAAAGCTGGCATATTAGAATCATTCGGGTTATCCACTTGTTCGGGGTCGACAACCTATGGAACCTCAACAACTTCGACAACTCGAACTTCTGACTCATCACAAAGATGAAAACCCAGATCTCCTTCATCTTCGTCGACAATAGAGCTTCCTCCCATAGTATTCTCATCAAACATAACATGAACACTCTCCTCTACTTTTCTAGTTCGCTTGTTGAAGACTTTGTAGGCTTTGCTATGTTGAGAATAGCATACGAAGATTCCTTCATCACTCCTAGCATCCATCTTACCCAGATTGTCTTTGCATTATTATGTACGAAACATTTGCAACCAAACGTACACATGTGAGCAACGTTAGGTTTTCTTCCTCTCAAAAGCTCATATGGTGTTTTTCCAATAAGAGGACGCACCATAGCTCTATTTAGTACATATGACGAGGTATTTTCAGTGGTCGTTAATATCTATCAAAGAAACCTTATCTTTACCAACTCAGTAGAGCGGCAAGTAAGGGTCGATCCCCCAAGGACTTGTGTATTTGTGCTTTTACTTGAATGCCAAGTAACCAAAAGGGGGTTTTTGGAATGATTATCTAAACTACTATGCAAAAGTAAAAGTAACTATGAATGCAAAAGATGATTTAAATCAATAAGAGACAAGCGTGTTCAACTAGTTAAATCCATCATGATGTTGCTTTGTTGATCATTGATTCTCTTGATTCTCTTCTTACTTGAATAATCTATTGTGGATTATGACCCTACTAAGGATTAAAACCCGAACTTCAGATTTAGTTGATAGAACTACCAGTCTAACAACCCTAATTATATAACAACCTAGAAGACCTTCTAGATTTAATTAAATAACAGCATGACGATTCAAGTTATCAATAGAAACAAACACTTAGAGCAACCAGACATCTAAGTGACTTGTGAATTTATTCCGTTCTTTAACCAAATAGTCCAACTGGTACTAAATTGATTAAAGTATACTCTTGATCAAATTAACTCCGACCGGTAATTAATAAGATTCAGTTATAACTAGCAATTCAATTAGGTGATCAATCTAACAAAACCCTAGTTTAGATTCAATTAAACATAGGGAATAAACTCTATTCAAGTTTGTAGAGAATCAATCAAATCTCACAACTATATACAAATCATGACTTCAATAACTAGCCAAACATAATAAATACAGCAATGCATAATTAAATTAAAAACAAACTTACAAGAATTTCAAAGTTGATCTCTTGAGAGAAAACCTAACCTCCAAAAGTTTGATAAAAGTTATGAGAAAAATAAACTAACAAAGGTTTATATATGTCTTCTAAAAACAACCCTCAAACTCTATCATTAAACATACTACTCGGAAGATATAACCTAAAAACCAAGAGCTCGGCCCAAAACTTTCAGCCCAAATCATGTCCGCGTGAAACTCCCGATTGCACGGTTTGTCCCAATGCGCGGCCGCGCAATGTGCCATCCCGCGTAATTGGCCTTCAGTTGTGATTGCTTGGCTTGAGTACTCGGCTTGCATCCCGATCTTTCTTCTGTTGTCTTGGCTCTTCATATGCACTTCTCCAACCTTCATTGTACCACCTCCTAGCTTCCTTTAGTTCGTCCACCACCGCCATGTTCAATCCAAACCTCGCCCCGTTGTTGCTCATAAACCTAAAAACCTGCAAAACCGAGCAAACAAGCGCAATCTACCCGGCAACACAAAAACCTAAAAACTAGATAAAAACCAACCTAAAACTAGCTAAAACTAGCTACTAAACTACTCTTATATGGAAGCTATCAAATTCCCCCATTCTTAACCCTTGCTTGTCCTCAAGCAAGACATAAATCCAAATCACACCATAGAAATGCAATCATACATCCATCTCAAGTCAAACAAACATTTCACATATAATCAAAAACCCGACCAAGACTTCCTAACATGCATTATAATGAGCAAGGAGTAAAGACCATTCATTCATTCTAGACCTCATAAAGGTAAAAGTGTTTGCACTCAACTCTCAAGTGTTTAAGGGTATGTGTTTCACTCAAAATCAACCATGAAAACTAGACTACCATAAGCTTGCATCAGAGTTCTAAATCTCCACCGATGGGGATCAAACACATAACCAAAATCAAGAGGTCTTTTTAAGGGTTGTAATGGGGCCAAGGTAAAGAGAAATTTTGGAAGGGATAAACTTTTGGCTTGTGGTGCTAAATCCGGGATAAAGAACTAATCCTAAACCCAAAAATCAACACACTTTTCTTACTTCTCCCAAACTTTCTTTTTCTAACTCCATTAACACTTTCAAGCACTTGTTTCTTCTTCCCTTTTTTTTTTGCCTCTTCTTCAACTCTTTCTTTACTTTATGAAGACTACTAACAATTAAACTGAACTTTTTCTTTTGCTTTGCACAAGCTTTTCATCTTCATCATTTTTTTCACTTTGCAACCAAGAGTTTTATTTCCTCTTTTCCTCTTTTCCCTCCAACTCCCCCATACTTATACATAACTCACACAAAAGCAAAAACACAACCTAAAGTCCTAAATCCCGGATGGGTCAAGCTTATTAGGCTAGGAAAACTTTTGTGGAGTTATAAAAAATAGGCTTAAAGCTCAAAAGAAATGGGGTGTCAAGAACATGGATCTTGTAAGGTAGGAAGGGAAAATAATAGGCTAAAAGAAACATTGTCTCAATCATTTTAACGTCATGTATTCAATCATATAAAGCAGCCTTGAAAAAGAGTCATAATGCAAGTTCTGGAGCTAGATAATCATGGTGATACACTCAAGAATGTACAGAACAAATATATTCATGAAAGGCCAAAAATCTCACAAGGAAATTTTTTGTCTAGACTTCAGAATGAATCAAATACTAAAGCTAAATACATGCTCAGTCCTATAATGAAGGTAAATAATCAATGATCATGCTCATATCATATAGACTTCAGCAAATCATGCAAATCATGGGTTAGAGCTTATACTTAGCATAGAAACACAAGAGTTATCAAACAATGGGGAAATAGGAACCTAAATGCAATATTTTTGTATTTTTTAGAGTTTTCTTCTCTTTTTTTTTTTCATTTTTTTACAGAATTTTAATCAATGCATGCAAAATTTTTAAATATGACCTAAACTAATGTAACTATATGCAATGCAAACAAGTAATTCCCTTCCCCCATGCTTAAAATATACTTTGTCCCCAAAGTATAGTAAAAAGTAAAGGAAAGAGAAAAACTCACAAAACTCTAATTGTTTGGCGGGTAGTATGGCGGATAATCCTGTGGGGGAGGTGGATACTCTATAGGAGGTGGCTGGTACGACGGAAACTGAGGATATGGCGAATCGGGGAAAGCATATTGAGGGTAAGTCTGGTGAGGTGGATAGCCCGCTGAACTCCATCCGTCTAGTCTAGCATTGAGCAATCTGAACTGCTCATCCTGGCGGGCCTGGTACGCAGCAAGCTGCTGATCCTGATGAGTCTGATAAGTGGTATACCTCTCATCCACATAACCCCTCATGTTCTGATAGCTCTGATCGATGTGGGATGACATATCATTGTAGCGATGTGTGTTATCCACCTGCATCTGCCTCATCATCTCCATCATCTGACTGAACTGAGTATTAGAATAGTGAGGACCACCTCCAGCAGGCAAAGACGAATCAAACTGTCGCTGTTGGTCTTCTTCCTCAGACTCATACTCCTCCTCAGATTCTTCATCGTCATCGGACTCTTCTTCCCCTTCAGCCATAGCAAAGACCTCATCATTCTCCTCTTCTTCATCAGACTCCTCCTGAATAGCAACTGGAGCTTGCTTTTTACCCCTAGCAGGGCCCTTGACATCACTCAACTCTAAATCACCAGCCCGAACTTCAATAAACAAGTTGGTCGGGCTATTCCCAATCTTCACTCTGGCTCCATCACTCTCTTGGAATCCCCAATAGCCCAGAATTAAGAGTTCATGTACTTATAAAGAGCACCCATCTTTTTAAACATGGTGAAGTCCATAGCTAAAGGCGGGATATCAACATGTTGCATGTTAAGATCAACTTCAAAATGCTTTGCTAGATGGGTCACAATCCCACCAATACAGATAGCTCCACCTCCCTTGTTTCCTATATGAGCCAGATGGTGCATCATCATCGCACCCAAATTTAGCTTCTTTCTTTTCAAGCAGGCGCCCAACACAATAACATCTTTCTTAGGGAAGTTGTTTCCATCATCACCCCGCCCATTAAGAGTACAAGCTATAAACCTCTGGAGGACCCGAATGGCGGGATGAGTAATGGGAGAGGCCTTTTCTTTGGTAGGCTCATAGGTGGGTCTCCCAATGATGGACCTCCAGAAATGCTTATCAGCCTATGTAGCACCATTCTCATTCAACACAACATCATTGCCTGGAAAGTTACAAAATCCAAACACATTGTTGACCTCCTTCAAGGTCATCTTCCTCCTTATGCCTCCCAACAAAAATTTAAACTCCCCTTCACCTCTAAATTATATCGCCAATGAGCTCAAAACTTCAAGTGTTAACCCCTTGAAAGTGGGTTCACACAACTGTAAGAACTACCCCATATGAAGGTATGCAGCCATATCCCTTAACAGATGCGATAGACCAAGAGCATCCATTAATTCCCAGTCTATAAACCTTGTCGCTTTCCACTCTCTGTCTTTCAGCATATCAAATCTGGTTATGTGGTCAAGCTTGGTCAAACTAAACCCATAGGTCTCTGGAGTGGTCTCTCCCTCCACAGTAGGAGGAACCAAATGAACACCCTGACTGGCAGCGTGAGATGAAGATGCACCATCCGTTCTATTTCTTTTTCGAGCCATAATTTCAGAAGTTCAAAAATCCCTGCACAAGCACCACCAAAAACCAAGCAAACACAATTTCGTTGTCCCGGCAAGGACAACCACAACAGTATATATGGAATTTAAGAAAATAATCACTCAAACACTCTCTTCCCCCACTACCTAGAACAATTGAATCAAAATTAAAACCTTAATCTAGGTTAAACTTGGATTTTCAATAAGAGCTCAAATAAAACACAAATCTAGGCTAGAATCATGCACTAAACGAACTTTTGTGAAGGAGCTAAGCCTAAATCTGAGCCTTAAGGGAGAAATTTCGGGTTTTTCTAGCCAAACCTAGATCTAGGTTTTACACAATAAATCCAAATTTAAAGAGGGATTTGAGCAAACTCACTTGAATCCCGCTTGATTTGGAGTTCCTTGGTTGATTTGAGTTGAAAATCCGACTTGAATGGGCTTCAATGAAGCTTGAATGGGTAAAGTCTTCAATGGAAGCTTGAGAGCGGGTGGGAGGAAGCGGACAAATGGAATGAATGAGGAAGAAGAAGGCTCGGGTTTTAATTTAACCCTTCGCTAAAAACGATTAAAAGCGCGACTTGCACCTGGATTGCGTGGCCGTGCAATGTGCAAACCGTGTAAGTACCCCTCAGTTGGGATTGCGCGGGGTAGCAACAGGATTGCGCGGTCGCGCAATTTGCAACTCGAGCAATTTCTTTAATTTAAGATTACTCGAGTTTGGGGGCTTGATTGATTGGCCACACAATTTTACTCCCCAATCCGAGTTTTTAGCTACTGTAAAAAGTACTTGGGTGCGTTTTTCAAATCTTGCCCAAGCTATCTATGGGTCTGAGGATTATTTCTACTAAAGCTAAAGAGCTAAAAACACAAAAGCAGAAAGTTAAAACTTAAAATAATAAGCAAAGCAAAACTAAACTAAACCTTGGGTTGCCTCCCAAGAAGCGCTTGTTTAACGTCTTTAGCTTGACGTAAAAAGGATATTAAGGCTCTTGCTCCGGCTCTTGTAGAGCCATTTCTTCTAAAGTGGCATTGTTGAGTCCTTCATAGTATGGCTTCAGCCTCTGACCATTCACTTTGAAGACGGAATGAGTGGCCCTGTCATAGACATCAACAACACCATGTGGATATACACGTGCTATCACAAAAGGGCCTCTCCATCTTGAGCTTAATTTTCTAGGAAACAACTTGAGGCGGGATTGGAACAAAAGTACTTTGTTCCCAACCATGAAATTCTTCCTCCATATATGCTTGTCATTCCAGGCCTCTGTCTTTTCTTTGTATATTACTGCGTTGTCATAAGACTCAAGCCTGATTTCTTCTAATTCCTGGAGTTGAAGTTTCCTGAATTCGCCCACCTCATTTGCTTGCATGTTGCACTTCTTGACTGCCCAGTATGCTTTATGTTGAATTTCCACCGGTAGATGACATGCTTTTCCAAACACCAACCTAAATGGTGACATCCCAATTGGCGTATTAAAAGCAGTCCTATATGCCCATAGTGCATCATGCTACCTAACACTCCAGTCTTTTCTGTTTGGTGCAACAGTCTTTTCCAAAATGGATTTGATTTCCCTGTTAGACACCTCTGCCTTGCCATTCATCTGAGGGTGGTATGCTGTAGAGACTCTGTGTGTGACATGATATTTTTTCAATAAGGCACTCACCATCCTATTACAGAAGTGGGATCCCTTGTCACTAACTAAAGCTCTAGGGACTCCAAATCTAGTAAAAATGTTGGTCTTCAAGAAATTTGTCACCACTTTAGAATCGTCAGTCCTGGTGGCCTTCGCTTCCACCGATTTGGAAACGTAGTCCACCGCAAGCAAAATATAATAATTCCCAAAAGAATTGGGAAATGGACCCATAAAGTCAATGCCCCATACATCAAAAATTTCACAGAAAATAATAGGAGATTGAGGCATCTCATTCCTTTGGGACATATTCCCAACCCTTTGACATCGGTCACAAGATTTACAAAAACCATGAGCATCCCTAAAATGCTTGGCCAGTAAAATCCTACATCCAACACCGTCATAGCTGTTTTATTCGAACTAAAATGGCCCCCACATGCATAATTATGACAAAAGGTTAAGATAGAAGTTACCTCATTATCCGGGATACATCGTCGAATTACCTGATCAGCGCAGTGCTTCCACAAATATGGATCATCCTAGATGTAGTATCTTGCTTTACTTCTTAACTTGTCCATAACCAGGAAATTGACCAAGTGTGCATACCAAGGTTTTACATCCTTAATAGCAAACAGGGTATCATCAGGAAATTCCTCCTGAATGGGTGAACGATCTGGCCTATTTTGTTCTTCCATCACCAGACGACTCAAATGATCAGCAACCACATTTTCAGCTCCCTTTTTGTCTTTGATCTCAATGTTAAACTCACTCAACAATAAGATCCTTCTGATTAACCTGGGCTTGGCCTCTTTTTTCGTCAGCAGATAGCGGAGTGCTGCATGATCTGTATAAACAATCACTTTTGTTCCCAGCAAGTAAGAGCGAAATTTCTCCAATGCAAACACAACTGCCAGGACCTCCTTTTCTGTGGTGTAGTAGTTCCTCTAAGCCTTATTCAATGTCATAGAGGCGTAGTGTATCACATGAGACGCCCTGCCCTTCTTTTGTCCCAAAACATCCCCCACTGCATAGTCACTAGCATCACACATGATCTCAAAGGGGAGAGACCAATATGGGGATTGAATAATGGGAGCTGTGGTGAGGCGGAGTTTTAGCTCATCAAACGCCTTCTTGCAAGCCATACCAAATTCAAACTCTGCTTCCTTCTTCAACAACTCACATGGGGGGGGGGGGGGAATTTTGAGAAGTCTCTAATAAACCTGCAGTAAAACCCTGCATGGCCTAAAAAAGGACGCGCTTTACGCACATTAGTAGGATAAGGCAAAGATTGAATTACTTCAACCTTAGCCTTATCGACCTCAATACCCCTAGAAGACACAACATGACCTAATACTATACCTTGTTCTACCATAAAATGACATTTTTAAGAATTGAGAACAAGATTAGTATTTTCACATCGTTTAAGCACCAATGTCAAATGAGTTAAGCATGAATCAAAGTCATTCCCATGGACTGTAAAATCATCCATAAATACCTCATTAATTTTTCTATGTACTCGGAAAAGATACTAACCATTCACCGTTGGAATGTAGCTGGAGCGTTACACAGTCCAAAAGGCATCCTTTGGTATGCAAAGGTGCCAAAAGGACAAGTGAATGTTGTCTTCTCCGGATCTTTCGGTGCAATGGCTACCTGAAAATATCATGAATACCCATCCAAGAAACAATAGAATGAACGACCGACAAGTCGTTCCAACATTTGGTCAATGAAAGGTAATGGGAAATGGTCCTTCCGGGTTATTACATTAAGATTACGATAGTCAATACAAACTCGCCACCCGATCTAAACTCTGGTGGGAATCAGATCACCCTTGTGATTCTCAACCACTGTGATGCCACCCTTTTTAGGGACAACCTGAGTTGGGTTGACCCATTTACTATCAGAAATGGAAAAGATCATACCTGCCTCAAGGAGCTTCAACACCTCCTTCTTTACCACCTCCATCATCGGGGGATTCAGTCTTCTTTGGGGATGTGTAGACGGTGTAGCTTCATCTTCTAATAGAATCTGATGCATACATGTAAAGGGACTAATCCCTTTAATGTCTGCAATGGTCCATCCTATGGCCGCCTTATGCTCCCTCAGAACTGCCACCAATTTTCCTTCTTGCTCCTTGGTGAGCTTGTTGGATATAATTACCGACAAAGTGTCCCCATCACCTAAGAAAACATACTTGAGATGGTCTGGAAGTTGCTTCAATTCTACCACTGGTGCCTGCACAATAGATGGCAAAAGCTTCTCGCTCGGTAAGGTTAGTGGTATGAGCTTTGAGCCCGGTGGCATAAGTGCACGCTCAAAGTGAGCATTCAACTCTGCCACCACTTCTTGCAGGCCAGTCTTTAAATCCAAATCTGACGCATCATTCATAATAGCATTTTCCAAGGTGGATGTCAAAGCTTCAGATTCATGCATATAGAAAAATTCTTGAGCAAGCGACTCTACAACATCAATTAAGCACAATGAGGAATCTTCGGGAGGGTATTTCATTGCATCATAAATATTATACTCTACCCTTTCCCCGTCGAATTCCATGGTTAGAGAACCACTACAAACATCAATTTTAATTTTAGCTGTTTTCAGAAAAGGTCTACCTAGCAAAATAGGTGAAGCATGTCTATCATGGTCCATATCTAACACATAGAAATCAGTAGGAAATATCAGATTATCAACCATCACAAGCACATCTTCAACTATTCCTCTAGGGTAAGCATTTGATCTATCAGCTAGTTGTATAACAACGCCAGTTTCTTGCAAAGGACCCAATTCAAGCATTTTATACACAGAGTAAGGCATAACATTTATTGAAGCACCTAGATCTAGTATAGCTTTATCGATTTTTGTTATACCAATAATGCAGGGAATAGTGAACATGCCAGGGTCACCACATTTATGAGGCATACGCCTTTGAAACACAGCTGACACATGCTCACTTACAGAGATTTTCTGTTTCCCTTTAAGCTTTTGAGTTCTCTTTATGGTGCACAATTCTTTCAAAAACTTAGCATATCTAGAAATGCTCTTAATCAAGTTAAGTAAAGGAATGTTTACCTCACATTTGCTGAATGTCTCGAATAATTCCTTGTTGCTCTCCAGCTTTCGGGTCTCTTTTAATGCCTCTGGAAAAGGTGGAACAGGTCCATAAACCTTTAGAGGGGTTTCAAACGAATCTTCAACATCGACCAAATTACTCGGGTTAGCCCCCGAATGCGCAACCGCGCTTTTAGCACACAAACCGCGCAATCCTGATTGAGAAGGCATTGCGCTGGATGCCAATTGCTCGGCGCACTTTCCGTCTCCAACCTGCGCAATCCTGACTGAGAAGGCGTTGCGCGGATTGACAATTGCTCAGCCCCACTTTTAGCATGCTGATGAGGTATTTTCAATGGTGATTAATACCTATCAAAGAAACCTTAGCTTTACCAACTTAGTAGAGCGGCAAGTAAGGGTCGATCCCACAAGGACTTGTGTATTTGTGCTATTACTTGTATGCCAAGTAACTAAATGGGGTTTTTAGAATAATTATCTAAACTAATATGCAAGAATAAAAGTAAGAATAAATGCAAAAGATGATTTTAATCAATAAGAGACAAGCGTGTTTAACTAGTTAAATCCATCATGGATATGCTTATTGATCATTGATTCTCTTGATTCTCAATTCACTTAAATAATCTACTGTGGATTATTATCCAAGACTTTATATTTAGTTGAAAGAGATAATAGTCTGAACAACTCTAATCATCTAATAACCTAGAACAACGTCTAGATTCAATTAAACGACAACTTTAAGTTCAAAGTATCGATAGAAACAAATACTCAACGCAAACAGCTAATCAAGTTATTTGTGGTTTATTCCCTTCTATAACTGAATAGCCCGAACGGGTCTAAACAATTACAGTTGCTACTTTATCTAACCAATCCCGAACCGGACTTGATCAGATTAATTGTAAATTAACCTAGAAATTCTATTAGGTGGCCAATCTAACAAAACCCTAGAATAATTCTGATTCAATTAAGCACATGGAATAAAACCTATTCAAGTTATTGAGAATCAATCAAACCTCACAATATTATACAATCTATGATTTCAATAACTAGTCAAACACAATAAATTTAGCAATGCATAATTAAATTAAGAACAAACTTACAAGAGTTTCAAAGTTGCTCTCTTGAGAGAAAAACCCTAGCCTCCAAAAGTTGATCAAAGTTATCAGAAAAATAAACTAACATAGGTTTATATATATCTCTCAAAATAACCCTCAAACACTATATCTTTAATGACACTACTCGGAAGATGTAATCTGAAGCCCAAAAACCAAAATCAAAGCCCAATCCTTCGGCCCATGATCGTCAGCATGAAACTCCCGATTGCGCGGTTTGCCACAATGCACGGTCGCGCTTTCTGCCTTCCCGCGCTACTGTTCTTCAGTTTGGATTACGCGGGCTGCATTTCTCGGCTTAATCCCGAGCTTTCACCTTGTTCTTGGCTCTTCTCTTCTACTTCTTCAATATTCATTGCAACACCTCCTAGCTTCCTTTAGCTCGTCCACCACCACCATGGTCAATCTAAATCTCGCCCCGCTGTTGATCATAAACCTAAAAACCTACAAAACCGAGCAAACAAGCGCATACTACCCGACAATACAAAAACCTAAAAACTACATAAAAACCAACCTAAAACTAGCTAAAACATATATAAAATATGCATCTAAACTACTCATATATGCAAGCTATCAAATTCCCCCATGCTTAACCCTTGCTTGTCCTCAAGCAAGTCATAAATCCAAATCACTCCAAAGAAAGGCAATCATACATCCATCTCAAGTCAAACAAGCATTTGACATATAATCAAAAACCCGACCAAGACTTCCTAACATGCCTTATGATAAGCAAGGAGCAAAGACCATTCATTCATTCTAGACCTCACCAAGGTAATTGTGTTTGCACTCAAACTCTCAAGTGTTTAAGGATGTGTGTTTCACTCAACATCAACCATGAAAACTAGACTACCATGTTGAAGGGTATTCTTGAACAAATAAATTTATATTCAAGACCCCGCTGAGTATAGTGGAGTCAGGTTCGTCCACGGGAATGAGAATAGTGCTAAAGATTAATCGATAACCTAAGAAAAGCAAAGAAATAACAAGCAAACAATGCCAAGACCGAACCGAAGTGGGTCGTGCACGACCCTATGAGGGTCGGTCCTGGGCACAGAAAAACACACGAACACACAAAAACACAACTAAAGGCTCGAGCACGATGTGTGGGTCGAGATCGAAGTAAAGACACGAGTTTTAATCAATATAAAAGACGAATTCCAGGGCTAGGGCTACCACAACAACAATCATACATGCTTCCAACAAGAATTCACAACTATCAAGCAATCTAGATCATAGAAGAGTCAACTTTCGCAAACAATTCAAGTTATTCAATCAACTTTCGCAAATCAAACAACTTTCCATCTATCCTTCAAAAATGGGAATATCAAATTTCGCAAATAATCCTATTAGAACTAATCAAGCAATCAACTTTACACTTTCGCTTTTGGGTTAATCACAAGATATGCCTGAACTGTCGCAAAGGAATTTAGTACAAGATTGATAGATATGATCATCAAGCATTCAATTCATGAATTCAAGTTTTTAGACATGCATGATCGTGTTGGGTTTTCACCCAACCCTAGAATCTAAGAAGAGTACTCACCCATAGCAAAGAAACAAGAAGACATGATTAATCGAAACGAAATTCAAATTAAAAACAAGAAGAAGTCTTACAAATTCTCAAACTTGTTCACCAATTCTTCCTCCAATGCCTAAAAAGCGGAATAAAAACTAGAGAGTTTTAACTAAAGGGTTTAACCTCCTTTTATAGAGGAAAAGGAGCCCTAAATTAACTAGGAAACAAGATAAAACAACCTTCCTAAAATAAAAAGATAGAATAATCCATAAGATCTCGGAATAATGACAAAGTCGGCGCCACGAACGACCCTAACAGGGTCGTGCCTGGGTCTTGTTCTCCAACTTCCTTAACTTGGGTAGCTCGTGTACAACCCACCTTGGTTCGATCTCGGGTCGTTTCTTCACCTTTCTTCATGATTTCATTCCTCTTTGCTCTTCTTCCTTGGCTTGGCAACTTCAAATCTTCCTCATGGCTTGTCCATCCTCTCTTGCAACGCTCCAAACTCGTCTTTCAAGCTCCAAAACTCCTACAAAAAGACACAAAAAGTGCGTAGTTTCCGAATCTCAAGGAAATACGAAAACTAAAGCAAAAAGACTCAAAAACATAAACTCAAACACGAAAACTAACTCGATCTAATCTATTTAGACACTAAAAATCCTACCTAAAAAATGGACATCAGACTACCATATGCTTGCATCAGAGTTCTAAATCTCCACCGATGGGGATCAAATACATAACAAAAATCATGAGGTCTTTTTAAGGGTTGTAATGGGGCCAAGGTAAAGAGAAATTTGGAAGGGATCGTATTTGGCTTGTGGAGATAAATCCGGGATAAAGAACTAATCCTAACCCAAAATTCAACACTTCCGTTCCCTTCTAAATTCCAAACTTTTCTTTCCAACTCCATAACCACAATCAAACACTTTGTTTCTATCTTCACTTTTTTTGTCTTGCCTTTTCTTCAACTTTTTTTTTTACTCATGAAGATTACTAACAATTAAGCTCAGTTTTTTCTTTGCTTTGTACAAACTTTTCATCTTCATTTTTTTCAGTTTGCAACATAGAGTTGTATTCCTCTTTTCCACCTTTCTTCCAACTTCCCCCATACTTATACATAACTCACACAAAACAAAACACAACCTAAAGTCCTAAATCCCGGATGAGTCAAGCTTATTAGGCTAGGAAAATTTTGTGGAGTTATCAAAAAATACTTAAAGCTCAAAGAAATGGGGTGTCAAAAACATGGATCTTGTAAGGTAGGAAAGGAAATAATAGGCTAATAAGAAACATTGCCTCAATCATATTAATGTCATGCATTCAATCATATAGAGCAGCCTTGAAAAAGAGTCATAACGCAAGTTCTAGAGCTAGATAATCATGGTGATACACTCAAGAATGTAGATAACAAATATAATCATGAAAGGCCAAAAATCTCACAAGGCAAAGTTTTGTCTAGAACTTCAGAATGAATCAAATACTCAGCTAAATACATGCTCATTCCTATAATCAAGGTAATTAATCAATGATCATGCTCATATCATATCAACTTCAACATATCATGCAAATCATGGGTTAGGACTTATACTTAGCATAGAAACACAAGAGAAATCAAACAATGGGGAAATAAGAACCTAAATGCAAAATTTTTGTATTTTTCAAATTTTTCTGATTTATTTTTATTTTTTTTTCAGGAATTTGAATCAATGCATACAAAAATTTAAATATGACCTAAACTAATGCAACTACATGCAATGCAAAAGTAATTCCCTTCCCCCATGCTTAAAACATACTTTGTCCCCAAAGTATAGTAAAAAGTAAAGGAAAAGAGAAACTCACAAAACTCTAGTTGTTTGGCGGGTAGTATGGCGGGTAATTGTTGAAAGGGTTTTACCTTGATCCTAAAAAGCAAATAAATTTATAGATCAAGACCCCGCTGGGTACAGGGAGGTCAGGTTCGTCCACGGGAGTTAGAAGAATCTACGTCTAGCTACTAATCCTAATTAAAGAGAACAAAGCAAAGAAAAAAAACACACAAACAGACGCTCGGCACCGACCCACAACAGGTCGTAACCGACCAACTACTCAACACAAACGCGGGAGAAAAACTAAGGGAACTAGGAACTCGACCCCGACCTGAAAGTGGTCGTAACCGACCTATCCGGGTAACTAGAAAACTTCGGAAAATCAAATTAAAAGAGATCTAGAGCAAACACTACATGGCCTAATACTATCCCTTGCTCTACCATAAAATGACATTTTTCAGAATTGAGAACAAGATTAGTATCTTCACATCGTTTAAGCACCAGTTTCAAGTGAGTTAAGCATGAATCAAAGTCTTTCCCATGTACTTCGAAAAGATACTAACCATACACCGTTGGAATGTAGCTGGGGCATTGCACAGTCCAAAAGGCATCCTTCGGTATGCAAAGGTGCCAAAAGGACAAGTGAATGCTGTCTTCTCCGAATCCTCTGGTGCTATGGCTACCTGAAAATATCCAGAATACCCATCCAAGGAACAATAGAATGAACAACCGACAAGTCGTTCCAGCATTTGGTCAATGAAAGGTAATGGGAAATGGTCCTTCCGGGTTACGGAATTAAGCATACGATAGTCAATACAAACTCGCCACCCAGTCTGAACTCTGGTGGGAATGAGATCATCCTTGTGATTCTCAACCACTGTGATGCCACCCTTTTTAGGGACAACCTGAGTTGGGCTGACCCATTTACTATCAGAAATTGGAAAGATCATACTTGCATGAAGGAGCTTCAACACCTCCTTCTTTACCACCTCCATCATCGGGGGATTCAATCTTCTTTGGGGTTGTCTAGACGGTGTAGCTTCATTTTCCAATAGAATCTGATGCATACATGTTGAGGGACTAATCCCTTAATGTCTACAATGGTCCATCCTATGGCCGTCTTATGCTCCCTCAGAACTGCCACCAATCTTGAGATGGTCTAGAAGTTGAGATGGTCTGGAAGTGGCCTCAATTCTACCACCGGTGTCTTCACAATAGATGGCAAAAGCTTCTCGCTTGGCAAGGTTAGTGGTATTGGCTTTGAGCCCGGTGGCATAAGTGGACGCTCAAAGTGAGCATTCAACTCTGCCACCACTTCCTGCAGGTCAGTCTTCAAATCCAAATCTGAAGTATCATTCATAATAGCATTTTCGAAGGTGGATCTCAAAGCTTCAAATTCATGCATATTGAAAAATTCTTGAGCAAGTGGCTCTACAACATCAAGTAAGCACAATGAGGAATCTTCAGGAGGGTACTTCATTGCATCATAAATATTATACTCTACCCTTTCCCCGTCGAATTCCATAGTCAGAGAACCACTACAAACATCAATTTTAGTCTTAGCTGTTTTCAGAAAGGGTCTACCTAGCAAAATAGGTGCAGCATGCTTATCATGGTCCATATCTAAAACATAGAAATCAGCAGGAAATAACAGATTATCAACCATCACAAGCACATCTTCAACTATTCCTCTAGGGTAAGCATTTGATCTATCAGCTAATTGTATAACAACGCCAGTTTTTTGCAGAGGACCCAATTCGAGCATTTTATACACAGAGTAAGGCAAAACATTTATTGAAGCACCTAGATCTAGCATAGCCTTATCAATATTTGTTTCACCAATAATGCAGGGAATAGTGAACATGCCAAGGTCACCAAATTTCGTAGGCATACGCCTTTGAAACACAGTTGACACATGCTCACTAACAGAGATCTTCTGTTTCCCTTTAAGCTTTTGAGTTCTCTTTATGGTGCACAATTCTTTCAAAAAATTAGCATATCTAGGAATGCTCTTAATCAAGTTAAGTAAAGGAATGTTTACCTCACATTTGTTGAACGTCTCGAACAATTCCTTGTCGTTCTCCAGATTTCGGGTCTCTTTTAATGCCTCTGGAAAGGGTGGAACATGTGCATAACCCTTCAGAGGGGTTTTAGACGAATCCTCAACAGTGACCAAATTACTCGGGTTAGCCCCCGAATGCGCGGCCGCGCTTTTGCAAGCAAACTGCGCAATCCTGATTGAGAACGAATTGCGCGGGATGCAGATTTCTCGGCCGAGCTTTACCTCTCCAATTCGCGCAATCCTGACTGAGAAGGTATTACGCGGTTTGACAATTGCTCGGTCGCGCTTTTATCAAGCAAGCCGAGCAATTCGTCTCTGGACGAGCTGCTTGGAATAACATTTCTCAGTTCGAATTTCTCCTCAGTTTCGTCCTTGGCTTCTTCTTCCACTCCCCTTCTGACTAATACGTGCCCGTCCCTGTTCTCTACTTGAAGCTCTCGCCCACTCCTCAGAGTAATAGCATTAACGTTCTGTTTTGGATTGAGCTCGGTCTGAGAAGGAAGCTTGAATCTCTAGCTTCCAATTTGCCTACAACATTGGCAATTTGACTGACTTGAGTCTCTAGATTGTGGATGCTAGACTTGGTCTCTTGTTGAAACTCCCTCATTGAGCCTTGCATTGTAGTCACAGTTTGTGCAAGAGTCCGAATCATGTCTTCAGTAGACATAGCATTCTGATTGGCCCCCTGAGGACGGGGTTGAAAAGGTGGCTTGTATGGAGCTTGGCCACCCTGCTGATTTAACTGTTGATTGTTTGAATTTCCGTACCTCAGGTTAGGATGATCCCTCCAACCCGGATTGTAAGTGTTGGAGAAAGGGTCGTACCTCGGCCTAGGTGGTCCATAGCCTCCCAATGCATTCACCTCAGCGTTTGGATCTTGAAGTGTAGGGCAAGCATCAATGAACTACAGGGTGTCACAACAAATTTCACAGGATTTCACTTGTTGTCTTTCACCTTATTGTAAAAGTTACCTCATCATTGTTTTCAGCTCGGTAACTTCGTCTTGAATACTTGAATTAGCCACCACAGGATTTGCAGCTTTCGAGCTAGTCTCTTTTCTGAACTGTCTTATGTCCTCAGACAGTTGTGTAAATAGTTCAAATGCAGCAGTAGGAGTCTTATTGAGAATATTACCTTGACATGCTGCATTCACCATTCTTCTCTCATCATCCAAGAGGCCATTAAATAAGTATAAAATCAGATCTTGATCAGTGTAGCCATGGAAAGGACAACTGTCTATCAACCTCTTGAATCTCTCATAGTATTCGTACAAGGACTCATTTGCTTCTTGTTCAATATTTCTCATTCTTTTATTCAGATCATTGAGCCTTGTAGCAGGGAAGTACTTCTCTAGAAAAGCTTGCTTCATCTTAGCCCATGTATCGATACTTCCTGGAGCCAAGTAATAAAACCAGTCTTTAGCCTGATCCTTGAGAGAGAAAGGAAAGGCTCTCAGCGCGATTTGGTCGTGAGTCATATCAGCAAGTTTCATGCTTGAGCACACAACATGAAATTCAAAAAGATGCTTGTTGGGGTCTTCATCACTAAGCCCATGGAATGAAGGCAAAAGGTGAATCAACCCAGATTTCAGCTCAAACTTGACTCCTTCACCAAGAGCAAGAAATTGCATCGCCAACTGTTGTTGTGTCAAATTAGGTGCAGTTAACTGTCTCAAAGCTTTGTCACCCATCTCAGCAGATTCAGTAGTTTTAGTCCCTGATTCAGATTCAAATTCAAATTCTTCAAGAAAGAACGGTAGAGCCTGAAAGTGATCCCCGATATCCTTCCTTAGCTTGATGATTGTCATGTCAATATCTGGATCAAAGAGTAAGGGAGATGAGTTAGTAGCACGTGTATGAACCATATAACAGGTTCACACCCAAAACAGCACAAAAGTAATGAACACAAATAGCGACGAGTCCCCATCAACGACGCCAAATTTGATGAGGTATTTTCAATGGTCGTTAATATCTATCGAAGAAACCTTAGCTTTACCAACTCAGTAGAGCGGCATGTAATGGTCGATCCCACAAGGACTTGTGTATTTGTGCTATTACTTGTATGCCAGGTAACCAAAGGGTTTTTTTAGAATAATTATCTAAAATACTATGCAAGAATAAAAGTAAGAATAAATGCAAAAGATGATTTTAATCAATAAGAGACAAGCGTGTTTAACTAGTTAAATCCATCATGGATATGCTTATTGATCACTGATTCTCTTGATTCTCAATTCACTTGAATAATCTACCGTGGATTATTATCCAAGACTTTATATTTAGTTGAAAGAGCTAACAGTCTGAACAACCCTAATCATCTAATAACCTAGAACAACGTCTAGATTCAATTAAACGACAGCTTTAAGTTCAAAGTATCGATAGAAACAAATACTCAACGCAAACAACTAATCAAGTTATTTGTGATTTATTCCCTTCTATAACTGAATAGCCCGAACGGGTCTAAACAATTACAGTTGCTACTTTATCTAACCAATCTCGAACGGGACTTGATCAGATTAGTTGTAAATTAACCTAGAAATTCTATTAGGTGGCCAATCTAACAAATATCCTAGAATAATTATGATTCAATTAAGCACATCGAATAAAACCTATTCAAGTTATTGAGAATCAATCAAACCTCACAATATTATGCAATCTATGTTTTCAATAACTAGTCAAACACAATAAATTTAGCAATGCATAATTAAATTAAGAACAAACTTACAAGAGTTTCAAAGTTGCTCTCTTGAGAGAAAAACCCTAGCCTCCAAAAGTTGATCAAAATTATCAGAAAAATAAACTAACATAGGTTTATATATATATATATGTATATATATATATATCTTTCAAAATAACCCTCAAACACTATATCTTTAATGACACTACTCGGAATATATAATTTGAAGCCCAAAAACAAAAATCAAAGCCCAATCCTTCGGCCCATGATCGTCCGCGTGAAACTCCCGATTGCGCGGTTTGCCACAATGCGCGGCCGCGCTTTCTTCCTTCACGCGCTTTCTGTCTTCAGTTTGGATTACGCGGGTTGCATTGCTCGGCTTAATCCCGAGCTTTCACCTTGTTCTTGGATCTTCTTTTCTACTTTTTCAATCTTCATTGCAACACCTCCTAGCTTCCTTTAGAGTCGTCCACCACCACCATGGTCAATCTAAACCTCACCTCCCTGTTGGTCATAAACCTAAAAACCTACAAAACCGAGCTAACAAGCGCATACTACCCGACAATACAAAAACCTACAAACTACATAAAAACCAACCTAAAGCTAGCTAAAACATATATAAAATATGCATCTAAACTATTCCTTTATGCAAGCTATCGCAGGCAAGCCGAGCAATTCGTCTCTGGACGAGTTGCTTGGAATGACATTTGCCAGTTCGATTTTCTCCTCAGTTTCGTCCTTGGCTTCTTCTTCCACTCCCCTTCTGACTGATACGTGCCCGTCCCTGGGCTCTACTTGAAGCTCTCACCCACTCCTCAAAGTAATAGCATTAACGTTCTGTTTTGGGTTGAGCTCGGTCATAGAAGGTAGCTTACTTGAATCTCTAACTTCTAGTTTGCCTACATTGTTGGCAATTTGACTGACTTGAGTCTCTTGATTGTGGATGCTAGACTTGGTCTCTTGTTGAAATTGGCTCATTGAGCCTTGCATTGTAGTCACAGTTTGTGCAAGAGTCCGAATCATATCTTCAGTAGACATAGAATTCTGATTGGCCCCTTGAGGACGAGGTTGAAAAGGTGGCTTGTATGGAGCTTGGCCACCCTGCTGGTTGTATTGTTGATTGTTTGAATTTTCGTACCTCAGGTTAGGATGATCCATCCAACTCGGATTGTAAGTGTTGGAGAAGGGGTCATACCTCGGCCTAGGTGGTCCATAGCCTCTCAATGCATTCACCTCAGCGTTTGGATCTTGAAGTGTAGGGCAAGCATCCGTGAAGTGCATGGTGTCACAGCAAATTTCACAGGATTTTACATGTTGTCTTCCACCTTGTTGTAAAAGCTTCCTCATCATTGTTTTAACCTCGGTGACTTCGTCTTGAATTCTTGAATTAGCCACCAAAGAATTTGCAGCTTTCGAGCTAGTCTCTTTTCAGAAATGTCTTGTGCCCTCAGACAGTTGTGTAAATAGTTCAAATGCATGTCTTGTTTAGAATATTGCCTTGATATGCTGTATTCACCATTCTTCTCTCATCATCCAAGAGGCCATTAAATAAGTTTAAAATCAGATCTTGATCAGTGTAGCCATGGAAGGGACAACTTGCTATCAACCTCTTGAACCTCTCATAGTATTCGTACAAGGACTCATTAGCTTCTTGTTCAATGCTACTAATTCTTTTCTTTAGATCATTGAGCCTTGTAGTAGGGAAGTACTTCTCTAGAAAAGCTTGCTTCATCTTAGCCCATGTATCGATACTTCCCGGAGCCAAGTGATAAAACCAGTCTTTAGCCTGATCCTTGAGAGAGAAAGAAAAGGCTCTCAGAGCGATCTGGTCATGAGTCACATCAGCAGGTTTCATGCTTGAGCACACAACATGAAATTCAGAAAGATGTTTGTTGGGATCTTCACCACTAAGCCCATGGAATGAAGGCAAAAGGTGAATCAGTCCAAATTTCAGCTCGAACTTGACTCCTTTAGCAAGAGCAGGAAATTGCACCGCCAACGGTTGTTGTGTCAGATTTGGTGCCGTTAACTGTCTCAACGTTTGGTCACCGATCTCAACAGATTCAGCAGTTTTAGATTCAGTCTCTGATTCAGATTCAGATTCCTCAAGAAAGAACGGTAGAGCCTGAAAGTGATCCCGGATATCCTTCCTTAGCTTGAAGATTGTTCTGTCAATATCTGGATCAAAGAGCAATGGAGATGAGTAAGTAGCACGAGTATGAACCATATAACTGGTTCACACCCAAAACAACACAAAAGTAAGAACACAAATAGCGACGAGTCCCCGGCAATGGCGCCAAATTCCTTGATGGCTTCTCCCCAGAAATTCCTTGGTATACCACTTGAGATTATCAGAGTTCTCGACATGTCCTCTAAAGTTTGGTTCTTTCTCTCAACTACACCATTCTGTTGAGGAGTTCTCGGGGCTGAAAAATTGTGACCTACACCATTTTCTTTGCAAAAGTCCACGAGCTGAGCATTTTCAAATTTTGTGCCATGATCACATCTGATTGAAACCAAATGTACTCCAAGCACCTTTTCTGTTAACTTCCTCCATGCACTGAATTCTTCGAATACCTGGTCTTTAGAAGACAAGAAAAACACCCAAGTATACCATGAAAAGTCATCAACAATAACATAGACATATCTATTACCTCCTTGACTTTTCACACGCACAGGTCCACAAAGATCCATATGAATTAATTCTAAGGGTTTAGATGTACTTACCTCCTTTTTGGATTGAAACGAAGATCTAACCTGTTTCCCTTTCACACAAGCTTCACAAATTTCATACTTGTTTGGATCAATCTTAGGTAACCCACGTACCAATTCCTGATTGTGAAGTTTGTTGATAAGTTGTAGACTCGCATGACCAAATATGTTATGCCAGAGGTTGGCAACATCTTCGACCACTTGAAAGCACAAATTTTCTTCAGGCAAGAGCCAAGGAACAACTTTATAAAGATTGTTTTCACAAGTTTCCTTCAGAAGAATCTTACCTGAGCTAAGATAAATTACTTGACATCCATGAGAATCAAAAACAACTTGATATAGATTGTTAGCACACAGTTGGGAAACACTTAGAAGATTGTACCTAAGACCTTTGACATAACTAACGTTTGTTGACACAAAAGTTCTTAGAAATTCTTACCTTTCTAATACCCACGACTTGTCCCTTACTGTTATTACCGAAGGTGATGTTACTACCTTGTTGTTGATGAAGTGAGATGAATGACTCAAAGCTCCTCGTCATATGAGTTGAACATGCACTATCGAAGAACCAGGGACTGCTTTCTCTTACTTCATTCTGCAAGGTAAAAGTCAGTTTTTACGAACCCAGAGTTGTTTGACAACTCTTCTGGGTTGGGTAACGTGATGATTTTCAGAACATCTTTCATTATAGACTCTTTTTGGATTTATGGTTGGCTCACGTTCATGAGCTTCCCAAAGTCCATAGGATTTTCTATCCCTTTTCTTTTTCCTACACCCAAGTTGAAGTTGACCTTCTTTTCCGTAATACCAACATATTTTATGACTTTTAAGACCAACGTACTTGCTATACCTAGGATAGACCGGTTTGTTGCTATACCCAGGATGGTTTTAAGTTCTCAACTTGTTTCTTCCAGATCTTATGTGTTTTATGTCCTGAATACCAAGGTCGCTTACCATTGCCTAGGTTCCTCACCTTTGATGTAGAACAACTTCCCTTGTTGTCACATACAGGTGTGTTACCTTTAGGTTCGGGTGGACACAGAGTTTTCAAATCCTTAGGCACATAGGAATATCCAAGTCCAGGTCTTGAAGTTACAAAAGTTTTAGCAAATTCTTCAGCATCTTTCTTAGCAACAAACTCTTCTATCCATGTTTTCTTTTTAGAATCATCACTAGCTTTTTCTTTCTCAAGGTCATTGACTAACTTAGCATTACCAAGTTTTAGCATGAGATTTTCTCCTTCAAGGTTTAAAACTTTCTTTTCTAAGTCATCCACTTCAGTTTTAAGATTATCACAAGTTTTGCATGCAATAGACTCAGAAACCAAAGCCTTCTTCTCTAACTTAGCACATTTAAGAGACCAACCTTCATCATCATCCATTAAGTTAGAGATGGTGTCTTCTTTTTCATCAAGTTTTTTTACTGAGTTCGGTAACCTCAGTTCCCAACTTCTCAATGATAGCATGCAACTGTTCTTTAGTTTTGTTGGACAAGATAGACGAAAGTTCAGAATTTTGTACCTCTTTTGGCACATCTATAGCCATGAGACATGTTTCTCCTTGTTGACTTGCTTCATCTTCAGCATCGGAATCATCCCAGGTGGCCAACATAGCAGTTTTGTCACCTTTCGACTTCTTTTTGACACAATTTCTTGCAAAGTGTCCTCTTCTTGAGCAGTGATAACAAATGACATCCTTCATGTCTTTGACTGGTTTTGTCCCTTTGGATGGAACTTTGTCGTTACGATTCTAGAGCCTCTTCATGGCTCTTGTGATGAGTGCAACCTCATCATCACCATCAGCTTGATCATCATCACATTGAGCAAGATCGAAAGCCTTTTCTACTTTTAAGGCAATGTTTTTGACATTGTCACTTTCAAGGCGATCATCTCGCCTTTGTTTGATTCCTCCATACATGGTCAATTTTCCGATGACGTGTTCCAAGGTGAGTGACTTGGTTTCATTGTTGGTTAGCAACGCAACAGCAACCTCGTTCCATTTTGAGTTAAGCCCTTGGATCAACTTGCTAACCTGCTTCCATTGAGGAAGTTTTTCATCAAGAGACTCGAGTTGGCTAACCACATCTTAAAATCTTGAGTGATAGTCACCCAAGGATTCATTCTTCTCTTGACTCATTCCTTCATACTCCCTTTCCAGAGCAATGATGTGATCTTTCTTCACATCATCATTTCCTTGGTGGAGCTTTTTGGGAGCATCCCAGATTTGCTTACTTGTCTTGTACTGGACAACCTTCTTCAAGTCTCCAGGGGTTAGAGCATGGTGGAGAACCTTCTTAGAACGAACGTTTTTCTCTAGCTTCTTGTAATCAGCATCACCATAGTCCTTCTTCTTTTTCTCTTCCTTTCCATCAGCAGTGAGAAAGGTTTTAGGACCCATCTCGATAACCTTCTAAAGTTGTCCATCGAGTGAGCAAATCTGGGTCTCCATTTGTTCGACCCACCAATTGTACTCACCAGCCTTGAGCACTGGTGGCTTCCAAAATAAATCATTGATAGTCGTGTTTGTTGAAGTCGTCTTTCCTGTAAATTAGAAGTACTAAAAATAGATCTAGAGCCAAGCTTTGATACCAATTGTAGGATCGTTAGTATGTCTAGGTCATCGACCTCAACTAAGTCGTCGACCTCTTAAGTAAATGCAGCAGAAATAAACTACAAGAAAGACTTACTTGCACACAATGATTTTTATAGTGGAAACACTTGATCGATGAACTTTATCAATCAAGTGTGAAAACCTCTCCCTTCCAAGTTCTCGCTTGGAAGGATTAAAAGTCGTCGCTTGCTTTATTGATCTTTTGGATTGTTTACAAGAACACCCTAGATCTAGACCTACTTCCCAAGCACTCTAGAACTCGTTGTGAACCGAGTAACTACAACCCTCAACCCGTCTAACAAGCCTGCGTCTCTCGAACTCTCGTTTTCTTTCTTTCTTAACACAAAAATGGAGTATGAGTTCGTGAATATTCTAAACTAAAGCCTTAGCTTAAATACACACAAACTAGGTCAGATAAAAGAGAGTAATATCTTCCAATTCGGTTATGGCAAGATAATATTTCTTTTATCCTTACAAAATCATCTTAAGCATAAGATAACAATATAATCCACATGAGATCTTTCCTAAAACAAGTTTATACTATCCAAACTCCAAAGATCTCATGCGACTTCAGGATCTTCGAGATTTGCCTTCAACACACGTCGACGACCTGATTGACGTTGGCGACTCTGTTCAAAGGCTTGAGGTCGTTCACGTGGTAGACGTTTGGAACCATCAAAATCTAAGCTTCCAACTTTTCTAACATTGTTGACGTGTTAAGCAGAGTTAGGGATGCTCCCAAAACATCACACACGGATGCTCTTAAGAAGTTTGCAAGATATATCCAGGAAACTTTTAAGTATGGTTATAGCTATAAGAAAAATCCAACATTTACTACATTAGTGGGATACAAAGATAGTGATCTGGCAGGTGACATGGATGACAGGAAAAGTACAAGTGGAATTATCTACTTTCCAGGCAAGAATCCAGTTACATGGACATCCAAGAAGCAAAGAGTAGTTGCCTTGTCGTCTTGTGAAGTTGAATATGTGGCGGCTACAGCATCAACGTGTCAAGGAATATGGTTGCAAACTATAGTGTAGACTTTGGAGGGAAAGAAGTGCAATATACCAACTCTATAGGTTGATAATAAATCCGCCATTGCACTTGCTAAGAATCATATCCATCATGACCGGAGCAAGCACATTGACATTAAAATTCACTTCATTAGAGATTGTGTGGAGAAGGAAGTGATCAGGTTGGACTACATAAGGAAAAATGATCAATTAGTAGACCTCTTGACCAAACCACTTGCAAGACAAAGGTTCTGTGAATTAAGGAGTAGGATTGGTATGAAAATACTAAGCCAAGCTTAAGGGGAAGAATGAAGGTATATAAGATTGGTTGTTATTATTATTAATATGTTACTTATTTCAGTTAACTATCGTGTCTGTTATGTTGTTTAACTGTCAAACAAATCAATTATGTATCTCTCAAGCAACTATTGACAGAAGTTAGTTGATGGAAGTTGATGGTATTGTCTCTTATATATATGTAATGTATGTAAACAAATGTTCTAGACGTTTTGTCAATAGTTGAATGAAGAAGTCACTTGTATTTTGACAACAACATCTCTGTAAAATAAATTCAGTTCAAAAATTGAGTGATTATGATTACTCTGAATTAATTTAGACATTGAATCTTCATTCCATACCTTATAAGCATGAATCTCAATAAAAACAACAACAACAACAACAACAATAACAACATTTACCCAGTGCGGCTCCCCTTGCGAGAAATCTGGGGGTCAAAATGGGGACACCCCTGGCTAAACACAAGGGGGTGCACCCAAAAGACCCGACATGACCACATAACGCAAAACGAAAATAGAAAACGAAGGCCGAAGCGAAAACCAAAGAACTTAAAAGTAAAAAGAATTTAAAACAAAAAACATGGCGTCGAAGCCTCAAGGACCTCATGGACCGGTCTGCTCTGGTGTCTAGCTGTCCACTACTCGAATACTCTCTCTCTCTCTCTCTCTCTCTCTCTCTCTCTCCAGCTATCTCTACATACTTCCATATCTATCGAAATCCCCAATTGGATGACATCTTGTCTTATACTATCCTTCCAACATTTTTTCGGTCGTCCTCTCCCTCTACGTACATCTCCAAGGACCAGACTTTCACATATGCGTACTGGCTCCCTAGGGTATCGCCTCTAAACATGTCCAAACCAACACAATCTTGATTCTCGTAGCTTATCCACTATACTGGCCACCCCCACCCTACTTCTGATCATTTTATTTCTAATTTTGTCCAGTAACGTATGGCCACTCATCCAACTTAACATTCTCATCTCTGCTACCATCATCCTCTGTTCATGTGCTTTCGTGGTGGGCCAACACTCTGCCCCTTAGAGGATGGCTAGTTTGATAATTGTTCTATAGAATTTTCTCTTTAGCTTAATCGGTATCTTCTTGTCGCACAGAACATCCGACGTCGACCTCCACTTTCGCCAAGCGTAATGTCCTCATCTATACCTCCATCACTCTGTAAAACTTACCCTAGATACCTGAAACTCTCCTTCCTTATTATGACTTCCCCTCCTAAAAGTACTTCCTTATTAGGGGATGTATCCTGCTAGACCCTGAACTCAACATGACTATATCAATCATGAGATAAGGAAGTTGTAGGGCCTTTTTGTTCCGTTCAGGTAGGGATGGCAGCGAGCAAGCACCGATAGTAGGGCACATGTCAATACCAGCTAGGCCGGCTCCTCTAGGTACAAAAAGGACATTAAGGGATATCTCAAAAATTCAATTTACTTCTTAAAGTGTAGGACACATCTCATGTTTTCCAAATCTAAAAACAATCGCCTTTGCATCCCAAGACTTCACAACGTGGTCCTGCTCATTCTGAAACCCTTAGACTCCAACTTCTCCCTCCAAATCTCAAGCCTACTGTTGACTACTCTTCTAGACTCGTCTACCAAAACAATATCGTCTGCGAACAGCATGCACCAAGGGATCTCCCCCTGAATCTCCCTCGTCAAAACGTCCATCACTAGCATAAAAAGAAAGGGACTTAAGGCTGACCCCTGATGTAGACCTGCCTCCACCTTAAAAAACTCGGTATCCCCGCCTAAGTTGCACACAATGGTCATCGAGCCCTCATACATGTCTCTGACTACCCTGATAAACGTGCCCAACACCTTTTTAGCTGCCAAACAATCCCAAATCAGCTCTCTCAGAACTCTGTCATACGCTTTTCTCCTAAGAGAGACACCCATGCATGAGTACGAGATTTTAAGTTGTTAACTAGTTGATTGATTATTAAGATTTCCTCTATAAGTAACTTGTTTTCTTTTGGTAGACTACAAGTATCTTGTTTGAAATTACTATGTCTATTTTTTTATTTCCTTTGGTAAGGAAACACCTATTGATTTGTGCTTGTTCTAACACACTCCATTCAACAACACAACCACAACAATTAAGTGTGAGTATAGACACGCTGCATGCATACTGAACAAGATTAGGACTGGATAAGATACTATCATACATAAGCATCTTACGAGAATCAAATAGAAAATGCGACTAGATCTTGTTGTCTCAAGATACAATATCATAGTGTATAAGGCAGTAAAGGTTGCGCATCACTGTAGTGGAGACTTCCAACACCAGCGGGGAGTGGATTTGACATGAATTCTTCACCACTTATTTCAGCCATGGCGTTTGCATCGAACTCTTGCTCGTTTGAAACTAGTTGATCACAAGTAGATGCTTCTTCGGGGGATCTGATGATCATCTCCAATGTCATTGCCACTTCTTTCATTGTAGGCCTTAGTTTTCCGCATCAACTTAAGCAACGTTTGGCAAGGTTAACGATAACCATCAACTCCTCTTCTTTGGCCTCATTCACAACTACAATGTCTAAGAGATTAGACAAATTGGAAGTACTTTACAATAAAAATAAGAACTCAGTCACCAAGTTCTTTCGCTCCATAGTTTCAGACATGTAGATTGGTTTCTTCCCGGTCAAAAGTTCTAATAGGACAACCCCAAAACTGAAGACATCACTTTTGTCAATAAATTGGTATGATTGGAAGTACTCTGGGTCCAAATATCCCATTGTACCCTGGATAAGAGTAGTCAAGTGTGTCTGATCAATGGCAATGGTCTTGGAAGATCCAAAGTCGGAAACTTTTGCTTTGAATTTTTCATCTAACAAAACGTTTGAAGATTTGATGTCTCTGTGATATATAGGAACTGATGAAGATGAATGTACATATGCAATAGCTCCTGCTGAATCTGTAGCAATTTTTAAACACATTTCCCAACTAAAGACTAAATCGTCTGCGCGATCATGGATATGGTGAGAAAGTGTTCCATTGGGGACTAACTCATAAACAAGAAGATGCACTTCCCTCTCTAGGCAGCATCCCAACAACTTAACTACATTTATGTGGTTAATTTGAGATAAAATAACGAGGAAAAGACATGACTAGTCTAATTTCAATAATTTATTCTAGAAATATACCCTTACATCTTAATTTTTCCAATAGTAACCTCTTGCAAATAATTAGACTAAAATACCCCTATTTTTAATTTTGTTACACAAATTTTGTTACACAAATTTTATGTAATGTATTTTTGTTACATAAATTATATTACACAAATTTTATGTAAGGTGTTTTTGTTACATAAATTTCATTATTAGAATTTTATGCAAGGTATTTTTGTTACATAAATTTTATTACACGAATTTTATGCAAGGTATTTTTGTTACATAAATTCTGTTACACAAATTTTATGTAATGTATTTTTGTTACATAAATTATGTTACAAAAATTTTATGTAAGGTGTTTTTCTTACATAAATTTTGTTACAAAAATTTTAGTAAGTTAATTTATTATACTTTGTGGAAACTAATTTCAATTTTATTACATTAATTTTGTTACATAAATTTGTATAGAATAATTCTTGTATATTAATTTTATTACATAAATTGTATTTAATGTAATTTATATAGGAAATAACTTCTTTCATATGGAGTATAATTTTATGTAATCTTAATTTTACAATAATTTCTTTCATACTCCGTATAATTTTATGTAACTAATTTAAATTTGATTTACACTAATTTTGATACATAAACATGAACCAAACTGGTTTACTTTACACTAATTTTGATTTACACTAACTTAACCAATAACTCTACTAATTTTACTTAACCAACTGATCTACTGATCTCTCCCAAATCTTCCGTAACTGCACAATCCACATAAATATCAACCAACTGATTTACACTAATTTAACTAATAACACTACTAATTTTATGTAACTAATCTCTCTCAAATCCCTAACCCGCATAATCCGCCGAATCTGCCATCCGCCACCGACATTCGGCTCCAGCACCGCGCTCCCTCTTCGATCCAGACAAACGTCGTCGTGATCCCTTTGCTCTCGCTAGTCTCCTCGTCGCCGATGTGCCGTTCGACTGGGTCGCTCAGTCCGATTCGCGAAAGAACGACCATGACAGGCGTCCTTCATCGGAGCCGGCCAACAACCTGCAGTCGTCTTTAAGAAATGGCAGGAGACGCCGTTCGATTACGAGTTTGGCCCCTCAAGTCCTCAACTGCCCGATCCAATGGTTCTAGAGTATGTCGAAATAGTGGCGTTCGATTCTAGTAGGCTGTTGGTGGACTAAAAATCGTGAATACCTATTAAGATTATTATTAAGGGTAGTTTGGTATTTTTTAATAAAATGATATAGTTTAAACAAGATAGGGTAGGGGTATATTTTTGGAATTAATAATTGAAAGTATGACTATTGTGGGATTCTTCTCTAAAATAACCACCTCATTTATAAATTGCTCTAACTGAATCTCATTTAGTATTTTGGACATCTTAATAGCAACAATCCTCCCATCAGATAGCATACCTTTATACACTGTTCCTTGTCCACCTTGACCCAATATTCGATTCTCATTAAAACGGTCTGTGGCTTTCTCCAACTCATTTGTAGTGAATATCTTGGTCCTCACTCCAGACCCAGGTTCCTTAGATAATGATGATAACTGTTGCTGCAACATCAAACCACCGTTTCGCTTGAAAAATTCAGCTCTCCTCTTCTTCTCCCTCTCCTTTCTAATCAAACGATTGAGCCCATAGCAACCAATCCCAAGCAATACTATACCAATTCCGATGCTTAGCCCTGCAGTAAAAGTCAAGAAATTCTATTGGTTAAAGAAAAATTGAGATGTACAAGGTATTATTGGGTCGCTGTAGGTTGACATGGAAAATTATACTCCGTATGATAAAGGAACCCCTTAACTACCTAGAATGGCAGCAAAGGTGTTGCGTGATGCCGGCTTACAATAATAATTATCGGTGTAGCCCCCGCACCTCCCGGGACAGCTTTTGCATTGTACAGGATCTAATGAAAAGAAAGTAATTAGAATCATGAAATTGCTAATCAAGGAAATTAGTTGCATCAGGTGTGACTGTGAGTCAAAAAATTGCATTCAGAAGGTTGTAACAATTACTTTGGCATCCATTCAGGACATAAGGATTCCCGTAATAGTTCTCTTCGCAAGTACAAGACACATGATTAGCGGCTCCAGTACGTTGACAGATTGAGTAAGGATTGCGATCAGGCGGAACATTGCTAATCCAGCTCCATGACAATGGGACTGGAGAGGCAGAGGACGAATTTGAAGTTGACAGCTTCCCAACATACTCATTGACGTTCACCTGATGATTGTTGGTTGAAAACTATATCATAAAACTGAAAACGAGAATCGTAATCATAAAAATTGGGTGTAGGCAAGTTTGTTTGGCAACACCCAACCCCAAGGCCATTTTTTGTTGAGAAGGTTTCATTGTTGTCATTGTGGTGGCAAACTGTGGCACATCCGGCCAATATATTCCCATCGCTATGGTTAACCAAGATGGCGCTGCCTGCACAACCTTGCATTACAAAAACATTGTCATCCGTTGAGAACGCGTAGGGTCCTCCCCTCAAGTCAATAGTATTCTCTTGACTTTGTGCATCTGCAGTGCACGCACTCAAGGGAGGAATTCGCACTGTTAATGATTGGCCAAAGAAATTAGATGATGCGTCGATCTGTGTAACCTCAATGTTGAGTTTGGATAAGAAGGGTTTGAGTTGGGAGCCATTAGAATGTGGAGATGCCCTGCAGTCGATCTCAAACCAAAAGTCGAGGAAGCAACCGGTTCCAATACCGAACGGGAAAGGAATATCGACCTTTCCACACCTATCCGGACACCCAGGCCTTGCAAATCTGGGTTCACCTGCCCGACCCACCTCAGCTTCTACCGCCGATGAGAGCATAATAAGAATCGTTACTAGCCACCTGGTCAGTGGCGTCACGAATTGTGGGTTCATATCGATTCTTGGACTCAGAATCTTGCCTTGTTCAATTTTGAAACACATTATTGGTAGAATAGGTGCATTTTATTTAGTATCAGAAGATGATTATCAAGAGAAAGCCAGCTGGCACGTACACGTCAACATCTTGATCGTTTCTTCATCGATCAACATCCAAAAAGTCGACCTTGTGCAGACTAACCAGACTTACACTTTAATACTTCGATAATTTAATCCACAGTCCAAATAAAATAACCAAAGTTATTAATTTTACATGACCTGACCTTATCAAATCCTTGAAAAGTCATAAATTTTGGCTTAAAGAATTATAGATTTAGACATCAAACGACTGGCAATAATAAAATTTAATATATAAGGTACGTTGGTTCTACCTCTTTCCTTGTTAACTAATACGAATATGTGTAATTTTACGAAATTAGTTGAATACTAATATGCATTTTCTTGTATAGGTTTTACGTAAATAAAATATTAATAAAAAATTCAACTATATTAATCATCCATGATAAATAATCATATAAATATTAAAAAATTTGAATAAATATTCAAAATCACAAAATCATAAAAAATATCATATCCATATCATTTAAAATAATAATTATTTTATTAATATCATATCCATATCGCTCCTAATGCTCCCCCTCAGTTGTCCTTACCTGGAGAAGCTCTTGCTTGTTTCGACATACATCTTCTAAAGCGAGTTTTTTTCTAGAAAATTGCGAACTGTTAAGTGTATCCCCCCTAAGTTGAGGCTTGGTTTTGCTAGAGTTTTCCTTGGTGCTCTTGATAAGGTCCTCGTGAGCCCGAGTGATGTGTCGGCTTGGGTGCAACTTCTTATTTTGCCTAGTTGCATTTTGACTGCTTTTGTGCCTACCAATAGAGTTTAGCAACGGTCGGGTGAACGGGAGCGTTGTCAGTTTGAGTGTATTTCTCGTACCATTCTTAGATGGCGAGATCCTGGGGATAGGCTTGGTTTGGTGCTTGACCGCTTATAAGAGGTGTCGGTTCTCTCTAGGGGTGTGAAGAAATCAAGAAGCCCAGATGACGTTAACCTTTTCCAATGTAAGCGTAAGCTTGGAGATGGGCACTTCACCGCTGCTATTAAAGTCCTTACTTCTTCTGGAGTTGCCCCATCTAATCTTGACACTCTCCATGAATTGGAGGCCAAACACCCCTATGCCACCTCTCCGGTTTTGCCTTCTTCTCCTTTAGGTGAGGATGCTCTTTCTGTTAACAAGGACATGGTGCTTGATAGGATCCATAGCTTTCCTAAAGGGACTTCATGTGGCCTTGATAGACTTAGGGCTCAACATTTTGTTGATATTTTGGAGGGGCTGCTTCTGCAGTAGCTGATGATTTGCTAGCTTCCATCACCGGGGTTGTTAACTTGTTCCTACGGGGTCAGTGCCCTAGCCAATTAGGGGAGTACATTGCTAGTGCCCCCCTAACTCCCCTGGTCAAGCCGGGTGGTGGTTTGCGCCCTATTGTTGTTGGCACTGTTTGGAGGCGGCTTGTTTCTAAGGTTGCTTCGTTTGCGGTTGGCCCTTTTGTGAACAGTTATTTGCAGGATTTTCAATTTGGAGTGGGCGTTCCTGGGGGCTGTGAGGCAGTTTTGCACTCTATGAACAGGCTTGTTGAGTCTAAGGGCAATGAGGTTGGACTTTCTATGCTATTAGTGGATTTCAAGAACGCTTTCAACCTTGTTGATAGGAGTGTCCTACTCCAGGAAACTAGGTTGAGGTGTTCGTCTATTGCTCCTTGGGTTGAGTTTTGCTACTCTCAGCCTGCTAGGCTCTACTATGAAGACTCTGTTCTTTGGTCTTGTCAGGGGGTACAACAAGGTGATCCTTTGGGGCCTCTGTTGTTCGCTCTTGCTCTGCATCCTTTGGTTCAGTCCATTAATCATGCTTGCAATCTCACCCTTCAGGCTTGGTATCTTGACGATGGCACTATCGTTGGAGACACCCTTATGGTGGCCAAAGCGCTTGACATTATTAGGTCTGATGGGCCCCAACGAGGTTTGTTCCTGAATGTTGATAAAACTGAGCTTTTTTTACCTGTGGAGGATCCTAGAAGTTTGGTGGAGGGTGTTTTTCCATCGAATATTTCCCGCCCACGTAGTGGTGTCAAACTTCTTGGTGGGTCGGTCAGCTTGGATGTGGGCTTCAGTCGAGACTTGGCCTTGAAGAGGGTCTCTAAAACTATTGCGTTAATGGAGGCGGTTAACCGGCTAAATGACCCCCAATGTGAGCTCCTTCTTCTTCGTAATTGTGCTGGTGTGGCGAAGCTCTCATATGCCTTGAGAACTTGCTCCCCTGTGTCTTTCAAGAATGCTCAAGTTCAGTTTAACCATGTTTTGCGTCTCTCATTGGAGAAGGTTGTCACAACGTCTGGGCCGGGTTTTGGTGATTGGCAATGGCGGTTGGCCACTCTTCCCATCAAAATGGGTGGTCTTCGCATCTTTGCTGTTGGGGATGTTATCCGTTATGCTTTTCTTGCTTCTCGGCTTCAAACTAACACATTGCAGGCCAAGATACTGTTGAATATGGGTATAGTTTCTCCTGGCTCTTCCTTTCAACATGCTCTGGATGATTTCAATGCCTTTTGCAATGTCGATGCTATCTCTCTCACCACTGTTTCTCTTGCCCCCCAAATGATGAAAACCTTGGCAAGGTGTTACTTTGGTGTCGTTGAGAAAAGTATCGTCGATAGGTACATGCTTAGCCCAAGGGAGGTTGATGTTCTTAACCGTATCCGTGCTCCTCATGCACAAGACTTTTTGTTCACTATCCCTATTGATGGCTTGGGACAGAGGATGAACCATTGTCAGTTTCGTTCAATGTTGTGCTACAGACTTATGATACCTCTGTTTTCTGATGGTAGTATTTGCCCAAGTTGCAACGCTCCTAGGATGGACAAATGGGGGGGATCATGTTGTTCATTGTTCTACTGAGGTGGGCGTGAAGTTCAAGCATAATTTGGTGCGTGATATTCTTGTGGATATTTGCTCCAAAGTTGGGATCACGGTGCAGAAGGAGGCTCCTATGGGTTTTCTCTCGGAGAATGGACATGATCTTTGGCCTGTAGACCTTTTACTCTTTAATTGACATTAGGGTAAGGATGCTTGTGTGGATGTGACTGGGGTCTCACCCTTTTCTGGTATGGGTGCGAGTTCTTTGGCGCCTGGGTTAGCCTTGCACAATGTTGTGGAGAGGAAAAAGAAGAAGTATATGTCCAAATGTGAGGAGAACAGATACAAATTTATCCCTTTCGCTTTCTCTACGTTTGGGGAATTCGATAAGGAGGCTTTGGACACGCTCTCTCGCATTAAGTCTCTCTCTATTAGCCATCTAACAATGCTAAGAGTGGTGCGTTTGTTTTTTATAGGTTGAGTTTTTGCATGCAGAAGGGTGTGGGGGCCCAACTTGTTTCTAGGCTCTCATCCAACTTTATGTAATTGATCATGCTGTGTCATGTGCTGGTATTGTAGGTATTAAACATCGACATAATGTTGTTCGGGATACCCTTGTTGACATTTGTTATCGGTCTGGGATTTCGGCAAAGAAAGAGGTTGATATTGGACTGTCTAGCAGGAACGATGGGGGCTCTCCGACCTGCAGATGTGTTACTCTATTTTTGGGATCGAGGCCGTGATGTATGTGTTGACCTGACAGGATCTTCTCCTTTGACACAATCTGGTTTGTCTGACTTTATTGCGGGACGAGTTGTGGCTGATGCGGCTAATCGAAAGAGGGTCAAGTACGAAGCTAGATGTCGGGCTTCTGGTTATGGTTTTCTTCCTTTCTCCTTTTCTTCTCTAGGGGAACTGGATAAGGATGTTGTAGCGTTGCTGAAGCGGGTTCAACAGTTTTCTAAGACTCAAGACATTGGAGCTCGTGCTGCTGCTCATATCTTCACCAGAATCGGCTTTGCTATAGCTAGAGGAGTGGGGGCCCAGATTGTATCTCGGCTTCCCACAAATTTTATGTAATTTGTTTGACTTTGTAAGTTATTTATTATTATTATAATAATAATAATAATAATAATAATAATAATATTTTATGATTTAAATTAATAGGAAAACATAATCAATATATATCTTCTAAACCTGAATCACTTTTGGGCAGATTCGTCATTACGAATTTATATTGCAGTCACCCTATTTTTAATAAAGATTTTTTAATTAATTATATATTATGTAATTCAATCACCTTATGAATTTCCAATTTTATCCACTCATCTTATTTAATATTTTTTCATCAATTTACTATGAGATTGTATAAATTTTTATCTCTGCCCATTATTTTTATCTTTGTTTATGTTCGTTATATTATAATATGTAATTATCTTCTATCCACATAGTAATTATCTTATATATTCGTTAATTATCTATCTTCCTTATATTTTTAATAATATTTTTTTTATTAGTTATATATTACAAGATCTTGCACATGATAATTATATACTTCATATATCACGCTATTTTGGAAAGAAATGATATATTTATCATACAAAACAAATATCTAATTATTATGAAAATTAAAATATCTATTTTAGCATGCATGTCAACATTAAAATATCAACTTGTGTGCTAAGTAATAAATGAACCTAGGAAATATCGATTGTTAGTTATAACGACCCCACTATTAGCGTCGTTCGCTCTTTATTATTGATAGGATTATTTAAGCTAGTTTGGTTGTGGCCTTGATTGTTTACGGTCTCGTTAAGAGATCGATGTCGAACAAACTAGTAAGGGGCGCGGACGTAGCCCGACACCTCTATATAACTTACTAAGTCGTATGCCTATGTGCTTAAAGTACGACTTTCAGGATCATGATCCAGTCCGCTCCGATTGCAAGGAGGGATGAGCAGCACTCTAGCTAAGTGCCGGAAACTGAGTTTTCCCTTGGTGGACCGGGCCATTCAAGCCCCCACCCCTCTTTAAAAATCATTAACGAAATCGAATATTTTCGTCACTATATAAGATAAGAGCCCAATGCACATTTAAAAGACATCAAAACCGGACCGATCTCAAATGATCGATCCGGCTCTCGGTCCGCTCAAGGCGTGAGAGGTTTTCAACTTGTATGAATTAATATCGTTCCCAACATACTTTCGATTCTAAAAGAAGTCTACAATCTAGTAGCTCTTCTCTCGATTATCGAGCTATCTCCGCTTGAGATACGCTCTCCTTCGTACCATTAAACCTCACATAAATAAACCTTCTCTTAAAACACAACCCGATAATATCTTCCTCGATATTACTCAAATTAATACCGTTCCAAACATACTTTCAAGATGTACTTTTCATATCATTTTGATTTACTTCCGTTATGTTTCAAGGACAAGTTGGTTTTGCGTTTCATTTCCGAACAACATTATGTTTAAAGCACTGTAAGATGTTTTGTACGAACAAAGTCTCTTTCGAGAGCACCCTTTTTATGTTATGAATTATGTTTATTTCCGCATTTTTATCATTCTATATCATTCTAAAAGCCTTGGGTGACTTTGGACGGTAAAATCCGAGGTCACTGGCGGTAATACCCAATGTTGTAAAATAGGGGTGTTACAATTGTGGTATCAGAGATAAACGTTTTGTTTTCAAAACCGAAAACTTTTAAAACCGAAAATTGTTGAAAACCGAGAACTTTTAAACCCTAAGTTGTCCTTCCGCTATCCAAAACTTCCAATTATAGAAAGTTTCCTTCTATATCCTTTCAAGAAACTCAAAGAATATTAACTTTCTAACTTAAACTTCTTAGCTAAGAAAATGTCTTAAGAATTTGAAAACTTTAATGTCAAGTATTTTAGTTCTAGAACTACTATCCTTATAAACTTCCTTTTCCACCTCTTCGAAACTTAAGTAATATAAGTGTTTCAAATTTTTCTTTTACTTTAAACTAGTTGTTAGAACCTTTTGATAAACTTGACTCTACATTTGCAAAGCTTATTAGTAAAGTAAGAACTTCTTCTTAAGTAAAATGAAAATCTTAGACTCTTTAATAGGGCCAAGAAAATGAAAAGTCTTAAAATAAACATTTATATGTGGTCTTTATAACACCTTGACTTTCTTCAATATGTCTTCACCTTATAGAAACTAAGGATGTTCTATATTAACGCCTCTTCTTTTTCCTTTCCTCAGACACCATGGTAGAGACACGTCGAACCACCCAGATTAGAAACCAAGCAAAAGAAGCTCTCCAAGCAATCCAAGCTCCAAACCCGTACTTCCCCTACAACAATGCACATGATGACCCTTTTTACGAGGCCGAGGAGGCACACCATGTGGAGTACATGGAAGTCGATCAAGAGGAGGATCCACGGGAAGACTCCGAGGAGGATCACGAGGAGGACCCCAACCTCCCCATTGAGGTACCCGAGGACAACCCAGCACCGATAGAGCTACCCCCATCCCCGGTGTACGAACCCGAGGACTATCCCTCGGGGGACGAGGAAATGGCACCGGGCTACGAGCTTGAAGACTATTCCGACAATGAAGACGAGGGGTTGGTACCCGAGTACCAACCGGAAGGAATTGTACCCGACCTCAACTTTGAGCTCGGGGAAAAGGAGGGCGACGACTTCGAGTTAGAGTGGCAAGCTCAAGCCGAGTGGGATGCCTGGAACCAAGAGAACCAAGAATTTGAGGAGTTCGACGAGTCCGAGGAAGAGGACTCGGACAAAGTGGTCATTGACCCAGAAGCATCACCACCACCGTTGATTCCAAGGATGGAGTTTGTTCCACCAGCACCTCTACCACCCATGATCCCGATCCCGAAAGTTGAGATAGTCTCACCTCCACGAGCACCCGAGCCCGAGGGGCCTATGCCACCTATGACACACTTCTGGTGTCACGAGGATGACGCACTTCTTCGACGGCTTCAGCTTGGGTCCAACGACGTTGACCGTTCGAAAGAGAGGTTCCCGGGGACCCGACCATGGGGACCTACCGGCCAACCTACACTATATGAGAGGGCGAATCAAGCGTCCATGGAGATACAAATGGAGGGATTCGTCACTTGGATGGAAAGAGAATCCTCCAACCGTCGGGCTCGTCAGCCCCTGGTCAACGCTCCACCACCTTCCGGCGTCGTGCCCGTCGGAAATCGCCGGGTGAACTTCGGGTTGCTACAGAGACATAAAGAGGAGTGGGTCAATGAGACGGAAAGGGAGCGAGAGGAAAGGCTCCAGGATAGGATTTGCATCGTGCAGCTACAAGCCTGCGAGAACCGTCATCGCAGAAGGATTGAGCAAGCCAACCTCCTCCTCAACAACGACACTGTGATCATTGATGAGACTCTTTTCAAGGAAGGATTCCTCGACACCTATACCAATCGCATCTAGATTTACTTAGCTTGTACTTTTCCTTTTCCAAGAAGTGAGCATAGACCACTTCTCTTGACTTAGTTTTGTTTTAGGAAGTGAAGACGGCATGGCTTTTCTTTCCGCCTTTCTAGTGTAACGGATTATAAAGCCTTGTACTCACTTGTTTAAGTTCTAGTAAGATTTCCCTTTTGTTTCTTAAAGCTTGCGCGTTAATTCTTGCGTATATTATTGAATTAACACATGAAACCAACCTAAACCCTTTGGATGGTCAACACAAGAGCAACCAATCGCAGTGCCAACCCCAACGTCGCTAGGGAAGGTCATGATGAGAGTGAATCTGAGGTCAGAGGCGGACCTCGAGTTAACCCGCCCCCTGCACCAGTAGCTCCTATAGCATTCAATGAGGAAACAGTGGCCGCATTACGCACTCTAGTACAACAACTGGTGTGAGAGGCCATTCCTGTTGCGGTAACTAACCCAGCAAACCTCGAAGCACCAGAGGAGGTACTAGAGGAAGTACATGAGGAAGCAGCCCCGGTAGCAGAGGTCATCCCAGAGAAACCAACAAAGATCAGCTTCGCTGAGGGGATCAAAACTTTCAACGCCATGAAGCCTGACTCGTACGATGGGACGGGCGATCCGTCAGGGATTCAATATTGGTTCTCCCACGTCGAAAGACTTCTGAGGAATGTACCCTGCTCCGAAGCCGACAAGGTGCACATGGATGCACTAAAATTGAAAGATGAAGCTGGTGAATGGTGGGAGAGCTCCAGTTTGTACACCCGCCCTGATTTGAGCTGGGCCATGTTTAAAGACAAAATGATGCATCGATTCTTTTCTGAGTCTATGAGAGATGAGAAACTGGACGAACTCCACTCCCCAAAGTTACATGGGTTGAGTGTGCTGGAACGAGCTAAAAAGTTCAACCACCTCCTTCAATACGATGAGGATGAGATCACCACGGAACAACAAAAGATCAAACGCTTCCACCGCTGGATGAGCAACCAAATCAAACCCTGGATGGCAAATCGCTCCTTCAAGACTTTGGAGGAGTACGTGGATCATGCTCATAGGATGGAAACAACTCTCAAGGTCCCCGAGCGTAGGAAGTTCGGTGGAGGAAAGCCTCACCACTCCAGTCACAGTGGGTTCAAGAGGCCGGCATCTCCACAAGGATCTCAGTGGTCTAAAAAGAGCAAGAACAAGGCCTCGTCAGCTGGATCAAGACCTATCCCAGGCTCAGAATCAAAGAGGAGTCCGATTGTCTGCCATAACTGTGCAGAACCAGGACACCTTAATCGGAACTGCCCTAAAGCTCCCAGGAAGTGCTTCAACTGTAGTAAGGACAGACATCTCCAACAATTATGCAAACAACCCGCAAACCCAGCAGGCCAGACCCGCTCAAATACCGTGTCTTAGCGCCCTCAAGCTTCAAACAGAACAGCGGGGACTGCATCGGTCAAGTCTACGGCTCATCAAAAAGGAAAGGGACCTATGCATCCTTAGGGTCAGGGGAAGCGGTTGTACGAGATGCGCACCACAGACAAGCCGGAGGAGCCTATGTGCCAAGGTACCCTCCATATCCACTCTAAAGATGTTTTTATACTCTTCGATTCCGGTGCTTTGCATTCTTTCATATCCGAAAAGTGTGTAGAACTCTTAGAGTTAGATGACCTCGAAGAGTGTGAGCCGTTTGTTGTGAACTTTCCAAATGGAGAAAGAATTATAGGAGCCAAACAGTTAGGTAGTTTTCCTTTATGCATTCAAGGAGGAATCTTCAACTCCAACTTGATATGTATTCCAATGATCCCTATGACATCATTCTCGGAAGAGATTGGTTGTCTTGCCACGGGGTGATAATTGATTTCTACACCCGAACCGTAACCATCAACTCAGGAGGGAAGCACATATGCAAGTTCAAGGGAAAACGAGAAGAAGAAAATGGAAAGGTGATTAACGCTATGAAGGTCGGGAAGCTACTCCGACAGGGCTGCATTGGGTATCTTTGCTACCTCGAGCCGATGGAGAAGAAGGTCGTGGATATTCAAGAGATTCCTGTAGCCAGAGAATTTCCCAACGTCTTTCGAGAAGAACTCCCTGGATTACCTCCACGATGAGAAGTCGAATTTTCCATAAGCCTCGAGCCAGGAACCGCGCCAATCTCCAAAGCACCCTACAGGATGGCCTCGCTAGAAATGAAAGAACTTAAGAGTCAACTTGAAGAGCTGCTTGAGAAGGGTTTCATCCGACCAAGTGCCTCGCCTTGGGGAGCACCGGTGCTATTCGTGAAGAAAAAGGATGGGACTTTCCGCTTATGCATCGACTACAGAGAGTTGAACAAAGTCACCATCAAGAACAAATATCCTCTTCCAAGGATAGACGACCTCTTAGATCAACTCCGAGGTGCAAAAGTTTTCTCCAAGATCGACCTGAGATCAGGTTATCATCAACTTCGGATCCGCGAGGAAGACTGGAAGGAGGAGATCGCATGGGCGAACAACCTCTCCGAGGATGCCCTTAACGACGAGGCCCTCCGTTACTCGGCGATGGTATGTTTTGTTTTCCTTTGTAAGCCTCGCTCTAAGGTTCCATGGTTATTCTCCCTAACATACTTTTGATTTTTCAGCACAACTTCTTCGAGAACTACAACTGTAGTCGTATCAACCTACTCCACATGAGAATGGATAAGATGGAGGCGGCGCTCAAGGCCAGCGAGGAGGAGCGCGCAAAGAAGGAGAAGGCCCTTGCTGAAGCTGAGAGGCGAGCTCGGGCCACGGAGATCGCGGCGAAGGATGAGGCCAAAGAGGCGGCCAAGGCGAAGGAGGGGGAGGCAAAGGCTAAGGAGGAAGAGGCAAAAGCCAGGGCCTTGGTTGGAGACCTACATGCCTCTGTTCAAGACCTTCGTACCAAACTCTCCGAGGAACACATGTTTTTTAAGGAGAAGGAGTCGGAGCTCCAGAAGGTGGAGGAGGAGAACAGCAGCCTCCACCACCGCATCAAGGAGCTTAACGGGGAAGTGGAGGTTGCGGGGCCTAACTACGTCAAGTCTGCAGAGTACCAAGAAGATCTATTGAGCAGCATTGATGAGATGTACCGGCAGGCTATCCGTGTGGGGGTGTGACAGGCGGTGGCGAAGTACCAGCACATCGATCCCCGCATTGCCTTCTTCATCCCCAACTATACTCTAACCATGGGGGAGACTAAGGAGGAGCCCGAGGGAGAGTGTGAATTCTTCCTTGACAACGAAGGCGGGGTTGCATTGAGCGAGAATAAGGTGTGTTCATTAGACCTCTCAGTCCAAGAAGGTTTGAACCCCGCCCTTGGAGATCCTAACCCCGCAAAGGCCAATCCCACCTCGGAGCCCGAAGTTATTGTTGCCGCGCCAATCCGCCAAGTCTCAATGGGCCCTATCGCCGACAAGCCAAGCGAATGAGAGGCGCCCCTGTGTAATTTTTGTTTGTTTGTTTTTTTGTATCAAACGTTTGGTAGCCCCGTTGGGGTTCGTAATTCTAACATTTTGGCCTTCGTGGCCCTACTCTATGCATTTTTCTTTCTATCTTTGCCTGTGGTTACGTTGCGTGCCTTTCGAGGGTTCCCAAGTCCCATTACATCCCGATCCAACCCCATGGCCCGAGCACTGCAATACTTGCAGACTGCTCAAGCCATATCGGGTCATTCATTCCAGATCTAACGTGTGCGAGCCCTGCTTTGATCACGCACGTTCGATTATATGCCGCGACCGAGCCTCGCTCAGATGGCGCATGCCTCAGATTATATGCTGCGATCACGAGCCTCGCTCGGATCGCGCATGCCACAGATTATATGTTGAGATCACGAGCCTCGCTCGGATCGTGCACGCCACAGATTATATGATGGGATCACGAGCCTTGCTCGGATCGCGCATGCCACAGATTATATGCTGTGATCACGAGCCTCGCTCGGATCGCGCATGCCACAGATTATATGCTGCGATCACGAGCCTCGCTCGGATCGCGCACGCCATAGATCATATGTTGCGATCACGAGCCTCGCTCGAATCGCGCATGCCACAGATTATATGCTGCGATCACGAGCCTCGCTTGGATCGCGCATGTAGAACCGAGAATCTCCAACCCCAAGCGGGAAGCGAAGGGTGGAGTCGCGCACTTAGAACCGAGAATCTCCAACCCCAAGCGGGAACCGAGAATCAGTTCTAAACAAACATGTGTTTTCAATTAAAACTTTTAGTCCGTCTGAAATGTAGTTATCAACTAAATGATGTAAGTAGCCACAATATCATTAATTAACGTATGTACAATATTTATAATGGAATCATACAATATCAATTATAGAATACCTTAATATTTGCTTATAATAATGTGGTTACCGGATTGATTAACCCATTTTTAACATCCTGATCAAAGATAACAAAATCTGATGAGCTACATTCATCTTTGGTTATAACAAATTATAATTTATATTAGGAAGATTAATTTAATTATTTTAAAAAGTAAATTTTAATTGTAAATATATACCTATGAATGACGTATTTGACAATAGTGGAACATTTAGTGCAATAAAATTCAACCTCTTGAGGTTGAATTTTCCTTTTGCATTGTTTGCAAGTGTAATATCCGCGATATTCCAAGGTTTTAAAACCGAATATAATATAATATTTATTTTTATAATTCTTTTCTCTATGTAAAAGAGAATTTCTTATATATTATAATAACCCTTATTTTCTCTTTAAAAAGAGATTCTTAAGTAAATTAAATTAAATAAAATTCAAGAAGGCATTATAAGGGTTATGAAAGAGATGAAAATAGTAAATGGAAATAATGCATTACAAATCTCGAATTACTATTAAATAAAATGAAGTACAACAAGGCATTATAAATACATTGAAAGTTTAGTAAAAAGAATGCAAGAGCCGGGATTTGAACCCGAGACCTCTTGCAACCCATCTCACACGCCCATCCCCCTCAATCCGCTAGACCATTGCAATTTCTTACTCATTCACCCCACCCTTTTAATTTTATATCAACCCTATCCTCTTCTTCTCCAAAATAGACATCAGACTTATGTCTGATTTGATTTAACGTTGATTTGATTTCCACCATTGCATGCTCATGGAGCCTTCTCCTCCCTCTCCTCTTGCTTGCAAGACTTCCCTTCTTGCATCACCTTCCATCATCTTCAAACTAACACAATTGTGACCAATAGAGGATCATCCTCCTCCTCTCCATTGGTGCACCACCCATGGCATGGATAACAAGCATCCTCCTCTTGGCCTATAAAAGGGGCTTCAAACAACTCCTAGCACTCACACCTTCAACACATTCTTCTCCCTCTTAGAGAATTGCTCTCAATTGTCAAAAATCAGCCCCTTTCAATTCAAGTTCTCCCATTCAAAGCCCTCCAAAAAGCCTTCTTCTCTCCCTTGTGTGCACCGCCGACGTCGCCCCTGACCCGCCTGCCACCGGAGCGCCGCCCGACGTCCTCCGCGCGCCGCCCTGCCCGCCGGAGTCCTTGGTGCCGCCACCCCCTACACCGCCGGCCCTCCCCTGCCTCTTCTCCTCTGTATTCTGTAATACAGGCAATAGTATAAAATCTAACCCTTTTATTTATTAATTTAAGTAAATCATGTGTTATTAAAATAATTGTTAGTATAATAAAGCCATTTAAATTATGGGTTAAAGTACAAGTTTTAATATAATATTTGTTAAGATATTGTCAGTAGAATAAGATGGATAAATCTTTTTATTATAAAATAAATAGATCTCATAATATTTGTTATTTTTGCAAGGTTATAATTTAATAAAATATTTTAAGTAAGATCTTGTTAGTTGAAAGGGAGAAGATAATTTAATAAAGTATTTGTAATTTTTATATCATATTATAATAAAGTTGCAAGACAAGGTAATTTTAAATAATTTTTAAGAGCTCTTATAAAAGTATTGTTATAAAATTATTAGCATATGGATTATAGTTTTATATTGAATATTGCTTTTATAAAGGAATAATATTATTTTATATAAAACATTATGTTACTTATCTCTAAGTGTAGAGAATAACAAGTTATATGAATATAATTATATTAATGATAGTTATATTAATGAGATTATCATTTAATAAAATATTAGTTTAACCTATCTCTAGGAGTAGAGATTTCCTACAAGACATAAGTTTTTATTATAAATATGATTATTGTGACTTTAAATTGGTATATAATATGTTATTATATTAATAAGTATAAAAATGTCTTGCATGAAAAGATATTGTAAGATATAGAAAAGATATTATTTTTATGACCTAAGATATCATAATAATATACTATAAGTATAAAGTAAGATATTTTATGTCATGATCATATTTACGTAAACTATATATATGGAAAGAAATATGGGAATAAAATAAATAAAATCAATTTAATATTATGTTTGTTTTTGGAAAGTTTACTTTATAAAGTATATAGAAAGTCCTATTTATGGAAACTACTAAGAAAGTAGCTTATTATTATTTTTATCTTTATTTATTATGGTCAACACATTTAAATAAGGTTTTATTAAGATAATATTATTAATAAAATATCCTTTGATGAGAAAATAATATTTTAAGTATTATTATGGGCATTATTGAAATTAAAGAAAATATTATAATAACGCTAAGTTAAAATATCTTAATAAGTTTATAAAAGACTTTTTATAATCTTAAGGTTGTGATAAATTCAAACTAGCTTTTTAGGTAAAATATGATATCTTATACTTTTAATGAGCTTACCCTTGCTTATTTATGCTAAGAACTTTTACAAGTAAAATTAAAGGAATATTTTAATAAATTAAATAAGGATTTTATATGAATAAAATGGATATTACAAAGTAAAATAATAATAAAGGAATATTATTATTTTATTTAATCTCACCTAAATTATTATTATAATAATTTAGAATGAAATGCTCTTAATACAAATATTCAAGAGAATTTCAAACTCTAAAAGAAATTAGAGGAATTTCTTATTTAAAGATCGTTCGTAAATTTCCGTGTCGATAGGTCGAGATTCTTGTTCGAAGTCGCACTTTCCGTCTTATCACTATACTACTCGTGAGAACAAGGCAAGTGGAATTTCCCCTTGTAACCTTATATATTCATTTTCGTGAAATTCTCGATGTTGGGAACAACTTGTGTGCTAAGTAACAAATGAACCTAGGAAATATCGATTGTTAGTTATAACGACCCCTGTAATATCCGCTAAATATTAAATATAATAAAACGGATATTTATCCCAATATTTTTTTTCTAAAGTAGAGAACTTAATAAGCTTTATAATTTCATATTAAATTATAAAGAGGTTGTAAAAGTCTATTACAATGACAATTAAGAATTTCATTAAATATATTAAGCAAATCGGGTACTTAATTAAATATTTTTTCTCTTAGAATAGAGAGTTTAAATATTCTTATAATTTTCTTATTAAATTATAAAAAGGTTATAAAAGATTTTCATAATGACAAATAAAAATTTAATCAATTAAGGGTAAATAATATTTCAATGTTAAATTCACATTTAAATTAAATTCTGCATAAAAATAAGATGAAGGGACAAAAATAAAAATGCAAGAGGTGAGACTTGAACCCATGACCTCTTGCATTTCCCAAACTAACAACACTCCTTCAATCCGCTATGCTATCAAGACTTTCTTGCCATTTAGGGAAATTAAATTCCTTTATTTATTTTTTTTTCTTTCCTTCTTGTAAGAAGCTTCCATGTTGGGAAATTTGATTTGACGCTTAACCAATCAAGCTCTCTTCACCTCTCTTCTTACCCAATTACTCCTCCTCTCCACCTCCTTTCTCCTCCAATCAAACCCTTGCAAACAAACACACACCCCACCACTCATGGAAGACCTCCTTCTCCATGAGAGGTCCTTGGCCATGGTGGTGGATTGAAGACATCATTCTTTTCCCCTATAAAAAGGGTGCTTGAACAAGGAAGAAAGGCACACAATTCTCCTCTCCTCCTCCCTTTTCATCCCTATCAAAACTAAAAATCAAATTAGATTTTTCTCCCCCAAAATCAACTTTTTTTCTTAATTTTTAAGGGCTAATTTTGCATTTTTATGGGTTGTTTTTGGGCTGTTTTTATCCCCTCCGACCACCTTAAAATTTGCCGGCCGCCACCAGGCCACCGCGCGCGCCGCCAGGAGCCACCAGGGGACCGTCGGAGCCACCACTAGGCCGCCTCCTCTTGCTGCTCGTCCACCCTCGTCATTATTGTTGCATAAGGAAGGAAGAAGGAGAAGTGTTGAGTTTTGGGCCTTTTATTGTTTTGGGCTGTACAAAGGAATTTTAAAATTAGACCCAATAGCATTTTAAGCCCATTAGAATTTCTTTAAGAAGAAAAAAAAGGAGAGCAAATTCGACCCAATCATTTCGGATCTCGATTTCCAAGCCCAATCCCGTCTCGTTTTCGCTCGGTATAATTTCCCGATTCGTATTTTTATTTCTATCTCTTTATAAATAATTATATATATATATGATATTTATTTAAATAAATAGAATAAATATCATAAGTGGATTATTAAAATAGGAAATAATGTAACTTCTACAAATTTCTTATTTCGAACTTAAACCTGAGGAATTATGTAATTTAATTCCACCATAATCCTAACCAAATAGTTAATGAACACTCATTTTATTTCTCCATAAACACTGTAAGGGCATACGTCAATCTAAACGACATCACTACACCTTTATCATGATCATATCTTCCTAAAAAAAGCCTATCATAGGAATATCTTTTCTTCAACTAATGGTAACCCGATCTCAATTCCACTTTTGAAAACACCATGGCCCCTTGCAATTGGTCCAACAAGTCATCATTATAGGACAATGAGTTCTTGTTCATAATAATTACTTAGTACAACTCTCAATAATCAATACACCATCATAGGAAATATCCTTCCTCGGGTCTATACGACTCAGAACTTTCGATATTGGTCTCATTCCCAACTCCACTTCACTATTATAATCTGCCCCACTCTAAGGTGGTAATCCTTAAAGCTAATCCCGTAATAACATTCCCTCACAACCTACAAACATCAGGTATATTCTAGATGTGTAGTCTTTCCTTGTCCTCTTGAAAGGCAGATCATTAGTACCCCCACATATCCATTACTGCACAACTTGGCAGCCTTTGCCACATTCATTACTAACCTAACTCCTTAGACCATACTTCTTTAACATACAACCAACTAACCTCAATCTCGATTGCCTCTGCAATTTCCCAGACTAACCCAGATGCTCTGCAACTGCATTTTGATTATGCACAACTCCCGTGCCCCTCAACTTTAGAAGAAATCCCACCCAGATGGCTCAAATAACATTAACAATATCTAGGGGTACTTCAAACTATGGCACCACTACTGGTCCACAAACTCTTCCTCCAATAGAAGCATCTTATCCTAAAGTTTTTACATCTTCCACTCCCGAATTTAGTTCTCAAGCTATCTTCATCCTTAATTCATAGTCTATGATCTCCAAATCATAGATCGACTCAGGATTAACACTTCACTTGAAGATGATCTTTCATCTATTGCCTCCAATTGCATCTTAGTTATGATCCCCACTAATCATCATTGCCACATATATTCCAACCTTCATTGGAGTAAAATCCTTATAGCTCATATAAAAATCATCCTCAATCCTTTCACACCTTTGGAATCCAAAACTTCAATCTCTACTTGATCTCATGAATAGCATATTCCAATCAACTGAAATATTTATCCAATAACTTGATGGACATCACAAAACTAACAACCTTTCAAATAGGTTGACATACCCCAACGATCTTGTTGGTTCTCAATATTCATCATCATTGTCGTCATACTCCTACAATATTTTTTATATCCTGTCACTTATACTCTTTATTAGAATCATTCTAATGTCACTTATACTCTTCCTCACTCTTGATCCTTTAAGCAAAACTTGGATACCTAAAATAGGTCCTTCCAATCTCACTAGTTATTATGTGATATGGTGAATCGATAACCCAGAGGTGTTGTCTCATTAAATCAACCAAAAGAAATACGACTAGTTTAGACCAAATATGACTCATCTCTTCCTCTTTGGGTTAACTCATGGATCTTCCTACCTTGATCATTGAAGGATGGTTAGTTCCCAACTATACCGTTCAAGGTCATAATCTTATTATATATACTTGTATTTCCAACATGGATTCTCTTATCTTTCTCCTCTCAGATAGTCACAAACCTCATTATTACTTGGTTGAAGATGTTTGAGAATTCATCCCCCAACCTACTTTTTAGCAAGCTTGTCAAAGGTAATGTCGATGGTAGCTCATGCCTCCTAATCGTGTTGAGATCTTCGTCTCATGTTTCTTTCCTAAGTAACCTAACAATGTCTATTATGAAAGTCAACTCCAACTATTTGTCTATCACATTATGGTATTATCTCCACTTAAGTCTTCAAAATACGGTACAAGATTACTTCCATAGCCTCGTTCGAAGGCTCACTTTTCATGAATTGTAAGTCGGGTCTAAAATAGCCCTCCTTAGAAAGCTAATGCACTAATAATCATGCTTAGTTACTCGATTAATTTTACCAACCTTCTTTAACTAAGCGTTAATTTAAGTTTAACGCTATCACGTCTTCATTCTTCACTGTGTCTGCTAGTTCTTCCACTTATAGAGGTAGTAACATCCATCATTACACCATCCTCGAGAACAATTAGTATCTTCTCTCTTTTTTTTTTAATTAGGTTTACATATCTTATATCACTCATTAGTATTCTTAACTTGAGCTCAGGAGCAATTGCTTTTCTCCTTCCGCATAATCAATCTTTACTTATTTTACTTATCATGACATTAATCTATCAACACAATCAATTACTTGGATTTCTACAAACATCTACTTCTATTAAACAAGCAAAATGTTTACGGAGATCCTCTTGTATGATGATGATGTCTCGACGTGTCTTTCTATCCCAAATGCACTATGCCCCAAAAATCAAGTTTTTGTGTAAAAGGAACTCTAAGTTGGACCTCACATGCTCTATTGTTAGGACCTTGTGCCCTTGTTGTCAACTTTGGCTCTGATACCAATCTGTAACACCCCATCTTATAATCCGGGTTGTTACCTGGTTGTGGACCACACTTGGGTCCACCAAAACAAGCCTGACAACAAATTCACGAACATTGGACCTTGCAACAAAGGCACAGCAAGAAAAGCCAAGAAAACATCCAACTTATCATTTTCAAAGTAACTCGAAAACCAATACAAATGCAACCAGCTACTAGAACTACATCCAACTTATTAGATACTAACATCAACTCAATGTGACTATTTACTACCCTGTCCTTACAACTAGGGACTCAAGCCCTCAATTCCCACTAAGACACATCACGTCGAGATCGAGCATCATCGTCCAATAAGTGATCTCCTGGAACATTTCCCATACAAGGATGTTTACCTAAAACATTGGAAGTGGATCACATTAGCTAACAATCCTGGTATGGGCCAAACAAGCAAATCAAACATGCAGAACAAAACATAGATTATCAAAATAACGCACTCAGTCATTCATATACATAACAAACTAATATGCACACAAAAACACGTCGTATAATTATATAGACTAGCATATCAATTTCCAAACCAACACTCCATTCCACAATAACAAATAAGCACGAGATTAAACAATGTAATACTCATGCAACATATTTCATAACAACCAGCAATAGTTCCTCCATAATCCAAACCATAATCATTCTCCAAATTCAGGCAACCCAAACTTGCCATTGAAACATGGTACACGGCTAGCGTGCGCTAAGCTCATGCCCATTTTCTTTCCCATCACCCTTCTTTCCCCAGCTAAGCCTCTACTAGAGCACTCGCCAAAACAATCAATTTTTGAAGGCGATCTCTACACGCCGCATGACTATGTCCGGGGTCTCTTCTCCACCGACTTGTCCGTGTCCATAATCACACCCGCAGAGGTCAAGTTGCACAGAATAAAAATTATTGAACCAATTCCAATAGCTCTCAAATATGAAAATATACTATGGAAGAATATTCCAAAATAGAAGACCACACATTCAATTTACTAGTTTAACACATAACATGATCGCAAGCTAAGTAAGTCTAGACGACTTACCTTGAAGACGAATTCTCTAGGCCAACAAACAATAACTAACCCGCAAGGTGGTCCCCTGTTGTCAAATATAACAAAAGATTTCTCAACAACGAGCTCACGGAAACACTTCTTAGTTGTAGACTCAAATTCTATAATCTCCTAATCGATAGACGATTTAATTTCCGAATATCGATATATAACCAATCCTTAGTTATCATGCTTTAAGGAGCTATCTTGGCGGAATTATAACTAATTATCAGCTTCACTTTCGAAACAATTTTCTAAATAAAAATTGTTCATTAGCAACAGTTCTCAAAGGTGACCAAATCTCGGATCAAACGGATTAACAACGAATCCCGAGTAATTATCCGAAGTCCTTTACCTGCCAATCAGTATTCAAAACTTGTATTCGCTATAACTGAAGATCCTGACGTCCGTTTCTCGAGCGGTTTGAACCTGTGGGACCGTATCAACGTCAAGATTATAAAAACCATAAATTTAATTAGCAAAGTGGAACCAAAAGTCCCTTACGGTGGCTCCGCAATCAGCCCGCTAATTAATTTCGATCGTATATACCTTCACTCGAGCCCATGGCTCGTTTGGCTCGATCATGGCTTGATCCCCGAGTCCGAGGGTGGCTGAGCGTTGCTCGACAGCGTCTCCCATGGTCGTTGGTGGTCGGACAAGCTACCGATCGCCGGCGACGTTGCTTGGCGAGGCGAAAAGATGACCGACGGTGATGGTTCGAACTCTTTCCTTCCCGAGTCGTGGTCGTCCCGCCATGATTCTTCTCTTGGTTCTGGTTTTGGCCTCCTCTTACAGAAGCTCACTCATGGAGAAAGATGAGGGTAAGGTGGAGGAGCTAGAGGAAGAAGGAGGTGGAAGAGGAAGAGAAGGTTGCCGGCGGTGGAGGCCGAATTCTTTCGCCCGATTCCTTCCTTTATCTTCACAATTGGATAAACTTTGACGAGGCAAGAAGAGATATGCCGTGGCTGAATTCTACTCACATTCCTTCATCATTAAGGCAAGAGATATGAGTTTTAAAACTAAACCCGTCTCGGAACGGAACTCGCGTTAAAGCGGTAAAATTATGTACCTCGGGTGGAAAAACTCACTAAACAAAAAACGTCCCGTAAATTATGTAGACCAATAAAATCAATTTTTTATGATTTTATCATACTACCTTCAATTTTTAAGGCTTCCGTTTCGTATTTTAAATCCTTTACAGTACATAATTAAAAAGACGACTTATCCAATAAATATTCTTTTCCCACTGAAAAATCCTAGAATTCATACCGATCCATAAAATCATTTCTTTGTGATTTTAGGATATCACCAAGAATTTTCTAGGATTTAAATTCCAACAAAAATATTGGATTAAGCGTTAAAATGGACCAAAAAGGTTAAAAGGATATCCGATAAAAATTCAAAAATATCCTCAAAAACCGCAGTTATTACATTAGTACCCCCTTAAAAATGGTTTCGTCCTCGAAACCAAGGAGAACTCAGATCACAGGGAAGGATAGCATAAACACACACACACAACCACTACAAACCTATACAGAAGTTTGTAGTACCCCCTTAAAAAAAACATATTGTTACTTCTGCACCAAGCACAATCAACCATTACTTAGTTACCAAACTTCTTTACAACATTCATTAACTTTGGAAAATGACTCAGCATTTTCTGTCTAGTTTCTCAAGTCTTTCTTCATTTTTAAGCCAAGGTAGCCTAATGAAAGGTATTTTTCTTATTCGTGATTCAACCTGACCTTTCTTCATAGGTATCATTTGGTTGAACATCCATCTCATTATTGTTGAGTACATGAGATATATCAAACGTATACTATCAAGGAAAACATTATAGATAGAATGCACTGAAGGTGGCAATGCCAACCGATAAACAAGCTTATCAGTTGTTTCCAGTATCTCAACAGATTCAACATAGGGAGCATTTACATCGTCTCGCATTCCCCAACGGAATATGCCTTTCAAGGCGGATACCAGAACAAAAACATTGTTCTTTACAATGAACATAACATGCTCTCACTTAAAACAACACACGACTGTTGTCGATTTTGAGCAGTTAGCACTCTTGGTCGTGCTAGTGCGATATCAGTTGTTGTTCTCTTGGCCAAGTCTGGCCCATGAAGAACCTTGTCAGCATTGTCATTCCAACAAATTAACAATCAACACTTCTAGCCTTATAAAGCCTTAAAAGAGTCATTTCTTTACCGTGTAATCAAAATTCTTGTATGTGAATTCACTCAAACTCAAACTACCATTCCAACTCGTGTGGAATCCAAAATACATGTCCTCGGGAGTTTGAATTTGTTTCCTTGCATTGTTCATTACTTTGATGAGGGAAGCCAGAGCTAAAATTCAATTCACTCCACAAAGCTTGATGTCACTCCTTTCAAAACTTTGACATGAACCACCTATCTCAATCAGAGATAAAAGTCTTTGGAGTTTTATGAAGATCAAAAACTTCATGCATGAACACCTCAGCTAACTTCTGTACTCTTTCTAAGTCATCTTAATTGTATTAAAAAGAGCACTCTAGGTGAGTTTATTAACAACCTCCATATGCACCCTTCTTTCATTAAGTCTTGAACGACTAATGACAAGAATCCATTGTAACATCTTCCCACTTTCCTTCTAAAACAGGAAGAGACTATAACATTTCATCTGGTCTTCTATGCTCAATCAGGACTTCCAGACAAACCAAACACATCAAAACAAACTCGGTGACATTTCGCTTCATGTCAGGCCATCATTATCTCAAATCCTTATATATTTTCTGGTTCCAGGATGAACTAATTAAGCAAACAACTATGCTTCCTTTTAAATAAGCTTTCAAAGCTCATCAACAACAGATACACATAAACAGTTTTGAAACCAAGCAATCCATAATCTTGAATAACAAATCTCGGTGTCTTACCTTCATGATCTTCTCCATTGATCTAAAATAATATTACTTTCCCATACTACTTTTCCTTGATCTGGTCAACAGATTTTGAATAGAATCCTAGGGTATTCAGACAACCTTGTTGTCATCCAAACTAAACCTTTAGTTCTTCTCAAATTAGTTTCTTTACAAGGATTACTTAAAATCCTTACTCAATTTCCTTTTTGAGATAAAATCTCAGTATTACTTTAACCAAGAATATGAAATTTATCCAACACATGACAAGATAATAACATACCTTGTCAATCCTTTACATCCTTTTCTCAACCAAAATTCAGCTTGGGTATACTGACATTCAAAAGTAGTTATCTTACTCAACCACTTCAAACTAAACTCTTATGCATTACTATACCAACGTATTGGACAATAATACCTTTAGTCCATTAACTTCCAACAAAATTGTCTCCATTGACAATTTTCAATCTTTTTCCCCAAAGAACTATTTAGACTTCACTTAACATTCTGACTTGTTGAGCAACTTAACTCTTAGGATTAAAAACATATTCTCGAGTGTCCACTTTCTATATCCAACAACTTATCAGGCTGAGATTGAATATCAATACTAATTTACATATCCAAACTCCAGACCTATTGGAGTTCTGCTTAAAGTCCTCACTTGACTATCTTATTTCAAAGAGATTTAGGTTTTCAAGACAACATGAAAACAATTAACAACTAATGGAGGATTTACTAGTACATCCTTTATTCCAAAGAAAGGATTACTACAATATCATTCCTTAGAAAGGGTTCCATTCCATGAGTCCATATCAACTTACTTTCAAGGACCATTCCGCTAAAAAGGCAATGACTTTCATAGGTCATGACGTCAACCAAGATGAACTACTAGCAACTGCTTAGAGAATTCCAATAATCATTGACTGAAAACAATCCCAAACTTTTAGAGAAGTACGGAGTTACTCCATGCTCTTCAGAGACCAACACAGATTTGTAAAGAATTTTACCGAATTTCTTTATTTATAATCGAACTGTTTTAGGATGTTTGACCATACTCCTTAAATGGTATAGGATACCAAGGATATACTAACTCAAAGGAGTTTTACAAGATACTAAGTATAATAATAGATATAGCAATTGCTATAATGCAAAAGAAAGTTTGCATCTTTTCATCTCAACCTACTACACTTGCAAAACTCATATAATTGCAAAACTTATATGATTGCCAAATCATACCAGAAACGTGTTATTCTTTACGACCCAAGTGAAATCACTTATCAAATGGTCATTTCCAAATTCCCATCACAACCTTTGTGTAATCATTCCAACCTTGACAAGAAATGTAACTTCTACAAATTTCTTATTTCGAACTTAAACCTGAGGAATTATGTGATTTAATTCCACCATAATCCTAACCAAATAGTTAATGAACACTCATTTTATTTCTCCATAAACACTGTAAGGGCATACGTCAATCTAAACGACATCACTACACCTTTATAATGATCATATCTTCCTAAAAAAAAACTATCATAGGAATATCTTTTCTTCAACTAATGGTAACCCGATCTCAATTCCACTTTTGAAAACACCATGGCCCCTTGCAATTGGTCCAACAAGTCATCATTATAGGACAATGAGTTCTTGTTCATAATAATTACTTAGTTCAACTCTCAGTAATCAATACACCATCATAGGAAATATCCTTCCTCGGGTCTATACGACTCAGAACTTTCGATATTGGTCTCATTCCCAACTCCACTTCACTATTATAATCTGCCCCACTCTAAGGTGGTAATCCTTAAAGCTAATCCCGTAATAACATTCCCTCACAACCTACAAACATCAGGTATATTCTAGATGTGTAGTCTTTCCTTGTCCTCTTGAAAGGCAGATCATTAGTACCCCACATATCCATTACTGCACAACTTGGCAGCCTTTGCCACATTCATTACTAACCTAACTCCTTAGACCATACTTCTCTAACATACAACCAACTAACCTCAATCTCGATTGCCTCTGCAATTTCCCAGACTAACCCAGATGCTCTGCAACAGCATTTTGATTATGCACAACTCCCGTGCCCCTCAACTTTAGAAGAAATCCCACCCAGATGGCTCAAATAACATTAACAATATCTAGGGGTACTTCAAACTATGGCACCACTACTGGTCCACAAACTCTTCCTCCAATAGAAGCATCTTATCCTAAAGTTTTTACATCTTCCACTCCCGAATTTAGTTCTCAAGCTATCTTCATCCTTAATTCATAGTCTATGATCTCCAAATCATAGATCGACTCAGGATTAACACTTCACTTGAAGATGATCTTTCATCTATTGCCTCCAATTGCATCTTAGTTATGATCCCCACTAATCATCATTGCCACATATATTCCAACCTTCATTGGAGTAAAATCCTTATAGCTCATATAAAAATCATCCTCAATCCTTTCACACCTTTGGAATCCAAAACTTCAATCTCTACTTGATCTCATGAATAGCATATTCCAATCAACTGAAATATTTATCCAATAACTTGATGGACATCACAAAACTAACAACCTTTCAAATAGGTTGACATACCCCAACGATCTTGTTGGTTCTCAATATTCATCATCATTGTCGTCATACTCCTACAATATTTTTTATATCCTGTCACTTATACTCTTTATTAGAATCATACTAATGTCACTTATACTCTTCCTCACTCTTGATCCTTTAAGCAAAGCTTGGATACCTAAAATAGGTCCTTCCAATCTCACTAGTTATTATGTGATATGGTGAATCGATAACACAGAGGTGTTGTCTCATTAAATCAACCAAAAGAAATACGACTAGTTTAGACCAAATATGACTCATGTCTTCCTCTTTGGGTTAACTCATGGATCTTCCTACCTTGATCATTGAAGGATGGTTAGTTCCCAACTATACCGTTCAAGGTCATAATCTTATTATATATACTTGTATTTCCAACATGGATTCTCTTATCTTTCTCCTCTCAGATAGTCACAAACCTCATTATTACTTGGTTGAAGATGTTTGAGAATTCATCCCCCAACCTACTTTTTAGCAAGCTTGTCAAAGGTAATGTCGATGGTAGTGTAACACCCCTATTTTACAACATTGGGTGTTACCGCCAGTGACCTTAGACTTTACCGTCCAAAGTCACCCAAGGCTTTTAGAATGATATAGAACAATTAAAATGCGGAATAAAACATAATACATAATGAGAAAAGGTGCTCCCGAGGGAGACTTGGTTCTTACAAAACATCTTACATTGTTTTCAAATATAAAGTTGTTCGGAATTGAAATGCAAAACCTGCTTGTCCTTGAAACGTAATGAAACTAAAGCAAAATGATAGAAAGGTACATCTTGAAAATCCTTGTTCTTCCTTCGTCTTCACTTCACTTCACGCCTTGTTGGGATTCCTAGATTCTGACATAATTCGCAAGGGGCGAGAGAATGCCAGGCAAACATGCGGAAAAGAAGAATTAGTCTAGGAGACTAAGCAAGCGGGAATGGAACTTCCCGAGGGTATTTCGGTAATTTCAATTATTGTCGAAATAGATAACAAGGTTGTGTTTACGATGGGGCTATATAATAAGGCTTGTTTATGTGGAGCTTTAATGGTTCGAAGGAGAGTATATCTTAAGTGAAGATAACTCGATAAGCGATAGAAGAGCTACTAGATTGTAGACTTCTTTAGGATTTCGAAAGTATGTTGGGAACGTTTATTAATTCATACAAGTAAAAACCTCTCGCGCCCTGAGCGGACCGAGAGCCGGATCGATCATTTGAGACCGGTCCGGTTTTGGTATCTTAAATGTGCATTAGCACTTATCTTGTATAGTGACGAAAGATATTCGACTTTGTTAATTATTTTTAATAGAGAGTGGTGGGACACGGATAATCCGAGCCACCCGAAGGAGAACTTCAATTCCCCGGCACTTAGCTAGAGTGCGCACAATCCCTCCTTGCAATCGGAGCGGATGGAGATCATGATCCCGAAAGTCGTATGGACGTACGACTTATTAAGGTTATATAGAGGCGTTGGCTATTCCACGCCCCTCACTAGTTCGTTCGACATTGATCTCTGAGCGAGATCGTAAACAAACAAGATAACGACCACACTAGCATAAGTAATCATATCAAAGTAATATAAAGTACACTATGCTAACAATAGTCGTCATTTCTAGCAATCGATATTTCCTAGGTTCATTTTTTATTTAGGCATACAAGTTGTTCCCACAGCGAGAATTTTCACGGAGGCGAAAAGTAAAAGGTCACAAGGGGAAATTCCACTTGCCTTGGCTTACAACGTATACTATTGATTCTTGACGGATGATGCGGTTTGCAACTTCGAACGCGGATCCCTACCTAAAGACACGGGATTTACGAACGGCTTATAAATATGGATTCCTCTTAACTTGGATTTTCTCTTATAATACTTTTATAAGAGAAGCGGAAATCTAAATTATTATGTTAATACTTTAGAAGATGATTTAAAATAATAATGTTCCTTCATTATTATTTTGGTTTTGTAATATCCTTATTATTCCATAAACTCTTACTTAAAATAATCTCTTTTAACTTTATTCACTATTTCTTTAATATAAGTAAGCAAGTAAAATTTCATAAAATACTATACTTTGCCTAGAAGTATTTTTCTTATAAACTATAAGTTTTCCTTGAATTATAAGAAATTCACTTTAGCCTTTCTATGTACTAGTCTTAGTTTAAAAATACTACTTTTAAGTTCCTTAAGGATCTTGAAGCGATATATCCCTCCCCAAGAATATTTTATTAATAATATACCTTTTGCAGACTTTTATTTAATTCTATAGTTCACCTAAAAATAAGGCTCATAAACTTATAATCTACTTTTCTTGGAAGTTTCCATAATTAAGACTTTCTATTTTTCCTTATAAGGTAACTTCCTAAATTTAACCTATGTTAAATTAATCTTATTTATTTTATTCTCATATTTCCTCTCATATTATATGGCTTTATAAAGTATATGATCCTAACCTATAAATATATGATCATGGCTTATAAATACCCTACTTCATGCTTATAGTCAATTATTATAATGTTTTAAGTTATAAAAATAATATCTCTTCCATATCTTAATTATTTCTTTTCATGCAATTAATCCTTATAGCTATATAATATCATAAAGTCGTTATAAGATCATACTTCCTATATTTAACCAAGACTTATGTTTTGTAATAATTCTCTACACTTTCGAGATCATCAAATTAGTATTCTTCTCCTATGGTGAATTTAATAATATAATTATTAATAATGTTATTCTTCCATAAAAATCAATATCTAAAGTAAAACTATAGTTCATGACTACTAGTTTTGAAACAATTATACTTTTGTAACATTTCTTTACAATTTTATTATTATAGTATGTCGTAAGTATTCTAGCGTCTTCATAATCTATTATAACTAATATCATAAACCAACCTAGTTTACTTTATATTCACTATTATACAAAAATACTAATAAAGTTCCTATTTTGTAGTAGCTTTACACTTAGGGTTATATTATACTATTATTTTTCCTTAAATGATGACTTTAGTAATATAACTATTATCAATATTATTCTTTTATAACAATCAATGTCTAATGTCAACTATACTCCATGACTACAATCTTTGTAATAATAATATTTTTATAAGGGTTCTCTACAATTTTATTGTCATTAAAGTATGTCATAGGTATTTTATCCACACTACCATATATTATAACTAAAATCATATAATAACCTAGATCACTTTATAGTCATATTTATCATATTATAATAAAAGTTTATATCTTGTAGTAATTTCATTACACTTAGAAGTATGCTATTTTAATAACTAATGAATTTATTTAATAACCTTATCATCATTACTAAGAACCTATAATATGATATCGTCTTATAGTTCAAGACATGCAATATTATTACCATATATAAATCTTACTTCTTTTATAAAGGTGACATTTTTAATATTACAAACTCTATTTCATATGCTATTTATTTTATAAAATATCTTTATAAGAAAAACACATGTCTAGCATAATATTATACTCATGATATGATTTAAGTAATCTAGTAGGGTTATATTTACTATAGTAACTAATATCTTTTCTAAAATTATTTACTTCTTCTCTACAACTAACAAGATCTACTTAATAAATTTAATAGATTTAATTTTACACTAACTTATTTATTCTACTCATTAAAATACATAATTCAATTTAATAAAAAAAATAAGGGTGTAGAATTATACTTTTCTTAGTTTGTATTACGGAACACATGAGAAGGGCGGGGGAGAGGACCGGTGGTGATGGGGCGGCGCGGACCAGGGATGGCGGCGAGGCACGGCGGGGGCTCCGACGTGGCGTTGGCGGCGCGCGCGGTGGCCGGCGGGAGGCTGGGTGGCGCCGGCGGTCTCCAAGGGAAAAGAAGGAGGGAATTTTGGTGGTGTTTTGATGGAGAATTTGTACTTGGAAGGGCTGATTTTTGGGCACTAGAGAGCCCTTCAATGGGAGGAAGAAGAGGAGGTGAATGTGTGAGTGCTAGGAGAGGTGAAGGCCCTTTATATAGGCAATTTGGAGGAGTTTGGCAATCCATGCCAATGGTGGAAGACCAATGGAGGAGGAGGAGGTGTTCTTGCATTGGCCAAGGGTGTGTTTCTTGATGGATGATGCAAGGTGATGCCATGGGGTGTGTCTTGCAAGCAAGAGGAAGAAGGGTGGAGGACATGCATTGCTCCCATGTCAAATCAAGTTGACTTGTTTGAAGAGGAAGACTAAAAATTGACATAAAATTAAAAGAGTGGGGTAAAATGGCAAGAAAGTTCACTTGGTCTAGCGGAAATGGAGAGGGGCGTGTGAGGGTGGAGTGCAAGAGATATCGGGTTCAAATCCCGGCTCTTGCATTCTTTTTACAAAGCTTGTAAATTGTATTTTTAGGCCTTTGTGTAATTTATTTTATGGAATAAATTCAATTTCTAAAAGACCTTATTTTTGTCTAATGCTCTTCTTATTAAATTACCTCACTTTATTAATCTATGCCCCTCAAGTTATTTTATTGAATTTTTATCTATTTTAATTTTCTTGATAATCTCTTTCAAAAGAAAATAATAGAAGTTAATTTGATATTTAGAAATTCTCCCTTTTAATTAGAGAAAAAAAATAACTGATAATAAATATTATATTGTAAAAAGCTTGGAATATCGCGGATATTACAATAGTACCCCCTTAAAATTAGTTTTGTCCCCGAAACTGGGAAAGACTTAGGGTGGTACAAGGTTAACATGGAAAGCTCCTAACACTCACATCCGTGAGGAAACACGAAAGGGTCTAGTACCCCCTTAAAGAACATTTCGTTCTTTATTTGAGATGACTGTACAAGTAGAAGAATTATTATTGTACCTTTATCTTAAGGAATCGTGAAGTTGGAAATCCTTAGGAAGATTCTCACATTTGAGCTTATGTGGCTTAATTGGAATCAAGGAATAGGATTGGAAATCCGATTGATCTGGCTAGCGAAGTAGGCGGGGTTGGTCAACCCTACGGAAGTTTTGGGTTGACCTTCCCGAACATAAAGGTTTGATTGCTTATAGAGTAAGTTTTTCTTTTTGAAATGAACACTTCGGTGCTTCTAGGAAGCGAGTAAGTCCTTGACTAATCTATTCTATATTTCTGGAATTTGGTCATTGCAGAGGAACCCTTTTCAGGTGACCATTCGATAACTGACGATATGGAAACGATGTTTGAATATACAAGGGCCATGCCTTGGAGAGAGAATTTCGATTTACGATTTCTAAGAAATTACTACTGGGATAGGGAATGGTTATCTTCCAAGAGGGAGTAACCATCGTTACGATGTCGTATTCGAATATATATCATACTATCGAGAAATGGTTCGAGCGTCCCTTAATATTATATTATACAGTATTTGTAAAAATGTAGTTTTTCGTAAGCAAGGTTAAACTCGAGGGACTACGTGGTTTCATTCCACCGATGTGATCAGTACCGGGGAGCGATTTCCCACATAATCGCCTAAAGTGTATATCTTCATAGGAATAAGACCTGAAATTCTACCTCAACCAAGTGGCCAAGATGGGAGGTACAAGTCCATTCTTATTCACCACCATGAATCTATACCGAAACCTTTGATTTATAACTTACAAATTCATTATGGTATATAAGTAACATTTTGAGGTGAACTTAGTAGTACAATGTATATATCATAAAGTTAAATTAGGGTTTAGCTCGAACGTTCTCTTATATAAGTTATCAATGGAACACATGCTTTGGTTCGATACGCAAGGATATAATATGATAACCATAATCATAATATATATTCAAAAGGAGAAACTCTTACGAGGAAGGGTGTCACCGACATAGTTTGACATTTTCATCTATTGTTACGATACAAAATGCCTTAAAGACGAAGCTAATAAGATTACGAGTATTAAACTGGGATAGGAAGGAGGATCCAACTATTCTTCTGGAACATCTGATGAAAAAAAGTTTGTTATTGCAGTGCATCTCATAGAACTATTGATCTTGACTCTGGGACGTAATCGAGCTCTTTCCTTTATCCTGAGTTGTAGACTACACAAAAGCAGTTCCCGTCGTTCTGTTGGAAAACTAAGGGTACTGGGAGACTGTGTTGGAGTGAGTTGGTCCTGACTTATTTGCTGGTTGCCTACAGAATTGGCGGAGATGTCCGTCTCTCCCACAGTTGAAGCACCTCCTAGGATTCTTGGTACAGTTTCGGTTGATATGTCCCGGTTCTTCACAGTTGTGACAGACTATAGAGCTCTTCTTGGTTTCCGGGCTTGGGAATGATTTAGACTTAGTTGGCTCGGACCCAGTCTTGCTCTTCTTTGACCAGTCTGAACTTTATGGAGAGCCTGGCCTCTTGAATTTGCCATTCTCCTTGTTATGAGGTTGTCCCCAATCTTCTACCCTTGGTGCGGGCTCCTCGAGCAAGGATTTTACCATGTGGGCCGCATCCACGTATTCTCCCAACGTCATGCACTTGCGATAACTCATCAGAGCTTTTATTTCTGGGCTTAATAATTCATGGAACCGTTGAATTCTCTCCGCCTTAGTGGGGACTTTCTTTGTGGCACCTCCCATTTGGGATTTAAGCTTTGTTGCATCGGGTATGCTCGGTCCACCAATCTTTTGGTAAGGAACCGTATAGAGCTTCTCTTTTTCCCAAGTTGTCCAGAAGTGATACAACATCTTTGCTTTAAACATTACCCAATTCAGACTTGGTTGTTCCGACAAGTTTGAATTTTCCCACCATTCTCGTGCTCCTCCCCTTAACTGAAGGGAGGCAAGGTGCACCTTTTCCACTTCTTTGCACTCAAGCGTGCTTAGGAGGCATTCCATTTGTGAGAACCATCTTACTATCTCGTTGGTTTCTCCTGTACCGTCATAAATGTCTGGCTTCTATGAGGAAAAAGTTCTCAGGTTCTTGTCACACTCTAAGCAAATTATTGATGAAGAAGTCTGAACGATACTATCCTTTGCATTGCTAGTTTGACCTCCTCTCGCTATCTTCTTCACGTCGGGCAATGTAGTTGGAAACATCTCATGACTGAATTGCTCCACGTGGACTCTTGCAGCTTCGATCCTTAAAGGACCACTTTCCACCGTCCTTGGTGGGTAAGAAACTTGTTGATGAGGGTCCTCTTGATTGTGACTAGAGCGCTTAGACCCTCCATCATTTTCCTGAGGTAGATTGCAAACAAAGGTGCTCCTATAGTTTTTCTCTTTAGGGTCCGCCATTCTTTGACGCTGAAATTTTTGATTTTCTTCTAATGTCTACAAGGAAGGGATGGTTAACAAGGTGTAAGAGGACTATCCGAACTAATAATGGAAAACAAAGGTTGGAAGTAAGTAACGTCGAGTAGGGAAGAGTTACTACTTTAGTTGTGACGAAATAGGAACACGTGTCCACTAATTGTCCAAATGATGAAGCAACTTCATGACTCACTAGGCATGTCGGGCAACTTAGCGAATTCATATGTCCAAATGTCTTGGTCTTAGCAGCTTGTTTTCTAACTTCATCTATCACCGTGTTGACTTACCAAAATGGAAGCGAAGAAAAGTCTATGACGTGGCTATAGCTTTACTATGGTTGATTATTCGGCTGACGACATCAAATGTCATGCCCAGTTCCCATCTGTTAGTCGAGCAATTCCTAACTGCTTGTCGGTACGTCGGATTAATATATCTTTCATTGGTCGGAATTCTCTACCACTCCTTTATTGGTAGATCATTGTCTATCCCTTACATATCTCTTTGATAATCTGTTTCGAGATCGGGTTACGTGGAGACATGTTATATCTTTAGTCGACTAAGCCTTCCTTGGTGTCCTCCTTGGAAATTTCTATCTTCCCGTGAGTCACTGGCTTAGTAAGTTTGACTATTTGGAAACGTAAGTGTTCCCCTTAGTTGGCGTGACTTCTTCTCACTCCCGATGTGCATGAACTAAGTTTTTTTTTTATTATTATAACCATTTTCTGTAAATGGCTACAATCGACATTCATATAGAATATCCGTAATTCTATATTTGAAGAAGGATATAGTTGTTTTTGCTAACTCCCAAGTATAGGAAAGAAATGATGCGCAAGTTTAGAGAAGAGAGAAAGTTTTTATTAGAACTTTTATGGAAACGGATTACAAAGGCTTTATATAATAAGCCATTACACCAGGGACGAAACAAAGATACTATCGACCTGACTATTCAAGGACAAAATGAACAGTCGAGTTAAGTGGACTACTTAGAGTTTCACACTACTTAATGATAAACAACCGAATTTTAGCCCTAGGGCGTGCTTCGGAAACAAAAGTTGTCCAAGAATCCTTCATCGAACAAACTTTCATCGAGGGCACCTCCTTCGTGGTTCAACAGTAATTGTGCTTGCTCGATGTGTCGGCGAGTTGCAGCTATATAGCCACGGTTGATTGCAAGACGAGCATGGAGTTGGGCGTCCTCGTTTTGGTATGACCTCATTTAATCAAACCATACTTCCTTGCGTTGAATGAGGTAGTCGTACTTTGGTTGACGAACTCTTGTTGGGTTTGGGCTGTTGATTGGAGATGGGTTTCTTGCTTGACTATTTGCTTGGTGATGGGATGACTCTCCCTGAGTCCAGTTAGCCCATCCATCCACTTGATAGGTCATTGGAACCTGACTTGTGGTTTGGTGACGTGGAGTCTTCGTCATGTGTCCCCATGGATGATATCCCGAGAATTCCTGCTCAGTGATTTCCGGACTTGATTGGCCGTGAAGTGGATTATTAACTCCTCCCTCGAGGAATGCTTCTCCTAGGTTCTCTTCCTCGAGATTCACCTCGGTTGCATTTTCCTTTATCTCCTCTTGTAGTGCTAGCTCGGGGTTGTCCTCGGGGTTGCCATTTGGCAAAAACGGCCATTGAGCGAAAGCCTCATCAAGCTCTTGAGCGGCCTTTTTGGCTTCTTCCCCGATTCCGGTTTGGCTTCTAGTGAGTACCATTTCTGTAGAGGAGAAGAAGGCGTTTATATAGAATATCCTTTGATTCTATAAGGCGAAGACATGTTGAAGGAATTTAAGGTATTGTTTATAAAAATCACATATAAAATGTTTACTTTAAGACTTTTCATTTTCTTGGCCCTATTAAGGAGTCTAGGAAATTTCTTTTGAACATGTTACTTAAGACGGGAAATCCTTGCTTTACCGACAAGTTTACTAAGGTAAAAGTTAAGTTTACCGAAAAAAATTATATCGAAAATGTCTAGAGTTTAAAAGTTGAAACACTTATACTACTTAAGTTTTTACGAAATAAGTGTTGAGATTACTAACAAGTTTCCTGGTGTGAAGAAGCGAGTATTTTATAAATTTCTAAAGAAGTGTTTAAAATTCTACTTGAATTGGAATGTTCGTACGACTTAAGTTTTCGAAGGATAGAAAGGGAATTTTATAAAAACGTTAGTTCTAGAACTAGGTACTTGGTATCTAAAGTTTCAAGCACTTTTAAGAGGTTTTTCTTAGCTAAGAAGTTTCAAGAGAGAAAGTTATTAATCCTAATTTTTCTTCAAGGAATATAGAAGGAAATTTTTCTATGTTTGAAAGTTTGAAATAGCGGAAGTAAAAATTAAGGTTTTAAAAGTTCTCGGTTTTCAAAAATTTTCGGTTTTAAAACTTTTTGGTTTTAAAACAAAAACGTTTAGCTCTGATACCACAATTGTAACACCCCTATTTTACAACATTGGGTGTTACCGCCAGCTACAATTATAACACCCCTATTTTACAACATTGGGTGTTACCGCCAGTGACCTCAGACTTTACCGTCCAAAGTCACCCAAGGCTTTTAGAATGATATAGAACAATTAAAATGCGGAATAAAACATAATACATAATGAGAAAAGGTGCTCCCGAGGGAGACTTGGTTCTTACAAAACATCTTACATTGTTTTCAAATATAAAGTTGTTCGGAATTGAAATGCAAAACCCGCTTGTCCTTGAAACGTAATGAAACTAAAGCAAAATGATAGAAAGGTACATCTTGAAAATCCTTGTTCTTCCTTCGTCTTCACTTCACTTCACGCCTTGTTGGGATTCCTAGATTCTGACATAATTCGCGAGGGGCGAGAGAATGCCAGGCAAACATGCGGAAAAGAAGAATTAGTCTAGGAGACTAAGCAAGCGGGAATGGAACTTCCCGAGGGTATTTCGGTAATTTCAATTATTGTCGAAATAGATAACAAGGTTGTGTTTACGATGGGGCTATATAATAAGGCTTGTTTATGTGGAGCTTTAATGGCTCGAAGGAGAGTATATCTTAAGTGAAGATAACTCGATAAGCGATAGAAGAGCTACTAGATTGTAGACTTCTTTAGGATTTCGAAAGTATGTTGGGAACGTTTATTAATTCATACAAGTAAAAACCTCTCGCGCCCTGAGCGGACCGAGAGCCGGATCGATCATTTGAGACCGGTTCGGTTTTGGTATCTTAAATGTGCATTAGCACTTATCTTGTATAGTAACGAAAGATATTCGACTTTGTTAATTATTTTTAATAGAGAGTGGTGGGACACGGATAATCCGAGCCACCCGAAGGAGAACTTCAATTCCCCGGCACTTAGCTAGAGTGCGCACAATCCCTCCTTGCAATCGGAGAGGATGGAGATCATGATCCCGAAAGTCGTATGGACGTACGACTTATTAAGGTTATATAGAGGCGTTGGCTATTCCACGCCCCTCACTAGTTCGTTCGACATTGATCTCTGAGCGAGATCGTAAACAAACAAGATAACGACCACACTAGCATAAGTAATCATATCAAAGTAATATAAAGTACACTATGCTAACAATAGTCGTCATTTCTAGCAATCGATATTTCCTAGGTTCATTTTTTATTTAGGCATACAAGTTGTTCCCACAGCGAGAATTTTCACGGAGGCGAAAAGTAAAAGGTCACAAGGGGAAATTCCACTTGCCTTGGCTTACAACGTATACTATTGATTCTTGACGGATGATGCGGTTTGCAACTTCGAACGCGGATCCCTACCTAAAGACACGGGATTTACGAACGGCTTATAAATATGGATTCCTCTTAACTTGGATTTTCTCTTATAATACTTTTATAAGAGAAGCGGAAATCTAAATTATTATGGTAATAATTTAGAAGATGATTTAAAATAATAATGTTCCTTCATTATTATTTTGATTTTGTAATATCCTTATTATTCCATAAACCCTTACTTAAAATAATCTCTTTTAACTTTATTCACTATTTCTTTAATATAAGTAAGCAAGTAAAATTTCATAAAATACTATACTTTGCCTAGAAATATTTTTCTTATAAACTATAAGTTCTCCTTGAATTATAAGAAATTCACTTTAACCTTTCTATGTACTAGTCTTAGTTTAAAAATACTACTTTTAAGTTCCTTAAGGATCTTGAAGCGATATATCCCTCCCCAAGAATATTTTATTAATAATATACCTTTTGTAGACTTTTATTTAATTCTATAGTTCACCTAAAAATAAGGCTCATAAACTTATAATCTACTTTTCTTGGAAGTTTCCATAATTAAGACTTTCTATTTTTCCTTATAAGGTAACTTCCTAAATTTAACCTATGTTAAATTAATCTTATTTATTTTATTCTCATATTTCCTCTCATATTATATGGCTTTATAAAGTATATGATCCTAACCTATAAATATATGATCATGGCTTATAAATACCCTACTTCATGCTTATAGTCAATTATTATAATGTTTTTAAGTTATAAAAATAATATCTCTTCCATATCTTAATTATTTCTTTTCATGCAAGTAATCCGCATAGCTATATAATATCATAAAGTCGTTATAAGATCATACTTCCTATATTTAACCTAGACTTATGTTTTGTAATAATTCTCTACACTTTCGAGATCATCAAATTAATATTCTTCTCCTATGGTGAATTTAATAATATAATTATTAATAATGTTATTCTTCCATAAAAATCAATATCTAAAGTAAAACTATAGTTCATGACTACTAGTTTTGAAACAATTATACTTTTGTAACATTTCTTTACAATTTTATTATTATAGTATGTCGTAAGTATTCTAGCGTCTTCATAATCTATTATAACTAATATCATAAACCAACCTAGTTTACTTTATATTCACTATTATACAAAAATACTAATAAAGTTCCTATTTTGTAGTAGCTTTACACTTAGGGTTATATTATACTATTATTTTTCCTTAAATGATGACTTTAGTAATATAACTATTATCAATATTATTCTTTTATAACAATCAATGTCTAATGTCAACTATACTCCATGACTACAATCTTTGTAATAATAATATTTTTATAAGGGTTCTCTACAATTTTATTGTCATTAAAGTATGTCATAGGTATTTTATCCACACTACCATATATTATAACTAAAATCATATAATAACCTAGATCACTTTATAGTCATATTTATCATATTATAATAAAAGTTTATATCTTGTAGTAATTTCATTACACTTAGAAGTATGCTATTTTAATAACTAATGAATTTATTTAATAACCTTATCATCATTACTAAGAACCTATAATATGATATCGTCTTATAGTTCAAGACATGCAATATTATTACCTTATATAAATCTTACTTCTTTTATAAAGGTGACATTTTTAATATTACAAACTCTATTTCATATGCTATTTATTTTATAAAATATCTTTAGAAGAAAAACACATGTCTAGCATAATATTATACTCATGATATGATTTAAGTAATCTAGTAGGGTTATATTTACTATAGTAACTAATATCTTTTCTAAAATTATTTACTTCTTCTCTACAACTAACAAGATCTACTTAATAAATTTAATAGATTTAATTTTACACTAACTTATTTATTCTACTCATTAAAATACATAATTCAATTTAATAAAAAAAATAAGGGTGTAGAATTATACTTTTCTTAGTTTGTATTACGGAACACATGAGAAGGGCGGGGGAGAGGACCGGTGGTGATGGGGCGGCGCGGACCAGGGACGGCGGCGAGGCACGGAGGGGGCTCCGACGTGGCGTTGGCGGCGCGCGCGGTGGCCGGCGGGAGGCTGGGTGGCGCCGACGGTCTCCAAGGGAAAAGAAGGAGGGAATTTTGGTGGTGTTTTGATGGAGAATTTGTACTTGGAAGGGCTGATTTTTGGGCACTAGAGAGCCCTTCAATGGGAGGAAGAAGAGGAGGTGAATGTGTGAGTGCTAGGAGAGGTGAAGGCCCTTTATATAGGCAATTTGGAGGAGTTTGGCAATCCATGCCAATGGTGGAAGACCAATGGAGGAGGAGGAGGTGTTCTTGCATTGGCCAAGGGTGTGTTTCTTGATGGATGATGCAAGGTGATGCCATGGGGTGTGTCTTGCAAGCAAGAGGAAGAAGGGTGGAGGACATGCATTGCTCCCATGTCAAATCAAGTTGACTTGTTTGAAGAGGAAGACTAAAAATTGACATAAAATTAAAAGAGTGGGGTAAAATGGCAAGAAAGTTCACTTGGTCTAGCGGAAATGGAGAGGGGCGTGTGAGGGTGGAGTGAAAGAGATCTCGGGTTCAAATCCCGGCTCTTGCATTCTTTTTACAAAGCTTGTAAATTGTATTTTTAGGCCTTTGTGTAATTTATTTTATGGAATAAATTCAATTTCTAAAAGACCTTATTTTTGTCTAATGCTCTTCTTATTAAATTACCTCACTTTATTAATCTATGCCCCTCAAGTTATTTTATTGAATTTTTATCTATTTTAATTTTCTTGATAATCTCTTTCAAAAGAAAATAATAGAAGTTAATTTGATATTTAGAAATTCTCCCTTTTAATTAGAGAAAAAAAATAACTGATAATAAATATTATATTGTAAAAAGCTTGGAATATCGCAGATATTACAGGTAGCTCATGCCTCCTAATCGTGTTGAGCTCTTCGTCTCATGTTTCTTTCCTAAGTAACCTAACAATGTCCATTATGAAAGTCAACTCCAACTATTTGTCTATCACATTATGGTATTATCTCCACTTAAGTCTTCAAAATACGGTACAAGATTACTTCCATAGCCTCGTCCGAAGGCTCACTTTTCATGAATTGTGAGTCGGGTCTAAAATAGCTCTCCTTAGAAAGATAATGCACTAATAATCATGCTTAGTTACTCAATTAATTTTACCAACCTTCTTTAACTAAGCGTTAATTTAAGTTTAACGCTATCACGTCTTCATTCTTCACTGTGTCTACTAGTTCTTCCACTTATAGAGGTAGTAACATCCATCATTACACCATCCTCGAGAACAATTAGTATCTTCTCTCTCTTTTTTTTTAATTAGGTTTACATATCTTATATCACTCATTAGTATTCTTAACTTGAGCTCAGGAGCAATTGCTTTTCTCCTTCCGCACAATCAATCTTTACTTATTTTACTTATCATGACATTAATCTATCAACACAATCAGTTACTTGGATTTCTACAAACATCTACTTCTATTAAACAAGCAAAATGTTTACGGAGATCCTCTTGTATGATGATGATGTCTCGACGTGTCTTTCTATCCCAAATGCACTATGCCCCAAAAATCAAGTTTTTGTGTAAAAGGAACTCTAAGTTGGACCTCACATGCTCTATTGTTAGGACCTTGTGCCCTTGTTGTCAACCTTGGCTCTGATACCAATCTGTAACACCCCATCTTATAATCCGAGTTGTTACCTGGTTGTGGACCACACTTGGGTCCACCAAAACAAGCCTGACAACAAATTCACGAACATTGGACCTTGCAACAAAGGCACAGCAAGAAAAGCCAAGAAAACATCCAACTTATCTTTTTCAAAGTAACTCGAAAACCAATACAAATGCAACCAGCTACTAGAACTACATCCAACTTATTAGATACTAACATCAACTCAATGTGATTATTTACTACCCTGTCCTTACAACTAGGGACTCAAGCCCTGAATTCCCACTAAGACACATCACGTCGAGATCGAGCATCATCGTCCAATAAGTGATCTCCTGGAACATTTCCCATACAAGGATGTTTACCTAAAACATTGGAAGTGGATCACATTAGCTAACAATCCTGGTATGGGCCAAACAAGCAAATCAAACATGCAGAACAAAACATAGATTATCAAAATAACGCACTCAGTCATTCATATACATAATAAACTAATATGCACACAAAAACACGTCGTATAATTATATAGACTAGCATATCAATTTCCAAACCAACACTCCATTCCACAATAACAAATAAGCACGAGATTAAACAATGTAATACTCATGCAACATATTTCATAACAACCAGCAATAATTCCTCCATAATCCAAACCATAATCATTCTCCAAATTCAGGCAACCCAAACCTGCCTTTGAAACATGGTACACGGCTAGCGTGCTCTAAGCTTATGCCATTTTCTTTCCCATCACCCTTCTTTCCCCAGCTAAGTCTCTACTAGAGCACTCGCCAAAACAATCAATTTTTGAAGGTGATCTCTACACGCCGCATGACTATGTCCGGGGTCTCTTCTCCACCGACTTGTCCGTGTCCATAATCACACCCGCAGAGATCAAGTTGCACAGAATAAAAATTATTGAACCAATTCCAATAGCTCTCAAATATGAAAATATACTATGGAAGAATATTCCAAAATAGAAGACCACACATTCAATTTACTAGTTTAACACATAACATGATCGCAAGCTAAGTAAGTCTAGACGACTTACCTTGAAGACGAATTCTCTAGGCCAACAAACAATAACTAACCCGCAAGGTGGTCCCCTGTTGTGAAATATAACAAAAGATTTCTCAACAACGAGCTCACGGAAACACTTCTTAGTTGTATACTCAAATTCTATAATCTCCTAATCGATAGACGATTTAATTTCCGAATATCGATATATAACAAATCCTTAGTTATCATGCTTTAAGGAGCTATCTTGGCGGAATTATAACTAATTATCCGCTTCACTTTTGAAACAATTTTCTAAATAAAAATTGTTCATTAGCAACAGTTCTCAAAGGTGACCAAATCTCGGATCAAACGGATTAACAACGAATCCCGAGTAATTATCCGAAGTCCTTTACCTGCCAATCGGTATTCAAAACTTGTATTCGCTATAACTGAAGATCCTGACGTCCGTTTCTCGAGCGGTTTGAACCTGTGGGACCATATCAACGTCAAGATTATAAAAACCATAAATTTAATTAGCAAAGCGGAACCAAAAGGCCCTTACGGTGGCTCCGCAATCAGCCCGCTAATTAATTTCGATCGTATATACCTTCACTCGTGCCCATGGCTCGTTTGGCTCGATCATGGCTTGATCCCCGAGTCCGAGGGTGGCTGAGCGTTGCTCGACAGCGTCTCCCATGGTGGTTGGTGGTCGGACAAGCTACCGATCGCCGGCGACGTTGCTTGGCGAGGCGAAAAGATGACCGACGGTGATGGTTCGAACTCTTTCCTTCCCGAGTCGTGGTCGTCCCGCCATGATTCTTCTCTTGGTTCTGGTTTTGGCCTCCTCTTACAGCAGCTCACTCATGGAGAAAGATGAGGGTAAGGTGGAGGAGCTAGAGGAAGAAGGAGGTGGAAGAGGAAGAGAAGGTTGCCGGCGGTGGAGGCCGTATTCTTTCGCTCGATTCCTTCCTTTATCTTCACAATTGGATAAACTTTGATGAGGCAAGAAGAGATATGCCGTGGCTGAATTCTACTCACATTCCTTCATCATTAAGGCAAGAGATATGAGTTTTAAAACTAAACCCATCTCGGAACGGAACTCACGTTAAAGCGGTAAAATTATGTACCTCGGGTGGAAAAACTCACTAAACAAAAAACGTCCCGTAAATTATGTAGACCAATAAAATCAATTTTCTATGATTTTATTATACTACCTTCAATTTTTAAGGCTTCCGTTTCGTATTTTAAATCCTTTACAGTACATAATTAAAAAGACGGCTTATCCAATAAATATTCTTTTCCCACTGAAAAATCCTAGAATTCATACCGATCCATAAAATCATTTCTTTGTGATTTTAGGATATCACCAAGAATTTTCTAGGATTTAAATTCCAACAAAAATATTGGATTAAGCGTTAAAATGGACCAAAAAGGTTAAAAGGATATCCGAGAAAAATTCAAAAATATCCTCAAAAACCGCAGTTATTACAATTTATGTGTAGGAATACAATATTATGTAGTTTTTTTATGCACATATAATTAGTTTTGATATACTCAAATTTGTTCATTGATATACTCGTATTTGTTCATTGATATACCCCTATTTGTTCATTGATATACCCATGGTATACCATTATTTGTTCATTAGTATACTTCTTTTTTGTTCATTTGGATACCATTATTTGTTCATTGATATACCCTATTTTTCCATCGATATACCCTTATTTGTTCATTGATATAACCTTATTTTTTCATTATTATACCCTTATTTGTGAATTGAAATAAACTTATGTTTTATGTGTCAAGGCTATCAACTTGTACATTTAGGACTATTAATATCATCAACTTGTACATTTAGGACTATCTATTTGTGCATTTTTGCATTTATTTTGTGCTTTAAGGCTATCTTGAATCTTGAATTCAAAGTATAATACGAATGAAGTGCTTTAAGGCTAACTTGTCAATACGAATGAAGTGCTCAATATATATAGTACCAAATTAGGATAAGTTAGATGTAGAAACTTGAATGCAAAAGATAATAGATAAAGAATTTGACTTTGCAATCAATGGTGTATGCTAAGAGAACGATACAACAATAAATCGAAGAGGAGTGCTTGTGCCTTATTTAGCTATGAACAAATTGATGTTAGTAATGAACAAATATGCATATAGCAATGAACAAATTGAGGTTACTAGTGAACAAATATGCATCTAGTAATGAACAATTATGTGAAAAAGGCAATGAACAAATATGCATAAACCAGTGAACAAATTAATGTTGCTAATGAACAAATATGAACAAACCGATGAACAAATATGCCAAAACCAAAGAATAAATATTTTCGTTTTTTATGAACAAATAATAGATTTTTTATGCACAAGCAATAGTTTATTTATGCACAAAATCACAGTTTTGATGAACAAAATCACAATTTTGATGAACAAATCCACATTATTGATGAACAAATCCACAATACTGATGAACAATCTGGGCACGTGTCCTATTTCCGTTTTTTTTCAAAAATACGCGAATAATTCGCCAATAATTCGCCCGTGCCGTTTTTCCCCCTTTTAAGTGAAATGATCAGTTCATTTGATTTTTCTTTATCCAACGGCTCCTTTTCTTTCTTATTTCGCACTTGGGCGCCCATTCGCACTTGAACCGGACCCTTGTTTTATATCATTAATAATGAGATGCCTTGCATAAAAAGATATGTAAAATATAAAAAGATAATCTAACTTGATCTAAGTTATCATCCAAGCAAAGTACATGTTTTAATTATAAAATAATATTCTAAGACATGATTTCATATCATAAATTAATAATGTGTAAGGGATATTATTTAAATAAAATAATAAGATTATTTTTATCATAACACCATGATTATGAAAAACATGCTATATAAGCTTGACTAGGATTTTCTATTTTTGAAAGTTACTAGAAAAAGACACCTACTAATATTTTTATCTCTAGTAAAATATTACATGTCTTAGTTAAAGAATATAATGAGAATATATTATATAAGATCTTATTATAAAAAGATATTGCGAAAAGGATAAAGATGTAATAATGAGAAGAATTAGAAGATATTTAATCATAAGGGTATTTTGGACTTACCACTCTAGAAGAATAATTTATAAGAAAATAATATTTCTTAAAAATATGAAAAAGTATGTCTTATGATGTTATAAAGACATTTTCTTACTTAGCTTTATGGATAGAATAAAGAATAAATAAAAAGAAAGGAATATTCTAGTAAATCAAATAAAGTTATTTCTTGAATTTCAAAGAATAATATTATATAAGATTAAAATAAGGACTTTTGTAAGGAATGAAAGGATATTACAAAAGTTAAAATAATAATAAGGAATATTATTATTTTATTTATCATCCAACTAATAAGGACTTTTGTAAGGAATGAAAGGAATATTCTAGTAAAGTAATCTCTTAGAAGAATAAAAGAGATTTTTCGTAACTTTAGAAGAGAACGGAAATTCTTATTAAGGTTATCGGAATAGGTCGAATTCCCGTTCCAAGTCGCGAAACAACGTTTTCCGCTCTTTCGCTAAATCCGTTATCGTCAGAACAAAGGCAAGTGGAATTTCCCCTTGTAACCTTATATATATCCATCTCCGTGAAATTCTCGATGTTGGGAACAACTTGTGTGCTAAGTAACAAAAGGAACCTAGGAAATATCGATTGTTAGATATAACAACCCCATTGTTAGTATAGTACGCTCTTTATTATTGATAGGATTATTTATGCTAGGTTGGTTGTGGCCTTGATTGTTACGGCTTCGTTAAGAGGTCAATGTCCAACAAACTAGTGAGGGGCGCGAAAGTAGCCGACGCCTCTATAAAACTTACTAAGTCGTAATGTCTACGTGTTTGAAGTACGACTTTCAGGATCTTGATCCAGTCCGCTCCGATTGCAAGGAGGGACGAGTTGCACTCTAGCTAAGTGCCGGAAACCGAGTTTCCAATGGTGGATCGGGCCATCTGAGCCCCCACCCCCTTTTTAAAAATCATTAACGAAATCGATTATTTTCGTCACTATATAAGATAAGTGCCCAATGCACATTTAAAAGACATCAAAACCGGACCGATCTCAAATGATCAATCCGGCTCTCTGTCCGCTCAGGGCGCGAGAGGTTTTCAACTTTTATGAATTAATAACGTTCTCAACATACTTTCGATTCTAAAAGAAGTCTACAATCTAGTAGCTCTTCTCTCGATTATCGAGCTATCTCCGCTTGAGCTACGCTCTCCTTCGTACCGTTAAAACCCACATAAACAAGCCATACCTTAAACACAACTCAATAATATCTCTCTCGATACTGATAAATTACCGAAATACCCTCGGGAAGTTCCGTTCCCGCTTGCTTAGTCTCCTTAGACTAATTCCCCACTTCTGCATTTTTGCCTAGTATTTCTCGCCCTTCGCGAAGGTTCAGGAAACATCAGGCGAGGATTGAAGGTCAAGGCAAGACGACATCGAAGGAAGGAAGGAATTCTCATAAGAGCAAGGCATTCCGAAGATAGTGCACTAGCTCTTCCCTTTTTAAAAAAACCAAGCAAATCATCATCACATGAGTTGTCTTGGGAAAACATTCTTGTAATTTTAGATTACGTATTTTAAACCCTTTTTAAACGGCTTTACTTTCCGCTGCTACATCTTTTGTAAAACGACCCTCAATGTAATGAACGAAAGTTCTTATCAATAAATAAAATTCCGCTTTTGGTCAATTTCATCTTCAATTAAAGAATCAAGTCTCATTCGTGAGCATCCGTTTATTTATGTAACATTTATGTTAATTTTCCGCATTTGTATGAGTTCAATATCATTCTAAAATCCTTGTGTGACTTTGGACGGGAAAGTCCGAGGTCACTGGCGGTAATACCCAATGTTGTAAAATAATGGTGTTACAACCCCACTGTTATCGTCGTTCACTCTTTATTATTGATAGGATTATTTAAGCTAGTTTTGTTGTGGCCTTGATTGTTTACGGTCTCGTTAAGAGATCGATGTCAAACAAACTAGTAAGGGGTGCGGATGTAGCCCGACGTCTCTATATAACTTACTAAGTCTTATGCCTATGTGCTTAAAGTACGACTTTCAGGATCATGATCCAGTCCGCTTCGATTGCAACGAGGGATGAGCAACACTCTAGCTAAGTGCCGGAAACTGAGTTTTCCCTTGGTGGACCGGGCCATTCAAGCCCCCACCCCCTTTAAAAATCATTAACGAAATCGAATATTTTCGTCACTATATAAGATAAGTGCCCAATGCACATTTAAAAGACATCAAAACTGGACCGATCTCAAATGATCGATCCGGCTCTCGGACCGCTCACGGCGCGAGAGGTTTTCAACTTTTATGAATTAATAACGTTCCCAACATACTTTCGATTCTAAAAGAAGTCTACAATCTAGTAGCTCTTCTCTCGATTATCGAGCTATCTCCGCTTGAGATACGCTCTCCTTCGTACCGTTAAAACCCACATAAACAAGCCATACCTTAAACACAACCCAATAATATCTCTCTCGATACTGATAAATTACCGAAATACCCTCGGGAAGTTCCGTTCCCGCTTGCTTAGTCTCCTTAGACTAATTCCCCACTTCTGCATTTTTGCCTAGTATTTCTCGCCCTTCGCGACAAATGCCAGACTATAGGAATGTACACCGATGTTTTGAAGACAAAGTCAAGAAGGTTCAGGAAACATCAGGCGAGGACTGAAGGTCAAGGCAAGACGATATCGAAGGAAGGAAGGAATTCTCATAAGAGCAAGGCATTCCGAAGATAGTGCACTAGCTCTTCCCTTTTTAAAAAAACCAAGCAAATCATCATCACATGAGTTGTCTTGGGAAAACATTCTTGTAATTTTAGATTACGTATTTTTAACCCTTTTTAAACGGCTTTACTTTCCCCTGCTACATCTTTTGTAAAACGACCCTCAATGTAATGAACGAAAGTTCTTATCAATAAATAAAATTCCGCTTTTGGTCAATTTCATCTTAAGTTAAAGAATCAAGTCTCATTCGTGATCATCCGTTTATTTATGTTAATTTTCCGCATTTGTATGAGTTCAATATCATTCTAAAAGCCTTGGGTGACTTTGGACGGAAAAGTCCGAGGTCACTGGCGGTAATACCCAATGTTGTAAAATAGGGGTGTTACAACCCCACTGTTATCGTCGTTCACTCTTTATTATTGATAGGATTATTTAAGCTAGTTTGGTTGTGGCCTTGATTGTTTACGGTCTCGTTAACAGATCGATGTCGAACAAACTAGTAAGGGGCGCGGACATAGCCCGACGCCTCTATATAACTTACTAAGTCGTATGCCTATGTGCTTAAAGTACGACTTTCAGGATCATGATCCAGTCCGCTCCGATTGCAAGGAGGGATGAGCAGCACTCTAGCTAAGTGCCGGAAACTGAGTTTTCCCTTGGTGGACCGGGTCATTCAAGCCCCCACCCCCCTTTAAAAATCATTAATGAAATCGAATATTTTCGTCACTATATAAGATAAGTGCCCAATGCACATTTAAAAGACATCAAAACCGCTGATCTCAAATGATCGATCCGGCTCTTGGTCTGCTCAGGGCGTGAGAGGTTTTCATCTTGTATGAATTAATACCGTTCCCAACATACTTTCGATTCTAAAAGAAGTCTACAATCTAGTAGCTCTTCTCTCGATTATCGAGCTATCTCCGCTTGAGATACGCTCTCCTTCGTACCATTAAACCTCACATAAATAATTCTTATCTTTAAACACAACCCGATAATATCTTCCTCGATATTACTCAAATTACCGAATTACCCTCGGAAAGTTCCGTTCCCGCTTGCTTAGTCTCTTAGACTAATGCTTCTTTTCCGCATGTTTGCCTGGCATATTCTCGCCCCTCGTGAATTATGTCAGAACCTAGGAATCTCAATAAGGCGTGAAGCGAAGGCGAAGGAAGGACGAGGATTTTCAAGATGTACTTTTCATATCATTTTGATTTACTTCCGTTATGTTTCAAGGACAAGTTGGTTTTGCGTTTCATTTCCGAACAGCATTATGTTTAAAGCACTGTAAGATGTTTTGTACGAACAAAGTCTCTTTCGAGAGCACCCTTTTTATGCTATGAATTATGTTTATTTCCGCATTTTTATCATTCTATATCATTCTAAAAGCCTTGGGTGACTTTGGACGGTAAAATCTGAGGTCACTGGCGGTAATACCCAATGTTGTAAAATAGGGGTGTTACAGCAAGAATGATAATACCATCAAAAAGTGCATCAATACATCCAAGTTAGCCTAAGTTAATAATTTTATTAAAATCTTTGTGAAATTTAAATTTTCTTAGGTTTAACATAAATGAGTTTAATAAATCTTAATTGTCTATTTGTTATAAAAAAAAAAAAAAATATTGGTGAAGTGATGCATAACCGAAGATATAAAATCTTCGATTTTTTAGAAAAAATAAATCATTTATTTGGTTAATATAAAAATGAAATATTTATATGTGGGATGAATCTGCTATCAAATTATAACCAATAAAAATACACCAATTATATTTTAACCTATTCGATTGATTATAAAAATATGGATGATGTGGTTCAAAGTGAGATTGACATGTGTCGTTTTCAATATCTACTTTAGTTATTGGTCAACAATATCGTATTATCTATGATATATTTTATTTGAACAAACAATAGTCATTTAGGTTCATTCTAAAATGTGACATCTAATTAATTTACACATTTACATATATGAAATATTTTTATTATTAATATCCAAATTAAAATTGAATAATAATAATATAAAATTGGTCATATTGATAAATATAAATCCTAAGAAAATAATGGTTTCTTAATTCTTCTACAATTTAGATTTTTTTTTATTAATAATAATGCAAAATAGTTCTAATTGATAAATCCCAATCTTATAAAAATAATAATTTTATGATTATTCTAGAATGTGGAATTTTTTATTATTAATATTAAAATTAAAATTAAATAACAGTATAAAATAGGAGGAAAAATATTCAAATCCAAATTCTATGAAAATAAACATAAATAATTTTTTATTTAATATATAAATAATATATAGGGTTATCAATCAAATTTCAACCAATAAAACATAGCCTAATTCAATGCTAACCAATTAGATTGATTTTAAAATGATCGGTGATGTGGTTCAATGTGAGCTTGGCACATGTTATTTTATATATATTTTTAAATGCATGATTTAGTATATAGTAATGATAAATTTATCTTAAAATTAAAACTATTTAGTACGGATTGATCTTAAAAAAGTTACTTACATTAACATAGATATAATTAAGTAGTAATTATTCTATATATATGTTGATCTTAAAAAGTCAATACCTTTTAGTAATTAAATAAATTAAGAGTAAATTATATAGTGTATGTAATTAATTGTATTTTTATTTGTAAGGATACAATTGTATATTAATAGCATTAGCAATATTATTATATTATATATAATGATACATATTAAAGATGATGATATACAATTATATAATATTTAAATTTTGTCCATAAAAAAGTAGTAGATCATTGTATATTAGAGATATTATGTATGTATAGTTTCATACTTGTCATTGGAAAAAAAATAACAATACATATTAAAGATGATGATGTGCAATTATATATTTTTAGTAATTAAATAAATTAAGAGTAAAATAATTATATAGTGTATGTAATTAATTCTATTTTTATTTGTAACGATATAATTGTATGTTAATAACATTAGCACTATTATTATATTATATAATGATACACATTAAAAATGATTATATACAATTATATAATATTTAAATTTTGTCCATAAAAAAGTTAGTATATTACATATAATGATATATATTAAAGATGATGATATATAATTTGAGTCCGGTTCAGGTGCGAATGGGCGCTCATGTGCGAAATAAGAAAGAACAAGAGCCGTTGGATCAAGAAAAATCAAAGGCGTTGATCATTTCACTTTAAAAGGGGAAAAACGGCACGGGCGAATTTTTGGCGAATTATTCGCGTATTTTTGAAAAAAACGGAAATAGGACACGTGCCTAGATTGTTCATCGAAAATGTGGATTTGTTCATCAGTACTGTGAATTTGTTCATCAATACTACGGATTTGTTCGTCTAACAATGTGGATTTGTTCATCAACACTTTGGCATATTTGTTCATTAGTTTTGACATATTTGTTGATCGGTTTGTGCATATTTGTTCATTAGTAACATCAATTTGTTCATTGGTTTATGCGTATTTGTTCATTGATACATGCATATTTTTTCACTGTTATATTCATATTTGTTCATTGGTTTTGGCGTATTTGTTCATCGGTTTGTGCATATTTGTTCATTAATTTATGCATATTTGTTCATTGCCTTTTCATATAATTGTTCATTGCTAAATACATGTTTGTTCATTAGTAACCTCTTAGCATACACCATATTATTGCAAAGTCAGATTCTTTATCTATTATTCTTTGTATTCAAGTTTCTAAATCAAACTTATCTTGTTTAGGTACTACATTGAGCACTTCATTCGTATTGACAAGTTAGCCTTAAAGCACTTCATTTGTATTATTCTTTGCATTCAAGATAGCCTTAAAAGCACAAAATAAATACAAAAAATGCACAAATAGATAGTCCTAAATGTACAAGTTGATGATATTAATAGTCCTAAATGTACAAATTGATGGTATTGACACATAAACATAAGTATATTTCTATTCACAAATAGGATATATCAATGAACAAACAAGGTTATATCAATGTACAAATAGAAGTATATCAATGAACAAATATGGGTATATCAATCAACAAATAATGGTTTATCAATGAACAAATAAGGTTATATCAATGAATAAATAGTAGTATATCAATGAACAAATATTGGTATATCGAAACTAATTATATGTGCATCAAAAACTATATAATATTGTATTCATACACATAAATAAGGTTAAAAAATAAAATTAAAAATAAAAAAAGTTCAAAATCGATGAACATTGTTATCAAAAACTCGATGCACAAACAGTTAGTATTGATGAACAATTGGTCAATATTGATGAACAAATCGCTAGTTTTGATGAACAAATTGGGCGCGTCTCATAAAAACGTATTTTTCGAAAAATTCGTGAATAATACGGGAAAAATTCGTCCATGCCGTATTTTATTGAAAAATACGGGAATAATACGGGAAAAATTCGCCCGTGTCGTATTTTTTTAATGAATGTTTAATCAGGGACGTTGATTTTTTGGAAGGAACGGACGAGATTTATTCTCAATTCTCACCTAGGCGCCCATTCGCCCAGAACTCTTCCCCATATAATTATATAATATTTAAAATTTGTCCATGAAAAAAGTAGCAAATCATTGTATATTAGAGATATTATGTACGGATAGTTTCATACTTGCCATTGAAAAAAAATAAAAGTACATATTAAAGATGATGATGTACAATTATATAATATTTTAATTTAATTTGTCCATAAAAAAAGTAGTAGATCATTGTATATTAATAGGAATAGTAATATTATTATATTATATGTTTTTAAGGGTTGTAAATATTAAAATGAAGAAAGGGTAAAGAAGTAAATTTAAGAATTAAGATGCTTATGTGGCATAGTTAGATGAGTGACAAATAGGATAGAGAGATTCGAGTTTAGTAAGAGTATATAAATCCATCCTTTTAATTTGAAATTTAATTATGTAAATTTTTAATAAATAATTGGATCTTATTTATTAAAGTTTATAATTTTAAAAATTTGTAATGTAATTTTATCCAAACTAGTTGAACTCCTATTCACGGGATAATTTTACTAAAAAACCATACAATTCTACAATATTAAATTAAAATACTAAATATATTTATATATTATCATAATAAATTATTCAATAGACAAATTATTTTTTTTAGATTGTACTCTATATTTTAATTGAATATATTTTTAAATATTTTTCCATTATTTGTGGAGATCTTGTCCAAATTTAGATTGAAATTATTAAAATATTGATTTTACTTTTTATTGAATATTTTTAAATAATTTGTTCTTATTTTTTTAGATACTAATATTTATAAAATACTTGGTTTTTTTATAAAGATAATAATAATTAGGATAGGTTATCTACAAAGCATAATATAATTTATTAAAATATTTTTTTAAAGTTAATTTATTAAAATTATATATTAGGGTTCTTATCTTTTACTATATAATAATAAGAATGTTTGTAAATATGAAAAATACAATATAAAGATTAGTATAGAAGAGAACATTCAATCCATCTATAAAGTTGTTTTCCATACTAAATTTACATAACGAAGAAATAAAATATAAAGGAAATTAATGTATATGAAAATTTACACATAGAGATAAAAAAAATTTAAATGTAAGGTGGGGCTAGATAAAAAAAATCTATATTTACCTAAATAAAATAAAAAGGAAATTAAGAAAAATGTAATGTAAATTTTTATCAAAATTCAATTTAAGCAAATATTCATCAAGATTTGTAATTTTTTTTTATCAAACTTTGATTTAAGAAAAAAACTTTAATATAAATGCATAAAAAGATTAAAAAAATCTAATTTTATTAATTTAAATTAAAAATCGAATTTTTAGTGACATTTACATATAATCTTAGTCATCAACATAAAATTATATCTTTTTCTAAAAATAAAAATATATCAACATAATAAAATTTATTATTTAAAATTATATCATTATAAAGATATAAATTTTATATTTGGAGCTCAAGCCTTGTTAAAAAAATATATTAAGACCCTAAATCTTGTTAACAGATAAAAATATTAAATTAATATGAAAAATATTATCCATAGGAATTTATGTATATAAAAATTATATAAATATGTTATCTATTGTAGGAAACTAATACATAATCCATAGATAGAAAATTATATACATAAAAAATTATATAAACATGTTATCTATTTAGTATATATAGCAAGAATACTATAAGTTGTTACAAAATTTATTAAAATATAATTTCACATTAATTTATTCAAAAATGCCACGTGGCGCAAATTTTACAACAGACTTGGGTTTTGCTATATAATGTATTAGGGTAGATTGGTCAAGTAAATACGCGTATGCAAATAAATTGAATTATTATTTATTTGGAAATATAATTATGTTTTATTAAACCATATAACGTTTTGAACTCCATAAACATAATTCAAGTATTTAAGGAAAGTATTGCGGGTTGGGATTTAATCACGATTTTTAGATGAACGAAATCTATAAAAGACTGGAGTTTAGTTTTGAAATTTATACCCGTGTTTCATATCCTTCTTCTAGGTTCTTCAATCTAAGATTGTAACCCTTTCCAAGATTTTGAGTTTGTCAATAAGTCAAGTTCCCATACTTGCTTAGCTAAGTCAATTGTTTGCTTGTTTGTCGAGTCTAATTAAAACTTGTTTGTATATTTATTTGTTACATGTATTCTATTGTAGCACTCATGCATGCTTATATTGATTAAATAATTACTTGATTATTTAGATCTAAATTAAGACTCATGTATAATTATAATTCATATTCATATTACATGGTTAGTTTATGTTATTAGATCCCTCACCTAATTATATTGCATGCTCTTTATATGCTTTAACAACCTAATTGTGTTAAGAGCATGCATATGTTTAACTAAGCCTCTTCCTAATCTAAACTCATACTTGTGCTTGTCAAATGCATATGTAAATATGACAAGGAGAGCTTGGTGTTGTTTATTGTGACTATCCTTCCCTTTCTTGGAGCTCCGAGTATGATAAATTTGGTCGAGACCTGAATCAATGACTGAAGACTTCATAGGAAATGAATATAAGTGTTTCATGAAATGATGAACTTGTTTAAATAGTGGTTTGTTACCATTATTAGTCAACTCTAATTTTGATCTTAGGTCTCGATGATTGTAATATTGCGTGTTATCATTTTGTTTAAGACTTGATATGAAATTAAACTTAGTACTTAGTGTGGGAGTTTATAACTCTTATCTCTTATAATATTTGTATTAGGATGTAAATTTCCTAGTGCTCGGCCAACATTCGCATTAGGATGTAAATTGACTAGTGCTCAGTCCTAACCCATGTTTGCTCTATTGTATTGAGAGGTGTCGCACCTTAGCTTAGTGCCTTTATTGAGCCCATTGCACTACATTGGGACATAGTGGCCCATATGGAATTAAAAGTCGCAACCTAAATATGTATGTGGTTGGTCATTTAAGACTATAAGTGCTCGAATGCACCTAATTAAAGAACATGAATGGTTATCCTACATTAGACTATCGTTATTAATAATTGGGATTAAATTTGTGTGTTTGACTACTTGTTTGTTTGTTTGTTTATTTTTAAGTCTAAGGTTTGCAATAGCAATACATGGATATGATTTGTGTGTTGTTTTTCTATGAAAGATTTGACGTAAGGCAAAGTGCATTAAACATTTTAAAATGTGCATTTATAATAATAATAATAATAAAAATAATTTGGTTTTAATTATTAACTTTGACCTGATATGTTGAAGTCGATTTAGCTGACCCCATTAAAGGTTGACCACTTGTGGTACTATATATTAACAAGTATGAGTTGGTTAGGGTTATAAATAGATTGAGATGTCCCCAGTTAGGGCTGGCTTTGGCCATAAAATGGATTTAGATGCCCACATCATGTCGCATTAAGTGTCAATTAGACCGAGTCAAGTGCACTTGATGGGGCACGTTGAGTAAATAAGTCATATATTTGAAAGTTAGGACTAAATAAGACTAGTATACAAGTTTTTGGGCTACTCTTTTTATTATTAAACTGTTTTAAGATGAAACCAATAAGACTGATGTACTAGGCCTATATATATGCACCCTATCCATCGGCTCATGAAAATTTAATACCTTTAACTTTATTAAGTTTCGATAATATTCTACAAACTACACATACTGAACACTTGTGCGAGGACTATATATTTGCGTAAGCTTCGATAAGTTTCTTTTTCACCACCACCGTATTGGAACACGATTAACTGTTCTCGACAAAGAAAGCCGGGTTAATAGTTAACACAAATTCTATCTTAACGCTATTGACAACTTGGCCATACTGTTTTTTTTGGTCGAAACAACATGGCCATGCTTTGTCTCCCTAGTTTAAAATGAACCATTTGTTACTGCCAATAATCGTGGGTTAATCAATACGTGGAAAATTCTACTTTGGGATGACTGAAAGGGATCTCAAGGCCAAGATGATAAGGTACAACTTCACGATAAAAGGAGTCAATTCGTAGCCATCTCAAAGTCACTGGTTGCATACTTGCATTATTGGGGTGTGATCAAACTTTATAAATTTATAAATTTATTTGGAAAGTGACCCATCGTTTTTTTTGTTTTTTTTTGGTCTGAAATCAAACTTTATAAATTTATGTTTGCTTATAGCTTACAAGTTGCAACGGTGCAATTTAAGTGGTATGTCAAAAAAAAAGTGGTATGTCTTGGTGAAATTTTTCTACTCCGATCAGTGCGTACGCACTTAATTCATTATTTTTTTCATTGAATATTGATTTTTCTTTTGGACGCCATGGCGTTGATTTTTACCTATGTTGATCTGTTATACATATGATACAAGCTATTATAGCCAGTACCAATTCAACCATGCACATTTTTGTTATCAAATTTGAATTGTACGCTCTCTAAAACTCTCTCTCTACGATGGCGAGCGACCTCCCCATGGCAGATGCTAGCGACACCAGGATGATAACTGTTTTGGCCAAAATTCGACCAAAAGAAACAATCAGTGTTTGAAATTTGACGTGAGGCTTTTCTAACCGATAAACTCGTATACCGATTGGATCTCAAGTGACGATACAAAGGTTCGATTGCAAGTAGAATGTATTGATCTCTCGAGAGCGATTACAACTGGTGATTTTTTTTTATTCCTGTTACAATTGATTTCTACCCTTTTATCATGCGATCTCTAACCATCACTACCCACGTTCCATTTAGCTCGTCGCCCACCTTCGGAACCGTTTCTGGGCAGTTGCTGTCTTGTAGGGTACGTCTGGGAATTCGGGTTGAACCATTGGGCCGGACTGGAGGAGCCTCTAACCTTCGCTTGACGGGCCAACGCAAAGATGGGCTGCAAGAGTTCTAGGCCCAACAATAGCCCCAAAAGATCGAGCCGATTTTTTTGAATCGACGAGATCTTTTCACTGTTCGCCTTCCGCGATCCTCGTTTCTTCGTGACGCCACGTGTAGCGTCAAGATTTAGGGGGCCTGCCCGATATCGAAGTTGAAGGGACGTCTCCTGCCTATATTTACTGCCGCTCTTCGGAAATCATCATTCATCCTCCTTCGCCAGTTTTCCTGAGGTAAAACTCTTTCTTCGTTCTCACTCTAATTCCGGAAAACCCTTTCTTCTTCCCCTCTCGTTCAATGGCGAGAAACCACGCAATCTCCAAGCATGGCTTCCAACCCTCCGGGTACTGCAAGAGTGCGATAGCATGGAAAATGTCATAACTCTGGAAGAAATGAATGTAACACCCCCTTCCTACCCTGGAGGTATTACCGCCAGTAATCCCGATTAAGACTAAACCGAAGCTACCCAAGGCTTTAAACTGACTGAACAAACTAAAACAAGGTAAATGAAACCATTTAAAACCTAACAAAATTAAGTAAAACTTTACAGCGGAAAAGAGAATAAAAAGGTCTTATACAAGCCTTAACTTAAAAAGAATTAGTAAATAAATAGAACAACCTTCTATTTAGACAAGGTCTTCATCAAGTCTTCATTAAGTTCTTATTTCTGAAACTCATCTTCGCTTTGAAGTAATTCAACCATGATCTTCACTCAAGTATAGCCATTGGAAACCTTTCTTCAACTTCTGGAGCTTCAAACCTCTGAATCTGCCTCTTGAATCAACTTCCAAGAAGAACCTGATGTATCGTATATCAACGGTGGACACCAGCCAACCAAATAAAAGAAAAGAAGGTGGACGGGTTAGTCTAATGAAAGACTAGCAAGCGGAGAAATTAACTTGGTTCTTATGGTTGTATCTAAACATATTGGCATTCAAATCCGAATAGACTCGGATTATGATCCAACAGTTAGCAGTCTTATAGAGAATAAGAAGGAGACTTGCATAAACAAGAGAGAGAACACCACAGCTTGTGGTTCCTTTAAGAAGCATAAACAATTGTTGGGAACTCATATTCATCACATAACATTTTGAAAAGCCTCCATCGACTATTCAGATTGACTTAATCAAAGTTTGATTAAGAATCATTCATAACCGGGAGCAAGAATGGCTTTCCGACTGGATGAACCATTCAGGTATATTAATGTGCCTAACGCACTTATCTTATATTACATTCAAAACTTTTCACAAACAGGTTGGTGATTCATAATCGGCTCGAATTACTGCCGAAATATTTGGTACCGTAGAGATCATCAGAGTATTTCATCCATGGTCATCTACGCTATACCAAGATCCCAGGACTTAAGCTGTCCGTGATCTTTCATTTGCATATGGTGAGGTAGAGATCAGAGAGGTCTATTACCCTGTCATCTACACTGCACCGTGCCAATTGCACTTAGCTAGAGTGCGCATCAAACCCCTCACACGAAGAGCAGGGGAAGAGTCATGACCCGCCATTAGGATTAGGCCCCTCCTAATGTAATCTTTTTAAAGAGAGGATATGGAACCACGTTCCCCTCCCTGAAACTACCTTAATTCAACAACAATGTCTCAACGTGAGACAGCATACAAGGTCACCTATAACGGACCTAAATCCAGTTCTACCGCAAAACTGAATAAACAACATGGTCATTATTTCTAACAAATATAACAACCTATCATATTTTAATAAACACACAAGTTGTTCCCAGCACAAATATTAAATGGGATTCAATTCCTCATTTAATAACCATAATGCAAGAGAGAACTGTCCACTTGCCTTAGAAGGCGTGCTCAACGTACTTAGCAATTCAACAGTAATCTTTATCATCCTTCTATCAAATGTAACAAAAGGATTTCTACGCAACGAGCTCACAGAAACACTTCTTAGTTGTATTCTCAACTCCTACAACTTCCTAATCGATAAACGATTTAATTTCCGAATATCGATATATAATAAATCCTTAGTTATTATGCTTTAAGGAGCCATCTTCGCGGAATTATAACTAATTATCCGCTTCACTTTTGAAACAATTTTCTAAATAAAAATTGTTCATTAGCAACAGTTCTTAAAGGTTACCAAATCTCGGATCAAACGGATTAACAACGAATCCCGAGTAATTAACCGAAGTCCTTTACCTGCCAATCGGTATCCGAAACTTGTATTCGCTATAACTGAAGATCCTGACGTCTGTTTCTCGAGCAGTTTGAACCTGTGGGACCGTATCAATGTCAAGATTATAAAAACCATAAATTTAATATGCAAAGCGGAACCGAAAGGCCCTTACGGTGGCTCCGCAACTAACCCGCTAATTAATTTCGATCGTATATACCTTCACTCGAGCCCATGGCTCGTTTGGCTCGATAGTGGCCCGACCCAAGAGTCCAAGGGTGGCTGAGCGTTGCCCAGGAGTGGATCCTGTGGTGGTTGGTGGTCGGACAGCCTGGTGGTCGCCGGAGGCGTCACCTTGGCGAGGCAAAGAAGACCGGCGGTGAAGGAATTCTTCCTCCCGAGCCAACGTTCCGTCCTTGTCCTCTTGTTGGTTCCTTCTTCCGTTGTAGCAGCATAAAAGGGAGGATGAAGAAGGTGAGGTGGAGGGTGGTGATGGATGTAGAAGGCAAAGAAGAACGCCGGCGGTGTCGAGGCGTTCGAGCAACCGAGTCCGTCGTTCCGACCTCTCTCGCTTTCCTTCCCCTTTTGAGACCAAATTCGATAGACTTTGACTAGGCTGGAGATATGCCGTGGATAAAGAATTCTCATCCCCACTTCCTGCTCAATTAAGAAAAGAAGGCGGTTTACAAAATCATACCCGTCTCGGAACGGGACTCGCGTTAAAGCGGTAAAATTATGTACCTCGGATGGAAAAACTTACTAAGCGTAAAACGTCCCGTAAATTATGTAGACCAATAAAACCAATTTTCCATGATTTTATCTTGCTACCTTAAATTTTTAAGGCTTCCGTTTCGTATTTTAAATCCTTTACAGTACATAATTAAAAAGACGACTTATCCAATAAATATTCTTTTTCCACTGAAAAATCCTAGAATTCACACCGATCCATAAAATCATTTCTTTTTGATTTTAGGATGTCACCAAGAATTTTCTAGGATTTAATCTCCAACGAAAATATTGGATTAAGCGTTAAAACGGACAAAGAGGTTAAAAGGATATCCGAGAAAAATTCAAAAATATCCTCAAAAACCGCAGTTATTACAATGAACCAGACCCTCCAAGATGGAGGCTTTCCCGGGGGTGGTGGCTCTGTGTCCCAAGGGCAAATTCCCTGACTAGGTTCGCCCCGGTTGGGCGTGCTTTTTCGAGTTCCCCTTTACTATTTCTTGCCACTTCCCTTTCCCTCCTCTTATCAGAGAGTTTTTGGCAAGATTTAAGCTTTCCCCTGCCCAACTACTCCCTTCGAGTTCGAAGATCTTGTACTGGGCGAGTCAGATGGCCTACGCTACCGGAGTAGAGCTCACTGTCCCAGATCTACTCCAGTCCTACCGTCGCACGACGGTCCGGCGTGGGTGGTTCATCTTGTAGTCTCGGACTGCGCAAAGGCCGCTGGTCTTGAACTCTAAAGTGAACGGGAAGAATTGGGCTAGCCGTTTCTTTATTGTTAAGATTGCATCTTTAGGCCCTGAGTGCCATTAGTTCCTCTTTGACAGATGGAATGAGTCTAGTAAGATTTCTGCTTTCTTTGTGTTTTCCTCCTTCAGCGTTGTTAACATTCATTTACCTTTTGCTTGCTCTGTACACAAGTATCCCCGACACGGTGGAACCTCGAGCCCAATCTAAGAAGATCATTTCCAAACTATTCAAGCTGTCCTCTGTGCAAAGAACTTTCGGAGCATCCCCGACTGGCCCATCTGACGGCGAGGAAAGTGCTACGTCTGCCGAATCCGAACAGTGAAGTGAGGAAGAGAATCTCCTGGTGGTGAAAATGACATCTGCCCCTGTCTCTGCTACTGTCTTGGGCCCTTCCAATGGTATGAAAAGGGCGCCCTTTGTTTTGATAGGTGACACAATTTATTCCACCCGTTATGCCTGATATTTCTTGCTTTTTGATTCTCAAATGCCCGCTCTCGCAAGTTTGTCTCACCCTTTTCCGCCTCAGACCTTATCCTTCGGAAGACTAGGTCTGGTGATTCCAACCCCCCAGTCGTACCTGCTGTCAAGGTTGAGGTTCCTCGGTCTTCTCGCACACGCCAAGCGTCTGACGACATCGACCCCCTTGACCTGTGAGATGATGCCTCTTCTGACTGGCAACCTCTTCAGTAATATCGTGATCCGAACTTTAAGAAGAAACACACCTCCACCTCTGTCCGCGCCATGACTGCCGAGGTAGGTGCCGGCTCCTAGAAGGTAATGTTTTTTGTGCAAACAATTCTTACTAGTTTTGCTGTTTCTCCCCTTCTTGTCCTTGACGGGTTTTTTTCTAACATCTGATTTGCTCGGTCGAATACACCTCTTTCATGAGATCGGCTTGATTATAGACGAAATGGGAGAAAACATAGCTGAGCAGGAGCGGAGGAAGCATGATATTGCCAAGTACCGTGAGGAAGTGGCGAAAGCCCGTGAGCAGGCGACTGCTCCCTCGAAGGTGTTGGTTGTTCAGGAGGAGGCTGCTAGGGCAAGGGTTGCAGAGCTTGAGCAGAAGATTTCTACGTTGGAGGCATAGGTTAAGGAACTTGAGGCCAGGGCCACTAATTCTATTTGCGTCAGGAAGGAGGAGGCCAAAGACATAGGAGCCTATTACAACATGCTTTCTCGCCTAGAAACCATGAAAGAGTACGATTCGGGGAAAGCTGCCTGGAATGCAGAGATGTTTCAGGCCTTGTTCCTGGAGACCTACCCAGGTGGTGCTCCCCCGGCTCGTGGTGCTGCTATGATTGGTGATGTGGGCTCTCCTGCGACTCCTAGTGCTCAAGGGAGCCAAGATGCAGAGGCGGTGGATGAAGACGGTGAGCAGGTGGAAAAAGAAGGAGCCCCGACTGATCCTGCATAGTTTACCTCAAGGATGATGAAGAATTCTAGCGGTTGCGGCCGCATGTAAAGAAACTGTGCTATTGTTTTTTTTATGTCTGGATGTTTTTGAATGATGGACACGTAGTACCTTTGGTCCGTGCCATTTATCGGGCGGTTCTCAGACTTTTGGATAGTGACGAGGCCACGGATACTGTTTTACTTTGCCCCCCGTCACGGGGCGGGGTTTTTATTGCTTATTTGCATCTAGTTTGGTTTGTTGCTCTCTATGTTTTTTTTCTGGTGTCTTTTGCAGGTGTCCATGTTGCATGGTGGTCACGGAGTATGAATAGCTATGATTCGAAGAGTAAGGAAAACCCCAACCGGCGTTACGGGTGACTTAAGGGAGTGTCCCAGAGCCCCTGCCTGCTAGAAAGTTTACCTACTTTGAAGGCGCGCGATGGACGTTACCCGTCGTCTTCCTAAAGTGCCTCAACGCTGTCTGTCGATAATCTGGCGCTTGTTGGCGGTGTTGGCGACGCGAGGGATGGATCCTCTCTGTCGGATAGCGAGTGTCTAGGGAACGTCCTCCCGATCAAACTGGTTTTGGCGGTGACGCCGAATAGCGGACGTCTAGGATATATCTTCTTGTGCCCTGTCATCGGTTGTAAAACTTTGTTTCAGAATCGTTTTGCTTTCTGTGTACTAACTTTTGTAGCTTTAGGTAATCGTACCTTTGTTTTTTTTCTTTTTATTTGTACCCCAAAGTTCTCCTTTTCAGGCGATAACTGTCGGGGATAACTTCTGGAACATTATTCTAAGGGAATTCTAATGAAAAGGGATTAGCTCATATGATCTAGAAGTGCCAGAATTCTACTTAAAGAGAAGCGCATATCACAAGTTACACCTTACTTGTGTTTATTTCGGCCGTTTCCGGCGTTTGTTTTTCGGAAGTGATATTTCCTCAAGTGCGTAGCGTTCCAACTACGCGGCACCGACTCACCAGTTTGAGATTCTAGCCTGTAGGCGCCCTGGCCTGTGATGCCAATTATTTTGTATGGTCCCTCCCAGGTAGGAGCGAGTTTTCCAGCGTTTAGCTCGGCGGTGTTTTGGAACATCTTTCGGAGAACCCACTCGCCGATGCGGAAGGCTCTGATCTAGACGTTCTTGTTGTAACATCGGGCCACTTGTTGCTGGTGTCGGGCTAGACGTAATCGCGCTCTCTCCCTAAGCTCTTTTGAGGTATCGAGATCGGCAGCTAGCTCGGTGGCGTTCTAGTCAGGCATCAGTAGTCCGTACCGAGCGGTGGGTACGGCTACTTCAACCGGGATGACTGCTTCGCACCCGTAGACTAGGGAGAACGGCGATTGCCCGATGAAGGCCTTTGGGGTGGTCCTATCTTCCCATAAAACATAGGGTAGCTCGTCGGCCCACCGCCCTTTAGCTCTGACCAACCGCTTCTTGAGATTGTTGATGATCACTTTGTTACTTGACTCTGCCTATCCGTTGGCTTGTGGATAGCGAGGGGTAGAAGTTACCAAGCTAATGTTCCATTGCTGGCAATAGTCTCGCGTCTTTTTGCTGATGAACTGCGACCCATTGTTGCAGACGATTTCTGAAGGTATCCCGAAGCGGCAGATGATATGCTTTTTAATGAACGCGATGACTTGCTGCTCTTTTATCTCCTTGTATGCTTTCGCTTCGATCCACTTGGAGAAATAGTCGGTGTCTGCCAGAAAAAATACTCGATGTCCAGATGAAGGCGGCAGCTTCCCCACAATATCTATTCCCCATCTCATGAATGGCCACGGGGTTAGCGTAGGGTGCAGCGGCTCTCGTGGTTGGTGAGAAGTGGGAGCATGCTTCTGGCAGGCTTCACATTTCTGGGAATATTCCATTGCATCGCGGCGCATGGTAGGCCAATAGTATCCAAAATTAAGGGCTTTGTTAGAGAGGTTGTGGCCTCCACAATGGTTTCCACAATTGCCCTCGTGTAACTCTTGAAGGATTTTTTGCACTTCGCTCTTTGCTAGACAGCGGAGCGAGGTTCCTGTGGTAGACTATTTGAATAAAATTTCGTCTTTGACAATATAGCGAGTTGCTCTCATCCTGAGTGCCCTAGCTTCCGACTTTTATGCTGGTCGGTAGTTGTCCATGTTTGAGCCACTATAGGTACGGTTGAGTCCAACATTGCCCTTCTAGAGGGGCGATGGGAGTGTCTACTTCTGGATTCTCGCCGTTGAGTATCTCTGGACTCTCGTTGTTGAGTATCTCCTACTGAACGTGCACTTCCTCAGTCTTAGTTGGTGATGAACTAGGTTGCATTGTCTGCTCCGAAGGATTGGCTTCTCTGGTAGTCGCTTGGGATAGTACGTGCACTAACGGGATTGAAGGGAACTCTTCTGGATCTAAGGCGGGTGCCAGGTTCGCTAACGCATCAGCTTGCATGTTTTCTTCTCTAGGCACTTGTTGGATGGTGAAAGTTCTGAATTCGCGCATGATTCCTTTGACTTTTTCTGCGTATGCGGCCATCCTGGCGTCTTTGGCGGCAAAGGTCCCTAGGATCTAGTTCACGACTAGCAATGAGTCGCATCTTACTTCTAGCTCCTCGACAGACAAATCTCGGGCCATTGTCAGCCCTAGTATCAGTGCCTCGTATTCGGACTCGTTGTTGGTGGTCTCGAAGGTGCACCGCACTACCTACGCTTTCCTCACCCCCCGGGCGATTTTAGCACTACGCCGATGCCGACTCCATGGCTATTAGAAGCCCCATCTGTCTGCAGGGTCCAGATTCCAAAGCTACCAGTCTCTGCCACGAAGGCTTCTTGCGTTCTGGCAGCGTCCTCTAGTGTTGGGCTAAAATTGGCCACAAAATCTGCTAGTGCTTGAGATTTGATTGATGTTCTTGGCTCGTAGCTGATATCGAACCCACTCAGGAGGATGGCCCATTTTGGCCATTTGACTAGTGATCTCCGGCTTCCTCAGTATCATCTTTAGTGGATAGTTTGTGCAGACGGTGATCGCCTGGGGCTCGAAATAGGGCCTAAGCTTGGTCGAGGCCATTACTAATGCAAGAACTAGCTTCTCTAGGGGAGAGTACCTTGTTTCGGCTGAGAGTAGGGTTCGACTGATGAAGTACACCGACAATTGATCCCCGTCGTCTTCTCGCACCAGCACCCCACTGATGGCTGCCTCAGTTACCGCCAGATATAGGAAGAGGTTTTCTCCTTCTTCGGGTTTGGACAATAGTAACGAATTTGAGAAGTACTGTTTTAGCTGCTGGAAGGCCGCCTCGTGCGTGGGTGCCCATTCAAACTTCTTGTTTTTTCACAATACGTCGTAGAATAATCGGCACCCGTCGGACGACTTGGAGATAAAGTGGTTCAAGGCTTCTACCTTTCCTGTCAACTTTTGCACGTCCTTCACGCACTTGGGCGACCGTAAGTTGGCTATGGCCCGTATCTGGTCGGGGCTAGCCTCTATCCCGCGTTGAGTCACCATAAATCCCAAGAAGCGACCGGACGTCACTCCAAATGCGCATTTGGACGGATTCAGCTTCATATGGTAGTTGTCAAGGATCTGGAAAGCTTCTTCCAAGTGTCAGATGTGGTGAACCGCTTGTTTCGACTTTGCAAGCATATCATCAATGTAGACCTCCATTGTCCTGCTTATCTGCTGCTAGAACATATGTTTCACCAATCTCTGGTAGATAGCCTCAACGTTCTTGAGCCCAAATGGCATAACTCGGTAGCAGTATATACCTTGACTGGTGATGAACAAAGTTTTTTGCTGATCTTCCGAGTGCATCTGGATTTGGTTGTACCCGTTGAAGGCGTCCATGAAGGTCAGCATCTCGTGCCTGGCAGTAGCATCTACCATGGCGTCTATGTGCGGTAAGGGGAATGAGTCCTTCAGACAGGCCTTGTTGAGGTCCGTGAAGTCAATGCAAACCCTCCACTTGCCGTTTTCTTGCTTACTACCATGACGTTCGCCAGACATTCCGGGTATGTCACCTCCTTGATCTTGCTAGTTCTAAGCATATTCTGAACCTCTTCATCAACAATCAAGTTCCTTTCAGGTGCAAACTTACACCTTTTCTCCTTTACTGGCGGATGGCGAAGATCCACGTTCAGTTTGTGAGTGATGACGACAGGGTCAATCCCCACCATGTCCTCGTGGGTCCATGCGAAGCATCTATTGTGTTTCTTCAAAAAATTGATCAACTCGGTTTTTCTTTCAGGAGGGAGATCTTGCCCGATTCTTACTGTCTGCAATGGTTTTTCACTGTCGAGGACAACTTCCTCGATCTTTTCGGCCTCGAGGTCCCGTGGTGGCACGACCCCCTTGGCCTCCTTTGATTGCTATGTTGTTTGTGCGACGGTCGCCTTGAGAGCGGACTTGTAGCATTCTCTGGCCAATCGCTGGTCAACCTTGATTTCTCAGACTCCCCAGGGAGTGGGGAACTTGATGGTCTGATGGTAGGATGACAGAACTGCCTTCATGTCATGGATCCAGGGTCAGCCCATGATGATGTTGTAGCAGGACGAGCAATCTAGCATGGAAAATCTCACTTTCAAGTTAACCCCCTTGGCATAGGTTGGGAGGGTTATCTCTCCGAGGGTGTGTGCAATTTCCCCGCGGAACCCTACCAGCGCTACAGACTTTCTGAGGATATTTTCTTCTTTCAGCCCCATCTCCTTGAGGGCATCGAGCGTCATCATGTTGGTCGAGCTTCCCGTGTCGATGAAGATCCTCCTTATTAGCACGTTCCCTATTGATAGTGAGATGACCAACCCGTCGTGATGTGGACCCACCAAGCTCGCTGAGTCTGAATCGCTGAAGGTAATGGTGTCCCCTGGGAGTCCCCCGGGACTGCGGACACTCGCCATCACCTGTCCATCCAGGCATCCCCGAGCGTGGCGTTTCCCCGCCGAGTAGGTGACACCGCAGATATCTGACCCTCCAGAAATGACATTGACGATCTTTGCGTACTCTGGGGAATGACGGGATGTCCATGGGTTCCGACATGTGCTGTCCGGCTGGTATCCCGGACTCTAGTCCGATCTCAAACAACAAACCTCTAGAGTGGAGATAGGCTAGTTTCTTCCTGAGTGCGAAGCACTCATCTGTTTCATGCCCATAATCCTCGTGGAAGTCGCACCACTTCGTCTTGTCTCTCATAGGATTGGGGTTTTCCGCCTTCTTAGGCCACTTGATTCGATCCCTGAATTTCTCGAGGCTTTTGACCAGTTCCGCATTTCCCAGGCCGAGGTTATACTCGTGAACTTTTGGACGCTGAGTGGCGTCTTTCTTCCCACCCGGTTGCTTGATGCCTGCAGTGTGCACTGCGGGTGCTTCAGGCCGGGCCTTGGGATATGGCTGTCCGCGGAGCTCTTTACGATGGTCAGGAGCGATCTTCCTTTCCACCCTATCGAAGACGGAGGAAGCCCTGATAGGAGCTTCGTCCTCTTCCAACCTGATGTGTGCCAAGGCTTTCACCTGAACGTCCTTAAAGCTATGGGAGTGGTACTTGGTGAGCTCTCGGTAAAGCTCGTTGTTGGGAAGTAAACCTCTCCAAAAAGCCTCTATCGAGGTTGGAATGTCACACAGCGGGATTACTACTTTCTCGCGGTTGAAGCGATTCAAGAACGCCCTTAGGGACTTTCTTGGCCTTTGAGCGACTCGGTACAAGTCATTAGACTATTTCATGAGCTTCCTGCTGCTGGCGAACTGTACCCTGATGGCATCCACCAGACCAGCGAAGGATCCGATACTCCCCCAAGGGAGGTTTATGAACCAGGTTAGAGCCGCCCTTGAGAGTGCGGTCCCGAACCCTTTGCACATGATTGCTTCCCGCGAGTCGCGTGGCACGAAACTAGTCATTATTTTTTGTTTGAAGATGGCTACGTGCTCGTTTGGATCCCCTGTCCCGTCGTATGTGGGAACCACTAGGACGGTGAACCGCTTAGGGATATCCACACTAGCGATTGGAGCCGTGAAGGGGGATTCATCATAACCATCCGGGGCTTCTCTCTCGATTGGAGGAGGCACCCCGGGGATTTGAGCAATCATATCCTCGATCCCTTTGAGTCGAACCTTCATGTATTTGTTAAACAAGACCACCAAAAAGGTATCCGGAGGGGTTACCTGATTTTCGACTCTCTCTCTCTCTCTCTGTAGATGGGGGTGAAAAACCCCTATTCCTTCGATCTTATTCCCGGATGCCGAGGCGGTTGGTACCCCCGGGAGAGTAGCTGCGGGAGTGACCACTTCTACCGATGAAGGCTGGCCCCCAGATATAGAGAGAGGATTGGATGCTTCCCCCATATTAAGGCGCGCGGTTACCTCCTTGAAGGTCCCGATCGCCCAGGGTCTATTTTGAAACACGGATGCCGATTGCAGTTGCTCGCGGAGGCGGTCGTATTTCGAGGACAGTCGGGCAATGTAGTCCAAATGGGTCTGGCTACGATCCTTCTGACTAGACGTGTCCTGCTGGAGAGTCGTGATTTTGGTTGCCATCTCATCCAGGACACTACAGAGGTTCTGGACTTCCCCTACGTTCTCTCCCCCGGAGCCGCCTGCTGCATTAGCATCGTGGTTTCCGTCGACCTCTCCCCCGACGGGGAGTGGCAACGCGGGTGGATTTGTCATCTTTAGTGAGTAGTTTGGATCCTGATCGGAAGGAATGAAACCGTCTAGGGCCCCACTGTGGGCGCCAAATTATTTTGGCCAAAATTCGACCAAAAGAAACAATTAGTGTTTGAGATTTGATGTGAGGCTTTTCTAACCGATAAAATGGTATCCCGATTGGATCTCAAGTGACGATACAGAGGTTCGACTACAAGTGGAATGTATTGATCTCTCGAGAGCAATTACAACTGGTGATTTATTTATCCCTGTTACAATTGATTTATACCCTTTTATCATGCGATCTCTAACCATCACTACCCACGTTCCATTTAGCTCGTCGCCCACCTTCTGAACCCTTTCCGGGCGGTTGCTGTCTTGTAGGGTACGTCTGGGCATTCAGGCTGAACCTTTAGGCCGGACTGGAGGAGCCTCTAACCTTCGCTTGATGGGCCGAAGCAAAGATGGGATGCAAGAGTTCTGGGCCCAACAATAATGGTGGGAAAACCACCGGACCCCCCACCAACCTTCAAGGACAAGTTGACCCAAGGCTTGCCAGCGCAGCAAAAAGCAACGGTTGAAGATGCCACCATCCTGGAGAACATTCGAATAGAGTACCCACATGGAGAAAGAGGCCTCCCTTCCATTACAATAGCACTAGAAGTCATCACTGCTCTAGCGGCTGCCTGGAGTACGGCGGTGGTCATCAAACTACTAGGGCGCCCAATAGCCTACCAATTCCTTGAAAGGAAACTAAGGGAGATGTGGAAACAGGCCGGAAGGATGGTGATAATGGATCTCAAAAACAGCTACTCAGTGGTGAGCTTTGAGCTCGAGCAGGACTTTTGGGGAGCATTAACAGGGGGCCCTTGGAACATATTCGAGCAGTGTTTGATGGTGAAAAAATGGGATCTCTTCTTCAACCCCAACAAGGATGAAATCCGATCGGTTTGCACATGGATCCGGCTATCCAATCTGCCAATAATCTACTATGATGAAAGGGTTCTATACAAGATTGCTAGCAGCGTGGGACGCCCACTAATTGTAGACAAGAACACACTATATACAACAAGAGGGAAATTTGCAAGAATCTGCGTCGAATTAGATTTGAGCAAACCCCTCACTAGTGCGTTCCTCATCAACGGCGAGACGACGCTGGTGGAATATGAAGGCTTAAGTGCCATATGCATCCGATGTGGAAAGTATGGCCATCTGATCGGAGAGTGCCCCCTGAATGAAAAGGACGGCGGAATCGGGCACCCAAATTCGAACCAAACAGAGAAGGGGGGCGAGTCGCACCCATTGATAGCAAGCTCAGGGATAAAGGACCCCGCTCCGACGGAATCACATGGTACAAACTCACCGGGGATGTACACCAAATACGGAGCATGGATGATTGTGCCACTGCCGGCGAGAAAGTCAAAATCAAACAAAAGAGGGGGGCCCACTAGCAAAGGAACAGAACATGGGACCACCTCAGGAAACGGGTTCTCAATGCTCGAGGGAGAGCGCTCAGCCGACCTACTAGCTGAAGACAAAAAGGAGGCATGTGAAGACGAAAGGAGCTTATCAAAAAATAAGGTTGACATGGGGGAAAGAAGCTTGACTGAAAAAACCCAGGGGACTACTTTAGAGACAATGACAGGGATAACTTTTCAGATGGGGTCAAAAGAAAAAAAGACGGAAGCCTCGACTGCAGTGTGGAAGATAACTAGGGTTGATAAGAGAAGAATAGGAGCCAGGCCAAGACTGATTTTCTCCAACGGTCCAATAGAGCAGGCTTTGAGCCATTTACCTGGGCCGATGAAAAGACAAAGGCACGAGAACGAGCAACCCAATAGAATTTTGAACCAACAACGCCTAAGAGACACCCTCACAGCCCAAATTTTGGAGGAATCAAATGGGAATGAGCCACCAAAAACAACAAGTAGATGCCCTATGTCAACAATAGATGAAATAGGAGAAGCGAGGCTCGAGCCCAACAACTATCTAAACCCCCCACCGCTGGATATCCTCACCCAAAATGAAGAAAAAATTTAGTAGGAAAGTGAATCCCAGTCAGTTATGGAAGACACGGAGATGAAGACGGATGAGCAATTTCTATTGAAGGGGGACGCCCCTTCAAGGGCTTAAAGGTGGCCCCTACTCCCACGCACCTATCTCTTGATGAAGTACATTATATGGAATGCCCAAGAAGCCGGGAGTAGGGGCTTCCGGTGAGCGTGTCGTTATATGGTAAGACATAATGAGACTGACATCCTTGCCATTACTGAACCTCGTACCTCGGGGGAGCAAGCAGAGAAGAATTGTGAAAAATTACCTTTTAATAAGAACACTCGAGTGGAGGCGAGTGGATATAGTGGAGGTTTGTGGATCCTTTGGAATGACTATGCAGTTGACTTGCGTGTCATCACACTTCACAAACACTTCATACATAGTTATGTGACCATGGGATCCGATGCAACACACTTGATCACTGTATATGCCCCGCCGAACGCGTCCGACAGGAAAAACTTTTGGCGAGACCTCGAGGAGGAGATTTGCAGGATTCGAGGCCCGTTATTCGTAGGACGTGACTTCAACTGTATAATAAGTATGGAAGAGAGAGAAGGGGGCAGCAAATTACCTTTCAGGAGACTCTAAGGTCTTTGCGAAATGGATAAACAAGGTGGGCCTTATCGACATGGGATGCATAGGCTCACAATTTACTTGGAGGAGAGGGAGGTCAACGGAGACATGGGTGACTAAACGCCTAGATAGGGTGCTCACGAATGCTCAGGGGAGATTGCGCTGGAGCGAAGCAGTGGTCAAGCACCTACCCGCAATAGGCTCAGATCATAACCCATTGTATCTCTCACTCAAGGGCTTTGTGGAAGGAAATCGACAACGCAACCTGTTCCGGTTCGAGGCGGTTTGGCTGACCCATCCTCAATTCCATGAGTTTGTGAGGAACCGGTGGGGAAACTCCATGGAACTCACGAAGAACTAAAAGCTTCGAAGATGGACCTTCTCTAGTGGAAAAAGGAGACTTTTGGGAATATCCACAAATGCAAGAGAGTCGTTTCTAGCAAACTTGAGAAAGTGCAAAAGGCCCTTGATAAACAAGTAAGTGAAGACCTGATAAGACAAGAGGCAGAAATCCAAACAGAGCTTGACCGAACTTTGTAGCAAGAGGAGGCCCTCTGGTATCAAAAATCAAGACAAGAGTGGATCACCATGGGAGACAAAAATACCTCCTTTTTCAACATCAGCTCCATGATAAGAAGAAGAAAGAATAAAATCAATGCTCTAAAAAATGATGAGGGAAATTGGATAATGAATCAAAGTGATATGGAGAACCTTGCAATTTCTTACTTCTCCAATTTGTATTCTTTGCAGAGTTCGAAGCGTACTTATCACCCCCTCCTACGAGGTGGCTTCCCCGGCCTGGCTAACACAGACATCAGCATGTTGAACCAGCCGCTGCGGGAAGAGGAAATCTACGATGCACTCAAGCAGATGAGCCCCTATAAGGCACCCGGTTTGGACGGATATCAACCAATTTTTTAGAAAGCCTGTTGGCCGACAGTGAAAGAGTCGGTGCAAAGATTTGTGAGGAATTTCTTCAATATAGGACACCTGCCGCAAGGTGTGAATGACACCCTAATCTCGCTGATTGGCAAAGTGCCTAACCCAGAGAGCATGGGCCAGTTTCAACAGATCAGCCTATGCAACATAATATACAAGCTTGTCACAAAGATCCTTACAAATCGTTTCCAACCGCTGATGCCCAAGCTAGTGGGCCCAAATCAGAACAACTTTATTCCGGGTCGCTCTATACAAGATAACATAATCCTAATGCAAGAAGTAGTCCATTCAATGAGCACAAAAAGAAGCGGAAAGAAATTGAAGATCCTCAAGTTAGACCTTGAGAAGGCTTATGACCGTGTTCGGTGGGATTTCATCTTGGATACACTAGAGGATGCTAAGCTTCCAACCAACTAGATCGATTGGGTAAAAGGATGCATAACAACACCAAGTATGAGGATTTTGTGGAACGGGGAAGTTACTCGGGAGTTCAAACCATCAAGGGGTGTCCGCCAAGGGGAACCCATCTCCCCATACCTTTTTGTCCTCGGATTGGGAAAAAAGAGTCATTTGATCTATGATGAGGTGAAACATGGTCATTGGAAACCGATATCCCTCTGCCGGAATGCACCCAAGCTATCTCATCAATTCTTCACCGACAACATCATCATCATGGCGGAGGCCTCGTCGTTCCAAATGAAAATTATGATGGAATGCTTGAAGCGGTTTTGCGCAGCATCAGGCCAAAGATTCAGCAAAATAAAATCCAAGATTTTTGTATCTGCAAACGTTTCAAGAGATTTAGCACGAAGCCTAGAACTAGCGAGCGGATTCAATGTCACTAGGGACTTGGGCAAGTACCTTGGGATGTTGGTCCTCCACAACCAAGTCACAAAGGAAACATTCACGAAACTTTTGAACAGAGCGCATATAAGGCTGACTGGAAGAGCAGAAATTTGAGTCTAGCGGGGCGTGTCACCCTCGCGAAATCGGTCCTCACATCCCTCCCTTACTACGCCATGAATACGGTGCAACTCCCAACGGCGGTGTGGGATGAGTTAGACAAGCTGATGCGCTCCTTCATATGGGGCGATTCCGAGAGGTGACGGAGAATTCACCTCGTCACTTGGGAAGAGATATGCAGGCCAAGGAGGCAAGGGGGGCTGGGCATTCGCTCAGCAAAAGATATGAACATGGCAATTATCGAGAAGCTCGGATGGAGGCTGATCAACAATGAAGGTGGGGTCTGGGGAGATTTGGTGATAACCAAGTATGCCTAAACATTCAGGGAGGAACCTTCACCCGAACATCGAGCCGACAACCGTCATCAATATGGAGAGGCATCAACTGGGGCCTTAGTGAAGTAGTTTATAAGGGGCTAAAGTGGAATCTTGGGGATGGAAATAAAATCAAATTTTGGGAGGATGTTTGGATCGGGGACAGGCCTCTCTTACACAAGTGTAACAACCCACTCAAGGGTGGGCTGGGATTGGAATTCAATCCGGAACCAGCTCCCAGCCGTGACGCTCATGAAGATGGCTGCAACAAGGGTAAATGAGGAGGGCATTTATAGGGACACACTTAGTTGGGCCCAGTCGCCATTTGGAAACTACACTGTTGCATCCACATACAGCCTCACAAGAGCGCACCAACAAGTAACACCAAACATGGAGAGGCTCTATGGGTTGGTCTAGAAACTCCGAACTCTATAAAGAATCAAGTATTTCCTTTGGCTTGTAATACAAGGAAGGGTTCTCACGAATGCGGAGAGAGTCCGACGCCATCTGGCAGGGAGCACCACATGTCCTCAGTGCAACACTGCAAATGAGAACCTCATACATCTATTCCGAGATTGCCCCATTGCAACAATGGTTTGGAGATCAATTGTGGCCTCGGGAAAAATCCAAGAGTTCTTGAGCCTTGGTCAAGCCGAATGGGCTGAGAAAAACCTCAATGATGGCTTTGCCCTCATGGGAGGAGAGCATGGAGCGGAATTGTTCGCGACGGTCATCTGGTGACCATGTCTTCGGAGGAAGAACACCGTCGGCGAACAAGCTACAGTTCATTCACGCCCAAGCTGAGGATTACAAGAACACTTGGGAGCATAAGCAAGAGATAATAGGAACCAGGGAGAGACATGAAATCCCCATCGGATGGCAAAACCCGGATTCGGGGCGGTATAAAGTAAACACTGATGGGTCGGTGATGGGGAGCCTCGGAACCGCTGCACCCGGAAGAGTCTTAAGAGATGAAGATGGGCACTGGATTAAAGGCTTTGTACTCAATATTGGCGCATGCTCAGCACCTAGCGCCGAATTATGGGGCGCATTCCACGACCTCCAACTTGCCTGGGAGAATGGATGCCGACGGGTTATTCTTGAGACCGATTCCAAGTTAGTTGTTAATCTCTTAAATGCGCACGTAGCACCTTCTCACCCACTTTCTAGCCTGGTGAACAATAGCCATGGCTTCTTGCATAGGGATTGGGTTGTCCAATTCCGACATATATATCGGGAGGGGAAGAGGGTGTCTGCTCGACTATCTCGCCTTGCCCACAATTTCCCTCTAGGAGTCCACCACTTGGTTGAGCCCTTGTTGGGCACTTCAATTTCCCTCTTGATGTTGTTGGCACAACTACTCCTCGTGTAACCTCAGTTAGAGTTCAATAAAAATCTTTGGGAGCCTGAGCTCTCATTTGACCAAAAAAAAGTACCAATTCAACCGATCACAAATGTAGAAGATCAAAGTGAAAGGCCGGAGGCCAGGGAAAAGAAGAGACAGATGAGAGAAAGGAGAAGGAGATTAGGGCAAACTATTTTCTTCTTATTATTATTATGATAGTTATGATAGGTATTTATAACAACCCTATCGCTTCAATAAAAGCGACATGGGAAAAAACCAAAAAGAAAACTCTTTTTTTTGAAACAGGTAAGAATTCGGAGTACCAAACAAGATTGGTAGTCCGAGAGGCCGTTAAAAAAACGGCAGCCAAGAACGGCTAAGTGAGTTAACAAAGAAACCACCCTAGGCAAGCAGAAATGACTAAGAAAATTTCAAAATCTCGAAAAGAAGGGCAAAAAAAAAGTCGGAATCGGAGTGAGTACAACACTAGAAAAATAGCGCCATAGGCAACAGGTCAACCCATCCTGGGGTGTGCGAAATGGACAGTTGACGTTCCCTCCACCGAGATGAAGGATCTTCAGAAGTCTCAGAGCACCAAGTGGCCTTGCCTAGTACAACTCGGTCCGATACGAACCGACCACATCACCAACTCTTCGAGAATTAGTATCCAAATTAAGTACGAGCCATCCTGCAAAAGAAAATTCCAACCCTGCACCGCAAGTGAAATACTTGCAGCACAAGTAGATTAAACTTGTAGCACAAGTAGTACAACTTGCCCCGCAAGTAATAACAAATCTTACCCCGCAAGTAATAACGGACTTGCGGTGCAAGTAATTTCAGACTAGAAGACTAAGTAAAATGATTTTTCATTTTTTTTCCTTCTAATCCTTGCCTTGCAAGAACTATATTTTATATAATTAATTAATAATATTATTATTTTTTTATTACTTGCAAAATCCTTATTTTCCTCTTTTTTTCCTACCTGCTCAGCCTTGCAAAGCAAGGACGGTCTTTTTTTCTTTTTCTTTTTTCCTTTTCTTTCTTGATTCTCTCTTTTCTTTTTTTTCTTTTTTTTTCCTTGGACCCAAGTTCTTGCTGGAAAATTGACGAAGGTCGAAGACCAAGTAAATTAAATTTTTTTTCCCTTATCCTTCTTTTACTGGAGAATTGACGAAGGTCTACGACCCTTGGAAACACAACCAAGCCTCACACCGGAGAGATGCAAGGACCGGCCTCATAACAAGGTGGGTAACGTCGGGGCTGCAGAGGGAAGGTAGATCCGACCAACGGATTGTACTTTTAGGCATGGATTTCACTGGGCAAGAAGGAAGGAGAAGCCTTCTGCAAAAACAGAATGAAAACGAGAGAGATCGGGATCCAAGGGTGATGAAGGGGAGCCAAAACAACCGGATTTCTTCAGGGGAAGATCAACAAAAATCTCAGCAATAGATGGAAATAATAAGGGGCTTAGAATCCAATTGATGTAACAGAGAGAAAACACAATTCAATTTTACAAAATACATCAACTAGAACCTAGAAAGTCTAATTATTATTCAATGAGTCTTGCTACTGTTTGTCAATTGTTAGACATCATGGTTCAATGAAGAATTATGCCTTCTCGGCAGTGGATAGCCTTCTCGGCATAAAATCAAGGCAGGGCCTTCTCGGCATTGGAGGTGTTTATTCACAATTTTATCCCGGTTTCTCTCTCTAGAAACTAGAGAGAGGTGGGAGTTTATAAAACTCTATTTAAAAACTTACAATAATTAAAGAAATACTAATAAGTACTAATGATAGTCTTTTAAATAATTATGTCGGCGACACTCACGAACCAGTCTCATCGGCTCGTGCAGGTCTGTATCAATTTCTTCCCCATTGACAATCGGCTTGTCCTCAAGTCATAAATCAGGAAAAAGATGTCTTCCATTGATCCACTAGCTCCCAAGAAGCATCCTCAGCCGATCCATTATCCCACACAATGAGCCATTCCAAGCATGGAACGCCCTCAAATATAATCTAAGGTTCATCAATAGCACGAAGAGGGTGGGAAACTGGCCTATCATGAATGAACTCAGTCGGAAACGTAGCCTGAATCAGCTGCAATGAACGCCCGAAGTAACAATACATGAAAAACATTGTGAATCCGAGCATTATCCGGCAATTCAAGACGGTAAGCAACAAGTCCAATCCGTTCAATTATAACCTTAAACGGCCCATAAAACGGCGTGCTAACTTAGCAAAAAGCAGTCTAGTAATTGAATGCTGACGGTAAGATGAAAGTTTCAGCAGAACTTGATCACCAACTTAGAACTCAACATTGCGGAGATGTTTATTAGCTTGTGCGACCATGCGCTGTGGCATTTTCCGCAAGTTAGTTTTGATTAACTCCAAAACCTCCTCGTGATCATGGATTTGCTCCACGGCGGGCACGACCAGGCCGGTTGGTAGTGTTGGCCGAGCAATAGGCGGGGCATCACGACCATACAACGCCTTGAATGGCGACATTTTCAACCCCTCATGAAATGTACTATTCAGCGCTAATTCAGCCCAAGGAAGGAAATCATACCAGCGTTTTGGTCGGCCTTGACTAAAGGCGCGCAGGTATTGTTCGAGTCCCCGATTCTTGCTTTAGTATGGCCATCCGTTTGTGGATGATAAGCAGTACTGTGGCGCAATGTCGCTCCAATGAGGCTATGTAATTCCTTCCAAACGAGGTCACGGAGCCGCTGAAATGCGTGACAAAGGAATCACACAGTTGGGCGAACGAGGTCACGGAGCCGACCTTCTTGCTTGAGAACCATGTCAACGCGGCCTTTTCCAGGGTGGTGGGGAAAACCCTGCAGAATATCGCGTCATTGTATGCATTGACGTTCATCTGGACCGCGAAGTGTTTTACGTGCTCCTCGGGGTCCGCTGAACCGTCATAAAGCCCCATTTGCGGCCTCAAGAAGCCCTTGGGCATGGGTGCGTTCCGGATCGCGTCCATGAACGGGGAGGTGATCTTGGCTTCCTCCTGATTTTGGGGCGGTGGCCTCGAATTATGCGATCGAGACCTCGGGTAGTGCATCGCGCTCCCCGCTGTTTCGGACAACTCTGGCTCCTGCAGCCTCGATCGACGCGATCGAGACCGCGAGATCTACATGGGATCTCGGGGAGGACTCGGGCTCATGCGCACGCCTAGGGACGTACGCGGGGACGTACTCGGAGTGCGGCTCACCCTGGGGGGGATAGGGGACGTACGAAGGGGCGAAGCCCTGCTGGTATTGCCCATAAGCCGGGTAGGGATATGGGTTCGGGGGCGCGCCGCCCTGCTCGAGGCCTTGGAATGGGAATGGATTTTGCGGGGCGGCGTACGTCCATCCCGGAGGGACCACGAACGGGTAGCCCGGAGGTCCCGCGGCTGTCCATTGCGTAGTTTTTGGCATGTTGTCGGGGTGTTGAGGGAAGAAATTGTTTGGGCAAGCCATTTTGAGGGAATCGAAGCTAAGGTTTGCACGAATCGAGGAACTACTTAGGATGAAGAAGTTCCCACAGACGGCGCCAGTGATGAAATCCGAAATGAAAGGCTCACTAGAAGACAAGAAACGAGATTATTATATTCGAAAGTGCAAACACTTGCTTCTTTATTTATGATTTTCTTTACAGCGAGGTTTACAAGCCAACGAGGCTAACAGATTATTTGAGAATTATACCCTAGACCTCCTACGATTATCCGAGATCTCGACCTAACAATGTCCGAGATCTCCTAGTTGCTAGCTAGCTCTAAGTGTCACTTGCCGGTCCCTTTGAGCGAGGTTGAGTTGCGGGGTCTTTGATGTGAGGTAGAGCGAGGTGTAAGAGGCTTGCGAGGTGGTGTAGCGAGGTCTTTGATGTGAGCGGAAACTCTGTGAGACTTGAAGTCTTTTTGTGGACTTCACTTGTCTATAGCGAGGCCTTTTAACGGTGTTTCGATCACGTCGATCTTCAACGAGCAAGAAAGTTCTTGAGTTCAAGATGTTTTTCGACTCCTTTTCCATTCGAGAATCTCCTCTATTTATAGAGGATTGGGGAGTCGAGTTTTGGTCGTTGTCCGATGTGGGACGCCCGAGATCAAGGGCTCTGATTGGCCTAGAGGCGAGGCAGCCGGTGATTGGCTCGAAGAGCGGCGTTCGCTGAGTGGTCATGGTGGGCGGGCGTAAGTAGAGTCGGTTATGAGGTCGAGACCTCGCTCCGAAGTCGAGGGGGACCTCGTGGGGTAGGAATTTTGTTAAAATAAGTGGGTATGGTTGTGGGCCCCAGAATCATCCTCGGGGGTCCCTTTGACCTGGTTTGACCCTCATACCTCGGGCCCACCTCTTGCTTCGCTATTTTGAGCATCATGAGTTACTTTTACCAGATCTTTATCATTCAACATGAATGCTGCCCCTTCAAAAGCACCGTACAAGTCTCATGTACATAAGTGATTTTTTTTGCAACAGAATGCTTTCTGATTTAGTTTTAACAGAATGCTTTATGTATCTATAAGTGCTCAATCAGTTCGTGTAAAGCAGTTAGAGACAAATTTCCCTCAGAGTTAGGGATTATATAATTCTTATCATCCAGCATTTAGAATTTGGAAATATCACATATTTCAGAGTTAATTGTATTCTTGCCATGTGCATATTCAAGTAAGCATGATTCAAGTCTTTCAGACCAGTTTCAAGTCAATTTCAGACCAATTTCAGCAGAGCAATAATCAGGTTTCCCCTAATCAGTAACAGTCTGGATCCTTGTCTCAATTGAGCCAACTCAAGTTTTATAAATTTAGTCAAAAGTGTTCCAATTTCAGGATGGGTATATACATTTCTCTGCAATATTCAATAAACAAATACTTGCATCTTAAAATTGTGTTGCTTCTAAAGAAAAAATAATCAGTAGTTAGGTTTTTTTTATTCTTGTGAGATGGAATGAAAGAAGAAGATGTTTCAACCCAATCTAAATCAAGAAAATAATCAGTAGTTCGGTCTGATCAACGTTTTTTTGTATTAAAAAATAAAACGAAAATTCAGCGACGTTGATCCGACCTTTCATTCTATATATTGAAGGTTATTTCGTTAGATCAATGAACTCAAAAGATCTTCTCGGTCAGCCAATTAACGAAACGGGCAGGTAGCGATCAGGCATGGAAAAAATCTCAAGCAACCACGCGGTGATGGTGTCGAGCCCAGGGATGGGCCACCTTATCCCCGTCTTGGAGCTCGCCAAACGCCTCTCTTCTCTCCACTCGTTCAAAGTCACCATTCTGTTCGTGACCACCCACACCCCTTCCCCTACAGATGCTGATTATTATCAAGTACAACTCTCCTCAGACTACGTCGTTGATCTGCTTGAGATTCCGGCCGCTGACATCTCAAGCATCGTCTACCCGGGTGCCCAACTTGTCACCAAGATCGCCTTCCTCATGCGTGAGACTGGGCCCGTAATTCGGGCCGCAATCTCTAAGCTCACGGCGCCCAACCCAACCGTGCTCATCTTCGACATGTTCGCCACGGAGTATGTTTCGATGGGCCGGGAGCTGGGGCTTCCAAGCTTCGTCTACGTTCCGTCTAGCGCATGGTTCCTGGCTCTCACCCTCCGCTGTCCGGTTCTGGACAGGGAGGTGCAAGGAGAGTACGTTGATCAGACCGAACCCTTTCGTATTCCGGGCTGTAAACCGGTCAGACCGGATGAGGTGGTGGACCCGATGCTGCAACGCACAGACCCTCAGTACAAGGAGTATTTGCGGATGGGAGTCGAGATCCCCCTGTTTGACGGTGTCCTGTCCAACACGTGGCGGGATTTGGAGGGCTCCACGTTGGCCGCTTTGAGCGATGGCGGGAAGATTATTGGAGTGCCGGTCTATGAAATCGGGCCGATGGTCCGGACCGTGGACGTTGTGGACGAGAGCAACGAGATGTTGGAGTGGTTGGACCGCCAACCGGCTAACTCGGTGATCTACATCTCATTCGGGAGTGGCGGGACCCTTTCAAAGGAGCAGATGACTGAGCTGGCATGGGGTCTGGAGCTGAGTCAGCAGAGGTTTGTTTGGGTGGTGAGGCCGCCGGCTAGTACAGATGGGGAGGCTAGTGGCTCATACTTGATCGGATTGAAAGGTCGTGCGGGTAATGATAGTAGTATGGGCTCGTTCCTGCCCCACGGATTCATGGAGAGGATTCGTACACGTGATGTAGGGCTTCTGGTTCCAGGATGGGCCCCACAATTGAAGATATTGTCCCATCGGTCAGTAGGAGGCTTCCTGACACACTGGGTGGAACTCCATCCTGGAGAGTTTAACTGTGGGAGTGCCCATGATCGCGTGGCCCATGTACGCGGAGCAGAGGATGAATGCAACCATGTTAGTTGAAGAGCTGGAGGTGGCGATTCGTCCTCACCATCTTCCGGTGATGAAGGTGGTGGGAAGAGAAGAGATTGAGAAGATGGTGAGAATCATCTTGGAAGGAGACGAGGGGCGTTGTTTGAGGTTGAAAGCGCAGGATCTCCAAACCTCCGCAACCCAAGCACTCAATGTCCACGGTGGCACCTCATGCAAGTCTCTGTCTAAGTTTGTTCGCACTCTATAATTTTATGTTTTGTTAAAATTGTCCATCCTATGAAGGAAGAATTTTATTAAAAATAAATAAAACATCAAAGATAGCTCAATTAGTCAATTTCTTACATCATCAAATAACAAATTAGAAATTTCCTCGTGCACGACACTCACACCAAAGCAATTATACAAGTGAAATTTTTTTATTCAAAATATATATACTTTTATTTGCGTCTCTTCTTATATTTCCAAATTAATAATTGTTTTATAGAGATTGAATCAAATAAAAATGGGACTTATCATGAAAACTAAGAATGCATCTGGACCATCCAATTGAAACACTAGAAATGAATCTAGGTCATTCGATTAAAAAAATAAAAAAATAAAAAAATAAAAAAATAAAAAAATAAAAAATAAAAAGAATAAAAAAAATAATTTTATTTTTTATTTTTTACTTTATTTTTTTAAGTCTTTTTACGTATATAGAATGATGTAAATCGAGTATGAACATAAAGCCATAAAACGTGAACATGCAATACTAATATATGAACGTATCTATATTATATGTGAACGTATAATAAATTTTCTGAAGTTAAAATGCGATTATATGTGAACAACCCTTGTAAAAATGTGAACATGTCTATAAAATATGTGAACAGAACGTAAAATGTCAACCGTCGTGTTTTTGGCAAAAATAAGCAAGAAAATAAAAAATAAAAAAAAAATAATTTTTTATTTTTATTTTCTTACTTTATTTTTTTAAGTCTTTTTACGTATATAGAATGATGTAAATCGAGTATGAACATAAAGCCAAAAAACATGAACATGAAATACTAATATGTGAACGTATCCATATTATTTGTGAACGTATACTAAATTTTCTGAAGTTAAAATGCGGTAATATGTGAACAGCCCTTGTAAAAATGTGAACATGTGTATAAAATATGTGAACAGAACGTAAAATCTCAACCGTCGTGTTTTTGGCAAAAATAAGCGAAAAAATAAAAAATAAAAAATAAAAAAATAAATTTTTATTTTTTTATTTTTTTGTCAAATTTTTTTTAAGTCGTTTAACGCTTGTATTATGATTTAATCGAACATGAACACATGACCATAAAACATGAACAAAGAGTAATAATATATGAACACACTTGTAATATATGTGAACGTATTATAAAATCTTTGAACTGAAAAATGTGATAATATGTGAACATGTCTTATAATAGTGTGAACATATGCATAAAATACGTGAACGTAACGTAAAAAATCAAATTTTGTGTTTTTGGCAAAAACAAGCGAAACTAAGAAAATAAAAAAAAAAATTATTTATTTATTTTTTTTTTATTTTTTTTATTTTTGTTAAAATTACCATTTTGCCCCTATCTCTTCTAATCTTAGCCATCCATTTCTCAAATCCAAGGGTCCTCATTTGTTCTTAATTTTCATGATAAGCCCCATTTCCATGTGAATCAACCTCTTGTTTTATATATAAAACTTTAAATGTTCAGCCAATTAAATAATCACCCAAACTAATACATTTCGTGTGGTTTGAGACACGGCAACCCTTTTGGATTTTATGACAACATGAATTTATATAAAACTCAAGAATCTATTTATATATTAAATACTACAATGTTAATCCTGTTTGTTGGACAGGATGAAAGTTATATTTTATATTTTTTTATTATTTCAAATGTTTAGGTATTTAGATATTATAATATATGATTAAAGATATTAAAGTAGAGTTATTTAAATTACATTTTTAAATGATATAACTAATCATATAAAAAGACAAAATAAAATGCTAAAAAAATTACATATATAAACTATGAGTTTGGTTCAAATAAAACAACTCCTTATCCTATAAAATAAGGAGTGTTTAGAACTCTTAGATCTTCTTGATCCAAAGGCTGATATTCTCGGAAATTAGGGACACGGTGGCATTTTCTTAATTTTTTGGAAATTACAAAAGTGCATCGTTATGATGAAAAAAAGTGCATTATTAAACCTAAAAAGTGCATTACTAAACCCAAACATTTAACCCAAATATTTTGGGCGATTGAGTTCAATCGGAATCGAGTCAATTGGACGCGCATGATGATTCACTTTTTTGGTTTAGTAATGCACTTTCAGGTATTTCGCAATGCATTTTTCCACCATAACGATGCACTTTTACAATGAACCCAACATGGAGTGAGTCCTGTTGACTTCATTTTTGTTTGCACTTTTTCGGCTTACTAATACACTTTTTGTATTTAGCAATGCACTTTTTCACGATAGCGATGCACTTTTGTAATTTTTGAGAAATTATCAAAATGCCACCGTGTCCCTAAAAGAGATAGAATATCAACCCTTGGATCACCTTGATCCAGGGGCTCTAAACGCTCCTTATTTTATAAGATAAGGAGTTGTTTTATTTGAACCTTACTCTATACACTATTTGATCATTTAATCGGTGCATACTACATAACAATTTAAGATATAAAATTTTATTTCCAATAAATTTGGTAGTTGGTATAGTTCAAGTATTATTTTTATTTTATTTGTTCAATCTACCACCAACTTTTTAGGTTTATTTTAGAGTAATTAATAATTCAGATTTAAATAATGTGGTTCTCGTATATATGACAATGATATTGTGCCTTGGTTTTTTCTAAGTGAAAATGATATTGTATATTCATATGCTTTTTATATTTTACATAATATTTATTTTTATCATCATTACTATATGTTAAAGTGAAGGTTGAGATAATATATACAATGACCTCATATTGAAAAACATTATCCATCTTTTTTAAATCAATCTGATTGGTTAAAATATAATGGAATTATTTTTATTTAGTTGTATTTGTCGCTGGGCATTTGGTTCAGCGATTGGGCCTTTGGGGTAGTACCCAAGTGTTAGGCTTGGGCCCAATATTATGTCCAACCCAATTATTGTCTTGCTGGGGTTGTAAGACAACAAGTAATATGTGTGTGTGTGTGTGTGTGTGTGTGTGTGTGTGTGTGTGTGTGCAGCCAAGTGAGAATTTCCAGCACGCACAAAATTGAGAGCCCCCATTTCTTTTGAGAGTGAAATTGGAGCACAAGAGTGAGTAGGGAGAAAGGAGAAGAGAGAGGAGAAAATTGGGTGAAGAAGAAGAGTGCTTTCTTACTAAGTCCGGGATTATTTGACTCTAGCTTCGGGATCCAACAACTAGTTGTTTGTTGAAATATTTTCTCTCCCCTTGGAAACTTAATCTCTAGTTACAAGTGTTTGCCTTCATTTACGAGTTCTAGAGTTGATTCTCCTTGTATTGAAGTTCTCCGGGTGTGAGATTTGAGAACACTTGTATCCGTTTGTTGATTAGTGGAATTTTGCTCTGTTGGGCACCAGTGGGTTTCTCCTCCTCTAGTTTGAGAGTTTTCCAACTTAAATCTTGATGTTGATTTGTGCTTTGCTATTTGCTTATTTCTACTTGCTTGCTTGTGATTGGTTTGGTTCCCACATTGTTGTTGTTGGTTTGCCGGGTTGCTTGGCTTTGTTGTCTTGGTTGCGTTTGATGTCCTACAGATTGTTATTTGCTTCCGCTGAGATATTCTGTGGGATTAGGAGCTATTGATCGATCCATTCCCAACAAGTGGTATCAGAGCCAAGTTGAGCTCCATTTGTGTTTGGGTGAGATATGGAGACTAAGACAGATGAATTTGCGGGTACTATGATCAAGCTGACATCTTCCAACTATTCGATTTGGAAGTCGAAGATGGAAGATATTCTATTTTGCAAGGATTTGTATGATCCAAACCAGACAAAGTTGATGATAACGACTGGAAGAAAATGCACAGAAAGGCAGTGGGAACCATAAGACAGTGGGTGGACAACAGTATGTATCATCATGTAAGCAATGAAACATATGCACAGGTTTTGTGGAAGAAACTTCAGTCTATGTACGAGAGGAGTCAGCTCAGAGTAAAACTTTTGTGATCACAAAGCTTGTTAATTTGAATTACAAGGATGGAAAGCCTATTGCCGAGCATCTGAGTGAGTTTCAGGAGCTTGTAAATCAGTTGAGTGTCATGAAGCTATCTCTCGACAATGAGTTACAAGCGTTGATGCTATTGAGTTCTTTGCCCAATACTTGGGAGACTTTGGTAGTTTCCATCAACAATTCTTCTCCTAAAGGTGTTGTGTTCTTGAGTACCGTCATTGACAGTCTCTACAATGAGGAGACTAGGAGGAAAGACATGGGTACTAACACTTCACAGACTCTGGCGACGACATCAAATGATAAGTCCAGATGGAGAAGTAAAGAGCGGAACGGATGTGGCAAGTCCAGAGGGAAGTCACAGAATAGGGGAACTTCTCAGGGAAAAGGAAAGTATACTTGCTTTCATTGTGGCATAGAAGGGCATATGAAGAGAAACTGCAATGCTTGGAAGAAGATCAAGAATGAAGAGAAAAATCAGAAAGGGGATGATAAGAACACCACAGCTGGTGTGTGTGGTGACAAAGAAGGTCTGGTTGTTTTGTCTTGTCTGAATGATCACAACGACGAGCTTGATTCTCGTGTAGAGTAGGTAGTCGACTCAGCTGTTCCTACCACGCTACACCGAGGAAGGAGATTTTCACTAGTTACAAAGCCGGAGACTTTGGAAAGGTGAAGATGGGGAACACCAGCTATGCAGAGATTGTCGGTATGGGTGAAATTTGTGTTCAGACAAATGCGGGTTGCACGATGACATTGAAGAATGTGCGACATGTACCTGATCTGGGTATGAATTTGATTTCTCTTCATGCTTTGGATATAGAGGGCTACCACGGTTTCTTTGGTGATAAGAGGTGGAAGCTTTCAAAAGGCTCAATGATTTGCTAGAGGGAGTGTTAGCTACATTTTGTACAAGACTCGGATGAAGGTCAGAAGAGATGGCCTGAATGCAGTTGAGGATGAAGCATCACCAGATTTATGGCATAAGCGGTTGGCGCATATGAGTGAAAAAAGGACTGCAAATTTTGGCGAAGAAGACCCTCATTCCTTTAGACAAAGGTATGTCTTTGAGCCCTTGTGATAATTGTTTATTTGGTAAACAAACTAGGGTGTCATTTAGAAAGAATTTTGAGAGAAAAAAGAATTTGCTTGAGTTGGTGTATTCTAATGTTTGTGGCCCCATTGATGTACCCACACTTGGTGGTCGTAGATATTTTCTGACTTTATTGATGATGCTTCATGAAAGGTTTGGGTGTTTGTTTTGAAAACAAAAGACCAGGTTCTTGATTGCTTCAAGGAGTTTCATGCCAAGGTAGAGCGAGAGAAGGGTTGTTCCTTGAAGTGCCTTCGGAGTGATAATGGAGGCGAGTACACTTCCAGGGAGTTTCAGAAGTATTGTCTCAAGCATGGCATCAGACATGAGAAGACAACTCCCGGTACTCCTCAGCACAACGGTGTTGCTAAAAGAACCAACAGAACCATTATGGAGAAGGTCAGATGTATGCTGAAAATGGCAAATCTTCCTAAGCCATTTTGGGGTGAAGCGGTAATGACTGCTTGCTATTTGATGAATAGATCTCCGTCAGTAGCTTTGAACTTTGATGTTCCTGAGAGAGTCTGGTCTAGTAGAGATATCTCTTACTCTCATCTGTGGGTGTTTGGATGCAAGGCATTTGTACATGTGCCTAAAGAACAAAGACAAAAGCTAGATGATTGGACAATTACTTGCATCTTTTTGGGATATGGAGATGCAGATTTTGGGTACAAGTTGTGGGATCCAAAAAGGAAGAAGGTAAAAAGTTCCAGGGATGTGATCTTTCATAAAGACAAGACTTTGTCAGAATTTGATACACCAGAGGAAGCGGCCCAGCTTCCGATTTACTTGCCTTCTCAGCCAGAAAGCAACGACTCTAGCGACGAGTCTTCTTCAGGGAATGGCGCTGATGATATTCTTGCTTTAGATGATGACTTACCAGAAGCTGAAATTGGTGAGGGTTCTGAGCAGGGGGAGCCAATTGAAAATGAAGAAGTAGATGAGCTCAGAAGGTCAAGAAGAGAGCGTCGTCCATCCACAAGATATCCCTCGTTTGAGTATGTTGCAGTTACTAAAGAGGGGGAGCTTGAAAGTTTTCAAAAAGTGCAGAACCACAAAGAAAAAGCTCAGTGGGGAAAAGTCATGGAAGAGGAGTTGAGTTCTCTTAAAAAGAACAACACATATGAGCTTGTAAAACTTCCCAAAGGAAGAAAGGCCTTAAAGAACAAATGGGTGTTCAGGTTAACGACGGATGGAGAAAAACTAGTCAAGTACAAAGTTAGACTAGTTGTGAAAGGCTTCAGTCAGAAGAAGGTGATGAAACCCGAAATAAACCGTTCGCTAAAAGACAAGAAACGAGATTATTATATTCGATTGTGCAAACACTTGCTTCTTTATTTATGATTTTCTTTACAACGAGGTTACAAGCCAACGAGGCCTACAAACACTTGAGATTTACACCCTAGACCTCCTACGATTGTTCAAGATCTCGATCTAACAATGTTAGAGATCTCCTAGCTGCTAGACGATTCTATCACCTAAGTATTGCTTGCTTAACCTTGGTGCGAGGTTGATCTGAGAAAGCGGTGCGGATGACTTGCGAGATTGGGTAGCGAGGTCTTAGATGTGAACGAGATCACTGTGTGACTTGAAGTCTTTTTGTGGACTTCACTTGTCTATAGCGAGGTCTTTTGACGATGTTTCGATCACGTCGATCTTCAACGAGCAAGATAGTTCTTGAGTTCAAGATGTTTTTCGACCCCTTTTCCATGCGAGGTTCTCCTCTATTTATAGAGGATTGGAGAGTCAAGTTTTGATCATGGTCCGATGTGGGACACCCGAGATCAGGGCCTCTGATTGGTCTAGAGGTCAGGCAGTTGGTGATTGGCTCGGGGGAATGGCGTTAGCTGAGTGGTTCTGGTGAGCGGGCGTGTCAGTAGAGTCGGTTACGAGGTTTAGACCTCGTTCCGAGGTTTCGGAGGACCTCGTGGGGATAGGAACTTTGTTAAAATAAAAGGTGGGTGCGGTTATGGGCCCCAGGATCATCCTTGGGAGGCCCGTCGAGTCTGTTTGTTTCTCGTACCCCGGACCCACTGCTTACTTTACTATTTTGGACATCATGACAACCCCATGGCCTGGGGATCTCGACCCGAGGGCCGCAGGGCATAAGTTTCTTGAGGTCACAGGGTACGAGGTTCTAGAGGTTGGGAGAGCGCTTTGTGAGGTGTGAGGTTCCGGAGGTTGAGAGAGCGCTTTGCGAGGCTTTCTCCTTGTGAGGCTCTGTACTTCGGTTTTTTTCTTGTTCGCATGGGCGAAGCTTCTTGGGCCCGCTCTTCATATCTTGCTTAATGGGCCGTCCAAGTGGGATAGGCCCAATAAGCCTCTCGGGAGCGAGGGGAGGCCCAATCCTGCTCTTTATAAGGGCGTATCTCACACGCCTCCTCTTCATCTTCTCTTCCAACATTTTCGCTCTCTCTCTTCGACCTTTTAGTTTCTAGTAAGCGGTTTTCGAGACGGTTTCCGACGAACCTCCGCCACTTTCCAGTTGCACCGCCGCTCCTTTCATGCCGATTTTGCGCAAGTAAGTACTCGGCCCTCTTCTTCTCATCTTTCAGTGTTCTTTGCTTTTGATTTTTTCTTGTTTATTTTTCTTCGTTTCGTGTTTTGGGGGGGCGACGGTGTGTCGCCTGGTGTTTCGCGCCGGTGTCACGGTGGCAAAACGACGGTGGTGAGGTCGGGGCGTGTTTCTGTGCAGAATCCTCACCGTTTTTCTTCGCCCTCTTCTTTTCTTTCTCTTTTGTTTTGTTTTGTTTTGTTTTGCGCTTTGGTGGGTGATGGTTGTTTCTCAGTGTTTCTCGCCAGCGCTGCGGCGGCGAGATGGTGGCAGGGGTGGTGACCGCCATGCTTTTTGAACCCTTTGTTTGTCAATTGACGGTTGGGTCCTGCGCTTCCATTCGCTATTTTGAATTTTGAGGCCCTCGGAAACCCAAACGTCATTATGCCCGACTGACGGGACATTTGGGCTTCCACCATTGGCCTCCACCGCTGGTTGGTTTTCCTCTTTCTCTCTCCTCTTTTTGGCGCTTCAAAAATCTTCCCCGCCGTCCTATCTTGTCAGAATATCTTCTAGGGCGCCACGTGGCTTTTCTCCCCTTATGACCTCGCGTTCTCTTTCTCCGGTTGTTGTTATGACCTCGTGTTGTTTTCCATTGGTTATTTTGCCCGATGTCTCAAACCTCTTTTCTTTTCCAGGTGTTCGCCTTTCGTGGCCTGGACGTTGTTCTTTCATGTCTAGGAGAGCTTCTGTGAGCCCCCCACCAGGCTTCGTGTTCAAAGTCCAAGAGAGATTGTACGAGGAGGTTTCTGAGTCCGTAGGGAGTGCAAAGGCTAGTGACTCCCAGAACCCGAGGTCTCCCTCGTTGGTCTTCAGTGATCCCTCGTCCCGCGACTCCGTCGCTTCTTTCAACTCTCGCTTTTCCCGACTTCGTGCGTCCTCGGGTGTTGAAATGGCCTCGTATTCCATCTCCGATGAGGTCGTTGACGAGGTTGTGGTGAGGTCGGGTGTTGAAGTGGCCTCGTCTTCCATCTCCTACGAGCCCGCGAGCTTTGCAGCGGCGTACATCACCGACGCCGTGTCCTGCGTCCCACCTGTTCTTGAGGAGCGGATTCTCATGTCCTCAGATTCGAACGAGGCTTTTCGGTATGAGGGAGTACCTACCGATCTAAAGCCTAAAGACCTCGTGGATATCGCCAAGAACTTCGCTTTGCCCGAGGGAGTCGAGCTAGCGCTTCCTGAAGAGGGTGGCTCCTCCTTGGCCAACTACGAGAGGTGTGTGGTGGTGCACCTGTTTAGTCTCCAGGCGGGCTTTAGGTTACCTCTGGCCCAACACTTCGTCGACTTCCTGTGGGACATGCAGGTCTGCCCTGCACAACTGTTTCCCAATGCTTGGAGACTGTTGTGTGCCTACACGCTCCGCAGGCGCGAGCTTGGGGACGGGCCGAGTCTCGACAATATGTCGACTCTGTTTCTAGTGAGGAGGGAGAAAAAGTCCTGCCTCATCAACCTCAGCTTGCCGGGCATCAAGCTCACCACGACCCCTTCGAACGTCGGGCCGTGGAAGAAAAATTTGTTCCTGGTTCGAAACCTCACCGGGAGGTATCTCAATTTTCCCACGGCGTCGGGCAACTTCGTCCGGTCCGTGGGTCCGCACACGGTTGCCGAACTTAAGGAGCTCAAGGCCCGATATGCCCCGGCGGAACAGACGCCGTACCAGAAGTACCTGGCACAGGACCGGCTTGAGCAGGCCGACCTGAGTCTCACCCTTCCCCCCCGCGAGGGCAAAGAGGGTACTTAATTTTCCTTTTTAAACTACCTTTGTTACTTGCTCTTTGTTGTTAGGTAGCGAGGTTAGAAACATCGCTAGCTTATTTTGTTTTAACATCGTCTTTAGGCTGCGAGGCTGAGAACCTCGCTAACTTGTTTTGTTTCTTACCTCTTACCTAACTTACGTTCATGTTCTTTTTTGACAGTGGTTGACCTATTTGGCGCTCTTACCTCGAAGTCGCAGGGCAAGAGACCTGTGACTTCTTCTTTCAATGCTCCGAAACCCCGAAGCCAACAGGGGGTTGTTATAAAGGAGCCAAGTTCGCTGGCGAGGCCACCCACCTTGCAACCGAAGGCCGCACCCCCGGCACCGAAGGTGCTCGGGGAGAAGACTCATGAGGAGGCTCCTCCTAAGGGGGACGTCGCGAAGACGTCGTCCCAGGCCTCCCGAGGATCCGGGGAAGGAGCCGGGTCCAAGAGAAAAACTACAAAGTCCCCCCGCGGGGATAAAAAGAAGCAGAGGGGGGACGGTAAGAGGTGGGCCTCGGAGGGGGAGGTGGCCCAATGCCCCGACCTCGCAAGCCGGGTCGTATCCGCCACCGGGCCTCCAGCCGATAAATTTCCCTGTCATGGGCCCGCCCGGGGCGTTCCCAAGGAATGGGACAGAGTGGATTGGAAGGAGGAGGTCGCGTGGGCGAACAACCTCTCGGAGGCCGCTCTCAACGACGTGATCCTCCGTTACTCGGAGATGGTATGTCTTCCTTCGAGGTTATCCTTCTTGTTGGTTCTATTGTCACTATCTTTGCTCTTAACACACTTGTTTTTGTCTTTGGTTTTTCAGCATCACTTCTTCGATAATTACAACTGCAGCCGTGTCAACCTCCTCCATAGAAAGATGGATAGAATGGAGGAGAGGCTCAAGGCCCGCGAAGCTGAGGTCGAGAAAAAGACCAAGGAGCTCGCCGAGGCTAAGAGGCGGGCTCAAGCCACGGAGGCCGCGGCGATGGATGAGGTCGCCAGGGCCAAGGAGGAGGTGAAAAGGGTCACGGAGGAGGGGGCGAAGGCCATCAAGGGTCTTGAGGCCGAGGTTGGGAACCTCAGAGCTGATAACAAGGAGCTCCGGGGTAAGCTGTCCGCGGAGCACAAAATCTTCAGGGAAAAGGAGGCGGAGCTTTAGAAAGCTGAGCAGGAGATCACCAACCTTCGACGGCGCGTTGTTGAGCTCAACGAGGAGGTGGAGGCCGCGGGCCCCAAGTATGTGGACTCCGAGGCCTATAAGGCGGAGTTGGTAGAGAGTGTGCGGAAAATGTTTCGCCAGGCCGTCCGGATGGGGGTTAAGAAGGCGGTCGCGAAGTACATGCACATCGACCCCCGCATCTCCTTTTTCAACCCCAACTATGAAGAGTCCATGGGGGAGGAAGCCGGGGAGGAGCCCGAGGGGGAATGCGAATTCTTTCTCAAAGAGGACGGGACAGTGGTCTCCGAGGCACCCCCCACGGAGGACCTTGTTCAGGGAGATCTGGAAGTCGTCGTCGTGGACCCTCAACCTGCGTCCACTGCGCCGAGCTCCCAGCCTGAGGCCATCTCCTCTTTGCCCGTCCTCGACGCTCCCACAGACCTCGCTGCTGATGCCTAGAAAGATGTCGCTGTTGAGGCCTCGAAGAATTGAATGAGTATTTCTGGTTTTTAATTAATTTTTTTTATTTTGTTATGTTGGTGGCCCCGCGGGGTTTGTAATTAAACACTTAGGCCCTTGTGCCCTTTTTATGCAATTTCTTTCTTTTTGTCTTATGGATGTGTGTTTCTCTTGTTTCAATTTTCATGCATACATATTTTGTATCCCGATCCAACCCCATGGTCCAAGTGCCACAAGGTTTGTGGCATACTTGGGCCACATCGGGTGCTTGTTTTTAAGCCGAGGTTCCGAGCTTTGCTCGGATCTTGCATGATGGAATGAGATTCTTCTACCCTCAGACTAAGTGCTGGTGTAGAAATGATAACTTTTTACACATCTCGATTGAAAACTCGCTTCGCTTTAAAACCTCGTTGCCTTTAGAGTTAGCGGGTCTTGCTTACTTAGAGAGTGGACTAACTTTCAAACGAGGTTTTCCAACCCCAAGCGGGAAGTGAGGGGTGGACTTAATGAGATTCTCCAACCCCAAGCGGGGAGCGAGGGGTGGACTAACTTTCAAACGAGATTCTCCAACCCCAAGCGGGAAGCGAGGGGTGGACTTAACGAGATTCTCCAACCCCAAGCGGGAAGCGAGGGGTGGACTTAATGAGATTCTCCAACCTCAAGCGGGAAGCGAGGGGTGGACTTAATGAGATTCTCCAACCCCAAGTGGGAAGCGAGGGGTGGACTTAACGAGATTCTCCAACCCCAAGCGGGAAGCGAGGGGTGGACTTAACGAGATTCTCCAACCCCAAGCGGGAAGCGAGGGGTGGACTAACTTTCAAACGAGGTTCTCCAACCCCAAGCGGGAAGCGAGGGGTGGACTTAACGAGATTCTCCAACCCCAAGCGGGAAGCGAGGGATGGAATTAAACAGGAGGTTCTCCAACCCCAAGCGGGAAGGGAGGGGTGGAATTTAAACACGAGGTTCTCCAACCCCAAGCGGGAAGCGAGGAGTGGAATTTAAACACGAGATTATCCAACCCCAAGCGGGAAGCGAGGGGTGGAATTTAAACACGAGATTCTCCAACCCCAAGCAGGAAGCGAGGGGTGGAATTTAAACACGAGGTTATCCAACCCCAAGCGGGAAGCAAGGGGTGGAATTTAAACATGAGATTCTCCAACCCCAAGCGGGAAGCGAGGGGTGGAATTTAAACACGAGATTCTCCAACCCGAAGAGGGAAGCGAGGGGTGGGATTTAAACACGAGGTTCTCCAACCCCAAGCGGGAAGCGAGGGGTGGAACCGAACATATAGAGATTTTCGTTTTTGAGAGAGATTTTGAAAATTCCACAACCCTTTATTCCTAAAACTTGCGAGAAGTAATGGAGTTTAGAGAGTTTACACAAAATACTTTTTGAGTCGATCGACGTTCCATGTTTTGCTCAGGGTACGCCCCTCGTTGTCTTTGAGCTTGAAAGCTCCGGGCGCGACCTCCTCGCCGAGGAGGTATGGCCCCTCCCAGTTGGGATCCAGTTTGCCACCTTTGGCACGCCTCAAGACGAGGATGCCTGTGACCAGGAATCAAGGTCTTACCTTCTTGTTGTGGTATACAGCCACGCGGCGCTTGTATTCCCTGGAGCGCAGGTCGGCTACCTCGCGTAGCTCGTCACGGAAGAGCAACTCGACCCTGAGATCGTTCTCTTTTTCATTGAAATCAAACACTCTCGCCGAAGGGACCAGGGTCTCTACTGGGACTAGTGCTTCCGCCCCGTAGGATAGAGCGAAAGGCGTTTCTCCGGTTGCGCGGCGCGCGGTGGCGCGATATGTCCATAGGACGAGTGGGAGAAGCTCTGCCCAACGACCTTGGGCCATGCCCAGCCGCTTCTTTAGATCGGACAGGATGCGGGCATTGACGTTCTCTACCTGGCCGTTGGACTGAGGGTGGGCCACGGAGGAAAACTTGAGGGTTATGCCCAGGTCTGAGCAGAAGGTCCGGGTTTCTTCGCAATCGAATTGGGGGCCATGGTCGATCATGATGGTCATGGGGACGCTAAAGCGGCAGACGAGGTTCTTCCACAGGAAGTCGCAGACCTTAGTCCCCGTGATCTTTGCCATTGCTTGCGCCTCAACCCACTTCGTGAAATAGTCGACAATGACCAGGATATACCGCACCTGGCTAGCAGCCTTGGGGAAGGGGCCAAGGATGTCCATCCCCCACATCGCGAAGGGGTATGGCGCGTGTATGGAGCGAAGTTGCGAGGTCGGGGCGTGTTGGAGGTTACTGTGCTTCTGACACCCGTCACATCGCTGGACATAGGCCCTCGCGTCCTGCCGGAGAGTGGGCCAAAAGTACCCCAAGTGAGCGATCTTATGTGACAGGGTTCGCCACCCTGGGTGGCCGACACCCCCCCCCCCTCATGGGCCTCATAGAGGATGTGCTCCGTAGCCTCGGTCGGTACGCACATAAGGTTGGGTTCAGCATTGCCTTGGCGATAAAGGTCCTCTGGGAGGACACCGCTCTCCACATACCGCGTTATCGGGATCCTCCAATCCCCCGCAATAACAGATAGAACCTCGCTGTTCACACTCCGCGAGAGTTTTCTTTCTACCATCACGCGATTCCCTAATTCCAGGGGTAGGGCGGATCCTAACCTTACAAGAGCATCTGCTTTGGTGTTCGAGGTTCGCGGGATGGACTCAACCGCGAAGGTTTCCAGGCACGACACCAAAGCTTTGACTTTCTCTCAGTACACGGGCAGGAACCCCTTTCTAGTGTCGTACTGCCCGTTGAGTTGGCGCACAACCAGCTCGGAGTCGGTGTAGACCCTGATTTTCCGGGCCCCACTGAGGAGCGCCATCTCAATCCCCGCGATCATGGCTTCTTACTCGGCCTCGTTATTGGTGACTTCGAAGGCGAAGTTAAGGGAATACTCCGTCTCGAACGAGGGCCCAGCGAGGAATACGCCAGCCCCGCCACCGGCATCACATCGTGATCCGTCAACGAATACCTTCCACTCCTCCGAGCTTGTGTCTGTCTCAGGGAAGGTGACCTCCACCATGAAGTCAGCGAGGGCTTTCCCTTTCATGGCGGTCCTCGGGAGGTAGCTGATGTCGAACTCGGAGAGCTCGACTCCCCACTTCGTCATTTTCCCGGAGAGGGCGGGCTGGTGGAGGATTTGTCGAAGTGGGAGGTCAGAGAGGACCTGAATGGGATGCGCGTGGAAGTAAGGGCATAAACGCTTTGTGGCGGTCACGACGCCAGTGCCATCTTCTCCGCCGGGGATTATCGCTGCTCCGCGGGTTGGAGCACGCGACTCACGAAGTATACTGGGTGTGTGGCCTTTCTGGTTAGCATCGCGCTGACCGTCTCGGGGCTGACTGACACATAAAGTTGCAAGTCTTCGCCCGCCATTGGGGGCGACAATGCGGGGAGCTTCGATAGGAAGGCCTTTAACTCAGAGAAAGCGAGCTCAAGCCCCTCATCCCACACGAACTTGTCGTTCTTCTTGAGAGCCGCGAAAAAGGGAAGAGACTTCTCCGCCAAGCGGGAGAAAAATCTCCCTAGAGAGTTGACGGCGCCGTTGAGCCGTTGCACCTCAGTGCGAGATCGTGGTGACCTCATTGAGAGGATCGACTCGACCTTGGCGGGGTTGACGTCGATCCCGCGCTCACTGATCATGAAGCCTAAGAATTTTCCCGACGACACGCCGAAGTTTCGGCGCACTTCTCGGGGTTCAGGCTGAGACGGTTGTGCCTGAGAGTGGCGAAGACCTCAGCGAGGTCGACCAGATGCTCTTCAGGGGCCTTCCTCCGGATAACAATATCGTCGACGTAGGCCGACACCTTCCTTCCTAGATGATTTTTAAAGACGCGATCGACGAGGCGTTGAAAGGTAGCCCCTGCATTCTTTAGACCAAACGGCATGACCTTGTAACAATAAGTGCCTCGCTGGGTGATGAAGGATGTTTCCTCCTCTTCCCGCGGGTTCATCAGGACTTGGTTGTATCCTGAGTACGCGTTGAGGAAGCTTCATACTCCGTGACATGCGGTTGAGTCAACGAGCTCGTCGATCAAGGGCAAGGGGTTACTGTCTTTGGGACAAGCTTTGTTGAGATCCTTGAAATCGATGCACGTCCTCCACTTCCTGCTGACTTTTTTGACCAGCACAACGTTGGACAACCATCGGGGGTACTGAACCTCGCGAACGAACCCCGCAGCCAACAGCTTTGCTACCTCGTCATTTGCGGCGTTTGCCGTTTCTTCATTCATTTTTCTTCGTCGCTGCACCACGGGGCGAGTGGTGACATCGACGTTTAAAGAGTGTTGGGCCACGGTTCGCGGGACGCCTCGGAGGTCCTTTGCAGTCCAGGCGAACACGTCGCGGGACCCAGCAAACAGGGCTTCTAGCGACGTCGCTGACGCCCCTGAGAGACATTCTCCTAGGTAGATGTTCTCGGACTCACTCTCGAAGGGGGATATCACCCTTCTTTCTAGCCCAAGAGTGGGGATCGTGAAGTCCCGGACATTGAGGTCCGCCTCGCCAGGGGACTCCACCATGAACACCGGGCATTTTTGTTTTGCAGAGGTCGCGTAGCAAACGCGACCTTCCTCCTGATTGCCTTTTACCTCTCCAACCCCGCCGTCAACGGGGAACTTCATCTTTAGGTGATAGATGGAAACTACCGCCTGGAACTTCATCAGGGAAACCCTCCCAATGATTGCATTCCACGCCGAAGGCAGGCGTACCACCGTGAACTCCACCATCTCGGTGCTTCTGGTGGAGCCGGTGCCCAGTGTCATCCAGAGGTCTATGAGACCTGCCACGTCGACCTCGTCCCCCGAGAAGGAGGTGAGCTTCCCAGCGTAGGGCTTCAAGGATGTCTCAGAGATGCCCAACTGCTCGAATGTGCCGTAGTACATGATTTCCACGGAGGATCCCGTGTCTACCAGCACTCGCTTTACCATTTTCGAGCCCATTTGAGCGTGTACCACCAAGGGGTCGGAGTGTGGCATGTGGAGCCCCTCGGCATCTTCGGACGAGAAGGCCAAGCCTACGTGAGACCGCGAGGTTTGGGCGACGCTAAATACCGAGGGCTCATGATGGTTTGCCCTCGCGTACCTCTTCCTTTCTGCCTGGCTTGATCCAGCCGCTGATGGTCCGCCCGAGATGGTATGGATATACCCATCGGGCGTAGTCGCTTGCCTAGACCGGGCCTGCTTCGCGGGGGCGTGCTACTCGACGTTGTTGTTATTGTTGTTATTGTTGGCCTGAGCCTGACTCGGGCCTCGTGGCACGGTGTTGGCACCCGACGCGGGGTTGGCGCGCCCCTTTTCATTTGGGTTGTACGCAGGGCCGCCCTTGCCTCTATAACCCCGTGTTTTCCCGCCGAAACAGTTCCAACATCCGCCGCCGCCTCCACGGTCGTTACCGTGGTTGTTATTCCTGTTTTCGTTGTTGTTGTTCTTCTGGTTATTATTGTTGTTTCTGTTGCTGTTGTTATTGTTGTCGTTGTTGGCGGGGTTATGGGCCTGCGTCACATACGCATCCCTCGCGGCCGGCGCGACCACTTTTGCCTTTCCCTTAGCCTCGGCGACGATTTCCTTGTCGGTCCTCGGTCGCGAGCTCTGGTTGGCGGCATCCTCGGCGTATACTTGGGTCGTGATCTGGGCGCACAGGCTGTCGTACGTTATCGGGTTCTTCAAGAAAATGAAATTCTTGAAAGCCCCGATGCTTAGGTTGCTCATGAGGGTATCGCGTACCGACGAGTCGTTGACATGCGCAATTTCTGCCACCGTGGTCGTGAACCTCGTGAAGAAGGCGCCCAAAGACTCGCCCTCCCCCTGTTTAATTCTGCGGAGATCCCGCATGTTTTTCTTACGCTTCGTAGAGCCGCTGAAATGTGTGACGAAGGACTCACACAACTGGGCGAACGAGGCCACAGAGCCGATCTTAACGCTGGAGAACCATGTCATCGCGGCCTTTTCCAGGGTGGTTGGGAAGACTCGGTAGAATATTGCGTCGTTATAGGCGTTTACGTTCATCTGGACCACGAAGTGCTTCACATGCTCCTCCGGGTCCGTTGAGCCGTCATAAAGCCCCACTTGTGGCCTTAGGAAGCCCTTGGCCATTGGCGCGTTTCGGACCTCGTCTATGAATGGAGAGGTGCTCTTGGCCTCCACCTGGGGCTGGGGCGGTGGCCGCGACTTGTGTGATCGCGATCTTGGGTAGTGCACCGCGCTCCCCACTGTTTCGGACCACTCTGGGTCCTGCAGCCTCGAACGTCGCGATCGGGACCGCGAGATCTGCATGGGATCTCGGGGAGGCTCTCCGTTGACGAGCCATTGGTGGAGGACTCGTGCTCCGACACATGCCCAGGGACGTACGCAAGTACGTACTCGGAGTGAGGTTCACCCGGGGGGGAACGGGGACGTACGAAGGGGTGAAGCCCTGCTGGTATTGCCCATAACCCGGGTAGTGGTATGGGTTCGGGGGTGCGTCGCCCTGCTCGTATCCTTTGAATGAGAATGGGTTTTGCGGGGCGGCGTACGTCCAACACGGGGGGACCACTAACGGGCAGCCCGGAGGCCCCGCGCCAGTCCACTGCGCAGTTTCGGGCATGTTATCAGGGTGTTGAGGGAAGAAATTGTTTGGACAGACGGCGCCGGTGATGAAACCCGAAATAAACCGTTCGCTAAAAGACAAGAAATGGGATTATTTTATTCGATTGTGCAAACACTTGCTTCTTTATTTATGATTCTCTTTACAACGAGGTTACAAGCCAACGAGGCCTACAAACACTTGAGATTTACACCCTAGACCTCCTACGATTGTTCGAGATCTCGATCTAACAATGTTCGAGATCTCCTAGCTGCTAGACGATTCTATCACCTAAGTATTGCTTGCTTAACCTTGGTTCGAGGTTGATCTGAGAAAGCGGTGCGGATGACTTGCGAGATTGGGTAGCGAGGTCTTTGATGTGAACGAGATCACTGTGTGACTTGAAGTCTTTTTGTGGACTTCACGTGTCTATAGCGAGGTCTTTTGACGATGTTTCGATCACGTCGATCTTCAATGAGCAAGATAGTTCTTGAGTTTAAGATGTTTTTCGACCCCTTTTCCATGCGAGGTTCTCCTCTATTTATAGAGGATTGGAGAGTCAAGTTTTGATCATGGTCCGATGTGGGACGCCCGAGATCAGGGCCTCTGATTGGTCTAGAGGCGAGGCAGCTGGTGATTGGCTCGGGGGAATGGCGTTAGCTGAGTGGTTCTGGTCGGCGGGTTTGTCAGTAGAGTCGTTTACGAGGTTTAGACCTCGTTTTGAGGTTTCGGAGGACCTCATGGGGGTAGGAACTTTGTTAAAATAAAAGGTGGGTGCGGTTGTGGGCCCCAGGATCATTCTTGGAAGGCCCGTCGAGTCTGTTTGTTTCTCGTACCCCGGGCCCACTAATTACTTTACTATTTTGGACATCATCAGAAGGGAGTTGATTTTGATGAAATCTTCTCGCCGGTTGTCAAGATGAGTTCCATCAGAGTGATCCTCGGCATAGCTGCGAGCACGGATTCGGAACTTGAGCAGTTGGATGTGAAAACTGCATTCCTCCATGGTGATTTAGATGAGGAGATTTATATGGAGCAACCGGAGGGGTTTGAAGTAAAGGGAAAAGAGCACTTGGTTTGCAAACTGAAGAAGAGCTTATACGGGCTGAAGCAAGCTCCAAGACAGTGGTACAAGAAGTTTGACAGCTTTATGGTAGATCATGGCTACACCAGAGCAAGTGCAGATCATTGTGTTTACTTCAAACGGCAAGCAAATGGTAAATTTGTCATTCTTCTTCTCTATGTTGATGACATGTTGATTGTGGGACAAGATAAATCCCTAGTTGATGCTTTGAAGAGGGATTTGAGCACTTCATTTGATATGAAAGACTTAGGATCGGCACACCATATTTTGGGTATGCAGATTACTCGTGACTAGACCTGTCAAATGGGTCGGGCGGGTCGGGTTCGGGTCAAAATGGGTCACGGGTCGTCGGGTCGTTATGGGTTCATATGGACCGGGTTGTTATGGGTTTGGTGCGGGTTCGGGTTGATCCAACGGGTCATGATCTTCAGTTTTGTTAACCTTTATCTTTATATTTATTAAAATAACTAATATTATATTATATCAAATATTATTTAATAATAATAAAATAATAATTTTATGAAAAGTTTATGATAAAATATTGAATTTTTAATTGAAATAATAGTTTTTCGGGATGACCGGGTCAACCCAACGGGTTGGTGACCCAACCTAGTTTTTTTCGGGTCGACCGGGTTCGGGTTACTCTTGACCCATTGATTTTCAGGTCGGGTTTAAACCCAAAAAACTTCGGGCAGGTCGGTCAGGTTTTCGGGTCGGGTCAAGTTTTTACAGGTCTACTCATGACAGAAGAGCCAAGAAGATATGGGTGTCACACGAGAAGTATATTGAGAAGGTTCTGAGCAGGTTTCAAATGGAAGGTGCTAAGTCGATTAGTACTCCTCTTGCTAGCCACTTTAAACTTAGCAAGAAGTCTTGGCCGTCCACAAGTGAAGAGAAGAAGAAGATGGACACCATTCCTTATTCGTCAGCAGTTGGTAGTTTGATGTATACTATGGTGTGCACCCGACCGGATATTGCTCATGCGGTTGGTGTTGTGAGTAAATTTCTTTCCAATCCTGGCAGAGACCATTGGGAAGCAGTGAAGTGGATCTTCAAGTACTTGAGAGGTACTTCTAAGATGAGGTTATGCTTAGGAGGAGAAAGCCTATTCTTGAGGTGTTCACAGATTCAGATATGGCAGGAGATCTTGATGGTAGAAAGTCGACATCAGGATACTTGTTTACTTTTGCGGGGGAAGCTGTCTCGTGGCAGTCCAAGTTGCAGAAGTGTGCTGCTTTGTCCACGACTGAGGCAGAGTACATTGCCATGCCAGAAGCTGGGAAAGAGATGATCTGGTGAAAAGATTCCTTCAGGATTTGGGATTGAAGCAAGGAGAGTATGTGGTAAACTATGATAGTCAAAGTGCTCTAGATTTGAGCAAGAATGCTACATACCATTGTTGGACAAAGCATATTGACGTGAAGTACCATTGGATTCGAGATGTTGTGAATGATTTCCGGATGCGCTTGAAGAAGATTCACACTAACAAGAATCCAGCTGACATGTTCACTAAGGTGGTGACTATTGACAAGCACCGGTTCTGCACCAAGATGGCGGGACTGGTACACAAGTGAAGATCCCGATTCGGTGTGGACTTCTTCCCCTTGGGCTGGAGGGGGAGATTGTTAGGCTTGGGCCCAATATTATGTCCAGCCCAATTATTGTCTTGCTAGGGTTGTAACACAACAAGTGATATGTGTGTGTGCAGCCAAGTGAGAGGCACGAGCCTTAATTTCCAGCAGCCACAAAATTGAGAGCGCCCATTTCTTTTTAGAGTGAAATTGGAGCACAAGAGTGAGGAGGAAAGGAGAAGAGAGAGGAGAAAATTGGGTGAAGAAGAAGAGTTCTGTCTTGCTAAGCCCGGGATTATTCGACTCTAGCTTCGGGATCCAACAACTAGTTGTTTGTTAGTAGGTTTTCTCTCCCCTTGGAAACCTAATCTCTAGTTACAAGTGTTTGCCTTCATTTAGGAGTTCTAGAGTTGATTCTCCTTGTATTGAAGTTCTCCGGGTGTGAGATTTGAGAACACTTGTATCCGTTTGTTGATTAGTGGAATTTGGCTCTGTTGGGCGTCAGTGGGTTTTTCCCCCTCTAGTTTGAGGGTTTTCCCACTTAAATCTTGTTGTTGATTTGTGCTTTGCTATTTGCTTATTTCTACTTGCTTGCTTGTGGTTGGTTTGGTTCCCACATTGTTGTTGTTGGTTTGCCGGGTTACTTGGCTTTGTTGTCTTGGTTGTGTTTGCTGTCCTACAGATTGTTATTTGCTTCCGCTGAGATATTCTATGGGATTAGGAGCTATTGATCGATCCATCCCTAACACCAAGGTCATCGTTTCGAATCTCTCGGGCAGCGATTTTCCCTTTCCTCTTTAGTTCGTAGTATTTAAATATGCTATCTTTTTAATAAGATACGTATACTGGCGGAGCTAAAGTGTGCCCAGTGGGGGTTGTAGCCCCCACTGGAATTTAAAAAAAATTTGAACCCTAATTTTTGCTCCATTCACGGATCTTTGTAATAACCTCTGTTCAGCTCTGTAAAAGAAGATCAGTTTTGAGGAGGATGGAGAAGATGAAGGTAGAGATGGGCCGGCCCAAATTGTGACCCCTGTTCAAGCTAGATTACTTTCTGTTGGTAATTGGATCTCTTTTATACTTCTACTGATTTTTATTTGTTTTTTAAAATTACGTACATACTAAAAATAAATTATATTATATTAAAATAATTATATTAATTTTTTATTTTTATATCCAAAAAATTGTGTATAATTTATGTAAAAAGTATATTCCCTCCGTTCTATTCTATTTGTTTTTTTAGCCCTAAAATATTGTTCACAAAAACTTGTCTAGTGTTAATCCGTCAAGAATGACAAATATGTCTAGTGTCGATCGTATTTTATATATTTAGTCCCCACTGGGCCTAATTCCTGGCTCCGCCACTGGCTACGTATAATATTTTTGAAAATGATAGTTATTTTTTTGTAGATAAGATGTGGATAGTTTTTAATAATTATTTATATATAACAACAAGCAATTTGTCTATGCGTTTTGTACACTAGCAAGGCAGATATGGTCAAGAAGTAAGGCAGATTCGGAAATCAACAAAATCAAGCATGAATTTAATACATGAATTTACTCTTTACAGTTCATGCAAGTAGCCAAGTAGGGGTGGCAGCGCCAAGGTGGTGGCAACTAGGGACGGCAGCGGCAACTTGGTGACTAGGGGAAATAACCGATTCCAGAAAATTTCAAATGCTAAACCAATTAATGAAAGGAGGACTTTGAAACTAAAGCAGGTCACTAATTAAGTTGAGGACCTCGGATGCAATGAAAGGAGGACTTATGAAAGTTACTTTTTTTGTTAGTAGCAAGACTTAAGAGCAACCCCAAGAGATTCTCTATATACATTGATATTTGTGTTTTTGGAGAATGCTAAATTTTTTTTTGCTCAACAAATTCTCTAACACATTCTTCAAAATAGAAATGGAGGGGGAAAAGTGAAATGTTTTCCCTAAATTTAGGGAATTCTCCAAATGCATTTGGAGAATGAATTAAATGTAGGTGTATACATGTTAGCTTACAATTAGTCATATTAAATTTTAGGAAAAATTGCATTTAACCACCCTTTATTTTGCAATTGTTACATTTAACCACCTCTTAATTTTTTTTCTACACTTAACCACCGTTAATTGTAATAATGTGCATTTAACCACTTAATTTGACATAATCCGTTTACACCTCTATTAACAAATGTAAATGACATTTTTACCCTTATTTTAAAGGACAATGAGGGGCGCCCCGCTCAGAGGTGTAGGGCGCCCCGGTATTTAGAGCAGTGAGCCCTACCGCTGCTATGTGCAGCGGTAGGGCCTACCGCAGTACCGCTTGATTTTTTTTTAAAATACTGGGGCAGCGGCAGCGGCCACCGCTGCCGCTGCCTATTGTTTTATTTTTTTAAAAAAAAATAAAGTGATCGAGGCAGATTCGGCAGCGGCCACCGTTGCCGCTCTGCATGCCTGGGATTCTGCAATTGCAGAATCCCAGTTTGACTGAAATAATGAGGGGTGGGGAGCGGGTGTTATTAACTCGACCAAATCCAAATCCTCCTCAATCCCTCTCCATTTTCCCTTCCACCAGCACCAGCTCCCAAATCCTCCTCACTCCCTCTCCATTTTCATCTACTAGCTCCGAACGAGCTCTCCATTTTGGCCCCAAATCCGATTGAAAGTAGTCCAAATTCCGTTAATTCGATTCAAGTGGTTCTAAAAATGAGAAGTTTTTCGCTATCGGTATGTATGATTTATATTTATTTTAATTGAATTATTTTAATTTATTAAGGTTAAAACTAACTTAATTTTTTTATTAGAATTTGTTTGGCTCGAAGTCATCTTCAAGCTCACAACGTAGACGGTGGAATGAATCCCGACGAAATATTAACTTAAATGAGAGCGAGGCAACCTCGAGAGTTCGAGAGGAGGTTGAAGTCCCGCTTCCGAAAGCGACGACGAGCCAACCCGTCGCCCACGTCGCCCCCGTGGAGGGTTTAGGTACGCAAAATATTAAATTTATTTTTAATTTATGAATTAATTATTAATTTTATGTATTAAGTAGTTTATAGGTTAATTACCGAGAGTTTGATCGATTAAGTAGTTTACATGATAGTAAATTTATATGTTAATTTATGTGGTCAAAATAATTAATTAATTAATCAATGTATAATTTATAGGCTAATGTATGTATAATTATTAGTGATTAAGTAGTTGTAGAAAATAAATATAAAATTTCATAATTTGAATAGTTAATTTATTTATGGTGTAATTATTAGTTTTTTCATTAATTATGAGTTTAAATTAAGTTCATACATGTTAGTAAGTTAATTATGTGTTTAAATGAGCATGGTTACTATATTTACGGATGAATTAATAGTTTGATATATTAATTATGTGTTTAAATGAGCTTTATGTACATTATTAGATTTTAGAGAAATATTGTAAAAAAATGCATGCAGATGATATTTCAGCAATCGAAAGATTGCTGAATAGAAGTGGTGATACATTTCCGGACCTCTATGTGGACCGTACCCAGCCCACATATGCTAATACGGGTTATGGTGAAGTGGGTCCATCATTCGCTCATGGGCAATTCGGGGTCGCTCATGGGCAATACGGGGGTTACCAATTTCCTCTGCAATATCCAACACAAGAGGCGTATAATTACGGTAGTACGAGTTATATGCCATTCCAAGGGACGCAGTATGGTGGTAGTACGAGCTATATGCCACCGCCAGAGACGCAGTATGGTGGTACGAGCTATATGCCACCACAGGAGACGCACCATTATGGTAGTACGAGCCATATTACGCCACCACAAGAGCCGTCTACGTTGATGACGTTGTACACAAACCCGGCTCCTCCGTCGTACACAAACCCACCCCCTCCCATGCGCTACTCGGCTCCTCCGAAGCCCAATATCCCATCCCATGATTATGAGGTCCCGCCTTATGAGGACCCTGAATTAGCGGCCCCGGTCCATCCGCTGGGCGGATATGGTGGCGGTCTAAGCGACATGATGTCCGCCATTTTAGTCATGTTTTTAGGGTGTGTTTTTAGTGTGTTTGAGTCTTTTTCTTTAGTTTTGTGTTTTGTTTTGAGTCGTTTGTGTGGGTTTTCGTATTTTCTTGAGATATGGAGTCAACATAAGATTTGGTGGTGTTTTGTAGGTTTTTAGAAGCTATTTGGAGCAATTTTTGAAGAAAGGAGCAAAGCACTTGAAGATAGCACTCAAAGATGAAGTGAAGATGAGGATTAAGCGCTCAAGTAAAGTCATTGAAGATCAAGTTTGAGCTTCGAAAGAGATAAAGAAATTCTTTACAAGAACATAGGAAAAAGAATCAAGTCAAACGGAGTTGTAACGAATCTTCTACGCAAGTTTTACTCAAGGCTATTCGGAATGCTGAACAGGGTCGTTAACGACCCTGTCAAGGTCGTTAACGAGGTACCGCGAGTAGCAGCGTGTCCGAGTCGGTGTTTTATTAATGGGCTTTTATCCTATTTCCTTTTATGTTATTAGATAGATAGAAGGGATATATTTTATTAGAAGATATTATTTCCTTATAGTTAGATTTAAGATAGATTTATTTCCTTAAAGATAGATTTAAGATAGATTAGTTTCTCTATAAATACACTTGTCCCCTCTTTAGTTTTCATATCATCCAAGTTAAGGGAGAGAGGGGAGGAGGAGGAGAAGAGAGAGGGGGCGATTGAGAGGGGAAAGAGACGAGTTTGTGGAGAAGAACTATCGTTGTGGATTCGGTTGTAAGCTCTCTCTTTTATTTAATTCAATTGTTTGTTTTTAATTATGCTTTGTGAGTAGTCTTCCTCTCTAAGGTTGGGGTTAAACCCAACAATGGTTGTGCATGCTTGTTTATGATCATGTCTTGATTGTTTTTATTGCATGAATCTATTCTCTTGTTCTTAATCCTTGAAACGAAAGTTGAAGGGAATTTCTCATTCATAGTTGAAGCGAAAGCAGAAACCTTGAATCAGAATAGTCAAATTAGGGTTTTGAAGCGAAAGCGGATCAATCCTAGTTGAAGTAGAAGAGATAGATAGTAAGTTTATTGATAGGACGAAAGTTGATTGATTTACTTGCTTAAGTTAACGAAAGTTAGCACCTTTATGTGATAGAAGCATGATCTTTATGTTTCATAATGTTTGGCATGCATGATTGTTGTTGTGGTGATACCTTTGCCTTAGAATCTCTCTTTCTCTTGTTAAAAACCCTTGCTTTGTTTGATTTCTTGCGTAATAAGTTACAAAACTTGATACTGACTTTCTCCCTGCGGACGAACCTGACTCTGCTATACAACAGCGGGGTCTTGATATAAATTTATTGTTGTCAAGAAACCCTCATCAACAAATTGGCGCCGTTGCCGGGGAGATTTCAATAATGCCAAGTTTTGTTCTTTTTACGTTTTTTGGGACTCCGCCGAGTCGGTAACGACCCCTTATGGGCGGTACCGACCCTGCTGGGCAACCCAGTTTCTTTGCTTTTTCTGTTTAGTGTCTAGGTCATTGTCGAGTCGTTAACGACCCTCCCAGGGTCGGTAACAACCCTGTCGACAGGTAGTTGTTTCTTTCTTCTTAGTTTCGGTTTTTATGGGATCACTCCAGGCTCCTTACGGACCCTATCCAGGCTCGGTATCGACCCTCGCCAAGAACCCATTTTTGCTTTTTGATTTCGTTTTTTGTTTTTGTTTTTGCTTACAGTGTATGCCAGCTAAAGGACACCGAGTTGTCTCTTATCCAATAAGTAGACCCTGAACTCGAGCCATGGCTACACATGAAGAACTAGCTAAGCAGATTGCTGAACTCAGTTTAGAGATAGAGGAGATCCAGAGAGAAAGGGAAATCATACCTACTGAGGCATATGAAGAAGCTAATTACATGTGGGGTCCATATAGGAACCAAGATGATACCTTTTATGCAGGGAGGAATTGCAATCAGCCCACCTGGGGCAATTATGCATATGGCCAATGGAGCCAACCTCCTCAACAGACCAGTGGGTTCCACCTTACAGACCTCCAGGCCATCAGGAGCCACCATCATGGGTTCAAGGATTACAGGAAGACATTAACAGCGTGACCAACAAAGTTAACGAAGTGACCAACAAGGTTAACGAAGTTCAAGCCAACCTGAACCAACAAAATAAAAGATGGGTAGAGTTCGATATATGGAAGAAGAGTGTTGATTCCCAACTAGGGAACCTAGCTGCCCAGATTCTAAGACCCCAAGGGCAATTTCCGGGCCGATCCGAGGAAAACCCTAGAGGACAAATTGCAGCTATGCACCTCAGAAGTGGCAAGGAGTTGCCAGATCGAGCCAAGCCTAAAGACACTAAGCACTGCAACGAAGATGATTCCCTGGTCAGGCTCGTTACCGACCCCAACGAAGACGAGTCCGTCAAAAACTCTTCCTTTCCCGATTCAAAAGTCTAATGATGTCACGGAAGGAAAGTTTAGACGCTTTGTTAAAATTCTTCAAGGGCTAAATATTTCAATTCCATTTATTGATGCCCTTAATGAAATGCCTGCCTACGCTAAATTTTTGAAAGAGATTTTGAGCAGGAAAAGATCTATCTCAGAGCTGCATAATGAGGTCCATTCCACAAAGCTTCCTGAAAAACTCGGTGATCCAGGTAAGTTTGCAATTTCAATTGGTATAGGGACTCACCGTTTTAAAGCTCTATGTGACCTAGGTGCCAGTGCTAGTTTATTACCATTATCTATCTGGACCAAGGTTAACATGGGACCACTAGAGCCTGCCAAGATGAAACTCTACATGGCGGATGGATCTTCTGTAAAAGAAACTGGAGTCGTTGACGATGTTCCTGTTCGAGTTGGAAAATTCTTTGTTCCAAAACGACTTCATTGTGCTAGATACGCCTGAAGACCCTGCGGTGTCAATCATTCTAGGCAGACCATTCTTAGCCACCGCAGGAGCACGTGTTGATGTCAGGAAGGGACTTCTCACGTTTGATATTGGAGAAGAGAAGGTCGAGTTTCAATTCAACACACCGATGAGCGAAGTGGCTAGTTGTAGTATTGAAGAGTCTACCGACCCACCTTGGCTCGGTAACGACCCCTCTCTAAGTACAAAAACGAGCAAAATCAATGGAGACACGCCTACCGAGGAGCCTACCGACCCCCCATGGGTCGGTAACGACCCTTATCTGAAGGAAAACAATGCTAGAGATGGAATCAGGCACGACATCGAGCCACTTCCAGATCCAGCAGGGTCGTTAACTATCCACATAGCTTCGGTAACAAGCCCCTTCCCGAATGACCCTGGTAAGTTTTCTTGTTCTTATCCAATCAATTCTGATCATGATCCCTTCTCCTATCCTTCTTCTACATTACATCCTACTGTTAGTACTGTGAAGGAGCCGAAACCTCCTTGGTTTTCGGATTTTACTAACCCTGTTGTAGGAATTCCGAGCATACTTATTGATGATCGTGGGCCAAATATTTTGGAGAGAAGCTATGATGTTTTTCAGGCTAAGTATGGGGTTTCTTATGATCCCTTCGATACAGGATGGCAGCCACCTTAGGTAAGGCAAGGTAAGTTCGTCGGGCTGACGACGTTAAACATAGCGCTTACGGGAGGCAACCCACTTTTAAGTTTTTATTTTTATTTTCCTTTCTTAGATCTTTTTGCTAGCTTTCTTTTGACTTGTTTTTTTAGCTTAGATTAGTATAGTAGGGATAGAAGTCTTTCTAAAGTGACTCAGGTACAAGAAGTTAAGAAGTGCTACAATCAAAGACAACCAGTGGACAAGCACGCAAGCTCATTACCGAAGCAACAAGCTCGGTAACGACCCTTACCGGAAACCGAAAGAAAAGCAAAAACTCCTCAGTGATCAATAGTTTCAAGCAACTTCAGTTTTATTTTGTGAGTTCCCTTTTCTTATTCTCTTTATATTTTTATGTTTTAAACAGTGAGGACACTGTTTGGTTTAAGTATGGGGTCTGGGAAAAGGAAACTCAGTTTTGTGTCAGTTTTTGTGTTTTTGTATGTGCTTTTAGGATTGATAATATTCCACTTAGATGTCCTATGATATGCTTTAACTTGCTTGATCATATAATTCCATAACATGTTTGGATAGCTTTGCCTGAATCATGTTGAAAATTGTTTTTATGTGGATATTTAACATGTGATGAAATTGAGCACATATGATCTTAATTAGAAGTGACTGAAATCCAACAAAAATTGCTACCTTGTGATTCATTTTTGGCCTTATAGGGAGAACATCAAAAATCCCTCTTCTTTTCTTGTGTGATTTACTCTCCTTATGCATATTATCTCTTATCATTGCATGGTTATCTATTACTTGAGACCTATATGAGATATTAGTTCATTACATGTGAGAATCATATGATAGAGAACTTACTTTTCATAAGCCTTATGTATCCTTTTCCACCCTTATCATGATCCTTCTTTTGAAGCCAATTTGAGCCTTATAGCCTTTTATTTTTAGCTCCACAAAATAATCCCTAGCCGATGTAAGCTTGACCCTATCCGGGGATTAGGACTTAGTGTTGGTTGTTGTGATGGTTTTGAGAAGTGAGATTGTTTGGTTCAAGTTTGGGGTAATTTTGGCTTGGGTATTTGAGAGTCTTGTAGTTTATCATATAAAAGGAGTTTGGTTCCCTGAATGCACTTACAAAAGAAGTGAAAGTAAGTAAGCAGTGCATCGTTACCGACCCTAGTAGGTTCGGTACCGACTTCCCGCAGAGAAGAAAAATAGTGAAAAAAAATCATAAGGGAGAAAAAGAAAGTGAAAAAAGAGCTGAATAGTGAAAGTGTGCATGAGCCAAATCTTCCTTGTTATTTTGTAAGCAAGATTAAGATGGGATTTAAAAGGGTTGAAGAAATAAGAGAGTGTGCATAATGAAAAGTGAGTTTGGTTGTTTTTATGAGAGTTTTTGGTGAGTGTGAGTTTTTAGGAGTCTTTGATTCCCGGATATTATTAGCACCACATAACCAAAATATTTTCCACGCCTTATTGTTATTACCAAGCCCCATTACAACCCGGCCGAATGGAAACTTCTATGAAGTTTTTCATTGAGCCTAAGTTCTCTTGATGATTTTTATGTGTTTTGACATCTCGGGTGGAGAGTTTGGTGATATAAGTAACAATGACTATGTTGATTTTTGTATGTTGGATTGAGTTGAGAGTTGTTATTTTAAGCCAAAACACTTGAGAGTTGAGTGAAACACATATCCCTGGTGAGGTTGGATTTATAGTTGCTTTTGCTTAAGGTTGTTCATATATGTGTGATGATGTTAGATTCACTTGTCTATCTATTTCTACTTGTGTTTTGATGTTGCTTTTTGATGAGGGAATTGACTTGATATATGTGTTGATGGTTTTGGTTGATGTCTTGTTGATTGCTTGAGGACAAGCAAGTCTAAGTATGGGGTATTTTGATGTCCGCCATTTTAGTCATGTTTTTAGGGTGTGTTTTTAGTGTGTTTGAGTCTTTTTCTTTAGTTTTATGTTTTGTTTTGAGTCGTTTGTGTGGGTTTTCGTATTTTCTTGAGATATGGAGTCTACATAAGATTTGGTAGTGTTTTGTAGGTTTTTAGAAGATATTTGGAGCAATTTTGGAAGAAAGGAGCAAAGCACTTGAAGATAGCACTCAAAGATGAAGTGAAGATGAGGATTAAGCGCTCAAGTAAAGTCATTGAAGATCAAGTTTGAGCTTGGAAAGAGATAGAGAAATTCGTTACAAGAACATAGGAAAAAGAATCAAGTCAAACGGAGTTGTAACGAATCTTCTACGCAAGTTTTACTCAAGGCTGTTCGGAGTGCTGAACAGGGTCGTTAACGACCCTGTCAAGGTCGTTAACGAGGTACCGCGAGGAGCAGCATGTCCGAGTCGGTGTTTTATTAATGGGCTTTTATCCTATTTCCTTTTATGTTATTAGATAGATAGAAGGGATATATTTTATTAGAAGATATTATTTCCTTATAGTTAGATTTAAGATAGATTTATTTCCTTAAAGATAGATTTAAGATAGATTAGTTTCTCTATAAATACACTTGTCCCCTCTTTAGTTTTCATATCATCCAAGTTAAGGGAGAGAGGGGAGGAGGAGGAGAAGAGAGAGGGGGCGATTGAGAGGGGAAAGAGACGAGTTTGTGGAGAAGAACTATCGTTGTGGATTCGGTTGTAAGCTCTCTCCTTTATTTAATTCAATTGTTTGTTTTTAATTATGCTTTGTGAGTAGTCTTCCTCTCTAAGGTTGGGGTTAAACCCAACAATGGTTGTACATGCTTGTTTATGATCATGTCTTGATTGTTTTTATTGCATGAATCTATTCTCTTGTTCTTAATCCTTGAAATGAATGTTGAAGGGAATTTCTCATTCATAGTTGAAGCGAAAGCAGAAACCTTGAATCAGAATAGTCAAATTAGGGTTTTGAAGCGAAAGCGGATCAATCCTAGTTGAAGTAGAAGAGATAGATAGTAAGTTTATTGATAGGACGAAAGTTGATTGATTTACTTGCATAAGTTAACGAAAGTTAGCACCTTTATGTGATAAAAGCATGATCTTTATGTTTCATAGTGTTTGGCATGCATGATTGTTGTTGTGGTGATACCTTTGCCTTAGAATCTCTCTTTCTCTTGTTAAAAACCCTTGCTTTGTTTGATTTCTTGCGTAATAAGTTACAAAACTTGATACTGACTTTCTCCCTGCGGACGAACCTGACTCTACTATACAACAGCGTGGTCTTGATATAAATTTATTTGTTGTCAAGAAACCCTCATCAACACGACACGTCCTTACTCACCCACTTTCATACCCATAGGGCACATTACATATGGGATCACCAACAGGTAAGAACGGCCTATAATTTTTAAATTTATGATATTATTTATAATGTTCAAAACTTAATTTTTGTTGTAATGTGAACAGTGGGCGAAAAACCTTAAAGTGCAAGGTCGGTCTGAGGCGTTAGACTTCTTGAAAAAATTGGCGGACAACCATTCAGACCAGGAATGGGTGACGCTTGTAAACCAAAGCGGCTTGAGTCATCTGAAGGATTGAAAGTTCCGGGAAATGGACAAAGCGCTGATTTCTGTATTCGTGGAGAGATGGCACCCGGAAACGAATAGTTTCCACTTTCCTTGGGGAGAGATTACCATCATCTTCCACGACGTCTCAAAGATACTAAACCTTCCATTGAATGGCGCTAAGGTCAAGAAATGGCTTTTGGGTGATGACGCTTTACGCCTGAGGATGGCGGAAATGCTAGGAGTTGAAGTTAGGGAGGTGAACAGGCAGACCTCAGGTGGTGGCATCAACACGGTGTTTTTGAAGGAAAGGTTGTCAGCCCTGGTGGAACAAGAAGCGGACCCACATTTGATCGCATCTCTTTACTTGTTCATGTTGCTTGGAAACACGTTGTTTTTGGACAAGTCTGATGGCGCTACCCAGCTACAGCTCTTGCATCTGGTACTAGACCATACGACGACATCTCATTATGCATGGGCAGCGGGTACATTGGCCTACTTGTACATGCAGTTGGGTTGTGCAAGCCGCAGGGAGGCTGCGGGTATTAGTGGGTGCATGTACGTCCTACACGTGAGTATACCTAACCTTATATACACTTTAAATATATTGTAACGTTTCGTACACACATCTAACATAACATATTTATATATTTCACAGACTTGGATTTGGAGGTACTTTCCGACCTTTAGGGGTCGATTGAGCAGATCGTTGGGTGATGATCCGACGCCGTACCATTCAGATCGGAACCGACACGGCAATGATGAAGAATGTCTTGCCATACGACGTCAATTAGATGAGATCAAGATTGATCAGGTTATTTGGATGTCGTGGGGCCAGGGCCTTAACTTTTCCACCGACGAGCTTGTGCTATCTCGTTATCGTGGGGTACTCACCTACTTCGATGTGAGGGAGCCGTATATGCCGGACAGATGCTACAGGCAGCTCGGTTACCACCAAAAGATTCCTGTGTTGGACGTCATTAGGCCAAAGACTGTAAAAAGAGAATCGAAATTGGGTCTAAGCAAATATAAAGTCACTTTCAGAGACGAGGATGACCGTTGGGAATCCCGCTATCAATCCTTGGTGCCCGAGGGGGAGATGGCCATATTCCCTTATGCAGCGGACAGAAACTATGTACCATGGCTTCAGCTCCGGTCTCATCCGTATCTTATGAGAGATCAACGTGCTCATCCACCGCCAGTTCCCCGTGAGGTCGAACTTGTCTAGGTACGGTGTCGAACCATATATGTTGTTCATTATTACCTATACCAATATATCACTATTTAAATAATCATGTTTTTTGACGGAGCGCATGGCTTACATGGAAGGGATCGTCCGAAGTTTCCGTCCAAACGCTAGTCAATTAAGAGGTCCATATGCCACAGAATATGTCAATGCTGTTGAGACCGCAGCTTTTGGAGAGTTGACCCAAGCTGAACCGGACATGCGCCCGTTTCCGCCGCCCTCCCGTTACCAGCCTGGACGGCGTAGTGATACCGGTTATTACCGATAGATGTTTTATGGATTACTTGTTTGGATATGTTATTGACTTTTTATGTTTGGATATTTAGATGTTTTATGGATTATTTATTTGGATGTGTTATGGACTTTTTATGTTTGGATATTTGGATGTTTTAAGGATTAGTTATTTGTGTTTTTTCAGTATGCTCACCCAAACCCTAAACCCTAGAATCCCTAAACCCTAAACCCTAGAAACCCTAGAAACCCTAAACCCTAGAAACCCTAGACCATAGAAATATAAACCCTAGAAACCCTAGACCCTAGAAATCCTAGACTATAAACCCTAGAAACCCTAGACCATAAACCCTAGAAACCCTAGACCCTAAACCCTAGAAACTCTAAACCATAGAAATATAAACCTTGGAAACCCTAGACCCTAGAAACCCTATAACCTCTAGACCCTAAACCCTAAACCCTAGAAACCCTAGACCATAGAAATATAAACCCTGGAAACCCTAGACCCTAGAAATCCTATAAACCCTAGACCCTAAACCCTAGAAACCCTAGAAACCCTAAACCCTAAACCCTAAACACGAAATACAAATACAAGTACCAATAGAAATACAAATACAAATACAAATACAAATACAAATACAAATACAAATACTAGTCCCACAAATAATAATAACCATAATAATATCTTACAAATACAAGTACCAATACAAGTACCAATAGAAATACAAATACTAGTCCTACTCTAATAAAAACTAGGAGGTAACCCTTCTGCGTTGTGGTAACTGACGTACCGGGCCATGCGTTCATGAAAGCGAATATCCATCCCATCAACGCTATAATGATGGTATTGGGTCCAAAGCTTCGCAGAGGTCGACATGGGGGCTTCATCTACGAGCATAACCTACAATGACAAATTCGTAAATAATATAATAAAAGTTAGTCCTATGAAATTTATGTAAGTGTATGACGCATACCGGGACATAGTGGTTCCCTAGATGAGCTATCGCCACGACACTGTCCCACACAGGAGTACTCGGAGCTTCACTAGATATCATCGGGAGGCATGTATGAGGACCACGCTCGGATAGTACGACAAGTGCACACTGGAATCTAGTAGCAAACGCCAATCCGACTGTTGGCGTCTCCATCCAGTAGTAGTCTGTACTGACTTGATTGATCAAATCATCAATATGCGTAATATAAGGATATAAGCGTGCATACATCTCGTAATGGGTCCTCAACTCCAAAGCCAACTCCTCTCGCATCCTCCTCCAACAATCCTGCCCCCACCCAACAAGACAAGCGAGTGCCCTATACCCGCAATTACCGTCTCCTAGAACATCAGGACCGTTGACGATGAATCGCCTCATGAATTGGGGTACATGGACACCGAGATCAACTTCAATGTGACCTCCTTCTTCAATCGTCGGACGATATACATCTTCTCCCTCCTGCTCCTCCTGCTCCTCCTCCTCCTCCTCCTCCTCCTCCTCCTCCTCTGGAACATGGCTAAGTGCGACCCCAGGCATAGAACGAGTGCCTTTCCCGCGTTGTTGAAGATGCTCCAGACTAGTCAAGTCTCTTGGTTGAACCTTTGAGTTCTTCCTTGGCCTACCCTTCTTCTTCCTATTGCGAGATGGCTCCACCACATCCCTCTCCTCAGGATAATTGAGGTTCAAGTATTTTTGACCAACCTGGTGTGTGACAGTAGAATCAATCTTGCCTTCATAGAAGTCTTGTATCATCCTCGTCCAAATCTCGTCAGTTGGATTTAGGGATGTGGGGGCCACCTGTTAATCTACTCCCGTTTGGCCTTCCCACACCTATTGTTTCCAGAAATCATGAATCATTGAAAGTTGAATAGGCATGCATTCATTGATACAAGCTTGGACTTGGTGAGGGCATGGTAGTCCACGGGCGGTTGTCCACCACGCATCGTCGCATATCTGACGGAAAGGCTTGTTCGGGTCAAATATAGCGCGGACATGGGCAAACAACTCTCCGATACAATTGTTGGAAACCTTCCCTGGAAGACGAGAGAAGACAGTTTTGAGTGGCTCGTCCATTTGTTTGATGGACAACGGTTCGCTGGTATGGTCTCGTTCCATCTCTCCCCTAATAGTGTGCACCTGAATGTTCACCATGGCGTGCATCTTTCTCAAGACCGTGTTGAACCCCCCAACAGAAGACTCCAAATAATCCTTCAACACAGACTGTTGGGACTCGACCCTGACAAATATTTCGTTAATTTAGTACATATAGCTAATATTTGTGTTTAAGAGTTTTTTCATAAGGAAAATTGATTAGCGTACCTGCTTGTGGTCCTTGTGAACAAATGTAGACAATGATCAGTGTAGGCTCTAACAATGTGATCATGCCAAGGAGTAAGCCAGTTCCTCTGGAGGTACGCTAACAACAACGGATTGAGCGGCTTTTGTACTCCAATCTCACCAGTCCGCAATAGACGAAGTCGTGCCTCATACTCTGCTACGGTCGTTGAGCAAAATAGCTCCCATGCTTTGTTTCAAACCACTCCGTAGTCCCCTCAGAAAACCCGTTCGCCAAAGCGTACGCCTTGCAATTCCGCTTGATATGCACCCAACACAACAGGTGCTTGACGTTGGGAAACAGGACCGCAACGGCGTTAACCTCGGCAATATCACGATCTGTGACAATAACTTCTGGCATTTTCCCAACCATTTTGAACACCTCCCGCAACTGATATAACACCCATTCGTAGTGATCTTGGGTCTCTCTTTCCATAAACGCAAACTCAATAAAAAAAGTGTGCCCGGTGCAAGTAAATCCTACCATCTCACTCAAAGGCATGTTATACCTGAAATGTTAATTAATTTGAAAAAGTTAACGTGCAAAACTTAAATTTCAAGTAAAAACGCTTTTATTATAATTACTTACATGTTGGTTTTGTATGTTGCATCCATGATCACAACATACGGAAACAACTTCAGCAGATTCAACGACTTGGGATGGGCAAAGAAAAAGTCTATTATCTCGTTGCTTCCTTCCTCGGCTCGATAATCAAGATAATAGCCATTTGACTTTAAGAAATGGAGTGAAAATTGATTTACATTCATTGAGCTCATCTCTTTCTTCAATACATCGTGCCGAAAAGTGTACAACTGTCTCATCGAAGTTGTGATGTCCGTCCACTTTTCGCGCAAGTATGTCATAACAAATTTCGGCGCACCATGTGAGAGGGTTAATATCCTTGCATCCTCCTTTTGCTCATCGGTTAAGCGGCCGGCAAAAGGATATCCCTCCAGACTAGTGGAAAGGTCGTGGTTGTGGCGACCAGATTTCACGCTTAGCCGCCAATGATGGGTCCTCCTGTCCCGTTGGCCAACCAATTCGAACGTGCAGCCCATCTTCCTGCTACGTGGTTTTTCCTTTAGATCATCACCAACTTGTAGGGTCCGCATATTAACACCGGATTTGCCCTTCTTCTTTGGCTTGTATTCACCGGCCAACACACATGCTAAAAGGACCTTCGTTTCCCATGAGTTCTTAATTGTCAACACCATGTTCAAATTACGTCCTACTTCTCTAGCCCATTTTAGCATATGATTCCGTTCCGACCACTCATAATCAGACTCAAAGTAGGTAGAAAAATCGGGAAACTGGAAACAATTATGACAAATACTTCATTAATTAATTCGATTATAAACTCACAAATTCAACACAATATGAGAAATTAAAACGAAAATTTTGCACTAACACAACTAATTTAACAATTATAACAACTATAAAATATGATTAGTTATAACAACCCTAAATTATGATTGCTTATAATAAAATTAATAATTTAATAAATGATCGATTACATACCGCTTCTTCGTTTTGATACAAAACATCCTCGTTTTGATGCAAAACCTCCTCGTTTTGATGTCCACTATAAGGAATTCCTTCTAAACCGCCATATTGATCGTCGTTCACATTTATCGGATTTGAACTAGAATAGCCCTGCCCTTCATTGAATGACCAAAAACCCGACATTATTTTGGTAGAGGTAACTTTGGGGACGGGTTTGAGAGTTTTTTTTGTGTTTTTACCCCTTCTCCATTGCTCCGACCTCGCCTCATTGCTCGCTATAAATAGCCGCGGTATTTTTTTTTACTGAGGGCAAGGGATCGGTAGCTGTTACCGCTACCGATCGAATCTTTTTTTTTTACATAGAGCGATAGCGGCCACCGCTGCCGCTCTATGTAATAGGCAGCGATAAATATGTTTTTTTTAAAAAGGCAGCGACAGCGGTGGCCGCTGCCGCTGCCCTAATAACGACAAATTTTTTTTTAATGGGCAGCGGTGGCCGCTGCCGCTGCCTTTTACTCAATTTTTTTTAAAATTTGGAGTGGTAGGGCACACCGCTGCTAAAAAGCCGGTGCGCCCTACAACTCTGACCGGGGCGTAATTACTCGGCTATTTTAAAATTTTCTTAAAAAAATTCCTTAGATAATAAAAATCATTTACCGTTTGTCGAGGCTTAGAACGACAACGACGACTCTGCGTGAGAAGAAGGAAGAGAAGAGGGAAGAGGATGAAGTGGCTTTCTTGATTCTTCGGGCTTTTTAGGTGCTCAATTGGAAGAAAAGAAGAAAGATTTTCAAGATAGTGGATGATAATTTTGTAAACTAATTTGAGCTTGAGTGATAAATTAGGGTTTATGGTTTGGATACAATTTTCCCCCTTTTATTCCTTTGTTTGTCTACGCAAAGAGCAATCAATGCTTATTTCTCTTGGAAGCAATCAATGCTTATATCTCTTGGAAAGACGTTCAATTTCGTGCACGCTCGGCATTCTTCGTTTGTCTGCAACTTGAATCAAATTTGTCTGCAACTGGTTTTTTTATTTTTCTATTCAATTGGGGGGTCTTTGTGCGTTGGTTTTACTTCTCAAAAACTCTCCATTTTAATTCATTAGATTCTCTTTTCTCTTCCAATTTAATAATCTTCTTCGTCTTTACTGGTTTTCTTCGTTTTTGTTCGATCTTCTTCATCTTTACTTTTGTGCATTTGATTTCTATTGTAATGACTAATAATGGCAAAGAATGAATCTGGTTTGCTCTTTTCATTCTGAGTGAATTAATTAAGAGGATTTGATTGGCTATTTAAGGCTTTTCTCGCTCTTCGTCTTCGTGAGCGATTTTGCTTTTCTTCTTCTGAACAAATGTGCTTGAATTGGGGATCATGAAAAATTGAGGGTTTTTTGGGTGTTAAATTACATTAATGTTCCTAATATTTTATAAAGAAAAATTAAAAATAAGATAAAAATGTCATTTAGAATGATTAACAGAAGAGTAAACGGATTCTGTCAAATTAGGTGGTCCAATGCAACATTATTGCAAGTAAGGGTGGTTAAGTGTAGAAAAAAAATTAAGGGGTGATTAAATGCAACAATTGTAAAATAAAGGGTAGTTAAATGCAATTTTCCCTAAATTTTATAGTATTTTGTAAAATATTTTATACATAAAATAAAATTTATAAATGCTATGTTCTTCAAAATAAAGATATTATTGGACTTAATAGATATTATTAAGAGAATTTGATTTTACGTTCCCTATTTTAAAGAAAATAATAGGGAAATGTTGGGCATGCCCTAAGAAAGTTACTTGTAAGCAGTTTACACTGGACTAATAAAGACAAGTGTTGATTTATGAATAGTATGCGATAAAAACCATTAGAGCCGTACCATACTACTTGTTGTTATATTTTTTTCCTGACTCCGACCTCAGCTTGTAATTGATTTATTAAAAATGTAAGTGATTGGTGATGGAGACGTTGTGGAATTTCTCTGGCTTGTGTCGTTGAGACTTGAGGCGGTGAGAAATCGTCAGCATTGGAAAGCATCTGGCTCCATCCAAGAAATTCAGCTTGAAAACATATTATATATAGATGAGACTTAACAGCAAAATCTATTACGTAAAAAAATACTCTCTCTAAGGTCTTTGATAATCTCATTCCTGGAGTTGCAGCAAGAGAGCTATGAATACACATTTACAAACGCCACCACTCGTACGCTTCCCAGTATTATTAGTACTATTATTATCAGTATCATCCCTCCTGATCGTGAGAATAGAGTCAGATGTGTTAGTGATAAACCATTAATGAACGAATGGAACTAATTACCGAAGATTGAATGTTGGGCCTTGTAGGATTGGAAAAACGCCGTGAAAACAGAAAGTTGTGTCGCGGTATGAGGGCCGCTGCCTTAGAAGCGATTTCATTCTGACCGGTGGTGCAAGTCAGCAAAAGCGTCGCCCCCAAGGATCACACAGGAACTCCCGGAGGCGTGCACTCGCCTAAGGAAGTCTGGAATCCACCCGAGATGCTCAGAACCAGAGAGTTTTTGAGAGAGGAGAGAAAACTGTGTTCTCACTGTATCAAAACTCAGTGTACCACACCGCACACGTGCCACGAAGCCCGAGCCGGAGACCGAGCCGGCTGGACGGCAGAAGCGGCGCGTGCTTGGGAGAGTTTCCCTCTCAACTCATCTAACCCATCATAAAACAAGAGCATATATAAATAACACTAGCAAGCTCCATTTTTCCGATGTGGGAGAGCACAAATGCCATATTGAACTTTCCTTTACAAAACACAACAGTCTAATTGACTACTTAATGACAAAACCGATTTTTGCATTATAAAATTCCAACAATCCCCCATAATGCGAAAAGAGGTTATGAATTGAAAAGGTGAAGTTCTGAGCATGGTTTATAGAATTGATGCTTAAGCATTGGTATCTTACGATTGAACCAACACATAGTGAAGTTAGGTAACCCTTTCTTCAAGAAGTGAACTAAGTCTTGAACTCTTTAAAGTTGGGGAAGTTCCTAACAACACACATCTTTCCTATGTTCTCGGTGATTCCGCGATAAATATCACATTTAGCCAAATTGTCTTGGGATGCTAAAGAGTGCTCTAGAAAGATCACCCGAGTCCTTTCATAGAAGGAGGCTAGCCCTTCACACTCTAGTAGGTGACTTCATCAAGTCTGTCTCAAAGGACCACCCACGATAGGGCTATGAAGTCATTAAGAGTTAATAACTCAACCTCTCAATTTCCAACGGTGAATTCATCAAATCCATCTCAAAGGACCACCCATATCTTGGGTTATGAACTCATTAAGAGCTAATGCTCAACCTCTTTATGTACACTTGTCATAGAAATGGGAATTAGTATACCACCATATGAGTCTTTCCATGGCTTCATTTGACCCCAAAGCCGCCATGAATTCCTCATCCCACGGGTTTAAGTCCCATTCCCCTCGACGAATCAAGGACTAACTTTCGGTTTAGTCCTTTAGTCAATGGATATGCAATCTTCCTCTCGGTTTTCACATACTCCAAACTGAGAACACCATTCGTAATCAACTGTCTCACAGTTTCATGCCTGATTTGAATGTGTCTCTTCTTGCCATTATAGGCATTGCTATTAGCTACACAAATAGCATATTGTGAGTCATAATGTAGAGAAATAGGAGGAGTTGGATGCCCCCACAATGGTAAATCAGCCAGTAGACTTTTTAACCACTCAGCCTCTTGACCAGGTAAGTCTAAAGCTATGAACTCAGATTCCATAGTAGATCTAGCAATACATGTCTATTTAGAAGACTTCCAAGATATAGCACCACCACACAATCTAAAAACATATCCTCTAGTGGAGCTAACTTCATCATTATTGGTTACCCAATTTGCATCACAATATCCCTCTAATACTTGAGGAAATCCAACATAATGTAAACCCCAATCAATTGTGCCTTTAAGATATTTCAACAATCTATTTAGTACACACCAATGATCCTTACTAGGGTAATGAGTATACCGACTAAGTCTACTAACAACATAAGCAATGTCAGGCCGAGTACAGTTCATCAAAAACATCAAACTCCCTATTACCTTAGCATATTCATTTTGTGATACACTATCATGCTTATTTTTCATCATTTTCATATTAGCATCATAAGGAGTTCATACTGGCACAACATCAAAGTGGTTAAACCGCTTTAACACTTTCTCTACATAATGTGGTTGAGACAAGGTGAAACCATTTTCTGTTCTAGTGACTTTTACTCCTAAAATCACATTAGTTTCACCTAAGTCTTTCATTTCAAAGTGAGAGGATAGAAATTGTTTGGTTGAATTTATCACATTAATGTGAGTCCCAAAAATTAACATGTCATCAACATATAGACATATAATCACACAATCAACACCAAACAATTTTGAATAAACACATGCATTTGATCCATTCACTTTAAATCCAAAGCTTAAAATAGTTTTATGAAATTTTTCATACCACTGCTTTGACGCTTGTTTCAAACCATAAAGTGACTTCTTTAGTCTGCAAACCTTGTTCTCCTGTCCCGGAACCATGCACCCTCGAGGTTGTTCCATATAAATTTCTTCATTAAGATCACCATTCAAAAATGCAGTTTTTACATCCATCTGATGTACTAACAACTTATAGCTAGAAGCTAAAGCAAATAAACCACGAATGGTCGCTTTCTTAGTAACAGGAGAGTAAGTGTCAAAGAAGTCAATTCCATGTTTTTGTGTGAAACCTTTTATAACTAGTCTTGCCTTATATCTCTCTATAGATCCATCGGTTTTAAGCTTCTTCTTAAAGATCCATTTACAACCAATAACTTTTTTACCTTTAAGCAAATCAACTAGCTTCCAAGTGTGATTAGACATGATAGAATCTATTTCACTTTTAATTGCATCTTTCCAAAAACTAGCATCTAAAGAACTCACAGCTTCTTCGTATGTTTTGGGATCATCTTCTATCATATGAAGACTAATGAAAGTCTCATTTAGTTCATCATAATCATTGAGTTCTATTATAAATGCAGTTACAAAATCAGGGCCAAAACTAGTTCCCTTCTTTTGTCTTTTACTCCGTCTAGATTCTATGTCATTTTCATGCATGGAAGGTAAAGATATAGAAGAAGATGCAATAGCTAATGATGTAGTATCTTTATGCATGATATTTTTCTTCAAAGGAAATATATGCTCAAAAAATACAGCATCACGATATTCACAAAAAGAACGATCACTCAAACACATGAATCGATAAGCTGCACTATTTTCTGCATAACCAATAAATACAACATCAAAAGTCTTAGACCCAATTGCTTCAACCTTAAAGTAAGGCAATCCCACTTTAGCTAAACACCCCCACACTTTCAGATATTTCAGGTTAGGAGCATGTCATTTCCATAACGCATAAGGTGTTTTATCTAGCTTTTTGTGAGGAGCTTTGTTAAGAATATGGTTGGTCTTCAAGACAACTTCCCCCCCCCCCCCCCAACATATTATTAGATAATCCAGAACTAGCAAGCAATGCATTCAACATATTTTTCAAAGTTCTGTTTTTCCTTTCTACTATCCCATTTTGTGGTGGGCTATAGGGAGCTGTAAACTCATAAATAATACCATTGTTCTCACAAAATTCTTTTAAAGAGTTTGTGACATACTCGCCACCTCTATCTGATCTAAGTCTTTTTATTTTTTGATTCAGTTGGTTTTCGACTTCAGCTTTACAAATATAAAACATATGTTCAGCTTCATCTTTGGAACGTAACAAGTACAGTTTGGTATACCTCGAAAAGTCATCTACAAACGTAATATAATATCGTTTGCCTCCTCTACTTTTTGTGTTTCTAAAGTCAGCAAGTCTGAGTGGACTAATTCTAGCAAAGAATAAGTCCTTTCATTCACAATATTAAATGTTCGTTTTGTATACTTAGCTTCAACACAGATTTCACATTTTTCTTGACTTTGTTTAACCAAATTTGGAATTAAACCCATAGCATGCAAACGATTCACATATTTCACATTCAAGTGTCCAGTTCTAGCATGCCATAAATCCAAAGACTCAACAATATAAGCAGAAGACGAAATACTCTCATTATTAATCATGGTCTGAAGAATATACAAACGTCCAGATCTATAGCCTTTTCCTACAAATTCACCATTTTTAGTTAAGACTATTTTTCCAGCTTCAATAACTTGTTTTATGCCAGCAATTTCAAGTAAACCAGACGAAATCAAGTTTCTACCCAGAGAAGGAACATATAAAACATTCTATAGTAGAAGTGACTTCCCTGAAGTCAGCTTTAGAGACACTTTCCCTTTCCCTAGGACTTGGGGGACGCTGGAATTTCCCATGTAGACTTGATCAATTTCAACAGCTTCTTCAAAATCAGTGAACATCTCCCTGTCAGCACAAAAGTGCTTAGTTGCTCCAGTATCCAGCAACCACTCAGCTTTACTGCCCATCAGGTTGACTTCAGAAATCACTGCAACCAGTTGTTGGTTCTCTTCAGTCAGATTCGCTTGCGGCTTAGGCTGATCACCACCATTTGGCTTAGGAGCTGGCTTTTGATTGTCAGCCCTACGGTAACAATGGACTGCACGGTGCCCTGGTATTCCACAGACATAGCAGTCGCTTAGCTTCTTGTCTTGAGGTTTTCCCTGCTTCTTGAAATTCTTCTTATTCTAAACTTTGTCTTTCTTCTTACCTGAGGTAGAGTCACCTTTCTTGAACCTGTCAGATTTTGAAGAAGTTTCCACCAGATTACCCTTAACCGAATTTTCAGAAGTTTTAGGTGTAGGCTTATCTTTGAGGCGATTCGCCTCTTTGGTCTTCATATGATTGGCCAGCTCGAGGAGGGTCATGTCCTTCTTCTTATGCTTGAGATGGTTGCGGTAGTTGGCCCAAGACTCAGGCAGTTTCTCGATCAGGAAGTTGGCTGGGAGGACCTCGTAGATCTTCATACCCTCGGCCAGTATATCTGCCACTAGATTCTCATACTCATGAACTTGCTCCATATTGGGCTTGTCATCTACCATCTTAAACTGCAGAAACTTGCCACAAATGTATTTCTTTTTCCTAGCATCATCAGTAGAGTATTTAGTCTCCAAAAGATTCCACATAAACTTTGCAGATTTGTGTTTAGCAAGCAAATCAAAAATAGGGTTGGTTACATGACTCGGTAGATGACCACGGACTGTCTTATTATGAGTAATCTGAATTTTCAAAACAGTTGAAACTGAAATTGGACTACCAATTAATTTGCGTATCCGTAATTTCGAGGCCCAAAAAAATAATGGAGCATGTGCCACCGGGCACGTGCCCGAGCCCGAGCGGGACGGGCTAGAGCCGGCCGGACGGCGGCGCACACGTGGGAGAGTTCCCCTATCAACTCATCTAACCCATCATAAAACAAGAGCATATATAAATAACACTAGCAAGCTCCATATTTCCGATGTGGGAGAGCACAAATGCCAAATTGAACTTTCCTTTACAAAACACAACAGTCCAATTGACTAATTAATGACAAAACCGATTTTTGCATTATAAAATTCCAACAAGATGCACCACCTATTATTTCAAGGCATGGTTGTCAAGATACTTGCGGAAAAGTGAGCATCCCTTTCCCGTTTGGTTTGGTGCTAATTGCTTCCTTGATTCCTGGTTTCAGGTGGAATGCAAGGAGTTTGGAAAATCTAAGGGAGTCAAGGAGCCTTTCTTTCCTATCCAAATTCGACATTGAGGTCATGGAGATAATGCTTCTACGCATCCGCCAGAGTAGGTTACAAAGCCTGACTGTGGGCATTCCTTCCTCCTTGAACAAGTGCGCGGCACATACAACATGTTTTGGCATCGACTTGAGGGAGAGCCCTTTTAAGTTCTCTACTGACAGCAATGTTTTCCTGATGGGGGATTGCATAGGCAGCGCAACCTTGACTGACGCCCAAACCAACCTAGACTACCTAGTTGTGGCCGGATGTAGCACCGTTTGCTTCGACAAAAATACCAGTGCAATTTTCATGAACAAGTGCTACGGGGTTGAGTGTTGTTGCATGCCATTGTCACCTCCAGGAGAAAGTGATCAAGTGCATATTATCGAATATTCTCCTTTACAGCTTTATCATATAGGCTTTTATGGCCAATCATCAAGTGAGCACCACAATTGTGTTGCGACTACTTTGATAAAGGAGGACTCAATGGATCAATATATTGGAAAGTTGCCAACTTCATATCCATCCATAGTTACACTACTATTGAATTGGAGTTGGGTGAGCTGTAACACCCCTATTTTGCAACACTGGGTATTACCGCCAGTGGCCTCGGATTTTACCGTCCAAAGTCACCCAAGGCTTTAAATAATTTAATTAAATGTAATAAAAGATGAAATTGACTAAAAGCGGAATTTTATTCATTGATAAGAACTTTCGTTCATTACATTGAGAGTTGTTTTATAAATGATGTAGCAACGGAAAGTAAAGCCCATTTAAAAAGCGTTGAAAAGACGTATTAAAAAAATACAAGTATGTTTCTCCAAGACAACTCATATGATGATGATTTGCTTGGTTAAAATAGAAGAGTTGGTGCACTATCTTCGGAATGCTTTGCTCTTATGAAAATTTCTTCCTTCCTTCAACGTCGTCTTGCCTTGACCTTCTATCCTTGAATAACTCTTCTCGAGCCTTCTAGACTATGTCTTCAAAATTTCGATGTGAATTTCCTAGAGTCTGGCATTTGTTGCGAAGGGCGAGAAATACCAGGCAAAAAATGCGGAAATAGTGGAGTTAGTCTAAGGAGACTAAGCAAGTGAGAACGGAAATTCTCAAGGGTAGTTCGGTAATTTATGAAATTCGAGAGAAATTATCGGGATGTGTTTTTAGATATAGAACTTTATGTGGAGCTTTATCGGAATGGAAAGAAGTATATCTCGAGATGAGATAACTCGATAATCGAGAGAAGAACTACGAGATTGTAGACTTCTTAGAGTAGAAGATATGTTGGGAACGTTATTAATTCATACAAGTTTTGAAAACCTCCCGCACCCTTGTCGGACCTCAACCAACCTCATCTTATTCGATGCTCCAGATAGGGGAGGTGGCCCGAAGGCGCTTAAGTACCTGCCCACCTTAGACGAGCCCGAATAAGCATTCAGATTGGAAAGACGATCTTTTCAAGAACCGGGAGTCAGGCGGTCTTTCCATGCTGTACTACTCCGACCCGGTTTTGGTTTCTTTTAATTGTGCCTTGGGCACTTATCTTGTATCGTGATGAAAACTTTCACTTACGTTAATGATTTTTAAGAGTGTGGGGGGCCATGAAAGGGCACGGGTCCACTTACAGGAACGTAGTTCCGGGCACTTAGCTAGGGTGCACTCGTCCCTCCTCCGAGCAGGAGCAGACATGGATCATGATCCGTAAAGTCGCGGAATTTAGGCGTGATGCCATACGACTTAGTAGATTATATAGAGATGTCGAGTTAATCCCGCACCCCTCACTATTTCATCCAAACCGATCTCTAAACGAGATCTTAAACAAACAAGGTCACAAATAAGACTATCGTAATAGTCCTATCGAATATTAAATAGCGTAATAACGATAACAATTGGGTCATTATTATTAACAATCAATATACCTAGATTCGTTTATTATTAGCAAACAAGTTGCTCCCAACATCGAGAAATTTCACGGAATGAATTATCAAGGCTACAAGGAGAAATTCCAATTGCCTTAGCTTTTACGATTGTGTACGAGTGAATGAACGGAAATCGTTGTCTTTTAGTCGGGACGAAGACTCGACCTATCGACACGAGAGGTACGAACGAACTTTAATAAGAATTTCTTTAATTCTTCTAAAGTTTTTGAATATCTCTTATATTCTTTTTATAAGAGAATTACTTACTAAATTATTATAATAATAATTTAGGTGGAGGTGATAAAATAATAATATCCCTTATTATTATTTCTTATTTGTAATATCCTTGTATACTTTATAAACTCTTTATTTTAATTTAATTATTATAATCCCTTGAAGATCAAGTCATAACATTGTTTAAATTATTAAATCTTCCTTTATCTAAGGTTAAAGTCCCCATTTGTATATTTATAAACTTTTTCACCCTTTATGACATACAATTACTTTCTTATTATTATTAAATATTTCTTTTATTTAATTCAAGCAAGGTGATAATTAATAAAGTCCATGAAAATCTATTTTCCATAATTATTTAACATAATGATTATAAAGCTATTCTTATGATGTGAAAAGTCCAAAATGCCCTTGTCATAATATTTATTTATCTAACTCCTCAATATTCTTTATGACTACTTTATGTAATTTTATTATAATACTTCTCCTCTTATCATCAATTCTTTTTAAAGACATTCAACCACCATATGATATAAAAGATATTAATACAACATATTATATTATACTTATTCTAGTATTTTATTTATCTAATAAATTCCCAAGTATTATTTTAAACCATAATTATCTTATACTTTCCATATCTATTTTAACAAAAGAATTTACTTAACTTATTAAAAAGGGTTTTCCATGTCTAGAAATATTATCTTATAAAATATGACATGCCACCATTTATTTTATATCTACAAGCATTAAATAATATTCTTATGTCCTTATGCTATAATATCTTGAAGATTTAGTATACTCAATATTTTTATAATATTTACCATGTATACAAAATAATGTTAATAAGACTATTATTTTTATTTAAGAAATTTCCATGTCTTGAGATTTATTTTATTATTAAACTAACATGCATGATGAATATTTTATCTAAGTATAATGAGTTTAATAGTTTATTTTTATATGTCCAACCAACAAGATCTTCTAGCATTATTTATATTAGTTTTAATTTTTATCAATATAGCAATATCATAATAAGGCTATTATTTTTATAAGAGAGTAATTAAATTAATTTAGTGAAGATAAGAATAATTAGGGCTTTATTCTTACAGATTGAAGCTTCTGTTGAAGACAGAATACAGGAGAAGTAGGGGAGAGGGGCGCCGACGGTCAGGGCGGAGCGATGACGGGCTGGGGCGGCTCGGCCAGTCAGGGGCGGTGCTCGGGTGGGGCCGGCGTTCTTCCGGGGTGGTGCAGAGGCGGCTTGGTGGTGGTGTGGAGGTGATTTTATGGTGTTTTTGTAAAAAAAAATCAACCAGTAAACTTAATGTGTTTGGGTTGAAAATTGACAATTGTGAATAACAAGATGCTAGGAAGGGAGAAGAGAGATTTTGTGTGAGTTCTACTTGAGTTTTTCAGCCTTTAAATAGGCAAACATGGGAGCTCTTGTGATCCTCTACAATGGAAATTGATCAATGGTGGAAGAGGAGATTGATGTCAATTGGTGGAAAGTAATCTAGTTGGAGATGACACAAGATGATGCAAGTCTTTGGGTGGTCTTGCAAGCTACAATGGAGATTCGGAAGCCATGGAAGCATGCATTGGTTTGGCGTCACTTCAATCAGGCAAAAATCTGATGTCTTTTGGGAGAAGAAGAATAGAATAATTTAAAATTAAAAGAGTTGTAGTTTGGGTAGACGAGTTACCATGGTCTAGCGGTTTGAGGAGTGTGTGATTGCTTGAAAGGAGCGAGAGGTCTCGGGTTCAAGTCCCAGCTCTTGACTCCTTTTTATTTGTTTTACCTTGTATTATTTTTAGCCTTGTAATACTTCATTACTAATAAAATCCGAAATTTATATTAATTTTATTTTACTTGAATAACTTTTACACTTTAATAATCCTTTATAAAATATTCTTAATTTTATTTAATTAAATTATTTAAACTCTCTTTTTAAAGAGAAAAGGATTATTTAAATATTATATTGGTTTTAAAAACCTTGGAATATTGCGGATATTACATGAGAAACCAATGACCTTACCCCTATTGATAATAGGACTCAGTGGATCAACGTATGTAGCTACATCAACATATTTCTTTTCAAGAAAGGACTTCAAACTTGTGAATATAAGGAATATAAAAAGGGCTCCCACAACGAAGTTTGAAGAAATAAAGTCTAGACTATAAGTATTTGGGTTACTACTCCTATTATCAATTGGTTTTAGGAAGGACTCCATAGACTTATGTGCTAGGCTCATAATGCGCATAAGCGTACAGACGTACGTGTGGCCCCCCACTTGATATTGGCCCGCCGACTTTAACAAAACTCTCATGCGCAAATTTTTTGGAATATGACTTACCTTGATCCTCTTCAATATATGTCGTTCTTCATGGTCTTGTTATTGGGCCATTAATTATAGTGTATGGTTGTCGTTGGCTTTATCAATTCATCCTAAGGAGATGTAAGACAAAGAGAAGAGTGAAGTTTTTCAAGCTAAAGTTGCAACAACACCAATCACCTAATGAAGGTTTTGTAGAGAGAACCAAGTTATTCACCCACAAGAAGTTGGACAAAGCCACAAACCACTTTAATGAAAACCGAATACTTGGTAAAGGTGGCCAAGGAACTGTCTATGAAGGCATGTTGATTGATGGTAAAATTGTTGCAATAAAAAAGTCCAAGCTAACAAATGAAAGCCAAATGGAGCAGTTTATAAACGAGGTGGTTATTTTGTCAACAATTAACCATAAAAAGCGCTCAAAGCGCTTTTTCTTGTAGTGTATGCTAGAGTTTGATCCGATAAAAGTGATGCGTTTTGGTCCTCGATCGAGAATGATTATGACGAGCCCAAGTCTACCGAGACCTTGGCGTCCGCCTTGGATTACGACCTAGCTCATTATTATATTTATATTTATTATATTTCCTATTTTTTGGTATGTTTCTATTTATAGTTAGTTTCTATTTATATTTCCGCTATTTCTATTTTGGGCATGTGTCCACTTATGCTTAAGAGACCGGCCCGATAGCTAGAATAAAGCCTATTAGGGTTTGTTTACTTTTATATTTATATTAGATATTATTATTATTATTAGTTTATGGGCTTCGAACGTTGGGCCTAGCTTGTTGCTAACCCTAGTCCGCCCCATAATAGGTTAGGGTTTCATGAGCCTTCTTCTATATAAGAGGCATGACTCCCATTGTACTATTTACGCTTGAATGAATTGATAGAATTGACTATGTGAATCGAGTTTCTCTTCCCTAGGCTTCAGGCGTCAAATCCTTCTAAACCTTCTTCCAATCGCCCAGCAATCCTTCTGAGGTTTCGCTTGTCGGAATCAATTACACATCGAGACGCCGCTAAAACCCTAGCGTCGTACCATCAATTCACGAACCGCGCGCCCCTGCGTGCTCTATCTTGTTTGCTTCCGCTTCATTGCTCATTAGAGATCGAGACGAGACTCATAATATGAGACATTGGTCCTTGTAGCAAGGCGAAACACATCAAGTGGTATCAGAGCCATCGTCTTGTAAGTCTCCTGATTCGATCTTTGCACTTTCACCACCTACCCGCCTCCGTTCGATCTTGACTTCCATAGTCTAGTAAGTTCGGCGTTAATCTTCGACAAATTTAAAAAAAAAAAGATTTACGAGATCCAGTTTGTTAATTTTGCCTTGTTTTTCGTTTCAATTTGGCCTTCCCTAAATAAGTCATTGTGGATTCATCTCTGCATGTGAATCTTCAATTGAAATTTGTTCCATTTTTGTTGAGATCTTGCTATCTTTATTAATCACGATTAAGTTGGTGAGATTGTTACCATATATATATATTATATATATAAAAAAAAGAGAGATTCGGAAGTTTAAAAAAAAGTGTTTGATATATTTTTATTTTCGTCCTAGGAATTGTTGTTAGTTGATCGAATTTTGTGTAATTTTGTACCTAAAAGTCGAGTCATGAATTGGCCGGATTCCCAGGCCACGCCCATCTGGGATAGCGAGCCCGTTTGGGATAGTGAGCCCATGTGGGACCGTGAACCCATTTGAGATAGCGAGCCCGTTTGGGATGAGCCGAGTCCGCCGTCTCCGTTGCTGCCAACGCCTCCAGTATTGCCTTTTCCGATGCCTTGGCTTCCTGCCGCTGCAGAGCCACCGCCTATCATGGTCGAGTGACGAATTTCCGAAGAATTTCCCATCGGCGCGGACGAAGCCACGCCGAGCGCGACCGCGCTCCAGCCCTCGTGCCCGCGTCGCGCCACCAGACTCCCAGCCACTACGGACGCGGGAAGATGCCTCGGAGCACGCCCACGCTCCCCACGACTGTTACCGCGCCGCGCCTACAAAAAGACGACACAGAGCCCAACGATGTTTTTCTGTTGCCTACTAATCTCCGCCTCTCCCTGAACCCCCCGAGCTCGAAGCGAGGACTCTTCGATTCTAAGGGAGGGAGGATGATGCGTTCCGGTCCTCGATCGAGAACGATCATGATGAGCCCAAGTCTACCGAGACCTTGGCGTCCACCTTGAATTACGACCTAGCTTGTTATTATATTTATATTTATTATATTTCCTATTTTTTGGCATGTTTCTATTTATAGTTAGTTTCTATTTGTATTTCCGCTATATCTATTTTGGGCGTGTGTCCTCTTATACTTAAGAGACCGGCCCGATAGCTAGGATAAAGCCTATTAGGGTTTGTTGCACTTATATATTAATATTAGATATTATTATTATTAGTTTATGGGCTTCGTGTAACACCCCTTGTTACCTACCAGGGTGTTATCGCCAGTAACCTTAATTAATCTTAATCAAGGCCACCTAAGGCTTTAAAACATTACAAACGACTAGTTAACCATAAACTTATTTCAGACCATCAAACTCTTCCTTACCGCAAAAAGGATAACAGTTTCACACTAACAAAACAAGTTTATCACATAGAGTCTAATTCAGCAATACATTCCCAAAAGAAAAAAAAATTTAGAGGGCCTCTTAGTTTACAAAAAAAATAAAAAAAATTAAAGAAGTCCCAAGTAAGTAGATGAAAAGCTCTACAGAGAGTTGCTACTATATGGATTAACTTAATCAATAATTGATTAAGAATCCGTCATACGCAAAGGATAACAAGAATGGTTATAGAATAGACTAACCATTCGGATATTCTCATATAAAGCCTAAGGTACTTAACCTAATTTACATATCATTTTAAACCTTTCTCAAACAGATTTGTTTTCTTGTTAATTCTTAAACCATTTCTGACGATTTTTCTTGTAACTGATGTCGTCATGCTAAGAGGGCCTATTTCATCCGTGAACGCTTGACCCACATCAGTTTCTTTTGCACTTAGCTAGAGTGCAAAGATGTCCTCCTCTAGCGTGGAGCGAGACATGAGTCATGACTCCAATATTGGGATCCTCTAGCAAGCTACGCCCCCCAATACAGACTTTGTTATAAAGATGTCATGGGAGACTCGGCTCGTATCTCTAGACTACTTAACTCACACAATACCTCATCTCAAAACGAGATCACCTAAACCAAACCTATTCTCAATTAAAGTACGAAGCTGATTAAAAACCGACTCGATCATTAGTTCCAACAACTATAACTAATCATCACATTTCAGTAATCAGACGATTTGTTCGTAACTATATAATTCAATATAAATTGAATTTCTTAATTTATAATGAAGGAAAGTCGTCCACTTGCCTTGGAAGGCGTGCTCAGCGTCCTTAGCAATTCCAACAGTAATCATTATCACCCTTCTACCAATCGATGTTAAAACTTGTATTCGCTATAAGTAAAGATTCTGACGTACGTTTCTCGAGCGGTTTGAACCTTCACTTGAGCCTATGGCTCGTTCAGCTCGTTAGTGGCTTGTTCCAGGAGCTCGAGGGTGGTTGGGTGCTGCCCGGAAGAGCTGGTGATCGCCGGCGGTAAAAGATTCGAATTTTTTCTTCCCGCGCTTGTCGTTCCGTTGTGATTCTTTTCCTTGTTCTGTTTTTTAGCAGCAGCAACGAGCCCAAGAGATCACAGAGAGGAAGAAGATGAGATGAAGGAGAAGATCAAGAGGTGTGAGGGGATGGGGAAAGGTGTGCAGCGGTGAAGAAATCCGATCGCCGAGTCCATCGTCCTTCATTCTCTTTCTCGAACTCTCTCCTCTGTTTTTATCCAATTCCACAGAACGAGATGGAAAAGAAAGTCTTGCTTCCACCTGGCTTTCCTCCCCCATTAAGTAAGTGAAAGTATAAAAGAATTTCCCGTTTCGGAACGGGATTTTTCATTAAGCGGTAAAATTATGTACCTCGGGTGGAAAAACTTACTACACATAAAATGTCCTGTAAATTATGTAGACCAATAAAATCAATTTTTCATGATTTTATCATGCTACCTTAAATTTTTAAGACTTTCGTTTCATATTTTAAATTCTTTCCGGTACATAATTAAAAAGATCGCGTATTAAATAATCATACTTTTTCCATCAGAAAATCCTAGGAAGTGAACTCGTCGATAAAATCAATTTTCTATGATTTTTCGATATCACTAAGGATTTTCTAGAATTTTAATTCCCATTAAAATTATTGCATTTCAAGTCGGCATCGAATTAAAAGAATTATAAAGGATATTCGAGAAATTCGAAAATATCCATAAAATTCGCGGATATTACATTTGTACCCCCTTAAAAATGGTTTCGACCACAAAACCAGGAAAATCAAGTTACAAAAGACGAAAGATGCAAATATACACAAATACATGAACAAAACTACAAAGCTGGTAGTACCCCCTTAAAGATTCACACTAGGTGGATGCCAACTCAGGATAACGACTAAGCATTTCTTGCTCTATTTCCCATGTCTCCCAAGTTGTCCCCTCTCCACCATTCTTAGACCATAGAATTCTTACTACAGGTACTTCCTTGTTCCGTAGCTTCTTCACTTGACGATCCACAATTCGAATTGGTCTCTCTTCATAGGTGCCATCTGCTTGAACTTCTACATCATCATAGTTAAGCACATGTGATTCATCTAGCACATATTTCCTTAGAAGAGAAACATGAAAGACATTGTGGATTGGGTGTGCTGAAGGTGGCAACACTAGTCGATAAGCAAGCTTGCCAACTCTTTCCAAAATCTCGAAAGGACCAACATAACGAGCATTCAACTTACCTCGCTTTCCAAAGCGGAACACACCTTTTGAGGGTGACACTCTTACAAAAACCTTGTCACCAACAACAAACTCAACATCCCTTCGCTTCAAATCAGCATACGACTTCTGGCGACTTTGAGCAGTTAACAATCTCTGTCGTATTGAAACAATATCAGATGTTGTTCTTTCAACTAACTCTGGTCCAAGGAGTATCTTGTCAGCACTATCGTCCCAACAAATCGGCGATCATCACTTTCGACCATATAAAGCTTCAAAGGGAGCCATTTTGATGGTCGAGTGCCAACTATTGTTGTAAGTGAACTCAATCAGGCTTAAGCTGGCATCCCAACTTGTTGAGCGATCCAAAACACAAGCCCTAAGCATATCCTCCAAAGTCTGAATCGTCCTTTCAGATTGCCCATCAGTCTGAGGATGAAAAGCAGTACTGAAGTTCAGCTCAGTTCACATTGCTTGATGCAGTTCCTTCCAGAACCTGGAGGTAAAACGTCCATCCCGATCGGAGATAATAGTCTTTGGAATCCCATGAAGTTGAATCACTTTATGTAAGAACACTTCAGCTAGCTTTTGTACGCCCCAAGTCATCTTGATTGCAATGAAGTGAGCACTCTTGGTGAGTCTGTCAACTATGACCCAAATAGCATCTTTCCTTCCTTGGGTCTTGGGTAGTCCGCAAACAAAATCCATAGTAATGTCTTCCCACTTCCATTCTGGAACAGGGAGAGGCTGTAGCATTCCACCTGGCCTTTTGTGCTCAATCTTGACTTTCTGGCACACCAAGCACTTGGAAATGAATTCAGCTACGTCTTGTTACATATTTGGCCACCAGAAGTTTCTTCTCAAGTCTTTATACATCTTACTAGTACCTGAATGAACTGAATAAGCAGAAGAATGCGCTTCCTTTAAGATGGTAGCTCGGAGTTCTTCCATAGCAGGTACACACAAATGATTTTAAAACTAGAGGGAACCATCATCCTGAATGACAAAACCAGGAGCTTTACCTTCTTGTACTTCTCCGCTAATTTTGATTAGAATTACATCATCATATTGTTTTTCCTTAATCTGATCAAACAAAGTTGGTTGAATTTCTAGAGTATTCAGATACCCTTGTTGTCTTGCAAACCAAACTTCGATCTCCTCTTGAATCAGATTCAATTGCAACTTCGGCTGGATAGTTAACATGGCTATCAAACTTTCCTGAGTGGTCTTGCGACTTAGAGCATCAGCTACCACATTAGCCTTACCAGGATGATAGAGAAGCTCGATGTCGTAGTCCTTGGTCAGCTCTAGCCATCTTCTCTGTCTCATATTCAGCTCTTTCTGAGTGAATACATACTTTAAACTTTTGTGATCAGTAAATATTTGACATTTGACACCATAAAGATAATGTCGCCAAATTTTTAAAGCAAAGACCACCGCAGCAAGTTCTAAATCATGCGTTGGATAATTCACTTCATAACTTTTGAGTTGCCGAGAAGCATAAGCAAGAACCTTGTCGTGTTGCATTAAAACACATCCCAGCCCTTGTTTTGAAGCATCATTGTAGACCACAAACCCTTCATTCCCTTCTGGTAATGTCAACACTGGAGCACTGGTAAGACGTCTCTTAAGTTCTTGGAAACTTACTTCACATTTCTCAGACCACACAAACTTCTTGTTGGCTTTTCGAAGTAAACTCGTCATAGGCAAAGAGATTTTTGAAAATCCTTCTACAAAACGTCGATAATACCCAGCAAGTCCTAAGAAACTTCTTACCTCCTTAACATTTCGAGGTTGTTTCCATTCAGCAACGGCCTGGATTTTCTGAAAATCTACCATAACTCCATCTTGATTTATAACATGACCTAAGAAAGTCACTTCTTTTAACCAAAAAGCACACTTAGACAACTTGGCATAAAGCTCTTGGTGTCTAAGTATTTCAAAAACCAACCGAAGATGTTGTTCGTGCTCAACTTTGTCTTTTGAATAGATTAAAATGTCATCAATGAAGATCACCACAAACTTATCGAGGTATCCATGAAAACATCTATGCATCAGGTCCATAAAAACTGCCGGTGCATTTGTCAGTCCAAAAGGCATTACCAGGAACTCATAATGAACATAGCGAGTGCGAAGTGCTGTTTTTGGAATGTCCTTTTCACACACTCTAAGCTGATGATATCCTGACCTTAGATCAATCTTGAACAAAACTTTAGCACCTTTCAGTTGATCCAGCAAATCATCAATCCTGAGCAAGGGGTATTTGTTCTTAATGGTAACATTATTCAGTTCACGGTAATCAATACATAAGCGAAAAGTTCCATCTTTTTTCTTGACAAACAGTACCGGAGCGCCCCAAGGTGAAGCACTCGGTCTTATAAATCCCTTGTCTAGTAATTCATCTACTTGTTTCTTCAATTCCCTCATTTCAATAGGGGCCATTCTATATGGTGCCTTAGAAATCGGTGCCGTTCCAGGCTCCAATGTGATTGTAAAGTCAACAACACGCTTCGGAGGCAATCATGGAAGTTCTTCTGGAAAGATATCAGAAAATTCTTTTACAACCGAAATTTCTTCAATATCTAACTCTTTCTTACAATTCTCCTTAAGGTAACAAAAATACCCAACACAACCTTGACGGATTAACTTAGCGGCCTTCATAGCACTAATCAACCTTCCCTCATCTGCATCACGCTTTCCCTTGAACTGAAACACATGTTTTTCTTCATCCTGAATAGTCACCGTTAAAGCACTAAAATCTATTATAGCCCCATGTTGTAATAACCAATCCATGCCTAGGATAATGTCATAAGGAGCCATTGGAATACATATAAGGTTGGCTTCAAACTTCCGACCTTGTATGCTAATAGGAAACTTGTTGAGTTGTCTAGTTCCTATTATCTTTTCTTGGTTAGGTAAGTTTACCATGAAAGGGTCACATGCTTTGGAGCATTTTAATCCTAATTGTCTTACACAGTTCTCAGATATAAATGAATGTGTGGCTCCAGAATCAAACAACAAGAAAACAGCAATTGATTGAATATATAAAATACCTTGACATACAGGAGCCTCTGGTTCGTCGCTACGTCTCATCTCATACAATCGTTGGCCTGGCTTTGAAGAAGTCATTAGAGCTTTTCCCCTATTCTGAGCAGTAGACTGAACAGAGACGGACTTAGTAGCATCAGTCGGAACACGGCTATTCTGAGCCACTAAGGTTTGACGTGATTGCACTGGGCTACTTCTATTCTATGGGCAGTAAGCACGCATGTGTCCTTCCTTCCCACATTGGAAACACTTTTTCATAGGTTTAGGGCATTGCCTACTAAAATATCCTATTCCTCCACAGTTATAACAAACTCCAGTATTCTTCTTTTGCCCGGATTGTGATGTCTTAAACGAACTAGACTCAGTTTTGGTCCGGTTTGACTTCTCAAGCTTCTGATAGGGTCATGACCTCTTAAATCCACTGACTTGGGTATGTTGTTGGGATGGTTGTCCACCTTTCTCAACTTCTTTATCAGACTTCTCCAAAGAAACTTCTAAACGGTATGATGCATCAACATATTGCTCTAAAGTTGAACATTTAATATGGACCATCAGTGGTTCCATCTTTGGATTCAACCATTCATCGAACCTCTCAATTTTCTGTTCCTTTGAAGAAATTCCTGGACCAGTATACTGCAACAGATGATTAAACTTAGCAGCCATTTCTAGTATTTTCATACCTTCCACTTGCGGATATAGCAATTCTTTTTCTTTTTCTTTCCTCATAGAATAAGAAAAGAATCTATCCATCATTTTCTCCTTGAACATGCTCCAGTTAAGATTTGGGTGTTTAGATAACCCAGTTCCTATCCACTATTTGATGTCTCTCTATTTGGTGGTGTTTTCATATGTGATTTCCTTTGTAAATATGTTTCTTTTTCCCCTTTTCTTGTGCGTTTTGTTCCTTTTTAGCTTAGTTCCCGTATTTCTTTGAGATTTGGAGACTACGCACATTTTATGTGTTTTGTAGGTAATCTGTCATGAATCAAGGATCGATTTGAAGGAGGGTCGAGACATGGAGCAAAGGCCGAGCTAAAACGGGAAAGAGAGAAGCAAGCCATGAAGAAGAACAAGAGGAAAGCCAACAAGAAGAAGGTGGAACGAGGTTCGGACCGAGTTGCAACCAACCTCGGGCCTGACTTTGAAGTCTCCAACCTCGGACCGAGTTGCACAGTAACTCGGGCCCGAGGTCCTCCGTGTCGGTCCGAGTCGGTCACCGAACTACTTGGGCTCCAAGGCACGAAATTGTGAACTTCCACTTTTGCCCCTCATCTAATCTATAAAAGGCCCTCTTGTCTTCTAATTTAGGGGCTCTCTGACAAAAAGAAAGGGGTTCTCTCTCACACAAAAGGGGGGGGGGGGGGGGGGGGGTTCCCTCACACACACAAAAAAAAAGGGGGGCTCTCTCTCACAAAAAGGGGGTTCCAAGGGAGCCAAGAGGATGCTTGGAGAGCAAGGAGGAAGGAGAGGAGAAGGAAGAGAGAGAGAATCGGCCAAGGGAGGAAGATTGATAGGTTTGGTTGATAGATTAGCTTTGCTTTGTTTTTGATCTTGTGGATTTGGAAACCCTTGATCGGAATTTGTGGATTGCTTTTGATTTGAATGAAACTTTGCTTTGTTTTGAGATTGATGATGTTGATTGCTTTCCCTTTTGATTTGTTTGCTTTCTTTGTTTGCCTTATGGAGTAGATCTCCTTGATCTTGGGTTATGGGGGAAAACCCTAGCTAGGTTTGGGCTAGAAACCCCAATTCCATAGCCTTGAGTGCTTGATCTAAGGAACCCACTCTACATAGAGCTACAATTCCTTGCGAAAGTTGGGAATCAAGGCTTGTGATTGGCAAAGTAGCGAAAGTGAACATGTGTCAATCTCAAGACCTTGCTTCGAAGGGGATTTCCCCAATGATCGATGTGTAGAAGTGGTTGGAACGAGGGCGAAAGCACTCGATCCTAGTCCGATCATCACTCATTGCTTGAATTGGGGTGGATAAGCCTTAATCTACTAGGGAAGGAACCCAAAAGCCCAAGATCTACTTTTAATCCTTGAAGTTCGACAAACCCAGCTACCTCGGGCCCGACTTACCCTACGTCGGTCTCGACTTCCTCTTGTCGCCAACCTCGGGCCCGACGTGACCTCAGTGTCGGTCCCGACTGTTTTCTTTGTTTTCCTTCGTTTTATGCTCTCCTTTCTAGCTTCCTAGTGTCTAGGCACATCGATCGAGTAGACTTCCCGAGTGTTCGACACCCACCACGTGCTACAACGGGGTCGGGTTTTAAATTGTATCTCTTGACCCTCGCACACCGTGAGAGCGATCAAAAAGATTGGCGCCGTTGCCCGGGAAGTCTAAGTGCATTGAGTGCCAATTTGGTGAGTTTCTTGTGTTTTGGTAGTGATTTGGGTGAGGGAATAGCCCAAACCCTTTGTTTGTTTTTGATTTGTTTTGGTTTGTGTTTTTGTTTCATAGGTGTATGCTAGCTCGTTCCTCCCGAGGAACACTTGAGCTTGAGTTTGTGAGTGATCCGGAAAGTATTCTCAAAGAAGCCCGAAGAAGGAAAAGGATGGAGAATCAAGCTCTCCATGTTGATGAAGAGTTGGCTCAACTTAGGGCCGAAATGGCTAGATTGCAACTTGAGAGGGACAATCAAGAGGAGGTGGCAAGAAGAGAACGGGAGCAACGGATGAGAGCCGAGGCTCAACTCAACGCTCTACCCCGGAATGCACGCCAATACATGCATCCGGAGTTGAGGGTACCCGAGCCGGCTATTGTGCTTCCCGAGGTTGCCAAGAATTTTGAGATCAAGACGCAATTCATCTCCCTCATCAAGCGTGATCAATTCGAGGGCCGTCCACATGAGTGTCCCATAGAGCACGTTAAACGATTTGTGGATATGTGTGAGACGATCTCCACCGACGAGGAGACATTGGAGTATGTGCTTCTAAAGGCGTTCAAATGGTCACTTGGGGGCAAGGCCATACATTGGCTCGAGAGCCAAGCTCCTAGGTCAATCACAACTTGGAAGACACTCTATGATGCTTTCTTGATGAAGTTCTTCCCGCCCTCAAAGACAACCGAGTTAAGAAGGAAGATTGCAAGCTTTCAACAAGGTCCGAATGAGCCTCTCTTCGAAGCATGGGACCGTTTCAAGGAGATGTTGCGCCAATGTCCTACTCATGGCCAACAACCATATGTGCTTGAAGACATCTTTTTCCAAGGCATCAATCCGGTAACGAAGGACAAGCTCAATCTCCACACCGATTGTGGGTTCATAGACTTGACACCGGATCAAGCTTGGGAGCTACTTGACAAGCTATCCGATTATGAGGCCATGTATGGGGTGAGTCAAGCTATCAAGGAGGTGAAAGTTCAAGGTGGAGGTGCAAGGAAGTTATATGATCCAAAGGGAGAAGACATTGATAGGGATGTGAAGCTCCAATTCCTTGAAGGTGAAGTGAGCAAGCTTAAGAGGCAAGTCCACTACTACAAGCAAAATGCTAGAGCTTGTGAGGAATGTGGATCCTTTGCACATGCTACACAAGTTTGTCCGAATGAGAGCCAAGTGCGCTTGGCCGAGCGAATTGAGGAGGCAAACTATGTCCGAGGAAATTTCGGTGGAAGAGGCAATTTCAACAATGGTGGAAATGGCCGGTGGAACAACGGTCAAGCTCAAGGCTACAACAACAACTTCAACCAAAACGAGCCAAGGGCGCCACCACCACCATATAGACCACCGGGATTCAATGAGTTACAAACATTTGCTCAAGAGATGAGAGATGGGTTCAAGGAGATGAGGACCCAATTCAATGAGTTTGGTGCATGGAGGAGGCAAGTCGACAATCAATTTGCTCAAATTGCGACTCAAGCCCCGAGAGAGAATGGGAGACTTCCGGGCCGACCCGAGGAGAATCCTCGAGCTCAAAACAATCAAAATGAAGTCCGGGCAATTGGATTGAGAAGTGGTCGAAACCTACCCGAGACACACGTGCCTAAGAAGAATGAAGAGAGTCGGACCAACTTACCCAGCAAGTCGGGTCCGACATTCCCCAAAGTCGACCCAGCAAGAAGATCGACTCCTTCACCACGGACCGAGGTCGAGAGCAACTCGGGACCGACGTACACAGACCTCGATCCAACTCCTTTGTCCAGGACCGAGATTCACAACATCGGGCCCGACATGGTGCCCAAGTCGGTCCAACCAGGAAATGTTGCAAGTGAAGAAGGGAAGTCCAAAGAGGTTGATCCAAGCAAGATTCAAGGTGCAACAATTCTTCCATACCCCTCGAAGAAGCCAAAAGATGTTGTTGAGAACAAGTTCAAGAGGTTTCTCAAACTCTTGCAAGGCTTGAACATCTCTATCCCGTTCACCGATGCATTGAGTGAGATGCCATCTTATGCCAAGTTTTTAAAGGAGATTTTGAGCAAGAAGTGGTCCATACTTGAAATGCAAGATGAGGTCAAGACCTTGGAGTTACCGCAAAAGCTAGGAGATCCCGGTCGCTTTGCTATAACCATTGGTGTGGGGTCTCAAAACTTCCAAGCCTTATGTGACCTTGGGGCAAGTATTTTGTTGATGCCCGCTAGCATTTGGAGAAGAGCAAATTTGGGTGAAATGGAGCCGGCCGATATGTCCCTAACTATGGCCGACGGTTCCATCATCAAGGCTAAGGGAATATTGGATGACGTTCCGGTGCGAGTTGGAAAGTATTTTGTCCCCGATGATTTCGTGATCTTGGACATGCACGAGGACCCCTTGGTCCCAATAATCTTAGGAAGACCATTCTTAGCTACGGCGGGGGAAAGGTTTGATGTCAAAAACGGCAAGGTTTCCTTTGAGATTGGTGAAGAAAAGGTCGATTTTCACTTCAACAAAGCTTTGAATGAGCCGGACGCGTTGGCCATCCTTAAACTTGAAGAGAGTGCCAAGAGAGAAAATGAAGAAGTGGAAGTTGCTAGAGAGGTCGTTGTGTTGAGAAGTGATGAAGGGTTCAATGAACAAATACAAGTAAGGGAGTTGTTGGAGCAAATTGAGGATCAAGATGAGTCAAGGATCAATGCTAGCTCAAGGAGAAATGAAGAGTATCCTTACTTATATCCTTTTGATGTTGGTGATGACCACAATTCTTCCCAAACTTTTGATTCCCACATTTGTTTAAGCGATTTGAAAGATGACTTAGGAGACTCCTACATTTGCCTTAGTGACTTGAAAGATGAATTGGTAGAATCTCCTAGGAATTCTTTGGATAACTTTGGTGTAGGAAAAGAGGAACATGATGGAGCAAGTAAGGAGAAGAAATCTCATCCGTTGGAGGAGTATGATGAGAGAGGCCCGAGACCGGATAGCCATGCCTATATAGACCATCGTTGGTGGTTTTATGGGTATGAAGGCAATGGGAATGGGCATAACAATGGCGAGCAATTCACCGTGTTTCACCCGCCATAAGGTTGAGGTTAGGAAGTCAAGCTAGTGACTCTAAACGAGCGCTTCTCGGGAGGCAACCCGAGCTAGTATCTTTCTTTTCGTAATTTTAGTTTGATTTTTCTTAGTTTAGCCTAGCTTTTCCCTAACCAATCTCTATCTAGTGTTTTGTGGATTTATGGTGTCGTGCATTCTTCAAAGTTGTGTAGGATTTGAGGTGAAATATTTAAATGGAAATATGGGAAAGAAGTTGCAAGAGGATGGAGTAAAATTGGTGACCAGAATACTCCCACATCGAGCCCAGGTAAGTCGGGCCCGACATAGGGACGTCGGTCCATGAAGTCGGTCCAACTCGATTTGACTAGTTGGAATGCCAATTTTGCCCTTGACCTAATTTGTCCCTTTCCCCCATTAAATATTATCCCCCACCTACCTATCATCTTCATATCAACTACCATTCCCAAAATACAACCCATCTCCCTCAAAAACCTTCAAAGTCGGCCGCCCCTACCCTCACCATACTCGATCCACATCCATCCCACTTCATCTCGTTCCAACCACAAAAAGGCCTCCCAAACCCGAATCCAAGTAGAAATCTCGAGTTCAATATAGTCCTTCATCCCCCATCTAGATCTAGATCTAGGAAATTTGAGTTCTAAGTTGCCTATTTGTTTAAAAGTTCAATACTCTTCGAATCCGGTATGTGTTACTCGATCTCTACTTATTTCTTTGAAAATTTTGTGCTTTCATTGCGTAGATTGAGTAATGCCATGTTTGATTGAGAGCTTGAGCTTGAGCATCAATGATGGATTTGCATGATTTGTGAAATTGAGCTTTAAAGTTGTTTATGCATGCTTAGATCCATTTAGAACTTCGATTAGGGATGTTTGATGGTTGAATTTGAAATTTAAGTGCATGATAGAGTGATTTGGGTTGATTTAAGGCTAGAAGTCGAAGCATGAATTAGGTTGAGATCGAAGTGCCCAGGAGAGTCGGGCCCGAGTTGTGGAAGTCGGTCCATCAAGTCGGACCGAGGTTGAGGATGTGTCGGGCCCGACATAGGTTGGAAGTCGATCCATTTTGTTTTTGCCCTCTTCTTGTGATATCATGTGGATTCATGTGTTTCATTGTTGGCTATAGCCTAATCATGATGTAGTATGATCATTTGCTTAGCCATTGTTAGAAGATATCCATGATGATTCATGTTGGATTGTGATGCATGTGTGTTTAGAGACTAAGTATGGAGTTCCCTTGTGTTGATGTGTTGTTGTGTGTTGATGAGTGCTTTTGTTGAGTTGTATGGAGTTTATCTTGGACCCTTTTGTTTGGTTGGATGTGTGTAGGTACCATGGAGACTAGAGCTTCATCATCTCATGCGGAAAGGCCGAGGAAGAAGTCCAAGAAGTCAAGGAAAGAGCCAAAGTTGGATGATGTCTACTTGGAGGATGATGAGCAAGTTGAGAGTTATGCAAGGTATATGGCGCTTGAGCATCACACAAGGTGGCTTAATTGGGACGCCGTGAGGAAGATGGACATGGATCAAGCTCTTCCAAGGTGCTACTCCCATATCGGTCTCAATGGAATGCTAAGGTGGGACAACACCCACTATCCCGCCCTCACCTCGGAATTCATGGCCACTTTTGAATGCACTTATGATAATGTGGAGGATGAGGAAGGGGCGCTCACTTTCCGATTGGGCAACGAGGACCACAATCTCACTCTTAGGGATTTGGCTACCTACTTCGGGTTTCCATGCCCAAGAGAAGAGGCCGGCGTCAACAATGAGAAGGTGAACCAAGTGTGGCGTCATGTGGCCGGGAAGAGTGAGATGAGAAAGGGCGCCTCCACAACCGAGATTGCTAGCCCTCTTTTTCGGGTCATGGTGCGAGTTTTGGGGTGTGCAATCTATGCTCGCTATGAGTTGAGCAAGCCAATGAAAGAAGAGATCATGTTGCTCCATGAGATGCTCTTCAACACCGAGAAGCCCATGAACCTTGCATGGGAGTGGGTCAATATTGTGCGGGACTTCCAAAGTTCCTCTTGGATCTACTTCGGTGGGATGATAGCAAGGCTCGCCATGCGTCTAGGAGTTGATCTTGACAAGTATTCTCCGGCTCCGAATGGTGTTGAGTTCATGAACATGAAGTATTTCAAGAAGGCCAACATCATCAAGGAGAAGCTCTACATGATTTCCGTGGCCCCTCACTCAAACTATGATGGTGTGTCGATCCGGTTAGTGCACAACCTCTATGACCTTTCTCGGTATCAAAATTGGTACCAAGTGTGGGCCGGCAAGCCACACTCATTTGGTGACCCCGAAGGTGCAAGAGAAGGGCGGCGACAACAATCTCAACACATTCGGTTTACCTCTCCTCCATCTACACCGGATTCCGACCAAGACAACTTCGTGTTTGCACCTCGTGGGGAGGACATGGATGTCGATCAAGGGCAAAGTGAAGAAGATGAGCGCCTCCAAGGCTTGATGGTCGACCTCCGAGCCACGCACCATGCTCCAACACTAACGGACCGAGGTACACACCAAGTCGGGCCCGACTTCCCTCAACGTCGGTCCACTTCATTCCATGGTGGTGAGGTCCCGAGGCATTATGAACGAGGAGAAGGGAGCGGTGCAAGGCGAGAGCAATTCCAAGGTGGCGGTTATGAAGGCTATGCCCAATGGTACGGTCCGGGAATGGTGTTTCCCGAGCAACAAAAACCGGTGGACATGTCCTTCTTAGCCAACCAAATGGCTCATCTCCAACTTCAACAAGAAAATGTTCTCCAAGAGGTCCATCAAGTGAATCTCCAACAACAACAAATGTACCAACAACAACAACAAATGCTTCAACAACAAAGCTCTTTCCAAGCTAGCCAACAAGAGATGAACCGGGCCCTCGGCTACACTAGACGAGAGGTAGAGGAGCTTAGGGAGGTGGAAGACCAAAGGCGGCGGGTCCAAGATAGCTGCAACACATGGATGAGCGGGAACTTCCCTTCCCGTGAGGACCAATGGACACGCCCGGAGCCTCAACTTCAACCACCACCACAAGACTTCTACCAAGAACAAGTGTACGAGAGGGAGCGGCAAGCAAGGCTCCAAAGAGGACGTAGACGTGACAACCCCTTCGATTGATCCTATACATGCCATTGAAGAATAAGAAATTGTGAGCTTTTCATACTCTTCTCTCTTGCTTTTAAGTTTTGATTTCCTTGTTTGATGGGGACATCAAAATTTTAAGTATGGGGTGGGGGTAAGTATGTTCATGATTTCACTTGTTTATGTTTGTTTATTATTTTGAGGATATTTAGTTTGTGTTTTTAATTTGTGTTTGGGATGTTTGCTTCTTGGTTTGTGGTTTGATGAAAAACATGAATGATTAATTTGGTCTTGAATGGATGAGTTTTTGGTTTTAGAGAAATTTTTGCAAAAATCCATAAAAATTGAAAAAATGTGTTAAAAACAACAAAAAGATTTTGTGTTTTGTAGGTTTTGGACTAGAAATTCCCATCTTAGATTGCCAAAATAAAAGCTAATGATGATGTGAGCATGTAAATTCCTTTGCATATATTTGGATGGTTTAGCCTCTAAAAAGATGTTGCTTTTGATGTGATCATGATATCTTGCTTGTTTTATTGAACATGTGAGTTCTAGGATGAGTTCTTATGCAACTAAGTATGAGTGGCCCTTGTGAGATTGATTTTTGGCCATTTTAGGGATGCTTGTTCATATTTGAATATCCCTCATTTTTCTTGTGAGATTAGCTCATTCATGCTTAGTAAAACTTGCTATTGCGGTGTTTATCTATTTTCCAAGACCGTCATGAGAATTGTCCTAGCATGGTCACATTGATTTTGAACTTTATTCTTCTAGTCACATAAATGTTCCATATCCTACCATGAAGATAATCCTTTGTTTGTAGCCCCGTTCTAGCCTAAGCCTTTGTTTGAAACTCCTCAAAAATATTATTCCTAGCCTTATATGACTTGACCCTTATGGGATTGGACTTTAGAAGAGAGGTTTGGATTGTATTTGAAGAGTTGAGATTCTCTTGGGTTTAAGGGCAAAAGAATGGTGTTATGAATCATGTGGGTAGTGCATCTTTGTTGTACAAAAATGAAAAAAAAAAAGAAAGAAAAGGAAGAAAGAAAATGTTGGAAATGTAAAGTGGAATGAAAGCAAAGAGCTTAAGTGAAGAAAATGGTCCGACCGAGTTACAAGCTACATCGGGCCCGATGTCATAAGAAAGTCGGTCCAAATGTAGAAAGTGTTGAAAATCCAACAAAAAGCATAAGAGCAAAGATGAAGTGGAATGTTAAGTGAATTTTGGGTTGAAAGGAAAATGTTAAGTCTTTTGGGTGAGTGTGAAAGTAATTGTGGAATTTGGTGAAGTTGGTGAGAGTTTAGGTTGTTCAATCCCCATTATAAGCACCACAAGACCAAATAATTCCCACCTTGAAAAATACCAAAAGCCCCATTACAACCCGGCCGAATGGAACCTCTTTGAGGACCTCCATTGAGCCAAGTTCGAAATTCTTTGTGTACTTTGCATTAGGCATCTCTAGGTGGAGGAATTGGTGATATTAGCTTCAATAGTAAAGTCCTTACTTGCATGATTTTTGAGCTTGAGTGTTCATTGCTAAACCCAAACACATGATGAGTGATACACATTCACATATCCCTAAAGTGAGGCTTAGTTGCATTGACTTTATTCCTTGGAACACTTAATCATGTGTGATGATGTAATCTTGCTTGAATATCGATCACTTGTGCTTAAAATGTGTTTTCATACGAGGCTTTACTTGAAGATTATGTTTCGGTCTTGCTTACATTGTTATTGCTTGAGGACAAGCAAGTTTAAGTATGGGGTATTTTGATGTCTCTCTATTTGGTGGTGTTTTCATATGTGGTTTCCTTTGTAAATATGTTTCTTTTTCCCCTTTTCTTGTGCGTTTTGTTCCTTTTTAGCTTAGTTCCCGTATTTCTATGAGATTTGGAGACTACGCACATTTTATGTGTTTTGTAGGTAATCTGTCATGAATCAAGGATCGATTTGAAGGAGGGTCGAGACATGGAGCAAAGGCCGAGCTAAAGCGGGAAAGAGAGAAGCAAGCCATGAAGAAGAACAAGAGGAAAGCCAACAAGAAGAAGGTGGAACGAGGTTCGGACCGAGTTGCAACCAACCTCGGGCCCGACTTTGAAGTCTCCAACCTCGGACCGAGTTGCACAGTAACTCGGGCCCGAGGTCCTCCGTGTCGGTCCGAGTCGGTCACCGAACTACTTGGGCTCCAAGGCACGAAATTGTGAACTTCCACTTTTGCCCCTCATCTAATCTATAAAAGGCCCTCTTGTCTTCTAATTTAGGGGCTCTCTGACAAAAAGAAAGGGGTTCTCTCTCACACAAAAGGGGGGGGGGGGGGGGGGGTTCCCTCACACACACACAAAAAGGGGTCTCTCTCTCACAAAAAGGGGGTTCCAAGAGAGCCAAGAGGATGCTTGGAGAGCAAGGAGGAAGGAGAGGAGAAGGAAGAGAGAGAGAATCGGCCAAGGGAGGAAGATTGATAGGTTTGGTTGATAGATTAGCTTTGCTTTGTTTTTGATCTTGTGGATTTGGAAACCCTTGATCGGAATTTGTGGATTGCTTTTGATTTGAATGAAACGTTTCTTTGTTTTGAGATTGATGATGTTGATTGCTTTCCCTTTTGATTTGTTTGCTTTCTTTGTTTGCCTTATGGAGTAGATCTCCTTGATCTTGGGTTATGGGGGAAAACCCTAGCTAGGTTTGGGCTAGAAACCCCAATTCCATAGCCTTGAGTGCTTGATCTAAGGAACCCACTCTACATAGAGCTACAATTCCTTGCGAAAGTTGGGAATCAAGGCTTGTGATTGGCAAAGTAGCGAAAGTGAACATGTGTCAATCTCAAGACCTTGCTTCGAAGGGGATTTCCCCAATGATCGATGTGTAGAAGTGGTTGGAACGAGGGCGAAAGCACTCGATCCTAGTCCGATCATCACTCATTGCTTGAATTGGGGTGGATAAGCCTTAATCTACTAGGGAAGGAACCCAAAAGCCCAAGATCTACTTTTAATCCTTGAAGTTCGACAAACCCAGCTACCTCGGGCCCGACTTACCCTACGTCGGTCCCGACTTCCTCTTGTCGCCAACCTCAGGCCCGACGTGACCTCAGTGTCGGTCCTGACTGTTTTCTTTGTTTTCCTTCGTTTTATGCTCTCCTTTCTAGCTTCCTAGTGTCTAGGCACATCGATCGAGTAGACTTCCCGAGTGTTCGACACCCACCACGTGCTACAATGGGGTCGGGTTATAAATTGTATCTCTTGACCCTCGCACACCGTGAGAGCGATCACCATTCATTCACCCCTTCCTTAAGCTGTAAAGCAGCCATACACACTTTTTCAGCCTCTGCACAAGAAACATTCTCCAACAACTGCTCAGTGTGAGAAAACCAGTAAGCTATTCTGACAGGTTCACCAGTTCCGTCATAGCTATCAGGCTTCATAGAGAGGAATGTCTTAAGAGCTCGAGAAAAGTTTGCACTTTGCACAGGAAGAGGTACTTGAAGTTCTTCCACTTCCAGGTTTTCTCCTTGTTCAGCTCCTTCCGCTCTAGGTGGTATATTGTGAATGGCTGGGAGAGCTTCTTGAGTAGTCTGAAGCATCAAATTTTTCAGAGTCTCCAAAGTTGCTTCATTAAAGACTATATTTCTTGGAACACTGGGGCCCGGTTGTTTTACATGATTTTGTGACTCTTCTCCTTCTCCAGGGCCCCTAGCCGAGTTAACACTTTGTTCGGATCTTCTGGTATTCATCATCTGAATAAAACCAAGGAAGTACAAATTTTTCTTCAATTCATAAAAATAAGAAGTCATAACGCATGCATAACAACAAAAATACCATTTATTTATAACACCAGCGTACTTCCTTTATTTTACAATGTTACTGGTCAACATAGTCAGACTAACTTATTTACCAAAAACCCACAACTTCTTGAACCCTTACAGCAAACCTTAATTTACATCTAAGAAAACCAACAAAACCAACTTATCCATCTTGACTCGTTCATGCTCTTATCCATTCCTTAATACAACGAGGGAGGATGACAGAAATTATCTAAAAAGTCGGCCTCAAACTGCAAGGGGTCCTTTAAGGTATTCTGATCATATAAAAGTGATTCCCCTTGCTCTAGTTTCCTACGGAAGAGGTTTCTACGCGAAGGGCTTAAATGCAAACCTGCAGTGCCCCAGATAAAAAGATCCTCGTAAGGTTCCATTTCCCGTTTCCAGGCATGTACGGCATTCATTAGCCTTTCCGTTTTTACCTCAAATTTCAAAAGTTGAGTTCTCCCAGAGGATATCCAATCCTCCCAAGACCGTATCATCGCATGATCTCTATCTTCAGTTTCTTGAACAGGACCCTTATCAGAAGAACTAGGACCCGCTGATCCTACTATCTGTCGAGGATAGTCATCCACAGAAGGGGAAAGTCGTTGAGACGAAGTATAAACTCCAGACTTATGCGAAGATAGCGAAGATTGACGGAAGTTCGAATACCGGATCTGCTCTGATTGCGTGGCCTCTTCTTCCTCAGGGTCTTCTTCTTCACTCGAGATTACTACAGGGTTCACTCCGATACCTAGTTCCTCGTCGATGGGTATGTCCACATACTCAATTTCCATTCTTGGCGAAGCCGGAAACCCTTTGATTAAACTGACTCGAGAAGATTCCGCTTCATCAACGGTAAGTGCTCCATTCTTCGCTCTTTTTTCGAGATCATCCTTACTATGATGACCTTGGTTCCTCTTCATTTTCTTGGAAAAAGAACAAAGCAAAAAAAAATTTAGAATCTCCGCAGTTCTATGCATCAATAGTTCAAACCTAAATCTAAGGTTTAACCACTGATTTCCTTTTTAATCCGTTAAAGGATATTAATTGTTAATCTATTTTTAGAGGGCAATCGGCTCTGATACCACTTCTGTAACACCCCTTGTTACCTACCAGGGTATTATCGCCAGCAACCTTAATTAATCTTAATCAAGGCCACCCAAGGCTTTAAAACATTACAAACGAAGGGTTAAGCATAAACTTATTACAGACCATCAAACTCTTCCTTACCACAAAAAGGATAACAGTTTCACACTAACAAAAACAAGTTTATCACATAGAGTCTAATTCAGCAATACATTCCCAAAAGGAAAAAAAAATTAGATCTCCTTTCGTGATCTTTCGCTTAATCCCTGTTCTTCTAGCTAGCTTCTTTATTAACTGCAGCGACATATAACGACAACAGGTACCAAAAAAAAAATAATAAAAAAGCAACAAGTTAGTCTTATTAAAAGACTAAGCAAACGGAGACATTAACCCAAGGAGGCTTATTTCAAAGAGTAAGGACTATAAACTAAGAGTTTACAAAAAAAATATAAAAAAATTAAAGAAGTCCCAAGTAAGTAGATAAAAAGCTCTACAGAGAGTTGCTAATATATGGATTAACTTAATCAATAATTGATTAAGAATCTGTCATACGCAAAGGATAACAAGAATGGTTATCGAATAGACTAACCATTCGAATATTCTCATATAAAGCCTAAGGTACTTAACCTAATTTACATATCATTTTAAACCTTTCTCAAACATATTTGTTTTCTTGTTAATCGGCTTAACCCTTTCTGACGATTTTTCTTGTAACTGATGTCATCATGTTGAGAGGGCCTATTTCATCCGTGACCGCTTGACCCACATAAGTTTCTTTTGTACTTAGCTAGAGTGCACAGATGTCCTCCTCCAGCGTGGAGCGAGACATGAGTCATGACTCCAATATTGGAATCCGCTAGCAAGCTACGCCCCCCAATACAGACTTTGTTATAAAGAGGTCATGGGAGACTCGGCTCCTATCTCTAGACTACTTAACTCACACAATACCTCATCTCAAAACGAGATCACCTAAAACAAACCTATTCTCAATTAAAGTATGAAGCTGGTTAAGAACCGACTCGATCATTACTTCCAACAACTATAACTAATCATCACATTTCAGTAATCAGACGATTTGTCCGTAACTATATAATTCAATATAAATTGAATTTCTTAATTTATAACGAAGGAAAGTCGTCCACTTGCCTTGGAAGGCGTGCTCAGTGTCCTTAGCAATTCCAACAGTAATCCTTATCACCCTTCAGCCAATCGATGTTAAAACTTGTATTCGCTATAAGTAAAGATTCTGACGTCCGTTTCTCGAGCGGTTTGAACCTTCACTTGAGCCTATGGCTCGTTCAGCTCGCTAGTGGCTCGTTCCAGGAGCTCGAGGGTGGTTGGGTATTGCTCGGTGGCAGTCCTCGCGGTGGGTGGTGGTCGGAAGAGCTGGTGATTGCCGGCGTTAAAAGATTCGAATTCTTTCTTCCCGCGCCTGTCCTTTCGTTCTGATTCTTTTCCTGGTTCTGTTTTTTTTAGTAGCAGCAACGAGCCCAAGAGATCACAGAGAGGAAGAAGATGATATGAAGGAGAAGACAAAGAGGTGGCAGGGGAAGGGGAAAGGTGTGCAGCGGTGAAGAAATCCGATCGCCGAGTCCGTCGTCCTTCGTTCTCTTTCTCGAACTCTCTCCTCTGTTTTTATCCAATTCCACAGAATGAGATGGAAAAGGAAGTCTTGCTTCCACCTAGCTTTCCTCCCCCATTAAGTAAGTGAAATTATAAAAGAATTTCCCGTTTCGAAACAGGATTTTTCATTAAGCGGTAAAATTATGTACCTCGGGTGGAAAAACTTACTACACATAAAATGTCCTGTAAATTATGTAAACCAATAAAATCAATTTTTCATGATTTTATCATGCTACCTTCAATTTTTAAGACTTCTGTTTCGTATTTTAAATTCTTTCCGGTACATAATTAAAAAGACCGTGTATTAAATAATTATACTTTTTCCATCAGAAAATCCTAGGAAGTGAACTCATCGATAAAATCAATTTTCTATGATTTTTCGATATCACTGAGGATTTTCTAGAATTTTAATTCCCATTAAAATTATTGCATTTCACGTCGGCGTCGAATTAAAAGAATTATAAAGGATATTCGAGAAATTCGATAATATCCATAAAATTTGCGGATATTACACTTTGGACGTTGGGCCTAGCTTGTTGCTAACCCTAGTCCGCCCCATAATAGGTTAGGGTTTCATGAGCCTTCTTCTATATAAGAGGCATGACTCCCATTGTACTATTTACGCTTGAATGAATTGATAGAATCGCCTATGTGAATCGTGGGTTTCTCTTCCCTAGGCTTCAGGTGTCAAATCCTTCTAAACATTCTTCTAATCGCCCTACAATCCTTCTGAGGTTTCGCTTGTCGGAATCAATTACACATCGAGACGCCGCTCGAACCCTAGCGTCGTACCATCAATTCATGAACCGCGCGCCCCTGCGTGCTCTATCTTGTTTGCTTCTGCTTCATTGCTCATTGGAGATCGAGACTAGATTCATAATATGAGACGTCGGTCCTTGTAGCAAGGCGAAACGCATCAACTGGTATCAGAGCCATCGTCTTGTAAGTCTCCTGATTCGATCTTTGCAAATTCACCACCGACTCGCCTCCGTTCGATCTTGACTTCCATAGTCTAGTAAGTTCGCCGTTAATCTTGGACAAAAATTAAAAAAAAGTGTTACGAGATCCGATTTGTTAATTTTGCCTTGTTTTTCGTTTCAATTTGGCCTTCCCTAAATAAGTCAATGTGGATTCATCTCTGCATATGAATCTTGAACTGAAATCTGTTCCATTTTGGTTGAGATCTTGCTATCTTTATTAATCACGGTTAAGGTGGTGAGATTGTTACCATATATATATATAAAGAGAGATTCAGAAGTTTAAAAAAAAAGTGTTTGATATATTTTTATTTTCGGCCTAGGAATTGTTGTTAGTTGGTCGAATTTTGTGTAATTTTGTACCTAAAAGTCGAGTCATGAATTGGTCGGATTCCCAGGCCACGCTCATCTGGGAAAGCGAGCCCGTTTGGGACCGTGAGCCCGTTTGGGATAGCGAGCCCGTGTGGGACCGTGAACCCGTTTGAGATAGCGAGCCCGTTTGGGATGAGCCGAGTTCGCATCTCCGTTGCTGCCAACGCCGCTAGTATTGCCTTGTCTGATGCCTTGGCTTCTCGCCACTGCAGAGCCAACTGATGTTCGTGTTTTTAGTATAGCTTTTAGTATGTTTTCTTAGTTTGTTAGGATTAGTTTTGATAAGTTTAGGGTTAGTTTTGTATGTTTTTGGATAGTTTTGCATATTCAGTGAAAAGTATGGAAGCTACTCCGTTTTGTGTATTTTTGTAGGTTTTAGCAAGGAAAAGGTGCTAATTGGAGCTGAATTTGGAGTGCTAAGATGAAGGATGAAGGAGTGCAAGATGAAGACGTCGAAGTCTAAGTTTTTGGAGAAGAAGTGTTGAAGAAACCAAACCCAGGCTCGTTAACGAGGCTGTGAAGGCTCGTTAACGAGGCTACGAGATAGAGTTTTCGAAAGTTTGATTTTGTGACTCATCGATCCTGTACGGGAATTTATTCCATGTCGATAGAGTATTTTTTATGAATTTTAGGTTTATTATATTAAGTATTTTAGGTCTTGTTATCTTTCTAGATTTTATTTCTATCTTTTAGGATTTTATTTCTATCTTTTTAGGAAAGTTTTTATCTTCTAGTCTTTTTATTTTTCTAGCCTTATTAGTATAAATAGCCCTCTTATTAGCCTAGAAGGGGAGGACGAAAAGTAGAGAAGCAACTAGAGAGAAGAGGAAGAGCCGAGAGAGGCTAGAGACGGATCGGAGTCGAGATCGAGAGCTCGGTGGACGAGAGTTACCGGGGTAGTTAGTCGAGATTCGGTTCGGTGCTTTGTATTTTTCGGGTTTCTTCTGAATTTCTGTAAGACGATATTTATTAATCTGAGTAGTGTTTTGTTTGCAATGATCTCTTTTGTTGAATTCTTAATCATGAGTAGTGAGTAGTTTTCTTTTCTAGGGTCGGGGTTTAAACCCGGCATAGTTATGCATGTTTGATGAGTAAGATTATGTGTTGAATGCCTTCTATCTATTTTTGATTGTTTGTTGTGCTTAGACCTAGATGAAAGTCAAGGTAATTTGAGTTTTTAACTTGATTGAGAGAGAAAGTTATAGACTTGAAGGTTGATATTGTTTGAATACGAAAGTTTCAAGCTTTAGATCCAAAGCAAGCAATTGAGTGAATTAGTTTATGAAAGTAGATTAATTTACTCATTAGTCAATGAAAGTTGGTGAATTTATCTATTTAAAGGCATGATCTCATCTTCTTACGAGTTCATATGCATGACTATGTTGTGGTATCCCTTATCCTAGATCTTTGTTTTTATTTGAATTCTCTTAAGTGATATTCGTTGCTGAGTTCGTAGGCTCGGTACCGAACCTGTTTAGGTCGTTATTTTTAGTCTTTTATTTGCGGTGGTTCGTTAACGACCCTGACAACGTCATTAACAAGGCTGCTTGTGAGTGTTTTGCTTGTTTTTGTTAGATTTTTTCTATTAGGAGTCGATAAACAAACAACCTTGCTTCTCGTGGAACGATCCTGACTCTCCTATACTCAGCGGGGTCTTGACTTATAAATTTATTTGCTGTCCTGAGTGAAGGCCCGTCAAAAAATTGGCACCGTTGCCGGGGAAGCAACGAGTTTGTTTGTTTATCTGTGGGTCTGGGAATAGCCCGACCCCGTTTTTGTTTTTAATTTTTGTTTTCTTTGTCTGTTTTCTCAGCGTATGCCGGTAGGACGTCGAAGGCTCGAATTTTGCAACGCTGGTTATTATTCAGAACCCGAACGTTCCCTGCACCGTAGACGTCGAGAGAACCGAGCCATGGCCACACCTGAAGAGCTGGCTCGTCAGCTAGAAGTCCTCCAAACACAGATGGAGGCATTGAAAACTGAGAAGGAAGGCGTTGCTGCCGAGGCTGAGCGTCAACGAGCTACCAATGCTCGACAACAGGAAGAGTTGAATGCCTATCCGAGGAATGCCTATCCGAGGAATGCCAAACAGTACATGCATCCAGAACTGAGGGTGCTAGAGTCCCCAATCGTGCTTCCGGAGATAGGGAAACCATTCGAGATCAAGTCTCAATTTATATCCTTAATTAAGGGGCTCAATTTGAAGGGAAACCTACTGAGTGCCATATGGAGCATATTAGAAATTTTCTTGATTTATGTGACACCATAGCTGTTGAAGGTGTCTCACTTGAATATGTTCTGTTAAAAGCTTTCTGGTGGTCTCTTGCTGGAAAGGCCCTGAGCTGGTTGGAGAGTTTACCTTCTAAGTCTATCAGGACTTGGAAAGCTTTGTACGATCAATTTCTTACAAAGTTTTTCCCTCCTACTAAGACAACCGAGTTGAGGAAACGCATCACCTCCTATCACCAGCTGCCTAATGAGACTTTTGTTGAAACATGGGAAAGATTTAAGGAAATGCTTAGACAATGCCCCACTCATGGGCAAACTTTATATGTTCTCCAAGAAATCTTTTTCCAGAGTATCAACGCAGAGACCAAGAACCGCATCAACACGCATACTGCGTGCGGTTTTATAGAGATAGACCCTACAGCTGCATGGGAATTGCTGGATAAGCTGTCCAATTATGATGCCATGTATGGAACCCAGCAAACTCCACAGCCGCAGAAACGTCTCTACGTGCCTAACCGAGAAGAAGTTGACCCAGACGTTAAAAATCAGTTTCTACTAGACGAGGTCAACCGCCTGAAGAAGCAGGTAAGTTTTCTAAAGTCCTCTCAATCATGTCAAGAGTGTAGTTCTTCTGCCCATAGTACTTCTGCTTGCACTAACATAGAGCAGGTAAGAGCCGCTGAGACAATTGCTGAGATGAATTACATGAGAGGCCCATACAGGAACCAGCCTAGCAATTTTGACAGGTCGAACAACTATCAGACGTGGGGCAATCAGAATCCAAATCCAAATTATGCGGCGCCACCACCGGATAGACGACTTGTGCCTTATCGACCTCCAGACCATCAAGAGCCACCATCTTGGGTACAAGGGTTACAGGAAAGCATCAATGGGGTCCACAACAAGGTCAATGAAGTTCAAGCTAACCTTAACCACCAGAATAAAAGATGGGGAGAGTTTGATGTATGGAAGAAGAATGTTGATTCCCAACTAGGGAACCTTGCTACACAAATTCCAAGACCACAAGGGCAACTTTCGGGCCGTCCCGAAGAGAACCCTAAAGGAAAGATAGCAGCGGTACACCTTAGGAGCGGAAAGACACTACCGGAGAGTGTCGAAGTTAAGGACAAGACGGAAGAGAAAACCACGGTCACCCTCGGTAACGAGCCAGCGAGGGCAATTACAGAACCAGCGAACCATGGTGACAAGGCTCCGAGGGTACCTAACGGCCCTAGCCCAGGTAAGTTCTCTAATCCGAGCCTTCCTCTCAATACCAGGGCAGTTAACGACCCCACCAGGGTCGGTAACGACCCGCCGAGCATACCTAACGACCCTAGTGTCGACCCGGTAGCTTCACCCCTCGAGCCAACTTGGTTCCAAGAATGGTGAAATCTCTTCTATTTCCAACTAAGAAATCTGTGGACTCTACTGAGAGTAAGTTCAAGTGTTTCGTAAAGATTCTTCAGGGCATTAATATTTCCATCCCATTCGCTGAGGCCTTAAGCGAAATGCCGGCTTACACAAAAATTTTGAAGGATATTCTTAGCAGGAAACGGTCCATTACAGAGTTCCAGGATGAAGTCTGATCTATAGCTTTACCAGAAAAGCTAGGAGATCCAGGAAGATTTGCAATAACGATTGGCATAGGCGACCACAAGTTTAAAGCTTTATGTGATCTAGGAGCCAATGCTAGTTTACTCCCTCTCTCAATCTGGTCCAAAGCCAATATGGGACCACTAGAACCGGTAGATATGAACCTCTACATGGCAGACGGATCATGTGTCAAGGCCACAGGAGTCGTGGACGACTATCCTATCCAAGTCGGGAAATTCTTTATACCGAATGATTTCATCGTCCTCGATATGCCTGAAGACCCTCATGTCCCCATAATTCTCGGTCGACCATTTTCAGCCACAGCAGGTGCAAGGGTTGATGTGCGGAAAGGACTTCTTACTTTTGATATTGGAGAGGAACGCGTGGAATTCAGCCTGGATCAAAATGCCAACGACCCAACTGCGGTAACACAAATCGAGTTGACTCAGCCAGAACTCGACATAGCTGATCCTACCGAGCCTCCCTCAAATACCAAAACGGAAGAGAATTTCATACAACATGGCCCCACCATCAAGTCCCACATGCAAGGGTATAATCAAGGTGAGTACTCTAACTGTGAATTCGCTAATACTAGTTATGACTATTCTTCATACTTTGTTCCTACACCGTGCCCCATTATATGTACCATAGAGGAGTCCAAACCACCTTGGTTTTCGGATTTCACTAACCATCATGTAGGAATACCGGGCATATTGATAGAAGAAAAGGGACCTAATTTAGTAACTCAAGCAAATAATTCCTACAAAGCTAAGTATGGGGTACCAAAGGACCTCAACATAGCTGCAAAAGAGCCACCTTGAGCCAAGGTAAGTACGTCGGGCTGACGACGTTAAAAATAGCGCTTACGGGAGGCAACCCGCTCTTAGTATAGACTAGATTTTTCTTTTCTTTTCTTTTTCTTAGCTTTCTTTTGAGTTCTTTTTAAGTAGTTTTAGGATAGAAAGTTAGGATAAATTTTTGAGCTAACAAGATGCAGAAAAGGGGCTCGAAAATCACTCAAGGAGGCTACGGTGGCTCGTTAACAACCCACCCAGGGTCGTTAACCACCCGGTTTGGCGAACCGAGTCGGGCAGGTAAGTATTATTTTTACCTTAGTCTAATTTCTATCTTCTTCTATCTTCTATCTACCCTAGCCGCCGCCACTACCCACCCACACACACACACCCCGCCCCCCCTACTTCTACCCCCTTCTATTTAACCCTTCTAAACTCTCAAAATCCTACCCTCAAATCTCAAACTCCAAAATCCTCAAAACACTACCGAAGACCTTCACAACCGATCGGAATATCCCAAGCCACCGACCGTCGGAGACGCCTTCGTTACTGAAGCTCGGAACCCCGTTTTCCCATCGACGAGACCCAACCTCGTTACCCTCCAAATTCGATCCTTTGTTCTTCAATTTCCCGATCTTCCAGTATGATTTCTAAACCCTAACTCTTTATTGCATGATTCATGGCTTTTAGGGTAGAAATTTCATATTTGGATTGTGTTTATAGAGAGAGTCGATTTGCATGTTTGGATTTTGCTCATGAATTTTGATTGTGCATAGTGGTTATTGATCTAGGGAAGATTATTCATGCTAGATTCTCCATTGCAAAAATTTGATTAAGAAAAGCATGAATTTTCCTTGTTCTAGGTATTAAGTTCAATCTTTGCCATGATTAATTTTGGGTAAATTTAGCATGTTCGGGATGGTAATTGAGCAAGTATGGGGTGCGTATACCCGATTGTGTGTCTAGTGAAGGAGTATAGAGGATGCATGCTTGATTTATGGCTTGATTTTGAAGTTGATAATACTCGGAATTCTGTGAACTGGCTCTCGGCAACTCGTTAACGACCCACCCAGGCTCGTTAACGACCCTGCGTATCTTCAAAATTCAATAACCAGTCCAGATTCGTAAACGACCCAATTGGGTAGTTAACGAATAATTCCGAAGGTTATTTCGAGACCAAGTATGGGGTCTCTTGTCTAAATCTCCTTGAGTGGATCTTATCTTGGAAAATCATGATTGTTTTGTAGATCACATGGCAAGTTCAAGCAGACCCGCTACTCGAGCCCAGAAGAAGAGGAGGAACCAGAGGTCCCCATCTCCACCTCGCATGGATAATGTGATCTTGCGCACTCAAGGGCAAGCGGATCGTTACAATGCCATCTTAGACAAGGACCACAACACTCGGTGGTTTTCAAGGACGAGTGCCAAGCAAATGGGGATTTATACGGATGTCAAGGAGGCCTTTGCTATTCTAGGTGTGACTCACTTGCTGAAGAAGGAGACTCTACCACATTTTCCGGCCCTCACACCAGAGTTCCTGGCCACTTTGGAGACAAACTTTCCATCGAAGACTTCGGCGGGACGCATCCGGTTTCGGCTCGGTAATGTGAGTAGAGAGTACACTTTGGCGGAGTTCAACGCAATTCTAGAGCTCCCAAACCCTTCTAGAGAGTACAGCTTGAAAGACTACAAGGTGACAAGAACATGGAGCTACATCACCAGGGAGGTTGAACCCTTCGCAGCGGCATTATCCGGGGCAAGCATCATCAACCACATATTCAGGATCACCCTCCGAGTCCTAGCCGCTACATTCTGGCCTAAGAGAGAGCTGAACAGGCCAACATGGACGGAAGTTGCTTGTCTTCGCACTATCCTTTTTTAGGAGCCCGGCCCTCTGAATTTGGGGTATGAGTGGCTCTACTATATTGAGAAATCAACCAAGTCCAAAGAAGTATGGTGTGGTAACTTGGTTAGTCTTCTAGCTACAACCCTTGGAGTCGACCTCACTCTCTACACGCCGGCTCATGCTCAACTCCTCAACAAGAGCTATTGGTATAGCTCCGGTATTTTCATTCAAGCCGAGGGAGGGTTCAAGACAAAAGTTCAAGACCGCATTGTCGTACCAACCCTTGACAAGTTGGAGCTACTCTATGTACCAAATTGGTACGAGGCGTGAACGGGTCATGCATTCCCGTTAGAGCCCAAGCCGGAGGATGAGCTATCACTTAGGCCTTGTGAGACAAGGTTCGAGCGAGAAGGAGAAAGGATGGACGAAGATGAGGATGAAGATGGAGTTGAGGATACTGAGGTTGCTGGGGACGAGACTGAAGAAGCCGACACAAAGGGAGGCACGGAGGAGCTTAACTTCGAGGATGAAGACCTCGACACATAAGTTTTGGGCACCAACGTCCTCGTTGACGAGCCTACCAGGCTTGTTAACGATCATTTCCAGACTTCTACATATACTCCTAACGAGGCACCCAGCTTCGTTAACGACCCCCCGAGGACAACTACCGACCCTCCGCCAGCTCCCATCGACCCTAATTCCTATGGACTCATGCCATATAACCCGATGCTTTACCAAGATCACTTCCAGCCTCACTACCCACCACCACCTCAGCCCGATTACACAGGATCGAGTATGCCGCCACCATGGGCCGAGGATCTTTCTGCTCAGATGCAACAGCTTCACCTCCAGTAAGACCACATTCATAGGAGGATGGATAGATGGGAGACTGTCTATTCCGCTCGCATGTCGATGGAGGACGAGAGGCATCGTCAGAGAGAGGTAGAGGATGCGGAGCACTGGAGGACGATGTACGACTTCATGGGGAACTTTGAGCACTACTTTCCTCCACCAAACCGTTGATTCAGCTTGAAGAAGAAGTTTCCTTGTTTTCTACTTTATGACTTTGTAAGTTTTTTTGTTTTCTCTTTTCTTATTTTCTTTTGTTTTTTTTTCTATTTCTTTCCTTCTTCTTATTTTTCTTACAGTGGGGACACTGTAATTTTAAGTATGGGTGGGAGAAAGTAGAAAAACTTGTTTATTTTGTGTCTTATTTGACTTATGTGTTTTGTTTGTTTGTTTTTTTAGTAGTTCTTTGTTCTATAAAAAAATTCGAAAAATTCGAAAATCTTAAAAAAAAGAGTTTTAGAATTGATAAATATCCCTTTCTTAGGTTCTATGATAGTAGTTGCTAGCATGATCATATAATTCCTTGCAAACATGTCTTTGATAGTATAGCCGGATTCTCGTTATGAAATTGTTTTTTATAGAAGGAATGGCATTTGATGAAATTGAGCACATATACTTTATAGCATAAGTGATGCAATCCAACAAATATTGCTACCCAGTGAGTTATGTTTGGCGTTATAGTGAGAACATCAAAAATCCCTCTTCTTTCTTGTGTGATTTACTCTCTATATGCATATTATCTCTTAGAATTATGATGGTTATCTATTACTTAAGACCCGTATAAGATTTATAGTTCATTTCTTGTGAAAATCAGATGATAGAGAACTTATTTTTATAAGCCCTGTCATTCCATATCCACCCTTACATTATCCTACTTTTTGACAACCAATTTGAGCCTTAAGCCTTTTTATTTTTAGCTCCACAAAATTGTTCCCTAGCCAAGATAAGCTTGACCCTATCTGGGATTAGGACTTAGATTGGAGAGGTATATTTTGTTGAGTGCAAGTTATGTTTGGTTTAATTTAAGGGATTGTTGGGAAGGGTAGATTGGAAGTCTCTTTATTTTTAAATTGTAAAAAGGAAGATCTCTTGATAGCAAAAGATGCACAAAAGGAAGTTCTTAAGAAGAAGCAGAGTACACGATGAAGTTTGTTAACGACCCTGAAGTGGTTCGTTAACGAGGCAGCGAGAAAAATAAAAAAAAAGAAAGAGAAAGAAGAAGTTTGAAGTGCATTTGTGTTTATATAGATAATATCAGAGATTCTTTTTGTTTTTATGAGACTTTCTAGGATATATTGGGTGAGAGAAAAAAATAAGTGCATAATGAAAAGTGAGTTTGGTATGTTGTTGTTTTATGAGTGTTTTGGTGAGATGTGTGAGTTTTTAGGAGTCTTTGATTCCCGGATATTATTAGCACCACATGGCAAAAATATTTCCACGTCTTATTGTTTTTACCAAGCCCCGTTACAACCCGGCCGAATGGAAGCTTCTATGAAGTTTTTCATTGAGCCCCCTGAGTTCTTTTGATGATTTTTTTGCTTGTTTTGACAAATCTTAGGTGGAGAGGTTTGGAGATATAAGTTCCAATTTCTATGAGTTTTTGTATATAAGATGAGTTGAGAGATGTATTTATAAGCCCAAACACTTGAGAGTTGAGTGAAACACATCATTATCCCTTGTGAGGTTGGATTGTATTTATTATGTCTATTTGGTGCATATGTGTGATGACATTAATAATCATTTGTTATCTTTCTATGTGTTGATGTTGTTTTTAGAGGATGGCTATGTCTTGATGAGTATGTTTGTTTGGTTTTGATTTTATTGTTTAGTGATTGCTTGAGGACAAGCAAGTCTAAGTATGGGGTATTTTGATGTTCGTGTTTTTAGTATAGTTTTTAGTATGTTTTCTTAGTTTGTTAGGACTAGTTTTGATAAGTTTAGGGTTAGTTTTGTGTGTTTTTGGATAGTTTTGCATATTTTGTGAAAAGTATGGAAGCTACTCCGTTTTGTGTATTTTTGTAGGTTTTAGCAAGGAAAAGATGCTAATTGGAGCTGAATTTGGAGTGCTATGATGAAGGATGGAGGAGTGCAAGATGAAGAAGTTGAAGTCTAAGTTTTTGGAGAAGAAGTGTTGAAGAAACCAAACCCAGGCTCGTTAACGAGGCTGTGAAGGCTCATTAACGAGGCTACGAGATAGAGTTTTCGAGAGTTTGATTTTGTGACTCATCGATCCTGTGCGGGAATTTATTTCCGTGTCGATAGAGTATTTTTTATGAATTTTAGGTTTATTATATTAAGTATTTTAGGTCTTGTTATCTTTCTAGATTTTATTTCTATCTTTTAGGATTTTATTTCTATCTTTTTAGGAAAGTTTTTATCTTCTAGTCTTTTTATTTTTCTAGCCTTATTAGTATAAATAGCCCTCTTATTAGCCTAGAAGGGGAGGACGAAAATAGAGAAGCAAGTAGAGAGAAGAGGAAGAGCCGAGAGAGGCTAGAGACGGATCAGAGTCGAGATCGAGAGCTTGATGGACGAGAGTTACCAGGGTCATTAGTCGAGATTCGGTTCGGTGCTTTGTATTTTTCGGGTTTCTTCTGAATTTCTGTAAGACGATATTTATTAATCTGAGTAGTGTTTTGTTTGCAATGATCTCTTTTGTTGAATTTATTTGTTTCTTAGTCATTAGTAGTGATTAGTTTTCTTTTCTAGGGTCGGGGTTTAAACCCGGCATAGTTATGCATGTTTGATGAGTAAGATTATGTGTTGAACGCCTTCTATCTATTTTTGATTGTTTGTTGTGCTTAGACCTAGATGAAAGTCAAGGTGATTTGAGTTTTTAACTTGATTGAGAGAGAAAGTTATAGACTTGAAGGTTGATATTGTTTGAATACGAAAGTTTCAAGCTTTAGATCCAAAGCAAGCAATTGAGTGAATTAGTTTATGAAAGTAGATTAATTTACTCATTAGTCAATGAAAGTTGGTGAATTTATCTATTTAAAGGCATGATCCCATCTTCTTACGAGTTCATATGCATGACTATGTTGTGGTATCCCTTATCCTAGATCTTTGTTTTTATTTGAATTCTCTTAAGTGATATTCGTTGCGGAGTTCGCATGCTCGGTACCGAACCTGTTTAGGTCGTTATTTTTAGTCTTTTATTTGCGGTGGTTCGTTAACGACCCTGACAACGTCGTTAATGAGGTTGCTTGTGAGTGTTTTGCTTGTTTTTGTTAGATTTTTGCTATTAGGAGTCGATAAACAAACAACCTTGCTTCTCGTGGAACGATCCTGACTCCCCTATACTCAGCGGGGTCTTGACTTATAAATTTATTTGTTGTCCTGAGTGAAGGCCCGTCAACACCAACGCCTATCATGGTCGAGTCACGAATTTCCGAAGAATTTCTCGTCGGCGCAGCCGAAGCCACGCCGAGCATGACCGCGCTCCAGCCCTCGTGTCTGCGTCACGCCACCAGACTCCCAGCCACTACGGACGTGGGAAGATGCCTCGGAGCGCGCCCGCGCTCCCCCACGACGGTGACCGCACCGCACCTACAGAAAGACGACACAGAGCCCGACGATGTATTTCTGCTGCCTACTAATCTCCGCCTCTCCCCGAACTCCCCGAGCTCGAAGAGAGGACGCTTCGATTCTAAGGGAGGGAGGATGATGCGTTCCGGTCCTTGATCGAGAACGATCATGACGAGCCCAAGTCTATCGAGACCTTGGCGTCCGCCTTGGATTACGACCTACCTCGTTATTATATTTATATTTATTAGATTTCCTATTTTTTGGCATGTTTCTATTTATAGTTAGTTTCTATTTATATTTCCGCTATATCTATTTTGGGTGTGTGTCCTCTTATGCGTAAGAGACCGGCCCGATAGCTAGAATAAATCCTATTAGGGTTTGTTGCACTTTTATATTTATATTAGATATTATTATTATTATTATTAGTTTATGGGCTTCGGACGTTGGGCCTAGCTTGTTGCTAACCCTAGTCTGCCCCATAATAGGTTAGGGTTTCATGAGCCTTCTTCTATATAAGAGGCATGACTTCCATTGTACTATTTACGCTTGAATGAATTGATAGAATTGCCTATGTGAATCGAGGGTTTCTCTTCCCTAGACTTCAGGCGTCAAATCCTTCTAAACCTTCTTCCAATCGCCCTACAATCCTTCTAAGGTTTCGCTGGTCGGAATCAATTACACATCGAGACCCCGCTAGAACACTAGCGTCGTACCATCAATTCACAAACTGTGCGCCCCTGCGTGCTCTATCTTGTTTGCTTCCGCTTCATTGCTCATTGGAGATCGAGACGAGATTCGTAATACGAGACGTCGGTCCTTGTAGCAAGGCGAAACGCATCAACTGGTATCAGAGCCATCGTCTTGTAAATCTCCTGATTCAATCTTTGCACTTTCACCACCGACCCGCCTCCGTTCGATCTTGAATTCCATAGTCTAGTAAGTTCAGCGTTAATCTTCGACAAAAATTAAAAAAACAAAAGTGTTACGAGATCCGATTTGTTAATTTTGCCATGTTTTTCGTTTCAATTTAGCCTTCCATAAATAAGTCAATGTGGATTCATCTCTGCATGTGAATCTTCAATTGAAATCTGGTCCATTTTTGTTGAGATCTTGCTATCTTTATTAATCACGATTAAGTTGGTGAGATTGTTACCATATATATATATATATATATATAAGAGAGATTCGGAAGTTTAAAAAAAATTGTTTGATATATTTTTATTTTCGGCTTAAGAATTGTTGTTAGTTGGTCGAATTTTGTGTGATTTTGTACCTAAAAGTCGAGTCATGAATTCGCCGGATTCCCAGGCCACGCCCATCTGGGATAGCGAGCCCGTTGGGACAGTGAGTCCATTTGGGATAGCGAGCCCGTGTGGGACCGTGAACCCGTTTGAGATAGCGAGCCCGTCTGGGATGAGCCGAGTTCGCCTTCTCCGTTGCTGCCAACACCGCCAGTATTGCCTTGTCCGATGCCTTGGCTTTTCCGCCGCTGCAAAGCCACCGCCAATCATGGTCGAGTCACGAATTTCCGAAGAATTTCCCGTCGGCACGGCTGAAGCCACGCCGAGCGCGACCGTGCTCCAGCCCGCGTGGCGCCACCAGACTCCCAGCCACTACGGACGCAAGAAGATGCCTCGGAGCGCGTCCGCGCTCCCCCACGACTGCGACCGCGCCGCACCTACAGAAAGACGACATAGAGCCCGAAGATGTATTTCTGCTGCCTACTAATCTCCGCCTCTCCCTGATCCCCCCGAGCTCGAAGCGAGGACGCTTCGATTCTAAGGGAGGGAGGATGATGCGTTCCGGTCCTCGATCGAGAACGATCATGACGAGCCCAAGTCTACCAAGACCTTGGTGTCCGCCTTGGATTACGACCTAGCTCGTTATTATATTTATATTTATTATATTTCCTATTTTTTGTCATGTTTCTATTTATAGTTAGTTTCTATTTATATTTGCGTTGTATCTATTTTGGGCGTGTGTCCTCTTATGCTTAAGAGACCGGCCCGATAGCTAGAATAAAGCCTATTAGGGTTTGTTGCACTTTTATATTTATATTAGATATTATTATTATTATTAGTTTATGGGCTTCGGACGTTGGGCCTAGCTTGTTGCTAACCCTAGTCCGCCCCATAATAGGTTAGGGTTTCATGAGCCGTCTTCTATATAAGAGGCATGACTCCCATTGTACTATTTACGCTTGAATGAATTGATAGAATAGCCTATTTGAATTGAGGGTTTCTCTTCCCTAGGCTTCAGGCGTCAAATCCTTCTAAACCTTCTTCCAATCGCCCTACAATCCTTCGAGGTTTCGCTTGTCGGAATCAATTACACATCGAGACGCCGCTTGAACCCTAGCGACGTACCATCAATTCACGGTATAAAGTCCAAAAGGCTTTATTTGTAAAGACGAGCACAAAAATAATTAGCTGAAAGACAAGAGGAGGAAAAATCTATCTACAAAAACCATTTGGTTGCACAAAACCTGAGAGTTAGTATTTAATAAAATCCCGTATTTAGCGCAATTATATTCGGGTTTCATCAGAAGAAACTTTAGCTGACAAAATCTTTTTGTAATTTTTTCTAACATAAAATTAATTTTTTATTTATTTTGGGATTTAAGAAAATGAGAGTTTTTGAATTCGAAATGCTATTAGGAGTCCCCACCTGATGAAATCCTAGAAGTGCTAGATGTAGACCTGTCAATCAGGTCGGGTCGGGCGGGTTCGGTCATTTCGGGTTCGGTTTAAATCGTGTTCGATTTCGTTATGGGTCACAAGTCAATCGGGTCGGGTTGTAGCGGGTTTTCAGTCGGGTCGGGTTGACCGGCGGATCTAAAATATCCTTTTTTATGATTATTAAAATCAATTTTAATTAAATAATAATATTTAATGATAATATATTATTTTTATTTATTTTAATAATAAAATATATTATTAATTTCAAAATAAAAATTAAAAATTCTATAAATATACTAAATCGGTCAACTCAACGGGTTTCGGGTTTCAACCCAACGGGTTTCGGGTTCTATCGAGTTTGGTTAATTTTGGGTTTCGGGTTCAAATTTTCGGGTCTTGACCCTAAAATTATCGGTCGATTCGGGTCGAGTTATTGGGTTAGGTCAGCTTTTGACAGCTCTAGCTAGATGTGAGGGAGACCTTTGTGTTTCCTGCTTTTAATTTCTAATAAAATTGGGTTTGGCCCTCTTTCAGGAAAAAAAAAGGAAAATTTCGAGAGACTTTTCTGTTCCTGCTTTTAATCTATATATATATAATATCAAAAAGTTGTGTACATGGAGCATTTATTGCACTTGATAAAAAAAATTCAAATATATTAAATCAAATGTTTTATATGACAAGATGAGTTCCTTGACACAATGGTTAAAATGTTGGCATTTGTAAAGAAGGTCTAAAGTTCGAATCTCTAAATAATCTTTTTACTCATTCTAGCTAAAGTTTTTATGCCTATTGCCTAACAACTGTTTATGTTGGATAAATAATTTAGATTAATATCTATTGATTTAGCCTACATTTTCTAAAGAATAATAATCTTTTTTGAGGGGAAAAAATAAAATAATGATCTATTTTTAATACATCTATCGATAAAAAAAATTATACGAGAAGAAGACCATTTTTTCTCAATGTGCATTCATGTATTAAGTTCATTAAATCTTTTTATAAAATAAATAATCTCTTTTTTTGTTCAAGGAATAGTAATAATGATCTAATTCTAATACATCTATCTATATAAAATTATGTATATGAGAAAATTTTATTACAAATATTACTTTATTTTTTTTATAAAAGTTTAAGGTTCAAGTCTCTTTGTGAACATCATGTCTAATTACTTTAGTCCTATTTAAATTGTTCAACCAACTCAGCAAAAGATGATATAAGGAATAGTCATATTTGATTACTTTAGTCCTATTTAAAATTTAAGGAATAGTCCTATTTTTTTATATGTCTATTATTGTATAAATTTTATAAGTATTTCAATGTATAATATGGATGTATAACTACACATAGAGATACTCTTAGGATACTCATCCTCTTAAAGGTGTACTTATTGTCCACATTTAACACCTTTAATTACATCCTATTTATTTTAATCTATAATATGGATGTATAGCTATACATAGAGATACTCTTAGGATACTTATCCTCTTAAAGGTGTACTTATTGTCCATATTTACCACCCCTAATTATATCCTATTTATTTTAATTTATAATATGGATGCATACCTACACATGCATAGAGATACTCTTAGGATACTTACCCTCTTAAAGGTGTACTTATATCCGTCTTTCTTATGATTATTAAAATATCCTTTTTTCTTTTGATTATTAAAATTAATTTTTAATTAAATAATAATTTTTAATTATAATATATTATTTTCATTTATTTTAATAATAAAATATATTATATGTTTCAAAATAAATTTAAAAAATTCTATAAATATACTAAATCGGTCAACCCAACGGGTTTCGGGTTTCAACCCAACGAGTTTCAGGTTCTATCGGGTTCGATTTATTTCGGGTTTCGGGTTCAAATTTTCGGGTCTTGACCCTAAAATTATCGAGCGGGTCGGGTCGGGTTAGCGGATTAGGTCAGTTTTTGACAGCTCTAATACCTACCCATAGAGATTCTCTTAGGATATTTATCCTCTTATATGTGCACTTATTGTCCACATTTACCACCCTTAATTACACCATTATTTATGTGTATGTATTTTCACCAATTGTATTTCATGGATTAGCTTATATATACATTATTCTACAAAGAAATCCATTGACATGCACATTTCTCCCTTTCTTGTGTTTGCAATTCTCTCCATGGTTACAATTATAAACATGAATAGCTCAAAGGTATGTATAAATTATTTTTTCTCTATGCATTATAGGTTATTGGGATCTTAATTCTATTATATATTTGTTCAAATCTCTTCTTCGATATTATATTGGAAGCCTATTTTCATTTAAAATTTAAACTAATTTCTGTCTAATATTACTATTTTTAATACTATATTATAATTGATCTTTATTATCTAAACTAAATTATTGTCAACTTAGATCAAACAAACTTTTGTTATATATACAAGAATATTATTTCAAGCAAATATATTTTTGAGGGTTAAGTTTGTAAATTGATTTTTAAATTTTTGAAAGAATATACAGTCAATGTGAATTTTTATTGTGATTTTTTTTGAAGAAACATCACTTCTAAAAATATATAATCAATTGAATCGTATGAATTGACTAAATATGATTCATTCCATCCTAAATTGTTTGAAATTTAGAATATAAACATTACCAAAGTTCTTATTTGTCGAAGGATATGTAAATGCATACAACATCTAATGGAAATTAAAAAAAATTGTAGCGTGTGTGCAAAGTTTTCATATTGGGTGACAAATTTCAAGTACTAGGTGCGAAAAATACACAATTTTTCATACGAAATTCGAACGTACTAAATTTTATGATTTTTTTAAATCAATCAACCCACATGTACTTTCAATTCTTATACAATTACAAGTTCCAAATGTTCTTACAAACTCAAACGACAAAAATATACTTTATAAAACGTTAAAAATTACAAAAAAAATAAACGAATGCATGTTAAAAACGTGCGGGACTGTCCTCCTAGTTTCTAATAAAATTGGGTTTGGCCCTCTTTCAGACAAAAAAAGGAAAATTTCGGTTGGTACCCTCAAGTTTTTGGTTTTTTCAGATGATATCCTGAAAAAAATCTTATTATGGATGGTATCTCTAAATTTTTACAAAAGTTTACTTGTGAATTTCCGTTAGTTTATAACTAACTTAGTATTTTTTCTAATAAAAAATATTTTATATGGAAAAAATATTTTTTCCAATGAAAAAAAAAAAAAACTCGAGGTATCAACCCGAATTTGAAAAAAAAATTATAATATTCCATATTTGCTAATGTGAATGATATTTTTTTAGTTGCCCACTGGTTTACAAGAGCTTCATCTTAGATACGTTCAGTTCGATTCGATCGCGCACCTAGCTTTGACAAATGAGTCTTCTAAAAAAAATTTTTACATCCACTGGAGTTGAACCTCAAACCTCGTGAATATGGAACAAGCCGCTCACCATATGCCTCTAATGTGAATGATATTGGGAATGGAGGTAAATTAAACAATATCAAAGTCCTCACTTATTGGGTCAAAAAGTCAAATCATTCACATTGCTTTATGCATCTTCAATAAATCATCATTTCATTCACCAGTTTGAAAAACAACTTCTTCGATTTTCTTAGGGGCTAAATTGTGCTGATTGATTCAAATTTGCGTTGCACCCCACAAAAAAGATCGTGAAAATCATTTTTATCTTTTTTTGTGTCTCACAACTTGCAAATTCCAACTTTTATCTCTACTTTCTGCCTTCCTAGAAACTCGACTGGAAAGCACCTAGCTACTAAAAACGTGCCCGAATGGCAGGCTTCAAGGACTAATTGGATGAATTAACCTGTAATTATCTCTTAGACTCCTTGCACTACAAGAATTTTGTCATGTAATTGATTATTTTATCCTTTTGTGCTAAAACTAAAAGTAATTCACCTTGGTCTTTGTGAGCCACCACCATTGTTGTCACTATATATGCTGGAAAGTAGTTCCCTTTTTCTTGGGTTGGTTTCAAATTTGGAGCTTATCTGACTATTCCAACTACAAAGGATTAAAAAATTGTGGTGGAGATGACTTTCTTGACAACACGACGACTTAATGAGAAAAAAAATGTACATGTAGGTGACACATTGCGATTCTAAATTTGATAATTGTAATATAAAATCTATCCTAGGGAAATTGTTTTCACAGTTTCTGTCATATGTGAAACGCTATGTTCCTCCAAATGCAAATACAGATTCCTGTCTTCTTGCTACTACTAGCAATTCTGAAATCAGAAGTTTCTAATGCAAATCCACACATTGCAAGGCCTAATTGCAACGCATCATGTGGAGATATCAGTATCCCTTACCCATTTGGAATCGGTTTCGATTGCTACCTCGACTCATGGTTTGAGATCGAGTGCAAATCATCTCCAAATTCCAACGGCTCCACTAAGCCCTTTTTGTCTAAATTCGGTCTTGAAGTCATGGAGCTAAACATCAGCAATTCCAATGGCTATGGCTCACCAAATTTGGTAGTAGGCATACCGCCTTCTAACGTGTGTACTCCAGATGCACAGCTTCAGAAGCTAAGTGGTATTGATCTAAGAGGAAGCCCGTACAATTTCTCAACACAATACAATGTTTTTGTGATGGAGGGTTGTCCAGGAAGTGCAGCTTTGGTTGGTCAGACCAACAAAACCATGGCTGGATGTGCAACCGTTTGTCATAACAACAAAAGCGGAAGTGCCGTCTCCATAGACGAATGCTTTGGGGTTCAGTGTTGCCAAACGCAGCTCTCGTCCTCAGTGAGTTATGGTTACTTTCCGTTTTATGAGATAGATTTTAATAGCCAGGTTTCAGGTGAAGGTCAGAATTGCCTTGTGGCGGCTTTGATAAAGAGTGATTCTGTGGATCAGTATGTTGGGAAGTTGTCAGCTTCGGATCCGTCGTCTGGAGTCCCGGCAGTATTGTCATGGAGTTGGGTGAGCAAGGTTCAGCCTGATGTGAATCTTCTTGCCAATTGTAGCCGTGATGGGGCGAGCAATGTTACCTATTGTGAATGCAAAAGTGGGTATTATGGGAATCCTTATGTTTCTGATGGATGTCAAGGTAAATTTTCTGATCTTCTTCATGGAGCAAGTCAGATTTGAATCAGCCTTTTTTGTCCTAAAACTTGTTATAAATCATATTTTGGACATCAAATGAGTAAAGTTCATGTTGTTTTCTTAATTTGTTTTGATTCAGTTCATGAAGAATGCAAGCAGTGTCGAGGATATTGTCAAGGAAAGTGGGATAGTTCAGGGCGTCTTATCTCCGGCTCGTATTCCTGTGAAAAGAAAACACTCAAAAACCTCCCAGCCATCCTTGGTATGAACTAATTTCATCAACTTCAAAATTTGCCAACTTTAAACAATGGATTTTTATGAATGGTTTATTGGCTTTGATTATATGTGACATACATAAAAAGTTTCATCTGTTTAATGCAGGACTTGGCATTGGGTTTGGAATAGTACTTTTGGCAATGGTACTCTGCAGGCTATTTTATTTCATCAGAACAAGAAGGGAGATGAGGAAAAAATCTACATTCTTCAAGCGAAACGGTGGGTTTTTGTTGCAACAACAGTTGACATCCAATGAAGGTTTTGTTGAGAGAACAAAGATATTCACCATCAATGAATTAGAGAAAGCCACAGACTACTTCAATGAAAATCGAATACTTGGTCAAGGCGGTCAAGGCACCGTCTACAAAGGTATGTTGGTTGATGGAAGAATTGTTGCTATTAAGAAGTCCAAGCAACTCGATGAAAGCCAGTTAGAGCAATTCATAAACGAGGTTGCTATTTTGTCTCAAATCAACCACAAACATGTAGTCAAATTGTTGGGATGCTGTCTAGAGACGGAAGTTCCTCTTCTTGTTTATGAGTTCATTCCCAATGGAACCCTTTCTCAGCACATCCATGATCCTGAAGATGATTTCGCTATTAGTTGGAAGATGCGTTTGAAAATTGCTGCAGATTCAGCCGGTGCTATTGCGTATCTCCATTCATCTTCATCGGTTCCAGTTTACCATAGGGATATCAAGTCTTCAAACATACTTCTGGATGAAAAAAATACGGCAAAAGTTTCAGACTTTGGATCTTCAAAGACGATTGCAATTGATCAGACACACTTGACCACCCTTGTCCAAGGTACAATGGGGTATCTAGACCCTGAATACTTCAAATCATACAAGTTTACAGAGAAAAGCGACGTTTATAGTTTTGGCGTCGTTCTGTTGGAACTTTTGACTGGGAAGAAGCCAATATACAGGGCTGATTCAATGGAGCAAATGAATTTGGTGACAGAGTTCTTATATCTGCTTAAAAACTCCCACTTCTCCCACATCTTAGACCCAAGAATTGTGGAGGAGGCTACAGAGGAGGAGCTGAAGGCAGTTGTTGAGCTAGCAAAGCGCTGCTTATGCTGGAGAGGGAAACTGAGGCCTACAATGAAAGAAGTTGCAATGGGATTGGAGATGATCATCAAATCACCAGGCCAAGCATCCACTTGGGAAGAACAAGATTTCTGTGATGATGGGTTCAGTGATATTGAGATGTTTGAGATAACTAGTGATACCACGGAGTTTGTATCAAACCCACTTCCTAATGATGTTGCTGGTTCCCTGCGTATTGACGTGCACCCTTTACTACCAAACACCATATGAATTTGCTAAGAATGTAATGCGAGTGTTCTTGATTATGGTTCTGAATGGTATGGTTCTGTTGTGAAATAAATGTTGAGTTATCATGGTACTAGTTTTTTTCTCTCTTTCTTTTTTCGGGTCAAGACTCAAGATCAAGTTCCAGCTCACTTTTTGCAAAACTCTAAAATGACAACACAAATTTTAGGCACAGCAGTGGTTTGTTTCTATTTTCACAGCAAAACAATGTCAAATTAGAAATTATACAGCAATCTGTCCACGGCCTTTTGTCTTTAGCCCAAGTATGGAACATCTCACTTACACAGTCAAGGTTTTGTAATCGTTTCACCCCCAAAGCCAATTGAAGCCAATATACTCGTAGCATAATCAAATTTTGTACACCAAAAATGAAAATTGACACGTCTCATTTTCATAAGCCAATAGCAGTATTAATCATGCCTGGACTCTGAATGTGATGACTTTGTTGTTAGAGCATCAAGCATCGACTGAGTAGCTACAAGTTGATCCCTGAGCATGACGTTGTATTCGTACAAGCTTTGGAGACTCTTTTGGATATCAGATGTTCCATAAGCAGAACCGTTGAAATCTGCCATGAAATATATGATGGAAAACAAAAGAGCAATCATTATACTCAATTTTGCATTATAACCAAACTTTTTTTTGGAAGCCAAAATGCCAATGTATTAAGGATACATTTGGACAACTCTTGATAAGGCATTATAATGCAAAAAATACATCCCTAAGTAACTAACCAGGCAAAGGTGGCGGGGAAGGAATGTTGCTGCTACCATTTGTATGAGCTTGAGGAGAGGCATTGCTTGGGACTTTCGTATTAGAAAGCTCTATGTTCCCTACCCTCGAATCTTCTTTGGGACCCTGGAGAAGATACAATAGGATTAAGTAATATCATCTGATAACTTCTGTGTTTTGACTTCATAGTACCAAAATGCCTATGTTTACTAACTTCAATCTGAATCACACGCAAATAGATAGCTGCATGAGGATACAATAATAATAGATCTACCGTTTCTTCAGGCAAAGAATCTGTTTTGTCAAAGCTGATTGTATGCAAGCTGATCTCCTGCTGCCTCCTGTTGTCAACAGAGTTACGCTTTCTAAATGGATTGGTCACGGAGCAGTTACAAACACCCCCGTCTGTAGGAGAATTGTACTCTTCTTGTAGTTTTGTACATCCCCATGTATATATGACGTATTTTCTCAGCTAGTAATAGGGTGAACATTAAGGTTGTCAATGCCAATGAAGGTACAAGATTCCTACTATGAAAAGAAATAAAGTTATACTTACTTTTTCCCAGCGAGCCTGGGCTTTGAGTCGCCTTCTTATATTTTTAAAACTCTGATCTTCAGTACGCAACCTTTTGATCCTGTACTCACACTATTAATATGGCAGATTAGAGGAAAAGAAACCATTAGGAGACAGTTTTAACCAAATCAACCAGTTTCACATATGCTCATTGGAAAAACTGATTATTGAATTTCATATTAACTATACTACTAGCCATAGCATCACACATAACACCCAAAGTAAACACTTGAAGTGGTGAGAAAAATAGGAAATTGAAGGGACATACTTGTACCAAGAGGTAGTAGAAAATTCCAAGGCTAAAGCAGTAGAGACCACCAAGATCTGCAAGAAAGCTCACTGTGCTTTCCCAAAATTTGAAAAAAAATGACACAAGAATGCAATATGTTAGTCAGAGAAAAGAAAAATTGGATAAAAATTTAAAACATAGTTTACATATTATACCAAACACAACAATATACTTCAAAAATCAGAATGCAACACGTAAAACAATTTTTTGAGAGGATATGCAAAAAATTGACTAACCTGGACCTAGAATATTCTGATTATCAATCTCAACCAAATAATCAGACAGAAAATTTATGAACAATGTGGTGTTGACTAAACCAGTACTTGAGTTCTGAAGTGACGACTGGAGCTGATTTGCATCACTAATGACAGAGCCAGGAAGAAACTCATGAAATAGAGGTTGAACAAGTTTCAGACCATGTAAGTTGTGGTATATCCGAGGAAATAAATTAAATTGTAATATATTTGTACTCGCCCCTCTAAATGTGATGGGTTGATCAATAGCATCATCAGTTCCATTCTTCACCTTTCCACTGACCAAACTGACATGTCCTTTATAATTAGGATTCTTTGCTGTAAGGTTGAACTGGAAACCAACTGCAGCTGCAGGTACACTTGGGACATCAACAAATTGCCATGAGATATAGACATTGTCCCAAGAAATAGGACAATTGCTGCATTTAAGATTGATTGTTGGTCCAATGCTGGTGTTATGACATGAATAGTTAGCAAATCTGGACAGATCTGCTCCTCTGTAGCCAATGAAGCCTGGCTTTCCCATAAGCAAAGTACCCAAACCGCGTAATTGTGAGCAGCTCATGCTAGAAACTGTTGTAATGTTGAATTCTAAATCATTTACAAATGACACTAAATCGGGTGCATTTGTTGCCCTCACATTATGCATCTCTATTGTTCTTTTTGATATAATTTGGTACAACAGCCTGAGGAGAGTGAAGGAAAAAGCAGTGAACCCAGAGCCTAACCAACAAGAACAATGAAACAGAATAGAATGCCACCAAACAACATTGTCATTGAGAAAGAAAATTATATGGATTGAAACTCACGCTGAAAAGAGGCCAGTGAAGAGTATCAAACTAGCCATGGAAAATGTTCCTCCAAGTTCAGTCTTCCGTTTTGTAACAATCTTCTGGTCATCCTGTAAAATGCAAGCACACAGCTTAGATGGCATTTGGTTAAACTATATGTATTATGTTTGATAAATTCCTAGCTAAACCCAACTTTTGAGCTAACTCTAACCCAATTCCTAGACCAACCAAAAGAAATCAGCTATAAAATTCTATTCCCACTTGGATCTTGGGAAGATAATGGGAATAAACAATTGAGCTATCTGTACCTACAGCATAGATCGATGGATCTTCTAATTAATTAACATTCAAACGATTGGTAACAATTAGTATCAGAAGAACGGAAATAGCAATCGTTGAACTCTTCATTCAAATATATCCTAAAACCCCAAAAGCATAATGACAGAAGTGGAAAAAACTAGAGAAATTTCAGAAGCTCACCAGCCAATGTCTGGTAGCAAAGCATACATCCAAGCGACTAATCCACCACCTAATCCTAAACCAATGATTCCTCCCATCTCGCAACTTGCCGAACCTCACGAGAGCACAAAAGAGCAGCCATGAGAGCAGCATAACAGCAGTAGCCTCTAAGAACACTGCTTGGGACTGAGTAAACTCCTGAATTCGGTCGAAGGAGAAGATCGTCTCCGGGAAGGAAATTGAATAGTCAACGCCGGAGTTAACCACCCACTCCGAAGGATACAAATTGAAGAGGGCGCACGATTTAGAGGTGGAATTGAAGAAATACCCAGGTGAACAAGCGCAGAGGGAGGTGTTGTAGAGTAATGAATTTGCCGGGCATGGAGCTTGCGGTATTGACATGGCTAACCAGGCCTGGAGGAGTCTTGAAGAACAAAGCCTAGATTTTGGTCTGGAAAATTGGGGGTTTCGCAGTGGCCTAGCGCGAAATTCAATGAGAAATCAAACAAAACAAAATCTTGGTATTGAAGGAAGTAAAGTTAAGAACTTGGATAAACCCAATTTAGCATTAATTTAAAAAGAGACAAGAGCAGCCTTGAAAAAAAACACAAGGGGGGGGAGGAGCGAGGTGGAAAAGAGAGGAGCTTGTTGGATTCGCTGCTCCCTGACTTCAAAAGTTTGAAGAGGTTCTTGTTCCGGGTATTTGAATAATGAATACTAACAATTTGTCTTTGGAATCTCTGTTCTATTTTTTTTTTCCAGATCAGGTGGGGGTGGTGGGACGGCAGAGGATGAGTCTGGGAGTCTGGTCTCTGGACTGTCAAGGATTTGTGTAGTAGGTGTCGCTGCCGGAAATCCAGCAGATTGGTCAGAGATTGCTGACGTGGAAGACAGTGACCCACTTATGTTAAATTTAGTTATTTGGTAATTGCGATTGCTAGGATTTTTTCTCTCGAGAGCGAATTTTATTAATAAGGTAAAAGAGTCACTTAGTCAGTGAGCGGGGGTAGCTTGTCCCCTAACATCAACAGAAAATAAAGAATAAACACCCTCTGGCGGATCATACAATACATGAAAGCTTAAACCAAAAGAAAAAGCTAAAGAGGTTAAATAATTTGCAATTACATTAGCCTCTCTAAAGACATGACATAATTGAATAGATCAAAACCTTCTAAGAAAGTCTTGGCATTGAGCAACCATGCTAAATAAGGGGTGATAAAGATCTACAGATTTACTTAAAAATAGACACACCAACTAGGAATCTAATACTAAGCAAACTCCCATGTATCCCTGTTCCCACGCCAACCGAAGGCCTTATAACGCGCCCTAGAGCACAACCATATGGATCGTACAAGCTCCAATATTATGGATAAAACCAACCTTCCATTGACCATCAGAATCTCTAATAACACCTCATGTTGTCATCGTACCTGATATCCGCCTTATAGTCATGTTTTAGGGTGTTTTTTTGTGTGTTTGAGTCTTTTTCTTTAGTTTTGTGTTTTGTTTTGAGTCATTTGTGTAGGTTTTTTGTATTTTCTTAAGATATGGAGTCTACATAAGCTTTGGTGGTGTTTTTATAGGTTTTTGGAGCTGTTTGGAGCATAATTTTGAGGAGAGGAGTAAAGCCGAGGAAAAGCTTAAGGAATGAAGTCCATAAGGAGGTGAAGAATCACATTCAAGCTAAGAAAGAAGTAGAGAAACTCGTTACAAAGACATAGGAAAAAGAATCAAGTCAAACCGAGGTGTAACGAACCCGCTACTGAAGTTTTACTCTTAGTTACAAAGTTGTTTGTAGTGCTAAAGGGGGTCGATAACGAGGTGCTCCGTGTTAGAGTCAGCGAAATAAGTGTATTTTTATCCCTTTTATGAGTTTCCTTAAAGAGATATATCTTTTAGAGATTTATTATATCTTTTAGAAGATTTATTTCCTTATAGATAGATTAGTTTTCTCTATATAAACCCTTGTCTAGCCTTAGTTTTCTTATGCCACAATTAACCTAGTTTAGGGTAGAGGAGAGAGAAGAGATGTGGGAGGAAGAGAGAGAGAGAGAGAGAGAGAGAGAGAGAGAGAGAGAGAGAGAGTCGAGATTGTGGAGATACTTGGAGGACAAGTTTTGTTTGGATGCGATTGTAAGCTTTTCTTTTCTTCTTAATTTAATTTAGTTGTTTTCAATTATCATGAGTGAGTAGTCTCTTATTCTAGGGTTGGGGTTAGACACCCAACATGGTTGTACATGAATGGTGATGTGAATGAATGAATTGAATGCCTTTTATCTATTATTCTACTTGTTTGTGCAAAAGCTTTGACGAAAGTTGAAGTATTTCATGTTCTTAACTTGATTGAAAGAGAAAGTTGTGAATTTGAATGTAGATAAAGTTTGATACGAAAGTTGAGAACTTTAGATCAAAATAAGTAGATTAAGTGAATTGATTTATGAAAGTTGATTGATTTGCTTGTTTAATCAACGAAAGTTGATGACTTTATGTTAAAGGCATGATATTTATGATTCATATTGCTTGAAATTGCATGATTGTGTTGTGGTAGACCCTTATCCTAGATTTTTCTCCTATTTTTGAGTCGAAATTCAAACCCAAGTCTCTCAATATTGACCCTGCCCAGGTCGGTACCGACCTGCAATTTCTCCTCTATTCTTGCTGTTTACTTAGTTTTTCTGCTGAAAACATACCTCGGTAACGACCCTGACAAGGTCGATATCGACCCTCTTTAGTGCGTTTTGTTTAGTTGTTTTACTTTGTTTCTAGCTTTGTGTTGCCTTCTCTTTTGCTTTTTAGTTTAGTAATTAGACATAACCTTGCTTCCCGTTGACGATCCTGACCTCCCTATACACATCGGGGTCTTGACTACAAATTTATTTGTTGTTGAGTAAATCCCTATCAACAGTACCATCCCGCTTAACCGAGCCATCAGTAATTATTTTGACGCACACCTCGAGTGGTAGCTCCCAACTAGACCTGTCAAATGGGTCGGGCGGGTCGGGTTCGGGTCAAAACGGGTCTTGGGTCGTCGGGTCGTAAAATTTCCGGGTTGATATAGACCGGGTTGTTACGGGTTTGGTACGGGTTCGGGTTGATCCAACGGGTCATGATCGTCAATTTTGTTAACCTTTATCTTTATATTTATTAAAATAATTAATATTATATTATATAAAATATTATTTAATAATAATAAAATAATAATTTTAAACAAAATTTATAATAAAATATTGAATTTTTAATTGAAATAATACTTTATCGGGTTGGTCGGGACAACCCAACGGGTTGATGACCCAACCCAGTATTTTCCGGGTCGACCGGGTTCGAGTTACTCTTGACCCATTGATTTTCGGGTCGGGTTTGAACCTTAAAAACTTCGGGCGGGTCGGGTCGGTTTTTCGGGTCGGGTCAAGTTTTGACAGGTCTACTCCCAACGAATATAATCTTGAGTCCGTATCGGTTGTCATTCTCATAAATCCTTGTAGCCTTGGAGTATTTGGAGACTGATCAAGAATGAAATCCACTCGGTTTCACGAAAAGGACTCATTTCGAAAAATACAACCATTACGCCATTTCTAAATCCACCAAAAGCGACATGATAAAAATACTTGACCACTCCACACCACTTGTATCCTTAAGCCCACAAGAAATATTAATAAGAATCCAAAAGGCAATATTAGACTCGAAAAATACTTTCCCGACAAGAGGAGGGTGAAGATCTTCCCAAAAACGCATCATAATATTACAATCGCGTAAAAGGTGGATCAACGTCTCCTCCTTAGTAGAACATATCGAGCAAAGGGCACTATCGACGAGGTGGCGCCGGACCCGCTCTATATTAGTAAGGATTACTCCTTGAATCACCATCCAGGAAAATAAACGAGCCCGTTCAGTCGCGTGAATCTGCCAAAGAGCATGATAAATCATCCGATCCATGCACGTAAGGTGGTGATCCTGTCCGACCACCTCATAAGCAAACCGAACGGTGAAGGAGCCTGAAGTTGAGAATTTCCAGCTTAGAGTGTCAACCATACTGTCATCATCCACCACAGCTATAGCAGCCAAATGAAGTAGCAGAGAGCAAGGGATGAAATCGGCTAAAATTTGCCACCTCCAACCTGACCCCACCTCCCATAATTCATGAACAGAAGCATGCAACATATGTTGGGGAACGGGCTGCACAACAGAATCCAAAAGAATTCCATCCCCTAGCCAGTCGTCGAGCAAAAACCAAATACTCAAGCCATTACCGAGACACCATCGCGTACTCGACACCACCACCCGGTCAACCCCTATCTTAATGCTTTTCCAAATGTGCGAACTATTGGTCCTTTCAACCAAAGAAGGTTGCACATATTAGCTCGCAACACATCAACCCAAAGCTTATTATGTTTCGTAAGAAAGCGCCACCCGAGCTTGCCCACCAAGGCAACATTAAAATCCTTCATAGAGTGAAATCCCAGGCCACCACAATTTTTTTGGATGACACACCTCTTCCCAACTCACCAAATGAAGTCGGCGTCGATCCTCATTCCCGCCCCAAATAAAAATTCTAGTAATGGGGTCAATCTTGGAGCAATCCTCCGTAGACAACATAACCATTTCCATGGAATAAACCAGGACCGAAGCAAGAACTGATTTAGCAAGAGTAACCCGGCCGGCCATACTAATAAAACGCCCCTGCCACCCTTAATGTTGGCGTTAATCTTGTAACATCCCCGACCAAAGTGCATACGTCATTTTGCATTCATATAATATTAGAAGCGTATGCATGGCATATAGACATGATATATAGTGTGTTTTTAAAGGTAATATTTATTTTCTAATTAAGTTTATTATTTTAAAAAAAAATTAACCTAAAAGTTAATTAATAATTATTTCATGGTAAAGTTTGTAGTAAAGGAGATTTGAGGGTGAAAATAGTAATTTTGAAAAAGTTTTATCAAATTGGCTGACTTTATCACATTGGTACTTGTATTCTCATCATCATCATCACCTGGTGCTTGTGAGCTAATCATCATCATCATCTTCTTATATATATAGCTAGTTAGCTACGTAAGGAAAAAAATACAGAGAGGGAGGTGGAGAGAAAGAAATCGGGCAAGAAGAATTTTGGTGTTTTGGATTTCGTTTGTTTTTGTTGGATTTGGTACAAGATCTCGTCTATCGGGTTTTAATATCAAAGTACAAGCGTGATTTGGTAAGTTTTAATTAGTTAATGATTTATTTGGATTTCATAGTTTTTTCCAGATGTAGATCTATAGTTGCTTTTGATTCAGAACTCAATCGATTTATAGTTTTCAAAGGGTGTTTTCGATATTGGATTTATATTCGGTAAATGATTTCAGAGTAATTTTAGGCTATTGCCTTATAAGGATATTATGGGGAATTTTGATCAAGTTTTTCATAAAGGTTTGAACTAGAAAAATGTTCCTATATATATATAGTTTATTATTGTGAAGTTTTAAAGGATTTGGAATTATATGCAAGAAGTTATGCATTTTGGCATTTCATTGAATTTGGGGATAGAGTTTGTAAGAGTAAATAGCCTAATTTGCATTGGGTTACATATAGGAGCACAAGTCATAAGTCGTTGTCAAAGACAAGAGGAAGAGAAATATATAGTATATGTTCTTAAAAAGGTGAGTATATACCGGAGATTCAACCCTATGTGTTATATGAATACATGTATTATATGAATATATGAGCTATATGGATATATGTGCTATATGTGGTATATGGATATATGTGATATATGTGCTATATGAGCTATATGGATATATGTGTTATATGAGCTATATGAATATATATGTTATATGTGATAGCTCTGAAAATTTCCAGAGTTGTTTACACAGAAAGTATGTTAACAGATGACATATGATATATGGTTACATGATGCACTTGATTGCATAGCATATTGTAATGAGATTTAAAAGGGCCTGTGACTATCTCGCCTTGAATTCGTATACAAAAGAGACCTACGAGTCATACATGAGGCCTAAGATGCCTAAGAGATGGTATATGAGCAAATGAGGCCTAAGATGCCTAAAAGTCGGTAATGGAAAAGAAAAAAAAAAGAAAAGGTTGGTATATGGGAAAAAAAAAAAGAAAAGAAAGGAAAAGTTGGTAATGGAAAAAAGTCGGTAATGGAAACCCGGGGCAGATTCAGGCTTGAACAGTTCATAGAATAATAAATCGGATACATCGACATTTGCATTTGCATAGTAAATTCATATATGATATGTATAATATGTATGTATATGTACATGGACTAAATGTTTGACTCTATGTGAAATAATTGATGATGGTTTATATTCACTGAGTATGCGACTCATGTAAATCGCAAAATAATTTTTCAAGTTCAGATAGATTTTACTGACGTGTGTCTCTTTTAGAGGTCACGTTCATACAGGTCGGTCGGCTGAAGCTCAATGCAACCTTCTCCTCCTCATTTTGCATCATAGACATATGGGTTGTAATAGAAGTTAAAATAATAGATGTTTTAGTATGAGAAGTAACGATATAGATGTGTGTGTGTGTGTGTGCAACCTTTTATGGTTGTTAATGTCTGCTATGTGCTTGCATGGATAATTGTTATATGTGAATTATCTCCTTATATAAGAGATAAGTTTTTTAGAGTATACGTCATAGGGTATAAGGGTGTTACAGCTAGTTTTTGGTATCAGAGCAGGGATATGATTCTTTAAGGGCATGCATTCATAAGCATTATATAGCATATGTAATTGACATTAGAATTGCATTCATGAGCATGATGCATAAAGGAGAGAAGGTTCAGCCGTGTCACATTAGTTTATAAGAGCATCTTATACAACACTACATGAGCATACATTTCATACGCATGAGTACACAGGAAATGGTAAAGGTACGTACAGTATATCGGGATTGTATAATATGAGTGGATACAGTAAAGTTACCAGTTGATCTGATCTTGTTATTCTTGTATGAGTTTGATGTTATTTTGGGCATGGACTGGTTGTCAAGACATCATGCTAAAGTAGATTGTCATACCAAAGAGGCAGTGATAGACTCGCTTGGAAAATCTAGAGTAATTTTCTATGGTGACAAACAAATGGTACTCACTTGTTTAATATCTACAACAGAAGCTTTCTATATGATCAGAGAAGGATTTGAGGCATATCTGACCCGTGTTATAGACTGTACAGTTGAATGTATTGAGCTCAGAGATATTCTAGTTGTTAAAGATTTTCTAGATGTGTTTCCAAAAGATCTTCCAAGATTGCTAATTGATAGAGAGATAGAGTTTACTATGAAATTAATGTCAGGTACTACACCGATTTCTATTCCTCCATATCGGATGGCTCTTCTAGAGTAACAGGAACTGAAGAAACAGTCACAGGATTTGTTGGACAAAGTATTCATTAGTTCTAGTGTATCTCATGATTGTGCATAGATTACAGAAAGTTGAATCAGGTGACAGTGAAAAGCAAATATTCATTGCCAAGAATAGATGACTTATTTGATCAAGTTCAGTGTGCAAAGTTATTTTTGAAGATAGACATTCAATCAGGATATCATCAGTTAAAGATAGCTAAAGATGACATTATCAATACAATATTCAGAACTCGATATGGGCATTATGAGTTTCTGGTAATTCTATCTGGTTTGACTAATGCACCAACAGAATATATGGCTTTGATGAACAAGGTATTTCAATCTTTTCTAGACAGATTTGTGATTATCATTATTCATTATATATTGGTATATTCGTGGAGTACAGATGAGCATGTTGATCATTTGCGTGCTGTGCTACAACTCTTGAGTGAAAAACAATTATATATGCTAAATTGAGTAAGTGTGAATTCTGGTTGGATCATGTGTTATTCTTAGGACATATTGTATTTGGAAGAGGTATAGAGGTAGATCTTAAAAAGTTTGAAGCAGTGGTAAACTGGAAAGCATCAACTACAGTTACAGAAGTTCGTATCTTTCTTAGTATGACTGGATACTACAGACTATTAGTGGAAGGATTCTCTATTATAGCTGCACCACTTACTAAATTGCTATGAAAGAATGCTTCATGCCATTGGTATTCTGCGTGCAAACAGGTGTTTAATGAGTTAAAGCACCGACATACTACAACAGCAATACTGAGAATTCTTACAGGTATAAGAGGATTTGGTATTTACATTGATGCTTCATATCAGAGTCTTGACTGTGTCTTAATGTTGGATGGTAAAGTAATTGCTTATGCATCATGACAGTATCGATCACATGAAGTTTCTTATCTTGTACATGATTTAGAGCTGGCATCAGTAGTATTTGCCCTAAAGATCTGGCAAACATTATCTATATGGAGAAACATTTCAAATATTTACAGATTATAAGAGTTTGAAGTATTTGATGAGCCAGAAGACAAAGGTGCTAGATAGAACTAGTGAAAGATTATGATTGTACAATTGAGTATCATTCAAGAAAGGCCAATGTTGTAGAAGATGCTTTGAGTCGAAAGTCCAGTGGTACGATGGCAAATATGCACATGACTTCAGTGTTAGATTTGATTACTTTGTGAGGTCTAAATGATAGAATGCAGTTTGACATAGATAGAGTACTGATTGCTACTTTTGAGATTTGGCTAGTGCTGAGACAGAAAACTAAAGATGCACAAGTAAGAGATGGAACGTTGGCAGAAATTATAGAACTTGTTTGACAATGTAGAGATACGCCATTTGTTATTCAGGATAGCATGTTGATGTTTGGCATACAGATTAGCATTATCTTCAGAATTAGCTCAGATTCATTATTTTTTTCCATGTTAGTATGTTACTACAATATTGATCTGATCCATCACATGTGTTAAAAGCTTCAGAAGTGCAGTTTGCAGAAAATCTGAGCTACATAGAGGACCGATCATGATAGCATATTACAGTATCAAACAGTTGTAAAGTGAGATTCTAAAAGTAATTTAAAAGAATCATGGTACAGAGGAAACAACTTGTGGAAATGAGGATAAGATGAGAAAGTCATATGAAGAGAGCGAATTTTGAGGACAAAATTCTTATAGAGGGGGAGGATTGTAACATCCCCGACCAAAGTGCATACGTCATTTTGCATTCATATAATATTAGAAGCGTATGCATGGCATATAGACATAATATATAGTGTGTTTTTAAAGGTAATATTTATTTTCTAATTAAGTTTATTATTTTAAAAAGTTTTTAACTAAAAATTAATTAAGAATTATTTCATAGTAAAGTTTGTAGTAAAGGAGATTTGAGGGTAACAATCGTAATTTTGGAAAAGTTTTATCAAATTGGCCGACTTTATCACATTGGTACTTGTATTCTCATCATCATCATCACCTTGGTACTTGTGAGCTTATCATCATCATCATCTTCTTATATATATAGCTAGCTAGCTACGTAAGGAAAAAAAATACAGAGAGAGGGGAGGTGGAGAGAAAGAAATCGGGCAAGAAGAATTTTGGTGTTTTGGATTTGGTTTGTTTTTGTTGGATTTGATTTGTTTTTGTTGGATTTGGTACAAGATCTCGTCTATCGGGTTTTAATATCAAAGTACAAGCGTGATTTGGTAAGTTTTAATTAGTTAATGATTTATTTGGATTTCATAGTTTTTTCCAGATGTAGATCTATAGTTGCTTTTGATTCAGAAATCAATCGATTTATAGTTTTCAAAGGGTGTTTTCGATATTGGATTTATATTCAGTAAATGATTTCAGAGTAATTTTAGGCTATTGCCTTATAAGGATATTATGGGGACTTTTGATCAAGTTTTTCATAAAGGTTTGAACTAGAAAAATGTTCCTATATATATAGTTTATTATTGTGAAGTTTTAAAGGATTTGGAATTATATGCAAGAAGTTATGCATTCTGGCATTTCATTGAATTTGGGGATAGAGTTTGTAAGAGTAAATAGCCTAATTTGCATTGGGTTACATATAGGAGCACAAGTCATAAGTCGTTGTCAAAGACAAGAGGAAGAGAAATATATAGTATATGTTCTTAAAAAGGTGAGTATATACCGGAGATCCAACCCTATGTGTTATATGAATACATGTATTATATGAATATATGAGCTATATGGATATATGTGCTATATGTGGTATATGGATATATGTGATATATGTGATATATGAGCTATATGGATATATGTGCTATATGAGCTATATGAATATATATGTTATATGTGATAGCTCTGAAAATTTCCAGAGTTGTTTGCACAGAAAGTATGTTAACAGATGACATATGATATATGGTTACATGATGCACTTGATTGCATAGCATATTGTAATGATATTTAAAAGGGCCTGTGACTGTCTCGCCCTGAATTCGTATACAAAAGAGACCTACGAGTCATACATGAGGCCTAAGATGCCTAAGAGATGGTATATGAGCAAATGAGGCCTAAGATGCCTAAAAGTCGGTAATGGAAAAGAAAAAAAAAGAAAAGGTTGGTATATGGGAAAAAAAAAAGAAAAGAAAGGAAAAGTTGGTAATGGAAAAAAGTCGGTAATGGAAACCCGGGGCAGATTCAGGCTTGAACAGTTCATAGAATAATAAATCGGATACATCGGCATTTGCATTTGCATAGTAAATTCATATATGATATGTATAATATGTATGTATATGTACATGGACTAAATGTTTGACTCTATGTGAAATAATTGATGATGGTTTATATTCACTGAGTATGCGACTCATGTAAATCGCAAAATAATTTTTCATGTTCAGATAGATTTTACTGACGTGTGTCTCTTTTAGAGGTCACATTCATACAGGTCGGTCGGTTGAAGCTCAATGCAACCTTCTCCTCCTCATTTTGCATCATGGACATATGGGTTGTAATAGAAGTTAGAATAATAGATGTTTTAATATGAGAAGTAACGATATAGATGTGTGTGTGTGTGCGCAATCTTTTATGGTTGTTAATGTCTGTTATGTGCTTGCATGGATAATTGTTATATGTGAATTATCTCTTTATATAAGAGATAAGTTTTTCAGAGTATACGTCATAGGGTATAAGGGTGTCACAAATCTTTGAAAGCATTTTAATGAAATTTGATGATGGTTGAATGTCATCAAACATTTTGATGACATTTATTTGTCATCAAGACCTTTGATCACAACCAAATATATGTCATCAAGACCCTTTGATGACATGTGGTTGTCATAAGGCCCATTGATGATAAACAAATGAATGTCATCAAAGCTCTTTGATGATATATGTTTTGTAATCAAGGCCCTTTGACGACATACTTAATTGTTATCAAGACCTTTTGATGAGACACTTGTCTTTCATCAAGGCCCTTTAATGACACTTGTTTGTGATAAAAGGACCTTGAGTTGTGTAAAGTGTGACATTACATGGTGCTAAGAAGGAGGCAAGAGCCATGCATTCACCATCATTCTTAGAAGGCAGAGTTTAATTTTTGATTGAAAGTAGTTTTCATGTACGGTTTTAAATTTGATGAAAGTTTCTTTTGTGTCGCATTTATGTTCCTTAACTCAAAGTGCTTTGTGAGTTATTCCTTAACTCAAAGTGCTTATTATTGCCTCGACCCAAAGAACTTAATTTAGGCATGTCACAATTTTTTAATATTTTTACAATTTCAAAAACCCTACCCCACTCAAACCGACCTCTATCCAAATTGACCCTTTATGAACCATCGATCCTTTGGCTTCAACTCAATAATTCTATCCTTAACCAAAACTTTATCCATAACATAAATTCTCCGACCTTTCAATCACAGTACCTACCAAATTCGAACCAATCCACCGTACTTCTACTCGAAGCAACCTCTACCCCTCTTAAACCCTAGACCATAAACCCTAATAACACCTCCCAACATACATAAATCATATACCTTAATATTGTAACTAAACCTCTAATAACTAAAATCCAAACCGTCATCCCGGCTATTTATGGGAGAGCAAACATTCTATCTTATTAATCAAGGTAAAATGCATTAGACATGATTGTAATTTAATAAGTTTCATATAAAAATGGTTTTCGAACCATAATATGAGCACTGATGATAAGTGATAAATTTACAAATAGCTAAAGTGTACACTAAAGGTGTGTTTGGATGCATGTGTTTATAAACTAATTTTGCATTATACTTTATTTTATATTATGGTGTGTTTGGTTGAATTTTAATTAATTTTTTTTTTCATGTTTTAATGTTTGATATTTGACTTATTTGTTGTGGGAGAAAAGAAGATGACACTAGACACTTCCATTAAGTACGAATGTTAATCCAAACATGTCTTAAAATTTTAATATATTAAATTGAATTAGTTTAAATAAAATGCATTATAATGCATAAACATTGGTAATCCAAACATACTCTTAACATTTTGCCCTATTGTACCAAGCATTTTAGTCCATCACGGATGTTGTTAGGCTCGACCCGGCCCATTTCAGTCCACTATGAGGGGTATTGGGTTATTCCAGGCTGGCCCCTGCTCATTCAAAAGTGTGCATCCAAGATTTGATTTCTCGCCATTGACCGAGAGAGGAAGGGAGGAGGAGTAGTCATCGGCATGAAAGTTGGATCTGAATCTTACGAAATTCTAATTTTATAGAGCAGATACAGAGAGAAGATGAAGCGAAGCCCCTTATATATGAATGAATGAGCAATCCCCCGCCTTCTCTTCTTTCTCTCAGTATCGACTCCGCCGTTCTTCATTTCTCTCGTATCTCCGATCTCTCCCGTCTCCCTTCTCACATCCTCCTCGAGCTCTTCCGGGTATTCTCTCTTTCTACTTCCCAATTTACGGTTTCATTTGTTTGATTTCAGAAGCTAGGGCATCATAATCCTCTATTTCCTCCCGAATTATGTAATTTGGGAGCTTTATGGCTTGTCAGGCTGTAAGCCTGTAACTCTACTAGTTTTATTTTTCAGATTTATTGTCTCTAGACCGCAAATCTGATTTCCCCAAAATGATTGATGTTCATAATTCAGTTTAGCGTAATTTGTATTGTGGATCTTCCTGTTTGAACTTTCTTGTCTTATGTTGCATACAGAATACGGATATCCTAGGTTAGAATTGTATGTTTTGGTATTAGTTACTTAGATAAAATAAAAATTGTGCCATTTGGTTTGATAAGTTTTCATCCTTGCAGTAATATGATAATCTGTGTGATGCATATGTTGTTAGGCAATTAGGACAGTATTTTTTTTAATCTGAGGCTCATAAAGCTACACTATCATACAAGATCAACATCATCACCCAGTAAAGTCCCACTCTAGCAGGATCCGGGGTGTCAAGATGGGGGCACCCATAGCCTGAACATGTTAGGAGGATGCGCCCGATAGACCCAAAGAAAACTTAAATTCAGCTATGTGACAATAATAAGGGAATTTAGTTAAAATGTACCACAATTGATATATGGGTTATATCCATCCAAAATTTTCTCTCTATAATCCTTATCAAACCCTCAATATTGATGATGATTATTTAGTTCAGTGCCATCAGTTACCACTTATTGATGTGTTGATTAGATGGAATGTTTGCTATTGCTGAGCTTAGTCAAAATTCTAAATTCTAGTTTTGGCAGAAAACTCTGAGAGCTGGAAAGTTGAATGAGAAAATCTTGAGGCTTTTTATAGCGACTGGAGAAGAAGAGATCCTACTGTTGATCAAGGAGCTCAATATTCAAGTCGTTGTTACTCCTGTTCTTCCTACCAGTAGGTCATATTTGCCCATCAATGTTTCATTTTAACTTATCTGCTTGATCTAGAACCTTACAAATCAGCGGATAATTTTTTGCTTCCAGGATGCTCAGAAAGATTCTAGACCTTGTCGATTCCATCTGAACTTATTTGAAACCAGCAAGAAACCAACTGCACTCAACATCAACTGTCACTTGAACCGCACTGTGTAAAATCTGTATAAATGGCCAAATCAACCATCACAGCTGATGAGGTGGACATTGTAATAAGCGCCTTGCAGCCTGATCTAACATCCTTTATGAAAGAATGGAGTTCATTTTTCTCAAGATTTCACTTGATCATCGTGAAGGACCCTGAACTCAAAGGGGATCTCAAAATTCCAGAAGGGTTTGATGTTAAAGTTTATGCAAAGTCTGATATGGACAAACTGGTGGGTTCTTCATTAACAACCCGCCTCTTCTCTGGATATTCATGCCGCTACTTCGGTTACCTCATGTCTAACAAAAAGTACATAATCTCAATTGATGATGACTGTTTTCCCGCCAAGGATGATAAAGGGATTTTAGTAGATGCTGTCTCTCAGCACATGATTAACCTTGGAACCCCAGCTACCCCTCACTTCTTCAACACATTGTATGATCCTTTCCACAAAGGAACAGATTTTGTTCGTGGTTACCCATTTAGTATGAGAAATGGTGTAGATTGTGCAATTTCATGTGGACTTTGGTTGAACTTGGCAGACTATGATGCACCAACACAGGTCCTCAACCCTACAAACAAAAATTCCCGTTATGTAGATGCCGTCCTTACAATTCCCACCAAAGTCATGATGCCTGTGAGTGGAATTAACATTGGTTTCAACCGTCAACTGCTCGGTCCTGCCATTTTTCCTGGTATAAAGCTTTCAGAGGAAGGGAAATACAGATGGGAAACTGTTGAAGATATATGGTGTGGAATGTGTGCTAAGACGGTTTGTGACCATTTAGGGCTTGGTGTCAAAAGTGGGCTTCCTTATGTATGGAGGAATGAAAGGGGAGATGCTGTAGCCAGCTTGAAGAAAGAGTGGGTTGGAATGAAGCTGATGGAGGAAGTACTTCCATTTTTTGAGTCATTGAAATTGTCATCTGAAGCAGCTACACCTGAAGATTGTGTGCTTGAGATTGCAGTGTCAGTGAAGGAGAAGCTTGCTCCTACAAATGCTTTGTTTTCTCAGGCTGCTGATGCCATGATGGAGTGGGTTAAGCTGTGGAAGAAAGTGAGATCTAGTTCACCCTAAAATGAATGTTTACAAATTCAGAAAGCTTCACATTGTAGTTTTATTGTGATCATCTTAGTTTCAAGTTTATATGGTCTGCTCTTTTTTCTTACCCTGTTTGTTTTTTAGGGGAAACGAAACTTGTGTAATGAATATGACTTTGTGTGAGGTTCTCATATGATCTCTTTGCTTCTTGATGGGAAGTCTTGTGTTGGAACTTTGAAGAATAACATTGTGATATGCTTTCAGCTTTCTTGTTGGTAATGCTGGCTTTCCATGGTTATTTCGGTGAAGTTGTAGTTTTTCTTCATAAATGTTGGAAGCTTGGTAAAGTGAAAAAATTCCAGTATTATGAGATAGTTATAGTTTTCATGTATAATTGAATTGTCCTAATGGAACAATCTTTCGTCTCATGGCCAGTTGACATCTAAGGCTCTGTTTGACAACAACTAGCCAGAGTTGGAAAGCATGTATAAGTTTTTTAGGGTCTGATTGTCCTTTTTAAGGAGAAAATACTTCATATTATTAAATATCAAGCTCTTCTAATGCGGTAATGCGGCTACACTTGACGGAATATTCATAGTAAACACATGTTCACATCCTGGCATTGGACATAATCGAGCTACAAAATGTGCTACTTTATTCCCCGCCCAATTATTAACATAAGAAATTGATGAGGTATGAAAACTAGATAATAAACATCTAATTTCATATAACAACATGCTTAAATTGATGAGGGTCAAGTTGTCCTAATTACTATTTGAGAAGGAATTGGATCAATAATCTACATGGTAAGTTATTCAAGAAGGAAAGGGTTTGGGTTTTTCAATGGTCTGTAAATTGAGTCTGCAAGTGGAAATTGATTGATTAAGCATATTTCTATCATATATTTTCACAAAATTAACTTTGTTCTTTGTTTTCTTTTACTTGTATTCATTACTAGTAATAGTTCATCAACACCTCCCCTATTCTTCTCTTTCATAGCATGCAATCAAGCATTCAAATATAACAATTTTTTGTGGGATCGACCTTGCTTACCAACTTCATTAATTTGGTTAGTTAGAATTCTTTGATAGGTATAACACGATTGAAAATACTTTATCAATAAATCTATAAATAAATTTACAATTTTATACCAAATATTTTCCGAATGCAACTTAATTAATCTCAAACCCTAAAGTAATTAACCTCATGGAAAGCCTCTACGTACCTAGAACTTTCGAAACTTGACTCGACTTGACAACTTAAAGTTTTTAGGGGTGAAACCGATTAAAAAATCAATGGGTCATAGAAAGACCCAAATTCGGTTGGATTGAAACCCGAAACATGATGAGTTGACCTGAATTATTTATTTTTTAAAAAATATAACATTTGTTTAAAAAATATTATAATATATTTTCTATTCAAATATATTTCAATTATTAAAAATATTATTTAATCAAAATATTATTTTAGTAATTATAAAAAAACATGTACACTTAACCCACTGAATTGACCCAAACCCGCATGATAACTTGTCATAATCCTAACCTAGTTGACCCGAACCCGAAATGATTGAACCCCAACCCGACCGAAACAACCCAATTGACAACTGTACTGGCACCCCTACCTTGGCAAAGTTTGGTACCCAAGTAGCTAGCAGCCAGCATTATAAGCTTTGTTTGTGCACGGCACATCCAAGCAATTAATACTGGCAATTGGCACCCCTACCTTGGCAAAATTAGTTACCCAAGTAGCTAGCAGCCAGCATTATAAGCTTTGTACCCAAGTAGCTAGCAGCCAGCATTATAGCTTAATGGAAAAAACTGGCAAATGGACGAATTGGATCAGATTTAGGTCGTCATTTTGATTGAAGTTGTTTCTAGATGAGATTATGTCGGATAAAAAGACATCGGGTCAAGTTCGATTCAAGATCACAAACCTTATTGTTTTACTCATTACCACAATATGAATCTACACGCTTTTTTTGAGTGAATGTTTTTATGGGAAGGACGTTGAATTGACGTGTACAATTAATGCAAGTGGAGACACAAGAAGCATGGATGATGGAATTCGGCCAAGGCCGAGATGTCCCAAGAACATATGTCCCGTAATTACCGCCTAAGAAAACAAAATATGAATTTGGTAATGCGATGTACTATTAACTGTCACTGTGGCTAGAGATATTTGTGAGGGTAGAGCACAAAATGTAACAGCAAAATGCTTCATCCGTAACAACAACAAAACAATATAAATACAATGAAACAGTTAGTTTTGAAAACCAACTATTAATGTATAATTAGTTGCTACAAGTTGTAATAAAACTTCACAAATGAAGTTACCATCTATACACCCATAAATCATAATCCAGCAAAATCTAATGTTCAATTCAGCCACTTCACACAGGCACACAGCCAATGTCAGTATGATGACAGGTTCACAGTGCAGATGAGAGATGGGGTTACATTTCTTGCAAATCAGGCATGTTACTCCACGAACAATTAGTTCCCCCCAAAACAGCGTATTAAAGAGAAGTGTGACTTACCATTAGTTTTTAAAAGTTCAAGCTGAGCCTTCTGGCCAGGGTAATGCTTATGAAAAGCGTTGACTGCCCCTGTCACTCCATCCTCCTTCTCCATCGCCTTGGCCAGTTCAACCGCACGCTGTTTTACCTACACACCCATCCATGCAAACGACCACGTTTTTTCCATTAATCAAAGACTGAAAAAGTCGTTTTTTGGAAAAGGTTTCACAAAGGGCAAAATATGTAGACTAGTGGATACCTTGGGCTCAAGCATGAAGTTTATTGCATTAACCAACTTATCAAGGGAGAATTCCTCAATTGGGATTGGTGGAGGGCCTACGCCTTTTGCATGAACTTGATCTCCCCAAAAGGGCTGATCTCCGAAGAAAGGCACAATGGTTGTTGGACACTGAACAAATTGCATATAGAATATATATGGTGAGGTGAGTCTCAGATCATTGAGTAGAGCTAAAGCATGTAGAGATTTTAAAGGTAGATACCGCAGCTTTTAGACCAGCAGCAGTGGTTCCAGCACCCCCATGATGAACCTGAAACAGAAAAGAATCAAAAGATAAAATCTTACCATGACAAGAATCATAGCCATTAAGCACAGGTGCACATAAAATAAGTGAAGAAAGAAGAAACGATTGAATGGCTGCACTGCTCCAAATCTTAGAAACAACTCCAAGGGCTAATTTGAGAGAATACATCAATTTGGAAAAGGAGCAATATTACGGTCAGCCTCTATTTATAAACTACTTATGGTAATGGTCTTAAGAAATGCACACGGCAATGTCATTGCCATTAACACTCATACCTATACCCGATCCAAGCATTGGTTGCACAACTATGAGAATCAATTAGAATAATTGCCATAGCTCTTACTAAGTTGTCCTGAATTGTTGATTGCCAGGCATTACTGTACTATTTTGTTCTTGTTGATTTGTGGTTTCATACTAAACATGTTTTAAGACTGAAGTAAAAAAAAGTTTTAAGGAATTCTTCCGAATGAAATAAGGACACTACAATCCCAACGATTGTAAATTTTGATAAATGATGTATAATGAGGACATATATACATATGTGACTTTTATCAAGTTTAAGACATGCCACTACATTTATTTATTTAGTATGCTACTTGATCCATTCTTCTGAATGCAATACATTTGATAAGAATGGACAGCAAGTGAACAATCTTACCACTGCAGCACATTGTAAGAATAACCAGTCATGAGGGCAGTTGTCCAACAAGTATACGTAGTCCTTCTGTTCAGCCACTAAAAAGAGGGCAATAAAGTCAAAATACTATTCAAATTATACTCCTTTTTCTTATTTACTATCTCCACTCAATACTTTACAGTACATAGCATTAGAAAAGGGATAAGCATCTTACAATCCCCAAGACCTCCCCATCCTTTATTAATAATGCCTCTTTGACCAGTCTTTTCCAAAGCTTGCACAATGATCTCTGTCATTTTCTTTGGTTCTTGAACTGGCTGATAACAGGACAAATTTAATTAAATTATTAAACACATGTCATAAAATTGGAGATAGAAGTTGGTTTATCTTAACAAGAAACTGAGCAAGAATTTCTTGTAGATTAAGAATAATTGCAAAGCCAAGGACTGTATTAAGGACTTCAATGCAACAGAGACTCACAAGGCTGCCGAAACCAATATAAATTGGCTTCCTTTGATGATCTTCTGAAAGCCATTCCCTGAGCTCTTCTGGAGGTTTGTAATTTGATGCAAGGTCAAGGAAACAAAAGCCAACAACATCAATCTTCGGCCCCCAATCTGGCATGACAAAGATGTGATATTTATTTAAGCGCATCAGGATAATCTCGCAACAGACTAGCAGTCAAGTTCATCATAATTAAGAAAATAATTAGACATGCACCACAAACAATAATTGCATACTACAAGTCAAACGGACAAGAAGAGCAATCTATTTCGTCATATCATCATTGAGGTCCTCGTTGGATGTTTTAACAACATGAATATATCCACTTCACAATAACAGGGAGAAACCTTGAAGAGATAAAGATCTGTTACATTTCTTTTCTAGCAAGTGATGACCAGAAGATCAATAGTCAGTTAATTGTGGAATTGATGACAGTAAAATGAAGATATTAGACAGCTAAGAGCAAGCAACCATTCTCTTGACTGGGAAGAATGGGAATATGGTGACACTGCAAGGTTGACAAATTTGTCATATTGCTATATGAAGATGGTTATGTCTATTGCTCTGCATAAGGATTTGAATCTAGACCACACTCTTCCTTTTCCATTCTCCGTAAGTATTAGGGGGCTGTGAGCCTTGAGTGTTACTAATTACTTGATTTATGTGCCTTGTACCTTATACAATAACTTATTAAGGTTGACTCTGGATCAATAGTATAGAATCCAATAACCAGACTTTGTCCCATCAAAAATATAATACCAACACCAACAAAAGATCTTCCTTCACAGTTCTCGATAGAAACTGACATGAAACAGTTTGGTTGGCAAGGGACAATTTACTTGGACAAAAAAGTCACACACAGCATCCAAATGTTCAATTTATAATAATCAAGTTCACATGAAAGAGACACATTTTGTTTCCATTTTTTAAGTTCCAACAAAATGAGTGCCAAGCTTCAAGTATTTCCAAGGAACAGACATCTCAAACCCATGTCTATATATAATATGTTACACTGAAATGGATATGGAACAGCCAGACAGGAAATGGAAACAATATCTACATGGGAGAAACATCAATTCCAAGTATAATTACAATAAGCTTTATACAAGGTTATTTGTACCCTTTCCACATTTTCCCATGATATGGAAACTAGATACATTGCCCCTGGTGTTTCCAGGTAACAGAACATATATACGCCCATTACAGAAAGTGAAAATCAAATTCATATTATAGGGCTTAGCATTCTGACATCAAGCACTATGTACCTTTTCTATTTCTCAGTAATGTAATAAAGGAGGTAAGGATGTCAAACAAAACATAGAATCAAGAATACAAGTCAAAACTCAAAAGATAGAGACAGAGGAAAGGTTGCCATCACCCATTTCTCATAAAGTTTGACTACTAGTACAAAAACAGTAGGCCAGCTCTTTAGGGAATATACATGAACACACCAAGAGCAATAACAAAGTAAATATGTCAAACATAAGAGTGAAATATTTTCAAGTGTGATTTAGGGAAAATATTATAACAGTGTCTCAAATCGAGCATAGAGCAAAAAACATAGACAAACAATCAACGGACTTTGCTTAGCCTTTATTGAAGGTAAAAGATATCAGTTCAGAAGTGTAAATTTTCTGACCTTTGGGTTTGGGAACGAGATGAGGGCTCCAAATATATCCATAAGGTAGATCAGGGGAGCTATTAGAACCGCTCAAGTAAGAGACACGTCTCAGCTTCAGTTTTTTCTTTCTAAAATCATTTATGATATCCCGCATCCCAAGCCAAATTAGTCCATCAACTACATAATATGACAGCTGAAAAACTCATTCATTAGGTAAGTTAGAGGCAATTCTAAATAAAAAGAATGATGTTGAAATAATTATGCACAGGATAGTGTTACCCTATTTGCTAAAGGTTGCTTAACACGTGATAATGGGTGTGGAAATTCACTAGTAGGCCTGCACTTGAGAGAAAATACCAAAATAATCATACAAAAAATTGGCATTCTTCAAGTCCAAAGACAGCAATTAATCACATAAAGAGTCTAATAAGACCAATAGTCAACTTTACCATAAAACCTAAAGCAAGAGCAATAACTTGCTTCATACATACACCAGAGATCTATTATGAACAATCATATAACTTAATGAGAGTTATTAGTGAGTAACTTACGTCCACGGCATGGTAAAAAATATGTGAAGTGGTACTTGAAGAGCCTCTGCTACATGTGTATGTCCTGAAACAGATTTTGATCACTTCAGCAGAGAGAATTCCTGTAAGAGAACTACAGAATTTAAAAATGAAATAGATCAATCATATGAAACTAATCACGGACCACTATTTTCTTTAGTTTATTCCAAAACGAGAAAGATTAAGTAAACAACAAAACCGTGCACCAGAAAAGGTCAGAGTTTAAATACTCAAAGGTTCCAGTTTCATTAAGAAAACCTTGCCGCATCTACTTCAACCCCAAAGTAAATAGTAACCACTAACCAGAAGCTTAACCTGAAGTTTCTAGATGCCAAAGCATAAAGATAGGACGTGTAAAGAACAGAAGAAGAGTGGATAAGAGCAAGGTTATCAGAATCGAGATTCTAGGTTGGATCGTTAAGGGCCTTTTGGATCGGATCGTAAGATCGGATCGCTGAATCGTAAGATCCTACATTATAACTAAAAGTATGCAAGGATAACCTAATAGATTGTATATTTTGTAATATATGAAGTAAAAAAATGATAAACATTATTAATTTGATTATTAAAAATGTTGTAGGATGGATTAGTCAACTATTTTAATGGAAATGATATGATAACCGTGAAAGTATTAATAATGTATAGTCATAATTGTCATTTTATAGGATCGTAAGATCGTTTGTAGGATCGTTAGAATTGTTTATAGGATCGTTAAAATCGTATGTAAAATCGGGATCGGATCGAGATTGTATTCTAAATCATTTAAGATCCTACTCCATAAGATTCTACGTGGAATCGTGGATCGTTTCGCGTGTTATGGATTGTAGGATCGCTAGAATCGTAGAATCGGATCGGGATTCTGATAACCTTGGATAAGAGTTCAGTTGAAAATATAAATCAAGACAAAAAGAATATGTGAGCAATGCTTGCACATATTGACACACCTACAAAAACGTCACAAGCTCCATACCAGAAGAAAAACTAAAGCCTTGCGTCTCTCAACATTCAAATTTGATATCCCCATACAAAGCACTGAGTAAAACTTCACTTAGCCAATACATTTTTCACTTTTAGGCTTCCTAAACAGATGCATTCAACAGTCTAACTCCAAATTTTAAGCATAGCTCCAGATTTACCCTATCATCATATTAAAAGCTTGTCTTTCTTAGTCTGTAAGATTAAGTAGTAATCAAATAAATTTTGAGTATGCAGTCACAGCTCCAAACTCCAGATTTAGAGCATTTTGAAACTACATTCATTATCCTCAAGAAGCAAGAATTTGGAGAACAAGGTAATAAGGGAGTTAAAAGCTAACCATATGCTGGGGGATTGGCAATTATTGCATCTGGTTTAAAGTCGATATGTGAGTCCAGATCAGGATTGATGCATGCTGGATATAAAGAATCTATTATATCTTTTATTTGGTGCCGCTGAATAGATATTTCTGAAGGATCTGACGGCAAGAATCCTTTGTTCTTGACCATATCTGTTGATGACAGCAAACAAATGAGAAAAAATAGTCAAGCATGTCATAGCTATATAGTGAAGGCAACAAGTAAACACAATCAGATGTTTGCACATTTAATAGTTTCCATACAGCTTCAACTGTAGGAAATTAAATTTCGAGCAGTTAAACTGACATGTCAATATGGCAGCATTTAACATAAATTTAATACAAAAAACATTGAAGCATTCTTTAAAATAGAAAAGCAAAGAGGTATGAGGGCTACAATCCAAATTCCAAACAACAACAACATCAACCCAGTGTTAACCCGCCTCAGGCGGGATCTGGGGGGTCATGATGTACACACCCTTGCCCCAATATAAAACCGAGAGGCTACACAAAAAGGACATAACAAAGGTAGCAGCTATTTGACAATATATCCTAGCAACCTTTCTAATTCTTGAAACTTGTCCTTTTTGGCAAGAGAATGACCATCAATTTGATAACAATATACAAAATTCTATTGGCACTAACTTAAGAAGCTGTAACAGAGAGCAAAGAACTTGTCGCATGCTTGTAAATTATTCAAGTTGTAGCATGTGAATACAATCACTAGACAGTGTAGTACATAACTCCCTGTAGAAACTTGAAAACTGGATAGGCTAGCCAAGGATAAATTAATCTGATATCTCTCCATGTCTGCTATATAAAAATGAATTTAAATTAAATTACTTACACTCAGCAAGAACTTTAGGATCTCCACCAAGAGGATAAAACTCCAGGCCACCTTTCAGGACAAATTCTTTAAAATTACTATGAGTTGCCAATCTAACTCTATGGCCATGTTCCTGCAAAAACGGAAAAGGTCCGGACAGACACCAAGTAGTAACTAGTAAGTACTGAGATTTAGACAAATTGACATCTATAAAGGTATTAGAAACTAGGCACAAACCTGCAATTTCTTTCCAATAGCAACAAAAGGCTGAACATCTCCTCTAGTTCCAACAATTAGCATCACAATCTGCATTAGAGGTGGGTCTTCAATGTCATCTAACTGATCTTGATCTAGTTCCGAGGGTTCACCATGTACAACCCCAGTCTCTAAATGCGCCCTGGAAGGCTTCATGTCACCTGGAACATCTAATTCTACAGTTCCGTCATGTTTAACAGTAGCAACCCTTCTCATCCATTTGAGCTGCAATAGTTAAACGGTTTGATCAACCAGTTATACAAACACAAATGCAGTGGTTAGTGAAAAAGAATCACTCTTGTATATGAGAGGTGTTGATTGACATCTAGTCAACAAATAAATGCAATCCAAAGACAACCTTTTGGGAGAGGAGGTGAAGACAGCACATAACGGACAAAATATCAAGCCATCATTTAAAAGAGCTGAAACGCAGCAAACATCTTACCTTCTTTCTGATAGGAACTTTTTCATCAAAAAGCCTAGAGAAGAGCAAAGCAAGGGAACGGGTCTTCTTATCCTGTCTAGATTTTTCAGGTTGATTAGATGTAGGTGTTTCGCCAAGGCCAGTGTTCTTTCTACATGAATCGTCATCAATAGTCCCTAAATCGTTGCAGATTTAAATGATAAGTAAGGAGCATAACAATAGGGATAAGGAAGTGGAAACGGTTCGCAACATGCAAAGGAACGCAAACTTCATTCATCCAAAATGGAAATGTTACAATGAAGGTCATCAAAAGCAACGAATAGCAGTAAAAAGGAAACCTGAAATCAACAAATTCGAATAGGAGACAGCAAAAGGAAACCTGAAAAGTTAGAACTGCTGGTTGCAAGACCCTGGGAACCGCTATCCGCCTCTTTTTCAGACGATCCGTTTTCGACGTCATCGCCAACAATCTCCACATCAACGTCGCGATCTTTGCCTGTGATTTCTACATCAACTTCGATGGGGACACCGGGCGAACCGGAACCAGAAGAAGTAGTACAACTAGAGAAGTTGTCGTGTGATGAACACGATTCATCCGCCATCACCGCCTTCGATAAAAAAAAAACAGAGAATCGAAAAATTCTCTCAAAGATACCGACGATAAAGAGAGAACGAAATGGAGAATGATACAAGAAATGCTGACGAAAAATGTGAACTTATTGTATGAGGGATAGAAGTGTAGGTTCGTTGGTCGGAAAGGAAACCTAATCAGAGGGGATTGGTTAACCAGAAAAGCACCGGGAAAGGGAAAGGGAAAGGAAAAGGAGAGAAGAGAAGGTGTGAAAACGAAAGAAAATTGAAGAGGGGGGGACCCACGGAAGCGGTTTAACAAATTTCATGAGAGAGACGCGTTTGAGGGTGAGAGTAGCGGAGTAGCGATACTTAGACGTTGGCGCACGTCATTTTTGTTTTTCCTTTTCGCTTCGATTCAATGCTTTTTTCTTTTTATTTTCTCATGGGTAAGGTTTGATTTCAAATTTTAATCCAAACTAATTGCATCTTATAAGAATATGATGTTCGTGATGAGTTAAAATATTTCTGAAAAAAAGTGTGTAATTAAGATGCAATAGGAGGAAAAGTGAAAAGAATGAATGTTGATTTAGAGACGACTCTTTTTACTAAGGTTATACGTGATATGAATCGCGGTTCTGTGTCCAAGAGGATGCCCATATCCATGTGCCAAGACCGATCAAGGGGCCTTTTGGAAGATTCTAGAGGCATTGGTGACAATTCTGGAGGCATCAGGAGAGATCCGGGGAGTGGAGACAAGGAGAAAGAAGGGCGCACCCTTCTAGAGAATCATAGAGAGGGTGTGCCCCTTCCGGAGCTCTCTAGCGAGGGTGCACCCCATTTGAGGGGGAAATGCACAGGCGCACCCCTTCTAGAACATTCCAGGGAGGGCGTGCCCCTTCTGGATGTCGGCGCTGATGGTGCGCAAAATGGCGGAGCATGAACGGTGGGACCAGAGTACGAGAAATAGCGGATCCGGCGGGGCTCCCGAGGTTAAAACTCGAGGGCCTTTGCCATGCCCATCCAAAAAAAGGCAAATCCCTGCCCAGACGAAGCCTCAAAACCACGATCATGAGGTCCATACCTCGTTGAACTCACTAAATGGGACGGTTAAGCAAACTCTCCCCAATGAATAATGAGGCCCAAACCTTGTTGTTCAAAAGCTGACTGATGTTCATGTTTTTAGTATAGTTTTGGGGAGTTTTTCTTAATTGTTTAGCTTAGTTTAGTTGAGTTTTAGTGTTTGTTTTGTGTATTTTTAGATTAGTTTGCATATTTTGTGAAAAGTATGGAAGCTACTCCGTTTTCGTGTTTTTGTAGGTTTTCGAAGCAGAAAGGAGCATTCCGAGGGAGTTGAGATCAAGGGAAGTTGATGATGAAGTATGTGGAAGAGAAGAGAAGAAGAATATGCTTTGAAAATCCCGTCAAATCCAAAAGAAGCTATGCAAAATGTACAAAGAATCTAAGACAAAGACCTCGATACCGAGCTGTAAGGGTCGGTACCGAGCTGTGCAACAGAGTCCAAGTCGAGAAGTTCAGTAAAGATGTCTAACGACCCTGTGCAGTTCGACACCGAGGTGGCCTGTGTCGGTAGGCGGCGCCGACTTTCAGATTTTATATCTTTTATTTCGCAATCTTTTTAGTTAGGAAAGTTCTATCTTTTGGAAACTTGATAGATAGTTTCTCTTAGTATAAACACCATGTTTTAAGTCTAGTTTTAGGGGGAGAGGATTTTTTTCATGGGGAATAATTCGGATGAGTTTTAAAGACGAGAGAGAGAGAGAATCGAGCTTGTGTTCTCTGTTTTCGAGTTTGAAAGTTGTGTTTGAAGACTGAGTTTTCGATTTTAATTCAAGTAAGCCTTTGTTTGTTTCCATTCAATGTTCTCATTCAATTTAGTTGCTTGTTTTGTTTCGATCATGAGTGAGTAGTTCGTTTTTCTAGGGTCGGGGTTAAAAACCCGGCATATTTATGCATGATTGAATGTGTGATGAATGTTTTGATTGCCTTCTATCCTTTATCTACTTGTTTTGTGCTTATACTTAGACGAAAGTCAAAGTAATTCGAGTTTATTGCTTGATCGAAAGAGAAAGTTGTAACCTTGAATGTTGATATTGTTCGATAATGAAAGCTTCGAGCTTTGGATCACAAATAAGTAGAGAGTGAATTGATTTGTGAAAATTGATTGATTTGCTTGCTTGAATCAACGAAAGTTGATAGCTTTATCCTTAAGGCATTTTATTTATCCTTCACACTATTTCGTATGCATGATTATGTCGTGGTAAACCCTTATCCTATATTTTTCTCCATTTGAATTACATTCGATTTTACTCTGTTCAGACTCGTTACCGAGGGGTACAGGTCGGTACCGAGCCTGCAGTTTGTTTGTGTTAAGTTGCTTTGTTTGTGTCGAAACCCAGCATCGTTACCGACCCTAACAAGGTCGGTACCGAGGCTGTCGTAGCTCTATTTTTATTGCCCTCTCTGCTTTACTTTATTTCTGTGTTTTCTTGTTTTATAGTTTAGTAATCAAACAAAACTTGCTTCCCGTGGACGATGCTGAACTCCCTATACACAGCGGGGTCTTGACTACAAATTTATTTGTTGTCGAGAAACCCTCTCAACAAATTGGCGCCGTTGCCGGGGAAGCAACAGTGTTGTGTTTGATTACTTGTGGGTTTGGCAATAGCCCGACCCCGTTTTTATTTCTAACTTTGTTTTCTTTGTTTATTTTCTCAGCTTATGTAAACAGGACGACGTTGGCTTGAATTTGATCACAATGATTATTATTCTGAACCCGAGCGTGTCCTTCATCGTAGAAGAAGAGAAAACCAAGCTATGGCAATGACACCTGAAGAGATGGCACAACAGATGGCCGCTCTCCAGAGGCAGATGAAGGCGTTACAAGCTGATTGAGACGTCGATGCTGCTACCGCTGAATGTGAAAGAGGTAACGCTGCCCATCTGCAAGAGCAGTTAAATGCCTATCCAAGGAATGCTAAGTAATATATGCATCCAGAACTAAGGATGCCAGAATCCGCCATTGAGCTTCCCGAGATAGAGAAGACCTTTTAGATCAAACCTCAATTCATATCCTTGATCAAAAGGGCTTAGTTTGAGGGAAAACCCACTAAGTGCCCAATAGAACATATTAGAAATTTCCTTGATTTATGTGACACTATTGCTGCTAACGGTGTCTCTTTAGAATATGTTCTGTTAAAAGCTTTTAAGTAGTCTCTTGCAGGAAAGGCCCTGAGCTGGTTAGAGAGCCTACCTCCCCAGTCAATAAAGAAGTGGGAAACTCTACATGACTTGTTCATGACAAAGTTCTTCCCACCTGCCAAAACTACGGAGTTAAGGAAGCGTATTACTTCTTATCACCAGCTGCCTAACGAGACATTTGTGGAGACATGGGAGCGATTTAAGGAGATGCTGAGACAATGCCCCACCCATGGTCAACCGCAATATGTTCTGCAGGAGATATTTTTCCAGGGTATAAACGCTGAGACAAAGAACCGCATTAACTTGCATACTGCTTGCGCTTTTATAGAGATGGAGCCTGATGCTGCAAGGAAATTGCTGGATAAATTGACCAATTATGATGTCATGTATAGGACCCAGCAGTCATCCCAGCCTCAAAAACGGCTCTATGTTCCAAGTAAAGATGAAGTTGATCCCTAAGTTAAACAGCGATTCTTACAGGATGAGATCAACCGTCTAAAGAAACAGGTAAGTTTTCTAAAAACCTCTCAACCTTGTCAAGAATGTGGCTTTCAAGCCCATAGTACTTCTGCTTGCACTAACATTGAGCAGGTTAGAGCCGCTGAGACATATCCTGAAATGAATTATATGAGAGGGCAATACAGAAACCCGCCTAATAATTATGATAGGCCAAACAATTATCCTAGTTGGGGAGGTTATAATCAAAATCAAAACCAAGCACCTCCACCACAAGAAAGGAAGGCTCCTCCATACAGACCCCCAGGCTATCAAGAGACACCATCATGGGTAAATGGACTCCATGAAGGAATCAATGGAGTCCGAGCTGACCTAAATAATCAGATGAAAGGTGTACAAGCCCAATTGGGAGAGTTCGATAGATGGAGAAGAAGTGTCAACTCACAACTGGGCAACCTTGCTGCACAAATTCCAAGACCTCAAGGGCAACTCCCGGGCCTTCCAAACGAGAACCCAAAAGGACAAATCGCAGCCATACACCTCCAGCGCAGAAAGACACTACCGAATCAGGCTGAGGCCAAGGTGAAGGAGCCCGATACCGAAGAAACTGCCTCGGCCAAGATCGATAACGATCCAAAAAGGCTCGATACCGAGCCTAAAACCCTCAGTACCGATTCTTTGAAGCTCGTTACCGACCCCAATCCAGGTTGAGGCCAAGATTGAAGCTCGTTACCGATCCACTCCCTTGATCCCAGGTTCGATACCGACCCCACTCGGGTCGGTACCGACCCTTTTGCAGCACCAGTCGACCCTGTTGTCGATCCGGTAACACCACCTCTCGAGCCCACTTTGGTTTCGAGATTGGTGAAGTCTCTCCTCTTTCCTACTAAGAAGTCTAAGGACTCAACAGAAGGCAAGTTTAAGCGTTTCGTTAAGATTCTTTAAGGCTTAAATATGTCTATACCATTCGCTGAGGCCCTAAGCAAAATGCCGGCTTACACCAAATTCTTGAAAGACATTCTTAGCAGGAAAAAGGTCGATGTCAGAGCTGACGGATGAGGTCCGATCTTTAGAACTCCCGGAGAAGCTAGGCGATCCAGGGAAGTTTGCAATCACCATCGGCATAGGATCCCACAGATTCAAAGCTCTATGTGATTTGGGCGCCAGTGCAAGTCTCCTACCATTGTCGATTTGGTCCAAAGCCAACATGGGACCACTGGAGTTGATCAACATGCGGTTGTACATGGCGGATGGATCATGCGTCAAGCCAACAGGAGTTGTGGACGACTTTCCGGTGCAAGTGGGCAAATTTTTTGTTCCCAATGATTTTATAGTTATGGAAATGCCCGAAGATCCGGTAGTGCCTATCATTTTAGGGAGATCATTCCTCGCCACAGCTGGTGCCATAATTGACGTTAGGAGAGGACTCCTAACTTTCGAAATTGGGGATGAGGTAGTGGAATTCCGGTTCAACCCTATAATGAAGGAGACCAACGAAGCCGAAGTTAAGATGCTCTACACCCACAACGATTTCATTGAATGTGGGGACCCAATCGGAAGGCTTTTGGCAAGAGAGACGTTCTCGGGATGAAGATGGGTCGAGATAGATACTGCAATCTCGGTACCAAGCATCTCAACCTCGGTACCAAGTCTCCTGGCAGGCGAAGGTAACTCGGTACCGACCCCCTCTACATCGGTACCGAGCCTTTCGATCGAGAATGAAGAGATCTTGGCGTTTGAGTACCTTGAAGAAGTCTTGAAGACGGAGCCCGAAGAGCCTATTTTTATTCCAGCTAAGCTTACTCCAACGCTCAAGCCCCTTCCAGACTCTCTCAGGTATGAATTTCTTGTTCCTAACTCTACTTTTCCCGTCATCATCAATGCTAAACTCAAAGATGAGGAAGTAGAGAAGCTTCTTTCTGTGCTTAGGACATATAGAAAAGCCATAGGCTATTCCCTAGATGATATAACTGGCATATCCCCCTCACTTTGCATGCATCGGATTTACATGGAGGATAACCATAAATCCATTATAGAGCATCAACGTAGGTTAAACCCTAATATGAAAGAGGTGGTTAAAAAGGAAATCATAAAACTACTTGATGTTGGGATCATATTTCCTATATCGGACAACCAATGGGTTAGTCCGGTCCATGTAGTCCCTAAAAAAGGGGGAATGACCGTTATTGAAAATGATAAGGGAGAGCTAATCCCCACTAGGACCACAACTAGTTGGATGATGTGCATTGATTATAGGAAGCTCAATAGTGCTACTAGGAAAGATCATTTTCCTCTTCCTTTTATTGACCAAGTATTGGAACGCTTACCCCAACATGATTATTTCTGTTACTTAGATGGCTATAGCGGGTTTTGGCAGATTCCCATTCATCTTGATGATTAGGAGAAGACAACCTTTACATTTCCCTATGGGATTTTTGCATATAGGAGAATGCCATTTGGGCTTTGTAATGCCCCTGCCACCTTCCAAAGGTGCATGATGGCTATTTTTTCTAACATGATAGAGGATATTGTAGAGGTCTGTATGGATGATTTTTCTGTGTATGGTTCTTCCTTTGATATTTGTCTTGCTAATCTTGCATGTGTACTTAAAAGATGTGAAGAAACCAACCTTGTGCTTAATTGGGAAAAATGTCATTTTATGGTTCAAGAATGGATTGTACTAGGACACCTCGTCTCAAAAAGAGGGATAGAAGTAGACAAAGCTAAAATTGAGCTTATTGAAAAACTACCTCCCCCCTCTTCTGTCAAAGACGTTAGGTGTTTTTTAGGGCATGCTGGCTTCTATAAACGCTTTATCCAAGATTTTTCTAAGATAGCTAAGAAGCTTAAGTAGACAAAGGTAAAACCGAGGGGAACAAAGAAGCTTCAGGGTCGATACCGACCCAACAAGACCCGGTAACGACCTAGCCATGTACGTTTTCTCAACCCAAATTCATTACTTTTAATTCAATTCCTTCTTCATCTCTTGCTTCTACTTTTTTTTCATTCGATTCATGCTATTAAAGGGTCAAAATCCCCTTGGTTTACGGATTTTGCTAACTACAATGTAGGAGGCGTAATTCCCAAGGGACTAACCCCACAAAAGAAAAAGAAGTTTCTCCATGATGTTAAACAGTACTATTGGGATGATCCTTACTTGTTCAAGAAAGGAAGTGATCACCTCTTGAGACGCTGTATTCCAGAAGAAGAGATAGAGAGTGTGATCCGTCAATGTCACACACTTCCCACCGGTGGCCATGCAAAAGGATTCAAAACCATGACGAAGATTCTTCAAAGTGGTCTCTATTGGCCAACTATTTTCAACGACGTACAGGACTTTGTGACTTCATGTGATGAATGCCAACACTCTGGCAACATCACTTGGAGACATGAGAACCCGCTGACAAGGATACTAGAGGTTGAATTATTCGACGTGTGGGGCATAGACTTTATGGGACCTTCCCCTTCATCAGGCCCCTACAAGTATATCCTGGTAGCGGTTGATTATGTCTCTAAGTGGGTGAAGGTCATTGCTACAAGGACCAATGATGCTAAAACATGGCAAAGTTTATTAAATCTAACCTTTTTCCCAGGTTTGGAGTGCCAAGAGTCCTCATTAGTGATGGTGGATCACATTTCATAGAGCGAAGTTTTGAAGCACTTCTGGCTAAGTATGGGGTATCACATCGGGTGGCAACACCATATCATCCCCAAACTAGTGGCCAAGTTGAAGTTTCAAACAGGCAAATCAAGAGCATCCTAGAAAAGACGGTTTCCCGCTCAAGGAAGGATTGGTCATCTAAGCTAGATGACGCTCTATGGGCTTATAGAACGGCATACAAGACACCCCTACACACCACTCCCTACAACCTAGTGTATGGCAAATTGTGCCATTTGCCGGTCGAGATGGAGTACAAGGCATTATGGGCTCTCAAAGAGCTCAATATGGACCTCAACGCGGTCGGAGCAAAAAGATTCATGGATTTGCAAGCACTAGAGGAGTTAAGGCTAAAGGTGTACGAGAACGCCGAGATCTACAAAGAGCGTACCAAATGGTGGCATGATCAGAAATTGGTGCCCAAAACTTATGAAGTTGGTGACAAGGTACTTCTTTTCAACTCTAGAATCCGCTTATTTCCAGGAAAGCTAAGGTCAAGATGGAGTGGGCCATTTGTGGTTTACTACATATATCCTCATGGAGCAGTGGATCTAGTAGATAACAATGGAGCCATCTTCAAAGTGAATGGGCACAGGTTGAAGAAGTTTTATGAGCAAGCCGACCCGGAAGAAGAGATTAGAGCCACTTGGGCTCTCACATCGTCGGATTAGCTAAGGTATATTCGTCGGGCTAACGACGTTAAAAAATAGCGCTTGCAGGAGGTAACCCGGTTTAGCTTTGCTTTCTTTTTATAGTTCTTTTTGTTAGCTTTCTTTTGAGTTTTTTTAGTAGTATAGATATAGATATAGAAGTTTGCGGAATAGAATATTTGTGGGCTAACATGTCATAGAAGTCGGGCACGATAATGACACTGGAAAAGAATCACGCCAGGCTCGGTACTGAGCTGTGAGGGTCAGTACCGACCTGCGACAAAACTCAGATTCAAAACGCGCGGCACAGGTAAGTGTTTTTAACCTAAAAACTCTTCCTTCCCTTGCCCTTCTTTTCCACACCGCACCTCTCAAGCTCTTAAAACACTCCCAAGCAAAACAAATCCTCACAAATTCCTCAAGATCTAGCCAACTCACCCCTTCTTCTATGCACCACACTTAATCCATACCACTAAAAACTAGCAACCACCTTTGATACCGAGCAAATCCTTCGGTTTATTCGTTACCGAGCCCCATCCTCGTTACTCTTGCAATTCAATTTTCGGTTCTCACATTCACAAGTCTACGGTATGATTTCTTGACCCTAAACTCTTTTCTTGAAGATTCATGATAAAATTGGGTAGTTTTTAATATCTAGATCTATGTATAATCCGAGATTGCATGTTCCTATTACCATCGTGCCTCTTTGCCTTCATATTGGTGCTTAATCTTGTTTGATTTTTATTTCCTCATGCTTGATTGCAATGCCTTTTGATTTTAAAAGCATGAAGTAACCCGTTCTTGATTTGCATGATTTTCACCATGAATTTAGCAATTTTTGGCATGATTGAATAGGGCTTTGAGTAAGTATGGGGTTGCAAGTGCTTGAATTTTGTGGTTTTTATGTGGAATCTTGCTTGAATTGTGCTTATTGTCAAAAATTTGGGGGTTAGAGATTCAGGATTCCTTGCATAATGTTCTCGCACTAGGCTCGGTACCGACCTGGGAGCCTCGGTACTGACCTGTGATTAGCTAGAAACAAAACTGAACCCAGAGACCTCGATACCGACCTTGACAGCTCGGTACCGAGGTCGGTCGAGGCTATTTTGTAATGCAAATATGGGGTTTCTTGTTGGTTTGAGTTGTTTTTACCTTAGTTATTGATGGCATTTCAGGTACTAAATGGCAAGCTCAAGCAAGGCCAAGTGGCCAACTCAAGGGCGGGCAAGAAAAGGAGGACCCAAATATCTCCATCTCCTCCAAGAATGGACGAGGTCATCTTGCCGACTAGAGATCAACTGGCAGTCTTCAATTCAGTCATTGAAAAGAAATATCTCACAAGATGGTTTTCAAGGTCAAGTGCAAAGTCCTCAGGCATCTATGAGGATGTGAAGCATGCATTCGCTATTCTCGGTGTGCCACATCTCCTCAAAAAGGAAAACGTCCCTCATTATCCGGCTCTCACCTTAGAGTTTATAGCCACTCTCCGCATCAGCTTCAAATCCAAAACATCTGCAGGAAGGATCAGGTTCCGATTAGGCAATGCTGACCATGACTTCAATATGGAAGAGTTCAACCAACTCCTCGACTTCCCTAACCACTCCCGAGACTACAAGGCTCCTAATGACTTCAAGGTCACGGATACTTGGAGCTACATCTCTGGAGAAGTTAATCCTACCTCACCTGCACTTCCAAGGGCACACATCTTCAACCCCATTTTCCGGATCATTCTCAGAGTTTTGGGTGCAACCATTTGGCCCAAAAAGGTGCTCTCTAGGCCGACAAGGACGGAGGTTGGATGCCTCCGTACCATTCTCTTTGAAGACCCCGCTCCCATGAATTTGCCGTATGAGTGGTTGAAGTATGTAGAGAAAAATGGGGCCACTTCACAAGGGGTTTATTGTGGCAACTTAGTAAGCCTCTTGGCAATAGCTCTCAACGTCGACCTCTCACGCTACAGTGCACACCGTCCACAGAAGATGAACTCGAACTACTGGTTAGCTTTTGGCATTTCTCAGAGACACGAGAGGGGAGTCGCCACCTTGGTTCTTGAATAGACCGTGGTAGTCACTCGAGACAAGTTGGAGTTGTTACACGTACCCAACTGGTATGAAGCATGGACGTCTCAACCGTTCCTCTTGGCCAAGAAACCTCAAGACGAGCAGACATTGCAGGACTTCGAGACGAGGTATGAGCATGAGGAGGCCGCTATGGAAGAGGACGAGCCAGCCCCTGCGGAAGGGCTCGATACCGAAGACCCATAGGTCGGTACCGAGGCCCCTAAACAGACTGCCAACCTCGGTACCGAGCATCCTGGCCTCGGTACCGAGTACTTCGAGGCTAGCATTGAGGCGTTTCACTTCGACACCCAGCCTGCTCATCATCCTACCGAGCCACCATCATTCGATGTAGTGCCTTACGCCCTCTTTGTCCAGAATAACCACTACCAGCAGCCGCCCCAAGCCGATTACTCTGGTTTTGATCCTCCTCCTCAGTGGGCACAAGATTTGTCTTCCAAGATACAGCAGCTGAATTTTCAGCATTCCCAATTCCACCAACAGATAAATCATTGGCAGGATGTCTATTCAGCTCGCATGGCACTTGAGGATGCACGGAGCAAAGGGCTGACGCTCGCTGGAGGACGATGGAGCAGCGCGTAACAGTTGATGAGGAACGCTGGCAGACAATGTATCAGTTTATGGGCAACTTTGAGCACTACTTCCCACCACCAAACCAATGAGGATCTCGCTTTCAAGGATGTTTCCTTTGCTTCGACTAGTTGCTTTGTGAGTTTCTTTTCTTTTCCTTATCTTTTCTTATGCTTTGCTTTATTCTTACAGTGGGGACACTGTAATGTTTAAGTATGGGGTAGGGAGGGAAAAGAAAACTTGTTTGTTTTTGTATGTTTTCATGTTTCTTGCTTTAGTTTGTTTTTCTTAATACTTGTGTTTGTTGTTTTCGTTTTTTTTAAATCACAAAAAAATTGAAGAAAAATTTGAAAAATCCAAAAATATTTTAGAACAGATAAGTACCCCTGTCTTTTAGTTCTATGATTGCTTTTACTTTGCATGACCATGTAATTTCCTTTTAGCATGTTTTTGATAGTATAGCTTGAATCTCATGATGAAATTAATTGTTTTTATGGTGAAATAGCATGTAATGTAACTGAGCATGTATGTCTATTAGCATGAGTAGTTGCAATCCAACACAAAAATGACCTTGTGAGCTCTTATTTTTAGCCTTGATTTTTCATGTGTGATTTGCTCTCTATATGTATATTATCTCTTGGAATTGTGATGGTTATCTATTTCTCAAGACATGTATAAGATTTTTAGTTCATTACTTGTGAAAATCATGTGATAGAGAACTTATTTGTCATAAGACCTATTAATCCATATCCACCCTTACATTATCCCTGTTTTTGATAACCAATTTGAGCTTAAGCATTTTATTTGTTGCTCCACAAAATTATCCCTAGCCGAGATAAGCTTGACCCTATCCCTGTATAAGATGTTTGTTGGTTCAAAAACAAAGGTTTGGTTGGGGTAGATTGGAAGTCTCTTGTTTAGCTTATGTAAAAAGATCTCTTGGTTATAAGAAAGCACAAAGGAAGAGAGGAATTTCAAGCTCGATACCAGCCTATGTGGGCTCGGTACAGAAGTTTTCGAAGGGAGTCAAAAGAAGAAAAATACAGCTCGATACCGACCCTCTCAGGTCAGTACCGAGGCATGCCGTGAAGAAAATAAGAAATAAGAATGCAGAAAATGCAAGAAAAATGTTGAGAAAAAAAAGAAAAAAAAGAAGGAATAAGGAAGAAGATGTGCAGTGCTTTAAAATTTTAAAACCAAGAGTTTCTTTATGTTCTTATGAGGCTTTCTAGGATTTAATGGGTGAATGAAAGAGAAAGTGCATAAAGAAGAGAGAGTTTGGTTATCTTATGAGAGTTTTGGAATTATGTGTGAGTTTTTTTAGGAGTCTTTTATTCGCGGATATTATTAGCACCACATAGCCAAATATTTTCCCCACCTATTTGTTATTACCAAGCCCCATTACAACCCGACTGAATGGAAGCTTCTATGAAGTTTTTCATTGAGCCTAAGTTCTCTTGATGATTTTTGCTTGTTTTGACAAATCTTTGGTGGAGAGTTTGGTGATATAAGTTCCAATTTCTATGAGTTTTTGCATATAAGATTGAGTTGAGAGATGAATTTATAAACCCAAACACATGAGCGTTGAGTGAAACACATTATCCTTCGTGAGGTTGGATTGAGGTTGCTCATGTCTATTAGTGTGTATATATATATGTGTGATGACGTTAAGAGTCATTTTTCTATTTTTACTACGCTTTGAAGTTGTTTTTTAGATGAGGGCTATTACTTGATGAGCATGTTGATTGGTTTTGGTTTATGTTTAGTGATTGCTTAAGGACAAGCAAGCTTAAGTATGGGGTATTTTGATGCTCATGTTTTTAGTACAGTTTTTTGGAGTTTTTCTTAGTTGTTTAGCTTAGTTTAGTTGAGTTTTAGTGTTTGTTTTGTGTGTTTTTGGATTAGTTTACATATTTTGTGAAAAGTATGGAAGCTACTCCATTTTCGTGTTTTTTGTAGGTTTTCGAAGCAGAAATGAGCATTCCGAGGGAGTTGAGATCAAGGGAAGTTGATGATGGAGTATGTGGAAGAGAAAAGAAGAAGAATATGCTTTGAAAATCCCGTCAAATCCAAAAGAAGCTATGTAGAATATACAAAGAATCCAAGACAAAGACCTCGATACCGAGTTGTAAGGGTCGGTACCGAGCTGTGCAATAGAGTCCAAGTCGAGAAGTTCAGTAAAGATGTCTACCGACCCTGTGCAGGTCAACACCGAGGTGGCTTGTGTCGGTAGGCGGCGCCGACTTTCAGATTTTATATCTTTTATTTTGCAATCTTTTTAGTTAGGAAAGTTCTATCTTTTGGAAACTTGATAGACAGTTTCTCTAAGTATAAATACCCTGTTTTAAGTCTAGTTTTAGGGGGAGAGGATTTTTTTCATGGGGAATAATTCGGACGAGTTTTAAAGACGAGAGAGAGAGAATCGAGCTTGTGTTCTCTGTTTTCGAGTTTGAAAGTTGTCTTTGAAGACTGAGTTTTCGATTTTAATTCAAGTAAGCCTTTGTTTGTTTCCATTCAATGTTCTCATTTAATTTAGTTGCTTGTTTTGTTTCGATCATGAGTGAGTAGTTCGTTTTTCTAGGGTGGGGGTTGAAAACCCAGCATATTTATGCATGATTGAATGTGTGATGAATGTTTTGATTGCCTTCTATCCTTTATCTACTTGTTTTGTGCTTATACTTAGACGAAAGTCGATGTAATTCGAGTTTATTGCTTGATTGAAAGAGAAAGTTGTAACCTTGAATGTTGATATTGTTCGATAATAAAAGCTTCGAGCTTTGGATCACAAATAAGTAGAGAGTGAATTGATTTGTGAAAATTGATTGATTTGCTTGCTTGAATCAACGAAAGTTGATACCTTTATCCTGAAGGCATGTTATTTATTCTTCGCACTATTTCGTATGCATGATTATGTCGTGGTAAACCCTTATCCTAGATTTTTCTCCATTTGAATTACATTCGATTTTACTCTGTTCAGACTCGTTACCGAGTGGTACAGGTCGATACCGAGCCTGCAGTTTGTTTGTGTTAAGTTGCTTTGTTCGTGTCGAAACCCAGGATCGTTACCGACCCTAACAAGGTCGGTACCGAGGCTGTCGTAGCTCTATTTTTTTGCCGTCTCTGCTTTACTTTATTTTTGTGTTTTCTTGTTTTATAGTTTAGTAATCAAACAAAACTTGCTTCCTGTGGACGATCCTGACCTCCCTATACACAGCGGGGTCTTAACTACAAATTTATTTGTTGTCGGGAAACCCTGTCAACTCTGACATCCCCGCCCCATTTAACCACTCAGCGGCCACCATATTCTCAACCAATGACCGACTGCCTCACTCTCGACCAATTAGAGGGCTTGACCTTGACGTCCCACATCGAGCAAACGACAAAACCCTGTTCCTCAAACCTCTATAAATAGAGGAGAACCTCGAAGGTAGCAAGGGGTCGAAAAAAATCTTGAACTCAATAACTATCTTGTTTGTTGAAGATCGACGTGTTGAATCATCATAAAAGACCACGCTACAACCAAGTGAAGGTCCACAAAAAGACTTCAAGTCTCCCAAAGAGACCTCGTCTCAATCAAAGACCTCGCTACATCACTTCGCAGACCACAATCTTCGCATGCACAACCAAGTCTTCAACCTCGCCACAAGACATCAGGCTTAGGTTTGCAATAGGAGTAGAGCTCGTCAATAGTCTGTTAGTGATAGAACCTCACAACAGTTAGGAGGTCTCCAACCTTGTTAGACAGAGACCTTGAATCCTCTGAGAAGAGATCTAGGGCATAATCTCGCTGTTTGTAACCTCGTTCTAAAGATATAAATAAAAGCAAGTGTTTGCCTAGTCGAATAAAAGTAATCTCATTCTTGTCTTTTAGCGCCGGTTTATTTCGGGTTTCATCACTGGCGTCGTCTGTGGGAACTTCTTCATCCTAAGCAGTTTCCCAACTTGCGCAAACCTTGGCTTTTGAATCTCTCAAGATGGCCTGTCCAAACAACTTCTTCCCTCAGCACCCCGATAACATGCCTGAGGCCTCACAATGGATGAACATGGCACCCCCGCCAGGTTGTCCGTTCGGAGTCCCTCCGGGGTGGCCATATAACATCCTGAAAAACCCTTACCCATTCCAGGGGTACGAACCGGGCGACATTCCCCCGAACCCATATCCCTATCCGGGCTATGGGCAATACCAACAAGGCTTCGCCCCTTCGCCCGTCCACGTCCAGGCACCTCCGATGTCCGCATACATCCACGTTCCCGGGCTTGGCCAACCCCACTCTGAGTATGTACCCGTGTACTTCCCCGGGCATGTGTCGGGGCATGAGGCATCAACTAACGGCTCGTCAACGGAGAGACCACCCCGGGACCCCATGCAGATTTCGAGGTCTCGCTCGCGATGCTCCCAGATGCAAGATCCGAAACTGTCCGAAACAGCGGGGAGCGTGATGCATACCCTGAAATCGCGCTCGCGACGTCGCCATGTTGAGGCTGGAAGCCTCTCACCTTTCGTGGACGAGATTCAAAGTGCACCGATGCCCAAACGTTTCCATAGGCCGCAAATAGGACTCTACGACGGCGCGGCGGATCCGGAAGAGCATGTGAAGCACTTCTCTGTTCAGATGAACGTCAACTCTTACAACGATGCCATCTTCTGCCGCGTTTTCCCGACCACCCTGGAGAAGGCCGCGATGACATGGTTTATAAGCCTCAAAATCGGGTCTGTGGCCTCGTTCGCTCAGCTGTGCGAATCCTTCATCGCACACTTCAGTGGCTCGAGGAAGCGCAAGAAAAACATGCGGGAACTTCGCGACATCGAGCAGGGAGAGGGCAAGTCGATGGGCACCTTTTTTACAAGGTTCACAACCGCGGTTGCGGAGATCGCTCATATCGACGAGGCGTCGGTGCGAGACACCCTCATGGGCAATTTATGTCACGGGGCTTTCAAGAATTACATTTTCCTGAAATGTCCGGCGACATATGACAGCTTGTTTGCTCGAAATACGGCCCAAGTTTACGCCGAGACGCCGCCAACCAGAGCTCTCGGTCGAGGACCGACAAGGAAATCGTGGTCGAGGCCAAGGGAAAGGAAAAGGTGGGTGTGCCAGCCGCCAAGGATGCGTATGTGACGCAGGCCCAGAACCCCGTCGACCACAACACCACCACCAACAACAACAGAAACAACAAGCACAACAACAACCACAACAATAGAAACAACAACCACAACAACAACCGCAACAATAACAACAACAACAGAAATCATGGAGGTGGAAGTTGGAACTACTTTGGAGGGAGGCAACAGTGTTACAAAGGAAAGGGCGACCCTCTATATAACCCGAACGAAAAGGGGCATGCCAACACCGCCAACCCCGCCTCGGGAGCAAACAACGTGCCGCAAGGCCCTGGCCAGGCAAGAGCCAACAACATCGAACAGCAGGCTCCCGTAAAGCAGGCGCGATCCGGGCACACGACGACCCCCGATGGATATATTCACACCATCTCGGGTGGCACCTCGTTAGCTGGCTCGACCCAGGTAGAAAGAAAAAGGTACGCGAGGGCAAGCCATCATGGGCCCTCGGTATTCAGTGTCGCCCAAATGTCGCGGTCCCACATGGGGCTAGCCTTCACCTCCGAGCACGCCGAGGGCCTACACATGCCGCACTCTGACCCTTTAGTGGTGCACGCTCAACTAGGCTCGAAGATGGTAAAGTGGGTGTTGGTGGACACACGATCTTCCGTGGACATCATGTACTACGGTGCCTTCGAGCAATTAGGCATCTCTGCGACGTCGCTGAAGCACTACGCCGGGAAGCTAACGTCCTTCTCTGGTGACGAGGTTGATGTCGCGGGCCTCATTGACCTCTGGATGACGTTGGGTGCTGGTTCGACGAGGCAAACCGAGATGGTGGAATTCACCGCGGTGTGTTTGCCCTTGGTGTACAATGCGATCATCGGGAGAGTGTCCCTGATGAAATTTCAAGCGGTGGTATCCATCTACCACCTAAAGATGAAATTTTCCGTCGAGGGCGGGGTCGGTGAGGTCAAGGGCAATCAAGAAGAAGGTCGCGTCTCCTACGCGACCTACGCAAAATAAAAATGTTTGGTATTCATGGTGGAGGCTGCCGAGGAGGCTCATCTCGAAGTTCGGGACTTTACGGTCCCCATCCCAATGGCAGAAAGAAGGGTTGTCACGCCCTTCGATAACGAGGCAAAGAAGATCTACTTGGGCGAGTGCCTCTCCGGGGAGTCAACATCATCGCTGGAGACCTTGCTTGTTGGCTCACGCGGCGTGTTCGCGTGGACTGCGAAAGACCTCTGCGGCGTCCCGCGAACTGTGGCCCAGCATTCCTTAAACGTTGATTTCACCGCCCGTCTCGTGGTGCAGCGACGGAGGAAGATGAATGAGGAGAGGGCAAGCACCGTGAATGCCGAGGTAGGAAAGCTGGTGGCCGCGAGGTTTATCCGCGAGGTCCGGTACCCTAGATGGCTATCTAACGTTGTGTTGGTCAAAAAGGCCAGCGGAAAGTGGCGCATGTGCGTGGACTTCAAGGATCTAAACACGGGTGCGACCTTCCACAGTGGGTCACAGGGTCTTGAGCTTCCTCGACGAGCTGGTAGATTCCACGGTGGGTCACGGGGTCTTGAGCTTCCTCGACGCATACTCAGGATACAATCAGGTTTTAATGAGCCAGCGAGATGAGGAAGAAACATCCTTCATCACGCAGCGAGGGACCTACTGCTACAAGGTCATGCCATTTGGTTTGAAGAACGCGGGTGCGATCTTCCAGCAACTCGTAGACCGAATCTTCAAGAACCATCTGGGGAGGAACATGTCGGCATACGTCAACGACATTGTGGTCCGAAGCAGAACCCTGGAGGAACATCTGGCCAACTTCGCTGAAGTTTTTGCAACACTCAGACACAACCGGCTCAGCCTAAATCCTGAGAAATGTGTGTTCGGCGTGTCATCAGGAAAGTTCCAAGGTTTTATGATCAGTGAACGGGGGATAGATGTGAACCCCGCCAAGATAGAATCGATTCTTTCGATGAGGTCACCCCGATCCCGAACCGAGGTACATTGGCTCAACAGCGCTGTAAACTACCTGGGGAGGTTCTGTTCCCGTTTGGCGGACAGATCCCTGCCCCTCTTCGCGGCCCTAAAGAAAATGACAAGTTTGTCTGGGGCGAAGAGCTAGAGCTCGCTTTTTCTGGGTTGAAGGCATTCTTGTCGAAGCTCCCCAAATTGTCGCCTCCAAAGGCGGGCGAGGACTTGCGACTGTACGTGGTCGTGAGCTCAGAGACGGTCAGCGCTGTGCTAACAAGAAAAGCGATGCACCCTGTCTATTTCATCAGCCGCGTGCTCGAACCTGCGGAGCAGCGATACTCCCCGACAGAAAAAATGGCCCTGGTTGTGGTGACCGCCGCGAGGCGCCTGCGCCCTTACTTCCACGCATACCCTATCTAGGTCCTCTCCGATCTCCCACTTCGGCAGATCCTCCACCAGCCCGCCCTCTCTAGGCGGATGACGAAGTGGGCGGTCGAGCTCTTCGAGTTCGAAATCAACTACCTCCCCAAGACTGCGATGAACGGGCAGGCCCTCGCTGACTTCATGGTAGAAGTAACCTTCCCCGAGACTGACGGGAGTGCGGAGGAGTGGAAGGTCTTTATCGATGGCTCGCGATGTAGTGCTGGGGGCGGGGCTGGCGTGTTCCTTGCCGGTCCCTGGATCGAGATAGAGTATGCCCTTAACTTCGCCTTCGATGTCACTAATAACGAGGCCGAGTATGAGGCCATGATCGTCGAGATAGAGATGGCATTGCTCAGTGGGGCTCGCAAGATCAGAGTATACATTGATTCCGAGTTGGTGGCACGATCAGGGTATACATTGGTTCCTGATAGCTTGCATATAGGTGTAGTTTAGATGCATGTTTTATGTTGGTTTTACATAAGTTTTACTTAGTTTTAGGTTAGTTTCTAGGATCTAGTGTTTTCGGGTAGTTGCGCTTGTTTTGTTCGGTTTTGCAGATCTTTAGGTAAACAAGCATGGACGGGATGGACCTTAAATGATTGTGGTCAAATTTGATGAAGCTTATCGTGATACAAGTGAATATTAGAAGAGTTAAGGACCAAGAAGTTGTGGGAAAAGAACGCTTACATTCGGGCTATGCATTGGAGTTCTTGTTTCGACACCTCTATCTTGCAAAGCTTGTTTTGGGAGCTATAGTGGTCGGATAAACCTGAATTTGGTATCACTGGAAAGCTAATTCAAAGGGCTACAATTCATGGTTTTACTCCGAGTCCAAATTTCAACTCTAAGTAGGTCAAAATAGCCTCTGAAGTGTCACCTAAATGATGAACCGAGGCAATTGCGCGGGATGACTAACTGCGCGGCCGTGCAATGTTGGACCTAAACCGAGCAATCTTATCTGAAGCCAATTGCGCGGGATTGCACATTGCTCGGCCGAGCATTGTGTCAAACCGCGCAATCGGTGTTTTCACGCGAACAATTATTGGGCCGAGGTTTTGGGCTGAGCTCTTGAGTTGGGTTATATCTTCCGAGTAGTGGTTTAAAGATAGGGTTTTTGAGGGATATTTTGGGAGACATATATAAACCTTTGTTAGTTTATTTTTAGGAGAACTTTTATCAAAATTTGGAGGCTAGGGTTTTCTCTCAAGAGAGCAACTTTGAAACTCTTGTAAGTTTGTTTTTAATTCAATTATGCATTGCTAAATTTATTGTGTTTGGCTAGTTATTGAAGTCATGATTTGCACATTGTTGTGAGGTTTGATTGATTCTCTACAAACTTGAATAGAATTTATTCCATGTGCTTAATTGAATCTAAACTAGGGTTTTGTTAAATTAGCTACCTAATTGAATTTCTAGTTATAACTGAATCTGATTAATTACCGGTTGGAGTTAATTTGATCAAGAGTATACTTGAATCGTCATGCTGTTATTTAATTGAATCTAGAAGGTCTTCTAGGTTGTTATTTAATTAGGGTTGTTCGACTGGTAGTTCTATCAACTAAATCTGAAGTTTGGGTTTTAATCCTTAGTAGGGTCATAATCCACAATAGATTATTCAAGTGAGAAGAGAATCAAGAGAATCGATGATCAACAAAGCAATATCATGATGGATTTAACTAGTTGAACACGTTTGTCTCTCATATATTCAAATCATCTTTGCATTCGTATTTACTTTCATTTTTGCATAAGTAGTTTAGATAATCATTCTGAAAACCCCCTCTTTAGTTACTTGGCACTTAAGTAAAAGCACAAATACACAAGTCTCTGTGGGATCGACCCTTACTTACCGCTCTATTGAGTTGGTTAAGTTAGGTTTCTTTGATAGGTATTAACGACCACCGAAATTACCTCATCAGTTCCTGCCCGCTACAAAGAGAAGGTTAAAGCCTTGGTATCCTGCCTAGAAACATTCGCGGTAGAATCCATTCCGCGTGCTGCGGACACAAAGGAAGACGCTCTCGCAAGACTGGGGTCGGCCCTCCCCTTAGAAGTAGGCAACCGCGTGATGGTAGAGAGAAAGCTCTCGCGAAGTGTGACCAGCGAAGTTCTCTCCATCAAACTCGAGGATTTGAGGATTCCCATCACGCGATATGCGGAAAGCGGCGTCCTTCCTGAGGACCCCGCAGGGGCCAGAAAGCTCAAAATGAAGGCGGCTCACTACTGTGTCGTTGGAGGACGACTTTATCATCGGGGTTTCGCAGAGCCCAACTTGCTATGTGTGCCAACCGAGGCCGTAGAGCACATCTTGTTCGAGGCACATGAGGGGGTCTGCGGCGGCCACCCCGGCTGGCGTGCCTTGTCGCACAAAATCGCCCACTTAGAGTATTTTTGGCCCACCCTCAGAAAGGACGCGAGGGCTTACGTTCAGAAATGTGACGGGTGTCGGAAGCACGCCAACGTCAAGCATGCCTCGACCTCGCGCATGCACTCGATCCATGCACCCTGCCCCTTTGCGATGTGGGGGATGGACATTTTAGGACCCTTCCCCAAGGCCGTGGGGCAGGTACAGTACATCCTGGTCGTCGTCGACTACTTCACGAAGTGGGTCGAGGCAGAGGCGATGGAAAAAGTCACAGGGACAAGGGTCTACAATTTTCTATGGAAAAACCTCGTATGTTTCTTTGGGGTCCCCATGACCATCATGACCGACCATGGTCCCCAGTTCGATTGCGAGGAAGCTCGGACCTTTTGCTCCGAGCTTGGCATAACCCTCAAGTTTTCATCGGTGGCCCATCCCTAATCAAATGGCTAGTTAGAGAACGTCAACGCCCGTATCTTGTCCGATCTTAAGAAGCGGCTGGGCGTAGCACAAGGCCGCTGGTCGGAGCTTCTCCCGCTCAACCTGTGGACATATCGAACGATCACGCGTCTCACCACGGGGGAGACACCTTTCGCCTTAACCTACGGGGTGGACGCGCTGGTCCCGGTAGAAACCTTGGTCTCTTCGCCGAGGGTCTTCGACTTCAACGAAAAAGAAAACGATGTCAATCTCAAGGTAGAATTACAGTTCAGGGACGAGCTCCGCGAGGTCGCCGCTCAGCGCTCGATGGAATAAAAGTGGAGAGTTGCGGTGTATCATGACAAGAGGGTTAGACCCCGGGTCTTGGTCTCGGGAAATCTCGTTTTAATGCACACCGAGGGCGGCAAGTTAGACCCAAACTGGGAGGGACCGTACCTCCTCGGAGAAGAAGTCGCGCCCGAGGCCTTTAAGCTCAAAGATAGCGAGGGGAGCACTCTAAGCAAAACTTGGAATGTCGCTCGACTCAAAAGGTATTATGCGTAGAGGTTTCCTTAGAAAAATCTCGTTGTCACCAAAATTTTGTGAATAAAGGGTGACGTGTTCGTTTCCGATATCGTCTCAATGTGAAAACAATCAAGCGAGGTCGCGATCATTGGGAGAAATCCCAAGTGATCGTCATAATCTATCCTCCCCAAGCTTCCCGCTTGGGTTGGAGACAATCTAGCAAGGTCGCGATCATTGGGAGCAATCCCAAGTGATCGTCATAATCTATCCTCCCCAATCTTCCCCCTTGGGGTTGGAGACAATCAAGCGAGGTCACGATCATTGGGAGCAATCCCAAATGATCGTGATAATCTATCCTCCCCAAGCTTCCCGCTTGGGGTTGGAGACAATCAAACGAGGTCGCGATCATTGGGAGCAATCCCAAGTGATCCTCATAATCTATCCTCCCCAAGCTTCTCGCTTGGGGTTGGAGACAATCTAACGACGCCGCGATCATTGGGAGCAATCCCAAGTGATCGTCATAATCTATCCTCCCCAAGCTTCCCGCTTGGGCTTGGAGACAATCAAGAGAGGTTGCGATCATTGGGAGCAATCCCAAGTAATCGTCATAATCTATCCTCTCCAAACTTCCCGCTTGGGGTTGGAGACAATCTAGCGAGGCCGCAATCATTGGGAGCAATCCCAAATGATCGTCATAATCTAGCCTCCCCAAGCTTCCCGCTTGGGGTTGGAAATAATCTAGCAAGATCGTGATCACGGGGAGCGATCCCACATGATCACCTCGATCCGAGCGAGGCTCGTGATTGCTGCAAAAAACTGACATGCGCGATCCGAACAAGGCTCGTGATCGCTGCATATAATCTTGGACATGCGCGATCCAAGTGAGGCTTGTGATCGCCACATATAATCCGTGACATGCGCGATCCGAGCAAGGATCGTGATCGCTGCATATAATCTGACATGCGCGATCCGAGCAAGGCTCGGGATCGCTGCATATAAATTGGGTGACGTGCGCGATCCGAGCAAGGCTCGTGGTCGCTGCACGGTTGTAAAATAAACGAATGGCCCGATATGGCTCGAGCAGTCTGCAAGTCTTGCAGCACTCGGGCTATGGGGATGGAATGGGCCTTTGGAACCCTAAAAAAACACGCAATGTAACCACAAGCGAAGATAGAAAGAAAAATACATAAAGTAAGGCCGCAAAGGCAAAAATATCATATTACAAACCCCAGCGGGACCATCAAAATATTTGAAGAAACAAAAAATTACAAGAGTGCTTTTCATTCACTCGGCTTGTCAGCAGAAGGGCCCATGGAGATTTGGCGGAGGGGAGAGGCAACAATAACTTCGAGCTTGGAGGTAGGCTCGGCCCGTGCGGGTTTATGATCACCCAGAGCGGGGTTCAAACCTTCCTGGACAGAGAGATCTGCGGCAGGAACTACGTTTTCGCTCGGTACAACCCCGTTCTCGTTGTCGAGGAAAAATTCACATTCTCCCTCGGGCTCCTCCCCGGTCTTCCCCATGGTCAGTCCATAATTGGGGATGAAGAAGGCGATGCGGGGGTCGATATGCTGATGCTTCGTGACTGCCTGTTTCACCCCCACGCAAATTGTCTGCTGGTACATCCCATCAATGCTGCTCAACAGCTCTTCCTGGTACTCGGCCGACTTAACGTATTTGGGCCCTGTAGCCTCCACCTCCTCGTTGAGCTCCTTGATGCGGTGGTGAAGGTTGCTGTTCTCCTCCTCCACCTTCTGGAGCTCTGACTCTTTCTCCTTAAAATATTTATGTTCCTCGGATAGTTTGGTCTGAAGATCCTCAACCGAGGCCTGTAGGTCCCCGACCAGGGCCTTCGCCTTCGCCTCCTCCTCCTCCTCCTTCGCCTTGACCGCCTCCTTGGCCTCATCCTTCGTTGCGACCTCCGCAGCCCGAACCCGCCTCTCAACTTCGGCGAGAGCCTTCTCCTTCTTGGTGCACTCCTCCGTGCTGGCCTTAAGCCTCTCCTCCATCTTATCCATTCTCTTATGGAGGAGGTTGATGCGACTACAATTGTAGTTCTCGAAGAAGTTCTGCTGAAGAACCAAAAATATGTTAGGGGAGAACAAGCAAGAAACTTTCAAGCGAGGCTTACAAAGAAAAAACAAAACATACCATCACCGAGTAGCGGAGGGCCTCGTCGTTAAGGGCGTCCTCGGAGAGATTGTTCGCCCACGCAATCTCCTCCTTCCAGTCCTCCTCGTTCCAGTTCCTGAGTGCGCCCCGGAACGGCCCGGGGCAGTGGAACTTCGTGGCAGGAGGGCCAGTGGCGAAAAGAGCCCGCCCCTCAAGGCTGGAACCTAGGACGATCTCCCTCCTCGAGGAGATGCGTTGACCGTCCCCCTTGTGCTTCTTCCTTTTCTCCCTGCGAGGCGACGCCTCCACTCCCTTCCTTTTGGATCCAGCCCCGTCACTGGATCGTGGGGGAGCCTGGGAGGACACTCTAGTAGCGTCTCCCTTGGGAAGCCCCCCCTCAACAATTTTAACCCCTGCGACCTTCGGCGTCGGGGCCTTCGAGGCCCCAGAGGTCTGCGCGGCAGGCAATCTTCTTTCTCTTCGCCCTCGAGGCCAAAGCATCTAAGAGAGTCACTGAGAAGGAAAAAGCTAGTTAATACGAGAGAAGGGGGAGAAGGTCACAAAAAATCAAAATCTAGAATGCGTGATCCGAGCGAGGCACGTGATCATCGCAAACAATCAAAATCTAGAATGCGTGATCCGAGCAAGGCTCGTGATCTTCGCAAACAATCAAAATCTAGAATGCGTGATCCGAGCAAGGCTCGTGATCATCACAAACAGTCAAAATTTAGAATGCGTGATCCGAGAGAGGCTCGTGATTATCGCAAACAATCAAAATCTAAAGTATACAACCTGAGCGAGGCCTCGAGGTTATTGCACATGGTCCCAATCTAACACAAAGCAAAACAAGAAACAAATGCAAGAGCGAGAAAACATAGAGATAAGTTGCCTTGTGGGAAGGTAAGACTTAGACCCGCCCGCTCGAGCTGATCCTGCGCCAAGTATTCCCAGTAAGGCGCTTAGCGTGGCGTTGTGAACCGAGTCTTGATCTCGGTGACATCTAACGACCCCTTGGGATGACGAAAATTTTCCAGTGCCGAGGGGATGTTGAGGTAACTCCCAGAACGATCCCGAACCAAGAACCACTTGTCCTTCCACTGGCCGACGTTCGACTGGGTGGTGGTGATCTTGAGTCCGGGCAAACTTAGGTTGATGAGACATGATCTCTGCTCTCATCTTGCTAAAAACAGGCTTGTCATGGCATCCATGTAAGGCCCTTCCCCGAGCTCATAGCTCCGGAGGGTGTACGCACACAGATGCCTCCATGCGTTGGGAAACAGTTGCGCGGGGAAGACATTTATTAACCATAAAAAGTCGGCTATGTGCCGAGCGAGAGGCAGCCGGAAACCGGCCTGGAGGCTGTGCAGATAAACAACCGCGCATTGTTCGTACATGGCCAAGGAGCAGCCGTACCCCCCGGGGAGCACCAGCTCAACCCCCTCGGGCGAGGGAAAGTCCTTCGTGATCTTTTCTATGGCCTCCCTTTTGAGAACTGTCGAGGCCCCCTCGGGATGAAAGATCCCGATTGCGGGGTTTGGGGTCATCGGTATCCGCACCTCAAGGACTAGAGGGACGCATGACACCGAATCAGTAATATGCCACGCGAAGAAGCTCGGCTGGTCGTTGGAATTGGACGACCTCACACCAGAGCCAACGAGTTCTTCATCAAAGATCGAAGATGAGGCCATCTCAACCCCGGAAGACGTGTGTAATCGGGGAAAGCGCGAGGTAACAGAAGTGTCGGAGGCACTAGGTGAAGGGTCGCTGAACACAATCGAAGGGGACCTCGGGATCTGAGAATCACTGGTTTCAACGGTTCTTGCGGTTTCGGAAGAGACTTCGTAAAAATCTTCCCAGAGTTTGAATGTGAGGCCTGGTGGAGGGCTCGAAGAGACTCCTCTAGGCATGAAAAGTGAAGTCCAGTTTGCGAGAAGCGAGCTCCTGGAAAAGAAGGAGAACTTTTGACACATCGAACAAACCAAAAAAGAAAGGAAGAGTGAGGTAATGACGTAGAGGAGGTGTGACTCTAGGGCTACTCTGATAGATGGGACGGCCTAGGAAGAATGTGAAGCGCCAAAACAGAAGGGTAGAGTGGAAGACAGCGTTTGGAAGATCAAACGTCCCATCTCCCAAGCGGCGAGACATTTGGTTTCCCAAAAAGCATTCGAAATTCGAAAAAGAGAAGCGGCAATGAACTCAACCGTCAGCTGGCACACCAAAAGGCTCGAGAACATCGCCGGACTACCAACGCCACCCCCACTCCCACCGTTTCGCCACCGTGACACCGGCGCAAAACACCGGGAGCCTACCGTCTCCGCCTAGGGGACGAGGCGGAAAAAGAAAAAATGCACCAAAAACACATGCAAAGAGAGGATCGACTACTGAGTGCCCTATGGAACATATTAAAAATTTCCTTGATTTATGTGACACTATTGCTGTTGAAGGTTTCTCACTTGAATATGTTCTATTAAAAGCTTTCAGGTGGTCTCTTACTGGAAAGGCCCTGAGCTGGTTGGAGAGCTTACCTCCTAAGTCTATCAAGACTTGGAAGGCTTTGTATGATCAATTTCTTACAAAGTTTTTCCCTCCTGCCAAGACAACGGAGTTGAGAAAACGCATCACCTCCTATCACCAGCTGCCTAACGAGACCTTTGTAGAGACACGGGAGAGGTTCATGGAGATGCTCAGACAGTGCCCCACTCATGGGCAACCCATATATGTGCTCCAAGAAATCTTCTTCCAAGGGATCAATGCAGAAACAAAGAACCGCATCAACACACACACTGCATACGGATTTATAGAGATGGATCCCACTGCTGCATGGGAACTGCTGGACAAGTTGTCTAACTATGATGCCATGTATGGGACCCAGCAGCCATCCAATCCACATAAACGTCTCTACATGCCTAATAAAGACGAAGTTGATCCTGATGTCAAAAATCAATTTCTACAAGATGAGATCAATTGTGTGAATAAACAGGTTAGAGCCGCTGAGACATATGCTGAAATGAACTACATGAGAGGTCAATACAGGAATCTGCCTAATAACTTTGACAGGCCAAACAATTATCCAGCATGGGGAAATCAAAATCAAAATCCAAGTTATGCAACACCCCCACCAGATAGACGGCCCGCGCCGTACCGACCTCCAGGCTATCAAGAGCCACCATCCTAGGTGCAAGGACTTCAAGAAGGAATCAATGGAGTCCAAGCTAACCTCAACAACCAAATGAAAAGATGAGGAGAGTTCGATGTTTGGAAGAAGAGTGTCGACTCACAGCTAGGGAACCTGGCTGCACATATTCCGAGGCTGCAAGGGCAACTCTCGGGCCGCCCTGAGGAGAACCCTAGAGGACGAATAGCGGTCGTGCACCTCAGGAGCGGAAAGACACTATCGGAGCATGCCAAAGCTAAGGAGAAGAACCCCGAATCTGAAGAGGATGCCACGGCCCAGGTCGACAACGAGCCAAAAAGAGTCGTTACCAATCTTGAACCACTCGGTATCGATCCTCCCAGGGTCATCACCGACCCCAACTCAGATAAGTTTTCTACACCGAGCTCCTCACTTAGTCCCAAGCTCGATACCGACCCCACCAGGGTCGGTACCCATCCTTCTAAAGCACCGATCGACCCTATTTTCAACCCGGTAGCATCACCTCTCGAGATCCCTTTGGCTCCGAGATTGGTGAAGTCTCTTCCCTTTCCTACTAAGAAGTCTAAGGACTCAATTGAAGGCAATTTTAAGCGTTTCGTTAAGATTCTCCAAGGCTTAAATATTTCTATACCATTCGCTGATGCCCTAAGCGAAATGCCGGCTTACACAAAGTTTTTGAAAGATATTCTTAGCAGGAAACGATCCATAACAGAGCTTACAGATGAGGTCTGATCTATTACACTTCCAGAGAAGTTAGGAGACCTAGGGAGATTTGCTATCACAATTGGCATAGGTGACCACCGATTCAAGGCTTTATGCGACTTGGGAGCCAGTGCCAGTTTACTCCCTCTATCAATCTGGTCAAAAGCTAACATGGGACCTCTAGAACCTGTGGATATGAGGCTGTATATGGCGGACGGATCAAGTGTGAAAGCTACAGGAGTCGTTGATGATTATCCTATTCAAGTGAGGAAATTCTTCATTTCAAATGATTTCATTGTCGTCGACATGCCTGAAGATCCTCTAGTCCCCATCATTCTAGGAAGGCCATTCCTTGCTGCAGCAGGCACTAGAGTTGACGTTCGGAGAGGACTCCTCACTTTCGATATAGGAGAGGAACGGGTCGAGTTCAGCCTTAATCAAGATGCTAATGATACAACTGCTACCGCACAAATCGAGATGTCCCAGCCAGAGCTCGACATTGCTGAGTCTGAAGTTTCTCCTCCGATTAATAAAGACTATAAAAGTGCAACCGAGACCGCTACCGACCCCTCCTTGGGCCGTTACCGAGCCCCTTGTACAACAATACGACAACGGTGGCTCGTTTTTGCACGACACCGAGAGAGTTTTTGCTTCTAATAGGTCGATAACGACCTCAAATACCTCGGTGTCGACATCCTCACTAATCGATCGAGGTGAGTATTCTAACTCTGGATTCACTATCGCTGATCATGATCCTTCCTTATATCATATTCCTACACCATATCCTGTTATCTATGCTATAGAAGAATCGAATCCTCCTTGGTTTTCAGATTTCACTAACCCTTGTGTAGGAATACCGGACATATTATTAGAAGATAAAGGACCAAACCTAGTGAGAAGAAATAACGATGCCTTTAACGCTAGGTATAGGGTCTCTCAAGACCCCGACATAGCCGAGAAGGAACCGCCCTGATTAGCTCAGGTAAGTTCGTCGGGCTAACGACGTTAAAAATAGCGCTTATGGGAGGCAACCCGGTTTTAGTTTTTAGTTTTAATTTACGTTTTTTTTCTTTTCTTTTAGCTCTTTTTCCTAGCTTTCTTTTGAGTTTTTAGTAGTTAAGAAGTTTGCAAGATAGAATATTTTCGAAGCTAACATGTCATAGGAAGTTGGGCTCGAAAAACGCTAAAAACGAGTCGCTCAAGCTCGGTACCGAGCTGCGAGTCTCGTTACCGACCTGAGACGGCACGTGAAATCCAGAGCGAACGCGGGCGAGGTAAGTTCTTTAAACCTAATCTATCTTCTATCTTTCTCCTTACCCTCACGCCGCCTCTTGCCTCTTGCCTCTTCCTATTAAACACTCTCAAGCCCTCCAAATTCCACACCAAATCCCACACCAAATCTCAAACCAATCCCTCAAATTCTCAATCGATCTCTACCGGAATTCCCACCCCCATCGATCGTAGCACCACCGCACTCTAATCTCGCTCTACTCACTCGATAACGAGCACAATCCTAGTGACTCGTTACCGGAGCACTCAAGCCCTCGTTACCCTTTCAAAATTCGATTTTTGTTCTTCAATTCTCCAATCTACGGTATGATTTCTAAACCCTAACTCTTTTCTTGAAGTTTCATGGTAATTTGGGGTAAAATTCATATCTAGATCTTGTATGTGAAAATCGGTTTGCATGTCTATATTGCATTGTGCTTCTATTGCTTCTTTGATTGGTGATTAATCTTGATTGAAATTGGGTTATTTTTTCTTGATTTGCATTGAAATTTTGATAAGGAAAGCATGAAATAACTTGTTCTAGAATTGATTGATTTTCACCATGAATTTTGGCAGTTATTGGCATGATTAGATAGGGTTTCCAGCAAGTATGGGGTTGCATGCTCTAGATTGTGTGTTTTTGTGAGAAATCATGGTTCAAATTGTGCTGAACTGTTGAAAATTCTGAGATTTGGAACTCGGAATCACTTGAGCAATGTTCACGCTCAGGTCGTTAACGACTTGAGAAGGTCGCTAACGACCTGAGAATGCGCAGATCTGAAAACCAAACCCAGGAACCTCGTTACCGACCCAATTAGCTCGGTACCGAGGTAGGTCGAGACCATTTTTTAGTGCAAGTATGGGGTTTTGTTTGATTTGTTTGTGTGGATCTTATCTTGGTTTTTCATGGTGTTTTCAGGTACAAATGGCAAGCACTAGCCGAGCTAATATTAGAGTCGGAAAGAAGAGGAGGACTCAAAGGTCCCCGTCTCCTCCAAGCATGGACAATGTCATTCTGGCTACTTGGGAGCAAGATAAGATCTTTGATTCTGTCCTTCAGAAGGACCACTTCACAAGGTGGTTCTCGAGATCAAGCGCAAGGGATTTGGGGATCTATGATGACGTCAAACACGCTTTTTCCATTCTAGGTATACCACATCTATTAAGAAGGACGAAACATCGCACTACCCGGCCCTCACATCCGAGTTCATAGCCACTCTCCAAACAAGCTTCAAAAACAAGACTTCGGTTGGGTAAATCAAGTTCCGGTTGGGCAATATTGATCGCGAGTGCACAATGGCCCAATTCAATGGACTCCTCGAGCTTCCTCACCACTCTAGGGATTACAAGATCGATGATTTCAAAGTTACCGACACTTGGAGTTATATTTCCGGGGAGGTCGAACCTTCCACACTGGCACTCCCAGGGGCAAGCATCATCAACCCCATCTTCCGGATCATTCTCCGAGTCTTGGGCGCCACTTTTTGGCCCAAGAAAGAGCTTTCAAGGCCAACACGGTTAGAGGTTGCATGCCTCTGTACTATTCTTTTTGAGGACCCTGCCCCCTTGAACTTGAGGTATGAATGGTTGAGATATGTCGAGAAGTACGGGATCAAATCAAAAGAAGTATGGTGCGGAAATTTGGTGAGTCTTCTGGCGGAGAACCTCGGTATCGATCTCGAGCGCTATACTCCACACCGTCCCCAGAAGCTAGACTCCAAGTATTGGTTCTCTTCCAACATCTTTGTGAGAATCGAAAGAGGGATAGCCACCAAGGTACTTGGTCAGGATGTGCTGCTTACTCGAGCCAAGTTTGAGTTGCTATATGTGTCGAATTGGTATGAAGCTTGGACGGGTCATGCATTCTCGTTGGAAAGGAAGCCACAAGATGAGCCGTCATTGAGGGAGTGTGAGACAAGATTCGACAGAGAAGAGGTTGCTATGGATGAAGATGAGGCAGCCACGGAGGAGCTCGATATCGAGGATGATGACCTCGGTACCGAGGTCCTTGGCGAGGAAGACGACCTCGATAACGACCCACCTGAGCTCGTTAACGAGTATTTTTCGGTCAGTACCGAGGCATTCGACTTCGGTAACGAGCCACCATCTCCACCCACCGAGCCTCAGTCGTATGCAATGATGCCCTACAAACTGGTGATCTATCAAGACCACTTCCAGCCCCAAGATCATTATCAACCACCTCCTTAGCCCACCTATTCTGGATCAAGTGTTCCACCTCCATGGGCCGATGATTTATCTTTCCAGATGCAGCAACTGAACTTGCAACAGACACAGCTCCACCAGCAGATGGGTGTCTATTCAGCTCGCATGGCTCTTGAGGATGCGAGGCATCAACAGGCAGATGCTCGTTGGAGGACAATGGAGCAACATGTGACGGTTAATGAGGAGCGCTGGAGGACCATGTACGAGTTCATGGGCAACTTTCAGCGCCAGTTTCCACCACCACCACGGAGATGATTCAGTTTCAAGGATGTTCTTTTCTGCTTCATAGATATCTTGTGAGTTTCTTTCTTTTTCCTTATTCTTTTATTCAGATTTGCTTTATTATAGTAGGGACACTTTAATTTTAAGTATGGGGTAGGGGAGGAAAGAAAACTTGCTTGCTTGTTTGCTTGTTTTTATTTGCTTTGTTTTGTCTCTTGTTTTAGTTGTCTTTGTTTAGAAAAAAATAAAAAATCACAAAAAAATTGAAAATTTTAAAAAATTTCAAAAACAAAAGTTTTTTTAGAATGGATAAGTACCTTGTCTTTTGGTTCTATGATAGTTAATTGCTTACATCACCATGTAATTTCCTTTTAGCATGTTTTTGATAGTATAGCCTGATTCTTAGTATGAAATTGTTTTATAGAGGAATAGTATTTGATGAAATTGAGCATGTATAACTTTTACCATGAGTAGTGCAATCCAACAAAAGTAACCTTGTGAGTTATTTTTTACCTTATAGGGAGAACATAAAAAAAATACATCTTCTTTTCTTGTGTGATTTTATGCATATTATCTCTCGGAATTGTGATGGTTATCTATTTCTTGAGACCTATATAAGATTTTTAGTTCATTACTTGTGGAAATCATATGATAAAGAATTTATTTTTTATGAGCCTTATTTATCCCTATCCACCTTTACATGATCCTTCTTTTTGACAACCAATTTGAGCTTTAGCCTTTTATTTTAAGCTCCACAAAATTATTTTCCTAGCCGAAATAAGCTTGACCCTATCCGGGGATTAGGACTTAGTTGGAGAGGTATGTTTTGTAGAGTGAAAAATGTTATGTTTTGGTTCAAAATAAGGGTTTTGGGAAGGGTAGATTGGAAGTCTCTTGTTTTATTTTGTAAAAAGGTCTCTTGGTAGAAAAGATGCACAAAAATAAGAGAAGAAAGGAAAATGTTTGGATCGATACCGACTTAAATTGGCTCGGTACCGAAAGAGAAAAAAGAGGAGAAGTGTAGCTCGTTATCGACCCTATCAGGCCGTTAACGAGGCAAGTCGGGAGTAAAGGAAAATACTAAATAAAAATGAAAGAAAAAAAAGAAAGGGAAGATGTGCAGTTTGTTTAAAGTAAAAACCAGAGGTTCTTTATGTTTGTATGAGGCTTTCTAGGATTAAAAGGTGAGTGAAAAAGAAAGTGCTTAATGAGAGTAAGTTTGGTTATCTCTTGAGAGGTTTTGGATGTGTGTGAGTTTTTAGGAGTCTTTGATTCCCTGATATTATAAGCACCACATGACCAAAATATTTCCACGCCTATTTGTTATTTCCAAGCCCCATTACAACCCAACCGAATGGAAACTTCTATGAAGTTTTTCATTGAGCCTAAGTTCTCTTGATGATTTTTGCTTGTTTTGACAAATCTTAGGTGGAGAGTTTGGTGATATAAGTTCCAATTTCTATGAGTTTTTGCATATAAGATTGAGTTGAGAGATTGATTTTATAAGCCCAAAACACTTGAGAGTTGAGTGAAACACATATATCCTTGGTAAGGTTGGATTGTAGCTACTTATGTTTATTAGTGCTTATATATGTGTGATGACGTTAATAGTCATTTGCTATTTTTGCTATGTTTGATGTTGCTTTTGAGATAATGGATATTGCTTGATGAGCATGATGTTTGGTTTTGGTTATTGTATAGTGATTGCTTGAGGACAAGCAAGCTTAAGTATGGGGTATTTTGATGTTCATGTTTTTAGTCTAGTTTTAGGTGTCTTTCTTAGGTTGTTTAGTCTAGTTTTAGTAAGTTTTAGATTTAGTTTTGTGTGTTTTTGGATAAGTTTGCATATTTGGTGAAAAGTATGGAAGCTACTCCGTTTTGTGTCTTTTTGTACGTTTTTAAGCAGAAAGGAGCATTTCTAAGTGAACTGGAGTCAAGTGGTGGAGGGCGGAATGCTTAGAAGAAGGAAAAGAAGAATGCATGTTGAAGATCAAGGAAAAGTTCAAGTGAAGCCATGTAAGAGTGCAAATAAACCAAAACAGAGAGCTCGTTACCGACCTGTGAGGGTCGGTACCGATCTGTGCATCAGAATCTTTGCTAAAGAATTCGGCAAGTGTCTACCAACCTTGTGCAAGTCGTTAACGAGGTGACCTGTGTCGGTAGAGCAGCGCCGACTTTCGGGATTTATATCTTTTATCTTGTGATCTTTTTAGTTTGGTAAGTTTTTTATCTTCTAGATCTTTTATTAGATAGCTTTCTTTAGTATAAATAACCTTGTTCTAGCTTAGAGAAACAAAGAGAGAGTTTTGAAAAGGCCGAGAGAGAGAGAGAGAGAGAGAGAGAGAGGGAGAGAGAGATTTCGATCGAGAGAAAGATAACGGGTCATGATCGGAGTCTTTATTCTTGGTTCTTCATTTGTTTCGGAGTTTGAACGTGTGGTTGTAAGACAATATTTCTTTTAATCTCAAGTAAGTTTTACTTTTCGATGTTCTCTTTGAATAAAGTTGTTTGTTTTGATTCAATCACATGTGAGTAGTTTTTTTTTCTAGGGTCGGGGTTGAAACCCGACATAGTTGTGCATGATTGATTGAATGTGTTGATGTTTTGATTTCCTTCTATCCTTTGATTTTCTTGTTTGTGCTTATACTTAGACGAGAGTCGAAGTAATTTGAGTTTATTGCTTGATCGAAAGAGAAAGTCTTGAACTTGAAAGTTGATATTGTTCGATAACGAAAGTTTCGAGCTTTGGATTCAAAACAAGTGATAAAGTGAATTAATTTATGAAAGTTGGTTGATTTGCTTGTTTAGTCAACGAAAGTTGATAGATTTATCTTCAAAGGCATGATCTTTATCTTCACATGAGTTTATATGCATAGCTATGTTGTGGTAACCCTTGTCCTAGAGCTTTTTATCCTTTGATTTATCTTAGTTTTACATTCGAATTCACTCGTTACCGAGGCACTAGGATCGGTACCGAGCCTGCACTTGCATCGTATTAATTTTTCTGTTTCAGTAGAAATCCAGCATCGTTACCGACCTTGACAAGGTCGTTAACGAGGTCGTTCGTAGCTGTTTGCTTTGTTTTATTGCTTTCTTAGTTCGGTAAACAGACAACCTTGCTTCCCGTGGACGATCCTAACTTCGCTATACTCAGCGGGGTCTTGACTACAAATTTTATTTGTTGTTAAGTAAATCCCTTTCAACACTTAGAATCGCTCAATTTGGAGTTTAGAGTTCAGAGAACCACCTTGAACAAGTGCGAGCTAAAAATTGTCCCTAACACCACTTAGGAGATCATTTGTCCAAATCATTTTGGTTGCCATACGCCCTCAATCATGCGTGACCCTTACAATGACACTTGTGGAGTATCACTCCCATTCATGTGGCCACAAGGTGATGGCCCATCGTCACTGATGAGATGTGTCTACTATAACGCTTTCAGGATTGAGTTGCCACTAAGCTATGGTGTTCATGAGATTTTCACTTGGAAGTGCACTCGGATTCGAGGACGAATCCTTTTTCAAGGGAGGGAGGATGATGTGACTATGCTAAGGCCGTTACATCGTGAGATAGTGATCAGGCGCGCTTGTCTTTTTGAAGGTCGCGACTTGTGTGGTTCATTGCTTGGCTTGTGAGGGTGTTTTGTGACATTTGGAAATGTTAGGTCTGTTTTGTTATTTGTTAAACTTTTTCTAAGGCAAATATCACTTTTGCCATTAAGTCTTTCTTTAATTATAAGCCGCTAGGGTTCTAGTTTCCTAATTAGACAAGAATTGATGAAAATTCAAGGGCACTTCGGTAGTACTAGCGACTTCCGGGGGGAAACAGGGACGGCCTTCCCCTCAAGCCCCCTGGATCTGCCACTGTATGTAGCCATTTTTTATTCAATAAAATTAACGAAGTGTATTGGCTCCCCTTTTAAATAAAATAATTACAAATCCATCGTGTGCATGCTTTGACAAAACAAACAAAAAATCCATCTTACGCTAGCCCTAGAAGAATTACGAGTCTAAGTCTTACTCGTACTATCTTGACACGTTGTCTTTGTTAAAAGAAATACATGCTTCTCTCCAAATTGTAGCAATTTGACTAGGTTGGTAGCCTGGCAACACCTTTTGTTAATGAGAGTTTGTTAGCTAGCTATGTACATAGATACGAGTCAATTCATTGGATTATATAAATTAGATTCGGCATGCATGCTTCTCTTCACGTACTGGATATAATTTCTCTGTTCTCTCGATCACACTAATTAGTTACATCAAATTTTATATATCATCTATTTCACTTCTCTATTTAATATTTTCAAAGAATATAAGAGCACACACTTTTTTATGTTCACTTTGTACTTCCCCTCTAGTCTTTTCTATCTTTTGTTTCCCGCCCTTTTCCTCCTTTTTTACTTTGGGTCCTCTTGAAATATCCTCCTAACGTTGAGTTGGGATAAGGGTGGGTGCATCGTCTCGACCCCCCAGATCCTGTCATATCGGACTCCACTGGGTAGATGTTGTTGTTGTTGTTGTTGATATTGTTGTGCACTTTCACAGTACAAATGAGCTACATAGTCGCACTGTTGGCAAGTATAAACCCATGTGTCCGGGTCAATGTCTTTGTAGCAGACAAGGCACCACTCGTATACTTGATCATCATCGCTGTCTATCACACACGAGAACTGGATCTTGATAGTGTGCAGGTGGCCACCATGTTGACTCTCCGTTTGTAGAGGCAAGGCCAGGCACTTCAAGTGATATTGGGACTTGCAAATATGACAACCATAGCTGAAGCAGTCACCTTCTAATCCACAAGCGTTACAAAAATAGTGTGTCGAAAATCCTTTACGTGCGCGTAAAAAAAGAGGGTGGTCATCTCCGCCGTTGTGGTTAAAAATCACGGGCAATTTCTTAGATTTAACAACGGTTCGAAAAAAGCAGGAATTGCAGGAATTTGAAATTTTTTTCCCTTGATGTAAGCAAGAGTAGCATGCATGGTTGCGTTGTGGTGATTCTGCTTGGAAAAATGCCAAAATGGCACGAAAGTCGCCAATCAACTCTAACATGTGTTTGAGTTTGGGAGTGGTGGCGCAGGCTTGATGAAAAGAGAGGCTGCAAAATTGACAGTAGTAGGCTCCGTGTCCGTCGGCGGAAGAGGTGAGGATTTTTTGATCACAAATCTCGCAAGTATTATCAATCAGGAACCGGTTATTGTTGGTGAATCTGAAAATGCAGTCGCCGGGCTTGCAACAATAGTGGTTTGTGGTCACTCTAGAGGCACCCTGCCTTCCCTGTTCGAGCTGCTTCCGTCTCCATTCGGCGTAGTTCACTATACGAGGGTGAAGGTGATCATCATTGTCTTTGTAATTGCGGGGAGATGATCCATCATCATCATCATCATCATCATCACCATCATCATAATCATCATCATCATAATCATCATCATCATCGTCATCATCATCATCAACATCGTCATGGTCATTTGGATCATCAACATAGTTGGTGAGGAGATGCGTGATAGCTTTGGCAAAAAGAGAGCTATAGCCACCTCCTCCAAACTTGGAGATACTATGTGAGATATCTTGAAAAGGGTCCACCACCAGCTTCTTGATGGTTACCTGAGGATGATGAGAGCGAGCCAGGGTTAGAAAATACTCATCACAATTACCTTGTTGTAGTAGTAATTCGGGTTCTCCAATAGTAGTCTCCTCCTTGTCCACATCCTTCAAACTACCGGGCTCATACCACTTGCGCTTCGTAAATCCCTCGAAGCTCTGTTCCCACAGGAACTTATTCCTCCTCCGACACTCGATGATGATCAGGGGACGTGGATCACGTTTTGAAACCTGATCGAATATATCAGTGAGCTTAATTAAACTAATCAATTGCTTGATTTTTATAATCGATCATATATTGCTAGTTAATTAAAACTAACTAAAGAGTCGTAGAATCACTCGTCGACAATAAATATGGCAATACATTGATTAATTAACAACCCAATCAAATCTCTACTAACAAATTAAACTGGCCTAAATCGAATCATATATATACCACTAACCAATGTGAACTAGACTATAGAAAAAAATACAATATTATATATATTTGGAGTAATATCTAAACAATATACCTGATCATCAATAGTCGTCGACGTCATTCTCATCATCATATCTATCAACTGAGCGAGCTGGAGTTTATAATTGAAGACATGAGAGGTGAGGATGGCGCAGTTTGCTCCATCGCCATGCGTGTCTCCAAGGACATGGTATGTAGCCATCCGGCAGATGACATCAAAGGAAACAGATTGCAGGCGCGCTGCCTCCTCTTTATCGATATCATCAACGCCGGTGCCGACGCCAGACAGAGTATCGAGGGGGCCTTGTATATCATACACTGGACACCCCGACCATCCTCTGAGCATGTGACAAATGGATTCCCTCCCTGTATGAGGATGCCCCATCACCACAATTATGCCCGGTGACCTCTTCAGCTCTTCATCTGGAAACTCCTTCCTCGCCTTGTTTCTTTCATCCACACCTCTGATATACCTATAGTCTCTCTCTAGCTCCATCACATCATACTCGCTACTCGACCTGTAAGTCGACCAAACGCTTCCCATTCTCAATCCCACTCAATACAATCTCGCTACAAGCCTACACCAACTCTTTACTACGTTGTACGTTTTTCTGTAAATCTCGCTGGTGCCCTGGTGTACATAGACAAATGATCCATCCTGATCTTTTTCTTTTTCTTTTTCTTTTTCTTTTTCTTTTGGTAAGAATCTCTTTTGCTTTGACACTTTATATTTTTTGCTTTCACCTAACAAAACAAGGTGCAAATGCTCACTAGCTATATTTAAAAAACTGTACAACCCTTTCTTACTTACTCTAATTAGTTGAAAAACTCTAATTAGTTGCACCAGCTAATATAAACGCCGTTTGTTTGATATAAAAACACTAATAACTAGTTGGGAACCTAGTTTTTTTAAAAAAAAATTTTTTTTTTAAGTTTTTGCACTAATCTTTAGTAGTTTCTAGTAGTTTTTGTTAAATAAATTATAATTATTTTCCAAATAAGACAAATCTTTAAAAAATAATTATTTTTCAAATATTTAACTATTCTTTTTTTATATATCAAGTTGAATTTAAAATTATTATATTTAAAAATAAATTAGTCGAACATTACCAAACAGTGTTTATGTATTTTATACAACTTCCAACTATTTTTACAATTACTTTTACAACTCTAACTGATTTTTTTGGTGGCTTAACAAACATAGCCTTAGCTTGTGCTCCACTTTTTTTTTACTTTTACTTTGGAATAAAGTATGCAATATAAACTTTGTGCACTGTACCCGTCACAAAGGAATTTTTTAGGGACCAAGTAACGCATATCTGCATTAGCAATTAATCTCGTGACTTTGAAGATTGGCTATATCCTACATTCCTACTCTAGTAGTGCGAGCTCTATCGCAGTAATGTACGACCATTGATGAAATTTACAAATCGATGACAAGGACATTTTAAAAAAAAAAAAGCTACTAGCTCATTACAAGGTAAATAATAGAGTTATTTGAATATTATAAGGCTAACCTAAATCATCACAACAGATGATCTTAAGAAAATCAAATAACTAAGTATGATCACGGACCCAAGCATTAAACTGAGAGACATCCAAGGGATCAAATAACGATCCTGAAAAAAAAATTAGAAATAGCAAAACTAAGTTGATTAAAACTAAAATGTGTTCTAGCAAGGAAATCGGCCGCTAAATTGCATTCCCTGAAACAATAAAAAACACCACACAAGGAATAAAAGCAACAAAATGACGGATGTCATTAATAATAGCCTGAATTTCCCAAGGAACTTTCCAAGTTCTTTTTAAAGAATTAATAGTAAGGTAAGAGCTTCAGCTTGGAGAACTGATACTGATTGTTTTTTTTTTCAATCAAACCATAAAATTTTACTATTATAGTCCCGAACTAAAAAACTTGTAAAAGTTGAAGAGTTTATTCGTTTAGAAGCATCAAAGTTCAACTTTAACCAATCAACATGAGACTTCATCCAAACACAATTGTTTTTTCTTTTAGGCTGAGAAACTAGGATAGTGTAGTTGGTTATCAAGTGTGAGGATCCCACCTTGATAAATGGAGGTCTTGGGTTCAACTCCTGCCTCCAACACTTTGTAGGATTAAAAAGGTGTGCACCTTCCTACGGTTTGGGGTGCCTGGGATGCAACCCATGGCTTGTGATTGAGCTCCACCAGTAAGATTGCCGAACGAGGTAGGTTGGAGGCTGGCCCACACCGGTCAGATTTGCCGAGCGAGGCAGGCCGGGAAGGTGGGTATAGGTGGGCTTGATCGCATCACTCATGTGCTTTTTCTGTCATCTATGTCTCCAGCTAGATCATTATCACATTAGCCAATCAGATCTTCTTTGAGTTTCCCTTTCTTGTAGACACAACCTAGATTTAAGTTCCCTTTGACATACCTCAAAATCTATTTCACGACTATCAAGTATGCTGTTGTTGGAGCCTCCATATATCTTCTCATAACTCCAACAAAATAAGTAAGATTAGGCCTCTGAGTTCATTAGATATCTCAAACTCCCTATCACACTCTTGTATAAGGTTTCATCTACTGGTGGTTGACACTTTCCTAACTTGCTCATCTTGGTTCTAGGCTCCATGGAAATTTGACAAGGATTGCACTCTATTGAAGGGTTTCTTGAACAAATAAATTTATATCAAGACCCCGCTGAGTATAGCGGAGTCAGGTTCGTCCACGGGAATGAGAATAGTGCTGAGAGATTAGTTGATAAACTATGAAAAGCAAAACAAACACGAGCAAAACAAGGCCAGGACCGAACCGATTTGGGTCGTGCACGACCCTATGAGGGTCGGTCCTGAGCACAAAACACACACGAAAGAGCACAAACGAAAGCAAGGGTTCGAGCACGACCTTATGAGATCGAGATCGAATCAAAGTCACAAATTTTAATCAATATATAAAAAGTAAATCCTAGGGCTAACATCAATCACAACATCAATTACGATCATAGAAAAGTCAACTTTCGCAAACAATTCAAGTTATCCAATCAACTTTCGCAAATCAAACAACTTTCTATCTATCCTTCAACCTAGGAATATCAACTTTCGCAAATAATCCTATTAGAACTAATCAAGCAATCAACTTTAAACTTTCGCTTTTAGGTTAACCGCAAGATATATGCCTCAACTGTCGCAAAGGAATTAAGCACACGATAGATAAATATGATCTTCAAGCATTCAAATTATGAATTCACGTTTTAGACATGCATGATTGTGTTGGGTTTTCACCCAACCCTAGAATTAAAGAGAACTACTCACTCATAGCAAAGAAAAACGAAGACATGATCAAATAGACAACCCAAAATTCCAATTAAAATAAGAAGTCTTACAAATTTGTCCAACTTGTTCTCCAAGTCTTCTCCCAATGTCAAAAAGCGGAATAAAAATAAAACTAAAAACCGGAACAATCTAGTCTCCCCCAAACCAAAGGGTTTAACCCCCTTTTATAGAGGAAAAGGAGTCCTAAATAAACTAGTAAACAAGATAAAACAACCTTCCTAAAATAAAAAGATAGAATAAATCACAAAATCTCGGATTAAAGCAAAGTCGGCGCCACGCACGACCCACTTAGGGTCGTGCATGACCCTATAAGGGTCGGTCTTGGGAGCTTGTTCTCTGGTTGGGTCAAGCAAGACTTGACTTGGCTCGTGCACAAGCTATAGTGGCTCGATCTTAGGTCGTTTTTTCTCGTCTTGGCTCGTGTACGACCTCCTTTCTTCATATTTCCACTCCTCTTCGGCCTTCTCCTTAGCTTTATCACCTCATAGCTTGTCCATAGCTCATCCACCTTCTCTTGCAAGGCTCTAAATTCTTCATTCAAGCTCCAAAATGTCTATAAAAAGTCACAAAAGATGCTTAGTTTCCGAATCTCAAGGAAATACGAAAACTAAAGCAAAAAGACTCAAAAACATAAAACCATAGTACGAAAACCGACTAAATCTAATCTATCTAGACACTAAAAACCTACCTAAAAAGCGGATATCACACTCTCCCATTCCTAGCTTCTCCAAGATTTTCTTTGCAACCATGACTAACACAAAGAAATTGAACAAGCTCACTCATCTCAAAATTTTGCTACATCTCAGTGATATCCACCTTTTTAGTCATGTTTTTAGGGTGTGTTTTTGTCTTTGAGTCTTTTTCTTTAGTTTTGCGTTTTGTTTTGAGTCGTTTGTGTAGGTTTTCGTATTTTCTTAAGATATGGAGTGCACATAAGCTTTGGTGGTGTTTTATAGGTTTTAGAAGCTGTTTTGAAGTATATTTTGAAGAAAGGAGGAAAGCACTTAAAGATAGCACTCAAGAATGAAGTGAAGATGAAGATTAATCTATGAAGGAAGAGGTGAAGAATAAAGTTCAAGCTAAGAAAGAAGTAGAGAAACTCGTTACAAAGACATAGAAAAAAGAATCGAGTCAAACCGAGGTGTAACAAACCCGCTACTGAAGTTTTACTCTCAGTTACAAAGCTGTTTGCAATGCTGAAGGGGCTGGATAACGACCTTGTGAGGGTCGATACAGAGGTTGCAGGCGTCGTTACCGAGGTACACAGGGTCGGTAATGAGGTGTTCAGCAAGGAAGAGAAGTGAAGAATTCAGCAAGAGTCTACCTACCCTGCAGGGGTCGGTACCGAGGGTTCCGTGTCGGTAGGAGCATCCGCATCGGCGCATTTAATGCACTTTTACCCTATATCTTTTATATTATTAGATATTTTTAAGGCATATATCTTTTATAGATTTATTTCCTTATAGATAGCTTTTAGATAGATTAGTTTCTCTATAAATACTCTTGTCTAGCCTTAAGTTTTCTTATCCTGAAAGTTAGAGAGAGGGAGGGAAGTGAGGAGTACAGAGAGGACGAGTTTTGAGAATTACTTGGAAGACAAGTTTGCTTTGAACATAGTTTTGTAAGTTTTCTCTTTTTAATTCAATTGCTTTGCTTTTAATTATGAACTGTGAGTAGTCTCTCCTTCTAAGGTTGGGGTTAAACCCAATAATGGTTGTGCATGCTTGCTCTTGATCATGTTTTGATTGTTTTTACTGCATAAATCTTCCCTCTTGTTCTTAACCCTTAAAAGAAAAGTGGATAGGAATTTCTCATTCATAGTTGAAGCGAAAGCAGAAACCTTGAATCAGAATAGCCAATTAGGGTTTTGAAGCGAAAGCGGATCAATCCTAGTTGCAGTAGAAGGGATAGATAGTTAAGTTTATTGATTGAACGAAAGATAGTTGATTTAATTGCTTAGTTAACGAAAGTTGACAACTTTATGTGATAAAGGCATGTGTAATATCCACTAAATTCTAAATATAATAAAACGGGTATTTATCCCAATAATTTTTTTCTCTAAAATAGAGAATTTAATAACCTTTATAATTTCATATTAAATTATAAAAGGTTGTAAAAGTTTATTACAATGGAAATTAAGAATTTAATTAAATCTGTCAAAAGCTGACCGAACCCGCTAACCCGACCCAACCCGCCCGATAATTTTAGGGTCAAGACTCGAACCCGAAACCCGAAATCAACCGAACCCGATAGAACTCGAAACCCGTTGGGTTGAAACCCGAAACCCGTTGGGTTGACCGATTTGGTATATTAATAAAATATATAAAATTTATTTTAAAAAATATAATATATTTTATTATTAAAATAAATAAAAATAATATATTATGATTAAATATTATTATTTAATTAAAAATCTATTTTAATAATCATAAAAAATTCTATGTTTTTGACCCGCTAGTCAACCCGACCCGCCCGAAAACCCGCATCGACCCGACCCGGTTTAACTCGTGACCCGTAACGACCCGAACCCGACTCAACCCGAACCAGTAATGACCTAACCCGAACCCGTACGACCCGACCCGATTGACAGGTCTAAGCAAAACGGATCTTTATAGGTTTTTCTCAAAAGTAGAGAATTTAAATATTATTATAATTTTCCTAATAAATTATAATATAAAGAATTATTAAGGTGACAAATAAAAATGTCAAACAAAAATGAATTATAATAATTTCGGATTTTATAATTAATGTATTAATACAAAACTAACAAAAATAAAAGAGAGGCAAATAAAAAGGTGTCAAGAGACGGGACTCGAACCCAAGACCTCTTGCACCCTTCTCACCCTCACACACACTCAAATCCGCTATGCTATTGTAACTTGACTACTCAAATAGGATTTGTATTTGTTTTATCTCCTTCTTTTCTTCTTCTTCTTCCAAATTGAGACATCAGACATATCAAGTCTGATGTACGTAGAAGTAGAACCAATGCATGTGAAATCTTCCTCCCAATTGCCATGGTTGCTTCCATTGACCACCAAAACCACCATCATCACATGTCATCAAGCAACTAACACACTCTCCACCAATCCCCTTCAAGCTTATTCTCCTACAATGGTTAATTCCATCAATGGAGGGGAGATCTCCATATTTCTCTATTTAAAGGGCTGGAAATTTACTCCATTACTCCCACCTTCATCTTCTCTTACTTTCTTCATAATTTCTCTTTCAACCAAAGCAAAAACCACCCATAGATAAGCCCTTTTACTTGCTGAATTTTTCTTCAAAACACCATTAAACCTTAGCCTTTCACCACCGAGCCACCATCGGACCACCACCGAGCCACCACTGGACCCGCGCGCGCCACCCGGACCCTCGTTGGACCACCGCTGGCCTGCTGGCCACCCGTCCCTGGTGGTGCCACCCCTCTCCCCTGGTGCCTTCCTCTGTTTCAATTAGGCGTAGACTTGTATATCAGAAAAGGGTACAATTCATTTTTTTCAATTTTGTTTTTAATCCCTTTAAATTTATAACAAAGTAAATAATATTTTGGCATATCTAAATATCTTAAAAGATTCTAGTTGTTAGACAAAAATCAGATTTTTATGATTATTATTATTTACTAGTAAATAAATGGTTTTATTGCATGTGTTTTTATATAAAGAAATAAAATATGGATAGACATGGGAAAATTTTAAATAAATTATGAGTTTATTATATGAGTTTTATAAACAAACAAAGTGTGATTTAATAATATTTTTACCTTACTTGGAATTTAATTTAATGAATAAAAGAGATAGGACAAGATGAAGGGATTTATTAACTTAAGACTTTATTAATAGAAAAATACTTACATGTCTTTCCAAATCATATTATAAACATATATAATATGGATAAGTTATTCTTATCATAAGATTATTTTATATGATTAAGTTGAAGACTAAAAAGATATATTAAATAATTTGCATATGTTTTATATAAAGAAATATATTATAATAGACATGGAAGAATTGTTAAATAAAATCATGGAATTAAATAATGAGATTTTCTATACATGAAAAGTGTAATATAAACAATATGTATACTTTATTGGAAGTTATTGTATATAAATAAAAAGTCCTAAGTTGTTAGGAAAGATAAATCACTTTTATTAAATCCCTTGCACTTTAGTAAAATACATAATATGCATGTTTACTTTATAAAATAAACATGGTTATCCTTTTCATTAAAATAATGGGTTTCTATCATCATTTTATTTACTTGAAAGCATGACATAAATATTATGATTACAATATTTCAAAACTTACTATATAAGTAAAAGATCTAGAACAAGTATAAGAAAATAATATCTTAAGACCTTTTTATAATATAAAAATGATTGCATGCCTTTTTAAAGAGCATATGATAAACTTAAAAATATGTTGATAAAATACATTAGTCTTAAGATATATTTTATGATTTAAATATGGAATAAAAGATATATATAAAAAAGGATAAAGATATAATGTGATAAGGGCATTATGGACTTTTTAATATCATAAGAATGATTTTTATAATTAGTTTGAAATATAAATATGGAAAGTATAATTTTAAATGAGCTTTATCAAATTAAATCAATTTGCATGACTTATATTATAAAAGAATTTCCTATTAATGATAAGGTTATAAGGTTGTGTTCTTAATTGAATAAAAGAATTATAAAATAATCTAAATAGAATAATAACCTTAAGATAATGAATATTTAAATTTAATAATACTATGTCTTAATTTTCAAAAGCATTTAATACTTGAAATAAAATAAAGGTTTATATGGTATACTTGGATATTACAATTTAGAGATAATAATAAGGAATATTATTATTTTATCACCTCCAACTAAATTATTTATTATAATAATTTAGTATTAATTCTCTTATAAAAGGAATATAAGAGACTTTTAAAAATTTAGAAGAATTAAAGAAATTCTTATTAAAGTTCATTCGTACCTCTTGTGTCGATAGGTTGAGTTTCCGTCCCGACTAAGACAACATTCTCGTTCGTTCGTTCTTATACGCTCGTGAAAGCTAAGGCAAGTGGAATTTCTCCTTGTAGCCTTGATAATTCATTTCGTGAAATTTCTCGATGTTGGAAACAACTTGTTTGCTAATAATAAACGAATCTAGGAATATCAATTGTTAGAAATAATGACCCAATTGTTATCATTATTACGCTATTTAATATTCGATAGGACTATTACGCTAGTCTTGTTTGTGTGACCTTGTTTGTTTAAGATCTCTTTTCGAGATCGGTATGGATTACATGAGGGGTGCGGGATTAACCCGACACCTCTATATAACCTACTAAGTCATATGGCATCACACCTAAATTCCGCAACTTTAAGGATCATGATCCACTATCTGCTCCTACTCGGAGGAGGGAGATGCGCAACCTAGCTAGGTGCCGGAACTTCGGTTCCCTTAAGTGGACCCGGGCCCTTTCATGGCCCCCACACTCTTAAAAATCATTAATGTAAGTGAAGGTTTTCATCACGATACAAGATAAGTGCCAAAGCACAATTAAAAAGAAACCAAAACCGGGTCGGAGTAGTCCATCGTGGAAAGACCACCCGACTCCTAGTTCTTGAAAAGATCGTCTTTCCAATCTAAATGCTTATTCGGGCTTGTCTAAGGTGGGCTGGTACTTAAGCGCCTTCAAGCCACCTCCCTTATCTGGAGCACTGAATAAGATGAGGTTGGTTGAGGTCCGACAAGGGCACGGGAGGTTTTCAAAACTTGTATGAATTAATAACGTTCCCAACATATCTTCTACTCTAAGAAGTCTACAATCTAGTAGCTCTTCTCTCGATTATCGAGTAATCTCATCTCGAGATAAACTCCTTTCCGTTCCGATAAGCCCCACATAAAGTTCTATATCTAAAAACACATTCCGATAATATCTCTCGAATATTATAAATTAACATAATACCCTTGAGAATTTCCATTCTCGCTTGCTTAGTGTTGACAGGCCTTCACTCGGGACAACAAATAAATTTATAAGTCAAGACCCCGCTGAGTATAGGGGAGTCAGGATCGTTCCACGAGAAGCAAGGTTGTTTGTTTATCGACTCCTAATTGCAAAAAAAACAAACAAAAACAAGCAAAACACTCACAAGCAGCCTCGTTAACGACGTTGTCAGGGTCGTTAACGAACCACCGCAAACAAATGACCAAAAATAACGACCTAAACCAGTTCGGTACCCAGCCAAAGAACTCAGTAACGAATATTACTTAAGAGAATTCAAATAAAAACAAAGATCTAGGACAAGGGTTACCACAATATAGTCATGCATATAAACTCGTAAGAAGATAAGATCATGCCTTTAAATAGATAGATTCATTAACTTTCATTGACTAGCAAGCAAATTAATCTACTTTCATAAACTAGTTCACTTGATTGCTTGTTTTGGATCTAAAGCTTGAAACTTTCGTATTCAAACAATATCAACCTTCAAGTCTATAACTTTCTCTTTCAATCAAGTCAAAAACTCAAATCACCTTGACTTTCATCTAGGTCTAAGCACAACAAACAATCTCAAAAATAGATAAAAGTCATTCAACACATAATCTTACTCATCAAACATGCATAACTATGCCGGGTTTCAACCCTGACCCTAGAAAAGAAGACTACTCACTACTCATAATTAAGAAACAAATAAATTCAACAAAAGAAATCATTGCAAACAAAACACTACTCAAATTAATAATAAATATCGTCTTACAGAAATTCAGAAGAAACCAAAAAAAATACAAAATACCGAACCGAAACCACGACTAACGCCCTTGGTAACTTTCGTCCACCGAGCTCTCGATCTCGACTCCGATCCGTCTCTCTCTCCTTCGGCTCTTCCTCCTCTCTCTACTACTTCGCTTCCCTAATTTCGTCCTCCTTTTTCTAGGCTAAGAAGAAGGCTATTTATACTAATAAGGCTATAAAATAGAAAAGGCTAAAAGATAAAAACTTCCTAAAAAGATAGAAATAAAACCCTAAAAGATAGAAATAAAATCTAGAAAGATAACAAGACCTAAAATACTTAATATAATAACCCTAAAATTCATAAAAAAAAATACTCTACCGACACGGAAATAAATTCCCGCACAGGATCGATGAGTCACAAAATCAAACTCTCGAAAGCTCTATCTCGTAGCCTCGTTAACGAGCCCTCACAGCCTCGTTAACGAGCCTGGGCTTGGCTTCTTCAACACCTCTTCTCTAAAAAACTTTAGACTTCGACTTCTTCATCTTGCATTCCTCCGTCCTTCATCATAGCACTCCAAATTCAGCTCCAAATAACACCTTTTCCTTGCTAAAACCTACAAAAATACACAAAACGGAGTAGCTTCCATACTTTTCACAAAATATGCAAAACTATCCAAAAACACACAAAACTAACCCTAAACTTAACAAAACTAGTCCTAATAAACTAAGAAAACATACTAAAAACTATACCAAAAACACGAACATCAAAATACCCCATACTTAGACTTGCTTGTCCTCAAGCAATCACTAAACAATAATCAAAACCAAACAAACATACTCATCAAGACATAGCCATCCTCTAAAAACAATATTAACAAATAGAAGAAAAATAACAAATGACTATTAATGTCATCACACATATATATACACCAAATAGACATAAGAAAATACAATCCAACCTCACAAGGGATAATAATGTGTTTCACTCAATCTCAAGTGTTTGGGCTTATAAAATCAATCTCTCAACTCATCTTATATACAAAAACTCATAGTAATTGGAACTTATATCACCAAACTCTCCACCCAAGATTTGTCAAAACAAGCAAAAATCATCATGAGAACTTAGGCTCAATGAAAAACTTCATAGAAGCTTCCATTCGGCCGGGTTGTAATGGGGCTTGGTAAAGACAATAAGGCGTGGAAATATTTTGGCTATGTGGTGCTAATAATATCCGGGAATCAAAGACTCCTAAAAACTCACAGATAACATCAAAACACTCATAAAAGATCATACCAAACTCTCTCACACATTATGCACACTTATTCTTTACTCACCCAATATATCCTAGAAAGCCTCATAAAAACAAAAAGAATCTCTGATATTCATCTACACAAACATAAATGCACTCCAAACTTCTCTTCTCTCCTCTTTATATTTATTCTCTCTTCTTTTTTTATTCTATTTCGTTCTTCTCTCTCGTTGCCTCGTTAACGAACCACTTCAGGGTCGTTAACGAACTTCATCGTGTACTCTTCCTCTTTCATAACAACTTCCTTTCTTTTGTGCATCTTTTGCTATCAAGAGATCTTTCTTTTTACAACTTAAAAACAAGAGACTTCCAATCTACCCTTCCTATCAATCCCTCAATTTCAAACCAAACATATCATCTCACTCAACAAAACATACCTCTCCAATCTAAGTCCTAATCCCCGGATAGGGTCAAGCTTATCTCGGCTAGGAAACAATTTTGTGGAGCTATAAATAAAAGGCTTAAGGCTCAAATTGATTGTCAAAAAGAGGATAAATGTAAGGGTGGATATGGAATACTAAGGCTAAAGAAAATAAGTTCTCCATCATATGATTTTCACAAGTAATGAACTAAAAATCCCATATGGGTCTCAAGTAATAGATAACCATTACAATTCCAAGAGATAATATGCATATAGAGAGTAAATAACACAAGAAAAGAAGAGGGATTTTTGATGTTCTCCCTATAAGGCCAAAAATAACTCACAAGGCTAATTTTTGTTGGATTGCATCGCTTATGCTATAAAGATCATATGTGCTCAATTTCATCAAATGTTATTCCTTCCTAAAACAACTTCATAATAAGAATCCGGCTATACTATCAAAGACATGTTTTGCAAGAAATTATATGATCATGCTAGCAACTAATATTATAGAACCTAAGAAAGGATATCTATCAATTCTAAAACTCTTTTTTTAGATTTCGATTTTTTTCCCCTTTTTTTTTTCTTTTTCTAAATTTTTTCAAAACACAAAGAACTACTTAAAACAAACAAAACACATAAGTCAAATAAGACACAAAACAAGCAAGTTTTTTCAAAACACAAAGAACTACTTAAAACAAACAAAACACATAAGTCCAATAAGACACAAAACAAACAAGTTTTTCTTCTCTACTTTTTCCCACCCCATACTTAAAATTACAGTGTCCCCACTGTAAGAAAAATAAGAAGAAGAAAAGAAGTAGAAACAAAACAAGAAAAAGAAAACAAGAAAAGAAAAACATAAAACTTACAAAGTCTTAAAAGTGGAAAACAAGGAAACTTCTTCTTCAAGCTGAATCAACGGTTCGGTGGAGGAAAGTAGTGCTCAAAGTTCCCTATGAAGTCGTACATCGTCCTCCATCGCTCTATATCTTCCACCTCTCTCTGACGATGCCTCTCGTCCTCTATTGCCATGCGAGCGGAGTAGACAGTCTCCCATCTATCCATCCTCCTATGAATGTGGTCCTGCTGGAGGTGAAGTTGTTGCATCTCTGCAGAAAGATCCTCGGCCCATGGTGGCGGCATACTCGATCCAGTGTACTCGGGCTGAGGTGGTGGTGGATAGTGAGGCTGAAAGTGGTCTTGGTAAAGCACCGGGTTGTATGGAATGAGTCCATAGGAATTAGGGTCAATAGGAGCTGGCGGAGGGTCGGTAGATGTCCTCGGGGGGTCGTTAACGAAGTTGGGTGCCTCATTAGGAGCATATGTAGAAGTCTGGAAATGGTCGTTAACGAACCTGGTGGGCTCGTCAACGAGGACGTTGGTGCCTAAAACTTCTGTGTCGATGTCTTCATCCTCGAAATTAAGCTCCTCTGTGCCTCCTTCTGTGTCAACCTCTTTAGTGTCGTTTCCTCCAGCTACCTCGTCAGTCTCATCGTCATCTTCATCCATCCCTTCTCCTTCTCGCTCGAACCTTGTCTCACAAGGCCTAAGTGATAGCTCATCCTCCGATTTGGGCTCTAACGGGAATGCATGACCCGTCCACGCCGCGTACCAATTCGATACGTAAGGCAGCTCTAGCTTGTCAAGGGTTGGTACAACAAGGCGGTCTTGAACTTTTTACCTTGAACCCTCCCTCGGCTTGAATGAAAATACTGGAGCTATACCAATAATGCTTGTTGAGGAGTTGAGCATGAGCCGACGTGTAGCGAGTAAGGTCGAATCCAAGGTTTGTAGCCAAAAGACTAACCAAGTTACCACACCATACTTCCTTGGACTTGGTTGATTTCTCTATATAGTAGAGCCACTCATATCCCAAATTCAAAGGGTCGGGCTCCTAAAAAAGGATAGTGCGAAGACAAGCAACTTCCGTCCTTGTTGGCCTGTTCAGCTCTCTCTTTGGCCAGAATCTGGCGGCTAGGACTCGGAGGACGATCCTGAAAATGGGGTTGATAATGCTTGCCCCGGATAATGCTGCAGCGGAAGGCTCGACCTCCCTGGTGATGTAGCTCCAAGTCCTTGTCACCTTATAATTCTTCAGACAGTAATCTCGAGAAGGGTGTGGGAGCTCCAAAATAGCGTTGAACTCCGCCAAAGTGTACTCTCGGTTCACATTACCGAGCCTAAACCGAATACGTCCCGCCGAAGTCTTCGTTGGGAAACTTGTCTCTAGAGTGGCTAAAAACTCGGATGTGAGAGCCGGGAAGTGTGGTAGAGTCTCCTTCTTCAGCAAGTGAGGCACACCTAAAATAGCAAAGGCCTCCTTGACATCCGTATAAATCCCCATTTGCTTGGCACTCGTCCTTGAAAACCACCGAGTGTTGTGGTCTTTGTCTAAGATGGCATTGTAAAGATCCACTTGCCCTTGAGTGCGCAAGATCACATTGTCCATACGAGGTGGAGATGGGGACCTCTGGTTCCTCCTCTTCTTCTGGGCTCGGGTAGCAGGTCTGCTTGAACTTGCCATGTGATCTACAAAACAATCATGATTTTCCAAGATAAGATCCACTCAAGTAGATTAGACAAAAGACCCCATACTTGGTCTCGAAATACTCTTCGGAATTATTCGTTAACTACCCAATGGTCCCAATTGGGTCGTTTGTGAATCTGGACTGGTTTTTGAACTTTGCAGCTACGCAGGGTCGTTAACGAGCCTGGGTGGGTTGTTAACGAGCTGCCGAGAGCCAGTTCGCAGAATTCCGAATGACATTAACTCAAAAATCAAGCCATGAATCAAGCATGCATTCTATCAAAAACCTCCACTAGACACACCATCGGGTATACGCACCCCATACTTGCTCAATTACCCATCTCGAACATGCTAAATTTACCCAAAATTAATCATGGTGAAGATCAAACTTAACTCCTAGGACAAGAAAAATTCATGATTTTCTTAATCAAATTATTGCAATGGAGAATCTAGCATGAATATCCTTCCCTAGATTGAGAACAACTAAGCACAACCAAAATTCATGAGCAAAATTCAAACATGCAATTCGGCCTTCTCTATAAACACCATTCAAATATGAAATTTCTACCCTAAAAACCATGAATCATGCAAATAAAGAGTTAGGGTTTAGAAATCATACCGGAAGATCAAAAAAATTGAAGAACAAAGGATCGGATTTTGGATGGTAACGAGGTTGGATCTTGTCGGTGGGAAAAACGGGGTTTCGGGATTCGGTAACGATGATGATTCCGACGGTCGGTGGAGTGGGGGATTCCGATCGGTGGTGAAGGTCTTCGGGGGAGATTTGAGGGATTTGGAGTTTGGGAGTTTTGAGAGTTGAATTTTTGAGAGTTTAGAAGGGTTAAAAAGGAGAGGGTAGAAATAGGGGGGTAGGTAATGGCGGCGGCTAGGGTTAACAGGGGGGGGGGGGGGTAGAAGATAGAAGATAGATTTAGGGTTTTAATAAAAACTTACCTGCCCGAGTCGGTTTGCCAAACCGGTTCGTTAACGACCCTGGGTGGGTCGTTAACGAGGCACCGTAGCCTCCTTGAATGACTTTCGAACCCTTTCTCCTGCATCTTGTTAGCTAAAAATTTATCCTATTTTTCTACCCTAAAAACTACTAAAAAGAACTCAAAAGAAAGCTAGGAAAAAGAATCTAAAAAGAAAAGAAAAATCTAATCTATACTAAGAGCGGGTTGCCTCCCGTAAGCGCTATTTTTAATGTCGTTAGCCCGACATACTTACCTTGGCTCAAGGTGGCTTTTTTGCAGCTATGTTGGGGTCTTTTGGTACCCCATACTTAGCTTTTTAAGAATTATTTGCTTGAGTCACTAAATTAGGTCTCTTTTCTTCTATCAGTATGTCAGGTATTCCTACATGATTGTTAGTGAAATCTGAAAACCAAGGTGGTTTGGACTCCTTTGTAGTACATATAATGGGGCATGGTGTAGGAACAAAGTATGAAGAATAGTCATAACCAGTATTAGCGAACTCACAGTTAGAGTACTCACCTTAATTATACCTTTGCATGTGGGATTCGGTGGTGGGCCAATATGACTCGGTAGGGACTTTTATGAAATTCTCCTTTGTTTTGGAAATTGGAGGAGGCTCGGTGGGATCAGCTGTGTCAAGGAATGGCTGGGTCAACTCGATCTATGCCACCGTGGTTGGGTCATTAGCGCTTTGATCTAAGCTGAATTCCACGCGTTCTTCCCCAATATCGAAAGTAAGAAGTCCTTTCCGCACATCTACCCTAGCACCTGCTGTTGCTAGGAATGGTCTGCCTAAAATGATAGGGACGTGAGGATCTTCAGGCATATCGAGGACGATGATATCATTCGGTATAAAGAATTTCCCGACTTGAATAGGATAGTCGTCCACTACTCCTGTGGCTTTGACACATGATCCGTCTTCCATGAAGAGGTTCATATCTACAGGCTCTAGCGGTCCCATGTTAGCTTTAGACCAGATGGAGAGAGGGAGCAAACTAGAACTGGCTCCCAGATCACATAAAGCTTTAAACTTGTGGTCGCCTATGCCGATTGTTATTGTAAATCTCCCTGGGTCTCCCAACTTTTCTGGTAGAGCTATAGATCGGACTTCATCCTGCAACTCTGTAATGGATCTTTTCCTGCTAAGAATCTCTTTCAAAAATTTTGTGTAAGCCGGCATTTCGCTTAGGGCCTCAACGAATGGGATGGAAATATTAATGCCTTGAAGAATCTTTACGAAACGCTGGAACTTACTCTCAGTAGAGTCCACAGATTTCTTAGTGGGAAATGGAAGAGTTTTCACCGTTCTCGGAACCAAGTTAGGCTCGAGAGGTGATGCTACCGGGTCGACAATAGGGTCGTTAGGTATGCTCGGCGGGTCGTTACCGACCCTGATGGGGTCGTTAACTACCCTGGGATTGAGAGAGGGGCTCGGATTAGAAAACATACCTGGAAGAGGGTCGTTAAGTACCCTCGGAGCCTCGTCACCACGGTGTGCTGGTTCGGTATTTGCCCTCGCTGGCTCGTTAACGAGCTGTTCCGTGGTGTCCTCTTCCTTCTTTTCCTTAGCTTGGACATGCTCCGGTAGTGTCTTTCCGCTCCTTAGGTGTACTGCTGCTATTTGTCCTCTAGGGTTCTCTTTGGGACGCCCCAGAAGTTGCCCTTGTGGCCTCGGAATCTGTGCAGAAAGGTTACCTAGTTGGGAATCGACATTCTTCTTCCATACATCGAACTCTCCCCATCTTTTATTTTGGTGGTGAAGGTTGGCTTGAACTTCATTAACTTTGTTGTGAACTCCGTTAATGCTTTCTTGTAACCCTTGTACCCACGATGGTGGCTCCTGATGGCTTGGAGGTCGATAAGGCGCAGGTCGTCTATCTGGTGGAGGCGCTGCATAGGTTGGATTTGGATTCTGATTGCCCCACGTCTGATAGTTGTTTGACTTGTCAAAATTACTAGGTTGGTTCCTGTATGGGCCTCTCATGTAATTCATTTCAGCAATTGTCTCAACGACTCTTACCTGCTCTATGTTAGTGCAAGCAGAAGTACTATGGTCAGAAGAGCCACACTCTGGACAAGGTTGAGAGGATTTCAGAAAACTTACCTGTTTCTTCAGGCGGTTGACCTCGTCTTGCAGGAATTGACTTTTAACATCCGGGTCAACTTCTTCTCGGTTAGGTACATAGAGACGTTTTTGAGGCTGAGGGATTTGTTGGGTTCCGTGCATTGCATCGTAGTTGGCCAACTTGTCCAACAACTCCCATGCAGCCGTAGGCTCCATCTCTATAAAACCGCACGCTGTATGCGTGTTGATGCGGTTCTTGGTCTCTGCGTTGATACCCTGAAAAAAGATTTCTTGGAGAACATATAAAGGTTGCCCATGAGTGGGGCACTGTCTAAGCATCTCTTTGAATCTTTCCCATGTTTCAACAAAGGTCTCATTAGGCAGCTGGTGATAGGAAGTGATGCATTTACTCAACTCCGTTGTCTTAGCAAGAGGGAAAAACTTTGTAAGAAATTGATCATACAAAGCTTTCCAAGTCCTGATAGACTTAGAAGGTAAGCTCTCCAACCAACTTAGGGCCTTTCTAGTAAGAGACCACCTGAAAGCTTTTAACAAAACATATTCAAGTGAGACACCTTCAGCAGCTATGGTGTCACATAAATCAAGAAAATTTCTAATATGTTCCATAGGGCACTCAAAAGGTTTCCCTTCAAACTGAGCCCGCTTAATCAAGGATATAAATTGAGATTTAATCTCAAATGGTTTCTCTATCTCCGGAAGCACAATTGGGGACTCTGGCACCTTCAATTCCGGGTGCATGTATTGTTTGGCATTCCTCGAATAGGCATTCAGCTCTTCCTGTAGACAAGTATTGTTAGCTCGTTGACGCTCAGCCTCGGCAGCATCGCCTTCTTTCTCGGTTTTCAATGCCTCCATCTGGTTTCGGAGGACTTCCAACTGACAAGCCATCTCTTCAGGTGTGGCCATGGCTCGATTCTCTCGGCGTCTACGGTGCAGGGAAAGTTCAGGTTCAGAATAGTAACCGGCGTTGTCAAATTCGAGCCGTCGACGTCCTACCGGCATACGCTGAGAAAACAGACAAAGAAAACAAAAATTAAAAATAAAAACAGGGTCGGGCTATTCCCAGACCCGCAGATAAACAAACAAACTCGTTGCTTCCCCGGCAACGGCGCCAATTTGTTGACGGGCTTTCACTCGGGACAACAAATAAATTTATAAGTCAAGACCCCGCTGAGTATAGGGGACTCAGGATCGTTCCACGAGAAGCAAGGTTGTTTGTTTATCGACTCCTAATTGCAAAAAAAAACAAAAAAAACAAGCAAAATACTCACAAGCAGCCTCGTTAACGACGTTGTCAGGGTCGTTAACGAACCACCGCAAACAAATGACCAAAAATAACGACCTAAACCAGTTCGGTACCGAGGCCAAGAACTCAGTAACGAATATTACTTAAGAGAATTCAAATAAAAACAAAGATCTAGGACAAAGGTTACCACAACATAGTCATGCATATAAACTCGTAACAAGATAAGATCATGCCTTTAAATAGATAGATTCATTAACTTTCATTGACTAGCAAGCAAATTAATCTACTTTCATAAACTAATTCACTTGATTGCTTGTTTTGGATCTAAAGCTTGAAACTTTCGTATTCAAACAATATCAACCTTCAAGTCTATAACTTTCTCTTTCAATCAAGTCAAAAACTCAAATCACCTTGACTTTAATCTAGGTCTAAGCACAACAAACAATCTCCAAAATAGATAAAAGGCATTCAAAGCATAATCTTACTCATCAAACATGCATAACTATGCCGGGTTTCAACCTCGACCCTAGAAAAGAAGACTACTCACTACTCATAATTAAGAAACAAATAAATTCAACAAAAGAAATCATTGCAAACAAAACACTACTCAAATTAATAATAAATATCGTCTTACAGAAATTCAGAAGAAACCAAAAAAAATACAAAATACCAAACCGAAACCACGACTAACGACCTCGGTAACTTTCGTCCACCGAGCTCTCGATCTCGACTCCGATCCGTCTCTCTCTCCTTCGGCTCTTCCTCCTCTCTCTACTACTTCGCTTCCCTAATTTCGTCCTCCTTTTTCTAGGCTAATAAGAAGGCTATTTATACTAATAAGGCTATAAAATAGAAAAGGCTAAAAGATAAAAACTTCCTAAAAGGATAGAAATAAAACCCTAAAAGATAGAAATAAAATCTATAAAGATAATAAGACCTAAAATAATTAATATTATAACCCTAAAATTCATAAAAAAAATACTCTACCGATACGGAAATAAATTCCCGCACAGGATCGATGAGTCACAAAATCAAACTCTCGAAAGCTCTATCTCGTAGCCTCGTTAACGAGCCCTCACAGCCTCGTTATCGAGCCTGGGCTTGGCTTCTTCAACACCTCTTCTCTGAAAAACTTTAGACTTCGACTTCTTCGTCTTGCATTCCTCCGTCCTTCATCATAGCACTCCAAATTCAGCTCCAAATAACACCTTTTCCTTGCTAAAACCTACAAAAATACACAAAACGGAGTAGCTTCCATACTTTTCACAAAATATGCAAAACTATCCAAAAACACACAAAACTAACCCTAAACTTAACAAAACTAGTCCTAATAAACTAAGAAAACATACTAAAAACTATACCAAAAACACGAACATCACTTAGTCTCCTTAGACTAATTCCGCTTTTCCGCATTTTTTCCTGGCATTTCTTGCCCTTCGCGACTTATGTCAGACTCTAGGAAGTTCCCACCAAAGTATGAAGAAAAAGGCTAGAAGATTCGAGAAGCATTATACAACGATAGAAGGTCAAGGCAAGACGCCGTTGAAGGAAGGAAGAAATTTTCAAAGAGCAAAGCATTCAGAAGATAGTGCACCAGCTCTTCTAGTTTAACCACGCAAATCATCATCATATGATTTGTCTTGGAGAAACATACATGTATTTTTAAATACGTCTTTTCAACCCTTTTAAGTATGAGTTTCATTTTCCGTTGCTACATCATTTGTAAAACGACTCTCAATGTAATGAACAAATGCTCTTATCAATGAATAATATTCCGCTTTTAGTCATTTATTATTTTATTATATTCTTATTAAATTATTTAAAGCTTAGGGAGATTTTGGACGGTAAAGTCTGAGGTCACTGGCGGTAATATCCAATGTTGCAAAAATAGGGGTTTTACAACATGATCTTTATGTTTCATTAAACGTTTGTATGCAAGTTGGAAATTTTTTTGTTCCTATCCAAGATGGAAATTTTTTTGTTCCCAACGACTTCATTGTTCTAGATATGCCAGAAGACCCTGTAGTGCCAATCATTCTAGGCAGACCATTCTTAGCCACCGCAGGGGCACGTGTAGATGTCAGGAAGGGCCTTCTCACATTCGAAATTGGCGAAGAGAAGGTCGAATTTCATTTCAATCCGGCCGTGAAGGAGGTTGCTAGTTGCAGTACAGAAGAGCATACCGACCCACCATGGCTCGGTATCGACCCTTCCCTAAGTACAAAAACAAGCAAATACAAGGAAAAGACCCATACCGAAGGTCCTACCGACCCACCATGGGTCGGTACCAAACCCAGCACCGCAACCAAGTCTGATCTGCATGACATCGAGCCACTTCCTGATCCAGTTGGGTCGATAACTACCCATACTACCTCGATAACGAGCCCTTCTCTGAACTATCCAAGACTTCCGAGCATATTGATTAATGATAAAGGACCAAATGTCTTGGAGAGAAGCTTTGAAGCTTTTCCATCTAAGTATGGGGTTTCTCTTGAACCCGACATAACTGGATGGAAGCCGCCTTGATCTGCCAAGGTAAGTTCGTCGGGCTAACGACGTTAAAAATAACGCTTACAAGAGGCAACCCGCTTTTAGTTTTCAGTTTTTAGCTCTTTTTGCTAGCTTTCTTTTGACTTGTTTTTAGGTTAGATTCGTACAGTAGGGATAGAAGTTTTTCTAAAGTGACTCAGGTACAAGAAGATGAAGTGCTTAACAAAAGAAGAAAAAAGCAACAATCAGTTTACAAGTACAAAAATAAGTACTCGGTGTACAAGCATGTTTGGGTCGGTATCGACCTCTTTAGGAAATCCGAGTGAAGAAAAATTCAACAAAACTCCTCAGTGATCAATGGTTTCAAACATCTTCAGTTTTATTTTGTGAGTTCCCTTTTCTTTTCCTTCTTTCTTTTTATGTTTTAAACAGTGAGGACACTGTTTGGTTTAAGTATGGGGTGGGGGAAAAGGAAACTCAGTTTTGTGTTAGTTTTTTTGTTTTTGTGTTTTTAGGATTGATAATATTTCACTTAGATGTCCTATGATATGCTTTAACTTGCTTGATCACGTAATTCCTTTAACATGTTTGGATAGCTTTGCCTGAATCATGTTGAAAATTTGTTTTTATGTGGATACTTAACTTGTGATGAAATTGAGCACATATGATCTTAGGTAGAAGTGACTTAAATCCAACAAAAATTGCTACATTGCGAGTTATTTTTTGCCTTATAGGGAGAACATCAAAAATCCCTCTTCTTTTCTTGTGTGATTTACTCTTCTTATACATATTATCTCTTGTCATTGATATGGTTATCTATTACTTCAGACCTATATGAAATATTAGTTCATTGCATGTGAAATCATATGATGGAGAACTTATTTGTTTTAACCACTTTTTAACCTTTCTTTTTACCTACCTTGTCATTATCCTCTTTTTGAAGCCAATTTGAGCCTTAAAGCCTTTTATTTTTAGCTCCACAAAATTATTCCTTAAGCCGATGTTAGCTTGACCCTATCCGGGGATTAGGACTTAGTATTGGTTATTGTGATGGTTTTGTTGATAAGAGATGTATTGGTTCAAGTGTGGGGTAATATAGGTTGAGTATTTGAAAGTCTTGAAGTTTATCATGTAAAAGGAGTTTGGTTCTCTGAATGCACTTACAAAAGAAGTGGAAATTAAAGAGGAAGAAAGAAAAATGTTGAGCAGAACTCGTTACCGACCTAGCATGGTCGGTACCGAACCTCCCACAGAGAAAAAAAATAAAGATGAAAAGGGGAGAAGAAAAAAAGCTGAAAAAAAGAGTTGAATAGTAAAAGTGTGCACGAGCCAAATCTTCCTAGTTGTTATTTTGAGCAAGATTAGTTGGGATATTTAAAAGGGGTTAATGAAGAATCAAGTTCAAACTAAGAATGAAGTAGAGAAACTCGTTACAAATACATAGGAAAAAGAATTGAGTCAAACCGAGGTGTAACGAACCCGCTACTGAAGTTTTACTCTCAGTTACAAAGCTGTTTGCAGTGCTGAAGGGGCTCGATAACGACCAAGTGAGGGTCTATATCGAGGCTGCAGGGGTCATTACCGAGGTACATAGGGTCGGTAACGAGGTGTTCAGCAAGGAAGAGAAGTGAAGAATTCAACAAGAGTCTACCGTCCCTGCAGGGGTCGATACCGAGGGTCCCTTGTCGGTAGGAGCATCCGAGTCGTCACATTTAATGCATTTTTATCCTATATCATTTATATTATTAGATAGTTTTAAGGGATATATCTTTTAGAGATTTATTTCCTTATAGATAGCTTTTAGATAGACTAGTTTCTCTATAAATACTATTGTCTAGCCTTAAGTTTTCTTATCCTGCAAGTTAGAGAGAGGGAGGGAAGTGAGGAGTAGAGAGAGGACAAGTTTTGAGGATTACTTGGAAGACAAGTTTGCTTTGAATTCAGTTTTGTAAGTTTTCTCTTTTTAATTCAATTGCTTTACTTTTAATTATGAATTGTGAGTAGTCTCTCTTTCTAAGGTTATGGGTTAAACCCAACAATGGTTGTGCATGCTTGCTCTTGATCATGTTTTGATTGTTTTTATTGCATAAATCTTCTCTCTTGTTCTTAATCCTTGAAATGAAAGTGGATAGAAATTTCTCATTCATAATTGAAGCGAAAGTAGAAACCTTGAATTAGAATAGCCAATTAGGGTTTTGAAGTGAAAGCGGACCAATCCTAGTTGAAGTAGAAGAGATAGATAGTAGGTTTATTGATTGAATGAAAATTAGTTGATTTACTTGCTTAGTTAACGAAGTTGACAACTTTATGTGATAAAGGCATGATCTTTATGTTTCATTAAACGTCTGTATGCATAATTGTTGTTGTGGGGACACCAAAACCTTATATTTTCTCTTTCTTGCTAAAAACCCTAGCTTTTGTTGATTTCTTGCGCTCTAAGTAACAAAATTTGGTACATGACTTTCTCCCGTAGATGAACCTGACTCCCTTGTACTCAGCGAGGTCTTGATTATAAATTTATTTGTTGTCATGAAACCCTTTCAACACTCAGCCTTAAAACATTTGATGATGTTCTTGCTTGATCCCGTCAGAATGAGGTTATCTACATAAACTCCCATAATCATGACATTTTCTCCCTGATATCTTTTGTACAAGGTTGGTTCTTGTGGGTACCTCGTGAAGCCAAGTGAATACAAGGACTTGTTTAGCTTGAAGTTCCATGCTCTAGGTGCTTGTTTTAACCCATACAAGGCTTTATGGAGTCTTAGCACTTTGTATGGATTCTTCTTGTCAACAAATCCTTAGGTCATAGTTACTTTTTGTCAACATGGGGTACTTAAGTGTCATCGATCCTTCTTTGTCATTGATCCGCACTCCATCTCCATCTGGGGTGTTGTTTAATTTCCTATGACCGTTTGTGTAGTATTTCTATTTCTTTGCTCTCTTTCTCTCTGTTCTCTTTGTCTCGTGCTCTCAATCTCAAGATAAGACATCTTTCTTTCTTTATGGATTTTGGTCTCACCGGAATCTGATACCAAATGTTACGTTTCTATCTTGTAGTTTTGTGAAATTAGACAATTTTTAGAGATCAAAATCAGAGAGCTTTTTTTATTTTGGTTGGCATGGGGCTCTAACTGGCCACCATCACCCTTTTTCATTTATATCAAAGAATCATAACAAAAGCTACAAATAAGGAAATAAACTTGCACAAAATAAGAAAAATGCAACCTACAAACTAGTGCACTACATAATTGCACTCACATTATGACTAAGATAAGAAAAGAAATAACTAATTTATAGATGTTCTGAATACCAATTCACTTGACACTACGTGTACTAGAGTTTTGGTTTTCAAAACATAACAAACTTAGTCTAGAAAGAAACAACAAGTTTAAATATGGCAATGTACGACCATTGATGAAATTTACAAATCGATGACAAGGGCATATTGAAAATACAATGAAGCTTAATTAATAAACTCAATTATAAACTCACGTATTTTTTACTTGTAAACAATACATGCAATGTATTCATTTGAAATTGGTAAATAGCAACTATGTGGTCATTAAGTCAACGATAAAATACGTGCCATAATTTCTTCCTTTAATTTGGCGCCAGTACCAAGCGACCATATGGTCGATCGCTAAGTTTTTTGGGTTGGATTTGGCGATCATATGGTTGCTAATTAGCGATCATATCTTGTGGTCGCTAAATTATGAACGCTAAATCATCATAATAGCGCAATGGTTACTAATTTTTATGTGTTAAACAAACATTGTTTATACAAGTTTTCACAAATAGTGACACGTTAACACTAGGTGTAGAATAGAAATTCAACACTTCTGGCCAAATGACTCCCACATATATTTAATTTTACTATTTATCCCTTCTTTATTTTTTATTATTTCTCCTTTATTTATTATTAATTACTTCTGGCCAAATGGTCAAATTAGTTCATTTTCTTCCATTTATTTTTAATGGAGCACAAGTGCACAACCCTTACTCGACTCTTGAGTAAACATGGTTGCCACCACCCAACAGTCCGACGTCACACCACATGCCTACCCCCACTCCCTCTCTCTACAAGAGCCTCGACACCAGCAAACTTCCGACGAGGCGATGACACCAACACAATGCTCCCTCGATAAACACCTCTACTATCTACATGATCGACGCCAGCCTCCCAAGCAATAGATTCTCCTCTCCCATCTCAATTCCGCACTAATTTTTTCAAAAATGTTGAATAGTTGCTCTAAAATTTTGAAAATGACTATGAAATTGTTGTGATTTCTACTTGTTATAATCAGTCATGTGGCTATTTGACCAAATTGATTTGAATTGAGGAAAAGCCCTAATTTAATTTGTGCAAATATAAACCCTAACTTCATATTTGAAGTTTTTTAGATCTAAGATTGTACCTTCAATCAAACACAAGTGAAGAAAAAAAATCCCAAACCGGTTGTGGAAGGCAAGAGTGATAGTGGAAAAGATAGGTGGCGCGACTAGAGGCGAGGTAGCGGTGGAGATGACGGGTGAAATAGTAGTTGTAGCGGTTAATAGAGCAGTAGAAATTAGCGGTCCAATAAAAATAAAATGTTAACGTTTGTTTGGTTGAAGTAGTTTTTGGTTTAGTTTATACTTATAAAATTACAAAATAGGACATAGGATTTATTAAAAAACAATTATTTTCCTTTTTTTGGTTGAGGGTAAATCTGGGAAAGATTTTTCAAACGCTAGTTTAAATCTTAAAAAACTAGCTGTCAAAAATCAAGCTTTTGAATGCTAGAAATAACTCTACCGTTGATTATACCAAACACTTCAGTAGCGTTTAAAATGAGATTCTAAAAGCTAAATGCTAGCGTTTTGGCCTTGGCAAACAAACACTTAGGCTCCGTTCGGCAACGCTCATTTGCTTGCTTATTAGCATACAATTGCTTATTTGGGAAAAAAAAGCATCATCGTACGTATTCGGCAACACTTGCTTATTTAAAATAAGGCACTTATTTCAAATATTTATTTGCTGAAAAAATAATCAACACCCCATCTTATTTCAAATAGGCAAACTTATCTACCCAAAGATAAGCAAGTGGGACCTAATAATAACTTTTTCATTCTTTTTTCTACTACCCCTCACTTTCACCCATTTTCATAATTTTCAGATTTGGAACAGTTACCTAGCCCACCTCCTCTCTCGTCTTCGTTCTTATACCAAAATCGAGATCTGAGAACTATCAGTCAAATTCTCCATTTTGTTTCTCGTCTCCTCCATCCTCCATTTCAGGGCCTCTCATCCACCATTTTTTACTTGCGGGGAGACAGGATTCGGTGGCGTCTCCTCTAGTGGAGGCGACCTGGCAGGAGACAAGCTTCGACGGCGACAAGTTTCAAGGGAGGCGCAACAGGTCTACAATGGTGGCGAGCATGACTCTAATGGAGGTGGGTTGGAATTTCAGATCGGGCTTCTCAATAGGAAGAGATACAATAGAGAAGGCACACATGAGAAATAGGACAAATGACTTTCGAATCAAAATTGCATATAGCCCATAACTACTTATTTTACCCCTTATCAAATCCTTTTTAGTAATTTTACAATCGTTCCTTACAATATCAACAACTCACCTTACCTAACACATCTCAAATTATTTGAAAAATAAACAACTAACATCTAAAATCAGCATCCAATAAATATCAGCATCAACACCGGCAAGTACCGAGTTGCCGGACGGAGGAGCCTTTAGTCTATCTGTTACAAGAGGCGCGTGACCTTCACATGCTAAGTTTCCAACTTGTTTCACACTCAAATAATTGGTCATGTAGACATTCATTCATTTTGGACGTGGCGAGGGGAGAGAGACGTTGCCAAAAATAAGAAATTTTGTTGGGAATTTGCCAAAAATATTGGAAACACGAAATCCACCCCAAATATGGCCATGCACTATTGCATGCTTTTTTCCATGTCTTTGTTTGATTCTCGTCGGTTTCAACGGGGTTCTCCCCTTGAACCGACTCCTCTACCTCCCTCCCTCTCTCTGCCACCACATTTTCCCTCTTCCTGTTCTTCCTTTATGCAAATTTTGCACGAACTTTCAAGACTGTTTTTTTTTTTTTGGTGAACTTTCATCCAGATTCAATTCTGTTCGATCCGAATGCGAAGTAAACTCATTAATCTTCTTCATCGGCGAACTTCTTCTTCCTCGAATTTGTCTCCCGTCTCTGAGCGTAGGAATTAAGCGTGGCTAGGAATCGGCGCCCACATCTTCCACATTTTGGATTTGATTTTACGAGCCAAGTCTGGCTGGAATTGGTTGGTCTCCTAGGGCGTTGTTGCGAGGAGACGGAGGCGGAGAGGAGACATGAATTGCTGGCCGTGTTTCGAAGGGGGCGAGGATTCTGATACCTCGCCCAACAAAAAGAACCAACGTTCATCGTCCAATAAAGTCCCTGTCGCTTCTAATGGTAATTTTGCCCTAACGTCATTGTCATATGAATTTGGATTTCAATTTAGCTAACAGTTACAGAATGTGCAATTTACACGGGTTGGATTTGTGTTGAGTCTCTCTGAGATGTGTCTCGTTCTTAATTTGGATCGATTTGAGAGATTGATTCTACTTTCTGGTGGCTGGTTTAGGTTCATTTGGACGATTCTTCAGATACAGCAAAATATTTAACCAAACGTAGGTTGGTTCAAGTGAATTATCTGTTTTTAGGTTACGTGTGAGGAGAAAGCGATCAGCTTTTTCTCCTCTTCTTGGATTGTGCTTAAGATTCTCACTTTTTGTGAGAGAGTGTTGAATTCTTTGTGCTCTGTTGTGGCAGTTGTGTTGCGACGCTCGTTCATAAGAAAAATTCATTTGTCAAATATTTATATATAGTTTTTCTGAGCTAGCTGTTTCCCCACTCTTGCATAATTGAGTTTGTATGGCTCTTTACTTAACAAGGTGTGAAACGTTTTTTTTTCTGGAAGGGAAGTGTGCTGCTTAATTTTTGAGAGTCTGCATTTCCTTTTGATACTTGTCAAAATCACCATTTGCTGGAACTGACTAGTATTGTTGCTTCAAAACTATGATCTAGTACAAACTCTTAGCTTCCGTGACTTGGCCATGGCAACAAAGAACTTCAGGCAGGAGTGCCTATTGGGTGAAGGCGGATTTGGAAGAGTATTCAAAGGGACGCTTCAAGCTTCTGGCCAGGTTAATGAGTTTAAGCTTATCCCTTTTTCTCGTTTGTCTTTAACAAAGGAAGCTTAGTTGATATCAATTTTTATTTGCAACTCTGCTCTTGAAGGTTGTGGCTGTAAAGCAGCTTGATAGAAACGGAATGCAAGAAAACAAGGAGTTCACTTCTGAGGTTGGGAAGTTAAGTGTTCTGAATCATATAAATCTGGTCAACCTTATAGGATACTGTGCTGATGGCGACCAGAGGGTTTTAGTATATGAATATGTTCCAATGGGATCTCTAGAACAACATCTATTAGGTAAAACAAAATTCTCCACTTACAAAAGTCCTTGACAGTATCTTTTTCTTCAGCCTACAGCTTGTTTCATATGTTATTTACAGGCGATGGTCCTGATAATAAGCCCTTAGATTGGACTACAAGGATGAAAATAGCATCTGGTGCTGCCCAAGCTCTGGAGTATTTGCACGAAAAGGCTAATCCACCAGTAATATATGGTGATTTTAAATCCTCGAATGTCTTGTTGAATGAGGACTTTGAACCGAAACTTTCTGATGTTGGATTGTCAAAGTTTGGAGCTGGTGATGGGAAAACTCAAGAAAGGTCAAGGATGATGGGCACTTACGGTTATTCTGCCCCAGAATACTCTAAAGATGGTGAACTCACACTTAAGTCAGATATTTATAGCTTTGGGGTTGTCTTGCTTGAACTCATAACTGGAAGAAGAGCCATTGACACCAGCAGACCAACCGATGAGCAAAACCTTGTTACCTGGGTAAAATTTTCTTCTTTTGATGTTCACTCTTATATGTCCGTTTAGCCTTGTAATCTTGTTCTCAGATATATGTCCTTTGAAGGTTTTTGTCCAATTTATGATGAGTGAATTATGAAATTGTATTTGAATTTGCTTCTTCTTTTCCATCTGTTGGCTCCAAAGGACAGTGAGCATTTATTAGTGATTAGATTTAGAAAAACTTGGATTTTTAAAGATTACTTCGACCTTTTTGATGAATTCCTTATGTGTATAAAAAATCTAATAGGACAAATAAAAATGCAAGGATGAAGTTATATGAGTTTTTGTTCTCTTTTTTTTTTTTTCTCTCTTTCCCTTTGGTTTCTTAAATTTTTATGTGTAGCTATGGTTTGACAACAGAGAGGAGTTCAATGATACAGCTTTTATTGGTTTCTTATCAGGCTCAACCATTTTTCCGAGATCCTAAAAGATTCTCGGAGATGGCAGATCCAAGGTTAAATAAACAATTTCCTGCAACAAGCCTAAACCAAGCAGTTGGAATTGCAGCCATGTGCATCCAAGATGAACCGATGGTCCGGCCATTAATAGGTGATGTAACTGCAGTTCTTAGTTGTATTTGTATGATACCAAATAATGTCGCACCGCAACCACAGAACATGGAATATGAAAATGAAATACAGCACAGCGCCCCGAAGAAAGAGGATAGCTATGATAGCAAAGAGCGTGACAGCACCAGTAATTCAGATAGTGATGAGGATGATGCTGGAAGTAGAGACCAGCAGAGTGGTGACGAGAGTTCTGATCATGGCCAGAGCAGTCGCGCTTCAGATGGAGAAGAAAGTCGGTCAGATTCGGAGAGTGATGATGATGATCAGTCAGATGAAGAAAGCAATTACAATACTGATGAGAGTGGTAAGCCAGAGAAAGGAAAAGCCAATAGAGCTGGTTCAAGGCGACAGAGCAGCCGGAAAGGTAAGATGAAGGCGGTTTCATCAAAAAATTCATCTGCTTCTTCACATAAAAGTGTGGTTACCTTTAAGGAGCCGAGTCAGAGCTCAAAGTATAGGGCAGGTGGGCAGTCTCAAAGTTCTTGTACAAGTGAAAGCAGAAGTGTATCTGATTATGAAGGTGGATCTTCTAGTTATTATGAGAGTTATTCTAGGGGTCACAGTGATGCCACAGAAAATGGGTCGAGCTCATCAGAGGAAGGCAGTGAATCTGATAGGTCTGAAAGGCCGAAATGAAGAAGGGACTAGTGGGAGTGCCATTCAGTTGGAGAGTAGAGAGACAATTTTGATAGGAACAGAATCTTGAGACCAGATGACGCAAGGACGGAGAATATATCATACAGAAACAGCATCATGAGAATTTCCATCCTTCCTCCATCAGTTGGGTTTAAATTACAAAAGGCTAGTTAGTCTTTAATAGTGGCAAATTTAAGTGTTAACTTGCCTCACCCCCCCCTTTATATGGACCATTTCTCACAAATCTGTTATGTGTGAACAGAATTTGAGAAGAGAATCATGGTATTATCTTCAAGCGGAGGCAATACCAGGTTCGGTTACTGAGATACTCTTACAAGGTTATCTCTATACATTTTGTACATGATTATTTTTTTTTTTCAGATTAGAGTTTTTTTTTAATTCTCTGAGAACTTGATACATTTTGTATATGTTCTTTCGTAGTGGGTCTTTTCTGAATCTTCTTAATGCATATTCTCTTTCAGCTACACAGATAAAATACTGAACATTCAAGTGTTCCATTAGAAGAGCTAATTTTATTGAAGAGACATTTGAACCATATAAAGAGGACTGATATAATAAGTCTTCGATTTCATTGTCCTGATTTTTCCTTAGTATTCTGTTCCGACTATCCAAAAACTAACTGTCAATCTTCCTTCAACCCAAATGTATTTGCCTCTACGGTGGAGATTAAAACAAAACTAGTGTGTTTCTGCTTTGGGATTTTATTTTTTTATAACACAAGTTACTTCACATTCTACGCCGTCAATTTATTCTTACCAACTTGTCCTTTTAATTCTGGAGAGCAAGGGAATGTCGAATGCAGGTCACAAACTGGTCTTGAATGCAACACTATGACATTTTCGTGTGATTAAAAGGTTAATCAGAATTGTCCTGAGATGCTATTCTACTATCTAGGGTCATGCTAACAATTCATGTGGTGAATGGATGGTTTAGATTTCCTGTTGGGAAGGTTCCTTTCTAACCATAATGAATAACACTATTAATGCAGCAAAATTCTCAAGCTTTCCGTAATCAAAGCTCTTCGACTTAACCATACAAAGAAAAGTGAAAGGCTTGAAAAATATGACCATTAAGAAGATACAAAAGAGCTATGCTAGATACAAGAAGATATATATAAGGAATATAGGAGTAATACAATCCATCAATGTAAGTGAAAGAACAAGGCCACCCTCTTATAGTTGCCTGCCAAAACCAAAACACTTTTCATGAATTCTTTCTCAACTCTGGTTTCACTTCATCACTACCTTACCTTTCTCAATGGCAGAGCTTCGCCAAACAGTTTCTCAACCTCACCAGCTTCCATTTTAAGCTCACTTAGCAATTCCATCTCTTCTTTACTCAACCCTTTTAAGAAATTCTCCTCGTCTTGCTGAAGCACCTTAAGCCCTTCAGTCAACTTCTGAAACAATGTCATCTCAGTCTTCCCCACCTTCTCTACCTCTCCTTCCAACTCCTCAACTTCCCTTATAATAGTCTTCTCTCCTTCCTCTACCGTCTTCTCCAGCCTCTCCACAAGTGGTGGCTCGGGCCCACAAGTGTTATCTGTTCGAATGAATTTACTGAAGTCCCGTCCTACACTTTTAGCTGCCCTTTCTAGTTCTGGTACAATGCTTTCTGGTAAAACGGCACTTCTAGTGTACACCACAGCACCTCCATAACCGTCCCATGCGTCATTCCTGCCCCGGTAATATACAAATATGTAGTCATCTGGTTGATTTTCTATTTTGGAAGACACAATATACCTGAATGAGCATACAGAACATAAATATCATCCCAATGTCCAACTAATGTAATGTTAAATAAATGAGTTATAAGATGCAAACACAATTCATTCACAGCTCTAAAGAAGATTCCAAAGTGTTCCAATCTTAAGGGTGTGTTTGGACAGGCAAAATAACTTGTTGAAGTTTAGAAAATAAGCATGGTTTTGAAGGGCAAAAACAACTAGTTATTAGTTAAAATGAAACATGGTTTGGGGAAAACAGAGGTTGATAACTAGCTGTGATATCCAAATGCAGTTTAGTGGTTTTTAAAATCTTCAACTCATTTTTGACCATGTTATCAAACTACAACTAGTTTAAAAAAACCCAGACAACCAAACACACCCTAAAATTATAGAATAGGTGTATGGAGAATATTGGAGTATATTGATTGGAAATGAGAAAGAAACAATAGTTGGTCATACCAATCATCTTGATAGTGAAGATATTCATTATCATGATTATACAGTATCCCGGGCTGATTTGGGTCCTGCACAAATTTCTGCACTGCGGACCGTGTGAAAAAGCCACTGTCTGGAGTTCGTATTCTCCAAGATATGTTGCCCACGAGCTTGCCAGATTCCATGTGGAATTCGTGCAATTGGCAATCAAAGGCGTCAAAAGTAGGATTCAATCCTCTAGTTATGAACCACTTCCCACTAAAATCTGCTATGTTGAAGTTCTTAACAAGAACAGAAGGATCAGGAACAGGAAATTCTCCAACATCACTTTTCTTAGGCACACACTTTTTTCTTGACACTGCACATTCGTTGAACTCATCCACCACACTGTTTTCAAACAAGTCCCCACACTTGATCTATCAAGCAAAATCCACAGAAAATGAACCAAACTAAAATCAATCAGTTAATGACTGATGCTTAAGACAAGAGCAAGAGATCATCGCAAACAAAGAATTATCTACCAACCTGGCATTCAGTTTCATCTGGTCGATCATTGCAGGTTTGAAGACATGCAACATTGGCTGCACATGCCGGGTTTGTGATGCACTTAGCTAGTTCCAGTCTGATGAGAAAGTAAAGAAACATTTTCCCTTAGATATAACTAGAAAAGTTGCTACTTGCAACAAGGCAACCACTACAGAAATTCATAAAGACCCGAAAAGAAAACACCAGAGGTAAGACTCTAAATCTGAAGGATGATCTATTCACAAAATGGGCAAATTACCTGCATTCTTTAAGCAAGCAGGTACATGTTTTAAGAGCATCAACTGCATGAGCAGACGACACGAACAAAAATGTAGCTGCAACTACAGCAGTCAACTTGATGAACTGTTGCTCAAACGGGTTTCGCCTCTGAGAAATTAAAAGATTGAGATCACCATCAATTGATTGAAACAAAAATAAGACAATTTCCCCTAACAACCAGAATTTGAATTCTCAGATACAAAGATACACACATACATGGGTGAATGCCATGGTGGGGAACCAATTGCTCTTTCTTGTTTCAGATTCCACTTTGGTCATTTTACAAGAGATAGGGTTTAGAGCTCTTGGGTTGAGCCGTCGTATGAATCGACAGCGATGCATCAGCATCCTACCACGGGAACTTCTATTATTCACTCTCAACACATCTGGGCAAAGGGCCAAACTCCTAATTGGAGACCACTTATCATCATTCCGTAAAGCATTACAAGAACCGCGATTTTGCATACAAGATAAACACATTGGATTTCGCAGAACCATCGCCATACTTTGATTTCTCGGATTCTAGATGCAGCCTGATTAAAAACAAAAAGACTATTCTAATAAAAAAAATCAAGCTTTTCAAGCCGGCAGAAAAATTGAAAGCCTTTTTTTCATCCAAACTCCATACGGTTGATATTCAAAACATAACTTCACTTCGCCAAAAACTCAATATTTAGTGTGAGATTCTAATTGGATTATTGCAAATGAATTAAGATAGAGTGAAGAGATTACCTGGAGGAGCTTGTCATCATCTCATGGCAACTTTTGCCGGCAATGCGTTGGCCAGAAAGGATAGGGGGAATGGGGGATCGAATGGAAGAAAGAGCGGCAATCAACTTCAAGGGTTGAAGCAACGTTCGAGGATAAGACCATTCCTATTTTGTGTGGAAATAACGCCTCTGACGTCGCCACTTGTTTTTGGGATTTCTCATTTTCTGGTCCTTCCTCGAATAGGCCATAATCCTAATCTATATGACAATTTTCTGATGTGTAATTTTTTTATTTAAGAATATTGTAAATCATACCCAATTGGATTTTTTTTTGGTACTAACAATTTTGCATTTATTTTTGGGTGAATTACGGAAAATCACCCCTTATCTTACCTAGTTTGCAAAAAACCACCCCTTATTTCGATTTTTACAGAAAACCACCCTTTATATATACTCCGTTTGCATTTAACCACCTAAGCTTCTTTTCCATCCATTTAGTCGTTAAATTAGGTTCAAAAGACTAATTACCCCTAGGTTAAATGATTTGTATTTCATCCCATTCCAAATCACCAATTATGTCTTACTTCATTAGAGTACTCGATTGAAGATGACTAATTGACTATAACATACATAATATATTCATATGAAGATTTCATTCAATTTTTTTAATATATTGGTAGAATTGTATTTCCCATCTAGCCGACAACTGAGAATCATGAACATTTGTAATTCTAGTAGCCCTTTTATGCTTTAAATTTTCGAGATCAGGTCGTTGAATTTGAAAATCTCTCATTGCTTTTCTCTTGATTGCCATCTCCAAATGGCTCCACGGAATCACATTCTCAATTGTCCGATTAATTCCCACAAAATACGCACCCGATTCCAATTTCCCCAAAATATCTACACGTCAGAGAGAAGTGGCAACAAAACCCTAAAATTGAGAAATAGAGCAACTGTACTCAAATCCCACAACAAATTCAATTCTTCTTGAACATTCAACTTCAATACTAGAACAACAAGCAATTCATTTGCAATCGAGTCAAATTACTTACAACTTCCCAAAAACAAGATAAACAAACACCAAATTTAAAGCGAGATTCATCTGAAATTACAATAGCATTTACTGCTACAGTGATCTTTTTTTTTATAACGCCCCAACGAAGAAGATACGAACGGCAATGCCGGGATCTAGCAGGTGTAGATGTGGACTCCATTGGTGATGAGGAAGATGGTGATGGGGCCGAAATAGATGATGGTGTGTACTACAATGGAAGCGACGCTCGTCTGCATATTAGCGAACTCTAACTTTGTTTCTCCCCGGTATTTGAATGAGCAGTCCCGACGTCACAAGCACAAACAGCACAACCGCTATCAACACCGGCCCCCAATCCGCCATTCTCTCTCTTGTTGCACGAACAGCAGTCCGACCCCCAATCCGCCATTTAACCTCAGGGGTAATTGGTCTTTTCACTCTAATTTAACGATTAAATGGATGGAAAATTAATTTGGGTGGTTAAATGCAAACGGAGTATAAATAAAGGGTGGTTTTCTATAAAAATCAATATAAGGGGTGGTTTTTTGCAAACTTAGTAAAATAAGGGGTGGTTTTCTGTAATTCACCCTTTATTTTTTCCCCATTTTTAGTGGAGATATTTTAAATATATATCTTCTTTTTTTTAATTATTTTTTATAAGCAGGGGCAAAATGGAAAAAATAAACATGTTATCATAACAAAAATTACCTAAGCCTAAAAAATTAATCAATACTCGCTCCGTTTTACAATAGATGTTCATAGACAAATTTGCACATATATTATTAAAGAAAAAATTCCCCCTAAATTCCCCCTATTAAATAGTACTCCTAGATTCCTATTTTTGTGCTTTGGGAGAAGAGTATATGATTCATGTGATGTGATATAATTATTAGGGGTATAAATGGAAGCAATGGACAAGATTCTTATATGGACATCTATTGTGAAACAAGAAAAAAAAATCACTATGACCATCTATTGTGAAACGGAGGGAGTATTAAATTAGATAAAAAAAAAGTCCCGCCATAGTTTATTTGAGGAGTTTAGCTAAGGTAGAGTTATTCTTGGTAGAGTTTAACAAATCTTAACCATTTAATTAATAAATAAAGAGTTGAGATTGATTCATTCTCTCTCCAATTTTTTTTTTCTATAATTTTTAAAAAGGTTTATTATTTTTGTGAGAGAGTTTATAAATCTATTTTTAGAGTTTTTAACACAACTCTACCGAAGCAAGATCGTTGTTTAAGGCGTTTGATTTCCATTCTATCTATTTAAATGGAGTTGAAAATGAACCAAACTCAGACACAAATAGCGTTAGGGATAAATATGTTTTTTGTCCCCAGAAAAGGGCTTATAATGCATTGATATATCCAAACGAAGGTTGTGGTTAACGAAGAATACGAAAGTTGTGGTAGGTGGTGATAATGGTGAGAATCAAGGTGGCGGTCTGGTGGTAGTATGCCTAGTTTAGAGTAAGGAGGCAGTGGCACATAGGGTTGTAAATTAACCAAGCCGTATATGAGCAACTCAATATTCGGGCATTCGGCTTGATAAAATCTTGTTTGTGTTCGGCTCAATTTGTCAACGAGCTGACTTGAACACACTTTTAAGGCTCTAAAGATAAATGATCCGAGTTTGAGCACAAAAAACCCGATTAGTTTATTCCTGAGCAAGCTCACTTTTATGTCAATGAAGCTGGATTATACGTTTATGAACAAACTCCACTATATATAATAATATACACAAAGTTCGCTAGTGAAAAAAGTATCTTTTACCTCAATTGTTTGGAAAAGAATACCTTGGTTGTTAATCGGGTTAATATTGGCCCGAGTAAACTTGTTTACCGTTGTTACATATTTACCACATTTTTTTTTGAATTAAAAGGGAAGTTTATTAAAGCCAAGACGGTTACAAAAATGCTAGGAACACCTAGTTATTTACAGTCTCAGTCAGTCCCAACCTCTCCATACATTTCCCGGTTTCTCTTGTTCTATTTCTCCATCTAGCTCTCAAACAGTTTCTAATGTGGCTAGTGCTCATACTAATGCACTCATCAACTCCTATGCTCTCTTGACAAAACATGATTTTGTTCCTATCTTTCCAAATAAAATACATGGCTACACAAATACAGTTATTCCACAAATGAAACATCAAACTCCTTTTACCTTTCAACTCTACTGTTTCGTTTATCCAGTTCTCCACATTTCTTGCTCTTCTGCCTATCCTTGCCCATTGCAAAATACCATTCAGCACATCTTTAGAATACTTGCATTTAAACCAAAGGTGCTTCCTACTCTCCTGTTTGTTATCTGAGCACAAGTGACAGAGATCATCCTGAACCACGCCCCATTCCTTTAGTTTGTCCTTGGTGTGAACTCCTCCAACTATTATCTTCCATGCATTGAATGCTACTCTCAGAGTATTGAGCTTACTCCACACCATACCCTTCCACTTCACATTCTGATCAGTTTCTCTCATGCTATTGTAGAGGGTTCTTCCATCCAACCTACCATTCCTGGAAATTAAAATAGCAGGTTTGTCGTTTCCTTCCATCGAATCCTTAAGTTCGTCACTTGCTTTCAACACCTCCTTCCACATCGAGCTATCAGAGCTTTTACTTCTGATGGACCAAAAATCATGTCCCCTAAGGTGGGTTTTCTCAACCCACTTATGCCAAATTGAGTCAGAGGCATGTACAACATCATAGACCAAATCAAAGAAATTCACTTTGTTCCAGTTGCTGACTTCTTTCAATCTCAACCCACCTTCCTCCTTCGGTTTACTCACCTTTTTCCATGAAATTGGGACTCTGGAACCATCAGTTCTCCCTTTCCACAAGAAATTCCTCAGCAGAGACGTGATGCTCTTGATTACCTTCTTTGGAACTACGAATATCTTACTCCAATAATGCAGCACACCAAACAAAACAGCCTATATAAGCTCTAGTCTCCCTGCATATGAAAGATGTCTTGCCGCCCATGCATTTATCCTGTTTATGATTTTTGCAAGCAGTTCACTATAGTCTTTGCTTTGGGCTCTGCTACTACAAAGTGGAACCCCCAAATAAGTGATAGGCAAATCACCCTTTCTCATAGCTAACACACTGCTGATATTCTCCTCAGTATGTCTATCCAATCCTGCACTAAAGTACCTCGACTTGTCCTGATTGATTTCCAGCCCAAAGCATTCAAAAAAATCCTGCATCACTTTCATTACAGCCTGAACTGCAGAGACAGTCCCATGGGCAAACACAAAGAGATCATCAACAAAACATACATTGGTGATGCCCGCTCTTGAGCAGCCAGGGTGCATTTTAAACTCCTTCATCTTGACTGCCCTTCTAAAAGTTCTTGTAAGGTACTCCATCACCACCACAAACAGGTATGGTGATTCTTGTCTAAGACCCTTTCCTGCTTTAAAATGCTCACAAAATTCCTTCCCAATCTTGATGGTGAACTTACTATTCGTGATGCATTCATAGATCCAATTCACCATATCATGGTTGAAACCGAGCTCTTTCAACATCTCGAATAGAAACTTCCAATTAACTATGTCATAAGCCTTTCTTAAATCTATTTTAAGCGCACATCTCGGGCTCACATACTTCCTTGCATAGCTTTTCACAATCTCCTGACAAACTGCAATATTGTGTCTTATACTCCTTCCCTTAATAAATGCTCCCTGACTAGCATCAATAATTTTTGGGAGGGCATCTTGTAGCCTGGATACTAGCATCTTGGAGATCACCTTATTTAACACTGAGCAGCAAGAGATCGGCCTATAATCACTGATGGTAGTAAGATTTCCCACTTTGGGAATTAAAGCAATAACAGTGTTACCGATTTCCTTGAGCAGCTTCCCCTTCTCAAAGAACTCCAACACCGCATCCGTAAAATCCTCCCCAATTACAGCCCAGGCTTTCTGGAAAAATAACGAGTTATACCCATCTGGACCCGGGGCCTTATTCTTGTTAATGTCCCAAAGAGCTTTCTTAGCATCCTCCCTACTAAAGCGCTGAACCATTCTAGCTCTATCTTCGTCCTCCAGCACATTTCCTTCTCTAATAACATTCGGGTCTAGAGGCTTGCAATCATTTCTAGTCCCCAACACTTTTGGAAATGATTAACAATCATTTTCTTGATCTCTTCATCATCATTCACCACATTTCCAACTTCATCCTCCAGGCTTGTAATACTATTTTTGGCTCTTCTCTGTTTGATTGAGTTATAGAAATAGCTACTACAACTGTCTTGATATCTGATCCAATGGAGTTTGGCCTGTTGCTGAAGTAACACTCTTCTCCTTCTCAATGCTCCTTTCAGTTCACCAAGAATATCCTTTTCCACTTCGATCAATCTCCTATCAACAGACCGAACCCTGATCTCCCTTTGCACCATAGCAAGCTTACTCTACTAATTTTTAATCACTAACTCTTCATCATCCAGCTTCCGAGAATTAAGGCTTTTGAGAGGAACTTTAAGGCTTTTAAGTTTGCTAACCAATCTAAACATCTTGACCCCTCTCACATCTTGCTTTTGCCACTCCTCTCTAACCACCGACATAAAATCTTGATGATCTACCCAAACACTATTAAATCGGAAAGGGAACTTGTTGCTCCTTAGCACCGAGTATATGTAGCACTTTGTTCTTCTTCTTTGTTGTACCTGAGTCACTTTAGAAAAACTTCTATCCTACTACACTAATCTAACCTAAAAAAACAAGTCAAAAGAAAGCTAGCAAAAAGTTCTACGAAACTAAAACTTAAAACGAAAAGAAAAAGCGGGTTGCCTCCCGTAAGCGCTATTTTTAACGTCGTTAGCCCGACGAACTTACCTTGGCTTACCTAGGGTGGCTGCCATCCAGTATCGAAGGGATCATAAGAAACCCCATACTTAGCCTGAAAAACATCATAGCTTTTCTCTAGAATATTTGGTCCTCTATCATCAAGAAGTATGCTCGGTAATCCTACAACAGGGTTCGTATAATCTGCAAACCAAGGAGGTTTTGACTCCTTCACAAGACTAACAGTAGGATCTAGTATAGGACAAGGATAAGAGAAAGGATCATGACCAGAATTGATTGGATAAGAACAAGAAAACTTACCAGGGTTATTCGGAAAGTGGCTCGTTACCGAGGTGTAGGGGGTCATTAACGACCCTGCTGGTTCTGGAAGTGGCTCGATGTCATGCAGGTATGAATCGGTTGCGGTGTTGGGCTTGGTACCGACCCATGGTGGGTTGGTAGGACCTTCGGTATGCGTCTTTTCCTTGCATTTGCTTGCTTCTATATTCAGAGAGGAGTCGTTACCGAGCCAAGGTGGGTCGGTAGACTCTTCAATACTACAACTAGCCACTTTGCTCACCGGCGAATTGAATTGAAACTCGACCTTCTCTTCTCCAATATCGAATGTGAGAAGTCCCTTCCTGACATCAACACGTGCTCCTACGGTGGCTAAGAATGGTCTTCCCAGAATGACTGGCACCACTGGGTCTTCTGGCATATCTAGTACAATGAAGTCGTTGGGAACAAAGAATTTTCCAACTCGGACAGGAACATCGTCAACAGCTCCAGTTGCTTTTACAGAAGATCCATCCGCCATGAAGAGTTTCATCTTGACAGGCTCTAGTGGTCCCATGTTAACCTTGGTCCAGATAGATAATGGTAATAAACTAGCACTGGCACCTAGATCACATAGAACTTTAAAACGGTGAGTCCCAATACCTATTGAAATTGCAAACTTACCTGGATCACCGAGTTTTTCAGGGAGCTTTATGGAATGAACCTCATTTGACATCTCTGATATAGATCTTTTCCTGCTCAAAATCTCTTTTAAAAATTTAGCGTAGGCAGGCATTTCATTAGGGGCATTAGTAAATGGTATAGAAATATTTAGCCCTTGAAGGATCTTAACAAAGCGTCTAAAATTTCCTTCTGTAACATCATTAGACTTCGTAATCGGGAAAGGAAGAGTTTTAGATGGACTCGGGATAGAGAGAGACCCAGATCGAGGACCCACTGAATCGACAAGACGGTCGTTCAATGAAGGAGAAGGGTCGGTACCGACCCTGGGGGGGGTCGGTAACAAACTTAGAGTTAGGTTCAGAAGACTTACCTGGCATGGATGACTCGGTATCGAGCTGGGGAACCTCGTTAACGACCATGTTGGGGTCGGTAAGGAGCCTGACCGGGGCATCTTCTTCGTTGTCGTGCTCAGTGTCATTAGGTTTGGCTCGATCTGGCAACTCCCTGCCACTTCTGAGGTGTATGGCTGCAATTTGTCTCCTAGGGTTATCTTCGGGTCGGCCCGAAAATTGTCCTTGAAGTCTTGGAATCTGTGCAGCTAGGTTACCCAGTTGGGAGTCAACGCTCTTCTTCCAAATATCAAACTCTTCCCACCGTTTCATTTGATAATTGAGGTTTGCTTGGACCCCATCAATTTCATTGTTCACTCCATTGATCCCCTCATAAAGTCCTTGCACCCAAGATGGTGGCTCTTGGTAGGTCGGGGATCTGTAGGGAGGAGCCCACTGTTCTTGTTGAGGAGGTTGGCTCCCTTGGCCGTATGCATAATTGCCCCAGGGGGGCTCATTGTAATTCCTCCCTGCATAAAAAGTACCACCTTGGTTCTTATACGGACCCCTCACGTAATTAGCTTTTCCATATACCTCAGCAGCTATGGTTTCCCTTTCTCTCTGGATCTCCTCTATCTCTAAACAGAGTTCAGCAATCTGTTTAGCTAGTTCCTCTTGTGTAGCCATGGCTTTGTGTTCTCTTAATCTCCTGTGGAGGGAATGCTCGAGTTCAGGGTCTACTTTATTGGATTAGAGACAACTCGACGTCCTTCAGCTGGCCTACGTTGTAAGCAAAAACAAAAAACGAAATCAAAAAGCAAAAACGGAGTCTCGGACAGGGTTGGTAACGACCTAGGAGTGATCCCGTAAAAACCGAAACTAAAAAGAAAGAAACAACTACCTGTCGACAGGGTCGTTACCAACCATTGGGGGTCGTTAACGACTCGATAGTGACCTAGAAAACAAACAGAAAAAGCACAGAAAACTGGGTTGCACAGCAGGGTCGGTACCGACCCTGGGGGGGTCGTTACCGACTCGACCGAGTCCCGAAAAACGTAAAAAGAACAAAACTTGACACTATTGAAATCTCCCCGGCAACGACGCTAATTTGTTGAGAGGGTTTCTTGACAACAAATAAATTTATATCAAGACCCCGCTGTGTATAGCGAAGTCAGGTTCGTCCACAGGGAGAAAGTCAGTATCAAGTTTTGTTCTTACTTAGAGCACAAGTAAGAGAGAAAAGCAAGGATTTTTATCAAGGAAGAGAAATTCTAAGGTTTAGGTATCACCACAACAACAATTATGCATGCCAAACGCTATGAAACATAAAGATCATGCTTTTATCACATAAAGGCGCTAACTTTCGTTAACTTTAAGCAAGTAAATCAATCAACTTTCGCTAAATCAACAAACTTACTATCTAATCTCTTCTACTTCAACTAGGATTGATCCGCTTTCGCTTTAAAACCCTAATTTGATTATTCTGATTCAAGGTTTCTGCTTTCGCTTCAACAATGAATGAGAAATTCCCTATCAACTTTCGTTTCAAGGATTAAGAACAAGAGAATAGATTCATGCAATAAAAACAATCAAATCATGATCACAAACAAGCATGCACAACCATTGTTGGGTTTAACCCCAACCTTAGAGAGAGAAGACTAATCACTAAGCATAAAAAAACATAAACAACTATATTAAATAAAAGGAAATCTTACAACTTTGAATCCAAATGATAGTTCTTCCCTACAAATCCCCCTCTCCTTCTCTCGCCTCCTCTCCTTTCTTCTCTCCTCTAACTTGAATGATGAGAAAACTAAAGAGGGGACAAGTGTATTTATAGAGAAACTATTCTATCTTAAATCTATCTCTAAGGAAATAAATTTTCTAATAAGTATATTCCTCCTATCTATCTAATAACATAAAAGGAAATAGGATAAAAGCCCATTAATAGCACCGACTCGGTCTTTGCTGCTCCTCGCGGTGCTTCGTTAACGACCTTGTCAGGGTCGTTAACGACCCTGTTCAGCACTTCGAACAGCCTTGAGTAAAACTTACGTAGAGGATTCGTTACAACCTTGACAAGGTCGTTAACGAATCCTCTACGCAACTTGCGTAGAGGATTCATTATAACGGTTGTGCATGCTTGTTCGAAGTGTTGAACAGGGTCGTTAACGACCCTGACAAGGTCGTTAACGACCCTGACAAGGTCGTTAACGAAGCACCACGAGGAGCAGCAAAGACCGAGTCGGTGCTATTAATGGGCTTCTATCCTATTTCCTTTTATGTTATTAGATAGATAGGAGGAATATATCTTATTAGAAGATTTATTTCCTTAGAGATAGATTTAAGATAGAATAGTTTCTCTATAAATACACTTGTCCCCTCTTTAGTTTTCTCATCATTCAAGTTAGAGGAGAGAAGAGAGGAGAGGAGGCGAGAGAAGGAGAGGGGGATTTGTAGGGAAGAACTATCATTTGGATTCAAAGTTGTAAGCTTTCCTTTTATTTAATATAGTTGTTTATGTTTTTTATGCTTAGTGATTAGTCTTCTCTCTCTAAGTGTAACACCCTCTTTTTATACAAGGAATATTACCGCCAGTGACCCCGAGATTAAACTCTCGAAGTCACCCAAGGCTTTACAGTAATTACAGAACTTAACCAAAAACTTTAAAATGCGGAAGATACATATACATAAAAGATGCTAAAGTAAAATACAATAGTTGAATAAACTTGAACGGATACAGAGTTGAAATGGAAAGGGTCCCACAAGTCGGAACCTCGACCCTTGAAATTATTCTAACTTATTCCAAGCTAACCACCTTCACTCTAGTTGCTCCTCAAGCTTGCTCCTCGTGGTCCTCGACGTAAAACTCCATTCCTGATGTATCGCGACGAGAAATGCGATGGACACCAGCCGACCATGCAAGGAAAATAAACGGTCGGTGATTCTTGTGACAGACTAAGCAAATGGGGTTTTTGAAGGTGGTTCGGTTTTTAGGAAGGGACGAGTTGGGATGTCGGGCACCGAATGAAAGTCGGTCCCATCCTCGGACCTCGGACCTCCTATGAAAACTATGATTCGAAGAACAGAGGGAGAACGTCACCCAAGGGTGAGTCTCGGTTTAGAAAGAAATATTTACTTATGTTGGGAACTTGGGTTTCACACATTTAGTCTGGTGGGTGATTAAACCCCTCGTTGATCACGTTTCCCTCTACCAACCTCACCGCATACTTGTTGTGCGAATTCAGATTGGAGCCAGAGAATTACGGAATCCGACAGTAAGGATGGCATTCCATTTTGTACTAGCCTTTCTATCATTTTAATTGTCGCCATCAGGTGCCTATTTAATCCTACCAATTTTAAAGATCACAATATTGTTCCACTTGGAATTAAGCACACGTTTTAAGTAAGACAGAAAGTGGGTTACGGCCCCACAAAAATACTCAAAGACAGAATGTGGGTTACGTCCCCATGGAAATACTCAAAGGTTGGGTTGCAAGCCCAGACTTGCACGAGCTACGTGCCATCACCCCTCATCGAGCGAGCGGGTATTGACCATGGTCTTAAAGGTAGAGCAACTGCTCAAGATTAAGATCGAATGAATCGACGCGTATAAAATGAAGTACACAAACACAAGCCTACTCATCTAGGCACACATATCACAAGGCAACGGCCCTACAATTCATCTAGTGTAACCTAAGTACGACTAGAAATAACGTCATTAAATCTAGAATAATATAAATCCTAGATTCATTTAATTTCATACAAGAGTTCCCAACATAGTCATAAAACAATTTAAAACACATGAAAACATATAACGATATGTAACATGCTTGATAAACGAGTGATGCATAAACGATTTTATCAGGAAATTGAACCCAAACCACTTGCCTCGTAATTGACGTAGATGGGTTACGAAATGATCACTCACGATTAAGAACTTATTCATGTTTCAATCAACCACAAAATAAATTGTCGTCAATTTATTTTGTTCATTTGATAGCGTTGATTTTCCGAGGAATGACAACGGATTTAAGTTTATAAAAAAATAATAAACTTTACACATTATATTAATAATTTTCTTTTTATTAATATAATGACACTAAGTTATGAATTTTATAAATTCTTCATATCATTCAATTTAAACTTTTCCTTATAATATATTAACCTCAACATATGTTTATATATATTTATTAATAGTAATCTAAAGGAAAACCTTATTACTTTATAAATATTTAAAACATTATTACTAATCTTATTTATCCATAAGAAATTCTTCCTCTTATTAACATCCTTTTTAAAATACCAATTTATTCATGAATACTAAAAATACCCATTTAAAATTCACAAGTTAATAAATACTTATAAAATACCAAATTCCTAACATTTGTCAATTTAAATAATTTTTACCCATTTTAATTTAACAAAAGATTATATATATTTTTTTAAATAGAATTAAATTGGAATATACCTACAAAAGTGAGCAGCTCGGTCGGGCCGGGTCGGGCCCGACCTGCTCACGGGCCAAAAAACGCAGCAGCATCTTCAAAAACATGGGCAACTTCAACGCCCTCGTTCTCCCTCGTTCGACATCCGTTCGGGGCGCGTGAGTAGACGTTGGAACCGTAAGAGAGAGATCTTTCCAATGGTATAAAATGGGAAAAATTTGGTTGTGTGTGGAAAGAGAACGAACCCAAAAACCGAGCCCTTGCTCTGTTTCTTCGAATTCAGTCCACCGAGTTTGAGGCTCGATTTTGGACAAGTTTGAGAGCGTTTTTGGTGAGAGTTTCTGAATGAAAAATGTGTATAACGGATTTCTCTTCACATTGGCCTTTTGTAGCACTCAAAACGATCCCCAATCGACTCATATTCGGAGCTTGAACAGCCAATCCCGAAAACCAAACGTCTCCCCACTTCAATTCGAGTTTATCCACAAATTAATGGTCAATTTCGACGATTCCGATCCTCCTATTACTCCCTCATTGAATGATGATTGATTTCTTAGTACAAATAGATGCCTAATTGAATGTTATTAAACTGAATTCAAGCAATCTTCAAAACATTGAACGTTTTAGGTCGATTGGATTCCTTGACCGTTCACTCTCAAAAACCGAATCAACACCACAAATTGATTGAGGGTTATTAAAGAAAATGTGATGGGCTTTCCAGAACATCTTTCGTATCGAAAATCCGTTGAGAAACGAGTGAGATATGGTCATTTGAAAATTCGGGCTCAAGGTTGAAGACAACCCAATCGGGTTTCAATCCATTTCCGACAAATTGCACAAACAACCCTCTTGTTTTGCAAAAGTAATAAAAATGCCCTTTCACCTTAACTTATGCACTCCAAATAAAATAGATAGTTATCATTTGAACTTTAAACAATTTATTTTATTAAACTTTAGCTTTAAAACACTTATATAAATTTTAGAAATATTATTATAATACTTTTCCATAAGTATTATCACTTTTAATTACTCTCTTATAATTTAAATAATAAATAACTCATATTATTCATGATTATATTTTATCATATTATAACAATCATACAACCATAATTCTTATGGTTCGTATTTAATATGAAAACATAATTTTTTTAACCTCTCCTATGAGGTTTTAAGTTTTAACCTTATAAACCAAACTTATAACATTTAAAATGTTATAACATTATAACTTTAAGAAATAAAATATGTAAAATATTTTATCATGATAAAGGAATATGTAAAATTACATTTTTACCCTTTATAAAAATGAGGGATATTACACTAAGGTTGGGGTTAAACCCAACAATGGTTGTGCATGCTTGTTTGTGATCATGATTGGATTGTTTTTATTGCATGAATCTATTCTCTTGTTCTTAATCCTTGAAACGAAAGTTGATAGGGAATTTCTCATTCATTGTTGAAGCGAAAGCAGAAACCTTGAATCAGAATAATCAAATTAGGGTTTTAAAGCGAAAGCGGATCAATCCTAGTTGAAGTAGAAGAGATTAGATAGTAAGTTTGTTGATTTAGCGAAAGTTGATTGATTTACTTGCTTAAAGTTAACGAAAGTTAGCGCCTTTATATGATAAAAGCATGATCTTTATGTTTCATAGCGTTTGGCATGCATAATTGTTGTTGTGGTGATAGCTAAACCTTAGAATTTCTCTTCCTTGATAAAAATCCTTGATTTTCTCTCTTACTTGTGCTCTAAGTAAGAACAAAACTTGATACTGACTTTCTCCCTGCGGACGAACCTGACTTCGCTATACACAGCGGGGTCTTGATATAAATTTATTTGTTGTCAAGAAACCCTCTCAACAGACCTTCACCTTATGCTTTCCTCCACAAATTTTTAGAATAGCTGGGCAATGATTAGAACATTCAGTTAATCCAAACTCCACTGAAAACGATTCAAAGGCATCCATCCACTTCTGATTGGCCAGGACCCTATCCAATTTGCACTTAATATGATTCCCGTCTGCTTGCTTATTTGACCAAGTGTAGAAAGATCCTGTAAATTGGAGGTCACAAAGTCCATTCCTCTCCAGACATGCACTCATCTCCTTGCAAAACCTTGTATTCGTCTCTTTTTCTGTCACTTTCTCCTTAGCTTCCCTATTTGCATTAAAGTCACCCATGGCAATCCACTTACAACTGCTTGCATTACCAGAAATATGATCAAACAAGTGCCATAACGCTCTTCTATCCTGTTCTGAGTTATGAGCATACACAAAAGAAACCAACATGGAATTACTGATCACCGAGGAATGTATAGAGCAATGAACCAACTGATTTGTTTCTACTCTAATATCCACTTACAATCCATCGTGGGACCTCCAAAATATCCAAATTCTTCCATTGGATCCAATACACTTAGTGTATCCTCTCCAACCTTTAAGGAGCAATCTGGAAACCTCCTCCACTTTATTCTCCCTTACTCTAGTCTCTAAAATTGCAAAGATATCAATGCTATGCTTACTGGCAAGCATATTTACAAACTCACATTTAGACGGCTCATTGAGCCCTCTAATGTTCCAACTTACGATGTTAAGGCTATTCATCATGGAAGAGCGAATCATTGTCATACTCATCTCCATTTGCTTCCATTCCATCCTCCAGAATTCTCTGTGCTGAATATTTGGACTGATCAATCATAACTGCCTTACCTTTCTCCCCCTTACTCTGTCCTGCTGGACTCCTTGAGTTTCTACCTTTGACCGTCTCCCACCCTTCGTCTTGATGAGCTCCCTCATTGCTACTCGATGCACCATCTTTGCTCTTACTTGGGCCTGTGCTTCTTGTTCTTCCTGCTACCTCCTCATGGTTATTCTTCCCACTTCCGGACCCTTTCCCCTGATCTCCAGTACTTTGGGTATTATGTGCTACCGCTTCCTTCTTCCTTATCCACACTCTTTTCTCAGGATAATGTCTCGCCTGCCCCTGCACCGTCCTTGGTCTTTTCCTTCCACGTTCCCCTTTATAATGTCAAAATGCTTTGCATTCTTCACACAACGGAGGAATCCATTCATAAGCCATAGCCTGATTCACTTTTTCACCATCCTCTCCAATGAACGTCACATCCCTTCTCAAAGGCTTTCTTGCAGAGATTTCCACCAACAGTCTTGCAAAAGAGAGCCTTTCCTGGTTTTGGGTTACCTTATCCACCAGGATCGGCTTCCCTATAGCGCTTCCTACTTTCTCAAAAAATTCATCCTCCCAAAAACGGACATCCAAATTTGGCAAGTTAACCCATACCTGAGTCGATTCGAAGCACGACGGGTCAAGCTTTACACCTTCATGCCACCTTTTCAGAGCCATCGACCTTATGCCTCCAACCATCCACGGATCATTGCTTAACACCCATTCAAGATCCTTTTCATTATCAAACTTGAATACAAACACCCCATCAGTAGCAATGACTTTGGGCGTCTAAATTCCTGTCCATCTCGACCTAACAAAGTTCTGAACCACATTGAAGGGCGTATTGTTTCCAGCCACCATTCCAATCAAACTTTTCCACTTTTCTGTTGATTTCTGCACGTCTTTCTTGGTGAACTTGATTAGGCCATCTTCAAATCCTTCCACAAAGTTGAGCCTCCTACCATCAGCATTAGCTCTGTTTCCTGCTAAGGCTTCTCTAAAATTCGGCCTCCTTTCAGAAGCTCCCACGAGTTCCTTCACAGCCCCACCTCGCGCTGGCTCCTTATCCGCTTTTGGGATCCTTCTATCTCCCTCCACTTCTTCTTCTTCCACTTCCTCCTTCCCTGCTTCTTCTTCCTCCTCATTCAATTGAGTTTCTTCCACTACTTCCAACGAATCCCTGCTACTCTCCTCCCCCTTTACCGGAGAGGTAACCTCAACACTTTCCTTTGAGGTGCTTCTTAAAATCCTTTTGCTTAAGACTCTGGATGTCTGATCCGAACCATCACCAGAAGCTGCCTTCAAAGACTCCCGCTCGGATCCCCCTGGAGAGGACACCCCTTTTTTCTTTCTTCCTGTCGTTTTCCCCCGAGTCATGCCTCCAGCCATGCCCTGGAGGTGCCGCCCCGACTCGCCTTGACAACCCTAGCACACAATTCTCACTTTCTTCCGCGCATGAGGCGCGTTCTTTTTTGATATTACGGTGGACTAGATTTGTTTTTACTCCCATATTTACCACATTTTTCCTATTTACTCTGGTATATAACCGAGGTCCTTTTGACACCCGTGGTAAATACACACAAGTAATAAAATTATTTTACTCATAGTTAAACTACACCGTAGTAAACATGTAGTGTGGTAAACATGTTAAATCGTAGTAAAATTTCATTGTTTTGAATTATATTGAGCAGTTTTTTTTCAGCCATGGTTGTTCATCATACTCGGCCAAGACGACCACAAATCAAATCAACAAATCGTCCACAACAACACAAGACAACAACACCCTCTAAAGCCGCACACAACAACAACGCAACCACAAAAGAGTTTCGAACCAAAGAACTTACAACAAGTGGAAATTCAAGGTCGGAACAAGGATTATATGGCGATACCTTCGCGTGGCTCTGATACCACTTGATGGCCGGATCGATGGAGATGGAGATGGTGCAAAGGAATCGCCAAGCAACTCGGAAAACTCCTTGCAAGAACGTAGATGGAAGGTGACAACGAGGGATATGGATGCTCGAAAACTTGGATATGACTCACCAAGAATTCAAGCAAACTAGGATGCAAGATCATCGGATATTACCCACCAACAATCGAACAACGAGAATTGAACGAAAAGTGCAAGTAGAACTAGATTGAAACAAGTAAAGGAAATAACAAGAGTGTGTCGTCCAAATCTAAGGGAGAAAGAACAAAGGTGGCCGGCCATATAACCTAATACAAGGCCTCACAAAAACAACCCCCTCACTTAAGGAAAATTACAAAATTAACCCGTAAAACCTGAGAACTTATTAATTGTCCTTAACCGTAGAATTGTCACTTATCGAACCATGAAGCAATAAAAGACTCCAACCATCTTCTTTACACTCCTTCGGAAATCTACGCCCCATGAGCTCCTCTTGTACTTGACAAAGAATGGCTTTAGCTCAGGAACGCGTAATACGACCAAGATAAGGTGTGGCTCCTTGAGATTTGACACCATCAAGATCGGAATCCGCCTTTTGGCTAGGCGCACCAACCCCAGGCAAGAGCGTGCCTCCAGCCGTGTATGAAGGCACACCGTCCCTTGGCAAAGGCGCGCCATCATCCCTCTGCAAGGGCGCGCCAAGTAGCTCCGAATCCAAACTTGTAGGCGCGTCTAGGGTAGGCCGTGGCTCCTCCAAGTGTTCCGAAGCGTGCTCCATTGTTGGCTCGGTTGTCGATGGAATCACATCATCACATTTCATTCTCACAATTCACGCATTAAGCATACATGGCATCCTCCAGCCTTACGCGGTGTAGTAGACGGCAACCTCCACTATTAGTCTGAACCACTCCCACTCTCATCCATCAACTTCTAAACCCCGATGATGCGATCCCTTCTATGACCGTTGTCGAGGAAGAAGAAGCCATGGCCGTTTGCTCCAACGGGCCCTTGACGCGCTCCCATGCCAAGGCCATAGCTCGGGCCACGACATCCTTCATTGCTCGGGCTACTCAATCCATGAGCTCGGTACAAGACCCGCCTTCCACCACAGTGCTTACATTTTTTGGTCCTAGACGCCATTCTGAGCAACCTTGAGGAGCCAAGGGCTGATCCTCTTCAAGGCGCGCCTATGCTCGCAGACGCGACCTTGCTCTGCCAAGACACGCCCGGGCCTTAGGTCCTCTAGCTTGCGCTTTGCCGACGGAGAGCTCAGTTTTCATAGCGCGGGACAGGAACCCCGGAACTTGGCTGCCCCCCCGGCGCCGTCCCGCATCTTCCCTCGTGCCAGCACCGACGCACTCGGCACCTTCGACACTTATCCTAGCTTAGTTCTTTCTATTTCCGTTGGAATTTTACTAGCACCTTTCTATATTTAGTAGGTCTTATAATTGCATTATTTTCATTATTATAATGAGTTGATTTGGACTTTCATATTCGGGCCCAACTCCACTAGGTTATATAGGTTTCGGTATTACTAGAGCTATAAAAGTGCCAAGTGCACTCTTTTATGATTCACGTTTGATCAATTGAAAATTGCCTTGAGAATTGAGTTCCTCTTCCTAGGCATTCAGACGTCAACTTTTTTTTCTCAAACCCTTACTTTCTTCGCCCTAAAATTCTAAGGCCTTGACCCACCGTGCCGTGTGACTCAAGCCTTCATGCCATCGACTCGCCTTCGCGTCGCACACATCCTCGAGACACCGCTGATCCACTTGAGCCCTCGGTCTGTTGTCGAATCTTCGTTGTGCCATTGTTCGGTGCGCTTCGCGTGCCCTCACCTCGTCCAGCGTCACACACATTCGTGCCTTCGTTGCAAACCCACGCCGCTGCTAGCTTGCCAACGTCGCATCCCAGCGCGCCAAGGCTTCCTCAGCCTAGATCTTGCCAAAGATACAATTCGAGATCTCGGTCCTAGTAAAGGCGTCCTAGACTCAATTGCGAGAAGGGAACGCATGAATTGGCATCAGAGCCATCGTCTCGTAAGTCTCTTGGTTCGGTCTTTTCACTTTCACCATCACTTTTCCGCCATAAAATCATCAAAAAAATCAAAAAAAAATCTTTTCCCTAACCCTAATTCGATCATATTGTTCTATTTTGTCCCTTCGAGTAGAATTGTGGTGTGGTTTTGTTCATTGCTTGCTTATTTGCATGATTGATTGTCCATCATTTAGTGTTTTTCATTACTTGATAGGATTTCTTGCTTGTTATTGCATGTATTGAACTTGATTGTTGCTTCATAATTCCACTTGTTCTTGTTGCTTGTTCGAAGCCGAAATTTAGCCTCCAAAAATTAAAAAAATTATGTTCGACTGTTAAAAAAAAATTCAACAAAGGTGATTCGAAGAACACCTCGAGAGATTCAAAGAAATCTCATCTAAATAAAAAAAAATTGTGGGGTGGCAAAGCCAAAATAAGGCAATCCACCACCAACACATTTCTACCACACTTGTACTTTTGGTTGTGACTTTGATAGTACTTGCATCTTTACTTGCTTGTTTAGTACTACTTGTTTTGATCATACTATCTTGTGTGGACGAAAGTATTGTTTTTAAGTTTTCTTTGTTCAATAACGCCAATCGTTTTACTCGTGATACTAAGCCACCTATCGCACAAAAGCCACCCATGACCTTGTGTGAGTACATTGCTTGGATCAAGAGCTAAGACTTTGTGCATTTGTTTGCTTAGTTTGGTTGTTGTTCCATTTTACTCGCCATGTCTTCCAATGTGGTTTTAGGTACCATTCTGGAGCATGAGGTGAACCATACACTCAACCCCACTGTTGTGGTTCAGCTTTTGCCAATTGAGCAAGAAAACACTCTAATGCGAAGAGATCTCATCGATTTGCGTGCCCTTTTTCACGCCCAATCCCAAGCATCAACGCCTACCTTGACACCCTTGGACCAGCTTGGCGTCGCCATCACTAGCGGACTACATGACTTGACCTTGGCTAGCTCCCAAGCGCCGCTGCATCAGCTTCCACCCCGGTCAATTACTCGTGCTCGCACCAAGGCAACCGACAACGTAGTTAGTGCGCTTGTCGCGCCTCCCACTGCCGTCATGTCCGTGGCACCAGCTGCGCCTGTCCATCCCGTCTCCCAAGCTTATCAAGATACTAGGCGTAAGGACAAGGGTCTAGCCAAGCCTAGCCAGCCTCCTCTCCAAAGGCTCAATTCCATCATCGAGTCTAAGCAAGGACAAGACACTCAGGTGCTTAGAAGTGACCTGAATGCTTATGATCTGTCTTCGGGTGCCTATGCCGAAGACCAAGGTATGTCCTATCTTCCACCCCTTATTTATGATTCTTATGATCCAAGGGATTATCGTCCCTATGCCATGACGTCTCATCATACCCAGCCTTGCTAACAACATGTTGACGACGCCCGGGCACGCCGTCTTTTTGAAATGCGTGACCAATGCTTTCCGACACCGATTTTGGCTCATGATTATTATTCACGTGACCATAGAGCTTATGAGAGGGAACCTGCTCGTACACCACGACTTGGTTCCTTGGGGTATAACTCCACTGCCTCGATTATCCATGACGACTTTGAGGAGTTCGATGATGAACAAATCTAAGATTCGGGCAGGGTTAATCCTCATAATTTTCCACCTTTGGGCGATCCTCCTGAATTTGATGAGCACCCATCGGATTGGATTCCATCGACCCCGGTAAATGATTATAGCAAGGCTCAAGCACGCTAAAACTGGCGCGCTTGAGACCATGATGCTGAGCAGCGCGCCCAACTCCCGCCACAACACCATGATCGAGAGCAAGGCTACAATTATGGGCAGGTGCCGACCCGCCCTTGGTCACTCATTGATCATGGCTATGACACGAAGTCGAAGTCAAGATAAAACCGTTTGAAGGGCATTATGACCCGACAGTCTTTTTAGTGTGGGTCTCTACAACGGCGCATACTTTGTGCTATTGTAATATTCCCGCCTACGATCATGTACAAGCGACCACATTACATTTTCGTGGTTCAGCTCGGGTTTGGTGGAAATGCTTTGTAGATGTCCGTTTGCATCGAAATCTTACCCAAATGACTACATAGGAATAGCTGGTCTATGTCATGACTCAAAAATACATACCAATTGATTACCTTAATCAAATACGATTGGACATAGCTATTTTTCGCCAAGGAACCTTGTCTTCACTCGAGTATTTCAAGAAATTGGAAGACATGTATTTCAAAGCGAACATTAGTGTTGCCCCTTCGACATTGTGCACTATATTTATTAGTGGCCTTAACTTGTCTATTAAGAATCAGCTTGAGATACTTCCCATTAAGGATCTCAACACATTAGTGCATACGGCCATGAACATTCATAATCAACAAGTGCGCCAGAAGCCATATAATTCCCGACCCGGCTCGGGCATGTATGATTCATCTAACCCTCGTCAATTTGACTATGTTACTAATGAAAAACCTAGTGCCGCAGGACATGGCTCTTCTACTCATTCGGGCAAGACCATGGCTCATAATCCTACACGCCCGACTCCTCAAAAGCCGGCCCAACCGAACCGTGAATGAGCCCGAGATTTGGAGTGCTACACTTGTGGTGGGCGTGGTCACTACCAAAAGGACTGCCCCAACCACAAGAAGTATGTTTGTCCAAGCTTCAGTTGGATATGAGTCCATGGATGAAGAAATTTCAGCACCGGAACCATTGAAGAGGAATATGTGGTTCCTCAAGAGGAAGAGCTTGATTATGCTCCATCAAGAGGAAGAGCTTGATTATGAGTCATGGGATCCACAAGCTTAACTGTGATTATAGACTCCGGGTGTTGCACCAATTGATTAATGAGAAGGTCGTCACTCAACTTGGGCTACCTACAACACCACACCCGGCTACTTATGGTCTTCAATGGCTCTCCTTGAGCTCAGGTACGCAAGTTTTTTAACAATGCACTATTTCCTTTTCAATTGGTCCTTGCACCGATACTATTCTTTGTGATGTGGTTGCAATGGATGTCACACATTTATTGTTGTGACATCCATGGCAATTTGATAGGCATGTTCTTCACGATGATTACTTGAACACATATGTGTTTAGGTACCACGGGAAGCGTGTCAAGCTCTTAATTACCCATGTCCCCAAGTGAGATTTTGCAGGACCAAGTACAATAGGATAGGCAAAAGGAGATTGAAGCCGAGGAACAAGCTTCTAGAGCCAAAGGGATGCCAAATCCAAACCTCTCCGATGAGCATGGCGTTGGCACGCCCAATCATGATTTGGGCAATGCGTGCAGCATCACCGAACCCAACGTCGTAGTCGTCGTACCCAACGACACCCTCAGTCGTAGCCCTGGGCACGCCCAAATCCAGCCCAAGGCGTGCCTTTTCAAGGCTCAATCGAGCGTCGAGTCTTGATGACATGACCATTGTTGCTTACGGTGTCGTTGCAAGGGTGCGCCCCTTGTTTCCTTTTGGTGTCGATGTCCTTGGCGTCTCCTAGAACCGAAACTCCGGCATTGCCAAATGAGGTAACTTCCTTACTTAGTGAATTCAATGATGTTTTCCCAGACAAGTTGCATGTTGGTTTGCCACATTTCCCGGGTATTGCGCACCAAATTGATTTGGTGCCAGATGCCTTGTTGCCTAATAGGTCTCCTTACAAGGTCGTCCCGGATGAGACTCGAGAACTTCAAAAACATGTTTAAGATCTCCTAGAGAGAGGTTATGTGTGAGAGTCGTTGATCCCTTGCGCCGTGCTAGTCACCCTTGTTCCCAAAAAGGATGGCTCATGGCGCATGTGCATGGATTGTTGGGCGATCAATCAGATTACCGTCAAATACCGACATCCTATTCCTTGGCTCGACGACATGTTAGACGAGCTACACGACACCTCCATCTTCTCCAAGATTGACTTTGAAATCCGGTTACCACCAAATCCAGATGAAGGAAGGAGATGAATGGAAAACCGTTTTCAAGACCAAGTTTGGCCTCTACGAGTGGTTAGTGATGCCTTTCGGCCTCACCAAACTACATACATGTGGCTATCATTAGCTATCAATTGAGATTCTGCAACAAGTTCGCTCACTACCATGGATTCATGTATGTAATCAGTGTTCTTAATATCTTAGTATGATCGATCCCTGTTTATTCAGAGGATTAATTTCCTAACAAATTCACAACTCTCATGTTTAATTATAGTATGAAAGTATGAAGTTTAGCAAAAGATAGATGCATTCTGACTACGTAAATAACATGTGAAAGTGCTTACATACATTTAATCTTTAAACATTCATAACTTTTTGTTCAGGTGTCGGATTAGAGCTTATCATATGTCAAATTAAGGATCTCGACGAAAGGAACATATTTAATAAAAAAATGGATTAAAACATATACGACCCCTTGAACTTGTGCAAATTGGTCATTTAAACACCTCACCTTTGATTCGGACGGCCTATTGAATACCTAAACTTGTATATTCTAGCCTATTGACCACCTGTTAGATGAGAGCATGTTTGGGTGTACTGCATGCGTCATGACGTGTAAACTATATGTTCTAGATAATATGACACATCATGCCACTTAAATTTAAAAAAAGAATTGAATTATTTTATTAAAAGAAAAAAACAAAAAAGAGGAGAAATCACAATTAACAAAGTAGCAGATCTCGACAAAAAAAAAACAAAGTTGTAGATTGATGAACCAAACCAATTGGCAGAGATATAATAGGGTTATAGAGGATTTGGGGAATGAGGTCCAATTTTGGGCTCGAAGGAAAAACGACTGATATCAGTCGAATTGACAACGAACAGCGGCTTGCAAAAGGATTTAATGGTGAACTTCAGTGGAAATTTTCCATTAACGATTGGGCTTTGGAGGAGGAGGAGGAGGAGGAGGAGGAGGAGAACAAAGGCCTCTTTCCCCAATTTTAATTTTTGAACAAAGGCCTGACCCTCCTTATCGATCACTCTTTCCCTAATTTCGATTTTTGGAGCCCTAGTTTATGGTATTTGAAAGATGTGTGAAATCTGATGAAATTGGGGCCTCAATTGGCTTTGATTATGCACATGGAATCTATTCTTGGCAAGCTCAGCGATTAAATTGTTGCATTCAAGAGATTTGATTAAAAGCCTCAAATTAGCTTTATATGATTGAAAGCCCCGAATTAAATACCAAGGAGGAAGAATGAGAAAAGGGAGGGTCATGCCTTAGAGTTGTTACGAATTTGTGATGGGCTTGCTATGAATTTGGGTGGTTAGGGTTGTGTTGGTGAGGATGAAGAAGGAAGAGAAAAAATGGCAATGGAGGAAGAGTAGCGAGAGGAAGAGGAAGGAGATAAAAAAGAGGATTTTTTTTTCTTTTTTGAATATTAATTTCCAAATCAGCCTTTTATAATGGATTTACGGTATTTCACTCACCCCCTAAGACGTTACATGTATACGCACAACCACGTCAGTGCTCAGGTCTTTAATAAAACATAATTGTTAAGTTTAAGTACTCAATAGATCCAAAACAAACGTGAGATGTCTAAATAACCAATTTGCACGAATTCATATAATTATATATGTTTTAAGCCAATAAAAATTTGGATTGTGGGGGCATGACACCCTCTGACCCTCAATATGGTTCTGCCTAGGGTAAAAGATGGCAGCACAGCACAACGCATAATTGAAAGTTCAACTCAAACCTAAGTAGCTATTCAAAGAAACAAAGCAAGTCCGACAGTTCTTTGCCATCAAGCAAGCTACCAGCTTCGAGGTTACGTTGTTGAGATACACGCAGCTTATGGTGGAGCATACAAGCAATGGATTTTTTTTCTTTTGCCAGCTAGGACAAGTTGTTAAATTCATGCATAATATTGAATACAATAATCATATTTTCTTCTATCAAATCTAACATACGTAGAACTTCCCACAGCCATAAAATGCAAAATCACAATTCAGGAGATTGATTGAGAATTCATTCACATGACACTATATATGACATGCTGGAAACAGATGATTTGTAGTAGCCAAAAATGCAAAATCACAATTCAGGAGACATCCGGAATTAACAAAGCCTAGCTAGGTGTTTTAGAGGCAGCAATAACTAGTTTTTGTCCCCTCAGATTTGATAATTAATCAAGTTCAGAAGGAAAAATTACCCTGTTTTCAAGAAGGAAAAAATACCCAAATTTGGAATTGTTTGGTGCAACGGAAATTGTTAAATTATTGGAGAGTGATTCTCCTAGTACATTGGAGGTAGGCTGCCCTTTAATCATATTGAGAAACTTACCCAAACTAATTATAAGTGAAAATAAATAAATAAAGTCTATACTTAAAAGGAAATTAGGCCCTCCCATATTAGGCCCTCCCCTTTCCAATAAACAACCATTTTCTTTAATCCATAAAATGATATCTAAAAAAAATATGTGGATGAGATTGAATTAAGACAAAAATCCATAAAATGATAAACTAATTAAGTCATGTCACATTTGATACATAGTAATTGATAATATAAGAATTATAGATGTATATGCAATATTTTTATATGATAATTAAATTAAATATAAATTTTCATTTATATTGACTATTTATATGATAAAAATTTACATGTGAGAGTATAAATAATTAATCATTCTTTTAATTATAGTACAATTGAAAATAGAAAAGTTAACTTGCCTCAAACAAAAATTAATTTGCAATAAATGGCTCCTAAATCACCTTAATAAGAAAATTCATCGCTTCAAATCATGGACAATATCAATCAATATATATTATAAAAGCCGATCGTTTTTGAGCCACCACGTTGATTTTGGCCCCACCTCATGTTTAAAAAAATTAATTTATATTCATATTATTTCAACTTTTATAACTGATTTTCTATTTTTTGTATATTTATTTTTCCTAATATTTATCTTTTGTTCAACTATCTTAGAGAATATTTATGATAAGATTTTTCAATATTATTTTAGATACATATAAATATTATTTCACCTTTTCTTATTAAATTTTTACTATCTATTTATGTTAAAAAATTATCTTATGCTTATGGGCCCACCTTATATTAAAACAATTATTTGTTTTTATAATTAGGAATTCTTATCTTCTTATGTAAAACAATCTACTATATATATAAAAGCAATAAGGTTTGGAGTCTTCTCATTACGCCACCTAGGATTTCACCACATGTCAACCCTATATTAAGCCACCTCAGATTTTTACACGTTTTATTTTCTTATAATTTAGATGTCTTTATAAATATTCCATGTCATAGTCCACATGTCAAAATTTTTCCATCTCACTCATATATTATGTACACATCTTATTGCCACATAATCTGCAAATCTCAATCAATTTTTTAATTTTTTATATTGGATTACAATAATGTTTTTTTAGAAATTTAGTTACATATTTTGAGAAATTTACATATAAAAATATTTTTTACCATATCTTTATGATCCTAACAACTCTCTAATATAATCTACAAAAAAAAACTCCTTTAAATAGATATCGAGATCTTATCTTATAATATTTTTAAACTACAAAGTTAATTAATGATAGATTGTTAATGATCCATATATATGATATGATCATATATGTAAGTACAAAATGAATATATTGAAAATCAACCTAGCAAAATAAAAACCGTAAAAATTAATTTCCATGAAATTGACATAAAAATATTTGTATGTATTTTATAGGATAAGATTTTAACATATCTTTATGATCCTAACAACTCTCCAATATAATCTAAAAAAACTCACATAAATATAGATCGAGATCTTATCCTATAATATTTTTAAATTACAAAATTAATAACAAATTTTTATTGATCCATATGACCATATGTACATAACGAATAAATTGAACAGAAAATTTAACAATTAACATTTTTCTAAAAAAAAGAATTAGAATAGATATGTCTAGAGATAATCTTAACATATTTTCGAGAACCTCATTGTTTTGACTTTTCCAATATGGGTTACGGTATTAAAAAATGAATCATAATAAATATATAGAAAAATGAGTTACGGTTTTACAATCTATGTACAAATCAAGTCAATTTTCTTTGCTAATCTATATTTTTCCCATTATGATATTTAGATATGATCGAATCTTTTTGTTGCCAAATCTTTAAATTTCAATTATGATACTCCCTCCGTTCAAAAATACATGATGTTTTAGCTTGATTTTCTTGTTCAATAATGCTTGATGTTTTACATAATTTACCATATTTTTTCCAACATTACCCTCATTAATTAAAAAGAATAGTAACAATAAAAAATTGAAAAGGAAATATCTTCACAAGATTTATGGGCATTTAAGTCAAATCACATACCTTCTTAATTTTAGAAACAAATCCTAAAACATCATGTATTTCTGAACGGAGGGAGTATATCTTTGATTTTTGATTTTTGATTTTTTTGATAACTTACGTACACATCTAGCCAATCTACCCTAATATATTATAAAGCAGAACCCAAGTATGTTGTAAAATTTGCGCCACATGACATTTTTGAATAAATTAATGTGAAATTATATTTTAATAAATTTTGTAACAGCTTATAGTATTCTTGCTATATATACTAAACATGTTTATATAATTTTTATGTATATAATTTTCTATCTATGGATTATGTATTATTTTACTACAATAGATAACATATTTATATAATTTTTATATACATAAATTCCTATGAGAAGATATTTTCCATATTAATTTAATATTTTTATCTCTTAACAAGATTTAGGGTCTTAATATACTTTTTTTTTTATCTTTTAACAAGGCTTGAGCTCCAAGTGTAAAATTTATATCCATATAATGATATAATTTTAAATAATAAATTTTGTTATGTGGATATATTTTTTATTTTGAGAAAAAGATATAATTTTATGTTGATGACTAAGATTATATGTAAATGTCAAAAAAAATAGAATTTAAATTTAAATTAATAAAATTAGATTTTCTTTATTTTTTATGCATCTATATTAAAGATTTTTTCTTAAATCAAAGTTTGATAAAAAAAAATAGAAAAATTTACAAATCTTGATGAATACTTGCTTAATTTAATTTTGATAAGAATTTACATTATATTTTTCTTAATTTCTTTTTTATTTTATTTATGTAAATATAGAAAAAAAAAATTTAGCCCCACCTTACATTTAAATTTTTTTTATCTCTATGTTTTTTTTGTAATTTAATATGGATGATAGGTTGATTAATACATTGAATTTTGTAAATTTTCATATACATTAATTTCTTTTATATTTTATTTCTTCGTTATGTAAATTTAGTATGGAAAACAACTTTATAGATAGATTCAATTTTGCAAAATAATACATACATAATTTTCTCTATATTTTATCTCTTAAATCAAGGACAATGTTCTCTTCTATACTAATCTTTATATTGTATTTTTCGTATTTACAAACATTCTTATTATTATAATGTGAAAGATAAGAACCCTAATATATAATTTTTAATAAATAAATTTGAAAAAATATTAATTATATTATGCTTTGTAGATAACCTATCCTAATTATTATTATCTTTATAAAAAACCTAAGTATTTTATACATATTAGTGCCTAAAAAATAAGAAAATATTATTTAAAAATATTCAATAAAAAGTAAAATTAATATTTTAATAATTTCAAACTAAATTTGGACAAGATCTCCACAAATAATGGAAAAATATTTAAAAATATATTAAATTAAAATATGGAATACAATATAAAAAAATAATTTCTCTATTGCATAATTTATTATGATATTATATAAATATATTTAGTATTTTAAATTAATATCGTAGAATTGTATAATTTTTTTTAATAAAATTATCCCGGGAATATCACGAGATTTCAACTAGTATATATGTAACATATTATTGGACAATATCAACTACAATTAGTTATAGGATCTATAATATATATATATATATAATAAAGTTGTATCTTTCTTAGCCACCAACCCACCCCATTGACTTTGACTCTACTTTATATTTTAATAAGTCAAATTTTATTTATATTACTATATCTTTTTCAATTAAATTTATTTTGAATCTATTTATTTACAAAAAGTTTAAGAATTCGAAATTTATTTATAAAAATAAAAATTACATTATCTTAATCTATATGTATATTTTTATAAAAGTTTTCTTAAATAAAATTATAAAATAAAAAAAATCCAAGACGATAAAAATTATATTATCTATGTCTTTTTATCCATTTATGATGTAAATATTGTTTATATAAAATTAAAATCATTTATTAAATAAATTAAGTATTAAAATGCACGACTACGACTCATCATTTTTTAGATTTATCATAAATATGATATTAATAAAGTAAATAGAAAAAAAAAATATAATTTAAATTATTAAATAAATTAATCAAAATCAATTCTTTAAAAATCTTTTCAATAAAAAGTTAAAAAGATAATTAATAAGAAAAGATTAAAAATATATAATTTTTTAAAGATAAAAACCTTCTATATTTACATAAAAATCCAAAAAAGAAATTAAGGAAAAAATAATATAAATTTTATATAAATTTTAATTTAAGCAAGTAATTATATATATTTTAAAAAATTTACTTTTTTTTATCAAAATTTGGTTTATGATAAAAAAAAAATTATTAATAGATAAAAAGATAAAGATAAAATAATTTTCGTTATTTCTAATTAAAATTTGAATTAATTTTTTTCCACCTATATAAATAGAAAAGAATTTAATTGGAAAAAATAATATAAATAATTTTTGTACCCTCGTGATTTCGACTTTTTCTTTTAGTACCAAAAAAAATTCTTATTCCTTTTGATATCCTGCTACTTATAACTTTTTCCTTTCCATAACCAAAATATACCTCAATCTCAAATTCCATCCAAAAATTGCCTTTTCCGTCAAAAAAATATTAAAAAAACTGAAATATCCCTTAAATTAGGTGCTAATATGGGTATTTACTTTTAATTTCGTTCACGATTGTGTGAAAGAAAGCTCCAAATCTGAGGCTCAGGCCGACGAGCATCCAAAACTTCAGTCGCATCCAAAATTTCCTTTCTCCATCACTGTTGGGTGATAGAACTCAGAAGTCCGACGAGCATTAGAGCAACGCCCAAGGACGCCTGCCGGTGAGGCCGAGGCCGAGAAGGGTGCGTTCAATCTGTCACTTCCGATTCCGGCGAGGAGGGTGCAAAAATCAGTTGCTAATTAGGGCTTATCAAGTGCGAATCTTCTGGGAAAATCAAATACAAAATCCCTAATTTCGTGTGTTCTGTTTTCAATTTGGGTTTTGAATTTGATGCATTAGTATATTAGGGTTTTGATTTGGGGACCTTTGAATTTAGGATTTGATTTGGGGACCTTCGATGTTTGAGATTTTCGATACTATTTTCGATGATTTGAGATTTTCGAACAAGGCTTGATTTGAGGCCGAGAACCACTCCTCACCGGAATCGGAATCCGAGCAGTCAGCACTAGTGGTTCTCGGTCTCGGCCTCACCGGCCGACGGCCTTGTGCGTCGCTCCTCTGGTGCTCGTCGCCTTGTCGGTCTTCTGAGTTCTGTGGCTCGACAATGGTCGACAAAGAAAGTGAGGTGGAGAAAGAATATGTTCTGTCGAGATAAAAGTCTGAAAATGTAAATACCCATATTTCAGTTTTTTTGTAATATTTTTTTAACGGAAAAATGCAAATTTTGGATGGAAATTGAGATTTGGGTATATTTTGGCTACAGAAAGGAAAAAAAATTAAAAGTAGGAGGGTACCAAAAGGAATAAGAATTTTTTTGGGGCACCAAAAGAAAAAGTCGAAACCACAGGGTACCAAAAGGAAAATTCCTTTCTTTTTTTATCTATGTTGGTCAAATTTACTGATACTATTTTATATTTATGTTTATTTGGAGATATATTTTACAAATATTATTTTATCTTTATGATTACTTGGAGTTGGAGATAACTGTTTTCTTGCATAATTAACTATTTAAAATTATTATTTTAATAAAGGAGTGATGTGACGCAACGCGATAACAGAAATTGCTTCGGTTTTAGTTATTAAGTAATAGATAATATATCTATATATATAAGTCAAATATGTATGAAAAAAACCAAACTATTTTTAGTCTCAAAGAAATTAAATTATTGGTTTAATAGGCGTTAGGTGTCGTTCAATAGTAATACTCATTTGATATTTTTTCCAAGAACTTTAAGTTTATTAAATAATTATGCATATAAAATCTAAACATATTTTATGATTATAATATATAAATTTATAAATTTTTATATTTATTTGTCTCCTATTTTTTCCACTGTATGCTTGTAATGGTCAAAATTACAAGATTGCCGTATGACCATGTTTTGCTGAATCATCAATAATAATTATTATGATTTTTACATAGTTTTTAAACTATAAATTGACTCATTGTTAGAAACATTGGATTTCAAAAATATGTATAAAAATAATATAATTCACATATTTACATACATTAACATATTTATATAAAAAAATTGTCTTGTGCATATACACCGGCATTAGCACTAGTTAAGAATGATGATTGAGTAAACATTAATGCACGATTTTAGATTTTTTTTTATATTCTTCGTGATGTATTACAATAAAAAAAATTTAGTAAATAATTTACCAAATGGTAAATAATCGAAATCTATAACTATATATTAAAGTTGTACCTTTTTAAGTTACCATATTGATTTTGGTCCCAGATTATATTTTAAAAAATTAAATTGTATTTATATTAATTTATATTTTTTAATTAAATTATTTTCTATCTATTTAAGTTAATAAGAATTATAATTAAAAAAATAAAAATTATTTTATCTTTATCTTTTTATCTATTTATGTAAATATTTATCTTAAATCAAATTTTGATTACAAAAAGTAAAAAACTTCAATATCTATATAATTACTGGCCTAAATTGAATTTTGATGGAAAAAAATTACATTATCATAAAAAAATTCAATCCTTAAAAAATTTAGATGAACATACATTATTATTGGCATATTCATGTAAATATAGAAGATTTTTTATCTTTAAAAAATTCAATCTTTATTCATATTTTTCATTAATTATCTTTTTAATTTTTTATTCAAAGTTTTTTTAAAGAATTGAATTTGATTGAAAAATTATAACAACTTAAATTATTTTTTCCTTTTTATCTATTTTTTGTAAAAGTTCTTTAAAATAGGATTATTCTAATCAAAATAATTTTATTTACATTACCATTTCCCTCTAATTTTTAATTTCCATGGATTTTTAAATTCTTGCATTTCATAGTAACTTAATTACATAGGGGGAGTGAGTAAGATTTTCTTCCCCGTAATTTCTTAGAAAAATAGAGTGTAGTCAAACATATTTTCTAAATTCTTATGATTTGCAAATTCTAAAAAATTATTTCACATAAATTAAATTCATGTGAATTATATTTCTCTCATTCAACCAAACAAGCACCAAACATGAAAAACATGCAGAAAATATTGATTCATAAGAAGAGAGTTTTCATAAGAAAAAATCAAAGTGAAAAAGTTTTGAATTCAAGTAACATTGGGGTGTAACTATTTAGATGCAAGTATTCATCAATTTGATGCATCTAATCAGATGACGGCATAATACATAAACGGCCCCCTGTACTTGGGCCAATTGGTCACTTGGCCCCATGTACTTTAGCCCTAACCGTTTGGCCCCCTATAGTTGCACATTGCGACCTATTGAACACCTGAATAGCTAAAATTTGGGTAAGTGTTATGCACGCGCGATGAACAATAAATTTCTCTTGCCACATCAGCTCCACATAGATGCCTTGTCAATAAATGACTGTTTTTTGTTTTTTAATGAAAAAAATTCTATATTATAAGTGATTAAAACAATAATTTTTAATCTGGTTGAAAATCAAAGTTGGGAAATTAGGGTTTATGCACATCAGCCCATCGCCTCCAAATTTCTTTTGTTCAACCAAACAAAAGAAAGCGTAAAAATGTAATTGTAGACGATCGAACAAAAAACTGGAACCTTCAGACATGAAATTTCAGACACTAGGTTCTTCAGAGGGGAGCAAAGCAATTCAGAGGAGGCAAAAAGAGGAAGAAAGCGAGAGAGAAAAACAGATCGGATTCCGATTGGTAGAGAAGGTGAAGGAGACGAGCAGCAATTTCTGGAAATTCAGATCGAAAACAGTTTCAGAGAATTTTCTCTGAAGTTTCCATGGATCCACATGTGAAATTGCCGCTTCGAGCCTCCCTAATTGACCCTCTCTTCATCTTCTCCTCTATTCCGACATTTTCGCCGTTCCTCTTCTTCGCTCTAACCTCAACCCCCTGATCTGAGAGGTCCCGAGTTCATTCAACTGATATGCAAATATCATACACTCTGAGGTCTAAAAGATGAAACCCTAGAAAGGATCCAGAGAGATGGTCAGATACAGAATGAGGACTCGGGAGAAATAATTCGAATCATTCAACTGATTTGTTTATTTGTTTATTTGTTTTAGAAATCCTCACTCGTCCAAACACTCAGCTAAAAGAGCGTGAAATGTACGTGACGTGTCACATCAGCGAATAGGGGTTCAATAGGTCGCAATGTGCAACTATAGGGAGCCAAACGGTTAGGGCTAAAGTACAGTAGGCCAAGTGACCAATTAGCCCAAGTACAGGGGCCGTTTATTTATTCTGCCATCAGATGACATCAATGTTACTATTTCGTGGTGATATCAAGATGACCTGGGATGTCAGAAATAGTAATATAGCGGCTGTTTTGTTGAATCATATGAAGATCAAATAAGAAAAGCCACATATTCAATCGCCATCATCATTAAGATGCAAATTAAATGAAAAATAGAAAACAATGTGAATAAATACTCTCTTGATTCACATAGACAAAACAAAGCTTCTTTCACCATTTTTCATCAGAATGACAGACAATCTTGCATAACATGTTCAATTAGGGGGCAGTAAGTCAGTAACAGTGCCAAGTCACTATAAATTTGTGAAATGCATCTTGATTTTTATTTGTATAAGCAAAAAAACGATATGAAATAACTACCATTTAAGAGGAACACCGCACGCAAGGGTCATAAGCATTTAGATGAACATACATTATTAATAAGTACCGGTGTACAACCATTCCGATGTTCATCAAGAGATAAACTTTGTAAAGTTTGGGAGTTTTTGGAAAGTCGTGGACTTCTTCAATACACTAGGTGTCTTGATCAATTAACGTATTAGTAATTTGATATAAGCTTAAATTGCATGAAAGTTTTCCTAAATCGATATTTCAACCCTATACAGCTCAAGGGTTATTGTGAAATCTAATTTGAGATAAGACAAGCCCTCTTGTCCTTGTGGTGGATTACAATGTAGGATATAACTTTAGAGTTTAGTATGTGGACTATTGCCTTTGTTGAGAATGCTTTTTAGAGAGTACAATTGTTTAACATTCGAAGCAAATGCCCAATGAAACTCTTAAATAGGCTTTGGGACGTTCAAAACGGTTGTAGGTAGTTTCCTGGAGTTGCAAACCTTGTGGCAGTTACTAAGCGGTTACCACTAGTTGTCCACTATTTCCCCACGTCCATGGAGGTCTCTAATCAGATTTAAAAAAAACCTCTAAGCGGTTGTTACATGCACCTTTTGATTAGTTCAAACAAGTCTTTGACTGAGTCAAAGGCGGTTACCAAGCAATTAGACTTCACTCAGGTCGTAGACCTCACAAAAATCGTAGACTTTGTCAAGTCCACGACTTCATACAATTTGTAATTAAGCTTTGTCAAGTCACAAACTCCCAAAGAATGAAGTTCTCTATCATGTAACAAACTTTATCTAACATTAGCCGCTGAAACCTAGCTTCACTTACACGAACATGCACTGCTCACACCCTAGCCCAAACTAGTGAAGTCGGTTCCCATTGTGCCGACGTGAACCTCGATCACACTAAAATGCGTTGGCAACTTCTCAAGTGCCAATGAAACTAAATCACCAACAAATGTCAATCTTGTGCACCTAAGGATGGAAATTACATGCGGGTGATCGATCCACCTAAATAACTCGAACCGAATATATGAGGAAAAATCCGAATAAAATTGGTGGTGGGTGGGTTGGGTGACAGGTGAGATATGAATGAGGTCCTTTGACCCTTCACCCAAAATACCCTCCTATTACCCAATGATTAATAGATCTACGGTTTTTTTAACCTATGCCCTTAGGACATAGGTTAAGCATTCTTATTTAAGAAACTAAAACCCTATATGGAAATAAATGAACCCTATTAGAAAAAATTAAATTACTCCATATAATAAAAATAACAAAATATTTCCATTTCAAGTGTTTTAACCTATGCCCTTGGAGCATAGGTTAGAAAAATCGATGCAGGTAAGTATTTTCCTTTATATGTCTCAACCAACCTAAAATATCTTTTCTTGGCTTTCACGCCATTATTTCCTTCTCTCCTTGATTCTCCACTTTTTCCGCAAGACCTCAATCCTTTCTAGTTCATACTCGTTTCTCTCGTTGTGAATTTATATTAGAGCTTTTGAAGAAACGTTCATATCTTTGTTGGCTTTTAAAAGATTTCCACATGTAAACTTGTGTTTTTGCATGGACTTAATTGTATGCTTATTGTTGAACTTAATATATATTTTTGTTATTTTGTATTAAAACTCATAAAAAACTAGACTATATAGAATAGTGAAAACAAAATAAGTACATTTGTTTTGCAGATGGACAGGTCACTCGAATAATTTATGAGTGACGGACGGATTGGATGAAACATTTCATGAGTGACAAGTGGGTTGGATGAGTCATTTTTATTTGTAGGTCAAGACTGCTCCACCCATCCATACCCGAGCCATTAAACTTAGGCTATGTTGGTAACTACTTGCAAACCTCCAATCCAATAAGGATCTATATTGTATGAAATGGGAATGAGAAAAGGAAAGAGAAATGAGAATGGTTCATTCTCAAAGAATTATCAGTAAATATTGGCTTTATGAGAATGGTTCATTCATTATCTAATGTATCTCAATCAAAATGGTGCATGGGATACTGAATCATGATTTACTAATAGCTTTTTGTTTCTTTTATTGGTCATATATACTCGTTTCTTACTCATGCCTAATATAATCCCCAAGTTGGTACCACCATAAGATTGAGAGTTGTACCTGGACTTTCATCTACCAACCTGTGGCTACAATACAATACCAAATTACATTTTTCTTAACCTATTTCAGAAGAAAATATCAAGATATAACAGCATACCAAATTGGTACATAGTAGTACACTCAAATTACTACACCTAATGCTCACATTTCATGTTACTAACTAATATAACATCTATGAGTGATACGAAATTAGGAACTCTTAACAAATTATTTCCAGCTAGCCTCCTCTCTCTCAATTGTTAAAAAGAAAAAAAAATACTTAAAAAATGAAATAGGGTGAAACAAATTACAGCCTAGATTTAGCGTTGAACTACCAGTCTATTGGCAAAGCCTAACTCCGTTTCTCATGTATATAAATAATGAAGCCTGTCACATAATCTACTTAAGTTCAATCGAGCATAATTTTACATAACCTCTAGAACGAACTTCAACCAGCCAAGATGCACAACCTTACCGATCAACAGCTCAGACTTATCTTTGGCATCATGGGTACACTTTGTCTCTTATCTGTTTACTGCTTTTAGCATCTTGACAATTTCATGCATATGTGCATTCAAATTTCTGTGTAAATCATGGATATGCTGAAGAATAGCATGAAATTGTTGCTGTATGAGTCATGCACTAACAGCTCTTCTGTATTCATTTTTTTTTCCAGGGAATATTGTGTCATTTGTGGTCTTCTTGGCACCTATGTAAGCCCCCAATGAGCTGATACCCAAATAATCAATCTTAGTTCTTCAATCTCAAGTTTTATAACATACTACCTAGAATGCCATATTTAGCTGACATGCTGCCAAAGGGCATATCTATGCAGCACAATAGAACAAAATGAGATTAAATGTATGGTTTTAAGCTCTGCTCTTGTGGGTATTTGAATGCTAATCTTACTTTCTTGTACCCTCTCAGACCAACATTCTACAGGATTTACAAACGCAAGTCATCTGAAGGATATCAAGCAATACCGTATTCTGTTGCACTTTTTAGTGCAATGCTGCTCTTGTATTATGGTGCTCTGAGGCCAAATGGCATGCTTATTATCACCATCAACAGCTTTGGATGTGCAATAGAACTCCTTTACCTTATACTATACCTGGTATACGCATCATCCAAAGCAAAGGTACTCTCTCGTTCTAATGCACTTCCCCACCTCCATCTTTGTCGCTCTTCAACTAAGGGGTAAAATCACGAACTTCGCTTCGTATCATTCAGTTCAAGTTTTTCAAGTATTATACCTAATACTTCATTAAAAATTACTTTACCATTGAAATCTGATCATATAATCTGTTGAAACAAATTTCTATTACCTATTTTTGTGCTTGGTCTAGAACATATTAGACTACACTGAAACCTCTGAGAATAATTGCAGACAAAATACAAGATCACAATCATTGTCATAGAGCCATGGGATGCATAGAACACCAAGCAAACAACAGACATTTCAATTGAATGAATCATGATTAACTAACATGGGTTTTGTGATAATTCACAGGTTTCCACAATGAAGCTCTTACTCCTGTTCAACTTGGGCGTCTCTGCTATAGTTATGCTTGTTACCATTTTTTTGTTTAAAGGCCCCAATAGAGTAGATGCAGTGGGATGGATATGTGCAGTTATCAACGTGTGTGTATTTGCCGCTCCTCTAAGCATCATGGTATATATATAACCCACAAACAAAATCAATAATAACACAATACAAAATTCTGAAATTTTACACATTCTTTTGTGCAACAGAGGCAAGTCATAAAAACAAAGAGTGTGGAGTTCATGCCATTTTCCCTCTCCTTCTTCCTCACAATCACCGCTACAGTTTGGTTCTTCTATGGATTCTTTGAGAGAGACTTCTACATTGCAGTAAGTCATATCTAAAAGCAATCTAGCAAACACCCTTTTTCTATCCTAATTGCTCATTTCTTGCTACATACTTTGCACTCAAGGCTCGAGATCTTGAAATTTAGCTTTTCATGGATGATCAGGTGCCAAACGTTATTGGCTTTTTACTTGGAGTGGCACAGATGGCCTTATACGGCATCTATAGAAACTCCAAGAAGCAGAATGACGTGAACCTGAGCAAGCTGGAGGCTAGCACAGATGTTAAGTCAACCTTGGCACATAAAACTACCACATACAAAGATGACCAAGTTGAATTGAAGACAGTGGAAGTTCAAGTTTAACTAACAGGAACCCTTTTAAAATGCAAGTTTTAATTATTGATGGCTGAAACTTGACAAGTGCTTTTTTTTTTTTGTCATTCGCACAAGGAAGAACTTTAAAATTTGCCTACCATCCATAGCAACGAGAATAAAGAAGACTAAAGCATTGTAAGCCAGCAAGCCCGGGGAAAAACAAAGACATATTCTATTCCCTTATTTTCTATGAATAAAGCATATTATCAATTAAGTGTAGTTTCTTTAATACAAGGAAATAATGAGGAGATATTGTCAAGGACAATCTTGTTTTTGAACACTCAACCGGAAAGAGGCAACTGCAAGACTAATATTGCAAAATAAAGCTAAATGTACCAGCAGAATTCAAATGAATTAAAAAAAGTATTGAATCAGTGGTTGTACATATGTACAAATACTAAAACCTAGGATTACAAAGTTGAAATACTGTGTCAACTTACCCTTCCTTGCTATCATAATCATCATCAAAGCTCACAGAGTTGGAATCTTCACGAGAGAAAATACTCATGATGGTCCTTGTTGCAGTTCCTACAGCTCGAGAAGTCTTCTTTGCAGCACCAGACACTACAGGTTTTATTGAAATAACTGGAAGATTTGCCCTCTCTTGAATCATTGCTGTAATTTAAGCACAAACAGACTCAATAAACATGGATGGGAAAACTTCATATACAAATTTAAAACAGAAGGAGTACTTCATGACTCACAAATAGTTTGCTGGTGAGCAACAGCCCCGATCTGTTTAATTCCAGCTTCCGCTGCTTGAACAGCTTGAGTGGATTTAGAGATGCCTTCTGATACCTCTTTGCTGGAGAAAAATATAGAAAAACATATTAATTATGCAATTAGTAAAAAAGCATAACAGAACTGTTGTGATATACCGATGATTTACCTTAAATCACTCAACTCTAGTGTAAGGTCGCTGATTTCCATGCTTGAGAGCCTAAGAGCAGCCATTGTACTAGGGAGCTCTTCACGAGCAGTATCTGCTAGCTTTGCGAGAGATATAGCAGCTTTTCTCATTGCCTATGTAAGCAGATGAAAGATAAAATTAGTTTAGATATCTTCATAGTGGTTTCACTTTCACCACATCACAAGCAAAAAGAAAATATGTCAAAAACTTTTATAAGACAAATTTGGACAATCATTCAAGTAAAAATGAAAAGATAAATCATCATAGGGAGGAAACTCGATGCAAGAGAACTTACAAATAGTGTTGGTACAGCAGCCATAACAAGGCTGGTGAATGCCACAGAGGTCTGCAGTGAGCACACAGCTTAAAGTAAGTTAAGTACAAGCAAAGTGTTGGTATACAAATAATCTCATTCATATAAGGAACTAATCTTTAAATAAAAAAAAGTACACAAAAACCATAAATCTAGTCAAGACCACATGCTTTCCATCAACTAGATTTTATATATTCCATCAAAGCTGCAAGTTCTATCTTGCACATATTTGATGAGCTAATCCATCTATACCCTGGAAAGCTCGAAAGTGAACTTCCAGTTAGAGAAACCATTGGAGCTAGCATTTGGCATATCAATTTCAGAAAGCACCCAATTTAGAAATGGTAGCTCATTAGCTTATGTAAACACTCTTCAAAAAGAACCTGTTTTCGTTGCAAATTACGAACAAGCACGTAGAACAAGATTAGAAAAAATATTCAACACAATACCGTGCATGCGATGAAGGCCAGGAGAAAGAAGGCCCGGTCTCCGAGAGTAAACCTTGATACCCAGTTCGAAACAAACGGCGGTACAATTGGGCTTCGGGTTTCAACTCTCCATTGATTCTCCTGCTCATTCTCCTCAACAATTAAAGTTTCCACAGGACTTTCTGTCGACAAATCAGATTCACGTGAGGTTGTCCGGGAATTGGAACAGGAAAGGGAAATCAAACGGAGGCGTTTAGGGATTTGGGGTTTTAGGGAAATGTTAGGAGACTTCAAAAGAGAGGGAGTGACAGCGAGATTCGAATTGGAGTTGGGGATCGAAGTGATTCGCTGGAGAGAAGTGAAGATGTAGAGAGAATGATTGGTTGTGGGGAGAGTGGAGAGTGGAGTTTTCATTGCGAGATGGCGGAAAGGGGAAAAGGGGAAGCCGCTCGTGTTCGCCCAAGACGGATTCTTGCTTGATGCAAGTCCACCGACCAAACCAAGATTGGAAAACTGGTTACACTTTACTTTTTAGTAGTAGCTAGAAATCGGTCCTTAGAGCATTTTTATCAATTGGCTTTTTCATGCTAGAATAAGATATTAATAAAATAATTAAAGAAAGGTAAAAAAAAGAGCATCTCATATAAAAGAAATGCTTTTTTATACTCAAATAAAAGAGATGCTAGAAAAGACACATCTCCAATAAAAAAATATTATAAAATAATAAAAAAGAAAATTCTTAAGAGATGCTCTTTTTTTATGGATAAACATACTCTTATCATAATCCATTTTTCAAACATTATTTCTATCGTCATTCGTCGGTTAGCTATAGCAATAACAGTGTTTTAGCGTTCTACAAAAAAAAAAATAACAGTGTTTTAGCGATAGAAAAACAGGGGTGGCTAAATTGTAGTTTTTTTTTTTTTTGCAATTCTCAAGATTAGGTGTGGCTAATTGTAAAATAGGCAAATGAATCGGTGTTTAAATGTAGTTTAACCCGTAAAAATATATTAGTCAAAACTTTCAACATAAATTTTGAACTTGTATAAATTTATAGGACAACATATACGGTATGCATGTATACCAGTCACAAGCTTTGTATTGTGTATCAGGTAGCTGGAGCAATAGGAAAGTTTGCAATCCTTTTATAAAATTCACCCAATTTTAGTGATTATGTATCAGTCAAACGTAACAAACTCCCCTGATATTTTGGTTCACTTGTTCCCCACTTTTGGATCATGTTTCTTCCACATTTCCCACGCTTCCCTCTTCTTTCTCTCTAATATTAGACACCTTCACATTTATCTTCATCTGCACATATCACTACTTACTTCAACCCCCAAAAAATTAGACTTAAAAAAAACAATAAAAACACCCATCTACATTACTAATTTCCTACCCATCTCGATCACTAGTAAAAAGTCGCATCACACACTTGTCAATTTGATCAAGAAACGCTTTACCACACATACACTTTCTTACTACCTAATTGATCGAGACCTGAGATAACAACCCTCTCATGGCCTCAATCTCGAAGCGATCGTCATACGTCGAGTTCAAGGTGGAGCGAGCGGCCGACGTCGACGTGGGCTCATCCGACGACGAAGAAACCGTCGCTACCAACGCCAACACCACGCCCATAACCGCGGCCACGAAGAAACCGAAACACCGCTGGACGTGCGGGCTCCGCCGCTTGTCAACGTCCCCCACGCCATCGACGCCTCGGAGGACCGAGCTGAAGGTGTCGTTCACCGTGCAATTCGTCCACAGCTTCTGCCTCCGCACCGATCCCGACGCGGACCTCGAGACCCACAACATCCCGCACGGGGACGAGACGCAGCTGAGCGTCACGCTCCAAGACCCGAGGCAGCAGAGCGGGGCCACGTGGCGTAAGCTGATCGCCTCGGCGCTCTCGGGGTCGGTCCCGGGCCCACTCATGGACGCCGTGGCCTGGAAGCTGCAGCGGGACCTGGCCACCCTCCAGGTCCCGCCGCATACATCGTCCCGGCGGGCCAGGGCGCAGGCGGAGGCCGAGGCCCAGGCGCGACGGGGTAGTAGGCTGTTGGTGCTCCACGTCCACGTGGCGGTTAAGGTTGTTACGCCGGACGGGGTGACGGCGGAGACGCTGCTGGACCGGATCTCGACCCCGGTGGTGGGGGGGGGGGGGGGAAGGGCTTGAGGAGGATTGCGTGATTTGTTTCGAAAGACTCGGGGCGGAGAGGGGGTCGTTAGGGTTGGAGGTGAGGAGGATGGTGGGGTGCTCGCATGTGTTTCATGGGGAGTGTTTGTTGAGGTGGGTGTTGAAGAGGGCCAGTTGTCCTGTTTGTTGGTCTAGGTGCCTTGCCCTCTTCTTGCCTAGAGACTAGCTAGAGAGATTAATTCTACTATTTGTTTAGGGATTTATGCCCTACTTCATTCATTCATGCATGGATGTGAAGCCTTTAAATATTCGTGATTAGGTGAAGGTTATACACAAATTCTACATAATTGTAATAAGTCGGCAAGTTCCGGATTTGATGTACGTTTTCAGCTTGGGACCTTATGGTTCGTGATCCTGGTTATGGTTTCTTACAATGAGATTCAAGTATTTTTAAAGTGTTCATTTTCTTATTGGAGTATTGTAAATGGTTGGGTAAGCAAATACTTTTACAGTTGTTTTTGTTTTTCTTAAATGAAAAAACGGAACAAAAAAATTGGATTAATTTCTAGGGGCTCGGCTAACCCACAAGATGAAAACTTAACTTGTATATGACAGAAGAATTGCATATCTTAGACATTTGCCCTCGAGACTAGGGTGAGCAATCAGAATTTTGTTGTCACATTTAAGACAGAAAACATAACTTGTATATGAGTGAAGAATTGCATATCTAGACATTTGTCCTCGAGACTTGGTTGAGCAATCGGATATATCTAGACCTGTCAAATGGGTCGGGCGGGTCAGGTTCGGGTCAAAACGGGTCACGGGTCGTCGGGTCGTAAAATCTCCGGGTTCATATGAACCGGGTTGTTGCGGGTTTGGTACGGGTCGGGTTGATCCAACGGGTCATGATCGTCAATTTTGTTAACCTTTATCTTTATATTATTAAAATAATTAATATTATATTGTATAAAATATTATTTAATAATAATAAATTAATTTTATATAAAATTTATAATAAAATATTGAATTTTTAGGTGAAATAATACTTTATCGGGTCGGTCGGGTCAACCCAACGGGTTGGTGACCCAACCCAGTTTTTTCCGGGTCGATCGGGTTTGGGTTACACTTGACCCATTGATTTTCGGGTCGGGTTTAAACCCGAAAAACTTCGGGCGGGTCGGGTCGGTTTTTCGGGTCGGGTCAAGTTTTGACAGGTCTAGATATATCTGATCCTATCCGGTACACTAGATATCAGATAGATTTTCTCTTTAAATCTCGATCCGTATCCGATCTGTTAATGGTCAGATATCCGATAAGAAATATCTATTTGGATTGGATATCCGGTAGCAAATATACGAACAATTCGTTTTGAAATATTCTAACTTCTTTTAATTTAGGCCTAATTAATATACTAGGATATCCTCGATCTGGTTAAATTGTAAGAGAAAGTTTATGCAGCTAAGGGAAATCGGATCCTTGATGATTTGAAATACTACTACTCTTTAAAACGTCTATATTACTTAGTATTTTCATACACTTTCCAAAAAACATATATAATACCGGATATATCGAATATCTGGTTGCCTCAAAACCTCAATTCATATTCAATCCGATCTAGGAGTTTTTTTTGTAATCCATTTAGATTCGGACTTTATAAGATTGAATAGGCCGGATCGGATATTTTTACTGCCCCTTGCTCAAGACGAGCTGTTTGTAATACTGAGTATTGTCTATTTGTCCAACTTCTCAATCCCATAGTATGCGATTCTGCTAGGGGAAGTGTTCGTAGCTACAAAATCAGTGCGTATCAGAAATGCATTCATCTTAGTATTATTACACTATTTAAATTTTAAAAAAAAACGTCCACTGAATTCTTCTGGCCAATCAAGTGCCCCTAAGGGAAACTTCCATCTGCTCTATCTTTTTAGCCAAATCATGCTTCCCACAGTTCTTCAATCCATCAGTCACCATATCAAAGCTTCGTGACAAAGGCACTAACTTTAATTCCGTCATCTCTACCAAATAGTTTGCAGCCTGCACAAATCTATCCCCACGGCCACACATCCTCACCAGCATGGTATAAACAGGCCTATTCGGAGGATGCCCCTTCACTTTCATGTCACTGAAGAAGCTGAAAGCATCATCAAACTGGCCATTCCTACACAGCGCCTTAAGAATTGGGGCATACAAACTTGGAAATGGCTTATGCCCGTCCTCAATCGAGCAATGCAATAGCTTAAACGCGTCCTCAATCTTACCTTCTTTAGCAACAGCAGGGATCATGGTCTTGTAAGTGTCGATATCAGGGCACAACCCTAATTTACAGACGTCATTATACAAATCAACACAAAAATCGACCTCTCCGGATTTACAAATTGCTTCCAACAACGAATTGAAAGTCTTCACATCTGGGAGAAACCCTTCTGTGGTCATCTTCTTCACCAAACCCTTTGCAGACTCGATATAACCTGCATTCAACAGACCACTGATCAACAAATCCCGCCCTCTGACTGGCGGATTAAACCCCTTCTTGCTCATCTCCTCCAGAAACGCCTGTGCCTCCTTGAGCTTCCCGGATTTACACCACGCGTTAACGAGCACAGAATAAGTCTCCTTATTCGGAGCAATCCCTTTCCTGATCATCCTCCTAATCAAAGCATAAGCCCCATGGAAATTCTTCGCCTCACACAAAGCAAACAGCAACGAATTGTAAATCCCAACCGTCTGCAAGCAATTAAACACCTTGACGCAGCCATTGAAAACCTTAACAGCATCGTCCAACAATCCGTTCCTACCGTACTCGCGAATGACGAATTCAACGATCTCCGGCGTGAAGGAGAGCGACGAGGAGGATCGCGAGGAGTCCTTCAGCAGCTGGTGAACGACCTTCCACATGGTCTCCCAGTGCTTGGTGGAAGCTAGGGTTTTGATGAGCTCCTCGAATTCGAGCGATGTAGGGGAGTAGGCGGAAGGAGAGTGGGATCGGGCCCAGTTGAAGAAGCGGAATGATTGAATGCCGTGGCGAGAGCAGCTCCGAAGGACGCGGTAGACGAGCTCATTGGTGACGGAGATCCGGAGCTTGTTCAGCGTTCTCTCCAAGTAGATGTCCCGGCGGACGATGTTGGAGATGTGGTGGATGGCGGCGAAGTAGTCGTCGTTTGAAGCGCCGGAGGATTCTCGGGCGGCCGGAGCCGAGCATCCGCGGGTGACGGCGGCGGTGGAGAGCGGTAATCGGGGTCGGAGGAGAGGAGAGAGAGCATTGTGAGGGGAGGGAGAGGAGAAGTGGGATCGGAGGATGGATTTTGCAGTTTGGAGCATTGGGTTTTGCACGTTGATTGATTCTAACTTTTTGACTTTCCATCTTAATAGGAGTTGAGGTATGAAAAGGCTCACTCTTTAGTTCCAAGTCCAATTTTCACTAGCCCACTAAAATGGCCCATTGATGAAATGAAAGTAGTCTGTTAAATATGTGTGGGTCATTTGTAGTATGCAAGTGAAATCTCAACTATAAGCTAAGCCTTTTTTTGATGAGAGAATGAAAGCATAAGCCCCATGGAAATTTGAGAGGAGCTTGGAGTGTAACAGAGATGAGCCCTTCAAGGCCTTTGTCTCTTGTAAAATGGATGTGTGAGGAAATTTAATTTTCCTATTATACATATGTAGAGTGTGGCATCATCAAGTAATTCACCTTGATCAAGGAGTAATATGACATTGAGAGGTAGAGGAGACCTAACTGGTGGAGAAATTTTGATTGGGAATTCATTCAAAAGTTTTGTGGAGAATTTGTGTAGTGTGAGAGCTACTCCTGGTTGAGATAATGAACCTCAATATTGTGTACCACGCAGAGTTTACAAAACCTCGAGGTCACCACACGGAATTTCCCTATTATTATATACGGAAATTTCGCGTGGTAACCTTGAGGTTTAACATTATTCATGAGGTGTACCAAAGTTTGATATAATTCACATGATAACCCTCAGATTTATATAAAATTCGCAACATAACCTTGAGTTTTATACAAAATTCATCAAAAGCCTAAAAAGATTAAAATTAACTTTAATCATAACTTTATTTATAAAAAACTAAAAAAAAATATTTTAACATTCGTAAATGTAATCTATTCATTACTTTAATACTAATATTGTAGTTAAATAATTTTATTCAACCTTTATTATATTTTTACCTTAAATTAATCGAGTAAAAACTATCAAAATGCATATTTTATCCATTTTACCGAGTTAAGAATTTTTTTAAAAACTAATCAAATACTGTAAATTTTCATTATTTAATAAAAAGGATCAAATAATAAAATTGAAAATTTTTAGAAAATTACATTAATTTCAGTCAAGAAATTTAGGTGGGTTTAAGAAATTTATTTTGAATAAATAGGTTAAAATCTACCATAAATAATAAATAATTTTTGAATAATATAATTTTATTAATGTAAATAGGTCAAAATTTTGATAATTTATATTAATTTTTAACGAGAAAAAGAAGGTTTAATAGTGTTAATAATTTCATTTTTATTCGTTAGTGGTCAACAGGTCATCAAAAATTTTTTTAAGATACTTGTATAAATAAAAAACGTGGAAAAATATTCATTTTTAATATGTTTAATTATTTAATTTATAATTTAAAAGTATAATAAAAATTGAAAAAATTATTTAAATAAAAAATTTCATATTATAGTAATGGATTAAATTATGTTTTAAATTTTTTAAACCTTTTTAAAAGTTTAAAATTTTCTTGTTTTATTTGTTTTTTAGTTTTCTATTTTTCTGTTGTTTTAGTTTTCTTATTTTTATTTATTTTGTATTTTTTAAACCTTTCTTTTGCTCGTTAAAAATTAATATAAATTATCAAAATTTTAACCTATTTACATTAATAAAATTTATATTATTCAAAAATTATTTATTAATACTACTCTTGATAAGTCCTGTACGTTAAAATTTTCGTTTAAACCTCAAGTTGTGACAAATTTTGTTTGACAAATGAAGGACTTATCAAGATTATTTGACAATTTTTTTTGAACCTCAAGGTTATTTTGCGAATTTTATATACAACTCATGGTTACCATGTAAATTATGCTAAACTTTAGTACAACTCATGAATAATGCCATAACTCAAGGTTACCGTGTGAAATTTCCGTATTATATATCATTGATACCCAATGAAAAGAAACACATTGAAACTCCTCTATAAATTTGTCAAGTTTAACAAATGATCTGAAGTGTTATGTATGCACATTGAGAATCTGGTAAGGAGATCATGCCGCAGTACAAAATTATGGTTACCCAATAACTAAACAATTTTGGTTTTGCAAGAAAACTTTTGTACTATCAAAAGGTATTTTCATTCGATCAAAAACAGTTATTCTTGATTTTTGATGTAACAAATGTATGGTAAGGAGATTATGCCGCAGTAACAAACTCAGTAAAGGGGAAGGTACTAGGCATAATTTTTCATTTGAAAAAAAAGAGCAGGATACAACTTCCAGAGCTTTGTGTTTCACGCAGTACTTCCGGTTCACAAATCAATTGTCATCCGACTGCGCAACCTAGCTGAGCAATTATCGAGGGAATCCTTAAAAATACAATGCAGGCGAGATTCACACATCCAGAGTCACATGTTTGTAGATACATGTTTGTAGATACGTGTCGTAACTCGCACCAGCAAAGTATATGGTTTACGAGATTTTAGCATCTACAAATCTCTATCACTCAACTACTTACTAAGAGTACTCTTGAATCTATTTACAACCCCCAAGTTCCCCTGTTAGCTATCACACTACTGATCACAGGGAAAATCCTGATCATTTTCAGTAACTTTGAAGTGTTGTGGACTTTGGCCCGAGCAATGCATGTTCCACATCTTGAAGTATGCTCTCTCCAGATTCTTTACCTAAAATTTGCAAGAAAACAAACAAATGTTAGAAAAACAAAGTATTGATGAACATTTCTTTGTAGATAAATAAATATTGTTGAAGAGAAAAACTTTTCTACTATCAAACAATTATTTTCATTTTATCAAAAAAGAAAGTGTTTCCAGAGCACATATCACAAAAGTCATAAAAATACTATAAAGAGTATTAGAAAACAAGATGTATACAACTAGAGATCCAAAACTTACCCATCGTGTAGTGTCAAACAGTGGGCAAGTCATACGTGCAGCTTTGAGTTGATTTGCAAGCGCTTCAAGTTTGGGGTGGTTTAGGGCGAGTGTAACAGCTTTCTCTTCGTACTCCTTCATGCTGTCCAATTGTCAGAGTGCAAGTGTTTTAGGATCAAGTATTCCACACTAACTATTTCACATAAAGATGAACCTACCTGTTAACTATCATTTCTTCCCCTACTCCAGTTGCAAGACAAAGTGAGCCAGCAACCCTTGTAGCCATTTTCTCCAGGGGCAGAGTGATCATTGGTAAACCAGCCCATAGAATATCAGTTCCAGTGGTGTGCGCATTGCACAAAGGCCTGGGGAGATCAATGGCATTCAGTCATCAATTTGATTTATAAAATTGAGGAGGGAATAATTGATTAAAAGATCATAGAGAAGGATTGCTTACGTATCCAGAAACAGATCAGCCAGGGAACTTCGTCTGATGTGCTCTTGTTTCATAGCAACATCTGTAAATATAATCCGGTCTGGCTGCACACCCTGAGTAGCAGCATCTGCAAAATAACAAAAATTGTATACAAAAAATATATAATTGTGACTAAACATTACTATTTGAAAACAAAATTGCTTTAATTATATTCCCAAGCGAATGTTATTATTTGGCCTAAAAATGGATTAAGCATATACATGCACGAAGCCTTGCTTCTCCAGCAGCTGGGAATCTCAGGAGCCATAGGGCGCTGTTAGGTACGCGTTTAAGAATGTTGCACCTAGAGAAACAAAAAAAAACATATAACATATAATCAAATTAAAAGCACGAGGGAAAACAGGAAAGAAAAACATGCGCCAAAAGAAAGTGAATTGCCCAGAGAGGACAGGATAGAGCTCCTGAGTCCTGAGTACACAGGGAACTGGAAAGGGTTTGTAATATTACCATGTGTTAACAATCTCTGGATCCATCTTGTACAATTGGTTGAAGCATGCAAACAAGAATTTATCTTCAGGCAAACCGTAATCTGACCGCTTGGGCTGGCAGTTTGGATCCAGTACATCTTGATTTTTCTAAGCACATTTAAGAAAAAGAACAGCCAAAGAATGAAACAATCAACATTTTGCAAATGCACTATTAACATATTATTTGACACTAAGATACATATAAATGGAAGAGAAGAGACTGACCTGCTTATAGTCATTAACAAAATAGCAGTGGGGGAGGTGCACAAGCTTCTCAGAGTAAATGTGTGAATATTTTAATGGTGAAACAAACTGAAGGAAAAAACACGTATTAGACATGATGAAATGTAACTCAAGATTAGTACAAGTGAAGATAATTTCTCAACCTCGTCCGTCACCAAATAATCAATATAAGTCGCTCCCATTGTCCCAGGAAAGCCCATATATGAAACCTGAATTGGTGCAGGCTGCATGGCAAATATCTCATTTCTGGCTCCCTGGATGGTTAGATAAATAACAAAAGATCTTAGCTTCCACTTCTCAAGAATAGAAAGGATAATATCCAAAAGATTAAACATGTGAGCCATAATGACACTAGGTGATTCAAAAAACAACAATGGTGATTTGGCTAAGCATATAATATGATCACTCATATGTTATGAATGGGCACCTGCTTTGATGCATACTCTCACACGTAACCCCAGCCACAACAGTACTCTATTAATAAGAATTGATAATTTATAACATAATAAGTTCAATCAAATTAACAATTACATCCAAGAAAACCCATTCAGCAATTAGTGAGCATTTTTACAGTGTGATTTCTAAGCTCATATTGAGAAACACTTAACTTGTATAGATTAACAAATAAAAGCTAACACAATGCCAGATGTTTAATATATATAGTATATATAACTCATTAATGTATTCTTAACAATTTTAAGTTCCTAAATAGTGAACTAGGAAGCAGGACCCAAACTCATTGAAGATATAAATAGATTAAAGTGATAACGGCTGCTGAAAAATACCTTGGTGTAGCCATTGAGATTGACAAGAATCTGTATCCTATCCTCATTGATCATTTTAGCAATCACATCTGATGACAGAGAAGAAACATCCACAAAGTGCTCCACTTCAGACTGTACACGCTGCCTCCACTCAGTTCCGTCATTTGGACTTAATGCATAGCAGAACACCTAAGAGTTGAGTCTTATTAGCTTCAACTAGGAAATAAACAGACAGCAGGCTGAAAATTATAGATGGTACTGATGCAAGAATTAAAAACGACAACCACACCTCAACATTCTTTCTGTTGTGCATGCCAAAGACTGAGCCCATTAGATGCGACAGTGGATGGTTACCAAAGTCGCTGCTTACATATCTGCATCGGAATCAAAACACGAAAGCATTGGAACAAGATACTTATAAGCTGGACAAAAATTGACAGTCACTTTGCTCTTTCCAAACTTACCCAATCCTTAGCCTTAGAAATCCACTATTACTTTTGATAGTAATTGGTGGTGGATGCTGGAAGGAAGACAATGCATAACGAGATGCAACCAAAGAGCAGTATTGTGCATATTTGCGACTGCATTACAGTATCGTTATAAATATAGTCTTTTTTATCGTATAGATACAGCTTTTTTCATTCATAAACAATGTGGTGACAGAGACCTTACCTAATTTCAAGAGCAAGTAGTGGATCGATAGGATATGCAATTGCATGAAACGGCTGGACACTTGGTAGAACTGACATCTGAAGGAACAAAATCAAAAGCAACATCAGAGAACTAGTCCTCAACAAGAAAAATTTGAGCAGAACTAAGAGACAACGGGGGAAAAAATTAATGTAAGAAAACCATGACCTTGATCTGTTTTCTGATAATTGCTTCAACTTCAAGAAACATTTTATCCCGACCCTCCCAGCTGCAGACACACTGAGACGAAATGGTAAAAAAAAACATCAGTACACAGGTGATGAAAATATGCTTTAAATGTAATTAATATTTTCCTCCCAAGAAATTGCTTCACAAAATTACTATATGCAATATATATGCCATAGGATGAGCTGATATAAAGACCAGGTCAATAGAGCCCCATTGCCAAAATCTATATGGACAAACCCAAGAAAAATGCAGCTACCATTAGCATGGCACATATCAGATCAATAGATGGCCATGTATATCCACAAGCATTATTCTATATATACTAGTAAACCACACAGCATATGACTTCAGAAATATGAATCATCCATCACTACATTTGCACAACAAGGATTGCGCTATTGGACACTAGGACATTACAAACAGCATGTCAAAGATACGCTAGCAAACCTGTAATGTATGCAACAGATTGCAAGTAGCTTCGGGGAAATCAGGACGCAAAGCCAATGCCTGCTTGTAGCTCTTTATGGCTGCTTCAACACGTCCACTGATATTCAACAATAATGCAGTTATCTACATGCCACTGAAAATGGCTCCAGAAACCAGGAACAACAAGAAAAACATTACCTGTCCTTGTAAGCTGAAGCCAAGTTCGCATGAGCTTCTGCCATAGTTGGACGGACAGAGATGGCATGAATGTAATCCTGAATGGCTTCACTTACTCTACCCATTTCTTTAAAAGTATTTCCCCTATTCACTAACCCATCAGCAGCCATTGGATCAATGCGCAGAACCTCATTATAGCAGGATATGGCATCTGCAAAATTACCCTGAAGAAGAGAAAAAGGTGTCAAATGAATTAAATCCCCACTGGTGGATAGCAGAATAGAATTAGCCATCACATTTTGATGAGTTATTAACAAAGGCTACCTGTTGTTTATAGATTATAGCAAGATTGTTAAAAGGTGCAGATAGGCCAGTAGTTACAGTCAATGTTGCCTTGTAATAAGTAGCTGCTGTAGGCATCATGTTCCTGCACATAAAAGGTCCTTGATGTTGAGAATCGTGTGGCTGTAGGAAACCTTTTGAAAACAATGCAGCACACTTTTACAGGATTATCAGGAAAATCAGGAGGAGAGGAATCACCATTCCATATAAATATTTCCAAGGTTGGTTAGAGCTTGCGGATGGTTTGGTTTTAACGACAAACATTGCTTCAAGACACAAAAGGTATTAGAAATTTAGTAAAAGGCAAAAAAGCAGATGCAAATAAACAAGTAAAAAAGGAAGGGTGAAAAAAGCTGAACATACATTATAACATTGGATAGCTTCATCTACTCTGCCCACATCTTTCAGTGCATTACCCTTTGAACAGCAGACAAAATAACCAGTCAAAAAAACATAGATTATAAAATTGAGAGACACTGACGGCAATTTTTATAATGTATTATGGGTCTGAAGACTAACCAAATTATTGTATGCTTCCAAAAATGATGAATCACAAGCAATTGCTTGCTTATAGTTATAGATTGCCAAGTCCAGCTGCCTTTGTTCATAATATATGCTAGCCAAATTACCTGTTCAAATTCAAGGTTAGAATGTCATCTGACAAAATTGTAGTTCTCAGCTATAATGCGATATACTACATACTATTTAACAATGAAACTAGTAAACACAAACATGTTATGAGATTTAAAAAGGGGGAATCCTCTTCATAGGTAATTGATATCATGTTAAGCATACAAAAAATGGCATATCAGCATTATCATTTAGGCCTTGTTTTCGTGAATACTGAAGATTTTATTATTTATAAAGCCTTTGAAGTACGTGAAAAATAATCATGAAAAACATTAAAATATCAGCATCAACATTAGGCCTTATTTTGCTGATACTTATAAAGATTTTATTATTTACAAAGTCTTTGAAATACGTGAAAAATAATTATTTTTCACACATTTCAAGGACTTTATGAATAGTAAAGTCTGTATAAGTGTATCCAGGTCATGAAACAGAATCAGGCATATCTAGACAAAGATGTTCTGGTTGAGCCTTGACTTAATCTCAAAATTGACAATAGGTGATTAAGAAACTCTGTTCTGCCAATTCACTTCCACTAAGGATGAACATCATTTTTGTCCATCAGCAAAAGGAGCTTCCTCCAATATTTATAATGATCAGAAAACCCTATTCTAAGAAATATAACAATATTGTAAACCACAGCATTGGGATAATCTAATATTAACATATGCAGTTGTGCAGTAATGGTCTCAACTCTCAAGTCTTCATATCCACAGGGAATATAAAAATGAAACATTTGCAACAGATCCACAAGAATTGGATGCCTGTTAGAATGCAAATTAAAGGAGGATACACTCACCAAATGCCATTGCATAATTGGGTCTGGCTTGAATAGCACGCTGATAGCATAGTATTGCTTCTTGAGGTAACCCCAGAGCCTGCCGATGAGAGTATGAGAAGAAAATATCAGTTTCGCCATCTGTGAACAGTAATTAAGTGTCACCAGAATACTATAAAAGCAATGACTTACCTTATAAACATTTCCAAGATTCAGAAATGCATCTGGAAATGAGGGTTTGAGCTTAACTGCCTCCTGAGAATATAATACAGAAATTCCAACAACAAGAATCAAAAAGGAGTAAAATTACTGATGCATTGTGTAAATGCAAACAACATCTACTTCCTCTTGGCAAGAGTATCAATCTTTTTTATAAAAAAAGTCAAAAAGTAAGGAGAAAAATAAAAGAATGATCTGAATATAAATAGAAGCTTTGTACCTTATAGTACTGAAGAGCTCGGGTAAGATCACCCGACTCCATAAACAAACCCGCAAGGTTTGACCATGCAATTGCAAAAGTTGGTTGTATACGTAGCGCTTCAACATAGCAGTTATATGCCTGCACACAAATAGATTCTAGAGTTTGGAGTCTGGGTGATGGAAGTAACAACAAACCAACCATCATATGAGCCTTGGCTTGTAGCTAACAATGTCATATCTGTATTGAATGATAGTTGCGGACACGAAGTACTAGCATCAGTAACCAATCAAGAAAAAAGAGAAGAGAAAAGTTATCAAAGAAATTAATTTCTCTCTGATCTCTACAGTGCCATTTACTATAAATTATACTACAGGATGGCCAGAAGGGGATTGGTAAATTTCACCATTCAGCGTTCCCACCTCAATTTATTTATTTTGCTGAAGGCACCAGTTAACAGATATAGCCATTACCGGACTCCCAAAACAATAATAATAGTAATAAAAAAGCAGATACGACCCAAGATCAGTATTATTCCACCTTAGAAGTTGCAAGACACATTTTATGACGACATAACAGATGTTACTTGAATCCGACCATAAGAGGAATAGAAGAATATAAGCAGAGCAAGATGATCTTAAGTCACAATGCAGTCACCATAGCAAATATGCACAAACATGGTAGTACATCCAAGGAAAATCCATCCCCATAAAAAAGAGCATAAGAAAACATAGAAGGATGTTGTTTGGATTCCCAAGATAATGCATTATTCTTGGGAATCCAAACACACCAAAGTGATAGTAACTTTGACGAGACTAATTCCACATTGTCAAATTGGAATGACTTTAATAAGTCTTACAAACCTCTATATATGTCCTGGTTTTTCTTAAGAAAATAGAGACAACAAGTCAAATAAAATCTCATTACAAGTTTTACATCTACAGTAACCATCGTCATTGCAGCACAAGAAAATAGATAATCACCTCATAATAGTGATATATGCAGAATAAAAAACAGCATTATGTCATTGTCCATACCAACGGACAAGAGTAATAACTAAGTGCCTCCAGCAGCTAAAATTCTTCCTCTACAACTTTAAATCACTTCTGTCAGTTTGACAAGAAAATCAGCTAAACAAGAAACACGAGAGCTGACAATTAATGTGGTATTAGCCCTTCTGTTTGTCACATGATTGAGGTGGGAGGCAATTTATTAACCTTTGTTAAGGTTCAAAGTAGATCAGTACATATCACCAGGATGTATAGGTGCATGGACTACTATAAGTACAGGCCTCTAATTTTCATGATAAGAAAGTTCACATTTCTAACAAACCATTGAGACAAGTATATTTGATTGAAGCTTTGATTTTTCTTTTGTCTATTAGAAACAAAAGAGAAATTCAATGACCAGTGTTTACACCCCGGGCGGAGACACTGAGTACTTTAAGGTGGAAGCACGTCTACACCAGGGCTCGGCCTTGAGCCCCTTCCTATTTACGCTGGTGCTGGATGTTTTGACAAGGGAAATTCAGGGGGACATTCCTTGGTGTTTGCTGTTCGCGGACGATATTGTCCTGGTGGACGAGACTAGAGACGAAGTTAGTAGCAGGCTTGAGATGTGGAGGGAGAAGCTGGAATCTAAAGGCTTCAAACTGAGCAGAACCAAGACAGAATACGTGGAGTTCAAGTTCGGGCAGGGAGTAGATGACAGTGGTGAAGTTCGATTAGGGGAAGATATCGTTACAAAGAAAGAGAGTTTCAAATACCTGGGTTCAGTGTTGCAGAGTGATGGAGGCATCGACGAGGATATTACGCATCGGATTCAGAGAGGTTAGAAAAAGTGGAGGGCAGCGTCAGGGGTTCTCTGCGATAAGAAGGTACCGCTAAAGCTTAAGGGTAAGTTCTATAGGACAGTTATTAGGCCGGCCATTTTGTATGGGACTGAGTGCTGGCCAATCACGATGGTACAGGAGCAGAGAGTGATGGTAGCGGAGATGAGGATGCTGAGATGGATGTGTGGTCACACGTTATGGGACAGGATCAGAAATGAGGAGATCAGGAACAAGGTGGGGGTTGCCAGTATAGGGGATAAGTTGAGAGAATCCAGACTACGATGGTTCGGACATGTGCAGAGGCGGGGTTTAGGGGAGCCAGTTCGTAGGTGTGAAAGCTTGAACTTTGGAGAGTTTCGGAGAAGTAGGGGACGACCTAAGAAATGCTGGAGGGACAGCATTAAGCATGACATGGATCAGCTGGGGATCTCAGCAGAGTTAGCAGTATAGAGGGACAGATGGAGGGAGAAGATTAAGGTGGCGGACAACTAGTTGCCAAGACAGACGGTCTCACATGCTTTCTTGTGTTTTGTTTGCTGTTTTCGTTGTAGTGTTTTGCTAGTGTGTTTGTTGTGTGTGTTCTTTGCTTTGTTTCCGTTGAGTTGGTGTGTTGTGGTGAGTTGTTTGGATTGGGTGTCGACAGTGATATTGTGCTCTCAGGGTTTCTGGTCGGTGGTCCTACATGGGCCTTTCAGGGCACTCCCCCTCAGCTTTAAGCCAGGGGTGTTCCTATCCTGGCCCCCCAGATTTCGCTGAAGCGGAGTACACTGGGTCATTGTTGTTGTTGTTGTCGTCTATTAGAAACAAAAGAGAAAAGAAAGATAGCTGCATGCAATCACAGACTTACATCTTGCATCAATCCTTGTGCTTTCATTAAATTCCCAAGATTGCTATGTGCATCGACCTGCATAAATCACAGGCTATTGTGTTGGGCACCCCTCAAGTTTCAAATGAACTATAAACTCTTGCATGATTCTTCATACAACAAATCTTATATGCAATGCAAAGACTAACGGAAATAGGAATCTAACCAGGAGAGGACTCAAGGCAAGTGCCTGCCGGCAGCATTGTGATGCCTCACTTAACCTTCCTTTCCGCATGTATGCACTGGCCAAGTTGGACCAAGCATCAGCAAAATTAGGTCGGAGCTGAATTTACATGTAAAAACAATGAGTAAGAATCAAAGCAAATTAGAAATGTCAATTTAACAAAGCATATGTAATTATTCAAATCTCTGCAAAATAATAAATAACACAAGGAATCATATATAGAATCATAATGTACACATATAGCACTTTGACAAGCATGTAGCAACAAGAATTTTTGGAATGTGAAAAGAATCTCGTTTAACTAATCGTATCATACTTCATTTATATATATGATTTAGCAGCATCTGGCATGTAAATGACTAACAAATGAGAAGGGCTTTTGAATTGTTCCATTAACCCTTGGACCTCCTTTTCCATCTTTAGAAAAAAAGACAGGTTTTCAACAAGTCAGCTCAATAATTTCACTTGCATCATTTTCGCAATTAGAATTACTCGTGATGGCATCATTTAAATTTCACATTTTCCCACTATGCATAAGAAGAAGCCCCTTCCCTCAATAATACAATAATTAGGAAGCATTATAATTCCACTCCAACTGGCTCAACACCACTATTCATTACCTGTGACAACATTACCTTTTGCACGTCCAACATTCATACCATACCATGATAGGATTCCAGTTATTTCATACCTTTTCATATTTAATTCCATGTTATTATTCAGTCCAAGTTATCATGAGTGAGCAGGATAAGAGCCATTAATTATAGCTAGAGGATAGAGTCCTTAATTTTAGCTAGAAAATAAATTCCCTGATTTTTAGCTGGGAGAATAAATGCCCTAATTTTCAGAAATCAGTAAGCCTTAATTTTCTCCCTCAATAGGAGGGTGATGTGCTATTAAAACCTATGTCAAGGTCAGTTGTAATCATCCAGAAAAGTTATCAATATATAAGTATTATTATTCAGCCAATTTTCCTGTGTACGAGATCCTTGTACTCAGTGGTCTTGCCTCAAGCGAGAATCTCCTTGAGTGGTTTTATCAAAAAAATTTGGGCACTGAATAAGAATGAAAATATTCAGAACTCCACTACCTACACCTTTTTTAAGTCCACATGGAAAGAAACTCACTCAATTTCATACAAAACTCAAAAGAACAAATGAAAACAGCAGGTATTGAGGAATACAAACTTCACATAAATATGCTAAGACAAATATCACTCTTCTAGAACAAATTTCAAAAAAGTTTCAGGCATGTACAAAACAAGCCAACTAGACTAATATCCAATACATACCTCAATAGCAATCAGGTAGTAATGAATTGCAAGATCAATGTTTCCTTTCTCCTATAAGTGATGAAATATGAAACCCATTAGACTATTAAAGAATGATATCAGTCCATCAGTATAATACAAATCCTGAATCAATCACATACCTTCCATGCATTTGCCATATTACCAAAACACTCTGCAAAGCTTGGATCAATCCGAATAGCTTCTTCATTTTTCGTTATGCACATATCAAAATCATGTAGCTACAACATTGCAAAATTAAAAAAAAAAAAAAAAAAAAAAGAAAAAAAGAAATTAATACATTAGATGACAAGTTTCATTATGCCAATTTCAACAAAATAATGGAATGTCAGAGAAACAAAACCTGATAGTATATGGCACCCAAAAGAAGAAGATTATCAGTACGCAAAGGATTTCTTTCATAAACAGTACTGCTATGCTCCAGAGCCTGTTTATAGTTTCCACTCTTGTACATCTGATGTGCAAGGGCCAAAATCACGTCTTCATCTGTAAGCCGAAAAGTGAATCGTCAGCTATACAAAATACAAATTCAACAAATGATCTCCATAAATACAATAGAAATGTCTACTAAAAAGGATAATAGCACTTAAGTTCTGAAATCAGCAGTCCAACCAGAAACATGGAATGCACATAGAATAAGAAAATCAAATAATCCAATTAAATTAATCAGCTACTTCTATTAAACTATGTCATTGATGACACACATCCTCTCCACGTTAATATCAAAATTCCGTCTTGGCTATATTGTCAAAAACTGAACCTGTGAAAATATTCTCCTCCAGAAAGCAATAATCAAGAGGTCGATTTAAAACTTCAAAAACCCTTCGATTCTTAGAGATCACTTTCCACTATAGCATTAAACGACAGTCAGACTAGCAAAAAGCGCAATAATATAATCGCTTGAAAGTTTGGATCTTAGATACAAAATACCACAAAATGCATAACGAAGAGGAAATCCTGGACGATCAATTAAGGAAACGGCCCAAAACATCAACAAAGCACACATTAACAGACATTTCTGCAGCAGGGGGTGGAGGGGAGAAGGGGAAGAACCGAAAAGGGTATAAAGAAGAATAGGAATTAACAACCTTCACGGGACTCAGCATCCTTTAAATGCTTCAAACTCGACGAAGCATCAGGTTTCAGATCGACCGATCCGATGCCGCCCGAATTCGACAGCTGCAGATTATGCTGCCGCCGATCGCTCTGCAGCGAAATCATCTCCTAATCCTACAGATTTCCCTCTCAAGCCCTAACAGAATAGATCGACCATCAACCGCAGAAATTATCAAAAAAAGCTAAGAAGCTACTTTGCGATCGATCGCAAGGGGATGAAGAATCTGCGAGAAGACACCTTTCTTTACGGGAAAATTCGAGAAAAAAAAAAAAACAAAGCGAGCTTTCGCCCCACTCTTCTCTTGTCTTGTCTCCCTTCTATCCTGCCACGGTCGGGTTTGTGTTGAGTGCAGAAGAATTTATTGATTGTCAGAGATAGAGGGTGAAGAGCAGATCACAGCCATTGATATGCGGAAAAAAAGTTCATTTTTTTCTCTAGAAATGATAAATGATAAAATCTTGGCAATCTGTTGATCTACACGCGTTAACGTTTTTCTTTTTCCACTACGTGATCATAGCCGTTGATCTGCGTTGAAATGGGATAGAAAGATCGAGGACAAATAATAGGGTGAATTTTAAAAAAGGGTTTTTCTAGTGTTTGTTCATGGACACACACTAATAATGATTGGGATTTCTCTAATTAGAAATTTAAAGATAAATATTAGATAATAAATTTAAAATTAGCAATAAAGATAAATAATACTCTTTTAAAATTAAACTAATGATTTCCTTATTTACATTTACCTCCTTTTCAATTTATATTCACCTCCTTTTCAATTTACATTTTCATCTAATTAAGGAAATGCAATCATTGTTAGTGTGTGCAAACCCTTTAAAAAAACACCCACGAAATAAGAGTTTGTGTACAAAACCACCAATAAAAATTGAAATTTCGGCAAACTACCGTAAAATTCGTCTGCAAAAAAACAACCCATAAAAATTGAAATTTGAGAAAAACATCCGTAAAATTATTTTGTTTGCAAAAAAACCACCCATAAAAATATTATATTTGCAAAAGGCCACCCAATCAAAAATTTCGTTAAATTTTCCGTTAGAAATATGGAATTTCATTATTTTCACTACTAAAATACCAATTTCTACTATTCAAACACCAAACCCAAATCCCATATTCTGATTTTGTGATTTGTGAATGTTTTCTTACCTGGATCTGAAGAACGAGATACTCGTCAATTCATAATTTCATTACATTTCCTGTTAGATACTAAGAAAGTTACAAAGATGCTCTTATCTCATTAATATCGTAAAAATAAAAACTCAAATTTTATTTTCGCATTAAAAAGAACGAGGAGAACGAATGAACTTCAATCAATCCAAATTCTCCGATCTAGGGAGAAGAATTAGTATTTCGTGTTTGGGATTTGGTTGAAAGAATCGGAGGTGTTGGTATCTCATTCTTCAAATCCAAGTAAGAAAACATTCACAAATCCCAAATTCTAAATCTATGGTTTGGGTTTGTGTGTTTAAATGGTAAAATTGGAGTTTTAGAAGAGGAAATAATAAAATTTTGTTTTCTAACGGATTATTGACTTCGGTGGTCTTTTGCAAACGGAATATTTTTATGGGTGGTTTTTTTCAAATGAAATATTTTTACGGGTGGTTTGCTGAAATTTCAATTTTTACGGATGATTTTGTGCACAAATCCACATTTCGCGGGTGGTTTTGTGAAATTCACCCAAAATAATATATGGAGAATCGTGTGGCCTATAAGCAGCGATTGATCACTATGTATATATGTCACGCATCACGTTCCCCATACGAGATGGGCAGGGGATAAAGCTCCTAGGCACGAGCCTAGAAGCTTCTAGAGGCATTCTAGACACTCTGGAGTAGGCGCACCCATTTCGAAGCCTTTTAGCATCATTTGGGACAAAGGCACACAAGCGTACCCTTCTGAAACCTTCTAGAATGGGTGTGTTCCTTCTAGACAGGTGCGCCTCTCCAACAACGCCTAAAAACTTCTAGCATGAGCGTGATTCTTCTAGGCCAACTTTCTTAGACACGCCCACTCTCCTTAACTCTAAAGTTCTTGAGGCTTATCTTTCTCTAGATTCTTCCCTTGTAAAGGGGTGGCCTCACCTATAAATAGGCTTCACCCATCATTTGCCAAACCATCCAAGTATAGCCATAAAAGCACTTAAAGCACACTTGTAAAAGTTCTCTTGTATAAATACAAGTCCTCTTTCCTTCAAAAACCATCTAGCCTTCTTTTCTTAGCTTCTAGCTAGAGTATTTGGGTCAAGGCCTGACTTAGCACATCGAAAGGGGTTCGACTTAGCTAAGGGCCACACAGGTTCAAGAAGAGTCTCAACATGTGTCATATACGCCAAGTGAAAATGGTTCTTTAAATACAAACTAATAATTTATCTTATCGATCTATACTATTGGACGATTATGATTAAGGGCATGTTTGGTTTCCAATTACGAAAAGGAAACAAATATAACCCACTTATGTGTAACAATACATTGACAACAAATTTTAGCTTAACTAGTTTGTGGGTTTAGAGAAGGGGGAAAGGGAAATGGAGAATGAGGGATATGCTTAACCCATGTTAAAATCAGGAAAAGAGATAGAGGATCTCAAGCCCCCTTGCGGTACATTTCTTTTGTATGAAAAATGAGATGACTAAGGCAAGAAGAAATTTTTTATTGATGTATCATGACACTAACAAATACTATGTTCATTTCTTTTCCGTTTACGTTTTCGTAGTAGGAAACCAAACGAGCCCTAAAAGAGCTTCTCTTTTTAATTTTTAAAGAGAAGGGGTAATTTTGTATTTTCCGCCCTTCTATCTCATTCTCCATCTCTTCTGTCAGATATCAAAACATGAAAATAATTGTTTAGAGATTTTGATAGACTTGAAAATTGATTCGTTCTTTTCTCTATTTCTCTCATTAATTTGTTTCCTCTTTATTTTTACTTCTCCATTGATTCAAATTTAGGTATGTGTTTTGCTATTTTCAAATTTCATGTTTCGTTTTCTTATTTTGGGTCGCGTTTATAATCGAAATTGTCATCAATTTGAGTTGTAATTGGTACCAAACCTCAACTATTTATTGTTTGATGGGTTTTTTTTCCTACTATCCAATGTCCCATATTTTAGTTTTTGAAATCTTTGATCATGCGATTTGAGATGCACATAACCTATTTGATGAAATTCCTAAGAGATGAACTTTTCTTGTGAAATAAATCAAATGATTTGGGTTTTATTTGATATTTAATGGAGATGAATCATTGGATTTCATTGGATATATATTTGAATCATTGGAGGTTGTTTGATGAATAAGATGATGAATCATAGGAAGAACCTTGTGAGTTTGAGCTACTTAAATAAAATGTAAAGATGGAGCTAGAGTGCCAAATTTATTATAATATGTCCACCAAAGTTTCTCAATGTCATCGAATTTTGCATTGAACTTCAATGGTTATAGAGTGTAAATAGTTAGTTTTGTAGAGGGTATATGTATTGTTAGATGAATCATTACCATTGTTGGTTGCTTGTGAAATAAATGATGTTTCATATGAATCTCATACGTTTTTATGTAAATGTAATATGATTTTATGTAAAGCTTGCATAGAATGTGTTTTTGTTTTATCTAACTTTTCCTATCTCCATCCTTTATTATTGGTTGTTCATCAACTTTTATCAATGTAAGTGAGGAATTGTCCCATGCTTGTAGTTTAATTTGGTTTGTTTGTTTATGACACGACCTCTTGAAGTCGATGGTGAAATCGACCTCTTGAAGCTTGCAAATAAGTCTACATGGTAAATCCTAGGTCATTGGCGTGTACCATCCATCTCCGAGAAAAAATGGGGGTGTTACAAAATTCATACTTGCAGTCATATGTCTTCTCTCTAATACTAATATTTGCAAGTCAAGGATATCCATAGTTTCGAGAGTAAAAGGGTACTACAAAAATATGGTTAAAACTTTCTACTAGGTGATTACAAGAGGGACATTCTAGTGTGATGTCAACATGTTAATTTTCTAATCACTCCTTGATCAGAAGTACATTATGACATATTTCGAAAAAAAACAATTTAACTTTGGGATGGATGTCTAAATCTCAAATATATTGGTAATTATAATTGGAATGGTTGGATTCATTGGACACACGCGCGACAATTGAAGTTGTCGAGAACCAAACATTTATACTCGGATGCCAATATAGCTTATCAAGGATCTTGTTTTCCAATATAAGAACAACTAAAATACAATCTACCCACTATATAAGGTGTATATTGAGAGAGAGTTATGACTAGTGTCATTATCGATCCAAGGTAATGAAGTTCGAAACCCACACATCCAAGTTTGCATTTTTCAATGGAGTACAAACCTCCAAAAGAGGTTGACATAAGAGTCAAGGGTCCTTCTAGAATCAAATTGAATTTTCACCTTTGATTTACCATATCGACCCAGCTTTAAAATTGTCTTTAAGCTTCATCGGATTTTGATATCCGCCTTTTTAGTTGTGTTTTTATGTGTTTGATTCTTTTTCTTTGAGTTTTGTAGTTTGTATAGGTTTTTGTATTTCCTTAAGATATGGAGTCTACATAAGCTTTGGTGGTATTTTTATAGGTTTTGGAGCTGTTTAGAGCATATTTTAGGAGAAGATGAGAAACTGAATGAGAGCACTTATGGAATGAAGTGAAGATTGAGTTCAAGCCATGAAAGAAGTTAAGAGACCCGTTACCGAGCTAAAGGAAGAAGAATCAAGGCAAAAAGGAGCTTAACGACCCAATAACGAGGGAGATGTCCCGATTACAAGCTAAAATTACACGCTGAAGGGGGTCGTTAACGAGGTACACAGGGTCGGTAATGAGGTGTTCAACAAAGAAGGAAAATTTCAGCAAATCAGAGTTTTACCGACCCTGAAGGGGTCGGTACCGAGGCTTCCGTGTCGGTAGGGACAGTAGAGTCGGGGCATTTAATGATCTTTTTATCGCATATCTTTATATTATTAGATAGTTTTAAGGGATATATCCTTAGAAGATTTATTTTCTTATAGATAGCTTTAGTTTCTCTATAAATACTCTTGTCTAGCTCTAGTTTTTCTATCATCTTTTTAGGGGAATTTGGAGGAAGAGAGAGAGGAGAGGGGCGTGGAATAGAGATAGAGGGATGAGAGTGGAATTGCTTGGAAGACAAGTTTCGTTTTGAATTCAGTTTGTAAGTCTTTCTTTATTAATTCACTTGCTTTGTTTTTAATCATGATTTGTGAGTAGTCCTTCTCTCTAAGGTTGGGGTTAACCCAACAATGGTTATGTATGCTTGCTTTTGATCATGTTGTGATTGTATTTATCGCATAAATCTATTCTGTTGTTCTTAATCCTTGAAACGCAAAGGAATTTCTCATTCATAGTTGAAGCGAAAGCAGAAACTTTGAATCAGAATAGTCAATTTAGGGTTTTGAAGTGAAAGTTGATCAATCCTAGTTGAAGTAGAAGAGATAGATAGAACACGTTTATTAATTTAGCGAAAGTTGATTGATTTACTTGCTTAGTTAACGAAAGTTAGCAACTTTATGTGATAAAAGCATGATCTTTATGTTTCATTAGCGTTTGCATGCATAATTATTGTTGTGGGGATACCAAAACCTTAGATTTTCTCTTTCTTGATATAAAAACCTAAACTTTTTCTCTTACTTGCGCCCTAAGTAAGAACAAAACTTGATATTGACTTTCTCACGTGGACGAACCTGACTCCCTTGTACTCACGTGGACGAACCTGACTCCCGCTGAGTACAAGGGAGTCAGGTTCGTCCACGGAAGAAAGTCAGTATCAAGTTTTGTTCTTACTTAGGGCGCAAGTAAGAGAGAAAGTTTAGGTTTTTATATCAAGAAAGAGAAAATCTAAGGTTTTGGTATCCCCACAATAATTATGCATGCAAACACTAATGAAACATAAAGATCATGCTTTTATCACATAAAGTTGCTAACTTTCGTTAACTAAGACAGTAAATCAATCAACTTTCGCTAAATTAATAAACTTGTTCTATCTATCTCTTCTACCTCAACTAGGATTGATCGACTTTCGCTTCAAAACCATAAATTGACTATTCTGATCCAAAGTTTCTGCTTTCGCTTCAACTATGAATGAGAAATTCCTTTTGCACTTTCGTTTCAAGGATTAAGAACAAGAGAATAGATTCATGCAATAAAAACAATCACAACATGATCAAAAGCAAGCATACATAACCATTGTTGGGTTAACCCCAACCTTAGAGAGATGGACTATTCACAAATCATGATTAAAAACAAAGCAATTGAATTAATAAAGAAAGACTTACCAACTGAATTCAAAACGAAACTTGTCTTCCAAGCAATTCCACTCTCATCCCTCTATCTCTATCTCACACCCCTCTCCTCTCTCTCTCTTCCTCCAAATTCCCCTCCAAAAGATGATAGAAAAACTAGAGCTAGACAAGAGTATTTATAGAGAAACTAAAGCTATCTATAAGGAAATAAATCTTCTAAGGATATATCCCTTAAAACTATATAATGATATAAAGATATGGGATTAAAAGATCATTAAATGCGCCGACTCTGTTGTCCCTACTGACACGGAAGCCTCGGTACCGACCCCTTCAGGGTCGGTAAAACTTTGATTTGCTGAATTTTTCCTTCTTTGTTGAACACCTTGTTACCGACCTTGTGTACCTCGGTAACGACCCCCTTCAGCGTGTAATTTTAGCTTGTAATCGAGACGTCTCCCTCGTTATTGGATCGTTAACCTCCTTTTTGCCTTGATTCTTCTTCCTTAAGCTCGGTAACGGGTCTCTTAACTTTTTTCATGGCTTGAACTCGATCTTCATTTCATTCCATAAGTTCTCTCATTCGGTTTCTCATCTTCTCCTAAAATATGCCCCAAACAGCTCCAAAACCTATAAAAACACCACCAAAGCTTATGTAGACTCCATATCTTAAGGAAATACGAAAACCTACAAAAACGACTCAAAACATCTTGGTGTTGAGAACTTAGTGTTCTGCTTAGACTATTGTACATCCCATTGGAGGAGACGCCGCAAACTACTCATAACGGGTCTCTTAACTTAGTGTTTTTTTACCATATTTTCTTTCAAATAAGGATATTGTCTTCTTTTTCATTCCAAACATGTATATGACCAGAAGTACATGTAAGGATTTAATAAATTTATGGGGGGAGGAAGAGATAGTAGGAGAATATTTAGATGATTAGGCGAAACTAGTTAGAGCTAGAAATGATCTCCGTCTGATTGTTGTACTGGATAGTTCTTAGTCCACCTACGTTGGGGATGATTACTATAGCTTTATGTGCTTCCTCAAAAATGTTGTCATGCGCTTAAGGGGTCATAATATCAACCACCCTTTTCTAGATCAGCCTTGATTATTCTTAGCGTATATCAAGACAGTTGCTCCAAGCTTTATATATTTGTTATTTAGATGCATCTACTATATCACGCATAGCCGCATGCGTTTTCTCGAGAAATAGTTGTGCGTGAAGAGGTATGTTAGTGGTTTAAGCATGTGTATTGGTTGCCACTCTTGCATACTGCTGTCTTATTATTACAATTGTTTAAGCATTTGAAATTTCCTCACCTATTAAAAGTTTGTTTATCATCCACTAGAAAGTATTATTTTCACAATTTGAAGTCTTAAGTTTTCTTCTCTCGGTATAAAATTCATCATTGCTTTGTGACGATGAGGTGTGATTTTCATTTGTAGTTGCTTGGAGGTTCATATCTAAGCCACAAAGGTTGATATTTAATTATCTAAAGTTTAAACTTAATTATACTTTTGAAAACATTATATCGTTTTTATATTTTTTATCTGGAAACGGAGGCTAGCTCCTACGGGATATATTAATAAAAAGAGTGTCTAATCTCCTAAGGGGGAAATTACATCCAAACTTAAAAGACTAGCAAAGAATTGATGAACATAAAAGAACTCAGTAAAAGGGTTAGAAAGCTCTAAGGAATAATTAGCAAGTGCGTCGGCCACATGATTTCCATTCCGGGAAATATGCAGGATCTCAACTTCCCAGTTAGGATTGTGAATGAGCTGATGAATGGCTTCCAAAATATAGAATTCCTTGTGTGGCTGAATTTTCGGCTGAGTAAGCAATTTTGTCGCTTGAACTGAATCTGTTTGGAATAAGATGCGATCAAAACCGCACCTTTGAGCAATAGAAAAAAGTCCTTGTTGAATTGCACATAATTCAGCATGGAGGGCATCACAAAAAGGAATCTTGAAAGAGAAAGGCTGGATGAAACGACCATCATGATCATGGAAAATACCAGCGACACTAGGATCACCTTTCGAAATTGCGTCTGTATTGAAAGCAAGTCATCCTTGTTGAGGAGGTACCCAATTTGATGGACTTGCGATTTTGACCTTTTGTTGATGAACATGATTGAGAGATATCTTGGACGACTCATAGGCATCAACTGTGGTGAAGAAACGGGAACTTAGAAAACCAACTTCATCCTTGCCCTAAAAAACAAGTAGGTTCCTGATTTTCCATGAGTACCACAATATAGTAGCAAATGTGGAACTCCGGCTATCCACACGTCGAATATTCGACAACAACCAGGCTTTGATTTCTAAAACAGTAAAGAAATCAGGTTCAAGAGTGTTTCCAGCTAAAGCCAACCAAACTTGATGGATTGCAGGGCAATCACTAAGGAGGTGAATGGTAGTTTCATCAGTTCCACATCGTGGGCACGCAACAGAAGCAATGAGATGGCGACGGGCACGAGTTGCATTACACATTATGGCATCATGTGCCACAAGAAAAGCGAAGTGACGAGCCCTTTGCTGCACAGGGATTCGCCAGATTTTCGACCAAACAGCATGAATATCCTGAAATTCCGCCTTCTAGAGTGGATTGCATAGTATAAATTGGCGAGCTCGACAAAACCGAATTTGCTAGCGTCACACGCCCCGCAGTAGAAAGATATTTGGCTTGCCAATTACTTAGCCGTTTAGAGATCTTATCAAGTAAGAAATTGTATCTTTCAGTTGACCTCCTGTCAGAGATGATCGGAACGCCCAAATACGAGCCAATATCCTCAGTAATAGGAATTGAAAAGAAGGAGTTGATTGAATTTCGGTCATCCACATAAACCTTTTTGGAAAAGAAAATGCTGCTCTTAGCATAATTCACCGCCTCCCCTAAGTAAAAACAGAACCTGTCAAGGCAGCTTTTGATAATGTCCGCTTGATGAACGGAAGCTTCGGCAAACAATATGAGATCGTCCGCAAAGAATAAGTGTGAGAGCCCCACACCTCCCTCGAAAATAGGTCTCCAAGCTCCCATACTAACATCATCGTGAATAATGTGGGAGAGATATTCCATATAGAGTACAAAGAGATATAACGAAAGAGGGTCGCCCTGACGAATTCCCCTTCACGGAGTAAAGGAACCTGATTTGAAACCATTCCAAAGCATCTCCATAGACCCTCTGGTTTGGCATCTCATGATCACCTCAACAAGAGAAGACGACAGATGAGCTCGAGTCAAAATAAGTCGAAGAAAACGCCACCGGACGCGATCATAAGCTTTAGCTAAGTCAATTTTAAGAATCATCTTTTTCCCATTAGAGGTGGATGATGTAAAGGAGTGGATAAAATTTTACACCACTACAACATTATCGTTGATTTGTCGTCCAAGAATGAAACTAGATTGAGCTGGTGAAACAAGCAAAGAAAGGGTCGGTTTTAGACGATTGACAATGATCTTCGTAGCAAGTTTGAAAGTGACATTGACGAGTGAAATGAGTCTAAACTGTGCTGTTGTGGATGACCTAAGTGCCTCCTACTAGATTAAAAAAATCCATGTCAATATTATAAAGATTCTATCAAAAAATATAAGTATAAAAAATAATATAATTCTATCCTAATCTATAACTATATATTAAAATTGTACATTTTTTAGCCACCACAATGATTATGGCCCCACCTTATATTTAAAAATTAATTTATTTTTATTAATTTATTTATTTCAATTAAATTCCTTTCTATCTATTTATGTGATAAAATTAATTCGAATTTTAATTAAAAATAACAAAAATAAATTTATCTTTATTTTTTCTATTTATGTAAAAGATATATCTTAAATAAAATTTTCATAAAAAATTAATCCATACTCTCATCATTGGAAAACAATTACTTATAAGAAATGGAATTGATGTAAATAAGAAGTGAATTTGAAAAGACTAATTTATTTCATGTACGTTGAAGTATATGCATATGTGCCACAATCATTCAATTGGGGTTACAATCAAATGATCAAGGAAATAATAGTGAACTTAATGATTGAATTACGAAGAACTGAGATTTTGAGTATACTGGTTTTTGAATTCGTGAGCTCTATTCTTTTGAGCGTACAATGAATGAATACAGTGATACACTTTCTTTTTCTTAAAACCTGCTAACCCAGCTGTTCCCCTTGTTCTTCCAAAAGCAACTCAAATTGTAACTGGATTTGGGGAAGGGGAAATAGCACTCGCTTCCACATTTATCGGTGCATATCTCAACCATTGGCCACTCCCATGTTCGTCGGAGAAGATAACCGTTGTATATAACCGTTTCTCCGGGCACATGACCTTTTTTCGTGACCACAATCTTCTCCCTTCATTCGGATGACTGTTAACTTCTCCCTGATCTTCAATGCACCTTTGATCACTATCTTCATGCACGAAAAAGACTTCTGTTTTATTTCTGGGCTGCTTTGCTAAATTGGGACAACTCATATAAACTAAACTTTGATGGATCCAAGCTCAATTCTAACGATGCAAATTCGGGATTTGTAATACGGGATCATGATGCACAAGTTGTTGGGATAGGAACTAGCAAACAAGGATTTTCCTCAATCCTTAAAGCGGAAGCACTTGCACTCCGAGAAGGAATTAAGGAAGCCCAGAGACGAGAATTTACTAGAATTTAAATTGAAGGAGATAACCTCACAGTTATAAACGCCGTTAACAATATTGGAACTTGTCCTTGGGAAATTGAGATATTAATTTCAGATATTATGGTCTCTCTTAGTAAATTCAATTTTGTATCAATGAGATATGTGGGTAGGGAGTGTAATGTTGTGGTCGATAAAATTGCCAAGCTGGGCCACAACATCCCTACCAACCTCCTTTTAGATAATCAGAACTTCGGGTTCTCATCCGCAAGGATGCTCTAGGACGCCCTCCTTAGAGGGTTTCCTAATCTTTACCTTATCAAAAAAAATTAGGACAACTCATGATCCCTCTTCTTTCAAATATCCCCCTTAATTTATTAAAAACTATTATTATTTTAATCTTAACATCTTAATAGTTTTGAAAGTTCAATTGCGAGTCTCAAAACTGATTAACAAGCTAATTAAAAGTAAATACTACCATTCCACTTCTAAACGGAATTTGAATATGTGAGTTAGACACATTAATTAGTATATTATGATAGTTCGTCCAATTTCTTAAAACCATTTTTACTCCCGATCAAGAATGATTTTTAACCGCACATTGATTGATTAATTAGGTCAATCTAATTAGTCGACATAGACTTTTAAAATTATCGTTTGATTAAAATAAAATTTTATTTATATTCCATTATTTTTTTTGCTAAAATCCAAGGGATAGACCCCTAAGAAGGAAACAAAGAAGATGGAGAAGACACGGGGACTAATCGGGATGTAGCCCGACCTCTAAAATCATCCGAAAGTAAATAAAGGGAACCCACAAGCGGGTCACCCAAAACGTGAAAACCTAGAGGAAAATCAAAGGAAAGAGAAGCAAGGGAGTCGACGACTGAATTCACTTCCCTTAAGACATGTCAAAGTTGGATATCCCAACCTCGGCGCAAAAAGCATTGGTACTAGTATGCCAGACTAGAAAAAGGATGACAACGGTCCATTGATCCCTAGATGAGGTTGACCATAAGAAGCGAATCCGTTTCAACCACCACCTTCTTGAAGCCATTCTCCCAAGCAAGCTTCGACCCATCTAGAATACCCCATAACTAGGCCATCAGGATGGTACACTGTCATAAGTTATGCAAAAAACCGACGACCCATTGACCATTAGGGTCACGATTGACCCCACCGCCCTCGTACTAAGGTCCGCCTTAATGGACCCGTCTGAAATAACCTTCACCCAATCCATAGCCGGTGGCTCCCATCGAACAAACACTTTTGAAACCTCCATGTGGATTCCTTTATGTTCCCGTTGGTTCCAAGCCTCCATGTACTCCTTGGTGAGTTGCAACACCCGAGAAGTACCAAATGGAGGGGGCAGTGAGTCATTAAGACTTGATTGTTCCGCCACCGCCAAACCCACCATAAGAAATGCACAAAGACGTCGGGCCACTGGACACCCTCCTCCAGCACTTAAGAAGTTGCAAGATTGTATCTGACCCAACCTATAAAAGGTAACGAAATGAAATCAAGAACCGAAGAAGGAAATAGGAAATCATGCCACAACCTTCCACAGTAGGACAATCCCGGAATAAGTGCACCATGATTCCGCCCGATCAGGGCAAACGAAACAATCAATTGAGTTAGTGATATGTCTCCTCTTGCGTTCTTCATTAGTCAAGACCCCCACCTTCGAGCACCCGTCCAAATAAAGGTACGGACCCGCTCAAGAACGTTAAGGCGCCACACCACCATAAAGATCAATGAATCCACAAAACACAAGTTTCGGAGACCCATGCGGGCAACAAGGGTCGTCTTGACCGAGTAATTCCCATACGACGAGTGGCTCCAACTCGGCGTGTCGGTGGGGCTCCAACTCGGCGTGTCGGTGGGACCCGGTTCCGAAGAGATTGCAACAATTTCCATCTTGAGTAGAACTTTCGACGCCAACAGGCCGGAAAATCTGTCCCAACACCACCCTGAGTCCTCATTCCAGTACTGATCAACCGTTAGATGCAACTCAGATTCATCCACATGCATGGCCAGTGGCCATATCAATTAGTCTAGCATTGGTAACCCAATTGTCGAGCCAAAAGCGTGTCAAGCTACCATTACCAATAATCCAGCCCGTACCCTCAATTACCACTGAAGCTCTTTAGAAGGCTTGACCAAACATATGATGGACCCGAAACGACGTTCAAAGCATGCCGCATATACTTTGCTCGAAGGACAACACACCAAGTCGCTATATCGTTCGTGAGCAATCGCCATCCCAACTTACCCACCACGGCACCACCGACATGTTAAGGTCATACATAGACCGCACCCCAAGTCCGCCAAGAATCTTCGGTTTACAAATCTCACTCTAAGCAAGCATGTGCATTTTCCGTTGACCTTCAGCCCCATTCCAAATAAAATTCATGCATATCTGATAATTTTCCCACGTGTCTCTTTGGGAAGTACCATAGTCGCCATTGTGAAAATAGGAATGGAAGCTAACACCGACTTCGTGAGCGTAGCTCGATCTCCCGTCAAAACTAAGGAACCGACTCTTCCAGTTAGTCAACCGGGCATTGATGGTGTCGATAAGCGGTGCAAAAGTGTCTCCATTCCCCCTACTATGCAACACCGACATTCTCAAGTAGCCTCCCAGGTTAGATGTAGCCTCAAACCCACACTCTTGATTAAGGTCCGACACCAGCCCACGACGTTTGGGGAGGAGACAAACAACTTCGACTTGGCGAGGTTAACATGCTGCCATGAGGCTTTACAGAACATGTCAAGTAACTTCATGATGAACCGAAGTTGAGGGACCGAAGCCTCCGTCACCAAGACGTTATTGTCGGCAAAGAAGACATGGGAAATACGCATGCATCTTTTCATTTATATTCCATGGCAAAGAAGACGATGTCGTTTATATTCCCTTATGGAACCACACAAGTTGTGGTGTCATATCTCTCTTAAATTAAATATGCATGCATCTTTTCATTTTCAATGAGACTGGTAACTATTGGTTCATCGACTGGTTGTTAGTGGATTTCAATGTCAGTGTATTTAATCACGTAAGATTAGGCGATCGACGTCATAATTAGATCATCAATCGGTTGCATCTTATAATTCACACAATGCTATAGTATATATCTCCATATATAAATTGTAACATTAGATAAGGTAATTAAATGTGTAAAATAGTATAGCGAAAAAATTATAATGCTCTGATAAAAAAAATTATAATGCTTAGATGATCGACATTTAGATCGTAGTACACTAATATACCAATTTTAATTTATTAATTAATGAATGAAGCCGAAAATAAGTCCCTAAACTTCTAAACTATGGCGCCGGACTAAGGTAGTGTAACGTGCAAATTACTAGGCACATTTTTTTTGAATAGGTAAAAATTAGGCAGACTAGGTCAGCCTAGGGCATCCTTACGGATGAGGGTCAGGACCCATCCATGGTTAAGAATCTGATTGATATTACAATCGTGGTGTAGTTTAACAATCAAATCAGCCATAAAATTGCACTCTCGAGGGATATGTTTGGTAATGACCCCCTCGAAAGACTGCAACATAACCAAAGTGTTTGCTATTAACATGTCAATTGTCTATGAGCTGGATCGACTTCCCTTAAGCGCATTAATCACAATTAGGCTATCGCCTTCAATTTCTATGTACCGAAGATTCCTTCTATGAGCTTCTTGTACAACCTGACGTAGTCCCATGGCTTCTGCTTGCTCCACTGTCTAGTATTCATTTTTCTTTGCATTCATACTAATGTTGTTTCCAAATTGGTCTCTTATGATAAATGTCGCAGTTGCTTTTCCATTTTCTCTTTTCGATCCATCAAAATTTATTTTGACATATCCATTTTGAGGTTTCTCCCATTTACTTTTACATTTTCATGGCCTCGCTTGCTGCACTCTAGATGACACATTATCTTCATCATTAATATTCTTTGTGTTGTTCCACCACATGGTATGGCTTTGAATGAGTTCCCCAACACTCCTACATGACCCGGTGTTGTCTTGATTGAAAACCACTTGGTTTCTCCAAAACCATATTCTCCACCAGGCAATAAACAGATGGCATAGAGTCTTTTGCGGTAATGTCTTTTTCAAGTTCTGAATGATTTGAGGCATAATGTTATGGCTTTATGATATGCTTCTTAGAATGTCAGACAATTGAGGATCAATTGAATGTATTATATGTGTAGTGAAGGGGCATTCTAAGAACTAATGTTTATTTGTCTCATTTTGATGGTTGCATAATGGACATTCTAAAGTGACATCTATATGTCTTTGTATAAGAAGGTCTTTAGTAGGAAGGCCTTTGATACACATTCATGGTTAATTCGTTTGATGTTAAGGCATAGGCCGATTGAGTGGAAAACCATCCATTCTTTCTTGGATGCCAATATAATCTATCTTGAATTTGGTTTTTAGGGATTGTTACTGACAAAATTCGTTCGACCCATTCATTAGTTAAAACGTTTCTTAATTCCTCTTCCTTTCATTTCTTGTTATCATCTATGAAATTTGCTACAGATATATCGTTGTCACTCCCTGCAATGTTGTGACACTCTTCTTTAAGGGGGCGCTTACTCATCCATACATCTTTTCAAAATCGAATTGACTTCCCATCCCCCACTTGCCATAGAAGACCTTTGTTAAAATCTTCTTTTAGATTCATTAGTTTCTTCCATTTCCATGAACAATTTTTAGTGCAGAAATATTGTAACAGGCCTTTGTCTTTGAGATATTTTTCCTTAATAATGCGGACCCAGAAGTTAGCCGGTTCTTCTAGTATTTTCCAAAGTAGTCTCATCTGTAACGCTTTGTTCATGTGACTAGCTTTTCGTAAACCAAGTCACTCCCTGCAAATTACGGCTAGTATTTTCCAAAGTAGTCTCATCTGTAACGCTTTGTTCATGTGACTAACTTTTCGTAAACCAAGTCAATCCCTGCAAATTACCGGGCACATGGCATCTCTAGAACAATATATATTGACAATACATTAGACATGACCATTTACGTGCAGAAAACACAAAATCTAAAAAGTAAGGTGTACATTTTTTTATTTTTGGTCAGAACTAGTAAGGTGTAGTACATATACATTTCACATTTTGAACAAAAGATATTCGTTGCAAATAAATACCCTTTTTCAAATTCTGCCGTTGCTAGCTTTTTGTCGTTTGTCCGTTCTAATACAGTAATATTGAGGATTTTTAGCTTAAAACATTTTTCATCTTGTTTATCTTTTTCTTTCAGAATTAGGTTTTTTGTAAGCCAAAAAATAAAGTGTTTCTATGGAAAGTAAGGACAGCATACACATCAATTAATTAGGGTGCTAGAGTATATCAGTAAAAAAAATAAAGCAATTAAAATAGAAATTCATTTAAAAAAATTAAAAAAATGTTAGGGATACTTGTTTTTTGATAAGTAATTTACACAAAAATATCTCTATCTTAGTTGGTGATAACAAAAAGGAGGACTTTTTAAATCACCCTTCTAAAGTTGTATTTATATGAACAACAACATCTCACAATCATTCCCTCTTCTTTCAAATATTATTACCCACTTACTTAATTTACTAAAGATTATTATTACTCTTTTAATTTTACCATATTAATTTTAAAAATTCAATGTGTCACATAAAGCTGTCAACAGTTCTGAAACCTTAGAAAGGGTAGTATGGTCATTACAAGAAAACTCTGGAACCCTAGATAAAGAAAGGGTAGAATTGTCATTAAAGAAAGGACAACGTATAATATAAAAGGAATGCGATTCAACAAAACCCTGTAATGAATCCCTAGCTTTCCGGCCTCTTTGTTCTCTCTCTCTTCTTCGCAAAGAACCCTTTTTTCAAACTCCATTCTTCTATCTCCACTCTCCCACCATGGCCGACGTCGACTGGACTGAAGCTGAGCTTCATTTGCTCTCATCATTGAAGACGGAGTTCGCCTATTTGTTCAAAGAGCATAAATTCGAGTTCAAGCCTTGGAGAGATGTGTCTAGGTTATTTCAAATTTATCTCTTTTTATTTGTATATCCTGCTCAATCTTCTTCGATGTTATTAATCTCTTAGATACCATTTGATGTTTTCTTGCTAAAAATGCAGGTCAATGCGGATCATTGGCGATTACCACAGGCGTCCCAAAGCTTGTAGGAAGATGTATGATAAATTAGTGGCATTTGGGCTTCATGAAGAAGTTGTAAGCCCTTTGTTAAGTAAAAAGAGTCCTCTTTTATTACTTGTTTTTGCTTTGCTATCTCTTGGTAACAAAATTCTGAAGACTTAAAATAGGTAGTTAGACACGCTGGTGAATTATTAAATTGTAACACCCCGACGACAATCTTCTAAGAATACTAAAATTAGTTCATATATTAAATGTTAGTGCTCATATGTAGTCATCTAAGGTTTATCTCAATGATTGAGATTGAAGGGGACAACTAGAGTGGTCTTAGATTCCGGAGTGGTCTTTTTGTGGCACTTTGTTGTGGCTACTCGAGGATTGAGGTTGAAGGGGACAACCTCAGTCTCATTATTTCCATCAATGACATTTGGTGATGCCCATGGAAAGTCGATATTAATGTGACGAACATTCTCTAGTCAATATGTCGCTTCCTTACTTCTCTAGTCACCTATATATTCATTCGGATTTTACTCAATATGTGATGTCCTCACTTCTCCAATCAGCTGCACTTCCTACATCCTTAGTTTTTCGGTCTATGACAACTACATTTTCTACACCCAATGGTGGTAGGAAATGAAATGTTAGAACAGGGAAGGTGTGTAAATGTGAGATCAAAGTCAGTTTGACAAGGTACACCAAACTTTCTGAGTACAACGATGCCATAACCCATAGGGGGTGGATAATAGTTTTACTAACAATACAAAGAATGAAAAGATATGTAACTGATATAAACTTCTACGTGGAACAAAGTAAAGTGGGATGCATGATTTATTCTTTAAAAGAGGAAGTTTTTATGGACACCGCTTAGAAAGTCTTTGCGAAGAGGACTTCCCTAAGCTGTTAGAGGTACTATTCATCATCTTTGTATTGAGAACTTAGTGTTCTGCTTAGACGATCGCACACCCCATTAGAGGAGATGTCGCATGTTATTTTCACTATATTTTCTTTCAGATAAGGCGACTGTCTTCTTTTTCATTCCAAACATGTATATGACCGAAAGTACATGTAAGGAATTTAGAAATTTATTTAGGGAGGAAGAGATAATAAGAGAGTATTCAAATGACTAGACGAAACTAAATAGAGGTGCAAATGAGGAATTTTACTTCGTAAAATTCACCATCTAAAAACAATTCACCATTTAATTGTATTGTGATTGAGGAATTTTACTTCAGTAATTCTGGACAAAGAAAGATAACAAGGATAGCTTATGTAGTCTATGTAAATGTTGAGCATACTTTTCAGCAGAAATGATTAAGAAAGATTGAAATATAGAAATAATTTAGATTTTAAGGGCCAACTTCTAAAAGTATTTTAGAAATGGTTCTCATTTCTAGTTTAACCCAAACACAGAAGTACTTAGTAATGAGCTTGTCCGAATAATCTCATTTTAAACTCCATAATTGAACTCCTCTAAAAACAAAGTAATTGTACACTTGCACTGATTATGTGTTAGCAAAATTTTGAATAAAATTGAGCAGAGTCCCAATGAAAACCTGAATCAAGTTCACAACAATTATGCTAGAAGCTACACCAAGTTTAGAAAAAAATACAATACGGAGCGTATATAACCACTACCAAAGAAACAATGAAAAACCAAAAAAAGGTGGAGAAGGAGAATATCGTTAGTGGCAAACGATTTCAATTGGGATTGCTCAATTCGATCTCAAGTATCAGAGAGGGACCAGATCTTAAATTCACTAAATCTGTTTTATAAGGGTAAGGGAAAGGGAAAGTATGTTCAACTCTTTCTATTTACAAATATCTAAATTCAATAAAAGCAACAAATGAATTCATCAAGACATTTACTCACATAGACGATCTAAACACCATATTCATCATCCACAACTTCAAGATCGATCGAGCAATCCTCACTCCAGTACTTGCACACTTAGCATAACGCCCTTTTCAGATATTGGTTGATACAATCGACCGTTAACACCCCTATTTTGCAGAAATGGGTATTACCGCCAATGATCTCAGATTCTTCCCGTCCAAAGTCACCCAAGGCTATAAATTATATAATTAAACATAATTAAAGGAGAATGAACTAAAAGTAGAATTTTTATTCATTAATAATAACATTCTTTCATTTCAATGGTAGTTGATATGCTCTAGATCGTCATGAAAAGCATGTGCTCTTAGGTGGTTGAGATCCGTAAAATTCTTGGATGGTTATGTTTCCAACTTGAGTCGCTGAATTGAGTAGCACAAGCTTAGACTATTTGGGATGAAGAGCCATGATTGTCACGTGTTCATGCAAAGGTTGATACTTGTTGCTTTTCAAGCATTTCTTGATGACAAAGTCTAGGAGCCCATTGCTCAGCGAAGTGAGTTCTTCAGAGACCTCACATGTTACAAGCTTAAGTTTGAGGTAGTTATGCAGTTGCACAAGGAAATCCCAATAATATTGTGCAAGATGAAGCATATCTCCCCCCCCCCCCCCCCCTTGCATTATTTGATTCAATAGAGCACTTGTCTATTCATGTGCCAAGGGAAGCTTCACTTTGTAGCCTTGTCCAATATAGATGGATGTATCCAGGAGAAAGATATGTAAAATTTTGAGTGATTAAATTTGGTTTTATCTAACTTGTATAGGCATTATTTTTAATATTACAAGTTCCTAAAAAGGCTAAAGGGCATAGTTGGCAATAAAGCCAAAATTGAGGGCTCAATTTGTAGTGCCTATCTCGTTCGGGAGACATCCAACTTTTGCTCGTATTATTTGAACTCCCATGTCGAGAGTAATCATATGGATGTCACCCACAATGTGAGTTGCAAACTTTCAATTGGGGTTGATCCAGACGATTTCTCTATTTTCACAACAACTGGTCGGACCTTGGGTAAATCAAGTGGTCGTGTGCTCACAGATGATGAATTCCATGTGATCCAAACTTACATACTCATGAACTGCGAAGAAGTGGAGCCTTATATTGAGTAAGTTTCTATAATCTTCATTTATATGTTGATTTGAATACATTCAAAAATAATATACAAACGTGATTCAATTAATCTTTGATAGAAATTATTTGACAAACTTCGTGCAGCCGTCAAATCCAACAATAAACAAAGCTGAAGAGCAAAAGACTTTGGAAAGACGCTTTTGCCTCTGGTTCAACTCCCATGTAAGGATTACCTTAATTTCAATTTAAAATGAAATAGTTCGAAAATGTTACATTGATGAATCGATCCACATGCAGGCTGACGGTCCGGCAATTACAGATCCTAACATTACAACACTAGCTCGTGGACCCTCAAAACAAGTGAAGACATATCCTGGTTATTTTGTGAACGGTTATTGATTCCACATGAAGGCACACGCATCAACCAGGGCAACTAACAATAGCGGAGTTTGTGCTCTAGGACAAAGCTTCGACACTGAAAATGAGGACTTCTATGGTGTGCTAGAGGAAATAATTGAGCTGAATTACATATCTCCAACCTTGAAGCACCCTATTGTCTTCAATTGTTCGTGATTTGACACTAGAAGTCGTGGTGGAACACGCATTCACCCACACACCTAATGTTTGTCGATGTTCATAGACATAAAATGTTGAGAAAAAAAAGACCTTTACATCTTAGCACGAAACTCAAGTTTATTTCCTCGATTACCTAAAGGTTAGGCGTGCAGATGCTGAATGGATAGCGGTATGTAAAGTGAAGTCATAGGTGTGGCCCGATGAAGGTACAGGCGTAGAACCTAATGAGAGTGGTTCACTGAGGGTTGCCGTTGAAGATGCATTTCAACAGGATTCTTCACTTCCACGAAATATCGATGACACACGTGATAATGATCCACTTGGTCCGCTAAATGACCCAAACGGAGAGGATCATGTCATGGAGGAACAAGCATAGACGTCTAGTGAAACGTTTGAGGGAAGGTTTGAGAGTGAGTCGAATACAGATGAGGAAGACATGTAATCAGTATGCTACTATTACATTGATCAATGTCTTTCATGAGCACTTGCCTATTGTCATTGACTTTTCTGGATAACACTATTGTCCTTTACTATTCTGATTACACTATTGTCTTTTACTTTTCTGATAATATTATTTTGATAACACTATTCAAATGACGCTATGCCATTTAATTTTTTGATGACAAGAGCCATGCATGAACACAATTAACTTTTGTAACTAATGTCATCAGAATGACACTAGTCATACATGCATGCACATCATAAAACACTATCTATTTTCAAGCATACAATTCAGCCATGGATCAAAGGAATGTGTGTTCCTCACGAACATTCCCCATTGCTCCACCCAACATCAACTTCTCCATCGTGTATGAGGTTAACGAAAGAATAACGTACTTGAGCATAAAACCAGATCGCCCATTAAAAAGATTGATCATATCCTGGTGCGCAGCAAGGGGACCACTACCAGGATATTGCCACTTTTTCTTAAACTATGACGATATAACGGATCACATATGGTGCAAAGAAACGGCTATGCAACTTCGTCTGATCGAAGATGCTGAGATTCAGACAGTTGATGATGTGCCTGGGCGTCAAAGAAGTTTGTTTGTTGGTTTTCATGTTTAGGCTTTCGAAATAAATGTTGTTTGTCATTTGTGATTCAGTAGGTTGTTTGTTGATGTTTTTGCTTTAGAAGCAATTGTTGTTTGTAAGCAATGAAGTTGTTTGTTTGGAAGCAATGAAGTTGTTTGTTGTAAGAATTGAGTGAAGAAATCAAAACTTGAATTTTGGTCAACATCAGTTTCTTACAACTAAATTCTCACCTAACTTGTATTTTCATGATTTGGCGACCACTTGGTCGCTATTTGGCGACCACATGATCGCCAATTTAGAACTATCATGCACCTCTAAGCGCACGACATGCGCTTATACTAAATTAAAGGTAAGGGTCGTGCGTCATTTTTTAAGATTATGCGACCACTTGGTCGTTATTTTTTTTGTTGTTGTTGTTGGAACACGCCCGAGTACAAGGCGAAGTGTGCGCGCCAGAAGAGGAACCGCAATGTCAACCCCGCCAACCACAATAGCGGTTCCAAGTCCCACCTCTAGACCATGCGTGCTTTGGTACATTTTTTTATTTATATTTTTTGTACTTATATTAGTTTAAATTTAATAGTCATTTAGAATATTTTGTTTTATTTCGTAGCAAGCACATCGTGGTCGCCGAATTACACCTCTTAAGCTTCTCATCAAGATGCACACGCAAGCGGGAGGTCGTTTCATAGATGAGTGGTCCGCCCTAATCGTTGTAAGTATTTAATTATATTATGTATTATTTTTTATTTACGTTATTATTTTTATTTATATTATTTGCGTATTTTCTTTAGGCGCAATCCCAGGAGATCCTCTCCCAGATATCCTCGGACTCGAGCACCCCGATGTCCTTTCAGGACGAGAGTGATGCTTATCTGACGACCATTGGGGGGTGGGCCTAGGAGGCGCTGTCTTCAAGCTTGGCAATGATGCGTCTGATTACTACAGCTCGTGAACCAACGCTTCGACCCGCAGCCGGGTGGGTCCCATCAGCCCGGTTCCGACGGGAATGATCCGCTGGAGACGCGTCCGTCCGACCCCAACGGAACCGGATAGTTTAGGTTTCTTTTATTTTATTTTTTACATAAATGTTGGCGACCATTTAGTCGCTAAATTCTGACATATCATGAACCTCATAGTGCATGATCGTGCGCTTACTCTCAGTTAAAGGAAAGGGTCGTGCACCATTTTTTCGAGATTAGCGACCATATCGTCGCCGGTACTCGTATGGTCGCCTGACGAGGGGAAACATCCAGTGACCACGTGGTCGCTGGATGTTTCCCAGGGTATGGCGACCACATGGTTGCCACTTTAGTATGGTTGTTAATATTGGCGGCCACTTGGTCGCCAGCCGATTAGCGTCCGGTCATTTAGCGACCAGATTTAGCGACCAAAAAGTGGTCACTAAATCGATTTAGCGACCACTTTTCTGGTCGCTAAATCTGCCTTTTTCTGTAGTGAAATTCGGTCGTGCATGCCATTTATCATTTAATGAGTGCGCATTCTGAGCCTTTTTTATGGTGAAATACATCTACAGGTCTCTGAACTTTGACGATTTTTGCGTTCATATCCATGTACTTTTGGGGTTTCAAATCAGTCATTATACTATACATATTTTTTTAATTTAAACACAAAATTCTGAAGTGGCAACACACGTGTACGTGACTCTCGTAGGTGTGTGTTTGGTAAATTAAAAAAGCTGATGTGGAACTTCCCCCATAAAATCAAAAGTTGATGTGGAAAAGGGAAAAAAAATTAAGAAAATGAGGTTAAATATGCCAACAGTCATATCTCCTTCCTCATTTTCACCATTTCCACCATTATCGAACTCACCTTAGCTCTCCTTCCTAATCTGCTTCTTCTCCAATAGTCATCTCGCCTTCTCTCTGAATTTTCACCATTTTGATTCCTCTCCTTCGTCATGTCAGCATCTAGCAACCTCTCTCGGTTCGATGACGAGCTTTTCGGCATGTATGTGTGGAGTTGTAGCAAATTTGAGGCATTCGTGGACTGTAACGAACCTAGTAAGGAGGTTTTTTTGTTGCCCAAACTATGGGGTAAGCTACAAGTCTTTTTTTTTGAAATTTTGAAAACTCCCAAATTCTAGGGTTTTGGGTTACATTGCACTTTCGTTCAAATTGTGAGGCATTGTTGATGGTTTTAGGTGTAAAATCTAGGGTTGTAGTAGTTTTCCGTCTAATTTCGTGTGTTGCTGCAAATGAGAGGAGCTTGCGGGCTTTACCAATGCTTTATCCGCCATTGACAGACCATACGAAACATGTCATTGTTGGGTACTGAGACGAGTGAAGAAGCGGGAGATAGAGCGGGACAAGGCCAGACGTAAGGCAAATGTTTTGGTCATCGTGTTGATGCTGATTTTGACATTTCATTCCTTCAAACTCATAATGTATTAGCTTGTTTGTGTTGTGGCAAGGCCAGACCTGTTTAGAACTAGTGGATTGTTGGCAATATGTACCAAGCTTTGTGTAACTGATTTTGTAAGTTTGGAATGGAAATGTAAGCTTTGCAATGTTGATAATATTTGTGTCTAATTTGACAATATTTGGAATAGAAATATGAGATTGGACAAAATTGCACATATTGCATAATGTTCTTAGCAATATATAGCAAAAACAACCTGTTTACAAGAGTACAATGAGCTCCCTGAGTTGGTTACACATGCTTGGCAATAATGAGCAAAAACACAAGCTTTATGTAACTAACCTAAAATATTGTTTTACACAAGCTTGCCAATATATAGCAAAATCACAAGCTTGGCGCACATTAACCATCATACCTAACATCTTTTACAACTGGGTTACTAATTTAGGGGTTGTTTGAACTGGTTTGGCTACTAAATGGTACCTCACTTGGGTTGACTCTTGAAGCAGCAACCCTTTGCAGTTGCCTTGTTGTCATTACAGCTCTCCCTCTCCATTTCAGTCCCCTTTTCTTAGTACCAATTTCAATTGGCTTACTTGCATCCTTCATAAATTTTGGGACCCTTAGGACCTTGCTAGATTCATGACCAGGTTGCTTGATACGGTAATGAAGCAAAAATAAGTAGACATGTATAAAGAAATAAATAGGAGAATTAAAGGAGCTTACTAACATTTAAAATCGGTAAACCAGTTGTAGGATTGATGTAGGTGCCTAACCCCACCATCCTTCCCCTTTTCTAACCAACACTTGGAGCAACATCTATTGTTGTAACTGAAGCTTGGCTGCCTCTATTCCTTAGAGACTAATAAATTAGACCCTTTAGTAAGACTATAGATTGTATATTGACAAAAATAAGTGTAAGAAGAATCTAACTATTGAAGGTCAAATCTAGCGTGTTGGATCCACTGGTTGTGACAATCTTGAAGAACATGAAGGTTGGCTGCCACTAGTTCTTAGAGTCACTAGTGAAGCACTTCTTGGAGTCACTAGTGGAGCACTTGGTGGAGCCACTAGTGGAGCACCTCAGTGCCCCTCCTTGACATCTTGCCAGCTTACTTGGGCTTATCTCTTGCCTTTCTTCTATTAATCTTTCTGCTTCCTCTCTTTTTTCTAATATGAGGTGGCTCCACAGGTGGGTAATTTGATGGTGGCCATAATTTCATGCCTAAGACATGCTGAATATGGTAAGCATAAGCCTTGAGATATGTCTCCTTCTTAAGCTAGTGAACAAAATGATCATCTGGGTTGATTTTCATACGAGCCATTACACAGATTGCATGTTGACATAGGATTCATTTCAATTGCCAAGCATTACAACTGCATTTTATTTGCCTTAGATCAACTATGTGTCCATAGTCACCATCTTCAATTTCAAAGCCCTTGTCCCCATTCCAAATCAGATTACACTGCATAGACAAATCTTTGTTTTTCTCCAACCTGTACAATGCCATGGGTGCAAGATCACATATCCAAGTTTTAACAAAAGCATTCATTTTGTGTATCCTAAACATCACTCGCTTCCTGATTTCTTCAAGCATGGATATAATTAGCTTATGCCTAGATGACAGAATCCAATTGTTGAGGGTCTCATACATATTGTTTTCCCAAGTGTCACAGTGGATATCAACTTTGAAATAAGCCTTATAGAAGTTTTCTTTTCCATAGGCCAGGAAGTCAGTAAGACCTAATCTGGCTAGGGCATCAAGGTTGTCTTTGAGTTGCATCTGAAATATGGAGCAATAACATGGCCAGAATTTCTTCCTTTTATCACCACCTCTCCATACTTTTGCCTAATTGGCATAAATATGCCTTGCACACAACTTATGCTCTGACTCTGGTAACTGAGCCTTTACAGCTAATGTTATACCCTGTTTCACCAAGAAAAAAACAAATGTGATATTAGAAACCAAATGCATAAAATAAGGAAATATCAAAATGCCTAAAAAGGTTAGAGAAAGGAATTACCAAATGCATATCAGAAATGATTGTTAGCCCTTCTCCATTCCCAAGCTCTAGGCCTGCCTTTAATGTCCTAATGAACTTAGTCCATGTGACAAGGGCTGAGTCAACAAATGCATATCAGAACTTAGTCCATTTGGGTACATTTGGCCATTTCCATCCTTACCTACGGCCACAAATAGTTGGCCCTTAACAACACGTTTCAAGAAGCATCCATTAATTCCTATTATTCTCCTGCACCCTTCCTTCCATCCTACCTTCAAAGCGTTGAAACAAGTGTACAATCTCTTGAAAATTTCCTTTCCTGACTCAGATTCCTTGTCAACAACTACAAAACAGGTGCTCCCTGTGTTTGATCTGTTTATCTTTTCAACATATGCATGTAATTTGGCATATTTTGCAATTTAGTTAGCAACATTCTTACCCAAAGCCTTAGCTTTTGCTCTCCTACATGTAGACACTCCCACATATAACTTTAGCTCCCTCCTACAAATTTGTTGAATCTCCCACAATTTTAATGATGGTTGTGAGATGATTCTAGCTGATGATGCTCAAAATGGTAAAGTAAGAGGTGGGCCCGGGGTGCGAGGAACATACAGACCCGACGGGCCTCCCGAGGATGATCCTGGGGCCCACAACCATATCCACCTTTTATTTTAACAAAATTCCTACCCCCGCGAGGTCCTCCGAAACCTTGGAACGAGGTCTACACCTCGTAACCGACTCTACCAACACGCCCGCCCACCAGAACCACTCAGCTAGCGCCACTCTCCCGAGCCAATCGCAAGCTGCCTCGCCGCTAGACCAATCAGAGCCCTTGATCTCGGACGTCCCACATCGGACAATGATCAAAACTCGACTCCCCAATCCTCTATAAATAGAGGAGAATCTCGTATGGAAAAGGGGTCGAAAAACATCTTGAAATCAAGAACTATCTTGCTCGTTGAAGATCGACGTGATCGAAACATCGTTAAAAGGCCTCGCTATAGACAAGTGAAGTTCACAAAAAAGACTTCAAGTCCCACAAAGTTTCTACTCACACCAAAGATCTCGCTACACCATCTTGCGAGCCGCCTATACCTCGCTCTCATTCACAACAGAGACTCCGCTGCCCGATCTCGCAAGTCGTCAACACCGTCCCGCTAGATCGACCTCGCTCAAAGGGTCAAACAAGCAATACTCAGAATTGTCTAGCAATTAGGAGATCTCGAACATTGTTAGGTCGAGATCTCGGATAATCGTAGGAGATCTAGGGTGTAAACTTCCAAACGTTTGTAACCTCGTTGGTTTGTAACCTCGTGGTACTGCAACCTCGTTGTAAAGAAAATCATAAATAAAGAAGCAAGTGTTCGCACAATCGAATATAATAATCTCGTTTCTTGTCTTTTAGCGCACGGTTTATTTCGGGTTTCAGCACTAGCCTCAAGGTATTTTACTAGGAATTTGGAACTACACAAGATGTTACTATTATACCTACGAGACTCATGTCTGGGCATATATGTCTTGATCATAAAGATCTGGCATACACCATCTATGCTAGCATGGATTCTCCATTTGCATCCTTCATGGGCACACTTGGTTGTAACTCTTGTCTTGTCATTAGGCTTTAGCACTAGCTTCACACTCTTGTGCACTGCATACTTGGCCAATGCCTCCCTAAACTCTTCTAAATTTTGAAAAACCATAATTACCTCCCATATTGGAAACTAGCACCTATGGTTGTACACAACATGTCTGCTTCTCCTTCTTCTCACCTCTCTCGATCTGTCCATCTTCCTCACCTTCACTCTCCATACTATAATCTGAGTCACTGGCATAATATGGATCTTCTCCCGCAACCTTTCCCTTTAAATTATGTCCATCCTTTGTCCAGTCTGCATACCCTTCATCAGCCATAACCTCACCTAAGGTGACATCCACATTTATAGGATTCTCCATATGAGCCTTCTTTTTAGCATTAAGCTCTCTTACAACTTATCTCACTTCTCTTAATTCATCATCAATATCACTGTTATTACTCATATCCAATGTCAAACTATCAGTTGAGGAAGTTTCTACTAAGCTACTAAAAGATCCACTATCACTGGAACATATTGCTTCAACACTTGAATCTTTCTCATCTTCAACCCTTACATCTGTGACATCTTCAACCTTTGCATCTGTCTCTTCTTCAACCTTTGCATCTGTCTCTTCTTCAACACTTGAGTCAGGCAACACAACAATTGGCTCCTTTTGCCTATAGGGAACAATATGTGATTATGTCACATCTGCCCCTGGAGCTTCATTACTAGCATGATCAACATAGAAATGGACCGCCTCCCCATCAACAACTTTGTTGGCAAGTTCAAGCAAGGCTTGATCACTCATTATAGTAAATGCACTATCATTCAAACCTTTGTATAACACCCCCCTAACTGGTTTATAGCCTAACTATCTCACATACCAACTAAACTCACAAAGACTCAGATAATCAGTGTCAACGCCATTGGTATTGTGGATACACTCACTGATGTATGCAGGGCAAACCACAAATGTGCCACCGTGGTGCCAAACAATATGAAACCCTAATTCAAAGCATGAAAACCCTAATTTGAAGCATGAATACCCTAATTCGAAGCATGAAAACCATTACCCTAAACCTTGGAAACCATGGAACCATGGAAACCCTAGACTAAAATCCCCAATTTCGCTAGTAATCGAACCATGGAAACCCTAGACCCAAATCCCCGATTTCACAAAACATTAGCCCTAAATCCCCATTTTTTTTGCTAATTATCAAACTCACCTTACGAGAACCTTGGATTTCGATCGTGCCTTCAACTTCAACCTTCAATTGTCTCGCAATGGCATCTTTGATAGCTTGCATTTAGGTATAGCTTAGGATGCATGTTTATGTTTGTTTTGCATGGTTTTTAGCTTAGTTTCTAGGTTCTAGTGTTTTCAGGTAGTTGCGCTTGTTTTGCTCGATTTTGTAGGTTTTTAGGTACATGAGCAAGGAGGGGACATGATCCAACTGACTATGGTGGTGCATTAGAGGACATAAATGAAGATAATAAGTGGTTCAAGGGAATATTGGAAGAACCAAGGCCCAAGAGGTTGTGGGAAAATAATGCTTAAATTTGGGCTATGCATTGGAGTTGTTGTTTCGACATCTCTATCTTGTAAGGCTTCTTTTGGGAGATATAGTGGTCTGATGAAGTTGGCTTTGGTATAGTTGGAAATCTAATTCAAAAAGATACAATTCATGTTTTTACTTCGAGTCCAAATTCCAACTCGAAGGGAGTTAAAACAACCTCTAAAGTGTCACCTGAATGCTGAACCAGGGCCATGGCACGGGCATAACATGAAGGTGTGCGGCCGCGCACCTTGATACAAAGAACGCACACCGTGTTCTGATGCGAGAGAATTGGGCCGACATAATGGGTTTCAAGATGGGCCTTGATTTTATAATGTCCGACGAGTTTAATGTATTTTTGGGATATTTTGATCTTAGAAAGTCTTTGGGTTATTTAAACTTTTGTTTGAATTTTTCTTTCATAACTTAGAAGACGATTTGGAGGCTAGGGTTACTTTTAGAGAGTTTTCTCAAGGAGCAACCTTTGAAGCAATTTGTAAGCTTTCTTTAATCTAATTATGCATTGCTAAATTCATTGTGTTTGACTAGTTATTGAAATCATAGATTGCATATTATTGTGAGGTTTGATTGATTCTCAACAAACTTGAATAGGTTTATTCCCTATGCTTAATTGAATCAAGGTTTATCTAAGATTTTGTTAGCTTGATCAACTAATAGAATTTCTATGTTAATTTACAACTAATCTGATCAATTCCCGTTCGGGGTTAGTTAGATAAAGTAGAATCTACAATTGTTTGGACACGTTCATGCTATTCAGTTGTAGAAGGGAATAAATCCACAAATAACTTAGATGTTTGTTTGCTTTAAGTGTTTGTTTCTATCGATACTTGACTCGTAAAGCTATGTTGTTAAATAATTAGGGTTGTTTAGACCATTAGTTCTTTCAACTAAACCTGAAGTTTGGGTCATAATCCTTAGTAGGATCATAATCCACGACAGATTATTCAAGAGAAGTGAGAGATCAATGATCAATAAGCATATCTATGATGGATTTAACTAGTTGAACATATTTCTCTCATATATTTACAATCATCTTTGCATTAATACTTTAGATTTAATTTGTATTCTAGATTAGTAGTTACATAATCATTCACAAAAACCCCTATCTTGGTTACTTGTCAAGTAAGTAATAACTATAATACACGAGTCTCCGAGGGATCGACCCTTACTTACCATTCTACTTAGTTTGGTTAAGTTACGATTCTTTGGTAGGTATTAACGACCACGAAAATACCTCATCAAATTTGGCGCCGTTGTCGGGTACTCGTCACTATTTGTGTGTTTATTTGTGTGATATTTTTGGTGTTGTGAACCAATCTTACGGTTCATAAGTCATAACACCCGTGCTACTAATTCATGGCTATGTTTGAGTGTGGGTAATTGCATGATGAACACTTCCATGAATACTTTTATAGGTTCCTAGACTATGTGTATGAAAATTGGATTTTAGGTTATCATTACTCTAAGAGGGAGTTATGTGGATACATATTTGAGGGTATGAACCCTAGGACTTTTAGAATAGCCTGGTGTAGGAGCAATAAAAGATTGTTGGATATGCAATTTGAGGAATGTTAGGATTTATTTTGCTCCATGGATGAATAATCTTTTCTCTATGCTTGAATAAAATGCATGCTATGATGTCTTGGTCAAGTTTTGATTATATGTTGAATTGCTCGAATGATTATAAGATGGATGCATGATTTTAATGATGTGGTGTGACTTGGATTTATGTCTTGCTCTAGGACAAGCAAGGGTTAAGCATGGGGGAATTTGATAGCTTGCATTTAGGTATAGCTTAGGATGCATATGTTTATGTTTCTTTTGCATAGTTTTTAGCTTAGTTTCTAGGTTTTAGTGTTTTCGGGTAGTTGCGCTTGTTTTGCTCAATTTTGCAGGTTTCTTACTTACCATTCTACTAAGTTTGGTTAAGTTAGGATTATTTGGTAGGTATTAACGACCACGAAAATACCTCATTAGTCTTCAACCTTGGATTCCCAAGCTCTAGGGCTCGACCGCAATCGCCATTCAACTTCAATGTCTCTTGTGAATCAGGTTTGGAAACTTTGAGGGTTAATAACTCTTATGTTTATATATATTTAATTATAAAATAGTTAAATTTATTAATCCTATGTGGCATGAGTAAGCCTATGTGGCATGTGTACGCTTAAGGTGGAAACATATGTGTACAACTTAGCGCGAGTGTATTGCACGTCTCTGGATCTCATGTGATTTTGTTTAAATTACAAAAATATGTATAGTATAATGATCTATTTGAAACCCCCAAAGTATAGGGATATGGATCCAAAAATCGTCAAAGTTGCATTTATTTTTATCTAATGCTTGTAAACATTCCTATTTCAAATCTCATTGGTCGTTCACGCAATCACACCCGATCTCTACTCTTTTTTCACCCATTTTTTAAAAACTTTTTCACACACTTTTGCACACTTCATATAAAATTATAAATATTTTTTCCTGTAAGATCCATCTTTATGGATCATACATAGGGATGCACATGGGGACGGGGCATCCCTGCCCAATCCCCGTCTAATCCCCGCGGGGAACGGAGCGGGGAATCCCCGTTTATTATAAAAAATATTTTAAACTTAAAAAAAGTTTACAAATATCAAATTTAATAACATAAATTTTAAATTTCATTATATAATTTGCAGATATATATATAAGTTTTTAAATTAAAAAATATAATTATATCTAAAATCTATTTTAATTCTATGTTTTATCAATTAAAAAAATAAAAAAATATATCGGGTATATATAGCGGGGATTCGGGACGGATAGTACATTCCCCGTCCCCGCCCCGTTTTAAATCGGGGATACGAAATTGATCCCCGTTCCCCATCAAGTCGGGGAATCCCCTTCCCCATTAGGGGGCAGGTCCCCATGAATCCCTGTCCCTACTGGTTTTTTGTGCACCGCTAATCGTAGATGTAGAATCCAATTAATAAACATGTCTTAAGATCTATTTTGACTTTTTTATTCAAAATATTTTTTACCTATTAAATTACAAATCCTTTATCTTCCCATGAGTCAAATTATTATTTTTTATGGACAAGAATTGTTATAATAATTTTGTATAAATTCCCATAAATATGTCAATGTTAACCAAACAAACTGTACTAACTTAATTGCCTGGAAATTAATTGTGATCAAACTTTTTTTTTTTTATCAAATCTCATAAAATTCAATAATCGACAAATATATTTCTTAGAAATTGTACTTCTTTTTTTTCAACTAAACAAGTACTAGATATTTTTTTTGGTAAAATTGTCAAATAAAAATCTATATATAACAATAAAAAGTTAAATATACTCATCATTTATTATACATTTTAATTTAGTGAAAATAATCTTCTTACTTTCTTTTGTTTAAATTCTTTTTTGTACTAAAACAACTTCTTTAGCTAAATGGTCAACTATTTGTTCTTTTGATTCATTATAAAGACATAAAATTTCAAGTTGGTGCCTTTGTGATTTCAACATTTTCAGTTCGTGTCCCAAACTTTTTGATTTTCATCTGGCGCCCCATGTTATGAATAAAGTTTGGACCATACCCATAAAGGAATAGGTATGAAAATTATTTTTTATGCTTTGAAAAACTTAAAAAATAGAAATAAGTGTACGTATTTTAAGAGTGTTAAAAGTAGTTTTTGGGTGAAAAAAAATAAAGCCTAAGTATCGAAAAGTTATAGCTCCATTAGTTTTTTTATTAAGAAAATTAAAATTAAAATTAGTTTAACACTCATTTAAAAAAGTGTATAGCCTTGAAAGATTTTAGGTTACTTTGAGTTGGTTTTACTCTTGTCTTAAACTAATTAGTAGGTTTCATCCATGGTTTTAATTTGTTTTAGGGTTTTTACTTGAATAGTATGTCCCTCTTGAGTTTGGTTCAAATGAAACAAACTCTCATCGTATAACATGTTCCGCATGTACTTTTCTTACTTCATAGTGCACTTTTCGTTGCAAAATACGAAAAGTGCACTACAAACAAACTCTTATACAAACTAACTTTTCATACGAAAAGTACATTGCAAAATAAAAAAAGTGCGATACGAACAAATTCTTATATAAACTAGGAAAAGTGTAGTACAAAGTACAAAAAGTGTAATCCGAAATAGGAAAAGTGCACTACTAAGTACGAAAAGTGCATTGCAATACGAAAAATGCAAATATAAAAACTGCACTACGAACTAGGAAAAGTGCATGCGGAGCATGTTATAGAATAAGGGCATGTTTGGTGGATGAAAAAAAGCCCAATAGAAAGGGAATGAAAAGTTGTTTCAGAAAATATGTATATGGTAGACCAATTTTATATTTTTTCACTCCCTTCCAAACTAGAGTCAAATCTAAATTTGTTTCCTCTAAAAAAACGCTCGGGATTTTTGCACACCATTTTTTAGCTTATTGCACCACGGCACAATAAAGTGTAACAATTTCACGGCACAAGGTGCCGTAACATTAAAAAGTATTAAAATATTCCATTTTAGGGTATTTTTAAAAAAAACTGCGTAATATCACGCGTTCTAGTGTCGTGACACAACTGGGCCAAAATTGGGCTGGCCAGATTGGGCCCAGCCCACACCAGATCTCACAGCACCAGGTGCAGTGATCTCACGGCACCAGGTGCAGTGAGATCTGGTGTGGGCTGGGCCCAATCTGGTCAGCCCAATTCTGGCCCAGTTGTGTATATCAACGGCTATAAATATCACGCTATTACGTGCCGTGAAAAATATGACCGTTGGACAACGGTCAAATTTATCCCTATATAAACCTCTTCTCAATCTTCCTCTTCCACTTTTATCATTTACAAAAATTATATTTTTTTACAATGTCTTATGATGGAGAAGAAGAAGGTCAAAATCCCTCATATGATGGAGGAGAAGAAGTAGATGAACAAGAAGAATCGTTTGACCCGAGCAATTTTTTACCGGTACGTACGTTTATATTTGAAATCATTTTAGAATTTGATATGATTATTTAGTATTAAATTAAAAATTTTAAGAAATTGTATAGAAATTTATTTAGATTCATTATATTTGTTAGATTTAAATACGTAATATGAAATCGTTTAATATAGTTATAATATAGTACAATTGTTTATATTTGAAATCGCTTTAGAATTCGATATTATTATTTAGAGTTAAAATTTAAGAAATTGTATAGAAAGTTATTTCGATTCATTATATTTGTTATAATCAAATAAGTAATAGGAAATCATTTAATATAGTTATAATCTAGTAGAGTTGTTTATATTTGAAATAGTTTTAGAATTAAATTTAAGAAATTGTATAGAAAGTTATTTCAATTCATTATATTTGTTAGAATTTACTAAGTAATAGGAAATAGTTTAATATTTTTATAATCTAGTAGAATTGTTTAGTCGAAGTTGTTACAATTGTTTATGACGTTTTCCATTCGATATCATCTTAAGAAGTTAAATTAATAATATATAATTGTTTAGGGTTATGTGAAATTTATTAGAAACAAAAATGTGATGGAATTTTGTATGTGTAGCCATATGGTACAAATTTCACAAGTGATTTTACCACGGAACAATCGTGGGATGATAGAGATGAGTTGATTAAGTGGGTTAGGCAAACCGGTCGAGATAGGATGATGATTTTGCTCATTTCAAACTCAAATGAAAATTGTGTGAATCTAAGATGCGAGCATTACGGGAAGTCTAGATCGAAAAAGAAAATAGGGGGGTCAAGGAAGTGCAACTGCCCATTTAAGTTGGTTGGACGCCGGTCAAGGTATAATCGAAAATGGACTTTGGAGGTGAAGTTCGGCATGCACAACCATGAGCTTTGTACCAATTTCCTTGGACACCCGTATGCTGGCCGATTGACCCTGACGGAACAGGATATGATCATCAATGCTTCCGGATTATTCTTGAGCCCGAATGCTATTTCAACTATGTTGGTGTCTGCTAACCCTCAAAATGTGACGTCAAGGAAACAAATATCGAACTTCAAGCAGAAAATATTAGTGGCAGATCGTGGTAAGTTGACGGTGTGTCAGTGGACGCTACAGTTTATGCAAAAGCAGGGTCATAACTACGAAAGTTTTCGAATTGTAAACAATTACATAAAATAATCCCTATCAATCTATATAATAATGATAAAAAATTATAAATAATTTACAATTGAATAAATTAACCCCTAAACATAAAATAAATAATCAATAATATCAAATTAATTAATAAAATAGAAAAACATACCGATATCGTTGGCCCGACTCTCGATTCCAACGGACCCGTCACTTGCGTCGGAGTAACCAACGGGCCCGCGCTCGCCCGTCCAGATCCAGCGGGGCCGACTGCTCCGCTTGTGCTCGCCCCACTCGTCCCAACTCCTCTAGCACCGGGAGCCGGAACACCAATCGACCTCAGAGCTGGGGCGGCTGGTTGTCTTCTCCGACCAGTTACATTGGCCGTCGCCCCTGCCCCACCAGGCTGCCCAGCCACACGCATCAGAGCCGCCAAAGCCCCAGCAAGCGGCGCCCGCCCAGCCACCGACCTCGTTTTTGGTTGCTGTCCAGCGCCCGAAATCGCAGGTGGTGCCCGCCCAGTGCCGGAAATCACAGCTGGTGGCCGCGCAGCCACACCCTCGGAACTCTCCGGTGGCGCAGGTGGTGTCCGCCCATCTCCTTGATTCGGGCCCGTTGTAGATCCGGTGGGATAACCACCCGCCCCACCAATTTTACGCCCTTTTCCCTTTGTTCTAACCATTTTCACGAATCAATTTCGGTATATCGCTTGGAAATTCGGAACGGGCTGCTCGGAATTTTGGCTCGATCTCGCTGTTGAAGAAGACGAAGTTACGACGCAAGGAAGCGCTGAGCTGCGGGTTTTAAAACCTAATTTTCACGGCATCTTGTGTCGTGATATAGTCCTTTGGGCCGGCCCAATTTCAACGCGAGATTCATCTACGGACGAGGGATTTCACGGCATGGGCTACCTTATTTTCACTGCATGGGCTGCCGTGACATTATAGGCCCAATTCCAATTTTCAGTCTGGTCCAATTATCACGCTTTATTGTGCCGTGATATAACGCTCCGTAGACGCGTCATATTTAAACGTTACGCAAAAAATTTAAAACGAGACTAGAATATCTTATTTTAATAATTTTTTAATATTACGGCACAAGTTGCCGTGAAATTGTTACGCTTTGTTATGCCGTGGTGCAATAAGCTCAAATTTTGTGTGAAAAAAGGCGTAGCCTAAAAAAAGGTGAAGTAACATTACGTTTCAGAAATTCTATCCTGCTCACACAACACACGCATGTTCCTCACTGAAATTTTGGAGCCACCTCAACACTTTTTGGCCTTCGATGTCGTCGCCTTGGAACAGCGCTTCCCATCCCAATGTTTCGATCAAGTTTAACGCCTCCCGACCTCTTTGACTTCCCACCTCCTAGCACCATGAAAAGACCTCCAGTGTGATGGAGGAAGACCACTGCCATCTCATCCTTTCTTTCCGTCGAGCGGTGGAGAAGCCCTAGATCGAGGCGGCAGTAAATGTAAAGTACGTGATGATAAAATCCAACGCAATTTTGAGGATAAAATTGAGAAATGAAAGTCTAATTTGAAATTGGGGGAAAACCTAGATCTAAAATTGAGATTTTTTTCCATTTCGTTTCTTTTGCCATATCCAAACAAATTTCGGAGATAACGGTTTCACATTCCTTTCTCTTCCCTTTTCACTCCATTTATGTTTTCGTTTTACCTTCAACAACCAAACGGGCCCTAAGAATTTGTTTCATTTGAACCAAACTGTTCCCTCTTTATTAGTTGGCTGACAAAAAGGAATAGGTATGGAAATTTTTACAAATCCTTACTCACATAACCCAAACCTTGACAGGTCTAATATTGACAATGCCTTGCCTCATGTATATATATTCTTTTCATTTATTATTCAATATTATCTACAAAGGAAGATCTCGAGCTACCTAATTGCAAAAATAAAATTACTTCTCAATCTACAGATTTTAGTTAGAAAAATTAAGAAAGAAATTTACATGGATGGTTTTTCATTAATTGGCTCCTGGTCATGATCAGGGGAGAGATTGAAGTGACCTTCTTTTGCATTAGAATCCTCCAACATTGACACCACCTCTCTCATTGTGGGGCGATCACTAGGAGACATGCTGCTACACATCAATGCTATCTTCAGCACTATTGTCATATGAGCAACTCTCTTCTCCTCACCCTCTTCTTCATTGAGGTTTAAACTCGAGTCGAAAATTGCGGGATCCATCGAATTCTTGCGTACGTAGTTCTTAACCCACGTAACTAGATCCCCGCCTTCCTCTATTGTCTGGACTGGCGTCTTGCCTGTGAGTAGCTCTAGAAGAACCACCCCATAGCTGTAAATGTCACACTTTTCGGTCACCTTCATTGTGTATGCATACTCTGTGAACAAGCATTCGACTTAGAATATTCTCTAAACTGGAAATGAGGAAATGACTAAATAAATTGGAAGCAGAAGAGCTTACCAGGAGCAATGTAGCCATATGAACCAGCAACAGTGGAGACCGACTTAGAATAAGGCATGTCAACAACCTTTGCAAGCCCAAAATCTCCAACGCAAGCTTCAAAACGATCATTGAGTAAAATGTTATTTGACTTTATATCACGATGAACGATCTTCGGCTTGCAATCATGGTGCAAATATGAAAGACCCTGAGCGGCACCATAAGCAATCAAAAACCTCCTCTGCCAATCGAGATCACATGATCCCTTGTGTAGGATTTCACCCAAACTACCCCTTGACATGAACTCGTAAAGGAGGAAATTGGAACCCTGATAGTAGCAAAATCCATGTAGCTTGACAATGTTCTTGTGCCTGATGTTCCCAAGAGTCAAGATTTCAGTCCTAAAGCTGTCATCAATGCTGTTGTTGTTACCTTCTCGGTCTGACCCCAGCTTCTTCACAGCGAGTTTCTCACCGCTCTTTATAATTGCTCTGTACACTGTTCCTGATGCTCCTCTACCAATTATGAACTTGTCATCAAAATTGTCAGTTGCAGAAACAAGATCTTGGAAGGCAAACCCTTCAATTGGAGATAAGTATACATCGGAATCTAGCTCAGGAGACTCTTCTTCTACATTCATGGAGGAACTTGGGCATCTCATGAGGTGTATGAGGACACCTATCAAAACAAGAGAGATTCCACCAATGACAGCTGCAATTATTGCAAGAATTGTCCCAAGACGGATTTTGCCTTTTCGGGTTTGAGAAGGCTCAAGGGAAGGAGATTGGAGACAAGATTCAAGGGGCCCGCCACAGAGTCCTATGTTGCCAATGTAGGTGTTAGAATCAGCATTCTGGAAAACCGACAACATAGGCAAGGGTCCGATGAGACTATTGAAGGAAAAGTTGAAACCGATTAAGCTTGAGAGCTTTTGAAACGAGGTAGGAATCTGCCCGGTCAGATGGTTGTTGTTAAGCATGAGGTATTCAAGTAAGCCAAGATTCCCGAGCTCAGAAGGAATCTCGCCTGATAGACTATTGTAGCTAAGATTCAAAGAAATCTGAAGGCTTGAAAGTCTGCCCAACTCGGGTGGGATTTTACCAGAAAATGAGTTTACAGCAATTTGTAAGGCAGTTAAATGAGTAAGGTTTCCTAAACCTGGAGGTATACTCCCTGAAAGGTTATTGTTGGAAAGCTTAAGAAGCTCCAACTGGGTTAAGCCTCCAATGCTGTCTGGTACAGAACCGACGAAACTGTTGCCACTTAGATCAAGACGCTGCAACGAACGACAGTTGAAGATTTGAGGTGGTATGGACCCAGAGAGTGAATTTGAGGAGACGTTAAATGTAACCAAACGGGAAAGATTCCCTAACTCTCTTGGTAAGAGAGATGTGAAACGGTTAAATGGAAGGTGAAGCCTCTGTAGAGACCTGCAAAACCCAATCTCAGAAGGAATAGGGCCACTGAAGCTGTTTTTCCCCAATTCAATAGTTGTTAAGTTTGCCAGTTTGCACATGCCAGATGGAAAGCTCCCGGTAAGAGAGTTTTTACCCAACCGAAGCTGCATCAGTGGCTTACAATTTCTTACTCCATTTGGGATGTTTCCATGAAGCTTGTTCGAACCCAGATTCAACAAGATCAGATTTGAATTTCTGCACAGATACTGTGGGATTCTTCCAGTAAGATTGTTTTGTGAGAGATCAAGAACCCAGAGTGGGCTGTGCCACCCGAGTTCTTCAGGAATTTCACCAGTCAAGGAGTTGTTAAAGAGCTGTAGCATGATTAATTGAGGCAGATACTGAAATCCTACAGGAATTGAGCCTGTGAGATCATTCATGGAGAGATCAAGTCTTGTTAAATTTTTCAAGAAAGTGAGTTCTGATGGAATAACACCACTTAACTGATTCTCAAACAGCTGGAGCAAGCGTAGCCCAGATATCTTGGCAATCTCCCTTGGGATTTCACCGGTCAGAGAGTTCTCTGAGAAGTCAATTTGTGTTGCCAAGGATAGATTCCCGATCTCTTTTGGGATCGTTCCATTCAAGTTGTTTCTGTAAAGATAAAACTGGCTCAAGAACCTGAGGTTTGTCAGCTCCACTGGAATCTCTCCAGAGATTGAATTGTCATACAAAGCCAAAAGTTCCAAACTGGTGCAGTTTGAGAGCTCCTGTGGTATGAATCCCGAAATCTCGTTTTCCCAAAGAACTAAATCAGTTAGACCGCTGAGCATCCCAAGTTCCTTGGGAAGTTTTCCACTTAGTAGATTTTGTGCAAGACCGAATAGCTCCAAATTCTCACACCCACCAATCTCAGAGGGTATGCTTCCAGAAATCAAGTTCTGCCCCGCTCTAAATGTCTTCAGTTTCTTCAGATTCCCAAATGAACGAGGCAAGGCACCACTAATTAAGTTACTATACGCAACCAACACGGACAATGAAGAAAGATTCCCCAACTCCTCAGCAAAAGGCCCGTCGATCTTATTGTTGCATATGTTTAAATCAGTTAGAGCAGATAGTGAATACAATTCTGTAGGAATCCGGCCTTCAAAGAGGTTGTTGTTCAGATAAAGGACTTGCAAACTTGAGCAGTTTCCAATCTCCTTGGGTATGTTTTTTGACAAGCCATTGTAAGAAAGATCAAGATGCCTCAGGTGAGTCAATCCACCAATACTAGGTGGCACCGAACCCGAAAGATTCATGCCATTCAGATCAAGATAGAGAATCACAGGTTCACTGCTGTTGCTGCAAGTTACACCAGTCCACTTACATGGAGTTGAGTCATTAGGGTTCCAATTACCCAGATAATTTGACTCATCTATTAGGCTGGTCTTCAATTGTAAGAGGTATTGGCCTTCATTGTTAAGCCCTTGAGAATGACCAATCAAATAGGCAGCAAACACAGCACCCAGGACAACAATTAGCCGACAAGATAAGCTAGTGTTGAATATGAGTTTGCCCATCAAATCTACATGAATTCCAAAACCAACTATTATCCAACTGGTGACACAGAAAAGGTATATCTAAAAAAATCATATTAAAAAGTCCACAATTGAAAGCCATTACATTCAAAACCATGGTGGATTTCAGATTCACTTGTAGTATATCCTACGTTTACATTCATGCCCAAAAAAGTGCCAAGCATATTGAAACAGAAAAAAAGTCAAAGGTAACAGAGGGAGATGAAAATGTAAAATACCTAGAAGTAGTTGGGAAAGAAAGCAGTTTGACTTGAACCCTGGAATCTCCTTTTTGAGGATGCTGGGAAAAGCTAAACTTTCCCAGAAATTGGACTCCCAGGAAAGTAATTGACTTCAATGGAGAATCAAGCATCTAGCCCTCTCGTTTGTTTATTACATAGAGGGAAATATTTGACGGGGTTTTCAAGTAAAAATCCGCTGACTGACTGAATGAATGAATAAAACTTGCTGGGATCGGAATCAAAGGGAGAGGGGCTTTGTGTGAGTTGGAAGAGAGATCAACGATGGCCGACAAAGCATGCTTTCATGGGATCCCGCTCTTTATTTTCTCATACCCACCATTTTCATTTTTAAGAAAATAGACAAATAAACTGCTAGTGCTGGTGCCACGAAAGAGAGAAGCCATTTTAATATGTTTAGAGTCTACGTTCGACTTATTTTATTCTATTATAATATAATAAGCAACTGATTTATATGACTAATGATAACGTTAAAGACTTGAAGGATAAAAGGGTCCGTCCCTTAACTTCCTCCAAAGATGCTTCAAATCTCAGAATGTACAAAAGGTGATTGAAATCAGACGTTTTCCGTACAAAACAAATCAAGCTCGCTGTTGTTCTGCTTGAAACCGAGTGAGATAGTGCCAAATTTTGTGAATCTTGACATGATTATAATTCTATCTATTCCCAACCTAGGCTTGATTTGAACCCGTGGATCACCACTAATCTGGACTATGCTTGATGAATCTCAGATAATTTTGGTCTATCCGGAAGATTCACTTCCCGTCTCCTGAATCTACAATTTCGTTAGCATCTGATCACGTGCTTTTTTAATGAAACGATTGTCCTCTTTCAACAAAATTATTGATGATTAAAATTATACTGATGATTAAGAACCACGGTTTACAAGAATTCGAACAACTCCTACGAAAAAAATCTTATTTTGGTTTATTTTCTTGAGCTATATGGTCTTACCTTTTACTATTATAAACCTTAATTTGACCATACTTTATATTTAACAAAGTCTGCTTGGAGATACAATTCCCCTAGCCTGATTATGAACGATTCCTCTGCCCAAAACATATTTAAAAAATGTGTAGATCGAAATTTCAATATTTAATAGACGTTAGTCGCCTGATTTTACCATCATGGTCAAATGACTCAAATGTCAATAAACATTGAATTCGAAAATAATGAAATACACGCATGAAAAGTTGGCCATGTGAATCCGCAGGCGTCCGTTGGCGTAGGAAAGTCGAGTGTTGACACCTCATCCCTATGACATATGCACTTACACAAACTATGCTACGTAGTACTATTTTTTTTTTGTCAGAACAAACTATGCTAGTATGCTACTATTATTTGTAGTTGTAAAGCACGTAAAATAAGTACAATTATTTAAGGATATTATTGTATATTCCACCGATATATAAGAATGTGCTAATCCAACTGACCTCCCATAACATTTCTCTCCGGCACATAATAATCTTTCATTATATATTAATATCAAGTTTGTCACCAGAAGCGAACCAGCCTACCAGCATTCCACACACAAGCATCTTCTGCTACAAATAATTATAATAGTAATCTTATATATACAAAAACTTATCATATGAAAGCAAGAAGTTATGTTAACCAAAATAATCATTTAAAGTTAGAAAGGGTAAATTGTGAAAAGACTCGGTTCTAACATTTTTGCTTTTGAAGTTACAGAAAAATTGACAGTCTCACATGCGACTAGATTTTCAACTATGTCAGGACGGAGGATAAGCCTAATAAACCCAAGGAAAACTGAAATTCAACTATGTGGCAATAATAAATGAATTTACTTTTTTTTGATAGGTTGGGCCTCCCGGTTCGGCATTTCCACTTTTTTTGTGCCTACGTCCGGACCGGAGATTGGTTGGACCCGTAAGGGGTGTTGCTCCTCCCAAGCCTCTCTGCTGCATACACACCGCCAGAGAGTCTCGAACTCGAGACCTGTGGACAAATGTTTAAGCGACCTAGTGCCAATTACCACTAGACCAAGAGGTCATTGGTTAATAAATGAATTTACTTAAAATGCACCAAACTAATGCTCTAAAAAAACTGTTGTATTACATATGCATGTATAAACTATTGTAAATCAGATTTCATTTAGATTAGGGGAACAAGTCTTTAATTATATTCTTAGAAACAATCAAGCCAAATCTCTTGCCGGTTCAAAAAAAAGATCTTAATGGCATTACAGTAGGAATCTGCTCGCCTAATTAAAGTGTGCAGACAATATGTATCTATGAACAAGTGTGTACATACATGGCATTACCTTCTCAGGCGCCCTTCTGGGGGAGGGTCTCGAATGCAGATACTGTATTCTCGAATTTGATACGATGCAAGGGGGCACCACTTTGCTTGATGGCATATGCTGTTTTGTCTTCAAGCGGACAACGCGCCTTCAGCATGGAGAACACATGGTTGTTCAATCTCCTCGCTTTCTTCATGGATTCTAGTAAGATCTCCCATCCCTTGTGAGATCCATGAGTTGAGAACAGGCCATAACCCACATAAAAAAACACAACACAATTTACTACACATTCAACATCTTAGACAATGTTTACCTCAACTTGCAATATTACAAATGCAAACAGAAGAACCTGTAATGCTTAGTGTATTTTGGGATTTACTTTATCAAGCTACAAGCAGTTTTCTATTTTTTTATGGTAATTCAGTCTATAAAAACTTTGCTTTGACTTTGAACTTGATTTGGAGTGACAAGAATATGGTTCCAAGAGGAATGGTGCATACCTGAAGAGCATGAACATTCTTTTGAGATTGAGATAGTGGCATGGCCTCTACTTCGGCAACATTGAGAACTTGGTACGAAAAATCGAAAAGCTCAAAATGAAGCTGCTGTCCAAGTAAGTATATTATGGTACATCCTCCCCATGCAACAGAATCACCTATTACAGCATGGCCACCAGCAAATCCACCAACAGAGTCCTCTAGATATTCCTGGAGTTTAAGTTTAACTCAATAAGAAAATATTTTGCCAATAGATGAGCATGTTAAAAATATTGGGTTTTATCTGTTGAGAATTGCAGGAAAACGAAACCTAGCTGATAAAGAAGAGTAAAGACATGAACATATATTCCGCAAGGATATGGAGCATTCTCCATCGCCAAAGACAACTAGAGGATGAAACAACAAGATTCTTACAATTTGGAGGCCACTAAATATGCGATAGAAATCCTTTGAAGTTGTAATGTCAATGAAGCCGGTTTTGGGTGCTGCACTCCATTTACCACAATACTTGTCCAGTGCTGCACTCGTAAAAGCAAGTGCATATTCCAACACACTTCCAGTATTCATATTAGCTTTATACAACAAATCTGGAAGAAAAAAAAGAGTTCCACAAGTGTAACATCAAACATTCAAGGTTCATTAACTGAAGTTGCTAAAGCAAAGATCCGACCAGCCTGTTTTCCTGAAAAAGTGATTAGGAGAAGATGATTGATAGTGCATACCAGCAGCTTCTGCCTGCTTTGACATGGTGTAGAAGGAGCTTGGATTCGTGCACTGAGGACTGGACACAGTTGCAGTAGTAACTGATTTCAACAAGTTAACAATAGGGCTATCTCCCTCTCCTTGTGCATGTAAGATTTGACCATCAGAACCGGGAATCAAGCCCAGCCAAGGAGCAGTTTGCATGAAACGCATTGTATCCACTTCTCGCTGTTGAAAATTCAAAAACTTTTTAGATGCAAGTGGGTAAAACAATAGATTCTGATTAGACAAGTCTAAGATAAGTTGTCATTGTTTCCACACAATGTTTAAATCATCTCCAAGTATATCCTAATTGCAAACCACAGTGCAACAAGTTGTACTCATGTTAGAAATTTTCTAGTTGGGATATCTCATGAGAGTAATATACCGCTTGTCGTTAAAAGGTTCATCAATATAGCAAACATTCAAAAGCCAGGGTTATGTGCTTCTATTATATTTTTTCTATGCAGTTTCTTTTTCTGTGGCCCATGAAGCAAGCAAAACTCACCAATACTATATCTAACATCCCCATCCAATACAATACACTCCCAATCTCTTTTATTCCATGAAGAACCTCTTCCTTGAGCTCTGTTTTTGAGCCCCAATTAAGCTGCTCTTTGATGAATCTCATGCAACCTATGGATAGCCATGCTCAAATGTCAATCATTCAACAAGAAAATAATTATAATAATGATAGCAATAGAAAAAAGAAATGATATATATTTTTTCTATATAAAAACAGCACTCTACATGACAGAAGTCACAGAACGCAACCTGAGACACCACCATCAAAAGAAAGCAACCCTATAGACTTCGGTAGTGCATCTTGCAATCCCGTAATCATTGGTTCAAGTGAGCTAATCTGAAACAGATGGAAATTAGAAGTTACATACTAAGGGGAGAGAGGGGCTTTGCAGGCTCAAAATGTCACATAATACAGAGTATTCCTCACCACCACCCTTGGAAACAAACAAGCATAGAGAGAGAAGAGATGGAAGAACAGGGAGGAAAATGATTTAAATTGTGTATCTCGTATTCCAAAACAAGTTAGATGAAGAATATATTTATATCCTAAATGAATATAAAAGCAGACAAGTTTTCTATAAGAAAATTAATTTTTAAAGAAGGAAAGGAAAACCAGGATAAAACAGGCAAAATTTCGGGAGAAAATTATTTTAAACAGAAATGGAACATAGAAACTCCAAAGCATGATAGAGCACAAATAAAAAAAAAAAAACAAGATTACACCATCTTACAAGCCCAAATGAATATAAAAACAAGACCAAACATTGGATCTGTTTAAAAGTTCCAAATATTTGAGCAAATTTGGTGGACATAATGTACCTTGTTTGATATGTGATCTAGTAGAGCCCTGATAAGCCAAGGCAAAGATCTAGGACCAAGAAGTCTGACAATGGAGATTGTGTGAGGTAAACCAAAGAATCCAGAATGCAACTTTGCAAAGCTTTGATATGCATTATTTAAATCCTAAGAAACCAAAGAAAGGAGATAGTCAGCAACACATTTAATTGCTAGAACATAATAAAGAGAGAAATACCAAAAGTATTATAATCCATCTACGTTAACCAATCCCCTGACTGAACCAAAACCCAATGCGGGTTACATGTACACTTAAGTGACAGCATCAAGCTAAAAAGCAACAGGTAACAGCTTAAAGCCACTGAATGTGGGGAGGGGAAAAAAAGAAAGAAGAAAAATCAGGCCAAACCTGGCAGATTGTCATGAAGATAAGCTGAGCATTTATCAAACATCATATACCATTCCTGAGCTAAATTAATATACCCCACACCCTACTTTGAAGGAACATAGAAGTCATTGTCAAGTGAACAAGCACCAGGGTGGTAATAGTCCACACGATAAAGCATCCAGATAAGCCAAAATTTGTTAACCAATAAAGATTAAAAAAGCCACACCATTAGGGATAACAATTAAGTTAGAAAATTAGTATCGTACTTGGTTACCACAATAGAAACTAGCCTTAGCATAAGGCATGGATGGCTTCTGAACAGGGACCACAGACACCTTGGGAGCTCTAACAAATCGTTGAGTAGTATTACAGAGTATGAAGTTTGGAAGGAAATCACTCTGCATCTCTGTCCAAAGCTGGAAATCACAAAGACACAACTAAATAGAGACCAGAGCATCTGCAATTAAAAAATTCTAAAGCAAGCCATCTACTCCTAAAAAACTATGGAGGGGGGTTAGAGAAGATGAAAAACCTGGTAAGCAAGTCTACTCGAATATGACACCAGAGATATATTCTCTTGCATCTCGTTTAAGATAAGCGTAAATGGGTGAAGTATCAAATCTTTAGACAGCAACTGGTGTGTATGCTTCAAGATATTCACTAGATTTTCTAATTCCTGAAAACATCACAAACAGCCAAAATGTCAAGTGGTATCTTATTTCCGAGATAATGAAGTGAAGTCAACTAAGTTAGAGAGCACTAACCACAACAGCGCAGATATCTTGAGACTCGAAACGGTCAAACAAAAATTCGAGGTTCTCCCTGAAGGTCTTGTTCATCCTTTGAGCAATCAAAGATCTCAAATCAATGGTTCTCCCAAGTAACTAGACAGTGAATAAGAAAAGATTATCAGATTATAACAAAATAAACTTTTAGCAACTCGAAATAAATCAAGATCAGTAAGGAATCATGAGCAAGAGGCTCTCGGAGAAAGGGGGTGAAGAAAAAACACTATCCCCATTCCTCCACTGGAATCTCAATTAAACCAAAACAGAAGTATACAGAAGGAGAGATACTGTCATGTAAAACAGACCAACTAGAAAGCATCACCAGAGACTCATGTGAGAAAGCTCAGTGTCATTTATAAACTTTATGCGTTCCTTTAACTAAAGAAAACCACAAAACTGATACTCTAGACCACACATCTCGGGTCAGAGACAGAAATTTACAAAGAGACACTTACCTTCACTCTGGTCATTATTAGAAGTGGAGACAACCTCATAGGTTGTGCAGAATATTTCTCTCCATTATCAACAGCAAAGAGGAATGATGGATCAAGTAGCTCACTGCAAAGTTCAAAACCATCACAGGCTAGGAGATCTTGAAATTTATAAATTTAAAAGAAAAAATGACCATTAAAATATAAGGAAGCAAAAAATACCTAGCAGCCCTACTCTTGTAATGTGTGAAAATAATCTCGCATAACTTGGAAACAAAAAGATCAAAACAATGGTCCACCTGCAAGGAGAAAATTATAAAATGGATGAGATCTGTAGTAAAATTAAGTTCATTGATTAAATATTGAAGTGTTACCATCACTCTAGAAATATACTCGAGTCACAAATTCATGTGATCAATCTCACAAAGAACCTTTTCCACAACACAAGTTCACACAATTCATTTAGGAACGTTTTCTAGATCTGTGAAGTGTGAACTATACCAGGTACTTCTATGGTTTCAGGTGCCAATGACCTCTACAATGTTGTAGAATAAAAAGAAAGTTTTATTCATCAAACTGTAATGCCACTGACCACCAGATGAGTTCATAGAGCAACAAAAGATTTAAAATAATGCAAATGAACTCTAAACCCTAACAAATTTTCACAATATCAATATAAGAAAACATGAATTATGACACCAAAGATGCATTATTCCTAGTCAACAGAAGATTTTGAGTTTACCTCAGCTTCAATTTCATCATAGAGGAACCGCTGCTTCAAAACTGTTAATGCTTGCTGAGCAGCATCGTTATAGATATCACAGGGCATCAAAACACTATCAATAAGACCTGAATTTTCAGATTCAAGAATGTAATCAACCAGCATCCAAGGGAGAGAGCACTCAATCGGAAACTGCACAGCAGGATAAACTTTTATCAACCATGGCAGTGATGTGAAATAACATAAATTCCATGTTTATAGCGTTAATAAGGTAGCAAATAGAAGGAAAAAAATGTTGAATGTTTGTTACAGTTATTTAAACAGAATAAAATAATGTTCATTTGGAACTAATCTATTGAAACTTTATACAGAGGTGGCAATCGTGTGCGTTATGTTGGGTTACTTCAGGTGCGTTCGTATTGAATATTATAAAAAAAAAAAGTATACTAATATTATTCTATTTGAAGTTTGTGTATGTTGAGGTCAGGTTTGTTTTGGGTTCAGGTAATTTTGGGTTTGGGTCAACTTTGGTTGGGTTGGATTAGTTTGCAGGTCAGTTTCGGAAGATTTTCAGGTGTAGGGTCCTGCCAGGTTTACCTATATAGAAACATCATTTTGACTATATATTGATAAATGTTGCTTGCCTTTAAAAGTAAATACTATTTGTTTACTTTTTCATGAGTCCGATTTGTAACCGTGAGCTAGTAAGACCAGATTATTATCCTATATCATATAGGATGATAAAATTCATATAGGCTATATGTATGGACTTCAGAAATTGGTGATACCTGGATGACGCGAGAAGTCTCAAGATAAAATTCTCTAAACCAAAGAAAGCCAAGATCTGTCAAAGTTGCAACTGTGGCTGTAGACAGCATAAAGCTCATGTCAGTTCACATATAATAAGTATCAATAGTAGAGTAATGGTGAGAATAAACACAACAAATCATTCGGTGTGTTTAGGGTCCCAATACAATTTGATAAATTCGCTCTCAATGTTATGCGTGTCTACTTAGTAGTTTCAGAAGTTCAGATTAACCAAGAGTAAAATATTCTTTCTACTACTTCAAGGACCAAGTTCCTAAAAGAAATATTAAAAAAAGATGTACTCATAAATAGTTTCATTAACTAATAAAAAGATGGGGCGCATCCTCATGCTCATTGGCTTTTATTCAATACCTTTGAGATGGATATAACCCCTATATCAATTTTGGTGCATTTTAACTAAATTCAGCTATTATTGTCACATAGCTGGATTTCAGTTTTCCTTGGGTCTATCGGGCGTACCCCTTTCCCTTGGGCAGGAGTACCCCCATCTTGACCCCCCAGATTCCGCTGTAGCAAGCCCCACTGGGTCAATGATGATGATAACTAATAAAAAGGGAAATTCAAGCAGTAGTGACCTTCTCTTTTGCCATCCAAAAAATCTTATGAACAAAATGTTCAGAACATAATTTTGCCATTAATTGAGAAGATGTCACAAAATACGTTAGGCAATAATCCTCGGTCAATGAAAAGAAATACATCCATACGAAAACAATGGTCAAAATTTGTCAGCTAAATGACAAGAAAACCAGGAGGGAAGATGAGTGAGAACATGGGAGTTCCAGAGTAGAGAAGAAAACCTGTATAGTCTAGTATATGGAGGAAAAAGCCAAGCTTGTAGAAGAAAGTTTCCAGCTGTTTCAGGTCATCAACAGGGATGTCAGATCCACTATTCCCAAAGAGGCCACCGGGCTTCCTCATATTTCCTCCGGAGACAACCTCGTATATCAGAAACTGCAAGCAATGAACCTGAAGGGCAGTTGCACGGGAGAAGAGTACATGAGAACAAAACAAAAGAGATTACAATGACAATATGGTTGAATATGCAAATAAAAGAGTGCGCCTGCATTTACACAGAGAGGTTGTAGAAGATGATCAATAAATTAGAAGTCAACAACTCAGCTCTTGATTGACATGATTTCATAAGGCTGATAATATCATCATCATCATTGACCCAGTGAGGCTCCGCCACAGCGGAATTTGGGGGTCAAGATAGGGGTACCCCTGCCCAAGGGAAAGGGGTACGCCCGGATAGACCCAAGAAAAACTGAAATTCAGCTATGTGACAATAATAACTGAATTTAGTTAGAATGCACCAAATTGATATAGGGACTAAATCCATCTCAAAGGCAGTGTATGAAAGCCAATGAGCATGAGGGTGCGCCCAAGGCTGATAATATCAACATCAATAAAAATATGCTAATATATATTGGATTCTTAGAGAAGGACCGGAGACAAGAAAGTTTCATATTTCTTCCTAAAAGCTATCATGATGCTTCTACTGGTTAACACCAACAACATTTGAGCTTCACGTAAACAAAACCAGCTTCAATATATAACTAGAAAAAAGAGGAGATGGTATCTCTAGGAAAAGAAATTTTATGGCAAGTGCAAGGACCTGGGCAGTTGTTGGTGCAACGGGCCTTGGATAGAAGTAATTTCCTCGGTTTTCTTGATCTTCTTGCTGTAAGGTTTGCAAATCATTCTCAGGCTGACTTGTATTTGCCATCCAGTCTGCTGAAAGTGTTCGCATATCCGTCAGAATCCTGAAAATTGAAGTTTTAATGACAACTCAATAACAAGAATAGATATTGCTATACCACAAAACTTAGCTTGTGTGAAGATATAAACAGAAAAGAGAAGAAAACCAAGATTACATCATATACACTGTCCTTAATGAGGTAACTACTAGCTTTCACCCTTGTTCCAGAAGTAATCAGTCATTTACTAGTCATGTACATCCATATGAGATAAACCAAGATTACACCATATGCACATCCATATGAGATAAACAAATAGTGCTTACAGCCTTACACGATTTACCTCTAATGTTAGGTAACTACTAGCTTTCACCCTTGTTCCAGAAGTAATCAGTCACTTACTAGTCATGTACTAATCTTTGATCATACAACATTATCAACCAATGAAAAAGATTTAGCTACTGATTCCTAAAATGGAACTTACATCAACTTCCGTTTTATATTCTTTTAAGTAGAACAACACTGCAGACTGTACTTTTTACGTCGTAGTAGCTTCAGGATCATCAAATTATAGTTGTTGCTCAACCATGATTATCAAGTATCAAGCATGTTATTGAAGTCTCAATTCTTCACTACTCATGAAATAATTGATGGAAAACAAAAGACAGATGATTATTTCCCCTAGATATAACTTCTCTTCACTAGGCTTGTCCTAAACAGACCAAATAAGTAGAATCCACAACTTACCACTAGCTTTATAAAGTGGTGAGCACAGTATGCAACATCCACATTTTGTGTATAAGCAACAAATATGCAATAATTATGATTACATATAATTTGATCATAGACACGTGAAGATGTCCCAAAATAATTTCTATTGCCCAATATATCCATGCTTCTTCTATTTCAGGTAACAACTTTTCAAAGTATGTGTTGTGCAAAAAAATTTCTTTGTACAGGATTATACTAGATCTGCTGTTGGACCCGTGCATATCAAAACGACAGGCAGATGTAGGCTAGTAAGTCATAGAATTAGAAACTGAAATTTGAAATAATCATCGAGTATATAAGATTCAAAATCATAAGTTGAGAGTTCAATGCCACCTTGAGATGTCCTTCTTTCTCCTAAAGGTAGTACGTAACATGGTAGCTAGTGTATTTTGCACAAAATCTTGAACCTCAGCATGGATCGTTTCCCAGAGGGAATCAGCTACCAATGCATCACAACGATGCATCATTGATCCGATGCTCTTGATGTAACTAACAAGTTCCACAAGAGCTTTCCTCTCTTCTAAGCTATAATTATACCGAACCACCTGAAACGGAGATTTTTTCAAATATTGCAGACTCAAATCTACATTCTTTTTTAAGGAGAAGATTAAGAACAACAACAGAAATAATGAAGCTCCGCCCAACAGATCACTGATATAAACAATTTCGCGTTACTTCCTTTCTTCCACACAGATCTGAGACATACATTTTTTTGAAACCGGTACTAGCATTATTTATTCCATCAAGTTAGATAAAAAATAAATTCCCAGATTCACACCACGTGACCATATCAGATTATGAAAAATATTGCATCTTGCATCAGGAGAATCTTTACCAACAAAATACCTTTTCATAATCTGCATACAAGCCCGAATTCTCATGCAATTCTGGTGCTTGGTCCTTGCAAGGACGAGAAAATTTCCAAGCACATTGTTCCCAGACACGTCCTGTCCATTTGCTTAAAAGTTGAAACCCTTCCACAACCATGTCATACATGTTTCCTTTTGCTTCCTTGCACCACTCTATATCAGCACCATCTGTTGATTTTAATACATCTAGCTACAGAGATATGGAAAAACACCAACAGATTTATCAATCAAAGTACAATATAAAGCACAAGGATAAAATACCCAGCTGATGAGTTAAACAAGAGTAGGCTGTAATTGCACATTAAAACTAAGTACAATTGAACAGTGTAAGCTTCTGTATGCAAACAATGTAATGAAAAATCCCATGAAACTCCTTTTCCTCACACACCACACATTAAAAATAAAAAAATAACTATGCCCTCTCTTTACAGATGCATTACTCCTCGGTTAAGTATATATAGTGTATATGGCAACATGACTGAAAAAATAAGAGACAATCTGTCACCTGGTTCATGGCTGAAGCAAAGCGAATAGCAAAATCATCATGCTCAGCTCGGATAGCTCCAATATGATTAACTATTAGATACTGTCTCTGATAAGTAAAGCAGGTTAAGGTGTACTTAAAAGGTAGAATCAATCAGCAATAGAAAGGTGGACCTCTTCAGATGGGAAAAAGATATTCACTAGCTTACAAATGAATAACAAATTTAAATCCAGAACCACAAGCATTTAGCAATATTTAAGCACACAAGTATTTCTTAACCCCAAAAATACCCAGTATACAGCAACACCTACACCAACAACTAAAAATGATAAAAATATGCACAAGACTCTGAGATTAATTTCAGTGTAAAGAAGCAAAATATTCAAGGCTTGGTTCACAGAAACACCCCAACCTCCAAAGAAAAATGATTTTTTATCCAATTCCATGACTGATTCATATCTGAGAGTGAAACTGTACGCTAATATGCTGTCAATCGATGAGTGACGGTGATATTAGAAACTAATATACAGAAACAGGATATTCTTGAACTTCGCGTGGTGGGAGCTCATGAGGTGCAGGAAGAGAAAGAAGGCGTGCTTGATTAATGAACTTTGGGAAGTATCCTGACAACTCTTTTAGAATTGCAGCCGGAGACAAATGAAGATCAGGGAAAGCAGGCACAACTGGATCATTCTGATAATAAGCTGTTCTTAGTATATGATTATAATATACAAATAACACTATAGAGTACAACATAATGGGATAGTCATACATCAAGAGATGCCTTGAAGGTTATCAATGGGACTAAACAATAGAAACCAGGTATGAAGCAGCCATACCTTAAAGATGTTCAACAGTCTGTTAATCTTCACTCTCTTATAGAGTGACTCACTATCCTTTTCTGATGTCGTTGCTAAGACAACAAGAACAGGTAAAACACGCAAAAGCATGTGGCGTTCAGGGAATAGAAGTGCAAAATCCAATTCCAGTGACTCTACGGCGAACACTATCAAAACTTGAAGAATATCTTCCACACTGTCTATAGTCAAGGAATCCAACACATAAAACATAAAAATAAGCAGACAATGAGGATCTCATTATTCCAAATAAACAAAATCCATATCAGCAATGTGAACTGCTACTAAGGATACTTGTTCACTCGAAACATCTCCACATGCAAGTTCAATAAAATAGCCCATCTAGTGCTTAAGAAAATCTGCATGCAATTATTCGAAATATCAGGTAGTTAGCACAAATCAATGCTAATAAATTACATGATATCATATTGGAAAAGGTACAAAACCAACAAAAGTAACTGTGCTTTCAATATCATGAAGTACAAACCTGTAAATCATCTAATTCCTCCCTCATGGAGTCAGTGTCTTGCCACTGAGCACTCACTTGTGTGAAAGTCCTGATTTCATTAATCACGTCATTGCACTTTAATAAAAGTCATGAACAGCTTAGTCTCAACTGAAAATAGGAATAAATAACTAAAGAGGCTTTACTTATGAGTAAGACAACAAATGTTTAAAGAAATTTGCTTCCAAAGATTCCACAGCATATCGCAGTAACTCAACAATATAGAACATTAATTAACTGCATACAAATTCTTTTATAAGAAAGTGAGGAGCATCAAATAGTTTGAGCATGCATCTACACCTCACCAGTAAAGCAGTCAGCCCAAAGTGACTATGCACTAATTCAAACACTAATAACTAGCCACTTTCAGATGTAGCTTGAGAATCACATGCCCTAGTATAAAATTGTTATTTGGAACTACAAATGAGATATTAGCTACAAGTTACCAAAGCTCAAGACAGAATGACAATTAATTAATACTAGGAATAAAACATACTGCATGTGTAATGATCAATTTACTCTTTTCACTCAACAAAAAAAATATAACTTCAAGAGTCTGTAGATCCGGACCAAAAGCAACAAAAACCAGAGAATAAGTTTTCACATGTTTTACATGAATAAAGTATTATCTTCGGCTAAAGTAGATCCACATTTAGTTGCTCAAATCAAAGAGATGTTTGTTTATGGAAGTAAAAGTTCACTTCAGACGTCAACAAATTATAATAGTTTACAAAGGGGGAAATGAAAGTCTATGGAATATCTAGAAGATTATCAATCGATGTACCTCTTGTACCAAGAGAAGTCATTAGGTATGCTTGCTTTGGCATTTTTAAGATGGTCAAGTTGTAATAAAACATCCATAAGCTTCAACATGGACCTGCGTATTGACAAAAAATTGTCTTAGCGGTAAGATATATTGATTCAAACAAGTATTTTCCAATAAGCCAATTTTTTTTGTTCCAATATATCTTCTTATGTACAGGATTTTGGTAGTCCAGCATGCAAGTTCAATGCTAATGATGTTTCTGACACAGAATGATATAAGTTACGGAGTTACCTTTCATAAATGTAAGGCCATCATCACATGTTACAAGACATTTTTACAAGGATATGCAAGATGAGGGGAACAAGCTGAATACCTATATATCAGAATAAGTAAAAACAGAAAGTTCTAGCCACGATAAAGGGACATAAACATTCCACTGTAAGACATTGGGGGTATCCAGCAAGATTAAAGGACTGTTATGCATGGCTGTGAAAAAGAAACTGAGCAGCCAGTTGAAAAGTTTTCACATTGCAGGTTTGGTTATTTTGGGTTTACATTAATTTACTTACTAAATATGGAACAAAGATTAAAAATAACAAATCCCATACAATTATAGACAGTTGAAAAGTGAAACTTTGCCGTAGTAAAAGAAGTTCTTAGGGCCTGTTTGGATCGCATGCATCATTATAATGCAAAATCGCATTATAATGCATTTTGCCTCATTAAAATGTAAAAGTTTGTTTGGATGAACTATTTTCTATGTTTAATTCATGTTTTATTTAAATAATATTATCATTATCATTTTGACTAAATTACATTGATACATGCTATATATTGCTAATTAAGTATCAAGTCTCAACAGACTATCCAGAATAGTACGTAATCCAAAATAAATAAATAATACAAGATAATGCAAAAGTTCATTAATATATACTATAATGTAAATTTCAAATTAATGCAAAATAATTCAAAATGGCATTATAATGCATGTAATCCAAACAGGCCCCTAGGGGTAGAAAATATAATTATCTTTCAGGCAAAACACACGAAATCAGAACAATCTCAAAGACACAGCAATTTACCAAAGATGAGTTATAGTGGGTCCGTTGATGCGGCGTTCTGGTCTTGAGAAGCGCTGCATATCAGCAGCTAGCTGCATTGATATGCATATCGAAGAAGTCATTTATTACGTCTTCCAAATTTTAAATAAGACATACCAAATGAGAAAAACCCTGATACCTTAGATGCAGCTGATGCCTGCCATCGCTGAATTTCACGAAGACGACTCATCTCCAAATCAAGAACTTGATACGTCTCCAAATATAATTCAGCTTGACTATGCTTCATGGAATCAGGAAGCTGTCACATCATTTCTGGCTCTTAGAAACGCACACACAAAGTGGAAATTTTATCTATTTAAGATTCCAAATCCTTAAGCAGTCCAAATAAAATAACATTTTTTCTCTAAATCAATTTTCCTAAGATGAAATACATGTGCTATAGACAGTAGAGTAACACAGATCTTAGATTAACTGAATCCAACATAGTAAAAGGCATAGAACCTAACACATTCACATGTTTTTTAATTTAAAATGGTAAGGAAAAGCTTCACCTGTGGAAGAGCCTTAACACAGCTTCTATATGTATAAAGCACAGATGCCATCTCCTTTCCCTCGTGGACAAGTACATTCTAAAAATCCAAATTTCAGCAATAGCCAAAAAAAAAACACAAATCTAGGAATGTCAATAAAAAGTTAAAAACTAACTAAAATTTTATCAATACAATAACACAATCATTTAAGAGGAAAACTGCATACCATTTGATTTATAGCCTTTGTGTCTTCTGACAGAGAAAGGCGGTATGCAGAAATGTCACTGTACTCTGTGATATAAAGTTTCAATCAATTATAACAATGAAATGGCTAAACAAGAAAGAGAAAGTGTATTATATTCCTAGTTTTTATGCCCTTAGCCAAAATAGAGATTAGAGAGGAATACTTTATAAGCTCTAGAAGGAGAGATCTCTGCAAAAGGTTTTTTGTGCAGGTAAATATGAGGAACAGCAAAGTGCAAAAAATACTCCTCAAGATCTTGAAGCGTGCAATAATTTAGGAGCTTATTAGCATAAGTACACTTAATTATTGCACCACATGCCCAAAATGTGCAGCATTACACACCATTAACTTAAATTATCAACAAAGTATCAGGGATAGGTGTATGACTGCTCTAAGCCTTTGTGAATAGTAGTAAGAAAAATCAGTCAATGCTTGTGAGTTTTACAGGTACTCACCAATAGGACTAATAGTCGCACCCCTATCAGCTATCACCCAAGATCCAGAACCTTGTGCCTCCGGCTGGTCATCCTACAATAGTATTCCATGACGAAGCAAATTAATTGCATATTATAGAAATAATTGGAGCCATAATCAAGGTTCTTGGTCTCACTAAGCTATAGTAACAATTCGAAATCAAGCCTAGATTTTAGGGCCAATGTTCCAATATTATAGAGGATTGAATAGGCTAGAGTCGAGTACCAACCACCATAAAACCTAGAATTTGGGGCGGAAATCGTAGCATCAAAGTCAAAGATAGAGCATGCAAGTGCATAGAGAGAATAAGGAAGAATGCGGACCTCGAGCGAGAATGTAGAGAGGGCGGCGATGGCCTCTTCCACAGGAACCGCCATGGTTGCGACCTTCGAGGTAGTTTTGGAGCAGCAAAAGAGAGATCAGAGCAGAAATCAGTTGAACAACAAGATTTTCATTGCCATTAAGATCGAAGAACGATAGAGAAAGAGAAATTCAAATGTTAGTAAAACCTTTGGAGAGCTGGTAGAACTGAGATCTCCAACTACTTCCACTCTCCACTTTCGACAAAGACCGCTAATACCGGCGTATCAATGCGCTATTTGTTTTCTTTGTTTTGTTTTTTTTATCCGGTAAGATTTAGGATAGCCCAAGTACCATTGGAATAGCCTAGAGCACCCTTGAACAGGTGAGAACTGATACAGTTCTAGAGAAATTAAAATTTTTGGTTTCGTCACCAACCTGTGACCTCGGGGTTCTTTCCCCAAGGCCTAACCGGCCCGACTGGGCTCCTCACCCTATTTCTTTTCTTTGTTGTTGTTACCTCGTCTTATTACATACAGTACTTTTAACGAAAATTAAGTACTCTCGTTCATAAATATAGTTTAATTATTTTGTTCATTTTTACACCTTTATTTCTGATATTATTTTCATTAATTAAAAATAATTACTTAAATATATAATAGAATGTGAAAGATCTTCTTAAGATTACGAATCATCATATCATAACAACTTAAAAGTTATCATCAAGGCCACATAAATGTCATAGTATTTATTACAAATTTATATATAATATAAATTTTGGTGATACAAGTTCAAAAAATCATCTATAGCATAATGGTAATGGTGCTTCTTAATAATCCATAGGTCAAAGTTCAAATCTTCTTGATAGCATATATTTTGCCAATTTTTTTTTTACTTCTAGAAAATTTATTATATTATATACTACCTTTTGCGTTTGAACTAAATCTACATGAGTGACAAACTTTTTTGATCCGTATATAAAACACAATAATATAGAAAACTTTTCTATGTTAAATTCAACACATGCATTACACACATTATGGTTGCTATATTACACACCTTATGAAAATAAATATGTCAAACTCTTCAAATTCTAACACCTATTGAAAATAAATATACCCAACTCCTCAAATTTTAATTATGTATTTATATCAACTCCTCAAATTCTAACACATTAGAAAAATAAATATATCCAACTCCTCAAATTCTAATAATAGATATGTACTCAACTCCTCAAATTCTAAAACCTCATGAAAATAATTATAATCAACTCCTCAAATTCTAATAATACATCCATTGATTGGTCATCTAATCCATTTGAAGTAAAATATAAATACAAAGCTTTTGGGTTCCAACTTATGCCACTATATATATTGAAGTCCCAATTGATACATCCACCAACTTTCATTCTCTCTTTCACGCCCAACAAAAAGATTATTAGAGATATATATGATGTCATCCCCTTCCAACGTTTTGGTAAGGTTTTGGATCTTTACATATGTCCATTACCCCATACACGCTACCTTTCAATTTTTCATCATATCATATGACATGTACCAACGAATAAATCATATTCAATAAACACACATGAACAAGAGGAAACCTATTGTTCCCATGACCAATTGTGTGAAGGTAATACTATTGTTCACATTAGCTTTCTCTAACATATGTCTATATATTTTTATTAATGTGTTAATAGGGAAATGTTATCTAATGTATGACTTGGAGCAATATTTCTCATTTCTTTGTTCATATCCTACAAGAAGGGAATATCTATATCCTGAAGAACTTTACTATCCTACATGTTATAATTAGCTTATGATTACCAAAAATTTATTCATTTTTCAAATAATAAACATAAAGCATAAATTTGCCCCGTCCAACGGACGGGTTAAGCATTCTAGTATTTAACAAAAATCAAATAGTTTTTTAAATTTTAAGATAAATTCTAAAACGACAAGTATATCTAAACGGAGGTAGTATATATTTTTATAATCGAAAATTTTAAAAGATACCTCGATGCTCTCGTATATTAAATCATTCTAATCCTCCTATAGAATAACTAAAATACAGTATATATTTTTTTTGATAATGGTAAAGATTAGGAGATCCCCTTATGGGGGATGCCCTAGAGCATCCTTGCGGATGAAAGCTACAAGCTCTGGATAATTCAAAATGGTGCCTAACGGCAAGTTGTGGCCTAGCTTGGCAATTTTGTCGGCCACAACGTTACAGTTCCTGCTGATATGATTGATACGAACAATATCAAAGTACTGGAGAGAGATCGAGATATCTGAAACAATGATATCAGCATCCTAAGGGCATTGACCCTGTTTCTTAACCGCATTAATAATTGTCAGATTGTCACCCTCAATTTCTAAGTTATTGATTCTCATGTTTTGCACATGTAATACACCTTTTCTAAGGGCCAACGCTTCAAGCATATCCACCGAGACCCGACCATACTTTGTTGTTCCTATATGAATGATTTCTGCATTAGATCCCCGTATCACAACACCTGAAGACGCAGACCCATTATTAAGCTTTGATCCATCAACGTTTAATTTATAGAAATCAATGGGGGTTTCCAATTTTGTTTTTTATGTCTACTACTACCCATATTACTGTTGTCCATCTTCGATTCCTCCTCGTTCCATTTTTTTGTTCCTTCCCATGCCAACATTTGTGCTTTTATATATTGTGCCAAATCAGGAATGAAGTCATTTAGTGCCTGTTGAAACGCAAGTTTGTTCCGTTGATGCCAAATCCCCCACCAACATACAGCTAATTCCATGAAATCTTTTGTACTAATTTGTTGCTTTAGTTCACTTATTATCTGTCTTGGAGATTTATTCCTGGTATCGAATTGTTGTAGAATTTGGTCAGTTTTTGGGTTGATTTTGTTACAAATTGTATGTGTACGTGGGCAATTGATAAGTAGATGACTGATGTCTTCATAAGTACAATGACACATCAAACAACATCCCGGGACCGGTACATGTTTCTCCCGAAGTCTTGATTTTGTAGGCAAGCCATTGTTATCAATTTTACACGAGAAGTTTTTCACTTTAGGGAATGTATCAAGTTTTCATATCCAACTGTTCGAGATTGGGTTGATGTTATTTATTTTTGTGATGTGGTCTATGGCTGAATTTGTGGAAAACCACCCATTTCTACTAGGCGCCCAATAAAGGCGATCTTGGATTTCATTATTCGGCAAGGTGGTTTCCATAATTTTACTAACAATAGTAGGTGGTAATTGTTGATTGAGAGCATGAGTATTCCATGTTTTATCATTATATAAGAAATCGACAATTTTGTTGTCTAGATTGTTCATATGCACATTAATGCCATAATTCTTCAGGGGCTCATTAAGAAGCCACCTATCTGACCAGAAGTTAATGGTTTTTCCATCACCAACTTGCCATCTAAGGCCTTCCTCAAAGGAAGGTTTGAGCACTATCAATTTTCTCCATTGCCATGAAGTGTTCGATTTGAGTTTGTATGAAAATAAATCCTCATTCCTAAGATATTTTTCCTTTATTATGCGTACCCAAATGTTAGTTGGTTCTGCTAGAATTTTCCATAACAATTTCATTTGTAGTGCTTTGTTCATGTGCTCTGTCTTTTTAATCCCTAACCCACCGTGGGATTTGGGCTTACAAATTTTATCCCACCCAATCAATGGTTTGTATGTTTGACTTTTATTCCAAAGGAAACTTCTATTTATTTTATCAAGCTCATTATGAACACTTGTGGGTAGCATAAAACTTTGCATTAAGTAATTTGGTTTAGCTGCTAGGTTTGATCGGATAAGGATTGTTCTTCCTTCTTGGGATAGTGAGTTGGCCTTCCATTTACTTAATTGATCTTTTGTTTTCCCAACTGTATCACTGAAAGTTTCCTTGCTCACAACACCATTAGCGATCGGACATCCCAAATATTTTTCTAGGTCTGTCATTGTTATAATACACAAGGCTTGTTGTATTCGTTGTTTTTGTTGGTTTGATACTATTTTTGACGTGTGGAAAGCTGACTTATGATAATTAACTTTTTGGCTCGATAATGCACAATACTCATCAATAATCTTTTTAACAGCAAGACACGCTGATTAGGTTGCTTTTGAGAAAATTATTATATCATCTGCAAAAGATAGAAAGGGGATTTTTGTTCCTACTCAAGCAAGAGCAAAGCCAACAGTCTTATTAAAATACAATATATGTTTTCAATATTTATGCTTTCCAAACTTCTTTTTATTATAATATAGGTAATTTTTTAGTTGGATGATCACTTTGCGTCAAAGTTAAGAAGTTCAACCAACTTATGTTGTCAATGTATATATCCATATCACCATGTCAAAAATAATACTATTAATTGTGTTCAAAATCTTATGATTGTTAATTAACTTGATTGATGCATAGTAGAAAATAAAGCAAGTACATTATATGCATATATATTATTTCAATTACGTAACAATACACTTATAATCATAAAAAAAATTAACAAATTAAAATATATGTTAATTTGGGGCTGAAAATCTACTTTTTCTTATCAATAAGAAACATATTTATATAAGAGATAAAAGACAAAACATTCGGTAAAAGCTTATAAAATAAGATAACATAATACAACATAAGATGACTCTATCTATATATGGCATAAACGAATTTTTAAGGTTTAATCAATTAATTAACTAGAAAATAAAAGGACAATAAATTAAGGACTTCAAAGCGATAAAAGACCCGATAGTAGGATTACTGGTCGTCTCCTTAGCATCATTGAAGTCAGGGATCGACGAGCCTTCGTATCCCCACAAGATGTGACGAGTAATGCGAGATGAAGGACAACTGATGAAGATGAGGACAAAGATCCCAATTGATGACACCCAAGAGCGCACATAGCCCGATATGAGGAAGATAATCAAGCCAGGCCGAACTCCTTGTAGGATGGAGGTCATTTTCCAGAGTACAACGAAAGGGCGCTACGTGGAATGGCATAACCGAGATCAGGCGTGACGACAATATGAGAACCTTAAGAAGCGCCCTCAAAAATAAAGGCCTATGCAACAGAAGGTTAAACAATTCTATCAAATAGGATGATAGAGCTCGTTGATTTTGAAGGTGATGGGATGGTATATGAATGTGATTTTATGAGAATGAGAATAATATTTCATTTGGAGAGGAAAGAATGTATCATTCTTGAAGAAAAAGGATATCACATAAATGTGGTTCCTTTGGACGTAAGAATAATATTGAGAACTTTATTAATTCACATCAATTTTGAAAAGCGTCCATCGACTAATCAGATTCCATCCAACCTCATCAGATTCGAAGTTTGAAAGCATTTGGGTTGAAATGAAAATCTTTCAAAAGTCGGGAATAAGTTGTACTAATGCATCTTGGTTCATAATTATTTTGCGCCAAGCACTTATCTTTCTTAAGTCATAAACAATGCACTTCAGGTGAAGATTTTTAAAGTTGGGGGCTTCGAAGAGACTAACCAATAGAGTAAAGGAACAAAGTTCCAACACTTAGCTAGACTGTTATCACCCCTCAATGTGGTAGAGTGGGCAGAGGTCATTACGAGTAGAGGGCAAAACCTACGTTCCGATATAAGTTATAAAGAGATGTAGAGGGTTCGATCTGCATCCCCTTTTCCATACTAATCCATAACAAAATATCGAAAAGAGAATTGAAGCAATCAAGGCCATAATTATCAAATCTAAGTTAGTTTGTTTAGCAAACAAATTGTTCCCAACACACAAATGAATATTAAACGGGAGTAAAGATTCACTTTTAATGGAGTACAAAGGAGAACCGTACAATTGCCTTGATTTCGCAGTTAATCCTTACGGAGGTGGATTCTTCGGTTCACGAGCGAAAAGTGACTCGCACACTTGACCTAATCCAAGCTCGGGTTTCACATAAAATAGATGAAATAAATTACGGAATTTTCGCCCGGTACCCTCGATCTATTGTCAATTTCGTAAAATACCCATAATTTTAAATATTTGTGCAAGGTAACCCTTAATTTTAAAACTATTTCGTATCATATCCATCCATTATCAAACATTAAATTAAACGTTAAATTTTATTAAAAGAAAAGGCAAAAGATAAAAGCCCTATTACAACTACGAGAGAGAGAGAGAGAGCTTGCTCAAGACTAGAAAAGGGATGAGAGGTTTCGTCACGCCGCTTTTGGGTGGTGATCGGACATGACGTCGGCTGCTACTAGTGTTGGAAGGAGAATATAGGAATTGTCTTCATTTCTGTTGGAGGAGTGGACGACGAGGTTGCACGCGCGAGCGAACTACGAGAGTCAACGAGGTGTGGGCGATGAGGTTGGATGTGTGAGAAGGGCTGGTCGTCGACGATTCAGTGACAACGAGAACATTGGTCTTTGATTTCAGGTACAATATTAGGGTTTTTTGTTTGGATTTTAAATCTTATTAGGGATTTCGGAAAATTGATGCTTAATTTGAAAATTTTAGGGATTTGAAAACTTTTTAAGAAATTTAGTGGTTGATAAATTGAACTACATTAGGAGGTAAGTGAAATGATTGTCGGTAAATAGGATTTTAAATTCCTCCTAAATCAGATTGAAGGAAATTATTTGAAACTGGTTTTAGGGATTTGCATTTAAGGGTTTAATTAAATTGATTTTAGACAAATAGGTTGATGTTGAACTCTACCTGAATCAGAAAGAAGGATATTGTACTCAATTTAGGGATGATATTTAACTCTACATGATTTTAGTGATTGACATTTACATTGTTCTTTGTGGATAGTGAGGAAGGACATGGTTTGTTCTGATGTGAAAATCATATTATTTATAGAGACTACATTTGTTAAGTCATGGCTGATATTCAATCTGATAGGGTTCTTTATCTTTCATGTTTCTAAATTATGTATTACTACAAAGATCATGACTAATGTTTCATTGATCGAGATTTTCATTTAGAGGTTATTAGCTCAAACGTTAGAGCAATGTGTTTACACACAAAGATGTGAGTTCAAATCCCACATAGGCTATCTATATATTTCATTGTTCTTGTTTGTAGACTTTCATGCCATGGCTTATTAAAGTGTTTTTAAGCATTAGTTATTTTGAATTATCAAGATACTTAAAATTGATGTCCTTTTGTTTTTGTTGGCTAATTACTGTCTTGCATTGATGTCCATTTTTTGCTAGACTCATTGTTGTTGAATATGCAAGTTTCTGTTGGCAATTTCTGAGTTTGTTTCTTTACTATTAGATTTCTCATTTCCTCTGGATTTCCTTTTGTGGTAAGATCATACAAAAGCGGGAATTAGATATGATTTTAATTAAAATGTCTTGTTTCACCACAGTTTCTATAATACTTAACTAGATATCGATGACATTGGCCTCTACTAAGCATTTCAGCACTTGGTCTACTGAGAAGTAAAACTTTTGGAAAGGGGTGAACTGCCATGGCCATATGTCTTCTCCCATTTCTGAATCATTGTCATCTTTGACCAGTTTTGTTGCTCGAACAACAACAACTATATCTAGGATAATTAGCACTACAATCAAAGTGACGAGTAGTGCAATGTCCACCTTAATCCATCATGACCGCCTTTCATCTGAACTGTTTGTTTACCCATTGCTTAAGAAACAAGAGTTATGGCCTCGTGAGCACATCATTGGGTTGCATTCTAGTTCTGTAGATGAAAGTTGTCTAAAGAACTTGTTATTTGGTAAAAGCCTTGTGAAATTGTTGTAAGACACATTGAGAGAGACCAAGTTGTCCATTCCAGATAAAGCAATTAGATTTTCTTGGAACTTGTTATGAGAAAGGTCCAGTATGGATAGCTTTTTTGATTGGAAATCTGAGAAGGGATTTCACCACTGAGAGCATTCCAGCTGATATTAAGAGGAATATCAATTATCAAGGTTCACAATGTTGAATAATTCCTCTAGGATGATTCCAAATAACTCATTGTTGTTGATATCAAGTGATTGTAGGCTTGAACATCTTCCTAGTGAAGCTGGTATTGATTCGGAGAGGGAGTTTTTCTTTAAAATGAGAGAGTTAAGTGAAGTAAGATGGTCATTGCAGACATCGGACCCACAAACTGGTTTTATGATAAATCAAGGGCCTGAAGCTTTGTTAGAGACTAAAGACTAAATGACTTACTATTTAGGATTCATAGCTGAAGGGAACTATTTCCCTTCAGCTATGAATCCTAAATATTGGTGATCCCAAAATGTGTCAGGAGGATCAAATTCGATCTTCGAAAAGATTGTATAACCCTATGCCAAATTTGCAAAAAAATGAATTGGTAGCTAGGTCGACATATGAGAGAGGATTAAGTTTGGTGAGGATACAATGGAACTTTTTGCACCTTGCTTGCTTGCACAATACACCCATGGTCGATTACTTCAGCAGCAACAACGACATCAACGTCTTCTACTGCACAACATGGTCGATTTCTCAACGTGATTAGAGTAAAAACGCAAATGCTTTTTCGTTTTCTTTTATCTTTTAGGGATTAAACTCTTTCATTAATGTTTAACTAACAGATGGGTATAATATGAAAATTTACAAAACTTGAGGGTTACCATGCGAAAATTCCATAGTTTTGGGTATTTCGCGAATTTGACTTTAATAGAGGGTTACTAGGCGAAAAATCTGAATAAATTGATAATCAATTTATTTCTTATTCTAAGATTTTCCCAAATTATTATTTCCATATAATAATTTTCAAGGATTAATATAAATTATTATTCCATTAATAATTTATAAATCAAATGCTCATGACTAAATTGTCATTTTCATTATTCTCATAAAAATGATTTGGAAATTTATAAAAAAAAATTAAATTTACTAAGGAGCATGATAATGTCTCTTTGCCTTATATGATTTTATCGTTATACATATTTTTAAAATTAATTAAAAATATGCAAACGAAGCGAAGGACTGGAAATTATACCAACACAAGACGATATCAAAATTTTGGCACGAAAAACGAGGGGAAATGGGTTGGGCTTGGACCTCCTCCTTCTTTTCTCTTTAATCCCAAATATGATGAGATTTTAAAATAAATGGTCCTCTTTATTTTTTTTCCTTTGTTCTACAACCTACTAAGGAGAAGCCTAAATCCAACGCAAAAGAGTTCAAATCCTTCTTCCTCCTCCTTTTGTGTACAGAGCAGCAACAATTGCACACGGACCGAAGCAGCTCATGATCTCCAGCGCACGGCGCGGCTTGGCAACTTCTCTAATGCATTTGACGGTGGCGCGAAACGGGAGGTGACTTCCGACGGTGGTGTTTGGGCGAACTTCCATTGAAACAAAAGAAGAGGAAATGAAAAATAAATCTTGTTTTGGAAAAAATATGTGAATTGGGAAGACTATGAAATCTAAAATTCAAAATGGGGATTAAAAGGTTCTTGCTTGAATTTTCGAAATGAAAATGAGGGATTGAAAGAGAAGGGAGTCTTGGGTTCTCTTCTCCATTGACAACCACCATTTTATAGGAGAAACTGAACCCAAATAAAAGAAACCAGATTTAGGGGAATTGGTTAGGTGTGTAGGGGCGTCGGCGAAAGACCAAAAGTCGATGCCGAGCAGGCCAGAAAACGCGGGGGTGCGGCTTGAGGCAGGCGGTGTGCATCTTGACTTGCAAGCTTCAAGTCAAGGTTCAAGAACAGCATAAAATAAAGATGGTTCTTTATAAGTTGAAGAAGAAGCAATGAGATGGTATTAGAAGATACTCAAGGTAGCAAGTAGAAAGAGGCAAGCTCATCACCAAGGTCTCGAGTTAACGACAAAGAGCGTTGTTGTTTTCACCTTGACAATAACCGAGTCGGATGTTATTAGAAGACAATCACCAGGGCTATCTTGACTACCTTCAAGGTCCTAATATATCGAATTTTTCCCTGGATCAAGATCGAGCCTTATTTCTCATGGCCCAAAAGAAGATATGGAGAAGAGGACAAAGGTGATAAGCGCCAATTCTGTTCCTACCATTGTACTAGGGGGCATATGACAGAAGATTGCCAGCCGTACAAGAGGTATATGGAGAGCTTGGTGTCAAAAGGCTATTTGAAAGACCTGATCTACCAAGGGCACACCCAACTCGAGCAACATGGATCATCAGAGGGAAAGCTGCATCAGAGAGTAATTCAAGTCATCGATTCATGTAGCAGAAAGACGGACGAGTCTTGTTCTACCTACAGAGAAAGCATGCACAAGTTGTTTTAGGCTCATATATATTACAGTAATGTTCACATGTTGAGTGTATATGTTCATATATTTTCAAGTAAAGTTCATATCCTTATTATAATCTTATGTGAATGACGTTCTTCAAGCTCTATTATAAGCTTGTGTGTATGGAGTTCTTCCAACATATAAATTGTCTACTCAAGGTTCCTAGGAAAACATAGTGTAAGCCTAACAACCAATTCTATTTGACACCCTTACACATTTGGCAGTAGTATGTTGTCCATCTTTATAACTTTTGCTACTGCACAATAAATACTTCAGCATTATAGTGTAACACTAACATAGGTTTATTTATTGTGTGTAAATGTTCACATATAGTTAGAGTTCATAATACAATAACTCAAGGTTCATATTTTTTATGTAAATGTTCATGCATAATAGTTATCCAACATTCTTATATAATAACTTTAGGTTCATATTAGCCCATTGTGGTTCATTTTATTTTTTAGATTTTTCATGACTTTTTTTATATTCTTCATGTAAAGAATTGTCAGAAACAAATTGAGCTATCTATATATAGAGAGCATTTCATCATTTCATTAGTTTTCAACTCATAACTTCTCTTTGAGGCATTTCATCAAACACTTTGTGGGCTTCTTTCAAACCATCAACAACACAATGCTAAATTGAATCAATTAAACCAATCATTTTATCTTATTTTAGGACATAATAATTGAAAAATTCAGATGCAAACTTGTTTAACAAACTCAGTATATCTAGAATCAACACAAAACATCCATCTTGAAGCATTAAAAAATCAAAAAGTCATTAATCAAAAAGAGAAACTATTCGGTCTATCTATTGGTGAGAAGCATCATTCGAATTTAAAGGGCAAGTTGAAGTGGGATTGAAGCGGCCATTGGAGGTGGAACTTCACACTTGGACGAGAGAAGAGCAAGACGAGAGAAGAAACCATTGGAAGAAGACTTCAAAACATGAAAATTCCCAAAATACCCCTATTTGAGTGAAAGCTTTAAGTGACGCGCCTTTTTTCCTAGCCATCAGATGCACTTAATTGCATGACCTAGCCAAGTTTGCAGTTTTTACGTTAAAAGGCATATGCATGTGATCTAGTACTTATTTACTATATTATAATGCACCCCCTCAAGTTGGAGCATGAAGATCACAAATGTCCAACTTGTGCAACAAATGGTAAAACTATTGTGAACCAAGGGCCTTAGTCAAAATGTCCGTTGATTGTGACTGAGTTTGAATATGGGAGGTTTGTATTCTTCGAAATTGAAGAAGATCTCGAATGAAATGACAATCAACCTCAATGTGTTTGGTGCGATCATAAAACACCAGGTTAGAAGCAATATGCAATGCGGATTGACTATCACAAAAAGACACATAAGCGTGGAATGAATAGTCCCAAGAGGATGCAACAATGATTTTAGCCAAATTACCTCACAACACACGATATTCAACTTCACCATAAGACCGAAAAACTGTCTATTGTTTCTTTGCCTTCCAAGAAATAGGAAAGGAGCCCACATGAACAAAATAACCGATGACAAAGCGACAAGTCAAAGGACACATTGCGTAATCAAAATCATAATAAGTATTAAGCTCAAGACTGGTATATCAAGACAAAAACAACCTTGTCCCCGATGGCTCTTTAGATTTCTAAGAACACGATTGGTATCATCCCAATGATCAATAGTGGGAGCCTACATGAACTAGGCCAAAGTATGAATAGCATATCATATATCTAGTTGTGTGATAGTCAAGTAAATCAAAAGACAATCAAATGCTGATAGCGATCAAGGGCATCAAAGAGAGAAGCATGACACAAGGCAAGCTTGTTATTTTGTTCCATAGGAAAATCACATAACAAATTCAGATAAAATATCAAGAGTATACTTTCACTGACACAAAAACATACCATCAACAAAACGAGAAATCTCAATACCCAAAAAATCTTTCAAAGGACCTAAGTTTTTCATGTGAAAACACAAACTCAATTGACCTTTGAACTTAGCAATAGTAGCAGAATTATTCCTAACAATAATAAGGTCATCAATATATATCAACACGTGCACATAAACTACACAATACGAGAACAAAGAATAATGAGTCAAAGATTGAATAAAATTGAACCTAGGCATAGCTGAGGACAATTTTACGAATTAATTTATCAGTGCTTGACACAACTCATATAGCAAACAATTTTGTTGACACAATCGACCCTTAGAATTTCCACCAAAACCCAGTGCAGGCTTCATGTAAACCTTCGCATATAAATCCCCATGAAGTAAGGTGTTATGGACATCCATACAATGGAGTTCCTAATTAGAAATAGCAACAAAAACTAAGAAAGTGTGAACAGACACCATCTTAGTGACACAAGCAAATGTTTCTTTGTAATCAATACTAACTTTCTAATTATTGCCAAGAACAACCAAACACACTTTGTAGTGCTCTATCAAACCAATAGACATATGCTTTACTTTCAACCAATGAGTTTGTTGCCTTTGGGTAGATCATCCATTTTCCATGTCCCATTTCATTCTAAGGTGGCAACCTCGGTTTGCATGGTGACTCACCAATGTAGAATACCAACAACCTTTAAAAATGTAGTCGATTGTACAACAGTCTGAACAACAACAATAAGAGCAGTATGGCTAGGAGAAAATCCATCATAAGCAACACAATTAGCTACGAGATAGGAAGTATATGATAAAGCTGACTAAGAAGGAGAAAGAGGAAATGAGGTGTCCTTTGTTCGTATAGTATTATAAATATATTCACGCAAAAATGTCGGAAATTGTCATGAACAATAACAAAGGGAGATTGAACCCTACACCCCCATTGATTGTCTACAATTGGTCATTTGTAGAGTTAGGTAAAGGAATGTCTTGAATGGTTTCAAAGGAAGATTGAACCCCACTTCCTCCTATATTTGTCTTCAAATGGTCATTTGTGGAGTTAGGAATTGGTACTTGGACAAGCATAGGAGAAGATTGAACCTCACTCCCCCTGCCATCCGTTTGCAATGGGGTTGTTGGATTAGATGTGTGTTAGAATACAAACATTGATCCCGAGGGATCAGTGAACCGGGCAACGGAATAAACAAACAAGTAAAATAAGAATAATTGTTTTTCAAATAAAAGTTACTATCTTTTTTAATTGAAACGAACTTACAAACACAAAACTTAGGTTTCTAGGAGTACACAACTCCTAGGGACGAACGTAATGTTCCTAAGCATCGAACGTCTTTAATTAACTTGGACTAGCTTCTTCGACCCACGAGCCTGACTTTGTACTCAACTCCGTCAAGCTATCCTCGTGTCTCTATATTCTCCTAGCTTCGATTGCACATAGCTCTCAAAAACACACTATGATTAACTCGTAAAAACCTTAGTTTAAAACCTAAGCATACCCTTCTTTTATACTTATGGAATAGAGCTTTTAACCTATCCATAACTATAAGATAAGATATATCTTTACATAGATATAATTCTATCTAGACAAAGTTCCCTAAATAAAATCTATCTATAACACTTTCCACATATTTGTTCCTTGCGTAACAAATAAATCTTTAATCTCAACCGCCTAGTGCAACTAGAAGTTCACAAGAGCACTCTTGTTACCACCTTCCTAAAATAGCTTTCTGCACCTTTTCATTGTTCAATTGGGACCAACGAACACAATACCTGTTTTGCTTTGTTCCTTTGAGGCATCTCGATTGATCCTAGCATCACTCTTTATAAAATAGCTTCTCTTTCATACTTGAAAACTCACCAAGTGCAAAGTATAAAAATCCACAAGGTTTTTCATCATCAAAACTCAAGAGATCAAGGATTAGTTAAAGCCTTAACGTCATCCCAATAATTTTCCCCTTTTTGATGATGACAAACTGTTTATAAAAATTAAGAGAATGCCAATAAAAAATACAAAGTTTAGAAATATTAATTCTCCCTGAGTAGGATAATGCAATCATCACTTACCATCATGAGCGAAATTCCCCCTTAGCCAAAGATTGTTCCTTCTGTACCAAGAACATAATCGCATCTACAACTTTTCCAAACTTCCCCATTTTGGCATCATTGAAAACTATTGATACTTAAGTAATAAGCACAGGAGCAATTGAATCAAGCATAATAGTCCATTCATTGCATTATATGAAAAATTACACTAATACCTTATAATAAGCAGAGAAATTTGAAAAACAAAGAGACAACATCGAAAAAAATCATTAAAAATAAATAGAAGTTTTTTTAAGTGGGGGTTAATGGGCTAAGGAAACAAAGAGGGATTCCACTCAAGTTCAGGACTGAAGATCATCAGTCTCTTCTTCGTCCTCTCGTCTCTGATCCTTTTGTAGAAAATGATCAAGTAAAACCTCTAAGGTCATCCTAATCAATTTCAATTCTTTGAGGATCAAAGTATATGTTCCCTTCCCTTCCACAAGTAGCGACACATCATCAATTTTCTTTTAGCCAACACCTTCTTTGGATTGGGGTTCCCTTTGTGACCCATTTTTTTAGGTTATGGACCTCCAATGGAAATCCAAAGTTGTGTTCCTCCACCAGTTCATAAACACCTTTGCTTTCCAAGATTTTCTTTACCAAACCAACATATGGCAAAGAGTGATTCTTTCTAGAGCACTTCTCCATGTGCAACAGTACTAGTTTTGAGAGATCAAATTTCTCTTTTCTCATAAACATATCCAACATAACCATGTCTGGTAGTGTCATGTTATTGCATTTCTCCTGTCATGGCACCACCATCTTCACTAGAAATTGATGAGCAACTCTTGTCATAAAGGGAAGCTCGGAGGTAGTGTGTTGTGTAGACTCAGATCCTAAAAGTCGAGCAAGCAACCCCTTTTTATCACTTGGCCACACTCCCGATTGCGACAATGAATCATGCCCTCCCAAGGAACACCTAGCAGTAATGCCATCTCATCACTAGTGAAAGATAAAGTCTTTAAGACATGCCATCTCATCACTAGTGAAAGATAAAGTCTTTGAGACATGTGTTGTTCCCACTAGCACAAACATAGCCATAGAGAGAGAAAAGGTTACATAGAAAGAACAAACGAGTTCTGGATCAGATGTTACCTTTTCAATGCTCAAATTCTGCCTTCCTTGGGCCAGTAAGATATTCCAGAATTCCTCGAGACCATTATCCCGAAGTATTTTTTTCTTCAATAACTACTAGAGCCACTGAATTCCTGCCGTATATATGTTCCCTTTGTTGAAACATGAACATTTTCTTCTTGTTTTTCTTCTAGAACTGAGATGATAGAAGCAACCACTTTCTTTTCTTCCACCTTTTTCTTAGTTGATGATCTCAATTTAGCCTTAATCCTAGAATCATAAGGGATCACCTTTCCTTTCTTCGCCTTAGGTGTACAAGGTGACACCATTGATCTCACAAGATCAATCTCCACTACTTCATCATCATCTTCTCCGATCATATTTTCCCCCCTCTTTCTCTTTGAACCTTCTAAGCTATCAGCCTTTGCCTCCTCAGGAGCTTTGTTGAGCTCCTTTTCTAACTCCTCCACGCTCAGATCTTTGCCTAATAGATTAGTAAAAATCCCCTTGTCGTCATCAACGACAAGTTTTTGAATCACCACCACTAGGTCATATTGAACCAATGATGTGGTAGCATCATCTGCCATCGCTTCATCATCGTTGTCATCCATATTTCTGGGCTCAGTGTCTCTCGACGACCCATCTTTAAGAGCTTCTTCTTCCACCTTTTTTGCCAGGCCGACGACTTCATCAAGGGATTACATCGAGATGAAAGTAGGGTTACGATTTTGAGAAGTGGAGGCCTCAAGCAGTCAAGCTTTTGGGCAGAGAGAGACGCAAGGAGCATGTCCCTCTCAACAACAGTGTGGAAAGAGAAATCAATCTTGGAAGGAGTGGCCATTGATGTAGTTTTGGAAGTTTAGGGTTCTTTGATTTCGAGAGCAAAAACGAGAGAGAGAGAGAGAGAGAGAGAGAGAGAGAGAGAGAGAGAGAGAGAGAGAGAGAGAGAGAGAGATTGAGAGAGTGTGTGTGTGTGTATGTATGTGTATTCTTTCTTTAATAGCAAGAAGATATTTAGGGTTATGATTGCGGTAAAGGAAATTTGGTGTTTTTAGTACTTGGGTATTTTATAGGCAAGGGATAAGACAAAGGAGAAAAAAGATTTTGTGAAGATTTAGTTACCTTCCATCCGATGATCCCTCCAACGACTACAAAATTTCACCCATTTTTCAATAATTACCACCAACAGCTCTTTACCATTCATATCGTATTCAAAATCAAAATTATATGTAAATCCTACAGTAACAACTAGCCATTACAACCTCTCTCCTCTATAATTAATTCAAACTCTGATTCTCTGTTCTTTCCGTATCAACTGGTATTCTGCTTTTATCTCTCAACTAATGATCCCAAAGACTTCAACACTAACTTTTACCTTTTTGAGACTTTTGATCCCATAGATCCAAAACGTAAAGACACAAGGCAAGGATATTTTTAATGTTCTAGGTAATTGAATCCCGTTTCAAGGGTTTAAGAAGAAAGGTTCATAGGAAACATTTACCTGTGCCATGGCTTGGGATGATCTTATGACTAACCATCATATCGGCTTATAACAAGAGATATAATAGATCAAGTTAGTCATTTTGGGCCAAAAGAAGATCTTTTCATGAAATGCACAATGAATTTTCAAGTTTTAAAGAAAACATGCATCCTATGTACCATGTAATTTATGCAAATCATTTTGAACAAATAAATGTAGAAAAAGGTCATCATTGACATTGTTCCCTCAATATCAAGAGATTTTCTAGTCAATCGTTGGAGTAATAAAGGATCGGGACTTGATTATTTCATGATGATCATCCCTAAGAGAATTCTCAAATTGTCATAAGTTTTTTTTTTATCTAAGGCCTTGGTAAAGATATCTACCACATGGTTTTCAGTCCTATAATGATCCATCTTAATAAAACCCTTTTCAACATTATCTCTTAGAAAGTGATGACCATCCCTAAGTTAATGTATCTAGACAAAGTCCCCTAAATAAAATCTATCTATAACACTTTCCATATATTTTTTCCTTGCGTAACAAATATATCTTTAATCTCAACCACCTAGGCACTTAGCGTAACTCGAAGTTCACACGTGACCTCTGGTTACCGCTTTCCTAAAATAGCTTTTTGTGGCTTTGAATTGTCCACTGGGACCAACAAATACAATACTTATTTTCCTTTGTTATTTTGAGGGATGACGATTGATCCTAGCATCCTTCTCTTTACAAAATAGCTTTTTTTCATACTTGAAAACTCACCAAGTACAAAGCATAAAATCCACAAGGTTTTTAATCATCAAAACTCAAGGGATTAGGGATTAATTAAAGCTTTAACGTCATCCCAACAAGGGTCGTTGGAATAGATGTGTCATCGAATATAGAAGGGCGGTTTATATCACTTTCTCAAGATGTATTTGGACATTATTGGATTGGGATTGGGAGGCTTTGTAAGGAAAATAAGTTTCATAATAAGCCAACCTTTTTGATGTCTAGGATATCCAATAAACATGCATTTCCTATCTCTAGAGTCAAATTTATTTGTTGAACGGGAAATGACTGATACAAAACATAAACAACCAATTGTTCTCAAATGCACATATCTAGGCACGTGACCAATCAAAATTTTGAAAGGTGTTCGGTTTTGTGAAATAGGAGTAGGCATTTTACTTATTAAAAATCATGCAGCAAGAATGCAATGTCCCAAAATTGTAAAGGCAAGGTTGCATGAAGTCTTAAGGCCTTAGAAACATTCAAAATATGATTGTGTTTGCGTTCAACCCTTCCATTTTGTTGGGGCAAACCAACACAAGATGTTTCAAACACAATACCATTAGTTTAAAAATAATATCGTAAGTAAGTAAATTCAGTTTCATTATCGATGCGAAACTATTTAACATCTTTTCCAAATTGATGTTTGGCCATAAAACATATTTTTTTCACTTTTGTTTTACATCAAATATACCAAAAAACCCTAAAACAATAATCTACTAGAGTTAAAAATAAGGAGAACTCAAAACAGATGGAGTGTGATAAGTTCCCCAAACATCACAATGAACAAGAGAAAAAAAATTATAAAGCGTGCGAGTTACTCATAAGAAATGATGAACAATATGCTTTACTCTATGACACTATCACACAGTTCAAGCTTACCATTTATTTTGACATTATATAAATAATATAAAATAGATAAATGAGGGTGACCAACATAGGAATGCCACAGGGAAGGTGAGTCAGTCTCCAACCATGAAATGCGTGTAGTTGGTGTTGTTGCAAGAAACTAGAAAACTCCATTTGCTTTTCACCCGCTCTAATCAACTTCTTCGAAGTTTGGTCCTATATAATACATAGCTTATCAATTATCGTGACAATATAATTTTGACTCTTTAAAAGTTAAGCAAATGAAATCAAATTGCAAGTCAATTTAGGCACATGTAACACATTCTTTAAGACCAAGCGATCACTAAGTTTCAAGATTCCAACAATATTAGCAGTCATAGATAAACCATCAAGCAATATAATAGTAGAAGGAGTTATTGCAATCAAATATGTCAATAAAGACGCATCACCAATCATGTGAAATGATGCCCTAGTGTCTAAAATCCAATTGAAATAAGACTTACATGTCAAGTGATTAGACGATCCCATATTAGCAGATTGAAGTAGGTTTATAGTGTAGAGCATTGCGAATCCAAAAGCCATGTTCTAACTCGATCTGATGCACTCAAAGATCCAAGATGTGAGGTATTGAAGTTGTTGCTGGAATGCGCTACATTCGTTAATCTACTGAACCGACCTTATCCTCGAGAATTGTCAACGCTGATGGGCCACTAGGCGTTGAGTTACTCAGTGGTTGCTCGTTATGACGGCCTTTGAGCCACCATTCTCAAGTTCCAATCACCTTAAAGAACGACCTTGCTTCGTGCCCTAGACGATTGCAATTAGTGCATATCGGGCGATCTCCATCAATCTCTTTGATTGTCTTGCCCACGACCCCAAACTTGATTCTCACTCTCATGGCGATCTAGATTCTTGTTATTTTACTAATCTCGGCAATCTACATCACGTTTTTCTTTTGTTTCCCACAATTGTATCGAGCAACAACCGCAACACCATTAGTCTTCTCGTCATGGTCCCTTGTGAGTTATGACTACTTGTTGACGTTCCTCTTGAATGAGGAGCGAGTAAACTTTGTTCAACCCAGGCAACGGGTCTTGGGAAAAGACATTCGACCGACCCTTCCACATATGTTATCAAGACCATCAAAAATTGATGGACCCTTTCTTTATCTTGATCTCTACCACTACTTTCCATTCGCATATGCATTTCCCACACAAACATGTGCGAGGTTACACATGTTGGGACAAATCAACCAAAAATTTCTTCAAAGAACCATAATAGAACGCGGCCGTCTAACCCTTCTGAGTACAACATGCCAAATTTGAGTGAAGTTGTTCAACATGAGGCCCGTTTCCAATTGAGAAATGGTGCATAATATCATCCTACAACTCTTTGACGGTGTCAAAGCAGGTGATTGTGGATCACATTGATTCTTTCATAGACTGGATTATCCAGCCTACCAACGTTGAATTCACACTCCTCTAGTCATCCACCCAATTGAGATCGTTTGATTTCAAGATAGTTATATCAATGAACCCTAATTTTCATTTGACATGAAGGCCATTTTGCAAACAGAGTTCACATTCACGATAGTTTTTTTCCTTTCAAAACAACGGGTGACTCGGCTAAAGTCGTTGTTGCCAAGATCAAAAATAAATTACCCTAAATTACAAACCAAGTATAGCTTGCAAGTAAGGGATCGAACCCAAGAGAATCGGTATTCTGAACAATCAGAAAAGAACAAAAGTAAGGGGTTTGAGGTTTAAGCAAACAAACAGTATTAGGTTTCAAATCAATAAAAGGAAAGCAGAGTTCATTCAATCAATTACACCTTTTTAATCATTCGATCATTGATTCATCTACTTTTCTATAATTCCCAGGTTAATTCCAATCCTTATAAAAGATTTCCGCTTGTCCACGGTCCAAGCGAAATTATGATATGAACAAGGACGCTTAATTCAAATCATGCAAAGTATTAAGGATAAAAGGATATCAAATCATGCAATCAAGCTACAAGTCTCATGCATAAAATAACAATCAAACACTCTTTCTCAATTCCAGTCCACGGTCCTGGAAAAGAGTTGTTTCAAGGATAAATAAGATTGCACAGACAACAATCAAACCTAATCCAAACAGTAGATCTAAGTCAATCAAACAAGTTGATCAGGCTCATAAAATCAAACATAGATCATATAATTTTTTTTATTTTTATTTTTTGATAAGGAAAGGAATTAGGGTGATCACCAACAAGCTGGTGACCTCCCTAGCGCATCCTGGAGGATGAGGTTCCTAAGAACCGGATCAGCTGTGAATGGAACTGTAGAGACGCAACGGGAAGAAACGACAATGAAGTCCGCCACTGTATTGCATTCTCGGACGACATGGGAAATATTCCAACACCCGAACCGAGCAAGCAAGCAATGGATATCTGCGCGTAGCATCTCGATCTCCCACGGACATCGCCAGTCACCGCGAACGACCTTGACCAGCTGAAAGTTATCGCCTTCAATTTGGATATGGGAAATACCGCGTCGCACGGCCTCAATAATTCCCTGGCGCAAGGCGATGGTCTCGGAAATAAGCACGGACTGGCGACCGATCAGTCCTCCTTCAACATGGATGGGTTCGCCCAGGGAATTCCTAAGAATGAATCCGAATGAAGCCATCCCGTCTGCATTAACTGCACCATCAAAATTAAGTTTAATAAAGTTTGTTGTGGGTTTGTTCCACTTGGCTCCCTTGCGCTTAGGTTTCCTATTTTGGCTCATGGTTTGTGTTCCGATCTCCTCGTTTTTATTGGCATTTATCCATTCCCTTCTTTGGTTCTGGATAAAATCAAGAATGTTGTTCTGATTAACTGTAAGTCTTGTATCGTTTGGTTCAAATATTGTTTTATTTCTAAAGTACCAGATGCTCCACCATGAGAATATGAGATCCTCCAATTCAGATTTAGATGTTAGTGTTCTTATTTCATCAAGTATTTGATTTGGTTTTTTCTCATCTAGGATAATTTGTTTCACGATTCTTGCAGCATTAGGATTTATTTCTTTGAGGATACTTTGTGTACGGTTGCATTCTATTAAAATATGGTTTATGTCTTCATTAGGGTTATTGCACGTAATACACCCCTGTACTACTGGGATATGATTCGCAACTAGGCGACATTTAGTTGGGAGCCCGTTTCGTGCAATCTTCCAAAGGAAGTTTTTTAGTTTAGGCGGAATGTTTAACTTGTTAATCCATTTAAGGTCCATTTGGGGTTCTCCCTTATTATTGTGAAGCCATTGCATGGTAGAATGGGTCGAGAACCACCCATTTTTGCTTGGTTGCCAATATAACCTATCTGGGATTTTGTTTAGGGTTGTAATGATTTGAGTTACACGTTGGACGTCCTCAGGGTTTAGGACTTGGTTAAGCTTTCCAGTGTTCCATGAGTTGTCGTCATGTAGAAAGTCGGCGACACGACCATCCCAGTTGATGATGTTTCCTGTGTTTTCTTTTGGTGAGAGGCACCCGTTGCCTGTCCAGTTATCTTTCCAAAATCGGATGGTTTTGCCATCACCTACTTGCCAAATAAGTCCCTTTATGAAGAGGGGCTTTAGGCTCATTAGTTTGGACCATTGACATGAAGTATTTTGTTTTTTCTTGTATTCTAGTAGCCCGTCTTGTTTCAGGTATTTTTCTGTTACAATTTTTACCCAAATGTTGTCCGGTTCAGCCAGAATTTTCCACAGCAGCTTCATTTGGAGCGCTATGTTCATTTCTTCAGCTTTGGCGATCCCGAGTCCGCCACGGGATGGGGGCTGACATATTGAGTTCCAACTGACCAGTGGTTTGTAATTACTGTCTTTATTCCAAAAGAAATTTTTATTGATTTGGTCTAATTCTTTAAGTGTAGTTTGTGGTAGTAAGAAGGATTGCATGAGGTAGTTCGGTTGTGCTGCCAAATTTGATTGAATAAGTGTTTTCCTTCCTTCCTGGGATAGGGTGTTGGCTTTCCATTTAGATAGTTGCGCTCTAGTTTTGAGTACTAGCGGTTTAAATGTGTTTTTAGTTACTCTACCATTTATTATTGGGCATCCTAGATATTTATCTAGTGCTACGGTGTTTGGTATTTGGAGGATTTGTTTTATTTGATTGGTAGTAGTATGGTTTGTATTTTTCGTGACCTGGAAGGCAGATTTATGGAAATTAACTTTCTGGCCAGATATCTGGCAGTAGTCGTCAATGGTGTTTTTGATGTTGTTACAAGTTTGAGTTTTTGCTTTTGCGAAGATTATAATATCATCAACAAAGGCAAGGAATGAAATTTTCATTCCGTTTCGTGAAATTTGGATGCCGATTCCGCTCTTTGGGTCGTTGCATTTAAGCTGTAGTTGCCTTGCAAGGGCCTCAGTGGCCAGAATGAATAGGTATGGTGATAAGGGGTCTCCTTGTCTTAGTCCCCTTCGGGGAAAGAATTGATCTGTTGGTCCATTATTGACCAGGACTGAGAATGATACAGTTTCGACACATTCTCGGATCCAGCCCACGAATTTTGGGTGGAACCCAAACTTGTTAAGGGTGTATACTAGGAACTCCCAGCTTATTCTGTCATATGCCTTTTCCATATCTAATTTGACGGCTATCCAGCCGTCCTTCCCTTTTTTATTTCTGAAGGAGTGGAAGATTTCATGTGCAATGAATGTATTATCGTGGATACTACGATTTTGGATAAATGCCCCTTGCATGGGGTGGATAATTTTTGTCATCATTGTTTTAAGGCGATTTGTAAGGATTTTTTATATCACTTTATATATAGTATTGCATAGGCTAATCGGCCTATAGTGATTGGTTGAGTTGGGGTTTTCACATTTGGGCAGTAGGGTAATGAAGGTGTGGTTAATTTGCTTTAAGATTTTTCCGGAATGGAAAAAGCTTTTAACAGCTTTTAGAACATCTGGGCCTACAATATGCCAATACTTCTTATAGAAGCAGGCTGGCATGCCATCAGGTCCTGGGGATTTATCATCCCCAATGTCGAATAATGCGTTTTTAATCTCTGTATTCGTAACTGGTCTAATTAATACAGCATTATCGTCCGCGGTTATTTCTTGGTTGATTGTTTGCGTAAAGTTTTGGAGTTTCTCACGATTGATTTCAAGAGCCCGAAAGCGATTCTCAAAATCCCGTTTAATTTCCGTTTTGATATTTTCAAGACCTGTGATCTGGGTCCCGTCTGATGTTCGAATTTCTTTGATGTTAGTCTTGTTTCTTCTTCCATTAGCAATTCTATGGAAGTATTTGGTGTTTTTGTCGTTTAGTTTGATGTGGTTTTTCTTGGCTCGTTGTTTCCAATATGTGTGGTGGAATTGGAGAAGGCACAGTCGTTTTTTGGATAATCTTTCTTGTTTTTGAATTAGTTGAGAGTTATTATTTTTAATTATTTCTTTTTGAATATGGATAAGCTCTTCATCAAGTTTCCTAACTTGTTCAAATATATTACCAAAAGTTTTTTTGTTCCAAGCTTTCGATTTTATTTTAAGTAGTTGTGTTTTCTTTATGATGTTGAACATGTGTGATCCGCCTGGGTTTAAGCTCCAGGCTTGTTTAATGATGTTTTGAAAGTCTTTTCTGGATGTCCACATCATTTCAAACTTGAATGGTTGTGCTTTGTATGTCCGTTCGGTCGGGATATTGCATGATATAGGGCAATGGTCAGATGATGAGAATGCGTGATTTTTGGTCACTAGTGATGGGTACCATTGGAGTATTTGGTCACTTACTAAGGTCCGGTCTAGCTTCTCGAACGTTGTGTTTATTAGTTGTTTAGATTTCCTCCATGTGAATTTATTCCCAATAGTTGGAACGTCACATAAGTCGCATTCGTTTTTGAAGTTGATAAGCCGTTCAAATCTAGTCGGGTTTGGGGTAGCGCCCCCTTGTTTTTCATCGGGTTGTTGGATTTCATTTAGGTCACCCATGATGATGCATGGAAGATTGCGTGTTTTTACAAATTCACTAAGTTTAGTCCAGAACTGTTCTTTGTTCTGTGCCTGAGGAGGTGCATAGGCAAAAATAATAATTAGTTCATTTGATGTATCCAGATTGGAATAGTGGAGAGCTATAAACCGGTCATCTTTATGGATGGTTTTTATTGTTTCATTTGATAGTTGGTGCCCTTTCCAGAGGATGCACAGACCGCCAGCAAGACCGTTGGTCGAGATGAACTCCAAAGAGTCAAACCCGGCCTTTTGCCAGCCTCTACAGTCCGGCGTATTGTTGGCTTTTGTTTCTATAAGTGCTATTAGGTTGATATTTTCGAGTCTACATAGCGAGTTTACTTCGGTCCAGAAGGACTTCCGTTTGGTTCCTCTACAGTTCCACATGCATAACTTCATAGGAAACTACTTAACGTGTGGTTTTTGACCGCTGGGGGATTTGGTAGTTCCCTCGTTTTTATATTGCTTTCCTTAGTTTTTGATTTTGGGTAGTTAGCTTTTATGATTCCGCCCCAAAATCGAACGTAGATGTATGGGTTGGAATTGACATCCAGGTTAATCTTTGTCCCGGTTTGAATTACTTTGGCTTTTAAGGCCTTAATTTCATTATTGGTTAATGCTAAAGTAGGATAAGTTAGTGACATGTTCAATGGTTTTAGCCACTTACGTGTGCTGGGTGTTTGCCATTTATTTCGTCCGCCCATTATTCTGGTTTGGGCTTTAGGTGCCAAAAAGGCCCATCAAATGGGCTGACTCCAAAACAAAGAAGGAACAAAGAAAAAGACACAGTAGACATCAAAGAACATAAGCAAAAGTAACACAGGCGAGTAAACCAACAACATATGCTCCATTCCATTAATCTCAACGACACAACAAACAAAGACATCAACAACAGCAAGGCAATACGTCCTATACAAGACTAGCCCAGCCGCACAGTCATAAATGAAAGATAACAAAGAAACAACAGACCCGCGGGTCAGGAAGAAGACACACCAAAACAGAAATTGACCGAACAACAAGTTGAGTTTCCTGAAGCATAGACAGACTTGGTTTAAGAATTGATGCACGGGAGGTTTAACATCTCCACACCTCGGGGTTATAGCGGTATTGTGATGCTCCGACAACCTGATCATATAATTAAAAACAAGAGTTTTGATATCAACCAAAGGATAGAAAAGTTACCAGAATCTCACGAATTCATAAAAAAGGCTTCCTTGATCAAATAAACTCCAAGGAAGATTAGTTCTCCATAATAGAAATAAAAACTAGGTTAAAAGTAAAAGTAGTCTCTAAAGTATGCTATGATAGTATGATCTCCTAAAACTCATGAACTAAAAACAACCGAATAAAAAAATAGATATAAAAGATATAATAAAAGATAAGATAGAGAAAAACGACGTCGGCGCGCAGAAACAACGACTCGCGAGCGTGGGTCCAAACCCGCGAGCACGGCTCCAGCTTCCTCTCGGCGGCCACGGAAATGGCATCACCCGCGAGCGCGGGTCTCAACCTGCGGTCGGGGGTCTTTTGACAACTTACTAGTGTCAACTTCAGAGGTAGTTTTGACCCACTTAGAGTTGGAATTTGAACTCGCCGTACAACCATGAATTGTAGCTCTTCGAGTTAGCTTTCCAATGATACCAATTTCAGCTTCATCCGATCACCATAGCTCCCGAACGATGCGTCACAAGAAAGTGGCGTCAAAACAACTCCAAATCAACACTTGTCTTCAAAACTCTTGCAATTCTTCAAATCGTGTCTTCGGTCTTCATATTACAATTATGCTCAAAACTAACCTAAACACACTCAAATCATACCTAAAATACAAGAGTTAACCTATATTAAACTAGAGCGTATCAACGGGGTAGATCTTAATCATCCCGTGATGATCCGAGGGATGGGTATAGTACGGAGAGTTAGGCTTAAGAGCGACTTCATTTCATTTGCCGGAATTAGTCATGATGAGAGGCAAGAAACAACGACAACCAACAACACAAATTAATGGCGACAGTAAAGGGTGGCCAAAATTATGTTTATGCTTATATTCTCGAGTTTTGCTTTGATACCATAAAGAATTAATTTAAGGATGAAAATCTACCTTTTATTATTAATAAGAAACATATTTATACAATAAAGGACCTAACTTAAACCTAACTTGTGGTATAAGCTTATAACTTTATATAACAAAGTACACCGGCCATAAGATAACTCTGTATAGATATTTACTATATTCTAATATATCTCATATATAAAATAAAACACCAAAAGATATAAAATTTTACACGGACACAAAGAAATAGAAAATCAGTCGAAAGTAACAGCGAAAGGCACACACCTCACGCATGTTCTTTTCTTCCCCCAAACCCAAAACTACCCTAATCTGCTCCGCACCAAACCTATCCATCCACCTTCGGCATCGAGGCCACCGACCCTTTCCTCTTGATGGCCCATAACAAAAAGAAATCGGTAAAGCAGTCAACCCTCATCTTGTCCACAACCCCTCAACCCTCCTCCCTCGGCCCCTAAATGTCTTTTGCTCTCGACACCCCAAATCTCATCACCACTAACAATTTTCGTCTCCTCAAAGCAGCTGACCACTAACTAATTCCGGCAAATGAAATGAAGTCGCTCTTAAGCCTAACTCTCCGTACTATACCCATCCCTCGGATCATCACGGGATGATTAAGATCTACCCCGTTGATACGCTCTAGTTTAATATAGGTTAACTCTTGTATTTTAGGCATGATTTGAGTGTGTTTAGGTCAGTTTTGAGCATAATTGTCATATGAAGACCGAAGACACGATTTGAAAAATTGCAAGAGTTTTGAAGACAAGTGTTGATTTGGAGTTGTTTCAACACCACTTTCTTGTAACGCTTATTCCGGGAGCTACGGTGATTGGATGAAGCTGAATTTGGTATCATTGGAAAGCTAACTCGAAGAGATACAATTCATCTTTTTACGGCGAGTTCAAATTCCAACTCTAAGTGGGTAAAAACTACCTCCGAAGTTGACACCAGATTGCTGAAACGCAGGATCCGCGCCCGCGGAAATATTCCGCACTCGCGGATGGAGGAGTATCCGCGCCCGCGGAAATATTCCGCGCTCGCGAATCGAAGGGATTTCGCGGCCGAGGTGACGAGCAGATTCGCGCCCGCGGATTATTTCCGCGCTCGCGGATCGAGGATTTTCAGCGCCGCCTCTGTTTCGTTATTTTCTATCTTTTAGTATTATTATATCTTAGGGTTTCGGACTTATTTCTACTATTTAAGCTTTGTTTCGAGTTTCACTTTAAGGTTAAACACAATTTCTAGCATACTTTTACTTTTAGGTTTTTATTTCAGTATTATGGAGAACTAATTTCCCTTTGGAGTTTGTTTGATCAAGGAAACCTTTTCATGTATTTCGTGAGGTTCTGGTAACTTTTCTATCCCTTGGTTAATATCAAAACTCTTGGTTTTATTTATATGATCTATGTTTGATTTGATAAGCCTGATCAACTTGTTTGATTGACTTAGATCTACTGTTTGGATTAGGTTTGATTGTTGTCTGTGCAATCTTATTTATCCTTGAAACAACTCTTTTCTAGGACCGTGGACTAGAATTGAGAAGAGTGTTTGATTGTTATTTTATGCATGAGACTCGTAGCTTGATTGCATGAATTAATATCCTTCTATCCTTAATATTTTGTATGATTTGAATTAAGCGTTCTTGTTCATATCATCCTTTCGCTTGGACCGTGGACAAGCGGAAATCTTTTATAAGGATTGGAATCAACTAGGGAATTAATAGAAAAGTGGATGAATCAATGATCGGATGAGTAAAAAGATGGAATTGATTGAATGAACTCTACTTTCTTCCAATTGATTTAATCTTTAGTAATATTTGCTTGTTTGTTTGTTTGCCTAAACTCCCAAAAACCCCTGTTTTTGTTCTTTGCTGATTAGTCAGAAATCCGATTCTCTTGGGTTCGACCCCTTGCTTACTTGCTATACTAGTTAGTAATTTATGGTTATTTATTTTTGATCTTGGCAACAACGACTTTAGCCGAGTCAAATTTTGGCGCCGTTGCCGGTGAATCGGTTTTAATTTTCTGATAAATCGGCGTTTCTGACGATCTGCGCCCTCGGATAAATTCCGCGCACGCGGACGATCCGCGCCCTCGGATAAATTCTGCGCCCGCGGACGATCCGCACCCTCGGATAAATTCCGCGCCCGCGAACGATCCGCGCCCTCGGATAAATTCTGCGCCCCCGGACAATCCGCGCCCTCGGAATTTTTCCGCGCCTGCGGATCGGTTCGTCCTGAATCCCCGAATTTGTGTAGACCTATCTTACGGTCTACACTTGTATATGCTAATGTCTACGTTTAGTCTTTGTCAGTTGCAGGATGAACCCTTTCATGAGTACTTCACTAGGTGCCAGGAAATCTTGCATGATCTCTCTGTTTGGGGGTTACACATAGGGCTTGATGATGCTTGCTATCACATCTTTATGGGGATGACTCTTGAGTCCCAACTAAGGATGTACCGCGAGAGCGATGCAAAATACGTCGTTTGGAAACCCATTGACCGATGGAATTTCTTTTGTTATATCCGAGCCAACGAGATCGAGATGCAGAAATTGGAGAATTAAATTGCTGAACAAAGAAAATTAGAGGAGGTGTTGGCCATCAAGACGGAAATTCTTGAAGAACCAACAGATCTCCCTGAAGAGCCAGTTCCACCCTCTCCAGAGGCACTCAGAGACCCTTCATTGGATGAAGAGATGGATGATCATAGTCATGTGATGATGGAGGAGGAAGATTTCCTTCAGTTTGACGACTCCTGGAGTGATGACCATGAGCCTGATGACTCGAAAAAGGAGCTAGATGATGATATGGAGATTGCCCTTCCACCTAAGGAGATGTCTATGTCTCCTTCCGTGGAGCCTTTTGTTGTGATCGATCATGATCCCTGTATCCTTCCCTCTTCTTCCTTACTCTCTATTGATATCTGTTTGCCTGATATTTCTGCAAAAGGTCCTGAGCATGATAGTTTACCTAGTGATTTCTTAAATTCTAAAGGTGGAAGTGTTGAGATAAAAATCATAACTTTTGATAAACTATCTCGTCCTTTCAACTGGTTCTATCCTAAACCTACTAATCCTGATTTCTCTAGTGGGTTTGATATACTGAAACGGTGTCTGAATGCTATATTATCTAGTTTCAAGTTATCATTGTGTTATATTTGCCTTCATGAGAGTTGTTCGCAGGATTTTGACAGATTGCTTCGGGCTTTGACGATGTCCGAGTCTTGAGACAATAAGGACGTCGGGTCAAACGACGTTAAACAAAGGTGCTGCTCGGGAGGCAACCCGAGGTGAGTTTTTCTTTTTCTTTCATTTTTAATTTTTAGTTTAGTTTTAGTTTTAGTTTTGGTTTTGGTTTTGTCGGGATAACTTGCAGGTACAATTTTTCCCATCAAAAGAAGCCAGTCCGCTCCATCCGCGCCCCCGGATTTTTCCGCGCCCGCGGATCGGCCTGACAGAATTAATTTTCGTTTTATCCAGAAAAATTATAAAAAAAATTTTAAAAAATAAATTAAATAAAAATAAAAGGTTTTCGGGTGAAACCCCTGAAATAAAAGGTTTTCGGGTGAAACCCCCGAGATAAATCAGGAAAAAAAAAGAAGAGAGAAAAAAAAGGAGTGTTCTTCCATATTCTATCAGCACCCACCAATCCACTTTTCTATATCTTTCCATGTCTAGTTCCATGGTCATTCCCAAGTATGGGGGAATCTTCATTTTCAAGGCTCGTACTACATTAATGCTTAAGGCGAGATTCAGAGTTCGTTTGTGAGTTCGTGTTCAGTTTTGTTGATCGTGTTCTCTAACCATTTTTTTCACGATCGGAGCGGACCCGCGCCCGTGGTTTTTTCTTGACGACGGATCATCTGGAGATTTCTGAGCTATTCATCCAAGCCTTTGAAGCGTTCTTCCATCTCTTCTTTCGTATGTGAGTCTTCTGATTTTCCTCTTCTATGCTTAATTCTTTTCTCTTTACTTCATTGAGGACAATGAAGGATTTAAGTATGGGGGAGGAAGTACTCACTACGCTTATCATAGATAGTTGCTTTTTAGTTATTTTTCGTTATTTTTATGGGATTTTTGTTCCATGTTTTGTATAGAGAAAATTTTGAAAAATAAAAAAAAATGAAAAAAAATAAAAAAAGCCATAAAAAATAGAGAAAAAGGCATAGAAAATCCTGGGATGAGTTGAAAACCCGAAAGGGCGGCTCAGGTAATAAGCAGGTAACCCGGACCAGCATTAGGCTAGGGTAATATGAGGTTTATGAGAGATGTGAGTAATTGTGATCACACATAAGAAAAATGAAAAGAGTGATTAGGTGAAAACCCGAAAGGGCGCCTAAGTAGAATGAGTGGTAAAATCAGAGTGATTAGGATTATGTTCTACTTTGGGGCTTGGGGATTACACTTTAGATGTTGGGTAGATCCTAGGTTGCTCTACACTTTTTAGAGCTTGAGTGCTATATCTTGTATCTGTGAGGTGTGTGATTTGAGCTTTCATGTTTTTGCTCATTATTTCTATACATGGGTCTGGGTTATGAGTTGAGAGTTAGATTTTTCATATTTCCCTTTACTTCCTGTGGATCTTTGATAGGATTTATTGTTAGATTTATTTTGAGCTTACTCGAGGACGAGCAAGATCTAAGTATGGGGGAATTTGATATGCTTACTCTGGTATAGGTTAACTCTTGTATTTTCGGCATGATTTGAGTGTGTTTAGGTTAGTTTTGAGCATAATTGTCATATGAAGATCGAAGACACGATTTGAAGAATTGCAAGAGTTTTGAAGACAAGTGTTGATTTGGAGTTGTTTCGACACCACTTTCTTGTAACGCTTATTCCGGGAGCTACGGTGATTGGATGAAGCTGAATTTGGTATCATTGGAAAGCTAACTCGAAGAGCTACAATTCATCTTTTTACGGCGAGTTTAAATTCCAACTCTAAGTGGGTCAAAACTACCTCCGAAGTTGACACCAGAATGCTGAAACGCAGGATCCGCGCCCGCGGAAATATTCCGCGCTCGCGGATGGAGGAGTATCCGCGCCCGCGGAAATATTCCGCGCTCGCGGATCAAAGGGATTTCGCGGCCGAGGTGACGAGCAGATCCGCGCTCGCGGATCGAGGATTTTCAGCGCCGCCTCTGTTTCGTTATTTTCTATCTTTTAGTATTATTATATCTTAGGGTTTCGGACTTATTTCTACTATTTAAGCTTTGTTTCGAGTTTCACTTTAAGGTTAAACACAATTTCTAGCATACTTTTACTTTTAGGTTTTTATTTCAGTACTATGGAGAACTAATTTCCCTTTGGAGTTTATTTGATCAAGGAAACCTTTTCATGTATTTCGTGAGATTCTGGTAACTTTTCTATCCCTTGGACAATATCAAAACTCTTGGTTTTATTTATATGATCTATGTTTGATTTGATAAGCCTGGTCAACTTGTTTGATTGACTTAGATCTACTGTTTGGATTAGGTTTGATTGTTGTCTGTGCAATCTTATTTATCCTTGAAACAACTCTTTTCTAGGACCGTGGACTAGAATTGAGAAGAGTGTTTGATTGTTATTTTATGCATGAGACTCGTAGCTTGATTGCATGAATTAATATCCTTCTATCCTTAATATTTTGTATGATTTGAATTAAGCGTTCTTGTTCATATCATCCTTTCGCTTGGACCGTGGACAAGCAGATATCTTTTATAAGGATTGGAATTAACTAGGGAATTAATAGAAAAGTGGATGAATCAATGATCGGATGAGTAAAAAGGTGGAATTGATTGAATGAACTCTACTTTCCTTGAATTGATTGAAACCCAACAATATTTGCTTGTTTGTTTGTTTGCCTGAACTCCCAAAATACCTGTCTTTGTTCTTTGCTGATTAATCAGAATTCCGATTCTCTTGGGTTCGACCCCTTGCTTACTTGCTATACTAGTTAGTAGTTTAGGGTTATTTATTTTTGATCTTGGCAACAACGATTTTAGCCGAGTCAAATTTTGGCGCCGTTGCCGGGGAATCGGTTTTTAATTTTCTGTTTAATCGGCGTTTCTGACGAAACCGCGACCTTTGAAATTTTCCGCGCCCGCGGAAAATCCGCGCCCTCGGAATTTTTCCGTGCCCGCGGATCGGTTCGTCCAGATCCCCTGAATTGTTAAGAACCTATCTTATGGTTCTTACCCGTTCTACTGATAATTCTCCTGTTGTTCCGTTTGATCCAGAAATTAACAGGACTCTGAGATAATTGAGACGTCAAGTTCATGCTCAAGTTCTGGGCATACAGTTTGATCCAATTTCTTCTTCTTCTTCATCTGATTCAGAGGTTGAAGAGCAGCTAGTGACCATGGCAGATCGCACTATTAGGCAACTTACTGCGCCTAATTTAGAGCAACAACAACTTGGTCTTCAGTTTCCCACTCTGGGAGAAGGAGTGAAGTTTGAGCTTAAGTCTGGTCTTCTCCACTATTTGCCTAAGTTCCATGGGCTGAGTGGGGAAGATCCAAATAAACACCTCACAGTGTTCCATTCTGTCTACTTGTATGAGTACTATGAGCGTTACAGGAGACTCATAGCCAGTTGTCCCTACCATGGCTATTCCGATAAAGACCTGATTTGTTATATTATTGAAGGTCTCTGTGACGCTGATAGGCGCCTGATGAATGCGTCTTGTGGAGTTTCTTATGAGAATCTCACTCGTAGGCAGGCGTTTGAGAAGTTGGAGACTCTAGCAGAGCAATGCAGAAATCAAAGAAAGAGATCCAACAGTAGGTCTGTTCATTCTATCAATGATTCCCTGAATGCTGAAGTAAGGGAGTTGAAAGCTATGATGAAGCAACTGTTGGCGGGCAATGGAGCTTCAAGTTCAAGGGCTTGTGGAATTTGTGGTGAATCTAGCCATCTTTCTAATGCATGCCCTATCATGCAAGAGCCAGCAGCTGATGTGAACGTTATAGGGAACTATGAACAGAGGCCCCGGAATGACCCATATTCAAATACTTTTAATCCGGGGTGGGCAAACCATCCAAACTTTAGGTGGAATCAACAACCTCAACAACCTTTTCCACCATAGGGAGGTCAGCCCAACTATGTTCCCAGGCCTAATTATGTGCCAAGGCCCCAGGCTCCTCAGGAAAATCCAGCCATCATCAATCAGCTTATGAAGGAAAATCAAGAGACTAAGGTTGTGATGAAGAGTTTGGAAATTCAGTTAAGTCAGATTGCAACCACTCTGAACCGGCTAGAAGCTAAGGACTCGGGAAAATTGCCATCTCAGCCCATTAACCCGAGAAAGAATGTGAGTGCAATGACATTAAGGAGTGGGAAAGAGCTGGATATTGAAATTTCAGCCAGCGGAAACCAGTCGAGTCAAATTTTGGCGCCGTTGCCGGGGATCGAACCCGCGTGACAGGCGGGAATACTTACCACTATACTACAACGAAAATTTCACGGATCAGACCTTTACTCAATAGATTGAATAATTACTTTTTCTTTTTCTATTTTAATTGTGCTCGGTGCTCCAACGTTAAATTGAATGTCAGTATACGACAATAGCTTTACTTCTGAAAAAAACAGATTTCCTTCCGCATAGCTAATATGGATGATAATACCGAGTTTCAGTGGTGTCTCTTTAATAAGCCACTTCCGAAAGAATAAAATAGATTGACTGAAGAAACGACACAAAATAACTGCTAATGGAGGGAGGGTAGATATTTCGGTATTTTCTGGTGAGAGACATTACTTTTCTTAAAAGATATAAAAATATTGTTCAAATCTTTATAATTATGAAACATACATTTCATTTATGCATGTTTCTGACATATATATTACATGAGAAGAACCATACCGATTCTTTAATGTTTGTGCCCCACAATAATATTTATTTTTATAGTAATATATTAATATTTTTAAATCTTTAAACTAATTATAAAAAAATCTTTTTTTTGTTTAAATAAGACAAATGAGTTAAAATGACCCATAATTAAGCCAAACAAATGAAAAAGGTAAAGCATGTCAACGGGTCGACCCGTAACCCATAAACCGGATCATGGGTCGAGGCGGGTCGACACGTTGAAGTACCCTAATCTGTTGCTCTCCAACCCTAGCCGTCCACCTTCGACATCGAGGCCATCGACCCTTGCCTCTTGATGGCCCATAACAAAAAGAAATCGGTAAAGCTCTCAACCCTCATCCCCAACCCCTGAATGTCTTGTTGCTCTTGACTCCCCAAATCTCATCTCCACTAACAATCTTTGTCTCCTCAAATCAGCTCCCTCGCTCTGTCTGATGGATCACCTACCCAATCCTCCCTCTCCCTTCGCCAAATCCCCCCTTCCTCCCCTTCTTTCGACCCCCTCTTCTCCTATCGACACCAAACCTCCATCACCAAAAGTTTTGATGGTGTCCACGATGGTGCCCGGAGCCTCCTTAAAAGATATCCTCTGCAGTGGGCAGGGCTTTCGGACTCAACCACTTATTCCACTCACTCATGTGGAAGGCATCGTTGGAGGTATCATCGACTTCTCAAAGGAAGATGCCACTGTCATGGTTTTCTGATGGTCTCTCTCCCTCGTTGGAGCGCCAATGGGAGGTAAGATCTCTTATTGAGCTTTTGGAGCGGTACATTTCTTCTCACTGGACATATTTTCCACTCCCGAAACGCCTCCTTAATTTCAAGGGCAACTTTGTCTTCCAATTTGCTCAAGAACACTTGGTCTCTATGCTCTAGAAATCTTCTTTGTTAATTGCTATTCAACTCCCTCTGGTCCTCAAATGATTGAAACCTGAAATGGCACTTGATCTCTATTTTCTTAAATATATTCCCATCTAGAACATTCTCCTTGACGTGCGGTTATGGTGAGAGAAAATACTTGCCAAAGTGGGCTTGGTGGTCGGTTGGTCAATCCTCATTGACCTTACTTCTGTCTGCCTAGACCGCCTCTCCTATGCTAAAGTCATGGTGGAGATCTCTGCCTCCATTGAGCTTTTGCATGAGGTAACCTTTTGTGAACCAAATAGGGAGGTTATCCACCAAGCTATCCATTTTTATTAGCTTTTACCTCATTGTCCATCGTGTAGGAAATTCGGACACCGGGAGATCTCTACTAAGCTTTTACATGAGGTCAACTTTCGTGGATGGAATGGGGAGGTTATCCGCCAAGCTCTCCATTTTGACTAGCTTCTGCCTCATTGTCCATTGCGTAGTAAATTCGGACACTGTTGCCCCCGCCCCTCCAGCCAATTAACCACCACAACCTCCCCCTACCCATACCAATGCCACTCGGGCAGAGACCTCTCGCTACATCCACTCGCCCCTCCTTCTACAAGCTACAATTGCCCTGCTCTACCTTGTCCCACCCCAGCCAGATCTGGCCCACCCCAAATTGCTTCCATAAGCGATAAGAATGGGCTCAAATACAAGGCTTTGGATGCCCCTCCTCCCCAAATTCCCCACACTCCATCCCAACCGAGCTCCTCTTCCACCCAAATCGCTTCCTTCAGACTCCCTAGCCCTCTCCTCTTCCCCTCCTCAAATTAATTTCCCTTTTAATCTCCCCTTAATGCCCCAAACTTATCTAAGGGTAAGATACCCAAATCCTTTTAAGAACCTTTCCATGATTAATACTACCATATCAGCGTGGGAGACTGTGCGTGCCGAAGGGGAACAGTTTTAAACATTTTGTGGCTAAAATATCACCAGCAAACTCATTAATGTAAACACTTTGGAGTTGTGGGTGGTATATAACAATTCCCTTGGACAAAAATAAAATAAAATTAGAAGATTGAAAATAAAGGATAAGTTGAAGTTTTTATTTCCCACTCGATGAAAACATAATAAGAATAAAAGTTAGAAAACACACTTGGTTCAATCTATCCAACCTATCTTAAAGCTTTTGCACTAAAGAGGGAAGCTGAAGAAATTGAGCAATTTCTTGAAATTGAGGTAACTCATGGGACATCTAATGCCTAATGAACTCCTGCGTACGATGTTCTCTAGTGTTAGGTTGTGCAGCCATTTCAGCTAAAAGCTTTAAATAGTGGACGACCCATTTGAGTTGTTTAGCATCAAAGTCTTGGAGATGAATGGGGAGATACCATGAGAATGGACCGACATTGACATATCCAGAAAGATATGGAGACATTACAGCAGTGTCGTGGTCAATTCTAACCTCCTCTAAATCTCTACTCACTAAAATATACGAGTCTGGGTGATCATCCATGATTTTTTCTTTAGCTTCAATAAGTTGTAGAGATTTAGAAAAAAGATGGGAGAAGAGGGAAGAAAGAAGAGGGGAGAATTACAAGATGGAGAAGAAAGATGATGTTCATAAATATACAACCCCATACAGAAGAAAAAAATCACTTAGTACAGGGATATTGACCCAATGACAATAAAGTGACTGAACAATTACTCAATGGACCTTTACTCAATACAATGACTGAGTACAAGGAGGAAAAAAGGGATATTGAGTATACGTAAATAGTCTCTCACGGATCAGACCTTCACTCAATGGATTGAATAATTACTTTTTCTTTTTCTATTCTAACTTGTGCTCGGTGCTCCAACATTAAATTGAATGTGAGTATACGACAATAGCTTTACTTTTGAAAAAAACAGATGTTCTTCTGCATAACTAATATGGATGATAATACAGAGTTTCAGTAATATTTCTTTAATACGCCACTTCCGAAAGAATAAAATAGCTTGACCGAAAAAACAAGACAAAATAATTGCTGATGGAGGGAGGGAAGATATTTCAGTATTTTCTGGTGATAGACATTACTTTTTCTTAAAAGATAAAAAAAAGATTGTTCAAATCTTTATAATTATGAAACATGCATTTCATTTATGCATGTTTCTGGCATATATATTACATCAGAAGAGCCATACTGATTCTTTAATGCTTGTGCCCCACAATAATATTTATTTTTTTATAGTAATATATTAATATTTTTAAATATTTAAACTAATTATAAAATATCTCTTTTTTGTTTAAATAAGACAAACGAGATAGAATGACCCATAATTAAGCCAAAAAATCAAAAAGGTCAAGCAGGTCAACTGGTAGACTCGTAACCCATAAATCGGATTATGGGTCGGGTCGGGTCGACATGTTGAACTACCCCAATCTGTTTCTCTCCAACCCTAGTTGTCCACCTTCGACATCGAGGCCACCGACCCCTGCCTCTTGATGGCCCATAATAAAAAGAAATCGGTAAAGCTCTCAACCCTCATCTTGTCCTCGACCCCTCAACCCTCCTCCCCCAACCCCTGAATGTCTTGTTGCTCTTGACTCCCCAAATCTCATATCCACTAACAATCTTCGTCTCCTCAAATCAGCTCCCTCGCTCTGTCTGATGGATCCCCTACCCAATCCTCCCTCTCACTTCGCCAAAACCCTCCTTTTCTCCTATCGACACCAAACCTCCCTTGCCAAAAGTTTTGGTGGTGTCCGCGATGGCGTCGGAAGTCTCCTTCAAAGATATCCTCTGTAGCGTGCAGGCCTTCCGCACTAAACCAGTTATTCCCCTCACTCATGTGGAAGGCATCGTTGGAGGTATCATCGATTTCTCAAAGGAAGATGCCACTGTCATGATTTTCCGGTGGTCTCTCTCCCTCGTTGGAGCGCCAATGGGAGGTATGATCTCTTATTGAGCCTTTGGAGTGGTACATTTCTTCTCACTGGACATATTTTCCCCTTCCCAAACTCCTCCTTATTTTCAAGGGCAACATTGTCTGTTGGTGATTTGTGAAAATTCATCAATCCCGTTGAGAGCATGTTGAGGTAAAGAAGTCACAAGGGAAATGTTGATTGAGAAAATTGACTAAATGTGACTTGCCATGATATGACAAAGAGAAGCAGTCATGAGAAAGAAAAGAGATCCAAGGTATGCACACCGGCACCAAAGCACGGAACCTCGTATGCAACGACACTAGATGAGGGCGCGCCTAGGGCGCTTCGGTGCTCGGTAATGGCACAAAGGCTTCGACACTCGGTGGAGATGTGCCGATGCATGCGTGGCTAAATGGGGCACGCCTATGACGTTGCTTTGGCACGTCTATGATTGCGTGGTACTAGCGGCGCGCCGAGGGAGTGTGCATTATGCTTGCGGCGTGCCTAGGGTTTAGGCACGAGGCACCAAGTCCAAACAATTGAGCAAAGGTATGTTTTGAGCTTGAGAAATGAGTCTAATAGCTTTGTGCATAATCTAATGAAGTTTAGGAAGCTTCTCTAAAGCTTGGTGGATGCCCTAAGCATGGACCAAAGCTTGAGAATAGCTTGGCACATAGTTATGTATGCTAGAAAGGAGTATCAAAGCTTCATACTAGTTTAGAGTTTGCTCTAGAAGCTTGAATAAGCTCTTGACTCAAAGTACAAGTTTTATAAGAAGTTTATGTAGCTAAGGTTTAGCTCATGGAAGCTCAAACTAGCTCAAGTTAGCTCAAGTAGCTTGTAAGTCAGCTCAATGAGCTCAAACGCAGCTCAAGCCAACTCAACTTGCTGGATGCTAGCTCAACTAGCTAAGGGCCAGCTACACTAGGTAAGTGACCTAGATAGGTACCTAGCTATGCTAGCTTGGTGGGGGCCTTGGTGGGCCAGCCCATGGGGCGTGGCTATTGGGCTTGATGGGCCGCAAGCATGGACGTAGACATGGGCTGCATGGCATGCCATTATAGGCCTGTCTTGTGGGCTTTGGATTGGATTTTCTATAGGAGTTTTGGACCATTTCCTTGGGCCTATATGGGCAGGATTTGGATGCATATTTGGACTCCATAATGGGCTGTTTTGGACTCCCTTAATGACAAGGAAAGAGAAAAATGGATAAGGATGGAGTTAGTTACAACTTCTCCTACTTTTACTCTTGGCCTCTCTTTTATGTAACCGATTTTGTAACTTCCTTTTGGCGGTTATTGGACAGCCATGGACACCTATAAATAGGGGTGATTGTCGTCCATTTGGAGACATGAAAGAACACACGGAAGTAGACACAAAATAAACACAAATTGGTATAACTTTACACTAATAGTCGATCAAGACATGATTGGTGTAGTTGTGTGTTTTCACGAGTGAATCAAACACAAGTGTGTAGTATCATGGATTGATCTTCACGAGTGCATGTGAAGAAGGAACCTCAAGTGGAGTGGCGTGACGATTTCGTCCAAGTGAAGGAAGAACCACAAGAGCCATGGGAGAGCGACTTCGTTCAAGTCAAGAATGAAGAGGAGTCGTGGAACTCGAATAAGGTACGTTTAATCTTAATAGAGTTGGATTGCCAACATCTCTATTGTTTGTGTGGTACGTTTTATCCCACAACGATATTGCAGAATCCCTTGGCATGGAATAGGGGCAATATACGTTGAAGGAAAGCTTGATCTCATTGAGTGACTCGTATCCTTTATCCGGTCATCTTAATAAAACGTTTAAAGTGGGTCGATGGTGATTACCTTTACGGTCTACATCCAACGAGACTACCGTTCGGGGTCTACTCGCGAGATTACCTTTCGAGGTCACCTCAAACCGCCTTGTTATACAAGGATCGACTTTCACTTTCAACTTGTTTATGCAACATAACTATTCCGATTTCATACCCTAAAATCCAACATTGTCTTCCAATTTGCTCAAGAACACTTGGTCTCTGTAATACGCTCTAGTTTAGTATAGGTTAACTCTTGTATTTTAGGTATGATTTGAGTGTGTTAAGGTTAGTTTTGATCATAAATGTAATATGAAGACCGAAGACACGATTTGAAGAATTGCAAGAGTTTTGAAGACAAGTGTTGATTTGGAGTTGTTTTGACGCCACTTTCTTGTAACGCATCGTTCGGGAGCTACGGTGATCGGATGAAGCTGAATTTGGTATCATTGTAAAGCTAACTCGAAGAGATACAATTCATGTTTTTACGGCGAGTTCAAATTCCAGCTCTAAGTGGGTCAAAACCACCTCCGAAGTTGAAACCAGAATGCTATCAGAGGACCCGCGCTCGCGGGTCGGGACCGCGCTCGCGGTTTGACGAGGATCCGCGGCCGAGGGATGAAGATTGGGACCGCGCTCGCGGGTCGTTGTTTCCGCGCGCCGAGTTATTTTATCTTATCTTATATCTTTTTATATCTTTAGGTTTCGGTTGTTTTTCTACTATTTAAGTTTAGTTTCGTAGCAGCCTTTCGGAGACTTGAATTTCTAGATTTTATTTCAGTTTTTATTTTTTATTATGGAGAACTAATTTCCCTTAGAGTTTGTTTGATCAAGGAAGCCTTTTTATGTAATTCGTGAGATTCTGGTAACTTTTCTATCCCTTGGTTAATATCAAAACTCTTGTTTTAATTCCATGATCTATGTTTGATGTTATGAGCCTGATCAACTTGTTTGATTGAATTAGATCTACTGTTTGGATTAGGTTTGATTGTTGTATGTGCAATTTTATTTATCCTTGAAACAACTCTTTTCCAAGACCGTGGACTGGAATTGAGAAGAGTATTTGATTGTTATTTTATGCATGAAACTCTAGCTTGATTGCATGATTTAATATCCTTTTATCCTTAATACTTTGCATGATTTGAATTAAGCGTTCTTGTTCATATCATACTTTCGCTTGGACCGTGGACAAGCGGAAATCTTTTATAAGGATTGGAATTAACCTGGGAATTAATAGAAAAGTGGAAAAGTCAATGATCGAATGATTAAAAAGGTGGAATTGATTGAATGAACTCTGCTTTCCTTAATTGATTTGAATCCTAATACTATTTGCTTGCTTAAACTCCCAAAACCCCTGTTTTGCTCTTTGCTGATTGATTAGAATACCGATTCTCTTGGGTTCGATCCCTTACTTGCATGCTATACTAGTTTGTAATTTAGGGTAATTTATTTTTTGTCTTGGCAACAACGACTTTAGCCGAGTCACTCTGTTCTCTAGAAATCTCCTTGGTTACTTGCTATTCAACTCCCTCTGGTCCTCAAATGATTGAAACCTGAAATGACACTTGATCTCTCTTTTCTTGAATATATTCCAAATCTAGAACATTCTCCTTGACCTTGACATGCGATTTTGGTGAGAGAAAATACTTTCCAAAGTGTGCGCGGTGGTCGGTCGACCGATCCTCATTGACCTTACTGCTACGTGCCTGGATCGCCTCTCCTATACTAGAGTCATGGTGGAGATGTCTGCCTCCATTGAGCTTTTGAATGAGGTCACCTTTTGTGAACCGAATAGGGAGGTTATCCACCAAGCTATCCATTTTTACTAGCTTCTACCTCATTGTCCATCGTGTAAGAAATTCGCACACCGGGAGATCTCTACTAAGATTTTACATGAGGTTAACTTTCGTGAATGGAATGGGGAGGTTATCCCCGCTCCTCCAGCCAATTAACCCCCCTTAACCTCCCCCTACCCATACCAATGCCAATAAGGCAGTTACCTCTCGCTACATCCACTCTCCCCTCCTTCTACAAGCTCTAATTGCTCTACTCTGCCTCGTCCCACCCCAGCCAGATCTAGGCCACCCCAGATTGCTTCCACAAGCGATAAGAATGGGCCCAAAGACAAGGCTTTGGATGCCCCTCCTTCCCAAATTCCCCACCCTCCATCCCAACCGAGCTCCTCTTCCACCCAAACGCTTCCTTCAGACTCCCTGGCCCTCTCCTCTTCCCCTCCTCAAATTGATTCCCCTTTTAATCTCCCCCTAATGCCCCAAACTTGCCTAAGGGTAAGTTACCCAAACCCTTTCAAGAACCTTGCCATGATTAATACTACCATATCAGCCTGGGAGACTATGAGGGCCGAACGGGAATGGTTCTAAACTTTTTGTGGCTAAAATATCACTAGCAAACTCATGAATGTAAACACCTTGGAGTTGTGGGTGGTATATAACAATTCCCTTGGACAAAAATAAAATAAAATTAGAAGATTGAAAATAAAGGATAAGGTGAAGTTTTTATTTCCCACTCGATGAAAACATAATTAGAAGAAAAGTTAGAAAACACACCTGGTTCAATCTATCCAAACTATCTTGAAGCTTTTGCAATAAATAGGGAAGCTGAAGAAATTGAGCAATTTCTTGAAATTGAGGTAACTCATGGGACATCCAATGCCTAATGAAATCCCGCATACGATGTTCTCTAGTGTTAGGTTGTGCAGCCGTTTCAGCCAAAATCTTTAAATAGTGAACGACACATTTGAGCTGCTTGGCATCAAAATTCTGGAGAGGAATGGGGAGATACTGTGGGAATCGATCGACATTGACATAGCCAGCAAGATATGGAGACATCACATCAGCGCCATGGTCAATTCTAACCTCCTCTAAATCTCTACTCACTAAAATATACGAGTCTGGGTGATCATCCATGATTTTTTCTTTAAATTCAATAAGTTGTAAAGATTTATAAATAAGATGGGAGAAGAAGAAAGAAAGAAGAAAGGAGAATTACAAGATGTATAAGAAGGATGATGTTCATAAATATACAACCTCATACAGAAGAAAAAAAATCACTTATTACAGGGATATTGACCCAATGACAATAAAGTGACTGAACAATTACTCAATGGACCTTTACTTAATACAGTGAGTACAAGGAGGAAAAAGGGATATTGAGTATATGACAATAGTCTCTCACGGATCAGACCTTCACTCAATGGATTGAATAATTACTTTTTCTTTTTCTATTCTAACTTGTGCTCGGTGCTCCAACATTAAATTGAATGTGAGTATACGACAATATCTTTACTTCTGAAAAAAACAGATGTCCTTCTGCATAGATAATATGGATGATAATAAAAATTTTCAGTAATGTCTCTTTAATAAGCCACTCCCGAAAGAATAAAATAGCTTGATCGAAGAAAAGCGACAAAATAACTGCTGAGGGAGGGAGGACAGATATTTCAGTATTTTCTCGTGAGAGACATTACTTTTTCTTAAAAGATATAAAAAGATTGTTCAAACCTTTATAGTTATAAAACACACATTTCATTTATGCATATTTCTGGCATATATATTACATCAAAAGAGCCATACCGATTCTTTAATGCTTGTGCCCCACAATAATATTTATTTTTATAGTAATATATTAATATCTTTAAATCTTTAAACTAATTATAAGAAAATCTTTTTTTTTGTTTAAATAAGACAAACGAGTTAAAATGACCCATAATTAAGCCAAACAAATGAAAAAGGTAAAGCATGTCAACGGGTCGACTCGTAACCCATAAACCGGATCATGGGTCGAGTCGGGTCGACACGTTGAAGTCCCCTAATCTGTTGATGTCCAACCCTAGCCGTCCACCTTCGACATCGAGGCCACCGACCCTTGCCTCTTGATGGCCCATAACAAAAAGAAATCGGTAAAGCTCTCAACCCTCATCTTGTCCTCGACCCCTCAACCCTCCTCCCCCAACCCCTGAATGTCTTGTTGCTCTTGACTCCCCAAATCTCATCTCCACTAACAATATTTGTCTCCTCAAATCAACTCCCTCGCTCTTTCTGATGGATCACCTACCCAATCCTCCCTCTCCCTTCGCCCAAACCCCCCTCTCTCCCCTTCTTTCGACCCCGTCTTCTCCTATTGACACCAAACCTCCCTCGCCAAAAGTTTTGGTGGTGTCCGCGACGGTGCCCGGAGTCTCCTTCAAAGATATCCTCTGCAGCAGGCAAGCCTTACGCACTAAACCACTTATTCACCTCTCTCATGTGGAAGGCATCGTCGGAGGTATCATCGACTTGTCAAAGGAAGATGCCACTGATATGGTTTTCCGATAGTCTCTCTCCCTCCTTGGAGCGCCAATGGGAGGTAAGATCTCTTATTGAGGTTTTGGAGCGGTATGTTTCTTCTCACTGGACATATTTTCCACTCCCCAAGCTCCTCCTTAATTACAAGGGCAATTTTGTCTTCCAATTTGCTAAAGAACACTTGGTCTCTGTGCTTGAGAAATCTCCTTGGTTACTGATAGCTTGCATATAGGAGTAGTTTAGATGCATGTTTTATATATGTTTTAGCTAGTTTTAGGTTGGTTTTATGTAGTTTTTAGGTTTTTGTGTTGTCGGGTATTATGCGCTGGTTTGCTCGGTTTTGCAGGTTTTTAGGTTCAGGAGCAACAGCGGGGCGAAATTTTAATTGGCCATGGCGGTGGTGGATGAGCTAAAGGAAGCTAGGAGGTGTTGCAATGAAGATTAAAGAAGTAGGAATGAAGAGCCAAGAACAAGGAGATTGCTCGGGATGCAAGCCGAGTTTGCAAGCCGCGCAATCTGAACTGGGAGCCAATTACGCGGGATGGCAACATTGCGCGGCCGCGCATTTTGGTAAAGCCGCGCATTCGGTGTTTTTACGCGGACGTGATTTTTGGGTCGAGCTCTTGGTTTTGGGCTTGATATTCGGGATTTATTATATCTTGGCCGAGTAGTATGTTGAAGATATAGATATTGAGGGTTATTTTTAGAAGACATATATATATATATATATACTTTATGTTAGATTATTTTCTCATAACTTTTGATCAACTTTGGAGGTTAGGGTTTTTCTTTTTGGAGGCAGACTTTGAAACCTTTGTAAGTTTGATTTCAATTTAATTATGCATTGCTAAATTTATTGTGTTTGGCTAGTTATTGAAGTCGTGATTTGTATGTAGTTGCGAGGTTTGATTGATTCTCAACAAACTTGAATAGAAATTATTCCCTGCGCTTAATTGAATCTAAACTAGGGTTTTGTTAGATTAGCTACCTAATTGAATTCCTAGATAAAACTGAATCTGATTAATTACCGGTTGGAGTTAATTGGATACAAAGTATACTTTAATCAATTAGTACCGGTTGGACTAGTTGATTAAAGAAGGGAATAAATTCACAAGTCACTTAGATGTCTGGTTGCTCTAAGTGTTTGTTTCTATTGATAACTTGAATTGTTATGTTGTTGTTTAATTGAATCTAGAAGGTCTTCTAGGTTGTTAGATGATTAGGGTTGTTAGCCTGGTAGTTCTATCAACTAAATCTGAAGTTTGGGTTTTAATCCTTAGTAGGGTCATTATCCACAGTAGATTATTCAAGTGAGAAGAGAATCAAGAGAATCGATGATCAACAAAGCAATATCATGATGGATTTAACTAGTTGAACACGTTTGTCTCTCATATATTTAAATCATCCTTGCATTCATATTTATTCCTATTCTTGCATAGTAGTTTAGATAATTATTTAGAAAACCCCCCTTTTTGTTACTTGGCACGCAAGTAAAAGCATAAATACACGAGTCTCTGTGGGATCGATCCTTACTTACCGCTCTACTGAGTTGGTTAAGCTAAGGATTCTTTGATAGGTATAAACGACCACGAAAATACCTCATTAATTACTTGCTATTCAACTCCATATGTTTCTCAAACGCTTGAAACTTGAAATGGCACTTGATCTCTCTTTTCTTGAAGATATTCTCATCTAGAACTTTCTCCTTGACCTTGACGTGCTTGGTGATAGAAAATGCTTGCCAAAGTGGGCTCGGTGGTCAGTCGGCCGATCCTCATTGACCTTACTTCTGCCTGCCAGGACCACCTCTCTAATGCTAGAGTCATTGTGGAGATCTCTGCCTCTATTGAGCTTTTGAATGAGGTCACCTTTCGTGAACCGAATAGGGAGGCTATCCGCCAAGCTATCCATTTTTACTAGCTTTTTCCTCATTGTCCCTAATGTAGGAAATTCGGACACCGGGAGATCTCCACTAAGCTTTTACATGAGGTCACCTTTCGTGGACGAAATGGGGAGGTTATCCGCCAAGCTCTCCAATTTGGCTAGTTTCTGCCAAATTGTCCCTTGCGTAGGAAATTCGGACACCGTTGCCCCCGCCCTCCAGCCAATTAACCCCCATAACCTCCCCCTCCCCATACCAATGCCACTCGGGCGGAGACCTCTCGCTACATCCACTGCCCCTCCTTCTACAGGCTCCAATTGCTCTGCTTTGCCTCGTCCCATCACAGACAGATCTGGCCCACCCCAGATTGCTTCCACAAGCGATAAGAATGTTCCCAAGGACAAGGCTTTGGATGCCTCTCCTCCCCAAATTTTCCTCCCTATATCCCAACCGAGCTCCTCTTTCACCCAAACGCTTCCTTCAGACTCCCTGGCCCTCTCCTCTTCCCCTCCTCAAATTAATTCCCCTTTTAATCTCCCCTAATGCCGCAAACTTGTCTAAGGGTAAGATACCCAAACCCTTTCAAGAACCTTGCCATAATTAATACAACCATATCAGCGTGGAATATCTCTGGGCTTAACATAGATGTAAAACAAGATGTTGTTCGCAAATTTGTCTCCAAGCATAAAGTGGACATTGTGGCTATTATTGAAACCCATGTTCGAAAAAACAATGAAGAACGACTTGCCAAGCAATTCATGTCTGGCTAGTCGCACTCCTTCAATGGCTATCTCTCTAGAAATTATCGTATTTGGGTTTGGTGTAATCCACAAAAGGTTTGCGTTAACTCGTACCCTCTCCATCACATCACAACTAGTGCATTGGTCTGTTGGCCCTGTGGGTGGCTCTAACACCTTCACGCCACTTTTGTTTATAGGTTTAATGACACTCTTAGACGTCAAGCTCTTTGGACCGACATCTCTAACCTGAGTAGCGGATTGAACGACCGTTGGACCCTTCTTTGGGACTTCAACACCACCCTCAATTCCTTTTAAAGGCTTTACGAAAACAACCCCTTGACAAACCCTCTCAGGAGCTCTCAAACTGCTTCCAAGTTACCTCTCTTGATGATCACTCTTCTTCGGGTTATGTCTACACTTGGAGCAGCCACCATTCCGATGGCTCCATAATTTGGGCTAAGCTCGATCACATTCTCATTAATCCTTTATGGAATGCTTCCTTCCCTCTCTCGGAAACCCACTTCTGTCTCCTTGGCCTTTCTGATCACTCCCCGACCCTCCTTCGCCTTCAAGCCTTCTCCCCACAAATAAAAAATTCTTTCGTCTTCAACAATGCTCGGGCTCTTGTTGAGGGCTTTCTCCGGCTTATTTAGGAATCTTGGAACGACTCTTTTTCTAGGGTCCCAATGTACCACGTTATCAGAAGCTCAAAGCACTTAAAAGCCACCGCAAACTCTTTCCCAACTACTCATTCGAAAACCTCCAACAGGTTGTTAATGTGTCTCGTGAGATCTTCACTATCATTTAATCAAACATCCAACTTAACGCTCTTGAATCCTCTCTCCTTGATCTTGAGCGCTCCACTTCCAAAGACCTCTGTCTCTATTTATCTCACCTCCGGGACACCACTAAACAGCTTGCTAAGCTTAAATGGATTCGTTTTGGCGATCACATTAGTGCTTTCTTCTATAAATCCATTAAAACAAGGTGATCCTCTTCTAAGTAGCTTAGGATTTGTGACAACAATGGAAACCCGTTGGAGACCATTGAGGATACTTCCACTCACCTTGTGTAATATCCCTCATTTTTATAAAGGGTAAAAATGTAATGTACATTTACTATTAATATAATAAAATATTTCCATAATTTATTTTCTTAACGTTATAACATTATAAATGTTATAACAGTGGTTCATAAGTTTAAGACGATATTAAAGGTTACAAAAAATTATTGTCTCGTATTATAAATATTAATTATGAACGATAAGAATTATGGTTTTATAATTGGTATTATATGACAAAATATAACCATGAATAAAATGAGTCTCATTTATTATTTAAAATCATAAAATAATAATTATAAGCGATAAAACTTATGAAGAAGTGTGATAATAATATTTCTAAAATTTATATAAATATTTTTAAGAAAAAGTTTTATTAAATAAATTATAAAAAGGTGATATGATATTTAGTTGAGTTATTAGAAGTCCTCAAGTCATGGTGGAAGGGGCATCTTTATCACTTTTATAAAACTAGAGGGGTTGTTTGTGCAATTATCCGGAAATGGATTGAAGAACTCAAGGGTTGTCTTCAACCTTTAATCCGAAACTTCAATTGATCATAACTTCTTTGTTTCTCAACGGATTTTTGATCCGAAAGATGTTCCGGAAATCCCATGACATGATCAATCAAACCCCTCAATCAATTGTTCAAAACAATACAACTTTGGGGGTCGAAATTATGTTCGTTCGTTTTGACCTAAAATGGCTAAGTGGGTTGTTGTTGCTTTAATTCAATCAATTAAAGGTGAGTCCAAAGTTAATAGGCATTGGATAAGTCGTGGAAGGATAAGAGCATGATTATTACGCAATTAGCTGGATTTATTCCGCCATTAATCTTGGGAAATTGAAGGGATTGGATAAGAACAAGTCATAAAGAACGCCATTGATGTGGAGGTGATCTTTGGGCTGATTCCGGATGCGTTTGAGATCAATTTGAGCCCTATAAAAACCCACATTGTAGTTCTTATTGTCATCTACAGTCTTCCTTCACAAATCATCTCTTAAAAACACCGTTTGAAACCCCAAAATTCCGATTGAAACTCGGGTAGTCGAGTTGAAACAAACCAGAGCAAGGCTTGGTTTTTGGGCTCTTTCTCATTCTACACTCAACGAAAATTAGATCCGAAACTAGATCCATATTCTACACAAAATTCCATACAAAAACCTATATTTACACGTCCAAATCCATCCTCTAATGTGCCCAAAAACTCGATCCAACACCCGAGTTATGCCCAGAAAATATGAACGACATACCCTCAGTAAAACGTGAATATCTCCTTCATTTCTCAACCTTCTTACGATCCGTTTAAACCAATGTAAACTAGACTTCGAGAAGGTTCTAGGGATACCAACCATGCCTCAATCCGTTGCCGAACCATCGAGAACGAGTTGATTGAAGTTGCCTCTGTTTTTAGGATGCTGTTGCGCGTGAAGGGCATATGATGGACGCGGCCCGCGGGCCCGACCCGGCCCGTCCGACCCTCCCTTGGTCTATTGGGTATTTTATGGTATTTTGGATATTTTTATTTAATAAATTATGGTTAAATTTTATAAAAAAAATATGTTTAGTTAATTTTTATAGTGGTTCAAGTGAATTTCAAAATTTTAAAAAATATTAACCTTTATCGTAAAAATGATTTGTAGTTGTAAAGTTTATATCAAATATAAACTTAGTCATGTTCGTCGTTCCTAAATCAACGTCGTTGGGTTACAAAATAAATTGACGGTAATTTATTTTGTGGTTGATTGAAACAGGAACAAGTTCGAGTCATAATCTCGAGTGATCGTCTTTCCAAGGCAAGTGAACTCGGTTCCTTTTCCGCATTCGTTTTAAAAGCATGATTTCTATCATGACGTTTTTAATATATGTTGGGAACTTCTGTGTGAATAAAATGGAACATAGGATTGTATTAAATTCCTAGATTTAACAACTGTTATTCCTAGTTATGTTTTAGGCTGCATTAGTTATGGATGTAGTCCTTATTGCTCTGTGATGCTATGTGTATATTTATTTAAGCTCCACTGTAAGGAGCCGAACGTAAAGTCTTATGACTTATATTATATAATAATTAATTCTCGCTAGGTCGTTTTGTTTAAAACCCTAGCTAAGGTCATGACCCATATCCCTCAACCGTCAAGGGGTGTTCGCACTGTTCAAGTGTCATGGGACGTAGGTGCCCGTATATCTTAAAGAAGTATTCTGAGACCGTTGTCTCTTCTAATCAATGTACATAATATTCCAAGTGGAATTATTCTTAATCTTTAAAAGCAACTCAGATAAGTGTACTCGTTACACAAATTAATATGGATAGGATGGTCGGTACAAAATGGGAAACCGTCCTCGCTCTCGGGTTCCGTTGTCATCTGGTTCCAATCTGAATTCGCACAACACGTATGCGGTGAGGTTGGTTGAGGTGCGCGGGGTCAACGAGAGTTTAATGAACCGACTATAACGATCTGTGTGTAACAACGTTCCCAACATATCTGCATTAAAGTCTGTGAGTCGTCACCTTTGTGACGGTCTCATTTTAAATCTTTCGAAAATTCATAACATTTTCTTGGAAGGATGTAGCTATTGGGTTTCGACCGGCTTTAATTCGGATTTCGATACCCGTAACTACACTCATTTCCTAAATCAGAACCATCTTAGAAAACCCACTTGCTTAGTCTGTCACAAGACTAACCCGACCGTTTATTTTTCCTTGCATGGTCGGCTGGTGTCAACCGTATTTCTCGTCGCGACACATCAGGCGATCTTTCCATTTAGGTTGTGAGAAGTACGTTGAAGATGGGACGAGCTGCAGTTGGATATTTTGTCAAAAGTTATAAGGTCGACTATATTTCGAGTTTATGTTATACGTGTCTAGGGTTTTATTTCCTAGATAATGTATAGGCGCAAGAGTTGATGTCTTGATGTAATTTCAAATACAACGTTTCAAGAATCTTCCGTTGTAAGATTTTATTCTCCATTATGAGGAGAAGTTCAATAAAAGAAAAAATTCTATCTCACTTTTATCCAATGTTATGTTTCGATTTATTTTATTTATTATAATTAATTGTATTAATTGTTCGGATTCAAGCCTAGGGTGGCTTCGGACTTCAAATCCGAGGTCACTGGCGTGTGACATTCCCGATGTGAAATTGGGGTGTTACACCTTGTCTCACATTATTCTTCATTCTTGGGCTTCTCTTCCAATCCTCCACATGCACGTGAGTCTGTTAACCGATTTGGCCCGTGCTTTGAAGCCGACGACTTTGTAACTTTACTTCGTCTGATTCTCACCGAGGATATCAAGAGAGTCGTCTTCTCCTTTGGTGACGACAAAGCTCCAAGGCCCGATGGGTTCAATGGCCGGTTCTTTAAAGCAGCTTGAAATATATTGGAAGAGATATTTGTAAGGCGGTCCAAAGCTTCTTCTCCACTGGGAAGCTCCTTAAGGAGATCATTCACACCTCCATCTCCCTCATACCTGATGGTGCGCAAAATAATCGCTAAATAATTAAGGGTAGAGGGTAAATTCAAAAGGTATAAAAATATAACTCCTCGTGCATATAACTCTTGAATGAGTCAAAATCATGCTATATGGGCATGATCACAAATAGCGTTGTTAAAAGGTTGCTTACGTGGATCCTCATCCAAGTAAAAACACATTTGCTTAATCCTAAGAGAAACAATGGTGGGCTAGGCCTAAAAGAATTGTTGCAAATGGCCCAATATGCATTTGATCAACTAAAAAATATATTTGTGTGCATACATATACTCCACTAGATCGAAATCAGATCAAACCTCAAGGTCGGCTCCTTTTTATGTGAAATTGTCTACGTGGTTCCTCTTAAATAACGGTCCACTAACATGCCAACACCATGCACATATCACATGGGCAAAATTAATTACATTGCTTAGTGTGGAGGATTTCCTCTAAAGCATCCCAGATCGGACCACAGCTCAAAAACCAAACAATAAAACACTATAAATATATAGGATAAGGCATAAGACGATAAAAGAGTCGAAAAACATATCTAACTCAAGAACTATCTTGCTTGTTAAAGTTCGATGTGTTTAATCTCCGAGTGAGATCGCGTTATTTACGGTATAAAGTCCAAAAAGCTTTATTTGTAAAGAGTACAAAAACAATCAGCTGAAGGGTGGGGAGGAGGAAAAATCTACGTAGGAAAAACGTTTGGTTGTACGAAATCCCGAGAGTTAGTATTTAATAAAATCCCATTTATAGCGCGCATTATTTCGGGTTTCAACATTGGTGTTTTCTGTGGGGGTGATCTCTCCCTAACCGTCCTACTCTCGGGTAATAATCAAGTCGCGTCCTCTCCCCAAGGCCAATGTGCGAGGTCTAGTTGGCTAGCAAGCAAAGGCTTCCATGTGTGGTGTTTGGAGGTCATTCCTCTCGTTCCTATTGAAGGGAGAGGAACTAGTTAGCTAGTAAGGCCAACTTACGGTCTCTTTTTGAAGGCCAAGCTTTGGGTTCCATCAAAATCAGGCATGCGAGATCTTTTCGAGCTAGCGAGGTCTTCAATGCGGGCTAGTTAGCTCCAACTCGCGGGCTCCCTCGACAAAGCCGACGTGCGAGCTCTCTTGAGGTGGCGCGTACACTCGATAGACAGGGTTAGCGCACTCTTTTTAGCGAGGCCAAACATCTCGGTCTCCGTGCTCGCCCACTTCGCGATCTCATTGCGCGGCGCTCAGGCCAAACAAGCGAGGTTGGGCCAAACAAGCGAGGTCATGGTGTAAGGCCAACCTCCGAGGTCTACCTTCATGACCAAGAACCGCGCGCTCCTTTCTCGGTGGTCGGACTCATCTTTGGGGCTCTTGTAGCTACACCACTTTGGATTGTACAACAAACTTGAGCTCTAATGCTCTCAATATCCTTGGCTTACCCCGCTTACTGACTACTTAACCCATTTGTTTATTTAATAAAACACCTTCTTGATGGACTGCAGTCTCTCCTTCTTAAAAAAAACAATTTATAATAAAATATTTCATGAGATCAAACTCATTCACTTGACCCCCTTCCAATTTTTTCTAGATGTGCTAAGATTTTCATCACTTATTTTATCCTAGTCTATACTACATATATAAAGTTGTGTACATGCCATATTTAATGCACTTAATATTAATTCTTAATTGTTTTTTCACCTTAATATGATTTATACTAAATAGATAAATTTATGTACAAAACCACATTCATTGCCACATTTATTACATAATATTTATTTTTATGAGAACTTATCATTTTAAATAATAAAATAATTCTACATAACTTAGTGGTAAAGAATATTTCAAACTGCCTATAGATCACGATTCAAATCTTGACAACTATTTGTTTTGGTAGATAACACACTCTTAGTTTTGAATTGTTGATATATTATGTCATATGTACCATATGCATTGTCAATTACACTATTAAATAACAAGGTAGATCCTTTTATTCATATTTAGTATTAAGGCTTAATTATAATTGGTATATACTATTATATATTATCATCCTTTATTGGCCATTGTTAATTTATTGCATATATTTTATTTAATTGAAATACTTTACTATTTAATCATTGGTATATTATATTTTAGGCACCATTGTGTATAGTCAATTACACTATTGCACTATTATATAATAAAACAAATTGTTTTAGATTCACCTTAATTTTTATTTTTGAAATTTATACATTAAAATGTTATGTACTAGGTGAACATATTAAATTTATGAAAAACATCTCACTATATTATGTTGATTTTATTATATGTTAACATAAAATTTTGGCTCAATGGTTGAAGCTTTGACAATTATATTGGAGGTTTTATTATGTTGATTTTATTATTCAAATAATCATTTTTGATAATTTTTTTACCACAATCAAAAGACCCCATACAAAAGACTAAATTCAATTTAATTTTGATATTAAAAGTATGTGAATGATATATAAAAACTTTATTATGCTTATATTACAAATTGCACATGTGTATGAAAAATGATATATGCTTTTGATTATTAATTAATTATACATCAATCTATTTGATTATATGTAGTTATAAGGTGACTCATATTTTTTTAAATATTTAAAAAAATTTGTTATAATTAATTTATATAAAAATTATAGTTGTTATTAAACATATGAGCTAAGTTGTATTAGAAAAATACACAGAACAATGTAAATTAATGTGTTAACTAATATATGATTTTGATAAGTATACACCAATCCATTTGATTACATTGTGTAATAAGGTGATCTAATTCTTTCAAACAATCAAAACGACTTTACTATATATTTTTAATTTAATGTAGTTTTATTAGATATAAGAGTGCATTTAAAATTTTAGATGAATCTCTTTTTATTTAGCCTACACTTGCTATAGGATCAAATTCAATTTTAGATGGATATTAAGAGAATTTCAAATGATACAATAAGGCTATATATAATAGATGAAATCATTCATACAAAAATAAATAGATTTATTATACCCCTATCGTGAATCTTAATGGAAAATTTTTGAAAGCGTTACTAGACTAACCCAAATCACTAAAGCTATAATCTTATAACATGCAAATTTATATATCATCAAAATCAAAAAAATATTTTTTTATTGATGTCTTGAAATATTTAAAATCCTTTTATTTAAAGTTGGAGGATTTGTGAAATAATCAACTATCTTAATTTAAAATAGTTAATTTTGCAACCTTTGATATTTCAAATAACAATAATAACATTTGATATTACACATTAAATTATAAACCTTTGATATTATTACAAAACACAACATCAAACACAATGTAGACATTATAGCTAACAAAACATAATATAAAATTTAATTTCTATCTTTTTATTTCTCACTATATACGTCTTTTATTTTTGTATGAACGCATCATAATTTCATCCACTATGAAGCGAAAAATAGAAGACTACCCTCAAATTGCAAAAAAGATTGATCGAATCGAAACACGAATTGAGACGGGGAGAGTTAATGTGAGAACGCAAGACATGAAGGTTTTTGATGGATGGTAATTAGGTTTGCACAAAAGAACTTTTTTAAAGTTCAAATTTCTATGATTTTTATTAAATTAATTTCTTTTTATTGTGATTTGTATTATTTTTATAAATGCTTGCAAATATTTATGCATTTCAAATATTAAAATATAAAATTTACCCCGTCCAACGGACGGGCTTGACTTGGCTAGTTAGCATAAAAAAGTCTCTACCAGCCTCTATTTGTAAGAAATTTCTATTGACAAAAGCAGCCACTCAATCTTACATGGACCGAAAGATAAGTTACCATTTGTACGTGAAACGTTTCGAAATAAACGGGCCCATATATATCACTAGTGTAATATACTACTCCGTAGGAGATGGAACCGTGGTGGGACGTTCCTTTGACTCCCCGATTTCTTCACAAGTTCGCAAATTAATACACCATATCATCTTTGATTAGCTGTTCAACATCCAGAACGTAAAAAGAAGAAGAAATGTTCTACTTATTTTACTAAGAAAGAAAATTAAAGACTTTAAAGTAGCATAAACCAAATATATTACTCTAGTGCGCTTGATGCAATAGGAGATGGATACACACCAAATGGCATACGAGCCTTCTTTGAATTCTTTTGAAACATGAAAGATCGGAGATCGATAACTAAGCGTACATATAATTTCAATTAATTAAAGACTAACATTATATCAGACAATTATGCGTCAACTTAGAAGAATTAATCCATCCTCGAACTAATTAATCAACCTTGAGTCTTTAGCTAGTTTAGGGCATTGTGATGATCAGGTTCTTGCATCCAAGGCCATAATGGTGGTAAGGTTCATTGGGTGCATGTACTTGGTGGAGCCGCTCAGAATCTGCTGGACAATGATCTTATTGGCCCTTTCGGATGGATGAAAGGCGTCCCAGAACGCGTAGACGTCTCTGTTGGGACACAGGTTCGATAGGGCTGTGCAAAGACCGATCCCGTTGTATGGACCCTGACCGCAGCATGCTACTTGTGAGGTTTTGAATCCTGTTGCGACAAGGCACGTATATATCATCATGTATGTGCTATCTAATTAGAAGACAAAAAAAGAATTTATACCTAGGGTTAAATTTACTTAATGACTTATTGTGATTTGTGAATCATAACAAAGCTAAGTATTGGGTGATTTAGTAACAAAAATTGAGCTTTGAATATAGAATGATATAGGTGAAATGACATGACCAGCATTAATTCAAAATTGCCAAAAATGACAAATATATCTAAAATTTAAGATTATAATCGCCCGGTCACCTATAAAATAATTCAAACACGACAGGTTTATTAGTAGTAACATAACATGTGACACTAATTCCACTTTAATTATGATAAAATTATTTCGCCTCACCGAGCCACCTACCCAAGATTTCAACCAACATCCTTTAATTTATTGTCGGGACCCCCTAAAATGACATAAAATTCATCCCCACAACTACTACTATACCAAAGAATCCTGACAATAAATAAATAAAAACTTGGCGTATTTAATTTGGTACTAAAAATACTTACCGTAAGCTTGAGGGTTGGAGATGAAATCCATGTGCATTTGGTTTGTGTTAGCGGCAACGAATACATCGGAGCCGATCTCAGCGTTGATCTCCTTGATCATGCTGATGAGCTGAGGGTTGAACAACGAAGCCGCCCGTTGCAGCTCTGGGGCACACTGCCCGTTGCGGCCTCGCTGGGCCAGCTCCGCCGGAACGCAACCCAGCGGCCCCGTTCCCGTCACCAGCACCCTCCGTGCTCCCAGATCGTACAGCTTCTGCACTCACCTCGTATATAAATATAATTATATATAATTAACCCACAGCTCCTATATATATATATATATATATATATGATGTCGATTCACTCGATCGATCGAAAAAATCACAAGTTACCGGACCAAAAGAACATCATAATTTTATAAGCTAATCTCATGTATCAAATGACAGTAATTTTTGTGAACATTATTTGTTCGATTCGGAGTAAGTTTTATTTTATATACGTTTATTATCTTATAGTACACCGACCGGTCTGTAGCTAGGCAGAAATTATTTATTTTCTGCAGGATAGATAGTGCTACGGCACTGATATTAAATTTCATTGCATTTATTTTTACGCGACTAGCTAGATCGATATATCAACTTTGTGTAGTAGTAGTAAATATAAATATATACAGTACAGTACTTTCTTGTGGTAAAATAATATTTTTCTAAGTTACGGGGCTTGATTGAACTTAATTGATACCATTTAAAATGCTTAATTAGTACTATGTTTGAAAGTAGTATTAATAGTAGTTATATACCTGGAGGATTTTCTTGTATTCGGAAATGAGGTAAGGAACGTAATCTTGAAGAGCGAACTGACGAGATCTGGCGGAGAAGGGGACGAGATAGTAGTTGTTGACAAAGTCGTTGCCTCCGAGCGTGATCAGAACCAAGGCTTGGTTCACCAGCGCCCGCGTTCGGTCCGCCCCGATCTGCTGGCTCACCCGCTGCTGATACTGCTCGAAGTACTGCAACTGCCTGGGGATTCTAATTATATTCAGCTGCAATATTATTACACAATTGTTAGTTTTACTTATAATTGATCTAATTAATTAAATCGAAGCTTCTATATATACATATACATATATTTGGAAACTCACAAACTGAACTCCAGTGTCATTTAAAATTCCAATTCCAGCAGAAGCGAAGTTAGCACCAATCAGCAGTTTCTCCCCTGTCAACTGCGGGTTCAAGTATGGCATTGTTGGTTCGGACCCAATTTGCTGACCTGTCACACAATACATACGTACGCGTACGTATAATAACATTAGTACATAACATGATTAATTAATTAGCAAACTACCATACTAATTAATTAACTTGAGAGCTAGTATATAATTATGAAATGCAAGTCTAGGTAGCTAGGCTTAAGTACTGATAAGGTCAGGGATGTTGTAGCCATTGGAGAAGCGTCCCGTGGCCCGGTGAGTAGGGTAGTCAATGCCGTAAGGGTACGAGTCAGCACGCGCCGTCGTGGCTAAGTAGTTGTTGTTTCCGCTGTCCACCAGCGAGTCTCCGAACACGAAGAACGCCCGGGACTCGACCCCAGGAGCGGAGGAGACTGCGAGTGTGAACACGAGCAATGAGAGAGCGGTGGCCATGGTTGAAGGCGCTGCCATTGTGCTTTTTCTATGTGGAATTCTACTTAATTGTTTCAAGTGAATGGTGGGAGTCGAGATGTGTATTATGGGGTTTATATAAGAGGGAAAGTTGGATGTATTAAATTGGCTTTAATTTCCACCAAAGAAGACAGTGTGCCTGTAAAAGTAGTATTAATCAAGACTCAAGCAAGAGTACGTACAGCTTCTCTGTCATTTAATTTTTATCGCCACTAATTCTAAGTGTAGGGGCTTCTATGACATTTGATGTATACATCTAACTCGTACATTTTACTGTGATATGGTAAATCCCTAAATTTTTCAATCCATCACAATTTCAGCCATTGTAAACTGAAAGCTAGATAGGCTTAATTAATGTTGGATAGATATGATATATGGAAAGGGAAGATGACAAGATGTGCATATATTAGAACACAACTATATATTAAAGAAAAATGTGTAAATTTGGAACCCGGCCACTTAACAGATTGGAGAGACCCGTAAGTTAACCTTCCCACCCTAATTATTAGGCAAAAGTGAGGTTTACCTAATAATTTAGGGCTATTCTTGACAAAAGAAAATAATAATTTAGGGCTATTAATTGAACAAATTAGTAGCTAGTTGGAAGTTGTTGAAGATAAGAATTCATGACAAAATTGAAATGAAGATTTTAATGCCTCTTTAATTATGACTTGGTGGTGGGGGCTGCTTTGAGATTGAGCCTTCAATTTCTTGGGCTTCTTAAGGTGGTTCTCATATACATATAATTCCTTGTTTTGGTAAGACATCTAAGTTTGGACTTCCATTATGACATGATGACTTTGATTTTGTGTGGGATCAAGGTTCACTATTGCCATTTTGCCACATAATATCTAAAATATCAAATCACTGCTATAAAAGTGACACATGCTGCCATTTTCGGCAACATTAGAATTCAAAGTGATACTAAATTTCTTCCAGGTTGAGTTTGACATATATTGAATTCACAGAATTGGAGGTATAGGTCCATTATAATAACGTGGATTTTTTTGAATCTATACATTTTGTTTATTTGTTACACATTATAGTAATAATATGAGCTTTGCTAATAAAACTCCTTCAAGAATCAAGTTGATAGTAAATTACTTTTTTTTGGTCAGATGATAGTAAATTACTTTGTGGCATATGAAATGGACTAATGAATGAAGAGTCAATGATAGTTGTAAATACGCCATGTGGTCTACATAAATGGAGGCTCCAAAAATCTCCACGTGCATAGTGGCACAGATAATCTATCCTAAACTGTATACCATTTTGTGATCAATTTCACACATCCAACATTTTACTGTATTTCAAACCTTAGCAAATTGAAGACGGACGAAAAAACTTTTCATATAAAGTTTTTCTCTTAGTCCACCAAATTTGCAGGCTCTTAAATTTCACTCACAAAACCTCTAATTCGTCCCCTTTTTCTCTTCTACTCATTCACACCCAACTTTAATTTCTTGGTAATACACTTTGCAAAAACGAACCTTCTGCCCTGCACATTCATAACAAACAAAATTCAGTTAAAATGATGGAGATGAATCAGGTACACCTCATGCGATGTCTATATTCAAACTTCCTTTATAACAAACAAAGTACGCCTATCTAGCTTCTATATTCGTCTAAGATCGTTGGATTATAAGATTGTTATATCGATCTGGTTCATGTTCGCAAAAAATTTAGAGTCATGGTCTGATATATATATATATAATGCAGCTGAACGTACAAGCTAAGTTAATTATATAAAGCAAATCCTACCCATCTAATAATGTGTTGCAACTTGCAAGCTAGCTAGGTTGAATGCCAGTTCACTCCGAGCCGTCGTGCATTGTAAGACTGTGAAAATGAGTCTTTACTGTCAACTTCCTTCGCTGGCCATAAAGGTATGGCTTTCAATAGTTTGCATTTATGATTCAGAATTTACTTTTCCCCTTTTGTTGGTAGCAAAGGCAAGTAAAAGTTCCCATTGGGATTGACTAGATATCCTCACCGTTTTAATAAAGGGATAGTGTAAGTTACCCTTACACTTGGGGTAAGGTAAATTTTCAACCAAAATATTCACGTGGCATTTTAATTTGAAAAATAAATACTAATAGAAAAACACTATATTAGAGGATAAATATTTGGTGAAACCTCAAAACTTCATAAAAACTCACTTTTCTATCTCGTCCACCTACTTTCATAAAATTCACTTATATATATCAATGACATTATAAAACCACCTTTTTCATTTCTTTCAATTTCCAACAACTATTTATTTCTTCGTACACAATTACAACTATACATCTAGTATATTAATTCTATATATCTCTTTACCTAATTAATTATACATACCACATTAATTTTCTTAAATTACAATTTTGATTATTTTTTATTTTAGAATTATTATTATAAATTTGTTTTAAATTCCACAAAAATAATCTTTCCCGTAAATCTTTAATTAAGGGCATATTAAAACAAGAAAAAATTTATAAACCAAATTGAGCAAACATACTTCATTAATTAAACCGAAATATCAAACACAATAGAAATCAAAATACCTAACATAGTACATGAAATGAAATAAACTGAACAACATATATGAAATAAAATACATAATTTTCATCATAAATGACAAACACAACATCATTCATCATCATCTTCATGGTACTTTGCCATGCATGTTCCCAAACGTGCTCCACCAAGTCCTCCTCAAGTTGGTGGTGCGTAACCTGATTCTAGAGTCGATATCTACGGTTGCTGTAGTTATTGATATTATGGTCCTTAGGCAAAAATGTCTCATATGATCCTTAGTGTTCTCCTTCAATTGTAGGAACGACATACCCATTGGTGTCGTACTCAGCTCTTTCATCTTCTACAATCATGTCATGGATGATTATGCAAGCTTTCATTATCTTTCCAATATTCTCATGTTGCCACGATAATGTCGGGTTATGAACTATTGCAAATTTGGATAGAAAAACTCCAAATTCTCTCTCGACATCTTTGCACCAACGCTCTTGTAGCTAGGCAAATAGTTTTGCCTTCAAGCCTTGAGGAAGCCCGGTGTTTTGGACAAATACCGCCCAACAGGGATAGATACCATTGGCGAGATAATATATCATGTTGTACTCGTGTCGATTGACCATAAAGTTTACGTTTTGGGCTACACCTTGTAAAATTTCATCAAAATAGGAGACCGGTCATGATCGTTAATATCATTGCACGTACTTGGTGTACCAAAGAAAGCATGCCAAATCCAAAGGTCGTATGATGCAACAACCTCTAGGGTCATTGTTGACCATCATGATATGCACGTACATACATCCCTTTCGATGTAGCTAGGAATTCTTCCACCTTCAATGCATACGATCTATGCTGCCCAACATTCTAAGAAATCCTCAAGACTCTCCTACACTAAATTAGTAGGCGGTGTATGTCCATGGAGGTTGGTCATCGTAGGTACTCATCAGTGTTTAAAAAGGCGAGGCGAAGCCCGAGGCGATGGCCCCACTAGATTGCTTAGGCGCGCCTTAGAGGCGAAGGCGATCGCCTTATACACAACAGTTTGGTAATTCACAAATATAAATATATAATGTTAAATAAGATCATTTAATAAAATTTTAGGATATAAAAACATATTTATAAAGCACAAAACCCAAATTTTATTAGTAATAAAACCAAATTTAGATAATGTAATAAACTAGTATGAAATTTTGAAAAGTTGAACACTTGGAACTCGAAAGCCGCCAGAGGAAGAGAGACGGAGAACGAGAGAATGAAGTTTGATCGTGTATTTGGGTATTTGCATAACTTAAGGATATAGAGATATAGATATAGAGGAAAATATAGGATAAAAAAGATATATTGATTATATAAATTGCAAATATAAATTGCATTAAAAGACATCTTGAAAAAAAAGGATAGATAGAAAAATCATTGGTACTCATCACCGAAGGCGAGATGCGGCTCGCCCGGGCGCCCAGATCATTAATTCAAATATTAAAACAAAATCAGCATAAGGCAACCTAGGCGAGCCAAGGTGAGATGCGGCTCGCCCGGGCGCCCAGATCGCCTAGGCATTGCCTCTTCCAAGTTGCCTCGCATTGCCTAATGCAGGCGACATGTATGGCTGGGCGCGCGTTCGCCTTGCCTTTTCAAACACTGGTACTCATCACCGAAGAAATTTATGATTCCATCAACAAACTAGTATAAGCATTTCCTTGAAGTGTCGGTACCGAATATATTCATCATCACATGCATATGCAACAACTCCATAGGCCAACATGTGGATTGCAACGGTACATGTCTATAACCCAGACAAACCAAGCCTATCGGTCGCATCTGGCCTTTGTTAAAAGTATGGCATCTCGGTGGACATTTGGTCAACAATGTGCATGAAGAAATGCTTACTCTTTCAATGTGGGTTCGATAGTTATGGATCCTTGAACCTTCTGCTTTTTCTTGTGTAGCTACTATATGAAGTTGCATATAGGTTTGAAGTTGTTAGTATGCAGCTTGCCATTAATTATAGGAGACCCCTAGCTCGTTGTCAGATTTAGAGCTATTGATAGACATTTTTTAGTGTTGAGAATTGCTTATTGAACTAAAGAAATCTATAGATAAGGAAGAGTTTGAGGAGAGTTGTGAGTTTGATGTAAATTGTTGAATGGAAAGTGTGGTTTATATAACCAACTAACAATGAGGTCAAATCAAACCGAAATATTTTTTAAGTTTTGAACCAAGGTATGGTTTGAAATTGCTTTTTAAGAATCTTGGGATTATGGAGCCTGATTTAGAGCTAGGCGGAAAAGGGAGCGGTGACCAGGTAGCGACCGCTACCAAAAGGCAGTGACCGCTGCCAGATAGCGTGGTCTGGGGAGCCAAGACGCGACCACGTCTTGGGCGGACGGGCCCACGCGATGCCTACAGGACCTAGGGCGTGGTCTGGGCAGCCATAGCGCGACCGTGATCCTCGGGGACGCGCCCGAGTCTGTTTCAGAGATAGATCGGGTCTTGCTTGCGTGGCAAGTAAAGGGAAAAAGATATTGGATTTTAGGAAAGAAATATATCTAGGAGATATTGAAATTTCTATCCTTGTAATATCTTGTTTCTATCTTTATGCCTAGGATTCTCCATAAATACCCATGATTATTGTAATTGTGCTATCTGCTGGAAAAACCTGAAAGAGTCAAAGAGGCAAAAGTCTAGAGAGTTTGAGAGATTAGGTTAGACTGATAAGATCAGTGTAGATCAAGAAGATCAAGTCTTGTAATCCTTAGAATCCTCATATCTAATGGAAAGTTCTTGGCTTGGTAGTGCCCCAAACGTAGTCATTCTGATGAATTGGGTTAACAAATTCTTGTGTTCTTCTCTTATTGTTTCTTTCTCTCTTCTCTTGTGAGTCTATGTGTGAGCTATCCCTTATTGTAGGGTCGAATTTCCTAACAATTAGTATAAGAGTTTGGTTCCTACAATTGCAACGGGAGACAAGAAGATTTATGTGGAGAAGTTTGATGGAACTGATTATGGTTTCTAGAAGAAGCAGATTGAAGATTACCTATATGGTAAGGAGCTTCACTTGCCTATAGGAGAGATGCAGATTGAAGATTACCTATATGTTGGCATTGAGGTATTCCAGTATTAGAATTGGGATAAGGTTGGTATCGATATTCTTGATTGTTTGAAGAATTTTTTGATCTATTTGTTTTATTGTATCGAGTGTATGGGGATACTACAAAAGTAAATGTTCCAGATCCTCTGATGGGTGGTTACAGTAGATGCAAGGGAGTGTTACTGAAATGTTCCATGTTTTGTCGTTAGTAATATAGTCAACAATCACTTGGTCCTCATTTATGAGGTAGGTATTTTTGAATTTTTTTTATGAGATTTTCATTTCCTACCCATTGGTCTTTCCAAAATTTGATCGTTTTCCCGTCTCCAATATTCCATCGGAGATCAGAGTTGAACAATTCTTTGGGCTCAATAAGTTTTGCCCATTGCCAACAATCACTTGGTCCTCATTTATGAGGTAGATGATTTTGAATTTTTTGATGAGATTCTCATTTCCTACCCATTGGTCTTTCCAAAATTTGATCGTTTTTCCCGTCTCCAATATTCCATCGGAGATCAGAGTTGATCAATTCTTTGGGCTCAATAAGTTTTGCCCATTGCCAAGAGACACTATTCTTCCTTTTGTAATCAAGAATATGGGTCCCTTTTAGATATATTTCTGAAATGATTTTGACATATATGTTGTTTGATTCGGCTAGTATTTTCTAAATGAGTTTTATTTGTAGAGCCTTATTCATATCTTCGGCCTTCATAATACTGATCCCCCCTTGTTCTTTGAGCCTGCAAATGTTACTCCAACTAATTAATGGTTTGTGTATCTAACATGTGTTCTAATAACAGTTTTTATGTAGCTTGTCTATGTCTTTTTGTAGTTCAACAAGAAGCATGAAGCTTTGTATGATGTAGGTTGATTGAGTTGATATATTTTCTTTGATAAGGATGTGTCGTCCTTCTTGGAAAAGTGAGTTAACTTTTCACTTTGCAAGTTGGTTGTTAGATCTTGTGAGGATTTGTTCAAATATAGTCTTATTCACTCTTCCATTAATAAGGGGACATCCAATGTATTTACGAAGAGTGCTTACATTTTTTATGTTAAGAATTTGTTGCAGTTGGGTTTTAGTGTTATTTGGTGTGTTTTTTTGTGACTTGAAAGGTCAATTTTATGAAATTTGACCACCTGCCCAAATCCAATACAATATATGTCAAGAATGTCCCTAATTTTTGGCATGAGGTTACATTGACTTTTGTAAAGATGATGATGTCATCGACAAACGCCAGAAAAGGGTTCCAAGTGCCTTTTTTTGTTAGTTGGATGCCTAGAGGATTGGTTTGTTCCTTTGTACCTTGTTGAAGCATACATGAAAGAACGGTGAGAAGGGATCACCCTGTGTGAGTCCTTTTTGGGGAAAGAATTGGTTGGTGGGGCCATTATTGACAAGCATAGAGAAATATACCGTTTTAATGCATTCCTCTATCCACCCAATGAATTCATTGCAAAATCCATAGCTTCTTAGCATTGATAGCATGAATGGACATTCAATTTTGTCATATATTTTTTCCATATCCAATTTGATAACATAAGACCTTCCTTACCTTTTTTTTGTTACGAAATGAATAGAAAATTTCGTTGACAATGAGGATGTTATCATGGATATCACGGTTCATAACAAAGGTCCCTTGGAGAGGATGTGTGCATTTCGCCCTGTATTCTGCCATCGTTGTTTTGAGTTTTTCCGTTATAATTTTGGATATGATTTTGTAAACTGGGTTGCAAAGGCTAATAGGCTTATAGTGATTTGTTGTTGTTGGGTTGTCATTTTTGGGGATTAGAGTAATGAATGTATGATTTATTAATAGTTTAAGAAGCCTACCAACATCCACACCTATGTAGTAAGGATAATTTTGTGCAAAATGAACAATTTTCATATGTAGTAAACCATGGATTTTCATATGTAGTAAGGATAATTTTGTTAGCAAACCATGGATATTGATGGCCTATTGATGGCCTCACAATTTTCATATGTAGTAAGGATAATTTTGTGCAAAATGAACAAATTAATGGTTGGCTTACTGCACTTTACCCTCATAAATAATAATACTCCAAAATTTTCCTATTCAAATTAATATCAATACTGAAAAAGTAATATAGTAATACCTCCGCTCTTATCAATGATTCTGTAAATTGATTTCAAGCGTAAATGTGAAAATATAAGGATGAAAAAGCATAACGTGACATGTAATCTACCTAGTACATTATAAAGCAGAAACCTGTTTGTTGAAAAAATTGTGCCACGTGACATTCTTTGAATAAAATATTATTACATTTTTTAATAATAAATATTATAATTACTTGTATCATTCTTTCTATACTAGCAATAAGGTCGCGCGTTGCGCGACGATTATAAGACGGAGACTTCATTTTAACAATCACTAAGAAGTGTAGCGATATGGAAATGGCATTTACGTAAATTTATTTAAAGGGGCATGTTTTTTTTTAAAAAGGAATATATAAATGGCATTTCCGTAAATTTATTTAAAGGGGCATGGTTTATTTGGAAAATGAATATGGAAATGGCATTTCCGTAAATTTATTTAAAGGGGCATGTTTTTTTGAGATTAATTTACTTGACTTCACGCCATCCAATGTTTAAAACCTTGTTTTATTACCTATACGAGCTTTCTTCACAACTAAGAAACAAACTTATCCGAGCTTGCTTACAAGCGACGTAACTTGGACACGTTTTTCAAGACATTTCAAAATTTATTTAAAGGGACATGGTTTTTCTAGAACTAAGAAGTGTACTGTTCTTGGAAGAGTATTTGTTTGCATATGATGGAAAGGAATATGGAAATTGTATTTGCGTAAATTTATTTAAAGGGGCATGTTTTTTGTGAAAGGAATAAATGGCATTTACGTAAATTTATTTAACGGAGCATGATTTTTTTGTAAAAGGATATAAAAATAGCATTTCTGTAAATTTTTTAAAGGGGCATGATTCTTTAGTATTTACACTAAATGGCATTTTCATAATTTTGTTAGCGGGCCATTTTTTTTGGGTTTACACTATTCTATTTACGTAAATTTATTTAACGGAGCATGGTTGTTTTGTAAAAGGATATAAAAATAGCATTTCTGTAAAAATTTTAAAGGGGCATGATTTTTTTGTACTTACACTAAATGGCATTTTCGTAATTTTGTTAGGGGGCATTTTTTTTGGGTTTACACTATTCTTTGTAAAAAGTGTCTCTCTTTTATGATAGTATTGATATTGATATTGATTGATATCCAATTTTTTTATAAGATAATAACTTGATCTATATGTTGATATTTTTTATACATATTTTTTTTTTATCTTGTAACAAGATTTGGGATCCAAGTATATAAATTTTTATCTATATGTTGATAATAACTTGATCTAATATTTTTTATAGTAATTTTATGCAAAATAATTTTTTTATCTTTTAACAAGACCCGGGCTTCAAGTATATAATTTTTTTATCTATATGTTGATAAAAATATGGGGCACAATCTTAAATTTTTTTTTATAAATTACATAATTATATTATGATATTATGTACAAGTGTTTTAAATTTTATATTAATATCATAATATTGTATAATCTATAACTATATATTAAAGCTATACCTTTTCGAGCCACCAGAACGATTCTGGTCCCACCTCATATTTATGAAATTAATTTTTTATTTCTAATATTTTAACTTTTTTCTATTAAATTCTTCTTTAACTATTTAAATCTATCTTTAACATCAAACAAATATCTTTAGTATAACAATATCTTTTGAAAACTTCCTTATACAAATATTTAAAATTAAAGATAATAAATTTAAAATATTTTAAAATACGTATAAATATCTTTTATCTTTTAATATAATATCTTTTCACGAATTTATTTATAGATATATATATTCCTTTAGAATAATAAAATTAATGATAAATAATTAAAATCTTTAAAAATAATAAAAAAAGATAATATAATATTTGATAGATATATTGAAATATTTTGATAATCTCTAAATTTATGTACATAGAAAGTAATAAAATATGAATAATATAATATTTGATTATAAAAATTATACATTATACAAGCAATAAATTACTTATATTAAAGTTTATGTTATATTTTTATTTATTAATATCCTATTTATAATGTCTATAAAATATCGATCGTAGTCGTACATGGTACGACGGGTACAACTAGTATTTAGTAAAATTATCCCGTGAATATCACGGATATTCAACTAGTTTGAGATAAATTAAGAATGCCAAAAATTGTTAATAGGCATGAAAGCAAAAAAAAATCTTCAAGCTCAGAACGAATGGGAACAAAAGCCCACGGATTACCCTATCCAGTATCCACACAAGCAGGATATAATGCTTACATGGCATCATCTAAGTGGTCTAATCTCCCAAACCAAACACTTAAACCGGTAACCAAAAGAACAAAAAACCAAAAACAGAGAAGGCAAAACAAAATGGGCCAGACTAAAAAATTCTCCTATTTGCCTGTGGCTGTGGTACAATCAATTCAGTTCTTGAACCATCTCAATATTTTTTCGGCCACACTCAATCAGAACAAGGCTTGTAAACTAAGAGAAAGGAAGAGGAAGCCATGGCTACTTGTAACATGGCATCTCTAGCATCTGGGTTTATGCTCAAAAGTGGCTTGTCATCCAACACCGGTTCAACCAGCTCAAGGGTTCACTTCCCCAAGACCACCACCACCAACAGAAGACTGGTGGTCCGGGCGGCAGAGGATGCACCACCACCACCAGCAGCAGCTCCAGCCGCTACTGAGACCGCCCCGCCACCCACTGAAGGCGGAGCTCCTCCTCCCAAGCCGCCACCAATTGGCCCCAAGAGAGGAACTAAGGTTGTTCAAATATTATTATATTAGTCTCATCTTCATATTTTTAAAAAGATTTATTGTTTCACCCTTGAATGGATTATTGCTGATAGGTGAGGATTCTGAGGAAAGAGTCATATTGGTACAAAGGCACTGGGTCTGTTGTAGCAGTTGATCAGGTACACTTTTGCAACAAAACCTATAATATACCTATACTTGTCTGTCCATGCCTATGTTTTTTTTTTGTAATTTATCTGAGTTTTTCTTTTCCTGATGATATGAATAGGACCCAAAGACGAGATACCCAGTTGTCGTTAGATTCAACAAGGTCAATTATGCGAATGTATCTACAAACAACTATGCATTGGATGAAATCGAGGAAGTGAAGTGATTGCTGTATCAGTTGTAATCTACCTAAGAAAGAGAAATAATGTACAAGCTGCTTTCTTTTTGTGGTCAGATAATGTACAAGCTTCCTGTGTATGTGTATCTCTAATACTTTTTTTCTTTATGTGCTCATTAGTATATGGACAGTAGATGTTCACATGGAAGAGCTTTCAATCAAGAAAGTATCATGATTTCAGTAAGGCAATATTATTCAATTTCAAAGATTATGGCTATGGTATAGTTAACATGGTCAAGGTAGGTGCGATTACACCTTACAAGACTTAGATAATGGAAATTATATGATATGAAAAGATTAGACATGCTTGTGAATGAGACGAACAAAAAGCAACTACTCACTATGGTATGATGGTTATCCACCTTTCACTACCAACCAAAGTGTTGGCCTTATTTCCTCCTTTAATTCTTGGTGAATGCATAATATCCGCTCTCTGATTCGTCTTCTTCGTCATCAGTGAGAGTTAAGTTCTTCTCCGTTGGTGAGAGTTCTTTGTTGATTGAATTTTCTCTTCTCCAAGGATCCAACATTACCCGTAGTGTCCATTCAGTGGCCTCATTGTTAGACAGTCTAAACTCAGTTTTGCGGGATATCTCTGCACCCAGACCAAGCCTACAATACATGAATATGAATTGTCATGAGTTAATAACAGGCTTCTGAACTGGCAACAAAAGCTTTTCTAGAGTGAACTTACTTAGCAGGCCGACCCTCAAGTTCTACTTCAGTTGTTTCGTCCTCCCATCTTGCAGACATTTTATTGACCCATTGCACGGCCTATTTGTGTATAGTGAATTGACATGAAGATGACAGAGGCAGATTTAGTAGTTGTAAACTATCGAATGATCAAACAGAAATGAAGATCCTAATGTAAAGCAGCTTTTAAAATACTGAAGTAGAGGAACAGCAAAAGCCTGCAAAATTGGTTCATAAAAGTATGAACCAATTGTATTGTTGCGGATATCAATTATACAATTTTCTTATGCCAGTGCATTGTGACAGAGAAAAACAGTTGGTTAGATCAAAGCTTCAATATGGCACCCTAGCTTCATAGGATATGCCTATTTCGGGGTTGAAAGAAGAACAATGATTGTAATTTTCTTGCAAGGATGCTCAGTTATCCCACTAATTGAAGTAAGAATAGCTTTAGCACGACTTATTCACAACATCCTCATCTTTCTTTATAACAAGAATTCATGTCCAATTCTGTGGTCCAATCGCAACAGAACTTCCCCTCAATCACACCTACAGAATCTAGCAGCAAGTGAGCAAAAATCGAGACAATTTGCGAAACCTAATACTGGAATTGGCTATCAACCACGATCAATGATCAGCGATTTACTCTAGGATTAGTTGTTCAAGGATAGTCAACAGTTCAAAATGACCTAACCAATTGATATGCCTTGTCGAGCTTCACCAGCGTTAATTGGGTGGCTGATCTTTCTCATGAGCTTGTTGCTTCTTGGCACTCATTGCTGCATAATCTGAACTGGCTAAATGACCGGGTCAAGGATGGAAGAGCAAAACTAGGCGTCATTATACATGCTTTTCGAATTCCCATTCAGTTTTAACTTCTGTCATTCATTGAAAACCACAAATTTTGAATCTTGTAAGACTTAGAAGAGGCTAGAATACGAACCCTCTCTTGGTTACTAATTTTTTGTGCAAATACGTTCGTTAACAAACAAAACGCACAATCGCTTACATAGTTACATAGCTCTAATTTAGCAGAGACATTACCGTTAACAATAGTATATAAGAGGCGCACGAACACAGATCAAACCACCGAGGCCGTTGAAGTTTGCAGAGGAGTCAAAAGCAGAGAGTAATGTACCTCATGCAAAGTGTGCAACCATGCTTTATGCCGGCGGCAGGAGAGGAGAAATATCGGTTCTTGTTGGTTTGCGTGTGGTTCTTTATTGTTTTTCCGGGGTGGATGATGGAGAAGGCCGTTTTGCTACATTCTAAATTCAGAAAGTCGACCCAGATACATTGGATCCAAGGTAGATTTGAGATGGGCCTGGACCCAGCATATCTTCCAAGGCTACCCAAATTCAAAGAAACCATATTTGTTAAAAAAATTAGGGGGTCCACAAATCCACAAATCGAGTACCCTTTTTTTTTTTAAAAAAGAAAGAATTAGGAGGTCCCCTTTTTACGGAGGACGTCATAGAGCATCTTTTTAGATGAGAACCTGCAATTTTGGGTGATTCCGAATAATATCCATTGGATGACTGTGGCTCAACTTAGTAATTTTATCGACCACAATGTTGCATTCCCTAATCACATGGGCAATGTACACATTCTCGAACCATATCAACAAAGCAAAAATGTATGAGATTAGCATTTCAATTTCCCAAGGGCATTTGCTCATTCCCTTAGTAGTCTTAATGATTGTAAGGTTGTCACTCTCAATTTCTAACTTCCATATCCCCATTTGTTTAGGTTGCCTAATTCCGTCATGAAGGGTTAGTGTTTCAGTTTGTAAAATATAATTTGATCTATAAGTGTTTGCATCCATGCTAACTAATTGGGCATCTTTTTTTCTAATTACAAGCCCTGCTGATGTGGAGTCTACCCTAAATTTAGACCTATCAAAGTTAATTTTACAAAGACAATCAAGTAGTGTTTTCAACTTTAATCGTCCCTGATTTAACCAGACTTAAAAATTCTTACATTATCAGCAAGCTCTTCATCTTCAATCCATCTTTATGAGGGATACTTGTATAAGGCCAATCACCTATGCATTCCTTCCTCTTCTATTCGGCTCCTTTTGTTCAGGTAGGCACACGATATATAGTCGTGGTTGTTTCGGTGTCTCCAAGACTCATCGCTCTGCGAGAGGACTTCTTTTGGCCTCACATGTCTCACCAAGTGATGTGCTAATGCCGTGCATGTGCCACTTGTCAACGAGCCAAGGCCACTTCTCACCCCTATGGCTTTTACACTCCAATTCCCATTCCGACTGGATCATGAGAAGACTTGTCTGTGGATTTCATCGTAGGCTTGCCTACGACCAATAGAGGGAAGGATTTCATTTTTGTCATTGTAGATCGATTTTCAAAGATGGCCCACTTTGTGGCTTGTAAGACCACAAATAGTGCCACTAAGATCGCCGATCTATTTTATGACAACGGTTACGCCTTCCTAAAGTCCCATGCATTATTGTTAGTGATCACGACTCCAAATTTGTTGGTCATTTTTGGCACACCCTTTGGGGCAAGATAGGTACGAGACTTTTGTTCTCTACAAGCTATCACTTACAAACTAATGGCCAGATGTTGGGTGCTCACCTTCGCACTATGATGAAGGCGAAACCCAAGTGTTGGGAGGACTTAATATCTTTCATTGAGTTCTCTTATAATAGGTCCAAGCACTCGGCGACACAATTGATACCTTTTGAGGTCGTTTACGGTCACAATCCTTTGACACCACTGGACTTGACACCGAGGCCGCTCAAGGATGGAGAACATATTATCGCGGCCAACCGTGCCAATCAAATATCAGAGCAACTAGAACACTGAGCTTCACAATATGCAACGTAGCTCAATCACGACCGTCGTCGTGCTGTGTTTGCACTTGGCGATCTTGTGTGGGTACACCCATTGACGGACCGGGGCGGGGGCCGGTGCCTCCACTTCTCTCCTCCCAATTATTTATTTTTATTGTTTTAATTTTTTTTGTAAAGTATAAAATTAAAAAAACTATACTAATACTACAAGTATTGATTAGTCTAGTTGGTCTAGTCCTCATTTCACTAGTGGAGAGTACATTGTTCGAATTTTGTCTCTTAGCCTAAATTAACATTTCTCATTTCTAGTTTTGTTGGTATTTTAAAAATAACTTGAATATGTTTTATCTGTCATGTTTTTTCAACGTTTTTTTATTTTTCTTCCTTAGCATAAATTGGTCTTTTCTTCTTGTCTAGTTTGTTAAGTTGTTTTTAAGAACTTGAACTATGTTTTCTCCGTCAATGTATATGTTAATTTTAAAAAGCACACTATGGAATGATGACTAGCCTTATTTTAACAAAATATAAATTTATTTAAGGTTTAACGATTACTTTTAATAAAAAATAAAAATAAAAAAAAACAAACCTCGAAAACGATGTCACTCGTATTACCGATTCGCCGCCGACAACTTCACCCTCGTGGATAATATAGGTTGTGCGGTTGTGCCCCCACTTCCAAAAGATCATGCGTCCGTCACTAGGTACACCTACACAAGGAGCTCTTCTTAGCTCATCGTAATATGAAGCTCTCTAACAGAGATGGTGGCCCATTCAAAGTCATCCGAGCCATATGTGACAATGCCTACCAACTAAAGCTCCCTGATGACTATGGTGTGCATGCGACGTTCAACGTCGCCGATCTCTCCTCGTACATTGAGCCAGAGTATGAAGAGAGTGAAGCAGGGACGATTCACACTCAGGGGGGCTGATGTGACCACACGTTCTCACATGACCGCCCACAACGAGGAGTATGCCATGCGTATTCGCTTCGATGGCCCGATCACCCATGCCTGAGCTAAGGCCATCAGTTGTGCTACCTCGTCCCTAGTCTCCTGAGCCAACTAGGTTTTCTCGATTCCCATGAACCATGCCACACTTGTCTTTTGTTCATCAATTTGGTGTCGGACATCGTGCCCAACGCCCTAGCCTAGGCGCGCCCATGCTTCACCAACACCATGTCTTTAGTGCTTATCATTATTATTTATTTTTATGACATTTGTTGCTATTTATGTTATGACATTAGTTGTTATTTTTATGATGTATGGGCGTGGCACCTAAGTTGCATCCTATTGGCCAGCCTATTTGCCTTATTATTTCCCATTTCATATAAATACTCATGTAAGACTCGTTTTAGAATATGTTTAGCATAATTCAGAATTGAGTTTGTCCTCATTGTGCTTTCATTAATTATCTCTCTTCCATTAAAACTTGTTTCTCCCTTAATTCTTACTCAAAATCGTATCTCTCTCTAATCTCCTTACCGTCGCCTAACACCGACGACCTCACGGCCACTTCGTGCTTATCTCGTGCTCGCTTCGCTCATCGGTACTCCGCCCACGCCATCTTAACCTCACTTCCTATGCATAGAGACACTCACAAGACAGATCCCAAGCCGAGATCTATCATTTATCACCAAAGGTGAGTTCCTCATTAAAAAAATACAGTGCTTGTAAAGGTCTATGAGTTATAGTTGAGTAATGTGATAGGGTTGTTAACAACAAAGGAGCAATGAAAATTTTGGTTAATGTTTATTTATTTATTTTGATACGAGAATTAACATAAGGGCATGCTTATTTTTTTGTATCCCACTCGGTTCGATCGGTCAGAGCAGCTTTAATCTGGATTAGATATTGCAAAGGTCCTTAATGGAGGAGATCCTCTCAATTTTTTTTTCCACACACTGTCAAGGAGATTCAAACATGAATTCTTGAATAAACGTTTACGGAAATTTAGTGTGTCATTCCGCTAGACCAACTTGTGATTAATTAAGAGTCTATATATTGGTTGTGAGAGAAAGTTAGATGTTTGGGCAAATTTATTAAAGAAAAAAATAGTAAAAAAGCATCTCACATCCTTCGGACATCTAGTCAAACGACTAAGGCTTTATGGTAGTACCATAGGGTCTCCGTTTCGACTCTCATGGTAGCACCCTTACCAAAAAAAACATCTCACATGAAAATTTAAACATCTATATAAGTATAAGGATTATTTATCCCTGGAGCATAGGATAAGAACCTTGTTGTTGAAAGATTTTACTAATTTTATTTGTTTAGGAATTTTATTTTTTCAAGGTTTTATGACTTTCTTTATGGGATTTTAATTTCTACAAGAAGGTTTCTTATCCTATCCTATGTCTTAGGGCATATGTTAGAAAGACCGTAATTATAATTATAATATTATATTTAAATATAGGATATTTGAATATCCTTAATTGATATTGTCTAAGTACATAACTAGGCATTTTTTAACCTCCATAACACAATTAGATTTAGGATCATGAATTGAATTCTTTACCTACTTTTCGATTACTCAGTCGATATTAAAATGAGCGTACGATGCTTAGGAGATACGATTTCGATTTTATGGAAATTAGCCTGGATCAAGCCAGTGTCGTTTGCTCACGTTCTAATTCTCTGGAGTTGCGTTGTACTCCCTCCATTTTAGTTTGTCTTAGAACATCAAATACACATAAATTAATGGAAGGAGAGAGAAGAAAAAATAACCAATAGAAAAAAGAGAGAGGTTTTGATGGTAATGGAGAAAGGTGGGAAGAAAGAGAAAAAAACTAAAAAATGTTAAAAGAGTAGATTTTTTGTTAGATAATGGAGGTAAAAAAATGAGATTGGATGTAGATAATATTGTAAGAAAAGATTGATATAAAAGGAAAGATGAAAAGATGGACAAACTTTTCAGAACACCGAAAAAATATAAGAAAAACTTTTGAGGACGGAGAGAGTAAAATATATATAGATAGATAGATAGAGAGAGAGAGAGAGAGAGAGAGAGTCATGCTCAGGTGGGTGTATTTGATAGGGTGAAAAATGCGAGTAGTTTTCGATCGTTAGATTGCCTGTATGGACGGTCATGATTAAAACAAAAAAATTTGGCAAAAAATATAAAAAATAGGCCCAGATCAGTTTTGATGGCACGGAGTGTAATTATGGTAAAATTTGTTTGACCAGACAAAAGTACCCCTCACCCAAAATTAAATACAGCCCTCGCACTCCTCACCATCTTCAATCTTCTTCTTTGAGCGAAATATTGCGAACCACGATCTCCTCACCATCTCCAAACTTGTGGGGAAAATCTACCAAGAACTTGATAGATGTCTTGCACTCTAACTCAATCAAAAGTGTCGATTTCAATTCATCAAATCCATGAAGAAGGATATAAAGAAAGATATGCATGAATTGAATTTTTCTAGGGTTTTTTTTTGGATTTAGTAAAAATTTGCTTGCAATCTATAAATTCTTTTGGTTTATGATAGCAAGTTTGTTTAATTTTCTAGGTTAAAGCTCTAAATTTCGAAGAAACAACTCAACCATGTAATTTTTTTTACTAAAATCAATTACCCCCAAATTACTAATTTTTAGCCTTTTGTTGTTGGTAAGTAGAAGAATTATTCACTTATTTCCACATGTATTGGTCAGTGAATATAAGATTTTTAGTCCATTGTTGAAGTTGTCTACTAAGTCATCTTAGGAGAAATCTCAACGTAAGTTTCTATAGATCTTGTTATATCAATGAATGAGAAATGTGTATTTGACACTTAACAAATTATATATTTGATAGCCTATTAGCTCAAATGGTAGAGCAATGTGCATGTCCACATAAATGTGGGTTCAAATCCCACATAGGCTAATTCTTGATATGGTCATGTCTTTTTGTTCGTATCAGTTGTTTTTTTTGGTTCATGACTAGGTTCATAATATTTCTTCTTATGGTTCATATTATTTGTTCCATGTTTCTTTGTTTATAACAATTGTTCTTTTGGTTCATGTTTCAATAACTTTAGGTTCATTAAAGTTCAACTTATGGTTCATGTCTTTTTAGTTCATGCTAGTTATTATTTTCTTTCGGGATTTTTGGTTCATGGTACTCGTTCTTTCGGTTCATGTTTTTGTAAGCTAGGTTCATAATAATTCTTTTGGTTCATGCCTCTAATATGGAGAGGTCGTTATATTAAATATCATGTTCATTATATATTTTGGTGATTAATTTTGTTTGATTTTTAAATGTTTGGACATCAAACTTTTTGAATGATCATGTCATTTGGTAACCTATTAGCTCAAATGGTAGAGCAATGTGCATGTGCACATAGATGTGGGTTCAACTCCCACATAGGCTAACTCTTTGTATGATTTATGTCTTTTGGTTTATGGTAGTTATTTTTTTGTTTCATGTTTTTATATGCTTAGGTTCATGATGGTTTATATTACGACTCATATCTTTTAAGTCATACTAGTTGTTATTTTGATCCACGTCTTTTGGTTCATAATATTTGCTCATTTGGTTCATGTTTTATATAGCACATGTTCATAATATTTCATCTCACGGTTCATGACTTTTATTTCATAGAAGTTGGTCTATTGGTTCATGTCCTTACATGGTTAGGTTCATAACAAATGTCAATAAGGTTCATAGAATTTAATTCACAATATTTGTTATTTTGTGCCATGTATTAATAAATGATATTTTGTTGGTTCATTTCATTATATAGTTAAGTTCATAACAAAATTCAATAAGGTTCATGAAATTTAATTCATAATACTTATTATTTTTGTCACGTAAATAACGTAATCTAGCTAGTATATAAATCGTATTCTGTGGGTTCATATCTTCATGTGATTAGGTTCATAACAATTTTAATACGGTTCATGAAATTTAATTCACGAAAATTGTTACTTGTGTCATGTATTCTAGTTCATAAACGGTATAAGTTAATAATTTTGATATACTAGGTTCATAATTTATGAACAATTGGTAAACAAGTGATCTAAGCGCTAAGTTGAACATTTGGGTATTTTGTCGAACACATGGTGGGCGATTATATGTGCATTGGTCATTAACCTTTGTTTTCAATCAAAAACTTGAAATTGTAAAGCAAAACATGCACACTCTTCATGGGTTTGATTATAATCAACAAAAATTAGTCCAAAACACTCAAAAACATATAAATAGAAGTACCAAGCTCCCAAATTAAAAAAAAAACCAATGTGAACTTGAAATCATATAAAAGAGATCTATATCAAAATCCATGAAAAGATAACACAATTTGGGGCCGAAATCAATAAAAAAAAGTGAACCAAATTGGAAGAAGCAAGAGGTAATAAGAATGGAGAAGATTCTATCAAAAAAAGTGAATGAAATTTCCACATAGAATAGGATGAAGATGACCCCCGTAAGTTGTGTTCTAATTTGATTGATGAAAGACCAAAATGCCCCTCTGTTATAATATCACTTAAACGCGTGTGATGAAACCCGAAATAAACCGCGCTATAAACTGGAATTAAATAAATACTAACTCTCGGGATTCGTACAACGAAACGGTTTTCATACGTGGATTATTCCTCCTTCCCATCCCTTAGCTGATTGTTTTTGTACTCCTTACAAATAAAGCCTTTAGACTTTCTTGTGATTTCGATAGGAACGATCCGAAAAGCTTCTTACAGCTAGAGGGCGGGTCTAGCGGAACCGTAAATAGCGCGATCTCACTCGGAGATCAAACACGTAGAGCTTTGACAAACGAGATAGTTCTTGAGCTAGAGAGAATTTTCGACCTTTATTAAGTATTGCCTGTCTCACTATATATAAATAATGGAGCTACTAGCTTACATCTAAAAGCTTCGATGTGGGACAAACCGGAATTTTACCTTGACAAATAAATGTACTTACGTTGCCTTGTACATGTGTGGTGACTGGTGACATATGGTGTAATACACATGAATTGCCTTCAAGACATATTTATTCATTTGGGCCAAGCCCAAATCTAGCTCGTTGGGCCCTTGCCCATATCTCTTGTGAGCCCATTCCAAAATCAAGCACACACGTACATGCTTTATATAATAATACCCACATGCACATATCATGTACTAAGACTTACGTGACCATGTAATTAAGCCATCCATTTGAAAGTAGATAATATATTTAGACACAACGCGTCATTTTATCTTTTCTCACTTAAATAATAATTTGTCAATGGTTATTTCGCGCACCATCACAACCCCTTGGCTCGGCGCCCTCGTGAAACAAACAGGTGCACCAGCCTATCGATTTTATGCGATGTGATCTAAACTCGAGCTCAGGCGGAGTTCGCACTTTTCGAGAGTTGGGAGCTCGTCCCTTTAGAGAGTTAGCAGACCTCGTCCTTTTAGAGTTAGCGAACCTCGTTCGCATATAGAGTTAGGACCTTGTCCTTTGAGAACTAGTGAACATCGTTCGCAGAGAGAGTGAGGACCTCGTCCTTAGAGGGTTAGCGAACCTCGTTCGCTTAAAGAGTTAGGACCTCGTCCATAGAGAGTCTGGACCTCGTCCATAAGAGAATCTGGACCTCGTCCATAGGAGAATCTGGACCTCGTCCATAGAGAGTCTGGACCTCGTCCATAGAGAGTCTAGACCTCGTCCATAGAGAGGTTGGACCTCGTCCATAGGAGAGTCTGGACCTCGTCCATAGGAGAGTCTGGACCTCGTCCATAGGAGAGTCTGGACCTCGTCCATAGAGAGTCTGGACCTCGTCCATAGGAGAGTCTGGACCTCGTCCATAGGAGAGTCTGGACCTCGTCCATAGGAGAGTCTGGACCTCGTCTATAGAAGAGTCAGGACCTCGTCCATAGGAGAGTCAGGACCTCGTCCATAAGAGTCTAGACCTCGTCTATAGGAGAGTCTGGACCTCGTCCATAGGAGAGTCTGGACCTCGTCCATAGGAGAGTCTGGACCTCGTCCATAAGAGAGTCTGGACCTCGTCCATAGAGAGTTTGGACCTCGTCCATAAGAGAGTCTGGACCTCGTCCATAAGAGAGTCTGGACCTCGTCCATAAGAGAGTCTGGACCTCGTCCATAGGAGAGTTTGGACCTCGTCCATAGAAAGTTTCCAACCCAAGCGGGAAGCGAGGGGTAGATTCGCGCACTTCTCGAGAATCTCCAACCCCAAGCGGGAAGCGAGGGGTGGATTCGCGCTCTTCTCGAGAATCTCCAACCCCAAGCGGGAAGCGAGGGGTAAATTCGCGCACTTTTCGAGAATCTCCAACCCCAAGCAGGAAGCTCGGCGGTTCCGCGTAAAACGAGGTTCGACGGCGACCCCGAGCGGGAAGCTCGACGGTCCAGCATAAAAACGAGGTTCGACAGCAATCCCGAGCGGGAAGCTCGGCAGTCCCGCGTAAAATGAGGTTCGACAACAACCCCGTGGCGCCACACAGAGATGGCGGCCTCGCCAGCGCACGCCAGGGGCGAACCCCGTGGCGCCGCACGAATATTGCGGCCTCGCCAGCGCACTCCAGGGGTGAACCCCGTGGCGCCGCACGAATATTGCGGCCTCGCCAGCGCACGCCAGGGGCGAACCCCGTGGCACCGCACGAATATGGCGGCCTCGCCAGCGCACGCCAGGGGTGAACCCCGTGGCGCCACACGAATATTGCGGCCTCGCCAGCGCACGCCAGAGGTGAACCCCATGGCGCCACACGAATATTGCGACCTCGCCAGCGCACGCCAGGGGGGAACCCCGTGGCGCCGCACGAATATTGCGGCCTCGCCAGCGCACGCCAGGGGCGAACCCCGTGGCTCCGCACGAATATGGCGGCCTCGCCAAGGGCGAACCCCGATGCGCCGCACCAGAGACCAGGGCTAACTAAAGAGGGAAGAGGACGCACTTACGTGATTATCCGAGAGTTAGGTCGGATAGGGAGAGCAGGTTCCCACAGACGGCGTCAGTGATGAAACCCGAAATAAACCGCGCTATAAACGGAAATTAAATAAATACTAACTCTCGGGATTCATACAACCAAACGGTTTTCATACGTGGATTATTCCTCCTTCCCACCCCTCAGCTGATTGTTTTTGTACTCTTTACAAATAAAGCCTTTAGACTTTATACCGTAAATAACGCGTTTGGTTTTCATACGTGGATTATTCCTCCTTCCCACCCCTCAACTGATTGTTTTTGTACTCTTTACAAATAAAGCCTTTAGATTTTATACCGTAAATAACGCGATCTCACTCGGAGATCAAACACGTCGAACTTTGACAAACGAGATAGTTCTCGAGCCAGAGAGGATTTTCGACCCTTATTAAGTATTGCCTATCTCACTATATATAAATAATGGAGCTACTAGCTTACATCTAAAAGCTTCGATGTGGGACAAACCGGAATTTTCCCTTGACAAATAAATGTACGTACGTTGCCTTGTACATGTGTGGTGACTGGTGACATATGGTGTAATACACATGAATTGCCTTCAAGACATATTTATTCATTTGGGCCAAGCCCAAATCTAGCTCGTTAGGCCCTTGCCCATATCTCTTGTGTGCCCATTCCAAAATCAAGCACACACGTACATGCTTTATATAATCTTACCCACATGCACATATCATGTACTAAGACTTACGTGACCATGTAATTAAGCCATCCATTTGAACGTAGATAATATATTTAGACGCGTACATGCAACGCGTCATTTTATCTTTTCTCACTTAAATAATAATTTGTCAATGGTTATTTCGCGCACCATCAGCGTGTTTTAATCGTAGCCGTATATGTATCTTGATCAAATGGCTAAAAATTGCTCACATATTTCACTGTAGCAATTTAAAGTATCTGATCATGATTATATATATATTATATGGATTGAGATCAGGTGAGGAGAGTTCTTACCGTAAATAATTAGGAGGATTCTCAGCCTTAGATTTAAAAAAATCTAATAGATAAGATTTTTTAGAATTAAAAGAAAAACAAATATCTATCCATATCTAATTTTCTCTCTCCTCTAATATCTCTAGCGTCTATATAAGCGTTGATGCTAAATTTTCTCTCATCTAATACATATTGGACAATTAAGAGATATCAAATGAACAAGTAATGTATTTATCATGAACAAGTATTATTATATTATGGATGAAAAATAATTTACGCAAATAATTACGTCTCTCTACAGATGAACAACTAATACCTAACAATGAACAATTCACTGTATAGACGCGAGAGATGAATTGTTCATTGTTAGGTATTAGTTGTTCATTGTTGTAGTTGTTCAATTGTAAATGAGTAGTTGTTCAACTGTAGAGAGACGTAATTATTTGCGTAAATTATTGTTCATTCATAATATAATAATAGGCTTAAAACATATACAACCCCTCGTACTTGTGCAAATTTGTCAGATAGACACCCTACCTTTGGTTTAGACCTATTGAACACTTAAACTTAACAATTTGGACCTATTAAACACCTAGTCGCTGACAATCTCGTTGAATGTCACACACGCATGCTGACATATTCCAATTTTTTATCCAGATGTGTGCCACATAAGCTTATTTTGCCACATAAGCCCAATATTTAACACCATTATTTTAATAAAATCAGAAAATATAAAAAAAGAAAAAAAAGAAAAAAAAAATTGCACAGTACAAGGGGTTGTATATGTGCGTTTGACTTACACGTACTTCGCCACGTCAGCGATCAGGTGTTTAATAGGTCCAAATTGTTAAGTTTAAGTGTTCAATAGGTCCAAACCAAAGGTGGGGTGTCTATCTGACAAATTTGCACAAGTACAAGGGGTTGTATATGTTTTACGCCTATAATAATACTTGTTCATGATAAATAACTTACTTGTTCATTTGCTATCTCTTAATTGTTCAATATGTATTAGATGAGAGAAAGTTTAACATCAACGCTACTTGACTAAGTAGTATTCCATTCGTTTCGTGAGAGAAAATTAGATATGGATAGATTTATTTATTTTTCTTTTAATTCCAAAAAATCTTATCCATTATTTTTTTAAATTCAAAGGCTGAGAAACCTCCTAATTATCTACGGTAAGAGCCCTTTTCACCTGATCTCAATCCTATACTATACTCCCTCCGTCCCGGATTGTTTGTCCAAAAGGACGGTTTTTGTGGTTATTAAGGAGGGTGTAAAGTAGTAGTATTGGTAATTGGGAAAGTGGGTAAAAAAGTGAGAGTAATTGGGGATATGTTTGTAATTTTATAGGGATAAAAAGTGTAAATTAGTATTGGTAATTGGGAAAAAGGGTAAAAGATGATATTAAGTAGAGATAATAATGTAAAAAAAATATAGATATAAAAGGAAAATGGACAAACAAAAGAGAACATACGAAAAAGAAACTGGATAAATAAATGGGGACGGAGGGAATATTAACTTAGATCGAGAATCCATTGAAATTCCCGATGTAATAGAAAATGGGGAAAGCATATAGATCTGTGCGGTTGAGTATCATCACTTTATTGTGTAGTAAAGTGTCTAGTGAAGAGGACAAAATTTTGGTTATTCATATCCGAGAAAAAAGAAAAGAAAGGACAAAGGAGTCCACCTTGGCTGGCTACTCGATTCTTACAAATTACAGTACAATACAATATGTGCTTAATCCCTAAACTACCTTGCCATCTTATGGGAGGCAAGAGAGCCTCTACAATTTTTTCTGCTATGGTTTTCCATCATTGACTACTTACCGGAGACTGGTGTACACGAAATTGACACCGTCAAGTATAAATTTAATAATCGCGGGAGAAAGCGTATTTAATTTATGAACAGAGCATTTACGGGATTATATTAATAAATTAAGTATGTTTCGACCAAAAAATAAATAAATTAAGTATGAAGAAAAGTTGGGAGATTTGACTTCAAAGAGCCAACTTATTGGTTCTGTTCTAGTCCCACCCAGTCTTGTTCACTAATATTTCTATGGCGTTTTCTTACATTTAGCGCACATAATTATTTTTTTTTTATGTTCTTTTACAACTTAACTACTGTGAGGATAAACGAGATAAGCAAAGATGAGAGAAAAGGGAAATATCAATTGAATCGAGTAAAATTATACCACAATCATTTTCAAAGTTTTACACATCCAAGGTAAAAAATAGTTTTTTTGGTTCGTGCGTGTGCAATCAACGACTGAGATTTATTTTCATTGCTCTCTTGGAACTCCATTCTCACATGAATCTCCCTCGTGAGAAAATAAAAGTATTAATGAAGTTCATATTAATTCAGATGAGCCTTCATCACTAAAAATTCTCCATTCTAATAAATATTACCTATTATTCCTTTGAATTTTATAAAAATTGTCTTTTTAAACTTCAAATCTTGGTTCATATTTTCCTTCTATATTTAATTAATATAATATTTTAAAAATAACGTACTATTTTAGTGGTTAAGTTAGTTGTAATTTCAAGGTCTTCATTGAATAAAGAAAGTGAAAATATAAACCAATCTATTTAAAAGCTAAAAATAAAGTATAAATTAAATCATTAAGTTATAGGAAGTAGATTATTTTCTTATTTGTTTATTTTTCATAACTTGAAAAATGAAAAAAAGGATAATCCTAGTGACACGAATGGAATAAATAACAAATAACTCTTAATATATATAAAAGTAAATTGAAGCATTTGAGCATTTCCTTCCAAAAACTAAATGATTTTTTTTTATATGGAAAGGAATTAGAGAAGCTACTCTAAATAGATATGAGCTTCCCTAGAACATCTTTGCGGATGAGGTCCCTAAGGACCGGGTCAGAGGCAATCAAGTGGGAGGAGACACGTCAAAATGATCCAGAGATGTAGTTCGCAATAGAATTGACTTCTTGGAAGACGTGATAAAGACTCCAGTTTTGAAAGTGGCCCAAAAGACTCTTAATATCCATTCAAAGAAGCTCAATCTCCCAAGGACAACTTTAATCACCCTGCACGGCTTTAACAAGCTATAGGTTGTCACCTTCAATTCGAATGTGGGGAACGCCATGTCGGATGGCCTCGAGAATCCTCTGACGAAGTGCAACGGCTACAATCATCAAGATGGAATGACGACCAAGTAGTCCACCGTTCTTGCAAATTGGTGAGCCTTGGTGGTCTCGTATGATGAAACCGAATGAAAAGACACCATCATTAGAATCTGGTGGAGCTTTGGTTCGTCCCACGAGTTTTCATCACGAAGATAGTTATTGACAGGTTCATCCTAGTTTATACTTTGGTGGATGTTAGATTTGGGCTTAAAGGTCCCAGATCTAGCCTAGTTATATCCTTCCAGGAATGAATGGTTTGCATGTCTACCACTTACTAGATCAGCCCGGTAACAAAAAGGTTGTGAAGGCTTTATGAGTTTTTGACAACTTTTATGACATCAGACCAACAATGTGCTAATATTTTTTTTTTTATAAAAGCTAGTTGGTATTCCGCCAGGGTCGGGGAATTTATCATCGCCGATGTCGAAGATGACACTTTTGATTTTAGCGTTGGGGACAGGTTTTGTGAGTTGGAGGTTATCTTCTTTTGTTATTTCTTTTTGTATGGCTTGGGTATTGGCTATCAATTTGGTGTGGTTGATATTTTGGTGTTGAAATATTTTTTGAAAATCCTTATGAATTTCACGTTTAGTGTTATCAAGAATTATTATTTGGGTGCCCTCACTAGTGGTGATTTCCTTGATATTTGTTCTATTTCTTCTACATTTGTGATTCTGTGAAAATATTTATTGTTTTTGTTGTTTAGCTTAATGTGTTTTTTTTTTGCTATTGGTGTGTGTATTCTTAGATTGATCCAAAAACTAAATGAATTGAATGAATCAAATGCATTTTGATTCATAAAGCCCTCACATAAGCATCAAATTTACCAAATTTATTGAGACTATATATTTAAAATTCATAGTTGTATAGTTATATTATTATATGTATGGCTTTTTCCAACATCAAAATTGTGACTTCTGAATAGAGAAAAAAAAAGGAAAAATTGCTCCAAATATTCCAACCTTTCGTTCGGTTGCGCACTTTACCCCGACCTTTCCAAATTTCACAAAATATCCTATAGTTTGGGGATAGTTGTGCACTCTACCCTCGAAGTGTCCACACTTTGAGTAAAATTATGAATTAGCCCCTCACTTTTTCGTTTTGCAACAAAAATGTCCAATCCATGTACATATTTTTTTTCATTTATAACATAGCCTTATAGGTTTAATTTTCTCAATTTTAAAAAATAATATAATTACTTTTATTATTTTCTAATATAAATTTCACCTTTATAATAACCACACAGATCATTAAACCATAACTTTTACTTTAAAAAATATTTCATCTTAATACTCTTTTCATTATTATTTTAAAAAAAAATGGGATACAAGTAAAAAAGATTTCATAACCTTTTTATAAAATTTATGTTATAGCTTCTCACTTTTATAATTAACCACATAAATAATTAATCCATAACTTTTACTTTACACAGTAGCTCATTTCAATACTTTTTTCCATTGTTATTTTCGAAATAAATTTAGACGCAAGTAAACAAATCATAACCTTTTTTTTAATAAAAGTTTACAAACTTGTGTACTACCTTGTCCAACTTAACCAACAAAACAATGTAAAATGACATTATTTTCATGTAAATAAGAAAAGTAAATCTATAAGACTATGTTATTACTTTGGACCTTACCCAAAATGTTATTATTTAACCAAATATATTTTTATATAAAGGAAATTAATTATTTTAAATTAATTTCCACTAAAATTGATTTAGAACAAAAGAGATCTAAAATGATTATTTTTGAATGTTTTAATCCTTATAAGGACAAGATTTATAATTTTTAAAATGATTTGTACACAAGTTGGGTATTTTTGTCACAAAATAAAAAGGTGAGAAGTCAATCCACAAATTTACTCAAAATGCGGACACTTCAAGGGTAGAGTGCACAACAATCCCCAAAGTATAGGATATTTTGTGAAATTCGAAAAGGTCGGGGTAGAGTGTGCAACTGAATGAAAGGTTAGGATATTTGGAGCAATTTTTCTAAAAAAAAATGGTGGAAACTCTTTTATAAAAAAAATTAGAAAGTGATGGATTTGTTTCTCAATTTCTGTATGTTGAGGTTCAAAAAGCGTATGAAAACCGGAGGGGTCAAGTTGCCTTCTCTAGTTGGCCAATGGCCCCATTTTGGAGGGTTAAGATTAAAATTGGATGAGAGAGGTGGGAGAGACGTGTATTTCTTAAAAATCAATGTTATTAAAATTAAAACAGTATCAAGCCTATATTATAGTATTTAATAAGTTTAAGATTAGTTGTTCTATTGCAAGTATTTTATTAAAAGGAATATTGCAAGTATTTTATTAAAAGGAATGAATGGAAACATTCTCCTCAACAAGTACCAACTCCGTCATATTTTGGTGGTGTTTTATGAAAATTATATGGATAGATTTCTAAAATAAAAATCACAAAATGTAAAACCTTATAAAAATAACTAATAAAAGATTACACATTGATTTGGAAAGAAGCTAAGAAAAAAGATACTAATATTAACCTCTGACTTCTTTGTTTAATGACGAAATATTATCAATTTAAAACTCAAACCTTATTATCGTTATGTAAACATAGCAATCATTTTGTTTTTCAATTGAAACCAAACTCCTATATTAATACAACTTAGTGATATCATATCATGCATCAAACTGGCCTAATTGGTTGGCTTAAATAACAAAAAGCTTTTTTTTCTTTCTAATTTGCCATTTTGTTTTACAATTGAAACCTAACTCCTATAAATACACGACACTTATGATATCATATCAATATCAACTGACCTAATCGGTTTGCCTAAATGAAAAAAAAAAAATTGGCAAATTTTGGCAAATTAGCTTAAATTAGGCTTAGATAGAGGATTGCGTCGCGTATCATGGATCATAAACTCAGTACTCAAGATCTCGAGCTTGTGTAGATTGTGGCCTAATTGACACCATCCAAAGGGTCGTAATGACTAAGGAGTAAGGAGGTGATGAAGGAGATAAGGAGATCAAGACCAAGACCTTTCTTGAGGTCCAACTCTCAAGTGAAAATTGGAAGATAAAGGTTGTCTGCATGCATTAATAAACCTAAATTGTTGCATGTTTATTTTAGTTATTTCCGTTATTTATATGAGGAAGTCTATTTATATATATGGGCCAAATCCAATATCACGGGCTTTTTTCCCTTAACTTTTATTTCATTAGTTTACTTAGGTTATTCTATTAGCGTTTGGTTCAAATGAAACAAACTCTTATCTTAAAACGTGCGACGCATGCACTTTTCCTAGTTCGTAGTGCACTTTTCATATTCTGTACGAAAAGTGAACTACAAAGTACGAAATGAAAAAGCTAAAGAAGCTAAATAGTCTGCTACACTATTCGCTTCGCGAGAAATATGATGGAACTGGATATCCCAATCCCTACAAATTAAGCCTTGACATTGATGCACCAGGCTGGAGAGCGCGTGCGGATGACTACACTTCATAGGCCGCCTTAGAAGAATACACATTAATTGTGAATCAATTTCTAAGAGAATCCTCTTGTAGCCCTTGCTCCAAAGAAAGGCTTAAGCCTCATAGTTAAAACGCCCCACAATTCTGCCATCCAAACAGTACATATATATGCCATTATTATGGACAAATTCTACATGTCGTTTACCATATGAATCTGGAATAACACTCCCAGCGGCCGCTAGCCCAGCCATCACGGATAGGGATGGCAATCTCACCCGCACCTGGTGGAAACTCGACTCATCCGACCAGAGAAAGCAGGTGAAAACCCGAATAAAGCGGGTGAATACCCATCAGTGTTAAGTTCAACGTAACCTTCTCTAGGGCGCTCCCACATACTGAATAAAACACTCTTCTCTTTGATTAACTTGAAAAGGATAATTTTAAGGATCATTGAAATTTGCAGGTAAAACCTTGTCGTACAAAAAACTCTATTTTATAATAACTATTAATTTAAAATCCTGCCTTTAATAAATGTTACTCAGGATATGTATTTTATCGTCAGTATGGATAGTAGAATTCGACTACCATACTTGACTATAATAACTATATTATCATAGAAAATTACATGAAACAACTCAAGGCAAAATATACAATTCAAGAAGGAATGTGTATATATATACTTTATGCCAACATGTAATCTGATTAAAATGTATATATGAAGTTAGTTACGCTAAAACGTAATCAACCACGACCATGCTTATTGTGTCAAATAATTTGTCGTCTTTTTACCGGCCCCCATCGCATAGGTATACTAAATAATGTATTAATAAGGCCTTAATAAAATCAGCGGTTTCATTGGTTATCCATAATTATAAAAACTTATGAATCTAAGCTATGAAATTCATAATTAGTGACCTTATTTGTACGTTATTCATGTATATTGAAAATAGTTTAGGTTAAAACTTTATGCATCTATATCTAAACCCACCCACCTAACCTAAACAAATATGTAGGCTTTGCATTTTTCAACACATTTTTTAGTGTTATTATCATCATGACTACAACAGGCACATACATTGATGTCATTATACATGCATCGATATTTGTTTTCAAAAATAACAATACACTCCTCAACAAGCATATATAACTTATTAGCCTTTTAATTTCTTTAGCTCTAATCTTCTTATAGTCCTTGAAATCTTTTTTTTCCTCCGATCCAAAATTCAAGGATTTACCTTGTGACTTATTATGAAACATGTTCGTAACCTAAACTTAAAAAATGATTTAGAAAAGGGCTAGGTTGGTTTAATAATTCAACATTTATATATGCAAAGTTCATCGTTTCTATTAGAGATATATATTTGTATAGGATATTTTTCACATCTTCTTCTATCTTTATTTCTTATGTATATATATATTGCTAATATTTTTTGTATCTTTTTTGTGTAAACTTTCCTATATTAATACGATAACATCAGTACGATAAGATCAACTTAGTTCTCCATCTTTTATAGTATCGGAGCAAGATTCAATTTTTCCCAAAACCCTAATTTTCACCACCGCCCCTAGCCACCATGGCCCCACCTACCGACGACGTTCTCCCCGATGTTGTAGCCTTGTAGGCACCAATGACACCGGATCCACGTCCCGATCTAGGGCATCGCTTCTCGTCGCCGCTTTAGGCGGAAATTCAACCGGAACGCTGCACTTTTCGGCCTTCTCTTTCAAGTTAGATCGTACCAACTATTCAATCTGGCGCTCTAATATCTTAGATGCCTTGGATGCTTATGAGTTGAAGGAATTTTTCACCTCTGGTATCGCTCCACCAACAACAATTTCTACCTCGACAACCACTACTTCACAGCCATCGGTTGTCTCTCCCAATGCAATCCCAACTTTCTCACATGGAAACATCGTTATAAGTTTATTTTTCTATGGCTTTGTACAACAATCACTCGACCTCTCCTTGGATATCTCACCCAGGCGGAATCTTTCCACCATGCTTGGGTTATGTTAGTGCACAAAAACTCGCATTTAATGCACTGGTTGATTACTCCCTTCTTCACCTTCCGTTCTAACTGCCTATTTAACCTAGAACTTGCAAAACAATGGACAAAGAGGGCGGGGACCCCCTAATCCACCTCTGATGCCTAAGTCAAAAGAGCAATTGTCGATTGAACGTCGAGGTAAAGGACAAGACTTGCGTGCGAGCTCAGCGAATATGAGGTGCTCAACATACATGGCAAATACATGTATTTATAAAGAGGAGAGGGAGAGAGAAGGTCGGAAACTCTATCTCTAAGGGCAGGCCGATAATGCTCCAAGCTCAACAAGCGATTTCTTGCTCCCCAATCCAAGTGGAAATTCTATCTTTCGACTAAGACAGAATCCTCGATCATAACGAATAACTGTCATATTTAATTTTATATTAAAATACTTAAAGATAGAAAAAGCATAATAAATAAAAATACCTTTATGGCGGATAATAGCGAAAATAATTATGGCGATTAATTTTACCTGCTCACAAGTTACAATTAAGCGGATGTTCCATGCCTAGTAGAGAGCTCGATCTATGCACTTGAAGCACCAACTCAATACTCTTCAAAAAGGTAACCTACCTGTGATTGAGTATTTTGAGAAAAAGAGTAGTTTTATTGATGCCCTTGCTTATTGTTCTTATCCCATCTCCGACATTGATTTTATTTCCGTTGTCTTGCATGGATTAAACTCGTCTAATGGACCGCTGCGAGCCGCTCTCAATATTCGACTCGATGCTCTCATTCATGACAATTTACTTAATTAAGTACCTGCTATTTTGGGCGAAAAAAAGCTTACTATTCTTACGCCCTAAATTGGGGTCACAATCGAATAATTAAGCAAGAAAGATGGTATTTGTCTTAATCGATCGAAAGGATGAACAAATTTCTGTTGATTCCTATTTTTGAGTGTATTTCCGTTGATTAAAAGATCATCTTTTACAAGTGGTTTTTTTCTCTCTTATCCCTTGAATTCTAGTCGTTACTCACGTTTTCTGCCATGCACCCACATTCATCGGAGCATATCATAACTACCTTCCACTTCCCACGTTCACATGAAGAGGGGCATGGATAACCATAACCGCTCCCCGAGCACGTAGCTTCTTATCGTTACGACTATCTTCTTTCTTCATTTTGATGACTATTGTCTTCTTAGTGCCTTCGTCGTATGTTGGGCTGTTGATTTTGAACACGCGCAACTCTATCTCCTTCTTGGGCCAATACGTCGAATGGGCTCATGTTTTTAGGCCCAACACCTGCTGCGTGAAGAAAAATGGCTCGCTGAGGAGTCCCAAGCCTTGCGGGTTCCCAATCGGTCGCGAACTTTGGCCAATAACGAGGCGAGTCAAGTTCTCACTGCGGATCTGTTGATCGCCCCCAGTATCGGCCTCAGTCGCCCCACCAGCAGTTGCGAGTGCCAACTAATCGATCTCAATCTCGCCAATCCGATTTCTCACCGGGCGTAGGTGATGGCTCAACTGATTCATCTCGACCCCGCTATCAATGCCAGATTTGTGATCGCCCCGGCCACCTGGAAAAAGATTGTTACAGTCCGCTTAATGTCCATGCTTTTTCATCCCGACATCCTCCCGAGCGCTTGAATTAGGCGCCATCATCCAGGCCGGCTGCTTTCACAGCTTCTCAGTCATCCATGCAAGACGACACTTGGTATTTTGACACAGGTTCCATGGATCATCACCGGTGATTTTAATAAGATGTCCATTGATTCAGAATACCATGGTAGTGACCAACTAGCCCTTGAAATAACTAGTATATCTTGATCGAATCTTCAATATCACACACATCTTCAAGATCTTCTCCGTTTGCCTTTATTTCACGTCGGGGACGTGACTTACGTTGGCGACTTATTTCGCAAACTCAAGCTTGGCCACGTGACTTGCGTTTGGAACCATCAAAATCAAAGCTCTGCTTTTCTAACAAGGGAAATGAGGAGGGGGCATCTACGACCAACCAAAGCTCAAAGGTGCTCAGTTTTGACATTTTCACAAAGCACTTCATCAAAGGCAATGTATTGGATCATTTAGACCAATAAGTCTTCAAGTGCAACTATTGTACCGCGAAGTACAATTGAATGTGTAATGGAGGTTATGGCACCTTGAGTAAGCATTTGAAGACAAAGCACAAATACAAGTTGGGCATGATGCGATGACAAACACAACTTTCCGTGTTTGCATCTTCTTCCTCTCAACCTCCTCATGTTTTTAGTTATAATCATGAGCGTAATATTTATGGTTTGTCCGAATCCATTTGTGTTGATCATTTTGCATTTCAATTTGTGGAAAATTTGGGTCTAAATGATTGGGTGATTAACCATTTGCAACCCACTTATAAAAAATGTGCTTAAAGCATATAAGATTTGTAAAAATGATTTGTCTCAGTTTTTTGCTCAAAATGAGATTCGTGTTTATGTTTGTAGTGATATTTTGAGTCATCACTTTCAAACTCATTCATACATGGACATTACATGTCATTTTGTTGATGATCGATTTCATACACAAAAACGAGTTTTGGCTTTTCGGGAATTTGATGGGGTGTATACCGCTAGAAATATTTGTAAAATTATACGTACTATTTTAGAAGAGTATAGACTACTTCATAGAGTTTTCACTACTTTATTTGATTATGCATCTAACAACACCACTTCTATTAGTGAATTGATTCAAGTTTGTCAACTAGTTTTTGGAAACATATATTTTCATGTGTGATGTGTTTTCCATATTTTAAACTTATGAATTCAAGATGGTTTGAAAGTTTTAAGCTCATATCTTGAACCTAATAAATATGTTGTTAACTATATTTGGCTAAAAAAAAGACCACAAAGGAGTGGAAGAAGTTTTGTAACGATCATGGTGTTGGAGCAATAAGTTTTTTAAAAGAGGTTAGCCATCGTTGGAACTCCACTTATAAATTACTTCATCAATGTTTACATTACAAACTACTTTTCGCTTCCTTTGCGGCTCAACATGTTCCGGATTCGCAAACAATTAAATCCTTTTGGGACGAATGCTACGAGATCATAGAAATTTTAAAAGTTTTCAATGATGCAACTTATACTTTTAGTCAAAACTATACACCAAGTGCCACTAGTACACAAATAGCATTTTATCCCTAGATATAACATCACATATGTTTTTTTTATCAGAGATAAAATAAGGTAAGATACTAAAAAATTATTTTTTTTTAAGTCAATGAAAATCAAATATCTCAGATTTTTTTTTGAAACGCCAGGGATAATTGATAATGCAGTATTCGAAGTTGAAACTCAAATATCCCTGACGGGGATAAAAAGTGACACGTCAGGGATAAAAAGTTATGCAAATATCTCGGATAGATTATATCAGGGATGTATTTTAGAAAAAAAATAAAAAAATAAAAAGCCATATGACAGAACACCCGATTGATATACAAGCCCCAACGCACCCCGAAACTCAATCCCTAAGAAAACCTAATTTCCAAAATCCCTCCTCTAGCTTCCCAGGAGCTGCGGTCGGCGGTGCATCAGTTGGCGATGCGACGGTGTGGGCTGCGCGGTCCAAGTTCATTCAAATGATAAGCATCCCTACGAAGGAACCAGAGAGAGAATCAGGATGAACGGACTTGAGATAAAGAATTTCAATTCTTCACCGCAAACGTATCTTCTCTGCCTCGTCAAAGTCTACAATTTCGTCTCCAAAATTGATCGGTTTGAACTTGTCGATCTCAATTGAATTTTGTTTTCTAATGTCTTCATGTCAACCGTGATTCTTATTTCTCAATTGAGACAGATCCAAAATTTCGCTTGTTTATATGAAATAAATTCTTAGGAAAAGAGAGAAAAGAGGCTGGGAGAGATCTTTGAGTCCGACCCCCTATGGTGACAATTCTCAGGGATATATTTTAAAAAATGCGAGGGATAAAATGATATTTGTGTACTAGTGTGCTCATATGTTTGTTTTTGAAGCTTTGAATATGGCGGACGCCTTTAAGGAATGACTTTCACGGCCCGACCGGGGTAACCTAATTGATGCCATTTTACCCATGAAGGGGAAGTGGTTCAACTATTAAAGAACTATTCTCGATATTTATCTTGTTGCTTGCGTTTTTTATCCTATATTTAAAATATAGGGTTTGCAAGATATTTTGAATGAATACTTTGAGTTATTGAATTTAGAAGAGTATGATCAAAATTATAATGTTGATGTCATTATGGAACGTGTTGGATCTCTTGTTGATGATTTGTATAAGGCTTATAGCATGGGTAGTGAGGCACCTTCTTCGTCTCAAACTCTCAATTACTCCCATCCTCCTCCTCATCTCGCCATTCGTTTCTAGGAACGAGGTCTCGTTTATTTCAAAATCTTACAAAAAGACCGAGCTAGATACATGAGCTCACATACGAAGTTTGATACTTATCTAACCACTACCTTTGAGTTTGTAGAAGAATTTAATATTTTAGATTTGTGGAAGCAACACAAGAAGAAGTATCCAACGCTAGCAAAGATCGCCACTCAAGTACTAGTCGTTCCCGCCTCAACGTTAGCGGTGGAGCAAAAGTTTACCCACGGTGGCCACATCCTACACGATAGGAGATCAAGATTGACACCCGATTCATTAGAAGCTCAAGTTTGTGTCGACAATTGAAAGAGGGCAGAGCTTAGAGCACAATCGATGAACTATACGGAGTCATCAGATCATGTACTTGACGACGACGACACAAATTCGGCTTCTTCCGCTGGTACAGAAGGGTCGCTTTAGGTAAGTGGCCAAGTGGGGTTTCGTCTCAAAGGTAAGTGAACTATGTGGACTTTGATTCCTCTATAACCTTGAGAAGATACGTATGCAACTTAATATAAAGTTCAAGTCCATCTTTTTCCAACTCTTCATTTCTTTGATTGTACAATCGAAAATATTGCGTATCAAACCCTCGCGGGGGGGGGGGGGGGGGGGGCGATGGTGGAAACCGAGTTCTCTAGGAACTCGAACTTGGTTGAGCTCACCATTGAGTGAAATTTTATTGAGGTCTGCAACCGGGGAATTGAAGGTCAGCCTGTCCTGGAACCGGTTCGAAACTGGAGACCTGTTGGGAAAACTACATATCCTACATCGGTGGGTGGTACAAAAAAATCCACTAGCATTTAAAGGAAGAGTGAAACTCTACCCAATGGTTTAAGCTTTTGCGTTAAAAGGTGGATCCCGATTTTATATGCTAAGTGGTAAAAACTCCCGACATGTCACCCGTTCTTCCGGTCCCCGGAATCTAAACAAGACCCGGGGTCAATTAGTCCCGATTCCACCTTTCTGTAGAACCGAAATCAAACCCATGACTGTATTCCGCTTGAGCAAAACCATAGTGGGAGATGATGTTGATGTTGTTTGATAAATTTGACCAAGCATCCCATTTTTAAACAAAGCCAATAAACATGCTCTAACAACTTGCAAAATGCAAATAACATATCCGTGGATAACTCAAGAATATTTATAGAAGTAAAACAAAAAAAAACTCTTGTAATATTCGATCGATTGCCATAAGTAATTAATCACCCCCCTCCTATAAAACCAAACCCACTTCCCCCAAACCCCAACCCGCTCATTCAATTCGACCCCATTAATTCCCCCATCTCCACCATGTCAACCTCCTTCCAAACCTGCCAAGCCTCCGACCTGGCGGCGCTCCTGGGCGGCGGCTCCAACGCCACAGCGGCCGCCGCCTACCTCTGCGACAGCTTCACCACCGTCACCTACGCCGTGGACAACACGTACCTCCTCTTCTCCGCCTACCTCGTCTTCGCTATGCAGCTCGGCTTCGCCATGCTCTGCGCGGGGTCCGTGCGCGCCAAGAACACCATGAACATCATGCTCACCAACGTCCTCGACGCCGCCGCCGGAGGCCTCTCTTACTACCTTTTTGGCTTCGCCTTTGCTTATGGGACCCCCTCCAACGGCTTCATTGGCCGCCATTTCTTTGGCCTACAACACGTCCCCGCTTCTGTTGAGGGCGCCGGCGACTTTGACTACAGCTTCTTCCTTTATCAGTGGGCTTTCGCCATTGCAGCCGCTGGTATCACTAGCGGCTCTATCGCCGAGAGGACCCAGTTCGTTGCGTATCTTATTTACTCCACCTTCCTCACCGGTAATTATTACTATTAATTTACTCATCAAATTCAACTTTCCGCTTTAGTTTAAACTTATTAATTTATGATTTGTAATCAAAATCAATTTCTTATATCGATCGATCTGGTAAATCCAATCAACCCCGGCGAATAAAAGTCAGTAAAGACAAGTCAGACTTTGCGTCTGGATAAATTAAATTCAAGAATCATTATTAGAGACGATTAAAATTGTTTTTTTTTGTCAGATGAAAGATTCTTACTAACAGATGGCACATACTGAAGTACATATATGTTTCTTCTTTAAGTTTAAAGTGATACGAAGATCTATCTCGATCTATGATATTTTTTCCCTAATTAAGTTTTATTGAAGCTACGATTAAAAAATGTAAATTAGGATATTCGGTTTAAGTCTTGTAATGACCAATTTGCTGACATGATCTGCAACATTTTCAATATTTTATAACGGCAACTTGTATATATTAATGCACTTGTCAACTAGGCAAGTACTCTATGAATTTTTTTTTTTATAATTTAGATTTTTTAGGGTTGGAATGATTATAATTAATTAATTAATTGGCAGGATTTGTGTACCCAATCGTGTCGCATTGGTTCTGGTCCGTGGACGGATGGGCGAGCGCGTTCAAGCCCAACGACCTCCTATTCGGGTCGGGCGTGATCGACTTCGCCGGGTCGGGCGTTGTCCACATGGTGGGGGGAATAGCCGGCCTCTGGGGGGCCCTCATCGAAGGCCCAAGAATCGGGCGGTTCGATCGAACCGGGCGGTCCATCGCCCTCCGCGGCCACAGCGCCTCCCTCGTAGTCCTGGGCACCTTCCTCCTCTGGTTCGGCTGGTACGGGTTCAACCCGGGTTCGTTCCTCACCATCCTCAAACCGTACGGGACCACAGGAGGGTACTACGGTCAATGGAGCGGGGTAGGCAGGACAGCTGTCACCACCACATTGGCCGGGTCGACAGCCGCCCTAACAACCCTCTTCAGCAAGCGCCTCCTGGTGGGCCACTGGAACGTCACGGACGTCTGCAACGGGCTCCTGGGCGGGTTCGCCGCCATCACCTCGGGCTGCTCCGTGGTCGAGCCGTGGGCCGCCATCGTTTGCGGCTTCGTGGCGTCGTGGGTCCTGATCGGGCTCAACTGGCTCGCCGAGAGGCTCCGGTTCGACGACCCCCTCGAGGCCGCCCAGCTCCACGGCGGGTGCGGCGCGTGGGGGGTGATCTTCACGGGGCTGTTCGCCACCAAGAGGTACGTTGGGGAGGTCTACGGAGGGGACGCGGGCCGGCCCTACGGGCTTCTCATGGGCGGCGGAGGGAGGCTGCTGGGGGCGCAGATGGTGCAGGTTTGTGTGGTGTTTGGGTGGGTCACGGTGACAATGGGCCCCTTGTTCTATGGGCTTAAGAAGCTGAGGCTGTTGAGGATATCGAGTGAGGATGAGATGGCGGGTATGGACATGACTAGGCATGGTGGGTTTGCTTACGCGTACCATGAGAACGATGACGTGTCGTCTAAGCCCGGGTTTATGAGGCGAGTGGAGCCCACTTTGTCTACTCCTCCTAATCGTGTATGATTGGGGATGGCCAATAAATGTGCAATTGTGATGAGAGTTGGGGGCCCCTTTGGAAGTTTGAACTTGATTAGAGATCTCTTATTTGGCCACTTGTTTGTTTGATTTTGTGCGTTTTCGTTTTGTTACAAATTTTTACAAGTTCGACTTCTTGGTGTTTCACGTGACGTGCATTTGTAACATAAAGGAGGCCCCTAGAGCCAGAGCCCAGAAGATTGTAATTTTTAATGAATCGGAAGTATGTTGTAAATAACTAAGTATCGGCTTCTTTTGTCTGTTCTTGCGATCATGATGGTTTGATATCAAACGTATGGTAATATATGGCATTTTGACAGCTACTCCCTCCGTTCTATTCTACTTGTCATTTTAGCTAAATTTACGCATATTAAGACAATATAATATCTTACTAAAATATCCCTATTAAATACAACTTACATTATTATTCATTTTCTTTCTTTAACCAATACAATTGATCCACATAATAGTTGTTCATAGAAAATTGAAATATAATTAAGTTGGGAGAGAGATTTAGATAATAAATGAAGGGGTATATTTGGAAAATTATGAATAAAATGTCAAAAATGACATGTTTTATGGAACACAAAATTAAGGCTAAAGAGACAAGTAGAATAGACGGAGGGAGTATATATTAGCTAGTTTGGTTCCGGATATCCGTTTGAATAAATTGTTAGCTAAGCTAGCGAGATGGCAATCATTAGACTTAAGCTACAATATTATGGTAGTTAATTAGTTTCAGCTAGTATAAATAGCTAGGATCTCATTTTCGTTCTCTCTAAGTCACTGGAAGGAAGTCTCTAGACTCCAGGGCTTCGCCATTTTGTATTCGCTCTTCCAGAGGTTGATTCTCACAAATTAGAAGTAAATTTGTTTGTCTTATTGCGTTTCTATTCCTTTATATGGTATCAGAGCTCACAGGTTGCTAGATCCTGGTAGATCGGTGTGAAACGACAAGGAATCGAGAAATCGAAGACGATGGATAGTGGATCGGTAATCAGGGGTGATGGAACAGGGTGGAATCGAACCAGGTGGCAGTCCAGAGCAGACGATCGGGGAAGTTTCTTCGATCCCTTGTTCCTCTCTAATTCAGACAACCCAGGTATGCAATTAGTGACTGGTTTGTTTGATGGAACCAATTTTGCTAGTTGGAGTAGGAATATTAAGAGAGCATTGAGTGCTAAGATGAAGCTAGGGTTTGTTAATGGGACTTGCCCTAGGCCGGATACAGATTCAGAAGATTTTGATCGATGGGAGCGTGTAGATAATATGGTAATGAGTTGGATTTTAAATTCCATGGTCAGTGAGGTGTCACGAGATTTTGTTTGTGTGAATACTGCGTATGAGTTGTGGACGGATATTCATGAAAGGTTTGCTGTTATGAATGCACCGTTGATTTATCAGTTGCAGAGGGAGTTGAGTAATTTGAAGCAAGAGAACATGATCGTGGCTGCGTACTACAGCAAGCTGAAAAGGATTTGGGATGAACTTCAAGCAGTAGATGAGACCCCTATCTGCAGTTGTGGAGCATTACAACGGTGTGGATGTTCCTTGATGAAAAGAATAGTTGACAAGGAATCCACATTGAAGCTTATGCAGTTCCTCATGGGGTTGTCAGATGCTTATGACACCTTGAGGAGCACCTTGTTGTCAAAGGATCCTTTGCCTTCGCTGAATATCGCCTATAACCTTGTGGTGCAAGAGGAGACCCAAAGGGGAGTTACTGGTGCTCTTACTCAACCACATGATGCACTTGCTGTGAACAAGACGCAGAACCAGTGGAAGCATAAGAATAATGGTGGAAATTCAGGTGGAAATTCAGGTAGCTCAAGTGGTAATTCAAGCTTTGCTAGAGATTTCAAAAGGGCCAAAATGGACAGGAAATGTGATTTTTGCCATGAACCAGGGCATGTTAAGGAGACATGTTTCAAGTTAGTTGGGTACCCAGAGTGGTGGAAAGGGCCTCGTATACAGACTTCAGGGTTAGGATCAGGAAAGCTAATGGCAAATGTCCAAGAAGAGGAAGATTATGGTTCACCATTAGACATAGAGGAAACTGAGCCTAAGATAGATGATGCTATGATCAATGCAATTTTATGAAGGTGATGAAGAAGATGAAAGGCAAGGCAATTGCAGCTGAGGGCAGTAATGGAGGCAATCAGTTGAACTTTGCAGGTATGAATTATAAGACTGATGAAAATTTATTATGTTCTGTGAACAGTGCAATCAATGAATGCACTTGGATAGTTGATTCAGGTGCTACTGATCATGTCTCTTACAATAGAGATGTGTTTGTCAGATTAAACATGCTAGCTATACCAATAAGGATTGGGTTACCGGATGGAACAACCCAGTTGGTTAAGCAGCATGGGACAGTGCAGATTACAAGTGCACTGATCCTAGAGAATGTACTCTTTATTCCTGATTTTAAACACAATTTAATATCAGTGACAAGACTGTTGACTGACAGATCAAATGTGTTCATCTTTGGAACACATGGGTGCATACTGCAGGACCTTTTAACTGAAAGGGTGCTGGCTTATGCTACAAGAGAAGGAGGTCTTTACAAGCTAAGGAGTGGAGATGATCGAGAGTTACAACTGAAGAATGAAGTTTTTAGTTTCAATATTGTTAGTAGTGAGATGGTTTTGCCTAAGCTGATGAACAACATTTGTAACAGCAAGGAAACAGTGAACCTTTTACATGCTAGATTGGGACATGTTTCCCCTTCTAAGTTGTTGCATTTGAATGGTTGTAGTAGACTGGATGTCTCTCAATTTCATTGCGAAACTTGCATCTTGGCTAAATCACACAAATTGCCTTTCAATCAAAGTTTGTCTCATGCTTCAAAGAACTTTGAGTTAATACACATGGATGTTTGGGGTCCTTATAAGACACCAACATACTGTGGAGCTAGATATTTTTTGACTATCTTAGATGATCACTCCAGGGCAACTTGGATATTCCTGTTGAACAGTAAAGATCAGGTCCTTCGATAGGTTGACAGATTTCTGAAAATGGTTAGTACACAGTTTGATGCCAGGGTGAAGGTGGTTAGATCAGACAATGGAACTGAGTTTACACAGAAAGCAATGGCAACCATATTTGTTGAAAGAGGAATAATACATCAGAGATCTGTGCCTGGAGTTCCACAACAAAAAGGAAGAGTGGAACGTAAGCATAGACATCTCATTGAGACAGCTAGAGCTCTAAGGCTTTATGCAAATCTACCAATGAGATTTTGGGGAGATTGTGTGCTTGCTGCAACACATCTCATAAATTTGATGCCTTCCTCTGTAATAGGGTGGAAGACACCTTTTGAATGTTTGTTCAACAAGCTGCCAGATTATGACTCTTTGAAGGTCATAGGATGTTTGTGCTATTCCTTGCATCCGAAGCAATTCCGAGGAAAGTTTGATGCCACTGCAGATAAGTGTGTTTTTCTAGGGTACCCTCCAGGACAAAAGGGTTACAAGGTTTTGGATTTGAAAAGCAAGAAAGTGTTTGTCACTAGACATGTGATTTTCAAGGAGCATATCTTTCCTTTTCATAATATGAAAGCAGATTCAGCTCTAACCGAGCAACACAGGCCATCTTTGGTGTCCTACGATGTTGATGAACCACAGTTTACACATCTGCATCCTACATCTGGTTCTTCAAAAGACATTGAGCTTGATAATGTTGTACACAGTCCTAGCCTGAACAGAACGAATGAGACTGCCAGGATTGAGAATCCAGAAAATGCAGATATTGTTGAACATGTAGATGATGTAATAATTCCAGACACACCAGACTTATCTTCTGTCCCACATAATCAAGTACTCAGGAGATCTCAAAGAGTTGTTCAGGCTCCTCAGAGGTTGAAGGATTTTGTCTGTGGATATTTGCCTAAAACAACACATAATAATTTCCCTCAATCAGACATTGATCCTGTAACCACCGATGACTTCTCACAAACTTTTCATGTGGTGTCAATGTCTGATTTGAGTGGCTTCTCCCAGTCATATGTCAAGTCCTTGTTCAATGTGTTGTCAGTTCCAGAGCCAATCACATATGAACAGGCTGCACAACACAAGGGATGGGTAGAAGCTATGAATAAAGAGCTCAAAGCTCTAGAAGATAACAAGACATGGGAGTTGACAACACTCCCACCAGGGAAGAAAGCTATAGGTGCTAAATGGGTATACAAAGTTAAGTTTCTTCCAAATGGAGAAGTAGAGAGGCTCAAGGCAAGACTTGTGGCAAAAGGTTATAAGCAAATCAAGAACAAAGATTATAAACACACCTTTTCGCCGGTGGATAAGTTCACAACTGTTTGTGTTCTCATTGCCTTGGCTGCAGCTTTTGGTTGGCCATTACATCAGTTAGACATTAACAATGCGTTTTTGCATGGGTATCTAGATGAAAAGGTATACATGGAACTTCCAAAAGGGTACTCTAGAGCTACTGAAGGTCAAGTTTGCAGATTAAAGTGATCACTATATGGTCTTAAGCAGGCCAGTTGCCAATGGAATATTGAGCTTACAAAGCGGTTGCTTGATTTGGGGTTTGTGCAATCACGACAAGATTACTCTCTTTTTGTCAAAGCTATATCAGGTTCCATCACAGTGGCCCTTGTTTATGTCGATGATATGCTGTTATCAGGAAATAATCCTGAAGAAATTCAATCCACCAAACAGGCCCTGGATACAGCGTTCACCATCAAAGATCTTGGTCTTGCAAGGTACTTTCTTGGCATCAAAATATCCAGATCAACCGATGGAGTTAGAGTTAATCAGAGGAAATACGTGATTGACCTACTCACAGACTCAGGCTTGCTCGACTCCAAAGCTACTGCCTTCCCAATGCAACGCAATTTACACCTCAATCCTGATACAAGAGACTTGATTTCTGATCCAGAAACTTATAGGAGAATCATTGGTCGACTTCTATATCTTACTTTATCTCGACCTGATATTTCTTACTCAGTTCAACAACTTAGTCAATTCATGGCTAACCCACGAGTGCCTCACATGGAAGCTGCTCACTACTTACTTCGATATCTTAAGGGAACAGTTAATGCTTCTCTGTTTTACTCCCATAATGTCAATTTATCTCTCAAGGCCTATTGTGATGCTGATTGGGGAAGCTGCATATTTAGTGGGAGATCCTTGACTGGCTATTGTGTTTTCCTTGGCACTTCTCTTGTCTCTTGGAAAACCAAGAAGCAAAAGACTGTCTCCAAATCCTCTGCTGAAAGCGAATACAGGAGTATGTCCCAAACATCTAGCGAACTGGTCTGGCTTGATGGCTTACTTAAAGACTTCAAGATCTCCGTGCCCACTCCAATCACCTTATGTTGCGACAACAAAGCCGCTGAACAGTTAGCTGCCAACCCAGTCTATCATGAACGCACTAAGCATCTGCGGATAGACTGCCATTATGTACGTGACATGGTACAATCAGGCTTCATCTCAACTACCCATGTCCCTACACATTTGCAATTGGCCGATGTTCTCACCAAGGCATTGGGAGCTCAACATCATTTCTTCCTCTGTCGCAAGCTTGGACTTCTCTTCCCCAGTCCAGCTTGAGGGGGGACTATGGGAATATATGGCATTTTGACAGCTATATATTAGCTAGCTGGGTTCCGGATATCCGTTTGAATAAATTGTTAGCTAAGCTAGTGAGGTGGCAATCATTAGACTTAAGCTACAATATTATGGTAGTTAATTAGTTTCAGCTAGTATAAATAGCTAGGATCTCATTTTCGTTCTCTCTAAGTCACTGGAAGGAAGTCTCTAGACTCCAGGGCTTCGCCATTTTGTATTCGCTCATCCAGAACTTGATTCTCACAAATTAGAAGTAAATTTGTTTGTCTTATTGCGTTTCTATTCCTTTATAAAACGGTTATTTGTTTACAATCTCATTATTTTATCAAGTATGGAATCATTCTGTTTCAACATAATGCTTATAAAATACCTACTTTTGGTGATAAGTTATCGATCGTACGTAACAAGAAAACATGTCAATTAAATTAAAATCAATATTGAAGTCTTACAAAGTGCGTTTACCATGACTTACTTTCCGATAGGCTAATGCATTCAAGAATTTCACTAATATTAGTAGTGAGTTTCGAAGTTCCAAATTGATGCTTTTGTGGGCTTATCAAACATCCAACCTACTTACTTTTCTTATTTCACAAAGAATCCCACTTTCTAAGAATGTTTTTTCCGAAAAGGCACTTTGTAAGAATGTTGCATGCTATATAAAACCAGTCATTTTCAAGGCAAGGGAGAACAGACACCGCCCAGGAAAAGCATCCAATTAAGAATCCCAATCTTACCTATAGAATATATTCTTAAATTTGTGTTTCATCTTTCTCTAGCTTGCACACTAATGAAGGTCTGCCTTCATTCTGCACGTACCTTCAAACTTTTTCTTCTCAGCCAGTGAACTTGCTCCCTAGCATCCCGTTAACTTGCTTGCATATATATGGTTCATAATTCCATGCAGTAACAAAAGCCCAATTTTAGAAATAATGCATTAAAAAAAGTATATACTGTATAAATTAGTTTTTATAAAGGAGACCCATCTACTTGTGATAAAGTCAAAGTAGGTCAATGCTTCATTTGCGCAATAAGCCCTACACATAGAAGGAGTAGCCCACGGCCGATTTAGTCTCAACTTCCGATGTGAGAAGTCATATCCACAACTTGCATATAAATGAACCGAAAAGGAATATAAAGACAGACCCATACCGATACAATGCACTTGTGTGGGATTAAGGGTTTCACCAAATTGCTATCAAGTTGAATAAGTTCCATCCAATATAGCCATAAGCCCATAACACAAGGAATAATCAATCACAAACAAACAAGTACATCATCACTTATCACCAATGCATGTGCAGCCTTCATTCAAAGTTTGCAACTCATGTCACAACTACCAGTCTACCTCAGATTCAACTATCAGCCCTTCTCGATCAACTGGTACGAAATTCGCGTAGCTTAGCTAGGCATGGAAAAAAAAGGATAATTACAGATAAATTAAAGTTTGAACACTTGCATGATATGATTTGGATGGTCCCCTAATCTCATAAACAATTCCAAGCACATGGCCTTGGAATAGCCTTCCAGTGTAATTATGGCCAGAGGAATATGCAAAAACATCTATAGTTGTAGCACATGCCAAATCTGATCAATTTATACGAGTTAGGGATTTGGTTCTGTACGTAGTCTTGTGGATGGATGGTCACGACATCATTCTTCTTCAGGATGAATTAGTCATAATATGTAGATGAAAATCAGGACTCCATAAATGACAGCTCAAAACAACAACTCTGCAATTATTTTATTATACAAGTTTGAAGCTAGACTTAATGTCCAACTGTGAGAAGATGTTCAAGGCTTCAAGGATAAGTTGATGTCATAAATACTGTCACCAAAGAGTGACCAATTATTGTCACACAAAATTCAAAGCCCATATGATATGATATGATATAGCTGGAGAAAAGATCTCAACAAGATGTTCAGAATCACAATGAACTCAGAATGGGAGATCTGAGCATTGATGTATCCATATTTGTTGAAACAAACTTAGTTTCAGAACAGGAGTTGTCAGCTATTCTAGCGCCCAGACACTTGCAAACAACTTCAGTTTCTGCAATTGGTAAAAGAAATGATGCCATACCAGAAGGAACCATTCATCCAAAACTTGCATTCAGTGTTCAGTTGATAACATTAAATGACAAGTTATGCTGCAAGAATAGGATATGCATGCACTAGAGTCTAGAGTTAATAATATGTCAACCTCATGTGGAAACAGTTCAGCCAGCTGCCAAGAAATTTCATTCAATTCTTAGTTCTACTAGTGATCATTGAGTGAATTGTGGACTAGGAATAGTATCATAATTGTCATTACATTGTTCATCAACTCTTGGGACTAAATTTGTCTTATTGCATACTAAGTTATCAAAAGTTGGTTAGCTAAACAAGATCAAGGGAAAGGGCAATGAATGTAGTACAAAATAAACCTTAATAAACGTGATGTGAAATGAAAGTGTCTTTTAGTAAAATGTTTATTTTTCTTAAGCAAATCATTTAGTAAAATTTAAAGATTGCAGATACAGAACTCGATATGGTAACGCCAACACTGAGGCTTAAACAGCACCAAATGATGAAATGAATGGGTTATCAGTTATCCAACTATCCAAGCACTAGTTAGAGGAAAGGGTGAAAGCCCCTGTTTTGTTATATTTTTAAAGGACTAGTTTGTGGGGGCGTGCACGCCAGGAGGGCTGGAAGTATAATTTTGGTGCCTGGAAGTCGTACATAAGAAATAAATAAGTGTAGTTTCTTTTTTGTAAATTGGGTATTTAATAATCTTTCTTGATAATATGATTGTTTCATGATTCACAAACTTATAAGGCAATCAACCTTTTGATTTCATTCCACCTCAAGTTTCCTCTCTTTTCCCCTCAAAAATTAGCTTCTGAAGACATTAGAAGACAGAAAGTGAAAACAGACTGGAGGGCAGGGGCAGAGGCAGCACATGATTTTTATACAACAAAATATAAAGCAAAATACAAGATCAAGCTTGTTGGCAACTGAATTCAGAACCCAAAAGAAGAGACCTTCAAGTTTGTTGACAAATGAATGAGTTTGACATTGTAAAGTGTAAGCAAAACTATATCCAACGGAAAATGATTAAACTCATAATGCATGAATGAACAAAAAAGAGCCTCTTAAATGCCAACTTCAACACAACACAGTCAAGGGCAAATCATTACAAGCCAGTGAAACAAATCACAGTGTTATCAGATTCAAAGATAGTATGAGATAGAACATTTTGAACTAATGCCGCTATATAACAACAATTACAGATCTAATATGAACTGCAGAGGCCCCAAACTTAGCCTTTCTCTTTCACAGCAATGTGATAAGCTACTCATCCTTAATCTCGATATTAACTTTCTCAGTATTCTCAAAGGGGTCCTTCTTGGGCTCGGGTGGAGGGACGGGAGGTTTAGGATAACCTCGGCCCTTATTCTTGTTTCGTGGCCTTGCCTGTAGTTTAAGAATACCAGATGAAATTCTCAAGCGAGCACATGAGATTAGCTAAAACCTTATTTTTCATATTGGATCAAGAAACCAATGAATTTGAATTATGCCAAACAAAATTCTCAAATGAGCACATGAGATTAGCTGAAACCTTGTTTTGAAAAAATATATAGGATCAAGAAACCAATGAAATGGAATTATGCCAATCAAAAACACCACCCACCTGAAACCCAACCTAACTCGACATGGCAATAACAAAACCGCGTTCCATGATGAAATTCTTTCAACTTGCAGCTTCGATAAACCAACAAACTTAAAATTCATAATAACTTGACTTAAAATAATTTGAACCAAATCCAAACTTACTAATGTGGAACTTGCTTCACCTATTGAACTCAGCCCAGCCCAAAGTTATGAGGGTTAGTGTCTAAATTGAGATCGATGAATAGCTCCAACTAATTTGCACCCTAGCTAACCACATTGAAAACATTAAAAAAAAGCTATGGAGAATTCTCAAATATACTACAAGTCACTAATACAACAGTACAGAAGAGCACTATGTGCAAATCAAATTTGAGACTCCAATTAGGTGCGAGATTAAGCACTAATTTCACAAATACAACAGCACAGAATCACATCTGAGCATATTAGGTGCAAGATTAAACATTAATTCCAGATTTTCTCTTGAATAGCATAGAATTACCAATTAGTCAACGGAAAGTAAATGGAGATTGAGAGGTAACTCACATTGCCGAAGGAATGGGCGAAGCGTTTGCCCTTGGCGGTCTTCCTGTCACCTCTTCCACAATAAACTGCCATAGAAAGTGAAATACAAGTAAAATCGAATTTCAGAAATCAATTAGCATTCTAAATATGAACCGAATTTGAATTAATTATATACTTAGGGTTTAAGAAGGTGCGGTTTTTTACTCGGTGGAAGCGACGGGCATGGCGAAGAGGATGAAATTGCCAAATTCCGTGGAGGGAAGGAGAGAGAGACGCCGGAGAGGCACTTTGAAGAAGAAAGCGAAAGAAGAGAGAGTGTTTGGGTGGCCATGGAAGCTGTTCCCAGGATTAGGGACGCCATGTGAGAGCTCAGCGAGCGGAAAAGCTAGAAGATGATGTTGCAGGACAAAAAAAAAGTTGAAAGGAGGAGCGAAATCAGCGAATAACAGATAAGAGATAAGAAATTTGTACCGAAACGACGTCGTTTATTATTAATTAAAACGACGTCGCTTTGTTACTGAGCGATGTGTAAAAAAAAGGCAAAACGCGTCGTTTTGACGATATTAAGAAAAACAAAATCGCATGAGAAACTGAGAAAGGCCGGTCTTGTGTGCTCGAGCGATGGACCTACTAACAACACTAGAGTGAAGACGACGACGAAGGAAGCAGTGATCAGCCCCACCCCGCCTGCCGCCCGCGGCGGACCTCGCCGGCCGTACTCCCCTACCCTGCTACCGTGAGTAGCTCACCTCGCTGGTGCGCCGCCTTTGTAAATTTGAATTTGTAAGCACTCTTGATGACTTTTATTGAATTGATTTTTTATAGGGTTTCTGACTTTGAAAGTGAATTACGTTTGGGTTAGTTTCCTGAGTTAATTCTTCAATATTTGTTGAGTTAAATTTGTATATACTTCATTAGTTGTTTGATTTTGTTAATTTTGTTGGATTGATTTCTTAGGGCTTCAACTTTAGAAGTAAGATTTGTAGTTTCTGATTAGCTTTTTGAATTTTAAAATTTGAATATGTTTAGAATTGAGTCTCTTCAGATTAGTGGTTTGATTCGATAAATTTTGCTGAATTGAAATTGTTGAATTAAATTGGTCATTACTAGGAATATGGACAAGTTTGTTATTCGGGAAAAGAGGACACCGAGTTCAAGTGTAGGGTCTTCAATTATTCCAAGTGATTCTAAAGATATTGATGAAATTGTTGATGCCTCGTGTGGAAAAAGAGCTCGAATGGAACCCATATGCGAGGAGGATATTATCAGTGACCCGGCATTGCGGAAACCGATCATGGATTATGAGCCTCAAATTAGAGATAACGTTAGGCTGCAATATGTGATTGAGGGTCCTTGTCAACCGTTTTCATATGAATTTCCAAGAAGGGGTTTCGGGAATAAAACGAGATGTTTCCAAGTTGAATGGCTGAAGAAATGGGAATGGTTGGAATATAGTGTTTCTGCAGATGCTGCATTTTGCTTTTGGTGCTACCTTTTTAGAGGAGAAACAAGCAAAAGATTTGGAAACGAGGTGTTTGTGAAAACTGGATTTCGTAACTGGAAGAAGGCTAGTGAAAAATTTAGAGAACATGAGGGGGCAGCTGGTAGTAGTCACAATGAGGCTCGAAAATTATTCTTTGCTTTCAAGGATCAAAGGCAAAGGTTGACAAGTGTGGAAAAGGGAAAGCAAGCATTGAATGTTGCATGCCTTACTCGTTGGACTACTAGTGTGGATGTTGCTAGATTACTACTTGGGCAAGGGTTGGATTTTTATGAGCATGATGATTCAGCATGCTCGCTAAATAGAGGTAATTTTTTGGAACTTCTTGATTTGTGTAGTTCATGTAATTCTGACTTTGGAAAGGTGATGATGGAGAATGCGCATGCAAATAACGAATTTACTTGTCCTCGCATTCAAAAGGAAATTATTGCTGCTTGTGCAATTGAGACAACGAAAGCTATAACTAGTGATATTGGTGACAAGGTTTTTTCTTTGTTGATTGATGAGGCTTGTGATAATTCAGTGAAAGAGCAAATGGTTGTTGTTTTAAGGTATGTGAATGACTATGGAGTAGTGGTGGAGCGGTTTCTTGAAGTTGTTCATGTTGTTGACATTAACGCATCGTCTTTGAAAAGTGGCATTGATCAATTTTTTGCTAAACATGGATTGTCTATCTCCAAACTAAGAGGCCAAGGACATGGCAAGGCATGTAACCTGCGAGACGAGCTTAATGGACTGAAAAATCTTATATTCAATGAAAATCGTGGTGCAAGATATATTCATCGTTTTGCTCACCCCCTCCAACTAGTCATTGTGGCTGTTTCACAAAAAAATCAGGCTGTGAGTGACTTCTTTGAATATTTGTCTATGATTACTGACATGGCTGGAGCTTCTTGCAAAATGATGGATCAGTCCGGGCAAAAACAACATGAAAACATGGTGCATAGATTAGAAAAAGGTGAATTTTCCATAGTGCAAGGATCGAATCAAGAAATTAATTCAGTTCGGGCAGAAGCTACTCGTTGGGGCTCACACTATACAACCATTGTTCGTCTTCTATCTTTGTGGTCCTCGGCCATTCAAGTGCTTGAAAATGTATTTGATAATGGAACTGAAATAGGAACTCGAGGCTTCACTGCCAGCTTGGTTGAAAAAATGGAGAGTTATCAATTTGTTTTTGTGGCACACTTGATGAATCGAGTATTAGGATGGACAAATGTTTTGTCACAATTCTTGCAACAAAAAGATCAAAATCTTGTTGAGATAGTGAGTTTGGTTGAAAGCACTAAAAGGAAATTGCAAGATTTCAGGGAGAATGGATTGGAAGAACTCTTCAGAGATGTCAACAATTTTTGTGCTAAGAATGATATTATCATTCTCAACATGGAAGATAATGCTCCAAGCCGCTTTTGCTTAAGGCGTGGACATGTTATAACAAACTACCACCACTTTCGAGTTGATATATTTTGCCCGGTACTTTATTATTTCTCTATCGAATATTGAAACATTTTTTTATTAATATAATTAATATTATGCTATATTTGTAGGTTATTGACCAAATTAGTGAGGAGATGGAGAATCGCTTCAGTAGGTCAAATGCAGAATTACTCACATGTATAGCGTGCCTCGATCCTAAGAATTCGTTCTCCAATTTCAATGAGTCAAAGCTAGTTCGACTTGCAGAGTTATATCCACAAGACTTTTCAATTTGTGATCAAATGGAGCTTAAAGACCAATTGAAGATGTGGATTTATGAAATGAGAGGAAATGAGAATTTTTCTAGATTGCAAGATATTGAAGCGGTTGCTAAGAAGATGGTTGAGGTAGGATTTCACACTGCTTTTCACTTGATATACCGTCTTATTGAGTTGGCTTTAGTGCTACCAATTGCGAGTGCTACTATAGAAAGAGTCTTCTCGGCAATGAATTTTACCAAGACGGATTTGCTTAACAAGATGGGAAGTGACTTCACTGATCGATTACTGTGCTACATTGAGAAAGATGTTTTCAAAAGCCTCGATAATGAGGATATTATTCAACATCTTCAGCATATGACAACTCACAAGATGGATTTAGCTCTTCTACCGTTAGATGAGTCGAAAGAGATACACTGAGAACTGACTGTTATCAATCTGTAGTGCTGAACTTCAATTGTGTAGTAAAGGAATCTTTGAAATTAGAACTGATTTCTAGCTTTTATCTTGTTGTCATTTTCAAGTTGTGTTGGTTTTTTAACCTTACTTTCAGAAGGAATATCAAGTTAATTTGCAGTTCTTATGTGAAAAACACCTGCATTTTTAATTTCTACAGCCTATTTGGGGGTCAATAAGCCGTAAAGCCTGAACCTCATTGTTCAGCAAGTCAATCAAAATGTTAATGCAGTGAATGTTTCACCGCTCAGAGTCATGAATCATGGTTTCCTTATTTCTATATATGATACACTCTTATCATGCAAGGCTTTTCATTCATTTTGGAAGCTTGAAAGGAGTGTCTTAAATTGAGCCATATTATATGATATAGATTGAACTAAGGTTTGATCTAAATTAGAGATAAATATGATTATGATATCAGTTACACACAGAGCGAATCTCTGTCTCACCAATCTTGATTACTTGTTAAAATTTGCTATACATCTGCATCAATCACGGAGTTAACAGCCCTATTCTTATTCCAAATTAATTAAGCTAAATGGGTTAATTAAAAATTAAGCCCGTGTAAATGAAGCAATGAAGTTACTGGGTTGGAAACTAGTGGAAAAAACAGAGAGTAGTTTCAGAATTTTCCTAGAAGAAGTGAGAAATGGAAGTGGCAACTAGACACATTGGAAGTGGGAGATAACGTGGATGGATAGTTTAATAATATATATATATATATATATACACATATCAACTTTGTAATTGGACCAATTGGTGTGTGTTAACGGTCAATTTACCACTACAACTAAGTGAGTGAAGTAAGTAGAGCAACGAAATCTTTAGCGGGTTGATCTACTCTCCTCCAGCTTGGCTAGATTCTTTGTAATGGCCATTTTTGTTGATACTAGTTTTTGGTCCGTGCTTTTCACACGGAGACGTTAGATGATTTATATTTTATAACTATCCAAATCACTTATTTTTTGGATATTTTGGGTAGCCAGTAAGTGTTGCTATTTTGAATAAATATTATGTGCATTCATTCTATCGCCAATTTGGATCCCAGAGGTCATTATTAACTTTTTTTGGGTTGTGAATTTGTGATGTTTAGGGCTTGTTTTACTTTTTTTTATAGAAAATGGCTTTTTGGTAAAAAGTATTTTTAGCGTCTTAAAAATGTAAAAAGTAAAAAGAGTTGTACGGATTTTAAGATTATTAAAATGAAACAAGCTCTTATCCTAAAACGTGAAACAATGCCTAATTTTACAGCTGCCAAATAGGGAGTTTGGTTCAAATGAAATAAGCTCATATCCTAAAACGTGAAACAAATGCACTTTTTTTAGTTCGTAATGCACTTTTCATACAAAAGTGCATTGTAAAATACAAAAAATGCAATCTGAAAAAGTGCATTACAAAAAATACGAAAAGTACACTGCAAAGTACGAAAAGTGCAAATCCAAAAAAGTGCACTCTGAAATAAAAAAAGTGCACTACGAACTAGGAAAAGTGTATTCGTTTTAATTAGGATAAGAGTTCGTTTCATGATAAGAGTTTGTTTCATTTGAACCAAACTCGTCAAATAGGTGGAGCTTGCAACTATAAACTATATACCAAGGTATTAATAAAGTGGAAGTACAAATATAATTAGATATATATGCACAATTTTTCATCCAGCCCAATTAAATTATTAGAACAATACAACTAATCTACGAACAAAGCTTCAATTGACTAAAAGTTGTGCTTCTCATTCATTCACTAAAAGTTTGTGCTTGTTTTATTAATACTTTTAAATATATTTAGAATAATAATTGGGAACTAATCTTACTTTCCAAGTATGTATTACTCGTTTGAACTAAATAAAACTCTATTCTCAATCAATTATCAAGCATACGAATTTTCTTCTTCTTTCGAACTCTCGAACACTTTGTTTTACTCTTTTTCACTATATAGAGTATGAGTTCGTTATATTCTAACATAATTCCTAGGTTTAAATACACGAAAACTAAGTAAATTAGAAAGATATTATTTTCCAATTCGGTTATGGAAAGATAATATATTTCTAATCTTTCAAATATCATCCTAAGCAAATATTATGGAACAATAAGATATGGCTTAGGGTGCCGCCTTATCCAAACTGAGAAGATAATACTCCTATAACCAGGATATATTGATCCGATCTTCAATATCAAGCTCATCTTCATGATCTTCTCCGATTATTTTTCTTTCACGTCGGGGATGTGACTCAAATTGGCAACTCGTTTCTAGAGTCGAGGCCGGTCAGGTGACTTTGTATTTAAAACCATCAAAATCAAAGTTTCAACTTTTTTAATAAATACATTAGAATAATTTTCTGTTGTATCCACCTACGTATACCGAAAAGCATCGTTTTACATTCTTTATATATGTAGATCGATGTATGTAACAGGCTTGAACGGTCCTGGTATATGGGTACCTGATTTTGATAGACTAAATGGAAAAGTCCAAGCAGTAAATCCCGCATGGGGCATCGTCGGATTAAAATTTTCTTTTGGTAATTAAAAAAAAAGCACAACCAAACAATAATGGCCATGGATCATTAGTCACATCCTCCTGTCCTTAATATTCTACGAGTATAAAATAATAATATCAATAAGTTTGTAAAGTGAGTGACCTCCTAACACATTGCTTATGAAGGCAGCCCAACTCAAATTTCGATCATTGAGGCGTATCGAATGCTATTAGCATTTTTGCAGGTGTTTACATTCGCTAGAGACGTGTGTCCACCTTGTCATGCTCTCAACAAACGCCGTGCATGCAAAATAATTTAATTTCTTTCAAGAACCTATAGCATAATTTCATTCTCTAATAACTTTTTAAATATATTATAGGGTTTGCAATAAGGATACCTTTTATAAATGAATTAAAAAAAAGAAGCAAAACAGGTAGGATCAATCAAATTAAGTAAATGAAGACAATTAGACAAAAGTAGGTATACTTTGTTAAAATTCAAACGCACCATACCAATCCATAGAATTTGTTTTGTCTATATATAAAGCATACGCATGTAGGTTTTAAGCACGTGAGAACACTCCTCCTCCGGATCGATCGATTGATCTATATCGATCCCATACACAAACACCACCAACCCCTACTCTTTCCGATCTCCATAGAAGGAGGTAGGAGAAGATCGATCGGGTCAATAAGAACATGATATGTGAAGAAGAGGAGAACGTCAACAAGAAGAAGAAGAAGAAATGGCAAAAACAGCACTAATTTTTGCACTTGCGTTCAACGAGGATTGATCTTAATTCTCTAGGCAAGTCTTGATGCTTGGCTCTTAATTTCTCATCTTTACGTTTCTATTATACATTATTGGAATACTCAACTATTGGGGCTGCTTTCTTTTGTTAATTTGTATGCATCAAAAATCAATCACAAGTATGAATTATAATCTGGCCGGCTTTCTTGATTTCATTCATGTACAAATTTGATGTTATATACTACACAATCGCATAATTAAGCCTAATTTATCTAATTAACAATTATGCATTTTTTTTTATCTTGGCAATGTTTAATCCTTATTCCGGAATTAAATATGTACGACTTAAGAAAATTTAAAACATTTGGGATATGTAGGACAAATGTATATTTATGCTAGCTGTAGAATAGAAATCATAGTCCACCACTAACACAAGCTAATATTTAATTTATTTGTTTTTTCATGGATAAATTTTTCTTCAAAATATAAAACATCAGTTCAATTAATTACTCCCTCCGATCTAAAATAAGTGTCACTTTAATTTTCGACACAAGATTTAAGAAAAGTATCAACTAAACTTATAATGTAATTTTTTTTATAAATTTTACCACGTATCACTTTTTTCAACCAATAAATAAATAACATTAATTAATAAAAACACATTTCAATAACAATTCTCATAACTCACTCCTAATCAATTGCCTAGAAAACCTAAAACAACACATAAACTGGATCAAACTTAAAGTGCTAAAACGACCCTTAATTTAAATCGGAGAGAGTATTTTCTTTTGATCTCTATAATTTTGTATTTATGAATCTTCCTTGTATAATTATTAACAAAAATTTATAAAAATGAAAATAAACTAAACAAATTCTTTCTTTTAAGTGGACTTGTTATCGGCCTTGTTCCCATGAAATTTGTTAAAAATTTTATGGTTAAAGTTTTAAAACTTCACTAAATTACTAGTTGGTCTAACGAGATGAGGTGTTATGTTCTCTTAAGCGTTTGTGTAGACATTCAGGTTCGAATCTCTTTGGCAGTATGTATGGAAATCCTGAATTTGGAGGGTCGTCCATTAAGGACCTTTGCATTATCTGATCCGGACGTAGAGCAGCTTTGGCCGATCGAACCGGGTGAAAGATTAAAAAAAGTTCTAAAACCCTCTAGTAAATTAGTAAATCCCAGGGAAAATAATTTTAAAAAAAAATCAAAACCAGATTTGGTAAGAAAGAAATTTAATCTTAACCATTGATATTTTATTTAACACTCCAGATCTCTCCAACTTCACCCAGAGAGTTATTTTATAACTTCTCCTGAACTAAACCCACTTGTTGTAATACCAATAAAACGAATGTGCTCCAGTTAGAGGTGTCAAACGGGTCGGTCGGGTCGGGTTCGGGTTCGGTTATTTCGGGTTCGGGTTGAGTCGGGTTCGGGTCGTAACGGGTCATCGGTCAAATCGGGTCGGGTCATTGCGGGTTGTCGGGCGGGTCGGGTCGACTTAACAGGTCAAGAAAATTGATTTTTTTACAGTTATTAAAATATTTTTTATTTAAAAAATGATATTTAATAATAAATCTATTATTTTTATATATTTTAAGAATAAATTATATTATAATTTTCAAAATATATTATATATTCTTAAAATATAACAAAATGGGTCAACCCAACGGTTTTTTCGGGTTTGAACCCAACGGGTTTCGGGTCTATCGGGTTCGGTTTATTTTGGGTTTCGGGTTCAAATTTTAGGGTCTTGACCCTAAATTTTTCGGGCGGTTTGGGTCGGTTTTTCGGGTCGGGTCAGCTTTTGACAGCTCTACCTCCAGTAGAGTTGTAAATTAACTCTATGGGTAAAGTTGGTGAAATCTACACCATTACAATGTAAATCAATAGATTAGATTTAATTTCTTTTTCTAATTTTCATTTATCTTTTTTAGGGTTCATTTCTATTGGGGTAATAGTAACTATATATAGAGTAACTCTACCGAATTCGAACCGCCAATAAAATTAGTGTTAAGCACCTACAATATTAAAAAATGACCCCTCGACGATGTTGCACAATCTTTCCCTGGATTCAAACCCTAAGGGCACTTTGGATCACGTTCATTAACATTGGCATTAAAAAATTCATTATGATACATTTAGGGTCTGTTCGGATTATCATTCATAATGCATTAAATTTGAATAACAAGAACACGAAAAACAACATCTACCTAGATAGATCCCTAATACTTGACAACCTTCGGGATGAAGATTATCACGAGAAGAATTGCCTAGTGTTTGGATTTCGGATTCAAACACCTAGAATTCAGATTTCAAGAAAACAATAATGATTGAAGAAGAAAGTAGTTTGGATGAAGAAGCAAGAAACACTTTTCCCAAGGTACCTCACTTTAATTTCATCATAAATTTTATTAAATTAAAAGCGTAGTTTAAATAGAATAGGAGAGGACTAGAAATTTGAATAACAAGTAAAGGAAGAGTCAATTAAAAGTCAATTGATTATCTAGCTTGTATCATTTCTCAATTCAAGTTTTTGTCATAAAATAAAAGATAACATAAAATATAAAAAAATAAAATAAACTAATAAAACCTCTAAGTAATGTAAGACTAATTTCTATCTAAAATATAAAGTATTAATAATAAGAAACTAATTATGGAAAGTAGATAATTCCTGCTAGATTTTGTGCAGCTCTTAGTAAAACTAGATTTAGACCTTCTTTTTGTTAGAATCTCGTCTTCATGTAAACCATGAACTTGTAGATCTTTAAGTTAGTTTTTCAACACATCTTGAATGAACTTGAGATCTATGTTATTGTCAAAGATATGACCATTTTACTGAACATTCTCAAAACTTTGACGGGCTTCTTAAATTCCGAACTTTCTTGATTTGAATCTCTTTCTTGGTGGCCTTTGACGCCGTTTATGGACATCTTCAAAAGATAATATGAAATTCTTGAAGATCCACTTAAACTTAAGTGCTCGAGACCCTAGAAAAGTTCTTGGTCTAGGCCTTCGACGCACTTTCTTTGCAACCTTATCCTTCATGATCCTTTGGTTGCTATGAATTCCGTACAAGAGGGATCTAGAGATCAAGATGTACGTACCCTTGACCCGAGTGGAATTCGGGAGGGTGTTCCCAAGGTAAAGAAAAAGCAAAAAGGAGCAGGAAAAGTCGAAAAAAGTCAAAAAGGTACACAAAACACAAGGAACGAGAAGGGTTAGATTTTCTATTACGAGCGAGCTAGACACTCCATCCAAGTCTTCTCCACTTCCCACTCAAGGGGGTGATGCGACCTCGCCTATGGACACCGTCCAAGAGGAAGAAGTCATGTTCGTGCGCTCCGACGGACCGGTCACTCATAGCAGGACCAGTGCCATAGCCGCATCCACGCAATCACTAGCTTCTCACACCTTGGTGTGCCATGGAGTGTCATGGCCCATGCCAGCCACGGTCTGCGTCCTTGCCATCGGCACCGTAGACCCAGCGTGCCTCACCATACCACCCCCGACTCCAGTGTGCCAAGGCCTCGACACATGGGGTTTTTGCCAACCGCGCGCTCGCCAGTGTGCCAAGTCTTCACTAGCGTGTGCGCTCCCGCATCTTGGCATGTCCTCAGCGCGCCAACGCCATGTCTTGTTCTTGTCGCAACATCATTGATGCCTTGACCACGACGTCTATCATTTATTGCTTTTTATTAATAGTTATTTCCATTCCGAACCTTTCTATAAGTGTTTAATTAGTTTTAGTAAGTTTTTTTCGGATTATAATTAATGGAAGTGGGCCTTTGCTTGCATGCTTGGCCCATTCCGCTACCTCCTTTATTGTAAACCCTAGATGGGAACCTCCTCAGGGACGGACGCATGATTTTATACTAGGGTGGGGTAATTTTCATAAAAAAATTTGAGTGGGCTAAATTACCTTAATTTAACTAATTCATCACTAAATTTATCTTATTTTTTAATTTTTTTATATTAAATTTACTTTATTTTAATTATTTTTTATTTTTTTAGGGTGGGTTAGGGCGTACCCTAACGCCACCCTAGGTCCGTGCCTGAACCTCCTTATAAGCGGACTTCGGCAATAATTACTAGGTCACGCATTTATCAAATTACGTGATTGAAAGTCGAAGCCTTGCTCCTTTATTCTCGTTAGTGCGTCAATTTCCCTCACTCTCGATCTTCCTCTCGATCTTCTTACCTTGAGTGATCAAGTCTTATCTCTTCAATCAAAGAATCTTAAATTTGAATCAAAGAATCTTAAATTTGAACCAAAATCGCTTCTGCCAATGCATCACAAGACCCAATACACAGTCAAAGACAAAAATTATCTATTCATTTAATTTAAAAAAAAAACATGAGATTGATATAACTAAGGTAACAAACAACATGCCGGTGCTAACCAGCTTCAAATAATATATTAAAAAGAATATCAAACCACAGTACAACATACATACAAACTCAACCCCAATCCAATTACGTACATCGATAACAAATTAATAACAGGGGAAAGCTAGCGTGCATTGAGCGGCCCTAAGCTCTTGTAGCTAGTAAAACAAGAAAGAAGTTACAAGTGCGAGTCCAAATGAAATACCAGCATTCCATGCTACTACGTCTCCGCCATTTTTGCCTGCACCAAAAAAATCAATATTGCTCGTTAGTTTGTGTGGAAAGTAAGATAAAACTCTTTAAAAGTACTAACGTTAACTAATTTATATGAATAAGCATAAATGAAGGATGAGTGATTCAATCACATACCCGATGAGGTAGATGCAGGGGAATTGGTTGAGGTGGGGGCGGGAGAAGGAGACGAGGATGAGGATGAGGATGAGCAGAAGGTGGTGGATGATCCGGCGATGGTACAGCGGGTGGGGAGTCGGGCGGCGTCGGCGGGAGTGGCACCGAGGGAGTGGAGGAGGGCGGCGTTGGTGAAGATGCTGCAAAGGCACTCCTTGTTTTTGGTGACCGCCTCTCGGAGGAGGTTGCAGCAGGTGGCCGGTGGGTCCCCCGATTTGAGGAAGGTAGCGCAGGGCATCAAGCTGTTCACGCACTCCGTTGATTGCGCTTCCGACCCGCTCAAGGCGCTCATGCTGACCAAAACAAGCACAAAAATCGCCATAATTAATCTCTCCATGCCCATCTTCTTCTTCTTCTAATTAATTAATTAATTAATTGAAGGAAGACTGAGTTTGAATATTTGATTTATTGATTCCCTCCCATCGATCCTACCTAGCTCTTTATATATAGTGAGTGCTCCATCTGCGCCTATATATGCTTCGTTGTTGGTTGACTTGCTCGTTTCCCAATTCGAGTTAACGTGGATATATCGCATGCGATTTCCGATCAGTGAAGATCGGAAATACTAGTGTGATGCCACCTGCTTCATTAAATGTATGCAGTTACTATAATACTAATATATACTACTAGCACTAATTTGATCAATCGAATCCCGTTGAATTTCAAGCCATCTGCATACGCGTGTAAACTACAGCTGCTGTGATGTCCGACCTTACTTGGACAAATCAATATCGATGCCTTATCGATCTATCTGGCCCCCATGGTTACTACTTCAAAAATTTAAGTACAATGCGTTTTTGGCATAGAATTAGGACAATTATTGACTTTGAGGTGTCAAGTTCTATACTTTTGTTTTGGGGCCAAGTTCTATACTTATTTTTTGGATTGTACATATCCTTTCTTCTAAATTTCATTTACGTACCCAAAATGAAATCCTTAACCGTGACAACATTTATCTACACACACTAACTCCTTCAGATTGCCATTCGTTTTGGGGCTGCTTAGTTTCAGTTCGATTCAAAGCCAAACAACAACATTTTAGATTTGGGGGTAAATATCTCGTGATTCACACCTCAAAGCTAATAATTGTCCTACCAAAAAAAAAAAATTGTCCTACCAAATTTCAAGTGATATTAAGGATGGAGGCTCGAGTGCATGGCGGCATTAACTTTTACTACATCAGGACCTCTCTCTTCAAGTTAGATTGATTTGATGGGGCCAATTACAATATTGGGAAGATCAAATGACTAATGTTGATGACTTGCTTGCAATTCAATGTTGGGCTCCCTCCATAATTGAAAGTGGGTCATATGTTTGAAGCTCAAATTGACAAGTTAGCATGATGGCCCATTATCTGTTTTGGACCAAAATGTAAGGTTTCACTTTACTATCCTTTTCAAGAAGGCCTCAACCAACTGTCTCAGATCATGGAAACCCGACGATGGATTCCGAATGATGATAAAGAATGCGATCAAAAGGAACGAAAAATAATAGAGAAAAAGCAATATAATCTGTGAGACTTTATTGAAAAACAGCTAGATAAACTGGGGACGTGTCGGTACTTGCGTACATGCGCGGATGGGCCTAGCACATAAGCTCATGGAGTTTCATCCAAAAACCAATTGACAATAGGAGGAGTAGCCCAAGGGTATATATGCTATGCTTGATCTATTTGTATTTCAGATGTGTGAGATTATATTCTCAACAATGTGTTAATGTATTTTAGGGTTTTCAAGGGTTAAGTGTACAAAGTCCGTTTCTGATGAATTTTATATGTACGAGCTCGTATCAAAATTATCTACAAGAATATTAATCAAAATCAATAAATTTCTCCTTGATTTTTTCCAAAGTATGAATTATGGCCCGACATTGTGCTAGAAGTTTCTTCTTGTTTGGATCTTGATTCGAGAAAAGGGTGAAACTCCTTGTTGATGGATGAATCAGAAGTCAGAACTATTTGAATTCCGAATCTCACTAGAATCAACCAATTCTAAAAAGCACAACACTTGTAGAATCAAAGAACACAGCGAACGTGAATGATAATTTGATTGCAATAACGAAAGAAGAACAATTATTGTTTTAAGCTGAAATCGAGAAGCGCATTAGCCAAACCACTCTCAATTAAATTCAACCTAATCTAATGATAATGAAAAGCATGTGTTTATAAAGGAAAACACTTGACAAAACTAGGTTAAAGTCTTAACAAAGAATGAGCCCAAAACGAGGCCCAACTAGGAGTCTCTACAAGCCACGTGACCCAAAGGGCAACCTAAGGCCAATGCGCACAACCATAAGGGGAATATGAGAATAAGTGCACAACCTTCAATTGTAAGCAGAATAGGTGCATGAGCTCTTGGATTTTGCTCTTCTAAGCATGTAGATTGGAGCCTAGTCTATGTGGTTGAGTATGATGAACCAAGGTGGCTCACGTGGAATCTCCATGAAGGCCTCTTAGAACTTTTCTAGTATTGGTTGTGTTCCACAACCGGTAGATTAAGTCTTGTTTTTATTTTTAATTTGTTTCTTTTTTGTTTTGGTTTCAGTTTGTTCTCCTTCTTATGAGAAGATCTCTGAGCGCTAGTGCACTACATAACTACGATTCTGAACCCGAGCGTGCTTTTCATAGAAGAAGAAGAGAGCAAAGGGAAGCTAGAACCCAAGCTATAGAAGGCGATCAGGCAAATGCACAACAACAATTGTTGTTGCAACAACAACAACAACAACAACAACAACAACTACTACTACTATTGTTGCAACAACAGTTGAATGCTCAACCACCTATGACATTGGGTGATTATGTGTTGCCACGCCATCAAGGACCCACAACTGGTGTGGTCCGACCTCCAGTTCAGGCCATAAATTTTGAGCTGAAGCCATCTCTGATTAATATGGTTCAACAAAATCAGTTTGGAGGTCTACCTTCTGAGAATCCTCACCAACATCTCAACACTTTTCTAGAGCTTATGGATACGGTGAAGATTCATGATATTTCTAATGATGCGCTTTATTTGCGCGCCTTCTCATTCTCTCTAAGAGACAGGGCTAAAGCTTGGTTCAAGGCCCTGCCTCATGGTACTATCACTACATGGGATGAGTTAGCCAAAGCTTTCCTAACCAAGTATTTCCCGCCTAAGAAGACTGCAGAGATGAGGAATCAAATCAGCTCATTTCAAATGAAGGATGGGGAATCTCTTTATGAAGGTTGGGAGAGGTTCAAGGAGCTCTTATTGTTATGTCCTCACCATGGAATAGACAAGTGGGTGCTTCTTCACATTTTTTACAATGTTGTTGACAACACCACCAGGCTGCTCATTGATGCCTCATTTGGAGGTACTATTATGAAGATGAATGTTGATGACGCTTGGGATCAGATTGAGGATATTGCTCAGCATACTCACTACTATAATGATGCTCGATCTATTCCAAGCTCTAAGAGATCAGTTGGGCTCTATGAGGTGGATAAGGATACTCTGTATCAAGCACATTTTGAAGCCATGAATCAACAGATCAAACAGTTGAATTTGAAGGTGAATGGGCCTAATCCCCGACAACGGCGCCAAAAACTTGATAGGCTATTTTCCTACACCGCAAGTATACGGTTCGGTTGTAGTATCAAGGTGTCGAACTCAGGGGACTTGTAGTATTGATTATAGCACGATTTAGTAGACTAAGCCAAAATTAAGAAAAAGGAGTTGTAATTGTTTTCAGAAATAACTAAAATCAAAATTAAGAATTAACTATTGATGAGAAAAGCATTCCAAGGTCAGGATCCCCACAATGATTATTCAGTAAATTACCGGTGATATTTATTTGGATTTCGATTCAAATGTTGTTTGAAGGACTAACTATCTCAAATGTCAACATTAACTCTTTTCAGACGATTAATGCATGTACCTAGACTCGACTAGCAGTCACTCTCGCACAAAGCAAGTCTTATTTAGATCCTTTAAGTTCTTTAGAGATCATCGAATCAATTGAAATAACATCCGCTCTCGCGCTCTGTTAAGACTATTCAATCAATAATTTCTAGGATAGGTTAAGTTCCACATGTGAATTAAGTCACTCTCGCACAAATAATTCAACAAGTTTAAACCTAGGGATCTAGCATGAATTAACAAATTGTAAATTCAATTCAATCAACCTCTTGTTATTCTTATCTCCTCTCGGTCTCAAATCATAACAAGATTCCTAATTCAAGTAAATTAGGTCATTAAGCATCCTAGGTTGAAACAAACAACAATTCAAATTTCAATTCAACCAAACATCACCATTAAATCTATCTACTCATTCATCGGGTTCACCCTTCCTTGGAATAGAGAAATTAGCTAGACATGATATGGAGAGAAAAGAAATATAAATCAAAGAGAAACATACCAATTGTCTTTTCAATAGATCTAAATCCAACTCCAATGAAGTCTTGTAGAAATCCACAATTCTCCACTCTAGGGTTCTTCAAAGAGGGAGGCTAAGAGAATAAAAACCTAATAATCATCCAAACTTAATCTCCAAGTATTTATATGAAACCCTAAAAACAAGATAGAAAAAGGCCCGAAATAAATAAATAAAACACGGGGAAGAGAAATCTCGGAAAAAGACGCGACTCGGTCCAAAACTCGGTCGAGTTTCAGCCCGAGTTTTGTAACCCTCGGTCCAAGACTCAGGCGTGACTTGGACCGAGTTTTTCACTGGTGCACTGCTACGTTCAAAACATTGGATGAGCTTCCTTCCGTGCCTTCCATCGAGCTTTTGCCCATCTTCTCTTCAATTCCTTGCATCTGATTGACTCCTAGCCACTTCCTATCGGGTTGCTCCTCTCGCCCTTGTCCTTGTCGTTGCCAAAACTCCTTGAATCCACCTCCAAATGATCCTGAAATTAAACAAAGCAAGAGTAGAAACCGAAACTACAAATTCTACGAAAAAGACAATAAAACCAAAGGAAAAGAAAGTAAAAACAACTAAACTAAGGAAATAAACATGCTTTAACCTAGACTAAAATGCATGCTATCACTTAGGTCTTGACTTCATTTTCCAATGCACTTATGAAAATGGTTGTTTTTCGAATACCTGTTTTGTCACGACCTTTCTAATCTTGAATGTCTTCGTCTTTTGAAACAGTCTTGTTGGAAGCCTTGAATGTCCTCCTTTGCTCCTTTGGCCATCTCAGTCCTTCGGGTACTATCATTGTGTTATATTCACACCTTAAGATAGCCTGCTACAATTGTATAAAGATGGTTTAGATGGTCGATAGTGTTAGTACAAGAAAAAGAGGGTCATCGCCATGACAAATGAAGGCGATGATCTTTATCTCGTTGCATGAGGAAAAATGAAAAAATTTATATGGCAATAACAACGGAATTATCAACATAGGCGCATCCTTCCACGTCACTCCTCACAAAAAATTCTTCTCATCCTTACAAAGTGTTGACTTTGGTAATTTTCGGATGATAAATGAAGGTATGAGAAAGGTTTAGAGAAGTTCTTTGGTGAAGGGAAGTGAAAGCTCACCAAAGAAAGTTTGGTTGAGGCTTGAAAGAGAAAGGAAAGGTTGTTGTACATGATACGATTTGAGACCGATGTAAGAATGAATAGCCCTTGATTCTCCAAGAGACAAGCTCAACTATCAGCCTTGGGATCTTATCAACAAGAAGATTGATCGAGGAGCGGGTACAATTAAGAATGTTGAAGATGTTATAAGAAGATTCTCCAGAGAGAGACTATCATTACCCCAGTGTAGCCCAAACGAGTATGAGATACTCACAAATGAGGAACAACCTCAGGGTTTATGAAGAAGCTATGATCGACAATCACAAAACAAAGTGAGTAAGAGCCATGCAAGAGGAGATGAAAGCCTTACATGAAGACCACACTAACAAGCAAGCAAAAGGGAAACCTTTGCTAAAGGGCACAACGGTAGAACCATTCGGATATAATGATTTCAGGAGCTCAATATTAGGTTATACGAATGCTTCTACAGGAGGAACTGATTTCTGGCAATCAAAGTTGTAACGTGTGTCACGTTAAAGATCACCAAGGTAAAGTATATTGCATCCAAAGAGAGATGCAAGAAGAGTTGGTCACACATGATGACAGATATGATACCGACCAAGAAGATTGAAGAGAGTCATGGAGAATTCGACATTACAACACTTCCAATTTAAATCGGGAAAAGGGGGAGATTGTTGGGCTCCCTTCTTAGATTTGAAGTGGGTCATATGCTTAGAGCCCAAATTGACAATTTAGCAAGATGGCCCATTATCCAAATCAGATTGTAAAGTAATGTTCGGGAAGTAGCAAGAGTGCGGTTTTAACATTCATATTTTATACAAAAAATCTAGATACAAGATGACTAGTAATTATTAATAGATTTAATTGGGTTATTCTAGAATTAGGAGGAAATTATCTACCTTGAATATCATGTAAGTTGGTGAAGATATTTCAGTTTGTGAACCGGCATGAGAGGCTATAAATAGGCTTGAGTAGCTTGTTTTTGGGTATTGATCAAGTGTGAGGATTGAACAGGGGCGGAACCAGGAATTTATTTTGAAGGGGCCAAAATTTTTCCGATGTAGCTTAAAATTTTTTATTTTTGAAAAAAAATACGGAATACTGAAAAACATTAAAAAAGCCTCAAGATTATAATGCATAACTAGAACTTTTTAAATCAAGGAGACGACTTGTGGGAGTCGAAACATAGACCTAATGGTACTACATTAAATCTTATTAACTAGTTGTTCGAAGATACTAGAATAACTATTTAAAATATGCATTCATACTTTATTATACAATAATCAAATATTTTAATTAATATAACTTATTCTGTTGAAGGTATCGAGTTCAATTACAATATGAAGATATGAAATTTAACAAAACATAGAAATATTTTGACTATGTAATGACATGTAAAAGTAGTTTGCATATATCTAATCTTCAAATGTTCATAACTTTTTGCTCGGATATCGGATCAGGGCGTATAATATATCAAATCGAAGCTCTCGACGAAAGGAATACATATACTAAAAAAAATTTGGATTGGGGGGGGCAGGGCCACCTCCCGCCCCCATGTAGTTCTGCCACTGGGATTGAATGTGGATCCTAGATCTTGGTTGGGTGATAAGTGTAAGTACGAGTCTAAGAGTTTGGGTAGGTGTGAGCGGGTAAAATAAACATAGCTACCGTAATTATTTTCGTTATCACCATAAAGGTATTTCTTAAATTACTACGTATTTATTATTGTTTATTTTCATATTATTTAAAGTATGGTAGTTGTGCAACTTAATGGAAGATTTTATCATTCAAATATGATGAAATTAAACTTGGAGAGGGGGGAATATTCCTATCTTGGGCTCTAAGGTATTTGATTAGCCCTAGGATATGTGTAAAGTCGACCCCTCTAATCTCCTTCTTCCATTATAAATACACGCCTTCGCCGTGTACGGAAGGTCACATGTTGTTTATCAGCGCATTCTGAAAACTTGAACAGGCTAATACTCGCTTAGCTTGACTGTTCAGGGATTCCTTGCTTTCTCGTTGTACCTCGACGTTCGAATCGACAGACTGCTCTTTTGACTTAGGCATCGGAGGTGGATTAGGGGGTCCCCGCCCCTTGTGTCCATTGTTTTGCAGGTTTTAGGTTGGAAGATTCAGTTTGGAACGAAGAGGAAGGAGCATACAATTAATGCATTGAAGACGGAGTTTTTGTGCACTAACAATTGCACCGTCTGTGGAAAAAGAGTACTCGATCCACGCAATTATGGAGTTGGAATCGATCCCTGAAAATCAAGAAGTCGTTTTTGGAAACCCTGGGGCACCATCGCGAAGCGAAAAAGAGTGCGGTATGTTCAGCGAACAAAACCGCGATCGCGGCACTGAAGGCCGCGATTGCGGCACTGTAGACCGCGGTCGCGGTACTGTAGACCGCGACCGCGTTATGTTCACTGCGAACGCGAATCGGCGATCGAAGCCAAGATTTCCGAAAATCGCTCGGAAAATCAAACCCTAATGGAAGTTGATCAATCTAATTCCGATATTTGCTTAGAAGGTTAGACCTTTGTGCCCGAAAACGACTCAAACCGTGACCTGACCCCTCTCGCTGATACGGTTGTTCATCGCATAGACCTTTCGGGGCCTAAGTCGAGCGACGGAATCATCAGTCGTGGTACTTCACGGTCTGAATCTACTGAATTTGGTCAAGCTTGGGAGTCGGCAATGCGTGTTGATGAAAACGAAAACAATAGAAGGGTTCAAGAGCACGACGAGTCGGTCCAAGCGATCACCGAACAGAGCCGCGACCGCGGCCAGTCAAACCGCTCCCGCGGTTCAGGGAACCGCTACCGCGGGCTGCGTATTTCCGAGCCTTCTCTTTCTATTCACGAGCCAAACCCTAATTTGGTTAGCCCTCGCTTAAAGCAAGGCCAATCTAGTCGTGTCGGATCTAATTCGTTAGAGGTGACAATCGCATCACTTTGTCATCCGCTCCAAACGGCGGGAATGGGGCATCTACAACCGCTGGAGATGAAGAAGAAGACGATATCACCCATGCTTTGGCTACTACTCTAAGAGAGAATCAGAAGTACCAAAGTAGGCGTACTGAGGCTGAATCCCGTTCGGAGCATGCCTTAGAGGAAATCACAAGGCAGAAGCGCCGCCTTGGACAAAGTTCAAGGCAAGCGCCCCGTTGACGAATCGGAAATTAAAAGGACTACGCGACGGCTTGCTAGTGTTAACGAATTCGCCGAAAACCGTCGTAGTCCTCAATCGATCAGTTCTGACGGATCAGACGAGATGTAGGTTGACTATGATAGCGACTGTAGAGCGCCAAGGAGCCGGTGAAGGGACCACCACCACAAGTCGCCCCCATACAAGAGGTCTCGGGCCATGAACCCCCTCAGTCCAGCAACCCATCCTCGGACGACTCGAATGAGCCCGAAAATCACGACAATCGCCGCGGACGAAGCCGCAACCACGATAGAAGGAGCCGCGACCGCGGCCTATCGAACCGCGACCGCGAATCTGACGATCAACGCGATTTTTCGCGCGAGCACGACGATCACTATGACCTTCCGAAAATCCAAAGCCTAGGCATGACCAGGGAAAAAAGAAGAAGAGACGACGTAGTCAGCGTCGAAGTGTTAGCCTTGAAAGGCTTGAAGGGAGGGCCCGAGCCCTTGAGCGCACTCAAAGAAGACTACTTAATCTTTTAAGAGCGCAAGGTGGTACCTTGCAATCGACTCAGGAACAAGCAGAGCATAAGCTGGCTATGGTGACATCGACGCCATTCCACTTAGATATCCAACAAGCCCGACCTCCATCAAAGTTTTCTCCCCCATCTTTCACTCTATATGATGGACATTCAGATTCTGTAAGCCACATACCCTCTTACTCTCATAAGATGGCGTTGTGGGTGTATGAAGAGGCTATCATGTGCAAGATGTTTCCGAGTAGTCTCGCTAAAGGCCCATTAAAGTGGTTCTAGAGCCTGAGACCAGGATCAATTCGATCTTAGGATCAGTTGGCCTCTAAGTTTGTGAGGCGTTATATAGCCAATAGACGAGATGCGACATCTCTTGACACAATCTTCGGCCTCAAACAAGAGAGAGGAGAAAGCTTGCGCCGCTTCTCAAATCATTTCATGGAGTGTTATGTAGAAGTTGAGGGATGTGATGACAAGACCGCTATTACAACCTTTAAAAGGGCAATCCCCGCTGAGAGCAAGCTAAGAGAAGATTTTGTTGGTGATTTGTGAAAGTCATCAATCCATTTGGTGTGAGTCATGAATGGATAAGTGTGGGAATTACTAAGGGTATCACTTAGGCTTGGGGCGTGCGGGAGGCACGGCCTAGTGATCGGCCCAATAGTATTTTTAAGGGTTTGAAAGAGTTAGAGGAATCATGGATGGATCGGCGTTGGCATCGATGCAAGGGCGCTAGAGGCGCGCCTTGATCGGTTGAACCGAATTTGAGGTTCTCGGCTAAGGGTTGGCCCGTGGCACGAGGGTGTGTTGAACCTCGTGTGCGCCAAGTGCCGTGCGTCGGCATGGCGTGCCGAGACGCTCCAGCGAGCGCGCGCCGGTGCCAAGGCACCGGCGCTGGTGCGCCGAAGCATGCGCACGTCTCATGCGACCATAGCGTAGGCGCGCCTATGGGGCTGTTTTGCATTGACTTGCATGTTTAGCCAATTTCACATGATGGATTGGTTATGTTATGATTCCTATAGTGAGAAATAAAGCTCAAGGACTATGTGGAAAAATTTTAGAGCTAACCAAAGCTTGGAACACTAATTTTAAGCTAGCTCAAGTTATGAGCTGGTTATGGGTTTTAGCTCGGTTTGAGCTAAGGCGTTGACCTTTTGGCTTCGCGGAAGCATCACTAAGATTCGTAGAAATGTTGTCCACAATTTTCGTTTCGGGAGTGATGGATTGGAAAGCTAGCTCGAAGCTAGCTCACCCATGGTGTTGGGTCGCGCGCATGATGGGTCAATTTTGGGCCTTGTCTTGAGTTTTGGATAAGGATGGATTTGAATTTTGAAAAGTTGTTAAGGGAAGTTACAGAAGTTGTTACAACAAACTCCCTACTTTTCCTCCTTGTTTTCCTCCTTATTTTTCTCAACTAATTAACTAACTTTTCTCTTTCTATAACCACCACTCCTCTTGCCCTATAAAAGGGAGTGGACGCCTCTTTTGTTCGCGTTGTTCGCAAGAGTGATTTCGTGAGTTCAATAGAAAACACGAGATTGTATTTTGAGAGTTTTCCACTTCAAATTACAAACACTTATTAAAGAACGAGGTGCGTATATATGCAATGATGATACATGCTTGCCACATGTTCATTGTATAGGAACGTTTTATCTCACAATGTTATTGTGGTTGAACCCTTGGCATTATTAGAGGCAATAAACGTTGAAGGAAAGCGGGATCTCATCCCGTGACTCGTTGCCTTTATCAAGTCATGTTTTGTTTATGATCAAAGTTTTTACTTGTGTTTTAACATAAACTAACTATTCGGCGGTGATTACCCTTGTGGTCTACACCCAACGAGATTACCTTCGGGTCTACTCACGAGATTACCCTTCGGGGTCTACTCAAACTCTCTTGACTACCCGTCGGGGTCTACAAGAGCCGAATCTAACCTTCAACTAACAATATACACTAAAACTAACAGAGTTGACACTTCGTCTTCCTTCTACAATAGCCGAGCTTCAAGAGCATTGTTAGGCCTAAAATATCTTCGGCCCATTTGGTAAGCCGAGCCCAAAAGCAGATATGGAATTCATCAGTAGGCTTGACTGAAGAAGGGTCCAGGAGCGAAGGGAAGTCATTAGTCATTCTTGTGAAGGAAGAAGGTTTCCGTCAAGAAGAAGGGGAACGCGTTCATGGGACAGCGGCTACAACGTTTTTTACCTCTGATATATACGGGAAGTGGATAGTAGTTAGGGGTGTTCCTTATAAACTTGGAAATCGTGGGAAATGGTAGGAGGACGTTGAAATGAAGAGATTTATAGATCAGATTTGACGGTTTTATTGATGTACACAAACACTTATAACAACAGAGATAATCAAAAGAGAGCTTTTCCCCCGTATCACAAAAATTCTTACTTTCACGAAGTGTTTTCTTTCCTTTTGATTCGATCGTGCCCCAATTTAGGACAGAGGTTTGTTAGTCAAATTTTTGTCCAAAACAATTTGGCGCCCACCGTGGGGCCCAACGATCGAAAGGGAGTCATTTCTCCACATTGAAGGAAGTCGCCATGAGCAACCCTAACGAAGGCACTCAAGAGCTGAACGCCGGGGATGACGGAGGTGCACACCAGGACGCATCGGCAGCCCTCCGCATCGAATTGTCCTAGTTCGCTCAAAGGCTTCAAGCTTTGGAGAAGGAACTAGCTGATCAACGTGCTTGCAACGAAAAGCACAAGGCTAGCATTGAGCAGTTAACCGTCGATAACGACGGTTTGCGTTCCCAGCTCCGGTCCGTTTCCTCTGTCGGCCCTTGTGCCCGAATAACGGATCGGACCCGAAACAGAGGGGGTGAAGGTTCCTCGGGAAACCTCATCGGCCGGCGTGAAAGAAAACCGGGCTTGGAGTTCGTTACTCCGCCGGCAACAGTCCCTAGGGTGCCGTCATTTACCCCTACACAGGGTAACCCTACTAGTGAAGGAACAAGGGCACACGTACGCCTTCGATCGGCACGAGAGGTTAGTCCCTGGTGCTTTGAAGATGAGTTCATGTACGATGACGAGGATTGGGACCGCCTCCGTCCCCGAGACCTCGAGAATATCGTCCGAAAACAATTCAAGATGTTCACCGAGCAGCTGGCGAAAATACCCGGAGTCCCACGGCCCATAGTGAAGGAAACGGTTGACGGTTACGACGAATCACCTTTCGCCCCTCACATCGCCCAGGTTGAGATACCAAAGAAGTTCTCATTACCTAGCATGAGCCCGTATGACGGCACGGGGGACCCCGATGAGCACGTGGCCATATTCAAACAAAAGATGATGACCAGCGCAGTCCCGTATCACTCCCGTGAGGCACTGATGTGCAAGGGATTCGGGGCGGCCCTCGCGGGACCGGCCTTGAAGTGGTTCGTCAATCTTCCAAGAGGAAGTATCCGTTCTTTCACCGAGTTGATGGATTCTTTCCGAGTGCAATTTGCTAGCAGTCGAAGATTCGAGAAGCAATCTAGCGATCTGTACCGAGTTATCCAAAAACCGGAAGAATCCACCCGAGAGTACCTAGACAGATTTAACCGAGAGAAGATCTCCATCCCGCACTGCGACGTGACGACGGCGATGGAAGCCTTCCGTTTGGGGGTAAATCAAGACGGAGATCTCTATAAAGAGCTCACTAGGCATCCTTGCCACAACTTCGAGGATGTGCAAACCAAGGCCCTAGCTCAAATCAGGCTTGAAGAGGATTTGAAGATGAGGAAGCCCGCAAGTCTCTGGGAAAGGTTGGATAAGAAGGCAGCACCAGATCACCGTCGGGAACGCCGTGACCAACCGTACCGGCGCCCTCATCCCGACGCAGTGAAGGTCAACGTCGCTGAGACCAAGCCAGTCAAGCCACTACCGCCGAAGTATGACGAATTCAACCTGGGTATATCCCCTGAGGACCTCGTGAAAAACATATCCCAGACGATACGAGGCATCAGGTGGCCGAAGAGGAATGAAAAACCTTGTCCAAACAAAGATATGAGCAGGTGGTGTAACTTCCATGACGATTATGTACATGTAACCAAGGAGTGTGTGGCGCTAAGAAGGGAGATTGCCTACCTTGTATCTCGGGGAAGGATTACAGAAGTCGCGCCAAATGTGCAAGTCCCCCCAGACGTCGTGGAGGTCTCGCGCGCGGGAAGGCCAGCGTCGCCAGTGCCTGTTAAGGTCGTGAACGTGATCACTGGAGGGTCAAGCGTATGCGGCCTTACATACTCAGCAACCAAGAGGAACGCACGAGAAGGCATTCTTCATCGCCCAGTGCAAATGAAGAATGACGTCATAAATCTCGCAATACACTTTGACGAGGATTACGTCAACGGTCTTGACGGAGCCCACCATGATGGTCTCGTGATTTCTCTGTCGATCGGAAACGTCTTAATGAAGCGAGTCCTCATTGATACCGGGAACTCAACCAACCTCATGACGCTGGAGGCTTTGAGAGAAATGGGTTTGAGCGAGAAGGACGTGGAGAAGATTCCCACAACACTTGTAGGCTTCAGCGGAGAAGTGAAGCACACTGTGGGAGACATCATCCTTCCCACGTATGCAAAGTGCGTGAACATCCAGGTTAGGTACTCCATTATGGATTGTCCTTCTTGTTATAATGTAATAATGGGAAGACCATGGCTCCACGACATGAGAGCCGTCCCGTCTACTTACCACCAGACGGTGAAATTCCCAACACCGTGGGGGGTTCAAGAGATCCGCGGAGATCAAAGAACGTCCCTAGAGTGTTACAAGTCGGCGCTGAAACCAGCCGCCAATCAAAAATTCAATTAGCAATTAAAGGAGACCACTAACTCTACCTCTCTAAAAGGAAAAGAAAAGAAAGATGAACAGGTAGAGGAAGTGGTCCTAGACCAGTCTGACCTCAATCGGTCCGTAAAAATTGGAAAGGATTTAGAGTCATCTATGAAAAATGAGCCGGTAGACTTCTTGAGTAAAAATGCAGAATGTTTTGCTTGGTCCCATGAAGATATGGTGGGAATCGATCCGGAGATCATCACCCACAGATTAAACGTGGACCCTAATCACCCACCGGTAAAGTAGAAAAGGAGGAAATTCGCCGCCGAGAGAAATAAGATAGTGGATGAAGAAGTGAGAAAGCTGATGGAAACTGGAAAGATCAAAGAGGTCTAATATCCAGAGTGGCTGGCAAACGTAGTCGTTGTTCCCAAAAAGAACGGAAAATGGAAGATGTGCGTAGATTTCACGGATTTGAACAAGGCTTGTCCCAAGGATTCATTTCCATTACCTCACATAGACGCCCTGGTAGATGCCACGGCAGGCCATGAACTGTTGACTTTCATGGACGCCTTCAGCGGTTACAATCAAATCAGGATGGAAGAGAGCGATCAGGAGAAGACATCCTTCATCACTAGTAAGGGAACATACTGCTACAAGGTGATGCCCTTCGGGTTGCGGAACGCTAGGGCCACGTATCAAAGGCTAGTGAATAAAATGTTCGAAGACCAAATCGGAGAAACTATGGAGGTGTACATAGATGACATGCTTGTCAAATCGAAGAAAGCTGTAGATCACCGAAGTCACCTAGAGAAAGCTTTTGAAATCTTGAAGCAATATAACATGAAGCTGAACCCGCAGAAGTGTACTTTCGGTGTGAAGTCGGGGAAGTTCCTAGGGTACCTAGTCACCCAGAGAGGGACAGAAGCTAGTCCCGAGCAGGTTCGAGCCATAGTAACGCTGAAATCTCCCAGGTGCGTGAAAGATGTTCAGAAGCTTATTGGGCAGATCACCGCTTTGAATAGATTCATATCCAAATCAGCAGACCGATGTCGCCTCTTTTATGAAGTACTTAGAAAGAAGTCAAAGAACAAGTTCTTCCAGTGGACGGCCAGACATGAGGAGGCTTTCCAAGAGCTGAAGAAATACTTCTCTGATCCTCTAATCTTAGCAAAACTAGAAGCAGGAGAGGCCCTACCCTTGTACATGGCTGTTACCAAGCAAGCCATCAGTGGAGTATTGGTCCGAGAACAAGACGGACAACAACAACCTGTGTACTATGTTAGTAGGACTCTCCTACCAGCCGAGACCCGATACTCTTCCTTGGAAAAGTTGGTTCTAGCACTAGTCATGTGCTCCAACAAGCTTCGCTCATACTTTGAGGCACACCCGATAATGGTAAGAACCACACATCCCTTGAAGACGGTCATGTATAAGCCTGAATTCACAGGAAGAATGGCTAAGTGGGCAATTCATTTGAGTGGGTTTGACATTAAGTACGAGCCTAGAACCGCATTAAAATCCCAGGCGCTAGCTGACTTTGTGGTTGATTTTAGTCCTACGATGGAAGAAGGATCAGAGCCAGCAGAGCTAATGACGCTAGAAGCTAAGTCTCCAGTTAAATGGACGCTTCACACGGATGGCGCCTCTAACGCTGGAGGAACAGGGATAGGAGTAGTCCTAAAATCAACACAGGGGGATAGGGTGGCACAATCCGTGAGATGCAAGTTCGAAGCTACGAACAATGAAGTTGAGTACGAGGCTCTGATTTTCGGTCTGATTCTTGCCAAAGACCTGGGCATACGGCAGATAGAAGTCAACTGTGACTCCTTGCTGATAGTCAACCAGGTTCTGGGACTATATGAAGCCAAGGACGAGAGGATGATAGCTTATCTAGACGTGGTCAAAAATCTAATTCCTCGGTTCGAGAAGGTATCCTTCACATAGATCCCAAGAGAGCAGAATGCTTAGGCAGATTCTCTCGCCCATCTAGCGTCAGCCATTGATCCTAACGAGTATCTTGTAATCCCGATGATTCACATCATGGTTCCTTCCATTAGAAGAGCTCATACCGATGACGTCAAGAGATTCCATAGTATGACCGAAGACGTCTGCCTTCTCAGAACTACTTCCCACAACGACGTCTTCATGAGTAGTGACGACGTCGACGCCAAGAGTTATCGGAACGATCCTGACCCAGATCTGCCTCTAAGTAGCCCGAGTCACGAGGGAAATCCCTGTGATCCCTCGGAGGCCAACGAAGCACCTTGGACTCATCCGTACCTGGATTGACTAACCAAGGGAAAACTTTCGGAAGATAAAATCGAAGCTAAGTTGCTAAGGATGAAGGCTACAAAGTTTACAGTAGAGGATGGGAAACTGTTCCACCGGTCGGCGGTGGGAACACTACAACGTTGCCTAGCCAAGGAAGGTGTCCAGAGACTTCTTGAGGAGCTTCCTGAGGGAGACTGTGGGAACCATACTGGAGGGAGAAGTTTATCCAACAAAGCCCTTCGGCAGGGGTGGTATTGGCCTACTATAAGGAAAGACGTTGTAGACTTCTGTCGTAAATGTGGCGCCTGCCAGAGCCATGCGCCAACCGCTCACCAACCTCCTGAGCCACTCTACCCCACACTCACGCCATCGCCCTTTATGCGATGGGGGATGGACATAGTTGGGAAGTTACCCCCTTTGTCTGGACAGAGAGTATTCTTCCTCGCAATGACCGATTACTTCTCTAAGTGGATCGAGGCTGAAGCTTATCGAGAGATCAAGGATAAACAGGTAATCTCTTTCATCATCAGGAATATCCTTTGTCGTTTCGGGGTACCCTCGGAGATTGTGTGTGACAATGGGTCTCAATTCATAAGCCAGAGGACCAGAGACTTCTGCAGTCGCTGGAAAATCAACCTGGTCACCTCAACACCCCGCTATCCCCAGTCAAATGGGCAGGCCGAGGCTAGCAACAAGGTGATCATAAACAATTTGAAGAAGCGGCTTGCGAAAGCTAAAGGAAATCGGGCTGACGAGCTCCCTTACGTCCTTTGGGCCGATCGAACGACGCCAAAAGTAGCGACCGGTCAGTCTCCTTTCTCGTTAACACACGGATGTGAAGCGGTCATTCCCACCGAAATTCTCATCCCAACTGATCACACTAGCTTTTTGACCGAAGAACGTAATCATCTGGAGCTGTCGGTTGACTTGGATACTTCTGGCGAGCTTCGTGACCAAGCCCGATTACGCCTAGCTAGACACTAGCAACAAGTCACCCGGAGCTACAACCAAAATGTCAGGATCCGGACCTTCCGAATCGGTGACTGGGTACTACGAAAAGTCTTTCAAAATACCCATAAAACCAAATCGGGTAAGCTAGCCCCGGCATGGGAAGGACCCTACAAGATAACAGGGATCGTCGGACAAGGCGCATACCAGCTGGAATCCAAAGACGGAGAAGCCATCCCAAGAAGCTGGAATGCGATACATTTGAAAAAGTATCACTTCTAAGGGAAGTCTTCCTTTATCGGAACGTAAACTTCTCTGGAGCTCCCGACAGAAGGTTTTCTTCGCCAGACACTCAAGACACTCGAGGTAATCTATCCATAGTTATTATCTTGCTTTTGTTCTAGGTTCATCCTTTTCGTAGTACGTTTGTGATCAACTTGTTTGTGTGAAAGCTCCTTGTTGTGTGACTTCTATGTTATGATTTTTCGTTGAATGAATGACATTAGCGTGCATCATTACTTAATCACATTTATTTCCTTTTTGCATGAGTAGAAGTATTAAAGCAAAATCATATTTTATTCATCATCATGTAGAATACATCATACAATCGAACACAAGTCCAAACAGTAGAGTTAACTAATCCTAGACTAAAGACATCTTTAATCGACCGAACTTCTCGAGTGCAAGTTCCGACGCGATACTCGTCACCTGCCTAGAAACCTCCTTCGGTAAGCGCAGCTGCCACCCGTGACCAGAGACTTCTGCAGGAGTCCTCGTCTTGAAGCCTTCAGTCCGAAGCATCCGCGCGTCCTGAAAACCCTGCACATAAAGGAAGGAAAATACCAAGCAAAAATACGCAAGAAAGAAAGCATGCATGCACCAAAAATATCTACTTTCTCTTCCTCAAGAAGAGACGTCGTTCGATCGACGGACAAATATTGTTTGTGGCCCCTAAACGGCTCATACACACCAGCAACAGTTTGTTCAAAAAAAACCACCACAAAAGAAATCTTTTACAAGGGCCCGCGACCCTAATCTTCTTCCTTGTCGGAAGTGTCCCTTGGTTGCTCCCCCGTATCCGCTGAAAGCCCATCCAGCCCTTTGCCTTGGTCAAGAGTTACGCCCGTGCTCGGATCACGATCAGATGTCTCTCTATTTGGTGGTGTTTTTATATGTGATTTCCTTTGTAAATATGTTTCTTTTTCCCCTTTTCTTGTGTGTTTTGTTCCTTTTTAGCTTAGTTCCCGTATTTCTATGAGATTCGGAGACTATGCGCATTTTATGTGTTTTGTAGGTAATTTGGCATGGATCAAGGGTCGATTTGAAGGAGAGTCGAGACATGGAGCAAGGCCCGAGCTAAAGGAGGAAAGAGAGGAGCAAGCCATGAAGAAGAACAAGAGAAGCCAACTAAGAAGAAGGTGGAACGAGGTCAGGACCGAGTTGCAACCACGTCGGGCCCGACTTTGAAGTTTCCAACCTCGGACCGAGATGCACAGTAACTCGGGCCCGAGGTCCTCCGTGTCGGTCCAAGTCGGTCACCGGACTACTTGGGCTCCAAGGCACGAAATTGTGGACTTCCACTTTTGCCCCTCATTTAATCCATAAAAGGCCCTCTTGTCTTCTAATTTAGGGTTCCCACACGCACAAAAGGGGGGGGGGGTCCAAGGGAGCCAAGAGGATTCTTGGAGAGCAAGGAGGAAGGAGAGGAGAAGGAGAAGAGAGAGAATCGGCCAAGGGAGGAAGGTTTGATAGGTTTGGTTGATAGATTTGCTTTGTTTTGTTTAGATCTTGTGGATTTCGAAACTTTTGGATTGGAATTTGTGGATTGCTTTGGATTTGAATGAAACTTTGCTTTGCTTTGAGATTGATGATGATGATTGCTTTCCCTTTTGATTTGTTTGCTTTCTTTGCTTGTCACATGGAGTAGATCTCCTTGATCTTGGGTTATGGGGGAAAACCCTAGCTAGGTTTAGGCTAGAACCCCAATTCCATAGCCTTGAGTGTTTGATCTAAGGAACCCACTCTACATAGAGCTACAATTCCTTGCGAAAGTCGGGAATCAAGGCTTGAGATTGGCAAAGTAGCGAAAGTGAACATGTGTCAATCTCAAGACCTTGCTTCGAAGGGGATTTCCCCATGGATCGAGGTGTAGAAGTGGTTGGAACGAGGGCGAAAGCACTCGATCCTAGTCCGATCATCACTCATTGCTTGAATTGGGGTGGCTAAGCTTTAATCTACTAGAGAAGGAACCCAAAAGCCCAAGATCTACTTTTAATCTTTGAAGTTCGACAAACCCAGCTACCTCGGGCCCGACTTACCCTACGTCGGTCCAGACTTCCTCTTGTCGCCAACATCGGGCCCGACGTGACCTTAGTGTCGGTCCCGACTGTTTTCTTTGTTTTCCTTTGTTTTATGCTCTCCTTTCTAGCTTCCTAGTATCTAGGCACATCGATCGAGTAGACTTCCCGAGTGTTCGACACCCACCACGTGCTACAACGGGGTCGGGTTATAAATTGTATCTCTTGACCCTCGCGCAATCTCGAGGCGATCAAAAGAATGGCGCCGTTGTGGGGGAAGTCTAAGTGCATTGAGTGCCAATTTGGTGAGTTTCTTGTGTTTTGGTAGTGATTTGGGTGAGGGAATAGCCCAAACCCTTTGTTTGTTTTTGATTTGTTTTGGTTTGTGTCTTTGTTTCGTAGGTGTATGCTAGCTCGTTCCTACCGAGGAACACTTGAGCTTGAGTTTGTAAGTGATACGGAAAGTATTCTCAAGGAAGCCCGAAGAAGGAAAAGGATGGAGAATCAAGCTCTCCATGTTGATGAGGAGTTGGCTCGACTTAGGGCCGAAATGGCTAGATTGCAACTTGAGAGGGACAATCAAGAGGAAGTGGCAAGAAGAGAACGGGAGCAACGGATGAGAGCCGAGGCTCAACTCAACGCTCTACCCCGGAATGCACGCCAATACATGCATCCGGAGTTGAGGGTACCCGAGCCGGCTATTGTGCTTCCCGAGGTTGCCAAGAACTTTGAGATCAAGACGCAATTCATTACCCTCATCAAACGTGATCAATTCGAGGGCCGCCCACATGAGTGTCCCATAGAGCATGTCAAACGCTTTGTGGATATGTGTGAGACGATCTCTACCGACGAGGAGACATTGGAGTATGTGCTTCTAAAGGCATTCAAATGGTCACTTGGGGGTGAGGCCACACATTGGCTCGAGAGCCAAGCTCCTAGGTCAATCACAACTTGGAAGACACTCTATGACGCTTTCTTGATGAAGTTCTTCCCGCCCTCAAAAACAACCGAGTTAAGAAGGAAGATTGCAAGCTTTCAACAAGGTCCGAATGAGCCCCTCTTCGAAGCATGGGACCGTTTCAAGGAGATGTTGCGCCAATGTCCTACTCACGGCCAACAACCATATGTGCTTCAAGACATCTTTTTCCAAGGTATCAATCCGGTAACGAAGGACAAGCTCAATCTCCACACCGATTGTGGGTTCATAGACTTGACACCGGATCAAGCTTGGGAGCTACTTGACAAGCTATCCGATTATGAGGCCATGTATGGGGTGAGTCAAGCTAGCAAGGAGGTGAAAGTTCAAGGTGAAGGTGCAAGGAAGTTATATGATCCAAAGGGAGAAGACATTGATAGGGATGTGAAGCTCCAATTCCTTGAAGGTGAAGTGAGCAAGCTTAAGAGGCAAGTCCACTACTACAAGCAAAATGCTAGAGCTTGTGAGGAGTGTGGATCCTTTGCACATGCTACACAAGTTTGTCCGAATGAGAGCCAAGTGCGCTTGGCCGAGCGAATTGAGGAGGCAAACTATGTTCGAGGAAATTTCGGTGGAAGAGGCAACTTCAACAATGGTGGTAATGGCCGGTGGAACAACGGTCAAGCTCAAAGTTACAACAACAACTTCAACCAAAACGAGTCAAGGGCGCCACCACCACCATATAGACCACCGGGATTCAATGAGTTACTATTTGCTCAAGAGATGAGAGATGGGTTCAAGGAGATGAGGACCCAATTCAATGAGTTTGGTGCATGGAGGAGGCAAGTCGACAATCAATTTGCTCAAATTGCGACTCAAGCCCCGAGAGAGAATGGGAGACTTCCGGGCCGACCCGAGGAGAATCCTCGAGCTCAAAACAATCAAAATGAAGTCCGGGCAATTGGATTGAGAAGTGGCCGAAACCTACCCGAGCCACACGTGCCTAAAAAGAATGAAGAGAGTCGGACCAACTTACCCAGCAAGTCGGGTTCGACAATCCCCGAAGTCGACCCAGCAAGAAGATCGACTCCTTCACCACGGACCGAGGTCGAGAGCAACTCGGGACCGACGTACACAGACCTCGATCCAACTCCTCTGTCCAGGACCGAGATTCACAACATCGGGCCCGACATGGTGCCCAAGTCGGTCCAAACAGGAAGTGTTGCAAATGAAGTAGGGAAGTCCAAAGAAGTTGATCCAAGCAAGATTCAAGGTTCAACAATTCTTCCATATCCCTCGAAGAAGCCAAAAGATGTTGTTGAGAACAAGTTCAAGAGGTTTCTCGAACTCTTGCAAGGCTTGAACATCTCTATCCCGTTCACCGATGCATTGAGTGAGATGCCATCTTATGCCAAGTTTTTAAAAGAGATTTTGAGCAAGAAGAGGTCCATAGTTGAAATGCAAGATGAGGTCAAGACCTTGGAGTTACCGCAAAAGCTAGGAGATCCCGGTCGTTTTGCTATAACCATTGGTGTGGGGTCTCAAAATTTCCAAGCCTTATGTGACCTTGGGACAAGTGTTTCGGTGATGCCCGCTAGCATTTGGAGAAGAGCAAATTTGGGTGAAATGGAGCCGGCCGATATGTCCCTAACTATGGCCGACGGTTCCATCATGAAAGCTAAGGGAATATTGGATGACGTTCCGGTGAGAGTTGGAAAGTACTTTGTCCCCGATGATTTCGTGATCTTGGACATGCATGAGGACCCCTTGGTCCCAATAATCTTAGGAAGACCATTCTTATCTACGGCGGGGGCAAGGTTTGATGTCAAAAATGGCAAGGTTTCCTTTGAGATAGGTGAAGAAAAGGTTGATTTTCACTTCAACAAAGCCTTGAATGAGCCGGACGCCTTAGCTATCCTCAAACTTGAAGAGAGTGCCAAGAGAAAAAGTGAAGAAGTGGAAGTTGCTAGAGAGGTCGGTGTGTTGAGAAGTGATGAAGGGTTCAATGAACAAATACAAGCAAGGGAGTTGTTGGAGCAAATTGAGGATCAAGATGAGTCAAGGATCAATGCTAGCCCAAGGAGAAATGAAGAGTATCCTTACTTATATCCTTTTGATGTTGGTGATGACCACAATTATTCCCAAACTTTTGATTCCTACATTTGTTTAAGTGATTTGAAAGATGACTTAGGAGACTCCTTCATTTGCCTTAGTGACTTGAAAGATGAATTGGTAGAATCTCCTAGGAATTCTTTGGATAACTTTGGTGTAGGAAAAGAAGAACATGATGGAGCAAGTAAGGAGAAGAAATCTCATCCGTTGGAGGAGTATGATGAGATAGGCCCGAGATCGGAGAGCCATGCCTATGTAGACCATCGTTGGTGGTTTTATGGGTATGAAGGCAATGGGCATAACAATGGCGAGCAATTCACCGTGTTTCACCCGCCATGAGGTTGAGGTTAGGAAGTCAAGCTAGTGACTCTAAACGAGCGCTTCTCGGGAGGCAACCCGAGCTAGTAGCTTTCTTTTCGTAATTTTAGTTTTTTTCTTAGTTTAGCTTAGCTTTTCTCTAACCAATCCCTATCTAGTGTTTTGTGGATTTATGGTGTTGTGCATCCTTCAAAGTTGTGTAGGATTTGAGGTGAAATATTTAAATGGAAATATGGGAAAGAAGTTGCAAGAGGATGGAGTAAAATTGGTGACCCGAATACTCCCACATCGAGCCCAAGTAAGTCGGGCCCGACATAGGGACGTCGGTCCATGAAGTCGGTCCAACCCGATTTGACTAGTTGGAATGCCAATTTTGCCCTTGACCTAATTTGTCCCTTTCCCCCATTAAATACCACCCCCCACCTACCTATCATCTTCATATCAACCACCACCATAGGACTTCTACCAAGAACATGTGTACGAGAGGGAGCGGCAAGCAAGGCTCCAAAGAGGACGTAGACGTGACAACCCCTTCGATTGATCCTATACATGCCATTGAAGAATAAGAAATTGTGAGCTTTTCATACTCTTCTCTCTTGCTTTTAAGTTTTAATTTCCTTGTTTGATGGGGACATCAAAATTTTAAGTATGGGGTGGGGGTAAGTGTGTTCATGATTTCACTTGTTTATGTTTGTTTATTATTTTGAGGATATCTAGTTTGTGTTTCTAGTTTATGTTTGGGATGTTTGCTTCTTGGTTTGTGGGATGCAAAAACATGAATGATTAATTTGGTCTTGAATGGATGAGTTTTTGGTTTTAGAGAAATTTTTGCAAAAAAATCCATAAAAATTGAAAAATTGTGTTGAAAACTGTTGGGACGTTGTTGGGACCTCTGGTTGTAAGCAACGGATCAACGATTCACTTCTCTTTAAGTTTTGATAATGACAAATACCATAAGGAACTAATGTGGTTTGTTCAAGTATTTCTAAGGAACACAGGTACAGCCAAGAACTCCTATGAATGACAAAGCAACTACTGGCCACAATGAAGAGTTTCCATCAAGGGAACTCTGAAGAGGAAAGTTCCCGTGAAGTGGGAACTCCCAAAAACAAACAAGAAAACACAAGCTTACAACGATGAAGAGTTTCCATCAAGGGAACTCTGAAGAAGTCAGTTCCCATGAAATAGGAACTCACATGTGAAGACAACGACCGTTCAGCGCAGATCGCGGGATTCTGTCTCAGACAGCCAGAGGGAACAGTCTGAGGATCAGACTGTCACGCTTCATCCAACGGTCCGATTGATTCAAGAAGTTGACCTAGTTCAAACCAAAGTCACATGTGAAGAAAGTACAACTTGGGCATCAAGCAAAGGGCATTTTGGACACAAACGATAGATGCGACTGCCCAAGACAAATGGACTATAAAGCCAAATGAATAGTACTCGGTTTGAGTACTTCTCCCAGAACTTACAAACACCCACATCAGAGAAAAGAAAGAAAAGGAAGAGAAGTCCCCGCCGACGAGTGTGTGATCTCGACGACGGTGAAGCTGAAGTTCCCTGGAGCAAGGGAACTGAGAAGTCAGCGTAAGGTTTGAGTTACTTGTGTTTTGCTGTTGTGAGCTTAGGAACTCAGTTGAGAGGATTTACTAGTGTTGCTAGAGTTAGGAAGAACTTGTAGGAACAAAGAAGTGTAAATCCGGCTGTGTAACTAAGGAACAAAGCAATCAATATAAGTAAGTCATTCAAAATCCTCCAAGCGGAGGTAGAGGTTTACCCATACAACTAGTTGGTTGTAGTGGGGTTCCTCTATAAAGGAACTGTGCCTTTCACTGTCTTTATTACTTGCGATTATTTACTTCCGCTGCCTTGGGAACAACTTAATTGCCAGTTCCCAAGCTCACTGCTAACCGATTACGATCCAACAATTGGTATCAGAGCTAGCGCTCTAGATTTGTGTTAGCATCGCAGGTGCCAAAATGGCTCAGGAACTTACTCAGGTGGGGAACAATACCAGCAAGCCGCCAAGGCTTATAACAGGAAGATTTGAAAGCTGGCAACGCGACATGAAAGATTGGATGCGTGGCCAAGACTACCAAGCCTGGTGCGTCATCGAAAGGGGGAACTTCGAAATCGATCTAGCTATTGTCAACGATCTCTCAATGTGGGGTCCCAACGAGTACAAGTGCATGGAGGCAAACTACAAAGCAAAACAGTATCTAAAAAGGTCCATGTGCGTACAAGATTGTGACAGAGTTGCCAACCTTGACACAGCCAAGGAAATGTGGGAAGCCATCCAACAAATGCACGTTGGGAACTCAGATCTCAGAGAAGATCTTCAAATGAACGCAAAGAGGGAGTTCTACAACTTCCAAATGGAGATGGGAGAGTCCGTCGATAGCTACCAATCCCGGTTTGAAGGACTTTGCACTAAGATGGAAGGATTGGGGATCACAAAAGAAGAAATCACCCACAAAATGAAGGTCCAACAGCTCTTCAATGGATTGACTGGAGAATGGGCAAATGAAAGAACGATGTTCAAGGAAAACCCAGAAAATCGAACGCTTATGCTCCATCAAGTATTTGGAAAGTTAGTGGGACATGAGAAGAGGAAGATCGATGATAAGGAACAAAGTCGAGCTCATCGAGGGATCGCACTCAAGATCGAAAAAATGCTCAAATCAACCCAAGAACAACATGAAGACTCCGAAGAAGAAGAGGATGAAGAGCTAGTCCTTGTGACAAGAGCTCTTCGAAATTTCTACAAAGGAAAGTCTCAACGGAACAGTGGGAACTGGGGAAAGGGACAGAGTTCCCAAAGAAAGCCCACAGAGAAGGATCTCTCAGAAGTGACTTGCTACAAATGCAACAGGAAAGGACATTTTGCGAAGGAATGTCCACAAGGAACTGAAGGCAGAAAGCAAGGAAAGAAGGCCTACATCGCTACTTGGAGCGATGATGAAGACGAAGATCCTGAAGCATGGGCACTCCCAGACATGTGTGGCATGGCCATAGGAGAAACCACTGGGGAACAACCCAGTGAGGTAACCACTGAAACTGTTCTTGATTCCTTGAGTAATTATGAAAAACCTGAATTGTTGAAAATTCTTTCAAGTCTTGTTAAAGATAACATAAAACTGCAAAACAAGTTGGAAAAACAGGAACACATAAATTCTCAATTAGTTGGTCTTGAGCCCTGTCCCAACTGCATATCCCTTCTAGAAAAACTCAAGTCCCATGTGTCTCACATCGTAGATCTAGAAAGAGAAATCAAAACTTTAGAGAAAGATGAGAACACCCTCCTGCAAAACCTGAGTAAGACTCCCGAACATCCTGAAGCCTCTAGTTCCCAAATTAAGTTTGTCCCAGGCAGACATGGCATAGGATACAAAGGTGAGTGCTCCAAGAACAGAAAGTCACCCCTGAGCGAACATGAGATCCATGAGTGTAGGGCCTTAGAACTCCAGTGCGAGAAACAGAAAAATGCTCATCTCGAGGAGAAAATCAGGGTCCTAGAGAGTGGAAACAATGGTGAGAAAGACTACTATACTGGGAACTCTGGACATAGAATCTATGTCAAAATTGCTAAGGGAAATGGGTCTCGAGTGTACAACAAAGAAACCATGGATAGGAACCGTATCCAGAGACCACACCCAAAATACTACCTGGGAGAATACTACAAGACATGTTGGCACTGTGGTGCTCATGGGCACTACAAGGATGCATGTCCCAAGAAGAGAGCCCAAACCCCTAGAAGCCATGAGTTCCCAAACAGACAAAAACGTCATGCTCATCACCAAAGGAACTCCAACTCTCAAAATTCCAAAGACATCAACATTTCTGACTATATCTTGAATGAAAATGTTTTCCCTTGCAAGGGACCTGGCAAGAGTCATCTTGCCTGGGTCTCAAAACACTAACTTTTCCTTGTAGGTGGCTGTGAGAGGGAACAGTACATGGTTCATAGATAGTGGATGCTCGAACCATATGACAGGAAACAAGGATATCCTCATCTCACTCCACACTCATGCCGAAGGAGGCCACGTCTCATTTGGCAACAAGAACAAAGGAGAAGTTATTGGAAAAGGAGAAGTGTTGCTCAACAAATCCATCAAAGTCAGCAACGTAAATTTGGTAAAGGATCTGGGATATAATCTGCTGAGTGTCTCCCAGATGTGTGATCAAGGGAACAACATCGTTACTTTCGACTCAGATGAATGTCTCGTCATCAACAAAAAGACCAACAAAGTAATTCTGAGAGGAAAAAGATACAACAATGTGTATGTGGTGGACACCAACTTTGAACCACCAATGAAGCTGTGCCTTGCGAGTTCCAAAGATGATACGGAACTCTGGCACCGAAGACTAGGACATGCTGGTGTGAATCAAATCCTAAAGCTTTATCTACAGGATCTGGTCATTGGTCTTCCACGAATCAATCTCGAAGGAGTCAAAATGTGTGAAGCATGTGTTCGAGGGAAACAGACCAGGATCTCCTTCAAACCCAAGAAGGTGGTAAGCACAACCAGGCCCCTGGAGTTAATTCACATGGATCTCTGTGGTCGCATGAGAACAGCTAGCTACGGTGGAAAAAGGTACATGTATGTTTTAATTGATGATTTTTCAAGATTCACCTGGGTTATTTTCTTGAAGGCAAAGTCACAAGCGCTTGAAGAATTTGAGCCCTTCATCAAAAGAACAGAAGTAAGCTTGGGGCTGAAACTGAAAGCAATCAGATCTGATCACGGAACTGAGTTTCAAAACTCGGAGTTCCTAAACTTCTGTGAACAGAATGGGATCTCTCACAACTTTTCAGCTCCTCGTACTCCTCAGCAAAATGGAGTGTTCGAGAGAAAGAACAGAACTCTGGAGGACATGGCTAGAACCATGATGATCGAAAGTGGAGTTCCTGAGTACTTCTGGACTGAAGCAATCTCCACAGCTACATACATCCTAAATCGAGCCATGACAAGGCCCCTGATCAACAAGACCTCCTATGAGCTCATCAAAGGGAGAAAACCAAACATCTCACACTTGAGAACATTTGGTTGCACGTGTTTTGTTCATAACAACGGCAAGGACAATCTTGGAAAATTCGACCCCAGAAGCGACGAAGGGATCTTCCTGGGATACTCATCACAAAGCAAAGCTTACAGGGTCTACAATAAAAGAACCAAGAAGATAGAGGAAAGCATTCATGTCGTCTTCAATGAAAAGTTTGTAAAGATGGGAACCAAGATCCAAGGGAAGGGAACTCTGTTCAAGCTAGTCAGACAGGAAGACGATGATGATGACGAGGATGAGCCAAGAAAAAGGGATGAAGACTATCCAAGTGCAAGCAATATCCCGCAACCAGGGAACAACGACGAAGGTCCAACCCTCACTGATCAAACCTTCCTCGAGGCTCCTTCCTCAGAAGAACCACAAGACACCTCCAACTCACTCGAGGTCCCCTCTTCAGGGAACAACTCTGTTGTCCCCCAAGACAATACCTTACCAGAATCAAGTATTCAAGGGGAACAAAGAGGAAACCTGCCAGAAATCTCTGAAGAAACATCAAATGAAGAAGCTGGAGATGAGAGTTCCCATGACAAAGAAACATCGACTGAGGATGATACACATGCAAAGGAACTCACTCATATAAGAACCTTTCAACAAAGGAAGGACCACCCTCTTGAGAACATCATCTCCCCTCTTGTTAAAGGTGTGCAGACTCGTTCCTCTCTCAATAATTTTTGTGCTTTTAACGCGTTTGTTTCAATGGTGGAACCCAAAAATATCAAAGAAGCATTAAAGGACCCAGATTGGATTCAAGCCATGCAAGAGGAACTCCACCAATTCGAGAGAAACAAAGTTTGGAAGCTAGTTCCTAGGCCCAAAAACAAGAACATCATAGGAACCCGATGGGTTTTTAGGAACAAGCTCGATGATACTGGAGCTGTAGCAAGGAACAAGGCTAGGTTAGTAGCACAAGGATACAGGCAAGAGGAAGGGATTGACTACGATGAGACCTTCGCACCAGTTGCCAGGATCGAGGCAATCAGACTCCTCATCGCCTATGCTGCTCACAAGGGATTCAAACTTTATCAAATGGATGTGAAAACAGCCTTCCTAAATGGACATCTCAAGGAAGAAGTGTATGTGGCCCAACCTCCAGGATTCGAAGATGAGAAAATGCCCAACCATGTCTATTTCCTGGAAAGGGCCCTTTACGGACTCAAACAAGCTCCCCGAGCTTGGTATGACAGGTTTGCTCAATTCCTCTTGTCCCATGGATACATTCGTGGTTCCATAGACAAGACTTTGTTTTTAAAGAAAGAATCTAAAGACATTTTGATTGTGCAAGTATATGTTGATGACATTGTGTTTGGAGCAACTAACGAAACTCTTGTAGAAAAGTTCAAGGACCTCATGAGCAATGAGTTTGAGATGAGTCTCATTGGGGAACTCACGTTCTTCTTGGGACTTCAAATATCCCAAACAAAGGAGGGAACAAAGATCCATCAACAGAAATACATCAAGGAAATGCTCGTGAAGTATGGGATGGAACATTCAAAGCCCATTGACACTCCCATCTCACCAAATTCAAGGCTAAATGCAGATGAAACAGGTATCAGTGTGGACCAAAGGAACTATCGAGGTATGATCGGGTCCCTTCTCTACTTAACAGCTAGTAGACCTGATATCATGTTCTCCGTATGTCTTTGTGCTCGTTTTCAAGCTAACCCTAAGGAATCACACCTGAAAGAGGTGAAGAGAATTTTCAGGTATCTCAAAGGGAACAATAACTTGTGCCTTTGGTATCCAAGGAACAGTTCCCTTGAGCTCATTGCATACACAGATGCTGACTTTGCAGGGCACTTGGTTGACAGAAAGAGCACTTCAGGAATGGCCCAGTTCCTAGGGTCTTGCTTAGTTTCATGGGGATCTAAAAAGCAAAACTCAGTGGCACTCTCCACAGCTGAAGTTGAATATGTGGCTGCCGCATCATGCTGTTCCCAGGTTCTATGGCTTAAGTCACAACTCCAGGATTACGGTATGTCTTTTGGCCCAGTTCCCATACTCTGTGATAACACTAGTGCCATAAACATTTCCAAAAATCCTGTGCATCATTCTAGAACTAAGCATATTGATATAAGGCATCACTTTTTACGTGACAATGTTGAGAATGGGAACATTTCGATGGAACACTGTAGAACTGAAGAGCAAATTGCGGATATTCTTACCAAAGCTTTAGACAGACGCCCCTACCAGCGTTTTCGAATGCTTCTAGGGATGATAACTCTAAACTAAACAAGTCCCTGTTTATCTCTCTCTCAATGCCTGACTAGTTTATCTAAAATTGCATGATAAGGAACTTGGATTCATTGCTTTCACTATGCCATGATTACTAGTCTAGAGAAAAATGTGTACAAAGGAACTCTATTTCTTTTGGCCCAAAATGATCAACCAGAGTTCCCTTTATCCCTCATTACAAGCCACCATGACGGTTGATCATATGACCCACCTTAAGCTAGGGACCAGACAAATGCTTCTCATGAGCCAAAACATTTCCTTTATCGAGTTGCAAATTGTCTGGTTCCCTTTGAGTTCCCTAGCCCCACAAAAAGATGAGTGTGAAGTTCCCTCAACCACTTCACTCTCCCTGACCTTGAAAAGATCATGGGAACTGCTGCATCTACAAAGGGAACACTGACTAATCTTCAAAGAAAAACCGTCACTTGGGAAGCGGACTTTCGTGTCAGAAGCTCTGAAGCGTTACAGGCCAAGTATTCAAAATTTGAAAAGGACTTCCCAAGAGATTGTGACGCGTGTCCAGAAGCGTGCTTGAGAAGTTGAAACGGCGCCCCACGTTCATTGGGCAACGGTTATCGAGGTTATTCCACTTCCCTTTCTACCCTTCACCTCCTCTCTCCTTTAAAACCCCTCTTTGCCATTTTTAGGCCCTTTACTCCATCTTACATCCCTGTCATTCGTCTTCCCCAAATCCTTTTCACTCTCTTTTCAAGAAACCTCCAAAGCCTCCCAAATTCTTACAAAAATGGCCCCTCAACACACATTCGCACAAATCAAAGAGTGGGTACTTGCCAATCCTCGCACTCTCTTCATCACTCAACTGAACGAGATCGAGCAAGAACAAGACCCAACCATGAAGGATGTCCTCATTCAAGGTCTATACAATCAAGTAAGCCCCTTCTTGCCCCCTCCTCCTCCTCAGGTCGACGAAACCGTCTCCTGTACCTCTTCCTCCTCCGAATCTCTTCCTCTTCCACCTCCAACCACCAACACCTCCTCCGGAGTTGTCATCGTTGACAACTTCGGAGATGCTCGCCCCTCCATCAATGAAAAACCCCATAAATCCAAACATCGCCACTCATCCAAACATCGCCAATCATCAAAAGATCCCTCAAAATCCAAAAAATCCAAACACTCCCACGACCCCTCCAAATCCAAAAAGCGTAAACACTCTGAGGCCTCTGAATTCTCGGAGCCCAGAAAGAAGGCTTTCTTCCGATTTGAGGACTACCTGAACTGCTCCAAGGAGAGTTCTTGTGCTCCCAAACCTCCCTACCCTTTTCCTTCCGACGATGGGAACTCCGAACCCCAGAGTCTACTTCCCTCTTCCTCCTCCATCCCTCCTCTTCAAATCGAGGGACCTCCTCCACCACCTCCTCCAGTTCCCGCCACGATGGGAACTCCAACATCCCAACCTCCTTCACTTCCTCTCGTTCCCATCATTACGGGATCTCCAACTCCACCTTCACCTCACAAAACGCCTTCTCCTTCCTCACCAAAACACATTTCCACCACTCCCATCTCCGCTTCGGGGATCTCTCCTCCACAGGACCGCAGATCCCTTCCTCCTCCTTCCACTCAACTCACAACACCTATTCCTTCTTCTCCTCTCCCCTCTTCCATCACGTCTCCCACCACCACCAAACTCCCCTCTCCCTCACCATCCAAAAGTACCGTCGCCCTCTCCTCAGACGACGACGATCTTCCTCTTTCTGTGGTCATCGGCAAAATGACCAAGGACCCTCCTCCGATCATCATGGGAACTTTTGAGGAGGAAGCCCAGCTCAAGGCCATCGAGGAAGAACTCAACAGGGGTCCCTCTGAGCACACAGTCTCCCAAGGGACAAAGTCCCAAGAAAAGGTTGCCCCTCAAGAGCCCACAGAGACAAGGGACCTCGCACCAGCTGGAGGTGCTAAGGCAACAACAAGTCATCCTGGAGATGACGCGGAGGGCTCCGGTTCGAGCTCCTCCGAGGAAGAAGGGACCTCCCATGATGAGGTCGAAGAAGAAGAAGAAGCTCCAGCTACAAAGGAGCCAGCACGTATCCCTACACCTGGACACCAAATGTTGGTGTCCGCGAGTTCCCCACTACCAAGGGACCGCGTGCTTATGATCGAAGCGGCTGCACCCCCTCAGCAGAAAGGACCTCGCACGGTCTCTAGGGGGAACAAATCCAAAAGCAAGTCAAGGAAGGGGAAGGGGACCACCAAGCATCATGTCAATGAGCGCCGAAAGCTTCTCCCTCACCTCATTGTTTCCAAAGAGGTGCTAACTGAAAATGGTCTGGAGGAACTGTGGGAACTGATCAAGGCCCAGGGCTGGGAGAGACTCTGCCAAGAAACTATGAGCGTAGATCCCTCACAAGTGCATCAATTCTACAACAACTTCACTATCACCAACGACGGCACTCAGGGAACTCTCTCCCACGAAGGCGACGAGTTCATTTTTACAACGTCTACGATCCGCCTTCAATTCCAGGTCCCTGGTCAAGGGCTTAGCGAGGTGCCCAGCAAGCTCTGGGGCGACTTCAACAGCGCCGAGGTGTACAACACAATTTTTGAGGGTCGGGTTCCCTCTAAGGTCCTCTCGACGCATCATCTTTCCTTGGTCGCCAAGCTCGCTCACCAATTCATCATCAACGTGGTGATCCCACGCCAAGAAAAGCGCCTGGTCGTCAACATCCCCGATGCCATCATCCTCTACCACTTCCTCCTCAAGAAGCCCATAAATCTTCCCCGAATTATCCTTGGGCACATGGAAAAGTGCATGGCCTCCAAGTCCCACTCCCTTCCCTACTCCGGGCTGATCAAGAAGCTCCTACAAAAAGAGGGTCTCTACGATGCCTCTAAAGACGAAATCGAGCTTGGAAGGGAACTGGACATTACAGTTGCCCAGAAGATGAGGCACTCGGAGCCTGTAGAGGAGGCAGCTCCCCTAGAGTCTGGTACACAAGAGGGGAACTCTCCAGTGTTGCTCCGCATCGCCAACACCCTCGATCAGATTGCTAGGGACCAGGCAGTGTTGGCCAGAGGACAAGAAAAGCTTACACAAGTCCTTACGCGCCTTTGTGACGCCTTGTTCCCTCAGAGCCCATGATCTCTCCCTTCTTGTTCCCTTAATCCAAAAATGACCACAAATTGTACTTGGGTTCCCATTGTACATATTCTCTTAAGTAATGAAATGGTCCTTATTTTGATTGCGTGTTCCATTCTTTCCTAATATTGCTTTGCTTAATTTTCGATGATGTCAAAAGGGGGAAAGATAAAAAATGTGAGATGAGTTAAAAGTTTAAGTTATCACAGACCACGCATAAGCTAAGGGGGAACAATTGCATAAAAAGCCTAATAGGAACTATGTGTCTCACCAGAAGTGGCTCCCTAAATCTAAATGTCTCACTAAGAGTGACTTCCCAAAATCATACTTAGGAACTCATCAGCATATCATTCATTGAAATACTTGCATTTTTGTGATGGGTTTGTCATCATCAAAAAGGGGGAAATTGTTGGGACGTTGTTGGGACCTCTGGTTGTAAGCAACGGATCAACGATTCACTTCTCTTTAAGTTTTGATAATGACAAATACCATAGGGAACTAATGTGGTTTGTTCAAGTATTTCTAAGTAACACAGGTACAGCCAAGAACTCCTATGAATGACAAAGCAACTACTGGCCACAATGAAGAGTTTCCATCAAGGGAACTCTGAAGAGGAAAGTTCCCGTGAAGTGGGAACTCCCAAAAACAAACAAGAAAACACAAGCTTACAACGATGAAGAGTTTCCATCAAGGGAACTCTGAAGAAGTCAGTTCCCATGAAATAGGAACTCACATGTGAAGACAACGACCGTTCAGCGCAGAAGAGGAAAGTTCCCAAAAACAAACATGTGAAGACAACGACCATCAAGGGAACTCTGAAGAGGAAAGTTCCCGTGAAGTGGGAACTCCCAAAAACAAACAAGAAAACACAAGCTTACAACGATGAAGAGTTTCCATCAAGGGAACTCTGAAGAAGTCAGTTCCCATGAAATAGGAACTCACATGTGAAGACAACGACCGTTCAGCGCAGATCGCGGGATTCTGTCTCAGACAGCCAGAGGGAACAGTCTGAGGATCAGACTGTCACGCTTCATCCAACGGTCCGATTGATTCAAGAAGTTGACCTAGTTCAAACCAAAGTCACATGTGAAGAAAGTACAACTTGGGCATCAAGCAAAGGGCATTTTGGACACAAACGAAAGATGCGACTGCCCAAGACAAATGGACTATAAAGCCAAATGAATAGTACTCGGTCTGAGTACTTCTCCCAGAACTTACAAACACCCACATCAGAGAAAAGAAAGAAAAGGAAGAGAAGTCCCCGCCGGCGAGTGTGTGATCTCGACGACGGTGAAGCTGAAGTTCCCTGGAGCAAGGGAACTGAGAAGTCAGCGTAAGGTTTGAGTTACTTGTGTTTTGCTGTTGTGAGCTTAGGAACTCAGTTGAGAGGATTTACTAGTGTTGCTAGAGTTAGGAAGAACTTGTAGGAACAGAGAAGTGTAAATCCGGCTGTGTAACTAAGGAACAAAGCAATCAATATAAGTAAGTCATTCAAAATCCTCCAAGCGGAGGTAGAGGTTTACCCATACAACTAGTTGGTTGTAGTGGGGTTCCTCTATAAAGGAACTGTGCCTTTCACTGTTTTTATTACTTGCGATTATTTACTTCCGCTGCCTTGGGAACAGCTTAATTGCCAGTTCCCAAGCTCACTGCTAACCGATTACGATCCAACAAAAACAACAAAAAGATTTTGTGTTTTGTAGGTTTTGGACTAGAAATTCCCATCTTAGATTGCCAAAATAAAAGTTAATGATGATGTGAGCATGTAAATTCCTTTGCATATTTTTGGATAGTTTAGCCTCTAAAATGATGTTGCTTTTGATGTGATCATGATATCTTGCTTGTTTTATTGAACATGTGAGTTCTAGGATGAGTTCTTATGCAACTAAGTATGAGTGACCCTTGTGAGATTGATTTTTGGCCATTTTAGGGATGCTTGTTCATATTTGCATATCCCTCATTTTTCTTGTGTGATTAGCTCATTCATGCTTAGTAAAACTTGCTATTGCGGTGTTTATCTATTTTCCGAGACCGTCATGAGAATTGTCCTAGCATGGTCACATTGATTTTGAACTTTATTCTTCTAGTCACATAAATGTTCCATATCCTACCATGAAGATAATCCTTTGTTTGTAGCCCCGTTCTAGCCTAAGCCTTTGTTTGAAACTCCTCAAAAATATTATTCTTAGCCTTATATGACTTGACCCTTATGGGATTGGACTTTAGAAGAGAGGTTTGGATTGTATTTGAAGAGTTGAGATTCTCTTGGGTTTAAGGGCAAAAGAATGGTGTTATGAATCATGTGGGTAGTGCATCTTTGTTGTACAAAAATGAAAAAAAGAAAGAAAAGGAAGAAAGAAATGTTGGAAATGTAAAGTGGAATAAAGCAAGGAGCTTAAGTGAAGAAAATGGTCCGACCGAGTTACAAGCAACATCGGGCCCGATGTCATAAGAAAGTCGGTCCAAATGTAGAAAGTGTTGAAAATCCAACAAAAAGCATAAGAGCAAAGATGAAGTGGAATGTTAAATGAAATTTTGGGTTGACAGGAAAATGTTAAGTCTTTTGGGTGAGTGTGAAAGTAATTGTGGAATTTTGGTGAAGTTGGTGAGAGTTTAGGTTGTTCAATCCCCATTGAAAGCACCACAAGACCAAATAATTCCCACCTTGAAAAATACCAAAAGCCCCATTACAACCCGGCCGAATGGAACCTCATTGAGGACCTCCATTGAGCCAAGTTCGAAATTCTTTGTGTACTTTGCATTAGGCATCTCTAGGTGGAGGAATTGGTGATATTAGCTTCAATAGTAAAGTTTTTACTTGCATGATTTTTGAGCTTGAGTGTTCATTGCTAAACCCAAACACATGATGAGTGATACACATTCACATATCCCTATGTGTGATGATGTAATCTTGCTTGAATATTGATCACTTGTGCTTAAAATGTGTTTTCATACGAGGCTTTACTTGAAGATTATGTTTCGGTCTTGCTTACATTGTTATTGCTTGAGGACAAGCAAGTTTAAGTATGGGGTATTTTGATGTCTCTCTATTTGGTGGTGTTTTTATATGTGATTTCCTTTGTAAATATGTTTCTTTTTCCCCTTTTCTTGTGTGTTTTGTTCCTTTTTAGCTTAGTTCCCGTATTTCTATGAGATTCGGAGACTATGCGCATTTTATGTGTTTTGTAGGTAATTTGGCATGGATCAAGGGTCGATTTGAAGGAGAGTCGAGACATGGAGCAAGGCCCGAGCTAAAGGAGGAAAGAGAGGAGCAAGCCATGAAGAAGAACAAGAGAAGCCAACTAAGAAGAAGGTGGAACGAGGTCAGGACCGAGTTGCAACCACGTCGGGCCCGACTTTGAAGTTTCCAACCTCGGACCGAGATGCATAGTAACTCGGGCCCGAGGTCCTCCGTGTCGGTCCAAGTCGGTCACCGGACTACTTGGGCTCCAAGGCACGAAATTGTGGACTTCCACTTTTGTCCCTCATTTAATCCATAAAAGGCCCTCTTGTCTTCTAATTTAGGGGTTCCCACACACACAAAAAGGGGGGGGGGGTTCCAAGGGAGCCAAGAGGATTCTTGGAGAGCAAGGAGGAAGGAGAGGAGAAGGAGAAGAGAGAGAATCGGCCAAGGGAGGAAGGTTTGATAGGTTTGGTTGATAGATTTGCTTTGTTTTGTTTAGATCTTGTGGATTTGGAAACTTTTGGATTGGAATTTGTGGATTGCTTTGGATTTGAATGAAACTTTGCTTTGCTTTGAGATTGATGATGATGATTGCTTTCCCTTTTGATTTGTTTGCTTTCTTTGCTTGTCACATGGAGTAGATATCCTTGATCTTGGGTTATGGGGGAAAACCCTAGCTAGGTTTAGGCTAGAACCCCAATTCCATAGCCTTGAGTGTTTGATCTAAGGAACCCACTCTACATAGAGCTACAATTCCTTGCGAAAGTTGGGAATCAAGGCTTGAGATTGGCAAAGTAGCAAAAGTGAACATGTGTCAATCTCAAGACCTTGCTTCGAAGGGGATTTCCCCATGGATCGAGGTGTAGAAGTGGTTGGAACGAGGGCGAAAGCACTCGATCCTAGTCCGATCATCACTCATTGCTTGAATTGGGGTGGATAAGCTTTAATCTACTAGAGAAGGAACCCAAAAGCCCAAGATCTACTTTTAATCTTTGAAGTTCGACAAACCCAGCTACCTCGGGCCCGACTTACCCTACGTCGGTCCCGACTTCCTCTTGTCGCCAACATCAGGCCCGACGTGACCTCAGTGTCGGTCCCGACTGTTTTCTTTGTTTTCCTTTGTTTTATGCTCTCCTTTCTAGCTTCCTAGTATCTAGGCACATCGATCGAGTAGACTTCCCGAGTGTTCGACACCCACCACGTGCTACAACGGGGTCGGGTTATAAATTGTATCTCTTGACCCTCGCGCAATCTCGAGGCGATCATCGAGAGAGGCGAAAATCTCATCGCTTGAAGCCGGCTGATCTGGGGGATAGCAATCATGAAAGGACGCGATCTCAGCGACCAGATCCCAGTCCGAGTGCTGACTAGCCACAAACTGTTTGATTGTTTCCACCCTAGACATCATCGAGTAGTAGGCTCCGATCTCGCCAGCCTCCTTAAGAATTCTCCTGTTCGCGGCCTTGAGCTCAGCGATCTTGGATCGATCTGAAGCAACTTGAGAAGACTGACGTTTGACCATCTCAACAAGTTTCGCAAGCTTGCTTGCGTCCATCTTCTGGCGTTCGACCGCAAGAGTCGTTTCCCTCTCCAAGGAAGCCCTCTAAGCGTCCCACTTAGCCTGATGCTCTCTTAGGATCTGGTCCTCTTTGTCAACGGCATCCGCAACCCAGAGAACGCTTTGTAAGGCCTATGCATCAGGGCAGGATATCATCCGCAGTAAGATATAAAAAAAAGAGAGAAGAATAACTAGTGAAAGCAAACCTTCCAAACCGGTAGACCGGCGTCTCTAACCAGGGCGGGATTGGGAACTTCCAAGCGAGGCTTCTTTGAGCCATGAGCGCCCCGAAGCTTCTGCCACAGATCTGAGGGACCCTTCTCATCCAGGTCAATGACTTCTGTAACACCAGGTGATGGTCTCTTGGCAGGGGTCACCTTCGTCGTGGCATCAACCTTTACCTTGGGGTCCAAACTAGGTTTCTTGTCACTCGATCGAAGTTTGCGCTGAATCAGGGCTGCGACAGAGAAACTCCTCCCCAAGGAAGAAGAAGCTTCTGGGAAGACAAACGTTAAAACCCATAGATAAAGCTGGTACGAAACTCAAAAGTAAGGGGAAAAGGTACATACTGGAAAGGTTCTTTCCAGGGTTCGTGGTCACCTCAGCAAGCTTCCCCAGCGCCGAAGCACTATCCTCAATAGTCTTCTCTGAGCTTCCCGATCTCGCATCATCCTCACTGTCCTACTGACCCTCAGTGACTGTCGTCGTCTTGTTGCTGGACTCGCCTTCAAGCACTTGCTCCGCAGACCTCCGGTACGTTCTCTTTGCTTCAGGAAGAGCGAAGAGTCTCCTGCATGCCTTCGATTCCAAGACATGGGTCTCCAGGCTAGACGGAACTGCATGTAAAGTCATCCAAATCATAAATTCGGTAAAAAACAGCAAGTAACGATAGAGGGGTGTAGAAATTAGGGTTAGGAACGCTTACTCTTAGTAGTCCAAGAGTCGAAGAAAGCCGCTTGGTACATCTCACCCAGAGTAGATTTCTCCACGAAAAAGAAACGCGAAGCCCAATCCTTGTCATCCACCTTTGATTTCGGAATCAGTGGGTTCCTGGCGTCCCTCGCATGAAGGGTAAAACGCCCAGCCCTAAGGGCGCAAACCCGGTAGGCGCATAGCAGGTCCTGCACGGTGAAGTCAATTTTCTCTCCCAAACAGGTTTCGCTTATCTGGTATAAAATCTTCCATACCGACGGCATCAGCTGCACCGGAGAAGCTTTGAGAGCCATCAGGAAATTCAGGATCAAAGGAGAAAAAGGAAAAAGAGCCCCTAGGGTGAAGGGATATTCCAAGAAACAGATCTAGCCTTCTTTAACCTAATCCACGGCTTCGCAGGTAGGGGTGTAGAAGTTGGTGTTGGCTGGAAACCCATGGGTTCGGACTATCTTCTCTACCTCGTTTGAAGAGAGAGAACAAGGGCGACAGTCATGGGGTTCAAGGGTATGGGAGGATTCGAAACCCATGCCCTTAGCGTCAGTATTGGCCATGGAAAACGTGTAATAGAAAAGCAGGGGGGAAATTAGAAATTGAAGCAAGAAGACGATGAGGCAGAAAACAGGAAGAGATTAGTGCGTATCTCCGAAGAGGTCTAGGTCATAGCATTTATAGCCTGAACGATGTGACTCTTCATGCTCCCGAGAATGATCGGACGGACGGGGTTAAGCCGCGTGTCACACGTTGTCTGTAGCTCACGCGACAAATCCGATCCAAATCCCGCCTAAAAGATTTGGATCAGGATTTGGGGGTATTGTTAGGCCCAAAATATCTTCGGCCCATTTGGTAAGCCGAGCCCAAAAGCAGACAGGGAAGTCATCAGTAGGCTTGACCGAAGAAGGGTCCAGGAGCGAAGTGAAGTCATTAGTCATTCATGTGAAGGAAGAAGGTTTCCGTCAAGAAGAAGGGGAACGCGTTCATGGGACAACGGCTACGACGTCTTTTACCTCCGATATATACGGGAAGTGGATAGTAGTTAGGGGCGTGCCCTATAAACTCGGAAATCGTGGGAAATGGTAGGAGGACGTTGAAATGAAGAGATTTATAGATCAGATTTGACGGTTTTATTGATGTACACAAACACTTGTAACAACAGAGATAATCAAAAGAGAGCTTTTCCCCCGTATCACAAAAATTCTTACTTTCACGAAGTGTTTTCTTTCCTTTTGATTCGATCGTGCCCCAATCTAGGACAGAGGTTTGTTAGTCAATTTTTTGTCCAAAACAAGCATGTCCATCAGTATGTGCGGTTAGAGGAGGCTAATTCTAAAGTAAGAGGGTAAGGCACACCGCCCTTCTGAAAGCTTTAAGAGAAAGGGTCAGACTAGAGCGGTTTACACCACATTCAGTGTACCAATCTATCGGATCTTACCTCACATTAAGCATGAGAGCTTTTTTCAATATCCTCCCAAAGAGGAGTGCCATGAAGATGATCCCCGTAGTAGGAAGTATTGCATGTACCACAAAATTCTGGGACATATGACTGAAGAGTGTGAGTCATTTAAGAGGTTCCTTGAGAGCCTGGTTGAAAAAGGTTATTTGCATGAGTTCATCAAAAAAGATAACCTTGAAAAAGGGAACGAGCCGGGGCAGAAACAAATTGAAGTCATCCAAACAATCTCGGCATCTTACAAGCATGAAGATGATGAAGCAAGGAGCAACTTCAGGAAGTCCTGCTATGAACTTGAAGTGATGAGAGTTCAGCAGGCCGAGCCACGACGACCTCCTTCCCCCGTGCGCGCGCTGGATGGGCTAGTTTTTAGGGACAAGGACCTTGCGACAGTCCAAGTTCCTCATAATGACCCCTTAGTCCTAGCAGTCGAGCTAGAAGGCTTTAAGGTGCGTCAGGCTCTTTTTGATCTAGGGAGTTCAGTTGATATCATGTACTATGAAGTCTTCAAACTCCTTGGGAAGAGCAATGAAGACTTGATCCCGGTCAAGATGCAATTGACAGGACTTGGTGGCTATCCAATGTATCCGCTTGGAATGTTTAAAACCCAAGTCAGCTTAGCCAAAAAAGTGGTGAATGTTGAGTTCTTGGTTGTTGATGTGACTTCTCCCTACAATTTGATTTTAGGGAGGTCGTGGATTCATAGGATAGGAGCGGTACCATCGACCCTCCATCAAATGGTCCAATTTAGAGATGAAGATTCTATAGTCCGAGTTTAGGCTAATCAACTAGACGGTCATCTATGCCCTAAGGGAAATCGCCCTAAATCAGAGTTCATGCGAAAAATTAAAGACGGGTCAAAGATTGAAGACCAGCCACGAAACCGCGACCGCGGCGCTGAAATTGAGAGCCAGACATTGAGTCTAGGGCAAAACCGCGACCACTGTACCAAGGTCCGCGACCGCGGGGCACCCTGCCGCGATCGCGGGACTGCATTTGAGAGCATGGCTTCACGAGAGCTTGATCGTTGTCGCAATTACCCTTCTTCCTCTACGCAGGGATCCCGGGATTAGGAATTTCACGTAAACAAGGCACTCTTTTTCCCATGTGGTTTTGATGATGCCCTTAGGATTTTTCGTTTTTGCATTCATTTGTTTAGTCTTGTAAGTTCATGACATTCACGTTTAATTATTAATAAAAGTCATCTTTTTGCATTAGCTTGAGTCTTGCATAATAAAAAAATATAAGTGCAACATTAGTTAATCGAACTAATGGATTTTACATATGCGTGTATGCGATATAGAATTTATGATATTCGCGCATAAATATGCACTATGATACTCGCTCATAGTTTAAATGAATTTATGATATTCGCTCATAAATATGCACTATGATAATCGCTCATAGTGTAAATAAATTTATGATATTCGCTCATAAATATGGATTTATGATATTCGCTCATAAAAGAGAATTTATGATATTCGCTCATAAAAGAGAATTTATGATATTTGCTCATAAATATTGAAACCCATGAAATTTGCTCATGTGTGTACGAATATACGAATATACGAATATACAAAAGCGTTAGGGGACTTGACATCGAACAATCCACTTGGCCACTTTGATTAGTACACCTTTGGATCCTACGTCGTCGTATATGACAAAACGTATACATCGATGTAGGTAGGGCATTTGTGAGCGGGTAAAATAAACATAGCTACCATAATTATTTTCGTTATCACCATAAAGGTATTTCTTAAATTACTGCGTATTTATTATTATTTATTTTCCTATTATTTAAAGTGTGGTAGTTGTGCAACTTAATGGAAGATTCTATCCTTCAAATATGATGGAATTAAACTTGGAGAGGGGGGGTAATATTCCTAGCTTGGGCTCTAAGGTATCTGACTAGCCTAGATATGTGTAAAGTCGACCCCTCTGATCTCATTCTTCCATTATAAATACACGTCTTTGTCGTGTAGGGAAGGCCACATGTTGCATATCGGCACATTCTGAAAACTTGAACAGGCTAATACTCGCTTAGCTCGATTGTTCATGGATTCCTAGCTTTCTCGTTGTACCTTGACGTTCGAATCGACAGACTGCTCTTTTGACTTAGGCATCGGAGGTGGATTAGGGGGTCCCCGCCCCATGTGTCCATTGTTTTGCAGGTTTTAGGTTGGAAGATTCAGTTTGGAACGGAAGAGGAAGGAGCATACAATTAATGCATTGAAGACGGAGTTTTTGTGCACTAACAGTAAGCATCCCCCACATAAAATTAATTAGTGTTTGTACAAGTCCTTTTCTTATACGGAGTACAAAATTAGGAGTGAGGTTGTATATCGGCATCTTACCCATTTTAATCACACGAAGAGGGAAAGTATATTTTGCCCAACATTCAAGACCCTTCAAAGTTCAAACAATGAAAGCAAAGAATTTAAGGTGCAAAGAAAGAAACGTGAAGATCCTGAAAACAATGCAAAGGACACAAACTGTATTGCCTTTCTAAACGTTTTATAGCAATGAAGTCACCAAAGAAGTTTTGGAAGAGCCTATAGACAAGTTATGACAATGAGAAGAAAAGGGGACATATATAAGTTTCTAATTTTAAAATACTTTGAATTCTCAGTGGTTGATGATAAATCTGCATTGGACCAAGTTAATGATCTCTAAAGCCTTGTCAACCGTGTAAAAGACTTGAAGGTTGAGATCTTATGAACCGAGAAATGTGAAGACAAATAGACCCAAAAATCTGTTTCTAAGAAAAACGGTTAGGCATATAATAGTGGTTGGCGGGAACAATTCAGTGAACCAAAAACATTGGACCGTACCGAATAAAGGCCCAAGCCCCAAATCCTATGGGTCTAAGCCCACATTTTCCAACTTGATTACTACCTATATTGTTGTTGGCGGGAACAATTCTGTGCGCATTTCCGATGTGGAAATCCATTTCTATCTCCCAACGTTCGGTCTAAATGTCTAATAGAGAGTAGATTTATATAGGTAATGATACGGATGAGAAGTAGGAACACCAAAAGGGTTCGATTTTGGTTATTTTGGGTCCTATATAGAAATGCATTCCTACATTTTCAATGATACACGATTGATCTTCCTAAGGATGAATAATGATATATTTAATTAATCTGATTATATTTCATTTTTTAGTTTGTTTCGTAATTGAATTCAAATGTCACACGTTCAGCATCCACACTTACTCCTGAACGAACTGAATTAATTAAAATTTATTTATTTATTTTTCTAATATGAAGGATAGTAATGGAACCTAAATTTTAAAAGTATATGCGATTTTGTGTGCTAATTACGCTAATTCCACCTTTATGTATCTAGTCAAGTGGCTAGAACATCAGGGTAGTAGTACCCTGAGATTCCCGACTCCCATGGACAGTGCCTAAGACCAAGAAAATTACGCTAATTCTGCATACGAAGTACTGTAGTAGAAAGCTCAACCGGACACTAACTACAGTTCTGGTAGAAAGCATCATTTGATGCAAGTATTATTATCATATTGCAAGATCATTCTAACTCCCGACCAATACGTATTGAGCCCAGCCCAATTTTATATCTTCTTGTTCAGCATGTGGCTGAGGAAGAGATGTTCGCTATTAGTCTATTTGGCTCGCAGTCCTTAGACCATGAATATCGGGGGGTTCCAACCCCCGATTCATGTGTGATTTCGTTTAAAAAGAAAAAGAAAAATGAAAAAAAAAAGCAACGAAACCGAGAATTGGGTTTCGACTTATTACGGAACTTGGAAAGAGAAGGTTCATGTGTCAGTGGGAGCAGGGGTGTCCCCACACAATCGTGAAATTAAGCCAACTTTTATCATTTAAAAATTATTTTAACCTACTTTTAGTTTATATTATTATAAAATTATGTTTAAGGTTATTTTAGCCTACTTTTAATATATATAAAATTATACTAAAAATTATAATTTTTTTATCTATCTATAGATACTAATTTTGTATATAATAGTTTTTTAGGTTATTTTAGGGTAATAAAATGCATATTTATCTATTATTTTAAATAATTCATTATTTTATGCAAGCAATTTTTTTTTGAAATTTAAATCAATTTTACCATCCTAAAATAACCCTAAAATAAAAGGATTGTAATTTATTAAGATTATTGTGACATGTAAAATTAGATAAATAGGTATTTAAAATTAATAAATTAGTGGTATATTTGTAATTGTGTAAGGGGGAATAAATAGTTGTTGGGAATTGGAAAAAGTGAAAAGGGGGTTCATGGTTTCATGGATATTTAAGTGGGTTTTGTGAAATGAAATTTGGGGATTGTAGCATGATGTAGAAGTGAGAGAAATGGTAAAAGAGGAGAATTATGGGGTTCATAAGGATCACCAATATTCATGCTCTTATCTAATGTTATGATATATACTCATTAATTGTATTCAATATGAATTGTACAACCGTGTTTGATTGAATATTATTTTGCAGAAAACATAATGTGGCATGTATAGATTTTAATTGGGAAAAACAGTACTCCCTTAGTTCATTATTATATGAGTTTTAGGATGATGAACACTTATTTTAAAAAAAAAAAAAAAACTCCATCTATTTATCATTGACTTTATCTGTTTTTCCACCAAATTAACTAACTATTTGTATTTAATATTATTCTATTTAATGTAATAGAGTATTTCAAATTTTTAGCTAAGAAATTTATGCTAGTTAAGTTCACCCAATGACTATAAGGAGTAATCAAAGCTTCTTTTTATCAAGATTATATATAATGTACCCCTTTATTTACTATTATATGACATAATTATATCAAAAGAATGAAGATAAGTGAGCAACAAGCTACATCACTAGACCTTTTTTAATAGAAAAACCAACTCTCTTGATTCTTGAAGACAACATTTATAGACCTAGGAATCAAAACATTGTTAATTGTTATAATACATGACCTTTTAAATACTTTTAAGAAACTCAAAAACATTTGGAGCCAAGAAACCGAAGTGTCAAACGTGAACCAGATGAAAGCGTCTCAAACCGAAGATTATATGAATTTCAAATTTGAAAATCATAAGTAAAAAATTAAATGTGGAGTATTGAAAAACTAGTAAGGACTTGTATTGTGGGAGAAGGATTTTGGAATTGATCGAAATTTCCGAAGAATTTTCTTCCTCTTAGCAAAAGAAAATAAAAAATTTAAATGACAAAATCATGTAAAATCGACCTTTTTTTATATATATAAAATACACAAAAAAGCTTCATCACTACCATACTTAATTTCTAAAAAACTCCAAAATTAATTTCCAAAAAAATACAAAGCGAAAAATTTTGTATTGCAAAATTCTAAAACATGTATTTTCTTAGGAAAAAAAAACTATAAATTTCTCATTTAAAGACTAAATTTTTGTTTCGCCAAACTCACTTCTATTGTCTGGAATATTGATGGTCTTTGATGTTATGAAATTTTAAAATAGAAAATGTGCATGGTCGATGGACTATCAAATTGAAATGAGGAAATAAGTACCATTAAACGTAATTTTATTTTCTCTTCATTTCATCCGGAAAAAAGAAGAAGAGGAAGGGCATGAACATTCCCGTACAAAGTATATAATGCATGATTTGATGATGGATTAGTAAATAAAAGGAGACGAGACAAATGACGAGACTAATAACTCTACTCCGTATATGATGGATTAGTTAGAGGGCATAATCCCATGTGGTATGCGGTGTGGGGGCATCGTAAGTCTCATATCCTATTCCTCAATAAGTAAGCATTCCAAAATTTAGGATCACTCCCCCACTAGCCGCTGTCACGTTCTCCTTCTCAATTAATCATAACACCAATCATAGAACGCTTCACCTGTATTAAACCTTCCCATCCAGTTTTGAGTTTCGGAACTGAAATAGTGGTCATGACAAATGTTGTCACTAACAATGGTTTAACTAATAAAAATTTGTTAGGGGTATATAATTTGAGAAAAAATAATAACATGTCATTGTGGGATATAGCTTAGTTAGGGATCGCATCAAGGTGGATTCAGAGCAGAGAATACACAGCGAAGAATACCATCGATGCTCATGTCTTCGTTTAGAATTTTAATCCCCGTCCTTGTCTCTATTTTTTTTTTTTTTTTGAGATTGAAAATTATCTTCGACCTCATATATCCTCAGATCCTTGTTCTTATCGAAAATTTTCCACCTCCATTTAGGATCTCCGTGGATTTTCCTGTTTAATTTTACACAAAAAAATTTGCAAGTTTCTTAGTTACCTTCTTGGAAAATAGATTTTTCATTTATAATTAAAATATCAACAAAATTAAAGAAAAAGTAACTTTTTAATGTAAGTAAACTTAAGTTTTGATATAGAATTATAAATGGAATATTTTTTCCCAACGAATTTCCATTAGGGATTTTGCCAACATGGCCAAGATCGGAGTGAGGGACCAGATGGGGAGTCCTATTCCCATTTTCATGCAAATATAGAATTAATTTTCTATCTGTCTTTATCTCTGTTTTTAAATCTCCATCTGCATCTCCCTAATGAGAAATCCGCAAAGGAATTGGAAATCTCCAAGGGAATAGAGAAATCATCTCTCATTGTCATCCCGGATCTAAGCTTAGTACAAAAAGGGTAAAAGAGTTATAGTGACCGTTTGGTCTCTGTCATTTGAATCTGAGTTCGATTATTAACATTGAAATTGAATGTAACTCTTTATTACCTTTTTAAACTATCAATCATGTAGGGAAAAACACAATCTGAATCTCTAGCTCCTTTTTTTTAATAGGTGAAAATTAGGGTGTCCAAGTCAACCTAGTGCATCCTTTTGGATGAGGGTTTGACCGTGGTTTCTAATCTGATTGATGCTAGGAACAAGTGTGATGTAGTTTTGGAATCAAATCTGCTACAAAATTACAATCACGAGGCACATGTTTTGTATATATGAACAACCTAGAACGATTGCATTGTAACCAGAATATCAACGATTACCCTGTCAATTGTCCAAGGACTAGACCAGCAACCTTGTAGCACATTAATGACTAATAGACTGTCACCTTCTATTTCTATTTTTTTGTAAATTCATGTTGTCAGTGTTGCGAACTGCCTCATATAACACCATTGTCTCTGCTTGTACAACATTCCAATAATCGCTTGTCTTTGCATTCATACCTCATATAACACCATTGTCTCTTCTATTTCTATTTTTTTGGAATTAAATATGCAGTCGTAGGTTTTCCATCTTCTCGGCTAGATCCGTCAAAATTTATCTTAACAAAGTCACTTTGGGATTTCACGCACTTTTGCTTGTGTTTTCTTGGCTTTGAGCGCGTTTGTCTATGACTGCCTACTATCTCGTCGTTAACATTCTTTGTTTTACTCTACCAAAGTATATTTGGTTGCGTATGAATTTCTCTATATTCTTATCATCGGTACCGTAATTGAAGACTATTTAATTTCGCGAGTACCAAATCTCCTACTCCTTTGCTCAAACTAATATTTCACTTATTCTGTTGAATATAAAGTTGAATTTTTTAACTCTGGATTATTTATAATTTTAGTTATTTTGTATTTAAAAAAAAAGTACATTACGGTTTTCAACTTTATAAAGAAAATAGGTGGAATAGTGGGCGAGGATTATTGAGCACTTGCCCCATGCCAATATCCAATGGAAGGTGCCCTAGCTAGCTAGGCTTTCACATGGGCTCCAACACCATTTCTCTCTCTAATCACAAGCCCAAGGCCAGGGCCATGTGTGTGTGTGGGTAGCATGTGGGCTCTCCATCGCCAGGTGACTTCGAGGCCTACACAATACAGATGCCAATTTTTTAATTTTATTTCTCTTTGCTTTGTTAATTTATTGGGAAGAAGGGGAGAAAGAGGAAGATAAAGAGAAGAGACAAAAGCTTGGGTTTGGATTTTGGAACCTTGTATTTTGGAGCTTTATATATACTACTAAATGATGGCATTCACAATAAGGAGCTAGGTTGATATAATATTTGAATCCATATTCTCGATCGTTGTAACATGGCATGTAGAATATATACAACTTTTTGTGGGGAATTAAACCTTTTAGGATCGATGTGTCGTAAATCACATCCGATCCTACTCAAAACATTTAGTACGTACGTACCTATATATGCCAGTTGGCCATGGCCGGCCAAAGAGATGATGTATCACCTCACCACCGGAAAGCACTCAGTAACCACCACTCTCATTCTGTCAACAACAACATCACTTCCATAGTACCATATATAATCTCATGCAAAGTCGTTATTAAGGGTATGAACTCTAATCGGGTTGGAATGAGAAATCGGGATTATAATAAGAAACATTCATACCTTAATTTTGGGATGGGAAGGGTATAAACCCTAGTGTATTTGACTGGTATGAGAATCACCCATTTCCATCCCCTTTGTTAAAGCAACAGTGATATGGGTTTAACTCATTCCTAAATTCATTTCCTATACCAAAGATATAGAAACAAATGGGACCTTAGTTCTTATCGACAAGAATCGATCTTTAGAATATGAAATGAAAATCATATTATCAATTAACTCAAACATGAGAAATGGAGATTCATGTATCTACTTGCAAAATATTTTTAACACATATAAAATGAAAATATTTGTGTATATTAATATTTAATTTGTTAATACTTTGTGACTTGAGAGTACTCGGAAACGACATGTTATGAATTAACAAATGGTAATGCTATTAGTTTGGATTTTACTGACACCGCCTTGTAAAGATGTCCTGTACTTACTTGGCATAAATCAAATCAAAACCATATAAAAAATGACTACATAAAATACCCCTGCCAATAATTTACTAAAGTTGACCAATGATCACATAATAATTTAACCAAAAAAAATCTTGTGCCATCAAAAGCATCTCAGTAGTTTCTTACAAACAAACACATTCTCTCCATGTTTTAGTGTCGGAATATATTATTCAAATTTACAGCATTGCTCCATCAATCCATCAAAACTCTTATATTAAGAATCATACATTAAACAAATTCAAATTCCCAACTTCAAACAGCTAATCACTTTGTATTACACTTTAGAGCATTAATTAATTAATCTTGAAGCCTGCTTATGAATTTCACTTCCCAAGACCTCACGTACACATGACAGACAAAAAAAATTATTAGACTATCCTAATCTCTTCTGTTAAATGTTAATCCTTACTTTCTGTGTCATATTTGTTCATTAGAACCTGCCATCCTCTTTACACCTTCTCCTCAAACAAACACCTTTCTTGTTCTTTGCATGCTCAAACCAAAAAATGGCTGCTTAATCCACAAAACAAAAAAAAAGCCCAGACAAGAACAAGATGAACACTAACATCGCCTTACACTTGTTCATCACCATCACACTCTCGGTTTCAATCACATCGAAAGCTACGACAAACGACGAACTTTCGGTCTTAGAATCGATCAAGAAGTCTCTCAATGATCCAATGGATCACCTCAAAGACTGGAAATTCCAGCCAACAAATCAAAACAACTCACACTGCAATTGGACAGCCATATCTTGCAACTCCAATGGCTTCATCGAAAGCATCGATATTTCAAACATGAATCTCAATGGAAGCATCTCAGAATCAATCCAATTCCTCACAAACCTCTCTTCCCTCAACATCTCCTCCAACAACTTTGAATCTCTCCTCCCAAAAGGCCTCTCAAACCTCACATTTCTAACCTCAATTGACCTCAGCTTCAACAACTTTGTAGGCCCTTTCCCCGACGGCCTTGGCACCAATGCAATGAATCTTGTGTTCATCAATGCTTCTAGCAACAACTTTGTGGGCCCAATCCCCGACGACATCGGCCACGCGAGCTCCCTCGAAACTCTCGACCTTCGAGGGAGCTTCTTCGAAGGGTCTGTTCCTAAGTCGTTCAAGAACCTGAAGAATCTCAAGTTTCTGGGGCTATCAGGAAACAACCTGACTGGAAAGATTCCTTCTGAGCTCGGCGAGCTCTATTCGTTGGAGACGATGATCTTGGGCTACAATGAGTTTGAAGGAGAGATTCCTGCAGAGTTTGGGAATCTTAGTAGTCTTCAGTATCTTGATCTTGCAGTTGGGAGCTTGAGTGGTCAGATTCCAGGCGAGTTAAGCAAGCTGAAGAATCTCACCACAGTTTATCTCTACAAGAACAGATTTGAAGGCAGGATTCCAGAGGAGTTGGGTAATGCCACCTCACTTTTGTACTTGGATCTTTCGGATAACCGGATTGAAGGGGAGATTCCGAAGGAGTTGGGTAATCTGAAGAATCTTCAGCTGCTGAATCTGATGTGCAATCAGATTACGGGTTCAGTGCCAATTGAGCTCAGTGAGCTACCAAACTTGGAGGTTCTTGAATTATGGAGGAATTCATTGGTGGGTTCGTTGCCATTGAATTTGGGGAAAAGATCTCGTCTTCAACGGCTAGATGTTTCATCCAACAAGTTGTCAGGTGAGATTCCTCCTGGTTTATGTGATTCAGGAGAGCTCACTAAACTCATTCTTTTCAACAACTCGTTTTCGGGTTCTATTCCATTAGGCCTTACGAATTGCTCTTCATTAGTCAGAGTTAGGATTCAGAACAATCTCATCTCAGGGAGTATTCCTCTAGGATTAGGAACTCTTCCTCAGCTCCAAAGGCTAGAGCTTGAAAACAACAATTTGACTGGTGAAATCCCTGAGGATTTCTCTCAATCCAATTCACTTTCATTCGTAGACATCTCACAAAACCATCTTTATGGGTCAATTCCCACAGGACTCCTCTCTCTTCCAAGCCTACAAACTTTCATGGCTTCTAGTAATCTCTTAGACGGCCATATCCCGAATCAATTCCAAGATTGCCCTTCTCTTTCGGTTATAGATCTTTCTTACAACCATTTATCAGGGCAGATTCCTCAAAGCATTGCTTCTTGTGAGAAGCTGGTGAGTTTGAACCTTAGAGGAAACCAATTAACAGGAAACATACCAAATTCACTGGCAAGAATGCCCACATTGGCCGTCCTCAATCTAGCCAAGAACTCCTTAACCGGTCAAATACCCGAAAACTTTGGCAGCTCACCAGCTCTTGAGACGCTGAATTTGTCTTATAACAAGCTCACAGGCCCGGTTCCCACAACTGGTTTGTTCACCACAATAAACCCGAATGAGCTTGCTGGGAATCCGGGTCTATGTGGTGGCACACTTGCACCTTGTTCGAAAAGAGATGATTTATTGAGAAGAAGAAATTCTCATATAAAACACATCCTAATTGGATTGTTGGTGGGATTATCGGTTGTTTTAGCTCTCGGCCTTATGTTAGTAACAGGCATGATAATGTATAGAAGATGGTACCTGTATAGCAACTCGGTAGAAGAATGGTTCAAGAAGAACAACAAGGAATGGCCATGGAGGCTTGTAGCATTTCAGAGGCTTGATTTCACAAGTGCTGATATCTTAGCCTGTGTCAACGAATCGAATGTGATTGGAATGGGTGGATCGGGAATCGTTTACAAGGCTGAGATCCAAAGGCCACATGTTGTAGTAGCAGTGAAGAAGCTATGGAGATCATATAGAGGAGATGAGGAGGCAGGAGAGGAAGACTTGTTAAATGAGGTTAACCTTCTTGGAAGACTACGGCATAGGAACATAGTTAGAGTCCTAGGATACCTTCATAATGAAACCGACGCCATGATGGTGTACGAGTACATGCCCAATGGGAATCTGTGGTCAGCGCTCCATGGGAAGGAGGCTGGGGCGACGGTTTTGGTTGATTGGGTCTCAAGGTACAATGTGGCAGTTGGGGTCGTTCAGGGTCTAGCCTATTTGCACCATGATTGTCAACCGCCAATCATCCATAGAGACGTCAAGTCCAACAACATTCTCCTAGATGAGAACTTTGAGGCAAGGATTGCTGATTTCGGGTTGGCTAAGACAATGCTGCAGAAGAACAAGACGGTTTCTATAGTTGCAGGCTCATATGGCTACATTGCCCCTGGTAAGTTCCTATTATATCTTTTTCCTACTCCCAAAAAAGCTAAGTATCCAAGTTCTTGCAAGTTGGCCAATAAACTCAATTACTAAATATGGTGAACCATACTATGCTTAAATTTCAGTTTGGTTCCAACCATGTCAAAATCATAAATCCTTGCTGTCCATAAAATATCAGTTCGATTAACAAAACTGTTTTTTTTTTAAATGTTGGTTCAATTAACCAAAACTTATAGTGAAATTTTTGGTTTTTCATGGACAACCCCTAATTGCAAGTGTATCTAACATGTTCAAACTCTTATGTGTTGCAGAATATGGCTATGCACTCAAGATTGATGAAAAGAGTGACGTCTACAGCTTTGGAGTTGTGCTTCTGGAGCTGATAACAGGGAAAATGCCATTGGACCCTTCTTTTGGGGAATCAGTAGACATAGTAGAATGGGTTAGGCAGAAGATAAGGGGGAATGGAGGATTAGAAGCAGCTTTGGATCAGAGCATGGCAGGGCAAAGCAAGCTTGTTCAAGAAGAGATGGTTCTTGCCCTCAGAATCGCTGTTCTCTGTACTGCTAAGCTACCCAAGGACAGGCCATCAACAAGGGATGTATTAACTATGCTACGAGAGGCAAAACCCAGAAGGAAAAGTGTGTGTAACAATGGACAGAAAGTTAATGCAGAAAGATTTGAAAAGCCAGTTTTTAGCACCACTCCTCCAGAAACAGGTCATTTTTAGAGATTGTGGGTGGTTTCAACCTTCTGAAATTACAATTGTTCCTGCATATTTAATTCCTAGTTTCCTTTGTATCTTCACTTGGATGAACTTGCATCAGAGTTGTAGTTAGAGTGAGAGGCAAAAGGGGAGCTGCTTATTTATCTCATATGCATGAGACAATTATTTGTATACAAAGGTGTATTATTAGTATAAATTGTAGCTCGTTGATTTTTCATAGCTAAAATTATTCATAAAAGCATAGACAAACTCTCGGAAGATCGAAACAGATAAATAAATTCATTTAGTTGTTATCATATAAATGTATGGATTTTACATACAAGAACAGAAAAAAGAAACCAACTGATCCAGCTCCTAGCTTTAGAATAAGCTAAGTCACAGCCATATAGTCGAGAAGGAAAACTGACCACCACTTCTCAACGCTTAATCTACTCTATGTGATGATATACATATTTCAGATCAAATCATGAGGTTAACAAAAAGTGAAAGGATCACAAACCATTGGAGCTTGCTCCGCAATCCGTTGATTCGGATTTTCTTCTATGCAAAATGAACAGGATGAAATGGCACATGCTGTCGATTACAGAGAAAATTCCCAACAAAGCTAGTTTGCTGATCCTAGATAAGCATTTTCAGATGGAGTCCCACCAGCAAGATAGTTAACAGACACCAACTGCAGAAAACAGATCACAAATGAAAATTTTGGATTTGCTTATACATCTTATGGTCAAGATGACAAAAAGGTAGTGACAAACAGATCTTCAGAATACATGCTTGATGATCAGTTCTTTTCCAAACAGTATAGGAAACATACCTCGCTTTCATATCCCCTTGAAAGGGAAAATGGCTCTTTTTCTCGAACTCCTCCATTTTTTACAATAATTTTTTCCAAATCCTACCAAGAAAGAAGCAGAAACTTTTGTGAGTCTATATTGTTATTAACAATGATAATTAGAGAGTTCAATACAGTTCTCCATTACATGCTACCTGATAGGATCTAGGTTTATGCATTTCAAATTTTCAAGTACATCAGTCATTTCTCCAAACTACATTACACATAATTGTTCCATTATCAAAAGGCAAGATTCACACCGTTTAATTCTAACAAGTCAGCAGAGGGAAATAAACCCAGATAAGACCAAGTGATTTGTATTTCTATGATGTAAGAGTTTAAGCTTTAGAGTCTCAAAATATGCAAAGGTTTGTAATAACAAGAATAAATCCAAAAAAAAAGTCCTCTAAAAAATCTCAAAACAGCAGTAGTGGGCTATGGATGGGGAAGATGACATGTGGTTAATATTCGTGCATGGGATGGAGAGACAATATAAAGACATTGAAGTAGCAGAAAACCAAAAAAAAGGCAATATACGATCACACCTTTCCTGATAGAGTTGAAAACTCAAGCAGTTCTTCCACAATCTTTTCAAGAACCTGACGATTTTTCTGAAGCATTTCTTTGGCTTTATCATATGCTAAATTATACATCTGTTAAAAAAATTTAAAAGAATCAGTCAACTATCACATATCGCAATTACATATTCCAAGATATGAAATATGAGCATCTCAAGAGCACAGTGTTAACTGTTAAGGCTGAAGCCAAACCTTTTCAACTTTAGATGCCACTTCAAATTCATACTGATCCCCCATACTCAAAGCAGTAACCTAATTTAGCAAGCACAAATATATACAAGGATTAGTTATAAATCAAGTCTCTGGAATACAGTATGCAAGATTCAGTTTCATTTAAATAGAATCCAGAATACAATTAAAAAGTTCCAAAAGGAAGATGACAAATTCGTATTTATAAAGAATGAAAAGCTAGGACTTCCAGGGAGTGCTTAAAAATTGACCCTAGTTAGTCAGACAAGTAACAGAATTCGGCTGAGTTATATAAGAGGGAGGTAAATTATACTGCATTTCCATGGAAGTAAATCGCAGGACTGTCATCTGGCCCCCATCCATACTGAATCACCATCCTAGTTGCTATCTGTTGCAGTTAAAAAAGGTAAGCAAGATTCTGACATGAATTAAGGATGATAGGTAGTGGGTTATCAATATTCCACTATGCCTAGCAATTTAGCATTGTTGAGACAACACAGACGGCCAGATGCAGCTCACCTCTTGTGCTTTCTTCAGTTCTGACATGGAAAGCAAATTTTCTTCACCGAAAGGAAGTAGCATTTGGGAAGCAACATGTGATCCAAAGCAAAATACAAGCTTCTTTTCTAGGTAAGAGATCGTTTCAACATTTCCACGCCCCGATCCTTCATCCTCAGCTTTAGTAATCTTCGTGCACCCGATTCCCTGAAAACAAGAGTCAAGTATTCCAGTTGTTATCTCCATGTAAAGAAGACCAAATGCCTAATGGTCTACAATCAAGATCATCATAAAACAACTAGGCCATGCATCCTCACTAACCTCCCAAGAAAGGGGTTCAAGCCATATGTTATCAACCGTGTCAAAATTTGGTAGCAGAAGAGCGATGAGACCTCGACCAGCAGCCCACACAGCATGTGAAAATTTTGTCTCCCTAGTCCACTGGTGCAATTGAATTATGTTAGTTTCCAAAAAAGAATGCTTCAAATTCATGAAGAGGTGTATCAATGCTAATTTGAAATGATCACAACGGAAAGACACAAACTTAGAAGGAGAAAGTGGCATTTTAAAAGATAACAAATGTCTTACCTCAACTGGAGGATTTAGAAGTTCAATTCCATTGCTAATCAAACCATATGGTTCCATTAGATCAACTGCATTTTGTAGATCTTCTTTAGTCAAAGCCAATCCGAGATGGTTTACTAGCGCACTGCTGATTTTTCTCACAGGTTTGAGTCTCCTAAAAAAGGTTGGGACAATCCAGCTGAAAGTCTATACAAATAAGTACACTGTCACTAGGCAGTTTACAATTGCTGGTAGAAGAAAAGTAAAGAATGATTCCAAAAGTAGATATTTAAGTGAAGAAAAACTGTAATACATGATCTACTCACCGCAAACCAGCCACAATAGCTCAATAGTTCATCAGTGTCAAGGAACTTGCTTCTGAAGGCACTCCCTTCAAGCGCCACAGGAACACGTTTCAAATCTACCGGAAATAAGTTTGCAGTCTTCTCAGCCAACTGAAACCAGCATATCAGTAATTAAAATGCAGGGGAAAAAACAATAATAACAAGTTTCAGAAAGGAAGTGGCTATGATACATCCGCCAGGCAGATTTCAAGGCCCAAAGGCACATGTATGAAAATTAGTAAAAAATCGAAGAAAAAACACATTAAATGGATGAAAATAGAGCTGCATTATGTAAAAGAAGTTTTTAGCCATCAAAAGGTTTCCATGTACATAAAAGATAGGAACTAGCAGATTATAGAAAAATAAATTACACAGGCTATGACACATTAGTTTCATTCCACCTTTTAGTTTGCCATATTTGAGCAACATGAAAATCTTTCCAGACGGAGCAAAGTGAGAAATTAGTTTATAGTTATACCCTATGGTATAAACCAGTCTAGAGTGAACAGAAGTATGATGCATAATCAAGGTACCTTGCTCCAATCTATAAAATCAATTATATCGGGATCCATAGTATCTTTTGCTGCAAGCCACAAAATCTTCTCTCTCTCTGTTTGAGTTGGTCGAGTAAGATTAAAAATTCTATCCATTCGACCAGGACGCTTCAAAGCTGGATCAATTTGGCTTAAATTTCTAGTGGTAGCCATCAAAACTACCCCATCTTGCTTCTCAAACCTGTCCAAAGATCATAGCACTGTTAAGAAGACATAAAACATACAATGTAATACCAAAAAATGGCTTGAAGAAAAACAAAATTCAAACAACTGCTATGTCTTCATGAACCTGGGAAAATAAATTTCCTAAAAGCATTGAGAAGTCTACATGAACCATCAAGTGTGAAACAAATTTAACCAACAGTAACAGGAATAGACTCCTTCATAGTAAGAATTTTCCATTATTTCCTTTTTCATGCTATCACTAAAGAACTGGAATGCTGAAGGAGTCAGTCGAGAATTACCCATCAAGTTCTACAAGCAATTGATTAATAAAAGCCTCATGGTCCTGCTTTTTTGTATGAATGAATTTTCCACGAACACCAGCAAAGCGGTCAAAGTCCTCCACAAATATTATAACAGGTGCCTACAAACAACAAATAAAATCTCACACTGAAACTTGATTCGTAACATGGCAAGGAGTTTGCCACTCAGATTTGGCAGTGAACATAAAATGCTGGAAATCAAGGTAGCCCTTTAACAGATTCTCCTTTGGGCACTAAGAAAAAATATCATTTTTGTAATGAAACCAACCACATGTAATGTAGATAAACTGGATCATTTGATTCCATGAAGGAAAATAAAACATCCTTAAAAGGATCACAGAGACTAACCAACTCTCTTGCTGTCTGAAACAGTTCTCTGATATTTGCAGCACTTTGCCCGACCCATAATCCAGCTTCCAACTGTTCTGGTTCAACTTTCACAACAGGCACTCTTGCTTCTGCAGCAATTGCCAGAGCCAATGATGTTTTTCCACTTCCCATTTCACCAACAATGAGAACACCCTGCAAAAAGAGGGAAATGAACCATCAATCAAACCCACCAACAGATCACTACATGACTACACATTGATAGTCTTTGGTCCGATGTCATAAAAAGAGAGATTATTTTGACTATAGCATACCTTTGGTGCACGTGCTCCTAATTTTTGGTATGCATTTGGGTTTTGAAGAAATGTAACAACTTCGTTAATTTCCTCCCTCATAGATTCAATAGTTGTAAAATCTCGCAATGGTATAGGAGGCTTTTTCACTCTCTGCAAGGCAAGACACCCAATTTCATTGTGAAATTTCTTGTCACTACCAACTAAGCTAGAAAGATATATCGAAGTCATCTATGTACCTGCATGTTCTCAAAAGCAGTTTTTATTGGATTAACTCCAAACTTCTTTCTGCGCACAATTAGCTTTTTCATAACTCTACGAATGGCTATCTGCAAAAGTCATACAAAAGTAATATATTTAGTCATGTTGATACTACAGATGTACAGGTCTATTATTTTATTTCATGCTGAAACTTTCCTTATAAATGGGGGAAACATGTTTCAAATAGTAAATGCATGAAACACTTTCAGTTACTAACGTTTTAATGCATATGACTTAGTTTTGCTTGATGAAGTGATAATAGTTCTGAGCAACAACAGTAGTATAGCAAAAGGAAAAGAGCATTACCAATTGCCTCTTTGTGCGGATATTTGGATTATGAAACCGTGGCCCAAAACCAAGAAACCTCAGGGTTTTCTTCTTCATAAACCAGGCAAACTGGATCACATGAATTAAGACATATCCATATATGGCGCATCGGACAAAGATCTTAACATAAGTAAATGAGTCAATGGCTTTCCTCGATCTGAATCTCATCTCTGTCTCTGACTGCCATTTCAAGTACCACGGTGTCCCAACCGACTGACCTATTTCTTCTGGCCAGGCCATTCCAATCATTATTCGTACCTAGAAGCACAAGATAGCCCTATTAACAATCATAGAGAAACAGAAAGATAAATGAACAAAAAACAAAACAACATAATGTCAAGGAATTACCGAATAGGGGATGACAAATTCTACTAAGGGAAACAGAACTCTCATCATTGCATCATCTGCTATGATTTTCATATCGTCGATGAAATATTCCTTGCAAGAAGAAACAGTTTTTGTTTTCCAGAATTGGTAGGCGAGCGTAAATGCAAGCCTCCCTGCTACAAGCAGCTGCTGATAGAGAGTCAACTCTGTGACTGGAATTGGCATCACTTGAACTGAAATTGGGATTCCAGAAGCGACCATTTTTACATACAGCCCATCAAATCCTCCAAAATCTTCAAAAAGAATTTCATATTCCTGATAAAAGAAGATCCTGTCAGCACTCAGCAGTACTAAATTATGTAGGAGATGGTATTTGCACCAGAATTAACAAGCATGACCTGAATGTCAATATAATACTCTTTATCATCTCCTTTCATTGCAATATACATAACACCCCAATCATGTCTTATCCGTGCATATTCTACAAGATTCTTGGAGACGGCATATGGCACAGCAACAGGGTCAATTTCCCACCGATGTTTGTCTTCGTTGAAGAATGTCTTTGACATTACTCTGTCTCGGTCCAAGACAATACGTTCCTGAGAAAGAAGTGTAGCCAAGAATTAATAAGATTACTGCATTCAAAAAGATCTAATCTAATCTCATGTAATAAAAAATAAAAATTCAGCAAGTAAAACTTGTAATAAACTTAACAAGGGATATAAACTTTAAAAAGAGGCTGTTTATATTATGAAATACAAATGGAAAGTTTATATATAAGAATACTAATACAAAGAACGAAATCAGAAATAGAAGACAATGAACTATACAATTGGCTAAAGAAATAGAATCATGCTAAAGTATACAATTATTCATCTTTTCTTAAATAAAATCATTTGTCTTCTGACTTTATACAGACTTCCCTAACTCCAACTGCGCAATAAAAGAGTGAAGTTTAATTTCATAAAATAACAAAATGAAGGTCCCGAAGCCTAATACAGTTGGAAATTCTATTGTTTCTACATTTCCACTGCTGAAGTGTAGGAGAGTGAAGCTACCTTTTTCTGGTTCACATATTCTTTGCCAAGGTCGGCATTCTCTAACAATTTGCTTTTCAAGTCGGTTTTTCTTTCTTCACGCCACTTCTTCCATCCATGGAACAAATGGATACTGATAGCTTTGGGAATGACAACTTCTTTATTACCAAACTTCCACTTCATATCAAGTTCAGGAAAGCCCTTCACAATCTCCTCTTCTGATGTAGGAACGATAAAACGCTTTTCATTCCCAAATTTCTTCATATCTTTTCTAATTGCTGCCTCCAGCCCCCTTTGGAGATCCTTCGAGGTTTCCAAGGCTTGCTTTATTCTCAGGGTAAAATCAACCTGATCACTACCAGAAACAGGGCCAGAGTCTGGACTAGGCTCTTCATCTTCCAAAAGGGTGGGCAATATCAACTGTTTTAAATGCTCTTTTTGAGCAGCTTCCAAGCCCTGCTTAATGTCAAATCTAGAGAGCTCTGGAAAAGAGTTCTTTGAGACACTGCAACCACAAGCTACCATCGTCAAATGGAGATATTCAACACATAACCCTGAAACGAGCGAATCTAGAGAACAAGCAACATATGCAGACAGAGGAATTGCATGTACAACCAAGACTGCTACACCATAAATATGTAAGTACAATATCCAGCAAGTAATTTTTTTAAAAATAACAATGTAAGTTGCTAATAGCACTCTTAATGACTTTTTTACCTTGAAGCACTAAGAATAAGTAAGTGTAAAAACAAGGAGCAAGAGACAAGACTTGCTCAAAGAATAACACATTCCAGCTCAACTAAGGTATGACCCAGGCCAGATGCATGGAGTAGCTATATTTTTTTTGAAGATAATTATACCGAGTTGAAGATTGAAAATCACATACAGAAAAGGACCACCAAAACTAACTATCATAAGATTATGCAATATCCACGAACTTGGGGAAAGATAACAAGGAGGCAACACAAAGCATGCCAAAATTTCTATGAACTCCTGGTAAGATTCCAACTTGCAAGCCAGCCAGAGTGTGATGTTTTAGAACCTTCACAAGAGTAAACACAATATTTTTACATTGGAAAAGTCCAACAGGCCTTATCCATGAAGAGCAAGCTAGTGAAAAGGATTCATCTTTATATTAGTGACACGACTGACATTGCCAATATATTGAATGATATTACATTACTATCATCACATGACAAACTCACATCAAATAGAAATACCACAAAACAAGACTTGCAAGACTGCAGATTGCTTTTATTTATGCAACATTCCAATCTTGTAACCTTCAAATCATAGCAGAGATCTTCAGGGAAAACAAAAATCAACATATGGACCCACACCGCTAAGATCAAACTTTAGCAATTTCATTAGTTTCACACACTACCTTATAATTCTTCCATTCAAAGCATGAATATCAAAAGCAAACAACAAACAAACAATAAGCACAATTACTACCTCTCATCAGGTTTGCGCTCCATATCCTTGATGAACCTGTCAACCAAGCGCTGAGATTCCCTCTCAATTGAAGAAAGCTCAGCCAACAAGATACTCAAATCGACATACACCCTCGTCCTGAACTGATCCTCCAAATACTCAAACTTATTCTCTAAGATATCATACTCCTTCACACCCCTGCCTGCTTGCTTCTCCAAGCTCTCCATCTTTAGCTTGAGAGCCTCATCCCCACCACCACCAGCGGCTAAATCCTGCTTCATATGCAGCCACTCCTGCTGTGATCTTGCATTAAACACGTAATTCGCTACTTTCTCGGATTTCTTAACCAAGTCCTTCCTCTCAGACTTCAGCTCCTTTTGCCAAGCATCTAGCTCGCAATCAATTTCGTGTTCGATTTCCCATCTCGCGGATTTCAAATCACTCAAAGCTTTCTTCACGTCGTTTATGGTTCCGTTAGAAACCCTGGCTTCCTCCATCGCCTTCAAAACCGTATTAGCCTTCTCCAGCAATCTCCTGGTATACCCAGAGTAGTAGTGATCCTTCTGTAGTGTCTCCTTTTCTAGGGCTTTTTCTTTCTTCTTCCATATCAAGTCGCTGAGAGCTGGTAAAGCAGTCGCCGGAGGCTGGCAGCCCTTAATTGGGCAAAGCCCGAGCACAACCCAAAACAATGTGAAAGCCACCGGCTTCACAGCGAATTCAAATGCCCCTTTTCGCCCTCCTCTTGTGCAATCCGGCAACCCAACCACTGCGCCTGCTTCGCCCGCCGTTGAGGGGATAACACTTGGAGACGCTTTTGGGAAATGGTTCGCCGAGCCTCTTTGGTTGCATCGAATGAGGTTGAAATTTCGAGAATGGCGGCCATTGCTGAAGCTTCTGGAGATGATTACGACTCTGGTCGAGGGTCTAGGTTTAGGGGTAAATGGTTGAAATCTATGGCGGTTTTTGGGTGCTATAGAAGTCAAGTGTGGAAGAGGGTGAAAGGGAGTAGAAGCTATGGATGAGGAAGAAGCGCATTGGGAATACATAGAAGTGAGAGGGGAGGTTTAAGGGGAGGAGTTTGGTTAGAATTTTCTCAGAGTTCCATGGTTATCGGCTCCAGTTCTTCGCTGGGAGAGACGAGAGGTTTATCGGAAAAACTGAAAAAGGGAACTGGGCTGGGTAATACCGTAATAGGCTAGTAGCGGAAATAAGAAAGACCAGACCGGAATAGGAAATTTAGGACCGGACCAAACCGGAATAAGAAATTTTGGAGCGGTCCGGACCGGAATAATGCAGAACCGCATTATTTATTTATTTTTATTTTATTTTTTGGTTAAAAGAAAGGGTCAAAAATCACAAACCCTCTCTAATCTCTCTACGGTATCGGCTCCAGCAGCCGCCGCCGCTGCCGCCACCCACTCGCCGGCCTCAGGTAAGTCGGCCTCGCTGTTTTATCCTTTCGATTTTGTGCTGCTTACTTGAAATCTCTGGCTCCATTTCTCTTTCTCGACCGACTCCCTCTCTCTGCTTAGTTATTTCACGTGCTATGTTCTGAATTGGAGTGTGAATTCGAGTAGTCGGCTGGGCTTATGTGATTGATTGGGAATTTGTTATTGATAATTTGTATTCTGGATTTCATGTGGTATAAAGTGTTGAACCTTAGCTTTGTTTTTAGTATTATGTTGCTGGTTTACAAGCATTTGAAATGCTGGGTTATTTTATGTTTTTAAGTCCTCGTGAATGTGATCAAAGTGTGATTTCATGTCGATGACTCTGCAATGAGTAGTACTCGTGCGTTTTTAAGAATGTGTTAAAGAGTGATTTTTATTTTACTTTTCTCCTGCAATGTTAGTCTGTAACCATGGTTCTGTTCCTTGGGTTTGACTTGTGTTTGATAGGTTTTTTGTATGCTTGCATCATGTATTTCTGTGCTGTATATTCTGATAGGTTTTTTATTGATGTTTTTTTAGTCCAAATCCGTCAAGGTGTCTGTCTATTAGCAGCATATAGCTAGTATGTTTGCTTGGATTGCCAGTTTGCCACTCCCTGTGTGTCTCCATATCCTGTCTAAGTCTGTGCTGTATATTCTCATTACACAGAAATTTATGTTCTTACACGCAGCACCAAATACCGTACACAGGAATGCATGCTTTGGACAATGCAACTTACACCAAAATTGTTCAGCTGTCTTCCAAAGCTGGAAATTCTCTCCATGGGAAGCTCGCCCATGCCCACATGGTTAAAACTGCATTCAAACCATGCCTTTTTTTACAGAATAATCTGCTCGACATGTACTGCAAATGTAAGGAATTGAACAGTGGGCAAAAGCTGTTTGATAAAATGTGTCAGCGGAACCTTATATCATGGAACTCGCTTATGTCAGGGTATTCAAGTGCTGGGTTTTACTATAAGGCCATGAATGTGCTAAGACAAGCAAGAATGTCTGGTTTAAGTCTTGATAAGTTTAGTTATTCTATTGCATTGAGCTTGTGTGCTAAAATTGGAGAGATCAAGTGGGGTAATTTGGTTCATGGATGGATAATTGTTGGTGGACTAGGTGGAAAAGCATTCTTGACTAACTCCCTTATAGATTTGTACTCTAAATGTGAGAGACTTGACAAAGCCTGCCTGGTGTTTGATAATGCTGATGAGTTGGATAACGTTTCTTGGAACTCATTGATTGCTGGTTTTGCTCGAATGGGCTATAAGGAGGATGCCATTAGGTATTTTGTGAAGATGCACCATTGTGGACTGAGCTTGAGTACCTATGTTATTGGTTCTGTTCTGAAAGCATATAATTCAGATGTTGATGGCAATCTCGTATGTGGAAAAATGATCCATGGGTCTGGGGTGAAGCTTGGTTTGGATTTGGATGTGGTTGTCAGTACTTCACTTCTTGATATGTATGCCAAAAGGGCTGACTTAGTCAATGCTTTCCTTATTTTTGAGAACATGCCTGTCCAGAATGCTGAAATGTATAATGCCATGATTGCTGGATTTGTCCATAATGAGTCTAGCGGTGAGGGTAATGGAGAAAAAGCCTTAGCACTTTTCTTAGAGATGCAAAGGAAAGGAATTAGGCCTACAATCTTTACCTTTTCAATTATATTGAAAGCGTGCAGTGCAACGAAAGCTTTTGAATACGGTAAGCAAATTCATGCTCACATCTGTAAGAACAATTTCCAGAGCGATGAGTTCATCAGTAGTGGTCTTGTTGAACTGTACTCTCTGTCAACTTCTGTTCTCGAAGCGGTGAAATGTTTCAATGCCACTCCTAAGTTAGATATTGTTTCCTGGACATCCATGATCTTAGCTTATGCCAAAAATGGAGAGTTCAAGAGAGCCATTGAATTGTTTAGTGAATTGTTGGCGTCAGGAAGTAAGCCTGATGAATTCATTATATCTGCCTTGCTAAGCGCTTGTGCAAGTGAGACTGCAGCTAGATATGGTATTCAGTTACATGGATATTCTTTGAAAACCGGAATTGGAAAATTAGTTAGTGTTCAAAATTCACAGATTTGCATGTATGCAGAATCTGGTGATATTCATTCTGTGAATCTTACCTTTGAAGAAATAGAATGCCCTAATGTGGTGTCATGGACAACTGTTATACATAGCAATGCACAGCATGGCTTTGCAATGGAAGCGATAGAGCTCTTTGAAATAATGAGGAGTTCTGGGATTGAACCAAATGAGATCACATATCTCAGTGTAATTACCGCTTGTAGCCACGGGGGTCTCTTAGAAGAGGGTTTGAGGTACTTTGAGAGCATGACCAAACTCCATGGCATTCCTCCAAATGTGAAGCATTGTGTGTGTGTCGCTGACTTGCTTGGTCGTGCTGGAAGATTAGCAGACGCTGAAAGCTTTATCGCGAAATCAGGCTTTGCAAGTGATCCGATAATTTGGAGGGCGCTATTAAGTGCGTGCAAGGTCCACAATGATCCAACCATGGGGAAGCATGTAGGAGAGAAAGTGATTGAGCTTGAACCTCGAGCATCTTCATCATATGTTCTTCTTCACAGCATTTATGCTAATGTTGGGTTAGAGGCCCGAGCAAATGGAGTTAGGTCTTTGATGGAAAAAGGAGGTGTTGACAAAATTCCGGGTCTAAGCCGGATTTAAGTGTAAATTTTGGTAAGCTAAGTTTTGTAGAGGTAACTAGTTTTAGCTCTTGAGAGTCGCGTCTTTTGTACAGGTATACAAGTCATTTTACTTGCTATAATATAATCATCATCATCATCGTAACTATAACCTAAAGTGGAAGTTAAAAAAATTATTAAACGACACATATTACTTTTAGATTGGACCACACCACCTTTTTTTTTAAAAATAATATTTTATTTTTGGATATGATAGATTCTTATCCTTTTTTTTAAAATATACGATAGAAAATCCCATTATTAAACAATCTTTTATTTTTGGATATTATAGATAGAAAGATCATTAGATATTTTTTATGCTATCATACAAAAAATTTACACTATCTTTTAACAGATTAATAATTATCTATTTATGTAAAATTTCTTTTTAAAAACGAATTATGATTAAAAAATGATATAAACTTTGCTTAAATCAAATTTTGGTAAAATATTTTTTTAAATCTATTTTTTATAAAGAAATGATATGAATCTAAATTTCTCTTAGAATTAAATAAATATTTACAATATCTTTGTCGTTTATATATTTATTAGAAAATATTTTATTAAAATAGAATTTTGATAAAAAAAAAAAGATAGAAATTTACATTATTTCTTACAAGATTGACAATTAAATGATTAAATTAAATTTTACAAAAATAATTAACTTTTAAATATTCTCTTAAGAGATTGACAATTAATTATCTTTATTTAATTTTAATAAAAAAGATTAACTTTAAATTGTTTTATTTTGATAAAATTAAACTTCTCCTAAAAAATTAATTATAATAATTTTTGTTCTAAACTATTATATAAGAATTAGGTAAAATATTTTATACAAAGATGAATATAAGATTAAAAATAAATGTGCAATATTCTTTTCAACTATGATTCTCCAATACCAATTTTTCCTTGAAAATTTATAAACTTTTTCAATTAAACCATAAAAGTTAATGAATATTAATTAGTTTGACACTATATTTTTTTAAGAAAAAAATAAATCCATAATATAAAAATTTCTAGGGAAATTCCGGTTGGTACTCTCGAGTTTTTGGCTTTTTCGAGTGGTGCCCTCAAAAAAAACTTATTCCGAGTGGTACCCCTGATCTTTTGCAAAAGTCCGGCTAGTTCCCTTACTTGTAAATTTTCGTTAGTTTATAACTAAATTAGTATGTTTTGTAATGAAAAAAATATATTTTTGTATTTATAAATTAAAACAAAATTTTAGTTCAATAACAATTAAAAAATATAAAATTAAAAATTAAAAAAATTATATATATATATATTTGTTAAGTAGATTGTATGTTGTATAATTTAAATTTTTAAGTTTAAATTTTTTACAATATATACATTAAAATAAATATATTACATAATTAAAAATTTTCATGTAGGTTTTATGTAATAATTTTGGAATTTTGTTAAAAAGAAATAATAGAATTTTCATTATGGTACTCTCGAGTTATATTAAAATTTTAATTTCTATCAATTTGTCAAAATTACTATATATAATCTACATAAAAAAATTAATCTTGCAATATATTTATTTTAATATAAATATTATAATATTTTGGGTTTAAACTTAAAAAAACTTTGAATTATACAACATAAAATCTACTTGATAATAATATATATAATAAAATATATTTTTATATGATTTATTTTCATTGTTATTAAATTACAATTGTGTTTTAATGTAATAAAATATAAAAATATATTTTTTCATTAGAAAACATACTAATTTAGCTATAAACTAACGAAAATTTACATGTAAGGGCACCAGCCGGAATTTTGCAAAAGTTCAGGGGTACCACTCGGAATAAGTTTTTTTCAGGGCACCACTCGAAAAAACCAAAAACTCGAGGGTACTAACCGGAATTTCCCAAATTTCTACTATTTAAATATTTATTTATTTTATTTATATTTAATAAAACCCGTACGGAGTACGGGCCCTCACACTAATATCTTCTGTAATTCAGATTTTGATGAAAGGGCTTCAGTAGAGTTGTAATTTAATTTTATGATTATGAATGGAGTTGATTAAATTTACACCATTAAAGTGTAAATTAATGACGTAGATCTAATTTCATTTTTTATGATTTATTAATTTTTACTAGGATAATACTAGTAACTATAGTATATGCATAGATTCAAAACGGATTTCGTAAGACATAAAACCAAAAAAATGCCTATGATCATCACTAATGCATACGTCACGCTTCATGCGTACAAAAAGGAAATATAGTATGCGAAAAATAGGACCGAGTATATAACAATTTCCACTTCCAATTGTCCATCAGCAAACTTACTTTTCCATTTCTTTATTGTCTTATTGTAGTGATCATTTTTATTATTTTTATTATCTTATTATATGTGCCATGTTGATTACCTTCACTCAATTTGCTATTTTAATGAAACTATGACGATGGTTTCAAATTCAATACACACAACTTTATATTAAAATATATACTCCATCAAAAGTTGTCTTCGTACGTGAAGTAGCTAGCCATGACCTAAAATGTCAAGTGCTTGTTTTATAAACTAATATACTCCGTGGTATGTCGTAATAATGAAATCAGTAAACAATACATTTGGGGTCTATTCGGTTGACGTTTTATGCCATATATATAAGATTTATTCATGTTGAATGGGCTCCATGCAGGGGCGGATCTGGGGGGGCGAGCGGGGGCGGTCGCCCCCACATCGAGCCGGAGGAGCGATTAATTTTACATGGGAGGTCGGGATCAAAAATTAGTTTTGGGATTCCGCCCCCACAAGAATGCTTGACGCAATGGCAATGACTAGGAAGAGGAGGTCGGAGTTCGTAAAAGGGCTGAAGAAGGCGATGGTTGCTCTGGTTGCTGGTTGCTGCGTTAATGGAGGTTGGAGGGATGTACAAAGAAGGCGATGGTTTGTTAACATAAAAAAAAAAAGCTGCTGTTCTTTTTTTTTTCCAATTAGGCCCAAATTTGCCTAGCCCAAACTTTACAGCCCAATACCCCAATTTTGCAGCCGAGCTATACTAACAAGTAGCAATCTAAACAGACTTTAACAAATAAAAAATGAAAACAATTTACTCCTTCAAATTAAGAGCACGTGACATAAAGACATTAGATATAAACAGCTGTATTTGATTACAAAAAAAAAAGATAAAAATTTCCATAAGCAAATATAAATAGCTGGAATACACTAAATCACATAATTAGTCTTGTTAGTCTCTATTTTGTTAATACTTGATATGGATGATCGGATAATAAATTTTACTGTTGTTTTTTAGTGTTTTTTGATTGGTCAAATAATATATACTTCTTAATTTAATTTGTTTATATCTAAAAAGTAATGAACGAAAGGTTGAAGTGAGTAATTCTAAGAATGCCTAATAGTAGTTTTATTAATAGTTATTGAAATATTGGTTCAAAATTATTATCTTGTAGATTATCTCGTAGCAAAGAATCACATGTAACTTAATTTATATGTTCAATTTTTTATGTCAAATTATCTTTAGTTTAATTTTATGTGTACAACTTTATTTATACTAGTTTAATGTATCTGAGATTAATTTTTGTGTACTAGTGTAAAATCCGCCCCCCCCCCCCCCCCCCCCCCTTCTACACGATCCTGGATCCGCCCCTGGCTCCATGAATTCATCCAAAGCTTTCAAAGGGAAAAGAAAAATATGTCAAAATTTTGCATAAAATTAAATAAATCCACTTGAATCCAACGACACGACAGGACTGACGACACCACACAACTCGAATAAAATAACGAGTCCAATGGCAATGGATATAATCCTTCATCGTATAATGCTACAGTACATTATAAAGCCATCCACGACTTATTAACTCAAAAGAGAGTCTTGCTCAAGTACATTATAAAAATCTAACGGAAAGTGAAAACTACTCGAAACAAAGAAAGGCGTTAAAGGCATCCACCGACTTAGCCAGTTAGCGGCTTTATTTGCATCACGTCAGCAGTAACTCCAAGTACACACATCGATCTGAGAAGCCATGTCCAGCGTTAGGACTAGTATATCACCAAAAGAAGTCGCAGGGATCGAAGTTGAATTAGCCTTCTGGATAAGTCTAAGGCAATCCGATTCAATCACCACCCGATGGAAGCCCATAGAGAGTGCTACACTAACCCCCTCCTCGCTGCTTCAGCTTCAGCTACCTCAACTGAAGACCCAAACTGAACTCTTTTTGCACCAGCAAACACCACCCTGCCATCGTCGAGTCGCCCCATAATACCAATGCCACCATCACAGTCCTTAACTGATGCATCAATATTAACCTTGATCCATCCTGGATCTGGTTTTTGCCACACATATGCTTGACAGATATCTGCTGAATTGGCTTATTTTTTACGACCTCTTGTGCACGTACGAATTCTTCCTGCATGGCCATGCATTCTTCAATTAAAGAATCAGCTTCAGCATTGCACACTTCAAATATCAATCTGTTGCGAGCCCTCCACAAACCCCAGCAAAGATAAGCCCATAAATTCTGAACATCAGTTGAGCACTCTTGAATAATCATCACCCAATTCAGAAAATTAGTGCCCCAATCATGAGATGCTTGCATATCAGTAAAACTTCTCCACACCCTAACAAGCAAACGACAATCCTTAAAAGCATGCACAATAGTATCCTTTTTGCCACAAATTTCACACCAAGGGTTTGTAACAACATGTTTTGCAAACAAATTCACCTTACAAGGAAGCAAATTCCTTCCTGCTCGCCAAAGGAAGGAATTAACGTTTGGAGAAACCTTCAAACTCCAAATTTTCCTCCAAATAGTCCTCTGAATTCTATCCTCAACCGCTTCACCAACATTTGATTCAGCAAATCGCTTATTTTCCAACAGCTTGTAAGAAGATCTCACCGTAAAAACAACATCCTCATAGTAGAATTAATTGGATATGCAGATGCAGGATACTTGTCTGACCCACACAAAGCCAAATCGCAAAATGGTTATGAGTTCACATATGGAGGCACTGCCATCTCTTGGAGATCAACAAAGCAGACTGTGACTGACACATCATCAAATCAAGCAGAATTGATTGTTTTATATGAGGCAGGAAGAGAATGTGTGTCCCTTCGAGCAATGATTCAATTCATTTAGATAGAAAGCGGAATGAAGCCCATCACTGATGATCCAGCAATATTATATGAGGATAACTCAGCATGTGTTGCTCAAATGAAGAAGGGCTACATCAAAGGTGACCGCACAAAGCACATATTTCCAAAATTCTTCTCCACTCGTGAATTGGAAGAAGCTGGTGAAGTGAACATCCAACAAATTCGATCAAATGACAATTTGACTGACTTATTCACAAAGTCTTTAATCCCAAAGAAATTTGGAGAACTGGTATCCAGAATTGGAATGTGCAGATTTCGAGACATATGTTGAAGTCAGGGGGAGTATCATACGCGATGCACTCTTTTTCCCTTCAATCAAGTTTTTATCCCACCGGGTTTTGCTTGACAAGGTTTTTAATGAGGCAGCATCGAGGCGTACAATGGGATCAATGGTTGCACTCTTTTTCCCTTCGTTCAGATTTTTATCCCACTGGGTTTTTCCTAATAAGGTTTTTAATTAGGCAACGTCTACCCATATCCCACAACATCAAGAGAAGGTGAATATTCAAGGGGGAGTGTTTTGAATACATGTATGCACATGCAATGCTACAAGTTACCCTTAGTCTTTCACCTATTGCTTGTATACATAGATGATTTAACATATAATATTGTATAGTGCATGATTGGAGGTAACTTGTACAAGGTGAATTATTCATCTTCTTCACCTCCTTATTTCCATGCATAAATCATGGAGATTCACCTAAGTTTTACCTCACATTTGGCCTATAAATATGGCCATCATCCATTGTAAAACTTGCACCAAAGTAGAGTAAGAAATACACTCTCTAAAGTTCTTACTCTCCCTCCCTCTCTTCTAATGATCTAAAAATTCTCCTAAATTATTTAAGTATTCTTTCCAAAAGTTAAAGTGGTCTTGCTTTCATAAATCTTTTCATAACATACTTTATATTATTATAAATCATTTTTTCGAATCTCTACCGGCACATCCGTCTTTTCACATCCTTCTTTCTTTTGCTTGCATACTTTGTTTTTTTACTTTTTGTAAATTCTTTTAACCCACCTATGTAGTAATTACTCCCTCCGTCCCCATTTGTTTGTCCTGTTTCCTTTTCGGACATCCCCTTTTCTTTGTCCACTTTCCTTTTATATCTATACTTTTCTTACAATTTTACCCCTATCTAATATCATCTTTTACCCACTTTCTCAATTACAAATACTACTTTACACCTTTTATCCCTATAAAATTACAAACATACCTCCAATCAATCTCACATTTTACTCACTTTCCCAATTACCAATACTACTTTACACCTTCCTTATTAACTACAAAAATCGTCCTTTAGGACGAACAAAAGGAGGCGGAGGGAGTATAATTTTCACCCCATTTATTCCCACTATAATTATTCCATCCCTGCTAAGTGCTAACATTCGTTTAAACTCTCAATAATAATTAATGATCAACTTTACATATACTGTGTATGTTCCATCAATTCCATGTAAGAAACCTTCCTTTTTTCATTTAAAAAAAAAAACCTCCCCTATCTAGTTATTTTAATACAATATAACATCAACCGAAATAATTGAATAAAAATAAACAGTTTCCGTGTACACATCTTTATAATAATTATAAAAAATTAGAAAATTGTCTATGTACATTGAAGCAGCCATGGGTGAACGATTCAGAACGACTTTCAAAACACGTAATTGAAATAAACAGATAATTAAAAATACTGATTTGATCATTAAAAGTAGTATTTATGTTAATATGTAGTTATAATGTCCATGTAATAATATAAGTACACTATGCTTTTTGATGTCTAATCACTTGACATATTATGACATTTACGAATACGTTAACTTGTTGAATGTATTCAAAACTTCCAAAGACAAAAAGATATATGTAGAAATTCGGCTAAAAATGTATATTGGTAAAAATATTTCCCCTTGAATGTAGATGTAATTAGATCCACATTCAAGTGAATTTATAATCCACTACTGTATTAAAATTGAGAAATAAATTAGAATCCTTCCGGCCTTTCCCTTTATAAATCGAACTCGAAAGAAATGAACTACTTTGGCATTCGAAAGCAGCAGAGCATAGTGAAGACTGAAGAGAGGAGTGAATACGTAATCTCATTTTGAGAGCTCAATTTCGTTAATCTCGGCCATTAAACTTGAGATTAAATACAGTTAAAACTCGAGATCTAATTCATGGCCAATTCCGTGCTCCCCTACGAAACCCCAATCCTGTCGAGCCTCTACTCTCTGGGGGAGACGCTGGCGGAGAGCAAGTACGGAACCACCTACTTGTGCCTGGACAAGTCCACGGGCGACGAATACGCGTGCAAGTCAATCGCCAAGTCCAACCGCCTCCGCAACGACGACGTTTGGAGGGAGATCCAGATAATGCACCGCGTTTCCAGGATCCCGAGCGTCGTGGCGTTCCGGGACGCCTACGAGGACTCGGAGCACGTGCACCTCGTCACGGAGCTCTGCGACGGAGGCAACCTCTTCGATCGGGTTCTCGCCAACGACCGCCACTGCGAGAGGGACGCCGTTAGGCTGATGAAGACGATCGTTGAGTTTGTGGAGTCGTGCCATTCGCTCGGGGTTATGCATCGGGATCTGAGGCCGCAGAATCTGCTGTTCAAGAACAGAGGCCGCGATTCGCCGCTCAAAGTGTCCGATTTTGGATTGGCCGTGTTCTTCCGTCGAGGTCAGTCTTCTCGATCGCTTCTTTAATTAATTTGTTCCCAATTCGATCGATCTCATCAGCATTAGTAATGGAGGACATGAGTTCAGTTTTCAATGATAGATTAATTCTTCAGTTTAATTTCAAAAAAAAAAATGATTGATTGATTGGTAAGAAATTAATAAGTAGCTGTAGCGATCGACTGCCTTAGAGAAACAGTGTCGCGTGACAAATGATGTACTAATAGATAAGATTGCCAAGCATGACAAGAAATGAACATCAAAAGGAAGGAACAAATTAAAGCTGCTGAGTTGGCGTTATAATGATGTACTCCGTATTCCGCATATTTATTTACCTTAATTTAAGCTTTATGAGTAACTGGGCCGAGTCACGTACACGTGTATAGCATCCGCAATCCCGGCAAATCTCAATCAGGCAGGCCTTATCACTTATCATAGTTGGTGATTTGGTGGTGGTTTCTTATCTCATACGTACTAATGTAGAATGATGTGTATTAGCTAAATGAGTGATGATGTGTACATTGAGTCGGTGTAACTAACACCAGCTAATACCAATTATAAATAGATCGGTGCAATGTATCTACCCTGTTTTTACTGAGAATACTGAATGGAAAATATATTTTCTCTCGTCCTTCTCCTCTTCTCTTCTCTTCCTCAATGAATCCAATCTGCATTTTTTTCGTTTGATCCTGGATTCTTCATGGTATCAGAGCGTAGGAAAGATTAAGGGAACGAGAATTTGTTAGATCAACAAAAGGAAGATGACGAACGGAGCCGAGGGAGCAGAGATGGCATCAGATTTGATGAATCGCTTCCTGCAGTTCATCGCACAAGGAGATGCGAGCAGGAGTTCGATTGCCAATGGAGATCCGTTGTATCTTAACAATTCAGATGCACCTGGATCGTCATTAACAGATGTACCTTTCAATGGAAGCAATTTCTTCGCGTGGAGCAAGCAAGTGAAGATGGCGCTTGGCGCGAAAATGAAATTAGGTTTTATTGAAGGAACAGTGGTTAGGCCAGCAGAAGATGCACCAGAGTTTGCTAGGTGGAATCGGTGTGATCGAATGGTTGCGTGCTGGATCTTGAATTCAATGAGTCTAGAATTATCAAATTCTTTTGTCTACACCAATTCTGCGAAGGCGTTGTGGAGTGAAATTGAAGAGAGATACAACCAGAATACAACACCAGTGATTTTCCAGCTAAAACAGGAATTGATGCGCATCACTCAAGGAGGATTATTTGTAACTTCCTATTACACGAAGCTCAAGACGGTTTGGGAAGAGATCCAGAGCATGAATGGAATTCCAAGCTGTACATGCGGGATTCTTGAAAAGTGTGAATGTAGAGTGGTTGCAAGATTTCTGGAACTGGAAGATCAAGATCAATTGATGCATTTCCTCCTTAATCTCAACAGCGATTATGATAGTGTTAAAAATCAAATACTATCAACCGATCCTTTGCCTAAACTGAGTAGAGCATATTATCTGGTTATGCAAGTTGAGAAGAGTAAACAGATGGCTAATTCAGTGGTGGAGCCAATGGCTTTTATGGCATCGGATGGAAAAGGAGGAAATAACAACAAGAAAGATTACAAGAAAGGGAAACCTGAGGAGAAAAAGCATTGTTCTCAGTGTAACAAAGATGGTCATGCTGTGGATGGTTGTTTTGAGATAATTGGGTACCCTGACTGGTACAAAGGGAAGCGCAACAAGAAAGTGACAAAAGTTGCAGCACAGGCAGATGCTCAAAAGGGGACTCCTCTGGATGGAGATGAAGGTACATCAGGAACGAAGAGTTTTGATCCAGCATTAGTGGAAGCACTTTGTTCAGAGATGATGAAGGCCTTCAAAGGCAAAGGAGTTATGACATCAAATGTCAACTTTGCAGGTATAGCCTATCTTAATTTGGTATCCAATAATTTGAGTTTGCATGATTGGATATTAGATACGGGGGCTACGGATCATATGACTCCTAATCTAGGTTGCTTGGTTAATGTCAAGAATTTGCCTTGTCCTATAATGGTAAAACTCCCAGATGGTACAGTTTTGAGAGTCATTCAGACAGGGGATGTTTTGATAAGGCCAGGATTGATTATAAAAGATGTTTTGAATGTGCCTGCTTTCAAGTTTAATCTTTTGTCAGTAAGCAAGATTGTTGCTCAGAGAAAGTTGATGGCATTTTTTGATGAGCATCACTGTGCTTTACAAGACCCTATGACTAAGAAGATCATAGTTGTTGGGCAAGGTATTGGAGGATTGTATAGACTGAAGAATTATACAGGTTCTTCTTTTAATAAGGAGAGTTTCTCTTTTGCTACAGATTGTGACAAACATGTTATGCATAGTAGGCTTGGGCATATTTCTTTTCAAAAGCTAAGGCATGTTATTGATTTTCCTAAGCATTCAGAATCTGATGATATATGTGATACTTGCTCTGTTGCAAAGTTCCATCGATTACCTTTTCAAAACAATGATTCAAGATCTGAACATGCTTTTGATCTAATACATATAGATTTGTGGGGACCTTACAAAGTGTCAAGTTTGAATGGAGAGCATTATTTTTTGACAATAGTTGATGATATGTCTCGAGCAACTTGGACATATTTGCTGCATAATAAACAACAGGTTGTAGATATAGTTAGAAACTTTGTGTTGATGATTAAAACACAGTTTGGGGTTGTTCCAAAGGGAATTCGATCAGATAATGGGTCTGAGTTGATGAATGACAACTGTAGGCAGATGTTTACTGAGTTTGGGATTATACATCAAAGATCTTTGCCTTATAGACCACAGCAAAATGGCATAGTAGAGAGAAAACATCGCCATTTGCTTGATACTGCACGTGCTATTAGGATTCATGCTAATTTTCCTAAGCATTTGTGGGGAGAGTGCATTATGGCAGCAACATATCTTATAAACAAGATGCCTTTGGTGAGTATAGGATGGAAATCATCCTATGAGATGCTTTTTCACAAAAAGCCCTCATATGCTCATCTAAGAGTTATAGGTTGTCTTATTTATGCAGCAGTTGCAAAGAAGCCTGGTGATAAATTTGAACCAAGAGGAGTAAGGTGTGTTCTGTTGGGTTATCCTTCTAATCAAAAGGGTTATAGGCTCATGGATTTAAACACTAAAAAGGTGTTTCACAGCAGGGATGTGGTTTTCCATGAGGGAGTGTATCCTTTTAAGGAGGAAATACAACAACAAGTTATACCAACATTGCCTCAAGTTTAGTTTGAGGAAGATTGTAATGATGAAGTGATATCAGAAACACAGCTTGTGCAACCGGTTCATCCATTACCAGTTGGTGAAGAGGTTGTTCCACCAGCTGTTGCTGCAGAAGGCATGCCTATGCATCATGAACAACCTGTTTTGAGGAGATCAGTCCGAGAAAGAAGGGCACCTGCTTGGTCAACAAATTATGCTATGAATGCTAAGCATGAAGATCAACCTTTTGAATTTTGTGCATCTATGCAGAGAGTGCTATTTGTATTTGAACCAGCTACTTATAAGGCAGCAAAAGGTATTCCTGAGTGGGAGGCAACTATGGAAAAGGAGTTAGATGCCTTGGAAGCAAATGGCTTGGGAGCTTACAGATTTGCCTGCCAATCATAAAGCTATAGGATCAAAATGGGTTTTCAAGGTGAAGTTCAATCCTGATGGTTCTATTGAGAGGTATAAAGCCAGGTTAGTGGTGAAAGGTTATGATCAGAAAATTGGTAAAGATTATAAGCATACATTCAGTCTTGTTGCTAAATTGCCTACAGTACGAATTGTTATTGCTATGGCTATTGCTAAGAATTGGCCATTTTACCAATTAGATGTTAACAATGCCTTTCTCCATGGTTTTTTGGAGGAAGACATTTATATGAAACCACCTGAAGGGTATAAGAAGGTATGTGGTAATCAAGTGTGTAAACTTAAGTGTTCTCTCTATGGGTTGAAACAAGCATCTAGAAGGTGGAATTATGAGCTTACACAGTTCCTGATCAGTGAAGGTTACACTTAGTCTATTAATGATTATTCTTTGTTTGTTCTTGTGGAAAAGGATTCCTTCACTGCCTTATTAGTGTATGTGGATGATATTCTTTTAACTGGGAATGATGAGGATGAAATGAATCGGATCAAAACTGCTTTGGATAGTAAATTTACTATCAAGGATCTTGGCAAGGCTCGTTATTTTCTGGGAATGGAGATTTATAGGACATATAATGGAGCATATTTGAGTCAGAAAAAATATATTTCTGATATCATACAGGATGCTAATATGCAAGATGCTAAGGTTGTGCAATTTCCTCTTCCTACTAGTCTCAAATTAAGCTGTGAAGATGGGGCTTTGTTGGAAGATCCAAAGCAGTATAGGAGGTTAGTGGGTAGGCTGTTATATCTTGCTCTTACTCGACCGGATATCTCGTATGCTGTCCAACATCTTTCTCAGTATGTTTCAAGTCCAAGATTACCACATTTGCATGCAGCATTACATGTTTTGAGGTATCTAAAGGGCTATTGTTGAAAGGGTTATTTTATCCAGTTCAGCCAGATTTGCAGGTCACTGGATTCTCTGATGCAGATTGGGGTTCCTGTTTGAGTACTAGACGATCTCTTACTGGGTTTTGTGTGTTTCTAGGACACTCCTTAGTTTCTTGGAAGACTAAGAAACAAGCAACCGTTTCTAGATCTTCAGCAAAGGCTGAGTACCGCAGTATGGCAAGCACCACAACTGAATTGGTTTGGACATCATATTTGCTCAAAGATTTGCATTTAGAAGTGTCTTTGCCAATCACTTTGTTTTGTGATAATAAAGTTGTGCAACAACTTGCTGCAAATCCATGTTTTCATGAGAGGTCGAAGCATCTTGAGATAGATTGCCATTTCACACGGGAGAAGGTGCAAAGTGGATTTTCAAAATAGCTTATATACCTACCAAGCTACAGTTAGCTGATGTAATGACTAAAGCTTTAGGTTCTGCACAACATTCTTTTCTTATTGCCAAATTGGGAATGGAAGAAATTCCCATTTGAGGGGGGAATGTAGAATGATGTGTATTAGCTAAATGAGTGATGACGTGTACATTGAGTCGGTGTAACTAACACCAGCTAACACCAATTATAAATAGATTGGTGCAATGTATCTACCTTGTTTTTACTGAGAATACTGAATGGAAAATACATTTTCTCTCGTCCTTCTCCTCTTCTCTTCTCTTCCTCAATGAATCCAATTTACATTTTTCTCGTTTGATCCTGGATTCTTCAACTACTACCTTGGGGAGTATATAATAATCAGGTGATAAAGAAAAGCATTTGCTTTTTAGTGTACGTGGAGGACTTTTCATTCAAGCGAACCAGATAAGACTATCTATTGTACTGTACGGAGTATTATTTAACCGCTAGGCTAGTCCACTGACCAGAAAAGGGCATATGGATAAGTTTATTAAATGCATGGGAAATTGCGGATAAATAAATTAAGAATCCATGTATCCAATTGTCGGTACAGTTGGATTAATCTTAATTAAACCTAGCCCAGGCCTTACGGCGACGAGTTTTTCGATCTATTCATACCACTTGGTTGAAGTTGACAATGCCATATTGCCGTGTGAGAATATTAATGATTGAAGGATGTTGTCATTTGGCATTTTGGCTTCTAGTCTTTGCAACTAATTAACAACCCCACACTTTGTAGTTATTTTCTGCTATTGCCCTGAACATATTAGTAACGTAATTAACTATATATTAATTGTGTGCAGGAGATATTTTCAGAGACATAGCAGGGAGCCCGTATTATGTAGCTCCAGAGGTTTTGAAAAAGAAGTATGGCTCTGAAGTGGATGTGTGGAGTGCTGGCATTATACTCTATATCTTGCTTTGTGGAATTCCACCCTTTTGGGCAGGTACTCATAATATACACTCTCCTGCATTCTTATTACTTCAATTTCATGTACGTACGTACATAGGATTGTTTGTGTATATTTTTACCTGTACGTGTGGATCGGGCCTTGAAAGAAACGAAAAAGGAGATCTACCAGGAGATACTGAAGGGAACGCTAGACCTTGAATCTCAACAATGGAGTGACATCTCTGACAACGCCAAGGATCTCATAAGCAAAATGTTGGAGAAAGATCCTAAAAAGAGGTTATCCGCATATTACGTTCTTTGTAAGTCTCTTTATTTAATTTGTCCTACATTTTAAAGTAGCAACCATCATGATTGGATTCGATCAGCTGGTTCATTAAATTAATTAGCTAATTAATATATATGATCGAGTGGTGTTTGTATCTTAGGTCATCCATGGATGACGGATGAGAGCAATGCCCCACACAAACCTCTTGATTCAGCTCGTTTGCGTTTGCAGCAGTTTTTGGAGATGAATGAGCGAGCATAATTCATTAAGAAGACGGCTGGTATGTCGAATAATCTCGATCTTCTTCTTTTGCAGTCGATGTTGCTTCATGTCTTCAATAAAGTCATGTATATGTGTATTGACTTTGCTTTTCTTATCAATTCGTTCGTTCAGGTATATTGACATACTTCACAAGAGTAGCAATTAAAGGCATATTACTATATATAGTGTTAACGCTTTAATCTTCAATGCTATACCGACTGTTTTTTCCTAGCTCTATGATCGATAAAAACACATCTCTTGCTCAATCGGTTTTCATTGTTGATACGAGAAATGTATTTATAATGTAAATGGTAGTCCGATAATGAGTAATAAAGTCTGTTGCTATTGTAACGAAATTAAAGAGCGATATTAATGATATACGTGGCAAATTGATGTTTACCAAACAAGTGACGCATCTTCATTCAGTTTGAGGAGAAAGAAGATATGTGCCAAATCCCACGAAGCACAAAAGTGATTTTCATTTTCGGCTTTCAAATTCTTTGTATTGTTCAAACATGAAGCCCAAAACTGATTTTCATGGGGCCTAGTGAAATTACAACTATTCTCCAACGACATAAAATAGTATTAGTGAATAAGGTACAATATTTGGGTATTTAACACCAACCAAAACATAAAATTAATTACGGTTTTTCTATTTCTATTGTTAGAAACTAAACCCTGCTAGACATCTTCACTATTGGATATTGTGAAGATGGATCTTTTGTCCATGCTTTTGCTTTCGCTATTGGATATTGTGATGCTACTACTGCGGAGCTCCATTCCATTCTCAAAGGACTACAGACAGCTAGACATCTTCACATTCCACGTCTGTTGCTGCAAACAGACTTGTTCGTTGCTTTGAAACTGATTTTGGCCGCCACTCTAGGCCCAAACAAGGACTACTACCTGGTGAAGCAATGTAGGGACCTTATTGTTGAGCCTTCTGGGAAGTTAAGGTGGTCCATGCCTCTCGACATGCTAATATCGTGGCCGATGCACTAGCCAATTATTCCCTTTCAAATTCTGTTTCTTTTATGCATTTTACTGCAGTACCTTCCTTTTTATCTATGTTGCAGAACTTTGATGTAGCCCAGCTGGGCATATTTTTGATTTAGTTAAATAAAAGTCCACCGCAGGAGCGTAGGCTCCATTTCCGACCAAAAAAAAAGAAACTAAACCCTAAAAGGAAATTAATAAACCCTATTGATAAAATTTTTTAAACCAAATCTAATAAAACTCAACAAAATACTTTCATTTTAAGGCTCTTAACCTATAGGTTAGAAAAATCGAATTAATTAATATGAAAACAATGGATAACCCCAAATAATCACTGATACATTCATCTCGTGGGGAGATAATCTTAGGTGTTTGGACTATGTTGTCATGAATAAGGTTATGGTCGTGTGGTTTCTAATAACTTTTTTGTCAGAGTAATTTTTAGAGTTTTCATTGCGGAACGTTCTTGGCATGTTCTCCGACAACATAAAGTATCATAGTTACTCTTTCCCATATGGACTTGTTTCACTTTCCTCCAAAACTACTTTCTACCCAAAAATTACTTTTAATACTCTTGAAATATGTGCATTTCTCTCAACTTTTTACGTTTTTTAAGACATAAAAAATAATTTTCCGCTGAAAACTACTTTCTACCCACAAGTGAAACAAGAAACTTTGAGGTCGTTTATGTTTTTTACTCGATGTTATTAGTTTTTCCCATGTTTGTTTGTAATTTCACCGCACTTTATTTGGTCTCTTAATCCTCCAAACCCGTAAGTTACATCAAATAATTTCTCAAATAAAAAAATTCAGACCAATAAACTAAACAAAAAATTAGATAATTTGGATTTGCTACCAAGATCGATTTTGTCCCTTAAAAATAACTTGGCTAATTGAAGCAATATATTCTGAGCCATGCGGTTATCATTTCTTAATAATATGCTTATTGCTAATGAAAGTAGCAAATATTGTCACTATTGAGGGGTAAAATGTTATGAATTCTAGCAAATTCATGATCACCAAAAAAATTAGATTGCAATTGATCACAAATTATGATTGTGATTAGTTTGTGGAGAAATCTCAATCAGGGAGGCCTTATCACTTATCATAGTTGCTGGTGGTTTCTTATCTCATACCTTATAATAATCAGGCGAAAAAGAAAAGCATTTTCTTTTTAGTGAAGGAGTTTTCATTCAAGCGAAGCAGATAAGACATTATCTATTTATTAATTTAACCGCTAGTCCACTGACCAGAAAAGGGCATATGGATATGGATATGTTTGTTAAATGCATGGGAAATTGCGGATAAATAAATTAAGAATCCAACTGTCGGTACAGTTGGATTCTTAAACTTAGCCCAGGCCTTACGGCGACGAGTTTTTCGATCTATTAATGCCACTTGGTTGAAGTTGACAATGCCATGTGAATGAATATTAATGATTGAAGGATGTTGTCATTTGGGATTTTGGCTTCTAGTCTTTGCAACTAACAACCCCACCACAGTTTCCAGTTTTTTTTCCCTGCAATTGCCCTACATATATCAATAATGTAAAACGTGTTAATTCTAAAACAAAACAGAACCGTCTAGAGGTAAGTTGGAGATTCCGGAATTGCTTGGGAGAACAAATTGTGTACTGCATACAAAGTACTTTCTTGAATGTTACAGTTGTCAAGGAGACGACAGACTTTGAAACCACATGTCACACACTTAACATATACATGCTACACAGTATTAACAAAATTAACATAACAGAAATAACTAACTAATTATAAACCATGCTTAGTTCCTTCATTCATCCCCTTAAGCTTGGTTTATATGCTTGCAAGAAAGCATAGTCTTTCTTCTTCAATTTCTTGAGTATCTTTCTTTAGTAGATCACTTTGTAGCAAGGTTTCATGACCCTCTGTCTCAAGCATAAGCAACGCAGGTTCATCTTTATCATCATACTTCATGATTAGATTAGTCTTCTCTTCCTCTTCTTTGGAATTACATTCAGAAGCAAAGTGTCCTAACTTCCCACATGAGTAACATTTGATTTTATTTTTATCAAATTTTCTCTTGGGTTTATTCTCTTCTTCTTATTCGTCACTTGATTCTTCATCACCCTTGCTCTTACTTTGATCACTTCCACTCCTCTTCGTCACTTGATTCTTCATCACCCTTGCTCTTACTTTGATCACTTCCACTCCTCTTAGACTTGTGAGAGTATCCTTTGTCTTTCATGGAGTCTTCTTTGGACTTCTTCTTCTCTTTTGCTTTCCATTCAGCCTAGGTTAGTAATGCTATTTCATGATCCTTTTCACCAAATTCTTGAATCCTCTCCTTATGTGATGTGATCAAGCCCACCTGAACCCACCTTCTCGGCCTGCCTCGAGTCGGCGTTCTGACCAGTGGGCCAGCCCCCAGCCTGCCTCCACGTCGGCGATCTGACTGGTGGCGCTCAATCACAAGCCATGGGCTGCAGCCCATGCACCCCAACCTACAGGAGGATTCACACCTTTTATCCTGCAGGATGTTGGAGGTGGGATTTGAACCCAAGACCTCCCTTTATCAAGTGGGTTATGATGTGATCAAGCCCACCAGAACCCACCTTCCCGGCCTGCCTCGAGTCGGCGTTCTGACCAGTGGGCCAGCCTCAAGCCTGTCTCCACGTCGACGATCTAAAGTAGAGTTGGTTATCAAGTGTGGTAATCCCACCTTGATAAAGGGAGGTCTTGGGTTCAAATCCCACCTCCAACATCCTGCAGGATAAAAGGTGTGAATCCTCCTGCAGGATAAAAGGTGTGAATCCTCCTGCAGGTTGGGGTGCTGGCTTGTGATCGAGCGCCACCAGTCAGATCGCCGACGTGGAGGCAGGATGGAGGCTGGCCCACTGGTCAGAACGCCGACTCGAGGCAGGCCGGGAAGGTGGGTTCAGGTGGGCTTGATCATATCATAAAAAGAGGTTGGGGTGCATGGGCTGTAGCCCATGGCTTGTGATCGAGCGCCACAAGTCAGATCGCCGACGTGGAGGCAGGCTGGAGGCTGACCCACTGGTCAGAACGTCAGCTTGCCTCCACGTCGACGATCTGACTTGTGGTGCTCGATCACAAGCCATGGGCTACAACCCATGCACCCCAACCTGCAGGAGGTTTCACACCTTTTATCATGCAGGATGTTGGAGGGGGGAATTTGATCCCCTGACCTCCCTTTATCAAGGTGGGATTACCACACTTGATAACCAACTCCACTACAGTAGAGTTGGTTATCAAGTGTGGTAATCCCACCTTGATAAAGGGAGGTCAGGGGATCAAATCCCCCCTCCAACATCCTGCAGGATAAAAGGTGTGAAATCTCCTGCAGGTTGGGGTGCATGGGCTGCAGCCCATGGCTTGTGATCGAGCGCCACCAGTCAGATCGCCGACGTGGAGGCAGGCTGGAGGCTGGCCCACTGGTCAGAACGCCGACTCGGGGCAGGCCGGGAAGGTGGGTTCAAGTGGGATTGATCACATCATTATGTGCTTTTAAGGATCCTATAATTTCATCTACTGTCTTGGTCTTGAGATCAGAGAACTTCTCAATTGTGGATGATATCTCTTCTTCGATCTGATTCCCAAGTTCTCTGAGTTTACTTACTACTGTATTCACTTTTCTCGAGAATTCATCTATGCTTTCATTCTCCTTCATCTTAAGTCCCTCAAATTCCCTCATCAAGGTCTGAATTCTTACTTCTTTTATTCTATCAGCCCCTTGATTCATCATTTTGATCACATTCCATGCTTCCTTTGCAGTCTTCTTCGCACCCAATTGCAACAACATGTCTTCACTTATGGCTTGATAAATTGCAGTCGGGGCCAATTTGTCTTTCTTGTCATCAACCGGTCCTTCTCCTTCAACTGTTTCAAACACTCATTGTGCAAACATGAAAACTTGCATCTTGATTGCCCACGCTGAATAGATTGTCTTTGTCAATGTGGGATACTGGAACGTGATAATTCTTTCTTCTTGAATCCTGGATGCATCAACGAGAGCCCTTGAATTCCCAGATGTATCTCCACTCATTCTGATCCTTCTCAAACGCTTTGATACCAAATGTTAATTCTAAAACAAAACAGAACCGTCTAGAGGTAAGTTAGAGAATCAGGAATTGCTTGGGAGAACAAAATGTGTACTACATGCAAAGTACTTTCTTGTATGTTACAGTTGTCAAGGAGACGACAAACTTTGTAACACCCCGTCTTTACGCAGGGCGCTACTTAGAAGTAGACCTTACCTGGTACTACTTAAGTGGGTTGACAACAACACTTTAGGATCTTACAACGCGGGCACGACGAGAAAACCTTAAACCATCCAACTTTTTAGTTATTTAAAATTGAAATTACAAAATGTGCAAATGCCCAAGTCTATGCAAATGACACCCAATTAAACCAATTCGAAGAAGCAACCCATTCCCAACAACAATCTCTCAGACTAAACTTAATACCAAAAATACACAAACTTGAATCCAAAGAACTAATAATAATAACAATAATAATAAATGCACCCAAACCCCCTGACTAGTGACACGCGCATCAACGAACCGCTCCACCATTCGGCCTAGGCTCCTGCAAGGTTCCTATGTTATACCTGGAACTGAAAAATAATCCTGAAGGGTCAGCTACTAATCTATCAAGTTAGAAAGAATGCGGAAATTACAAGACGTTTGAAAAACAATTCTAAGGTCAGCATCCAAGTCCACAAACGCACTCATAACTCTAAAGGTTAATACCTAAATTAGTTTTGGTTAGTCACACATAGCCACATACGCATTCACAAATACAATCTTACAACAATGCAATTCCTCCATCTCGCAATTCAACCTCCAAGGCGCGGGGTTGCTCAACCTCGCGCCGAGTGCAGAGGCATGCCCTCTCACTCTACTTCACAATCTCCCTTCTAACCCCGGCTAAGCCTCCACTGGAGCACTTGCCAAAACACATAGATAATATTTTTCATTTTGAAGGGGCATGGTTTCCCTGTCACACGGACCATACATAGACAACTCTTCCTCTATTCCATCTACAATGGTCGTGCCGGAAACGGTACCAACACAGAGAAAACGTTCGAAAACTGATTTCCGATAAAACTCATTTAACAATCAATTTGCACACAACAGCACAATCAATTCCAAAACACTTCGAAAAGATATTCGGGACTAGTTCCCAAAACCCGTCCTACAATAACGACATAGAATCTAACATGATAGAGAAGAACCGAGCAAGTTGAAAATGACTTACCTCAAGTGATGGATCTCTGCGACCATATAAAAGCTTGGAATCCAAGTGAGAGCGTTCCCTAGTATGAAACGAGAGTAAGTAATTTCTCGAACAAGCAGGCATTGTGAACGAAATTAAAGTTCCACAAGTTCGAATACGAATGGATCCCTCACCCTAACTAAACCGACTCTTATAATAATACGAATCCTCACTATGACTTCACTAAGCAATTACTAAATTATTTCCACACTAGCTAGCTATCAACTAATTAATTAGCACACAAACTAGCTAGTTATTAAACTATTATCTAACAGCCTACGGCTCACCCAACAAACTCACTAATAAATTACGTATACTCCTAGATGATTAACAACAATTTCCATAGTTTAATAGAATTGAAACACACACTTAAACAAACAAGCCTAGATTAAAACATCTCCCCTAACTAAAAATTTACTCGTGTAGCACAACCAAGTACAACGACCATCGCACACTACTGACAAACCAACCTTCATCACCTTAATCAACACCTGCTCCACGAGAGACTTGTTTAATAATTAAGCTCCAAATAAGCCCCTAAACCACACTAGCCTCTTATCCGAACAACCTAACCAATTCGGTCCAACTCCTATGGAAACCACCGAGAATCCCGACACCAACACTCGACTACAAGCATCCCCCACTCGACATGGCTGACCCGGACTAGGAAGGAAAGAATAAAAGCAGAAGAAAGACAAGGTTTGGAGTACTACTTACAATAGCATAGGTGTTACTCTCCAAACCCGCAACGACGATCACCAAGGCCACATCGCAGACCTCCTTGAATTTGCTGGAACACGACTGCAGTCGGGGTAAAAGAACAGGGATAACTCACCAAAGGACGGGATCGGAAGAAGAAAGTGTTGGTGATTTGTGTCAAGTCATCAAATCCCTATAAGAGCATGTTGAGGTTAACAAGTCATATTGGTAATGTGAATTGAGGAATTGGCATATATGATTTTCCATGATGTGATAATAGAGAGTTGTCATGTATGAAATGATCCAAAAGGAAATCGCACACCAACGCCGAGGTAAAGAACCTCGTGTGCAACGGCGCAAGGCAAGGGCGCGCCTTCGAGACGGCGTCGCTCGGAGTCGGCGCGGTGCAACGGCACCGTGCAAGTGCGGGCACGGCGAGGACCTCGAACTTGAGGTTCGAGGCTCGGCATAGTTGGGGCACGCCTTGTCTTTGAACATGAGGTTCAAGTCACGGCTGCAAGGGCGCGCCTAGGGTGGTGCGAAGGCACGACGAGGCTAGCGACACACCTAGGAGGTTGCGGTGAAGCTTGCGGCGCGCCTAGGGCATTGGCCCATGGCGCCGAGCACTAGTAATGCTAAGGTAAGTCTTTGAGCTTTGTAATTGAGTCTTATGGCTTTGTGCATATTCTAACAAAGTTAGGAAGCTTAACTTTAGCTTGGAGAATGCTTCAAGCAAGAACCAAAGCTTAAGTTTAGCTTGGCACATGGCTATGTATGCTAGAAAGGAGTTTAGAAGCTTCATACTAGCTTAGAGTAAGCTCTAGGAGCTTGAACAAGCTCTAGACTCATTGTATAAGCTTTATAAGAAGCTCATGTAGCTTAGAATAAGCTCATGGAAGCTCAATCTAGCTCACTCTAGTTCAAGTTAGCTCAACAAGCTAGTAAGTCAGCTCAACTAGCTCAAACGCAGCTCAAGCCAGTTCAACTAGCTAGATGCTAGCTCAACTAGCTGAGGGCTAGTGACACTAGCTAAGTGACCTAGCTAGGTACCTAGCTATGCTAGCTAGGTGGAGGGCTAGGTGGGCCGGCCCATGGGGCGCGCCTATGGGCTGATGGGTCGCATGCACATGCGCATGGCATGGGCCTTGTGCCTTGCCATGTGGGCCGATTGCTTGGGCCTTTGGATTGGGTTTTGGGCTTCTCTCTTGGGCTTATTATAGGCTGGAATTAAAGCCATTTTGGAGTCCATGGGGGGATGCATCTAGACGCCCAAAGATGACAAGGAGAGAGAAGGAGGAAGTTACAACAACCGCCATTCAAGGCAGTTTTTGGACAGATTGTGGATGCCTATATAAGGGCAAAAGTCGGCCATTTTGATGGTAAGAAAGACAAGGAAAAATCAGTCCATTAGTCCACACAAAATCGGTGAGACAAACACAAGTAGTCGAGTAAGACTAGGCGGTGTTTTAAGTGGGAATACACGAGTGATTCAAGCACAAACGTGGTGATCATGGATGGATCTTCAAGCATGAAGATAGAACCTCAAGAGGCGTTAGATGGGCAGTATGTTCGAGTGAAGGATGAACCCCAAACGTCTATGGAAGAAGACTTCGTTCAAGTCAAGATCGAAGCGGAATCATGGGACTCGAATAAAGTACGCTTGTTCTAATAGTCGTGTCTTGCCAACATGTCTATTGTTTCATTTTGGTACGTTTTATCCCATAACGATATTGCTTTATCCCTTGGCATATTAATAGGGGCAATATACATTGAAGGAAAGCGGGATCTCATCCCGTGACTCGTAGCCTTTATCCAAGTCAAGTAATCTAACAAGATGATGAAGGGGTCGATGGTGATTGCCTTTGGGCCTACACCCATGAGACTACCCTTCAATGGGTCTACTCGTATTGCCTTGATTATCCTATGGATCTACAAGGGTCGACTTTCCTTCAACCAAACAATGCAAATACACGCTTTTATGATTGCATGCATACCCTAGAAACCAACAGAAAGGCGGTGGCGGAGTTAGCGACGTCTACGAGTAGGATCATCGTCAGTTGCTACTCGTGAAGGGCTGGAGAGTTTCAGCGATGGCGGCGAAATTGAGGAAGTGCGCAAAGAGGAGCGTAGGTTCTCTAGGTTAAGCTCTCGTTAGGTTTTCTTAAAAGATGGTTTAGAAGAGGGTTAATTTTTTTTATTATTATTATTACATATTTTTATTATTATTATCCTAATACTTCTAACGATAGAAAACCTCATCTGTAGTTAGCTTGTTAGAGTAAGATTTAAATTAATAAATTACAATCCTACCACTTAACTTAGTCACCAAGAATCGAGGTTACTTCCGGGGCAAGAAACAAGGTTCTTGGTCTTGAGGAATAAGTTAGACCCGGATATTGTTGTTATTGCCTATTTCAAACATGTCATGTTTTATATAGAAAACCAATGAATGTCATTTTTTTTTCATTCATTGTTTTTTTTCAATAGCATTGCTGTTATTGATTCCTGAAGTTGAGCTGCATGTCATGTTTTGTTGACTGACAAGCTAGAAGAGATAAATGCCTTCATAACAGCTTCCACATTCTTGAGTGTTGTACCCCAAGAACAAGCAGAAAAAGGGTTGTGATCTCACAATATTGTGGCATTCAATATCCAAGGCAACCTGAAATAGTCGTCAAAAAACCATATTACTACAACGGAATTGAGAAGCCATTTCCCAAAAGACACTAAAGTTGTACCAAATCTCTCCACAACTATATTTAAAGTGTAAAGATCTAGTAAGTTTGAACAATGGAAAAAATAACACCAGTCATAGAAACCTAAAATTGAAGATAACCATAAGTTATGACATTTTCATCTTATAGTAAATCATATTAGCTTACTTAATTCAATAAATACTAATAAAAGCTAAATAAGTTGTAAATACAAAATCAAGAGAGAACAGTCTAAAGAGTTTATCATAGGAAATGCAAATCAACTATTGGTTTGAGAGATTTTATTCAACAACAATTATAACCATCACTCGTATAAATTGGTTAAATGCCACGGGTTGAATCACTATGCAAAGTAAAATAGCATCAAAAGACTAAGATTTATCAATGAAAGCAATAAAATGTTGAAGTCGAGTTTTACCTGTGGTACCATTTGCATCAAATGGGGGCATTGCTTCCGACGCCATGGTTTCCTCAGTCAGTGTTGATGATTGCAGCAACACTCTTGTTGTTTGCTTTGAAGAGATTGCCAACAACTTCTTATCTTGGAAGTAATATCACAAAAGCAATATTAATGAGGTACATAAGTCTTGTAAAAGATAATTTTCTTCACCAGAGATCCACTGTACAATAAAGGCATAAACACCACCATGTTTAAAGCTTTCTCTACATCTGGACTTCGTTAATAGTGCTATAGCAGTGTTACCAACTGATGCAAAAATTAATGTAGGGTAGTTCTCACCTTGGTATTCTTAGTTGTCACCTTAACTATTAGTGTTTAGCATATCCTAATCATAAAAATAAGAAAGAGCATCATAGTAAGTTCCAACAATCAAATAACTGATGGATCAAATAAAAATGAATAAACAAATACATGGTACACACTCTTACATGCAGTCTTGCTCAATTTAACTGCCTGAATTAAATTCATGTGCAGAAGCTTGTAGTGCTTTATAGGTGTAAATTTACAAATTCAAGATGAATGAATCTTCTATAGTACATCATCCCAAGCACTGGATTGAAAATAGACAATATGGACAATACAAAATAGACAAGGAATGCATAGAAGCTGAAATACGAAGTCACGTGTAGAAGCCTGTGTCAATTTCAACCACTTCACCATCACCTCCTAGTGTTTTCAAAAGTGTTGCCCTGGCAAGAACCTAATAAGGTGGGAAAAGGCAGGTTATAAACAGAAGATAAACTAACCTTGATTCCTGAATTGATCTAACATAAAAAAGCACAAACAAATCATTAAGGAATTGCTTGCAAACCTGATTGATTGTACATGGCTACATGCTTGGACCTGCATGGGGCTGCATCTGAGAACCCTCTCAAATTTCATAATCTATGAAGTACACTACTATACTGTATGCCAGATTTAAATACTCATAGTTGCCCCCATGCGGAGAGGGAGATCTGCAGAGAAAGATGGGGAAATAAATAAGATATTCTCTAAGTATACGCATCCTTTTTTCAGGCAACATGGACCCGTAATTCTGTATAGGAAACAAGCTTAAAGCAAAAACCGAAGAAAGTACACACCAAAATAATGAGCATGCACCAAAAAAAACAAACCAAGAAAACACAAAATCAAAACATAGACATAGTTGTAGGAGAGTGATAGAGGATATGTAACACGAGGCAAACATCGATGAAGACAATGCAAAAACACAATTCTAAAACAAATCATCAAATAATTTATAAATTTACAAAAGAATGCGCAATTTAACCACGCATCAATTCAAACCCTTCAATTAAACAATCCAACACAAGCTACATATTTACTATAGAAAACATATTGTGAGCAATGATAAAAAACAATCTACAAGAAAATAAGAACGAAGAAATCTGCTGAATTTTACAGCATCAAATACAAGAAAGACTAACAAAGCATCCACATTAGAAAAGATGTATCTTCTAATGTGGATATTAGCATTGGATATGCTTATTAATCACATTCTCAATCGGGGCAAAGCAAGCAAATCTTATTAATGATTTATCTTGTAATGTGGATATCAGTACTCAATAGGGGAAACCGTATTAAAGGAACTGATATGCTTATTAAGCACATTCTCCAATAGAAATGTGGCATATACACTCCATCAAGAAATACACTTACTTGTTAGCATCCCATCTGCGAAGATCTTCTTCCTAGCAACCTCAATTCACCTAGCTTACTTCTTGAAAGCAGTTTCCTTCATTCGGCTGAACATCTGGTGATCAAGTCTCTCAACTTCCACTTAAACCTTCACAAGTGAAAAATAAATTAAGGGAAAGGAATCATAAATTGCCCAGCTACCTCTTGCAGCTGTGGAAGGCAAAATAATCATATCAAGATCCATTGACCAACTAAAAAGGGGTATACTTTTAAATTTAATATGATTTAAAAAGGGGTATACTTTTTTTCACAAGTGAAAAAACAGGAGCATTTTGTACATAGACACCACTCCGCCTATTTTTTTTCTTTTCTAAAACACCACTTGCCCATTCTATACCTATCCTTCTAAATTGTTTATACTCCGTCTCTTTCATCCCAACGAGAAGAAACGCTTCCTCTTAACCCAGTCTCCATCTCAGACGCTCTTTTCTTACTTTCCCTCTTCCGTTCATGTCCGTTTCCGTGCTCGAAATTTCGCTGCTTACATCTTCACGCTATTGCGATCGGAAGTTCTCCTTAGTTGTGGCTATTGAGGTTGAATTTGTGACTATCGACGTACCTAGGTTTGTTGGTTTCGTGTTTTGAATCTCATTAGTGTGCTATTGAAGGTGTCTTTGTAGGTTTGTTTGTTTCAACTTTTGAATCTAATTTATTATGGTTCTTGTTTCAATTGACTGTGTTTCCTTCTTCTACTACTTGAGCTTTTGTGTCATTATGTGCCATATGAAATTCTTAATGAACTCAAGGTGTTTGATTAAATGCCTGAAAGAGATTTAGGTCAAGCTAAATTAATAACTACTTTATTCTGATATCAGAAAATTAATCTTGTGGAACATTAAATCAATATGACAAGATTCAGGTTTTTAGCCAAAGTTTTGCATTGTTAATGTCTTCAAATCTCCATGTTTTATGGTCCTGGAAACGTTAAAAAAATATGACAAGCAGTACAAGCAAACTAAACCAATACATAAATTCATTCTTTATTGTTCACATACATCAACTAATTATAATTTTGATGGATAATTGTGTACTTCCCATTCAAGGAATGGGAACTTCTTACTCTTTTGTTCAATTGGTGAATGATATTGATTTTTTTGTTACCAATAAAATTCATAATGGATGTATGCTAGAATGCTAGGTGAAGTTTAATTATTGGATAATCTGAGACACATGCTTACTTGATCAAGTCTATCATGGTAAAGGGCAATATATCATAAACAAATTAAAGATTGTTATATCTTGATCCATTTGCATGAAAAATATTGAAAAACTGTTGCCAATGTAACATTGTTTTGAGGGTATGTTTTCTTATTGCTACATGTGTTTCAGACAATCTTATTGATAATAGCTTATGTTGCAAATAACCAAAGAGTTCAGTGTCTTCTTTTACAGGAAAAGAAGGAGATTCTACATCAGTTGTCTCTGATATTGTAAAGCAAGGTAACACAATTTTATATGGCCCCCTATTTTTTTGAGTGATGGGAGTTGCAATATTTAAGTTTAATGGTGGCTTTTTCTTCCTATTTTTCTTGGAAAAGTACTGGGGAATACAATAGTTTACACCACTTATGGCTTGCTGACTTTCTTAGGGTTTTGTCCAACACTATGATTTGGCAAATGCCTAATTATACAAATAAGTTGTGCTATCTTGATCTGAAGCATTTGATGATGCTTTTTTGCAGTTGTGTTTTATGAAATATTTGCTTTATGTGGGTCTCATTACATAATACGATCACTTGCTTATATCGTATGACTTGAATGTATTAGGTATATGCATAGGATTGTCTATATTTTCAGAAACATGTATGTGTTAGCTTTCTGTCTTTGGATGTGCTTCTATATTTGCAGAGTGAATATAGTGCTAACTAGGGGTTTCAACTATTATTTGTTATGTCTATTTGTGTATATTTATTTGTTTATTCATTCTTTTTGAGGTGATTCTAACATGATGTTGCTGTTTAGGTATATGTTATGCATGTTAGCCACGTGCTACAGAAAATAAGCTTAAATTTAGTGTATACGATGTACTCTTTTTTGCTTTTTTGTTTCTTCATTACAGATTGCTTTTCCTGGTTGTACTTTCAATCATTCGCAGTGTCAACATTGTGTTTTTTGTTGCTTCATGTATAGTTTTTAGAAATAGGATGACTTTCTTTGCTTCTTAACTTGTCAACTGGATGAGCATGTTCTATAGGTTATATTAGTATATTGGGTGTATATAAATTTATTTTCTTTTGGAAAGTCGATATTTGTTACTTTGCTAAATTGTTCCGTTGGGTGTGATGGCTTTGGATGTAAATTTTTTCCATTATTTGAATTTGATTATTTTCCATGGCAACTCTTTGTTTTAGGAAGTCACGTTCTCTTATACTTTACATACTTATTATGTTTTCATCTTGCTCCTACCTGGACATAACTGATTATTTACATTTGATGTAATTACGAGCTATAAGCATTGGACATGCTTTGAACTTTTGTGTCGTTTATGTTCGGACTTTTTCTCATTGACTTGTGTTTTTTTTCCAGGTTTTCCTTTTGCCTTTTTGTTTGTATGTTTGTCTATGCTTTGATGGTAAATGTGGTTTTCCTCGCTGCTAAATAGTCACTTAGGGTGTAGTTGGAAAGGTTCTAGTATTTATTTGCATGTAATCTTCAATTAGACTCTCCTTCTGATTCCATCTTACCAAGTGTATTCATCCTAATCCTTTTGAGAAATATTAGCCCCTGTGATACTACTGGTGATATTTATTATGTTCTTGATTTTTGTCTCTTTTTTATGGGTTGATTCCTTCCGTTGCAGCAGAGTCTTGGTAATATAATAATACTGATTTCAACAACACTATATTTTTGACACTCCATCCATATTTTGATGTTTCATCATCCATTTTTTAAATTTGAATTTAAGTTTTATGTGATGGTGTTTGGATTTAGATAGAGGCTGGTTTGCATTGTTTATGCTTCATATTCTCTTTGGTGATTTAGTATGTGTTTTATGTATACTTAGTTGTTTACTGTTGAGAGGAAATTACGCGCGCGGCACCCCCTAGTATAAAAAACAAATTGTTTCTTTTTAAGAAAAAAAATTAAAACGACGTCCTTTATTCGTTAATTTAAAAAAAAACATTCTCGTTTAACCTTTCTCACCTCTTCTTCGTACAGGAATGGCGGCCGGCCCTAAATGTCAAAGTTGGAAGAGGGGTCGCCGGCTGTCTTCACTGATGGTGCGCAAAATAACCGTTAAATAATCAAGAGTGAATTAGCGAATATAATAAAAAGTACAGCACGTCTCGTTGCATGTACGCATCTAAATGCGTCTTATATGCATAAGTTGATAATATGCCATGGTTATTTGACCCCGTAATTGCATGGGGTGCATATATATACTCGCACATGTTGGCTATGAAATTGGGCTTGGGCCAATTTCATCAAGCATAGGCCTTGGCCCATAGAAAAATCGATAAAGAACAAATGCTACAACTTGCCCCCACGTGACTTGCCAAGCATTCACAAATGAAGTAGCTTGTGAGCTATTTCATATTTATGTGCAAATGATCCTCCCACATCGGTCAAAATCAAGCAAGCAAACAACTCTCCAATATTATATATAGCAAGGCTATGAGATACTTATAAGGATCGAAAAACCTCTTCGGGTTAGGAATCTTTTCCTGTACCTAGATTCGATGTGCTTGATCTCCGAGTAAGATTGTGCTATTTACGGTATAAAGTCCAAATGACTTTAATTGTAACGAGGATTACAAAATAATCAGCTGAAGGGAGGGAAGGAGGAATAATCTACGTACGAAAACCGTTTGGTTGTACGGAATCCCAAGAGTTAGTATTTATTATAATCCCGTTTATAGCGCGGTTTATTTCGGGTTTCAACACTGGCGCCGTCAGCGGAAAGTGCTCTCCTTATCCGACCTACTCTCGGGTAATAATCAAGTAAGTGCGTCATCTTCCCTCTTTAGTTAGCCCCAGTCTTTGTGTGGAGCCATGGGGTTCGCCCCTGGCGTGCGGGCTTAGCCCCAATCTCTATGTGGCGCCATGGGGTTAGCCCTGGCGTGCGCAGGCTTAGCCCCAATCTCTGTGCGGCGCCACGGGGTTAGCCTTAGCGTGCGCGGGCTTAGCCCCAATCTCTGTTCGGCGCCACGGGGTTAGCCCTGGCGTGTGCGGGCTTAGCTGCAGTCTTTGTGCGGCGCCATGGGGTTCGCCCTTGGCGTGCGCGGGGTTGGCGATGACAATATAAAAGGACGAGGTCCTGACAATCTAAAGGACGAGGTCTTGACAATCTAAAGGACGAGGTCCTGACAATCTAAAGGGCGAGGTCCTGACAATCTAAAAGGACGAGGTCCTGACAATCTAAAGAACGAGGTCCTGACAATCTAAAGGATGAGGTCCTGACAATCTAAAGTGTGAGGTCCTGACAATCTAAAAAGACGAGGTCTTGACAATCTAAAAGGACGAGGTCTTGACAATCTAAAGGACGAGGTCCTAACTCTCTAAGCGAACGAGGTTCGCTAAACTCTCAAAAGGACGAGGTTCTAACTCTCTAAGCGAACGAGGTTCGCTAACTCTCAAAAGGACGAGGTCCTAACTCTCTAAGCGAATGAGGTTCGCTAACTCTCAAAGGACGAGGTCCTAATTCTCTAAGCGAACGAGGTTCGCTAACTCTCAAAAGGACAAGGTCATAACTCTCTAAGCGAACGAGGTTTGCTAACTCTCAAAAGGACGAGGTCCTAACTCTTTAAGCGAACGAGGTTAGCTAACTCTCAAAGGACGAGGTCCTAACTCTCTAAGAGAACGAGATTTGCTAACTCTCAAAGGACGAGGTCCTAATTCTCTAAGCGAACGAGGTTCGCTAACTCTCAAAAGGACGAGGTCCTAACTCTCTAAGCGAACGAGGTTCGCTAACTCTCAAAAGGACGAGGTCCTAACTCTCTAAGCGAAGGAGGTTCGCTAACTTTCAAAAGGACGAGGTCCTAACTCTCTAAGCGAACGAGGTTCGCTAACTCTCAAAAGACGAGGTCCTAACTCTCTAAGCGAACGAGATTCGCTAACTCTCAAAGGACGAGGTCCTAACTCTCTAAGCAAACGAGGTTCGCTAACTCTCAAAGGACGAGGTCTCAACTCTCGAAAAGTGCACGAACTCCACCTAATCCCGAGTTTAGATCGCGTTGCACAAGTTGCAAATCGATATAGCATGCACACATGTTTGTTGTCTCGTTGCCCTCGTGGAACGAGGACACCAAGCCAAGGGATTTTGACGGTGCGCAAAATAACCGTTAAATAATCAAGAGTGAATTAGCAAATATAAAAAAAGCACAACACGTCTCGTTGCATGTACGCATCTATATGCGTCTTATATGCACAAGTTGATAATATGCCATGGTTGTTTGACCCCTTAATTGCATGGGGTGCATATATATACTCGCACATGTTGGCTGTGAAATTGGGTTTGGGCCAATTTCATCAAGCATGGGCCTTGGCCCATAGAAAAATCGATAAAGAACAAATGCTACAACTTGCCCCACCTGACTTGCCAAGCATTCACAATTGAAGTAGCTTGTGAGCTATTTCATATTTATGTGCAAATGATCCTCCCGCAAGCAACTCTCCAATATTATATATAGCAAGGTTATGAGATACTTATAAGGATCGAAAAACCTCTTCGGGTTAGGAATCTTTTCCTGTACCTAGATTTGATGTGCTTGATCTTCGAGTGAGATCGCGCTATTTACGGTATAAAGTCACAATGGCTTTAATTGTAACGAGCATTACAAAACAATCAGTTGAAGGGCGTGAAGGAGGAATAATCTACGTACGAAAACCGTTTGGTTGTACGGAATCCCGAGAGTTAGTATTTATTATAATCCCGTTTATAGCGCGGTTTATTTCGGGCTTCAACATTCACCTCCAATCTTCTTGTTATTTTGGCGGTTCTACGACAGCTTGAGGGGTCCCTCCCCAGCTCCGCCTCTGACTCCCTATATGAAGTGAGCTCTAATTTCCACCATACTTCTTACTCGTCCTCCAAACCCTTTTCAATGGATTCCAATTTCCAAAATTTCCCAACTACACACGAATCCACGACAGATTACTCAAAGCCCCGAAAAGGGTATGCGCGAATTTTCATGACCAATCGAATTTGAACAGGCAACGGTGTGTGGAACGCTCGCTTTGTTCAACAACGACTATCAGCAGGCACTCGATTTCTTCAACTGGGTCGAATCCAATTGCGGATTTCAGCACACCACTGAGACGTAGAACAAGATGATTGATGTTCTGGGTAAGTTCTTCGAGTTCCATAAGTCGTGGGAATTGATTCGAACAATGCCAAGGAATCAACTTTCCATTCCTAATCACGCCACTTTTCGTGTAATGTTCAAGCGTTATGCCATGTCTCACATGGTAAATGAAGCAATTGAGACGAATTATATGCCGGATGAGTTTAACATGAAGGATGAAACCTCGTTTATCAATTTGATTGATGCTCTTTGTGAGAACAAACATTTGCTGGAAGCTGAGGAGTTATGCAAGAAAGAGTGTGTTTATGTGGGTATGAAAATGAAGATATATAACATGATTCTTCGCGGGTGGTTGAAGTTGGGCTGGTGGGGTAAAAGTAGGGTGTTTTGGGAGGAAATGGAGAAAATGGGGGTTAAAAAAGATTTGGTGTCATATTCGATATATATGGATATACAATGCAAGTGTAAGAAGCCATGGAAGGCGGTGAAGTTGTATAGAGAGATGAAGAAAAGAGGGATTCAGCTGGATGTGGTGGCATATAACATGGTTGTACATGCGATTGGATTATCTAAGTGTGTTGATTTTTCGATTCTTCTGTGTAAGGAGATGAATGAGCTAGGATGCAAGCCTTATGTAGTGACTTATAACATAATCATCAAACTTTTGTGTGAGAACGGGAGGACTAAGGAAGCGTATGAGATGCTTCATCAGATGGGCAAGAAGGGTTGTGATCCAAATGTTGTCACATATGCCTGTCTCTTCCGAAGTCTGGTTAGGCCTAAGGAGATTTTAAGGTTGTTTGAAAGGATGATAGAGAGTGGGGTTCAGCAAAGCTTGGATACTTATGTGATGCTTATGCGAAAATTCGGGAGGTGGGGTTTCTTGCGTCTTGTGTTTATGGTTTGGAAAAGGATGGAGGAACTAAATTGCAGCCCTGATGCGGCTACTTATAATGCTTTAATAGAGGCTTTGGTGGAGAAGGGCATGCTGGACATGTCGAGCAAGTATGATGGAGAGATGTTTGCAAAAGGGCTTTCAGTTAAGCCAAGAAAAGAGCTACTACTGGAGTCAAAGATGAATGACCAGTCCGGTGAGGTGAACTTGTTGCGATACTTAATTACCTTCTCCGTGGAAAGTTCATGCACTGCTTTGAATGGATCGCTCAAAAGAGTGAAATTTTCATTCATTGAACTGCTGTTGTGGTTTCTCTTTGCGTGGTGCCCTGTTTTTGGGACATATCTATTGCTAGAAAAAATGACAAGCACTCAGAAGCGGCTGCAACTTATAATGAGGTGTAGTTCTAAGTTTATTTGAGCTCAACTTACATAGCAAGTACATGAGTGTAGCCAAATGGACCATATGCCATAAATGCAAGAATGTAGAAAAAAAATTGCATAACCCATTTATACATGAAGTTTTGCTAAAAAAAAAAACACAGAATTTAGAAGTACACCTCATTTTAAGTGATGGATTTGGATGTAAATTTTTTTCATTATTTGAATTTGATTATTTTCCATGGCAAATGCAACTCTTTGTTTTAGGAAGTCACGTTCTCTTATACTTTACATACTTATTATGTTTTCATCTTGTCCTACCTGGGCATAACTGATTATTTACATTTGATGTAATTACGAGCTATAAGCATTGGACATGCTTTGAACTTTTGTGTCGTTTATGTTCGGACTTTTTCTCATTGACTTGTGTTTTTTTTTCCAGGTTTTCCTTTGGCCTTTGTGTTTGTACGTTTGTCTATGCTTTGATGGTAAATGTGGTTTGTCTGGCTGCTAAATAGTCACTTAGGGTGTAGTTGGAAAGGTTTCAGTATTTGTTTGCATGTAATCTTCAATTAGACTCTCCTTCTGATTCCATCTTACCAAGTGTATTCATCCTAATCCTTTTGAGTAATATTAGCCCATGTGATACTACTGGTGATATTTAGTATGTTGTTGATTTTTGTCTCTTTTTTATGGGTTGATTCCTTTTGTTGCAGCCGAGTCTTGGTAATGTAATAATACTGATTTCAACAACACTATATTTTTGACACTTCAGCCATATTTTGATATTTCATCATCCATTTTTAAAATTTGAATTTATGTTTTATGTGATGGTGTTTGGATTTAGATAGAGGCTGGTTTGCATTGTTTATGCTTCATATTCTCTTTGGTGAGTTAGTATGTGTTTTATGTATACTTAGTTGTTTACTATTGAGAGGAAAGTACGCGCGCGACACCCCCTAGTATAAAAAACAAATTGTTTCTTTTTAAGAAAAAAAATTAAAACGACGCCGTTTATTCCTTAATTTAAAAAAATAAACATTCTCGTTTAACCTTTCTCTCCTCTTCTTCGTACAGGAATGGCGGCCGGCCCTAAATGTCAAAGTTGGAAGAGGGGTCGCCGGCTGTCTTCACCTCGAATCCTCTTGTTATTTTGGCGGTTCTACGACAGTTTGAGGGGTCCCTCCCCAGCTCCGCCTCTGACTCCCTATATGAAGCGAGCTCTAATTTCCACCATACTTCTCACTCGTCCTCCAAACCCTTTTCAATGGATAACAATTTCCAAAATTTCCCAACTACACACGAATCCACGACAGATTACTCAAAGCCTCGAAAAGGGTATGCGCGAATTTTCAAGACCAATCGAATTTGACCAGGCGACTGTGTGCGGAATGCTCGCTTCGTTCAACAACAACTATCAGGAAGCACTCGATTTCTTCAACTGGGTCGAATCCAATTGCGGGTTTCATCACACCACTGAGACGTAGAAAAGATGATCGATGTTTTGAGTATGTTCTCCGAGTTCCATAAGTCGTGGGAATTGATTCGAACAATGCCAAGAAATCAACTTTCCATGGGAAGGTGTGTTGTTGTAGATGTCTCAACTCTTACTTTGTTGCTTGATCTAGAACTTGTTCATTTGGAGCTGAATGATATGCATGGAAGAATGTAGCGGTGTTTGTTTGGGCTCGTGATTGTGGAGTTATTGTATATGTTAAGTTGTTCAGTGACATTACCTTTCTTGTAAACTGTACTATTTTCTGGAAAATCTGGGGTATATATATTCTGCACATGCTTTCTTTTGTATTTTGACCTTCTACTCATTAGCAATTTGTATATACTGTCTCCTGCTAACTACTTTTGATTGTGGCAGATATTTTGCTGCAGGGAGCGCTGATTCCTTGGTCAGCCTTTTGGGATATCTTAAAGATGCTTTGTGTGCGAACTTAGTCAGAGATGACAGTCTGCAAATTCTTTTTTCAGGTGGCCAGTCCGAACCATAAGCTTCAATCACACTGGAGAATACATTGCTTCTCCCAATGAAGACTTGTTTATTGATATAGCAAGTACTTGAACTTTTGAACCTAGCCTTGCCATGAGAGGCACTCACTGCTGCTTTATTTTGCAAAGAGAATGCTCCATGTAATTTGATGTATTTAGATCTTGCCTAAACTTGTCTTTAGATCAAATTTGGCTTGCACTTCAGCTTTGCAATTGAACTTGGTCTGCTAAAATTTGATTTCTATGTACTTTGTATGAATTTGATTTACATTGTGAAAACATTTAATATTCTATTAGGGTTGAGCAAATGAAGAACTTGAAGATCAGTTAGTTTGAACTAAATTGGTCAATCTCTTCTTTGTAAAACAGGAAAATATTGAAAGTGGACGATCTGTCCATCAAATACCATGCCAGGCTGCAATGAACAACATCGAATGGAATCCCAAGGTTAACTTGCTTGCATATGCCGGCAATGATAAGAACAAGTATCAAGCAGATGAGGGTAAGAGTCCCCCCCCCCTCTCAACTTCATTACGTAAAGTTTCTTATAAAGTTGAAGACTGAAATTAATCTTACCAGAAACACCTTTTTATTCTGGTCTGTTTCTTATGGCAGGCGTTTTTTGTATATTTGGATTTGACAATGCTTAGTATCCAAATGTGATATTGGAAAGAGATAATTTATGTTTCTCTGATGATTGAGTTGGATATAGTTGCTGTCTACCAAAGGATTCTGCAGTACTATGGTATTAGATTGATGCTTTAGAATCAGCAAAAAAAGGCATGGGGACGTTTTGTTGATCTTTCTGCATTGTTTGGTGCTGAGTAACATTGAAAAGAGAAAAAAAAATTTGAGCCCTTCAATTGGGAAAAATTACACATTGTAGCTAAAGAATGGTTTTGACATTGTCCATAAGATTCTCTTGTCTAGTGCAATCATTATACGTTAATCTTGCTAGTGCAATCGCTCTAACGCATCTTCTTGCTCATTGGCTTTTATACAGTGCCTTTGAGATGGATTTAGTCTCTATATCAATTTGGTACATTCTAACTAAATTCAGTTATTCTTGGATCTATTGAACGTACCCCTTTTTCCTTGTGCAGGGATACCCCCATCTTGACCCCCAGACTCCGCTGTAGTGGAGTCCTGTTGGCTAAATGGTGATGGTGTTGCTAGTGTAATCACTAGCCATTAACTAAACTTTCAAAGATATGCTAATTAAATTATCCAATCAGTAATGTGGCATTATAATATGAAGAATGCCACAAGCCCACAACTTGCTAGTAACAAACGACAATGAAGAATGGTAAAAAACAGTGCAACAGTCATCCAGGCAGGCTAATATGTGAGTCTTAATGATAAAATCAAATCACAATTTTATCCAAATATAAGCCCCTTGATTCAACCCACAATAACATATCAGCCAAAATTTCACTCCAATGAGACTACAAAGAAAGTCTCTTACAACCTTCATATTTGTTACTGCTAATACAATACTGATCTGCAATAATAATCTATTGACATAAAAATAGCATATTCTTAGGCCCCAAGCTATACTCTGTGTATATATTAATCATGCCTAGTGAATAATGATACTTACTCAAGAATTCATTCATACAAATCATTCTCTCTACACAATCCTTGTTCTTATAGCGTTCTCAATAGCAAATTACCTCGTATGGCACGAGACAAGTGTTCGCCTTGGAGTATCGATCTTGACATCCTTCACCACAAAAGAATCAACATAGAACTCATTAAGGTCGTCCAATGTATTTTGGGGACCTTGTTCAAAAATCAAAACGAGGCCCTAATAAAAAGACATAAATCATACAAGTACAAAATAATAATTTATATTTTACCATACTACTAATACGACGATTCATATTTCATAAACATAAACCATAAAAAGTATTATTAAATTTCAAATTAGTGTACCCATTCACTTGAAAAGAAGCATTTCTTCTAGTATTGTTTGAAATAAAATCTTCAATCAACTTTTCATGATCAATCTCTTCCAAAAGATTATTCTCAATTGCAATCATAGCTAATCCATTAAGCCTTTCTTGTGTCATTGTAGAACGCTTGTAGGACTTGAGCAACTTTAACTTTGAAAAGCTCCTTTCTGCAGATGCAAAAGTCACGGGAAGAGTTAACAAAATTCTATATACAATTATTGCATTAGGAAAACAATCCATAAGTTTCAAATACTTCAAAATATCAATAGGTTGCATCATTCTCTTAGGCAAAAAATTATGCAATAATTTTAACTCCATGTATAACTCATTTGCATCAATATCAACATTTTCATGTTTCCTCAAGGAAGTTTCAATATGAGAACAAGAAGATTTCAAACGTCATCCAATAAAAGCAAATTTTTGAGAAGTAAACAAGAAGCCAAATCTATTTTCATATTCTTAATATTGCTCAAACCTAGTTGTAAGTGACATAATTGCTTGATCAACAACAAATAAGAAATATTTCGTCTTAAACGACTCTTCTGCAGTTTGTGGAGCAACTTCAAATGTATCATTTTCATTCTCGTCAAAATGTTTTTTCCTTCTAATGACACGCCTTTGAGAAAAATTTGGATTAATATCATTCTTAATGGCAATGTCATTTGCTATTTCCAAGGCACTTAAAAATCCAGTTTCTCTATATCCTTTAAAAAAAGAAATCAGCCCCTTAATTTTTTCAATAGCAACATCAATAAGCATATCTTTTGATTGTAAATGCTTGCTAACTGTATTAATTGCATATAACACTTTATACCAAATAACTATAGATACTAAAAACTCAAAATCACCAAGCTCATTTTGTGCCAACGATTTAGCTTCACTTCTAATTTTTGAATCATTATCATTATCTGCCACTTGAAGTAAAGCTTCCCTAATTTCTGAAACTTGAAATCTTATAGCTTTAACACTATCAACACGACTCTCCCAACGAGTAGACGACAATGATTTAACAATCAATCCATTCACATTTTTCTTAAAAAATTCCCATCTCTTAGTAGAATTAGCAAAAATAGTATAAAACCGTTGAATCACTCCAAAAAAGTCCCTAGCTTTACCACATGTGTTTGCCATATCGCATAAGGTTAAATTAAGACTATGTGAAGCACATGATGTATGAAAAGCTCTAGGGTTTATATCTAAAAGTCTTTTTTAAACTCCTTGATTTTTTTCCTTTCATATTTGACCCATTATCGTAGCTTTGTCCTCGCACGTCATCTATATCAAGTTCAAGAGATTTTAATTCATTTTGTAAAGCATTAAACAACCCCAGACCAATTGTATCATTCACTTCTAAAAACCCTAAAAAAGATTCTTCAATACTTACAGAATTCGAAGAAAAATCCACATATCTTAAAATCAAAGACATTTTCTCTTGATGACTTATATCAGGAGTACAATCAAGAATCACAGAGAAATACTTAGCTTCTTTTATTTATTTTTTATTTTAGATTTAATTGCACATCTAAGCAAATGTATTAACTCATTTTGGATCCTAGGTCCAAGATAATGAAAATGCATCTCATCATTTGTAATACGGTGAACATGCTCTTGAATAATTGGGTCAAACTCAGGCAACATTTCAATCAAGCCTAAAAAATTTCCATTACTATTTTGATACAACTTTGCATTAGTACCACAAAATGCTAAAGTATGCTTAGCAAGAAATTTTACAACAGAATTGATTCTAAACAAGACTTTCTTCCAATGCTCCTTTTCTTTTTGAATTAGTTTTTGAGCCACTTTATCAATAGTTTGCTCCTTTTTTAGTCTTAAACGCAAATCATACCAAGTAGCCATATTTTGAATATGCTCAAGACTTGTTTCATGATCTCTAAGTCTATTACTAAGATGTGACCAATCCATAAAACCCTCATTCACTAATTGACTTTTTCCACACCCTTTTTTGAATATTTTACAACAAAAGCAAAATATCTTATCAAGCTCTAATGAATAAACAAGCCAATCTCTAAAACACTTCTCACCATTTGGTAAAACTCTAGGATAACACGCAGTTGTAAATCGTCTACCAAATTTATCTTTAGGACCCTTTTCAATAGACAAATTAGTTCTAGGGCCATTTATTACTAAAATATCAATTATTTTAGAGTCAAGCGCATCCCAATATCTTGGATCATATATGTCAAAACTAAAAGCAACATTCTCATAATCATCCTCATTATCATGTACAAAGTCAACATTATCATCATCTATTTCATCAGTATGATCAACATTAAGATTAACATTTTCAACTGGATCATCATTAGCATGAATATCATCAAAATTAACACCCAAATCAGCAACCAAATGCACATCTACATTAGCAACGAAATTTGCATCCACATTAACACCCAAATTAGCATTCAAATTGGCATCTTCATTATGAATTTCAGGAGGAGGTTCCAATTCTCTTATAACAAATTTATCAAGAGCACCTTTTTGAGATTGGATGAATTCTTCAACTCTTTTTTTCTTTTTACGTTTTATATTTCCATTATCATATTTCCTTACTCTTGAAGACAAAGCTAAATGCTTAAAACAAAACATAAAGACAATTATAATTAAAAAAATTGGTAATCAAGAAGGAGAAATACAACCTGGAAAATTATCCGGACGACAATCCAAAATTCATTTGTCACCTTTATAAAAGCAATTGAATGTCGTTCCTAAACAAGAAAATAATCAATTAGTCCTACATATAAAATAATATATTGAAATCTAATTATTCAATTTGTAATACAGTTATCAAAAATAAGTTGAACTCCTAGCACAAAATTACCTTAAACTAATTAATTATTTTTTGTTCAAGTTAAATTATTTTATTATATATACAAGTAACTAAGTAAGATGCAAAATTAATTAAATTTATCCTACTTATTAACTCCCAAATCCGAACACATTGATCTAATGATCTTGAATCCTGGTGACTAATTGATTGTCTATATACTGTACTACGTTGATATAGAGAACATGATCACTAGATTAGATACAATGTACTGATTTTTCACACAATTAAACAAGATAATTCGATCATTTAATCTCCCATCTTCTAAAATTAAAATCAAGTACTAAATTAACCCATATTCTGAAATTCAACCTCAAAATTCTTAATCCTCAAAATTCAAAATTGAAAAATCAAAATCAAAATCAAAATTATCTTACCTTTCACCCGGTTCCAATTGCAAAGCAAAATTGCTTAATTCTTGACAAAGATACTTTGGTAGTTGTATAAAGAGTAAAATTAATGGAAGAAAATTGGAAAAAGGGAGTGAATTGCAAGAAGCTTTTAGCGTGCAGGGTGAGGCTAAGAGTTTGCAACAAGATAAGTAGAGAAGTGTGAAAAGAAAAAAGGGAAAGAGGGGTGTTCATTGCTCCATTAATTGACATGTTGGGAGAAGAAAATCTCTAACGTGGGAGAATAATGGAGAAGATGAAGGGTCTTTTTTTTGGAAAAAGGAAAGAAAATAAATCATCATAATAATACATATTAGTATGTATTCCCGTACCTTGTACGGGTTTTTCTTAAATAAAATATTAATAATAAAATATTTTAAAATATATTTATTATTCGAGAAAAGTAATAACGTAAACGCTTAAATATAATTTTTTTTATGATCTCCATAAAAACATAAGACAATTATCATATAACTAATCAATATCTTTTCATATATGGTAACAAATGATTGGATTATAATAATAATCAAATTGGCAAGGAGATTGCTAGTAATATACGGTTATAAAGATAATATTCAATTAAGATATCTTAGTTAAAAAACGATTCTATCTAAATATTCGTTTATTTTCGATTGTAATTTTTCATTATGATTTTCTTGCAATCTGCGTATAAATCAAGTATACTTTTTTGGTTAGTTCATATTTTTCTTTCATAATATAATTTTTAGATATGATCGAATCTTTTTGTTAATAAATCTTTAATATCCAATCAAAATTATAATTTATCTTGAGATTTTTATTTATGATTTATTTGACAACTTATATACATAAAAAGCCAGTTTAAGATTATGATCTTTTGGTTATATTTTCCATTATGTTTTTATTATTATTTAAATATGAGTCCGGTTATAATTTCCCATTATGTGTTTTTTTTGGTAATTTACATATAAATCAAGACAATTTTTTTTACCAAATATTAAATTTTTTATTTTGTAATCTACAGAACAATATATCAAACTATCTATCTAACCATAAATTTTAATCACGAATTTTTTAAAATTAATTTCTAATTCGTTATTTTAATATTTTATAAATGGCACCTTTTTAAATTTTCATCCATAATTATATTGAGTTTTTATGTTAATATTCTATCTATAAATATGACAATTAACGATTGTATTGTTATTAAATTTCAATATCTCAATCACCATACTTAGACACTTATTTTTTCTATATGTATTTTCTATCTATAAGTATAACAACTTTCTAATTAATATGGACCGTATTTTTATATTAATTTTTTATTTTTCTTATATCATCATTACTATAAAATAAATCGGATATTTAAAAACTTCAATTTAAACCACATCATCCATTTTTTAAATCAATCTGATTAGTTAAAATATAATTTAATTTTTCTAATTTGTTATATTTATATATTAAACAAATCAATCAATCAATACATTAGTTTTACTTTTGGATATGATAATTTTTTTAGATAAGATACGTTATTTAAAAAAAACCTTTTATATATCAATTTTTAATAATTATATTTGGATATGATAGTTTTTTTATAGACAAGATACGTTATCCATATGTATGATACATAAAAAATACTAATTTAAGATATTGGAGTAAAATATATAAGTTTTTTTATTCATAAATTAAATATGATAACTATAAAATCATTTTTTATTCTATGTATAAGTATATTGTTAATAACATATTTTTAATATTAAATTTCTATCCATAAATATGATAAATATAAAATAGTAATTTAATATCTCCACTACCTTTTTTACTTCAATATTCCATAATAAGTTAATTTAATATCTCTAAATGAGATAGATAACTTTTATATCTATATAAGTATGAAATATGAAGCGTATTTTAATTTATGGGTTTTCAATATTAAAATTTTAAATTCTTATATATTAACTTTCTATTAAAAAGTATACTAACTTTTTAATTATTATGAATCATTTTTTATTATATATTTTTATATTCATTTCGGATTTTTATATTAATTTTTTATTTATAAGTATGTCAACGTTTTTAATTAATATTGACCATATATTAATTTCGATTTTTTTAATATTAATTTTCTATGCTTAAGAATGATAACTTCTTAAATTTCCATCCATAAATATGTTGACTTTTATATATTAATTTTCTATTTATAAATATGACAGTTAAATGCAATATTGTCATAAAATTTAATGTCAATTACCATATTTTTAGTTCAAAATTTGTTTATATAAATATGGTATCCATACTATGCCCACTTTTTTAATTAATATGGATCATGTTTTTAATGGTAGAATTTATATTAACTTTTATATTTTCTTATGTTAATTTTTCATTCATAAGTATGACAACTTTTTAAATTTTTTATCCATAAGCATGCTGATTTTTCATACTATTTTTCTATTAATAAGGATGAAATACTTTTAAATTAATGTCGGTACAAATATGTTGTGTTTACAATATATTAATTTTCTAATCATAAGTATGTTGATTTTTTATATTACGGATCCCTGAATAAATAATAAAAAATTATTGATCCCTTAATCAGTTAGGTTTAGTCATTTCAGGTTGGATGAGTAGGGGTTTATGTCGTTAAAATTTGTAGGTTTATTGAGTCAATTCATTGCGGTTTTTGTGCGTGTTCGTCTCAACCCAACGATTTAAGAGCGTTAACTTTTTAATGATTATTACATAAATATTACAAATAACGTTTTAAGAATAATATAATATTTGTATAAATTTTACCAATAAAATATATTATTATAATAAATATATTATTTATAATATTATTTTTATTATATAAATTATAATACATATATCATATTTAAAAAATATATTATAATTTTTATTTAAAAGTCCCCGGGTAAGGCCCGGGATATTTGCTATCATATCCAAAAATAAAAGACTGTTTAATAATCAGATTTTCTATCATATATTCTAAAAACATGGATAAGAATTTATCATTCCAAAAATAAAAGATTATTTTTAAAAAAAAAAAGGGTGGTGTGGTCCAATCTAAAAGTGACATGTGTCGGTTAATAATTTTTTGGGAAATTTCTTTTGGTGCCCCTAAGTTTTTTGCCTTTTTCTTTTGGTGTCCAAGAAAAAAAACTTATTTCTTTTGGTACCCCTGAGGTTTTGACTTTTCCCATTGACACCCTTCTCCGGTTCAAATTAGTTAAATTCAAGCTCACCATCATGTTTCTCACCCTTAAATTAGTAGGATTTGACTATTAAAATATTAAAATTCATAACCTAACCATCCCAATTTGAATTTGTAAATAATTTTTTAAACAACCCCTTAAAATAGAGAATTGTTTAAAAACTCAAATTGATGTAGTTTGGTTATGAATTTAAGTGTTTTAAGAGTTGATTCCTACTAATTTAAGGGTGATGAACATAATGGTAAGCTTGAAATTAACTAATTTGAACCGGAGAGGGACGTCAACGGAAAAATCCAAAAGCTCAGGGGTACAAAGAGGAATAGGTTTTTTTCAAGTGCACTAAAAGAAAAAGGCAAAACCTTAGGGACACCAAAATAAATTTTCCTAATTTTTTTAACCTCCATTTAGATTATAGTTATGATGACACGTTAAAAAAGTAAGGGTATGATACGTAAAAAATTAAGGGAGAAGATGAAGGATCTTTTTTGGAAAAAGGAAAGCAAATCTCTCACGTGGGAGTAGCTCATATCATAATACCGATTTTATACCTAATAATATATATACACTAAAAAAATATGGGTGACTCTAAAAATTGGAAACCCTGTTCCATTGTGCTTTTTGCACAGCCCAATGGACCGGCCTGCAGGTCGCCCCTAGATCCGTCTTTCTGGTCTCTGTGTTTTTTATGGGTATGAAATTGAATTCGTTTGCTGAGCTTTATAATGGCGTTATTGTGCAGAAAAACACACGACAACAACGAGCGGAGGACAAGTCAGGGGCTTCCGAGACGTCGCCTATCGCCTACAAGAGAAGACGTCCGCCACATCTGAATCGGCCGCTGGTCTCAAAATTGGAGACGGCGGCGCTATCATCGGCGTTTTAAGGGCCGAAGAAGCATCGAAGATGCTGGTCGCTGAATCTTCACCGACGACGCCCTTGAGAAACTCAACGGATCTCAAGGTTGGCTTTCTAAGCTTTTAGGTCGTTTGATTTAGCATTTAATTTATAAATTGCTTTGTTGTACTACACCAAACTAAAGAACTTTCTTGCAAATAATCTCCTCTCCATCCAGTCTGCGAATCTCTTCATATAAGGAAAGCTCCCAAACTCAAGGACAAATTCAACTACTTGTTTCTAGCCATGGTTCTCAACTCGATTTTAGTATTGGCAGTGAGGCGAGTGGCTCCAAGGCAGAGAGGACTACTCATTGCCTTTAGCCATACACCTCCTTTGGCCTGCACAGTAGCTATTTCGTGATAGGTACGCCGGTTTATGCCCTCTTATATCGGTTCTCATTGATTTTGCGCTCAGAGGACGAATTTGGGCCATTGTATAGTATTATTTTGTTTTACTGCTGTTAATTTTTGGGGATTAATTATGAGTCTTCGATCTAGGTATAGTTGTTTGCCAAAATCAGGTTATGAGACTTACGTTGACAACATTCCAAGTAATTTTAGCATTCTCAAACTTATATTTGCATCAAAGTTTATTCTTGTGCTTAGCAATTGTGTTTATTGTGTTTCTTGATTGCATTAACAGGTCTAGATGAAATTAGGATGCGCGGGCTACGGGGAAATGCCTCGGTTCCTAGAGATAATCCTTATTCCGTGAATCAAGAATGGCACTGGATGTTTGGGCTATTTATGAAATTGCAATCCTCCTAGCTTGGTCAATTGATAATTTATATCTATTATATTTTTCCCTACAGGGAGGTTTGTGTCCAAAAAAAATCGAGCATGGCCATCCCAAGATGGTCTTATGAAGCTCTCTTAGGTTCTCATCAAGGTGAGAATCAGATTTCAGGCTTATTATTTCCTGCTTCCATATTAGTCTTCTAATGTACACTAAATTTTACAGTTTCTTTAATCTTCAATCGCAACTTTAACCTTGGTAGTTGCCTCTTCATATAGGATCTAATCTAAGAGGTAAATTGTATTCAGTAAATCTTAATCAATTCAAATTAGTGCATACGAATGATAATAGCTTCCTATTGGATACTTTTCTTATTCAATTTGGGGGTGAGCCATGCTATGTAAGGTGACAAAATCTCAACTTCCTAAAAAAGTTTGGCTTCACCCATGACATAGTTAGTAATTAAAAAATTGTAATTCTGGACTCTGGCTATCTCATCTTGAAGGAGTGGAAGACTCAACTAGATGAAGAAACTGTGACGATATTTTACGATGAGCACTCTTCCAAAAGCTTCTTTTCGGGTTGTATTCAAAACATGACATTGCCAAGGTACACAACATTCTCACTTATGATTACATTTCTAGCTATTGAATGCAAGTTTCCTGTCACTGTATGGCTTGGTGTAGATAACTATGGATGGATTAAGCCACTTTCATATCAGTTTTTGTACTGTAGTTTTGCTGGATATTCCTTCTTTACATGCGTCATCAATGGTTTGCTGATGTGCTTCTCATCATTTGTTAACTAAAATTTCTGATTAAAACTATCTTGCGTGGAAAGAGTTTTAATTTGTATAATTGTATTTCCTTAAACCTGTTTAAAAAGGGAAGGCTGACTTACAACAATTATTACAATTTATCGTTTGAAAACTTAGGTATGTTTGTTTTGTGGGATTTGATAGGATTTTAAAGGGAGGGAAATGATGGGATTTATTTTCTCTTGTTTGGCTAATTTTAATGATGGGATTAAGTGAGATTTTGATGGAAAGTATGAGAAAATTCAATGGGAAATGATTGGAATATGAAAGGAAAATGAATCCCATTAAATTGGTGGAATTTGGTAGGAAAATAAAAGCTTATCTTTTTTGATGCAAAATAAAAGCTTATCGAACAATAATCACGCATATGAGAATTTCTCTCTAACCCAATAAATGTTGGAATTTGGTTATTGAGGAAGTTTTCAAAATACATTTTCTGCTATTTTATTATTTCAAGGACTAATTAATTATGTTGGATTGAACTCCACTAAATAACTTTTTTTTCAGGTACGTTGATTTTCATTTCATTAGAACGCTTGTAGGCTAGTGGCTACTATATCTATATGAATTTTTATTTCTCATGTTTCTTATAGTACGTAAGTACGTATTTTGCTATTAAATTGTTGGATAATTACTTAAATAATTGTTCAATGATTTTTATATGAAGGTTGGTATGTATTTTTTATTTGGTTTTTTTATGTACGCATTTTTGGCTTAGTACGTATTTTGTTTTATCTCTTTCACAATTCAACTAAACTAACTTGTATATAGGTTTAGTAGTGACAAAAAAAGTGATTAATATTCACTTTCCATTCACATTCCTTCTTCAATACCAAATACAGGAAATAATTTCCTTTCCTTTCATCCAAATACAAAAAAGACATTTTCTCATCCATTCTCTAATATTCTCTCCCTTTCTTTTCTTTTCTTCTATTTTCCCATACTTCACCTCCCTTTCTTTTCTCATCAATTCTCAATTGCCAAACAGGCTCATAATATTGACTACCTAGAAGTTGTTGCAATTTAAGAATCACTGCGACGTCATTAATTGAATCCATTTGATCTCTTTAGCTGAATGTCTTTCACCTAAAAGTTTGCAATTTTTGCAGGTTCGAATGGTGCTTCTGCAACTGGATTGAACTTGGCTGGTAGATTTTTTTAATGTTGGAGGTTGCAGTGCAGGAAAGGCACTTGCCTACGGTGGCAGCGCAAAAGGAGCCATGTTTTTTGAGACCCTGGTGAATCATGAATTGTCTCTATTTTCTTTCTTAGGTTGTGAAATATTAAATTTGATGGTTACTCTCTATTGTCTTCCATGTTCATCCTTCCGTTTCTTTATTTTGTTCTATGGTTGTGTAACATTTTTAAGAGTGCTCCTTGCCAATTCAAATGAAGTAACATGAGGCTCTAATTTTGAGGATAGCTCAGTCGAAGAGCAAAATGTAGTTTGTGGTCTCGAATAATAAATTATCACTCCAAACTTTATGTTTATTTTTGTCATAATACAAATGTTTATATTAATTTTGCATCCATATCTATTTTTTTTTCAAAAAATAATTCTTTTTTATTAAAAAACATAATTTTAAAAATAAAGGGTGAGTTATAAATATTTATTTCCATCTTATTGAATTTAATAGTTATTAAAGTATTTTATAAAATTAAAAAAATTTCTTCTATTGCCCTCTTATTGAATTTAATAAAATCACCCTTTATTTACCCTTTGTTAAAAAAAAACTAGAAATGTTTTTTTAACAAAGGGTAAATAAGGAGTGATTTTTTTTATATAAAAATTTCTTTTATCAAAATTTTGTGAAGTTTATAAAATAATTGCAAAAAATTGATGGATTAAAAAATCACAATATAAAAAAGTTATAAATAATGGGTAAATAGGGGAAGTTAGATTTTTTTTTGTGAAAATTTGTTTTTTTTTTAATTTTATAAAATGTTTTAATAACTATTAAATTCAATAAGAGGGCAATAAATATTTATAATTCACCTTTTATTTTTAAAATTATGTTTTTTTTAATAAAAAGTACTATTTTTTGGAAAAAAGAGTAAATATGGAGTTATAATTTATTATTTTATCCTAAAATGTGTAGATTGAGGTATTTTTTGAAAATAAATAAATATTGGTATTTTGTCAAAATAAATATAAAGTTTGGGTGTTTGGTTGTAATTAAACTTAAAGTCTAAAATGAAAAAAAAGACCAAATAGTAACATTTTGTCTAGGGATCTAAAAAAACATTTACAAAGGTTAGGGACTAATAAAAACTTTATGTGATAGGTTAGGAACCATAGAAGGAATTCACCCATATTTTTTGCAATCTGATACATAATTTAGTTTGTACAGTAAATTTAGATAAAAAACACATCAAATATACTATTGAGAAAATTGGAGGAAAAATACCCCTTTCAATAATCTAATAGGAAAATAGACCCCCTTAATAATTTTCTAATTAAGTGTCCCCTTTATTTTGAAAAGTCTAGAATACCCTTAATTAATGAGAAAAAAATATATTTTATTTTAATAACAAATTATTACTAAATCTATCTAGGGCAACAGTCAAAACTATTTCTACGCTATTCTTCTTCACCTATTCGTCTTCTTCACACGTACATTCAAATTGCTCCCTACATGAAATTGGGTACAAGATATGTACAAAAATCATTCAAGAATAGGAGAAACACAATAAAAAAAATTATTCATATATAGTACTTGATCCGGCCATCTTGCCTTCAAATTTATTTTTAAATCATGTACTATAGCCAAATCCATGTGCTATGAATAATAAATTGAAAATTTATTTACAAAGACACATTTAGGGTAAGGAAGTATGATTGCTTTATGATAGTGCGTATAAGATTCATACGAAGAATAGAAGAAACACAACCAAAGTTTACAAGATACCTACAAGAAATTTAGACCAAAAACAAAGAAAGATACCTACAAGAAATAAGAGAAATATAACCAAAAACTACAAGATTCATACAAGAAATAACAAAAACACTAACAAAATCTACAAGAAATAGGAGAAATATAATCAAAACCTACAAGATTCATACAAGAAATAAAAAAACACTAGCAAAATCTACAAGAAATAGGAGAAATATAACCAAAAGCTACAACAAGATTCATACAAGAAATAAGAAAAACACTAGCAAAATCTACAAGAAATAGGAGAAATATAACCAAAACCTACAAGATTCATGCAAGAAATAGGAGAAAATACAAACAAAATCTACAAGATTCATACATGACGCTTACAAAATTAACAACTAGCAAGAATAATTGAAGCTTCTTAATCTCATGTAACCATTATAACTCCAAACTAGTACGTATTATAACTCCAAATTAATTAACTTGAACATCTTGGCTACAAATTAGTTTTAGCTCCATGTACTCTAATTAACTAATTAAAAAAATGTACAACACAACCAACTTACAATAGATTATGTACAAGACATCTACAAGAAACCTACAAGAAATAAGAGAAATACAACCTTTTAAAAAGTACAACTCTTACAAGAAATCTACAAGAATTGAGCTTTAAATGATATCGGAATATCAATTGAATTAGGATGATGACGGGATGGTGGCGAGATGCTTGCAGAGCTTACTGTGGTTGGCCACGGTTGTTGGTGGGGTGCCACTGTTGGTAGAGAGCCTTTGGTTGTGGGAGGATGAGAAGAACTGTTGGTGTTCAATGTTCATGGTGTTGTGAACCACCGGATCCGGAGACATTGATGAACCGTAGGAGGTAATTGGGTTTTGAGAAAACATGTGTATTGAAGACGGTGGTGGTGTATTATTGCAACGTAAAATTGGAAAGGATAAAGAAAGAGAGGGGTGGTTAAGGGGTAAATCGGTCTAAATGAATATTAAGGAATCTTTTAGTTAATAAAATTAGGAAGGGGTATATTTAGTTTAAACCATTATAACAAGGGTCTACAAACTCAATTCCCTCTATATTATTTATCTCTCATTACTATCTCCCAAAATTTGTACATTATTATATGGCAATGCCCAATTGCCCACTGTTTTCCTACCATAGACTCATAGAGTTGATTCACACACGTCTCACGCTTGCTCGCCACTAAAATGAAACAAAGAAAATAGGAAGAACGATAAACTTTCTGGTTAATTGGGTAAGCGGGTCGAATTGGGTTTATAAAGCAAACGGATCTTTCTTCAACGGATCCTTAAACCTCATTCTGGTATTTAAAGTAAACTGGCTCCAAGGGGCGGATCAAAGCAGCCCGCACTCAGAGTCACGATTGCACGAGCCACGAGCCACGAGCCACGAGCCGAGGCTACCGAGCAAAGCAGTGCGCACCACGACCATTAGGGCTGGACAACTGGTATTAATTTTAATCCAAATTTCTCCCATTTTATTAGCAATTTGTGTGTGACTTTGTCATTTGCAAGTTAGTAATACAATTAATTTGTCAATTTGTTGATAAATTGATGAGAAATCTGATAGGTTATTGATGAATTTGATAGGTTTGATTAAAACAAAAAAGGATGTATCATGGGAGGCTAGCCTTGTCTGTTAGGAGGAGCAACAAAGGTTTGAATCAAATTTACAATCATCTGAAAAAACCCACCTTCTAATGGAGGAGGAGGAGGAGCTTCCAGAATCTTCTCTTCAGCTTTCGGGGGCTCGGCTTCTACTTCTTTTTCTACGTCTGCCACAGCCAGAATTGCATCTCTCAATGGATTCAGATCATTCTTTAAGGTTGTTCCTTTTTAGTTCCTCAAATTTGCTTGGACGATTAATCTGGTTTCTTATGAAATATGTTTAAATTTCTCGAATTTCTGCTGAATTTGAGTTTCACAAATGTGCTTTGCTCCTCATTTCCATTAAAACAACTTCGGTGGCATTTGGTTTATAATTTCTGCTCCACTAATAGAATTAGGAATAGAACCGGAACAAATTCTATAGTTTTTGTTTCATTAGTTCATGAATCAGTTAGGTTTAGATCAATTGAGTTTGCCAATGAATGAGCCAAATCCAAATTGTGGCATGGAATAGCAAAATGAGAAAGCTGGGGACTTGCTCTCTTAAATATTGGGATACCATTTCCATCTGGATCCTGAATTTTTTTTTAATCTTAGTTATTGGAACGTAACAATATATACTTCCTGGTACATTTTCATGTTCTTGCTGCTTGTGATATTATGGTAATGTACTAGTAGTGTGTAGGGATTTAATGGTCAGTTGGGAAGTTTTTGAGTTCTCGTTATCCTGATGTTTTGTTAATGGACTAGTGTAGGGATTTAGTGCACCAAGGTCTGTTAAGAATATGTGTACAACAGCCGCGGCGGCTTCGGTTCCTGCAGAGAAGGAAGGTTTGAAAATGTTGGTGACTGCTGGGCCTCATGCTCAAAAGATGGTCGGGATATGGCTATTCGGTTCAGCTGCTTGGGTCTTCAGCATGGTTATTCTTGGTGGCGCTACCCGTCTCACCAGATCAGGTCTTTCCATGACAGACTGGAAATTCACAGGCAGCCTTCCTCCCTTGTCTGATGAGGAATGGTTGGTTGAGTTTGAAAAATACAAGCAATCACCCGAATACAAACGGTTAGCACCATTTTAATTAGTATGTTCTTCATGAATTAATCTAATATGTGCAGAATTAAAAAAGAGGATGAGTGTTGAAGGATTTAAATTAATTTATTTGCAAATTTAATTGATGGCTGTGAAGATTGATTCCTTGGTTTTGTTGTTCAGCACATTTTTGGTAAAGGTTTACGTCTTTTACTCTTAATTGCTAAGACGTTAGTATTTTCTTCATGGCTTAATCTATTATGCACAGAATTAACAAGGGGATGAGTGTTGAAGATTTCAAATTCATTTACTGGATGGAGTATGCTCATAGAATGTGGGGGAGAGCTCTGGGCATCATGTTTGCTTTGCCGTTTTCGTATTTTATGCATAAAGGATATATTACCTTACGTCTTGGTACAAGACTTTCTGGACTCTTTGCACTTGGTGCTGGACAGGGACTAATTGGTTGGTGGATGGTGAAAAGTGGTCTAGAGGTAATAAAAAATCAGACTTTATAAAAGTCCTGAACCCATTAGGTCAGTTTTAACCCCATATTAACTTATGCAAATTTTTTTAGGAGCCAGAATCTGAATACAAAGAGCCAAGAGTGAGTCCTTATCGGTTGGCAGCTCACCTTACATCTGCATTTGCTATATACTGCGGCCTCTTTTGGACTGCTCTTTCAGTGGTTATGCCTGAACCACCAGCTGAGTCATTAGCATGGGTTAAAGGTGCAGCCAAAGTGAAGAGACTAGCTGTACCCGTGAGCCTTCTTGTTGGTGTAACCGCTGTTTCTGGAGCATTTGTGGCTGTAAATGATGCTGTACGTTCGAATTGTGCTTCACTTTGTCAAATTCATCATCTCAAATTTTATGATGCTCTATTGGTTAATTCTTATGATTCTCTCACAGGGTCGTGCATTTAATAATTTCCCGAAGATGGGTGATGTTTGGATACCAGATGATATTCTTAGTATGAAACCGATGATTCGCAACTTCTTTGAAAATACTGCAACTGTCCAGGTAGTAATCAACTAAACTTTTGCTAATTCTTCAGCTATATTAAGATGCAACCTTGAGAAAATGGTTTGAGATGTTACCATGATCTAGGAAAATGGTTTAAGAAGTGACAAGCTACCATGATCTAAACCCAAATCATCTTGGAATGAATATCAGTTTGAGATTTTACCATATGCAGACAAATGTTGCTCATTTTCCGTTCCTATTTACCTTTCAACTCTAAAATAAGTAACTACATCAATCAGTAAGGCATTCCATTTTGACACCCTATTGAAGAAGCACAATCCCAAACTTTCTTGACCTTGACAATATTATTTTTCATGTTGGCAACTCTTTAGGGATACTTGTAATATCTTAAACAATTTAAAAAATGGAAAACGAAAATTAATGTCAGATTTTGGGTGGAAGCTTAAGTATTAATGAGAGAAAAGTATCACACAGATGATACTCCCTCTGATAAATATCCTGTCAAGAATCAGTTTTTTAACATTTTTATGATCTTGTGGAACTCATATAAAAGATCATGGCTGGAGTTGCTGTTATTAAGTCAATTTGAAGCTTTGTTATTTCAAAAAAACACTTGTTTTTGTAGAATTTGTCAGAATATCTGCACTAAAATTTGGCTACTCAAACTTGGGGATTTATGTAATTGCAATGCAGTTTGATCATCGCATGCTAGCAACTGCAACTTTGACAGCAATAGGAGGTTTATGGTGGGCAACCAGGAAGCTGGACATTCACCCAGCTGTTAAATCACTAATTGGAACCACATTGGGCATGGCTTCCCTTCAGGTGAATACTCCTCTTAATGTTTTTTACTGGTTACATTAGGTATTTCTGCTCAATAAAAAAATATCTTTTTTTTATATGTTCATTTTTTTTTTTATGAATTTCGATTGTTTTTACAGGTTACATTAGGCATTTCCACTCTATTGACATACGTTCCAGCGTCGCTAGGCACAGCTCACCAGGCAGGAGCGTTGACGCTGCTGACACTGATGCTACTGCTCACTCACAGTGTCAGAAAGCCATCCCTTGGCCTCTTAAGAACTTTACCTGCAGTTGCAAAGACAGCATGGTGATAGCATGGTCTCTGAAGGTTTTACAAAGTGTAGTCATTCCTTAGAACTTATAATGTGGTTGGAAATTTGTGTAATTTTGGTTGTGAGTAGCCTGCTTTGGTACCTGGAGGAACTCGGGTCATTTATGAGAATATTAAGGACAGTGTCCTGAATTTTTGTTTCTTCTCATAGATTGTCAGATACAGATTTTTCTAATAAACCAGTTTACTCTCTCAAGCTTCAAGTGCTATACTACATTACTAGGGTACCTATTATTTGCTAATGTTATACTACCTCCATTGGGAAAAGTAATTTTGTTAAGAAATTATTGTCACCTTATATTTGCATGTAATGATATTGGTTTATTATAGGGTGTTATTTCACATAATGTCTTCTATGCAAATTCTCTTTATTCATTGGCTACAAATGATGTAATTTGCAAATTTTAGAGAAATTTTTTAGTATTTTAGCTTGGGCATTGGTTTCCTTGATAGATGTATCAAATACTAAAATATTGTAACACTTCAATGGAGGGAGCATATTGTTTCAGCACTAAATTTTCTCAAGCCAACCGGAGAAATTTGATCGTCATACTTCTTCCATAAATAGTTGAAGAAATAGCATAACATAATAGATTAATGACAAGCACAAAATCAGGTAGATAGTTGACAAGAGGTAGCATAACATAGATTGAGGACAATACCAGTAAGCACAAAATCTTGATAAAATCTAAGCACAAGGATGTTTTTGACCAAAAGGGAACCTAGCAGAATGATTGATAAAGCTAATTTGAAAAAGCCATACTGCAACACTGTTTACACATCGAATAGTGATACTAGTTAACTCTTCCAAAAATTTAGCGGCCGCCTCCTCTTCCACGTCCTCTTCCACGTCCCGCTGCCCTCCCTGTAACAACTTTATGTAAATCAATTTCCATTTTTTTCCCAATGTAGATAAGATGGTTAAATTCAATGAAAATTAGGTAGTAAATTATACCAGCAGTAGGCTTCTTAGGCTTCACTCTAGGAGTCTCTTCAACCAGCAGTGTCTCAAGATTCAAGCTGTCGGGCAGGATGTAATAGTGGATGCTGTTTCCCCTAACACTCAGGTGATCAAATGTCAGGATTCTTCCCCTTCACTGTTAGCTTCACTGTCTTCAAGTGGGTGTTCATGCTGATGTCAAAGCATGGCAGCGCATCATGAGAGATAATAGAGGAATTCAGGATTTAAGTGTAAGACAAGGGACCAACAAGAACATAAAGAGTAGAAGATCCATATCTTTGAACTGATATATATGACTAGTTCATGGAATATGCAACTATCCTAAAAATAAGCAACACTGCAAACCTAGTAGTTAAGGGTTCCTAGGAATCCAAATATGTTTCAATTAGGACCAATTAAACAAACACAGTTATGTATTGCTGGGAATCAAGAAGCCAAGTTGTCAGTCAATAATTGCACTACAGTAAAATTTATTTTACATGTTTTGCACCAGTTTCTTAGCATAACTTTCCACCATCAGTAAAGGCACACATATTTAGTCCCACGTCTAAGCTATAATTGTGATGAACTAATTGGCACTCTGAATCTGCTTACTGAACAAGGACATACAAGTTCGGTTTCAAGCAAATCATGTGTGAGCCAAAATCTCAAAGTAAAAGCGCACACAACACTAAGAACAAGCCCTATCACTAGCATCAGATTGCAACTATCACAAAAATAAGCAACACCTCAATCCTAGTAGTTAAGGGTCGCTAGAAACTAAAATCTTCTAAGGATCAGTAAATGAATAATCACATAACAAGAATCAGGACTCAGGAGACATAATAAATTGTAAATCAAAAATATGATTCAATTAGGATCAATTATACAAACACAATTATGTATTGCTGGGAATCAAGAAGCCAAGTTCTCAGTCTATATTTGTACTACAGTAAGCCGTCTAAGATTCATTTTACATCTTTTGCACCAGTTAGGGGATGTATCATTGCCGGACTAAATCAGAAGATTTACTCTTAGTTTGTTTCTCAGCATAATTTTCCACGATCAAGGCACACATATTCAGTTTTACGTCTAAGCTATAAAACTCATTGTACTGAACCAATTCACACTTCGAGTATGCTTACTGAACAAGGACATACAAGTTCGGTTTCAAGCAATCATGTGCCAGCCAAAATCTCAAAGTAACGCACACACAACAGTAAGAACAAGCCCTAAGATCACTAGCATCAACAGTCATTATGCATTAAATATAGAAAAGAAAAACCTAGGGTTTTACAAAATCCTAGGTTTTTCTTTTAGAAATGGGTATCCTAGAACTTCAACAGTGCCTAATATTATCACCATGAATGAGTGTCTAGCTTTCTGTGTTTTACAGAGAACAAAAAAAGACCTGGTTTAAAGCATGCTTAGAAGCATGTCCAAAACTCAACTCACCATTTCCAGTAGTCAAAAATAACCTGAAAGAGAGATGATGACTTGCATGTCTATTCCTTTCCAGTGATCCTAATTCCTAAATATGATTTGCAAATTTCAATTGAAGGAAGATATTTACACTCATGTCCTCTAAATCTAATAACAAGGTCATTCATTATGGATAAAGATAGATTCAATGCTCATAGAAATGGCAATGCATGTAGTTTTGCTAAAACAAAACAGCACAGAATTTAGAACTACACCTCATTATAAGTTGCAGCCGCTTCTGAGTGCTTGTCATTTTTTCTAGCAATAGATATGTCCCAAAAGACAGGGCACCACTCAAAGAGAAACCACAACAGCAGTTCAATGAATGAAAATTTCACTCTTTTGAGCGATCCATTCAAAGCAGTGCATGAACTTTCCACGGGGAAGGTAATTAAGTATCACAACAAGTTCACCTCACCAGACTGGTCATTCATCTGTGACTCCAGTAGTAGCTCTTTTCTTGGCTTAACTGAAAGCCCTTTTGCAAACATCTCTCCATCATACTTGCTCGCCATGTCCAGCATGCCCTTCTCCACCAAAGCATCAATTAAAGCATTATAAGCAGCCGCATCAGGGCTGCAATTTAGTTCCTCCATCCTTTTCCAAACCATAAACACAGGACGCAGGAAACCCCACCTCCCGAATTTTCGCATAAGCATCACATAAGTATCCAAGCTTGGCTGAACCCCACTCTCTATCATCCTTTCAAATAACCTTAAAATCTCCTTAGGCCTAACCAGACTTCTAAAGAGACAGGCATATGTGACAGCATTTGGATCACAACCCTTCTTGCCCATCTGATGAAGCATCTCATACGCTTCCTTAGTCCTCCCGTTCTCACACAAAAGTTTGATGATTATGTTATAAGTCACTACATTAGGCTTACATCCTAGCTCATTCATCTCCTTACACAGACGAATCGAAAAATCAACGCCCTCAGATAATCCAATCGCATGTACAACCGTGTTATATGCCACCACATCCAGCTGAATCCCCCTTTTCTTCATCTCTCTATACAACTTCACCGCCTTCCATGGCTTCTTACACTTGCATTGTATATCCATATATATCGAATATGACACCAAATCTTTTTTAACCCCCATTTTCTCCATTTCCTCCCAAAACACCCTACATTTACCCCACCAGCCCAACTTCAACCACCCGCGAAGAATAATGTTATATATCTTCGTTTTCATACCCACATAAACACACTCTTTCCTGCCTAACTCCTCAGCTTCCAGCACATGTTTGTTCTCACAAAGAGCATCAATCAAATTGATAAACGAGGTTTCATCCTTCATGTTAAACTCATCCAGCATATAATACGTCTCAATTGCTTCATTTACCATGTGAGCCATGGCATAACGCTTGAACATTACACGAAAAGTGGCGTGATTAGGAATGGAAAGTTGATTTCTTGGCATTGTTCGTATCAATTCCCACGACTTATGGAACTCGAAGAACTTACCCAGAATATCGATCATCTTGTTGTACGTCTCAGTGGTGTGCTGAAACCCGCAATTGGATTCGACCCAGTTGAAGAAATCGAGTGCCTGCTGATAGTCATTGTTGAACGAAGCGAGCGTTCCACACACCGTCGCCTGGTCAAATTCGATTGGTCTTGAAAATTCACGCATACCCTTTTCGGGGCTTTGAGTAATCTGTCGTGGATTCGTGTGTAGTTGGGAAATTTTGGAAATTGGAACCCATTGAAGAGGGTTTGGAGGACGAGTGAGAAGTATGGTGGAAATTAGAGCTCGCTTCATATAGGGAGTCAGAGGCGGAGCTTGGGAGGTACCCCTCAAACTGCCGTAGAACCGCCAAAATAACAAGAGGATTGGAGGTGAAGACAGTCGGCGACCCCTCTTCCAACTTTGACATTTAGGGCCGGCCGCCATTCCTGTACGAAGAAGAGGAGAGAAAGGTTAAACGAGAATGTTTGTTTTTTTAAACTAGTAGGGGACCGCTCGCGGGAGGTTTGCTTTTTTTTTTTCTGGATCAAGTTAGAATATTTTCAAGTAAATTTAACACACCAAACATTTTTTTTATGCTCCTGAATCAAGTACTAAAATTGAAATTGAATGGAGGTGCACAATTTTAATACAAACTAAAAATGCAATTAAGGATTTGTATATGAAAATGCATAACAGACACATTCACATACATGATGGAGGTGTTACAATGTGAGGATTAGTATATTCTGCTATGGCACTGATGTAAAAGATCGTTTACCGTTGCTCCATAAATTACTTTTGTATGTGAAATACTATTTAAATACCAAGAAAGGCCACACATACTCATAATGAGAAGCTAAGATAATTTCTTCAGTGCATGTGCTTTTCTTTCAAAATGACATTAAAAATAGTTTACAAGTAAATTAGCCCAGGCCACTGTTCAGTCATTTCACTACCTGTTCTGATCTTTATCTTACTTATTGCTTTTTATGTCGTGCATTTCTCATGGGAACTCATTGTACTTGCTAGTATCTAGTGTCCTCTAAATTTAATTACAAGGTCATTATAGAGTGGTTTAAACAAAGAGTAATTAATCCTATTCTACCATAAGTCAACAATCACAAGATTTATTAATTGGTTTTGGTGCACTGGGTATCATAGAAAGTAGAAACACTTTCAAATGTCTGCCATCAGATTCTAGTTAGACTACCAACAGTTATAATGGAGTACTTTTTAACTTATACGCATCTAAAACAGAGAGAATATCTAAGATCTGAGATCTGGCCTAATCTAACCAGCTTAATTAAAGGACCACCTATTAAACCAAATCCCTGGATATCAAAACACCCATAGTTTTGCTTTAGCAAGCAGATTTATCGTTTATGGGATTGTGGACTGTGTTACACTACAAATCACCATCATAGGGATGGACAAAAAAATTAATTCCTACAAACCCCTTCAAATGAGAAAGAGAAAAAATTATATCCCCACACCCAAAAGAAACTCAGTTGCCTAATCTTTTATGCAGAGCAACCAGAGGTAATCCCTCAAATTTTCTCCTCCTAACCAACTTATGTAAGATTAGGGGATCCATAAAAATTGGATTTGACACTCACCAAAATAAAAAATTGCCCATAACTCCCTTTTGTTTTTCTTTTTTTTTTTTGTTAGCCTTATATTACTGAAACTTGAATCAATGTGGCCACAGGGACCACTACAAAGTCTCAAAGATGCAGCTATGTGCCCACAGTAAAATAAGCAACATTGCAAACCTAGTAGTTAAGGGTTCCTAGGAACTAAAACCTAAGGATCAGGAAAGGAATAGTCATGAGAGCAAGAATTAGGAGACATAATAAACTCCAAATCCAAATATGTTTCAATTAGGACCAATTAAACAAACACAGTTATGTATTGCTGGGAATCAAGAAGCCAAGTTGTCAGTCAATAATTGCACTACAGTAAAATTTATTTTACATGTTTTGCACCAGTTTCTTAGCATAACTTTCCACCATCAAGTAAAGGCACACATATTTAGTCCCACGTCTAAGCTATAATTGTGATGAACTAATTGGCACTCTGAATCTGCTTACTGAACAAGGACATACAAGTTCGGTTTCAAGCAAATCATGTGTGAGCCAAAATCTCAAAGTAAAAGCGCACACAACACTAAGAACAAGCCCTATCACTAGCATCAGATTGCAACTATCACAAAAATAAGCAACACCTCAATCCTAGTAGTTAAGGGTTGCTAGAAACTAAAATCTTCTAAGGATCAGTAAATGAATAATCACATAACAAGAATCAGGACTCAGGAGACATAATAAATTGTAAATCAAAAATATGTTTCAATTAGGATCAATTATACAAACACAATTATGTATTGCTGGGAATCAAGAAGCCAAGTTCTCAGTCTATATTTGTACTACAGTAAGCCATCTAAGATTTATTTTACATCTTTTGCACCAGTTAGGGGATGTATCATTGCCGGACTAAATCAGAAGATTTACTCTTAGTTTGTTTCTCAGCATAATTTTCCACCATCAAGGCACACATATTAAGTTCCACGTCTAAGTTATAAAACTCATTGTACTGAACCAATTCACACTTCGAGTCTGCTTACTGAACAAGGACATACAAGTTCGGTTTCAGGCAATCATGTGCCAGCCAAAATCTCAAAGTAACGCACACACAGCAGCAAGAACAAGCCCTAAGATCACTAGCATCAACAGTCGTTATGCATTAAATATAGAAAAGAAAAACCTAGGGTTTTACAAAACCCTAGATTAGCACTAGACAAATTACGCAAACGAAAAATTGCGCAGACGCAGAGAAAAGGGAAATGAGAGGGGGAACCTGTGATGGTCCCGTGGACAACAGTGCCGTTCTTGAGCTCAATCGAGACAGTTTCGTTTTAGAAACCTGTTTGTTCATCCCGCATATGGAAAGAGTATCAGTCCAAATAAACTTAAACGAAAGAAACTGAAAAAAGAAAAAGACGAACGGAGAATCAATCAAACCTAACGAGCTTCATCGTGGCCGGAGACGGTGACGAATTGAAGGAAGAAGTAGCGGCGGTCGCCGGAGAGCAGTGTGTGGATTGTGGAAGAAGGGATGCGGACCAAACGGGATTTTGCTTCAAAGACGGAGGGAGAGAATGTAGGGTATCAGATCTCGACTCTTAACCCCTAGTCTCGCTTTAAAACGACGTCGTTTAACCAGCGTGATGAATTATGATTTCACTGCCCAGGCTCAATGCATTCGCTCACGTAAATAATCTAATCCTTAACAGCCGAACGCATAAAGGTTTCTAAACTTTGACCTTGCAACCATATCCCTCTACTTTTATACATTTTTTTATCATTAAACACAACGCATAAATTTTATCTGCGTGCAATATATTCTGGATTATACATTTTTTGTCATTTAAACACAAATTTCATCTACGTATAATACACTCGCGTTGACTGTACATATATTATGCCACCTTAGGTGTCATGTAGATATTTTATAAAAAAATTTAACAAAAAAATATTAAATTTTAATTAAATAAAAATCAGATCCAAAATCTTGTTCATCTTCTTCCTTTTTACCAAAATTAGATCCGTCATCCTGTTCATCTCTGGTTTTGGTCTCTCCCGAGTCCGTCGTTCCGCCCCTGACTCTCTCCCGAGTCCGTCGTTCCGGATCTGGTCTCTCTCGACTCTCTCCCGAACCCGTCATTTCGGATCTGGTCTCTCCGTGTCCGTCGACGTTTTGTCCCTGACTCTCTCCCGAGTCCGTTGTTCCGGTTCTAGTCTCTCCCGAGTCCGTCGTTCCTGTACTTTTGGTTTCTTCTTCGCTCACTTTGTTCGTCTTCACCGGTGTTTTGCTCGTCTTTGTTGGAGAAAGAACCTCGCCCTCGCACTGTCGTCTACGTGGATTGAATTATTCATTGTCGGCGTCCCGAACCTCGCCCTCGCACTGTCGTCTCGAACTTCGCCGGCGTCGCACTGGAGATCTCAGATCTGGACGGAACGACGGACTCGGGAGTCGGAATTCTTCACCGCCGGCACATCTTCTCCGCCACTCATTAATGACGGACTCGGGAGTCGGAATTCTTCACCGCCGGCACATCTTCTCCGCTCCTCATGAACGATGGACTCGGGAGTCGAAATTCTTCACCGTCGGCACATCTTCTCCGCCCCTCATGAATGACGGAACCGGCATATCTCTGCAAATCTAAACAAAGATAAAAAAAATCAATTACTATTGGTAGAATTAAGAGATTGATGGATTTAATTACTAATGGTGGATTTAATTAACATGATTTTGAATAGTTTTTAATTTTGTTAGTATTCCACATCAGTATTTATAAGAGTGTTGTATTATTTTCACACGTAATTAAGAGATTGATGTACACGCGTTTTGCCTAATCGGAATTTTGTGTTTAAAAGACAAAAATATGTATAGTCCAGGGACCTATCTGAAACCCGAAAAGTAGAGGGATATGGTTGCCAAAAACGTCAAAGTTCAGGGACTTATTTATGTATTCGACCAATCCTTGACAACAAAATAAACACAAAAAAACACCCTTTATCCACCTTTGTTTACAAAAAAAACTTTATAAAACTTCGCCGTCTTTTAAGACTAAGCCTTTTGGCGTCGGATGGCTCGTGCTTTGTAGTACTTATTGTTTGAGGGGGTGGAATTGGATTTAAAATTGGACCAAGTTATATTAGATCGAGTCGTTCGGTGCCTTCTGACTTCTAAAGATCTTTCATCTCGGTGGAAGAAACGTCAGCGGTCCAGTTTGCACAACTTATAATGGCTTGACGTGCTATTCTTTAGTGCTTTACTCAACCCAATCTCAAATTTGTCTTTGTTCCTTCTTTTTGGACGTTTGTACTCGTTTTAGCCATCCTTACTTGTGTTGTGATTTTCGTCTGATTTACTTGGTCGTTCATAGTTGCCGCTTTCATAAGGCTTCTAGATTCACCAAACTTATTTGGTGTTTGAATTCTTACCTTATTGGAAAAAAGGAACCCATCAATCACTCCCTTAAAAATAAGACTTTTTTTATTTTTATTGATTTATTATTTTCCTGACTCTTATCAAAAAAATCTCTTACACTTCTTAAGGTGTGTTTGGGAATGCTTATAGTGTGTGCTTATCAGCACAAAAATGCTTATTTGGAGAAATAAGCAAATAAGCATTCCCGAACGCACTTTGCTTATCGATTTTAAGCAAAATTATTTCCGATGCTTATAAGAAAAAAAAATAATCAACACTCCCATGCTTATCGGATTTAAACATGCTTATCCCAAAAGTGTAAGCCCGTGGGCCCCACTTAACTTCAATTTTTATTACCCCTCAATCCCTCATACGACATACCCATCCATTATCCATTTTTCTTATTTCTCTTCTTTTTCTCCATGGAACCTCCTCCATTAATTTCTCCATAGCCAAAAGCTTCATTGACACCGGTGGTCGACGGTGAAGGAGCTGGTGGTGGAGAGCTTCATTTTTTTACTACCCCCAATATAGAGAATCCAGATCTGTGGTTTTCTAGATCTAGACGCCATTGAAGGAGAACCAAAGAGAGAATCTAGACGACGAACTCGGGAGAATGAATTCTTCACCGCCGGCACCGGCTCTTCTTCTTTGCCTCGTCCATGTCTAAAAATTGGTCTCATAAGCAGGCCCAAGTTCATTCAAATGATAAACAACCCAAGTAAGGTGAATCAGAGAGAGAATCCGGACGGAACGACGAACTCGGGAGAAAGAACACCGTTGGCAAAGAGAATCGGGACGGAACGACGACGACGAACTCAGGAGAAAGAATCAGGATGGACGGCGGACTTGGGAGAAAGAATCAGGATGGAAGGTGGAATCGGGAGAAAGAATCAGGAGGGACGGCAGATTTGGGAGAAAGAAATTCTTCACCGCAGGCGCCTGCCTTCTTTGCCTCGTCAATTAACTTGATAAACATGCCTAGGAAGGAGAAGAACCAGAGAATCCGAATGTAGCATGACTTGGGATTACCAGCCCAAATTCATACAAACCCAAGTTCTTTCATACAGGCCCAAGTTTATAAAAAAAAAATTGAATTTTGTTATATAAATTTTTAAGGGTAATTTTGATCATTCCTTAATTACCTTTTAAAAATCAGCAAACTCTCCAACCGAACACCACTTGCTTACAGCAGAAATAAGTTTTTACTTATCAGCATCAGAAATAAGTTTTTACTTATCAGCACAATCCACTTTAAGTAACTTATCAGCACAATTTACTTATAAGTAACTTATCAGCAAAGTTTACTCGAACGCACCCTTAAGCTAAACTTATTAAAACCATGACCACTAAGACCAACTTGTGATTTGTGTGTATTTTGGAATTTTGGTTTCAAATTAAACATTCAACTCATTTTCCTCATAAATTTTAAAAAATGCAGACTTTGGTTGCTCGCTATTAGCCTCGATGTGATATAATTCGCGAATATATGGGTGGATTAATGTGTAGATAATATAAGTGTTGCTTGACTATTTTAATTTTGAAATGCTTTTGTTTTTGCACTCTAAACGTTTCAAGCATCTTGAAAAAAAGTCTTATTTATGCGAAAAAACTACAAATCATAATGAATGACTTTTTTTTGCAAACATGATAGATAAAGGGTGGTTCTATGCATTTCTTGCCAAAAAAAATCAATAATACGTTTTTTTTTTGCAAACTATATAAGCAAATTGTATTCCCCCAATATTTAATTGAAGTTTTTCATTAGAAAAAAAACTTCCATAAAGTGCATTCAAACTAGTCATATATGCACCTTTTCCACACCAGTCTTCAAATTGGAGACCAAGCACATGTAGAAAGATCATAAAAAAAACTTGTTATACAATGCTCGAACCATCATAAAAACAGCACGTGCGAACGAAGAATCCCCACGTTTTTTTTCCTTTTCAATGTTACTCAGCGCCAAACAATGTAGAAATGCCTTCTTTGCTCATTCTAAAGCATCAATCTAAGACCATAGTGCTGCACAATTCTTTGGTAGACAACAACTATAACAAACTCAATCATCAGAAAAATCTAAATTATCTCTTCCCAATATCACATTTGGATGCTAAGCATTGTCAAATCCATATATATGAAAAACGCCTGCCATAATAAACAGACCAGAATAAAAAGGTGTTTTTGGTAAGATTAATTTCAGTCTTCAACTTTATAAGAAACTTTACATAATGAAGTTGAGAGGGGGGACTCTTACCCTCATCTGTTTGATACTTGTTCTTATCATCGCCAGCATATGCAAGCAAGTTAACCTTGGGATTCCATTTGATGTTGTTCATTGCAGCCTAGCATGGTATTTGATGGACAGATCATCCACTTTCAATATTTTCCTGTTTTACAAAGAAGAGATTGACCAATTTAGTTCAAACTAACTGATCTTCAAGTTCTTCATTTGCTCGACCCTAATAGAATATTAAATGTTTGCACAATGTAAATCAAATTCATGCAAAGTACATAGAAATCAAATTTTAGCAGATCAAGTTCAATTGCAAAGCTGAAGTGCAAGCCAAATTTGATCTAAAGACAAGTTTAGGCAAGATCTAAATGCATCAAATTATAGGGAGCATTCTCTTTGCAAAATAAAGCAACAGTGAGTGCCTCTCATGGCAAGGCTAGTTTCAAAAGTTCAAGTATTTACTATATCAATAAACAAGTCTTCACTAGCAGAAGCAATATATTCTCCAGTGTGATTGAAGCTTATGGTTCGGACTGGCCACCTGAAAAAAGAATTTGCAGACTGTCATCTCTGACTAAGTTCGCACACAGAGCATCTCTAAGATATCCCAAAAGGCTAACCAAGGAATCAGCGCGCCCTGCAGCAAAATATCTGCCACAATCAAAAGTAGTTAGCAGGAGACAGTATATACAAATTGCTAATGAGTAGAAGGTCAAAGCACAAAAGAAAGCATGTGCATAATACATATACCCCAGATTTTCCAGAAAAATAGTACAATTTACAAGAAAGGTAATGTTACTAAACAACTTAACATATACAATAACTCCACAATCACGAGCCCAAACAAACATCACTTCATTCTTCCATGCATATCATTCAGCTATAAATGAACAAGTTCTAGATCAAGCAACAAAGTAAGAGTTGAGACATCTACAACAACACACCTTCCCATTGGGTCAATCACAATGCAGTAGCATGTGCCTTAAGAGTGTCCACTTCTTTTAGAGATGGGTATCCTAGAACTTCAACAATGCCTAATATTGTCACCATAAATGAGTGTCTAGTTTTGTGTGTTTTACAGAGAACAAAAAAGGACCTGGTTTAAAGCATGCTTAGAAGCATGTCCAAAACTCAAGTCACCATTTCTAGTAGTAAGAAATAACCTGAAAGAGAGATGATGACTTGCATGTATATTCCATTCTAGTGATCCTAAATATGATTTGCAAATTTCAATTAAAGGAAGATATTTACACTCATGTCCTCTAAATCTAATAACAAGGTCATTCATTATGGATAAAGATAGATTCAATGCTCATAAAAATGGCAATGCATGTACTGTATATAAGCTTCCAAGATAGAAAATGAGGGCTCTTTTAACATTTACAGCTCAACTTACACAGCAAGTACATGAGTGTAGCCAAATGGACCATATGCCAAAAATTCAAGAATGTAGAAAAAAAATTGCATAACCCATTTATACATGAAGTTTTGCTAAAACAAAACAACACAGAATTTAGAACTACACCTCATTATAAGTTGCAGCCGCTTCTGAGTGCTTGTCATTTTTTCTAGCAATAGATATGTCCCAAAAGAAAGGGCACCACTCAAAGAGAAACCACAAAAGCAGTTCAATGAATGAAAATTTCACTCTTTTGAGCGATCCATTCAAAGCATTGCGTGAACTTTCCACGGAGAAGGTAATTAAGTATCACAACAAGTTCACCTCACCGTACTGGTCATTCATCTTTGACTCCAGTAGTAGCTCTTTTCTTGGCTTAACTGAAAGCCCTTTTGCAAACATCTCTCCATCATACTTGCTCACCATGTCCAGCATGCCCTTCTCCACCAAAGCATCAATTAAAGTATTATAAGTAGCCGCATCAGGGCTGCAATTTAGTTCCTTCATCCTTTTCCAAACCATAAACACAGGATGTAGGAAACCCCACCTCCCGAATTTTCGCATAAGCATCACATAAGTATCCAAGCTTGGCTGAACCCCACTCTCTATCATCCTTTCAAACAACCTTAAAATCTCATTAGCCCTAACCAGACTTCTGAAGAGACAGGCATATGTGACAGGATTTGCATCACAACCCTTCTTGCCCATTTGATGAAGCATCTCATACGCTTCCTTAGTCCTCCCATTCTCACACAAAAGTTTGATGATTATGTTATAAGTCACTACTTTAGGCTTGCATCCTAGCTCATTCATCTCCTTACACAGACGAATCGAAAAATCAACGCCCTTAGATAATCCAATCGCATGTACAGCCGTGTTACATGCCACCACATCCAGCCGAATCCCCCTTTTCTTCATCTCTCTATACAACTTCACCGCCTTTCATGGCTTCTTACACTTGCATTGTATATCCATATATATCGAATATGACACCAAGTCGTTTTTAACCCCTATTTTCTCCATTTCCTCCCAAAACGCCCTGCATTTACCCCACCAGCCCAACTTCAACCACCCGCGAAGAATCATGTTATATATCTTCGTTTTCATACCCACATAAACACACTCTTTCCTGCATAATTGCTCAGCTTCCATCACATGTTTTTTCTCACAAAGAGCATCAATCAAATTGATAAACGAGGTTTCATCCTTCATGTTAAACTCATCCAGCATATAATACGTCTCAATTGCTTCATTTACCATGTGAGCCATGGCATAACGCTTGAACATTACACGAAAAGTGGCGTGATTAGGAATGGAAAGTTGATTTCTTGGCATCGTTCGTATCAATTTCCACGACTTATGGAACTCGAAGAACTTACCCAGAACATCGGTCATCTTGTTGTACGTCTTAGTGGTGTGTTGAAACCCGCAATTGGATTCGACCTAGTTGAAGAAATCAAGTGCCTGCTGATAGTTGATGTATGTGAACAATAAAGAATGAATTTATGTATTGGTTTAGTTTGCTTGTACTGCTTGTCATATTTTTTTAACGTTTCCAGGACCATAAACCACGGAGATTTGAAGACATTAACAATGCAAAACTTTGGCTAAAAACCTGAATCTTGTCATATTGATTTAATGTTCCACAAGATTAATTTTCTGATATCAGAATAAAGTAGTTATTAATTTAGCTTGACCTAAATCTCTTTCAGGCATTTAATCAAACACCTTGAGTTCATTAAAATTTTCATATGGCACATAATGACACAAAAGCTCAAGTAGTAGAAGAAAGAAACACAATCAATTGAAACAAGAACCACAATAAATTAGATTCAAAAGCTGAAACAAACAAACCTACAAAGACACCTTCAATAGCACACTAATGAGATTCAAAACACGAAACCAACAAACCTAGGTATGTCGATAGCCACAAATTCAACCTCAATAGCCACAACTAAGGAGAACTTCCGATCGCAATAGCGTGAAGATGTAAGCGGCGAAATTTCGAGCGCAGAAACGGACAAGAACGGAAGAGGGAAACTAAGAAAAGAGCGTATGAGATGGAGACTGGGTTGAGAGGAAGCGTTTCTTCTCGTCAGGATGAAAGAGACGGAGTATAAACAATTTAGAAAGATAGGTATAGAATGGGCAAGTGGTGTTTTAGAAAAGAAAAAAAAAGAAATAGCAAAAAAATAGGTGGAGTGGTGCCTATGTAAGAAATGCTATTGTTCATAGTAAAACAGATGCGTTTATCGGTTTTTGATTTAACAAAAACTCACTAATCACCTCTTTGCATGAGTAAACGGCCCAATTGTACTCAATCGGTACCCGAACGGCCCGACATCGAACATCTTATATTCTCATTGTCCTCCCTTTAATTAAAATTGGATTTTCGTTATATTTGAACTTTACTAGCAGATATTATAGATTAGTTTATTGTTTCATTATTTGCATAGTTATTAATTGGATTGGTTTTTTGTTTTTATTGATTAAATATTTTTAGATGTATTTGTTTATATTCTATGAACTAGACGTAGTTTCCGTGTCCTACATATATTTTACAATAATATGTATTTTTTAAGAAATGATATGTATCTTATCTAAAAAACCATCTTATCTAAAATTAAAACTAATATATTAAAAATAATATGAAATAATCCAATTAAAAATAATCAAATTAATTTTCAACTAATCAAAATGATTTAAAGAAGATGAGCGATATAATTCAATGTGGAATCGTTTTAAATATTATTTTAACATCCGCTTTAGTATATAGTAAAAATTATAAACTTGACTAGTTGAGTTGGCTTGATACTTTGATCAATATGATGAATGGAATCTCTAAGAAACTCTTTTTTAGTTCAATGTTTTATGTAGACATATAGACAAATTTGTGGTTTAGGGTAGGAGGTTATCAATTTCAAGTATTCAACAATATATATACATAAAAAATTTCAAGGTCTTATGCAAATGGTAAGAGTTAAGGAAAAACAGAAGTCGAATGTAAATACTATGATGTGATCATGATCTTTATGTTAAAATGAATTACTATATGATTATGTCTATTTAAATATTAATAATAATATATTATTATTTTTGTGACCCCTCAATCAAAAAACTCTGGCTCCGCCACTGTAGGGTGTTGCTTGAAACTTGTTGAGAGATATTTCAGCACAGGAGCTTTCTGATAGATTGATTAATGGCGGGTCGGGGTAAAGTTGTTAACGACGGCAAAGGTAGGAAGTAGGAACGAGGATAAAAAAGGAACAGCCGGGCAGAAGAAACGCATTGGGGTCTTAAGGAGTTCCATGTAATCTACTTATATACTCCTTTAATCACTGAAATTTATTTATAAGTATTTTGTACAGTGTAGTATTATTCATAAGTGATTAACCAACAAGCATGGAGCGTAATGGGAGGGGCTACGCTTCCCTTCGCTGAGGTCGAGTGTTCGATCCTCAGTGTAGGAGAAATGAACTTGTTGGGAGAGCAGATTCCACTCAAAAAATAAAGGGGCCCTCGCAAGACTCAAACTCCAGACGTAGGCGAGAAGATTTCAAAGTCAAGTGTTGATTTGGAGTTGTTTCGACACCACTTTTTTGCGACGCATCGTTCGGGAGATACAATAGTCGGATGAAGCTGAATTTAGCATCATTGGAAAGCTAACTCGAAGAGCTACAATTCGTGTTTTTACTGCGAGTTCAAATTCCAACTCTAAGTGGGTCAAAACAGCCTCCGAACGTACCGTCAGAATTTTGTCAAGAGCAATAATGCGCCTGCGAACATCACCAACTCGGATAACTCATATTCTACAGATTCGCGATTGCGGCCACCATTCACCGCAACCCCGGTTTTCCACGTCAACATTGATCCGAAGCGGCGATGTATCTTATCTATTGATAGCATGCATTTATGCATTGGTTTTAGGGCATATTTATGTTTAAATCTTAGGTAGTTGCATGTGTTTTGCTTAGTTTTTGTAGTTTTTGCATTTCGGTGTCTACTCTTGTGTTTTCGTGTTTTTAGGATGTTTTGAGGAACAAGGATTGGTTAAGTTGAAGGATACAAGATTGGAGATATTCAAGTGTCTTTTCCAAGGATATCCAAGCCATTTCTAATGATCATTAATGCCCAAGAGGTTGTGGAAAAGACTGCTTAAATCCGGACCATCCATTGAAGTTGTTGTTTCGACACCACTTTCTTGTGATGCTTGGTTCGGGAGCTATGGTGATCGGATGAAGCTGAATTTGGTATCATTGGAAAGCTAAATCGAAGAGCTACAATTCATGTTTTTATTGCAAGTTCAAATTCCAACTCTAAGTGAGTCAAAACAGCATCCGAAAGTACCGTCAGAATGCTGTCAGAGACAGGCCGCGATCGCGGCCATCCAAATCGGCGATCGCGGCTTTACACCGACTCGCCTAGTCAAATTAGTCTAGGCCGCGATCGCGGCCATAAAAAAGGGCGATCGCGGCCCATCTGTGCTGCTCGCGCACGAGGATCTTTCGAGCTTATCTTTACTTATTTTTAATTATATCTTTCCTTTTGTGTTTTTAGTTGGCTACTTAAAAAAACCTAGTTTCATCCTTTGTTTTGGATCTCTATTCTCTTAAACCTAATTTTGAGACTTTGTGTTTTTCTCTCTTATGGAGAACTAAACTTTCTAGATTCTATTTAAGTTGAAGCTTTTCAGACTCAAGTTGTTGTGAGATTCATCTATTCAGGTTTATTTCTACAGGTTATTTCAATTCTCTTGGGCATAATTTATATTGATTGTATTGATTTCTACTTGATTGATCACCTTGTTGGAATTGATATTATCTATTGCTAGATCTAGGTTTTCTCGTAGCAAAGCCTAATCTTTGTAGCAACTCAATTGGTTTAGGACTCGTTGGACTAAAACAATTGAGAAAGAGATTTGAATGCATGTTAATTGTTTGACTCGTTGGAATTCAATTTCATGTATCCTGTTTATCCTTGTTCTTATTGCTAGTATTCATATTATTTATGATCGTTTCATGAGTAACTTGGATATTAAGTTTGCATGTCTCGTTGCCATGTTATAATTCTGATCAGGATAGGAATAACTAAAATGAATAACTTGTTTGAATCTAGGATCAATAACTTGACTACTTGAGGAAGAAAAGTGGATACTTGAATAGGATTGCTTTTTCCTAATTGATAAAAATCCAACTTTTGCCCTGTTTGATTGCTTGCTTTGTTTGTTTCAATTCTTAGTTTTAGTTTTAATTCACAAAATCCCCCCTTTGTTACTTATTTAAGTTGATAATAATAAAACTTAGGATACAAGTGTCTCTTGGGTTCGACCCCGACTTACCGACTATACTAGTTGTGTAACTAGGGATTTATTTTTGATTTGGCACGACGACTTTCAGCCAGTCATCTATCTATTATATTAGTTTCCTTTTCTTTCTAATACGTGTTTTTGGATTGGCTATTTAAGCCTAGTTTTCAGACTTTGTCCTAATCTCTCTTAGACCTAATTTTCCTTTATTTTACTTTGGTTTATCCTCTCTATGGAGAACTAAATACTTTTGATTCTATTCCAATTGAAGCTTTCATATTCAAATATTGTGATATTCTTCTTCAAGTTTATTCCTTACAGATTATTTCAATTCTCTTATGCTTAATTAATATTGATTGTATTGATTTATACTTGATTGATCACCTTGTTGGAATTTAATACTCTCTATTGTTATATCTAGGTTTTCTCGTAGCAAAACCTAATCTTTGTAGCAACTCAATTGGTTTGGGACTCGTTGGACTAAAACAATTGAGAAAGAGATTTGAATGCATGTTGATTGTTTGACTCGTTGGAATTCAATTACATGTATCCTACTTATTCTTGTTCTCATTGCTAATGTCCTTGTGATTCATGATCGTTTCATGTGTTATTTGGATATTAAGTTTGCATGTCTCGTTGTCATGTTCTAGTTATGATCATGATAGGAATAACCAAAGGGAATAACATGTTTGAATCAATTATTAATAACTTGATGATGAAAGTGGATGCTTGAATATAATTGTTTTCCATAAGCTGATAAAAACTCAACCTTTGTTTTGTTTGATAGATTGCTTTTTTTGCTTGAATTCCCTAGTTTTAGATTACAATAAAAAAAACCTTTTTGTTACTTTTCTGGGTTGATAATAATAATAATAATTACTTGGGATACAAGTGTCTTTTGGGTTCGACCCCGACTTACCAACTATACTAGTTGTGTAACCGGGGATTAATTTTGATTTGGCATCGACGACTTTTAGCCAATCACCTATGCAAAACTATATATAAAAAACAAATAAGGATTGGAGCCATTTCGTTGCAATACGTCAACATTATACAAATGTCCTTTCGATATTCGGATTTTGACACATGTCATTTTATCATTAAATATTCTAATTTACACATATTTTTTATAACCACATTATATACCATGTGTGTATTTTATCCCCTCATTAGCAAACAAAACTGTTATTTTTAGATTGTGCTAACAAATCCAATAACAAATCCAATAATTACCTAAAATAATTTATTAGTTTCCTTGATATAATATTTTTTGAAGATTATCCTGAAAGATTATATATTCCTTAAATAGTCCTTGAAGATTTTGTGAAAATTTGTTAGTTTCCACTATTATGATTAAATATTTTATTATTTTGGTTTCTATTATTTTATTTTTTATTATAAAATATATAAATATTTTGGTTTCCATTAATAACACTTCTTTCTTACTCTTTAAAAATACAAAGAATGGAAAAATATGACATTACATCAATTACAATCATACAACTATATGCTTATACCTATATGCTTAACTTTTAATAAACAAATATTTACGACTTATAAAATATTTTTCCTACACCAAATCAACCATTCAAAATTAAGGTTTAAATCCAATTTCCTTTCATTACTTTTCCACCAAACCACACATATATGTTGCATTTCTATTCTAATTCAAATAATATACACATTTATCTATGTCCACTTATAAAATCAATAACTATAGACACAAAATTCTATCCCGTCCATCAGATAGGGCAAACCATCTAGTCCATCTAATCATCTATTACTAATAACTAAAGTAGAAGCAATTTCTGCCACCACATTGCGCCACATCACCCTTTATTAAAATAATAATTTTAAATAGTTAATTATACAAAAAAGTTATCTCTAAGTAAACATAAAGATAAAATAATATTTGTAAAAATTTATCCCCAAATAAACATAAAGATAAAATAATATTAGTAGATTTGACCAATATAGATAAAGAAAGACAATATATTTATTATATTTGTAAAAGATAAATTAAAAAAAGATAAGAAAAAAAATATGTACACGTGATCACATATATATTTTTGAAATAAAAATTGTCATATTTATCTATAACTATATGTTAAACTTGTAACTTTTCTAGTCACCACATTAATTCTATCTCACCTTTCTTTGAAATCCGAGATATGTTTTCTATTCTTTTATTTTCTTTTCAAAGAGAGAAATAAAAGGAGGAGAAATTGGTGGGTGTGGTGCAGATCTGATCTAGGGGTTGCGGCTCGCACCAAAAAATCCTCCTAAAAAGAGTTTTTATAATGGTTTTTTATAGGTTTTCATCCCCTGAACTAGAGATTTGGTGGGTGGATTGAAAATGTATGATATATGGAGTACTTGATATCAATCAATCCAATTATAATTGGCCAATAATAATATGGAGTGCTAGGTGCAAGTCTATTTTGACTGAGTACTGCTTAGGATTTCTAACTTTCTAAGAGTTGGATGCAAGTTTATTTTGGTTACATGTATAAATTATAATATTTAGATAATTATTTTATAGAATTGACTATTTGTGAAATGGAATTATGTAATATCACTCATTTTTATAAAGGGTAAAAATGTAATTTTATATTTTCTTTTATCATGATAAATTATTTTACATATTTTATTTTCTTAAATTTATAATGTTATAACATTTTAAATGTTATGAGGTTGGTTTATAAGGTTAAAACTTAAAACTCCATAGTAAAGGTTACAAAAATTATGTTTTTATATTAAATACGAACCATAAGAATTATGGTTGTATGATTATTATAATATAATAAAAATATAATCATGAATAATATGAGTGGTTTATTATTAAAAAATTATAAGAGAGTAACTACAAGTGATAATACTTATGGAAAAGTATTATAATAATATTTCTAAAATTTATATAAGTGTTTTAAAGCTAAAGTTTAATAAAATAAATTGTTTAAAGTTCAAATGATAACTATCTATTTTATTTGGAGTGCAAAAGTTAAGGTGGAAGGATATTTTTATCACTTTTGCAAAACAAGAGGGTTGTTTGTGCAATTTCTCGGAAATGGATTGAAACCCGATTGGGTTGTCTTCAACCTTGAGCCCGAATTTTCAAATGGCCATATTTCACTCGTTTCTCAACGGATTTTCGATCCGAAAGATGTTATTACGGAAATCTCATGAGGTGTTCTATAAAAACCCCTTAATCAATTGTTCGAATTAATACAAATTTCGGGGCCGAATTTCTGTGCATTTAACGTGACCTAATAAGGATTAAATGGTCGAAATTGGATCTTAAAAGCTCGAATTGGATGGAGGTAATGATGTGGAAGGATAAGAATGAGTAATGGAGGGTTAATTGGGTAGTTGAATCGTTTGGAACGTCCAGTAATTGTTGGATAATGTCGAATTAAAGCCAAGCGACGGTTTGTGTTAGGGGTATTGATGTGAGCATCCGTTTAGGCATTATAAGCGATCTTTTTGAGTGTTATAAAAGACCATTACGAATTGCAATCTGTCACACACATTTTCTATTCAGAAAGTTTATCCAAAAACGCTCTCCAATTTGTCCAAATCGGATCGGGAACAAGTCGCCTCTGTTCAGCGAAAAAACAGAGCAAGGCTCAGTTTTTGGGCTATTTCTCCTTCCACACACAACCAAAATTTTCCCATTTTATATCATTGGAAAGCTCTTTCTCTTACGATTCCAACTCCTACTCACACGCTCCGATCCGATACCACGAAGGAGAACGAAGCGATTGAAGTTGGTGCTGTTTGTGCTCTGTTTTTGCGAGAGGGCTGTTCGGTTTGGCTGGTGAGCCCGTGAGCATGTCGGACCCGACCCGGCCCAAGCATTGTACTCTTTTAAAATATTTTGTTTTTTCGGGTTTTGGCTAAAAAAATAATAATTTCTTTTGCTAAATTAAAATGGGTGAAAATTATTTAGATGGAGAAATGTTAAGAATTTTGTATTCCATAAGTAATTAAATAAATATATGAATTTTTAAATGGGTATTTTTAGTATTCATATGAATAAATTGGTATGTTAGAAAGGATATTAATAAGAAGAGGAATTTCTTATTTTTATATATAAAGTTAGAATTGTTGAAGTTAAATGAAATTATTATTTTGAATATTTGTAAGTAATAAGGTATCTTATTTAGATTGATATTAATATATAATTGAGGTTATTATTTGGTAAGGAAAAGTTTAAAATAATTAATATGAAAATTTTATAAAATTCATAGCTTATTTTCATTATATTAATAAAAAGGAAATTATTAATATAATGTGTAAAGTTTATAATTATTATAAACTTAAATCCGTCGTGATTCCTTGAAAATCAACTTCCTCGAATGAACAAAATAAATTGACAGCAATTTATTTTGTGGTTGATTGAAACAGGAATAAGTTCTTAATCGCGAGTGATCGTTTCGTACTCATCTATGTTAATTACGAGGCAAGTGGTTTGGGTTCGATTTCCATATAAAATCGTTTATGCTTCACTTGTTTTATTAATCATGTTTCATATCTTGTTATATGCTTTCATGTGTTTAAATTGTTTTATGACTATGTTGGGAACTCTTGCATGAAATAAAATGAATCTAGGATTTATATTGTTCTAGATTTAATGACGTTATTTCTAGTCGTACTTAGGTTACGCTAGATGGACTGTAGGGCCGTTGCCTTGTGATATGCGTGCCTAGATGAGTAGGCTTGTATGTGAGTACTTTATTATATACGCGTCGAATCATTCGACTTCAATCTTGAGCCGATGCTCTACCTTTAAGACCATGGTCAATACCCGCTCGCTCGATGAGGGGTGATGGCACGTAGCTCGTGCTGGTCTGGGCTTGCAACCCAACCTTTGAGTATTTCCGTGGGGTCGTAACCCACATTCTGTCTTTTGAGTATTTTTGTGGGGCCATAACCCACTTTTCTGTCTTACTTAAAATGTATGCTTAATTCCAAGTGGAACATTATTGTGATCTTTAAAATTGGTAGAGATTAAATAGGCGCTCGATGGCGACAATTAAAATGATAGGAAGGCTAGTACAAAATGGAATGCCATCCTTACTCTCGGATTCCGTAATTCTCTGGCTCCATCTGAATTCGCACAACACGTATGCGGTGAGGTTGGTAGAGGGAAACGTGATCAACGAGGGGTTTAATCACCCACCTGACTAAGTGGTTGAAACCCCAAGTTCCCAACATAAGCAAATCTTTCTTTAAAAATCGAGATTCACCTTTAGATGATGCTCTCATACTTTTCCTTCAAGTCATAGTTTTCATAGGAGGCCCGAGGTCCGAGGATGGGACCGACTTTCATTCGGTGCCCAACATCCCAACTCGTCCCTTCCTAAAAACCGAACCACCTTCAAAAATCCCATTTGCTTAGTCTGTCACAAGACTAACCGACCGTTTATTTTCCTTGCATGGTCGGTTGGTGTCCATCGTATTTCTCGTCGCGACACATCAGGAGTGGAGTTCTACGTCAAGGACCACGAGGAGCAAGCTTGAGGAGCAGCTAGAGTGAAGGTGATTAGCTTGGAATAAGTTTTAGGAAAATTTTAAGGGTCGAGGTTTCGAGTTTTGGGACCCTTCCCATTTCAACTTTGCATCTGTTCAAGTTTATTCAACTATTGTATTTGACTTCCGCATCTTTTATATTTATTTATATCTTTCGCATTTTAAAGTTTTTGGTTAAGTTCTGTAATTACTGTAAGCCTTGGGTGACTTCGAGAGTTTAATCTCGGGGTCACTGGCGGTAATATCCCTGTATAAAAGGGGGTGTTACAAATTATGGGAATTTAAAGAAATTATGTTTTAAACATTAAGAAATCAATATGGAATAAGCTAAGATTTCATATACAAAAAGGGTGAAAAAAGGTATTTGTTCAAACTCAAATATTTCAATTAATGGGAATATAAATAACCAACCGAGCACATATCATAATATGCAGATTTCTTACGTTGTTTTTCTTGCTTGAAATTGCCAATAATTTTTCAACCGACTCGGGTAAAAGATTGATTTTCTTCTTCCTCCTGATGAGTTCTGGTCCTGACACAAGAATGAAACGGAATGTGGGTTAATCCAACTGATTTTCCAAAATTGGAACAAAAAGAGAGGAAAGAGCAGAGATTTCACATGTAAAATGCTCTAAGGCAAGCTTTGTTGCGAGGCTCTCGGCGACCTTGATGGTAGAGCAAACATCAGTGGAGGTGAAGGAGAGGCCGTTCACCTGAACCATGCCCTTGAACAAAGGGGAGTGATCAGGGCCTCCTTCCCTTGACACCGCATAGCGAGAAAGATGCCACTTGTTAGACGGACAATAATTATTTAACATGAATTTGAACATGTTTTTGCAACTTTAAGAAGAGGGCAATCCTTTTTTTTTCCTTTGGAAGACATTGACATTTAGACTAGTGTTTCCTCGGCCATGACCATGTGACAACATCTCTTCGACCCCGTGCATTCAACCACCATTGAAAGAAGCCTAATAATTTTGAAGTAACTTGCCAAATTATGCCTGAAATGCTTGTAATGATAAAAAAAACAAAGATTTGCGGTCAACAAAATTTCTTCTTGATGCTACATAAGTCGAGCATTGATTTTGGTTGAAGAATTTGTACATTGAGCTAATTTCATTGCAAATGTCACGATCCTTCAACATATTTAAGACACTCCTCTTAAACAACTAGAGTATAGATTGATAGAGATCGGGTAGGGAATTTTGGACCATTATATTTGATGAAGCGTCTCGTGGATGATGTCATCAAGCCCATTAAAAATTGATGAATTTGTTATTCACAACACTCTTAACTCATTTTTTAATTTCAATTTGCAAGTGCAAAGACTGTAGATATGTTCACTAAGTGATACATAAGTGGAAAACTCATCCTATAATTTTTGAAAGTCTCATAATAAGCAACAATACCCTAGTCACTTTAACGAAAATGACCAATCTCTAATTAGATCTGGAGAATGTGAGGGTCATTTTCGATTGTGAATGTTTGACATAGGTTGTCCCATAACTCCTTTACATTGTCAAAGATGTGATCGAAGAATGAAGTGATGGATTGATCATTTGGATAATCCATCCAACTAGCATTGAATTGATGTTAATATCAATTTTTAAGGTCTTTAATACCATTGTTAGGCTTCTTCAAGATTTCATTAATAAAATCAAGTTTTCTCTTTATCATTCATTTATGATAGTTATCTCCTTTAGGACCACCAGATGTAATCACGCCTGATTGATCGGAGAGATGGAGATAATATAGACTTGTAATGTCGAGGTGACACACTTTTCTTTATTAGTGACAGTAACATTAGCAGAGGACGTAGACATCTTTGGTGTGCACATAATTTTTCCATCAACACTTAGTAATCTACTCCCTCCGCTCCTTTTTGGTTGTCCGTTTTCCATTTTGGTTATCCCAAAATATTTGTCATGCTTTTTTCCTTTTATTTTATATCTATACTTTTCTTACAATATTATTCTCATCCAATCTCACATTTTACCCACAATATCCAACAAAAAATTTACCCCAATCAACTTTTTTGGTCACTTCATTTCTCTTTATCTTTATCCCCATCACCATCCCCCAACCTCTCTCATCTCTTCATTGGTTGCTTTTTCTTTTCTTTTTTATTTGTGCGAAACTTGTCCTTTTGGACAGACAAAAAGGGGCGGAGGGAATATTAATTTATGATGGGCTTGATAATATAAATTTTTATGCGTAATTCTTTATTCCGAGGATGTTAAATGAAAAGAGCCATTCGTGAGAAATTCAGTGTTTGGCTCGATTAAGTCCTTTTCGTGTTCGGCTCGATTTATAAACGAGCTGAGCTTAGGACTACTGGGGTATCTAATCCCATTCACTCCCCTAGCTTTCGTCTCTCAATGTTAGTGTCGGCCTAGTAGAATGCTTTCGTCGTTGGTGTTCTTTCTAATCTCTATGCATTTCACCGCTCCACCGGAAATTCCATCTACCCCTACCGTACTTCAGTTTGGTTGTTTCAACCGCTTGTCCAGGGTTGAGCTCTGGGATTTGACGAATGACTTAAAAAGCCACCTTCTGCCTCCCGTAGGGGTCTGGGTTGTGTCTCAGTCCTAGTGTGGCTGATCATCCTCTCAGACCAGCTACTGATAATCACCTTTGTAAGCTATTGCCCCCATCAACTAGCTAATCAGACGCGAGCCCCTCCTTGGGCGGATTCCTCCTTTTGCTCCTTAGCCTACGGGGACAAAATATCCCAGTTTTGTTAAAGGCTCAAAAGACAAATGAACTAAGCTTGAGCACAAGATAACTCAACTCGTTTGTTCATGAACGAGCAAGCTCGATTATACGTGCATATCAAACTAGATTATACGTTCCTAAATAAGCTCTACTATTTATATTAAACACAATATATAGTATATCTTGAGTTATATAGTTTTGGTGATCTCTTTCAAACTGAGTAGTTTAAATTTTTAGTATCATTTGCTTGTATAAACGATTTAGTAAACGAGTTATTCGCAAATTTGTCTCACGAAGAAACTAAATGAAAGGTTCGCGAGCAAAGCTTGAGTTCGGTGAGTATTTAAATGAATTAAGCTCAAACATGATTTTGAGCTCGAACTAAGCTCACATTCGAGCTCACCCATTTTTAACATTTATTCAAGCTCGAGTCGACTCGATTACATGCCTATTTTTTCCTTAAATTTAATATTTCTCCGTCAATCGTTATTTTGGTTCTCACCCAACGCCGTTTGCATTTTTTTAAAAAGGAAAGAATAAAAAAGACTAGGCAAAATTGCATAAAAAAAGCCTAACCTTTTATACTCGTTGCGGTAATTAGCCTAATCTTTTAAAATTACACCTAATAGCCTAACCAATTTAAGTGGTTACGAATGCCAACCTCATTTTTCCACATGACAAACAATCTTATATTTAGTTGATGAGTTGGTAAAATCAAAACTCTTGCGTCAAATGAATTGGATGATGCATCATATGACATGGAAATTAAACCCTAACCAATAAAAATAGAATTTAAAAATAAAAAAATTATCTAAAAACATCTTCTTCCTCTCCTTAAATCCCCCATCGCTAGATCACTCACCTTTCCTTCCACTTTCCCAATTTCTAGGGTTCAATCCTTGTTTCCCATCTCTAATTCAACTCTCAACCTCTCTCAACTCGCACTCAGAAAAGCCTATATCAAGCCCATAACTTTAATTTCTCCTCCTCCTCTTTCTCCTCTTCTTCAATAATGGCTACTGGTAGGGTTAGCATCGTCGCGCCAATATCGTCGAAGGCGGCCGAGTCGAAAGGGCCTTACAATACATGGGCAACGGAGAATATTTGCTTGTGAAGAGAGGCGATCTTGTTCTTCCCTAGTCCGATTTTGGTTTACACAAGGAATGAAGATCTTGAAAGCTACTCCCTAATTTCGTTGGAGCGGTGATTTTTCTTTTCCCCTTTTGTTGCGACTCGATGCGAGTAGAATTCTGATTGATACAAAGAAATCCAAAATGTTTGGTATTTTTCCCGAACGAAATGTTGGAGCCATGGCCTGGAAGCAAAGGACTTGAGGATACAAATCAAGTTTTGGCCTACTTTGTTGTGTCTAAACTCGGTGAACCGCCATTATCATTGGATGTTATCTTTCATGTTTCAATTTAAATATGTATTCCTTCAGACATCATGATTGATGGTCATTAATATTGAGAGTTTTGTGTTTGTTAGAAAGTAGAAGGAAGAAGTGATGGGAATATAAGAAGACAACAGAGGAAGTCAGTGAGGGGTTTGGATATGGAAGAGTCAAAAAGCATTGCTACTATTGAGAATTTGAGAAAAATGTTTGATTTTTATTCTTAAATTCTATTTTTTAAATTGTTTTAGGGTTTAGTTTCTCGGTCATATGTTACACATAATCCAAATCATTTGACACATGTGCTTGATTTTGCCAACTCATCAACTAAATTGAGATTTTTTTGGGAATGGAAAAATGAGGCTAGCATTTACAACTACTTAAATTGATTATGTTATTAGGTGTAATTTTTTTGGGAATGGAAAAATGAGGCTAGCATTTGCAACTACTTAAATTGATTATGTTATTAGGTGTAATTTTAAAAGGTTAGGCTAATTATCGCAACGAGTCTAAAAGCTCAGGCTATTTAATGCAATTTCCCCAAAAGACTAGAAGAAAGGAAACTGTCTATCTGTGGTCCTGTGGACAACGTTTCACCATTGTAAAGTCAAAAGAACCACCCAAGTCCCAACAACGCAATTAAACAGTAACGAGTGTTTTGATTGTTTCAAAAAACCCAAAACAACCTCCAATCTGAAGATTCTCTCCATAGACATGGAGAAATCGACCTCAATTTCAGCTTCAAAGCCGAATTCCGTGCTCCCCTACGAAACCCCGGTCCTCACGAGCCTCTACACGCTGGGCGAGAAGCTAGGTCAAGGCCAGTACGGAACCACTTACTTCTGTCTCGACAAGTCCACGGGCGATCCCTACGCCTGCAAGTCAATCTCCAAGCACAAGCTCATCTTCAGCGACGATTACGACGACGTTTGGAGGGAAATCCAGATAATGCACCACGTTTCGGAGATCCCGAGCGTCGTCGCCATCCGGGGAGCCTACGAGGACTCCCAGCACGTGCACCTCGTCATGGAGCTCTGCGAAGGCGGCGAGCTCTTCGATCGGATTGTTAAGAGGGGAAGCTACAGCGAGAGGGAGGCCGCTAAGCTTATGAACACGATTGTGAGGTTTGTTGAGTCTTGCCATTCGCTTGGAGTTATGCACAGGGATTTGAAGCCTGAGAATTTCCTGTTCAAGAGCAAAGATCGGGATTCGCCCCTCAAAGTCATTGATTTTGGCTTGTCTGTGTTCTTCCATCCAGGTTTGTTCTTTTGGAGGCGAAATTGGGGGTTTTCTGGGCTGTTAAGGGTTTGAGTATACAACATTGATTATTTTTTGTGGTGTGAAATTGATTACTGACTAGAAAAACAAATAAAGACTTCTTGTAGAGAAACAAACTAATACTAACCGAAAATGGTGATACGAAGCATTTGCTGATGGTTCAATTTTGTGCATTACCATTTGACCATTTTGGAGTTTTTGTACAGGTGACACTTTCAATGACACTGTAGGGAGCCCATATTATGTTGCCCCAGAGGTTCTGAATAAGAAGTATGGCCCTGAAGCTGATGTGTGGAGCGTTGGGATTATACTTTATATCTTGCTTAGTGGAATTCCGCCCTTTTGGGCAGGTACTAATAATCTACACTCTCCTGTTATTGCTGCTGCAATTCTTCTGTGTGATGATTATGAAGTTCTTGTGTATAAGTATGTATATGCATGTGTAAAAAGAGACAAATAGGGGCATATTCCGTAAGATACTGAAGGGAAACCTGGACCTCAACTGTCAACAATGCTCCGGCATCTCTGAAAACGCCAAAGATTTGATAAGGAAAATGCTGGAAAAGGATCCTAAAAAGAGGCTCTCAGCCTTTGAAGTGCTTAGTAAGACACTAAGACCTCTTTGATTTCGTTGATAAACTTAAATTATAAGGATTAATGGCTTATATGAGTGGTGCTTTTTATATCAGGACATCCATGGATGGCAGATGAGAGCAATGCCCCTGATAAGCCTCTTGATTCACTTGTTCTTGCGCGCCTCAAGAAATTCTCAGCTATGAACAAACTCAAGAAGATGGCATGCCGTGTAATTTCCGGCTCTTTTCACACTCAAGATTGGTGCATAGCTCCTATATTATCATTTACATTTGACTTGGCCCTTTTGTATTATTCAGGTGATTGCAGCTAAGCTCTCTGAAGAGGAAATAGGTGGCCTAAAGGAATTGTTTAAGAAGATAGACGCAGATAAAAGCGGAGCCATAACATTTGACGAACTAAAGCAGAGCTTAAAACGAGTCGACTCTAAGCTTCTTGAGTCTGAAATTGAGAATCTCATGATTTCTGTAAGCATAAAAAGTCCTTTATTCCAATTTGTCCATAGAGATTTTCTAACCTGGAATGGATTTTTTTTGGCAGGCAGATGTTGATGAGAATGGAATTTTAGATTATAGTGAATTTGTGGCAGCAACTTTGCACTTACACAAGCTGGAAATGGAAGAGAATTTGGCTCAAGCCTTTGCCTATTTTGACAGAGATGAAAGTGGCTACATAACCATTGATGAACTCCGACAAGCCTGCAAGGATTTCGGGATGAACCAGCTGCATCTTGAGGAGATGATGAAAGAGATTGACCAGAATAATGTAAGTTAATGAATTAGTCATATTCTCTCGATGCAAGATGGTTTGGACTAATTTTGATGATAACTAAGCTCGACTTGTTCTTTTCTTTGTCACTTTCAGGATGGACAGATTGATTATGGAGAATTTGTTGCTATGATGAGGAAAGGTGATGAAGGAGGAGGTAGGAGGAGAAGTTTGAGAAGCTTTGACTGGGAAGAAGCTATGGAAATTGAAGATACTTCATAAGAATATTGAAACCTAATATTACCATTGAATTTTAACATTTTTCTCTTCATTAGAGTGTGGTTTGGTTTCCATTGTTGATAATGTCTGCTAATGAATAATGAATAATACGATTGCCTAGGTGTAAAAAGTGAATGTAAGCAAGCCCAACAACTTTTCCATAATTTTCTCCAAAATGGAGAACCAACTGCAATATTCTCTAAAAAAAATTCAGCCCAACTCCAACAGATTCTCTATTTTGGAGAAGACTGCATTTAATACTTTCATTTTTTACCATATAAATTACAATAACTAATTATATATTATCTTACATAAGAAAATAAAATATTATAGAATCTTAACCTAATAAATGATAATTATTTGTTATTTGACTTTTAAGGAAATAAAAATATTTTATAATCTTAATTTAATAAATGATAATTTATTTGTTATTTCACTTATTTGACTCATAAGGAATAAAAAATATTCTAGAATCTTAACCTAATAAATGAAAAATTATTTGTTATTTGAATTATAAGGAATAAAAATATTCTAGAATCTTAATCTAATAAATGATAAATTATTTTTTATTCGACTTATAAGGAAATAAAAATATTCTAGAATCTTAATTTAATAAATCATAAATTATTTGTCATTTGATTAATAAGGAAATAAAATATTTACATTTTTGCATATGAATATCAACATTTTTGTTATTTCATTCACACAATTATATAATAAAAGAAAAAAGAAAAGGAAAGTAAATGGATTTGGGGATTTGGAGATCACTCCAAATTTAGGGAGAGCTCAACCCATTTTGGAGAATTACTCCAAAATAGGGAATGAGATGGACCATCTGTTCCACTTTTTTGATAAAAAATCTCCAAAAACTCATTTTGGGGAAGCTGTTGGGCTTCATTTTTAGTATATAATATTTTGTTTGTACTTCATTTTTATCCTTCATTTTGTATCGTTTTCCAAATTCATACTTCCTATGGATTGATTAACTTTTAAATATTAAAAGTTATGAAATGTGATAAAATAAAAACATAAGCAAAACATCATAAGTAAATATTTTGTCTCTACATTATGGCCGAAGCTAATGAGTGGACATAACTTATAGATTTCCACTAGCTAAATCATCAAACTGTAATTACCATAGCAAAATTGGGAATCAATTTATCATACTAGATGAGATATGATCTTGTTATCAAACAACCAAAATTTGCCGTTGTTTCGTTACAACTTATAACTTAGCCTAAATTTGCATGCCAGGACTTTTCTTCCCCCGTCTATCATCTTCTATATCTATGCAACGCCTCTGCCTCCTCTGCAATTAGATGCCTCTCTCCTCCACTTGTATGCGCTTAAAATCTTGTGCGTATCCAACGCTTATTGAATATCAGTTTCCCCTTCTCTATTTGACTTGGAAATGGTTTTCTTGATTAGGTCTTTGACAATTGATTAACTTGGATATTTGAGTAGTGAATCTTGGCCTTCAGTAGAAATCGGTTTTAGGCAAGGTTGAGGAAGACAAAATAATGCAGTGTGTTGTTGTTATATCAACTTTGATTTCTGACAACTATTGAAACACTTTCATCATTGATTATGTAATTCACTACACAAATCAATTGCTTGTAAACGCTGTAAACTAAACAAGTAACACAATAAAATAAATATTCTTCTCTGAATGAATCTAGAGCTAGCAGCTATAGTTTAGCAAATGAATATTCAGTTCTGGTATTCAATCAATGTTTCAAGAAATGAAAGGATGTTTTCAGGGGAAGATATATTCAACTGAAATTCAAGAACATAATTAACCAAGTAAAGTAATTGCACAGGAAATAACACATCAAACACGAAACTAATACATAAATCATCGATTCAGCTTCCTCATCAGATAATCCAAACAGAGGCTTTGTTGAATTTGCCACATTCAATTTCTTGCATAAGTTCGCGTTTCTTCTTCAAATTTTGTCGAATTTTCTCCATCCGTTGCCTGTGTTCTCTTGGCTTCAGCTGCCTTTGTTGCATATGTTCGCGCTCCTTCATCAGACTTTGTTGAATTTGCATCATTTGTTGCCAATGTCCATGTTCCATCGCCACATTTTGTTGCTCTTGCATCATTTCTAGGATTTTTTTTTATTCGCTTCATCAGCCTTAGTTGCATTCGCTTAATCTGCAACATAGAAGGGACATCTACCTCTTCAATCTCGTTCTTCATGAAATCATACCATATCAATCTGCCACCATGTACAAGCACAACTCTTTTGCCATATCCGCATTCATATAGGGTTGTGTAGGCAAAATTTAGCTTCATCGACGAATTAAGGATGAACAATTTTGTCCAAGACCCTCCAACATCGAGCACTTCAACAGCTCTACTATTGTAATCATAACCATAACAAATTCGTCCATCTAATTCAAATACCTTTGCCCAACCATAGCCGAAATGTTCAGTCGGCACCAATATTTCCCCGAACCTACGAGTATGCAGATCATAGGTAACGATTACCGGCTTTCTACCTCTTTTGACGGCAAAATGAAGGATACCATTAGAGCAGTATCCTCCACACGGAGAGAAATCAACCTCCACATAAGGAAAGCCATCGTACGATCTCCAACAACGATTTCTGAAGCTATAAATCCAAAACAGACTATTCTCCTTGTTCTCAACACCACCAATATCAAACCTAGCCTTGTATTCACATGCCACCACGATCTTATAATCATCATCAATATGATCATAACCAAATCCATAACAAATCCAGTACTTGGAGTCTAGTAGTGTGGCGTTTTCAATGGTGCGCAAAGCTCCAGTGAACAAGTTGTATAAAATAAAGTGACCGTTGGATTCTTTAACGCAAGCTATCCCGTCGGACCATCCTAAAAGCAATGCATGGTTAGATTGACTCAAACTGATTGGTATTCGGTGCACCGTGTATGTGACCTTGTTGTTGTGCCTTGATAGTACACAGTAAAGATCTTTTCCTACAAGTAAGAGGATCATAGATCTCTTGTGGCGATAATTCCTTGCAAAATTCTTATGGTTGATGAAATCTCTCCATTGCTTTGAGAGGCGTTTACATGCTAGAACCGATTCAAATGGGAGGAATAGCAGAATGTGTGCTATAATTCCATCAGGAAAATAAATCTCGAACTGATTCTTGTTTGATTCTCTCTTCATGCTTAGTTTGGAGAATTGAGATTGAAGCCGAAACATGTTACCGGAAACGAATAGCGGAGGAAGAACTGGATAATAACAGAAGAATAACTCTAAAAATTTAAATACATAAAGGGCCCGTTTGGTTGTGAGAGGTAAACGTAAATGTAAACGTAAACGGAATGAAAAATAAAGCGAAAGGAAACATAAACCGTTACCAACCTAGTTTTGTTTGCCATGGAAATAATGAAGGGAATGATTACCTTTGCTATTGAAATTAGGTATTTGGTTGGTTTGAATTCAATTTTTTTTAAGAATTCAGAATTGATGCAAGCAAGATATGATAAAGAGATATATTGACATGAAAAGAAGATAAACAAAATCGAACTATTAAAATTACAATTAATTAGAGCAAATTCGATCTTCTCCGCAATATGCAATATATCCTGAGAAAGAAGATTTGGACATATTCTAGATAATCAAATCAATCAAATATTTTTTTTGCTAGAACAAATCAATCAAATATAAACCCCAGCAGTTCCAAATTCGATTTCTAGGCAGAATTAAAATTTCTGGGCAGCATTAAACTAAACAAGTGAGATTCAATCTCCATTCACATCATTACACTACCATAAGAGAATCAACCAAGTCTAATATATAAAACTAAACAAATGAAAGTCTCAACATCTCAAGTTTGCCATAATCACATCTTTTATCACTTCCTCCTTAGCAAATCAGTCACATATTCCTTCTTTAACACTATCGTTTCAGATCATAGTACTTAGCATGTCCTTGTGCTCATAAACGTGGCACACTATCAGTTACAGTAATGTTCCTAAGATCAAGTCACCTCAGTGCAATCAGGTTCTTTCTCTCTTCAATTTCAGTTCCTTATTAATTTTTCATGTGTATTGGGCTGGTTTGAATTTATGAGCTAAAACGTGGCACGCTATTGGTTTGAATTTTACTTTGCATATTGTATTCCAATTCATCACCACCATAAGAAGACTCTTAAACCCGCATAAGTTATATCATCATCATAAATGAAGATGAAGAGGTAAAAAAGGAAAATTCAATTGGTTATTCAAAGACTATGCTCAGCTCGAAGTCTGCTCTTTCAATTTGAATTCAAAAACAACTATTAATAAAACCAATCAATTTCCTTATATACTCTACCGAATTCAAAAACCAAGCAAATTCCACCTAATTTGAATAAACTCTGATTTGAAGCAATTTCCTTCCAGATTTGTAGCAAAACAACAACTATTGGCATCTGGAAGGAGGAGGATGAAGGTACTAATAGAAACCAAACCTCTAGCCTTCGAGCCTCTCGAGTAATTGGTGGTGAGAAGGAGAGGAGAGATCGAGTCGTGCGTAAGAGGCGATAGGCGTCGGTTGTGAGAGACGGCAGACTTCAGGAGATAAAGGATTGTTTCTTTAGGTTTTTCAGACCGAAATATATATTTGAATGTTTGCCTTTTGAAAATCAATTAAAGATTATAGAAAATTGCAAACAAATGGGCCTGATGGAAACAGATATTTCAATCCGTTTCTAATGGGGAGATAAACAAACAGGCTGATCCGGAAAAAGAAGAAGAAAGAAACGTGAATAAAAACGTACAGAAGAACAAAAGTACATTACCGAAGAATTGATTTAACTAATTGAATGAAGCGTTGATGGAATTTGCAAGAGTTGATCGATGAAGGAGTACTTCGAAACCCGAATTATGTTGAAGAGAATTATTGAAGCCGAAGAGGAATGGTTAACGTAGAGAGATATGGTAAAAAAAGTATCGGATTTTATCATTACTTAATTAGATAGAAAAAATATTTTTTTTGAGAGGAAATTAGATAGAAAAAATATTGTAAATCAGTCTTTTTATCAATTAATTAAAAAAAAAAATTGAGAATATAAAACCTTGTAAGAAATCTTAAAATTTTAAATAATTAAAGCTGATTGTAATTTGGCATAATGATCACAGATTTTAGAAGAATGATCGTGATTGGTTATAAAAATTTGCTCACATGAAATTACACTTGCTCCTCCACCGCATCCAAGTGTAAAAAAGGCTGCTTTGAAACCTTATCATTGACTCAAGTTTTTTTTTTGGTCGAATATAATTGACTCAATTTTGGCAAGGTGATGCAAGGAACTTTATGGGTTGATGCACACAAATCTGGAGAGGCAATCAAGTAATCACAAATAGGCCACAGCGTGGAGCCAAATCTGATGAAGTAGAGCTGGTAATTAATTTACTAGCCTGATTTGCTCTGTTGTTCATGTTGTGTAATTGATTCACAAGTATGTCAAAGCTGACCTGTAGACTTGGTAATTAATTTGAATACACGTTTCACTCGTGCAGATTGAGCTGAAACGAGCACATGTTCCATTGCCTGATACAATGAGCTGTTGTTGTTTAAGTTTTCTTCCCTTTTCTGCTCCCTGGATAATTTGGTCTTGGATCCGCAAGACATCAAGGTAATTGATCGTTATAATGCTTCACATCCAACAAAACACTATGCAGAATTCAGTGCTTGCATTGGACGATTCGGTTTTAAACCTAGCAAAGTTCTGTCCTTCAAAAGAGGAGATGGAGCTGGTCAAGGTACGCTATTTAGGTAGTAGTATCAGCTGGCGAATACCTCTACTGAATTGTCTTCATCTGTATATATCTAGGACTTGGATATATGGAGCTTTGGTTGGATATCTTATGCTTGTAAGACCTTAAAATAAAATCACCGAATCACTTGCCGGCCACCACCAATGACGTCTCTCACCTCCAGCTACCAGTCTACCACCACCAGAGACGCAGCCCTCAAATCCAGGCCTCATCAATCCCTCTTCTAGCCACCACCAGCGAGCACCGGGTGTGATTCAAGTTATTATTTCACAAGTCAATTTTGCAAGAATGGCCAATAATGAAATATAGTCCATCAGTATTTAAGATATGCAATAAAGCAGTCGGTATTTTTTTACAGAAAAACAATCTCTAATCTACTCCTTCTGTAGTAGACTAGTAGGTAGCTGAATTACAAGTAATCCAGCAGGGGATGAGAGAGCAGATAATTAGGTAGTTGAATTCCTGTGATGCATAAATTGGAAAGCTAAGTTTGCAATAAAGCTCACACAAAAAAACTTCGACCCAATAAGTGTAACAAACGTAAGCATTGCTGCTGCAAATGGTGTCCCTAACAACTGTAGTGACTCATTTCACAGAATGACAATTAGACACAACCAAATTCATAGTTCAATTGAAACATAGTAAAGTATTAAAGATCAATATTTGATTTAGTCATAGATGAGACATAGGAATTCAAAGGAAGAAAACTCAAGCGACATATTAAAATCCTAAGGAATACTATCAGAGAGAATTCAATTCTAGTGAAAAACAACAACACACTTAATCAAATCTATCTCAAGTTTGGGAATATATATGTAGAGACTACATTGAAAGTGATCTATAAGTTAAAATCTAGTACTCTATGGCATGCATAGGAAAACAAATCATATACAAAGCACCAAACATGATTTACCACTATATTGTCTTGCATGAAACTTGACTAAACTAAGAAAAGCACCCTGCTTAAATTATCAAATTGGCTAAAATTTGCAGAGATTATATGTACTGTAGTAGGCAGAAGGCCAATCACTAATTTTTTTTTTTCAATTTGAGCATTATAACAAAACTGTGATACATTTAGATCAATAAAAAGGAATTCCTTTTCAACAAGGCAAGGGATTTACCACAATGAAAGGGCTTAACACAGCATTGGTCATACTGATAATATAATGATAGAGAGCAAAGGTCAAGCAGTAAGCAACATATTATATATGTAGAGGCCAACTTGGGGCTACATAATAAAAAAGAAATATTAGTGAAAAAAATGGACCAATTCAATTAAAAATAAAATGATGACTTCAATTATATCTCATAAGAGTTAGACAAGGACCACATATGTTGCATTCACAACCTCAATATGAAGCCTAACCACATACCAAGTTAAAGCAGAGCAGAACCCGATTCACATAGATTGTCTCCTACTGCCTAATTGAAGGTCGAGTCCAAACCGCGTACAAGTTGGAATTGACCCAAGGTGCATTCTTCATCTAATTCACGCTGTATGGGCTAAGTTTCAGAAATCAACCAAATGAACTAATAATTTAAGTGCGTGTATTATAGTAACACTGTGTACACAGATTTAATTTTTTTTTTCCTATTGATCACATAGGTTCCATAATAAGCATGCGCCAATCAACACACTCACCTGATTATTAAGTAAAATGTGGTCTAATTGATTTTGTGTTGAGTGTGTTTCAGTATCTTAGCATGTGGTGCTTAATGATTTGAATTTATTCTCTTCTATGCACATTAAATTGTGGTTGATAATTTCTTGTTTCAAGTGTTGTTAACTTGTTGCTTATCTGGTGATCCTATTATGGGTTGGATTTATGTAAAAGAATTTCATTTTTGTTGTCTGAATGAATACCTGAAAGTTTGGATGTAGATATCTTTTTTAAAAAAAAAAAAATTACATCAGGGTGGAAATTGGGCTTAAACTTGTGTGGATAAAGAAAATTAAGAAATCAAGATTTGCATGAATATATGATTTTATTCATAGCTAGCATATAGTACTGTCGGTTGGGTTTTACATTTTACAAGGACATTTCAATTTCAAAACCCTTCAATATCACTTCTTTGTCTGAAAAGTTTCATAGATGACTGTTACAATACGGTTGTGCAATTACTATGTCTCTGATATTGGTAGTTGTAAATGTAGTTGTCTTTAACCTTTTGTATATGACCTGCTTTAAGCACCCAAACCTTTTCCCCTACTTTTGTTCGTATGTAACTTATAATTTAATTTAAGTTGGATGCTTGTCTGCAGAGATTGGTTTAGCATAAATCATTTGGTTCAATCTTCACAAAAAATGAGAACATTATTAGATCGGAGAGTGTTTTAGAATAAGAAGAATTTTAGGAGCACAAGATTAAGGATCATTATTTAGAAGGTGCATATATTTTCATTATTTTCACTTGCCAACAATATAAGACAATATAGGAAAAACATTTCCATATTATTCACTTGATGAGCGCTCTCATTTTGCTTATTGTGCAGGCTTGCGATGATCATGGAGCCCTCTGTATAAAGGATTTGTATGCACCGATGAATATTATTGATAGAAGGATCTCTTTAAATAGAGATTACAATAGAAGATTGATCTCCAAGTAAGTCACCATATCTAGGATGGGGAACGCTGAGGAGAAACGAATTTTAAGGAGAAACGGGGGGACAAATCCTAGACATTAGATATAGGGAAATCAATGGCTATGAATGAGGGTGTATATAGTGTATTTTATGGGTAAAAATAGGGGGGAATTTACGAAAATAACAAAAAAGGAAAGGAGCGAGATTTTAGGAGCCATGGGAAAACTTCCATATCTTATTCGAACTTGCCATATCAATAAAACTGAATATTATTGCACACAATCTCAGTTGAAAAAAAGTCTCCATCGTCCAAAAAAAACTACTAGCATATCACCATTGATTCATAGATTTGGTCATCTTCGTATTTTGACATTGAATTGTTCTTCGACTTCGCATTGAATAACCGTACTACAATGGAAAGAGGTGCGTAAATTCGTGATTGTTTTGAAAATTTTGTGTTCTTTGCTTTGTTTATCATTCATTTTGACGATTGCAACCACAATTGTTCTTGTTATTTTTTGTGTATCCACCAATGTTCTAACACTCAATGCTTAATAATTCGAATTATTAATGAATGAGAAACAAGTGAATAGGTATTTTTTCGGATAATTAAAACTACTGAATATCAATTGATTAACATAATATTCAGCATTGAATTCATGATTATTCATATATGCATGACTAGATATTCCTTTATCCGTATATTGATATTCATATATGTGTGATTTGTTTTTCATATATGAGTGGACTATTATTCAAAACTATTATGGTGAGTTATTCATATATATTTGGGTTGTTGTTCACATATACTTGGCTTATTGTTCATATTTCCGTGACATGTTGTTCATATATGAGTATATTATTATTCATCTTTGCGTGGCTTATTATTCTTATATGAGTTGTTTGATATTCATATGTGAGTGAATAGTTATTCAAAACTGTATGGAGAGTTATTCACATATACTTGGCTTTTTTTCATATGTGCATGACTTTTTATTCATGTTTGTTTACTTATTATTCATATAGACGTATCGAATTATTCTTATATGAGTTTCTTGATATACATGTAGGAGTGGTTTATTATTCATATTTACGTGACTTGCTATTCAAATATGTGTGACTTATCATTCATATACAATTGCCTCTATATTCTTATAGGTCTGTATAATTATTCATAATCGTGTGAATTGTTATTCCTATATGTGTAAGTTGTTTTTCATTTACGCATGACTTTTTATTCATATTAATATTACTTATTATTCATATTAACGTGGCTTATTATTCTTATATGGATGAACTTGATATTCATATAAGAATAAAATAGTCATTCAATATTAATTTCATGGCTTGTTATAAATATAACCCAGCTTGTTATTCATACGTTTGTGACGTGTTTTGCATATGTACGTGACTTATCATTCTTATATGAGTGAATTATTATTCATATATTCGCATAATTTTTATTCATATATGTGTGTCTCATTATTCATATATTCGAGATCTGTTTTCAAACTAGGTTCAAGATAAAGAAGTCCGAAGACATGGAAGAAGATAGGGAACAATTTTATATACGTGTGGCTTGTTTTTTGAATCAGGCATTCGCATTGTAATATGAATATGGATGTTTTCAATAAAACACAATCCAACGAGTTTCTGCATATCTAGCAATTTGTAAATATGGATGTCTTTGAAAAAGTGCTCATCGTAATTTGAATTCAAGTATGCAACTTTGAACATTCATTTCTATTTTATCAAACAGTTGGAACAAGCAAGTAGAGTGACTATGTTTTCGATAATAGATCATACATTTCAGATTCTGAAGTCGAAACATGTGAGAATAAAGACATCAATGAAGATATCCTACAATTTATATATGTGATTCTGATTGCATAATCGATTCAAATGACATTAGTATAAAGCATTGGGTTCTAGGTGTCCTAGTGGAATGAATCATGTAATTGGTATGATTTATCTTGTTATAATTGTATTTGTGAAATGAATATCATTATAACGAACATTGAGTATGTAATTGTGATGCATAGAATATGACAAAAAAGAGTAATTTTGTACTTGCATTCTAACATGACAAAAATGAGTAAGTGTATACTCTCATTCTAATCTCGTGAATGAATAATTATGAAAAGAATATGAATATCACCACCCAATTACATGAATATTATCGCATAATATTATGAATATCACCACATAATTCCGTGAACATTATCAACTACCATCAATTCTGTGAATGACACGACCTAAACAATTTTCTTTACATTTTTCAATCTTTTGTCACCGTCTTGAATTGTTCGCTATCTTCTTCCATGTCCTTAGACTTCTTTATCTTCAACTTGATTTAAAAACAAACTACACATAAATAAATAATGAGACACGAATAAATGAATAACAAGTCATGTATATATGAATAACAAAAAACCCTACCCTAAACATGTTATAAACTCTAAACCACTTATATATGTATAACAAATCAAGCATATATGAATAACAAAACACGCATATATGAATACCAATACACACTTATATAAATACCAATACACACAAATATGAATAAAAAAGAATGCATATAAGAATAATAAGTCACTCATACATGAATAACAAACCACACATATATGAATAATAAGCTAAACATATATGAATAACATAACACACATATATGAATAACCAAACACACATATTTAAATAATAAAGCACACATATATAAAAGTCAATTCAACATGTTCAAAACCATCAGTCAAAATATTCAAGGTTTACCATGCTCTTTTTCAAATTATTAGTGTATAAATTTATCATTGTTCAATTCAATCCAGAATATCACAGTTATTCAAAATAATCATTGTATTATTTCACGTTTAACTGATCACTTTTTCAACTCAATATTGAATCGCATTCAAGTTTTATTAATTACATGACAACTTTTATAAAAGTCATTTGAACTTGTTCAAAACAATCAATCAAAATATTCCAGGTTTTCCATCACTTGTTCAAATTTTTAGAGTATACATTTATTATTGTTCAGTTCAACTAGCTCGAATATTCATAATACATTGTTTGATTATTCTCAATCCAACTAACATTATCAACAAAAAAACCAAAAAACATGCAACCATCAAATCTAAACAAAAAAAATCAAAAAATCCTATGCGAATTGTAAATCGAAATCTGGAAACATAAACATCATCATACCGTCTCTGGGGTTGATGTTGATGGAGATCGACAACGGGGATTGCCCGTGAAAACCAACGACGGATCCATCGTCTCCGATGTTCGAGATGAAGGGGCCTCACTTCCATCGGCGATGACAACGACAAACCCGAGTGGTATGTCGGTCGTGGCAGCCATGGGAGACTATCAAAGGAATCGAGCAAGAGAGATCTGACAAATTGAATATGGAGTATTTCAAAATTTGGAATGAATAAAAGATATGGAAATAAGGTGTGATATGGGGGAGATATTTTAGGAATTAGATATAATCATGTGTATTCACCTTATAATAGGAATTTTGCACCCATTTTTAATAAATCTCGGCCCTCTATTATATTAGATCTAACGACTATAGTTTATTCCCCTGTTCCTCCTCAATAGATGGTTTCTCTAGAGTGTAATTCATCTAGGATTTCCTAAATACAACTACATATATAAAAGCATAAGGAAACAATATAATAACTTGACAAATACAAAAGATAGGATCTTCTAAATATTATCTCTAACATGCCCCCACAAGCTGGACGATGGACCACAGAGGCCAAGCTTGGAGAGGAGAGACTGAAACTGAGCCCGTGACAACAGTTTGGTCAAAACATCCGCAATCTGATCTCCTGTGGAGACATAGGAAACCCGAAAAGACCCATTTTGAACATGTTCTCTAACAAAGTGGAAAGCCAACACAATGTGTTTCATTCGAGAATGGAAAACAGGATTGTCACTAGGTTCTTTGGCACCCACATTATCACAGTATATAACAGGCTGATGAGGAACATTTATGCCAAGTTTAGAGAACAAAGAAAGGACCCAAAGTAGCTCACAACTCGAGTCCGCCAGTGACTTGTATTTGGCCTCAGTTGGTGACCTAGCAATGGTCTTTTGTTTTCGAGAGCTCCAAGAGATAAGAGTACGACCATAGAAGAAGCAATAGCCAGAGGTAGAGATATAATCGTCTTTATCACCAGCCCAGTCAGCATCTAAAAAGACATGTAGATTAGGAGGATTATGAGCATGTAAAAGAATACCATGGTTGGACGTCCCATTTAAGTACCGTAGAAGGCGCTTTGATGCACTCCAATGTTCCGATGTGGGATTTTGCATGAATTGAGACAGTTTATTGACTGAGAAATTGATGTCCGACCTTGTAAGGATAAGTACTGAAGACTCCCTACTACCATGCGATACTCAGCCTGATTCTCAAGAGAAGTACCGGAATCACGCTAGAGCGAAGTCAAAGAACACATCGGTGTAGACATAGGACCGGAATCAGCCATGTGAGTGCGCTGAAGAAGGTCCAAAATATATTTGTGCTGATTGAGGAAGAGACCCAAAGGATGAGAGTGTACCTCAACGCCAAGAAAGTAAGAGAGAGGTCCGAGATCTTTTAGCAAAAACCGAGCTGCAAGTTGCTTAATCAGCCAACATAATGACGACTCAGAACTACTGATGTGATAATTTCCCACACACTCGCAAGAATACGAGATCTATTGTAGTAGTAGATCAGGATCGAATCACGGGGATTATTTCTGTTTTAGTAAATCCTAGAAACCAATTCCTAAGCCAAAATACAAAAGGGGGGCTTTTCATGCTGGATCTGGGATGGCGATTAGGGGTCCGTCCTCATGGGTTTCCGGGAGTGACTGTGTGCTGGCATTTTCCTGCTGCCGAAGAGGGTCCTCTCCTATACATTGTTGTTCATGGGTCGCAAGAAGAAGCTTTCCTCATTTGACTAAGTTCAATCTTTTCTTGTTTTCTCTACTGTCAATTCGTTTTTTTGAACAATTGATGAAAAGTATGATTTCTGCCTATAAAAGAATATGCTTTGGGGAAAATTTTTCACCCATATCCTATTACTCTTCCCATCACCTCCCGATTTGTTAGAATTATAAACTATGTAAACTACCTAATTGTTCATCTGATCGGGGAATCTGATATTTGTGATATGGGTGCGAGTCGATGTGGAAAAATGGAGGAACTTAAGATATATATATATATATATTAAGAATGGTGTTTACTTTGAGAAAAATCATCTTATGAACCCGAACAATTTTGACCAAATTGAACCTCTGAACAAACTGCCCACTATGGTTGAGGAAACCAAAAATAGTGGTGCTTATCTCTTAAAACATAAAAAACTTTATCCGCTAGTTGGGAATCTTGTTGGCTATGAAGACCTGAAAGTCATTAAAGGATTTAAATCACTTATTAACAAGCAACCTACCATGTTCTTTGAGCTCTTTTTTGGAAATATGAATCATTATGACCTAAAGATGGTTGTTCAATGCTTTAGCATTATGAACTACCAAGCTTCTGCAAATTCTGATGAACCATTCTCTAAAGAACAATTTGAGCAGATGTCATTTCATGATCTGTCGAACAACCAAATTGCCATGGTCCATGGGACCTTTAAGGGCAGTGGTTCTGAAAAGCCTAATGAGGTTGGCCCTTCGGGGACTAAAAAAGACAAAGGCAAGATGAAAGGAAAAATCGAACCCACACCCACTATGGTTGAGGAAACCGTATATAGTGGTGCTCAATTGAAAAGTTATGATTCTAGCTCCTTTGAAACTAAGAAAAGACAATAGGAAAGATAAACTCATAATAGACATGGCAAATTACTTTGCTAAGCTGTATGGAGTCAAAGAAAATGTAATCCACCCCAATGAGTTCTCTCTATTTTGGTTTGAGATTGGGAACTTAATTGTTTTTTCCAAGCTTAAACCCAAACTGAGGACTTATTGGAATAAAGGCCATTCTAATTTGCCTATTGTGTGTTTAGTTGCTAAGAATCCAAGTAGTCTTTTCATGACCTCTTTTGCTTCTAAGGATACTAGTGTGTATTTTGCATTTTATCACTATGGGACTCCTTATAAAATATATTTATGTTTGAAATATGGAAGGGCATTATTGCCCATTCTAAAGAACACTGCCTGGGAACTGACTGCCCACTCTAAGGTGTATCTTTTGATGATACATAAGATAATGTTAAAAATTGTGCTTTGTTCTGACGAGAAGTCACCCTTTGATCAAGGTGAGAAAACCTGAGCAAACACGATCAATTAGACCGATGGCCTACTACGGTCAAGGGGACCATGTGTAGTAGTGATAATAAGAATCCTTGTCAAGCTGGCCCTTTGGGGACCTTGAAAGATATAGACAACAGGAAAGCTTGATGTGCCATGGTAGCTCTCTTTGAAAAACTTGTTGGTCACCACATGATCAGATGTAATCTTTGGATTATGATTATAAATGCTAGTATTGCTATAAATGATTTAGTGAATGGGTGGTTCATTATGACGTGTCTGTTGTATTCCAATGATATGATGCTTAATCCATGCCTTAGACATGCTCTTAAACATGAATTATATGAATACTGGTGGCTAACTACTTATATTGGTAAAGCAAGCCTATTGATGTTGTGGCCTCTTTTTATGCTGGTCGTCTTTTGTAAGACCAATAATAGAGAAAAAATATGGACAAATGATGAATCAGTAAGTGGTGATGAACCTGATGGCATAGGAGAAAAAAATTTGGAAAAATAAGAAAGTCTAATATATGGAATATCAGGTGCAAACCCAAAGTTAATATATCTTTATGGTTTGAGAATCAAAACAGGAAACTTAGCTCAACTAAAAATTATAAGCTCCTTAGTATGATAAGGATTGTAATGCATGAGTACAGTTTATTGTTCACTATTTGGCCTCTTAATATAGGAACAACGTGGAAGAAGCACAATTTAGGACAAGCTAAGGAATTGAAGGCTGTGGGCTCTATGAAAACTGAAAACAAAGATTCAGAAGATGGAGAAGAATTACAAGCTCAGTCCAGGTATAATTTCTAGAGGAGCATGAACAATCAGCTGGATAAGTATTTGAAAAGGGTTGCCGCCAACACTAGAGGAATGGAGATAACTCAATAAAGAGACAAAGAGATGGAGAACGAGAAGAGCAAAAATGGACCATGAGATGTCTTATAAAATCAACATGACCATAATTTACAAAGAAAACATCAGGTGTGTGCTCTTTGATATCCCTTTCATGGTCTTTAGAATAGTGAGATGTTATATTGCTTATAAATGCTATTTAAATAAGAGTCAAAGGACTGTACAGTCTCTTAATGAACAATTCAATAGAAATCTGTACAGAACAAGTTTACTAATGAATCGATTGCAAATGACTGTGAGCAAATGGAACTCTAAAGATGAAATATTTATTAGGTCTGGATTTGACAACATGGTTTGGTCGCCTGCTAGGGGTAGATCAGGGGGAATTTGCGTGACGTGGAAAGAACATCAACTGCATAATGAAATAATTGAGCTACTAAATCAAGAAGCGAGATTCGTTACCCTCAAATATACAAATCTTGCAACTAACTATATTATTGCTTTGTGTTTTGTATATGCTCCACCACAGGAAAACCAAAAAAATAGCTTTTGGGAACAATTAATCCTATACCTACAAAATTTACACCTTCTTGTTATTGTGATGGGTGATCTTAACGAAATTCAAAACCCAAGTGAAAAGAAAGGTGGAGCGTTACCTGATCATGCTAGATTTGAAAGACTTATAAAATTTAAAAATGAATGTGATCTCCTGGACATTCCTACTAAAGGAAGTAAATATACATGGAGAAAGAATAAGACGGAAAAGGATAACATTTATGAAAAACTTGACAGAACACTAGTCAGTGACCAAATACTCCAATGGTTCCCAGAAATCATTACACAACACTATGCTTTCTCCTCATCCGATCATTGTAAAATTACGATTGATCTAACAAATGGACAAACAATAAAGGCTCAACCTTTCAAATTCGAAAAAATGTGGATTCAGAGAAAAGATTTTAGAAATATATATAGTTAAACAAGCTTGGTTGGCCGATTTTCAGGGATCATTTATGTTCCAACTAGTTAGTGAAACTAAAATATTTAAAAATCACTCTAAGCAATGGAATAAAAGAATATTTGGTAACACCTTCGAGCAATTATGTGTGATTGAAGAAGATCTTTTAAAAATTCAAAACCAAATCCACACTACCCATTCGCTAGATAGAATACAAAAAACAACTATGTTTAATTGGAAAAAAGGAATGCATATTAAACTCACAGATACAAACTCTGTTACTTTCATAAGAATGCTACTGGAAGAAGAAATAGGATAATAATTAGGGAAATCAAGAATAACAATGGTACACAAACTCTAGGGGAGACAAATATCCGAAATGAGATTCGAAACGATTTCAAAAAGAGATATAGTAAGGAACCTATTAATTCGATACTCCTAAGTGAATACCTAAACCTAATAACTAAAGAAATAACAAATGCAGAAAATGAGGAGTTAACAAAAGCAGTCTCGAACGAGGAAATCAAGAACCCGCTCATGAACATTGGATTTAACAAATCCCCTAGTCTTGACGGGATGTCGGCGGAATTTTACAAAACATATTGGGACATTGTGGGTCCGTCAGTAATTAAAGCTATAAAATGTTTTTTTCACTTGGGTAGGATGCTGAGACAAGTAAACCACACCTTTATCTCTTTAGTTCCCAAAATAGATAATCCAAACTCAACAAACCATTATAGGCCTATTAGTCTCTGTTCCACAATCTATAAAATCATAGCTAAAATCATTACAGAAAGGTTAAAAAAAGTTCTTGGAAAACTTATTCACCCCCTCCAAGGAGCTTTTGTGGCCAAAAGAGCAATTCAAGATAACGTCCTAATTGCTCACAAAATATTTCACTCTTTCAAAGGAAGAAAAAATAAAGATGGGTGGGTTACTATAAAACTAGATATGGAGAAAGCATATGATAGAGTAAATTGACTTCCTGTTTAGTGTCTTAGAAAAATTTGGTTTTGAGAAAAGATTCATAGGTTGGATCAAAGAATATGTCAAAACAGTATCGTTCTCAGTATTGGTGAATAATGGACCCATTGATCCTTTTTCTTCTGAGCATGGATTAAGACAAGGTGACCCATTATCTCCATACCTTTTTATCTTAGGCACATAAATCTTGGCAAGGAAACTTCAACAAGAATGCATGACATCAAACAAGACCGTTGGATTTGCACTTGCGTGAGCAGGAACAAAAATTCCCTTTTTATCCTTTGCGGATGATATAATAATTTTTTCAAAAGCAACGCAATCGGCATGTTGCTCTGTTAAAAATATAATTGATGATTATCGTGCAATTTCATGCCAAAAGGTAAATTATCATAAATCAACTTTCCATACGTCAAAAATTGTGTCAAACCAACAAAAACAACGAATACAACAAGCCCTGAGTATTACAACAATGACAAATTTAGAAAATTATTTGGGATGTCCAATCGTTAGTGGTGTTGTAAACAAGGAAACTTTTAGCAATACATTTGGAAAAACGAAAGATCAATTAAGTAAATGGAAGGCTAATTCACTATCCCAAGAAGGAAGAGCAATCCTTATCAGATCAAACCTAGCAGCTAAACCAATTTATCTAATGCAAAGTTTTATGCTACCCACAAGCGTTCATAATGAGCTTGATAAAATTAATAGAAGTTTCCTTTGGAATAAAAGCCAAACATACAAACCAATGATTGGGTGGGATAAAGTATGCAAGCCCAAATCCCATGATCGGCTAGGAATAAGAAAAATTGAACATATGAACAAAGCACTCCAAATGAAATTGTTATGGAAAATTCTATCTGAACCAACTAACATTTGGGTACGAATATAAAGGAGAAACACCTTAGGAATGGGGATTTCTTTTCATACAAACCCATATCGAATACATCATGGCAATGGAGAAAATTGATAGTGCTTAAACCTTCCTTTGAGAAAGGCCTTAGATGGCAAATAGGTGATGGTAAAACCATTAACTTCTGGTCAGATAGATGGCTTTTGAATGAGCCCTTGAAAAATTATGTTGTTAATGGGCAAGTGAATATTTAAGACAAAAAAATTGTCGACTTCTTGTACAATGATAAAACATGGAATACTAGTGCTCTCAATCAACAATTACCACCAGCTATTATTGATAAAATTATGGAACTCAATTTGCCAAAAAATGATATAAAAGATCGTCTTTATTGGGCACCTAGAAGAAATGGATGGTTTTCTACAGACTCGGCCATAGACCACATCACAAACATAAATAACTTTACCCCAACCCCGAACAGTTGGTTATGGAAACTTGATACATTTCCCAAAATGAAAAATTTCTTGTGGAAAATTGATAAAAATGGATTACCTACAAATCATGACTTAGAGAGAAACATGTACCAGTCCTGGGAGGTTGTTTGATGTGTCATTGTTCATATGAAGACATCAACCATTTAGTTATCAATTGCCCAGATACTCACACGATTTGTAACAAAATCAACCCAAAAACTGACCAAATGCTACACCAATTCGATACTAGGAATATGTAACACCCCCAAATTATCTCGGGAATGTCACATGCTAGTGACCTCGGATTTTAAATGTCCGAAGCCACCCAAGGCTTTGCATCAGTTTGAATTTTGTAAGGAAATGTATTAAATTATATAAATGAACAATAGCTAAAGACTTTTGAAGGCAGACTCAATTTGTATTCAAACTTGCTTTTAAAAATAACAATTTCCTTAACAATATGAAGGATTCAGCGGAAGATTAACTAGAACTTTATTGTATTAAAGTCAAACTTCTTTAATGAAAATGAAACAAAACTACTTATAAAACCTTCTTGTATAGTATCATTGACTCCATTCATCATCGCCTTGAGTGCACTTGGATTGACGCTAGTTGCTTACTAATACCTTGTACCACAAGTGGTCAGCCCTCAACGGGGTCAGCTAGGTCGACTCAAATATTTATTAGGTCAAAGTAAATAATTAAATCAAAATTATCAATATTGTGAATGCACATTTTAAATGTCTAATGTAATTTACCTTACGTCGAATCTTTCCTAACAAACAGCATACAAACTCCATGAATTTCTAAACTAAGACCAAAATAAACACAACAACAAATACATAAGTTCTTTATGGTGCTTACACGCACTTATCTTGTTAATGATCACACCTATACACATTGGGTTGCGCTTTTTAAACCATCTAGGATCTTACGTACTGATGAGTGGGCTCATACGTCCCAAAAGATCAATTCCGGAATTTCATGAGCACTAGCTAGGTGCTACACCCCTCATATTCGGATGAGACGGGCAGGGTCATGACCAGCATTAGGGTTTAGGACCATCCTAATGCGAATGTTATAAAGAGGCGTCCAGAGAAACTATGACTCACTCCCCTGGGTACTAAGCTAATCCAAAACAAGACTCAATCGAGACAATAAGCACACAAAACCACAGTCATCGAGACCTAATCAAAACTAGCACAACCTAGCAATAATAACATCTAAATGAGAATAACAAGGTCATCATTTTCACCACATCAAGCACCTATATTATGTCTTCAGTTATTGATTTCGGGCTTGACTCACTGTATCATACTCGAAGCTCCAGGAAAGGGGAGGATAGTCACACAATGGACAACACCAAGCCCTCCTTGCCATTTTTACAGGCACATTTGACAAGCTCGAGTATGAATTCAGACGAGAGAAGACTTACTTAATCGTAGTTCAGCTAATAACACCATCCTAACTATTATTATTATTATCACCATTATTCTTAATTCTATTCTTATTCAAGAATATAACTAAATGCTTATGCAAGTTCTTTCATGATTATATTTCTAGCATAATTACTATATTTATGCATGAATTGTATTACACATAATCACATCAATCAAGAGAGCAAACATGGTTATTAGACTCTTCACACAAATTAAACAAGTGACTTAGCTGAGCAAGTATGGGAACTTGCCTTATCCGATGAGATGGATCGAGATGTTTGGAAAATGGCTTCAAGGCACCATGGAATGAATATTTCCTTCTTTAATGAAAGGCGATGCACTAATAATACAGAAAAGTTTAATTAATTAAACAAACCATATTAATTAAAATTATAAAGATATAATAAATATATTCCTTATATTTATTAAATAATTTTAATAACAAAAATTATTGAATTAATTGAGTCGATAATATACTGAACGAGACGGAAACGGAATGGAGGAGTCGTCTTCAACCTTGTGCACGTTACTCTTTAGGCTAATCATTCATCACCTAAGTTTTCTGCTCACCGATGATGCTACAAACCACGAAATGGAGCAGGCCGGAGGCATTGGAACCATGACTTTGAGAGCTTTCTAATGAAATAAAGTGCGAAATTTTTCGTTGTGTATGGAGAGGGAACAAACCAAATTAACGAGGCAGTTCGGACAGAACGATGTGTGCAGTCAAGTGAGATTCAATGCCTCGTTCTCCCTCGTCATGAATCGGTTCAAGGCGTATAAGGTATTGTTGGAACCTTCTCGAAGTATAGAATATGGTGGTTTAAACGGATTGTAAAAAGGTGGAGAAATAAGGGAGATATCTCCCAAATACGGAGACAAGTCATGCTTTGTTTTTCACTGGACATATCCGACGCTTTCAATCGGATTTTTGGAGGCTCGGTGAGGGCGGATCCGGCGACAGTTGGAAGGCTGCAACTCCCTCTCTCTACTGTTGGCAGTGTCGGAGTCTCAAGGGTCCGAAGGCGGTGAACGGAGGCGAACACCAACGCCTCGCGAGAAACATTGTGCTCTGTTTTTCCTGGGCAGATCCACGACTTTCAATCGAGATTTTGGAAGGCTTAGGCTACTGGAAAATTAATGTGTGTTTCGATGGGTTTTTCATGAGGATTCCGAATATGGCTTCAATTTCGGGTTTCGATTCACGGTTTGGGAGAAAACTGAGTTCGAACAAGAAAGACGCAGTCTAGGTTTTCGGTTGAATGTGTGCAAAATTCGAGCAAACTAAGTGCCTATATATAGGGCTTCTGATTCGTAGGGATCAAGCAAAGGAAGATCTCCAAAATCCGTTCAGATATTGGCCACAATCGTGGCTTAGTTTGATCTCAAAATCAGTTTTGAATGGATAAGGGAAGAAGAGTTGAAAATGGGAAGATTTTCTAGATTTTTTTTCCGAAGAAAAGATTATACACAATATTTTTAATAATTAAGATTGTATTTTTTTATATACTCAAGATTTACCCATAAAAAATATAAATTGATTTTATTAATAAAAAATGATCTCTCCTTGAAATATGGTATATTAAAATAGATAAGAATTTTATAAATTCAACAAAATATTACTTCTCTTAATCTTTTTTTTTGATAATACATGGCAAACATTAGGATACCCGTACATTACTGGGCCAACCTAAATCATCACTGCGGATGATCTTGAGGAATCCCATAACAATAGAACACTGACTAACATTGAAGCTTAAACGATCTAATGACAAATCATTACAAACTGACAACTAATGCACTTGAAGGGCGAACTGTTGAAGGAGAGGTGTTGAGACGAATCTTCTTGCAATAAAATCGGCTGCACTATTACATTCCCTGTAGCAATGAAAAACTAGAACATTCGGAATAGCGTTAATCAAAAAATTAATATCCTGTATTACGAGAAAAATTTCCCAAGGTATTTTCCAAACTCTTTTATTTGAATTGATCAGAGAGAGATTATCTCCTTCAATAATGACATGAGAAAACTTAGACGCCACCACAAACTGAAGACCAAACAAAAGAGAAAACGCTTCCGCTTGTAAGACGCTCATAGATGGTACCTCTTTCCTATCCAAACCAATAATCTTACTATTATGATCTCGTGCAATAAAGCTTGCAAAAGTTTGTGAATTTTGTTTTTTCGACGCATCAAAATTTAATTTTATCCAATTCGGAGGAGGTTTAACCCAAGCCATATTGTTTTGCCTTTTTCTGACGGACGTTTTAACTGGAGCTGGCGGATTGGTCGAGTTCCATTGAAGAAATTGAGTGAACACTAAAATGTTTGGAAGGCAATTAGAGGTAACCCTTGACGGGTTAAAAATAATAGGATTCCTATGATACCAGACATACCACCATAAAAAGCACAACTGGGTAGAGTGGACATTAGATTTCAGGGTAATATTCAAATTATCCACAAAATCACCTGCATACTGAATTGAAAAAACAAGATTTAATTTTGCTCCTAAATTAGAGATCATTTTCTGAGAGAAAGGGCAATTAAAAAACAAATGGTTGACCATTTCAATAGCATTTTGACACAACGCACACCAGTTCGGAACCCTATTAACAAATCTTTTTAACTGCTCCGTTGTGGCCAGGCAATCAGAACATGATTTCCATAAAAAAGTTTTAATTTTAGGTGGAATGTTAAGTTTCCAAATCTAGCCAAAACCAACCAGAGGCCGAGGAGGAGAACTGACTAAAGGCGAAGCAAATTTAACTGAGAAACAACCGTCTGGGTCCGGAAGCCAAACCAGATGATCCTCAGCACCGTTCATCGGAATACGTATTTGAAGGATATGGTTAATTATATTCCCAGGAAGAATAAGAGAAAGAGCCGGAATATCCTAAGAAAAATCATGTAAAATAAAATTAGAAACGCGAAGCACAGGATTGACGTTGTCATAATAATTTGTGAGGTCAAAATTTTCAATCCAAATATAAGTCCAGAAATTAATATTATGGCCATTACCAACCATGCAACGAATTCCCAACGAGAAGGGCTGTCGAATACTGAGAATGCGTCCAAACTGCCAAGATATAGAGGAAGACAATTTTCTTTGAAATTGAAGCAAGGAACTAGAACCAAGATACTTATCGGTAATAATTCGAACCCAAATATTTGACGGTTGAGTCATGATTTTCCATAACAGACTTCTCTTAATCTTTTGAAATATAGAAATCATTGAAATTATTAAATATAATAAAACAATACTTTTTAATTTCGTTATCATATTATAACGAAATTAAATGATTATCCTTTTTCTATAAGACTTATAATTTATAAATATGACCTTTTGGGTAAGGTCCACTTATCTAAGTAACTTATATAAGTTATTTGCTAATAAAATAATGCGGTTATATTTTTTTAATAATGTCACATATATTTATTTTAAAACAAAATATAATTAAGAGAAATTACATAAATACCCTTATAGAAAAAATAGGGTTATTACAAAATAAGTCTCCAAGATAGATATTGAATGAACTTAAGCAACAAATGAGTATTAAAGATTTCACAGAACTAGCTGTATGTTGGTGGGGAATTTGGCATCAACGGAACAAACTTGTGTTCCAACAGGCACCTAATGACTTCATTCCGGACTTGGCGCAATATATAAAAGTACAAAAGAAGGCATGGGAAGGAATAAAAAAATGGAGCGAGGAGGAACTAATGAGGCCTAAACATAGCTTGAGAAGTGGTAGACATAAAAAACAAAACTGGAAAAAACCCCCCATGAATTTTTGTAAATTAAACGTTGATGGATCCAAGCTAAATGATGGGTCGGCGTATTCAGGTGTAGTGATACGGGGATCTAATGCGAAAGTCATTCACATAGGAACTACTAAGTATGGCCGGGTCTCTGTGGAGTTGCTTGAAGCGCTAGCCCTTAGAGAAGGTGTATTACAGGCCCACAACATGGGAATCAAAAACTTGGAAATAGAGAGTGACAATCTGACAGTTATCAATGCGGTTAGGAAACAAGGTCAATCCCCGTGGGACACTGAAATAATTGTTTCAGATATTTCGATATCTCTCCAATACTTGGATAATGTTCGTATCAATCATATTAGCAGGAACTGTAATGTTGTCGCCGACAAAATTGCCAAGTTGGGCCACAGCTTGCAGTTAGGCAACATTTTGAATCATCCAGAGCTTTTAGCTATCATCCGCAAGGATGCTCATCCTTACCTTTTTAAAAAAAAAGGTAAGGATGAGCATTTGGTCTTGTGTTGCTATATCCGGGAAAGAGGAATTCTATCCAAATCAAACAACACACCAAGCTTAACTTTTTTCACTTTCTCTTCTTTAATTTCTCACCATAAAACTTCAACTCCATTAACAAATTCATTTATTCAAACTCTTTTTTTTTTCTTTTTCATTGCTTTTCTCTTTTTTTTTTCTAACCACTTGCTTGATTTCCAACAATCACCTCAAACACCAAAAACATACAACTTCTTCAAGCTTGGCTCACACTTAACAAACTTAAACTAATATCCTAATTCCTGGATCGGTAGAAGGCTAATACTTAGGCTCGAAATGCTTTGTGGAGCTTCAAAAATAAGTCATAAAAAGCTAGAACATGGTTTGAAACACGAGAAATTATATGTAAAGGTAGTCAAGGGATTATGGCTAACAAAACAAATGCCTCTATCATTTCTATGTCATGAACAAAAGTCATATATGTGGCCTTGAAAAAGGTTATAACGCAAGTTCTAGAGATTAAGTAATCAAAGCAAGAATCACACACAAAGAATGCAAGAGGACACATTTGTAGTCCATTAGGCTCAAAAATCTCACAAGGCTTTTCGTCTAGTGACCTATTCAAGCTAAAATCTCATCAATAACTCCATGCTAGGCAATTCATCAAAGAAAAATCAATGCATTTTAGAGAAATTGAAAGCTTAGCATCATAGACAAATATCTAATCATTGTGGTCAATTTTCAAGTAAGGGTATTCATCAAATCATCATACAACTCTTTTTCATTTTTTTTTGACTCAAACAAAACAAAACAGGCAAGAAAAATAAACATGCAATGCAGTACTAACTAAAGTGAATACACCCTACCCCATACATAAACCCTATATTGTCCCCAATATAGAAAATAAACAAGAGGGAGAACGAAACTCACAAAAGAAAAGGCTCGGGTTGCCTCCCGAGAAGCACTTCTTTAAGGTCAATAGCTTGACCTTTCACCAATGTCATGTCTTCGGATCGGGAGGGTCGGTGATACCCAACTCAATCGGATCAAGTTCTTTGTAAGGCTTGTGTCGAAATTTTTGAACCTTGAAATGCCCCGAGTTCTTGTGCCAAAGCTCAACAAAATCATCTCTAAGAACTATGTGTAGGAGGTATTGTCCCGACCTTTTTGTACGCTTGCTTCTAGGGATCATATTTGACTTATAACGAGTAAGGAGCACTTGATCCATAGGCTTAAATTCAACTTGTTCTCGATCTTTAGAAAATATGGCCTTCATACACCTCAAAGTAGAGGTTAATGGCTTCAACTCTAGCATTGAGACTTCTAGCTCTCCCAACGGGACCTTATATGCAACTTTTCGACGCACAGGAGATTCCAATGACACCTCTAAATCTGGATCTTGAAGCTCTGGTGGTGGATCATATGGCACTACTTTCTCCATGGTGGGATAAGCAAGTGTCCCATCCTCTTCAACAAGGCAATCAGCTTTTGTGGTCTCTTTATCTTTCATTGGTTCCACCTCTTTAGATTGAAGTTCCTTGCCATTCTTCAAATTCACAACTAGAATTTTCCCTTTTAAATTCTCCTCATGGTGGCCTGGTAGAGCACCCAAAGGTCTATGAGCATTGGCTGCATTTTGATCCACTTGAGTCTTCATCATATTTTGTTCTTGTGCAAGTGCTTGCACCTTATTAGACAACTCCTGCATCTCAACCATCATATTCTCCATAGCAATAAACTCAGGAGATTTATTAGGAGCCATTGGTGGAACCGGGGAAGGTCGAGCCTGATAGCCCGATTTCAACTTAAAGCGATGAGTTGTAACATGAGGAAACACGACCCTTGAGATTGGGCCACGTCTAGTGAGCAACATATACTCGCGAAGATTATTGGGTTGTGGTGGAAGAGGTGCCCTTGTAGCTTCAACTTTTGATAGCTCAACCTCACGTTGTTCAAAGCCTTGCAAGCGGGCATTCATTTCAGCAACTGTATGTTGTTGGATTCCTTAACTTCGTCACAGTTTGCCATAAGAGCCACCTACAACCAAAGACAAAAAAAACAAATCAAAAAACAAAAGGGGACTTAGATGAACTAGTCCGTTAGAACCAACTAAAACTATCAATAATCCCTGGCAACGACGCCAAAACTTGATGTGATGGTTTCCCACATACTCGCAAGAATACGAGATTGTTGTAGGGCAGTTTAACTCGACAACAAATAAATTTGTAGTCAAGACCCCGCTGAGTATAGCGAAGTCAGGATCGTCCACGGGAAGCAAGGTTGTTTGTTTACCGAACTAAAAAAAACAAGAAAACAAAACAAAACAAAGCAAAAATAGCTACGACAGACCTCGTTAACGATCTTGTCAAGGTCATTAATGATCCTGGAATTCTAATTAAAACAGAACAAATAACGATGCAAGTGCAGGCTCGGTACCGATCCAAAGTGCCTCGGTAACGAGTGAAATCGAAAGTAAAACAAAGAAAAATCAATGGATAAAAAGATCTAGGACAAGGGTTACCACAACATAGCTATGCATATAAACTCATGTGAAGATAAAGATCATGCCTTTGAAGATAAATCTATCAACTTTCGTTGACTAAACAAGCAAATCAATCAACTTTCATAAATCAATTTACTTTATTACTTGTTTTGAATCCAAAGCTCGAAACTTTCGTTATCGAACAATATCAACATTCAAGTTCACAACTTTCTCTTTCGATCAAGCTAAAAACTCAAATTACTTCAACTCTCGTCTAAGCATAAGCACAACAAGCCATACAAAGGATAGAAGGCAATCAAAAACTCAACACATTCATTCAATCATGCACAACTATGTCGGGTTTCAACCCCGACCCTAGAAAAATAAACTACTCACTCTTCATTGAATCAAAGCAAACAACTTTATTCAAAGAGAACATTGAAAAGCAAAACTTACTTGAAATTGAAAGCAATATCGTCTTACAAATTCTCGTGGAATTCGAAAACAACTAAGAACAACAAACAAGAGCACCGATCACAACCTCGAACTCTCTGTCGATCGAACCAGATCGCAGTCTCTCTCTCGACTTCTCTCTTAAACTAACCGAATCCCCCCTTGCCTTGGACTAGAACAAGGGTATTTATACTAAAAAAGCTCTCTAATAAAAGACCTAAAAGATAAAAACTTACCAAACTTAAAAGATTACAAGATAAAAGATATTAATTTCGAAAGTCGGCGCCGTCTACCGACACAGATCACCTCGTTAACGACCTGCACAGGGTCGGTAGACACTTGTTGAATCCCTTAACAAAAACTCTGATGCACAGCTCGGTAACGACCCTCACAGGTCGGTAACGAGCCTCTATTTTGGCTTATTTTGAACTCTTTGCTTGGCTTCAACTTGCACTTTTACTTGATCTTCAAGAGGCATTCTTCTTTCTCATCTTCTATGCATTCCACCTTCCACTACTTGTCTTCAGTTCCGCTTGAAAATGCTCAATTCCATTTCAAAAACCTACAAAAAGACACAAAACGGAGTAGCTTCCATACTTTTGACAAAATATGCAAACTTATCCAAAAAGACACAAAACTAACCCTAAAACTTACTAAAACTAAACTAAACAACCTAAGAAAGACACCTAAAACTAGACCAAAAACACGAACATCAAAATACCCCATACTTAGACTTGCTTGTCCTCAAGCAATCACTATACAATAACCAAAACCAAACAACCATGCTCATCAAGTAATAGCCATCATCTAAAAAGCAACTGCAAAACATAGCAGAAAATAGCAAATGACTATTAACGTCATCACACATATATAAGTACTAATAGACATAAGCAAATACAATCCAACCTCACCAAGGATATGTGTTTTTCACTCAACTCTCAAGTGTTTAGGCTTATAAATTCAATCTCTCAACTCAATCTTATATGCAAAAACTCAAAGAAATTGGAACTTATATCACCAAACTCTCCACCTAAGATTTGTCAAAACAAGCAAAAATCATCAAGAGAACTTAGGCTCAATGAAAAACTTCATAGAAGTTTCCATTCGGCCGGGTTGTAACGGGGCTTGGTAAAGACAAATAGGCGTAAATTTTTTTGGCTATGTGGTGCTAATAATATCCGGGAATCAAAGACTCCTAAAAACTCACACATCACACCAAAACTCTCAAAAGACTTACCAAACTCACTCAACATTATGCACTTTCTTTTCACTCACCTTTTCATCCTAGAAAGCCTCATATAAACATAAAAGAATATCTGGTTTAACTTTAAACATACTGCACATCTTCTTTATCTCTTCATTATTTCAACATCTTTTTCTTTCTTTTTTTTTACTCTAGACTAGCCTCGAACAGCCTCGTTAACGACTTAAAAGGTTCGTTACCGAGCTACACTTCCTCCTTGATTTCTCTTTTCTTTATCGTTACCGAACCCACAGAGGTCGGTATCGATCCAAACATTTTCTTCTTTTTCTCTTATTTGTGCATCTTTTCTACCAAGAGATCTTCTTACAAAAATAAAACAAGAGACTTCCAATCTACCCTTCCCAAGACCCATATTTTGAACCAAAACATAACATTTTTCACTCTACAAAGCCTACCTCTCCAACCTAAGTCCTAATCCCCGGATAGGGTCAAGCTTATCTCGGCTAGGGAAATAACTTTTGTGGAGCTGAAAATAAAAGGCTAAAGCTCAAATTGGTTGACAAAAAGAAGGATCATGTAAAGGATGGATAGGGATAAATAAGGCTCATAAAAAATAAGTTCTCTATCTTATGACTTTCACAAGTAATGCACTAAAAATCTTATATAGGTCTCAAGAAATAGATAACCATCACAATTCCAAGAGATAATATACATAAAGAGAGTAAATCACACAAGAAAAGAAGAGGGATTTTTGATGTTCTCCCTATAAGGCCAAAAATAACTCACAAGGTAGCAATTTTTGTTTTTGTTGGATTGCACTACTCATGCTAAAAGTTATACATGCTCAATTTCATCAAAATGCTATTCCTCTATAAAAACAATTCCATACCAAGAATCAGGCTATACCATCAAAAACATGCTTGAAAGGAAATCACATGATCATGCAAGCAATTAACTATCATAGAACCAAAAGACAGGGCATTTATCCATTCTAAAAACTCTTTTTTTTCAAAACAAAGACAACTTAGGCAAAGCAAACAAAACAAACAAACAAGACACACAAGCAAGTTTTCTTCCCTTCCCTACCCCATACTTAAAATTACACTGTCCCCATTGTAATAAAACTAAGTAGTAAAAAAGAATAAGGAAAAAGAAAGAAACTCACAAGATAAAACTGAAGCGGAAAAGAACATCCTTAAAACTGAATCATCGCCTGGTGGTGGTGGAAACTGACCCTCAAAGTTGCCCATGTACTCATACATGATCCTCCAACGCTCCTCATCAACCGTCACCCTTTACTTCATCATCCTCCAACGAGCATCTGCCTGCTGATGCCTCACATCATCCAAAGCCATGCGAGCTGCATAGACACCCTCCCAACGCTCCATCCTCTGGGTGAGCTGTGTCTACTACAGGTTGAGTTGTTGCACTTGAAAAGATAAATCATCGGCCCATGGAGGTGGAACACTCGATCCAGAATAGGTGGGTTGAGGAGGCGGTGTGTAGTGCTCCTGGTGCTGGAAGTGGTCTTGATAGATCACCGGGTTATAGGGCATCATCTCATATGACTGAGGCACGGTAGGCGGTGGTGGTGGCTCGTTACCAAAGTTGCAGGCCTCGGTATTGGCTGAAAAATACTCGTTAACGAGCCCTGGTGGGTCGTTACCTAGGTTGTCGTCGTCGCCAAGTACCTCGAGGTCATCATCCTCGATATCGAGCTCCTCCGTGGCTGCCTCCGTGGCTACATCCGTTGTAGCGTCATCTTCATCCATTTCTTCGCCTTCTCTGTCGAACCGTGATTCACACGCCCTCAACGACGGCTCATCCTGTGGCTTTTTCTCCAACGGGAAAGCATGGCCCGTCCAAGTTTCATACCAATTTGGCACATAAAGCAACTCAAACTTGTCTTGGGTAAGCAACACATCTTGGCCAAGTACCTTGGTGGCGTACCCTCTTTCGGTCCTCACAAAAATGTTGGAGGAGAACCAATACGTTTTGTCGAGCTTCTGGGGACGGTTTGGAGTATAATGCTCAAGATCGACACCGAGTTTCTCTGCCAGAAGACTCGTCAGATTCCCGCACCATACTTCTTTTGACTTGATCCCGTACTTCTCGACGTATTTCAACCATTCATACCCCATGTTCAAGGGGGTGTGATCCTCAAAAGGAATGGTACAGAGGCATGCAAACTCCAACCGTGTTGGCCTTGCAAGCTCTTTCTTAGGCCAAAAAGTGGCGCCCAAGACTTGGAGTATGATCCGGAAGATGGGGTTAATGATGCTTTCCCCTGGAAGTGCTGCTGCGGCAGGTTCAACCTCCCCGGAAATGTAACTCCAAGTGTCGGTGACCTTGAAGTTCTTGATCTTGTAATCCCTAGAGTGGTGAGGAAGCTCGAGGAGTGCATTAAATTGGGCCATTGTGCACTCACGATCAATATTGTCTAGCCCGAACTTGATTCTCCCAACCGACGTCTTGGTCTTGAAGCTTGTTTGGAGAGTAGCTATGAATTCGGCGGTGAGGGCGGGGTAATTGGTGTTTCCTCCTTCTTCAACAGTTGAGGTATTCCAAGAATGGCAAAGGCGTGTTTGACGTCCTCATAGATCCCCAAAGGCTTAGCGCTTGACCTCGAGAACCTGGTGAAATGGTCCTTTTGAAGGACGGAATCGAAGATCCTAGCTTGCTCCTGAGTAGCTAATATGACATTGTCCATGCGTGGAGGAGACGGGGACCTTTGAGTCCTCCTCTTCTTTCCGGTTCTAGCATTAGCTCGGTTAGTGCTTGCCATTTGTACCTGCAAATACCATGAAATCCCAAGATAAGATCGACACAAACCAACCAAAAGAAAACCCCATACTTGCTCTCGGAAATGCTCTCAACATGCCTCGGTACCGAGCTAGTTGGGTCGGTAACGAGGTACCTGGGTTTGGTTTCAAGACTGACCATCTTACAGGTCGTTACCGACCCTCTCAGGTCGTTAACGAGCCTGGGCGAGAACAACTTGCATTCTATTCCGAGTACCAAACCTCAAAATTTCCATCAATTTTAGCACAACACAACCACAATTCCACATAAAACACACAATCTAGCACATGCAACCCCATACTTGCTCTCAACTTTATCTAATCATGCCAATGAGTGCCAAAATTCATGGTAAAAAATCAATCAATTCAAGAACAAGCTACTCATGCTTTTCTTATCAAAATTTCAACGCAAATCAAGCAAGAATAACCAAGTATAGATCAAGATCAATCACCAATATTAGAAGCAATAGAAGCACAATGGAATATCGACATGCAAACCAATTATTCAATCAAGATCTAGATATGAATTTAACCCCAAATTCATGAAATTTGCAAGAAAAGAGTTAGGGTTTAGAAATCATACCGTAGATTGAAGAATTGAAGAACAAAAACCGAATTGGAAAGGGGTAACGAGGGCTTTGGTGCGCCGATGACGAACTCAAGGAGTGGGGCTCGTTATCGTGGGGTGCGATTGGGATTTAGGGTGCGGTGGTGCGATCGGTAGAGGGTGGAAAACTCGGTGGGATTTGATAGAGAGTTTGAAGATTTTGCTTGAGATTTGGGTGTGGATTTGGAGATTTGAGAGGGTTTCAATAGGAAGAGGGAGAAGGGAGAGGTGGCGTGAGGGAGATAAAGGGGTAGAAGATAGAAGATAGAAGAGATAGGGTTACTTACCTCGCCTGCGTCGCCGTTTTCGCGTGCCGTCACAGGTCGTTAACGAGCCTCTCAGGTCGTTAACGCGCCTGGGCGACTCGTATTTCAACGTTTTTCCGAGCCAACTTCCTATGCCATGTTAGTTTCGAACAATTCTATCTTGCAAACTTCCAGACTACTAAAAACTCAAAAGAAAGCTATGAAAAAGATCTAAAAAGAAAAGAAAACTTTAACTAAAACTAAAAACCGGGTTGCCTCCCGTAAGCGCTATTTTTAACGTCGTTAGCCCGACGAACTTACCTTGGCTAATCAAGGTGGTTCCTTCTCAGCTATGTCGGGGTTTTGAGCGACCCCATTCTTAGCTTTGAAGGCATTGCTAGCTCGTCTCACTAAATTTGGTCCTTCATCTTCTAGCAATATGCCAGGTATTCCTGCACAAGGGTTAGTGAAATCCAAAAACCAAGGAGGTTTCGATTCCTCTATAGCTTAGATAGCGGTGTACGGTGTAGGAATTTGATATAAGGAAGGATCATGATCAGTAATAGTGAATCCAAGGTTAGAATACTCACCTCGATCCAGTAGTGAGGATGTCTGCACCGAGGTAGTTGAGGTCGTTAACGACCCATCAAAAGCAATTCCTTTCTCGGTGTCGAGCCAAAACGAGCCACCTCCGTCGTATTGTTGTATGAAAGGCTCGGTACCGGCCTAAGGAGGGTCAGTAGTGGTCTCGTTTGCATTCTTGTAATCCTTATTTGTTGGAGAAGAAACTTCAGACTCAGCAATGTCGAGCTCCGGCTGGGACATCTCAATTTGCGCGACATCAGTGGTGTCGTTGGCATCTTGATTAAGGCTGAACTCGACCCGTTCCTCTCCTATATCGAAGGTGAGGAGTCCTTTCCGAACGTCAACTCTAGCGCCTGTTGTAGCAAGGAATGGCCTGCCTAGAATGATGGGGACTAGAGGATCTTCATGCATGTCAAGGACAATGAAATCGTTTAGAATGAAGAATTTCCCCACTTGAATGGGATAATCATCAACGACTCCTGTAGCTTTCACACTTGATCCGTCTGCCATGTACAACCTCATATCCACAGGTTCCAAAGGTCCCATGTTAGCTTTCGACCAGATTGATAGGGCAAGTAAACTGGCATTGGCTCCCAAATCACATAGAGCCTTGAATCGATGGTCACCTATGCCAATTGTGATAGCAAATCTCCCTGGATCGCCTAACTTCTCTGGAAGAGTAATAGATCTGACCTCATCTGTAAGCTCTGTAATGGATCGTTTCCTGCTAAGTATGTCCTTCAAAAACTTTGTGTAAGTCGGCATTTCGCTTAGGGCCTCAGCGAATGGTATAGAAATATTTAAGCCTTGGAGAATCTTAACGAAATGCTTAAATTTGCCTTCAGTTGAGACCTTAGACTTCTTAGTAGGAAAGGGAAGAGACTTCACCATTCTCGAAGCCAAAGCGGACTCGAGAGATGCTGCTACCGGGTCGACATTAGGGTCGATTGGTGCCTTAGAAGGGTGGGTACTGACCCTGGTGGGGTCGATATCGAGCCTGGGATTAAGAGAGGAGCTTGGGGTAGAAAACTTACCTGGGCTAGGATCGGTAACGACCTTGGGATTATCGGTACCGAGTTATTCAGGCTCGGTAACGACCCTCTTTGGCTCGTGATGTCCGTGTTTTTGGTCTAGTTTTAGGTGTCTTTCTTAGGTTGTTTAGTTTAGTTTTGGTAGGTTTTAGAGTTAGTTTTGTGTGCTTTTTGGATATGTTTGCATATTTTGGGAAAAGTATGGAAGCTACTCCGTTTAGTGTCTTTTCGTAGGTTTTAGAGTGGAAAGGAGCACTTTTCAAGCAAAGTTGAAGTCAAGCGGTGGAAGGTGGAATGCATAGAAGAAAAGGGAGAAGATTGCATGGAAAGATCAAGTTAAAGTGTGGAATGAAGCAAGGAAGAGTTCGTAAGAAGCCAAAACAAAGGCTCATTAACGACCTGTGAGGGTCGTTACCGAGTTGTAAAACGGAGTTTTTGTTAAGGAGTTCAACAGTGTCTACCGACCCTGTGTAGGTCGTTAACGAGGAGATCTGTGTCGGTAGGGGCGCAACCGATTTTCGGGATTTATATGTTTTATCTTGTTATCTTTTAAGTTTAGTAAGTTTTTATCTTTTAGGTTTTTTATTAGATAGTTTCTTAGTATAAATACCCTTGTTCTAAGCCTAGAATTCGTTCTAGTTTTGCATTCGATTCACTCGTTACCGAGGCACCTTAGATCGGTACCGAGCCTGCACTTAGCTCGTTAGTTGTTCTGTATTTGGTAGAATTCTAGGTTCGTTAACGACCCTGGCAAGGTCGTTAACAAGGTCTGTCGTAGCTGTTTTTATTTTGTTTTGTTTTGTTTTGTTTTGTTTTGTTTTCTTGTTCTTTAGATAGATAAATAGACAACGTTGCTTCCCGTGGACGATCCTGACTCTGCTATACTCAGTGGGGTCTTGACTTATAAATTTATTTGTTGTCAAGAAACCCTCTCAACAAATTGGCGTCGTTGTCGGGGAAGTAACAATGTTTGTTTGTTTACTTGTGGGTCTGGGAATAGCCCGACCCCGTTTTTGTTTTTAATTCTGTTTTCTTTGTTTGTTTTCTCAACGTATGCTAGCAGGATGTCGCAGGCTCGAGTTTGACAACACCGATTATTATTCTGACCCTGAACACACCTTGCATCGTAGATGAAGAGAAAACCAAGGCATGGCTACAACTGAAGAGATGGCTCGACAGATGGAAGCCCTCCAAAGGCAGATGGAAGCGTTACAAGCTGATCGTGACGCTGTTGCTACCACCGCTGAACGTGAACAAGCTAACAATGCTCGTTTACAAGAGGAGCTGAATGCCTATCCACGGAATGCCAAGCAATATATGCATCCAGAACTGAGGGTGCCGGAGTCTACAATCGTGCTTCCAGAGATAGAGAAGACATTTGAGATTAAGTCTCAATTCATATCCTTAATAAAAAGGGCTCAGTTTGAAGGGAAACCTACTGAGTGCCCTATGGAACATATTATAAATTATCTTGATTTATGCGACACTATTGTTGCTGAAGTTGTCTCACTTGAATATGTTCTATTAAAAGCTTTCAGGTGGTCTCTTATTGGAAAAGCCCCGAGTTGGTTTGAGAGCTTACCTCCTAAGTCTATCAGGACTTGGAAGGCTTTGTACGATCAATTTCTTACAAAGTTCTTCCCTCCTGCCAAGACAACGGAGTTAAGAAACCGCATCACCTCCTATCACCAGCTGCCTAACGAGACCTTTGTAGAGACATGGGAAAGGTTTAAGGAGATGCTCAGATAGTGCCCCACTCATGGGCAACCTCTATATGTGCTCCAAGAAATCTTTTTCCAGGGGATCAATGCGGAAACAAAGAACCTTATCAACACACACACTGCGTGCGGTTTTATAGAGATGGATCCCACTGCTGCATGGGAACTGCTGGACAAGCTGTCTAACTACGATGCCATGTATGGTACCCAACAACCATCCCAGCCCCAGAAGCGTCTCTACATGCCTAACAAGGACGAAGTTGATCCCGATGTCAAACATCAATTTCTACAGGATGAGATCAACCGCCTTAAGAAACAGGTAATTTTTCTGAAAACTTCTCAACCTTGTCAAGAGTGTGGCTCTTCTGCCCATAGTACTTCTGCTTGCACTAACATCGAGCAGGTAAGAGCCGCTGAGACTTATGCAGAGATGAATTACATGAGAGGTCAATATAGGAACCAACCTAATAACTTTGACAGGCCAAACAATTATCCGACATGGGGCAATCAAAATCCAAACCCAAGCTATACAGCACCCCCTCCGGACAAACGGCCCGTGCCGTATCGACCTCCAGGCTATCAAGAGCCACCATCTTGGGTGCAAGGACTCTATGAAGGGATTAACGGTGTGAAGAATGAAATCACTCGAGTCCAAGCTAACCTCAACAACCAGATGAATAGATGGGGAGAGTTTGATGTGTGGAAGAAGAGTGTCGACTCACAGCTAGGAAACCTGGCCGCACATATTCCGAGACGACAAGGGCTACTCCCGGGCCACCCCGAGGAGAACCCTAGAGGACAAATAGCTACCGTGCATCTTAGGAGCGGAAAGACACTGCCGAAGCGTGCCAAAGCTAAGGAGAAGAGCCCCGAACCTGAAGAGGACTCCACAACTCAGATCGTTAACGAGCCAGAGAGGGTCGTTACCGAGCATGAACAACTCTGTACCGATACCCCAAGGGTCGTTAATGACCCCAACCCAGGCAAGTTCTCTACACCAAGCTCCTCTCTCAATCCCAGGCTTGTTACCGACCCCACCAGGATCGGTACCGACCCTTCGAAAGCACCAATCGAACCTAATGTCGACCCGATAACATCACCTCTCGAGCTCGTTTTGGCTCTGAGATTGGTGAAATCTCTTCCCTTTCCTACTAAGAAGTCTAAGGACTCAACTAAAGGCAAGTTTAAGCGTTTCGTTAAGATTCTCCAAGGCTTAAATATTTCTATACAATTCGCTGAAGCCCTAAGCGAAATGCCGGCTTACACAAAGTTTTTGAAGGACATTCTTAGCAGGAAACGATCCATTACAGATCTTCAAGATGAGGTCCGATCTATTACTCTTCTAGAGAAGCTAGGCGACCCAGGAAGATTTGCTATCACAATTGGCATAGGTGACCACCGATTCAAGGCTCTATGTGATTTGGGAGCCAGTGCCAGTTTACTACCCCTATCAATATGGTCAAAAGCTAACATGGGACCTCTGGAACATGTGGATATGAGGCTGTATATGGCGGACAGATCAAGTGTGAAAGCCACATGAGTCGTTGATGAGTACCCCATTCAAGTGGGGAAATTCTTCATTCCAAACGATTTCATTGTCCTCGACATGCCTGAAGATCCTCTAGTCCCCATCATTCTAGGGAGGCCATTCTTGTTACGGCAGGTGCTAGAGTTGACGTTTGGAAAATACTCCTCACCTTCGATATAGGAGAGGAACGTGTCGAATTCAACCTCAATCAAAATGCCAACGACACAATGGCTGCCGCACAAATCGAGTTGACCCATCCAGAGCTCGACATTGCCGAGTCTAAAGACCCTCCTCAAGCGAATAAGGATTACAAGAGTGCAACCGGGACTGCTACCGACCCTCCCTGTGCCAGTACCGAGCCTTTCATACAACAATATAATGGAGAAGGCTCGTTATGGCACGACACCGAGAGAGGATTTGCTTTTGATGAGTCGTTAACGACCTCAACTACCTAGGTGCCAACCTCATCACCAATAGATCAAGGTGTCTATTCTAACCATGGATTCATTATTACTAGTCATGATCCTTCCTTATATTCTATTCCTACACCGTACCCCACTATCTATGCTATAGAGGAATCCAAACCACCTTGGTTTTCGAATTTCACTAACCCTTGTGTAGGAATACCGGGCATATTGCTAGAAGATGAAGGACCAAATTTGGTGAGACGAGCTAACAATGCCTTCAAAGCTAAGTATGGGGTCTCTCAAAACCCCGACATAGCCGAAAAGGAACCACCTTGATCTATGAGGTAAGTTCATCGGGCTAACGACGTTAAAAATAACGCTTATGGGAGGCAACCCGGTTTTTAGTTTTAGTTTAGTTTTATTTTCTTTTTAGATCTTTTTCTTAGCTTTCTTTTGAGTTCTTAGTAGTTTAGAAGTTAGCAAGATAGAATTGTTCGAAACTAACGTGGTATAGGAAGTTGGGCTCGGAACAACGCCGAAATACGAGTCGCCCAGGCTCGTTAACGACCTGCGAGGGTCGTTAACGACCTGTAACGACACGTGAAAGACGGCAGACGCGGGTGAGGTAAGTTCTCTAACCCTAATCTATCTTCTATCTTTTTACCCCTCCCCCACGCCGCCTCTTCCTCTTGCCCCTTCCTATTAAACCATCTCAAAAACTCCAAATCCCACACCTAAATCTCAAGCTAAATCTTCAGGTTTTTCAATCCAATCCCACTGGATTTCTACCCTCCACCGATCGAAGAACCACCGCACCTTAACCCCAACCGTACCCCTCGATAACGAGCCTACTCTCTTGAGTTCGTTACCAGGCGCACTAGAAGCCCTCGTTACCCCTTTCCAATTCACTCTTTGTTCTTCAATTCTTCAATCTACGGTATGATTTCTAAACCCTAACTCTCTTATTGCAAGATTCATGGTAATTTAAGGGTACAATTCATATCTAGATCTAGATTGAGTAATTGGTTTGCATGTCTATGTTGCATTTTGCTTCTATTGCTTCTATTATTGGTGATCGATCTTGTTCTATACTTGGTTATTCTTGCTTGATTTTGCATGGAAATTTTGATAAGAAAAGCATGAAGTAACTTGTTCTTGAATTGTTTGATCTTCACCATAAATTTTTGGCAATCATTGGCATGTTTAGATAAGGTTTCGAGCAAGTATGGGGTTGCATGTGCTAGATTGTGTGTCTTTATGAGGAATTGTGGTTGAATCGTGCTAAATCTGTCCAAATTTTTGAGATTGAGTACTCGGAAAAGACTGAAAGTTGTTCTGCCCAGGTTCGTTAACGACCTGTAATATGTCAGATTTCAAAACCAATCCCAGATGCCTCGTTAACGACCCAATTGGGTCGGTAACGAGGCATGTCGAGAGCATGTCCGAGAACAAGTATGGGGTTTTCCTTTAGTTGGTTTGTGTGGATCTTATCTTGGAAATTTATGGTCTTTGCAGGTACAAATGGCAAGCACTAGCTGAGCTAACACAAGAACCGGAAAGAAGAAGAGGAATCAACGGTCCCCGTCCCCTCCCCGCATGGACAATGTCATATTGGCTACTCGGGAGCAAGCTAGGATCTTTGATGATGTCCTAGAAAAAGACCACTTCACTAGGTGGTTCTCGAGGAAAAGCGCTAAACCATTGGGGATCTATGAGGACGTCAAGCACGCCTTTGCAATCCTTGGAGTACCTCAGTTGTTGAAAAAGGAGGAGACACCACATTACTCGGCCCTAACATCCGAGTTCTTGGCTACTCTCCAAACAAGCTTCAAGACCAAGACTTCGGTCGGAAGGATCAAGTTCCGGCTAGGCAATGTCAATCATGAGTGCACAATGGCTCAATTCAATGCACTTCTCGAGCTTCCTCACCACTCTCGGGACTACAAGGCCAAGGACTTCAAGGTCACCGACACTTGGAGTTACATTTCTGTGGAGGTTGAACCTTCCGCAGCAATAGTTCCAGTGGCAAGCATCATCAACCCCATCTTCGGATCATTCTTCGAGTCTTGGGCGCCACTTTTTGGCCCAAGAGAGAGCTTTCAAGGCCGACACGGATGGAGGTCGCATGCCTCCGTACTATTCTTTTCGAGGATCTCGCCTCCTTGAACTTGGGGTATGAATGGTTGCAGTACATCGAGAAGCACGGGATCAAGTAAAAGGAAGTGTAGTGAGGAAATCTGGTGAGTCTTCTGGCGGAGAAGCTCGACGTTTATCTCACACTTTATACGCCAAGCCGTGCCCAAAAGCTTGACAAGACGTATTGGTTTGCTTCCAACATATTTGTGATGACCAAAGGAGGGTACGCCACCAAGGTACTTGGCCGACATGTGCTTCTTTCCCGAGACAAGTTTAAGCTGCTTTATGTGCCGAATTGGTATGAGACTTGGACGGGTCATGAATTCCCGTTGGAGAAGAAGCCACAAAATGATCAATCATTAAGGCCGTGTGAGACAAGGTTCGATAGGGACGGCGAAGAAATGGATGACGATGACGCTGCAACGGAGGCAGCCACGGAGGAGCTCGATATAGGGGAAGATAACCTCGGTACCGAGGTCCTGGGAGATGAAGACAACCTCGTTAACGACCCACCTGGGCTCGTTAACGACTACTTCGAGGCTACTAACGAGGCACATAGCTTCGGTACCGACCCACCGCCACCGTCTACCGTGCCTCAGTCATTTGAGATGATGCCCTATAACCCGGTAATCTTCCAAAACCACTTCCAGCACCAGGATCATTACACACCGCCTCCTCAACCCACCTACACTAGATCGAGTGTTCCACCTCCATGGGCCGAAGATTTATCTTTTCAGATGCAACAGCTTAACCTGCAGCAGACACAACTTACCCAGAGGATGGAGCGTTGGGAGGGTGTCTATGCATCTCACATGGCTTTGGATGATACGAGGCATCATCAGGCGGATGCTCGTTGGATGACAATGGAGCAAAGGGTGACGGTTGATGAGGAGCGTTGAAGGACCATGTATCAGTTCATGGACAACTTTGAGCGTCAGTTCCCACCACCACCACGACGATGATTCAGCTTTTAGAAGAAGTTCTTTTCCACTTTAGTTTATCTTGTGAGTTTCTTTCTTTTTCCTTATTCTTTTCTTCTACTTAGTTTTATTACAGTGGGGACACTGTAATTTAAGTATGGGGTAGGGAGGGGAAGAAAACTTGTTTGTTTATGTGTTTTGTTGCTTGTTTGTTTGTTTTGTCTTTTAGTTGTCTTTGTTTTAGAAAAAATAAAAAATAAAAAAAAATTGAAAATTTTAAAAATTCCAAAAAGAGTTTTAGAATGGATAAATGCCATGTCTTTTGGTTTTATGATAGTTAATTGCTAGCATGATCATGTAATTTTCTTCCAAGCATGTTTTGATGGTATAGCCTGATTCTTGGTATGAAATTGTTTTATAGAGGAATAGCATTTTGATGAAATTGAGCATGTATAACTTTTAGCATGAGTAGTGCAATCCAACAAAAATTACTACTTTGTGAGTTATTTTTTGGCCTTATAGGGAGAACATTAAAAATCCCTCTTCTTTTCTTGTGTGATTTACTCTCTTTATGTATATTATCTCTTGGAATTGTGATGGTTATCTATTTCTTGTGACCTATATAAGATTTTTAGTTCATTACTTGTGAAAGTCATATGCTAGAGAACTTATTTTATAAGCCTTATTTATCCTTATCCACCCTTACGTGATCCCTCTTTTTGAAAACCAATTTGAGCCTGAAGCTTTTATTTTTAGCTCCACAAAAATTATTTCCCTAGCCGAGATAAGCTTGACCCTATCCGGGAATTAGGACTTAGATTGGAGAGGTATGTTTTGTAGAGTGAAATGTTATGTTTGGTTCAAAATAAGGGTTTTTGGAAGGGTAGATTGGAAGTCTTTTGTATTGTTTTGTAAAAAGATCTCTTGGTAAAAAGGATGCACAAAAATAAGAAGTACCGATATTGTGATATGGAGAATAACGAGGAAAAATGTAGCTCGGTAACGACCCCTTAATGGGTCGTTAACGAGGTTTTTCGAAAAAAAAAGAAAGGGGGTTGAAAAGAGAAAAAAATACAGAAAGGAAGAAAATGAGGAAGATGTGCATTGTGTTTAAAGTTAAACCAGAGATTCTTTTATGTTTATATGAGACTTTCTAGGATAAAGGGTGAGTGAGTTTGAGCATAATGTTGAGTGAGTTTGGTATGTTATTTTATGAGAGTTCTTGATGTATGTGTGAGTTTTTAGGAGTCTTTGATTCCCGGATATTATTATTAGCACCACATACCTAAAATATTGCCACGCCTAATTGTCTTTACCAAGCCCCATTACAACCCGATCGAATGGAAACTTCTATGAAGTTTTTCATTGAGCCTAAGTTCTCTTGATGATTTTTGCCTGTTTTGACAAATCTTAGGTGGAGAGTTTTGGTGATATAAATTCCAATTTCTATGAGTTTTTGCATATAAGATTGAGTTGAGAGATTGAATTTATAAGCCCAAACACTTGAGAGTTGAGTGAAAAACACATATCCTTTGTGCGGTTGGATTGTATTTGCTTATGTCTATTATTGTTTATATATGTGTGATGACGTTAATAGTCATTTGCTATTTTCTGCTATGTTTTGAAGTTGCTTTTTAAATGAGGGATATTGCTTGATAAGCATGTTTGTTTGGTTTTGGTTATTGTATAGTGATTGCTTGAGGACAAGCAAGCTCAAGTATGGGGTATTTTGATGTTCGTGTTTTTGGTCTAGTTTTAGGTGTCTTTCTTAGGTTGTTTAGTTTAGTTTTGGTAGGTGTTGAGAGGGTTGATTGACAACAAATAAATTTATAGTCAAGACCCCGCTGAGTATAGGGGAGTCAGGATCGTTCCACGAGAAGCACGGTTTGTTTATCTATCGACTTCTAAAAAAATTGAAACAAAACCAAACAAAGCACACAAGCAGCCTCGTTAACGAAGTTGTCAGCCTCGTTAACGAACCACCGAAAATAAAAAAAACAAAACTAACGACCTAGACAGGTTCGGTACCGAGCCAACGAACTCAGCAACGAATATGATCTTGAAAGAAATCAAATAAAAAAGAAACTATCCAGGACAAGGGTTACCACAACATAGTCATGCACACAAGCTCGTAAGAAGATAAATATCATGCCTTTAAATAGATAGACGTATCAACTTTCATTGACTTAGCAAGCAAATTAATCTACTTTCATAAACTAACTCACCCAATTGCTTGTTTCGGATCTAAAGCTTGAAACTTTCGTATTCAAACAATATCAACCTTCAAGTTTATAACTTTCTCTTTCAATCAAGTCAACAACTCAAATTACCTCAACTTTCATCTTGGTATAAGCACAACAAACAATCTCAACAATAGATAAAAGGCATTCAACACATAATCTTACTCACCAAACATGCACAACTATGCCGGGTTTCAACCCCGACCCTAGATAAAAAAAACTACTCACTAATCATGACTAAGAAACTAATAACTTTAATCAAAGAAAACATTGAAAACAAAACACTACTCAAATTAATAAGAAATATCGTCTTACAGAGATTCAGAAGAAACCGAAAACACCGAAATATCGAATCAAAAACACGACTAACGACCCCGGTAGCTTTCGTCTACCGAGCTCCTTCGATCACGACTCCGATCCGTCCTTCTCTCTCTCTCGGCTCTCCTTCCTCTCTCCACTCTATTCTCCAAAATCGACCTCCCTTTATATGCTAGATAGAAGGGTATTTATACTAAAAAGAGGCTAGAAACTAAAAAAGGCTAAAAGATATAAACTTTTCTAAAAAGATAGAATCTATTCTAAAAGATAGAAATAAAATGTCAAAAGATAACAAGACCTAAAATACATAATATAATGACCCTAAAATCATAAAAAGATACTCTACCGACACGGAAATAAATTCCCGCACAGGATCAGTGAGTCACAAAGTCAACTCTCGAACATTTTCATCTCGTGGCCTCGTTAACGAGCCCTCACAGCCTCGTTAACGAGCCTGGGCTTGGTTTTCTTCAACACTTCTCTTCCAAAAACTCGAACTTCAGCTTCTTCAACTTGTATTCCTCCATCTCTTATCATAGCTCTCCAAATTCAGCTCCAAACAACACCTTTTCCTTTCTAAAACCTACAAAAAGACACAAAACGGAGTAGCTTCCATACTTTTCACAAAATATGCAAAACTATCCAAAAACACATAAAACTAATCCTAAACTTATAAAAACTAGTCCTAATAACCTAATAAAACCTATCAAAAACTATACTAAAAATACGAACATCAGTAGGTTTTAGAGTAAGTTTTGTGTGCTTTTTGGATATGTTTGCATATTTTGTGAAAAGGATGGAAACTACTCCGTTTAGTGTCTTTTTGTAGGTTTTAGAGTGGAAAGGAGCACTTTTCAAGAAAAGTTGAAGTCAAGCGGTGGAAGGTGGAATGCATAGAAGAAAAGGGAGAAGATTGCATGGAAAGATCAAGTTAAAGTGTAGAAAGAAGCAAGGAAGAGTTCGTAAGAAGCCAAAACAAAGGCTCGTTAACGACCTGTGAGGGTCGTTACCGAGCTGTAAAATAGAGTTTTTGTTAAGGAGTTCAGCTGTGTCTACCGACCCTGTGCAGGTCGTTAACGAGGAGATCTGTGTCGGTAGGGGCGCAGCCGAGTTTCGGGATTTATATCTTTTATCTTGTTATCTTTTAAGTTTAGTAACTTTTTATCTTTTAGGTTTTTTATTAGATAGTTTCTTAGTATAAATACCCTTGTTCTAAGCCTAGACAAGGGGGGATTTGTTCTAGTTTTAGGAGAAGTCGAGAGAGAGAGAGAGTCGGGCTGGTTCGATTGGGAGAGAGAAGTGGTTCGGTGATAAACTCTTGTTCGTTGTTCTTAGTTGTTTTCGGATTCTACAAGTGATTGTAAGACGATATTGTTTTCAATTTCAAGTAAGTTTTGCTTTCAATGTTCTCTTTGCTTAAAGTTGTTTGTTTTGTTTCAATGAAGAGTGGGTAGTTTTCTTATCTAGGGTCGGGGTTGAAACCCAACATAGTTGTGCATGTTTGAATGAATATGTTGAGTTTTTTATTGCCTTCTATCCTTTGATTTGCTTGTTGTGCTTATACTTAGACGAGAGTCGAAGTAATTTGAGTTTATAGCTTAATCGAAAGAGAAATTTTTGAACTTGAATGTTGATATTGTTCGATAACGAAAGTTTTGGGCTTTGGATTCAAAACAAGTGATAAAGTGAATTGTATGAAAGTTGATTGATTTGCTTGTTAGTCAACGAAAGTTGATAGATTTATCTTCAAAGGCATGATCTTTATCTTCATATTTGTTTATATGCATAGCTATGTTGTGGTAACCCTTGTCCTAGATCTTTTTATCCATTGAATTTCTTAAGTTTTGCATTCGATTCACTCGTTACTGAGGCACCATAGATCGGTACCGAGCCTGCACTTAGATCGGTACCGAGCTTGCACTTAACGACCTTGTCAGGGTCGTTAACGATCCTGGAATTCTACTTAAAACAGAACAAATAACGATGCAAGTGCAGGCTCGGTATCGATCCAAAGTGCCTCGGTAACGAGTGAAATCGAAAGTAAAACAAAGAAAAATCAATGGATAAAAAGATCTAGGACAAGGGTTACCACAACATAGCTATGCATATAAACTCATGTGAAGATAAAGATCATGCCTTTGAAGATAAATCTATCAACTTTCGTTGACTAAACAAGCAAATCAATCAACTTTCATAAATCAATTTACTTTATTACTTGTTTTGAATCCAAAGCTCGAAACTTTCGTTATCGAACAATATCAACATTCAAGTTCACAACTTTCTCTTTCGATAAAGCTAAAAACTCAAATTACTTCAACTCTCGTCTAAGCATAAGCACAACAAGCCATACAAAGGATAGAAGGCAATCAAAAACTCAACACATTCATTCAATCATGCACAACTATGTCGGGTTTCAACCCCGACCCTAGAAAAGTAAACTACTCACTCTTCATTGAATCAAAGCAAACAACTTTATTCAAAGAGAACATTGAAAAGAAAAACTTACTTGAAATTGAAAGCAATATCGTCTTACAAATTCTCGTGGAATTCGAAAACAACTAAGAACAACAAACAAAAGCACCGATCAGAACCTCGAACTCTCTGTCGATCAAACCAGATCGCAATCTCTCTCTCGACTTCTCTCTTAAACTAACCGAATCCCTCCTTGCCTTAGACTAGAACAAGGGTATTTATACTAAGAAAGTTCTCTAATAAAACACCTAAAAGATAAAACTTACCAAACTTAAAAGATTACAAGATAAAAGATATTAATTCCGAAAGTCGGCGCCATCTACCGACATAGATCACCTCGTTAACGACCTGCACAGGGTCGGTAGACACTTGTTGAATCCCTTAACAAAAAACTCTGATGCACATCTCGGTAACGACCCTCACAGGTCGGTAACGAGCCTCTGTTTTGGCTTATTTTGAACTCTTTCCTTGGCTTCAACTTGCACTTTTACTTGATCTTCAAGAGGCATTCTTCTTTATCATCTTCTATGCATTCCACCTTCCACTACTTGTCTTCAGTTCCGCTTGAAAATGCTCAATTCCACTTCAAAAACCTACAAAAAGACACGAAACGGAGTAACTTCCATACTTTTGACAAAATATGCAAACTTATCCAAAAACACACAAAACTAACTCTAAAACTTACTAAAACTAAACTAAACAACCTAAGAAAGACACCTACAACTAGACCAAAAACACGAACATCAGAGATCTATTGTAGTAGTAGATCAGGATTGAATCATGAGGATTATTTCTATTTTTGTAAATTCTAGAAACCAATTCCTAAGACAAAATATATTGATTATTGTGTAATTCTAACTATGAAAGCAAGCAAAACAAATAAATTATGATAATAAAAAGTATATGAGAAAGCAAAGTTCCAATGTAAGGAATCCCCACAACTTTGATCCACGAAGTTTGAATCTCACTTTTAACTAAACAGAGTTGGATAATTTGTTATGTAAGTTATTGTCTAATGTCATAAATTATCTTTTCTCAAAGTATAACTTAATGTACTTCTATCAAATTAAGAACACACTTTCATGACGAAACAAAACCGATAGAAACCCTTTAAGAACTTAAAAATCTAGACGGTAAACCAAATTTGCCCCACTCTCGTGATGCATCAAACTTGACTCAAACATCTAGAAGTTCTATGAAAATTAACCACATGAGAAACTAATTCTCAAGTTCAATTCTAGTTTTTCCAAATAGATAGAACCACCTCTCGATGTGCTCTCTCTATTTTGTTTATCTACTTAGACTACCACCTCTCGATGCACAACCTAACCAAGACTCTAACAAGTTTAAACCTATTAGATTAAGCCCTAGAATCAAATCATATTAGTTTCCAACTCAATTCAAGCAAAAGGTATTGAATCTAATTCGCTTCACATTGTTGGGATCAACCAAACCCTAGAACTATAGAGTTTAGCCTAGAATATTGAAATTCATGATCAAAGCAATGAAATTAAACATGGAATAAGAATAAGAACGATAAATGAAAGAGAAACTTACTAGAGATTCAATTGAAAGAAACTTGCTAGAAACAAAGTAGATCCAAAAGTGCAAAAATCCCAACTTGAAAGAGTGTAAAACTAAAAAACCTAGAAATTGGCTCTTCTCTCTACTTGAAATTAGAAATAGTAATAATGCATAATAATGTTCTAACTTAAGCCTCAAGTAGTCTTAGAAAAGTCCTAAAACTTATGTCAAAAGATATTCCAAAAATAAAACCAACTCAGGCCCAAAAACGAGTAAGAAAGGCCCAAAATCCCGGCGGCACAGTTCTGTCACGACCCATGACGGGGGTCACGACCCGTGACGGATCATCTAGGAGCACTTCTTTTCTTTGTTTGCCCTTGTGTTAGCTCGTGATGGCCTCCACGAATCGTGATGATGCTTTTAACCTCTTCCTTCACTCCCTAACTTGCATTTTGACTTGTAATAGCTCATCCACAACTCTTGAAAGCTCTTGGAATCCTCAAATCTCCATTTCTTAGTGTTAGTTGTGGTCTTTAAGCTTCATTAAGATCTTTTCATCTTGTCTTCTTCTCCATATGACTCCAAAACACCATCAAAAGACCTATAAAAACAAATCAAACTTGTATAGAGCTTCATACTACGAATATACGAAAATCAACACAAAAAGACCAAAACCAAAGCAAGAAAAGGAGGAAATCTAATCCTAAATGCTCATGCAAGCTATGTAAAACTAGATGATATCAACTACCCATTAGGATAATATTGTCGACATAAACTAGGAGAAAGAGTGTAGTGAAGTGATCTCGATGGATAAACAATGAAGAGTCAGCCACCGAGTTCACAAAGCCAAATCGAATAAAATTCCTAAGCTCCATGTACCACGCACGCGGTGCTTGTTTAAGGCCATAAATGGCCTTCTTAAGTTCACACACATGACTAGGGAACCACTTGTCAATTAAGCCAGGAGGTTGTTCCATGAAAACGTCCTCGTGTAGCGATCCTTGAAGGAAGGCGTTGTTGACATTGAGTTGGCGTATAAACCATCCAAAACTAACAAAAAATCCAGAACGGATCGAACCGTGACTGGCTTGATAACCGGACTAAAGGTCTCCGTGTAGTCACAATCAGGCCGTTAATGGAAGCCTTTAGCAACGAGACGGGCCTTGTATTGGTCAAGCATACCATCGGATTTATACTTGACCTGAAACACCCATTTGCAGGCGGCAATATTCGATGCTTGCTCAGGGGTACGAGAATCCGTGTGTCGTTGAGGAGGAGTGCCGATAATTCTGCTTCCATGGCCCGACACCAATCTGGGTCCTCGAGGGCTTGGGTTATATTGAGAGGTTCTCTAAGAGTGGGAAGGGAAACATGTAAATTTAGGCGCTAAATGGGTTTGTGGATGTTGTGCATGGAATGAGTGATGGCGCGGTTAGGGGGAGGCGAAGGTTGGTAGGGTTCGGCTCTTCAGTGGCAGGAGATAGGTAAAGAGAGGAGTCGGAGGAGGGTGTTGTGGGTGAGGCTGAACATAGAAGAGAATTACTCATGAGGTTGGGCGAGAAAGGAGAAGAATTAGGGTTTGTTGAATAATTAGGGTTAGAGGTTTCGTGAGGGGAAAGTAATGGGCTAGGTGAGCTGTTAGGATTAGGGGTGTGCGGACCATGGAACGAGGTCCAAGAGGGCGGAGATGGCTCGTTGACCTCTCCCAATTTTGGTGGTGTAGAATGAAGGAAGGGGAACACATGTTCGATAAAGGAGACATGGCGGGAAGTGTAGATTTGGTAGGTAGCGGGATCAAGGCAAAGATAAGCACTTTGGGTTAAGGAGTAGCCCAAAAAAAATGCAAGGCAAGGATTTGAGGTCAAATTTGTTGGAGGTGTAGTTTTAGCCAAGGAAAACATAGACAACCAGAACTTTTTAACTTTTGATAATTGGGTTGTGTTTGAAAGAGTTTGATAAAGGGGGATAGATTTTGAAGAGTTGGGATGGGCATCCGATTGATAAGATAGACAGTTGTTTGAAAAGCAAACATCCAAAGAGTGGTGGGCAACCCAGAATATGCCTATGACGTCATTTTTGAATACCCGTTATGTTGTGGTGTTTGAGGGGGTCGGTAAGATGAGAGACGCCAGCGGTGGTGAGGAAGGGTTTGAGAGCAGTGTACTCACCACCATTGTCCGAGAAGAGTAAATATCAATAAAAAAGTTAAATTGTCAAAGTACATTTTAAATTAATGAAATTTTTTATGATAGATTGCATTTAGGTAGTGTTTAGGATGCATATTTATGTTTATATTGCAAGGTTTTAGCTTAGTTTAGTCTAGTTCTTATGTTTTTAGGTTTTCTAGGAAATTTGGGTTTTGCGCTTGTTTTGTTCGGTTTTGCAGATCTTTAGGTAAACAAACAAGGACGGGATGGATCTTAAATGATTATGGTGGAGTTTGATGAATCTTAGAATTATACCAGTGAAGATTAGAAGAGCTAAGGCCCAAGAGCTTGAGGGATAAAAACGCTTAAACACGGGCTATGCATTGGAGTTTTGTTTTGACACCTCTATCTTGCAATGATTGGTTTGGGAGTTATAGTGGTCGGATGAAGCTGAATTTGGTATCAATGGAAAGCTAATTCGAAGATTTAAATTTCATTTTTTTATTCCGAGTCCAAATTCCAAATCTAAGGGGGTCAAAATAACATCTGAAGTGTTAACTGAATGCTGAACCGAGGCAATTGCGCGGGATAGGTAAGAATTGTGCGGCCGCGTAATTCGGAGGCAAACCGCGCAATTAGGATTTTACGCAGAGGTGTCTTGGGCTGAGATTTGGGCTTAGTTTTGGGCTTGGCTTTATACTTCCGACGAGTTGTCTTGTATGGGTGATTGAGATTTGTTTCCTTGGATATCTTTAATAGTTTTAAGAGACATTTAAACTTTTGTTAGTTTATCTTTTCATAACATTGATCAGACTTTTGGAGGCTAGGGTTTTTCTCTCTAGAGGCAACCTTTAAACCTTTGTAAGTTTTTCTTAATTTAATTATGCATTGCTAAATTCCCTTGTGTTTGGCTAGTTATTGAAATCATGATTTGTATATTGTTGTGAGGTTTGATTGATTCTCAACAAACTTGAATAAAGTTTATCCCCTGTGCTTAATTGAATCTAAAATAGGGTTTTATTAGATTGATCAACTAATTGAATTTCTAGTTATAACTGAATCTTATTAATTACATGTCGGAGTTAATTTGATCAAGAGTAGAACTTTAATAAATTTAGTACCGGTTGGACTAGTTGGTTAAAGAAGGAAGGGAATAAATTCACAAGTCACTTAGATGTCTGGTTGCTCTAAGTGCTTGTTTCTATTGATAACTTGAATCGTTATGATGTTGTTTAATTGAATCTAGAAGGTCTTTTAGGTTGTTGGATAATTAGGGTTGTTAGACTGGTAGTTCTATCAACTAAATCTGAAGTTCGGATCATAATCCTTAGTAGGGTCATAATCCACAATAGATTATTCAAGTGAGAAGAGAATCAAGAGAATCGATGATCAACAAAGCAATATCATGATGGATTTAACTAGTTGAACACGTTTGTCTCTCACATATTACAATCATATTTGCATTCATAGTTAGTTCCTAGTTTGCATATTAGATTAGATTTTCAATCATAAAACCCCCTTATTTGGTTACTTGGCACCTAAGTAATAACATCAATAACGAGTCCTTATGGGATCGACCCTTGCTTACCATTCTACACAGATTGGTTAAGTTAGGATTCTTTGATAGGTAAACGACTGAAAAATACCTAATCAATTTACCATCATTATATTTGGCCCTATCACAACAAAGGCATTTTGGAAAATTAAAAGTATTTTAATAGAATATTGTGAAGTATTAGGCAAAAAGTAAATTTCAATAAATCAATTTTTCAGAGTACGAAAGGTGTACAATCTGAAATAAAATGACACCTCCAGAATGAGATTGAGATACCTCATAAAATGTCGTTGGAAAACTTTCTAGGATGTCCTATCATAAACACTAAAGTGACTAAATGAACGTTTGTGTCTGTTATTTAGTCCATAGAGCAACAGTTGTCCAAATGGAAGGCTAATGTGTTGTCTCAAGCAGGAAGGGCGACACTCATTAAATTTGTTCCATGCACGAAACCATATTATGTGATACAAAATTTTATGCTTCCAGATGACTCTTTACAGAAACTAGATTCGATAAGTCGGCAGTTTTTTTAGAAAAAACCACATGCGAATACCCCTATTATAGGATGGGATAGAATATGTAGACCTACGAAAAAAGGAGGTCTAGGATTTAGAAAAGCAAAACAAATGAATATCTCTTTACAGATGTGACTACTATGGAAAATTTTGGCAGAACCAAATAACATTTGGGTTAAGATCATCTCTGAAAAGTACTTAAAAACAAAAAGTAAGCTTGAATATGTCATGGCAGTAGGCTAAACTAATGCAATTAAAGAATACTTTTCTTAAAGCTCTAATGTGGCAGATAGGCAATGGATGTAATATTCGGTTCTGGACGGATCAATGGGTCACAAATTTCCCCTTGTTGAATTTTTGTTCAAACAGGCAAGACATAGATCTCAATGCGACAATATTACAGTTCATCGACGAAAACAAACAATGGAAGATTAGAGATCTATCTTAAATTTTACCAAGAGAATGGGTGAGAAGGATCACGTATATTTTAATTCCAAAGAACAAAATTACAGATCGAGTGTATTGGTATCTGAGTAAAAATGGATGGTTCTCTACTCATTCAGCTTCGTCGTTTATATCCCAAGAAGATAGTTTAAGAGATTGTGACTTTGACTGGATTTGGAAATTATATGTCATTCCAAAAGTTAAAACTATTCTTATGGAAAGTATGTGCAAATGGACCCTTGAATAAAGACCAACTTTTACAAAGACTGTGACTGCGGAATGTTTGTTATGTCAACATCAGCGGGAAACAACAAAACATTTGTTGGTACAATGTCCTGTTACTCTAACGACACTATACAAAGTCGATCCGACTATTGTTGACACAATATTGCAAAACGGAGTAAATGACTACACAATAACGATGATTATACATCAATTAAAAGAACAACTAAAGGACTCAAGATTCTCTGACTTAATTATAGCATGGTGGGGTATATGGTACTACAGAAATAGAACAACGTTTAACCAACCAATAGATGGACCTTCGAAAAATATAGATGAGTTCATAAAATTACATATTAGTATGTGGAATAAAGCAAAGAAGATTGATAGCCGGTAGGAAAGCTATAAACATGAAAATGCAAGAACTAAGGAAAAAAAGAAGAACAAGAAATGGACTAAACTGACATATGAATTTGAAAAAATTAATTTGATGGGTCAAAAAAGAATAATGTGATGGAAACGGCATGATACATTATTAGAGACCACTGCGGAAAACTGATCTCAATGAATGCTTCTTCTGCTAATGAAAACTGGAATGTAATTCAGGTTGAGGCAAGAGGAATGTTTGAGGCATCTTGTGAAGCTAAGGATAGGAATATTTTGAAAATTGAAATAGAAGGAAACAACCTGGTGGTGATAAATGCATTAAAAGGAAGTAAATCATGTCCTTGGCAGATTGAAATGTTTATAGCATATATGTTGGTTATTTTGCAGTCCTTTGAGGTTGTTCGATTCCTCCATGTACCTCGTAACTACAACGGAGTGGCGGATTTGATCACTGGACTTCGACATTCGTTTAGTGTCAATCGGATTCAGACCCATTCAAGGCTTTGCACCTTCATTTGTAAGGATGCTCTAGGTTGAGTTGTCTCGGCTCAATATTTTCCTACTAAAAAAATACCATCAAGCCCCTGTGGTAGAACTCAGTCTACACGGGACAGGAGGAAACACACTAAGTGGAAAAACCAGCAATGAATTTTACTACGCTTAATTTTGATGGTGCAGTGAACGCTGATGGTGTGGCCTCGTTCGCGTTTATTCTCCGGGTTCACGACGGCTCCCCCATTTTCTTTGACGGAGAACTGATTGGCCGATAGTCTGTTATGACATCCGAGGCCATCGCCTTAATGCCGGGGATTCTAGAGGCCACCCGGCGTGTCATATCACATATCCAGATTGAAGGTGATAACTTGCAACTGGTCAATGCCATCCTTGGTGACTGGCGTTGCCCGTGGGAGATCGAGATGTTGTGGGCGGATATCCATTGCTTTCTTGCCTAGTTCCGGTGTTGGAGTATTCCCCCATCGTCTGTGAGTGCAATTCAGTGGTGAACTACATTGCTAGTTCCTTTCGTCGTGTCTCGTCTGTTCCTCTCACTTGGGAACTAGTCCCGAATACCTTTTAAATTGTTTTGAACTTCTTGAATTGTTGTGTGCGTAAAATGGTTTTGAATGTATTTTATCGGAAAGATATTTTTGGAACGTTTTCTCTGTGTTGGTACCGTTTCCGACACGGCCCATCGTAGCTGGCGTTGAGGAAGAGTTGGCTACGTTTGACCCATGTAACAGAGAGACCGTGCCCCTTCAAAGCGAAAATTATTATCTGTGTGTTTTTGGCAAGTGCTCTAGTGGAGGCTTAGCCGGGGTCAGAAGGGAGATTGTGAAGTGGAGTGAGAGGGCCTGCCTCTGCACTCGGCGCGGTGATGAACGCCTTAGAAGTCGGTTTGTGAAAAAGGGAGGAATTGCATTGTTATGGGATTGTGATTGTAAATGCATATGTGGCTATGTGTGACTGATTATAACTAATTTAGGTATTGGCCTTTAGAGTTATGATTGCGTTTGTGGACTTGTATGCTGACTTTAGAAGTGCTTTTAAAACGTTCTGCAATTTTCGTATTCTCTCTAACTTGATAGATTAGAAGCTGACCCTTCGGGGAATATTTTTCAGTTCCAGGTATGAACCAGGGAGCCGTGCAGGAACCGAGGCTAGATGGCGGGCCGGAGCGGTAAAGAGCGCGTGTCATAGTGGGATGGGTGTTTACGCTAGTTTACTTATGACTTTTTTAGGATGTTGGTTTTTATATTATGATGGAGTTAGTACTATTGCTTGTCTTTGTTTTCTCGAATGATTTATCGTTAGCAGTGATTCGTCGGATTTGAATATTTAGATTTTTGGGAATTCATGCATAACTACGTTTTCTATATTTTTATTTAAAAGAAAGGTTGGATGTTTTATTTTGTTTTCTCGTCGTGCCCGCGTTGCAAGATCCTAAAGTGTAGTTGTCAACCTATTTAATAGTACCTAGTAAGGTCTATTTCTAAGTAGCGTCTCGTCGGAAGACGGGGTGTTACAAATGGTATCAGAGTAGGTTGACAACAGGGCACATGGAACTGACCAACAAAGAGTACCCGAGGTCCAACTTAAAACCAAAATCGGCCGGTGTTTTCAAAGTGTTTTACTGGGGTAGGCATGTTACATATAGGGGGTAGGTGACACGTCGCGACTCCGCCCCATCAGCCGGAGGACCTCACGTAGAATAGTAAGAATTACGTTAATAAATAGAATGTTTAAGTTTTGACTGTGGGACTTCTGTTATAGATGGCCCCACCAACCAGAGCAAGAGCTACTGAAGCCAATGGAAGAGGCCGAGGGAGAGGACGAGGTAGAGGCCGAAGTCGGGGCCGTGGTAGGGGTAGGGGAGAGGCCCTTGTAGATGCTGAGCCTGAGGTACAACATGATATCAATCAGGAGGAGGTTGTTGAGAGTCAGGATGTGGCTACTGCTGTTCATCGAGAGGATAGCGCATCTGTCGCTGGAGGTGTTCCCCCAGCAAACGGGGCTCAAGTGGGAGGAGTGCCACCAGCAGGACTGGCCCCAGAGGTGAACGCTGCAATCCAGCTGTTATTGCAGACTTTGATGGGTGCGGGGGCTGCACTTAACTTGAACGCAATTGCGGGGCAACAAGGAGCTGAGAGGAGGAAACCAGGACCAGACTCTGTTTTGGCTGCCCAGTTAGGAGCTATGCCAGATTCGCAAGGACCAGTGATAGCTGATCGTGTGGTCAAACCGAGGAGACAGTATCGTGAGCCTCAGCCTGACAAGTGGCTCGCTGAGTTTAGGAAGACTGGGGTGCCGAATTTTGCTGGAGCTCAGGGTTCTGACGCAGAGCAGTGGTTGAGGAGGGTGAAATCTGCATTGGACTCCATTAAGGCACCAGAAGAGAGGAAGATGTCCTTGGTATAGAGTCTGCTACAGGAGAGTGCGTTCGACTGGTGGGAGTTATGTAGGGATCACCGGACTGAGGTGACTTTTGAGGAGTTTGAGAGGAGGACTCGAGACCAGTATTGTCCTCCGGTGGTGAGGGCGGCTCGGGAGGCTGCTTTTCGGGATGTTGGACCCGAAAATATCACAGTATCTGAGACTACTCTGAAGTTTCAGCAAGAGTTGGCAGCGGTGCCAAATGCTGCCCCTACTGAGGAGTTGAAGATTGTGACCTTTCTAAAAAGGTTTGCAGCCGCATTTATGTGCTTATGTGTCAGGTCTCCGACTCACGACATTGGCAGATGTTCAACAGTCTGCTTTGGCTTATGCTATGGCCACGACCCGACAGAGTCAGCTAGAGGTGCATACCACTGGGAGCAAGAGGCAGAAGTTGTCTCCCCCGATAGAACCTAGGAGAGATAGTCGTCCCGGCTCTTTTCAGCCGCAACGATCAGGGTTTCAATCATAGGGTCGTCAGGACCAGCGTCGTCAGAGTCAGTCCACTGGAGGGCTGAGAGAGTGCTTCAATTGTGGAAGTACTGCTCATTTGAGGAGTCAGTGTCCGAAGCCAGTCAGGAGTTGCTTCAGTTGTGGGAAGCCTGGCCATTTACAGCAGTACTGTACTGTTGGAGCACCATCACAGGGATCTTCACCGGGAACGGTGAACCAGATGCCTCGTCGTCTGCCTCAGCAGTTTCAACAGGCACCGAGCCAGGGCAGAGGACGCGGTGCAGGAGTTAGTACTACTGGGGGCAATCAGCCTTGTATATTTGAGATGAGGAGGGCTGACGCCTTACACGCGCCGACTGCTAAAGGTACGATTTGGATTCAGTCTAGACCTGTTCATATACTGTTTGATACGGGTGCTACCCATTCTTTTATGTCTTCTGCTTGCGTGGCTAGACTAGGACTGACTTGCACTGAGGGGGTGTCTTTTTTTGTGGGGTTGTCTGACGGTAGTAAAGTGAGAGGGAATAAGGAGATTTTATAGTGCCCTATTAGAATAGGGAATAGGGATTGGTATGTGGATTTTATAGTAATGCAACTGTCGCCAAATGATGACGTGATTCTAGGGATGGACTGGATGATACGTTACCGAGCAGTTTTGGATGCACACAAGGGTACAGTTACAGTGACCGCCGATGATGGGACCAGACATGTGTGTCAGGAGTTAGAGCAGGAGGGGCCCGGATCGGTAATTAGTATGGTAAAGGCCGCCAAGTTGCTCAGTGATGGATGTGTAGGATATTGGTGTTATGTCCTACAGAGGGACAAGGAGGGACCGTACATTTAGGACATACCTGTAGTGTGCGAGTTTGAGGACGTTTTTCCCGAGGAACTTCCAGGATTACCTCCTCAGAGAGAGGTAGACTTTGGGATTGAGTTGGAGCCTGGGACGAGGCCGATTTCGAGAGCCCCATATCATATGGCCCCGATGGAGATGCAAGAGCTGAAGGCACAATTGGAGGAGTTATTGGAGAAGGGGTACGTACGACCGAGTGCATCGCCATGGGGAGCTCCAGTACTGTTTGTGAAGAAGAAAGATGGTTCTCTCCGTCTGTGTATCAATTATCGGGAGTTGAATCGAGTTACCATTAAGAACAAGTATCCGCTGCCACGTATTGATGATTTGTTGGATCAGTTGCAGGGGGCTACTGTGTTCTCCAAAGTGGATTTGAGGTCAGGATATCACCAACTGAGGATTCGGGAAGAGGATATTACTAAGACGGCTTTCCGAACGAGATATTGGCATTATGAGTTTGCAGTGATGTCGTTTGGACTGACGAATCCACCCGCTGTATTTATGGAGTTGATGAACCGGGTGTTTATAGACTACTTGGACAGATTTGTAGTAGTGTTCATCGACGATATTCTGATCTACTCTCGGAGTAAGGAGGAGCACGCTGAGCATCTTAGGCTGGTGTTGGGAGTATTGAGACAGCATAGGTTGTTTGCTAAGCTGTCCAAGTGTGATTTCTGGCTGCCTGAAGTTACCTTTTTAGGGCATGTGGTATCTGCCCAAGGAGTTATGGTGGATCCGGCAAAGATTGAAGCTGTAAAGGCATGGGAACCTCCGAATAATGTGTAGGAGGTGCAGAGCTTTCTAGGATTGGCAGGGTATTATAGAAGGTTTGTGGAAGGGTTTTCCCGGATAGCCCAACCACTTACCAACCTGCTTAAAAAGACCACTCGCTTTGAGTGGAATGAAGCCTGCCAACGGAGTTTTGACGAGCTGAAGGGGAGGTTGACTTCGGCTCCTATACTTGCTCTTCCGCAGGGGAATGAGGATTTTGTGATTTACAGTGACGCCTCCAAGGTAGGCTTGGGCTGTGTGCTGATGCAGAGGGATAGAGTGATTGCTTATGCCTCCAGACAGTTGAAGCCGAACGAGCAGAATTACCCTACTCATGATTTGGAGTTAGCAGCTGTGGTTCATGCTCTGAAGATTTGGCGTCATTACTTATATGGGAGTACCTGCAAAGTGATGACAGATCATAAGAGCCTCAAGTACATCTTCACGCAGAGGGAGTTGAATATGAGACAGAGGAGGTGGCTTGAGTTACTGAAAGATTACGACCTTGAGATTCTTTACCACCCAGGGAAAGCGAATGTGGTCGCCGATGCCCTTAACAGGAAGACGCCTCAGGAGCGTATGTTAGCTCATTTGACAGTTCATCCAGAGTTACAGAGAGAGCTGATGAGGTACGGTATTGAGGTGCAGATTCAGCGTTATCAGGGCAGTCTGAGAGCCCTAGAATGTCGCCCGTCTTTACTTGAAGAAGTAAGACAAAAGCAGGAAAATTGCTCGATGATTCAGGATCTGAGGCAGCGATTGAGCCGTGAAGAGGCACCCGACTTTGCAGAGAGAGCAGATGGTATTTTGTGTTTACGCGGTCGGATTTGTGTGCCTCAAGATGTAGAGTTGAGGCAGAAGATTTTGCAAGAGGCTCATGCTACACCTTACTCAATCCACCCCGGAGCGAGTAAGATGTACAAAGATTTGCGACAGTTTTATTGGTGGGATGGCATGAAGCCGGATGTAGCGAGATTCGTCGCTAAATGTCAGGTCTGTCAGCAGGTGAAGATCGAGCATCAGAGACCCGAAGGAATGCTTCAATCACTTCCTATTCCAGAATGGAAGTGGGAGGACATTTCTATGGATTTCGTCACAGGTTTGAGACCAGCAGAGGCCATGACGCCATTTGGGTAGTGGTAATAGACTGACGAAGACTGCACGCTTTTTGCCTATCCGAGAGACCTGGCAAGTGAGCAAACTGGTAGAGGTGTTTATCAATCAGATAGTTAGACTACACGGAGTGCCTAAGACAATTGTGTCAGATCGTGACGGACGTTTTACTTCCAGATATTGGCAGCAGGTACATGAGGCATTGGGGACGAGATTACATTTCACGACTGCTTACCATCCGCAGTCAGACGGTCAGACAGAGAGGACGATTCAGACTCTGGAGGACGTGCTGAGGTCCTGCGTATTGGACTGGGGAGGTCAGTGGTCGGATCACTTGGCTTTGGTGGAGTTTGCCTATAATAACAGCTGGCATTCGTCGATTCATATGGCTCCCTATGAGGCCTTATATGGTCGGAGATGTAGGACACCGCTGTGTTGGGATGATCCCTTAGATGTAGTAGGTGAGAGGCCACAAATGATTGAGGAGACGATCGGGAAAGTGGCCTTAATCTGAGAGAGAATGTTAGCTGCCCAGAGTCGCCAGAAGTCCTATGCAGACAAAAGGCGTAGGCCGTTGGAGTTTGAGGTAGGATCCCACGTCTGGTTGAGAGTATCGCCTACCCGCGGGGTAAGGAGATTCGGGGTGAAAGGGAGGCTGAGTCCCCGATATATCGGTCCGTTCGAGATTTTGGAAAGAGTAGGCGAGGTAGCATACAGGCTAGCATTGCCGCCTGCTTTGGAAGGAGTGCACCCTGTATTCCATGTTTCACAGCTGAGACAATACGTCCCGGATCCTAGTCACAGACTAAATTATGAGGAGTTAGAGGTGGAACCAGATCACACTTTCCGGGAACAGCCTTTGAAGATTCTTGATCGACGAATGAAGAAGCTGCGAAATAAGGAGATTCCTTTGGTGTTGATTCAGTGGTCTCGACGAGGAGTTGAGGAGGCCACTTGGGAGACAGAGTCTAGGATGAGTGAGAGTTTCCCAGAGATCTACCCGAGTTTAGTAGAGGCGTTTGAGGGGAAGGTTAGTAATTAGTGAATCGTTTTCAGACTCGATAATTGTTTCGTGACTGTGGTTTACTTTGAATTGCTTGTTTGACTGTTTAAAAATTTCATTGTCGTGTTGTGTGTTTTGGATGGATATTATTAGTTATGTTTTTCTTCATCAATAAATTCCGGTTCGAGGACGAACCCCTATTTAGGGGGAGAGGTTTGTGAAACCTCGAGAATTAGTTTGCTTCGTTATAAAAGTTTCGGGACGAAACTTTCTTAAGGGGGTAGTAAATGTAATACCCGTCTTCGTTTTTTTTTCCTTCTAGGTCGGATAAACGAGTCTCTAGCAATTATTCGAGGATTTTTTTCGAGGTGTCTTGAACAAGGAATCTTGAGGAAGGAATTATTATTATTTAAAAAAAAAAGAAAAGAAAAATCGAGTTAATAAATTGTTTGAAACACGTACCTAATAATTAGTCTATCTATTGGATAACTAATTAGATTTTTTTTATATTTCCTATATAGAATACGATTTTTTTTTGGCCAAACCTATCCTATTAAACCCAGATCCTATTTCCTATATATATATATATAATCTATTAAAGCCTAAAACCCATCTATGAAAAACCTATCTCGTAAGACTTGGCCTGCCGCCTCCGTCCCTTGACATCGCAAGTCATCTTTCTCCAGGAACGCCGAGCGTCACGCGAGCTCTCCTTCTTCCAATTCCGGTGAGTCGTTGCATCCTTGCTTCTCCCTGTCATCGTTCTCCTTGCCCTGTTCCTTGCCACACTGAACTTTCCGATTCCAGATCGCCGTTGCTACTAAGTAACAAGGATCACACCGCTCATCGAGTCGCCGGGAAACCATTCCGCCAGTTGCATTCGCCATCCACCACCTTCAGTGTCGGGAGGAAGAAGCTTGGATTTCGAACGCTGTCTCCGATCGAAACAGACCGGTAAGCCGCCAACTCTTCCTTCCATAAGTCGGGAGGGTTTTGTCCAAGGGCCTGGGAGAGGGCGACTAGACGAGGGAGTTAGATGTGTGAGTTAGGTGCGGGAGCTCGGGTGTGTTTTCGATTGTGTACTGTCCTCGAGTCCGTGGAGGTGTCACCTTCGTGGCGTCCCTGGGCTGAATGTCGGGTGCGTGATAGAGTCCAGAATGTATGTTTAAGGGGGTGGTAAAGTGAATTAATGTTGTTCTGGAATTAGTTCATCTGTTGGATTGTGGGAACATGATCAACTTTCTCCTCGTGTGTACTAGACGAAGGACTATATTTGTTTATATATATAGTGGGTGCGTTAGATTAGTAGGGGATTAAGTAGTAGGTAGATTAATTAAGTATGCTTAGCAGCTCATGATTGAAATAAGAGTGGAAGTAGTTATGAAATGATATGGTATGGGTATTTATGACTTTAGTGGTTACTGGGGTATTATTTAAACTTTATATGGGGAGATAACAATAGGTAAATTTAATTAGCTATTATACGTAGGAGGTGTCCAAATTACTTAGTAGTTAGTGCGTGAACTTTTAGAGTTGAACTGGTTAGCGGGTTTGGGGGAGTCATTCCTTAAAGTCAATTTCTTTATCCGATCGAGTCGTAGCGTTTCAAACTATTGATTTGTCTCCACTATTAAATCTTATTTAGGGAACCCGAATTTTCGTGCTCGTAATCTCTTGGAACTTTCTAAGAACCCATCTTTTAAGGTAAGTCGTTTTTCGACTTGCTCGGTTCTTCTCTACCCTGTTAGATTGCGTATCGTTATTGTAGGGCGGGTTTTGGGAACTAGTCCCGAATACCTTTTAAATTGTTTTGAACTTCTTGAATTGTTGTGTGCGTAAAATGGTTTTGAATGTATTTTATCGGAAAGATATTTTTGGAACGTTTTCTCTGTGTTGGTACCGTTTCCGACACGGCCCATCGTAGCTGGCGTTGAGGAAGAGTTGGCTACGTTTGACCCGTGTGACAGAGAGACCGTGCCCCTTCAAAGCGAAAATTATTATCTGTGTGTTTTTGGCAAGTGCTCCAGTGGAGGCTTAGCCGGGGTCAGAAGGGAGATTGTGAAGTGGAGTGAGAGGGCCTGCCTCTGCACTCGGCGCGGTGATGAACGCCTTGGAAGTCGGTTTGTGAAAAAGGGGGGAATTGCATTGTTATGGGATTGTGATTGTAAATGCATATGTGGCTATGTGTGACTGATTATAACTAATTTAGGTATTGGCCTTTAGAGTTATGATTGCGTTTGTGGACTTGTATGCTGACTTTAGAAGTGCTTTTAAAACGTTCTGCAATTTCCGTATTCTCTCTAACTTGATAGATTAGAAGCTGACCCTTCGGGGAATATTTTTCAGTTCCAGGTATGAACCAGGGAGCCGTGCAGGAACCGAGGCTAGATGGCGGGTCGGAGCGGTAAAGAGCGCGTGTCATAGTGGGATGGGTGTTTACGCTAGTTTACTTATGACTTTTTTTAGGATGTTGGTTTTTATATTATGATGGAGTTAGTACTATTGCTTGTCTTTGTTTTCTCGAATGATTTATCGTTAGCAATGATTCGTCGGATTTGAATATTTAGGTTTTCGGGAATTCATGCATAACTACGTTTTCTATATTTTTATTTAAAAGAAAGGTTGGATGTTTTATTTTGTTTTCTCGTCGTGCCCGCGTTGCAAGATCCTAAAGTGTAGTTGTCAACCTATTTAATAGTACCTAGTAAGGTCTATTTCTAAGTAGCGTCTCGTCGGAAGACGGGGTGTTACATCCGAGGCCATCGCCTTAATGCAGGGGATTCTAGAGGCCACCCGGCGTGTCATATCACATATCCAAATTGAAGGTGATAACTTGCAACTGGTCAATGCCGTCCTTGGTGACTGGCGTTGCCCGTGGGAGATCGAGATGTTGTGGGCGGATATCCATTGCTTTCTTGCCTAGTTCCGGTGTTGGAGTATTCCCCCATCGTCTGTGAGTGCAATTCGGTGGCGAACTACATTGCTAGTTCCTTTCGTCGTGTCTCGTCTGTTCCTCTCACTGTTGATCCGGATCTTCGGACACTAATCTGTCAAGATGCTCTAGGGAGGCCGCTAACCTTCCTAACAACTTTCCTTATCAAAAAAATGAAAAAATTTACCAAAAGAAAAGTTAATGAACAATTGTATTATAAGGAGTCACGCTCTGGTGCAAAATATTGCTACACTGTAAAATGCGAGCAGAGCCGTTAGATTGAGCGAATAGATGATGTCCGCGTTTTTAGCCTTGTATCATATAGTCTTTCTAGGTTTTTGAGTCGTGTTTAGATAGGTTTTATGTTTGTTATGTGTTATTTGCTTTAGTTTTCGTATTTTGTGTGAAGTATAGAAGCTACGCAAGTTTTGTATTTTTTTGTAGGTTTTAGAGCTGAATTGGAGCATTCTAAGGACGTCACATGTATAGGAGCGAGGCTAGGAAAGAAGCTTGAAGCATTGGAGGAAGGTCCAAGAGAGAAACGAAGGAGAACAAGAAACGGAAAAGCCCATAAATGGCTCGTTACCGACCCCCCCCCTAGGGGGGTCGGTACCGAGGTCTACAAGAAAGGACAAAGTGAAGAAAGTCAGCAGAAGAGTCCTACCGACCTTGACGGGGGTCGGTACCGAGGTACCCCCGTGTCGGTAGGCGACGCCGACTCAAGATTTTAATGTGTTTTATTCCGATATCTTTTTATGGATAGTTTTTATATCTTTAAGGAAGACTTCTTTAGGTAGATTTCTTAGTGTTTAAGCAAGTGAAAGACCTAGTTTTAGGGGGCTTGTTTTTACGTACGTTTTTAGCTATTGTTTGGACGCAAGGAGAGGAGAATTGCTTTGAGATTTCTTTGTGTTCTTGCTTGAGATTTAAGTACATTGTGATTGGGAATTATAGTAAGTTTTCTTTAGTTTAATTGAAAGACATGTTTTCTTATTTCAATCTTTGTGTTTGTTCTTCAACCATGTGTGAGTAGTCTTTTTATTCTAGGGTTGAGGGTAAAAGCCCAACTTAGTTATGCATGTTGATAGTATGAATCCATGAATTGATTGGCTTTGATCTTGTTTCTATTTATTTGTGCTTAAACTTTGGCGAAAGTTGAAGTAAGTTCATGTTCATGATTTGATCGAAAGAAAAGATTGTGGATTTGAATAGAAATAAGGTTTGGAACGGAAGTTGAAAACCTTAGATCGTGATAAGTAGATTTAAAGTGAATTGATTTGCGAATGTTTGTTAATTTGCTTTTCTTTTCAACGATAGTTGATTTCTTATGTGAAAAGGCATGATCTTTATTATTCATATGACTTGATATGCATGGCTATGTTGTGGTAAACCCTAAATCCTAGATCTTTTCTCGCATTAGTAAGAGCTCGTACCTAGTTACTAGGGCTGAGCAAATGGATATATATCCGATCCAATATATCGAATATCCGGTAATTTTTCCCTTAAAACCTCGATTCGTATCCGATCCGTTAATTGTCGGATATACGGTAAGAAGTATTCGTTTGGAACGGATATCCGGTAGCAAATATCCGAACTATCCGTTTTGAAAAAATATTTTTATTATTTTTTATTTAGGCCCAATTAATATGCATGATTGACGGATATCGGAACTGGATATCCACCGATCCGTTTAAATTTTAAGAGAAAGTTTACATGGTTGAGGAGAATTAAACACTTGATAAATTGAAATTTTACAAAATACTCATTAAAACATCTATGCTACTTAGTATTAATGTGTATTTTCAAAAAATATATATAGTACCGGATATCCGGTTGTTTCAAAACCCCGATCCGTATCCGGTCCGGATATCCGCAAAAAATTTCCCGGATCGGATCGGATACGGATAAAAAAATTTGTGATCTATTCGGATCTGGATTTTATTGAATCGGATATGTCGGATCAACGAATTGGGCATTTTTGCTCTCCCCTACCAATTACCCTCGTTACCGTGTCCCCTAGCCTCGGTACCGAGCCTTATAGTGTAGTTTCGATTGTTGATTTTGTTTCGTTGTTGCTTTCGTTTGTGTGTTTTACGTTTTTAGTTTAGCAATTAAACATAGACTTCCTCTCCCGTGGACGAACCTGACTCTGCTATATTCAGTGGGGTCTTGATCTTATAAATTTATTTGTTTGATTAAATAGATCAAGTATCCCTTCAACAATAAACGACCTAGATTAAATAAAATGGGTTTGATTAAAAAAACAAGGAAATGGGCGGGTTCATTTACAGTGGCACGCGTGGGTAAATAATTCAATTTTCTCATTCATAGACAAAATTACCCTTTAGATAAATAAATCCTAAAAGACAAAAACCTACACACATCTTTTTTCTCAACCTTTTGAAATGAATGGGCCTTTTAGGTAATTAGTAGGAAATAAGGGTCATGCTTGTAAATATGGGCAAAAGATCTATTGAAGGACGATTCCATTTCTTGTAAAAGGCATCCAATTACTGAATACAAGTTCTCTTCTACCTCTCTTCTCTGGTTCTTCTCCTTCCTCTGACTCTTCTTTCTTCTCTTAATCTTCTCCTTTCTCTATTTCTCTATCTCATTTGTTGTCGGGACTTAACAAGTGGTATCAGAGCTTGTCGAACATTTGCCATGGTGGAAGGTTGGGAAACCAAAAATTGATCGAAAATTCAATGAACTTATGGATTTACTAAAGGCATTCGCTGCTAATAGTGGAATACCGACTGCCCCATCTCAAAGAATGGATCAGACCCAAGCGTTGGCGGATTTACATTGTGCCCAGTGGGGGTTGTAGCCTCCACTAGGATTTAAAAAAAAAAAAATTAAATATAAAAAAAAACTGATTTTTTTAGGTTTAGAATTCTTGTATTATTTAGATCTTAGCCTTAATTTAAGATTTGTATTAGGTTTTTTGTCCTTAATTTCATATTTCTGTTCGGTTTTTAGCCCAATTTCAAATTAAATTCTATGGATTGATAATTTGACAAATTGTGTGTGTCGATGTGTGTGCTGAATTTCATATTTGTGTTAGCCCCAATTTTAGATTTGATGAATTTGTGTTAGCCCTAATTTCATATTTTAGGGTATTTGTGTTTGTGTGCTGAGTTGATGAATTGATGATTTATGTAATTGTTCAGGAAATGAAGAGATTTTTTCAAACTTATTGGGAGTTCATAAAATATAGGTTCTAGTTCTAATTCTGATCCATTAAGTGTTCCGAGTTATCCCCCACTGGATTCGATTCCTGGCTACGCCACTGGACCCAGGATATGAAGCAGATTTGAGCGGTGGAATCGCAAATTTCGATCCAGGGGATCATCAGGTTGACGTTCACTCGATTCTCGTCAAGATCCATTATGAAGATTATTTGATTTCTTGCGAGGTATTAAATCAAGTATTTTCACGGATTGGGAATTTAATAAGCATAGAAAAATTTGAGCCTGGATTTCAATTTCACTCAAGAACCCATTTTCGGAGTCGGGATTCAACTATCAAAGCGCTTGAATGTTTCAACGGAAGGTGCATCTACGATGGGTGCTGTCGGTTAGAACTGTTTTTGGATGCCCGAAGCAGCGAAATATCGGGTGATATCGATACTCCGATAGGAGATGCGACCCAAGTTGAAGCGTTGAAAGTACTAGAATCTAGGGTTGTGCAAAGTAGGACCGGACCGGCAGACCGGACCGGACCGGACCGGAATTTTACGGTCCGGTCCAAGACCGGGACCGAGTCGGTCCGGTCCTCGGTCCATGAAATTTGAGTATTTCGGTCCCGGTCCAAAACCGGGACCGGACCGGGAATTCCCGGTCCGGACCGTAAACCCTCGTAATTTATATCTTATATAGAATATTAGGCTTATAATTTATACTTTAAAATTTCGTATTGAAAAAATTGTTGATTATTACTAAATAAAAGTTTTGAGTTTTGCCCATTGGTACTATAACTCTATAATAATAGAATTAATCTTGCTAATTACTACATATCTATGACGTGAGCGTTGATTTTCGGCCAAAGAAATCAAATTAAAACACTAAGCGGTCAAATCGGTCCAAACCCGGGACCGGACCGTAATTGGACCGGACAGAAATGATCCGGTCCGGTCCGGTCCACGGTCCATACTTTTTATAAAATACGGTCCACCGGTCTGGACTGGACCGTGTTTGTTCGGTCTGGTCCGGTCCGGTCCGGACCGGTTGCACAACCCTACTAGAATCAACTACCTTTCAAGGCATTTCGAGTGATATGTCCCTGAATAAGGCGTACCAAAGTATGGATCAATCGAATGTATGTATCTTGGCGTGCTACTGAGTGACGAAATAATGGAAACCGGACCTCCAATTAGTGATTCAATGAGTTCCAACCCAGAATTGAGTGATCAAAGCAATTCCTTGCAAAGGATTACAAGCCTGCATAAAATTGTTGATGCCCACAAGGTGTTTGACAACTTGACCAGTAAGAAAATTGGCATGAGTTTCAATCCTGAGGCCGGAGTTTGTGAAGTTGATGAAGATGTTCTAGTTGATTCGATGGAAATCAAAAGTGGGATGTTTTTAGAAATGCCTAGTAAAGAGGTTTTTGTGTTGACTGCGCTAATTGATGAGGAGACCGAAGATCCATTTCTGGAAGTTGATAAGGTTTCAAACAACAACAACAACAAGAAGAAACCTTTGACACTTGAGTTTGATGAGTCCTCAAAAGAGATCGTGAAGGAAAAGAAAGCTTCGAATTCAAAGAGGTCAATCAGTCACAAGAAGGCAGTGGCTAGGGTTCATTTGGAAAGAACAACTTCATGACAATTATGAATAACTTTCCAAAACAGTTCCTGAATTTGATTAGGACTTGGGAGTATTATTTGACTGCCTTTGAAATTCAAAAAATTCATGATTTCTTGTGGTTAATTGACTAAACAAATTGATGGAAAAAATCCTATGAAAAATCAGAAGCAAGTTATTGTAATTTCATTATCATATGATAGAGGAAAGATTGAAGAAGTGTTTGGTATTGATGAAGCATACATTTCAAGAGTTGAAATTGTCATTTGTGTTCGTGCTTGGATTGCAGAACAATTTTGTTCAGAGGTTTGCTTATAATGTTGATGTGTTTGTGAGTATCTCAATGATTATAGTTTTTGATCCTGGAATACTCCATAAACTAGACTTGGAGGTTGTTCTAATTGATGTTTACTGGGTATTAGGTGGACTGATCCTTATTTTTTTTATCACGGTGGAATGGATTACCCATGATTACAAGCATTCTATTGGCTACAATGGAGGGTGCATGTGCAACTGCTGAAATTGTTACGAAAAGAATTTCGTTGCCATGCTTGATGATTGGCTACTTGGTGTTGCATATTCAAGGCTGAATTGTTAATGCTCCAGTAAGAATTTTTGTTTATGTGGCATATAGTAGAGTTTATTGAATCGTTGATTGCCAATAGCTGAAGTTTTCTGGCTACAAGCTGAATATTGGGCTAGATAAAAACAAGGGTTCTGCAAGATGAATATAAAAAAGGAAAAATTATATAAAATAATCCCAACTTTTACTCATTTATTCAAAATATTACCAACTTTTACTTTTGCTAGTTTTGGTACCAACTATTATTATATTTATAGATATTAGTACGAGATTGTTTCCGACTAAAATCCGATAAAGTTGTTGATGTGGCAGTTGGATAAGGTGACATTACATGGATATTGTGATAACACTTAGTAATGGATGATTCAGAAATCCCCCTTCTCCTTGAATTGGAAGAGCTGAACGACGTTTCCGAACACCTCCCTTCCATCTATGTCAACTCTTGATGTTTCCCTTCATAAATCCTCCTCGTTATCGCTCTTGATGTTCACCGATGTCGGCTCAACAACGGATTTGGAGTCTATGGCTCGGAATTTATTAATAGTGGAACTTGAATTTATTTTTTAACTAGTTAGACATGCCAGTGCGTATGCACGAAGCATATTTACTACTTGGTGACCGAGTTGTTATCGACTTATAAAATATTATTGCAGTAATGTTAAATATGTTCTTTTTATTTTGAAAATTATTGAGATTAAAATTAAATGAATGGAGTTCTAATAAAAAAATTAAGAAAATTTCAATATACAACAACTCGTTTTGATAAAGTGTTATAAATTAATCTAAATTATAGAAACAATAGATGAGAGAATGTGTATACAAATGAATCTCTTTTACTCTTCCTTTTCACCTTTTATAAGACATGTATATAAATTATTACATGGAATACAATGAGTCAAATATACTTATAAACATGAGTATAATTAGATGTGTAAATGTGGATAATAAGTTACATATTACTATAAGAATCTTATGAGAATCTCTAAGTGTACATTCATTTTATATATTAAAATATTAATAATTGTTTGGTTTCCTGACTAAAAAAACTTGTTAGATATTTTGATGAAATTACAGAAATAATATAAGTTAAATAGTAATTCAAAATATACTATGTGTTGAATTATATAATATCCACAATCATGAAACTTTTGGAGGGTTGTAAATAAAACCTATATTGGAAAATTTAGAAAAAAATAGTTTTGGCCAAATATATAGGTTATTGCATGAAATATATAATGAGTCAAATATATACATAAATATGGGTTTAATTAGGTGTAGTAAATTTAGGTAATAAGTATAGAAAAGAGGATAAACGTCCTATTAGAATCTCTATAGATAAGTGTACATCTATATTATATATTGAAATAATTTTAATAATGATTAGGTTCTTAGACATGAAAATATGTGTTATATATTTTGATTTAAATATTTTTTTAATTTTTATTTTAAAATATAATGTTGAATTATATGGTGTCCACTATCATGAAAATGTTTTATGGTAGTAAGCAAAAACTATTATAGAAATTTTAGTTTGACAAAATAAAATTTTTTCGTTGCATTTGTTAGATTTTTAGATAAATTTTGGCATGAGATCATTGGGTTATTAAAAATATCATCAAAAATTATTAATTTAGTCCATGAACCTCATACCCTTTAATACAATTTTATGGCTTTAACCATTAAGTTAACGAAATTATTTTCTCATCTAATATAAATATATAATTGACATTATAAAAAATGAGATGATTTTCATATATTAAATATGTATAATAAATGCACCTTTTACATAAATTTTAAATATTTTATATATATTATTGATTTTAACTAAAATTTTATTTAAGAACTCAATATAATAATTAGTTTAAGTAAGAGTCAAATTCATTTATTATTTTAATATTTTGAAATAAGAATTTGTGTGTGATTAAGTGTATTAAACATGATCATAATTATTTTGCAATGACAAATATATAGATGGATTTGTTATTAAATGGATAATGAATCACCATCAAGTGCATTAAGTGTGCTCATGTACACAAAATTATATATGTATTATAGATTTAAATCCTAGTCAACGATAAATTAATAGTCACCCTATTTCATTAATCTAAGCATCTAATCCGACTGCCACATCAACAACTTTATCTGATTTTACCATCAGAAACAATCTCATATCAATATGGATAAATATAGTAAAAGTTGGTACCAAAACTAGTAAAAGTTGGTATTATTTTAAATAAATAAGTTAAAGTTGGGATTATTTTAAGTAATTTTTCCTATAAAAAAGGGTTGTTGCTGAATTTCTACATGCTGGTTTGATGTGCTAGAGTTTGATGAATTTCTACAAGCTGGTAGAGTTTGCAGCTTCATTCATTTAAGTAGTAATGACCACATTCATTCAATGCTGAATTTTATGTGCATATGGGTGAGTGGGCCGTTATTTGGAGTTGGTGTGCAAGGATCACAACTGGATTCCTCTTAAGCAATGCTCTATTTCAAGTGGAAGATTTTGCCACATGGAAGCTATACTTCTCTTTTGCATTAGTCTCCTAATTTTCTTTTTGTAAACTTTGAGGACAAAGTTCTCTAAAGAGGGGAATACTGTAATGAATGGGCTTTTTGAGTAATTAGTAGAAAATAAGGGTCATATTTGTAAATATAGGCAAAAGATCTATTAAAGGACGATTCCATTCTTGTACAAGGCATCCAAATACTGAATACAAGTTCTCTTCTACCTCTCTTCTCTGGTTCTTCTCTTTCCTCTAATTCTTCTTTCTTCTCTTAATCTTCTCATTTCTATATTTCTCTATCTCATTTCTTGTCGGGACATAACACCTTCCTCCCTCTCTCTCTCCAACCCCTCTTACTCTCCAGATCTGAAGATGAAAATCTTCATACTTTCTCCCTTTTTTCTTTTTTGGGTGAAATTAAAAAGTTTTTGGGTGAACTCTAAAGACATGAAAGTTTCTAATGTATTTTTCTTACAGTGTTTGCTTTGTCTGATTAATTAAAGATATTTATTCTCAACAAATTGGTTTGTTGAACTTCACGAAAATTATGAAAGATGTTAGATTACTAGTCTTTAATTGTTTCTCCCTTTACTATTTAAGCAAACCTAATTTTTATTTGTTATTTGGACATGATTCTTTTCTCTGCAAGTATAATTACTTTTTTTTTTCTTGATTTAGGTAGTTATTTGAAGCCAACTAAAGGCAACTTGTGGGTTCATGTGACATGTGATTTTAGGTCGTTCTTATTTTTTATATTGTTTTCTTCTCGTAGGTATGTTAAGGTTCATAACTTTGTATGTTAAAGTTCATCATGAGTGTTCTTATAGTCCACACTTTGTACTACGTTCACTAGTTATATGTTGAAGTTATTTGGTAGCCTATAAGCATAATTTGGAAACTTATTTGGTAGCCTATTAACTTGGTCCATGTTTTTATATGCTTAGGTTCATGATAGTTTAAATTACAACTCATGTCTTTTAAGTCATATCCTAGTTGTTCTTTTGGTTCACGTTTTTTGGATCATGATATTTGTTCATTTGGTTCATGTTTTATAAACACGTGTTTATAATATTTCATCTCACGGTTTAGTTCATAAAAGTTGGTATATTTGTTCATGTTCATACATGGTTAGGTTCATAACAATTCTCAATAAGGTTTATTAATTTAATTCACAATACTTGTTATTTTGTGTCATGCATGTATTCATGAATGATACTCTATTGGGTCATGTCTTTATACGGCTATGTTCATAACAATTGTCAATAAAGTTCATGAAATTTAATTCATAATACTTGTTATTTTTGTCACATAATCTAGTACATGAACTTATTGTGTGGATTCACGTCTTTATACAATTAGGTTCATATTAATAAGGTTCATAAAATATAATTCACAATACATGTTACTTGTGTCATGTATTCTACTTCATAAATAGTATTTGTTCATAATTTTGTATGGTGGGTTCATAATTATGAACAACTAGTTTAAATGCTCTAAGCTCTAAATTAACCATTTGAGCATTTTGTCGAACACACTGTATGCGGTTAGATGAGCATTGACCATTGACCTTTGTTTTCAATCAAAAACTTGAAATTGTAAAGCAAAACATACACAATCTACACAGGTTTTGATTAAAATCAACAGAAATCAGTCCAAAGACAAACAAAAACATGTAAATCGAAGTACCAAGATCAAAATTTTAAAAAAAAACTAAACGTAAACTTGAAACCATAGAAAAGAGATCTATACCAAAAAATCTATGAAGAGAGTATATAAATTGGGGCCAAAATCAACAAAAAAAGCGAGCCAAATTAGAAGAAGCAAGAAGGAATAAGAATAGAGAAGATTCGATCGAAAAGGCTGAGAAAAATGCACGCTCTGTAGGTTGAAAAAGACTACTACAATTTTTGTTCTAATTTAATGGGTGAAAGACGGAAATACCCTTTCGTTTAGAAAGTCATTAAAAAGCGTGTCTTGATCTTGGCCATCTAAAATACTCGATCGGCTTAACCGTGCTATAAGATAACTGAAGATTACATCTGATCGTAATTCTATAAGATAATTATACTTCCTCCGTTCTATTCTATACTTCTCACTTTAGTCTTGATTTTGTGTTCAATAAAACATGTCATTTTAGATATTTTATTCATAATTTTTTAAATATACCCCTTCATTTATTACCTAAATCTCTCTCCCAACTTAATTATATTTCACTTTTCTATGAACAATTATTATGTGGATCAATTTTATTGGTTAGAGAAAGAAGGGTCCGGTTCAGGTGCAAATGGGCGCCCAAGTGCGAAATAAGAAAGAACAGGAGCCGTTGGATCAAGAAAAATCAAAGGCGCTGATCATTTCACTTAAAAAGGGGAAAAAACAGCACGGACGAATTATTGGCGAATTATTCGCGTATTTTTGAAAAAAAGAAAATAGGACACGCGCCCAGATTGTTCATCAGTATTGTGAATTTGTTCATCAATAATGTGGATTTGTTCATCAAAACTGTGATTTTGTGCATAAATAAACTATTGCTTGTGCATCAAAAATCTATTGTTTGTACATAAAAAATGAACAAATGTGTATCAAAATTACATGCAATATGTTCATCAACATTGTGATTTTGTTCATAAAAAATGAAAATATTTATTCATTGGTTTTGGCATATTTGTTCATCGGTTTGTGCATATTTGTTCATTAGTAACATCAATTTGTTCACTGGTTTATGCATATTTGTTCATTGCCTTTTTCACATAATTGTTCATTACTAGATGCATATTTGTTCACTAGTAACCTCAATTTGTTCATTGTTATATGCATATTTGTTCATTAATAACATCAATTTGTTCATAGCTAAATAAGGCACAAGCACTCCTCTTCGATTTATTGCTATCTCGTTCTCTTAGCATACACCATTGATTGCAAAATCAAATTCTTTATCTATTATCTTTTGCATTCAAGTTTCTACATCAAACTTATCTTAATTTGGTACTATATATATTGAGCACTTCATTCGTATTGACAAGTTAGCCTTAAAGCACTTCATTGAGTTCATTCGTATTATACTTTGAATTCAAGATAGCCTTAAAGAACAAAATAAATTAAAAAATGCACAAATAGATAGTCCTAAATGTACAAGTTGATGGTATTAATTGTCCTAAATGTACAAGTTGATAGCCTTGACAGATAAAACATAAGTTTATTTCAATTCACAAATAAGGGTATAATAATGAACAAATAAGGTTATATCAATGAACAAATAAGGGTATATCCATGAACAAATAGGGTATATCAATGAACAAATAATGGTATACCAATGAACAAAAAAGAAGTATACTAATGAACAAATAATGGTATACCATGGGTATATCAATGAACAAATAGGGGTATATCAATGAACAAATACGAGTATATCAATGAACAAATATGAGTATATCAAAACTAATTATATGTGCATAAAAAAAACTACATAATATTGTATTCCTACACATAAATAAGGTTAAAAAATAAAATTAAAAATTAAAAAAGTTCGAAATCAATGAACAATGTTATCAAAAACTCAATGCACAATTAGTTAGTATTGATGAACAATTGGTGAATATTGATGAACAAATCGCTATTTCTGATGAACAAACTGGGCGCGTCTCATAAAAAACGTATTTTTCGAAAAATTTGTGAATAATTCAGGAAAAATTCGTCCGTATCGTATTTTATTGAAAAATACGCGAATAATACGGGAAAAATTCGCCCGTGCCGTATTTTTTTTTTTTTTATGAATGTTTAATCAGGGACGTTGATTTTTTGGAATGAACGATCGAGATTTATTCTTATTTCCCACACAGGTGACCATTCGCACGGGACTCTTAGAGTCCGGTTCAGGTGCGAATGGGCGCTCATGTACGAAATAAGAAAGAACAAGAGCCGTTGGATCAAGAAAAATCAAAGGCGCTGATCATTTCACTTAAAAAGAGGAAAAAACGGCACGGGCGAATTTTTGGCGAATTATTCGCGTATTTTTGAAAAAAACGGAAATAGGACACTCACCCAGATTGTTCATCGGAAATGTGGATTTGTTCATCAGTACTGTGGATTTGTTCATCAATACTACGGATTTATTCATCAACAATGTGGATTTGTTCATCAACACTTTGGCATATTTGTTCATTGGTTTTGACATATCTGTTCATCGGTTTGTGCATATTTGTTCATTAGTAACATCAATTTGTTCATTGGTTTATGCATATTTGTTCATTGATACATGCATATTTTTTCATTGTTATATTCATATTTGTTCATTGGTTTTGGCATATTTGTTCATCGGTTTGTGCATATTTGTTCATTGATTTATGCATATTTGTTCATTGCCTTTTCATATAATTGTTCATTGCTAAATGCATGTTTGTTCATTAGTAACCTCTTAGCATACACCATATTATTGCAAAGTCAGATTCTTTATCTATTATTCTTTGTATTCAAGTTTCTAAATCAAACTTATCTTGTTTAGGTACTACATTGAGCACTTCATTGGTATTGACAAGTTAGCCTTAAAGCACTTTATTTGTATTATCCTTTGCATTCAAGATAGCCTTAAAAACACAAAATAAATACAAAAAATGCACAAATAGATAGTCCTAAATGTACAAGTTGATGATATTAATAGTCCTAAATGTACAAATTGATGGTATTGACACATAAACATAAATATATTTCTATTCACAAATAGGATATATCAATGAACAAACAAGGTTATATCAATGTACAAATAGAAGTATATTAATGAACAAATATGGGTATATCAATGAACAAACAAGGTTATATCAATGTATAAATAGAAGTATATCAATGAACAAATATGGGTATATCAATGAACAAATAATGGTTTATCAATGAACAAACAAGGTTATATCAATGAACAAATAGTAGTATATCAATGAACAAATATTGGTATATCGAAACTAATTATATGTGCATAAAAAACTATATAATATTGTATTCATACACATAAATAAGGTTAAAAAATATACACATAAATAAGGTTAAAAAATAAAATTAAAAATAAAAAAAGTTCAAAATCGATGAACATTGTTATCAAAAACTCGATGCACAAATAGTTAGTATTGATGAACAAAGGGTGAATATTGATGAATAAATCGCTAGTTTTGATGAACAAATTGGGCGCGTCTCATAAAAACTTATTTTTCGAAAAGTTCGTAAATAATACGGGAAAAATTCGTCCGTGCCGTATTTTATTGAAAAATATGGGAAAAATTCGCCCGTGCCGTATTTTTTTTTAATGAATGTTTAATCAGGGACGTTGATTTTTTGAAAGGAACGAATGAGATTTATTCTCAATTCTCACCTGGGCGCCCATTCGCACGGAACTCTTCCCCGAAAAAGAAAATGAAAATTAATGTAATTGTATTTAATAGGGACATTTTAGTAAAATATTATAGTATTTTAATACGTGTGAATTTACTAAAGTGACAAGTAAAATAAGAACGGATGGAGTATTATATTGTAAAAAAAGCTTACGATTTCGAGAAGAGTTGTTCGCACTTCGCAAATTCATGTTACATTCGGGAATAAATATCTGTTGATTCTGTTCTTTGAAAACCCCTTTGTTGCTTGGACGAGGAGTCGTTGGAGGTGTGAGAGAGCACGAGATTCGAATAGGGCAGAGCGAGTGAGAGGAGAGGAAAACGAAGATCAACCATGGCGCCTCCCGCTGAAGGAGGTGACGTTGCCGTCGTCGGCGGAGGCCAAGGCCAACAGCAACCGCAACAACAGCAAGGTATAGGGCAAACCATTGTAGGAATAATACGAGTGGCGGTCTTCTGGTACTTCATCTCTCGATTCCTTTTCTCTTCTCGCAAGTCGCCTACTTCGTCTGAACCTGCCATTCAGATGTCCAATCTCTTTCAAAGGGGAGAACTAATGGTATGCTCTCTTTTTCCTTACTCCGTTCCCCGCCATGATTGGGTCTTTCAGATCTGTTTGGATGTGATCTCGATTTCTATGATCAATTTTCCCTGTCAATTTCATTAAATTCCTCGAGCTAAGGAGAATCCGTTTACTTGTCTATCATCCATGCTGTAATTCTTCTTCTCTTTGATTGCTGGTTTGTCTCGAAACACTTGTGAAATTTACTGTACATGATTGCCCGATTATATTGGAACTAGCTACTATCCGCTTATAAAGGTGTAATATTGCCATCGTTGCTGTGCCTTCTTAGATACTGTGTGACACTCCTTTACCTGTTCCCGTCCTTCCAATTTTCAAGGTGGCTAACTTGTAAGCTGTATGTGGCTTTTAATTAATAATCTGTTATAAATTAATCCAGGATATGTGGTTGTACTTGTCTGAGCATGAGCATTTTCGGGACTTTGGCAATGAGAAATCCCTTGTCTGGCAAGAGACAAATATTCCTTATGCAGTTTGGGGACCTGAAAGCACCAGAAGTCTTTCTTTGAAGTGGTACCCTTCTGAGGTATTCTTTTGTTGTCATTTCATGTTATCACTCACAGGGCAAGACTGTGATTCTGTATTGATACTCCGTTCTGTGCAATTTGATACTCTTGGTGTCATCTCCCTTTGAAAGAAAATAATATCATCTTCCATCTGCAGGAATTAAAGCATAATGGGAGTCTCTATGCTCATGTCTTTTTTGCACGATCTGGTTATTCTCCTGATACTAATGATCCTGAATACGAACCTTTGGCTGTTTTTGGGAGGACTAACCGTAAGTTCTATCCTATAACTGAAATTAATATTAAAATCTGGACAATGGCATACAAGGATGCATAATTTAGGGTTTTCTCGTATGATTGATTTTAGCTATTACTATGTATTATATGTTTATATCATTTTTCTCTGTTGCTTTCAGCTGTTGTGACATACATGCCCAAGTCAAAATTTGACAAAAGGAGGAGCCTTCTTGGAAAGTCCAAAGAGACTAGTGATGTAGAAACGGTGTCTGAGGTATGCTTTGAATAAACTCTCCTAGTTTAAATTGTTTTTTGTAATATTTGCACTTCTCTTTGATTCCCTCTTCTTTTCTTTTTTACCTAAAAACTAATTTTTGATTGTAAGTATGAGATGGATGGGAGATTCTGAGATCTTGTATTTTAATGATGTCAGGAGGTTGAGACTGCATCTGAGCTCGAGTCTAAGGATGATGTTCCTGTGGATTGGATTTCATACTGGAAACCAAATATAACCATTAATTTGATTGATGATTTTACTAGGTTTGTTCTATTTTTATTATCCTGAGATCAGATCAGTCATATGCCTTTCTTAGTTGCTTATGTTTCAAAGATTGCTCTTATATCAGCTGCTTTATGTTGTGTGATAAGATCATTGGGTCCAATTCCCTCAATTTTTGGCATTTCAGTCGTAAGTATCATGTAACTGTTAGTAGTTGCAAGCTTGTGGTTTTTTTAGTGACTCATTGGGATACCACTGTCTTTCTATGACTTAATCTATTCTTTCCAGTGATTTGACCCTTCTGGATCGGCAACTTGAATGCAGGGTCTTTACTTTTCCAGGATTAAGTCATCACATGTGTCATGTGAACATTAAACTATTTTATAATATGATTAATGTTTCCTGCACAAAATGTGCTTACTAATATACCTAGTTAACACAGATGCATATGAAAGGGTGGGGGCTTCTCATCCTTTTACTGCAGTTTTGTTTTGGATGCTTATATCCAATTCAGATTATGGGACAGACTTTTTGGAATTTCTTATCATATTTTCTTTTTATTTTCTTGGAAATCTTTCTCTTCGTACAAATAGTTACTATTCTATTAGAGCAAAAGCTTTTGCTGATCTTTTGATTCTTTTCATTAAGTTGTAAATTCATTGGCTAAATGGAGGCTTGTAGTTTATTTGCTCATTCGTTTCTTTTTGTGAATGTGCAGGTATTCTCTCAATGCCGTCCCACCAAACATCGCACCGTGTATCCTTCATTTTAATATGTTCTTGCAACAGTATCAATTTTCTGCTGCACCTGCACCCTGAAGTGCTCTGCTTGTATACACTGAATGCATCATAAGTCACTACTTGTGTCAAAATATTCATTCATTTCCTTCATATCCTAATTAATTGTTGGGTTAAATGATGGTAACTAATGTGCAGATTTTAAAGAATAATCTTTCAATTTTGATAAAATGTAGATGTAGAGCTTCCTTAACTCTAAAATTTTAGACTTGAATATTGAGCCTAAAACAAGCAATTACTTCCCAACCATCTACTTCAACGAGTTTTGGCTGCTCAGGGATAAGTTGATCCCTGTCAATGAGACTGTCACTGAATTGCCATTGAATCTGGAGGTGGCTCCTATGAGCATGACAAAATGGCAATTGTTCCTGCAGATTGATCAATCATTCCAGATTCACCGCAGTTATGGAAGCATGCTTGAAGGCGAGTCTGATGAGCTTAAGGTATTTTATTCTATTATGAAGTCAGATGATGTCATGTTATTTGCTTATAGTTTGTCAATGTATTTTGCACATAGAAAACAGGGCAAACTGGTCAAGCCTCCTTCTGTTTTTCTATAAATTTAACAAAATGTGTTTGGCTGGACAGCTGAGGGCTGATGTAATATCTATCACTTGGACTGGGAATAGTCAAATGATTGATGATATAGCTTATTTGTTCTTGTATTGTCACCATTGTTTGATTTTTAGTAGTCATTAGTGTTTTTTTTGTTGATTTGTATCTTAACATTTTGCAGAGAGTATTTCTGGAAGGAAATCCCTATCTTCTCGTAGTCACCATGGCTGTCTCTTTATTCCACTCCTTGTTTGACTTCTTGGCTTTTAAGAATGGTGAGGTTCAAGATTGCATCTTCCAATCCAATGCTTCTACTACATGTTTACGTTTTTTGTGCACTTTTACCTGGAGGATATTGCTTATTGGATCACATAAAATTGCAGATATTCAATTTTGGAATAAGAACAAGTCAATGGAGGGTCTTTCAGCCAAGTCTGTTGTTGTGAACTTTGTCTGTCAACTGGTTGTGTTCCTCTATCTCCTTGACAATGATACTTCATGGATGATACTTGCAAGTTCCGGGGTCGGTTGCTGTATTGAGTTCTGGAAAATAGGGAAAGCTATGCACATTGAGGTACCCTTTGATTTATAAGTTACTTATTGCTGATTAATTTGATTTGTTTCATATATTTATGCTTGTTCGTGTTCTCTTCCAGATTGATAGATCCGGGAAGATTCCTATGATAAGGTTCAGAGACCGTGACTCTTACAAAAATAACAAGACAAAGGAATACGATGATATTGCCATGAAGTATTTGTCGTATCTCCTGTTCTTCCTTGTAGTGTGCTCCTCCATTTACTCTCTCATGTATGAACGCCATAGGAGCTGGTACTCCTGGATCCTCTCTTCTATGACCCAGTGTGTTTATATGTTTGGTAAGCTATTTCGTTTCATGATCTTGGCCAACTAAGGCTTCGTTTGGATTATTACATGGGAAAATGCAATACAATATATTGCAAAATAATGCAACATTAAATGCAATATAGTGCATTCTAATGTAAGACAATGCATTATTCATTATTCCTTGACATTTGTATTTAATTTTATGTTTTCAAATGCAGGATTTATCATGATGTGCCCTCAACTTTTCATAAACTACAAGCTGAAATCTGTGGCTCATATGCCCTGGAGACAAATGACATACAAGTTCCTCAACACAATCATAGACGATCTATTTGCATTTGTGATCAAGATGCCAATGCTACACAGGCTTTCTGTCTTCCGTGATGGTAATATACTTGTAGTTTGATCTTTTATTACACCCACTCTCACTTTTTTTTTGGTTTGACTGGTTTTTTATTTTTATTTTTATTTTTTTTTTATTTTTTATCGATCTACTCTATTCCTGTCTCCACAGATGTCATATTTTTGATATACATATATCAAAGATGGATCTATCCAGTCGATCGCAAGCGGGTGAATGAGTTCGGGTTTGGCGGAGAGGATGAAGATAAGGCCCCTGAAGCCATAGATGCAGCTAAGACGGAGGATGATAAGAAGACCAACTAAGCTGAATGTGCGCTTTTGTTTTTCGCACTTAGGTTTGGCCCGAGTTGTTGGCGTCCTCTTTCCCTTTGGACTTTGTCAAGGGAAACGAGATTAGTAGTAGGAGTGCAATATTTGGGTTAAATGATCATATCATCTTTTTTCATAAACCACGTTTTTTTTTGTATTTATAAATCGTTATAACTAGTTTGCTTGAATAGTTTTAGACAAGAAGATACATATATATAAATATATTATTTGGAGATTGATAGTCAACTGTTGAGTGTTTTTTTTTTTGGGAAAGGAAAACCCATTCATAAACTCAAGCTAAATCATCCAGGACTATCAAGGAAAGTAAAAGTTTGACTTAGAACAAAAAGGTTCATCGGTAACCATTGACTAAACCAATACGCCGTAAGATTAGAAGCTCTACGCACAAACTCACACGGGCGCTGAAGAAACTCGTGTCCTTGAGCTGCCAGCAAAGCCACCAAGTGCACACGAATCCTGTCAAAGCCCATCTTGCTTGCAATGTTCAGTCCCCATCGGACGGCTTCAGCCTCTGCCATAACCACAAAGGTATCTCTCTGAATCTTTTGCGAACCAGCAAAAACAACTTCACCACTCGAATTCCTCCCAATGACGCATTCAGATCCCTTAACTGTTGCGTCGCAATTAACATCAATCCATCCATCATCCGGCTTGGACCATCCTTGGCTGAGGCGCTCTTCTCTTCTCGTTCTTGAGTTGAAACCATCCACCGGTAGCACCATCTTTCAAAAATCTTCCAGCCCTCCTAAGCGTTTATCAATTCAATAAACTCACTCGCATTCATTTGCACACCCTCAAAAATCCTCACATTCCTTGCACGCCATAAACCCCACAAAAGGCAAGCCCAAGTTTCATGCTGATCGATCCTCGAAAATTCTCTCACTTTTCCGCCCAATCCAGCACTAACTGTGATCCCTTCGAGAGGGCCACCATCTTCAGATAAGAAGCCTAGACCTGCTTTGCCAAGGTGCAATCACATAGGCAATGGAAGGTGGACTAACCCGACACCTCTATATAACCTACTAAGTCGTATGGCACCATGCCTAAATTCCGCGACTTTAAGGATCATGATCCACTATCTGCTCCTGTTCGGAGGAGGGATGTGCGCACCCTAGCTAGGTGCCGGAACTTCGTTCCCTTAAGTGGACCCGGGCCCATTCATGTCCCCCTACACTCTTAAAATAAGTTAACGTAAGTGAAAGTTTTCATCACAATACAAGATAAGTGCAAAAGCACAATTAAAAGAAACCAAAACCGGGTCGGAATAGTACAACGTGGAAGACCACCCGGCTCCCGGTTCTTGAAGGATCGTCTTTCCAATCTGAATGCTTATTCGGGCTTGTCTAAGGTGGGTAGCTACTTAAGCGCCTTCGGGCCACCTCCCCTATTTGGAACACTGAATAAGATGAGGTAGGTTGAGGTCCGACAAGGGCGCGGGAGGTTTTCAAAACTTGTATGAATTAATAACGTTTCCAACATACTTTCTACTCTAAGAAGTCTACAATCTCGTAGTTTTTTTTTCGATTTACGAGTTATCTCATCTCGAGATTTACTCCTTCCCGTTCCGATAAGCTCCACATAAAGTTCTATATCTAAAAACACATTCCGATAATATCTCTCGAATATTATAACTTACCATAATACCCTTGAGAATTTCCATTCTCGCTTGCTTAGTCTCTTTAGACTAATTCCGCTTTTCCGCATGTTTGCCTGACATTTCTCGCCCTTCACGACTTATGCCAGACTCTAGGAATCCCAACAAGGCGTAGACAAAGTCACTCAAGGAAGGAAGGGCCAGACTCTCAAAGATATATTATTCGTTCATTTTGGTTTATTTAATTTCATGTTGTAAGAACAAGCTTTCGATTTCCGCTGTCAAACCGCTTTCATGTTAAGTTGGTTAATGATGTAAGAACAAAGTCTCATTCATGAGCATCCTTTTATTTAAGTATGTAACGTTTATGTCAATTTCCGCATTTTCCTAAGTTTTAATATCATTATAAAGCCTATGGTGACTTTGGGCGGTAAAGTCCGAGGTCACTGGCGGTAATACCCAATGTTGCAAAATAGGGGTGTTACAATTATGGTATTAGAGCCGAACATTTTGTTTTCAAAACCAAAAACCTTCAAAACCGAAAATTTTCAAAAACCCGAGATCTTTTAAACCAAGTCTTAATTCCGCAAACCAAACTTCTATTTTTTTTAGAAATTCCTTTCTACCTTCAAAAAAAACTTAAGTAACAAAAATGTTTCAACTCTACAACTTAATCACCTTAGTTAGAATTCATTCTATAAACTTCTTACATTGAAAACTTTCAAATTTAAATTCATTCTATAAACATTTATAAACTTAGAAAATTTAATTCAAGTTTTAAGTAAACCTCAAGAATTTCAAATTCTTTTAAGTAATTCCAAGAAAAAGAAAATCTATCTTAATTTATACTCTTAAGTTTAAAACCTTGTTTAAAAATGTCCTTACTTCCTTCCAATATCTTCGTCTTATAGAATCAAAGGATATTCTATATAAACGCCTTTCACTCTACATAAATGCTACTCACTAAATGTCTAACCCGAATTAGGGACGAAGCCAAAAAATCCGCTCAAGAGCTTGATGAGGCTTTCGCTCAATGGCCGTTTTTGCCAAATGGATACCCCGAGGACAACCCCGAGCTAGCACTACAAGAGGAGATGCATGAAGATGCACCCGAGGTGAATCTCGAGGAAGAAAACCTTGAAGAAGAGTACCTCGAGGGGGGAGTTAATAATTCACTTCATGACCAATCAAGTCAAGAAATCACTCAGCAAGAATCCTCAGGATATCATCCATGGGGACACATGACGGAGACTCCACGCCACCAAATCACAAGTCAAACTCCAATGACCTATCAAGTGGGTGGATGCTAACTGGACTCAAGGTGAGTCTTCCCATCACTAAGAAAATGGTCAAACAAGAAACCCATCTCCAATCAGTGACCCAAACCCAACGAGGGTTCGTCAGCCAAATTACGACTATCTCCTCCAACGTAAGGGAGTATGGTCGGAAGAAATAAGGTCCTACTAGAACATGGAACCCGTTACATGAACTATGACCTCTTGGAGAGGCGTAAAGAAGGTTGGCTAAAAAAACAAATGGCCGAACAGTTCCAAGTCGAAGTCCGACTAAATGAACTTCGCGCAAGGAACGCGTATCGTCGCAGGCAGATTGAGCAGGCCAACTTAGTGCTGGACAATGAGAGCAGGATTCTTGATAAGAACCTCTTTGACGATGGTTTGCTCGATAAGTATAGTTACCCCGACCGTTCCTAGGCTTTGTCTTAGTTGTAGTTTTCGTTTGAAAGGAGTGAGCTAGTCCACTCCTCTCGACTTTCGTTTTGTCCCTGAAAAGTCGAGTTGGCTTTATTTTCTTTTCCGTCCTATAATGTAATGGCTTGTTATAAAGCCTTTGTAATCCGTTTCCATAAGAGGCCTAATAAATTTTCCTTTCTTCTCTGAAACTTGCGCGTTAATTCGTACCTATACTTATGAATTAACAAAAGAACCAACTTTGCTTAAACTCTTCATATGGCAATCACTATGCGTGGTGCAAGTCAAAGGGACCCCGCCAACCCATCTGGGGGTAACGATTAAGGTCACTCCGAGGTCCGAGGGTTACCTCCAGCTAACCAACCTCCAGTACCTGTCCCTCCAGTTGTATTTAATAAGGGCGCTATAGAAGCTCTCCGTACTATAGTTAAACAAATAGTACAACAGGCAATCCCCGCTACGGTACCTAACCCAGCAAACGTAGAAATCCAGGATGAAGTGCAAGATGAAGCTTAGGGAGCTGAGGTCGTTCACGAGAAAAAGGAAGAAACTAGCTTCGCAGAGGCAATCAAAACCTTTGATGCCATGAAGCTGGACTCATATGACGGGCCTGGAGATCCTTCTGGAGTTTAGTATTGGTTCTCCCATGTGGAGAGACTCTTGAGGAATGTGCACTGCTCGGAAGCTAACAAAGTGCACATGGCTGCATTAAGGCTTAAGGAAGAAGCTAGTGAGTGGTGGGAAAGTTCAAACCTGGCCACCCATCCCGAACTAAGCTGGGCTATGTTCAAGGAAAAGATGATGAACATGTTCTTCACTAAGGCTATGAAGGACGAGAAATTGGACGAACTGCTGTCACCAAAGGTCCATGGGCTAAGTGTTTTTAGAAAGAGCCAAGAAATTCAATCATCTGCTGCAGTATGCTGAGGAAGAAATAACGATGGAGAAACAAAAGATTCGCCGCTTCCACAATTAGATGAGCGACACTATCAAACCATGGATGGTGAATCGCCATTTCTCAACCTTAGAGGAATATGTTGATGCTGCCTATCAAATGGAAACGATGTTAAGCGAGCCCGAGCGCCAAAAAAATGGTGAAGGAAAGCCTCACCACTCAAACCAAAGTGGATTTAAGAGGCCAGCGTCTCCACAAGGTTCAAGATGGTCAAAGAAGAACAAGAATAGGTCTGAGCCAACTGAGTCTAAGTCATTCCAAGGCTCGGAATCCAAGAAAAGCTCTCTAGTTTATCACAATTGCGGAGAACCGGGGCACATCAATCGAGACTGCTCAAAAGACCGCTGGACGTGCTACAACTGTGGAAAGGTGGGACGTCTCCGTACCTATTGCAGACAGAAGGGGAGCAACGGAGGCCAATTCCGTTCAAACTCAGCTTCTCAGAACAATCAAGCTTCGAATAAGGTGGCTGGATCAGCTTCTGTCTAGTTTACAACCCAAGGTAAAGGAAAAAGGTCGATGACATCCCAGAGTCAAGGTCAACAACTCTATGAGATGCACCACAGTGACAAACCTTTTACATCAGATGTTCAAGAGGAATAGTTGGAACCTCCTTCCTATCCAAGTTTAATATTCGTAATCTTGTTAGTTTTTCCTTTAAGGCCCTTTTGTATTGCAACAGTAGATGAAAATGACAAACCATGCCGGTGACACTCTTCCTCCTAAGAGTGTCTCATTTTGAAGTCTATATTATGATTATGGTTATCATATTATATCCTTGCGTATCGAACCAAAGACCGTGTTCCATCGTTAGCTTAATATAAGAGAAAGGTTCGAGCTAAACCCTGGTATAACCTTATGACGTACCCATTGTACTACTAAGTTCGCCTCAAAATGTTACTTTTAGACCATAATAAAATTGTAAGTTCATAGATCCAAAAAATTTTCAATATAGATTCATGGTGGTGAATTAGAAAGGATTTTTACCTCCCATCTTGGCCACATGGTTGAGGTAGAACTTCAGGTCTTGTTCCTATGAAGATATACACTTTAGGCGATTATGTTGGAAATAGTTCCCCGATACTGATCACATTGGTGGAATGAAACCACTTAGTCCCTCAAGTTTAATCTAATTTAAAAAAAACTACATTTTTATAAATACTGCAAAATATAATATAAAGGGACGCTCGAACCATTTCTCGATAGTAAAATATAGTCGAACACGACATCGTAAAGATGGTTACTCCCTCTTGGGATATAACCATCGCCTATCCCAATAGTAACTTCTTTAGAAGCCGTAATTTGAGATTCTTCTTCCAAGGCATGGTTTCACATATTCAAGCTTCGATTCCATCTCGACAATTATCGAATATCCATCTTAAAGGAATTCTTCCTCAATGACTCTATTCTAGAAGTATAGAATGGATGAGTCATTTTCTTGCTTGCTTCCTAGAAGCACTTAAGTGCTCGTTTCAATTAGGATTTTTATCCTATAAGCAATCCAACTTTTATGTTAGGAAGGTCAACCCAGAATTTCCGTAGGTATGACCCAAACTAATGGATAAAACCGCTTGACCCCTGCCTACTTCGCTAGCAAGATCAATTGGATTTCCATTCCTTTACCTTGATTTCTAAAACGCATAAGTTCAAATGTGGGAATCTTTCTAAGGAATACTAATATAATGATTCCTTAAGAAAAAGGTACAATAGTAATTCTTCTACTTGTACAGTCGTCTTAACTAAAGAATGAAATATCCTTTAAGGGGATACTAGACCCTTCGTTATGTCCTCACAATCGTGATTGTAGTAGCTATCTTTCATATCTATCCTTGTACCGCTCTACGTTTTTTCTAGTTTCGGGGACGAGACTAATTTAAGGGGGTACTATTGTAATATCTGCAATATTCCAAGGTTTATAAAATAAGTATATTAATTAAATAATCTTTTTCTCTTAAAATAAGAGAGCTTAAACATTTATTTAAATAAAGTTAAGAACTTATGGTAAAGGATTATTAAAGTAGCAGATAAAAATCTTAATTAAAATAAGTTGTTATAATTTTCGGATTTAATTAATAAAATGCTTTTACAAGGCTAGCAAAAATAAAAAGGAAGGCAAATAAAAAGGGTCAAGAGCCGGGACTCGAACCCGAGACCTCTTGCACCTCTCCCTTCATCACACACAATCCAATCCGCTAGACCATGGTAACTTGACTACCCATATTACAACTCTTTTAATTATAAACCCACATATTTCTTCTTCTTCTTCAAAGAGTCAAAATTTGTCTGATTGAATTGACGTAAACCCAATGTGCCATTCTTCTTCCAATCTCCATTGTTGCTTCTAAGACCACCCAAGATCATCATCATCCTATGTCATCATCAAAGAAACACACTTCTTACCATTCACCATCAACCTCCTTCTTCCTCAATGGTCAAAACAAGTCTTGGAGGATCAAGAGAAGGCACCAATTTGCCTATTAAAGGCTGAAAAACTCCATGAAAAATGCACATCAAACTCTCTTCTCTCTTCTAGCAACATTGCTACTCTAGTTGGTCAAAATTCAGCCTAAAAGCTTTCCATTCCCTTGCTGATTTTTCATCAAAAACCCCATCAAAACACCATTAAAACACCAACAAGTCACCACCAAGTCACCATCGGGCTGTCTCCGACCCACCATCAGTCCGCCCCAGCACCGTCGGAGCCTCGCCGGGCCGCCACCAAGCCGCCGCCGCCCCTGTCCTGGTCCGCCGCCCCCTCTCCCCTGCACTTCTCCTGTGTTCTGTTTTTACAAAAACTTCATCCTGTAGAAGGTCTAATCTTTTATCTTAATTTTTTTTAATTATTCTAGTTGCTTTAATATAAATCTAGTAGCTTTTTATAATAATAATAGATTTAAATTAATATAAATAATGATCTAAAAATCTTGTTAGTTAGACAAGATATATACAAATAAGTAAATTCCTTAATTATATATAAAGTAATATTATACATGTTATTTATAATATGAAATATATCTTAAGCCATGAGGTTTTCTTAAATAAAATAATGAGCTTATCATCTATATTTATACATGGATAATGAGATATATATTAAGTATACTAGATATAAAGATATTATAATGTAAAGACCTAAGTTGTTAGAAAAAGATATGCTAATAATATTATTAATACTTACTTATATAAAATAATGACTTGCATGCTCATATTTTATAAAATAATGTTCTAGACATGAAGAACCTTTTTAAATAAAATAGTAGAAATTTATTATTATTTTCCATACTTGGAAAGCATATTATAATTTTTTTTATAATGGTAGAAACTTACTATGTAATTAAAGAGCTAGAACAGGTATAAATAAATATTATCTTAATGCCCTTTATATCCTAAAAATGATTGCATGTCTTTTTATAAAAGTTTATGATAAGTGAAAGGTATAATAATAATATATTCTAGTCTTAAAAGATATTTCTTATGATCAAGTTATGGATTAAAAGATATTTATAAAGAAAGATAAAATATATAATATGATAAGGGTATAATGGATTTTTTTTTATCATAAGCATGTTTTTTTTACATAATTAGTTTGAAGTATAAATATGGAAAGTATATTTTAATGGGTTTTATTTTATCAACTTGCATGCTTTGTATAATAAAAGAATTTCCTATTAATGATAAGGTTGTAAGTTGTGATCTTAATTGAATAAAAGGATTATAAATTAATAAAAATGGATTATTAACCTTAAGTTAATGAATAATTGATAAAGTTAATAACACTATGTCTTAATTTTCGAAAGCACATAATACTTGAAATAAAATAAAGATTTAAAAGAGTAATGTGGATATTAAAAATAAAGAAATAATAATAAAGAATATTATTATTTCATCACCTCCACCTAAATTATTATTATAATAGGTTTAGTATTAATTATCTTATAAAAGAACATAAGAGATATCTAAAACTTTAGAAAAATTAAAGAAATTCTTATTAAAGTTAGCTCGTATCTCTCGTGTCGATAGGTCGAGTTTTCCGTCCCGACTAAGGCAACATTCCTCGTTCATTCGTTCGTATACGATCGCTAAGCTAAGGCAAGTGGAATTTCTCCTTGAAGCCTCGTTAATTCGTTTCGTGAAAATTCTCGTTGTTGGGAACAACTTGTTTGCTAATAATAAACGAATATCGATTGTTAGAAATAATGACCCAACTGTTATCGTTACTACGCTATTTAATATTCGATAGGACTATTACGCTAGTCTTGTTTGTGAACTTTGCTTGTTTAAGATCTCTTTTCGAGATCGATTTTGATGAAATAGTAACGGGTGCGGGACTAACCCGACACCTCTATATAACCTACTAAGTCGTATGTCACCATGCCTAAATTCCGCAACTTTAAGGATCATGATCCACTATCTGCTCCTGTTCGGAGGAGGGAGATGCGCACCCTAGCTAGGTGTCGGAACTTCGTTCCCTTAAGTGGACCCGAGCCCATTCATGGCCCCCCACACTCTTAAAATAAGTTAACGTAAGTGAAAGTTTTTATCACAGTACAAGATAAGTGCAAAAACACAATTAAAAGAAACTAAAACCGGGTAGGAATTTAAAAAGATTAATGGTCATGATTGATGGAGCATAATAACAAATGTGAGGATTAATTATTTGAATATGGCTAGTTAGTTGCTAAAATGGAAAGTGCGAAATTATAGGGATTTGTTGGATATATTTTTTTTAAAATAAAAATCAAGCATTCCATTTTCTATTTGACGTAAATTCAAATTCAAAATTAGAATAACTATTGCATGCGTAATTACGTTGTACGTAGTTGAATGTGTTTTAATATTTTCTTAATATTGTTCGAATTTATCGTGGTTTGATTATACAGTTCACTTTGTAGTCATCATGTGTTTATATTTGAATATATTAGTTTAAATATCGAACAAACCAATAGGTGTAAACGAATATTAAAAACACATTTTCGAATCTGTCATTGTAGGAGTGATTTATATAATTGTAATTATATATGAATATTTGTATGTAAATTTTGAGCAAAACAAAGTATGCAATCGAATATTAAGTATACAATCTCGAACATGTTTTACAATGTGTACAACAGAACTTGAATATGTATACACCATCTATAGAGATGGTGTGAGTGAGCCTCAGTCCAACCAAGTCTTGAACATTGGGTTGGACCAAATCTATGAGGCTGGGGTTTTCTTGGCAGAAAAATGGGACCCAAAGTGTTCCCTCTGCTTAAACCAAGAACCCCCTATGATCTTGTTCCTTCTCTTTTGTACTCCTTTTCTGCTCCCCTTCTCAAATATGTATTTCATTTTGGAGTTCCCTTATGTACAACTTGTTTGCCTAAGTAATCAAATGTATCTTTAGTTTGAATGCATGTTCTTATATTTTGTTCTAATTTTCATGCTTAACCTTTTCGATGATGCCAAAAGGAAGAAGGATAAAATGTGTGAGATGCGTTGTTTTTAAGTGATCGTAGTATGGCTTTTGTTAAGGGTAGACTATCTCACAAAATATGCTAAGTAGGAACCACATAACCATATAGTGAACTCCTTGCAAAATGTTGTCACACTCACTCGCATGCATTACATTGATTGACATACTTGTCATTTTATTATGGGCGAAATACATAAATAGGTCCCTGAACTTTGACGATTTTGGCATCCATATCTCTGTACTTTGGGGGTTTCAAATAGGTCCCTATTCTATACACTTCTTTGTCATTTAAACACAAACCACATGAGATCCAGATGCGTGCAATCCACTCGCGCTGACATGTAAAATTATTTTGCCACCTTAGTGTCACATAGGTGCCATGTAGATGCCACCAAGATAAATTTATTAAATTTAATAAATTTTAAAAAGAAATATATATACACTTTTTTCTTTTCTTTTTTTTTTCCTTTTTTCTTCCTCTGGTCTTCTTCCTCCAGTGAATCTGGACGGAATGACTCAGGCACGCCGGACTCGATCGATTTTCTTCAACGTCGACCGTCTTTCCGTCCTGACTCAGGAACGACGGACTCGATCAGTCTTCTTCACCGTCACCCGTCTTTCCATCCTGAGAATCGGGGACAACGGGCTCAATCGCTCTTCTTCACCGCCGTCCGTCTTGAGAATCGGGAATGAACGGACTCGGTCTTCTTCACCGCCGCCCATCTTTCCATCTTGAGAATCGGGAACGACGGACTCGGTCTTCTTCACCGCCGTCCGTCTTTCCGTCTTGAGATTCTTCTCTGCCCTCTGGAAAAACATCGGACTCGGGAGTCGGAATATCTTCTTCACCGCCGACGATTCTTCTTCGCTTTCCACCTCAGATCTAGGATCTTCTCATCCGCCTCAGGACAAGATCGATACCGATCGCTGGTCCCTCTCCCTTTCCTGCCATTGTTGCTTGAGCTTAGAGATCGAGATGAATGAGAGGGAGAGGAGGAAGTCAGATCTGGAAACAAAAAACAAGAAAAAAATAGAAAAAAAAAAGAAAAAGTCTCAACTCTTCTGATCCACTCGTTTTGATTTTTTTTACAATAGCTTTTATTTTTTTTAGTGATAGACTAATAAAAGAAAAAGTCAGCATAAGTGATAGACTATTTTTTACGCACAGTTACTAGTGTCACGTACACGCGTTTTGCCACTTCAAAAGTTGGTGTTTAAGTGACAAAAAAATGTATATTACAATGATATATTTGAAAATCCCAAAGTACAGGGATATGGATGCCAAAATCGTCAAAGTTCAGGGACCTATTTATGTATTTCGCCTTTTATTATGGGTTTGTCATCATCAAAAAGATGAAAATTGTTGATTCGGTGTTAGGAACTCACGTTCATTAACACTAAGAGAACGTCCTCATTTTTTTATAATTATAAACACCATAGGAACTGACGCCTATTCCCGAGCATTTCAGTTTAACAGGTTGCGCGTCGCTAAGCAAAACACGGAGAAACAAGTTCCCAAGCCATGAGAACTAAGGCAACGAAAGTTCCCATGACAAGGGAACTCGATCAAGGTACGAGCAACTCCAAAAGTGAACCAGAGTTCCCAAGGTTAGGGAACTCAATGAACCAAAGTTCCCACGAGAGGGGAACTAGTCAAGAAGAACACGACTCCCTCACGTCAAGAGAGTTTCCAAGACAAGGGAACCGAGAAGACAAGAGTTTCGTTTGGATGGGAACCAGTGCATGCATGAAAGCGACATCTCAGCATTTTTAGGGATCATGCCTCGATCGGACAAAAGGGCGTCTCAACTTCAGACTGTTCAGCAGAGTTAAGACGACCATCCAACGGTCCGATGTGATCCAAGAGTTTCCGAGGTTCGAATTCAAATCAGAATCACATGTCAACGTTAAGTATCAGAGTTACAAATCACGCCTATTTAAACCCTTCAATAGTGACCTTGCTTGATACTTTTCACAATCCTGAAATTTCCAAACACAAAGAGTGAGAGATGAAGAGCTTATAGGTGAAGACTGTCCCTTTGGTGAAAAGTCCCCGACGGCGAGCTAATCTCGATGACGGTGAAGGAAGACAGAAGAAGTCCCCAGGTCTAGGGGGAACTTAGTTGCAGAGATAGAAATAGGAAGGTTTGAGTTTTTCTTTTGGTTTGATTGTGAGCGTTCGCCAGTGTTAGGGTTGAGAGAATACATTAGTGTTGCCTAGGGAGAGAGTCCTTGTAGGAACAAAGAAGTTTGCATTCGACCTTGTAACATGAAGGGAACTAAGCAATAAAGAAAAGGAAACTCATTTGAAAATCCTCCAAGTGGAGGTAGAGGTTTTAACGCGATTAGTTGATCGTTGTGGGGTTCCTCTATAAGAGAACTATCTCAACTTGTTTTGTTCACCTGGACGTTTACTTATTCCGCGTGTGGAAACTATCCGATACAGACTATTTTAACTAACCTTCGATCCAACACACTCTAACTATCATTGTACAACACATTATTCTCTTGCTTAAATCCCAACTCAGTTAACAAACCTTGAAGCCATATCATCTCTTTACTAGCTTCAGTTACTGCTACATATTCTGCCTCTATAGTGGATAGAGCTACAATCTTCTATAGTTGTGACATCCAACTCACAACGTTGGTTCCAACAGTGAATATATAACCTTTGGTGCTTTTCCGATGATCAACTTCACCTCCAAAGTTTGCATCTACATAGCCTTGTAATTTTGGTTCACCCTTACCAAAGTACAAACAATTCTCTCTGGTGCCCTTTAGATACCTTAGTATCCACTTCATTGCTTCCCAGTGAGCTTTTCCTAGATTTCTCATGTGTCTACTGACAACTCCGACTGCATGCACAATATCTGGTCTAGTACAAACCATCGCATACATCAAGCTTCCAATGGCCAAGGCATAAGGAACCTTGTTCATGGTATTTCTTCCATCCTCTGTCCGAGGAGACTGGTCCTTGGATAAACCAAAATGACTAGCCAGTGGTGTACTAACCGGTTTAACCTTATACATGTTAAATCTCTCTAAAACGCGATTGATGTACTCTAATTGAGATATCTGCAAAGTACCCTTGTGCTTAACTCTTGTAATCTGCATCCCAAGAATCTTTTTCGTTGGACCTAAGTCTTTCATGTCAAACTCCTTAGACAATTTTTGCTTCGGCCTTTTGATATCATCAAAATTTGAACCTGCTACCAACATATCATCAAAATAAAGTAGTAAAATGATGTAGCTAGATTTATAGCTTTTCACGTAGCAACAATGATCGGCATTGCACTTCTGGAAACCTTCCTTGTTCATGAATCCATCAAACTTTTTATACCACTGTCTTGAGGCATGTTTCAAGCCATACAAACTCTTTAGTTTAAACACCATATCCTCTTTTCCACTTTGTGAGAAACGTTCAGGTTGGTGCATGTATATCTCTTCATTAAATCACTGTGAAGAAATGTAGTCTTCACATCTAACTATTCAAGATCAAGATCTTCAATTGAAACAATACTCAAGACTATTCTGATGGCATTGGGCTTCACTACTGGAGCAAATATCTCAGTGTAGTCTACTCCTTCCTTTTGTTGAAATCCTTTTACAACTAGGCAAGCTTGGTATCTCTTAGAGACATATGCCCATCTTTCACTTGATATATCCATTTGTTATGAACTGCCTTCTTCCCCATAGGTAACTCGGAGAGCTCCAATGTCTTGTTTGAAATCAAAGATTTCATCTCATCTTTCATTGCAAGCTCCCACTTGCTTGCATCTGTAGTCTGACATCCTTCATCATAGCATTTAGGCTCTCATCCATTTGTCAACAATAGATAATTCATGTATTTTCTATTAGCAACATAAGGCTATAAAGATCTTCTCAATGCTGGAGTTGGAACTTGTAGTGTGCCTGAAGATAGAACACCTTTGCCCATATTCTTCGATCTCATGACTTGTTACAATTGGTTCTGTCACAAGATTATCTGGAACATCATCAACTTTTGAAAATATCGACCATCTTTACTCTGCATCATCATCTTCTATTTTATTCCTATCTTTATACATGATCCTTTCGTTGAAAATCACATCTCTACTACGAATCATCTTCTTGTTTTCGTCATCCCAAAGGCGATAGCCAAGTTCATCACCACCATAGCCAATGAACGTGCATTTCTTGGATTTGGGATCAATCTTGTTTCTGCCGTGGTCACCAATATGCACATATGCTGCACAACCGAAACTTTAAGATGCGACAATGTAATCTCTTTTGTACTCCATACCTCTTCTGGTATCTGATGCTCTAACAGAATCGATGGGCTTCGATTAATCAAGTAAGCTGCTAAATTGACTACCTCTGCCCAGAACTGCTTTGGTAAACCTAATAGTAAACTAATGCTTCTAGCTCCCTTTGTCAATGTTCGGTTCATACGCTCATCTACACCATTTTGTTGAAGTGTAGTTGGCAACGTTCTCTCCATTCGGATCCCATGCTCATAGTAGAAATTCTTAAATGTGGTGTCCACATATTCACCACCATTGTCAGTTCTAATCCGTTTAACCTTCAAATTTGTCTCATTTTCAACCATTGTCTTCCATCTCTTGAAAATCTCAAAAACTTCAGACTTATGTTTTTGAAAGTAAACCAATACCTTCCGAGAGTGATCATCAATGAAATTAACATAATAGTGTTTCCCACACCAATAGATGAAGTATTGTTGGTTGTTGACGGGCCTTCACTCAGGACAACAAATAAATTTATAGTCAAGACACCGCTGAGGATAGGGGAGTCAGGATCATTCCACGAGAAGCAAGGTTGTTTGTCTATCAACTACTAAAAATCAAACAAAAGCAATCAAAACACTCACAAGCAGCCTCGTTAACGACGTTGTCAGGGTCGTTAACGAACCACCGTAAACAAAAGACTCAAACTAACGACCTAATCAGATTCGGTACCGAACCAACGAACTCAGCAACGAATATCTCTTTATGAAAATTCAAATAAAAACGAAGATCTAGTTCTAGGGACACCACAACATAGTCATGCATATAAACTCGTAAGAAGATGAGATCATGCCTTTAAACAGATAAATTCATCAACTTTCGTTGAATATCAAGTAAATTAACCTACTTTCGTAACCCAATTCACTCAATTGCTTGTTTTGGATCTAAAGCTTGAAACTTTCGTATTCAAACAATATCAACCTTCAGGTTACCAACATTCTCTTTCAATCAAGTCAACAACTCAAATTACCTTAACTTTCATCTCGGTATAAGCACAACAAACAATCTTAATCAATAGATAAAAGGCATTCAACACACAATCTTACTCACCAAACATGCATAACTATGCCGGGCTTAACCCCGACCCTAGAACAGAAGACTACTCACTAATCATAACTATGAAATAAATAAATTCAACAAAAGAAATCATAGAAAACAAATCACTACTCAAATTAATAAGAAAAATATCGTCTTACAGAAATTCAGAAGAAACCGAAAAATACAATGCACCAAACCAAAATAACGATTAACGAACCCGGTAACTCTCGTCCACCGAGCCTCGATCTCGACTCCGATCCTCTCTCTCTATCGGCTCTTCCTCTTCTCTCTATGTCGATCTCCCTAAAATCCACCCCCTTCTAGGCTAAACAAGAGGGCTATTTATACTAAAAAAAACTAGAAAGTAATAAGGCTAGAAGATAAAAACTTTCCTAAAAAGATAGAAATAAAATCCTAAAAGATAGAAATAAAATCTAGAAAGATAACAAGACCTAGAATACATAATATAATAACCCTAAAATCATAAAAAGATACTCTACCGACACGGAAATAAATTCACGCACAGGATCGGTGAGTTACAAAGTTAACTCTCGAAATCTCTATCTCGTGGCCTCGTTAACGAGCCCTTACAGCCTCGTTAACGAGCCTGGGCTTGGTTTCTTCCACACTTCATCTCGTAAAACTCGAACTCCGACTTCTTCAATCTTGTATTCCTCTGTCTTTCACTGTAGCGCTCCAAATTCAGCTCCATATAGCACCTTTTCCTTGCAAAAACCTACAAAAAAACAAAAAATAGAGTAGCTTCCATACTTTTCACAAAAATATGCAAAACTATCCAAAAACACATAAAACTAATCCTAAACTATCAAAACTAAGCCTAACAAACCAAGAAAACATACTAAAAATTATACTAAAAATACAAACATCAAAATACCCCATACTTAGACTTGCTTGTCCTCAAGCAATCATTAAACAATAACCAAAACCAAACAAACATACTCATCAAGACATAGCCATCATCTAAAAAGCAACATCTACACATAGAAGAGAAATAACAAATGATTATTAATGTCATTACACATATATGCACCAAATAGACATAAGAAAATACAATCCAACCTCACAAGGAATATAATGTGTTTCACTTATAAATTCAATCTCTCAAATCATCTTATACACAAAAACTCATAGAAATTGGAACTTATATCACCAATACTCTCCACCCAAGATTTGTCAAAACAAGCAAAAATCATCAAGAGAACTTAGGCTCAACGATAAACTTCATCGAAGCTTCCATTCCGCCGGGTTGTAATGGGGCTTGGTAAAGACAATAAGGCGTGGAAAATATTTTGGCCATGTGGTGCTAATAATATCCGGGAATCAAAGACTCCTAAAAACTCACACATCTCCAAAACTCTCAAAACAAATATACCAAACTCACTCTTCATTATGCATTTTTTCTTTCACTCACCCATTATATCCTAGAAAGTCCCATAAGAAAAAAAAAGAATCTCTGATATTATCTATAAACACACATGCAATTCAAATTTCTTCTTTTTCTTTTTCTCTCTTTTTTCTTTGCTGCCTCGTTAACGAACCCACTTCAGGGTCGTTAACGAGCTTCATTCATGTACTCCTCTTCTTCTTAACAACTTTATTTTGTGCATCTTTTGCTTATCAAGAGATCTTTCTTTTACATAATATTAGAAACAAGAGACTTCCAATCTACCCTTACCAATAATCCAAAAATTTCGAATCCAAACATAACATTGCACTCAACAAAACTTACCTCTCCAATCTAAGTCCTAATCCCCGGATAGGGTCAAAGCTTATCTCGGCTAGGAAATAATTTTTATGGAGCTTAAAAATAAAAGGCTTCAGGCTCAAATTGGCTGTCAAAAGAGGGATAATGTAAAGGTGGATAAGGAATAATAGGGCTCATAAAAAAATAAGTTCTCTATCATATGATTCTCACAAGTAATGAACTATAAATCTTATATAGGTCTCAAGAAATAGATAACCATCACAATTCCGAGAGATAATATGCATATAGAGAATAAATCACACAAAAAAGAAGAGGGATTTTTAATGTTCTCCCTATAAGGCCAAAAATAACTCACTAGGTAATTATTTTGTTGGATTGCATCACTTATGCTATAAAGTATATGTGCTCAATTTCATCAAGTGCTATTCCTTCCTAAAAACACAATTTTAAAACAAGAATCCGGCTATACTATCAAAGACATGTTTGCAAGGATTTATATGATTATGCTAGCAACTACCATCATAGAACCTAAGAAAGGGATATCTATCAATTCTAAAATCTTTTTTAGATTTTTTAGAATTTTTTTTTATATTTTTCGATTTTTATGGAACAAAACTACTCAAAACACATAAGACACATAAGATAACAAGTTTTCTACTTTCTCCCACCCCATACTTAAAATTACAGTGTCCCCACTGTAAGAAAAAAAATAAGAAGAAGGAAAGAAATAGAAAAGAAAAGAAAACAACCAAAAATAAAATAAGAAAAAAGAAAAAGATAAAAACTTACAAAGTCTCAAAAGTGGAAAACAAGGAAAAACTTCTTCTTCAGCTGAATCACTGGTTTGGTGGAGGAAAGTAGTGCTCGAAGTTCCCCATGAAGTCGTACATCGTCCTCCAACGCTCAGCATCATCCACCTCTCTCTGACGATGCCTCTCATCCTCCATCGACATGCGAGCAGAATAGACGGTCTCCCATCTATCCATCCTCCTATGAATATGGTCCTGCTGGAGGTGAAGCTGTTGCATATGAGCAGAAAGATCCTCGGCCCATGGTGGTGGCATACTCGATCTTGTGTACTCGGGCTGAGGAGGTGGTGGATAGTGAGGCTGGAAATGGTCTTGGTATAGCACCGGGTTATATGGCATGAGACCATAGGAATGAGGGTCGACGGAGCTGGCGGTGGGTCGGTAGTTGTCCTCGGGACCTCGTTAACGAAGCTGGGTGCCTCGTTAGGAATGTAGGAAGAAGGCTGGAAATGGTCGTTAACGAGCCTGGTAGGCTCGTCAACGAGGACGTTGGTGCCCAAAACTTCCGTGTCGATGTCGTCATCCTCGAAGTTAAGTTCTTCCGTACCTCCCTCGGTGTCGGCTTCTTCAGTGTCATCGCCAACTACCTCGGTATCCTCATCTTCATCTTCATTCATGCCATCTCCGTCTCGCTCAAATCTTGTCTCACACGGTCTAAGTGATAGCTCATCCTCCGGCTTGGGCTCTAATGGGTAAGCATGGCCCGTCCACACCTCGTACCAATTTGGTACGTAGAGTAGCTCCAACATGTCAAGGGTGGGTGTAACGACGCGGTCTTGCACTTTCACTCTGAGTCCTCTCTCGGCTTGGATGAAAACACTAGAGCTATACCAATAGCTCTTGTTGAGGAGTTGAGCATGAGCCGGTGTGTAGCGAGTAAGGTCGACTCCGAGGTTTGTAGCCAAAAGACTAACCAAGTTACCACACCAAACTTCCTTGGACTTGGTTGATTTCTCTATGTAGTAGAGCCATTCATACCCCAAATTCAAAGGGCCGGGTTCCTCGAAAAGGATGGTGCGGAGACAAGCAACTTCCGTCCTTGTTGGCCTGTTCAGCTCTCTCTTCGGCCAAAATGTAGCGGCTAGGACTCGAAGAATGATCCTAAAAATGGGGTTGATGATGCTTGCCCCGGATAGTGCCGTTGCGGAGGGTTCAACCTCCCCGGTGATGTAGCTCCAAGTCCTTGTCACTTTGTAGTTCTTCAAACTGTAATCTCTAGAAGGATTTGGGAGCTCCAGTATTGCATTGAACTCCGCCATGGTGTATTCTCGGCTCACATTACCGAGCCTAAACCTGATGCGTCCCGCCGAATTCTTCGACGGGAAACTAGTCTCTAGAGTGGCCAAGAACTCGGATGTGAGGGCCGGAAAATGTGGCACCGTCTCCTTCTTCAGCAAGTGAGGCACACCGAGAATAGCAACGGCCTCCTTGACATCCGTATAAATTCCCATTTGCTTGGCCACCGGGTGTTGTGATCTTTGTTTAAGATGGCATTGTATCGGTCTGCTTGCCCTTAAGTGCGCAAGATCACATTGTCCATGCGAGGTGGAGATGGGGACCTCTGGTTCCTTCTCTTCTTCTGAGCTCGGGTAGCGGGTCTGCTGGAACTTGCCATGTGATCTACAAAACAATCATGATTTTCCAAGATAAGATCCACACAAGTTAGGTTAGGCAAGAGACCCCATACTTGGTATTGAAATAATCCTCGGAATTAATCGTTAACTACCTAATTGGGTTGTTTACGAATCTGGACTGGGTATTGATCTTTGAAGCTACGCAGGGTCGTTAACGAGCCTGGGTGGGTCGTTAACGAGCTGCCGAGAGCCAGTTCGCAGAATTCCGAATTTTTCAACTTTAAGAATCAAGCCAAAATCAAGCATGCAATCCTCTATACTCCTTCACTAGGCACACAATCGGATATATGCACCCCATACTTGCTCAATTACCCATCCCGAACATGCTAAATTTACCCAAAATTTTGACATGCAAAGTTTGTATCTTAATACTAGAACAAGAAAAATCCAAGCTTTTCTAAATCGACTTTTCACAATGAAACATCTAACATGAATATCCTTCCCTAGGCCAAGAACTACTAAGCATAATCAAACTTTCATGAGCAAAATCCAATCATATAAATCAATCTTCTCTATGAACTCAATTCAAGACATGAAATTTCTACCCTAAAAAACCATGAATCATGCAATTTCGAGTTAGGGTTTAGAAATCATACCGGAGAATTGAAAAATTGAAGAACAAGAGGTCGGAATTGGGTGGTTAACGAGCTCGGATCTCGTCGGTGAGAAGAACGGGTTTCCGTGCTTCGGTAACGACGACTTCTCGGTGGTCGGTGGAGTGAAGGATTCCGATCGGTGGTGAGGGGATTCGGTGGAGGTTTGAGGGATTTGGAGTTTGAGAGATTTGTGGGTAGAATTTTTGAGGGTTTGGGAAGGGTTAAATAGAAGGGGGTAGAAAGAGGAGGGGGTAGGTAGTGGCGGCTGGGGAGGGGTAAGAATTAGGGTAGAAGATAAAAGATAGATTAGGGTTTAGAAAAACTTACCTTCCCGAGTCGGTTCGCCAAACCGGGTCGTTAACGACCCTGGGTGGGTCGTTAACGAGCCACCGTAGCCTCTTTGAATGATTTTCGAGCCCCTTTTTCTGCATCTTGTTAGCTCTAAATTTATCCTAATTTCTATCCTAAAAACTACTAAAAATAACTCAAAAGAAAGCTAGGAAAAAGAATCTAAAAAGAAAAGAAAAGAAAAGAAAACTAATTCTATACTAAAAAGCGGGTTGCCTCCCGTACGCGCTATTTTTAACGTCGTCAGCCCGAAGTACTTACCTGACTAGTCCTACGTGGTGAGAGCCATAGTGACTCTGATCTCTTCGTCCGGGTCGGGTTGCTCATGAAACTGTTTCAGCGGATGGCCATTAACTTTGAAGATTACGCCTTGGTTATCGATCAACTCTACCGCACCGTGAGGATAGATGTGATGAACCACGAATGGCCCACTCCATCGTGTCCTAAGCTTCCCTGGGAATAGTCAGAGTCTAGAGTTGAAAAGAAGTACCTTATCGCCAACTTCATAAGTTTTAGGCACCAATTTCCGATCATGCCACCGTTTGGTGCGCTCTTTGTAAATTTCAGCATTTTCTTACGCCTTCAGCCTCAATTCTTCTAATGCTTGCAAGTCCATGAATCTTTTTGCTCCAGCCGCGTTGAGGTTCATGTTTAGCTCCTTAAGAGCCCATAATGCTTTATGCTCCATCTCAACCGGTAAATGACATGCTTTGCCATACACTAGATTATAAGGAGTGGTGCGTAGAGGCGTCTTGTATGCTGTCCTGTATGCCCATAGAGCGTCATCTAATTTGGAGGACCAATCCTTCCTAGAACGGGACACTGTCTTCTACAATATGCTCTTTATTTGCCTGTTTGAAACTTCAACTTGGCCACTGGTTTGGGGATGATATGGTGTTGCCACCCGATGGGATACCCCATACTTAGCCAAAAGTGCTTCAAAACTCCGCTCAATGAAATGAGAACCACCATCACTAATAAGGATTCTTGGAACGCCGAACCTGGGGAAAATGTTGATCTTGATGAATTTAGCCATAGTTTTGGCGTCGTTAGTCCTTGTAGCAATAACTTCTACCCACTTAGAGACATAATCGACCGCAACTAGGATGTACTTGTAGGGGCCTGATGCGGGAAACGGTCCCATGAAGTCTATGCCCCATACATCAAATAGCTCAACCTCTAATATCCCGGTTAGTGGATTTTCATGTCTCCAAGTGATGTTGCCTGAGCGTTGGCACACATCACATGCTGTCACGTAAGCTTGTACATCCTTGAACATGGTTGGCCAATAGAGACCACTTTGAAGAATCTTCGCCGTGGTTTTGAATCCTTTTGCATGGCCTCCAGTTGGAAGTGTGTGACATTGACGGATCACATTCTCTATCTCCTCTTCTGGAACACAACGCCTAAAGAGGCGATCGCTTCCTTGCTTAAACAAGTGAGGATCATCCCAATAGTACTGTTTTACATCATGGAGAAATTTCTTCTTCTTTTGTGGGGTTAGACCCTCGGGAATCACGCCTCTTACAAGATAGTTAGCAAAATCCGCAAACCAAGGGGCTTTTGACCCTCTAACAGCCTGGATTGATATTGGGGAAGAAGAAATAGAAGGAGGAGAAGAAATGGAATTTATTTGAGCAAGTTTGGTTTCAGAAATCTTACCGGATTCGGTCGTTACCAGAACTGAATGGGTCATTAACGAGCTTGGAGACATTATTTTATCCTCGATAACGACCTCCCGTGGCTTAGTAACGACCTGATTGACTGACATGCCGACCCACCCTGGAGCTTTATCTTTATGATTTATGCTTTCCAGCCCCGGTGCCTCATTAACGACCCTGAAGGGGTCGATGACGAGGGTCTTGTCGAATTCGACCTCGTTCAGCAGGAGGTGTTCGTCCAGTCTGGAATCATTTATTGGCACCTCATTGTTGGATTCGGTGATATGCTCAACCGGTAATCTGGATAAGTGATCTGCCACTAGGCTCTCTGCTCCCTTTTTGTCTCTTATTTCATGGTCAAATTCCTGTAGTAAGAGCATCCAACGAAGCAATCTAGGTTTGGCATCCTTTTTGGCCATTAGGTATCTAACAGCCTCATGGTCAGTATAAACAATCACTTTGGATCCAACAAGGTAGGACCGGAATTTTTCAAAGGCAAATACCACGGCAAGGAACTCCTCCGTTGTGGTATACTTACTCTGCGCCTCATCCAGCGTCTTACTGGCATAGTAGATGGCATGGAGTTTCTTGTCCTTCCGTTGCCCTAAGACTGCGCCAACTGCATAGTCACTGGCATCACACATAATCTCAAAGGGTAATGTCCAATTCGGGGACTGCATAATGGGAGCGGACATGAGGGCAGCTCTTAACCTGTAAAATGCTTCAAGACATTTTGGAGACAGCTCAAACACTACATCTTTCATTAGTAGGTTAGTCAAAGGTTTAGCTATCTTAGAAAAATCCTAAATAAAACGTCTATAGAAGCCAGCATGCCCTAGAAAACTCCTAACGTCTCTTACAGAAGAAGGAGGAGGTAGTTTTTCAATAAGCTCAATCTTTGCTTTATCTACCTCTATCCCTTTTTTAGAGACAAGATGTCCTAGTACTATCCCCTCTTGAACCATGAAATGACACTTTTCCCAATTTAACACAAGATTGGTTTTTTCACATCTTTTAAGCATTCGTGCAAGGTTAACAAGATAAGAATCAAATGAAGAACCATAAACAGAAAATTCATCCATGAAAACCTCTACAATCTCCTCTATCGTATCTGAAAAAATGGCCATCATACACCTTTGAAAGGTGGCAGGGGCATTGCAAAGCCCAAATGGCATTCTTTTATAGGCAAAGTTTCCATAAGGACATGTAAAGGTTGTCTTCTCCTGATCATCAGGATGAATGGGAATCTGCCAAAAACCGCTATAGCCATCTAAATAACAGAAATAATCATGCTGGGCTAAGCGTTCTAACACCTGGTCAATGAAAGGAAGCGGAAAATGATCTTTTCTAGTAGAACTATTAAGCTTCCTATAATCAATACACATCCTCCAACTAGTGGTGGTCCTAGTCGGAATAAGCTCTCCCTTTTCGTTTTCTAAAACAGTCATCCCTCCTTTCTTTGGAACTACATGGACCGGACTCACCCATTGGCTGTCCGATATAGGAAATATGATCCCAGCATCAAGTAATTTAATAATTTCCTTTTTAACCACATCCTTCATGTTAGGATTTAACCTACGTTGATGCTCTATGGTGGGTTTATGATTATCCCCCATGTATATCCTATGCATGCAAAGGGAAGGGGATATGCCAGTTATATCATCTAGGGAGTAGCCTATGGCTGTCCTATGCATCCTAAGCACATTCAGGAGTTTTCCTACTTCCTCATCTTTTAATTTAGCATTAATGATGACAGGCAAAGTAGAATTAGGACCAAGGAATTCATACCTGAGGGAGTCTGGAAGGGGTTTAAGTGTTTGGGATGGTTCAACGGGGATTAGAATTGGTTCTTTTGGCTCCATATTCAACACCTCCTCAACATATTCAAAGGCTGAAATTTCGTTGTCTTCTGCCAGGGTCGTTAACGATGCTGGTGGGGTCGTTAACGAGCCTGCTTCTTCTGCCAGGAGAATCTGTAACGCGGCTGGGGGGTTCGTCACTGAAACTGCAGGGGTTATTTCTGCCCATCTTTGACCAGAAATTTCATCATCTGCTGCCAATCTTCCAATAGGGTCTCCACAATCAATGATCTCCTGGTGGGTGTAGAGCATCTTGACTTCGGCTCTATTGGTCTCATTAATTGACTGTTTGAATCGGAATTCCGTCACCTCATCCCCAATTTTGAAAGTTAGGAGTCCCCTCCTAACATCAATTATGGCTCCAGCTGTGGCGAGGAACGGTCTTCCCAAAATAATAGGCACCACCGGGTCTTCGGGCATTGCCATAACGATGAAGTCGTTTGGAACAAAGAATTTGCCCACTTGAACCGGAAAGTCTTCTACCACCCCTGTTGGTTTGATGCAGGATCCGTCTGCCATGTAAAGCCGATTGTTGATGGGCTCTAGTGGTCCCATATTAGCTTTGGACCAGATTGAGAGGGGGAGTAAACTAGCATTGGCTCCCAGATCACATAAAGCTTTGAACTTGTGGTCGCCTATTCCAATCGTTATTGCAAATCTCCATGGATCTCCAAGCTTTTCTGGTAAAGCTATAGATCTGACTTCATCCTGCAGCTCTGTGATGGATCTTTTCCTGCTAAGAATATCTTTCAAGAATTTTATGTAAGCCGACATTTCGCTTAGGGCCTCAGCGAATGGGATGGAAATATTAATGCCCTGAAGAATCTTTACGAAACGCTTGAACTTACTCTCAGTAGAGTCCATAGATTTCTTAGTGGGAAATGGAAGAGATTTCACCATCCTCGGAACCAAGTTAGGCTCGAGGGGTGATGCTACCGGGTCGACACTAGGGTCGTCAACTACCCTGGAATTGAGAGGAAGGCTCGGATTAGAAAACTTACCTGGGGTAGGGTCGTTAGGTACCCTTGGAGCCTCATCACCATGGTACGCTGGTTCGGTAATTGCCCTCGCTGGCTCGTTACCGAGGGTAACCGTGGTGTCCTCTTCCTTCTTATCCTTAGCTTGGACTCGCTCCGGTAATGTCTTTCCGCTCCTAAGGTGTACTGCTGCTATCTGTCCTTTAGGGTTTTCTTCGGGACGGCCCGGAAGATGCCCTTGTGGCCTCGGAATCTGTGCAACAAGGTTCCCTAGTTGGGAATCTACATTCTTCTTCCATACATCGAACTCTCCCCATCTTTTATTCTGGTGGTTAAGGTTAGCTTGAACTTCATTGACCTTGTTGTGGACCCCGTTGATGCTTTCCTGTAACCCTTGTACCCAAGATGGTGGCTCCTGATGGCCTGGAGGTCGATAAGGTGCAGGTCGTCTATCTGGTGGAGGCGCTTCATAGCTTGGACTTGGATTTTGATTGCCCCACGTCTGATAGTTATTTGACCTGTCAAAATTGCTAGGCTGGTTCCTGTATGGGCCTCTCATGTAATTCATTTCAGCAATTGTCTCAGCGGCTCTTACCTGCTCTATGTTAGTGCAAGCAGAAGTACTATGGGCAAAAGAACCACACTCTTGACAAGATTGAGAGGATTTCAGAAAACTTACCTGCTTCTTCAGGCGGTTGACCTCGTCTTGTAGAAATTGATTTTTGACGTCTGGGTCAACATCTTCTCGGTTAGGCACATGGAGACGTTTTTGCGGTTGGGGGGTCTGCTGGGTTCCATACATGGCATAATAATTGGTCAGCTTATCCAGCAATGCCCATGCAGCCGTAGGGTCCATCTCTATAAAACCACATGCTGTATGCGTGTTAATGCGGTTCTTAGTCTCTGCGTTGATACCCTGGAAAAAGATTTCTTGCAAAACATATAAAGGTTGCCCATGAGTGGGGCACTGTCTAAGCATCTCTTTGAATCTTTCCCATGTTTCAACAAAGGTCTCATTAGGCAGCTGGTGATAGGAGGTGATGCGTTTCTTCAACTCTGTCGTCTTGGCAGGCGGGAAGAATTTTGTAAGAAATTGATCATACAAGTTCTTCCAAGTCCTGATAGACTTAGGAGGTAGGCTCTCCAACCAGCTCAGGGCCTTTCCAGTTAGAGACCACCTGAAAGCTTTTAAAAGAACATATTCAAGTGAGACATCTTCAGCAGCTATGGTGTCACATAAATCAAGAAAATTTCTAATATGCTCCATAGGGCACTCAGTAGGTTTCCCTTCAAATTGAGCCCGTTTAATTAAGGATATAAATTGAGACTTGATCTCATAGGCTTTCTCTATCTCCCGAAGCACGATTAGGGACTCTGGCACCCTCAGTTCTGGATGCATGTACTGTTTGGCATTCCTCGGATATGCATTCAGTTCCTCCTGTAGACGAGCATTATCAGCTCGTTGACGCTCAGCTTCGGTAGCAACGCCTTCCTTCTCGGTTTTCAACGCCTGCATCTGGTTGTGGAGGATCTCCAATTGACGAGCCATCTCTTCAGGTGTGTTCATGACTCGGTTCTCTCGGCGTCGACGGTGCAGGGAACGTTCAGGTTCTGAGTAATAACCAGCATTGTCAAACTCAAGCCTTCGACGTCCTACCGGTATGCGCTGAGAAAACAGACAAAGAAAACAAAAAAATTAAAACAAAAACGGGGTCGGGCTATTCCCGAACCCACAGATAAACAAACAAACTCGTTGCTTCCCCGACAACGACGCCAATTTGTTGACGGGCCTTCACTCGGGATAACAAATAAATTTATAGTCAAGATCCCGCTGAGTATAGGGGAGTCAGGATCGTTCCACGAGAAGCAAGGTTGTTTGTCTATCAACTACTAAAAATCAAACAAAAGCAATCAAAACACTCACAAGCAGCCTCGTTAACGACGTTGTCAGGGTCGTTAACGAACCACCGTAAACAAAAGACTCAAACTAACGACCTAATCAGATTCGGTACCGAGCCAGCGAACTCAACAACGAATATTTCTTTAAGAAAATTCAAATAAAAACGAAGATCTAGGACTAGGGACACCACAACATAGTCATGCATATAAACTCGTAAGAAGATGAGATCATGCCTTTAACAGATAAATTCATCAACTTTCGTTGAATATCAAGTAAATTAACCTACTTTCGTAACCCAATTCACTCAATTGCTTGTTTTGGATCTAAAGCTTGAAACTTTCGTATTCAAACAATACCAACCTTCAAGTTACCAACCTTCTCTTTCAATCAAGTCAACAACTCAAATTACCTTAACTTTCATCTCGGTATAAGCACAACAAACAATTTTAATCAATAGATAAAAGGCATTCAACACACAATATTACTCACCAAACATGCATAACTATGCCGGGCTTAACCCCGACCCTAGAAAAGAAGATTACTCACTAATCATAACTATGAAACAAATAAATTCAACAAAAGGAATCATAGAAAACAAATCACTACTCAAATTAATAAGAAAAATATCGTCTTACAGAAATTCAGAAGAAACCGAAAAATACAAAGCACCGAACAAAAATAACGATTAACGCACCAGGTAACTCTCGTCCACCGAGCCTCGATCTCGACTCCGATCCTCTCTCTCTATCGGCTCTTCCTCTTCTCTCTATGTCGATCTCCCTAAAATCCACCCCCTTCTAGGCTAAACAAGAGGGCTATTTATACTCAAAAAAACTAGAAAGTAATAAGGCTAGAAGATAAAAACTTTCCTAAAAAGATAGAAATAAAATCCTAAAAGATAGAAATAAAATCTAGAAAGATAACAAGACCTAGAATACATAATATAATAACCCTAAAATCATAAAAATATACTCTACCGACACGGAAATAAATTCCCGCACAAGATCGGTGAGTTACAAAGTTAACTCTCGAAATCTCTATCTCGTGGCCTCGTTAACGAGCCCTTACAACCTCGTTAACGAGCCTGGGCTTGGTTTCTTCCACACTTCATCTCGTAAAACTCGAACTCCGACTTCTTCAATCTTGTATTCCTCTGTCTTTCACTGTAGCGCTCCAAATTCAGCTCCATATAGCACCTTTTCCTTGCTAAAACCTACAAAAACACACAAAATAGAGTAGCTTCCATACTTTTCACAAAAATATGCAAAACTATCCAAAAACACATAAAACTAATCCTAAACTATCAAAACTAAGCCTAACAAACCAAGAAAACATACTAAAAACTATACTAAAAATACGAACATCATTGGTCCCCAAACATCAAAGAGTACAAGCTCCAACCTCTCCTTCTTTAGGGTTCTGGAATTGATTTGAAAGCTTACCCTCTTCTGCTTTCCATGTATGCACTCCTCACACATGTCTATCTCAACTGAACGTAGACTTGGGAGTTTCCCTTTTCACTTTCATTCCTTTCTCACTCATGTGGCCAAGTCTTTGATGCCATAAGTTGGAATACTCGTTTCCTTCAGCAAATGAGATTGAACAATAGCCTCCTGACATCAAGTCAAGAGTACCACTCTTTTTACCATGAGCTACTATCATTGCACCCTTGTGTAGGATCGTTAGTACTAGAACGAGTCGGCGACTCCTGCGAAGTCGTCGACTTTGAGTAATAAAGCAACGGAATAATTAGACAGTAGAATAAACGTTACCAACGGTCAATGACAAGCGGTGTATAGTGGATACTCCTTGTAAACCAACTAGTTTACTTAGAGAAAAACCACTCCCTTCTAAGTTTTCCTCTTGTCAGCGCCACTTCATCATCATCCTCAAACATGTCCCAAGTTGCCATCATGCCTTTACCAGCTTCTCCACTTTTTCTTTTTGGACATTGCTTGGCAAAATCTCCTCTAGCCTGACATTGATAGCAAATGACATCCTTCATATCCTTCCCTTCTTTGGTTGACTCTGGAGCCTTCATGGGAGCTTTGTTGCGACTCCACAGTCTCTTCATAGCTTTAGAGATAAGAGCAACATCCTCATCTATTCCTTCAGTGTCATCGTCTCCCTGAGCCAAGTCAAAGGCTCTTTCAACCTTGAGAGCAATGTTCTTAACTTTTTCTGAGTCGAGTCTCTCAACTCTTCTTTGCTGAATGCCTCCATACATGGTGAGTTGTCCAACAAGATCTTTCAAGGTCAGCGACTTGGTTTCCTTTTGAGTGAGAAGAGATGAAGCAATACTGTCCCAACTCTTGTTCAATCCCGAGATCAGTTTGTTGGTTAGTTTCCATTGAGGAATTTCCTCACCAAGAAACTCTAGTTGATTCACGATCGTTTGAAATCTGGAATGATAATCACGAAGAGATTCTCCTTTTCCTTGAAAGATGTTATCATATTCTGCTTCGAGAGTGATAATTTTGTCCTTCTTTACATCATCATTGCCTTGATGAAGTCTTTTGAGGGCATCCCAGATTTCTTTTGCCGTTTTGTATCCAATCACCTTCTTGAGATCACCTTCAGTGAGAGCATGATGGAGCACCTTCTTTGGTCTAGCATTTTTCTCAAGCTTTTTGAAATCCACATCATCATACTCAGCTGTGGTCTTTTCAGTCTTTCCATCCTTTCCAAGAAAGGTTTCTGGACCCAGTTCAATCACTTTCCATAGCTGACCATCAAGTGAGTAGATGTGGGTCTTCATTTGTTCAACCCACCAGTTATACTCTCCAACCTTAAGAATTGCAGGTTTCCAGAGAGAGTCACTAACAGAAGTGTTGGTGGATGTCATTTTCTTGGAACAATAGTACTAAAAACACAATCTAGAGCCAAAGCTCTAATACCAATTGTAGGATCGTTAGTACTAGAACGAGTCGGCGACTCCTGCGAAGTCGTCGACTTTGAGTAATAAAGCAGCGGAATAATTAGACAGTAGAATAAACGTTACCAACAGTCAATGACAAGCGATGTATAGTGGAAACTCCTTGTAAACCAACTAGTTTACTTAGAGAAAAACCACTCCCTTCCAAGTTTATCACTTGGTCGGATTTCAAGAGTCCTTAGACTCGCTCTATTGATTTCTTGAGTGATTACAAAGCTCTCCCGTGTACAAGAATGAATCCCACACCCTTGAACCACGCTCTACCTTTGCACTCACACTCTCAATCTCACGCTATGCCTAAGATCTCTTGACACACCACTTGTACGAATCCCACGCACAAGTATTCTCTTTCTTTCTTACACACGATAATGAAATTACGCTCTAGAGTCTTACCAATAGCCTAAACACTAGGGTATTTAAACTAAGGTAAGAGAGATCTCATGCATATTATTTCCCATTCGATTAGGAAAACAATATACACTCAATCTTGTACAAATCTTTCCAAATATACAATTATGCATACACTAAAATATTCTAGGAGAATCAAATTATCTTCATCTTGATTTTAACACTCTTTTGATGATCTTCTCCTAAAATAGAACGACGCAGTTGTCTTCAATTATACGCACATGAGCTGTGCGTTCCTTTTGTAAGTAGATCGCTTCGCCAGCTGGTCATGTCAGTGACTTTGCCAAGTCACCGACTCGACTTGCAAACTCAGGGTCACTGACTTTGGAACCATCAAAACTTAATCTTCCATCTTCTAACAAATTCCCCCTTTTTGATGGTGACAAATAACCTGTTCTGATAAAAGCTAGACAGCATACAAAGCATAAACAAGGTAAAACGAGCAAAGCACAAAAACCATAAAAAGTTCCCCCTAAGCTTAGTAACCACATGATTCAGTATTTTGATCCCCCTAATAAATCTATTCCCCCGGTTAATTCCCCCTTTTGGCTCATAAAAAAGATTGCTAAAAACAAGAAAAGAAATCAGAGGCAAATATAGAAACTTAAAGCATAATATCAAAACAATCATAAAAAGTCATCCACCATGGCAAGAGAAAATGTACGATGCAAACACAAACAGTTCAGAGATGCGGTACAACCAAATCGAGCTAAACAACAAGAAGTCTTTTAAACTGAAGGAATAATGTGGAAAGGATAGAAAGAGAGGGGTAGAGAAGGCCATGAGTGTGCGACAGTCACTGACATCAGGCTCCAAAGTCATTGAGCCGCTCCTCTATCGCATTAAGCTTTGAAAGTGCGTTGCCAACCATACTCTGAAGCTTCTCGATCATCCCCTTCAGAATCATATTCTGCTCCCTGATATCTTTCAACTCATCATTTGCTTGAGCAGATTTCATTCCCTCTTCCTGGTGACCCTTGTCACTGACCTCAGACGTCTTCGACACCCATAGTTCATCAACCCAATTCCATCCAAAATTCCTGATCATTTCTTTGTTGAGAACTCTAGTGTTGAGGACGTCACCACCATCCACATAGACCTTATGCTCATACGTCATCAAAGCAATCAACATGCCACAAGGAAGAGCATGCTTAGCAGTTTCCAGCACGTGCTTCATGTGAAGCATCATCAGACGTGGCATGTTAACCTTCTTCCCCTTGATAATCTTGTCCATGACCAACAGATCTTGAATGGAGGCAGCATTCCTTTTGAGTTCCCTTGGAAGCAAGTTGCTGATGAGGTAATTGAACATCACCTTCTTCTCTATTCCCATCTTGTTGACCAGATAGGGGCTAGTGAAATTATCATCACTGTCAGTGACAGTTCTGATAAAGAAGCGTACCTTTTGTTGACGGTTGGGGCATAATAAAGAAGTTCACTTCCGTCATTAAGGAAGTTGTCAAATCACAAGATCTTCTCTTTCCTCCTTTTTGAAATAATGTTTCCAAGTTCAAAAGATACTGTTAAGCCATGATCTTTTTCTCGCGCCAGAATTCACAATCACTGACCTTGATCAAGTCGGCGACATCCATCATAAAACTGCTCTCTTCATATGTCCGTGACTATTGCACACAACAAGGTTTTCTGTTAAAGAACTTACTTGGCGTTGGGGTTGCACAGGGAGTGCCAAAGCAAACCAAGTAAAAAGCTTTATTTTTGAGGATTTGTCGATCATGATGATAAGTCTCCGTTTAAAAGAAAATTCAAAAGTGGGCTCATAGAGACTCTCAAACATGATAGGTCAGGGACAAGCATTAGAATCAACCATCATTTGGGCTTGTAAAGAGGGTTAGGATCATCAGGTTGATTCTTTTGGGCTAAAACAAAGAGCTCAAAAGGTTGCACACATACTGAATGTAGTAAAAGTCATCGACAAGTCAAATGCATGGGGTTTCCTAAACATGATGTCTATCAAGAATGTTAAGAATTATACCATAAAAGCATGACTTCAAAACATATGTAAAGCAATCAATTCTAGCCAATCATCGAGGGAATTCATGTAGGGAAATAGATCATTGAAGAGAGATCATACCTAGTTCCATGCGGAGTTGTTCAAAGGGTTCACGATTCAAGGCCTTTGTGAAGATGTCTGCTCTTTGATCACTTGTTCTACAGAATTCCATAGTGACCATGCCTTTTTCCACACAATCTCGAAGAAAACAGTGTCTTATCTCGATATGTTTTGTCTTTGAATGTTGCCATGCTGCAGCTGCAATATACTCTGCTTCCGCCTTTGATAGAGCCACTGAATTTTGCTTTCTAGATCCCCATGAGACAAGACAAGGCCCAAGAAATTGAGCCATTCTTGAAGTGATTTTCTATCAACACGATTCCCTGCAAAATCAGCATCTGTGTAGCCAACTAACTCAAAATCAAATCCTCTTGAATTCCATAAACATAGATTGTCAGTCCCCTTAAGATATCGAATGATTCTCTTAACAGCTTTCAAGTGGGACTCTCTCGGATCGGCCTAAAATCTAGCACATAGACAAACTCCAAACACAATATCGGGTCTACTTGCTGTAAGATAGAACAATGATCCAATCATACCCCGATACATAGTAGCATTGACTTCTGATCTTTATCATCCTTTCCAAGTGAGGTAGTCGGCGACATCGGAGTATCAAAAGGTTTGGCATTTTCGAGACCAAACTTCTTAACACATTCTCTGAGATACTTTTGTTGATGAACTCGTGTCCCATCCTCACTTTGAACAACCTGAAGTCCTAAAAAGAACTTGAGCTCACCAACCATGCTTATTTCAAACTCACTAGACATGAGGTCAGCGAACGTCTTCACCAGCTTATCATCTGTTGAACCAAAGATGATGTCATCGACATAGACTTGAACAACCGGTGTATGACTTCCTTCTTTCAACAAGAACAGAGTCTTGTCAACCTTTCCTCGAACATAACCATGTTGAATCAGGAACTGAGACAAACGATCATACCAAGCACGCAGTGCTTGCTTCAATCCATAAAGAGCTTTGTCCAGTTTATAAACACGATCCGGGTGGGCGACATCCTCAAAACCCGGAGTTTGTTCAACATATACCTCTTCTTTGAGATATCCATTCAAAAATGCAGTCTTAACATCCATTTGTTGTAGCTTGAATCCATGATGAGCAGAATAGGCAATGAGCAGTCTAATAGCTTCAAGACGAGCCACAGGAGCAAACGTCTCATCATAGTGAATGCCCTCCTGCTGATTGTATCCTTTAACTACTAGCCTAGCTTTGTTTCTGACCACATTTCCTTCATCATCCAACTTATTTCTGAACACCCATCGTGTTCCAATCACAGATCTTCCTTTTGGCCTTGGGACCAAATGCCAAACCTTGTTTCTTTCAAACTGATGGAGTTCCTCTTGCATGGCACTGACCCAATCCGAATCTTTCAAAGCTTGTTCAACATTTTTAGGCTCCAACATTGAGATGAAAGCATTAAAAGCAAAGAAATTATTCAAAGAAGATCTGGTTTACACACCCTTTGAGAGGTCAGTGAGAATGTTAGTGACAGGATGAGCACTTTTCTATTGATAGTTCCTGACTTGTAGATCTGTCAAGTCACCGACTTGAGTCTGATGCGTTCTCTCTGAATCTTCTTATGAGTCTTCCGAACTTAGGCTTCTCTCAGGTGTTTTCTCATCATCGGAATCACTGTCAGTTGATCTTTGATCTTGACTACTTCCCCCTGTTCTGTCTGAGTCGGTGACACCAACATTGTCACTGTCTACTGATTCTTTTTCTTTTGTAGCAACTGGAAGAGAGTCATCTTGAACCAGATAATATCCTTGATCACCATCATCATGATCTTCAATCATCGAGCCTCCCATCGTGTTCTCATCAAACACTACATGTACACTCTCCTCAATTTCCCTTGTCCTTTTGTTGAACACTTTGTATGCTTTACTGTGAGGAGAATAGCCTACAAAAGTGCCAACATCGCTCCTTGGATCAAATTTTCCCAGACTGTCCTTGCCATTATTGTGAACATAGCATTTGCATCCAAAGGTGCGCACGTGGGCGACACTGGGCTTGACTCCTCTAAGCAATTCATAAGGAGTTTTTCCAAGAAGTGGACGAAGCATGGCTCGATTCATCACATAGCAAGATGCATTAATGGCTTCACCCCAGAAATTCCTTAGGAGACCACTTGAGATAAGCATGGTCCGTGACATGTTCTCCAAGGCACGATTCTTCCTCTCCACCACACCATTTTGTTGAGGAGTTCTTGGCGCTGAGAAGTTGTGACTTATGCCATTTTTCTTGCAGAAGGATAGGAACTCAGAGTTATGAAATTCCGTTCCATGATCTGATCCGACTGATACAAGAGAAACTCCAAGCTTTTTCTCAACAACCTTCACCCATGCTTCAAATTCTTCAAAGACCTGATCTTTAGAAGACAGAAAAATCGTCCAAGTGTACCGTGAAAAGTCATCAACAATGACAAAAATATAGCTATTTCCTCCACGACTCTGGATTCTCATGGGACCACACAAATCAATATGAATAAGCTCTAAAGGTCTAGTGGTACTTACCTCCTTCTTGGATTGAAAAGATGACTTCACTTGCTTACCTCTTACACATGTTTCACAAACTTCATGCTTGTTTGAATCTATTTTGGGCAGCCCTCTAACCAGTTCTTGCCTATGAAGTTTGTCAAGTAGTTGGAAACTCGCATGACCAAATCTTTTGTGCTAGAGATCGGCAACATCTGCAACTGTTCTAAGACACAGTTTTTCTTCAGGCTCAAAACAGGGGTCCACCTTACACAGATTGTTTTCACATACCCCTTTCAGAAGAATTTTTCCTGAATTAATATCTTGTACTTGAAAGCCATTCCTATCAAAAGCAACTTAATATTTTCCATTAGCACAGATTTGGGAAACACTTAGAAGCTTAAAACTAAGATTATCAACTAAATTCACATTGTCTATAGTTAGCTTATCTGAAAATCTTACCGTACCAATACCAGAAATACCACCTTTACTATTGTTGTCGAAGGTAATCTTACCTCCCTTGTATTCTTGAATTGAGACGAAATCCCTGGGGTTTCCCGACATATGAGTTGAGCACGCACTATCAATAAACCAGGGCTTCTGGTCACCCACTTCAAGCTGCATTGAAAGAATTAGTTCTTACGAACCCAGAGTTGTTTAACTCCTCTGGGCTTGGCAACATAGTAACTCCTAGAACAACATTTGTCACAATTTGCACACATAGATCCTAGAGGACAGTCAGTGACAGTGATTCCGTCATAACTGTCATTCAGAGTCTGTTACCTTGCATTTTCATCATCTCTTGCTTTTTTGTGATAATCATGTTGATAGTGACCAGGCTTGCCACAATACCAACATGTCCTGTGAGACTTTAGGGCAACATATTTGCTATAGCCCGGATAGATGGGTTTGTTGTTGATGCGAGCTTGAAAGTTAATTTGTGACGGAGCCGAGTTCTGGAGTTGTTTTTGCCATATGTTGTGCACCTTTTGATCAGGATACCACTGTTGCTTCCCTTTGTCAGGTTTAGCCACCACATATGTAGAACAACTTGCATTGTCACTACATATAGGGGTTTTACCTTTAGACACAAGGGGAGCAACCTTGGTACCCTGAGTATTGGATGCACGAACAAAGCCAGTTCCAGATCTGTCTAACTCCATCACAAACTTCTTTTTATAGTCATTTCTGACCTCTTGAGCTTTTTCAGCAACAAATTCATCTAGCCATCTCTTCTTTTTAGTCTCATCATCAATCTTTTGGTCCTCTAGATCTTTAGACAACTTAGCATTACCCAGTCTGATGTTGATAGGGTTGATTAACAACAAATAAATTTGTAGTCAAGACCCCGCTGAGTATAGGGAGGTCAGGATCGTCCACGGGAAGCAAGGTTGTTTGCTTATCAACTACTAAAAAGCAAACAAAATCAAACAAAAACACTCACAAGCAGCCTCGTTAACGACGTTGTCAGGGTCGTTAACGAACCACCGTACACAAAAGACTCAATCTAACGACCTAAATAAGTTCGTTACCGAGCCAACTAACTCAACAACGAAATTCGCTTAAAGATAATTCAAATAAAAACAAAAATCTAGGACTAGGGACACCACAACATAGTCACGCATATAAACTCGTAAGAAGAATAGATCATGCCTTTAAACAGATAGATTCATCAACTTTCGTTGACTATTAAGTAAATTAACCTACTTTCGTAACCCAATTCACTTAATTGCTTGTTTTGGATCTAAAGCTTGAAACTTTCGTATTCAAACAATATCAACCTTCAAGTTACTAACTTTCTCTTTCAATCAAGTTAAAAACTCAAATTACCTCAACTTTCATGTCGGTATAAGCTCAACAAACAATCTCAACAATAGAATAAAAGGCATTCAACACACAATCTTACTCATCAAACATGCTTAACTATGCCGGGCTTAACCCCGATCCGAGAAAAGAAGATTACTCACTAATCATAACTACGAAACAAATAAATTCAATAAAAGAAACTATTGAAAACAAATTACTACTCAAATTAATAACAAAATATTGTCTTACAGAAAATCAGAAGAAACCGAAAATATGCAAAGTACCGAACCAAAATCTCGATCAACGAACTCGGTAACCTTCGTTCACCGACCTCCGACTCGACTCTGATCCTCTCCTCGGCTTACTCGGCTCTTCCTCTTCCTTCGAAAATCCCCCCCCCTTTCTAGGCTAAACAAGAGGGCTATTTTTACTAAAAAGGCTAAAAACTACTAAGGCTAGAAGATAAAAAAAACTTTCCTAAAAAGATAGAAATAAAAACCTAAAAGATAGAAACAAAATCTAGAAAGATAACAAGACCTAAAATACATAATATAATAACCCTAAAAATTATAAAAAGATACTCTACCGACACGGAAAGAATTTCCCGCACAGGATCGGTGAGTTACAAAGTCAACCCTCGAAATTTCTATCACGTGACCTCGTTAACGAGCCCTCACAGCCTCGTTAACGAGCCTGGGCTTGGTTTCTTCCACACTTCATCTCGTGAATCTTGGATCCTGACTTCTCCATACTTGTATTCCTCCGTCTTTTACTGTAGCGCTCCAAATTCAGCTCCATATAGCACCTTTTCCTGGCTAAAACCTACAAAATACACAAAATAGAGTAGCTTCCATACTTTCTATGAAAATATGCAAAACCATCCAAAAACACACTAAACTAAACCTAATGTTATCAAAACTAAACCTAATAAACAAAGAAAACCTACTAAAAACTATACTAAAAACACGAACATCAAAATACCCCATACTTAGACTTGTTTGTCCTCAAGCAATCACTAAACAAGAACCAAAACCAAACAAACATACTTATCAAGATATAGCCATCATCAAAAAACAACATCTACACATGAGAAAAATATAGCAAAGGATATTTAACGTCATCACACATATATGCACCAAATAGACATAAGAAAATACAATCCAACCTCACAAGGGATATAATGTGTTTCACTCAACTCTCAAGTGCTTAGGCTTATGAATGCAATCTCTCAACTCATCCAATATACAAAAACTCATAGAAATTGGAACTTATATCACCAATACTCTCCACCCAAGATTTGTCAAAACAAGCAAAAATCATCAAGAGAAACTTAGGCTCAATGAAAAACTTCATAGAAGCTTCCATTCGCTCGGGTTGTAATGGGGCTTGGTAAAGACAATAAGGCGTGGAAATATTTTGGCTATGTGGTGCTAATAATATCCGGGAATTAAAGACTCCTAAAAACTCACACATAAACAAAAACTCTCATAAAAACATATACCAAACACACTCTCTCATTATGCACACTCATTTTCTATCACCCATTATATCCTAGAAAGTCTCATATGAAATAAGAGAATCTCTGATTTTTCTATAAACACATATGCACTTTAAACTTCCTTCTTCTCTTCTCGCTGCCTCGTTAACGAGCTCACTTCAGAGTCGTTAACGAGCTTCATCGTGTATTCCTTTTTCTTTCTTTTCAACTTATCTCCAACAAATAGCTTTATTTGTGCATTCTTTTTTTTTATCAAGAGATCTTTCTTATTACAAGTAAATCAAGAGACTTCCAATCTACCCTTCCCCATAATCCCTCAATCACATCTAACAGTATAAGTCACTCCTTTTTTTTTTACACTCAACAAAAATACCTCTCCAATCTAAGTCCTAATCCCCGGATAGGGTCAAGCTTATCTCGGCTAGGAGCAATTTTGTGGAGCTAAAAAATAAAGGCTTCAGGCTAGAATTGGCTATCAAAATAAGGATCATGTAAAGGTGGATAAGGATCAATAGGGCTTAAAAAATAAGTTCTCCATCATATGATTCTCACAAGTAATGAACTATAAATCCCATACGAGTCTCAAGAAATAGATAACCATCACAATTCCAAGAGATAATATGCATATAGAGAGTAAATCACACAAGAAAAAAAGAGAGAGATTTATTGATTTTCTCCCTATAAGGCCAAAAATTCCTCACTAGGTAACAATTTTTGTTGGATTTCATCACTTATGCTATAAAGTATATGTGCTCAATTCATCAAGTGCTATCTTTTTCTAAAAAAAACAATTTCAAGCTAAAGATTCCGACTATACTTTTAAAGACATGTTTGCAAGGAATTATATGATTAAGCTAGCAACTACTATCATAGAACTAAGGAAGGGATATCTATCAATTCTAAAATCTCTTTTTTTCGATTTTTTTATGATCTTATGGAACAAAAATACTCAAAACATATAAGACACAAATTTTCTACTTTTTCCCACCCCATACTTAAAATTACAGTGTCCCCACTGTAAGAAAATAAGAAGAAGGAAAGAAATAGAAAAGAAAAGAAAACAACCAAAAATAAAATAAAAAGAAAAAGATAAAAACTTGCAAAGTCTCAAAAGTGGAAAACAAGGAAAAACTTCATCTTCAGGCTGAATCACTGGTTTGGTGGAGGAAAGTAGTGCTCAAAGGTACCCATGAAGTCATACATCGTCCTCCAACACTCAGCATCATCCGCCTCTCTCTGACGATGCCTCTCATCCTCCATCGACATGCGAGCAGAATAGACGGTCTCTCATCTGTCCATCCTCCGATGAATATGGTCCTGCTGGAGGTGAAGTTGTTGCATCTGAGCAGAAAGATCCTCGGCCCACGGTGGTGGCATACTCGATCATGTGTACTCGGGCTGAGGAGGTGGTGGATAGTGAGGGTGGAAATGATCTTGGTACAACACCGGGTTGTATGGCATGAGTCCATAGAAATGAGGATCGGTAGGAGCTGGCGGTAGGTCGGTAGTGGTCCTCGGGGCCTCGTTAACGAAGCTGGGTGCCTCGTTAGGAATGTAGGGAGGAGGCTGGAAATGGTCGTTAACGAGCCTGGTGGGCTCGTCAACGAGGACGTTGGTGCCTAAAACTTCCGTGTCGAGGTCTTCATCCTCGAGGTTTAGCTCCTCAGTTCCTCCCTCGGTGTCGGCTTCTTCAGTGTCATCGCCAACTACCTCGGTATCCTCATCTTTATCTTCATCTTCATCCATTGCTTCACCTTCACGCTCAAATCTTCTCTCACACGGCCGTAGTGATAGCTCATCCTCCGGCTTGGGCTCTAACGGGTAAGCATGCCCGGTCCACGCTTCGTACCAATTTGGTATGTAGAGTAGCTCCAACTTGTCGAGGGTGGGTCTAACGAGGTGGTCTTGAACTTTTACTTTGAACCCTCCTTCGGCTGGAATGAAAATACCGGAGCTATACCAATAGCTCTTGTTGAGGAGTTGAGTGTGAGCCGGTGTGTATCGAGTAAGGTCGACCCCAAGGTTTTTAGCCAAAAGGCTAACCAAGTTCCCACACCAAACTTCCTTGGACTTGGTTGATTTCTCGACGTAGTAGAGCCATTCATACCCCAAATTCAAGGGACCGGGCTCCTCGAAAAGGATGGTGCGGAGACAAGCAACTTCCGTCCTCGTTGGCCTGTTCAACTCTCTCTTTGGCCAAAACATAGCGGCTAGGACTCGGAGAATGATCTTGAAGATGGGGTTGATGATGCTTGCCCCAGATAATGCCGCTGTGGAGGATTGTTCTTCCCCAGTGATGTAGCTCCATGTCCTAGTCACCCTGTAGTCTTTCAAATTGTAGTCTCTAGACGGATTTGGAAGCTCTAGGATTGCGTTGAACTCTGCCATGGTGAACTCACGGCTCACATTACCGAGCCGAAACCGGATTCGTCCCGTCGAAGTCTTCGATGGGAAGCTAGTCTCTAGAGTGGCCAAAAACTCGGATGTGAGGGCCGGAAAGTGTGGTAGATTCTCCTTCTTCAGAAGATGGGCTACGCCAAGAATAACGAAGGCCTCTTTGACGTCCGTGTAGATCCCCGTGTTTATAGCACTAGACTTCGAGAGCCAACGGGTGTTGTGGTCCTTCTCTAGAATGGCACGATATCGATGCACTTGGCCTTGAGTACTCAAAATCACGTTGTCCATGCGAGTTGGAGATGGGGACCTCTGGTTCCTTCTCTTTTTCTGAGCTCGGGTAGCGGGTCTGCTTGCACTTGCCATGAGATCTACAAAATAATCAAGAATTTTCCAAGATAAGATCCACTCAAAATAGATAGGCAAGAGACCCCATACTTGGTCTCGAAATAGCCTGGGAATTATTCGTTAACTACCCAATTGGTCGTTTACGAATCTGGACTGGATTGATCTTTAAGGCCACGCAGGGTCGTTAACGAGCCTGGGTAGGTCGTTAACGAGCCTCCAAGAACAAAATCGCAGGATTCCGAGTTTTAATCTACCGTAAAAATCAAGCCAAAAAAATCAAGCATGCAATCCTCTATACTCCTCACTAGTCACACAATCGGATATATGCACCCCATACTTGCTCGATTACCCATCCCGATCATGCTAAATTTTTACCCGAAAAGATTTTAACATGCTAAGTTTGTATCTTGATACTAGAACAAGAAAAATTCATGCTTTTCACAATCAACTTTTCTCAATGAGATGTCTAACATGAATATCCATCTCTAGATCTAGAACTACTAAGCGGAATCAAACTTTCTTGGGCAAAATCCAATCATGAACATCAATCTTCTATATGAATTCAATTCTAGACATGAAATTTCTACCCTAAAAACCATGAATTATGCAATTTTGAGTTAGGGTTTAGAAATCATACCGGAGAATCGAGAAATTGAAGAACAAGGGGTCGGAATTTGGGTGATTAACGAGCTCGGTGAAAGCGAGTTAACGAAAACTCGGATCTTCGTCGGTAGGAGGAAGGGTTTCCGGGCTTCGGTAACGACGGCTACTCGGTGGTTTGGTGAGGGATTCCGATCGGTGGTCGGAGTCTTCAAAATCTTTGGTTGAGTTTTTGAGGAGTTTGGTGTTTGGAGAATTTTGAGAGTGAAAGAGTTTTGGGAGGGGTAAAAGGGTTATATAGGAGAGGGAAGGGATAGGAAGGGGTAGAGGGGGGCGGCGGCTAGGGTAGTAAGAAGATAGACTAGGTTAAAAAAAACTTACCTGCCCCGTTTTGCCGAATCGGGTCGTTCGGACCGGGTCGTTAACGACCCTGGGTGGGTCGTTAACGAGCCACCGTAACCTCTTGAAGTGATTTTTCGATCCCTTCTCCTGCATCTTGTTAGCTCAAAATTTAATCCTAATTTCTATCCTAAAAACTACTAAAAGGAACTCAAAAGAAAGCTAAGAAAAAGAGTCTAAAAAAGAAAAGAATAATAAAAAAATCTAATTCTATACTAAAAAGCGGGTTGCCTCCCGTAAGCGCTATTTTTAACGTCGTCTGCCCAACGTACTCTTTTGACTCAAGGTGGCTCCTGTGTAGCTATGTTGGGGTCTTGAGGTACCCCATACTTAGCTTTGCAGCTTTTGTGTGCTTGAGTTGCTAAATTAGGTCCCTTTTCTTCTATCAGTATGCCTGGTAATCCTACATGATGGTTAGTGAAATCCGAAAACCAAGGTGATTTGGACTCCTCTGTAGTGCATATGATGGGGCATGGTGTAGGAACAAAAGATAAGGAATGACCATCTTTAGCAGATTCATAGTTAGAGTACTTACCTTGGTTGTATTCGTGCATGTGGGAATCGGTGATTGGCCAGTGAGGCTCGGTAGGGACGGCTGAATCGAGTTCTGGTTGAGTCAACTCGATTTGTGCGACTGCAATTGGGTCATTGGCATTCTGATCCAAGTTGAATTCTACCCGTTCCTCTCCAATATCAAAAGTGAGGAGTCCGTTTCGCACATCAACTCTTGCACCTGTTGTAGCTAAAATGGTCTGCCGAGAATTATGGGGACATGAGGGTCTTCAGGCATATCAAGGACGATGAAATCATTTGGTATAAAGAATTTCCTGACTTGAATAGGATAGTCATCCACGACTCCTATGGCCTTGACACATGATCCATCTGCCATGTACAGATTCATATCTACCGGCTCTAGTGGTCCCTAATTAGCTTTAGACCAGATTGAGAGAGGAACTAAACTAGCACTGGCGCCCAAATCACATAAAGCCTTGAAGTTGTGGTTGCCTATGCCAATCGTTATTGCAAATCTCCCTGGATCTCCTAGCTTTTCTGGTAGAGTTATTGATCTGACTTCATCCTGCAGCTCTGTAATGGATCTTTTCCTGCTAAGAATATCCTTCAAAAACTTTGTGTAAGCCGGCATTTCGCTTAGGGCCTCAGCGAATGGGATGGAAATATTAATGCCCTGAAGAATCTTTACGAAACGCTTGAACTTACTCTCAGTAGAGTCCATAGATTTCTTAGTTGGAAATGGAAGAGTTTTCACCATTCTCGGAACCAAGTTAGGCTCGAGAGGTGAAAGTACCGGGTCGTCACTAGGGTCGTTTGGTGACCTTGGTGGGTCGTTACCGACCTTGATGGGGTTGAGAGGAAGGCTCGGTTTAGAAAACTTACTTGGGGTAGGGTCGTCAGGAACCCTCGGAGCCTCATCACCTTGGTATATGGGCTCGTTATTTGCCCTCGATGGCTCGTTAACGAGCTGTTTGGTGACGTCCTCTTCCTTCTTGTCCTCAGCTTGGATTCGCTCCGGCAATGTCTTCCCGCTCCTAAGGTGCACTGCTGCTATTTGTCCCCTAGGGTTCTCCTCGGGGCGGCCCGGGAGTTGCCCTTGTGGTCTCGGAATTTGGGCAGCGAGGTTCCCTAGTTGGGAATCAACACTCTTCTTCCATATATCGAACTCTCCCCATCTTTTATTTTGTTGGTTCAGATTGGCTTGAACTTCGTTAACCTTGTTAGTCACTCCGTTAATGCCTTCCTGTAATCCTTGAACCCATGATGGTGGCTCCTGATGGCCTGGAGGTCGATAAGGTGCAAGTCGTCTATCTGGTGGAGGCATTGCATAGTTTTGATTAGTATTCTGATTTCCCTATGCCTGATAGTTGTTCGACCTGTCATTATAGCCAGGCTGGTTCCTGTATGGTCCTCTCATATAATTCATCTCAGCTATTGTCTCAGCGGTTCTAACCTGCTCTATGTTAGTGCAAGCAGAATTCCTATGTGCAGAAGAACCACATTCTTGACATGATTGAGAGGATTTCAGAAAACTTACCTGCTTCTTCAGACGGTTGACCTCATCTTGCAAGAATTGATTTTTAACATCCGGGTCAACTTCGTCTCGGTTAGGCATGTAGAGATGTTTCTGAGGTTGTGGGGTCTGCTGGGTTCCATACATGGCATCGTAATTGGACAGCTTATCCAGCAATTCCCACGCAGCTGTAGGGTTCATCTCTATGAAACCGCACGTTGTATGCGTGTTGATGCGGTTCTTGGTCTCTGCGTTGATACCCTGGAAAAAGATTTCTTGCAAAACATATAAAGGTTGCCCATGATCTTTGAATCTTTCCCATGTTTCAACGAATGTTTCATTAGGCAGCTGGTGATAGGAGGTGATGCGTTTCCTCAACTCCGTCGTCTTAGCAGGAGGGAAGAACTTTGTAAGAAATTGATCGTACAAAGCTTTCCAAGTCCTGATAGACTGAGAAGGTAGGCTCTCCAACCAGCTCAGGGCCTTTCCAGCAAGAGACCACCTGAAAGCTTTTAACAGAACATATTCAAGTGAGACACCTTCAGCAGCTATGGTGTCACATAAATCAAGAAAGTTTCTAATATGCTCCATAGGGCACTCAGTAGGTTTCCCTTCAAACTGAACCCGTTTAATCAAGGATATGAATTGAGACTTGATCTCAAAGGGTTTCTCTATCGCGGGAAGCACGATTGGAGATTCTGGCACCCTCAGTTCTGGATGCATGTACTGTTTGGCATTCCTCGGATAGGCATCAAGCTCCTCTTGTAGACGAGCATTAGAAGCTTGGTGACGCTCAGCCTCAGCAGCAGCGCCTTCTTTCTTAGTTTTCAACGCCTCCATCTGATTTCGGAGGTCTTCCATTTGAAGAGCCATCTCTTCCGGTGTGGCCATGGCTCGGTTTTCTCTGAGTCTACGGTGCAGGGAACGTTCGGGTTCTGAGCAATATCCAGTGTTGTCAAACTCGAGCCTTCGTCGTCCTACCGGCATACGCTGAGAAAGCAGACAAAGAAAGCAAAAATTAAAAACAAAAACGGGGTCGGGCTATTCCCGGACCCACAGATAAACAAACAAACACATTGCTTCCCCGGCAACGGCGTCAATTTGTTGATAGGGTTGATTAACAGCAAATAAATTTGTAGTCAAGACCCCGCTGAGTATAGGGAGGTCAGGATCGTCCACGGGAAGCAAGGTTGTTCGTTTATCAACTACTAAAAAGCAAACAAAATCAAACAAAAACACTCACAAGCAGCCTCGTTAACGACGTTGTCAGGGTCGTTAACGAACCACCGTACACAAAAGACTCAATCTAACGACCTAAATAAGTTCGGTACCGAGCCAACTAACTCAACAACGAAATTCACTTAAAGATAATTCAAATAAAAACAAAAATCTAAGACTAGGGACACCACAACATAGTCATGCATATAAACTCGTAAGAAGAATAGATCATGCCTTTAAACAGATAGATTCATCAACTTTTGTTGACTATTAAGTAAATTAACCTACTTTCATAACCCAATTCACTTAATTGCTTGTTTTGGATCTAAAGCTTGAAACTTTCGTATTCAAACAATATCAACCTTCAAGTTACTAACTTTCTCTTTCAATCAAGTTAAAAACTCAAATTACCTCAACTTTCATGTCGGTATAAGCTCAACAAACAATCTCAACAATAGAATAAAAGGCATCCAACACACAATCTTACCCATCAAACATGCTTAACTATGCCGGGCTTAACCCCGATCCTAGAAAAGAAGACTACTCACTAATCATAAATACGAAACAAATAAATTCAATAAAAGAAACTATTGAAAACAAATTACTACTCAAATTAATAACAAAATATTGTCTTACAGAAAATCAGAAGAAACCGAAAATATGCAAACCACACTCTTGACAAGATTGAGAGGATTTCAGAAAACTTACCTGCTTCTTCAGGCGGTTGACCTCGTCTTGTAGAAATTGATTTTTGACGTCTGGGTCAACATCTTCTCGGTTAGGCACATGGAGACGTTTTTGCGGTTGGGGGGTCTGCTGGGTTCCATACATGGCATAATAATTGGTCAGCTTATCCAGCAATGCCCATGCAGCCGTACGGTCCATCTCTATAAAACCACATGTTGTATGCGTGTTAATGCGCTTCTTAGTCTCTGCGTTGATACCCTGGAAAAAGATTTCTTGCAAAACATATAAAGGTTGCCCATGAGTGGGGCACTGTCTAAGCATCTCTTTAAATCTTTCCCATGTTTCAACAAAGGTCTCATTAGGCAGCTGGTGATAGGAGGTGATGCGTTTCTTCAACTCTGTCGTCTTGGCAGGCGGGAAGAATTTTGTAAGAAATTGATCATACAAGTTCTTCCAAGTCCTGATAGACTTAGGAGGTAGGCTCTCCAACCAGCTCAGGGCCTTTCCAGTTAGAGACCACCTGAAAGCTTTTAAAAGAACATATTCAAGTGAGACATCTTCAGCAGCTATGGTGTCACATAAATCAAGAAAATTTCTAATATGCTCCATAGGGCACTCAGTAGGTTTCCCTTCAAATTGAGCCCGTTTAATTAAGGATATAAATTGAGACTTGATCTCATAGGCTTTCTCTATCTCCCGAAGCACGATTAGGGACTCTGGCACCCTCAGTTCTGGATGCATGTACTGTTTGGCATTCCTCGGATATGCATTCAGTTCCTCCTGTAGACGAGCATTATCAGCTCGTTGACGCTCAGCTTCGGTAGCAACGCCTTCCTTCTCGGTTTTCAACGCCTGCATCTGGTTGTGGAGGATCTCCAATTGACGAGCCATCTCTTCAGGTGTGGTCATAACTCGATTCTCTCGGCGTCGACGGTGCAGGGAACGTTCAGGTTCTGAGTAATAACCAGCATTGTCAAACTCAAGCCTTCGACGTCCTACCGGTATGCGCTGAGAAAACAGACAAAGAAAACAAAAAAATTAAAACAAAAACGGGGTTGGGCTATTCCCGAACCCACAGATAAACAAACAAACTCGTTGCTTCCCCGACAACGACGCCAATTTGTTGACGGGCCTTCACTCGGGATAACAAATAAATTTATAGTCAAGATCCCGCTGAGTATAGGGGAGTCAGGATCGTTCCACGAGAAGCAAGGTTGTTTGTCTATCAACTACTAAAAATCAAACAAAAGCAATCAAAACACTCACAAGCAGCCTCGTTAACGACGTTGTTAGGGTCGTTAACGAACCACCGTAAACAAAAGACTCAAACTAACGACCTAATCAGATTCGGTACCGAGCCAGCAAACTCAACAACGAATATTTCTTTAAGAAAATTCAAATAAAAACGAAGATCTAGGACTAGGGACACCACAACATAGTCATGCATATAAACTCGTAAGAAGATGAGATCATGCCTTTAACAGATAAATTCATCAACTTTCGTTGAATATCAAGTAAATTAACCTACTTTCGTAACCCAATTCACTCAATTGCTTGTTTTGGATCTAAAGCTTGAAACTTTCGTATTCAAACAATATCAACCTTCAAGTTACCAACCTTCTCTTTCAATCAAGTCAACAACTCAAATTACCTTAACTTTCATCTCGGTATAAGCACAACAAACAATTTTAATCAATAGATAAAAGGCATTCAACACACAATATTACTCACCAAACATGCATAACTATGCCGGGCTTAACCCCGACCCTAGAAAAGAAGACTACTCACTAATCATAACTATGAAACAAATAAATTCAACAAAAGAAATCATAGAAAACAAATCACTACTCAAATTAATAAGAAAAATATCGTCTTACAGAAATTCAGAAGAAACCGAAAAATACAAAGCACCGAACAAAAATAACGATTAACGAACCAGGTAACTCTCGTCCACCGAGCCTCGATCTCGACTCCGATCCTCTCTCTCTATCGGCTCTTCCTCTTCTCTCTATGTCGATCTCCCTAAAATCCACCCCCTTCTAGGCTAAACAAGAGGGCTATTTATACTCAAAAAAACTAGAAAGTAATAAGGCTAGAAGATAAAAACTTTCCTAAAAAGATAGAAATAAAATCCTAAAAGATAGAAATAAAATCTAGAAAGATAACAAGACCTAGAATACATAATATAATAACCCTAAAATCATAAAAAGATACTCTACCGACACGGAAATAAATTCCCGCACAAGATCGGTGAGTTACAAAGTTAACTCTCGAAATCTCTATCTCGTGGCCTCGTTAACGAGCCCTTACAACCTCGTTAACGAGCCTGGGCTTGGTTTCTTCCACACTTCATCTCGTAAAACTCGAACTCTGACTTCTTCAATCTTGTATTCCTCTATCTTTCACTGTAGCGCTCCAAATTCAGCTCCATATAGCACCTTTTCCTTGCTAAAACCTACAAAAACACACAAAATAGAGTAGCTTCCATACTTTTCACAAAAATATGCAAAACTATCCAAAAACACATAAAACTAATCCTAAACTATCAAAACTAAGCCTAACAAACCAAGAAAACATACTAAAAACTATACTAAAAATACGAACATCATTGGTCCCCAAACATCAAAGAGTACAAGCTCCAACCTCTCCTTCTTTAGGGTTCTGGAATTGATTTGAAAGCTTACCCTCTTCTGCTTTCCATGTATGCACTCCTCACACATGTCTATCTCAATTGAACGTAGACTTGGGAGTTTCCCTTTTCACTTTCATTCCTTTCTCACTCATGTGGCCAAGTCTTTGATGCCATAAGTTGGAATACTCGTTTCCTTCAGCAAATGAGATTGAACAATAGCCTCCTGACATCAAGTCAAGAGTACCACTCTTTTTACCATGAGCTACTATCATTGCACCCTTGTGTAGGATCGTTAGTACTAGAACGAGTCGGCGACTCCTGCGAAGTCGTCGACTTTGAGTAATAAAGCAACGGAATAATTAGACAGTAGAATAAACGTTACCAACGGTCAATGACAAGCGGTGTATAGTGGATACTCCTTGTAAACCAACTAGTTTACTTAGAGAAAAACCACTCCCTTCTAAGTTTTCCTCTTGTCAGCGCCACTTCATCATCATCATCAAACATGTCCCAAGTTGCCATCATGCCTTTACCAGCTTCTCCACTTTTTCTTTTTGGACATTGCTTGGCAAAATCTCCTCTAGCCTGACATTGATAGCAAATGACATCCTTCATATCCTTCCCTTCTTTGGTTGACTCTGGAGCCTTCATGGGAGCTTTGTTGCGACTCCACAGTCTCTTCATAGCTTTAGAGATAAGAGCAACATCCTCATCTATTCCTTCAGTGTCATCGTCTCCCTGAGCCAAGTCAAAGGCTCTTTCAACCTTGAGAGCAATGTTCTTAACTTTTTCTGAGTCGAGTCTCTCAACTCTTCTTTGCTGAATGCCTCCATACATGGTGAGTTGTCCAACAAGATCTTTCAAGGTCAGCGACTTGGTTTCCTTTTGAGTGAGAAGAGATGAAGCAATACTGTCCCAACTCTTGTTCAATCCCGAGATCAGTTTGTTGGTTAGTTTCCATTGAGGAATTTCCTCACCAAGAAACTCTAGTTGATTCACGATCGTTTGAAATCTGGAATGATAATCACGAAGAGATTCTCCTTTTCCTTGAAAGATGTTATCATATTCTGCTTCGAGAGTGATAATTTTGTCCTTCTTTACATCATCATTGCCTTGATGAAGTCTTTTGAGGGCATCCCAGATTTCTTTTGCCGTTTTGTATCCAATCACCTTCTTGAGATCACCTTCAGTGAGAGCATGATGGAGCACCTTCTTTGGTCTAGCATTTTTCTCAAGCTTTTTGAAATCCACATCATCATACTCAGCTGTGGTCTTTTCAGTCTTTCCATCCTTTCCAAGAAAGGTTTCTGGACCCAGTTCAATCACTTTCCATAGCTGACCATCAAGTGAGTAGATGTGGGTCTTCATTTGTTCAACCCACCAGTTATACTCTCCAACCTTAAGAATTGCAGGTTTCCAGAGAGAGTCACTAACAGAAGTGTTGGTGGATGTCATTTTCCTGGAACAATAGTACTAAAAACACAATCTAGAGCCAAAGCTCTAATACCAATTGTAGGATCGTTAGTACTAGAACGAGTCGGCGACTCCTGCGAAGTCGTCGACTTTGAGTAATAAAGCAGCGGAATAATTAGACAGTAGAATAAACGTTACCAACAGTCAATGACAAGCGATGTATAGTGGAAACTCCTTGTAAACCAACTAGTTTACTTAGAGAAAAACCACTCCCTTCCAAGTTTATCACTTGGTCGGATTTCAAGAGTCCTTAGACTCGCTCTATTGATTTCTTGAGTGATTACAAAGCTCTCCCGTGTACAAGAATGAATCCCACACCCTTGAACCACGCTCTACCTTTGCACTCACACTCTCAATCTCACGCTATGCCTAAGATCTCTTGACACACCACTTGTACGAATCCCACGCACAAGTATTCTCTTTCTTTCTTACACACGATAATGAAATTACGCTCTAGAGTCTTACCAATAGCCTAAACACTAGGGTATTTAAACTAAGGTAAGAGAGATCTCATGCATATTATTTCCCATTCGATTAGGAAAACAATATACACTCAATCTTGTACAAATCTTTCCAAATATACAATTATGCATACACTAAAATATTCTAGGAGAATCAAATTATCTTCATCTTGATTTTAACACTCTTTTGATGATCTTCTCCTAAAATAGAACGACGCAGTTGTCTTCAATTATACGCACATGAGCTGTGCGTTCCTTTTGTAAGTAGATCGCTTCGCCAGCTGGTCATGTCAGTGACTTTGCCAAGTCGTCGACTCGACTTGCAAACTCAGGGTCACTCACTCTGGAACCATAAAAACTTAATCTTCCATCTTCTAACACCTTGAAAACCTTCCAATTATCACCGTGGAATATTGTAGTGTAACCTTCATCAGCCAACTGACCAACTGATATTAAGTTCTTTCTTAGGTCGGGAATGTGTCTAACATCCCTTAGCTTCCAAGCAAACATGTTCAACTTAATGTTTACTGCACCCTTTCCAACCACTTTGCATGGTTGATCATCTCTAAGGTATACGTACCCATGGTTTCCTGAGACATAACTATCGAAGTTCTCTTTCTTCGAAGTGGCGTGAAATGACGCTCCAGAATCTATCACCCAAGATTCTTTCTTGCTCTCCAAAGAGCAAATCAACAAATTGTCTTTTTCCAGCTGGAAGTGATATTCACCTCTTCCTTCGTCTCTTGGTTCTTTGGTGCACTCCTGCATTGATTCCTGTAGTGCTCGGTCTTCCCCCAATTCCAACACTCAATAGTCTTTGAGCTAGAGGAATTATTTGGGTTTGTAGATCTTGACTTCTTGTCTCTTGATCCACTATGATGGTTTGATCTTCCGTGTCCATTCCCTCTGGTTTAATTTCTTCCTCTTGACTCTGTTTGCAATACTGAAGAGGTTGATGATTCACCCGACCCTTTCCGTTGGATCTCCTCAGTGAGAACCAGATCATGAACATCATCATATTTTAATTTATTCCTTCCAGATGAGCTACTCACAGCTGTGACAGTAGCATTCCAACTGTTTGGAAGTGATGACAAAAGTATCAATGCTCGTACTTCTTCATCGGACTCAATTCCAACGGAACTTAATTGGGTTGTGATCGCATTAAGTGCATTCAAGCTACTGATGCATCTTTTATCATCCGCAAATTATAAAATCGCCTCATTAAATGAACTTTGTTTGATGCTGATGGTTTCTCATACATATTGCAAAGAGATTCCATGAGAACTGTAGTGGTCTTTTCTTTCGCTATGTTGAAAGAAACGTTGCGAGATTGCATCAAGCGAATGACTCCAAGAGCTTGTCTATCCAGAAGATTCCAATCTGCATCTTTCATGCCCTTTGGCTTGTTCTTTCACAGAGGTAAATAAATATTTTTCTGATATAGGTAATCTTCAATCTGCATCTTCCAAAACCCAAAATATGCACCATCAAACTTCTCAATTTTGACACTTCCTTCATCTATAGCCATTGCTCCCACTCAAATCTGACTTCTTTGGATCGTGTAGAACCAAACGCTCTGATACCAATTGTTGTGGAAAAAGATGTAACTTTTCCGACTTGTCAGATGTGTGCGAATGCAAAATAATAGAGAAAAATTCACCCAATGTCAATATTCTCTAAAATTGCTTTAATTATGAAGATAACTAAATGATTACAATGTTTAGACAACTCTCAGCCCAATATTTCCTTACAACAAAGAACTCTGAAAAGCATTCCTATTTTAATCTAAACTAGCTTTTCTCTTTTGTTTCTGGAATTACAGAACTCTTCAATTCCATCACAAAATCTTCTCCTACTTTTAACACCATAAAACCATGTTGTATTTATTCTTATTAATTGCAATAAAAATAGCTAATTGCTATTTCCAACAGCGGCTTCCTTATAATCTTATATAGGCATACGATTATGATATCTACCGACTTCTAAAAGTCCAATTCACTAGAAATTTGCAAAACGACACTCTCAAATTTGGGGATTTACTCACCGCCATTGACCGTGAACGCCACCTACAAAAGAGAGCGAATGGGAAAATTAAGACTAGATAAGTTTTTTTCTCCAAAAAACATCCTTTCTAGAAAGTAAAAGGCACGAAGAAACCTCCCTTAAATGTTTGTGAGACATCTCTCAGGTGGGCAAGTAGAACACGTCACTCAACTCTAACTTCAATTATAGGTTTGGGATCAGTTTTGTGTGTCTTTTTAGGTTGTTAAAAATCCTTGGGTACCTCAGTAGGTTTCTCAGACCAACGTCTACTAGAATTGCGTCATTCGGGGACCGATAGGGCTCTACCTCGGTGTGAGATGGTGCACGACGTTCATTGGGCAACTCTCCAACTTTTGAGCTGAATTTTTTGGAGAATCATCATTTCCAAAATAAGGAGGACTCTCTAAATTTGGGCCAGATTGGTCACTGTTTGCCTGTGGAATGCTGGTAGAGGTTTGGGTTGCGATGCTTGTCAATCCTTCGAGTGGGGATAATGGTGTGATGTTCATAAGGTAATTGACCTCATTTTGGGATGATATTTTTTTGGAGTATCTCATTTACCAAAATTATGATTTACCCTCAAAATTTGAGCTCAAAGTCCCACTGGTTGCTTGAGGAACGCCGATGCAGATCTTATAGACGGCATTCTTCAACGCACTCGTTGGGTACATTTCTTCCATAGTCCCTAACATATCACACATAATCACTATTAGCCCATAACCTTTATAAATGCTTTTTTCGGACCTAAATCTATGTAAAGTGTCACTATTTGGTCCTTTATTCATTTTCATTTTAAATTTAATTACAAATAACAACCCAAACTTTATATTTACTTTTATCATAATGCCAATGTTTATCTTTTTTTTTAAATAAATACCACAATTACACTTTTTGGGGGAAATAATATAATATCATCCTTTATCCCCCCATCCCATGCATAATGTTAATATTTATCATTTTGGTTGTTATTTGTAATAAAATTTAAAGTCAAAATGAAAAAAGACCAAAGACTGACACTTTACAAATGTTAGGGGCCTAAAAATACATTTACAAAGGTTAGAGACTAATAGTGACTATGTGTGATACACTAGGGACCATAGAAGAAGTTTACCCACTTGTCTTTATGGTCGGAGTTTGCTTGTCCTTCTTGGCATCGGCCTCCCTAAGAGCCTTGGTTTGATTTCTTAGTACCTGATCCTATAAGACTTCTTGTGGAGATATGGTTAGAAGAGTAACTAATGTGACCCTACACGGGTTCGGGTCGCTAGAGGTCGATCTAGGCTCAAAATGCCCGAATTTTCTCTGAAATGTAGTAATCAGGATAAATACGAGACCAACATTATAGTCTCGCGGGACTCTAATACTCGTATCAATGAGGGTGGGCCGATTCTAGAGATAAGAGTTGGCCGATCCAAGGGAGGACCGAACTAGAGTGAAGGGAAGTCAGAAGAGAGGGGTGACGTACAAACCAAGGACAAGGAGTTTCTCTCGATGTTAGAACATGGAATTCATTTCATATGTAAGTAATAAGGAGTCTTGAGTGCCCCTTATATAGAGGTGGCAAGCTCGAATCCCTAGGTTTACAAAGAGGGGTCGAATTGGGTCAAGCATTTAATCAAGGCCGACATCCGAAAAGCCAATAAACATAAGATAGAAACTACTAATAAAGAAAGGTGCAAACTAAAACCCTAATGGCCTAAACGGCCTTATTCTAGCTTATTGGGCCGACCTCTTAAGCATAAGAGAACACATGCCCAAAATAGTAAATACGAAAATGTAAATGCTAAAACGGAAAATACATAAATATAGCATAATCGACTAAGTCCTACGCCAAGGGGGTCACCAAGGCCTAGGGAGTCTCGGGTTGGCCGGGATTTGGTCCGAGCCTAGGCAAGGTCGCATCACTCCCCTAGATTCGAAGCGTCCTTGCTTCGAGGTGGTGTGGAGACGAGCGATCGAAATAGCAAAAAAGTGGACCTTGTCATCGACCTCGATCTTCTCAAAATCAATATGTATGGTTGATGTTCATGTTTTTAGTATAGTTTTAGGTGTTTTTCTTAAGTTGTTTAGCTTGGTTTTAGTGAGTTTTAGTGCTAGTTTTGTGTGTTTTTGGATAAGTTTACATATTTTGTGAAAAATATGGAACCTACTCCGTTTTTGTGTTTTTATAGGTTTTTCGAAGCAGAAGGGAGCATTTCGAGAGAGTTAGAGTCAGGTGGTTGATGTTAGAGTTTGTAGAGGAAAGAGAAGAAGAATACGCTTGGAAGATCCCGTCAAATCCAAGAAGAAGCTATGAAGAGTGTACAAAAAAACCAAGACAGAGAGCTCGTTACCGACCTGTGAGGGTCGGTACCGAGTTGTGCAACAGAGTTTTACTTGGAGGATTTATCAAGAGTCTACCGATCTTGTGCAGGTCGTTACCGAGGTGACATGTGTCTGTAGGCTGCGCCGACTTTTAGCAATTCTATCTTTTATCTCGTAGCTTTTTAGTTAGGAAAGTTTCTATCTCTTAGGACCCTTGTTAGATAGTTTCTCTTAGTATAAATACCCTTGTTCTAGTCTAGTTTTAGGGATAGTGAGTTCATTAGTAAGTTTTTTCAAAAGACGATAGTTTGGAGAGCACGCCTGGTTCGATCGAGAGAGAGAGGAACCAAGTTCGAGTCTTGTTCTCTGACTCGGCCTAGGTCGTTATGCCAAGAACAAAGATAATTAACCCTAATACAAGCTAGTATAGCGAGTAAGTCGGGGTCGTACACTAGAGAACTTGCGGCTTCTAGTATCAATATTTTTACCAACTAAAGACAGGGGAAATCAAGAGAAAGATCTAAACTAAACTAAAATAAGAAACAAATAACAAACAATCAAACAAAACAATAGAGAAACAAGTTTATTCAAAAGATCCACTCTAAAATAATCATTCGATTACATATTCATCCACTGATTCCTTTTACACCTATGGTTAATTCCTATCCTAATCATTAGCAATCGCAAGTCCACGGTCCAAGCAATTCTTTAACCCTAGGCAACCACGGTCACTGACAAAGTCCACGGTCCAAGCAATTCTTCAAGCGTTAGTACTAGGACGAGTCGGCGACTCCTACGAAGTCGCCGACTTTGATTAATAATGCAGCGGAATAATCAAGCAGTAAAATAAACGTTACCAATGGTCACTGACAAGCGATGTATAGTGGAAACTCTTCGTAAACCAACTAGTTTACTTAGAGAAAAACCACTCCCTTCCAAGTTTATCACTTGGTCGGATTTCAAGAGTCCTTAGACTCGCTCTATTGATATCTTGAGTGATTACAAAGCTCTCTCGTGTACAAGAATGAATCTCACACTCTTGAACTGCGCTCTACCTTTGCACTCACACTCTCAATCTCACGCTATGCCTAAGATCTCTTGACTCACCACTTATACGAATCCCACGCACAAGCACACTCTTTCTTTCTTACACACTATATGAAAATTCAGCACACTCGTCTTACCCTTAGCCTAAACAAACGAGTATTTAAACTAAGGTAAGAGAGATCTCGTGTATATTATTTTCCATTCGATTAGGAAAACAATATACACTTGATCTCTTACAAATCTTTCCAAATAAACGATTGTATGCATACTCAAATATTCTAGGAGAATCACAATTATCTTCATCTTGATTTTAGCACTCTTTCGATGATCTTCTCCTTAAATAAAACACGCAGCTGTCTTCAATTAAACACACAGGATCTGTGCGCTCCTTCCGTAAATAGATTGCTCAGTCAGCTGTTCGTGTCAGTGACTTTGCTAAGTCGCCGACTCGACTTGCAAACATAGGGTCACTGACTCTAGAACCATCAAAACTCAATCTTCCATCTTCTAACAAATTCCCCTTTTTTGATGGTGACAAACAACCTGTTTTGATAAAAGCTATCTAGCATACAAAAATAACAGAGTAGATAGAGCATATCACAAAAACCATAAAAAGTTCCCCCTAAGCTTAGTAACCGCATTATTTCAGTATTTTGATCCCCCTTATTAATCTATTCCCCCGGTTAATTCCCCCTTTTGGCATCATCAAAAAGATTGCTAAAACAAGAAAAGAAAAACAGAGGCAAATATAGAAACTTAAAACATAATATCAAAAACATTCATATAGAGTCATCCACCATAGCAAACAAAAGTACGATGCCAACACACACAATCCAGAAATACGTTACAACCAAATTGAACTAAAGAAGTCTTTTTAAAGTGGAAGAATAATATGGCAAGGAGAAAAGAAAGGATAGAGAAGGTCATAAGTGCACGACAGTCACTGACATCACGCTCCGAAGTCATTGAGCCTCTCATCTAATGCATCCAACTTTGACACTGCGTTGCCGACCATATTCTGAAGCTTTTCCATCATCCCCTTCAGAATCATGTTCTGCTCCCTGATCTCCTTCAGCTCATCATTCTCCGGAGCAGATTTTGGTCCTTCTTCTTGATTCCCCTTGTCACTGAACTCAGATGTCTTTAGTACCCACTGACCATCAACCCAGTTCCAGCCACACTTTCTAATCATCTCCTTGTTGAGAACTCTAGTATCGAGGACATCAGCACGACTGTCCACATAGACCTTATGCTCATACATCATCAAAGCAATCAGCATTCCATAGGGAAGAGCATGCTTGGCAGTTTCAAGCACATGCTTCATGTGAAGCATCATTAGACGTGGCATGTTAATCTTCTTTCCTCGGATGATCTTGTCCATGACCAGCAGATCTTGAATAGAAGCAGCGTTCCTCTTAAGTTCCCTTGGCAGCAGGTTGCTGATGAGGTAATTGAACATTACCTTCTTCTCTATTCCCATCTTGTTGACCAGGTAAGGGCTCGTGAAGTTATCATCACTGTCAGTGACAATTGTGATGATCTCATGGTCATCAACTCCTTCAGGCCAACCTCCTTTGTAATACTCAGCAAAACCTTCATGAGGAATCTCTAGACTGTCACTGACATCCTTGCTTGTAAAGGAATACGTCTTCTTATCTATAGTGTACCGTCCTATGGTCATGTTCCCCGTATCTTCAATAACCAAAGTTTCATAAAAAATCTTAACCATCAAAGGATTGTATTCATGTTCCCCTTGGATTAACTTATCCCACTTTTGCTTTTTCAACCAGTCAAGGACCTTGGTCAGTTTGAACTCCTTCATGAAATTTTCATCCCACAACAGATCCTTAGTGAAATCCCTAGACGACATATCAGAGCTCACACTTGTTTTCTTGCTCTTTTTACTAGACCCAACAGCAGACTTAGGAGATCTTCCTCTTTTCTTCCTAGTGACTTTCTCAGAGAAAGAGGAGTCACCTCCCTCTGAGGCAGCCTCAGGGGTTTCCAACCCCTTGCCCTTTTTGGCTTTAAGAGCCACTGCCGAGGCTCTAGCACTAGCAGATCTAGTTTTAGGGCGAAAAGGAGGAGACATTTCTATCTCATCGTCTGTGAGCAACTCACAGTCATCTCCAAAAAGGTCTTTTTCCAGATTTTTCTTAATAGACTCACCATAAATGGGTTTCTTAGAAACCAAGATGGGATCAGAGGGAGTACCTTCTTCAGAGTTGTTTGTTGATTCCTTTCGAGAGGGATCCTTGTCAGCCACCTTATCGGCTTTCTCAGTATCAGCATCAACGTCAATGACTTTAGAGGAGTCATTGACATCCTTTTCTTGAGGAGATAGTCGTTGGTTCTCCTTTTCATCAGCCTTTTCTTCTTTCTCTTCTCCAAAAGACCTGGCTACATTCTCTGTTTCCTCAAACTCCATCGACCCCATAATCGGAGTCTTCGCTCTCTCTTCCAATACAATCCCTGGGTTTGGGGATTTGGGTAAAGAGGATTCACCAGTTTCTGGAAAAACCATTGGTTGCGTCGTTTGGCGCGTTTTTCCAGACTCTGGTGAAGTGGTTAGGGTTTCGGTTTCGATTTGAGGAAGGAGATTTTGGGGCTTTTCAGTGGTGACGGGAGATGAGGGTGTTGATTTTGGCGGAAAGGGGTTCGGATTTTGGTTTTGTGGAGGAGTTAGGTTTTGGGATTGAGGTTCCATGGCGGTTGGAAGGACAATGGACGAAGACGATTCCCTGGACAAGAGGGCTTGAAGAAAATCATCGCCGAAAAGTGCGAGAATCTTCTTCTTTGCCGATTCAGGGCTATCGATTTTGGTTTGTGGAGAGGCAGGGAGACCGGAGTTGGACGGAGACGCTATTGGAGAGAGATGAAGGCTTGAGGTTTTTGGGTTCGAGAGAGAGAGAGAGTAGAAGTTGAGAGAGAGAAAACAGATTGAGAAGAGTGTACCTTTAATCTTGACGGTTGGGACGTAATAAAGGAATCCACTTCCATCATTAAGGAAGTTGTCAAATCACACGATCTTCTCTTTCCTCTATTTTTCAAATCCACTTTCCAATTTCAAAAGATACTGTTAAGCCATGATCTTTTTCTCGCGCCAGAAATTGCAGTCACTGACCTTGAGCACGTCGGCGACTTCTACCACAAAACTGCTTCTTTCGTATAGGTTAGGGACTAGGCTTAGAATCAACTATCATTTGGGCTTATAGAGAGGGTCAAGATCATCAAGTTGATTCTTTTGGGCCAAAACAAAGAGCTCAAAAAGGTTGCACATATACAGAATATGATGAAAGTCATCGATAGTCAAATGCATGGGGTTTCCTAAACATGATGTTTATCAAGTATGTTCAAGAATTACACCATAAAAGCATGATTTCACAACATATGCATAGCAATCAATTTTAGCCAATCATTGAGGGAATTTATGTAGGGAAATAGATCATTGAAGAGAGATCATACCTAATTCCATGCGGAGTTGTTCAAAGGGTTCACGATTTAAGGCCTTTGTGAAGATGTCTGCTCTTTGATCACTTGTTCTACAGAATTCCATAGTGACCATGCCTTTTTCAACACAATCTCGAAGAAAGTGGTGCCTTATCTCAATGTGTTTAGTCTTTGAATGTTGCACTGCATTCTTTGAGATGTTGATTGCACTAGTGTTGTCACAGAGTATGGGCAGACCCACACTTCACACCATAGTCACTGACTTGTTGCTTGATCCATAAGAGTTGTGAGCAACATGCTGCAGCCGCATAATACTCTGCTTCCGCCGTTGATAGAGCCACTGAATTTTGCTTTCTAGATCCCCATGACACAAGACAAGGCCCAAGAAATTGAGCCATTCCTGAAGTGCTTTTTCTATCAACACGATTTTCGGCAAAATCAGCATCTGTGTAGCCGACAAGCTCAAAATCAAATCCTCTTGATAACCATAAGCACAGATTGTCAGTCCCCTTAAGATAGCGAATGATTCTTTTAACAGCTTTCAAGTGGGACTCTCTTGGATCGGCTTGAAACCTAGCACATAGACAAACTCCAAACACAATATCAGGTCGGCTTGCAGTGAGATAGAGCAATGAACCAATCATACCCCGATACATAGTAGCATTGACTTCTGGATCTTTGTCATCTTTTCCAAGTGAGGTAGTCGGCGACATGGGAGTATCAAACGGTTTAGCATTCTCCAGGCCGAACTTCTTAACACATTCTCTAAGATACTTTTGTTGATGAACTCGTGTCCCATCCTCACTTTGAACAACTTAAAGTCCTAAGAAGAACTTGAGTTCACCGACCATACTCATTTCAAACTCACTACACATGAGGTCAGCGAACTTCTTCACCAGCTTATCATCTGTTGAGCCAAAGATGATGTCATCGACATAGACCTGAACAACAAGTGTGTGGCCTCTCTCCTTCAGCAAGAAAAGAGTCTTGTCTACTTCACCACGAACATACCCATGTTGAATCAAGAACTGAGACAACCGATCATACCAAGCACGTGGGGCTTGCTTCAATCCATAGAGTGCTTTGTCCAGTTTGTAGACGTGATCCGGGTGGGTGACATCTTCAAAACCCGGAGTTTGTTCAACATACACTTCTTCTTTTAAATATCCATTCAAGAATGCAGTCTTGACATCCATTTGTTGTAGCTTGAAACCATGATGAGCAGAATAGGCAATGAGCAATCGAATAGCCTCAAGACGAGCTACTGAAGCAAACGTCTCATCATAGTCAATGCCCTCCTGCTGATTGTATCCCTTAACTACCAGCCTTGCTTTATTTCTGACCACATTTCCTTCATCATCCAGCTTATTTATGAACACCCATCGTGTTCCAGTCACTGATCTGTCTTTTGGACTTGGAACCAAATGCCACACCTTATTCCTTTCAAACTGATGAAGTTCCTCTTGCATGGCACTGACCCAATCCGAATCTTTAAATGCTTGTTCAACATTCTTAGGCTCCAATCAGTGAGGATGTTAGTGACAGGATGTGCACTTTTCTGTTGATAGTTTCGGATCTGTATTTCTGTGAGGTCGCCGACTTGAGTCTGAGGCGTCTTCTCTGAATCTTCTTCTGAGTTCTCCATGCTTGAGCTTCTTTCAGGAGTTTTCTCATTATCAGACTCACTGTCGCTTGAATTTTGACTTTGACTCCTTCCCCTGTATTGTCTGAGTCGGTGACTTCAGTATTGTCACTGACTGTTGATTCTTTTGTGGAAACTGGAAGAGAGTCATCTTGAACCAGATTGTATCCTTGATCACCATCATCAAGATCCTCAATCATCGATCCTCCCATAGTGTTCTCATCAAACACCACATGAACACTTTCTTTAATCCTCCTTGTCCTTTTGTTGAACACTTTGTAGGCTTTGCTATGAGGAGAATATCCTACAAAAGTGCCAACATCACTTCTTGGATCAAATTTTCCCAAACTATCTTTGTCGTTGTTGTGAACATAGCATTTACATCCAAAGGTGCGCAAGTGGGTGACACTGGGCTTAATTCCTCTAAGCAATTCATATGGAGTTTTTCCAAGAAGTGGTCGAAGCATAGCTCTATTCATCACATAGCAAGATGCATTTATGGCTTCACCCCAGAAATTTCTTGGAAGACCACTTGAAATGAGCATAGTCCGTGACATGTTTTCTAAGGCACGGTTTTTCCCTTCGACAATGCCATTCTGTTGAGGAGTTCTTGGCGCTGAGAAGTTGTGACTTATGCCATTTTTCTTGCAAAAGGACAGAATTTCAGAGTTGTCGAATTCTGTACCATGATCTGATCTGATTGATACAAGTGTAACTCCAAGCTTTTTCTCAACAACCTTCACCCATGCTTCAAATTCTTCAAAAACCTGATCTTTAGAAGACAGAAAAACAGTCCAAGTGTACCGTGAAAAGTCATCAACAATGACAAAGATATAGTTGTTTCCCCCACGACTTTGAACACGCATAGGACCACATAAATCAATATGAATGAGTTCCAAGGGTCTAGCAGTACTTACCTCCTTTTTGGATTTGAAGGATGACTTTACTTGCTTACCTCTCACACAGGTCTCACATTCTTCATGCTTATTTGGAACAATCTTAGGTAGTCCTCTGACCAATTCTTGTTTATGAAGCTTGTCAAGAAGTTGAAAACTCGCATGACCAAATCTCTTGTGCCAGAGGTCGGCGACATCTGTAACTGTTCTAAGACACAGTTTTTCTTCAGGCTCAAAATAGGGGTCCACCTTATACAGATTGTTTTCACATACCCCTTTCAGAAGAATCTTGCCTGAACTAACTTCTTGTACCAGACAGCCATTCTTATCAAACACAACTTGATATTTTCCATTAGCACAGATTTGAGAGACACTCAATAACTTGAAACTCAGATTGTCAACAAGATTCACATTGTCTATGGTTAGCTTATTTGAAAATCTTACCATACCTATACCTGAAATACCACCTTTACTGTTGTTGTCGAAGGTAATCTTACCTCCCTTGTATTCTTGAAGTGAGATGAAATCTCTGGGATCTCCCGACATATGAGTTGAGCATGCACTATCAATGAACCAGGGTTCCTGGTCGCCCACTTCAAGCTGTATTGAAACAATTAGTTCTTACGAACCTAGAGTTGTTTGACTCCTCTAGGTTTGGTAACATAAATAGTCTTTGAACAACATTTGTCACAACTAGCACACACAGACCCTGGAGGACAGTCAGTGACAATGGATATGTCATGACTAGCACTCAGAGTCTATGACCTTGCATTTTTATCATCTCTTGCTTTCTTGTGACAATCATGTTGATAGTGACCAGGCTTGCCACAATACCAACATGTTCTGTGAGGCTTTAGGGCAACGTATTTGCTATAGCCCGGATAGATGGGTTTGTTGTTGATGCAAGATTGAAAGTCAATTTGTGAAGGAGTCGAGTTCGACTTGTTTTTGCCATACGTTGTGCACCTTTTGATCAGGATACCATTGTTGCTTCCCTTTGACAGGCTTAGCCATCACATGTGTAGAACAACTTGCATTGTCACTACACATAGGAGTTTTGCCTCTAGATGCAAGGGGAGCAACCTTGGTACCCTGAGTATTGGGTGCACGAACAAAGCCAATTCCAGATCTGTCTACCTCCTTCACAAACTTCCTTTTGTAGTCATTTCTGACTTCTTGGGCCTTTTCAGCAACAAACTCATCCAACCATTTCTTTCTTTTGGTCTCATCTTTGATTTTAGAATTTTCTAACTCACTAGATAACTTAGCATTACCCAGTCTAAGCATGAGTCTTTCACCTTCTAGGTCAGTGACTTGTTTTTCTAAGTCATTGACTTGTTTTTGCAAGTCAGTGACTTGGATCTTTGATTCTGAACATGACTCACAGGTTACTGACTTAGGAGATGAAATTTTTTCAAGTTCGATTGCTTTAGAGGACCAGTGTTTGTTATCATCGAAGAGATTGGAGATAGTTTCTTCATTATCTTCCAACTTTTCAATTAACTCAGTTACCTGAGTTCCAAGCTTTTCAATGATAGCAACCAACTGTTCTCTAGATTTTTTTGACAAAAGAGAAGAAAGTTCAGAGTCATTTACCTCTTGGGAAGATTTGTCTTCGATGGCCATGCAGCACTTTCCTATAGCTGGCGCTATCTCATCATCATCATCGGACATATCCCAAGTTGCCATCATGCTTTTACCTGTTTCTCCACTTTTTCTTTTAGGAAAGTGTTTGGCAAAGTGTCCCTTACCCTGACATTGATAGCAAATGACATCCTTCATGTCCTTCCCTTCCTTGATTGATTCAGGAGCCTTTGAGGGAGCCTTGTTACGATTCCACAGTCTCTTCATAGCTTTAGAGATGAGAGCCACATCCTCATCTACTCCATCAGTGTCATCGTCTCCCTGAGCCAAATCAAAGGCTCTTTCAACCTTGAGAGCAATATTCTTTACTTTTTCTGATTCGAGTCTGTCAACTCTTCTTTGCTGAATGCCTCCACACATAGTGAGTTGACCAACAAGGTCTTCCAAGGTCAGCGACTTGGTTTCTTTTTGAGTGAGAAGGGACGAAGCAATGCTGTCCCAACTTTTGTTCAATCCAGAGATCAACTTGTTGGTTTGCTTCCACTGAGGAAGCTTCTCTCCCAGAAATTCCAGTTGGTTGACAAGAGTCTGGAATCTTGAGTGGTAGTCACGGAGAGACTCACCCTTTCCTTGAAAAATATTTTCATATTCTCTTTCGACACTTATGATCCTATCTTTCTTCACATCCTCATTCCCTTGATGAAGTCTTTTTAGAGCATCCCAAATTTCTTTTGCAGTCTTGTACCCGATGACCTTTTTGAGGTCACCGTCGGTGAGAGCAAGATGAAGGACCTTTTTTGCTCTAGCATTCTTTTCAAGTTTCTTGAAATCAACATCATCGTACTCAGCAGTGGTTTTTTTTGTCTTTCCATCCTTTCCAAGAAAGGTTTCCGGACCTAACTCAATCACTTTCCACAGCTGACCGTCGAGAGAGCATATGTGGGTTTTCATTTGTTCAACCCACCAATCGTACTCTCCTACTTTGAGAATCGGAGGCTTCCAAAAGGAGTCATTCACAGAGGTGTTGGTGGACGTCATTTTCCTGCAGAAAAAGTACTAAGAACACAATCTAGAGCCTAGGCTCTGATACCAATTGTAGGATCGTTAGTACTAGGACGAGTCGGCGACTCCTACGAAGTCGTCGACTTTGAGTAATAATGCAGCAGAATAATCAAGCAGTAAAATAAACGTTACCAATGGTCACTGACAAGCGATGTATAGTGGAAACTCTTCGTAAACCAACTAGTTTACTTAGAGAAAAACCACTCCCTTCGAAGTTTATCACTTGGTCGGATTTCAAGAGTCCTTAGACTCGCTCTATTGATATCTTGAGTGATTACAAAGCTCTCCCGTGTACAAGAATGAATCTCACACTCTTGAACTACGCTCTACCTTTGCACTCACACTCTCAATCTCACGCTATGCCTAAGATCTCTTGACTCACCACTTGTACGAATCCCACGCACAAGCACACTCTTTCTTTCTTACACACTATATGAAAATTCAGCACACTCATATTACCATTAGCCTAAACAGACGAGTATTTAAACTAAGGTAAGAGAGATCTCGTGTATATTATTTTCCATTCGATTAGGAAAACAATATACACTTGATCTTTTACAAATCTTTCCAAATAAACGATAGTATGCATACTCAAATATTCTAGGAGAATCACAATTATCTTCATCTTGATTTTAGCACTCTTTTGATGATCTTCTCCTAAAATAAAACACGCAGCTGTCTTCAATTAAACACACAGGATCTGTGCGCTCCTTCCGTAAATAGATTGCTCAGTCAGCTGTTAGTGTCAGTGACTTTGCTAAGTCGCCGACTCGACTTGCAAACATAGGGTCACTGACTCTGGAACCATCAAAACTCAATCTTCCATCTTCTAAAAAAATCAATTACCAAAACCTCACGAGTTCATACATCAGAGCTTCACCTTCAAACAAACCCCAAAGGGTTTAGTTCTCCATAAAAACTGAAAATAAACTAGGTTAAACTCATAAGTAGACACTCTAAAGTATGTTATCAAACTGAAGACGAAACTATGTATAAATACTAAAAACATCCGAACAAAACTAGATATAAAAATATAATAAAGATAAAATAAAAGATCGAAGGCGGCGCTGAAACGGCCAACCCGCGAGCGCGGGTCGTCACCCGCGGGCGCGGGTCTACCGAGACTTCAACTCCTCGCGGGATTGGGTCGCCCCGCGATCTCGGGCCTTAACCCGCGGTCGCGGGCTAGCTCTCGGCCCTCTCGGATCTTCACTTCACCGTGGTCTCGGCTCCGTACCCGGGGGCGCGGGTCTTCAGTCCTCGTAAAGTCTTCTTTCTCGTACTTCTTGCAACCGCTGTAAAGCGGGTCTTCAGCTCGAACTCAGATCTCTGTCTTCAAAGTCTTCATTTGTAGGCTTTACTGAATTATAATTAAACACCCTAATCTAGCCTTAAAGACTCAGAAATCCTAATAAAAATACATAATTACGCTGTACAGAATCCAACGTATCATTCTCTTTTGTTCCGATTTCGAACGTGGTTGTATCGAAAGACGAGATTTTTATAATTCAAGTAAGCTTTTATTTCAATGTTCTCATTCAATCTAGTTGTTTATTTTATCTCGATTATGAGTGAGTAGTTTATTTTTTTAGGATCGGGGTTGAAACCCGACATAGTTATGCATGATTGAATTTGTGTGATGAATGTTTGATTGCTCTTATATCCTTTTATCTACTTGATTTTGTGGTTATACTTAGATGAAAGTCAAAGTAATTTGAGTTTATCGCTTGATCGAAAAAAGAAAGTAGTGACCTTGAATGTTGATATTGTTCGGTAACGAAAGTTTCGAGCTTTGGATTCAAAATAAGTAGAAAATGAATTTATTTATGAAAATTGATTGATTTACTTGCTTAGATCAATGAAAGTTGATAGCTTTATCTTTGAGGCATGATATTTATCCTTCACACTATTTCGTATGCATGATTATGTTGTGGTGGCACTTGTCCTAGATCTTTTTACCTTTGAATTACTTTCGTTTTTCCTTCGTGCAGACTCGTTACCGAGGTACATAGGTGACTCGGCTAAAGTCGTTGTTGCCAAGATCAAAAATAAATAACCCTATTCTACTAACTAGTATAGTAAACAAGCAAGGGGTCGAACCCAAGAGAATCGGGCTTCTGGTCAATCAGCAATTAACAAGACAGGGGTTTTGGGATTTAGGCAAGCAAATAAATTCAAGTAATAAATCAATTAAGGAAAAGAAGAGTTCATTCAATCAATTCCACCTTTTTAATCATTTAGATCATTGATTCATCCACTTGTCTATTAATTCCCATGTTAATTCCAATCCTTATAAAAGATTTCCGCTTGTCCACGGTCCAAGCGAAATTATGATATGAACAAGAACGCTTAATTCAAATCATGCAAAGTATTAAGGATAGAAGGATATTAAATTATGCAATCAAGCTACGAGTCTCATTCATAAAATAACAATCAAACACTCTTTCTCAATTCTAGTCCACGGTCGTAGAAAAGAGTTGTTTCAAGGATAAATAAGATTGCACAGACAACAATCAAACTAATCCAAACAGTAGAATATCAATCAAATTCAACAAGTCGCGCGCCAAGAGAAATCAATTGATAATCATAAAATTAAGCACAAGAGTTTTGATATTAACCAAGGGATAGAAAAGTTACCAGAATCTCACGAATTACATAAAAAAGCTTCCTTGATCAAACAAACTCCAAAGGAAATTAGTTCTCCATAATAAAACTAAAAACTAGAATAATCTCTGAAAGTGTGCTAGAATAATGTATGCTAAAGTCTGTCACGAAACTAAGCTTAAATAGTAGAAAAACAACCGAAATATAAAAATATAAAAATAGATAAAAGATAGAATAAAACGGAAAGTCGGCGTCTCGGATATAAAGCGAACCGCGAGCGCGGTATCAAACCGCGAGCGCGGATCAAGTGATCTCCCTCGGCCGCGGATCCTCGGACAACCGCGAGCGCGGATCCTTCTTTCAACATTCTGGTGTCAACTTCGGAGGTGGTTTTGACCCACTTAGAGTTGGAATTTGAACTCGCCGTAGAAACATGAATTGTAGCTCTTCGAGTTAGCTTTCCAATGATACCAAATTCAGCTTCATCCGATCACCGTATCTCCCGGAATAAGCGTTACAAGAAAGTGGTGTCGAAACAACTCCAAATCAACACTTATCTTCAAAACTCTTGCAATTCTTCAAATCGTGTCTTCGGTCTTCATATAACAATTATGCTCAAAACAAACCTAAACACACTCAAAGCATACCTAAAATACAAGAGTTAACCTATGCTAAACTAAAGCGTATCAATAGGTCGGTACCGAGCCTGTAGTTGACTGTGTTTAGTTGCTTAGTTTGTGTTGAAACCCAGTGTCGTTACCGACCCTGACAAGGTCGGTACCGAGGTTTTCGTAACCTTGTTTTCTTCTATTTTGCTTTGTTTCTGTGTTTTTCTGTTTCATAGTTTAGTAATCAAACAACCTTGCTTCTCGTGGATGATCCTGACTTCGCTATACTCAGCGGGGTCTTGACTACAAATTTATTTGTTGTCGAGTTAAAAAACCCTACCAACAAATTGGCGCCGTTGTCGGGGAAGCAACAATTCTTGTTTGATTACTCGTGGGTCTTGGAATAGTCTGGCCCCGTTTTTATTTTTAATTTTGTTTTCTTTTGTCTGTTTTCTCAGCTTATGCCAGCCGGACGTCGCATGCTCGAGTTTGATAACACTGGTTATTATTCTCAACCTGAGTGCGCCCTTCACCGAAGAAGAACAGGAAACCAAGCCATGACGATGACTCTTGAAGAGATGGCTCAACAGATGGTTGCGCTCCAGAGGCAGCTCGATGCCACACAATTGGAGAAAACCGCTCTACAAGAACAACTCAATGCCTATCCGAGGAATGCTAAACAATATATGCATCCAGAACTGAGGGTGCCACAGTCTGCAATTGTGTTTCCGGAGATAGAGAAGACTTTTGAGATTAAGTCTCAATTCATATCCTTAATTAAACGGGCTCAGTTTGAAGGGAAACCTACTGAGTGCCCTATGGAACATATTAAAACTTTTCTTGATTTATGTGACACTATTGATGTTGAAGGTGTCTCTCTAGAGTATGTTCTGTTAAAAGTGTTCAGGTGGTCTCTTACCGGAAAGGCCCTGAGCTGGTTGGAGAGCTTACCTCCTAAGTCTATCAAGACTTGGAAGGCTTTGTATGATCAATTTTTGACAAAGTTCTTCCCTCTTGCTAAGACAACGGAATTGAGAAAGCGTATCACCTCCTACCACCATCTGCCTAACGAGACCTTTGTGGAGACGTGGGAGAGACTCAAGGAGATGCTCAGACAGCGCCCCACTCATGGGCAACCACCATATGTGCTCCAAGAAATCTTCTTTCAAGGGATTAATGTTGACACAAAGAACCGCATCAACATGCACACTGCTTGCTGTTTTATTGAGATGGATCCCACCGCTGCATGGGAACTGTTGGACAAATTGACCAATTACGATGTTATGTATGGGACCCAACAGCCACCGCAGCCACAAAAACGTCTCTACATCCCAAATAAAGACGAAGTTGATCCTGAAGTCAAAAATCAATTTCTACAGGATGAGATCAACCGCCTTAAGAAACAGGTTAGTTTTTTGAAAACCTCTCAACCTTGTCAAGAGTGTGGCTCTTCTGCCCATAGTACTTCTGCTTACACTAACATTGAGCAGTTAAGAGCCGCTGAGACATATGTTGAGATGAATTATATGAGAAGACAATACAAGAATCCTCCTGCTAATTATGACAGGCCAAACAACTACCCGGCTTGGGGAAATCAAAATCAAAATCAAAACTATACATCCCCTCCTCCGAATGGACGGCTCGCGTCATATCGATCTTCAGGCTATCAAGAGCCACCATCTTGGGTGCAAGGACTTCATGAGGGGATTAATGGAGTAAAGAATGAAATCAACGGAGTCCAAGCCAACCTCAATAATCAAATGAAAAGATGGGGAGAGTTCGATAATTGGAAGAACAACGTTGACTCACAACTAGTGAACCTAGCTGCACAAATTCCGAGGCCGCAAGGGCAACTCCCGGGCCGCCCCGACGAGAACCCTAGAGGACAGATCGCAGCCGTACACCTCAGGAGCGGAATGACGCTACCAGATCATGCCGAAGCCAAGGAAAAGGACCCCGGTACTGAGGAAGATGCCACGACCCAGATCGATAATGTGCCAAAGAGGGTTGTTACCGAGCCTAAAACACTCGGTACTGATGCTCCCAAGCTCGTCACCGACCCCAACCCAGGTAAGTTCTCTACGCCGAGTCACTCCCTCAGTCCTAGGTTTGATAACGACCCCACCAGGGTCAGTACCGACCCTTCCGCGGCACCGATCGACCCGATTGTCGACCCGATAGCACCACCTCTCGAGCCCCCTATGGTTCCGAGATTGGTGAAGTCTCTCCCCTTGCCTACTAAGAAGTCTAAAGACTCAATAGAAGGCAAGTTTAAGCATTTCGTTAAAATTCTTCAAGGCTTAAATATTTCTATACCATTCGCTGAGGCCCTAAGCGAAATGCCGGCTTACACCAAATTCTTGAAGGACATTCTTAGCAGGAAAAGGTCGATAACAGAGTTGACAGATGAGGTCCGATCCATAACCCTTCCGGAAAAGCTAGGTGACCCAGGGAGATTTTCTATCACTATCGGGATTGGCGACCATCGATTCAAAGCACTATGTGATTTGGGAGCCAGCGCCGGTTTACTTCCCTTGTCTATTTGGTCAAAAGCTAATATGGGACCTCTGGAACCCGTTGATATGAGGTTGTACACGGCAGATGGATCTAGTGTAAAGGCTACAGGAGTCGTTGATGATTTTCCCATTCAAGTGGGCAAATTCTTCATACCAAACGACTTTATTGTCCTTGATATGCTTGAGGATCCTCTAGTGCCCATCATTCTAGGCAGACCATTCCTTGCTCCAACAAGTGCTCAAGTCGAAGTTCGAAAAGGACTCCTCACCTTTGACATAGGAGAAGAGCGGGACGAGTTCAACCTTAATCAAAATGCCAATGACATGGCCGCAGCCGCACAGATCGAGACGCCCCAGCCAGAGCTCGACATTGCTAAGCCCGAAGCTTCCCTTTCAAGCAAAATGATTATGAGAGCGCTACTAAGCCAGCTACCGACCCCCCTAGGGTCGGTACCGAACCCTTCATATATCAATATGATGAGGGAGGCGCATTCTGGCACGATACCGAGGGAGGCTTTGCTTCAGACTGGGCAATAACGACCTCAACTGCCTCGGTGCCGACGCCCTCACTGACGGATCAAGGTGAGTATTCTAACTTTAGATTCACTATCTCCGGTCATGATCATTCCCTATATCATATTCCTACACCATACCCTACTATTCATGTTATAGATGAGTCGAAACCTCCTTGGTTCTCGGACTTCACTAACCCTTGTGTAGGAATATCGAGCATACTTTTAGAGGATGAGGGACCGAATTTAGTAAGAAGAAATAACAATGCCTTTACCGCTAAGTATGGGGTTTTCCACGACCGCGACAAAGCTGAAAAGGAGCCACCTTGATTAAGCCAGGTAAGTTCGTCGGGCTAACGACGTTAAAAATAGCGCTTACGGGAGGCAACCCGGTTTTAGTTTAGTTTTCTTTTCTTTTTATAATCCTTTTTCTTAGCATTCTTTTGAGTTTTTAGTAGTATAGAAGTTTGCGGGATAGGATATTTTTGAGCTAACATGTCAAAGAAGTTGGGCACGATAAGGCGCCGAAAAACAGAGTCGCCCAAGCTCGATACCGAGCTGTGAGGGTCGGTACCGACGTGCGACAAAACCAAGATCAAGACGCGTATCACAAGTAAGTCTTATAAACCTAAAATCCTTCCTTCCTTGCCTCTCTTCTCACGCCGCCTCTACTCTAAGCCTTCAAAAAAAACACTCCCAAAGCCTCAAATCCCACACCAATCTTCAACCAAGCTGTCAAGATCTAACCGATTCTCACTCGGATTCCACGCACCGCATCCAATCCCTCAAACCCGTATCCTTCTCGATAACGAAGAAACACTCCGTTGGTTCGTTACCGAAGCTCAAGCCCTCGTTACCCTTGCAAATCAAATTTTCGTTCTTCAATTTCATTAATTCTACGATGTGATTTCTAGAACCCTAAACTCTTTTCTTGAAAATTCATGGTAATTTTGGGTAGTTCTCATATCTAGATCTTTGTGCGAATTCGAGATTGCGTGTCTATATTGCATCGTGCTACCTTATTTCTATTTTGGTGATTAATCTTGTTTGATTTTCGGTTTCCTCATGCTTGATTTGCAATGAATTTTGATAATAGAAAAGCATGAAGTAACTTGTTCTTGATTTGCATGATTATCAAGTATTTGATTGTGTTTTTGTGTGGAATCTTGCTTGAAATTGTGCTAATTGTCAAAAATTTGGGGGTTAGAGAGTCGGAAAACCCTGCACAATGTTCTCGCCCAGGCTCGTACCGACCTGTAAGGGTCGGTACCGACTTGTGATTGGCCAGAACCATAGTTGAACCCAGAGACATCGATATCGACCCTCTTGGCTCGGTACCGAGGCGGGTCGAGGCCATTTCCGGATGCAAGTATGGCGTTTTTCTTGTTGGTTTGAGTGGATCTTACCTTGGATCTTTAGGGTGTTCTTAGGTACCAAATGGAAAGCACAAGCAGAGCCAACTCTAGGGAAAGAAAGAAGAGGAGGACCGAAAGATCTCCATCTCCTCCTAGAATGGACGAAGTCATCCTGCCGACTCGGGAGCAATTGATGATCTTCAACTCCGTCATTGAGAAGGACCACCTCACAAGATGGTTCTCGAGGTCAAGTGCCAAGGCCAACGGCATCTATGAGGATGTCAAGCATGCCTTCACTATTCTCGGCGTGCCACATCTCCTCAAAAAGGAGGACATCCCGCATATTTCAGAGGATTCAAGGTGGAATAGCCACCACGGTGCTTGGACAGACCGTGGCGATTACTCGGGACAAGCTGGAGTTACTACATGTGCCAAACGGGTATGAAGCATGGACGTCTCAACCATTCCCCTTGGACAAAAAGCCTCAAGACGCGCCGACACTGCGGGAATTTGAGACGAGGTATGAGCGTGAAGGAGCTGCTATGGAAGAGGAAGAGCCAGCCGCTACGGCAGGTCTCAGTATCGAGGTCCCACAGTTCGGTACCGAGGCCCCAGCACATCACGCCAACATCGTTACCGAGCAACATGGCCTCGGTACTGATTACTTTGAGGCTAGCACTGAGGGTTTTTACTTCGACACCGAGCCTGCTCACCACCCTACCGAGCCACACGCGTTCGGTGTCGTGCCTTATGCCCCTTTTGTCAAGCACTGCCACTTCCAACAGCACGCCCATTACCAGCTGCCGCCCCAAACCAACTACGCTAGTTCCGATGTTCCTTCATGGGCACACGATTTGTTTACTCAGATGCAGCAGCTGAACTTGCAACAGACACAACTCCACCAATGGATGAGTCATTGGGAGGATGTGTACTCAGCTCGCATGGCTCTTGAGGATGCAAGGCAGCAAAGGGCTGACGCTCGCTGGCTGACGATGGAGCAGCGTGTGACGGTTGATGAAGAACGTTGGCGGACGATGTACCAGTTTATGGGCAACTTTGAGCGCCAATTCCCACCACCACCTCAATGATGATTTCGCTTTCAAGGATGTTTCTTTTGCTTCGATAGTTATCTTGTGAGTTTCTTTCTTTTCCCTATCTTTTCTTATGATTTGCTTTATTACAGTGGGGACACTCTAATTTTTAAGTATGGGATAGGGAGGGAAAAGAAAACTTGCTTGTTTGTTAGTTTGTTTCTAGTTTTAGTTGTTCTTGTTTTTAAAAAAGAAAAGAAAAAATCACAAAAAAATTGAAAAAGTTGAAAAATTCAAAAAAAAAGATTTTTAGAATGGATGAATACCCTTTTCTTATGGTTATATGATAGTTAATTGCTTGCATGACCATGTAATATCCTTTTAGCATGTTTTTGATAGTATAGCCTAAGTCTTATGATGAAATTGTTTTTATAGAGAAATAGCATATGATGAAATTGAGCATGTATAACTGTTAGCATAAGTAGTTGCAATCCAAAAAATTGACCTTGTGAGCTCTTATTTTTAGCCTTGATTTTCATGTGTGATTTGCTCTCTTTATGTATATTAATCTCTTGGAATTGTGATGGTTGTCTATTTCTCAAGACCTATATAAGATTTTTAGTTCATTACTTGTGGAAGTCATATGACAAAGAACTTATTTTTCATAAGCCCTATTAATCCTTATCCACCCTTACATTATCCTTCTTTTTGACAGCCAATTTGAGCTTAAGCCTTTTTATTTGTAGCTCCACAAAATTTTCTCTAGCCGAGATAAGCTTGACCCTATCCGGGGATTAGGACTTAGTTGGAGAGGAATTGTTTTGTAGAGTGCAAAAGAGATGTGTTGGTTCAAAATAAGGGTTTGGGTTGGGTAGATTGGAAGTCTCTTGTTTCAAATTATGTAAAAAGATCTCTTGGTTGAAGAATGCACAAAAGAAGGAAGAAATGTCAAGATCGATACCAGCCTGTGTGGGCTCGGTACCGAAGGTTTAAGAGAAAAAAAGAAAGAAAATTCAGCTCGATAACGACCCTTTCATGTCGGTACCGAGGTATGTCGAGAGGAAAAATGGAAAAAAATGTTGAAAAAAAGAAAGAAATAAGAGGAAGATGTGCAATATTCAAAACTTAAACCAAGAGTTTTCTTTATGTTTTTACGAGGCTTTCTAGGATTTAAATGGTGAGTGAAGAAGAAGTGCATAATGAGAAGTGAGTTTGGTATATGTTTTGATGACAGTTTTGGTTGTTGTGTGAGTTTTTAGGAGTCTTTGATTCCCGGATATTATTAGCACCACATGACCAAAATATTTCCACGCCTATTTGTTATTACCAAGCCCCATTACAACCCGGCCGAATGGGAACTTCTATGAAGTTTTTCATTGAGCCTAAGTTCTCTTGATGATTTTTTCTTGTTTTGACAAATCTTTGGCGGAGAGTTTGGTGATATAAGTTCCAATTTCTATGAGTTTTTGCATATAAGATTGAGTTGAGAGATGAATTTATAGCCCAAACACATGAGGGTTGAGTGAAACACTTTATCCTTGGTGAGGTTGGATTGTGGTTGCTTATGTCTATTAGTGCTTACATATGTGTGATGACGTTAATAGTCATTTGCTATTTTTGCTATGCTTTGAAAATGCTTTTTAGATAAAGGCTATTGCTTGATGAGCATGTTGTTTGGTTTTGGTTTATGTCTAGTGATTGCTTGAGGACAAGAAAGCTTAAGTATGGAGTATTTTGATGTTCATGTTTTTAGTATAGTTTTAGGTGTTTTTCTTAAGTTGTTTAGCTTGGTTTTAGTGAGTTTTAGTGTTAGTTTTGTGTGTTTTTGGATAAGTTTACATATTTTGTGAAAAGTATGGAAGCTACTCTGTTTTTGTGTTTTTATAGGTTTTTCGAAGCAGAAGGGAACATTTCGAGAGAGTTAGAGTCAAGTGGTTGATGGTGGAGTTTGTAGAGGAAAGAGAAGAAGAATACGTTTTGAAGATCCCGTCAAATCCAAGAAGAAGTTATGAAGAGTGTACAAAAAAACAAGACAGAGAGCTCGTTACCGACCTGTGAGGGTCGGTACCGAGCTGTGCAACAGAGTTTTACTTGGAGGATTTAGCAAGAGTCTACCGATCCTATGCAGGTCGTTACCGAGGTGACCTGTGTCGGTAGGCGGCGCCGACTTTCAGCAATTCTATCTTTTATCTCGTAATCTTTTTAGTTAGTAAACTTTCTATCTTTTAGGACCCTTGTTAGATAGTTTCTCTAAGTATAAATACCCTTGTTCTAGTCTAGTTTTAGGGAGAGTGAGTTCGTTAGTAAGTTTTTTGGAAAGACGATAGTTTGGAGAGCACGCCTGGTTTGATCGAGAGAGAGAGGAACCGAGTTCGAGTCTTGTTCACTTTTGTTCCGATTTCGAACGTGGTTGTATCCAAAGACGAGATTTTTATAATTCAAGTAAGCTTTTATTTCAATGTTCTCATTCAATCTAGTTGTTAGTTTTATCTCGATTATGAGTGAGTAGTTTACTTTTCTAGGATCGGGGTTGAAACCTGACATAGGTATGCATGATTGAATGTGTGTGATGAATGTTTGATTGCTCTTATATCCTTTTATCTACTTGATTTTGTGCTTATACTTAGACGAAAGTCAAAGTAATTTGAGTTTATCGCTTGATCGAAAGAGAAAGTAGTGACCTTGAATGTTGATATTGTTCGGTAACGAAAGTTTCGAGCTTTGGATTCAAAATAAGTAGAAAATGAATTTATTTATGAAAATTGATTGATTTACTTGCTTTGATCAATGAAAGTTGATAGCTTTACCTTTGAGGCATGATATTTATCCTTCACACTATTTCGTATGCAAGATTATGTTGTGGTAGCCCTTGTCCTAGATCTTTTTACCTTTGAATTACTTTCGTTTTTCCTTCGTTCAGACTCGTTACCGAGGTACACATGTCGGTACCGAGCCAACAGTTGTTTGTGTTTAGTTGCTTAGTTTGTGTTGAAACCTAGTGTCGTTACCGACCCTGACAAGGTCGGTACCGAGGCTATCGTAGCCTTGTTTTCTTCTGTTTTGCTTTGTTTCTGTGTTTTTCTGTTTCATAGTTTAGTAATCAAACAACCTTGCTTCCCGTGGACGATCCTGACTTCGCTATACTAAGCGGGGTCTTGACTACAAATTTATTTATTGTCGAGTTAAAAAAACCCTACCAACAATGGTGTCGATGTAGGCTCCAAGAGGATCTTAGAAGGCAAGCTCAGAAGGCTTCGACATTGTGGTAGCCAAAGCACTGACATGTGGCATGTCTTAGGTTTTAAGATCGGGACTCGGTGCTACGAGTGCGAGTGTCTCACAAGGGGTAATGCTCTCACTCAGACGGTGTTTGACAAAAATTGTTAAAGGAAAACAACAATGCACAAACACATCTCATATGATTTTTTAAGTTCGACCCTTACTAATAATATAGACATGTTGGAGACTTTTGAATTTAACTTTTAATTTGAGCTGCACCCGAGTTATAACGGGTTGCCTGCGTATCCCTTTAAAGAGAATCAAGCCTTACGTGGTTCAAGAGCATAATTTTTTGGTTTGATTTTCATGCATCAGAGAAACGAGCCTAAACCCACCTTCTAGGAAGGGTTACCTAAGCTCGGTTCAACTATCGTTTGCATGGTGTGGAGAAAATTAGACCCACCTTCTAGGAAGGGTTGTCGAAATTTTCCACTAGGACTTGGGTTTATTTTTTCGGTTTAGGGTTGTGATTGAATTGGCGAGCATTTGCGCTATATGTCGAGCTTCCTACATACCCTTAATGGGATCAAATCACTGTAGTTCAAATAAGTTATTTTTTATTTGATTTGGATTTGAATTTGGGATCTGGCGACTGTACTCGATTTGATTTAATGTCGAGTTACCTACGTAGCCTTTTATAGGCGTCAAGTCTTTACGTATTTCTCCAACGAACATATTTTAATTTGAAGTTGTGATTGAGCCCGATGAACATTAGCTATATGTCGAGCTTCCTATGTACCCTTAGCGGGGTCAAATCGCCGTAGTTCGGCCAAAATGAGTTTTTTAGACTATGATTTGAAGTTGTGATTGAACCCGACAAACATTAACTATATATCGAGCTTTCTACGTATCCTAGCCTTAGTGGGATCAAATCGTTGTAGTTCCGCCTTGGAAACACTATGGCATGTTGCATTTGTCTATCCTCTGGTATCTCTAATTCCACGTACACAGGTTTCATTTTTGTATGAATACCAAGAATATATATTCACTTTGTATTTTTGCTCTTGCCTTTGTACTTATTTTATTTTATTGCTTTGATTAATGATATCCTTGTATTAGCACTAATATTAGCATGTGGACACTTAATTTGTGCCTAGTCCGATATCTACAAGAGGCAAGCAATTCCTTTTTGTTTCATCATTGACTTGAATGTACCCACAAGCATTTACATGTACTAGCCTCTCCTTTAGATAATCACCAATTTGCATAATTAATTAGTGACCAAAAGATACTAGACCACTAATTTGGATAATTAACTAGTGGCAAACTCGGGCTTGTTAACTGGTTAAGTAGTCAAAAGAGTCTCAACATAGATCAGAATTGATGACGAGTTTATTTGGATACTCATATATTGATTGTTTGACTATGTTATGCCACCGATTTGATTTTCCAGAACGAGTCGAATCATAATATGTGATTGTTTATTTGATCCAGGGGAAGTACAAGTATTCAAGGTAATTTTCTTAATTTCCAAACTTGTCCAAACATTAGGTCTTCATATGAATTAATGCTAATTTGTGATTGGTATCACCGTTGGCGAGCGTGATCGTCGCGTCCTCCTTTGATGCATTTTGTTTGTGAAACAATATTAGTAGCTAGACAACTTAGGCATACAATCAACAATCTGAGCGTTTTTATATGTTGTCTGAGGCATCAACCAACTTGTGACACGCTAAGTGCGATTGTCGAACTCGATTGCCGCCTCCACCACATCGTCATCATGGCAAAGGTAATAAACAACTTTAGTGTATAAGTTGTGCCAAGGCTATCAACAACTTGAACATGCATAGATCATTTTAATCTATTTTCTTCCAAATGATAATTTGCTTGTGTACGTTGATATATACTAGCTTGCCCATGTGACAAGAATTCAAGCTCAATCACGTTATTGTATGTTGGTACTTTGTTTGCACTTTCACTTGTATTCCCAAATGGGTCCCTTGTTTGCACTTTCACTCGTGCTTTGGATCGTGGTGGATATTTTAACAATCTGAGATGATCAGATTTGTGATGAATCCATATTAGATTCAATCACATGAAATGAAGAATAAGAATGTAAACAAGAAGAGATGAGAAGGAATCTTCCATTAACAGAAAACAGAGAGAGAAAGCTTTGTAAAAGTTTGTTACAAGACAGTTGCTCGTTCTTGCTTACAATCAGCTATTTAAGGTTCTCTAATCATGTATGAAACGATGAGTTTTACATGTCTACATATATGTTTTGTGCGCTCATGTAGAACAGGATTCTCTGCCAAAAGTTGAGCAGAACGATTATCACATTTGAGAGGAATTGGCCTAGGAACTTTGACATGTAAATCCTCTAATAACCCTTCAAGCCAGACAAGTTCACTGCTAACATAAGACGTAGCTCTGTATTCACTCTCTGTGGATGACTTTGAAATAGTCTTCTGCTTCTTGCTCTTCCATAAAATGAGAGAACCTCCCAGGAAAAAACACAGTAGCTTGATAGAGACCGACATGTGAAAGTACAAATGCCCCAGTCTGCATCACTATAAGCTTCAATCTTATCCATTAAGCTAAGGGTATTTTGATATTTAAAAAATACAAAGATGGGAAAAATTTACAGCAAATCGCTATTTGCTTAATTTTGTGTAAAGAATCACTACATTTTCCCTACTTATATAATTTGATTTCAATATTTACAAGACATAAAAGGAAAGCACTACTTTACCTTATATTAAAATTTTCATTTAATTAAATAAATATTTATATATATTAAAAAGTTAATATGTCAAAATTGTTTTTATGAATTTGATAAAAAGATTTATTTATGCACGAAAACTTTTGTATTTTATAACCAAAAAGGCATATCCCCACTAAAATAAGTATTTTGTCGAGTGTTCATGAACAATGTCATCCCTTTAATTGGGCCCTTTTTTGCTAGAAAGTGTTAACAAGTTTAATGGGCAGCGATTTATCTATCACATCCTCTATCATATTGTATTTACTAGATGGTTTGGCCCGTCCGATGGACGTGATAGAATTTCGTGTCTATAGTTATTGATTTTATAAGTGGACATAGATAAATGTGTATATTATTTGAATTAGAATAAAAATGAAAAATATATGTGTGATTTGATGAAAAAAGTAATACAAAAAATTGGATTTAAACCTTAATTTTGAATGGTTGATTTGGTGCATGAAAAATATATTATAAGTCGTAAGCATTTGTTTATGAAAGGTTAAGCATATAGATATAAGTATATAGTTGTATGATTGTAATTGATGTAATGTTATATTTTTCCCTCCTTTGTATTTTTAAGGTCGTGTATTAATGGTAACAATTTTGCATTTGAATATAAATATTAGGTTCCATATCAAGAAGATAATCCGGATAACACATCCATTCATCTAATATATAGAGTCATACATATATATTGTTGTTTTTATATAATCTAGAGTTGGAATTCGAAGAGGTTGTAAATTTATGTAGGGGGTGAATTAATATTGTAATTATCTCACTTTAATTGTGATGAAATTAATTGTTTAAAACATCTTTGATATTATATCACAATTGATATAAAACTCGTAATAAACATAATTGGATATATATTTTAGGTAAAAATAGCAATGCAAGCTAGCTAGATAATAAAATAAAATTAGGACTTATCTTTGATGTAGTCAAGATTAAACCTTTTAGAATATTTCCTTATCTTCTCTTACTCATCAAGCAACACACAAAAAAAAGTAAAAGATTAGCATCAAATCCACCTCTCAAACAATAAACCAATATGTATAAAATTGATATCCTAAATTATAAACTGTAATTTAAAGTACAACCATATTTTAAAAAAAATTGCAAATAAAATTTGCATATATCAATATAGCATTGAGAAAATGGTGAATAGGAGATTGAGATAATAAAATGAAATTACCTTTGATGTAGTCAAGATTGAACCTTTTAGATTACTTCTTTATCTCCTCCTACTCACCAAGCAACACGAAAACAGGTAAAAGATTAGCGTTAAATCCACCCCTTAAACCATAAACGAATATGCACAAAATTGATACCCTAAATTATAAACTACAATTTAAAGTAGAACCAAAATTCAAAAATAACAATTTTTCAAGCAAAATCTGCATATATCAATATAACATTGAGGAATGGGTAAATAGGAGATTGAGATTTTTTTCATAATCTCTAAAAGCTAATAAAACCATGATGAAGTCTCATATATAAGGAGCTTAATCATATCTAGATGCTAAATTGAACGTTCCATTCTTATCCAAAGTTTATCTACACAAATAAATGTTATTAGGTGGAAATTAGACCATCATGTAATGTCTCTAACCCAATTCAGGAATAAAATTGTGCACTTATTGTTGTAAGTTACAAAATAGGAATTTGGAGCAATTATCCCTTTTCAAAATGGAAGATTAGTTAATCTAATTTTAATTTCAACCTCTTTTTATTGTCGGTTGTTTTTTAATGTTAAAATTAACTTTGTATTATAATAATAATAAGTAATAATTATTTTACGTTATTTTTTCAGGTTATGAGTCTTGTGGCCATGTTGATTAATTTAGCTCTACTTTCATATTTGGAATAGCAAATTATATAGTACTTCTTATATAAGTTTGAAAATAGTAGTTTGTATATATGTATATATTATACATTAAAGTGGCTTATATGTATTTGTAATGTTTATAGTTTGAGTGAGTTTTTTTAAAAAAATAAATTAAGAATGTATTTTAATTGAATGGGGGTAATAAATGGATGGGGTCACAAATCAGCCAAGAGGTTTGTATTGATTAGGTTATATAAAAGATATGAAGTAATTAGGTAAAAAGGCATTTTTATTACACCTATTTAGGCGCTTGATTCACTCCCTTAAAAAATTAGGGATTTGTCAAGTATATAAACTCAACATTTATTTTCTCTCTCCTCCCCTTTCAATCCCGACTCTCTCTACCTTCTTCTCTATCGGCTCCCAGACATGATCGAGTCCAATTGGAGGAATTTGCCCTCGTAGAAATCGCCATTGTTGTAGAACTCCAAGCCTTCTATCGCCGCCGCCGCTGGTAAGTATGACTTCCAGACCGATCAGACCGATTTCTCTCTCTTCTCGCACCTGATGTACCACTCGACGGTAGATCTGGCCAGATTTCGGGAGAATCAGAGCTTCTTCGTGGTAGTATAATCTGTTTGAGGATGAATATCAATCTTTCAATAGGTTGCTTGTTCTTTTCGGTGAAGAAGAGCGCGACGACGATGAGAATTAGCGCTAGGAGGCGGAAGCACCGCAAAGGTAGCGATGGAGGTGCTTTCCGCGCGGTTGGAGAATGACTGACCATGGAGAATTAGGTCGATCGATCATCTGTTGGTGTGCTCGATCTGGCCAAGGCGTGGTAATTTGTTCTTACTCTTTTACCTACTACTGTATAACTTAAGCTCAAATTTTATCAATCATCAAAGTGATTGTTATTGAGATGATTGTTGGAAAGAGAAATTTGCATTAACTAGAGTTGTGTGAAGTTGAATTTGATCTTGTGTTATGAATTTGGTGTCATATTCAGAATTGTTTGGTAGCTTTATCTGACTGAGAGTTCTGAAAATGTATTGGATGATATTATATCTGAATACTTAGTTCCAGTGGACAAAATTGTTGTGAGAATAAATTGTCTGAACATATTTGGACATAAATTTGGCTTTATCACTTTTGTTATTCAACAATAAAGTCTACAATTCCTTTGCTATTGGTGAAACAACATGAACCTCTAATTTATCACCTATGCCTTGAATTAGTTCGGTTAGCTCAGTCTCATGTAGATGCCTTGAATTATATTGGTGCATTGCAAGGGTTGTAGCTAGTTAATGGAGAATTATGTTATGGTGTAGTCTAAAGACTGCATCTGGAAATGTTCATAACTATGAAGTGATGAATAGTGTGCTTTGTTTTTGTTTAGAAATTTGTTTCTTGTTTGATAACTGTAAAGTCTTTTGATCTGAATAATGGATTAGAGGTTGTTCTCATGGTTACCTGGTTCTATTGATCTGAGTGGCTGCATATTTGGGGATTTCAGGTTTTCTTAGTTATATTGTCATTACTGGGTTGTTTCTAGATTTTCTCCTTGTTTCAGCTATCTAATTCGTGTGTGACATTTGCTAAAGAACTCTTTTCTTGGAGGGTTTGATTATAGTTTCTGTGTTCTTGATGATTGTACAATTTTCCAATTAATTTGCAGGATTTGGTATCAAGAGAGGGAACACAGTCGTTTTGAAGCTGATTTGGGTTATACTTGCTTCTTGTTCTGCTTGTTTTTTATGAAATTGGGCTCCATGTGGGTGAATTCTTATAATACAATAGTCAAGTGAGTAATTTTGTGTTGGTTCCTTCTTGATGACGGTAGGTCTGATCATTAACTTGCATGAAGACTAGAGAATTAAAGACTAATGCCATTCATGATTTATCCTAATAGCTCCCGGCCTGGGGAGTTACATGGAGGCCCTTCTTTGGTTTCTAATCAAATAAAAAGCCTCAGAGTTTGATGATCATGTTGGTTTGTGTTTATAAATTTTTGTTTGACAGGTAATAAAGCATGAGGAGGCACTTGGAAACCAATGGAAGAATTGGAATGGGAGATCACAAGGGGATTACCCTTTTCTGATATCTTGCTTAATACATTGATTGTGAATGGATTGATGAGGGAGATTGCTTGTAATGGGCAGTGAAGTAAGGAAGTTGTTGTTGTTACCAAAATTACTAAAGTCAAAAGTGGGTACTAACAAAAAAAGGACAGCTTGCAGCATCTCATAGTTAATAATCGTTGAAGAAATGTGAATTATTTAGAACTGTTATTTGAACATGAAAGAAAGTGACTACAAATTCAAGAAGATTGAAGAGGAATTTTATTTCCCAGAGAAAAATAGTTGCTTAGGTTGACTGGGTGGATGATTCCTTAGTCATAAGCTTCTTTTATGAGATAATAACCAGAGAATTATGTCTTGGTTTAACCAATATAATTCATAATGTACAGTGTTTATAAATTATTTGTTCCTTGCCATTTTTTGAATTCTAGGAGAGTATTTTTTTTTCCTACTTTACTGTGTCTTTCTCATCTCTACTTGGATCTATAAAAAAACTGCGAGCTACGAGGTGTTGTGCATGCCAAATATATATGTTAATAATGATCTGGAAAGTAAAGGTCAAAGATTTCTCAACATTTACAAAACACTCACATGCCTATTTAAAAACCATAAGAACATAATTTGACAATAGGAATCCAAAAATACCGGTTTGATATTAGGAATTCAGGAGCCCAAAAATATCAATTTGACATGTATCATGTATGTGTGAATCCAACTTTCCACTTACGATATTTGGTTAGATGGGATAGTGATGACAGTTGTTATGACAATTGATGACAATCGAACCATCATCAAATAATGATGACAATTGATGATAATCGAACCGTCATCAAATAATGATGAAAATCGAATCGTCATCAAGTAGCGATGACATTTGTGATGACAATCGAACCGTCATCAAAAAATTAGAAAAATTTGTATGTGATGACACTTTGAATGATGACAAAAAAATATTATATGTGATGACACATGTTTGATGACAGTAAAAAATTAAACGTGATGATAGATATTTGATGGCAACTTTGTTTTTTTATGTGCGATTATGGTTGTTTTTATGTGGTTGAGTGCCTTTGATGACACTTTTTGTCATTAAAAATTTGTCATCAAGACATTTTGATGATACTTTGTACCTTTTATTACACTTTTTGTCATCAAAAAATTGTGATGGCAGTAATGACTGTGGAAAAAATTGTGATGACGGTGAAAAAAATAGTGATGACGGTGGAAAAAATTGTGATGACAGTGATGATGATTGTTTTTTATGTAGTTGAATGCCTTTGATGATACTTTTTGTCATAAAAAAGTGTCACCAAGACATTTTGATGACACTTTTCATCTTTTATTACAGTTTTTGTCATCAAAAAATTTTATGTGTTGATGACAACTATTTTATGTGTTGATGAGATTGATGACAATTATTTTTGAAAGTCTTTGATGACACTTGATGACAGTTTAGCCTTGATGACATTATTGTCATCAAAGCTTGATGACGGTTGAGCGTCAGTGATGATAGTGATGACACATATTTGTGATGACAGTTGTGATGATAGTTGAAGACCATCGAACCATCATCAAGTAAAGATGAAATTTGTGATGATAGTTGATGACAATCAAACCGTCATCAAGTAGTGATGACAGTGATGATAGTGATGACACATATTTGATGACGCTTAAGTGATGTTAGTTTGATGACACTTGTTTGTCATCAAGGCCCTTTTGATGACAAATTAATCGAACCGTCATCAAGTAGAGATGATAGTTGATGACAATCAAACTGTCATCAAGTAACGATGACAAGTGATGATAGTTAATGACGGTTCGAAACGTGTGATGACGGTTGTTTTTATATGGTTTGAATGCCTTTGATGATACTTTTTGTTATCAAAAAGTTGTCATCAAGACATTTTGATGACACTTTTTGCCTTTTATTACACTTTTTGTCATCAAAATTTTTTGATGACGATGAAATAAATTGTAATGACAGTGATGACAGTTGTTTTTATGTGGTTGAATGCCTTTGATGATATTTTTTTTCATCAAAAAGTGTCATCAAGACATTTTGATGACACTTTTTACCTTTTATTATACTTTTTGTCATCAAAAAATTGTGATGACGGTGAAATAAGTTGTGATGACGGTGAAAAAATTGTGATGACGGTTATGAAAGTGATGATAGTGATGATTGTGATGATGGTCAACGCCGGTCAACGGCCGGTCAACGACCGAGTCAACTCGGTCAACGGCCGAGTCAACCCGGTCAACGACCGAGTCAACTCGGTGGGAGTGGGGTGGGGGGTGGGTGATGAGGTTTTTTGCTATTTAGCTAATTTTCACACATTCCTTAATGTCCACCTAATTAGCCTCTTTTTTTTTTGCTATTTATTTAAATCATCCTAAAAGATATAGAAGATTTTTGGTAGAAAGTGTTAACAGATTTAAAGGAAGGCCAATTGACCGAAAACCACCCATATAATAGGGTATATTTCACTTAACCACCCATTAAAATTAAAATTGCTAAGAACCACCCATATGAAGACTTCCGTTAATACAAAACCACCCATTGTTATTACCGTCTTATTTTCCATTGAATTTTTTACAAATAAAAACAAGAAAAGGCTAAGGTTAGAACTCAGGCTTTGCTTACAAGTGGCATCTGAACCGGCTGATGGTCTACGATGGCGCTGTCATCGTCGTTGCAAGGGCTGAAGAAGCATCGGAGATGCTGGTCACCGGAGCTCCACCGACGCTTCATCGACGCACTTGAGAAATTGAGTGGATCTCATGGTTGGCTTTCTAAGCTTTTAGGTCGTTCAATTTAGAAAACCGTTTTTAAATTGCTTTGCTTCACTCGAGACTAACTAGCAATTTGACTAGTATTTATCAAATTTGTATCATAACCTTCAAAATTGAAGTTTGCAAATCTCTTCCTGTCACTAAACTACTGTTTTTGCAAATAATTTCCTCTCCAACCAAGGGATTCCAAACTAGAAATTCAGATTTGAATAAAACCAGTTAGAGGGAGGCTGATGGCGAAATCGACAACAAAATCGACTCGGAGATATCATTTTAGATCCATGACTAATTTGCCTCTTCCAAAAACCCTAGATATCGGCGCTAATTTGCCTCTTCCAAAAACCCTAGATCTCGGCGTTGGGATTGAGGAAGATGTGGTCGTCGGAGGAGGCAGTGGAAAATGGGTAGCGGTGAAGGCGCGGTGAAAAGGGGCGGCGACAAGCAATTTGAGTGATTGTGTCTCGCAAGTGTTAGAGGCCAATTTGGAATTGCAGATGGCACATCCAAATGAACACGACCAGATGAAAACGAGAAAGAAGAAGATGATGAAAGTGTTTAATTACGATTTGTTTTTTTATTAAATAAGATGATAATGTTATAAAAATAAAGAAAAAATTTATAATTTACAACTCAAACGGAAAATTTAACGAAAATAGGTCGTGGGTGGTTATCTCCTGACGGAAGTTTTCATATAGGTGGTTTTTAGCAATTTTAATTTTAATGGGTGGTTAAGTGAAATATATCCTATTATATGGATGGTTTTCGGTCAATTGGCCTTAAAGGAAAGCATATGAACTACTTTCAATTGAGCAGTTGATTTTATATAAAAGCCATCTTTAAAAGAATGTGTTGGAGAAGCGCTAAAATTCAGACAAACGAACGAGTGAGAAACCAACCAGAGACTCATCTCTTACACTCAGTCACTCACTAATCTCTACTACCAAGAAATACGCATTCTTTTCCGACGATACACTTCCCCGATAGACTTCCTGTTCTCTCTCCAGTTCCGATCTCCTTCTCTTCTTCCTTTTACTGAGTCACACCCCCTATGCGAACAGTCGATCGCACGCCCTAATTCTTGGAGGCCTTTCTCCACCATCAGAATCCGCCTCTGTCTCGCCGAGGTCAAACCCGCCACCAACAGCCCTGCAACTTCGACAACCACGCCTTCAATCTCTCCTTTCCCGATCTATCTTGGACTATTTGTGAGGTATGCAATTCGGCTTTTCATTATGCACATATGTTATTCTTCTCGTTCTACAGTTAGTCTGCCTTTCTTTCCTTTGGCATGTCCATTAGGGATTTCTGGTTCGTTTGAGTTGCAATCTCACATTCAGGGTTAGGGTTTTCCCCCTATTTCAGTTAATTTGCTAAGTGATCTGAGCTTTAGGGTTAGGGCTTGTTGTTGAATTCTTGTTTCCTGATTATATTGTATGCATCTACTTGCGAAATTAGGGGTTCGAACTTGAAAACCCCAAGTCCAGAGATCAAGAATATGTTTGTGCTTTATACATTGTATTGTTGATTTTTGGCTTCATTTAACTGAATGCAATAAGTCGAGAATAATGGGGACATTCACAACTAATTAATTACACACTTGAATTTCTTTGGGTAGTTCTCTTGATCTTCAGGGAGATGTTAGGAACTTAGCATACAGCCTCTAGACCTTTTTCTTTTATCAATTTCGAGGTAGGAACACCAAAGAGGCACATGATTCCTGGTGGCACAGCTTATGCTTATTTGCTAAAGGTTTTGTTTCCTTGGCCCACTCCTAGGGAATCATGTCAAAAATGAATAGGTGCATAATCAAGAAAAGAAAAGGTTGTACAAAACAAATCACCATTTTACTTTGATACAAACTACTAACTGGGGAAGTTCCGGATGGAGCGGGGGATCGAGCGGTGGACTGTCGAGTGTGGGTGTGGATCCCGGGATGATGACGGGGAGCGGATGTTAGCGTGTGACGTGTGCAGTGTGTGGCAGCATACGAGGTGTGCAGGGATTCGAGACTCGGATTCGGTTCCGGTTAGGTTCGTGTGTGGAGGGTGTAGTGTAGGGGCTTGTTTGATGTGGCGAAGACGGGTGTTGGTCCATATGGAGACAAGGGGGTGGCTTCTCGGGTTGGTGGGACAGGGGGGAAAAGTCTTCCTCGCTGTTTTATGAACAAGCCTAACTTTTGTGCTTAGGAGGAGGTCTGGGGTGAAGCTGTAAATTCCCGGGCTTAGGGAACCAGATTAGGATTAGTGTGTAAATTGGAAATATGGTGTAGAATGTTAGCCTTTCAGTTGGGGATGTGGCAGCTGGGTTTTAGGTAGTTTTTTGTTCTTCTTTTTATTAGATTCGGTCTGGGTTCTTTTTGTCTTGTAAATTGTATGGATATATGACCTTGTAGTTATGCCGACTTAGGTATGAACCAGGAAAGATCTGACAAAAAAGAAACACAAAAAAAAAAAAAAAAACGAAATGGAGGATCATAAAATATTCGTCCATTGGTTTGCTACGTTTTTTCATTCATCTCTTAAACTTGGCAGTTTTCAATTGGTTATGTTGCGATTTAGATGGCCTAACCCCCAAGCAAGAAAGCAATAAAATGAGTGAGCATTATGCTTGGCCGTAATGTATGGGAGGCTTTTAACCAAATTCATGATGGGAAGATGTTTTGTAAGAATAATATTAATGTGCTTTTAACCAAATTCATGAGTGAGCAATATGTATTCTTAATGTTCATTTGAGCCGCAAACCAGGGAGAAATTTAAGAAGCTATTCAATTACCACCAGAAATTCCTTTTGGTTGAGGAACTTCCTGACATAATCAAGAATCTTAGCCCGTGTCTTGAATATCCCCATTATTCTCAAGTTGTTGCATTCAGTTAAATTAAGCAAAAAAATCAGCAACAGAATGTATAAAGCACAAACATATTCTTGATTTCTGAACTTGGGGTTTTCAAGTTCAAACCCCTAATTTCACAAGCAGCTGCATACAATTTAATCAGGGAAAAAGAATTCAACAACAAGAGCTGTGAAATGAGCCATTAGTTTTCAATTTTATTGTGTGATTTCTGGTGATAGGGCTGTTAGATTTGTGTTAATGAGCCATTAGTTTTCAATTTTATTAGTTGTGACAAACTTTGATTCAGAGCTGCGAAATACTTGTGTATTTTCACTATCCCCCATTCCCCTGTTACGTTATGTCGTTGATGTCACTCCACTGTTAATATTGTGACTGTATTATTTATAGGGACGAGTTTTAGTAGGAAGGCTATCAAAAGAAGGAAGAAGAATGCCGACTCGGGCTTCAGAGAAATTGCCAGAAACAAGAGCTGGCAAGGAAGATGTTGAAGAAACTGGTTCTTCTTCTGGTAAAATCTTATGTAGAGAGATGCAGGATTTTCTTGAGTCTATAGAGAAATTGACTTTGGAGGAGATAAATGATCCTGCTAGGAAGTGGCAATGTCCTGCTTGTTCAGCTGAAGATGACTTGCACCAAGGAATCCATTCTCTTGCCGTTCATACAAGGGCAAAGGCTTTTGTAAGGCCACACCGAGCCTTTGCTGAGCTATTAAAAGAAGAGCTACAGAGGAGAATTACATTTTTGGTTCCTTCCGAAGAAATAAAAGACCGTGAGATTGTTTGGCCTCCAATGGTTTTGATTAGGAACACATCACAAATAGGCGCTGATGGCAAGGTATGCATTCATTTTTAATCAGTTAGGTGCTTTTTCTTTTTTATCATATATTAGTAAAATAATTTTCTTTCCCTTTCCGTGTAGCCGGTAGGCATGGAAACTTCGGAGCTTCTTATGAGTTTCAGTTGTTCATTTCTTGCTTTGAGAGCTCAGCACTCATACGGTCCACAGGGGGACCACCGAGGCATTACTTTGCTCGTCTTTGAAAAGTCTGCTTATGGGTACTTGAAAGCAGAGCGACTCCATGATCATTTGTTAAAGAAAGGCACTGGAAGACAAGCATGGGAAGATCCATCTAGATGCTATAATCATGGCCAACTCTATGGTTACTTGGCCACTGAATCTGACTTAGAAGATTTTAATCAGCACTCTTGTGTTATGCATGCTAACAAATATTTATGTAGGTTCTTGCTATTAGATTAATGTCATGATCTGAGATAGCATGCTGTGTTGATTAGGAACGCAAAGGGTTGAACATGAAATGATACGATATGTAGAAATGGTGGTGTCTGAGTTGAATCACAGTATCGAAGACAGTGAGATGCTGGAAGGGTTAGAGCTGGAGTTTGCTTCGGAACACAAGGAATGGAAAGCCTGGGAGCAGGAACTGAAACGCACGAACGATGAGCTGATGAAAACATTAGATGATATTCTATTTTTCAAAGAGAGGGCAAAGAAGTATGATGTATGACTCAAAACCAGTAGTTCTTAATGATTCTGCCAATGACCAGCAGCTGCACCTTGTGGTCTTTAGCTAATTTAAGCTTTAATTCTGTTTTACTACTATCATTGATCATGCTTTTTCCTTCATAGTTATCTAGTTGATTGTATTCTTGCAGATGGATTTCTCTAATAACTTTGAGAAGGTCCTGCGGGATGAAAGAAGAAAGGCGGAAGAGAGTTCCCTTGAAGAGAAGGAAGAGACATTTGAACAATTGCTTGTAATGGTGAAGAAATTTGATGCTGATGTGACCCAGTTGACACAATTACGCTCCTTGCTCCTCAAAAGCATCCATGAATTATTGAAACGAGGATCTGATGCAGCACACTATATTGGCCTCATTAACAAGTTTGACAAGGTCCAGCAGGATGAAAGAAGAAAGATGCATTGAAGCCATTGTTGGCATTGGTGAATAACCATCATGATGCAGTACAGTATAGTGGCCTCATTAGGGCTGATGCATTTGTTGTTTTTGCTGCCTTGCTGTCTGTATAGGAATAGGATATGATTTGCAAAGACACATGTATGACAACAATAAACCATTGGCATTGTCTAGAAACACCATTGTTAAGACTTTTGGATCTGACATATTTGATTTTAGTAATGAGATTGTTGTCTTGATCTGACATTTGATTTTGTATGACGTGCTGATTAGGGAAGCAAAGTCTTGAATATGAAATGATGTCATACCAAGAAATGATTGGTGGTGTCTGAATTGAAAAAGAGAGCAAAGGCAGTCAGCAGCTCGCTTGATTAAAGCACAATTAAGCTAAGCTAATGTAGTTGATGTTAAAATTATGTGATAAAATTAGTAGTTAAAATTAAATATTTCTTTTTTTTTATATAAACTACATAATATTTTGGGAAATGGTAGTTTATAAGAGTTGAAAAGGAGTTGTAGAAAGGGTGAATTAAATTTTAACTAGTTTAGATAAACATAGTTTAACTCCATAAGGTCTCTCCACCTTATTTTTTCCTCAAAAGTTCAACTAGTATCAACTAGTATAAACGCTACCACACATGTAGTTGAAATATTTTTTCATTTCAACCTAATGAACGGACCCTAAGAACTTATTTGGCAATTGGGAATTGGTAAGAAAGGAAAGAGTGGTCAAATTTGAGAAATTAAGAGAAAGAAAAGGGATAAGAGGTGAGATATGGAGGATTTTAACGTTTTATTTGTTTGGGTATAGTTATGTTTTGATGAAAAATTGGGAGTATAATTTTATTTTTATTTTTCTTAATAAAAACATAAAAGTTATTTTATTTTTATTTTTCACATTAATAAAAAAGATAAAACTAGTACATTTATTTACAAAAACATAGAAGTTGAATAAGTTGTTTTTGTAGTTGTATTACCCTATATTTTTGTGCTTTTCATGTTTTTAAGTATAGAATTATATAGTTTTTGTGCAAGAAATAAATAAATCTCAATATGAATAGTTTTTGTATGCAACAATAAATGATTTGTAATGGAAAATTGTAAAGTTATTATAAGTTTAATGTAAAATATTATATGAGAAATTGTAGTTTATGTTCATTCATATATTAAATGTATTACAAAACTCATATCATTTTGAGACAAACTCTTCCTCCTCAAGTAATTGCTTACTTGGAATGATCGGTTCATGATGGTCATGATTTAATTGATATCTTGGTTGCGTGATGAATGGGAAAAAAGAATAGGTACATTCAACATCTGTGATGAAGCCTTTATATGTGATGATGTATATAATTTAATATTAAGAGTTTTTTTTGCCAAAAACCACCTTTAAAATATAGATTTTTTAAGAAACCATCTTTTAAAATTTTCTTTAAGTAAAAACACATTTTATAATACAAACACTCAATTTGAACCACCTTAAGTGATTTTCTGGCGAAATTATACACTATTGTACCGAAATGCCCTTTCAAACATATTTTCTTTTCTTTTCTTTTTTAATTATTCATTTATACAAAATAATTAAATTATTTTTAAAAATATGTAAGGTGATGTTATAAAAAAAAGAGGAAATTCCTTTTGGTACCCTTGAGGTTTCGACTTTTCCTCTTGGTGTCCACAAATTTTTTTATTCCTTTTGGTGTCCTTTCTGATTTTGAAATATTCCTTCCCATAACCTAATTTCACACTTATGTCAATTTCCATTCATTTTCTATCAAAAAAAAATAAAAAATAACATCAATTTTTTACCCCTCTTTTTAAGAGAGTAAAACTCACTCCAGTGTAAGAAATTCGATTTAGGCAATGTGAGAAATTGAACATATATTTAATGTGTGTGAACTCTAAAACAAAAACTTTAATAAACGGGGGAATATGTATCTAGCTAGTACTAGGTGGAAATTACTGAGTAATATATGGCTAATTTTGTTTGAATGTAGACAAATGAGCTCACTCCAGTACAAGAAATATAATTCGACTTTGAGAAGTTCTGTGTGTGCCATAAGCATACACACATCAGATAAAAACCAAAAAAAATTAAAAAGATTCCTCATCTTTGAGGAGTTTTATACAGAAAAGTAAAAGTGAGTTTTAATTTCTTAAATAGAGGGGTAAAAAAACGAAATGTAGATTATTATTATTATTATTGATAGAAAATGGATGGAAATTGACATAAATGTGAAATTAGGTTATGGGAAGAAATATGTCAAAAGTAGGAGGGCACCAAAAGGAAAAAAAAAATTGTGGACAGTGGACACCAAGATGAAAAGTCAAAACCTTGGGGGCACCAAAAGGAATTTCTCGATAAAAAAACTACAACAACTTATATTTTTTTAAAAATAATTAAAAAAATTAATTATTTTGTATAAATGAACTATTAAAAAGAAAATAAAAAAAATTCAAAAGGGCATTTTGATCTAATTAGGGTAAAATTTCGTCGGAAAAACACTTAAGGTGGTTGAAATTGGGTGTTTGTATTATAAAAGGTGTTTTTACTTAAAAAAAATAAAAGGTGGTAAAAAAAACCATATTTTAAAAGGTGATTTTTGGCAAAAAAAAAAACCATAATATTAATAATGTAAGTTGAAAAGTTGGTTTTTCAAACCCTAACATCAATGTAATGGAGACTAATAGTCTTCTAAGACCATTAATTTCCTACTTTAATTGTTGAACCGTTAGAATCTGTTAGAAGTTTTAGTTTTGATGGTTCCGGCCAAGAGTTAGTGACTCAGAATTTGCATGGAGAGCCAGCGACATCAACTGATGTGATAAAGTCACTAACACAGACAACTGCAGAAAAATTATTTTTGGATGGAATATGCAGAACATGTTTACATGCCAAATGGAGCGTTTTATTTATCGAGAAAATCATTAAAAAAGAGTGCAAAATCAGAAGAGCCAAATGATCTGAAACTACTGGAACTCTCATATTTCTCCTCCTTCTTTGGTTGATATTTTTGTTTTGCCGTTTGCGACATGGTTCAAGTCTAACCTCAATGGCTGACGACTACAACATAGCGGCGTGGATTGGAGTGCTTGCTTCACGCCTGCGCTTTGGTGGATTTGAAAGTAGAGAAGCGAGAAGGTTTTTGGCAACGAGCACCGTGTGGTTGACGTGACTACTTTTGTGATTGGTCGTACTAGAGAGTACGATGCGGCTTGGAACAGAATGAGCCCGCAACGACGTTATAGGGTATTCGCAATGCTTTTTACCTTTGCTTGGGATATGGGTCTCCACTCAGACCACCTTGAGTCGGACTCTTATTTCTTTTCCTTTTTTTCTTACTATTTTCAAAAGTTTCTTTGCACCTCTCTCTTCCCACCAGTCAGGCAGTCACCCAATCGCCTCTTATCCAAAGTGTAAAGGGAGAAAAGATATATGAGTATTTTTAATAGACCCCATGAGACACTTTGGTATTTAAAAATGGCCTAAAGACTTTAAGGTATATAAGAGCGCATCTAATAGACAAGAAGGTATTTTTCCCATCTGATTAAAAAAACCGGTTTATAATATATAAAGCCCGGTTCAACACAAAAAAATTCTAATCCTAATAGACTGAACCAGCCAAACCCATTCCTCCCCCTCATATAGCAGGTTGTCCATCGCCGATATCGTCACGCTCTCCGGCGCACACTCCATCGGCATATCCCATTGCTCGTCCATCTCCCCTAGGCTTTACAAGTTCAACACGACAACTGCTCTAGATCCGTCGATTTCGTCCGGAATCGCCGCTTCTTTGAAGAAGCAGTGCCCTAATGCGAATTCACCGAATCCGAGGGTGGATCTTGATGATGTGACGCCGAATCGGCTAGATAATCAGTATTACAAGATGTGATGAGTCATCGGGTTCTGTTCACGTCGGATCAGACACTACTCAAGCTCCTCGACGACGAATATGGTAAATAGATTTGGGAAACAAGGTGGAGCTTGGGCAAGCGAGTTCGCCAAAGACATGGTGCAGATGGGCTCAATTCAGGTTAAAATTGGCTCCCAAGCTATCAACTAAAAAAACCCGGCTCAATGCAGGATTATAAATAAAAATTTTTATCGTGGAATTAGAAACAACCTGCTATATGAGGGGGAGGAATGGGTTTGGCTGGTTCAGTCTATTAGGATTAGAAATTTTTTGTGTTAAATCGGGCTTTATATATTATATATCGGTTTTTTTAAATCAGATGAAAAAATACCTTATTATCCAACATATGTTTTTTTATATACCTTAGGGCTCGTTTGGTATTGATATCAAGGATATCAGATATCAGATATCGGTATGGGTATAGGTATGGGATATCGGATATCGATATGAGACTTATATCTAAACTTGGTGTTTGGTATGTCTATAGACATCAATCATATCCCATATCTCTTGTTTGGTAAATTTAATTTGGTACTAGGTATCTATATCTATATATACTATAAAATAGAAAAATTTGGGTAATTAATAATCCATTCAATTGGCCTAAACACCTATATCTAATTTTAATTTGATAATAATAATCTATATCTATATAATAATATAAATAATTTACTTTAGTGCATATTCATTCAATTGGCCTAAACACGTATATCTAATTTTAGTTTGATAATTATAATCTATATCTATATAATAATATAAATAATTTACTTTAGTGCATATTGAATATAAGATAGTCCTAATTAATAGCCGAGACCCTTTATCGGGACCGATTATCGAGAGAATTTTAAATAAAAACACATATATAACTCTAAAGAAAGAAAAAAATATATTTAGTTTTTCAAAGTAAAATATATATATTTATCTATTATATGAATAAAGAAGATACCTATAATAAAAGTAATACATATGCATATACTAATACATGGCTATTATTATATATCTGTAATATATGTTTTGTTAAAATGCATGCCTTTTTTAATACTGTATATATGAATTTAACATTTTCAAAATTATAGTGAAACCAAAAAACCTGCAATTAATTCTTAACTTAGAAAAGAGTACCTACTTTTGTTTGAAAGACTATTTGACTTTCCTAGAAACCCTTTGGGCTTCTTAAAATAATGATAACAAAAATAGAGTAAGTCATTACGTACGTCGTTAAGGTTAGAATTCTTACACAGATAAGAACATACATAAGAATTTTAATAATTTAATGATATACTCAAACCATCACTATTAAAAAAAATTAGTAAATATTTTATTATAAAAATTAAATGATATAAAATAGCATAGCAATTTATCTCAATTTTTTCCCTCTGCTACGGTGATATATAAAGTAAATGAAAAGCAATAAGGTACATTAGACGTACATTTACCAAATATACAGATTCTATAAGAGCTATGGAAAAACGATGCATGTTTAACATACAAAAAGTTCGTGATAATTTTTGTTTTAAAATAATTTAATTATATAATTAAACATACATTAAAAATTGTATGCATGTTGTATGACTAAACATACATAAGATTATTTTTTTATTAAAACAACTTATACTGATACTTAATTAGTAAATTAGAAAATTAACTAAACATAGACTAATTTTCCAGTTTTAAATCTACTTATTACAATAAAAAACTGATTATACTTATATAAAAATATAAAAATAAAAAACACAAAGCATAAATATACAAGCATTTAATGCTTTAAATGATGATGACTATATATTGCTAAAACCGGTCAAGGAGGCATTGGAATTCTAATGGGTTTCAACTCCTCCAATTCAAGCCAATATCAATAATGTTAAATTAGTAAACGGTTGATTAATTAGTAAATGGATTATTAAAGTAGAGAGAATATGGAATTTGAAGAGGCGTCCGAGCCCACTATATATATGCATACGAAGTTGAAGCCATGGGAGTGAAAGAAAAAGCTTTCACAAACCCTCCATAAAAAAAAATGGGGCTATCGCACACTTTAGAGATGGGTGAGTTCATGGAATAATTTAGAGATGGGTGAGTTCATGGATCAGTTTTTAAATTTTTTTGTGTTATACTGTATATTTGTACGTGATATTTTTATTTTATTTTTCCTTATAAATGTTTAGAGATATGTGGGTTGAAGATTGAGTTTTTACAGTTTTATTGTTATATATTTTAACATTTACATCCATGGTTTTCTTTTATTTTGATTCATGGAAGATGGAATATAACACGCTAAAGAGAAAGACACAAACATTTTAAATTTCAATCCAATTCAAAGAAGGTTGAGCAAGGACATCAAGCACATGAGGTAAAAAATTTACAATTATATTTTTATCTCGAACATCTTTTTATTACTCATATCAGCATAATATATTTATATTCATATCATATGTGAAAATTGATACCCTCTTAATAAGGAATATCTTTTAGAAAAATTAATCAATTATCACAATTTCATGGTTAGAAAGTGATTTTTTTTTTAATTTCCTTATTATTTAATTCGACATATATTGATACATAATCTCTTATCAATATTTTTCAAAATTAATTATAATTTTTGATATAGTTTTCAAATAATAAATATTATCTTGATACTTAGGTTCATTCATGCATTTTGAACTTTCATTCATTTGGATATGTTAGTCAAATAATCTCAACATAGTAGAGTGTAGTACTCTAATTACTGTTATATACTATTTTTCATGTATAAATTTGCTACAATGTTTAAACTGAAAAAAGGTATGAATTTAGGCAAATATTATAAAAAAAAAACAAAAAAGTCATATGGTTACAAGTACAACACTGTCACAATTATATATATATGTTACCAAAAAACTTTTTTTTATCTATTTATCATATATGGAAATTTTAATAAATAAGCCTTATTATTATTATTATTATTATTATTATTATTATTATTATTATTATTATTATTATTATTATTATCCAATCATATTATTGAGTTTTTTTGGTGAGAAAAGTTATTGGAAGTACAAAAGAAATGGAGAAATTAGAACCACACATTAATTCCTAACATATATCATACATTAATTTTAAAATATTATTTATTCAATTAATTGTTGTTAGATGTATGGGGATGAAAACGTGAGAATTAGCTACTCATCATAAGTATAACCTAAAGCGGAGGTTAAAAAAATTATTAAACAACACATGTCACTTTTAGATTAGATCATACAACCCCTTTTTTTTAAAAAAATAATCTTTTATTTTTAGATATGATAAATTTTTATTCATATTTTTAGAATATAGGATATAAAATCTCATTATTAAACAATCTTTTATTTTTGGATATGATTGATAGGAAAATCATTGAAATATTTTTTTATGCTATCATACAAGATCATTGCCTTATCCTTTTTACGCAGATCATATTAAAAATTTATATTTAAGCATTTACATGATTTTTTTTTCGGATAATAAATATATTTGAAAATATTTTATTATTAATATTTTATTTAAAAAAACCCGTACAAGGTACGGGAATACATACTAGTTATAACTATACATACAAATAATTTAATTATATAATCAATAAACAACTATATTTTATCAAATAACAACTCATAATATTCATGTTCAAATAAGAGGATATCTTATTCAAAAAATAAATTACCATATATTCTTTGAATGCGATAGAAATAAAAATCAATGGAGAATATAAAATAAAATAAATAAACAATAAACAGTTTTTTATTGAAAATTTAAAAAAATTCGATTATTCACCCATATATTATATCAAAAAAATTAAAAAAAAAGAATTTGAAAAGTTGTAAACTTTGATTAAACATTGAATGAGGTTTATAAATAATCATAATTCTATCAAAATAAATAAGAAGAAGTTGAAAAAATTGTAACTATATGTGGCCTTGAACATTGAAATAAATGGAATCAAATAAATCATAATAAATGAGATTAAATGAATAGTCTCATTTTGTCTATGAAAATATTTCAATACAATTTTTATGAAATCAACTATTTGTAGTGGAGTAATTTGCAATTTTAAGCATATGAGAATTCCATCAAGTATTGAAAAACTTGAGTCATTTATGACCATACTCAATTGAATTCAAATTTTGCAAATTAAAGTTCATTGAAAAAAAAACAGAAAATGCAAAAAAATATGCTTTTTTACTCCACTATTTAAGTATTTATGACACATAAGACACATAAGACTTTTATAGTAACCTTTGATATTACACATAAGATGCAACCTTTGATATTACAATATGAATTTAAAGTCATTAAATTATAACCATTAGTATTACAAATAAAAGTAAAAATAAATGAAGATAAGATCAACCTTTGGTATTCCAAACAAAAGATAAGATCAAATTTAAAATATAACATTTAACATTATTTAGCAATTTTTTTAGTAACCTTTAGTATTACACACAACCTTTAGTATTATAATATGAATTTAATGAATGCCATTAAATTATAACCATTGCTATTACAAATAAAAGTAAAAATAAAAGAAGATAAGATCAACCTTTGGTATTCCAAACAAAAGATAAGATCAAATTAAAATATAACCATTCGTATTCCCATCTCTTTCACACTATATAAGTTTTTCACTTTTGCACGATCACATCACAATTACATTCACTACAAAGCAAAAAATAAAAGACAACTCTCAAATTGTTGAAAAATAAAGATCAATCAAGAAACCTTGGAGATGGATAAAGTGAAAAAAAAATCTATATATCTATATCTATATATACTATAAAATACTATAAAATATAATCAATGAGAACCCGTGCGATAGCACGGGCCATCCACCTAGTCAAAACCTAAATTAAATTGAATCCCAAAATCCCCTCAAATTTAATTTTCAATCAACTCCAGATCTGCACTTTGCTGAGATCTTTGACCCCTCAATTTTAATTATCAATCAACATGAACAACGACGCCTTACTGGGCATCAACCGACGCAGGTGAGACGCCAGATTTGAACAACGGGAAAAGACGAGGCAACGTGTAGTCTTTGACTGTCCAGATCTGAACTCGCTTGAGAAATTATGAGAGGAATGGTGTTGGCAGAACAAGGTCGGTGAGAGATGGTGACCATGGACTTGTAATGGAGGCCATTGAGGAAAGAGACGGGGAGACTGGAAATGGAGGAAAATCAGGACGGGAAAGAGATGGGAGAGGTAAGGAAGAAAGATATCAACAATATACCCCAATTTTTTTGGTAAATTAGGGCTCCGTTCGGCAATGTCAAAAAAAATTCAACTACCCCCAAATCAACTACATCAACTACATAATGTACCTCCCCCAACCTTATATTTTTTGCAAAATATCAACTACTATCAACTCCATCAACTCAAATCAACTACAACAACTACCTATTGCCGAACGGAGCCTAGATCTTAACAAAATTGGTATCAGGATATCATTGATATCTCCTTGATACCCATATACTACTATACCAAATAATAAATATGAGCCCATATCGATATCTGATATCCAGATATAAATACCAAACGGGCCCTTAAAGTTTGCTGAGCATTTAAAGTGTCTCAAGTGTAAAAGCACTCGACATTTCAATTAACCCGCATTCTTTGCTCCAAAAACAGAATATTTGTAACTCCACCACCCCATCAAGGGCAAAACCGTACTTTCATCCCTACCGATAAAGACAAAGAAAAAAGAGAACCGCCTATCCCAGTATCCCCGAATTCACGAATCTCCATGCACCTAGAATTTCTTAAAATTCCCAATATTAAAATTATATAAAAATAGTCTCTAGAAACCCACCATAATCCACTTACCATTTCATTCATCACCCAAACGCTTCTCTCCTAAGAAAACCTCTCTCTCCTTCCCACTATTTTTACAAACCCATCTTTTTTCCCTCTCTCTCTCCCTATCCTAAAATCAAAATATCCCTTTTCTTTTCACTTTTTTTTAATCGAGATTTAAAAAAAAATTATCTTCTCTTCGATAAAATTGCTTAAATTTATGGAAATACTTCTCTCATACTCCCTCCGTTTCACAATAGTTGTTCATATACACTTTTTTTCTTGTTTCACAATAGTTGTTCATATAATTTTTTTTTCCACTTATACCCCTAATAATTACACCATATTAATTATATACACTTTTCTCAATGCAACTTTTAGAGTATAAAGTAGCTTTTAATAGGGGTAAATTTGAAAGAATTTTTCCCCCTTAATATATGTGCAAATTTGTCTAAGAACAACTATTGTGAAACGGAGGGAGTATCTACTAGTCCTATAATATACAATCTCTGATTCTCTGGCTCTCTGCTTTGGATTGCTTCAATAATTTACAGGGATAATTTTTTTTGAAATCTGTTTTTTTTTTTTATAAAAGAAAACGAAAACCCGAAATTTAATCGCCCGCCTTCGGGAAGAAAACCCGTACCGTCCTCGTCGGAACCGAACGATTCGTTCTCCTCTTCTCTATCATCATACCCCTCAATCTTCTTCTTCCAAAATAAATAAATAAATAAAGTTTTTCCTTTCATATTCCAGATCCGTTACCCTTTTTCTGTCCATCCATTCTATAAATCATCTCCGGCTAAGATCCCGGCGCAATACGCCGATTCCAGGCTAGATCTACAATCCCTCCTTACCCACGCGCTCCAAGCCTCCAGCTTTTCAACATGGTGGTGAACGCCAGGTCCCTCAAGCGCATGAAGAGGCGCGTGACCGCTGACCTCCACGACTTCCTCACGTTTCCGTCGTACGACGCGGCGTTTCTCGCCGGAGGTACGTTTCGGTCGAACGTCAAGGAGTTTCTATCGAGGCACGCGCTCCTCCCCCCGCCCTACTCGCTATTCCCTCACCTCATGACGTGGCAGATCCTCTTACGCGTCGGAGATCTCACCGACGGTATGGCCGTCGACGGATCTCCTGTCGTCGTCGGCCTCGATGTCGTCGAAGAGGACGTCGCCAGATCTAGATCCGTATATTGCGACCAGTGCCGTGTTGTTGGTGAGTCCACTCGCTCGCCGAGTCGCCCGTCCGAGTTTTGAGTTCCTTTTCGGAACCGCATTTATCTGTGTTTTTTTTAATTTAAGAAATTCGTACAATTAAATAATTCAAATAAATTAAAATTGGAAAGCCGTTAAAATATGGCCGATAATTCGCTATAAAGTTTCATTATGCATTGTATATGGACCGTTCAGGGAACTTCCATGTAGCTTCCTGCTATTGGAGTGGTAGTGGGCCATGGACCCCGAGAGTGAAACGATGTCGTTTTGTGGTGATAGTCACACTTGAGTGTTGAATGGGGTGATGTGAGGGTTACAAGTCACTGAAGTTTGGTGGGAAAACTTGACAGCTAATAAACTTTCTTATATTCCCGAAATACCCTGCTCCTATTAAAAGAATTAGACCTTTGAATTACGCTGTAGGGGAAGGTTATATGTGTAAAACGATAACGATGGTGAAATTAGCTGGTCAAGCGACAAAATTGCTTCGATTCCCGGTCAAAATGGACTTTTGGACAATGATTTCAAATAAAAATGATTCATTGAGGGATTCCGAGTTGTCGTGTGTGCGTGTCTTATGTTTGGTTTGCTGTGAATTTGCTAGATTGCCCTTGTGCAATATTTCAATTTTAATATTTATCAACTCAAAATTATTTTCATATCTTGGATTTACAGGTTGGAGCGGGCATCCAGTTTGCACCAAGCGTTACCACTTTATATTGAAGGGAGATGGAACTTCCATTGGTGGGCATGTCAAGCCTTGCACGCGTTGTGGAATTCATGTTCATCTCTCTGAACCAAGGTAATGCAAATTATTTTAATTTGTTTTTAAACTAGATAATAGCTCGCTAATTGCTAATTTATTTTGGGAATAGGCATATAATTGTTGTTATTTAGGGTTTAAGCAAGGTCTGACGTGCCAAAACCTTGTATTGTTCCCCTCTAATGTTCAAATTGAATTTCATATTGTTCCCCTCTAATGTTCAAATTGAATTTCATATTACATGTGATTGTTAATTTGTTATGTTATGATCCATCCATTTTGGCCATTGAGCTTCAGCTTTCTCCTTTTTAGATATGATTAAATATCTTTGGCTGTACTGATTGAATTCAGTCTATAACATGTAATGGGGATGCTGTTTTGATTTTTGCTGTAGGTGTAAAGCTTGCAATTATGTGATGACATCTGAAGATGTTGAAGATTGGATGTATCAGCAATTAGAAGATACCACCCATCTCCTTCATGGTGTGATTCATGAGAATGGCTATGGGCATCTTCTTAGAATCAATGGTATTGAAGGTGGCTCAAAGGTGCTTTCCGGATTTCATATCATGGACTTCTGGGATCGGTTATGTAAATATCTCGGAGTCAGGTTAGGACCCTTGGTTCAAGTTAGCAGTGTTTTTTCTTTTCTGCAAATTCATAGGAAAGATTCAATTGCTCTTGGGAGGCTGAGTAGTAGAACTGCATTGTCTTTTTCCCTTTTTTCTAGTGATATAATAAAATGCTTATGGTGTACATTTGGCTTCGTGTTTATGAAGTTCAGAAATTTTGCCTTTCTCCCTTTTTTGCAATTACTTCTATTTAGTAGCTATTTTGACTTGCATGCTGTCTAGCCTTCATGCTTGTGAATCTTAATCAGTCAATTCCCTGACACAAGGAAGTTCAGTAATGATGATATTTTGCAAGGGTTTGGATGGAGTGATAAATGAACATAGTTAGTGTCAGTTGGTGAGTGTAAAAATGGAGAGGAAAAAAAATGAACACAGTTAGTGTCAGGAAGAAAAATGAAATAAGCAATGATCTTAATGCGTGTTGCGATGATTTTTCTGGATACAAGAAATCTTTGAACATGTAAAAATCATCTACTTTTTCTTTCCTCACTCCTGAAACAGAAAAATTAGTGTGATGGATGTGTCGAAGAAATACGGGCTTGAGTACCGCTTGCTTCATGCCATCACCAATGGTCACCCATGGTACGGTGCCTGGGGCTATGAGTTCGGTGCTGGCAGTTTCGGCCTCACTCTTAAAACCTATCAAGAATCCGTCAAAATGCTCTCCAGTTTACCCTTGTCCACTTTCCTCTGCCAAGGCAGGAAACCCAGGTCCCGTGTTCAGGAACTGATACTATTTTATCAGTCACAGGCTGAGCACGAGCTCCGTACCATCCAGGACCTCTTCACCTATCTGTCAAGCTTGGTTCACACTGCCGCCCCAAGGAGATCGGAAATTTCTGAAGGAAAGTCGTTGAAGAAATTCAGACCGTCTGTTTCTGGTGTTTTGACCAGCTGGTCAAGTAGTGATATCAAGCGTGTGGAAGATGCCATGATTAGGGTTTTGAAGGCCGTGACTCGGTCTAACTGGGTGAACTGGCGTACTCTTAGAGGTGCTGTTTGCAAAGCGGGCCCACCTGATCTGCTCGATCACTGTCTCAAGAACCTTGCGGGAAGAGAAGCTGCTGATGGTGTTTTCGTCATTTCTCGTTGCAACCCTCAATCCAGTGCAATAGAGTACAGGTCAGTCCTCGTTAAATCCAAGATTAGCTTTCCTTTGATATGATGAATGGAGTAAGCCCCTGTTTGGTTGCATAAAACATGTATTATATACATGTATTCTGCATTTTAATGCACACTATAGAAAATGAGTGTTTGGCATTATATATTCGGGCTTTTAGAAAATGTCATCCCATCAAACCATTAACTTACCTCAATTTTTGTTTTGATTCTTCACAGGATCGAGTCAGGCATTGCTTGTTGTGTTAATGGAGAGTTGGATTCTGTAGATAAGTTTTTATCCAACTCTCCATCCAAAGACAGCGTTGTGCATGACCTGAGATACTTGTATGAGTCGCTTCTCCAACCCTCATCCATGCTCAACTTCGTACCTGAATCAAAGAAATCGCTTCTGATCAAAGCTGCCACCTCGCTTCTTGACTGCAAGCAGTTCATGAAGGATTACAAACCCGAAAAAGAACTCTCAATTCCCGACCCTGCATCCATCTACCTCTTCTGCAAGCCCAAACTAATTGATCAGCTGGAAGACGATGATGACTACGACAACGACGAGATAAACGCGCCCCCGGAACTCGTTGTCCTCCCCGCAAACGCAACAATCTCTGACCTCAAGCAAGAAGCCTCGAAGCTTTTTCAAGAAGTCTACATCATGTTTAAAGGGTTTCAGGCCAAAGAGGTCGTGGATTACAATTCGTTAGATGACTCGACTTCTGTTAATCTTTTGTTTAGGTCGTTCGAGACGGTTACTGTTCAAGGGAGCTGTGGGGTTATGAAGGGTCTGGGGAAGTTCCGGATGGAGCGGGGGATCGAGCGGTGGACTGTCGAGTGTGGGTGTGGAGCCCGGGACGATGACGGGGAGCGGATGTTAGCGTGTGACGTGTGCAGTGTGTGGCAGCATACGAGGTGTGCAGGGATTCGAGACTCGGATTCGGTTCCGGTGAGGTTCGTGTGTGGAGGGTGTAGGGGCTTGTTTGATGTGGCGAAGACGGGCGTTGGTCGATTTGGAGACAAGGCGGTGGCTGCTCGGGTTGGTGGGACAGGGGGGAAGAGTCTCCCTCGCTGTTTTATGCAACAGGCTAACTTTTGTGCTTAGGAGGTGAAGCTGTAAATTCCCGGGCTTAGGGAGCCAGATTAGGGTTAGTGTGTAAATTGGAAATATGGTGGAGAATGTAAGCCTTTCAGTTGGGGATGTATGTAGCAGCTGGGTTTTAGGTAGGTTTTTTTTTCCTTATTTTTATTAGATTCGGTCTGGGTTCTTTTTGTCTTGTAAATTGTATGGATATATGACCCTGTAGTTATGTCGACTTAGGTATGAACCAGAAAGGGTCTGACCAAAAAGAAAAAAAAAAAGAAAAAAAAAAGAAATGGAGGATCATAAAATATTCGTCCATTGGTTTGCTATGTTTTCATTCCTACCTTATACACCTCGCAGTTTCTATTGGTTATGTAACGATTAGCCCAACCCCAAAGCAAGAAAGCAAATTTAGTGGTAAGATGCGTACCAAGTCTTATTATGCTCTTATCATTAGATCAAGCTGGTTGGTCCAATATTCAATTATAAGAGAACAATTTTAAGTTTGACCCAAAAGAAAAACTTGTATAAATAGGACAACACAACCAATACTTGATTTTTTGATTATCTCCTTACACAACACATGCCTTATATTATACATGCAGCTGCATCAACTGAACTGAACATTGACATAAGGGCATTCATATGGTATCATGCAGAAGAGGGTGCACATCAATGCACATGGGGCTACTAGCACCAGCAGGAACTGGGCTTGACATGAAATCAACATCACTCACCCCGGGCATGAAAATGCCACTAAACCCTTCATTCCGGAAAGTTTGTTGGTCGTGAGTAGTCATTTCGGCTGGGGGTTCGATGATCGTCTCTAATGCCATTGCCACTTGTTTCATTGTTGGCCTCAATCTCCCACTCTCATTTAAGCAACACTTTGCTAGGTCAGCAACAGCCATCAGCTCCTCTTCCTTGGCTTCTTTCACAATTTCAGGGTCCAAGATGTTGAACAAGCTAGAGTTGTGTACATGGAGGAAGAACTCTATCACCAAGGTTTTTTGTTCCATCGTTTCAGTTCTATAAATCGGTTTTTTTGCTAGTCAAAAGCTCCAACAAGACAACTCCAAAACTATAAAGATCACTCTTCTCTGTAAATATAGAGGTCTCGAAGTATTCTGGGTCTAGATACCCAAACGTACCTTGTACAAGGGTGGTCAAATGTGTTTGATCAATCTCTATACTCTTTGAAGATCCGAAGTCAGAAACTTTTGCTTTGTATTTCTCATCTAACAATATGTTAGAAGGCTTTATGTCTCGGTGATATATTGGATATGCAATAGCTCCTGCTGAATCTGTAGCAATTTTTAAACGCATTGGCCAATCGAGCACAAAATCTTCACTAGGATCGTGGATATGTTGGGAAAGTGTCCCATTACTAATGAACTCGTACACTAGAAGAGGGACTTGTGTCTCTAAGCAACATCCGTAGAGCTTGACCACATTTCTATGGTTGATTTGGGACAAAATAACCACCTCGTTTATGAATTGCTCCATTTGGCGTTCCTCAATTAGCTTGGACTTCTTAATTGCAGTAATTTTCCCATCAAATAACATGCCTTTGTAGACAGTTCCTTGGCCACCTTTACCAAGTATGCGGTTTTCATTGAATTGGTCCGTGGCTTTGTCCAGCTCCTTGAAGGTGAATAGCTTTGTTCTCTCCATGAAACCTTCATTAGATGATTGGTGTTGTTGGAGCTTTAGCTTGAAAAACTCCACTCTTCGTGCTGTCTTCTTTCTCCTTCGGATGAAGAGATAGAGCCAACGACAACCAAATACCATAAGTAAAGGCCCAATAGCAGTGCCAAGGTAAATTGCTGCATACAATGAAGAACTTCTAGGTAATTCACATCCGAAAAGTCCATTAGGTTAGTACAATGGGTATGCAATAGCTCCTAATAGACTTCAGCTAGAGTAATAGGGTTAGTACAAAGAGTATCAAGTTATTTTCTTCTCCTTATCTAATTATTGATATTTAAATATTTTTCTTGTAATTTCTCAATGTGTTTATATATTGACTAATTAAATTCATTTGTACCTATATATATTACGTTGTGTGTGTGTGTGAGCTTTTTTTTTGTTTTTTAATCTCTCTCATTATTTTGGTCAAAGTTATCCTATGATAAATCACAAATTTTACTGGCAATACACATTAGTTTCCAGATTGAGTTTTTAATACATCATCTTTTTTCCATTTTTAATCATTAATAATTAAAGTAAATTACATGAATGAATTGATATTGTAAATTGTAATGGATGAAATATTTAGAATTTTTAATATGTGATAAATATTTTTTATTTTAAGGCCTCATCCATCTATCTAACACATTATAAAGTAGAAACCATCTATATTGAAAAATTATATCACCTGGCATAATTGTAATAAATTAACTTCAAATTTTTTTTTATAATGTTTTAATAAATTATATTATGTTTCCTAGATACCTATCTTAAGTATCTTTAATTTATAGGATTATATTTTATTATTAATATTATAATACTATATAATTTTTAGTAAAATATCATGGGATTTCAACTAACTCTAATATGAAAACAGGGACTCCCAAATTCAACTAGCCCCGTTTTATAACATATATCTCCCTGACCTCAATCTCCAATTTGGATAAGAAGGGCTTCTTGGATCCTCCAGATTCATTGCATCTGACTTCATACCAGGGGTCGAGGAAGCACTTGGCACCGATACCAGGGGAAAGGGATGCTGACATTTCCGCAAGTAGCCTGACAACCAGGCCTTGCAATAATAGGTGGTGCATCATCTGCCTCTACTCTCAGGATCAGGAGGGATGGTACTGATAATAATAGTACTAATAATACTGGGAAGCGTACGAGTGGTGGTGTTTGTAAATGTGTATTCATAGCTCCATCTCTTGCTGCAAATTAAGATAACACAACATTCTTTTCTCTGTTCTCTTGTGTCTTATACGCGGCTGTGGTGTTTTAACTTGAATTATTTCTAGGATGGAGCATGCCAAGTTACATGCTGACCACACAAATCAATTCCACAATGTCCACATCGATCACCAATTGACGTCACCTTAAAACTAATCAAACACTGATACGCACAATCACGAGTCGCCAGGGTCGGTACCGAGGGCCTCAACATCGGTAACGGGCGACAAGTCTGCAGCCTCGGTAACGGAGGCCCCGACCTCGGTAATGAGGCCTGTTCGTGAGCGTCGACTTCCGGCGCGTTTTAGGAATTAAAATTAATTAATGTAATATTTTTAAACAAAGTGTTATAAACTCCTTCTCGGGTTTTCTTTATGGTTCTTTCTCGGAACGCTTTTATTGAACCGTTAGGGCCTAGTATAAATACTCTCATGTTATTATGTTTTCAATTAATCAAGAAAATATTCCTTTGCTCTACACTTATTTCTGCTTCCCCTCCTCGTGGTAACCAACCACGTAACGAGCCGCTCTTACCTCGGGAGCACCTCAAGCCTTGACCAACAAGGTTTCGGTACGAATCCACCTCGGGTCTGTATCAACTGGTGCTTTCATCACGAACACCATGAATCCAGGCGATGGAGATGCCACCGTTTCCGTCCCCACCGCCTTGGCTGAACTACGAGAGATGCTTCTCCAGTTAACAACGGACGTTCAAAACGTACGTCGGGATCAGGAAATCGAGCGCCTTCGTACGGATAATGTGTACGATATCCTCAACCATCATCACAATACGCCGCCGGCAGAGGCCACAGACCCTAAGCCGGCGATCGCCGCGGCTATACCCGCTCTCGCGACCAATCAAATTTTGCCGCTAAACCCTAATCCGCCGCCGCTACCTGCACCGCCGCCACAGTTGGAGAATCGTGTGGTGGTTCGGGCGCCACCGGGTCATGACACCATACCGAAAATGTGGGTCGACCCCCCGCATTTCAACGGCGCTGATCCGCAAGGATGGATCTTTAAGGTCCAAGCTTATTTTGATTATTTCTACATGACAGACCAGGATCGATTACGTCTCATCGGCATGCTTTTCGACCATCCTGCTTCGGATTGGTTTCGTTATCAGCGACGGAACCATTATGGGGAAACTTGGCCTGCATTCCTTCTATCAGTGCAACAATGGTTCGATCCACGTCACTATGAGGATTACGTTGGCTTGCTCGCCAAACTTTAGCAGAAAACCTCGGTTTTGGATTATCAAACCGAGTTCGAGGCCTTATTTAACAAAGTCACCGGGTTATCTAAACCTACAATGATCTCTCTCTTTAAAGTGGGACTGAAACAACCTGTGAAACATGAATTGAATATACGTAATCCGACCACTTTGTCATAGGTTTTTGCCTTAACACAAGAATTAGCCGCGTCTTTCATCGATACGACAACACCGTGGACCAACAACCGACGCAGTTGGAACAACCGACGCAGTTGGACGTCGGAGAGCTCCCGATCGATAACCAGCACAGCAGGGTTGGTACCGAGCACAACAGGGTCGATACCGAGTTCATCAGGGTCGTTACCGACCCTACCTTCAGGTCCACCGACAACCGCACAACAGTCTTCCCCTGCAAACGGTAATTACTCCTCTCTTCCAATTAAACGTCTTTCTATTGCAGAACGTAATGAACGTACTAAAAAAGGTTTATGTTGGAATTGTGATGAGAGGTACTCCCGTGGCCATCGTTGTCGGCATAAATTCTTGGCATTGTTGGGTTGTGACGATTATGATGATGAGAACAGTGAGAATGCTATTGACGACGATCTCGTTGTTACTGGTGATGTCTCTAGCATCAATTCTATGGAGGGTTCACCGAATCCCAAATCTTCGAAAATTATGGGATTGCTGGTTTGTCTGTTCAAGTTTTGATTGATGGCGAAAGTACTCACTACTTTATTCATCCGGTTGTCGTGGAGAAGTTACAGTTATCGTTGTTTGCGATCAAACAAAGTGTTTGGGCACATTCAAAGTAGAAAACAGAATCTGATGGAGAGGTCGGATAGAGTTCAGCGGAACCCTAGTAGAGATACGTTGGGGTATCTCATTGACTTGGAGGAGAAGTTACAACATGAGCTCGAAGTGGTTTTGGAACAAGAAGAAATGCTTTGGTTTCAAAAGTCTCGCATGCACTGGACCAAGCTCACTGGTTGCAAATTGCTTCTCCGGTTGTTCAAAGTGACTCTCAAATTGCTTGCAATCTTCTTAACAATCCGGATTTACCATATCCTTGGAATCCCTTTCTCCTCCAACAATGCCGCACCATCGTGAAGAACTGGTCGGGCAATATCCGGATCGTTGATGTGAGTCGTTAGGCGAATGCGGTAGCGGATAGTCTAGCCAATCTGGCTCTTTCTCTTAATGAAAACTTTAGACTTACTGATTTTTGAATTTTTTTTCAGAAATAAGCTTAGTGAAAGTTTTATTTCTAGATATAGGCTCGGTAAAACAAAAATTCCAGAGATAGGCTGGATATTGTGGTTGGGAGTAAAGTCGCTTGGCAAGACGGAGTCATTTGTGTGAGATTAGGATGGTGGATAAGTTAGGGGAGGCTTCAAGCTTTACATTGATATAACATATTTATTTGGAGTGTACCTATTTTTTTAATTTAGAATAAACTAGCATAAGTATAGTACCTTGTACGGTTTGATTAAATATAAATAATTTTTTTCTTATGTGAATATGATCAAAATCAATGATTATTTCTATGTAAAACTCAATTTTTTATTTTTTATTTTCTCCTTTACTAAAAGGAAATGAATTAGTCTAACAATTTTTTTTTATTTATATGTATATGTTTAAATTAAAAATATATAAAAATATGATAAAAAAGTTTAATTATAGTTTATATAATTTTTTGCATGTGATTTGAATATATAATAACTTAAGAAAATATTTAATTAATCAAGGAGTGATAAGATAAGAATGAATCCAAGATTCACTTGTTTCTTTTTAACAAATCAATATAAAAAAATAGGTATAAACATATTAAGTTATAATTAGTATTGAATTATACAAGTTTAGTCAAATATAAATTATTTATCTTAAAAATAAATTAATTCAGTTTTTTAGGTGATATTGAACAATCCATATATATATATTTTATTTAAATCATTTATTTTAATGTGATACTCATTATTTTATGTTTTCCTTTACTAAGAGGAAATGAATTAGGTTAGTAATTTTTAAATTTGTACATATATGTTTAAATAAAAAAATCTATACATATAAGATCAAAAAGTTAATTAAAGTTTACATAATTTTTTTTCATTATAACATTAAATTTATAATTAATTAATAAAATGTGTAACTAATTAAAGAGGAATGAGATAAGAATGCATCTAAGATTTACTTTTTATTTGTAACAAATCTACAACAACAACAACAACATCTACCCAGGTGGAACCCGGTATGGACGGGATCTGGGGGGTCGAGATGTACGCACCCTTACCCCGACTCGAAAGTCGGGAGGGTATCTAAGGATGGCCCAAAGCGAAAAGGGGGAGGGGAGGGAACAAAAGAGAGAACGACTAGATGGGACAGAAAACGAAGGCAGAAAGGGACGCTGGAAAGAAACGCAAAACGAAAAAAACACAGAAACTAAAAAGAGAGAAAAGAGTGGGACACTCCCTCCCGGTCTTCACTACTACCGCTCTGTCACTGTAATCTTCTGGCGCCATTGGTCCCTGCACAAAGCCATATCTTCTGTGACTGCCAGAGAGGTAAGGTCGTGTTTTATGACTTCCTTCCAGCTCTTCTTCGGCCTGCCTCTTTCCCTACGAAAGTTGCTACCAAACAACATTTCGATTCTCCGAACCGGGGCATCAGGTGGTCTCCTCTGTATGTGCCCGAACCATCTAAGCCTCAATTCTCTGAGCTTTTTGCCTAAACTGGCTACTCCCAACTTACTCCTAATCACTTCATTCCTAATCTTGTCCAGTCTCGTATGCCCGCACATCCATCTCAACATCCTCATCTCTGCTACCATCAACTTCTGTTCTTGCGCCTTAGTCGTTGGCCAACACTCCGCCCCGTAAAGTATGGCTGGTCTTACCACCGATTTGTAAATCTTGCCCTTGAGCTTAAGTGGGACCTTTCTGTCACATAACACTCCAGACGCACCCCTCCACTTTTGCCAACCTCTTTGGATTCGATGCCTAATGTCCTCATTGACGCTCCCATCACTCTGCACCACTGAGCCCAGATATCTAAACATCTCCTTTTTCGCTATGGCCTCTCCTCCTAAGCGAACTTCCACCTCCGACTCTGCCTCCTGACTGAACTTGAACTCAACATATTCTGTCTTGGTCCGACTCAGCTTAAAACCCTCTGTCTCGAGTTTCTCTCTCCACAATTCTAGCTTTCTACAAACTCCCTCCCTAGACTGGTCCACCAACACTATGTCATCGGCGAAAAGCATACACCACGGTACCTCTTCCTGAATCTCCCTCGTCAGAACGTCCACGACGATAGAAAACAGAAAAGGGCTCAAAGCGGACCCCTGATGCAAGCCCACCCCTACATGGAAAAACTCAGTGCTCCCCCCGGAGTGCACACACTTGTCAACGAACCCTTATACATGTCCTTTAAGATTCTGATATATGTGCCTGGAACCTCTCTCGTCTCCAAACACCTCCAAATCAACTCTCTCGGCACCCTGTCATACGCCTTTTCTAGGTCGATAAAAATCATGTGCAGGTTTTTCCTCCTCTCTCTGTAGGCCTCTATCAGCCTTCTGATCAGGTGAATCGCCTCAATAGATGACCTCCCTGGCATAAAGCCGAATTGATTGTCCGACACGGTAACTATTCTCCTTAGCCTAGCTTCAATCACTTTCTCCCACAATTTCATGGTATGGCTAAGAAGCTTGATACCCCTATAGCTGTTGCATTGTTGCGCATCACCTTTGTTTTTGTACAGTGGAATCAAGCTACTGAGCCTCCACTCCTCTGGCATCTTTGTTGTTCGATAAATGACATTGAACAAAGACGTGAGCCATTCTATGCCTCTCACCCCCAACCACTTCCACGCTTCCACTGGGATCTCATCCGGACCTACTGACCTCCTGTTGCCCATCTTTCGAAGAACTTCCTGCACCTCGTTTTTGGAGATGCGTCTGAAGAAGAGGAGGCAATCTAGCTGGCCCCTCGATTCCTCTGCTTCTACTGTCGACCCCTGGCCCTCATTTAGCAAACTGTAGAAGTACTTCTACCAACGTTCTTTTATTAGGTTATCGTCAACTAGCACCCTTCCTTCTTCGTCTTTTATAGATCTCACTGTATCCAAGTCCTTTCTCTTTTTCTCCCTTGCCCGAGCCAACTTATACAACACTCTGTCTCCTCCCTTTTCCTCCAAGGCTTTGTACAACTTCTCATACGCTTTATCCTTTGCGATTGCCACTGTTTTTCTCGCTAACTTTTTTGCCACTTTATACTCTGCCCAACACACATCTCTGTCACGGTCACTGCTCTCCACCCATTTTCTGTATGCCAACTGTTTGCCTTTAACCTTCTCTTGGACCTCATCATTCCACCACATTTCGGCTCTTCTAATTCCACCACTTTTTTGCCATGTTATTTCGCTTATTTGTAACAAATCTATATAAGAAAAATAAAATAGTTATAAATATCTTTTATTAAAATAAGTATTAAATATTTTTTTTTAATATGATGATGAGGCGCACATAGGCAAATTGAATATGAAGGCGAAACATAAACGAAATAACGGTGAGGCCGACATATGTCAAAAAAGTCTCTTCTTTAGTATATATATATATATAATATATATATATATATATATAGACATTTATATTTGTTTTAATGTTTTCAAAACATATTTTTAAGAAAAACTAAAACATTTTTAATCTTTTTTTATTAAAAGCGATTGATTTTTCTTAAACATATTATAAAAAAACAATTTAAAACCTTCTCTTTTATTGAAATCGATTAGTTTTTTTTTGTTAAAAACAATTACATACATAATACATATGTAGATCACTCGGTTCAAACTAAAATTTAAAAAAAATACATAAAAAGCCTAAGGCATGACAGATCCAAATGGAAAAACTCCAACCCACTGAGGAACTTCACTCGATCACTCCCGACCTCTCTCTATCCAGCCTAAGTTTGAATGTTTTGAGCCTAGATATAGAAATAAAATTTTCTGTGAGCATATATCGGGAAAAAAAATTCCTGATTTTTCGTCTTTGCCTAGTTCTGTTATTGATTTGGTTATGTCTGGTAGGGAAAACTAGTTGATCTTTTTTAATACTCCTTGCCCGCCCGTTTCTTGACAAAAAATAAAAATCAACCCCGAAACAAAACCGGAATTTGTCCACTATTTTTCTGAATGTGACTATAATTATAGGTTCATTATCTATTCATACACCACAAATGCAGCATAGTTTCACATAGCACGGGCAAATTCACATTTGGTCATATGGAAAATCTGCACCCCACTTGTAATTGGCTTATGGAAGATTTAAATGATAAAACTTAACAAATCTTCCTTACACAACAAATGCCTTTTATTTAAGTTCGACCCAAAAAGAAAACTTATATAAATAGGACAATACAACCAATACTTGATTTTTTAATTATCTCCTTACACAACAAATGCCTTTTTATTATACACGCAGCTGCATCAACTGAACTGAACATTTGACATAAGGGCATTCATATGGTATCATGCAGAAGAGGGTGCACATCAATGTACATGGGACTACTAGCACCAGGAGGAACTGGGCTTGACATGAAATCAACATCACTCACCCCGGGCATGAAAATGCCACTAAACCCTTCATTCCGGAAACTTTGTTGGTCATGAGCAGACACTTCAGCTGGGGGTTCGATGATCGTCTCTAATGCCATTGCCACTTGTTTCATTGTTGGCCTCAATCTCCCACTCTCATTTAAGCAACACTTTGCTAGGTCAGCAACAGCCATCAGCTCCTCTTCCTTGGCTTCTTTCACAATTTCAGGGTCCAAGATGTTGAACAAGCTAGAGTTTTGTACATGGAGGAAGAACTCTACCGCCAAGGTTTTTTGTTCCATCGTTTCAGTCCTATAAATCGGCTTTTTGCTAGTCAAAAGCTCCAACAAGACAACTCCAAAACTATAAACATCACTCTTCTCTGTAAATATAGAGGTCTCGAAGTATTCTGGGTCTAGATACCCAAACGTACCCTGTACAAGGGTGGTCAAATGCGTTTGATCAATCTCTATACTCTTTGAAGATCCAAAGTCAGAAACTTTTGCTTTGTATTTCTCATCCAACAATATGTTGGAAGGCTTTATGTCTCGGTGATATATTGGAGTGGATGAAGATGAGTGCAGATATGCAATAGCTCCCGCTGAATCTGTAGCAATTTTTAAACGGATTGGCCAATCGAGCACAGAATCTTCACTAGGATCGTGGATATGTTGGGAAAGCGTCCCATTGCTAATGAACTCGTACACTAGAAGAGGGACTTGTGTCTCTAAGCAACATCCATATAGCTTAACCACATTTCTATGGTTGATTTGGGACAAAATAACCACCTCGTTTATGAATTGCTCCATTTGGCTTTCCTCAATTAGCTTGGACTTCTTAATTGCAGCAATTTTCCCATCAATTAACATGCCTTTGTAGACAGTTCCTTGGCCACCTTTACCAACTATGCGGTTTTCATTGAAGTTGTCCGTGGCTTTGTCCAGCTCCTTGAGGGTGAATAACTTTGTTCTCTCCATAAAACCTTCATTAGATGATTGGTGTTGCTGCAGCTTTAGCTTGAAAAACTTCACTCTTCGCTCCGTCTTCCTTCTCCTTTGGATGAAGAGATAGAGCCAACGACAACCAAACACCATAAGTAGTGGCCCAATAGCAATGCTAAGGATAACGGCTGTGCATGCAATGAAGAGCTTCCAAGTAAGTGGTATTCGAACTTCGAAGAGACTATTTGAATGTTGCCACTGTTAACACATAGTTGGGCATTCCAAACAAACTAATCCATTGGATCAATAATTCGATCCGATTTTTGGTCCAAATATTTAAAAAATCGTTCAGTGCGGTCCGATTTATTAAAATTTTATATTTTTAATTAATCTTTTTAAGAAAATTAAAATATATTCCTATTTTAATTTTATGCATTTATAACCATGAAAAAATTGAGGGCCTATCTAAGTCTCTAATAATGGAAGAAACTCTTTTCATTGGATGACTAAATAAAAAATAAAGCTCTTACATTTTCTTCTCCTTATCTAATTATTTATATTTAAGGATTATTCATGTGATTTCCAAATGTGTAAAAAATTGACTAATTAGATTCATGTTTTTTTTTATCGGGTTGCCAATGAGAGTCGAAATAGAGACATCATAGTACTGCCTTGACACCCTAACCGCTTGACTAAATGCTCGAAGACATTAAATTCATGTTCTTACATGTGTGTGTTTTTCCCTCTCATTATTTGATCAAATTATCCAATTGGCAACCCATTAGTTTACAGATTGAGTATTTAATACATCATGCCAATTAACATGCAATGATTGATATTATAATGAATGAATTACTCAGAAAATTTTATACTTGATGTTTTTTAATTTTAAGGCCTCATTTATTAATATAAAAACAGGGCCTTGAAAATTCAATGGACGCCCTTCTTTGAATAGAACATCTTAAGAACTTACATATAACTTTAAGTTGCAAGGAGTTGTTTTTGGGAGATTTTGGATCTAAACAATGATACGAAGAACTCCCTTCGTCCCAAATGCAGTTGAAGTCACAGTGGTTGCAGTGATCTAGTCAACAAGCAAGAAAGTAAATGTATAAACTTAGAGGCTTAGGTTAGTTTTAGGGCACAACAATGTAACTAAATTGACAGGTGATATAATTAAGCATGAAGCAAGACATGATAGAATAAAATTAATGAAACATATATAGTTGCAGGCAGGTCAAAAGTAGATTTACCTTTGCACCCATTCAAGACATAAGGATTCCCTGCAGAGTTTCCAGTGCATGAACATTGAGTACTATTAGTGGTTTCGTCATGGTAACAATGGGCCTGAGGATTGGGGTCGGGCGGGTGGCTGCTCACCCAACTCCAATACAATAGTGCTGGGACCGTGGATGGATATAAAGTGGACAACTTTCCAACATATTGGTCCACAGAGTCCTCCTTAATCAAAGTAGCCGCAACAGAGTTGGGGTGTTCACCTGATGATTGTCCATAAAAGCCTATCTCATAAAATTGTAAAGGAGAATATGTATTACCATATCGATGATAATAACCTAATTCATACAGAATATGATATTCCGAATGCAGCTGCATTTGGCAACACTCAACCCCGTCGCCGGAGCACTTGTTTGTGAAATTGGCACCACTAGTTTTTGTTTTGTTGCGGCAAACGGTGCTACATCCGGCCATAACCGAGTAGTCTGTGTTGGTTTGGTCAACCAAGATTGTGCCGCCTGCACAACCCTCCATCAGGAAAACGTTGTTGTCGGTTGAGAAGTTATAGGGGCTCCCCCTCAAATCAAGGCCACTGTGTTTTGTATCTGCGCCATACTTATTCAAGAAAGGCAACCCCACCGTCAGATTTTGAAATGACCAACCAAAGTCGTACCCCCAACTTAGGATACTTATCTCCATGACCTCAATATCCAGTTTGGACAAGAAAGGCTTCTTGACTCCCTTAGATTTTCCAAATTCCTTGCATTCGACCTGAAACCAGGAATCAAGGAAGCAATTGACACCCATACCAAACGGGAAAGGGATGCTCACATTTCCGCAAGAGGCTTCACAACCAGGCCTTGCAAGATTAGGTGGTGCATCTGCCTCTACTCTCAAGAGGGATGAAAATAATGGCACTAATAATAGTGGGAAGCGTATGAGGAGGAGTGTTTGTAAATGTGAGCTCATAGCTCGATCTCTTGCTGCTGCTGCAAATTAAAGATAACACAATATTGTTTTCTCTTGAACGTGCTTTTTACGCGGCACTTCTTACTTCTCAGCTGTGGCGTAATAAAGCTGAATTTCTAGGATGGAGCATGCCAAGTTTCATGCTCACCACCAAAATCAATTCCACAATGTCCACATCGATCACCAATTAGCGTCAACTTAAAACGAATCAAACACAAAGCTAGCCCGGAAACAAAAATTAGTTGGGCACGGCTTAAATGTGGGTTCAATTTCATTGACTATTCAAACCTCATAGACTATCCAAATCTTCTCACAGATTATATCAACAACATGGTAAAAGAGGAGTTAACTTATATGTTACTGCTTATTTCATTCAATTTCTAGCACGATATTCTCACTGCTGGAAAACGCGTCTATAGTTAGGAAATCATAGTCAAGAAATCCCGGTGGGTTAATTTTGTGGGTAACTGCCACAACATCAGCCTCAAACTTCAAACAATCTGGCTAAATACTAATGAGGTATTTTTCAATCGTTGTACCTATCAAAGAAATCTTTACTTTACCAAACTCAATAGAGTGGTAAGTAAGGGTCGATCTCACGAAGACTCGTGTATTTGTTTTCTTACTTGCATGCCAAGTATTAGAGATAAAAGGGGTTTTATGATTGATTGAGTAATTAGCTAATCTAATATGCAAATTAAATCTAAAGTAGGAATGCAAAGATGATTGTATTGATACATGATTAAATATGAGAAAAACATGTTCAACTAACTAACTTCTTTTCGAACCACCATATTGATTTTAGCCCCATCTTATATTTAAAATCTTTTTTATAATAATTTAGCTTTCTAATTAAATTATTTTCTATCTATATATGTAAAAATTTTTTTTATTAAAAATAAATAAAATATTTTATCTTTATCGTTTTATCTATTTAGGTAAAAGATTTGTATTAAATCAAATTTTGATAAATTTTTTTTAAAAATTCAATATCTAGATAATTACTTACCTAAATTGAATTTTGATTAAAAAAGTTACATTATATTTTTCTTTATTTTCTTTCTAACTTATTCATGTAAATGTAGAAATTTTTTTATCTTTAAAAAAATTTAATCTGTATTCATAATTTTTCATATTTTCTTACTAATTATATGTTTTATTTTGAATTTAAAGGATTTAAAACAATTGAATTTGATTAATTTTTTTAAAAAGAATTTACATTATTTTTACCTTTTTCGAGCCACCAGAATGATTCTGGCCCCACCTCATATTTACAAAATTAATTTTTATTCCTAATATTTTAACTTTTTCTTATTAAATTCTTCTTGAACTATTTAAATGTATCTTTAACATCAAACAAATATCTATTTAGTATAACAATATCTTTTGAAAACTTCCTTATATAAATATTTAAAATTAAAGATAATAAATTTAAAATATTTTAAAATAAGTATAAATATCTTTTATCTTTTAGCATAATATCTTTTCACGAATTTATATATATATATATATATATATATATATATATCTTTTATAATAAAAAAATTAATGATAACACTTATAATGTTTAAAAATAATAAAAATAGGTAATATAAAATTTAATAGATATATTAAAATATTTTATAATCTCTAAATTAAGGTACATAAAAAGTAATAAAAATATAATATTTAATTTTATCTAATCTTTACTTTATCGATCCACAAAATGAGTTTGGCCCACCTTAAAGGAAAATAAATTATTTTTTAAAATTATTTTCTATAAATGAATTATTTTTATCTTTATCTTTCATATTTTATTATATCTTATTTATTAACTTAATTATTATTTTATGTAATTCTTATCTCTTCCATATTCTAATATATAAATATTGTTTTTATTCATCTTTTTTTTAAAATTAAATATCTATGAAATAGCATCAAGGAAAATGATAAATGTACATATTTTACCTTAATAATATTTTTTATTCTCAAAATTAAAATTAATAATTTATATTTAATTTGTTTTATTTGGTTCCAAAAAATAATTTTATTTTTGCATTGTACATGCAATAAATTACTTATAGTAATTTTTATATTATATTTTTATAAAATATCTATAAAATACTGAACCATAGTCGTGCATGGCACGACGGATATAACTAATTATGCACAACATGGTAAAAATAATAATCTAACACAAAGTTTTCCTAATTGATCAAGAGGTCCAAAATCTTAATTTTTTTTCTTAAAACCCTATTTTTAAAATTTTTATTTTCCTCCAACTATCTTTCTAAGAGTTCACCTTTTGCCCTTCTTCCTCCTTAGGAGGAAACCCTAAGTTGCCCAGCCGCCACACATGACCGTCGATGCGTCCCACCTCCAATTGCCCCGCCCATCCTCACTCTTTACGTCATCATCATCGTGTCATCCTACAATGTAATGGCCGTTATTTGTTCAAATGTTGCAGATCTCATAGACCCCGACGTCCTTGCACCATTCCGCCTCCGATCGGCCGACCTTATCCTCGCAACACTGCTCTCGAGTCGCACTATTTTCATCATTGTTGAATCTATGGTTCTAGACCTTCAATTTACTTGTGTGTTCAATTGTTCCACAACCTTATGCATCTTAGATCTGAGTCGTTGTCCATTAAACAACCACCATCCCCAACGACGAAGTAACCTAATCCATTCGAGATCCACATGAACTTTCCATACGTTACCCAAATCCATTAGAGAGATGGAAAATAGTCAATTTTGGGATAAATGACATCTTAATAATTTAGATAATTTTTGTGTTGGATTATTATTTTTACTGGTTATGAATAGTTGTAGTTATGTAAATGGAATCTTTTTTAAATATGCAAATTGCCAAAAATATAAAATACTATATGGAAAAATCCTAGATGGTTTAATGTGGGAATAACATGTATGAAAAATTCTAGATAGCACATGATAAGATATTATGCGGCATGTAGTTTATAATTTGGTAAAAAAAATATGTATGAAAAATCCTAGGTGGCAAATGATAAGATCTTAGATAGAATTTTTTTAAAGTTAAATAAATTATTATATAACATCTTTATAAAACTATTATTTTAGATATAATCTTTCCTAAATTAATTTATCTTATTTTTATATTATCTAAAATAATGTGTGGCAAAATACTAGGTGGCTTAACGCAAGAATGACACGTAGAAAAATCCTAGGTGGTGCAACGAGGTGACTTTATTCCTTGCGTCTTTTATATATAGATATAGATTAATAAATTAACTTTAAAAAATATTTTAAAAAATTATATTATCCTTTCTAGATAGCCTACTCTAATTATATACATAGATTTTATATTTTATTATTAATATTATAATACTATATAATTTTTAGTAAAGTGATTTCAACTAGCTCTAATATGAAAACAGGGACTCGAAAATTCAATGGAGGCCTTGCTTTGAATATAACTTCTTGAAAACTTACATTTAAGTATAATTTCCTGGTATGTGAATTCGGGTTCGAAAACCACCAAAATCAATTCCACAATGTCCACATCGATGACCAATTAGCGCGTCAACTTGAAACTAATCAAACACAAAGCTAGCCCGGAAACAAAAATAGGTGGGCATGGCTTAAATGTGGGTTCAATTTCATTGACTATTCAAATCTCATAGACTATTTCGATAAAAAATCTCACAAAAGGGATTTTCGACGTTTGATATCAAGTATGGGGCGAAATCTAACCAATCAACTAAAATCGATCAAAGGGTATACGAGAAGAGTAACAATTTGTTTGAGGTTCAAATAGGGCTGTCAAAACTTGAACCGATTCAAAAGATCCATCCGATCCAACCGACACCGAACCCGAACTGAGATCCGAAAAAAATTAAAAAAAATATATACCCGAGATTTTATGACCCGAACTGATTTGGCCCGAATCCGGAAAAAGTCCGAACCCGAGATTAATCCGAAACCGATTATATCCGAATGGACTAGCCTGATACAACCCGATGTCCGATGCAACCCGACCCGAAATCATCCGAAAAACCGAAGTCATCCGACCCGAAATCATCCGAAAAACCGAAGTCACCCGACCCGAAATCATCCGAAAAACCGAAGTCACACGACCCGAAATCATTCGAATAATCGAAGGTGCTGACCCGATATTACCCGAACATTTCATAATTTTTTAGCCATGTCCATGTGAATGGATTCAATAATCATATGAGTGGTATCAAAATTTATCATGCTATTTTTTGTTTCTTACACCTTTGTTAAAATAATGCTTCTTCCTCAATGAAACGTCTATATTTCTCATTGTTAGTTTGCCTTTGATTGTTTATTATCATCTACTCCCTTCGTCCATAAAACTTGTTCCCATTTTTCCATTTGGGTGTCCTAAAATGTTGATCCCATTTATACCTTTTTTCATTTTTAGAAGTGGCAAAATTACACTTATATCTTCATACAATCCTTAAAAAACCCCAAAACCTATCTACTTTACCCCTTTTACTATTTTTAATATTTTTTCACACTTTTCAACACTTCTTTCCCACTTTCCAACAATTTACTCCCACTTTTCAACACTTTACTCTCTTTTCAAACCCTCAAACTCCATTTTATTAAAACTTGTGCAAATTTAGAAATGGGAACAAGTTTTAGGGACGGAGGGAGTATGATTTATTGAATATAAAAATTTAGAGATATTGTTTACCTCAAAAAATTAGAGATATTATTTTCTTACAATGTTATAATAGTGAATATTTATTATACTATGTTTTTATCTTTAATGTTACATTGACTATTTTATCATTCGAAATCTAACTTCACTCACATTTGATTTCCACATAATCCGACGCAACAAAATTTTAACTTTAGGAAATTCTGACTCAGCTAAAATTGGACTCACCCAATATCGGACTCAAATCAAAATTAAAATCACTCGAAATCAACATAGTCAAAATTTAACTCAACCAAAATCCAACTCTACCGAAACCGGAATGAACTGAAATCCAACTCAATTGAAATCGAACCAAGTCTAATCTCCGACCAAACCGAAATCCGAATCAACCGAAATCTCCGACTCAACCGAAATCCGACTCAACTAAATCCGACTTAACCGTAATCCGACTTAACCGTAATCTGACTTAACCGAAACCCAAACGATTCTGATCAAATTTGACCCGAAAACCCGAATTTATCCGATTAAATTAAGATAGGAACCGACCCGACCCAAACTTGAAGTGACCCGATAGTCAAAATATCCGAAATATACCCGGATCCGAACTTACCCGAAACCGAAATGACCCGACCTGAACCCGACCCGACCCACCCGATTGACACCCCTAGGTTCGAATGCTTTTGATTTCAAGATAACTGAGTACAATTGTAGAGAGTGCTCTCCGTTACCATACATGCCCTACCTGAATTTTGTTCCCCCTTTTATGCTACCTCTTCCTAGAGTTTTCTACCGTTACCACCCACGATCGCCCAAGTCTCACCCCACGTCTGGCCTCGTTCTTTTGCCGGTTCCCTTGCATTCTTCAATCTCTTGCTCCTTCAAATGAGATTTGAGCTGGAATGGGCCCAAGATCCTAGTTTTCTCCTAATGGGCCGAGACGGAAATGGATTCGGAATTGCTGGGCCCAACAAACGGCCTACTGTCAGCCCCAATATCAGTGCTTCATATTCAGATTCATTGTTGGTGGTTGGAAGGCGCACATTACTGCCTGTGCTATCTTCTCCCCCCGAGTGATTTCAGTACAACACCGATTCCGACTCCACAACCGTTGGAAGCCCCATCCGTGTGCCGAGTCCAGACCCCATGGCTTTATGTCTCCGTTATGATTGTTTCCTACAGCTTAGCAGCGTCTTCCAGTGTTGGGATGAAATCGGCCATGAAATTTGCCAGCGCTTGAGATTTAATTGTTGTTTTGGGTTCGTAACTGATGTCAAAACCGCTCAAGTGAATGACCCATTTAGCCATTCGACCGGTGATCTCTGGCTTTCTTAAGATCTCTTTCAACGGGTAATTGGTGCAGACGGTGATCGAGTAGGATTCAAAATAGGGCATGAGTTTTGGCCCATTAATTACTTTGGTCATAATTAACCCATTATACATAACAAATGTCACTTGGTAACCCAGTAGTTTTCAGATTGAGTATTTCAGTAATAAATTATGTTTTTTTCATTTTTTAAATATTATTGATTAAATTAAATTACAAGAACAGTTAATATCATATGAATTACTCGAAAATTTTAATATTCAAGCACATTTCATTCTATTTAAAAGCCTCATTCTTAATATAAAAACAAGATATTGAAAAGTAGTGGATGTCCTGATCTACCTAATACATTATAGAAAAGAAATCATGATAAAAGAGGAGTTAACTTATATGTTACTGCTTATATGATTCAACTGCTAGCACGGTACGTATTCGACCTATTCCCACATTATATGTGAATTTAGCACTTCGTTTTCTTCCATGGTCTGGTGCGTCATCTCAACCTCAGTTTCCGAATGACTTTTTCATCATTGCATCAAAAGAAGAAGCAAAACAAGATGTTGAGAAATCTCACATTGAAACTTTGGGAATAAAATTGCCTAGTATATAACCTAATGAGCTACTCCACCCATTGTCATATGGTTTTGGGTTTGAACCTCACTGGGTATGTATGCTAGGCCCGTTACCGCATGACCCCATATTATCAGCCCACCAGACTTTATTACAAGCGCCTTTAGGGACTCGTTTCACGTGGAGTCGGAGAGTTTCTCCAACGTCGGTGGTGTCTAAGAAAAGAAAGACACCTGCCTCGTTATTCTTTAGACCATTGCCCGCTTCTCCTTACGATTTCTCAAGAGATCAAACAGAATTAGAGTAGACGGCAATTACATTTTGAGGGGGCTTAGCTTTCACACATTTACTTTAATGCAAAAGTGATCGAGAATGTTGGAAGGGTGATGTGGATATTTCTAGTGCGCTTACCGTCTTGCGTGAGGAACTGATTCGGTGGAATAAGAATGTGTTTGGGCACATTCAAAGTAGAAAACAAAATCTGATGGAGAGGTTGGATAGAGTTCAGCGGAACCCTAGTAGGGATTCGTTAGGGTATCTCATTGACTTGGAGGAAAAGTTACAACATGAGCTCGAAGTGGTTTTGGAACGAGAAGAAATGCTTCGGTTTCAAAAGTCTCGTGAGAAATGGTTGGCATTAGGAGAACGAAATACTTCCTTCTTCCATGCCTCTACGATATCAGGCGGAAGAGAAACTGTGTGGAAGGGTTGAAAGGTTCGAATGGGGACTGGGTTGAAGATAATGAAGCAATGGAACGACTTGCTCTTGAGTTTTTCATTAACTTATATGGTAGTGACGGTCACTAGGTGACTAAGGCTCCATTCGGTAAATCAGTACTTATCGGTGTTGATGTTGATGTTGATGTTGATGCTGATACTTATGTGTAATAACTGCGGATTTTGAGAATATTTTTGAATTTTTCTCGGATATCCTTTTAACCTTTTTGTCTGTTTAATCCAATATTTTTGTTGGAGATTAAATCCTAGAAAATTATTGGCGATATCCTAAAATCACAAAGAAATGATTGTATGGATCGGTGTGAATTCTAGGATTTTTCGGTGGAAAAAGAATATTTATTGGATAAGTCGTCTTTTTAATTATGTACCGAAAAGGATTTAAAATGCGAAACGGAAGCCTTAAAAATTGAAGGTAGCAAGATAAAATCATGGAAAATTGATTTTATTAGTCTACATAATTTACGGGACGTTTTTCGTTTAGTAAGTTTTTCCACCCGAGGTACATAATTTTACCGCTTTAACGCGAGTCCCGTTCCGAGACGGGTTTTGAGTTTTAAAACTCATCACTTCTATGCCTTAGAATGGAAGGAACCGGTGTGGGATTAGGATAAGAATTCTTCTCCACCAACATATCTTTATGGCCTCGTCAAATGCAAACCAAAAGGAGGATAAGGACGAGAACGACGCACCAGGGAGAAAGACACCTTCACCGCCGGCTAATCTTCTTCCATCTCCATCCCCCACCACCACCTCACCTCTTCTTCTCCTTCTTCCTCCATACTTGGGCTTGAGCTGCTGCTAAGGAAAGAGGAACCAACAAGAGAGTAAGGACGGAACGCTGGCTCGGGAGGAAGAATTCCATGCCGTCGGTCATGTTCTTGCCTCGCCAAAGTGACGCCGCCGGCGACCACCAAGCTGTCCGACCACCAGCCACCATGGGAGCCTGCTGTCGGGCAATGCCCAGCCACCCTCGGGCTCGAGGATCGAGCCATGATCGAGCCACACGAGCCATGGGCTCGAGTGAAGGTATATACGATCGAAATTAATTAGCGGATTGATTGCGGAGCCACCGTAAGGGCTTTTCGGTGCCGCTTTTCTAATTAAATTTATGGTTTTTATAATCTTGACGTTAATACGGTTCTACAGGTTCGAACCGCTCGTGAAACGGACGTCCGGATCTTCCGTTATAGCGAAGACAAGTTTTGGATACCGATTGTCAGGTAAAGGACTTCGGATAATTACTTGGGATTCGTCGTTAATCCGTTTGAGCTGAAATTTGGTAATCTTTTAGAAATTGTTGCTGATGAACAATTTTTATTTAGAAAATTGTTTCAAAAGAGAAGCGGATAATTAGTTATAATTCCGCCAAGATGGCTCCTTGAAGCATGATAACTAAGGATTTATTATATATCGATATTCGGAAATTAAATCGTTTATCGATTAGGAAGTTGTGGGAATTGAGAATACAACTAAGAAGTATTTCTGTGAGCTCGTTGCTGAGAAATCCTTTGGTTATATTTGTCAGAGGGATGATACAGATTACTGTTGGAATTGCTAAGGACGTCGAGCACGCCTTATAAGGCAAGTGGACGATTCTCTCTTGCGTTATTGTTATTTAATGAGGAATTGGATCCCATTTAGTATTTGCGTTTGGAACAACTTGTATGATTAATAAAAATATGATAGGTTGTTATATTTGTTAGAAATAATGACCATGTTGTTTATTCAGTTTTGCGGTAGAACTGGATTTAGGTCCGTTATGGGTGACCTTGTATTTTGTCTCACGCTGAGACTTTGTTGTGATTAAAATAGTTCAGGGAGTGGTTCTATACCCTCTCTTTATAACAATATTACATTAGGAGGGGCCTAATCCTAATGGTGAGTCATGACTCTCTTCCCCTACTCTTCGTGTGAGAGGGTTGATAGGCACTCTAGCTAAGTGCAGGTTCAGCACGGTGTAGTGTAGACGACATGGTAATAGGCCTCTGTGATCTCTACCTCACCATATGCAAATGAAAGATCAAGAATAGCTTAAGTCTTATGATCTTGGTGTTGAGATGATTATGGATGAAACATGCCCTCTAATCTCTACAACATCGGGACTCGTGCTATTCGGGTTGTTCAAGGATGAAATAAGCCCTCTGACCTCGGTAGCATTGTGTTCCTTCGGCAGTAGTTCGGTCCGATTAAAAGCCACCAACTTGTTGTGAAAAGTTTTGAAAGTAATATAAGATAAGTGCGTTAGGCACATTAATATACCTGAATGGTTCGTCCAGTCGGAAAGCCATTCTTACACCCGGTTATGAATGATTCTTAATCAAACTTTGATTAAGTCAATCTGATTAGTCGACGGAGGCTTTTTAAAATGTGATGTGATTAATATGAGTTCCCAACAATTGTTTATGCTTCTTAAAGAAACCACAAGTGGTGGTGTTCTCTCTCTTGATTATGCGAGCCTCTTTCTTATTCTCTATAAGACTGCTAACTGTTGGATCATAATCCGAGTCTATTCGAATTCTGGATGCCAATATGTTTAGTTACAACCATAAAAACCAAGTTAGTTTCTCCGCTTGCTAGTCTATCATTAGACTAACCCGTCCATCTTCTTTTCTTTTATTTGGTTGGCTGGTGTCCATCGTTGGTATTCGATACATCAGGTCCTTCTTGGAAGTTGATTCAAGAGGCGGATTCAGATGTTTGAAGCTCCAGAAGTTGAAGAAAGGTTTTCAATGATTATACTTGAGTGAAGATCATGGTTGAACTACTTCAAAGTGAAGCTGAGTATCAGAAATAAGAGCTTATGGAAGACTGGATGAAGATTTTGTTTAAATAGAAGGTTGTGCTATTTATTTAATCTTTTTGGATTAAGGTTTGTATAAGACCAATTGTATTTATTCCGTTGTAATGTTTATTTTAGTTTGTTCAGTCAGTTTAAAGCCTTGGGTAGCTTCGGTTTAGTCTTAATCGGAGTTACTGGCGGTAATACCTCCAGAGTAGGAAGGGGGTGTTACATTATGGTTGTTGATGTTGATCGTGGATGCTGATATGAGATACTTATATAAGTTTTTTATTTTCCAAATAATCTGGAATGTGTTTGGTAAACTGAATTGCTGATATTTTAAGCAAGATGTGTAAAATTGCTAAAAATAGATTAATGAAGGGTAAAAAAATAAAAAATTTAATTTAATTGGAAATCACATGGGTCCCGCTTACTTATATTTTGGTAGATAAGTTAGTTTATTTGACATAAGGTTAGGGGGTGCTGATTATTTTTTCAGCAGATAAATATCGGATATAAATAACTTATTTCAAATAAGCAAAATTTGCCTAAGTGATTTGGTACTTATAAGTATTCATATAAGTGTTGCCGAACGGAGCCTAATTTGCTTAAGGGAGGCTTCTCGGATGCTACCGACATGTCCTTGCATGATCTTATTAAATCGATCTCTTCCAAGGAAGATTGGAGAGGCATCGAGGGTATGGGGGTGTTTAAGTCTCCTGGCATTTCCAGCTAGTGTTTTATCAGAAGTGATGGGATACAATGGGTCTTTCTGTTGTTGAGTTTGCTAGAGACTTCTTTGGGAAGTCCAAAGTTCCTAAGGGGGAAAATGACACACTCATTGTTTTGTTGGCTAAGGTTGAGAAACACGTTTTACTCAGTCAGTTCAGACCGATCAACTTATGTAATGTGTTGTACAAATGCATCACTAAAGTGCTTACGAATAGACTTCATCTAGATATGTCTTCCCTTGTTGGTCTTACCCAAGGAATTTTTTTGCCTAAACGTCTTATTTCGGACAATATTGTGGTGGTCCATTTGATGCGCAGAAAGGGAGGGGCGAAGGATTGGATGCTCCTGACGCTCGATTTTGAAAAAGAAAATCACCCACTTTTTTTTCTTCATATAAAGACATAACATATGTGTTGTTTAAAGACTTGAATTGAAGATCAATATTTGGCTCTGAGCAATAGGCACAAAACTGACAAAAGGATACATTTTCATCACTTGCACATATAATTTTATTATAGATGGTCCTTGTCTAGTGTATATGAATCCTCAACTCATCTTTTTACCTTTTTCTATAAGGTTAGGAATTGGGTTATCCGTTTTTTGATTTCAATGTAATGACTTCTTGTAGTAATTCTGTTTGCTAAACTAATTAGCATCTCTACATTGTTAGTTCTAACTTAATTAAATGGCTATGTTATTGCCAATATACTTATTATTAGATGATGTAACCATGTAGGATTGCATTACCAATTTGGTTTTTGTTCCATGGTTGTAGTGATCCTCTTATATTAGATGATGTAGCCATGTAGATTGCATGATTTTTCTGTTTACCTCATACCTCAACTTATCTTGATGTTTTCAATCATCTTTGTAGTAATTCACACATCCTTATACTCCATGCCTCTACGATTATCAAGCAGAAGAGGAACTGTGTGGAAGGGTTGAAAGGTTCGAATGGGGAGTAGGTTGAAGATAATGAAGCAACGGAACGACTTGCTCTTGAGTTTTTCATTAACTTATATGGTAGTGACGGCCACTAGGTGACTAATTTGCCTAAGGGCGGCTTCTCAAATACTACCGACATGTCCTTGCATGATCTTATTAAACCGATCTCTTCAGAGGAAGATTGGAGAGCCATCAAGGTTATGGGGGTGTTTAAGTCTCCTAGCATTGACAGTTTCCAGCTAGTGTTTTATCAGAAGTGCTGGGATACAATGGGTCTTTCTGTTATTGAGTTTGCTAGAGACTTCTTTGGGAAGTCCAAAGTTCCTAAGGGGGCAAATGACACACTCATTGTTTTGTTGGCTAAGGTTCAGAAACCCGAAACCCGTTTTACTCAGTCAGTTTAGACCGATCAACTTATGTAATGTGTTGTACAAATGCATCACTAAAGTGATTACGAATAGACTTCATCCAGATATGTCTTCCCTTGTTGGTCCTACGGGCTACGGTCCTACCCAAGGGAGCTTTTTGCCTGAACGTCTTATTTCGGACAATATTGTGGAAGTCCATTTGATGCGCCAAAAGAGAGGGGCGAAGGGTTGGATGCTCTTGACGCTCGATTTGGAGAAGGCGTATGACTATCTTAGATGGGACTATTCAAGATATGTAGGGTTTCTTGGTACTTGGATTAATTGGATTATGGAGTGTGTGTCCTCCAAAAAAAAACGATTTTTTTTAAAACAATATGCGAATAATTCAGAAAAATATATGTGTTCCTTATTTTACTCCTCTTTAATGAAAGTTTGTGACGTCGATTTTTAGGGAACAAACGAGATTTGTTCTTATCTCGCAATGTACTGATTATTCGCTTGTGATCGTATTCTTCATATTGATTCAAAGTAGATATTTAACATTATTTTTTTATATATTGTCCGATTCGATTGGCCAAAACCACTATGCATTTGAATTGCAGAGGCGCTTAATGGGGTGTCACACCCAATTTAATTTTTTCATACACGTCACGAGGAAAATTCGATTGAAAAATGCTTAAGAGAACCTAGTGCCTAATCCCACTAGAACAAAGTCATTCCTTAAAGGTTTTTATTTGAAAAGATAAGAATTAGGAGGACCGCATCCATTTAAGGAGGTCATTCTAGAGCATCCGAAAGGATGAGAACATTAAGTTTTGGCTGATTTGCGATGTTTTTCGTAGGTTGACCATGGCCTAGTTTTGCTATTTTGTCAGCCACAAAGTTACAACCCTTACCTACACGCTGAATATGGACATTCTCAAATTCTTGGAGAAGGACTAGGATGTTTGAGATGAGCATGTCAATATCCCATGGGTATGTTCCGGAAACGTTGTATGCATTAATGTTTATAAGGTTGTCACCCTTAATTACAATTTTTCGGTATCCTTTTTGTCTAGCTTTTCTTATGCCTTCTCGAAGAGCGAGGGCCTCTATTTGTGTGACAGAGTTCAAATAATGTTTAGTAGTTTTTATGTCCAATATCTTGGATGTGTGATCCCTGATGATGAAACTAGCGGATGCTGAGTCCGTTCCTAATAAGGAACCATCAAAATTTATTTAACCCATCCAGGTTTTCGTTTTTCACATTGCTTTAGTTTTTGTTTTGTTTAGTTCCCATTATTTTTGAGTTTCGGTTTATATCTTCGTCATCTTCACTTTTTTCGTTCTTTTCCATAGTTGAGCATGGATATATTTTCCTAGGTCATGTATAAAATCATTTGGTTTAGTTTGAAAAACTAGTATGTTCCTTTCATTCCGAATAAACTATCACACTGCTGGAAAACGCGTCTGTAGCCAGGAAAATAGACACAACTTCCGCCACAAAAATAACCACGAAATCACGTTAGCCACGACATCCCTAACGGATTGCCCTACGAAAGGTGCCCTGGGGCTAAAACGCGCGAGGCTAAATATCACTCTGAAAAAGAACCACAAAATTCTAGTTTTGTGGCTATTTAGCTGCGAATAATAGCCGCGAATTAGTTCATTGCTAAATGTGTGGCTATTGGCCACGAAAGTCACGTTCAACCATATTAGCCAGAATTGAATTTCGTGGTTGGTTTTGAGTGCATCACCATCAAATTTTAGCCACGAATGTATTTTGTATCTAAAGTCGAGTCGAATTTGAACTCATAATCAGACCCATTTCGTGGGCATTAGCCTTGAAATTTGCCATGAATTTATTTTGTTTTAAATTTTGTGGTTAAATAATTAGGCATTTAAAAAAAAAAAAAATATTACACCATAATATTGCATATTTGCATTATAATAGTAATGCAATTACATAGTTTATTGCATATTACGCATTGATGAAACATCCCACAACAAACCTCATGCTAATCAAAATCCAACAAACCAAAAAAATCCTAGCAGACTTTGCACTGCCAAAATCACACATCTATAGTTCTTTTGTCTGAAAATCTACCTATATCAAACACAATTTTCAACTTCATTAATCTTAGACAAAAGCTACTCTTTAAGCAAGGCAAGAAATGCATAATTATAGGTAAAATTCCCAGGTAGCAGAGATCTCGAAAGAAGCACCAAGAATAGACAACAGAGATCTTGAGGATGTTGGTGATGAGTAGCAGCAGCATATGCAAAGCTCTGGTCTCCATTTCCCCATGGAGATTGCCTCATATGGATTTCTTTGCCTATTTGATCAAGTTGTGCTATCAAACACATAAGAAAAAGTGTCTTTTTAATTATAGTTGTTAAGTCACTCAGAAGTCATTAGCAAGATACCAGCCTAAAGTCTTAATCTTTACATGAATGGATTGATCGATACATAGTAATATGCAAGTAAAATGACTAGTTAAGTCACACATGATGAATCTCAAGATAATGTATATGTACATGTACCTCAACCCTCAAAGCCTTGTTAGTGTCGATCAAGGTTTGTTCCTGTTTACAATTAAACAAAGATCAATCCACACAATTAACATGATTCGATTCAATATTGGTGGATTAATTATTGATTAATTAGCTGGTGTGCAAGATGCACTAGCTTACCTTGTTCTGGAGTACATTCAGCTGATCCAATATCACTTGAGTTTGTAACTACTCAATTGAGTATAGTTAAACAAGGTTTGCTGCAATGGAGGAAGAAAGCAGTTCAGAAAAGCTGATTGCAAATCAATAACAATCATGTATTTTCAAGTATAAGAAGGTTATCAAGCATTTGTAATTGGAAAGAAGGCTTGAAGAACAAAACTAGTGCCTAAACACAATCTCAGGCATAAAATACAAAAAAAAAACCATTCAGACTTCAATACAATCAAACAAAAATCACTCAGAGATAGAGCAAGATAAAAATGGATCTTTACCAGCAGCATACTCGATAGCCAGGCTTTACCAGCAACATACTAGATAGTCAGGCTTTAACAATCTTTCAGACTTCAATATTCGAATTCAGGGACATGTTTACCAGCAGCATCAAACTGAGACGCTAGCCAAGCACACTACGATTTTTAAGGACAAATGCAACAATAACCACACATCAAATTCAAATTCAGCACAATAACCACTCAACTACAATCAATTCAGCAACACAGACTCCTTCAGTCTAAAGTAATTACTTAGAAAGTGAAATCAGCAAACTGAATAATCAGCAAAATTCAAGGCACACTGAATAGCCCATAGCAAGTTCAACACCACAATAAAGTAGCAATTTAATGTGCAGACCCAATTAGCTTCATCAAGGCAAGTTACTGCTGATTTTGTTTATTAAATCTTGTAAGCATGACCAGAATTAATCAACAACCCATCCATTAAATCAACACTTAACAAGACAATTCAAGTATATCAAGCATTAGTCCAAAGGAAGTGAAATCAGCCCAAAATTCTAGCACAAATTCAATGTAAATGCAACTCCCCACCAAACTCAAGCTAATACAACAACTATCAGATAAGGGGAATCACATACCGGCACCTACCTGACTGATTTCAGAGTTAAGGCACTAGGTCTTGGCAATGAGGAATGAGGATGTGCAACAGTGAAAGGAACCTGGTGGTGGAGTGCAGTGGCTAGCAGAAGCAGCCGACATTTGGTGATCGGAGCAAGCCAACGATGCTGCAGTGGCGAAGTGGCGGTGATTTCGGTCATGCCAGAGCGGAATAGCAGCCACCGAATGCTTTCTCCCAGGTCTGTAGGCGGCCGTTCTCCTCTAGGCGCCAGTAACACAAAACAAGTGAAAGATTGGATCTCGATGAGAAATAAGAACCGCGATTTACAAAAACACATTACGAAAAAAAAATTCAATTGAGAAGCAGAAGCTCAAACCAATCAATTTGGAGACGAATTTGTGGACTTTGACGAGGCGGAGAAGATATGCCGACGGTGAAGAAGCTGAATTCTTTCTCCTCGAGCCCATCGTTTCATCCTGATTCTCTCTCGGGTTCCTTCCCTCAATTTGGAGACAGATTTGTGGACTTTGACGAGGCGGAGAAGATATGCCGACGGTGAAGAATCTGAATTCTTTCTCTACCAGTCCGCCGTCGTTCATGATTCTCTCTCTCGTTCCTGATTCTCTCTCTCGGTGAGAGGAGGCGACACATTGAAGAGTTTAGGTTCAGAGATATGTGCGGCGCAATGTTAGGGGCGCAATGTTAGGGTTTGAGTTTTGGAACTTTTTTTAATCAATAAGGAAGAGTCCCATAATGTTCAGTCCGCCCAAAATTTCTTTAAACTAAATTTTCCCTCCTTGAATAGTTTTAGCCCGCCTAAATTTTGTTTGAACCAAATTTTCCCTCCATGTAATATTTTTAGCCCGCCCAAAAATTTTTTAATCAAATATTTTCTTCTTTTTTCTTCCTAAAAAAATCTTTAACTAAATACACTTTTCTATATACAATACAAATAATCTAAACAATTAACACACTTTCCTATATATACACTTTCCTGTCTTAAAAGTACAATAATAAAAAGTGTGGAATTGAAAATTTATATATACACCGATATTAATCTAACATGATAATAAAATAAATCTTCAATACATAAAACATTGTATATTAATCTAAATGAATGTATTGATTTCTTATAAGAATGAACGATTCTAAAGGAATATATCGATTTCTCATAAAAATGAATGATTCTAAATGAATATAACCATTTCTTATAAGAATGAACGGTTCTAAAGGAATATAACATTTTCTTATAAGAATGAACAAGTCTAAAGGAATATAACGATTTCTTATAAGAATGACCGATTCTAAATGAATATATTGATTTATTATAAGAATGAACGGTTCTAAAGGAATATAACATTTTCTTATAAGAATGAACGGTTCTAAAGGAATATAATGATTTCTTATAAGAATGACCGATTCTAAATGAATATATTGATTTATTATAAGAATGAACGGTTCTAAAGGACTATAACGTTTTCTTATAAGAATGAACGATTCTATAGAGATATAATGATTTCTTATAACAATAAACGAGTCTAAAGAAATATATTGATTTCTTATAAGAATAAACGAGTCTAAAGAAATATAACATTTTCTTATTAGAATGAACGAGTCTAAAGGAATATATTGATTTCTTATAAGAATGAACGGTTCTAAAGAAATATACGATTTGTTATAAGAATGAACGGTTCTAAAGGAATATAACGCGTTCTTATAAGAATGAACGACTTTATAGGAATATAGTGATTTCCTATAAGAATGATCGATCCTAAACCCTAAACCCTAAACCCTAAACCCTAACCCTAAACCCTAAGGAATATAACGCGTTCTTATAAGAATGAACGACTCTATAGGAATATAGTGATTTCCTATAAGAATGATCGATCCTAAACCCTAAACCCTAAACCCTAAACCCTAACCCTAAACCCTAAACCCTAAACCCTAAGGAATATAACGCTTTCTTATAAGAATGACCGATTCTAAATGAACGTAACATTTTCTAATAAGAATGATCGATTCGAAAGGAATATAACGCTTTCTTATAAGAATGATCGATTGTAAATGAATGTAACCCTTTCTTATAAGAATGAACGATTCTAAAGGAATATAATGATTTGTTATAAGAATGAACGATTCTAAAGGACTATAACGATTTCTTACAAGAATGAACGATTCTAAATGAATATAATGATTTGTTATAAGAATAAACGATTCTAAATGAATATAACAATCTTATAAGAATGAACGATTCTAAATGAATATAACGATTTCTCATAAGAATGAACGAATCTAAATGAATATAACGATTTCTCATAAGAATGAACGATTCTAAATGAATATAACGATTTCTCATAAGAATGAATGATTCTAAATTAATATAACGAGTTCTTATAAGAATGAACGATGCTAAAGGAATATAACGATTTCTTATAAGATTGAATGATTCTAAATGAATATAACGATTTCTTATAAGAATGAACGATGCTAAAGGAATATAACGATTTCGAATAAGAATGAACAATTCTAAAGGAATATAACGATTTCTCATAAGAATGAACGATTCTAAATGAATATAACGATTTTTTATAAGAATGAACGATTCCAAAGGAATATAACGATTTCTTATAAGAATGAACGATTTCTAAAGGAAATTATTATTCTCAAATAATTTAGTCTTAAACATGCATAATAATATTATTCTCATAAATATTATTATTATAGGAAGTCATTTATAATTTATTAAAAAATTATTAATTTTCTAGGTGAGCATGATTGATATTTTATTTTAATAAATATTTTTTTTTATAAAGGCCTATGGGTAATATTTATTAAAATTTTAAAATAATTGTTATTTATAGTGGAATTAATTTTACAAATAATAAAATTTAATTAGGAATGGGCTTGTGAGTTAATAGAAAATCTGATGGGCTTAGGAGTCAAAAGAAATGGGCCCAATTTTGGATCACCCTACTCGGCCCATATGCAGGAGCAGCCCAATCCAAACCCTTCTCCTCTTCCTTCGTTGAAATCTTGTGGTTATTTCTGAAGATTTACCACGAAATGAAGAACTCGTGGCTAATCTCGTAACTATTCTGCAAAATTTTCTAAACAAACAAAGTTAGACACGAAGTGAAGAACTCGTGACTAGTCTCGTGGTTATTTCTGCAGATTTCTCACGAAATGAAGAACTCGTGGCTAATCTCGTGACTGTTTATGCAAATTTTTCCAAACAAACAAAGTTAGACACGAAATGAAGAACTCGTGGTTATTTCTGCAGATTTCTCACGAAATAAAAAAATCGTGGCTAATCTCGTGACTGTTATCGCAGATTTTTCCAAACAAACTAAGTTAGACACGAAAATAAGAACTCGTGGCTAGTTTTGTGGTTATTTCTAAAATTTCTAACGAAATGAAGGACCATTTATGAGTCAACGATTCAAATTATCCACACAAATAACCACAAAACTAGCCATAAATATTATGTGGGTACTTAGCTCCAGATTTTATCGTGAATATACACTCGAATCCTTTTTCGTGGCTAATTAGCTACTACACTAGAAATGAATCTAGCCGCACGAGACATTTGCGTCAATTTAGCCTAAACTTTAGCCACGAGCATATTTTCATGACAATATGGCCAGAAATCTACAACCAAATTTAGCCGCGCGCTCTTTTCGCGGCAATTTAGCCTCAAAAATAGCCGCAACTGTATTTTTCATGGCAATATAACCACAAACGTAAATATTTTTGGTTAAAATTGTGGCCGTTGCCACCCAAATTAACCTCGACAATATTCGTGGCTAAATATTTTCTGGCTACAGACGCGCTTTTCAGCAGTGTCAAGTAGTGGTTTCTTCAATACCCATCTATTAGTCCAAAATTTTATTGTAGCTCCATGGCCTACATGCATATAAGGCCTTCCTCAAAGTATGGTCTTAGGTTCATTAGTTTGGACCATTGCCATGCTATAGTTGCTTGTTTTTTTATATGTTAATAGGAAGTTATTTTTTAGACATTTTTCATTTATTAATTGGACCCAAATGTTGCGTGGTTCAATTATAATTTTCCATAATAATTTTGTTTGTAATGCTTTGTTCATGTACCTGGTCTTATTTTTAGTCCTATTACACCAAAGGTTATGTGTTTGTATATCTTATCCCATCTTACTAATGGTTTATAATGTTGGTTTTTATTCCAAAGGCAACATCTATTTAGTTGATCCATTTCTTTATGAATATTTGATGGTAGCATGAAGCTTTGCATCAAGAAGTTTGGTTTTATGGCTAGGTTAGCTCACAAGAGTATGGTTCTCCCTACTTGGGAGAGGACAAAACTTTCCATTTTATTAGTTGATTTTTTGATCTGCTTACAATTTCTATGATCTAGGTATTTATCGAGGTCAGTCATGGTGTTTATATTTAGTACCACCTGTTGAATTCTCTATTTTTGTTGGTTGGTCACATTTTTTGATGTTTGGAAAACTGATTTATGATAATTAACCTTTTATCCTTATATAGTGCAATACTCATCAATAGTCTATTTAATCGTCACCCGTTCCTTCTTGAAAGGGGACTACGATTGTGACACCCTTATACCCTATGACGTATACTTCGTAATAACTTATTCCTTATATAAGCAAATAATTCACATATAACAACTATCCTCATAAACATATAACAAAACTAACAACCATATAAGGTTATACATACACACACAGTTCTATGTTGTTACTTCTCAACTGAAACATTTGTCCCTCTAACTTATATTACAAACCATATGTCTAAGATGCAAAAATGAGGAGGAGAAGGTTGCATAGAGCTTTAGTCAGCCGACCTGTATGAATTTGATCTCTAAAAGAACAGACATCAGTAAGAACCAGCTGGACCTGAAAAATTATTTTGCGATTTACGTGAGTCACATATTCAGTGAATATAAACCATCATCAATTATTTCACACAAAACCAAACAAATGGTCAATATTCATATTCATACATATTATACATATCATATATGAATTTACTATGCAAATGCAAATGTATCCGATATATTATTTGTGAACTGTTCAAGCCTGAATCTGCCCCGGGTTTCCATATACCGACTTTTTTCTATATACCAACTTTTTTTTTCATATACCGACTTTTCCAATATACTATCTCTTTAGGTATCTTAGGCCTCATATACCGTCTCTTAGGCCTCATGTATCACCTGTAGGTCTCCCTGTATACAAATTCCGGGCAAGACAGTCATAGGTTATTTTAATCTCATTGCAATATGCTATGCAATCAAGTGTATCCTATAGTCATATATCATATGCCATTTGCTAACATACTTTTTGTGTAAACAACTCTGGAAATTTCAGAGATACCACATATACCACATATATCTATATAATCCATATAGCACATATATTCATATAGCTCATATAGCACATATATCCATAATGAACATATATCCGTATAGCACATATAGCACATAGGGTTAAATCTCCGGTCTTTTCATACTCACTTGTTTAGGATATATACTATATTTCTCCCCCTTGGCTTTGACCACGATCTATGACTTGTGCTCCTATATGTAACCAAATGCAAATTAGGCTATTTACTCTTATAAACTCTAACCCTAAATGTAAAAAAATGTCAGTATGCATTACAACTTTTTTTGCATAATTTCAAATCCCTTAAAACTTGACAGCAATAAACTGTATATATAGAAGAACATTTTTCTAGTTCAAACCTTTATGAAAAACTTGATCAAAGGACTCCATAATATGATTACAAAGAAATAGCCTAAAATTACTCTGAAATCTTTTACCGAATATAAATCTAATATCGAAGACACCATTTGAGAACTATAAATCGACTAATTTTCAAATAAAAATAAACAGTAGATCTAGATCTGAAAAAATTAGAAAAATCTAAATAAACCATTAACTAATTAAAAGCTTACCAAATCACGCTTATACTTTAGGATTAAAACTCAATAAAAGAGATCTTGTACCAACCAAACCAACAAACAAAATCAAAGAATTTTCTCTCCTCTGTTTTTCTTCTTCTTCCTTCGTCTTTCTCTAACTCGTTTTTTTCGTTTTGTTCTCGTAGACAAATGAAAGAACATGATGGAGACAATATAAAACATAAGACAACAAAATTCAATTTCCAACACAGACAAAATCCAATTTGAACACAATTTTGGCTAGATTTTTGTCAAAATTGTAATTTCCACTCTGGAATTTTCTTTACTATAAACTTTACCTTGAAATAATTATTAATTAATTTTTATTTAAAAACTTTTTAAAATATAATAAACTTAATTAGAAAATAAATATTACTTTTCAAAATGCACTATATACCATGTCAATATATCATGCATATGCTACTAATATTATATGCATGCAAAATGACATATGTGATGATGCTCAAAATAGTAAGAAGTGGGCCCGGGGTATAGAACATACAGACCCGACGGGCCTCCCGAGAATGATCCTGGGGCCCACAACCACACCCACCTTTTATTTTAACAAAACTCCTACCCCCGCGAGGTCCTCCGAAACCTTGGAACGAGGTCTAAACCTCGTAACCGACTCATCCGACACGCCCGCCCACCAGAACCACTCAGCTAGCGCCACTCTCCCGAGCCAATCGCAAGCTGCCTCGCCTCTAGACCAATCAGAGCCCTTTATCTCGGGCGTCCCACATCGGACAATTATCAGAACTCGACTCCCCAATCCTCTATAAATAGAGGAGAATCTCATATGGAGAAGGGGTCGAAAAACATCTTGAACTCAAGAACTATCTTGCTCATTGAAGATCGACGTGATTGAAACATCGTTAAAAGGCCTCGCTACAGACAAGTGAAGTCCACAAAAAGACTTCAAGTCTCACAAAGTTTCTGCTCACATCAAAGACCTCGCTACATCAACCCGGAAGCTGCCTGCACCGTACTCTCATTCACACCAAAGACTCCGCTGTCCAATCTCGCAAGTCATCAACGTCGTCCCGCAAAATCAACCTCGTTTAAGGGGTCGAAAAAGCGATACTTAGAATTGTCTAGCAATTAGGAGATCTCGAACATTGTTAGGTCGAGATCCCGGATAACTGTAGGGGGTCTAGGGTGTAAACCTCAAGTGTTTTTAATCTCGTTGGTTTGTAACCTCGTTGGCTTGTAACCTCGCAATCTTTCAACCTCGTTGTAAAGACAACCATAAATAAAGAAGCAAGTGTTTGCACAATCGAATATAATAATCCCGTCTATTGTCTTTTAGCGAACGGTTTATTTCGGGTTTCATCACTGGCGCCGTCTGTGGGAACTTCTTCATCCTAAGAAGTTCCTCGATTCGTGCAAACCTTGGCTTCGATCCCCTCAAAATGGCTTGCCCAAACAATTTCTTCCCTCAACACCCCGACAACATGCCCGAAACTACGCAATGGACAGCCGCGGGGCCTCAGGGTTGCCCGTTCGTGGTCCCGCCGGGGTGGGCGTACGCTGCCCCACAAAACCCATCCCCGTTCCAAGGTTTCGAGCAGGGCGGCGCACCCCCGAACACATATCCTTACCCGGCTTATGGGCAATACCAGCAGGGCTTCGCCCCTTCGTACGTCCCCGTTCCCCCCCAGGGTGAGCCTCACTCCGAGTACGTACCCGCGTACGTCCCTAGGCGTGTGCCGGAGCCCGAGTCTTCCACCAACGGCTCGTCAACAGAGAGGCCACCCCGAGATCCCATGCAGATCTCGCGGTCTCGATCGCGACGATCGAGGTTGCAAGAGCCAGAATTGTCCGAAACAGCAAGGAGCGCGATGCACTACCCGAGGTCTCGATCGCGCAATTCGAGGCCACTGCCCCAGGACCATGAGGAGGCCAAGATCACCTCTCCGTTAATGGACGAGATCCGGAACGCGCCCATGCCCAAGGGCTTCTTAAGGCCACAAATGGGGCTTTATGACGGCTCAGCGGACCCTGAGGAGCACGTAAAACACTTCGCAGTCCAGATGAACATCAATGCCTACAATGACGCGATATTCTGTCGGGTCTTCCCAACCACCCTGGAAAAGGCCGCGTTAACATGGTTCTCAAGTAAGAAGGTCGGCTCCGTGACCTCGTTCGCCCAGCTGTGTGATTCCTTCGTCACTCACTTCAGCGGCTCCAAGAAGCGCAAGAAGAACATGCGGGATCTCCGCGGAATCGAGCAGGGGGAAAGCGAGTCTTTGGTCGCCTTCTTCACGAGGTTCACAACCGCGGTGGCGGAAATCGTGCACGTCGACGAGTCGTCAGTGCGCGACACCCTCATGGGCAACTTGCGCATCGGTGATTTCAAGAACCCCATTTTCTTGAAGAATTCGACGACATACGAAAACCTGTTCGTCCGGATCACGGGGCAAGTGTACGCCGAGGATGCCGCCAACCAGAGCTCGCGGCCAAGAACTGACAAAGAGATCGTCGCCGATGCTAAGGGGAAGGCAAAAGTGGCCGCGCCGGCGGCGCGCGATGCGTATGTGACGCAGGCACATAACCCCAACAACAACAAAAACAACACCAACAACAACAGAAACAACAATAAAAACCAGAACAACAACAACAACAACAACAACAACAACAACAACAACAATAATCGGAACAACAACCGTGGAGGCGGCGGCGGGGGTTGGAACTGCTTTGGCGGGAAACCGTGGGGTTACCGAGGCAAGGGAGGTCCTGCGTACAACCCAAATGAAAAGGGATGCGCCAACCCCGCGTCGGGAGCCAACACTGTGCCGCAAGGCCCAAGCCACGCTCAGGCTAACGACAACAACAACGTCGAGCAACAAGCGCCCGCAAAGCAGGCCTGGTCTGGGCAAGCGACGGCGCCCGATGGGTATATCCATACCATCTCGGGCGGACCATCGCCGGCTGGGTCAAGCCAGGCAGAGAGGAAGAGATACGCGAGGGCAAGCCACCAATGGCCCTCGGTATTTAGCGTCGCACAAACCTCGCAGGCCCATGTAGGATTGTCCTTCTCATCCGAAGATGTCGAGGGGCTTCACATGCCACACTCCTACCCCTCGGTGGTACACGCTCAAATGGGCTCGAAGATGGTAAAGCGAGTGCTGGTGGACACGGGATCCTCTGTAGACATCATGTACTATGGCGCATTCGAGCAATTGGGCATCTCCGAGACATCCTTGAAGCCCTACGCTGGGAAACCCACCTCCTTCTCGGGAGATGAAGTCGACATGGCAGGTCTCATCGACCTCTGGATGACGCTAGGCACTGGATCCACCAGGAGGACCGAGATGGTGGAGTTCACGGTGGTACGCTTGCCTTCGGTGTGGAATGCAATCATTGGGAGGGTCTCCCTGATGAAGTTCCTGGCGGTAGTTTCTATCTATCACCTGAAGATGAAAGTTCCCCGTCGATGGCGGGGTTGGAGAGGTAAAAGGCAATCAGGAGGAAGGTCGCGTCTGCTACGCGACCTCTGCCAAACAAAAGTGCCCAGTCTTCATGGTGGAATCTCCCGGCGAGGCCAACCTCGAAGTCCGGGATTTCACGGTCCCCACTCCGGAGCTAGAGAGAAGGGTGATATCCCCTTTCGAGAGCGAGTCTGAGAAGATCTACCTCGGAGAATGCCTCTCGGGGGCGTCAGCAACGTCGCTAGAAGCCCTGCTCGCCGGATCCCGTGACGTGTTCACTTGGACGGCAAAGGATCTCCGAGGTGTCCCGCGGACCGTGGCCCAGCACTCTTTGAACGTCGATGTCACCACTCGCCCCGTGGTGCAGCGACGAAGAAAAATGAATGAAGAAAGGGCGAGCGCCGCGAATGACGAGGTGGCAAAATTGCTGGCTGCGGGGTTCATACGCGAGGTTCAATACCCCAGGTGGTTGTCCAACGTCGTGCTTGTCAAAAAAGCCAGCGAGAAGTGGAGGATGTGCGTCGATTTCAAAGACCTCAACATAGCCTGTCCCAAAGACAGTTACCCCTTGCCCTTGATCGACGAGCTCGTTGACTCAACCGCAGGTCACGGGGTTTTAAGCTTCCTCGACGCATACTCAGGGTATAATCAAGTCCTGATGAATCCGCGAGAAGAAGAGGAAACATCCTTCATCACCCAGCGAGGCACGTATTACTACAAAGTCATGCCGTTTGGACTGAAGAACGCGGGGGCCACCTTTCAACGCCTCGTCGACCGCGTCTTTAAGAACCATCTCGGACGGAACGTGTCGGCTTATGTCGACGATATTGTTGTCCAGAGCAAGACCCCTGAGGAGCATCTGGTCGACCTCGCTGAGCTCTTCGCCACTCTCAGGCACAACCGTCTCAGCCTGAACCCCGAAAAGTGCGTCTTCGGCATGTCATCGGGAAAAATTTTAGGCTTTATGATTAGCGAGCGCGGCATCGACGTAAACCCTTCCAAGGTCAAGTCGATCCTCTCAATGAGGTCACCACGGTCTCGCACTGAGGTGCAACGGCTCAACAGTGCCGTCAACTACCTGGGGAGGTTTTGCTCCCGCTTGGCGGAGAGGTCCCTGCCCTTTTTCGCAGCTCTCAAGCAGAATGACAAGTTCGTGTGGGATGAGAGGCTTGAGCTCGCTTTCTCTGAGCTAAAGGCCTTCCTGTCGAAGCTCCCCACGATGTCTCCCCCGTTGGCGGGCGAAGACTTGCAACTTTATGTGGCCGTCAGCCCCGAGACGGTCAGCGCGGTGCTAACCTGAAAGGCCACGCACCCAGTCTACTTCGTAAGTCGCGTGCTCCAGCCCGCGGAGCAGCGCTATTCCCCAACAGAGAAGATGGCGCTGGCAGTTGTGACCGCCGCAAGGCGTCTACGCCCTTACTTCCATACGCACCCCATTCAGGTCCTGTCTGACCTCCCACTTCGACAAATCCTCCACCATCCCGCCCTCTCCGGGCGAATGACGAAGTGGGCAGTCGAGCTCTCCGAGTTCGACATCAGCTACCTCCCAAAGACCGCCATGAAGGGGCAGGCCCTCACTAACTTCATGGTGGAGGTCACCTTCCCTGAGACAGAAACGAGCTCGGAAGAATGGAAGGTGTTCGTTGACGGCTCACGATGTGATGCCGGTGGTGGGGCTGGCGTATTCCTCGCTGGGCCCTCGATCGAGACGGAGTATTCCCTTAACTTCGCCTTCGAAGCCACCAATAACGAGACCGAGTATGAGGCCATGATTGGCCGGATCGAGATGGCGCTCCCTAGTGGTCCCCGGAAAATCAGGGTCTACACCGACTCCGAGCTGGTGGCGCGCCAACTCAACGGTCAGTACGACACCTGAACGGGTTTCCTGCCCGGGTACCGAGAAAAGGTCAAAGCCTTGGTATCGTGCTTGGAAACCTTCGCGGTTGAGTCTATCCCGCGAACCTCAAGCACCAAAGCGGATGCACTTGCGAGGTTAGGATCCGCCCTCCCCCTTGAAGTGGGGAACCGCGTGATGGTAGAAAGAAAACTCTCGCGGAGCGTGAACAGCGAGGTTCTATCTATCACCGCGGAGGATTGGAGGATCTTGATAAAACGGTATGTGGAGAGCGGTGTCCTCCCAGAGGACCCCGCGCAGGCCAGGAAACTAAAGATGCAGGCGACGCGGTATTGCGTCGTAGGTGGCTACCTTTATCTCCGAGGCTATGCTGAGCCCAACCTGTTGTGCGTCCCAGTCGAAGCTACGGAGCACATCCTTTATGAGGCCCATGAAGGGGTCTGTGGCGGCCACCCAGGATGGCGAACCCTTTCGCATAAGATCGCCCACTTGGGGTACTTTTGGCCCACCCTCCGGCAAGACGTAAGGGCCTATGTACAGCGATGTGACGGGTGTCAAAAGCACGATAACCTCTTGCACGCCTCGACCTCACAGCGTCGCTCCATCCACGCGCCGTGCCCCTTCGCGATGGGGGGAATGGACATCCTCGGCCCCTTCCCCAAGGTTGTTGGTCAGGCGCGGTATATCCTGGTCATTGTCGACTACTTCACAAAGTGGATTGAGGCACAAGCAATGGCGAAGATCACGGGGACTAAGGTCTACGACTTTCTGTGTTAGAACCTCGTCTGCCGCTTCGGCGTTCCCATGACCATCATGACTGACCATGGCCCCCAATTTGATTGCGAAGAAACCCGGACATTCTGCTCAGACCTGGGCATAACCCTCAAGTTCTCCTCCGTGGCCCATCCTCAGTCCAACGGCCAGGTGGAGAACATCAATGCCCGTATCCTGTCCGATCTAAAGAAACAGATGGGCCTGGCCCAAGGTCGTTGGGCAGAGCTCCTCCCACTCGTCCTAGGGACGTACCGCACCACCACGCGCCGCGCAACCGGAGAAACGCCTTTTGCCCTAACCTACGGGGCGGAAGCCCTAGTCCCGATAGAAACCTTGGTCCTATCAGCAAGGGTGTTTGATTTCGATGAAAAAGAGAACGAGGCCAATCTCAGGGTCGAGTCGCTCTTCCGTGACGAGATACGCGAGGTAGCCGACCTTTGCTCCAGGGAGTACAAGCGCCGCGTGGCCGTCTACCACAATAAGAAGGTGAGACCTCAATTCCTGGCCACATGCAACCTCGTCCTGAGGCGAACCGAAGGAGTCAAGCTGGACCCCAACTGGGAGGGGCCATACATCCTCGGCGAGGAGGTCGCTCCCGGAGCTTTTAAGCTCAAAGACAACGAGGGGCGAACCCTCAGCAAGACATGGAACGTTGACCGATTAAAGAAGTATTTTGTGTAAACTCTCTGAACTCCGTTACTTCTTTTTGTGAATAAAGGGTTGTGGAACTTTCAAAATCTCTCTCAAAAATAAAAACTTCGGGTTTTAAGTCCAAACCTCGCTCCCCGCTTGGTGTTGGAGAATCTCGTTAAATCCATCCCTCGCCTCCCGCTTGGGTTTGGAGAATCTCGTTAAGTCCAAACCTCGCTCCTCGCTTGGTGTTGGAGAATCTCGTTAAGTCCAAACCGCGCTTCCCGCTTGGTGTTGGAGAATCTCGTTAAATCCATCCCTCGCTTCCCGCTTGGGGTTGGAGAATCTCATTAAGTCCAAACCTCGCCCCCCACTTGGTGTTGGAGAATCTCGTTAGATCCATCCCTCGCTTCCCGCTTGGTGTTGGAGAATCTCGTTAAGTCCAAACCGCGCTTCCCGCTTGGGGTTGGAGAATCTCGTTAAATCCATCCCTCGCTTCCCGCTTGGGGTTGGAGAATCTCATTAAGTCCAAACCTCGCTCCCCGCTTGGTGTTGGAGAATCTCGATAAATCCATCCCTCGCTTCCCGCTTGGGGTTGGAGAATCTCGATAAATCCATCCCTCGCTTCCCGCTTGGGGTTGGAGAATCTCGTTAAATCCATCCCTCGCTTCCCACTTGGGGTTGGAGAATCTCATTAAGTCCAAACCTCGCTCCCCGCTTGGGGATGGAGAATCTCGATAAATCCATCCCTCGCTTCCCGCTTGGGGATGGAGAATCTCGATAAATCCATCCCTCGCTTCCCGCTTGGGGTTGGAGAATCTCGTTAAGTCCAAACCTCGCCCCCTGCTTGGTGTTGGAGAATCTCGTTAGATCCATCCCTCGCTTCCCGCTTGGGGTTGGAGAATCTCGTTAAATCCATCCCTCGCTTCCCGCCTGGGGTTGGAGAATCTCGTTAAGTCCAAACCTCACTCCCCGCTTGGGGATGGAGAATCTCAATAAATCCATCCCTCGCTTCCCGCTTGGGGTTGGAGAATCTTGTTAAGTCCAAACCTCGCTCCCCGCTTGGTGTTGGAGAATCTCGTTAAGTCTACCTCGTTTCCCGCTTGAGGTTGGAGAAACTCGAACAAAATATGCGAGGTCCGAGCAGGGCTCATGACCTCGGCGTAATTAATGTGCGAAGTCCGAGCAAGGCTCGGGACCTCGACGAATTCTTGTGAAAGATCCGAGCAAAGCTCATAATCTCGATGCAGAATTAGAAACACCCGGTGTGACCCGAGTACCACAGTAGTTGTGGCACTCGGACCATGGGGTTGGGTGAATATGGACGAGCATACGCAAATAAGCTAGAACAAACAAGCAATCATGAGAAAAGGAAAATGATATAAAAAGGTGGGGCACGTGTGCCCAGGTGTTTAATTACAAACCCCGCAGGGCCACCAACAAAACAAAAATAAAAAAACAAAAAAAAACAAGCCAGCATCCTTCAAATCTTCGAAGCTTCAGCGACGAGGCCTTCGAGAGGTTTCGGGGCAGGAGGAGGTGTCATGGACGGCTGGGACTTTGGCACATCTGCCGCAGGCTGAGGATCTGTGGCGGCGACTTCTGGGTCTTCCTGAGCGGAGTCTGCCAAGGTGGGCGCCTCGCTGGCCACAGTCCCGTCCTCGTTGAGGAAGAATTCACACTCTCCCTCGGGCTCTTCTCCATCAAGTTCCCCCATAGTCTCCTCGTAGTTGGGGATGAAGAACTTAATGCGGGGGTCGATATGCCCGTACTTCGCAACCGCCTGTTTGACCCCCATACGGACGGACTGGTGGAACATCTTCCTCACACTTTCCACCATCTCAGCCTTAAAGGCCTCGGACTTCACATACCTGGGCCCCTCAGCTTCCACCTCCTCGCTAAGCTCAACAACACGTCGTTGAAGCCTGGTAATCTCCTCCTCAACTTTCTGAAGCTCCGCCTCCTTTTCTCTGAAAAATTGGTGCTCCGCGGATAGCTGTCCCTTGAGCTTTGAGACTTCGCCCTTGAAGTCCCCGTTCTCTTCCTTCAAGTCCTTAGCCTCCTCCTTCGCCTTCCTCAGCTCCTCCCTGACCCTCGCAGCGTCCTTGGCCTCGTCCGCTGCCACAATCTCCGCTTCGCGAACGCTTTTCTCGGCCTCTGCGAGGTTTTTTCCCCTCTTCTCAATCTCGGCGTCCCGCTCTTGGAGCCTTGCCTCCATCCTATCCATCTTCCTATGGAGGAGGCCGACGCGACCGCAGTTATAGTTCGCGAAGAAGGTATTCTGAAGCAACAGAAGAGCACGTTAAAACAAGAACAAAAATAATAAAGCCAATCAAGAAAAAACAACCCCGTAAGAGCAAGGCATACCATCGCTGAGTAGCGGAGGATCTCGTCGTTAAGGGCTGCCTCCGAGAGGTTGTTGGCCCATGCAACCTCGTCGTTCCAAGATGTCCTGTCCCATTCTTGGGACACGCCCCGGGAAGGGCCGGGGCAGTGGAACTTGTCGGCAGGAGGCCCGGTGGTCGAGACAACTCGGCTCTTCGAGCCAAAGCACTCGATCATCTCGCCCCCTAGGGTTCCCCCTTGGCCGTCCCCCTTTTGCTTCTTCCTTTTCTCTCCGCGAGGGGACCCCGTGCCCTTTCTCTTGGACCCGACTTTGTCACCCGAACCTCGGGAGGCATGGGATGACGTTCTGGTAACGTCCCCCTTCGTCGCGGCCCCCTCGCTCTTCTTCGCCTCAGGCGCCTTCAACGACGGGACTGTGGCCTTCGGTTGCGAGGCAAGTGGCATCGCTTGCGAGGTCAGCTCCTTCATAACGACTCCATGTTGGCCTTGGGGTCTCGGAGCGTTGGAGGAAGAAGTCACTGGCCTTTTGCCCTGTGACTTCGTGGTAAGAGCGGCAAGTAGGTCCACTGTCAAAACAAAGAAGGCATAAAAGTTAGACAAGAAAAAACTAAAGCGAATTAGCGAGTTTCATAACCTCGCTTCCCAACAACAAAAGGAAGAAACAATCAGGAAAGAGATTGAATACCCTCTCTGCCCTCGCTAGGGGGGAGGCTGATACTCAGGCCAGCCCGCTCAAGCTGGTCCTGAGAGAGATACACTTGGTACGGAGCCTGACTCGCTGTGGCGTATCGGGCCTTAAGTGCCTTAAGCTCCTCAACCGTATGCGGGCACACGCACCGAACAAAGCTGCTCGGCACCACGGGAAAATTGAGATACCTCCCGGTGGGATCTCGGACCAAAACCAATTCGGCTTCCACGTCCCGACGTTCGAGGGAGCCGTGGTGATTTTGATGTTCGGCGTGCTGAGATTGATGAGGCAGGACCGAGGTTCCCTCCTCGCTCGGAACAGAGCCGACAAGTTATCAAGATTCGGCCCGTCCCCAAGTTCACGGCTACGAATCGTGTAGGCGCACAGCCGCCGCCAAGCGTTCGGAAACAACTGCGCGAGACAGATCCGCATGGCCCACAGATAATCCACAATATGTTGGGCCAGAGGTAGCCTGAAACCCGCTTGAAGACTGAAAAGGTGCACGACCGCGCACCTATCGTAGGACGCCAAGGAGCAGCCCCCCTCTTCGGGGAGAGCCAACTCAACTCCCTCGGGCCAAGCAAAGTCCTTGGCAATCTTTTCGAGGTCTTCACGCTCGAGATCGGTGTCTTGGGAATCCGCTCTTCAAGCACAGGCGGAATGCGAGACACGGCGTAGGTAATATACGCCGCGGGAAAGCTCGGAGGCATGTAGGGGGCGGGAGCCGAGGCCGTGTCTACATTTGACCTCGCCACCAAGTCAGTAACGACCTCATCGGGGGTAGAAGACGAAGCCATTTCAACACTTGACGACGCGCGAAGTCGGAAGAAGCGCGAGTTAATGGAAACCTCGGAATCACTTGAAGAAGGGTCGCTGAAAACCAGCGGAGGTGACCTCGGGTTCTGGGAATCGCTAGGTTCTACGCTTCCCACGGACTCCGAAACCTCCTCGTAAAAACCCTCTTGAACTTTGAAAACAAAGCCTGGCGGGGGGCTCAAAGAGGCTCTCCTAGGCATGAAAAGAACGACGCCCAGGTCGCGGAAGGCTAACACCTGGAAAAGAAAGAAGTGTTGTGACATCGGGCACAATAACCAGGGAAAAACAATGCGAGGTCAGAACCTCGAAGGGAAAACAATGCGAGGTCATAACCTCGCGAGGAAGAGAACGCAAGGTCACGACAACAAAAGAAAAAACAAAGCGAGGTCATAAAAAACGAAGAGCCACGTGGCACCCTAGGGGCTACTCTGACAAGGCAGGACGATGATGGAGAAGTTGAAACGCCAAAAAGGGGAGAAGTCGAAGCGCTAGAAAGAGGAAAAAAAGGTGGAATGGATGCCAGCGGTGGAAAGCAGCGGCGGAGACCCTAACGTCCCATCAATCCGCCGTCAGGGCGTTTGGATTTCCAAGGATTTCGAAATTCCAAACCGCCAAAAGAAAGCGCAGAGACCCAGCCGTTGGTTGGAAGACGAAGGGTTCGAGAGCAGGGCGTTCACCGCCCTCACCCCACCGTCCCGCCACCGTGATGCTGGCGCGAGACACCAAGAAACGACCTTTTCCCGCTAGGGCACAAAGCCGAGCAAGAAGAAAAAAGAAGAAGAGAAAAAAAAATGACAAAGGGCGGCGCCCGGAAACACACGCGACACTACCACCGCCGCTCCGCCACCGTGACACTGGCGCGGAACACCAGGCGACGCGCCATCACCTTTACGGAGCGCGGAGCAAAAAGCAAGCAAGGAAAGATCGAAGACAAAAAACACCGAGAAACAGGAAGAAGATGGTCGAGAGCTTACTTGTTAAGAACCGGCGAAGAAAGTGCGGTGGTGCAACTGGCAAAAGGCGAAGGCTCGTCGGAAACCGTCTGGAGAACCGCTAGAAAGCAACCGAAAAGGCGAAGAAAGAGGGCGAAAATGTTGAGAGAGAAGATGGAAGGGAAGCGTCTGGAATACGCTCTTATAAAGAGCAGGCTTGGGCCTCCCCTTCCCTGAGAAGCTTATTGGGCCTGTCCCTCCTGAACGGCCCATTAAGCAAGATATGAAGAGCGAGCCCAAAAAAGCTTCACCCCTGCAAACAAAAAAAAGAGCTAAGTGTAGAGCCTCGTAAAAAGAGGGCCTCACGAGGTGCCCGCCACGAACCTCGGAACCCTTGAGACCTCGCAAAATGCCTGCCCACCTCCCAAACACCTCGTACCCCGTGATCTTTGAGAACTTATGCCCTGCGGCCCTCGGGGCGGGATCCCCAGGCCATGGGGTTGTGATGATGCTCAAAATAGTAAAGTAAGAAGTGGGCCCGGGTTACGAAGAACATACAGACCCGACGGGCCTCCCGAGAATGATCCCGGGGCCCACAACCACACCCATCTTTTATTTTAACAAAACTCCTACCCCCGCGAGGTCCTCCGAAACCTTGGAACGAGGTCTAAACCTCGTAACTGACTCATTCGACACGCCCGCCCACCAGAACCACTCAGCTAGCGCCAATCGCAAGTTGCCTCGCCTCTAGACCAATCGGAGCCCTTGATCTCGGGCGTCCCACATCGGACAATGATCAGAACTCGACTCCCCAATCCTCTATAAATAGAGGAGAATCTCATATGGAGAAGGGGTCGGAAAACATCTTGAACTCAAGAACTATCTTGCTCGTTGAAGATCGACGTGATCGAAACATCGTTAAAAGGCCTCGCTACAGACAAGTGAAGTCCACAAAAAGACCTCGCTACACCAACCCGGAAACCGCCTGCACTGCACTCTCATTCACACCAAAGACTCCGCTGTCCAATCTCGCAAGTCATCAACGTCGTCCCGTAAAATCAACCTCGTTTAAGGGGTCGAAAAAGCGATACTTAGAATTGTCTAGCAATTAGGAGATCTCGAACATTGTTAGGTCGAGATCTCGGATAACTGTAGGGGGTCTAGGGTGTAAACCTCAAGTGTTTTTAATCTCGTTGGTTTGTAACCTCGTTGGCTTGTAACCTCACAGTCTTGCAACCTCGTTGTAAAGACAATCATAAATAAAGAAGCAAGTGTTTGCACAATCGAATATAATAATCTCGTCTCTTGTCTTTTAGCGAACGGTTTATTTCAGGTTTCATCAATATGCACTTTGGTCGGGGATGTTACAACGATAACAAGATCCACTATTATCCCTAGGTAGTGAAATTATAGCAAGAAAATTCTAAAAAATCAGCGATATGACAACTGAGTAGGATTTGCTCTTGTAAGGGAAGGTATGAAAATTTTGTTTCAAGCATTTGCTGATGATCTAATAATTCCTTGAAAGTTTTTGTTTTTTTGACATATCCTTAAGAATTAAAACAATTCGTTTCATGATGATTTGGTCTTAATCTCTTTCATATTATCAGTAAAAAAAGGGATTTTCCTTTTGGTATCCTCAACGTTTGCTCTATATCTTTTGGTGCCCAAAAATAATTTATTTTCCTTTTGGTGCCCTATTAATTAGTTTTGACAAGTTCATTTTAGTAAACAAAATCTACTAAAATAAAAGATTCGTTTATTTTTCCATCCAAAAAATAAAATAAAAATAAAAAACCCATAAACCTCATTTACACGACCTTTTCCCTCTCGAGAAGTGGACACCAGAGGATTTTCAGTGATTCGCTCCTAGAACTGGACGTCGGAGAGTTCGGCGGCCACGACGCCGGTGTTGCTGCGGCCGGTGAGGCTTGCCTCTGGCTACGAGGAGGCTAGCTACGGCGGTCGGGGAGGTCGAAGGGCGACAATTTTATGAGGTTCTCCACATCTTCACCGACAACCCTTTTCCACATCTGACCGGTTCCCGCTCGCTAACTAAACCTTCTCTTACTGCCGCCGTTTGCTCTCTCTTTCAATTTAACCTTTGAAATTGGAAGATTACTAATATCACTTTTGTTTCGTTCGCTGAAATTTAGTTTTAGAATTTTGATGGATTTAACCATCTCTACCTTGTGATTATCTGGTAAGAGTCTTTTTAATGGATAATCTCCATTTGAGTTGCAAAAATTGATTAGGTTTTTTGCTTAAGGTTTTGATTTTTTTTTGACGCTCGCTCATTCTTCATTTTCCATTTTAATGGATTTCATTTTCTTTTTTTATTTTATTTTTTGGACGGAAAACTAATACAATTGTCATTTTGGTAAGTTTTGTTTACGAGATGGAACTTGTCAAAACTACAAGGGCGCCCAAAAAAATCTTTTTTATTACACCAAAAAAGGAAAAAACGAAACCGGTACCAAAAAGTAAAATTCCTAAAAAAATGTACCTCGATAATATTTTTGTTATGAAATGATTATAAAAGCAAGACCACTTTATCTTTTGTAAAGAACACTTAAACAAACTTTATGATAACTTTTAGATCATTAGAAGAGAGGGAGGGAGAGTAAGAATTTTAGAGAGTGTATTTCTTACTCTACTTTGGTGCAAGTTTTACAATGGATGATGGCCATATTTATAGGCCAAGAGTGGGGTAAAACTTTGGTAAATCTCCATGATTTATGCATGGAAATAAGGAGGTGAAGAAGGTGAATAATTCACCTTGTACAATTTTCCTCCATTATACACTTGTTCATACATAAAATGTGTGATACATGTGTGTGTAAATAGATAGCTTGTAATATGATAATTTGGACTTCATAACACTCCCCCTTGAATATTCACCTTTTTTCATGGAGTAGGATATGGGTAGACGTTGCCTCATTAAAAACCTTGTCAGGGAAAACCCAGTGGGATAAAAACCTAAACGAAGGGAAAAAGAGTGCAACCATTGTTCCCATTCCACGCCTTGATGCTGCCTCATTAAAAACCTTGTCAAGCAAAACCCAAGGGGATAAATATTTGATCGAAGGGAAAAAGAGTGCAATGCGTATGATACTCCCCCTGACTTCAACATATGTCTCGAAGTCTGCACATTCCAATTCTGGATACCAGTTCTCCAAATTTCTTGGGGATTAAAGACTTTGTAAACAAGTCAGCCAAATTGTCATTTGATCGAATTTGTTGGATGTCCAATTCTCAAGCTTCTTCCAATTCACAAGTGGAGAAGAATTTTGGAGATATGTGCCTTGTGCGGTCACCTTTGATGTAGCCCTTCTTCATTTGAGCAACGCATGCTCAGTTATCCTCATATAATATTGTTGGATCATCAGTGATGGGCTTCATTCCACTTTCTTTCTGGATGAATTGAATCATTGCTCGAAGGGACACACATTCTCTTCCTGCCTCATATAGTGCAATCAATTCTGCTTGATTTGATGATGTGGCCGTCACAGTCTTCTTTGTTGATCTCCAAGCGATGGCAGTGCCTCCATATGTGAACACATAGCCATTTTGTGATTTGGCTTTGTGTGGGTCAGACAAATACCCTGCATCTGCATATCCAATTAAGGTCGCATCCCTTTGGTTATGATAATACAGCCCAAGATCATGTGTGCCTCGGAGATAGCGGAATACATGTTTCATCCCATTCCAATGCCTCCTTGTGGGTGCAGTGCTATACCTGGACAACAAATTTACTACAAAAGCAATATCTGGCCTTATATTGTTAGTTAAGAACATTAAAGCACCAATTGCACTTAAATACGGTACCTCGTGACCAAGAACATCTTCGTCCTCTTCTCGGGGATGAAATTGATCCTTTTCTACGTTGAGGGATCGAACTTCCATTGGAGAGCTCAAAGGGTGTGCTTTGTCCATGTAAAATCTTTTAAGAACTTTCTCAGTGTAATTAGACTGATGGATAAAGATTCCATCCCTTAAGTGCTCAATTTGTAAGCCAAGACAAAGCTTTGTTTGTCCGAGATCTTTCATCTCGAATTCTTTCATCAAATCTTTCGCAGTATCTTGAAGTTCATTTGAGGTTCCGACGATGTTTAAATCGTCAACGTAAACTGTGATAATAGTGAATCCCTTTTCGGATCGCTTGATGAAAACACACGGACAAACAATGTCGTTCTTGTATCCCTCTTTCATGAGGTATTCACTGAGGCGGTTGTACCACATTTGCCCAGATTGTTTTAGTCCATACAATGACCTCCTCAATTTTATGGAAAAGATTTCTCGAGGTCCACAATTATTGGCCTCAGGCAGCTTGAGTCCTTTTGGGACTCTCATGTAGATGTCTGTATCAAGTGATCCATATAAATATGCTGTAACGACATCCATGAGGCGCATTTGTAACCTTTCAAAGACAGTCAGGCCAATTAGGAATCTCAACGTAGTTGCATCAACTACTGGAGAGTATGTTTCTTCATAATCAATTCCATTGATCTGAGAAAGACCTTGTGCTACAAGCCTTGCTTTATATCTTACAATTTCATTTTTCTCATTTCGTTTGCGCACGAAGACCCATTTATAGCCGACTGGTTTCACACCATTAGGTGTACGAACTACTGGTCCAAAGACCTCTCGCTTTTCAAGCGATTTTAGTTCTACCTGAATAGCCTCTTTCCATTTTGGCCAATTGTTTCTTCGTTGACATTCATCGACCGATTTTGGCTCAAAATCATCATATTTAATTACAATATTAATAGCCACTGAGTAGGCAAATACATCATCGACAATTACATCTTTTCGATTCCATTGTGTGCCTGTGGACACATAGTTTATGGAAATCTCAAAATTGTCGATATCATTATTCTTGTCTAGAATATCACCCTCTGTTGAGGTATTCTCATTTTCAATAACTTTGCCTTTATCATTGTTCTCATCCATTGTGGCTTTTTCTGCTATACCCTTTTGACTCCTTGCCTTTCTCGGTTTTAAATCTTTTGAACCTAACGGTCTACCACGCTTTCGGCATGTTGCAGACTCGCTTGCGATGGATGCATCTGGCAATCCATTGGGTATTTCAATTCTTGCTGGAGCATTTGCCGCAGGCATATGTGATTTAGTTACCTTCTTTGTATCAGTAAATGGATCTGGTAACTGATTTGCAACATTTTGCAAATGAATGATCCGTTGTACTTCTTGTTCACACATTTTTGTTCTTGGATCAAGATGGGATAATGCAGTTGCATTCCATGTGATTTCTTTCACATGTGGGTCCCCATTTTTCTTTTCTCCCCCTAAGGCTGGAAATGTATTTTCATCAAAATGGCAATCAGCAAATCTTGTTGTAAATAAATCACCAGTTGTTGGTTCATGATATTTGATTATCGAGGGAGACTCAAAACCAGCATAAATTCCCAATCTCCTTTGGGGTCCCATCTTTGTGCGTTGGGGTGGAGCAATAGGGACATAAACTGCACATCCAAATATTTTTAGATGTGAAATATTTGGCTCCTTACCAGACACAAGTTGCATAGGGGAATGTTCATGGTTTGCACTTGGCCTTAATCGAATTAAGGTTGCTGCATGTAATATTGCATGTCCCCATGCCGATGGTGGTAATTTTGATTTCATCAATAATGGCCTGGCAATTAATTGTAATCGCTTTATCAATGATTCAGCGAGACCATTTTGTGTGTGAACATGAGCCACTGGATGCTCTATATCGAACCCAATTGACATACAATAGTCATTGAATGTTTGAGATGTAAATTCTCCTGCATTATCGAGCCGGATTTTCTTTATTGTATAATCCGGAAATTGGGCCCTCAATCGAATTATTTGGGCAAGGAGTTTAGCAAATGCAACATTTCTTGTTGATAGTAGACTTACATGTGACCAACGTGTAGATGCATCAATTAGCACCATAAAGTATCGGAATGGTCCACATGGTGGAGCAATTGGCCCACATATATCTCCTTGGATTCTTTCTAAGAATGCAGGATTCTCACTTGCAATCTTGTTTTTAGAAGGCCTGATAATTAGCTTTCCAAGTGAGCAAGCAGTGCAATTAAAATCACTGGACGGAAGAACCTTAATGTTCTTTAATGTATGTCCGAGTGAGCTCTTTATGATTTTGTGCATCATTACTGCTCCTGGATAACCCAATCGGTCATGCCATAATGTGAATGCATCTTGGTCATATGACCTTTTGTTAAACACTGCATTGACCTCAAACGGATAAATGTATGTATGATATAATCCGGAGGTTTGCGTTGACATCCTTTCGAGAATCTGTTTATGACTAGATTCATGTTTTATGATGCACAAGTATTCTTTCCCATTTTCATTCATGGCTTCCATATGAAACCCATTTAGACGCACATCTTTAAAGCTTAGTAAATTTCTTCGAGATTTACTCGAATATAGTGTGTCATTTATTACTAGCTTCGTTCCCTTTGGGAGTAGAATGAAAGCTCTTCCAGAGCCTTCGATGAGTTTTGACACACCGGATATTGTAGTCACATTGTCTTCAAAGGCTCTTAATTGGGTAAAGTATTCTTTACTCCTCAAGATGGTGTGTGTTTTTGCACTGTCCAAAAGACATTGCTCCTTCCCATCGGGTGTCACTTTAGGTGAGTCCATATTTTTCTATAAATATAAAGAAAAAGAGATTAAGACATCAATAAAAGCTTCATATATTATATAAGGATAATTCTATTACACAAGTTCTATTATACAAAGCCTATTACACAAAGCCTTACGAGATAAAGGTTAAAGCATGGGATATAAAAGACATTGCAAATAACATGGGTGATAATAGATATATTTAGGTGCTTGTGCTTTTCATTTAAGCCCCTAAGGCATAGCCATCATCATTCTCAAGGTTGAGAAAGTCATTGACATCCAGACTAGTCACTGGTGACCTATCCACATCTTTATTATCGATGTAGTTGGTCTCGGTAGCCCTTTCTTTATTCTTTTCAGCTTGGTATAGCTTCACTAGGTGTGGAGCTGTGCGGCATACCTTTGACCAGTGACCAGTCACGCCACATCTGTAGCATGTTGATTTGGATTTCTGGGAGGATCTTGATGGACCCATCTGGACCTTTTGCTTTACATCCCCCTTGTAGCCATGGTTCTCACGGTGACTGTCGTAGCTTTTGTTGTAGACTCGGCCACGCCCATGGCCACCATGACCACCACGGCCACCACGGCTCCCATAGTTACCACGACCTCGTCCACGCCCATTGTTACGACGTGATTGCTGCCCACGTTCATTGTCGTTCCTATCATGGAACGCTTTGTTCATAGAATTTGCTTTTGGGGCAACTGTTGAGCCAGTAGGCCTTAAGTTGTGGTTTCTTATTAGGAGCTCATTATTCTTTTCAGCAACCAACAATACTTTCAACAAGTCAGAATATCTTTTGAAATTTCTTTCTCTATATTGTTGTTGCAATAATATGTTTGAAGCATGCATAGTGGAGAAAGTTTTCTCCAACATCTCTTGCTGAGTGATCGTTTTACCACACAGTCTCAATTGAGAAGTGATCTTGTGGATAACACTGTTGTACTCAGTGATGGACTTAAAGTCCTGGAACATTATAGTGTTCCACTCATGGGTTGCTTGTGGGAGCAAAACTTCATTTTGATGAGCATAGCGCTCATTCAGGCTTTCCCACAATTCTCTAGGATCCTCCACAAATAAGTACTCATTTTTGAGACTCTCATGAATGTGGTGGCGGAGGAACACAATGGCTTTTGCTTTTTCCTGCAGGGTGGCACTATTGTTTGCCACAATTGTTTCCTCAACGCCATTTGCCTTGAGATGAGCCACGACATCTACCCTCCATTCGAGGTATTTTTGGCCCGATAGATCAAGGATATCAAACTCCCTTTTAGCGATGCTTGCCATTAGTTTCTACATATAAAGATATGCAAATTAAAGTTTAACATAATCAATAATATAATGCATGAGTCGTGTATGGGACGATTGAAGGACATGCCATATCAAACAATAAATATATGCATGTAGATGATATATTCAGAATGCATAAAGAAAGATTGTGTGAGTCAGATAAGCAATCAATATAGATATAGGCATAGACAATATCGTAAGACAAAAGTAAGAGATCATATGAAATGAAGGAAATATTATATAGCGGGAATTTTAAAGTCTTTAAAGTCCTTAAAGTCATTAGTGTCCGAAGTCCTTAAAGTCCCTAGAGTCCGAGGTCCTTTAAGTCCAAAGTCCGAAGTCCTTAAAGTCCGATTCCCTTCAGCCCCCTTTTCACTTTTTCACTTCCGACCTTATCTCCTTCCTCCACTTCCATATTCGAGCACCTTTACCAAATTTTTCTTTCGACATTCTCCATGGCCGACGACGAGATTATGGGTCGTCTTAGAGCCGGTAATAGGAGATTTTTGATTGAGCTTTTCATTTGCCTTGTTCTTATTGTGATTACCAACATCATGCTCATAATCATTTTGGTTAAAACTTACTTCCAATCTAAGTGGTGAAAGTGAACAGTTCGGAGGTGAACTCGGTTAAACATCAAAGGAGATAAGCAAATCTAATATTTTGTTTGTATCATTTACATATCCAAAAGCATGATTTATTTTTGGTAAGAAATCGTTTCAAATCTAGGAAGAAAACGAGTTTCTGATGTAGAAGATCCCAAATCGGGCAACTACAGAGCATACTCCTCAAAACGGTTTTAGGAAATAAACTTTTGCATGATTAAGATTAGGAAGAGATAGAATTTGTACCTTGGTGATTAGTAAAGCTCAATTGGTAATTAGAGACTCGTGCTGATAACGTGTTATGAAATGATTATAAAAGCAAGACCACTTTATCTTTTAGAAAGAACACTTAAACAAACTTTATGATAACTTTTAGATCATTAGAAGAGAGGGAGGGAGAGTAAGAATTTTAGAGAGTGTATTTTTTACTCTACTTTGGTATAAGTTTTACAATGGATGATGTCATATTTATAGGCCAAGAGTGGGGTAAAATTTTAGTGAATCTGCATGATTTATGCATGGAAATAAGGAAGTGAAGAAGGTGAATAATATAATTTTCCTCCATTATACACTTATTCATACATAAAATATGTGATACATGTGTATATAATAAATAACTTGTAGTATAATAATTTGGACTTCATAACAATTTTTTCCTTTTTCTCCTCGTAATAATGCTCTGGTGAGTTGCTTAACTCCGAAGCCGAAAAATTGCCACTCTTCTCTGTCGTCTATGAATTCTCCTTCTGGTCGTTTCTAATTTCTACGGGATCCAAATAGACAAACAAGTAAAAATATCGTCAGATCTGTAGATCGGGAGTTAATAGCTGAGAGAGAGAGTATGGAGAAACTAAGCGAAGCGTTCGAGAAGGTGAAGAAGAACCAAGCAGTTGAGAGAATGAGGATTCTGGTAGGTATGGAGGTCGAGGATGAGGAATTGGCTGTTCAAGAGGATTCTTTGATGGACGAATTCAATCGCAACTGTAGCCTCTCTACCAAACAGGTATCTTTCTCTGTTCCTCCACCATGTCCTGTTGCCTGATTTCTCTACAAACGTACTGATTAATTAGCTGGGAAAAGAACCCTATCTATATGACTATATGTTTAATTTCGACTAAATAGTTTACCCAGCTCTTTCGTCTAGAATGATAAAGAGAAACAAAAACCCTATCCATACGATAAAACTTTGGGTTATTTTTCTCACTGATTAAAATGGTGTGCTGAAGAACAACATTATAAATGTGATCAATTTACTGAGAATTTCCACAGCTCCTCGGTTAACTGTGATATAACGCTGGTGATTGCTTCTTTCTGTAATGTGCAACAGAGGTTTTACGGGTTTGCCATCTGCTTTGCTGCTGGGTTGACTTGCACACTTTTGGTAGGTTGACATCTGAACACCAATTATAGTTCTCACTGCTACTTCTTTCTGGAGAATCAGCATCATTGAATATTTCCAATTATTGTACAAGTTACTGCCAATTTTTGAGACTTAGTTTGACAGAATGAGTTCAGATATTTCCAGAGAAATAGAAACTAAAAACTCTGGCGTGGTGTGTGGTTTTAGCATTGCTTGTTGCCATTACTACTTAATAGAGAAGACCTATAAGGTCATGAATTGTGCAAGGAGTGGACTTTTCCCATCCTCGTTGATTTTGCATTGCAGACTCGCACGAGATTGGACTTGGGGTATTTACATCTTTGGCTTTACACAACTTAGATTTTTTGCTTTAGATGTGGTCTATAGCCAATTAGTAGAACTCTTGAGATTAGTTTGGGGGGTTTTGACCTCATGGGATGGGAGTTGATTAAAGTAACTTGGTATGGATATACCCTGCGGTATAACTAAACTGATGATCTGTCTTTGCTGGTACTGGGTGTGATTGCAGTGTTTTGGCCTTGCTTTGCTTTCCAGTTGCCTATCAAGTGTGATATTTGATTGTCTATGCTGTGTGTCCACTATCTCCTCTAGTGGGGCTCTTAGGTTTCCTATTTAATGTTTTTAGGTTGGAAGATTAATCACTTGAGTTTGTTTTTGTTTTAGTTCAATGCAATTCTGATTAACTTTTAATGCTTATTTGTCATATCAATGTGTATCAGTCAATGCTGGTATTCTTTCATCCAATCAAGTTTGGCTTTACATTCACCTTGGGGAATTTGCTGTCTCTAGGGAGGTATTTCCTATGGAGTATTATTTATTTCTCAACTGTTTCAAATCTAACACCTAATTATCACTTGTTTCATTCCATCTGTTATTGATCTTTTATCTATTTATAAAATCTTGGATTTGGTTGTTGCTTCTTTGCATATTTTGATGCTTTATTGGAATCCTTTGTGCTATTTTGCAGCACGGCATTCCTGATAGGCCCCAAAAGGCAGCTGACAATGATGATGGATCCTGTCCGTATATATGCAACATCATTGTACCTTGCTAGTATGATACTTGCATTGTTCTGTGCTCTATATGTACGTATGCCATGTCTCTTCCATATCATTTCTGTCTGTTTAAATGACTCAATGCACATGCTCTTATTCAGTAAACATGCATTCTGCAGGCCCACAGCAAGTTATTGACTCTCTTAGCCATCATTTTAGAGTTTTGTGCACTCACATGGTATGTCCTGCAAACTTAAAGAATCCCCACTGCCCAATATTCTTAAGAACACGTAGCATTTAAAAATTAAAATTGCTGAATATATTTGGCAACACAGAGATTGTCATGGTGTTGTTATCATAAACCTAACTCTCAGGTACAATTGTTGTAATAGGGAGATAATAATCTATGTAATCAAAGTGTGCGTTGATGAGCTGGATAAGAATTTCTATCCCGCATCACAAGTGAAAAGTACATACTTCATAATGCGGAAATCTGGTGAATTTGCAGGTACAGTTTGAGCTACATCCCATTTGCAAGATCCATGGTGACCAAGATTTTCATGTCTTGCTTTGATACGGAGTTTTAACTTTCAAAGTCTGCAGAATATGTTTCTGTACTCTCATAAATGTAAAATGCTATACAAAATTTGGAGGCTGATTTATGCAGTCTTCTACATGTACTTAGGGAGTTGCAGTGTAGTTTAAATGAGCATGTAGCCATGTAGTTGAGTTCTTTGCGTTTTCTCTCATCTCTGCTGAATTTGCTTGTTCCGTGAAATATCCATGTATGTAATACAAGTTTTTCTTTTTGGGCCTTGAAATCATTATGCTTTTCTGGGAACTGAAAAGATGTTATTAGGGACAATGGGTGGAGTCATTAATGGGTCAAACCATAGTAATTTTACTCTAGCTTTTGCTTCATATACTACAAATTTTGAGCCTAAAGAATTAGGCCATCATAGTACTAAAGCCTAGGCGGGAGGATCATGGGTGCAACAATATAACTACTAATGAATTAGTGTCCTTTGATTTAGCTGTAATTGAAAAACCTAATCTCACATTTAATCAAATGCTTAATAATTAAGGATGTCCAGACTATCTTCTTCAGCTTTCGTGGGGTCTACTTGTTTATCTACATTTGCAACAGCCAGAAATGCATCACTCGGACGGATAATCTGAATTCTCTTGCAATTCTGTAGAATTTGAGTTTCACAAATTTACTTAAGACTTTGCTTCTCATTTCCATTGGAACCATTTTTAAGTAGCATTTGGTTTATAATTTCTGCTTCATTATGGAATCAGGAATAGAACTTGAACATATTATTTTCCTGTGGCTTTTGTTTGGTTAGTAAATGGATCAGTTAGGGTTAGCTCAATGGAATGACCCAAATCCAAATGGTGATGGAATAGAAAAACGAGGAAGCTGCTAACTTGCTGTCAGGGCTGAAATAACTGCATCCATCAGCAAGGCATTCTAATTTGACACCCTATTCAACTCAACAAGCACAGTCCAAAATTTTTCTGACTCTGACAGTCCTTGTTTTTTCATTTAGACATCTCTTTAGGGAGTCACTTTGAATGTGTCCAAAATCACTTGTTTTAGCAGAATTCGTCGGTCTTTTCTCCTCTAATTTATGGATTTATGGTTAATGTTTAATTTCTACAATCAAATCAAGGAACACATTTTTTTTGGTAGATACACATTTTTTTTATTCATCTAAGCTAGGAAAATGAACTCATGTGTACTGACCGATTCTCACTCTGAATCTGCTTACGGAACAAGGACATAAGAGTTCGTTTCCAGGCAAGTCATGTACATTGCGCAGGTCCATAGCAAGATATGTAGTCTCTTAGCCATTATTTTTTGCGCATTGACATGGTACGTCCTGCAATTTTCTCTTGAACACTTAGCAGTTAGAATTACTTCATCTGTTTGGTAAAGAGAGATTGTCATGATATCATTATTATCACAAACTGAAATGGTTGTAAAGCGAGATGATTTACATGATCAAGCTTGCATCGATGAACATGTTAAGAGATCATATTCCGCTTCAGATGTTTAAAGTACATACGGATACGGTGGTAAACCGGTGAGAGTTTGCAGGTACAGTTTCAGCTACATCCCATTTGCAAGGTCCATAGTGACCAAGATTTTCGCATCTTGCTTTTATACAGAATTTTAACAACTCTGCAGAATATGTTTCTGATACTCCCATGTATGTAAAATGTTATTAAAATTTGGAGGTTTAGATGATCTTGTAAGAACAGTGTTAGTTTAGATGAGCATGTAGTCAGGTAGGTGACCTCTTTGTGAGTTCCTTGCATTTTTCCTCACGTCTGCTCAATTTGATTGTAATTTTACAGTTGTTTTTTGCTTAGCTAATCCAATTTGGAACCGGGTGAATTGTGTTTCATTACCTTCGGAAAAAGAATTAGGTTTCACTAGCAGTTCCATGTAAGATATCTCAACTCTTATCTCCCTTTAAACTGTTTCAAATCGACATTAATCATGTGCAGGCCCCGTCTCAATCATATCGGGGGCCTTAGGGCGAAATAAAATTTAAGGGCCCCTTAATTTAACAAATAAATGGGTCTTTTTTAATCTAATCATTTGTATTCTCATCTTTTTCACACTATATAAGTTTTTCACTTTTGCACGATCACATCACAATTACATTCACCACAAAGCAAAAAATAAAATACAACTCTCAAATTGTTGAAAAATAAAGATCAATCAAGAAACATTGGAGATGGGTAAAGTGAAAAAAATCTATATATCTATATATACTATAAAATATTATAAAATATAATCAATGAGAACTCGTGCGATAGCACGGGCCATCCACCTAGTATGTAAGAAAGTACACCACAATTTGTGATAGGATTCATAACGACCAATAATTGCAATTTGCAAATTAACATGGCTATTATGCACACCCCACCTATCCTATCTAGCCTCAATCATTATGAGAAGCACATTTGCAAATTAACATGGCTATGTACAATGCACACTCACATTTGCATTGAGATCTCGGAACCATTGAACAAGCTATTCACTTTATTACTTTGAATCAAGACAAGGGAAAAGATACCCAGATGTGAAATTACATAGTAAATGTGGGTTCTTGTCACTTACATACATAAGAAGCTTTGGTTTGGGCTTAGTATATATGGCATGAACACCAAATCACCAATTAGCCTAATGAAATTGAACAAAAACTTTTTTTTTTTTGGTAGAAAAAATTGAACAAAAACTTTTGGGTGTGGCAAGTTATTCCATCATAATATATTAATTAACTAGGGAATCAGTGTTATACTTGGAAACAAAAATACAATGACAAATACATCAATTCTGCAATTAAAAAAAATAGGGAGGTCCAAATTTTTTTAAAAAAAAGGTAAATTATGGACTAGAAATGGGGATTTTTGTTTACATAGTGATGCTTGTTATTGTGCATCCACACCTTAAGCACCTTCCTCTTGATCCCAATCTCTTGGCAAAACTGTTGAACATCGTTCCTGGAGTTTGTTTCGATTCTTCGTTTGTTCTTTGCCCTTTCCTTATGTAAATCCGCCTTCCTCTTCTTGATTCTCCTTTCCTTTCTGGTTTTTCCCTTCAAGTTTGTTCTTGTAAGTTACTTTGTTCATCCCCTCTCTGATGAAACTTTAGGGCTTTTGGGTATCTTGGATCTCTCGTTTGGATCTGTGGTTGCCTCTAAATCCATCACCCTTAATCGGTCTCAATTCCGATTTGACCTCTTCTATTTCCCTCTCCTGCACTATTTTATCTCCTTGTCTTGTTCCTTCTATGGGAGCTGTTGGTTATGGAGTTACCAATTTGGTTTCTCTTTTTGGATCTTGCCTTGTTGGCCCTTGTTGGGTGTGGATCTATTGTGTGTGGTTGGTCTTGAAGCTCACTCTGATGATTCTGAAGGCTCGATTCTTGGTTTCTCTCTTCTGTTGGCTCTCTCTGTTTGTCGTTTGGGGTATCTTGCTATGTTTCCCTCTTTATTTGAGGGAACTATGGCTATGTTGTGCGCTGGTCTTCGGATTCTGTTGAAGGGCGAGATTTTGTCTTGCCTTTCTTCTTGCTTTTGGATCTCGGCTCTTCCAGGTTATGTGAATCTTTCTTCTCTTCTCTTTCGTTTGTTTTGTTGTTTTTATTGTTTATTGCTTCAACCTTTTCTTTGCTTGTTTCAGTTCGGACTCCTTCTCTCTTGTGTGATTTGTATGTATACCAAGATTGAGAACTTGTCTAAATCGTTGCTTTCAGAGAATGAACCTTATATTGCTGAAACTTTATTGAACATTTATCTCCAAATTTATAAGAAACTTGCTATAAATCTTACTTTCTGTATTCTTGGCTTATTTGATTTATCAAGTGGGCTTATACATCTTTTTTGTGTGAGTTGGATGCAAATTTTATCCTTTTCTCGATGTATCTACATCTCTTCATTTTTGCTTTGGTTGAGAGTCGTTTACTTTGGTGACTCTCCTGAGATGAAAGATTGTGTTTTGAATCGGTCAGGTTATATCTCTCTAAGCCTCATCTTTATTGATTCTCATGAATGTTTGTGGTTTGTCTTGCTTTTGAAATGTTGGTGTTCTGTGTATACCTATCCGTCCGTTTTCATTGACCAGTCTGGTTGGTGTTATGACTTCATGATTATTGCTTCTTCATGTCTAAGCTACTCACTTTTGTTGGGGACTTGTTCTTCTTGTTGCTGCTCCTGGTTAATTAGTATTCTTCAATACTACTACAATAATCTGAGTGTTCCCTTTGTGCTCACTATGGGTTCATTCTTGGTAGTGAACTGGCAGCAAGAGCTCCCACCTAGATTATTGAAAATTATCTGTCTTGTGGTTGAGGAGTTGTTGCCTTCATTTCCTAGAATCCTTGTGAACCCCTTCAGTAGTGAGCCTTTAACCCGAGCAGAGGGTGGTTGGCTTTGGCTCCTTTATCTTCTTGATATAGTTGTAGCCTGCCTTCTCCTTCTTTCCTGGGGACCCTTTAAATTCTATGATGATACTTGGGTGCTTTATCCCTTTGATGAACACCTCCTGAGAATTGCAAAGCTTTCAAAATCTGATTTTTCAATCCTATATGATGACCATATTTACAATTTACTGTTCATATTAAAATTAATCTCCAAATTTATCTTCTGTTATTTGCATATGATGCATTTCTCACTTTATTACCTTTTCCATTTTTCTAATCTTTACATGTTCTCCAGCTCAGTCTTGATAGTTTGTGAAATATTATGTTCTAGTTTCTGTTACTTTTCTTGTGCTATTCTTCTTCTTCGTATGTGCTACCTTATCTTATGGTTTTTCAGTTATTTGTGTTTCCTCTGTTTGTATTGTTCTTTAACTATTCGAGGTTACCTTCGTTCAAATTCTCTTTCTCTTCAAATTTTATGCAGTGTCCCTTCTTCTATTTTTCGCAGGATATTTTGGCAGCTCGCTCATGCCTTGGTAATAATTGATGACCCCAGCTATCTTATAGAAAATGTTTCATCTCATGTATCAGCTCATGTATTCGCTCTTGCTTTGGTTAATAGGGTTGCTTATTCACAATATTGTTGTATAAGTTTGTATGCTCTTCTCTGGCATCCCAAAAGGTCCTTTTGTGTATGTTTTAATGTTTGCAGTTTGATGGGAATTCATGCACCTAAGCTTAGTGTTTACTCTAAAGATCATGTTATATTCATCGATAATACAACATGTTACTATATAAAAAAGGTTTTTTTATGAGTATCGCCTATTGGAATACTAGGGGTGTTCGTAGATCCAATTTCTGGGAAGAAATTGGGTTTATTAGAAAAAGAAATAAGCTCCAGATCCTTTGCTTAGCGAAAACTAAAACGGATTCTGAACCCTTTGTTAATTCATGGCAAAAATGTGGATTTAATAAAACATATTTTAGTCCTAGTCTTGGAACGAGAGGAGGAATGTGGGTTCTTACCACCCAAAATATGTTTACCCAAAATTGTTCTTTGTTTCATATTGACACCAACTTAATTATACTTAAATATTCTTTGCAAGATATTCATTTCTTACTAGCTTTTGTTTATGCCCCCTCTAGGGAAGATGAAAAACCCGAATATTGGAATAAATTAGAACACATGTTATTAAATTCCAACTTTCCCTTTTTTATTATTGGAGATTTGAATGAAATTAACTTCATAAATGATAAACAGGGAGGCCTTCTGCCTCCAAATTCGAGATTCTTAAGGCTCAACTCAATTTTATTAAAACTTGATCTATTGAATGTTCCGACTACAGGATTTCCTTTTACTTGGAGGAAAAGTTCCACTTCTTTACAAAATACGTTTGAAAAATTAGATAGAGTGTTAATTCACCAATCCTTACTTTCACACTATCCGTCTATATCAGTTCATCATCATCCGTTTACGACCTCTGATCATTGTATAATATCTTTTAAATTGAACAACTTCTATAACTTCAAAAAATTCCCCTTTCGGTTTGAAAATGCTTGGTTAGCAAACAAGGAGTTCGAAAGACTAGTTTCTAAAGTCTGGAAATACAAGTTATGCGGATCTTTTATGTTCAAAATTTCTATGAAAATGAATTTACTTAAAAAATATGCTAAAGTATGGGCAAAACATCATGTCAATAATAATTATGAACAACTAAAAATAGCTACTAATCAACTACAAATATTACAAGATGAGCTACTGTCTAATCCGAATAATCTTAATACAATTACTAAACTTCAGCGACATTTAAACAAATACAATGCTTTATTGCAATTCCAAAATACGTTTTGGAAACAACGAGCAAAAGTAAAACATCTGCTAAATGTGGATAAAAATACAAAGTATTTTCAATCTATTTCTAAAATTAGATCTTTTAAACAAAGAATAACACAATTTACTACCTCACAAGGGTTGGTTATCTTTGATCATGTTTCAATTTCAGATAATATTTCACAGGAAATGCGTTCTCGTTTTATTCATAATCCTTTATGTACTATTGAGGTGGATGACTTAGACATTATTCCTAATTTAATAACACTTCAAGATAATAATCTCCTCTGTAAATCGCCAACTCATGCGGAAATAAAAACTGCTATGTTCAGCTTGCCTCTAGACAAAACGCCTGGTCCTGATGGTTTCACGGCTGAATTTTTCCAACATTATTGGCATATTGTTGGCTCTTCTATTATCCTAGCAGTTAATGCTTTTTTCCACTCAGGGTTAATGCTCCAGTCTATTAACAAATCCTTTATAACTTTAATTCCTAAAAACACAAATCCTTTAGTAATTGGACATTATCGTCCTATCAGTCTGTGCAATACAATTTATAAATTAATAACTAAAATTATATCTTCTAGAATGTCGCATTTGTTACCAGCTATGATACATCCTTTACAAGGTGCTTTTGTCCAGGGTAGACTAATTCAAGATAATATTTTAATAGCACATGAAATTTTTCATTCTTTTCATAAGAAAAAACAAGGTATGAAGGGTTGGATGACTATTAAAATAGATATGGAAAAAGCTTATGATAAAATTGATTGGAATTTCATTCGACGTATTCTTCTTAAATTTGGGTTCTGTTCGAAATGGGTTCACCTTATAATGACTTGTATTACCACCTCGACTTCTTCTGTTCTGGTTAATAACGAACCGGGGCCAGAGTTTTCGCCAGAATGTGGTATTCGTCAGGGGGATCCAATGTCGCCATTCATTTTTTGTGTTAGCCATGGAATATTTTGCGCGCTCTTTACAATATGAATCTTCTCAACCTTCTTCTAGAGTTGGTATCCGTTTAGTGAGAAATGGTACTTGTATTCCATTTTTGAGCTTTGCGGATGATACAATTATATTTGCAAATGCAACACAACATAATCTTAATTTTATTAAATTATTTCTTCAAAAATTTAGCAGCCTTTCTGGTCTTTCTATAAATTATAATAAAAGCTCTTTTCAAACGTCGTCGAACATTTCTCGCCCTACAACTGTATCTTTTGCTAGCATCCTCAATATTCAGATTACCACTTCCATGTAAAAATATTTGGGCATTCCTATTTTAAAAGAAAAAGTTCAAAATATCATGTTTAATGATCTAATCTTGAAACTTAAACAACAATTATCACAGTGGAAGGCAAATTCAATTTCTCAAGCAGGTAGGACGGTTTTAATACAGTCAAACCTTCTCGGTCAAATTGGGTACCTAATGCAGAGTTTCTTGTTGCCTAAAGGGGTTTGTGAGGAGATTGATAAAGTCAATAAATCTTTCTTTTGGAATAAATTTACTCCTAATCATCATCCTCTCATCAGCTGGGATAAAATATGTTCCCCAAAGGAAAATGGTGGTGTAGGTTTGCGCACTGCTTATAATAATAATGTTGCTCTTCAGATGAAACTGTTATGGAAAATTTTAACTCAACCTTTTAATATTTGGGTTAAAATTTTAAATGAAAAATATCTCCACTCGGAGCATATTTTTTCATATAAACTAAAGACGACTTCTTGGCAGTTTGGTCGACTCCTAAGCCTTAGGGATTCTTTTTCTAAAGGAGTTAAGTGGTTAGTTGGAGACGGTTGCAAAATCAATTTTTGGTCTGATGTCTGGATTGAAAACGAAAATTTGCTTGAGTTTTTTGACAATGGATATGCAAGGCTAAAAGTCCAGCATTTCATTACAAGTAATAAAACTTGGGATGTACAGGGTTTAAACCAGTTGCTACCTCATTGGGTAGTGAACAAAATTACTTCCATTTTAATTCCGACGTCTAATGTTGAGGACACAATTATTTGGAGTCTTGCCAGTGATAGTCAATTCTCGGTAAAAACGGCCTCAGAATTGATAAATTCTGGGAGACCGTTCCAGTTTTTCGGTCTTTCTTGGATCTGGAAGACTAACCTGCCCCCTAAAATACAAAATTTCATATGGAAAGCTTGTACGGATTGTTTGCCAACTACAGAAAGGCTTAATAGATTTTATAATTCGGTTCCTCATACTTGTTCTCTTTGTGATATGAATGATGAGCATATTAATCATTTCTTCTTCATGTGCCCTTTTACTCAGAAAATGATCTCGGAGTTGGAGTTGAAATTAAATATATCGTTTCAGATAAATTGCTTCGGAAATTTCTATGATAATCTTGTTTCTACTCTCAAAGTAAATGCAAATAGTAATGTTCTATGTTTTCTTTGGTGGTTTGTTTGGAACCATAGGAATAAAATTATCTTCAACCACACATCTCGTATGTCTGATTTATTACCTAGCGAACTTGCAGCTCAGGAGCATTCGCTATGGATATCCTCACAAGTTAGAAATAATAACACTAGTTCTCAAGTATGTCAAAGGCGAAAGAGGAAAAATAATTCGGCTTGGATAAGACCTCAAGATGATTGGATCAAATTAAATTTTGATGCGTCTAAACAAAGTAACTCAAATATCTTTATAAGCTATATCTTAAGAAATCATGTCAGTTCAATTCTAAATTTTGATCGTCAACAAGTTTCCTCAATGTCAGTACTCCAGGCTGAAACTTTAGCGCTTATTCGTGGCCTTCGAGAAGCGATTCGTATGAATATTAAAAATATTGTTATTGAAGGGGATAATTTAGTTCTCATAAATTCATTAAAAAATGTGTGGAAAATTCCTTGGGAAATTAATATTCTAATTAAGGATATTCGGAATTTGGTCAGGGGGTTTGATAATGTTGTGTTTTTCCATTGTTTAACTCTGCGGCTGATTTTTTAGCCAGAAGACATGTCAATGTCGTTCGTTTCCGAAGTGCTCTATTATATTCATCTCTAGTTTCTGATTTCTTAGACCCGAATCTTTGTAATATTAGGAACGATTGTTCTCTGTATCCTCTTTCGTTGCATTTCTTAAAGATCATCCGTTGTGATGATTTCGGTTGACCCTTATCTTTTAGGGAAGCCTAATGTTTGCCATGTAATGAGCTAGTAGTTCATTGTTTCAAAAAAAAAAAAACTGTTGAACATCAGTCTCGTCCAACTTCTGCATCTTCCATCATGCTTTCTCTCCAAAGCCATTCAATTTGTCCTTCTGCTCCTGGCTAAACTTGGTCCTGAACCTCTTCTTCCTTTGGACCGGCCTAACAAAAAACCCGTCTCCATCTCCATGATCATTCGACTTTGAGGGAGTCGAGACACCACCGCCCATGTTTGGCGATGATGTTCCGAAGTGGCCTAGTTTGTGGTGGAGTCCTGAGATTTCATTTCTCCTACCAAAAAAGCCCATTGCATTGTTGTTGTTGTTGTTGTTGTTGTTGTTGTTGTAATGTGGAGAGTGATGGCGACTGCTTTCGCCTTCAACTTCTTTCCGGTGGAAGTTTCGATGACACCCACACAAGCCGAGCATTTGAGGGCTTCGAAGGGATCATTGATGATGGAAGGCATGAAAGTTCATTCAACTTATGAAGCCCTGGGAAAGAAGGATCCAACCAGAAGCAGAAGCAGAAGCAGAAGCAGAGAGAATCAGGACAGAACGAGGAACGAGGGACTCCGAAGAAAGAATTCGATTTCCTCACCGCCGGCATATCTTCTCTGCCTCGTCCAAGTTTACAATTTCGTCTCCGAAATTGATCGGTTTGAACTTGACGTTCTCAATTGAATTTTTTTTTTCTATTAATGTCTTTAGGTCAATCATGGTCCTTATTTCTCAATTGAGAAAGATTCAAATTTTCACTAGTTTTTTTGCCGCTGGCGCCTGGCTGAGAATTCCGGGCGGTGCGGACAGCCGCCCCCGCTCCCACACCTGCCTCCGCCGCTAGCCATAGTTCGTGGAAATCATTATCAAATTGATGAATTGTGTGTAGTTTTCTGAACCGAGTTCTGTTCGTTAGTGTTTCATTTATTGATTCTACAGGTGGAATTTCCCTATACGAAAGATGTGGTTAGTTGTTTGCCATTGTAAATAAATATGATTACATGGATGTGTTGAACAGTTAAACCTAGAGCTTGTGACCTGAGAAACTTGTTAATTTATCTCAAAAAGAATGTGAACTTGTCAGAATAATACTGATGGGTAGTTCAGAATGTAAACTTGTGACCTGGATTATTCAGTATTGCTATGGATGAACCCAACATGCTTATAAGCAGAGATCAGAAATTAGATATGTTAATAGTTTGGAAAGTCAAATTATTCTTATTAAAGTAACAAGCAGGCCATGGTTTGATGGTTTTTTTTATTTGTATTCCCTTCGGACGTACCCCTTTTCCCTTGGGCAGGGGTACCCCCATCTTGATCTCCCAGATTCCGCTGTAGCATCACTGGGTTAATGATGATGATGTATTCCCTTTGTAAAGTTTAGATTCATAGTTAATACTTCTTTGGCATCCTTTCAGGTCTCCCTGTCTGTGATCATAGTTAATATCTATAAATTTTGTATCTCTAGATAGGTTAATAGAAAATAAATTCCTAACTTGTCTTCTGTTTTCACATTTTAATTTCACATGTACTGCTCTACCCTTGAAAATTGCTCAAGATGGAGGATTGGTTCCCCCTTCTCAACATCAACAACTCGGAATGGGATCCCAACAGCGATGACGGTCCCATATTGATGCACCATGGCTTGGTACGCTTTATTCATTTCATTATTCAAAAACAGTCAGTAGCATATGACATTAGATAATGCTTAGGGTTGTATTTTATCCAAGTTTAATTTGATGTATCATACCCAAGTTTGAATTTGATTGCAACTGTTTCAATACATATGGCCTCAAATCAATGTGCTAGATTAAATTAAATCAGAACATTTATTCTATAATAGATCTCCTCCCTTTTTCCAAGCGGTTGGTATTAAATTTTGTCAGGATATGGGTGGGCGATTAAAAATTACCAGATTTATTGATTTGCATGCTTCACTCTCACAAAAGTCGTTTCATGTCAAGCAATACTTATTACCAGCTGCTTGGAAATTGTATGAACGAAGATTCGTTTGTGTAATTAAAGTTTTAAATTTCTCATGTTATATGAAAGAAGAATTTATTTCAGCTTATTGAAATTTTTTTATGTTGCAGTTTGAGTTAAAGACACCGGAGGAAGAGGAGGAGGAGGAGGAGGAGGAGGAAAGGAAAAGGAAGAGAAAGGAGGGGAAGACTTTTGATTTTAATAACCCATATTATGATGTGAAGAGTGGTTCGAGGGAGAAACCACCAGACGAACCTTTAAATGTCCTGGCGTTCCCTTATGCCAAGATGTATAAAGTGGATGGATCAAGCACTGATCTGGAGGACGTTGTTTGTCTGCAAAAATTCAGACAAACTAAGGTCTTGGTTTTGGGATCCTGCAATGGTTTGCTTGGGTTGTACCGTGACCCAGGAGATTTCTTCCTCATTAATCCAAGCACAGGGAAAGAAAATTTGGTGCAGGTGCCCGCAGAGGAATGCGAATTGTACTACAATGGTAGTACTGCTTGTGGACGTGGGCTTTGCCACGACTCTGATAATGGTGAATATAAGGCCGTGATTTTTCAAACCAATTCCCTCAGTTTCCATGTGCTGAACTTCAAGAACAAAAGTTGGAGGAAGTGTAAAGTCCAATACCAATTGCCACAGTTTTATGGTCTTGATACACGTACTGGCACTATTGTCAATGGTGTTCCCTATTGGCTGTGTGGGGAAGACGACATGGTTATTTATTTTGATTTTAAAGCGGAAGAGTTACGGGTGGTACCAGATTTACCCAATGAAGGTAAGTTTGGTGCATTAGGATGTTTGGATGGGAAGCTCTGTTTATCATCAGTTTCACATTCAAGGCTGGAATTTTGGAATCTTGAAACAACTAGTGATGGAGTGAGTTCTTGGAGTCTTTGGCATGCATCTACGGTTAGAGCGTGTCAACTATCCATTTTATCATGGATGAGCAGGCACGATGATGAGGTGTTGGTTAGTTTTCCTGTATCCATGTTCGTATATAATCTCAGGGAGCAAAGTTTATGACTGCTTTCAAAGAAGGTTGAAAAAAAGTTGAAGATTAATTTACCTATGGGTTCCATAGTTACTTATAGTCCCAGTTGGATTGATCCAACTCAGTGATCCATTCTTGTTCTTTTTTGTCCCTTTTTCTAAAGTTATGTATTTAGGTCTAGAATTTTTTTTGTTCCTTTTCTTGTTGTCAAGAGTACTTGTTATGAAATAAAGAAAGTTGGTTTCTTGTTGTCAGAACAATTTTAGCTCTGCTTAATTCTGCAAATTACATTGTTATACTGTATTTAGCTTCTTCTTTGTCTCTTTTTATTTATTAAAATCAGCATGCAACAACTGTTTTCATTTTGTGAGGAAACACCATCACATTAAGAACTGGAAACTTAAATGTACATCACATGTTTCATGTCTAAACAAATTCAAAGAACATTAGGGCACAAGACTGAAAATCCATTAAAAATGATCATCGTAATGAGAAATGGATGTCATCACAGAGACAGTTGTTACTTAATTTGTTACTTAATTGAACTATTTTCCATTTATGCAAAGTCGCATCATCATCTTGAAATTCAGATGTTTAGAAAAGGAACAGCCATTTGAATGGATGGATATATCTCAATAGCAGAATTAAAGCCCTTTAGCAAAACCAGGTGGGAATACACAAACAACTCACAATTTGATGAAAACTTGCGTGAATTGAGCTAAACAAAATGATGTTCATGTCACAATTTGTAAAGAGCTTTTCAGTTTTCATACCCACTTTCCAATTCAAAATCAGAAAGTTGTAGTATATATTCTTATGGTTATGGGCCAATAAGATTTCGTTGCACTTAGGATCCCTTCTTGATCCTTGGAGACTGCAAAATGCACCTCCCAATGCAATGATTGAGTAGATTCTCAACTTCAGCAATGGCATTAGGTTCATCTCAGACAATGAGGTTACCTCATGGTCAGTCTACTTGCAAGATTACACCTGCAAAAGCAGATACAAATGTATGAGGGAAAAAATGGAATTTCAAGGATTGTTTAACCTTGTTTTCAGCTTCTGAAACAGATGATCAACGTGCAAAAGATCATAAGTACGTGGGTATGTGCTGAAGGATTCACACCGTACCATTCATGGTAAATACCGATAAGTCCTCTTTCAAAGATGATTGAGGTCTTTGGAGTGCTGCTGCAAATCTGGAGTAATTATAAGTGCAAGGCTTAGTAGGGCTCACTTGGTAGTAGCCACCTTAAGATAAGTTGAACCAAACAAAATTACATGGTTTGAAATGCAGTTAATATAACTTAATAGATTTGGAGTTGGGAGTAGAGAAGCTTCACCTGCCATATACAGCTCTCATGTCGATCACATTTTTGACATTTGACCAGCTAGCTGATTTCCCATGGATGTTAGATATGCATAGTTAACTACACATTTCCAGTGTTCATAGTCTGCTAAGTAGTCTTCTAGAGCAGGCTTCCCATAGATTCCAATCTGGGTTTTGTTTAGCCATTATGGATTGGAGGCATCATTAACCGCTTGGGCCATCTTGCTGCCATTTACTTCCTCTATCATTGTGGTTCGATGGCAACCAGTGCATGCATGACTGAAGAGGTACGTACCTGAGAAACATTTAAAGAATAACTTACATTGGAGTTGCTAAAAACATATCTATTTCAATCTTGTACTTCTCTAATTAAACATCCTTTTCTTGGCATTCTTGAAAAAGTAAAAGAAAAAGTTATTTCTTAGGCCATTGAGTTGTGTGAATTTTGTTATTCTACACGTTTGATATGTAAAACAGTGATAAAAATAACTTACCATTCCAGATCTCAACATCTTCCGAAAGTTTTTGAAAAACTGGTGTAGCTGACCAAACAAAATAGCCCCCAAGAAGCAGCATCCTGTTCAATTCCAACAGAAGCCTCCCTCCCATATTGACAAATTCATAAAAACGGGTTTAGTGAATATTCTTAACAATTGTTTTAAAAAAATTGAACTAGAGATGGTATCAGTGTTCAGTAAAAGCCTTCCATATGCCAGGGAACCCTGCAACGTGCAAAATGTATAAGATCAAAAGCTCCGGAAGGAAATGGAAGTCTCTTAGAACCTATCATAGGAGAGATTGCAGGAATTCCTCTTTCTAGAGCAAATTGAACCTATCATAGTCGACCTAACTGAATGGGTCGTCAACACTGGAGCCACGAGGCACTTCTGTGCAGACAAGGAGCTGCTGTCCAACTTTGAGCCTGCTGAAAAGGGCGAACAAGTCTACATGGGCAACTCCAGCGTTTCTGAAGTGCTCGGTAAAGGGAAAATCCTTCTCAAATTAAATTCTGGCAAAAAGTTATGCTTGATTAATGTGTTGTATGTTCCTTCATTGCGTAAGAACTTAATTTCTGGGGGGTTGTTAGTCAAAGCTGGTTTTAGGCTACTTCTGGATGGAGGAAAACTAGTCATAAGCAAGAATGGTGAATTCGTGGGGAAGGGTTTTATGAATGCTTCTGGCCTTATCATGCTTGAATCTGCTGTTGTTGAAATTGAGAATAAAGCTAGTACTTCTGCTTATATTTCTGAGTCCATTAATATTTGGCATGGTAGACTAGGACATGTGAATGTGAACTCCATACATCGTTTGCATAAATCTGGTTTGATTCCTAGTCCAGATAAAAATGGACTGAACAAATGTGATGTGTGTACTGAAGCCAAATTATTAGAAAACCGTTTAAACCGGTAACTGAAAGAAAATCAGAATTGCTTGAATTAATACATACCGATTTGGCTGACTTTAAAAGTACCGAAAGCAAAGGAGGAAAACGTTATTACATCACCTTTGTAGATGACTATTCCAGATATACCAAAGTGTACCTTCTTAGGACAAAAGATGAACCTGAAAACATGTTCTTGGTATACAAAGCTGAGGTAGAAAACCAACTAGATCGGAAAATTAAAAGGATTAGATCAGATAGAGGTGGAGAATATGGGACTGATTTCTTAAAGAAGTTTTGTGAAGAAAACGGAATTATTCATGAATTTACAGCCCTTTATACACCTCAACAAAACGGAATAGCTGAAAGGAAAAACCGAACTTTAAAAGAAATGATGAATGCTATGCTTTTAAGTTCGGGTCTACCTAATAATATGTGGGGGGAAGCTGTTCTATCTGCAAACCATGTTTTAAATAGAGTACCTCATAAAAAGTTAGAACAGACTCCATATGAATTGTGGAGAGGCTTTGCACCAAACCTAAGTTACCTTAAAGTGTGGGGGTGCCTAGCTAAAGTTGCTATTCCTACTTTTAAACGTGAAACTGTAGGCCCTAGAACATTTGATTGTGTGTTCATTGGTTATGCTGGAAGTAGTTCGGCTTACAGATTCTTGCGTTTAAATGACCGATCTATATGTGAATATCGAGATGCTGAATTTTTTGAGCATGTGTTTCCTTTGAAATCTCATGATATGTCCAATTCTGTTGCATCTACTTCTAAAGTGACGTCTTCTTTACCTCAAATTGTTAATGTTCTTGTTGAACCTAGGAAGAGTAAAAGACGTAGAAGTGAAACTAGTTTTGGTCCCGACTTTGTGACTAGTTTCTTAATAGAACTAAAAGACTTAGACAAGATAAACGAATCTCTTGTTTGCCTTCATATGATTGAAGATGACCCTAAAACTTATGAAGAGGCAATGCGTTCTATTGATGCTAGCTTCTGGAAAGATGCTATCAACAGTGAATTGGAATCTATAATGTCTAACAACACTTGGGAAATTGTAGACCTACCTATAGGCAGTAAAACTATCAGTTCCAAATGGATTTTTAAAAAGAAATTAAAGACCGATGGAACCATAGACAGGTTTAAGGCTAGACTTGTGATAAAAGGGTTCACGCAGAAATATGGAATTGATTATTTTGATACTTATTCACCTGTGACCAAGATCGCCACTATTCGTGCTTTACTTGCTTTAGCATCTGCTCATGATTTGCTTGTACATCAGATGGATGTAAAGACAACATTTTTAAATGGCGATTTAGATGAAGAAATATATGTTGGTTTTCGTAGTTGTCTACTCATAGGGTTTGCATGCAATCATTTTAATATGTTTGCTTTGTCTTGTTGAAGGAAAGTCGATCCTTGTAGATCCAAAAGGATAATCAAGGCATGACGAGTAGATCCATCGAAGGATAGTCTCGTGGGTGTAGGCCATGAAGGCAATCACCATCGACCCCTTTGTTACTTTGTTAGTCGACTTGGATAAGATTACGAGTCGAAAGGTTAGACCTATCTTTCCTTCAACGTATATTGCCCCTATTCCATGCCAAGGGTTGTGCAATACCGCTGTGGGATAAAACGTAATTAAATAAACCAATGGAAGTGTTGGCAAGACACAACCATTGAGAACAAGCGTACCTTATTCGAGTCTATCGATTCCTCTTCGATCTTCACTTCAATGATGTCGTCTTCCATGGATGCTTGGGGTTCGTCCTTGACTTGAATGTACTGCCCACTCCATGCATCTTGAGGTTTCTTCCTTGAAGAAGAACTTCGATCCATGCCTCCACACGAGCACTGAGAACACTCTTGTGGTTACACTCAAATCCGACAAGAACCCTAGATTCTTGTGCGTTTCTTTCTACCGATTTCTTTGGGATCAAGTCTGATTTTTTCATGTGTTTCATGCCCAAAATAGCCGACATCTTGCCCTTAAATAGGCGTGAGAAACTTGCCCAAAACCTGCCATGGATGGCGGTTACAATCGGTTACACAAGTGTGTGGCCGAGAGTGAATTTAGGGATTCGGTTATAACTACCTTTCCCTCTCTCCTTGTCATCAAATGGGGCGTCCAAGTGCATCCCCCCTTGGACTCCAAATGCTTCTTCATTTCAGCAAATGAGAGGCCTAATAAGAAGTCCAAAAACCCAATCCAATAAGCCATGCACACGGCCCAAATGGCAAAGCCAACAACCCATGCCATGCGTGTGCATGTGCGGCCCACCAGCCCATAAGGCGCGTCCCTTGGGCCGGCCCACCAGCCCCACCACCTAGCTAGGTCACCTAGGAGTGTCACTACCCCTTAGCTCCATGAGCTAGCATATAGTGAGTTGAGCTGGCTTGAGCTAGTGTGAGCTAGGTTGAGCTGAATTTCTAGCTAGTTGAGCTAACTTGAGCTAGTGTGAGCTACATTGAGCTTCTTATAAAGCATGTACAATGAGTCTTGAGCTTGTCTAAGCTCCTAGAGTTCACTCTAAGCTAGTATGAAGCTTGGAAACTTCTTTCTAGCATATTTAACCATGTGCCAAGCTAAACTCAAGCTTTGGTTCTTGCTTAAAGCATCTACCAAGCTTAGAGAAGCTTCCTAATTCATTTTAGAATATGCACAAAGTTATAAGACTCAATGATCAAGCTCAAAACCATACCTTAGCCTCACAATTCATGCTCGACGCCTTGGACAAGTGCCCTAGGCGCGCCGAGAGCTCTACCGCAGCCTCGCAACCGCGTCCCTAGCCACACCGTGCCATCGCACCATCTAGGCGCGCCCTTGCAACCTTGAGTTAAACCTCAAGTTCTCTCCTAGGAGCGCCACACCCAATGCCGAGCCTTGAACCTCAAAACCGAGGTCCAAGCCGAGCCTCGCTCTTGCACCGCGCCGTTGCACCGTGCGTCGCCACACACTAGGCGCGCCCTTGCCATGCAACGGTGCACACGAGGTTCCTACGTCTCGGTGGTGGTGTGCAACTAAACTATTGGATCTTATGATAACAATTAAACCATGGAAAGTCATATATGTCAATATACCCATCGACATTCCCAATATGACTCTAAAACCTCAACATGCTCTAATAGGGAGTTGATGACTTGACACAAATCACCAACATTCCTCCCCCATTTGAGCCATGTCATCAAGACTCGAAGTTTAATAACCAAACTCTATGTATCAATGTAAATGTCCATAGACTTGAATTTACACCTTGTAAATGTCACATTCATGCACTAAAATCTCGTGGTGCTCCTAAGGTTTGAACCACATCAACTTGTCTAAGTGCAAGTAGTAACATTCACACATGAGTCTCTTACGCTTATCCTTTTCCTTTTGACGCTTTTTATAAACAAGGCTCTTTCGTCCCATATCCTCTCACATATGCTTTAGTCGAGTCATCCTTAATTACTCTAACTTGGAAGAAGCCTTATACTTCCACATATGCATAGTTGAGTTTCCTATCATGCTCCACGTAAGCAACCAAAACTCATTAATGAAATCTTTGTTTCAAAGACTAGGTTTCATGTGGCCTAGAGCATAAACCTTGATGGGTAATAATAATATCTAAAATATTATGAATGCTCTCCAACTCTACAACTTGGCCTTCCACATTGAATTCAGCCCACACCTTTCGATGTAGGGGAATTGGGTATCCAAATCTAAGAGTTGTAAGGATTGTTACCCCCATCCCTCGATTGAAATTAACACAAACACTTATGTCAATCTTCTCGGAGAGAAATCAACAACCTCGATGTGCTTAACAAAAATCAAACGAGTTGACACTAAGTTATGACATGTGCCTCATTACAAGGTTCCCTCATACTTAGATGTCACTTTCCAACTTTAGAAGTTGGAGTATCGCAAATTGCCTCTTGGAAACTCCAAGAACGTCGGCCCATCACTCAAGATTGGAATTTATGACCAATTGTGCACTTAAAGGTCTTCCAAAGTTTAGTGATCCAATTTGCTTTCAAACTTTCCAACCTAGGAAGTTTCTATACACATCCAACGCCTTTAGCATCAACCATATCTTTGACAAATGGCCTATGTCAAGATATCCACATCTTAATATCCACTTGAGCGTCCCCAAGTCATGACACATCCAACTTTATAACCATGTGTTCATAAATCCAAAGATGTTTTCCAATCATGTGTATAACCATGGAATTCTCATTTCCATCTCAATGTATTTCTACCAAGACGAAGATTTAGAACAATCTAATCCACCTTCACCTCTACACATTGACATCCTCATAACTTATCATATGAAGAACAAGGTCTTATCCATTTCGCCTTACAACTTGGTTTCTACCAAGTAGATCATGTCATTCTAATATAGATTCATTAGACACTAACCAAACACAAGTGACTAAACTTTCTATATCTCATCATGCAAAGCATATAAAATCTTTTAAAGATTTCCTAATGACATTACTTTTCTTTTGGCCATTCCAAATTTTCTTTTGGCCATTCCAAACACAAAGTAGTCCACTTTATGTTCCTTTCATCCTAACTACCAAATCATTGGAAGTTCCATAGGATCATCATCTATACATTTAGATGATTCAATTCTTCTTTCTTAAATCTTTCATAAAAGAAATCTTAGAAGAATTATGCTCATATGACAATCATCTTTTCCACAAGTGTTTACACACATGCTAAGACTTTTGTTTTATCCACCATGTCATTATTTCCATTAATCCTTTCAATGATTTCTCAACCATAAGACTAATCAACCAAAGCTGTCAATTTCAAGCCTTAGTGACTCTTAGACACTTTCCTTGGATCCGAGGATTCAAAGTATTCCTCATAGTCTTTTCTAGACCATAACTTGCCCATTTGAAAGTCATAAAACCAGCCTTTCAAATTTCCACACAAGTTCTATCCATCCAAGCAATGACACAAAACATGAGCAATCTAAGCAATCATATGGAACATGTGATAGACCAAGTTTCTCTACTTCAATCACAAATTAAATTAAACCCTAAAATAAGAAAGCCAAATATGACTTCAAACATGGTTTCATTGATTTAAATAAATCAAACAACTGCCTTGTGGTAGGCGCGCATATTGTGCCAATCGTGGGCACACCGACGCCATGCGTCGAGCGCTTCGTCGAAGCCAAGGCTCGGTTTCAACCAGCCTCAGCGCGCCTTGCACACCCGGTTGTGCCATGGTAGCGGCATCACCCAGCCGTGGCGCGTCCTTGCGCATGCCAGCCGTGCCAAGGTTCAAAACCTCGCACCGTGTTGCTGCGTGCCGAGCGCTTCGCACTTGGCTTGTGACACATTGGGTCCGTGTGATCCACGCCTTGCCTCGCATCCTTGGCCTTGCCATGTGCCGAGTGCTAAGACTCGGCGCGCCTAGGCACGTTCGATCCGGAGATCGTGCCAAGGCTTAGGCCCATGTGTTGCGATTGATGCAACACCTCCCCCATGCGACGATCCTCATCTAGTGCTACACACCAAGGGGGTTCTAGGCAACGGCCCCTCCTAGGGCGTGCCTAGGATGCTCCATGGGATCCCACCACGAGCGCTTAGCGCTTCGAGGATCGTTGTCGAGCCACGACACCGCTCGGCGCGCCTATGGCCTCGCCTAGGCGTGTCTAGGTTCTAGCCCTAGCCACCTTATGCGCCGATCCCAGACCTTTTGCAAAGCAATTTCTTTTCACATTTCCATGTCTTTCTTAAGGCAAACTAGCATGCTAGCATTCATTTTGTTAACATCAAACCATATTTCTAATTTTAGACAAGTCATATTTATTTAGGATTCAACCATATGATAAAACGGTCTAGACATGAACTTTGTTCATCATGTCTAAGTATCAAACTTCCATTTGACACTTTTCATGCCTTGTCAAACTTGTTTGACTTAGCCATGAGAGATCTCACTCTCATACAGACATTGCTCTCTTTACAACTATACTACAAATCTCAATCTAAACCAATCAAGACTTCCTTGTTTCCCTTTTCCATAAGAGACATGAATTCCATGAAATCACTTAGTGAATTCCACATGCATCTCATCAAGAGACTCTTACCATCTCTTCTATGTGCTCTTTAGTGCATACATGGCCAACATGTGCATGCCCTCTCACGTGGGGGCAATCCAGTAGACCCTTACATTAGTAGACCCGAAGGTAGTCTAATTACTCTAGTAGACCCGAAGGTAGTCTTAGAGCATGAGTCGTCCCAATCGAAGAATGGTCGACTCTAGGGTAGTTTGGACCAGTAGACCCGAAGGTAATCTAGTTACTCTAGTAGACCCGAAGGTAGTCTAGAGCATGAGTCGTCCCAATCAAAGAATGGTCGACTCAAGGGTAGTCTGGTTTGGATCATTCTTAGTGAACGAATCCAACAATCAAACTTTTCAAGTTGATTCCAAGAATTAGACTTAAGTCCTTTTCTTGCACACATGTCGCTAAGATTAACATTTAATCAAGCCATAGTTTATTTCATAACATAAACAATCACATGATCTTTTAACATGATCAATACACACACTAATAGCCCTTTAGTCAAGGCATACACAACACACATAAAATAGGAAACAAATACAAGTAAAATCAGCCTTGGCGTATCACGCCACAAAGAGAACAATAAACGGGTTTCCTTGGCCTTTGGTCTCCATAGACCACTTGCCAATACTTTCTTACCTACCGACACCCCACCATCTCCCAAGGCCACGCCCCTAGGGACGTTTCTTCTTGGTTTAGCACGCGAGTGCTTCACCCTAGACTTGCCATGGCGCTTGAATTCCGAGTACACATGCCTTGCCTCATGACCACGCTTTGGACCATGATTCTCCATCATCATGGAGGGTTGAGGCCTTAAAACCTCACCTTGTAGGGCATCATTGAAATCAGGTTCACACCTTACGTTAGCAAGGACCCAATCCCAATAGAGATTACTCTTGTTGTACTCCTCTAGCCATTCATCAAAGTCCATGAGTCCGCCTTGCACTTCGATGGGTCGAATGGAACTCGGAGGCTCTATCTTGACTTCCCTCAATTGTGAGGTAATGTCATGCACCGTCTTATCCCCTCGTTTAGTCTTATCCTCGAACTTAACAAACATAGACCAACAAAGCAAACAAGGACATGAACAAAAACGAAGCATATGACTACAATTAAATACAAATATACGTTGAAGATTGTTGGTTTTCGTAGTTGTCTACTCATAGGGTTTGCATGCAATCATTTTAATATGTTTGCTTTGTCTTGTTGAAGGAAATTCGATCCTTGTAGATCCAAAAGGATAATCAAGGCATGACGAGTAGATCCATCGAAGGATAGTCTCGTGGGTGTAGGCCATGAAGGCAATCACCATCGACCCCTTTGTTACTTTGTTAGTCGACTTGGATAAGATTACGAGTCGAAAGGTTAGACCTATCTTTCCTTCAACGTATATTGCCCCTATTCCATGCCAAGGGTTGTGCAATACCGCTGTGGGATAAAACGTAATTAAATAAACCAATGGAAGTGTTGGCAAGACACAACCATTGAGAACAAGCGTACCTTATTCGAGTCTATCGATTCCTCTTCGATCTTCACTTCAATGAAGTCGTCTTCCATGGATGCTTGGGGTTCGTCCTTGACTTGAAGGTACTGCCCACTCCATGCATCTTGAGGTTTCTTCCTTGAAGAAGAACTTCGATCCATGCCGCCACACGAGCACTTGAGAACACTCTTGTGGTTACACTCAAATCCGACAAGAACCCTAGATTCTTGTGCGTTTCTTTCTACCGATTTCTTTGGGATCAAGTCTGATTTTTTCATGTGTTTCATGCCCAAAATAGCCGACATCTTGCCCTTAAATAGGCGTGAGAAACTTGCCCAAAACCTGCCATGGATGGCGGTTACAATCGGTTACACAAGTGTGTGGCCGAGAGTGAATTTAGGGATTCGGTTATAACTACCTTTCCCTCTCTCCTTGTCATCAAATGGGGCGTCCAAGTGCATCCCCCCTTGGACTCCAAATGCTTCTTCATTTCAGCAAATGAGAGGCCCAATAAGAAGTCCAAAAACCCAATCCAATAAGCCATGCACACGGCCCAAATGGCAAAGCCAACAACCCATGCCATGCGTGTGCATGTGCGGCCCACCAGCCCATAAGGCGCGCCCCTTGGGCCATCCCACCAGCCCCACCACCTAGCTAGGTCATCTAGGAGTGTCACTACCCCTTAGCTCCATGAGCTAGCTTATAGTGAGTTGAGCTGGCTTGAGCTAGTGTGAGCTAGGTTGAGTTGAATTTCTAGCTAGTTGAGCTAACTTGAGCTAGTGTGAGCTACATTGAGCTTCTTATAAAGCATGTACAATGAGTCTTGAGCTTGTCTAAGCTCCTAGAGTTCACTCTAAGCTAGTATGAAGCTTGTAAACTTCTTTCTAGCATATTTAACCATGTGCCAAGCTAAACTCAAGCTTTGGTTCTTGCTTAAAGCATCTACCAAGCTTAGAGAAGCTTCCTAATTCATTTTAGAATATGCACAATGTTATAAGACTCAATGATCAAGCTCAAAACCATACCTTAGCCTCACAATTCATGCTCGACGCCTTGGACAAGTGCCCTAGGCGCGCCGAGAGCTCTACCGCAGCCTCGCAACCGCGTCCCTAGCCACACCGTGCCATCGCACCATCTAGGCGCGCCCTTGCAACCTTGAGTTAAACCTCAAGTTATCTCCTAGGCACGCCACACCCAATGCCAAGCCTTGAACCTCAAAATCGAGGTCCAAGCCGAGCCTCGCGCTTGCACCGCGCCGTTGCACCGTGCGTCGCCACACACTAGGCGCGCCCTTGCCATGCAACGGTGCACACAAGGTTCCTACGTCTCGGTGGTGGTGTGCGACTAAACTATTGGATCTTATGATAACAATTAAACCATGGAAAGTCATATATGTCAATATACCCATCGACATTCCCAATATGACTCTAAAACCTCAACATGCTCTAATAGGGAGTTGATGACTTGACACAAATCACCAACAATATATATGCAACAACCTCCAGGATTCGTGATACCTGGAAAGGAACACAAGGTGTGTAAGATCAAAAAGCCTTTATACGGATTGAAACAAGCTCCAAAGCAATGGTATGATAAATTTCACAAGACTATTATTAGCTTTGGTTTTATTGTGAATGGTTCTGATGCATATGTGTATTCCAAGATGTTTCGTGAAAAAGGTGTGATAATATGTCTTTATGTGGATGACATGCTTATTATTGGAACACACTTAGATGTAATTACAGAAACTAAAGACTTCTTGTCTTCAAAATTTGAAATGAAGGACTTAGGAGAAGTCGATGTAATTTTGGGTGTCAAAGTGACTAAAACCAAAAATGGCTTTACTTTGTCTCAATCACACTATGTAGAGAAAATTTTGAGAAAATGTAACTCGTATGATGTGACGCTTGTTAGAACACCATATGACTCAAGCATACATTTGAAGAAAAATAAGGGAAATAGTGTTTCTCAAACCGAGTATGCTAAGATTATTGGTAGCCTGATGTTCTTAATGAATTATACTCGACCTGATATTGCCTATGCTGTAAGTAGACTAAGTAGATATACACATAACCCAAGTCAAAATCACTTGAATGCTCTTAAAAGGTTATTAAAATATTTAAGAGGCACGATGGATTGGGGCTTACATTACGTGAGCTTTCCAAATGTGTTAGAGGGCTATTGTGATGCTAATTGGGTCTCTGACAATGAGGAGGTGAACTCTACTAGTGGTTATGTGTTTACTTTATGTGGTGCAGCTATATCATAGAAGTCTGCAAAGCAGACCGTGATAGCTAGATCTACTATGGAGTCAGAGTTTATAGCTCTTGACTTGGCAAGGCAAGAGGTTGAATGGCTGAGAAACTTAATGGCTGATGTTCCATTGTGGGGGAGGCTGACGCCTCTCGTTTCTCTACATTGTGATTCACAGGCAGCTACGGGAGTTGCTAAAAGTAGTGCCTATAATGGAATGAAAAGGCACATTTGCATAAGGCATGAGGTCGTGAGACATTTAATATTGAATGGTGTGCTCACCATGGAGTACATTAGGTCGGAAAGGAATCTTGCAGATCCTTTGACCAAAGGTCTAAACAGGAAAATGGTCCTGGAATCGTCGAGGGGAATGGGTCTAAAACCCATATGAAAGTTTGAGCTTTCTTAATCCTATGGCGAGAAAATTGAGAGGTTGAACTAATTGTTCTTAATGACTTCATAGCCCTAATAAGGGTGGTCTGTATGAGACAGACTTGATGATGTCACCTACTTGAGTACTACTAGGGTTTGATCCTAAATTAAGAACTTGAGAAGTTCTTTAGAGAGTACTCATGAGCATCCCAAGGGTGATGAGGATAACTCATATGCGGGATCACTTGGACTTAAGACAAGGTGCGTGTTTGTGAGTTACGTTCTCAAAGTGTCAAAGAGTTCAAGACTCAAGTCACTCTTTTGACATGGGAATATTCTCATGTTCACTAAGGTGTTGGTTCAAATCGAAAGATACCGATATTTAAGCACTGAGTCTACAAAACTCAGAACAGACTAGCACTTTGCTTTTGTGGGGGAATGTTGGAATAAATTCCATATATAAAAGCAAAGTGGGGGGGGGGGGGGGCAAAAACCAGTGTCCCACATCGGGAGTATGTGGGCACTTGGTGCCATTTATAAGGAGCACATTCACTTGAGCTCCTAAAGGCTTGAGAGGAGAAAGAGTCCCCCACGCGCGCGCGCCGCCGCCGTCTGTCCGGACGGCTCGGCTCGGCTCGGCTCGTGTTCGTGACACGTGCACGGTGTGGTGGGGACATCTTTTTACGGGTTTGCTATACTTTTTGCGGATAAAAGGGCCAACTGAATTGCGGATTATTCGATTCAATGATTCTTCCGCAATTTCAGATTTTTGACTAATTCTAAAACTGATGGCGAGATTTTATCAGATTTGATTTTCAAAATTAAAACACGTTTTCTGTTTCAACCACTTTGCTGATTCGTGGAGTAGTGGAGAGATTTGAGGGAGCGGAGCAAAACTGACTCCAGAATTCCTCTATTAAAGAAGCTCTTCCCTGCTCTTCAGAATTCATCCGAAAAACGCCATCATCTTTCTTTTCTCTAAATCCGCAAACCCATTCTCTCTTCTGTTCTGAGTTCCGAGGATCCCATCTCCTCTTTTCTGAAGTGCACAGAATCGAGGAGAGTTGTGCTAAGCTTGGGGGACAAACGCCGCTTTCTGATCTGCACCGTGTCAGGGCGATTTGTTTCTAAGGCAGCGGTCTTTTCCGCGACACAGCGATTCGTTACGCTCAAATCAATTTACCCTTTCGGCCCACATTCAAATTCTTTTCTACTGCCCTGCAGTGATCCTTACTTACACTATCCTCCCCACTTCCTAGTTTTCAGACACTTTTCCACTTTTTCCATTATGTTACCCATTACCAGATTTATTATTATTATTTATTTTTAGGAGTTAGTTATTTCATTTCTCTATTATAAAAGGAGGAAATCAGATTGTAATTGTTCAGACTTGATGAATGTAATGAATTACAAATGAGGATTCCTCAAAATTGGCTGATTAGCGAGATTCTTGCCTTTTAGATTTCTATCTCTTAATTTTCAATTTTAGGGTTCTAACATTTGGTATTAGCGCCATTCGATCCAAATGGTTAAAGATTCTTCAACGAAATTCCTGGGAGTGAGATCCTTGCTCTCAGTGGGCTGGTGTGAGATGCTTGCATCAGATTAGAATGAGGATTTCAACCGCTCAATATGTTTTTTAAAGTTGAGCCAACTTTGTGATGGAAGGGGGAAATATTATAACACTAAGGGTAATGAGTACCAAAGAAATGAGATATCGATTGATATACATGTCAAGGGCCAAAGGCTTGAGAGGAGAAAGAGTCCCCCACGCGCGCGCGCCGCCGCCGTCCGTCCGGTCGGCTCGGCTCGGCTCGGCTCGTGTTCGTGACACGTGCACGGTGTGGTGGGGACATCTTTTTACGGGTTTGCTATACTTTTTGCAGATAAAAGGGCCAACTGAATTGCGGATTATTCGATTCAATGATTCTTCCGCAATTTCAGATTTTTGACTAATTCTAAAACTGATGGCGAGATTTTATCAGATTTGATTTTCAAAATTAAAACACGTTTTCTGTTTCAACCACTTTGCTGATTCGTGGAGTAGTGGAGAGATTTGAGGGAGCGGAGCAAAACTGACTCCAGAATTCCTCTATTAAAGAAGCTCTTCCCTGCTCTTCAGAATTCATCCGAAAAACGCCATCATCTTTCTTTTCTCTAAATCCGCAAACCCATTCTCTCTTCTGTTCTGAGTTCCGAGGATCCCATCTCCTCTTTTCTGAAGTGCACAGAATCGAGGAGAGTTGTGCTAAGCTTGGGGGACAAACGCCGCTTTCTGATCTGCACCGTGTCAGGGCGATTTGTTTCTAAGGCAGCGGTCTTTTCCGCGACACAGCGATTCGTTACGCTCAAATCAATTTACCCTTTCGGCCCACATTCAAATTCTTTTCTACTGCCCTGCAGTGATCCTTACTTACACTATCCTCCCCACTTCCTAGTTTTCAGACACTTTTCCACTTTTTCCATTATGTTACCCATTACCAGATTTATTATTATTATTTATTTTTAGGAGTTAGTTATTTCATTTCTCTATTATAAAAGGAGGAAATCAGATTGTAATTGTTCAGACTTGATGAATGTAATGAATTACAAATGAGGATTCCTCAAAATTGGCTGATTAGCGAGATTCTTGCCTTTTAGATTTCTATCTCTTAATTTTCAATTTTAGGGTTCTAACATTTGGTATTAGCGCCATTCGATCCAAATGGTTAGATTCTTCAACGAAATTCCTGGGAGTGAGATCCTTGCTCTCAGTGGGCTGGTGTGAGATGCTTGCATTAGATTAGAATGAGGATTTCAACCGCTCAATATGTTTTTTAAAGTTGAGCCAACTTTGTGATGGAAGGGGGAAATATTATAACACTAAGGGCTCATTTGGTATGAGTACCAAAGAAATGAGATATCGATTGATATACATGTCAAGGGCCAAAGGCTTGAGAGGAGAAAGAGTCCCCCACGCGCGCGCCGCCGCCGTCCGGCCGGCCGGCTCGGCTCGGTTCGGCTCGTGTTCGTGACACGTGCACGGTGTGGTGGGGACATCTTTTTACGGGTTTGCTATACTTTTTGCAGATAAAAGGGCCAACTGAATTGCGGATTATTCGATTCAATGATTCTTCCGCAATTTCAGATTTTTGACTAATTCTAAAACTGATGGCGAGATTTTATCAGATTTGATTTTCAAAATTAAAACACGTTTTCTGTTTCAACCACTTTGCTGATTCGTGGAGTAGTGGAGAGATTTGAGGGAGCGGAGCAAAACTGACTCCAGAATTCCTCTATTAAAGAAGCTCTTCCCTGCTCTTCAGAATTCATCCGAAAAACGCCATCATCTTTCTTTTCTCTAAATCCGCAAACCCATTCTCTCTTCTGTTCTGAGTTCCGAGGATCCCATCTCCTCTTTTCTGAAGTGCACAGAATCGAGGAGAGTTGTGCTAAGCTTGGGGGACAAACGCCGCTTTCTGATCTGCACCGTGTCAGGGCGATTTGTTTCTAAGGCAGCGGTCTTTTCCGCGACACAGCGATTCGTTACGCTCAAATCAATTTACCCTTTCGGCCCACATTCAAATTCTTTTCTACTGCCCTGCAGTGATCCTTACTTACACTATCCTCCCCACTTCCTAGTTTTCAGACACTTTTCCACTTTTTCCATTATGTTACCCATTACCAGATTTATTATTATTATTTATTTTTAGGAGTTAGTTATTTCATTTCTCTATTATAAAAGGAGGAAATCAGATTGTAATTGTTCAGACTTGATGAATGTAATGAATTACAAATGAGGATTCCTCAAAATTGGCTGATTAGCGAGATTCTTGCCTTTTAGATTTCTATCTCTTAATTTTCAATTTTAGGGTTCTAACATTTGGTATTAGCGCCATTCGATCCAAATGGTTAAAGATTCTTCAACGAAATTCCTGGGAGTGAGATCCTTGCTCTCAGTGGGCTGGTGTGAGATGCTTGCATCAGATTAGAATGAGGATTTCAACCGCTCAATATGTTTTTTAAAGTTGAGCCAACTTTGTGATGGAAGGGGGAAATATTATAACACTAAGGGTAATGAGTACCAAAGAAATGAGATATCGATTGATATACATGTCAAGGGCCAAAGCCTAGGAGGAGGATTATGGGTGCATCAATATTATTACTAATAACTAGTATCCTTTGGTTTAAGTTATCATTGAAAACCCTAATCTCACTCTTAATCAAATACTTTATAAATAGGGGTATCCTAAGTGGAGATTAGTTTGGCCTAATACAACTAATTAATACGAAAGAAAGTGCGCCACAATTTGTGATAGGATTCATAATGACCAATAATTGCAATTTGCAAATTAACACGGCTATTATGAACACCCACCTATCCTATCTAGCCTCAATCATTATGAGAAGCACATTTGCAAATTAACATGGCTATAATGCACACTCACATTTGCATTGAGATCTCGGAACCATTGAACAAGATATTCACTTAATTACTTTCGTATCAAGACAAGGGAGAAGAAACCCAGATGGAAATTACATAGTAAATGTGGCTTATTCTCATTTACATACATACGAAGCTTTGGTTTGTGTTTATGTATATATATGGCAAGAACACCAATTAGCCAAATGAAATTGAACAAAAACTTTAGGGTGTGTGGCCAGTTATTCAATCATATGCTAATTAACTAGGAAATCAGTGTTATACTTAGAAACAAAAATACAAAGACAAATACATCAATTCTGCAATTAAAAAAATAGGGAGATCCAATTTTGTTAACAAGGTAAATCATGGACTAGAAATGGAGATTTTTGTTTACATAGTGATGCTTGTTATTGTGCATCCACACCTTAAGCACCTTCCTCTTGATCCCAATCTCTTGGCAAAACTGTTGAACAACAGCTTCATCCAACTTCTGCATCTTCCACCCTGCTTTCTCTGCAAAGCCAATCAATTTGTCCTTCTGCTCCTGGCTAAACTTGGTCCTGAACCTCTTCTTCCTTTGGATCGGCCTAATGAAAAACCCGTCTCCATCTCCATGATCATTCGACTCTGAGGGAGTCGAAACACCACCGCCCATGTTTGGCGATGATGTTCCGAATTGGCCTAGTTTGTGATGGAGTCCTGAGATTTCACTTCTCCTACCAAAAAAGCCCATTGCATTGTTGTTGTTGTTGTTGTTGTTGTTGTTGTAATGTGGAGAGTGATGGCGACTGCTTTCGCCTTCAACTTCTTTCCGGTGGAAGTTTCGGTGACACCCACAAGCCGAGCATTTGAGGGCTTCAAAGGGATCATTAATGATGGAAGGCATGAATTCTCCACACCCATCTAGTGCATTGCCTCCTAACGATGCAGCATGATTCTTGAGACACTCTTTGTAGCTCACTAACTCTTCTACTTGCTTGTTGTAGGGCATGTTTGGATCTTGGGTTGGAAACTGGCCTTGATCTTGATTTGAATGATTCATCTTGAGATCAAGAAACAGGATTAGTTAATTGCTTGCTAGCTCTCTTCTGCTTTTTGGTTTTTTCAAATATCCTTCATTTAGTAGGGTTGGTGCTTTCCTTGTGATACCTATCTAGGAAGAAAGCAGAGAAGGGAGGAAATTTTGAAGTTTGAAATAGAATGTGGGGGGTGGGGTGGGGGTGGGGGGGGTGGGGGGTACTAGGAAGATATAGAGCATTTATAACAACAGCATGGTGTGCATGAACATCATTAAAGACAAAGAGAGCGGCGGCTACTTTCAATGATTCATGCTCTCTAGCTCCGGTAACAATGTAATTAAAGAGATCGATCAGTTAGCTAGCTCTTTTAGCGGAGAAAAAGGAATTTAAAAACCAAAATTTACAATTGATTAAATAGAAAACAAAAATGACATGATCCTGCCACGTCACCATGTTGAAAAATCCTCTTCTCACATCGAAAATTGAGAATTAAATTAGACTAGTATATAATCTATGGGTTACTTCTCTCCTATTGTTAATGAGTTTTAGGATGGAACTTAAGTATGCACGATCCCTTATATTAGGAACTATGTTTTTGATGGAAACGAGATGCACTATCCTATTAGAATTTCCTATGTTAGATAATATTTTCTATGTAGAAGAAAGCAAGCACCTAACAATTTTGTAGCACATATTTTGTGTTGAAAAGAAAAGTAAAGAGGGAGAAATTGAAAGAAAAATATTGCCAAAAATGAAGAGAAAAGTAATAGAAAAGAGGGGTTTTTTAGGTTGCTTCGCTTGCAATGTCAGGGAGTAATGCAGGCAGAGGACACACCAAGTCACACCAGGTGGACCGAATTGGATCAAGGGGGCGGTGCCGCTGCTCTGCTTCTGCCTTGGACTGAACTTCACCTTCATCTTTCTCATTTTCTTTTTTATTTTGTATTTTTGGATCTCTTACTAATTTTTAAGGAAAAAAATTAACAAGAACATAGTAAATGTAATAAGTAAACATATACTGAGTATTTTTGGAAGTATGTCAGAGGATTTGGGCATTGATTTAGAATTGTACGTGATGGGCAGCTTCAGACGCACTTGGATGCACAAGGCTCCATGCTTCATTATTGCTCATATTTTCATCTCTCTAAATTCCAAAATTATGAACACCTGATTTCCCTGCAACTATGATAAATGACGCTGCTCTCCACATCTTCCATGCACCAACGACATTCATACTTTTATCTCTAAGCTTTTTCACTATTACAAAAAATACATTAACTATAAATTATTTTCCTTGAAAGAAGAAGAAGAGATATGTGTTTTTTAAATAAAATTGAAATTGTTGTCAAGAAAATAGTAAATTAGCTACTATTCTGTAATGACTACAATTTAGAAAGTAATAGGTTTACGAGTAGAGATCTGGTGAGAATGATGCTTATATGTAAAATACGAAAGAACATTTTTATTTAAAAATGGGGAAATATGGCATATACGAATTTTTTGGTGAACTATTCGCGTATTTTTTGAAAAAGTGGACAATGGGGATACGTGCGGGATCTATTCTAAAAACCAGTCTAGGCAGCCGTCTAGGCACTGGGCGGTGATCCACCGTTCCAATTTAGCCCTGGGCGGCCAGGCGGATTGGATGGGCGTCTAGGCGGGCTCTAGGCGGGCTTTGGCTTGTATTTATAAGGAGAAATTGTGAAGGGAGTGTTTTTTTTTTAAATATTCTCACCAATTACGAATAATAATCTTATATAATAAAAATCGTACTAATTCGCCTAGACCCCGCCTAGTCGCCTAGGCTCTAGGCCCCATCCTTCTAGCATTTTTTAGAACAATGTGTGCGAGATTGAATTTTTGTGCATTAAAATTGGATTTTGTATATTAAACCTATCCTTGTTTGCATCCAATTAGCCGAATGTGCATCGAAAATTGGTTGTTTAGGTATATGTTTGTATATCAAAACAAATCATATATGCCCCAAAACAGCTAAAGTGTTCATCTTGTTTGTGTATGCATTAAAACTGAATTGGAGCATTAAAATTGGCAAAATATTGATACCAATCAAGGAGCGAGGAAAACCATGGTCTTGAAGATCAAAGGATTTCAAATAAAAAATGGTCTTGAAAAATTTCCTATATTATATAGGACCCTTATCAAGACGGTATTAAAAATGAAGGATGTTTATGTGCGTTAAATCATACCCACATGTAAAGGTTGCTGCATGCCTTTGCCTATGTTATTTTAGTAGTTTTTGTTTTTAGAATAAAAAGCAAGTGTTAGAAGAGTCGGGAGGCTCTTGACGAGGTGAAAATTGAAAAAACTCTTTTAAGCACCTAACCTATTATATAACATGCAACTTATCTACAATTCCTACCCTTTTTTTGGTCGAAACTACAATTCCTACCCTATAACCTGGATCAAATTCTTCTTAATTAACATTATGACTATATCCCACTTTATTCGATTTCACAATTAGTGGTAATACATATTCATATGCTGTCATTAAAAATAAATCACTACTTTTTACAAGTGTTGCATAATGAGCTATAACATTCTTCATAGGATCCCTAAAATTTAATGATTAGCTCGGTTAAGTGCATGTTTTATTCTATTGAGAAACAAGAGATTAGTTAATGAATCAATTAATCAATTGGACACAGAAATATATAGGGAGACAAGAAAACATTCTTAGGATCTCATTAACTAGGATATTAAGGATGTAATTATATACAATTAGACTTAAAGATGTTGCTTAGAAGCAAGGAAATAGACAAAAAAGGTGAGGTTTTCGACATTTCTAGTTCTTAATTGCATCACTGGCTGGAGTCAAAAAGAGAGGCTGTTTTCTCTTCCTGTACGTTCTTAGATTTTGCTTTGTGATTAAACTAAGCAAACTATGTTAAATAATTGATAAAAAGGGTATTCGAGAGAATCAATGGAATTCATTATGTTTTTTTTGTCTTAAAAAGGAAAACAGAATGAAATTGAAATCATATACAATGTTCTGTGGATGGATGGATGGAGGATTGACCGTTTGAAGATTAAATTTTAAAAAAAGCATTAATTCTGAACAAGATCACTTCTAGGTGTAGATCGATCGAAAACTGAATTTGACACCAAAAAATGTAGAAAGCGTAAAGCAAAATTAAGATAAACACGTACACATTCGACCAAAAAAAAAGATAAACATGTACACTGGTACACATAAAGTACATTACGTAGCGAAGCATCTTCCCCCCACATCATAGTTTATACTATAACATTTCTTCCTACAGATTCACTATATATAATGTTGCTGAGCTCTATCAAAATGAGATTCCCCTACCTTTATTTAACCGATTAAGTTTATAGAGTTTTTTATTCAAATGAAACGAACCACTGCGTAATCTGTATGAAAAGTGCATTATCACATACGAAAGTGTACTATAAATCAGTAAAAATGTATAATGAAATTGGTACAAATCCTCCCAAAATTAGTGTTGGGATGGTGTTGGGAACTCTGGTTCCAAACATCCGAACAATAATGTTGTCTCCAGTTTTGATAATGACAAACGCCATATGAGAACTAACGTTTACACTCAAGTATTTCAAGGAAACTCCAAGTTTAACAAAGACTCTCTAGAAGGGGAACACAAAAGGAACTCAGGATCACATGAAAGCAAGTTCATATCAAAGGAACTCAGAAGAGAGCAGTTCCCCACATATGGGAACTCACATGTGACGACAGATCGTGCAGCGCAAATCGCGGGATCTTGTCTTGGACAAAGCGAAGGCACAGTCTGAGGAACAGACTGGGACGAGTGATCCAACGGTCCGATTGACATTTTAAGTTGACTAGTTTCAAATCAAGTCACATGTGAAGATTGACAAACTTGGCGTGCAAGACAAAGGACATTTTGGACAACAATGAAAATAAAGACATCAGCCCAAGTTCAACAGAGTATATAAGCCAATGAATAGTTCTTGGAATAAGTACTTCTTCCAGAACTCAAAACCTCATACAAAGAAGCAAGAAAGACGTTGAGAAAGTGAAGAGAAGTTCACGACGACGAGTGTTCGATCTCGACGACGGCGAATCCAAGTTCCCAGGAGTAAGGGAACTGTGACAGTGAGCTCAAGGTGTAAGGTTCGATTTATTTGTGTTTAGTTGAGTTGTTCTCTTAGGAACTAGGTTGAGAAGACTTGCTAGTGTTGCTAGAGTTAGGAAGAACTGCTAGGAACATAGAAGTGTAAGTCTTGCCTGTTGTAACTAGGGAACAATCAATAAAACAAGTAGATCGTTCAAAATCCTCCAAGCGGATGTAGAGGTTTACCCACACAACTAGTTGGTTGTCGTGGGGTTCCTCTATAAAGGAACCTTGTCTTTTACTTTCTGTGTTACTTGCAATGGTTTACTTCTGCTGCCTTGAGAACAGCCTAACCGCTAGTTCCCAAGCTCTTACTAACGCACGTCGATCCAACAATTGGTATCAGAGCAAGGTCTACTCTATATTTCTGTGTTAGTATCGCAGGTTACAGGATGTCTCAGGAACTCACTCAAGTCGGACATGGCAACAACAAGCCTCCAAGGCTTATCACCAGAAGGTTCGAAAACTGGCAACGCAACATGAAGGACTGGATGCGTAGCCATGACTTTCAAGCTTGGTGTGTCATCGAAGTAGGGAACTTCGAAGTGGACCCAACCATTCGCAATGACTTCTCAAAGTGAGGGCAAAACGAATGGAAGTGCATGGAGGCAAACTTCAAAACCAAACAGTACCTCAAAAATGCCATGTCGGAACAAGACTGTGACAGGGTGGCAAATTTGGAAACGACGAAGGAGATGTGGGAAGCCATCCAACAGATGCACATCGGCAATTCTGACCTCAGAGAGGACCTCCAAATGAATGCTAGAAGGGAGTTCTTTAACTTCCGAATGGAGATGGGAGAATCCGTTGATAGTTACCAATCTCGCTTTGAGGCCTTGTGTACTAAGCTTACCGGACTTGGGATCACCAAGGAGGAGATCACCGATAAGATGAAAGTCCAACAACTCTTCAATGGCCTAACTAGAGAATGGGCTAACGAGAGGACCATGTTCAAAAAAAATCTGGAGAACAGAAATCTCATGCTTCACCAAGTCTTTGGAAAGCTTGTGGGACATGAGAAAAGGAAGCAAGATGACAAGGAGTAGGAAAGGGCACACAAAGGGATTGCTCTAAAACTGGAAAAGATGCTCAAGTCTGTTCATGAACAACACGAGGACTCAGAAGAGGACGAAGATGAGGAACTCATCCTTGTCACCAAAGCCCTTAGATCCTTCTACAACAAGGGCAAGTTCAAAAAGAGTCATGGGAACACACAAAGGGGTCAGAGTTCCTAAAGCAGGCCCACGGAGAAGGAGCTCACTGACGTCACCTGTTACAAGTGCTACAAAAAGGGGCACTTTGCCAAAAACTGCCCACAGGGAACTGAATACAGGAAACCAAGGAAGAAGGCCTACATCGCAACTTGGAGCGACGACGAGGATGACGATCCTGAATCTTGGGCACACCAAGAAATGTTTGCAATGGCTATAGGGGAGATCACTGAGGAACAACCCAGTGAGGTAACTACCGAAACCATTCTTGAGTCCTTATCTAATTATGAAAAACCCGAGTTATTAAAATTGCTCTCTAGTCTTGTCAAAGATAACATCAAACTTCAAAAGAAATTAGATGAATCGGAACACATGAATGTTGAACTTGTTGGTCTTGAATCATGTTCCAACTGTGTGAAACTTGTTGATAAGCTTCAGTCTTACCTATCCAACATCGTTGCCCTTGAGGATGAAATTAAGACTCTAGAGAGTGAGAAAAATGAGTTCCTACAAAAAATTGAGTGGGAAAAAGCCTAGTCCCGAGGTCTCTAGTTCCCAAACCAAGTTTGTTCCTGCCAAACACGGGATCGGGTATAAGTCTGAGTGCCCAAAGAATGGGAAATCTCCTCTGAATGAACAAGAGATAAATGAGTGTAGGTCCCTAGAACTCTAGTGTGAGAAACAAAAGAATGCCCATCTTGAAGAGAAAATACATGTCCTGGAAAGTGGGGTGAGTGGAAAGAGGGACTACTACACTGGGAACACTGGGCACAAACTTTATGTCCAAATCGCCAAGGGAAATGGTTCAAGGGTTTTTAACAAAGAAATCATGGATAGGAATAGGATACAAAGACCCCATCCCAAGTACTAATTAGGTGAGTACTACAAAACCTGCTGGAATTGTGGTGTACATGGGCACTACAAGGAAAGTTGTCCCAAAAGAAAAGCTCAAGCTCAAAGGAATCACGAGTATTGGAACAGGCAAAACCAACAAGCAAATGAGCATGCTAGAGGTCCCACTCATGGGAACCAACATAGGAACTTCACCTATCACTCTAGGAACTCTCGTGATATCAATATTGTTGATTATGTTATATTTGAGACTCTTTTTTCTTGTAAGGAACCAGGCAAGAGTCATCTTGCCTAGGTCACCAAAAACTAACTCTCCTTGTAGGTGGCAGTGAAGGGGAATAACACATGGGTCATAAATAGTGGTTGTTCAAATCATATGACTGGGAACAAAGACAATCTCATCTCACTCCACACACAAGCCGAAAGAGGTCATGTATCCTTTGGCAAAAAAAATAAAGGAGAATTCATAGGAAAAGGAAAAGTATTGCTGAACAAGTCAATCAAGATTAGCAATGTCAACTTAGTGAAGGATCTGGGATACAATCTCTTCAGTTCCTTCAAGCCAAAGAAGGTGGTAAGCACAACTAGACCATTGGAACTAATTCACATGGATCTTTGCATTCCCATGCAAACGGCCAGCTACGGTGGTAACAGGTACATGTATGTGTTAAATGATGATTTTTCAAGATTTACATGGGTTATTTTCTTGAGATCCAAATCAAATGCATTCAAGGAATTTGAGCCCTTCATCAAAAGAATGGAAGTTAGCATGGGATTGAAGCTCAAGTCTCTAAGATCTGATCATGGAACTGAGTTTAAGAACTTAGAGTTCCTTAAGTTCTGTGAAGACAATGGTGTTTCTCACAACTTCTCGGCTCCATGTACACCCCAACAAAATGGCGTTGTCAAGAGAAAGAACAGAACCCTGGAAGACATGGCTCGCACCATGATGCTCGAGAGTGGAGTTCCCGAAAGCTTCTGGGCCGAGGCAATCTCCACAACAACATATATTCTAAACCGAGCCATGATCCGGCCCATGATCAAGAAGACCTCATACGATTTGATCAAGGGAAGAAAGCCCAACATTTCTCATCTTAGGACCTTTAGCTGCAAATGCTTCGTCCACAACAATGGCAAAGACAACCTTGGGAAGTTTGACCCAAGGAGCGACGAAGGGATCTTCCTGGGATACTCTTCTCAAAGCAAGGCATACAAGGTCTACAACAAGAGGACCAAAAAGATCGAGGAAAGCATTCATGTCTTCTTAAATGAACAATCTGTGAGGATGGGAACAGAGCCTCAAGGAAAGGGAACTCTGTTTAAACTGGTTAGACAAGAAGAGGACGATGATGATGATGAGCCAAGGAAGCGAGATGAAGACTGCCCAAGTGGGAACATTGTCCCACAACTAGACAACAACAAAGGATATCAACATCAAACTGATCAAGCCTCTTTCGAAGTTCCCTCCACAACAGAAGAACCCCAAGATGTCTCTCAATCCAACACTCTTGTTCCCCAAGAAGAAACCATACCAGAGTCTAGTGTCCAGAGGGAACAACGAGGGAACAATGAAGAAAATCTTGAAGAAACTCTTCGTGAAGAATTGGAGAACAACTCTTCCCATGAAGAGGAAAATCAAGTTCAAGATGAGGAAGACACAGGGGAACAACTTGATGTCACAAAGATTCAAACAAGGAACTACCATCAAAGGAAGGACCATCCTATCGACAACATCATCACTACCTATGATAAAGGTGTGCAAACTCGTTCCTCTCTCCACAACTTTTGTGCATTCAACGCCTTTGTCTCTATGGTGGAACCCAAGAGCATCAAGGAAGCTCTAAAAGACCCAGACTGGATTCAAGCCATGCAAGAGGAACTCCACCGGTTCGAAAGGAACAAAGTGTGGAAACTGGTTCCTAGGCCCAAGAACAAGAACATCATAGGAACTCGATGGGTCTTCAGAAACAAGCTCGATGACACTGGGGATGTGGCTAGGAACAAGGCTCGCCTAGTGGCTCAAGGGTATAGGCAAGAGGAAGGAATCGATTATGATGAAACATTTGCACCAGTTGCAAGGATTGAAGCCATTCGACTCCTTATTCCCTACGCCGCTCACAAAGGCTTCAAGCTATATCAAATGGACGTCAAGACAGCGTTCCTAAATGGGCACCTCAAGGAAGAAGTCTATGTGGCACAACCATCCGGTTTTGAAGATAAAAAATTCCTCGACCGTGTCTATTTCTTGGAGAGGGCCTTATACGTTCTCAAACAAGCTCCCAGGGCTTGGTATGACAGGTTTGTTCAATTTCTCTTGTCCCATGGTTACCTTCATGGTTCCATAGACAAAACTCTCTTCCTTAAGAAAGAATCAAAAGATATTCTAATAGTCCAAGTTTATGTTGATGACATTGTATTTGGTGCTACTAATGAGCTTCTTGTCTAAAAGTTAAGAATTTGATGAGTAGCGAATTTGAGATGAGCCTCATAGGGAAACTGACGTTCTTCTTGGGACTACAAATCTCTCAAACCAAGGAGGGAACAAGGATCCATCAACAAAAATACATTAGAGATGCTGGTGAAATATTGAATGGAACACTCCAAGCCCATAGACACTCCCATTTCACCAAACTCAAGGCTTAATGCAGATGAAACAAGTATCAATGTGAAACAAAGGAACTTACGAGGTATGATTGGGTCCCTTCTCTACTTAACCGCTAGTAGACCTGACATCATGTTTTCAGTGTGCCTATGTGCGCGCTTTCAAGCTACCCCTAAGGAATGACACCTAAAAGAGGTGAAGAGAATTTTCAGGTACCTCAACGGGAACGACAACTTGTGTCTTTGGTATCCAAGGAACAGTTCCCTTGAGCTTATGGCATACTCAAATGCAGATTTCGTTGGGCACTGGGTTGATCGAAAAAGCACTTCTGGAATGGCCCAGTTCCTAGGGTTATGTCTAGTATCATAGGGATCAAAGAAGAAAAACTCGATGGAACTCTCCACAGCAGAAGCGGAACACGTGGCAGCCGCCTCATGTTGTTCCCAGGTTCTATGGCTTAAGTACCAACTTTAGGATTATGGTATGCCTTTTGGCCCAATTCCCATAAGATGGATGTGATAATACCACTGCTATTAACATTTCTAAAAATCTTGTTCATCATTCACATACCAAGCATATAGATATTAGACATCATTTCTTGCGTGACAATGTTGAACATGGGAACATCTCTATGGAATACTGTAGAACTGAAGAGCAAATTGCGGACATTCTCACTAAAGCTGTAAACAGACGTCCCTACCAGCGTCTCCGGATGCTTCTAGGGATGATAACTCTAAACTAAACAAGTCCATGTTTGTTATTCCCTCAATACCTGGTTAGTTTATGATGAAATGCATGACAGGGAACACTAGGAATAATCGCTTTCATTTTGCCCTAATTACTAGTCTAAAGCAATAATTGTACAAATTGGAACTTCATTTCTTTTGGCCCAAAATGATCAACCAGAGTTCACTTAACCCTCATTACAAGCAACTATGACGGTTGATCATAAAACCAACCCTTAGTCGTGAATCAAACAAACGTTTCTCATGAGCCCTCACATTTGTCCCTTTATCGAGTCGCAAATTGTCTAGTTCTCTTTTGAGTTCCCTAGCCTCACAAAAGATTTTGAGTATGAGTTCCCTTGACCACTCTACTCAATCCTGGCCTTTCAAAGATCATGGAAACTGGCTTGCATTATGGTCACTAGTAAAGGAACATTGGTTTTCAGGAAGTTGAAACGCCACTCGGGAAGTGGGACGGATGTGTCAAAAGCCGAAGCATTAAGGGCCACAAGTCTCAACCGCGCAATGTGATTTCCCATGGATGTGTGACGCAAGTCCCAAGCGTGCAGAAGAAGTTGAAACGGCATTGCGTCCTCATTGGCTGACGTTTGAAATGGGAAAGCGTCTTTACCCTTTTACCCCTATCCTCTTCCCACTTAAAAACCCAACTTTGCCATTTTTGGGACCTTCTTCTACCTTCGCTCTATGCAACTTCTCCTCTCTGAAATTCCCTTCCTTCCCAAATCAAGTAAACTTCTAAAACTTTTCTCTTCCCAATATCTCTCATGGCACCCTTTCACCCAAATGAGCAGATCCGAGAATGGATAAACACAAACCCCAAATCCCTCTTCGCTTACATGCTCAGAGAGGCGGACAATGAACCAGATCCGACCACTCGAGAAACCCTCTACAAAGCCCTTCATGACTAAGTTCTCCCCCACATCAACAAACCTCGCACTAGATCCTCGCTTCTAGAATTTGAGGTTCTAGGGCAACCCTCCGCTCCTTTGGCGGCGCCACCCCGTACTCCCCTCACTATCTCCTCTCAACTACCTCCTCCATCTTGTTCCTCTTCTCAACCACAACCCATCTCCACCTCCTCCGGAACCGTCATCTACAATAGTTTCGGTCTCGAACCCCCCAAATCCAAATCCAAAAAACACAAAGGCCAAAAACCTTCTTCGTCAAAACCTTCAAAGAAGAAGAAGAAGAAACATGCGCTCTTCTCCATCGACAACATTCTCAACCTCTCCTCCTCTCTTCCACCACCACCACCGCCTCTTCCTCAATCGTCTGTACCACCTTCATCAGGTTCTGGGAACTCTCAATCCCAGAATCTCCCACCACCACTCTTCTCCAACGCTAATCCAATTTCTGGGAACTCCAGTCCCAGAAATCCCACCTCCACTTCTTCCTCTCTTCCTGTAATCGATGGGAACTCCAATCCAATCGACCCTCTTCCCTCCTCGCTAAACACAAAAGACCCTCCACCCTCCTCTGCAAAAGCCAAATCCCCCACTCCTCCTCCTCAAATCCCTTCTACCTCCCACCAAAAATCCCCCTTTCTCACCACCACTGAAATATCTTCCTCCCCTCCCTGGCCAAACAACATATCGACCTCAACTCAGACGACAATTCCCTTCCAATCGCCAAGGTCACACGCCGGAAGAAAAGGGTCGTCTCCCATCGTCATGGGAACAACCGAAGACAATGCTTGCCTCGCCGCTCTTGAGGTCGGGCTTGAAGCTGAAATAAGACAATCAGCGTCTTCAAAGCGCCCAAGGGAACTCGGTGCCCATAACGAAGCTGAGAATGAAGAAGAAGAAGTTGCCCAAGAAAGAGGGGCCCCAGCACATGATGGGGATGTTGGTGCCACCCTGAGCACTCAAGGAGAAGATGATGAGGATTTCGGCCTATCCTCGGATGAAGAAGGGAATTCGGATGACGATGGCGCCACCGAGGTACTTGATGTTGAATCCCTTGCCTCGGAGCACGCCCAGACACTGGCAGCCGAGGATGAAGAACGACAAATGGTCGTGTCGCACGGTGCTCCCAAGGAGAAGGAGCTCGTGCTTCTGCTTCAATCCGCTTCCTCTCCTCAAAAGAAAAGGAAGGTCGCTGCCTCCTCCAAGGGAACCAAAGCCAAGAAGGGCAAGGGAGCTGAACCAAAGTGAGTTCCCATTACAGCGGACCGCAAGCTCATCACCCCTCTGGTACTCACTAAGTCAACTCTATCTCCTCATGGGCTCGGGGAGCTCTAGGAGCTGATCAAGGCCTAAGGGTGGGAACAGGTGTGCGACTCTGCTGTGACAGTCGAACCTGAGCAGGTGCGCCTCTTCTACAACAACTTCGTCATCACTGACGAAGCTACTCAGGGCACTCTCACCCTTCAAGGCGACAAGTATGTTTTCATCTCCTCCTCTCTTCGCCGACAGCTGAATGTCCCTGTCCAGGGATTGGGCCTACTTCCCCACAAGAACTGGGGCGACTTCAACAAAGATGAAATCCTCTACAACATCTATGATGGCAGAGTTCCTACCTCAGGGATCCCGACACACAACTTCAACCTTATCACCAAGTTGGCACATCAGTTTTTCACAACGGTTGTGATCCCTCGGCAAGAGAAGCGTCACCACCTCAACATCCAAGACATCATCCTCCTCTTCCACTTCATCCACAAAATGCCCATCAACCTCCCCTTAATCATCCTTGGGCACATGGATAAGTGTCTGGCCTCTCCGACCCATTCCCTGCCATACACTGGCCTAGTGAAGAAGCTTATGGTCAAGGAGGGCCTCTATGACGACACCAAGGAGGAAGTGACCATTGAAAGGGAACTGGACCTTTCAGTGGTCCAGAAGATGCGTCACTCTGAGCAGCCCGAGGATTAAACCCAAGGGACCCTGCCCTCTGGTGAAGGAACAAGTGCTGGGAACACTCAAGTGCTTCTACACATGGCTGCAACTCTCGAGAGCATATTGTCCATCATGACTAAGCTTCAGATCTTGCAACTTTGGCACGATGAGAAAACATAAATAAAATATTGAAGTTTTAGTTATAAAAAATAAAAGTTACAAAACATACATGAAACCCAATCCTTGAACATAAAAATTAACAAATATTAACAACCTTTTCACTCAATTATCATTTCACTGCTAAGCAGCTCTACCAATTAACAAAATAAATAAAAACTAAAACTCTCAGCCCAACGCGAACCTATTGACATGCGCGTCAGCATTCCACTCTAATTAACACTCGGATGAGGATTCATCACGGTTCTTAGTTCGTACATGTAGTTGAAAAAAGGTCCCCGAGAGCTCAGTTTCTATTCCAATCCAAGTTAGAAAATACACGGCGCTAGTAAGATGTTTTTAAAACCAACAAGAAAAATTCTAGCATTCATCAAACAGAAAACATAACAATCCAACACACTCACACAACAATTCTACAATCCAATACCTAACCAACTAACTAGTCAACCATACACACTATTACACACCCACAAACACACACCCACTTCCCCACATCCATACACACATACAAATACTTATGCGGCAATGCAACCCTTCTCCATCATTGCATTCTACGCGACAATGCAACCATTCCCCATCATTGCATGTCATTCCGGCAATGTAACCCTTCCCCATCATTACATGCCGGTTCTCAAATAAAGCATAGAGAAAATATTTGAAACACTTCACAAACCGAAAAATTCATAAAACACAGTTGCACACATATCCAATACAACTAAAAATTTTCATAAACAGCAATTGGGGACTAATTCCCCAAAACCAATCTCACATGCATGATGTAACGTCTAAAATTATGAAATTTTGTAAGAACACACCTTATTTCAGTTATAAATAATCCGGACTTAGAATCTCTCAAAAACGATATACTATGAAAAAGTTATGTTCAAAGTACTACACCTATATTCAACAGAGGCTTAAAGTCGATAAAGGTTCAGTTTTTCCTCAAAACAGATATGCTAAAGTTCATGAAACATTATGAATTTTACATGCAAAACTTGGACTTATTAACGATTTCAAAAACATAGAAAATATTCAAATTGGACTTATATACAATTTTTAATGATTTTTGTAAGAACACATTATAATTATGAAAAACAAAAAAACTCATTGAAGTTGTACGACTTACCACGATTTCCATGTGAATCAAAACACCTCCAAATTTTAATGCATACTAGATCTATAAGTCACTACTCACTAGCATCTATGAAGTTTTCCAGAATTTAATGAGTTCTGAAGGAGACAAAATTCATAGTTTAAAATAAAGTACACTAGTGTAAGGGTCCGTATCTCGTACGGGTTTTATTAAATATAAATAAAATAAATAAATAATTAAATAGTATTAAATTTTTTTATTATGGATGTTTTTTCTTAGAAAAATATAGAGTCAAACTAATATTCATTAATTTTTATGGTTTAATTGAAAAAGTTTATAAATTTTCAAAGAAAAATACGTACACTGGAGAATCATAGTTGAAAAGAATATTGCATATTTATTTTTACTCTATATTCATCTTATATAAAATATTTTACCTAATTCTTATCTAATAGTTTAGAATTATAATTAATTTTTTAGGAGAAGTTTATTTTTATCAAAATAATATAATTTAAATTTAATCTTTTTTATCAAAAATAAATAAAGATAATTAATTGTCAATCTCTTATGAGAAACTGTAAGAGTTAATTATTTTTTTCAAAATTTTATTTAATCATTTAATTATCAATCTTGTAAGACATAATGTAAATTTCTATCTTTTGTTTATCAAATATTTTCCATAAATATATAAAGGGAAAAGATAATATAATATTTATTTAATTCTAAAATTAATTTAGATTCATGTCATTTTTTTATGAAAATTATATTAAAAAAAATATTTTACCAAAATTTGATTTAATCAAAGTTTTTTTTAATTTTTTTAATCATAACTCCTTTTTAAAATAAATTTTACATAAATAGATAATTGTCAATATCTTAAAAGATAGTGTAAATTTCTATCTTTTTTAAATCAAAATTCAATTTTTAAAAGAAATTTTACATAAATCGATCATTGTGAATCTTGTAAGACATAAGTAAATATCTATCTTCTTTTTTTTATCAAAATTCTATTTTAATAAAATATTTTTCATATACAGATAAAAGGAAAAAATAATGTAAAAATTTATTTTATTGTCACTGACTATGTCCAAATTTTCTATTTTAATTAACTATTTTAATATTGAGTGATGTGAATATTTTTCAATCTTATAGGGGACATGTTATCTTCTTACTAATAGTTTTTTGTGATTTTAATATGGTAGAAAAAATAATTTGAATTATTATATCAACAAAGGGGATGTGATGCAGTATGGTGACAGAATTTGTTATCGCTTTAGTATATAGTAATATATGGATAGATAGATTAGATATTTTTTTTTATTCTTTCATAGTTATTTTGGAGAAAAAATTTCAAACAATGAAATATTTCTTAGAATTGGATAATTCTTTTTTTTTCTTTTATAGTTATAATTTTGAACAATGACATATACATATATAAAGATTGTTAAATTTAAATATTATGAAATATTTCATATATTTTTTATAATATTTTGGAAAATAAAAAATTTGTAGAATTAGATATTTTTTTATTTAATGGTGATTTTGCCAGAAATTGCCAAATCCAAATCTTATAGAATATTTCACATGAACATAAATAATACTTTTATAATATGTGGGGTCTACAATTATTTTTAACCAATAAAAATACCCAATTAAATTTCAACCAGTCATATTGGGTTTTAAAAAAAGGGTGGTGTGTTCCAATTTAAACGTGACATGTGTTATTTAATAATTTTTTTATTTTCCGCTTTAGTATATACTATATAGTAATGGTTGATAAGATTAGGTTTATGATAGGATAGAATTTTCTTATTAAGATAGGTAAATGATTCTAATTAATTAGAATCTATAATACTATAAACTTAAATAACTTTGCAATTAATACTCATACAAATAATAAGATAATTTATAATTTCATTGTAAGCATACAATAAATCTATCTTATCTATCTATAATACTATAAGACAAGCATTTTGGTAATGAATGTCAATGCATTTAATGCTTCATTTTATTTCAATCCAAATGATATTTTATAACACAAAATTTTATTTAAATCCAAATGATATCTTACTCCAAACTAAATTCATACACTTGGAGAAACCAAACTGTCATAATAAAATAAACCAGGCCACTTCAAATGTAATATGACCAACATTTAGTATATTTTATAAATAAAAAAATATCCCATAATTAAGCTTACTTTATAAATAAAAAATACCCAAAACTATATAGAAATATTTTATAACCTTTTTACATTTTATGTTTTCTTTTTAAATCTATAATATTTACCTTTTAAATGCTTTTAGGGAAAATTTTATATAACAAATATTCATCATGTTTGAAAAGGCTTATTTTAAACTAAATATTTATTTTTAATTTTACTTTAATCCAAATACCAAACAATTATTCATTTGTGTATTATAATATGCACTAATGTACTATATATTTACCATATAAAATGCACCTGGCCCTCCATCTCACTTTGACTATTTTGTTTATTTTTAAAAACCATAACGTTTGTGTGCCTTGAATTATATATTGATTGTATTCAAATAAAACCACATTAAATAGGCTTAATTCTAAACCAGTAACAAATTGGCGACATAATTAGGCTAATTTATGAGTATTAGGATGAGAAAACTTGGGAACACACTTCACCACCACCACAAATTATAAGGCAGAATACATCAACATACCCCTGTACTTATACTTTTTTTCCTATTGGACCCCTGTACTGCCCCCAATTTTGTCTATTGAACTTTTTTGCTTGCGTGGACTAGCGCGTGATTTACAAACCATAAATAAAGATATGAGCTTATGTGTATATAAGCGCCACATAAGTGCCACATAATCCAATCTCATTAAAATTTTGCCACATAAGCGCCACTCTCATTAAAATTAACAAAATTATTAAATTATCCCTATTATTTTTATCAAACTGTTATTTACTATTATACCCCTACTATTTTTATCAAATTACTCCAAATGCACTCATCTTCTACCTCTCTCTCGTTCTTTCTCTACCAAGGATGATTATGAAGCTTTGGAGTCAAATTGGGGGAAATTACTACCCTAATACAACACTGAATTTTGCCCAATTTTACGGCAGATCTACCTAATCATATATCAGCTTCTTCAAATTTGCCCAATTTTACAGCATTCCAATATTCAATTTTGTAGATTTGTCCCTCTTCAAATTTGTTCCCTTCTTCAAATGCCCAATTTCACGGAGAGAATCAGGACGGAACGATGGACTCGAGAAATTCTTCAAAATCCAGATCTAGATCCAGTTGCTCCTCCGTCTCCGCCGCCCACTCCCAGGCCAAATCCGCCGCTTCCTCCCCCTCCGACGGCGTTCTCCATGTCGACCAATCAAGAATCCGCAATAACTAGACTTTGACGAGGCAGAGAAAATCCAAATCGGGTTTAAGGGCTTCACTCTTTGCTGGTACATGATGAGGCAGATAAGATGCCGACGGTGAAGAATAGGCAGAGAAGATGAACAGTGACGAGGCAGATAAGTGCGTCGTTCCGCCTTCCGCCCTTCTTTCACGAGGCAGATAAGTGCTTCCTTCCGCCTTCCGCCTTCCTCCCTGCTTCATGAGTGGTTTAGGGTTCTAATTTCCTTCTCAAATTCCTTCTCAAATCCGCCAGTAATGTGTGGTTTAGGGTTCTAATTTCCTTCTCAAATTCATGATTAGGGTTCTAATTTCACAAATTTCTCCCCAAATTCAGATCTAGAAAATTTCCTTCCCAAATTCAATAGGGGGTTGATTATAATGTGATGCAGGATTTAATCTCTGTTTTGGTTCAGAGTAAAAAATGAAGAAACAGGAAGAAGAAGAAAATAAAGTTAAGGGTTGATTATAATATAATATAATATAATTTTTTTGATATAACTATTTATTTTTTTAGTTATAATCCATGTCATCGACCTATTAGAAAGTAACTCGCTTCAGCATGGTTTGTAAATCACGCGCTAGTCCACGCAAGCAAAAAAAGTTTAATAGGCAAAATTGGGGGCAGTACAAGGGTCTGTTTGAACATTTTTTAGTACAGGGGTCTGATAGGAAAAAAAGTGTAAGTACAGAGGTCTGTTGATGTATTCTGCCCAAATTATAACGTTAATTATAATTGATGCAAAATCCTTTTACATTCTTTTCTTTTTGAAACCTTTCATATATTTTTCAAAATCAAATAAATCAATCAATTCATAACTATATATATTAAAAATGTAGAGAAGAGATGCAACTCCAATCCGTTTCATATGAGTGTTGGTTTTCCTTCCCCCCTTGATAGATCCACAAACGCCCATGAATTACCCTCAAAATCTTCATTGTTCAATCTTTTTGCAGATTACTCCGATGAATTGGCAGTGCACAGATGAAAGATTGTGCACGATTAGTTAGCAAGTTGAGAACTACTAATTCATAATATTATAAGGTAAAGCTTTTGCGTATTTTCTTTTCTCTCCATATGTTTATTTTTTGTGTGATGGATTCAAGCTTCAACTCATATATGATATATTGGGTAAAAAATAGGTTTTTGTAACACAAAAGGTCGCTCAATTATAAGCTAGAAGCCAATTTTTAATTGTGTAAAATTATTTTAGTTGTTTAGTTCAGTACATAAAATAAACTAAAGGTAAAAGATAAAATAATAAATCTACCTATCTACTGTATGTAAATTGACTTATATGATTCTCTCTCTCTCTCTCTCTCTCTCTCTCTCTCTCTCACACACACACACACACACACACACACACACACATATATAACTGTTGTGATTAACATTTTTTACTTTATAATTATACCTTTTCCATGTGTTGGAGGCCATTGTGAAAACCTCGTAATACCTTTTCTTTCGTATAGAAGTTTCGGAACGAAACTTTCTTAAGGGGGGTAGTATGTAATATCCGAGTTTCTTAAGTCGACAATCAATCGAGTCCTAATTTTATAAGTAACTTCGTGTGACGGATTAATTAATTAATTAATTTGTTGGGTAACAAGGGAACGTTTGACGAATTAATCAAGTAATTTGTTATCAAACTAAAACCCTATGCTAAAACTATACCCGCTATCTTTTTACACGTGGATTCTTTATCCAAGATTTATCTTTATCAAATTAACTTATTATCCTAATTTCCTACGCGTTTAAACTTTTATCCAATCACTGGATCCTACAGAAAAGATTCGGATCGATCTTTTTTAAACCACCTCACAGTTAGCCTAGATGAATCCTATCCTTAGGAATCGTCAACCATCGCGTATCGCCCTTCTCAGCTTGAAGCCAGGGAGGACTCACCGGTCATTCCTATCAATCATGGACCTGCCGACGCCATCGACGATCGAGTCTGGTAAGGCCGTCGTTTTCTTTTCCGTCCACCTTCTCCAACGACTTTGAAGTCCTGTCTTTCTTTCGTTCGTTCCCATTTGTTTTCCGATCAATTTTTTTCCGACCCGCCTGTAGGATAGGACGCCACTGGGGAGGCCGCAAAGGTCATCGGAACTCGTCGCCTCCGTCATTGCCGATCGTGACGACCCTGGTGAGATTCCCTTCCCCTGTTTCGTTTAATTCCACCATGTCCTATACTTTCCGGCAAGGAACCTGCTTGTGCTGTCTTGTCACGTCGGCAGACGTCACCGGATAGTGTAGGAAGCCGTTAGACCCTCGTCAGTTAGCCGAAGTATGCTCTGTTTAGGTTACAGCGGTGAAGTTTTTTTGGGGGCCGCGTGGACTAGTCAAGGCTTCTTTTCTGGTCAATCGATCAATGGGTAGGGGGAGACGGGCTGGAAATTGGGCCTTTCTTGCCTAATCTGGGTTGGGTTTGGGTTGGACTAAGAGTATATTATAGGCTATTGGTTATTAGTAAGTTAAATTAATTAGTCTTTGTATAAGTAAAGGTAGAGATACGAACAATATTAATAGAGTGTGGGTTCGTTTGAATTACTATTATTATAATGAGGTTAATTAGTAATTAGTGGAGTAGATAAATAAATAGAGTATAATTTATAAAGTTGAGATCCGTTATAGTAACGGGTGTGGTCGGTTTTATAACTAAGTGTGCTCATTATTATGTTTAGGGAGCTGCTTTCGTTCAAGATCTTAGTTTTGTCAACGCTAAAGAATCCTTCGTCTAAGGTAAGTCGTTTTCGACTTGCTCGGTCCTTCTCTATCCTTTTAGATTGCATACCGTTATTGTAGGGCGGGTTTTGGGAACTAGTCCCGAGAACCTTTTTGAATTGTTTTGAACTTATTGGGTGCTATGCTTGTAAAATGGTTTTGAACGCATTTTATCGGGAAGAGATTTTGGAACGTTTTCTCTGTGTTGGTACCGTTTCCGACACGGCCCCTTCGTAGCTGGCGTTGAGGAAGAGTTGGCTATGTATGACCCGTGTGACAGGGAGACCGTGCCCCTTCAAAACGAAAATTACTATCCGTGTGTTTTGGCAAGTGCTCCAGTGGAGGCTTAGCCGGGGTTAGAAGGGAGATTGTGAAGTAGAGTGAGAGGGCCTGCCTCTGCACTCGACATGGCGATGAGCGCCTTGGAAGTCGGATTGTGAGATGGAGGAATTGCATTGTTATAAGGTTGTATTTGTAAATGTGTATGTGGCTATGTGTGACTAATTATGACTAATTTAGGTATTGGCCTTTAGAGTTATGATTGTGATTGTGTACTTGGATGCTGACTTTAGAGGTGTTTTTAAAACGTCTTGCAATCTCCGTATTCTCTCTAACTTGATAGATTAGTAGCTGACCCTTCGGGGAATATTTTTTTCAGTTCCAGGTATGAACCAGGGAACCGTGCAGGAACCGAGGCCAGATGGCGGGGCGAAGCGGTGAAGGGCGCGTGTCATAGTGGGCTCGGGTTTATGTTGGTTTATTTATGACTTATTATTATTATGTTGGAGTTGGTATTAGGTTTTGCTTATTGTTATTTCTTCAATAATTCTTTTTAATAGTGTCTTGTCGGATTTAGATATTTACATTCTCGGGAATACATGCATAATTGTGTTTTCTAATTTTTATTAAATAGAAAGGTTGGATGTGTTTATTAAGTTTTCTCATCGTGCCCGTGTTGCAAGATCTTAAAGTGTTGTTGTCAACCCACTTAAGTAGTACCTAGTGAGGTCTATTTTTAAGTAGCGCCCTTTCGGAAGTCTGGGTGTTACAGCCATGCAAGTAATTGAAAGATTAAAAACAAAATGAGACTACATAAAGTACGACAAAGGCATATAATCACACAGGTGCATGCATATAGACCACATACTTTTTTATTTTATAAAAATTAAGGTATTTCAAAGTAATTATCATGACCCGTTTTTAACATGATCATAGTTATACTATATTGGGTAAACTACCTATAAGAAAATTTTAAAAATATTTTTACAATGCAAACTAATTTCAAAGATGAGCAATACAGGCATACAACCCCAAGTATATTATTCATCTTAATAGCCTTAATTAATTATTTGGTGTCATTGATATGTGTAATTAGTTGGTCTTTTGGTTTTCCAATTTAACAGTTGAAAGAAAATTTGCAAAGCACTACCTTCGTTACTGTAGATAAATTTGCAAAGCACTACCTTCGTTACTGTAGATTCAACATTTGACTCCTTTAATCTCTCGCTTTAAAATATTAATTTGGACAAAACTTTAAAAGTATAAACCTAGCAACACAAAAACATTAGATCAATTGGACATGTGGAGCCTTAAAGGAGAAAGATTGTTTATACCAAATAGTAGTTCACCCAATCCAAAAAAAAAACCTACCCTATCATCAAGAGACAAATGTGAAATTGACACTTTACTTGACACTGTTTCTCCTTGACAATCCTCTTTGCGCAAACTTATAAATCTTTGAGACCAAATGAACCTCACCTTGGCCATTACCATAAATGATCCATTCTACCCGTGCGTACGCACGTGTCATTCCACTAGTATATACATATAAGAATGGGTTTTGCCCCCATTTATTGCACTAATTAATCATGATTACAAATATTTTTATATAATTATAATTACATAAAGAAAATCAAATAATAGAGTGTAGCATAGTGGTTAAGACTTATTTACCAATCTATAGGTCATGGGTTCAAATCACGGTATTGTAATTTTGTAGAATCTTAATATATAATTTTTTTTATTAAAATGATATTTCAAATAAATTGACATTAGGTCACCAATATACTTATTGTATGTATTCAAAAATTAATATACTTATTGTCTATTGATTTTATTACCCTCAAGTCAATTAATTACACACAAAAAACGTCTATGGAATAAATTTGTAGTGTTTTGTGTTTTAATTTACTTAGCTTTCTTTTCAAATTCTTATTCTTATTAATTCTCCTCCATTAAATACAAAATGGCAAATGGCAATGGAGAGAGAATCCAATGCCTTTAGATTTGAAGGTTTATAAAAGTTCAAAAAAAGAGGAAAAAATTATAGAGAGAAATAAGAGAATTGATTTGCTTTGTTTGTGATCAATTGAGAATATAAGACTCCGTTAGAAGATGTTCTATCACTTTGTTAACTTTTCTAATATGCTAACCATGACATGTATTCGTAATATGACAGGTTCATGCGTGGATCAAAGTGTGCCATTGTAGGAAAGACACGTAGCTGGCTTCAAATGAATAATCACAACTTTACACCCAATACACGTATTAGTATGGAACGGGTTTATATTTATTTCATTTGTATCTTTAAACATTATTTTTAGTCCTTTTTTCATATGCTTTTGGAATTCTACATTATCTTGAAATGGCAATTTGGAGAGGAGTGGTCATTTTTTTAGTCTTTTTTGAGCAAAACATGCTGAAAAGTACCGTTGGCAAAAATATGACACTATATATGCTCACAATATTCCCTATATAATAAGTTAAAAAGCTATATGTAACTTAATGGTAAAAGTGCTTTTCCATGAGCCCATAGGTCATTGGTTTAAGTCTCCTTGATGCACTATTTTGGTTCATTTTTATTTTTTCAATTACACTTATTTACTCATTAATTTTTCTATTTGTGAGATTATTTCCCCACTTATATTCTATTTTAACTTACAAAATAAATTTTTTTTGGTGATTAAACCCCGTCATAATTAATAAATATTTTGTGTAAATTTTATTTTCATTTCATAATAAATAAAATGTATTTTTCCAACTCAATGGTTATGGTAATTGTGTATAAACTAAAAGTTATAATTCAAATTCATATAGTATCATTTATACACATTTTTTTACATAAAAATATTTGCAACCATAATTTTAAAATAAAGTATACTTTTTCCATTGTCAAAGTAAATTCATTTTATTATATGATCTAAAAAGCTTAAAAATGAATTAAAAAAACCCATGACAATTGAGAAATATGTTTTGTATGTATTTTGTTTTCAATTTATATTAAATCAAAAATATTTATTTAACTCAATGGTTAATTGGTTATGGTGATTTTACATAAACCAAAAAGTTAAGATTTAAATCCATATTGTATCATTTGTCAAAAAAAATTTCATATAAACGTTTGCAACTATAATTTAAAATAAAAAAATTTAATTTTTCCATTTGTAAAGTAAATCCATAGTATTATATGGGATAGGAAGCTTAAAAATATAAAAATCCATCAAAATTTAGAATTTTTTGTGTATATTTTGTTTTCATTTCATAATAAATCAGATATATTTTTTATTCAATAGTATTGTGATTGTGTATAAACGAAAAGGTTAAGATTCAAATCCATATGATATATTTTATTGATTTTCCATATAAACATCGCAAACATAATTTTAAATAAAAAAATTTGTTTTCTCATTTCCGGAGTAAATCTATTGAATTATATATTATATGTAGAGGTGTCAAACAGGTCGGTCAGGTCAGGTTCGGGTTTGGTTATTTCAAGTTCGGGTTGAGTTGGGTTCGGGTCGTAACGGGTCACCGGTCAAATCGGGTCGGGTCATTGCGGGTTGTTGGGCGGGTCGGGTCGACCTAACAGGTCAAGAAAATTGATTTTTTTTACAATTATTAAAATATTTTTTATTTAAAAAATGATATTTAATAATAAATCCATTATTTTTATATATTTTAATAATAAAATATATTATTATTTTCAAAATATATTATATATTCTTAAAATATAACAAATTGGGTCAACCCAACGGTTTTTTCGGGTTTGAACCCAACGGGTTTCGGGTCTATCGGGTTCGGTTTATTTTGGGTTTCAGATTCAAATTTTCGGGTCTTGACCCTAAATTTTTCGGCAGGTTCGGGTCGGTTTTTCGGGTCGGGTCAACTTTTGACAGCTCTAATTATATGTGATATGAACCTTAAAATGAATAAAAAATTACATTAATCATGAACAATTATGATTATATTAATATATATAATATTCATTATAATCTTAAATAAAATTAAATAATATGAACAAAATGGTTAATTTTCTCGATGGTTGAAGTCTTAAAATATAGTTGTAATATGCTTAATCAACTATTATGAATCATTATGTTTGTGAACTTTTTTTTACTCTTTGCCTAATTGAAACTATTGTTATGAATTTTATATAAATACCCAACACCAAAATCCAAAATAAAAACGCTAACGCACACATCACAAAAAAATTTGGCTCAAACGACCTCTCAAAATTGGTGACCACTATTTATCAATGATTCATACTTCGTAAATGTTAATCTCCATTAATTTGTGCTATCCCCTCACATTCTCACTTTTGCATCTCTTTCAAAGAAATTAATTAATACTCCCTCCGTTTCGTAAAAGATGTCCTTTTGGACAATTACACGATTATTAAGGAATTTTTTTATACCTAATATGCACTCATTAAATGACTTTACTTTATTAATGTGACCAATTACATGGGAAAATGAAAAAAAGGAAACCTACTTTTTAAGGGCATAATCGAAAAAAATTGAAAAAAATGGTAAAAGGACAACTTTTATGAAAAAATGCTAAATGACCTTAAAAGACATCTTTTGCGAAACGGAGGGAGTAATATAAATGTCATTTAATGATGAAAGATGAAATTAACTCTACCCTTCAAATTGTGGATACCACATACGCTTCAAACTAACGCCTATTTTAAAATCGTGTAATCATTTTCAATTCATTTCCTCTCAACCCTTTTTTTTATAGTGATAATTAAAAAGAGATCATATCTCGGAGGATTCTCAGAAGCACAAAGAAATAACTCCGAGCAACACAATTTTAGGTACACAAGATGAACGACCCAAAACTCAAATGAGTTACTACATCTTCTACAACTTCCAACCTCTCTTTCATACTATTTCTAAATGATATCGATGAACATAATTGGTTTGAACTACTATATTTGTTGACTAATATACCAAAATAATAATCATATGTATATTTAAGGATCGATTACTTAGCCCCGTGCGTATGCACGGGCATCACTACTAGTAACATTATAAGATTAAACCTCCTCAATAATTAATGCTCAATCAATCTATAATGCTATAACAATTAATACTTATTCAACCTATAAAGTTTTTATAATTCCATTGCAAGCATACAATATAATTTATATTTATAATCATTTAAAGCTTGAGAGAAGATTTTTTGGCCATTAATACACATATAATTGACATAAATTCTATGCACATATATATAATGTGATATTGACTACATATAAGCATATAAACAAAATTGTTGTTTGTTAAAAAAACATTTCTTAATTAATATGATATTTTAAAATTTTATTTCAACCATACATTTACATATTATAAAAACGGTTTTTCTAACCTATGCCCTAATGACATAGGTTAAGCATACTATAGAAGGGAACTAAAACCCTATTAAGAAACTAATGAACCCTTGTAAGAAAACTAATTAATCTATCTATAATACTATAAACTTAAATAAATTGACAATTAATGATCATACAAATAATAAGATTTTTTATAATGTCATTGCAAACATACATATACATATTAATAAGACATTTTATGATTTCAATATAAGTTTTTTGGTAATAAATGCTCATTCAATTAATAAGGAATTTTATCAAAACTATTATAAATGGATTTTTTATATTCTAAAGGTTTTTACTATGTTTCATTTTAACTCTCCTTTTTTTATTAAAAAATAAATAAATTAACTCTCCTTTTATGACAAATTTTTATATGATAATACTTACAATAATAGAAAGCCAAATTTTATAAATTTGTAAATCCCCATGAATTTTAAAAATTATTTTAAAAAACTTATCTTATAGAAAACAATAATATTTATTTTATCTTAAAATGAATTTAATGATAACAAAGTCGAAAAGTCTTCTAAAATAATTAAAAATACCTAAAAATAAACATAATCATTAAAAAAACAAAAAAAACCTAATATATTTAAATATTTTATAGCTTAATTATAACTTCCATTCCATTTTAAACACATATTGTCTACTCTTTTTTATTTATTTTTTCCAGTTACCATAGATTGTGGCTATTTTTGAAATCAAATGAATAAAGTTATCATTTGTGCTTTGTGATAAATTTAGATGAAAACAACCATTTCCTTTCATTTTTAATTCAATTCTTGATTTAATGCATAATTAATCTCATTTGTTTCTTCATTTTTATGGTAACTATACTATGCATCGATAAGAAGATAAGAACGAATTAAAATGAAAAACGGTTTCATTTATTTTGTCAATTGGGAAAACCGTTACTAATTTTCTTTAATTAATATACAATTAAAACCTAATTAATTGGATATAATGAAGGCAATGAATGAAATTATCTTTTTATGCATTGAGGTGGACTACACCTCAATGCATAAAAAGGAAGAAGAGAATCAAGGGCTAAAAAAGCCACTAAATGATAGAAGTAGGTGATGAGAGGATAAGATAAAATGTTCATGTGGGAGTAAAAAAAGGTAAGATTTTTTTTTCGACAAAGTTTTTTCATGAGTATCACAATCTTTATATTTAGATTGTGTTCTTTATCAATAAATGGTCAAATTATATTGACTTTATTCATAATGAAGAATGCGGGTGAAATTACTCTTCAGGATCAACAACACTCAAAGGTGAAATCTAAAATATCATATTATTTTTATTTTCAATATACACATATATATTTTCATAATTTGAAGTGCATATTTTTATAAAAAAAAACTCTTTTTTATAAAAGTATCTTTATATATGTGTAACTTACCAAATATCAATGGTGAAATCATAATATCCTTTTATATTAAATTTAGTTGTATATTTTCAATAATATTGTCATTTTTTGTTCCAATTAGGAGAGGATTGAAAAATTATTATATATATGTGAAGCATTGAAATGAAAATAATTATCAAGGTAAACTATCAATTTTTTTAAAAGCATAAAACCAATACTTTTCATTGATGTGCAAGAATCTCGCTTTATATTTTTTTAGTTTACTTCATGTGGTGTTTTTTATGGGTGAAATTAAATAGATTTTTTTTTATGAACAGAGGCTACCACCTCCATTTGTAATATTAACTAAAAGAACTCACTGTAATAATAAAGGAGGCTTTTAAAATATAATATTATTTTATATAAAATTTAATTGTAATTTGTCAATTTACATTAGTATTATTTGTCGTGTTTTTTGTGTTGGGTGATGACATGATATATTAATAAACCTAGCTCATATAAGATTAATGGCGATCATCACCATGGTTGGACATAAGAATGATTTTTCAAATTAATGTAAAATACAAATATGCATTTGTTAAGAGTTGGAGGAGAAGAAGGGATTAGTCATGATATAGAAGAGATTAAATAAGCAAAATCTATTCAAATGCTCATGAATGTAGAATTATATTTTTAACATAAATCAAGCTTTTCATTAAAATGTATAAAAATATTAAAATTACAATATTATATCTAAAAAATATAATAATTTATAATTCACGAATATAAAGCACCACAATAGCCAATCCAAGCATTAAGTACAACTGTACAAGACATAAAAATAATTTTTAAAGTGAAATTATATTTAAATATTTTTTATCAAAAATAAATAAAAAATGCTTCATGTGTAACACAGGCATCACCACCTAGTAATAAATATGATAAGATATTACTTGCATCACAAGTACTTTATGTTATGGTAATTCCAATTATAATATTCTACCAAAATCTATACAATTCTAAGCTTAATTTAACATTAAGTAACGGGTTACTTACGTTGCAAGCAATTAGATAAAACGGAATTATTTGAGTTGCAAGAAATGAGATTGCTTGATGTATAAGAAACTTAGTTTTTTCTAGGCTTTAAGAATGAAATCTGAGTATTAAATACTATCCCCCTTAAAAAAATTCATCTTGAAACTTCATTGGATGAACGGAAAACCTAAAGTGAATACCGAGTTTTCAAAATCTCTCCCCCTTAAAGGGGTTCACCCTCAAACCGAATTCATTGATAACGAATTCCTAAAGTATACAAGCAGCCAAAATGCATTCATATAATAGCACCAGTCCAGGTCATAAATCACGTCATTCAAAACAATAAAAAAATGAAACAGTCCAAATAAGCAAACAATCATATCCTAACAAGCATCTACCACCACTCTACATAACCACCTAAATCCTACTCTCAAAGGCTTAACATGGGTACAGGTCAGGGTAACTCACTTATTTTGCTCTCGATCTCCCAAGTTGTTTCCTCAACTCCCCCATTGAAACCACTGAATCAAAACTAATGGTATCTCCTTATTCCGTAACTTATTCATCCTTCTATCCATGTGTAACATCTCCGACCAAAGTGCATACATAACTTTGTATTCATATCATAATTAGTAGCATACGCATAACATTTTGGCATGATATATAGTGACTTTTTAAAAGTAATATTTATTTTCAAATTAAGTTAATTATAGTTTAAAAAGTTTTTAACATAAGTTAATTAGTAATTATTTTAGGGTAAAGTTTATAGTAAAGGAGATTTCAGAGTTAAAAGTGAGATTTAAAAAAAAATTGTCAGACTTCCTTATTGTTTGCCGACCTTACTTTACATATAAGTGTGTTCACTTGATCTTACAGTTAGGGATCAAACAAATAGAAAAAAAAAGAGGTTTGTGAGTGAGAGGACAAAAAAAGAGGAAGTCGTTTTGTTAATTTTGATTTTGGTACAAGATTTCTTCTATTGGGTTTTAATCTCGAAGTACAAGCATGGTTTGGTAAGTTTTAATTAGTTAATGGTTTATTTGAATTTCACCAATTTTTCCAGATCTAGATTTACAATTCATTTTAATTTAGAAATCAGTTAATTTATAGTTCTCCAAGGATATTTTCGATATTAGATTTATAATCGGTAAAAGATTTAAGAGTAATTTTAGGATTTTGTTTTGAAATGATGTTTTGGAGATCTTTGATCAAGTTTTGCAGAAAGGTTTGAACTAGAAAAATGGTCTTTTATATATATATATATAGTTTATCATCGTCAAGTTTTAAAGGATTTTGAATTATACACAAGAAGTTATAATGCATTTTGGGCATTTCATTGCATTTAGGGTTAGAGTTTATAAGAGTAAAAAGGCTAATTTTGCATTGGGTTATATATATAGAAGCAAAAGTCTTAAGTTATGGTCAAGGACAAGGGGAAGAGATATAGTATCTATCTTAAACAAGTGAGTATAGACCAGAGATTAAACCATATGTGCTATATGGACATATGTGTTAATGTGTTATATGTGTTATATGGGTTATATGGATATATGTGTTATATGTGGTAGCTCTGAAGTTTCCAGAATTGTTTGCACATATTGTATGTTAGCAGATGACATATGATATATGACTACTTGATTACTTGATTTCATAGCATATTGTAATGAGATTAAAAGGACTTGTGACTGTCTCACCCTAAATCTGTATTAAATGACCTACGGGTCATACAAATCTACGGATCATACAGGACCTGCGGGTCATATATGACCTACAAGTCATACAGGAGGCCTTCGGGTATAATTCATACAGGAGATCTTTGGACTTCTCATAGGAGACCGTGAGAGTCTATGTACATGATAGACGGGGCAGATTCAAGCTTGAACAGTTCACAGAAAAATAAATCGGACACATTGCCATTTGCATATGCATAGTAAATTCATATATGATATAAACATAATATGTATATATGTATATCGACTAATTGCTTCACGCGTGGTCGGTTGAAGCTTTACGCAACCTTCTCCTTCTCATGTTGCATCTTAGACTTTTGAGTTGTAATAAAAGTTAGAGTGACATATATATTAGTATAAAAGTAACGACATATAGGTATGCATGTGTGTGCAACCTTATATGGTTAATTTCTGTTATGTGCTTATGTGGATAGTTGTTATATGTGAATTACTTGTTTATATAAGAAATACGTTATTACTAAGTATACGTCATAGGGTATAAGAGTGTCACACGAAGATCCTCATCGGTTGTTCTCTAAAGGTATGATTCAGCTCAATCTCCAACTCTGCATAATTGAACATGTGACTAGGATCTAGCACACATGAAACACTAGGTGAACTCCCTTTACTGTAGGTAACAATGCTAAGCTAAGCCCATTTTCACCAAAATCTTGAATCGCCCAATGTAATAGAAACTTAGCTTTTCCTTAATTCCGAATCTCCTAACATTTTTTTGATGATGTGGATGTGATCACAAAATTCCCTTTAGTGTAGGTAACAGTGCCAAGCTATAAGCCTATATAAATTAGCTTTTAGATTACAAAATTCCTCTATAGTGGATGTGGTCTGAATAAATTTTGATGATGTGGATCTTAACATTTTTTTTACCACATGTTCCTCTTCCATTTTGTGCCCGAGTCCCCTTAATTTACTCACATTTAAATTCAATTTTCTTGATAAATCATCAATGATTGTTTTCTTTCATCGTGAAACTTTCAAATTTTCTTAGTAAAGTCTGAATTCTTACTTGTTTTATTCTCTCTGCCCCTTCATTCATAGTCTGAATTGAGTCCCATACATCTTTGACAGACTTCTTGGCCCCTAACTACACAATATATTCTTTGGTATTGTTTGATATATTGTTGCCAGTGCTAATTTGTCCTTCTTTGCATTAATGAGTGGAGTGCCTTCAATTGCTTCCCAAATCCCTTGAGCATTCATGAATACCTCCATTTTAATTGCCCAAACTGCATAATTGCATTTAGACAACCTTGGGTATTGGATTGTTAAGACTCTCTCTCCATTAATCCTTACTCCGTCATTCGAATTTCCATTACTGGTTGAATTCCATGTAACCCCTGAATCATTTCCAGTCATTTTGTTCTAACCGCTCTGATACCAAATGTAATTTTATTAAATTACAGATTCAATCTTGCATGATTCAGTACAAGAAGTTCACACACAGATTGTTTAATCACATATAACTTTCTTTTATATATGTGAATGCTTTGGCTAAGTAACCAGTAAACGATTTACAATTACAAATATATATACTAGTATTGAACAACTGCCACTACCTACCTTTGACAGTTAAGAAACTGCCCTTATGACAGTTATATTAACCACTTTACTTACACGCCTTATTTAATAATTAATAACACCATAATACAATTATGTATTTTGTCTATCTACTATTAATACACCAAGCTTAATTCCAACATAACCAATCGAAGCTTTGTAGAAGTAATCATGGCAACTCCGATACCAAAAAATTTCATTCGAGACCGATTTTATTAGGCATCAAGTAAAAAATGGATGGTTCTCAACCTCATCAACGATAGAATTTAATCACAAAAACCACAAATGGAAACCAAAATCATAATTATTGGATATGGAAACTTGATACATTTCCAAAGGTGAAAATTTTCCTTTGGAAAATGGAGACTAATGGTCTACCAACTAAAGCCAGATTAAGAGAAAAACATGTCATGACACCGCCGAGTATATTATGTGCAATTGCACTAATAAAGATACATAACATTTATTTATCAAATGTCAGCATACCATTAAAATAGCAGGGAACATAAATCCAATTATGCAACAAACTTTAAGACAATACAATTCCAACAATACCCCCCCCCCCAAATAATATTACAAGAACTACACCAACACCTATGACATAAAGAATTTGTTACATTAGCTACAGTATGGTGGTGTATATGGCACCAGAGAAATAAATTAGTCTTTCAACAACAACCAAATGACTTCATTCTGGATCTACCCATGTATATCCGAATCAAATAGAAAATTGGAAAAGAGCCAAAAGCTGAGAAGAGGATGAAGGAGAAAACTCAAAGAACAGGATTAAAGAGACATAACCGACAACAAAAGAATTCCAAGTGGAGAAAACCGAATAGGAATACATTAAAAATGAACTTGATGGTTCCGGGTTACTGAATGGACAAGCCTCAAGAGCCATACTCATTAGTGACCACTATGGATCAATAATTAGAATTAAAGCACAAAATTATGGTAAAACTACTGCCCTAAGAGCTGAAGCGTTAGCTCTAAGATATTGTATAATCGAAGCACGACAACATAATCACTCACAAATTAAAATAGAAGGAGATAATCTACAAATGATAAAAGCTGCACAAGGAGATCCTAACTGCCCTTGGGAAATTGAAATGATCATCTCAAACATTCTTGTTTTATTACAAAGTTTGTCTGCGGTCCGGATTCTACATATCAATCGGGCTGGTAATGATGTGACTGATAAAATTGCTAAATTGAGTCACAATCTCCCTATCGATGCAATCACGACTCACCCAGAATTTCTAGTTCTCATCCATGAGATGCTCTAGGGCACTCTCCTTGAAGGGAGTGTCCCCTAATCCTTACCTAATAATTAAAAAAAAACCAACTGAAGCTTTTATAAGAGAGAAGAGTAAAATCGTGTTACATACAACTAATTAACACAATTACCAATTGTTATATTTACTAAACAGACCCATACTTGTCCTTCCAATTACAATTTGGAAACATATTTTATAAAATAGATTACCCAACCAAAATTCGGTCATCATGTCATTAATATGTACGTATATGTTCTAAAGATGCTTGTAATGTATGTAGAATTTTTTTTATAAGGAAATAGATCTGATGTACGAGACAAGTCCGAAAAATCGAGAGACTAGTAGTAAGCAAATTGGTATGAGAAGACAAGAAGAAATCTTAACAACTATAAAAGTTGTCCCTCTATGTCCAATAAATGCTCCAATTCTTTTGATAATTCTACCAATATTAAATTGCAACAAATATATAAAAGCTTTTTTGAAAATTAAATAAATACTTATAATTGCCTATTCATTTTTTTAAGTGATTCAAATTTTATTATTTCAAAATAAAATAAAATAATGAAAAATAGGTATGTTTTAGAAAGTAAATGAAACATACAATATTATTATTGATTATTCACAATTTTATATGCACAAGAATCGCATTAGTCTAAATCTTAAAATATAGTTAAAAAAGAAACCTAAAATTGGCAATAGTTTTAAGTATAAAATGAAATAAATGTTTGGATTGTCGAATTAGGACATAAAACAAATTCATATTCTTAAATTAGTATGTACTATGCACTGATTAAATAATTATTTTTTTGATAAAGAATGATCAAATAATTTATATATGTATATTTTTAATATTTATTTTGTTTTTTATATAGAATCAATTATAATATTTCATAACGAAATTAATTAATATGCTTAATCTCATCATATGTTATGATATTTAAAAGTTTAAACATTTAAGAAAATAACAAACGCATGATATAAACTTTGTCTAAGTGAGTTAACACTCTTGTAAACCAATATAGAAGACACTGTTGTTACAAGGCATTAAATTCCCATCAATTTAATATAGTTAAAAAAAGAAAAAAAAATATATAACCTTGCATTTACAATTGAATGTTAAATTAGTATATGTACATACAAAAATTAGTTTTACTTGAACACGAGCTGATATTACAAGTTTAGCTAAAACTTAAATATTTAGATTAGTTTTACCCGTCGTACCATGTACGACTACAATTCGATATTTTATAGACATTATAAATAGGATATTAATAAATAAAAATATAATATAAATTTTAATATAAGTAATTTATTGCTCGTAGAATGTATAATTTCTTAATCAAATATTTCAATATATCTATTAAATATTTTATTATCTATTTTTTATTAATTTTAAATATCATAAATATTCATCATTATATTCTTTATAAAAGAAAATCACTATATATCTATCAATAAATTCGTCAAAAGATATATGCTAAAAGATTTATATTTATTTTAAATTATTTTAAATATTTAAATTTAATTTTAAATACTTGTATAAGGAAGCTTTCAAAAGATATTATTATAGTAAATAGATATTTTTTTGATATTAGAGATAAATTTAAATAGTTAAAAAAGAATTTAATACAAAGAAGTTATAATAATAGAAATATAAATTAATTTTTCAAATATGAGGTGGGGTCAGAATCGTTCTGGTGGCTCGAAAAGGTACAACTTTAATATATAGTTATAGACATAGATTTTGTAAAGATCAAAATCTTTTATATTTACATGAATAAGTCAAAAGGGAAATAAGAGAAAAGATAATGTAATTTTTTTGATCAAAATTCAATGTAGGCAAGTAATTATCTAGATGTTGAATTTTTTTTTATCGAATTTGATTTAAGATAAATCTTTTACATAAATAGATAAAAAAAGATAAAGATAGAATAATTTTTATTATTTTTAAATAAATTTCGAATTTAAAAATTAATTTTCACATAAATAGATAGAAAAGAATTTAATTATAATGACTAAATTAATATAAATAAAAATTAATTTTTAAATGTATGGTGGGGCCAGAATCAACGCGGTGGTTCGAAAAGGTTTAGCTTTAATATATACTAGTTTTACCCGTCGTACCATGTACGACTACGATTCGATATTTTATAAACATTATAAATAGAATATTAATAAATAAATAAAAATATAATATAAACTTTAATATAAGTAATTTATTTTATATTCTTTCTATTTTATTATTTTTCATGTACGTAAATTTAGAGTTTATCAAATATTTCAATATATATTAAATATTTTATTATCCATTTTTATTAATTTTAAAAATTTTAACTATTTATTCAATAATTTTTTATAAAATAAAATTACTATATTTCTATAAATAAATTCGTCAAAAGATATATGATAAAATATTTATATTTATTTTTAAATATTTAGATATTTTATTTTTAATTTTAAATACTTGTATAAGGAAGCTTTCAAAAAATATTATTATACTAAATAGATATTTTTTTGATGTTAGAGATAAATTTAAATAGTTATAAAGAATTTAATAGAAAGAAGTTATAATAATAGAAATAAAGATTAATTTTTTAAATATAAGGTGGGGCTAGAATCGTTCTGGTGACTCGAAAAGATAAAACTTTAATATATAGTTATAGATATTACCTATTTTTTATTTTTAAATATTATAAGTATTTATCATTAATTTTTTTTATTATAAAAGAAAAAATATATCTATAAATAATTTTGTGAAAAGACATCATGCTAAAAAGTAAAAGATATTTATACTTATTTAAAAATATTTTAAATTTGTTATCTTTAATTTTAAATATTTATATAAGGAAGTTTTCAAAAGATATTGTTATACTAAATAGATATTTGTTTGATGTTAAAGATAGATTTAAATAGTTAAAGAAGAATATAATAGGGTAAAGTTAAAATATTAGAAATAAAAATTAATTTTGTAAATATGAGGTGGGGCCAGAATCGTTCTGGTGGCTCGAAAAGAGACCGCTTTAATATATAGTTATAGATAGTTGTAGATTAAAAAACAAAAGTAGTGTGTTTTTCGTTTATAAAACAAAAAAAAACAGAGAAAAAAAAAATCCTAAAATAAGGCTTCCGAAGGTTGAATACTTTGAGAGCCCACGGAGAGCCCACGACTTCGCGACGTAAGGCCAAAACTTCCAAGAAGCTCTCCCTCTTGCATGCTCTTTCAGTAGAGCTTTTCAAGACTCGAAGAGCGCGCACAATCGCCAATCCGAAACGGAAAACCTTCAAATTCGAGGCTACAGAAGTTGCGATCTCACTTGGAACCCTAGCTTGTCGTGGTATTTTGCTAATCTTTCTTCCATTGCTACTCTTTCTCAATATCCTTTTCTTGGTGTACGTTGTGTTTTCTTGAGCCTGTTTCGTATGTATCTCATTCCTGCTTAGTCGAATTATAGTGAAGAATGATTTCCATTCGTTTAAGAGTCCAATAATTCTGTGAAGATTGAATTGCATTCCGGTTGATGCCGAGGTTTGTGCGTATAAATTGAATAGAGGGATGATCAATTTATTTTGGCGTGCGAAATTGATGTCTCCTTTCATTTCTTGCTTTGATAGTGTAATTTGAGCCTTGTTTTCCTGCATTCTCCATTGCTAATGGCTGAAACATTCGAATTCCTACTGGATCACCTGTTGTTTGATTCTGAAATTCAGTAAAGCGTTAACGCATCACTTGGCTTTGGTTATTGCCCGTTCTCAGATCATTTTATGCGGGATTGTAAACATGTTTTTGTGCAATGTGATTCTTGTTTTTCTGATTTCTCTTAGGAAACTGATCAGGTCATAATCAAGATAGCCCAGCGTCTTTTATGTTTGCTTTCATATTTCATTTTTGCAAGATTTACGAGTAGATTTGTGTTTCTAATAAACTAGATATTAATTTAGAAAACCTGCAAGAATGTGAAAAATTCCTGTTGCAGTTCTGAACCAATTGCACAGACTGAAATCTTCACCAATGCTGAGCATTTTGTTCTTCTGCGTTCGATTGGATGTTCTCAGTTCTCACTAATTATTCCGCTCTTGATTATTTTCTAAAGAATGTGAAAATTTTCTAAAGTATGTTACATTTGCTTTTCAGTAACACGCTTTACAAGTTATTGAATTAGCAAATTTCTACTTGTGCAAAACTGCAAACTATGCCTGGGGAATTGAGCAGTGTGTAGTTATCAAGTTAAGCAGTGTGTACTTGTGAAGTTGAACTTTCTTTGATGACAATTCATGATAATATTGTTTTTTCAGTAGTGCCTGTTAAAGTTCATGATATGTTTCATTATTTCCATCAGGCAGGCAATGTATTATGTGCATCAGTAATTTGTTACAAGTTAAAAACAATTCTAATATAGACATAAGTCAACTTCATCAATTTTGGATGTGCTTCAGATTTTTCTCATATTGATGGCATTTTCTCTCTGCTTAATTTCCTCTTGCAGAAGGTTTTGAAACCTGTGAGATTGAACTGTCCGACATAATTGGTCAACAATTGAGCCTACTTTGGCACCCATTGCAGTAGTGATACAATGGCAACTAGAGATGGACAGGTATGCATTAAATGTACTTGGATGAGTTTGATTCAATTGATTTTTTGGCCCACTTTTTGCTGCTGATGTTACTGATAATACTAAACTGGTTCAAAATGGAAATTTTACTTTGTAAACTTAAGATATGGAAAGTCACTGGGGACTCGCTATTTTATGAAACCATGCTTTTAGTTGTGCGCTTTCTGATATTTAAATGGCTTTGCAATTGTAAGATATGTCATGTACAGAGCTCACTATGACATCTATCTGAACTTTTCTGGGTTGTCCTAGATGTAGAGTAATTTTCTAAGCATTCATTCATTTCTTCTTCAGAGCGCATCACCGAGATTAGCGGAGTACATAACAATAATATATAATCTGTGTAACGAACCATGGTACGTTCCATTTATAATTGTAGTTTCATGAAGGCACTACCTTGTTGTATGGAACAAGTTCGTATTTTATTCTGATGTTATTGCTTATGATATTTCAAGGATAAAGTACCATACGGTTTTTGTTGCTGACAAGGGCCAGAAAAAAGTTACATCTGGCCGACTGAAGAGAGGAGATGTGCTGTATTTGGAGAATCATTCCCATCGGTATGTCTTATTCTGATGTCTCCTGCTTTTATAATGGTTTAGCATATTGTTACTTAGAGTTACTCCCTTCCTATTTGTGGTATCTTATAGGTATGAGCTGTGCTTCATAAGGGAGAAAGTGATAAAAGCTGAATCAACATCATCACAGACGTCAGACAGTGAACTGAGTGAAGAGTCTCAGAGTGAAGAGTCTCAGAATTCAAATGCTGGAAAGGATGAGATTGTAGATGTATACCGGTTTTCTAGGTGCAAGATTAACTTTCCCCAATCAACCATGCTAGAGAAAGGGATTCCTCTGCCTGTGGATGTGCTAGAGGTCAGTTTTCTAATAAGATCAAATCTTTAAAAAAAAAACCATTTGAATCTGAACCATTTGATCTTATGAAACAGGTGATTGACGATGATCTCCGTTGGGGAAATTTGCTGTGGACAGACACTGGAGTTTTTGTTCGAAGCAATGAATACAAGATTGTGAGGTTTCTGTACCTCTCGCCCACAGGCGTAGCACCTATACTACCCTAAAGATACATTAGAATTCTGATGCAGAACCTCTTAAAACTTGCATAGAGTCATTCATAGTAATACCGAGCTACAAATGTTTGGATATGCTGTATAGAAGTGCATAAAATGGTGATGTCAAGGTTTTATAGTCAGTTACTCAGTTCAAACTTCTATAGTTCTGGTGTTGTCAAGAGTTTATCAGGTTCATGGTGTCCTGGTACTAGTACTTGTTGCTGGCTTTGAGCAGAAATGCTTTCTATAAAAATACAGAAATATTTTGGAAGATTGAGTCATTATACCTGTCAAAATGAAATAACCCATACTATAACTCTATAACTAATTGAACTTGCTGAATTTTCCCCATTGACCCTATTGACAAGTCTAATTATAACAGTTTGTGTATTGGCTCTGAATGTCCCTTACATAATCAGCTTTGAATCGTACATTTTGTGGATTGAAAAAGGAATCATGAATTCTACCTGTAATATAGCCTTTTTTGTGTGTGAATTGTGCTTTGAAATCGCTTGGCCCAAAACTAAGAATTTTGCCCAATTGCCCAAACTATATGAAACTAACACTAGCAAATTTTTGGGTCAAGTTCCTTGAAAATCCCTTCCCCTAATTTATTAGTTGACCATATCAAAGTGGAATTTGTAGGGGCGGTAGAAATTATGGGGCGCCGTTGCCCAATCAAAAAAAAAATTATACTATAAAACTTCAGTATCTTAGAAGTAGAATAATTCTACAGAGGTATCCTTTGATGAAGGTGACCCTCAGTTTCTTTAAAGTGGGCAAAAGAGAGGCTTGATCTATATATAAATCAATATCTTAGAAGTAGAATCCTACACACATCCTTTGATGAGTAACGTCCACCATATACATAAAACCTACCAAATAAGTTCCAGCTTATCACCAGCCAACACATGAGCAAAATGGAAGAAGCCACGTTAGTGGCTTTGCTCTGTCCAGTTAGCAGTTAAAAGCAACCATATGCCGAAAGCTGTTTGCAGAAACTCCCCACATACCAAAAATCTTTCCTATGTCAAGCAATTTTCAATGATTAGCGCCCATAATTACCATTCGTTCCAATCATTTACAAACTCAGCCCACATAGACGACGCAATCGAGTCTCTTTCTGACATAGCAATTTGGTCATGAATCGAATTAGACAACTGAATATCTGGAAGGTCATCAGAATTAGAAACCTCACCGCCCACTATCTTGTCTTGAGTGCTGGATAACAACCAGTCATGGCTATCCTCACGGTGTATGAAATTGTGGATAACACAAGAGGCAATAACCACGTCTCTTTGGACCTGAAATGCATACTGCGTGGCAATCTTGAGGATAGGAAACCGTTCCTTCAAGACGTCAAAAGTTCTCAGGCTTGCATGGGTGAGGGACGCATGTCGGTGGTTGAAAAGCTCTTTGGCATTTCTTGGCAGGCGATTAGCACCCTTATAAGCATCAATATGATACCTCACTCCTTGATATGGTGCCATGAAACCCTTTGTAGTTGAGTACGCCGTGTCAACAAGGTAATACTTGTCTGCAACATGAGGTGAACACAAATGAGATATGATTATGGGAACCCTGATTTGAAAAGAGTATCTTTGTTTTTACATAGTATGTTTAAATTTTCTTTTTAATAAGGTTTATCTTGATCTATTTAGGATAATATTTTTTTTATAAAGAAAAGGGTTCTGATGGGTATAGATTTTAAAGACCGATTAACTTTATGAATGGGCATATTATGTGGAGAAACATATTAGGTGTGAGCTCATTTTGCTGGACAATAGAAACATGAGGAAACCTTCAGGGAGGTGAGGAAACTTCTGGTCTGGGTCATCAAGAACTGAACGTAGGACATGACCATCTGAAGCTGAACCTTCCCATCCAGGGCAAATAAATATGAACTGTAGGTCAAATGTGCAAGCTGCCAAGACATTTTGGGTTAGAAAACCTTTCTTGTCACGGAACCGAGATTGGTCTTTCACAGGGACATGGGCAGGAATGCGCATGCAATCAATTACCCCGATACAGTCCTGCAAAGAACATAACAAATCAATTGCAGGCAAAATAATGGTAGAATTAACCATGAGTCTTTTTTTTTGGGTCGTGGATATCAGACCAAATACCTGGAAATAGGGATGTAATCTTTTGTTTCCAAGGATCTGCAGAGGTATAATTTGTGGTGGTGGCTGTAAGAACTCACGTGACAGTGATTTGATCGCCTTCAACACACTATTGAAATGCCGGCTAATGGTTTCTCCAGAATGTTGGAAACGATCTTGTATGACTCTGTTCCGCTCATTATGACCAATAATATTCAAAAAGATTGCTAACTGCTCTTCTATCATCATACCATTTGTATCACGCAGCAAGCCTTTCTGCCGAAGAATGCCAGATAGCTTTAGGAAAACACGCTTATCCATCCTGAGCATTCTACAGCACTCTTCTTCTGGACTACTCAGTAATTCCTCCATGTAACTGAGTTGGCCAGGAGGCAGGACCCGACGAGGTAGCCGAGTCAAACTGTTATAGTAATAGTAACCAGCAGCTGCAGCAACTAACTCCATCTCATCCAGTTCAATATCAATCTCATCCATTGATACTTTGACTTATTTGTTCACTTGAACTGAATCAGTAATGCAAAGAAATTTAAAAAAAGGTTTTATACCGCATAACCAATTGAACAATATTCATGCGATAAAATAAGAGCATCCAAAAACCATCTCCATGAACAACAAAAAAAAGTACATCGAACAATTTAACACCCTAAGCAAGTAATTCAATAGTGTCGAAGATAGAATTATGCAAAAACCAACAAACCGTATATCATTGCCACTGAAAGAATGGTTCTACAACCAAGACTATAGGGTTGGCAGACTAGAGATCAAAGTGGCAGATTCCAAACTCATAAAAATCATACTATCAGTCATAAACATGCCAAAAGGAACGCAGAATTCGTCCATCTATCACGCAACAGAGCTCATTGTTTAAGCAGCTCCTATTTCTAGCCTAGCATTAACAATACCATCCTTTCCTTTCGGTTCCTTTTTCAGGGCGAGGGCCAGGCGCCAGCAGCACAAAACAAGTGGAAATTTGGATATTTCTTGATAAATAAGCACGAATTCCTCGGTTGACAGAAAAAAAAAATCAATTGAGAACAACAAGTTCCAACAGATCAAATTTGGATCTTTTAATTTCTTAAGAATTACAAACAAGACGAGGAGAGGAAAACCTAGAGATTTTCACCTGCCTTTGTAGACTTTGACGAGGCAGAGAAGATATGCAGGCAGTGAAGAATTCTGAAATATCCCGGCGGTGAAGAATTCTTTCTCCTGAATCCTGCCTGATTCTCTCTCTGGTTCCTAGGGTTTATCACCGGCCCGGCTGGCTCATCAGTTAGAACTTTTGGCCATTTTCACCTTTTTAAAAGCTATTATATGTATTTTGATTTAAAATTTCATATCATCGCCCTAGTATAATCCCATTTAAGCTATTTTATGCGAGTGAATTTAAAATTTGATAAGAGAGATTATTTAGTGATGTGATATTTTGGGAGAAAATTTGTGAAATTTGATCTTATTTTTTAATTATTTAAAATAAATTGTATATTTTATTTATAGTCATAGTTTATCTTACATGACAAATCCAACCGTATGAAGCTAAGATAAATTGAAGGTTATAAGGATTGTCATCGTCGTATGGTAGTCAAGTTGTATGAGCCAAAACCTATTAAAACAAAAGTGTATACAATAAATATGGATGAATACTTCACCCTTCGTTATCTCTTAATTAACACCCTCTCTTGAATATTTATCTTTTCATTTGGGGTTATATATGTTGTCTCGTTAAAAACATGGCTAGGAAAAATCCAATGGGATAAAAGTCATAGCATAGGAAAAAAGAGTACAGCTTATCTTATATGATTTCATAATATTGCCTCATTAAAAACCTTGTCAAGTAAAACCTAGTGGAAAAAAATTAAACGAAGGAAAAAAGAGTGCAATGCGTATAATTCTCCCCCTGAATTCAAAGCAATTCTCGAAATCTGTGCATTCCGATCTTGTACACAAGTTCTTCAAACTTCTTAGGCTGTAAGGATTTTTTGAACAAATCTGCAATATTTTCACTTGATCGTATTTGCTGGATTTCGATCTTGCCTTCCTTCTCTAGATCGTGAGTTGAGAACAATTTTGGTGAAATGTGTTTTGTTCGATCTTCTTTGTTGTAACCCCGTTTGACTTGTGTGACACATGTAGAATTGTCTTCATATATCATTGTTGGATTGTCTATAATTGATATTATTTTGCATTCTTTTTGTATGTATCCAATCATTGATCTTAACCAGACACATTCTCTTCCTACTTAATAAAGAGTGATTAATTATGCATGGTTTGATGATGTGGCGGTAAGAGTTTGCTTTGTTGACTTCCATGAGATTGTCGTATCTCCATACATGAATGCATAACCATTTTGAGATTTTGCTTTTTGCGAATCTGGTAGATATCCTACATCTACATATCCAACCAGAGTAGCATTTGTATTTATAAGATAATATAACCTAAGGTCAACTTTCCTTTTCTTTTTGGCTTCAATTCGTTCAAGAGTGGACATTGCAGTGGCCGATGTAGTAGTTTAGGAACCTGCAAAACATCAAGAAAACTATGAAGAACAAGATAAAAGATAAAGGGTAACAAAGTGACAACTTACTAGTCATATCATAATCTTCGGGAGAACCAACACAAGGCTTTTGTATCTCTGGGAAGGATCTTTCACTGGGGACAAGGCACGGATTCAATCGATGATCCTTGGAGAAGCTTCTTGTGCCTTCAACATACCGACATCCAATACGAAAACAAAAAAGATGATCAACATGTTAAAATCTTCGAATTAGGAACTGCATTCAAAGGGAATAACACGTTATAACATGAAGTGTTCCAACGAGACTTCAGAAAATCATAATCACAACCTAGAGAAGATTATTTTACAAAGAAGAACTTATCTGCCCACCCACAATCGTGTTTTGAGCCATCTAAGATCAAATCAGATACTCCCATATGGGTTATTCGATAAGTAATACATGTTGGGCCCTCCGAAATCTAGCCCAAAAGAGCATCAAGGAGCCCAGAATAATTGGCCCAATCTGGAGGTCAAAGAGGGCCGAAGAAACGTTGAAGACGTGGTGAGATTGAGTCATTGAAGGAAGCAATAAATACATGACGGAAATCTCGGACCCCATGGTTAAAACGCAGAAACGGCTAGTTCATGAATTCCACGGGCGAGATCTCCGGGATACGTTGAGCCTCCCACTAACGGTCCGAATTGAGGAAAGGGTTATATATAACAAGACTGAAGCGGAAAATAGGGATATACAAGCACTCGAGAAAAAACCATAAGCTTAAATTCATCTATGTTCATTTGTTCTACTTTCACTCCAGTGTTCGTTTGTATTTGAGGAGATTCATCTCAAACTACGATCATAATATACACATTACAATTTACTTGCTATTGTCTTTTCTATTCTTCAATCGATTCTGCATCTTGTATCTAGTTTATAACGCGTTACGCTTGATCTTTGGCTAGGAGTTCCCATATCAAAGCAAGTAACGTGTTAGTGCGATTATCCTGCCCAAAACAATTAGCGCCCACCGTGGGGCCCTAGCCGAAAAAGAAGTCACGCTAAAACAACCGCAACATCCATCACATGGAGGGAATCCAAACTACCTACAACCACGTAGGGTATCTCGACAATCACGAGGTCAATGAGGAGACGAACAATCAAGGCGTTGGAAATGTGGACGGAACTAGGAACGTAGACGGTACAGGAAACGTAGACGAAGCAGAGAATGTGGATGGAGTCGAGCAAGGTTCTGGGGACACCAATGGCAATCCTGGCACTTCCGAACAACGGGGAGTTGGAGGAGGCGATGCTGACGTCATTATGGAACTCCGATCAACAATGATTGCTCTTCGGAAAGACTTGGAAAGCCAGAAAGAGGCCAATGCCAAATTCACCGAGGTATATGAAAAACAAATTGAAACTTTAACTAATGAACGCAATTTGCTTCGATCACAGGTACAATCAACTCCAACTCGTCCCCGAGGAACCGATGTGGTGGAAGGAGTCGCTAGGCGATTAGACATGGACGATCCAAGTCTCGTGACACCCGATGTCGTCAGACCAGTAACCGGGTATCAGGTAAATGGTAATTCCTTAAGGGCGATACGGGAAGATACTGAGGTTTCCCAATTACGGGAACGCCTTCGAGCCTTGGAAGACCGAATCATTCAGGTTCCAGGAGCACCTCAACCGATAGCGATGGAAAGGAGAGACGGTTACACCGATTCCCCCTTCGTGCCCGCTATCGCGGGGTTTGATATCTCCCGGAAGTATCATGTCCCCGACGTACCTAAGTACGAAGGGGTAACAGATCCCGATCAACACATAGCCGCATTCAAACAGGCTATGAATATTAGTACAGTCCCTTTTGATATGAAGGAGATTGTCATGTGCCATTGGTTCGGGAACACGTTATCCGGACCCGCTCTCAATTGGCACTCGCACTTACCTCTTGGAAGTATCTCATCTTTTGCCGAGTTAATTGACAAGTTCAGGATTAGGTTCGCAAGCAGTCGACATGCCAAAAAACGATCAAGTGATTTATACCGCTTGGTCCAAAAACCGGGAGAATCTCTGAAAGCTTTCCTCAACCGCTACAATGAAGAACTGGTGACCATTGAAGGGTGTGATGCCGCTACGGCTGTGGAGGCATTCCGAAGGGGTATATCAATATGTAATCCCGAGTTATATCGTGAACTAACTAAATATCCTTGCTCGAACTTTGATGAAGTACAGGTAAAAGCTCTAGCCCGTGTCCGATTAGAGGAAGACGACCTCTTCACCGAAAAAGCAGTAAGCCCTCACCGACCCGACCAGAGACAGGGAAGACGAGAAACAAGATACGCTCTGTACCCGGTTGCACCTCATGCTAAGACTACCGTTAATACAACGGTGTTTAGACAGGGTGAAAGATACGAGAATCCTAGGCTGCCTCCGAAACTCTCTCACTACAATTTCCGCGTGGATGCAACCGAAGTGGTTCGAACCCTCAACACCATGGGGGATACTGTTAAATGGCCTCGAAAGAGTAACGTGCCCGCACATCAGAAAGACAAGTCTAGACGGTGTGATTTCCACTTCGATCATGGGCACCGCACCGACGAGTGTATCGCGTTACGAAAGGAAGTGAGAGAATTGTTACGAAGGGGGCATCTTAGAGAATTGATATCAGAAAAGGCGAAGGAGCAGTTGGAACGTAACAAAGAAAGAGCCAGTCCAACACCCCCACCGAAGCACACCGGAGTAATCAATGTCATCACAGGGGGGTCGGAAATTTGTGGTATAACCTACTCTGCAGCCAAAAGGATCGCAAGGGATACAAGAAGAGAGTGCCCAAAAGCTCCTTCACGAGCAAGTCTTGCCATGATGCCAATCACCTTCGACGATGTCGAGGAAGAGGAAGTTCACCACGATTGCTTAATAATCTCTTTAACGATAGCTAATTTCCTTGTCAAAAGAATTTTAGTTGACAATAGAAGCTCTACTAATTTACTCATGTTGGACGCCTTATACAGCTTAGGTTTCGGGATGAACGATATCGTCAAAAAATCAACGAATTTGGTGGGCTTCAGTGGAGAATCACGCAACATGCTAGGAGAGATATCATTACCCACCGTCGCAGGAGGAGTTAATTACCAGGTAAAATTCCAAGTACTTGATTGCCCTTCACCTTTTAATGTCATTTTGGGCAGGCCATGGATACATGGTATGAAGGCTATTCCCTCTACCTATCATCAATGTGTGAAGTTCCCGACACCATGGGGAATTCAAGAGATTAAAGGGGAACAGAAACTGGCAAGGGAATGTTATTCCATAACAATGAAAGCAACGACTTCCAAAAACCTACAGCTTGAAGCAGGGAAGAGGGCGTCGGATTAGCAATTAAAGGACTGTAGAACGACCACTTACTATGTAAAGCTGGAGACGCACGAGCTCGAAGAAGTGGCTCTTGATCCACTAGAGCCATCCAAGAAAATCAAAATAAGAGCAGATCTGGAACCGACTTTACGTGAGCAAATAGTGGAATTTCTACGGTCCTACAGTGATTGTTTCGCCTGGTCAAACGGGGATATGGTAGGCATTGATCCCGACGTGATCACCCACGCATTAAATGTCAACAAGAAGGTGCCACCAATGAAACAAAAAAGGCGTAAGTTCGCTCCCGAACGAAATCAGGTAATCAACGACGTGGTAAAATCCTTACTTGAGTCTGGAAAGATTAGAGAAGTAAAATGTCCTGATTGGCTCGCGAATGTGGTTGTCGTTAAAAAGAAAAATGTTAAATGGCGTGTTTGCGTAGATTTTACCGATTTAAACAAGGCATGCCCCAAAGACTCGTTCCCTTTGCCTCATATTGACGCAATGGTAGACGCGACGGCAGGGCATGAACTCTTGACTTTCATGGATGCATTTAGCGGATATCGTCAAATAATGATGCACCCTGACGATCAAGAAAAAACTGCATTCGTAACCAATCAAGGAACTTATTGTTATAAAGTTATGCCTTTCGGGTTAAAAAACGCAGTTGCTACTTATTAGAGATTGGTTAATAAGATGTTTCAGGAAAAACTGGGGGATACAATGGAAGTATACATTGATGACATGTTAGTCAAGTCATTAAAGGCGGAAGACCATATTACCCATCTTAGGGACGCGTTCGAGATCCTGCGGAGTTACAAGATGAAGTTGAACCCAACCAAGTTCTCTTTCGGGGTGACGTCAGGGAATTTCTTCGGATACATAGTAACGCAGAGGGGAATCGAGGCGAGCCCGGAACAAGTCAAAGCCATAATGGAATTGCAATCGCCGAAATGCGTCAAGGATGTCCAGAAGTTAACAGGACGAGTAGCCGCGTTGAACCGGTTCATATCACGATCTTCAGATAGGAACAAGTTGTTCTACGACATCCTGAAGAAAAACAAGTCGTTCGAGTGGAAGGAGGCACATGAAAAAGCCTTTGGGGAATTGAAGAATTATTTGTCTAACCCACAAGTATTATCTAAACTCAAGCCAGGCGAGAGGTTATATGTATACTTGGCCGTGACCGAAGTAGCAATAAGCGCCGTCTTGATCCGAGAAGAAAATGGAGATCAGCTGCCCATTTACTACGTAAGTAAAACATTGCTCGATGCGGAAACGAGGTATTCCCCCGTGGAGAAACTAGTATTATCTTTGGTAATGGCTTCAATTAAGTTACATCCTTATTTCGAAAGTCATTCTATCATTGTGAGAACTAATTATCCAATGAAGAGTATTATGTCAAAGCCAGAGTTGTCAGGTCGGTTAACAAGATGGTTGTTCCACTTAAATGGTTACGATATCATGTACGAGCCTAGAACACCAATGAAGTCTCAAGCGTTGGCCGATTTTGTGGTTGACTTCACTCCTACCACTTCAGAGCAAGAAGACCAAGATGTGCTGCACGTAATAGGGAATGGCAAATGGTTGATGCATACAGACGGGGCGTCGAACCAGATTGGCGTCGGATTGGGGGTAGTCCTGAAGTCACCACAGGGGGATAGGATAGCCCAAGCTGTTCGATGTACATTCAAGGCTACTAACAATGAAGCAGAATATGAGGCGCTTATTGCAGGCTTACTTGTTGCTAAGGATTTGAATGTACAAGAAATTGAGGTAATTTGCGATTCGTTACTTATTGTAAATCAAGTTACGAATTCATATGTTGCCAGAGATTCAAAGATGAAGGCGTACTTGGAAAAAGTTCAAGAGATCGTGAAGCATTTCAAACATTTCGAGATAAAGCAAGTTCCTCGAGATGCCAACACGCAAGCAGACGCCTTAGCCAACCTCGGATCCGCAATCGACCCAAGGGAGTACAACAAGATACCTTTTGTGTACCTTGATGCACCATCTATAACCAAGGAGGTAGACATGTTGGAGATTCGGGTTTCTGATGAAGACAAGTCATGGGTAACCCCTTATCTAAAGTGGTTACGAGATGGAGTTTTGCCAGATGATAAGGAAGAAGCTCAACGACTTAAGGTAAAAGCTTCCACTTTCACTGTTAAGAATAACATCTTGTTTAAGTGGATGTCGTCAGGAATATACGCCCGATGCGTAAAGGAAGAGGAGGTACAGAAGGTGTTACAAGACATACACGATGGAGAATGCGGAAATCATACAAGGGGTCGCAATTTGGCAAGGAAGGCGAGCAGGATGAGTTATTATTGGCCTACCATGAACAAAGACGTTGTAGAATTCGCTCGCAAGTGTGACGCGTGCCAGCGTCATGGACCTATACCACGTCAACCTTCGGAGCTGTTACATCCTATAACTTCCCCTTGGCCATTCATGAAATGGGGAATGGACATCGTGGGAAAACTTCCTCCAGCCTCAGGACAACGTGTTTACATCTTGGCAATGACTGACTACTTTTCCAAGTGGATTGAAGCCGAAGCCTTCAAAGAAGTCAAAGACATCCATGTCATTTCTTTCATAAAAAGAAACATCTTGAGCAAATTTGGAATACCATCCACCATAGTATACGACAATGGGTCCCAGTTCATTAGTGACAAGACGAGGTCATTCTGCCAGCAATACAATATTCAGTTGGTAATGTCAACACCACGTTACCCTCAAGCCAATGGTCAAGCAGAAGCAAGTAACAAAGTAATCATCAACAACTTGAATAAGCGACTTAAAGAAGCAAAGGGGAAGTGGGCAGACGAGTTACCCCTTATCTTATGGTCAGATCGAACAGCCCCTAAGACTGCCACAGGCCATACACCTTTCTCCTTAGTGTATGGATGTGAAGCCGTGTTACCAGTAGAAGTGACTTTGCCCACAGTTCGATATGGACTCACTACCGAGAAATCAAACCTACCTAACCTGTTACACCATTTAGACACGGTAGACGAGTTACGAGATGAGGCATCGGTTCGTATGGAAGCATATAGACAGGGGGTAGCTCGGAGTTACAACAAACGCGTTAATGCAAAGGCGTTCCAAGTGGGAGACTGGGTATTGAGAAAAGTCTTCCAAAATACACAGGAATTGAATGCTGGCAAGTTGGGGGAAAACTGGGAAGGACCATATCAGATCACGAAGATCGTGGGACAAGGAGTCTACGAATTAATGTCACCAGATGGGAAAATGATCCCCAGAAGTTGGAACGCGATGAACTTGAAGTTGTATCACTTTTAAAAGACGCATGAATCGCGATGAGGTATACTTCACAAATTCATTATTTTCGCATTATATCTTTATACATACATAAGACAACAAGGGTTTCGAAAAAACTAACAAGGGACGCCTTGTGACGTTACAGGCCAAAACATGGGCCCTCGCCTTATGATCAGGCAACGCTGTGCACACAACGACTAGTCAAAAGATGCAAGAGACGAGAACATGTAACATGAATTCTAGAGCAAGTGGATTTTTTCATTTGTAACACGATTCACGAGTTTATTACAAATATTTACATTCAGACAAGTCCATCATTCTCTCTCTCCCTTTGCATCTAACATAGAAATCGCTATACAACGAAAAGTCTATTGCTAAAATATAAGTACGTGTTTGAAACAAATCGATTTCTCCACAAACGCGTTGATCTTCTTTCTCCGGCGTTGAACCTGCTTTACCTGCAAAAAAGTCAAACACAAATCCAAGGCCATAGCAACTACTAAAACATTATCAAAATAAACATAACCCCAGAAACCAACACGGGGTGCAAAGCTGTCCACATCTAGGCCCTAGTACAAGCGGCCAAACAAAATATAATATTCTTAAAAAAAAAAGCCCCAACACATTAGGGGTAGGATAAAAGTTGGAGAAGTAGAAAAAGCGGAAAGGAATCATTCTTTGTCTGCATTTTCGGACAACTTCTGGTTATCCATCTCGACCTGGGCAACTTCTTTGGCGACTTGAGAAATGTCATCGATGAGAGAAGACTTCTTGGACGCATTGGCCTCCTCAGGGAACAAGTTCTCAAATTGCTCCCTCTCTTTCGCAGCATCCCAGGAAGAGTGTTTCCCAGCAGCAAATTCCTCGATCGTCTCGACACGAGCTCTAAGCGACCAGTAGTCAGCCGTGTCCTCAACTTCCTGAGCAAGAGCGGCACTTTTCTTCGATGCTTCCTTGAACTTATCCTCCCACGCCTTGGAGTCCTCCAAAGCTCTCTCAAGGGCATTTTGCAGATCAAGGATCTTCTTCTCTAGAGCCTTCTTCTCTTGTCCCAAGATGACAGACCTATCCTTTTCAAGCTGCGTGTTGATCTTACTCTGAGCTAGTTGCTCAGGGTAATCTTTGAAGGTGTCATAAGCCGCAAGAGTGAGTTGGATCCCCTAGGTAACAAGTACGGATTAAGTGAATATCCAAACAATTAGCGGTGAAGGAAAAAAGAACTGAAAAGTACCTGCCACTGGGCTGCCAGTATTTCACCGAGAAATTCAGGAAAAGAAGATCGATGGCTTGAACCATGGAGGCAGTCCACTTGCAGAGGCATCAAAGATTTCAGGCATTTCTCAGCATCCATATCCAGGGACATCATGGTGCTGGGAAGATCTGTCATGCGAGAAGATGCACCTTTCTTTGATAAGGAGGCCTTGGGAGAATCGCCTACCACTTTGGGAGGCAGGGACACCATCAAGGACGTATCCGCAGTAGAGGCTGTGTCCGCTTTCCTCTTCTTCCTGGCTTCGACCCTCTCCAAAGTTGACAAAGCAGCGGTCGACCTGGTAGTCCTTGAGCCTGACAGCATGAGAAAAACAAGGTTAACAGGAAACGAAAAGCGTTGAAACGAGGAAGGAGAAGAAAGATAGACTTACTCGACATCTCGGTATCTTCAGGCTCTGCAAAACACGCTTTTACTAATTCGGGGTAGGATCTTTCCTCCAACGGGAGGGCCTCGATATGGGAGATAACTTGAGATGACACTTTGCGGGGTTGAGGAGTAGCAAGACACTCTGCACAGAAAACATCCAGTGGTTAGACTTGAATAAAGACCAACAAGTACAAAAGGGAAACACTACCTGTTGATTGCCAACGACTTCTCAAGAAAGACGTATCGATCCCTAGAGAAGACAATCTCACAAAGAAAAACTTATCAGCCCAGCCCCGGTCAGATTTTGATATGTTGAAGACTAAGTCAGATTTGTTGGTGAAGGTTTTCAAAGTTAAACGGCCAGGACCGCCTTTGGAAAGGCGGTAATTTAAGAAAAAGTCGACAGCTTTGAAGGGAAGACCCCGAGAGGAGCACAATTGATCAACGGAAAGTAGAAGTCTCCAGACTTGGGGAAGTAAATGCCCCGGAGAAACATTGAGGGTGGACAAGAAATCGACGACTAGAGGAGAAAATGGAAAATGGTGGCCAATACGGAAAGGGTACTCATACAAGCATACCCAATCGTTGGCATAGAAATCCGCATGAACGCCAGGGGGAGGAAGGAACACCTCTGCATGTGAAGGAAAACCCACAGAAAAGGCGAAGATATGAGGGTCCTCTGAAGTACTATTCCTCCGATGATAGGAGGTGAGGAAACCGGAAGATGTCAGAGAAGGAGGAAGGGTGGATTCAAGGCAGTAAAGGGAAGGGGAGCTAGAAGTCGCCATAGTTGGGAGAAGAAGAGAAGTTGAAGACGAAGAAGCGGAAGTAGGGAAAAACGTACCTGGATACCGAGAAGCACAATTGAAGTCTTGGAAGCCATCATAACCGCTTTAAATAGGGGTTGATTAGACGTGCCATAACTTGCTACAACTTCCAAGACACGAAATCAAAAACCCTAGGAAAGTGGAGGCGGGAGTTTTCCCGGGTTTTTGATGGGGGTATTGTTGGGCCCTCCGAAATCTAGCCCAAAAGAGCATCAAGGAGCCCAGAATAATTGGCCCAATATGGAGGTCAAAGAAGAGGTCCGAAGAAACGTTGAAGACGTGGTGAGATTGAGTCATTGAAGGAAGCAATGCGTATAATTCTCCCCCTGAATTCAAAGCAATTCTCGAAATCTGTGCATTCCGATCTTGTACACAAGTTCTTCAAACTTCTTAGGCTGTAAGGATTTTTTGAACAAATCTGCAATATTTTCACTTGATCGTATTTGCTGGATTTCGATCTTGCCTTCCTTCTCTAGATCGTGAGTTGAGAACAATTTTGGTGAAATGTGTTTTGTTCGATCTTCTTTGTTGTAACCCCGTTTGACTTGTGTGACACATGTAGAATTGTCTTCATATATCATTGTTGGATTGTCTATAATTGATATTATTTTGCATTCTTTTTGTATGTATCCAATCATTGATCTTAACCAGACACATTCTCTTCCTACTTAATAAAGAGTGATTAATTATGCATGGTTTGATGATGTGGCGGTAAGAGTTTGCTTTGTTGACTTCCATGAGATTGTCGTATCTCCATACATGAATGCATAACCATTTTGAGATTTTGCTTTTTGCGAATCTGGTAGATATCCTACATCTACATATCCAACCAGAGTAGCATTTGTATTTATAAGATAATATAACCTAAGGTCAACTTTCCTTTTCTTTTTGGCTTCAATTCGTTCAAGAGTGGACATTGCAGTGGCCGATGTAGTAGTTTAGGAACCTGCAAAACATCAAGAAAACTATGAAGAACAAGATAAAAGATAAAGGGTAACAAAGTGACAACTTACTAGTCATATCATAATCTTCGGGAGAACCAACACAAGGCTTTTGTATCTCTGGGAAGGATCTTTCACTGGGGACAAGGCACGGATTCAATCGATGATCCTTGGAGAAGCTTCTTGTGCCTTCAACATACCGACATCCAATACGAAAACAAAAAAGATGATCAACATGTTAAAATCTTCGAATTAGGAACTGCATTCAAAGGGAATAACACGTTATAACATGAAGTGTTCCAACGAGACTTCAGAAAATCATAATCACAACCTAGAGAAGATTATTTTACAAAGAAGAACTTATCTGCCCACCCACAATCGTGTTTTGAGCCATCTAAGATCAAATCAGATACTCCCATATGGGTTATTCGATAAGTAATACATGTTGGGCCCTCCGAAATCTAGCCCAAAAGAGCATCAAGGAGCCCAGAATAATTGGCCCAATCTGGAGGTCAAAGAGGGCCGAAGAAACGTTGAAGACGTGGTGAGATTGAGTCATTGAAGGAAGCAATAAATACATGACGGAAATCTCGGACCCCATGGTTAAAACGCAGAAACGGCTAGTTCATGAATTCCACGGGCGAGATCTCCGGGATACGTTGAGCCTCCCACTAACGGTCCGAATTGAGGAAAGGGTTATATATAACAAGACTGAAGCGGAAAATAGGGATATACAAGCACTCGAGAAAAAACCATAAGCTTAAATTCATCTATGTTCATTTGTTCTACTTTCACTCCAGTGTTCGTTTGTATTTGAGGAGATTCATCTCAAACTACGATCATAATATACACATTACAATTTACTTGCTATTGTCTTTTCTATTCTTCAATCGATTCTGCATCTTGTATCTAGTTTATAACGCGTTACACTTGATCTTTGGCTAGGAATTCCCATATCAAAGCAGGTAACGTGTTAGTGCGATTATCCTGTCCAAAACAATACACATGAAATAGTTCCTTATTACAAATAGGGATGTCATGGGTTAAGTACAAAAAATCAACAACAACAAGGATCCCCCAAGCACGGGGAAGAAGCTGGCCAGGAGAAATATCAAGAGTTTCGAGAAATTCAATAAGGGCGACAATGGGAAGCAGTGCCTAATTCTAATGGGGTATTCACAAAGGCACACCAATCTTCGCAAAACAAGTCGGCCCACTCTCCTCTTTTTACAGTGTAGATGGAAGAAGAAGGGAAACCTACTAAGAAGGAAAAACAGAGGGGTCTACGAAGCTACTAACCATATGCTGAGAAACGGGCTAGATGCGAGTTTTTGTGAAATTAGGGCTTTCCTTTGAGTCATAAAAACGAGAAATCGGGGTGGAGGATGAAGTTGAATCTTCCATTATAGAAAGGGAAAGATTACCCTAAGGGAGCGAAGCGATAAGAAGAAGAGAATACCTGGTTCAAAGAAGATCAAGGGCAAGGCAAAGATATGTCTCCAAAAGCTGATCGGAATAAATAGAGAGAAGCGAAGTGATGTGATTGTTGCAAGCATTAGTTTTCGAGGCAAATTTCAAACCCACTCAAAATCTTTTTGAAGGGAGTTTTGGACGTGTTTTGGGGGTAATGCTAGGCTCCAAAAATTGAACCAAATTTTATTATGGACCATGTCTCGAAATAAAACTTTCGCATGATAGTAACAACTGGCAGAAGGCAAAATTAGCGGAGCAAGAGTTAATAGGAGAAAGACGTTGAAGGGAGTTGAGTAGTGGGCGAGATCTCCGACGCTCAAGGAGAGAAGATCAACGACTCTTTATGAGATAGGATATAAAAGGGAAGCTAAAGGAGATGAAGGAGACACATTCAGCTATACAATCAACTCAACTACGCTTACAATTCGTTCTCTTTCCTAAGCTTGGAATCAATCGTCTAGTTGGAGTATGTTTGATTGTTGCAAACTGTTTGATCATTCTTTGTATTTACATACTGATTCTGGCATTATGAAGTCTCTGAATTACAATGAAAAGTGTTTCTTAATTTGTTACACGTCAATTCTATTATTATTATTTTATTTTTTGTAACGTGTTAATGTGTTTCTATTGGTGTTTGACTAAGGCTTTCCGCATTATAGTAAGTCTCGTGTTAACGCGTTAGATTTTCCCAAAATAATTTTTTCGAATTTGATCCCCCAATCACTGTTCTTGAGTATCTAATTATAAATGAGCAATACGTAAATCTACCTTAGTAAAATTATAAAGTAAAATCTATGTTAGTTCAAAAAATTGTGCCACGTGTCAATTAGTGAAAAAATTGTAATAATTATTAAAAAAATGTACTCACAAAAAATAGTATTTTAGTCTTTATTTTTGAGCCAATCCCAACAAACACAATAAGAAGTTTTTCAAAATTAAAAAACTTATCCGAATGCCATGATCTTGCACCAATTAAAAAACTTATTCAATTAAAAAAAGCACGTTGAATTTTCTTTTTTCACATGTTCTTAACCTATTATTTGCTGTATTTTTTTAAAAGAATTCAATTAATTAAAAAAGCATAAGTTTTTTCACACTTCTTAACCTATTATTTGTTATATTATTTGCATAGCCAAATGAAAAAATAAAAACTTTATATTTCTCCAGTTATTTCCCCCAGTTCTCCCACTCCATGTGAAAATTTTAATCTACCCTAATACATTATAAAGCAGAACCCAAGTCTGTTTTAAAATTTGCGCCATGTGGCATTTTTGAATAAATTAATGTGAAATTATATTTAATAAATTTTGTAACAACTTATAGTATTCTTGCTATATATACTAAAAAGATAACATGTTTATATAATTTTTTATGCATATAATTTTCTATCTATGGATTATGTATTAGTTTACTACAATAGATAACATATTTAAATAATTTTTATATACATAAATTCCTATGAGATGATATTTTCCATATTAATTTAATATTTTTATCTCTTAACAAGATTTAGGGTCTTAATATTTTTTTTTTATCTTTTAACAAGACTTGAGCTTCAAGTATAAAATTTATATCTATATAATGATATAATTTTAAATAATAAATTTTGTTATGTTGATATATTTTTATTTTGATAAAAAGATATAATCTTATGTTGATGACTAAGATTATATGTAAATGTCAAAAAAAAATTCGAATTTTAATTTTAATTAATAAAATTATATTTTCTTTATCTTTGTATGCATCAATCTATAACTATATGTTAAAGCTATACTTTTTCGAGCCACCAGAACGATTCTGACCACACCTTATATTTACAAAATTAATTTTTATTCCTAATATTTTAACTTTTTTCTATTAAATTTTTCTTTAACTATTTAAATCTATCTTTAACATCAAACAAATATCTATTTAGTATAACAATATATTTTAAAAACTTTCTTATACAAATATTTCAAATTAAAGATAATAAATTTAAAATAATTTTAAAATAAGTATAAATATCTTTTATCTTTTAGGATGATATCTTTTCACGGATTTATTTATAGATATAATCACAAACTGAGTATGGTTGCATCTTAAATTAAATTAATTAAATTTGAAAATATTTTATATAATTAAATTATCTTTATCTTTCATATTTTATTATATCTTATTTATTAATTTAACTATTATTTTTTAAATTCTTATCTCTTCCATATTTGAATATATAAATTTTTATATCCATGAAATATTATCAAGGAAAAAGAGAAATATAATTATTTTATCTTAATAATATATCTTCATTCTCAATATTAAATTTAACCATTTTTATTGATTAAAGAAATTATACATTCTACAAGCACTAAAATTGCTTGTATTAAAATTTATATTATATTTTTATTTATTAATATCCTATCTATAATGTCTATAAAAATAACGAATCGTAGTCGTACATGGTACGACGGGTACAACTAGTTACTTTTATAAATTGTATCTAAATTTTCCACTTATCTCCCCACTTTTCCACTCCATGTAAAATCGTGACATCTTCCCACCTCCATCAAAATATACAAAAGGAAGAACAAGCGATAAAAACACTTCCTCTCTTACTCCTAACTTTCAAATAATGTTAGGGTGGACTAATAGATTTGGTCATCGTGCATTTTCTAAGAGTATGTATTAGGGAGGCATGGTTGGTTAATCGGAGTTTCGGTTAACCGGTACTTCGGTTATTAAATTTTAATAACCATAATCGTACCGTTATTTGTCGGTTAACCGTGATCGGTTAATCGTCAAATTCTGTACGGTTCATCGGTTAACCGACTTTGAAAGGAAAAAATAATTTTTATCAAAAATCATCTTTTTAGTATAAAAAATGCAATATTTTTCAATGAAATAAACTTAAATTTTAATTAAATACAAGCACATTTTACATCTATTTTATAACATGTTTTATTTTCACCAAAATTTGCATCTACATTTTCATTACTAATCTCCATCATAGTATTATGTCATCTGTTTCATAAAAAATAAAGATCAAAGTTCGGTGAGTAATTAGTAATGCATATTTGCATAGAATTTGCAAAATCAAATCACATTACGAGACAAGAAACAATGTAAGACAAGACGCACAAATCTCAACTCATCATTTCTGTATTAAAAAACATATTTGTACATGCAATATGCAACTATGCAAGCAAGTCAACCATAACTTAAGTGGAAAATATTCAGTAAGAAAATTGATAATTCCTTCCACCTTCAGATAGGCATAGAAGAGGGATCTCACGACGAATGAAGGGCGCCCAATTCATAATTGTAGGACGTCCAGGAAATGAAAGCGGAATAACCTACCGCTTTATATGCAAGCGGTTCTCAGAACCGCTATATTTATTTATTTTATTTTTTTTAAATGTCAAGTCAATGGTGCAGATTCCCTCACGTGGGAATCTGCACCAGTACCGGTAGCGTAATCTGCAGAATTGCAGATTATGCGTTGACCGAGGGGCTATTTACGCCTTTGTCTGCTCTCGGTCGCGCTCCTCTCTCGTATACTCCGTCCGTCTTCTACCTCCTACCAACCAACCTCATTTATCCCCCACCTACCAACATAAAACCCACCCACTTACTCCATTTCCATTCTTTCAACCGAAAAAAAAACTCCATTTCGCCCTCATTTTCCATCTTCTTCAACCTCAATTTTCTCCATCAAGCTTCACAACAATTGAATTATTGGTAAGAATTTTACACATTTTTGGTTCTTATATTTTGTAATTTAATTTTAATTGCTTAGTAGTTATATTTTGATTTGTGGTGGTGGCCCTGTCGACACCTCTTTGCTTACTCACTATCCCACCCATAAGGCACATTATATTTGGGACCACCAACAGGTAAGATGACATATAAATTTTTAAATTTTTTTGAAATATTTATAATTGTTACCACCGTTCAAAACTTATATATTTTTGCAATGTGATCAGTGGGCGCACCCGTTGAAACTCCAACATCGGGATGGAGCACTTAAGTTCTTAGACAAGTTGGTCAAGGAGGCGGACCCACATGCAGGTTGGATAGGCCTTGTGAATCAAAGTCGCCTGTTCCATTTGAAGGATTGGACATTCAAAGACCACGATTCGGCTTTGGTCACTGCATTTGTAGAGAGATGGCATCCGGAAACTAATAGTTTCCATTTTCCGTGGGGAGAGATCTCCATCACATTGCACGATGTCATGAAGATAATGAAACTTCCAATGGGTGGCATAAAGGTGCGATCGGGTCATAGCGGTCATGACGATAACAGCATACGTCAGGTATTGGCTCATATGCTAGGCGTCAGCATGGTAGATGTGAACATGCAAATTAGGAGTGGTGGCATCAACATCCCTAAGCTCAAGCGGCGTCTAACTGAGTTGGTCAATACTGAGGGAGCTGATCAGCACACCATCACATCTTTGTACTTGATGTTGTTGCTCGGGTCAACCCTATTTTTGGACAAGTCTGATTCTGCGGTGCAATACAAATTAATGCACCTTCTTTTAGACCACGGAGTGACCTCTTCATATGCATGGGGGCTGCTACTTTGTGTTGGTTGTACATGCAACTGGGTTGTGCATCCCGCACGCATGCCAAGCAAATGAGTGGGTGTCCATACCTCCTCCTTGTAAGTTTTAAATTCACGTGTTTATTTATCTAACATGCATTTATTTTTTTTATGCTTTAATTTATGTAATATGTCTATCTTTTGTGTAGTTATGGATATGGAAGTATTTTTCGAAGTTTAAGGGTCGGATGAGCAGGGCACCGGGTGCGAGTGCGAACGACTTTCATTCAGAAGCGAGTAGGAACATAGAAGTGGAGCAGGTGTTGGGGTTGCGGGAACAATTAGATGCACTGGACATGAACCAGGTGTGTTGGATGCCGTGGGGCCAAGGCCTCGACTTTACTAGGGAAGAGCTGAAGGAGTCGCGATATAGGGGTTTGCTCACGTACTTCGGAGATCGGTAGGCCTATATGCCTGATAGATTCTATAGGCAGTTTGGTTACCACCAGAGGATCCCTGTTCTAGACGTGATTAGGCCTTTTGCGGTGAAAAGGGAGGATAATCTGCACCGGTTCCAATATAAAGTTCACTTCAACAATGTTGATGACCATTGGAATTCACGCCACTAACACTTGGTGTCCGAGGGGGACATAGCTATTTTCCCTTATGCTATGGATGAAGACTATGTACCGTGGCTGCAAGCACGATCTCATCCATATTTGTTGAACGCTCGAGCTCCCCGCCCAGCGGTAGCACCCCACGAGATCGACCCTATCGCGGTACGTGAACAACTCATTTCGTTTATTTTGGGTCTTAGTAATTTACTTATCACATTGATGGCAATCATATTTGTAGCGTCTATCTTATTTGGAAGGAGTCCTTCTCCATTTTCGCCAATACAGAGCACTAGGCGGATGGGGAGTGGAGCTTTTGGATGCCCTTGAGACGGGTGTAGTTGGACAGCTCCCGCAAGCTCAACCGAACTGGCGCCCTCCTAACCCCCCCCCCCCCCCCCCCCCCGCACTACCAACCTGGACGACACAGTGATGCTGCATTTTATAGATAGAGCCACGAGAGGTTTAGCAGTTTGGGATGGATGTTCAGTGTAACAAATGTTTTTATTCATTTTATGTGTGGTTGGATATTAGTAACTGTGGTGAGATATTAACTGTTATGGATGTGCAGTTTGTTGAATGCCGGATTTCTTATTATTCATTTTAACTGTGGTGGGATATTCCGGGTCTAACCCTAAACCCTAAAAACCCTAAACCCTAAACCCTAAACCCTTGGAGGGTCGTGCACGACCAAAAGTGGGTCGTGCACGACCCTCCAAGGGTCGGTCCTGAGGGCTTATTTTATCCTTGGGTCGAGCAAGACTTGGGATGGCTCGTGCACGACCCACTTTGGGTCGTGCATGACCCAAAGTGGGTCGTGTACGAGCCATCCCAAGGGTCGGTCTTGAGGGCTTGTTTTATCCTTGGGTCGAGCAAGACTTGGGATGGCTCGTGCACGACCCCCTAATAATAATAATAATAATAATAATAATAATAATAATAATAATAATAATAATAATAATAACATTTCATAAATATCGTTTTCACAAACATCCTACAAATAGAAAAACGAATACCCTTACAAACATCCTACAAGACATATTCTAAAAGTAACTAGGAGGCAACCCAACTGCATTATGGTAACGGACGTACTGGGCCATGCGGTCATGAAAGGGAAGATCCACTCCACGAACACTATGATGATGAAATTGGGTCCAAATCTTCGCAGAGGTCGGAATGGGGGCGTTATCTAGGAGCGTAACCTGCAATGACAAATTCGTAAATTATAGAATAAAAATTTTAGCTCCCATGAATATGTAAATGCATGACACTTACCGGGACATAGTGGTTCCCTAGATGAGCAATCGCCACGACGTTATTCCACACAAGACTATTGGGAGCTTCACAAGCAATCATCGGGAGGCATGTATGAGGACCACACTCGGATAATACGACAAGTGCACACTGGAATCTAGTAGCAAACGCCAATCCAACCATTGGCGTCTCCATCCAGAAGTAATCTGTACTGAGCTGATTGATCAAATCATCAATATGTGTCCAATAAGGATGTATAAGTGCATATGTCTCATAGTGGGTCCTCAACTCCAAAGCCATCTCCTCTCGCATCTTCCTCCAATTATCCGGCCCCCAACCAATCAGATAAGCGAGTGCCCTGTACCCGCAATTACCATCTCCTACGACATCAATAGCACTGACGATGAATTGCCTCATGAAGTTGGGTACATGGACACCGAAATCAACTTCAATGTGCCCTTCTACTTCAAGCGTCGGACGATATACACCTTTATCTTCCCCTTCCTCTTCCTCTTCCCCTTCCTCTTCCTCTTCCTCTTCCTCTTCCTCTTCCTCTGGAACCTGGCTATGTGCAACCCCAGGCATAGAACGAGGGTCTCTTCCGCGTTTTTGAAGATGCTCCAGCCTAGTCAAGTTTCTTGGTTGGACCTTTGAGTTCTTCTTTGGCCTACCCTTCTTCTTTCTCTTGAGAGATGGCTCCATCAAATCCCCCTCTTTGGGATAATTGAGGTTTATGTATTTTCGACCAACCTGATGTTTGACGGTAGGATCAATCTTTCCTTCATAGAAGTCTTGTATCATCCTCGTCCATATATCGTCATTTGGATCGAGAGCTGTGGGGGCCACCTGTTCATCTACTCCCCTTTGGTCTTCCCACACCAATTGTTTCCAGAAATTATGAATCATCGAAAGCTCAATAGGTCTGCATTCATTCATACAAGCAAGGACTTGGTGAGGGCAAGGTAGTCCACGAGCCGTTGTCCACCATGCATCGTCGCATGTCAGACGGAAAGAACTGCCCGGGTCATATATAGCATTGACATGGCCAAACAACTCTCCAATACACGTGTTGGAAACCTTCATTGGAAGGCGAGAGAAGACGGTTTTGAGCGGCTCGTTCAATTGTTTGATGGACAACGGTTCGCTCGTACGGTCCCTTTCCATCTCTCCCCTAATGGTATGCACCTGAAATGTTCACCATGGTGTGCATCTTTCTCAAAACTGTGTTGAACCCCCAACAGAAGACTCCAAATAATCCTTCAGCAAAGAGTGTTGGGACTCAACCCTGAAAAATATTTCGTTAAATTAGTACCAATAGCGTTAATAACAGTTTAGGGTTTTCTCGTAAGGAAAATTAATTTAGTTACATGTTCGTGGTCCTTGTAAACAAATGGAGACGATGATCGGCGTATGCTCTAACTATGTGATCACGCCAGGGAGTAAGTCAGTTCCTCTAGAGGTACGCCAACAACAAGGGATTGAGTGGATGTTGTATTCCAATCTGACCATCCCGCAGTAGACGAAGTCGTGCCTCGTACTCTGATACACTCGTCGAGCAAAATAGCTCTCATGCTTTGTTTCCAAACCACTTCGCAGTCCCCTCAGAAAACCCGTTCGCTAGAGCGTATGCCTTGCAATTTCGCTTGATATGCACCCAACACAACAAGTGCTTGGCGTTGGGAAACAAGACCGCGACGAAGTTAACCTCGGCAACACCACGATCAGTGACAACAACTTCTGGCATTTTTCCAAACATTTCGAACACCTGCCGCAATTGATATAACACCCATTCGTAGTGATCTTGGGTCTCTCTTGCCATAAATGCAAACCCAATGCAAAAAGTGTGTCCGGTGCAAGTAAACCCTACCATCTCACACAAAGGCATGTTGTACCTAACGTGATAATTAATTTGAATAAGTTAACGTGCAAAACTTAATGTGCAAAGTAAATACACTTTTATTATAAATACTTACATGTTTGTTTTGTATGTCGCATCCATAATCACAACTTACGGAAACAGCTTCAACAGATTCAACGACTTGGGGTGGGCAAAGAAAAAGTCAATTATCTCGTTGCTTCCCTCCTCGGATCGATAATCGAGATAGCACCCATTTGACTTTAAGAAATGGAGCGAGAATTGAGTTACCGTCATCGAGCTTATCTCTTTGTTCAGTATCTCATGCCGAAAAGTGTACAGCTGTCTCATCGATGTTGTCATGTCCGGCCACTTTTGCCGCAAGTATGTCATAACAAATTTCGTATCACCATGTGCGAGGGTTAATAGCCTTGCATCCTCCTTTTACTATCGGTCAGGCGGCCGGCAAAAGGGTACCCCTCCAAACTAGTAGAAAGGTCGTGGTTGTGGCGACCGCATTTCACGCTTAGCCGCCAAGAATGGGCCCTCCTGCCCCGTTGTCCAACAAACTCAAACGGACAACCAATCTTCCTACTACGTGGTTTTTCCCTTAGATTATCACCAGCATGTAACAATCTTCCTATAACGCCAGATTCCCCCTTCTTTTTCGGCTTGTACTCACCAGCCAACACACATGCTAAAAGGACCCTCGTTTCCCAGGAATTTTTAATGGTCAACACCATGTTCAGATTCTTGCCTATTCCTCTAGCCCATTTTAGCATTACGTTCCGATCCGGCCACTCATTATCAGACTCAAAGTGGATAGAAAAATCGAGAAACTGTAAACAATTGATTGACAAATTTAGAGAGTTTAATTATTACTTGCATATAACAAATTTTCAGTTATAACGATTATAAAATTATGATTAGGTATAAAACAATTAACTATAACAATTATAAAGTTTGAACCCTAAACCTTTCAACTCAACTTATTTTACAATTGTAAAATATTATAACTAATAATTTCTACCCAACTAATTTAACAGTTATAACAACTATAAAAAACCTAATTATTTCTAAATAACTATATTTAACCCTAAACCTTTTTGCTTGGTGCATATTTTCATACCACAAGAGGAGTGAAATCGAGCCAAAAGAGGTCGTGCACGAGCAAGAACAAGCCAAGATCGACCAAAGTGGGTCGTGCACGAGCCATCCCAAGTCTTGCTCGACCCAAGGATAAAGCAAGCCCTCAGGACCGACCCTTTGAGGGTCGTGCACGACCCACTTTGGGTCGTGCTCGAGCCATCCCAAGTCTTGCTCGACCCAAGGATAAAACAAGCCCTCATGACCGACCCTTGGAGGGTCGTGCACGACCCACTTTGGGTCGTGCATAGACCTGTCAAAAACTGACCTAACCCGCTAACCCGACCCGACCCGCCCGATAATTTTAGGGTTAAGACCCGAAACCCGAAATAAACCGAACCCGCTAGAACCCGAACCCGTTGGGTTGAAACTCGAAACCCGTTGGGTTGACCGATTTAGCATATTTATAGAATTTTTTAAATTTATTTTGAAACTTATAATATATTTTATTATTAAAATAAATGAAAATAATATATTATAATTAAAAATTGGTTTTAATAATCATAAGAAAAAAAAGATATTTTAGACCCGCTGGTCAACCCGACCCGACTGAAAACCCGCTACAACCCGACCCGATTGACCCGTGACCCATAACGACCTGGAACCCGATTTAACCTGAACCTGAAATGACCGAACCTGACCCGATTGACAGGTCTAGTCGTGCACAACCCACTTAGGGTTAAAACCTACCGCTATGCTAAATCCTGGGTGTGCACGGCCATGATTTAAATAATATACCTAAAATTTTCAGGGAGAGTAATTTCTTATTGCTCGTGCACGACCAACTATAAAAACTTTTTGCTCGTGCACGACCACATTTTCAGGGAGAGTAATTTCTTATTAAATAATATAACTAAAATTCAGGATTTACATACCACATTTTCATATGGCATTTCGTCTGCACCATCGTCTTCACCCACATGTTCTTCGTCGTTTTCACCCTCGTGTTCTTCGTTTAGATTCATGGAATTAGGACTAGAATGCCCATGCCCTCTAAACCGTGGCCACATCTCGGAGGTTTTACTTGCGGTGAAATTTTGAGCTTGCGCGTTTGACACCGCGTCTTCCACGGTTAAATTGCGAAGTTCGTCTCCTGTGTTACAAATTCCAGTAGCGGAAACCGGAACCGGTTTCTGTTTTCACTATAGCGGTACCGGTACACGCTACCGGTACCAACAGAGGTAAATTTCTTTTAACGCGTGTCTCGATCCTCGGTATTTTACAAATACCGATTCCGGCCACCAGTACCGCTACCATTTTTTTTTAAAGTTAGCGTTAAAATCTACCGCTATGCTAAATCCTGGGCGTCCTACAATTCTGAGTGGGGCGCAATAAACCGGCGGGATCTCACCTCTAAAAGAACCGACAGATTTGACAGAGAAAGGAGCAGAGGGTTTGTGTAAATTAAATTAAAGAGTAAAGTCTAAAGTGTAAATGAGGGTGTAAAAATTGAGTGTTTATCTCTGAGTTTTAACTCTCTGTATAGGTTATGCAAGTCATAAAAAAATTAAAAACAGAATTACACAAGTATAATGAGTAAATTTTAATTTTATGTTTCTTTCTTTAATATTTATTAAAATACATATATTATGTATTAAAACTAATTATATATATAGTTCTCTTTCTAAGAACATATAATATATAGTAATATCGGTTTATCGGTTAACCGTTCGTGAAAATTTTGATAACCGTATTCGTACCGTTAAGCCATTAAAAGTATCGGTTGGTTAACCGTAACCGAATAAATTTTTTTTTTCGGTACGGTTAACCGGAAAAAGTGATCGGTTTTTTCGGTTATGTTTTTTTTCCCGGCCCTAGTCTGTATAAAGTTCGAATGCAAGGTCTAGATCACATTGACCTTTAAATGAAAAGTTTGGAAGCTCACTATTTGTTGTAAATTTTAATTATAAATTTACTTTATATTTCACGATTTTTATTTTGAAAAAAAATTATATTTAATATACCTTGGGTTGTATTAAATATGTATTTTAGAGAAAATTAAACTATAAAATTAAAATTATTCTATTTATATTAAAAATAATAATTATATATATTTTTATAATTACCCGTATATTATAGGAGAACAACATTTGTGGTTGTTAATAGCGAAAAATTATGAACACTTCTTAATGTGAGGACGTGGATACCTACCCCTAACTTCTTATGATAAAAAAGAAGTTAAATACCAAAAAAAAAAAAAAGTTAAATTTCCCAGAGCTAGTTGTCAGCCGTTAATTAATCTTTCTATGCTAATCAAGAGAAGCAAACAAAACAACACTTAGCAATTTGTAACCATTGGAATCGACCAAAATTCTCCTTTCAAGGGCTCTGCCCCCCTTCCCCCTTTCCCCTTCCCCCACATGAACAGTTCAAAAATGAACAAAATTAAATCCAAAACTCCAAATCTCATCCATTAATGGTTATTCATGTTACATGTTAGGCTAAGAAAGCCACAAACTTTTGGCCGAGAAAGCCATCAATCTCCTCCCGGCTGAGAAGTCATACTGTTTTTGACAGGGTAATCGCACTAATGCGTTACCTACTAAAATAGGGGAAATCCTAACCAAAAAACAGTCGTAAAACGTTATGAACTAAAGAAAAGATGCAGAATCAAATGAAGAGTAGAGGACGAGGAGTAAGCAAGTAATAATGCGTAAATTGGGACTTGTAATTATGGATCAATCTCTGAAAAATATACGAGAGCACTCGAATGAAAAAAGAATGATTAAACAAAGATGATTTTGACTTCTAGTTTTTGTCTTTAGAGCTCGTGCAGATCGTGCCCCTATTTCCGCCTCAGCTTCGCTTTATAGTGCTTTCCTCCCTTCGGACCGTTGGTGGGGTGCTCGCCATATCCCGGGGATTTCGCCACCGGTATGAATGAGGTAGCCGTTGAGGTGAGTAAATGCCGAATTCGAGATCCTCGCCATACGTGGACTAATTCTTCGGCCTTCTCTTTTAGCCATCATTCTGGGCTGGTTATCCTGGGCCTTCGACGTTCTTTCTAGGCTTAGATTTAGGAGGGCCCAACACATACTATCATTTTTGAGCGAAAAGCTCCGACCACCATGGGAGAAATCCCAATTTCTATCACCCTTTAATTAGATATAGTTAATTTCTTTCACCTCTTTTATGCAGAATCTCAAAGAAAACTCTTTATCTAGTTTTGATCCCATTTGAATTGATTGGATCTAGACTCTATCGACTTCGCCGACGTTTTGCAAGCTGTCGTCGGTTTCTTCATCGGCGTCTCCACTAACTCGATCGCCTCACCCTCTTCCGTCGACTTCGTCGGCGTGTTGCTCGGCCCTCCGACATCGGTGTGATCCTTGTCTTGCAAGCTTAAAGAAAATATGAAAAAGAAAAGAAAAGAAAATTACTGCTTAAGCCCCAAGGTTGGAAAAAAAAGAAGAAGAAAAATAAAGAAAAGAAAAAAATGTGCTTGGGCCTCAAGTAATTTTAATAGACATATATGAATTTAAATAATTTTAATAATGATATTCTTTAAATAATTTAAGTCCTTGCTGGGCAAGGCATGGGTGTTTTTTCTTATGTCTACTTGTGTTGCAAGTAAAACTTTTACGTTTTACTTGCGAGGCAAGTTCGACTTCTTTTCTTGCATGATAGTTCGAAGCTTATTTATGTACTTTTTCCGATGAGTTGCAGCTGAGTTTGACATTGGATCGAGTTGTATTAGGCCAGGTCGCTTGGTGCTCTGAGGCTTCTGAAGATCCTTCATCTCGGTGGAGGGAACGTCAGATGTCCATTTCGCACGCCCAAAAGGGATCGACCTGCTGTTTGCGGCGCTTTCTTTTAGTGCTTTACTCACTCTCATCCCAAACTCTTCTTAGCTCTTATCTTCTGATATTTGTACTTCTTTTAGCTTTTCCTGCTAGCTTGATTTTCTTAGCCATTCTCGGCTGCCGTTTTCTAACGGTCTCTCAGATTACCAAGTCTGTTTGGTATCTGAATTCTTACCTTACCAAAAAAAAAAATTGAAATCGACCTAAAACAAGTTATTGGAACGAAGCAGGGTGCGTGTCACAACATCATATTTTCATCAATATTAACATTTCAACTACATTTCAACCAAAAAAAAAACATTTCAACTACATAAATCACCAACTATACACATAATACGTGGGCAAAATTTTTGGGCCGGCTAATTATTTAAATTCAAAGTATTGAATACACATTAAGTCTATAGGAGACAATTAAATGCTTTAAATTCAAAGTATTAAATGTAAAAAATACAATCTAAAATATTATACGTTTTCTAAATAAGTAATTTATGATTGATGTATAATATTAAATAAATATTATGTCTACCGTGAGTGTAATTCTGTAGCTGACTTCATCGCTGGCTCTTTCCGACGTGTATCTTCCGTTCCACTTGCAGATGACTTGGGTTCTAGGGCGATCACTAGTTTTTTAGTGACCTCTCTAATTCCTTTCCTAATAAAAAAAAGAGTATATAAAATATGTATCACAACAAGTCTATAGGAGCTAGATAATTAAATGTTTTAAATTCAAAACATTAAATGTACAAAAATACAAATTTACATGTAGATTAGATTAGATTAGATATCGAAAAATTCTGAACACTTCTTAATGTGAGGACGTGGATACCTATCCCTAACTTCTTATGATAAAAAAAGAAATTAAATTTCCCAGAGCTAGTTGTCAATTAATCTTTCTATGCTAATCAAGAGAAGCAAACAAAACAACACTTAGCAATTTGTAACCATTGGAATCGCCAAATTATTACCCCACTAGATCACTATTCACTATAATAAGAACTCATCCAGGGACCAAAGCAAGTTAAAACGAAGCAGGGTGCGTGTCACAACTTCATATCTAATATATATATATATAAAAGTAATAAGGTTTGGAGCCATCACATTGCGCCACCTCATCATTTTTCATATGTCGTCCCAAGAATGTGCCACCTTGGATTTTGACACATGTCATCTTTTTATTAAGTCATGTCATATCATTTTTTATATGTCATATGCCACTTCATATTATTTAGGATAATTACTATTAACTTTTTAGAAAAGAAAATCTTTTCCTTATTTATAGGTAATAAAAATAATTATCCTAACTTTCACCTAATATATCCTACCAAATTATTTCCAAAATCTTTTTTATTGTGTATTTTAATAATATTAAGTTAAGAAAATTAATAATAATCTTATTTTGTTAATGGTCTAATTTGATAAAATATTACCACATCACTTCATGAGCAAATTGTATACATATCAAACATATAATATATATTATTAATTTAATCGTATCAGATCACTTGACCAACATTGTATCATTTCTTTATATTTATTATTTTATTATTACATCGATATTATTATGTTCATCAATAAAATATAATAAAAATATTATTAATATTTTTATAGTATATCTAAAAAATATCGATTTATAGTCGTGCCTGCACGACGAGACAACTAGTTTTCATCAATATTCAACTACATAAATCACCAACTATACACATATTAATACGTGGGCAAAATCTTTGGGCCGGCTAATTACCACCATAATTACAGGCTCCCATACATAATTAAAAAATAAATCTAAATAACCCCCAAGAGCGCCATGCGAACGCACATCAGTTGCGAGTACAGCTCCTTCACCCTCTCGTCCAAGGGCCCCACCCCTTCTACCAACTCCCGACACGCGTCCTCCAGCGACTCCACGTACGCCCGGTCAACCTCTCCTCCCTTCTCCGCCGTCAGATCTCTTAATCTCTTCGCCCATCTCATCACGTCTCTCAGCTCCACCATCCGCTCCGTGGACCCGCCCGCAGAAGATCTCCCCCCGCGCTTGAACGACAAGGCCCTATCCAGACGCTGACACGCGTCCACCGCATCCGCCGTCGAGCTGGTCAGGATGTCGCGGTACTCTCCACGACGTCGTTTCAGGTTGGAGGCCACTCTCTTTAGCCTCGATCTACGCTGGTCCACGTCACCCCCGCAGTACCTCTTCCTATCCAATAGCTCCCTGACACGTGTGACCGCAACTGGCGCCATTCCCGGTCTGATCAAGTGAACCGCCATTTGAATCGAACCCGCGTACTTCCTGACGGACTCGATCTTTTCGAGTAAGAACTTGCAGGCGTCGAGCAATTCGACTCCGTCTTCGAGACACTCCTCGATCAGCATTGGCTTACAAACGTCATTTGGATTTGGATCAGATATGATAATTTCAACGATATTCTTTTGTGACGTGATGGAATCGGCCACATTGCGTAACAAATGTGTTGCACTAACTCCATCGTCGATATTATTGATCTTATTCTTGAAGGACAACTTGAGATTGTCGAAGGTGGTTGCGCGGTTGCCGGATGAATTGAGGATTGGGCAGTGGGACCACCGCCGATGACCACATTGGTGATCGGACGGTGGAGAGGCTTCCGAGGATGTTGGAGGGTCTCATGGTTTTCTTGTGTGGCTAACCAGCTAGGTTTGATTTATGAAAGTACATACATCATACATGGCTGAGCAACTTATATATACAAGAATAAATATTGATATTGTTATTTAATTAATTTATGTTGCTTGTATGATTGGAACATGCCTCTAAAAGAGGAGGACGTGGAGTTTATATAAGTGGCCAACTGTGACAATGACAATGACACGCATGATCATATTGGCAAACATTTGTTAAACTCGTTACACGTGTTTCGCTCACGTCAATTAATTAGATTTAGAACAAGCTGAACTGTATACATACATAACAACCAAAAAAGGAACATGTTATTTTTATTTTTTTATTTCGTCATATACAATGATATAACTGATTTGATATATGTGACATGATGATTTGCATCTTTTTTTAAAACGTTTGATGATATGCCTTGAATATAAGAGTTGCGAAACTACGTAGTAGTGCTAATTGCTATCACGTTGAATGCACAGATTAACTTTAATCTACACACCAAAAGATACACATTTAAGAAAAATACGATAGGCTAATTACCCAACGTACTACGTACAGTATATTAGTGCATGGATGCATATGTGAATATATTGATCGACATCGATCGTCAGCCCAAACTTTGATAATTACAATTATTGATCTGATTTGATAAATTTAGCCTTGATCTCATCAATTTAGACATGATTGAGTGGTACATAGCTATTTTCCAAATGGCAAAATGACATATTGTAATTTAAATATTCATAATTACATGAATTTAATGATATATATGGTTTACTAAGGATATACGAGTGGACAAGTGGTCACTGATCAATAAGTCGAATCTTTAGTTATTTCAACTTTTTCGGCCGCATTATGCTAATACGGAGTATTATACAAGGTCGGGCGGGCCATGTGGCTCAAAAGCCTAGGGAATGTTTGGGAAAACAAAGCAGATTGTGACAAGATCTGTTTAGCTTCCAATTAAACTCACCGATAAAGTATTAAATAAGTAAATAAATATTTCTAATAGCATTTTTCACCAATAAAGATTACAATATTGGCTTGATACCCTGCCAAATATTACTATATTGTTGGATCATAATCGGTTAGCTTAGAGCTTGGGAACTGGCTGTTAAGCTGTTCCCAAGGCAGCGAAAGAAAATATCGCAAGTATTAAAAGGACAGAGTGAACACAGTTCCTTATAGAGGAACCCCACTACAACCAACTAGTTATATGGGTAAACCTCTACCTCCGCTTGGAGGATTTTGAATGACTTACTTATATTATTGATTTGTTCCTTAGTTACAAACAGCCAGATTCAAACTTCTCTGTTCCTACGAGTTCTACCTAACTCTAGCAACACTAATGAATCTTCTCAACTGAGTTCCTAAGCGAACAACAATCACTAAATAAGTAACTCAAACCTTACACCGAATCGCAGTTCCCTTGCTCCTGGGAACTCGGCTTCACCGTCGTCGAGATCAGACACTCGCCGCCGGGGACTTCTCTTCTTCTTTCTCTTTCTCTGTTGTGGGTATTTGTGAGTTCTGGGAGAAGTGCACAATCCGAGTACTATTCATTTGGCTTTATACTAGAGTGCACTTGGGCTTTAGTCGCATCTTTCATTTGTGTCCGAAATGCCCTTTGCTTGATGCACAAGTTGTACTTTCTTCACATGTGACTTCAATTTGAACTAGGTCAACTTCTTGAAATGATCGGACCGTTGGATCAATCGTGACAATCTGCTCCTCAGACTGTGCCTTCATCCTGTCCAAGATAGGATCTCGTGATATGCGCTGATCGGTCCTTGTCCTCACATGTGAGTTCCCATGTCATGGGAACTGTCCTCTTCAGAGTTCCTTTGGGAGAAACTCTTCATCGTGTAAACTTGTGTTCTCTGGTCATTCCTAAGAGTTCCCATTACATGGGAACTTTCATCTTCAGAGTTCCCTTGATGGGAACTCTTCATTGTGTGCTTCTGTGATCTTTGGTCATTCGTGGAAGTTCTTTGCTCAACTTGTGTTCCTTAGAAATACTTGATCGAAGCACATTAGTTCCCTTATAGCGTTTGTCATTATCAAAACTCGGAGAACTGTATCGTTGTTTCGATGTTTAGAACCAGAGGTCCCAACATCGTTCCAACAATTTCCCCTTTTTGATGATGACAAACCTATCACAAAAATCAGCAAGTATTTCAAAGCATGATATGCAGATGAGTTCCTACGCGTATTCCTAGGGAGCCACTTCTTGTGAATCACTGAGTTCGTACTTAGCTTTTTATGCAATTGTCCCCCCTTAGCTATAGCATATTCTATGATATCTTTTCAACTTAACTCATCTCGCATTTTTTGTCTTTCCCCCTTTTGACATCATCGAAAACAAGTAAACACATAAATAAGGAAAGAAAAGAACACGCAATCATACTAAAAGCCATTCATTACTTAAGCGAAATATATACATAGGAACACTAGAAACAATATTTGTGGGAACATGGAGGCGAGGAAAAAGAAGGAAAAGATCATGGGCTTGGTGGGAACAGGGCATCACAAAGCCGTGTCAAGACTTGGACCAACTTTTCTTGGCCTCTAGCGATTTGTTCTTGGTCCCTTGCCATCTTTTCTTGGTTCCTGGCCATCTTGTCGAGAGTGTTGGCAATGTGCACCAACACTGGAGTGTTCCCATCCTGGGTGCCTTCACCAGATGGCAGCCTTTCTTGTTCCTCTACTGGCTCAGAGTGACGCATTTTGTGGACCACAGAGATGTCCAGTTCCCTTCCTATGGTGACCTCTTCTCTGGAGGTGTCGTAGAGGCCCTCTCTAAGCAAGAGTTTCTTGATAAGGCCAGCGTAAGGGAGGGGGTGGGACTTGGAAGCCATGCACTTCTCCATGTGCCTGAGAATTATGCGAGGAAGATTGATGGGCTTTTTGAGGAGGAAGTGGTAGAGGATAATGGCATCAGGGATGTTGATAACAAGACGCTTCTCCTGGCGAGGGATCACCATGTTTATGATGAATTGATGGGCCAGCTTTGCAATGAGGGACAAGTGATGGGTAGAGGTGCCAGTGGTGGGAACACGGCCCTCATAGATCGTGTTGTAGATCACCTCGCTGTCGTAGTCGCCCCAGCTTTTGGCGGGCAGTTCCTGGAGGCCCTGGACGGGGACCTGTAGTTGAAGGCGGATTGTGGATGTGGTGAAGATGAAGTCATCGCCTTCGAGGGAAAGAGTTCCCTTGGTGCCGTTGTCGTGGACCACAAAATGGTTGTAGAATCGGCGCACCTGAGAGGGATCGATACTCACGGCCTCACTACACATGTGTTCCCATCCTTGGGCCTTGATCAGGTCCCATAGTTGCCCTAGCCCTTCATCCGTGAGCTGTTTTTCTGAGAGGATGAGGGGGGGGGGGGGGGAAGGAGCTTGCGATTCTCAAAGATATGAATTTTCTGGGGCACAGTTCCTTTCCCTTTCTTCTTGGAGTTCCCCCTAGAGACCGTAGTCTTTCGTTTTTGCTGAGGGGGGTCAGCCGCTTCGATCATGAGCGGGCGGGTCCTTTCCTGTGGGACCTCTGCCGACACCACCATTTGGTGTCCGGGAGTTGGGATGCCAGCAGGCTCTGTGGCATTGGTGGCCTCCTCGTATTCGTTAGTGTCGTCACTGGAGGTCCCTTCATCAGCGGAGGAGGTCAGCCCAGTTTCCTCCTCGTCTTCTTCTTGATGATGACTGCCTTGCCCAGCACCATCAGTTGATGCTAGGTTCCCTTCTTCTTGGGCCTTGCCCCCTTGGTGTTCGGAAGGCCCCGTGAGTGCGCCTTCGAATTCTGCCTCGAGGGCTTTGAGTTGGGCTTCCTCTTCAGCAGTTCCCAGGAATACGGGCGGCAGTTCCTTGGACTTTTTGCGAGCGATGACTCCAATGGGGAGATCATCCTCGTCAGAATCGAGGTCGATTGTTTTCTGGGCCGAAGGAGGTGGGGAAGGGAGTTTTATTGTAGTAGGAGAAGATGGAGGTGGAGGAGAATGTTGTGGAGTTGGGACCTTGGGTGTGGAAGGAGGAGGAGTAGGGGTTTGAGCCTTGGGACTTGAGGTCCCAGGGGCAGATTTTGAGGTGGGGGATTTAGTAATGGGGGAGGTGGGTGGGGGAGCTCTGGGGGAGGAGGATGAGTGAGGGAGGTTGGAAGTTCCCTCAGTGATAGGGAGAGAAGAAGGAGAAGTTGTGGAATCGGTTTGAACAGGAGGTGGTGGAAGTTGATGCTGGGATTGAGAGTTCCCAGAGGTGGAAGGAAGAGGAAAAATGAGTGGGGGTTTTGCGACACAGGAGGTGGGTTTGGAGCAGTTAAGGTAATCTTCGAATTTGAAGTGAGGTTTCTTCTTTTCGGAGTGAGGGGGGGAGGAAGAGATCTCGGAGTGTTTGCGTTTGGAGGATTTGTGTTTGGATTTTGAGGAGTGATGTTTGGATTTGGAGGAGTGATGTTTGGATTTGGATTGTTTGGGTCTCTCTTGTTTGGAAGGGGATTCGGATCTGAAACTGTCGACGATGACAATCGCGGAGGAAGAGGGAGGTGGAAGAGTGGAGGTCGGCGGTGCTGGAGGTTGCGCCGCCGAAGGAGGAGGAAGAAAGGGACTTACATAATTGTAAAGTCCCTCGATGAGCACATCGCGAAGAGCTTCATCTTGCTCTTTCTCGATGTCGTCCATCATAGAGAGAAAAAGGGATTTAGGATGTTCTTGAATCCATGCCTTCATCTCGGCATAAGAATGGGCTGGAGCCATTTGAGAAAAGTTTTGGAAAGAGAAGACTTTTGGAAGTTTTCTCGAAAGAGGGAGGAGGCAAAGTTGCAGAGGAAGAGAATGACAGGGAAGGATGAGGAGGAAGGAACCCAAAAGTGGTAAAGTAGGGTTTTATGTGAGAGAGAAAGACGAGGGTAGAAAGGGAAGTTGAGAAAGACCTCGATAACCGTTGGCCAATGAATGTGGAGGAGCGTTTCAACTTCCGTATCACACTTCTGACGCGTGTCGCTTTCTTCCAAGGGAAGTCACTTCGAGAGATTCAAATGCTTGGCTCATAATGCTTCGAATTCTGACACAATTTCCCGTTTCCCAAGTGACGTTTCATTTCTCAGATCCAATGTTCCCTGCTTTTGCCCATCAGTTCCCATGATCTTTGGAAAGGTCGTTTTGAGTGGAGAGGTTAAGGGAACTCACACTCAATTTTCTGTGAGGCTAGGGAACTCAAAAGAGAACCAGACAATTGCAACTCGATTTTGGGATAAAGAGTTTGGCTCATGAGAAACGTTTGTCTGGTCCTTAGCTTAGGGTAGGTTTTATGATCAACCGTCATAGTGGCTTGTAGAGAGGGTTAAAGGGAACTCTGGTTGATCATTTTGGGCCAAAAGAGATAATGTTCCTCTATGCATATCAAGCTCTAGACTAGTAATATGGCAAAATGAAAGCACTGAGTCCTACAGTTCCCTATCATGCATTTCTAGTTAGACTAATCAAGCATTGAGGGAGAGACAAACAGGGACTTGTTTAGTTTAGAGTTATCATCCCCAGAAGCATTCGAAAATGCTGGTAGGGACGTCTGTCTAAAGCTTTGGTGAGAATGTCCGCAATTTGCTCTTCCGTTCTACAGTGTTGCATAGAGATGTTCCCATTTTCAACATTGTCACGTAGAAAATGATGCCTAATGTTTATGTGCTTAGTCCTAGAATGATGCACAGGATTTTTGGAAATGTTAATGGCACTAGTATTATCATAGAGTATAGGAACTGGGCCAAATGACATACCGTAATCCTGAAGTTGGGACTTGAGCCATAGTACTTGGGAACAGCATGATGCGGCAGCCACGTATTCTGCTTCAGCTATGGAGAGTGCCACTGAATTTTGCTTCTTGGATCCCCATGAGACTAAGCATGACCCAAGGAACTGGGCCATTCCTGATGTGCTCTTTCTATCAACTAGGTGCCCAGCAAAATCTGCATCTGTATAAGCAATGAGCTCAAGGGAACTGTTCCTTGGATACCAGAGGCACAAGTTATCATTCCCTTTGAGGTACCTGAAAATCCTCTTCACCTCTTTCAGGTGTGATTCTTTGGGATTAGCTTGAAAACGTGCACATAAGCACACTGAGAACATAATATCGGGCCTACTAGCAGTTAAGTATAGGAGAGAGCTAATCATACCTCTAAAGTTCCTTTGATCGACACTTACCCCTGTTTCATCGGCATTGAGCCTGGAATTTGGTGAGATGGGAGTGTCGATGGGCCTTGAGAGGTCCATCCCATACTTGACTAGCATTTCTCTGATGTATTTTTGTTGATGAATCCTTGTTCCCTCCTTTGATTGAGATATCTGGAGTCCTAGGAAGAACGTAAGTTCCCCTATGAGACTCATCTCAAACTCACTGCTCATGAGGTCCTTAAATTTTTCTACAAGAGTTTCGTTAGTTGCTCCAAAAACAATGTCATCAACATAAACTTGAACAATCAAGATATCCTTAGACTCTTTCTTAAGGAAAAGAGTTTTGTCTATGGAACCTCGAAGGTATCCATGAGATAGAAGGAACTGAGCAAACCTGTCATACCATGCTCGAGGGGCTTGTTTGAGTCCGTAGAGGGCCCTCTCCAGGAAGTAGACATGGTTGGGTAGCTTATCATCTTCGAATCCTGGGGGTTGAGCTACGTATACTTCTTCTTTGAGGTGCCCATTTAGAAATGCCGTCTTCACATCCATTTGGTATAGCTTGAATCCTTTGTGGGCTGCATTGGCTATGAGAAGACGAATGGCCTCGATCCTTGCAACTGGCGCGAAGGTCTCGTCATAGTCGATCCATTCTTCTTGTCTGTAGCCTTGAGCAACCAATCGAGCCTTGTTCCTAGCTACGGCCCCAGTATCATCGAGCTTGTTCCGAAAGACCCATTGAGTTCCTATGATATTCTTGTTTTTGGGCCTAGGAACTAGCTTCCACACCTTGTTCCTCTCAAATTGGTGTAGTTCTTCTTGCATGGCTTGGATCCAGTCTGGGCCCCTTAGGGCTTCTTTGATGCTTTTTGGTTGCACCAGTGAGATAAAAGCATTAAAAGCACAGAAATTATTGAGAGAGGAGCGAGTCAGAACACCTTTGTCAAATGGAGTGATGATGTTGTCAATAGGGTGATCTCTCTTTTGGTGATAATTCCTTGTTCGAAAGTTCGAGACATCAACCTGTTCCCTTGACTCTTCATCTGTGTCTTGAGCCTCCTCTTCCTCAGGGGAAGCTTCATCGCTGGGACTTTCGTCAGGATTCTCTGCGGAGTTCCCTCGTTGTTCCCCTTGAACATTGGATTCTGGCACACTTTCATCTTGGGGAACAAGAGAGTTCGATGCATCTTGCGGTTCTTCTGTTGAGGAGGGAACTTCAAAGGAGCTTTGATCTGTGGAGTTTTATTCTCCTTCGTTGTTCCCTGATTGTGGGACGTTGTTCCCGCTTGGATAGTCTTCATCTCTCTTTCTTGGTTCATCCTCGTCGTCTTCTTCTTCTTGTCTGACCAGTTTGAACAGAGTTCCCTTTCCTTGGGCTTCTGTTCCCATATTTACAGATTTTTCGTCGAAGATGACATGAATTCTTTCCTCGATCTTCTTGGTCCTCTTGTTGTAGACCCTGTACGCCTTGCTTTGGGAAAAGTATCCCAGGAATATCCCTTCATCACTTCTGGGGTCAAATTTGTTGAGGTTATCCTTCCCATTGTTGTGGACGAAGCATTTGCATCCAAAGGTCCTTAGATGAGAGATGTTTGGCTTTCTTCCTTTGATCAGCTCGTAGGATGTCTTTTTGATCATGGGCCTCGTCATTGCTCGATTCAGAATGTAAGTAGCTGTGAGATGACTTCAGCCCAGAAGCTTGGAGGAACTCCACTCTCTAGCATCATGGTCCTTGCCATGTCTTCTAGAGTTCTGTTTTTCCTTTCCACCACACCATTTTGTTGAGAAGTCCGAGGAGCTGAGAAATTGTGGGATACACCGTTGTTGTCGCAGTACCTTAGGAACTCTGAGTTCCTGAATTCAGTTCCGTGGTCAGATCTGAGTGACTTGAGCTTGATTCCCATGCTCACTTCCATTTTCTTGATCAGCCTCTCGAACTCTTTGAAGGTATCTGATTTTGATCTCAAGAAAAGCACCCATGTAAATCTCGAAAAGTCATCAATTAAGACATACATGTACCTTTTTCCTCCGTAGCTTTCAGTGTCCATGGGACCACAGAGATCCATGTGTATTAGTTCCAATGGTCTTGTAGTGCTGACCACCATCTTGGGTTTGAACGAGCTCCTGGTCTGCTTCCCACGAACACATGCTTCGCACATCTTGACTCCTTCAAGGTTGATTCGTGGGAGGCCAATGACTAGATCCTGTAGATAAAGCTTCAAGATTTGATTGACACCTTCATGGCCCAGTCTCTTGTGCCAGAGTTCCGTTTCGTCAAGGGAACTTGCCATGCACAGTTTCCTTGGTGGCTCAAAGTCTGTATCCACCACATATATGTTGTTGGACCTTCTTCCTTTCAGGATGATTTTGTTAGTCTTCTTGTTGATCACTAGACATTCCTTTGAGTCAAAGGTGACGATGTTGTTCCCTTGATCAAATAACTGAGAGACGCTCAAGAGATTGAATCCCAGATCTTTCACCAAGTTAACGTTGCTGATTTTGATTGATTTGTTGAGTAGCACTTCCCCTGTTCCTATGATCTCTCCTTTATTTTTGTTGCCAAAGGACACATGACCTCCTTCGGCCTTTGGGTGGAGTGAGGTGAGGTTGTCTTTGTTTCCGGTCATGTGGTTGGAACATCCACTGTCAATGACCCATGTGCTGTTCCACCTCACTGCCACCTACAAGAAAAGTAAGTTTTTGAGGACCCAGGTAAGATGACTCTTGCCTGGTCCCTTTCAAGGGAAGACAGTCTCAAGTGGCACATAATCAGCAATGTTAATATCATGAGAGTACTTGTTATAGTCAAAGTTCCTATGGTTGTTTCTTTTAGTGGGAACTCTAGCAGGCTTGTTGGTTTGTTGATTTTGCCTGTTCCAGTACTCGTGATTTCTCTGGGCTTGGGCCTTAGCTTTGGGACAGCTTTCCTTGTAGTGCCCATGAGCACCACATTTCCAACAGGTCTTATAGTATTCTCCTAGGTAGTACTTAGGATGGGGTCTCTGTATCCTGTTCCTATCCATAGTTTCCTTGTTGTACACTCTAGACCTGTTTCCTTTAGCTATTTGAACATACAACTTGTGTCCAGTGTTCCCAGTGTAATAATATACTTTTCCATTCACCCCACTTTCCAGAACACGGATTTTCTCTTCCAAGTGTGCATTTTTCTGTTTCTCACACTGAAGCTCTAGAGCCCTACACTCGTTTATCTCTTTTTCACTCAAAGGGGACTTCCCTTTTCTAGGGCTCTCTGACTCATACCCTATTCCGTGTCTGGCAGGGACAAACTTGGTTTGAGAACTAGAGGCTTCAGAGTTCCCTTTTGCTTTACTCAGATTTTGTAGAAGGGGGTATTTTCATCACTTTCTAGGGTTTTAAGCTCATCCTCAAGTTCTACAATGTGAGACAAATAGGACTGCAGTTTTTCTAGAAGGGACACATAGTTGGGACATGGCTCAAGACCAACTAGTTCAGCATTGGTGTGTTCCGATTTTTCCAACTTCTTTTGCAATTTAATGTTGTGTTTAACGAGGCTTGAAAGAATTTTAAGCAACTCAGGTTTTTCATAGTTATTCAAGGAGGCAAGAACGGATTCAGTAGTTACCTCACTGGGTTGTTCCCCAGTGGTGTCTCCTATGGCCATTGCGCACATGTCGGGTGATGCCCAAGATTCGGGATCTTCGTCTTCGTCATCGTCCCAGGTGGCGATGTAGGCCTTCTTGCCTTGCTTACGGTCGTCAGCTCCCAGTGGGCACTCCTTTGCGAAGTGTCCCTTCTTGTAGCATTTGTAGCATGTGACGTCCGAAAGATCCTTCTCAACAGTTTTTCTTTGGGAACTCTGTCCTTTCTGTGAGTTCCCATTTCCCTTTTTGAACTTTCCCTTGTAGAATGATCGAAGGGCCCTTGTTACGAGGACTAGTTCCTCATCCTCTTCTTCTTCGGATTCTTCATGTTGCTCTTGAATAGACTTGAGCACCTTTTCAAGTTTAAGGGCGATCCCTTGGTGTGCCCTCTTTTGCTCCTTGTCATCTATCTTTCTTTTCTCATGTCCCACCGGTTTTCCAAAGACCTGGTGAAGCATAAGAGTTATGTTTTCAGGGTTCTCCTTGAACATCGTTCTTTCATTTGCCCACTTTCCAGTCAGTCCGTTGAAGAGTTGTTGAACCTTCATTTTATCAGTGATTTCCTCCTTGGTGATCCCAAGACCAACCATCTTAGTGCAAAGTCCCTCGAAACGAGATTGGTAGCTATCGACGGATTCTCCCATTTCCATTTGGAAATTGAAGAACTCTCTCCTCGCATTCATCTGAAGATCTTCTCGGAGGTCTGAGTTCCCAATGTGCATTTGTTGGATGGCTTCCCACACTTCCTTTGTTGTGTCTAGATTTGCCACCCTATCACAGTCTTGCACCGTCATAGCGTTCTTGAGATACTGTATGGCCTTGAAGTTGGCCTCCATACACTTATACTCATTTGGCCCCCATTTGGAAAGGTCATTCTCAATCGCTGGATCAATTTTGAAGTTCCCTTTCTCGATAACGCACCAAGCCTGGTAGTCCTGGCTTCGCATCCAATTTTTCATGTCGCGTTGCCATACTTCGAATCTACCAGTGATGAACCTTGGTGGCTTGCTGTTGTTGTGACCGACTTGGGTGAGTTCGTGAGCCATTTTGAAACCTGCGATGCTAACACAAATCTAGAGCGACCAAGCTCTGATACCAATTGTTGGATCGTAACCGGTTAGCTTAGAGCTTGGGAACTGGCTGTTAACCTGTTCCCAAGGCAACGGAAGAAAATATCGCAAGTATTAAAAGGAAAGAGTGAACACAGTTCCTTATAGAGGAACCCCACTACAACCAACTAGTTGTATGGGTAAACCTCTACCTCCGCTTGGAGGATTTTGAATGACTTACTTATATTATTGATTTGTTCCTTAGTTACAAACAACCAGATTCAAACTTCTCTGTTCCTACGAGTTCTACCTAACTCTAGCAACACTAATGAATCTTCTCAACTGAGTTCCTAAGAGAACAACAATCACTAAATAAGTAACTCAAACCTTACACCGAATCGCAGTTCCCTTGCTCCTGGAAACTCGGCTTCACCGTCGTCGAGATCAGACACTCGCCGCCGGGGACTTCTCTTCTTCTTTCTCTTTCTCTGTTGTGGGTATTTATGAGTTCTGGGAGAAGTGCACAATCCGAGTACTATTCATTTGGCTTTATACTAGAGTGCACTTGGGCTTTAGTCGCATCTTTCATTTGTGTCCGAAATGCCCTTTGCTTGATGCCCAAGTTGTACTTTCTTCACATGTGACTTCAATTTGAACTAGGTCAACTTCTTGAAATGATCGGACCGTTGGATCAATCGTGACAGTCTGCTCCTCAGACTGTGCCTTCATCCTGTCCAAGACAGGATCCCGTGATATGCGCTGATCGGTCCTTGTCCTCACATGTGAGTTCCCATGTCATGGGAACTGTCCTCTTCAGAGTTCCTTTGGGAGAAACTCTTCATCGTGTAAACTTGTGTTATCTGGTCATTCCTGGGAGTTCCCATTACATGGGAACTTTCATCTTCAGAGTTCCCTTGATGGGAACTCTTCATTGTGTGCTTCTGTGATCTTTGGTCATTCGTGGAAGTTCTTTGCTCAACCTGTGTTCCTTAGAAATACTTGATCGAAGCACATTAGTTCCCTTATAGCGTTTGTCATTATCAAAACTCGGAGAATTGTATCGTTGTTCCGATGTTTAGAACCAGGGGTCCCAACATCGTTCCAACTTATATACTCCGTAGCATGTAGCTTTGTAAGGACCGCCATGCATAATTGGTGTACGTAGCCTCCATATTTGCCATGACATGATCATGCTCGGATTTCCTTTTGTGTAATATTCATTTATTTATTTTTGTGCAATAATTGGTAAGGTTTTTCTTACATAAATATTAGTTTAACTCTTTTCTTATTGTTTAGAACCAATATTTGATCGATCAATGACTAATCGGCTAAATATGCTTTCATCTTAGTGTATTGTGATGGATCACAAAAAATTCGTTTGCTAAATGATAAGAGAGATGACCGAAGCAAAGGGAGAAAGCGAGGGGGATGACAAGAGAAGACTCGGAATTCGAGGTAATAGTGTAATGTTGCCTCTAAGAACATGCACCCTACAAAATCTTACAAAGCCAGATGACACCTACATCCGCGCGTGCTCAATTGGACAATGCGCCTTCCCTTCTTTATGAAGAGCCCATAAAATCAGCTAAAGGTCCAAGGACCCTGAGGCAAGTGAGTAACTCCCACAATACCCAAGTATAAACTGCGAGCTCGTCTCACTTATCGTTTGGCGGTCCTTCTTGAACAACATGTTGAAAGGACGACGGACGATGGGTGCGGCCACAATCCACGAGGAGCCTAATCAGTGATGACGATCAATGACATCTGTGAGCGGGTAAAACAAACATAGTTACCATAATTATTTTCGTTATCAACATTAAAGGTATTTCTTAAATTACTGCGTATTTATTATTATTTTTATTTATTTTCCTATTATTTAAAATATGATAGTTGTGCAACTTAATGGAAGATTCTATCCTTCAAATATGAAGGAATTAAACTTGCAAAAGGGGGGAATATTCCTAGCTTGGGCTCTAAGGCATCTGACTAGCCCTAGGATATGTGTAAAGTCGACCCCTCTGATCTCCTTCTTCCATTATAAATACACGCATTCGCCGTGTAGGGAAGGCCACATGTTGAATATCGGCACATTTTGAAAACTTGAACATGTTAAAAGTCGCTTAGCTCGGCTGTTAAGGGATTCCTTGCTTTCTCGTTGTACCTCGACGTTCGAATTGACAGACTGCTCTTTTGACTTAGGCATCGGAGGTGGATTAGGGGGTCCCCGCCCCCTGTGTCCATTGTTTTGTAGGTTACAGGTTGAAAGAATCAGTTTGGAATGGAAGAAGAAGGAGCATTCAATTGGTGCATTGAAGACAGAATTTTTGTGAACTAACAACATCGCAATCCTCCCACTCCACCAATCAACAATCAACATCTCGAAGATCCAACAAATAACACTCACATCGAAAGATCCCGAAACTTCAACTAGAGTTGCATGTTCAAATACCAATGACAGGACAACACACTGCACGCCTCTCACTCCACCAATCAATAATGAACATCTCGAAGATCCAACAAATCTCTCTCACATAGAAAGATCTTGAAACTCCAACTAGAGTCGTACCTTCAACCAATGACATGACAACACATCATACACCTCACTCCACCAATCAACAATCAACACCTCGAAGATCCAAAAAATCCCTCCCACATCAAAAGATCCCGAAACTCCAATTGGAGCTACACCTTCAACCAATGATAAGACAACTCGTCCGTCGCACATCTCACACTCCACCAATCGACCAGTGACACCACGAAGATGAATAAGATTCTACCAAATTGAGGAATCCCAACTTCCGGTCTCCCCCAACATCTATAAATGGTGGAAGAAGGGGAAGACTGCAAGCGTTCGAAAAACTTCTCTTGCTTAAGATCTTTTCTGATTGAATAGAGATTCAACATGTGAAAACTTTTTTTTTGTAGAAATTCGTTATTTATGTTGATAGGGATTTACTTAACAACAAATAAATTTTTAGTCAAGACTCCGTTGAGTATAGGGAGTCAGGATTGTCCACGGGAAGCAAGGTTGTGTTTAACTACTATTCTTAGAAAGCAAAAGCGCGCAAAACGGAAACAAAACAAGGATGATCAACTAAATAACGGCTCGAACAGGTCGGTACCGACCTTGTCAGGGTCGGTATCGACTCTGGACTTAAGATGAAACGAAGCAAAACAACGCAGGGAAACACAGTTTCGGTACCGACCAGAAGGGGGTCGGTAACGAAGTAAACTGGGAATAAAAACGAACTTTCAAATGGGAGAAAAGCTCTAGAACAAGGGTCTACTGCAACATAATCATGCAATCGGGATAATGTGAATCATAAATATCATGCATTGAATATAAAGTCATCAACTTTCGTTGATTAAAACAAGTAAATCGACCTATTTTCATGAACCAACTCACTTTCTACCTATTTTTTATCCAAAGTTTGTAACTTTCGTTATCAAACATTATCAACATTCAAGTTCATAACTTTCTCTTTCTATTAATTAAGAAATAAACTCGAATTACCTTGACTTTCGTCAAAGCATAAGCACAAAACAAGTAGAGAAAAGATAGAAGGCATTCAATCATTCATCACACACCATTCATGCACAATCATGTCGGGTTTTCAACCCGATCCTAGAATAAACGACTACTGTCTACTGACACATGCTTAAACATAAACAAGCAGAATATTTGAATGAAAACATGTCTTTAGATTGAAAACACACTTACTTGAATCCCAAGACATAAAATTCTCTCCTAAACCGATCTCTCACAATCCAGAAAGCGAGAGTACAATTGCGTCTCTTTTCTCAAGTGTCCAACTCAAAAATCCAATCCCCAAAACAAAGGCTAGGACAAGGTATTTACACTAGAAAAGCTATCTAAAAAGTTTCCATAAAGATAGAACTTTCTAAAACTAAAAGATTACGGAATAAAACATTAAAAACTCGAAGTCGGTCGCGTCTACCGACACAGGGCACCCTCGGTGTCGACCTTGTCAGGGTCGGTAGACTCCTGCTGAACTCTCGTTGACTCCGTCTTTGCTGCAAGCCTCGGTATCGAACCCACAGGGTCCGTAACGAGCCTGTTTTTCCTTGTTCCTTTGTACGTTTTCACAACTTCTTTTGGATTTTTCGGGATCTCTTCAATGTCCTTGTCTCCTCTTTATCTTGATGCCTCCAGAATGCTCCAACTTGCTTCAAAAACCTACAAAAAACACAAAAATAGAGTAGCTTCCATACTTTTCTCAAAATATGCAAACTCATCTAAAAAAACACAAATCTAACACAAAAGCACAACTAAACTAAGCTAAACAACCAAGAAAAACACTTAAATTCTAAGCTAAAAACACGAACATCAAAATACCCCATACTTATGCTTGCTTGTCCTCAAGAAATCACTAAACATAAACCAAAACCAATCAACACATTCCTCAAGTAATAGCCCTAATCAAAAAGCAACATCAAAGCATTAGTGAAAATAGCAAGTGACTCTTAATGTCATCACACATATATGAACAACAAGTAGAAATAAGAAATCACAATCCAACCTCACTAAGGATAAAGTGTTTCACTCAACTCTCATGTGTTTAGACTTATAAGTTCAACTCTGAACTCAATCAAATATGCAAAAACTCATTAAAAATTGGAACTTATATCACCAAACTCTCCACCAAAAATTGCCAAAACAAGAAAAGATAATCAAGAGAACTTAGGCTCAATGAAAAACTTCATAGAAGTTTCCATTCGGTCGGGTTGTAATGGGGCTTGGTAATGACAATAAAGCATGGAAATATTTTGGTCATGTGGTGCTCATAATATCCAGCAATAAAGACTCCTAAAACTCACACACAAAACTCTCATAAAAGAACATACCAAGCTCACTCTTCTTTAAGCTCACCTGTCTTCTTTCACTCACCAATTAAAATCCTTGAAAGTCTCATAAACATAAACAAACTCTTGGTTTAAACCTTAATGCACTTGTTTTCCTTAAGCTCACTCTTCTTTAAGATCACTCTTCTTTAAGCTCACATGTTTTCTTTTTCCTTTTCTTCTGAATTTTTTTTCATCACTGGAAAGGATCGGTACCGACTCGATTGGGGTCGTTAACGAGTCTGAGTTCTTTTTTTTTCCTCTGCTGGGATAACCTCGGTACCAACCCTTACAGGGTCGGTAACGAGCTGAAACTTCATTCTTCTTTTCTTCTAACTCGTGCACTTCTTTACCAAGAGATTTTTTTACAACTTAACAAAGAGACTTCCAATCTACCCAACCAATCGTTGTTTTTTTTTCCAAACCAACACACATCTTTCACTCAATAAAAAAATCTCTTACCAACTAAGTCCTAATCCCCTGATAGGGTCAAGCTTATATCGGCTAGGGAAATAATTTTGTGGAGCTAAAAATAAAAGGCTTCAGGCTCAAATTGGCATCAAAAACAAGGAATAATGCAAGGGTGGATATGGATTAATAAGGCTTATGAAAAATTTAGTTCTTTATCATATGATTTCACAAGTAATGAACTAAAATCTTATAGAGGCTTTGAGAAATAGATAACCATCACAATCTCAAGAGATAATATACATATAGAGAGTAAATCACACATGAAAATCAAGGCTAAATAAGCTCACAAGGTCATTTTGTTGGATTGCAATAAACTCATGCTAAAAGTCATATGCATTCAGTTTCATCACATGATAATTCACAATTAAAAACATTTTCATCATAAGATTCGGGCTAAACTATCAAAAACATGTTAAAAGGAATTGCATGGTCATGCAAGCAAAAGCAATCATAGAACCATAAAATCAAGGGTACTTATTTGTTCTAAAATCTTTTTGTTGTTTTTTCAAATTTTTCAAATTTTTTTTCATTTTTTTATGCAAAGGAATGCAACTTAAAACAACTAAAACAAACAAACAAGACAAAAAAAAACTTAATAAAAACTTAAAAAAAAACACAAACATAAGAACACATAAGTTTTCTTTTCCCTCCCCACCCCATACTTAAGCAATACAGTGTCCCCACTGTAGAAACAAAGTAAGACAAAAGAAAGAGATAGGGAAAAGCAAATGAACTCACAAAGTGGTTGTCGAAGCCGTGGAAACATTCCTTGAAACATCCTTGAAAAAGAGAGAAAAATCAGTGCTTGGGCAAAAAGTAGTGGATACATCCAATCTCCGTCCTTGTTGACCGAGATAATTCCTTCTTTGGCCAAATAGTGGATCCTAGGATCCGAAGGATGATGCGAAAGATCGGATTGATTATGTGAGAACCAGGGAGGGCAGGTGTTGTGGGACTGATTTCCCTTGTGATGTAACCCCATATTTTTGCAACTTTGAAGTCATCTGGTGCTGAGTAATCACGGGAGGGGTTAGGAAAGTGGAGAAGAGTGTTGAACTCGGACATGGTGAGCTCGTAATCCTCATTCCCGATCCTGAACCTAATCTTCCCCACCGACTTCTTATTCTTAAACTGGGTGCAGAGGGTGGCCACAAATTCAGAGGTGAGGGCCGGGTAGTGAGGGATTTCTTCCCACTTTAGGAGGTGAGCCACACCGAGGATGGAGAAGGCGTGCTTGAGGTCCTCATAGATTCCCAACTGCTTCCCATCGACCCTTGAAAACCACCTCGTGTGGTGAGGTTTGTTGAAGACAAGGTTGTAGATCTCTCGTTGCTCAGCGGTCTTCAACACCACATGATCCATGCGTGGTGGAGATGTAGAGGGTGATGATGATGGAGAAGGAGATGGGCTGGCCCTTTTTGTTCTCTTGCCCGCCCTCTTTCTTGCTCGGCTTGTACTTGCCATTGAAAAACCTGTAGAAACACAAACAAACCAAGATAAGATCCACTTATGACAATAACGCACCAAAGAACCCCATACCTGCATTGAAACCAAGCTCATGCAAGTAGATTTCATCATTCTGGAGGGTCAGTACCGATCCTAAGGGGTCGGTATAGAGGTCCTCAAGCATCAAACTGTGCACTGGGTTGGAAAGGGTCGGTACCGACCCTACAGGGGTCAGTATCGAGCCTATGTTTCCAGAATTTGATCCCAAAGTCGAGGGTCAAGGCCTCTATTTAAAACCATTCAACACTTATAAAAGTCTTTTAAGCATGAATCCAAGCAATACCACATAATCAAGCAACCACAACCCCATACTTACTCAAAGCCCTATCTAATCATGCCTAAAATTGCCAAAAATATGGTGTAAATCATGTCAAATCAAGAACGTCTAACCTCATGCTTTTATAATTTAAAGGAATTAAGTTCCAAACATAAGGAAACTAAGTTCATCAAAACAAAACACCAACATCAAAGCAAGGAGGCACAAATCAAGCATGAACAACTCAAACTAGATCTACATCTTGGCATGAAAAATACCCAAAAATTACCATGAATCTTTAAGAAATTCAAGTACAGATTTAGAGTTGAGAAACCATACCGTAGATTGAAGAATGTAGAATGAAAAAACAATGGGTTTTTAGGGTAATGAGGGTATGTGAATCGATAACGAACAAAAGTGGAGTTTGCTCGGTACCAGGGTGGGGGTACGCGGTTTGCGAACTGGTGTGGGACGTGACAGCGGGATTTTGGTGGTTCGTGGTGCGAGTGATGGCAATGGTGATTTTAAGAGCAAGAGGGCGTGTTTGTTTTTGGTAAAGGAGGCGCAGTGAGGAAAAGAAAAGGAGTGTAAGGTTTTAAGGCACTTACTTGGGTCGGCACGCGTTTCAGGATTTTTCGCGGTGTGGGTCGATACCGACCCTGTGGGGTTCGGTACCGATCCTGTCTGGGCAACGTTTTGCTCGCTTCGTTGTCGACCCGACTTCTGTAGTACTTTCAGAAAACATTCTATTTCGCAAACTTAACTCTACTCTAAGAAGAAATTAAAAGAGAGCTAACAAAAAGGAGTAAGAAAAGAAAAACTGAACCGGGTTGCCTCTCCTAAGAGCTATTTTTAACGTCATTAGCCCGACGAACTTACCTTGGCTAGTCCGACGATGTGAGAGCCCTAGTGGCCCGAATTTCTTCCTTCGGGTCGGCTTGCTCAAAGAATTTCTTCAACTTGCGTCCATTGACTTTGAAGATGGCTCCATTGTTGTCTACTAGATCTACTACTCCATGGGGATAAATATGGTGGACCACGAATGGCCCACTCCATCTTGATCTCAGCTTACCTGGAAAAAGGCGGAGTCTAGAGTTAAAGAGGAGTACCTTGTCGCCAACTTCATAAGTTTTAGGCACCAATTTCTGGTCATGCCATCGCTTTGTACGCTCCTTGTAAATCTCAGCGTTCTCATACGCCTTTAGCCTCAACTCCTCTAGCTCTTGCAATTCCATGAATCGTTTTGCTCCGGCCTTGTCGAGGTCCATATTGAGCTCCTTGAGAGCCCATAATGCCTTGTGCTCTAACTCGACTGGCAAATGGCACGCCTTCCCATACACTAGGTTGTGAGGAGGGGTGCGTAGATGTGTCTTGTACGCTGTTCTGTAAGCCCATAAAGCGTCATCAAGCTTGGATGACCAATCCTTCCGAGAGCAGGAGACCGTCTTCTCCAAAATGCTCTTGATCTTCCGGTTTGAAACTTCAATCCGGCCACTATTTTGGGGATAGTATGGTGTTGCCACCTGATGTGATACCCCATATATAGCCAAGAGAGCTTCAAAGCTCCTCTCTATTAAATGTGAACCACCATCACTAATAAGGACTCTTGCTACTCCAAAGGCCCATTACATCCCGATCCATATCGGGTCATTTTTCTTAACTGTGCAGTGATCCCGAGCCTCGCTGGGATCGCGCATATCACAGATTATATGCGGCGATCACGAGCCTCGCTTGGATCGTGCGTGATAGATTATATGCGGAGATCACGTGCCTCGCTCGGATCACGCATGATAGATTTTTTATTTTTCAACTATGCAGCGATCCCGAGCCTCGCTGGGATCGCGCATCTCACAGATTATATGCGGCGATCATGAGCCTCGTTGGGATCGCAGATGATAGATTTTATGCGACGATCACGAGCCTCGCTCGGATCGCGCACGATAGATTTTATGCGACGATCACGAGCCTCGCTCGGATCGCGCATGATAGATTTTATGCGGCGCTCATGAGCCTCGCTCGGATCGTGCATGATAGAGATTTTGTTGTTCCTAACCCCAAGCGGGAAACGAGGGGTGGATTTGCACAGTTAAAACTGAGAATCTCCAACCCCAATCGGGAAGCGAGGGGTGGATTTGCGCACTTAAAACTGAGAATCTCCAACCTCAAGCAGAACGCGAGGGGTGGATTTGCTCACTTAAAACTGAGAATCTCCAACCCCAAGCGGGAAGCGAGGGGTGGATTTGCACACTTAAAACTGAGAATCTCCAACCCCAAGCGGGAAGCGAGGGGTGGATTTGCGCACTTAAAACTGAGAATCTCCAACCCCAAGCGGGAAGCGAGGGGTGGATTTGCGCACTTAAAACTGAGAATCTCCAGCCCCAAGCGGGAAGCGAGGGGTGGATTTGCGCACTTAAAAATGAGAATCTCCATCCCTAAGTGGGAAGCGAGGGGTGGATTTGCGCACTTAAAACTGAGAATCTCCAACCCCAAGCGGGAAGCGAGGGGTGGATTTCATCGAACGCGCCCTCGATTCAAGGTTTCCATATTGAGATGACAACGGAAAATAACACATCACTCTTTATTCACAAAATTTTGGTGACAACGAGATTTTTCCTAGGAGACCTCTACGCATAATACCTTTCGAGTCGAGCGACATTCCAAGTTTTGCTTAGAGTGCGCCCCTCGCTATCCTTGAGTTTAAAGGCTCCGGGCGCGACTTCTTCCCCGAGGAGGTACGTCCCCTCCCACTTTGGGTCTAGCTTGCCGCCTTCGGTTCGCCTTAAAACGAGATTCCCCGAGACCTAAACCCGGGGTCTGACCTTCTTATCATGATACACCGTCACACGTCGCTTGTATTCTACGAAACGCAGGGCGGCGACTTCGCGGAGTTCGTCCCTGAACTGCAATCTACCCTGAGATTGGCCTCGTTTTCTTTTTTTGTTGAAGTCGAAAACCCTTGCTGAAGGGACCAAGGTTTCCACCGGGACCAACGCGTCCACCCCGTAGGTCAAAGCGAAGGGTGTTTCCCCCGTGGCGCGACGCGTAGTCCTTCGATATGTCCATAGGACAAGCGGGAGAAGCTCCGCCCAGCGGCCTTGTACTGTGCCCAGTCGCTTCTTAAGATCGGACAGGATCCGGGCATTGACATTCTCTACCTGGCCATTTGATTGGGGATGGGCCACTGAGATGGTTATGCCAAGTTCGGAGCAAAAGGTCCTTGTTTCCTCGCAATCGAACTGGGGGCCATGGTCGGTCATGATGGTCATGGGGACCCTAAAGCGACATATGAGGTTTTTCCATAGGAAGTTGCAGACCTTCGTTCCTGTGATTTTTGCCATTGTCTCTGCCTTGAACCACTTCGTGAAGTAGTCGACGATGATGAGGATGTACTGCACCTGCCCCACGACCTTGAGGAAGGGTCCTAAAATGTCCATCCCCCACATCGCAAAGGGTCAGGGTGCATGGATCGAGCGCAGGCGCGATTTGGGGCATGTTGAACGTTGGCGTGCTTTTGGCACCCGTCACACTTCTGAACATAAGCCCTCGCATCTTGCCTGAGGGTGAGCCAAAAGTATCCCAAGTGGGCGATTTTGTGCGACAAGGCACGCCAACCCGGGTGGCCGCCGCAGACCCCCTCATGTGCATCGAACAGGATGTGCTCTACGGCGTCGATCGGCACGCATAGCAAGTTGGGTTCGGCAAAACCTCGTCGATAGAGCCGCCCGCCGATGACACAGTAGCGGGCTGCCTGCATTTTGAGTTTTCTAGCCTCAGCGGGGTCCTCAGGAAGGACACCGCTTTCCACATATTGCGTGATGGGAATCCTCCGGTCCCTGAATTTGACGGAGAGAACCTCGCTGTTAACACTCCGCGAGAGCTTTCTCTCCACCATCACGCGGTTGCCCACCTCTAAGGGAAGGGCCGACCCCAGCCTTGCGAGAGCATCTGCCTTCGTGTTCGCAGCGCGTGGAACGGATTCTACCGCGAATGTTTCTAGGCAAGATACCAAGGCCTTGACTTTTTCTCGGTACGCGGGCAGGAACCCCGTTTTGGTATCATATTGTCCGTTCAATTGCCGCACCACCAACTCGGAATTGGTGTATACTCTGATCTTGTGAGCCCCGTTAAGCAGCGCCATCTCTATCCCGGTAATCATGGCCTCATACTCAGCCTCGTTATTGGTGGTGTCGAAGGCGAAGTTAAGGGCATACTCCCTCTCGATTGAGGGATTGTCAAGAAATACGCCTGCCCCGCCCCCGGCGTTGCACCGCGAGCCGTCGATAAAGACCTTCCATTCCTCCGCTCTCTCGTCAGTCTCGGGAAAGATTACTTCTACGATGAAGTCAGCGAGGGCCTCACCCTTCATCGCAGTCCTAGGGAGGTAGCTGATGTCGAACTCGGAGAGCTCGACTGCCCACTTCGTCATCCGCCCAGAGAGGGCGGACTAGGGGAGGATCAGCCAAAGTGGGAGATCAGAGAGGACCTGGATAGGGTGGGCGTGGAAGTAAGGGCGCAGGCGCCTCGCAACAGTCACCACATCCAGGGCGCAGGCGCTCCGCAGGTTGGAGCACGCGGATGATGAAATAGATAGGGTGTATCGCCTTTCTTGTTAGCACGACGCTGATTGTTTCTGGGCTTACGACCACATACAATTGCAAGTCCTCGCCCGCCTTTGGGGGCATCAAAGTGGGGAGCATTGTCAAGAATGCCTTCAATCCGGAAAAAGCGAGCTCTAGCTTTTCGTTCCAAGCAAACTTTTCGTTCTTCTTTAGGGCCGTGAAGAAAGGTAGCGACTTGTCTGCCAATCGGGAGCATAACCTCCCAGGTAGTTTACAGCATCATTGAGCCGTTGTACCTCGGTTCGAGATCGGGGTGACCTCATTGAAAGAATTGATTCTATCTTAGCGGGGTTCACATATATCCCCCGCTCGCTGATCATGAAACCCAAGAACTTTCCCGAGGACACGCCGAACACACATTTCTCAGGATTTAGGTTGATCCGGTTGTGTCTGAGTGTCGCAAAAACTTCGGCGAGGTCGACCAGATGTTCCTCTGGGTTCTGCTTCGGACCACAATGTCATCGACGTATGCCGAGACTTTCCTCCCCAGATGGTTCTTGAAGATTCGATCTACGAGACGTTGGAAGGTTGCTCCCGCGTTCTTCAAACCAAATGGCATGACCTTGTAGCAGTAGGTCCCATGCTGCGTGATGAAGGATGTCTCTTCCTCATCTCGCGGGCTCATCAAAACCTGATTGTAACCTGAGTAGGCATCGAGGAAGCTCAAGACCACGTGACCCGCCATGGAATCGACCAGCTCGTCGATTGAGGGAAGAGGGTAACTGTCCTTGGGGCAGGCCTTGTTTAGATCCTTGAAGTCCACGCACATGCGCCACTTCCCACTGGCCTTTTTGACTAGCACAACGTTGGACATCCATCTATGGTATTGGACCTCGCAGATAAACCCCGCGGCCAGCAGCTTTCCTACCTTGGCGTTTGCGGTGCTTGCCCTCTCCTCATTCATTTTCCTTCGGCGTTGCAATACGAGACGGGCGGTGACATCCACGTTTAAGGAGTGCTGGGCCACAGTTCGTAGGACGCCGCGGAGGTCTTTTGCAGTCCATGCGAACATGTTGTGGGAGCCAGCAAGCAAGGTCTCTAGCGACGACGCTGACTCCTTGAGAGGCACTCGCCCAAGTAGATCTTTTCTGCCTCGCTACCGAAGGGATTGAAAACCCTTCTTTCTGCCTCTGGGATGGGGAACGTAAAGTCCCGGACTTCGAGATCATCCTCCACCATGAAGACTGGACATTTTTGTTTTGCGGGGGTCGCGTAGCAGACGCGCACCTCCTCTTAGTTGCCCTTGACCTCGCCGACCCCGTCCTCGACGGGGAATTTAATCTTTAGGTGGTAGATGGGTACCACCGCTTGAAATTTCATCAGGGATACTCTCCCGATGATTGAGTTATACACCGAGGGTAAACTCACCACGGTGAACTCCACCATCTCGGTTCGCCTCGTCGAACCAGTACCCAACGTCATCCAGAGGTCAATGAGACCCGGGACATCGACCTCATCGCCAGAGAAGGACGTTAGCTTCCCGGCGTAGGGCTTTAGGGACGTCGCGGAGATGCCCAATTGCTCGAAGGCGCCGTAATACATGATGTCCACGGAAGATCCCATGTCCACCAATACCCGTTTTACCATCTTCGAGCCCAGCTGAGTGTGCACCACCAAAGGGTCAGAGTGTGGCATGTGTAGACCCTCGTCATCCTCAGAGGTGAAGGCTATCCCCATGTGGGACCGCGAGGTTTGTGCGACGCTGAATATCGAGGGATCATGATGGCTTGCCCTCGCGTACCTCTTTCTTTCTGCCTGGCTCGATCCAGCCAACGAGGGGCCACCCGAGATGGTATGAATATACCCATCGGGCATCGTTGTGTGCCCGGATCGTGCCTGCTTTGCGGGAGCTTGCTGTTCGACGTTGTTGGCTCTGTCTTGGCTCGGAGCCTGTGGCACGTTGTTTGCTCTTGAGGCGGGGTTGGTGCGCCCTCTCTCGTTTGGGTTATACAGAGGGCCGCCCTTTCCCCTGTAACCTCATTGCCTCCCTCCGAAGCAATTTCAGCTCCCACCGCCGGTGTTCCTGTTGTTGCTATTGCGGTTGTTGTTGTTATTGTTGTTTCTGTTGTTGTTGTTGTTGTTGTTGGTGGTGCGGTTGTTATTGTTGTTTTTGTTGACGGGGTTCTGGGCTTGCGTCACATACGCATCCTTGGCGGCAGGCACACCCACCTTTTCCTTTCCCTTTGCCTCAACCACAATTTGCTTGTCGGTCCTTGGCCGAGAGCTCTAGTTGACGGCGTCCTCGGCGTATACCTGGGTTGTGAATCGTGATCCGGGCGCACAGGCTGTCATTTGTCGCCGGAAACTTTAGGAAAATGTAATTCTTGAAAGCCCCGTGGCATAGGTTGCCCATGAGGGTGTCTCGCACCGAAGCCTTGTCGATATGCGTGATCTCGGCAACCGCGGTTGTGAACCTTGTAAAAAAGGTGCCCATCGATTCGCCCTCCCCCTGTTCGATGCCACGAAGATCGTGTATATTTTTCTTGCGCTTCCTCGAGCCACTGAAGTGTGCGATGAAGAACTCGCACAGCTGAGCGAACGAGGCCACATACCCGATTTTGAGGCTTATAAACCACGTCATCGCGGCCTTCTCCAGGGTGGTCGGGAAAACGCGGCAGAAGATGGCATCGTTGTAAGAATTGACGTTCATCTGAACAATGAAGTGCTTCACATGTTCTTCCGGGTTTGTCGTGCCATCGTAAAGTCCCATCTGAGGCCTATGGAAGCCCTTGGGTATCAGTGCGCTTTGAATCTCGTCCACGAAGGGTGAGAGGCTTCCAGCCTCAATATGGCGACGTCGCGAGCATGACTTTAGGGTGTGCATAGCGCTCCCCGCTGTTTCGGATAGTTCCGGATCTTGCATCCGAGAACGTCGCGAGTGAGATCTCGAAATCTGCATGGGGTCCCGGGGCGGCCTCTTCGTAGACGAGCCGTTGGTTGATGCCTCGTGCCCCGGCACATGACCCAGAACTTACGTGGGTACGTACTCAGAGTGGGGCTATCCAGGCCCGGGAATGGGGGCGTACGCGGACGCCGGAGGTGCCTGGCCTTGGCCGGGCGAAGGAGCGAAACCTTGATGGTATTGCCCATTGCCCGGATAGGGATATGGGTTCGGGGGGACACCGCCCAGTTCGTACCCCTGAAATGGGTAAGGGTTTTGTGGGACGTTATACGCCCACCCCGGAGGGACCCCGAACGGACAACCCGGTGGCGATCCCATGTTCATCCATTGCGAGGTTTCGGGCATGTTATCGGGGTGCTGGGGGAAGAAATTGTTTGTACAGGCCATTTTGAGGGATTAAAAAGCCAAGGTTCGCGCTAGTCGGGAAACTGCTTAGGGTGAAGAGGTTCCCACAAACAGCGCCAATGATGAAACCTGAAATAATCAAGCGCTAGAAGACAAGAACGGGATTACTTTTATTCGACTAGGCAAACACTTGATTTTATTTATCTCTTTAGAATGAGGTTACAAACAGCGAGACTACAAACAACGGGATTATGAACAGCGAGATTATGCCCTAGATCTCTTTTTGGAGGATTCGAGGTCTCTGCCTAACAAGATTCGAGACCTCCTAACTACTGCGAGATTCTATCACTTAACAGACTTTTAACGAACTCTACTCCGGTTGCAAGCCTAAGCCTGATGTCTTGTGGCGAGGTCGAAGAGTTGATTGTCCATGCGGGGATGATGCTATGTGAAGTGACGTAGCGAGATCTTGATTGAGACGAGGTCTCTTTGGGCGACTTGAAGTCTTTTTGTGGACCTTCACTTGGCTGTAGCGCGGTTTTTAACGATGATTCAACACATCGATCTTCAATGAACAAGATAGTTCTTGAGTTCAAGATTCTCTTCTATTTATAGAGGGTTGAGGAAGATGGTTTTGACGTTTGCTCGATGTAGGACGCCCGAGATCAAGCTCTTTGATTGGTCAAGAGTGAGGCAGTTGATCATTGGTTGAGAATATGGTGGTCGTTGAGTGGTTAAACGGGATGGGAATGTCAGCTTTTGAACAACGAGGTTTTAGGTCTCGTCATGAGTTGGGGAGAGTCCGCCTAACCGTCCTATTTTATGAGTTTGACGAGGTCTGGACCCCGTGATCGTGGTTTTGAGACCTCGCCTGGGCAGGGATTTGCCTTTTTTAGATGGGTATGGCAAAGGCTCTCGAATTTAACCTCGGGAATCCCGCCGGATCCCACTATTCCACGTACTCTGGTCCCACTATTTTCCACTACTTTACGCACCATCATATTACAAAGTCCGAATGGCATTCTTCTGTAAGCAAAGGTCCTATAGGGACAAGTAAAGGTTGTTTTCTCCTGATCATCAAGATGAATGGGAATATGCCAAAAACCGCTATAGCCATCTAAGTAACAAAAGTAATCATGTTGGGCTAAGCGTTCTAGAACTTGATCAATGAAAGGAAGCAAAAAATGATCTTTTCTTGTAGCACTATTTAGCTTCCTATAATTTATGCACATCCGCCAACTAGTTGTGGTCCTAGTGGGGATCAGTTCTCCCTTTTCATTCTCTGTGACAGTCATTCCCCTTTTTTAGGGACTACATGGACCGGACTAACCCATTGGCTGTCCGATATAGGAAAAATTATCCCAGCATCAAGTAGTTTTAAAATTTCCTTTTTCACCACATCTTTCATGTTAGGATTCAACCTACGTTGATGCTCTATTGTGGGTTTGTGATTATCCTCCATGTAGATCCTATGCATGCATAATGAAGGGTATATGCCAGTTATGTCATCCAAAGAATAGCCAATGGCTTTTCTATGGGTCCTAAGTACACGAATTAGCTTCTCTACTTCCTCATCTTTTAATTGAGCATTGATGATGACGGAGAAGGTAGAGTTGGACCGAGAAATTCATACATCAGGGAGTCTGGAAGGGGTTTGAGCGTTGGAGTGGGCTCAACCGGGATAAGAATGGGCTCTTCATGCTTTGTCTTCAGAACTTCCTCGAGGTAATCAAACATCAGAAGCTCTTCATCCTCTGTCAGAGGGGTCGGTATCGATCCAGAGGGAGTCGGTACCGACTCTATTTTGCCTGCTAGGAGCCTCGATACCGAGGTAGTGGTGCTCGGTATCGATGCTGCAGAATTTGCTTGTAGGGTCGGTATCGATGCTGCAGGATCAGTCTCCGCCCACCTTCTTCCCGAGAATGCATCAAAAGCCAACAACCTCTCGATTGGGTCCCCACATTCAATGTAGTCAGTGTGGGTGTAGAGCATCTTGACCTCGGCTTCATTGCTCTCTTTCATGGTGGGGTTGAAACGGAATTCCACCACCTCATCCCCAATCTCAAAAGTTAGGAGTCCCCTCCTAACATCAATTATGGCTCTAGTTGTGGCGAGGAATGGTCTCCCTAAAATGATAGGCACCACCGGGTCTTCGGGCATCTCCATGACAATGAAATCATTTGGGACAAAGAACTTGCCCACTTGAACTGGAAAATCATCCACAACCCATGTAGGCTTCACACAGAATACGCTGCCATGTATAACCTCATGTTTATAGGCTCCAGTGGTCCCATGTTGGCCTTGGTCCAGATTGATAATGGTAGTAAACTCACGCTGGCTCCTAAGTCACATAAAGCTTTAAACCGGTAAGCTTCAATACGAATAGTAATAGCAAACTCACCTGGGTCGCCTAGTTTTTCTAGGAGCTCCAAAGATCGGACCTCGTCGGTCAGCTCAGACATAGACCTCTTCCTGCTAAGAATATCTTTCAAGAATTTTGTATAAGCCGACATTTCGCTTAGGGCTTCAGCGAATGGAATGGAAATATTCAATCCTTGAAGAATATTAACAAAACGCCTAAATTTTAACAATTGCTGATTTTGGCACCCTCAGTTCTGGGTGCATGTACTGCTTGTCATTCTTCGAGATAGTATTCAATTGTTCCTGTAATTGATCTCTATCAGCTTGTAACGCCTCCATTTGTCTGCGCATGCATTCATCTGTTGAGCCATCTCTTCAGGTGTGACGGCCATCGTACGGTTTTCTCGTCTCCTGCGATGAAGAACATGTTCAGGCTCAGTATAGTAATCAGATTGATCAAATTCAAGCCGACGTCGTCCTGTTTGCATAAGCTGAGAAAACAAACAAAAGAAAACAAATTAGAAATAGAAACGGGGTCGGGCTATTCCCTAACCCACAAGTAATCAAACACAACACTGTTGCGTCCCCGACAACGGGCTAATTTGTTGATAGGGATTTCCTTAACAACAAATAAATTTGTAGTCAAGACCCCGCTGAGTAAAGGGAATCAGGATCGTCCACGGGAAGCAAGGTTGTGTTTAACTACAATTCTTAGAAAGCAAAAGAACGCAAAACGAAAACAAAACAAGGAAGATCAACTAAATAATGGCTCGAACAGGTCGGTACCAACCTTGTTAGGGTCGGTATCGACATTGGACTTAAGCTGAAACGAATCAAAACAACACAGGGAAACATAGGTTCGGTACCGACCAGAAGGGGGTCGGTAACGAAGTAAACTGGGAATAAAAACAAACTTTCAAATGGGAGAAAAGCTCTAGGACAAGGGTCTACCACAACATAATCATGCAATCGGGATAATGTGAATCATGAATATCATTCCTTGAATATAAAGTCATCAACTTTCGTTGATTAAAACAAGTAAATCGACCTATTTTCATAAAGCAACTCACTTTCTACCTATTTTTGATCCAAAGTTTGTAACTTTCGTTATCAAACATTATCAACATTCAAGTTCATAACTTTCTCTTTCGATTAAGAAACAACTCGAATTACCTTGACTTTCGTCAAAGCATAAGCACAAACAAGTAAAGAAAAGATAGAAGGCATTCAATCATTCATCACACACCATTCATGCACAATCATGTCGGGTTTTCAACCCCGATCCTATAATAAACGACTACTCACACATGCTTAAACATAAACAAGCCAAATATTTGAATGAAAACATGTCTTTAGATTGAAACAAACTTACTTGAATCCCAAGACACAAAATTCTCTCCTAAACCGATCTCTCACAAACCAGAAAATGAGAGTACAATTGCGTCTCTTTTCTCACATGTCCAACTCAAAAATCCAATCCCCAAAACAAAGGCTAAGACAAGGTATTTATACTAGAAAAGCTATCTAAAAACTTTCCATAAAGATAGAACTTTCTAAAACTAAAAGATTACGAAATAAAAACATTAAAAACTCGAAGCCGGTCGCGTCTACCGACACAGGGCACCCTCAGTGTTGACCCTGTCAGGGTCGGGAGACTCCTGCTGAACTCTCGTTGACTTTGTCTTTGCTGAATGCCTCGGTACCAAACCCACAAGGTCGGTAATGAGCCTGTTTTGCCTTGTTCATTTGTACTTTTTCACAGCTTCTTTTGGATTTTCCGGGATCTCTTCAATGTCCTTGTCTCCTCTTTATCTTGATGCCTCCAGAATGCTCCAACTTGCTTCAAAACCTACAGAAAAACACAAAAACAGAGTAACTTCCATACTTTTATCAAAATATGCAAACTCATCTAAAAAGACACAAAACTAACACAAAAGCACAACTAAACTAAGCTAAACAACCAAGAAAAACACTTAAAAACTAAGCTAAAAACACGAACATCAATTTACGAGGGGGGATCCCTAAAGATTCTAGGCCTCACCTTTAGAGAAAGAAACATCGAGAGTTGTAAGAGGATACACTTTCTAAAGGCGAATAATCTCGAACTGTACAAATCTCCTTTAAAGTAGGCGTGAGTGTTTCTCACATGTAGAATAAAGTGATGAGGGGCCATCTAGGCAGCCTCCACCGGACGCGCCTACGCTATTTGATGGGCCACTCACCCATTCTTGAGCCAAGAAATTACAACGAAAAATGAATGCTTTTGTGGGCTACACAATGGCTAAGGAGGCAAGAGAGAACAAGGATTCAAAGGTCAAGGTCATGTGCATTGTGAGCGCCAACGTCGATCAAGAAGGCACGAGCCAAGGCACGGACGCGACGAGCCATGGCCAAGGCGCTGCGTAGGCCACGCGACGTGCCCCAGCGCGCGCGCGCGCTTGTCCGGGTGGGCACTCTAGCGCCGGCCTCACTTTGGGCCAATTTCCATATTGGGCCATTGTCTATCTTTATTTTAATTAGACTTTATTTGTTATTTTTTTATTTGGAATTTCAGGACATATAAATAGTTTAGGATGTTCATTTTCAGATTTAGACAACTCATTATTGTAATTGTTTTCTCATTGAATAGAGAGAAAACCGAGAGCTTAGGCTTTCAATTGGTGTGTGTGAATGTTTGCTTTGATTTGTTTCAATCTCATTGAAGATTGGTGCCTATCAACATCCACGAGCCCCCTTCTCGTGCTCCAAGGCTTGATCCTTGTTGTGTGGGATTGCAAAGGTTGGTTATTCGTCCATTCGATTAAGTTCTTGTCTTCCATAGGCAAGGGTCTTCTAGTTGTCTCGAATAGTTGATCTTCTAGTCCTGTTGAGTCATTATTTCCATTGTTACGTCTGAGTCTTTGTGTTCATTTTGTTCGTGTCTCGTTTGCACCAAATCTGACCATCGTTATTACTATTTTGTTGTTCGAGTGTGTGAATGTCGAAGATCGGGCACCAAGCGGCTTAACCCCGTATCAAATTGGTATCAGAGCTTTGTTAACAGCGTTCCATTTCGTTCCAAGTCGATCCACCATTAGAGTCTTCAAAACACAAAAAGAGTTCTTCAGGATCATGTTTGATTAATCCAATCTCTTTAATTGAACTTGATAGTACTAACCGGTTGATTACTTGTGTAGTGGTTTGTTTTTGCCTAGCTAAACACGCCCTAATGACCAAGTAACCGCCACCTCAGCCATCATCAACTACCTAAGCCCACCACCTTCATAAAACTCGTCCACCACCACTAAAAAAAACCACCAGCCACGTTTGTTTAATTTCAAGAGCAGTTGATTTATTTAATTGAGGTCAAATCCAACTCTTACTCAATCTCCTAATTTTAAGGGTGATCAAAACAACTCTCCTTTCAGCCACACAACGCCACGCCCATCCCCTATTATCTAGCAATATCAATTCAAACCTCAATTCACACGCCCACATCAGCCTATTTTCACTCCTTCAATCAAGGGTTGACCACACCAACTCCAACGTCCATATCCTCTCCATTTCAGCCACATTTTCATTTCATCTCTCGCACTTTACATATTGCATCTTAGCTTAGCATTTTATTTCCAAATTAAATTGTAATTATCTGATTTAGTTTCTGATTCAAAAAAAAGAAAAGAAAATTAAAAAAAAAGAAAGTAAAAAAAATCATAAATAAGATTTTATTTCCTCTCTTTCATTTAAATTCATATCATAGTATAAGCATTTCATTCATTGCATACCTTGTAATTAAAATAGTGCAAGTGCATTACTCTTCTTCTTCTCTCTTCTATTGTGGGACGCCATTGGAGACACCTTCAAACCTTTCAACTAACCGACCCATACCATCCTCGCCTAATAAACCACACCAAGTTCATACTTGGTTAAGGAAATTAAGGTGAGAAAGGCTTAATTAAGGTTTGATCTTCTTCTTTGTCTTTCCATTTCTATTCTTTGTTTACAATCGAGTCTTCCTTCTTGTTATTATCCATTTCTTCCCCAACCTCTCTCTTTCTCGTGTTTGTTGATCTACTAATCTTCAATTTGAGTTTTTGATCTTTTCAATGCAGATTGAAACAACGAACTCGATCGCACCACCCGAGAGTGAGAGCGAGTGAAACAGAAGCGAGGCAATTTTGTTTAAATCTAACTCTAACCCTTTGCTTGTAGTGTGTTGTTTGTTGCTTTGTAATCATGTGAGGAGAAGATAGAGAATCCAACCAGTGCAAGAGCCACGAGCCCGTTCACCCCGAGGTGTTCAACTTATTGAGATCGCTCAACGACAACATTTCGCGCCTTAATACGCGCATGGCTACACTGGAGACACGAGCGCTTGCGATGCCTCAACCGGGCGCTGTGCCAAGTGTCGTGCCTATGGCACACGAGCCGGCCGCAAATATGAGCCAGGAGCAAGGGCAGGCTCATGACGCCGTGCACACGGTCCACCCATCCAATGTGGACCCGAATTTTGCATCCACTTTCCAACATCAAAACAGGGAAGAACACTTAAACTCTACTTATTTCCATACTCTCAGAATTTTTGCTCAAATAGTTCCCATTAGCCAACTACCCTCTCCCGCTAGGGAAGGGCGAAATTGTGCTTTGATGAATACAACGCCGAAGATGATGAGCAATGGGAGCGCTACTCAAGGCGCGATGATGGAGATAGGAATCCAAGGCGGCCTAGGGAGCCCGAGCAAGACGGAGTCGGAAAAATCAAGGTGAAGATCCCTGCCTTTGAAGGCAAATGTGACCCAGACGTTTACATGGAGTGGGAGACCAAGATCGAGCAAATCTGGAATTGCCACAATTTTCCCGAGTCCAAAAAGGTAAAACTTGCTACCCTTGAATTCAGCGATTATGCCCTAATATGGTGGGATAACTTGGTGAAAGAAAGGAGACGTAATCTGGATGCACCTATAGCCAGCTGGGATCAAATGAAGGCGCTAATGAGAGGGCATTTTATTCCACAACACTATGCTCGTGAGCTACGCCAATGATTGGAGAACCTAAAGCAAGGCTCCATGAGCGTCGAGGAGGCCTACAACGCCATGCAAGTGGCAATGGTAAGGGCCAATGTGGTTGAGGATGACGAAACCACAATGGACACGTTCCTTCGTGTTGTGCACTCTTCTTTAGCTAATGAGGTTGACTTGTATCCGTACTCTACTATGATGGAATTTTTGCATCTAGCTATGAAAGTAGAGAGGAAGAACAAGGCAAGGATCCCAAGAGGGAGAAGCATGGGCAACCAGCCCAATTCTTGGAGGAATAACCGTGGCCAACCCTCGTATTATGGAAAAGAGGCCACACATCACAAGGAGAAAGGGAATGCAGCCGACACCAAAGGTGACCAATCTGGCCGAGCCAAGCATCCCACGAGCAACACACCATCATCATACAACAAGGGCGTTTCTAATGGAGCTTTAGTGGCTCCAAAGGGGAGTAACTCTAATCCCTTTCCTAGAGCTAGGGAGATTGTGTGTTTTAAGTGCCAAGATAGAGGGCACATGATGAAAGATTTTCCTAACAAGAAAACACTTTTAATTAATCATTTAGGCCAATATGAATCTGAAGATGAAAATGGACAAAATGAGCCTATTGATAATGATTTGCATGACGATGAAATTGAGTATGAATCTAGGGAGCCTTTAATTTCTAGACGCACATTGCATGTAAAACCAGCCCCATGTGATGATAATCAAAGAGAAAACTTGTTTCATACTCGTTGCTTGATAAAGGGTAAAGTGTGTAACATGATAATAGATAGTGGTAGTTGTTGCAATATTGCTAGTAGTGAAATGGTTCAAAAACTACAACTATCCATGATTCAACACCCTAGACCCTATAGGCTGCATTGGCCATTCGATGAATGATTGTGGTGAACTTAAGGTCAACAAGCAAGTGCGTGTATCTATTAAACTAGGGCATTATGAGGATGATGTTCTTTGTGATGTAGTTCCCATTCAGGCTTGTTAAATATTATTGGGACGTCCATGGTAGTACGATAGGAGGATCATGCATGACGGTTTCACCAACCGTATTACCTTCACTCACAACAGCCAAAAAATTGTCCTCAAACCTATGATGCCAACTCAGGTTGCGGAGGAGTTTGAGAAGAAACAGGGCAAGTAAGAAGGTAAGTGGTGATGATGAGGGGGGAAAGGGAAGAAGGGGAAAGCTCGGAGTAAGACGAGCCAACCTAACAACCCTCTACCCACCTCCGCTCTTTTGGCTTCCAAGAGGGAGCTAGAAGACGAGTATTTAGATGGGGAAACCACTCTTATGCTTTTATGCAAAGAGCTGACTTTGCTAAGTGAGGAATTGAAGGCTTCACTTCCCCCACGCATCTTGGGGCTCGTTGTGGAGTACAAGGACGTATTTCCCAATGAGATACTGGCTGGCTTACCTCCAATTAGAGGAATCGAACATCAAATTGATCTTATTCCCGGAGCGTCCTGATAGACCAGCCTATCGTATGAACCCTACGGAGAACCAAGAGGTCCAATACCAAGTCCAAGAATTATTGGATAAGGGATACATAAGGGAGAGCCTTAGCCCTTGTGACATTCCGGTGTTATTAGTACCCAAGAAAGACAACACATGGCGCATGTGTGTCGATTTTAGGGCCATTAATAACATCATAGTGAAATATAGGCACCCCATCCCTCGTCTAGACGACATGCTAGATGAATTGCATGGAGCCACCATCTTTTCTAAAATCGATTTGAAAAGTGGCTACCATCAAATCTGGATGAAGGAGGGGATGAATGGAAGACAACCTTGAAGACCAAATTTGGTCTATATGAACGTCATGCCATTCGGGCTCACAAACGCACCAAATACTTTCATGTATTTGATGAAACATGTTTTAAGGCCTTATATAGGGAAATTTATTGTAGTATATTTTGATGACATTCTCATATACAGAAGGTTCCTAGAAGAGCACGAAAATCATATAAGGGAAGTTCTATCTACCCTTCGTGTAGAGTGCTTATATGCCAACTTGAAGAAATGTGAGCTTTGTACTAATCGTGTGACTTTTCTTGGTTTTGTAGTGAGCTCACAAGGATTGCAAGTGGGTGAAGCAAAGTTCAAGGCGATCCAAGAGTGGCCGACGCCTACCACAATTGGCCAAGTACGAAGCTTTCATGGGCTGACGAGTTTCTATAGGAGGTTCGTCAAAGATTTTAGCACCATTGCTGCCCCACTGACGGAAATTACAAAGAAGAGGAGCGAATTCAAGTGGGGACTAGAACAGGAACGAGCTTTTGACATGTTGAAGCTCAAGTTAACCCAAGCTCCATTGCTGGTTTTGCCGGATTTCACACGTCCTTTCGAAGTGGAGTGTGATGCGAGTGGAATTGGCATAGGGGGCGTCCTTATGCAAGAAGGTAAGCCCATTGCATACTTTTCTAAAAAATTAAAGGGAGCATGTTTAAATTACTCTACATATGATAAAGAACTTTATGCATTGTTTAGAGTATTAAAAACATGGCAACATTACTTATGCTCTAGGGAGTTTATCTTGCATTCTGATCATGAATCTTTAAAACACTTTAGAAGCCAAGAAAAAATTGATAGATGCCATGGTAGATGGATGGAATTTATTGAAACTTTCCTTTATGTTATAAAATACAAAAAGGGAAAAGACAATGTTGTTGTTGATGCACTCTCTCGTCGCCATGCTTTACTTGTTTCATTAGATCTAGAGTGTTAGGTTTTACTTACATTCGTGAATTATATGAAAATGATCTTGATTTTGGTGATGCATTTAAGTGCTGTAATGAGACGGGATCGGATGATAAGTATTATATACATGAAGGATTCCTATTTAGAGTAGATAAAGTTTGCATTCCTCGTTTTTCATTACGCTTGTTGCTTGTTGAGGAAGCCCATAAGGGCGGCTTGATGATTCATTTTGGAAGGGACAAAACTTATCATACTCTTAGGACTCACTTCTATTGGCCACACATGCTTAGAGACGTTGAAAATGTAGTTAAGCATTGTGTTGATTGTCTTAGAGCCAAGTCTAGGTTAATGCCACATGGACTTTACACCCCCCTTGCCCACACTTGTATCCCCTTGGGAGGACCTATCTATGGACTTTATAGTTGGGTTGCCTAGGACTAAGAAGGGGAGGGATTCAATTATGGTGGTAGTTGACCGGTTCTCTAAAATGGCACACTTTGTGACATGTCATAAAACTGATGATGCTAGTAATGTAGCTAACTTATTCTTTAGGGAAATAGTTAGGCTTCATGGGATACCAAAGACCACAGTTAGTGATAGGGATGCTAAGTTTCTTAGCTACTTTTGGATGACTTTATGGAATAAGCTAGGAATTAAGCTAATGTTTTCTACCTCTAGTCACCCACAAACCGATGGACAAACTTAAGTGACTAATGTCCGTTAGCAACCATCCTAAGAACTATCATTAAAAAGAATTTAAAAATGTGGGAAGAAGCTTTACCTCATGTGGAGTTCGCTTATAATAGGACCATGCACTCATCTACTAAGTTAACTCCATTTGAATGCGTTTATGGTACTAACCCACTCACCTCCTTAGATCTTACCCCATTTCCAATGAGGGAGAATGAAAGTTTTGATGCAGGAAAACACGTGGAGTTCATAAAGGAATTGCATGCTTGAACCAAGGTGAAATTGGAGCAAAAGGACGAGTATAATGCAAGGCGAGCCAACCATGGTAGACGCCAAGTGATTTTCCAGCCCGGAGATTTGGTTTGGGCTCATCTAAGGAAGGAACGGTTCCCGGAGCTACGAAAGAGCAAGATGTCCCCAAGAGGTGATGGACCTTTCAAGGTGCTTCAACGAATTGGTGACAATGCTTATAAGTTGGAGCTGCCCGGGGAATATGGTGTAAGCGCCACCTTTAATGTTGCTAACCTCGTGCCTAACTTGGCCGTGGATGAAGAGCTGGATTCGGGGTCGAATCCTTTCCAAGAAGGGGAGGTTGATGAGGGACCATCTAGGCAGCCTCCACCGGGCGTGCCTACGCTATTTGATGGGCCACTCACCCGTGCTCGAGCCAACAAATTACAACGAGAAACGAATGCTTTTGTGGGCTACACAATGGCTAAGGAGGCAAGAGAGAACAAGGATTCAAAGGTCAAGGTCGTGCGCATTGTGAGCGCCAACGTCGATCAAGAAGGCACGAGCCAAGGCACGGACACGACGAGCCATGGCCACGGGGCTGCGTAGGTCACGCGAAGCGCCCCAGCGCGCGCGCGCTTGTCCGGGCGGGCACTCTAGCGCCGGCCTCACTTTGGGCCAATTTCCATATTGGGCCATTGTCTATCTTTATTTTAATTAGACTTTATTTGTTATTTTTTTATTTGGAATTTCAAGACATATAAATAGTTTAGGATGTTCATTTTTCAGATTTAGACAACTCATAATTGTAATTGCTTTCTCATTGAATAGAGAGAAAACCGAGAGCTTAGGCTTTCAATTGGTGTGTGTGAATTCGCAGCTTGGTTTGCTTTGATTTGTGTCAATCTCATCGAAGATTGGTGCCTTTCAACATCCACGAGCCCCCTTCTCGTGCTCCAAGGCTTGATCCTTGTTGTGTGGGATTGTAAAGGTTGGTTATTCGTCTATTCGATTAGGTTGTTGTCTTCCATAAGCAAGGGTCTTCTACTTGTCTCGAATAGTTGATCTTCTAGTCCTATTGAGTCATTATTTCCATTGTTACGCCTTGAGTCTTTGTGTTCATCCTGTTCGTGTCTTGTTTGCACCAAATCTGACCATCGTTATTCCTGTTTTGTTGTTCGAGTGTGTCAACGTCGAAGATCGGGCACCAAGCGGCTTAACCTCGTATCATAAAGAGTGAGAGTTTTTGTATGCCCGCTTTCTATTAATTTAAATCATCGAACTGCCGTGGGGACCTTTTCATCCTAGGAAGGTTCAACAACAGAAGCTTGCATCACTGAAATGGCTTACAATTTTTTTCTGCAACACCCAAATAATGCGCCCATGGATGGCACAAAACAATAACTTCCAAAAACAACCAGACCACGCGGTGGGTGAGCAGATTTGGGAGCACGGTGCCCAACAACAAGGCTAGCCCTACGATGCAACACTGGGATGGCCCTATGACCCACCGAGTAATATCTGTTTTTTTTCAATAAAATGGTATTACGTTATTGTCATGGGTAATTAAAATTTGAAGAAAATTACACTTAATTTAATTCTACTAATAATGGATTAAACTTGCAAAATGGAAATTTATTTTTAATAAATAGCAAGTTTAAATCTTATTGAAAAGAGGAAAAATTAAATTCTTAAAGTGTAAAAATAAAGGATTTATTGGATTTTGTTTGGTCTAAGAAAAACAAAATTGCAATAAAAAGAAAATGGGATGTCTCCCATGAGATTTGAATCCATGACTTCTAGCATAACCAAAAGCAGCCTTACCAATAGGCTAGTTTGTACTTCTTAATATAATGGGAAAGAATTTTGTTTTATATTAATATTTTTGCCCTTTCTTTTTATTTTTCTTCTTCCTTTATCTTTCTCCTCTATTTCACGATGAACATCGACACTTTGTTTTCGACCCAATATATCCAGACGAACTCTGATGAGGGGTGCGACCACCATCACGATATCATCACACCCTCGTCCCCAACGCCACCTAGCAAGGCTAGTAGTAGCCTTTTGTGCTGGTTTATCCCGTCGCCCGCCACCCCCTTGGCCTCCTCTATTCCGATGTGTTCAATTGGTGCCACTCGAGCTTCTTCGTGGCATAATTTCAGGTTTGATTCAGGAGGAGAAGGAGGACAAGGATGATGGATTAAGGCTATAAAATGGGTGGATAGGTTCATTGTTGAAGATCATCGACTAATTCAGCCTTAAACCGATCAAAACCTTGTTTTGACATAACTTGGTTCGAATTTCGGAATCCAAAATTCTCCTTCATCCTTTAACGAAATCGAGTGATTCAAGTTTCATAATCATAAGGGGTTTTAGATTTGGTAAAAACAATCGAGCAAAATCATACGTTTTATACCTGTATTGATTTTCTACCTACAAGTTGAAGCTGTTGACGAGCCAATTACGTGGGCTTCGTGTAACACCTTCGAGTCACCACTTTCTTCGAAAATTACCGACATTTGGTACCAGAGCAGTTGGAGATTCAACCGTCGCCGCTCCCTCCTCCCTTCTAACCCCAATGCCAACGGTTTGCCATTCTCGAACTGCCCTTCGCATCCCGTTTTATGCTGAACTTTTAAGGCTATAATTCGAAATTTTTAGATATTTCTCAATTTGCCTGCATATCAATTTATGAGTTTATCTCCATTTGTGTGATATCGATTTACGAGTTTATTTCAATTTACGTATATCTCAATTTACATAAAAATTATTATTATTGAAAAATAATAATCGTTTTAAATTAACCATTTAGGTTGTGAAAAATCTAAATATTTTTTGTAACCTTTCCGTTATCGTTAAACAATGGTTAATCAAGCAATTCAAGGATTGGAAGGGGTAAAGCTCGACTTTTCTCAAAAGAACTTTTGCAAGAACTAAGGCAAGCAGACGATTCTCTCTTGCATTGTTACAATTAAATGAGGAATTGAATCCCATTTAATATTACTGTTGGGAACAACTTGTGTGCTTAATAAAATGTGATAGGTTGCTATTCGGTTAGAAATAATGACAATGTTGTATTTATTTAATTTCGCGCCAAAACTGGATTTAAGTCCATTGTGTGTGACCTTATGTGTATAATTGTGTCATGTTGAGACATTGTTTTGAAATAAAGTAGTTTAGATATGGGAGCTCAATCTCCAAAACATCTTTTTAGTTGTCTAATGCTGATAAATTATTGTGAATTAAGTTAGTTTCAACGGTAGGAGTCGAGTCTCCGATGATGTCTTTATAACACAGTACGTCTATATCGATGGGTGTAGTTCTCTAACATATCCCAATATTCAGGTCATGACTCATGCCTCGCTCTATGATGGAGGAGGTGTTTGTGCACTCTAGCTAAGTGCAACTGGGCACCAGGTGTTGGTCAGTGATCATGGATGATATAGGCCCTCTCATCTTGACATCACCATGTCCATTTGGATTTTCGGCAATAGTTTAGGCCGATTAAAAGTTAACAACCTGTTTGTGAAAAGTTTTTTAAGTAAATAAGATAAGTGTGTTAGGCACATTAATGAATATACCATGATGGTTAGTCCATTCGGAAAACCATTCCTGCTCCCGATTATGAATGATTCTTAATCAAACTTTGATTAAGTTAATTTGACTAGTCGATGAAGGCTTTTCAAAATATTGTGTGATTAGAATAAGTTCCGAACAATTATTCATGTTCTTTTATGGGACCATAAGCTTTGGTGTCCAATTTCTTGAATAAGCATGCCTCATTTTCATTTTTAATGGGATTGCTAACTATTGGTTCATCGACTAGTTATTATTTGGATTTTGATGCTAATATGTTTAGCCACAACCATAAGAACCAATTAATTTCTTCCCTTGCTTAGTCTTTCAATAGACTAATTTGACCACCTTATTCAATTGCATGGCAGGCTGGTGCCCACCATCTGTATATGACGCATAACCTACTAAAGGGCTAAATTAAAGAAGTGAAGGCTAACCAGGAGTTCAATGAAGAATGTTATATCACTTTAAGATGTTAGGCTCTATCAAGGCAAAAGGATGTCAAGAAGTTTTGAAGGTTGTGATTTAAGGATGAATAAGTTTGCTTACTAGATGGTTTCATTTTGTATAAGTTTTGAATATTTCTTTCATGTTATAAAGAAAAAGATACAATGGTATGTATTAAAGTGTTGTAATAAATTGTATGTAAAGTTTTAAAGCCTTGGGTAACCTTGGTTTTGGACTAACCAAGGTTACTAGTGGTAATACCTTAGGTTAGGTAAGTAGGGGTGTTACACATCGCCGAGCTGGACATACACAACGCCACAGGCCCCATGGCCAGCATGGCAAGACACCTAGAATCCCTACCTTGTGTACGCGCAAAACTACCAAAGTAATGCACTTGCTTCTCAAGGGCTTCACAAGGAGTATGTTCCTAAGTATGTACCTTGTCCCCCACCCGAGCATGCACCCGAGGTTTCCCACAGCATGATTTACAAACTAAGGCCTGTCAGTGTGACCCTACATGCATCTCTAAAATCTCCAAATCACATCGATATGCAAGGTCTAGAAAGCATGGGATTGAGGGACCTCGAACAGATCGCACAAGGATCGTTGGCTTGTCCGCTTTCTCCTAGCAAACACAAGGCGGGTCGATGCCCAAGAGCTTGTAGAGGCTGATGTCATCTTATTTTTTGTGGTTTGCATGTGCATTTATATATATCTTTCTTTCTTTTTAGGGTTAGTTTTTAGTGGTTTTGTGCGATTTTCATATCATTTGAGATATGGAGGTCTACACAAGTATGTTTGCTTTTATAGGTCTTTTGATGATGTTTTTGGGGTTTAAAGAAGTTGAAATCAAGAGAATGATGATGGATTTTATGGAACAAAGGAAAGAAGTTTAGAAGACCTATGAAAAGTTATAAACGCAAGAAACTAGCTAAGTGTAAAAGTCACGTGCAAGTTTCACGGTCTTGAATGGAGGTCACGACTAGAGGAGGTGCTGGGAGACTAAGTGTAAAATTCACGGGCAAGACTCGTAAGTCTGGTCATGACTAAGATGCGAAGTGCATTCACAACCGTGAAAGGCGTAGTCACGGTCATGAGTCTCTTGTTTTTTTCCATGCCGAGATTTTGGGCTTTATTTTGGGCCCAAGTTTGTTTGTATTTTTTGATATCTTTAGTTTATTTTGTATTTCTACTCCTTAGAAGACAAGTTAGAGGATTATTATGTTTTATTATTCTAATTTTCATGTTTAGAGAAAAGAGAGATTTTTTAGGGTTTAGTTCTATGCTCTTTCACTTTGGAGATTTTCCTTGCACTTTGGATCCATTGCAACCTTCTATTCAATTGAATTCCTAGTGAGTTTTGCTTTTCAATATTGTTCTTATTTCTACTTTAGTTTATTGATTACTTCCATGTTTAATTTTATTGATTTGATTATGAATTCCATCATGCTAGGCTATGTTCTCTAGTTCTAGGATTCGGTTGATCCCAACGATGTGAAGCAGATTAGATTCAAAATCTTTTGCTTGAATTGAGTTGGAAACTAATATGATTTGATTCTAGGGGCTTAATATAATAGGCTTAAACTTGTTAGAGTCTTGCTTAGGTTGCACATCGAGAGGTAGTAGTCTAAGTGAGTAAACAAAATAGAGAGAACATATCGAAATGTGGTTGTTTCTATTTGGAAAAGGTAGAATTGAGCTTGACATTAGTTTCTCATGTTATTAATTGTCATAGAACTTCTATGTGTTTGCGTCAAGTTATTGTTATCTAGACAATAACCTTCATAACAAAATATCAAACTCAGTTTAGGCAGAAATGAAATTCAAACTGGATTCCTAGCATTGGAACTTTGCATTCTGATATATTTTTACATCATTATTTACTTGCTTTATTTGCTTTTATTAGTTAGAATTACACCACAAATCATTATATTTTGGCTTAGGAATTGGTTCATAGAATTATCTAAAGCAGACATAATCCCCCTACTTCAATCATGATCTACTACTACAATAGATCTCGTATTCTTGCGAGTGTGTGGGAAACCATCACATCAAGTTTTGGCGTCGTTGTCGGGGATTATTGATAGTGTTAGTTGGTTCTAACGGACTAGTTTATCTAAGTCCCCTTTTGTTTTTGATTTGTTTCTTTTTGTCTTTGGTTGTAGGTGACTCTTATGGCGAACTGTGATGAAGTTATGGAAGCTCTGCAACACACAATTGTTGAAATGAATGTCCGCTTGAAAAGCTTTGCTCAACGTGAGGTTGAGCCATTAGAAGTTGAAGCTGTAAGGGCACATCTTCCACCACAACCCACTACTCTTGGCGAGTACATGTTGCTCGCTAGTCGTGGCCCAATCTCGGGGGCTGTGTTTCCTTAGGTTACAACTCATCGCTTTGAGTTGAAATAAGGCTATCAAGCTCGACCTCCCCTAGTTCCACCAATGGCTCCTAAGAAATCTCATGAGTTGATTGTTATGGAGAATATGATGGTTGAAATGCAAAAGTTGTCTAATAAGGTGCAAGCACTTGCACAAGCACAAAAGATGATGAAGACTCAAGTGGATCAAAATGCAGCCAATGTCCACAAGCATTTGGGTACTCTGCTAGGCCACCCCGAAGAAAATTTAAAAGGTCAAATTCTAGCAACAAATTTGAAGAACGACAAAGAAAAATATTATTTTGGGGCACTTTAAAAAAATCAGAAGAAAAAAAGGGACGAGAGGAGGTACATTGATTTAAAAAAGCAATAATCTTCTTCATTAGAGCATGCACATCGCCGAAATCGGCATCGGTTTCACTGAATTTCACCGCCAAAAAAAAGGTAAAATAGGTGAAATTAAATTTCGACTTGCGAACTTCACCTATTTGGGTTTCATGAACCGTGCTATATACACATAGCCAATAGGAGTTTGCCATTTGGCACTCCTTTTGGCTATTTAAATATATATTAGTATAAGTTAGTATTTGGTTATTTTAACTAATTTTAAATTATTAATAATAAAAATAAATTACTCTATAATTAATAATTTTTTTTATCTATCCATAGATACCAATTTTGTATATATTTGATTCACTTTAAAATTAAATTATTTTTGGGTTGATTATGGGTAAACAAACACATATTAATCACTTTTTAAAATAACTCATGATTTTAACTTATAAAAATTATATTAGATTCATAAATTTTATCTAATTTATTTTTCACCAATTTTATATATATTAAGTTAAAAATTGGTGCAATATATATATATATATAAATACATATATCCATTTTAATGGGTAAACAAACACATATTAATCACTTTTTGGGTTGTTTCATGTATGTTGTTTCGTTAATTTATTTAATGTATTTTTTATGTGTTTTGATTTATGTTGTATTTGATTGTTGTTTCATGTATGTTATTTCGTTAATTTATTTAATGTATTTTGTTATGTGTTTTGATTTATGTTGTGTTTGATATTAATATATTATGGTTTTGTTAATGATGACGGAGAAGATTATGATTGTCGGAAATCGCGTTATTGGCAAATTAAAAAATTTATTTCAATTTTTTTCTGAAATTTAAAACATATTTTTACAAACCCAAAACTCAAAAATATAATAAAATTAGCCAAATTGTAATTTGTTTAATTAGCTAAAGAAATATTTAAAATTAATAAATGAAGGGTATAGTTGTAATTGTGTATAGATAAATAAATGGTTGTTGGGAAATGAAAAAAGTAGAAAAATGGATTTCATGGATTTCATTGATATTTAAGTGAGTTTCATGAAATGGAATTGGAAAAGTATAAGATGACGTGAAAGAGAGAGAAAAAAAAGTGGGTATTTTTTTGGGTTTAACGGACTCACCAATAGACATGGTCTTAGCATTTTTCGTTTTCAGCTTTGGTATCAGTAAAAAAAGTAACTACTACTACTTCAACTAAAAGTCTTCTATATATACATACAGTATTTGATCAGTATACATGATACGGCTGCCAAGTAAACAGAGAGAGAGGCCCACCATGGAAAAAGACAAGAAAGCTCCCTCCATTTCCAAGACAACCCAGCTGGGGTCCACTCATGATGAAATAGCCGCTGTACATCCACCGTCGCCGCCGCCAAGATGGCTGTCCCACCTGCGCCGTACTCCTCGACCCCGTCCACCGGCACCTACAACGAAGTGGTTCACAACTACACTGTTGTACCCGGTTCCTGTTCATCTTCAATGGATTCCACTCAGTTTCCGTCGCCTTCTTCCTTTTCAAGATTATTCCCTTCCCCACAAGAAACGGCCGAATCTCCCAACGGCTTCTGCGTCAGCTATTCCACCAGATTATCCCCAAGATCCCCCTGATCCACCGCAACCATCAGCCCCTCCACCGGATTCTCCTTCTCCTCCTTCTAGCCCTACACTGTGGTACGCGGTTCCTGTTCATCTTCCATGAAATCTTCTACTTCTCAAATCAGAAGCAGCTTCAAGACAATGCCGACGACCACCAATTCACGCCGATTGGTCGATCTATACTGCATTTTCATCATTTTCCGGCCATCCTATTCTTCGATCTTGATTGATATATACACACATAACATTGTTTCAATTTTCTGAATTTTTAGGAGGAATTAATAGTCGCTACTTTCAATTCGGTGTAATGATTGGATTGTGTTTTCCAAATTCATCGTCACTGTCTTCATATTTTTTCATCAAAGATGATAATGAATGATGAAATGGGATCGTCCGATTCTTCTCTGTGTTCTTTCGCTCGTTTTAGTTCCCGTGACGTCATCGTCTTCTTCGGCGGGAAGCACAGTTTCGAATTTGGATTCAGGCCGAATAATTTTGGGCCTTCACATGGAAATTTCCGTAATGAAAATTGGGCTTCGATTAGAGGTTTAGGCCCGTACGCCAACTAGTAGTCAACAAAATCTAGATGGCCACAGAAATAATTATTCGTTGGCCGACAGCTTTCTTTGTATATAAAAGAGATTGAAAACCCTGTCAAACTTGTTCCTCTCTTTCGAGTTTCGACCGTTCCCCCTTCTCTCTATTCTCCCCGGCGCCGGCGAAATACGAAGAGATCTCCGAGTTCGAGATTTATATGGATTGCTACAGGAGTAGATGTGCTTCCAGTTGTGATGTTGTTGTCTACGAGCCGTCTGATTGTGTGATTGTCGATACGTCTCAGCCTTTGGATGTCTTCTCTTCCTTGTTTTCCCCTTTCACACCTTGGTTACGCCGCCGCGGGTTTCATCTTCTCGATTAGTAGCAGTTTTGTTTCCCCCTCTTGATCCGTTATCGATTTACTGCATTCAACTCGTAAAGGTATCTATTTTTCATTGTTGAATTTGCGGCCTTGTACTCCGTTTTATTGGTGGTTCTAAATAATTGATGTCTTTGTCGTTTTTTTTTTATTGATTATCAGGCTGTTAGTGAATTTGTGGACTACTGTATATTTGGTCGGCAGCCTGATTTTGTCCGATTTAAATACGTCGTTTTTCAGTTTAAACTTGATTACCATTGCAAATTAGTTTCTCCGAGTTCCAGGAGCCGTTTGTTCCACAAATTTGGGTATATAATAAATGAGATGTATAGATGAAAGTTGAAAGTTCTATGGAACGGGGATTGATGATAAGGGCCAAATGTTTAAGCTAGTGTGATTCTGCCCTAATGATATACATGGTTGGTGCTTAATCATACGACTTAAAATCATAATGAAGTCACAATTTCATGGTTTTGGACTTCAATTTTTTTCTTTTGCCGAGGCTGATTGGGTGTAAAATTGAGAATCTAACTGCAGATACATTGCATGTCAGGTACATTGTACCACTTAGTGGCCACTTCTGCTCCTTTGTTGCTTGAGGGTTTGAAGTTTGCTGGAAAGCTCCAAGCCTTATAAGGGATCTATGGTGTAGCTCGCCAACTTGTAAAAATATTTATACGATCCCAGTTGGTACAAATATGTCTTGGAGGAGAGCTAATTCACATGGTTGGGCTGCGTTTGATTCGCAACAAAAACCTAATCGAGTTCTCCAACCTAGGATTAATAATGATCCTTTCCCTTCTCTTCCAAGTACAGTTTCCTCTCTGCATCCTCGCAACTCAACCGTGAAAAATAATAATTTCCTAGAGAAGTCTTTCGTAACAGCAGCTTTGCCAGCTCCTCCTGTAAGCTTTCCAGCTCCTGTTCCTGTCAAGGATAAACAAGCAAACATAAAAACATCTGAGGCTAGCAATTCTAGCAGACATTCTGAGAATAATATTTGCCATGAGAAAAAAAGGTACGATAGTGTTTTTAGACAGCTCAAAGTGCTGTATAGCTGGGCTGACGATAGCCTGATTGAAGATATTCTGGCTGCTGTAGACAATAACTTTGAGAAAGCGTCATCCTCATTGAAAGCCATGGTTTATGATAGCAGTTTGGAGGATAATGAGGGGACTGCTATTACTGTTTCTGGTTCTGATCTCAAGTATGACATTCCTGATGCTAAGGCAATTCAGACCAAATCGAGCTCCAATCTGGAGACCTTGGTGGGGAATCACCACAAAAATATGATGAAGAGTGCACCCATTGAGCCTGAGTGGGAAGAAGATGATGTCTACTTGAATCAGCGTAAAGATGCTATAAAAATATTAAGGTAGTCTTCTTTTCATGGATGGTTTTATTCTCCCAGTAACCAATGGTACTTTGACTTTGAAGCTCTATTGGTTGCTTGATACCAATGGTGCTTTATTTTTTTTTAAGTTGTAACTGTGTTTGAAATATCATTACTAGGGCTGCTTCTAGACATTCCAAGGCAGCTGCTAACTCTTTTCTAAGAGGAGATCACTCTTCTGCTCAGCACTTCTCACAGAAAGCTAAGGAGGAATGGGAGGCTGCAGAGAAACTTAATCAGAAAGCTGCCAATGAGATTTTGAGCATCCGGAACAACAGAAACGGAATGTGGAAATTAGACTTGCACGGCCTTCATGCTGTGGAGGCAGTACAGGCGCTTAGAGAGCGTTTGAACATGATTGAAACCCACGTGGGTTCTAATGTTCCAGCATTTCCTGGCTCTGCTGAGGGAAAACCTGAAGCCACTGTAAATGAAATAAAACCATCCATTGAACAGCCGTGGATCAGGCAGAGACCAGTATCATTGGAGGTCATTACAGGTGCTGTAATGTCTCTGTATTTATATATCTTGCTCCTGTTTTGCTTTGCTTTTGATATTTGAATGTTATTTACAACGGGACTGTAAACAAAGCGTAGATGAACACCCTGAAGCTCTAGATTCTTAGGGTGTGTCTGGAAAACCCATGATAATGCAAGATAATCCAAAAACACCCTAAGAAGCCAACTCAAAATGTTTGGCTCATTGTTGCTGTGCTTTTTTACTTGTTTACAGGGATAGGCAACCACAGTCGAGGAGAAGCCGCAATCCCAGCTGCTGTAAAAAGCTTCCTTATTGACAACAGGTGAGTTTTTCAAGATGTTAAATGCTTGAATTATTGATTGTGTAGCTATAACTAATTTCTTTGATGATATACTTGCAGATACCGGCATGAAGAATCCAGGCCGGGATTGATTATGGTTCGACCAAAATTCCGACGTAGCTAAATTAGCACCAGTCTTAATAGACGATGGTTAATGTTGCATATATGCTGTACTGTTATTTATGTGGTGATAAGTTGTTTAACTAACACCAAATTTTGGGAGCTTCAGAAAAGTGCTGTCTGAAGCCCAATCTCCTTACAATTCTTAGGAGGGTACTGTCAAGTGTCCACATATTTTCGTTTGTTTGCTCAAAACTGTTTGTAATAAATCGTCGCACCATTTTTTTTTTCCGAATCGTCTAACTAGTCTAGTTGGTAGGTGATTTGGTCACTAGTTTGAATTCTCCTCTCTCCTTGTAATGGCCTATGTGCTTCTTTTGGACCAGGTAAAAAAACATTTCATTTTTCAAATGTAAACGAGGAGGATGGATATACGAAGAGCCAACATGGAACTCAGGGAGGCTAAAAATTACAAAGATAAATAGAACAAAGTTGAAAGTTCAATCCATTGTTTTTATGAAAATACTGGTATTCGCAGGAAAAGTAAACAATCATGATACAAGTGATCAATAAACTATAAATTGACAACTGCAGCTAACTCGGTTATTTTGCCAGCATAACCAACAACTGCACCTATTTTGTGTAAATAAATGTAATTCCTCCTCTATCACAACACTGCCAAATAAACTATATACACTCCCGGACAAATAATCCTGTTGGATCTCCCGTGACCTCAATTGTATATATTCTTCATGTACAACAAATGTGTGATTGTGGGCCGGTGGAATTTCCTCTTCAAAAGGATTTGTTTTCACTTCTTGAAATGCTGCACCTTCACAAACAAAACGTATAAAGAGCTCAAAGAACTAATGGCTGAAGTCCAGCAAGAATCTCAGAAGTACAAAAGGTGCCTCTTGCTCTACTTGTGCTTCAAGTGCGGGTAGAGTCCCAGTACATGTTCTGGCATGAAATCATGCCTTGTCAAGATTCCAACTACCGGGGGTCTCTGCTTTCAACAAATCATAATATATCACATATCAGTTAATTATTTCAAACCAATTGCAGAGTCTAAGGTGATATCAAAAGCTAAAAAGAATTTGCTACCATTTTCTAAGAATATTGTCAAAATAAGAGTTACAGAGAAGAAAGAGATTCATACCCCTTGGCTCTTTGGTACCACACAAACGTGCCTGAGACCCAGTTCTCTGAAGAGGATTTTAGCTTTAGCTAGGGACATAGTCTCAACAACAGCATAAGGAGACGCGTTAGTAATAGGATGCAAATCAATATACATCTCCATTTCTTCATCTTCAATAAATATATCCTCAATCTTGAGTCCTTTTCCTGACCCAGGCTTAGCAAAGTCATAAGGAGAAAATGATTGCAAGATCTCATTCCCTGAAAGAACCCGTTCCTTTGTAAAATACTTGGCCTTGAGCAAGACAAGCAGGTGTGACCTTAACACCAATCCGCACAACTCAGGAGAGTCAGCAAAAGGCGGCTCATCAATGACCGGGAAACCATTATGCCCTGTAGTCCTAAGAGCATGAACTATGTTTCCCACCTTCTCAACACCAGAGAACATGACAAGTGGGCCCGAGACGACATCACTAGAAACCAAGTTTCTCATATACGCATCAGCATGGGCCTCCATATAAGGCAAGCCCTTTAGCTTCATGATTTGGTCATAAATACCTTTGTTGAAACAATCAGCAACGGTTTTGGAGACGAGTAGAACCAGCATCATGAGAGGAAGGAGTAAGAGATCATTTGTCAGCTCAAGAAGTATTACACATAATGAGACGGTCATTCTCATGGTACCACCAAGGAAAGAGGCGGCTCCTAAGAGTGCAAAGAGGCCCGTTTCAAGTGAAGATATGGACTCAAGGAGTCTCCCTAGAAGACGTCCATACGTCGCTCCAGCCAATATGACTGGAATGAAGAGTCCAGCAGGGATGGCGATTCCGTAAGTGATGATTCCAAGAAAGTAGATGGTTCCAAAAAAGATGAAGAGGGAAGACATTTTAAATCTGTTACTTGCGAATAGGTTTTTAATTGCATCATCACTTGTGTTGAAGAAGAGTGAGGCCAGATCGTTATAGTAGCCCGATTGGCATTGGAATTGCTTGTAGCTGCTTGATTCGCCTGTTGTAGGGCAGCTTTCTGATGAGTCTGTTGGGCAAGCAGTGCATTCTGCTAGCCAGGGAAGACCAAAGGAACAGCAAGTTGATATGATACATATGAAAACAACAAGTAGAACTCTGTAAACGGGACCTTTCCTGAATAAGAGTTAAGATATACAGAGGATTAGTGTCACTGACTAAATAAATGTCTATTGTGAAGACTTATAGTCTATTTCGATGCAACAGAAAGAGCTCATTTATCAGGCAGAAAATTTAGAATGCATAAAACATGCAAACGGGCACTTACTCGTTAATGAAGCCATAAATCCGGAGGACCTTGTCAATAAGATAGTTGTATATGCTTCCAAAAATGCCCCCAATAATTCCTAGAAGTAGAACTACCAAGATATCCGAGCCACTGTAAGAAGTTGTTGTTGAGCTGACATCATACATGATCAGCCCTCCCTTACCAAATAGACCGCATTTTCCGGACCAGCAGTACTCAATCAATGTTCTTAAGACTAATGCAACAATGGCTGTTGTAAAGAAAGTCCTCCAAAGCAGAGCGCTACGCCACCTGCAGAGTGCCAGATGAAATCATTACATTCCTTTCCAAGCACAAAAATTGTACAGGAGTAATTTACATTAATGTACTGGTAAGGGTTTAACTTCAAGATGTGTTTCTCCGGCTTGTAACTAGGATGCCACATGTTATGTAAGGGGCCTATGACCTTTGAGAATTGTGTTGGCTCAATATAATATCACATTGAATTTAAGTTAGTTCAACTATTAGTATACAGTCAGTGCATGTCATCATTAGCTCTTATTTTTTTAATCCAGCTAGAAACAGGTTTTACAGGCTTAATAATTGAAAGATTACCAGGAAGCTGCTTCTTCAAGAGCAAAAAGTACACCACCAACAGGTGCGCGGAAAGCAGCAGCAACACCAGCAGCAGCACCACAAGTGACTAGGTCTCGTCGATCCCGATCATTCTTAAAAAATCTAAGCCACTTCCAAGTCAACCCGTACTTGCGAGAACCACCTTGACCAAGCAAATTGGCAATGCAAGCTCCAGTGTGTACCATAGGACCTTCTTTGCCAACCACAAATCCAGCACTGACACCAAGGACAGAGCCAAAAATCTGATAGAATTGACAGAAAAGACATTAATAGAAAACGGATTTTTTTTCGCTAGCTTTCTTTTCACCATACATCATAACATACACAATATCTGATACAGAACTCACAACTGTAAGTAGACTACAGATCGTAGGAATAAATAAAGCTGTGTAGGTTTTAGCTTTACCTTGACAAACAGTGTACTTGGAGCCAATATGGAGGGAGCATCCACACCATTGAGATAGGCTTTTACCTCGGGAATTCCAGACCCAGCAGCTGCAGGAGCAATGTAAGCACAGAGACATGCAGCAAGAGTTGCTAATACTACATTGCAACCAGCATATGCTAGAAAAGCCATTATATACCTGTACCAGTGGCATTACAATGGCACAGACTCACAGTTACTATGGCACAACCAAAGAGTAAACTTATTTTAGTTTCAAGAGAATCTCTTTGGAAAAGCTCAAGACTAGCATTGGATTTTGCTGGCATTTTATTAAGAAACCAAATGCTAAATTTATTACATGATAGCAGTATTACATCATGATCCTTTTCCAATTAGAAACAATATTCATCAAAATTGTATCATTTGCATCCACATTGGGTCACCATTTGTGGATACCGTATGCCATAAATCGTATCAGATCCATCATTGACCAGTAAGTACACATACAAATGTAGTCATTACGTGTGTATTTCAGTAATCGTTTTCTCAATTTCAGTTACAAAAAGGTTCATCGAAATGTGACAACAAGATGTTTATTCATAGCATTTAGCCTTTGCTTAGAAAATGAGCTGTGCATACCCAAATTTCCTATCTTGTAGAGGATACTAGTTTTCAGAAAATCACGCAGAACCATATTATTTAATTACATCAAGACAACCATAAAAGGAAGAAGACTTACTTGCCATCTGACATCAAATCAGCAGTTAGTAGAAGTTTGTAGCCAGCAATATTCTCAACTCCAATATTGTTGAAGAAGCCAACAAGTCCTGTGAAAAGCCCAATGAGCAAAGCTAGTCCCCACTTGAGAAAAATATACTGAAATATCTGAATCTTCTTCCTTGATCTCCAGTCCTGCTTGAACAAATCATTCTCAATGATCCTGGAAAAATAAAAACATTACGAGAGATTTACTATAACACTTTTAAACAAGTATCACTCGGCTAATTTGACACTGCTGGATCTTGTCATATCCTATATCACAGAAGTCAGTTTCACTTAACTGAAAAATTAACAGATAATGCTTCTCATCGTCAATAAAAAATCAGCATTGTTTTATGTAACAACTGAGTCGTGATTCTTACTCATAGTCAAGGCTTTCGATGGGGCAAACTTTGGCACCGATGACAGCAATCTGCGATGTATTGTTTGTTCTCGTTCTGACTAGCAGTGGTTGTCTTATGGACGTGCTCTTTTCTGAGATTTCAGACCATTGCCTCTCTAGATCCTTTCTGTCCAATTCTCCAGAATTCTCAACATCATTCGTTTCTTCATCACACGAACCACCATTGCGATCATCTTGATCGCGGTCCATCTTCTCCAGAGTAATTTAATCTCTTCAAATATGAAGCAAACCTCTAGTAATCTTCTGCAAAACAAACATTATCAAGCTTGTGATTCCTGATTATCCACCTCCCAACCTACCTTTGTTGAACTTAACCAATCACACGAAGCAATAGTCATAAACAGTTCAATACAGCCATTACATTTGACTAAAAGCAATTATAACAGGAAAAAGAAAATTCAAAACAAGTTGTCGTAATCAAATCAAGCACGCAATTCATTTCAAACTGAACAATCAAGAGAAGCCCAAACCTTTTAAGGTGACGACAGAAGATGAATTCTGCACTTCAAATCTGAGGATCACGGAGTGAGTCAAAATTGTCAATAGCTTCCGATATAGCTTCAGCTCCTCCAAAAGCAACTAAATTAAAATCTATGAGCCATGGATAGCCGAACGAGAAAATACAACGGTTTCTGGAATCAGGAAGACTGGAATATGATGTGCTAGATGAGCCAGATCAGAGAGGATTTCTGGAGGAAGACACGCGAAAATGGAGCGGTTTTTAATTGGGGTCATCAAAGATTATGAATTTATAATATTTTATTTATTAAAAAGTGGACCGTGGACGGAGTCATATAGTGTAATTTGATGTTATTTTATTTTATTTTGAATTCTACTTAATTATTTTATTAATGGATAAATTATTTTATAATTATTTTATAATTTAAAAAAAGATGAACGAATTACGTTCATAATTAATTATAAACAACTAAACATACTTTGATTACATTAATTTCAAAGAACAATAAGCAACAACGAATAACTATTTATATGCTTATTATTAGAGCTGTTAAAAACTGACCCGACCCAAAAAACTGACCCGAATCGCCCGAAAATTTTAGGGTCAAGACCCAAAACCTAAAATAAACCGAATCCGATAGACCCGAAACCCGTTGGGTTCAAACCCGAAACTCGTTGGGTTGACCCGATTTGTTAAATTTTTTGAATATATATAATATATTTTGAAAATTATAATACATTTTATTATTAAAATATATAAAAATAATAGATTATTATTAAATATTATTTTTTAAATAAAATAATATTTCAATAATTGTAAAAAAATCGATTTTCTTGACTTGTTGGACCGACCCGACCCGTCTGAAAACCCAAAATGACCCAACCCGATTTAACGACGACCCGTTACGACCCGAACCCGACACAACCCGAACCCGACCTGACCAACCCGTTTGACAGCTCTACTTATTATTTAAAAAATATCAAACGAATTTTTTTCACTCTTTCTGAAAAAAAAAACCATATCTAAAATTATTACTGAAAAAATAAAATCAAGAATAGCGGTATGCACACATTTGCTCTAAGAAGCCTTTATTATGAACCGTGACATTTGTGACAACATCCTCATTGCTAACAAGTATTTTCACTTCTTACCAAAAAAAAAAACAAGTATTTTCACTCTTTCCGTAAATGGTAAATCGTATAGAGGAAGGAGGGATAGAGTCAAGTATGAACTTAACCAACAAACCAAAAATACACAGCAACCTAATACCCCCATCATCCTGCAAGGTTTCACAAAACTACATGTCCACATAATCTGTCATTTAAAATAGCAAGCTATAAATGACAAAACACTCAATATAGAAGGAAACTCAATGCAACTGTGTGGAACAACACCCTCTCATATGTCCTTCTAGGCTTACATCAGTAAGTCCACTTCACTTAAGAGAAGTTAGGGGAGTGGATACAACAAACTACCCTTAAAACTAGCCTAGAGAGAACCCAAAGCTGAACAAACAAAAGAACAAAACTGCAATTGCCTTGCAAGGACCCTGAACCTCCCTTATACTAATTGAAGATTTTCGTGAATCAAGACTAAATAATTCAAGCATGAAAAGATGAAGTAACTTAGAGGACGGATGAAAGTTTATGAAATATCAACGTGTTTATTATTTTTTCATATTAAGGTTGATATCTTTGAATATTGATATCTTTCTAAATTCTCGTAATATTTCTCATTTTACTTGTTTTATCCTTTTCCTTTTTAAGTACTATGTAGCAGAATAATATAAAAGTATGACAGTATAATATACAAGGCTAATCTATGTATATATATAAAAGACGCAAGGAATAAGGCCACCACGTTGCGCCACCTAGGATTTTCCTATGTGTCGTTCACACATTAAGCCACCTAAGATTTCGCCACATAGGATTTTTTTTATTTTGAGAATTTATATATGTTATTATTTTAGGATAATATAGAAACATGATAAATTAATGTAGAAAAGATTCTATCTAAAATAAAGATGTTATCTAATGTTAAATCTTAAGTATTAATGTTAAATATTTGATATGATAATTTATTTAACTTAAAAAGAATATATCTAAAATAAAATAAACTATAAAATTATTAAATATTTGGTAAAATATTAATATAAGCTATCTACCACGTAGGATTTTACCATGTGCCATCTAGGATTTTCCGTACATGTCATTCTCACAATTTATATGTATTGAAAATATTCTATCTAACATAAAATAAACTATACATTAGGATAGATTCTGAGTTTATAATTGAGTATCAATTTATTACATTATCTTTATCTATAAATCTATTTCTATTAAAGTTTTCTTAAATCAAATTAAGATAAAAAAAAATAAAAAAATTACAAGATGATAAAAATTACATTATCTATGTCTTTTTATCCCTTTATGATGTAAAAGATTTTTTAAAAATTAAATTTTGGGTATAAAATATGTCTATAACTATATATAATAGTTGTATCTTTTTGAGCCACCACATTGACTTTGGCCCAACTTTTTTTTTTAAATTTCAACTTTTATTTGTATTACTTTATCTTTTTAAACTAATTTTCTCTCTATTTATTTATAAAAATTGTAAGAATTCGAAATTTATTTGATTCTTAAAATAAAAAATTATCGTATGTTAGTATAAATTATTTATCTTTTATGTATCATTATATTAAAAAAAATAAGTTCATACTTAATTCGAGTCGTAGCCGTGCATGGCACGACGAGGATAACTAGTAGTATACAATCCATCCCTGATAGATTTTGACGGAAATCTTAACCAACTAGTATATTTTACCATATCTTTTACTTTCTTTTTATCTTTTTTTTTCACTTTTGATTTTTTGTTTCATACATAAAAATCATAACTAATTAATTATTTTACAATATTTTTTACATTTCTTTTATATATTTTTTTCAATTTTTTTCTATTTTAATTCCTAATTTGTAAAAATTATTTTAGTTTAAAAATAAAAATTATCTAAAAATATTTTTTTCTTTATTTTCAATTATAAAGAAAATTGAATTATTTTAATATTTGTCTAAAATAGGAAAGTGCATGATTTTGGGTATTGGGTATTCTTACTATATTTTTAGACATTTGTGTTATTGTTTTTGACATTGATGTAACTTTGAAAAAAAATAATACGTACATATTTGCAAAATAATCTGTAAAATAAGACATGGGCACTAAGAGTTTGGTTCAAATGAAACGAACTCTTATCCTGAAACGAACTCTTATCCTGAAACGAATGCACTTTTCCTAGTTCATAGTGCACTTTTCCTACTTCAGAGTGCACTTTTTCGCATTTGCACTTTTCGTACTTTTCAGTGCACTTTTCGTATTTTTTGTAGTGCACTTTTTCATATTGCACTTTTTGTATTTTTCAATGCACTTTTGTATGAAAAGTGCACTATGAACTAAGAAAAGTGCATTCGTTTCACATTTTAGGATAAGACTTTGTTTCATTTGAACCAAACTCTGGGCACTAATTCCTTAAAAAAAACTCCTAAATTTTCTCAATGTGCAAAACGTCGAATCCTGTGAAACTCCTCAATGTCCAAAACTAAGATTTGATACATTTGGTGAAGATTTGCTAAAAGATGGAGTATCCCAATACCAAGTCATAGACGAAGGAAAATAATAATATCGGATACAAGTATACAACTCGTAGTCGGTGGAAAGACGTGCGACGTCATCGCACGAACTATTTTATATTGTTGCTAACCGGTAATAAACTATTTTGTTTTTTTATAAGAAAAGAAACACATGCGAGTAGGAAAGAGAAGACCTGACCCAACAAGTCGTGTATATGAATTTAATACTTAATTAATTAATTTTAATTTAATATAAAAATTAAAATAACTTATTTATTAGAAAAAATTTATATAAAATTTTACAATTGTTATAATGTAAGACGAAACCAAAACCATTAATGTGATTCCCATAATCCCATAAGATTTTGATGGTATAATGATAGTTTATTTATGAAAAATATAAATAAAAATTATTTTCCTTAGAATCATCCAATTTTAAAAGTCTTTTAAAAAATAGATAAAAGGACAAAATATGTAAATTCATAGGATTTTTTTTACATAAATTCAACTCTTTAAAAATATTTTAAGTAAAAAAATAAAATGATAATTAATAAGAAAATATGAAAAATATGAATAAAGATAGAATTATTTAAAGATAATTTTTTTCTATATTTACATGAATAAGTCAAAAAGAAAATTAAAGAAAAGATAATGTAATTATCTATAAATTGAAATTTTTTACTTTTATTTTTTTATCAATATTTGATTGAAGATAAACTGTTACCTACATAGATAAAAATATAAAGATAAAAATTCATTATTTTTAATTAAAAATTCGAATTAATTCACATAAATAGATAGAAAGGAGTTTAATTAAAAAAAGAAAAATAAATGTAAATAAAAATAAAAAAATTTAATATAAGGTGGGACCAGAATCAACGTGGTAGCTCGAAAAGGTATAGCTTTAATATATAGTTATAGATATTGATTAGTTATGATATTTCATAGGGTGAATTTCACAAAACCACCCATTAAATATGGACTTGTGCACAAAACCACCCTTAAAAATAAGAATTATACCAAACCACCCATATAAAGATTCTGTAACACCCCCTTCCTATCCTGGAGGTATTACCGCCAATAACCCCGATTAAGACTAAACCGAAGCTACCCAAGGCTTTAAACTGACCGAACAAACTAAAAATAAGGTAAATGAAACCATTTAAAACCTAACAAAATTAAGTAAAACTTTACAGCGGAAAAGAGAATAAAAGGTCTTATACAAGCCTCAACTTAAAAAGAATTAGAAAATAAATAGAACAACCTTCTATTTAAACAAAATCTTCATCAAGTCTTCCTTAAGTTCTTATTTCTGAAACTCAGCTTCATTTTGAAGTAGTTCAACCATGATCTTCACTCAAGTATAGCCATTGGAAACCTTTCTTCAACTTCTGGAGCTTCAAACATCTGAATCCGCCTCTTGAATCAACTTCCAAGAAGAACCTGATGTGTCGTAAACCAACGGTGGACACCAGCCGATCATATAAAAGAAAAGAAGATGGACGTGTTAGTCTAATGAAAGACTAAGCAAGCGGAGAAACTAACTTGGTTCTTATGGTTGTGACAAAACATATTGGCATCCAAATCCGATTAGACTCGGATTATGATCCAACAGTTAGCAGTCTTATAGAGAATAAGAAGGAGACTTGCATAATCAAGAGAGAGAACACCACCACTTGTGGTTTCTTTAAGAAGCATAAACGATTAATGGAAACTTATACTAACCACTCAACATTCACCATCGTCTTCAACGACTAAATAGCTTAACTTAATCAAAGTTTGATTAAGAATCATTCTTAATCAGGAGCAAGAATGGTTATCAAATGGACTAACCATTTGGGTATATTAATGTGCCTAACGCACCTATCTTATATTACTTTCAAAACTTTTCACAAACGAGTTGGCAACTTTTAATCGGCTTAAACCGCCGAGAATCCACATGTACATGTGACGTCAAGATGAGAGAGATTATTCCATCCATGATCATTGACGAACAACTAGTACCAATTGCACTTAGCTAGAGTGCATAAACACCTCCTCCAGTGTTGAGCGAGGCATGAGTCATGACCCGAATATTGGGATATGATAGCGAACTAAACCTCCCAATATAGACTGTGTTATAAAGAGGTCATCGGAGACTCGGATCTTACCCCTGAAAAACTAACTTACTTCACAATAATGTCTCAGCATGAGACAACATACAAGGCCACACATAACGGACCTAAATCCAGTTCTATCGTGAAACTGAATAAATAACATGGTCATTATTTCTAACAAATATAACGACCTATCATATTTTATTAAGCACACAAGTTGTTCCCAACACAAATATTAAATGGGATTCAATTCCTCATTTAATAACAGTAATGCAAGAGAGAACCGTCCACTTGCCTTAGAAGGCGTGCTCAACGTCCTTAGCAATTCCAACAGTAATCTTTATCACCCTTCTGTCAAATATAACCAAAGGATTTCTCAACAACGAGCTCACGAAAACACTTCTTAGTTGTATACTCAAATTCTACAACTTCCTAATCGATAAACGATTTAATTTCTAAATATCGATACATGACAAATCCTTAGTTATCATGCTTTAAGGAGCCATCTTGGCGGAATTATAACTAATTATCCGCTTCACTTTTGCAACAATTTTCTAAATAAAAATTGTTCATTAGCAACAGTTCTTAAAGGTGACCAAATCTCGGATCAAACGGATTAACAACGAATCCCGAGTAATTATCCGAAGTCCTTTACCTGCCAATCGGTGTCAAAACTTGTATTCGCTATAACTGAAGATCCCGACGTCCGTTTCTCGAGCGGTTTGAACCTGTGAGACCGTATCAACGTCAAGATTATAAAAACCATTAATTTAATTAGCAAAGCAGAACCGAAAGGCCCTTATGGTGGCTCCGTAACCAACCCGCTAATTAATTTCGATCGTATATACCTTCACTCGAGCCCATGGCTCGTTTGGCTCGATAGTGGCTCGATCCCCGAGCCCAAGGGTGGCTGGGCGTTGCCTGATGGCGTTCCTTGCGGTGGGTGGTGGTCGGAGGAGCTAGCGATCGCCGGTGACGTCACATACGGCGAGGCAAGGGAGATAGCCGGCGATGATGAGTTAAATTCTTCTACCCGAGTCCGTCGATCCTCCGTCCTGGTTTCTCTCATGGCTCTGGTTCCTTTTTGCAGTACCTAGCACAGCAAGGAAGAAAAAATTAGGTGGAGGAGGAGGAGGTAGGGGAAGAAGATGGTGGCCGGCGGTAAAGGGTCGCTCGCCGAGTCCGTCGTCTCGTCCAAGTTCTCTCTCGGTTCCTTATTTTGGAGACCGAATTTGTAGACTTTGGATAAGCTTTTGACAAGGTAGAAAGATATGCCTTGGGTGAATTTCCATTTCAAATTCCTTCTCAATTATGAATGAAAAGAGGCGGTTTACAAATAAAACCCGTCTCGGAACGGGACTCGCGTTAAAACGGTAAAATTATGTACCTCGGGTGGAAAAACTCACTAAACGAAAAACGTCCCGTAAATTATGTAGACCAATAAAATCAATTTTCCATGATTTTATCTTGCTACCTTCAATTTTTAAGGCTTCCGTTTCGTATTTTACATCCTTTACAGTATGAAATTAAAAAGACGGCTTATCCAACAAATATTCTTTTTCCAACGAAAAATCCTAGAATTCACACTGATCCATAAAATCATTTCTTTGTGATTTTAGGATATCACCAAGAATTTTCTAGGATTTAATCTCCAACAAAAATATTGAATTTATCGTTAAAACGAAGGAAGAGGTTAAAAGGATATCCGAGAAAAATTCAAAAATATCCTTAAAAACCGCAGTTATTACATTAGTACTCCCTTAAAAATGGTTTCGTCCTCGAAACCAAGGAGAACTCGGATCACAAGGAAGGATAGCATAAGCACACATACACACAACCACTACAAACCTATACAGAAGTTTGTAGTACCCCCTTAAAAAAAATACTGTTACTTCTGCACCAAGCACAATCAACCATTGCTTAGTTACCAAACTCCTTCTTTACAACGTTCATTAACTTTTGGAAAATGGCTCAACATTTCCTGTGTAGTTTCTCAAGTCTTTTCTTCACCTCCATTTTTAGGCCAAGATAGCCTAATCAAAGGTATTTTTTTTCTTATTCACGATTCAACCTGGCCCTTCTTCTTAGGGGTCATTTGATTGAATAACTATCTTATCATTGTTGAGTACAAGAGATATATTGAACACATACTATCAAGGAAACATTACGGATAGAATGCACTGATGGTGGCAATGCCAACCAATAAACAAACTTACCAGTTCTTTCCAGTATCTCGAAAGATCCAACATAGCAAACATTTACGTTGTCTTGCTTTCCCCAACAGAATATGCCTTTCAAGGCTGATATTAGAACAAAAACGTCGTTCTCTACAGTAAACTCAACATGCTCTCGCTTAAAACAACACACAACTGTTGTCGATTTTGAGCAGTTATCACCCTTGGTCGTGCTAGAGCGATATCAATTGTTGTTCTCTTGGCCAAATCTGGCCCATGAAGAACCTTGTCAGTGTTGTCATTCCAACAAATTGACAACCAACACTTCTGGCTTTATAAAGCCTTAAAAGAGTCATTTTCTTTATCGTGAAATCAAAATTCTTGTATGTGAATTCACTCAACCTCAAACTACCATTCCAACTCATATGGAATCCAGAATACATGTCCTCGGGAGTTTGAATTTGTTTCTTTACATTGTTCATCAGTTTGATGAGGGAAGCCAACACTAAAATTCAATTTACTCCGTAAAGCTTGATGTTACTTCTTTCAAAACCTTGGCATGAACCATTCATCTCAATCAGAGATAATAGTCTTTAGAGTTTTATGAAGATGAAAACTTCATGCATGAACACCTCAACTAACTTTTGTGCTCTTTAAGTCATCTTAATTGCATTAAAAAGAACACTCTAGATGAGTTTCTTAACAATCTTCATATGCATCTTTCTTTCATTAAGTCTTGAACGACTAATGACAAGAATCCATTGTAACATCTTCCCATTTTTAATATGAAACAGGAAGAGACTATAACATTTTGTTTGGTCTTCTATGCTCAATCAGGACTTCCAGACAAACCAAACATATCAAAACGAACTCGGTGACATTTCGCTTCATGTCAGTCCATCAAAAGTTTTATCTTAATCCTTATACATTTACTTGTTCCAGGATAAACTAATTAAGCAAATAACTATGCCTCCTTTGAAATAAGCTTTCAAAGCTCATCAACAACAGATACACATAAACAGTTTCAAAACCAAGCAATCCATAATCTTGAATAACAAATCCCGGTGTCTTACCTTCTTGACCTTCTCTAATGATCTTGAATAACATTACTTTTCCCATACTACTTTTCCTTGATCTGGTCAACAAGTTCTGAATAAAATCCTAGGGTATTCACACAACCTTGTTGTCATCTAAACTAAACCTTTAGTCCTTCTCAAATTATTTTCTTTACAATGATTACTTTGAAATCCTTACTCAATTTCCTTATTGAGATAAAATCTCAGTATTACTTTAACCAAGAATATGAGATTTATCCAACACATGACAAGATAATAACCTATCTTGTCAATCCTTTACACCCTTTTCTGAACCAAAACTCAGCTTGAGCATACTGACATTCAAAAGTAGTTATCTTACTCAACCACTTCAAACTAAACTCTTATGCATTACTATACCAACATATTGGACAATAATACCTTTAGTCCAATAATTTCCAACAAAATTGTCTCCATTGAAAATTTTTCAGTCTTTTTTCATCAAAGGACTGTTTAGACTTCACTTAACATTCTGACTTGTTGAGCAACCTAACTCTTAGGATTAAAAACATATCCTCACGTGTCCACTCTCTATATCCAACAACTTATCAGGCTGAGATTGAATATCAATACTAATTTACATATCCAAACTCCAGACCCATTGGAGTTCTGCTTAAAGTCCTCACTTGACTATCTTATCTCAAAGAGATTTAAGTTTTCAAGACAACATGAAAACAAATAACAACTAATGGAGAAATTACTAGTACATCCTTTACTCCAAAGAAAGGATTACTACAATATCATTCCTTAGAAAGGGTTCCATCCCAAGAGTCCATATCAACTTACTTTCAAAGACAATTCCGCTAAAAAGGCAATGACTTTCTTAGGTCATGACGTCAACCAAGATGAACTACTAGCAAACTGCTTAGAGAATTCCAATAATCGTTGACTGAAAACAATCCCAAACTTTTAGAGAAGTACGGAGTTACTCCATGCTCTTCAGAGACCAACACAGATTTGTAAAGAATCTTACCAAATTTCTTTACTTATAATCGAACTGTTTTGGGAAGTTTGACCATACTCCTTAAATGGTATAGGATACCAAGGATGTAATAACTCAAAGGAGTTTTACAAGATACTAGATATAGAAATTGCTATAATGCAAAAGAAAGCTTGCATCTTTTCATCTCAAACAACTACACTTGCAAAACTCATATAATTGCAAAACTTATATGATTGCCAAATCGTACTAGAAACCATTCTTTAAAACCCAAGGAATTATGTGATCTTATTCCACCATGTGATCAGGATGGGAAATAAAATTAAACATAATCCTTTACTGCATTCTCATAGGAATAAGACATGTAATGTTGCCTTACCATGTGATCAAGATGGAAGACAAAATACATTCTTACTCACCACCATGAAAACCATAGAAAATTTTATTCATGAATTCCGTATATCAAATCAACATTTCTTTTTAAAAAATTCCTACCAAAATTCTACAAAGTCATAAGATTTTTCTCAAAAGAGAAAATCACAAAACAATTTCAAATATCCCTTAAATCATAACAGCTTGACAGGAACTCGACATAGGTTACTAACATACTTGCTTTAACTTTGAACATTGTGGAAACAAAGATTAGCTACTCTCTTGAAGAATTGAGCGCGTCAAGCCAATGCATCAAATAAAATTGCTGACCTTATCTTAATGATGCTACTAACACTTTGTTCTAGTTCTGTGCTGACAATTGCACCTTAGCTGGCCTTACCAACTTGGCCAAAGTTTCAAATTAAAACTAAGCCTCAAAGGAGCTAATATACTCCGATTCACTTTTGAGCCCCACGTTTCTCTTCGAATGTGACACTTCCTTCCCTCTTCAAGGTAGAATCTGATGACATACCTTGACTTTTCTTAATTAGACATACTACTAGACTTTTCTATAATCCATAGTATTGAGTAATCTCTGCCTGATTTAACTCGGTCTTAGCCCAATTTAACTTCACAAGTTTCATAAAAGGAGTTGATTGCTTGCGTCCATTTACTTGCAATCCTTACGGAAAATGTGATTCCAACATCTTCATACTCATAACAAAGATTCTTCTTCGATCATTCTCAACTTGTATGCCTCCTTGACATACTACTTTAAACTTAGGCAAATATGACCCATTGACAAAAATTTCAATACTTGAGTTCATCCATTCACAAAACAACAAGCCTTCTGCAAGTTAATAGTCATTTAAATTCCGATATCCAAGAGTGAACTATCAAACTCTTTTAACGATTTTAAGGACTTTCAATCCTCTCATAACTTAATCTTCTCAATATAAACAGTGAACTTTCAAACTTTGCATCTAGTTCAAAACATTCAATCCATATACCTCTCTATATATAATGAAGGACCTTTAATTTCCAATTTCTCTTAACAGAAGAATGCATGCACATGGCCAAACAAAATATTCTTGAACCTATCCCAATTCAACATTGGTAACAAACTAGACTTCTCCATCATTCTTGTCTTCTTACTTAACCATAAGGAGAAGACATATACCATTTTATTAGCTAAAGTTCAAACCACATTGCAAAGGAAGAACTTGTGGTTAGGAGACTTGCTGGCAACTTAACAATTTTACCTGTACCACCTTAGGCATTGGATTTGACTAGAATAAAATCTTCAAAACTCAAACACAACTGAAATTATTTTTCAGCGATAAGGTCTAAGCCTTATTGACCACAATATTGAATGATTGATATTTTTCTCTCAACTGCTTGAAATATCAAAGACAAATATGCTAAGATCATTCCTTGATTGATCTTCTCAAAACTGAACTTTATCATTTCCATCCTTGAAGAAACATAAGCCAATACCATTGGCAATTTAGAACATCTTACTACTGATTCCATTACTAGTCAATTATAGACCTCAAGTCTTTTCTCATTATCCCGAGTTGGGTATCATACAACGTAACTCCAATAACGTTGTCACATAGGTTAGTCATCTGGATATAAACAACTCATGTAATCAATTAACACTTGTGCTAAGTAGTTAATTGAACATAAACACATTACTGATGAACTTTTACCTGTTCAATCCATTTTGACCAATCAACCTTATTCACATGATTCACAACAACCTTGATGATTAACCACTTGTTCACAACTTAAACTGAACCAACATTCTTCCTTTCTTTCTTACTGTAATCATAAGGAATTCCCATTCCATTTAGGATTCTTAATCCTTTTAACTCAAAGGATAACAACATATATGAAAATCCGAGTTTGAACACTATCAGGTTAAAAATTGAATTGTATTTTCCAATAGATTAACAATTCAATTGATCCAACATTTGAGCACTTCAAAGCTCTTTAACTTCCAATTGAGCAAAGAAAAGTACAGAATATCCATGATTCTATACTATAGAGTCACAAACATAGTTGTTGAAGAAAGTTTCCAAAGGTAATCCCTTTCTATTCAGGATTCTTTTACATCACTTCATGATCCATACTAATCTTTTTAGAATTACTCAAGACTTATAAGATTCTCCAAATCTTAATACTTAGAAGTAGAGGTTCCAACTCCAAACTTCTATTGATACTCGAATCTCAAAATTCAGAAATTCCTATAAGAATATACTCGTGAAAACTCTTAATCTTATGACTTCAATGTCAAAGAAACTTGCTTTAAAATTTCCTTTTTAAAGACAACACTTGAACTTTCACATATCTCAAGAAAAGGAATTAACACTTTCTTTCACATAACTTTGAATCATGAACTTTCTAACTAAAATTCTTAACTTGAAATCTTCCATCATTCGAGCTTAAAATAGGAAACCTTCAAACTAGAAAGTCGTTATGAAGAACAATACTTAACTTCAAAATCTCACAAGAAGTTTCCTAATATGGAAGAAACGACGAGGGTACACCCAATTCAGACCCTCAAGCGAGAATAGGAAATTATTGAGAACTTGGTCTAGAACCGGGTCAACTTTAGGAATCTTCATATAATCTTACTTTGGATCCTTCTCGGAATCCATTCCCATTTCCAGGGGATCAAATGTCCACTATATGACCTTTTTCACATAAACCATTACAAACTTGTTACCTCGTGTTCTCCAATTCCCTTTTCTCCTTCTATCTCTTCACGAGTCTGGCTTCCAATCTTAACCACTTTCCATAAATGGTTCTAAGATAACACCCATATAGAATTCTCCATAATTATATATAGAAGATGAAAGTCTTAAGCAAGACTTAGGAACTTTTAGCTCTGATACCACTTCTGTAACACCCCCTTCCTATCCTAGAGGTATTACCGCCAGTAACCCCGATTAAGACTAAACCGAAGCTACCCAAGGCTTTAAACTGACTGAACAAACTAAAAACAAGGTAAATGAAACCATTTAAAACCTAACAAAATTAAGTAAAACTTTACAGCGGAAAAGAGAATAAAAGGTCTTATACAAGCCTTAACTTAAAAAGAATTAGTAAATAAATAGAACAACCTTCTATTTAAACAAAATCTTCATCAAGTCTTCCTTAAGTTCTTATTTCTGAAACTCAGCTTCATTTTGAAGTAGTTCAACCATGATCTTCACTCAAGTATAGCCATTGGAAACCTTTCTTCAACTTCTGGAGCTTCAAACATCTGAATCCGCCTCTTGAATCAACTTCCAAGAAGAACCTGATGTGTTGTAAACCAACGGTGGACACCAGCCGATCATATAAAAGAAAAGAAGATGGACGTGTTAGTCTAATGAAAGACTAAGCAAGCGGAGAAACTAACTTGGTTCTTATGGTTGTGACAAAACATATTGGCATCCAAATCCGATTAGACTCGGATTATGATCCAACAGTTAGCAGTCTTATAGAGAATAAGAAGGAGACTTGCATAATCAAGAGAGAGAACACCACCGCTTGTGGTTTCTTTAAGAAGCATAAACGATTAATGGAAACTTATACTAACCACTCAACATTCACCATCGTCTTCAACGACTAAACAACTTAACTTAATCAAAGTTTGATTAAGAATCATTCTTAATCAGGAGCAAGAATGGTTATCAAATGGACTAACCATTTGGGTATATTAATGTGCCTAACGCACCTATCTTATATTACTTTCAAAACATTTCACAAACGAGTTGGCAACTTTTAATCGGCTTAAACCGCCGAGAATCCACATGTACATGTGACGTCAAGATGAGAGGGATTATTTCATTCATGATCATTGACGAACAACTAGTACCAATTGCACTTAGCTAGAGTGCATAAACACCTCCTCCAGCGTTGAGCGAGGCATGAGTCATGACCCGAATATTGGGATATGATAGCGAACTAAACCTCCCAATATAGACTGTGTTATAAAGAGGTCATCGGAGACTCGGATCTTACCCCTGAAAAACTAACTTACTTCACAATAATGTCTCAGCATGAGACAACATACAAGGCCACACATAACGGACCTAAATCCAGTTCTATCGTGAAACTGAATAAATAACATGGTCATTATTTCTAACAAATATAACGACCTATCATATTTTATTAAGCACACAAGTTGTTCCCAACACAAATATTAAATGGGATTCAATTCCTCATTTAATAACAGTAATGCAAGAGAGAACCGTCCACTTGCCTTAGAAGGCGTGCTCAACGTCCTTAGCAATTCCAACAGTAATCTTTATCACCCTTCTGTCAAATATAACCAAAGGATTTCTCAACAACGAGCTCACGAAAACACTTCTTAGTTGTATACTCAAATTCTACAACTTCCTAATCGATAAACGATTTAATTTCTAAATATCGATACATGACAAATCCTTAGTTATCATGCTTTAAGGAGCCATCTTGGCGGAATTATAACTAATTATCCGCTTCACTTTTGCAACAATTTTCTAAATAAAAATTGTTCATTAGCAACAGTTCTTAAAGGTGACCAAATCTCGGATCAAACGGATTAACAACGAATCCCGAGTAATTATCCGAAGTCCTTTAACTGCCAATCGGTGTCAAAACTTGTATTCGCTATAACTGAAGATCCTGACGTCCGTTTCTTGAGCGGTTTGAACCTGTGAGACCGTATCAACGTCAAGATTATAAAAACTATAAATTTAATTAGCAAAGCGGAACCGAAAAGCCCTTACGGTGGCTCCGCAACCAACCCGCTAATTAATTTCGATCATATATACCTTCACTCGAGCCCATGGCTCGTTTGGCTCGATAGTGGCTCGATCCCCGAGCCCAAGGGTGGCTGGGCGTTGCCCGGTGGCGGCCCTTGTTGTGGGTGGTGGTCAGAGGAGCTAGCGATCGCCGACGACGTCACATACGGCGAGACAAGGGAGATAGCTGGCGGTGATGAGTTAAATTCTTCAACCCGAGTCCGTCGATCCTCCGTCCTGGTTTCTCTCATGGCTCTGGTTCCTTTTTGAAGTAGCTAGCACAGAAAGGAAGAAAAAATGAGGTGGAGGAGGAGGAGGAGGTAGGGGAAGAAGATGGTGGCCGACGTTAAAGGGTCGCTCGCCGAGTCCGTCGTCTCGTCCAAGTTCTCTCTCGGTTCCTTATTTTGGAGACCGAATTTGTTGACTTTGGATAAGCTTTTGACAAGGTAGAAAGATATGCCGTGGGTGAATTTCCATCTCAAATTCCTTCTCAATTAAGAATGAAAAGAGGCGGTTTACAAACAAAACCCGTCTCGGAACGGGACTCGCGTTAAAGCGGTAAAATTATGTACCTCGGGTGGAAAAACTCACTAAACGAAAAACGTCCCATAAATTATGTAGACCAATAAAACCAATTTTCCATGATTTTATCTTGCTACCTTCAATTTTTAAGGCTTCCGTTTCGTATTTTTCATCCTTTACAGTACGAAATTAAAAAGACGGCTTATCCAACAAATATTCTTTTTCCACCGAAAAATCCTAGAATTCACACCGATCCATAAAATCATTTCTTTGTGATTTTAGGATATCACCAAGAATTTTCTAGGATTTAATCTCCAACAAAAATATTGTATTTAACGTTAAAACGAACGAAGAGGTTAAAAGGATATCCGAAAAAAATTCAAAAATATCCTTAAAAACCGCATTTATTAGAGATTCTGTTAGCAAAGCACCACCCCTAAGCATATTCTGTTTGTATGTCGTTCCTTTTTCATATCATTCAAAACAAAAAAAACAAAAAAAATAAAAACATAATCTCTCTCATCTTCATCTCATCCGTTCTCTCTCGGATCTAAATCTTAATCTCTCTTACTACAACTTTAATAGGTATGAAAGTCTGAATCTATGAGGACAAATATTTTTCCATTTCAACATCTATAATTTATGGATTTTTCACTAGTGGGTTTCAGATGTCTTATGTCCATAGATTGCAGGCAAGAATTCTGCAATGGCCATCTCCACCAATCGACCTCTACCACCACCGTGGCAACTCCGACGGGTCAATATTGTTTCCTTTCCATCACATATTTGGGCTCACAAAGAATGCCTCAGTGCCTCACAAATTCTAATTTGCTACCAAATCCCTACCACAACCATCACTAGTCTTGATTTTTGAGGGGAATCGTTGTAGCCTTGTAGATCTACTGTAAATTATGGATTTTGAGGAGCAAATCTTTGAAGGTAGGAATTGCAGGTTTAGTGTTTATTTCAAAATTTAGGGTTTAAGTTAGACTTGGGATATTTGAGATTAATATTTACAAAGGAACAAATGTTTGTGGATTTGGCTGGTTGATTAATACGTGAATTTCAACTTGCTATTAATTCATATATGGAATTTGGGGATAGAGAAGGGTACTTGGAAGAAATAGATGAAGGTGGGAGATAGCCAAGAGCCATTGCAGATCCCGTGTTGATTTTTTTGTTTTGTTTTTTTATTTATTTTGAATAAATTTATAAATAGTTAACGTTTGATAGACGGAAAAAAGGTTAAAGGGTACCAGCTTTGCTAAAATAACCTTTATATGGGTGGTTTGGTGTAATTTATGTTTATAAGGGTGGTTTGATGTACAAACCCACTTTTAAAGGGTGGTTTTGTGAAATTCATCCTATTTCATAATGCAATTCATTAAACTATAGTAATTTAATAAACTTGTATATGTTATAATTTTCAAAAAAACATAGACATTTAAAATAATAACAAACATAAGATATAACTTTTGACCCGTCCAATAGAGAAGATATAAAAAATTATCTCAATGGAGATAAACTAAATAATTAATGGAATAATTATCTCAATTTTCTATTTTAATTATTGACGTTCTAGTACATGTTCTTTGGCTTGATATGAACGGAGAAGATTTCATTAATTAACCGTTAAGATTTTCATACTACTGGTTTTCTGGGTCGAAAATTAATTTAATACTACTGTGACTTTTTCCCATCATGATCGAATCAGGTAGCCACTTGGTTGGTTGATGAACGTGATGAACAAACAATCAAGAATCATCACAAGATTAATTATGCATTTTTTTTTTGCATAAGCCACGTGAGCCTACCAATATAAATTTAATTTTTCAACTTTTTCATTCCTTCAACGGATAAGAAAGAAGTAAAGACAAGAAAAAGGGTTCTACTTTTCACGGATCTTACTTTGTTTTTAGTAGGAATTAATTTGAATATAGTAATTTTTGAAGGGTGGTGTAAACGTGGTGTAAATTTTTAATGGTATTAGGCAAATATTATATCTTAATCTGATTTGTGTTGGTGTGTCATCAAATTCAGTGAAGTCACACACACAAGCTAACCAAGCAAGTGACCTGAGCTACGAATTAAAACAAGTCAAGAACCGAGGAATTAGGACAATGACTATAAAAAAGTAAATACTTTGTATAGCCTATGGTTCTCTAGAAATAAGAGAGCCTTTGATAATAATAGTGACACAAATTTAAATAATGTCGATAACCTAAGCGAATTTACTCGAAACCAGGTTAAATAATGGAAACTTGCAGGCGCCTCTGATTCCCCCAGTCCTCGTACTTACGATGCGAGAGCTAAAGCGGGGAGAAAACTTGCCTAAGTGGGCAAAACCCAAAAGGAATTAAATTAAGTTGAATTTGATGGTGCAGTGTGTGCGGATGGCGTGGCTTCTTTCGGGTTCATCCTCAGGGACTCTGATGACTCCCCCATCCATTTCGACGGAGGACTGATTGGTCAGCAGTCTTTTCTGATCTCCGAGATCATCGCCTTGCGCGAGGGACTTCTCGAAGCCATTAGACGTGGCATTCCCCGGATCTAGATTGAAGGCGATAATTTGCAGCTGGTCAAGACCGTTCTTGGTGACTAGCGCTGCATGTGGGAGATTGAGCTGATGCGTGCGGACATCCACTGCTTGCTTGCCTGGTTCCAAGATCGGAGTATTTCTCATGTCTTTCGTGAGTGCAATTCCATGGCGGACTTCATCGTTGGATTCTTCAGACGTGTCTCCTCTATCCCGCTTGCAGTCGACTCGTGTTTGCTTACCCTCATCCGACAAGATTCTCTAGGGAGACCACTAGCTTGTTAGTGGCTACCCTAATCTCTTTCCTTATCAAAAAAAAGTCAAGAACTTTCCACATTGATTTACTTGTTTTCAGGGGCGGATCCAGGATTGTCTAGAAGCGGAGGCGAAATTTGAATAAACAAATAGTTTAATATATGAAGCCTTCGCTAGTTGCCAGTCTCGTCGAGGTTTTACTTGCTCCTGCCTCTCATTCTCAATGTCAATTTCAGTACAAATGGTTGAATCAAAAACCCTAAAATTTGGGTTGAAGTCAATTTGTATAAAAAAATAGGATCAAAATAACATTGTGTTATTTTCGCCCTTAATATTCATCTGGTTCCCCTACATAATCTCCCACAAGAACTTTGGCTTGAGATGGTAGATCAAAATGGGAGCTTGAAACTTCATCTACGAAATGTGATCTATTATCATGTTGTATACAAAAGGAAGTTTTTTTATAACACTAGGCAAACATTAGGTCACCCGTACATTACATGGCCGACCTGAATCATCACTGCGGATGATCTTTAGGAATTCCAAAACAATGGGACGCTGACTAACATTTGAACTCAAGCGTGCCGAAAAAATAGAATTACAAGTTGAAGACTCTTGCGCTACAAGGATCAATTGTTGGAGACGTGGCATATCACTGAATCTTCTAGCGATGAAATCAGCTGCATTATTACATTCCCTATAACAATGAAAAATCCGCACATGTGGAATAGACAAAATTAGAGAATTAATATCTTGGATTAAGGAATAAATTTCCCAAGGAAGTTTCCAGGTCTCTTTTATAGAATTAATAAGCGAAAGATTATCTCCCTCAATGATGACATGAGAATACTGAGCATAAACTACAAACTGAAGACCAAACAACAAAGAAGACTCTTCAGCTTGTAACACACTCATAGAAGGCATAGCCTTCCTATCTAACCCCAAGGATCTTACTGTTGCAGTCTCGAAGAATAAAGCTGGAAAAAGTTGAAGAATTTTGTTTTTTTGGAAGCAACGAAATTTAACTTTATCCAGTTAGGAGGAGGTTTGTTCCAAGTCATATGGTTTTGTCTTTTCCTGGCAGACCTATGTTTAAGAGCAATAGGATTTGCAGATATCCATTGAATGTGTTGGGAAAAAGCTAATTCGCCTGGCATTTGGTTTGAAATGATCCTAGACGGATAAAAAATAATTGCATTTATGTGACGCCAAATGTACCACCATAAGAAGCATAAGTGTAAAAAGCTTGCCTTATTCCTCCTAGAAGAATCTATATTTTGCAGGAAAGATCCCGAAGAAAGAACTGAAAAGGATAAATTTAACTTGACTCCCAAATTACAAATCATTCTTTGGGAGAAAGGACAACCAAAGAATAAATGATTTAATGTTTCATCCTCAATTTGACACAACAAACACCAACTCGGGACCGTGTTAAAAAATCTATTTAACCAATCTGTCGTTGTCAGACAATCCGAGCACGCTTTCCACAAAAATGTTTTTATTTTTGGGGGAATATTGAAGTTCAAAATCCAACCAAGACCATTAGGAGGATGAGAAGGCGGGTTTGTCAGGGTCGAAGCAGATTGCACCGAGAAGCACCCATCAGCAGCCGGAAGCCACACTAGATGGTCATCAATGATAGATTGCATATAAGTGTAGCTTAGGGTGAATATTTATGTTTATTTTGCATGGTTTTAGTTTAGTTTAGTCTAATTCTTAGGTTTTTAGGTTTTCTAGGAAATTTGGGTTTTGCGCTTGTTTTGTTCGGTTTTGCAGATCTTTAGGTAAACAAGCATGGAAGGGATGGATATTAGGGGACTATGGTGGAGTTTGAGGAATCTTAGAGTGATATGAGTGAAGATCAAAAGATCCAAGGCCCAAGGGCTTGAAGGATAAAAACGCTTAAACCCGGACTATGCATTGGAGTCTTGTTTTGACACCTCTATCTTGCAATGATTCGTTTGGGAGCTATAGTGGTCGGATGAAGCTGAATTTGGTATCACTGGAAAGATAACTCGAAGAGTTACAATTCATATTTTTACTCCGAGTGCAAATTTCAACTCGAAGGGGGTGAAAACAGCCTCTGAAGTGTCGCTTCAATGTTGAACCAAGAGTGCCGCGGGCAACAACATCAGGTGTGCGGCCGCGCAACTCCAAGTTAAGCCCGCGCCGTATGTCTTTCAATGGAGATGTTGGGTCGCGAGTTTTGGATTTCGAGATGGGTTTAAGTTAGATCTTAACCGACGTGTTTTATTGTATTTTGAGATAATTTAATCTTTGGAAACCTTTGGGTATTTAAACCTTGTTTTTAGTTTCTCTTTCATAAACATAATTTTGGAGGCTAGGGTTTTCTCTCTTTAAAAGTGCAAACTTTGAACCTTTGTAAGTTTTTCGTTAATTCAATTATACATTGCTAATTCCTTTGTATTTGACTAGTTATTGAAATCATAGATGGCATAATATTCTGAGGTTTGATTGATTCTCAACAACTTGAATATGTTTTATTCCCTTTGCTTAATTGAATCAGAATTATTCTAGGATTTTGTTAGATTGATCACCTAATAGAATTTCTAGGTTAATTTACAACTAATCTGATTAATGCCCGTTCGGGGTTGATTAGATAGCATCTATAAGTGGTTGGACCTGTTTGGGCTATTCAATTGTAGAAGAGAATAAATCCACAAATAACTTAGATGTCTGTTTGCTCTAAGTGTTTGTTTCCATTAATAACTTGATTCGTAAAGCTGTTGTTTAATTGAATCTAGACGTTGTTTTAGGTTGTTAAATGATTAGAGTTGTTTAGACTGTTAGTTCTTTCAACTATTTCTGAAGTTTGGGTCATAATCCTTAGTAGGATCATAATCCATAGTAGATTATTGAAGTGAATTGAGAATCAAGAGAATCGATGATCAATATGCACATCTATGATGGATTTAACTAGTTGAACACACTTGTCTCTCATATATTACAAACATATTTGCATTCATATTTAAATTTAATTTTGCATAGTAGTTTAGATAATCATTCTAAGAACCCCTATCTTAGTTATTTGGCATTTAAGTAATAACATAAATACACGAGTCTCTGTGGGATCGACCCTTACTTACCATTCTACTCAGTTTGGTTAAGTTAGGTTCTTTGATAGGTAAATGACTGAAAAATACCTCATCAAATTTGGCGTCGTTGCCGGGGACTCGTCGCTATTTGTGTTCTTACTTTTGTGCTGTTTTGGGTGTGAACCTGTTATATGGTTCATACCCGTACTACTAACTCATCTCCATTACTTTTTAATCCAGATTTTGATAGGAAACTCTTCAAGCTAAGGAAGGAAATCCGGGATCACTTTCGGGCTTTACCGTTCGCTCTTGAAGAATCTGAATCTGAATCCGCTGAGATGGGTGACCAAACGTTGAGGCAGTTGACTGCACGAAATCTGGCACAACAACCATTGGCGGTGCAATTTCCTGCTCTTGCTGAAGGAGTCAAGTTTGAGCTGAAATCTGGGTTGGTTCACCTTTTGCCTTCATTCCATGGGCTTAGTGGTGTAGATCCCAACAAGCATCTCTCTGAATTTCATGATGTGTGCTCAAGCATGAAACCCGCTGATGTGACACATGACCAAATTGTGCTCAGAGCCTTTCCTTTCTCTCTCAAAGATCAGGCTAAAGATTGGTTCTATTACTTGGCCCCTGGAAGTATTGATACATGGGCGAAAATGAAACAAGCTTTTCTAGAGAAGTACTTCCCCGCTACATGGCTCAACGATCTGAAAAAGAGAATAAGCAACATCGAGCAAGAAGCTAATGAGACCTTGTACGAGTACTATGAGAGATTCAAGAGGTTGATAGCTAGCTCCCCTTTTCATGGCTACACTGATCAGGATTTAATTCTATATCTTTTTAATGGCCTCTTGGATGATGAGAGAAGAATGGTTAATGCAGCTTGCCAATGTAACATTCTCAACAAGACTCTTGTTGCTGCATTTGAACTATTTACACAACTGTCTGAGGGCACAAGACAGTTTGGAAAGGAGACTGGCTCCAAAGCTGCAAATGCTGTGTTGGCTAATTCATTATTGCATGAAGAAGTTTCTGAGCTGAAAACCATGATGAGACAGTTTCTACAGCAAGGTGGGAGACAATGAGTGAAAGTTTGCAGAATCTGCTCTGATAATATGCATCCCACTGATTCATGCCCCACACTTCTAGAGCCACAAGCTGATGTCAATATGGTGGGCAATTATGGTCAACAAAGGCCTAGATATGATCCCTACTCAAACACCTACAATCTTGGTTGGAGGGATCATCCTAACCTGAGGTATGACAATTCTAGAAATCAACAATTCAACCAGCAGGGTGGTCAAGCTCCTTATAGGCCTCCTTCCAACCTCAACCTCAAGGAGCGAATCAGAATATTATGTCCACTGAAGAGACCAGCTGCAACAAGAGACCAAGTCTAGCATTAAGAACTTGGAGAGCCAAGTTAGTCAAATCGCTAATGCGGTGAGCAAATTGGAGGCCAGAGAGTCCAGTAAACTGCCATCACAGACAGAGCTCAACCCGAGACAGAATGTGAGTTTTATCTCCGTTTACAGTAAACTTGTGGTTGGACAATTGTTCAAAACAGAGACAAAAATTGAGCAAGTCGTTGATGAAGAACCAGGAGATGCAGAGGAGCGCGGGCTCCAACATGGAATGGAACGCCCGCGCCATAGTGAGCCAAGCCCTCATAATTTCGACAAAGGTCTCGGGATTTGCGACGCGAACATAAAAGCAGACGGCGCGACCGCGACACATGAGGCGTGCCCGCGGCATGACATCGGCGCAACCGCAGCGGATGAGGCGCGCTCGCGGCTTATGGATGACGCGCCCGCTACCCTTGTGTCGAAGCCCACACCGACGGTGTCTGATCCGAGTTTCGTTCCAAAGCTTTACACGCCTGTCCCACCTTTCCCAAAGGCTTTGAAAGAGACCCAAAAGTTGAAGAATGACAAGGAACTCTTTGAAACATTTAGTACATGCGGGGTAAATGCGCCATTATTAAAATTGATCAAAAGTGTGCCCCGTTATGCTAAATTTTTGAAGGAGTTGTGTGCTATCAAGAGGGGTCAGAAGGAGAAAAGAAAGAAGCAAGTTAAAGAGAAAGAACATGTGTCTGCTGTGTTTCAAAAGCGTTTGCCTAAGAAGTGCAGTGACCCTGGCATGTTCACCATTCCTTGTTTGATCGGGAGCACCAAGGTGAATGAAGCTCTAATTGATTTAGGTGCATCGGTCAACGTCATGCCTTACTCCTTGTATGAGAAACTCGATGTGGGACCTTTGAAAGAGACTCGGACCATCATTGAGTTAGCTGATTATTCCACTGTTAGGCCAAAGGGGAAACTTGAAGACGTGTTAGTCAAAGTGGATTCCTTGGTATTTCCAGCTGATTTCTTGATTTTAGACATGGGACCAGGGCATGAAAAAGCACCCATGTTGCTAAGGAGACCGTTTTTTAAAACTACAAACACCATGATTGATATGCCCAGGGCATCTTGAAGATGGGATTCAATGGGAAGGAGATCGAATTCCATAGCTCAAATCCTTCATGATATCCTTTTTACGTCAAGCTAATGACGTTAAATAAGCGCTTCTTGGGAGGCAACCCAAGGATTAGAGTAGTTTTGTTTGTCAGTTTTAATCTTTTGCTTTTTAGGTAGTTTTGTTTGTGTGTTAGATATCCCAGGTCCGAAGATTAATAATACGAAGAAGCCTTCACTACCACCACCGTCGGATTTCCCGCCACACTATCCGGATGGCTAGATCTTTGTGAGTTTTTCTTTTTCCCTTTACTTCTTACTATACTTTGGGGACAAAGTATGTTTTAAGAATGAGCGAAGGGAATTACTTGTTTGCATTGCATATAGTTGCATTAGATTAGGCATATTTAAAATTTTTGCATGCATTGATTAAATTCTTAAAAATTGAAAAAAAAATCAAAAAAAATCAAAACAATACAAAAATATTGCATTTAGGTTCTTATTTTCCCATTGGTTGATTCCTCTTGTGTTTCTATGCTAAGTATGAGTCCTAACCCATGATTTGCATGATTTGCTGAAGTTTATATAATATGAGCATGATTGTTGATTATTTACCTTGATTATAGGACTAAGCATGTATTTAGCTTGAGTTTTAGATTCATTTTGAAGTTCTAGACACAATTTGCCTTGTGAGATTTGTTTCTTGGCCTTTCATGATTATATTTGTTCTCTATATTCTTGAGTGTATCACCATGATTTTCTAACTTTAGAACTTGCATTATGACTCTTTTTCAAGGCTGCTTTATATGATTGAATGCATGACATTAAAATGATTGAGGCAATGTTTCTTATCAGCCTATTATTTCCTTTCCTACCTTACAAGATCCATGTTTTTGACACCCCACTTCTTTGATCTTTAAGCCTATTTTTATAGCTCCACAAAATTTTCCTAGCCTATTAAGCTTGACCCATCCGAGATTTAGGACTTTAGATTGTGTTTCTTTTGTGTGAGTTTTGTATAAGTATGGGGGAAGTTGAAAAGAGAGGTGAAAAAGAGGAAAGACAACTCTAGTGTGCAAAGTGAAAAAATGAAGGTGAAAAAGAAAGAAAAGAAAAAGTGAGGTTGAAAGGATAGTAACATTCATAAATGTAAGAAGAGTTGAATAAAGAGGCAAGAAAAAAAGTATAGAAAGAAACAAGAAACAAAGTGCTTAATTAAGAATGTGAGGGGTTGGTAAAGTTGAGTTGGAAGTGTTGTGGAGTGAAAAGAAAAGTGTTGAATTTTGGATTTAGGATTAGTTCTTTATCCCGGATTTAGCACCACAAGCCAAAATTGATCCCTTCCAAATTTCTCTGTACCTTGGCCCCATTACATCCCTTAAAAAGACCTCATGATTTTTGTTGTGTGTTTGATCCACAACGGTGGAGATTTTGGACGCTGATGCAAGCTTGTGGTAGTCTAGTTTTCATGGTTGATTTTGAGTGAAACACGTCCTTTAAACACTTGAGTGAGAGTGCAAACACATTACCCTTGATGAGGTCTAGAATCAATGAATAATCTTTGCTCTATGCTTGATGTAATGCATTCTATGAAGTCTTGGTAAGGTTTTAATCATATGTTGAATTGCTTGTTTGATTATGAGATGGATGCATGATTGCATTGATGTGGTGTGACTTGGATTTATGTCTTGCTTGAGGACAAGAAAGGGTTAAGCATGGGGGAATTTGATAGATTGCATATAGGTGTAGCTTAGGGTGCATATTTATGTTTATTTTGCATGGTTTTAGTTTAGTTTAGTCTAATTCTTAGGTTTTTAGGTTTTCTAGGAAATTCGGGTTTTGCGCTTGTTTTGTTCGGTTTTGCAGATCTTTAGGTAAAAAAGCATGGAAGGGATGGATTTTAGGGGACTATGGTGGAGTTTGAGGTAGCTTAGAGTGATACGAGTGAAGATCAAAAGATCCAAGGCCCAAGAGCTTGAGGGATAAAAATGCTTAAACCAGGACTATGCATTGGAGTCTTGTTTTGACACCTCTATCTTGCAATGCTTGGTTTGGGAGCAATAACGGTCGGATGAAGCTGAATTTGGTATCACTAGAAAGCTAACTCGAATAGCTACACTTCATATTTTACTCCGAGTCCAAATTCCAACTCGAAGGGGGTGAAAATAGCCTCTGAAGTGTCGCTTCAATGCTGAACCAAGAGTGCCAACAACATCAGGTGCGCGGCCGCGCAACTCCAAGTTAAGCCCGCACCGTCTGTCTTTCAAAGGAGATGTTGGGCCGCGAGTTTTGGAATTCGAGATAAGCTTAAGTTAGATCTTAACTGATGTGTTTTATTGTATTTTGAGATAATTTGATCTTTGAAAACCTTTGGGTATTTAAACCTTGTTTTTAGTTTCTCTTTCATAACATAGAACATAATTTTGGATCCTGGTTTTCTCTCTTTCAAAGAGCAAACTTTGAACCTTTGTAAGTTTTTCTTTAATTCAATTATGCATTGCTAATTCCTTTGTGTTTGACTAGTTATTGAAATCATAAATTGCATAATATTGTGAGGTTTGATTGATTCTCAACAACTTGAATAGGTTTTATTCCCTGTGCTTAATTGAATCAGAATTATTCTAGGGTTTTGTTAGATTGATCACCTAATAGAATTTCTAGGTTAATTTACAACTAATCTGATTAATGTCCGTTCGGGGTTGATTAGATAAAGTAGCATCTATAATTGTTTTGGACCCGTTTGGGATATTCAATTGTAGAAGAGAATAAATCCACAAATAACTTAGATGTATGTTTGCTCTAAGTGTTTGTTTCCATTGATAACTTGATTCTTAAAGTGGTTGTTTAATTGAATCTAGACGTTGTTTTAGGTTGTTAAATGATTAGGGTTGTTTAGACCGTTAGTTCTTTCAACTATTTCTGAAGTTTGGGTCATAATCCAAAGTAGGATCATAATCCACAGTAGATTATTCAAGTGAATTGAGAATCAAGAGAATCGATGATCAATATGCACATCTATGATGGATTTAACTAGTTGAACACACTTGTCTCTCATATATTACAAACATATTTGCATTCATATTTAAATTTAATTTTGCATAGTAGTTTAGGTAATCATTCTAAACCCCCCATCTTAGTTACTTGACATTTAAGTAATAACATAAATACACGAGTCTCTATGGGATCAACCCTTACTTACCATTCTACTTAGTTTGGTTAAGTTAGGTTCTTTGATAGGTAAACGACTGAAAAATACATCATCAATCAACACAGCATTTTAGAATCCTGATATGAAGAATGAGGTTAATTATATGCCTAGGAATAATGAGACTCAGTGCTCGCTCATCCCAAGTGCCATCAAGTAAAATGAAAGAAGATACTCGCAGAAGAGGATTGACATTGTCACAATAACTCGTTAGATCAAAGTTTTCAATCCAAATATCATACCAGAAGTTTGTGTTTTTTCCATTACCAATAATCCAGCCAATACCCAAAGCAAACGGCTGATGAATGCTAAGAAGACGGCCAAATTGCCACGAGATAGACATTGAATTTTTCCTTTGGAACTAGAGCAAATACCCAAACTCCAAATATTTATCTTTAATGATTCTAACCCAAACATTCAACGGTTCAGTCATTATTTTTCAAAGTAACTTCATCTGAAGAGCAGTGTTGTTAGATTGAGCCGTGCGCAACCCCATACCGCCCTCATTTTTTGGAGAACAAATTTTTTTTCCCAATTGATGAGCGAATGGAAATTAGGCGTAAATTTATTCCAGAAGAAGTTTTTATTTATTTTGTCAATATCTTCCCACACTCCTTTTAGAAGCAAGAAGGATTGCATAAGATAATTAACTTGACCCATAAGATTTGACTAAATAAGGACAACCCTACCCGCTTGGGAAGTCGTATTTGCCTTCCATTGTGAGAGTTGTTTCTTAAGATTTGTAGTTGTTTCAAGAAAACACTATTCTAAATCCTTCTTTTTAAAATAGGAATTCCCAAATACTTTTCCAAAGAAGATGTAAGTTGGATGTTTAGAACACTTGCAAGCGACACAAGAAATGGGCGAGAGATATTTGCAAAAACTTGAAAAGTACTCTTATGGAAATTAATTCGTAGGCCCGAGATTTTAGTGAACTGTTCTAGTTTGTGTTTAATGTAGTGCATGTTTGTTAAGGATGCCTCCGCAAAGACGAGCGTGTCATCAGCGAAGCAAAGAAAAGGAAGACACACCCTATTTTTCACTAGTTGAATGCCAACCCGACGGTTCATTTTAAGGGACTCTTCTTGTAAAGATCTTGCTAAATACTCCATTGATATAACAAAGATAAAGGGAGCAATTGGGTCGCCTTGACGGATTCCACAAGTCAGTTTAAATTCTGTACCAGGCTCATTATTAACAAGGACCGATATTGAAGACGTGGAAATACAATTCATAACAAGATCGACCCAATTTTCATGGAACCCGAATTTTAGAAGAATAAGTTTTATGAATTTCCAATCAAGTTTGTTGTACGCTTTTTCTATATCTAATTTTAAGGCCATCCACCCGATCTTTCCTTTTTTCTTTTTATTAAATGAGTGGAAAACCTCATGGGCTATCAAAATATTATCTTGAATTAAACGCCCTTTTATGAAAGCACCCTGAAGCGGGTGAATAATGTTCGAAAGAATCACTGCTAGACGAAGAGAAAGGATTTTAGTAATAGTTTTATAAACCGTGTTGCACAGACTAATGGGTCTATAATGATTAATTGTAGTTGGATTATATATTTTCGGAATAAGGGCTACAAAAGATTTATTAATGGATGTCAACATGTGGCCAGAATGGAAGAACGCACAAACTGCCAACATAAAAGATTTTCCCACAATGTCCCAATAGTGATGGAAGAAATCCCTAGGGAACCCATCAGGCCCCAGAGACTTATCCGCTGCTATATCAAAAATTACAAATTTAACTTTGGAGATAGATGGAGCACGACAAAGTGCCACATTTTCCAAGGAGGAGACTAGAGATGGAATAATATCAAGATCATTGAATGAGACTACACAAGAGTTATTTTTTGGAACCTAAGCAGAAGCTCTTCGAAATAGCCTTCGAGATCGAAGCGTGATCGAAAAAACAATCCCATCACGTGAGGTAAATGAATTTATTTTTTGTTTATACATTCTAATTTTAGAAACAGATTGGAAGTATTTTGTATTTTTGTCCATATTCTTAAGGTGAGTAATTTTTGCACGATGTTTCCAGAAGTCATGTTGGAATTGAAGTAAAGCGTTATACGTCTTTAGGTGTCGGTGAAGCTTTGATCGAAGATTATTGTTAAGTGGATCTAAAAGAAGAGCAGAGTGCAGAGCTTCAGGACCAGCAGTCGGTTTCTTTAATTGTTCAAAATTGTTATTCGTATTATGCTTTGCCCCTGATTTTGAAAACTGTTTAAATAAATGTAGTTTTTTCTTTAACCGGAACATGCATGATCCCGCTAAGGAATAACTCCAAACCTTTCTTACCAATTTTGAATAAGAAGCATTGGCACAAAATCCTTTTTCAAAGCGGAAAGGAAATTTAAGAAAATGATCCGCCTGACCAATAGCAAAAGAAATAAGGAAATGATCTGACGTTGTAAAAGGGTGATGATGGACTAATAGATTTGGGAAAATATACGTCAAATCGTGGTGGATCAGAACGCAGTCAAGTTTTTCAAATATAGTTTCCAAACTAGACTTAGAGTTACGCCAAGTAAAAGGAAAGCCCGACATATTAGCATTTAACAACCCAAAGTTATTAAAAATACCATTAAGCCGGGAGAACCGAGAATTACTTGGCACGCGTCCACCAATTTTATCAGAGGGGCATAATATTTCATTTAAATCTCCGTCGATAATAAAGGCACCATTAAGATCGGAGACAGTTGTTGAAAAAGACTACCAAAACGTATTTTTTTATCAATTTCACGAGAAGACGCATAAAAAAATTATAAAGAAACTAATGTTATCAATCTGATTTTTGAAAATGATTAGATTAAGAGTAATCACATGAATAGAAAGTTGTCTAGTAAAGGCATTATGGCAAACAAGCACCCATAACCCACCTCTCGATCCAATAGAAGGTGAAGTGAATGTGTCATGGAAACCTGATTTTAGAATCAAATTTATCAAGGGCTGTTCTTCTGATTTCGTTTCAGCCAAACAAAGAATTTTCAATTTATTTTTCTTTTTTTAAGAAGACAATTTCTTCCCAGAAATTGCTTCGTCTAACACCTCTTACGTTCCAAAACCCTATATTCATAAAAAAAACTTTGATTTTTAATAGTTCATAAGAAATTTCAAGATAGTTCAAAAGGTTGATATATAATATTATACAACCAAGATTGTCACACCCAAGGGTCCACACCAGCAACCCAACAACCTGAAGAAACACAAAACCAAACACGCCACAAACCCAAACCAACCCGAAAACAAACAGAAGCAAAGGGGCACAAGCGCCCAAAAACAAGCTAACGCAGCAGCTACCCAAAACCAAAGACCAAACCAACCAATAGCAAGCCCACAACCAACCCAAACAACCCTGAACACTAAACCAAAGGAAACAAACCAAATTTCAAAAGGAGCCCAAACTGCGTGCGGGGGAGAGCTAATCATTCATCATTTTTGGTCTTACCCCTACCTCTTGATTTTCTTGATTTCTTAGGAGCAATTGGTTCAGCAGTTTCAACAAGAGCTTCATTGTTCTTCCTTTTTGACGATTCCGAGTTACTATCTCCACTTGATTTTAAGTCAATAGCATCCATTTGAATTCTAAGGCGAGAGTTAGTGGACTCAGATCCTCTCTCACTCCCAGTTAATCCCACATAAGGGTGCATTGGGTCAACCACAGGATCAACTCCCATAGGTAACCCCCCTGACACCAAGGGAGAAACACAAAGATGAGGAGGAAGCATCATAGTTTCATTGTTGGTCACATTGAAGGAAGATAACACATAAGATAGTTGTTCCCTTGCATGCATCATCAAAGCTGGATCAGCAAGGACAACAAGGTCCAAGTTGGAGAGCATTTCAAGTGTCATAAGTGGGTTGATAGGAGAAAGAACCGAAATAGGAGCCAAAGTAGTAGCACCAATAGAAGGTATCAACACATTCTGCATGGACATCCCTTTACCCTTCATGGCAACAACATTCAAAGGGCCAACAACATTGGATCGAATAAAAGTAGGGCCACCTGCAGCCTTAGCTCCCAAAGATTTAGGAACCATATTTCCCAACAGCTTGTTTCCGGTTTGGTGCACTAATGCAGCATCAGCTGCGTTATTATCAACCACAATTTTAAGCTTTTGGGATTGAATATTGTTCAAAGGACAGTTATCAAAAGAGTGAGTAGCATCACCACAACACCCACAACCAGGAGAGAAATTCTCATACCAAACTTTAAGGATCAAGGGGGAATTATCGTGAGCAAGAATTTTGACACAACTTTTGAGAGGAGAGGTGACATCAATATTGACACAGACACGACAGAACTTCATTTTATTTTTAGAATTGGAAGCCTCATCAACCCTGATGAAGTGACCAACATTGTTGTCCCTCATGATAAGCTCAAGGGCAGATGCATTGAAAATATAGTAAGGAAGAAAAGGGATTCTCACCCAAGTATCAGCTCTAGAAACATCATCATGAATAGGATTAAAATCAAGATAGAAAGGAAGAAGGGCAACCAACTTCCCCTGGACATGATAAGGCTTATGAAGCCATACCAGATCCCTAGCCTCACGGTTAGAGAACTTGAAAATGATCCAAAAGTTACCAAATTCTTGGAACAACACCTCACCCTTAGCATATTCTTTCCAGGCCTCCTTCATCTTCCTATTAATGAGGATTGTGGAAACAGGTTCCTCAACCATCTTGAGAAGAAGAGTGAAGTGGAGAAGCTCATGCAAGTATTTTTGGACAGAAGGAATAGCTATATGATTAGGGATAGGTGTATTGGTAGGAAGCATGTTTGGCATGAGGATCTCAGAGGAAGGAACAAAGATGACCTCCTCATTAAGGTCTTCATTATAAGGAGGAGGGTCAGAGTTGGGTGCCTCTGAAGTGGCAGCCACAGGGGTGGGACAAGTGTTTGACTAAGGGATAGAGACATTAAGAGATTCAGCTAAGGAAACTGGAGTAGGCACACCAGTTATTAGGGCAGCAGACCCCACCTCCATATCCATAGAAGATACCAAGGAGTGGTCCATAACAGGAAAGTTGATTAGGGCATCCTTATAAGACAAAGGAACATAATTAGTGCTAGTCATATTGCTATAGAGCTTATTATGGAACACAAATGAGGGATGAAGAGAAGTAAGCTGAGAAGAAAGAGGTATTGATAGAAAAAGAGATGAGAGATGAGAATGCAAGCAAGGAATGACACCCATGAAGATTATTTTTGCATGCAAAAAATAAAGGTTAATGTAATTGCAAACATTTAAGAAGTCAACTCTAAAAAGGAGAGAGGAGATAATCAGAATTCTGAAATTAAGAGATAACAAGAGATGAAAAATAGAAAGGTAAATGTAACTTACAGAGTTTGCATTTAATGCTTGCAAAAAAGGAATGATTACATTTAGATAAGCTTGCATTTTAAACTTAGAGATATAAGTAAGTTGATAAAAAAATGCCTAGAGAAAAAGCACTAGCCGTAATTTTGTTGTTGCATGTGTCAGGATAAGTAGAGATGTAATGATTACTTTTCAGAGATGAATAGTTCATAAGAGGGAGTAAAATAGCCGCCATGCAAAAAAGACCATGAACATAAAAAGCCTTAACCAAAGAGCTAGATATTTTCCAGTTTTGAAGAAAGAGCCAAAAACAAGCAACCTCACTAAATAGACTTACTCCCCACCCAACCTCGTTTAGAGAAACAAGGTGGTAAGGAAAAGATAATCCAAGAAGAATTTGTGTAAAGGAGCAAAAGTTTTAATAGAAGGAATTACAAAAGTTAAAGAAAAAGAGTAGGAAGAAATAAGGCAAACTTGGTAAACATAGTGGAGTGGCCAAATTTTCAGAAGAGGATTTAACATTTGCTCATAACTCATTTGTTCATCATAAAATTGTTCATTCCACCCAGACTGCAGTATAAGCAATACCTCAACTATATGTAACTCAAAAAGAGAGAACACATATAGGAGCCCTTACAAAATACCAAACCAACAATCCAGATGACTTTCATAAAGAACATAACACTCATAAAGATCATACCCAACAAACCATCATGCTAGTAATATCACAAATGGAAAATTTTCAGAACAAGTTTAAATATTTGATCATAAGGAGCTTGTTCATCATAAAATTGAACAGATATCCAACACTGTAGAATAAGCAACACCTCAACTATATGTAATTGAAAACAACACACATATAGGAGCTCTTGCAAAATTCCAGTAGTCCAAGGGTATGTCACCGTAGTTCATTAACTTGATTAAGTCATTGGCAAAGTTTAAGTAAACAAAAACCTTAAACTCAACTTGAATGTCATCCCAAGAAAGACCATGGCAATAAGAGAATTGAACCCCTCCATGTCTCACAAGGAAACACAGAGAGCAATACCCCTATGCACCATCCACCAAAGGACAGATAGATTGGAAACCTGCAAGAGGAAACACATCAACACTAAAAAGCCAAGCACACCACAACACATCAAAAAAAGAGAGTGAAAGGGGAGAGAGCAAACAAATGGTTGGCCAGAAGTTTTGAAATGTACACAGCAATACAAGATGTATATGGCCTTGCACTCAAAACCACACACCCCAGGAAGAACACTAGGCCAAACATGACCCATATTCAACCAAAGGACCAGTAAAGAGAAAAACCATGAATAAGTCATTGAAGCAGCAAGCAAATAGTCATAATACTTAATAGAATTCAACCAAAAAAATACTTAATAGAATCAGTTAACCAGGCACCAAGAGACCAATGCAATATCAATTTCAAGGGATCAAACCACACTTGATACAAGGATGCTAAAGATTTCATAATCTAAATCTCTTGACATTTCACACAATAGGTCATGAAAATTTTCATAGGAATCAATACAACCCAAATAGAATTCCACCCACCATCCAAAATTAAGGAAAAAACACCAGCACTAGGCATAGCAATTAGCCAGCAACTCCAAAATCCCAAAGGGATAAAGAGGAGACAACAATCACAACACGACAATGAAGGCACAATCCACAAAAACCAAGGGATAATCAGAACGCTAATCAGGAAGAGAGAAGCTCAAAATGAAAGAGGCAAATCAATGAGACGCCCAACAAAGCCAGGAACCACAACCAACCATACAAAGAAGGAAGAGATAGTCAAGGAATTAAACCCTAGAAGAGGAATACTTACCTCGAGTGATTTGGCCAGAGACCAACCAACATCTAGAAGAGAAAAGAAGAAATCAATCGGCACTCCCAGATCTTGAGACCCAAATAATGGGCGATCCAGATCCACAAACACCATTTCACAACAAAGGATCCCATCAAGGCAACGAGAACGGCAGCCGAAGGAAAACGATTCTAGACGACCAGCAAGGAGAACAATCAAGATCCATAGGTTCAAAGAAAGGTAAGGAGAGCCCATCTCCGCAGAGGTGCATAAGGGAACAAACCCCAACACGACAAAGCAAGAGCGGAAGTGACGAAGGCATCTGGGCTCGTAAGAGGAACCACAAACAACCAACGAACAATAGAAGATCAATTGACAACCCTCATCAAGAGACGAGAGTGATGCAGTGAAGCCTGCCATGTCTCCAACCGACGTCGATGAGTTGATTCGAGTGCCTTCTGACGGACCAATTACAAGAAGTCGAGCTAAGAAGATTGCTCAAGGCACAACAACAATCTTGGTTTGATTGGCAGCTGTTCTTGAAGAGCCAACCAAGTCAAAGTGGGTCTCGTGCATTCGACATCAATTAAGCCCGGATTCCATGGATTAATTCAAGAGGGCCGAAAATCACCATTTCTTTATTTAGAAACATGTATTAGTTTGTCTCACTTTAGGGCTGAATTTAGTAGGTGACCGGGTGAGATAAATTAGTATATGGGTCAAAGTCAACCCTTTGACTTGACCATTCTAAATGGAGAAAATATCTATCTATTATATTAATTATAGGCGTGTTTCTATTTTTAAATAATGTAGAGAAATCAGCCAATAGGCTTATGTTAGTTGGTTGATCTTCTCTCTCTTGGTTGTTAGAGATATTTTTAGTTTGTTAGAGATATTTTGAGTTTGTTAGGATATTTCCTTAAATAAATAAATCAGCCATGATTTATTTCATTTAAGGGGATCTAGATAGATATTATTTTAGATATTTTATTATATCTTTGGGAGCAAGACAAGGGGCCTAATCTATCTATTAGGTCCGACCACTTGGATGACTTGTTCTCCAAGGATTAGCTTTTGTATTCTCTATTTATACTCTTGTTATTTCATTCAATAAAATCAGCTTGAGATAAGATAAACCCTAAGAAAGGTTTATCTTGTCTTTGGGCTCCAAAACTCGAGTTCATGCTTGCAATAGTCGATCATCACCAACACCGAATTCTCAATCTCTTCTCTTTGCTTGTTTAAGTTTGTTGATTGATTTAATCAATAGCGATTGTTCTAGAATTGATTGTTAAAGATCATTCTAGTTAATCAATCAGATTTAGCGTTAGAGCCAATCTGATTGAACTATCAAAATTGAGTCTTTCAATTATCAAACTCGTTCCTTTCACCAATTGATCAATTCAGTTTCGTTTTTACTTGCATTACAAGTCATCTAATCTCGAAAGCATTGTAGGTTGGAATTCGTTTACAAGGCAAGATCGGGATCGTGTGGGTCATATACGAGGTTTCTACGGAGGATTCCGGGGCAATCACGTATCAAGTGGTATCATAATCCAGCGTATCGCCAAGTAAACTTTTCTTTCCTTAATTTGCTTTCTAGTTAATTTGATTCAGTTTTTGATCCCAAAAATCCCGCCTTTACCCAAAGATTGAATTTTTGAGACCAAAGCTAGAATTTTTAATCCTCCACCACCACAACTCCGCCACCCCACCACCACGCACCACCACCTAGCGATCCACCTGGTGTTGCTAACCACCACCGCACCACCCACCACCACCAGCCGAACCCAACCCCACCTAATTCGGCTAACCCTAAACCCTAGATCGCCACCCTCAACCCCTCGAAACCCTAACCCTAGTTTTTTGAGAAAACCCACCCAAACCCTAACCCTAATTCAGTAACCCTAAAACCGAACCCTCACCCACCCCCTCACCAACCCTAGAGCCAAACCCTAACCCCCCGAACCCTAATCCAGTCGTGAACATCCCAAACCCTAATTCCCCTTGTCTTACTTGCCCCCAAGTAATAACCAATCTAGGAGATTTTAAGGGATTTGTTGCATGCTTTTGGTTGAATTGGTTGAGTTTGGTTGCAATATAGATTAGGAATTGTCTTCCTACAATTTTTATGAGTTTTTATTGCATGTTGCATGATCAATAGAGATTCATATTGCTTGTTGATATTTGCTGAGTTTTGCTATTGCATCCATCAAATTCGACCTAGCCCTTATTCTTCTTTGTTAATTTGGCTTCTAGTTGGTTTCATTGGTAGTTTAAAGTCACTTAGATAAAAAAAAACCCAGTTAGCTTTCATTTTTGCCCTTGCATTCAATTGTTGCATTGCTTTGCTTATTTCTTCATTCTAGCACAAGAGTAGTTTGTGCATAAAGTCAAAAAAAAATCAGAAAAGAAAAGTGATCTACCCCAGCTAGTTTTAAGCCACTTTCAACCCTAGTGACTGCTTGCTTAAAAAATAGCTAAGTAGAAATCACTTTGAAGAAAAAAGGGTGACGAAATAAAAGTCACTTAGCCTTCCATATTTCTGTCCTTGCATGCTTGAATTTGGCTTTATTAACTTGCATAGAGTCAATTGAGAGATTGCATGTGTTTTAGAGCTCATAGAGGGATTATTTGCATTGCTTGTCTTATTGCATACTTGCCATTTGCTTAAGCTGCATATTTCCTTTATTTATCATTAGTATACCATACCTAATCCATATCTATCCATTTACTCCCTCAATTCAACCCAAAAACCTAATTAAGTTGATTGGATTGCTTTGAGGCAAGTTTTGGCTTGATCAAGGTGTGGTATTGCTTGTTGTGATTTGCTTTAGAACACACTACTCTCTCTACTTTCTTGCTTGTTTCAGGAACAATGGTGATCCCGAATGAGCCTAACCCGGCTGAACTGAATCTTACTAAGGAGGCAATCGATTTCATTAGGTTGTCCATTAGTGATAGTGTACGAGATGGTCAGGCTCGAGCTGTAGAGTTGGCCACGGCTGCGTTGAACCCACAACTGCGGCGTCTAGAGGAGCAACTTGCCACTTTGATTGAGTCATCTCAAGGAAGTCACAAGAATGCCCCTGCAATAGAGCTTACAAGTGATCCAAATCAAGCCTCAGGTAGCGACAAAGGCAAGCAACAAGCAGTTGATGAAGAGCATGATGTGCTTGCTAGCTACAAAGAAAACGATCCCCCGGCTCAATACTCCCCCACAGCAGGCCGAGGTAGAGGAAGAGGCATAGGATTGAGGACTCCACCGGTTACTCATCAACAATTCTATAATCAGCCAGCAAACCGGTATCCTCAAGCCACTCATCATCAACAACAACATTGCAACAATCCTTATGATGATGTGACTTATGGCTACACCGGGGAAGAAAGGCTCCCATGGCATCCTCCCCTTGATGATTTCTACAACCAAGCTGAGGTTGTAGAGGATATTCCACCAGCTTATGGAGTACAAAGGCCGAACAACAACAACACCGCTAACCAAACCGTCAATCAGATTGGTAAGCGTGATATAAAGATCAAGATAGAGCCATTCAGTGGAGAGCTCAATCCAGAGAAATATCTAGAGTGGGAACAAGCTACAAAATTCATTCTAGATCACATGGGCTATGAAGAATGGGAGAAAGTTGTTGTTGTTGTTATCCACTTTGTTGGGACCGCTAGAAATTGGTGGTTCAAAATGAAGGAGGATCGAATTAGAAAGACCTTACCACCAATTGAAACTTGGGGCCAGCTGAAGTTTGTAATGAGGAAGAAATATGTGCCTGAAGAGCATACCGAGCACATGAGATTGAAAGTTGCCACATGCAAACAAGGCACCAAGTCTCCAACTGAGTACTTCAATGAGCTAGAGGATTTGAGCTTCAAAGCGGGAATTCATCATTCCCAACGGTCTCTAAGGACCCAATTTATGGCTGGACTAAATCAAAGCATCAAAGACACATTGGAGATTCAACAAATCAAGGATCTCAATGCCTTAGTACATTCAACCCAACTACTTTATGAGCAGCAACAAAGGAAGAAGAAGGAAGCTTGGAATGCTCCAAAAAGGTATGTTCCTAATTCTAGTGTTAATTCCAATTCTTATTCTTCTAACCCTTCTTTGCAGCAAAAGGGAGCTTCTAGCTCACCTAAACCCACAGGTTTTCAAGGCCAAAGGCGTCCCACTAATGCACCTCAAAATCAGCCAAGAGCACGAGATCTAGTGTGCTATAAATGTCAAGGAAGAGATCATTATGCCAAGGATTGTCCAAATCAGAAACAAGTGCTACTCACCACCAATGGAGGCTATGTGAGTGATGAAGATATACCTCCAAATCAAGTGGAGGAGGAGAGCAATGGACAAGAAGAGGAGGACGTGGAGGCCATTGAACCAGATTGCACCGAACAGCCTCTAACTTTGGTAACCATGCGTACTCTTACTTTACAAGAAACACCTAGGCTAGATCAAAGGGAAAATATTTTTCATACTAGGTGTACTGTGAAGAATCAAGTGTTATGCATGATAATTGATAGTGGTAGCTGCTGTAACATTATTAATGCTAAGGTAGTTGATCACTTACAATTAAAAACTCAACCTAGGGCTACTAGTTATGGTCTTAATGGCATTAATGATTCAGATGGTCCTAATCTTGTTACTCATCAGTGTTTAGTCCGTGTTTCCATAGGCAATTACGTTGATGATATTATGTGTAATGTGGTAAACATGGAATGCACTCATATCTTGTTAGGTTGACCATGGTTATTCGATAGGAGAGTTATATATGATGGCATGCTTAATACCTATTCGTTTAACTATGACGGGAGGAGAGTTTCTCTTCTGCCATTGTCGCCCCAACAAGTTTTACAGGACCAGGTACGTAGAGACCAAGCTAGGGCACTTAGGCGTGCCAAGGAAGAGAAAGAAGAGGCTGAATCGGCGGCCAAGGCTGCGGCACGGCGCTCGGCGCCCGACGCACCAACAAGGACTAGCGGCGTTTCCCAGTCTCCACCCGGGCATTCTGGCTCAAATTTTAGGACAACATCAAGCACGAGTGGATCTACTGATTGGGACGAAAAACGCCCAGAAAAAGTCCCTAAATCGTCAAAAGTGCCGAGCAACACTTCCAGCAGTGCATCTGAGACGAAAACGGGGCTATCTCCCAAACCACTCGGGCCTTTTGCCTCAAATTTTGGGAGCAATTCAGAGACTCAGAGATCTACAGATCTAGAAAAAGAACGCCTATAGAAAGAGCCAAAAATAGGCTTAAAAGGCAGTGTAGAAAAGCGCTCTCTAGTTACTCAGTCTAGTATTTCTTTCCCTAACTCTTATTGCTTACTTCTTATGAGGAAAGACATACTTATTATTAGTCAAGATATTTCACATCTTCCAAAGTGTATTCAGGATCTATTGCAGGAATTTGAAGATGTAATACTAGGCCTTCCACCAATTAGAGGCATTGAGCATCAAATTGATTTGGTGTCCGACGCTTCTTTACCAAACCGTGCAACCTATAGAGCAAGTCCAAAGGAGACCGCTGAGCTTGTAACACCCCTTTTTTACAACATTGGGTATTACCGCCAGTGACCTCGGACTTTACCGTCCAAAGTCACCCAAGGCTTTTAGAATGATATAGAACAATAATAATGCGTAAATAAACATAATTCATAAAATAGAAAAGGTGCTCCCGGAGGAGACTTTGTTTGTACAAACATCTTACATTGCTTTTCAAATATAATGTTGTTCAGAATTGAAACGCGAAACCACTTGTCCTTGAAACATAATGAAAGTGAAAGGTACATCTTGAAAATCCTCGTTCTTCCTTCGTTTTCACTTCACGCCTTGTTGGGATTCCTAGATTCTGACATAATTCGCGAGGGGCGAGAGAATGCCAGGCAAACATGTGGAAAAGAAGAATTAGTCTAAGAGACTAAGCAAGCGGGAATGGAACTTCCCGAGGGTATTTTGGTAATTTCAAGTATTATCGAAGGAGATATTCGGGTTGTGTTTAAGATGGCTTATTTATGTGGGGCTTTAATGGTACGAAGGAGAGCATATCTCGAGCGGAGATAGCTCGATAAACGAGAGAAGAGCTACTAGATTGTAGACTTCTTTTGGAATCGAAAGTATGTTGGGAACGTTATTAATTCATACAAGTTAAAAACCTCTCGCGCCCTGAGCGGACCGAGAGCCGGATCGATCATTTGAGACCGGTCGGGTTTTGGTATCTTAAATGTGCATTGGGCACTTATCTTGTATAGTGACGAAAGGTATTCGACTTCGTTAATGATTTTTAATAGAAAGTGGTGGGACACGGATAATCCGAGCCACCCGGGGAAAACTCAGTTTCCCGACACTTAGCTAGAGTGCGCACATCCCCCCTTGCAATCGGAGCGGATGTGATCATGATCCCGAAAGTCGTAGGTACGTACGACTTAGTAAGGTTATATAGAGGCGTTGGCTAACCCACGCCCCTTACTAGTTCGTTCAAAGTTGATCTCTGAGCGAGATCGCAAGCAGTCAAGATAATAACCACACTAGCATAAATAATCCTATCACGAGAATATAAAGCGAACTATGCTAACAATGGGTCGTTATATCTAGCAATCGATATTTCCTAGGTTCATTTATATTTAAGCACACAAGTTGTTCCCAACATCGAGAATTTTTACGGAATGAAATATAAAGGTCACAAGGGGAAAATTCCACTTGCCTTTGCTTTGACGATAACGGATTAATTGAAAGAGCGGAAATGTTGTTTCACGACTTGGAACGGGAATTCGGCCTACTGACAAGGGATATTCCGATAACTTTAATAAGAATTTCCGTTTCCCTCTCTTTTATTCTTCATAAGAGAATACTTTACTAAATTATATAATAATTTAGTTGGATGAAAATAAAATAATAATATTCCTTATTATTATTATTTTGAATATTGTAATATCCTTTTTATTCCTTAAAAGTTATTATCACAATAATATTCGTTTTTATTCTCGGAAACCCAAATTATCCTTATTTAATTTATTAGAATATTATTTAATAACTTCACTTGTTATTTCTTAATATAAATAAGAAAGGACAACTTTATGAAACACATATGATATAATATTTTACCTAAAAAGGTGTTTTGAATTTATATCATCCTTAAGATTATAAAAATATATTATATCCTTATTAAGATATTTCAACTTAGTGTCATTATAATATTACTTTATTTTCAATAATATTCATAATGATTCCTAAAATATTATTTTCTCATCAAAGAATATTTTATTAATAATGTTCTCTTAATAAAACCTTATTTAATTACGAAAACCATATTAACTAAAGATAGAATAATTATAGACCATTTTCTTAATAATTTTCATAAATAGGACTTTCTATTTACTTTAAAAAGTAACTTCCTAAATTTAACATATATTACATTAATCTCATTTATTTTATTCCTATAGTTCCTTTCACATTATATGGTTTATAAAATATCTATGATCAATTGATCATAGCTTATACTATATGATCATGGTTTAAAATATCTTACTTTAAACCTAAAGTATATTATTATGATATCTTAGGTCACAAAATAATATCTTTTTATTTCTTATCATATCTTTTCATGCAAGGCATCTTTATAACTTAGCGATATAATAACATATTATATAATAATTTATTGTCACAACTATCATATTTATAATTAAAGTTCATGTCTTGTAGGAATCTCTACACCTAGCGATATGTTAAACCAATATTTTATTAAATACTAACTTTATTAACATATCTATCATTATTATAATTAAATTCATATATCTTGATATTCTCTACACTTAGAGATATGGAACAATAATATTTTATATCTAAGTTAGAAATAATAATATCTTTAGTATATCTTTAATAATATTACCTCTCATCTATCATATTATTTTTAATAATATTTTACATTTATGATTATTGATAATATCTTTAATATATCTTTTTCCAACAACAAATATCTTTTATACTCCATAAATATATCTTATAACTAGTATATCTTATCAACATATTTTTAAGTTTATAAATATACTCTTTAAAATGACATGCAATCCCTTTATATATTATAAATAGTCTTAAGATACTAATTTTCACCCTCTTTGCTCTAATTCTTTTATTCATTATAATAAGCTCTAAATAAGGTAAGTATATTGTTTATATCATACTATACATATAAATCTCATAATTCAATCCCATGATTTTATTAGAATGCATTTTTCTATTTAAAAATACATACAAGTTATTTATTATATCTTTTTAGTCTTCACTTAATTATATGAAATTTATCTTATAATAAAAATATCTCATCTATATTATTTCCAAGTTTATAATATGAATTTGAAAGACAAGCAAGTATTTTTCTATTAGTATAGTCTTATTTTATTAAATCTCTCTTATTTTAGACTATTTCTTTTATAATAGAAGAAAAATATGTCCAAGCTAATATTATTTTTTTTATCCGAATTTCATGTTAAAATGTTATTTTTATGATTCTACAATTTATTGGAATTTATTTAGTACTTCCTAAAAAAAAACTTCCCTTTAGATATTCCAATATGCATGTTAGTTTTATTAAATCTATGTACAAGCAATTTAAAGTTTATAAATCAGATTTTTATTATTTTAGAAATTAATAAGGTTAAACAAATCTGATTTTAATTGATATTTTGGGCCTAAATTTAATGGCCCAAGTTTAAGTATAATTACCCAAATTTAGGATTAGGCCCATCTTTAACCTTGCCTTCTTCTTCTTTCACGTAGAACCAGAGAGAGACGCCAGGACTGCCGACGACGGACTGCAACGAGGCACCATAACATGGCGGAGCTCCTGGTGGCCGGTGGTGGCGCGCCCGAGTGGTGCTGGTGGCCGGCCGTCGCTCCAATGGTGGCCCGGTGGCTTGAAACTAGGATTTGAGGATTTTTTTGTGGGATTTTTGTAAAAAAGTCAACAAGTATAACTATGGCTTCTTGGCTGATTTTTGAATTGAAAGAGAGCAATTTCACTAGAGGAAGGGGAAGAGAAGAGTTGTGTGAGTTTCTATTGAATTTTCCAGCCTTTAAATAGGCAATTTTGTGAGCTCCCTTGATCCTCATCCATGGAGATTGACCAATGGTGGGAGAGGAGATTGATGACAATAGGTTGATGTTGTGTTAGTTTGTTGATGACAATGGATGATGCAATTTGTTTTGGTGGTCAATGGAAGCAACAAAGGGGATTGGGAGGCCATTGATAGAGGCATTGATTTAACGTCAATTCAATCAGGCACTTATCAGACTTTTGAAGAAGAAGAAGAATTGATAGAGTTTATAATTAAAAGAGTGGAGTTATGCATAGTTGAATTACATTAGTCTAGCGGATAAGGAGTGTGTGTTTGTGAGGGGGAGGTGCAAGAGGTCTCGGGTTCGAGTCCCGGCTCTTGCATCCTTTTTCACTGAATTTTTATTGTGCTATCAATAGTCTAATGTACCCCTTTTTATTTAATAATAACCGAAATTTATAATGCATTATTTTTATTTAAATGCTCTTATCTCTTCATAACCCTTTTAATGCATTCTTGAATTTTATTTAATTTATTTAAAATCTCTTTTTATAGAGAAGAAGGGTTATAAATTATATTATGAATTCTCTTTTATATGGAGAAAGGATTATAATATTATATTATAATGGTTTTACAAACCTTGGAATATTGCGGATATTACATTTATAACATTTTTATCATTTATTAAGATAATTATAAAAATAATTAAACACTCTTTTTAAGAGCAAATATTTAAATAAATACTTGACTTGCTTAATATATTTAAATGAATTCTTAATTGTCATTTGAGTAACCTTTTATAACCCTTCATAATATAATATGAAATTATCAAGATTATTAAATTCTCTACTTTAGAGAAAAAAAAATTATTGGGATAAATATCCATTTTATTTTATTTAGAATTTTAGTGGATATTACAGAGCTTCAAAGACAAGTGCAAGATCTCATGGACAAAGGCTATGTGCGTGAATCCCTCAGCCCATGCGCGGTTCCAGTGATTTTGGTGCCAAAGAAGGATGGCACTTGGAGAATGTGTGTTGATTGCAGGGCGATCAACCAAATAATAGTTAAGTACCGTCATCCCATTCCTAGATTAGATGATATGCTTGATGAATTGCATGGTGCTAATTTCTTTTCTAAGATTGATTTAAGAAGTGGGTACCATCAAATTAGGATGAGGGAAGGGGATGAATGGAAAACTGCCTTTAAAACTAAGTATGGTTTATGTGAATGGTTAGTAATGCCTTTTGGATTAACTAATGCACCTAGTACTTTCATGAGGCTTATGAGCCATGTTCTAAGAAGATACTTAGGTAAATTTATTGTACTCTACTTTGATGATATCTTAGTCTATAGCAAAACCTTGCATGAACATGTAGACCATCTTAGGGCTGTTTTGGACACTTTAAGGTTAGAAAAGCTTTATGTTAACTTGAAAAAGTGTTCTTTTTTGCTCGGAGTCTACCATTTTTCTTGGTTTTGTTGTGTCTAAAGGTGGATTGAAGGTAGATGAAGACAAGATCAAGGCAATCAAGGAGTGGCCCCAGCCGACTACACCAACCATGGTGCGCTCTTTTCTCGGCTTGGCTGGCTTCTACAGGAGATTTGTGCGTGACTTTAGCACAATTGCAGCCCCTCTCCATGAGCTTACAAAGAAGGATTCAGCATTCAAACGGAGAGAGCAACAAGAGAACGCCTTCAACACTTTGAAGGACAGATTATGCCACGCCCCAGTGCTCCAACTCCCTGACTTCTCCAAAGCATTTGAGATAGAGGTGGACGCATCTGGCCATGGAATAGGAGGCGTGCTCTTGCAAGACAAGAAACCCATAGCTTATTTCAGTGAAAAGCTTAGTGGGGCTGAGTTGAATTACCCTACTTATGATAAAGAGTTGTATGCTTTAATTAGGGTTTTGAAAACTTGGTATCATTATTTGTGGCCTAAAGAGTTTGTAATCCATTCTGATCATGAGGCCTTGAAGTATTTGAAAGGCCAATCCAGACTCAGCAGGCGACATGCAAGATGGGTTGAATTTATGGAGACCTTCCCTTATGTTGTAAAGCATAAGAAAGGCAAAGAGAATGTGGTAGCTGACGCCCTTTCTCGCAGGTATGTTCTCTTGAACCAATGTGATGTTAAGATCCTTGGATTTGCAATGATTAAGGAATTGTATGCTAGTGATCCTCACTTTGCTGAAATTTATAAGAATTGCATGTCTAGGGGAGAAATAGATACCTACTTTATTGATGATGGATACTTGTTTAAAGCTGGTAAATTGTGCATTCCTTCATCTAGTATACGTAGGCTTCTAACTAAAGAGGTTCATGAATCAAGAGGACATAGGGGTTTAGAAAAGACTTTAGAAGGTTTAAAAGAACACTACTATTGGCCTAAGATGAGTAATTATGTGCTTAGATTTGTCAAGAGTTGTGTTGTTTGTGCTAAAGCTAAGTCTAGATTTAATCCCCATGGTTTGTACCAGCCTTTGCCTATTCCTAGTTCACCTTGGGAGGACATTTCTATGGACTTCATCGTTGGATTGCCTCGAACTAGGAAGGGTAGAGATTCTATCTTTGTAGTGGTAGACCGTTTTTCCAAGATGGCTCATTTTATTCCATGTCACACGACTGATGATGATGTGCATGTTGTTGATTTGTTCTTTAGAGAAGTTGTTAGATTGCATGGCATTCCTTGTTCTATTGTTTCAGATCGTGATGCTAAGTTTTTGAGTTATTTTTGGAAAAGTCTGTGGTCTAAATTGGGAACTAAGTTGCTATTTTCTACCTCATGTCATCCACAAACTGATGGGCAAACTGAAGTTACTAATAGAACGTTAGGGGTTTTACTTAGAACTATGCTTAAAGCTAACCTCAAACGTTGGGAAGATGTTTTGCCTTTTGTGGAGTTTTCTTATAACAGGTCAATCCATTCAGCTACAAAAATGACCCCTTTTGAGGTTGTTTATGGGCTGAATCCGAGGACTCCGGTGGACTTGACGCCTCAGCCATACAAGGGAAAAGAGAGCTTTAAAGCTGACAAGCGGGCTGAGTTTGTGAAGAAGCTACATGAGAGGACAAAGATGCACTTGGAGAGGAAATCCATGAAGTACAAGGCCCATGCTGATAAGGGTCGAAAATAGGTTATCTTTGAAGAAGGAGATCTTGTTTGGGTGCATCTAAGAAAGGAGAGGTTCCCAAATCAAAGGAAGAATAAGCTAGATCAGAGAGGAGATGGACCATTTCGTATCATCAGAAGAATCGGCCCTAATGCATATCATGTTGACATGCCTGGTGAGTATGGTGTCCATCCAACTTTTAATGTGGCTGATCTATCTCTTTATGTGCCAGATTTTGATTCCGACGTCGAATCAGAGACGATTCGAGCTCAAGTGGAGGAGAATGATGCAGTGAAGCCTGTCATGTCTCCAACCGACGTCGATGAGTTGATTCGAGTGCCTTCTGACGGACCAATTACAAGAAGTCGAGATAAGAAGATTGCTCAAGGCACAACAACAATCTTGGTTCGATTGGCAATTGTTCTTGAAGAGCCAACCAAGTCAAAGTGGGTCTCGTGCATTCGACATCAATTAAGCCCGGATTCCATGGATTAATTCAAGAGTGCCAAAAATCACCATTTCTTTATTTAGAAATATGTATTAGTTTGTCTCACTTTAGGGCTGAATTTAGTAGGTGACTGAGTGAGATAAATTAGTATATGGGTCAAAGTCAACCCTTTGACTTGACCATTCTAAATGGAGAAAATATCTATCTATTATATTAATTATAGGCGTGTTTCTATTTTTAAATAATGTAGAGAAATCAGCCAATAGGCTTATGTTAGTTGGTTGATCTTCTCTCTCTTGGTTGTTAGAGATATTTTTAGTTTGTTAGAGATATTTTGAGTTTGTTAGGATATTTCCTTAAATAAATAAATTAGCCATGATTTATTTTATTTAAGGGGATCTAGATAGATATTATTTTAGATATTTTATTATATCTTTGGGAGCAAGACAAGGGGCCTAATCTATCTATTAGGGCCGACCACTTGGATGACTTGTTCTCCAAGGATTAGCTTTTGTATTCTCTATTTATACTCTTGTTATTTCATTCAATAAAATCAGCTTGAGATAGGATAAACCCTAAGAAAGGTTTATCTTGTCTTTGGGCTTCAAAAACTCGAGTTCATGCTTGCAATAGTCGATCATCACCAACACCGAATTCTCAATCTCTTCTCTTTGCTTGTTTAAGTTTGTTGATTGATTTAATCAATAGCGATTGTTCTAGAATTGATTGTTAAAAATCATTCTAGTTAATCAATCAGATTTAGCGTTAGAGCCAATCTGATTGAACTATCAAAATTGAGTCTTTCAATTATCAAACTCATTCCTTTCACCAATTGATCAATTCAGTTTCGTCTTTACTTGCATTACAAGTCATCTAATCTCGAAAACATTGTAGGTTGGAATTCGTTTACAAGGCAAGATCGGGATCGTGTGGGTCATATACGAGGTTTCTACGGAGGATTCCGGGGCAATCACGTATCAGAGAGGATCGAAGAAAGATCAAAAAAAGGGGGTGAATATACAAAGAAGGAGGCGGAAGACAAAAAGAGAACACATGACGAACCCTAGGAGAGAGAACGAAGCAAAAGAAAAGAGAGCATTTTTTCTTGTATACAAAAGGAAGTTGTACCACAATAAAGTCAACATTTTTTACACGAAGTATAGGACTCGTTCCCAACACCAACCTTAGTTCAATGACACTAGTGACACCCATCTCCTCTCTAGAAAAGGTGACCAACTTTGTCACGTATGGCTTTAGCAAATTGGAGGAAACGTCAAGTTGATTGAAAGCATCAAAGTACATGTTGTCAATAAAGGAACCAATGTCAAACAGAATGCGCCTAACCATCTTTGTTCCTAGTTGGACATGTATTAGTAAGGGATCCACATGTGGCATCTGTAAGCCCTTTCCATCAAGTGTCACAAATGTCAAATCTATATGTGTCTTAGAGGTTTGAGCCATCCTAACATCGGGGGTGGCTCTCCCTAGCATCTCTCTTTCTTTCTTTATTATTGGAATCTATGAGAGAGGGACAACTCGCGATGGTTTGATGTAACCATCAAGGCATGACAATGTATAGTTGTACTTGTGGGTGTCTTGTTTCTTTGGTCTCTTTACCACTATTTCACTACATTGTACCCTTGTTGCACCACGTTATTATTAGGTACCTCTTCCATATGAGCTCTTACCTCTACCCTCTCCTTTGTTGTTCCCACTATATGACCAGGTGTTAAAGGGCTGCTGCCTTTGCACCGCGGAGTTAGTACGCGGAATGGTGGCCCTTACCTTTGGGTTATATAAACACAGCACATTGATATTCACGCGATGAACGGGACCTTCTCATGGACGTTCATTGAGAGTGATCTCTTCCTCAATTTCTATTTATCACTTGGTTAGCAGTGAAGGGATCGATGCTGGTGGAAGTCTTCTGTGTTGCCAAAACTTGTCATTGGTATGTAGTCATGCTTAACTTAGTTAGGAAGGTGTCATGTTGTAGCCCGCCTGACCTTGAGAATATCTCTACACGTACGGAATATTTGCAGGTGGCCAAGGTGCATAGTAGCGTTGTATGACCACACTTGAGCGCCCTTGTAGGCCGCACGCATGGTCCTGACCGTAAGGATGACACTCAAAATCATCGAAAAATTAAATGTCATCTTGCGTAAAACCTTGAAGTCAATTCAGGCTAGAGTGGGGATACTCCCCACGTACAAACAATGCTAGTATTGACACTTGAAATTTTAAGTATAGTATGAAATAGACCTCTTTAAAAAATTAACCTATTCAAGATTTTATGCAAGAGATCGATGATTTTCATATAATATATCGTGATGGCTTCAAGGGGTCATTTACAAACTTGGGTGGGACATGATGAGATTGTACGTATATCAGCCCTCATATGGGCGACTTACCCCTAAGCCACCCATATATACTATATAGATATCATTCATGTTATAACCTGACACTGACAAGAGAGAGGAAAAAATCAATCAAACGTGCTGATAGTCAGATGAAAATGACAAAAACTGTCTGATCGATCTTTTAATTTCTAGCAAGATTAGGGAAAAAATATACAAATAAACTGGATAAGCCTTCCCCAGTACGAACCTATTCATCAAATAATAGTGGCGGCCCATGACCATGACCATGACCATGATTTTCTATCTGCTATTAAATTTCAATTCGCAAAACAAGCTGCTCGGATAGTAGTGGGAGCTGGAAGTGGCCTTCATTGTTGTCTGCTTTCCTTACTAATCCATAATTAATAACCGCTTTCTCCATCAGTTATATTAACCGCTGTTAATTGGCATATCACGACCTGGTACATGTAACCCAGCTATAAATAGAATGAGATAACCTAGCTATGTGTGACTAAAACGCTCCAATATATATATAGGTCACTCACTGACTTACAACGTTTTTAATTTAGTTGGTTAATGATAATTAACCCTAGAAAAGCTTAAGAAATGACTGGAAAATTATATACCGAACATAAATCACCTGCATATATAATTGCATACTGCGTACAGCGTACTCATAGATATATCTTATAGTAGCATAGTACTAATACATAACATACGGAGTATTTTTTAAATTTTATAAAAAGAATTCATTACGCTACATTAAATTTAAAATTATACAAAATAATACGTTATCTTACAAATTACTTACTAGATGCACGCAACTGCGTCAGTCAGTCAGTTTGTTGTACTTGTACGCAACAAGTCTATAATTAAGAGGAAAAGATGTTGTCAGTTGTCAGATCATTAGAAGTTAATTATATATGATCCGAATTGGCCGTATATATTGTTTGACACTAACACTACCAATACTCCAATATGATGGATTGATGACTGATACATGTTTTTATTATCTCAGTATTTATAGTATATGTATATATAGCAGGCCAGGAATAAGGTAGAATTCAATTCTTAATTCGGAAAATCAAAAAAGGAGCAAAAGTCCATGTTCTCACATGACACAAGCATTTGCAGTTGCGTACAGTACTAGTCTACACATGATAATGATAAATGTTCCTTCGATAAACAGCTATTACAACTCTATGAAAGTGTACTCCTCATTTGATATGATAATAGATGATCATTTTAGATGAATAGCATGTACAAATGCGCCAGCAGGAGATTAATTAAATGTCTATAACATGTGGAGTCTTAAGTCTTTTGTAACTCTAAGCTGTTGGTCCATTGTGACCATATTTGTTTTTTTTCTTTGTAAATTAATAAACAAAGTCATAGTAGTATTTAATGATTCATCAAGTTGAATTGTTGAATGTATTGCTGATATCACTTTTGCTATGCTTCAAATACATTGCGTCCCGGTGCAAGTCTTGGGCTCTTAAATTTTGTCTCCACAAACAAAACAAAGTCAGGATATGTAATGATTGCAGACAAGCTTTCCAGAAAATTATGCAGAGGTGATTTCTCAAAGGGCATAACTGCAACACAAGAAAAATTGACGGATGAATTTCTTACTTGTGCAACTCTTGACCAGCCACAACACAAAATTACAACACCGGCACGTCTGCAACAATCAAATACATAAAATTAAACTGACAAATCTCTGAAGCTCAATCTTTGATAGAAACAAGTACCAAACTCTTAAATCTAAACACAGAGATCAAAGAACAGGATCAACTTATGAATGCAAAGAAACATTCAGATAGTTTCTTTATAAAAAACCAACACCGAAATTAATTCTGGCCTTCTGGGTGTCAGACATATCAATTGTATATTCTTTATACCCTGAAAAAAAAAAGACATGGAAAAATCAAGATTCTTGAATCTCCTGGCCGCATTTAAGAAGTCACCATGTAGCAACCTCACAAGGCCTGCTAAACTGCAAAGCTTCCATGAAAAGATCTTAGAAAAGTATGCAAATAAGAAATTCGAATATCATAAATAGAAGTTTTACATTCTTCACTATGAAAGAGCAATATTAGTCAGATTCAATGGAGAAAGGAAACAAAAGGTGAAGCCCAGAAAGCAACTTCCACCCTGCTTCTAAGAGACAAGCTGAATTTCACTCCGAGGGATGATTCAAGACTTCCTAGAGGCAAAAGAGTCAGCAACAGTCCAACAATCATGTGGGAGGCCAAAATATTTTCTTGAACAGTTGTGAAAATCTGTTATATACTCTGAAGAAGTTCAATTAACAAGACTTGCTGCTCTTGACTCTGACCAGACTTCCAAACTGTGAAGCCTGCATCAAAATATCCCGCATCACGCCACATTTTCAAGGACTTCAGGGTAAAGGGACCCTGCAATTCGCCTTGTGGATCGATGTAGTTCCAAACTCTTTCCTCCAGGATACTTCTTTCTTCCTCATCATCACTTAAAACAATTAACTCGGCTTGCGTTGCTGATGAGTCCCCCTCGGTATTCATTTGGTCACTCCCTCGTTGCTCTAAGCCAGGGGTGCCCCCATCTTGACCCCCTAGATTTCCCGTAAGGGAAGTTCCACTGGGCAAATGTTGTTCTTGTTGTTGCGTTGCTGATGAGTCCCCCTCGGTATTCATCTCATTCTGCAGTTGAATGTTGGTTTCTAATTCAGCTTTTGATGGTTCATGTGCTGCACAGATTCATAATAAATTTAGTCTTAGCATGCAAGCTCCTTAACGGTCTGTCATTAAAAGAATAGTTCTGGATAATGCATACGACAAACCTAGTGACCCAACTAAGCAAGGTACTAATGAAGAAGAGTGATAGTATTTATTTCTAAAATTGTAGATTCGATTGCGAAACTTATCTTCTGCGGTGGAGAGAGAAAATCATACCTAGAAATATACATGGAATTCATAAAATAGAGGATTTTAGCAAGTGCTGAGTTATTTGGAAATGATCTAAAGTTAATACAGGGTATGGTATAACTATTACAATGTTATTTAGACTACATATAACAACAAACCTTGTTATATACTGAATAAACAAGAAAAAGGTCTTAGATACACAAGTCGGAATGACCAAGTGGTACAGCCAGCGATGTGTTGGTATTAATGGGGTCCCACTTCAGAAAATGCTGGCCGTGCATTTAGAAATAGAAAGAATGCATGGACTTGATCCCATTTCCATAAGCTCTCTAAATCATTTGGAAATAGAGGAATTTATGTGATTTTGATACAAGGAGTACTAGCTAATTTACTTGAAATGTTTAAGACATCTATCAACTTATTTTGTTTTGTTCACTGCTTTCTTATGTTTTTTTTCTCTCTTTTTATGTTCATAAGTTTTATGGGCGCATCCTCAATGGGCGCATCCTCATGCTCATTGGCTTTCATACACTGCCTTTTGAGATGGATTTAGTCCCTATATCAATTTGGTGCATTCTAACAAAATTCAGTTATTATTGTCACATAGCTGAATTTCAGTTTTTCTTGGGTCTATCCGGGCGTACCCCCCTTTCCCTTGGGCAGGGGTACCCCTATCTTGACCCCCCAGATTCCGCTGTAGCAGAGCCTCACTGGGTCAATGATGATGAAGTTTTTGGGTTTTGCTTCTTTTTTTTTTGGTTCAAATTTCTCAGAGCATTCATTTTAGATTTTCGTGGGTATCCGGGACTACTAGCACCCAACTAATCGCACGCCAGTCGTGTGTGTGCTGGCAAACGCGTTGTCGATTGATCCAGTTTATCCATACTATTTGGAAGACAATACTAGATGGATGTTTGCATTAAGAACTAAGATATTTCAACTACCCACCTTGAGCTTTTGGGTTTGCACCACCTGAAGTTGTAGTGCCTCCACCTCCATTAGTTGGTGGATCATTTGAAATGACCCAATCAAGTGCAGCTAGTAAATCGGAATTTTCTTTCTTTGAACAATCTTCAGTATTTTCTGGTACAGGTTCCAGTTGTAATTCTTCAGCGATAACTTCTGGGACCTTCTGCAATAGGCGTGATTGTTCATCTGGTGTTTGAAGCAGCTTCCACTTTTCCCGGTGTTCAAAACATGTAGAGATTCAAGCATGTCAAGGAATAACCTTCTTTTGTATGTAAGTACAATAAAAAAAAAAACTAATTACCAGAATCATCCCTCACCAAGATATTTGTAATAGAATCTTTAATCATCGTTGTATCAGCAAAGACAACAATATATAGGAGAAAGGGATTACGAATGTTGAACTTTCAACATAGAGCATCGCCACACAGTATAACAAATTACTATCATCATCATTGACCCAGTGAGGCTCCGCTACAATGGAATCTGGGGGGTCAAGATAGGGGTACCCCTGCCCAAGGGAAAGGGGGTACGCCCAGATAGACCCGAGAAAAACTGAAATTCAGCTATGTGACAAATTACTATTTTTCTTTCTCTCTAAAACGACATTTGCACAGTCAGTATTACTTTCTTTTCTCAAGCTGAGGACATGCTGGTTAGTGCTTAGTTTTAAAAGGCACAAGGCGCACCAAGGCGCAAATGGCCCTGGAGCCTGGGCGCAAGGCGAAGGCGCGCGCCTTTTGGACACAAGGCGCACTAAAATCTCAAAAACCTTTAAAATCATTTCTAGACCATATTTTATACTCAAAACAACATAATACTTGAGTTAAAAGTTTAGAAAGAAGGGAAGAGAAGAAGGGAATCGCCATTATACTCTTCCTCATCCTCATCTATTCCATAATCTCTATCTTAGCCAATGTCCTCTTCTAACTCATCCACCTCATCATCCACCACAACCTCACGAGAAGAAGGGAAGAGAAGAAGTGAAGCGAAGGGATGTACCAGGCGCTGGCGCAGCGGGTGGCCGGTGGGGCTGCTTTAGTGGCGGGCTTGTGTGTGAGAAAGCTAGGGTTTCACTTTTTCTCTTCTTTCTATCGTGATTTCTGAGACAAATGATCCCTTTTTTCTTTGTTTTTTAATTTTTATTAAAGCAATTGGGCCTAAAAATGTTGGGCTCTAAGCAATTGGGCCTTTTTAAAATGTGGATGATTGGCAAATATGACCATCAGACATAAAAGCGCGCCCAGGCGCGCCTAGGCGCTTCGGCGCCTTGGGGAAAGGCGCAAAAGGCGTGCGCCTTTTGGACATCACTGCGCCTGGACCCTAAAAAGCGCTGGACCCTGCGCCTAGCGCCCAGGCGCGCCTGAGGCGCGCTTTTTTAAACTAAGGGTTAGTGCATTAAGATCTTTGGTCCAACATGCCGTTGTTCAGCCCTCGTGCCCATTATTTTTTTTAAAGAAGAGAGAATTTAAAATACCAAGACACTTATCAAAAGGATATTCTCTACGCCAGCCCTTCTCATTAGCTACATCAATGAGGCACCCCAGACGTTTGATTTCTCTTGGCAGCCACTGTAACATACACAACAAAAAGACATCCCACTAGTCAGAATTAGATTTTCAGAAATTTGTTATTACTTAACATATGCAACATAAAAATACAAGAATGCACTATGCAGTCTCGGGTGTGCAACTTTTACCCCTGAGAGAAGACATGATGCAACTAAATGAATGTAGCCTTTTCTTATGAAACGGAAGTGATGAAGAGGTAGAAGGTTACATGAATTCTCATTAACTGTTATATGATCTTTTAGTACATGAATTCTTTCTTCAATATATATATATAAACCTATATATATATATATAGGTTTTGGTTCAAGTGAGGACCACTCTTGTGGTAAGACCTTTTGCTTAAAATGAGGACTAACCTCAACCTTAGATTTACCTCATTACTATATATATTGGATGGTCAAGATTTTTTTTTATTTTTTATTCTTTGTTTAAAAAAGCTTTTAAAATGCTAAATATGGCAGTTCAATTTTTATATACTACGAGTTCATTTTTATACACTAGAAGTTCAATTTTTTATGTTAGGAGTTCAATTTTCTATATTGTATGAGTTCAATGATTTATATTCTACGAGTTCATTTTTCAATCGATGATAAGTTCAATTTTTATGTGCTTTGAGTTCATTTTTCAAATAATTCGATTCTCACCAGACCAAGCCCTTATATATATATATATATATATATATATATATATATATATATATATATATACATACATAACCGTACATATAAATCCAAGTAAACTTACATCCTTTGTAATATCCTCGTGCAATACCTGCACCTTTTCCTGGAGCTCTGCCTATAAAATGGAAGCAGTCAAATCAAGCAAACTGAGTTAGACAATTTGCTTCCATAGCAAGAATCTTATTGCAGTAAACAAATTTGAATGCAATGAACAAAGAATCATGCGAACTTCCTAGATTGATCAGTATATTTATTTTATGCGGCTTCATACTATGCACAAGCAAAAAGGTAGAGCATACACAATTTTGCACGCAAGAAAGTTAGTCTAGACTCTAGAGTTCAATGGCACAATTCCAGGAAACAGAATCAGCCTGATAGACACTGCTTCTAGCTCACCCAAATTGAAAGCTACAAATCAGGAAGCAAAAGCATAATGCACAAGCTAGTCATAAAGCAAAACAATAAAAACAGGGTTTAGCACAGCCTATTTTTTAGAACAGCAAACAAAGATCTTTTTTTCCCCCCAGAATTAGAGATATCATCTCAACCTTGACTCTAACTAGGGAAGAATGACATTTTAGAAATCCAACAAATGATTGCCTAACATTCTGTTATTTACTAGATTATTCAATGGCATTTGATCTCCATCAAGATGTACACTTTGGAAAACATAAGACTCTGCAAACAAGACTGAAAATGGGCTAGTCTAATTACAACACAAATGTCTCATTTGAAACACATGCAAATTAGCAGCACTGTTAGTTGTTGCAAGGAGAAATAATCTACCAAGCCCTAATAGAATACGGAGAAAGCATAAACTACTATTATGATCAAAACATAAGCACCTACTTGACAATCTCAACCAGACAGTTTTATGTGGATAACTTACAACAGTAGGATGCTTGAGAAGATCCTCTTTTATCCTCCTATGCAAATCCTTGCACTCTTCCTGCAACCACGGTAGTAGAGAAACAATCATTTTCCAAAACCAGAAACATACAATGAATATATTGCATTAAAAAAAGTACATGCTTACAACCTAAAGGGGACAGCCTTTCATTGGCCAAGGCCGGGTGGCCTTGGCCACAACTCAAGGAACCCAAGAGCATCAGCCTGCTGAGGAACTCAAGATGGAGCTGATTGTCCACACTAGGTGTATCAAGGGGCCAAACTGATGTTTACTCATATCATAAACTTGAATCCGGCAGGTTGGATCAAAATTGATAAATATATATATATATATTTATATATATATAAAGCAAGGAGACAATATAGCAAAAAAAAAAGCATACAAAAGAAGTGAAAAAATGCAGAGTGAGGCTAGGAATAATGTGGGTTGCAAAAGAGAGAGACAGCTACAACCAGAATGACACCCAAATCCCACCCCTAGGTTCAAAAGAGACAATTGTTACTAAAATCAAGAATGATCCTGACAACCTTTTCCTTAAGTATACCATACTACTAACCATTCCCTCATTACTCTAGCTAACCCTCTCATGCTATGAGTAAACCATCACTCCGGGGCCTTTGACCCCTTCTACACCTAGTGTAGACAATCAAATCCTTGGGCTTGGGCTCCTCAGCAGGCTGATGCTCTTGGGCTCCTTGAATTGTGACCGCATCCCCTGAATGATATCACATAGATGCCAATCTACCAAGTTTTGATGGTTTATCCATCAAAGTTCTCACTTGGCAATATAAGCTTATCCAAATTCAGATGACAGAGATCTAAGTCTCTGGAGAATTAGCATAAATGTGTTTACCTAAGAGAAGTTCACATCAGACAACTCAGATAAACTGATATGCTTGCCCATATCAGCAATCTCAAGACGCACATTATCACCATCAGCAGCATCCTTCTTTATGCCTGGAAATTAGCAACAACACCAATTTCCACCAATCATACCAGAGATTACATGTCTATACTTATTTTTTAGAAAAATGGATGTGATACTGACAGAGTGACACAATAATAAGAATTTAGACTTCAACAACCAAGAGTGCAAAAATCACCCAATGGCTAGATGCATTAAGAGAATGAAGCTACTTACCAGTGACAAGTTGAAGCACATGGGAATTCTTCTGTTTGTAATCATAGCGATCTGCTTTCGCCCGCACAAAACTCCCAAGCACTTTACTTTCAAAACTGTCAGCATCCTTGAGCAACTCTTGAACTAGAGTTTTCCTCAGAAAGACAGCTTTGATATTTTCAGGTACTATAGCCGCAAAGCAACTTTTCAGCGCTTCAGAAGCCTTCTTCCTCTTATCGGCTTTCTCTTCGGATTTTGAATCCTTTTGTGCCTTTTGGTTAACATGCTTCTCTTCCTCCCTCTCATCTGAGCTGTAACCCTCGCTGTCAGAACTAGGCTCATTCTCAGCATAGTGTGACTCTAAGAGGCCAAAGATCTTAATGCTCACTATTGACTTCTTCCCGAAAATTGAATAAAGGTTTTCATCACAAAGAAAACTTTTCTTCTTAGCAGGATCTTTGAGGTTCTTTTCATCGATGTAGTCATTAATAATAGATGTCACCTCATGCTGAGACATTTTCTCTTCAGTGCTCTTGCCCCTAGATTGGAGAAATCTGATCAGCTGCTTTGAACCCCATCCCACAAACTCTTTTCTCTTCGGCCGCCTTTTTTTTCTCCCACTACGTGACAACAGCTCATTGGGTTCTTCAACCCAGTCATCCATATCCAACTCCTTGTAACCACAAGCAAAAAAGATCAACATCCAAAAAATATGAACAGAAAGAGGTAAGTATTTCAACCAAACCAAGCAGGCATAAAATTAATCAAGCATTCTAGAAAATGGAGCTTGAAGCCAAAAATTAAACGCATGTAACTTTAAAGATGCATTGACGAACTTATAATAGAAACAATCAGTGGCGGAGGCAGTTGGGAGCGCGGGGGGCGGCCGCCCCCCACCGGCGGCCAGGTATTCTCAGCCAGGCGCCAGCGGCAAAAAACAAGTTAAAATTGGATCTTTCTCAATTGAGAAATAAGAACCACGGTTGACATAAAGATATCAGGAAACAAAATTCAATTGAGAACGGGAAGTTCAAACCGATCAAATTTGGAGACGAATTTGTAGACTTTGACGAGGCCGAGAAGATACGCCGGCGGTGAAGAATTCGAATTCTTTATCCCGAGTCCTTCCGTCCTGATTCTCTCGCTAGAGTCTAGACCAAAAGCAAAAGAAGAAAAAGGTAAAAAAAAGTTGTGTCCTTCAAAGTTTCGATGGTTTCTTTTCTTTAGGGCTGCTATTGGATCGTGACGAGTCAGTAACAAGTAAGTCAGGGAATTAGTAATGTTTCCTCGGCAGCGGAAATAAACAATAAAATTTAGAGAGGAAAACTTTCTGTCCGACCAACAAGTCGTAGAAAGAAAAAACTTCTACCTCTGAGACTCCTTCTCAGAGGATTTTCAATAGAATACCTTTATTAAGTTTCAACGATTACAAGGTTCCCTGGTAACTAAGGCACCAACCAAAGTTCAACCAACTAGACTTCTACAACCCTAAGCGTAAACCTAAGACAAAGTACTCTACTGACTTACTTGTGGATTCTTCACCGGAAAAAGCCACACACTCATACACTTGAAAAGCTCACTCTCCAAGTTCGTCGTCTTCAACCACACTTTAACCCTAGCTAAACCTAGCTATTTATCAGTAAGTGTGTTTTCCTAGTGAGAGAAGCTCTCTCATCTCTCCTCTTTCCCTCACCCAAAACCGATTGCTTCTTCCCCCTCCCACCGGCGTTCTAGCGCCGGCAAGGGCACACCTCACGTGGCCCTTGCGCACGCCACCTCCCCCCTACCTAGCCACATCACCGAACACCCAACCCCCGGCCTAGCGCCACCTCCTTTGGCCTCTTCGGCCATGGGAAGGAAAAACCCACCCGCTCCCCCTTTGAAAATCAAGGAAAACGCAAGCTCCAAAAATCAAAAAGATGGAGTAGATCTCAAAAACAAGACAATCTCATCCAAAGAAATTATGAAGAATGATGGGAAGATTGCTAGCAAGGACGAACAAGCCTCAAAGAAAGAAAAAGAGGTCGTTCCAAGTCATAACTCAAAGGCCACCATGAAAGAGCAAGGAAATAGCTTGGAACTTGAGAAAGATGATGATTTTGATGCTCAAAGAGATGAAGATGATGCTAATGACTTGGAATTAGTGGTCCATGGTAGAAATGAGCTTTCCGAGGAGGAAGAGGAGCTCTCGGCGTTATTCTCGGCACCACCCAAGTCACCGGCGCCGGCACCACCACTCACCGTCGGCGACGTCCTCGCCATGCCAATGACGGCGCAAGGCCAAGGCCAAGTCTCCAAAAACCTAGTGTGCCATCCAAGGAGCTAGCAAACAAGGAGTCACATGTCCAAGCTTCTAAAAGTGATGTGGGGACCAATGTTGGAAGCACACTCAAAAGGGTAAGGTCAACCCCCTCTCTTTCCTCATGGCATGCTCTTGTTCCCCCCATTTTGGGCAAAAACTCTTTTGATGTCTCATGTGATCTACCTACCACTAAACAAGCCGCCATCCACCAACTTCTAACCCTAAAAGAACCCCTTTTACCCAGCAACCCTCCAAAGACTATGGCCCCACCTCCCATTTCAGAAAATCAAACCAAAGCCCCACAAAAACACCCAACGGCTAGTAACTTGGGCGCGCCAACAATCGTCGCGCCAAGACCCAATCCTAACCCCATCAAGCGCGTGCCTCACCCCACCATGCCACAATCGAAAACCCACCATGCCTCGGCGCGCCCTCAACCCCACACCTCGGCGCACCCGATCCCTATGCCAGCCTCGGGCCACGTTGGCACGAGCGCATCGGCACCCCGATCTTACGCCCAAGCCGTCACGCACCGAGGCGCGCCCTTCCCACGATCCGGCCCGAACCAAACACGCTCCAATGCATGGGCTAATCCATCCAAGAAAATTTTCATGAACTCCGGGCTAGGAGGCAAGCTCGAGTACATTCCCCCAACCACGGTCCGAGCCAAAATCAAAGTGTCCGAGGCCTTACCAAAACAACAAGTGTGGAGATGGTCTCTATTAGGTCAATACGTGGGATTTCACCCGGGCAACTTCTTGATTAATGAGTTGAGGAAACAATGGGGCGTAAAATCAAGATATAGGGAAGAAGAGGAATGGATGATTTTCAATTTCGATAGTGAAGAAGATTGTGACAAGGTTCTTCAAGGGGGACCCTACTTTATACATGGCAAACCTCTCCTCCTAAAATACATCCCCAACAAGTTCGCCTTCAATAGGAAAGACATCGCCACAATCCCACTTTGGGTTCGCTTGTACGGGCTCTCGAAAGACTATTGGACCACACCCGTGCTTAGTGGTGTGGCTTCATACATTGGAAAACCGTTATACATGGACCCGGTCACATATGAAGGCAAGAGAGGAGCGTATGCACGAGTCCTCACGGATATTAACTTTGCCTCGCCGGTTGTAAGAGAGGTAGGCATTGATTTTGATGATGGAATTTCTATTGATTGCTCTTGCTTGATTGAGAATGAGCCTTGTTATTGTGATTTGTGTTGCTCGTTTGGGCATGAGAAAAAGGATTGCACCTTCAATGAAAAAAGAAAAAATGTAGGTGTGTTGGCCAAGCGTACCTCCAAGGACTCAAAGAGCAATGCTTGGAGAGAGGAAGAGCCGGCCGGGGATGGCGGTGCCTTGGGGACGCTTGCCACAAGGAGTCCTCCACCGAATGACTCCACCGGGAAGGGTCCACTATCCCCTAGAACCGGCGCCATACCGGATACCGACGCACCGAAGGGGAAGACAACCTCGGAGAGTGGGGGGAAACACGGGAAACACACCGAGAGAGAAACACAAAATCCAAAGCAAAGGGATGGGAAACAAAAAGTGAGTGAGAAAGGAAAAAACAAAGAAGGAGAGCAAGGCAACTCGCATTCACCTAATGCTAGTGCCACGAGTGAAAACCATGATGCCAAGAGCGAGAGTGAGAGTGAGTCCACACCAAGTGAGACCGAGTGTGAGAGTGACAATGAGGTTGTTCATTCCCCCGGAGTTGCTTCGCTTGAGGTGATGGTGGTTAGTGTGACGGAGGATGACGGAGTCTCGGTCAACTTAGCCGAGGGTGGAAGAGGTGGAGACTCGAAAGAGGAAGGAAGCTTCGTGGTTGCTAAATCCAAGTCGGCACAAAAGAAGGCTCGGAAAAAGGCACGCAAGGCCAAAATGGAGAATGTCTTGGCACTTCAAGCCTCTCAAAAATTTCCCAAGCAATTGCCACCGATAAGAACGAGGAGCTCGGCCCGGATCGAGCAAGGGAGGGGGACCAATGTGTCCTTATGATTGTCCTCTCATGGAATATTAAGGGGATTTGCCATCCCTGGAAACAAAATGGCCTAAGGGAGGTGATCCAAGAATTCCAAGCCAAGGTATGTGGCATCTACGAAACTAAGTGTGAAGGTTATGATATGAATCTTATAATAAATCGAGTGGCCCCGGGTTGGAGCCACACGACTAATTTTCATTTAGATGATCGTGCCTGTATTCTCGTCCTTTGGGACCCGGGCCATGTGGAGGTTGATATTCTTACTTGCTCCGTGCAACACATCGGGTGTCGAATCACTTGCAAGACATCCGGTTTGGTGTACGGAGCATGCTTCACTTACGGTTTGCATAGTATTGTTGCTAGGAGACCTATTTGGCTCTTTGTGGAGGAGCTCCTTGAAGCTCATGATATCCCTTGGATGATTTTGGGAGATTTCAACATGGTTATGAGTGAAGATGAAAGATTTAATGGCAAGCCGGTGTCGACATATGAAAGCCGAGACATGGTGGAAGCTTGTAGAAGACTTGCTCTTGTTGACACACCATACATTAGCAACAACAACTTCACATGGACGAATCAAACCGTGTGGAGCAAGCTTGACCGAGTGTTGGTAAATCAATCTTGGCACAATTGTGATTTCATTTTACATACTAACTTCCCCGACAAGTGGAGCCTCTCGGACCACAAGCCGGGAGTTGTTCATTTTGATAGGCCACATGGAGGAGCTAAACCAAGCTTCAAGTTCTTCAACATGTGGGCCGAACACCCAAGATTTCAAGACTTGGTCCGGGAAAAGTGGGAAACTCACCAAAGAGGGACCTACCAATTCCGGTTGTGCCATCTCCTCAAGCGTTTGAAAGAGCCATTGAGAAAGTTAAACCAAGCCGAATTTAGCCATATTACTTCGAGGGCAAGCGAGGCCACCCTTGCATACACCAAAGCCCTTGAGGAGTATAGGCTAGATCCAAGCTCGGAAAGGAAGAAAGAAGAAATGGAGAGAGCCGGGAAAGAGATGAAGAGGCTCGGAGATGCCGAGGCTAGCTTCCTTAGCCAACAAGCAAAGTCAAGACATCTCATCCAAAGTGACCGGTGCACGAAATATTTTCACGGCCTCATGAGAGCAAACACAAGGCGCGCCACCATCACCTCGGTGCGCCGGCACCAAGGCGCTCCTACAACCTCGATTGATGAAGTGGCGGCCGAATTTGGGAAGTTCTTCAAATGCTTATTCGGGTGTGAAAAAGATGTTGTCGAGCCGGATCCGAGTTGGTTTGCAAGGGGTGCACGGGTCTCAACCCCGGATGCCACTATGCTTACTACCCCGGTTTCGAACAAGGAAATCAAAGCGGCACTATGGTCCATGGGAGATGAAAAAGCACCGGGCCCCGATGGCTACACCGCCATATTTTTCAAGACCACTTGGGACATCACCGGTGCCGAGCTATGTGCGGCCGTCAAAGAGTTTTTCACTAATGGTAAGCTCCTCAAACAACTCAACCATACCATTTTTTCCCTCATCCCAAAAATTGACCATCCAACCCATGTTGAGCATTACCGCCCCATATCTCTTTGCAATGTGGCTTATAAGTTGATCTCCAAAATTATGACCACCCGACTAGCCACTTTCCTCGCCCCTCTCATAGACCCGGCCCAAAGCGCTTTCGTAGAGGGTCGGTTAATGTCCGACAACATCCTTCTTGTCCAACAACTCTTGAGGAAGTATGAAGTGAAGAGAGAAACAAGAAGATGTTTCCTAAATGTGGATCTTGCTAAAGCCTATGACACCATTTCTTGGAAATTCCTCCGGTTTGCTCTAGACAACATCGGGGTGCCTCCTAAGTTCATTGATTGGGTTATGGAGTGTGTCACAACCGCTAGCTACTGGATCAAAATCAATAAAGGCACGCATGATCATTTCCCCGGCAAGCGAGGTCTCCGTCAAGGTGACCCACTCTCCCCTTTGCTCTTTGTTATTTGCATGGAGTTCTTGTCTCGATTGATCAAGAAAGAGACCGTGAGGGGTAGTTTTCATTTTCACCAATCGTGTGATGCTTTGCGGCTCTCCCATCTCATATATGCCGATGATGTTGTTTCATTTTGCCGGGGGGATTTGGGCTCGGTTAAAATTCTCATGGGGTGCTTGAAAAAATTTGAGAGCATAAGTGGGCTAGCGGTCAATGTTGGTAAATCCTCAATATTCCTCGCATCCGTGCCGGAAAGCGAAAGAGCCACCCTCATCAATGAAACCGGGTTTAAGGTTGGCTCTTTCCCATTCCGTTACCTTGGAATTCCCATCACACCTTATGATCTTAGAGTGGCACAATACAAACCGCTTTTAGACAAGATTGGGGGGTATCTAAACACTTGGGCCAAGAAAAAACTATCCTTTATCGGGCGTCGGGAATTGATCACCTCGGTCCTACAAGGATGCGAGGGCTTTTGGCTTTCCGTCCTTCCTACCCCTACCACGGTCATTTCTAGCCTAGCTACCCTATGCCGAAAATTCCTTTGGAGTAGGCCGAGAGTGAAGTGGAGAGATGTGTGCGTGCCACAAAAAGAAGGGGGGTTGGGCCTTCGGAACCTCAAAACATGGAACCGGAGTTTTATGATCAAACACTTTTGGCACATTGCCAACCGCCGGGAGAGCCTTTGGGTTCGTTGGTTCCACCACACACACCTTGGGGTAGCCGAACCATTAGATTGGATACCGGGGGATAAAGACTCGGGTTTGGTGAAGGCAATCTTCAAAGCCCGGAGAGCCGTGGAATGTATTGAACAAAGGGAGGAGGGAGTTATGGAAACACTCACAAGTTGGGTGCATGAGGGTAAATTCAAGGTAGCCCGAGCTTATGAGGCTATTAGAATCAAGCAAGAGGTGGTTGGATGGTATAAACAAGTGTGGAGGAAGCATAACACTCCGAGGCATGCCTTCATCCTTTGGCTCGCTATAAAAGGAAGACTCTCCACTTATGATCGACTCTTCTTCATGGATTTGGAGCCGGATTGTAGACTATGTGGAGCGGAGCTAGAAACACATGAACATCTCTTCTTCAAGTGTCCCTACACTAGTGACATTTGGAGAGTGGTACGGGCAAGATTCGGCATTGATACGCCATGCGCTTCGATTGAAGACACGGTGGAATGGCTTGATAGGCGCGCCCGTGGACGCTCATGCCAAGCAGTGGCGCGCGCATATGCTCTCTCGGCGGCCGTGTATTACACATGGCATGCTAGAAATGCCAAGGCTCTAGACAACAACTTCATCCCGAAGGAAGTGGTGGCACGCCTAGTGATCACGCATGTGTTTAAGTTACTTTATGATTTGTACCCCTCTTGTGAGGTGGAGCGATTGTAACCTCTTTTGGATGTAAAGCATAGCTAGGGAAGTTTGCATACTTGCCCTTATATGCTAGTATCTCGGTTTGGTGGCGCATGTGCCTCCTCACTGGTTTTTGTATAGAGGATTCTGCTACCCCTTGTGGGTTTTACATCTACACTTAATCGAATTAGCATTTCAGCAAAAAAAAACCTAGCTATTTATAAGATAAGTTAAGTCTGATCTCACACGTAATTCTTGCCTAATTACGCTGATATTCCACTTAACAAATCCCACACAATAAGGAAAAGTATTGTTTGTGATTTCGGATCCTTAACCATGCCGATTCTTGCCAAAACCGAATGATCTTGGATTTCCCTAGATAAGATCGTGTGAAGATTGATCTTATCTTCTCTTTTATCTCGTTAAGCAACCGCCTACAACTGTAATATCTTCGTAGAAGATTGCTCACAGAAGATATGGTAACTTGCCATTTATAGAAAGTCGTGTTCCTTCTGAGATGCGCTTTCTAAATCTGTCACTCGTTCCTTCCATCGTTCCTCACAATGTTCCGTCACTCGTGACCATGTACCTGTTTTCCCGAAACACTTACATGTAGAAGCAAGTTATATCAACTAAGTTTGTTATCATCAAAACTAAGAGAACCATGGAACAACCATTGTTCCAACAATTTCCCCCTTTTTGATGATGACAAACTTATACAAAAATGCATGTCTAGAAACCAATAGAAATTTAGATCAGAAAAAAAATTCTTGTATGGTTCCCCCTTAACAGATGCACTGGTGTTCCTACTCATCAGAGTTAACAACATATTCTCCCTTAGCCAAAGTTCCCTCTGTATTTCCTGGATAGAACGCATCTCTGCATTTTTCCTAACTTCCCTCTTTTGACATCATCAAAAGATCAACAATCATCAAGAAAAAACGTAGAGAAAATGTACAAATTCAATTGAAACTCAAACCATTCATAAGCAAAAGATAGTAATATTATAGATAATTATTGCGGGAATCACAGCCAGAGAAAACATAAAAGCATAGAAGTCTTAACATCCAAGAAAAAAAATCTTTAAACTGGAGGTAGATAGGCTAGGGAACTAGAGAGGGTCCACATCATGGCTCGGAGGAGGTGGAATCAGCAACAACAGTGTCAGTGTCTCTCTTAGCCAGGTAACCAATGATGGTACTCAGTTGAGAGGAAATCTTTTGAAGCTTAGACAACATCTTGGCAGTAACACCTTCACTCATCGAAGAACTCCCAACGTCCATCTGGGCAGTCTTCTTTGCAGCTGTTCCCTTTGAATCACCCTGAAAGTTCATCCTCGAGATATTGTGCATCTCCAGGGCCAATCCAAAGAACTCCTCTCTTGAAGGCTTGTAAGCCTTTCTCTCCTTCAGTATGGCCTTCACAAATTGTGGATAAGGCAGGCTATGTTTCTTTCCAGTGCACTTAGCCATTTGCCTCATCACTATCTCCGGAAGACTGATTCGTTCCCTCCTTAGAAACTTGTCCGGTAGAATCATGTCATTGATAGTGAGCGTAGTCCTTTTCTCCAGCCTAGGTAAAACTACCTTGATCAGAAACTGATGCGCAATCCTTGCAGTGTAGCTCAAATCATTTGTAGAGTAAGGACCAGCATCAGAAGCCTTGCTCATGACACGTTTGATCAAATGAGCCTTGTTCCTTGGCCAGGTGCTTGAAGTATGCACATCCCTATAACCCTCAACATGAACCTTCAAAATAGTGACAACAGACCCCAGAGAAAAAGAAATCTCCTTCCCACAAATAGTAGCAAAACCCATTGGACCAGTCACAAGATCAGCAAGTTGGTAGGAAGCAAAGAATTGGGCAAGAACAGACACATCCACCTTGACACCAGAGGCTCAGATCTTCTCCCATCCTTGAAACTTGAGAAGTTCCCAGAACTCCTCCAAGTCATGTCCTTTCAAGAATTCTTCATCGATCACCAGAGGAGCGGTGACCTTCTTTGAGACCTTCTTGGAACGAACCTCAGGTTCCATTGGCAGTTTCCCTTTTGCCTTGGCAGACTTGAGGTCTGTTTCAACCTCTTCTTCCAACTCCTCCTCTTCTTCATCTCCATCATCACCAGACTCCCTCTTTTCTTCTTCCTCGACCTCTTCAGACTCAGAACCAATATCCTCCTCGTCTTCTTCAAGATCTTCTTCTTTAGATGACTCCTGAGCCACCGGTTTCTTTGAAACGGTGGAGCGAAGGATGTACTTAGTTCCTGTGGGGGCAGGCTTCGCCTTTTTGGATGCAAGGGAAGGGGTTCGAACCGACTCAGAGATATGGAAGATCTCAGAGGGGTGGGGAGGAACCTGCTTCCTTGCCTTTCGCTTGCCACTACTTGTCGGTTTGACCCATCCTGGTCGCATATGCACAGGCAAAGTTTCCACCTTTTCTTGATCAGTGGTTTCTTTAGGAGGAGAGTTTACCTCTGCCTTTTCAGACTCACCCTTGCCTTCCTTCCCGTCCCCTGTTTCAGCAGGCTTGTCCGAGGGGTTTTTGGAGGGGACCATTGATTGATCCTTCTCAGTTTTCTCATTCAGGGTCTCCTTCTCGGACGAGACCTTAGCAGTGGCTGCTACACCGATGTCAGCAACAGCATCAAACTGGGTTTCGAGTTTTGAGATGGGAGAGGGAGAAGAAAGCTTGGCCTTTTTTAGAGTTTCAAGTTGGGCTTGAAGGGCTGCGATCTCAGAGGAATCGAGACTGTCAAAGTTAAGGACAGGGGTGTTTGAAGAGGAAGCCATTGAAATAGAAAAGAGAAAAGATTGAAGCTTTGAAGAAGATTAGGGTTCGAGAGGTAAAACAAAGGTGCAGTAAGAAAATAATGACCGAGAGAAGAGATTATAAAGCTCACCTCTTTCCTTGTTGATAAAGATCATGATCCTCCCAAAGATCTTCTATCCAAATCTTAACGGCTAAGAGTTTCCATAATGATGATTTTTCACCGCCATTAATTCTCGACTGCGCCAAACGTCCTATCGTTCCCTGCAAAATTATTGTGCAACGGCTGGAATTTTCAAACGAGCAGTCACAACGGCTATAACTTAACTGCGTTCCCTGCGTTGATTGACATCTGTTCCTTTGCAGAAAAATCTTCAATTGTTATCAAAGACGTTCCTTTAATGTGACACTATTTCCAAACCACTAGTTCCATTCCTCGTTACCATGAGTGGATAAAGGTTATGTTTGAACAAACAAGGGACTAGAGACGTTCCATTCAAACTTTTTGTGGGCTTGGAATATTTTTGACATCCAAACAATTATTCCCCGTTTAAAGGTAATTAAGGGGGGTTCATAGGGAACATTTGCTTGGACCAGGCTAGGGGACAGCTTATAACCAACTATCATTTCGGCTTGAAGTGAGGGATTGAATAGATCAAGTTGGTTATTTTGGGCTAAAAGAAAATCTTGGATGTAAACAATTCAGTCTTAGTTCCTTTTAGCATGCAACACTTAATAATTTCTAATATTTACACCATCTATGCATAGAGGAAGGATATAAGCCATTAGAGAACTTGTCAAATGATACGTAGTTACCTGAGAAGTTACCTTTTTAGTCAGGCACTAAGGGAATAGAGGACAGGGACTTATTTACTCCAAGGAAATCATTCCTAGCAACATCCTCAGATACTCATAGGGTTTTCTGTCCAAAGCCTTGGTAAAAATATCTGCCACTTGATTTTCAGTCCTACAACGATCCATCTTGATGAAACCTTTTTCAACATTATCTCTTAAGAAATGATGTCGAATATCTATATGTTTGCTTCTAGAATGATGCACAGGATTCTTGGAGATATTGATTGCACTTGTATTATCACATAAGATAGGGATAGTTCCAAGAGACATACCAAAATCCACCAGTTGTTGTTTTAACCACAATACCTGGGAACAACAGGCGGCTGCTACGATATATTCTGCTTCAGCCGTTGAAAGAGCAACCGAATTTTGCTTCTTTGATCCCCAAGACACCAAGCAAGGCCCAAGAAATTGAGCCATGCCTGATGTGCTCTTTCTATCTACTAAGTGACCTGTAAAATCTGCATCCAAGAATCCGACAAGTTGGAACGAGTTGTGTCTTAGATACCACAGACATAACCCGTTGTTCCCTTTCAAGTAGCGCAGAATTCTCTTTACTTCTTTCAAATGTGTTTCTTTAGGATTAGCTTGAAATCTAGCACAAAGACACACACTGGACATAATATCTGGCCGACTGGCCGTTAGGTACAATAGGGAACCAATCATGCCACGGTACATTGTTTGATCAACATCAATGCCATTTAAGTCAGCATCAAGACGAGTATTAGGAGAAATATGAGTATCAAAAGCATTCAAGGAATCCATACCATACTTCTTCAGTAACTCGTTGATGTACTTTTGTTGATGTACCTTTGTTCCCTCATCACTTTGTACCACTTGTAGGCCAAGAAAGAAAGTGAGTTCACCGATCATGCTCATCTCAAACTCACTGCTCATTAGATTCTTGAAGCTTTCTACAAGTTTGGGGTTAGTAGAACCAAATATAATATCATCAACATAAACTTGAACTACTAAAACCTCACCGTCTTGTTCCCTTAGGAACAATGTTTTATCGATCACACCACGTCTATATCCATTGGCTAATAGAAACTGAGCGAATCTATCATACCAAGCATGAGGAGCCTGTTTAAGACCATAGAGGGCCTTATCCAGTATGTAGACATGATCAGGATGATCAACATCTTCAAATCCTAGAGGTTGCAACACATAAACCTCCTCTTGTAGATACCCATTCAAGAATGATGTCTTCACGTCCATTTGATATAATTTGAATCCCTTGTGAGCAGCATAGGTGATTAGAAGACGGATGGCTTCTATTCTTGCAACAGGAGCGTACGTTTCATCGTAGTCAATTCCTTCTTGTTGATTGTACCCTTTTGCTACAAGCCTCGCCTTGTTCCTTGTGACAGCTCCAGTGTCATCAAGTTTATTCCTAAAAACCCACTTTGTTCCTATAGCCATTTTGTGCTTTGGTTTGGGAACCAATCTCCATACTTTGTTCCTCTCAAACTGGTGTAGTTCCTCTTGCATAGCAACTATCCAGTCAGGATCTTTTAATGCTTCCTTGACATTCTTGGGCTCTGCAAGAGAGATAAACGCATTGAAAGCACAAAAATTCTTAATAGAGGAACGAGTAAGCACACCTTTATCATATGGAGTGATGATGTTGTCAACAGGATGATCCCTCTTTTGATGATAGTTTCTGACTTCAATCTGAGTGGGATCTATTCTTGACTCCTCTTGTTCCTGTTGGATTGTCATTCCATGGGATGTTCCTTCTTCCATATGATCTTCATTTTGTGGAGAATCATCTTCAGGAACTAGAGCACTTTTTGTGTCATCTTCATCCAAGTCAGGACTTGGAGAGGTAACATCTTCATTTGGAGCTTGTGTACTTGAATCTGGATCGACTTCATCATCTGAATCTGAATTTGGAACTTTCAATACATCCTCGTTACTAGACAGGTTCCCTCCATTTTTGGACTCGTCAAAGACAACATGAATGCTTTCTTCAAACTTCTTAGTCCTTTTATTGAACATCTTGTAAGCCTTGCTATTGGATACATACCCTAGAAAGATGCCTTCGTCACTCCTTGGATCAAACTTGCCTAGCTCGTCTTTTCCGTTGTTGTGAATAAAGCACCTGCATTCAAAGACTTTCAAGTGGGAAATATTTGGCTTTCTTCCCTTGATTAGTTCATATGGAGTTTTAGAAAAGTTGGAACGAATGGTGACTTAGTTAATGATGTAGCAAGCGGTACCGACTGCCTCTGCCCAAAAGAACCGAGGCAAGTTACTTGCCAACATCATAGTACGAGCCATGTTTTGTAGTGTTCCATTCTTTCTCTCTGCTACGCCGTTTTGTTGAGGAGTCCTCGGCGCAGAAAAAATCTGAGACACTCCATGTTCATCACAGTAGCTATGGAACATGGAATTCTTGAACTCTGTTCCGTTGTCAAACCTGATAGACTTTAACTTCTGCCCTGTTGATGCTTCTACCTTCTTGATCCAGCTTTTGAACGCCATGAACGTCTCATATTTGGAACCTAGAAAGAGAGTCCATGTATATCTAGTAAAATCATCAACAATAACAAAAATGTACCTGCTACCGCCATGACTTCTCACCCACATGGGACCACACAAATTCATGTGTACCATCTCAAGAGGATGAGAGGTGCTAACTGACAACTTTGGCTGAAAAGATGATTTGCTTTGTTTTCCTTTCACACAAGCTTTCCTTTTCTGTAAGAACTTTGGGAAGTCCTATCACCAGATTTTGTGAGTAGAGTTTGTGAATTCCTCGATGATTTGCATGACCAAACCTCCTATGCCATAGATCGGTCTTATCAGCAATTGTAACAAAGCATAGTTCTTCTTGTGGTTGGAAACTTGAGTCGACAAAATACATATTGTTGCGTCTCTTTCCTTTCAGGACCACAAGATTTGACTTCATGTTCTTGATCGTACATCCATCTGAGGTAAAGGATACCTCGTTGTTCCCTTGGTCACAAAGCTGACCAATACTCAACAGGTTGTAACCAAGACCTTTTACTAAGCTCACGTCTTTAACGCTTGTCTTATCATTTAGCTTGACTTCACCTGTTCCAATGATTTCTCCTTGATTGTTGTTGCCAAAGGAAATGTTTCCTTCAGCATTGATCTGAAGTGAGGACAAAATATTCTCGTTCCCTGTCATGTGACATGAACACCCGCTATCAAGGATCCAGCGAATGTTCCCCCTCACTTCAACCTCTGGGTCAGCTCCTTCAGTCTTCAGAGTCATGGCACAGACCTTTGATTCAGATTCATCATCTGAGTCAAGATCCCATGCAGCGATGTAGGCCTTTTTCTTCTCGTTCCCAGACTCGTTACCTTTGGGACAACTCTTAGCATAATGCCCCTTTTCTTGACAATTGAAGCAGGTAACATCCTTGATATCCTTCTTTTCTGAGTTGATCTTCTCTAGTTCCTTCCAGGCTCCTTGCTTCTTGCCTCTCTTGTAGAAAGCCCTCATTGTTTTTGTTATGAGAGCCACATCATAGTCCTCCTCTATAGTATACACTCCTCTTCCGGCAGTAATGTTCTCAGTGGCCTTCTCCACCTTGAGAGAAATACCCTTGTCAGAACTTGAGGCACTACTCTTGATCTTCTCATATCGCTCGTAGTCCGTCAACTTTCCAAAGATTTCATGAAGAGTGCAAGTCTTCGTGATTGGATTTTCTCATAGCAAGCCTTTGGTCACAACATACTTGGGACCAAGACCATCAACAATCGTAGAAATTTTCTCCGACTGAGTGATGTCCTTTTCAATACCAAGATGGTTGATGCGATTCACCAATGCCTCAAACCGAGATTGATAGGTGGCAATGGTTTCACCATCTTTCATTTGGAAGTTGTAGAACTCCTTCTTAGCATCCTTTTGATGGCTTTCCTTCAGATCTGTACTGCCGATGTGCATTTGCTCAATAGCCGCCCATGCTTCTTTTGCGGTTTTGCAGTTCACCACCCTTAGCAGATCTTCAACACCCACGACATTGTTCAGTAACATCTTTGCTTTGAAATTCTTCTCCATTCATTTCCATTCAATTGGACCCCACTCGGACTTTTTGTCCTTCTTGGCTTCTGGAACTACGTAGTCTCCATCCTCAATGACTGACCAAGCTTGGTAGTCATTGCTCTTGAGCCAAGCAGCGAATAGGATTCTCCAGTGATCATATTCTCCAAGAACAAGTAGTGGAGGCTTGTTGTTTCCAATCCCGACGTTGTGGGTGTTGTTTGAAGTCATTCTGTATTCCTGCACTAAACACACAGTCTAGAGAAAACATGCTCTGATACCAATTATTGGATCGTGACGCGTTAGTAACAAGTCAGGGAACTAGTAATGTTCCCTGGGCAGCGGAAATAAACTATAAGAACACAGAAATTTAGAGAGGAAAACTTTCTGTCCGACCCACAAGTCGGAAAAAGAAAAAACCTCTACCTCTGAGACTCCTTCTCAGAGGATTTTCAATAGAATACCTTTATTAAGTTTCAACGATTACAAGGCAAGTCAAGTTCCCTGGTAACTAAGGCACCAACCAAAGTTCAACCAACTAGACTTCTACAACCCTAAGCGTAAACCTAAGACAAAGTACTCTACTGACTTACTTGTGGATTCTTCACCGGAAAAAGCCACACACTCATACACTTGAAAAGCTTACTCTCCAAGTTCGTCGTCTTCAACCACACTTTAACCCTAGCTAAACCTAGCTATTTATAAGATAAGTTAAGTCTGACCTCACACGTAATTCTTGCCTAATTACGCTGATATTCCACTTAACAAATCCCACACAATAAGGAAAAGTATTGTTTGTGATTTCGGATCCTCAACCATGCCGATTCTTGCCAAAACCGAATGATCTTGGATTTCCCTAGATAAGATCGTGTGAAGATTGATCTTCTCTTCTCTTTTATCTCCTTAAGCAATCGCCTACATCTGTAATATCTTCGTAGAAGATTGCTCGCAGAAGATATGGTAACTTGCCATTTATAGAAAGTCGCGTTCCTTCTGAGACGCGCTTCCTAAATCTGTCACTTGTTCCTTCCATCGTTCCTCACAATGTTCCGTCACTTGTGACCATGTACCTGTTTTCCTGAACACTTACATGTAGAAGCAAGTTATATCAACTAAGTTTGTTATCATCAAAACTAAGAGAAACCATGGAATAACCATTGTTCCAACAGCTGGTTTGGTATGTTACTGTGCAATCAATGGAGTCTAAAGTTTTTGTTATCACCATTCTCTGTTTTTACAGTCCTTTGGGTCATTATGACTTTTCTTACTATTTAGTTTTTCATCTTCCCTAAAAACTAGTTCACGCCAATGTTAAGTGAAACCCGGTCCATGTTTGTAATTCCCTCTTTAGGAAACCTAACGAGTAACTATATAAGCGCTTTTGTAATCCTTTGTCGCATTAATCAATGAAACAGTTATCCTTCCAAATCCCCAAAACTCTCGCTTTTCATCATTTACAAAACGTTGTCGGTTGGTGTTTTCTTATCCTTCACTGACCTTAACGCATGTAGTCGGATTTATCAAGCTTTGTTTCCTAATCCTTCGTTTATCTTCTGTGCAGCTCAAATTGAAATGTATCATTGGTATCAGAGCAGTAGAACCTTTGCCTGAACATTACAGTAGCTGAAGTCACACGCCGTTTAGAAGAAATGGAGCGGAGAGATCCATTGAAAGGCATGAGCAAGCCCGACTACTCGAGGAACAAAATAGGGCACGCGAAGAAGTGCAAGCGATGCACACTAGGGATATTTAGGATCTGAAGTCCGCCATAGAACCACTAGCTCGGATAGTCAGACCGCCAAATATATCGTCGTCCTCGCACAACAGTGCTCCACACAATTATGATGAGCACCTTATATTCGCTTAGCTCGCTAGCAAATCTTGTCCTTTACCTCGACGTTCAATTGACAAACTGCTCTTTTGACTTAGGCATCGAAGGTGGATTAGGGGGTCCTTGCCCCTTGTGTCCATTGTTTTGCAAGTTCTAGGTTTAATAGGAGCTTGGAACAGAAGGTGAAGAAGGGAGTATGCGATTAGTGCATTAAAGTCGAATTTTTGTGCACTAACAATTGGTGACGTATGTGGGAAATGAGCAATCGATCAATGCAATTATGGTATTGAAATGGATCCCAGAAGAGCAAGAAGTGATTTTTCAAAGTCATGGGGCAATAGCGGAAAGAGAAATCGAGCGCGGTGCCCTCAACGAACAAAACCGCGACCGCTGATCAGAAGACCGCAATTGCGACACCCAAGGCGATCACGCAAACCCTAACGCAATCCGAGCAAGGCGCCTTACTCAAAGATGACCTGAACCGAGACCCGACCCCTCTCACAAGCACGACCACTCATTGCGCGAGCCGTTAGAGGTCTGAGTCGAGCGATGATATTGACGGTTGTGACGTTGCACGGTCCGAATCTGATGGTTTTGGCCAACTATGGGACTCAACAATGTGTGTTGTTGAATCCGAGAGCACTCAAAGTGTATAGAGTCATGGGCCATTGCACGAACCAGGACGAGCAACCGCGATCACAGATCGTAACCGCGACTACGACCCAGATAACCACAATCGCGATCGAACGCAACTGCGCATATAAGAGCCCGCGACGACCCAAAACCGTGAGCGAAACCATAGTTCTATTAGCCTTTGCTACAAGCATGGTCAATCAAGCCACACCAGGTCTAATCCCACACGTGGTGATGCTCGCATATCCTTGGCGTCTGGGACAAACGGTGGAAATGGGGCATCAACCACCATTGAAAACGAGGAGGAAGATGAGATCATATATGTCTTAGCCTCCGTCTTGAGAGAGAATGAAAAGATTCAGAATAAGCGCGCCCAACCAGAATCTCGCTTGGACCAAGCTTTGGAAGAGATCGCTAGACTGAAGCACACCACGTATAAAGTTCAGGGTAAGCATCCCGTCAGCGAATCGGCAATCGAAAGGATTAGTCGACGGCTAGCTAGCGTTATCGAATTCGCCGATAACAGTCGTGGTCCTGAGCCGGTAAGAACCGATGAGTCTGAAGAGATGCAAGTTGACTATGAAAGTGATCGTTGAGCGCCTAGAAGTCGACGGAGGGGAAAGTAATACGAGTCTCCCTCGCCTAAGAGGTCCCGAGCTGCGGACCACCCTTAGTTCAACGACTCGACCTCGGACGACTCGGAATGTTCCAACGACCGCGAAACCGGCGCGGATGCGAAAGCTCTAGTCGCGACCGCGACAAGCCTGGCCACGACAACGGGAGATCTAGCGGCGACCACGACAGCCCCAGTGACGGTCGCGGCCGAATCGATCTTCGCGAGAGCCCACGTGATCATGACATGGATCGCTATGACCTGTCCAAAAACCCCGAGTCAGCTAATGATCGGGACAGTAAGAAGAAGAGACGACATAGTCGACGTCGGAGCGAAAGTAACGAAAGGCGTAAAGGAGAAGATCGAGCCCTAAGGCGCATTGAAAGGAGGTTGCTTGATAAGCGCAAGGTGGAACCTTGCAATGGGCTCAAGAGCAAGTCGAGCATAAACTGGCTATGGTGACATCGACGCCATTCCATGGAAGCATTGATATTCGTGTTTTTAGTCTAGTTTTTGCTTTGTTTCTTAATTTGTTTAGGTTTAGTTTTAGTAGTTTTTAGAGATAGTTTGATGTGTTTTTGGATAAGTTTGCATATTTTGTGAAAAGTATGGAAGCTACTCTGTTTTGTGTCTTTTTGTAGGTTTTGAGCAGGAAAGAGCGCTTTTTAAGATGAATTGGAGTGCTATGGTGGAAGTCGGAAGAATATGAAGATAAAGAGGTTGAAGCTCAAGCTGTTAAGTGAATAAGAGTTGAAAAAGCCAAATCCCAGGCTCGTTAACGAGGTTGTGAAGGGTCGTTAATGAGGCATAAAGATAGAATTTTTGGATGGATTTTGTGATTCCTACCGACCCTGTGCGGAAGTCGTTAATGATGATTCCGTTTCGGTAGAGGTTTTAAGTGATTTTAGGGGTTTTAATGATTTTTAGGGTTGTTATATCTTCTATCTTATATCTTGTTATCTTTTTAGAGTTAGTTTCTATCTTTTAGGGTTTTTAATAGATAGCTTTATTAGTATAAATACTCTTCTTTCTAGCCTAGAAGGGGAGGACGATTTTTCTTCTAGGAGAACCGATTGAGGAGTCGAGTGGGAGGATTGCGAGCCAAGGTCGATCGAGAGAGAGAAGTTGGGTCGTTGATCAGGTTTTTCTACTCGGTGTTGTTTTGTTTTCGGTTTCTTCTGAAGTTTGTAAAGACGATATTTCTATTATTATTTTCAAGTAAGTTTGTTTTGTTTTCAATGTTTTCTTTTGTTGAAGTTGTTTGCTTTATTAATATGAGTAGTGAGTAGTTTTCTTCTCTAGGGTCGGGGTTGAAACCCGACATAGTTATGCATGTTTGATGAGTGAGATGACGTTTTGAATGCCTTTTATCTATTTTTAGATTGTTTGATGAGCTTATACTTAGACGATAGTCGAGGTAATTTGAGTTTGCAATTTGATCGAAAGAAAAAGTTGTCAACTTGAAGGTTGATATTGTTCGATTACGAGAGTTTCGAGCCTTGGATCCAAAACAAGTGATTGAGTGAATTAATTGATGAGAATTGATTGATTTGATTGATAGTCAGCGAAAGTTGATGAATTCATTTATTTAAAGGCATGATCTTTATCTTCTTATGAGTTTTTATGCATAGCTATGTTGCGGTAACCCTTGTCCTAGGTTTTTATTTTTATCTGAGTTTGCATCCGTTACATTCGTTATCGAGTTAAGTTGCCTCGGTACTGAACCTGAGTTTAGGTCGTTATTGTGAGTTCGTAGAGTCATCCAGGTTCGTTAACGACCCTGACAAAGTCGTTAACGAGGTTGGTCGTAAGTGTTTTGTGTTGTTTTGCTTTGTTTTTAGTAGTTGATAGACAAACAACCGTGCTTCCCGTGGAACGATCCTGACTTCGCTATACTTAGCGCGGTCTTGACTTATAAATTTATTTGTTGTCATGAAACCCTCCTCAACAAATTGGCGTCGTTGCCGGGGAGGCAACAGTTTGTTTGTTTATCTGTGGGTCAGGGAATAGCCCGGCCCCGTTTATTATTTAGAACCTGAACGTTCCCTACACCGTAGACGTAGAGAAAACCAAGCCATAGCCACACAAGAAGAGATGGCTCATTAGATGGAAGTCCTCCAGAAGCGGATGGAGGAGCTAAAAGCTGATAGAGATGTCGCTACCGCTGAAGCTGAACGTCAACGAGTCAACAACACTCGTTTACAAGAAGAGTTGAATGCCTATCCAAGGAATGCCAAGCAATACATGCATCCAAAACTGAGGGTGCCGGAGTCTCCAATTGTGCTTCCGGAGATAGAGAAGACTTTTGAGATTAAGTCTCAATTTATATCCTTGATTAAAAGGGCTCAGTTTGAAGGGAAACCTACTGAGTGCCCTATGGAACATATTAGAAACTTTCTTGATTTATGTGACACTATAGCTTCTGAAGGTGTCTCACTTGAATATGTTCTGTTAAAAGCTTTTTGGTGGTCTCTTACTGGAAAGGCCCTGAGCTGGTTGGAGAGCTTACCTCCTAAGTCTATCAGGACTTGGAAGGCTTTGTATGACCAATTTCTTACAAAGTTTTTCCCTCCTACCAAGACAACGGAGTTGAGAAAACGCATCACCTCCTATCACCAACTGCCTAATGAGACCTTTGTAGAAACTTAGGAAAGATTTAAGGAAATGCTTAGACAGTGCCCTACTCATGGGCAACCTTTATATGTGCTCCAAGAAATCTTTTTCCAGGGTATCAATGCAGAAACAAAGAACCGCATCAACATGCATACATCGTGCGGTTTTATAGAGATGGATCCCACAGCTGCATGGGAATTGCTGGACAAGCTGTCCAACTATGATGCCATGTATGGTACCCATCAATCACCCCAGCCCCAAAGGCGTCTCTACATGCCTAACAAGGAAGAAGTTGACCCAGATGTCAAAAATCAATTTTTGCAAGACGAGGTCAACCGCCTGAAGAAGCAGGTAAGTTTTCTGAAATCCTCTCAATCTTGTCAAGAATGTGGCTCTTCTGCCCATACTGCTTCTACTTGCACTAACATTGAGCAGGTAAGAGCCGCTGAGACATATGCTGAAGTGAACTATATGAGAGGCCCATACAGAAACCAACCTAGTAATTTTGACAGTTCAAACAATTATCCAACATGGGGCAATCAAAATCCGAATACAAACTATGCAGCGCCTCCACCAGATAGACGACCTGCGCCATATCGACCTTCGAGCTATCAAGAGCCACCATCATGGGCACAAGGGTTACAGGAAGGCATTAACAGAGTCCATAATAAATTCAATGAAGTGCATAGCAAGATTGATGGAATCCAAGCCAACCTCAACAATCAAAACAAAAGATGGGGAGAGTTCAATGTGTGGAAGAAGAATGTCGACTCCCAACTAGGGAACCTTGCTGCACAGATTCCAAGGCCACAAGGGCAACTCCCGGGCCGACCTGAGGAGAACCCTAGAGGACAAATAGCAGTGGTGCACCTTAGGAGCGGAAAGACACTACCGGAGCGTGTCCAAGCTAAGGAGACGAATCCCACGACTAATGAGGAAGCTACGGCTCAGCTCCGTAACGAGCCAAAGAGAGTCGTTACCGAACATGCACACCATGGTGACGATACTCCCAGGGTCATTAACGACCCCAACCTAGGTAAGTTTTCTATTCCAAGCTCCTCTCCCAATCCCAGGCTCGTTAACGACCCCATCAGGGTCGGTAACGATCCTTCGAGCATACCAATCGACCCTAATGTCGACCTGGTAGCATCACCTCTCGAGCCCACATTGGTTCCGAGAAAGGTAAATTCTCTTCCTTTTCCTACTAAGAAGTCTAAGGACTCTACAGAGAGTAAGTTTAAGCATTTCGTAAAGATTCTCCAAGGCATTAATATTTCAATCCCATTCGTTGAGGCCCTAAGCGAAATTCCGGCTTACACAAAATTCTTGAAAGATATTCTTAGCAGGAAACGATCCATTACAGAGCTGCAAGATGAGGTTCGATCCATCACTCTACCAGAGAAACTAGGTGATCCAGGGAGATTTTCCATAACAATTGGCATAGGTGACCATAAATTCAAGGCTTTATGTGATTTGGGAGCCAGTACCAGTTTACTCCCTCTTTCAATCTGGTCAAAAGCCAATATGGGACCATTAGAGCCGATCAATATGAGGTTATACATGGCAGATGGCTCATGTGTCAAGCCAACAAGGGTCGTAGAAGACTTTCCGGTTCAAGTGGGCAAATTCTTTGTTCCTAATGATTTCATAGTCATGGCAATGCCCGAAGACCCGGTGGTTCCTATCATCTTAGGGAGACCATTCCTCGCCACAGCAAGAGCCATAATTGATGTTAGGAAGGGACTTCTAACTTTTGAAATTGGAGATGAGGCGACGAAATTTTGGTTCAACCCGACAATGAAGGAGACAAATAGAGCCGAAGTCAAGATGCTCCACACCCACAATGAATTTATCGAATGTGGGGACCCAGTTGGAAGATTAGTATCGAATGATGAATTCTCTGGTCGAAGATCGGTCGAGATAGCCCCTACATTTTCGGTAACGAGTTCCCCAACCTCGGTACCGATTCTCCTGGCAGAAGAAACAAGCTCGTTAACAACCCCACCATCATCGTTAACGACCCTGGCCGAGGACAATGAAATTTCAGCATTAGAATACCTTGAAGAGGTGTTGAAGACAGAGCCAGAAGAATCGATTCTCACTCCAGTTGAACCTTCTCCAACATTAAAGCCTCTTCCGGACTCTCTCAGGTATGAATTTCTTGGTCCTAATTCTACTTTCCCTATCATCATAAATGCTAAATTAAAAGATGAGGAAGTAGAAAAGTTGCTTAATGTGCTTAGGTTGCATAGAAAAGCAATAGGTTACTCCCTAGATGATATAACTGGCATATCCCTTTCTCTTTGCATGCATAGGATATACATGGAGGATAATCATAAACCCACTATAGAGCATCAACGTAGATTAAATCCTAATATGAAAGAAGTGGTCAAAAAGGAAATCATTAAATTACTTGATGCTGGGATCATATTTCCTATATCGGACAGCCAATGGGTTAGTCCGGTCCATGTAGTTCCTAAAAAAGGGGGGATGACCGTAATAGAAAATGAAAAGGGGAGCTAATCCCCACTAGAACCACTACTAGTTGGAGGATGTGCATTGATTATAGGAAGCTTAATAGTGCTACTAGAAAAGATCATTTCCCGCTTCCTTTCATTGATCAAGTGTTAGAACGCTTAGCCCAGCATGATTATTTCTGTTATTTAGATGGCTATAACGGTTTTTGGCAGATTCCCATTCATCTTGATGATCAGGAGAAGACTACCTTTACATGTCCCTATGGGACTTTTGCTTATAGAAGAATGCCATTTGGGCTTTGCAATGCCCCCGCCACCTTTCAAAGGTGTATGATGGCTATTTTTTCTGATATGATAGAGGATATAGTAGAGGTCTTTATGGATGATTCCTCTGTTTATGGTTCTTCCTTTGATACTTGTCTTGCTAATCTTGCATGTGTTATTAAAAGATGTGAAGAAACCAATCTTGTGTTAAACTGGGAAAAATGTCATTTCATGGTCCAAGAGGGGATCGTATTAGGACATCTTGTCTCAAAAAGGAGGATAGAAGTAGATAAAGCAAAAATTGAGCTCATTGAAAAACTACCTCCTCCCTCTTCTGTAAAAGACATTAGGAGTTTTCTAGGGCATGCTGGCTTTTATAGACGTTTTATCTAGGATTTTTCTAAGATAGTCAAACCTCTGACTAACCTACTAATGAAAGATGTAGTGTTTGAGCTGTCTCTAGAATATCTTGAAACATTTTACAGGTTAAGAGCAGCCCTCGTCTCCGCCCCTATTATGCAGTCCCCAGATTGGAGTTTACCCTTTGAGATTATGTGTGATGCCAGTAACTATGTTGTTGGCGCAGTCTTGGGAAAACAAAAGGATAAGAAGCTCCACACCATCTACTACGCAAGCAAGACGCTTGATGAGGCGCAGAGTAAGTATACCACAACGGAGAAGGAATTCCTCGCTATGGTATTCGCTTTTGAAAAATTCCGGTCCTATCTTGTTTGTTCAAAAGTGATTGTTTATACTGACCATGAGGTCGTTAGATATCTAATGGCCAAGAAGGATGCCAAGCCTAGATTGTGTTGAAAGGGTTGATTGACAACAAATAAATTTATAGTCAAAACCCCGCTGAGTATAGGGGAGTCAGGATCGTTCCACGGGAAGCACTGTTGTTTGTTTATCAAACTACTAAGGGAAATAAAACAAAGAAAAACAACACAAACACCTACGACCAACCTCGTTAACGACTTTGTCAAGGTCGTTAACGAACCTGGATAAACTACGAAAACACACACTAACGACCTAAGAACAGGTTCGGTACCGAGGAAACGAACTTAGTAGCGAATGTAACCGAAGAAATTCAAATAAGAACAAAAATCTAGGACAAGGGTTACCACAACATAGCCATGCATATAAACTCGTAAGAAGATAAAGATCATGCCTTTAAATAGATAAATTCATCAACTTTCGTTGATTAGCAAGCAAATCAATTTACTCTTATAAACTAACTCACTTAATCACTTGTTTTTGATCCAAAGCTCGAAACTTTCGTTATCGAACAATATCAACATTCAAGTTACTAACTTTCTCTTTCGAACAAGTTAAGAAATCAAATTACCTCGATTCTCATCTAGGCATAAACACAACAAGCAATCTAAAAATAGATAAAAGGCATTCAACACATCAACTTACTCATAAAACCATGCATAATTATGCCGGGTTTAACCCCGACCCTAGATAGGAAAACTACTCACTACTCATAATTATAAAGCAAACAACTTCAATAAGAGAAAACATTGAATAAAAAACAAACTACTTCAAATTACTAAGAAAATATCGTCTTACAAACTTCAGAAGAAACCGAAAACAACAAAAATACCGAACAAAAGACACAATTAACGACCTGGCTTCACTCTCGTTTCACCTTGGTTCGACTTCTCCTTCGACTCGGCTCTCCTAAATCTGATCTACCACTCGAACCCCCCTCTCTCAGGCTAGAAAAGAAGGGTGTTTATACTAATAAAGCTATCTAATAAAAAAGGCTAGAAGATAAAAACTTTCTTAAAAGATAGAAACTAACTCTTAAGAGATAGAAATAAAATCTAAAAAGATAACAAGACCTAAAATGCAAAATATAATAACCCTAAAACTCAATAAAAAACCTACCGACACGGAATAAATTTCCGCACAGGGTCGGTAGACATCACAACGAACTCTCGAAAAACTCTATCTTCTAAGCCTCGTTAAAGACCCTTCATAGCCTCGTTAACGAGCATGGATTTGGCTTTCTTCAACACTTCAACTCTAAAAAGCTTGACTTCGACTCCTTTATCTCGTATTCTTCCGTCTTCCACCATAGCACTCCATTCAACTCCAAAAAGCACCGTTTCCTTGCTAAAACCTACAAAAAGACACAAAACGGAGTAGCTTCCATACTTTTCATAAAATATGCAAACTCATCCAAAAAAACACAAAACTAACTCTAAAACTACCAAAACTAAACCTAACAAACTAAGAAAACACACTAAAAACTATACCAAAAACACGAACATCAAAATACCCCATACTTTAAACTTGCTTGTCCTCAAGCAATCACTAAACACTAATCAAAACCAAACAATCATACTTATCAAGCCATAGCCATCATCTAAAAAGCAACTTCAACACATAGAAGAAAATAGCAAATGACTATTAATGTCATCACACATATATGCACTAAATAGACAAAAGAAAATACAATCCACCCTCACAAGGGATAATGCGTGTTTCACTCAACTCTCAAGTGTTTAGGCTTATAAATTCAATCTCTCAACTCATCTTATATACAAAAACTCATAGAAATTGGAACTTATATCACCAAACTCTCCACCTAAGACCTGTCAAAACAAGCAAAAATCATCAAGAGAACTTAGGCTCAATGAAAAACTTCATAGAAGCTTCCATTCGGCCGGGTTGTAACGGGGCTTGGTAAAGACAATAAGGCATGGAAAATATTTTGGCCATGTGGTGATAATAATACCCGGGAATCAAAACACTCCTAAAAACTCACACATACACAAAAACTCTCATAAAAACAATATACCAAACTCACTCTTCAATATGCACTTCCTCTTTACTCACCCATCCTATCCTATTAAACACAAATGCACATCTTACTTCTCTTTTTCCTCTTAATCAACCTCTCTCTCTTTTTCTTACTTACGCAACCTCGTTAACGAACCAGCAGGGTCATTTAACGAACGTCATCGTGTATACTTCTTCACTATTTCTCAACAATTTCTTTTGTGCATCCTTTCTTACCAAGAGATCTTTCTTTTTACAAAATAAAACAAGAGACTTCCAATCTATCCTTCCAAACAATCTCTTAATTTCAAAACCAATCATAACATCTCACTCAACAAAATTGACCTCTCCAATCTAAGTCCTAATCCCCGGATAGGGTCAAACTTATCTTGGCTAGGGAACAATTTTGTGGAGCTAAAAATAAAAGGCTTCAGGCTCAAATTGGCTTCAAAAAGAGGATAATGATAAAGTAGGATAAGGATTAATAAGGCTTATGAAAAATAAGTTCTCCATCATATGATCTCACATGCAATGAACTAATTTATCATATAGGTCTCAAGTAATAGATAACCATGCAATGACAAGAGATAATATGCATATAGAGAGTAAATCACACAAGAAAAGAAGAGGGATTTTTTATATTCTCCCTATAAGGCCAAAAATAACTCACAAGGTAATTATTTTGTTGGATTGCATCACTTATGCTAAAAAGTATACATGCTCAATTTCATCATATGCTATTCCTTCCTAAAAACAATCTTCAAAATAAGAATCCGGCTAAACTATCAAAGACATGCTTGCAAGGAATTATATGATAATGCTAGCAACTACTATCATAGAACCTTAAGAAAGGGATATCTATCAATTCTAAAAAATTCTTCATTTTTTTTGTTGAAATTTTCAAAAAAATTCGATTTTTTTATTTTATTTTTATTTTTATGGAACAAAGAACTACTCAAAGCAAATAAAACACATAAAAAAACAAGACACAAACTTAAACAAGACACTAAGACACTAACATAAATATCCTTTCCCACCCCATACTTAAAATTACAGTGTCCCCACTGTAAGAAAAATAAGAAGAGGAAAAGAAAAGAAAAGAAAAGAAAGTAAAAGAAAAAGAAAAACTTACAAGATATTGAAAGCAGAAAAGAAAACAACTTTTCAGACTGACTCAACGCCCAGGTGGTGGAAAATAATGCTCGAAGTTCCCCATGAAGTCATACATCGTCCTCCAGCGCTCTACATCATCCGCCTCTCTCTGTTGATGCCTCGTATCCTCAAATGCCATGCGAGCAGAATAGATACTCTCCCATCTATCCATCCTTTAATGAATATGTGTCTGTTGAAGGTTAAGTTGCTGCATCTGACCTGAAAGATCTTCGGCCCATGGTGGCGGGATACTTGATCCAGTGTACTCGGGCTGAGGAGGTGGTTGGTAGTGAGGCTGGAAATGGTCTTGATAAAGCACTGGGTTGTATGGCATGATACCATAAGAATGAGGGTCGATAGGTGGCTGCGGGGGGTCATTACCGACGATGTGAGCCTCGGTAGGAGCCTCGGTAGAAGCCTCGAAGTGGTCGTTAACGACCCCGGCGGGCTCGTTAACGAAGACATTGGTGCCCAAAATTTCTGTATCGAGGTCATCCTCCTCGATGTCGAGCTCCTCTATACCTTCTTCTGCAGCTGCCTCTTCAGTCTTATCTTCATCATCTTCTTCTATCTCGTCTCCCTCTCTCTCAAACCGGGACTCACACGGCCTAAGTGACAACTCATCTTGTGGCTTGGGCTCTAACGGGAATGCATGCCCCGTCCATGCCTCGTACCAGTTCGGTACATAAAGTAGCTCCATTTTAGCTAGGGTGGGTGTAACATTTCAGCCTTGAACTTTTGTAATGTACCCATCCCGAACCTGTGTAAAAGTACCGGAACTGAACCAATAGTTCCTGTTGAGCAACTGAGCGTGGGCCGGTGTGTAGAGGGTGAGATCAACTCCAAGATTAGTTGCCAAGAGACTTACTAGGTTTTCAGACCATACCTTCTTCGACTTGATTGACTTCTCCACATAGTATAGCCATTTGTACCCCAAGTTCAATGGGGCGGGATCCTCAAAAAGAATGGTGCGGAGGCATGCAACTTCTATCCTTGTCGGCCTGTTCAGCTCCCTTTTAGGCCAGAATGTAGCGGCTAGGACTCGGAGAATGATCCTAAAAATGGGGTTGATGATGCTTGCCCCGGATAATGCCGCAGCGGAGGGCTCTACCTCCCCAGTAATGTAGCTCAAAGTCCTCATCACCTTGTAATCCTTAAGGCTGTAATCTCGAGAAGGATTTGGGAGCTCCAGAATAGCATTGAACTCCGTCAAAGTGAACTCACGGTTCACATTACCAAGCCTGAACCGAATTCGTCCCTCCAAAGTCTTCGTCGGGAATCTCGTCTCCAGGGTAGCTAGGAACTCGGATGTGAGATCCGGGAAGTGTTGTATATTCTCCTTCTTTAATATGTGAGGCACGCCGAGAATGGCAAAGGCCTCCTTGACATCATCATAGATCTGCATTTGCTTGGCACTCGACCTCGATAACCACCTAGTGTAGTGGTCCTTGTCTAGAATGGCATTGTAGCGGTCTGCTTGTCCTTGAGTGCACAAGATCACGTTGTCCATGCGAGGTGGAGATGTGGACCTCTGATTCCTCTTCTTCTTTTGGGCTCGGGTTGAGGCTCGGCTAGAACTTGCCATGTGGACCTACAAAAAAATACGACTTTTCCAAGATAACATCCACTCAAATTAATAGACAAGAGACCCCATACTTAGTCTCGAAATAGCTCTCGAAATTCCTCGTTAACTGCCCAATTGGGTCGGTAACGGGTTTGGACTGGTTTTTCAGCTTTGATGATACGCATGGTCATTAACGAGCCTGGGTGGGTCGCTAACGAGCCTGTACAAGAACCAGTTGAAATTTCCGAGTAGAAAAGACTCCTAAATTAAGCCATGAATCAAGCATGCATCCCTCATAATCCTATGTAAGACACACAATCGGGTATATGCACCCCATACTTACTCAATCACCCATCCCGAACATGCTATAGTTGCTCAAGAAACTTATGGTGAAGTTCAAAACAATTCTAAAACAAGGTAGTTCATGCTTTCCTAAATGAAATTGCAATGGAGAATCCAAGCAAGAATAAACCCCTAGAAGTCAAGATCAACCACTAATAAATCAAGCATTGAAATCGTTGAGCAACAAAAACATGCCATTCGATCCTTTTCATAAACAAGATATGAACTTTCCGACCCTATAAACCATGAATCATACAAATAGAGAGTTAGGGTTTAGAAATCATACCGGTAGAACGAGAATTTGAAGAACAAAGATCGAAAATTTGGGTGGTTAACGAGCTCGGATCTCGTCGGTAAGAAAAAATCAAGGGCGGCGAACTTCGTTTACTGGGTGGGTCTTCGAAGTTCGGTGGCGGTGAGAATTCTGATCGGTGGTGAGGAATTTCGGTAGGATTCTTGGAGGATTTAAGCTTTTTTTGGATTGAGGATTTGAGAGTGGAATTTTTGGAAGTTTAAAAGGGTTATATAGGAGAGGGCTAGGGGTAGGGAAAAGGTAAAAGGGGCGGCACATGGGTAAGATAGAAGATAGATTTAGGTTAAAATTACTTACCTGCCCGTTTGCCAATTCAGGTCGCCAACTTGGGTCGTTAACGACCCTGGCTTGGGTCGTTAACGAGCCGCCATAGCCTTTCTTGAGTGATTTACGGGCCCAACTCCTGCATCTTGTTAGCTAAAAAAAACTATCCTATCTTTCTATCCTAAAAACTACTAAAAACTCAAAAGAAGGCTAGGAAAAAGACGAAAGGAGAAAAAGAAGAAAAACTAAACTGTACTGAAAGCGGGTTACCTCCCGTAAGCGCTATTTTTAATGTCGTCAGCCCGACGTACTTTTTTTTTTGCTTTTTCCCCAAATTACGGGAAGCGGTAAATTCGGAGTAAATGTGAAATATGAGCCCCGAAGGGCTAGTACAAGCGAGTCCTAAACGGGGCATACATGGGTAGGCGCGTAGGCCTCCCATACTATGCCCCGAATAGTCAAAACGTAAGCATAAGCAAAGCGCAATGGGAAGGCACGTAGGCCACCCAATCTACGCAAGATCAACATCCAACAAACTACAAACATGATCGAAAACATACATCAAGGCATGAAATCAAGCATCACATAACATAAATCAATCTAGCCTAGCCAAGAAAGCAAATCGGTCTATGGAGGAGCCTTGGCGGCTCTCGTGGATCTTCGGGTGGTGTGCAGCGGAGGTGGTTTCTTGGTGTAAAGTCTAAGGCCAAGAACCGTGATACCTCGCATTGGCGAGTGTATAGGAGGTCATTCGATGTGTCAACCACAAAGATTTTCTTGTTTCGAGGTTCCTCCTTGGAGGAGGATCCAACATCATCATCTTGGTTACCTTGAACCGAGGCTTCTTCTTCACTTTCTACACTCGGTGTTGCCTCCAAATCTTCAACCAAGGGCTCGGTGAGGCTTGTGTCAGCCCGACGTACTTACCTTGGCTCAAGGTGGCTCTTTTGCGGCTATGTTAGGGTCTTGAGATACCCCATACGTAGCTTTGTAGGCATTATTGGCTTGAGTCACTAAATTTGGTCCTTTATCTTCTATCAGTATGCTCGATATTCCTACATAAGGGTTAGTGAAATCCGAAAACCAAGGTGGTCTGGATTTCTCTAAAGCATAAACAATGGAGCATGGTGTAGGAACAAAGTATGAAGAAGCGTCATAACCAGCATTAGCGAATTCATGGTTAGAGTACTCACCTGGATTATAGCCCTGCGTGTAGGACTCGGTAATGGGCCAAAGAGGTTCGGTAGGGACTTGTGTGAGATTTTTGTCCATTTTGGTAATTGGAGGAGGCTCGGTAGGAACAACTATGTCGAGTTCCGGTTGGGTCAACTCGATCTGTGCAGCCGCAGTCGGGTCATTAGCGTTTTGGCCCAGGTTGAATTCCACGCGTTCCTCTCCAATATACAAAGTGAGGAGTCCTTTCCGCACATCGACCCTGGCACCTGCTGCATCTAGGAATGACCTGCCTAGGATAATGGGGATGTGGGGGTCCTCAGGCATATCGAGAACGATGAAATCATTTGGAATAAAGAATTTCCCAACTTGAATGGGATAGTCGTCCACGAATCCTGTAGCTTTCACGCATGATCCGTCTGCCATGTAGAGGTTCATGTCTACAGGCTCCAGTGGTCCCATGTTGGCTTTTGACCAGATTGAAAGAGGGAGTAAGCTAGCACTGGCTCCCAGATCACATAGAACCTTAAATTTGTGGTCGCCTATGCCAATTGTGATGGCAAACCTCCCTGGATCTCCTAGCTTTTCTGGTAGAGCAATAGACCGGACCTCGTCTTGCAGCTCTGTGATGGATCTTTTCCTGCTAAGAATATCTTTCAAAAATTTCGTGTAAGCCGGCATTTCGCTTAGGGCCTCAACGAATGGGATGGAAATATTAATACCCTGGAGAATCTTTACGAAACGCTTGAACTTACTTTTAGTAGAGTCCTTTGATTTCTTAATAGGAAAAGGAAGAGATTTCACCCTTCCGGGAACCAAGTCAGGCTCGAGAGGTGATGTTACCGGGTCGACACTAGGGTCGTTAGGTGCCCTCGGTCGGTCGTTATCAACCCTGGTGGGGTCGTTAACGAGCCTGGAATTGAGAGGAGGGCTCGGATCAGAAAACTTACCTTGACTAGGGTCGTTGACGACCCTGGGAGCCTCGTCACCATCATGTGCCGGTTCGGTACTCGCTCTCGCTGGGTCGTTACCGAGCTGAACCGTGGCATCCTCTTCAGTCTTGTCTTTAGCTTGGACACACTCCGGTAGTGTCTTTCAGCTCCTAAGGTGTACCGCTGCTATTTGTCCCTTAGGGTTCTCCTCGGGACGGCCCGGGAGTTTCCCCTGTGGTCTTGGAATCTGTGCAGCAAGGTTCCCTAGTTGGGAGTCGACATTCTTCTTCCATACATCAAACTCTCCCCATCTTTTGTTTTGATTGTTAAGGTTGGCTTGGATTCCGCTAATGCCTTCCTATAACCCTTGTACCCATGATGGTGGCTCCTGATAGCCTGGAGGTCGATACGGTGCAGGTCTTCTATCTGGTGGGGGCGCTGCATAGTTGGCATTCAGATTTTGGTTGCCCCATGCTGGATAGTTGTTTGACCTGTCAAAATTACTAGGCTGTTTTCTGTATGGGCTTCTCATATAGTTCACTTCAGCATATGTCTTAGTGGCTCTCACCTGCTCTATGTTAGTGCAAGCAAAAGTACTATGGGTAGAAGAGCCACACTCTTGACAAGATTGAGAGGATTTCAGAAAACTTACCTGTTTCTTCAGGCGGTTGACCTCGTCTTGCAGAAACTGATTTTTGACATCTGGGTCAACGTCGTCCTTGTTGGGCATGTAGAGACGCTTCTGGGGCTGGGGAAATTGCTGGGTACCATACATGGCATCATAGTAGGACAGCTTGTCCAACAATTCCCATGCAGTCGTAGGTTCCATCTCTATAAAACCGCACGTTGTATGCGTGTTGATGCAATTCTTCGTCTCTACATTAATACCCTGGAAAAAGATTTCTTGGAGCACATATAAAGGTTGCCCCTGAGTGGGGCACTGTCTAAGCATCTCTTTAAATCTTTCCCACGTTTCAACGAAAGTCTCATTAGGCAGCTGGTGATAGGAGGTGATATGTTTTCTCAACTCCGTTGTCTTGGCAGGAGGGAAAAACTTTGTAAGAAATTGATCATAAAAATTCTTCCAAGTCGTGATAGACTTAGGGGGTAAGCTTTCCAACCAGCTCAGGGCCTTTCCAGTAAGAGACCACCTAAAAGCTTTTAACAAAACATATTCAAGTGAGACACCTTCAACAGCTATGGTGTCACATAAATCAAGAAAATTCCTAATATGTTCCATAGGGCACTCGGAAGGTTTCCCTTCAAACTGAGCCCGTTTGATCAAGGATATAAATTGAGACTTTATATCAAAAGGTTTCTCTATCTCCGGAAGCACAATTGGAGACTCTGGCACCCTCAGTTCCGGATGCATGTATTCTTTGGCATTCCTTGGATAGGCATTCAGCTCTTCCTGTAGACAAGCATTGTTGACTCGTTGACGCTCAGCCTCGGCAGCAACGGCTTCTTTCTCGGTCTTTAACGCCTCCATCTGCCTGCCATAGCTCGGTTTTCTCGGCGTCTACGGTGCAGAGAACGTTCAGGTTCGAAATAATAATCGGCGTTGTCAAATTCGAGCCTTCGACGTCCAGCTGGCATACGCTGAGAAAACAGACAAAGAAAACAAAAATTAAAAACAAAAACGGAGTCGGGCTATTCCCAGACCCACGGATAAACAAACAAAAATGTTGCCTGTCCGACAACGGCGCCAATTTGTTGATAGGGTTGATTGACAACAAATAAATATATAGTCAAGACCCCGCCGAGTATAAGGGAGTCAGGATCGTTCCACGGGAAGCACTGCTGTTTGTTTATCAAACTACTAAGGGAAATAAAACAAAGCAAAACAACACAAACACCTACGACCAACCTCGTTAACGACTTTGTCAGGGTCGTTAACGAACCTGGATAAACTACAAAAACACACACTAATGACCTAAGAACAGGTTCGGTACCGAGGCAACGAACTCAGTAGCGAATGTAACTGAAGAAATTCAAATAAGAACAAAAATCTAGGACAAGGGTTACCACAACTTAGCCATGCATATAAACTCGTAAGAAGATAAAGATCATGCCTTTAAATAGATAAATTCATCAACTTTCGCTGATTAGCAATCAAATCAATTTATTCTCATAAACTAAGTAACTTAATCACTTGTTTTTTATCCAAAGCTCGAAACTTTCGTTATCGAACAATATCAACATTCAAGTTACTAACTTTCTCTTTCGAACAAGTTAAGAACTCAAATTACCTCGATTCTCATCTAGGCATAAACACAACAAGCAATCTAAAAATAGATAAAAGGCATTCAACACATCAACTTACTCATAAAACCATGCATAACTATGCCGGGTTTAACCTCGACCCTAGATAGGAAAACTACTTACTACTCATAATTATAAAGCAAACAACTTCAATAAGAGAAACATTGAAAACAAAACAAACTACTTCAAATTACTAAGAAAATATCGTCTTCGAGGCTGGAATGCATAGATCACGATGGCGAAGACCCAAAATGCATCGACACAACAGTCAAGAGGTTCGTTACCATGCCACACGAGGTCGTTACCGAGGGTAATGTTACAGCTCCAGGGTCGTTAACATCCCACACAGGTTCGGTAACGACCCAGTCAGGTAAGATTTCTCAACCGAGACTCATTCAATTCGATTCCATTCCTTCCTCACTTCTTGCCTCTACTTCTTGCACATCAATTCATGTTGTTAGAGGGTCAAAAGCCCCTTGGTTTGCGGATTTTGCTAACTATCTTGTAGGAGGTGTAATCCCCGAGGGACTAACCCCTAAAAAGAAGAAGAAGTTCCTTCATGATGTAAAACAGTACTATTGGGATGATCCTTACTTGTTCAAGCAAGGAAGTGATCACCTCTTCAGACGCTGTATCCCAGAAGAGGAGATAGAGAGCGTGATCCGTCAATCTCACACGCTTCTACCGGAGGCCATGCAAAAGGATTCAAGACTACAACGAAGATCCTTCAAAGTGGTCTCTACTAGCCAACCATTTTTAAAGATGTGCAGGCTTATGTGAAAGCATGTGATGAATGCCAACGCTCGGGCAACATCACTTGGAGACATGAGAACCCGCTAACTGGGATACTAGAGGTCGAGCTATTCGACGTATGGGGCATAGACTTCATGGGACCTTTTCCCGCATTGGGCCCCTACAAGTATATCCTGGTTGTGGTCGATTATGTCTCTAAGTGGGTGGAAGTCGTCGCTACAAGGACCAATGATGCTAAAATCGTGGCCAAATTTATTAAAACTAACATTTTTCCCAGGTTTGGTGTCCCAAGGGTCCTCATTAGTGATGGTGGATCTCATTTCATTGAGCAGAGCTTTGAAGCACTTTTGGCTAAGTATGTGGTATCACACCGGGTGACAACACCATACCATCCCCAAACTAGTGGCCAAGTTGAGGTTTCAAACAGGCAGATCAAGAGCATATTGGAAAAGACGATGTCCCGCTCTAGGAAGGATTGGTCGTCCAATTTGGACGACGCTCTATGGGCATATAGGACGGCATACAAGACGCCCCTACGCACCACCCCCTACAATCTAGTGTATGGAAAGGCATGCCATTTACCGGTCGCGATGGAGCATAATGCATTATGGGCTCTTAAGGAGCTCAACATGAACCTCGATGCAGCAGGAGCAAAACGATTCATGGACTTGCAAGCACTAGAAGAGTTGCGGCTCAAGGCGTACAAAAATGCTGAAATCTACAAAGAGCGCACCAAAAGGTGGCACGATCAGAAACTAGTGCCAAAAACATATGAAGTTGGTGACAAGGTACTTCTTTTCAACTCTAGACTCCGTTTATTTCCAGGAAAGCAAAGGACAAGATGGAGCGGGCCATTTGTGGTTCACCACATCTATCCTCACGGGGCAGTAGAGTTGATCGATAACCAAGGCACTATCTTCAAAGTTAACGGCCACAGATTGAAAAAGTTACATGAGCAACCCGACTCGGATGAAGAGATTAGAGTCACCATGGCTCTTACAACATCGGACTAGCCAAGGTAAGTACGTCGAGCTGACGACGTTAAAAATAGCGCTCACGGGAGGCAACCCGGTTTTAGTATAGTTTAGTTTTTTTTCTTTCTTTTTTAGATCTTTTTCCTAGCTTTGTTTTTGAGTTTTAGTAGTAGTTTTTGAGGTAGCAAGATGGAATTGTTTTTAGGCTAACTTGAAACAGGAGTTGGGCTCGAAAAATCACTCAAAAGAGGATACGCAGGCTCGTTAACGACCCCACCCAAGGTCGACGTTAACGACCCAGTTTGGCGACCCGAAATAGAAACGGGCAGGTAAGTTTTTTTAACCTAATCTATCTTATATCTTCTCACTTGTGCCGCCCCTTTCACCCTCCTCCCCTACCTCTAGCCCTCTCCTATAAAACCCTTCCAAAATTCCCAAAATCCCACTCTCAAATTCTCAATCCAAAGCTTAAACTCTTAAAATCCTACCGGTTTCCCTCTAACCGATCGGAATTTGCACCACCATCGTACCCCCGGAATTTTACCCCGTTAACGAACCCGCTACTCTTGCATTCGTTACCGGCGAGTACCAAGCTCGTTAACCACTCCTAAATTCGATCTTGTTCTTCAATTTCTCGATCTAACGGTATGAATTCTAAACCCTAACTCTCTATTTGCATGATTCATGGTCTATAGGGTCGAAATTTCATATCTTAATCTTGCTTGTATGAAGTGGTCGAACAACATGTTTATTGCTCAATGATTTTGTTGTTTCATATATTGGTGGTTGATCTTGATCTATATTGGTGTTCTTGCTTGATTCTCCATTGAAATTTGATTAGGAAAAGCATGACTTACCTTGTTCTAGAACTGAGTGATCTTCACCATGAATTTTTGGGCAATTATAGCATGTTCGGGATGGATAATCGAGCGAGTATGGGGTGCATATACCCGATTGTGTGTCCTATGTAGGATTGTGTATGATGCATGTTTGATTTAATGCATAATTTTGGAGTATTTTGCATTCAAAATCTACGACTAGTTCTCGTAAAGGCTCGTTAACGACCTGTTCAGGTTCGTTAGCGACCCTGCATATTGCCTAGTCCAAAACACCAGTCCAGGCTCGTTACCGACCGCTGATGGGTTGTTAACGAGGCACTTCGAGAGCAATTTCGAGACCAAGTATGGGGTCTCTTTTCTATTGATTTGTATGGATCTTATCTTTGTCAATTCATATTTCTCTAGGTCCATATGGCGAGTTCTATCCGAGCTACAACAAGAGCCGACAAGAAGAAGAGGACTCAACAGTCCCCATCTCCTCCGCGTATGGATAATGTAATCTTGCGCACCCAAGCACAAGCCGACCGGTACAATGCCCTATTAGACAAGGACCACTACACTAGGTGGTTCTCAAGGTCAAGTGCTAAGGCAATGAGGCTTTATGATGATGTCAAAGAGGCCTTTTCTATTCTTGGCGTGCCTCACTTGTTGAAGAAGGAAGAGGTACCGCACTTCCCGGCTCTCACTTCTGAGTTTCTGGCTACTCTTGAGACAAGATTCCCAACCAAGACCTCTACTGGACGGATCAAATTCAGGCTCGGTAATGTCAGTCGTGAGTACACCATGGAGGAGTTCAATGCTATTCTCGATCTCCCTAATCCTTCTCGCGATTACAACATCAAGGACTACAAGGTGATAAGGACTTGGAGCTACATCACCGGGGAAGTAGAGCCTTCCACTGCAGCACTTTCCGGGGCAAGCATCATCAACCCCATTTTCCGGATCATTCTCCGAGTCCTAGCCACTACATTTTGGCCCAAGAGAGAGTTGAACAGACCAACGAGGATGGAAGTTGCATGCCTCCGAACCATACTATTTGAGGATCCCGCCCCATTGAACTTGGGGTATGAATGGCTACAATATGTGGAGAAGCAAGGGATGAAGTCAAAGGAAGTATGGTGCGGGAACTTGGTTAGTCTCTTGGCGACCAATCTTGGAGTCGATCTCTCCCTCTACACGCCATCCCATGCCTAATTGCTCAACATGAACTAGTGGTTTAGCTCCGGCATTTTTACTCAGGCTGCGGATGGGTACACTACAAAAGTTCAAGGCCAAGATGTCGCACCCACCCTTGCAAATCTGGAGCTGCTTTACGTACCGAACTGGTACGAATCATGGACGGGGCATACGTTCCCATTGGAGCCCAATCCGCAAGATGAGCTGTCGCTCAGGCCATGTGAGTCACGGTTCGAGAGGGAGGAAGAAGCTATGAACGAAGATGATGAAGAGACTGAGGCAGCTACAGAGGCGGGCATAGAAGAGCTCGACATCGGGGAAGATGACCTCGACACAGAGATTCTGGGCAACAACAACTTTGTTAACGAGCTCACCAGGGTCGTTAACGACCACTTCGAGGCTACTACCGAGGCCCACAGCTTCGGTAACGACCCCCCCGCAGCAACCTGCCGAGCCACATTCCTATGGTCTTATGCCCTACAATCCGGTAATTTTTCAAGACCACTTTCAGCCTCACAACCACTATCAACCACCACCTCAGCCCGATTACACTAGATCAAGTATCCCGCCTCCATGGGCCAAAGATCTTTCGTCTCAGATGCAGCAGCTTAACCTTCAGCAGACACACATCCACCAAAGGATGGATAAGTGGGAGAGTGTCTATTCTGCTCGCATGGTGTTGGATGATGCGAGGCATCAACGGAGAGAGGTGGATGATGCAGAACACTGGAGGACAATGTATGACTTCATGAGGAACTTTGAGTACCGATTCCCACAACCAGGGCGCTGATTCAGTTTGAGAGTTGTTTCTTTTCTTCTTTAAAAGTCTTGTAAGTTTTTCTTTTCTATTCTTTTCTTCTTCTTATTTTTATTACAGTGGGGACACTGTAGTTTTAAGTATGGGGTGGGAAAGGGTAGAAAGCTTGTGTCTTGTTTGTTTTATGTGTCTTATGTGTTTTCAGTAGTTCTTTGTTTAATTCAAAAAATTGAAAAAAAAAAAATTGAAAATTTTCCAAAAAAAGAGTTGTTAGAATAGATAGATACCCTTTTCTTATGGTTCTATGATAGTAGTTACTAGCATGATCATGTAATTCCTTGCAAGCATGTCTTTGATAGTATAGCCTGATTCTTGATATAAAATTGTTTTATAGAGGAATAGCATTTGATGAAATTGAGCATGTATACTTTTTAGCATAAGTGATGCACTCCAACGAAATTACCTTGTGAGTTATTTTTGGCCTTATAGGGAGAACATCAAAAATCCCTCTTCTTTTCTTGTGTCATTTACTCTCTATATGCATATTATCTCTTGGAATTGTGATGGTTATCTATTACTTGAGACCTATATAAGATTTATAGTTCATTGCATATAAGATCATATGATAGAGAACTTATTTTTCACAAGCCTTATTTATCCATATCCACCCTTATCATTATCCTTCTTTTTGAAGCCAATTTGAGCCTTATAGCCTTTTATTTTTAGCTCTACAAAATTTTTCCCTAGCCGAGATAAGCTTGACCCTATCCGGGGATTAGGACTTAGATTGGAGAGGTTCGTTTTGTTGAGTGAAAAGATATATTTGGTCTGAAATTAAGGGTTTGGGAAGGGTAGACTGGAAGTCTCTTGTGTTGAGTTGTAAAAGAAAGATCTCTTGGTAAGAAAGGATGCGCAAAAGGAAAGAAAGTTGTTGTTGAAAGAAGAAAAAAAGGGAGAGAGTGTACACAATGAAGCTCGTTAACGACCTAGTTGGTTCGTTAACGAGGCTGGGAGGATAAGGAAAGGAAAAAAAGAAGAAAAGCTATATGAAAGAGAAGAAGTAAGATGTGCATTTGTGTTTAATAGATAAGTCGGAGATTTTTCTTTTGAGTTGTTTTATGAGGCTTTCTAGGATATATTGGGTGAGTGAAAGAATAAGTGCATAATGTTTGAGAGAGCTTGGTATTGCTTTTATGAGAGTTTTGTTTATGTGTGAGTTTTTAGGAGTCTTTGATTCTCGGATATTATTAGCACCACATGACCAAAATATTTTTCATGCCTTATTGTCTTTACCAAGCCCCATTACAACCCGACCGAATGTAAGCTTCTATGAAGTTTTTCATTGAGCCTAAGTTCTCTTGATGATTTTTATGTGTTTTGACAAATCTTAGGTGGAGAGTTTGGTGATATAAGTTTCGATTTCTATGAATTTTTGTATATAAGATGAGTTGAGAGTTGAATTTATAAGCCCAAACACATGAGAGTTGAGTGAAACACATATATCCCTTGAGAGGTTGGATTGTATTTTGATTGTGTCTATTTGGTGTATATATGTGTGATGACGTTAATAGTCATTTGCTAATTTCTGCTATGGTTTAGAAGTTGCTTTTTAAGTTGATGGCTATTTTCTTGATGAGTATGGTTGTTTGGTTTTGATTATTGTTTAGTGACTGCTTGAGGACAAGCAAGTCTAAGTACTGGGTATTTTGATATTCGTGTTTTTAGTCTTGTTTTTGGTTTGTTTCTTAGTTTGTTTAGGTTTAGTTTTAGTAGTTTTTAGAGATAGTTTGGTGTGTTTTTGGATAAGTTTGCATATTTTGTGAAAAGTATGGAAGCTACTCTGTTTTGTGTCTTTTTGTAGGTTTTGAGCAGGAAAGAGCGCTTTTTAAGATGAATTGGAGTGCTATGGTGGAAGTCGGAAGAATATGAAGATAAAGAGGTTGAAGCTCAAGCTGTTAAGTGAATAAGAGTTGAAAAAGCCAAATCCCAGGCTCGTTAACGAGGCTGTGAAGGGTCGTTAATGAGGCATAAAGATAGAATTTTTGGATGGATTTTGTGATTCCTACCGACCCTGTGCGGAAGTCGGTAATGATGATTCCGTGTCGGTAGAGGTTTTATGTGATTTTAGGGTTTTTAATGATTTTTAGGGTTGTTATATCTTCTATCTTATATCTTGTTATCTTTTTAGAGTTAGTTTCTATCTTTTACAGTTTTTAATAGATAGCTTTATTAGTATAAATACTCTTCTTTCTATCCTAGAAGGGGAGGACGATTTTTCTTCTAGGAGAACCGATTGAGGAGTCGAGTGGGAGGATTGCGAGCCAAGGTCGATCGAGAGAGAGAAGTCTGGTCGTTAATCAGGTTTTTCTACTCGGTGTTGTTTTGTTTTCGGTTTCTTCTTAAGTTTGTAAAGACGATATTTCTATTATTAATTTCAAGTAAGTTTTTTTTGTTTTCAATGTTTTCTTTTGTTGAAGTTGTTTGCTTTATTAATATGAGTAGTGAGTAGTTTTCTTCTCTAGGGTCGGGTTGAAACCCGACATAGTTATGCATGTTTGATGAGTGAGATGATGTTTTGAATGCCTTTTATCTATTTTTAGATTGCTTGATGAGCTTATGCTTAGACGATAGTCGAGGTAATTTGAGTTTGCAATTTGATCGAAAGAGAAAGTTGTCAACTTGAAGGTTGATATTGTTCGATTACGAAAGTTTCGAGCTTTGGATCCAAAACAAGTGATTGAGTGAATTAATTGATGAGAATTGATTGATTTGATTGATAGTCAGCGAAAGTTGATGAATTCATTTATTTAAAGGCATGATCTTTATCTTCTTATAAGTTTTTATACATAGCTATGTTGCGGTAACCCTTGTCCTAGGTTTTTATTCTTATCTGAGTTTGCATCCGTTACATTCGTTATCGAGTTAAGTTGCCTCGGTACCGAACCTGAGTTTAGCTCGTTATTGTGAGTTCGTAGAGTCATCCAGGTTCGTTAACGACCCTGACAAATTCGTTAACGTGGTTGGTCGTAAGTGTTTTGTGTTGTTTTGTGTTGTTTTGCTTTGTTTTTAGTAGTTGATAGACAAACAACCGTGCTTCCCGTGGAACGATCCTGACTTCGCTATACCTAGCGGGGTCTTGACTTATAAATTTATTTGTTGTCAAGAAACCCTCCTCAACAAGCATCCAACACGCTAAGCCTCTGGCAAAGCTCTCACCACCATCATTCACTCTATATGATGGGCATTCGAACCCCGTAAGCCACATAGCCACTTTCTTACATAAGATGACATTATGGGTTTCCGATGGTGCTACAATGTGCAAGATGTTCCCGGGTAGCCTTGACAAGGGTTCATTAAAGTGGTTCCAAAGTTTGAGGTCGTGATCAATCCTGTCATGGGATCAACTTGCCACTGAATTTGTGAGACAGTACATAGCCAACAGTCGGGATGCAATGTATTTAGACAAACTCTTCAACCTTAGAAAAGATAAAGGCGAAAGCTTGCATCGTTTCACTAATCACTTCTTGGAGTGCTATGCCGAGATCGATGGGTGTGATGAGAAGACCGCAATTACCGCCTTGAAGATGGCAATCCCATTTCAGAGCAAACTAAGGGAAGACTTGACACTTCATCTCCCTTTCACCATAGCTGAACTTCAAGAGCACATTCACCAATACATGCGCTTGGAAAAGGCTAACTACAAAACGAAAGAGAAATCGCCCTCTCCACCTCAAAAGCCCCACCATTCCTTTAATGAGAACTTTAGGCGGAAGACGCAATCATCAGGAGATCAAACCAGAGTGGTATACACCACCTTCAACATCACGATCTACATGATTCTACCGCGCATTAAGCATGAGAATTACTTTCGTTATTCCTCACGGGATGAGTGCGCCAAGACGATCTCTGAAGCCGAAAATATTGCATGTACCACAAGACGATTTCAGAGCAAACTAAGGGAAGACTTGACACTTCATCTCCCTTTCACCATAGCTGAACTTCAAGAGCACATTCACCAATACATGCGCTTGGAAAAGGCTAACTACAAAACGAAAGAGAAATCGCCCTCTCCACCTCAAAAGCCCCACCATTCCTTTAATGAGAACTTTAGGCGGAAGACGCAATCATCAGGAGATCAAACCAGAGTGGTATACACCACCTTCAACATCACGATCTACATGATTCTACCGCGCATTAAGCATGAGAATTACTTTCGTTATTCCTCACGGGATGAGTGCGCCAAGACGATCTCTGAAGCCGAAAATATTGCATGTACCACAAGGTACGGGGGCACATGACCGAGGAGTGTGAGCCTTTTAAGAAGTTCCTTGAAGGCTTGGTTCATAAAGGGTACTTTTGATTATTAAAAATGATATAGGATGGACTAATCAACTATTTTATTGAAAATGATAAGTTAACCGTGAAATTATTAATAATATATAGTTAAAATTGTCATTTTATAGGATCATTAAAATTGTTTGTAGGATCGTTAGAATCACTTATAGGATCGTTAAAATCGTATGTAAAATCGGGATCGGATCGAGATTGTATTCTAAATCATTTAAGATCCTACTCATTAAATATCCTACTTGGAATTGTGGATCATTTCGCGTGTTATGGATCGTAGGATCGCTAGAATAGTAGAATAGGATCAGGATTCTGATAACATTGCTTGCGCGAGTACATTAATGAAAATGAACCAAAGGATAAGGGGGAGCCGAGAAAGAAGCAAATCGAGGTTATCTAAATAATCTCGACGACATACAAGAATGAGGATGCTGAAGCTAGAAGTAATTTCAGGAAATTGTGTCACGAGGTAGAAGTGATGCGGGTTCAGCAAATCGAACCGCGACCGCAGTTGTACTGATGACACCACACCGACATCTATGTCAGCTGAGCAAGAGGAGGAGGCTATGAGTGTTCGCTCAGATGGGCCTATCACCCGTTCTTGGGCTAAGGCCATTGTTAGGGCTACTATTTCAGTCATTTTGAGAGCCTGACTACAGTTCACTCAGCATGTCGATCCAGACATCGCCATATGCTCGGTAGCGACTTTATGTGACGGATCATTATTGGCCTACCCGAGCCTTAATTGGTGCCTATGTATTTATTTTTTTATTGCATAATTTGACATTATTTATATTATCGTTATGTTTATTTTTATTAGCGGACGTGTGTCTCGTTTGCATATCGGGACTAGTCCTTGTTTTTCTAGTAAGGAGTTTCTCGATATAAAGCCCCTTACTCTCTTGTAAAACCTAGTTTTGGTCCATTTGGAAATAGAGATTACTCTTTTCATTTGTCCTTTACTCTCATTTGCTCTCTTCCTCTCTTCCCTCTCATTCTACATTCAACCACAAACTCCCAACAAAACTCGTTTTCGGATCTCTCTCTAACGTCGACACCACTCGCTCGACCCCTCTTGTCTTGGATCTCGAAGAGGAATTGCAAGACCGATCCTACGGAGCTATCAATTGGTATCAAGAGCCACTTGTAAGTCATTCTAATCTCTCGTAGATCCACGTTTAAACCATGCCATATCATACTTCCATGTTATTGTTTGAGATCTCCCGACTTTCGATCCGTGTCCTTGCCTTGTAAGCAAGTCTTACTAGGTGATTTTGGCTTGAATTTTTTTTTCTCTACCCTTATTATGATAGGAAGTGATGTAAATTTGATTCATGTATGCATGTTCACTGATTAAAAAATTCCATACTTCAAATTCTTCAATTCGAAATGCTGCCTTGTTCGACCCTCATTGTTGTACCGATCTTGCTAGTTTTTCTATTCATCCCACATTAATTGCCGATTTCATATATTTCAAGTGCAAGATTCTGGTGCTTTAATTTCGGTCATGAGTATCATGCAAATCTCTTTCCCTTAACTGCCAATTCTTATCTTAATTAATTTGCATGATTTGTGCCTTGAATTTCGGCCTTCTTATTTCTTAGCTACTTATTGGTCCTTTAAAGGTATTTTATTGTACTTCCCATATCACACGTTAATACATACATAGTCAGGATAAAATTCAGCTTTGTATGTTATTAATTGTGTATTAGTTGAGCCACATTTAAAAAAATTAAAAAAAATTGCAAGTCTAAAGTCAAAATAAGGTAACTTCTTGCATTTAAAAAAATTAGTTAGAAGCGGAATAGCCAAAATAAGGCAAACCGACTTCTTTGTGTCGTTTGGGCTAGTTTTCAGTTTCTCTCCATTTCACCTCTATTCTTGGCTTTTTGAATCTGAATTTTTGAAGTGTGGAGTGCTTCTTGACTTGCATTATATTAATCATAACATCACTCTTTCATACTTAGCATTAAGCCGCCCTCACGGCATTCCTAAATAAGCCCATCCTACATGGTTTTGCTTGAGTTTAGGGTGCTTTGTTGGTTTGTAGATCCTTTTGTGCTCTTTTACTTGTTTCCCTATGGATGCAAGTAACCTTCCTGCCCTTGGAAACGAGAGTAACACTACGCAGGACCCACCTCTAGCGCATTTAGTTCCTCCCGAGGTCCGAGATGCCGGAAATGTGCAGCCGGGAGTAGTCCTGACTCCCGAGCAGCAGGAGATTGCGGATTTGAGATGTGAGCTTGTTGAATCACGAGCTCAACAACAATAGCTCCAAGCGCAATTGTCGAGCGCGACGAATGCGACTAATGGAGCCACCGCTAACCGCGCTTTGGAGCATGGTAAGGGGCATATGTTTCCGGAGACTTCTACTCAGCCGGTCATCCGGCGTCTCCCATCTGTCAATGAGAGTCGGCAGCTTCCGACTCAAGACCGGCGATAGGAGCGCGTTGTTCGTGAGGATTATGTGGACGACACTTACTCCGATGAGGGAGACCAGGACTATGACCACCGAGGTGAGTTTTCTACCCATCGCAATCCCTTGTACTTTTGTGATAGGAATGCCCCCGAGAGTAGACATCACCAATCGGTGTTGCCTACAACGCACGGTCAGCGTTCGAGGGCTAACCTAGAGGCAAGTGCATCGCGCGCCTCGGGTCACTATGATAAGCATATCATGACGCCTCATCATGGCCCTACCACTACTACTAAGCCACACCATGGCCAAGGTCGTTTAGATCGCTCTATGGCACCTACGCCGCAATTTGGGACCGAAGGGTATTACGATATCACCCTGATCCCTATGCACAACTTTCATAAGTTCGATGATGACGAACTCCACTTGGCGAGGTTAGATAACCCCTATGACTTGTCACCTTTGGGTGATCCTCCTGGCTTGGATGACCGTCCATCGGATTGGGTCCCACCCCGACGAATGTCGGGAACCGTGGGTATACTAGGGCCCACGACATCCATGGCCGCCCTTTTGATTGGGTTCCACCCCACGCCATGGGGATCAGAGACCCGAGCCAGACTATTACGAGCCCACTCAATGAATACCTCGTAATCATGGCCACCGGGACCGTGGTGGCCGCACCGATGCGCACCAACCATGGGGCCGCGATGACGGCCATAGGCACTGCGTCGGTCGCGATGACGATTACTCGTTGTTGCTCGATGCTCGGGCCTATAGGGGCGATCAAGAGCTCTCATCTTGACTATGACCAGCCTCGCACGCTTAGGCAAGAGGTCAAAATCAAGATCGAGTCCTTTCATGGTCTATATGAGCCAGCGACGTTTCTTGAGTGGATTCAGTCCACCGAGTACACGCTCCGCTATTGCTAGACGCCACCCGAGGACTACGTCGCAGCTGCCACCCTACACTTTCAAGGTGCAGCCCGCGTTTGGTGGCATAGATTTGTTGCTGAGAGGTCTAGGAGAGGCCAATTTCCTATCACTGAATGGAACCAATTGGTATACATCATGCATAGGAAATATGTGCCCCCCGACTATAGGGACCGGATGAGGTTAGAGATTGACATGGCTCGCCATGGCTCTCTCAACCCTCTAGACTTCTTTTCTAAGTTGGAGGGCATGTTTTTATAAAGCCAACATCACCCCTGCGCCTTCGACCCTCCGTTTTCGGTTCTTAGCTGGGCTTAACCCGTCGATCCGTGGTCGGTTGGAAATTTTTCCCATCAAGGACATCAACTCGTTAACGCACGTTGCAATGCAAATCCATCAACAGAACGTGCGTAATAGAACTTCTTCTTGGTCTTCTAGCCAGCCCTGTTACCCTTCTTCTTCCACCACTTCTCATTCCAAGCCCGACCATTCTTCTTCCACTAGAGCGCCTCCCTCCACTACGAGCGCACCTAGTCATGGCCGAGCTCCGCTAAGTACGGCGCCCACAGCCGCCGCTCGAGCTCCTTCCTCGCAGCCTGCGTCATCAGACACTGAGCGTGCCCGTGATGTCGAGTGCTACAAAGATGGTGGTCGAGGCCACTTTCAGAGGAATTGTCCTAATGTCAAGTGCGTTCTCTTCTCGGAGCACACTGGAGGTTATGAGCCTTTAGATGACGAGGAGACCCCGCTTGAGCCAGTTGTTGAGGCCCCTATTTATGTTGAGGAGGAGTAGTTGGCTTGTCATGCTCCTGACATGTACCGTCGGTACCATGCTGACTCTTATTTCCCGACGGGCTTTGACCATTAAGGAGCCTACCCATTCTGACCAGCGCAATAACCTATTCCATACTCGTTGCCTTGTCCATTCTGCCGCGCTGAGTGTTATGATTGATGGAGGTAGTTGTTGTAACATTATCAACAAGAAAGTTGTTGATTATTTACAATTGTCTACTTTCCGGCACCCTACTCCTTATTCCCTCCATTGGATCTCGTCTACTAACGGGAACCGCGTCAGTGAGCGGTGCTCCATTCCTATCTCCATTGGCGGTTACTCGGACGAGATCATTTGTGATGTCATTACCATGGACACCACCCATTTGCTGTTAGGGCGTCCTTGGCTCTTTGATCGACGTGTCTTTCATGATGGATTCCTTAACACATATACCTTCAGCTACCACAGAAAGCACGTCACCCTTCACCCCATGACGCCTAGTGAGATCGTGCAAGACCAGATGGAGTGTGATCGTCACAAGACCACTTATACTCCATAGATGGCCCCTGAGCAGCGGCCTACCCAGTCTTCTGACACTCGGGTTTCTTCGCCGGCATTTAGGCGGCACGCCCGAGCGCTCAGCTTCCTTTCCGTGGAGCCGAGCCACCACTTACAAGTGTCTCCCTTTGGGTCCGCCCTTTTCTCACGGCATGTAGTCGGGCACCACGCCCAAGGCGCACGCCACACACACAAGCATACCGCACTCTGCGCCGGCCCGCCCCACTCACGGCACCGCCCAATCGGGTGCACCTCACTTTCAGTCGTCACCCCCTGAGCTACAAAGGCGTGTTGAATGACGCCTCCTTATGGCCCGCCGTAGTGAGATTTCTGCTTTACTCCGCGCGAGGAGCCTTGTCTTCTTCTCCTTCCGACTTCTTCTCCAGTCGAGGATTCTGACTCCCAGCCCTTACCCACCCCAGTTGCTACTTTGCTAGAGGAGTTTGCTGACGTGTTTCTTGACGAGCTAACTCTCGGACTTCCACCAGTCCGAGGCATTGAGCACTAGATAGACTTGGTTCCTGGTGCGTCTCTGCCAAACCGAGCTGCTTATAAGGTTGGCCTTGAAGAGACTAAGGAGCTCCAGCGGCAGGTTCAAGAACTCTTGGAACAAGGCTATGTCTGAGAGTCTTTGAGCCCTTGTGCCGTCCCTGTTATTCTCGTGCCCAAGAAGGATGGTTCTTGGCGCATGTGTGTGGATTGTCGAGCCATTAACCAGATTACGGTTAAGTACCGTCACCCTATTCCGAGGCTCGATGATATGTTGGATGAGTTACACGGAGCCACCATTTTCTCTAAGGTGGATTTGAGGAGCGAATACCATCAGATCCGCATGAAGGAAGGTGATGAGTGGAAGACTGCCTTCAAGACGAAGTATGGGCTATATGAGTGGCTTGTGATGCCTTTTGGGCTCACTAACGCCCCTAGTACTTTCATGAGACTCATGAACCACGTGTTCAGAGAGTATCTGGGAAAGTTCATTTTCGTCTATTTTGATGATATTTTGATCTTTTCTAAGACACTTGAGGACCATGTAGACCATCTTCGTCTCATCCTCACTCGCCTCTATAGCGAGACTCTCTTTGGCAATCTTCCACGGTCTTCCTTGGGTACGTTGTTTCCAAGGATAGGTTGCGCGTTGACGACAGCAAGGTCAAGGCCATTCGGGAGTGGCCTACTCCCTCAACCGCCACTGAGGTCAAGTCTTTTCTCGGCCTTGCTGGTTTCTCTCGTCACTTTGTTAGGGACTTCAGTACCATTGTTGCGCCTCTTCATGGTTTGAACAAGAAGGGCACAATAGTGGTGTGGACCCCAGCTCATGACAGGTCCTTCTAGGCCTTGAAGGTAGCCTTGTGCCAGGCTCCTATTCTTCAGTTTCCCGACTTCTTTCGTCCCTTTGAGATTGAGTGTGATGCCTCTCATTTTGGCATTGGTGGTGTCCTCCACCAAGAGCGGCATCCCATCGCTTATTTTAGTGAGAAGTTGATTGGGCCTTCTCTCAACTACTCGACCTATGATAAGGAACTCTATGCCCTGATTAGAGTCCTTAAGACGTGGTCCCACTATCTTTGGCCACGCGAGTTTATTATTCATAGCGATCACGCGACACTTCGGTTTTTGAAGAGCCAAGCTCATCTTAACCGCTACCATGCTCGATGGGTCGAGTTTTTGGAGACATTTCCCTACACAGTGGTCCATAAGAAGGGGACCGAGAATGTGGTTATTGATGCCCTTTCTCGTCATTATGCCCTTCTTATTCACATGCAGACTAAGGTGTTAGGCTTTGCTCTCATAAAGGACTTATACTCTTCTGATCCATTCTTTAGTCCTTTATATGCGCAATGCCTCATTTCCAGTGAGTATGAGACCTACTTCCTTTTTGAGGGTTACCTTTATAAGGCTGGACGCCTTTGTATTGCTACATCGTCCATTCGCCTTTTGCTGATTCGGGAGGCTCATGATGGCCGGGGCCATTTTGGCATCCCGAAGACCCTTGCTGCTCTTAAGGAGCACTTCTTCTGGCCCCACATGGCTCACCAGGTGACACGGTACTGTCGTGCTTGTGTCACTTGCCAAAACGCTAAGGCCTCTTCTCATCCCCATGGCTTGTACACTCCGCTTTCCCATCCCAACTGGGCCTTGGGAAGACTTGTCCATGGATTTCATTGTGGGTTTTCCCACATCTAGGAGGGGGAAGGATTCCATATTTGTCATTGTCGATCGATTTTTGAAGATGGCCCATTTTGTGGCTTGTAAGACCACAAATAGTGTCGCTGACATTGCTGATCTATTCTATGATAATCTGGTACGCCTTCATGGAGTTCCATGCACTATTGTTAGTGACCGTGACTCCAAATTTGTTGGTCACTTTTGGCACACTCTTTGGGGGAAGCTTGGTACTAAGCTTCTATATTCTACGAGCTATTACCCCCAAACAGATGGTCAAACTGAGGTGACCAACCACACGCTTGGGGCTCTCCTTCACACTATGTTGAAGGCGAACCCTCGGCATTGGGAGGACTTATGTTCTATTGTTGAGTTCTCTTATAACAAGTCCATGTACTCGGCGACGCAGTTGACTCCTTTTGAGGTCGTTTATGGCCTCAATCCTTTGACGCCCCTAGATTTCAGCCCGAGACCTCTTGTTGATGTAGAGCAGATTACCGCGGCCAATCGTGTAGAGCAGATTAGAGAGCTTCATAGGAGGACTCAGGCACAGCTGGAGAGACGCACTTCGTAGTATGCATCTCAGCACAACCGCGGCAGGCGCCGGGTTGTGTTCGCTCTGGGAGACTTAGTTTGGGTGCATTTGCGCAAGGAGCGCTTTCCTGCTCAGCGCAAGACCAAGCTATCTCCACGGGGTGATGGCCCGTTTCGTGTTGTTCGTGTTATAGGCGTTATCGTCTATCAAATTGATCTTCCTGCAGAGTACAGTGTTCATACAACATTTAATGTCGCCGACCTCACTCCATACATTGCCCCTGAGTTCGAGGAGGGTTAATCGGGGATGCTTCACACTCAAGGGGGAGGGGTGATGACACCACACCGACATCTATGTCAGTTGAGCAAGAGGAGGAGGCTATGAGTGTTCGCTCAGATGGGCCTATCACCCGTTCTCGGGCTAAGGCCATTGCTAGGGCTACTACTTGAGTCATTTTGAGAGCCCGACTACAGTTCACTCAGCATGTCGAGCCAGGCATATCGGGATTAGTCCTTGTTTTTCTAGTAAGGAGCTTCTATATATAAAGCCCCTTACTCTCTTGTAAAACCTAGTTTTGGTCCATTTGAAAATAGAGATTACTCTTTTCGTTTGGCCTTTATATTCATTTGCTCTCTTCCTCTCTTCCCTCTCATTCTACATTCAACCACAAACTCCCAACAAAACTCGTTCTGAGATGCATACTACGCAGTTGACTCCTTTTGAGGTCGTTTATGGCCTCAATCCTTTGACGCCCCTAGATTTCAGCCCGAGACCTCTTGTTGATGTAGAGCAGATTACCGCGGCCAATCGTGTAGAGCAGATTAGAGAGCTTCATAGGAGGACTCAGGCACAGCTGGAGAGACGCACTTCGTAGTATGCATCTCAGCACAACCGCGGCAGGCGCCGGGTTGTGTTCGCTCTGGGAGACTTAGTTTGGGTGCATTTGCGCAAGGAGCGCTTTCCTGCTCAGCGCAAGACCAAGCTATCTCCACGGGGTGATGGCCCGTTTCGTGTTGTTCGTGTTATAGGCGTTATCGTCTATCAAATTGATCTTCCTGCAGAGTACAGTGTTCATACAACATTTAATGTCGCCGACCTCACTCCATACATTGCCCCTGAGTTCGAGGAGGGTTAATCGGGGATGCTTCACACTCAAGGGGGAGGGGTGATGACACCACACCGACATCTATGTCAGTTGAGCAAGAGGAGGAGGCTATGAGTGTTCGCTCAGATGGGCCTATCACCCGTTCTCGGGCTAAGGCCATTGCTAGGGCTACTACTTGAGTCATTTTGAGAGCCCGACTACAGTTCACTCAGCATGTCGAGCCAGGCATATCGGGATTAGTCCTTGTTTTTCTAGTAAGGAGCTTCTATATATAAAGCCCCTTACTCTCTTGTAAAACCTAGTTTTGGTCCATTTGAAAATAGAGATTACTCTTTTCGTTTGGCCTTTATATTCATTTGCTCTCTTCCTCTCTTCCCTCTCATTCTACATTCAACCACAAACTCCCAACAAAACTCGTTCTGGGATCTCTCTCTAACACCGACACCACTCGCTCGGCCCCTCTTGTCTTGGATCTCGAAGAGGACTTGCAATACCGATCCTACGGAGCTATCATGCACCCCGCACCCGCGGTTGATGGTTTGATCTTCTGGGATAAGGACCTTGCATCAGTCTAAATTCTGCACAACTACCCCATGATCCTGGCTGTAGAGCTTGAGGGCTTCAAGGTGCGTCGGGCACTAACGAACTCGAAGAGTTCGGTTGATATCATGTACTATGATATCTTAAGGCTCCTAGGGAAGAAGAATGAAGACTTGATTCCGATTAAGATGCAATTCACTGGACTTGAAGAATACCCAACATTCCTGCTTGGAATGTACAAGACCCAGGTCTATTTGGAAAAAAAGGAGATGACAGTTGAGTTCATAATCGCCGACGTGCATGTCCCATACAACTTGATTTTTCGAAGGCCATGGATTCATGGGATGGGAGCAATACCATCAACCCTTCATCAAATGATCCAATTTAGAGGTGAAGATGCCACGGTCTGGGTATGGGCTAATCAGCTGGAAGCGCGTATATGCTCTAAGGGAAATTGCCCTAAGACAAAGTTTATGTAGAGAATCGAAGAGGAGACTGGATGAAGTAAGAACCAGGAGCATACTCACGATCGCGGGCTCAATAGTCGCGACCGCGGGTCTGGTCCACGGAGCATTGTTCCTTCTCTACGGAAAAATTGCAACCCGTATTCCCCTGTGCATGGGTCTCGGGATTAGGAAATGCATGTAAATAGGGCACTCTTTTTCCCACGTGGTTTTGAGGAGACCCTTAGGTTTTTCTTTTTCATTAGTTATGTCCTTAAGATCATGTCATTCATGTTTATTTTTAATAAAAGTCAGTTTTTGCATTAGTTTGAGTCTTGCATAAAAAAAGAGCGCAATGTTGGTTCATCGCACTAACGGACTTCTACATATGCGCGTATGTAGAGGAGCAAAGGATCCCATGATATTCGTTCATGGATGTACAAATATACAAACTTACGAATATAGGAAAACGCGCGTAAGGGGAACCCGACAACTAATCTGCATGGCCACTTCGAATAGGTCCTAGAGCACTTACGTCTTAATTGCGTTCTAACATAACTAACACCTAAGTGAGGCATTTGTGAGCGGGTAAAATTAATTGCCATAATTATTTTTGCTATTATCCGCCATAAAGGTATTTTATTATAAAATTAAATATGGGGGTTATTCGTTATGATGGAGGATTCTATCTTAGCCGAAAGATAGAATTTCCGCGTGGATTGGGGAGAAAGAAATCGTTTGTTGGGCCTAGCGCAATTCGGTCGGCCCTAGAGGATAAGATTTTCGATCTCCTCTCTGTCTCTCCTCCATTATAAATACATGTATTCGCCATGTATGATGAGCACCTCATATTCGTTGAGCTCGCTTGCAAATCTTGTCCTTTACCTCGACATTCAATCGACAAACTGCTCTTTTGACTTAGGCATCGGGGGTGGATTAGGGGGTCCACGCCCCTGTGTCCATTGTTTAATTTGCAGGTTCTAGGTTGAAGAGGAGCTTGAAATGGAAGGTGAAGAAGAGAGTATGCGATCACTGCATGAAAGACGATTTTTTGTGCACTAACAAATTTTTAATATAGAAAAAAAAATTTAAAAAGGAGGAAAAATCCATGACTCTATCATTTGCAGTCGTGTACAGTACTACTCTAGAATAAGCAACTACATTGTTTCCATTCCTATTAATATTAATTTAAGGAGTCAACACATGATAATGATAAAAGTTCCTTATAGAAACAGCTATTATAACTCTATGAAATTGTAATCCTGATATGATGATGTAATTTATATCGTTTTACGATTTTTTTAACATATGCCCTTAAGCTCCTTAAAATGAAAATAATTTGTTAATTTGTATTTGCTTAGGATTAATTAATTTTTTAAAAGGGTTTATTAGTTTCCTCTTAAGGTTTTAGTTCCTTGAATTAGTATGCTTAACCTATAAAACCGATCATTTTAAGTCACTTTTCATTGTTTGTTTTTTTTCATGTTTTTCTTTTTCTGTTTTGTATTTGATCTTGTGTAAGGCTTTGGTCGAATATATTGGACTTATTATTGAGAACCATTTGATTTGGTTTTTGAATTTCTCATCATATTCCTCGTATATTTTCCTTCATCACATCACATGAGGTCATTTTTTGTCTGTTCATTTATACATCTTTTGTTCATATTCAAGCTCCTCTCATTTCATGGGATGTTTTTAATACCTTTTGAGATAGTATTTTGTGTTTTCTACACTAAAGATTAGTGATTTGCAAATTTCAATTTCTCACTTTGTGGCGAGTAGGTCCATTAAGGAGGTAAAGCACTTCTCATGTTTTAAAACTGCTTCACTCTTCGAACTCGAGATTTCTGATTAAGGGAGTGAGTTAATAATTTGCATTTTCTAAACAAAAAAGATCGAGTGATTCGCAAATTTCAATTTGGTGTACCAAATACATGAGTCTCCCTTTTATAAGACACCACCACCATTACTTGCGAGGATTAGTAGTATATGCAAGATGAGATTTTTTCTAAAAATATCTGCCCAATCATTTCCTTGCAAAGCAGTTATGAATAGGGCTGGGCAAAAAAAACCGTAACCGAAAAACCGATCACTTTTTACGGTTAATCGAACCGAACTTTTTTTTTAACCGGTTACGATTAACCAACCGATACTTTTTACGGTTCAACGGTTATCAATATTTTTACGGGCGGTTAACCGATGAACCGATAATATTTTTACTATATATTATATGTTTTTAAAAAGAGAATTATATATCTAATTAGTTTTAGTTAAAAATAAATGCATTTTAATAAATAATAAACTAGCTATTATAAATTTTGTTTATAGTTTAATTTTGTTTATAGGGGCTCCGTGAAAGTCTGTAATTATTGCTAGTTTATGTATGAATTTCAATTTTCATAAATTATTGTTAATACGGGTAGTTTATGTATAATCAATTGCTAGTTTATGTATAATCAATTTTCACTAAACTATTGCTAGTTTATGTATGAACACAGTGTTTGAAGTATGTGCAGTGTGGTTGAACTCTTTATACTTTTGTCACTCGGTTGAACTCTTTATAACTTTTGGCAACCTACTGTAGGTTTATGGCATGATTTTGTATTTCAGGATTGTGTATATGCAAATATTCAGGATTCTATTTTGCATTTCAGCATACTGTTTTATTTGTTTGGATGTTTTATAGTGTTGAATTGGTTTGTATTTTGGATAATTGTTTGTATTTTGTATTTAATTATAATTTTAAGTTTATTTTATTGAAAAATGAAGTTTAAAACAAGTATCGAGTTTCACGGTTAACCGTTAACGGTTAACCGATAACGAACGGTACGGTTATGGTTATTGAAATTTACTAACCGAAATTCCGATTAACCGATATCCGGTTAACCGAAACTCCGGTTAACCGACCGTGTCCACCCCTAGTTATGAATAATATTCATGACATCGCGATTTCAAAAGCCAGCCCACTTCAGTTGTTTCATAGGGCCAAAAGAGCACCAAGCCAATAAAAAGACATAGCATTTAATGATTCATCAAGTTGAATTGTTGAATGTATTGCTGATATCACTTTTGCTATGCTTCAAAGGGCAGCTCTTTCGTGTCAAAGTAGCCACATACATTGCGTCCCGGTGCAAGTCTTGGGCTCTTAAATTCTGCCTCCAGAAACAAAACAAAGCCAGGATATGTAATGATTGCAGACAAGCTTTGCAGGAAGTTATGCAGATATGATTTCTCAAAGGGCATAACTGCAACATAAGAAATTGACAGATGAATTTCATACTTGTGCAACTCTTGACCAGCCACAACACAACATTACAGCACCTGCAAGTCTGCAACAATCAAATAAATAAAATTAAACTGACAAAACTCTGAAGCTCAATCTTTGATTTCATTAGAATGGTCTTCATGCATTTCTAATCCGTCTAGTCCCATGTAGTAGTGGATATCGGTACACACATATGTAGCCATGTAGGGAAGCAAACCATGAAAAAAAATAAAAAACAAGAGACCACATGAAGAATTGCAAAGACCACAATGACAGACAAGATTCAAGATCCAAATGCAAGGCTTCAAAGCAAGCAGAAACCCTCACAAGGCCAGAAACAAGTACCAAACTCTTAAATCTCTAAACACAGATCATAGAACAGGATCAACTTATGAATGCAAAGAATCTTTAAGATAGTTTCTTTACATAAACCAACACCGAATTCAGTTCTGGGTGTCAGATGTATCAATTGTATATTCTGTATATCCTGAAAAAAAAAGACATGGAAAAATCAAGATTCTTGAATCTCCTGGCCGCATTTCAGAAGTCACCATGTAGCAACCTCACAAGGCCTGCTAAACTGCAAAGCTTCCATGAAAACATCTTACAAAGGTATGCAAATAAGAAATTTGTATATCATAAATAGAAGTTTTACATTCTTCACTATGAAAGAGCAATATTAGTCAGATTCAATGGAGAAAGGAAACAAAATGTGAAGCCCAGAAAGCAACTTCCACCCTGCTTCTAAGAGACTAGCTGAATTTCACTCCGAGGGATGATTCAAGACTTCCTAGAGGCAAAAGAATCAGCAACAGTCCAATAATCATGTGGGAGGCCAAAATATTTTCTTGAACAGCAGTGAAAATCTGTTAAATACCAACCTAGAAATTCCTTTTCCTTTCTAGAACAAATTTGCACAGCATTCTGGAATTAATCCCTGAATATTTTCTGAAGAAGTTCAATTAACAAGACTTGCTGCTCTTGACTCTGACCAGACTTCCAAACTGTGAAGCCTGCATAAAAATATCCCCGATCATGCCACCTTTTCAATAACTTCAGGGTAAAGGGACCCTGCAATTTGCCTAGTGGATCGATGTAGTTCCAAACATTTTCCTCCAGAATACGCTGCCTTTCTTCCTCCAGAATACGTCTTTCTTCCTCATCATCACTTAAATAAATTAACTCGGCTTGCTTTGCTGATGAATCCCCCTCGGTCTTCATCTCATTCTGGAGTTGAATGTTGGTTTCTAATTCAGCTTTTGATGGTTCATGTTCTGCACAGATTCATAATAAATTTAGTCTTAGCATGTAAGCTCCTTAACGGTACTCTCATTAAAAGAATAGTTCCGGATAATGCATACGACAAACCTAGTGATATACCACCTAAGCAAGGTACTAATAAAGAATAGTGATAGTATATTTCTAAAATTGTAGATTTGATTGCGAAACTTATCTTCTGAGGTGGAGAAAGAAAATCATACTTAGAAATGTACATAAAATTCATACAATAGAGGATTTTAGCATGGTACTAATGAAGAATAGTTATTTGGAAATGATCTAAAGTTAATGTTATTTAGACAACATATAACAACAAAAACCTTGTTATATACTGAATAAACAAGGAAAGTGTCTTAGATACGAAAGTCGGAATGGCCAAGTGGTACAACCTGCGATGTGTAGGTATTAATGGGGTCCCACTTCGGAAAATGCTGGCCGTGCATTTAGAAATGGAAAGAATGCATGGACTTTGATCCCATTACCATCAGCTCTCTAAATCATTTGGAAATAGAGGAATTTATGTGATTTTGATACAAGGTGTACTAGCTAATTTACTTGAAATGTTTAAGACATCTAACAACTTGTTTTGTTGACTGCTTTCTTAAGTTTTTTTTCTCTCTTTTTATGTTCAAAAGTTTTTTGGTTTTGCTTCTTTTTTTTGGCTCAAATTTCTCAGAGCATTCATTATTTATTTCCATTATGATAGAAGCTTTTCTTCATTGTAGTGTGTCATTATGCTCAAAAGAAGAAGAAAAAAATTGAAATATACTTAGGCCCCGTTTGGTTTGTTTTGACATATGGAAACTTAAACGGAAACAAAATGAATCTTAGACCATTTTTAGTGTCATAATACATTTATATAAAAAAATCATCCAAAAATTTGTCCATTGTAAAAGTGAGATAGAAGGGAGTGATTCCCCCATTTTGTTACCCATCCCCTTGATGGAAGAATGATTGAGGTGAAGCAAACCCCTTTTTACAATGGATAAGAGGTTGTGGAAAACAAGTTGATTTTGTTTTTTGTCAATGTATCATGACATTAAAGTGGACTACATTCATTTCCATTCCGTTTACGTTTCCATGAATTGCAACCAAACGTGGCCTTAAATTCATTACACAGTACAAACAACGAAACTAGTAATATCCAGGATAAGCAAGATAGTAATGATTAAGAGTAAGTTTTTATTTCAGGGATTTTTTTAAAATAAAAGATAAATAAGTTCAAAATTCAACGGTCTGAATCATTAAAACAGAGGAATGCATGTGATTTTGAAGACAGGGAGTACTAGAATACTTATAGAGTTAAGACATCGAACAACATGTTTTATATTGTTGACAGCTTTCATGCAGTAGATGCAGTTTGTTTTCGGTTATGCTTCTTTTTTCGTTCCAATTTTCTCCGAGTGTCCGTTATTCCTTTTCCTTACTATAGAAGCTTCTCTCCACTGGTAAAATGTCAGTGTTTTCAGGGGAAAAAAATTAATATGCATAGAATCATTAGAAAATACATAAAACAATGCAACTAGTTTTTTTTAATGAGGCAATGAAACTAGTAATATTCAGCATAAGCAAGAGAGTAATAATTAAGAGTTATAGCATTTATTTCCAGGATTATTTTATTGAATGTCAAAAGATAAATAATTCAAAATTCAGCTCCCTAAATCATTTGAAAGAGAGGAATCCCTGTGATTTTGAAGATAGGGACTACTAGAGTTTCACTTATACAATTAAAGACACTAACTTTTTTTTATGTTGTTGACAGCTTTCTTGCTGGAGATAGAATTTTTCTTTTTGCTTTCACAAGTGTTCGGTTTTGCTTCTTTTTTGGTTCCAATTTCTCAGAGCATCTATATCCCTTTTTCACTGCTAAATGTCAGTGTTTTCAGAAGGGCAAAAAAATTGAATCATGCATATATTCGGGGATTGGTGCAAATATGCATAGATTCATTAGAGAGTACATACAGCAATGAAACTAGTAATAACCAGCATAAGCAGAAGAGAAGTAATTAAGAGCTATAGTACTTATTCCCATGATTATTTTGTTAAATCAACAACAACAACAACAACAACATCAACCCAGGTGGAACCCGGTAAGATACGGGATCTGGGGGGTCGAGATGTACGCACCCTTACCCCGACTCGAGAGTCGGGAGGGTATCTAAGGTGGGCTTAAAGCAAAAAGTGAAAACGGAGGGAACCCAAAGAAAGAAAAGTAGAGAAGTAAAAGCGAGAACGGGAAAGTACTCTTGAAAACCCAGATAACTAAAAACTATAGCATAGCAACTAAGACGAAGAGAATAAAAGGTCAAGGCACTCCCTCAAGATCGGCACCACTAACGCTCTGTCACTGTAATCTTCTCACGCCATTGGTCCCTACACAGGGCCATATCTGCTGAGACTGCGAGAACTGTGAGGTCTATTTTGTTAAATGTCAAAAGATAAATAATTCAAAAATTGCATTTTACGTATGTATCATTTTATCATCTGTTCTTCATAACTATACACTTCAAATTGCTTACTGGATCATCTTCTGAAAGGGAGTGAAAGCTTCTAATGCAAGGCAATCCTTTTCATGCTTTATTGGTCATAAGATGTCTATCAATATTGATATTATATACCCGTCTACTATGGTCCCATTGGGCATGGAGGGATTTCAGAGGACGTGAGAAAGTGGTTACTCCCATTAATACCATGTGTATTAAAGAACTTCATTCTTAGTACTCTAGATAGGAAAACATCTCAAAGGCAGAAAATGAAAATCACAATAGGCACACAGAAACAGTGGATCCAGTTTATCCATACTATTTGGAAGACAATACTAGATGGATGTTTGCATTAAGAACTAAGATATTTCAATTACCCACCTTGAGCTTTTGGGTTTGCACCACCTGAAGTTGTAGTGCCTCCACCTCCATTAGTTGGTGGATCATTTGAAATGACCCAATCAGGTGCAGTTAGTAAATCAGAATTTTCTTTCTTTGAACAATCTTCAGTATTTTCTGGTACAGGTTCCAGTTGTAATTCTTCAGCAATAACTTCTGGAACCTTCTGCAATAGTCGTGATTGTTCATCTGGTGTTTGAAGCAGCTTCCTCTTTTCCCGGTGTTCAAAACATGTAGAGATTCAAACACGTCAAGGAATAACCTTCTTTTGTATTTAAGTAATATAAAAAAACTAATTACCAGAATCATCCCCTCACCACGATATTTGTAAAAGAATCTTTAATCATCATTGTATCAGCAAAGACAACAATATATAGGAGAAAGGGATGATGAATGTTGAACTTTCAACATAGAGCATCGCCACACAGTATAACAAATTACTATTTTTCTCTCTCTCAAACGACATTTGCAAAGTCAGTATTAGTTTCTTTTCTCAAGCTGGGGACATGCTGGTTAGTGCATTAAGATCTTTGGTCCAACGTGCAGTTTGTTCAGCCCTCATGCCCATTATTTTTTTTTAAGCAGAGAGAATTTAAAATACCAAGACACATATCAAAAGGATATTCTCTACGCCAGCCCTTCTCATTAGCTACATCAATGAGGCGCCCCAGACGTTTGATTTCTCTTGGAAGCCACTGTAACATACACAACAAGAGCACCAAAAAGACATCCAACTAGTCAGAATTAGATTTTCAGAAATTTGTTATTACTTATCATATGCAACATAAAAATACAAGAATGCACTATGCAGTCTACGGTGTGTGCCTTGGTTATACTTTAAACAATTTTTACCCCTGAGAGAAGACATGATGCAACTAAATGCATGTAGCCTTTTCTTATGAAACAGAAGTGATAAAGAGGTACAAGAAGGTTACATGAATTCTTTCTTCAAAGAGAAATCCAAACTCTATTCCTAAGCAGACCCCTTTCTCAATAACTGTTATATGATCTTTTATTACCAGGCAAGAATTGTATGTGTATGTTACACACATACATACAGACATACAGACATACATACATACATACAGACATACATAAAAATACATATAAATCCAAGTAAACTTACATCCTTTGTAATATCCTCGTGCAATACCTGCACCTTTTCCTGGAGCTCTGCCTATAAAATAGAAGCAGTCAAATCAAGCAAACTGAGTTAGAGAATTTGCTTCCATAGCAAGAATCCTACTTCAATAGACAAATTTGAATGCAATGAAAAAAGAATCATGCGAACTTCCTAGATTGATCAGTATATTTATTTTATGCGGCTTCATACTATGCACAAGCAAAAAGATAGAGCATACATACATAATTTTGCAAGCAAGAAATTTAGTAAAGACTCTAGAGTTCAATGGCACAAACCCAGGAAACAGAATCAGCCTGATAGACATTGCTTCTAGCTCACCCAAATTGAAAGCTACAAATCAGGAAGCAAAAGCATAATGCACAAGCTAGTCATAAAGCAAATCAATAAAAACAGGGTTTAGCACAGCCTATTTTTTAGAACAGCAAACAAATATCTTTTTTTTTCCCCAGAATTAGAGATGTCATCTCAACCTTGACTCTAACTAGGGAAGAATGACATTTTAGAACTCCAACAAATGATTGCCTAAGATTCTGTTATTTGCTAGATTATTTAATGGCAGCATCTGATCTCCATCAAGATGTACATTTTGGAAAACATAAGACTCTGCAAACAAGACCGAAAATGGGCTAGCCTAATTACAACACAAATGTCTCATTTGAACACATGCAAATTAGCAGCACTGTTAGTTGTTGCAAGGAGAAATAATCTACCAAGACCTAATCGAATATGGAGAAAGCATAAACTACTAGTATGATCAAAACATAAGCACCTACTTGACAAACTCAACAAGACAGTTTTATGAGGATAACTTACAACAGTTGGTTGCTTGAGAAGATCCTCTTTTATCCTCCTATGCAAATCCTTGCACTCTTCCTGCAACCAGGGTAGTACAGAAACAATCATTTTCCAAAACCAGAAACGTACAATGAATATATTGCATTAAAAAAGTACATGCTTACAACCTAAAGGGGACAGCCTTTCATTGGCCAAGGCCGGGTGGCCTTGGTCACGGCTCAAGGAACCCAAGAGCATCACCCTGCTGAGGAACTCAAGATGGAGCTGACTGTCCACACTAGGTGTATCAAGGGCCCAAACTGATGTTTACTCGTATCATAAACTTGAATCCGGCAGGTTGGACCAAAATTGATTAAAAATATATAAAGCAAGGAGACAATATAGCAAAAAAATAAAAGCAAACAAAAGAAGGGAAAAAATGCAGAGAGGCTAGGAATAATCTGGATTGCTAAAGAGAGTGACAGCTACATCCAGAATGATACTCAGATCCCATCCCTAGGTTCAAAAAAGACAATTGTCACTAAAATCAAGAATGATCCAGACAACCTTTTCCTTAAGTATACCATACTACTAACCATTCCCTCATTACTCTAGCTAACCAACTCATGCTAAGAGTAAACCATCAATATGGGGCCTTTGACCCCTTCTACACCTAGTGTAGACAATCAAATCCTTGGACCAGGGCTCCTCTGCAGGCTGATGCTCTTGGGCTCCTTGAATTGTGACCACATCCCTGAATGATTATCTCATAGATGCCAATCTACCAAGTTTTGATGGTTTATCCATCAAAGCTCTCACTTGGCAATAGAAGCTTATCGAAATTCAGATGATAGAGATCTAAGTCTCTGGAGAATTAGCATAAATGTGTTTACCTCAGAGAAGTTCACATCAGACAACTCAGATAACCTGATGTGCTTGCCCATATCTGCAATCTCAAGACGCACATCACAATCAGCACCCTCCTTCTTTATGCCTGGAAATTAGTAACAACACCAATTTCCACTAATCATACCGGAGATTACATGTCTATACTTATTTTTCAGAAAAATGGATGTGATACTGACAGAGTGACACAATAATAAGAATTTAGACTTTAACAACCAAGAGTCCAAAATTTACCCAATGGCTAGATGCATTAAAAGAATGAAGCTACTTACCAGTGACAAGTTGAAGCACATGGGAATTTTTCTGTTTGTAATCATAGCGATCTGCTTTCACCCGCACAAAACTCCCAAGCACTTTACTTTCAAAACTGTCAGCATCCTTGAGCAACTCTTGAACTAAAGTTTTCCTCAGAAAGACAGCTTTGATATTATCAGGTATTATAGCTGCAAAGCAATTTTTCAGTGCTTCAGAAGCCTTCTTCCTCTTATGGGCTTTCTCTTCAGATGTTAAATCCTTTTGTGCCTTTTGGTTAACATGCTTCTCTTCCTCCCTCTCATTTGAGCTGTAACCCTCACCGTCAGAACTAGGCTCATTCTCAGCATAGTGTGACTCTAAGAGGCCAAAGATCTTAATCCCCACTATTGACTTCTTCCCGAAAATTGAATAAAGGTTTTCATCACAAAGAAAACGTTTCTTCTTAGCAGGATCTTTGAGCTTCTTTTCATCGATATAGTCATTAATAATAGATGTCACATCATGCTGAGATATTTTCTCTGCAGTGCTCTTGCCCCTGGATTGGAGAAATCTGATCAGCTGCTTTGAACCCCATCCCACAAACTCTTTTCTCTTCGGACGCCTTCTTTTTCTCCCACTACGTGACAACAGCTCATTGGGTTCTTCAACCCAGTCATCCATATCCAACTCCTTGCAACCACAAGCAAAAAAGATCAACATACAAAAAATATGAACAGAAAGAGGTAAGTATTTCAACCAAACCAAGCAGACATAAAATTAATCAAGCATTCTAGAAAATGGAGCTTGAAGCCAAAAATTAAACGCATGTAACTTTAAAGATGCATCGACGTACTTATAGTAGAAGCAACAGCCAAACATATCTTTTCTTCCATATTTTTCATTCACACTAAGGTATCATCAATTTTTAGCAAAGAACAAAGTAACATACCTAAATGAACTACTTAAAAGATTGCAATCTCATTTTCATAGTACTGGTATAAACTTTGCTTTTCTATTTTAAGTTCTAATGCTCACAAGGCATGCCGTGGTTGCTCTACAAAAGGATATTGAAACACTGTTGGTGCATTTAAGGACATGTATCTTGACAGAACAAAATCCTTGTGACTAAACCTCAATCAACAAGATGAGCGATGCACCCATTTGCATATCAAAACAAGCAGGGGCGGAGGCAGGTGGGAGCGCGGGGGGCGGCCGCCGCCACCGGCGGCCGGGAATTCTCAGCCAGGCGCAAGCGGCAAAAAACAAGTTAAAATTGGATCTTTCTCAATTGAGAAGTAAGAACCACGATTGACATAAAGATATCAGGAAACAAAATTCAATTGAGAACGGGAAGTTCAAACCGATCAAATTTGGAGACGAATTTGTAGACTTTGACGAGGCCGAGAAGATAAGCCAGCGGTGAAGAAGTCGAATTCTTTCTCCCGAGTCCGTCGTCGTTCCGTCTAGAATTTTTTTTTAATGGGTTTAGGTTACGACTTACGAGAAGAAATTATTAAAAAAAATCGCCCAAATATGGGATGGCCTACTGTAAAGAGGCATTAAAAAAAATTCTTTTTGGTGTCCTCCAGTTCCCGACTTTAACTTTTGGTATCAAAAAAAAAAGACCCCTTCATTATAGTGCATCCACCATTTTACATAATAGTGCACCCATTTTCCATATAAATAAAATTTACATGAAAATTACATCCCCACCCACATTCATTTCTACTCTCTCACCACTCTCTTCTTCCATTCCTCCACCTCTCCAACTCTTTATTTACCCAAAATCTCAAAATTCTCCATTAAAATCACTACAAGGAGGCATCAAAGCAACATTTCAAGAGCAACCACCATTATCAAGGTAACTTTTGTTGTAAACATTGCATTTTTTAGAGAAAATTCATATTTGAATTTAACAAGTTAGGGTTTTTGATTTGTTTTGGGATTTTTGAATGAAATGGGGGGAATTAAGGAGTTTTAATGTTCAAATGTATGTACAAATGGCAATTAATTGGTGGAAATGGGGGCTATGGGCTCGCACAGCCGCACGACCTTGAATCCCGATGGCCGCGCACGTTCGGTCTCGAGGTTGAAGACGACGTTCGGCCGTAACGGCCGAATGTCGTCTGGCCGTTACGGCCAGACACGTTATTTTGCCTCATATTTTGCTTATAATTCTGTATTTTGCTTAGGAATCTGTATTTTGCCTGATATCTGTATCGACTCCTTTTGCTTGTATTGACCATTCTGATTAACTGTTTCAGATGGGAGATAGTTCGAATCGTCATCATCGCCGAGATGCATTGAGTGAGGCTGTGTCGCAGCCAGATCCTCGGATAGAGGGACTGGACGACATAGATGACGAGCCGGTGGATCAGGTGCAGGCTCCGGCTCCCTCGGTCCAGGCGCAGGCTCCGGCTCCCCCGGTCCAGGAGGTTACTCGTGATTACACTGCTACATATACTAGGCAGCGTAGACGGTGCACTTCACAGCCAGTTATTATTCATAGTGCCGAGCCGGAGGATGAGGCAGTAGAGGATCCGACGTCGACGCACGGGAGTCAGGCTCGACGGTCGAGGACTGCGAGTCAGTCTTCACGGTCTCGCGCTAGAGGCCGAGGTCGGACTCAAGCCGAGGCTATAGGCGGTGGAGTTGATGCGACTCCAGCTGGTCCTTCGTCTAGCCAGGGACATAGGAGACGCGCCGGTGGGATGAACATTTATCCATTTCTGACCGGTCCTGTACCCGGTGGCCCGCAGATACCGGAGTTGCTACTTGGATTTGAGGAGCATGTCGCCCACCACATCTATGTTGGCCGGGTACGTTATTTATCTGTACACTTTTATTAACCTCCTTTTATACGTTTGATCTTATTTGGATTATTATTGCATAGGAGCGGGTTGGGTTTAGGATTCACGGACGTACTTCCCAGCTATCTAGATGGGTTCCGACTGGGGAGGGCGGTTGGGTTAACATAGTTAGGCATACTGGACTTGCTCATCTACAGGACCTCATGTATAGCCGCATTCATACTCCGTTGATTGTGGCATTTCTCGAGCGATGGCAGCCAGAGACGAGCTCGTTCCATATGCCTTGGGGAGAGATGACGATCACGCTGCATGATGTGGCACTTATCCTCGGTTTGAGGATTGATGGAGATGCAGTTATTCTTCCGCCTAATGAGCGGAATTTGAAGCAGGGAGAGTTGAGGGAGCTGCAGAGATCACAGTTTCTTGGGATGTTTGGGTTAGATGAGGAGTGGTTCAACAACAATTATGATGAGGGTTCACACATTCAGCTTTGAAGGACGTATGCGAGAAGCGGATTCGTGAGCGGGCTATTCCAATGATTCCAGCAGCGGGTTTTCTGATGTTTCTGCTGGCGTCCACATTATTTCCAGACAGGTCACAGCATCGGATTCCTCTTTCATATATCGCCCTAGTGCGAGATGTCATGGCGATGGATGACATGTCATGGGGTTCAACCGTGCTGGCTTATTTGTATCGAGGGCTCGGTGAGTGCACACGATCGGGCGCCCGTCAGATGGGTCTTTGTACCACACTCTTACAGGTAAGTGATTGTTTGTACTATGTCAATTATGTACATTAAGGAAGTTTATAATTCTCTTATTATTTCTATGTAGGCTTGGATCTTCTTGTACTTTCCAGCCTTTCGCCCTGCTGACGATCCGGATTGGGGAGGCCGTGCACCGTGGGCCGCAAGATGGGGCGATGGTGGATCACTTGATGCTACGCGCAACTTCAAAGCGGAGCTAGATCATATGACTGCGACAGTTGTAAGTACATAGAAAATGCAACTTATAAATATTGTTTTGTTTAGGTTATAATCTATATTAAAACTGTTATGCTTTAGGTTGATTGGTCGCCATACGGAGTGTTAGATTTCAGTGACACTCTAGCCGCTTCACGTTTCCACGGCGTGATATCTGTTCTTGATATCTCAGAGCCGTACATGCCTGATCGAGTCGCTAGGCAACACCACCGTGTGCGGCAGATACCACGTCCGCCTATCCTGCCTCGCACTGCGACACGACCAGCAGGCGTACGGAGTTACGTAGTGGAGTATGATGCGTCTCTGTGGGTTTGGGATGCACAGAACTTCCACTCCATTACTTTAGATCTCATGGGACCTCCAGTGACGGATGACCCATCGACTTCTTCATCAGATTATATGTCGTGGTATGAGCCTCGTACTCATATGTACATGAGTCCACAGATTGGAGAGCATATCTATTTACAGCGCATGCAGCGTGTTGTGTGTTATCTTACACCATTCGCTATGACCGAGGATCGAGATCTGCGCGAGGCCATCAGGAGGTCTATGATTGATCTAGGAGGATAGTGGCCCCCGCCAGAGGCCGATCAGGGGAGTGGTCATGGACGCCACGATGATGATGATGATGATGATGATGATGATGATGATACTGCCCTTTGATTTTTATGTTGTTTTTACTATGATTGTTATGACTTATCTTGTATTTTCGTACTTGACGTTTGGATATTTTCAGACTTGGGTTGTATTTTCGTACTTGACGTTTAGATATTTTCAGACTTATGATGTTTATGTCGTATTTTCGTATTTGACGTTTGGATATTTAATTACTTGGGTTGTATTTTCGTACTTGACGTTTAGATATATGTCATGAACTTCGTTCAACTAGATTTTGTACTCTTTTTTTATTTTTAGAAATTGGTCAATTGACTATCTTTTTCTTATGATTGAGTAAAGAAATGGGTAAAGGTAGAATGACAAGTGTTGTTGTTTAAATGCTTTCATCCAAAAGGAGAAAGGCTTTCTATTAATTTCTCACCTAACTCAAGAGTAAAGAAAAGCTTCAAATTCATGCTTTCACCCTAAAAATTCTAAGTAGTCTTCCTACTCTTTAGTTTTTCAAAATGGCAAATGAGGAAGACAACCGTTTACCGTTTCCATATTTCTTCAAGATCATTCTACTCCCCAACCTCTAGTCAAATGTTTAGAAGCATAATATCATTTTTAAAATGTCCAGAATATTCCACTAAAATTTTTAAGTAGTTTTTTAGCTTACATCCAGCCGTACCGGCCAGAGGCTCTCCAGTCGTACCGGCCAGAGGCGCTCCGGTCGTAACGGCCAGAAGCGCTCCAGCCGTTATGTCCAGATAGTTACAGAAACCAGTTTACAGAACATAAAACAGATAGTTTACAGAACAGTTTACAAAATAGAAAAAATACACAGTTTACGGCTTACAGCAGACAGTTTGTCATCCTATTGAGTTGTCAAATCAAGCCTAACATGATTGCCATCACCTTTGAACAAGTTCATACGGTTTTGGATTTCATGTAGTAGAAATAGTGCACTATTATCACAATGAAGCTTCCATTGTGAACAAATATGCGGCAACGGCGAGTCGTCCGAGAAAGACACCTACAATAGTACGACATTGTATAAGTATGAAGGTCTTTAAACATGTATACATGGATGCTTTAGTAAATTTCTCTTACCGATATATAATGAGCTTCCTTTGGCAAGAAGCAAATTGAAATTACCCCATTGTCCAACTTGCCGGTCCTCGAAACTAATGGAAGGTAAGTTTGATTAATAGTCTTCCCCACACATGTCAAAACACAACTGAATGCCGTTGCAACCAAGGAGCCCATCTCAGGAAGTGTAAACCAATAATCGATGGGGGTGAATCCATTATCAAAGAAATTAAGTCTTTGCCTCATTCTTTCAACCGTATGCTCATAGAAACTACCCCTGAACCACCCTTCATGCTCATTGAGCGTATTAATCATGCTTTGACGCACTTGCCTCCAATTTTCTTGAGTGATGCCAAGAGAGTGTGCAACAGCTCTATAACCACAATTTCCGTCCGACGCAATGTATGAAAAACCAGTGAAGTATGGCCTCATACACAAAGGGAGCTCATCCATGTATGGGAAAAGTGCTCTGCGGGTGGGCGGTGTCAAGGGTGTTGGTGGAGTCTGGGGCACCCTCGAAGTATATGGTGTCAGGGGTGTTGGTGGAGTCTGGGGCACCCTCGAAATAGTTGGTGAATTGGGGGTTCTCGGGTGTGTTGGTGGCTTGCCTCTAGGTTTCTTTGGCGGCGTTTCATTTAACTCCTTGTCAACATGCTCCCAATCACTAAGAAATCTTTTGTTAGGGCTATTCTTAGGCCGCCCCCTATGCTTCTTCTTCTCAGTTGCCGGTTCTCGCGCAGTGGTCATCTCGGGGTAGACTATACCATATACAGCATTGGCACAATCATGTTGTAGATCTGCAGATATTTGTGGGAATGTGTTCTTGTAGAAGTCATCCATCAAACATTTTGCAACTCTGCCCTTGCACCCTTCAACATCCTCGTTTTGTACTACTCTCTCTATGTCAAGGGTCCTCCAAAAAACGTGCACTGCAGTAAGAGGAATGGGAACCTCTAGAGTCACATACCGTGCAATAGTATGGAAACAAGGCAAACCGTGTGTCACCGGTCTAGTACATGTACACCTCATGTCAAAAGACACACCTTCACCCTTACGATACTCTTCTATCAGAAACTCCATGCACTTGTCAGAAACAGCGTACTTCAAGTGCTTAAAAACATCAACTGCGGCCAAATGAGACCGTGTCTTTAGACGACATGCATTGAAGGAGGCCCTTATGTTATTCACTTGGATCTCTACTGATGTATGGAATAGGCTAAATGTTGTATCTAAACGGTTGTTTGCAGTCTCAATCCAATGTTTCAAGGATGAGTGTTGTGCTTCTACCCTGCAATTCAAAATAACTATTAGCTCCCAAATGTTTAAAGGATGAGACCATATACCGTGTTGTCTTTTAGGGAATAGATGTGCATACATGTTTGTTGTATTACACTCAAATGTCAATATTGTGTCTGTCCAAGCAGAAACAAATCTTGTCCTGTATGGATCAAGCCATTGTTTTCTGACATATTGCAGAAGACGCGACCACATAGACCATTTTGTTTCTAGCCTTGCCAACTCCCTTTCATAGCCATCTATTGTCGTTTCCTTAAACAATACCCAAAAATCATTCGAAAAGTATTTTGCACTTGTTGCATTCTTCATTAGAGTCTTTGCTCTAGCTTCAATATTTTTCTCAATGTGCCGCCTACAAAGAAGGCGCTTCGATCTCGGAAACATCTTATCCATTGGATTCATCAAAGCCAGCTCACGATTTGTCACTAAACAGGTAGGCTCAATCTGTGCGAATGCATAAAGCTTTTGAAGTTGTTCCACGACCCAAGCAAAGTTTTCCTCCCTCTCAAAGGCCAAGAAAGCTCCGGCTACAGTGTAATTCAGCCATGTTGAGGTGAATCCAACAATTTCTAAGAAAGGCATACCGTACTTGTAGATTTAGGAAAGGATTAGGTGGGGGATTTTAATTCTGTTTAAACCAGCCGTAACGGCCAGAGGCTCTCCAACCGTACCGGCCAGAGGCTCTCCAGCCGTACCGGCCAAAGGAGCTCCAGCCGTACCGGCCAAAGGAGCTCCAGCCGTAACGGCCCGATACAATCTGGTCGTTAAGGCCATGTTCAACAGAATCTGAATTTGATTCATAATAAGTGCATAAACACTAAAAAACGAAGTGTATGACTTACTTGTTTGTCGCGTATGTGCAGTCGAGTACTAAGATGTAGGGAAATGCCTTAAGAAGTGATATCGAATCAGGACCGGCGAAGAAGACGTCACTAATCCGATTGCTTTTATCATCTAATCTGTGCTCCACGAAGTAGTTGTTCTCCTTAGCTCGGAGGAAGAACTCTTGAACAACAGTTCGCCCCTCCAGACCAGCCTTCTTTAAACCATATCCTGCTGTGTAGATCTGTTTCTTACTCGTGAAATTCATTGGAAAATCTTTCAATGCCACTGCAATCTGGGTCGGGGTACAATTTCTTGATGACATCGACTCCACCAACTTCAGCTTTTGGCCGGTGAGTCTTCCAGCGAGTGCATGCCCATGCAAACTGGAATTTATCCTGTGGTTGTAAATTCCATGCACAACCTCAATCCTCCACGATCCTCTTGGACCTTCAATACAAGTCACTGCAAACTTGCAACCACATTTCTTGGACTTAATGGTCTCTTGGACCTCCTTTACTTCCCTTCTCTTCGGGGTGTAAACCCCTTCCCTCTCGCATACCAACCAGGTCTTGCCAAGCTGACCAAATAATGTAGACTTCTTTGACCGCCCAGTTCGAATGCACATGTTATTTTCAATACCTGTTGTCTTAACCCACTCTATGGCCTCCTCTCTACTACCAAATATCCTATCTGTGGTAAATAACTCTGTATAGTCATCGGACTCTTGCACCACCTCCTCCACGGGTTCCAAAAACCGTGGCATGCTGCTCAAATATGGAAGCCCACGCCTCGCCAGTGACTCCATCTGTGTATAATCAGTATTGTACTGATCAGTATTCATCTGAGCATACCCACTGTCGTACTGATCGGACACATCTGAGAGTATCCACCCCAATCACCTGTAGCTGGCATCTGATTTGGATGCATTGACGGATATCCACTACTATACCAATCTCCAGCAAACGAAATCGGTTCTAACTGCACCTGGGGATATCCATAAACAGAATTGTTGTATGCGGGATCACTTTGTCCATCTTCGATCCTCAATGCATCAAGCCCAATGTACACTTCATTATCTTCCTACAAGGATTAAAACAAAGCTTAAATAAGATTCTGTAAAATATAGCCGTAACGGCCAGAGTGTGCCAAAGCAGTGCCGGCTGGAGCACCTCCAGCCGTTACGGCTGGGAAGCACCTGGCCATAACGGCCCGACACACTCCGGCCGGTACGGCTGGACGCTGTCTGGCCGTTACGGCGAGACAGTTTCTTCCTTTCAAAAATCGAATCTTTTTGTTCAAGAACACTTCGAAGTTCTAACACAAAAGTTACGATCTTTTGTCAACAAAGTAACATTTTTTAACCTAGTTTTTTACTAATAATTATATACATTTGCATATTCAATACATGCAAGATTAAATACACTCTTTTTTTCTACTTTAAAACTATCTAGTGATAAATATGTAGTTTTACACAATTTTTTCTTCCAAATATAGTAGAGTGAAGTAGAGTGGTGGAAGAAAGCAACTTGGAACAAATAAATAATACATACCTCATTATGGTTGATGTTCAAGGTTTGATCTTCTAAATCCATGAAATAATCTCCTTTGTTGTTCATGGTTGAAGATTGAAAACCATAGAGAAGTGTTGTGGGTTTGGAGAAGTGTTGTGGGTTTGTAAGATGAATGGAAGTGGTTGAGGGCTACGGCTATGGGGCATTAAAAAGGCTACGGCGGAAAAGAGTAAAGGTAGTTGAGTGCATTTAATTCGTCGGTTTCAATAAACATCCAGCCGTTACGGCCCGAGGGACTCCAGCCGTAACGACCAGAGAGCTTCCAGCCGTTACGGCTGGGTTCCCTTTGGCCGTTCCGACTGGGGTCCCTCGGGCCGTAACAGCTGGAGGGTGCGCTATTATGAACAAAGTTCTATCCCATTTAATGTTCTGATAACATTATACCATTTAATGTTCTGATGACACTATTATGAGTTTTTCTTGTGACAAGACCCATGCATGTACATCACATTGAGGGTAGACCAATTTTCAACCATAAAAGAAGACTTCCATCCATCCAACCTCAAACCCAAACCAGAATTTCATCTCCATCCATGACTCCTAGGAAAGCAGCATGTTCCTCGCGAACCTACGCCATTACTCCACGCTTCATCAACATCTCCATCGTTCTCGTGCAAAGTGCTAAGGAGAGCAGATCGGAATGGACCATGGTACCCGAGGGCACCCTACGAAACTTGGTCATATCTTGGAGCCAATCTGGTGTGGGAGTACCACCAGGATATTGCCGCTTTTTCCTGAACGGCAACGATATAACAGATCGTATGATAGCCAAAGAAACGGCCGCACAACTTCGCCTATTTGATGGTGCTGAGATTCGGGCAGTTGATAATATTACGCCAGAGGATTAATGTTGTTTGTTGTTTTTTCATGTTTCGGCTTTAGAAGCAAGTATTGTTTGTAAGTTCATGTAGAAGCAAGTGTTGTTTGTAAGTTCATGTAGAAGCAAGTGTTGTTTGTAAGTTCATGTAGAAGCAAGTGTTGTCTTCAGTAAGTCATATTTCGATTTTTTTTCATGTAGAAGCAAGTGTTGTTTGTAAGTTCATGGTTTGGAAGCAATGAAGTTGTTTGTTGTTTTTAAACTTGAGTTTGGTCATCTAATAGCGCACGAAAAATGGTAAGTTGAACATGATACATTTGTTAGGGCTTTAACAATCCACCCAAAGATCCAAAATGGAATCATATAGAGACATACAACAATATATAAAGTATATAATACATACATACATAAACTAACTTAAAGAGGCGAATGAATAATACATACATAAAGTATATAATACAGCCGTTCTAGCCAGATACGATCCAGCCGTAACGGCCAGATTGTGCCCAGCCGTTACGGTTGGAGCACGTCCGGCCGTTACGGCTGGATCGTATCTGGCCGTAACGGTTGGGCACCCTCCGGCCGTAACGGCTGGAGGGTGCGCTATTATGAAAAAAATAGGGTGCGCTATTTGGAAACTCCGAAAAAAAATTATATTCCTTTTGATGCCCCTAAGATTTGTACAAGGTGTGTGTCGTAGCCTAAAATACCTTAAACCCCATTTATCATCCATTTTGCCGTTAAGAAATCTAAAATGAATTCTCTTTTTTTTTGTATTTTTTATCTTTTTTTGCCTCTTCCTACTCTCTATCTTTTTCCCTATCGACAATTGCAGACGGTGAAAGATTTTCACAATTCACTTTGTATCCAACTTGTTGGTGGCCTAAGCTTGTAGAGGACGATGACGACGACTTGCTGGCAACGATCCTTGCTGGCGGAGACGTCGGAAAAACGAGGACGATGACGACTTCGCATCAGGGAGAGAGGCTTAGGGTGACGAGGAGGTTTCAGCACTGTCCGGCGACGACTTCAGTACACGTTTGGGCGAGACGCTTCACGATTCTGCAAGGTCGATTTCAACAAATTCCGACCTAATTTTAGCTTCAATATGTAAGTTTTAATTTCAAATTAGGTTTAAATTTGATTCATTACCATATTGGGGTTTTAATTTGGGGAAAATGTTGAATTAGGGTTCATTTAAATGCTTAAAATCAAATTTGATGTGTTTGAATGTTTTAAACCCGATTCAATGTTTGAACGCTTAAAATCTTATTGGATTTAGGGTTCATGTATATTGTAATTCATTATTTTCAAGTTGTGTTTATCTATATGTGTGATGGCTTTAGAGCACCATGAGTAATTGAGTGCTTAGCTTGATAATCTTTAGATGTAGCTTTCCTTTGTAATTGTTGAATGGGAAAAAGATACAGAGTTACAAAAATAAAAATAAAAATAAAAAGATATTCATTTTAGATTTCTTTAACAGCAAATCAAATGATTTGGATGATAAGTGGGTTTCAAGGCATTTTAGGTTACGTGACATACCTTGTACAAAACTTAGGGGCACCAAAATGAATATGATTTTTTTGAGAACCAAAAGGAAAAGTCAAAAACTGAAGGATGCCAAAAGGAATTTCCAAAAAAAAAAAACGCGCGGCCGTCGTCGGATCAGATGGGCAGAAGCGACGGTGAAACACCTGCCGGCTCTCTCATCGGATCATAACCCCCTTTGGCTCTGCCTCTCCGGACTGAACAAAGAAACGCGCCGCCGCCGCCAATTCCGTTTCGAGGCATCCTGGCTTGAACACCCACAATTCCTTCCCTTTGTGGAGGATATGTGGAATACAAGCCAAGAACCTTGTCTCTCCCTCAAAAGCCTCCAAGAGGCCCTTCTTCTTTGGAACAAATCTGTTTTTGGAAATATTCATCACAAGAAGGCTAAATTTATTGCTCGCATTGCAGAAATAAAAAAACTATGGAGAGACGCTTCAGACCCGACTTGGTTGCCCTGGAAAAAAGACTCAAAGATGAACTGGACTCTGTCATGGCACAAGAGCTCGTGACGGCCAAATACGTACTTCGACTTGAAGGAGGTCTACTTGTTCAATCTACCAAGTGTGCTCCTTCGCCAGTTTGGAAAAGCATAAAACAGAGCCTACATGAGTTAGCCCCAGGTGGGGTTCGATGGTGCATGGGCGATGGTAACACTGCACGCTTCTAGACCAACACTTGGATCGGAGATAGACCCTTGGTGGAATGTTCCCATAAAGACTTGAGCCAGGAGGAGTTGGGGCGAACTATCAGGGAATTCTGGTGTATTGACAAAGGCTGGGACTGGGACGCGATACACCCTCTTCTACCAACCAGCAGTGCTATGAAGTTAGCCTCCGTGGGATTGCCGGACGTCCCAGGTTACAAGGACTGCATTAGCTGGAGTCGCTCTCCCAATGGAGAGTACTCAGTTTCCTCACCCTACTGGCTTTTGAAAAATCCCTCCCCAGGTCAATAGGATTCAAGTATGAGAGGAGTCTACGAGAAAATCTGGAAGTTGCACGTCCCAAAGCGAATTAGATGTTTCATGTGGCTTACGGTCAGAGGAAGAATCTTGACGAACGCGGAAAGACGGAGGAGACTCTTAGCTTCTGAAGCAACCTTCCCTCTCTATCGGAAAGAAGATGAAACACTACTCCACCTCTTCTGAGATTGCGAAGCCACAAAGCCTCTCTGGGAAGCTCTCGTCCCACACAACCAAAGGTGAGACTTCTTCTTAAGGGATGTAATCGACTAGCTAACGAAGAACCTGAATGGAGAGTACAAACTTGGGCAGGATAGGGAAAGCTCGACGACGGTCTTTGTTGTGGCAACCTGGTGGATCTGGAAGAATCGCAACGCACGAGTGTTCAACCATTCAGCCCAAATCCCTAACATTAGGGATCTCGTTATGAACCAGACTCATGATTTTATTGGCACTTGGGCCCGGATTAATGCTAGGAAAGCCCAGAAACAAAAGACAGAGGCCCACATATCATGGGCCAGACCAGGAACGGGATGGGTTAAAGTTAATGTCGACGGGTCTGTGTTGGGCGCTACGGGAGCCGCGGCCACGGGCGACATCATTAGGGACGAAAATGGCCAATGGTGCGGAGGCTTTGTCTGCAACCTTGGCTTATGCTCGGTCCCGACTACGGAGCTTTGGGGCATTTACTATGGCTTCTCACTGGCGTGGGATAAAGGTTACAAGCGGGTAGAGCTTGAATCTGACTCCAAACTGGCCATCGATCTTATTTCCAAAACAATCCCGCCCACACACCCTCTTGCTAGCCTGGCCACTCGGTGCCAAGGCTTAATCTGTAGGGATTGGCTTGTCCGACCCCGTCACATCTTCAGCGAAGCCAACAACGCTGCAGACTACATGGCCTCACAAGGACACAACTTCCCTATAGGCTACCATGAACTTGAGGAACTCGATCCGGGCATAAAAGCTATCCTAGCAAAAGATTTAAGGGGAGTGGCTACCCCAAGATTTGTTGCCACCTAACTCCTTCTTTTATTGCATCCCGGAAGCTTCGTCTTCCTTGACCAAAAAAAAAAGTGGTAAGAGGCATGGGGGGATGTTGGGAGGTCCTAGGTTCGATCCTTGCCTCCGCCCCTAAACTTGGGTGAAAAAACCAAGTCTCACTATTATTCCTACCACTAGGTCGAGTCGGTCGGTGTAAGTCGATTTACCTGGTTCGTGCGCTTTGCCGACTAGTTCACGGACCTGGGGTTTACCACCAAAGGTGGGTCCCTCGTTAAAAAAAAAATTGTTAAAAGACGCACCAAAATGAATAAGAATTTTTTTTGACACCAAAAGAAAAAGTCTGAAATCACAGGGATAACAAATAGAAAAACCCAAAAAAACGTCCTTGTATTACTTTTTTTGATACCTGTCCTTGTATTACTTACTATATAGTAAAATGCGATAGATTAAATGAATGGATGACTGGATTAAATAAAATGGGTTTGGTGAAAAAATAAGGAAATTAATCACTTCATTTATAGTGGTACATAGAGCTGTCAAAAGCTGACCCTACCCGAAAAACCAAACCGAACCGTCCAAAAATTTTAGGGTCAAGACCCGAAAATTTGAACCCGAAACCAAAAATAAACCGAACCCGATAGACCCGAAACCCATTGGGTTCAAACCCGAAGCCCGTTGGGTTGACCCGATTTTTAATATTTCTAGAATATAAATAATATATTTTGAAAATTATAATATATTTTATTATTAAAGTATATAAAAATAATAACTTATTATTAAATATCATTTTTTAAATAAAATAATATTTTAATAATTGTAAAAAATTCGATTTTCTTGACCTGTTTGGTCAACCCGACCCACTCGAAAACCCGACATGACCCGACCCGATTTGACCGATGACCCGTTACGACTTACGACCCGAACCCGACTCAACCCAAACCCGAAATAACCGGACCCGAACCTGACCTGACCGACCCGTTTGACAGCTCTAGTGGTACCCATGGGTAAAAACTTTAGTTTTTTCACTCATAGATAAAATTATCTTTTAGATGTACTAGTTATACCCATCATGCCATGCATAACTATATAGATTTAATACTTAATTTATTTAATAAATAATTTTAGTTTAATATAAAAAATAAAAATAACTTATTTATTATAAATATTTTATATAAAATTTTACATTTGTTATAATGTGTGACGAAACCAAAATTATTAAAGTCAGCCCAATATTATTTTGATGGCTTAATGGTAATTTATTTCTAGAAAAATATAAATGTTTTTACTTACTCTTTTAAAAAATAGATAAAAAATTATGTAAATTATTATAATTTTTTTAATCAAATTCAATTCCTTAAAAAAATTAAATAAAAAATTAAAAAGATAATTAATAAGAAAAGATGAAAAAATATGAATAAAGACTGAATTTTGTAAAGATAATTTTTTTTCTATATTTACATGAATAATCCAAAAAAGGAAATTAAGGAAAATATAATATAATTTTTTTATCAAAATTCAATTGAGGCAAGTAATTATCTTGATATTGAATTGTTTTTTAGTTTATTTGTATCAAAATTTGATTTAAGATAAATCTTTTACATAAATAAATAAAAAGATAAAAATAGAATAATTTTCTTTATTTTTAATAAATTTCGAATTTAAAAATTATTTTTCACATAAATGTATAGAAAATAATTTAATTGAAAAAAGCTAAAATAAATATAAATAAATATTTAAATGTAAGGTGGGGCCACAATTAACGTGGTAACTCGAAAAGGTTTAGCTTTAATATATAGTTATAGATAATCCATAAAAGTAAAAAACCCACATACATCTATGGTTGTCAAAACTTGACCCGACGCGAGAAACCCGCCCGACTCCGAACCCGACTCGAGAAAGGAATAAAAATTTTTATACCCGAGATATGTTTGACCCGAATCTAAAAAACCCGAACCCGAAATTAACCCAAAACTGATTATACTCGAATGGACTAGCCTGATGCAACCCGATATCCTCCGATGCTACCCGACCCAAAGTCATCCGAAAATCCGAAGTTACCCGACCTGAAACCATCCGAAAATCCGAAGTTGGCCGACACGAAACCATCCGAAAATTACATTATTTTTTAAAATATTAATAATAGTGAATATTTATTATAATTATGTTTTTAATTTAAATGTTACATCAAATATTTAGACCCTAGAGTACTTAAACTAAAAAAATCAGCATTCGATGGTCTGAATCAAAATCCGGCTTACTCGAAATCAGATTAAACCCGAAATTCGGCCAAAGTCGAAATCCGATTCACCCAAAATCCGAAAAACCTAAAAATTGAATGACCGACCGAAATTGACCCGAAACCCGATTTTATCCAATTAATTGAGCACCCGACCCAAAATAATCCAACCCAATTTGACTCGATTTTCAAAATATCCGAATTTGACCCGAATCCAAACTTTCCCAAAACTAAATTGACCCGACCCAAACTCGACCCAACCCGCCCGTTTGACACCCCTGCATACATCTCCTTTCTTAGCCTTCTCTCTCCCTCCTTCCCATTCTCTCCCCAACAAGATCTAAAGATGAAAATCTCTCTACTCTCCCCTTATTCTCTTTTTTTGGGTGAAATGAAATTTTTTGGGTGAAATCTAAAGAGTGTAAGTTTCTAATGTATTCTTCTTACAGTTTTTCCTTTATCCGATTAAAGGTTTTCATTCTCAACAATTGGGCTATTAAACTTCACGAGGATTATTAAAGATGCTAAATTTCTAGTCCTTAATTGTGTTAAAATTTGCTTTTTAGGCTCCGTTTGGAACACCTAGCTAAAGCTGGCAGCTGGAGCTGGAATCTAGCTGAAGCTGGAGCTAGTAGTTGGATTTTTTGTAGAAGCTGAAACTGAATTTATTAGCGGAATGGATAAAAAAGTGTTTGGCAAGTAGAAGCGGAATGGCAAAAAAGCTAGCTCAAATGACAAAATTACCCTTAAATATAACAAAAAAGGCCCCTGCCGTCATGTGCAACTCACGTGACTGCATTATCCCCCAATTTCTACTTGCTAGACATATGAGCTAGCTTTGCTGCTTCGAAATCAACTTTACAACAGAACCACGAGAAAAGGCTTCCATCTCCAAGCTTCAAACTCCATTTGTGTGTTCTACTCCAGCTCCAGCTGCGTAGAGTCGGCATTCATCAAAGCTCAGGTCCATCGTGATTTGTACGCGCCGCCTGAGGTCCAATTGCTGAGAGAGGTGAGGCGCCAGCGGAGGTCGTGGAAGAAATTAGGGTTGCGTCTGGTTTCAACTTGCTGAACCGAATTAGGTAAGGGAAAATGTGGACTTCAATCTTGTTTGCGTGTATGCATAGGTAGTTGTTGTTTGATGGAAATTAACGATGCCAATTTGTAGTTTGGTATAGATATTGAGATGGATTGGATGATTATTCGTTTCATGATAACAATATGAAATTAGGTCGAGCTTGTGACAAATTGAGAGTTGTGTTGTAGTGACATTGAATTAGGTCGAGGATGTGCACGATTGTTGAAAATTAGTGAATGATATACACAAATTAGGCTTATTTGAATGTAGTTGTGTGTTGTTAATTGCTCATTATAATGAAAATTGCTTTGGAATATAAGAGTTTGTTAGTGTGTGGTTTTTTGTAATGTGTGTGATTCGAAAGGAAGAAGGATAAATGGCCGAGTCAAGTGCGAAATCGAAGGGAAAGGGGGTTGATGGGAAGGGTGTTGCTTGGAGTGATGAAGAGGCGAAAGCCCTAATGTCAATTTGTCTACAATATCACAAGCAAAATGGGAAGGACACTCACTTTCAATGGGTTGAGATTGCGGAGAAGTTTAGCCATGAGAACACCCGGAAGATTGATAAGGATACGGCGAAGAACAAATTCGATTACATGAAAAAGATTTGAAAACTTTGGGTTGGCTTACGGTACAAGGAAACCGGCGTAGGATGGAACCCGACAGATGGAACAATTACACCGGATCCTGAATGGTGGGAGCGAAAGATAAGGGTAAGTTTCTTACGGTGATTTTGAGGGAAAATTCATGTTTCATTTTATGGGAAGCTTGCCTAGTTATTTATAGTGGTCTTGAATAATTGACAGGAAAAGGCGGAGTACAAAAGGTTCTGACATAAGCGCCCCGACCCGAAGTTGAATGATCTTTGGGATTGCGTGTTCGGCAACATATGTGCGTCGGGCCAACATGTTGTCGCGGCCACAATGGACCCCCCAATTGTAGGAACAGATGAGTCCTAAACGCCGATTTCCCAATCTGGTGTTTCCGTGTCAAGAGGTTTTGAGGACCTACTTGGAATGGATGACGACTTGGATGAGGATGATCTGCTTCGGGACTTCACTGACACACCTGGTCAAGCGACTGCTTCTCAGCAAGCTACCAACTCTCCATCTCTGCATCAACCCAGCGGCGGTACTAGTCAACGAGTGCCTAAGCGTCGAAAGAAACAATCGGGGACTGCCTTCTTCCAGGAGCAATTGGTTATTACTGCACAACAAGGTGAACGGTTTGTGACGCTCTTGGAAGGGCAGGTACATGGTCTAGAAAGGCAGGGCACAAACCGAGTTTTCGAGCTTGATGAAGCAATGGAGGTTCTTGAAGGGATGGTCACGGCCGGAATGGTAGAGGAGTGCGGTGGTCTATGGTGTTACACGGTGGATCAGTTGAACAATGAGAACATCCGCCGCCTATTTCTGACATTGAAGAATGATGATGCAAGGATTGCTTGGCTACGGTACAAGTTTGCTGAGAAGGAGGCATCGAAGAAGACCGGTTGAGTGTGGTTGTTAAGGGTGACTTTTATGTGTGTGGATTGTTATGATGGATTCTTGTTTAGGACAAATTCTGTTTTAGGTCATGATGGATTCATTTTTAGTTTGTGATTGTGTGTGGATTGTTATCTTGATTGTGATTGTTTTAGGAATGGATGTTAATTGTGTTGATCGGATGTGGATTGCTTTGGGATTGAATATGCTTATGTTATGTTGTGACTTTTATGTTAAGGAAGCGTATTTCAATGTGTTATTTGTTTGTGATTGTAGCTGATTTACAGGCCAAGAAGCATGCCTCGTGCACCGGTAAGGCAGCTTAGTCAGCGTCAGAAGATAATGACGGCGTGGTTTTTGTTTAGGCAACGACAACGTTGTCTTTTATTGGGGTACTACCTCAAATATATGCACAAGACACCATGCTACACGTCGCCATTGACGGGGTACTTATGGATGAGAGAGATAATGGAATCCGAGTCCGAGGTTAGATGCATTAATGCTTTTCGAATGGAGAAGCACGTGTTTCGGAAGTTGTGTGACGAGCTACAATTGTATCTAGTTATAGGGGGAAATAACTTGGAACCTAGCATCTTATATAAGGCAAGGGATTGTATTTAAAGGTAGAAATGTTCAAAATCTAGCATCTTATATAAGCATCATGGAAAAAAACTGAAAAACTAGCATCTTATATAAGCATCAATTAAGGGGAGAAGATACCTTCGATTTTAGCTTCCAAGGAGAGGGTATTGTTCAGCAGGCTCGAGTGATGAAGAATGGAAGGCAAAGGGTTGTATTTAAAGGGGAAAAAATTAATATTATAATGAAAAGGTGAATTGAGTATAATATACCTTATAAGTATTATATGAAAATTGAGTATATTATACCTTATAAGTATTATATGAGAATTGAGTATATTATACCTTATAAGTATTATATGAGAATTGAGTATAATATACCTTATAAGTATTATATGAAAATTGAGTATAATATACCTTATAAGTATTATATGAAAATTGAGTATAATATACTATACATGATGAAAAAGATTTGTGTACATAATGTAAAAGATTTGTGACATAACTTGGAACCATTGTATCTAGTTATAGGGGAAATAATATGATAAGTTACCTTGTGAATATCTTATTATGAATGTACATTAATGTTACAATTAAGAATTATATGAAAAAGATTTGTGTACATTACGAATGTACTATTATCTACATTTATATGAAAATTATATCTTATTAGGCATCATGATTGTTCTCAAATAACCCTTCTAATATTAATTTAATGCGACATGATGGAGTATACACTCAAAGTTATGGCACCCTAAAGCATAAAATAAGCGGTGCATTTCAATTTCAATTACAACCAATAACAACATAAAAAGTTCACACAGACTGAGTCTTCATTGATACACAACAACCACACATACATCTAAAATCCAAACAAGCTTAACATGATACAAAGAACTAATGGAAATGGATTGTATGGATAAATGAGAAACACCAGGCACATGAACGTGAGGGCAATGCTGCACATTTTCCAACGAGTAACAACTTCGATTGCCTTGTCACGCTCCAAGGCACGCTCGACTGTACAGGTTGACAACTCTTCAATGAGTTCAACCTGCTCATCAGTCTTGTGAACCTGTGCCTGGAGGCTCGTTTCCAACAACGCCACGTACCTCTCAGCGACATTAGCTCGCTCCTTATGACATTGCAAGTTCTTGAAGACCTTTGCAGCATGGTTGATCGCTTAAATCACGGTGCAATATTTGTTCCTCCTCCTCATCAGAATTGAACTGCACACAACAAAAACATTGAATTAACACATAAACACTTAGTACAGATGTGTTTCATGATAGAACATGCACTTGATAAATATGATTAACGACACAGATTTCAACAAGAGTAATTTCTGAAAATGTGGCTGACGACAAAGTATGCTGAATTTACCTCTTCATTATAGAATTGATCATCAGCGAACACCAAACTATCACCTTCTTCACTCCATGAATCTTGGGACACCATAGTTGTGCACAATCCCTATGTAATCCAGCAAACCTGCAAATTTGTTAGGTGAAAATGTGAGGCCAGCTTTCTTGGAGCATTGGATGCAGTTTTTCAATCACTGAGATCCATGATTTCTCACGAATATGTTTCTTATTTAATATAGGACATCATATATTTACAACCTCTTTGGAACATCAATTGATTTCTAGTTTAGTACTTCCTTTCCCAACAAGACGAATCTATATTCTCTCGATCTAATCCCTTAGGAGTTGTAGTGACACCAACGATCAAACCAATACATCAGCTATTCTTTTCTTAAATATATAAGAACTACTGTCCAAAATAAATGTTGGCTTATCTTCTTATGAACTTTGTCACTACCCAAATTTCATTATTTATTTAGACCACCAAAATGCATTGCTTTTATATGACCAGTTCGTACTAACTAAAAATCAAGTCTTTTTGCCCCCTTGTTTTTCTTTTTGCCAAATCTGAGCCTTTCAAATGTTGCTTTTTTTCTATGTTCATAATGCCAGAGAGTATTCAAAAGTTCATTGTTAAAACTTTCAGCAAATTGACTTACCAAAGAAAGCTAACACATATAGGACTAAGACAAACAGATAGAGTGGAAGGGATCTTAGCAAAGAAAGCTAAGTCTATATACTCTGCCAATAATGTTTATTAACTTAAAGTCCATGAAACCCTAAATTCACATAGATGATTTGGTTCTTCATACTTCAATCTTCCAAATTGACTTTGTATAACATATAAATATCCATTACATGAGAAAAAAAAAGTCAATTACTGCCAAAATCCAGCCTATTTTGAGGCACAAATTATCAGAAAGTTAGGCTTATACATGTATCTTTATTTCATGAAGCCTTTCTATCCCATTTAAGGTTAGAAGGAAGAAGCTAAAATGAACTCTATAGCTTTTTTATCCAATTGAACTGAGTTTATTCCTGTAAGCACATGTTATTCTGAGTTGACCATACTCATTCACGAAAAGGAAGGCAGTTGTTTACCAAAACACTTGCAATCCAGATTTTAAATCAACAACAAAAAGAAGCTCAATTGCAATCGACATTTGCAATCCAGTAAAAGCACCTAATTCTTGCTCAGATGCACAACCAAAACTTTTACAATCATCAGATGCACAACCAATTCAAGAAACGCTAGCTCATCTCTATGAATGCTCGATAGTAAACGCTAGCTCATTTTCCGGGACAAGGAGGCCAATAAAATCGATTACACACAACAAATTCGAAAGGAACTAACTAGATCCAGCTCCCTAACAAAGGTCACGAGTAAACATAGATCTAGCGAGTGAATCGAGCACTTACCTTCACAGGTAATCGCCGCTGAAGAAGACATCGCCTCTCCTGTCGCAGAACTGGCTTCGAGGGGTAATCGCCTTGCTAGGTTTTTGGAGAATCGATTTTTGGGGATAATGGAATCGAGGGGTATCGAGGGATATGCTGGGGTTTTTTGGTAGCGTGTTGGCAAGAAGCTGGGGGGAGGAGGGGGCGAAAACTAGCGTCCTCCCGCTAGCTTCCTCCGCTTCCTCTACTTGAGCCCGCTACAGCCAAACACCACGGGCGCCATGGGACGCTGTGTCTCGCACCCACTCCCGCTCGAAGTCGCCACCATCCGAACGGAGCCTTAGGCTCCGTTCGGCTGGATGTAGAGGGAGATTTTTTTCCACTTCATCTAGTGGAAATTGAAGAAGCTCGTGAGGAGGAGCTTCTTCTATCTGCCCAATATTCCGCTCCATCTAGCAGAAAACGCTCCTATTTCCGCTACATCCGAACGAACGCTTAAGCAAACCTAGTTTTGGTTTGCTATTTGGGCATGATTCTCTTATGCAAGTATGATTACTTGTTTTTCTTGAGTTAGGTGGTTCTTTCAAGCCAACTGAGGTGACAATTTGTGGGTTCATGTGACATGTGATTTAGGTCGTTCTTTTTTTTCCATTGTGTCTTCTCCTGGGAATGTTAAGGTCTATAACTTTGTATCTTAAGGTTCATCATCAATGTTCTTACAGTTCATGCTTTGTACTACATTCACCGGTTGTATGTTGAAGTTATTTGGTAGCCTATAAGCATTGGAAACTTATTTGGTATCTTATTAGCTTAAATAGTAGAGCAATGTGCATCTGCACATAAATGTGAGTTCAAATCCCACCACTAGTACAAAAAATACATTTAATCACGATTCTATTTAACATTTTATCCCGATTTTAAACCGTGATATTTTGTTCTGGGATAAAAAACAATACATGATGGAACCGTGATAATTAATAATTTTTTATCACGGTTCTAGATCCGGGATAAAAACATCCAAAAATCGGTATAAATAATGGTTCTGCGCGTTGCTCTTGGGTTTATATCACGGTTATAACCGTGATATATACTCAATCTTTTATCACAGGCTTTAAAGAATCGTGATAAAAAACAGTTCTTTTAGAAAAAAATCCAGCTCGGTTCATTGTGAACCAAGTTGGCCTATCATTCAATTTCTTTTCTTTGACTTAACATTTTTATCATAATGTAACCATATGGATTTATTAGCAAAATCAGTATTTGTTGTAAGCAAATAACAAATATTTCAGAACAATTATCGAAGATGGACCGAACTAGACAAATACTCTAGTACAGTTTTACGTGAGTTCAAATGAAGATATATTTATCAAATATAGGCAGCAAATTACAAGGAACCCATATCCCCTGGTGAAACAAGACTATTCTATACACTTAAGGAGTCAAACAAGGGCATCTTCAAAATAATACTTACTATGGATCGTAGTTTACAAGAACAAAAATCCTCTAGATCTTGCCCATCTTGAGTGAATGTTGAAAAGACGATTCTTTATAATTCTGACTATTGGCAAGTAAAAGAAGCCATATCTTGCAACCATACATTCCAAGAAATCCATCTGCATTCTCAATTAATTCATCCACAAGAAGTACTGCATCCACTTGAATCTCTATGTTGTCCAAGCAAGGAAGATGATGGATACATATTTAGTTAGGGTCATGCATCTGCAGTGACAGAAGAATAATTTTAGATAAATAAACAAACCTGTTGATAATTGCATCAATCATCCAGATAATAGTAGGTTCCATCAGACTGTTCCCTGTCTGTTGACTCCATCTTGTTGATCCTTGGATGGTAAATTGTAGGATCCCGTCTAAATGTGATATCAAGGTGCTGCAAGTTTCTAGTAGCACTAAATTAGAACCACAAATTATTGCCAATCAAAAGTATAAGCACAGCATTGGCACAAGCCAAGCATATTTCTCATTTGAAACCAAAATTACAGTCTTTTGGGTAAATTAACAACTAGAATAATCTCCCTGCCTAATAGAACAAAAATTCCCCTTTGATTTTTCTCCGAAAAGTTGTGCCTTAAAGTCATAGAAGAAGGGGGGAAAACAATGAACAAAGAGAGAAAAGATAAGAATCTTACATACAAGAAAAGATTCATGCCAGTCAACAATGACCGGGGTACATTTGCAGTACAATCCACTGAAGGTATACCCTCATAGACTATAACTCTGTCAACCAAATAAGTTCCCATGATAAAGTCATGCTCCACCACAAAGGCCGCTTTCTTAGCATGAAGAATAAACATCTTTATCACTTTTGGTGCCACTATACGCTATTCGGAATCTAGGTATGGACTTGGCTCATCAAATCAGGTAGATATCTGCAGGTTGTATGCATCAAACATGTTAGACACAAGGATGCAATTAAACAAAGGATATATATATATAACTCATGCCACAAGAATTAAGCCCCAGATCATTTCCCATACCAAGTCTCCTTCTAGTTTATATGGCAATGGTTGATCTCTTGGTAAATATCAAAGCGAAAATATGTAAGAAACACCAAGAACTAGAACTTTGTTAATGGTTTCAGAACTATTGTTTCTAGGGGGTCAAACAAAGGTTAGGGGCAACAGACCGAAAGAAATGTCCATCAACTTCATCTGTATTTAGCAACTTATTAGTTATCAAAATATGCACAAATGCTTAAGAGTTTGGTTTAGGATCCTCAAACTTAAAGAGGAGTCAATCAACAAAAGATTTAAATCAAGAATGTTACAATTGACCATAATTTTGTTAGGATCCATTTCATCAGATACTATTCTGACTTCTTCTTGGAGCAACACTTTCTCAAGTTCATTTTCACCATCAATAGCTTAACTTTTCACATCGTTGCGAGATATTGAATGTAGATTTAGAATATTGTCTGGAGCTCATTCTAAATATAAAGGAGTATCTCTATAGTCTATTCACCAATTAAATCATTTCACTAATCTACTTAGCACTACTATAGTTGCCAAACCATGATTATTCAAGTAGAAATGACTTACTTGTAAGCTAAATTTACCAAAAGCTTCACGAGCTTCTCCTGATTCAAGAAACACCACCTAAATCATCTCACAGAGATTGAGTTAGTCAATAAAAGAGACTAGTCAAGAATGTTACAATCTTAACATTGATTAACCGAATATTTAAATACTAAATCAAGGTTATGAGTAAGGTATATAATTATGTTATTGGATGTTGTCCTACAAAAGGAATTCTATGTTTTGGCAACTACAGTACTACACTACTTGTTAGATCACTGAAATTTATTTTGACAAGGATCGATATTACTTAGATTTATGGAAGTGCAAACTTGATGAAGAATCACTATTCAGATCACTGTGAAATAAATAATTAGATATCACTATATCAACACACACAAACAAATTTATGGAACAAAGCATTACAACAATCTATTGTTTCAACAAGCATTCAGATCAGTGTTTGAAAAGGCGAGGCGAAGGCGCGCCTAGGCGCGCCTGGGCGCGCCCAGCCATGCCTGTCGCCTGCATTAGGCAATGCGAGGCAACCTCGAAGAGGCAATGCCTAGGCGATCTGGGCGCCCAGGCGAGCTGCATCTCGCCTTAGCTCGCCTAGGTTGCCTTATGCTGATTTTTTTAAATATTTGAATTAATGATCTTTCTTTTCACTTTTCTTATCTTTTAAATATACTTTCCTTAAGGTTAATATTTCTTTCTATCTTTTTTTCAAGATATCTTTTAATACAATTTATATTTGCAATTTATATCATCAAGATATCTTTTTTATCTTATATTTTTTGGTCAAAGGAGAGGCGGCACTCTCCGGCCCCTCAAGAGGGCTTTTATCCTATATTTTCCTCTATATCTATATATCCATATCCTTAAGCTATGCAAATACCCAAATACACGATCAAACTTCATTCTCTCGTTCTCTGTCTCTCTTCCTCTGGCGGCTTTCGAGATCCAAGTGTTACAACTTTTCAAAATTTCATACTAGTTTATTACATTATCTTTAAATTTGGTTTTATTACTAATAAAATTTGGGTTTTAGACTTTATAAATATGTTTTTATATCCTAAAATTTTATTAAATGATCTTATTTAACATTATATATTTATATTTGTGAATTACAAACTGTTAATTATAAGGCGATCGCCTTCGCCTCTAAGGCGCGCCTAGGCAATCTAGGGGGGCCATCGCCTCGGGCGTCGCCTCGCCTTTTTAAACACTGATTCAGATTACTTACCACTCTAGTGTCATTATTCTTGTGGTGGGTAGGATAACTTTATTAAGACTTTCATATCAGCCAAGTATCTCCATAAGCTCATCTTCACTTGTATTATTATAAGACACGTTCTTCACCAGACATTTTGACTTCCCAGAAGGTATGCGATTTGTGGTTTCAGACTAGTCAATTGCTAGTTAAATTACGACATTAGAACAAAATGAAGACAATACAACATCAAAATGGCTAATTAGACTATCTTAGGTCAAAACCAAATAATCATAGCTTAAGCTAGCATTACGGTTATTTTCCTTGAGTCCACAAAATATAGAAGATGACCTAGAAATTTAGGGCTTCTCCATTGAACACATAGTGCACACTCGCAAACACAGAAGGAACATCTTCTACCAAAAAAATATCAAATTAGGGTTATATATGTTACCTTTCAAATAACTTGAAATTGGGGTTGGATTTTCAACTTCGGTGACATGAGAAGGAGAATTCGACTCTCAGCACTACGGAGAGGGTTTGAGGAGCACCGCCGAGAAGTGTGATGAGGATGAACAACGACACTAATTGAGTGGTGCGAAGAAGGGGGCAGATCGTCTGTGTTGTAAGTGAGTCATGCGAAGTGACGCTAGTGGTTGTTGCGGTGGTCAGGCAAGTGACGAGGACTACAGGAGCATCGTCGACTAGGGTTACGAGGATGAACATGACATAGATGAGCGATGCGAAGAAGGAGGATGCAATCGCGAGTCGATATTCGATTGAGAGAGAACGACCGAGAAGAGCGTTCAATTTTAAGTGGATATAATAGTTATTTAAAATTTATCACTTTATTTTTTTTTATCATGGACATTTGACAAAAGGTGATAATAGAGTGTGAGTTTATTTATTTAAGACGCTTAACCATGGAACCGGGATAAATAAGGTTGATAAAATGTTGTTTTTGTTCTAGTCCACATAGGCTAATTCTATATACAATTTATGTATTTTGGTTATAATTTGTAAGTTCGGGTTCATAATAGTTTATCTTACAATTCATGTCTTTTAAGCCACACTAGTTACTTTGGTTCATGATAGTTGCTCTTTTGGCTCATGTTTTTATAAGTATAGTTCATAATATTTCGTAGTACAATTCATGTCTTTTTAGTTCATAAAGTTGATCTATTGGTTCATGTCTTTATAGGATTAGGTTCATAACAATTGTCAATAAGGTTCATGAAATTTAATTCATAATATTTGATGTATCCTATTTTGCAAATGGCATTTTGCCGGTTCATGTCTTTATATGGTTAGGTTCATCACAACTATCATAAAGGTTCATGAAATGTAATTCACAATACTTGTATTTATGTAATATATTCTAGTTCATAAATGGTATTCCGTGGGTTCATAAATTTGAATGTTAAGGTTCATAACAAGTGTTCCTACAATTCTTGAATTTCTTGCTCGTAGTAGATAGTGTCATGACTTTAAATTCATAAAAGTGGTTCTATTTCGTGGTTTCATATATAGGTTTCGAACCCAAATCACGTGCAATGACACACACTATTCTTCCTTTTTGGTTAATAGCCATAAAAGTTATTTTCACAATCACCACGATAAACTTCTAAGTACACAACAAAGAGTACGACATTGTAACTATATATATGAGTTCATCAGTACACAATTACAATGTTATAAGTCATGACATTAGGGTTGGTCATGGGCCGAGTTATGAGTGGGTGGAACACTTCCACCACCCAACCAGCGAATAAAAATGGTTCACCCGACCCACTTGTCACCTGTAAAACTTTCCACTTATATCTGACCCACCCGTCGCCCATGAGTGAGTCAAATATCCTGCCACGCAAATCACTAAACAATAATAATAATTTATAACTTCTAGAATTAATAAAAGAAAATATAAATAATGAAAAGAATATTGAACATATAAGATTATAAGAAATATTAGTTCAACAACATCAATTCCATTATATCATTTAAAATTATAAAATACAAAATATTTCTTCAAGCAACAAAGACATAAATATTTCTTTGTAAATTGTGAAATCTTTCTTCAAAAGTTACTTAGGTTAAATTTATAAAGGTGGTAAAGGGGTAATTGAGTGGGTCGGGTGATGATTCGGGTGAATCAGGTGTAAAATTTCACCCATATCTGACTTGCCACCCGTTTCACCCGACACCCGCTTTTGTTTACGTTTTCACCCATATAAATGGGTCTGATGAAGCGGGTGAATCAGTCACCTAACGATAATGTCCATTGTCCATGCCTACATGACATCCGTATGAGCGTAATTTTTCTTATCTCAACTCATAATTAAGCAACATTTCAAATTCTCCTTTGTCACCAAAACTCTTATCATAGCAATGTATATAGTTCATAAATTTATTTTACTATGGTTCATAAACATACAAGTACGGGTTCATCAATACACAATTACATGTTCATAAAAAAGAATTTGGATGTCATTTGCAATGACTTCTTGTTGTCGTGCTTTGTGAATCCATGCATACCAAAATTGTAAGCAAAACTAAAATCATTTTATCAAAGAAGAAACAATTAAAATTAGAGGAAATTCAAGAAAATTAAATATGAAAAACTCTAAGTTGGTCATTTGGGCATTTTATCAAACACATGGTGGGTGGTTAGATGAACATTTGCCATTAACCTATATTTTCAATAAAAAAACATCAAATTTCCATGTAAAATATACACAATTTTCATAGGTTTGAGTAAAATTAACCAAAAGAAGTCCAAGAAACACAAAACTTGATCAAATACATGAAAATCGAAGTGTCAAACTCCAAATTTGAAAAAACCCACAAATACAAAATTGAAACTTAGGAAAGCAACTTATACCAAAATCCATGAAGATAGAATGTCAAAGGGGGGGGGGCAAAACAGACACAATATCAAGCCAAAGTAGGAGTAGGTGACAATTACTATGGAGAAGTACCGATCAAAATCTTTTTGGATGAACTCTTTGCATTCTAGTGGATGAAGATGACCTACTACAACAACACTCTAATTTGGTAGGGAAAAGACAAAAATACCCCTTGGGTTAAAAAATATGAAAGGACGGGCGCCTCTTCATGGTTGTAGATTTTCGAGATCCAACACAATAGATTTGCTCGCATCTTACAAGATTAATTTGCATCTAGTCTCATTTCTTATTTTATAGCCTAAAATTTACTAAAACGCAATTTACATCTAAGTTTCCTCAATTTGTGCTAAAAAATTAAAAAAAGTCCACAAAAAAAACGTATACAAAATATTAAACATTGAAATGATAGTTATTGAATTAACAAATTAAACTAGTCTACATTTCAAAATAAGAATCATATATGTTTAAATTAAAGTTCAGCACATTGGCACGAACCCAAATTAAAATCTTATAAACTTATAAAAATCAATTGAGAAAAAGGGCACCATGTCAACTAGAAAAAATAATTTTTAATCAGTTGATGTAGTACCAAATTGAAAGATTAGGAAATAAAGAAGGAACAATGAGTAGTGTGCATTTTACTTACAAAATAGGAAGTAGTAGATTGGCCTATCCTTTTTTTTATAAAAAAAATAATAGAAAATGAGAAAATTAGGATGGAAATTGGGTTTTAGGTTACTTTAGGCTATTTAATAATACTTGTACAAAGTTGAGGGGCACCAAATGAAAAAGATATTTTAGACACCAAAAGAAATAGTTGAAAATAAGAGGGCACCAAAAAGAATTTTCAAATAAAAGAGAAAAGAACATTCTCATGATGCTATGCACCCATCCTCCTCCTTATATATTAAAGCCACAACGCACCACGATTATTTTTTAGAATAGTGCACCCCTTCGTCGTTATGATCAAGGTCACCTCGGTCGTAACGGTTGGTGTGCGTACAACCATTACGGCGGACCACACAAAAACTGGTTATTGTCGGGGTGGCTTTGACCGAAAGGGCGGAGGGTCTCGACTCCCGAGTTTCATTAATTGTCGTGTCACTTACCACAATTTAAATTCTATGTTTACTTTTTATCTATTTTTGTCGTTTTCATATTTCTACATTTCAAAATCTTTAGAAAAACCTTAAGAAACTCTCTCTATCTTCACATTTTTCACTTCTTTAAATTTCCAATGAACTATAATGGTGATTACACATTCTTTATGGGATTGGAGGAGCAATCTTTGAACATCAACCATATTGAGGTATGTCTTCTTTGCCACTTTGATTTCTTTTTCTTTCATCATTTTTCTCTTTCTTCATCATGTTCAAATAAAATTAGAACTTGCTTTAGTTTGGAAGAAAAGTTGTATATTCGAGCTTGCATGACATGGTTAAGCAAGATTAAGTCTTTATTAGAAAAAAATAGGTCAAAGATGATTTTTTTCTGAACAAAGAACATAATGTGTGATCATGGTTTATAAGTTTTCGTCCAAGGCATAATTGACTATAGTCGTTACGGCTCAACGACCTCTTGCGACCGAAGTCATTATGGTTGTAACGACCAGTAGCCATTTAGTCATAATAGCTACAATCCATATGCCTAAGGTGAACACTTTTAATGCCGACCATCATCTTTAGCCTATATTTTTACAACTTTTTAAGTAGTATTTTGTTTCAATCTATGTAGGAAGAGAATGAAGTATATATTGGACTTGCAAACTGATCTTGTGTGCCTGAACTCCGAATATGGATATCCTCAAGTGCAGGCAGAACCGATTATGTTTGCCCGAGATTGTTATGGTAGTGGACATCGATCTACGCAACCAAGCGAGATGCCAACTACTAGTGATTGGTGTGGATTTTCTCAGGTTCGGACAAATCAACATAGTAATGGATATTCACATATGCAGACAGATCAGTGTGGTAGTGGATTCCACCTTTGAATGGCATTCCACAATTTTCAAAACCCATAGAGGAGGTGCAACAAAAGTGAAATGATTATATAGAGTTATTTACTATTAATAGGATATTTGGTAGCAAAGAGGAGGCCATAAAATGGGTTAGGACAACTGGTATAAAACACAACATGTGCATACCAACTAGACGTACCCAAAAGTCAAATATATTTGGTCGACTTGGGAACACTTGGATGGTATGTGAGAGAGAAGGCGTTCACACCCCAAAGAAAAGGGAAGTAAACGAGGTCCAAGATACCATTAATTCAAAAATATGTGGTTGCAAGTTTGCCATAACTTGTGTCGAGGGCCCTAGTGGATCTTGGAAGATCGAGGCTGTGCATGGAATGCACAACCATGTGATAAAGTATAGTTTGTATAGGCATGCATTCGTTAGAAGATTCACCTGCCAAAAACTTATGTTGGTAGAGTCCATGCCATCAAGAAAATATAATCCGACCTAGATTGAATTGGCATTGAGTGATTTCCCACTCAACTACACAAGCAAGACACAGATATACACTAAAAGATATGGTCTCCAAAAGGTTGGGTTGGAGGGGCGAACTGTTGTTCAAAAGTTCTTCTTTTGTGCTAAGAAGTACAAGTATTTCATGGAATATAGGAAGGAAAATCAAAGCAATAAGAGCATCGTTGTCTTCTTTGCCAGTCCGAATGCAATATCACTTCTTAAGGAATTTTCTTATGTCTTAGTACCCACTTCACATATGCTACAAACAAGTAAGTCATACTGAATGTGATTTATTATATTTTCTATCTTCTATTTTACTTATGGTTAGAGTATCACTGGTTGTTATGGTCATAGTTTATCTATCTGTAACGACTGAGTCATCAAATTGACACTTTCTATTGTATACTACCCTTTGATACATGTACGTCATTTCTTTCTTGGAAATTGTTAGATTTAGCTCGACATGGCTGAATTAAATAGTAACGAGAAATTTTTTGGCCCATGCTAGGGAAGACAATTATGCTTGGGCCTTGAAATAGCTTTAAAAGTTATGTTTAGTGGCACGTAATGAGCTTACTTGCATGGTGACATAGTATTAGTTGGCTTTGATGAATTCATTAGATAAGATGTTCCCGAGATCAAAACACCTCCTTTATAGGCGCCACATTGAAAAGAATATTGAGGGTAGAGCAAAGAGTGTAATGAAGAATTTAGAAAGTGAAAATATTTTACAAATAACCATAGATGACTATGAGAGGGAGTTGGCTAAGATAGAAAGGAAATGGAGTACGAGATCAAGTCCAAAATGATATGTAAGACAAGAATGGCTTGATCCATATATAGGACAAGAGTTGTGACAACTTGGACAAACACAATACTAACATTTGAGTGTAGTACAACGAACAAGTATGCATATCTATTCCCAACACGGTTTTATGGGCTTTCTTGTGATATTTTTTTAATAATAGTTATTTTTAAATTGCAAGTTAGAAAGACAACACTCATCCTTGAAACATGGGCTTGATAATGGGAACAACCGATTAAACACAACGTTCATCCAATACAATGCATCATCAGAGCTCCAAGTGTATAACATAAAGGCAGTTTTAATGCCCATCATCTGAAGACGCATTCTCATGTGGCATCAGTTGAGGTTTTCAAGTTGTTGAAGTATGTTGAATCTGAAGAGTGCATGGAGTTTCTGATCGAGGAGTACCATAAGGTTGAAGGTACATATTATAATAACCCTGTTTCATAGAGGGTTATTTATGTAATTTTTCTTATCTTATTTTACTAAAAATATATGTGACTTTATTTTAGTAGAATTGTATTATTTTATTAAATAAGGAAATAATTTTTATTAATATAACTTAACACATAATAGATTGCTATTTATTAAGGTTATTTTATAAGTTCATCAAAGTATGGGATTCAAAAATAATTTTTGAAATTTACTTAACACAGAAGTTAGATATTTTTGTTACAAAGTGAAAGCTAGAGGGTTGCTTTTATAATCAATGAAAAATCTGATAAAAAAACACCCAACCCTTCCCCTTCCTCTTAGGCATTTTGGTACTCCTCATTCGACGTTCAAATACAACTTAATGGGATCTTAATGGGGCAAATAAACCGATTTCACTACCAAAACAATGGTTTCTTTTCGCATTCATTCTTTAAAGGAGAACTATGAATTAACTTTAATCATGTACAATTTGTAAATCACAAGTCCAATTGTATGAACATGATCATAACCATTCAGTCATTTGTAATAAAAAATCAAGACTAAAAATCCCTTTTAATCGATCCATTCTCTTTCATTAATACATAATGAATTCACCATTTCTTTTCCAAATTTTATTAAATATGAAGATCAAGAAACCATCATAATCTTATTCATAAAGGACATGATCATTTGATTTTAATTAAAATATGATCAATTATTCCACTAATCATCCATGAAAGAGCACTTCAAAATCAAACAGAACCACTATATCTAATATAAAATGTTCTTGACCATTATGTGACCATTTTTAGAATGATCCAACACATACTAAAATTTTATCTTTTAAGGAGGAAAACACACTCGTTAAATAGGTCATATTACCTTAAATCACCCGTTAGACGAATTACTAAAAGCCACCTAATAAACCTTGATTGTTTACAATCAGCCACCCATGACCCATTTTTGTCTAAAAAATAGTTAAATTGCGTGAAGTAACCATTTTAACCTTAGATGTTTAGATATTTGCATAATAAATCTTGTGAAATTACTATGTTACCCCTTCACTTTCTTCTTCCTCAAACACCTCCCAATCCTCTTCTTCCCAATCCTTCTCTCCGCTGCCACAAACTAAATGACGTCATCTCCCTAATGTACCTTCATGCCTCCCTCTAAGACCTAATGATTTCCTCGGGAACTAGAGTCAAGCGAACCTCAACAACCCTTGTAGAAAATCTGACTCCTAACTCTGTGGCACCATTGGAAGCAATGGCCAAAATTTTAAGATTACCTTCCTAGGGCTCTCTCTCGCTCACTTAATTTCTCTAATTCTACCTCCACAATCATGTGATTCCCCCTCACTCAAATTGAACCACTTTCTTCAACAGAAACACCACCGAATTCGACCTATGACCCCCCTTGATAATGCCTTATTATTCCAAGTATGAAAAAAGGTCCAACCATGGTAGAGCAAAACCCTGGAGAATCTTTCCATGGTTTTGACATGAAATCTTGTTCAACGAGAGACTAGAGAGATTGAGGTGCAGTCGCATGTGCTTCATCGATCTTCAAGTCCAACCGCAAATTGCAATCGAAGAACCTTAATTTAAAGAGGCCTTATGAGATTAAGACAAAGTAGCGGAGGAGAGAGAGGGAGGCTAGAGTTAGGATTAGGAATGGCAACAACACAAGGCCGTTTGGGAGCTCTTAATGCCAAATTGACAACATTGATTATGACGTCGATGATCTCAATGACGAAGAGGATGTGGTGGAATGGATGATTGGTGGGGATGAGGATGATGACCAGAAGAGATGGTGTGAGAGAGAGGAGTTATGGTAAACCAGTTAATAAAATGAAAATCAATTTGGCCCTAATCATTGAAAATCCTTGTGATTATCTCAAAAAATGAAGGTTAAATTGGTAATTGCACAAACTTAACAACTTTTGAATGGTAACGGGTCATGGGTGGTTAATTGCTAACAGAATGGATGGATTCAATAATTTGTCCTATAATGATTGATTTACTGTAATATGGCATATTTAACGGATGGGTTTTTGAAAATTCTCTCTAAAATATAAAAAATGTCTACGATTGGACGTCCCTTTCCTTGGACATTCAACAACCACACTTGCGAGTTGGTTTGTGGATCTTTTTGCCATGTTCGTATCCATTGTTGATATCACATCCATAATCCTTAGTCCAATGATCCATGATCTTTGTCTTAGGCTTGGAATATCCAAGTCTCTCAACCCTCTCCTCAATATAATTAAGCTTGAGATAGACCACCTTAGGAGCCCTAAAAGGCTTAGCCTTGAGAGCCACATTAAAGCCCTTGGAAGATCCAACCTTGTGTGTATCTTTAGAGGCCTTACGAGAAGCAGTTACCAAGGCTCTATTTTCCAAGAAGGAATTTGGAGAGTGTTCCAAACCATAGGCAAAAGAGTCATTAGAGAGACGTTCACTTACCTAGTCCATGGATGCCTCCAATGGCGCCTTCCTTGTCATTACACAATCCTCATCCTCTAGCCCATCCTTGATGTTTATCTTTGATTCATCAAAGTCCCCGACATCAAAATCTTCTCCCAATAGGTTTGAGCAATCTTCTTAAGCCATGCCGCATTCCTTGGCTCCTTGCCCAATCCATACATCCCAATTATTATTGGACCAAATTGATCAAATGCCTTCTCGACCTCACGTTTGGTGGTCTCGAGAAGTTTGAGGATGAAGTGCATCCTTTTCCCTGACATACGGTAGTTGGTCTCCAATTTCAAATCTTCACACAAACTTTATAAGAGAAGTACTTTAGAAGAACATGTTGTATGTATGGTATGGTAAAAACAAAGAAAAACATGTATGAAAATGACCTGATAGATGATGTTCATGTTTTTGGTATAGTTTTTAGTGTGTTTTCTTAGTTTGTTAGGGTTAGTTTTAGTAGTTTTAGGTTGGTTTTGTGTGTTTTTGGATGATTTTGCATATTTTGTGAACATTATGAAAGCTACTCTATTTTGTGTCTTTTTGTAGGTTTTAGCAAGGAAATGGTGCTTTTTGGAGCTGAATGGAGTACTATGGTGGAAGACGGAAGAATACGAGGATAAAGAAGTCGAAGTCAAGATTTTTAGAGTTGAAGTGTTGAAGAAAGCCAAATCCAGGCTCGTTAACGAGGCTGTGAAGGGTCGTTAACGAGGCTTAGAGATAGAGTTTTTCGAGAGTTCGTTGTTATGTCTACCGACCCTGTGCGGAAATTTATTCCGTGTCGGTAGGGTTTTTTTAATGAGTTTTTAGGGTAGGGTTATTATATTTTATATTTTAGGTCTTGTTATCTTTTAGGTTTTATTTCTATCTTTTTAGAGTTAGGTTCTATCTTTTAGGAAATTTTTTATCTTCTAGCCTTTTTTATTAGATAGCTTTATTAGTATAAATACCCTTCTTTTCTAGATAGAGAGGAGAGAGTTTTACGTAGGAGTTCAAGGAGAAGACGAGCGAGAACGAGTCGGAGAGAGGGTAGTCGAACCGAGGCTGACGAGAGTGAAGCTAAGGTCGTTAGACGTGTTTTCGATTCGGTATTCTGGTTGTTTTTGGTTTCTTCTGAATTCTGTAAGACAATAATTTTCTTATTAATTTGAAGTAGTTGTTTTGTTTTCAATGTTTTCTCTTATTGAAATTGTTTGTTTTATAGTTATGAGTAGTGAGTAGTTTTCCAATCTAGGGTCGGGGTTAAACCCGGCATAGTTATGCATGGTTTTATGAGTAAGTAGATTGTGTTGAATGCCTTTTATCTATTTTTTAGATTACTTGTTATGTTTATGCCTAGATGAGAATCGAGGTAATTTGAGTTCTTGACTTGATTGAAAGAGAAAGTTAGTAACTTGAAGGTTGATATTGTTCGATTGTGAAAGTTTCGAGCTTTGGATCCAAAACAAGTGATTGAGTGAATTAGTTTATGAGAGTAGATTGATTTTCTTGCTAATCAGCGAAAGTTGATGAATTTATCTATTTAAAGGCATGATCTTTATCTTCTTACGAGTTTATATGCATGGCTATGTTGTGGTGACCCTTGTCCTAGATTTTTGTTCTTATTTGAATTTCTTCGGTTATATTCGTTACTGAGTTTGTTGCCTCGGTACCAAACCTGTTCTTAGGTCGTTAGTGTGTGATCGTAGTTTACCTAGGTTCGTTAACGACCCTGAAAAAGTCGTTAACGAGGTTGGTCGTAGTTGAATTGTGTTGTTTTGCTTTGTTTTATTTTTCTTAGTAGTTTGATAGACGAACAACCGTGCTTCCCGTGGAACGATCCTGACTCCCCTATACTCAGCGGGGTCTTGACTATAAATTTATTTGTTGTCAATAAAACCGACCTCAACAAATTGGTGCCGTTGCCGGGGAAGCAACAGTGTTTGTTTGTTTATCTGTGGGTCTGGGAATATCCCGACCCCATTTTTATTTTTAATTTTTGTTCTTTGTCTGTTTTCTCAGCGTATGCCAGCTGGACGTCGAAGGCTCGAATTTGACAACGCCAATTTCTTTTACTATTCCGAACCGAGCTATGGTGTTCTCTCTATGGCTACACCCGAGGAGCTGACTCGTTAGATGGCTGAACTACAGAGGCAGATGGAGGCGTTAAAACTTGAGAAAGAAGCCGCTGCTGCCGAGGCTGAGCGTCAACGAGTCAACAGTGCTCGTCTACAGGAAGAGCTGAATGCCTATCCGAGGACTGCCAAAGACTACATGCATCCAGAACTGAGGGTGCCAGAATCTCCAATTGTGATTCCAGAGATAGAGAAACCTTTTGAGATTAAGTCTCAATTTATATCCTTGATCAAACGGGCTCAGTTTGAAGGGATACCTTATGAGTGCCCTATGGAACATATTAGGAATTTTCTTGATTTGTGTGACACCATAGCTGCTAAAGGTGTCTAACTTGAATATTTTTTTTAAAAGCTTTTAGGTTGTCTCTTACTGGAAAGACCCTGAGCTGGTTGGAGAGCTTACCTTCTAAGTCTATCAGGACTTGGAAAACTTTGTATGATCAATTTCTTACAAAAATTTTCCCTCCTGCCAAGACAACGGAGTTGAGAAAGCGTATCACCTCCTATCACCAGCTGCCTAATGAGACTTTCGTTGAAACATGGGAAAGATTTAAAGAGATGCTTAGATAATGCCCCACTCATGGGCAACCTTTATATGTGCTCCAAGAAATCTTTTTCCAGGGTATTAATGCAGAGACGAAGAACCGCATCAACACGCATATAGCGTGCGGTTTTATAGAGATGGAACCTACGGCTGCATGGGAATTGTTGGACAAGCTGTCTAATTATGATGCCATGTATGGTACCCAGCAAACTCCTTAGCCCCAGAAGCGTCTCTACATGCCTAACAAGGACGATGTTGACCCAGATGTCAAAAATCAATTTCTACAAGACGAGGTCAACCGCCTGAAGAAGCATGTAAGTTTTCTGAAATCCTCTCAATCTTGTCAAGAGTGTGGCTCTGATAGAGCATATAGGTATAGTTGTTAGAGCATGTTTTTATTCCTGTTTTATGCATTTTTATCTAGGATTTTGTTTTAAGTTATAGTTTAAGTTTTATTTCGGTTTAGTTCGGAATCTACGCGTTTCTATGCTTTATTGCAGGTTGGAAGGTGAAGGATGGTGGATGTGAAGCTAAGAACCGGATCTTAGGGGACTATGGTGGATTTTGATGAAGCTTAAAGTGGTGCAAGTAAAGATTGGAAGAGCTAAGGCCCAAGAGCTTGAGGGATAAAAACGCTTAAACCCGGGTCATGCATTAGAGTCTTGTTTTGACACCTCTATCTTGCAATGCTTGGTTTTGGAGCTACAGTGGTCGGATGAAGCTGAATTTGGTATCACTAGAAAGCTAACTTGAAGATCTACAATTCATATTTTTACTCCGAGTCCAAATTTCAACTCGAAGGGGGTCAAAACACCCTCCAAAGTGTCACTAAAGTTGCTGCAGGTGGAGCGCGGCCAAAATGGGCAGAGCGCGCCCGCGCTCTGGGGAGTACCAAACCGCGCTCCGGCGGTTGACGCGGCGTTGATTTTGGTTTCCGCGAGATCTTTTGGGCCGACTCTAATATTTCTTTTAGATATTTTTAGACATAATATAAATACTTTCTTTAGGTTTTATTTGGATATTAGGCTATCTATTATTCTTGTGTTCTAAGTTTTTGAGTTTGGGGACTTGTGGGAGACAAAAACCCTTACTTTGCGATTGAAGATCAATTTGACTCTTGTAAGTTTTATTTTTCTTCAATGACAATGTCTAGCTAATTTTCTCATGTCCAACTAGTTAGTTGAAGTTGAATGCATGATTGTTTGTGAGGTTTGAATTATTTTAGTTTGCCTTGACTAGATTGAATCTCTCCGTGCTTAATCGATCAAATTCACTTAGGATTATAATAGCTTGATCACCTATTTTACTTCTAGGTTGAATTACAACTATAATAATTAAATAGACGGTGGAATTTGATTATTCATGGATGAATCCTTTGATTAAACTTATAGACGGTGGAATAAGGTTAATCAAAGGCGGAGAATTTAATCACAAGACTTCGTGAATAGACGGTGGAATTCATGATTATTGTTTCTATTGAATGCTTTGAACTTAATTGCATGATCAACTTGACATAGAAGGTTTTCTAGGTTAATTGATTAAAAGGTTGTTAAAGACGGTGTATATTAACAACCACCTTAAGCTTGAATTCATAAATTCACAATAGATTAGTCAAGGGAAATTGAAATAAGAATAATCGAGGATCAAAACTCATGTATGCAATGGATACGAAACTGGTTGGACGCTTTTCTCCATATTGAACCTTTAATCATTTACTTGCTTAGTTTTAATAATTTAGATTTTAGTTTACAATCACAAAATCCCCTTTTAATTTAGTAATAGTACTTAAATACAAATATTCCGAGTCTCTGTGGGTTCGACCCTTGCTTCCACTTTACTCAAGTTAGGAAGTTAGGAATTTTATTTGTCAGTGCTTTTATAGCGACGTAAAAGTGCTCGTCAAATTTGGCGCCGTTGCCGGAGACTCGGCTATTTATTTGTGTTTATTTAGTATTACTATTTTTGGTGTTGTGAACCTATCTTACGGTTCATAACACCCGTGCTACTGATCCATGGCTATGTTTGTATGTAAACAACTACAGGATGAATATTTTCATGAGTGTTTTTCTAGGCTACAACAAAAGATTCATGATTATGGTACTTTGCTGGGTTATTATCCATGTGAGAGAGAATTGTGTGAATGCGTCCTAGACGGTTTGAATTCTCAGACTCGAGGGCTCGCAGAGTACATGAGCAATCATAGGCTTTGGTGTATGGGACCAGAAGAGTGTTGGGATTTCTTTTGCTACATGAGCCATCAATGTATGCTAGTCGAATTATCTCCACCAATTCCCTATTCAATGATGGGAGAGGTTGCATTGGAATCAAATGCCCTTGAGTTAGACATCCAAGTGCAAGTTGAGGAGGAATCTGCTAGAGTTGAGTTGGGTTATGAGGATGACTTTAATGTTCAATATGATTTTATTCCTATAATTCAACTTGAAGAGAGCACCAAGGAGCCAAGTTTAATCTCTATTGACATGGAGAAGCCTATAAAACCAAGTGAGTTTAAGGTTGGTACTAGAGAATACTCACAATTCATCTTTGAGGAAAGTGGTGATGGTGACAAGTACTTTGACCCATATTGTAAGTATTTTCTAACATCACCACTTGTGTTGAATTTTTTTGAGCATATGCCATCTCATGAAAATTGGGCACACATGTTTGATAAATTAAAACGGTCTTTGAAAGTTATATTTTTCTTAATTGATCTATTAATGTGTTACTTATGTTTTTCTGAGTTGTGTGCACAAGGCTTTGACAGGTTATTAAGGGCATTGACAATGTCTAATCTTGTCAATTCATGCTAAGCGTCAAGCTAATGACGTTAAACGAGCGCTTCTTGGGAGGCAACCCAAACTTTAAGTTTAGTTTTTCTTTGTTTTCTAGAATACGTTTTGTTTTCGGTTTGTTTTTGTTCGGTTTTTGTTTTGGTTCGTTTTGTTCTTAGTTTTAGGTAAAGTCGAGAAACAGGTACACGCGATACCCGGGATACCCACCACCACCATCTGAGGAGTAGATTCTGGAGTTTTTCAAGCTCTTGTGATGAGGTCAGTTTTCTTTTCTCTTATGTTTTCTTTTACTTTGGGGACAAAGTAAAGTTTAAGCATGGGGGAAGGAGATTCTTTATTTTGTCATAAGTTCTTAGTTGTAGTTAGTTCATGTAGTTGCATTTGCATGTTTATTTTATTGTCATGCATTGATTAAATTCCAGAAAAATAAAAAAAAATCAGAAAAATTTGAAAAAATACAAAAATATTGCATTTAGGTTCTTATTTCCCCATTGTTTATTTCCTCTTGTGTTTCAATGCTAAGTATAAGTTCTAACCCATGATTTGCATGATATGCTGAAGTTGATATGATATAAGCATGATCATTGATTAATTACCTGGATTATAGGATGGAGCATGTATTTAGCTTAAGTTTTTGATTCATTCTGAAGTTCTAGACAATAATTAGCCTTGTGAGATATTTTTTGCCTTTCATGATATATTTGTTCTCTATATTTCTTGAGCGTATCACCATGATTATCTAGCTCTAGAACTTGCGTTATGACTCTTTGTCAAGATTGCTTTATATGATTGAATGCATAGCATTAAAATGATTGAGGCAATGTTTCTTAAAAGCCTATTATTTCCCTTCCTACCTTACAAGATCCATGTTTTTGACACCCCTATTCTTTTGAGCCTGAAGCCTATTTTTGATAGCCCCACAAAATTTTCCTAGCCTAATAAGCTTGACCCATAATCCGGGATTTAGGATTTCAGGTTGTGTTTTGTTTTGTGTGGGTTATGTATAAGTATGGGGGAGTTAGAAGAAAAGGAGGAAAAGAGGAAATAAAACTCTTGTGTGTAAAGTGAAAAAAAATGAAGATGAAAGTATGTTGCAAAGCAAAGAAAAAGTTGAATACAATTGTTAGTAGTCTTCATAAAGCAAAGAGAGAGTTGAAGAAAAGGCAAAAGAAAGAAAAAAAAAGAAACAAAAAGCTTGAAAGTGTTAATGGAGTTGGTAAAAGAAGTTGGGAAGTGTTGTAAGAAGTGTGTTGAATTTTGGGTTAGGATTAGTTCTTTATCCCGGATTTAGCACCACAAGCCAAATGTTTTCCCTTCCAAATTTCTCTTTACCTTGGACCCATTACAACCCTTAAAAAGACCTCTTGATTTTTGTTAAGTGTTTGATCCCCAGCGGTAGTGATTTAGAACTCTGATGCAAGCTTATGGTAGCCTAGTTTTCATGGTTGATTTTGAGTGAAACACATACCTTTAAACACTTGAGAGTTTGAGTGCAAACACATTTACCTTGGTGAGGTCTAGAATGAATGAATGGTCTTTGCTTTTTGCTTGTTATAATGCATGCTAGGAAGCCTTAGTCGGGTTTTTGTTTATATGTGAACGGCTTGTTTGATTAAAGATGGATGTATGATTGCATTTCTGTGGTGTGTTTTGGATTTATGTCTTGCTTGAGGACAAGCAAGGTTCAAGCATGGGGGAATTTGATAGAGCATATAGGTATAGTTGTTAGAGCATGTTTTTACTCCTGTTTTATGCATTTTTAGCTAGGATTTTGTTTTAAGTTATAGTTTAAGTTTTATTTCGGTTTAGTTCGGAATCTACGCGTTTTTGTGCTTTATTGCAGGTTGGAAGGTGAAGGATGGTGGATGTGAAGCTAAGAACCGGAGCTTAGGGGACTATGGTGGAGTTTGATGAAGCTTAAAGTGGTGCAAGTAAAGATTGGAAGAGCTAAGGCCCAAGAGCTTGAGGGATAAAAACGCTTAAACCCGGGTCATGCATTAGAGTCTTGTTTTGACACATCTATCTTGAAATGCTTGGTTTGGGAGCTAAAGTGGTCGGATGAAGCTGAATTTGGTATCACTGGAAGGCTAACTCGAAGATCTACAACTCATATTTTTACTCCGAGTCCAAACTCTAACTCGAAGGGGATCAAAACAGCCTCCGAAGTGTCACTAAAGTTGCTGCAGGCGGAGCGCGGCCAAAATGGGCAGAGCGCAACCGCGCTCTGGGGAGTACCAAACCGCGCTCCGGCGGTTGACGCGGCGTTGATTTTGGTTTCCGCAAGATCTTTTGGGCCGACTCTAATATTTCTTTTAGATATTTTTAGACATAATATAAATACTTTCTTTAGGTTTTATTTGGATATTAGGCTATCTATTATTCTTGTGTTCTAAGTTTTTGAGTTTGGAGACTTATGGGAGAAAAAAACCCTTACTTTGCGATTGAAGATCAATTTGACTCTTGTAAGTTTTATTTTTCTTCAATGACAATGTCTAGCTAATTTTCTCATGTCCAACTAGTTAGTTGAAGTTGAGTGCATGATTGTTTGTGAGGTTTGAATTATTTTAGTTTGCCTTGACTAGATTGAATCTCTCCGTGCTTAATCGATCAAATTCACTTAGGATTATAATAGCTTGATCACCTATTTTACTTCTAGGTTGAATTACAACTATAATAATTAAATAGACGGTGGAATTTGATTATTCATGGATGAATCCTTTGATTAAACTTATAGACGGTGGAATAAGGTTAATCAAAGGCGGAGAATTTAATCACAAGACTTCGTGAATAGACGGTGGAATTCATGATTATTGTTTCTATTGAATGCTTTGAACTTAATTGCATGATCAACTTGACATAGAAGGTTTTCTAGGTTAATTGATTAAAAGGTTGTTAAAGACGGTGTATATTAACAACCACCTTAAGCTTGAATTCATAAATTCACAATAGATTAGTCAAGGGAAATTGAAATAAGAATAATCGAGGATCAAAACTCATGTATGCAATGGATACGAAACTGGTTGGACGCTTTTCTCCATATTGAACCTTTAATCATTTACTTGCTTAGTTTTAATAATTTAGATTTTAGTTTACAATCACAAAATCCCCTTTTAATTTAGTAATATTACTTAAATACAAATATTCCGAGTCTCTGTGGGTTCGACCCTTGCTTCCACTTTACTCAAGTTAGGAAGTTAGGAATTTTCTTTGTCAGTGCTTTTATAGCGACGTAAAAGTGCTCGTTAGGCTCTTCTATCCATAGTACTTCTGCTTACACTAACATAGAACAGGTAAGAGCCGCTGAGACATATGCTGAAGTGAACTATATGAGAGGCCTATACAGAAACCAGCCTAGTAATTTTGACAGGTCGAACAATTATCCAACATGGGGCAACCAAAATCCGAATGCTAACTATGCAGTGCCTCCTCCAGATCGGCGACCTGCACCGTATCGACCTCCAAGCTATCAAGAGCCACCATCATGGGTACAAGGGTTACAGGAAGGCATTAACGGAGTGAATAACAAGGTTAACGAAGTTCAAGCCAACCTTAACAATCAAAACAAACGATGGGGAGAGTTCGATGTGTGGAAGAAAAACGTCGATTCTCAACTAGGGAACCTTGCTGCACATATTCCAAGACCACAGGGGCAACTCCTGGGCCGTCCCGAGGAGAACCCTAAGGGAAAAATAGCAGCGGTACACCTTAGGAGCGGAAAGACACTACCGGAGCGTGTCCAAGCTCAGGACAAGACCGAAGAGGACGCCACAGTGCAGCTCGGTAACGAGCCAGCGAGAGCGAGTACCGAACCAGCACACCATGTTGACAAGGCTCCCAGGGTCGTCAATAACCCTAGTTCAGGTAAGTATTCTAATCTGAGCCATCATCTAAATCCCAAGATAGTTAACGACCCCATAAGGGTCGATAATGACCTACCGAGGGTACCTAACGACCCTAGTGTCGACCCGGTAGCATCACCTCTCGAGCCTGACTTGGTTCCGAGAATGGTTAAATCTCTTCCTTTTCCTATTAAGAAACCAAAGGACTCTACTGAGAGTAAGTTCCAGCGTTTCATAAAGATTCTCCAGGGCATTAATATTTCCATCCCATTCACTGAGGTCCTAAGCAAAATGTCGGCTTACACGAAATTTTTGAAAGATATTCTTAGCAGGAAAAGATCCATCACAGAGCTGCAAGACGAGGTCCGATCTATTGCTCTACCAGAAAAGCTAGGAGACCCAAGGAGGTTTGCCATCACAATTGGCATAGGCGACCACAAATTCAAAGCTTTATGTGATTTGGGAGCCAGTGCTAGTTTACTTCCTCTCTCAATCTGGTCAAAAGCCAACATGGGACCACTAGAGCCAATTAACATGCGGTTATATATGGAAGATGGCTCTTGCATCAAACCAACAAGGGTTGTAGAAGACTTTCTGGTTCAAGTGGGCAAATTCTTTGTCCCGAATGATTTCATAGTTATGGCAATGCCCGAAGACCACGTAGTTCCTATTATCTTGGGGAGACTGTTCCTTGCCACAACTGGAGCCACAATTGATGTTAGGAGGGGACTCCTAACTTTCAAAATTAGGGATGAGGTGACGGAATTTCGGTTCAAACAGTCAATGAAGGAGACCAATAGAGCCGAAGTCAAGATGCTCTACACCCACAATGAGATCATTGAATGTGGAGACCCCGTTGGAAGATTGGTGTCAAACGATGAATTTTCAAGTCAAAGATGGGCAGAAATAGCCCCTGCAGTTTCGGTAATGAGCCCCCCAGCCTCAATACCGATTCTCCTGGCAGAAGAAGCAGGCTCGTTAACGACTCCATCAGCATCGTTAACGACCCTGGCCGAAAACAATGAAATTTCAGCATTTGAATACCTTGAAGAGGTGTTGAAGACGGAGCCAGAAGAACCAATTCTAATCCCAGCTGAACCTTCTCCAACACTTAAACCTCTTCCGGACTCCCTCAGGTATGAATTCATTGGTCCTAATTCTACTTTTCCTGTCATCATCAATGTTAGATTAACAGATGAGGAAGTAGAGAAACTACTGAATGTGCTTAGGATGCATAGAAAAGCCATAGGCTACTCCCTAGATGATATAACTGGCATATCCTCTTCTCTTTGCATGCATAGGATATACATGGAGGATAATCACAAACCCACTATAGAGCATCAACGTAGGTTAAATCCTAACATGAAAGATGTGGTCAAAAAGGAAATCATTAAATTACTTGATGCTGGGATCATATTTCCTATATCGGACAACCAATGGGTGAGTCCGGTCCATGTAGTCCCAAAAAAGGGGGGAATGACTGTCATAGAAAATGAAAAGGGAGAGCTTATCCTAATTAGGACCACTACCAGTTGGAGGATGTGAATTGATTATAGGAAACTTAATAGTGCTACTAGAAAAGATCATTTTCCGCTTCCTTTCATTGATCAGGTGTTAGAACGCTTAGCCCAGCATGATTATTTCTGTTATTTGGATGGCTATAGCGGTTTTTGGCAGATTTCCATTCATCCTGATGATCAGGAGAAGACTACCTTTACATGTCCCTATGGGACTTTTGCTTATAAAAGAATGCCATTTGGGCTTTGCAATGCCCCCGCCACCTTTCAAAGGTGTATGATGGCCATTTTTTCGGATATGATAGAGGAGATTGTAGAGGTCTTCATGGATGATTTTTCTGTTTATGGTTCTTCATTTGATACTTGTCTTGCTAACCTTGCACGTGTGCTTAAAAGATGTGAAGAAACCAATCTTGTGTTAAACTGGGAAAAATGCCATTTCATGGTTCAAGAGGGGATAGTGCTAGGACATCTTGTCTCTAAGAGAGGGATAGAAGTAGATAAAGAAAAAATTGAGCTTATTGAAAAACTACCTCCTCCCTCTTCTATAAAAGACATCAGGAGTTTCCTAGGGCATGCTGGTTTTTATAGACGCTTTATTCAGGATTTTTCTGAGATAGTCAAACCTTTGACTAACCTACTAATGAAAGATGTAGTGTTTGAGCTGTCTCCAGAATGTCTTGAAGCATTTTACAGGTTAAGAGTAGCCCTCGTGTCCGCCCCTATTATGCAGTCCCTGGATTGGACACTACCCTTTGAGATTATGTGCGACGCTAGTGACTATGCAGTCGGCGCAGTCTTAAGACAATGGAAAGATAAGAAACTCCACGCCATCTACTACACCAGTAAGACGATGGATGAGGCGCAGAGTAAGTATACCACAACGAAGAAGGAGTTCCTTGTTGTGGTATTTGCTTTTGAAAAATTTCGGTCCTACCTTGTTGGATCCAAAGTGATCGTTTATACTGACCATGAGGCTGTTAGATACCTAATGGCCAAAAAGGATGCCAAGCCTAGATTGCTTCATTGGATGCTCTTGCTGCAGGAATTTGGTCATGAAATACGAGATAAGAAAGGAGCAGAAAACCTAGTGGCAGACCACTTATCCAGACTGCCAGTTGAGCATATCACCGAATCCAACAATGAAGTGCCAATAAATGATTCCAGACCAGACGAACACCTCATGATGAACGAGGTCGAACTCAACAAGACCCTCGTTACCGACCCCTTCAGGGTTGTTAACGAAGCACCAAGGCTGGAATGCATAGATCACGAAGGCAAGGACCCAAAGTGCATCGACACAACAGTCAGGCAATTCGTTACCGGCCACGGGAGGTCGTCACCGAGGATAATACTACAACTCCAGGGTCGTTAACGACCCACACAAGTCTAGTGACGACCCGATCAGGTAAGATTTCTAAACCAAAACTCATTCAATTCGATTCAATTCCTTCCTCTCCTTCTGCTTCTACTTATTCTACATCAATTCATGCTGTTAGAGGGTCAAAAGCCCCTTGGTTCGCGAATTTTGCTAACTATCTTGTAGGAGGCATAATTCCCGAGGGATTAACCCCACAAAAGAAAAAGAAGTTCCTCCATGATGTAAAACAGTACTATTGGGATGATCCTTACTTGTTTAAGCAAGGAAGTGATCACCTCTTTAGATGCTGTGTCCCAAAATAGGAGGTAGAGAACGTGATCCGTCAATGTCACACCCTTCCCACCGGAGGCCATGCAAAAGGATTCAAAACCACGACAAAGATTCTTCAAAGTGGTCTCTACTGGGCAACCATGTTTAAAGATGTACAAGCTTATGTGACAGCATGTGATGGATGCCAATGCTCGTGCAATATTACTTGGAGACATGAGAATCTGCTGACCGGGATACTAAAGGTCGAGTTATTCGACGTTTGGGGCATAGACTTCATGGGACCTTTTCCTGCATCAGGCCCCTACAAGTATATCCTTGTGGCGGTCGATTATGTTTCTAAGTGGGTAGAGGCCGTCGCTACAAGGACCAACGACGCTAAAACCGTGGCCAAGTTTATTAAGACTAACATTTTTCCCAGATTTGGCGTTCCAAGGGTCCTCATTAGTGATGGTGGTTCTCACTTCATTGAGCGGAGCTTTGAAACACTTTTGGCTAAGTATGGAGTATCACACCGGGTGGCAACACCATATCATCCCCAAACTAGTGGCCAAGTTGAAGTTTCAAACAGGCAGATAAAGAGCATATTGGAAAAGACAGTGTCACGTTCTATAAAGGATTGGTCTTCTAAATTGGATGATGCTCTATGGGCATATAGAACAGCATACAAGACGCCTCTACGCACCAGTCCCTATAATCTAGTGTATGGCAAGGCATGCCATTTACCGGTTGAGATGGAGCATAAAGCATTATGGGCTCTTAAGGAGCTCAACATGAACCTCGACGCAGCTAGAGCAAAATGATTCATGGACTTGCAAGCACTAGAAGAGTTAAGGCTTAAGGCGTATGAAAATGCTGAAATTTACAAAGAACGCACCAAGTGGTGGCATGATCAGAAATTGGTGCCCAAAACTTATGAGGTTGGCGATAAGGTACTTCTTTTCAACTGTAGACTCCGTTTATTCCCAGGAAAGCTAAGGACAAGATGGAGCGGGCCATTCGTGGTTCTTCACATCTATCCCCACGGCGCGGTAGAGTTGATCGATAACCAAGGCGCGATCTTCAAAGTTAACGGCCACCGACTCAAAAAGTTTCATGAGCAACCCGATCCGGATGAAGAGGTTAGAGTCACTATGGCTCTTACAAGGTCGGATTAGCCGAGGTAAGTATGTTTAGTTTTTCTTCTTTTTCTCTTTTTCTTTTCCTAGTTTTCTTTTGAGTTTTAGTAAGTAGTTTATAAGTAGAAAGATAGAATAGATTTAAGCTAACAAGATGCAGGAGTGGGGCTCGTAAATCACTCAAGAAAGGCTACGGCGGTTCGTTAACGACCCACCCAGGGTCGTTAACGACCCGGTTTGGCGACCCGACGCGGCAAAACGGGCAGGTAAGTTTTTTTTTAACCGTGATCTATCTTATATATTACCATGCGCCGCCCCCCCTTTCACCTCTTCCCCTACCCTAGTTCTCTCCTATAAAACCCCTTCAACCCTCCCAAAATTCTACTCTCAAATCCTCAATCCCAAGCTCAAACTTCCAAAAATCCTACCAAAATCCCTCACCACTGAACTTCGGAGACCCACCTAGTTAACGACGCCCGCCGCCCTCGATTTTTCGTTACCGACGAGATCCGAACTCGTTAACCACCCCAATTTTCGATCTTTGTTCTTCAATTTCACAATCTACTGGTATGATTTCTAAACCCTAACTTTCTATTGCATGACTCATGTTTTATAGGGTTGAAATTTCATATCTTGTTCATAGAGGATCGAATGGCATGTTTGTTGCTCAATAAGTTTGTTGCTTAATATATTGGTGGTTAATTTTGAGGGGTTTGTTCTTTCTTGGATTCTCCATTGCAATTTGATTTAGAAAAGCATGAACTACCTTGTTTTGGAATTGTTTTAATCTTCACCATGAGTTTCTTGGGCAACTATAGCATGTTCGGGATGGGTAATCGAGTAAGTATGGGGTGCGTATACCCGATTGTGTGTCTTACATAGGATTATGAGGGATGCATGCTTGATTCATGGCCAAATTTTAGAGTTTTTACACTCGGAAATTTTTGACTGGTTCTTGTACATGCCCGTTAACGACCCACCCAGGTTCGTTAACGACCCTGCATATCATCAAAATTAAAAACACCAGTCCAAACCCGTTACCGACCCCAATTGGGCAGTTAACGAGGCATTCCGAGAGCTATTCCGAGACCAAGTATGGGGTCTCTTGTCTATTCTAATTGAGTGGATCTTATCTTGGAAAAGTCGTATTTTTGTGGGACCACATGGCAAGTTCTAGCCGAGCCGCTACCCGAGCCCAAAAGAAGAGAAGGAATCAGAGGTCCCCATCTCCACCTCGCATGGACAACGTGATTTTGCGCACTCAAGGACAAGTGGACCGCTACAATGCCATACTAGACAAGGACCACAACACTAGGTGGTTCTCGAGGTCAAGTGCAAAACAAATGCGGATCTACGATGATGTCAAGGAGGCCTTCGCTATTCTCGGTGTGCCTCACTTATTGAAGAAGGAGAATTTACCACACTTTCAGACTCTCACATCCGAGTTTCTAGCCACTCTGGAGACGAGTTTCCCAACGAAGACTTCGGCGGGACGTATTCGGTTCAGGCTCGGTAATATGAACTGTGAGTATACTTTGGCGGAGTTCAATGGTATTCTGGAGCTCCCAAATCCTTCTCGAGATTACAGCCTTAAGAATTACAAGGTGACGAGGACGTGGAGCTACATCACCGGGGAGGTAGAGCCTTCCAATGCGGCATTATCCGGGGCAAGCATCATCAACCCCATATTTAGGATCATTCTCCGAGTCCTAGCCGCTACATTCTGGCCTAAGAGAAAGCTGAACAGGCCAACGAGGACATAAGTTGCATGCCTCCGCACTATTCTTTTTTAGGAGCCCGCCCCATCGAACTTGGGGTATGAATGGATATATTATGTGGAGAAGTCGATCAAGTCGAAGGAGGTATGGTGCGGAAACCTAGTAAGTCTCTTGGCAACCAATCTTGGAGTTGATCTCACCCTCTACACTCCGGCCCACGCTCAACTGCTCAACATGAGCTATTGGTTTAGTCCAGTATTTTCACTCAAACCAAAGATGGGTACACCACAAAAGTTCAAGGCCGAGATGTTGCACCCACACTGGATAAGTTGGAGCTACTTTATATACCGAATTGGTACGAGGCATGGACGGGGCATGCATTCCCGTTGGATCCCAAGCCGCAAGATGAGTTAACGCTCCGACCATGCGAGTCACGGTTTGAAAGAGAGGGAGAAGAAATGGACGAAGATGATGAAGATGAAACTAAAGAGGCATCTACCGAGGGAGGTACAGAGGAGCTCGACATCGAGGAGGATGACCTCGATACAGAAATTCTGGGCACCAATGTCTTCGTTAACGAGCCAGCCAGGGTCGTTAGCGACCACTTCGAGGCCTCTACTGATGCTCCTACCGAGGCACACAACTTCGGTTATGACCAACCGAGAGCACCTACCGGTCCCCCGCAACCACCTATCGACCCCCATTCTTATGGTATCATGCCATACAACCTAGTACTTTACCAGGACCATTTCCAGCCTCACTACGAACCACCTCCTCGGCCCGAGTATACTGGATCAAGTATCCCGCCACCATGGGCCGAAGATCTTTCAGCTCAGATGCAGCAACTTAACCTTTAGCAGACATATATTCATCGGAGGATGGATAGATGGGAAAGTGTCTATTCTGCTCGCATGGCACTTGAGGGTACGAGGCATCAGCAGAGAGAGACGGATGATGCAGAGCGCTAGAGGAGAATGTATGCCTTCATGGGGAACTTCGAGCATTACTTTCCACCACCTAACCGCTGATTCAGTATGAAGAGTTTTCTTGTTTTCTTCTTTCAGACTTTGTAAGTTTTTTCTTTTCTTTTCTTTTCTATTTCTTTTCTTCTTCTTATTTTTTTCTTACAGTGGGGACACTGTAATTTTAAGTATGGGGTGGGAAAGGGTAGAAAACTTGTTGTCTTGTGTCCTGTGTTTGTTTTATGTGTTTTATTTGTTTTAAGTTGTTTTAAGTAATTCTTTATTTTATATAAAAAAGAGAATTTTAGAATTGATAGATATCCCTTTCTTATGGTTCTATGATAGTAGTTGCTAGCACGATTATATAATTCCTTGCAAAGCATGTCTTTGATAGTTTAGCCGGATTCTTATTTTGAAGTTGTTTTTAGGAAGGAATAGCATTTGATGAAATTGAGCATGTATACTTTTTAGCATAAGTGATGCAATCCAACAAAATAATGACCTTGTGAGATATTTTTGGCCTTATAGGGAGAATATCAAGGATCCCTCTTCTTTTCTTGTGTGATTTACTCTCTATATGCATATTATCTCTTGGAATTGTGATGGTTATCTATTACTTGAGACCTATATAAGATTTATAGTTCATTACTTGTGAAGATCATATGATAGAGAACTTATTTTTCATAAGCCCTATTGATCCTTATCCTACCTTACATTATCCCTCTTTTTGAAGCCAATTTGAGCCTTACAGCCTTTTATTTTTAGCTCCACAAAATTGTTCCTTAGCCGAGATAAGCTTGACCCTATCCGGGGATTAGGACTTAGATTGGAGAGGTCAGTTTTGTTGAGTGAGATGTTATGATTGGTTTTGAAATTAAGAGATTGTTGGGAAGGGTAGATTGGAAGTCTCTTGTTTTATTTTGTAAAAGAAAGATCTCTTAGTAAAAAAATATGCACAAAAGGAAATTTGTGAGAAGAGTGAAGGAGCATACACGATGAAGATCATTAACGACCTTGTTGGTTCGTTAACGAGGCTGCGAAAAGAAAAAAAAAGAAGGTCGATAAGAGGAGTTGATAAGAAGAAAAAGAGAAGTAGTTGTGCATTTGTGTTTTATAAGTAAACCAGAGATTCTTTTGAGTAATTTTATGAGACTTTCTAGGATATGATGGGTGAGTGAAAAAGAAAGTGCATATTGAGAGTGAGTTTGGTATGATTTTCTTATGAGAGTTTTGGTGTTATGTGTGAGTTTTTAGGAGTCTTTGATTCCCGGATATTATTAGCACCACATAGCCAAAATATTTCCACGCCCTATTGTCTTTACCAAGCCCCATTACAACCCGGCCAAATGGAAGCTTCTATGAAGTTTTTCATTGAGCCTAAGTTCTCTTGATGATTTTTGCTTGTTTTGACAAATCTTAGGTGGAGAGTTTGGTGATATAAGTTCCAATTTCTATGAGTTTTTGTATATAAGATGAGTTGAGAGTTGAATTTATAAGCCTAAACACTTGAGAGTTGAGTGAAGCACATTATCCCTTGAGAGGTTGGATTGTATTTTCTTATGTCTATTTGGTGTGTATATGTGTGATGACAGTAATAGTCATTTGCTATTTTTCTTCTATTTGTTGAAGTTTCTTTTTAGCTGATGGCTATGGCTTGATAAGTATGATTGTTTGGTTTTGATTAATGTTTAGTGATTGCTTGAGGACAAGCAAGTCTAAGTATGGAGTATTTTGCTGTTCATGTTTTTGGTATAGTTTTTAGTGTGTTTTCTTAGTTTGTTAGGGTTAGTTTTAGTAGTTTTAGGGTTGGTTTTGTGTGTTTTTGGATGAGTCTGCATATTTTGTGAAAAGTATAGAAGCTACTCTATTTTGTGTCTTTTTGTAGGTTTTAGCAAGGAAATGGTGCTTTTTGGAGCTGAATGGAGTACTATGGTGGAAGACGGAAGAATACGAGGATAAAGAAGTTGAAGTCAAGATTTTTAGAGTTGAAGTGTTGAAGCAAGCCAAATCCAGGCTCGTTAATGAGGCTGTGAAGGGTCGTTAACGAGGCTTAGAGATAGAGTTTTTCGAGAGTTCGTTGTTATGTCTACCGACCCTGTGCGGAAATTTATTCCGTGTCGGTAGGGTTTTTTTTAAATGAGTTTTTAGGGTTATTATATTTTATATTTTAGGTCTTGTTATCTTTTAGGTTTTATTTCTATCTTTTTAGAGTTAGTTTCTATCTTTTAGGAAAAAATTTATCTTCTAGCTTTATTAGTATAAATACCCTTCTTTTCTAGCTAGAGAGGAGAGAGTTTTACGTAGGAGTTCAAGGAGAAGACGAGAGAGAACGAGTCGGAGAGAGGGTAGTCGAACCGAGGCTAACGAGAGTGAAGTTAAGGTCGTTAGACGTGTTTTCGATTCGGTATTCTTGTTGTTTTTGGTTTCTTCTGAATTTTGTAAGACAATAATTTTCTTATTAATTTGAAGTAGTTGTTTTGTTTTCAATGTTTTCTCTTATTGAAATTGTTTGTTTTATAGTGATGAGTAGTGAGTAGTTTTCCTATCTAGGGTCGGGGTTAAACCCGACATAGTTATGCATGGTTTTATGAGTAAGTAGATTGTGTTGAATGCCTTTTATCTATTTTTTAGATTACTTGTTATGTTTATGCCTAGATGAGAATCGAGGTAATTTGAGTTCTTGACTTGATTGAAAGAGAAAGTTAGTAACTTGAAGGTTGATATTGTTCGATTGCGAAAGTTTCGAGCTTTGGATCCAAAACAAGTGATTGAGTGAATTAGTTTATGAGAGTAGATTGATTTGCTTGCTAATCAGCGAAAGTTGATGAATTTATCTATTTAAAGGCATGATCTTTATCAGCTTACGAGTTTATATGCATGGCTATGTTGTGATGACCCTTGTCCTAGATTTTTGTTCTTATTTGAATTTCTTCGGTTATATTCGTTACTGAGTTCGTTGCCTCGGTACCGAACCTGTTCTTAGGTCGTTAGTGTGTGATCGTAGTTTACCCAGGTTCGTTAACGACCCTGACAAATTCGTTAACGAGGTTGGTCGTAGTTGAATTGTGTTGTTTTGTTTTGTTTTATTTTTCTTAGTAGTTTGATAGACGAACAACCGTGCTTCCCGTGGAACGATCCTGACTCCCCTATACTCAGTGGGGTCTTGACTATAAATTTATTTGTTGTCAATAAAATCGACCTCAACAATAGATGGTAGAGTCGAGAGTACTCTTTCATTCTAAAGTATTTGGTCCTATATGAGAAGTCTTAGGATTTCATCAAATCTTTATTGAGATAATAAGTATCGCAACACTTTTCTTTATAGACTTAATTAAGAATAGACAAGAAGAAGTTGAATTGTGTTTGTTAAGAACTTGAATGGATGAATGCAAACATAAATCAAGGATAGAGTTGTTCTATTGATGCACATTGAATGTAAAATGGATGTTGTCATCCAAATGGAACACAAGACGTCCTTGTATAGGAACTTATGCATGCCTAATGGCTCATAAAGGAAATCAATCAGCTCAATCAAACTCAAGAAGAGAGAAGTGATTGGTTTGACCCATAAATGTACAAAATAATCTCATAAGGCATTTTAGGGTTTCATACTTCTACAATAAGCAAATCCTCATGTATACCACACAATGTCATATATGAACATGCCACCTTTCGGATAAGGGTAATTGGCGTGCCTAGGCTACCCATGAGTGCAACACACTCACACAAGGCCTAGCCACTTCCAACCGATTTGCCATAGACACAACTGAAAATCATAATTGTATGGAACAAAAGGAGGCAACGTGGGTGACTGGGTGGATGGCGACATGCCCATCATGCCACAATGACTAGTAGCGCAAAGCTAGCAAAGCTTTCTTTGAGCTAGCTTCACTTAGGTGTTTTATACATTTTCATGAAGCTTAAGATGTATATTAATATAAGTGTTGAAAATTGATAAAAGATACAGGAGCCCATTGCTAGATGGCTTGTGCCCAAGTTTTAGACTTGGTCTTATGATGATGCACATCGCGGCGCAACCTCAATTAGCGTGCATCTCGTTCGAGGATGCGGATAAAGTGGCACTTAGGCACCCCTTGGCAAGCTTGGTGAGATGCATGGTGAGCCTCGGCACGGCCTCCCTCAATGTTTGGTGTAGCGTCTTTAGTCCCAGACTTGATCCGATCCAAGTAGCATGACACACCCACTTCCTCTTATGCTTAGAGTAGCTCCTTTTCCATACAAAATGGACTTATGGTCCTCTATCCATTTTCCCAATGTAAGGGTGGGTGATAAAATGGTGAACGAAAGTCCTTCACCTCCCCCCCCCCTCTAGACACCTAAATATAAAAACCCCACGTCAAGATGAAATTTTTGTTGATGTATCATGACACCAATGTGGACTAGATTCGTTTTTCGTTTATGTTTCAGTAGTTAGAAACTATACGGACCCTTAGTGTGCATATCTTATGAATGTACCTTAGATTTCTCGAAGTGTATTTAGCAGGCCTACAATTATAAGTTATTCGATTGTGACTTATTGAATAATTATAATATTATCTTCATTAACAAAATATTGTCATTTTGACCATCTAATTTTGATAAATATTTAATATTTAAAATTTTAGGTAATTGAATATATTTTATTAATAAGTTGATTATTTTAGGAAATTGTATTGAAACTTATACATATTGAATCTTTTTATGTGATTTCTTAATAAGTTAGGATATTAGGAAGTTTAGTATTGAAATTTACATTATTGAATTTTTTTATGTGATTTCTTAAACTAGTTTAACGACAAATCCATGATGACAATTAAAATTAAAATTGTTCCATATTTCAACCATTTTTAACCAAACTCACCCTCAATGAAAATCAAACTCCCCCACAGTTTATTTCTTTCGGCAAGAGCAAGAGTATTGATTTTGACCAAACGATATATACCAATCACCGTTATGTCAAAAATTAGTATTGTATGTAAGTTAAAGTTATCATTCTCATTTGTGAAATTTAGACATAGAAATGATTAACTGGAAAAGCAATAACCTACTGCAGAAAGTTATGCATACAAAAAACCTATCTAGAAATCTACCGGTTTTTTTATTAGGTAAGGATTAGGGTGCTCTCCTTTAAGGAGGGCGCCCTAGAGCATCCTTTCGGATGAGAGCTAGTAGTTCTGGATGAGTCTTGATGCACTCAACTAGGAGACTGTGGCCCAAATTAGCGATTTTGTCGGCCACAACGTTACATTCCTTAAAGACATGGTTAATCACTATATCCTGGTTTTCATAAATAGAAACACGGATGTCAGTGATAACGAGTTCAATCTCCCAAGGGCTGTGGATTTTCCCTTTAACCGAATTAATGACCTGGAGATTATCCCCTTCAATTTCCACTTTTTCTATCGTTCTGTTTTTATTTGCCTTATCGCTTCCCGGAGGGCTAACGCTTCAGCCTTTAATACCGACACTTTTCCAAAGCTAGCCGTTATAATATCTGTTACCTGGTCAAAGTGGTTTCGAAAAAACAATTCCACCAATAGTGTTTCCATTGGACATTTTGGAGGCATCGAAGTTAACTTTAGTGTATCCCGGTTTGGGTTTTTTCCAATTGCTTTGGTTTCTTATACTTTTATTTCTATTTTTCGATTGGGATGTTAGAATGGTTTCTTCATCCTCTGTCCATTTCGACGCTTTCTCCCAATTAACTATTAAGTTTCTTATGTACGTTGTTAGGTCTGATATTCCTTCGCTTTGGTCTTGTTGAAATATTAATTTGTTGCGGTGATGCCAGATGCTCCACCAAACAACTGCTAGACACGTGAAATCTTTTTTCCCTAGGAGTTGGTATAATTCACTTAGAATTGTTCTGGGCATTTTGTTTTGGGGGTCATAACCCTGGATATAAGTAGCAATATTTGGGTTTACTTTATTAGTTATATAGATCATATACAGACACTTTGTTAGTAAGTGATTTATGTATTCATTGCTATAATCACACAAGAAACAACCTCCTGGAGTCATGATTTGCTTATCTCTAAGTCTAGGTTTCGTGGGCAGTCCATTAGTGTCAATTTTCCAAAGGAAGTTTTTAACTTTTGGATATGTATCCAATTTCCACAACCGGTTATTTATATGCGGTGTTTGTCTTTCTAAATTTGTGATTAGGTCTACGGAAGACGAGGTGGAAAACCAACCATTTTTGCTCGGGGCCCATTACAGTCGATCTTGGATGTAGTTATCCGGGATTGGAGTATTTTGAATTTGTTCAACCATGTTATCTGGGAGGATTTGTTTTAGTTCATCTATTTTCCATCTATGATCATTAGTAATCCATGCATCTACCGTTGTTGTTTTGTCTATATTTCATGGATTCTTTGCATGAGATCGAAGAGGGCCTCCTGGTAGCCAATTATCTTTCCAAAACTTGACCGTTTTCTCGTCTCCAATTTGCCAAATGAGACCTTTATAGAATTCTTCTCTTAGATGCATTAGTTTTTTCCATTGCCATGAGGTGTTCGTTTTTAGTTTGTACGAGAATAAATTATCATTTCTAAGGTATTTTTGTGAGATTATCTTTACCCACATATTGTTTGGTTCTGCAAGAATTTTCCAAAGTAGTTTCATTTGGAGTGCTTTGTTCATATGTTCTGTTTTCATAATTCCTAGTCCTCCTACCTCTTTAGGTTTGCATATCTTATCCCATCCCACCAAAGGTTTGTAATTTCTATCCTTGTTCCAGAAGAACCCCTTGTTTATCCTATCCATCTCTAAATGAGCATGAGCTGGCAGCATAAAGCTCTGCATTACATAGTTTGGTTTTGTGGCTAAGTTGGCTCTAATCAAAGTCGTCCTACCTTCTTGAGATAGCGAGTTTGCCTTCCATTTTGTAAGCTGTTTTTGTGCATTTCCAATCGTGTCTTTGAAGGTGTCTTTGTTGACTTTGCCATTAATAATTGGGCAACCTAAATACTTTTCTAGGTTCGTCATTGTTGCAATACCTAGGGCCTGTTGTGCTATATTTTTTTGATGGGTAGTCATATTTTTAGAGGCTTGAAATGCTGACTTGTTATAGTTAAATTTTTGGCCTGAAATTTTGCAAAATTCATCAATAATGGTCTTTACTTGTTCACATGATCTTTGAGATGCTTTGGCGAAAATTATGATGTCATCCGCAAAGGCTAAGAAGGGGATCTGAGTCCCGCCTCGAGCGATTGGAAATCCTATCGTGTTTTTGTCCAGTTCGCTAGTTAATTGTAGTTTTCTTGCAAGGATTTCCGATGCGATAACAAATAAGAAAGGTGATAAAGGGTCACCCTGCCTGAGCCCTCGTTCCGAGTTAAAAGGTTACATGGGTCCATTATTTACAAGTATCGACAATGATATCGTGCAAATGCACTCCCTTATCCAACCTATAACTTTTTTATCAAACCCAAATCTATGCAATACATTCAATAGATATTCTCAATCTACTCAGTAATACGCCTTTTCCATATCTAATTTGATGGCAATCCATCCATCTTTGTTTTTTGTGTTTCTAAATGAGTGAAATATTTCATGGGCTATAAGGATATTATCTTGAATGGCTCGGTTTGCTATAAAAGCTCCTTGGAGCGGGTGGATAATTTTGATTATTACTTTTTTAATCCTTTCCGTTATGATTTTTGAAATGATTTTATAGATAGTTGAGCATAGACTTATTGGTCGGTAATGATTAGTCGATTTTGGGTTCTCTACCTTAGGTATGAGAGTTATAAAAGTATGGTTAGTTTGTCGTAATTTCTTCCCTGGGTGGAAAAAACTTTTTACAGCTTTGGTTACTGATGGTCCTACAATATCCCAATATCTCTTGTAGAATTCCGCAGTCATACCATCTGGGCTCGGCGATTTATCAGAGCCTAGCTTCATTACTGTTTTCTTAATTTCTTCATTAGTAACTACACTTGTTAACATGTTGTTGTCTTGTTCTGTTATTTCTTTCATTATCAGGTTAAGATATTCATTTGTATTGTTTAGATGGGTTGGTTGCTTAGTATATCTCTTCTTAAAGTCGTTTCTTATTTCCTCTCTAATATTATCTATACCTAGAATTTGAGTACCTTTGGTTGTGGTGATTTCCTTAATTATTTTCCGGTTGCATTTTCCACTTGCAATCTTATGAAAGTATCATGTGTTAGCATCTGACATTTTGATGTGTTTTGTTTTAGCTCTTTGTTTCCAGTATGTTTTATGGAACTTTAAGATGCATTCTTTCTTTTTCAACAATCTGATTTGCTTTTGGATGGTACTTGGTTGCGGAGAGATTAGAATATCTTTTTGGAGCTCGACCAGTTGACCTTCTATTTCTCTTAATTGCTCGAAGGTGTTGCCTAAAGTATGTTTATTCCATCTTTTGGCATGTTGTTTAAAGAGTTGTGTTTTCTTAACTAATTTGAACATATTCGAACCTTGGAATTGCACTCTCCAAGCTTGCTTAACCACATTTCTAAAGTCTTTCCGGTACATCCACATTTTTTCCACTTTGAACGGTTGTGCTTTGATTGTTTCCTCATTACTTAACTCTACCGTCACTTTGCAATGGTCTGAACTAGTGAAAGCGTGGTTTTGGGCGCTAATATGAGGGAAATTTTGTATGATGCTACTACTTACTAAGACTCTATCTAGCTTTTCATAGATATTATCAACTTCGGTTTTATTTTTCCTCCAAGTGAATGCATTACCTGAAGTTGGAATGTCCTCTAGAAGACAGTCATTTCTAAGGTTTAGTAATCTTTCAAATCTGCTAGGTTCTTGGTACACACCTCCTTTTTTGTCGCTAGGCTCTTGTATTTCGTTGAGATCTCCAATCATAAGGGTAGGGAGGTTTAGGTTTTGTATCGTTATCGTTAATTGGTTCCAAAACTCCTCTTTGTCCCCAACATTCGGGGGGCATAGGTAAAACAGATGGCTATCATGTATTTAGTAACTAAGTGGTGGTATTTTAATATCACATACCTTGGTTCTTGGACGAAAATCGTGACTTCCTCGTTAATGGGCTGATGAGACTTCCATAGGATGGCAATACCTCCCGCTCGGCCCGAGGCAAGAGACCATACAACATTATCAAACCCTGCTCGTCTCCAAACCTAGTCACATGGCAGTTTGTCTGTTTTAGTTTCAGCTATTGCCATAATTTGCACTCTTTGAATTTTACAGAAGGAGTCAAGCTCTGGCCAAAATGATTTTCTACCTATCCCTCTACAATTCCAAAATCCAATTTTCATGTTTACTTGATTTAAATTTGACCCGTTTCATCCCTAGTTCAAAAATATTGCAAAATAGGTTCCATTTTGTTCCTCAAATTAAGGGGAATTCGCATGATGATCGCGTTACCTAAGATTTTCATATAATTTTTATTCACCAAATTAGTATCACACAGGCTCATTAGACTCACCTGAACATAGGCATATAAACAAAAAGAGCGATTCGCACTCATCCTACATATCCATATACCACAATTCAGGTGCTCTAAATTACAAACATGCATATTTAACTCCTTAATTGTCTTAGAAAGCATTTTCAATTGCTTACAATTTTTTCTATTCCCTCTAGAGTAGCAGAGAAGGAGATTTTGTGTGACTCTAACATGCTCAAGAAGTCCAATTCCTTTACCAATTACATATTGGTTCTTATACTGTTCCATTTTCCTGGTGTTTGTGACAATCAGCAATAATGTAGGATCCATTACATAGTTGATATAATAACTGATGCTTTTTACAAACTTGTTCATACAATCTATAAGAAACCAGCGACAGATGCAAGCCTGGTCTTCAAATGAACTCATCATTATGCCAAACCTAACAACTTCTTGTTTTTGGTGATTCCTCAAAGGAATAGTATTACATATCTTTCTATCATGTGAGCTAAGATAGAAAGTGTTCTTGCACCATTTCCAAGTAACATTCACAATCTTTATAGTCGCACCACCAAAGCCAGAATATTCGACTTGCTCCTGTTGTTTTACTTTATACATCCTTTCTTTAATATGGATATTGACACCCATAACATTCCTTAAGTGCATGTTTTCCATTTGTCTAGGTTCTTTATTTTTCTTTAATTGTCTCATCTTTGTGTCTTTATTCTTTTTCCTTCTCTGTTGGTGTTGTTGAGTTCTTGCCTGTTCTGAACTATATAACCTTCTGTGCTCCCAATCTATTTGTCTATACCTAAAACAACAGCATCTTAGGCACTTAATTATAATCACATAAGGGTTAGTAAAGTCATTATTCAGAATATCTCTATAGTAAGAACAACCAACAATGCATTTCTCGGTTCTAGTTTCATTAGTAGCATAAGTGCTTCTAGAATTGTTATGCATCTTAATTTTAGGATGAAGCCAAGACAAGGTTTTGAATTTATTCTTATATATAGGAGCTTGAATCTGCCAAAGCCAGCAAGTTCCCAATTTTATCATGTAATTCTCAATCTGTACATACCAGTAATCTCTCCATCTTTTTCTTTTCTGTTTCTCCATCAAGCTATCTTTCATGTGCCTGTCAATGCACGCCAAAACTATACAACAGTCAAATTGTACTTTCAGTTCATAAAAATTCACTTTATATACTAACCAGATTCTATAATTTAATACATTCCTCTTTTCTTTACCACACACCTGCAATGACATTCCTCTTTTAACAATAAGGAGAACAAACTTCCTGCAATTAGATAGAATGATCAGATATCTCTTTTTTCCCCAAGTATCCAGCTTTCAATATAATCCAGGCTAGATTCATGGAGGTGTATGACTCGTGTATCTTTATTAATATTCCAGTTACTAGGGCTCCTCAGATTAATCTCCCATCTAGGGCGAGTGTAATCATCCTTAGAATGAGTATTCTTGAAACTATGCAAACCATAGGTTTTATATGTATTATCGGTCTTTCTTGAGATGCCTTCTATCCTAAAGCCACAATCCTCCACTTCCCAATAACAGGAAGAGAAAATGATGGTGTAGTGACCATATATAAGCATACATATATATTCAGTTAAACTGCAGCAAACCAGCCTTAGTTTCTTTAAGACAAGGGTCATTACTAAATCATCTTTATCCCCAATTCCTTTGTGGTCATGAGGTTTCCTATCTTTAATCCTGATTCTATTCAACAAGATTCTTCTTTGACATATGGAATTGGATTCAGCAATGCCCTGTTGTGTATGCACTTTCACAACAGGAAATTGGAGTCCATCAGGTCTATATATATGATAGGTTCTATTATAGACTAAGCACAAACAGAGAATTTGTGATAAGATTTGAATCTCAGTCAGCTTTACATGCCTATAATCATAAATCCCAGGCACTTTACTAAGGTCAAAAATTCCTTTCCTTAGTTGGTTATGTTTACTGATGTCAAGACACATAACAATTCGATAGCTTGTCAAGTGGAGGACATTTTCTTTAACACCCGATAGCTTATCAAGGAAGGTCTTTCTTTTATTTTTTCCTTTCATGGATCCTGAGGATCCTGCCTCAACAGGCTTGTTCATTCTACCACCCTTTAAGGTCTCAATGACCATGGTGGGCATTGGGTCATTATGGGAATGAGTAAGCTCACTCCCATCTTGTTCTTTAGAGAAGAGGTGTTCAGACGCTAAAACCTTTTTGAAAGCTTTAATGTGGTTCTTCATATCATCATCTTGTTTCCTCATTGTTGCATACACCAACCCCCAAACCCAAAACAAGATATAATTGTATTTAGAGAGATTAGTAATAGGATTGATGATCAAGAAAGGAGAGAATGTGAGGGTAGAAAACCACCAGCATCTCTTTATGTAGGCATATAAATCATAGCATATAGCAAAGCTCGACTTCATAGTAATAGAGCAATCAGGTTTATGCGAAGAGAGATTCGACCTGGAATATTTGAAGTCTCCAATCTGCTCTGCACCATTCCAACAAAGCCATTTCTTTAGAGTAGCCTTCTGTCTCCATCTCTCGAGAAAGTGCCTCCCCAAGAACCACCGTGTTTTGCCCCCAAAACCAGCGATGAACAGTCCCGCATCAGAAAGAATTCTCACCAGCCCTAGCCTCCAATTTGCACGTTGTTCTCCCCCTTCTCAGCCCATGCCGCCAACATAGAATAGCAGGGAGAAGGACCATCAAACGAGCAGCCCGGAAGGCCCCTTCGGACGACCGGAAGAACGGAGTTGTAGTGGCGCTCCTTTGTACTGTCGGGCGAGATCTAGACAACGACGACCAGTTTTGACCTTCATTAGATCTACTTTCTTCATTACAATAGATTCTTGCCACAAATTCAAAGAGAAAGGCTTGGTTTAGGATCCAAATTCTCGATCTAGGGTTCTTGGATTGGGGATAAGTGCATTGTTTGGGGGCTAGGGTTTGAGGGGAAGGGGGTGAGAGTTTTCGGTGAAAAGGGAGCGTTTTCTTCATATTTAGACATTTAGGTATTGATGAGTCCTTAGAAATCTACCGTTTACTTCCCAGTTGCCAAGAAAAAAAACTCTTTTGAAAACAAAAAGAAAAAAAAAAGAAGAAAGAAAATGTAAACACAACCAAAGCCACAGATTTTGGAAAAACGTTGGAGTGTAGACTAACATACAAAAACTTCTCCGTTCTCTTCACTTGAAAGAAAACCAAATCTCAATTTCCTTTCTGTTGAGTCAAGTTGTTCTTTCCGTTTAGCCAAGTCAGTCGGCGCAAACCTTTATATCCTTGCTACAGCTGGGTCACGAGTCCTAATTACCACCAAAAGTGGGTTCATCATCACAAAAGAAAAAGAAAGAAATTGAAGACAAGTTTTAAAAGAGTTATCATAGTTTGATGCCATGCTAATAGCTTGAATCTGATACCTATATTCAAATTATTAGGCTAAATTGAAATGGATGAATCATATAAAATAATTAAGATTACTAATCAAATAATTAGTTTAAATGAATATTCTGGTTAATTTGTTATAAGAAAAAGTTATATTAGCATCCATTTCAAAGAGAGTCAAATTTAAATCATCTCTTCTTCCATTGTCCTTTTACAATGCTAGGATAATTCCTAATCTTTTACCTTTGGGCCTTTACTCAGTTTCTTCAATGGGAATCTGCAAATTCTAAATCTCGTAAAGGAGTTCAAATAAGCCTAAAAGGAAAAATTGTACCTCTTGGATTAAACCTCCTCCTTTATGGATAAAACTTAATTGTAATGCGTCTAAACAAAAAAAATTGGCCACTTATGCTAGCTTTATTATTAGGAATCATAATAGTACAATGAGTTGCTATGGAGGTGTCTTGAGGCCAAACAAGTGTCAGGGGTGTATATCAAAATTCTGAAATACATGTATGTACAAGAGTTCTCTAACCAGTGTGAGCACCCCAGGGGGGGGCACAGAGTTTTTCGAGGTAGGCGTAGGATTGCACCAAGGGTCGGCTTTGATTCCCTTTCTGTTCGCGCTTGTTTTGGATGTTTTGACAAGGGAGATCCAAGGAGAGGTACCGTGGTGCATGCTGTTTGCAGACGACATAGTGTTAGTGGACGAGTCGAGGGCTGGAGTTGGAGGAAAACTGGAAATCTAGAGAGAGACACTTGAATCCAAGGGCTTTATGTTGAGTAGGACTAAGACAGAGTATGTGGAGTTCAAGTTTGATCAAGGAGTTGAGACTGACAGTGAAGAGGTACGGTTGGGAGGCGAAGCTATTGCACAGAAGGAGAGTTTCAAGTATCTAGGCTCAGTGTTACAGAGCGACGGGGAGATCGACGAGGACATTAAGCACAGGATTCAGAGGGTTGACAAAAGTGGAGGGGAGCTTCTGGGGTCCTCTGTGACAAAAAGATCCCTCTCCGACTAAAGGGTAAATTCTATAGAGAAGTAGTCAGATCGGCCATACTATATGGGGCCGAGTGCTGGCCAATCAAGAAAGTGCAAGAGCAGAAGTTGAAAGTAGCGGAAATGCGGATGCTGCGATGGATGTGTGGGCATACGAGGTTAGATAGGATCAGAAACGTAGAGATCAGGGACAAGTTGGGAGTAGCTAGTATAGAAGCAAAGCTACGTGAATCGAGACTCCGTTGGTTTGAACACATTCAGAGGAGACCGCCAGACGCACCAGTACGGAGGAGCGAAGCTCTGGACAATGGCACTGTACAGAGGGGTAGAGAAAGACCGAAGAAAAGCTGGAAGGATGTGATAAAGCAGGACCTCACCTTTCTGGATGTTTCAGCTGACTTGGCCCTGTGTAGAGAGCAGTGGAGGCAGAAGATCACGGTGAAGGAGCGTTGAAGCCTTCTAGGCAAGGACGCGTCTTATATTTACCTCCCTTGGCCGTCCCTGGCCGAGGTCCCCCCCTATCACCCTTGGCCGCCCCAGGCCGAGGTCACCCCCCCCCCCAAAAAAAAAAATCCTTGGTTGTCCCCGGCCGAGGTGCCCCCAATCCCCCCCTGTTGGGTTGTTCCCGACACACCCTCCCGGCCTTGTACGGGGCAATGGTGTATACATCTTGACCCCCCAGATCCCGCCTCAATCGGGAGCCAACTGGGTCAATGTTGTTGTTGTTGTATAATAGTACAATGTCAGTCTTAAAAGCAGAGGCGTCTGCTCTTCTAGAAGGTCTAAAAGTTGTTGCGACTTTGCAGATTGATAAACTAATTATTGAAGAGGACAATTTAATTCTTATAAATTCTTTAAAAAAATGTTTGGAAAGTTCCATGGAAAATATACTCTATTATTCAAGATATCCGTAATTTAGTGTCGAGTTTCCTGGTGTGGTTTTTTTCCCATTGTTTTAGGGAGACTAACTTAGCCAGTGACTTCTTAGCAAGAAGACATGTCATGTCAGTATTCTACAGATTCGTCATGTAATTTCTTCCTATTGTCTGGATTTGTGTTTTGATGAGATCTCTTTAGTAAGGTTAAGACTACTGTTACGTCTTCAACCTTTAGTGTTTAATTTTTTCAAGATCATCCGCTAGTAGCTCATTGTTAAAAAAAACCTTAAACAAAGATGAGTTGGAAAAAAAATACTCTCAAACATAGAAAGCAAATGTAGTAAAAGTACAAGATGCAAATTGTCTCGCACAAAAAATTGCCTTGCCATTGTTTAGATCAATTCATATATATCATAGAATTCTAATCAAATATGAATATCTAAATACAACAAAATTCTAGATATCACCCTGGCTTCCCTACTAAAATCCAAAACTGAAGTCCCTCCTTCAATAATTGCCACTCCAAAAAAAAATCAACCGATAAGGCATCAGAAACCTTACCTACCTTCTGCTGTTGCTATTGGGTGCCTTGGCTTTGTTCAAATCAGCAAGTTCCTCAACAAGCTTCCTCTCATCATCACTCAGCTTCTTAGGAATCTCCACCTGAACCCGAACTAGCTGATCACCTCTCAAGTTCGGCTTATTCAACAAAGGAACGCCCTTCTTCGCCATCACCAACGTTGTCCCGGGCTGTGTCCCAGACGGTATTCTCAAATCCACCATCCCGTCCACTGTAGGAACCTTCATCGTAGTTCCCAAGATGGCGTCTATATACGAAATCTTTGACGTGTACAGAATATTTGTGTCGTCTCGTTTCAAAACCGGATCCGGTAAAACATCAATCGCAACAAACAAATCCCCGGGGGCCCCTCCTTTTCGGCCCGCATTACCCTCCGATCGGACCCGCAACCTACTACCCGAGTCGACCCCAGCCGGAACTTTGAGGCTTATACGTTTCGACTTCCTTGACCGGCCGTCACCGTTGCATTTGCTGCAAGGAGTGGAGTTTTCCCCTGCCCCTCCACATGCTGAGCACGTGCTCACTTGCTGGAAGACGCCAAGTGGGGTCCTTGCTGAGGAGATGACCTGGCCTTGACCGCCACATGTGTTGCATTTTGTTGGGCGGGTCCCGGGTTTTGCCCCAGACCCTTCACAGGTCCCACAAGCCTCTAGACGGGTTATTTCGATCTCTTTCTCGACACCAAATATGGCTTCTTTGAAGTTTAGAACTAGATTGTAGATTTGGTCTTCGCCGTCTGTGGGACGGTTCCTATTACTTCTTCCACCCATGCCTCCCATCCCACCCATGCCACCCATGCCTTCGAATAAGGATTCGAATAGGTCAAAGGGATTGCTAAAATCCTGTTAGAGCAGAAAATTTGAGGATTTGTGATAAAGTAAAGGTGGATTTATAGGGAAGAGAGTGGTATTGACTTACTCCCATGCCCCCGGCTCCAACTCCTTTTAGCCCAGCCTCTCCATACCTGTCATATATAGAGCGTTTTTCATCATCTGACAGTACCTGTATGTCATTTATCATTGTTTATAAGAATTATGATGTACAGTAAAATATGTGCAAAGTGTTGCAGGTAAGAACATAAACCGAGATTTAATTAAAGGTCCTACCTCATAAGCATTACTAATGTCTTTGAATTTCTGCTCTGCACCAGGCTCCCTGCAACATGGGAATAGCAGAGTAAGGTAAGAAATAATGTAGACTTAGTTGTTGAAATATATATATATATATATATATATATATATATATATATATATATATATATATATATATATATATATATATATATAAATGATGGAGGACGGAAACGTCCGTAGAGAACATGAGCTATCATGTGCAAGAGTAACATGAGCTTTTCTGTAGACATCAGGAGGGTAACTTGTTCTTTTCTTTTTCTTTTTTGGGGGATGGGGGTTAGGAGTGTTAGGTAGGAGAAGGAAGAGGAAAATGAACTTACTTGTTCACATCTGGATGGTAGCTCCTTGCAAGTTTCCGATAAGCTGAAAAAGTAAAATGAAAAGGTATACGGTCATAAAAACCATAGATCATAACTCTTCATAGCATGTTATGTCATGTCTCAAGTTGAAATGTAACTAGATTGAAGCTCAATTTGTACACGCAAGGGTGTAGAATAGTCGATAATAATGTGTCTTAATTCATAATAATCTGTTTTATAATGCGTTATGACTTGTGACATAGAAGTAAAATGTTATGAGAAGAACCTCTGACTCGAGAAATTTTTAAGGTAGGAAGTGGCTCAAATCAGCTAAGTTGTAGTAGCAGAGATATGGGTCCCATATGTCTAGTAATAGTGGATGGTTAACTTTCATTACAGAACAAATAACAAAACCACAGCTTTAAGAACCCATAGGTTGACCACACAACAAGCATGAGTTATTCTAATACCTAACCACTATCAAAGAAAGGAGCCTTGAGACCACCTCACTGAGACAAGAACCTGTTATACCATCCAATAAATGTCTTAATGCATTAGAAAAACTCCAAAAAAGTTATTACAGGGTTTATGTGCATGAGAAAAATAAGGTTAATAGATTTCCTTCATGCAGCCTCAAGAGTAATGGAACCCTTTATAATTATAGGAATTTATGACCATGAAATCTTTCAACTAAGTAAGCCAACATCTTAAACTCATTAGCTAAAGAAACTCTTGGTTAATGGAACCAATTCCAAATTCCAACACAACACTCTTCCACACAAGCTATTTGAGATTTGTTTCCAGCTCCGTTCTCCAACTTTGTTGATACCATAACAGAGTTACAGAATATCACATGTTTTTCATTCTTTTTTGATTCGGTGGAAATGCAAATAATAAACTTTCACAAGCTGCCAAATTTAAGTGATAACTACTCACCACTCTTTATTTCTGATTTGCTGGCGTTTTTCGAAACTCCAAGAACAGAATAAAAGTCCTGCACACAGAAAATATATGATCAACTTCTTGCAAATGCAGACTGAGACTAGAGGTTCTAGAAAGGCACAAGTACTTATGCTAGTAGCCACAATCACAAGGAATATTGTCAATTAAGATATAACTGGTGGCACTATTCTGAAAACTGAATAACAATATTCCAGATTAACATTCTCTGATTTCTAAAAAAAGTGAATAAATACTCATCGAAGGGAGTTTTAGAGACATAACCATACAAAGCTGCACTAGTTAACATCTGACAGTTGAATATCATTTTACATTGCCAAAGTGGGCTAAGAGACTTACAGCATCAGCTCTAACAATGAAACGAGATCCCCTCCTATGAACTGCACTTTGAGATGATCTAGTATTAAAGAGAGCATGCAAGGAGTCTTGTGAAAAGATAGATGAGCTGAGTGATGGCAACGATCTTATCTTGGTAGTACCACTGAAAGAAAAAAAATTGCACTGATGTTTCAGTGTATCTTATAATTTACAGCAGTCACATGAGATGTTCTTCCAGGATCACTGATCATCTAAAAAGAATAGATTTTCCTTTGCCATGAAGCTTATTGCACCAGTGAAAAACACCAAAAAAAGTATTTACAAAAAATCTTGTGAGTGAATCTAGATGTATGCCAAGGTGAATAGAACGACCGCGGCAGGAGAATATGAAATAATAGATTTGAGCTATAATTTGTGCCTGATTGCCTGAGTTTAAGATCAGTGTTCATTTCTTTCTTTCTAGCCACAAAGTAACTTGAGGGGCAATACAGCAAGATCACTACCATTTCAAAGATCTTAACGTCTTAAACAAGCAAATTCAAACTTAACGGAATTAGTAACTTACCAGAAGATTGAATGTAAATAGGTTTCTGGACTAATGCAGGGGCAAGATGTAGATTGATGAAAATTAAGAAACTCAGTTATGCGTCCTAGATTCCTATGATGAAGCACATCATATTGTGACCCCCCAGAAAAAAAGAACTCGAATTGTAAAGCTAAGGTTGCAATCAAAAGCACTTACCAATTCAAAGACATTACAACTTTATTTTCCCCGCCACATCTAGGTGTCAACTGTGGATGAAGACCCCACTGAGCTGACCATGTTGTGCTTCCGCAAGGTAAAATGGCCATCTGATACTACTCAAGAAAGAAAAACCCGTGCTTTCCAGAAAGAAACAAAGAAAACTGAAGATAAACTCCTCACAATGTGCTGCAAGCAAATCATAAAAACGAGGTAAATAGCCTGTTAGAATAGCTACACCTACCAACAACCAATTCATTGTTCCCTGCTCATAAAAATCAAACTAAATACAAATTTCACTTTCAAATAGAATTGCAACATCACAATGAACTATGAACTCAATTCATAGCTTTAGTACTTGTTATTACTCGCATCAAACTAAAAACAAATTGCAAATGATATCAGGAAACCACGGGATAGACATGACTGGCTCTCAACAATTCCAGCACAAACCTAGTTTCACCAAATTGAATTCCATGACGCAGAGAAGAGGGAAATCGGAGGCGTTTCACAAGGATTGATACATAGAAACTGGAAATACAGCAGAATTTACAAACCAAGGAACAAAAAAATTACTGCAACTGAAGATGAAGAGGGGAGAGCAAAGCACGAGATTCAGAAGACGGAAGAAAGAGAGGTGGAAACCTGGTCGCGGAGAAGTGGGAGTGGAGGAGGAGGAACCTTATCAGAAACCTTCTGCGACTGCGAGCACGGTGTCCTCAGCAGCCCAGAGGAGGAGAGAGAACAGCCCTAAACCTTGCAAAATAAAATCCGATTATTATTATTTTCTCATGAGGTTTTCTTGTACTTCTTTTTTAAACTGCTTGTGTGCGTCAGTTGTGTGTGTGTGTTTTTTTTTTTTTTTAGCACGAAAGAATTAGGTTGAAACGGAATCAACCTACAACATCCTATGGATGACAACCTATTTTCCCGAGTATATCGAAATTTGATTATTTATTTATTTTGATAGAAATACAACTTAGCATTAAACCAAATCAGTGTTTAGTACATCATAAAACTCTAACGAAAAGTAGAAATTAGATGAAATAAAGAACGGTTCTTTTGGACGCCATCTACTAAGCCAATCTGCTGCACGATTAGCCTTTCGATTATAACTAGTGTTAGACCCGAACTATGTACGGATTATGACAGATTTAAATAGTTTTTATTAGTTTTCCAACAGTTTTTAACACTCAAAAAATAATTGTGAAAATGTAAATGCTTGGGAAAAATCCAACACACAAAATATGTATATATAGCACATTCTTAGGAGGTAGAACTTTCAAATTTCTAATTATTATTTACCCATTAAAAAACAAAATACTTAATTAATCAATATGTTTCTTATTATATTTATTTATTTTGTAAATATGTTACTTGAAATTATAAAAATGAATCAAGATATGTATTTAGGTGCAATGAAAACTAACGTAAATAGTTTTCTTTAGATAACTTCGAATCGTTACTTTTGAATTGCTATTTTGAAGTAAAATTTATCATCCTAACCATCTATACAAATAGTTATTTTGAATCGTTAAGAAAAAAAATCATTATTAAAAAATTTGTGTTGGTTAGATAACTTCAAAATATAATGTTTTAGATCGTTAGAATGCTAAAATCTTTTGGATCAAATGTTCATTAAGAAAATAGTTTCTTTTAGATAAGTTAAAATAATTATTTATATGAGGTTTTTAGAATATAATGAAATATTTTTTAATCAGATTTTCATTGAAAATAATTTCTTTATGATATCGATTTGTATCATATCATTAGAAAGATAAAATCTTCTTAGATCAATTTTTTTAAAGACCTAAATAGTTCTCTTTTGGGTCAAAATTTTTCTTGTCTATAACTATATATTAAATATGTCCCTTTTCGAGCCACCAGAACTATTCTGGCCCCACCTCATATTTACAAAATTAATTTTTATTTTTTATATTTTAACTTTACCCTATTATATTGTTCTTTAACTATTTAAATATATCTTTAACATCAAACAAATATCTATTTAGTATAACAATATCTTTTGAAAACTTCCTTATACAAATATTTAAAATTAAAGATAACAAATTTAAAATATTTTTAAATAAGTATAAATATCTTTTACCTTTTAGCATGTTGTCTTTTCACAAAATTATTTATAAATATATTTTTTCCTTTTATAATAAAAAAATTAATGATAAGTACTTATAATGATTAAAAAAAATAGGTAATATCTATAAATATATATTAAAGTTGTACCTTTTCGAGTCACCAAAACGATTCTAGCCCCACCTTATATTAAAAAATTAATTTTTATTTCTATTATTATAACTTCTTTCTATTAAACTCTTTTTAATTATTTAAATTTATCTCTAACATCAAAAAATATTTATTTAGTATAACAATATTTTTTGAAATCTTCCTTATACAAGTATTTAAAATTAAAGATAAAATATTTAAAAATTTAAATATAAATATAAATATTTTATCATATATCTTTTGATGAATTTATTTATAGATATATAGTGATTTTCTTTTATAAAAAAAATTAATGAATAAATAGTTAAAATTTTAAAAATTAATAAAAATTAATAATAAAATATTTAATAGATATTGAAATATTTGATAAACTCTAAATTTACGTACATGAAAAGTAATAAAATAGGAAGAATATAAAATAAAATACTTATATTAAAGTTTATATTATATTTTTATTTATTTATTAATATCCTATTTATAATGTTTATAAAATATCGAATCGTAGTCGTACATGGTACGACGGGTAAAACTAGTTTAAATAATAAATTAAATAAAGTAATAAAAAATAAAGAAAAAATAAATAGAATTGAGATTTATCAAAAAAGCATTCTCAATGAAAATTTTCTATCAAGTAAAAATCACATGTTTACACTGTTAAGAGATACAAAGAAAACTCTCACGAACTGGTCTTTGTTTGAATTAATGGAAGATTATCATGGATATCTGAAAAAATAATAAATACAATTAGCCATTCACAAGCATAAATTCATTAAAAAAAATAAGCAAATTCCAAAATACAAATCACCAAAAAACTCTCACTCAGCCCTTAACGAAATTTTTTAGGGATATAAAGCAAGACAATGAAGAAGAAGGAGAATAGATGATAAATTTTTAGATTTTTATCACTGGCGACATGGAGATATATTGGTATGAAGATGGAGAACGTAAAAATGGAGAGTTGTGGAGGATTTATAAAAAAATCATAAAAGTTAGAAGTTATAGCAGTTTCAAAGAAAGTGGGATAATGGGTAATTTTTTGATAAAATTTATTAAAGTAATTGTAATTTTAATCTACTCAGATGATGACACGTGGTTGAAATTTTTCTAAAGACTTGGTTTCTACTTTACAATTGTACTAGGATAGATGACTCCAACAGCAATAATCGAACATCAAGCTTTGTTCAATCACCAAAGCCATATGATATTTCCAAAGACCGTAAGTGGAAGCTCTCCCTTCTTTGCCAGCATAATGACCTTCAATGAATTTGATTCAAACTCAATACGGTTTAGCCCAAGAGAAGACCCAAGGCGAAGTCCCCATAGCGCCGCTTCAGCCTCAACTACATCTATCGGGGTTCCAACCTGAATGTGTTTCGAACCAGCAAAAATTACCTCTCCCTGTGCATTTCGTCCAATGACACCAACGCCAGCTTGTTTTCCTAATACTGATGCATCTACATTGATTTTGATACAATCCTGTTGTGGCTTTACCCATTTTGTACTAGAGACCTTCTATGGACTAGATAGATTGTGTTCCTTGAACCGATAATGCTGGAAATCATCAATCAGAGAAACACAACCCTGGATAATGTCACCAATATCCTGCTGTCCATCAGCAAACAGAACAACATTTCTTGATTTCCAAAGCCCCCAGCAGATACATGCCCATAGTTGTTGATCATGTACAGGAAGCTCTCGAACTCTAGCTGCCCAATCAAGAAAAGAAGTCAACTCACTCCCCAACTCAGCAATGTGCGAAAACCGTTCCCAAACAAGATTTGGAGTTAAACATCCCCAAAGAACATGCATCATAGTTTCCGGTTGTCCACAAAAAACGCAAGTTGGGTTTTGTAAAATATGGCGCCTACATAAATTATGCTTGCAGGGTAATATATCGCTCGTTGCTTGCCAGAGAAAGGATCTAACCCGTGGGGGTACTTGAATGCTCCATAAATGCTTCCACAAATTGGCTTTCAACACTACATCAGTAGAATCACCAGCACCAGAAAGAGATTTCTTCTACGATTGCAGCAAATGATAGGTTGATTTAACTGAAAACCTTCCGTCTGACGTGTAGTACCAAGTCAATCGGTCCTCTATAGGTGGATCAAGCAAGTGAATGGTAAGAATAAATTCAGCATCCTTTGGCAGAAATAAATCACGAATTGTGCTCTCTTTCCACACACCAAAATTCCAATCAATAAGATCTGCAACCGTGAGATCAGCATTTCCACCAATGAAATTACCAATTGGCTTAAAAAGTAAGGGTCTTGGCAACCAGCGATCGTGCCATACTCTGATGGAAGAACCATTACCCACCTGCCAGAATAAGCCATCCAACAGCACAGTTCTTGCCTTCATAATGCTCCTCTAGCAGAAGCTGGGATTGTATCCAACCTCTTTTCCAGCTCTTGAAAGAGAGTTCGACTTCCAGCCTATTAATTTCTTCCACACTCGTTCTTTGACTTGATCAAAAATCACCTTCTTCGACCGGCCAACCATAGTAGGGAGTCCTAAATATCTTTCGTGCTTATCCACTTCCTGAACCTGGAATATTTCTTGCAAAGCATCTCGTTGTTCCCGACACACATTCTTGCTAAACGACAATCTTGATTTACTCAGATTGACTTGTTGTCCCGATGCTTCTTCGTAAACCTAGAGGATATTCACAATTTCCCGTGCTTGTTGACACGTAGCGTGAGTAAACACAATGCTGTCATCAACAAAGAATAGATGCGAAACCGTAGGTGCTGTCCTAGAAATGCGTATTCCATGGATACACCCCTCTTCTTCTCGTTTCCGAATTAAAGCTGAAAAGCCTTCGGCCACAAAGAGGAATAAATAGGGGGAGAGTGAATCGCCCTGCCTTAGCCCATGTGCCGAAATAAATTCAGTTGAGGGTCTTCCACCCATCAGAACAGAGAACGACACCGAAGATACACAACGCATCAGCAAGTTGATCCATTGTTCATTCAGCCCTAGACATCTCATACTCTGTTCAAGGAAATTCCACTCCACGCGATCGTATACCTTGGCCATATCAAGTTTGAGAGCCATGAACCCTTTCTTGCCGGACTTTTTAGTCTTCATGTAATGAAACAACTCAAACGTAGCCAACACATTGTCTGTTATCAGTCTCCCCGGAACGAAAGCGCTTTAAGAAGAAGAAATGACTTTGTGTAGAACTTGTTTTAACATGTTAGCCAACACCTTGGATATGATCTTATAAATGACATTGCATAAGCTGATGGGACGTAAATCCTTCATTCTAAACGGGTCAATAACTTTTGGGATCAGAGAAATGAAAGTATGATTAAGACGTTCAGGAAAAGGGGATCCATTGAGAATGTTTAAAACAAAAGATACTACCTCGGGCTCGACAATATGCCAATGTTGTTGATAAAACAATGTCGACATACCATCCGGACCCGGGGATTTAGTAGGGTGCATAGAGAAAAGAGAAATTCGTACCTCTTCCCATGAAAATGGACGCATGAGCATTGAGTTATCCTCATCCGTCATAAGCGACGAGAGTCCTTGAGGAGTCGGAAGAGTGTGTGTGCTAAGATCAGTTTTAAATAAGCTTTGGAAATATTCAACCGCAACTCTTGACATATTAACACCACTACGCCACTCCATGTCGTCATCATCTACAAGGCGCCTTAACTGATTACGTTTACGTCGCCCATTTGCTTTTCTATGGAAAAAGGCCGAGTTCATGTCAACCCACTTGAGTTCATTTGCTTTGGCACGTTGATACCATAAGAGTTCTTCCTTCGCCATAAGATCCCACTCTCTACTTTCAACTGCCCTTCTCCTTGGAACCAACTGACCGTTCATGCCCATCTTATTAAGCCTACGTAGCTCGGCCCTAACATCAGCCAATTGAGCAAAAATGTTGCCAAACTCTGCTATGTTCCACGATTTCAACTCCTCAGCACACCGTTGTAACTTCCCCATCACCCATGTTATGTTATTGTCTATACTCGGCTTTCGCCAGGCATTACCCACAACAACTTCACATCCCTCGTTTTGAACCCACATGGCTTCAAAGCGGAACAAACGTGAACCTCTGACCTGCTCCTCCTCCCCATCTATGCAGCAAAAAGAGTCTGTTAAAATCGGAACGTGGTCAGATCCAAAATGCTCAACATGTCTTTCAACCCCATTCAGAAATAAGTCAAGCCACTTTTTGTTTGCAAAGCCACGGTCAAGTCTTTCTTGTATGAAGGCAACTCCTATCCTGCCATTGTCCCACGTGTATCGGGAGCCGGTCCATGGTAGTTTTGAGAAACCAAATACATCTATAGCTTGACTAAATCCCATCATCTATGCCCAGATCGATTCTACCCCTCCTTCCTTCTCCTCCCGTCTAAGAACTTGGTTGAAATCACCAACACATAACCAAGCTTCATGGTCATCTTCCGCTAGCCTTGAAAGAAGTTGCCATGAATTGTGTTTCTCCTCATTTGTTGGCCATCCATAAAACCCGGTGAACCTCCACACCTTAGCTTCTTTTACCTCCTCAATATCAACATCTATATGATGTCGTGTAAAGGTTCGAATACTGACCTGTAGCCCTTCCTCCCACATCAAACATAACCCACCAGATTTTCCAATATTATCCACAATGAAACAACCATCAAAACCCACTCTCAGCCGAACTTCATCCATTTTCTTCTTTTCACACTTTGTTTCCATTAGAAAAATCAACCTCGGGGCCTCACGTCTCACTAGACTAGTGAGTCTACCAATTGCACGGGCCGTCCCCAATCCCCGACAACTTAACAGGTCTGCCTCATCAACTTTGATAACACCTCCAAATATTTGACCGATTGCCTTCGTTGTCTTGAGATTCATAGCATCTAGAGGAAGGTCGTAGACCTTGATCCAAAAGGCAGTTTTAGTGATCTTGATTCGAGATGGTTGTTTTGCCCCTGGTTCCTTTAGTGCAAGAAGGGGCCTGTCGAAAGTCCATGGGCTCCCTTCTACCACTCGGTTCTTGTCCTCAACAGAAGCAAATTTGAACAAGAACAAGTTGTTATGCATTTCTCTGAACACAAATCCTTTGCCGATTTTCCAAGCACCTCTCATAGTAGTTTTTAAAGCATAAGAGTTAAACGGACGGGTTGTGAGCAGAGTACCCACCAACACCGTCGAGTTTTGATCTGGTGAGTTTTCCGTCTCCTTGGTGCTCCCCTCACTCTCTATACACTCCTCCTCGGTCAAATGCAAGTCTCTCTTCATGCCCTCCGCCATTCCAAAGCCTAAGTAACTGATCCAGCACACACACAAAACCGGTGACGCCTGAACGATGACGACGGGAAACCCTAGCTCCCACGGCCAGTAACTGGAGAGAGGCGAAAGATGCTTAAAAACTGTCAAAATTAGAGTTGCCAGAAGAAAACGCTCTCTATTGCCCGAGGGAGAAACTATGTGCATCGAAATTTGATGGGTGTTACATGAATGGCGTAGTCCCGCAATAAAATCCGCTACCTTATTACAATCACGAAGTACATGTTGTATTATGACTACCTTAAACGACTGCAGGATAACCCAAGTGTCTGAGATTAAAATCTCAATTTCCCACGGACATGATTTACTTCCTTGTATAGCATATATTACAATCGGTTCAGCTAATGTGTGCCCACAGGTACACAATAAAAGTGCTAATTTGGGAAATTATTTCAAAACAATCCCCTAAATTAGAATTAAAGAACCCTTTTAAAATAAATCAAATTAAAAAACAATTACTAATTTACTATTGTGTGTTCATGGGCAGTTGGGCACACATTAGAAAAATCCTATCACAATTAAGCTATCTCCTTCAATCATATTCTTTTGCATATTTCTTCTTTTGGTGTCACATATTGCCTCATAAATTCTGTAATATCCGTTAATTCTAATTTAATAAATGAGTATTTATTTTAAAAATATTTTTCTCTAAAATAGGGAGTTTAATTATTTTATAATTTTCTTAGTGTATTCTTAAAAAGTTATAAAAGGTTATCACAATGGCAAATAAAAGTTAAATAAATATAATTAATAAGAATTTCGGATTTGATTAATAATAATTTACAATACAAGTGAAAGTACAAAGAATGGGCAAAAATAAAAGGGCGAGAGAGGGACTCGAATTCACGACCTCTTGCACCCTTCTCACACTCACACACACTCAAATCCGCTATGCCATTGTAAATTTGTAATTCATCTAACCATTAAAAACTTTTTATTCTTTTAAACCCTTTCTTCCTTCTTCTTTCCAAATTGAAATCAGACTTGATAGTCTGATTAACGTTCAACAAATGCATGTAAATTTTCTTCTCCAATAACCATGGTTGCTTGCCTTTCTCACCAAAGACAACCTCACCCTATGTCATCCTTCAACTAACACAACTCCACCCAATCCCCATAGAGCTTCTCCTCCATCAATGGTCCATTCAAGTTGTGGTGGATCCATGGAAGCTCCAATTTTCCGTATTTAAAGGGGCTGAATTTCATTGCAAAACTCACACATCTCTTCTCTTCTCTTCCTCTAGTGAAATTGCTCTCTTTCAATTAAAAAATCAGCCAAGAAGCCATAGTTTTACTTGCTGAATTTTTCCTCTAAACACCTCAAAAACACTAGTATTCCTTCCCCAAACCACCCCCGGACCACCACCGAGCCACTGGCCCACCCGTGTGCGCCGCCCGAAGCCCCGTCGGACCACCGTTGGCCTGTGGTGCCGCCCCTGCCTCTCCCCTGTCTTCTCCTCTGTTCAATTGTACGTAAATCATGTACACATAGAAGGTTAAATCTATTTTTTTTAATTATTATTTTAACCCTTTTATTTTATTAAGTAAATATTTTCATCATATTATAATAACAATAAGGATAGAAGTTGTTAGGAACATCAGATTTTAATTTTATTATTTTCCTTATGCTTAAATGGAATAAAATCAACATGCGTGTGAATTTTATAAAAAGAAATAAAATATGGATGGACATGGAAAAAATGTAAATAAATTATAAGATTTTTATATCTGATTTCTAAGCATAAAAAGTATGTTTTAATAATATTTTTACCTTGCTTGGATTTTAATTACATTAAACAAAAGAAATAGAGCTTGAGGAAAGGATTATTAAATGAAGGCTTTATTTAAATAGAAAAATACTTGCATATCTTTTAAAGTCATATTATAAGCATGGAAATATTTTGGATAAGATATTTTGTAATGAAATAATTTAATATGATTAAGTTGAAGACTAAATAGAACTATTAAGATATTTGCATGCTATAAAAGAGCTTTATTTGAATTTATAAGTATAGTAGTTTAATAATAATATTTGACCGGACTAAAGTCGTTGTGCCAAGTCAAAGATAAAACCCTAGTTAACAACCTAGTATAGTTGATAAGTCGGGGTCGAACCAAGGGAATTCGTACTCCTAAATTAATACTTTTACCAACCGAAAGTAATAAAAATATGGGATTTGTGAATTAAGCTATAAAACTAAGCAAACAAAAACAAATATGAAAACAAGTTGAATTTCTTAATCAGATTATTAAAACGAATTCATCCATACAGATCCACTTTGATAAGGTTGTTTGATCATTGATTTGCAATAAATTCTTTTTATTCTCTTGGTTAATTCTGATCCTAATCATGGATAATCGCAGGTCTACGAGCCAAGCAATACTTAATACTGAATGAAACGATCAATTCAATATTAGCATGAAATACAAGGATAATTGGGATACATGCAATTGTAATCACAACGAGCTAATTAACAAAAACATGCAAATACCTCTCTTTCTTAATGAATCTAGTCCTACGAGTCCTAGAACTTCAAGTTTGCTACTAAGATCAAGTTTTACTACGAGAAAACTCAAATCTAGCAATAGAATATAATCAAGTTCAATCAGGTGATCAGACTAATAGAAATCAATCACATTCATAGGAATTCAAGCACAAGAGAGATAATTATCAACCAAGGAAAGGAAATTAAATACCAAATCTCACAAACTTAAAAATCAAAGCTTCAAAGTATGAACGAACTCAGAAGGTTTAGTTCTCCATAAAACTCAATAAGCTCTAGGTTAAAACTAAAAGGATGCTCTTTCTAAACTGCTTACGAACTAGGTCTTTTAAATACTAAAACAACCGAGTAAAAACTAATAATAAAAATATAATAAAACATAAAATAAGGGAAAAACGATGGCATCGCGGAACACGGCCAACCGCGAGCACGATACTCGGCCGCGGGCGCGGCTACTGCGGCTACACAGCCTCGCGGATATGGACATCACCGCGGTCTCGGTAAGATTCCGCGCCCGCGGGTCTTCTGTGTAGCGGGTCTTCAGCTCAAACTTAGATTTCTTGTCTTCAAACTCTTCTTCTGTAGGCATTACTGATTTTACAATTAAACGCTCTGATCTAGCCTAAAACACTCAGAAATCATATAAAAATACCTAATTACGCTGTATAAAATCCAGTGTATCAAATTCCCCCATACTTAGATCAACAAAATCTAACAAACAATACAACAAAGATCCACAGGAAGCAATGAGGGAATATGAAAAATCTCTAACACTCTCAACTCACAACCCGAACCCATGTAGAGAAACAAGAGCAAAAACATGAAAGCTCAACCACACACCTCACCAAAATACATATAAAATCAACTCTCAAGCTCTAAAAATCGTAGAGCGTCCTAGGATCTACCCGACATCTAAAATTTAATCCCCAAAGTAGAATGAAATCCTAAACACTCCAATTTTTCCACTCAATTCTACTTAGGCGCCCTTCCGGGTTTTCACCTAATCACTCATTTCATTTTTCTTCATAGGTGTGCTCACATATGCTCACATTTCTCATTAGCCTCTTATTACCCCAGCCTAATGCTGGTCCGGGCACCTGCAATTTTGCTTGAACCGCCCTTTCGGGTTTTCAGCTCAGCACATGATTTATATGTCTCTTTTTTTAAAACTGAAAACAACTGAATCAAAAAATTGAAAAAAAGATGCAACTATACATATATCACAAAACAGTGAATCCTCTCACCCATACTTAAACTCTTCATTGTCCCCAATGAAGCTAAGAAAAATAGAGCAAAGTATAGAAGAGGGAATCAGAAGACTCACTGCTGATCTGGTGGAGGGAAAGATGGGTAACTGACAAGCACTTTCACGTCGTTATAAAAGCACTGACAAAGAAAAGTCCTAACTTACTAACCTTAGTAAAGTGGAAGTAAGGTTCGAACCCACAAAGACTCGGAATATTTGTATTTAAGTAATATTACTAAATAAAAAGGGGGATTTTATGGTTGTAAACTAAAATCTAAATTATTAAAACTAACTAAAGTAAAGCAAGTAAATGTAATTTAAGATTCAAATATGGAGAAAAGTGTCCAACCAGTTTCGTATCCATTGCATACATGAGTTTTGATCCTCGATTATCCTTATTTCAATTTCCCTTGACTAATCTATTACGAATTTGTGAATTCAACCTTAATGTGGTTGTTAATATACACCATCTTTAACAACCTTGTAATCAATTAACCTAGAAAACCTTCTATGTCAAGTTGATCATGCAATTATGTTCAAAGCATTCAATAGAAACAATAATCATGAATTCCACCGTCTATTCACGAAGTCTTGTGATTAAATTCTCCGCCTTTGATTAACCTTATTCCACCGTCAATAAGTTTAATCAAAGGATTCATCCATGAATAATCAAATTCCATCGTCTATTTAATTATTCTAGTTGTAATACAACCTAGAAGTAAAATAGGTGATCAAGCTATTATAATCTTAAGTGAATTTAATCAATTAAGCACGGAGACATTCAATCTAGTCAAGGCAAACTAAAACAATTCAAATCTCACAAACAATCATGCATACAACTTCAACTAACTAGTTGGACATGAGAAAATTAGCTAGTCATTGTCATTGAAGAAAAATAAAACCTACAAGAGTCAAATTGATCTTCAATTGCAAAAACTAGGGTTTTTGTCTCCCACAAGTCTCCAAACTCAATTAAACTTAGAACATAAGAATAATAGATAGCATAATATCCAAATAAAACCTAAAGAAAGTATTTATATTATGTCTAAAAATATCCAAAAGAAATCCTAGAGTCGGCCCACAAGATCCCGCAAAGCCCAAGTTAGTGTCGCACAAACGCGCCGGAGCGCGGTTTGACACCCCCAGAGCGCGGTCGCGCTCTGCCCGTTTTTCCCGCGCTGTCGCCGCAGCATCTTCGCTCCTCCAGCGCGGTCTTGGCTTGGTAGCGCGGTTTGGTCCCTTCATTCTTGTCTTGTAATTTTCGCCTTGGATCTTCACTTCAATGCTCCCTATGCATTCCGAGGTTCCGTCCTAAGCCTTCCATCCACCGTCTTCCACCTTCCGACCTGCAATTATGCACAAAGACGCGTAGATTCCGAACTAAAAGAAAATAAAACTTAAACTAAAACTTAGAACGAAATCCTAACTAAAAATGCATAAAACGGAAATAAAAACATGCTCTAAGACCTATACCTATATGCTCTATCAAATTCCCCCATGCTTGAACCTTGCTTGTCCTCAAGCAAGACATAGAATCAATCACACCACAAACAAGCAAGCCATGATTTCAATTCATTTTCAAGAAGCACAAACTTAACCATGAAATCTTTGCATACATTTATCGAAAGTTTCAAACCAAGCTAAAAATCCATTCTAACCCTCACCAAGGTATATGTGTTTGCACTCAACACTCAAGTGTTTAAGGGTTTGTGTTTTTCGCTCAACAATCATCTTTAAATGTCAACTACCATATGCTTACATCAGTGCACTAAATCTCCACCACAAATGTTCAAATGCACAACATAAATCATGAGGTCTTTTTCAAGGTTGTGATGGGGCCAATGTATAAACAAGTAGGTGGGGTTCATTATATGGCCATGTGGTGCTAAATCCGGGAACTAGAACTAACTAAAACCCGAATTACATCAACACTCACTCTCAACACTTTTTCCCAACTTGTACTTCCTTTTCTTCCATTACTCTCTTTTAAGCACTTCTTTCTTTTGCTCAACTTTTGACTTTCTTTCTTTCCACAAACCCAATTGAGATTCACTCTTTCTTTTTCATTCTTCTCTCACAAGAACACTTTTGCAATTTATACATAGAATTCATCTCAATCAACCTTTCAAACCAACTTTACTCAAAGGATTTTCAATAAACATTCCCAACATCCTTAAACTTTTTCAACACTTTTCATTTTGGACATTCCCTTCTATTACACCTTTCACACTTTCTCACAACCCCAATGTACACAAATAACCCACAAAATTCCCCTAGTCAAATCCTAATTCCCGGATGAGGGTCAAGCTTATTCGGCTAGGAAAAATTTGTGTGGCGCTAATAAACAAGGCTAAAGCTCAAAACAATGGTTCTCCAAAACAAAGGTATAATGTAGGGTGGATAAGGATATATATGAGATAAAGAAAATTTGCCTCAATCACTTTTATATCATGCATTCAAATCATATAATGTGGCCTCGAAAAAGAATATAAATGCAAGTTCTAGAGTTGAAACAATCAAAGTGATACACTCAAGAATTTCATGCAAAATTGGCATGTAAAGACTCAAAAGAAATCTCACAAGGCAAATTTTTGGTTAGAACTTCATAACTAGCTCAAGTTCTCACTTTCATGCATACTCCTTCATAATTAAGCAATTCTTATTTAGAACTTTCATCATAAACTTAACAAGTCATGGGATATGAAATCATGATCACTATTTAAACAAGTGGTTCCAAGGGGAAAAATGGATCCTAAATGCAAACAAATCATCATTTTTTTTCAAATTTTTATGGATTTTTCAAGCTTTTAATGAATGCATAACAAAAATAAACATGCACATGCAACTATATGATCTAACTAAAACCAAGCTCTCATGACAAAATAAATAACCCCCTTCCCCCATGCTTAAACATTACTTTGTCCCCAAAGTAAAAGAAAACATAAGTGAAACAGAAAACTAACCTTATCACAAGAACTTGTCAAACTCGGAAATCTACTCTTCTGGCGGCGGTGGTGGTGGGTATCCCGGGTATGGATACTCAGGAGCTGGATATCCGGGATAAGGCTAATAAGCAAAAGGCTGATAACCCTGCCTGAGAGCGCGGTCGCGCTCTGGCCGGTTTTGGCCGCGCTCTCGCCGCAGAAACTTGGCCCCTCGGAGCGCGGTTTATGGCTTGGTGGCGCGGGGGCGCTCTGGCTGTTTTGGCCACGGTCGGTCTGATATTCAAACTCCGAAATTTCTCCCTCCTCGGTTTCTTCCTCATGCAAGGTTTGTTGCTTGTCGGCTTTGGTTTCCAACACTTTACCACTACGGAGCGATATTGCATTCACATTCTGTTTAGGATTAAGTTCCGTCTGAGAGGGTAACCTGTTGGAATCTTTAGCTTCTAATTTGCTCATTGCCTTGGCAAGTTGGCTCATCTGATTTTCCAAGTTGGTGATGCTTGACTTGGTGTCTTGCTGAAATTGCCCCACAGATTGATGCATCAGAGTCATGTTTTTGGGTAAGGGCACGGATCATTTCATCTGTGGATAAGGATGGGCCTTGATTCGGTGCTTGAGGCTGAAAAGGAGGTCTAAAACCTGGAGGCCCGTTTGGAGGTGCATACTGTTGATTTTGATTTCCATACCTCAAATTGTGATGATCCTTCCAACCCGGATTGTACGTGGTTGAATAAGGATCATAAGCTGGTCTTCTTGCCCCATAGCCTTCAAGCGCATTAACTTCCTCCTCTTGAGCATGAAGAGTAGGACAAGCATCCGTCTTATGAGTAACATCGGAGCAGAAACCGCACAGCTTAGCTTATTGTTGTCCTTTCAACATGAATTGCCTGAACATTGACTTCAACTCATTCACCTCTTCATGTAAAGTCGTAGCATCGATAGAATTCGCAGCCTTCATTGTATCTCTTTTGCTAAATTGACGAGAGCCTTCAGAAAGTTCATGAAATAGATCAAAAGCTTCATCGGGAGTCTTGTTCAGGATGTTTCCTCCACATGCGGCATTAACATGTCAACGTTCTTCATCCAATAAGCCCTCATGAAGGTACATAAAAAGATCCATCCGAGAATAACCATGATAGGGACAACTTGAGATTAGCTTTTTGAACCTCTCATAATACTCGTAAAGCGATTCGTTCGGGAGCTGTTCAATGTTGCTAATGCTCTTTTTCATACTTGAGAGCTCTGTGGCTGGGAAATACTTCTCAAGAAAAGCCTTTTTCAGTTCCTCCCAAGTCTCAATACTGCCAGGAGCCAGATAATAGAGTCAGTCACTCGCTGCATCTTTCAAAGAGAAAGTGAAAGCTCTCAGCTTGATTTGTTCATCAGTAACACCATTTGGTTTCATGCTAGTGCAGACAGCATGAAAATCCGATAGATGTTTGTTGGGGTCTTCACCTGCCTTCCCATAGAATTGAGGAAGAAGGTGAATCAGTCCTGATTTCAGTTCAAATTGGACACCGTCAAGTAGTGCAGGTATCTTCACCGCCAATGGTTGTTGGGCCAAATCAGGTGCAGTCAACTGTCTTAGTGTCTGAGCCATCTCTGGTATTTCAGGAACGCTATCAAAATCAGAATCTGAAGAAGAAGCCAGGTTCAACGGTAGTTCCCGAGAAATCGCACGAGCTTGCCTGCGCAACCTAGAGATTGTCCTTTCGATTTCTGAATCAAACGCAACAAGAGATGGATTAGTAGCACGGGTCTGAACCATGCAAGTGGTTCACACCCAAAAGAAATAAAAAGTAACACTAGATAAATACAAATACTTTACCGAGTCCCCGACAACGGCGCCAAATTTGACAAGCACTTTTACGTCGTTATAAAAGCACTGACAAAGAAAATTCCTAACTTCCTAACCTTAGTAAAGTGGAAGTAAGGGTCGAACCCACAAAGACTCGGAATATTTGTATTTAAGTAATATTACTAAATAAAAAGGGGGATTTTATGGTTGTAAGCTAAAATCTAAATTATTAAAACTAACTAAAGCAAAGCAAGTAAATGTAATTTAAGATTCAAATATGGAGAAAAGCGTCCAACCAGTTTCGTATCCATTGCATACATGAGTTTTGATCCTCGATTATCCTTATTTCAATTTCCCTTGACTAACCTATTGTGAATTTATGAATTCAAGATTAAGGTCGTTGTTAATATACACTGTCTTTAACAACCTTGTAATCAATTAACCTAGAAAACCTTCTATGTCAAGTTGATCATGCAATTAAGTTCAAAGCATTCAATAGAAACAATAATCATGAATTCCACCGTCTATTCACGAAGTCTTGTGATTAAATTGTCTGCTTTTGATTAACCTTATTCCACCGTCTATAAGTTTAATCAAAGGATTCATCCATGAATAATCAAATTCCACCGTCTATTTAATTATTCTAGTTGTAATTCAACCTAGAAGTAAAATAGGTGATCAAGCTATTATAATCCTAAGTGAATTTAATCAATTAAGCACGGAGACATTCAATCTAGTCAAGGCAAACTAAAACAATTCAAATTTCACAAACAATCATGCATACAACTTCAACTAACTAGTTGGACATGAGAAAATTAGCTAGTCATTGTCATTGAAGAAAAATAAAACCTACAAGAGTCAAATTGATCTTCAATTGCAAAAACTAGGGTTTTTGTCTCCCACAAGTCTCCAAACTCAATCAAACTTAGAACATAAGAATAATAGATAGCATAATATCCAAATAAAACCTAAAGAAAGTATTTATATTATGTCTAAAAATATCCAAAAGCAATCCTAGAGTCGGCCCACAAGATCCCGCAAAGCCCAAGGCACAAACGCGTCGGAGCGCGGTTTGACACCCCCAGAGCGCGGTTGCGCTCTGCCCGTTTTTCCCGCGCTGTCGCCGCAGCAACTTCGCTCCTCCAGCGCGGTCTTGGCTTGGTAGCGCGGTTTGGTCCCTTCATTCTTGTCTTGTAATTTTTGCCTTGGATCTTCACTTCAATGCTCCCTATGCATTCCGAGGTTCCTTCCTAAGCCTTCCATCCACCGTCTTCCACCTTCCGACTTGCAATTATGCACAAAGACGCGTAGATTCCGAACTAAACGAAAATAAAACCTAAACTTAAACTTAGAACGAAATCCTAACTAAAAATGCATAAAACAGAAATAAAAACATGCTCTAAGACCTATACCTATATGCTCTATCAGTAACCTGGCCATTGAGTCTGAAAGAAGATAGCAGCCAGTCTCTGATGCTCAATAAGTGCATCCAAAGAGCGACCCAAAGCATCCTGGCGCACCGATAAATGCTCCAATCTACTCAACACCCGCTCCTCAAAACCCATCTCTGAAGTCCAGGGAAATCCAATAGGAGTAGATGTAGATGTAGATGGGTTAGCTCCACCCCAACCAACTGAAGAAAATGTGATGTGATTCCATCGACATCTGAGCCAATAATGGAGCACACGACGGAACACTTGGAGGAGCCACGACCTACCCTAGACGCGCCTACAAGTTTGGATGGTGGCGCGCCTTTGCGAGGGGATGAAGCTGGCGCACCCTTGCATAGGGTTGTTGACGCTCCTTTGCCAAGGGACGGCGCGCCCTTGCACCCACTCGGTGCGCCCTTGTATGGGGACGTTGGCGCGCCTTTACCAAGGGATGGAGCGCCTATGCACACGGCTGGTGGCGCGCCCTTGCCTAGGGCGGATTTCGGACTTGATGGTGCCAAGGCTCAAGGAACTACACCACCTTATCTAGGTCGTATTACGCGATCCCGAGCTAAGGCCATTCTATGTCAAGTACAAGAGGAGCTCATGGGGTGTAGCTTTCCGAGAGAGTGTATTGAAGATGGTTGGAGTCTTTTGTTGCTTCATGGTTCTAAGTGACAATCTTACGGTTAAGGACAATTATTAAGTTTTCGGGACTTCGGGTTAATTTATGTAATTTCCTTAAGTGAGGGGGATGATTTTGTAAGGCTTGGTAATAAGTTATATGGTCGGCCCTCACCTCCTCTTTCCCTTAGATTGGACAAAAACTTGTTGCTCTTTTTGCTTGCATTTTCAATTCAAAGTTTCTTGTTTTTGCTTCGTTCAATTCTCGTTGTTCAATTTATTGGTGAGTAATATCCGAAAATTCGGTCATCCTAGTTTTCTTGAGATCTTGGTGAGTCATATCCAAGTTTTTCAAGCATCCATATCCTCTCGTCTTCATCACCATCCACGACTTGCTTGGAGATTTCCCGGGTTCTTTCTTGGCGATCTCTTTGCACCATCTCCATCTCCATCGATCCGGCCATCAAGTGGTATCAGAGCCAGGTTAAGGTATCGCCATCTAAATCTTGTTCCGACCTTGAATTTCCACTTGTTGCAAGTTTTAGGTTCGAACTCTTAAGTGGTTGCATTGTTGTTGTTGTGTGCGGCCCTCACCGAGTTGTTGTCTTGTGTTGTGGACGTTTTTCTTGTCTTGAACTTGTTGTTGTCTTGGCCGAATTGATGCTCAGCCATGTCTGCAAAACCATGCTCAAAAAACGTCCAAGTAGAACACCAAAAGCCATCAAAATTTTGGTAGTTGAAGGTTGCATTTGTTGCGTGAATTAAAGCCTTTCTTTAGTGCTTGATTTAAGTTTGCCTTGCTGAATTTGGCTGAGTGAAAAACGTGTGATTTGAGTCCATAATCCATCTTTCTTTTGATCCCTTTATATCATTACATGCTTGTTGTCGGTTACAGTGCTAGGATACGGGAACGACACCAAGATGAAACATCTTGTGTTGTTGTTTAAGTGTCTTGAAATCCTTTATTGAATAATCAGAAAAACCTTGCCGGCGGCGTAAAGCTAATAAGGGTCCAGGCACAGAAAGAAAGATTAAGACTAGAAAAACCTTGTCCAGCGGCATAAAGCTAATAAGGGGCCGAGCACGGAAAGAGTAGTCATTTAGTAGTGCCCAGCAAAGGCCTACAAAAAGTAGTCATCTAGTAGTGCCTAGCAAAGGCCTACTCGAAACAAAAAAAATCAATTAATTGATTCGTAATACTTGGTGTTGAGTCTTGGTGGTTTAGTAGCTTCCTAGCATTGTTTTCCTAAGCAAGTGTGTGGTGAATTTTCTCTTTGTTGCCTTTGTTGTTTTTGCCTACTTGCAACTTGTCGGATTTTCATCTCGGGCAAGTATTGGTGGTTTATTCAAGTGACCTCTATACCTTGATCTTTGCCGTGTTTTTAAGATGACAAGTGTAGGTGATGAGAAGAATAAGGAACAAGTTGAAGAGACGTCCACTAGTTCGGTGGTTGCCATGTTGCAAACCATGCAACAATCTTTTCAACAATCCATGGAGGCTTGGGAGACTAGTTTGACTGATTTGGAGAGCCAAGTGCATGGCCGAGATGATAGAGCACGGGTGCCTCAAACGGGGGCTCTACTAAGTGTGCTACAAAGCGCTAACCAAGCGGAGTCGTTGCACGAAGAGGCCTCTACGTCTTACTTGCCAAACACGGAGGCGCAAGCATCCATCGGTGTGAGTACCTCCATGGGGATTATGCCGCCTTACATCCCTCCGACGAGCTTCCACAATCCACACTTTGTGGCTAATTCCGGGGTAAGGCCTTCATTCGCTACATTTCCTAATAATATTCCTATTAGTTCTACTAACTTTTCAGGATATGGAGCGCCGAGCTATCAAGAGGCCAATGCTGCAATGGTCACTCAACCCCACCTATTTTGCATCTACCAAGGCGTGTACAACCTCCTAGGGGGCCAGCCAATGTTGGCACCGGGCAGCCTTGGCATGGTGCGCTGGTGCATCATGAGGAACGACCCCGGGATCCCCATCACGACATCAAGCTGAGCGTGTCGACCTTTTCGGGCACCTCCGACGCCGATGCATGCCTTGATTGGCTTTCCAAGGTGGAGTCAATCTTTGACTTCTATGGATATGATGATGCGAGGCGAGTGGCCATGGCGGCCATACATTTTACCGACTTTGCTTACCAATTGTGGCTCGAGGATAAGGCCTTGAGGAGAGCACGTTGGATGCCTCAACTAAACACATGGCAAGATCTAAGATAGGCCTTAGAGGAAAGGTTCGTGCCTCAAGATTATACGGAGCGCATCCATGCCAAGTTGGATCAAGTGCGTCAAGGAAACCGGACTCCCGATGAGTTTTACAACGAGCTGCGTATGCTCATCTTTCGTTCCCGAGTACAATTTCCCGACGGGTATGTCATCTCTAAATTTGTCAATGGGTTAAATTTGGAACTAAAGAATGTTGTTAGTATGCAGCATTTTAATAGGGGTACCGATATTGAGCAAGTGCTTCATTACACCAACAATATCTACAAGCAACTTGCTCAACGGCGTTCAAGTTCAACCACTTCTCGAGCGTGGCAGCCATCATCCACGGCTCCTAAGGCACCACTAACTCAGTTTAGGAAGCCGGAAATAAGGAATGACTTGACTCCTCAACCGAGGAAAGATTTTCCCCCACGTCCTCGACAAGAAGGAGGTGTAAAGGCGAGCAACGTAAAGTGTTTCAAATGCCTTGGCCATGGGCACTATGCTTGGGATTGTCCCAACGAATGGAAGGTTCTCCTTAACTCCCAAGGGGAGTACGAGTATGAGGAAGAAGGGGATGCGGAAGAGGAAGAAGAGAGCCCCGAGGTTGAGGAAGACGAGCTCCACGTCACCTCCGAGGATGGAGAGTGCTTCGTGGTCCAACGAACGCTCTTCATGACGGAGAACACCACCACGCCTAGCCATAGAGAGGTTATCTTTCACACTCGATGCAAAATTATGGATAAGGTATGTAGTGTGATTATTGATAGCGGATCATGTTGTAACATTATTAGTCAAGAGGTGGGGGATCGCTTCTCCTTGAAAACTACTTGTCATCCTTTACCTTATCCTTTATGTTGGTTGAATTCTAACGCCCCGATCCAAGTCAAGGAAAGGGCTCGTATTTGCTTTTCTATAGGGCCTTACAAGGATGAGGTGGAGTGTGATGTGGTGCCGATGACCGCTTGTCATCTCCTTTTGGGGCGCCCTTGTCAATATGACAAGGGAGCTATTCATGATGGCGTCTCCAACGAGTGTCATTTTCAAATGGAGGGAAAGAAGGTGACATTGCATCCGATGACCCCCAATGAAATTATGTTGGACCACGCGGCGAAGGAGCAAAGAAAGAAGCATGCTCTTCGAGAGGGAAAGAAGGACAAGAATCTAGTTGTAGGCGGCCCTTCTACACCCTTACTTTTGGCCAAACCGAAGGAGATTCTTCATACTTTCAAAGGAAGTGGCGTTTGTCTTTTTCTTGTTTTTCAAGAATCTTATTTATCTTCCCAAGAATTAGTTGATCTTCTTCCTTCCATATCTACTCTTTTGCAGGACTTTGAGGAGCTTTTCAAAGAAGAGGTGCCACCGGGACTACAAATCGACTTTGTCCCCGGTGCCACCCTACCGAACTGTCCAGCCTATCGAGCCAATCCAGAGGAAACTAAGGAGCTTCAACGGCAAGTTCAAGAGCTCCTTGATAAGGGCTATGTGCGTGAGAGCCTCAGCCCGTTTGCCGTGCCCATCATTATTGTGCCTAAGAAGGACGGCACATGGAGGATGTGCGTTGATTGTCGGGCGATCAACAATATTACTATCAAGTATCGTCATCCGATTCCGAGGCTCGAGGATATGCTTGAAGAGCTGCATGGGGCGAGTCTCTTCTCCAAAGTTGATCTCAAGAGCGCATATCATCAAATAAGGATGAAGGAGGGAGATGAATGGAAGACGGCGTTCAAAACCAAGCAAGGCCTTTACGAGTGGTTGGTTATGCCCTTCGGATTAACCAACGCTCCGAGCACTTTCATGCGCTTGATGAACCACGTACTCCAACCATTTATTGGTAAGTTTGTGGTTGTATACTTTGATGATATTTTGATTTATAGCCACGATCTATCATCCCATGTCGAGCACCTTAGGCAAGTGCTTCAAGCCTTGAAACGGGAACGCCTATTTGCTAACTTCAAGAAGTGCCACTTTTGTTCGGATCACGTGGTATTTCTTGGTTTTGTTGTGAGTAGGAATGGACTTCAAGTGGATGAAGAGAAGGTGAAGACGATTCAAGAATGGCCAACACTGACCACTATGACACAAGTCTGGAGTTTCCTTGGATTAGCCGGTTTCTACCGCTGGTTTGTTCGTGACTTTAGTACCTTGGCTGTGCCTTTAACCTTCCTTACCAAGAAAAATGTTCCATTTATGTGGGGAGAGGCGCAAGAAGAGGCCTTTGCAGCCCTTAAGGCTAAGTTGACACAAGCATCGTTGTTAGCTCTTCCCGATTTTAGCAAGATGTTTGAGATCGAGTGTGATGCGTCGGGAATCGGGCTCAGTGGTGTGCTTATGCAACAGGGACGGCCTATAGCCTATTATAGTGAGAATATTGGAGGTGTCGAGCTCAAGTACCCCACGTACGACAAAGAGCTACTTGCTCTTGTTCGAGTGCTAAGGGTGTGGGAGCACTATCTATTGCCTCGGGAGTTTGTTATCCATTCCGATCACGAGGCGTTGAAGTACTTGACAGTGCAAGAAAAACTGAATCGGAGGCATGCCAAATGGGTTGAGTTCATTGAATCCTTTCCCTATGTCATCAAGCATAAGAAAGGCAAGGACAACGTCGTTGCCGACGCGTTATCCCGGAGGTACGCTCTCTTATCTTTACTAGATGCTCGATTGCTTGGTTTTTCTTACATGAAGGAGTTGTATGCTCATGATGCTGAGTTTAGTGACATTTTTCATGCTTGTTTGAAGGGGTGGAGTCGGGATCAATTTTATTTGCATGATGGGTTTCTGTTTAAGGGAACTCGCTTGTGTGTGCCTAGTGGTTCGGTTAGGCGTTTGCTTGTCCAAGATGCCCATGGTGGCAGCCTCATGGGACATTTTGGTGTTATGAAAATTTTGCATATTCTTAGGGAGCATTTCTATTGGCCTCACATGCTTAGGTCTGTAGAGAACTTTTGTGCTTCATGTGCTACATGTGTGCGTGCAAAGTCTAAAGTGCACCCTCACGGTTTGTATACTCCTTTGCCTATTCCTAGTGCCCCATGGGAGGATATTTCTATGGACTTTGTTTTGGGGTTGCCTAGGATAAAAAGGGGTAGGGACTCTATTTTTGTGGTGGTAGATATATTTTCTAAGATGGCACATTTTATTGTTTGCCACAAAACCGATGATGTTGTTAATGTTGCCACTTTGTTCTTTGATAATGTGGTTCGGTTGCATGGGGTTCCTAAATCTATTGTTTCTGAACGTGACATTAAATTTCTAAGTTTCTTTTGGAAGACGCTTCTGGTGGCGCGCCCTTGCCTAGGGCGGATTCCGGACTTGATGGTGCCAAGGCTCAAGGAACTACACCACCTTATCTAGGTCGTATTACACGATCCCGAGCTAAGGCCATTCTATGTCAAGTACAAGAGGAGCTCATGGGGTGTAGCTTCCCGAGAGAGTGTATTGAAGATGGTTGGAGTCTTTTGTTGCTTCATGGTTCTAAGTGACAATCTTACGGTTAAGGACAATTATTAAGTTTTCGGGACTTTGGGTTAATTTATGTAATTTCCTTAAGTGAGGGGGCTGATTTTGTAAGGCTTGGTAATAGGTTATATGGCCGGCCCTCACCTCCTCTTTCCCTTAAGATTGGACGAAAACTTTTTGCTCTTTTTTCTTGCATTTTCAATTCAAAGTTTCTTGTTTTTGCTTCGTTCAATTCTCGTTGTTCAATTTGTTGGTGAGTAATATCCGACAATTCGGGCATCCTAGTTTGCTTGAGATCTTGGTGAGTCATATCTAAGTTTTTCAAGCATCCATATCCTCTCGTCTTCATCACCATCCACGACTTGCTTGGAGATTTCCCGGGTTCTTTCTTGGCGATCTCTTTTGCACCATCTCCATCTCCATCGATACGGCCATCAAAATGGGCCCGCAGCAGCCCAACTAGACGGCTCAAAAGCATACCGTGACTGGTACGCCGCAACTTGATCATCCCAGTTACCCCCACCATCATCCTCAACATCATAATCCTCCTCATCCTTAGGAATATCCACATCAGACTGTAAGCGAAAATCAGACACAGTGTTACCATACTGTAACGCTCTAGGCAGATGTAGAAAAGGCGCAGGAGGATGCCCATGAAGCCAAGTCCAACCAATCTCAGCAGAACCCCTCAAACACCCCGCCCGAATCAATGCCTGATGGATAGAAGAGTGACCATCAGTCATCCGTCCTCCATAGCGAGCCTCGATCGTCTCAATAGTAATGAACTGAGTGGCTAAATGAGTCACCATACCACCCAATCCAATTGGTCCTACTCTCTTGGGGTATTTCTTTGTTGACTCTATAAAAAGCGCAAACCAATCAGGACACTCATATAAAAAGGAAATAGGCACCAAATCATCCTCATATCATGAGCAGAAGCCTTGTTAACCTCTCCCTGACCCAAAAATGCCATACCCAGAACCTTGTGGCACAAGTGCACACAAGGATGAGGGATCTTACTGTTCTGCTCCCCGCTACTGGTGTTAAAGGGGAAGCTAGTGAGTGTCTGCCAAAAGTCAAAGAACCGCTCATCTGTCAGTATATTCCGCCACCCTTCAGTAGGTGGGGAAGTAATCCCAAAACTAAGGGATGCCTGCTCACGGGATACAGTGCATAACCGATCACATGCATGGAATGTTAGCACACCATCCACATAACGAAATGTAGATAAAAACTCAATGGTGAGCCCTCTGTAAGTAGGAATGGGCAAAGTGTTGAATCTACCCAAACCCCCAGTTGCCAAAAACTGCTCAGTGCACTCCCGGAGTCCCAAATCAATCAGAGTCGGAATGTCAAAGAATTTAGTGCTTACAAATTTCTGACCCTCATATCGATCCCATAATTGCTTATGCCTTTCACTAAGATTATGTAGCCCGAAATACGCCATAATGAATTGAAACAAAATCGACGGAGGAATTACTCGAAAGTCGGTCACCCGCGATCGCGGAAGGAAGCCGAGAGCGCGGTGGCTGGCGGTAGATCCGCGAGCACGGTAGAAATCCGAGGGTGCGGTGGCAAGCTGAGGGAACCGCGAGCGCGGAAATTTTCCGAGGGCGCGGTGGCTGGTTCAGCACAGATCTGAAGCTTTCGAACAACAACAATGGCCGAACAACACCAAATTCTTCCCAACAACAACAATTCGACTCTCAAAGGGTAAAAATCCAACTCCAAAGGCAAGAAAGGGTACTAACCGAAGTAGATCTACTCCCACAATTGCACAAACACCTTAATCCAACCAAATCCAAGAGCAAAACGAAGGTGGTGGCGGTAGACCACAGTCGCCGGTAGGTAGCCACGCGCGCAGTAAGTTGCTCCCCGGCAACGGCGCCAAAATTTGACCGGACTAAAGTCGTTGTGCCAAGTCAAAGATAAAACCCTAGTTAACAACTTAGTATAGTTGATAAGTCGGGGTCGAACCAAGGGAATTTGTGCTCCTAAATTAATACTTTACCAACCGAAAGTAATAAAAATATGGGATTTGTGAATTAAGCTATAAAACTAAGCAAACAAAAACAAATATGGAAACAAGTTGAATTTCTTAATCAGATTATTAAAACGAATCCATCCATACAGATCCACTTTGATAAGGTTGTTTGATCATATATTTGCAATAAATTCCTTTTATTCTCTTGGTTAATTCCAATCCTAATCATGGATAATCATAGGTCTATGAGCCAAGCAATACTTAATACTGAAAGAAACGATCAATTCAATATTAGCATGAAGCACAAGGATAATTTGGATACATACAATTGTAATCACAATGAGCTAATTAACAAAAACATGCAAATACCTCTCTTTCTTAATGAATCTAGTCCTACGAGTCCTAGAACTTCAAGTTTGCTACTAAGATCAAGTTTTACTACGAGAAAACTCAAATCTAGCAATAGAATATAATCAAGTTCAATCAGGTGATCAGACTAAGAGAAATCAATCACATTCATAGGAATTCAAGCACAAGAGAGATAATTATCAACCAAGGAAAGGAAATTAAATACCAAATCTCACAAACTTACAAATCAAAGCTTGAAAGTATGAACGAACTCAGAAGGTTTAGTTCTCCATAAAACTCAATAAGCTCTAGGTTAAAACTAAAAGGAGGCTCTTTCTAAACTGCTTACGAACTAGGTCTCTTAAAGACTAAAACAACTGAGTAAAAACTAATAATAAAAATATAATAAAACATAAAATAAGGGAAAAACGATGACGTCGCGGAACACGGCCAACCGTGAGCGCGGTACTCGGCCGCGGGCGCGGCTACTGCGGCTACACAGCCTCGCGGATATGGACATCACCGCGGTCTCGGTAAGATTCCGAGCCCGCGGGTCTTCTGTGTAGCGGGTCTTCAGCTCAAACTTATATTTCTTGTCTTCAAACTCTTCTTTTGTAGGCATTACTGATTTTACAATTAAACGCTCTGATCTAGCCTAAAACACTCAGAAATCATATAAAAATACCTAATTACGCTGTAAAAAATCCAGCGTATCAATATTAATGGAATTAAATAATCTAGATAATGTTTTGTTGGTATGCTTTAATTAATGTTGTCACCTTGTATGTAAATAATTAAGGTTTTTCAATACCTTAAAAATAATGTGTTAACATGTATGAGTATTTTAATGGTTTTAACCAAAAGATATAATTTTTTTTATAGTAAGTTTAAAAGGTGAATTCTTGACTTTAAATCTTGCATGCAACTTTATATAAATATAACTATTTTAATAAAGTATTTTAAAATATTACATTTGAAAATAATAATCAAGGATTATTATTATTTAAAGCCTCCACCTAAATTATTATTTTAAAATAATTTAGCCTTGATGGTTTCTCTTGTAAAAAGATAAAATAAGAGAAAATAATAGTTTAATGGAGATAAGAATTTTAATAGAAATTCGCTCGTATCTCTCGTATCTCTAGGGTAATGGAGATAATAATTTAGCCTTAATTCAGCTAGAATTTTCCATAATAATCGCATTTGTAATGCCTTGTTTATGTGGACCGATTTCCTAAGTCCAAGGCTACCTTTTTTCTTAGATCGGCATACTCTATCCCAACCTATTAGTGGGGTATGTCCATTCGGTTTATTCCAAAAAAATCTTTGTTCACCATGTGTAGTTTATTTAAAGCTCCTTCTGATAGCATGAAATTATGCATCGTATAGTATGGTTTTGTTGCAAGGACTGATTTTATTAGGGTTGTTCTCCCCGCTTGGGACAAGGCATTTGCCTTCCACCTCGAGAGTTGTTGTTCCGCTGATTGAGTAACTGACTCGAATGTTCATCTTGTCACTGTAGAATTTATGATAGGACATCCCAGATATTTTTCTAAAGAACTTGTATGTGATATGTCTATTTCTTGTTGAAGATGTCTTTTTGTCAACGTCGTTACCCTTTTCGTTGTTTGAAAAGATGATTTGTGGACATTGATTTATTTTGTCTTGAAATATCACAATAATCCTCAAGAATAGTGTTGATATTTCGAAAAGCCATATTTGTGGCCGGACTGAAAATAATAATATCATCTGCAAATGAAAAGAATGGAATCCTAGTTCCTCCTCATACAATCTGAAATCCAACATTTTTCGGATGGGTCAAGCTTTCAATTTGCAATTTGTATGCTAAAATTTCTGCAGCGAGAATGAATAATAGTGGAGATAATGAGTCCCCTTGTCATAGTCCTCGCTCAAGGTAAAAAACATCTTTTGGTTCATTATTAACTAGGACAAAACACGTCACTTTGCATACACACTACATTATCCATGTTATGAATTGATTATGAAATCCATACGCTTGCAATACTCTTTGTAAGAATTTACAATCTACTCAATCGTGTGCTTTTTCCATGTCCAGTTTGATTGCCGCCCAACCTATCTTGCCCTTTCGTTGGCGAAACGTACGGAAAATCTCAGGAGCTATAAGAACATTGTTTTGAATTGCTCGATTCGTGACAAAAGCTCCTTATAGAGGAAGGTGAATTATGTCAGGCATAATCTTCTTTAGTCTTTCGGCCAATATTTTCGCAATTATCTTATATATAGTAGAACATAAACTTACAGGTCTATAGTGGTTGACCGCAGTCGGATTTTCACATTTCGGAATTAAGGAAATGAACGTGTGATTAATTTCCTTTAGTATGAATCTCAATGTGAAAAAAGCCTTCACCGCTTTAATAAGTAATACCAATTGTACTCTAGTAATTTTGATAGAATTCATCTATCATACCATTTGGTTACGGTGATTTGTTCTAACCTAGACTGAAAATTGCATTCTTCAATTTTGAATTTGTTACCTCTTTAATAAGTATCTCATCATCCCCATCTTTAATCTCATTTCTAATCAGGTTCAAATAGTAATCTAATTTGCTATAATTAATTTGTTGTTTTTTAAATCGGCCATTGAACTCATTTCGTATTCCATTCCTCACATTTTCCTTCACTATTAGAAATGTGTTGTTAATTGCTCGAATGGATTTAATTCGGGTAGATTTCTTCTTCATGTAGCACATCTATTTGGAAGTATGTGTTGTTCGAATACCCATTGAATGTGATTTGTTGTAGCACTTTGTGTCCAATACGTTTTATGAAAATTTGTTAATTGCTCCTTCTCTATTAATCGAGATTGACGTGTGTCCCCATTATTTCCAATTTCTTGTCTTGGATAGCTCTGCAATTCACCAATTTTAAGTCTACTTCCTCAAGTTGTCTTAAAATATTGCCAAAAGTATATTTATTCCACCCCTTAATTTTGGATTTAAGTAGGCAGTTCTTTTGAACTAGCGTATACATGTGGGATCCTGGACTCTACAACCTCCATGCATGTCTAACTATATTTCCAAAGTCTTGTCTATGCATGCATCTAGATTTTCTCAAATGTGAAAGGTCTACCCTTATATGTTTGAGTCCCACCAAGATCAATTAAGATTGGACAATGATCTGAGAACGAGAAAGTATGATTCTGTGTGACTAAATCTGGGAACCATTGTGTAATTCTGTATGAGACCAACACTCTATCCAATTTTTATAATATAAATAATTTTAAATTAAAAAAATATAGCCAAATTTAGAAACCAAGTGGTCTCGATAGATTCAGCCTAGAGTCGTGCACATACGGCACATGGTCGTCGGAGTTGTGCACTTTTTTTTGGTATTTAGTGATCACGTGGTCGCTAATTGGTGATCACCCGGTCGCTAACTCTAGTTCAGGTTTAGCGACTACATGGTTGCCAATTAGCAACCACGTGGTCGTTATATTTCGGTTCAGATTTAACGACCATGTGATAGAAAATTGACAGAATGTTGGCACAATCGTTGTTCCATGGTTTCTCTTAGTTTTGATGATAACAAACTTAGTTGGTATAACTTGCTTCTACATGCAAGTGTTTCAGGAAAACAGGTAATAGTCACGAGTGACTAAACATTGTGAGGAACGATGGAGGAAACGAGTGACAGATTTAGGAAGCGCATCTCGAAAGAAACACAGCTTTCTAGTAATGGCAAGTTACCAAATCTTCTGGGAGTGATCTTCTGCGAAGATACGACAGTTGTAGGCGGTTGCTTGAGAAGATCAAATGAAGGATATATAAGATCAAAGCTCACACGATCTTATCTAGGAAATCCGAGATCATTCGGTTTTGGCAAGAATCGGCATGGTTGAGGATCCAAATCACAAACAATACTTTCTCCTATTAGTGTGGGATTTGTTAAGTGGAAAATGTGCGTAATTAGGCAATAATTACGTATGAGATCAGACTTGAAATTTCTTATAAATAGTAGCTAGGGTTTAAGTGTGGTTGTTTACGGCGAACTTGGAGAGAGAGCTTTTCAAGTGTACGAGTGTGTGGCTTTTTCCGGTGAAGAATCCACAAGTAAGTGAGTCAGTAGTTTACTTTCTCTTAGGTTTACGTTTAGGGTTGTAGAAGTCTAGTTGGTTGAACTTTTGTTGGTGCCTTAGTTACCAGGGAACTTGACTTGCCTTGTAATCGTTGAAACTTAATAAAAACATTCTATTGAAAATCCTCTGAGAAGGAGTCTTAGGGGTAGAGGTTTTTCTTTCTACAACTTGTTGGTCGGACAAAAAGTTTTTCTCTATAAATTCTGTGTTCTTATTATTTATTTCCGCTGCCTAGGGAATTGCTAGTTCTCTGACTTGTTACTAACGCGTCACAATCCAACACAGAATTACCGACCATGTTGTCGCTAAATTATGAACTTAAATATAGCGACCGGATTTTGAAAGATTTAGCGACCATTAACGACCATTTAAATTGTCTTTATTTTTATAGTGTGAATGTGTGATATTATAGTTGGCTAACATTTGGACAACTCTAATTAGAATTATGTACATCATAGACAAGAAATATAATCGGAGCGAATTTTATTTCACATCATAAGACTTATGGTTGATTATGAGCTTAATTAGTAGGCAAAGCAAAGCAAGCTAGCTAGTACGTGATCTCCACCACCACCACCTCCTCCTCCTCTTCTTATGACTGTAAAAAGGAAAAAGAGCAAGTGATCGATCTAACATCTTAGTAATCAATAGCATGTATAATGCCTTCAAACCTAACCAACGAATATGAGACGCATCTGATTAAAAAATAAATAAATAAGGAAGAAGAAGAGACGCAGAATTCAATCAAATGACCGTGCTTGGAAACCAACCAATATGCAAACAAACAATTGCTCTCTATCTAATCAAACGATGAGTTCGTCCACCAAACCCATCCAATTAGATTCTTTTTCACCCCTTTATAATCGTGATATCACTGGTTTACTTTACCAACTTCTTAGGAAATAGACACGTACATATCTAGGGTATACACATTTCTTGTTTATGTACGTAAGTTACCTAAAATCTCATCTTTAAGTGGCCTATCTTTCATAATCTATGTTCATATATCTTAAAAGAAATACATTTTGTCACATGTTATTCTATTGATATTTGTTGAATTGATGTGTATTATATTTCTAAAATTGTTTTTAAAATTTAAATTATTTTTTATAAATTTTAAATTTTCAAATTAGTATCCATACAATCGTGCATATCATTATTGAGAAATTTAAACAAAATTACAAAATTCGTGTAAGTTTCGAGCATTCAAATAGTATTCGATAAGTCGAAAAAATAATATTCAATAAGTGTAGTACCCGAAATTGTCCTAGATAATAGGTTTTTTCTGAAAGAAAATAATGTGTGCCCTTCTTCTCATTGATGGAGATAGAGCTTTTACAGGAGGAATATTTCCTAGGATATTTAATACTCTGTATTCTTTCTTGGGGAGTAATCTATCTCTAAATGCATTAATTGTCTAATATATTAAACACAATAAAAATATTGCACACACAATTACCCCCTCAAATGGTTCAGTGCGTTGACAGGTCGAGGGTTTGAGCCATATCAAGTGCATGTTTACTGTAACAATTTTTCTGCTTCCTTGCAGACTAACCGACCTTTAATGTTTTATCTTGGAATCGACCTTTCTAGCATCCATCAACATAGAAGGCCAAGGGAATCCCAACGATCATTTTATCTTCTTGCAAGCAAACCGACTTTCATAGTTTTGTCGCGGAATCGACCTCTAGATGCGGTCTCGTTCTAGGACCAAGGGAATCCTAAGTACACGCATTCACAAACTATCCGAAACATGCTTTTAATCAAACACACTACTTCAAAGTTCTCTAATAGTTTGTTATAAATAGACGCTTTATATATGAATGAATTGTAATTTACAAACCACTTTTTTTTTAACAAACTTATATATACAACAACCAAATCAAGTGTGAAAAGAAAGAATGCATGACATTCTATCCTACACAATTCGTCAATTAAATCAAAGAACTAGAAAGAAGCATGGCATATATGGATCTTTATTCATTTAATTAGTTGATGTCCATTATGCATAAGACGACGTTAACAAAATTGAATACGTAGAAATGCCCAATAAGACGAGTAATACGTTTTATTGCATATTTCAAATACTGGTTTGGATTGAAAACTCAATATTCTTCAATTCAGTTGAATCAAAACTTCAATTACATCCATTTTGACAAATATGTACACATAGTTAATTGTATAATAACCAAAAGCAAATAATTAAGTTGACAGTTCACCATAAAACTGCACTCAAGCTTAATCAAACCAAACAAAAAAAGGAAGATCGAAAACAAACACTAAAATTAATACAGTTGAACAAAACAAAACGAAAAACAAAAGATTGTCTTTTTCCTAATATCTCAGTCTCACCTTCCTTAACCACCATGATGCACTAGAACTAGATCGATCCGGCAACAGCTGCGTGACGCCTTAATATACGTCTACTTGAAGTTGTCTCATTTTCCACTCTCCTTTAATCATATCATTAGTTTAATTACTTGCATTTTCTGCATACATCTTCTCTCCCCTTTTGCATCCTAATTAAATTTCTTCCCAAGTTAATCTGCCAATTATAGTGTATATATATATGTTGACGATAGATTTCACGATCGATCCTGTGATTTGGGTGTATGTACATTTTGGTTGAATTCATATACATATATAAACTGATATATATTATGGGTTCGACGTCTGGGTTGGCAAGTAGCCTGGTGATTGTTGGTCTGGTCCTGAGCTCATTATTGCTTGAGCCAGCGCCGGTTTGGGCCGGCTCGAGAAAAGCGCTGGTGGGCCGGCATGGTCAGCAGAAGTCGTCGTCGGGGGTTGGGTTCAGGGTGGAGCTGAGACACGTGGATCATGGCAAGAACTTGTCCAAATTCGAGCGCCTTCAACGCGCTGTCCTCCGTGGCAAACACAGGTTTTCTTTTCTTCCCTTTAGTTTCATATTTATCCATCAGTATTATAAGTAAGGAAATTAATGCAGAGCTCATTCATCTTCAAATGGAATATGTATGCGTTTTTTTGAATATGCAAAAGGTTCGTCCGTCTTTCCGTAACGCACACCAACTGCTCCTTATTTTCTGATCAAGCGTACGTTACTTGCCATTATATCGATTCTCAAAATGTACAAACGTATATTCAATCACTACAAAGTTGATTGATAGTATGTGGTACTTAATTAACTTCATTCCAATTGGATTGTAAATCTTACAGCATCCTCATTTGAGAGAAATCCAACTTCGCTCTTCTTGATAAACCCATTCCAATATTCCATTGATCCTTTCTATTCAAATAAATCCATTGGGTTTTTCATATATTTTCTTTTGTTTTTAATATTTTATATCAAATTATATATACACTCAAAAAATAATATAATATTATTTATGCAAAATCGCTCTACATATTCCAACTTTCTATGTCGTTGTAGACTCTACCATAACCTTTTCAAATTTCATAAAATATCTTATACATTTGGATCGTTGCGTATTTTACCTAAAAGTGTTTACACTTATGGTAAAATTGTATATTAAACCCTCACATTTTTATTTTGTGATAAAAATGTTCAATTTGTATACAAATAAATTTTTAAAATTTATAAAATTTTCCCTAATGGAATAAACCTTTCAAAAATAATTACTTTAAATCTCTTTTGGCTCTAAAACATTCTTATTGATTTTTTTTTAAAAAAAATCAATTTTCTTTGTATAAAAATATATTGGATAAGAATATAAGACTAAGAACCATTTGGATAAAGTCAAAAGTATATAAGATTATTCTTTCCATTTATAAGAAAATAATGTCATTATTTTATATTATTTGGGTAAAGTTTTTTTTGGTCAAAAACCACCTTGTTTATGTCGGGATCATTCATCATATCTCTTGCTGCGGCTATCAATAACAAGAGTTTATTAGTAGGTTTCTCCTCTCATTTGGAGCCCTTATGTTAGATTACAAGTGTTTGCCCTAATTTGGAGCTCTAGTGTTTGATTCTATATGCACAAATTATCTTCGAGTTTGAGATTTGTATTAGGTGTGTGAACACTTCACTCATTTGTTGATTAGTAGAGAAACTATTAGGCCCCAATTTGGTATGTCTTCTAAAGTCGAAATAGAATTAGGAATCGGAAAAAACCATTCCATTGACTAAGTGTTTGATAGGTTGTCGGAATGAACTATAACATCATAACCAGTTGCAAAAATAAGTCAGTGTAATGTAATTTGATAATATTGTTCACCCTTTTACAAAATTCACGCCAATTACTATGAATTATGTTTTTAATCAGGCTAGAGAAGTTGAGCATGATGGGACTATCAGCCAAAAAGGACGACTCCACCACCACCACCACAGCCACCGCAATCAAATCCCCAATCCACCCGGGAAATGGCGAATTCCTAATGAATCTCGCCATCGGAACTCCTCCTCTCCCTTACTCCGCCATCATCGACACCGGAAGCGACCTCATCTGGACCCAATGCCAGCCCTGCCAACAATGCTACTCCCAACCCTCCCCCCTATTCAACCCCTCCAACTCCTCCTCCTACCGCCGCCTCTCCTGCAACTCCGACCTCTGCTCCGCCCTCCCCGACCCCTCCTGCTCCGACTCCACCTGCGCCTACTCCTACCAGTACGGCGACTACTCCTCCACCTCCGGCACCCTCGCATCCGAAACCTTCACTTTCTCCGACTCCTCCGTTTCCCACATCGCCTTCGGATGCGGCGACGACAACGAGGGGTCAGGGTTTGATCAGGGCGGTGGCCTTGTTGGGCTGGGCCGCGGCCCATTATCTCTCGTGTCCCAACTCGAGGAGCCCAAATTCTCATACTGCCTCACCGGCCCAAACTCCAACACCACCAGCACTCTGCTCATGGGCTCTCTCGCCGCCGACGTTACTGATCAGCTCAAGCTCAAAGCCGCCGGCTCCAGCCGCGACTTACTCGTGACGCCGCTGGCGAAGAATCCCGCTCAGCCGTCGTTCTATTACCTGAATCTCGAGGGGATCAGCGTCGGCGGCGCTAGGGTTTCGATTCCGAAATCGACGTTCGCGCTCAACGACGACGGCTCCGGCGGCGTAATCATCGACTCCGGGACGACGATTAGTTACTTGGAGGAGAAGGCGTTCGACGCGGTGAAGAGAGAGTTCGTGAAGAAGACGGATCTGAAGGTGTCGGAGGATGGATCGGATAAAACGGGCTTGGATTTGTGCTTTGAGGCGCCGGCGGGGGAGACGGAGGTGGAGGTCCCGGCGCTGGTTTTTCATTTTGAGAAGGCGGATTTGGAGTTGCCGGCGGAGAACTATATGGTGGGGGACGAGGAGGATGGAGTGATTTGCTTGGCGATGGGGAGTTCCAGCGGAATGTCGATATTCGGGAATGTTCAGCAGCAGAATAGAGTTGTGTTGTATGATTTGAAGGAGGAGACGGTCTCCTTTGTGGGGGCTAAGTGTCAGGATTTGTGAGTGGAGGTTGGGATTTAAGTTGGTTTGTAGGGAAATTAAGCGATTTGATCAACAACTAATGAAGCTAAGAGCTCTTGTGTGGGTGCATAATGTTCGTTCGTGTGTTTTTGTATGTGTTGTTTAAGGGGTGGTTTTCTTTGATCCGGGATTTCAAATCATTTGCCATGTCAATAATAAATTTGATTAATACTGGCCAGATACACACCCTTGTCCATTGTTTTGGTCTAAAACTGAGCAATGTAGTGTCAATATGAAAAGAGGACAAGTTTATGAATATATATTGTCAGATTTCAACCAAACAATATATTTTAGACCACAACAAGGGTATATATGTACTACATGGATCATATTGCATATTATGATACATGATTTCATAATATTTCCACTCATACGTCCCACGCAAGCAATATATGATGTATTATATAGTGAACCAAGCTTGTGGCTTAGCAAAAGATCACTCTATATTACTCTACATTTTTACGAGGTAGCTCTAGGTGTTTGAGCAAATAATATATCTTTATCCCCATAATGATGATGAATTGATTGGATAAATGAAGCCCAATATAGGTAAATATGAAAATTGAGGTAATATCTCATATCGTATTGATGCCTATTGTTGGGCCGTCGGCATTTGGGTTATAATTGAAGTGCAAATCCGTCCCCAATACAGCTAGTTATACATAAGCCGCGAGTGCAAATTCATCCACTTTAACCAATAATAATACGAACTTTCTACAATCTAATGAAGAAGAAAATTAAACATTTTAAACTTGTTATCAAATCCATCGTCATAACTTGGTGAACTCAGATTCATGGTCGTAGTGCCTCGTCGATCTCCGACCATCTCCCCCAAATTGGTTCATTCTTAAACGACATTGCCCACTGCCCTATCTTCGGCCGCCCACATCCATCTCTCTAGCTTTCAAATTCGATCCAATCGTGACGACTTATCCCAAAGTTAAGTCACCCAAATCGAACAATGCATGCATATTTGAGTGAAATTTTGAGCGTTTTTGTTATTCTGTGAGTGTTTGTGTTGATTTTGAGAATTCGTTCGACCATCCATGGATACTAATTATCGAGTGAGAATTTGTATTGATCGGTAAGAATTAGAGTTCATTTTGAGATTTTGTTCGAAATCTATCTATGTTATTATCACAAAGTGATATTTGTATAGTGTTCGTATTCTTCTTGCTTCAAAGTGATACTTAGTACTATTATAAGTCATTTTTAAACTTCGTATTGTTTTGGGTTAATATCGTAATAGTTTGTATATTTTTAGTATTTTAAAGTGTATTATTATTAATTTAGGGTAGATACTTGGTATTATTAAAAATTATTTTTATATAAAAAAATTAATCTATAATATTTACAATTTATAATTTAACACTCCATTTAGTTATCTAATTTTTAATCTAACATCTTAACGCTTTATGGTTCCATCACCCTGAAAGCATCTCTTAATTGTGATCCAAACTCTTTTTTTTTACTCCATCCGTTCATGAAAATATGATGTTTTAGAGGTTTTTTCTTATTTAATAAAATATGATATTTTAGCTATTTATGTACACATTTTTCCAGTTTTACCCTTCTGAAAAAAGAAAAAAAAAACATAAAAATCAAACCAAATCAATTTAGGAACATTAATTTAGGAAGTTGTACATTAAATTGGATGAGAATTGAAAAGGGGTAAAATCTAAACCAAATCAGAAAATATTGTATAATTTAAATTTAAGTAAAAATAAAAAATTGATTAGAAAAGTAATTGAGTTTAAATTATATACTTTCTTAATTTTTAGAATTTAGGCTAAAACATCATATTTTTAATGAACGAAAGTGAGTATAAAAATGATAAGATATTTCAAGACATATCATACTTGCTATAAAGGAAGCGAAATCGATGATAGAAGAGACGTGCATACTTTGGCTGCCTAAAGTGGATGGTCGGTCACAAACTCGTCACAGTCAATGGCTCCAGAGGCTCTGCGTATCTTATTCCATTAGTTTCATCAATCATTCCATTTCTTCTTCCTCTTTCTTTCCGGAGCAAATCTCTTTCTTGCTTTTCAAAGCCACTCAAGAAGAAATCTCCAATTTACTTACGTAATTTTAGCATTGCTAATCTATTGGCTGTAAACAGTTTTTTAATTACTTTGTTTCAACAAATAAAAATAAATGGATGATATTCATAACAAAACAAAAAAAAATCTATGACTTTTTTATACAGTTTTTAACCTATTTAGGGCAATTGTTAAGATTTTTTTTATTTCGAGCTACTTTTTTAGATTTTATTATTTAGACTTTTAATTTAGTTTAATTTATTTTGAAATTTAGGACAATCTTCCTAATTCGGAATTGTTAACAAAAGAATTTTGGTAGAAGAAATTGTTAACAAATTTAATGTGGAGTTATTACTTTTTTAAAAAATAAAGTAAAACCGTATTCCCAAGATTTTTTGTTTTGCCTTCTTCCTTGTTGATTGGAGTAATTCCCTAGTCAAGGAGCAATATCCACGGCTGAAATCAAAAGTCTTGCACCATTTTCCATTTTTTCCCTCCTAAAAAACATGGACCATGTAATTGTAGCTTCAAAATTTCATGGGGAAATTCACTTTCTTCAGAACCTTCAATAGTGGGCTTCTATACCTTAATCTCGGAGGACCCTCTCACATGCCATGCATTGTCTCGATGCAATTGATTCGTAAATACCAATTGTTAGAGGTGAATAACATCGGGTTTGAAACTGAGAATATATCTTTAAAAGTATAGGGTGGAGTATCGAGCCAGAAAGATTAGTAGAGAGAACTAATAGTACTAAAGAGAGTTGGCTCAGATGGTAAGCGACATGTTCGATCAACATGTACGAGATTTGAGGTAGATAAATATATAATACTATTTATACTTTATAATATATTAGACTAGATAAGTATGAAAGTTGTCTTTCTAAATATTTTTTAAAGACGGAGGGAGTATATATTATTTTTAACGGTGTTGCATAACATCTCTCGCACTACAACAGAAATGCTTTTTTGCGACCATTGATTTAGCGAGAAGTTTATTTTCCTCGCTAAATGTGGCTTTTGGCGAGGAATTGTTAAATTCCTATTTAAATGTGACTTCACTTTTAACGAGAAACTTATATTCCTTGTTAAACATCACATTCTACGACAAATATATTGGTTCATCGCTATTTGTACGCTTAAGGTCAACAACGACGAATTTTGAAGCATTTATTATTTTCGTTGTTAAAAACATTCAACGAGGACATAATAACTTCGTCACTATATATGATGAAATTTTTATTTCCTCACTAAAAGTACATTATATTTATTAAAATTTTCAATTAATAAATTATTTTGTTTTATAATTTGTATTTTTCCTTTATATTTTATCTCTTATAAAAAAAAGAAAAATTACAAGATGATACAAATTACATTATCTATGTTTTTTTTATCGATTTATGATGTAAAAAATTCTATATAAATTGATTTTAATTCAAAATGATAAAAACTTATCTTATATTCATGATTACTTTCCTAAAATAAATATTTATTTTAAAAATTTGAAGATAATATAAAAAATAAGATAAATTAATTTAAGAAAGATTCTATCTAAACTGAATTTTTTTACCCAAAATAAAATAAACTATAATAGGATTCAATATTAATGCTAAATATTAACATTAAACCATCTAGAATTTTGTCACATAAAATTTTGTATTTTTGGCAATTTACATACATTGAAAAAAATTATATCTAAAATTCCATTATTGAAAATCATATATATGTCATATAGAATTTATTGGGATAAATTCTATCTAAAATTACAATCTCCTTCATCAATCAAAGCCCTAAACAAGTTAGACGGGATTGCTTTGTTCATCATCACTAATTAATTGACTCCTTGGTATTGATTGTGCACTCACGGCCTTGATTTGTTAATCATCCTTAATTAATTGAATTCTCCAATTGGTATTGATTGTGCACTCACACGGCCACTGCATGAATTCTCCTTAGAATTCAATTGAATTCGATTCAGGTAAGACAACGTACAGCTTTTTTTTTTTCAGTGACCGGCCAATTGAAATCCATTTGTACTGTACTTCTCAATTGGTAGAATCAATCGATTTTTTCAGATTCTAAGAGAAAGGTTAAGAATCTTAAATTAGGGTTTTGATCTCAAATTTCCAGAATTGAAAATTTAATATACAATTTAGATACCCAATCAATATATATGTACTGTCGGTAGTGGTACTGATGTACACGATTGATCGAAATCCATCTTTTTATTTCATAATGCAAGGTAAAAATTAACAAGTAGTGCACTGTGCAGGATCATGTTCATATAAAATACATATCTAATTAGTTTTGTTAAATTGTGTGAAGAACCTATTAACATAAAGAATGTGTAAAAATAATTAATTAGTGTCATCTGTATGGCTTAGTTTAATTATTGCTTTGTTGGAAATTACGAATTAAGAATTGTGTGCAGAACCTATTAACATAATGAAGGATTACAATGTGTGAAAATAATTAATTAGTGTTAATCTGTTCATTTAGGATGATGAACGATGGTGTTCGATTTGATTTTAATTTGGGTTAGTTTAATTTAGGTTTAGTTTTTTAATTTGTCGATCACGAAAACAGTTTGTTTGGATGGATTTTAGTTTTTTTTTATTACTATAATGATATGGCAGTGATATAGGTATTGATATGGGAAATAAAGAAAAAAAAAGTGTGAAAATTCTAATGTGACACCTAGATTTTCCGGTTGCCATGTCATCCTTTTTACCGGAAAAGTTATCGGAAAATAGTCTCGTATCGCATTGGATTAATATCAAAATAGTTCATATTGTTGTGGGTAAAGTTCATATTATTTTTGGTTGAGAGTGGATACTTGGTATTATTAAGAGTCATTTTTCTTTTTTTTTTAGGTTCATGTATTCAATTTTATACAACGAAAACGAATAATATAATTGATCAGTTCATGTATTCAATTTTATAGCAATAACAAGTATGATAGGGAAAAAAAATCGTTAGGTTTTTAGTACTAGAGATTATACTTTGTCCTTAATTGTAAATTTATATCTTATTCTTAGTGAGATTTTTTACTATTAGTTTCAAAAATTAATTTCTTTGTAGTTTCAGGATGGATCGAAGTTGGATTTATTTGAAGCACAGATTTCAATCTGAATTTACTAATGGTCTCGACTTATTCTTGGATGCTGCAACACAGTAGACTACATTAGACTTACCCCAATAGATTGATTGAGTGTAATATGCTTCAAATTTTGTATTTTGTGCGGCGATCGAGTGCTTCGATCAACAACTGAACACAAAACCTAAACTAGAATAGAAGCGGTAGAAAGGGGGACTGGGAGAGAGACTAAATTCGACTGGGAGGGACTGGGAGAGATTAAATTCGACTTCAATTGAGATGGGGCAGGGGCTGGGGGCTGGGGGAGACGCTAAATTCGGACGACATATATAACATAAACTCAAAAAAAAAAAGAGGGGGCGCATTCATGAAAAAGAAGAAGCACCTACCACCAACGGGATTTGATCTCAGACAAACACGCATATAAAGAAATAGCTTGGTACCACTGGACAAATTAGTACATCGCCAATAACAAGGAATCACTTTTTAATAAATAAAAATTACCAAAGTAAAGGCATGTCAAAATAGCTGTGTGTCGTCCATTCCCGGGTTGTTGTGTAAGTGGGTAGATGTTGCTTTGAATGGCCATAACTTTTGGCTCGATAATTCCTTGGAGTAGTGTGAGTACTCGTTTCGAAGGTCTCGACCTAAGCTACAATATGAATATAGTAGCTTTTCATAATGGTTAAAGTGGAGCCGTCGAGTCTGGATTAAACGGTAGGCGGTTCTGACACATGTCGATTAAAACGGGCGTAACTTTGTGCTCGGTTGTCGGATGGGGGCGTATGATACAAAGAAAGAAAGCTCTCGAAAACACGGTCTTATTCTCAGGTCCAGAGGGCTTGTCCATATCGGAATCTCAAAAAAATGTCGTTTGAGGGTCCGAAATCGCGCTTTCCCGTTGAAAAACACCCTAGACTCCCCGATTTTGACAATTTCTTGTAATTTAGCTTCTCCCGTCTCGTGCTATCGATTCGTTTTATGGATGTGTATTGTTGTTTGAGTTGAGAGCTTCGAAATGAATGGTCATAATAGTCAGAAGGATATTGGAGTGAAAAGATATAGTCGTTTTTCCTTTTATGTAATAGAAATCTCATTTTCGACCTTTGCTTGGAATGAACATAGGGTTTGGGGTTTAGGGTGTTGGGTTACGATATGAGGTTTAGGATTTATGATTGAGTTTGTATTCGGGGTTATAGCATAGGGTTGGGGTATAGGGTTTATGTTAAGGGCATTGGTTTAGGGTTTAGGGTTTAGGATTAGGGTTTAGGATTAGGTTTTAGGGTTTGGGGTTAGGGTTTTTGGATTGGGATATGGGGGTTTGGGGTTTGGGTTTGGGGTTAGGGTTTAGGATTCGGAGTTAAGGTTTAGGGTTTTAGGATTAGAGGTTGTGGTTGGGATTTAGGTTTGGTTTTGGGTTTGTGTTTGGGATTTAGGCTATGTGGTTTTGTTTTTTAAATCATAAGTTTAAAATAAACTATAATATAGTATTATTAAGTACTTCGAAAATGGATTATGTAACATTATATTTTATTACCATTGTTATGGCATAATCATGGTATCTAACTATCGATCATGTAAATATGTTACAAATTGAACCTAAAATTGATAATTTTATATTGCTTAAGTTTATAATTTAAAAACTTATTATTTTATTGAAAAATGATCCAAAAAATCCGGTTAACCGAGTTTAGACATCCCTAATAAATTCTTAATAATATTTATTCTTTATGAAATCGAATCATAATTTAACAATTATAAAAAAATATCACAAACAATAAGACTATTAATTTATGAAAACAAGTAGTGTTAAATTCTAGGTTTATGAAATAAATCAGGGTAAGCTTGACTAGCGCTAAATGAAATCCTAATAGCGCTAAATAAATTTTTATCCAAATTTTAGGCGGTAAACTTAATTTATTTGCAATTAATTAGGCGGTCAAAAATCTGAAATAGGGAGTAATATCAGCGCTCTTTCTCCCTCACTCTCACACCAGCGCCGACTCTCGCTCTCAAACCAGAGCCGACTACCGTCTCACTCGCTCGCACATCCGAATCGGCTATCTCTCTCGCTTTTCCGATCTCCTCTTCTGGGGAGTCCATTTCTCGCTCATTTAGGTTAGTCAATACAACCTGGTCGGAGATGTTCGTTTGTTGATTTATTTTGCAATTGATCCTGAATAACCACCGTTTCCTGATTTGTTTTGCAATTGATCTTGGTTGGAGATGTTTGTTTGCTTGCAATTGATCTTGTTGTACATTTGATTGGGAATAACTCAGTTCCTTATTTGTTTGCTATTATCCTGAATAACCTAGTTGTCAACAGTACACGTAAATAGGTACATTCGAATTGGCTATCTGTAGTACAACTTATCTGAATAGCCCAATACTTTGCAATTGATTCGAATTGGATATCAGTCTCCTTATCCGAATTGACTAGTGGCTATCTATCTTCTTATCCGTCTTCTTATTCGTCTTCTTATCGATCTGGCTATCTGATCTGAATAACCTGCTGTTGACTAATGGCTATTTATCTTCTTATCTGAATTGGCTATCATGCTCATTGGCTATCCTGCTCTTGTATTTTTATATTTTCTGATTTGCTATCTCTCTATTGTATAATCTGATCCAAAATTATTAGCACTAAAAGAAATGTAATGACAAGAAATATAATGAAGTATTTTTTTGTTTTCTGAATTGGTTATCTTTCTGTTGTATAATCTTATCCAACATTAATAAGATTGATTGATTGGCTTTTTTGTTTTCCCAGAATTATTCAGCGTTTGGTACTTGAACTTCTTGTTTTCCTAGAATTATTCAACATTAATAAGATTGATTGATTGGCTTCTGTTGTATAATGAAGTTCAAGAACCTTTTTTGTTTTATTCAGCGTCTACATTAATAAGATTTAAACTTCATGGGAACAACAAAGTTGCATCTTGATTACCATGAAACAAAGAGGTCACTAGTCTAGTCATGCCACAAAGTTGCATTCACAAGACTTCACATCTTTGAATGAGCAATTCGAACTTGAACCCTGTGCCATGAAGTGTTCAGAACTCCTTGTAGATTCCATGTTGTATTTGTGCTAGCTAACATGCTGTATTCAAAATATACATGTTGTATTTGTGCTAGCTAACATGTTGTATTTGTGCTGATTGGTTGTTGTATTTCAGCCTGCTATATTTGTGCTTGCTGACTTGCCTATTGTATGTCAGCTTGCTGACTGGCCTTGTTTGTTCAACTTGTATTTTGCCTTCCTTTTTATCAACTGAATGGATTGCTGTATCTGAATGAATGTCCTGTTGTATTTACCAATTTTTGTATAGGCTTGCTAATGAATGTCCTGTTATATTTACCAATTTGACTGAAAATCCTTCTGGATTTGAAAATACATACCTAACAGAAACATTTTGGTACTACATTTTTTACCACTTTCAGTTGAAGAAAAGAGGTGTTAAATTTCTTACTACTGGTGCCTGGTGTAGTGATTTGACAACAAACTGAAACATTAGCCTGTGATTTCATACACGAATTTATTTCTTTTGGGGTTATTAATTAAGTGAATGGGGGTCCAATTTCGCACTACTTTTCCTTTGTTAATGGGTGTCTTTTTCTTCTCCTACTTTAACCCATCCTACTAAAGCCTTTATTTATTTATTTTTTTGCATTACCAAATTATATTGGATATATGCTTAATAAAATGGATTTTGCATTTTAAGCAGAGAAAATTAGAAGGAAAATGCACCCAATTAATTAGTCCATCTTCAACTATTTCGATACAGGTTTTCTTATCATGGCCTTGTACATGATAAATAAATAGTATAGGGGGTGACCTTGTTCAAGTATGTCACATGTTTCATAGTATAGGGGGTGACCTTTAGTTATCACTTATTAGTATATGATTTTAAGTTAACTTCTTTCTCATTATGTATGTATTAATATTTTATATAAAGGCCGAAGTGTATTTTAATGCTATATTCTAGTTGAATTTTTCTCTTATCCAAGTATTTTACTCATTTGAATTTTTTCTTACTATACTGTCTACTTAGGCATTCACGTTTTTTGGTTCAACTAACAACACATTAAGTGTGCTCATAATTGTCACATTTAGGAAATTCTCAACACTGACAATGGCAACGCGTTCAAATTCAGCTACGCGTCGTAACTATGTGTCCAACAGCACACGTGGTATTGCTGGTATGTACTTATTTTTAATGTGGAATCATTATCTCTTGCTTTTAGTATAGTAATATTTTTTATTTTTTATTTTTTAAACCAATTCGCAGGTGCTTTTGCAAAGAAAAGGTTACGTGTCCAAGCCGATCCCCTTCCCACCGAGGCTAGTTTGCAAGATGAATTTGTCTTGCCAAGGAATCCAACATCCAAGAAAAAGAATGCAAGGGCTGCTTCTACAACCATTATAGATGGTAAAAAAGTTCCTTAACTTACAAATTATGCATTTCTAAAGCATAAAATGTGTACTAACTAACATTATGTACAACAGGTGAGCCCATGACTGATGCCCATACCGGGGATATATCTACAAATCTGAATGACGCCTCTGTAGAGACGATGACGATCGATGCCCAAACTGATGATTTATCTACTCAAGCAGGTATATTTGACTTCACTATCGAAAATACTTTACTTGATTACTTTCATATGTGTACATGTAAATAATTTTTTATTTGTTACAGAAGTACCCATAAAAAAAAAAGAGGGGAAGGAGTAGAGGACTCAATGCCGATAAGGTTAATGAGCAGCTTGGTACAAGAATACCAATCACGGTGGAGGAGGCCATTGGTAGACCTACGGGTCCATATGCTCAGATGATTGCCAGCGAAATTGGTTTCATAATCAGGAATCATGCACCACTCACTGTGAAACAGTGGAAGCACGCAACTCCAGAAGTTATTGCAAACCTGGTCCAACGATTAACCGTGAGTTATACACTTTGCTTAGTTTTTGTTCATTTATAGTATATTATATTGTAGTGTTTTGTTTGAAAATGGCTCTTATTGCAGACCAAGTACGACATAGACATGTCTTTACCAGCATCTCAAAGATATGTACACCAAGCTTTCCAAACATGCTTTGGTAACTTCCGTACGAAGTTAAATAATTACTTTGTGACCTTCTCAACCAAGGAAGAAGCATTACAAAAAAGACATCCGGAAGTCAAATCTGATGAAGAATGGACTTCTTTGTGTAATTATTTTTCAAGTGATGAATTCAAGGTAAAACTTTGTGCAAATTCTTTTAATGTGAATTTCAAGTTTTACCCGCTTCATAATTGCTATCTTGAATGTGTATTGTTTTGTAGGAGCGGTCACAAAAAAATAAAATCAATAGGTCACGATTGGCATATCACCATAAATGTGGGTCGAAGTCTTTTATGTCACGTGTAAGTTTCATAAATTTCTTATTTAATTATTCTTTTGAATTTTAACTTTAGATGAATATGGCACGTTTCGTGTTTGCTTTTATATGCATAAACTTTTCCAGTTTGAATTTAATTTCAAGAAATATGCTTTCTTTATAATTGTTGTTTGTTATTTGTTGTTGTTGTTCGCTATTATGCATAAACTTCATTTTCTACTGTTTTCTACTGCTTGCTGGTGTCACAACAACAAGCATTGATGTTTGCTAGTGTTTGGCTTGGTTTTTTTTGTTTTTATTGATCTAATTTCAACTTTTCATGCTCAATTTTAATTCTTGCTGCTTGATTTTGGTCACGAAATAATAAATTCTGGTTGCTTGATGTAATTCATAAAATGATGTGTTGTTGTTACCTTCAATTTTAAGTAGCTTTGTATATGATGATTGATTGTGTTTATATAACGTTGTCTCAATATACATGTTCAGGAAGTTTTATTGCGTAAATATCTTATTTGATTTTGTAGGCTATACAAAAAGGTGAGATGCTTGGTGCAATTGATCGATTTGAAAGTCAGTATAAGAGCACTACAAAAGGGTGGGATCCAAAAGCCAAAGAATTATATGTATGTCATCTGTTTTCCTTTTTTGGTCTATAGTTATTGCTTCCAGAATATAATGTTAAACTTTACTCGATTTTCTCGATTTGTAGGATCAAATGGTGCTAATGCGAACAGAGACAACTAAAGAAGATGGAACTCGCACGATGACTGATGACGAAATCTGCAAAAAAGTTCTTGGAGCAAAATCAGGCTATATCAAAGGTTGTGGTTTTGGACCTCGACCTACACCGGCTAAGCATTCTCAATCATCAGTACATGAAATGCATGAGAAAAACAAAGCCTTGGAAGATAAGATCAAAGCTCAAAATGAGCAAATCAGTGCATTGGAAGAGAAGACGAAGAAATTTGAAGAATTTATGGCAAACTTCAACAATCAATCACTTGATAGTTAGACTTTTAGCTCATTTCTATTTGGAATTACTTTGCACTTATTAGACCAATTACTAGTTATGTTAGAAATACATATAATATATTTTATTAAGATGTTTTTATTAGGATTTTAATATATTATTGAATTATAACTATTTATATTAAAATTAAGGTATTTATTTTCTTTATATTTTGCAGGTTTTATAATATTTTTATCAAATTTTCTCGTTAAAACATCTCTTTATACCGACCATAATACATTTTCTCACTAAAAGGATACATTTAGCGATGAAATAACTTTCTCACCAAAAACTATATTTAGCGATGATTGATGTAATATATACACTGACAACATGATTTTGTCGTTAAAATGTGCATGTACCGAGATAATATTTTCTTGCTAAAAGGGTATAAATAGCGAGTAATTTGATTTTCTTGATAAAAAGTACATATCTCGAGGGAAAACAATCGTCGCTAATATTATTTTAAATATTTTTTTTTATAAAATATTAATTACAAGGCATTTTTAACGAGGAAATAAAAGGATTAACAAGAAAATTTATTTGGTCGACAATAATATTCAACGACCATTGTCTAGTCCTTTCTCTTATTTGGTAACGAAATTGTATACCTTTTTGCGAGAAAAATAATGCTCGTGAAATTGTAATATCGAGAAAAAATATTGTCATCGCGAAAAGGCTTTTCCGAGAAAATATTTTTTTCCTCGCTGAAACCCTTCCTTGACGAGCTTTCTGCGACGAACTTGCGAGGAAATTAATTTCCTCGCCAAACACCTTTAACGACAAAATCTCCACTTTTAGCGAGGAAAATTTTTCTCGCCAAAACACATTTCTGTTGTAGTGTCGAGAGAAATTGAATCAAAGTTTGATTATCCGCTGTCAAAAAGCATGATTATCCGTACCTTATCTCTTGGGACACAATAAAAGACGAGAAGGGTTTAGAGGAGTGTACTTTGGTAAGGAGGTAGATGAAACGATAAGAGATGGATGCACATGCTTTCAAAATACATCACCCACTTCCATTATGCGGTTACCCATCTTATCCCATCTCTCTCACTTTATATCACAACATGTTTTCATTATGCACCAAGTTCAATTATTCAATCATCCAACTCTGGAGCTCTGGCCGGTTTTTAAAACAATAAGAAAAAGAAACTTCCGGATATAGTATTCGAATATTCGATCACTTTTAAAATACAAATACCTACTCCGTATCATATATAACCATGGCTATTCTAGTATTAATTCATTTAATTTGGGTTAAAAATGCATGAAAATTAGTATCTTAGCTGATGCTCAAATTCATGTTCTTCGAACGAAATGGAAGATTAGTACGAGTATTTATTGGAAATTATAAAAGTAATAACTTTCACTAGCTTAGACTTTGTCAGTAACCAAAGGGCAACACTTGTTTGATTATCTCTTGCTTTTTCATAAGGTCAGGATTGTTCAACAAGCAAGAGTTTACAAGGTGGCCTGGAAATTAATGGATTGTTACTTTTTATTCGCTAGCTAATTAATAATTAAACACGCTTAAAATGCTATTCTTAAAAAATAATAACATGCTTTGCCTATGTTTAGAGCACTCAACTAAGGATAAAGGCAAATTCGATGCCTGAATTGCCAATGTTTTTGTCAAAGCAATTTGGGGTGAAGCTATGGAAGAAAGGGTTTTTATGTTGTAGGGGAGGAAAGATCTGGTAGGTAATAAAAAAAAAGATAGAGATGGACAAGAGTAGAGCTGTTAAAAACTGACCTAACCCGCAAATCCGACCCGAATCGTCCGATAATTTTAGGGTCAAGATTTGAAAATTTTGAACCCGAAATCCAAAATGAACTGAACCCGATAGAATCTGAATCCCGTTGGGTTGACCGATTTAATATATTTATGTAATTTATAAAATTTATTTTGAAACTTCTAATATATTTTATTATTAAAATAAATAAAAATAATATATTATAATTAGATATTATTATTTAATTAAAAATTAATTTTAATAATCATAAAAAATAGATATTTTAAACCCGTTGATCAACCCGACCCGACCGAAAACCTGCTACAATCCAACCTAATTGACCCATGACCCATAACGAAATCGAACCAGATTTTAACCGATCCCTAACCCACCCGACCCGATTGACAGGTCTAGACAAGAGAGAATGATGGACTTGTGAAAGGAAATTGTATGAGAAGACAATAAAATCGAAGGAACCGCTGAACAACCTGTCAGAAAGATCGCCAGATGGTTGCCCTAGAGAGCGGGCACAATAGTATACAAAAATCCTTCAAGAAGTTAATTTTAGTACATGGAATGCTTTTTTTCCTAAATTGCATTACTCAAATTGAGAAAAACACTTGTTTAATCAAAAGTTATTTCTTTAATAATTAGATGTTTATATTTTTATTTGGTTGAATGTGAAGCTTTATGAAATTTTATGAAAATTAAATACTTGATTTTTATATTTTGTAATAATTAGATTTTCATAATCCTTATTTATGAAAATTAATTACTTGATTTATGGATTGATAAGAAATTTATCAATTTATCATTAAAAAATTAAATACTAAGGATGAAAATTGAAAAATGATATCGCCCTGTATATTATGATTGAGATTTTCGTATTTTGAAGAATAAAATAACACACTTTAATAATGGTATGTTTTTAATGTGATTATGATTATTTAATTGCCAATATCGGGTTACCAGCAGACTCCCATGGTGGGTGTACTGGTACAGTGGTACTGCTGGGGCGGTGGTGCGCTTGTACGAGATTGCACGGGCAGGGGCACCCCGTACGTTCACACATGTCCACTTCTGCATTGACCGGACCTTTTGACTATTTCAAACCACTTGAATATCACCACGTGTTCACTTATCGCAAATCTAATATATATAAAAGTAATAAGGTTTGGAGTCACCACATTGTGCCATGTCAGCTTTGTCCACATGTCGCTTCTAAAATACACCATATCGGATTTTGCCACATGTCGTCTTTTACTTAAGCCATCTCATGTACTTTTTGACACGTTATATACCACATCGTATTATTTTCATCCGGTCACTTACATGTCATATTTAACTATAATGATAAAAAATGCTTTCCTTATAAAAAATATTTTATATAAACTATTAATTATAGGCTTATATATTTTGATAAATCTATGCTTTTTTTAATCAAAATATTTCCTTATGAGAAGTTTGGTCAAAATACTTTACTTTTATTGCAACTCACAATTTGAAAATTTACCATAACAATTTATGAGCATTGTATATATTATTCTCATTATTTAAAAATTTACCATAATATTTTATGAGCATTGTATATATTATTCTCATTATTTAAACTTAATAATCTAAATTTAATTTATTTGATTTGATTTTTAAAAAGAAAATAATTTTTATACATATTACGATCAACAAATTACTTACATTAAATTTTATATTATATTTTTGTTTGTTAATATCTTTTTTATAGTATATCTAAAAAATATCGAGTCATTGTCGTGCATTGCACGACGGGGACAACTAGTAATAATCTATAACTATATATTAAAGTTGTCCATTTTCGAGCCACCAGAACGATTCTGGTCCCACCTCATCATATTTACAAAACTAATTTTTATTTCTAATATTTTAACTTTTTCTTATTATATTCTTCTTTAACTATTTAGATCTATCTTTAACATCAAAAAAATATCTATTTATTATAAGAATATCTTTTGAAAACTTCCTTATATAAATATTTAAAATTAAAGATAACAAATTTAAAATATTTTTAAATAAGTATAAATATCTTTTACCTTTTAGCATGATGTCTTTTCACGAAATTATTTATAGATATATTTTTTCTTTTATAATAAAAAAATTAATGATAAATACTTATAATGTTTAAAAAATAAAAAATAGGTAATATCTATAATTATATATTAAAGTTGTACCTTTTCGAGCCATCAGAACGATTCTAGCTTCATCTCATATTTAAAAAATTTATTTTTATTTCTATTATTACAACTTGTTTCTATTAAATTCTTTTTAACTATTTAAATTTATCTCTAACATCAAAAAAATATCTATTTAGTATAACAATATTTTTTGAAAGCTTCCTTATCCAAGTATTTAAAATTAAAGATAAAATATTTAAATATTTTAAAATAAATATAAATATTTTATCATATATCTTTTGACGCATTTATTTATAGAAATATAGTGATTTTCTTATATAAAAAATTAATGATAAATAGTTAAATTTTTTAAAATTAATAAAAATGGATAATAAAATATTTAATAGATATTGAAATATTTGATAAACTCTAAATTTACGTACATGAAAAGTAATAAAATAAAATAGGAAGAATATAATATTTGATTAAAAAATTATATACTTTTTATGAACAATAAATTACTTATATTAAAGTTTATATCATATTTTTATTATTTTATTAATATCCTATTTATAATGTTTATAAAATATCGAATCATAATCGTACATGGTACGACGGGTAAAACTAGTTTATACTAAAACCACCCGTTAAATTCTTCGGAGTAAATTACTTTGAATTACTCATTATAATTATTTCATTAATAAATAACCATCCACTACCTTATTACCTCAAACTTAGCTATTAAATGGGTGAATTATTCGACCAAAAAAAATGGGTGAATTATAAAAATGTCCTTGATATTTAATACAAGTATATATCTTGAATCCACCATACATTTTTCTCAATTGCCACGTTATGTGGACCTCTTCTCCACAATGAATGGTGATATTTAGCTTCGCATTTTAGTGACATGTATCCTAGTTTTTTTCCCATACTAAATTTTTTTTTCAGCTAGGCAAACAATTTCGTGGTATTTATATTTTTAAATATATAATACGTGTTAAGGTGTAATTAGAAAATTATACAGTAGTTAGGTGTAAATTAAAAATTTATGGTTATACTTTAGATATAATTAGAGTTTAGGGTTTACAATAATTACACATGTGTTAAAAGTACTATGTATATGTGAGTCGAGTTACATTCATACTGCATACATTCCCTTAAAAGTGTTAAATATATAATTGTAAATCATGAATATACAAACACTTCATCATTAATATACGATTTCAAAAACATTAATACACATACGTATACACAAATAATTATGTATATACGAGTAAAGTCGGATGCATAAGTAATATACAACACATCAATTATTTAATTTTTAATCATGAATACAAACACGTTAAATCATGAATACACGTCGTCGTATACATGTGTACACATGTTAAAAACATGTATATATGAATAAAGTTTCATGTATACATTTCGTTAAATATATTTCTAATATGTAATTGTAAATCATGAACACAAACACTCTACATTATGAACAAAATCAAATTTCATGAATCCAATAAATAAAAAAACATGATATAATCATTACAAAATGATCCGGGAAAAAAATTATGCATCATTCACATGCCAACTTCTACATCCAAACCCCCTTCTTACCATTAGCAATATCGTGAATATACTAGCAATATCGTGAATATACTAGATAATAATAATAATGTACATTCGCAACTAATTCATGAATATATTCTATGTAATTAAAAAATATCATCGAAATTCATGAACACAATCAACAAAAGGTATGAATATATAGTAATCATGTATATAACGTATTACAATCATGTATATTGTTAACTAAAATTATGAATATGATTATGCAAATATCTCAGGAGATTTATGCAAAAATGAAAACTGATTTATTCGATAACCTATAATTACCGGATTGTGTATATCAGTTATGTCTCCTATAATAATCCCGTAATCAATCATCATAATTAACTATATATAGATGGAAATCTCACCGTAAATAGGATCCCATACGATTATTCATATTAAACCACTCTATCCTCTTCTAATCTATAGTCTCTCTAGAACCTAATATTATAAAAGCTCTGGAAAAAAAAATTCTCACCGGAAGGTTCAGCGTTCTCCTAGTCTCCATTCACGATGGAGATTGATCCCTAAACTGAGGGGAGTGGCGACGACCCTAATCCAGTTGCAAAAAAAATGAAACGCCAAAGCACCACATCTGAAGAAGTAGAAGATATGGAGGTTGAGAGAGATTCCCAGAAGAATGAGGCCGGGGAACAAGCGCAGATGAAGGTTAATCGAATCCTCCAGGAAGAAATTAACCAAGGAGATTTCCCGTCGCTTTTGGAAGCAAGAAATCTCCAATCAGGAAAAAGTGTTTCGTACAAGGACAAGATGATACAAGGTGGGGGTGCAGGGTTCGCAGTTCAGCAGAACCCGACGTTCCAGGCTTTTGAAACCGATGAAGATTATGACACTGAAGATGACGTGCCACCAGAAAATGATGATCCAGAGTGCCCAACCATCACTCTTACTGCAGAAGAGAAGAAAGCACTCTGGCGACCATGGAAGGATACTCTCATAGTCAAACTCTCATGGTGTTTATCAGCAGGATTCTCTTTAATCAATATTGGGAATGAGCATTATGTGGCACGTTTTGCAAACAAAGATGATTACAATCATGTTCTAACCCAAGGTCCATGGATGATTGGCGATAACTACTTGTCAATCCGAAAGTGGGTTCCTCGGTTTAATGTCAAGGAAGACAAAATCAGCTCATTGATTGTGTGGATTCGGATACCATGGCTCAACATCGAATACTTCAATAAAAGATTCCTCTCCATCATTGGTAGAAGAGTCGGGAAAGTTCTTCGAGTTGACAAATCCATGACCGATGCAGAAAGAGGTCAATTCGTGAGACTTAGTGTGGAAGTTGATTTGACCAAACCACTGCTATCGAAATTCAGACTTGATGGGAAAGTGTGGCCAATCCAGTATGAAGGGCTACGAATGCTTTGCTTCTCTTGTGGGAGAGTCGGCCACCATTCGGACAACAGTGGCAAAGAGAAATATCTGAACACAACTTTGTCTTCAGACCTTGAATTACGTCAGAAGATAGCTGAACAGGTCAACCAAGAAAAATTTGGGGAGTGGATGCAAGTGAAAAAGCCCAAAAGACGCCCTCAGAACAACAAGGTGATCGAAGCTCCGGCGACGGCGCCAGCCACAGCTTCGTCAGAGGTAAACAAGGGCAACACCAATGCACAAAAGTCGGCAAATCCCTCGGGATCTAGGTTCACGGCTTTGGAAAGTCAAGAGGTAATTACGGTCCATGATGATGTTGATGGTCAACAGAAGGCCGAAATTGCCGCTGGTAGAGCTGATATGAGCGGGAATTCCGAAAGGAAAGAAGTCGACAAAAAAGGCAATACCTCCTCATCAGAATATTCTTCCCAAAGAAACAAATCCACTGAAAAAAAAACGACCCAACCCAATCCCCAAAAATCCACACAGCACAAGTCGGGGGTGAATGCCACGTCACCAAGCAAGAAATCTTCTTTGCCAAGTAAGGGCAACACTGAGCCTTCCAACAAGAGAATTGAAGCCAACCCAATACCGAAACAAAAGACGCAAACTCAAAGCCAGATCCAAATTCTAAAGAAGCCGACTACAAGCCAACCCCAAGCCAAAACACCCACAAACAATCTCACCCCCAATGAGCAACTCACTGTCGAACACCATAGCCGCAGAGCAATTCCGAATTCTCAACAGGAGGAATTTGACTCTCACAAACCGTCGGACGAGACCCATTCTGGCCTACATGCCGCTAATGGTGCACAAGATGATCGTCGAGTTCGTTCCAGTGTCGATAGGCAACAATCAATACCTTCTATGCACAGTCTCGATATCTCCAAGGCTTCTTGACTCGTATGTCAGATTCCTCGAATCTGTGGATTCCATTTCAACGTATGAACTACGACCAATCAATGGTGATATCTTTTCATAATTGTTAACCATAATTGAGTTGAATATTTTAATTTGGAACGTCCGTGGAGCGGGAAATCAAGACTTTATGTCCACTATGAGAGATTTGATCAGAATGCATGATCCGAGAGTCATCGCACTGGTAGAGCCCAGAATAAGTGGAGAAAGAGATGATGAAGTTTGTAGAAGAATCGATTTTGACGGGGTTCAACGCATGGAGGCGGAGGGTTTTGCGGGCGGAATATGGGTATTATGGAGAACATCGGAAGTGACAATAGTGCCATTAAGCCTCCACCCTTCAACACCTGAGAGTGGAAATCACCTTACGAGGAGAAGAACCTTGGGTCTTCTTTGCTATCTATGCTAGCCCGAACTCAACTAAACGACTACACCTCTGGAGAGCACTTAAGAATTTTGCAGTGTCCAACCAGAGGCCTTGGCTCATTGCTGGGGACTTTAATTCCACAAGAACGGTGTCTGAAAGAAATCGTTACTCAAAGGGCACTCGTCGAGCAGCTGAAATTTTCCATGATTGGATTGATAGGATGGAATTAATTGATCTTGGGTTCATTGGTCCCAAGTACACGTGGTCTACGGGGTCGACCATGGCTACGAGAAAGGAGGCAAGATTAGACAGGTCTCTTTGTAATGAAAGTTGGCGCTTAAAGTTCCCGGAGGCAACAATCTCCCATCTTGTGGCACCTTATTCTGATCACTCTCCATTACTTATTAGAATCCAAGGACTGGAGCGATCAATTCCGGGAGACCACCCTTTCGATTTCAGGCTGCATGGCTACTACATGAAAACTTCCCTTGTTTTATTGGAGAGAATTCGAGTCAGTTTGATCCACTAAATCTAGTGCTTTCTTCCCTTACTGACAAACTGAAGATCTGGAACAAGGAAGTTTTTGGAAACATTTTCAAAAAAAAAAGAGGCAACTTTGGAAGAGATTAGAAGGCATCAAACGAAGCTACGATCGCTCCCCGTCTAATGGATTGCTGAAACTTGAAAAGAAGTTAAAATCTGAGCTAAGTGCAGTACTGGAGGAAGAGCAAGTCTTATGGATGCAAAAATCTAGAGCGGATTTTCTAATTGACGGAGATAGGAACACCAAGTTCTACCACCTATCTACGGTGATTAGAAGAAAGGCTAACAGAATTCTCGCTTTAAAGAATGAAGAAGGGGAATGGGAATCGAATCCGGATACTTTGGAGAGTATGGCGCTGAATTACTTTGCTAAGCTGTTTTCCAGCCAAGATGCCGGTTGAGTTGGGTGTTATGGGCCAAGCCGCTTTCCCTAGTTTGAATGAACACTCCTATCGGAATTTGGTGAGGCCTGTATCCGAGAATGAGATATGGTATGCTCTTGGCAACATGGGCCCCACGAAGGCTCCCGGGCCCGATGGTTTTCCAGCGCTCTTTTACCAAAAGAATTGGAATCTTGTGGGTCCTAATGTGATTCGAACAATCAGAGATATTGTGGAACGTGGGGAATTCCAAGATGCAGCGTGTGACGCCCTATTGGTACCGATCGCTAAGATGGAGGCACCAACCAGAATGAATCAGTTCAGACCCATCTCACTTCTTAATGTGATATTCAAAATTGCTTCAAAGGTTATCGTTAACCATTTGAAACCGATCTTGCCTCGGATCATATCCTCCACTCAATCTAGCTTCATCCTTGGAAGACAAATAACAGATAATATTGTCGTTGTGGAAGAAGTTCTACACACGTTGAGATCTCGGGCTGCTGGAAAAAGATGGATGATTTTGAAAATCGACCTGGAAAAGGCGTACGATAGAGTGCGATGGGAATTCCTTGAAAATACTCTCCGTGAGGCATACTTTCCGGATGCACTAGTGAGAGTGATTCTGAAATGTCAAACAATGGGGAAAACACGTCTATTGTGGAATGGGGGTTATGCTGATAGCTTTGAAGCTTCCCGTGGGGTCCGTCAAGGGGATCCTCTATCGCCTTACTTATTCGTTTTGTGCATGGAAAGGCTGACCCACCTGATTCAAGCAGCAGTTGATGCTAAGTGTTGGAAACCGATCACGGTAGGCGGGATCGATCTCTCACATTTATTCTTTGTCGATGACCTTTTGTTGTTTGCCGAAGCCAATCTGGATCAAGCAAAGGTAATCAAAGAGGTCCTGTAAAACTTCTGTAAAGCTTCTGGGGAACGTGTAAATTTTTCTAAGAGCTCAATTATGGTGGGTCGTGATGTTGCTGTTGATGTATCTGCCAATATTAGCTGGAATTTGGGTATACCTCTTAAGACTAACCTGGGAAAGTACCTGGGAGTGCCTACTTCAGCTGGGCATATGTCAAAAGATAAATACCAATATTTACTTGACAAAATTGTCAAGCGGCTCCAGGGATGGCAAGCCAAAACTCTATCAGTTGCGGGAAGAGTAACACTTGCTAAAGTTGTCCTCACGAGTCTGCCACTTTATGCAATGCAATCCGCAAAGCTACCGGTGGGAGTTTGTAATGAGATCGATAAAACGGTACGCAATTTCATATGGGGGTTGACTCCTAACAATAGGAAGATCCATCCTATTGCCTGGGAAGTGGTTACCAAGCCGCTGGCTGATGGTGGTTTAGGTGTGCATGCAATGGCGGATTCTAACAAGGTGACCTTGGCAAAATTAGGCTGGAGGCTCCTTTTCGAACCCAATTCCCTTTGGGCCAGGATTATACGAGGCAAATATTGCAACAACCGCAAAGATATTGATATGATCAGGCCTCGTAATTGTTCCTCACGGATTTGGAAAGGGATCAACCATGGCGCTCAATTGCTAGCCAAAGGTATTCGAGTGACTATTGGAAATGGTGCTAGAACTCTTTTTTGGACACACCAATGGATTGGGGATGGAGTGTTAGAAGATTCAGCACTCAACCCCATACCCGAGGAGTTGTTGGGGGCTACTGTTGCTGAAATGTGGGAGAGCGATGACTGGGATTGGCCCCAAATTGAGCCTTACCTTGGCCAGGAAACTATAAATAAAATAAGAGCCTTCAGGGTCATTCCATGGGCTACTGCTGAAGACAAGATATGTTGGGATGCAACTTCGTCGGGGATTTTTACATCTAAATCGGCTACCACCATGTTAAGACAAGATGATGGTCCTATGTTTCAGTTCAACTAGAACACAATCTGGAAAGCGCCACTTCAACAGAGAATTAAACATTTTTTATTCCTTGTTGCTCATGGCAGAATAATGGTTAATGAAATCCGATTTAAGCGACATCTTACGAGATCTCCAGCCTGTCCAAGATGTGGTGAAGAAGAAGCCATCCTTCACGCGCTTAGAGATTGTGAGTTTATTAGTAACACATGGGTTCAGCTGAAATGCATTGACAAAGTGCATGATTTTTTTCAACTCTCAACGCTGGATTGGTTGATAGCAAATCTGAGTAGTGGAGATATCTAGAGCACCTTATATGGGAATATGATGTAGTACTCTTGGAAGCTTAGAAATGCTATGGTTTTTGATAACACCATGGGAATGAACACTAAGCTGCTGCAACAGGTTCTTGATCTCACAAGTTGTTATATCTTAGAACAGAGGAGACGAAAGGAAAATCTGAACGTCGAAGTGACGAGGAACAGTGTCCGTTGGGAACCTCCTTCTCCTGGGTGGATCAAATTCAATGTGGATGGCGCTTCAAAGGGTAATCCAGGTCAGGCTAGCTGTGGAGGTGTGTTGAGATCGTCGAATGAGTCTTTTATCCTTGCCTTTACCTTAAACATAGGCAGTTGCAGTGCTTTGAGAGCTGAACTTCAAGCCATTCTTGTGGCCCTTACCATTTGCAAGGAGAGAGACTTTCAAAGGGTTGTGTTTGAATCGGATTCTCAATCTGCTGTCAATCTGTTACTCAATGAACTGCCAAGAACCCACCCAGATTTCTATCTCATTGCTCAATGTTCGGAACTGATGTCCCAGTTGAATGCGTGCTGCGGATTCAACATATCCCACGTAGTGCTAATAGATTAGCAGATAGATTAGCTAATAATAGCCCTCTTAATCATTTTGGGGTGGTTGTGTAATATCCGCGATATTCCCAATTCTTTTTATAATATTTATTATCAATTATTTTATTTCTCTAATTTCTAGAAAACCAAATTAACTTCTATTATTTTTCTTTTGAAAGAGTTTATCAAGAGAATTAAAATAGACAAAAATGTAATAAAATAATTCAAGGGGTATAAATTAATAAGTGAGGTAAATTAATAAAAAGAGCATTAGATAAAAATAAGAAACTTATTTATTTCATAAAATAGATTATACAAAAGGCCTAGGAAATTAGTTTACAAGCCTTGCAAAAAGAATGCAAGAGCCGGGATTTGAACCCGAGATCTCTTGCACTCCAACCTCACACGCCCCTCACCAAATCCCGCTAGACCATTACAATTTCTTGTTCACTTAGCCCAACCTTTTCCTCTTATATCAAATAAACTCCTCCTCCTCCAAAAGATAACATCAGACATTGTCTGATTGATTGTACGTTGAATGGAATTTGGCCATTGCATGCCATTCTCACCTCCCTCTTGCTTGTTGACCATCACTTGTGACCTCACTTCTCATCACCATGGAAGAAGCACACTCTTGACCAATGCATGAACATCTCTTCCTCCTCCATTGGTCCATACCTTGAGCCATGGATTGCAAGCTCACCAAGTTGTCTATAAATACCCTCTCCTAAGCATTCATCCAAGTCTTTTGCTCTCTCTTCTAGCAAGAACACCCTCTCCTTCAAAAAAAAATCAGCACCTTGCACATAAAAACTCTCCATTCAAAGTCCACAAAAACACCATTCAATCTCCTCCTTCTCTTCTCCTTGGACCGCCGGACCACCCCTCCTGCCCGACCGGACCACCGACGACGACGACGCCCGCCTTATGCTGCCGCCTGCCCCCGCCGGAGCTCCTTGGCCGCGCCGCCCCAAGCCCGCCGGCCTCCCTTGCTCTCTTCTCCTACATTCTGTAATACAGAATACCAAAAAGTATAAAATCTTATCCTAAATCCTATTTATTTAAATTATGCTTTTATAAATTTATAAAGTTATTAGCTATTAGAAATTATTTTAGGAAAATAAGAAATAAAAATAGGTTAGTAAGATCTTGTTAGTTAAAAGCTAGAAACAAAACTAATTTACCTTGGTAACTTAAGATATAAACAAATAGATAAATTTTTATGAATTTTATTACATGCATGCCTCTTTCATAATATAAATAGTGGTTTCTATAAATAAATATAGTATGCAAAATAATAAATGTTATTGTCATCTTTGATCAAATAGGAATTTTAAAAGTTATTATGCATGCCTTAAACTAAAAGATAAAATCATACTATATGATCTTAGAAATAAAAAGGTTTAGTAAATAAAACCATTACCATTTTTATATGAAGTTAACAAATTCCTTAAGTTAATAAAAGTCGTTGCATGGCCTAATCGATAAAAGATATAGGATTTATAAAATTGTGTGAATAAATAAAATTACGAAAAATAAATATTTATTCAATAAAAATATGAACTTTAGCATATTTTTATATATGAAAGTTATTACAAAATATCATCTATTATTAGGATATGATAAATAAGATATTATTAGCATATGAGTTATTATTAGGATATTATAAGAACAAATATACGATAGCATGGGATTTTTAGTTATAGAATATAATACTATTAATGGAAATATTACTAAGTCATCTATAAGGAAAGTATATTTTTATAATCACTAGGTGTAGAGATATTTGCATAAGACATAATTTCTAGGATAAAAATATCAAGTAAGATATCGCAAATATTCTAGGAGATTATTATAGCATAAGGATGACTTGCATGAAAGAAATCTTCTAATTATAAAGAAGATATTATTTTTATAAACTATAATATTATAATAACAAATTATAAATATAAAATAAGATTAATCTAAATTTAGACAAATTACCTTATAAGGAAATTTAGAAACTCCTAATTATAGAAACTTTCTTATAAAGGAGTATATGCATGACAATTTTATTTAAAAAGAGATTATGTAGGTAAATACTTTTCTATTAAGAAAATATTATTAATAAAGTATTTTAGATAAGGTAGTTAAAATTATAAGTTCCATCCTAACATAAATGGGAAATTTAAAAGTAATATCTTATTGTCATGAATAAGTAAAAAGGATAACTTTTAATAATTATTTTACTAACTATGTAAAATAAAGGTTTTACGGAATAGTAAGGATATTACAAATCCAAAATAATAATAAAGGAATATTATTATTTTGAGGAAAATAACTTTCTAAATTATTATGATGATAATTTAGAATCTCTAAATCTCTTATAAAAATATTATAAGAGATAATCCAAATCTTAGAAAGAAAATCATGATTTTGAGCCTTTCGTAAATTTCCGTATCAATAGGTCGGAATCCTCGCTCGTAGTAGGGAATCGAATAAGTTTCGTCAAGGCTCGTTTGCTAGAACTCGTTACGCTAAGGCAAGTGGAATTTCCCCTTGTGCCCTTTTATATTCGTCTACATGATATTTCTCGATGCTGGGAACGACTTGTATGCCTCAATAAAAATGAACCTAGGAAATATCGAATGCTAGATATAATGACAATTGTTAGCGTAGTATGTTTTACATTCCTTTGTTAGGATTATATATGCTAGTATGTTGTGATCTTGATTGAATACAATCTCGTTCAGAGATTTACCTTGATTAAACTAGAAAGGGGTGCGGGTTAGCCGACACCTCTATATAACATTAATAAGTCGTACGTCCATATGACTTTCGGGATCATGATCTCCATCCGCTCCGATTGTAAGGAGGGATTGTGCGGCACTCTAGCTAAGTGCCGGAGAATTGATGGTTCTCCTTCAGGTGACTCGGAATATCCGCGTCCCACCACTATCTATTAAAAATCATTAATAAAGTCGAATATTTTCGTCACTATATAAGATAAGTGCGAATGCACACTTAAGACACCAAAACCGGACCGGTCTCAAATCATCGATCCGGCTCTCGGTCCGCTCAGGGCGCGAGAGGTTTTCACTTGTATGATTTAATGAACGTTCCCAACATGCTTTCGAAATCCTAAAGAAGTCTACAATCTAGTAGTTCTTCTATTGCTCATCGAGTTATCTTTGTCCAAAGGTATACTCTCCTTCGAACCTTAAAGCTCCACATCGACAAGTTTCATTAGATAGCCCATCATAAACACAACCTTAATACCTCTTTCAATAATATCTGAAAATTCCCAAAATACCCTCGGGAAGTTCCCTTCCCGCTTGCTTAGTCTCTTAGACTAATTCTTCTTTTCCGCATTTTTGCCTGACATTCTATCGCCCCTCGCGAATTATGTCAGAATCTAGGAACCCCAGAAAGGTGTGAAGTGAAGTGAAGACGAAGGAAGAACAAGGATTTCAAGATGTATCTTTCTATCATTTTGCTTTAGTTTCATTACGTTTCAAGAACAATCAGGTTTCGCATTTCAATTCTGGACAACTTTATGTTTGATCAATGTAAGATGTTTTGTAAGAACTAAGTCTCCCTCGGGAGCACCTTTTCTCATTATGTAACATGTTTTATTCCGCATTTTAATTGTTCTATATCATTCTAAAAGCCTTGGGTGACTTTGGACGGTAAAGTCTGAGGTCACTGGCGGTAATACCCAATGTTGTAAAATAGGGGTGTTACAATTGTGGTATCAGAGCTAAACGTTTTTGTTTTAAAACCGAAAAGTTTTAAAACCGAAAATTTTCGAAAATTTAAAACCTTCAAACCCTAACTTTTACTTCCGCTATTTAACACATTTCTTTATAGAAAATTTCCTTCTTTACTCTCTTCCAGAAAACCTAGGATTACTCACTTTCCGAATTCAAAAATTTCTTAGCTAAGAAAGATATGTTTCCAAAAGATATTAGAAACCTCACATAGCAAATACCTAGTTCTAGAACTTATCTTTTCTCAAAATTTTTCTATCTTTCGGAAGAACTTGAAATAGTACGAAATTTTCAACGTGTAAATAATATAAGTGTTTCTTTAGAAATTTCTACTTTCACATTAGGAAATTTGTTTAGTAAACCCAAGCTTGCACGTCCTAAAATCTTATATTCTCAATAAGAAAAACCTTAGGATACTTAAATAGGGCCAAGAAAATGAAAAACAAAAAGTAAAGTTTTGATTTGGTAAAATTTCAAAAAAAAAAAATCTTGATATCCTTCACTACGTCTTCCTTCTATAGAAACTAAGGAAGTTCTATACTAACGCCTGTTTCCTTTTCCTTCCTCAGAAAAACCATGGATAGCCCAAACAACCACTATGGAAACCATGTCAACGAAGCCAACTTCGGGATGCAAGCCCCGAACCCTTACTTTCCCCATCCTGACGCTGAGTATGAAGGATACCAACCCGGAGTTGACATGGAGGTTGATCAGATCGGGGAGCCGTGGGAGGAGTCGGAGGAAGATCCCGAGGAGGACCCCAACCTCCCTATCGGGCTCTCAGATGACGAGGCCGCTCGGGCTACACCGCCCCCATCACCAGCATACGAGCCCGAGGACTACCCCTCGGAGGACGAGGAAATGGCCCCGGGTTATGAACCCGAAGACTACGCTGATGAGGAGGATGAAGAGTTGGAGCCCGAGCACCAACTAGAAGGTATTGACCCCGAACTCAACTTCGAGGATGGGGAAGAGGATGAGTTTGATGAGGAGGAGTTAGAGCTGCTATGGCAAGCACAGGCAAAATGGGACGCCATGAATGAGGCGTCGGAAGAAGAAGACGAGGATGGGGTGGTGATTGACCCAGAATCACCCCCACCGCCATCGCCCCCAGCGAGCCCCGAGTTGGAGTACGTTCCCCCAGCTCCTATGCCCCCTATGATCGAGGTTCCGAGGGTCATGCCGAGAGTGGAGGTCGACTCACCTCCGAGAGTGCCCGAGCCTGTGGGGCCCATGCCCCCAATGATGGACTTCTGGTTCCATGAAGACGACATGCTACTTCGGCAACTCCAGATCGGGTCCAGCAGCGGCAACTACTCAGAGGAGAGATTTTGTGGGCCGCTCTCACTCCGCGAGCAGGCAATGCAAGCCCCCAGGGATGTGCAGATGGAGGGCTTTGTCACTTGGATGGAGGGAGAGTCCTCCAATCGTCGAGCTCGACCACCCTTGGTCAACGCCCCGCCACCGCCAGGCGCCGCACCCTCCAGAAGTCGTAGGGTGAATGTGGACCTACTTCAGAGCCACAGAGAGGAGTGGGTTCGAGAGAGAGAGATGGATCAAGCACAGAGGCTGCAGTACAGGATTTGCATCGCAGAGTCCCAAGCCCGCGAGAACCGTCGTAGCCGCAGAATCGAGCAAGCTAACCTTCTTCTTACCAATGACACGGGGGTCATTGATGACACCCTTTTCGAGGACGGGTTCCTCGACACTTACACCGACCTCATCTAGATCTTTAGTTTTGTACTCTTTCATTTTCAAAAGTGAGCCTAGACCACTTCTTTCGACTTCATTTTGTACTTAGGAAGTCGACTCGGATTAGCTTTCTTTCCGGTATTAAGAACGGCTTAAGTTATGAAAGCCCTTGTACTTTCCTTATGAAACTAGTAATGAAGTTACTCTTTCGCGATTATTAGCACTTGCGTATTCAATCTTACATATATTATTGTCTTGACGATTAAAAACAAACCCAAAACCTTCAGATGGTCAACACAAGAGCCACCAATCGTAGTTCAACTGTGCCTCGAGAAGGCAATGATGATAGCGAGTCCGAAGCTCAAAGAGAGACACGTGTAAACCCGCCTCCTGCACCAGCTGCTCCAATTATGTTCAACGCAGAAACTGTAGGTGCATTGCGCACTCTCGTACAACAGCTAATACGAGAGGAAATTCCTGCTACGGTCCCTAAACCCGTGGACCCCGAAGCACCTGAAGAAGTGCAAGAAGAAGTTGGTCAAACAGCAGAGGTGGTTCCCGTGAAGCAAAATCTGGTCAGCTTCACTGAAGGAATCAAGGCTTTCAACGCCATGAAGCCTGATTCATATGACGGGACCGGGGATCCGTCAGGAGTGCAATACTGGTTTTCTCATATGGAGCGGCTCTTACGCAACATACCATGCTCAGAAGCGGACAAGGTGCACATGGCTGCACTAAAATTAAAAGATGAAGCAGGCTAGTGGTGGGAAAGTTCCAGTTTATCCAGCCGCCCAAATTTAAGCTGGGCCATGTTCAAGAACAAGATGATGCGCCGATTCTTCACGGAATCGATGCGAGATGAAAAGCTGGATGAGTTCCACTCCCCAAAGCTGCATGGGTTGAACGTGCTGGAAAGGGCTAAGAAATTTAATCACCTGCTACAGTATGCTGATGAAGAGATCACCACAGAAAAGCAGAAGATCAAACACTTTCACCGCTGGATGAGCGACCACATCAAGCCTTGGATGGCAAACCGCTCCTTCACAACCTTGGAGGAGTATGTGGATCATGCACATAAAATGGAGTCAACTCTGAAGGTTCCTGAGCGCAAGAAGTTCGGTGGAGGGAAGCCTCACCACTCCAGTCACAGTGGATTTAAGAGGCCAGCATCGCCGCAAGGTTCTCAGTGGTCAAAGAAAAGCAAGCACAAGGCTTCGTCGGTTGGTACAAAACCAAGCTTTAGGGCGGAGTCCACAAAGACCCCAATCGTCTGCCACAATTGTGCCGAACCCGTGCACATAAACCGGAATTGTCCCAAGACACCAAGAAGATGTTACAACTGCAACAAAGATGGACACCTCCGACAATTCTGCAGGCAACCAGCGAATCCAGCAGGTCAGACCCGCTCGAACACGGTGTCCCAGCGACCTCAGGCGTCAAACAAGCCAGCAGGAACCGCTTCAGTTCAGTCCACAGCTAACCAGAAAGGCAAAGGGCCTATGAACTCGCAAGGACAAGGGCAGAGATTGTATGAGATGCGCACCACTGACAAGCCCGAAGAACCCATTTGCCAAGGTACTCTCCATATCCGCTCTAAAGACGTGTTTATACTCTTTGATTCCGGTGCTTCACATTCCTTCATATCCGAAAAGTGCATAGAACTACTAAGATTAGACCATCTCGAAGAATGTGAGCCGTTCATAGTGAACCTTCCGAATGGAGAAAAGATAGTAGGAGCAAGACAGCTGAGTAGTTTTCCCTTATGCATTCAAGGAGGAAATTTTTCTTCCAACCTGATATGCATCCCGATGGATCCTTACGACATCATTCTCGGAAGAGATTGGTTGTCTCTGCATGGAGCAATAATCGATTTCTACTCCCGGACAGTAACCATCAACTCTGGAGGAAAACATGTTTGCAGATTCAAGGGAAAGCGAGAAGAAGAAAATGGAAAGGTGATCAACGCCATGAAGGCTGGGAAATTACTCCGACAAGGCTGTGTTGGGTATCTTTGTTACCTCGAGCCAACGAGGAAAAGGGTCGGGGATATCAAAGAAATCCCGGTAGCCCGAGAATTTCCCGACGTTTTCCCAGAAGAGCTCCCAGGATTACCTCCCCGACTAGAAGTCGAGTTTTCGATAAGCCTCGAGCCGGGTACCACCCCAATTTCTAAAGCACCCTACAGAATGGCCCCGCTGGAAATGAAGGAACTCAAGAGTCAGCTCGAAGAACTGCTTGAGAAGGGTTACATCCGACCAAGTGCTTCGCCCTGGGGAGCGCCCGTGCTATTTGTGAAGAAGAAGGACGGAACCTTCCGTTTGTGCATCGACTACAGAGAATTCAACAAGGTCACCATCAAGAACAAGTATCCTCTTCCAAGGATAGATGACCTCTTAGACCAACTCCGAGGTGCAAAAGTTTTCTCCAAAATTGACTTGAGATCAGGTTATCATCAACTTCGGATCCGTGAAGAGGACATTCCGAAGACCGCATTCCGTACTCGCTATGGCCACTACGAGTTTGTAGTGATGCCATTCGGCCTGACTAACGCACCTGCGGTGTTCATGGATTTAATGCACCGATGCTTCCATGAATACCTCGACAAGTTTGTCATCGTCTTCATTGACGACATCTTAATCTACTCCGGGAATCGAGGGGCGCATGAAGAACACCTTCGAACAGTGCTACAAATCTTAAGGCACAACCAACTTTACGCCAAATTATCCAAGTGTGATTTATGGCTTAAAGAAGTGGCTTTTCTAGGCCATGTTATCAATCAAGACGGAGTAATGGTGGACCCAAAGAAGATTGAAGCAGTCTCAGAATGGAAGCAACCAAAGAATGTGAAAGAAATTCGCAGCTTCCTAGGACTTGTAGGGTACTACCGAAGATTCGTCGAGGGATTCTCAAAGATCGCCCTGCCAATGACGAAGTTACTCCGGAAAACCCACAAGAAGTTTGTGTGGGACGAAAAATGTGAAGAAAGCTTCCATGAACTCAAGAAGCGTCTAACAAGCGCACCAGTTCTGACGCTGCCTGATGGACACGACGGCTATGTGGTCTACAGTGATGCCTCAAAGCAAGGCTTGGGATGCGTGCTTATGCAGAATGGGAAGGTGATTGCCTACGCATCTCGTCAGCTCAAAGTCTATGAAGTGAATTACCCAACCCACGACCTCGAACTAGCAGCGGTGGTGTTTGCCTTAAAAATCTGGCGACACTACCTGTACGGGGTCAAATGTCAGATCTACACAGACCACAAAAGCTTGAAGTATGTGTTCACCCAGAAGGAACTAAACATGAGACAAAGAAGATGGTTGGAACTACTGAAGGACTACGACATCGAGCTGCTCTACCATCCGGGCAAAGCAAATGTCGTAGCAGACGCTCTCAGTCGTAAGACACAACAAGAGGGCTTGATCGCAATGCTAACAGCCCAGCCAAAGCTGCAACAAGAATTGATCAGAGAAGGCATCGAGGTCTGGTTCGAAAGACAGCAGGGTTGTCTCAACACTTTGGAAATCCAATCCGATTTGTTGACAGAGATTAAAGAGAAGCAGACTGAAGACATCATGCTGATCAGGATAAGCGGCGAGGTACAAGAAGGCAAGGCACCAGGGTTCGTTATCCAAGATGACGGTTCCCTATGGTTTCAAAACCAAATTTGTGTGCCAGCAGTGGACGAGCTCCGAAAGATCATTTTAAAGGAAGCCCACTCATCTGCCTACTCAGTACATCCAGGAGCAAGTAAAATGTACAAGGATGTACGCATAAATTTCTGGTGGCCAAATCTGAAACAAGATGTCGCAGAGTTCATATCTAAGTGCTTGGTCTACCAGAAAGTAAAGATCGAACATCGAAGACCAGGAGGAAAGTTGCAATCCCTTTCCGTGCCAGAATGGAAATGGGAAGATATTGCAATGGATTTTGTGACCGATCTGCCCAAGACCCAAAAGCAGAAGGATTCTATCTGGGTTATCGTGGATCGACTCACCAAGAGCGCCCACTTCATTCCCATTCAAAAGAAGTGGAAGGCTCCAAAGCTAGCAACAATTTTCGTCAAGGAAATAGTCCGCCTCCATGGGACCCCAAAAACGATCATCTCTGATCGAGACGGTCGCTTCATGGCCTCTTTCTGGCAAGGACTACACAGGGCCATGGGCACGGAACTAAAATTCAGCACAGCTTTTCATCCTCAAACTGATGGTCAATCAGAAAGGACCATCCAAACTCTTGAGGACATGCTTCGGGCGTGTGTGCTCGATCGCACAACAAGCTGGGATGACAGCTTGCACCTCATAGAATTCACCTACAACAATAGCTGGCATTCCTCCATCAAGATGGCTCCCTTCGAAGCCCTATACGGCCGGAAATGTCGTTCCCCGCTTTGTTGGGACGATAACGCCGACAAGATTCTCCTAGGTCCTGACCTAATAGAGCAAACTGCCTCCGAAGTCGCCCTCATCCGTCAGAGAATGTTGACCGCTCAGAGTCGACAGAAGTCTTATGCAGATCTCAAAAGGAGAGACATTGAGTTTACAGAAGGAGATAAGGTGTTTGTCAAAGTATCTCCTTCAAAGGGCGTTTTCCGCTTCGGGAAGCGAGGCAAGCTCAACCCTCGCTATGTAGGACCCTTCGAAATCCTTGAGAGGGTCGGCAATCTGGCCTATCGAGTTGCTCTACCACCCTCTGCTCACCCTGTACACAATGTGTTCCATGTGTCACTCTTAAGGAAGTATGTGCCCGACGAATCCCACGTGATCAACTTCGACGATGTCGAAATCCAGTCGGATGGCACTTACGAAGAGAGACCAATCAAGATTGTAGAGCACCGAGTCAAGCAATTACGCAACAAAGAAGTACCTTTAGTCCGTGTACTTTGGTCCAAAGATGGCAACGAAGGTACAACGTGGGAAACCTGGGAAACCGAGCAAGACATACAGAGGCGTTTTCCAGAGTTAATGTCTTCGTGAACACCACTAGCGTAATCCTTTTAAGGGGGTACTAGACCCCATAGCATCCTCACAAGTCGTGAGCTGTAATTGCTTTTGTCTCTACATCGTGGTACCGCCCTATTTTCTCTAAGTTTCGGGGACGAAACTTATTTAAGGGGGTACTATTGTAATATCCGCGATATTCCCAGTTCTTTTTATAATATTTATTATCAATTATTTTATTTCTCTAATTTCTAGAAAACCAAATTAACTTCTATTATTTTTCTTTTGAAAGAGTTTATCAAGAGAATTAAAATAGACAAAAATGCAATAAAATAATTCAAGGGGTATAAATTAATAAGTGAGGTAAATTAATAAAAAGAGCATTAGATAAAAATAAGAAACTTATTTATTTCATAAAATAGATTATACAAAAGGCCTAGGAAATTAGTTTACAAGCCTTGCAAAAAGAATGCAAGAGCCGGGATTTGAACCCGAGATCTCTTGCACTCCAACCTCACACGCCCCTCACCAAATCCCGCTAGACCATTACAATTTCTTGTTCACTTAGCCCAACCTTTTCCTCTTATATCAAATAAACTCCTCCTCCTCCAAAAGACAACATCAGACATTGTCTGATTGATTGTACGTTGAATGGAATTTGGCCATTGCATGCCATTCTCACCTCCCTCTTGCTTGTTGACCATCACTTGTGACCTCACTTCTCATCACCATGGAAGAAGCACACTCTTGACCAATGCATGAACATCTCTTCCTCCTCCATTGGTCCATACCTTGAGCCATGGATTGCAAGCTCACCAAGTTGTCTATAAATACCCTCTCCTAAGCATTCATCCAAGTCTTTTGCTCTCTCTTCTAGCAAGAACACCATCTCCTTCAAAAAAAATCAGCACCTTGCACATAAAAATTCTCCATTCAAAGTCCACAAAAACACCATTCAATCTCCTCCTTCTCTTCTCCTTGGACCGCCGGACCACCCCTCCTGCCCGACCGGACCACCGACGACGACGACGCCCGCCTTGTGCTGCCGCTGCCCCCGCCGGAGCTCCCTGGCCACGCCGCCCCAAGCCCGCCGGCCTCCCTTGCTCTCTTCTCCTACATTCTGTAATACAGAATACCAAAAAGTATAAAATCTTATCCTAAATCCTATTTATTTAAATTATGCTTTTATAAATTTATAAAGTTATTAGCTATTAGAAATTATTTTAGGAAAATAAGAAATAAAAATAGGTTAGTAAGATCTTGTTAGTTAAAAGCTAGAAACAAAACTAATTTACCTTGGTAACTTAAGATATAAACAAATAGATAAATTTTTATGAATTTTATTACATGCATGCCTCTTTCATAATATAAATAGTGGTTTCTATAAATAAATATAATATGCAAAATAATAAATGTTATTGTCATCTTTGATCAAATAGGAATTTTAAAAGTTATTATGCATGCCTTAAACTAAAAGATAAAATCATACTATATGATCTTAGAAATAAAAAGGTTTAGTAAATAAAACCATTACCATTTTTATATGAAGTTAACAAATTCCTTAAGTTAATAAAAGTCGTTGCATGGCCTAATCGATAAAAGATATAGGATTTATAAAATTGTGTGAATAAATAAAATTACGAAAAATAAATATTTATTCAATAAAAATATGAACTTTAGCATATTTTTATATATGAGAGTTATTACAAAATATCATCTATTATTAGGATATGATAAATAAGATATTATTAGCATATGAGTTATTATTAGGATATTATAAGAACAAATATACGATAGCATGGGATTTTTAGTTATAGAATATAGTACTATTAATGGAAATATTACTAAGTCATCTATAAGGAAAGTATATTTTTATAATCACTAGGTGTAGAGATATTTGCATAAGACATAATTTCTAGGATAAAAATATCAAGTAAGATATTGCAAATATTCTAGGAGATTATTATAGCATAAGGATGACTTGCATGAAAGAAATCTTCTAATTATAAAGAAGATATTATTTTTATAAACTATAATATTATAATAACAAATTATAAATATAAAATAAGATTAATCTAAATTTAGACAAATTACCTTATAAGGAAATTTAGAAACTCCTAATTATAGAAACTTTCTTATAAAGGAGTATATGCATGACAATTTTATTTAAAAAGAGATTATGTAGGTAAATACTTTTCTATTAAGAAAATATTATTAATAAAGTATTTTAGATAAGGTAGTTAAAATTATAAGTTCCATCCTAACATAAATGGGAAATTTAAAAGTAATATCTTATTGTCATGAATAAGTAAAAAGGATAACTTTTAATAATTATTTTACTAACTATGTAAAATAAAGGTTTTACGGAATAGTAAGGATATTACAAATCCAAAATAATAATAAAGGAATATTATTATTTTGAGGAAAATAACTTTCTAAATTATTATGATGATAATTTAGAATCTCTAAATCTCTTATAAAAATATTATAAGAGATAATCCAAATCTTAGAAAGAAAATCATGATTTTGAGCCTTTCGTAAATTTCCGTATCAATAGGTCGGAATCCTCGCTCGTAGTAGGGAATCGAATAAGTTTCGTCAAGGCTCGTTTGCTAGAACTCGTTACGCTAAGGCAAGTGGAATTTCCCCTTGTGCCCTTTTATATTCGTCTACATGATATTTCTCGATGTTGGGAACGACTTGTATGCCTCAATAAAAATGAACCTAGGAAATATCGAATGCTAGATATAACGACAATTGTTAGCGTAGTATGTTTTACATTCCTTTGTTAGGATTATATATGCTAGTATGTTGTGATCTTGATTGAATACAATCTCGTTCAGAGATTTACCTTGATTAAACTAGAAAGGGGTGCGGGTTAGCCGACACCTCTATATAACATTAATAAGTCGTACGTCCATATGACTTTCGGGATCATGATCTCCATCCGCTCCGATTGTAAGGAGGGATTGTGCGGCACTCTAGCTAAGTGCCGGAGAATTGATGGTTCTCCTTCAAGTGACTCGGAATATCCGCGTCCCACCACTATCTATTAAAAATCATTAATAAAGTCGAATATTTTCGTCACTATATAAGATAAGTGCGAATGCACACTTAAGACACCAAAACCGGACCGGTCTCAAATCATCGATCCGACTCTCGGTCCGCTCAGGGCGCGAGAGGTTTTCACTTGTATGATTTAATGAACGTTCCCAACATGCTTTCGAATTCCTAAAGAAGTCTACAATCTATTAGTTCTTCTATTGCTCATCGAGTTATCTTTGTCCAAAGGTATACTCTCCTTCGAACCTTAAAGCTCCACATCGACAAGTTTCATTAGATAGCCCATCATAAACACAACCTTAATACCTCTTTCAATAATATCTGAAAATTCCCAAAATACCCTCGGGAAGTTCCCTTCCCGCTTGCTTAGGCTCTTAGACTAATTCTTCTTTTCCGCATTTTTGCCTGGCATTCTATCGCCCCTCGCGAATTATGTCAGAATCTAGGAACCCCAGCAAGGCGTGAAGTGAAGTGAAGACGAAGGAAGAACAATGATTTCAAGATGTATCTTTCTATCATTTTGCTTTAGTTTCATTACGTTTCAAGAACAATCAGGTTTCGCATTTCAATTCTGGACAACTTTATGTTTGATCAAGGGTAAATTACACAAAACCACCCGTAAATTGTCTTACTTTTCAAAAAACCACCCTTAAAAAATTAAATTTCAGAAAACCACCCACATAAAGAAAAAAATTTCATTTAACCACCTATATCATAACTCTGTTAACCCACCGTTAGATAATTAAAAAGAAAAGAAATAATAATCTTTCTATTGTAGCATAACTCTGTTAACCCACCCCCGTAAATGCAGCTGCCCAACATAATATAATAATAATTCCACTAACTAAATTAAAATGCTAGAAATAACAACCTGCAATTAATTAAGTTTACATAGCCTTCAGCATAGAAACTAAAAACAAAAAGAACCACATCTAACTAGCTAGAATTCATTTCGACCAAAAAAAAACTAGCTAGAATTCATTTCAAGTTTATCAAATAGAAGTTCAAAGATACAGACTGCCCAATTACTGAAAATTTACAAAAGATATCTTCAATAAGCAAGCAAAGGTTTCATGGAGCTTTGGTATTGTATATTTTTTTAGGCACTTCCATCCTCCTACCTTTTCCAGCTGTGGGCGTTCCAACCGAACCATCTTGCCTTCTTCCCCAACTAAAATTTGATGTTTGGTGAAGTGTACTTCCAATGGCAGTTGAAGATTGTTGTGATTGAAATTGAGTACTCGGGTGCTCATGATGCTCCTGGGAAAAAATTAATCATCCATAATATTATCTACCAAAAACAAAAAAAAAAATTCTCATCCACATATATACATAATATAATACAAGCACCAGAACATACAAGCATGCATTTGTAGAAAGAGAAATGTTCACATGTAGGACTTTTTAAAAATCCAGACCATTAAAGAATGCTTAGGTTAATAGGATAAGCATAAAAGAGTCTTACTATAGTGCCAACATGATCAACTTCACTAATTGTAGGTGCGGTAACTCAATTGAAGCTTCATACTGACCATGAGTTGATGTGGTTGGCTGCCCCTGTGCATTCCAAAATCATATGCTTTGTTAAAATAAATATCTTTACATGACTGAGAAAAAAAAATCAACTAATAATTAATCAAAACAATGTTACCTGTGTAATTATCCTTCTCTTATTGCTAGCAATCCTTATAGTATTAGGATTCATGGGTCTTCCACCTTTTTTGCTCAGTTTTGGAAAATTTGGATTCTTGGGAGGATTATTGCACTTTTTCTTGTTGTGTCCTTCTTGTCCACAATGAGAACATTTATACTTAACACAAACTCGTATGTGTTTTCTTGGCATCTCCTCTCCTTGTTCCTTTCTACGAGCCTTCCTAGGCCTTCCTGGCTGCACTATAAGCATGGGAGGATCGGGAGGTGTTTGGCCTGTTTTCACCCATTGTTTATGTCCAGGAATGGGTTCAAGAATCTGACCATAAGCTTTCATGTATGTTTCTTTTGTATAATACTTGTCAACAAAATTCTCTAGCTTCCCCCTCCGCATTAGTATGCACGCCACAGCATGTTGACATGGGATTCCTGTCAAATCCCACTTGTTACACCCACAACTTCTTCGAGCGAGATCAACCACATATCTTTTATCAAACCGATCTACTTCATATCTATCTCCTCCTCCTGAAAGAACTCTACAAGTACGTGCTGCCTCAGTCAATGCATACTCCACTTTTTTTTGAGCCTTAGGTGTCATTGGACTGCTAGTATAAGAGCTCATACCACTTCTTTTGGACATAAATCTTTTCATCAATGCCCTCCTAATCCATTCACACATTGTGAGGATTGGTTTGTCCCTAGATGGCAAGATAAAATTGTTAAAGCTCTCACAAACGTTATTCAACAACATATCAGACTTGCTGTACAATTTGAATCTACATCTTGCCCATGTGTTTGGATCTGCCCTCATAAGGTATGCATAAGCTCCTTCATCCAGGCTCTTCATATGAGCCATTGCTTCCTCAAAATCAACCTCATTACAAGACCTTGCAGCTGCCCATAATGCATCTTTAAAGGCCTTTCCTGGCCATTTCACTTTGAAATTGTTGTACAAGTGTCTAACACAAACTCTTGTGTCAGCCATAGGTACAATTAAATTTAAAGCCTCTAGCAAACCCTACAAACATACCATCTCAAGTAAGAAAAATTATATATAATATTAATGTACTAAGCTAAAAATAAATACAAAACATAGGTACCTTTTGTCTATCCGACATGAACGTTAATGGCAAATCTCCCAAGTCTTGCATAAGGTTCTCTAAAAACCAACACCATGTCTCCTTCCTTTCAGCCTCAACTACAGCATATGCAACTGGAAAAATATTGTCATTACCATCCTTGGCAACTGCATTCTCAACTCGCCAACAACACGTGTGTTTAGGAACCCATGTCTTCAACTGAAAAGTGCCATCTTCTCCTACCCTTCTTGCACAAGCTTTAAAGCCACAATATATTTTCTTGCAAATACATTTCTTTCTTGCATGTTGCATACTACAATCACATTTATATTTACAATAAGCAGATACCTTATGTTTTTCATTGTGTAAATAATAGAAATCACCACCATTTTCAATTGAATGTTGTCTAAGAGCCCTTCTAAAGATATCATTGGATCCAAATCTCATTCCGACCTCCAATGAAATATTAGTTTTGAAATCAGCAATGGCATTAAACTCAGGGTATCTTTGTTTTTTCTCACCATCAGAATCACTCAAACTTAACAAATTTTCAGAATCTTCTTCTAATTCCAGCTCCTCTTCAAAATTTGCCCCATCATTATAAGCAACAAGTAATCCCAAATCATCTTGGACTGATTCATCCACATTATCTTGAAATATGTCATCATCCTCATCTTCACTATCTTGAAAGTCACAATCTAACTCAGAGGAGGAAGAATCTGATCCAAATACAATGTCTTCCTCCACTCTAGCTTCAACAAATTGCTCTTCTGTAACAATATGTTCCAATGGTAGGGCTTGTTGGTTACGCCTAGGAACAAGCTTTTTTGGGCTCCTCCTTGAGTTTGGGCCTTTTGGTGGTGGTCTGTTAAAGGATATTGGACCCAAATCATTGTATTGAACAACATACACATGAGCTGTTTTTTCTACTCCTACTGAATTGATCATGGATACAATATCTTTGTCAACCAGAATTTGTCTCAAACCATTACTAATACTCTTTCCTGCTTCAAGGTACCACAGCTCTTTGACATCATTTATGCCAACTTCATCCTTTAAGAATTCTTCTAGCTCTATCTTTGATAGCAAATCAGGATCAACATCCCTCTTGTTAAATATTTGACCTTTTCTGTACAACATCCGGTGCTCTTTAAATTCAAAATGACCTCCATATTGGAACCTTACTGTAATACTCATCTCACACCTGAACATGCATATAAAGTTAACAGTATATATAAAGACAGATATTATTATATTATAGTTATTTATGACCACAACCACCTTACAAAGCTAATTAAAAAGCATTTATCTCTTACAAGTAGACAAAAACAACCGTATATGTGCCCCATTGTCCAGTTACCATACTCTCATCAATAATACTAGTATATAAAGCTTTTCCCTGGGACCACATATTTACAAAGAAGTAGACAACCCAACCAAATTCAAGAGAATTTTTAGTGAAAAAAATACAAAAAGGCATATGTACATGATACATGTAACTAATAACACAAAGAAGAATCTTTATGTATTATCGAAACCCTAAACAATGCAAACTAAACCAACAGATGAAATTTTCACAACTTTCCATAATATTAACATCAAAGTATGAATTTTCTTCTTGCTTTTGACTAAAATTGAACTCTTGAACAATTTAAAAGCTAAGCAAATACCTGATTTGAAGTGCCAGGTGTGAGAGAAAACGAAGCTTCAAAATTGGGTCGTTCGCACTTCTCTGCAGTATGTGAAAGAGGGATTTGAAAGGATTAGGTTTAACATTGCGTTCTTCTATTTGTAAGGATATTTTTTTTTCCAAAAATGAAAGAAGGATGAGAAAATTATTTTTTTTTTAAATTAACTAACGGTGGGTTAACACTGTTAGGTCCTGGGTGGTTAAATGAAAGACTTTTCTTTATATGGGTGGTTTACTGAAATTTAGTTTTTTAAGGGTGGTTTTTTGAAAAGTAAGACAATTTACGGGTGGTTTTGTGTAATTTACTCTTTGATCAATGTAAGATGTTTTGTAAGAACTAAGTCTCCCTCGGGAATACCTTTTCTCATTATGTAACATGTTTTATTCCGCATTTTAATTGTTCTATATCATTCTAAAAGTCTTGGGTGACTTTGGACGGTAAAGTCTGAGGTCACTGGCGATAATACCCAATGTTGTAAAATAGGGGTGTTACAGGTTGTGCAGGATTCCCCACCTGCTTATATTATAGACCTGCTGTATGATGAAGGAAATCAGGTTACTGATCTTCCCCTGCAATTTAATTAAATAAATCGGGCTTGGCTCTCATTCAGACCAAAAAAAAAAGAACCTAATATTATATAGGGATTTTATAATATATTTCATGGGAACATAATAAAAATACTAATTTTAATAAATCTTATAATTATTTGTTTATTTTAAATTTTTTAAAAGAGCTAGTTCTTCAATTTCAATTTAAAATACAGTTTTAAAATAATTTTCAAAATTAATATTTTTATTACGTATCCATATGCATACTAAGCTAGAATTGAGCTATCCACCGTGATTTGTGAAAGTTTATTAATTCTATTATTGGTCTGAGAGTAGTGGTGGTATTGACAAAGAAAGGCGGACGTACCGTACGACATGCAGAATGTGGGAAATAGCAGTGCATGTATGACAAAGAAATCACCCCTTTTTATACTCTAATAAATATATAATCTATAAGATATTTTATATTTTGTCACGTTTAATAAACGGGTAGATTTTGCGCACTCTGTTTTTTCGGATGCGCACTCCACTTTGTGCGGATTCTAAACCCGTCCATAAATATACGGTTTTTTTTTTGTACGGGTTTGTAATCCGCCCATGTTTTGTGCTATTTTTGTTGTGCGGGTTTAAAACCCGTCCATAATTTTTATCTTTTTTTGGGCTAGTTTGGAACCCGCCCATAGCTGAGTACAAAACCCAAAAATAGGAGTGCGCAAACAAATCGCCTTAATAAATCTTTAATCAATCCGTTCATGCTAGGAAGTAGGATCACAAATTCACACATATATGATGTATCTTTCAATTTAAAGTAGATAAATAAATATTTTTATTATTAACATTTTGCAATTGATAAAACAATAATCAAATTTGCCTTAAAAGAGCAGGGAAAATCTATTTTACAATTAAGTAGTTATGAAGGCAACGTATATAATGTTTCCGTGCAATGATGGGCCGCCCATAAAATGTTGCCCCATCTTCAAAATAGGAGTACTACTACTGTACGTGGGTTTTGGACGGCACATAAAACAACCAGGACCATTTTTTGTGCACACCCCACATTCCCAATAAAAAAAAGTTTCTTTATTTTTTTTCTTTTTTTGAAAGGTAATTTCTCTAATTTTTCTGTAAACCAAAAGGCAACGTGAAATAGAAATAGAAATGCCAAAGAGCAATTGTTTATGGCTCAACGGTTGAGCTTATTGTCAATGTGTAAGAGGTTTCAGGTTCGAGCATCCAGGACGGTGGTTTGCCCTTCTTTCTTAGAATTGGTTAGTAAACCAGTTCTCTTTGATATGTGCACATCTGATCTCACTTTGGATCTCTTCTTTTGTATGTTTTTTTTTTGTTTTCTTTGCCCTTCTTTGTCCCCTTATGATCTTGACATTTTAATTGAGGCTCAAAAACTTAATAAAATTTGGTTGAGTTTTTCTTGTTGCGTCAATTTTGTTTATTTTTTTTATCTCTCTTGCTTCCACGCTTTCATTATGTGATAGACCCAACAAGTATCTACGTACGGACGGTCGTGTGCACTCCCCACTTTAACGACCCACACTCTAATATGATATGAGAATGGGATTGGTCTTGAGTTTGTTTTTCAAGGTTATTTCGCCTATTATCAATTGGTTTTATAATAGAATCTCACGAGAATCAAGTGACGGGCCCAAACTGGACTTGTACCTCACTGACCAATATATTTCCTAAAAATTAGTTGTCAATCAAACAACCTCAAATTTAAGTTACCACATAGGCAATTATCATAGAACAAGAAAAGACTAAATTTTGATAGATTTCAATGATTAATTTGTTCCTATTGTTTAGGTAAAAAGGGATAGATTTATAATTTATTAGTCATGTAATCCATATTAAATATATTTTTTATTATATGAATGGTAGTAAATCACATTATTTCTTTTTTTTTTGGATTTTTAATGGACATTGTCAATAAAAAATAAAAATGAAGATTTAATAATACTGCCATGAAATTCAAGCCGTTTGAGTAGATCAATGCCCAAAGACAAATCGATTATTTCTTATAAGAGTTTGATTTATTAGTAGCCCCTCACACAAAATTATACTATCTTTCTAAAGTACATTTCTGTTTAAACTATTATTCTTTGGGTATCCGACTTCTACTTTTGCTAGCTCCCACTATAGATTAGATTATATATATATATATATATATATATATATATATATATATATATATATATATATATATATATATATATATATATATATATATATATATATATATATAGGTGCTTGTCTTGTTTGTGGTCACAACTCAAGCTAGTCTCCTAGTTTCTCAACTACTTTTGTCTTCCCCTAACTCCTATCTAGAGCGGCCTAGCCTCCACTTAATATTCCACTCACACCCACAACATCCATCCATCCATCGATCAATCCATCGATCGATCATGTTTGATGAGAAGAAGATGAAGGTGAAGAAGGGAACCCTAGCCGTCCACGTGGGATTGGACGACCAAGATTTACACAAGTTTGTGATTCCAATCTCCTACTTGTCCCATCCTTTGTTCAAGGGCTTGTTGGACAAGGCACACGACCTCTACGGCTACCATAGTGTGGGCCCGCTAAGGTTGCCTTGTTCCGTCGACGAGTTTCTTCAGCTCAGGTGGGCGATTGAGAGAGGAGGAGGCGGCGGTGGGAGCCGACACAGCCACCACCACCACCACCACCAGATCCATCACTCGTTGTCCTTAATTTGACTCGTGTTAGTCATTTATAAAGAGAGAGGGGGGAGGGCGGCTAGATTAATTAAAAATGATCATAATAATCGATTATTCAACCTCATGAAGGTATTTTGGATTGCCTGATTAGGGTTAACGTACTATGGCATGTTAATTATGAGGCTTCATTTTGTTTATGCTGGTTCCTTTAATTTTGTTTTGGATGTCGATCCCCTTCTTTTTCCTCCCAAAACAAAGTTGTTACTTGTGATTTAGGCAGTTTGTTTGTGTGGAGTTTTATACTGTATTAATTTAGATGTAGAAATGTAATTGGCAATGATCAATGAGCTTTGCTAGTTACTCGATCTGATTGTAAATTAAATGTTCATTAGTGATCGATGGCTATAACCAGTTCTGATTAGTTTTCTTGTTGAAATTGCGATTCATATTATTGGTTGAGCTCTCGAAATTAATCCGATTAATAAAAACCTAATTATGTATGAGAATAAGTAGCTAACTATTTATTTTTATTTCCAGTTAGCCAATTAGGCATATGTTTGGTGTGAAAGATGATGATAAGAAGCATATAGTACTTAAAAGACGTACGAATTAGTTCTACCACACTCACCCGATCACCTGTTTTTGTCATCTATTATTAGAAGGAAAAAGAATGTAGGAATATGATGTGGTAAAGCAGAAATATAAATCCTCTTGATTTGGCTTTTCATAAGTTTCATAGCTAGACAGATTTAAAATTCACATCTTTTTTTTTTCCAGATATTCTCCTTCCAACTTGTTATGAATTGAACTTTATTCAAAATTGAAGAGCCTTGTTCTCATATCCCTTTCTTGGTCTGTCCTAATAATTATAAGAGTAAAGGTAAGAAATTACTTTTTTAAAATATCAACATATTACGATGAATATGAAAAAATCTTCGTTCTGCCAAACCTTTTATTATATCGAAATAATTTGAGCTACATAGTTATGATAAATTTGCCATAGCCATTTCAACCGAAGGCTTAAATTATTTCGATATAATAATTTAAGCCTTCAGTTGAAATGGGTATGATAAATTTAGGAATTTTAATGATGCTACATGGTTTGGGCTTAAAAGCTCACATGGCCCCAATTTCAATTGATAGATATGTCATCGTGATCTGGTCTTAAACCCCCAGCACTGGCTCTAAATATTCGGGTTCAGTCATGCCTTGTCCAGCAGGACAGGCCCGAATCATATATTTTTATATAAATACTATTTTTTATGTATATAAATGTAAATAATAGTAATACTGTACAATTTTATATAAATATATTTATATTAGGTCTATAGATTCTTTAATTTAATTACATAAAGTAATATAAATATATAATCTGATTTTTTTAACCACAAAATCCTAAATTGTGGCAAGAACGGTCCACATATAAGTCACATGCAATCAAGTGCGGACATGGACACTAGATTAGACTCCAAATGTTGGGCTGGGCTCGGCTCGGCCTGGCCCGAATCTGTATGTGTACATGTCTATTAGGAAAGTAACATATTTTTACTTTTGCATCCATAATTAATACTAGTTTGCATTATTTTGGTAGTGTTCAGTTTTAATCTATACCCAATGGTATCTAATTTTTTGCCATATTCATTTTTTATATAATACATCATAACCTTGAGGTTATTAATTTCATCTCATTACATGTTAAATTGCAATTCAATCCCTATGAGATAGACTTGTCAAATGGGTTCGGGTCAATCGGGTTACATGTCATATTAGGTCTGGTTGTGGCAGGTTATCATACGGGTCAGGGTCAATCCAACAAGTCAAGAGTACTAACTTTTTATGATTATTAAAAAAATATTTTTATTAGATGATATTATTTGATAATAAAAGTATAAATTTATATATTTTTAATAATACAATATATAATAGTATTCAAAATAAATGTTATAATTTTTCAAAAACAATAATTCAAGTCAACCTATCGGGTCAAGAGTACTAACTTTTTATTATTATTAAAACAATATTTTAATTAAATAATATTATTTGATTATAAAATCTAAATATTTTAACAATAAAATATATTATAATATTCAAAATAAATGTTATAATTTTTTCAAAAACAACAATTCAAGTCAACCCAATGGGTCTCGGGTTTCAACCCAATAAGGTTCGAGTTAGTTGGGTTCAGATCTTTCTATGACCCATTGATTTTCAAGGTCAGGTTTCTAAAATTTTCGAGCGGTTCAGGTTAGACTATCGGGTTGAGTCGATTCTAAATACCTCTAATCTGAGAATAAATGAATTAACGAGCGAGCTTTTCAGTCTAAACTAATAATTTCAACCATAGTAATACTGGTTCGGTTACGGCGCTATTCGCAATTGAATCTTATAGACCTATTCGCAACTGGGCTCATATGGCAAGTAGGGGACGGTAAAACCATTCGTTCCATTCGTTTCTGGAAAGACAATTGGATCGGTTACGGCCCTATTCACCCAAAAACAGGGGTCGAGACTCACATTAACTAGGAGGAAGTAGTTGATTCGTACCTCCATAAGGACAACTCATGGAACATCGAAAAATTGAGGGAGGTTGTCAACCCTGAAGACCTAGAAAACATATCCAAAATAATTAACCCGGTTAACAAAATCCAAGATAGCTAGGCTATACTAGCAATTCAACCAAGCAAAAACGGTTGGTACTCCACCCACTCAACCATGCAATGCATCACCCTCGCCAAAAGTGAACCTAAAATTAATCTAGAATGGATTAACAAACTCAACGTCCCACCCAAAATGAAGAACTTCCTATGGAAAGTGGCACGAAATGATATGCCAACCAAATTGAGGCTTGCTGCCAACCATATTCCGGTACCACAAGGCTGCACAACATTTAATAACCAGGTTGAGACACAAACCACATTCTACTTTCATGTCCCCTTACAAAGGAAACCCTTAGCACTATAAGACCTAAAATACGTTGGATTGTCAGCCAAATTTCCCCGACGACAAAAAACCACACCAGATCAATCCTATAGGAAATCAGGGCAAGAACAAACAAGGAAGATATGGAACCCCTTACCAACACATGGTGGTGCATTTGGTATTCTAGAAATAAGAGAGTGTTTGACAACAACAACAGAATAAATCTAAACAATGCCAACAACCTAAGTGAATTTACCCAAAAGCAAATCAAAGAATGGAAACTTGCTGGAGCACCAGATTCCAACGACCCCCCACACTAACAAGGGTCACGAAAGAACCGAAAGAAAACATGCTAAATGGGAAAAACCCAAGAAAGATTACATTAAGATTAATTTTGGTTGGGGTACTGGTATAGATGCATGGGATGTTTCAATTGGTGCATCGAGTTATGGAGTTGTTGGTTCTTCTAATTGGGGTCCTCCTTGCAAGACTGTCTATTTACAAAGATGGCGCACCTTTTAGTAGCGCAGATGGATATGGCTACTCAAAAAGCTTCCATGGCATCTAGTATTGAATCCATACAAATGACTTAGTTGAGGTAGGAGGGTATGTGGTCTGATTACCCCTAGTATCCACCAAGAGCACCACAGTGAGTCTCTTGATTCCTTTCCTTTTACATTATTTTGTTGTCTTTGATTCTATTGAGGACAATGAAAGCTTTAAGTATGGGGGAGGGCGTATTCACTATTTATCTAAGTTAGTTGCTTTTAAATTTTTTTTATAAGTTATTGCAACAACAACCATGACAAAAACTAGGCTACCAGCAAAGGCTAGCCTAAATCACCATCTACTAGATGGTGATCTTGAAACAACAACAACAACCAAACCTAGGCAAAACAAAATTTAAAGTATCAAATCTTCAAATCTTCAATTGAAAATGAGAGCAACAAGGAGCAATCATGGAGATCCAACCAGTAGTCAAAGAAAATTTCATAGCAAGGGGAAAGCGCAACTCTCAACCCACCAGATCCAATCGAAATCAAAGCAAGGGAGGACGAACAATTTAGATCTTCAAAACCAGCATCGGGAAAAGGGGAAAAGGGGAAAAGGTAACAACAATACCCAAAAAGGAATCATCACCACCATTAGACCACACAAGGAGGGCAGATTTACAAAGAAAAGGCAAAGAAAGCAGAAATAATAGCAGAAAGGATTCGAAATATTTTTTTAATTTTTTTTTTTGGATTTTTGCTGGCTCCCTTAGGGCCGGCCACTTTGAAGCTTTGCTTGCAATCAAATATTGAAACGAGTTCAAACAAAAGAACTCACAACAAAGAGGCGAGAGAGCCAAGAGTGGATTCGAGCGTTGGAGCGAGAGAGCCAGGGATTTGGACTCGATAAGCCGAGACTCGAGAGGCCCGAAGAAAAACTCGAGCCAAGCGCAGAAGAGGAATCAAGCACATTAGCCGGCAAAGGAGTTGAGCGCTGAGTGAGCGCATCAGAGGAGTCGAGCGATCTGAGCGATAGATTTGAACGAGGGAAGCAGCCAATGCGGGAGAGGCCGAGATGGAAGTGGAGCCGATGTCGGCGAGCGAGAGTCGGGCAGGCGAGAGAGGGTTGAGAGGCGGCCAACAAGAGTAGATCTAGGGTTTCTTTTTTTGAGGCTCGGACTGGCAGTTAGTTGCTTTAAGTTTATTTAGGTCTGTTTTCAAGTTTTTACCGGAAAAAATAAGAAAAAAGTCAAAAATTCTAAAATGACATACAAATTAGGTGTTGGGATAAAAACCCGAAAGGAGGGTTCATGTAAAATTCAGGGGCCCGGACCAACATTAAGTTGGGGCTGATAAGAGGCTAAAGAGTGAAAGTGAGAATGAGCAAGGATTTTATGTATTACTTTCATTCTTACACGGGTTCGGGTTGTGAGCTTATTTGAGTGTTTTTGAGTTTTAGATCATATTCCCTTATGTTGTCTATAAACCATTGAGATTATTTTTCTTGTTTTATTTTATTTTTGAGCATACTCGAGGATGAACAAGGTCTAAGTGTGGGAGAATTTAAATGCCTTTGAAGAAACCCTTTAGCTTCACTAGATTTATTAGCGTGCAACTTAATATTACCCATTAATTAGGATCTTATTATTAATGTCCGTGTTTTTAGTCTTGTTTTGTACTCCCTCCGATCCAAAATAAGCGTCGTTTTAGTTTTCAACACAAGATTTAAGAAAAGTATTAACTAATCTCAAAATTGTAAATTTTTTAATAAATTTTAACACTCATCACCTTGTTTAACCAATGAATGAATGACATTAATCAATAAAAACACATTCCAATAACAATTCCCTTAACTCACTCCTAATCAATTGCCTAGAAAACCTAAAACGACACATAAACTGGATCAAATTTAAAGTGTTAAAACGACACTTAATTTGAATCGGAGGGAGTAGTGGCTTTTTAGTTTTTTAAGTTGTGTTTAGCTTTGTTTTTTTGTGTGTTGTGTGTCTTTTGCTTTAGTTTTTATATTTTGTGAAAAATATGGAAACTACGCAAGTTTTGTATTATTTTTGTAGTTTTGGAGCGGATTGGAAGCATTCGAGAAACATCATAGGAGAGGAGCATGGCTAAGGAAGAAGAGTTGAAGTTGTTTGAAAGAAGACCCGAGAAATCCAAAGAGAAAAGGTGAAGCAAAGGAAGAAAATAAGCCTAGAACAGGCTCGTTACCGACCCAGGAGGGGTCGGTACCGAGGCCATCAAGAAGACAGATCGTGGAATTCAACAGAATTGAGCCTACCGACCCTGACGGGGTCGTTACCGAGGGTACCCCGTGTCGGTAGGCAACGCCGACTCTTGCGATTTTAATGAAATATTCCAATAACTTTTTAGTTTGGTAGTTTTTATCTTTAAGGAAACTTTCTATATAGATTCTTCTAGTATTTAAGCCCTTGTTTGGACAAGTTTGGGGCTCTCTCTCTTTATTTTCACGCACGCACGTTTAGGGTTTTTGAGAGACAAGTTTGAAGGTTTACTTAGAGCACTAGGATGAGATTTGTGAGAATTCTTCTTTGTGATCTTGTTTGGTATTGAAGACAATTGTAGTTTTGAATTCAAGTAAGTTTCTAGTTTAATTAAAAGACATGTTTTCCTTCAATTCTTTTGTTTGTTTCTTTTCAACCATGAGTGAGTAGTTCTCTTGTTCTAGGGTTGTGGTAAAAACCCAACATAGTTGTGCATGATGATGATGATGTGAATGTATGATTTGATTGCCTTATATCTATTTTCTACTTGTTTGTGCTTATGCTTTGATGAAAGTTGAAGTAATTTCATGTTTATGACTTGATCGAAAGAAAAAGTGAATTTGAATAGGGATAAAGTTTGAAACGAAAGTTGAGAACGTTAGATCGTAATTGGTAGATAAAGTGAATTGATTTATGAAAATTGATTGATATGCTTATTTGTTCAACGAAAGTTGATTACTTGTGTTTAAAGTAGGGGTTGGTACCGAGGCCTTCAAGAAGACAGATTGTGGAATTCAACAGAATTGAGCCTACCGACCCTGACGGGGTCGTTACCGAGGGTACCCCATGTCGGTAGGCAACGCCGACTCTTGCGATTTTAATGAAATATTCCAATATCTTTTTAGTTTGGTAGTTTTTATCTTTAAGGAAACTTTCTAGATAGATTCTTTTAGTATTTAAGCCCTTGTTTGGACAAGTTTGGGGGCTCTCTCTCTTTATTTTCACGCACGCACGTTTAGGATTTTTGAGAGACAAGTTTGAAGGTTTACTTAGAGCACAAGGAAGAGATTTGTGGGAATTTTTCTTTGTGATCTTGTTTGGTATTGAAGACAATTGTAGTTTTGAATTCAAGTAAGTTTCTAGTTTAATTCAAAGACATGTTTTCCTTCCATTCTTTTGTTTGTTTCTTTTCAACCATGAGTGAGTAGTTCTCTTGTTCTAGGGTTGGGGTAAAAACCCAACATAGTTGTGCATGATGATGATGTGAATGTATGATTTGATTGCCTTATATCTATTTTCTACTTGTTTGTGCTTATGCTTTGATGAAAGTTGAAGTAATTTCATGTTTATGACCTGATCGAAAGAAAAAGTTGTGAATTTGAATAGGGATAAAGTTTGAAACGAAAGTTGAGAACGTTAGATCGTAATAGTTAGATAAAGTGAATTGATTTATGAAAATTGATTGATTTGCTTATTTGTTCAACGAAAGTTGATTACTTGTGTTTAAAGACATGATTTTTATGATTCATATGATTTATTATGCATGACTATGTTGTGGTAAACCCTAAATCATAGATCTTTTCCCGCTTGGTTAAAAATACGTTCTCAGTTTACCCTCGTTACCGACCCCTTTAGGATCGGTACCAAGCCATACAACACCTTGACTGTGTTGTTTTGTTTTGCTTCTGTTTCAGTTATTCCTTCTATTTGCTTATTCTATTAAGTTTTTAATTTAGTAATTAAACATTGACTTCTCTTCCCGTGGACTAACCTGATTTCGCTGTACTCAGCGGGGTCTTGATCTATAAATTTATTTGTTGGTCAATAAAATCATTTCAACAATTATCACCCATTAATTAGGCTTTGACAAATGGAAGCTCAAATTTTGCATTCACACCATAGCATTGATGGATGCTAAACATTGGCATTGAGTAAGATGGGCGATACTCTAGCTTCTTCAACTTCGTGGAAACTGCGACTGTTGAGTACCTTTGCCTAGGGATTGCAAAATAAGGGCTCAATAGATGCGGGGGAAGAAGAAATGATACCCAAAAATTATATAAAAAATAAAAACATTTAAAATCCCTCTAATACATTGTACACCTTAGTTAATAATTTTTTTTAATGTAATTTAAAGGGGATATAAAATTATATAATGCTTTATAAGTGGAGATTCAAACTGGGCGTTTATAAATATACTGATATTGGGAGGGTCTCCCCCAAAATGGGACCACGAAGTACCCAGTTCGATTTTAGAGCGGTGTCCGACCGATCGAACCGGACGAGTCAAAAGGTAAAACCAAAAAAAAAAGATAAGAGAAGACACGGTTCGTGTGACTTTGTTGTTCTCCGTTCTGAAAAAATTAATTTTTAGGGTCACATTTTAAATTCTTATAAAATTAGGTATTGCATGCTATTTTTACCGAGAGTGCCGGAGTGTATATCAAAAACCTATAAATCAACTTAAGCTTTCTTGTGAACAGTAATTCCCTTATAAACAGTATTTTGCCGGCTTATTTTCGGCTTCGGCAAAAAAAATTGGCTGATTTTGGTTCGGCTTTGCTGCAAAAAAAATTGGCTGATTTGAGCCGCAGATTTTGGCTCGGCTTTGTGAGCTAATTTCGGCTTCCTGCTTTATTCGTGTAACACCCCCAATTTTTCTCGGAGATGCTACACGCTAGTGACCTCAGAATTACCCTCCAAAGTCACCCAAGGCTTTACAGTAACAAAACTTAAATACAAAATTCATAAGGATTGAAGATATATTATAAATATGATAGTAACCCGTTGTTTATATTAATAAACAAAACTTAATAAATGCGGAAGTGTACCATAGCAAATGAGAAAATAGAATGATCCTTACAGACCAAGAAATTAAACTATTAAAGAAATGCTCATTTTAGGTAAAACTAAAAACGTGTAACCTTCTTCAACTTGTAACTCTTCAAATCTTCAACTCTTGTCCTTCAACTCCGGTCCTTTGAACTCTGATGTTCCGTATAGGGACGGGTGACACCAGCCGGCCATGCAAAAGAAAGAAAGCGGTCGGGTTAGTCTTGTGACAGACTAAACAAGTGGGATTTTGTGAGTGGTTCTTGTGGTTGTATTAAAATACTAACATTGAAATCCGCATGAAACACGGTCAATGATTTAGCACTAAAATACTTCCACGGAATGGAAAAAAATGCATAGAAAGAGACAGGACACCACGAGACCATGGTTCCATAAGGAAGTATGAGGTTTATTGAGAATGTTTAATTATTACACACGAAAGTTTTAAAAGCCTCCGTCGACTAATCGAGTCTACGACCAACCTCACCGAATACGTGTTGTCCGAATTCAAATTGGGACAAAGACTTTTCATAGCCGGGAGCAAGAGTGGTTTTCCAAGTTGTAGTCACCACCCTGGTTCATTAATTGTGTGCATTGGGCACTTATCTTATATTAATTACAAAAACGATACATTCAAGTTGGTGGCTTTTACTCGACATTGCGATTTCGTCGAAGGTCAGGGCTCATATGCCCCAAAAGATAAAAGTGGGTTCTTAAGTCCCAAAGGCACTTAGCTAGAGTGCAACACCCCTCAACGCGATAGAGCGGGTCGGGTCATGACCAAGCACTAGGATATAATTCCATCTAGTGCGAGAATGTTATAGAGAGGAGTCCAGAGCAATTAAGGATCACCCCCCTAGGTTCTACACTAATCCATAACAAGTCTCAATCGAGACAATAAACACACAAAGGCCACAATCAACGAGACCTAATCAATATCTAGCGCAACCTAGCAATAATATCTAAACGGTAATAATAAGGTCATTAATTCTATACAGTAAATAAACCTAAGTTCATTATTAGAAAACAAGTGTTCCCAACAAGATTTTAAACATGATATGAAAAGTCATGCTTAAACAAAAATGCAAGCGAACCAACCACTTGCCTTGATTCGAAGGCGAAAGAACGAATTGACTTAACGAGACCGAGATCCAAATATTGAGTTCTCCTTCCTGTTTTAATCACAAAAGTAACAAAATAAATTATAATTTATTTTGTGTTACTTTATAAAAATTGGATCTTTCCTCCCTAAGGTTTGTTTAAGTTTATAAATTCATATAAACTTGTACCTTTTACATTAACAACTTCCAAATATTAATGTAAGTTATCATAGGTTGTCATAATGTATCTCATGTCAACCTATTAGTTCATATAAACACTTATAATATGTGCATAAGCACAACTATGTATTTATACAAAAATATTACCCAAATAGTATAAGTCTTGTAAATTATTTTCTATAAATTATACACAACTCATTAATTGTTATAAAATATTAAAATAATATATAATTGAAAAAACGACTAATATTCTGATTTTTATTACTTATAAGACAATTATTATATTATTTCTATATTTATCATAATTTAACCCTTTACATAAACATGAACTAATTCACTTATAAAATCATACTTTGATATTATAAACTATTTATAACTTTTATAAATCTGTAAAATTTATTAAAAACCCATAATAATGTTAATTTCAATTAGGAGTAATTTATTTTTACTAAAATAGAAGTTAAATCCCATAAAATAATTAAAACAAAAATTATAAAGAAAATAAATAAAAGCTGAAAACAGGGGAGAAGAAAGGGTCGACCAGAGGTTTTGGGGCGGCTTGGGACGGCGGCTCAGGCGGCGGAACAGCTGGGAAGCGGCGACAGTTGAAAGTCCGAGACACCAGATTTCTTCTGTTGGCAATTGTGGCGCCGGAGGTGGTCGGATAGTGGCGGAAAACGCCTGCGAACAGGGGTTCCCGAGCAACCAATACTCTGTTTTCGCTGGCCAGTTCGGGTAGCTTCGATCGAATTTTTGGATGGGGAAAAGTAATGGGTCTTCGTATTTATTTATAGGGGAGGACTAGGGGATCTCATGTCTTCGTTTCCCACAAAAATCTCGGCCAAAACGATCTTCAAATCGGATAAAATCATATCTTTACCCCGAAAACGCGTTTTACTAACCTCTTATCTTTAACCGTCGATTTAGATAAGATTTTCTGAGAGTTATACCGAGTTTGTTGAGGGCTTTCGTAGGTAACTACTAGGAGAGTATGCCGGTTCTTTCGGAATTGAATTTGGTTAAGAAACGAGTCCAAATTAGCCTTTACAAAATCGAATTTTCTTTGAACAAACTGAAAAACGAAGCTGCTGTACATTTTTCAGTAATTACGCACGGGTACCCTAACGTTAAGGGTAATTACGAAAAGTTTCCAACTTTTCTAATTTTGTCCGTTTTCCGCCCTTTCTTCAACTATGATGCTATTAAAATTATGATTATTCTTTCCTATCTTATTTTTCAAATTTATTATTTGGATTATATATATTATTAAGTCAATTTTCACTTGTTTACAAATATTTATTGAATTATTTTTGCTACAAGTTATACTTATTTCATACCCTTTTTATACAAGAGAGAACAAAATAAATTATATTAACCCATATATAATTAGGAGAATAATATCATAATATTATTCTTTGTTTTTCTGAAAAAGAGTAGCATTAAAATAGCACCCTCTTATAATCAAGACTATTTGAGTAAGGTTTAAAATAACCTAATAATCATTATAAGTAATTATTTATATTTTCTTATCATTTTAAGAAAATAAACTCATTCTTTATTGAATCAAATATAAAAATAAAATATTATAATAATACCCCTCCTAAAAAGAGGGTTATTACAATTTGCCCCCGTATCTCTTCTGTTCTCGTCTCCTTTCCACACCTTCTCTCTTCTCTTCGTGTTTTTCCGATCTCATCTCCGGCGATCTTGCCCTGCCACAGCAGCCCCTCAATCTTGCAATTCCGCCTTCGGCCGCCGGCCGTTGCATACCTTTTGACGAGCCGCCCCAACGCCTCCTGTGAGCGTCGGCGTTACTCTTTGTACTCCCGCTTCCAGGTTCGAACTATTTGATTTGCACTTCTGACTTGTGCTCAAATCTCTTTTTGGGATCAATTGTTCTTCCTCCAATGCCTACAGGTCAAATTGCAAGTCTTTTAGGGCTTAATTTCCACACATGTTTCGAGTGTGCTTCAATTTGCCTTGTTGGATTTTTTTTCTAGGGTTTGATAATTTGTTGGATTCATGATTTTTGGGAACAAATTAGCCCCTAATTTATTAAATTTGCACGGTGTATTTATGCATTCAACAGTGATGAGTTTGAATCCATTTTGGTAGCAGTGCAAAGAACCATGAGTCATTCTACAAATTATTCCAATTGTTAAAGTATTGTAGTTCATATGCCTTTTGGTGTGTTAATACTATGGAGTTCTTCCAGTGAAGAGGATATGTTTGTCTAAAATTGAAACATGCTCTATTTGAACTCGTTTTGTTCTTTGATTCTTTTTAGAAAGAAAACAAGTTATAGCTACAAAGAAAAACACATTGACCTTAAATGGAAAAATGGATATACCATATTGTAAACCAATTTTTAGTAACTATAAGAAAATAAAAATGATCCAAAACTAAAAAAACTCAAAGCTGAACAAGACGAGGCAACATTAGTATACCTCACAAAGTATTCAGAAACAGCACCACCACACAAGCGGCCAAGGAAGTTGCCAAAGGCAAAGAGAGACAACAATATGGTTGTGTGTTCAATTCCTTGTGCATAGCCTATCTGGGCAAGATTATTGAGAACAGTTACTCCAGTACCAACACCGACAAAATACACTATCCAAAGAAGCCAGAAATCAGCCTTGACAGCCTCATGGAACTTGAAGTCGTCTCCTCTTCTCGGTCTTATTTTCTTCTTTACAGCTCCTTCACCGAGTGCAAGAAGCGTTTCCACATCCGAGGTTTCATCGAGTTCTGATGAAGACGGTGTCAAAAGGGGTTGTGTCTGATCAGCTTATTCACTTATTCCTCCTCCTCCTCCTCCTCCAAGCTTCTCGGAAGAAGCAGAAGGGAATAGTGTCATTTTGATGGGAATTCCAAGAGGCGACAACATGATGACAACCAATATAGCGATAAGAGTATATGAAATAGCCTTGTTTAGAGAAAACAAATCATCTGTAAACTGTATTTGTGAGAAGATAGATGCCAAGGAAGATGCTCATGGCTTGAGTGAAAAGGAAATGGGCGTGCTCAGATGAGTCAAGCCCATTTGATGGTGTACAAGGCTGGATTGAATACATCATTGCCAAGCAAATTGTAGGGATACCGACACTTTAAAAAAAGGGTAGAAGCTTTGTAGCAGAATTATGAAGCAACAAACTGAATATTTCAGTGAAAATTTGTGCACTAACTCCTGAATAGCCCTTAAGAATGCCGGAAACGGTTCCTCTGTTTTGAGGAAAGTTCCTCATGTTAGGATGGTTGTGCTGAACCATGCGCTGCTATTAGTTGCTACAACAAGTGCCATCCATAGCTGTAGTAACAAGCATGAAACATGGAAACTTAAGACAATTTCTGATTGTTTTAATTTATTGGCTAATCTATGTAAGATTATGAATGTTAATTTCTGCTCATTTGTCATTGTAGGGGCTAAAGGACCTGGATGTGCTTTTTCATTTGAGCATTTCATCAGTAGTGTGCCATTCTCACCCTAGAACATACATTTTTTTTTTGATGAAACTAGAAAATACATTTTGAGTGAAGATTGTATTGTTTTTTGCTTTGATTCTTGTTGTTGTGTCTTGTTGTAGATGATTTCGGTTTCATTTTAATAATGCTTTTGTGTTGTAGAATGTCCCCGCGTGCGGCACGCACGCGGGCCTACCCTAGTGTAGATAAATCCCTTTAAGTGAAGTGCCACATTTGTGGTATTTATTTTTGTTTTCTTTTTTCTTTATTTACAAATTCAACTCAATTTATTCTGGAAACTTTTCATAAAGCACCACCCCTTATTTACATCGTTTTCACATTTTTTTTTGGAAAAGGTACTTAATCAGTTTTGTTTTAAAATTTTTAAATTTTACATCTTTTTTTTATTTCCTTCAAAACAACATATGAAGTTGATAATTTTTTTAATATTTTGAAAATAATAATTTTTAATATTTTAAGGGCTTTTAATATAGTTTAAATTTTCTTAACATGTTTACCTTGTGAAAGTGTTGGTTTAAAAAGTAATAGAATTAAGTGATTTTTTTTCTAAATTTTTTTCCTTGTTTTAAAAATAATTATTTTTTTTTGTGGAAAAGATGTAAAGAAGTATATTCATAAAATTTTCTAAAAATTTATAAATTGAGGTTATTCTCTATAATACGGAGTATATAACATGCATTGTGAGAAATATATAAAAAAAATATGGGCAATGTATGCTATTTTTACCGGACACCCAGTAAAAATGGCTGGTTTTCGACAAACTCAACCATTGCTTTAATGACGAATACTACAACAAATAACATGCACATAAACAACTGGATATGAAAAATTGACATATTTCCAAAAGTAATTTTTTTTTATGGAAAATAGATACAAATGGGCTACCGACTAAAGCTAGATAATGAGAAAATCATGTGATGACACCTGCTGGTTGCATCATGTGTAATTGTACCTATGAAGATACGACACATCTCCTAATAGAATGCCCACATACCTTAAACATAGATGGAAAGATAAATATAAGTATTCAACAAACCTACAAAACTATGATGTCAATAACAACTCACCAAAAACTATACTAAATGAATTGTATCAATAATTAGGTCCTAAAGAATTTGCAGATTTGTTAGTAATGTGGTGGTGTATATGGCACCAACGGAACAAGTTAGTATTCCAACAAGCACCAAATGATTCATAACAGATCTACCACTATACATCCGAACACAATTAGGGAATTGGAAACGAGCCAAGAACTGGGTAGAGGATGAAGAACAAATTAAAGAAAAGGGTTGTAGACAACAGAGGAACAATCAAAAACAAAAAACATGGAGGAAACCGGGCCATAATGTTATGAAAATTAACTTTGATGGTTCCCGTTTATCAGATGGACAAGCCACACGAGGATTAATCATAAGAGACCAATATGGAAGTGTGTTGGGAATAAAAATAAGATATTATGAAAAAACATCAGCAATTAAAGCGGATGCACTAGCCTTAAGAGATAGCATAAGAGAAGCAAAACAAAACAAATACATGTGAAATAGAGGGAGATAATTTACAAGTAATTAAAGCGGCTCAAGGTTTCTCAAATTGTTCTTGGGAAATAGAAATGATAATCTTTGATATTCTTGTTTCCCTTCAAGGATTTCAGTTGGCTCGTATCTCTCATGTCAATAGGGGTTGTAATACTGTGGCTTACAAAATTGCCAAACTGGGCAACAGTCTCCCTATTGACGATATTAGGAATTATCGAGAACTTAATGTTGTCATCCACCAAGATGCTCTAGGACGCCCCTACCTGAAGAGAGTGTCTCCTAATCCTTACCTAATCAAAATAAAAATCTTCTCTTATAAAATTTTAAGATTTAAAGCTGTGTATAAGTGGGCCAACTACTCCCCTTACGCGCATCATAATTTATAAGAGAGGGTCGGTCTCCAAGTCTCCAACTACTTGTGCATCATATTTAGGGTTTTCATTTCATTCTTTCTTCTTTCTTCTTTCTTGTGGGGGTTTTCTCTTATGTTTATTGGAAGCGGCTTTAGTGGTATAGACCTCCCTCTCTCTTTCTTTCAAATTTTCTCACCACCAAAATAACGCAAGGAAAAAGTATGAAATATTGAAATGAGGAGAAAAGGCTGAGCAGCATGTTGGCTGGCTCGAGGTCATCAATGCAAAGGTCTTAATTATGAAAACCCTAAAATGATCCATTTTGGGTTAGAATTCAAACCCTAAACTAAAATGATGATTCTCGGACCAAGCTTCATCCCTCTCAACCCCATTTTTCCTGTTCAAAACCACACCGGATCCATGTATATCAATATATCATTTACAGTATTCATTTACTTGTTTTTTTTGGTTTGAATTCAGAGATAAGTTTTTCTTTTGTTTGTGTACTACTACTTGGCTTCCGTACAGGTTTGACATGTTCTACACCTACTACTCATTCCGTTATGATATGTTTGGAAGTATGATGATTCCTTCTGATGATTGTTTTACTTTGTGCCTTCAATTGATTCCTTTTTAAATTGTACTATATATTTTCTTTTTTTTTTTTGATTAGGAAAGGATTAGGTTGCTCTCCTTACGGAGGGCGACCTAGTGCATCCTTTCGGATGAGAACTTGAAGTTCTGGGTGAGTCTTAATGAACTCAACGGGGAGACTGTGACCCAGTTTAGCAACTTTATCAGCCACAACATTACAATCCCTAAAAATATGATTAATCACCATGTCCTGGTTCCTGTAAATGGAAACAAGGATATCAGCGATTATAAGTTCGATCTCCCACGGGCAATGATTTTTTTGTTTTGACCGCGTTAATGACTTGGAGATTATCCCCCTCAATTTCTACCCGTTCAATATTTCTATTTTTAATCAGTCTGATTGCTTCCCTAAGAGCTAGTGCTTCAGCTTTCACAACCGATACTTTGCCAAAGTTTTTAACTACAATGTCTAGTACTTGTCCCAAGTGATCCCTGATTACAATACCTCCTGTCGAATTACCATTGGATAGTTTTGATGCATCAAAGTTGATTTTCACGTATCCTGGTCTAGGCTTTCTCCACTTTTCTTTACTATTTCCTTTATTTTTCCTTTTGTTCGTGTGGGGTGTTGGCATAGCTTCCTCATCTTCCGACCACCTAGAAGCTTTTTTCCAATTTGAATGTGGTTTGTAATATAGGTTGTCAAGTCTGCTATTCCTTCATCGTGCTCTTGCTGGAAGATTAACTTATTGCGTTGGTGCCAAATACTCCACCAAATAACAGCCAGACACGTAAAGTCTTTCTTCCCTAAGAGTTGATGTATTTCATTTAGTATTATTCTGGTTGTTTTGTTTTGAGAGTCATATGTTCTTATAGTAATGCTTGTGTTTACTTTATTTGTTATATAGAGTGTGTAAGGGCATTCTATGAGAAGGTGCTTGGTATCTTCATTAGTACATTGGCATAATACACACCCTCCAGGCGTAATGACTTGTTTTTCTCTAAGTCTTGCTTTCGTAGGGAGTCCATTATTATCTATTTTCCAGAGGAAGTTTTTTACTTTTGGGTATGTATCTAATTTCCATAGCCAGTTGTTTATATTTGGAGTTTGATTTTGTCGGTTAGTGATTAAGTCTATTGCAGATGAGGTGGAGAACCAGCCGTTTTTACTTGGTGCCCAATATAATCTATCCTGGATGTGGTTATCTGGGATTGGGGTATTGTGAATTTGCTCAACAATATTATCCGGCAGAATCTGTTTTAGCTCGTCTACTTTCCAATTATTGTCACTATCAATCCATTTATCTACTGTTACTGTATCATCAATAACTGCTGGATCCTTTGCATATGGGTAGAGTGGGCCACTTAATTGCCAATTATCTGTCCAGAACTTAACCGTTTGCCCGTCTCCAATTTGCCATATAAGGCCTTTATAGAATTCCTCTCTTGGGTGCATGAGCTTTTTCCATTGCCAAGAAGTATTTGCTTTTAGTTTGTATGTGAACAAGTTTTCATTCCTAAAATATTTTTGTGTGATTATCTTGACCCATATATTGTTAGGTTCTGAAATAATTTTCCAGAGTAGTTTCATTTGCAGTGCTTTGTTCATATGTTCTGTTTTCCTAATTCCTAGCCCCCCGCTGTCTTTTGGTTTGCAAATTTTATCCCAACCCACCAGGGGTTTACAGTTTCTGTCTTTATTCCAGAAGAATCCTCTATTTATTCTGTCCATTTCTATATGTGCATACGAGGGTAACATAAAGCTCTGCATTACATAGTTAGGCTTTGTACCTAGATTGGATCTAATTAGAGTCGTTCTCCCTTCTTGTGATAACGAATTTGCTTTCCATTTGGTGAGTTGATTTTGTGCGTTTCCAATGGAGTCCTTAAAGGTTTCCTTATTGACTTTACCATTAATAATTGGACAACCTAGGTATTTTTCTAGGTTTGTCATTGTTGCAATTCCAAGTGTATGTTGCGCGTTGCTTTTTTGTTGGTTGGTCATATTTTTAGATGTTTGGATAGCTGATTTATTATAGTTTACTTTTTGTCCTGAGATTCTACAGAAGTCATCTATAATGGTTTTAACTTTGTTACACGAACTTTGGGATGCTTTTGCAAATATGATAATGTCACCAGCAAAGGATAGAAATGGAATTCGGGTACCCCCTCGAGCAATTGGGAAGCCTATTGAATTTTTATCTAGTTCACTAGTTAATTGAAGCTTTCGTGAAAGGATTTCCGATGCAATGACAAATAGAAAGGGTGACAACGGGTCTCCTTGTCTAAGTCCTCGTTCAGGTTTAAAGGGTTCAGTTGGTCCATTGTTTACAAGTATTGATAAAGATACCGAGCAAACGCATTCTCGAATCCATCCAATGAATTTTGAATGAAACCCAAATCTCTGCATCACCTCAAGCAGGAATTCCCAATCAACACGATCGTAAGCCTTTTCCATATCTAGCTTAATTGCAATCCAACCATCTTTGTTTTTTGTATTTCTGAAGGAGTGGAAGATTTCATGTGCTATCAAGATATTATCTTGAATCGCACGGTGTGCGATGAATGCCCCTTGAAGGGGGTGGATAATTTTGCCAATTACTTTTTTGATCCTTTCTGTTATGATTTTGGAGATGATCTTGTATATTGTTGAGCACAAGCTTATCGGTCTATAGTGGTTTGTAGACTTGGGGTTCTCTATCTTAGGGATGAGAGTTATAAACATATGGTTAATTTGTTGAAGAATCTTACCTGAGTGGAAGAAACTTTTAACTGCCTTAATTATTGTTGGTCCCACAATATCCCAATATCTCTTATAAAACTCCGCAGTCATACCATCCGGTCCTGGCGATTTATCCGACCCTAGATTCATTACTGTGTTTTTGATTTCTTCATTTGTAACCGCATTTGTCAGCATGGTGTTATCGTCTTCTGTTATTTCGTTAGTTATCAAGTTCAAGTATTCATCTGCATTGTGTAGGTATGTTGTTTGTTTGGTAAACCTTTTTTTGAAGTCATTCCTTATTTCTTCGCGAATGTTGTCAGTTCCTAAAATTTGCGTGCCTTCGTTTGTGACAATCTCCTTAATTATTTTCCGGTTGCGTTTACCACTCGCGATCTTGTGGAAGTATCCTGTATTGGCGTCCGACAGTTTAATGTGCTTTGTTTTGGCTCTTTGTTTCCAATATGTTTTATGGAATTTTAATATACACTCTTTTTTCTTCAATAGTCTTAGTTGTTTTTGGATAACACTTGGTTGGGGAGAGGTAATGATATCTTTTTGTATTTCAATCAATTGTATCTCTATTTCTTTAAGTTGCTCAAAGATATTGCCCATCGTATGCTTGTTCCATCGTTTAGCATGTTGTTTAAGTAATTGTGTTTTCTTTACCAATTGGAACATATTTGAGCCCGGATATTGAACTCTCCAGGCTTGCTTAACTATATTTCTAAAATCCTTTCTATACAACCACATCTTTTCTAGTTTAAACGGTTGTGCCTTAAAAGTTTCCTCATTAATAAGTTCTACTGTCACCTTGCAATGGTCAGAGGTAGTAAAGGCGTGGTTCTTGGCACTGATATTCGGGTATTTTTGTATGATGCTATTACTAACTAGGACTCTGTCTAGCTTTTCATAGATATTATCAATTTCAGTTTTGTTTTTTCTCCAGGTGAAAATGTTTCCAACAGTCGGAATATCTTCCAGGAGCCAGTCATTTTTAAGATTCAATAGCCTTTCAAATCGCCATGATTCAGGATACACCCCCCCTTTTTTCTCACTTGCGCTCTGTATTTCATTCAGATCTCCAATCATAAGAATAGGAAAATTTAGGTTTTGCAGAGTTTCAGTTAGTTTTTCCCAAAATTCCTCCTTATCATTAGCATTAGGGGGGGGCATAGACAAAGCATAGCGCCACCAAGCTTTTCGTGACTAGGTGGTAGTATTTTAGAATAACATACCTAGGTTCTTGCAGAAGCACAGTAACCTCATCGTTAATGAATTGGTATGATTTCCAGTAGATTGTTATTCCGCCAGCTCTACCGGACGCAGGGGACCATACAACATTGTCAAATCCTGCCCGCCTCCAAACCTGGTCACGTGGTAAAGTTTCTGTTTTAGTTTCAGCAATTGCCATAATTTGCACTCGTTGTATTTTGCAAAAGGAGTCGATTTCTGGCCAAAAGGATTTTCTCCCTATCCCCCTACAATTCCAGAAACCTATTTTCATATTGATATAGATTTTGTATTATGCATCTCTTTTCAGCTTTAATGTGTTGTGATTTGTTTGCAATATGGTTCATGATTCCACGACATATTTTCCACTGAATGTAATATTTTGATTTATTTAGACTGCCAACAATAATGTGTTTCTCCTTAGAAACTTTACTATGCAGGCTATCAATTTCATTCCTATAATCTCTGTCAATACATACTTCTCTTTTCTGGGCAGAAACAACAATAGCTAGCTTACAATCTGCACGTATAAATCCAATATTTTCTATTTTAATATGCACTCTACTCGGCTCTCTTTTACAAATAAACAGTCTCTTGAGACGTGATTGAACTAAATACACCATTTTTCTTGTCTTCCTACATATATTTTCCTTTGGATGTTGGTATCCTGTCTTGGATTCTTTAGCTTTCCTGCCTTTAAACATTGTCATCTCCATAGCATCCAACCATATGTTTCCTCTGCAGATTCTCTGTAAGGCCTGGATCATACAAGTTTTAAACTGGTAAAATCGTCCAAAATAGCACCAAGAGATTGGGCAATCAATAATAATATCCATACAGTAGCCAATCGTGACTTTGACAAAGGAGAATAAAATTTGCACCAAGTCAGTACACCACTTATCTTTATAATTATTAATCTTCTCTAGGCAAACATAGCTCATGAATATGGACAAATTAAATAGCCTGGCTTCCTTCCACTAGCACCATTTTTTAATTTTTCTAAATAGAGTATACCACCTCTTCAAGCAACAGAACTTTTTATACACTTTGGTTAGTTTTGTTTTGTTTCTATTCTTGCATCTAATCAAGGAATTAGTGTCATTAATTTCCATTTTATCTTTAGCCATTGGGATGCCTTTAAGCCAATCCAATTTCATAAGTATTTTAAAACAGAAATAATAGTGAGGCAGATAATCATAAATCCACTGCATATTAGGCATACAGAAATAGATGTTCAACAAGTTCATGACTCCTAAGGAGGAGATTATGGCCAAACCATCCATGTACCTGCCCCCTAGAGCCACAGTACACCAAAAAGATAGAGATGGTTTAGCCACATTCTCCTGCATGATAACCCTTACATCATAATAATTTCTCCACCAACAAATCTTATCAACAAAACATAGCCAGAAAAGAGCACACCATATAAACCTAAGATCATGAAACTTAACTAGGACAATACTACTAATATCTTTGAGGAGCCAACAGTAAAAGCAGGTTGGTGGAGTGGCATTCATGGATCACTTCTTAAGTTTTTTGCTCTCCCCACCCTTCAGTGCAGAAGAGACTGATTCATAATCCTCAGAGTTGCCCTTGCGTTTCCCAGATTCAGACTTTGATGTAGTTTCCTTTGTCATCTCCATGTTTTCAAGTCTGAGCACAACAGAATTGTTGTTAGAGATAGAATGAAAAGACTCCAGCTGCTGGGAATCCTCCATGGGAACTACTTCAAGTTCATTTTCAATATAAGCTTCCACCTCTTCCTGAGAGAACTCATGATAGTCATCATCCTCATCTTGGAGAAGAAATTCATTGACCATATCCAGAGCATCAATTTTATCTTCATCATCCGGGGCAAGAGGCTCACAGGGATTGATCCTCATATTCAAAATGACAGGCTCATCATCAGGGTGGGGGTGCACCTCATCTTCAACAACATTGTCATCATTGGTGTTGTCCCCAGGAACCATCACCACAGGTACAAAGCAATCCTCCATAGGAGGAGCAAAGGAGTGACCAGAGAGTTTGGATCCCTTGGATCCTGAGGATGAAGAGTTAGTTTTGTAGATCACATGAATGCCACTTTTAGGCAGGGGTTCCTCATTCTCCATAGGAGCTTTACCCTTTCCTTTAGCATACGTCTTCCCTTTTCCAACAAATTCCCAAGTATCCCCATCTTTAGAGTTGTCACCAGCCTCAAACACCTTTTGTTTGCCCTTTTTGGAGGCATTAGGCTTAGATAGAGTTATTGTCACTGGCTGGTTCTTCACTATGGCAAGTGGACAACTAGCAAAGGTATGGGAAGCATCACCACAGCTTCCACACCCTCTAGGAAAGTCCTCGAACCATAATTTATAAGCATGTTCTTGGGCATTCTCATCCGGGACCAAAATGGTAGTGTCAGCAATAGTGGCTAAGTCAACATTAATGCACAACCTAGCATACCTGAGCCTTTGCAATTTTTCAGTGTAGGTATCCAGTTTGATAACTGACCCCATTTCATTCCATCTCATAATGGTGCTAAGGACATCAAAACTAAGATATTCCACATGCAACCTAGGAATTCGAATCCAAACATCCACCACAGTAATGGACTCACAAGCAGGATCAAAGTTGGACCTCCAAGGCTTAAGGATCATTAACTGCCCAAAAACATGGTAGGGACGCCCTTCCCATGCCTTATTTTTCTCAATAGGGTTTGCAAACCTAAGCTCCATCCAACCATGGGCTCTTACATGGATATAGAAATCCCCTTTAATTTGCCAGTCCACTCTAAGCTTCTGTCTCAACCTCACAACTTCAATAGCTTCCCCAAGAACAAAGGCAAAAAGAGAAGTTTCTTTAAGATGGTTGATGTTCTCTCTCACCCCTGAGAGTTGCCCAAGAAAGGCTGCCATATCCATTTTTCCTTTTCCTCTACACTTATCTTTCTTAGATCCTGAAGGACCAGCCTCACAAGGCTTAGAACAGGTGCCACCCTTTAAGGTCTCATGGACCATGGTGGGCATAGGATTCGAATTGTTAAACACGGGTTCTTCAGAATCATTTTCTTTAGAGAAAGAAGAGTCAGAGCACAGTACCTTCTTAAAGGACTTATTTTTTTGGTTATTCTCCATTGAAGCAAAAGCAAAAGCAGTATTCCAGAGAAAGGACTCACAGAGAATTTTTGTAATAGAAGCAGCCAAGGGAATATCAGACAATAGGACGGTGTACCAGGCAAGCATAACAATCACATATTTATAGCCAAGCTCGAGATATTCATAATTCATAAAAAAGATATCATATCTAGTAGTATCAAGAGGGAAGAGATACAACCTGACATGTAGCTTCCCTCGAGGCTCCACTGCAGACCGAAAGGAAGCCAGTTTCTTCACTCTCTCATCGAGAATCGCCCAGGAAATCCGCTGAGCGAACGGTCTCCCAAGCCACAGTATCATTCTCTCCCAAGATCGCCCCCTCCTGTTGCGTAGGTATGCTAGCCCTAATCTCCAGAGAGACCTTCGCTCACATGGTGCTAGCCCCTTTTTAGTAGTCCTTCTTCGAGTACCTAGTGTATCCACCATCAAACGGTCACTAGATATCATTCCTTCGCCGACGATTTCCAGACTCAAACTTTTCCTTCCTCCATCGATATTGTACAAATTGGGGTTTTTTTGGGTAATACGCCCACTAGGTTTCCATAGACCGAAGAGGAGGTCACAGAGTACCCCCACCATTGATATCGAGTTTCGAATTCCATAGGAGAAGGGCCAAATTACAGATCTAGGGTTTACGAAAAGGGGGCGAAAAAGGAGGTTCGGGGAGAGAGAGGGTCTTGGGGTGCATGTGCTTATTTATATACATCTATTTTATCAATCCCCTCTTTTGAGATTTTTGTCTTTGTTTTTTTTGTTTGGGAAGGTTATTTCGTGAGGAAAAAAAATGAATGTTTGACACAATTTTTTGTCCTCTGCAGAAAATTATCTGGTGAACCTAGATTTAATCACAATAATAGTCTGTAAGGGAGGACTCTTGAATTAATTGGTATATAACTTTTCCTTGTAACTTATTTTTTTTATTCTAACACTTCGATCGGTTACAAAGTAGCGATTTTTTTTTTGAAAAAGCTAAATATAATTTCAAAAAGGATCCTAAAGGATCAAGAGAGCATATACAAAAAACCTGGACTAGCCAGGATTCACGAGTTTGATAAGGTTATAAAAAACATTTGCAGACTAGACGTGCCAACAACGGCATCCAGGACTCCTTAAAACAGCCCCCTACAGAATAGCTAACTATTTAAGCCATTGCCTCATGCTATCTTTTTGAGCATTTAACCGCCCTTTAAGCCTAAGTTTGCAAGTTTCAATGGTCATATCCCTGAAAACTTCCCATGCTATTATACTCCCCTCAAACTAAGCTAAATTCCTAGCATGCCAAATTAATGAAGTAGACCGTAATCGTGATGGCGGTAATCCGAAGCTTAAAGACAGTAGTAGTTTTATAGTTGCTGGTTGCGAACCACTCGAGCCATGTCGTAAGATCTTGAAGAGAATGGGTGACCCCAACCCATTTCATTACCCCGGTGAGAACCTCTTTTGAGTCGTTGCATCGGAACCACCTGTGTGAGGATGTTTCAACTTCCAGATTAATTACATAGGGGGCATAGGTTTGAAGTCGTAACACCCATACGGCAAAGGCTATCCAAGGTCTAGCAGTGATCTTTGATTGCGAGCCATGTGACAAAGGAGCATCGCGGGATACAAAGGAACTTTCTAGATTGTCTCACCCCAATTGACATGTTCCCCCCTAGTCCTAGTCCTCCAGTGGTCATACAGTGCACTGCTGAACTCTTTCTGTGTACTGTCCCGCCATAGCTGACTCCACTCATTCAAGTCCAAAGTGCTTCGAAGATAGAGTAAATGGTCTTTGAGAAGGACCATAGAACGCCATGCCCAACTGTCATGTTGTTTACCCAAGATGTTCCAGATCTCTCCATTTGTGTAAGGTTATTGTGTACCCACTTGACCCAGATATTATCATGATTGAGGGCGATGTCATGGACATGTTGTGCCATTTGGACTCGATTCCATGCAAGGAGGGGTTGAATTCGATAGTAAAGATCTCATCAACTCCATCCATAAAATTAAATTACAACTTTATTCGACCACATTCCGTGGGCGAAGGGGTAAGCGAAATTTGCACTTAAAATGATGCTAATAAGTTAGTTCTCTACTACTAATCACTAAACACCCAAATGCACCAACAAGCATGGAGCGTAGTGGGAGGGGCTACGCTTCGATTTTCAGTGGAGGAGAAATGAACTTGTTGGGAGAGCAGATCCCACCCAAAAATAAAGGGGGGTCCTCGCGAGACTCGAACTCCAGACGTACGTGTTTGATGGAGCAAAGCTCTCCGCTTAACTGGGATGACAATTACCAAAAAATAAAAAATAAACACCCAAATGGTCAATTTTTTTTAGCTTTGCAGCCTTTGCCAAACGCCCAAACACACACACACACTTAATGTTCAGCGCGCTTTGGACTCGTTTTTTTTTCGGAGGTAGAAATTTGGTTTTTTGGACTCTTCTCCCACTACTTGCCGATATCTTTTTTGTCAAATTTGTAATTGTAAGAACAAGGTTGGGGAAGAGAATTAATAGAGTTGCCGTAATTGAGGTAAGAATCGATCTGGTGCGTGCATCTTCTTAAATAGTTGACTCGATCCGTATATATGTGGTCTATCATGATCGATTCCCCAAACTCATATTCTTCTGTCTTGCAATATAAATAAATACTAGTGTATCAACTTGATCGTATCCTACAAATTTGCGTTTGATAAAAACTTGTGCTAATCATCAATTGTTTTTTTTCGTTTCCTTGTTTAAGTCGTAGATGACTTTGTGTGCTAAAATGGAGGTGGATCGGAGGACGACAAGGAAAATTAATCAATGATAATTCCAATATAATGCCACCCTAATTAATTAGAGTTGTATCTTCAAAGAATCTATATAATAAACGCCCTTTGTATTTGACCACTTTTTTCTGTAGTTTGTGTTTTCTTCCTACAGATGAAAGATCGAAATGACTAAACCAAAAAAAAAAAAAGATCGAAATGAAGAATTGCACGTCATTACAAATATATTTACAATTTATAACACCCCGACTTCCGATAGGCGCTACCTAGAAGTAAACCTTACTAGGTACTACTTAAGTGGGTTGACAACAACACTTTAGGATCTTGCAACGCGGACACTACGAGAAAACTTAATAAAAACAGTCAACCCTTTTTATTTTATAAAAATTAGAAAACTTAGTTATGCTTGTATTCCCGAGAATATAAATATTCAAACCCGATAACACTCTTACTAATACTGAATTATTCTAGAAATCATAATAAGTAAGACATAATACTACCTCCAGCAAAATAATAAATCCAACATCCTAATACATAATAAATATAGTAAAGTAAACCCAACCCACTAAGACACGCGCTCTTCACCGCTCCGCCCCGCCATCAGGCCTCGGTTCCTACACGGTTCCCTGGTTCATACCTGGAACTAAAAAATATTCCCCGAAGGGTCAGCTACTAATCTATCAAGTTGGAAAGAATACGGAGATTGCAAGACGTTTTAAAAGCATTTCTGAAGTCAGCATACAAGTCCACAATCGCAATCATAACCCTAAAGGCCAATACCTAAATTAGTCATAATCAGTCACACATAGCCACATACACATTTACAAATACAACCTTATAACAATGCAATTCCTCCATCTCACAATCCGACTTCCAAGGACCTCATCGCCACGCCGAGTGCAGAGGCAGGCCCTCTCACTCCACTTCACAATCTCCCTTCTACCCCGGCTAAGCCTCCACTGTAGCACTTGCCAAAACACATAGATAATAATTTTCGTTTTGAAGGGGCACGGTTTCCCTGTCACACGGGTCATACATAGCCAACTCTTCCTCAACGCCAGCTATGATGAGTCTGTGTCGGAAACGGTACTAACACAGAGAAAACATTCCAAAAATCTCTCTCCGATAAAATGCGTTCAAAACCATTTTACACACACAGCAAATCAAGAAGTTCAAAATAATTTAAAAAGGTATTCGGGACTAGTTTCCAAAACCCGCCCTATAATAACGGTGTGCAATCTAACAGGATAGAGAAGAACCGAGCAAGTCGAAAACGACTTACCTCGAAACGAAGGGTCCTTTGAAAAGGACGGAATTAAGATCTTGAGCAAAAGCAGATCCCTAAACATACTAACGAGAACACTTAATTATTTAACCGATCACACCCATTAATATAACGGCTATCAACTCTATTAATTGTACTATATAGATTTATGTACCCCACCAACTTCTAACATGACTAATTAAAAGAATCGAAAGTACCTAATACTAATTTACTACACGAACATCTCCAACATATAAATCTATACATATTACTTATCATAACTCATTAGTGATAGAAATTTACTAAATTCTTTAGCCTCTGATTGATAATACCCAACAGTACGTGGAACCCACTGACAACTCCAATCCCCCTCTACGACCAACATCAACTCGGTCGGCGATCCCGTCCCGACGACACACACTACGACTTCCACCCCCAACACCCAAACTAGTATATAACATGCAACCCAACCAAGGCCAAAGTACTAGCTGATGATATACTAGTTACTAATAAGATTTCAATCTCCCCCATACAAACTCAGAACGATGTTTCACCCACTCCTCTTGACCCAACGACGCACCTTTCCCATGCCCACGACTAATCTGAACTGGGTCCTGTCCGCCGATTTGGGCTCTCCGCACGAACGACCGGCCTAAACTAGTCCAACCCTCCAACCCTCTCAAAGAAAAGAATAGAGGAATAACAGGGGCGTCGGCCTTTACCTTGCTATGATGGTGAAGACAAGGGACGGCGGTGAGCGTGTGACGGAGGCTGGTTACGCGATTGATCGGAACCGAGCTTTGAACGCGTCGAACGGAATCTGCGATATAAGGGATGAAGCTCGAGCCAAACGAAGAACCGAAAGGGAAAAGAAGAAAGGTGGCTGGGAATTTACCGGTGTTCGGCGATCGGGTCTGCTTGTCAGGGAAGATCGATGTCCACGTTAAGCTTTGCCGAAGAAGAAGCCAAGGATTGATGTCGTCCGCGTTACGATCCGTCGTGCTCACAAGGAAGTCAAAAGGGGCGTTTGTTTTGGTTAAGGATAACGAGGGGTCGGCTTTAAACGAAGAAGGTGGCTTGGATAATTAGGGTTAAAACAATTAAAGATATAATTATGGTCAAAGATAGAGATTTGGTCAGGTGGGATACGATAGGTATAATTACTGTTACATAAAATAGGATTATACTTTACTTGAACAGAATTTATCACATATGAAATTATATATATGTGATTTGCCAACCCGGGTTAATAAATCGGATTAATTTTGGATCAAGAAAACTCGATTGTTTGTAGCCCAAGCAACTCGTTTTTTTCGACAAGATGAAGAAAAAAACGAACCCGAATATTACATACTACCCCCTTAAGAAAGTTTTGTCCCGAAACTTCTATAACGAAGGAAACTGTATTTTGAGGTTTCAATGGTTCGTACTCGAACCGGAATTTATTGATAAAGAAAAAACACAACCCATACTAACCATCCAAAATAAACAACATGTAAATCTAATAATCAAACGATCAAACAGGCAAGTCAAAATAAACAACAGTCACGATGCAATCACCGAATCTAAAAACTATTCACTAATTACTAACCTTCCCCTCAAACACCTCTACTAAACTCGGATAGATTTGTGGGTAAATCTCACTCATCCTGGACTCAGTCTCCCAAGTGGCCTCCTCGACTCCCCGTCGAGACCACTGAATCAGCACCAAAGGAATCTCCTTATTCCGCAGCTTCTTCATTCGTCGATCAAGAATCTTCAATGGCTGTTCCCGGAAAGTGTGATATGGTTCCACCACCAACTCCTCATAATTGAGTTTGTGGCTAGGATCCGGGACATACTGCCTCAACTGAGAAACGTGGAATACAGGATGAACTCCGTCCAAAGCGGGTGGCAATGCTAACCTGTAGGCCACCGTGCCTACTCTCTCCAGAATCTCGAATGGACCGATATATCGGGGACTCAGCTTCCCTTTCACCCCAAATCTCCTGACCCCGCGGGTAGGTGATACTCTCAACCAGACGTGGGTTGTATCTCAAATTCCAACGGTCTATGCCGCTTGTCCGCATAGGACTTCTGGCGACTCTGAGCAGCTAACATCCTCTCCCTGATTAAGGCCACTTTCCCAATCGTCTCCTCAATCATCTGTGGCCTCTCACCTACTACATCCGAGGGATCATCCCAACACAGCGGTGTCCTACATCTTCGACCATATAAAGCCTCATAAGGAGCCATCTGAATCGACGAGTGCCATCTGTTATTATAAGCAAACTCTACCAAAGCCAAATGGTCTGACCACTGACCTCCCCAGTCTAGCACGCAGGACTTCAGCATGTCCTCTAGAGTCTGAATTGTCCTCTCTGTCTGGCCGTCTGATTGCGGGTGGTAAGCAGTCGTGAAATGTAATCTCGTCCCCAAAGCCTCGTGTACCTGCTGCCAATATCTGGAATTAAAACGCCCATCACGATCCGACACGATCGTCTTAGGCACTCCGTTTAGTCTGACTATCTGATTGATAAACACCTGTACTAGCTTGTTCACTTGCCATGTCTCCCTGATAGGTAAAAAGTGAGCAGTCTTCGTCAGTCTATCCACCACTACCCAAATGGCATTGTGGCCTCTGCTGAGTCTCAAACCTGTGATGAAATCCATGGAGATGTCCTCCCACTTCCATTCTGGAATAAGGAGTGACTGAAGCATTCCTCCAGGTCTCTGGTGCTCGATCTTCACCTGCTGACAGACTTCATTCCACTCAAAACGAGTAGTCTTCTTAAGCAGGTTGGTAAGTGGTTGGGCTATCCGGAAAAACCCTTCCACAAACCTTCTGTAATACCCTGCTAATCCTAGAAAGCTCCGCACCTCCTTCACATTCTTCAGAGGCTCCCATGCCTTTACAGCCTCAATCTTCGAAGGGTCCACCATAACTCCCTGGGCAGATACCACGTGACCTAAAAAGGTAACTTCAGGCAGCCAGAAATCACACTTGGACAACTTAGCAAACATCCGATGATGTCTCAATACTCCCAACACCAGCCTAAGATGCTCGGCGTGCTCCTCCTTACTCCTAGAGTAGATCAAAATATTGTCGATGAACACTACTACAAATCTATCCAAGTAGTCTATAAACACCCGATTCATCAGCTCCATAAATACAGCGGGTGCATTCGTTAGTCCGAATGGCATCACTACAAACTCATAATGTCCATATCTAGTCCGAAAGGCTGTCTTGGGAATATCCTCTTCCCGAATCCTCAGCTGGTGATATCCCGACCTCAAATCCACTTTAGAGAACACAGTAGCCCCCTACAACTGATCCAACAAATCATCAATACGTGGCGGCAGATACTTGTTCTTGATGGTAACTCGATTCAACTCCAGGTAGTCGATACATAGACGGAGAGAACCATCCTTCTTTTTCACAAATAGGACTGGAGCTCCCCAAGGAGACGCACTCGGTCGTACATACCCCTTCTCCAATAACTCCTCCAATTGTGCCTTCAGCTCCTGCATCTCCATCGGGGCCATGCGATATGGGGCTCTTGAAATCGGCCTCGTCCCAGGCTCCAACTCAATACCAAAGTCTACCTCTCTCTGAGGAGGTAGTCCTGGAAGCTCCTCGGGAAAAACATCCTCAAACTCGCACACTACTGGTATATCGTGAACGTGCGGTCTCTTCTTGTCCCCCTATAGGACATAACACCAATATCCTACACATTCATCACTGAGCAACTTGGCGGCCTTCACCATACTAATCACCGATCCGGGTCCCTCCTGCTCTAACTCCTGACACACATGTCTGGTCCCATCATCTGTTGTCACTGTAACCGTACCTCTGTATGCATCCAAAACTGCTCGGTAGCGTCTCATCCAGTCCATCCCCAGAATCACGTCATCGTACGGCGACAACTGCATTACTATGAAATCCGCATACCAATCCCTATTCCCTATTCTAATAGGGCATTGTAAAATCTCCTTATTCCCGCTCACCTTACTGCCGTCAAGCAGCCCCACAACAAAAGACACCCCCTCAGTGCAAGCCAGTCCTAGTCTAGCCACGCAAGCAGAAGACATAAAAGAATGGGTAGCTCCCGTATCAAACAATATATGAACAGGTCTAGACTGAATCCAAATCGTACCTGTAGCAGTCGGCGCGTGTAAGGCGTCAGCCCTCCTCATCTCAAACATACGAGACTGATTGCCCCCAGTAGTACTAATTCCTGCGCCGCGACCTCTGCCCTGACTCGGTGCCTATTGAAACTGCTGAGGCTGACGACGAGGCACCAGATTCATTGTTCCCGGTGAAGATCCCTGTGAGGGTGCTCCAACATTACAGTACTGTTGTAAATGGCCAGGTTTCCCACAAGTGAAGCAGCTCCTAACTGGCTCCAGGCACTGACTCCTCAAATGAGCATTGCTTACACAATTGAAACACTCTCTCATCCCTCCAGTGGACTGACACTAACGGCGTTGTTCCTGACGACCCTGTGGCTGAAACCCTGATCGTTGCTGCTGAGACGAGCCGGGATGACTGTCTCTCCTAGGCTCTGTCGGGGCAGACAACTTCTACCTCTTGCTCCCCGTGGTATGTACCTCTAGCTGACTCTGTCGTGTCATGGCCATAGCATAAGCCAAAGCAGACTGTTGAACATCTATCAATGTCGCGAGTCGGAGACCAGACACATAGACACGTAAATGCGGATGCAACCTTTTCAGAAAGGTCGCGATCTTCAACTCCTCAGTAGGGGCAGCATTTGGCACCGCCGCCAACTCTTGTTGAAACTTCAGAATAGCCTCAGCTACTGTGATTTTTCGGGTCCAGCATCCCGAAAAGCAACCTCCCGAGCCATCCTCACCACTGGAGGACAATACTGATCTCAAATCCTCCTCTCAAACTCCTCGAAAGTCACCTTAGTCTGATGATCCCTACACAACTCCCACCAGTCAAAAGCACTCCTGTAACAGACTCTGTACCAAGGACATCTTCCTCTCCTTCGGTGCCTGAATGGAGTCCAACGCAGATTTCACCCTCCTCAACCAATGCTCCACGTCGGAACCTTGAGCTCCAGCAAAGTTTGGCACCCCAGTCTTCCTAAACTCCGCGAGCCACTTGTCAGGCTGAGGCTCGCGATACTGTCTCCTCGGTTCGACCACACGATCAGCCATCACTGATCCTTGCGAATCTGGCAATGCTTCTAACTAGGCAGTCAAAATAGAGTCAGGTCCTGGTGTCCTCCTCTCAGCCCCTTGTTGCCTCGCAACTGCGTTCAAATTAGGTGCAGCCCCCGCACCCATCAAGGTCTGCAACAATAGCTGGACCGCAACATTCACTTCTGGGGCCAGACCTGCTGGTGGCACTCCTCCTCTCACTTACTTGAGCCCCGTTAGCTGGGGGAACCCCTCCAGGGACAGATGCATTGTCCCCCTGATGGACAACTACAACCACCTCCTGACTCTCAGCAACCTTCTCCTGATGAGAAACATTATGTTGTACCTCCGACTTAGCAACCACAGGGGCCTCTCCTCTACCCCTGCCACGACCCTTACCTCGGCCTCTACCGCGGCCTCTTCCATTGGCTTAAGCAACTCCTGCTTTGGTTGGTGGGGCCATCTATAACAGAAATTCCCATAGTCAAAACTTAAACATCCAATTTATTAACGTAATTCTTACTATTCTATGTGAGGTCCGTCGGCTGATGGGGCGGAGTCGCGACGTGTCACCTACCCCCTATATGCAACATGCTTACCCAGTGAAAACATTTTGAAAACACCGGCCGGTTTTGGTTTTAAGTTGGACCTCAGGTACACTCATTGATCAGTTCCATGTGCCCTGTTGTCAACCTGGCTCTGAAACCAATTTGTAACACCTCGACTTCCGATACGCGCTACCTAGAAGTAGACCTTACTAGGTACTACTTAAGTGGGTTGACAACAACACTTTAGGATCTTGCAACGGGCACGACGAGAAAACTTAATAAAAACATCCAACCCTTTTTATTTTATAAAAATTAGAAAACTTAGTTATGCTTGTATTCCCGAGAATATAAATTTTCAAACCCGAAAACACTCTTACTAATACTGAATTATTCTAGAAATCATAATAAGCAAGACATAATACTAACTACAGCAAAATAATAAATCCAACATCCTAATACGTAATAAATATACAAAAGTAAACCCAACCCACTAAGACACGCTCTCTTCACCGCTCCGCCCCGCCATCAGGCCTCGGTTCCTGCACCGTTCCCTGGTTCATACCTGGAACTAAAAAATATTCCCCGAAGGGTCAGCTACTAATCTATCAAGTTAGAAAGAATAAGGAGATTGCAAGACGTTTTAAAAGCATTTCTGAAGTCAGCATACAAGTCCATAATCGCAATCATAACTCTAAAGACCAATACCTAAATTAGTCATAATCACTCACACATAGCCACATACACATTTACAAATACAACCTTATAACAATGCAATTCCTCCAGCTCACAATCCGACTTCCAAGGCGCTCATCGCCGCGCCGAGTGCAGAGGCAGGCCCTCTCACTCCACTTCACAATCTCCCTTCTAACCCCGGCTAAGCCCCCACTGAAGCACTTGCCAAAACACATAGATAATAATTTTCGTTTTGAAGGGGCACGGTTTCCCTGTCACACAGGTCATACATAGCCAACTCTTCCTCAACGCCAACTACGATGAGGCCGTGTCGGAAACGGTACCAACACAGAGAAAACATTCCAAAAATCTCTCTCCGATAAAATGCGTTCAAAACCATTTTACATACACAGCAAATCAAGAAGTTCAAAATAATTTAAAAAGGTATTCGGGACTAGTTCCCAAAACCCGCCCTATAATAACGGTGTGCAATCTAACAGGATAGAGAAGAACCGAGCAAGTCGAAAACGACTTACCTCGAAACGAAGGGTCCTTTGAAAAGGACGGAATTAAGGTCTTGAGCAAAAGCAGATCCCTAAACATACTAACGAGAACACTTAATTATTTAACCGATCACACCCATTAATATAACGGCTATCAACTCTATTAATTGTACTATATAGATTTATGTACCCCACCAACTTCTAACATGACTAATTAAAAGAATCGAAAGTACCTAATACTAATTTACTACACGAACATCTCCAACATATAAATCTATACATATTACTTATCATAACTCATTAGTGATAGAAATTTACTAAATTCTTTAGCCTCTGATTGATAATACCCAATAGTACGTGGAACCCACTGACAACTCCAATCCCCCTCTACGACCAACATCAACTCGGTCGGCGATCCCGTCCCGACGACACACACTACGACTTCCACCCCCAACACCCAAACTAGTATATAACATGCAACCCAACCAAGGCCAAAGTACTAGCTGATGATATACTAGTTACTAATAAGATTTCAATCTCCCCCATACAAACTCAGAACGATGTTTCACCCACTCCTCTTGACCCAACGACGCACCTTTCCCATGCCCACGACTAATCTGAACTGGGTCCTGTCCGCCGATTTGGGCTCTCCGCACGAACGACCGGCCTAAACTAGTCCAACCCTCCAACCCTCTCAAAGAAAAGAATAGAGGAATAACAGGGGCGTCGGCCTTTACCTTGCTATGATGGTGAAGACAAGGGACGGAGGTGAGCGTGTGACGGAGGCTGGTTACGCGATTGATCGGAACCGAGCTTTGAACGCGTCGAACGGAATCTGCGATATAAGGGATGAAGCTCGAGCCGAACGAAGAACTGAAAGGGAAAAGAAGAAAGGTGGCTGGGAATTTACCGGTGTTCGGCGCTCGGGTCTGCTTGTCAGGGAAGATCGATGTCCACGTTAAGCTTTGCCGAAGAAGAAGCCAAGGATTGATGTCGTCCGCGTTACGATCGGTCGTGCTCACAAGGAAGTCAAAAGGGGCGGTTTGTTTTGGTTAAGGATAACGAGGGGTCGGCTTTAAACGAAGAAGGTGGCTTGGATAATTAGGGTTAAAACAATTAAAGATATAATTATGGTCAAAGATAGAGATTTGGTCAGGTGGGATACGATAGGTATAATTACTGTTACATAAAATAGGATTATACTTTACTTGAACGAAATTTATCACATATGAAATTATATATATGTGATTTGCCAACCCGGGTTAATAAATCGGATTAATTTTGGATCAAGAAAACTCAATTGTTTGTAGCCCAAGCAACTCGTTTTTTTCGACAAGATGAAAAAAAAACGAACCCGAATATTACACAATTGTCTCAATTGCAACCTTGCTTGTAGGATATAAGAGCAGATGTGTTATTATTATTATTATCATTATTATTATTATTATTATTATTATTATTATTATTATTAAATAGTATTGTTTGTTTAATGTACTACTAGTACTAATCTACTATATATATAAAAGCAATAAGGTTTGGAGCCACCACAATGCGCCACCTAGGATTTTGCCACATGTTGTTCCGAAATTACGCCATCTCAGCTTTTGCCACATGTCGTTACCATATTAAATAACATAATTTTTCTTTTTCTAAAAATATCATAAAAACTTATTCTATTAATATATTTGCCATGTCATTTACACATCATAAAAATATTTTCATAAAAAAAAACTAAAATTACCATATAAAAATTGTCGTAATTTTTCTTTTTTCTAAAAATACCATATAAACTTATTCCGAGATTACGTATATGGAAGAAGATATTTTTTCCAAATTATCTATAACTATATATTAAAGCTATACCTTTTCGAGCCACCAGAACAATTCTGGCCCCACCTTATAATTACAAAATTAATTTTTATTCCTAATATTTTAACTTTTTTCTATTAAATTCTTCTTTAACTATTTAAATCTATCTTTAACATCAAACAAATATCTATTTAGTATAACAATATCTTTTGAAAACTTCCTTATATAAATATTTAAAATTAAAGATAAAATATTTTAAAATAAATATAAATCTTTTAGCATATATCTTTTGACGAATTTATTTATAGATATATAGTGATTTTCTTTTATACAAAATTAATGATAAATATCTATAATTTTTAAAATTAATAAAAATAGATAATAAAATGTTCAATAGATATATTGAAATATTTGATAAACCCTAAATTTATGTAAATATAAACTTATATTAAAGTTTATATCATATTTTTATTTATTTATTAATATCTTATTTATAATGTTTATAAAATATCAAATCGTAGTCGTACATGGTACGACGGGTTAAACTAGTAAAATAACAAAAATCAAAGACGGGGTGAATAACCAATTACAAAGGTAAAGGTACTGTATGAAACAGAATTGTGCGACAGCCGATCGACAGGGTTTTATATTTAATGAGCGTGTAGTCTGTAAAAGTTCCTAAAAATTACTCGTAGAAATAAATGAAAAAATTAGATTCGATGAGGAAGGAAAAGACGGCAGAATACATCAACAGACCCCTGTACTTATACTTTTTTTCCTATTGGATCCCTGTACTATGAAATGTTCAAATAAACACCTAAACTTAATCAAATTTGTTCAATTGAACACTTATCACATAAAACTCGTTGGAGTGAAGCTCACACGCGATGATGTGGACAAATAAGATGCCATGTGGAAAACATTATTTGCCACATAGGCATTTTGATTTTAATTTATAAAAACATAACAAATAATATTTAAATTACTATTTTGTCCCTATAATTTTATCAAATTTCCTATTTCTCCATATCTCCATTCTCCTCCCCTCTTAAACCTAGATCTAGATCAAAAAACCTCCATCCCCCCACTTTCTCCTCCTATCCTCCCCAACCCCTAATTATTTCTCCGAGCCCGTCGTTTGGAGTCCGTCGAATTCTTTCTCCTCTGTCGCCGGTAAAGGTAATTTTCGGATCTTCTCCTCTGTCGCCGGTGAAGAATTCGAATTCTTTCTCCGAGCCCGTCGTTTCATCCTGACTCTCTCGATCTGGTTCTTGTTCCTTGAAATGCCGGCGGTGAAGCATTCAAATTCTTCCTCCTAGTCCGCCGTTCTGTCCTGATTCGTTGACGATTTTGATTCTCTCTGGTTTTTTGGTTCCTTTCTATGGTGAAGTCTTTAATTGGAAGAAGACAAGAAAAAAACCAGATCTATAGATCTGAGTCCGTTGTCCGTCGTTCACTGGTTCTCTCTCTCTGGTTCTGTGGTCCCGAGTTTGGAGTCCGTCGTTCCTCCCTGACTCTCCCGAGTCCGAAGTCCATCGTTCCGCCCTGACTCTCCCGAGTCCGGAGTCCATCGTTCCGTCTTGATTCTCTCTGGTTCTTCCTCCTTGATTGAACCGGCAACCCAGATCTGGGAAAGAAAGAATTAAAGAAAAAAGAAAGAAGGGAAAAAATAAAGGGAAAAAATAAAGAAAAAAAAATTAATTTCTTTATCATGTTCAGTTCATTTCTTTATCAAATTTCACGTGGAAAAAGGGTGTTTTGATCTTAAAGATATGAGAGAAAAAGAAAAAAAGAAAAAAAGGGAATAAAATAAGAAAAAAAATAAAGAAGACGAGAAAAAAATAAAATATTTATTATGTTTGTACATTATTAAATAATAAGCAAAAAAAGAGAAAAAAGGAAATTTTTTAGAAAATAAATCCACATCAGCTAATCCAAAACACCTAACTCTCTCAAATGTCGATTGTAATTCACGCACCACGCCACATCATCATAAAGTGTTCAATTGAACAAATTTGATTAAGTTTAGGTGTTTATTTGAACATTCCACAGTACAGGGGTCCAATAGGAAAAAAAGTGTAAGTACAGGGGTCTGTTGATGTATTCTGCCCCCACCATCGAAACGCCATCCATGTGTCTACAACCAGTATTACAACTTTACAAGACAGAGGAATCACAAATTAAACCCAAACTTCCATAATAAGGAATTATTTATACTCTTTGACAGGTTGTAGACAAAGAGGAATCAACATTATACAGTGTCTTACACAGCCTGTCAACCTAACTTCCATAATAACATAAAATTCAAAACTAGAAAACACAAATTCCTATTTTTGTCAAATAAACATTATTTATACTCTCTCCGTTTTACGATACTTGATCTTAGACTAAATTTCACACATATTAAGGAATTTTTTTCTTCCCAAATTACCCCTATTAAATACTCTTTGTTTTTTCTCATTTATCTTCGGAGATTCAACCAAAAAGAATTTATTTTTTTTGATATGTGTAATGTGGAGGCATACATAAGGGTATAAATGAAAAAAAAAATTACATGAACATCTATTTTAAAAAAAAACAAAAGGTTTTAAGAACAAGTATTGTGAAAGAGAGGAAGTATATAATCTATGTGTATATATAAAAAACGTAAGGAATAAGGCCACCACGTTGCGCCACCTAGGATTTTCTTATGTGTCGTTCTCACATTAAGTCACCTAGGATTTTGCCACATATGATTTTTTTTAGAGAATTTATATAAGTTGATATTATTGTATGATAAAATAGAAATAGGATAAATTAATTTAGAAAAGATTCTATCTAAAATAAAGATGTTATCGAATTTTATATCTTGAGTATTAATGTTAACTATTTGATATGATAATTTATTTAACTTAAAAAGATTATATCTAAAATAAATTAAATTGTATAAGCATAAAATATTTGGTAAAATATTATTGATGAATATTATTTATAATAATTTATTTAAGTTAGTTTTTCTATCACAATATAAGTTATGTGCCACGTAGGATTTTACCATGTGTCACCTAGGATTTTTCGTACATGTCATTCTCGCAATTTATATATATTGAAAAGATTCGATCTAACATAAAATAAACTATAGTATATATCAGGATAGATTGTAAGTATATAATTGATTATCAGTTAATTACTTGATTACATTATCTTTATCTATATATTTATTTCTATAAATTTTTTCTTAAATTAAATTATGATAAAATAATATAAAAAATTACAAGATGATAAAAAAAATCACATTATTTATGTCTTTTTATCTATGTATGATGTAAAAGATTTTCTAAAAATTAAATTTTGGTAAAACAATATGTCTATACCAATATATTAAAACTGTATCTTTTTGAGCCACCACATTGACTTTGGCCCAACTTTATTTATAAAATTTTAACTTTTATTTATATTACTTTATCTTTTTCAAATAATTTTTCTCTCTATTTATTTATAAAAATTCGAAATTTATTTGATTCTAAAAATAAAAACTATCGTATGTGAGTATAATTTTTTTATATTTTATGTATCATCGTATTAAAATAAATATGCTCATACTTAAACTGAGTCGTAGTCGTGCGTGGCACGACGGGTATAACTAGTTAAGAACTGTAGTTAATTAAGTACTGAAAACCAAGAAAAAGTCTGACAATTTTGACTGTTTGATTAGATTGCCGGAGTACCTACTGTTTCTTTTTTTATCTGATGTCCAATTCCACATGATCGACATAACTAGGGGTGTCAATCGGGCGGGTCGGTTCGGGTTTGGGTCGGGTCAATTCAATTTCGGGTAAGTTCGGATTCGGGTCAAATTCGGATATTTTGAAAATCGAGTCAAATTGGGTTGGATCATTTCGGGTCGGGTGCTCAATTAATCGGGCAAAGTCGGGTTTCGGGTCAATTTCGGTTGGGTCATTCGGTTTTCGGTCCAACTTGATTTCGGATAAGTTCGGTTTCGGGTTTAGTTCGGTTTCGGGTTTAGTCGGATTTTGGGTAAGTCGGGTTCCGGGTTTTCGGATTTTGGGTGAATCGGTTTTCAACTTTGGCCGAATTTCGGGTTAATATGATTTCGAGAAAGCCGGATTTTGATTCAGACCATATATCGAATGATTATTTTTTGTAGTTTAACTACTCTAGGGCCTAAATATTTAATGTAACATTTAATTTAAGCATAATTATAATAAATATTCACTATTATTAATATTTTATAACATAATGTAATTTCCGGATGGTTTCGGGTCGGGTAACTTCAGATTTTCGGATGGTTTCGGGTCTGGTAACTTCGGTTTTCGAATGACTTCGGGTCGGGTAGAATCGGATATCGGGCTGCATCAGGCTAGTCCATTCGCGTATAATCGGTTTTGGGTTAATCTCGAGTTCAGGTTTTTTCGGATTCGGGTCAAACATGTCTCGTATATAAAACTTTTTATTGTTTTCTCGGATCGGGTTCGGAGTCGGGCGGGTCGGGCGGATTTTTTAGGTCGGGTCAAGTTTTAACAGCCCTAGACATAACTCAAAAATCTGAAACCGAAAGCGGTAGAAAAAATGACTGGTTACCTATAGAGCTAATTTGTTAGACAGTCCAACCAGGCACTCAATCCCACTTCATTTGTTTTTTTTTTTAATTTAATCCTTCCCGTTTTGCTATTCTTCTTGCAAATATATATGGTTGATAATGAGATGAACAAACCACGTACCCCTCTGGTTTAATTTCTTCCGGGAAAAATTGTTCTAAATATCTCAATCTTTTATTCGGTTACGCACTCTACCCTAATCTTTTCGAATTTCACAAAATATCATATACTTTGGGGATAGTTGCGCACTTTACCCTCAAAATGTCCACATTTTGGATAAATTTGTGGATTGACTCCTCACCTTTTCATTTTGAGACAAAATTAACCAACTCGTATACAAATAATTTTTTAAAATTATAAATATTGTCCTTATAAGGATTAACACATTCAAAAATAATCATTTTAGATCTTTTCTTGTTCTTAATCAAATTTAGTGGAAGTCAATTTAAAATAATCAATTTCCTTTATATAAAAATATATTTGGTTAAGGTTAGCAACATTTCGAGTAAAGTCCAAAGTAATAACACAGCCTTATAGATTTACTTTTCTCATTTATTTGAAAAATGTCTTTAATTTTATTATTGGCTAATATAAAGTCTCCAATTCAAAATTAACCATATAAATCTAAAGTCATAACTTTGACTTTAAAAGTAATTCTCTTTAACACTTTTTGTTTGTTATTATTTTTGAAATAATTTTAGATAAAAATTAGTAAGAATTTTTATAAACTTATTTTGTAAAAGTTTGAAAATTTTGAATTATTACATAATCACTGAGTCCAACTTTTGTTTGTCAAAAAAAAAATGAATATTTATAATGCCTTGTTTGGGTTTCCTTTTTATTTAAATAATTGAGTTTTTAGTTTTTCATTTACTCAAAAGGAAATTTGGACTTTATGTTTAATTTTAATAACTCTTTATTTAATTAGTTTGTATCATTGTGTTCAAATAAACAGGCCATAACATAAGTTGTACACTATCTCGTATTTCGGTTGGTTCACGTAGACAAGGTAGAACATAAATTTTTAAAATTTTATAAAAAAGGGTTATGAGTTTTTTTTTCTTGTGCCTAAATTTATTCCGAAAATAATAATGGAAAAAATATTAAAATGAGCTACTTTGTAAAGTAAAAGTTATAGATTAATTATTTATGTGTTTAATTATAAAGGCCAGAAGCTATAACATAAGTTTTATAAAAAGTTATGAAATCTTTTTTACTTGTGTCGACTTTTTTTTAAAAAAATAATGAAAATATTATTAAGATGAACTACTTTGTAAAATAAAAGTTATGGTTTAATGATTTATTTAATTATTATAAAGGTGAGATTTATATTAGTAAATAATAAAATTAATTATACTATTTTTTATAAATGAGTAAATTAAACCTATAAGGCTATGTTATAAATGGAAAAAAATGTGTGTACATGGATTGGACATTTTTGTTACAAAACAAAAAAGAGGGGCTAATTCATAATTTTATTCAAAGTGTGGACAATTCGAGGGTAGAATGCGCAACTGAATGAAAGGTTATGATATTTGGAGCAATTTTTCCTTTCTTCCGCTTTAGATTTTATTACATTTTAAGAATGAGAATCAAAGTGAGCAGGGCTCGCTTTGGCCGTTGATAGTACCCGTGTTTACAATTATTGTTAAAATGTTTATTCCATATTTGAAAGTTGGGCTTAAACTGAATTGATATATAACTGAATGAATTACTCATTCTATTGCCAATTAGTTCTAGGATAAAGCTCCAATGGGCTAATATGGTATCAGAGCCATCTGCCTAACGACTTCTCTCAATCCTAGGTCCGCCCCATTGTGTTGTCCAACTATCAACTAGACCAATTCCCTACTTACATTTGCAAATCTGAAGGACTTGTATATATATAACTCGTTGTTTTGTCCAAGTGTCAACTGGGCCAGTTCCCTAGTTGCACTTATCTAAAATACTACTCCAGAATATAACTCGCTGAATTACTCCTCCTATTATCAATTGATTTTAGCTGGACTAATGGGTTGAGTTCAAGCAAGGAGAGTTCTTCCGGTATATAGCAAGGAGCTTTCTCAGCCTTTAGATTTTAAGAAATCAATAGATATAATTTTTAAATATTAAAAGAAAAGGAAAAAAAAATATCTCTTAATTTCTCTCTCTTCTTTCCTTATTTTTTGCAACTTTAAAAAATAAATAAGTTTTTCATATCTAATTTTCTCTCTTCTAATTTTCATCGTTTCTATATCGCCGGTTTATTGCGCCCCTTTCAGAATTTTATGGCGCCCAGGATTTTTAGGCTAGTGGTAAAACCTACCGCTAATATTTAAAAAATAATTGTAAAATGGTAGTTGTTCCGGGAGCCGGCACCGGTATTTGTAAAGTACCGTCGATCGAGAAACGAGTAAAAAAATTACCTCTGTTGTTACTGGTAGCGTATACCGGTACCGCTATGGTTAAAACAGAAATCAGTGCCGGTTTTCGCTACCGGAATTTGTAACACAAGGGTGAAATTCGCAATTTAACCGGGAAGAGTGGAAGACGCGGTGCCAAACGCGCAAAAAATTTCGCTCTAAAATTTCACCGCAAGTAAAAAGCTCCGATATGTGGCCACGTTTTAGAAGGCATGGGCATTCTAGTCCTAATCCCATGAATCTAAACGAACAACACGTGGGTGAAGACGACGAAGAACACGTGGGTGAAGACGGCGGTGCAGACGGAATGCGATATGAAAATGTGGTATGGAAATCCTGAATTTTAGTTATATTATTTAATAATAATTTTTTACTTAAATATAGTTATTTAGAAATAATTAGGTTTTTTTTATAGTTGTTCTAATTGTTAAATTAGTTGGGTAGAAATTGTTAGTTATAATAATATTTTATAATTATAAAATAAGTTGAGCATAAATGGTTTAGGGTTCAAACTTTATAATTGTTATAATTAATTATTTTATACCTTTAATTTTATAATCGTTATAATTTAAAATTTGTTATAGGCAAGTAATAATTAAACGCTCTAAATTTATTATCAATTGTTTATAGTTTCCGGATTTTTCTACCCACTTTGAGTCCGATAATGAGTAGCCGGATCAGAACGTAATGCTAAAATGGGCTAGAGGAATAGGCAAGAATTTGAACATGGTGTTGACCATTAAAAATTCCTAGGAAACGAGGGTCCTTTTAGCATGTGTGTTGGCTGGTGAGTATAAGCCGAAAAAGAAGGGGAAATCTGGCGTTATTTTGCAGACCTTAAAAGCTAGTGATAATCTAAGGGAAAAACCATGTAGTAGGAAGATTGATTGCCCGTTTGAGTTAGTTGGACAACGGGACAGGAGGACCCATTGTTGGCGGCTAAGCGTGAAATGCGGTCGCCACAATCACGACCTTTATACTAGTTTGGAGGGGTATCTGTTTGCCGGCCGCCTGACCGATGAGAAAAAAGGAGGATGCAAGCCTATTAACCCTTGCACATGGTGAACCGAAATTTGTTATGACGCACTTACGACAAAAGTGGTCGGACATGACAACATCGATGAGACAGATGTACACTTTTCGGCATGAGATACTGAAGAAAGAGATGAGCTCGATGACAATAACTCAATTCTCGCTCCATTTCTTAAAGTCAAATGGGTACTATCTCGATTATCGATCCGAGGAGGGAAGCAACGAGATAATTGGCTTTTTCTTTCCCCACCTCAAGTCGTTGAATCTGCTGAAGCTGTTTCCGTATGTTGTGATTATGGATGCGACATACAAAACAAACATGTAAGTATTTATAATAAAAGCGTATTTACTTTACACATTAAGTTTTGCACGTTAACTTATTCAAATTAATTATCATGTTAGGTACAACATGCCCTTGTGTGAGATGGTAGGGTTTACTTGCACCAGACACACTTTTTGCATTGGGTTTGCATTTATGGCAAGAGAGACCCAAGATCACTACGAATGAGTGTTATATCAATTGCGGCAGGTGTTCGAAATGGTTGGAAAAATGCTAGAAGTTGTTGTCACTGATCGTGATGTTGCCGAGGTTAATGCTGTCGCGGTCTTGTTTCCCAACGCCAAGCACTTGTTGTGTTGGGTGCATATCAAGCGAAATTGCAAGGCATACGCTCTGGCGAACGGGTTTTCTGAGGGGACTGCGAAGTGGTTCGGAAACAAAGCATGGGAGCTATTTTGCTCGACGCGGTGTATCAGAGTACGAGGCACGACTTCGTCTACTGCGGGATGGTCAGATTGGAATACAACATCCGCTCAATCCCTTGTTGTTAGCGTACCTCCAGAGGAACTGCCTTACTCCCTGGCGTGATCACATAGTTAGAGCATACATCGATCATCGTCTCCATTTGTTTACAAGGAGCACGAACAGGTAAGTAACTTAATTTTCCTTACAAGAAAACCCTAAACAGTTATTAACGCTATTGGTACTAATTTAACAAAATATTTTTCAAGGTTGAGTCCCAACACTCTTTGCTGAAAGATTATTTGGAGTCTTTTGTTGGGGGGTTCAGCACAGTTTTGAGAAAGAGGCACACCATGGTGAACATTCATGTGCATACCATTAGAGGAGAGATGGAAAGGGACCGTACGAGCGAACCGTTGTCCATCAAACAAATAAACGAGCCGCTCAAAACCGTCTTCTCTCGCCTTCCAATGAAGGTTTCCAACATGTGTATTGGAGAGTTGTTTGGCCATGTCCATGCTATATATGACCCGAAAAGTTCTTTCCGTCTGACATGCGACGATGCATGGTGCACAACGGCCCGTGGACTACCTTGCCCTCACCAAGTCCTTGCTTGTATCAATGAATGCATACCTATTGAGCTTTCAATGATTCATGATTTTTAGAAACAATTGGTGTGGGAAGGCCAAAGGGGAGTAGATGAAAAGGTGGCCCCCACAGCTCTCGATCCAAATGACGATATATGTCCGAGGATGATACAAGACTTCTATGAAGGAAAGATTGATCCTACCGTCAAACATCAGGTTGGTCGAAAATACCTACACCTCAATTATCCTGATGAGGGGGATTTGATGGAGCCATCTCTCCAGAGAAAAAAGAAGGGTAGGGCAAGGAATAACTCAAAGGTCCAACCAAGAAACTTGACTAGGCTGGAGCATCTTCAACAACGCGGAAAAGACCCTCGTTCTATGCCTGGGGTTGCACATAGCTATGTTCCAGAGGAAGAGGAAGAGGAAAAGGAAGGGGAAGGGGAATATGAAGGGGAAGGGGAAGAGGAAGAGGAAGAGGAAGGTGTATATCGTCCGACGCTTGAAGTAGAAGGGCACATTGAAGAGGAAGGTGTCCATGTACCCAACTTCATCAGGCAATTCATCGTCAGCGCTATTGATATCGTAGGAGATGGTAATTGTGGGTACAGGGCACTCGCTTATCTGATTGGCTCGGGGCAGGATAATTGGGGGAGAATGCGAGAGGAGATGGCTTTGGAGTTGAGGACCCACTACGAGACGTATGCACTTATAAATCCTTATTGGACACATATTGATGATTTGATCAATCAGGTTTGTACATATTACTTCTGGATGGAGACGCAAATGGTTGGATTGGCGTTTGCTACTAGATTCCAGTGTGCACTTGTCGTATTATCCGAGCGTGGTCCTCATACATGCCTCCCGATGATTGCTTATGAAGCTCCCAATAGTTTTGTGTGGAATAACGTCATGGCGATTGCTCAGATGGGTACTGGGATCTAGGGAACTGGGAGCTGCGGTACTGGGAGCTCGACGGGTAATGGGAGGTCGACGGATATTGGGAGGACGACGGGTAATGGGAGGTCGACGGATACTGGGAGGACGACGGGTACTAAGAGGACATGTACTGTGAGCCTGGGTACTAGGAGGTCGGGTACTATGAGTACAAGTATTGGGACTCCGGGTACTGTGAGGGAATTTGGTAACCCTCATGTGTGGACGGACCTGCCTCATAGGTCGAGCCTCTCCCAGTGAGCGGAGTGGGGTCCGCAAAAAGGTCGGGGGTAATATAAAAATCAGCACCCCCTCTAGACAAATAATTTGTTATTGATGAAATGTCGTCGAAATCTGCACTTATTTTATATTTATGATATAAAATAATCGACATAAATATAAATTATTATGTAAATCTTTCGATATAATTATGTAACTAATTCTAAAATATTAAAACTAATATACTAAAAAATTACAACTAATATTCTAAAAAATTCTAAACAAAAACCTTAAATACCACAACATAATTAAAACTAATAATATTCTAATATTATGATATAAAATAACTGAAATAATTCTAAATAATTATGTAAATATTTCTAAAATAATAGAACTAATATGCTAAAAAATTACAACTAATATTCTACAATATTCTAAAAAATTAAAAATAATATTCTATAATATTCTAATATTATAACTAATATGCTAAAAAATTAATACTAATATTCTACAAAATTCTAGAAAATTAAAAATAATATTCTATAAAATTCTAAAAAATTACAACTAATATTCTAAAAAATTATAAAATTTACAACTACGATAATTAACTAATAATTGAAACCTAAATTACGCAAAAAAAAATTAAGTACCTACACCTTGTAACGGGTTAACGTGCGGGTGTATGGGGCTTGGACCGTTATTGCTTCTAGAACCGTGGTTACAATCGCCTCACTAGCGCTTGGGCCACCTACATTGTCCCTTGTGGCCAACCCCTCATTCAAATTAATTGATTGAGGTACATCCTGCCTTCTACGTGAACTAGAAGTAGGCCGAGGTGGCGTCTTTGATTTTCCACGAAGGCGGTTCTTTACAAAAATTAACAAACCAAAATATAACTACTAAGCAATTAAAATTAAATTACAAAAATATAAGAATAAAAAATATGTAAAATTCTTACAATGAATTCCATTGTTGATGAAGCTTGAATGAAAAAATGGAGGATTGAGGTTGAAGAAGATGGGAAATGGAGAAGCCGAATGGAGAAATGGAGGATTGAGCTTGAATGGAGATGGAGTATTTTTTTTTGTCTCGGTTGGAAGAATAGAGGGTTGGTAGGAGGAGAAATGGAGATGGAGTTTTTATGTGGGTGGGTGGCGGAATAAATGAGGGTTGGTAGGATGCAAACGGAGTGAACGAGGCAGCGACAGAATAAATGCCGCCTTGGCCAACGCGTAATCTGCAAAATGCAGATTACGCAGTACCGGTAGCGGTTTTGACTAGACATTATAAAAAAATAAAGGTAGCGGTTCTGAGAACCACTAACATTAAAAGCAGTAGGTTATTCCGCTTTTATTTCTTGGGCCCCCTACAATTCTGAGTTGGGCGCCCTTCATTCGTCTTCTATATATAAGCGCTGATAAAAAAAAAATTGTCTATTCCAATGCATATTGAACAACTAATTATCATAAATGAACTACTACTTAATCGCGAATGAACAACTACAATCTCACAATTATTAATAATAAACAATGAACAACTACTTATTTGCGAATGAACAACTACTTATTCGTGAATGAACAACTACTTGTTTGAGAATAAACATCTATAATCTCACAGTTATTAATAACAAACAATGAACAACTACTTAATCGTGGATGAACAATTACATATTCGCAAACGAACAACTACAATCTCACAATTATTAATAACAAATAATGAACAACTACTAATCATTATAAAGGAACAAGCAGGTTTCCTAACGGTATGTTCCGGGTTCGTTTAGATTCTTAATCGCGAATGAACAACTACAATCTCACAATTATTAATAACAAATAATGAACAACTAGTTGTTCATTCGCGAATACGTAGTTGTTCATCCACAATTAAGTAGTTGTTCATTGTTTGTTATTAGTAATTGTGAGAGTATAGTTGTTCATTCCCAAATAAGTAGTTGTTTATTCACGAATAAGTAATTGTTCATTGTTTGTTATTAATAATTGTGAGATTGTAGTTGCTCATTTGTGATTAAGTAGTTGTTCATTTATAATAATAAGTTGTTCAATATGCATTAGAATATTCTTCAGCGCTTATATATAGAAACGATGAAAATTTGAAGAGAGAGAAAATTAGATGTAAAAAAATTTGCAAAAAATAAGGAAAGTAGAGAGAGAAATTAAGATATCATTAGATTTTTTCTTCTTTTCTTTTAATACATAAAAATTATATATCCATTGATTTCTTAAAATCTAAAGGTTGAGAAAAATCCTTACTATTTACCGTAACAACTCTCCTTACTTGAACCTAACCCGGACTAATAATTACTATAGTTGGATTCCTATTGTCAATTGATTTTAGGATAAAACCCCACTGAACTAATAATTACTATAGTTGAATGCAATTATGCAAGGTCATTCTCTACTTTCGTCAACAAATTGTGACCTAATTTGTTTAGTTTACAACTTATAATAAAACCTCTACTTCACGATTATTTGCTTACCTAACTCATGTAAGATCTTATTTGGTTTAGGTCGATCGAAAGTAATGTTATTGTGTGGTTTCAGTTTCTAAAATCTTTTTTTTCCAAACATTTCTTGACTAATACTTCACACAAGCACGTTTAATAGGCATTATAGAGTGTTAAACTTAATCAATGAGTTTTTCTTGTAATTATGGATGATTTGGATGAATCCCTTAAGGAATCTCTTCCGAATATCGCTCTATTAATAAGGATACAATTGTACAAGAGATATACAAGGAAGTAATCTAAACTGAAATATCTAGCATCCAAAAGTACAATGATATTATTTACTAACACTTCCCCTTAGTCGAAGCGGGAGCTTGGTGGACACATAGACGAGCAAAAATCCAAAAATAGAGGTGAAGGTAGCCCCTTAGTGAAGATATCGTCATGATGATGACGCGCTGAAGAAACATGAAGAACTCGAAGATGGCCAACTGCTACATTTTTCAGAACAAAATGTAGGTCAATCTCAACATGCTTGTTGTGTTGATGTTGCACTAGATTAGAGGAGAGGTAGACCGCTGACACATTGTCACAATAGATCGACTAAAGTAGCTCAGTGAAGGGGAACATGCAGCTCACAAAGAAGGTTTCACTCTCCTCAATCGCACTAACCACCACAACCTCCCCTGTTACATACCCAAAATTCAGACCCAACACTCTACTCTAACCCCTACAAAAATCAAACCCTAGTTTGTTACATGCATGCATTGCAAGTTTCAAACTTTGTCCTGCCATCCAAGAAAGCCAATCACACTCTTGAGTAAATTAGTCACATAGATGTCAATAGAATACATTGCGAGGAGAATTGAACCATTTTATGGTGAATATGATCCTACTTATTATTTTGAATAGGAGGAAGAAATTACCACCTTCTTGGAATACTATGGATATTTAAATGATCAATGTATGTGTCTGGTCACTAATTCGTTTCGAAGTGCTACAAATGATTGGTGGATTGATGTTGTTCATTATCATCGTACTCGAGGACGTCTTTATGGTGAATATGATCCTACTTATTATTTTGAATAGGAGGAAGATATTACCACCTTCTTGGAATACTATGGATATTTAAATGATCAATGTATGTGTCTGGTCACTAATTCGTTTCGAAGTGTTACAAATGATTGGTGGATTGATGTTGTTCATTATCATCGTACTCGAGGACGTCTCCCCATCCAAAGTTGGCCTGATTGATATTTATAATGCAATAAGTGTTTGTGTCAACCGAGCATGCTAAACGCACGGCATTGCTCAACAATTGTCTCCAAGCGCTAGGTCCCTGTTTTCTTTCTTTATGGAACTTGAAGAATTGGCAACCTTCATTGGAATTCCAACATCATCACGTATTTTTTGTCCACGATTGTTGGCTGGTTTGGATCCTTCATTTCAGTTGTACCTAAGGGGCCAGCCGAGAGATGATTTTGATGAGTTGCTCAAAGTTCTTACTATAAAATTCAACGAAGAGATGATGTTATTGGTGCTCTTAGAATAATAACTCCACCTCAAGTGGAGGAGGAGAATTCAGTTGCAATATTTATGGAGGAGGCTACCCATACAACTTATACCGAAGCACCGCCGCAAATTAATAGTGTTTCCTAGCACCGAGCCTTCACTTGTTTCCGGCGTTGCTTAAGCCACAAGCAATGATTCTAGTTCTGATTTTATTGTGTCTTATGACTCATTTGAGAGTAAGGAATCAGAGGATACATGCCTTCAAGAGCCTCCATTTATTGAGCCTAGTCAAGATAGTTTGACATGCCCCAATGAGCCAGAAATTGTTAATTAACGATGATTCTCAGGCTACAATTGTCCAATTGCCTCCGATTTTTGTGGATATTTGTGATTCCACCTTGGAAGAGCTTATGCAAAATTTTAGCTCATTTGGAGATAGTTTGCCCAACAAATACATTCAGCCATTGTTGCGTACTGTTACATCACCGATCATTGACGTTCCCAGGCCAATCTCGAGCGTTTCAAACCAAAATTTGTGGGTCAACATGATTCAGTCAAAGGGGACGTTCTGCAAAATTTCAGCCATATTGGAGATGTGTTCTTATTTAACGCTACAACTTGCCTGTGATTGCTTTTACACCTTCATCGCCCGAGTATTTTGGATGTGTGGTCAAGGTTACATTTCCTAACTATCATCCAAATTATGGAGTTCGGTATGTAATTTTTTCACTGATCAACTTGTTCACTTGAAATCCATATCCTTGGCACATCTCTCTTGTGATAATCTTCAACCCGAAGATAGTCAAGTATCAATTAACATATGGCCCAAAGCTCCATTGTCAATAATCCACTCTTGTTTATCAATCTTATATCATGTCAAGCTCATCACTGGTGAAGTTGCATTAGAAACATAAGAAGCACTTGACCTCTAGTCGGCATTCATGACCATTTTGCCTTTAAAAGCTCTCATAACTTCTTGGCACATTACTTGCAACACATGTTGGACTATTTGCATATGTCTTGATCCTTGTGTGCTTTTGATACCTTCCAATTAAAGGCGTTTATCCTTGATTAGCATTCCCACTTCTGTCTACCCTTGAATTTGCAGCCATTCTTGACCATTTTCTGCATCTTTTACCTCTAAACAAGTCCAAATACCCTATCATCTCAAAGCATTGTTCCTTGGAGTGCCCGTCTCCTTCACAGTGACTATTGTGAATTCTCTTGTCATAGTTTCTCCTTCTATAATCCCTCTTAGTTACTAACATTGCCACCTCACTTCTGTTCACTTGATTCTTGTTGGCCACAAAATAGTTGGCTCCACTATCAGATTTGATAGTTGCTTTTGCTTTTCAACTTGCAACACAATGTAAAAGGCCCGGTTAACACTAGGCAAGGGATTCAAAGAGATAATCTGGCTTTTAAGCGAGTCAAACATTGTATTTAGCTTTGGAAGGAATTGTATCAATTTGCTTTCATTTTCCATCTCAACAATCTTGTCCATGACACCACAAGGACACTCCCCTATTGTACTACAACTAAATGTAGGCTCGCAACAAACATTTTAACATGTCCCAACATCTCTTGAACTTACTATAACAAGTTATGACAGTTTGATTTCCCTGGGTAACCTATAATAGTTCTTGTCTCAACTGATATATTAGAGGCCCACTGCATTGTCTATAACGCTCACAAATTTCAATCCATAAATATCAAGCCGAATTAGTAGAAATAAAGTCCCTAGAGATTTCAGTAATTATCGAGTTCAAAAGCCACCAAGAAATCATGGAATTATACCTATCCCATATCGCATTGTCAATCATACTGTCATCCAACTAGTTTCTCACAACTCCAATCTATAAACCTTAGTTTCGTTTTCTCACTAAGGCCCAATCTAAGTTGTCGACTCCACGCTAGAAATTTAGATCCATCAAAGGGAACGATTGTGAGATTCATACATGCATGATCCGAATTTGTGAGGAAGGATCCCTTTGTGTTGCTTTGTTGATAGCAATCGCTTCCGTGCTCTTCCTAGCACTCATCTCTTCTACCTTCACCATCTTTGTTTTTGATCTTCAACAATTCACCGAGAAACCCCTACAACTCTAATACCATGTGGATTTGGAAGTTCAGAATTACAAAAAGTTTGCTATTTATACCTGAGCACAAAAGAAATGGGCTACCTAACCTAATGGCACCTCAACAAGCTTATCCAAACAAAAGTTACCAAAACAGTAAAAGAAACTAACTTCCAAAAGAACAGTAAAAAGTCGTCAAAACACATTAACTTTCTTCTACATTATCTGGTTAGATACTTTACTACAAATAAAGTTCTCCCTCTCTTGTCAATAAATGTTATTCATTTAAGTTTTCCTTCTCATGATTAATTTTTTTTGTTTCAAAATTGAGCAACTAAATTTAAAATAATACTCCATCCTACGTTAAAATGTAAACAAATTATTTTTGACATCTACATATATGATAACATAGTTTATATATGTTCACTGTTATACTTTTCATAAATAGTAAACTAAGGGTTATAATAAAGTTCAATTACCCCAAATAATCATGCTTAATCATTGTATTACACATATGTTTTGCATTGTAATTATAATTACTCCTTGCTTATAAATCCATCTACCTTTTAAAATTCAAGAAGTATTGAAAAAAAAAATCCACATCGTCCAAATGATAGGTTAAGTCTTGGAGTATCTTTACAACTCTAAAAGTTGTCCCTCAATAGATAAATAAATGCAGTATTTTTAACAAAATTTCCTCCAAAATTTCATATGGTTATTACGTATAAATCCAATAAATGCTATTTTTTTAAACCATTACTTTAGTTGACAATAATTACGTACAAAGCATATATATGGTATCCGTTCAAATCCCTCCACTAAGTACATATAGATGTGTAATATAATTAATACTATATGTCATTCCATATTCTCTACATAATCTTTGGTTTTCGTGTACTGCTACACAACCTATCCTTTGGAGTACCAAACGCAAAAAAAACGTACCAATAAATGAATGAAGAACATCCTTTGGAATTCCTTCAGCAACTTTTGGAATTTCCCAACTCCAGTATATATACGTCCTGACCGTGCACTTAGAAGCTGCAACTTTACGCATCACTTGCACCAACACTTACAACAACGATCGAGGCAAACAACTTTATGCCACTAATCTCGTTTGTTTGCACTATGGTTCCATAGAAATATCTTACGTATATATATATATATATTTACTAATTATATTTTGCATTCTACATTAGCAGGGAGAAATAGAGGGTGAAAGCATGCTCGCAAACAAAGCACATGAACAAGGGCCTAGATTTTATAGTCTTGATGAGTTGTGCAATGGTGTTGAGCATGAGATTGAAGTTATTTTGTGCAGAATATGGGATGCCACAAATGCATATGGCATATATCTCAGTACCAACTTCCTTGTTTGCGACAATAAAATTTCCTACCAAACATTAATTCAAAGTTGTTTTATTTCATCATCTAGCATACTTTTATCTATTCATGATTATAGGTAAATATTATGCGGTGTACTTATGGAGCAATGTTGCTCATTGCTTTGTGGCTAACCTAGAGGAGGGAAACATGTATATCATAAAGAACTTCACCCTTGTTCAAAATAAAGAAATGTATATGATTTATAAGGACAACAATTACATCTTTCAGCTTGAGGGCAATACTATTGTCAAGCAATCTGCAACCCAAGCTGTCCATGGAGAAAATTACTATAAAGTTATTCTAGAATAATATATTGATCTCGTCCATCGAACGGGTCAGTCCTCTAGTGTTAGTAAGAGATGAGCATAGCATTCTTGATATTAATGCATTTATTCTCATAAAATGTTTGAAGAAAGTCTCACTCAACTGCTGAGATATTAGTCTAACAGAAGTTTTTCCATTCACAACTTGTTCGATGAATCTGTCTCTGATATGTCCAGTGACAATGATATATACGTGTTAGAACAACAAACAAAAAGTCCAAGAAACTTAAGTAGAACTACACAGAGTCAAACATAAGTGTGCATTATATCATGATATCACAATAGTTTTCTTCGCAGTTGTGGACCATTTAAAACTAATTAGCCTGTCAACAAAAGTATACCCCAAAGCCTCTGATACAAGTTTTTCCACTATTGTCTTTACAGAGCCCATCATCCCTAATGTTTTCCAAATTCTAATGTACATACTTGATCGAAATGGTGTCTTACGTGTTACACAAATTTGTGCTTCAAAATATGATAACACTTTTTTTGTTATTACTATAGTAAACACAACAAAAAAGACATGAAAAGACAAAGGGATTATGGCTATTAAGATTGATCTTGAAAAGCTACAGACAATATTGTAATCACTCAAGAGGTTATGCACTCGATGAAGAAAGCTAATGGGCCGAGGTTTATGGATATTAATATTGATCTTGAAAAGGCGTATGATAGGGTCCGATGGTCCTTTCTCCGAGACACTCTGATGGAGACCAAAATTCCAAGTCATCTTGTGGGGGTTATTATGGAGTGTGTATCCTCTTGTTCAATGAAGGTTCTTTGGAATGGCCACATGGGAGAGCAATTTAGACCCAGCAGGGGGGTTAGGAAGGGTGATCCACTCTCACCATATCTTTTCGTATTATGTATGGAAAGGTTAGGACATGTCATAGAAGAGGCAGTCTCGGTTGGGGCTTAGAAAACCGTTCAATTATCCAATGGTGGACCGGAGCTCTCACACCTCTTTTTTTGCGGATGATCTCATCCTTTTGGGGGATGCAACAATGGAGCAAATGCAAGTGGTCAAATACTGTCTCCAAAAGTTTTGTAATGCATCAGGTGCTAAGATCAACTTCCAGAAATCGACCCTTTGCTTTTCTGATAGCTGTTCTGAGGAGTTGGCTAATCAAATCGGGGCTTTCAGCGGCATCCCGGTAAAGAATGAAATTGGGAAGTACTTGGGAATGCCTATGCAAAAAGAACGAATCAGCAAGGACACTTACAAACACATCATTGAGCGTGTGAGTGCAAAACTTGCAGGATGGAAAGCTCGAACTCTCTCGCTCGTCGGGAGGGTCACACTGGCGAAATCAGCCATTGAAAGCATACCATATTATTCAATGCAAACGGTGGATCTTCCACGTCATGTGTGTGACGAAGTTGAAAAGAAAACTAGAGGGTTTGTGTGGGGATCGACTGAGGTAAAAAGGAAGCTTCACCTTGTGAATTGGGAGACTCTTAAGAAAACTAAATCGGCAGGAGGTCTCGGAATGAGGAGTATGAGGCAGGCTAACTCTACGTTTATGACTAAGATGGGGGTGGAGAATGCTCACGAAACCTGAGTCCCTTTGGTCTCGTGTGGTTCGAGGCAAATATTGTAACATGAGACTTGATCGGGATATGTTCAACAAGAAACCTGGTGCATCTAATTTGTGGAATGGCGTGGTAAAGGCTAAAACTCACCTCTTGTCTGGGATTAAATCACGCATTGGTGATGGCTCTCAAACTCTTTTTTGGGGACCATCCTTGGGCCATGGATAGGCCTTTCATTGATTTGGCTACTGGCGATGTGCCTGAGGAGGATATTGGGAGGACAATTGCGGAGTACTGGGATAACAATGGGTGGAAATGGAGTGAATTTTCGAATATTCTCCCTCCAGCAGCACTGATGTAGATAGCGGAGCTTCGTGTGAATTCAGAGGAGGTTGGAGATAATTTCTACTGTTCTCACAATTCCTCAGGTATATTCTCTATCAAGTCTACTGTGGAAATTATGAGAAGAGGGGCGGATGAGATTCATGTTAATCTCTGGGCTCGAATTTGGAAACTAAAAGCTGTTGAACGAATCAAAACTTTTCTTTGCTGGTGGCGCATGATGCTATCATGTCAAACGCCAATCGGGCTCGAAGAAATCTTGGTGGGAACGGCTCTTGTCTCCATTGCTCAGAGTATGAAACCACCTTACACATTCTACGGGATTGCGAGATTGTTGTGGAATTCTGGAACAATTTTCTGATTGATGCAAAAAGAGTTGCGTTTTTTGGGGTTAATTTGCATGACTGGCTTGATATGAATCTTGGCTCAGATGACAGCTGGACTACCACATTTTCTTATGGGCTTTGGTGGTTGTGGAAATGGCGTAATGGAAGAACTTTCGAGGTACCTCTCGTGTTGATTGAACCAAGACACGAATTTGTTCTAGGGAGAGCTCGTGAATACCGTGATCTGCTGGCGAGGAAGCATTCCATTGATGGGAATTCTAGTCGAGCTTTGGCTCACTGGATTCGGCCTCAGGCGGACTGGCTGAAACTGAATTCTGACGGGTCTTATTTTACTGGAGAAAACACTTTATGCTGGCGGAATCCTTTGAGACGGCAAAGGGATTTTTTTGAAGGGGTATACAGCTAAGAAGGCTGGTCACTCGACCTTTACAACTGAGGCTCTTGGGATGCTACAGGGATTGATGATTGCCAAGGAGATGAGAACGGAAAAGTTGGAGGTTGAAGCTGATTCATCGGAGCTCATTCGAGAGGTCACAAAGCAGGACCCAACTCCAACGGCTGATTGGGGGATTATCTCAAAGATCAGAAACTTGATTCAAGAGACTCATTGAGAGATTTCGATCAAATATGCTCCACGACTGGCGAACCAAGCTACTAATTGGTTGGCTCACATCAGCAAAGATTGTAGGGGAGTGTGTGTGCTATTTGAAAACCCTCCTGTTGGACTTAAGCACATTCTTAAGATGGACGTTTTAATGAGTGATATTATGTAATTTCTTTATGTTTTTATCTAAATAAAATGGGTATAACCCTCCTTTATTACCAAAAAAAAAGACAAAGGGATTATGAATCAAACTTGCAACTTCAGGGTAAAAACTCTTGTGTCACGTTTTTGTAAGGCTTCCAGTAATACATTTCCCATAAACTAGAGAAGAAAAAAAAAAAAAAGAGGCATGAATCATGATGTTAGTGAATATCAAGTTACACTTTCAGCATACAAAGATCAAACTATACGCTTCCGCACCAAAACTCTCTCTCTCTCTCCCATTATACGTGGGACTATTGTATAAAAGCTCTACTGAACATGGGGGAAAAGTACCTGTAACAAAACGGCAGGATCACACTATAACAATTGCCTATACAATATTTTTTCTGCTATACTTTCCTTCTCCCCAACAAAATTGCAAACCCGAGTAGATGAATGAATAAAGGGTGGCAAAACTTTAGGACTACGAGAGACGAATGGCCATTTGTTGGAGGAGCTCTTGCTTCTGGGAAGCTTTGATTACGCCTTTTCTCTCTGCATCCAATAACACTTCTGTCATGATAGCAAGTGCTCTTCCTCCGGGTTCCTCTGTTGCCCTTCTCAGCATGTACACCTGATGATCAAACAACAGGACTTTAATTTTGATTGTAAGCCAATAACAAAATCTTGAATATACTGGGATTTGGAAATGTGTGGAGGAACAAAGTTTTTGAGTATCAAAGCCAGAAGATAATGGTTCTAGACGAATGCTTTATATTGTACCTGTCCATGATGAGTTATTTCTAAACAGCCAGGCTTCTGCATAAATGGCTCTCCATCTATTTGAACAGGGAATCGACTAGATGTATGTATTCTTATGACATTCCCCTGGGCTAACCGTCTTGCTTGAGAAAGCCCAACCTGTTGAAGCAATAGTGGTTTATTAACATTCTGAGGCTGTTCAGCAAATTTTTAATTATGTACGTTTAACTTGCACCAAATGCAAAGGGAGTTAATTATCTTGTTTGCTAACATGAACTAAAGCCTTAAATTTGATATTTAAATGGATATCCAACCAAAATGATGCATCAAATAAGTTTGAGGGTTTATATTTAGCCAAGAAATGAAAGATGGATGACAATTAGTGCCTTAGTGGTGCATATGGCCTCTTAATTAGAAGATGAGTGACAACCACGGAAGCTAGATCATGCATGACAAGGAAAATTTAAGAACATGACCTCACTTAATACATACCTGTAACTTGCCAAGCTGCCATGATCCAGAGACGCACACAATCTCAAGCATTTTATCATGCATTGACTGAAGACTGAAGTCATCATCATGGTCATAGTCATTTTGCCAGAGATTAACACCACCCATGTAACTCCCAATGTTTAGCACAATTAGACCTTCTGCATCCTGGAAAATAAATGTTTAATTGACTCAAGACTCTCAGCAAAATGACAATAAGAGAAAGGCATATCTCAAATCTATCATATACCTTGGGAATCTGGATATCTTTCCCATCAACTTCAAGATAAACTTGCCATGGTAAGTCAGCACAAGCTCTGTCCATAATGTCCTTAGCACCTTCTTTAGCATAACGCAATTTGTTCACAAACTGTAAAGGAAGTTCATTTAGTAAGAGGTCCTTCATACTCAAATCTACAACCATCCCGACTCTCCATTGCCTATAGCCTATCTAAGCCTATAACTTAGATTGAGATCATTCCCTAATCACACTCGTGAGTATCAGATATGATAACAATAACAATTACACTAAGAAGAAAAAAAATAATATAATGAAACAAAACTTCAGACAGCACAAGATTACAATAGGGAAGCATATAAGAAGGTTGAAAAAATCGTTAGCTGATGACTGCATGATGTCAGAACTGTATAGCCGAATGCATAGTACATACATATTACCTGACTATAGAACTTTTCAGGATTTCCCTCTCTGTAGAGATGAAATTCATAAGCAACCTTTGCATCACATCCAATGCCTGTAAATTTTCAAAAAAAAAGCCTTTAAGAATTATTCATTTATCCCAAGGTAGTTAATGGTATGGATTTCTGAATACCTAAATAGTTCATCATGAATTTTGAACGAGTTTTGTTTGATGCACCGTCAAAGCTTTCATCTGTAATTTCAACTTTCCAGCGATCCAACATTGCTACAGCAGCACGACTAACATCATGTAAGATATTACTCAAACCATGTCCCTTTATGTTTGAGAAACCTCCTCCCCATCCTAAGACCCTTGACAAATCATTTCCAGTGCCCAAAGGAAGAACAGCTACAGGCGGAGGTGACTCAAATTTAAACTTGTCAATTGCATCAAGAACCCATGCAACAGTACCATCTCCACCACAGACAAGAACTCTAAAGTTCTGCACACTGCTGAACAACTTCAATCCATCTTCAGGGCCCTGATAAGGACTCAGTTCAAACACCTATCAAGGAAAATCGACAAAATCAGTGAAGTTATTAAACAAGTGCGGAACAAAAGTAAAAACACCTACACTTAAATGACTAAGAGGCTCAATGAGTCAAGAAAGAAAAATTAAGAAACTGCAACAACAGATTCTAAACATAGTGTATGCAGTTATGATCTCCTCTAAAGAATGCATAAGCTACTAAATCATGTGCCATGTTCTAAAATTGATAGAAGTCAATGAATAACTCATGGTAAGGAGATGAAATATTTACCTGTACAGGATTTAAAAGCATGTTAAGTCGCCTCCTAAGAGATGATCCATTCTGGGCACCACTCTTGGCATTGATGAAAACCAGAAGAGGCATGGCATCTTTTGGCAGGTCCACGAGTTTGTACGTCTTCAATTGACCATACGTAAGTATTCCATCCTTCTTCTGGAGTAGTCCCTGATGGGAGACCTTATGTCCAACTGCTTTTCCATTTTTTGACAACGAGTCCATATTTTTGTCACTTCCACATCTCTTAAAATTAGAATGGACATCAAGCAGACCTGTCATATCAGAAAACTTGCTGCTAAATGAACGAGTGGATCCATTTTTCCTGCGGGTCTGCCTTCTTCTCATCTGTCCAAAGACAGGAGATGCTATATTTTCCTCACTAAGTGAAGGTAAAGTTCCAGCTTTTTGAGGTTGCTCTTGTTCAATTTCCTTTACACATAGGGGAGATAAAATAATCTTTCTAAGAGAGCCCAAATCACAAGTCTGACCAGTTTCTTTTGACAGCTTGGCATGGCATTTCACGTGTATGAGTCGCTGACACCAAAGGCAGTGCCATGCTGGAGAAGCATCTAGGAGAGGGACACCACATGACTCATCACAATAAAAACAAAAGGCATATGTATCAGGATTATCATCCATGGTAACCCATCTTTCTGACCAATGATGTTGCACTTGGCTGTAACCAGCTTGTGCAAGACATTTGCAGTCCTTTGTAGCTGATTGGGAGCAATAAAAGTGTGCTGCTACACCACAAACAGCACATCGATGTACAGGGGTGTGTACCACAACTTTAGTACCCAAATTCTGTGTGAACATGAGGGAAGTCAGGCAGACACAACATGTAGATGGCTGTTCAATATCGCCATACTCTTCTATCCAAATATGCCGTGAAAAAGGAACATTTAATTTCTTCCATGCTTTTTTCTTTGCTCTAGCAGCAGCTTTAACCCAGTTCAAAGATGTTTTCTTCTGCCATTTGACTAAGGTGTATATGACAACCAAAAGGAAAAATGATCCAGGGAGTAGCCACCTTAAAACAATTGGACTACAATCATTTAATAGAGAAAGTATACTTGATGAATTAAAAACCCCAAGATCCATTTTGCTTCTGCCCTTTTCTGTTTCACATGAGCAACGGCCTAAAATTACAGCATTTAATATCATAGATTAGTTCCATCACCATGTAGGTTATTGAGCTGAACACAACAGCAAACATCTTTCCTAAATAATAGTATAGAAGCTGTTTAATATTTTTAACCATTCACAGCTGAAACAGGACTTAGAATTGCAGAAAAGAGCTTATATCATCACTGAATGTGAAAGAGGCTTAGAGCCTGATTGTATCCTTAAACTTGGCACTTTTCAAGTCAAATATATAGATAAGCAAGGGCTCAGCCACGTATGTTGGCACAAATATTTCGCCCTGGCCTACATTCCTTAAATTTCGGCAAATATAGTAGATGCAAGACTGAACTCTCCAGGACATTGCATAATTTTCAACGTAAAGCAAATTTCAAGAGGAAACAGAAAAGGAAGATTTATGCCAAGGCAATTCTAACAAACGAAAACACAATTTTAATCCCATTCTAGATAGGAAGGGTTAAGAAGGTTTGCACGAGAAAATAAAATCCCTAATTTCGACCTCTTCATTTCTCATCGAGAATCAAGGGACCGATCAACACCATACCAACAAAAAAAGAAAAAGAAAAAAGAGCAATCACAGCAATCCGCAAATAACAATAAATACACTGATCGAGAAAACGCGTCGAATAAACATTTAGCAGAAGTGAAGTACTCGATCTCGACAGTTGAAGACGCAATTCGATCCATTCAAGCAGATCTGACGACAGTAATAGAGATCGAGACCAAAAACAACACAGATTCGAAGCAAAAAATTAAAAAATCGAAGAGGAAACTAACCAGTGAAGTTCGAAGGAACGGCCGAAGCCGAACTGCAAGCGAAGGGGGGAAATGGAAAGCAAGAAGATTGAAAATCCGCGGCTTCGGGGAAACTTCTTCGGAGGAATTCTTTGTGAATGGGGGAAAGGAGGGAGAGAGAGAGAGAAAAGATCCTACTTTTTCAAAAGCAAGACGACGATGCGGAATTCCGTTTTTATATGAGCGGCCGGCAGGACGGAATGGGCGAATGTTTTCACGAGTAAGGGGGAAGGGAGAGGCGGGATTTTTTTATTTTATTTTGTTTGTTTTGGTTATTTTTATTTTTATTTTTTTGCACGCATTGAACACGGCAAAAAAAAATTTGACAAGCTGAAGAATAGTTTTTCATGCCACCTAATTAATTAATCGATGTAGCTTGGAAGTTGTGTCGGTTCCTTAACCGAATTGAAAAAAACTGACGGTTTTCAGAACCAAAATCGAACTAGAACTGATGGTTTTGGGGGTTGGCCGGTTTCGATTTCGGATTCACGTTCCTTGAAACTGGAGAGTCGATGGTTCTGGAAACGCAAAACCGTGAGCCCCGGCTCCAAATCGTGATCATAGTTTTACATTTTAAACATTTATTTTTATTTTTTAAAGGTTTAGAACCGGAATTGCCCCGGCACCAGAAAAAACCGAACCGAACATTTTAAAAACCGGAGGGGGTGATTAGCTTTCACTGTTTTTCTTCAAAAAAAAAAGCTTCCACTGTTTAATTATGCGATCACAAATTAACAAATCGCAATCGATAGATCCAGAACTATTGGATCCGTTGACACGTCCTTTATGTTATAGTGTTACACTGTACTTTTGTTTATTTTTTGAGGATAAGAAACGTCTTGGTAGGATTCTTCGCCTTTCCCACAAGAAAAGAAATTGCCACTTGGAGAAGGAACAATAAACGAATCATGGTATTAAATTATACCGACGTGATCGTGTCCAGATGTAAAGGTATAAAAAAAGGCCGACGTATAGTTATGGTACGTGTTTAATTAAAACCCAAAAGGCCCATTTCAAAACACTTAATGCATGCCCTAACTTGTACACCTCATCGACCACATCTTGAGCATTCACTAGCTTTCATCTTCATACATGCTTATGTTTCACTATCATCACATCTCAACAGAGGCAGAATCAGATTTTTTTGGGACTAAGAAATTTTCTGGTTCAACTAAATTTTTTTATTTTTTAAAATAATACAAAACAGTGAAAATACTCAAAAAAACTCTAAAATTATAAATACGCAACTAGAATAATTAATTTTTTGGTCAGAAACACAATCAGTGAGAACTGAAACGTATACCTCATGTACATACCTTGAAATTTTATCCGCTTAAGTAGGTGCCTGGAGGCACTAAAATAAGTACTTAAAACATGCTCCTCGTACTTTATTATACGATAGTTGTAGGGTCGATGCATTTTGGGTTTTATGAATAAGTTTGTAAGCCCATTCCAAGGTTGAAACAAACTAGACATTGATCAAGGGCGAAAAATAGGGAGTGTAACGACTTAATGGATTAACTAGCAAGCGGAAATCTCGAGGGCATGTTGAGGAATGGCTAACGGCTTCTCTTAGCTTGATATAAAATAGATTGAGACATAGAGGAAAAGGCATTTGCATATTACTAGAAGAAGACCCAAACATACAGAGCTTAATCTACGAAGTTTACATTCGAGCTTGTCAATTGCATTGTTATACAGCCGTCATTACTTTTTATTCATAATTCGGATCTATTGTACTTTGAACTACTAAGTCTACTAATTCTCGATCTTGAATCAATATTACTATCTGCAATTCTTGATTTATCCTCTGTTTTTATTCTATAAATCTTAACGTGTCTATGTGTTTAATCTGATGTTTAACTAAGGTTCCCTCATTTTAGTGGATAACGTGATTGTGTAGTAATACGCCCAAAACAATTGGCGCCCATAATGGGGCCCTTAGCCAAGAATATCAGTTAAGCATCACAAAGTTTAGCCTTGAAGACTATGGTCGACGATAACAACCATTCTGATGGGCCAAAGAATCAAGAGATCAATCAAGAGACTATTGATCCATAGATTCAACCTTCAGGTGAAGACCGTACTTCCACGGAAGGAACTCAAGATTCGACTACTTTGGTGGATATGCAGAAGCGAGCAACGACGGCCGAATCAGTTGTCATAGTTGAATTACGAGCTTCTATGCTCGCCCTCCAGAAGGATTTGGAAAAGAAAAGAGAAGCATACACCCGATTTACCGAGGTCGATGAGAAACAAATCAAATATTTAACTAACAAAAGGAATCTACTCCAATCGCAAGTACAATCAGGACCAAGACGACCACTAGTTTCAAGGACAATGGAAGGCGTCGCTTGACAGTTGAACCTATATGAGCTGAACCTAGTAACGCAAAACGAACACAGATAGGCAATTGGTTATCAGGTAAATGAGAATTCGCTCTCTGCTGTTCAAGAGTACGCGGAGATAACACTACTGTGCGGACGTCTTTTGGCCTTGGAAGACCGAATTACTCAAGTCCTAGGGGCACCTTGTAATAACCCTTAAATTTTATAATTATAAATAAAATATTAGCAAGTAAATTTTATTTATAACAACATATGTAAAAAATGCCTTGTTATAATAAAAGTATTTTATAAAATTATAGTTTATAAAATATTAGGTGTAAAATGGTTAATTATAATATGTGCAAAATAGAGTGTTAATGCATATGGGTTTTAAATAAAAATGAAAATAAAATGGTATTTGGGAGACTTGAACCCACAACCTCATGCCTACCTAGAAAGTAGAAACATCCAAGTAATTGTGACATTTACCTTTCTACTTAATAAGTACATGTCTTTAATTTTTTACCTAAATAGTTCAAAAGAAAATCAAAGCTGAAAACCAAAGAAACAAGTGGGATGTTTCAATTTCATTTTGTGAGTTCTTTTCTAGATGAGTGTGATTGTGAGACGTTTTTAGAGGCGGCTAGAGGGGTCGGACCGGGAGGAGCTGTGTTGGGAGGGCCCCGCAAATAGCCTCCTAAGATGGCAAAGATACAGTAGGAGAACGACTCCCTACGTGATCAGGTGACGGAAGTCCAGCAAAGCCAAGAAACAACTCAAGCGAGTGTAGCCGAGCAGCGACAATAGATTGAGCTTCTACAAAAGTTCATGAAGGACATGCGCCGCAACCAAACGTTGTTGTCTTCGTTCGATTTGCCACCTGCCCCCGACGGTGCGGACCAGACGAATTAGTTTAGTAAATATTTTTATATTTTTGTAGAAAATATTGTAAAGAATTTTGTAATTATTATTATTATATTTAATATTTGTGTTTTATTATTTATAAATTAAACTAAATTTTTAAATAAAATTATAATTACAAAAAAATAAAATAAAAAGATAAAAAACGAATTTAGCGACCACATGGTTGCTAAATCGCGAACATATATCGTGCTCCATTACTGTGCTCATGTAACGGCTGTGGTAGAGCACCTAATTTACTTAATTAGCGACTACGTGGTTGCTATTCTGGGTCTAGATTTAGCGACCATGTAGTCACCAAATTAGCAACCACGTGATCTTTAAATCTGGACCTAGAATTTTCAATTTGGCGATCATTTGGACGTTAAAATCACGTGGTCACTAAATGTGCCGATCATATGGTCGCTAATCGCGTATGCGACTAAATATTTAGCGACCAGATTATGGTTGCTAAATGCATGTAGCGACCAACGTCATGTATTTAGAGAACACTTTTGTGGTTGCTAAATCAACGGTTCTTTTGTAGTGAAGGGTGATTTCGTTGAGGGGGGGCCTAGTCTTGTTCACATCTTGATTTCTAGATGCTAAATCACATGGTCACATATTGCTTGATTTCTAGATGTGCATTTTTGCCCAAGTTTGTCACCATCAAAAGGGAAAAAATTTTGGAACATTCAGAGGCGGAGAGAGGGTGGCGGTCGCCCTCTCTCTCATCCAATTTTTTTATTAATATATGTATTATAGAACTAGACATAAAGTATTGTTGGATATTATCCGAGTTGGTAAATAACCCCCTTTCGAATGAAGAAGGTCCTATGTTCGAATCTAAGTTGTTGCGTCCACACACTATTTTTTTTCCACTAACCCAAATTTACACCTTTGTTCTGTAAACAACCAGCACAATAACCCCTCATTTTCATTTCTAAACCTAGGAATTTATTAAATTAGTCATGTTAAATTATATAATTGTTTTTTAGATATATTTAAAGTTAATAACTTATTCAAATAGAATTAGTTTCTCACTCTCTTTTATAAGATACATTGGATTAGAAATTTGTTTTTAACATATAATTTTTCAATTAATACAAGGGGAAAAAATAAGAATCAAGATCTTGGATTAGAAATTTGAAAAAATTATAGATAAAAAAAGAATTTAATTTGTTCAAATTATCTAGGTATAGGATAAAAACTCGATCATAATTTAAAAAATAATTTTTAAATCAATTAATTTAGGTTTTCTATAGAATTTAGTTCATTTAGCTAACATTTTTTAATTAATGTTTTTAAATAAAGTCCTAAGAGTATTACTAAAATAAAATACTATAATTTTATTATTTTAATATTAGCTAGAGTCCTAATTCCACCAATCCACTCACTACTATGTGTTGTTAAAATCAAATCCCCCCCCCCCCCCCCTTCTAAAATGTTCTGGCTCCACCATTGAGAACATTCATTGTATCATGGTTTCTCTTAGTTTTGATAATGACAAACTATGATGGTTTAATGTATTGTTAAAAGTATCTCAGGAACATTTCAAGGACATCGTCAAGAGTAATGGAAAGTCGTGAAGGAATGACTGAGGGAACGAGTGACGATTTGAGAAGCCTCTGAAAGAAGCTACACGAATTTCTATAAATGGAAAGTTACAAGATTTTAAACGAACAATTGCAAAGAAGATACGACATCTAAACAACGATTGTTTGTGAAAAGATATGAAGAAATCTGCAAGATTTTGATAAGGATGTGAGAGAAAATCAAGATCAATCGGTTAAGGGAAGTGATCGAGCAGTTGAAGATTTTGAATGAAAATAGTTTACTTTAATTCGTTTTTAGAGAGATTTTCTGGATGGAATATCATCACAATTTGGCAAGACATGATTGAGATCATATTCAGAGAATATTGTATAAAAAGGCTAGGTCTAGGTAGGTTTAAAAGTGTGGTTGACGTCGACCTTAAAAAGAGAGTGTTCGTGACGTTTTCCGGTAAAAATTCCATGTTGGTGTGAGTACTTAGGTTGGTATTTCACTGATTGTTTAGTTTTATGTTTAGGGTTGAAGAGGTCGAGTTGGTTGAAATTTGATGGGTGCCTTAGTTACCAAAGAACTTGCTTCTCTTGTAATCGTTGAAACTTAATATCTAAGTGTTCTATTGAAATCCTATGAGAAGGAGTCTCGGGGGGAAAGGTTTTTCTTTCTACGAATTCTTGGTCGGGCAGAAAGTTTTCATCTCAAAATATCGTGTTCATGTTTACCGTTATTTTCACTGCCTAGGGAACATCACTTGTTCTTTGTCTATTTACTAACACATTACGATCCAACAGAGGAAAAGTAAGGGTGTGAGCCTATATTGACTAAATTTTGCAATCGTTAAACTACTTGCAAGAGTAAGGTGAAACTATTTTTTGCATCTATTATATGTAGATTATGCACTCTAGTTGAAATAGATACATTAATTAGTATGTGACAAAAATAGATTGGGCATCAAATCGTAGACCACCTAAAAAGAAATATTTATTATTTGATCCATATCCTGACATATGAAGTTTAATGGGAGCAATACTTGAATTGAAAATCCATAAGAAAATGCCATTATTGAGATCGACTAAAATAAGCTGATAGCTCAAAGAAATTTTCAAATAACTTAGTAGAATTGATATGACTACTATGGAATTCCTAACATTAAATAAACCCTTGTCGCCTCTTTTGGAAGAAGGTTCTATTTGAAAAGTAGTTATGTTCCATCTGCTAGAGCTCGAAGAATTCCCAAGGGGTTGATATATTCAAGTCTAATACATTGTTGACTTGTTGTATACTTGCGGATATTTCTCTTTCTAACAATACAATTACCATTACGTCTATTGTTATTCCCAAAATATGAATTAAAATAGGTACAAGCATCCATATAGTTCCATAGACTTCTTTTAAAGATTCAAATATGGAAAAAAAAATTGATAGCTTGTACACCTACTGTATCAATAATCATTTCAACAATCAATTTCTCCCAGAATGATATCTATGCCACCTAGTATTGTCATAATATCAACCAATTTCATTCTTTTAACTAACTATGGAAGAATTTGCAAATTGATGAAACCCGACGGGCAAATTTTCCATCTCCATGGAAAAGCACTATGATCTCTTATCAAATAAATTCCTAATTCACCTCTTTCGGCTTCGACTCTTACATAAAGTTCTTGTCTCAATAACTCAAAAGTGGGGACGAGTTTTTTTACTAATAAATCGATATTCAAAATTATTCTACTTAATATCTCTTACTCCACTAAAGTGTTGGATTTCTAATTTCCCATAGCTCTTGGGAATGCCTTCGAGAACTTTTGTGCATATTTTTTACAAATTACACCATTTCACCAATTCAAATTAAATAACGAGCTAATGGATCCTTTTCCTTATGCCATTGAACTTCCCAATCAAATTCTCCATATCATAATGATCAATTTTACAAAGATCCCATTGTATTCCAAAAAGCCCCTAACCTTGGTCCTGGAAATCTCCAATTTATTACCTCTTCTCCACCAATAAGGCCCATCCCTTCGATTTGCACAAAAACTTTTTGTTAATATAAAATCACTTCAACTATTAACAAAAAGTTTAATCGTTGAAGTGATTTTATATTCTTCGATTATCTAGTACTACCTTTTTTGTTTATTTTTTTAATATATTTAACCGTATAAATAAAATTAAAGATAAATAAATCTTAAATATATATTTAAAACCTTTTATATTTTTATTTTTAATTATTCCTCCTCTTTCTTTTATGTGGATGGTTATTTGCATAATTTTTTAGTGAAAGTTATCGGTAAATGAGTTATTTAAAACTTAAATACAAAAAATATAAATATAAATATCCGAATATACAAGTATATCCAAATCCGATACAAATCATCAATATACTATAACTAAAGTCGAATCCCTCTATCCTACATGTCGTCGTATTAACTATGCCACGTAGGCGTTTTAATTTTTCCATGTACCTCTTTGCCCTTCGTTTATTTAAGTATTTACAATTCTTATTTTTATAATAATATTCCTTATATTATTAATATAAAATTATATTTAGAGATCTTAAAATTTGGCAAGTTGTGTTAGAAGCATAATTCATTATGGAACAATTTTATTGAATATAAAAATGTTACTAATACACAATTATATTAAGAGATCTTAAAATTTGGCAAGAAATATACTCTTTATTATGAAATAATTTTTTTAATATAATATGTTACTACAATCATATTTAGATCTTAAATTTTGGCAAGTGATAAAAACATAATGTTCATTATAAAATATTTTTAAAATATTAATATAGTAATATTACTATTTTTTAGAAATATTAAGAACATAACTATTATATTTGAATTATTTTCAAATGATAATTAATATTTAATTTATAATATTAAATCATACATATAAATCTATATATAATAAATCATGTGCAAGGCATGTGTATAGAATCCATATTTTTCAATTATTATTTTTGGATACATACAATTTATTTTCCTTATCAATTATTATTGGTTTTATAATCTAGAAAAAACTTAAATAGAAGATTTTATTAAATTAAATTATTTAAGCTAATTTGATCTATTATTTAATTTTGGATATTAATGATAAAAAAGTATCCTAGAATCTAGAAAACATTTAAGTTTATATTATTTATGCAAACTAGTTATACCTGTCGTACCATGTATGACTACGATGGTATTTTATAGACATTATAAATAGGATATTAATAAATAAAAATATAATATAAACTTTAATATAAGCAAATTTTATTTCTCGTAGAATATATAATTTTTAAATCAATATAAATGGTTAAATTTAATGTTGAGAATAAAGATATATTACTAAGATAAAATAATTACATTTCTCTTTTTCCTTGATGATATTTCATAGATATGTAAATAAAAAAAGAAGATAAAATATGAATAAAAAAATTTATATATTCAAATATGGAAGAGATAAGAATTTATAAAAATAGTTAACTTAATAAAAAAAGATATAATAAAATATAAAATATAAAGATATTTTAATTATATAAAAATTTAAAATTTAATTAATTTAATTTAAGATGGGACCAAACTCGTTTTGTGGTTCGATAAAGTAAAGATTATATAAGATTAAATATCATATTATTCATATTTTATTACTTTCCATGTACGTAAATTTAAAGATAATCTAATATTTCAGACTTTCAATATATCTATTAAATATTTATTATCTATTTTTATTAATTTTAAACATTATAAATATTTATCATTAATTTTAATCATAAACGAAAATCAATATATATATCTATAAATAAATTCGTCAAAAGATATATGCTAAAAGATTTATATTTATTTGAAAATATTTATATTTTATCATTAATTTTAAATACTTGTATAAGGAAGATTTCAAAAGCTTTTGTTACACTAAATAGATATTTGTTTGATGTTAGAGATAGATTTAAATAGTTTAAAAAGAATTTAATAAAAATAAAAATTAACTAGTTGTACCCATCGTACCATGTACGACTACGATTCGTTATTTTATAGAGATTATAAATAGGATATTAATAAATAAAAATATAATATAAATTTTAATATAAGCAATTTTATTGCTTGTAGAATGTATAATTTCTTTAATCAATAAAAATGGTTAAATTTAATGTTGAGAATGAAGATATATTATTAAGATAAAATAATTATATTTCTCTTTTTCCTTGATAATATTTCATGGATATAAAAATTTATATATTCAAATATGGAAGAGATAAGAATTTAAAAAATAATATTTAACTTAATAAATAAGATATAATAAAATATGAAAGATAAAGATAATTTAACAAATTTAATTAATTTAATTTAAGATGCGACCATACTCAGTTTGCAATTATATCTATAAATAAATTCGTGAAAAGATATCATGCTAAAAGATAAAAGATATTTATACTTATTTTAAAATAGTTTAATTTTTTTATCTTTAATTTTAAATATTTGTATGGAAGTTTTCAAAAGATATTGTTATACTCTGTAATAAATAGATATTTGTTTCATGCAGTGGCGTAGCCAGGAATTTATGCCAGGTGGGGCTAAATTCCTTTGGATAATTTTTTTACTATAGAAAAATTCCTGGCGAAACTAGGGAATTTTTTTTTTGTATTTTTTATAAAATATACAAAAAAATTATATTTTTCTATATAAAAAATATATATATATATATATATATATATATAGAAAATTTTATATTTTTTCATAATATTTTATATTTTTTCAGTATAAAAAACCATTTTAACACATTTTATATATAAAAAAATAATCTACTTCTGGCAAGTTTTAGTATTAATTAATTAAAAATGGACTTATATTTTGAAAATTCATTTGAAGATTAAAAGCCCCTAAATTGTAAAACGGAGGTAGTACGTAGTCTTTAACAAATAACCTAATTTTTTTACTATATTTTAAAAAAAAAAATTGAAAATTCCAGTGGCACCATGTAAGTCCGCCCATGGTTTCATGTTAAAGATAGATTTAAATAGTTAAATAAGAATTTAATAGAAAAAGTTAAAATATTAGGAATAAATATTAATTTTGTAAATATGAGGTGGGGCCAGAATCGTTCTGGTGGCTCGAAAAGATATATTTTTAATATATAGTTATAGATTTTTTAAATATGAGGTAGGGTCAGAATCGTTTTAGTGACTCGAAAAGGTATAGCTTTTAATATATAGTTATAAATTAAAAGCTAATTTGTGTCTAAAAATCGTGATGATTTGTCACTAGACAATTGATATATTTGAAAAAAATAATTATTATTTTTTTAATTAAAATCCATACACGGTACAGGAATATATATGCTAGTATAACTCTAATATAAAAAATCCACGAATATCCTACTCGATTAGATTAATCAGATCGGATATCGGGTGGGAATACCATACTTCAAAGTTCAAACACCACTTTCTATTCAACGGAGCCCTAAAGTGTAGCAGTACGGCCAGGCTAAAGTGGCGGGATTCTCAAATATTCTTGTTGCGTTACTTTTTAATCCGCTTCGTTCATTTCTCTAAACTCAGCGTCAGAATCGATCAGATAAGATTCAGAAACCTCGCAGAGTGGCTATGGCGGACTACAAACCCTACAGAGACGACGACGAGATAGCCCGAGCCACCATTGTCCAAGCTCACAACCCGACCTCAACCAGGCGGAAGGGATCGGCCACGAAGCATTGGCTCGTCGTCTCCGAGTCAGGGGAGTCGCACTTCGAAGTCGTGGAAAAGCAAGCGATCATGCGCCGGACCGGCCTCCCTGCTCGCGATCTCCGGGTTCTGGATCCGGCCTTGTCCTATCCGTCGACAATTCTCGGGAGAGAAAGAGCGATCGTCGTTAATTTGGAGCATATCAAGGCGATCGTCACCGCTAAGGAGGTTTTGATGATCAATTCGCTGAATCCGTTGTTCGTCAATTTCGTTGAGGATCTACAAGATAAGATTTCTTCCAAGGACCAGGTAATCGTGACCGACGTGTGCTGCTTTAGTTCTGAATTGGACTGGTAGAACTTTCTCCTGTGTGATGACTAATTGCAATCGGGATTTATTAATTCAGCACGTCATTGATCGAATTGAGCTTTCCAAGTTCAGTTTTACACTAGTATTCACTTGGATACTCAGTGATGGTTTGAGTTATAGAGGCCTTCAGCGGTAGATGATTGAAAAGGTCTGTGGAAAAATTGTTATTTCAAGGTTCTACTAACACGTTTAATAAGTTTAAGCCTTTGCATATATAGCCAATAGCAGAAAATGACGACTTTATCAATGGACTATTTTTTGGCGACTGTTCCTGATAATGAATATAAATCTCATTTGTGTTGCCTTCACACAGCAAAAGTGTTATTTTTCCTACATTAATCAGCAAAAGTGTTGAAATTTGTAGATTGCTGATTAATGTATAGTTTCTTTGATGCTGTAAAGTGTAAAATTTGTATTAACGACTGCTTTCATTTGTCCTGGTGCGACCATTAGGTACAAGGTGGTTCTCACTTCTCAGTCATGCTAGTTCTTAAGAATTACACCCACAGTTCATTCATGCTGCTTTCTGCTTCTTAATATACTGTGCTTTCCATTCATTTTGCAAGGCAACGCCAAACCAAGACATAGATTTCAAGGGAAAGTCGGCAGCTGTTTCGGGTTTTCCCACATCACATAAAAAATCCCTGGATGTGGATCCTACTGTGACTGCACCAGAAGAACTGCTTGCTACCAAGGTATTACCTTTCGAGTTCAGGGTCCTTGAAGCTTGCCTAGAGTCTTCTTGTAGGTGTCTAGAGATTGAGGTATTGTCTCAGTAAATGTATATCTGCATTATAAATACTTTCCGCCCTCTCCATTTGCCAACAATAGTAGAGTTGCGTCTTTTCAGACTCAAGCGTTGGAGAAGGAGGCTTATCCTGCTCTGGATGCATTAACTTCTGATATAAGCACACTTAATCTTGAGCGTGTTCGACAGATAAAGAGTCGATTGGTTACTTTATCCGGCCGTGTACAAAAGGTTGTTGGATTTGATCTCTGTCAATTTAAGTTTGTCATTAAAATTTGGACCTTCATTAGCTTTAGACCGACACTTTCTGAATGTTAATTCCTTCAAAAAAAAAAGCACATTATTTTCAGTTGGAAGAAAAAAACACAGAACCTTTTTTTGTGTTTTATTTGTCTTTCTACTTACCAATTATCATTCTCATATACTGAACCATCTTAGCTTCTTGTGCATTCATTGCGACTATTTGTATATGGAGTTTATAGGATTGCTATATCAGGCACTTTTTTTTTATTTCTTTAGCATGGATACTGGATGCTAGGTATTCTACAGATCATCATGCCTTCAATTATTTAAGGAGTATGTTAATAGGGAAAAGGCTTGTTTGCAAAATGTTGTGCTATCCTATGGTTAGCAACTGTGGAAGAATGAATTAAAGAGCTTGAAGCATGCATTTAAGTCCTTTTTCTTTGTTTTATACTCCTTTTATTTGCTTTGGAGGGGCAACACAACTCCATATTGAGTTAACTGTTTGTTTGTTTTTTTAATTCTGCTTCACCCCTGTTGTTGGTTACTGGTAAAGTAGCCAAGTAAGAACTAGCTTTTTATGTACTCTTATAAAGTTTGTATCATACCTGAACTTATTTTCACAGCTTTTACAGGTTTATCTTTTCACCTTCTAATTTGTTGTTTATGTGATGCGTACAATCCTTTCTAGTTGCGAGATGAACTTGAGCATCTTCTCGATGATGACAATGACATGTGCGAGATGTATCTAACCGACAAATATAACATTCAACACGTAGACAGTACAGTTTTAAGAGAAGATGACTGTGATTATGCATCAGATTCAGAGAATGAAAGGTTGTTGATTAGAACCCCGATATACATTGTAAAGTTCCCCTTAATTACAACTATGTTTGAAAATTTCATCATAGGATGCTATTCTTCATTTCCAGGGATATTGACGAATCAAAATCTGCAAGAGTTTCTTTGTCCTCAGGCTCCAAGCCAAATGTTGAACAACTGGAAATGCTTTTGGAAGCCTATTTTGCTCAGATTGATGGAATTTTACAGAAACTATCCACCGTAAGTTTATATTATATATTAGTGCTCCAGAAGGATGCATTTTAAATATGAAATCTGTACTAGTTTCTCTTTAGCTGAAGTTTTTTAAAGATTTGTGTACATTATTGTCTAACTAACACACTGTCATACAATCTGTAATGTTTTTCTTGCCTTTACTAGCTGAGTGAGTACGTAGATGACACAGAGGACTACATCAACATCATGTTGGACGACAAACAAAACCAGCTGCTTCAAATGGGAGTAATTCTCAGCACTGCAATCATGATCCTCAATGCCGGGATTGTAGTGGTAGGTTTGTTCGGTATGAACATCCACATCCCACTCTATGACAGTGAAAAGGACACGCATTTTTGGGAAACTACCTTTAGTGTTGCCGGTGGTTGCATCGCCTTGTACCTCATTGCATTCGGTTGGGGTATGAAAAGATCTCTGTTTGCACTATGAGTCTTTGATCAACTTATGCAGGAAGGAATAAGTATGATCAATCTTAAGTGGTATCCTCTTGTCATTGGAGAGACCGTACGAGTTTCTGGATTCGTATTGATGGAGGGAGGAAAGTGAATTGATACTCCACCCAATTCACATCTCGTTAAAAACAGCATTAGCTTTTCTTTTTAAAAGGAAAATCAACGCTTTAATGTCTTAACTCTTACTGTTCATGGGCGTGTATTTCCATTTTCAAATGGTTACAGTTATTTCTATATAAAATGGTTGGTGCTCTAGCTCCCTAGGATTGCATTTGTAGGATTTTAGAAGGACCCCATAATAGAAAAGGTCATCCTTGCACTCTATTGCAAGTTTGCAACCCAGCTGATCAATTCAATTTTGAAGATAAGCTTGTCAAAAGTGTGGAAGCAGAGCAGTAAGTTTCTCACATCACCCACAAGTCCCTTATACTTGAAAATAAACTGTATGGTTATTTGAGCAAAACTGGATACAGTAAACACACAATTACAACATAATATATGTTATAGTTGTTAGATGAAGATGTGGACCAAGCCACCAATGTCGGGGACAAAGTTAAGTAGATGGTTGTTATAGTTGCCTTGGACAGAAAGGTACTCAAATTGTATTCATATGAGAACCTTGTAACATTCAGTTGCTCTCCTGCGCTTGATTTCTCATTTTACCTCTCTGTTCTGATTTTCACTGCTTGATTGAATCAATTCTTTGAATTCTTACATGGTATTAGAGCTATGGATCCTAGCAACAATACAGAAGAGGAATTGATTCTGGAATCAGGCGAATTATTTCTACATTACTCATACCACCAAAATTACGTGCTTGCAACGAGCTTCCTCAATGAAAGAAATTATAACCACTGGGTCGGTTATAGTGTCTATAATGGCAAAGAACAAGATTAGAATGGTTGCCTTGCCTCAACTCAGAGTGGGAAAGAGTCAACAACATCCAGTAGAGATAGAGATAGTTGATCGGTTCCATATTTTAAAACTGCTACTCAAATCTCCAAAAGTGATGCCGTCTCTCTTCTTAAATCTTTCATTAACACGATCTTCACTCACTTCTGACAATGCTGCTGATTTTTTTTTGATAAAAAAGGCCAATGTTTAGTATTGCCACTGCAGGCATAATTCATCAAACCTCACGTGTCGATACTTCTCAAGAACAATAGCATTGTCTAAACTCTAACGGAAGCACATACATCTTTTTGAGTTGCTCGTACCCTTTCATTTCAGTCTAAACTACCTATGAAGTTCTGGGGCGATTGTTTGTTAACAACCACTTATATCATAAATTGCAGTCCATAACCTACCTTCCCTCCATAGTTATCTTAAACCACCTGACTACCTTCATCGTCTTGCCTTTAGTTGCTTGTGCCATGTTAGCACTTTGCACTCTTGAGAGAAATTGTGATAAGTTTCAACTCAGAGCATCACCATGTGTTTTAATTGGTTATCAGTTTGGGAAGAAAGGGTGTAAGATATTGATAATTGACACTACATTGTTTTTCATGAGTCTCATTTCCCTTTTCACTTTTTTCTTCTCCTAATAATATAACTCTACCATCTTACCTTTCCTTGCAATCTCATATTTTTCTTCCCAGAACCACCGATATTGCAAGTTTGATCCTTTTCTTAGATCTGCCTCCCTTCTTCTCATTCCAATTCTTCCTTAACGATTTCCACACCTTCTTCTAAGAAGATCAACGCCAGTTGTTTCTGTTTCTGCTTTTCACTAACCTACTAATCAGCATGCTTTTGTTGCCAAAGTTATCTATTATTGTGAGCCCACTTCTTATGCTCAAATTTCTGACGCGGGTTCGCAATACAACAATGTTTCTTAAATGATTTATCTGATACAAACTTGAACTTGTTCTTTGCGTTCAGAGATACCTCCACAGATCCCTTCCAATGATGGCAATTTCTGTCATTACGATTTATGCGTAACAAGAGTGTAGTTGGGTGATTCAAATCATGCAAAAGTATAGAACATCATTTCTAATCATGAAAGTTCATAAGAAGTTTTTTTTTGGGCATCTAAATGGCAAGTTTCTAAGTACCCACAACTCCACAAGTGCCTTACAATAAAACCATATGCTATATTGTTATTTGAGCAAAACTGGGTGTAGTAAACACACATTACAACACACCATATTTTTACTGTTATTTGATACATCTTGCCAATATTACCCCCAATTACCCATCATCAACCCATGTGAAAAAACAGGCTCCAAGATTGTTAAACAGATGAAATTTTGATCATTCTATCATGTAGAGACTATGGGTTTGATTGCAATTTGAAGGTTGCAATGCTCGGATCCTGATATCATAAGTTTCCTCCCCGGAAATGCCGCCATCCCAACCCATTTGCTCCGTCTTCTTCTTCTTGACATAGCCTATGTAGTTACCACATTTCTTGCAATTAAGCTTAGTTTGGCGCCGGAAAAGGCCCCATGACCTTGCAGAGACGAAGAGGTAAGGCACGAAGCGAAGCTCCTCAATCTGAGTGAACCGGCTTTCATCAATGGAGAAGAAGGAGACAATCCCCTTGTTAAGAGACTTGCTGTAGTTGGATCCGATTGAAGATGTGTTGCGATTGCATGAGTTGAGGTTCAGCTCGAACCCACATTGCCCACAGCTACAAATATAAGTTATATAACCGTTATGTGGGTTAGTACTTAGTAATATTATATCAACATAGGTGCTTGTGTTAGTTGTGTATAACATACTTAGGCTGATGGAAAAACCACTTAAATGTATATACCTGTAATTGACGCCTTGAGGAGGAGGTGAAGATGAAGGAAAGAGAAGGACTTCATGTTGGCCTTGCATGTATAATGGATTGTGGTTTTAGTGGTGGCGGAGGGACAATGCTTGAACTGCATAATTTTTGATATTAGTAGTCGTTGCTCTAATATTTTGACCGTTATGTAATGTGTCTTTGTGAGAAAGAAGCGGCTTGATCAGCTGCGCCTGCGTGCAACGGCTATTTTCTCTCACGTGTGGACCCATTGTCGGCTGGTATAATTTAAAAAAATCGGTTGGGTTCATTTAGGGTGCATTCGGTATTATTAAGTTAATATCATCAGCTGAAGCTTATGTCGACTCAAGTTGAAGCTAAAACTTATTTAGAAGCTGACTTTTATAGCTGAACTTAAAACTTATTTTAGTAGATAAAATTTTTAGATGTTCGATATATAAAATTAATTAAACTTGATTTTTTAAATAATAAAGATATAAATTGAAAAATATATTTTTAAAAAAAATTTAAAAAATTATTTATAATTTAAGTGTAACACATGAAAATATTTTTAATAAGCTGCGATAAGTTCATATGAGGTTGGGGGTATATTTGTTTTTAGGTAAAATTTCAACTACCTTTCATAGGGACAAGTTAGTAAAACTAAAACTTGTCTTAATATAATATATGTGTAAAATGTTAAAAAGATAATTAGACTTGCAGGAGGAAGCAGATCTAGAGGAATCTTTTGGTTTAGGTTTAATCAAATGCTTTTAAATCATATTCCAGCTTTATTGATTGTGCCCTTTGCACTTTATCAAGTTCATCATATAAAGCAAGCTAGCAAAGATCCAAGGTAGCTTTTAGAATCTTTTAAACAAAGGAAAAATATCAATTCTCTAACTCGATTCATCCAAATAAACATACTCAAGTGAAGGTGCATAAGATTAGATATGTTTACATAAAAAAAGACCAGCTGATGTGTTTTTCAAGCTGCGGTGGACAATAACAATACAAGCATATAAACATTCCATACAGCTTTTATACGAAACAAACTGAAGCAACAAGTCCAACATGACAAGCCATGGTTTCCAACCACCAAACTGAAGAGGAAGCGCCCTAGTATGCATATGATGTCCTCCTCATCATCCTCATGAACTCATCAAGGTCAACTTCTCCATCACCTGTTCAATTTGACAAGCCATCACATAATTGATAATAAATATGGCACAACAAAATTTTTATTCAAGCCAAAGAGCACATCCTTTGAAAATTCAACAGGCTATAAATTTACTGCTTAATTTGAGCTTTACCATTTTGGTCAGCTGCATCAATCATTTCTTCAATTTCCCTATCATTAAAGGGCTCGCCCAATTCTTTTGCAATACGATGAATATCTGCTACTGATATCTTTCCCTGCAACAATGGGAGATATATGTTGGTAACATGAACACATAAAAGATGTAGAGTATGCAGTTGAATACATTCTTATCGTGGTCAATCACACGGAATGCTTTCATGAGGTCTTCCTTGGTGTCCCTTTCCCCAATCTTGGCTGTCATCATTTGAACAAATTCGTTAAAATCAATAGCTCCGCTGCCATCCTTGTCCACGTCTGCAATCATTTGTTCGATTTGCTGGCAGATAATTGCACACAAGGTATTAGTAGAAAATCACATGACTTCATTTAGCCATTTGATACAGTGACAAAGTTAATTATCTATTTAAGGTTGTGTTTTTATCATCTTGTTCGTAATTTGCTCCGTTTTCCTTTTCTTTTGGGAAAAGGTTGGATTTGAGAGTGGAGGATTATAAGGTGTAAAACAAACTCATAGACATCATTAAAAATAGTAAATCTTTCAGTAAATGGTTAAAGCTTAGAAAACTATAATTGCAGACATTCAGCAAATAACTTTTCATGTCTAACGGTTATCACCGTGCCAATACTAATATGTTGTAAGCATAAAACAGTACCTCTTCTGTCATTTCAAAGCCCAATGCCCTGTAATGATATTAAATTAAATAACCTTCGTGATTCACCAAGCTATGATGATCTTAACATAGCATTACAACAGTCATACCTCATTGCGACATTTAACTCCTTAGCATCAATAGTGCCTATGATTAGAAGAAAGTGAAGATATCAATCACCATACATCAGTAAGGATTCATGGAGCATAAGAAAGAAATTGATGTGTACCTGATCCATCAGTATCAAATAGCTCAAAAGCTTCCTTAATCTCTTGAAGTTTCTGGGGAGCTAAACCATGATGGCGTGGTCTGCTTTTATCTTTTCTAGTAGTTGATGACTTATATGAAGTTGACTGAAGATAAGCAACCAAAGAATAAGGTTCACAATTTTGAAGGATACATAGAAGTTCAATTCTTCTACTAATAAATATTGCTGAAATCTTTGATCTCTAATGTGCATAATATCACATCACCAAACAACACAGCACATACACATTTTAAGTGCCACAAACAAAATACACAAGAAAAGAATTGACTAGCAAAATGAAGACATCATAGATAAATCCAATCCACTGAATTCTCTAAATAGAAACAATAATGTATCAGCTCCTGGCGCTAGAAAATTCATTTTGGTATATTCAGACCTAAGTTATGAATAAACAAAGTATGTACAGATGCACACTTTGAATGGAAAAGAAGAATAGCAACACAAAATGCTTCTTCTACAAGGTTTAATTTTGAAGCACATGCTTACTATAAGCCTTACAGATTTCATTCATTAATCTCAGCCTTACAGATTTCATTCATTAATCTCAGCAGAATGCAAGGAGGCATAACAGCGTGAAATTATCCTAATTTGGATAATCCATGACATTCCATACCCTTCTTATTAACTAGCGTGACAGAATATCAAAATATTCATTTTGCATATTTTAGAACCATTTGGCCTCGTTTGTTTCTATACCCGGAATTGGGTTGGAATAAGGTATTGGAATGGAATAGGAATCAACCATACCTTAATTTTGGGATGGGTATGAAATCTAATTGCAAGCTAACAGCGTTAATCATTTATACCGGACAAGGTCAATGTTTGGACAGGTATATCACAATTCACGCTTGAAAATTCACAAAACGGAGATACTGCAAATCACTTTCACCAATTACGGCTATCTCAGAGAGGAGGATCACCCAGAATTCACTAGAAACGAACAGAGAAATGGGAGCAAAACATAGCAGTATCAAAAAGCTTACAAGTCAGATTCAATTGGGGAAGAAAAGGAAACCCTAAATTCCAAAATATTAACTGCGAGTAAAATCAAGTAGAGAAGTTAGATCTGATAACTGAGAACGAACCATTTCGAAGTTGCAAATGATCTCCCCTCCTGACTCTTAGAAAGATGTAATTTGGGATTTGGGATTTGAGATTTGAGATTTGAGATTTGTTTATCGTAGTCTTCGACACTCGTTTCAGGACTCAGAATTGAGAGACAACGGCAATTTCGAAGGTTGTTGGGTAATTTGTTCCTTCATCGCTTCAGGAGCCCGGCGAATGGGCCTGATGGGCTTGGGCCAAGACCGTAATTTGTGTTAATCTTTGTATATATATCCAATTTTGGATTCACGTTTCTTTTGTGTTTCGTGATTTATCTTAGGATTCTTAGGTTTGTCAATCAAATGGGTCGAGAGCGGGTGTAAATGGGCGCTACATGCGAAATGCGAAAGAATATGAATCGTTGGATGGAAAGAAATCAAGGACGCAGATCGTATCACTTGAAAGTGGGAAAAATGTGGCACGGGTCAATTTTTGGCGAATTATTCACGTATTTTCCAGGAAAAAAAACAAAGACAAGGGACACGTGCACGATGTGCATCAAAACTGATTTTTTGTGCTTCAAAATTTTATGTGTGTGCATCAAAGTTGGTCAAATATGCATCAAAATTGGCATCTTAGATGTGTTTGTGCATTAAAACTAGTCGTGTGTGCATCAAAACTAACCGTCCTATGCATCTTGCTTGTGTGTGTATCAAAACTGGTTATATGTGCATCAAAACTAACCGTCCTTTGTGCATCAAAACGAGTAGTGTGTGCACCAAAACAACCAAAAAGTGCATCTTGGTTGTGTGTGCATCAAAACCGGTTGTATGTGCATCAAAACTAATTGTCCTTTGTGCATGAAAACGAGTTGTGTGTGCATCAAAACAACTAAAAATTGCATCTTATTTCCGTGTGTATCAAAATTGACAAAATATGCATCAAAACTATGTGCTTAGTTATATGTATGCGCATCGAAACCAATTGTATCTGCATCAAAACAACCCTATAAAATGTGGTTTATTTATGTATGTTCATAAAAAACAATCCAAAAGGTGCACTTTATTTATGAGTGTGCATTGAAACTAACGGTATGTGCATCAAAACTAGCTAGACTATAGGCGAAAACCTTATTCATGCACATAAATGAGGTAAAAAAAAATTAAAAAATTTAAAAAGTTCGAAATCGATGCAAACTGTGCATCAAAAAACATATGTACATTTAGCTAGTTTTTATGCACATCCAAATCAAAATCGATGCACAAGATGTGCATGCCCCCGGAAACGTATTTTGTTGAAAATACTTGAATAATTCTGGAAAAAACGCATGTGTCATTTTTTTTATCCCTTTTAATGAAAGTCTAATTTGAAATGTCCATTTTTCGAGAATGAAAGAGATTCGTACTTATTTCGCATAAGAGTGACCATTCGCATCAAATCCTTCTTTAATCAAATAATAAACCATAATTAGTTAAAGAAAATTCGTAAAGTTTGTCTTGCAAAAATAAATTTGTTATTGGTTAATGAACTTTAACTAAGAAAACCCCTAAAATTATTTATATTGCATTAATTAAAAATTAATGGTTAATGAACTTGTTAAAACAATAAGCTGAAAATTTAGCTTAGTTGGGTTTATACTAGTTTATTTGGATTAAAAAAAAAAAAATCTTTATGCTCATGAACTTTTTGTTGAGGAAATGGCTTGCATCATGAAATAGATCACATGATACTACTAGCCGTCAACGGAAACTCACTGAAAAAGGAAATAATGAGTTGCACTATGAAGTGTGTCGCACCATGAAGCGAGTTACTTTATGATGCAAGCATAAATGCTTCATTAAGCACGTCGCTCAACTTGTCTCCTTCCTTCATCTCTCCCAATTTCAAACCATAGCCGCCGTATACATGAATTTTTCAATCTATGCTAATCTCTCAAAATTTTACCAATCTCGCCTTCTAATATTCTCTCCCAGCCTTCTTCTCAAATTTAGGCGAAAATGGCTTGCATTCGTGGTATTAGATGAGCCGACGATTAAGGGCAGTTCTCGTTCGTGGTGGTAGAGGGCACAATGCGGTGGCAAAGGTCACCCCTAAGCACGACATCATCGGTGATGGCAGTGAGAGTAGCAAGGTGGTGGTGGAGGGTCATGACATGAGTGCTCATGTGGAGGGTGGTGACGCCGATAATGGTGGTGGTGAGGGTGGTGATGCCGGAGCGGTACTAGGGTGGGTTTGAATAGTGGTAGTAATGCAATCCAACCGCGACCCGAGCCGACCCCTGGCGAGTCCAAGGCGCCCAAGACCTTGGCGGCCTCCTTGGTTCGAGGTTGACGACTCGCATCGGCTCCTCGTCACAGGCTCCATGCTCCACGTTAGCGCCTCGCCGTTCTCCTGCGCATATCCTTGCATTTCTTATTTTTAGCTAGTTTATCTTTAGCATTACTTACTTGATATTGTTATTTTAAGTATTATGGGCATTGGGTGTGTGTAACTTGGGCTTGCATGTCATGTCTAGCCCTTTAGGTCATATTGTGTTGCTTTTATTTGTTATTTAAACTCTCCATATAACTCAATTAGTTTTTACGCCAAGTTTAACCTAGTAGAGTTTTGAGTCGAGAGATTCCTCCTCCCTAGGTCCGGCGTCACCACCCCTCTATCTTCTCATCTTTTTTCCCGCGACAATGCTACGGCGTACGCGTGCCCACGCGCATCCCGATGTGTCAGTGTCGTGTCAGTAGTGTGCCAGACTTGTCTTGGCTTCTGTCTTGACACTCCCGACGTCTCGTCCACGACATTTATCTTTTATTGCTTTTTTTAGTATTTCCTTCTATCTAGAACATTTCTAAGTATATTTTGTCTTGTTTTCATAAATCTATTATGGGCTTCTGTGGATGTTGGCCAAGGTTGCATCCTTTCCCTAGTTCGCCTCTCTTGTTGCTACTTAGGGTTCGAGCGCCTCTCTATAAGAAGGCTACTCGAGCTTCTTCTCTAGGTTAAGTATTTTTTAGTTCTTAATTATAGTCGAGATTCTCGTAGTTTTGAACTTGTGCGTCACCCAAAATTTCCCAAGTCTACTTCCTTCTCGATCAGTTCTCCATTGAATCGATCATCTCTTATTGCTTAAAGGACAAGAACCTCAAATCTCAAATCAAACCGCTCCTGCATCTCACCATTGAGACCTACTACACGGTCAAGGGAGATCCTCTCGGCGTTCTTGAATCCTGGAGGCAAGGTCGCATCAACTAGCCACTCGAGCTCTTTCTCTAGGTTACCCTTGTTTTAGTTCTTAATATTGATATAATGTAAATATTCTATAAAGAATTCTTGGAATATTATAATTAAGAAATAATAATAAAGAATATTATTATTTTATCACCTCGATCTAAATTATTATTATAATAATTTAGTTTATAAACTCTCTTATAAAAAGGAATATAAGAGAAAAATAAAACCTTAGAAGAGTTAAGGATTTTTATTAAAAATTCTCTCGTATCTCTCGTGTCGTTAGGTCGAGATCCCGTTCCGTCTAAGTCATCAATTTCCGTTCATTCGATCGTAAACTCTCGCTAAGCTAAGGCAAGTGGAATTTCTCATTCTAGCCTCGATATTTCGTTTCCGTGAAATTTCTCGATGTTGGGAACAACTTGTTTGCTAATAATAAACGAATGTAGGAATATCGATTGTTAGAAATAATGACCGCTTGTTATCGTTATTACGATTATTAATGTTCAATAGGACTATTATGCTAGTCTTGTTTGTGCGACCTTGCTTGTTTACGATCTCTTTTCGAGATCGGTTTGGAGTAAATAGTAAGGGGTGCGGGATTAACCCGACACCTCTACATAACCTACTAAGTCGCATGGCACCATGCCTAAATTCCGCGACTTTAAAAATCATGATCTAATATCTGCTCCTGTTCGGAGGAGGGAGGTGCGCACCATAGCTAGGTGCCGGAACTTCGTTCCCATAAGTGGACCCGGGCTCATTCATGCCCCCACACTCTTAAAATCCATTAACATAAGAGAAAGTTTTATCACGATAAGATAAGTGTCAAAGCACAATTAAAAGAAACTAAAACCGGGTCGGAATAGTACAACTTGCTTGGAAGACCACCCGACTCACGGTTCTTGAAACGATCGTCTTTCTAATCTGAATGCTTATTCGGGCTTGTCATGGTGGGTTTGGTACTTAAGCGCCTTCGGGACACCTCCCCGATCTGGAGCACCGAATAAGATGAGGTTGGTTGAGGTCCGACAAGGGAGCGAGAGGTTTTCAAAACTTGTATGAATTAATAACGTTCCCAACATACTTTCTAATCTATGAAGTTCTACAATCTCGTAGTTCTTCCTTTCGGGTTAAGAGTTATCTCATCTCGAGATTTACTCATTTCCGTCCTTAAAGCTCCACACAAAGATTCTACCTCTTAAACACATCCCGATAATCTCTTTCGAATAACTTAAGTTACCATACTACCCTTGAGAATTTCCATTCTCACTTGCTTAGTCTCCTTAGACTAATTCCACTATTTCCGCAGTTTTGCCTAGTATTTCTCGCCCTTTGCGACAAATGCCAGACCCTAGGAAATTCACATCGAAGTTTTGAATACAAAGTCTAGAAGGCTCGAGAAGAATTATGCAAGGATAGAAGGTCAAAGCAAGACGACGTTGAAGGAAGGAAATAATTTTCAAAGAGCAAAGCATTCAGAAGATAGTACACCAACTCTTCTATTTTAAACCAAGCAAATCATCATCATATGAGTTGTCTTGATGAAATATACTTGTATTTTCAGTACGTCTTTTTAACCCTTTAAATACGGGCTTCATTTTCCGCTGCTACATCATTTGTAAAACGACTCTCAATGTAATGAACGAATTTTCTTATCAATGAATAAAATTCCGCTTTTAGTCATTTCTTCTTTATAATGTCTAATTGAATTATTTAAAGCCTTGGGTGACTTTGGACGGTAAAGTCCGAGGTCAATGGTGGTAATACTCATCGTTGTAAAATAGGGGTGTTACAGTTATGGTATCAGAGTTGAACGTTTTGTTTTCGAAATCGAAAACAAAATAGGACGTACATCTCAATTTGTATAGACTTTCATCATTGATTAAAAAAAAACAACTCTCAGATGTCCCTAGTCCATCATTGAAGAAAAGAATTGCATCTCAGAAGTAAAGACTTCATCATTGAGAAAAAAAAAGGAAAAAAAATCAAATAAGAAAAAAAACACAAAAAAAGAAGAAAAGACTTTGTAAGATCCGACAGTGGGACGTTCAGCATAAGCGGTTACCCTTTCTATCCAAGATCTCCTGGTCTTACCAGTGACTTACACACAATCATTCAATATAACAACACATGCATTCAAGACAACAACAGAAGAAGCATGCTTATGAATAGTGAACATGCAACAACTGAATTCAGGGGACAAAAGCAAGAGACTGAAAAACACCAGAAAATAACATGCACTAACAAGGCAACACAAGGTAAAGCAATAAAGTCAAACAACAAATCAAGCAACATGGGCATAGTTTCACAATGGAGGCTCAATATAAAGAACCAACCAATCATGCATCAACAAGCCAGCGCAAGATCAAGCATCAACAAGTCAACAATGGAGTGAAGCAAGAAATCAAGCACTAGATGAAACATCATATTCATCTCTATAAACAGATCTAGCAACATGGGGACATGGAAGCTCGAGATCAAGCAACAACAGTCAAAAGAACAACAGATCAAGCATCATTAATGATCTCAATCAACAAATCAAGCAACATGGGGACAATTTCACAATGGAGGTTCAATATGAAGAACCAACCAATCATGCATCAACAAGCCAGCGTCAGATCAAGCATCAACAGGTCATCAATGGAGTGAAGCAAGGATTCAAACAATAGATGAAACACCATATTGATCTAAATCAACAAATCTAGCAACATGGGGACAGGGAAGCTCGAGATCAAGCAACAACAATCAAAGGGACAACAGATCAAGCAAGAATAGTCAAAGGAACAATAGATCAAGCAACAAAAATTCAAGCAACAGTAGTTCAGGGAACAACGGACTTATCTAATCATCCAGGTCGGAATCAGGGGCTACAAGGCCATCCAACAACTTCGAATCATCATCAACACCAAGCTCATATTCAACTTCAGGGGACTGTGGAGGATGCCCTTGCTCAAGGGACTCAGATTCTTCGGCCTGAAACATGCCCTCGAGTCTCCACGAACGATTCCGAGCACGTTGTACTAAAAGAGTGGTTTCCATTGCAATCAGGACCCCACTCACACCTTGGACATTCAGAGCAACCATGTGAACTCGACTCGGGAGAGGCCAAGGGACTAGCCATGTCAACACCGAGAGAAATGGAGAGGTCTCGAGAGGTTTAGTGAGATCGAGAAGATTGTATGTCGGATTGAGAGAGTTTGAGGAAAATAAGAGAGATCCAGGCATTTTTGTGAGGGAGCGAGAGCTTTTTGAGAGGATTTCAGAGATTTGAGAGAGAGAGAGAGATGGAGAAGAACGATGGAGAAGCTAACAATGTAACATCCCCAAATTATTTCGGAAATGTCCCACGCCAGTGACCTCGAATTTTAATGTCCGAAGTCACCCAAGGCTTTGCATCAATTTAAATTTTTGTAAAGATGTGTATGAAATCATAATAATGAACAATAGCGGAAGACTTTTGAAAGCAAACTCAAATTATATTCAAACTTTCTTTTTCAAATAATAATTTTCTTAACAATGTGACGAACTCAGCGGAATATTAACTAGAACTTTAAAGTATCAAAATCAAGCTTCTTTAATGAAAATGAAACAAAACTACTTATAAAACCTTCTTGTATAGTATCATGGGCTCCATTCATCATCACCTTGAGTGCTCTTGGATTGACGCTAGTTGCTTGCTAATACCTGGTACCACAAGTGGTCAACCCTCAATGGGGTCAGCTAGGTCGACTCCAATATTATATAGGTCAAAGTATTTAATTAAATCATAATTATTATCATAGTGAATGCACATTTTAAAAACATCTAATTTACTTTACCTTACGTCGAATCTTTCCTAACAAACACCATACACTTTCAATGAATTTCTAAACTAATAATAAAATAAACATAACAACAAGCACAAAGATATAATCTAAGATATTAATAGCTGTAGTCAACACTAGGCTAAGTTCTTTATGGTGCTTACTCGCACTTATCTTTTTAATGACCATACATATGCACATAGGGTTGCGATTTTTAAACCATCAAGGCTCTTATGTCCTGATGAGTGGGCTCATACGTCCCAAAAGATCGATTCTGGAATTTCAAAGAGCACTAGCTAGGTGCTACACCCCTCATATTCGGATGAGACGGGCAGGGTCATGACCAGCATTAGGGTTTAGGACCATCCTAATGCGAATGTTATAAAGAGGATTTCAGAGCAACTATGGCTCACCCCCTGGGTCCTATGCTAATCCAAAACAAGTCTCAATCGAGACGATAAATACACAAAACCACAGTCATCGAGACCTAATCAAAACTAGCGCAACCTAGCAATAATAACATCTAAACGAGAATAACAAGGTCATCACTCTCACCACGTCAAGCACCTATATTATGTCTTTAGTTATTGATTTCGGCCTTGACTCATTGTATCATACTTGAAGCTCCAGGAAAGGGGAGGATAGTCACACAATGGACAACACCAAGCCCTCCTTGCCATTTTTACAGGCGCATTTGACAAGCCCAAGTATGAGTTCAGATGAGAGCATGACTTACTTAGTCGTAGTAGCCTAATAACACAATATTGACTACTATTATTATCAATATTATTATTAATTTTATTCTTATTAAATAGTATAACTAAATGCTTATGCAAGTTCTTTCATGATTATATTTCTAACATACTCAATATATTTATGCATGAATTATATTACTCATAATCACATCAATCAAGGAAACACACATGGTTATTAGACTTTTCACACAAATCAAACAAGAGACTTAGCCGAACAAGTATTTTCACACAAATCAAACAAGAGACTTAGCCGAACAAGTATGGGAACTTGCCTTATTGACGACCTCGGAAACTCGGAAAGGTTATAGTCGAGATTCGTTTAACCTTGGATTGCAAACCTATAATAGGATGTGACACAACATGAGTATAAGTTTTAAAACCGAAATCCATTAGATTTCCGTTATCTTATAATCATGGATTAAGAATTCCTAAAACAAAGCGCTTAAAAGCTTCATAACTTTATTTTATTAAAATCATATTTTTGTGAGAACGGAAGAATAATTGATATTCTGATTTTTCTTAAAAATTATAATAATATCTTATTATCCTAAATATTCTTATTTTAAAAAAACGTTGTATGAAAATAGGTCAAACCCATTATAAAAATCATACCTTAGTTTATAAAATATTTATAATTTTTATAAATATGTAAGAATAACTTAAAACTTCATATCCATATCAATATCAAATTAAGAACAATTTATTTAAGCTTAAACCGAATTTAAAACAATAAAATGAAATTAAAAAGGAACAAAAATAGGGTTGTACATAAAATCAAAAATAGGGCAAAGAAGTTGACGAAGAGTCGAGTTTGGAGGCTCGGTGGGGGCGGCTCAGACAACGGATCGGGACGGGACCGGCGACAGTTGGAAGTATGAAACCTCCTCTCTCTACTGTTGGCAGTGGAGGAGGAGGAGGCGGTCCGAAGGCGGCGAACGGAGGCAGACACCAGCGCCTCGCGAGCAACGTGTGCTCTGTTTTTCCTGGGCAGACTCGTGACTTTCAATCGGGATTTTGGAAGGCTTAGGTCACTAAAAAGTTAATGGGTGTATAGTGTTTCCGAAGGATGTTTCGTGAGGATTCCGAATATGGCTTCAATTTTTGGATTGGATTCACGGTTATGGAGATATATGAGTTTGAACGAGAGAGGCGAGTTCTAGGTTCTCGGTTGAATATGTGAGAAATCCGAGCAAGTTAGACCACTATTTATAGGGCTTCTTGTTCGTGCGGCTTAAGAAACGAAATATCTTCAACTTACATTTAGAACTTATCCACAATCGAAGCCTGAAAGATACTCAAATCGGATTAAAATTATATTTAACCCGAAAACGCGTTTTAACCACCTCTTATCTATAACCGTCGAATTGGATAAGATTTTCTGAGAATTTCACCGATTTTGTTGATGGATTTCATAGCTAACATCTAGGAGAGTATCCCGGTTCTTTCGGAATCGAATTTGGTTAAGAAACGAGTCCGAATTAGCCCTTACAAGATCGAATTTTCTTTGAACAAACTGAAAAACGAAGCTGCTGTACACTTTTCAGTAATTACGCACGGGTACCCTAACTTTAAGGGTAAGTACGAAAAGTTCCCAACTTTTCTAATTTTGTCCATTTTCCGCCCTTTTGTCAACTATAATGTTGTTTTTAATTATAATTAATCTCCTTAGTATATATGTCAAATATATTATTTGAAGTATATACATTATTAAGTAAATTTTACTTTGCTCAAATCATTTATTGAATTATTTTCTTACAAGTTACATTTATTTAATGCTTCTTATACAACAGAGAACAAAATAAACTATAACAAGTCATATATAATTTATTAAAAGGAATTTAATAATATTTTTTTAAAGACATAAAAATCATTATGTTATTATTATTATTATTATTTTCCTTTTAAGAAAATAACACTATCCTTTATTAAAATATAAAAAAAGGGAAGAAAAATTACAATAATACCCCTCCTAAAAGAGAGGGTTATTACAAACAAGAGCTTTCACAAAGAGATCAATGGAGAATTTCAAGTTAGAACAGAGAGAGAAAGAGAGAGAGAGAGAGAGAGCGCAAAGGAGAAGAAGAATCCATAGAGATTTCTAAGCGACGCACAATGAAAATGAGAAAGACAAGTGAGTGCAGCATCTAGGGTTTCATGAATTTTATGCCATGAATTTCGAGTTTTGGACCAGACTTGTAATGGAGTTTTGGACCAGTTCGAGCAACAAGCCCAATAAACCGTAGCAAAATGGATCCAGGTTGATCAATGATTTTTTAACAAAATGGAAAAATGAGGTTTTTTTTGGAACACGTGATTTATTGTAAAATGGGTTATTGGTGGAACACATGATTTATTTTCAGATGGGTTGTTGTAAAATCTATAACTATATATTAAAGTTAAACCTTTTCGAACTACCACGTTGATTTTGGCCCCACCTTACATTTAAAATTAAATTTTATTTATATTAATTTATCCTTTTCAATTAAATTCTTTTCTATCTATTTATGTGAAAAATAATCTTTGAATTCAAATTTTAATTAAAAATAATGAAAGTTATTCTATCTTTATTTTTTTTTATCTATTTATGTAAAAGGTATATCTTAAATCAAGTTTTGATAAAAAAATTAAAAATTTTCAATATCTAGATAATTACTTGCCTAAATTGAATATTAATAAAAACAATCATATTATATTTTTCTTAATTTAATTTTCGAATTATTCATGTATATATAAAAGATTTTCTTATCTTAAAAAAATTCAATCTTTATTCATATTTTTTCATCTTTTCTTATTAATTTTCTTTTAAAATTTTATTTAAAAGTTTTTTAAAGAATTGAATTTGATTAAAAAATTATCAGAATTTACATTATCTTTGCGTTTTTATCTATTTTGTAAGAGAGTAATTAAAATAATTTATATTTATATTTTTCATAAATAAATTATCATTAAATCATTAAGCCGTCAAAATCATATTGGTTTACTTTAAGGATTTGGCTTCGTCTCACATTTTAACACATGTAAAACTTTATATAAAATATTTATAATAAATAAGTTTTTTTTTTATTTTTTGTATTAAATTAAAATCATTAATTAAATAAGTTAAGTATTAAATCCATATAGTCGTGCATGACACGACGAATATAACTAGTTAATGTTTAGGTTTGTATGGATTTTAATGGAGATAAAAAGGTCAAGGAAAATGTTGGAAAATAAAAATAAAAATAAAAGTTAAAATGGATAAAAGGTGGAATTAAGGGAGGGTATAATAATAATAATAGTATGAATATAAATCGAAAGTTTTAAAAGTTGGACAAATCTAACGACTTAGACACAAAAAATGAAGAGAAATTAGTACCATATGCCCCACTTTATAAATTTGTTTGCAAAAATGTCTTGTTATTTCCAATGTTACATCAATGCCCAAAATAATAGCAAAAATGCCCAAAAATATAGCAAAAATGCCCAAAATTATGACCTTTCCTTTTTTAGAGAAATATTAAAATAATTTATTTTTTTGAAACTTTAAATTACGAAAATTATTAACTTAAAATGGTTTCTACTAATAAAAAACAAGATTTAAAAAATTTAAATTAAATTAAGAGGAATGAATTAAAAACAGATAAAAAACAAAACATGTCGTCTCCATTCTTCTTTCTCGAGCTAGAGTCTCTCTCCTCACCGTTCTTCTTCCTTGAGCCAGCGTCGTCTCTCTTGTTACCATTCTTCTTTTATTATTGTTTCCATTAAGATTGTTATCTTTCTAATATCCGTTATATTTCTCATTTAAAGAAAACAAAATATTTCGTAACAAATCTAACCCGTTTACAATTTTCTTTTCCTTTTTAAGTCCGTGACATGATCATATAGATGTATGACAGTAGAATAGACAATCATGACAGTATAAAATCTAGCCCGAGTAGACTTTGACGGAAATCTCAACCAACTAGTATCTTTGCCATATCTTTGACTTTTCTTTTTTCCATTTTTACTCCTTATTTTCCGTAAACGCTTTAAGAACATAACCAATAAATCATTTAAAAATATCTTTTTATATGATTTTTATTTATCTATTTTTTCAATTTTCCTTTTCTGATTTTAATTCTTCCAATTTAATAATTCATTTCTAAAAAATATTACAAATTTAAATTCAAATAATTAAAAAATAAAATAATTAAAAATAAAAATGCCAAAAATACATAAATTATAATTTCCTATAATATGAGGTACTTTTGTAAACTTTTTTTTTTGTACATTGAGTACCCTCCAAATCCGCCAAAAATAAATACAAGACGATATTATATCATCTGCATTACTACTACTCGAGGCCTCCAGCCGCCTTTCCACAATTCCGCCTACAAAATCCAAAATCTTTCAACCTTTGTATTTTATTCATGCATATTCAGTTCCTAGCAACTTGCAAGTTTGAGGTTAAGAGCTATGAATTCACCTCCCCAATCCACTGCGCCTAAACAATCCCCAGTCCCAGAGACTCACATGCATTACTTCCTTTCTTCACTCCTAAGCTAAGAGCATCCACTAAAGACAAAACTTTGAATATGAATTTAATACCAGACTGACATTCAAGTTTCAAGTTCTCCTCCTTTTAACTCCCATCCTCCAAATCCCCCATTCCCTACCGGATTTGACAACAACCAACCATCATGCCCCTGCTGTTGCCACACATGACTTCTCAGGACGCCATAGGTTCACCTCCTTCCTCTTCCGACTTCCAATCCTTCCCCGAATTCTTCGAGCAGTGGATCGCCGAGCAGCACCAACTGCTCGAACAGCTAGTTTCCGCCGCCGAGTCGCCGAACCCGACCGAATCGGAGCTCCGGTCCCTCGCTAACCGGGTCCTCCTCCACTTCGAGCGATACTACCGGCGAAAATCCCGGTCGGCGCGCCGCGACGTCATACCCGTCCTCACGCCGCCGTGGCGATCCCGGCTCGAGGACGCCTTCCTCTGGATCGGCGGGTGGCGCCCTAGCACGGCTTTCCACCTCCTCTACTCCAAATCCGGCCTCCAATTCGAGGCTCGCCTCGAGGAGCTGCTCCGCGGCGGCTCCACGACGGGAGACCTCGGGTATCTCTCGCCGAGTCAACTCGCTAGGGTTGACGAGTTGCAGAGGGAGACGTTGAAGGTGGAGAAGGAGGTCTCGGAGGCGATGGCGGAACAGCAGGAGTCGGTGGCGGATACGTCCATGGTGGAGCTGTCTCAGGCGATGGGGGAGCTGACGAGGGCCGGCGGCGGCGGGGGGCAGGAATCGCTGGAGGAGCGGGTTGACTCGGCGCTGGCGCCCAAAGAGGGTGCGTTGAGGGACATTCTGATCAGGGCGGATGATCTACGGATGAGAACGCTCAGGACCTTGATTGACGTGTTGACTCCGATCCAGGCCGTCCATTTCTTGATCGCCGCTGCTGAGCTCCACATCTGGATCCACGAGTGGGGCAAGAGGAGAGATGCCCGTGGCCCAACCCAGAATGGAGGCCCAGATTCGTTAGTAGTGTAGTACTACTAGTAGTATTCACTTGAGTCGCTAGCTTAAAACTTGTCATGTTTTTTAACGCTTCTGGCATCGTTGTTGTAAAAAGTTACATGTATTCTTAGTACAATAATTTTTGTGTTTGTTTAAACCTTCCGTGAATTAGATGTATTAGTTTCCACTAACTAAAGCCCAGTAACCGCTCAATTTATTGGGCACTATAAATCTTGTGCGTGCAAATGTCCTCTAATTGAGAGAGAGAGAGCATCTCATTTTTATTAACAAGCTAGAATACCTCAAAACAAGAGAGTCAAAACCCCAAAGCATAAACATATATGAACCAGCTAAGAAGGTCTAATAGTGTTGCCTACTTCACTAGCTCCCCCTCAAGAAGTTGAAAACTTTTTTTAAAAAATTGATCCATCAAGGAGGATTCAAAGTTCATCTTTGAAATCCTCTGAAACCTGGACAACACCACCATCCTTGTTCTTATCATCCCTGTGTTCCTGCACAAAGTTGATAAAGTCTTCCTTGTCCCTTCCACCATCATATTTCACAATCTTCCCAGACGCGGCCTTGAAGTACAATGTCGGGAAGCCTTGAACTTTGAAGTAATCTTCTGGGTAATCATTCGCAGTTGCGTCCTACAGCGTACGTAACACAAAATTAGTAAGCCTTTTCAACAAAATAAAAGTGTATGTTAAATTGATTCATACTACACAAGAAACAACTATATTCGGCAATTACAATCTTGGCTATGATGACGTTGGGATCGTCTTTGAAAAAGACCGCCACTTCATCCAAAATGGGCGCCAGACTCTTGCAGTGTCCGCACCAGGGCGCGTAGAACTCCAACAGAACTGTCAAATTCCATAAATACACAGCTGATTAGTTAGGGTCATATCATATGGATGTGTTTACATTTTTACTAACACCAAAACAGAACGTACCGTTTTGGGGAGAGTTAAGAACAACTTCCTTGATGGTGTCGTAAACCACCACCTTCACAGGCTCATCGTTGGACTCGGGTATGGGTTCGGATTTAGCAAACGACTCCAATCTGCCATCCTGCAATACATAGAACAAAAATTGATGAATGAGATAGATTCACATTCAGTGAGATACTAATCAAGCTTGGCAAGTCAAGGGAGATGGAATTTACAAGGTATTGCTTGAACCAAAGAACAAGCTGATTTGGTTGAATGTTGGCTTTGATGTACTTTTGGTCTTGCTTCTTCTTTATGAAAATCATCGGGGCTTGATTTTCTTCCAGCGAGAAATACTGAAAGAAGCAAATCGATCAGCTGTTGACAAAATTAATTAGGGTCATTAATTGATATTCATGAATGAGGCTCACTCACATTCAAGATAGGTTTGCTGTGCTCAAGATCGGCCAGCAAGAAGGAGTCGTCTGTGCCTTTGAATAACACGGCTATATCTTCAAACTTGGATTTCAGAACAGCAGACTCCGCACTGCTCATGTTCAAAATCAACAGAACCTGCATTTTTTCCCCATATATATACCAAATCAATCATCGCAACATTAAGCTTGGCATATAAGAAGAGGCCTGAAATCAGATAAAGACCTTGGCTTTATCGGAGTTGAAGAAATCCATGACATAAGCTTGGTTCTCCTGGTTATCATCGAAGATGACAAGAGAAGGCACAGTGGATTCCTTGATGAACTTCTCCACATCATCCAAGTCGAAGTTCTGAATCAAAATGACACAACAGTTGGTTACATATGTGATCTGTATGTATTATTTAATGAGACGACACTGGAATCAATTCATTGAGTGGTTGGGAACCTGGAAATCAACAAAAAGCTCATCGAATGGCTTAAGCAGCCGAATGGTAGGCTTGTGGACAGAAGGATCGCCGCGTTTGAGAAGGCTGGCGTCAGATGTGTGACCGAAATTGTAGTCGGCGCGAAGCTTCTCAGCCAACTTAGTGAAGTTGCTGAACTCTTCCCCGGAGAAATCCTTGAAGATGCCAGCCTACATACAAAATTTAACCCAAGTAATGCACGATTCACCTGATATGCTTAGTATAGCTAACTTAGATTCATTTCCCAACATAATACAGGTAAAGGTAACTTACAATGAAGATGGCATTGTCAGCAAGGACGGATTCCTTGATCTCCTCAGAAGCGGGGCCAGACTGCCTCTTGACGTAGTTCTGGATCCCAAGGGCGTCGCGTGGGCCCTTGTACTCCTGCATCGAGTTCCCGCCATTCCTTAAGATCTTAATGGTTGGGAATCCCTGCACTTCGAACTTGGCCGCCAGGTCTCTGTTCGACTCGTCGCTCGCGTCCACCTTCGCCAGGGTGATCGGTGGATCGTGCTTCTTTAGCTCTGCCGCCGCCTTTTCATACTGTACGTTCCAAATCATAAACAAGTTAACGGACCAAGCTTGTAAAACGTACACATTGTTTTAATTGATTTGTATGATGAAATGTATATACAACAGTGGATTCAACGAGTTTTTACCTCTGGAGCGAGAGATTTACAGTGTCCACACCTGAAATATTATTATTGGGAAACAAATTTCAGAGTTAAATACAATTATTTAGTTTGAAATTGAAGCGCGCAATTTTCTTTTAAAAACGGACGAAGCTAGACGTGTATGTTTATGAGTAAACCGATTAGTCAACACTCAACAGTCAAAGCTGACCCTATCATGTGAAATTAATGAGCAAGTTTTAAACACTCAATATCCCCATATATAATCCCTCTTTGAACTACTTTTAAAATAAAAAATCAAAACATTACTTTTTTGCTAATATTCAAAGATTAATTATAAATAATTACCAATGAATAAAATGATTCGGTAAAGTATTCATTTCCTTCAATTGAAGGTATCAATTTCCATTTTAAGCCATGGATTATAATTTAGGAAATAGGCTAAAGATTAATATATTACTATTGGTTTTTCTAGAGTTTTCATTTACAACTATTTTCTTAGATCTCTTATACATTTAATTTTATTTATTTTTATAAAAGATTTATACTCTTCAATTAGGGTATAGTTTTCCTAAGGAGAATTCTAGCTAAGGGTTATATAAGATAGAATGACCAGACCCATACATTATTATCATTGATGAGAATTATCACTTACAAAAATTATGTTTGTGTCATCATAACTTAAAATCTTATTATTTTAAGAATGAGAGTAGTAGAGTCTTTCCAAAACATACATTTCTATATAAATCATCATATATATTCAAAAATGTGATAAAAAGAAAGGGTCACGACTTACCAAGGAGCATAAAACTCAACGACGATGTAGTCGTGTTTGCTAACAATCTGGGTGAAGTTAGAGTGATCCAAAACCACCACGTTTTCCTCCACTAGTCCGTGGGATCCGGCGACCGCCGCCGCAACAGCCACCGCAAAACACAGCAACCCCAATACTCTGAACTCCATCCCTTTTTCTCTCTACGCTTGGCCAATTAATTATTTGCAGTGATCTTCCACACTAATGGATTTATAGCGGCTGTCCTGATGAGAGCGTGGCAATCGCACTGATATGCATAAAAGGTCCGTTGTCCGGAGGGTACAGTATATAGCTTTTTTTACTTTTAAAAATAAAGTTGCTAAAAGTGTGTAATTTTTTTAAGCAAAACTTAAGTTGAGTTTTAATTTTTTTTGGATGAAAATTGAATTGAGAACAAATGTGTATTTAGATTAGTGGATGAACAACTATGATTATAATCTAATTAGAAGCTATTATATATGAAGAGCTATTTTTATCAAAACTTAAAGTTGGACAATTTTTCGGGTGACAATAAATATATATCAAATAGCTATATCAAAACTTAAGTTGGACAATTTTTCGGGTGACTATATATCAGATTATCAGATAGCTATGTGCCTATTGCTACATCAATTCAGCATCTAGCTTCTTTTGAGAGGACTGAAATCCTGATTATGTAATATTGATAAGGAAGAATTAGAATTAAATCGATATTGATAAGGAACAATCACAATCAAAAGGCCCATTAGCTCAGTTGGTTAGCTCAGTTTGAATCTCAGTGCGTTGAAAGATTGTCTTACTTGGATTCATATATGTAATCATGTGTTTTGTGTAAAAAGCAAAAACTCAAACACATGAGTTGCTTGACTTGTAGCTTTGTGTTGTTCAGTCAAGTTGTCGACCAAAATATACGCTAGAAAATCTTCTCTTACAATGACTTTTGCTGAAGAACAGCACTTGTAGTCGCAATATGACAATATATGTCTGAGAGTCTGAGACAGTACTCATCAGATTCTATTTTGCACAAGAATATATTTCATTGCTTTTTTTACAGAAAAGGAGTGCAAACAAACAACTACTTGCAATTGGCAATTAGCCTTTCTCAGTATGAATTTCAACTTACACAACAACAGCTTGTAATGAACAAAAGCGTAGACTGGTACATAAGAGAACAATGTGCATCATCATTTGTAGTCTTTCTGCAATTCTAAATAAAGTGGTGATTTGGATTTGGATTCCTTTTTTGTTTTGTAATCATCAGCTGCAGCTTTTGCAGCAGACTTGGCTAAGTTAGTCGCTTTGAAGGCGGTATTTGGATTCAATGCTTGTCGGATTTTGAAGACTGCCCAAGCTGTCCCAATAGCATGACCCGCTGCATACGTGTTGCCTGCCCTGCATATTCATCCAACATTCAGTTTTATGTCCAAATGATGCTTCAAACTTTCTCATCTATTCAATTAATTTGTTACAGATTTCCTCAGCTTTGTAAAGAAAAGATCATCATCCATTTCTTTATGTTTGGGTTCACAGACTTTTTAACCAACTTAGGGATGACTGATATTATACCAAGGGTCTTTGGCATGGAACTTGATGCAGAAAACATATCTTTTTACGACTCAAATTTTTTACAGCTTGCAATGGTATTTTCTAATATTCAGATTAGGATCAGGTTGGAGAAAACTCCTAATAGCAAAACAAACTGAAGGTTTTGAATGAAAAACCAAACCGTCCATTAGTGATATTCAAATACATCGCTACAACTAGAAAATCAGGTAACATTGAACCTACGGTTTCTTTTTAAAAAGAGAGTGAATTAAATTGATGTACCTAGCAATATAACACAATCTATCCAAAATGGCCTATAAAGAATAAGATAATAGTCAAGTTGGAAGACGAGTATGGAAATACTTAATAAAATGCAGGCAGAGACATAAGAAACATAGTGAATCCATCAAAGAAAGCCCGGATAATTTCCCCCTGAAAAATTTCTGATACGCTAGATTATATTAGTTAGGCTAATTAGGATAATAATTTATATTTAAGAATATTATTTCCTTTTATTTAGAATTTAGTTTTTATATTTTAGTAAGATATCATTTCAGCGTTATCTTTTCCGATTTAGATAGATACGAGAGTTATTATAAATACTCTCCTATTGTTATCATTTTAATCAATCAGAAAATCAATTATCCCCAAACCCTAATTCTCTGTGTTCTCCCTCGTCTGTCTGAGTCACTCTCCCCCTGGCCTTTGGCCCTTCACTCTGTTACTTTATTCGTTAAATTCGATACGGGATCTATAAGGTTCCGTATCAATTTCTGTCCATATTTGGAGTTCACAACTGAGCCTGTGGCTGTAACATATCCAGAAACCTTAACAACCCCCAAAAGCACTCCACTTGCAACTTTCTTTGTCACTTTTGTCCAGAAAAGAAACAAGAAAAAACAAATAAGTCAAGCATTAGGGAATTTGGGCTTTTCGACGGATTGGGCCTTTAAATAGGAAGCCCATTCACATTAACAAGATAATCTTCTGACAACCTCACCTCAGCTTCTGCTAGTTGCTGGCTGCTAGAAACTCTCCATTTCCAAACTTTGAAACCCTAGATGAATCAATAAGGGTTATGCTAATTGATTGATTCGGATGCGGATGTGGCTGATTGAATCCTGTGGTTACTAGTGTAGTGTTGTCCTTCCAGTTGTGATTTGACTCTGTCGTCGATTGAAGTTGCAACTGTAAGCTGATCTGTTCGATTTCGCGAAACTGGTGCGATTGTAGTGTGATACCGTGTCTCTGATTGCAGGCAAGTAGCGTTTCTTCTTAATTTACTTTAACTTTTCAAATCGAATGTTCAGTTTATTCTTTAATTTTGTGTATCCGTGAGAATTCCGTGTTGATGAAATTTGAGTCGATCATGTTGATGCAATAGTCTGACATATTAGGCCTTGATGAAATTCGAGTCGATCATGTTCTGATGACTGTTTTCATAGCCCCAGTTTCAGATAATACTAATAATCAATTCGATAATCACACCCCAGAGAAAAAAAAAGTCAAAACCAATAATCGAAAGGTTCTGTCTTGTGCTGATCGTGAGTGAAGAAGTAATGCTGCTCTTATAACATGCAGTACATGATATAGTTATTCTGCATTGTAAAAGTAGTACCAAAACTAGTATCTTGAATATCCTCATACTTAAAGTACATATTCAGGCCTAGTGTGTTTAAAGATAGGTTTTGCCTTGAATTTTGTAACTCCTCTTACAGTTAATAGATTCATCAGCAGGGCAGTGTCTAAATACATCAACTAGTATTCTTGGAGTTAGAAGATTGTAGTTACCACAGTCTCCTTTTTGCATTTATTTTCTTACTCAGCTTAAATGTACCTGTAATCCAGATCTTCTTCAATGAGGGAGGAAAATCCGGACAATGGGAATGAAAGCAGAGATGCTAACTTGGAGAAAGATGAGAGCTTAATTGTGAACATAAAGGTTCTCCTTTTTGCGAGAGCTCGGGATCTGATTGGAATGAGTGAGATGCCATTGCAAGTATCATCAGGAAGCACAACAAATGATTGTTTAAATAAGATTGTGGATGTGTTTCCTAGTCTTAAAGAGATCAGAGGATGCATGGTTCTGGCACTTAATGAGGAATATGTATCTGAATCGGCTGTTGTTAAGGACAAGGATGAACTAGCCATCATCCCTCCAATCAGTGGAGGCTAAGATCCTTATTGTGCACAGCCTGTCTTGTTGTAAACTTGTACCATAAAATAAGAACCAATGTGTTGCTCATTGATATCTCCCTGGCTGCATGCTAGTAAATAAAATTATGCATGTTGTATTAGTGTACAATGGGATAGACTCACCCAAACATACGAACCCAACATAGTTCGATAAACATGAAAACTAAGGGAGAATATCTTTTGGCATCTAGCCATTACAAAGCAATTTGAAACAAGAGTTTTCTTCTGGAATTTTAGCTATCCAAACAATCACACAAGAAGGGCAACTTTTATAAGTACCATTTATGGTGGTTTCTTTACACTCCAACTCCAAGTGGGAGCCCACAGCTGTTAGCTGTATCTCTTCTGTAACCCACAAAATATCTTCACTACGGCAAAATGGCAAAATCTATCTCTTCACTGGATCAAGTGATTAAGTGAAGATATATTTGGGCATGGTCTGTCTGCTGGATCTGGATTCTGGACACCACCTAGACCAGACACACGCATGTGAATTATGCGAATGTGTCCTATTTCAAATTTTTTATTCCAGTTTTATCTTTTGCTTTCTGGAAACAGATTTCTTCATTAAATCAGTCAGCCCCGTTTCTAGATTTACTATTTCTGACATAATTAAATTGGAGTATCTTGTAAAACTTGGTTAAAAATTACATACTGTAGTACTGTAGTAATATTTAATCTTCAAAGATTACAAACTTTTATCTTATTCATTACCTTGCCTTTTTTCCCGGTGGGCGGTGGCCTATAAAAACTCCTCACGTTCACCAGCAACTCACTGAATCTCATCCATGATTGAAGAAGCTCTTCACTCTCCCCCCTTCTTCTCCAACACTATACTAAATAAGAACAGACAAACAAGCTCTTTTGCTGAAACCCCCAAAATGGGTTTCTCTGTTTCGACACGCCTATTGGTCTTCCTAGTGTCGGCAATGGCGCTTTCCCAATTTGGAGCAGCCTACAACGTCTCGTACGATCACCGGTCTCTCATAATCGACGGCCAGCGCAAGCTTCTCATCTCCTCTTCCATTCATTATCCTCGTAGTGTTCCCGCTGTAAGACTCTTATCTCCCGTTCAAAATCCCTCTTTTGAGCTTTTCTGCCTTTTGGGTATACTTCAAATGGCTCGCAACACAAAACCCAGAAACGGTTTCTTTCTGCAGCTAATATTTGAGCTTCTTTGCCACCCATTTGCCTCGTTTTTGGTCTTGCTTACATTTTGAATGTCGATTGATGTGTGCATTTGGTATGAATAGATGTGGCCTGGCCTGGTCAAGCTTGCCAAGGAAGGAGGTGCTAATGTGATTGAGTCCTATGTTTTCTGGAATGGCCATGAGCTGTCTCCTGACAATGTAGGTTGAAAAACTTTGTATGAGTGTTCATATCATGTTGAAGTTCTGCTTCATTACTGTTCTTGATTAGTTCTGTGTTTAATTTGAGTTGGGTTTTTCTTGTTAATGGGTGCTTTATGCTATATGATCAGTATTATTTTGGTGGACGCTATGATTTGGTCAAGTTTGTGAAGACTGTCCAGCAGGCTGGGATGTATATGATACTCCGAATTGGCCCTTTTGTAGCTGCTGAGTGGAATTATGGGTATGAATGTCATGTAAATATATAATGGTACTTTATTGCACAAGTTATGATGGCAAAGTTGTTGTTTTTTTGTGTTGAATCTCTTTTCCTAAGAAGCCATTGTGTTCTTTTGCAGAGGAATACCTGCTTGGCTTCACTATATTCCTGGGACGGTGTTTAGAACTGACAATGAACCATTTAAGGTGAATACATCACATGGAAGATTGTTGCTGCAATTGAAAAGAATAATTCATTTTTCTAGATAGGAAGATTTGGTTGATTGAATAAATGCACAAGATCCTGGCTTAAAACTTAATAGAACTATGCATAAGATCAATAAACTAGTTGAAGGTGCATATTTTGCAGTATGCAATGTCTTATATTTGTTCTTCTGAAATTGTTGTGTCCTAATGCAGCATTATATGGAGAAGTTCACAACATATATAGTGAACCTTATGAAGAAAGAGAAGCTTTTTGCATCACAAGGGGGTCCTATTATTTTGGCCCAGGTATATGATCCTGAACTTGAATGCAGCAAACCCATCCTCTTTTAGCATCTTCTTTGTAGATAATTCAGTCTCCTTTTGGTAAGACGAATTATACAAGAATATGCAATCTTAGGTCTCACATTCCTATTAGATTTGCTGGCTTATCAACTTAATGATATGTTTGGATAATAAGCGGAAATGAGAGTTCAAGTTTAAATTCAAACTGCTTTTCTTTTCAGAGTAGACAAAATAAGATCCAAATATTGTTGACAAGCATAGCCTTAATCTACTTTTTGATTCTTCAGAGACCAGTGCTTACATTAATAAACGAAAACAAAACTCCTCTCTTTGCTACAGATAGAGAATGAATACGGATATTATGAACAATCATATGGAGAAGGTGGGAAAAAATATGCATTATGGTCTGCCAACATGGCTGTTTCACAGAATACTGGTGTCCCCTGGATCATGTGCCAACAGTGGGATGCTCCCTACCCTGTGGTAAGACACTCAAGTCATCCATATTATTTTCCCTAACACTTGAAATGAGCTGGTTTGGGAAATCCAGTACAAAAGAGAATGATCATGTAAACTATTTGAGATGCTCCATTGTCTGTCCTTTATTTCATATTGGATTCTGATCAAATCAATGGTCATCTCTAATGTTGCAACTTCTTCATTTGCAGATCAATACGTGCAATTCGTTCTATTGTCATGATTTTAAACCTATTTCTCCAAACTATCCAAAGATGTGGACTGAGAATTGGCCTGGATGGTAATCATTGGAACTTCCCTTACATGAAGCTGTTTTAATTTATTCCTAAAACAAGCTAATAAATTTATGTTGCAAATCGCATACATATTGGGTTTATAGGTTCAAGACATTTGGATCAAGAGACCCTCACAGGCCAGTTGAAGATGTTGCTTATGCAGTTGCTCTTTTCTATCAAAAAGGTGGCAGCTTACAGAACTATTACATGGTAATTTTATCTCTCATGTACTGAAATTTTAATGCAATTACAAAGATTGATCAGTAGAGTAACCATGATATGTTCTTGGGTTTCGACTTCAGTATCACGGCGGGACAAACTTTGGGCGGACTGCAGGAGGACCGTTTATTACTACAAGCTATGATTATGATGCACCAATTGATGAATATGGCTTAGCAAGGCTTCCAAAATGGGGGCATCTCAAGGAGTTGCACGAGGCTATTATGCATTGTGAGAACGTCATGCTCAACAGTGATTCTGCACCTTTGAAACTTGGCTCATTGCAAGAGGTAACGATCCTCATTTGATTGATTTTCAAAAGCAAATTGATTTTTAGATAAACTTGGACTAAGTTAAGCTCATTTGATATCCATGTTCTTGCACAGGCTGATGTTTATACAGACGCTTCAGGAGGTTGTGTTGCCTTCCTTGCTAATAATGACAACAACAGCGATGCTACGGTGCACTTCAAGAATACGACTTATCATCTCCCAGCCTGGTCTGTCAGCATTCTGCCTGACTGCAAGAACGTTGTCTTTAACACAGCAAAGGTTATATTACTGAATACTGAAGATCCTAATGTACACACTAACTATTATATTGGGAAGGGCAACATTATTTTAACACAAGTTCGTAACAGGTTGGTTCACAAAGTTCAGTAGTGGAAATGGTACCTGAGGATCTGCAGACATCAACAGCATTTCCAGAAAGGGACTTGAAAGCTATTCAGTGGCAAGTGTTTGCTGAGAAAACTGGGCTTTGGGCACAACCTGATTTCACCAAATCTAGTCTAGTGGATCACATCAATATAACAAAAGATACAACTGATTATCTTTGGTATACAACAAGGTTCGTTCCTTGAACTTGAACTCTTGAATTATGCTTTGCTAAAGCAAAAAAAAGGTATAACTAAAGGAAAGTTACAGATATTCTAAAAGGCAAAATTTACCTCTTCATCACTTGTGTTTCAGCATCAATGTCGATGAAAATGACATATCCTTGAAGAACGGAAGTGTGCCTACACTCTCAATCGAATCCAAGGGCCACGGTGTCCATATTTTCATCAACAAGAAATATCAGGGAAGCGGATATGGAAATGGGACGGTCTTTACTTTCAAATCAAAGACCACTATTTCACTCAAGGCAGGAAAGAATGACATTGATCTTCTTGGCATAACAGTTGGCCTACAAGTAAGCTCATCTCACATTTAAACAACAACTGTTCTATACTGATTGCTAAATAATCTCTCCCCTTCCAGACTGCAGGACCACATTATGAATGGATTGGTGCTGGCCTAACAAGTGTACAAATCATTGGTGTGAGCAGTGGAAGTATTGACTTGTCTAATTCTTCATGGGTGTACAAGGTTCCTCTCTTCATCCCTACCATCTCAACTTCCTCATGTTTCTTACACTTATCAAGCTAATTCTATCCACCTAGAAAGTATGTTATATATCCATAAATTTACCGTCACAGATTGGACTGCAAGGGGAACATTTAAATGTGTACAAGGGAGATGGATTGAAAAGTGCAAATTGGGCATCAGCCAGCGAATTACCCAAGCATCAACCTCTAACGTGGTACAAAGTAAGCTCATGGATTGTGATATATGTTACATACTTGCCTGCTCGACAACTTCTTGATTTTTTTTATATATTGCTTAGTTTGAGCTATATTGTGCAGGCTTTGATTGATCCTCCATCTGGGAACGAGCCTGTTGGGCTCGACATGATACACATGGGGAAAGGCCTAGCATGGTTGAATGGAGAAGAGATAGGGAGATACTGGCCAAGGAAGAGCTCTACAAAAGAAAAATGTGTTGATAAATGTGATTATAGAGGCAAATTTAACCCAGATAAGTGTGACACAGGATGTGGGGAGCCAACTCAAAGATGGTAAATTACATATACGTTATTTTCATTATACCAATTGTAATAGTTCTTCAAATTTCTAATTGTTATGAGGTCAATGGTGTAAAATATTCTCAATATTAATTAGGATGTCAATACAAATATTGAGAAATAAAAAGAGCGCGTAAATATTAAAACCTTAGGATGTCTCAAGTCATGACATACAAAGAGTGATTATTTAAATTAGTTTTTTTCCAAGATGAACTAAACTAGTAACATCCCATCTTCTTAGTTTTTATGTTCTTTATAATCTGATATTTTTGGTTATATGTAGGTATCATGTTCCAAGGTCATGGTTCAAGCCATCTGGTAATGTATTGGTGATCTTTGAGGAAGTTGGTGGAGACCCAACCCAGATCAGATTCTCAAAGAGAATAGCTTCTAAGTTTTGCACATCCGTGTCGGAGGATCACCCTTCATTTAACATCAAATCTTTGAGTTCATCTTCAAGCAAGGATAGGAATGGCAAAGCCACTGCACACTTGAGCTGCCCTGAGAAAACCTCCATTTCAGCTGTCAAGTTTGCTAGTTTTGGTAACCCCATGGGATCTTGTGGATCTTACAACTTTGGAGATTGCCATGATCCAAATTCTGCTTCAGTAGTCGAAAAGGTAAAAGATCCAACAACACATTTTGGCAACCAAGGGTTTCTTTGGTTCAACTGTTTCCAGCAATGTTAACATCTAATTTGCAGTTCTGATAGTTAAGGTGACTATTAAAATACAACAGGATATCTTGGAAAAACAAAATTATGCTTATAATAACAAGAAAACATATATACTTGAAAACAAAAGTTTGAAAACTCACAAAGATACTAAATGAGTCCTAAGCTCTTGTAGTTTCCCATTCACTGGAGATGTTCTTGATAAGATGTTTTTTGTTGCTGTGGAACAGGCTTGTTTGAATAGAAAGGAATGTGCCATTGAACTGAGTAAAGACAACTTTGACAGTGAGTTGTGTAGAGGTTTTGCTAGGCAACTTGCTGTTGAAGTCGAATGCAGCTGAAGGCGCTACCAGTGCAAACTAAGACAACACAGATTGGAAAGAGAGGAAAGAGTTGTGTGGGCCAAAAATGTTTCATAGATGTGTTCCATCTGTTAACTCAAGTATATGTATGCATTTTTTAGAGCAATATTTTTTGTTCTTGAAGACATATGTGGTCTATTTCATAACCTTATTCACCTTTATAGCTATTATCAAAGGGCCAACCATCAGCAAAAAAAAATGTCATTTATCAAAAACTTCATTTAAACGGGTCAACCCTCATATAAATTGTTCAATGAAATAAAATCATTAGACATTACAAATGAAGTTGAATCAGTAGACATTCACTACAAAAACGTCTTGTCTGATATCTTGGCATTCAAGTACTTATCAACACATTTAATAATATCTTCCTCCTTTGTAACCTGAATCTGTAGTTTTATAGTCCTCATATCTTGTATCTACGATCATCAATTGATGCTGCAACTGAGGTTATCCATGGACCTCCATTTCCAGCTACTTGTGCAACAAAGACACCCGCTGTCACAACAGAAAGTAGTTTAGCATCAAATGGGTTCAGAAAGGTATTTTTTGCGGTTGCTAGTGAGTGGACTGTTTGGTGCCATAGAGAGAATGATTATATCAACACCGTCATGCACACAGCTTGGTGAACAAGGGCGAAATCAGTATTAAAATTGGGGTAACGAAGACTAAGGTTTGTTCAATTATAATCATACCAAGTCAATACTATGAGAAATGACTTCTTCAAGCAACTAATTAAGGTATAGCGTACTTCCTGATGACAAATCACAAAGTGATAAACTGATAATAGCTACAGAAGCAAATCCATATCACCTACCGAGTCTCTCATCTTCGTCTCGATCTCGATCTCTTCACTAAGTAGAAAAAGCTTGTCAACCAGAGAATCCATAGTCGACACTGCAACCTAAGTTGCAAAATAGCAAGAAACAACAAAAGCCTTATGTTCTCATTAGGAAACACAAAGCCTTATTTTTAGTATGTAATTTTACTCCAGTAGAGAAAGTTACCTTATCTTCATATAGTGAAATTGTACTGCGAATTTTTCCTTGATTTTTCTTGGGGATTTGGCTGAGTAATCATCTGAAAGATCCAGCTCACTGAATCAAATAGTAAGTAAATGAAAATGTGTGAAAACCATTGAGGCATCTATTTGAATTTATTTCAGCTATTCATTAGTACTGACTTCATCAAAATGTCTAATTCACAGCCCTCTATGATTAAGGTCATTCAATTGAATCATGGAGCATCAACAATTTAATCTGGAACAAAGTTACCATGAAGAGAAGTTACAGCATCTTATGTAACAAAAGCACTCTAAAGCAAATGTTTTCTCAAAGAAACTTATTGATACTGTAAGCTACACAGCCTTGTAACACTCCCCCATCGGTATGGTTTTTCACTAGTAAATGTTTTAGAATGAAAGCAAGGAAGGACACTTAGTGTCCACCATTCTGCTTGATTGTAACTATTTTGGAATACAAAGGCAATTAATTCTACAAGAAAGAAACAAAAAGCAAGAGTAAATGGCCTATTCCAGTTGTTCATTCTTCCAGATTATGCCTTGCTGTGTACACTCGTGCGTTCAGCCTTCTTGGCAGCCCCCTGCAGCCAAGACATATGTTACTACCAGAAGACTAAGTTATGTAAGTCATTGTGTTAAACAAATTGATAGAACCAGCAAAGGATTCAGTTGAGAAGTTAAATTGGTTTGCATATACAATATCAAGTATATTCATGCAAAGGCTTCTTGTTTATTTTTTCTTTTGTTTGTCTTTGAAATGTATTGTTCACATTTAATAACAATGACGAAAGGTGTTTGCTACTTACATTTATATCATCATGAGAACCCAATTTGTTCATTTTTGCAAACATGTTGCTGTAGAACTTTGCGTCCTTCTTGTTCTACTCCTTTCACATTCTCCTTCAATTTCTTGTGTTCTAGCTTCACATCCCTATATGAGAGAGACAACAAAGGTCAGATCATTTCTGAGTTGCCTTTCAATCATTCATCGAAGGAAACCATGACAAACTGATCGACAGTGGTACAATAATTCATACAATATGAAAGGACAGTGAAAGGATGAAACAACTCATCTTGGCCAACTTTGTAGATGTCCATTGCACAACAAAGATGGATACGCGTGTCATCATTTTTAGTACTAGAAAACATTCGCGGGGGAGAAAACTAACCAGCTATGAAATCGCAAGCCTGTTATCAAGAACAATTTCCAGAGGCTTCTTAGTGTCAAACTATGATACCTGAAAACTTCAAAGTACTAGCATTTCATGTTTCAGAAACACTAGGAAGCACGGAAACTCCCGGAAACAATTCCAAAGGGGAATCAACGTTTCTGTTGACCAGTCGAAAATGTTTCCTAACCCATTTCCTAGTTTAATTAATTCTAAAAAAACATTTACCCAAACTCTAATACACTAAAACAAACACTCTCTCTTTTTTTTTAACGAGGGACCCAGGTAAACCCCGGGTTCGTGAACTAGCCGGCAAAGGCACGAACCAAGTAAACTGGCTCCCTTCTCGTGTAACATAGGTGTCAGATTCTGCAAAATCAAAATCTACTAGATTAATATATGGGATATGCTTGAGCTCTTCCATAAAGTGCGCGCCTTGACATTTCCACTGTCAACTTCCAACACCTGCACATAGTGACAATTTGGTTAGTATATTACATTATTACTGCAGCTTCACAAAGCTAGAACATATATCTATATTTTGTAATTAACATTGCCTTTCACAAAGTATTAGTAAGAAAACAAGAGGTTTACCTTAGTGCATAATTTATCCACTTCTTTGTGCCTTCTCCTCGTCGCTAAAAGAAGAATCATATTCAAAATGAAGTTGGATTTTACAACTTGAGCTTTGGCACAAAAGTACCTTCTCGTATCTCTTTGAAGCTCTTGAATATGATGTTTCCTTCTTCCTTCTTTTGACCAGCTGCTTTAAACTTCTCTAGGGTATTCATGATTCCTTCTCCTGCAATATACAAGTCAACACCATGTTTGATGAAAACTTCCAACTAGATAGGAATTGAGATGAAACTATTAACTAATTCATTCAGGCAACCTTGTCAAAGGAGACCAGCACAATCTCTTTGTGGACAGTAAAATTAGCAGGAGCAAGTGTGCAACTGTCAATAAGGCTACTTCTCCCTTCTTTATTTTCATAATAGCTTTGTCCAGCCCATCAATAACTCGCTCTGCTTACAGCAAAATAGAATTACCATCATATGTCTAAAATTCAAACAATTCATCTCCATCTCAATATATCTTAATGACTTTCTTATCATCAGTTATTTCAGTTATTGTCTTCTAAGACACCAGCTCAAGAAAGAGTTATTATATGCAGAGTAGAATTTGAAGGCACTCATCACCAGAGGCTGCTGGGTTTCCCAACTCTCCAAAACTATCTGGCATCAGTGGAAAAAACAATGCCAATAACCATCCTTGGTATTTTTAAAGACTCTCATCCATTGAGCTCACATTGTGGCTTGACACTAAGAAGCACTTCATCTCCCTTCTTCATGGTTTTTACAGCCCTTGCAAGGGCAAGACAGAAACCGCTTGCACATGTTTGGGAAAAAAAGTTTCACAATCTAGAGAATGAATCTGCCCGAACAAGATATAAAGGAAAATAACAAGATCACTCAACTTCTTTGACAGTGAGCTCTACACCATCTGACTTCCCAACCAATGTAATATCCTCAAGCCTGTGAAGTTAAGAATAAGCTTTAGGGAAGATCGGTACCAACGGGCAAAGCGATGCCTTCTCGAGCGAGCACGCTTGAAAGTAGCAAAGAGAGTATCAGTCTCAACTCTCTTCCTCGGCTTCGGCGCATTCGAGTTCGATGATCCGCCCACCAATAGCAAACAACTCCACAAAGATAAACATGTTCCTAAAATACCAATTGCACGTCAAACCCTGAATTGAGCACGCTTCTCTTAAAATACCTTATCCTATACCCACGCAACCTTATATCTATTGCTTGACATGCTTGTAGATAGACCGAGTAGTATTAGGAATTGGATTACAAACCCTGAATTAAAAATCTATAAATAAGGCCACGGGGCAATTGCCTCCATCATACGTTTCGAACCAATTGCCTCGATCAAGGTTTTAAACCTCCCAGCCTTTACATAAAAAGTTCTTCAAACAACAAAAAAAAAACAATGGTGCTGTGCAGCAGCGTGAAAGCTTCTTCTGGTGGGATGCAATTCGATTCCATGTACCAATTCGGCGACTCCATCTCCGACACCGGCAATCTCATGATCGAATCCAACACCTCCACCTGTTCTCTTTCCCCTTACGGCGAATCTCTGTCCCCAAAACCCAACGCCGTTGCTCCGATGGCCTTCTCATGGTCGCCTATTTCGGTACGTACATATGTTACCTATTTTAATTGCCTTCTTTTCTATAAATCTTTGTGCACGCAGTTTTTGCTGATCGATCATTGATATGTATGTTCAGCTAAAGCATTCGGCCTTCCTCTTTTAAAGCCCTACTTGAAAAAAGACGGCGACTTCACTCAGGGTGTCAACTTCGCAGTAGCCGGAGCCACCGCCCTCAAAGGCACCAACTACCCGGAATCCGCCACCAACAGCTCTCTTGACGTACAGTTGGAATGGTTCAGAGCCCATCTCAACTCCGTCGTATGCCCCAATAATACCGATTGCAGGCAAAAATTCGAGAACGCGCTGTTCTTGATGGGAGAAGTAGGAGGCAACGACTACAACTACATGCTCCTTGAAAACCCTAACGTCGAAGCCGTCCTCAATCTGGTCCCCAAGTGGTTCAATCCATTGCAAATGCCATTAAGGAAATCATTGCACGTGGCGCCGTCCAAGTCGTTGTGCCCAGAAACTTTCCCATCGGATGCCTGCCTGCTTATTTGACCAATTTTCGATCCAATGAATCTAACATGTACGACGACCTCGGGTGCTTGAAGCAACTTAACCAATTTGCAAGGTTTCATGACGACTACTTGAAACAGGCTATACATGATCTTCAGAGACAGCATCCGAAGGTGGCGATCCATTACGGAGACTACTACTCTGCGTTTCTCTGCGTTTCTTTGGGTTTTGAGGAACGCTGAGTCGCTTGGGTTCGAAAAGGATGCGCTTTTGAAGCCATGCTGTGGTGATGTGGTTCATTTTTGCGGAGGGAAAGGAGTTGGCGTTTGCAAAGAGCCCAAGAAGTGGATTAACTGGGATGGCGTGCATTTCACGCAAGAGGCATATGGGTATATGGCTCGGTGGCTGCTCTCTAGCATCTTCCCTGCACCCACACCGGTTCCATCGCCCGCACCCGTGTTCACACCACATCAGTCCTCGGGTGCTCATGCAGTTTCAATTCCGATGGTGCTTTCAAGTTTAGCTACGTTGGCATTGGGATTAAAGATGGTGTGATCAGTTAATTTGATAGATTCAGTCTTTCAGATAGTACTTTTCTCTTTTTAAATCTCTTTATTTTATTTTATTATTTTCTTTTGTAGGTGATAGATATACAGTCATGGTTCTTTTTTTCTACTGCTATTTTCATGTTCTTACTATAATTAATTAGGAAAGTATGTTATTTTAACTTCTATGCTAAATATAATAAGATATATAGTCCAACTTACATGGCATGAAAACACAACAAAATCAAGATGATCATGTTTTAAGACCTACACTCAGCTTTCTCACGACTCTTACTTAATTGTACACCAAGTGCAAGTATTACCAACTCAAAAGTCAAAACCTTTTACTAGATTAGTCAGGCAGCCGTAAAAACTGAGAAAATATGTGCCAATGGTAGATAGACCCACATAAGGATCTATTATCACATGGAACCTTGAAAAATTGGGCAAATATGTAAATGGTGGTCTATCATGGCTTACATACAATTTGGAGTACAGTTATTTGTGTTGAGAGTTTTGGAGTCTAATTAATTGGAGTACAAACTATTCTACCTTTAAATTATAGTTTCTTGTGACAATTTAAATTATTTACTCTATCTTTTTCACCAATGTTGGTGATAAATTTATTATTCTCATTTAAATTTAATTTTATTCAAATTTCTCCCTTTAACATAAATAAAATATTTAAAATTATACAACTGTTATCGGTATATATTACAAGTACTCAACTAGTTAAAAATGTAACATCTATAACTATATATTAAAGCTATACCTTTTCGAGCCGCCAGAACGATTCTAGCACCACCTCATATTTACAAAATTAATTTTCATTCCTAATATTTTAACTTTTTCCTATTAAATTTTTCTTTAACTATTTAAATCCATCTTTAACATCAAACAAATATCTATTTAGTATAACAATATTTTTTTTTTAAAACTTCCTTATACAAATATTTAAAATTAAAGATAACAAATTTAAAATATTTTAAAATAAGTATAAATATCTTGTATCTTTTAGCATGATATCTTTTCACGAATTTATTTATATATATATATATATATATATTCTTTTATAATAAAAAATAATAATAGATACTTATAATGTTTAAAAATAATAAAAATAGGTAATATGAACAATAATTTACTTATATTAAATTTTATATTATATTTTTATTTATTAATATCCTATTTATAATGTATACAAAATATCGAATCGTAGTTAAACATAGTGTCGAATCATAGTCGTGCATGGTACGACGGGTACAACTAGTTCAACTAACGTGTGAAGAAAAATAATTTGCCTAATTCCCTCAAAAAAATATTTCATTTATCTGGGCTGTGCTGGGCTCGTAGAGCCGGGCCGGAGCCAATGGCCCACCCTGAAAGTGGGTTTTTATGTCGCCTGCAAAAACTCTACACCAAAGCCCTAGAATAATTCTCGTAAGATCTCTCACTCTCAGAGCTCTCTCTCTCCCCCCCGAAAGACATTGACAATGTCTGCACTCGAAATTGAAGCTAAAGAGTAAGAAATGCACACGATTTCTCTATGCAACGATGATATTTCTGTTTGATTTGCTATCAATTTGAGCTTCAATCGTCTTTGCTTACGCTGCGCAGTGTGATCAAGATAGTACTTCAATTCTGCAAAGAGAATTCGTTGCAGCAGACGTTCCAGACTCTACAGAACGAATGTCAGGTCTCTCTCAACACCGTCGACAGCCTCGAGACCTTCATTGCAGATATCAACAGTGGGAGGTGGGATGCCATCTTGCCCCAGGTTGCTCAGCTCAAGCTTTCCAGGAAGAAACTTGAAGATTTATACGAGCAGGTTTTGTTGTTTGGTCTGTTGGAAAATTACTTATAGATATCGTTTGGTTCACTAGTAGACTGTTTTTGGAGATGTACATTCTGATGGATTTGTGTTAAATGCTTTCTATATGGGCTATTATTAATTTTACAGGCAAGCTGCATATTGGCTAAAACTGGCGTTTTAGTATTTCAACCTTCTAATTTTGTCCGTATAATATAACCTTTTCTTTTTAATTGTTGCGATGGCTGAATCAGTTGATTGAATTGGGTTATGGCATAAGTTATTCATTATTAACTTATTCATAGATTTCTGTAATGGTAATACGGCTTATTGCAGATTGTTCTAGAGATGATTGAACTACGTGAGTTGGACACTGCACGTTCAATTCTGAGGCAAACTCAAGTTATGGGTGTGATGAAGCAAGAGCATCCGGAACGATACCTCCGCCTTGAGCATCTTCTTGCCCGGACTTATTTTGATCCACACGAGGTTCTACTGTTTAAAAACCTGTTTTTTCGGAGCACATTCATATGTATTTTTGATAAAGATCTTGTTAATGCCATTGTCTTCATGGAATGCCATTTGGAAAATTTCAAATTAAAAAGAAAAGAAAAGAAAGGTATAACATCTCGGTCGCATGCATTAAAGAATGAACATACAAAGAGGATTAGTGCCAGAGGAAGATAATTTGAAGAGGCAGGATTGCTGGATGGTAGTTAGTGAGTAGTGACCATTATCTTTTTGAAGTACTTAAATTGCTTATACTTTCATGTTGTTTTGAATAATATCACAATATTGAAACGTACATGGTAGGTCAAGTAAAGGGGACCTTGGCAAGTAATAATGTGGGTTTTTTTTAGCTATAGTAGCCCATATTCTCTATGATTCTGAAGGTTCTTATAAGTACAGTATTTGAAAAGCCTCTTAGGTGAGCTACTCAGTGGATTGATTCTCCCTAAATTTGAAAATCAAGATATGACGGTTCCGTGATAACATATTTGGGGGACTTTTTTTTTGATGCTGGTTTCTTTGTGGATATAATTGTCAGGGTTCTTACTCTCATCTTTGAATTTATGCTGAACAGGCTTATCAAGATTCTACAAAAGAAAAGCGCCGAGCACAGATTGCCCAAGGTTATTGCTGTTTCCTTTTTTTTAAATAACTAACATTTATTTGGACATCATATTATTTTGTGATACATCTTTTTCTCCTGACTTTCTTAAAATATGGTCCTTTTTTTGCTGCGAACACAGCTATAGCTGCAGAAGTCTCTGTGGTGCCACCGTCAAGGTTAATGGCTTTAATTGGGCAATCCTTGAAGTGGCAACAACACCAAGGTCAACTTTCAACACCATTACTCTATTTTCTCTATCTAGTAATATCAAGAAAGCTCTCTCTAGTATTGTTTTCCTAGTATCACATCAATTATTATCTTTTGTTTTCCTCACTAAAAGTTTATTCATGGCAAACCTGAATTATCTGATTTTTAGTTCGTGTTTGTCATATTATGGAAGTCAAATGTGTGGATTGCTATCTTCATTTTCCTTGGATATTGCCATAAGGAATATCAAACTTTTTTTTCCCTTTTTTTTGGCTCTTAGAGGTGTTTTAAAATGTGGTTCAGATACATTATCCCAGACTCCCAGTCAACTTTGTTCATTTCTGGTGTAGAATTTTTTAATTATTGGATTTGAATTTTAGTCTGGGGATATAATGGATGATTTTTCAATGACACTGTTTGCAAAGGTTGGTTTCTGAATAATCCTTGTTCGGTTGTTTCAGGATTACTCCCACCCGGAACACAATTTGACTTATTCAGAGGAACTGCTGCAATGAAGCAAGATGTAGAAGATATGTATCCTACTACCCTTACGCATTCTATTAAGGTAAGGTACTAGAAAACAAGATAGTCTACTGTTAGTGTTTGGTTTTGATTTATTGGATGCTATGCTATTGGGTTTTAATTGAGACACACTTACATGTTCTAGTTAAGGCACTAAAGGCTTTTAGAAATCATAAACTTCAACTAGGAATAAACTTTTCTCATGTATGAATATTTTACAGAAATGGAGTGTTGAATGTAGAGCCCTGAGTCTTCTCTAAGAAATTCATTTAAAGAACATTGCCAACGGAAGTCATCCTCTCAAAATATTGTTAAAAATATTTTAGTACAAATTCTATCTTGGTCAGATAGGGTATTTGAAAATATAAACCCGATAGTAATTGTCATTTGCTGAATTATGCTCTTACTTGTATCTTGGTCTTCACTTGATGTCATGTTTTCTTTTGCTGTAGTTTGCAAAGAATAGTCACACAGAATGCTCCAGGTTCTCCCCGGATGGACAATTTCTTGTTTCATCTTCTGTTGACGGACTAATTGAGGTGAACTCCATGGCACATTTAACTTGTTGTATCAGCGTGTAATTCATGTACAATTTATATATTCTGTAAAGATTTCAGGTCTGGGACCATGTTAGTGGGAAGCTGAAGAAAGATCTTCAGTACCAAGCAGATGTGAGTGTCTTATTTTGAACTCTCCTAGCACTGAAATTAAGCATTTTGCTGGTTTACTTACTTTCATGTTGTACTAGTTCTCTTCTCGTGTAATATGTGGTTCTTTCCCTTTCAAAGAAATACATGTGTATATGTGTATATTCAACTCAAGATTTATATAATGAGGGCTCACTATGCGGGAGGTTTGCATGGATAGAAAAATGTTTGGGATGTAAACTTGGGTCACAATGCGTGTGTAATTTACACGGTTGTTTGTGGGGCGATATTCATTCTATTTTGGGGGTGATTTGAATATGGAAGTTATGTTGTGAGTGCAATAATTTTTTTTGTTTGTAAATTTTTGGTGATTGTCATTACAAGGTCGTATATAGGGCGATATTTGACCCTCTTTCCCCTGCAACTTGCTGTTTTCCTTTTCCTTGATGTTATCCGTGTCATTGAAATTATTTACATCCATGTATTTATTTTATAGGAAGTAACTTTTTAAAATTCACCTTCAACGTGCTTTCACTGATCATTTGCAGGAGGCTTTCATGATGCATGAAGATGCTGTGCTTTGTGTTGATTTTAGCAGAGATTCTGAAATGCTTGCTTCTGGTTCCCAAGATGGAAAGATCAAAGTAAGCCTGGTGACATTTATTATCTTAAGTAAAATTATATCTTTGTTGTATATGACTCTTGTGCTCACTTTTCCCACATAGTTTAGCAATTTACTCATTTCTTTTATCAGTTCTAGCTAGCACCTCATAATAGATCTATCTTTATTAAATTAAAGAATTTAAAGGTCCAATATTGTTTTTTTATAGTGTGGAAAAGCCAAGTCAACATGTAGACACCTGCTATGCCCATCCTTTCTCATTATATGTCCCAACTCCAAGCACTTTGGTCCTTAATTCTCTCCAAATATAGAACTAGCAGAATATGGTGCAAAATATCGCATCTTGAGAAAGTGTCAATGCTTTTGTAACTTATGAAAAAGTGTTTCAGGTGTGGCGTGTAAGGACTGGCCAATGCCTGCGACGCTTTGAAAGAGCACATGGTCAGGGTGTCACAAGTCTTGTATTTTCTCGTGATGGAAGTCAGATCTTGAGTACATCCTTTGACGGCACTGCAAGGTCTGAAAAATATATCAGTCCTTTGGATTTCCTCAACTAACAAACTGTGTCTTGTGATAGTGATTTTACGCACTATTTTTTTGTTAGGCATGTGTGACTAGTGTTTTGCATCTTTATTTTTGTCTTCTTAGATTTTGGTCTTGTCAGATCATATCGACTTGCTTTGTCTGAGTTTATTGTAACAATGCAGGATCCATGGTCTGAAGTCTGGAAAGCTACTAAAAGAATTTCGAGGCCACACATCTTATGTGAACAATGCTATATTTACTAGTGACGGTAGTCGTGTTATCACTGCTTCAAGTGACTGTACAGTCAAGGTGCATGTCCTGACATCTGCTTCTGTCTTATGGTATCTCTTATCCTCCTTTACATGTTTGATTAATTCTACAATTCATTTGACAGGTTTGGGATTCCAAAACAACAGATTGTCTACAAACATTCAAACCACCTCCTCCTTTGAGAGTATATTGTTATCTTTTATATGGAATGTCTTGATTTGACTTATTTTTATGATTAAATTGTTGAGTTTCTTCTCCTCCAAAACTTTTTCAGGGTGGTGATGCATCGGTCAACTCAGTTCATCTTTTTCCAAAAAATATGGATCACATTGTTGTTTGCAACAGGACATCATCAATATACATTATGACCCTTCAAGGCCAGGTATACTAAATTATACTCCATTTTACTAAATTATACTCCATTTTTTATTTTATGCTTAGATGATACGAATTGCTCTATCAGCTATCATTTTCTATGATTTACAGGTCGTGAAGAGTTTCTCCTCTGGTAAAAGAGAAGGCGGGGACTTCGTTTCAGCCTGCTTATCATCTAAAGGGGAATGGATTTACTGTGTTGGGGAAGACAGGTGTGATATTTAATAAACCAACAACTATCACACAATTGCACGTGTATTCCTATTGATTAGCCAGCCATTTTAAAGAAAATACTGTCTTTTGCTGCAGGAATTTGTACTGCTTCAGTTATCAATCTGGAAAGCTGGAGCATCTGATGAAGGTATTTTGGTTTCATTGCTCAAACTAAAGACTTGAAAAAACAGGAAATAAAATAGAACAAACTGTAAAGCTGTGTTGGGTTAATTTTTTTCATTGAGCAGGTACATGAGAAGGATGTGATAGGAGTAACTCACCATCCCCACATAAATATGGTTGCTACTTATGCTCTAGACTGCACATTGAAACTATGGAAACCATGAGGTTGCTGGCCGATTTATTAAGGGTGTTTGGCTGTAATTTTCTCCCTCTATTAATGTAAATTTTATGCAAGTTTTGGAGGTCACGAACTGATTGCTTAGCTTCTGGGCAGATTGGAAATGTTGAATACTTGATTGAATTCCAACCAAGGGAATCAGATTATATGTCATTTGCACTAGGTTTATTTTCAAATTTCAATTGATATGAAACTCTTCTTGATTGTATCCCATTTATATGTATGGGAAATTTTATAACTAACATGACATCTTTTAAAAGCTATGGGTTTTTTTATATGAGCTTCTGGTCCAAGGCATATGCACTGAGGCAGTGATTGCTCTCGCATTCGTTTGACTCTCTTCCATGTGATTTAAATTAAGATTTTTGAGTTTGTTACTTGAAATTTTGCAGGTTTGGAAGCTGCTTTGCTCTTATGGTTTATGGTAGGTGAAATTCTAAACACTTTTGCAGTTTAAAATTCAAAGGTTAAATTACTTTTAAGGGAAATTTAAATATTATTTGCTTTTTTAATCAAAATTTTGTTTAAAGGCTTGGATTTGCCTAAAGAAAAAGAAGTTGGCATGGAAAGTGCAAAATATTACCATCAAAAGTAAAATTTTTCTTCTAAGTGCCAAAAGTTGTCATAGATTTGGTATCTTAATCCGATATATGAATAAAATCAAATTATTTGTTGAGGGGGGAAAACTAAATGTCTGTTGTCATCTTACGTATCCAACTAACTCAAATGTCGATTTGGTTGATTACTATATGAATGTGGATCATGAATATATTTAGGATGATAATAAATTTCGTGGATTTATGAATGTGGACCCTTAATATTTGTGCTATGATTACAAGGTTCGGGGGTTAATAGATTGGGGCTCTTGTGTACATTTCATGATAGGAGTAACTCGGCAACATTATTTACCGGTATGAAAATTTCATTTCAACACGTCTTTTTTTGGTAGAAGGAGAGGCGATACTCTCCGGCCCTTCAAGGAGGCATTTTATTAATAAGAAAAAGGCTAAGTAGTCAGCAAACGGGGGATAGCCCGACCCCTTACATCGTCAAATAACAATAAAGAAATCCCCTCCGGCGGGGCACTCAATACATGAAAACCAAGCGGATAATAAAAAGCAATAGACGCGAGGCGATCGGCAACCGTATTCGCCTCTCGATACACATGACGAATCTGGATATTCATTTCAACACGTCTTGCAAATACAACTGGTCTAATGCAGTTGACCCTTGGTTGATCAATCTTTTTCATTTTGTATTGAATTATACATATATAATACAAGTAAATTAAGCATCCATGATCTATTGTTGGTTGTTAGAAGTTGGGAAATAATTTTCTTTTTGCTCTAGAATGTCAACATCTTTTATTCAGTCCCCCCAAAAAGGGAATGTCAATTTATTTTTTAGATAAAAAGTCATTATACAATGATCAAATCTCCAATCAAGAAAAAAGAAAGAGAAAGAAAGAACCAAGTGAGACTTGTGATTTTGTGTTTGTTTGTTTTGCTCTAGAAGAGAGAGAGAGAGAAAAGAACCAAGTGAGACGCAAGCGCGTGTGACGGGACTCACTTGATGTCGATTACCTCTTTGTGTGGTGTGGGAACGCAACAAGCAAACACTCCCAAATATCCAATTAGTTTGACCCTACTACACATTTTGAACGTTTGGTTTGACTTCAACTCTTTTTTCATGAAAAAAAGTGCTTATTTTTATTTCAAGTAAATTACACTTAATCCACCCTTATAATTAAACCTGTCAAATGAATCGGGCGGGTCGGTTTGGGTCAATCGAATTCGGATCAAATTGGGCCTCGAGTCATCGGGTTGCTAAATTTACACATTTGATCAGGTTGAATTGTTACGAGTTCGGGTTGATCCAACGGGTCACTATTGTTAATTTTATTAACCTTTGTTTTATGTTTCTTAAAATAATTAATATCATAATGTATTAAACTAATCTTTATTAATAATAAAAAAATTTAATTTTTAATTGGAATAATATTTTATTGGGTTGGTCGGGTCAACCCAAGGGGTTGGTAGCCCAACGAGTCCATCGGGTTCGTGTCGCTCTTGACCCATTGATTTCCAGATCGAGTTTTAACTCAAAAAAATCCGGTGGGTCAGGTTGATTTTTCGGTTCGGGTCAAGTTTTAACAAGTCTACTTATAATACATTGATTTTTAATTAACCATTTCCTTATTTCCAAATTTACAGTAAATCATTCATAGTTCTTAGAGCATCCACAACCATGCATTGCTACAGTGTCATGCACCTCTATTTTTTTTATTTCTCTCTCTATCACATCAGTTATGCACCCTTACAATTCATTTCTACATCTATGCACCCCATGAACTCTTACTTTTCACATTTTCAATACTTTTTTCTCTCTATATACAATTACAAATAAAACCCCTTCTCTAATAAAAATTATATATATACCTCTCATTATAGGATGATTAAACAACTCAAAAAAATCCAAAAATATATTATTAAAATTAATGTGGTCAAATATATACAATATTGGTGTCTATAGAAAGATAAAAAAAAATTATAAGTTATGATAAAAAAAAAATTACGTTTAAGTTTCCCAAATTTCCTAAACTAGTAATTTAAACAAATGAGCATTTAAAATAATACCCCAAAAAAATATAAAAACAATTGTTGAATCACTATACGCACAACACGCGCTTATGCACCCCAAAATCAATTCCACTTTTCAGGTTCGTGTGATGCTCCTCTGCCATCTTGGGACATGCAAATTTTGATTTTTTTTTATAATTTTTCTAATGGTATGTACCGGGGCATAGCCCCATTGTGGATGCTCTTAGGGCCCGTTTGGTATTGATATATATATCAGATATGGGTGTGGGGCTATATCTCTAGTGTTTGGTATTGTTGGCTATAGATATCAGCTGATATCTTTTGATATCTCATATACTCATTTTCTTCTAACATGATATATTGAAAAAAAAGAGAGATATGGATGATATATTTGCCTCTTATAAATCTCATCCCCCATCTCTTTCATCCCCTCCCTTAACTTGTTCTTGTTTCTTTCCAAGACCCCCACCATTATCACTCAGCAAATGGAGCTCCCAGGCTGCCACCACCACTTCATCATACCCTTGCCATCCTCATATCCCTTTTCTCTCACATCTTCTTTTCTTTCCCTGCTTCTTTCTCCTCAGCCCACCAACTCGCTGTTTTGCATCTCTCACCCCTTAAAAATTTACTAATCTTTTTGGAGGTTACTGTATTGAATTGTTAGTGGGATTTCATTTGTTTTCTTAATTTTTGTTTAATTGGAGAAATTGGATGCTAAAATGTTCAATTTTACACATGTTGTTTTGAAAATACGTTAAATTTAAAGCTCAATTATGGTTTTTATATTTTTCAATTAAGATTAGTTTGAGAAATATTTATGTATTTGATAACTTGATAGTCTAAATTATTTTACATAAATAATAATGTGATATCTCATATCAAAATATTATTTTACCAAACATAAGGTATGAGATATGAATGATATCTATAACATACCAAACAACTTCATAGATATCAAATCCCATACCCATATCTCATACCGATATCGATACCGATATCCGATATTCTTGAGATATCGATACCAAACGAGCCCTTAGTTCATTTCATTTAGCCACTATTCCTGAACATTTTAAATTGAACAACCTGTGAAAAATATGAACAAAATTTTGTGTATATATTTTTTTAGAAGGTAAGGGTTAGGTAAAACCAGAGGGTTTAGCATATAACATTCTTTTATATGAGACTTGAAATTCTAAATTATGTCAAATTGACTGCAATTTAAGGAGTGGTATAAACGCACAACAAAATTGGCAACGACATTACATGCTTATGCCTTGTTTAATCTAAACGACCTCGAAAGATTGTATTCACAAGAGTAACTGCAATTACCATTTCTATTGGCCACGAACACAACTGCAATTACCCTTGGGTGTAGAACCTACCTAAACGAAGCTTAAGGCTCCGTTCAGCTTAGATTTGGGTAGATAGGTTTTTGAAGCTTAAGGCTCCGTTCGGCATGACAAAGATTTCTAGAAGGTGGAGGTTTATGAGGTTTTTAAAGAGGTTTGAAACCACAAAAAGGAAACATTTGGGTAGATAGGTTTGAGGAGGTTTATAAAAATTAAAAAACCATTTTTTGTTAATTAATAAAATTAATTCCTTTTTGATAATTTAAAGTTAAAGCCTACTAAAAAAATCTCATAATGCCAAACACTCAATTATGTTTTGGAAGGTTTCAAATAAAAAAAAACTCTACCCATTATAAAACCTCTACATATCCAAAAAACCAATGAGGGGCGCCCCGCTCAGAGTTGTAGGGCGCCCCCGTATTTAGAGCGGTGGGCCCTACCGCTGCACATAGCAGCGGTAGAACATACCGCTGTATTTTTTTTAAATACAGTCAACGAGGCAGATTTCCGCGTGGGAATCTGCCTCTGAATGCAGAGGCAGCGACAGCGGTGGCCGCTGCCGCTGCATGCCTGGGATTCTGCAATTTTGCAGAATCCCAGTTTGACTGGAATAATGAGGAGATGGGGAGCGGGTGTTATTCGGGCCTTTTAAATCGATTTCGCATTCCATTTCACAAGTTTCACACCAAATCCTCCTCACTCCTTCTCCATTTTCATCTACCAGCTCGGAACGAGCTGTACATTTTCGCCCCAATTCCTTGCAAGGTGGTCCCAAATTCGATTGAAATTGGTCCGAAATCCGTTAATTCGATTCAAGTGGTCCTAAAAATGAGAAGTTTTTCGCTATCGATATGTATGATTTTTTATTTTAATTGAATTATTTTAAGTTATTAAGGTTAAAACTAACGTAATTTTTTTATTAGGGTTTGTTTGGCTCGAAGTCATCTTCAAGATCCCGGCGTAGACGGCGAAATGAATCCCGACGAAATATTGACTTGAATGAGACTGAGGCAACCTCGAGAGTTCGAGAGGAGGTTGAAGTCTCGCTTCCGGAAGCGACGACGAGGCAACCCGTCGCCCCCGTGGAGGGTTTTGGTACGCAAGATATTAACTTTATTTTTAATTTATGGATTAATTATTAGTTTTATGTATTAAGTAGTTTATAGGTTAATTACTGAGAGTTTGATCGATTAAGTAGTTTACATGATAGTAAATTTATATGTTAATTTATGTGGTAAAAATAACTAATTAATTAATCAATGTATAATTTATAGACTAATGTATGTATAATTATTAGTGATTAAGTAGTTGTAGAAAATAATTATAAAATTTCATAATTTGAATAGTTAATTTTTTTATGGTGTACTTATTAGTTTTTTTTATTAATTACGAGTTTAAATTAGGTTCATACATGTTAGTAAGTTAATTTATGAGTATTATAAAAATAAGCGATTAAGTAGTTGTTGAGGGTGAATATGAATTTTCTTAATGTGCATGGTTACTATATTTACGGATGAATTAATAGTTTGATATATTAATTATGTGTTTAAATGAGCTTTATGCACGCTATTAGATTTTAGAGAAATATTGTAAAAAATGCATGCAGATGATATTTCAGCAATCCAAAGATTGTTGAATAGAAGTGGTGATATATTTCCGGACCTCTATGTGGACCCTACCCAGCCCACATATGCTAATACGGATTATGGTGAAGCTGGTCCATCATTCGCTCATGGGCAATACGAGGGTTACCGATTTCCGCTGCAATATCCAACACAAGAGGCGTATAACTACGGTAGTACGAGTTATATGTCATTCCAAGAGACGCAGTATGGTGGTAGTACGAGCTATATGCCACCCCCAGATACGCAGTATGGTGGTAGTACGAGCTATATGCCACCACAGGAGACGCACCATTGTGGTAGTATGAGCCATAGCACGCCACCACAAGAGCCGTACATGCAGCTGACGTTGTACACAGACCCGACTCCTTCGTCGTACACAAACCCACCCCCTCCCATGCGCTACTCGGCTCCTCCGGAGCCCGATATCCCGACCCATGATGATGAGGTCCTGGCTTATGAGGACCTTGAATTAGCGACCCCGGTCCATCCGGTGGGCGGATATGGTGGCGGCCCAAGCGACACGTCCTTACTCACCCACTTTCATACCCATAGGGCACATTACATATGGGCATTGGCGGAGGGAGCTCATGCCCAGTGGGGGCTACAACCCCCACTGGGATTTTCAAAAAAAAAATTAATTTTTTTTAAAAATATAGTAAGAAAAACTAGGTTATTTGATAAAAAAAAACTAATTTATTTGGTCCGAAAATAGAAGATTAATTTTTTTATATATATAAAATATATTGAAATGGTTTTTATACATAAAAATATATAATTTTTTTTATATACAGAAAAATACAATTTTTTTTCTATATTTTATTAAAAAATACAAAAAAAAAATTGTTGGCTTCGCCAGGAATATTTCTGTAGCAAAAAAAATTATCAACGAAATTTAGCCCCCACTGACACAAATTCCTGGCTACGCCACTGCATATGGGATCACCAACAGGTAAGAACGGCCTATAATTTTTAAATTTATGATATTATTTATAATGTTCAAAACATAATTTTTGTTGTAATGTGAACAATGGGCGAAAAACCTTAGAGTGCAAGGTCGGTCCGAGGCATTAGACTACTTGAAAACTTTGGCGAACAACTCTCGAGGATAGCATTGGGTGACGCTTGTAAACCAAAGCGGCTTGAGCCATTTGAAGGATTGGAAGTTCCGGGAAATGGACCGAGAGTTTTCTCATAAGGAAAATTGATTAGCGTACCTGTTTGTGGTCCTTGTAAACAAATGTAGACAATGATCAATATAGGCTCTAACAATGTGATCACGCCAAGGAGTAAGCTAGTTCCTCTGGAGGTACGCTAACAACAACGGATTGAGCGGCTTTTGTACTCCAATCTCACCAGTCCGCAATAGACGAAGTCGTGCCTCATACTCTGCTACGGTCGTTGAGCAAAATATCTCCCATGCTTTGTTTCCAAACCACTCCGCAGTCCCCTCAGAAAACCCGTTCGCCAAAGCTTACTCCTTGCAATTCTGCTTGATATGCACCCAACACAACAAGTGCTTGGCGTTGGGAAACAGGACCGCAACTTCGTTAATCTCGGCAATATCCCGATCTGTGACAATAACTTCTGGCATTTTCCCAACCATTTCGAAAACTTCCCGCAACTGATATAACACCCATTCGTAGTGATCTTGGGTCTCTCTTGCCATAAATGCAAACCCAATACAAAAAGTGTGCCCGGTGCAAGTAAATCCTACCATCTCACTCAAAGGCATGTTATACCTGAAATGTTAATTAATTTGAATAAGTTAACGTGCAAAACATAAATTTCAAGTAAAAGCGCTTTTATTATAATTACTTACATGTTGGTTTTGTATGTCGCATCCATGATTACAATATACGGAAACAACTTCAGCAGATTCAACGACTTGGGATGGGCAAAGAAAAAGTCTATTATCTCGTTGCTTCCTTCCTCGGCTCGATAATCAAGATAATATCCATTTGACTTTAAGAAATGGAGTGAGAATTGAGTTACATTCATTGAGCTCATCTCTTTCTTCAATACATTGTGCCGAAAAGTGTACAACTGTCTCATCGAAGTTGTGATGTCCGGCCACTTTTCACGCAAGTATGTCATAACAAACTTCGGCGCACCATGTGAGAGGGTTAATATCCTTGCATCCTCCTTTTGCTCATCGGTTAAGCGGCCGGCAAAAGGATATCCCTCCAGACTAGTGGAAAGGTCGTGGTTGTGGCGACCGGATTTCACGCTTAGCCGCCAATGATGGGTCCTCCTGTCCCGTTGGCCAACCAATTCGAACGGGCAGCCCATCTTCCTGCTACGTGGTTTTTCCTTTAGATCATCACCAACTTGTAGGGTCCGCATATTAACACCGGATTTACCCTTCCTCTTTGGCTTGTACTCATCGGCCAACACACATGCTAAAAGGACCTTCGTTTCCCATGAGTTCTTAATTGTCAACACCATGTTCAAATTACGTCCTACTTCTCTAGCCCATTTTAGCATATGATTCCGTTCCGACCACTCATAATCAGACTCAAAGTAGGTAGAAAAATCGGGAAACTGGAAACAATTATGACAAATACTTCATTAATTAATTCGATTATAAACTCACAAATTCCACACAATATGAGAAATTAAAACGAAAATTTTGCACTAACACAACTAATTTAACAATTATAACAACTATAAAATATGATTAGTTATAACAACCCTAAAATATGATTGCTTATAATAAAATTAATAATTTAATAAATAATCGATTACATACCGCTTCTTCGTTTTGATGCAAAACCTCCTCGTTTTGATGTCCACTATAAGGAATTCCTTCTAAACCGCCATATTGATCGTCGCTCACATTCACCGGATTTGAACTAGAATAGCCATGTCCACCATAAGGAATTCCTTCTAAACCGCCATATTGATGGTCGTTCACATTCACTGGATTTGAACTAGAATAGCCCTACCCTTCATTGAATGGCCAAAAACCCGACATTATTTTCATAGAGGTGACTTTGGGGATGGATTTGAGAGTTTTTTTTACCGCTTCTTCATTGCTCATTGCTCCGACCTCGCGTTATAAATAGCCGCGGTGTTTTTTTTTTACTGAGAGCAAGGGATCGGTAGCAGTTACCGCTACCGATCGATTTTTTTTTTGTTTTACATAGAGCGGCAGCAGCCACCGCTGCCGCTCCTAAAAACGACAATTTTTTTTATAGGCAGCGGCAGCGGCCGCTGCCTTTTATTCATTTTTTTTTAAATTTGGAGCGGTAGGGCACACCGCTGCTAAAAAGCCGGTGCGCCTTACAACTCTGACCGGGGCACAATTACTCGGCTATCCAAAAACCTCCATCAAAACCTTCGCCCCTCAAAAACGGGCCATCGTTGCGCCCATGTCAGAAAACCGAGGCGCCCACGTCGGTCACCTCGACCGACGTGCAGCTGCCTCGAAATTGTGGAAAGGGGGAAATTGCGTCGGTCGAGGTGACCGACACTGTTGTCGGCTATCTCGACCGACGTGCAGTGTCGGCTGTCTCGACCGACGCGCCACCCGTTGAGATAACGGGTGGATTTTCGGTCTATATAAACGTGTATCCGGGCATAAATCGAGCATACAAACTCGATCTCAAAATTGTCCAAAAAAAACTTCCTCTAAACAATATGAATTGGCTTACTTCAAAATTCAATGTAAGTAATTTATTTGGTTTTTCCGTTAAATTTGTACGATTCGATATTATTTTCTAAATATTTCGTAATTTTATGTAGTCGTTGATGGTGGGAGGGTCAAAACCACCGGCTCCATTTGATTTAAACGAGGAGTACGTTGATGACGACGATGGAGGATATGAGATTTCAAATGAGCACAATTACGACGTCGTTTGTAATCTAGAATCAAATCAGGTATGTAAATGTCAATTTATTAGGTTTAGAAATTAAGATAAAAAATTCTAATTGTTTTTTATTATTATTATAGGTTATTCAGTTTCCAGATTTTTCTAGTCATTTTGCAAATAATTGTGAGTGGAAGGAACGAGATCATATGATAGAGTGGGCCCGTAAGATAGGGAGGGGGTTAAACATTGTACTCACCATCAAAAACTCATGGCCGACAAAGATTAGTTTGGGATGTGTATTAGGCGGTGAGTACAAAGCGGGGAAAAAAGGCATACCGCGTAAAATGGTTAAGAATTTAGGTGTCAATGATGAGCTTAAACCTCGTCCTCGTACTAGAAAGAAGGGTTGCCCTTTCGAGTTGATAGGTTGGAGGGACAGAAAGACCCAGAAGTGGCACTTAAGAGTGGAATGTGGTAACCACAACTATGACCTTTCCACCAGTCTAGAGGGCTATCCGTTTGCAGGCCGACTGACTAAGGATCAAAAGATTGATGCAAGAAATATGGCTTTGGCAGATATAGAACATAGGAAATCCATGACATTTCTATTGGATAAGTATCCAGATATGACCACGTCAATGAAGCAGTTGTATGATTTTCGATACGACGTGTTTAAAAAGGAGATGAACGGAATGGGGGTGAGCGAATTTGCGATTCATTTCTTAGAGTCTAATTAATACTATGTCAACTATCGAACTGCGAAGGGTAGCCGTAAGGTACTAGACATCTTTTTTGCCCATCCGAAGTCGATGCAGTTGCTGAAGTTGTTCCCTTACGTCGTTGTGATGGACTCGACGTACAAAACAAACATGTAAGTCTTTTTATTACCTATGATGTTGTAGTAGATTGAAGTACACGCATTAAATCTCATTGAATTGACATTGTAGGTACAACATGCCTTTGTGCGAAATGGTTGGATTTGAAGACTTTTTGTATTGCTTTTGCGTTAATGACAAGGGAGATTCAAGACCACTACGAATGTGTGTTATTGCAATTGAGAGAGGTCTATAAGCTGGTTGGAAGAGAGCCAGAAGCCATTCTGACCGATCGGGATATGGCTGAGGTGAATGCTGTCGATATCTTATTTCCCAAAGCCAAACATATGCTTTGTTGGGTGCACATCCACCGCAACTGTAGGGCATACGCGTTGGGAAATGGGTTCAAGGATAAGTCGGCGGACTTTTTTGCGAACAAAGCGTGGGAGCTATTCTGTTCGACGACCATGTGGGAGTACGAGACACGACTCCAATTGATGAAAGAAGTCGTGTCGCCAATTTTATTTACATATCTCCAGAAAACTTGGCTCACCCCTTGGCGCGATCGGATTGTGAGGGCATTCACCGACCACCGCTTCAACCTTTTTACGAGGACCACAAATAGGTAAAAAAAAGTTATTTTTTCCACTCATTCGAATTTACAAATTTGGGTTTTAATTTCCAAATTTTTACAAAATTGTGTTTTAATTTCCAAATTTTTGTAGGGTTGAGTCACAGCACTCCACGCTGAAGGATTACTTGGGATCATCTGTTTTGGGGTTCAGTGCTATAGTGAGGAAGATACACAACTCGGTCAGAATCCAGGTTATGACCGTACGTGGGCAGATGGAGATGGATCGCACCACTGTTCCACTTGCCATCTATCACATGGCCGAACCGCTCCGAACGGTATTCTCTCTCCTCCCAACGAAGGTATCCAACAGTTGTATAGGTCATTTGTTCGATCATATTAGTGCCCCTCTTAGACCGGTATGCGACGATCAATGGTGGACAACAGCCCGTGGGCTCCCGTGCCCTCACCAAGTCCGTCAATGCATCGACCGATGTATGCCTATTGAACTTTCAATGATCCATCCTTTTTGGAAGCAATTAGTCTGGGAAGGCCTTCCGATGACATCGCCCGAGGATGATTGCATAGAAGATGACGATGCTGAATGGGAGAAGATGATAGCAGACTACAATGCAGGCACGATGTCCAAACGGGTGCAACGTGAGGTGATCCGCGATTATCGTAAGCACAAGGATACTAGCACATTGGAGGAACCCGATGGTGAAAAGAAGAAGGGAAGACCTAAGAAGAAATCGAAGGTTCAAGCAAGAGGGTTGACTAGATTGGAGCATCTACAACAACAACCTCCCCAGCGCAAAAGGGCTGGAAAAGGTGCTCATTCTATGCCAGGGACAGCATTTACATCGATCCCAACAGTTGATGAACAAGAGGAAGATGTCGAGACTGAGGAAGATGCAGACCCGATTTTGCCTCCCATGTCGGGAATGGGGTTTATTCCACCCATGCCCCCCCCCCTCTCACTAGCGACTTTGGAGGATTAGATCTCATACATCATGTACCTCATTTCATGATCTCATACATCGCCATTGCGCATGATGTTCCAGGAGACGGTCATTGTGGATATAGGGCGCTCGCTTCTCAGATGGGGTGGGATGCGAGAGATAGATGGCAGCGTATGCGATGGGAGCTTGTTCAGGAGCTGAGGACCCACCGCGAGATATATTCGAGGATGGAGCGCTGGGGCTTCAAGCAGGTTGATGAGCTGATTGATAGAGTCAACTGGTTGCACCAGAATTGTCCAAGGCAGTACTGGATGGAGACACCTTCGATGGGCGTTGTATTTGCTACTAGATTTCAGTGTACACTGATCACATTAGGTCGGGGTAATTCACACACATGTTTCCCGATCACAGGAGCCGGAGGCGTTTCTAACTCTCTTTGGGACAAGGTTGCATGTATTGCTTTCCTTGGGAACCACTACGTTCCGGTAATTCAATATCCTCATTATTGATAAATATTATTTTTTTTTTATTTAGGGCACTTAATAATTGCGTGTTTTGTTTAATATTGTAGGTTACATTGCACGATGATTCTCCGATGCCCCCCCGCTACTTATGTGGACGAACTGCCATGATCCATCAGTGGGCGGATATCTAGACCGGTATCATGATCGTTTATATAGGTTCGAGCAGTTTCAGATTGCAGAAAATTTGTCTCAGCCTAATGGACGGATATCTAGTCCTTATCAGGTTTAGTATATGAATGTTTAGTGTAATATCATCATTTATGTACATTCGTATGAATGGTTTAGTGTATGAATGGTTTAATGTATGAATGGTTTAGTGTAATGTCATGGTTTAGTGTATGAATGGTTTAGTGTAATATCATGGTTTAGTGTATGAATGGTTTAGTGTAATATCATGGTTTAGTGTATGAATGGTTTAGTGTAATATCATGGTTTAGTTTGTATGGTTTAGTGTATGGAAATTTAAGCCCCAAATATAAGTAACAAAACAAGCCCAAAATTTAAATTTCAACTAAAAGATACAAAGTGCAAGACTAAGTCTTCGTGAACAAAAGAAGTTTAGAAATTCAAATAAAAGGTACAAAACCCTAAACCCTAAGTAAACTACCTATAATAGCCAGCATCGCTATGACGGAGCGGCTGGAAGGAGGTTGAGCAGCGGCGAGGCGCTCGTGGGGCATCCCTCTGTCGGGGGGGTACCTGAGGTGGAGCGTGTTGTGCAAATACAATGTCATACAGTCGGCGACTAAATGCTCCGAACATCCCGTTGTCATTCCGATATATCTCCATTTCCCTTACTACGCTTCGTATGTGTTGCATACGCTGTCAATCAAATACAACTTTTATTAATTCAAGGCAAAAGAACATTAAATCTAAACACTATAGAGATTTTTACATACCGTTCGATCATCCAGCTCTGGTCGAGGGTGTCGAGGGTCGTTAGCTACTTCTTGTGCTGAAGTGTGAAGTATAAATGGATGAGTGCGCCTCAAATGCCACTGCTCATACTCGGCATCCATAGAGTAGGGGTACGCCGCCAGTTCACCAAGGGGCACCAAATGGTTCCACCGATCTTCCCAGTGGTCGTCATCATTCGAGAAGCACACCGACCACACACCCCATCTCAAGGTCGAGCCTCTAAAAGAAGAGGTCGGCCTGATGACATCAAGCGAAGGTATAGCTTGGTGCCATCCAAACTGTCGGGCAACCCTCTCGGGATGGTACGCTGCCTTGATATCGATAAACGTCAACACGCCCCGGTACCTCAACAAACTTATAGGTGGAGATGAAAAGTCAATAACTTCACGCCATGGCATAAAGTCGACCTGTAAATGTTTAATTTAAGCGATATATTATGATTTGTTAAATAACCTTAAATATTGTTTTATTTAGTAGAGTTGATACTTACTTGGTCGATTTTTAAGGTGTCCAAATAACGCCGATACTGCATCAATGACATAGGATCTCTGTTTCGGCCCTTATCTCTCAAGAAAGCCTCCCCAGGCAAGCGTGCAAGATCATCATGGTTGAGGTGACCTCGTAAACCAGGAAAGTACCTCCAAATAAAATTCTACAAAAATAGGTAAAATAAGTGACACAAATAAATTTGGATTAAAAAATGGTAGGAAGGTCTGACACCTTGGTAGGAAGGTCCGACACCTTGGTAGGAAGGTCTAACACCTTGGTAGGAAGGTCCGACACCTTGGTAGGAAGGTCCAACACCTTGGTAGGAAGGTCCGACACCTTGGTAGGAAGGTCCTGCATGGTGGGGGTCGGACGGGACTGTAATATCCGCGATATTCCAAGGTTTTAAAACTGAATATAATATAATATTTATTTATTTTTATAAATTCTTTTCTCTAAGTAAAAAGAGAATTCTTAATATATTACAATAACCCTTATTTTCTTTAAAAAGAAATTATTAAGTAAATCAAATTAAACAGAATTCAAGAATTTAATTACGAGGGTTATGGAGAGTTGAAATCATTTAAATAAAAATAATGCTTTATATTTTTCGAATAAAAAGTTGTACAACTAGCTAGTAAAAATTCAATAAAAAGGATGCAAGAGCCGGGACTTGAACCCGAGACCTCTTGCAATCCCATCCCACACGCCCACACACAATTCCGCTAGACCATTACAATTTCTTGTTCACTTAGCCAACCATTATTCTCTTATAACAAATAAACTCTCTCTACTAACTTCAACATTAGACAAAAGTGTGATTGATGTACATTGATTTGAATGGTGGCCATTGCATGTCATTCTCACCTCCCTCTTGCTTGTTGACTACCACCTTATGACCTCACTTCTCATCACCATGGAAGAAGCACACTCTTGACCAATGCATGGACTTCTTCTCCTCCTCCATTGGTCATCCACCATAGACATGGATTGAGAGCTCCACAAACTTGTCTACAAATACCCTCTTCCATGCACACACTCAAGCCTTTGCTCTCTTCTACTCTTTCTAGCAAGAACACCTTCTCCTTCAAAGAAAAAATCAGCACCTTGCACATAAAAATATTCTCCATTCAAGTCCATAGAAAACACCACAAAATTTCCTCTTCTCCCTTTGGAGCTCCCGCCGGACCACCTCCCTACCCCCGCCGGACGTCGCCGCCCCCTCCGCGCCACCGTCCGCCCACGCCGGAGCCGCCCCGCCTCTGGTGGTGCCGCCCAAGACCGCCGGCCTCCTCCTCCGCTCTCTTCTCCTACATTCCGTAATACTCCAAAAGTATAAAATTCTATACTAAAGTCTATTTATTTAATTCATGCAAGTATAAATTTATAAAGTTCTTATATGTTATTAGAAATTATTTTAGGAAAATAAGAAATAAAATTATGTTAGTAAGATCTTGTTAGTTAAAAGCTAGAAACAAACTAGTTTACCTTGATAACTTAAGATATAAACAAATAGATAGATTTTTATGGATTTTATTACATGCATGCCTCTTTCATAATATCATAATAGTGGATTTTATGAAATAACTATAGCATACAAGATAATAATTATTATTGTCATCTTTGATCAAATAGGAATTTTAAAAGTTATTATGCATGCATGAAACAAAAAGATAAAATCATACTATATGACCTTAGAAATAAAAAGGTTTAGAAAATAAAACCATTACTATTTTTATATGAAATTAACAAAGTCCCTAAGTTAATAAAAGTTGTTGCATGGCCTAATCTATAAAAGATATAGGATTTATAAAAATCGAGTGAATAAATAAAATTACGAAAATAAATATTTATTCAATAAAAATATGAACTTTAGCATATCTTTATATATGGGAGTTATTACAAGATATCATCTATTATTAGGATATAATAAAATAGTATATTATAAGTATATGAGCCTTGATTATAAAATAAGATAGAGATCTAAAAACTATAATTTGACTTAGACAATGATTTCATGAAAATATGCTACTATTAATAAAATATTATTAGAGTCATCTATATAAAAATATAGGTTTGTCAATAAGCTTCTAGTGTAGAGAATTATTAAAAGACCTAAGTTCAAGATTAAATGTATCAAGTATGATAATATAATAAAGCTAGTATTTTATATAGTATAAAGTTGACTTGCTTGAAAAGAAATCAATTAAATATAGAAAAGATTCTATGTTATGAACTAAAATATCATAATATATATAAGCCTTATAATATAAAAAGGTTATAGAAATAGAATAAATAAGATTAATCTAAATTAGAAGTATTTTAGGCAAGTTACCTTATAAGGAAAAGTAGAAACTTCTAATTTAGGAAATTTCCTTGTAAAGAGAGTATATGCATGACAACTTTATTTAGAAAAGGATTATGTAGGTAAATACTTTTCTATTAAGAAAATATTATTAATAAAGTATTTTAGATAAGGAAATCAATATTATAAGGACCATCCAAGAATAAATAGGAAATTTAAAAGTAATAGTTTATTTTCGTAAATAAGTAAAAAGGATAATTTTTAATAATTATTTTAATAATTACTTTTAATAAAGATTTTACGGAATAGTAAGGATATTACAAATCCCAAAATAATAATAAAGGAATATTATTATTTTAGGGAAAATAACTTTCTAAATTATTATTATAATAATTTAGAATCTCTTCTCTCTTATAAAATATTATAAGAGATAATCCAAACCTTAGAAAGAAAATCATGATTTTAAGCCTTTTCGTAAATTTCCGTATCAATAGGTCGGAATCCTCGCTAGTAGTGGGAAATCGCATAAGTCTCGTCAAAGCTCGTTCGCTAGAACTCGTTACACTAAGGCAAGTGGAATTTCCCCTTGTGCCCTTTTAATCCGTCTTTATACTATTTCTCGATGTTGGGAACGACTTGTATGCTTAAATAAAAATGAATCTAGGAAATATCGATTGCTAGAAATAACGACTATTGTTAGCATAGATTGCTTTATATATTCCTTGTTAGGATTATTTATGCTAGTGTGGTTATTATCTTGATTGTTACGATCTCGTTTCGAGATCGATGTCGAACTAGTGAGGGGCGTGGGATAGCCAACGCCTCTACATAACCCCACTAAGTCGTAAGTGCCTACGCGTTTGAAGTACGACTTTCGGGATCATGATCCCATCCGCTCCGATTGCAAGGAGGGCTGAGCGCACTCTAGCTAAGTGCCGGGAAACGGAGTTTTCCCTCGGGTGGCTCGGATTATCCGTGTCCCACCACATACTCTTTAAATCATAAATGGAAAGCGAATGTCTTTACCACTAAATAAGATCAGTGCTAAAGCACAACTAAAATGACTAGATCGGACCGGTCTCTAACGACCGATCCGGACCTCGGTCCATTACGGGCGCGAGTGGTATTTGATTTGATAGAATAAATGAAAGTTCCCAACATACCTTCTACTCTAAGGAAGACTACAATCTAGTAGTACTTCTCTTGCTCTTCAAGCTACCCCTTTCGGGATATGCTATCGTTAATTCTCGTATCTTAGCTCCACATAGTCAAGCCATCGTAAACACAACCTTTATCTTCTCATTACACCGATAAGTTGAAATTACCAAAGTACCCTCGGGAAGTTCTATTCCCGCTTGCTTAGTCTCCTAGACTAATTCTTCTTTCCGCATGTTTGCCTGGCATTCTATCGCCCCTCGCGAATTATGTCAGATTCAGGAAACCATAGCAAGGCGAAGTGAAGGGAGGTGAAGGAAGTCAAGATTGCTCAAGATGTACTTTTATTTCCGTTTTAGTGTTAATATTACTCTATCTCCGAGACATGATGGATTTGGTGTTTGTTTTCAAGTAATCCTAAAGCTAAAGACAATGTAAGACATTTTGTAATGAACTAAGTCTCCTTCGGGAGCATGTTTTCCGACTTATGTATTATGTTTTATTCCGCATTTTAATTGTTCTATATCATTCTAAAAGCCTTGGGTGACTTTGGACGGTAAAGTCTGAGGTCACTGGCGGTAATACCCAATGTTGTAAAATAGGGGTGTTACAGGGACTGAGAGAGGGGTGTATGAAATCATATTGAGGAAAAATGGGTCAGTCCCTAGTGTGACGGCATTGTCAAATTCTAATTGCAAGTTTCGAGTAGGCCCGAAATCAAGAGGATTTGGTGTGGGTTGGGAACTAGATGACGCCCACAAATTTTGGTAGTCAGGGGTTGGGATTTGAGTTTGAGTGGGTAGATTGATAGGATTTAGTGGATAAGGAGAGGTAGAGAAGTCGAATTGCGGCCGTGACCAATCTACGCATAAATAATTATACTTAAATGGTACGCATAATAAAAATTATAAATATCACGATAAATTAAATATAGTTCTAATATATTTCTGTATAAATAAATAAATGAATAAATTGATACGCATAATTAAAATTACGATCTAAATAATTTAAATTAAAACGATTAAATTAACATTTCAAGACCTAAAGTATAATAACTTACCTAAATCAAATCCCATCGAATGAGATAAATTGAAATCAAATTCATTTGGAGCTGTTGGTTGAACCGGCATCTCCTCTTGCGCAACTTCCGTCATTTCCATATTCGCTTGATTTAGATCAATAGGATTCGATGCAGACGGAGGCGGTGTTTTTGAACGACTTTTTGATTTTCGAAATAATTTCATTTTTTTCTCTCTTTTTTTTCCCTTTCCCTTTCTTTTCTTTCCTTTTTTCCTCTTTGCCTTGCCCGTTTTATGGTTCGGCTGGAATGCCGAATCCGCACTTCATTTATAAGCGATGGAAAGAGCCGTTGCAATTGCAACGGCTCTTGTGGGGCGCGTCGGTCGAGGCGACCGACGCGGGCCCCACCTCGCTTTCTGCAGCTTCTGCTGCAGAAGCGATTAATTTTAAAAAAAAATTTTAATATATTGGTCGCCTCGACCGACGTGTTGGCGTGTCGGTCGAGGTGGCCGACACAAAAGCATAGGCGCTCCACTTTTCTGCAAGGAGCGCCTCGTATTGGCCCTCAAAAACCTTGTTTTACGGAAAGCCTAACAGTAATTTTCAATAAAAAAGAGAGAAGTAATTAAGTTTGTTTTTAAAAACCCGCGAAGTAATTAAATTAAAAATCAGCAAAAATAAAGAGTGGGCAAGTGCACAGTTCATCACCCTTTAATTTATTTTTTCAACCCTTTCTCTATTCTTACCTCTAATCATACTACCAAACCTCAAGTCCAACTTGCCCAAAACTATGGGCCCCCCACTCCCTCCCTACTTTTCTTCTTTTTAATTCATTTTTTCGTGTATTGTTTGATGATTGAAGCAACTCCAGTTAACAGCATGATTGAGATTTGAGATCTCTCAAAACCACCATCACCACCACATCCACCACCACCAGCTGCGCCGCCCACTATCTGAAGTGGGCTCTTTACCAAAATATCCTCCAAATTTAATACCCTTCTAAAAGGAGAAGAAGAAAGAAGAAAGAAGAAAGAAAATAGAGAGAGAGGCTGAATATTCAAACATGGAAGCCGAAGTTTCCCTGTAAGTTTCTTCTCACCCCCTAAAGCCCAAACCAGGATATGAAACAAATATGACCAGAACTTTCATCCCTTTATCTTTTTATTTTATTAAAAAAAACCACTTGCTAGTCTTCTTTGGAAAATCTTGCCTTGTTCAAAGTTGTAAAGCTATCCATCATCAGCAATTAATATCCCAGATTTAAGTCACAAGGCAGAGCTCACCAAAATCCCCTTTCTGATTTCAACAAAATCAATCTTCCCAACTTCAATTTGGGTTTGACTTGTGTTGCGATATGAAATCCGTGCAGGTTTGAGACAAGCGAGACTATGGCGAGTTTCCTGGGGTCCACCGGCCTTCTGACGGAGTCCTGGAGGCTCTGTAGCACCGCCAACACCGCCCTTGCGCCGCCGTCCGGCCCGGGCTTCATCGTCACCCAAGTTGGGCCCGTCGGCTACATAGCCTTCTCGGGTGCCCAGATCATTTCCGGCCCGGATCTGTACGTGGAGGATCTGGTGCCCGTTAACGGAGTTGGCGCCGGAATCTTCACGGCGTTAGATTGCCACGGAGGAGACGGAGATGAGGAAGAAGAGCCGGTCATGGTGCACAAAGGGCTGCTACATCTGTTTCTCAACCTCTATTCAAATCCTAATTTCCAGATCCAAGTAAGCTTCTTAGTTATTCATTCTCCAAGGTTTAATTAATCCGGACCTTATTTTTTTAGTTTAATTTTGGATTTATGGGTGGATTAATTTAATTGTGTTCACAATTGTATACAACTATACATGATGAAGTGATATTAAAAAAAAAAAAACAAAGTCACCTTCACAATGGACAATGGTTATCTATAACGAATCGTGTCATAATGGGCAGATGAATTGAATCACGTGATAATGGTTATCTTCATCTAGAATCATCATGGTTAAATGTAATTTTTGTTGTTTATGTAATTTTTAGTAGTTACTTTAATCGCATAGAGTTTATTTATAGTAGTAATTTTTTGGTACTAGGTTCAATCATATGCATCACCTTCACAAAAGAAAAGAGCATATTCCCTTTAGTGCTAGTGCTACTATACCACTAGAATATGTGCATTTTTTGTCAACTTTTCAGCACAAACCTTCACACCAAAAGATAAAAGGTGAAAAAAGAGCACGAATTAAGGTTAACTATATGGCTAGTCAAAAGAAACAGGCTTAATCAACAAGGCTTTTAAATAAGATTTGATAGCAACCAGCCAACCATATTACACAACAGTATATGATAAACTTAATTTTTGTAATTTTTTTTCAGATATCATACCTTCATACCTAAGCTAAACTCCACCAGTTCAGCTTAGAAAATATAGTAATGGTAACTCTAAACCGAACTAAAGCGACCCTCTTCACACCAACCACTCACTGATTTCTAAATCTTATACATGTCAACATTTGACTAAGACCATCCAAATATCTAATTTTCAGGTGAAGTCAATCATGGAGAAAAGCAAGTCAATTATACTCACAGGCCACTCAATTGGAGGCTCCATTGCTTCTCTAATGGCTTTATCATTTCTCTGCTATCTGGAAACAATTCCTCCACCTCCATCAACGCAAATCCTCTGCATAACCTTTGGCTCTCCTCTTCTAGGCAACAAGTCCCTCTCCAAATCCCTCCTCAGACAAAGATGGGCCGGAAGCTTCTGCCACGTCGTCTCAAAACACGACATCGTCCCGAGACTCCTCTTCGCTCCGCTCGGTTCCTTCAACACCCAACTACATTGCCTTCTACAGTACTGGCAACTCTCGATCACGTCTCCTCGTTTTGGGTCGTCTGTTCTTCAGATACCGGACGAGGACAAGTCTCGGCTGCTCGGGATTGTGTTGGCCTATACCGAGAGCCAGGCGAACGCACCGGATGAGCCCGGAGGGAGGGGCTCGTTTTGGCCGTGTGGCAGCTACGTGTTTTGTTCGGAGGAAGGGGCAGTTTGTGTTGATAATGCAGTTGCAGTGGTGAAGCTGTTGCATTTGATGTTGGCTACCGCTACTCCAAAGTCGTGTGTTGAGGATCATCTTAAGTATGGAGAGCATGTAGAGAGCATTTCTTTGCAGTTTTTGCATAGTAAGGACGTCATTCGGGGGACCCTTCCCGAGCCAAGCTATGAAGCGGGGATGGTTATGGCATTGGAGTCGATGGGTTTGGACTGCCAGGTATGTATGTTCCTTTCGCTTTTAAAGAACATTGAAAGAATTCCAAGTCTGAAATGCACAGCTTAATTTAGGATAATGCATTGATATAGTTCATGACATCCAAACAAACCCTAATATAACCCAAATTGGGTAGGATCAAAAGAATAATAGATCCACAAATTGCATGCCTTTGAGCATTTCACATGTGCAGTTGATCACCTTGCTGAACCCACCACTTACCTTGCAGGAATCGATTTCAGAATCCGCCATAGACTGTCTAAAAATGGCGAAACAAATGGGCCTAACCCCGAACCTAAACAGCGCAAAACTCGCCATCAGTCTCTCTAAGATAACTCCCTACAGAGCGCAAATCGAATGGTACAAAGCCTCATGCGACAAGTCAGACGACCAAATGGGGTACTACGACTCCTTCAAGCAAAGGCAAGCCTCAAGGCGCGACTCCCAGGTAAACATGTTCAGGCTAAAGCTCGCCACCTTCTGGAACGACGTCATTTCCATGATCGACAACAACAAGCTTCCACACGACTTCCACAAACGTGCCAAATGGGTCAACGCCTCCCACTTCTACCAGCTCCTCGTCGAGCCGCTTGACATCGCAGAGTACTACCGGAGTGGGGCCCACTTCAGTAAAGGCCATTACTTGAAACACGGGAGGGAGAGGCGGCACCAGATTATCGACAAGTGGTGGAAGGGGAGGAAATCGGAGAGCGGAAGCGGGGAGAGGAGTAAGTTTGCTGGCTTGACTGAGGACTCTTGCTTTTGGGCTAGAGTGGAGGAAGCAAGGGAGTTGCTTGAGAAGGTTAGTAGGGAGAGGAGCTCGATCGAGTTGTGGAACGAGATCGAGTCGTTTGAGAGGTCTTTTAGGGGGATGATTGAGAGCAAGGAGGTTTCAAAGGATGTTCTTGCTAAGAATTCAAGTTATAGCTTGTGGGTGGAGGAGTTAGATGAGTTGAGATCACAGGTGAAGCAGTTTACTTCTAGGGTTCCGGGATTTTTGGATGGGAAAGTTGTGCCTTGATTAAGATATTATTGTGCTTGAATTTCAATCAGGAGATTTATGACACCAGGGGGGAACTAAGAAGGGAAATGGTATAAAGAATGTGCGTGTATATATAGCTTTCAGACGTTTTATGTAGCATTCATTTTATCTATTTCCATTATGAAGTATGAATTGACAAAGCTAGGGGTAGTGTGTGGATTTAGTTTTGCACAAAAATACTCGCGAGTTTAGTGAAACTTGAAACAAGAATTCCTATCTAATTTCTAAAAACCAATTCAACATGAACCGTGTTTTTTTGGTCCGGAAGAGGGCGATCGAACGCCCAAGTACTCCATTAATATAATCAAAGGAAGTTCCAAACTCGGGTGCTAACTCAACATACATTATGGAAGATATGTAAGCGGCATTTCTACCAAAAAAAAAAAAAAATGTAAGCGGCACTTTCCATTTTCTCGAGGGGTAACTTTATTAAAAAGAGAAAAACTAGGCTAAGTAGTAATCAAACGAGGAATAGTTTGATCCCTAAAATCATCAAACAATAATAAAGAAATCCTCTGATACTGAGTATCTTGAATCTACTAAAGAATTTGGATAACTGAGCTAATGTTCGATTGAAGAACAACAACTCATGGAACTCACCTGATGATCGATTGCAAAAGAGGAATCACGATCAACAAAATGAGCTCTAATGGACAATTGAACTGAGAGAATTAGATGAGAAAGATTGAGAAAAAAGAAGAATTGATTATTATTCAGAATGATCTCATTACATGCGCCATATAGCTATATAAACACTCCTCTGGCGTGTTTAACAGAAATGTAACAAATCAACAAGATTATGACACGTGTCTAAACATACACCCTTGATTACATTCTGTTACACAAGCTGATAAGCTGTATCAAATCTTCCCTCGTTGAAGAACCTTGACCACAAGGTTTGATTCAAGCTTGAAAAGTAGGAAACCGCTTCAACAGATCATAGTAATACTCCTATGTTGCTTCTTCAGTAGGTTGCTTAGCCCATTTAACTAAAACCTGGGTTGCAGCTTTTCCCTGTCGATTAACCATCTTCCTCTCAAGAATACACTCTAGCGTTTTAACCAAAACATCCATAAGAACAGAAGGAAGAGTAGTAGATGATGAAGCAGTACCAATGTGTTGTTTCAATTCTGAAACATGAAACACTTGGTGAATTTGAGAAGAGGAAGGAAGCTCCAATTTATACGCAACTTTCCCCACCTTATCAATGATTCTGTAAGGCCCATAATACTTCGGTTGTAACTTCTTAGATGATCTCAAAACCACAGTTTGCTGGCGATAAGGCTGGAGTTTAACAAATACCAAATCACCAATATCAAAATTCCTATCAGTTCTGTGTGAATTTGTCGTCTGTTCCATTCTATGATGTGCACGCAACACATGAAATTTGAGAATTTTGATCATGTTCTCACGCTCCTGTAAACTCTTAGCGACCACATCCACTTTTGATTCACTAGGTAGATAAGGAAGGTGATGTGGTGGAGCCAGAATTCGGCTAATGGAAGCCATTTGCTCCACACACGAGGTCGATCACTTGTCATACACCTCAAATATGTCTCAACACATTTGTTCACTACCTCTGTTTGGCCATCCGTTTGAGGGTGATAAGCACTGGACAAGTTCAAAGAAACCCCTTGCAAGGTGAACAATTCTTGCCAAAACTCACTGAGGAAAACTATATCTTGATCACTTACTATGGATCTTGGAAAACCATGTAATTTGAAAACATTGTCGAGATAAGCTTGTGCCACAGAAGAAGCAGAATAAGGGTGAGCAAGGGCTATAAAATGAGCTGCCTTACTTAGTCTGTCAACTACTACGAAGATCACTGATTTCCCAAAGGATAAAGGTAAACCAGTAATGAAATCCATGGATATATCAGTCCAAATGGATTCAGGTATGGGTAGAGGTTGAATTAATCCAGGTGTTGCACCATTATCATATTTGCACCTTTGACACACCTGACAACTCCTGATATAGCTTTGAATATCTTTCACCATACCTTTCCAATAAAACAGACTCTTAACCCTTTGATATGTCACATCTCGTCCAGAATGTCCACTTGTGCCAGAACAATGTAACCAATTTAAAATCTTATTTCTGAGATCCACATCCTTAGGAACCACCAACTTGCTTTTCCTTCGTAACAAATCTTTATGCCAGGAGTAATGTTTCTTTGCTCGAGGATTACTCTTAAGAGATTCAATTACTTGCTTGACTTGAGAATCAGATTCATAGGTCATCTGAATTTGTTGAAGAATATCACATTTAAGGACTGATAAGGCCATATGAAGAATATCTGCTCCATCTACTCGTGACAAAGCATCAGCGGCCAGATTTTCCTTTCCCTCTCTATACTGGATCTCGTAATCAAACTCAAGCAGTTTGGGAAGCCATTGCTGCTGTATTGGAGTGTTGAGTCGTTGTTCTAACAAGTACTTAAGACTACACTGATCAGTTTTGATGATAAAATGACCAACCAACAGATAATGTCGTCACTTCTGAACTGCAAACACCACAGCAAGTAGCTCTTTTTCATATATTGACAAGTGCAATTGCTTACCCTTAAGATGGCGGCTAATATATGCTAGAGAATGACCCTCCTGCATTAAGATTGCCCCAATTCCATGAGTAGATGCATCAGTCTCAACCAGGAAAGGTTTATCAAATCGAGGTAATGCCAATGCAAGAGCTTCACATAAAGCTTTCTCAAGAGTGGAAAAGCCAGTTTCAGCTTCCTCATTCCATTCAAAAGCATATTTTTTTGTGAGTGTAGTTAATGGTCGAGCAATCACACCAGAATTCCTCACAAAACGTCTATAATAGCCAGCTAATCCTAAGAACCCTCTCAGTTGCTTGAGGTTTCTAGGTGTAGGCCAATCCAACACAACTTTAACTTTGCTTGGATATGTGGACACACCTTGTGCAAAGATAAAATGACCAAGATATTCCACCTTATCAGTAGCAAAAGAACACTTGCTTCTTTTAGAAAACAAGTGATTGCATCTCATGACTTCAAATACAGCCTTTAAGTGTTCCACATGATCACCCATTGAAGAACTATAAATCAGTATGTCATCAAAGAAAATCAGCACTGATTTCCTCAAAAATTCTCTAAACACTGCATTCATCAGACTTTGGAAGGTAGCTGGTGCGTTGGTTAGCCCAAACGGCATAACCAAATACTCGTAGTGGCCATTGTGAGTTTTGAAGGTTGTCTTATGTACATCAGATGGATCCATTCGAACTTGATGATAACCAGACCTGAGATCAATCTTGGAATAAACTGATGACCCTCCCAATTCATCCAATAAATCTTCAATGACGGGAATGGAAAATCTATCCTTGATTGTTAATCCATTTAATCTGCGATAATCAATGCACAATCTCCACGGTCCATCTTTCTTTTTGACTAGAACCACATGGGAAGCAAACGCACTGGAACTAGACTGAATGATGCTATCTTTAAGCATTTCTTGCACCATTTTATCAATTTCATTCTTTTGATAAACAGCATACCTGTATGGTCGTTGATTCACATGATTAACTCCCTCTATCAACGGAATCTTGTGGTCAAATCCTTTTCTGAATGGAGGCAACTGAATTGGCACTTGGAAAATATCATCATACTGTTGAAGCAAAGCAGAAATATCTGTATCAACACCCTCTGTTTCAGAAGCATCAACTGCACATAACTCCATATCAGTACCTTCCACAACAGAAGAGATGCATAACATTGCAATTTGCATCTGTTGTGCATCACTCCTATTGACCCTCTTAGCCCTTATCTCTCGTACTGAACCTTGCTTGAGACCATTCAACAGAATTTTCCTACCATTTATCTTGAATTACATAACTAAATTTTTGAAATCCCATTTAATAGGACCAAGCGTTTCAAGCCACTGAATCCTCAGCACCATATCACATCACCCTAAGGGTATGACCATTAAATCAGCCTTGAATGTAGATTGCTGAAAATGCCACTCAAAATTCTCAATTTTTGCACTGACTTGCAAAGAACTACCATCTGCTACTGTAACCTTGGTAGAACCAGCAGGATGCAATTTACAACCCAAAGTTTCTGCAACTTTCCTGTCAATGAAATTATGTGTACTTCCTGAATCGATAAGAATGAACAAAGCCTTCTTACCACACATTCCTTTCACTCTCATAGTGCAAAAATCAGATACACCAGCTACATCATTTACAGAAATTTGCATTTGCTCTTCCATTTCCTCTGATGCTCCTTGATAAACCTCCTCAGAATCAAATTCTTCATCCAGATCGAGCATATACAACTGTGTCTTTTTGTGCTTCAAATGATGGCCTGGTGTATACTTCTCGTCACAATAATAACACAGCCCTTTAGACCTTCTTTCATTCATTTCCTCACTAGTAAGAAACTTCCTGGGAATAGTTGGCTTACTTCCTAGAATTCCCTCCGATTTTGCATCTGATTCCTTCTTAGAAAAAGCAAAGTTCTTATTGTTGCTCCATATGGCTTTGTTGTTGCCATGAGATTGACCAAACTGCTTCTTAGGATGCGCTGATTCAAATAGCTTCCCAAGCATGAAACAATGCCTCACAGTATTTGGTTGGAACATTCGTACATGCATTTGCGTTTCAGTTCTTATTCCAACAAGGTAAGCGCTTACCAAGTAATCCTCTGGCAAGATTACTCGAGTTCTGATTGCCTCAAACTGGTCATGATACTCACAGATTCCCTGTGTTTCTTGTAAGTTCTTCAACTTTGCTATCGGATCATCCAACAACTCTCCAAATCTTTCCAAAATTACAGACTTGTAACTAGGCCAATCTTGCAAAATTCTCTGACCAAATTCTGTCTGAGCAAACGCCTGATGCCAAGTTGCTGCCTGATCATCAAAATGAATCGATGCCAAATCAACCTTCAATTCTGGAGGAGTATGGTCGATGGAGAAGAATTGATCAATCTTGAACAACTAGTCCTTCACCTTATCACCATTGAACTTGGGAAAATCGATTTTAGACAATCGAGTTACACCAGAATACCCTTTCCTGATCCTTCCGTGTTTCTGATGTGATCCCATGAACGAATTATCAACCTCCCGAACTTGCTCGCTCGAACTAGCATTGATCGGAAGAGATTTGATCACTGCGAATAAAGAAGTCAATCCTTCCTTGAACTCAGAATCCATCTTCCGCATTCGTGTTTCCAGATCTTCAAATCTTGAAGCCACAACCCCTTCTGCTTCACGGATTGCTGCTTCCCTCAACTGTTCTTGTGCTCTCGTCATGGTCGCAGGACGCCGGCTCTGATACCAATGATACCGAATTTCTTGAATCAACTAAAGAATTTGGATAACTGAGCTAATGTTCGATTGAAGAACAACAACTCATGGAACTCACCTGATGATCGATTGCAAAAGAGGAATCATAATCAACAAAACGAGCTCTAATGGACAATTGAATTGAGAGAATTAGATGAGAAAGATTGAGAGAAAAGAGGAATTGATTATTAATTATTCAGAATGATCTCATTACATGCGGCATATAGCGATATAAACTCTCCTATGGCGCATTTAACAGAATTGTAACAAATCAACAAGATTATGACACGTGTCTAAACATACACCCTTGATTACATTTTGTTACACAAGCTGATAAGTTGTATCATCCTCACAGGCGAGGCAAGCAAAACTTGGAAAACAACAGGAAATAAAAACCCATTAGACGCGAGGATGTCAGCTTTAACGTTTGCCTCTCGATACACATGACAAAATCGGACATTTCAATTCCTACTAAAGAAGCCTTGGTATTGAGACACCAAGTTGTACAATGGGTGACATTTATTGACTTTAGAATTGAAAAGATTAGTAATAAGATGAGAATCAGACTCCAATATGACCGGTTTGAAGCCCTTTTCCCAAGCGAACTTGATCCATTCAGCACTCCCCAAAGCTCCGCCATCGTCACCGAGAAAGCCCCAATGTTGAGAACGAAGCCTCCTATCCAGTGCCCATTGCTATCTCTCAAAATCCCTCCCGCAAAAGCCGAGCCATCATCTCTTACCGATCCGCCCGTGTTCATCTTAATCCACCCCTCCTCGAGCTTATGCCAAGAAACAACCTGCAAACTTTTGGACCTAGAAATAATCGAGCTAGCAGACTTACTTGAAACCTGAGCATACTCGCCTGATTTGGACCTAATAAACATAATAATAACACAACAATCCTTTGTTGCTGGTTTAAGGTTTATATCTGCACTGGATCAGCTTAATCCTATATATTTATATTATATATCATATGAAATTAAGTTGAAATTTTGATTGAAATGGCTGGGTGATTAATTTGTGCAGATAACGGTGGTGGTATGAGGCCTGACAAGATGAGACAGTGCATGTGCATGTCCCTTGGATATTCAACAAAGAGTAAACTTGCAGACACCAGTGGTCAATGTGAGCCCCCCTTAGCTCTATCACACTCTGCACAGCTTCTGGTATTCATCTCTGGACATTAATTTATATACAGATGGAAATGGAATTAAGACTAGCACCATGAGACTTGGGGCGGATGTGATTGTGTTCTCATGCTGTCAGGGGAAGGATGGATCATGGTTGATTTTCTCTCTTACCTAAATCCTCATTCATACTTCATTGAATACTGACTGATGCCTTTTTAAGGAGCACATGAATGGAAGACATTGTAGTGCCTATGGTAAAGATTATTAATATGTGGTACTCTTGTTCCCCCGTTTGATTTGCTCAAAAGCATCCAACTTCATACTTACTTTTATATATACCCTCTGAAACACAAGGTTGACTTTGTTTTTTGGGTAAAAAAACACAAGGTTGACTTTGAGAGAAGAGAGCAACAATATAGATTCGAAATATAATAATAATAATAATAATAATAATAATAGAGTAGTGCTCGGCGGCCCGGCACTTTTTGCTCAACGGCCTGGCTTTTTGTTTTGTTAATTACAATTTTTTCCCTTTTATTTATAGTATCTATATTTCATTCCCGTTATCTTAGATAATTATAAAAGTAATCAGTAAGTTATAAAAAATAATAAAAAAATATCTTTAGATTAAAAAATATTAGCTTTATCAAATATCTTTTTTCTTAGTTTATCTTAGTATCGCTTAATTTAATATAGGTCCTGTAATTTGGTATCAGAGCCATACCAAACTCTATTGTAGAAGACAAATTATCAAGTCGACAAGCTGGAAATTTTTGATAAATGTCCTAATCGAGAATCTCCACATATTAAACATCTAAAAATTGGCGAAAAACATTATGAAGCTATACTAAACACCATTGTCGACGACATCGCAGAATTAAAAAGTTGTATTTTAGACTAAGTGAGAAAATTCAAAAAATTAAAGAAGAACTTACTTTAGTCCAACGAATCCACCTAGAAGAAAACCAAAAAATTGATGTTGCACTTACTAACGAAATTAGACACCAAGGTACTATTACTAAAACAATAGTAGGTAAAAGATTGACTTAGTTTCCACATAAGTATCCTTTTCAAAATCAAAACCCATTAAAAACGTTCTCAGTCCCCAACTTAAAAATTGAAAAGAAAACCGAATCTGAAGAGGAAGAATCATGAAATAGAGAATAACTCTAAGTTACTAGAAAATATCTTGGAAGAATCTGGTATAACGAGTAGCGAAGAATCTGAATATGGTACTGAAGAAGAAGAAATGTAGCAACAAATGGGATTAATAAAATTAAAAGATATGGAAACAATACCCATTAACGAAGTCAAAAGAAGAGTAGATAAAATTATTGGTAAAAAGGTGTTAGACTGTGATGAAGTCGAAGAAGAGATAACACCTATAATGTTAGAAGAAATAAATGAGGCAAACAGATCCTACTATAAAAAATATGAAGAAGGATCATGTAGCTATCAAAGGCCCAATGTTAAACCTAAGGAGTTTCTAGAAAAAAACGGCTAGATTTGGAGTAAGGATTATGCCCAATCATCGACCTAATAAAAAAGAACTCACTTTACAACCAATAAGTGAAACTGGATATAACCTAAATCTAGATGGCGTAAGAAGACGAGAAGAAGTATTAGATTTCTGGAAGAAAAGCATGATGAGTGTCTTAAACCTAAATACAGATTGGAGATCCTCAAATTTTTTAAATTACATAGAACATAGTCTGTATGGGATAGTAGCTGACTGGTATGAAGGAATACCTGAAGAATATAAAGAAAATCTTAGAACAAAGGAATCTCCAACAGAAATGTTTACCACATTATGTGAAGCTATAGACGAAGAGTTTGTTGGAGAAAGAGATGAAATTGACAAAAAATTTATCGAGTGGCAAGGAAAGTTAAACACTCTTGAAATCTGTAATATGAGATATTTGGATAACTATCTCTCTGAATTTGAACATTATTATTATAAGATAGGAGAGAACCAGACTAATCTTCAAATGCTCTTTGACAAACTCCCAAAACCTATTAATGAAGAAATTAGTGATGGATACCACGAATGAAAAAATATGTATAATTCTAGAGATACTTTGTGTAATAGAACGAAATTTATAAAAAGATGGGTAGAAAAGAAATGTCGAGAAGTAAAAGGAACACAACAAATGAAAAGACAATTTCTACCATGCTGGGATTTACCAAATGAATGGGGATGTGATAGAAGAGATAATCAAAGAAGAAAGAATTATAGAAAGAAAAGCTTCAACAAACAAAGAGGAGAGAAATATCATAAGAAATATTATAAGAAATCGTTTACTAAGAAAAGAAGGTTTTTTAGGAAAGCTTCTTACTGCCCTGAAAAGAAAAGAAATTGCAAGTGTTGGGCATGTGGAGAAACGGGACATTATGCTAATGAATGCAAATCTAGGAAAAACAATAAGTTAGCAGAAGCACTAGGAAGTATGGATTACATTGAAATATCCGAGGACGAAGCTATTGAATTAGCTTTAAGCAACAACAAAGGAGTTGTTGAAGTAGTTGAGGAAGAAGAAGGTGAGGAGTCGGATTATGAGGAAGTCAATGAGATGATGCAAGGAGAGGAAATAGATTCTTCAAATTTCACCGAAGAAGCCTTAGATTCAGGTGGAGAAATGACCACTTTAGCTCAACTCCAAGAAGCAGAATCATCCATAGATGAAGAACAAATAGAAAGCATGCGAAAATCAGGGGTCGAATTCCCGGTTATCGCTAAAGAACAGTTCTTCAAGAGACATTTCTTCCCAGCATTCTCTAAATTCGTGTGCGAAGAAATGCTAGGAGATATAGTAATAAAAAATAACGAAAATCAAGCTACTGAAATCAACCTAATTAATTGGAAAAATATTCAAAAACACAACAAGGATAAAAAGTACAAATATATTTATGTGTGTGGAATCCAAATATTCATCACTCCTCTACAAAATTTTGGTAAATATGTGCATTACATTAACTTTGTTTGTGACACTAGGCACAAGAAATTTAGTGACCAAACTATTAGTGGAGTAGTGTGTAACTTGAGTCAAGGACCAGTGTCTTGGATATGTAGACCAAACTATTATGTTAGTTTAGAAGACCAATTTGCATCTAAGTTTTTATCGTTAAAACTGTTAACTGAAGGGATTAATATGCATAAGGGAACTTGTCCTCTACAGTTAAAGTGGAAAGTAGTATATAAGTTAGAAAATACCACCAATGCTCCACTTAGAACCCAAATGGTAGAAGCTGATAAATATGAGATTAGTGGACCAGGACAATTAGCACTACCCGTTAAAGTAAAGTCGGAGCAAATTAATTTAAAAACAGTTTGGGTAAATGCCTTTGAGAACTATTGAAGGGTTTCTTGAACAAATAAATTTATATCAAGACCCCGCTGAGTACAGGGAGTCAGGTTCGTCCACGGGAATGAGATTAGGGCCTAAGATTAGTTGATAAACTAAGAAAAGAAAATAAACACGAAGGGGCACAAACACACAAGAACACAAACGAAGGAACTAGGCTCGAGCACGACCTTGGTGGGGTCGAGATCAATGCAATTCAATGAGTTAAATCAAATATAAAAAAAGGAATCCTAGGGCTAGGGCTACCACAACAACAACCATACATGCTTTCAACAAGAATTCACAACTATCATGCTATCTAGATCATAGAAAAGTCAACTGTCGCAAACAATTCAAGTTATTCAATCAACTGTCGCAAATTAAACAACTTTCTATCTATCTTTCAACCTAGGAATATCAACTTTCGCAAATAATCCTATTAGATCTAATCAAGCAATCAACTTTACACTTTTGCTTTTAGGTTAATTGCAAGATATTGCCTCAACTTTCGCAAAGGTATTAAGCACAAGATAGATAGATATGATCTTCAAGCATTCAAGTCATGAATTCAAATTTAGACATGCATGATTGTGTTGGGTTTTCACCCAACCCTAGAATCTAAGAAAACTACTCACACATGGAAAAGAAAGAAGAAGACATGATCAAATTAAAACCACAATTCAAATTAAAACCACAATTCAAATTAAAACTAAGAAGTCCTCAAGCAATAATCATGCAAAATCAAGACCAATAACACAATCTTCAAGCATAGCCTTTATCAAAACATTTTAAGAACAAGAGAAAAGATAGACAAGTAATTTTAACATCATCACATATGTATGAGTCTCAAACATAGGCAATCACAATCCAACCTCACAAGGGATTTTAATGTGTTTCACTCATCTCTCATGTGTTTAGGCTTATTAATATCAACTCTCAACTCAATCTTTTATGCAACATCAACTTTATCATTGAGACTTATATCACCAATCTCTCTACCTAGAGAAGTCAAAACACACCAATCATCATAAGAACTTAGGCACAATGAAAAACTTCATAGAAGCTTCCATTCAGCCGGGTTGTAATGGGGCTTGGTAAAGACAATAAGGCGTGGAAATATTTTGGCCATGTGGTGCTAATAAAATTCGGGAATCAAAGACTCCTAAATACTCACATTTACCAAAACTCTCAAAAAAAATCTTTTACCAAACTCACTCTTCTTTATGCACTTTTCTTTCACTCACCCATTTATCCCAATTTATCTTGCTTACAAACACTAAGGAAATTTGGTTCATGCACACTTTCATTTTAAGCTCCTTTTTTTTTTCTTTGCTTTCTTTCTCTCCCTTATGATTTTCATTTTTTTTTCATGGGAGATCGGCCGATTTTCTTTCTTTCTTTGCTAGTGTATTCAGGGAACCAAACTCCTTTTACATAACAAACTGCAAGATTTTTGACTTTTCCCAACCCATAATTACCCCACACTTGAACCAAACAATCTCACTCAACAAAACTATAACAACCAATACTAAGTCCTAATCCCCGGATAGGGTCAAGCTTATCTTGGCTAGGGAATAATTTTGTGGAGCTAAAAATAAAAGGCTTAAGGCTCAATTTGGATTCAAAAAGAGGATAATGTAAGGGTGGATAAAAGAGAGGATAAAAAAATGGCTTATGAAAAATAAGTCCTTAATCATAATCAACATGCATGAACAATCTCATAGCGGCTTCAAGAAAAAGATAACCATATCAATAACAAGAGATAGATGCATAAAGAGAGCAAATCACACAAGAAAAAGAAGAGGGATTTCTTATGTTCTCCCTATAAGGCCAAAATTCCTCACTAGGTAAAAATCTTGTTGGATTGCAACTACTTCAACTCAAGACAAATATGCTCAATTTCATCACAAGTCAATTTTCACAATCAAAAGCAATTTCTCAAGACTTAGGCTATACTATCCAAATACGCCAAAGGAATTATATGATAAGCATGAAAATTAATTCTCATCATAGGACATCTAAGATGGAGCATTCTTCTATCCTAAAACAAAGAAGCAAATATTTTTTTTTTTGGATTTTTCGACATTTTTCAATCTTTTTTTTTCATTTTTCAAAGTTTTTTTTTTCTTAATAAAACAAACAAACTACAAACAAACAAACAAATAAACAAAGCAAACAACTAACACAAAGACTCAATTATACACGACATGTGAGGTTTCTTCTTCCCCTACCCCATACTTAAATCATGCAATGTCCCCATGCATGAAAATGATATGAAAAAGTAAAGAGAAAAGAAGAAGAAAACTCACAAAGAACTCTTGGAAGCTTGGAGAGAAGATGGAGCTCATCATGGTGAAGATGGAGTGGTTGAAGCTTAGGACCCTGCAAAAATCTCAAAAATTATGTTCCAAACAAAAGTATTCTATCCTAGTCTAAGGAAGGTTAGAAAAATCTAATCTAAAAAATAAAATAAATAAATAATAAAAACATAAATAATAATAAACTAATCTAAAAACCGGGTTGCCTCCCGAAAGCGCTTGTTTAACGTCATTAGCTTGACAACTTACCTGAGCTCAGTCCGAGGTGGTGAGAGCCCATGTGGCTCGGATTTCATGATTAGGTTCCACCGTTGCATAGTACTTCTTCAAGCGGTGCCTGTTGACTTTGAAAATCACTCCGTTCTCATCGATAAGGTCAACCGCCCCATGTAGATAAATGTGGTGAACCGTGAATGGTCCACTCCATCTTGTCTTTAGCTTTACGGGGAAGAGTCGGAGCCTAGAGTTGAAAAGGAGTACTTGATCACCGGCTTTGAAGAGTTTTGGAACAAGCTTCTTGTCATGCCACTTTTTGGTTCTCTCCTTGTAGATCTTAGCATTCTCATACGCCATGAGCCTCAATTCTTCCAATTCTTGCAAGTCCATGAAGCGTTTTGCTCCGGCTGCATCGAGATCCATGTTGAGCTCCTTGAGAGCCCATAAAGCTTTATGTTCAAGCTCGACGGGCAAGTGACATGACTTGCCATACACCAAATTGTAAGGAGTGGTGCGGAGTGGCGTCTTATAAGCGGTGCGGTATGCCCAGAGTGCATCATCAAGCTTTGAAGACCAATCTTTTCGTGATCGGGATACCGTCTTCTCCAAGATGCTCTTGATTTGACGATTTGAAACCTCCACTTGACCACTTGTTTGAGGATGATAAGGCGTTGCTACCCGGTGAGAGACCCCATACTTGGTCAAAAGAGCTTCAAAGCTTTTCTCAATAAAGTGTGAGCCACCATCACTTATAAGAACTCGGGGGACTCCAAAACGGGGAAAGATGGTTGATTTCATGAACTTAGCAACCACCCGAGCATCATTTGTTCTTGTGGCAATGGCCTCCACCCACTTGGAGACATAATCAACTGCTACAAGGATGTACTTATAAGGACCCGATGAAGGGAAGGGTCCCATAAAGTCTATACCCCATACATCAAAAAGCTCAACTTCTAGGATACTAGTGAGCGGGTTCTCATTCCTCCAAGTAATGTTTCCGGAACGCTGGCATTCATCACACCTTTGCACAAACTCATGTACATCTTTAAATAGCGTTGGCCAATACAAGCCACTTTGAAGAATCTTTGTCGTGGTCTTGAATCCTTTTGCATGGCCTCCTGTTGGAAGAGTGTGGCAATGGCGAATGACGCTCTCAATCTCATCATCCGGAATACAACGTCGAAAGATGTGATCACTTCCTTGCTTGAACAAGTAAGGATCATCCCAATAATATTGCTTGACGTCGTGGAGAAATTTCTTCTTGGCTTGAGGGGTTAAATCCGGCGGAATCTCGCCTCCTACAATATAGTTAGCAAAATCCGCAAACCAAGGGGTCTTTGACCCATGTATAGCAAGAATAGAAGAAGGGGGTGAAGATAAGCATGGTAGATTATTAGAACTCGAAAGAACCGAAAAAAAGGGGAAGAGAACTTACCTGCTCAACCCAGGGCAGGGGTCGTGCTCGACCCTAAGGGGGTCGTGCTCGACCCTAAGGGGGTCGTGCTCGACCCTAAGGGGGTCGTGCACGACCCTGGCAGGGTCGGTCCTGAGGCCTCCACTTCTTCACTAGCCTTGTCTCCATGGGTCTTATTGTTGCTTTGCAAAAGAGTCTCATCGGGGCGTGTATCATTGATGGGAATTGATCTGCCGGACTCCTGAATATGCTCAAGGGGTAGTCTTGATAGGTGATCCGCCACTAAGTTCTCCGCTCCCTTCTTATCTCGGATTTCGTGATCGAATTCCTGCAATAAGAGCATCCAACGAAGCAACCTAGGCTTGGCTTCTTTTTTCTCCATTAAAAATCTAACCGCAGCATGGTAAGTATAAACAATCACCTTAGAACCTACTAAGTAAGAGCGAAATTTTTCAAAAGCAAACACCACGGCGAGAAACTCTTTCTCGGTCGTAGTGTACTTACTCTGGGCTTCATCGAGCGTCTTACTTTCATAGTAGATGGCATGAAGCTTCTTGTCCTTCCGCTGCCCAAGAACCGCTCCTATGGCATAGTCACTAGCATCACATATGATCTCGAAGGGAAGTGACCAATCCGGTGATTGCATGATAGGGGCTGTCACAAGGGCTTTCCTCAACCTGTAAAACGCGTCAAGACAATCTGGAGACATGCTAAACACTACATCTTTCATTAGTAGGTTAAGCAATGGTTTAGCAATCTTAGAAAAGTCTTGAATAAAGCGTCTATAGAAACCCGCATGCCCCAAAAAGCTCCTAACGTCTTCAACGGAGGATGGAGGGGGCAATTTCTCAATAAGCTCAATTTTTGCCTTGTCCACCTCAATCCCGCGTTTAGACACTAGATGTCCTAAAACAATTCCTTCTCTAACCATGAAATGACACTTTTCCCAATTAAGCACAAGGTTAGTCTCCTCACATCTTTTAAGGACTCTAGAAAGATTAGCAAGACATGAATCGAAAGTGGAACCATAAACTGAAAAATCATCCATAAATACCTCCACTATTTCTTCAATCATGTCGGAGAAGATGGCCATCATACATCGTTGAAAGGTGGTCGGGGCATTGCATAACCCAAAAGGCATCCTCCTATATGCAAACGTCCCATAAGGACAAGTAAATGTCGTCTTCTCCTGATCATCGGGGTGAATGGGAATCTGCCAAAAACCACTATAGCCATCCAAATAGCAAAAGTAATTGTGTTGGGCTAAGCGTTCTAGGACTTGGTCAATGAAGGGGAGTGGAAAGTGATCCTTCCTAGTGACACTATTAAGCTTCCTATAGTCTATGCACATTCTCCACTTAGTGGTGGTCCTAGTTGGAATCAACTCCCCTTTTTCATTTTCAACCACCGTCATTCCCCCTTTTTTTGGAACCACATGTACGGGGCTAACCCATTTACTATCGGAGATAGGAAATATGATACCGGCATCTAGCATCCTAAGAATTTCCTTTTTCACTACCTCTTTCATGTTAGGGTTTAGCCTACGTTGATTCTCAATAGTGGGTTTATGATCATCCTCCATATAAATTCTATGCATGCACAAAGAGGGTGAAATACCACTAAGTTCCTCTAATGAATACCATATGGCTTTCCTATGGGTCCTAAGCACATCAAGCAATTTATTCTCTTCTTCCATACTCAAGTTAGCATTAATAATAATGGGAAGAGTAGAATTAGGACCAAGAAAAGCGTACCTCAGGGAGTCGGGGAGCTCCTTAAGCTCGAGAGTGGGTTCGGGCAAGCTAACTTCCTCCTCAAGCTCCGCTTTGAGTGCCTCCAAGACAAGGAATTGCTCCTCACCTTCGTCCAGAAGGGTCGTGCACGCCCCTTGGAGGGTCGGTCCTGAGACCCTAAGATCGTGTGGTAGAGGATCCCAAGCCAAGAATTTCTCCGTTGGGTTTTTGCACTCAATGTAGTCAGAGCGGGTGTATAGCATCTTGACTTCCTCCTGATTTGACTCCTTCATTGTGGGGTTGAACCGAAACTCAACCACCTCCTCTCCAATGTTGAATGTGAGAAGACCGTTCTTGACATCTATGATGGCTCCCGCTGTGGCTAAGAATGGCCGTCCGAGAATAATGGGCACGGGATCCTCAGGCATCTCCATTACTATGAAATCATTGGGCACAAAGAACTTCCCAACTTGAACCGGGAAATCATCCACCACTCCTGTTGGCTTGACACACGACCCATCCGCCATGTATAGCCTCATGTTCACCGGTACTAAGGGCCCCATGTTGGTCTTGGACCAAATTGAAAGTGGAAGCAGACTCGTACTAGCACCTAGATCACACAAAGCTTTGAAACGGTAAGCTCCAATACCAATTGTAATAGCAAACTTACCTGGGTCGCCTAGCTTCTCGGGAAGCTCCAACGATCTCACTTCATTTGTTAATTCCGACATGGATTGCTTTCTAGATAAGATCTCCTTCAAGAATTTAGTATAGGCAGGCATTTCATTCAAAGCCTCAGCAAAAGGAATGGAAAGATTTAAGCCTTGAAGCAACTTAACAAAGCGCTTGAATTTACCTTCCGTTGAGTCTTTAGGTTTCTTAGAAGGGAAAGGAAGTACTTTAGATGGAGATTGAATGGAACAAGAAGGGTTAGAAGACTTACCTGGCGAAGGGTGGTCAAGCTCGACCCCTGGAGGGTCGATCACCTCTTCTTCCTTATTATTATCACCTTCAGGAACGACCCTCAAGGGGTCGGTCCTGAGAGGTCCAATCTCTGTGGGGGTCGTGCTCGATCCTGAAGGGGTCGGTCCTGAGGCTTGCTCCTTCTCCCTATGCTCGGTTGGCTCGGGCAACGCCTTGCCACTCCTTAGGTGCATGGCTCGGAATTCCCCATTGCTTTCTTGGCCTTTAGGATTCTCCTCGGGGCGGCCCAGGAGTTGTCCGTAAGGTCTTGGGATTTGAGTAGCTAGTTGTCCAAGTTGGGAATCGACATTTTTCCTCCATGAGTCAAATTCACCAAACCTTGCATGAACACCTTTCATTTGCGTAGTAAGCTCGGCTCGTACTCCATTGACCTCAGCTCGGACTTCATTGATCCCGGTATGGACGCCATTGATTCCTTCTTGCAGCCCTTGCACCCATGATGGCGGCTCTTGATAACCCGGAGGATGGTAGGGAGGGGGACGTTGCTCTTGTTGGGGTTGCTTGTATTGGTCATAATTGGAATTGCCCCAAGATGGTTGAGCATTGTTCCTCCCTACATAATTGTTTTGGTTCCTACCTCTCATGTAGTTCGCCTCATAGGCCTCAGCGGCTCTTACTTGCTGCAGGTTAGTGCAATTGGAAGTAGTATGGGCGGAAGACCCGCATTCTTGACAAGATGAAGAAGATTTAAAGTAACTTACTTGCTTTTTCAGACGATTGATCTCATCTTGCATGAATTGGAACTTCACATCCCGATCAACCACATCGGATTGTGGTTCATACAACTTCCTCTCCGTCGGCTTTGCTTGTTGGGTTCCATACATAGCATCATAGTTGGTTAGCTTATCCAACAAAGCCCAAGCTTGATCGGGATCCATCTCAATGAACCCACAATCGGTGTGGAGGTTGATTCTGTCCTTTGTAGCCGCATTAATGCCTTGAAAGAAGATCTCTTGGAGAACATAGGGAGGTTGCCCATGAGTAGGGCATTGGCGTAGAAGCTCTTGAAATCGTTCCCATGTCTCCACAAGCGTCTCATTGGGGAGTTGATGGTAGGAGGTGATGCGCTTCCTAAGCTCCGTTGTTTTTGCCGGTGGAAAGAACTTGGTCATGAATAGATCATGCAAAGCCTTCCACGTTGTAATAGATCTTGGTGGCAAGCTCTCCAACCAACTCAAATCTTTTCCTGCAAGAGACCACTTAAAAGCCTTCAAGAGAACATATTCAAATGAGACACGGTCAGCAGCAATAGTGTCACATATATCAGTAAAGTTCTTAATATGCTCCATTGGGCATTTAGTGGGTTTCCCCTCAAATTGAGAACGCTTGATTAAGGATATGAAGTGAGATTTAATCTCAAAAGTGCGGTCGATCTCTGGGAGCACTATCGCCGATTCGGGCACCCTCAGTTCTGGGTGCATGTATTGCTTAGTATTCCTTGGGATAGCGTTCAGTTGCTCCTGGAATCGCTGCGCAGCTGCAGCCTGAGCATATCGGTCTGCTTGCAAGCGCTGCATCTGAGTGCAGAGTTCCTCCATTTGTTGAGCAAGAGTCTTAGTGTCGCCCATTGCTCGTTGTTCTCTCAAACGTCTATGGAAGGACCTCTCAGGTTCGCTGTAGTAGTCAATCTCAAGAGTTCTCCGGGAAGAACGAGATGACATATATTGCGAACAAAAACAAAGAAAACAAAATTAAATAAAAACAAAAGGGTAAGGGCTAGTCCCAAACCCCAAATATCAACTAAACTAGGCACTATTGCTCACTCCCCGGCAACGACGCCAATTTGTTGAAGGGTTTCTTAAACAAATAAATTTATATCAAGACCCCGCTGAGTACAGGGAGTCAGGTTCGTCCACGGGAATGAGATTAGGGCCTAAGATTAGTTGATAAACTAAGAAAAGAAAATAAACACGAAGGGGCACAAACACACAAGAACACAAACGAAGGAACTAGGCTCGAGCACGACCTTGGTGGGGTCGAGATCAATGCAATTCAATGAGTTAAATCAAATATAAAAAAAGGAATCCTAGGGCTAGGGCTACCACAACAACAACCATACATGCTTTCAACAAGAATTCACAACTATCATGCTATCTAGATCATAGAAAAGTCAACTGTCGCAAACAATTCAAGTTATTCAATCAACTATCGCAAATTAAACAACTTTCTATCTATCTTTCAACCTAGGAATATCAACTTTCGCAAATAATCCTATTAGATCTAATCAAGTAATCAACTTTACACTTTTGCTTTTAGGTTAATTGCAAGATATTGCCTCAACTTTCGCAAAGGTATTAAGCACAAGATAGATAGATATGATCTTCAAGCATTCAAGTCATGAATTCAAATTTAGACATGCATGATTGTGTTGGGTTTTCACCCAACCCTAGAGTCTAAGAAAACTACTCACACATGAAAAAGAAAGAAGAATACATGATCAAATTAAAACCACAATTCAAATTAAAACTAAGAAGTCTTACAAATTTCCCCAACTTGTCTTCTAAGTCTTCCCCTTAATCTCCTCAAAGAACGAATTATCAAAACTAGAGAGAGCCCTCCCTTTTTATAGAGGAAAAGGAGCCCTAATTAAACTAGGAAACAAGATAAAACTACTTCCTAAGTTAAAAGATAGAATATATCACAAAAGATCTCGGAATAAGGGAGAAGTCGGCGCCATGCACGACCCACTTTGGGTCGTGCACGACCCCCCTAAGGGTCGGTCCTGAGGCTTTGTAATTTAGTTTGGTCGAGCTAGAACTTGATGGGGTCGTGCACGACCCCTATAGGGTCGTGCCTGAGAGCTTATATCTTGGTTGGGTCGTGCTTGAGTAAAACTTGCGTAGCAGATTCGTTACAACTCCGTTTGACTCGATTCTTTTTCCTATGTTCTTGTAACGAATTCCTCTATCTCTTTCCAAGCTCAAACTTGATCTTCAATAACTTTACTTGAGCACTTAATCTTCAATCTTCTCTTGCAAAGCTCCAAACTCTTCTTTCAAGCTCCAAAACTCCTACAAAAAGACACAAAATACGCGTAGTTTCCGAATCTCAAAGAAATACGAAAACTATGGCAAAAAGACTCAAAAATCTATAACTCTACCCTAAAAACTAACCAAATCTAATATAACTAGGTACTGAAAACCTACCTAAAAAGCGGATATCAAGAACCCTTCAACCACTAAGCATGAAAAGGTTTTAACAATTGATGAGGAAGGAAAAATCCATACAAACTCACAACCTCCAGCAAGTTTAATAAGAAATCGAAGTCTTTCTAGAAGTCAAAGCTCTAGGTTCAATCCTAGTCTTAATCTTGCTCAGAGTAACCAGTTATCCCCTTCAATTAGAAGTGTTAATGAAGAGAGTCCATTCCGAGTAGATGAAGATATTGCTAGTCTTCTAGCAGCATTAAATAGGAAGTTAGAACTTAACAACCTTGGAAGAACACTTCATGAACCAGCTAGACATAGTATAGATCTAGGATCAACATCAATTTCTAGTTCTAGTTCTAGCACTAGCTCAAACCCCACATTTCTTTCAGCAGCACCAGGAGAAGCGTCTACTTCTAGAGCTGATAAAAGGTTAATAGGGTTTAAAAAAAACTATTAGTGAACTTGTCTATGAAGGAGACGAGGAATCAAATATGCAGATAGAAACGTTCATGAGAGTCACTAACCCAAATAGCATATACATCCCTATAATTATATGCATTGAAGGATTTAATGATTATGAATTATGTGCTTTCGTAGATAGTGGATGTTCTGTGTGTTTTGGAAAAAAATCTTTATTCCCAGAATTTATGTGGAAATCAGCATCCAAACCTATTCAGGTCAGAATAGCTGATAATAGTATCATGACTCACTCAGAAGTCATCCTAGATTTACCAATTATGCTAGGGGGTTACCCATGTATAATTCCTATATTATGGGCTACTGAACAAACATCTCATGACATGATATTAGGAAATAATTTCCAAAGGTTATATTCTCCATGTACCCAAAGTTTAGATAAAATGATAGTTATTGTTAATGGAGAATTAGCTTGGGTAAGAAAAATGAAAGAGGCCTATACGCATCAAAAAATTGAATTCACGCGCAGTAAGCGTGGTGAGGAGCATATTGTTCCTACACAAAGAGAATTCGCACTACTAATAGATGAGATAACTATAAAAGAACAGATTATTAGTCAACAAAAGGATTTGTGTAAGGAGTTATACTCTGAAGACCCTTTAAAGTTTTGGGATAAGGATAAGTCATTTGCTAAGATAGAATTAATAGATCCTAAGACTGTTATTAGAGTAAAGCAGATGGTTTACACCTTTAAAGACCAACAAGAATTTAAAGAGCAAATTGATGATTTACTAAAAACGGGTTTAATTAGAGAAAGTAAAAGTCCTCATTCTAGTCCTGCTTTTATGGTTAGAAATCATGCTGAAGAAAAGAGAGGAAAGGCTAAGATGGTTATCAATTATAAGAAATTAAATGATAATACTGTCTTTGATGGATATTATATCCCTAATAAAACAGTTCTATTTAATAGAATACATGGAGCCACATGGTTCTCAAAAATGGACTGTAAAAGTGGATATTGGCAAATTAAGATGGAAGAAGACAATATACCATTAACAACTTTTAGTGCACCACAAGATCATTATGAATGGATAGTTATGCCATTTGGTCTAAAAAATGCACCACAAATATTTCAAAGGAGAATGGATAAAATCTTTAAGAATCTTAAGCATTGTTGTCTTGTCTATATTGATGATATCTTAATCTTTTCCAAGACATTAGAACAGCATATGCACGACCTTAGGGCTATAACTCGAGAATGTGTTAATCAGAGCATCATCTTAGGACAGAAAAAATGTATTTATGCTATGCCAGAGATCGAATTTCTTGGGTTGAAGATTAAAGCTGGACAAATAGTATTACAAGATCATATCCTAGAAAAGGTAGAAAAATTTCCTGATAAAATAGAGGATAGGAAGCAATTAGAAAGATTTTTAGGATGTCTTACTTATGCCTCTGATTTTATAAAAAAATTAGCTAAATTAAGAAAGCCTTTACAAGTCAAGTTGAAAAAAGAAGAAGTTTGGAACTAGACTAATCAGGATACAAAGGTAGTCCAAGAACTTAAAAAATGTTGCATGAATTTGCCAGTATTAACTCTACCCAATGAGGAAGATGAACTTGTTCTTGAAACTGATGCTAGTAATTATCATTGGGGTGCTATTTTGAAATTAAAGAAAGATAACAAGCTTTGCAGGTACAGCAGTGGAAGTTTCAACAAAGCTGAATGTAATTACAGCGTAATGGAGAAGGAGATTCTTGCTATCGTAAAAGGAATTAATAAATTCATAATTTTTCTTTCTCCAAAACCCTTTACAGTGAGAACTGGTTGTAAAGGAATATTGGGATTTATCCATAATAATTTGGATAATATGAAAGCGCAAGGGAGGCTCCTACGTTGGCAATTAGCCCTTAACCAGTTTTCCTTTAATATTGAACATGTGCAGGGATCAAAAAACTCATTAGCAGACTGCTTGACACGAGAACTTGCAAGTGAGAAGAATGGTGAACAGAGTATCACCTCCACAAGGAATTTTAAGAATGTATCACGACTATGGGTACGAGAATTTCTCTCCAGAAGAAATGGTCCAAATAGCCCACAATTCCCTATCTCAGCGTCCATCAAAAACAGAGAGGAGGGAACTTGAGGAGAAAGAAAAGTACCACAAGGGATGGGTGTCACCTCCCAGTCAGTTTAAAATTTCAATAATGGAAGAAGTTAGTAAGAGTAGGTGTCGTTATGGGTATCAATTGGTGAACCATTTGATGACCTTACGAGTGTTAGAATTGGAAATAACCAATAAAATACTTCAGCTCCCTTGGGAGCTCCAAGAAAAGCTGAAGGGTTATTGGAAGTATAAAGAGTTTCCACAATGGTATTCTTACGTGATGAGTAGAGATAGATGTCCGTACTATGATATTTGGGAAGAATGGGGATCTCTAGTTCTCTTTCGTGATAATTCTGGAATTGGAGGAATAAACCTTCCTGGTAATCCTTCTGAAGATATGGGACTTTTCTACATCTATGAATACATCAAGTAGTATCAAAAAACCGATATGCTAATATTCAAAATAGGATTCACCACTTTTATAATTCAGAAGGAGCTTCAACCATATTTTTCAGAAGCAATAGAGTCATCTGATTCAATCCAGGATTACTTATCAGCAATAGAATTTGGGAGATATCTATCGCCCAAAGGTTAAAACTTTATATGGGATAAGCTTATGGATTGGGATCCAGAATATTCAGAAAATTTGATGAAGCAATTAGAGCTCGACTTAGATGAAGATGCTGATGCAGGATGGGAGGATATTGTTGGAGAAGAAGGCATGTATAACATCGAATATTGCATGGATTATTAGCCATCAAAAATCACATCATGATGCCAAGCCACGTGGACCACCAGAAGGAATCTCTTTAGTGTGTTGTCTTTTATTGCTGTTCAGTGTGCTTTTTCTTTTCAGAGTGATGGGCATTGTTTGTGCTTTTTCTTTTCAGAGTGGTGGCACTGTTTGCCATGTGAGTGGATTCCCTGAGACTTTGTCGGTAGCAAATTGTAAAGAGCGTTGATAGAGCATCCAATGCTCTCCTAGGCTCTATAAATAAGACCCTTGTAAGCTGAAGGAAGGGCACCGAAAATCAAAAAACAAAGTTTGAATCTAGAGAAAGAGAAAGAGAAAGCTTTGAATTTGAAAGTGAAGCGGTGTTCCCTCACTATAAGAGTTCAAATCCTTCTATGGATCTTTCTAGTTTGAGTGTTTGAGTGTTTTCAGTGTGTTTGTGTGCTTGTAATCCTTTCAAATTCAATAACAGTTTGTTTTAAGTAAGGGAAAACTACTTAATCGAAAACTATGTCTTGAATAAACCTCTTTCTTGAATACAAATCCTCCATCCACTAAAATTGAGAGATTTTAAGTTAGAGACTACGGTCTGAGGTAGAAAACGAAACAGATCTGTGCTGTTCTTGAGCTAAGGGAGTCCTGGTTGAGGATTAGCAACCCCTAGAAATCCGAAAGCTACAGGAATACCGGAGGTCCAGCGATACTACGCTTAGGTAACGGTCAAACCTCTCTAATTTATAATTTTCTTTAATTACGGAGCATGGTGGGCTTGTGTTCATGGAAAATAGTTTATTCATGTTGTAGTTAGTATATTATGGTAGTTAGTACCATTTAAAGTCATAAAATTTATAAACCGTTTAAGTTTGGATATATTTGTAAAAGTTTAAAACTTTTGGAAAGATCTAATAATTTAACCTAAATTGAAATAAATTTTTGAAAGTGACTTTGTGTCAGCGGGGGCTCTGAGAAGGAGCCTAATAATAATAACACAACAAAAAAGGGTGAATTTCTTCTATGGTCCCTAACCTATCACATAAAGTTCTTATTAGTCCCTAATCTTTGTAAATGTTTTTTTAGGTCCCTAACCTTTGAAAAGTGTTACTATTTGGTCCTTTTTTCATTTTAGACTTTACGTTTAATTACAACCATACACCCAAACTTTATATTTATTTTGAAAAAATACCAATATTTATTTAATTTCAAAAAAATACCTCAATCTACACATTTTAGGACAAAATAATAAATTGTAAATCCATATTTACTCTTTTTTTCAAAAAATAGTATTTTTTATAAAAAAAACATAATTTTAAAAATAAAAGGTGAGTTATAAATATTTATTGCCTCTTATTGAATTTAATATTTATTAAAACATTTTATCAAATTAAAAAAAAAAAACAAATTTTCTCAAAAAAATAAATCTAACTTCCCCTATTTACCCATTAAGTATAAATTTTTTATAAAGTGATTTTTTAATCCATCACTTTTTTGCAATTATTTTATAAACTTCATAAAAATTTGATAAAAGAAACTTTTATATAAAAAAAATCACTCCTTATTTACCCTTTTTTAAAAAAAACTAGCAAAGTGATTTTTTAATCCATTAATTTCTTGCAATTATTTTATAAAATTCATAAAAATTTGATAAAAGAAATTTTTATATAAAAAAATCATCGCTTATTTACCCTTTGTTAAAAAAACATTTCTAGTTTTTCTTAACAAAGGGTAAATAAGGGGTGATTTTATTAAATTCAATAAGAGGGCAATAGAAGAATTTTTTAAATTTTATAAAATACTTTAATAACTATTAAATTCAATAATATGGAAATAAATATTTATAACTCACCTTTTATTTTTAAAATTATGTTTTTTTATGAAAAGTACTATTGTTTGAAAAAAGGAGTAAATATGGAGCGATAATTTATTATTGTTTCCTAAAATGTGTAGATTGAGGTATTTTTTGAAAATAAATAAATATTGGTATTATGACAAAAATAAATATAAAGTTTGGGTGTTTAGTTGTAATTAAACTTAAAGTCTAAAATAAAAAAAGACCACATAGTAATAATTTTTAAAAATTAGAGACCTAAAAAAACATTTACAAAGATTAGGAACTAATAAAAACTTTATATAATAGGTTAGAGACCATGAATTCACCCCAACAAAAAAAAAACCAAACATACTCGAAACCATTTCTTAGCATCCTCCTAGACATCGCGCGCTCTGTTTCTCTTCCTAACCCTTTGAATCTTCTCTCCTCTCCTCTCCTCTCTTTGTGGAAGTTTTTCGGAGCGTAATGTCGTGGCGAGGAAAGCGCAAGGATTCCGAGAGCCATGGCTCTGGCGATGACTCCGACGGCGGTGCTCCTCCTACAAAAGCCCCAAAGAATGATTCCGACGACACTGACTCCATCGTCGTCTGTGAGGTACGCACCTCTCTTCGTTTTCGAACTAATCCTTCTCTCTCCCCATCTTCCCTCTTGGTTAAACCCTAATCCGCCTTGGCGTGAACTTGTTTGTCTCGATTGAATGCCCTCTTTCGTTGTCGGAATACACAGATTTCGAAGAATCGGAGGGTTTCGGTGAGGAGTTGGCAGGGGAGGACCGCGGTTGACATCCGAGAGTTTTATCTCAAGGATGGGAAACAAATGCCTGGCAAGAAAGGTATTATTAATCCCCCAATCTCTGCGGTGCTCTTTTATCTTAAAACGCACTGTTGCTACATTCTCGTAGTGTCTGTTGCTTTTGCTGTGTCCATTACGTTCTCAGTGGGTTGGATTTTTGAGCAACTTGTGATTTCTAGGGGTTCTTTTTCGTCTTTGTCAATCACCATTTCTGGAGTTTCCAAATTTTACTGCTTTAGGGTTTTTGGCACTTTCCAATTCTGTGAAGATTTAGGGTTTCAAATTCTCTAGGGTTGTGGTGGTTCTGGTGTTTCACTCTCCAATTTGCTTACAGTTATCCTTCTTTCCTTTGGAATAGTGCCATAGATTCTTAGGTGGTGTGTAGCTGCTTTCTTTACTCCTTTCTGTGTGTGTTTGTATCTTTTCTGGGACTTTAAACCAAATTTGCACAAGTAAAATAGTGTTGAAAGCCCAACTCCAAACTCTGCATGTAATGAAATGTTGCTATGGGGGTTTGTTACTGTATAGAAGGCTGAATAATAATGTATTTATGATGAACGTTGATTCTGAAATCTACATGCAATTAATTTAACTAACTACACGACTTATGAAATCATAAGTGTAGACAACAATATGATGCTTAACTGAGAGAACCTTATCATTTGGATGCAATCCCTTTCTCCTGAATTTAGTCATTTGTTTTAGATGGTGCATGTCAATGTGAGAGGGTGAATGGAAAGGAAATATGGTTGAGTATGAGTTTTAAATTGCAACAAACCTTAGAAACTGTAATAGATAGTGGTTGTGTTTTTCTTATAATCATCCTACGTGAGTCATTCTCTTAATCTAGAGCTGTCTTTTGGCTTCAGATGGCTTGATTTGAAAAGAAAATGGTCTTGTATAGTGGATGTTTACTGTTAAGGTCATCATTCTTGCAAATTTGATTTCCATAGTATGGGTTATGCACATTGATTGCATAACTGTGCTTTTCTTTTCAAGTACTGATGCAAAATCAGTGCTCATTTTTAGTTCATGAACCCAAGCATCTGTTTGTTGAACTATATAGTTTCCAACATGAAAATTTGCACTATGATTCACCTCTTAATGGTAACCCTGGACAACTCAGCCCCTATTTTTTTTTTCAATTTTGCCATTTTGCCCCTAAAATTTGAATAACCTGGTCCCTAGGCTTTAAAATGTAGGACAAGAAATCTACTTGACTACTTCCACTCTAACTGACAAGACTTACATGATACATTATGCTACCATGCTCCTAAACTTTATGTTAGTGTTTTATGGTAAGCAACCAGCTAATTAATTGTTAATGTTTTCTTCTTAGATCTAGTTGCTTTTATTTTTCAACATTTTGCATCTTCAATATGTTGTTTTAACGTGATAGTGTATCAATGCAGATCTACCTTTATTGAAATTGAAAACAAATGGAAGCAGTGCGTATAGATTGGACAACTATAAAAACCTATTACAAATGTATTGGTTTCTAGGCAACCTATTTAATAATAAATACTCCCTTCGTTTCGCAATGTAAGTCGTTTCTAGCTTTAAAAGGTGTTTCATAATGTAAGTCATTCCTTCCTTTATTTAATGTAAAACTTTCTAAAACAGGTCATTATTCTATTTAATTTACTTAACATTCCAACAACATTCATTAACTCAAGCAATTCTAGTGGTTAAAGAGTTAATAGTGCATGTGATAAAAACAAGCATTAAATTATCATCTTTTCCATTTTAAACTTGTCTTAATTCCTGTGCAAAATCAAAAAATGACTTACGTTTCGAAACGGAGGTAGTATAGTCTGTTGAATTATAGAGAAGAATCATCCTATGATTTATAGATATGGATATGTTTAATAAGTTTGCAGTCCAACAACTTCATTACATTATCTATATAAGATGTTCCAGAATTGTGATTTTTTTTCTTTATTGCTAAGTTCGTGAAGCTTAGTTTCAGGAGGTAGGTAAATGAACAGGACACACATATAGTACACTAATCGACCTTTTTTGATTTCTTCACCCTTGATATGCTATGGATATAAAATCATTTTTATGTCAGTGTTTGGATTAAAAGTGTTATTCAGTTTATTTAGCCTATAATGATATTCTTACTGATGCTTCAAAACTCATCATCACATTTGATTTGTAGCTTCTCTCCACTTGTGCTCTGCACAAGATATTGGATATCAATATGTCATGGATAAAGCCATTGCCTCTATAATATTGCCATTGTTTGTTTCTTAGCTGTTAAATATTTTTTCTGACATGTATTCGGAGAAAAAAGGTAAACATATATCTGCCTTGAAAAGTTGAGGATATATAGGATGCACTTCTCATTAAGAACTGGTATTAAATAAAGCATACGGAGCCTGTGTTCTATTTGTTGATTTTGTTGTAATGAATTATGCATTGATTTAAATTCCATGTTCGTTGCAGGTATTTCACTGACCATGGATCAGGTATATATGGGATACCTTGTGCCCTTCTTTTCTGTTGAAATTTCGTCTAGATCTTTTTGCACTGTGCTTACCCACATTAGGTTTGATTCTTGAAGTGGAAGGTGCTGAGGGAGCATGTGGATGAAATCGACCAAGCCGTTGTTGAGAAATGAGAATGCTTAGTACAACATCTCAACAGGCCCTTAAAAACACGGGGCCCCCCTTTTTCCTGTGTTTGTATTATGAAAAAATCTAGTTAACTATCCCAACCTTTTGATGGGCGTGTAAAAATATCCTGACCTTTAATTTGTTACCCTTTAGTTCATTACTATTTTAATTTGTTACCCTTTAGTCCTTTACATTCTGCCCGTCTCTAATTTTGACTACAAAACCCTGCGCCAGTCAATCGGAGTGCTTGCCTTTCTCTCGAACCTCTTCGGCCTCCTGGAAATATTGCAACTATCCATGTTTATTATAAGCAAAAATTACATCTATAGACTTCTCAACTTGTACATTTTCGCCAACACACACTCCATATTTTGCCGCCAAAGCCCCAAACCACCCGATTGACCAATATTATCATGACATAGACTAGTCGAAAATTCACAACGTCTCATAATCCCTTAGAGATCATCACTAGTAATCATAGTTTCCATCAAAAAAAAAAGATGGAAGGGCGGTCCCTCCAAGCCCAACTACAGAGGGTTGTGATAGTGCCACAATTTCCCAAGTCAGTGTTATTCCAACTATATATTTTCATTGTCGTTCACGAATATGGTGGCTTCCCAGATTCACTACTGTATTTGCAGAAGAATTCGAATATGAAGTTCCCTTCAAATGTTTGGCAAAGGTAGAGCAATCTTGACTCAAGATCCCAGATGGAACATGCAATTTTCTCTTGGCATTCATTAACAAAGGAGTAGTAACACCAAAAGGAGGGCATGTATCATCAGAACCACGATTGCTAATACAACAAGATACTAATAAGGTTCTATCATTTGAGGCAATAATAGGATGATGCCTTGATGTGAGAGCGACACTTAGAGTACAAACAAGAGGCCTTACCGATACAGAAGAAACAAATTAGTTATCAAAAGCCTTATTGGAGTGATCAGATGAATTCGAAATGCCAAGAAGCAGTCAAGCCACTCATGCACACGATCCTTATCAATGACAAGAATACGAGGTCGATGTAAGGAGAAGTTGGTACGAAGCCAAGATAATCTCTGTGATACCATAAATGGAACAATTTTTTCATAATATGTCCTAATTTTCCACAAAAAAAAAAGGAAAATGTGGGTAGACGTTCGTACCGCACACCAAGCCAGACTGAAGAGCCATGAACAGAGATAGTGACTCTGCATGGAAGAGGGTGGGCCACATCAACCTGAACGCAAATCCTTAACACTAAGTCGAAATTAAGAATGTCCTCATCATCATCAAATTCCAAGAACCACCCAAGTGACTTCCGATTGCACTGGTTGTTGCAGAACAGTGTAGACCAAGAGCTAAGTCTCGAATTTGAACCCAAAAGGGGGAAGTACAAAAGTCCATTTCAAAAGGTTTCGTCATTCCATCAAATTCATTAATTAAGAATAGTTGATCATCAAAAGAACATGAACGACCATCAAGGATGCGTTGTTGATCTTCAAGACTAAATAATTGAAATACAAAAAGGTAAGAATTGACCCGTCGAACCGCCAAATCCGATTTGATTTAGAGCGCCAAATTTGGGAGAAAATGTTCCTAAGAGCATTAACATTAAGGGGTTTAGGCGCGGCGAATTTGCCCATAAGACAAAGATCAAAATGGAAAACAAGTAAGAAGTTGTCGTCAGGATTGGGTGAAATTGGTATTTTTTTCAATTGTAGAAAGAGAAGTGGAGGGATCCATGAGAGACAAAAGGAGAAGGCAGAGTGGGAGAGCAAAAGGAGGAAGGTGGTAATGTCCTAAATTGGCCAGAACCACCAAAGAAAGAAAGAAAACTAGATATAATCGTCATCATTGATTGTTCGCCAAACTACAACCTTTCAGAGCGAAAGGGACTTGACTCTCGGAATACTTCTTTGTAATTCTAGTGTTTCCTTGGATAAAAACTTATAATTTTGTATATAGATGAGGTTTGAAGTTCGATAACATAGGCTCAGAACTTCCACAATTCGTCGCAGTTCTCAAAGACAACCAATTTCACCCAATCCTAGTAGAGATTTGCACACATGTGCGGTTGTCAAAGACATAAGTAGATAACGAACTCGGACTAGGATCATAGTGGTAAATATGTATAGAAAAAGAAAGGATATACAAGAGAAAGACTTACAAAGAAGCCTCACTATTCTCTACACCCCTTTACAACCAACGCAAAAAGACCCAAAAACTAGCATGTTGCTCACTAGGTAAGTGCATGACTAGTACCACCACAAAAACCTCAAAAAGAGGACCCAAAATAACTCCTCTAAGATGCAACTTGGTACAATGAGCTCAAAAATGACCCTGAAAAAGGTTCCTAGCAACACGCAAAACAACCACATAAGGCCAAGGCAAACTCGACCTAGCACAAAACTAAAGAAGCCCTTAAGAAAGCAACATCAACACAAATAAAAGCCCATACAAGTAAAAAAATGAGGCTAAACAACACAAATAAAACACCATCTACATACTCAAGAAGCCTCTCCATTTTCTTCCACATCTCTCGTTCAAGTCAACCTTGCATGAGACCTTTAGTCTACATTCTTCAAGGATCCTCATGAAGCAAGTTGTGGTATTAGGTACCACTCCACCATGAAGGGCATCATTCCTAGTTCTCCATATGAAGTACACCAAGCAAGAGAAAGCTAGGAGATGTACCTTGTAGATGATTGCATTCTTGGCTTGAGACTCTTGGAACCATACGAGCCAATCTTTAATGGAGCTCCTTCTTACCCCAATGTTGAACCAGTTAAAGACTCAATTGGCAACAACATTAGTAAAATGACAATTGAACCACAAATAATTATTGTCTTTTTTCTTTCTTTGCACAAGACACAAGTATCAATGTTCGAGATTCCCCAATCACACATATTTTCCCTTAAAGGCATACGGTTTAGCCCGGCCAACCAAGTTTGGAAACTCCACCTCTTGTTGAATAGGCTACCTTTCCACAAGCCCCCTCTCCAAAAAAAACAAATTAGGCCTTTTCACCCTTAGGTAGTCATAAAGTGTATTGATTACATACCTTCCATTTGGCTTTTGGAACTCACTCTAGTCGGCCTCAAGATCTACTCCAACTTGTTGGGTTATGCCCATCCCAAGTAAAAATTCGTCCCAAACCCGGAGAATGCATCTCCAAGCCCAAAACACCCTCCTCTTAGCCACGACATTCAAGATCGACTTTCAATTGCTAAGATTATGTTGAAACCACCTTGACCAAACACAACTTTTACCAAAGTGAATATCCAACCCAAGCTTCACGAGATCAGCCTTATTCCATGCAAGAATCTCTTTGAACCCGAGCCCTCGTTCTTCATGTGGTGCGGCTAGGGCATCCTAAGCAAATGAACTTCTCCTCAACCCTTCCCTCCCCGCCCACACAAAGCTCCTACATAGCCCCTTCAACTTTGTGATGATGCTTTGGGGTATCAAAATAGATTGGCTCTAAAAGCACCCCAAAAGTCACCGCTTTTACTAGTTGTAATCTTCCCACATAAGAAAGCTTCATAGTCGACCACTCGGAGATGTGTGAGGAAATTGTTTTTAAAAGCGTGCCAAAGTCCCCATTGGGAGACTTCATATACTTCAGAGGAATCCCTAGATACTTAAGACTCCGCCCTCTCCTTCTCCTCCTCCAATAAACCCCCACAAAAATAGACTTTTATTTGGACTCACCTTAAGGCCAAATTCAACCTCAAAGTCCTCCAAAGTGCGCTTGATGACTCCGACCGAATGCATATCCACTCTACAAAAAACGAGCAAATCATCCGTGAATGCCACATGACACAACCTCTTCTCTTCACAACCTGGATGAAAGTTGAAGTCTATGTCATGACTTGCTTCAACAAGCTTCCTTATAAGCATCTCCAATACCAACACAAAAAGGCAAGGAGACAACGGGTCTCCTTAGCGCAATCCTCACCCCCTTTGAAGAACCCTTCTATCTCCCCATTGATTAGAGTCGAGAAGGAGGTAGAAGTAACACATTCCATAATCCATCTCACTAAAGGTTGTGGGAGGTTGAAATACACAAGTGTCCTCTCTAGAAAAAACCAAGACACACAATATATGCTTTATGAAGGTCGATCTTCATCAAACACCTCAATGATATCCCCTTACGATCATAACGACTTATAAGCTCTTGGGCTATAATATGATCGTGAGTAATCGACCTCCCCAGAACAAATGCCTCTAGGGCGTCTGAAACCATGTCTTCCACCCCCCCCCCCCCCCTTCAACCTATCCACCAAAATCTTTGAGATCACATTGAGGGTCAAATTGCAAAGTGATATCGGCTTAAAATCTTGCACCAAGGTCGGGTAGTCCACCTTGGATACCAAGCTAATTTAAGTAGCATTTTTAGTTGCTTGAGTAAAGGCCCCTTAAAAAGAACTCTTGAACCGCCTCCACCAAGCTCACCCCCACAATATCCCAACACTCCTTGTAGAATATGCTTCCAAATCCATCCGACACTGGTGATCTATCATCCCCAATACTCCACACGTTTCTTCTCACATCATCCTTGGATTATCCATTTTAGCATTGAGCGAAAGGTTACACCTATCGATTTTGTATTACTGGTCAATCCCATTGGAATCTCAGGGAGATAAAGATGTTCTCCCTCATCAACTACTCGACCATGGGCGGGCTCAAACCCCCTAATCTCACCCTCTCCTAGCAAAGAACTGTAGAAATCTACAATGTGGTTTTTAATAGCCACCCTCTCTTCAACAACCGAGCCATCCGAGAGAGTGAGAGAAAGAATGTTCTTACAAGCCTTTCTCTCCCTCACCGAGTGAAAAAAGAGGTTTCCTCCCCAAACTTAACCCACTTTACCTTAGCTTATTGCTAGACAAAGCTAGCTTGATCCTCCATGGCTTCCCTCAAGCATCTTCCAGCTAAGTCAACCTCTTCATGAAGAGCTTCATTGAACGAGTTGTCATGGATATTCCGGTGCAAGGTGGAGACGCTCTCCAAACCCTCCTTAAATTTTCTCTACAACTCGGTCAAAGAAGTTTTGTTCCAACCACACATTTCAGTCTTTTCAACTTAAACACAAGAGCAAATTAATTGGACCCTCTCACATCTTCCTTTCAAGCGTACATCGCCTTTTCTTTGAAACTTTTTTTTTTCTTCCAAAAATCATAAATTTGAAGGGAATCTTCATGGACCTCCAATCATCAAACACCGAGACCATCCCCGGTAAGCAAACTCGGACTAGGCGTTTCACGTTTGGAGGCCGGTGAAAGTCTTTGCGAAATTTGTCGGATGCAATGGTCGTTTCTAATTTAGAGGATCCGGTAAAAGAAAAAGGAAAGGTGGTCAAAACGCCGCGTCTTGAACAAGTAGAGAACCCCAACGCTTCGCTTCGTGGAATATTACGGTTCCTCTCTATTTCTCCTCTCTCCCTCACGCCTTTCTGCCCTCTCTTCACCAGGCAGCAAGGACACCCAAGTCCTCTGCGGTGCGCTGCTTTCCTTTCTCTCTTTTCCGTCTCGCTCTTTGATCTTGTCGTTTCGAATTTTCTCTCGATTTTCATTCGAATCTTCGAATTTTGAATCTCAGCTTTCTACTCTTCTATTTGCTGATTTGTGGTGTCTTCGTACGAATGGCGACTGTCAATTCGAAGCTTCCTCCGCCGGTAAGTCTTTCGTTCGCTTACTTCTACGAGTTATTTTCATCAAGGGCTTGCTTAAATGCAGTGCCTTGATTATTTTTTGTGAAATCTTTAGGATTTTGGGCCTATTCTGTTGAAATTGCAGAATTAGGGTTTGTTCGTCCTTGTGTTTCATCTTTGAAAATTTAATTGCTCCTTTATATATTCAACAGCCGTGTTTTTGATTCTCAATTGCTTCGTTGTCTTTCTTTTATCTCATGAATTGCTGAAATTGCATCTTAATTGATCGCTAGACGTGCGTACCGGTGTACCTTTGATCAATGTTGCGCCATTGAAGCAAACTTCTGTAACTTTGAACCTTAGGGGGTTGTAATTCTGGTTTTGTTGATTTAGGTTGTAGGTCCGTTACTTGGTATGGAATTACTCAAGAGTATATCTTCTTTGATTTTCCAAAAAATGAAAAGGGATGTTGACCATATGCAGAGAAGAAATATGTACTTTTGTATGGCAGTTTTGTTTGTTAAGCTTCTTACCGTGTTGGCCTGTTGGGTACAATAAGTCAAGTGGAGGTAAATTCATAGAATATTAAGAAAAATATCCAAGTAGAATAGGGGAATTTTTAGTTTTTACTCTTGTTTTCATTGTAATTGCTGTAAGATAAAGGATGATTTGCAAAACTAATTGATTTAATGGGTTAATTTGCATAACTAAGATATCCCCTTTAAATGCTCATAGAGTTCTTTGTAAATATCCCCTTTAAATGGGTTGGTTTTTGTCAATTTCACTAAGATAGATAAATATGTTTATGCTCAATAAAGGATGGATGCTCTTTTAAAGACTAGATTAGTTGAGGTTTCAATTACTCTAGCTGTGAATACTGAAAGAAAATTATGTTTGTTAATTGTCATAGTTGACTGCTTCCTTATTTGGAATTTCTTTGGTTTTGCCGTAAATTCTTATATTTGTGAAAGCTAGATCCTATTTTAAAGATTAGAGTATTCAGGTGCCTTAAGATGAGGTGAGATTCCTAGATAATGTAAATAACTAAATATTAGGTCTGTAAGTGAAGAATATTTCTTTATTTTATCCCATGCTGTACCCATTAAGTCCTATTGTAAAGCTTAGAGTATTCAGGTGCCTTAAGATGAGATAAGATTCTTAGATAATGTAAATATTAGGTCTGTAAAGTGAAGAATTTGTCTTTATTTCATCCCATGATCTACCCATCAACTAGTTTTCTTGATCAATTTGTGGCTTGATGGAAGTTGATGAAAATTTAAGATTGAGAAGCTGCTTGTGAATTTTAGTTGACTTGTGTATTAAATATCTACAGTATTTCCTATTTACACGTTGTGCTTTCATGTTTATTGCGTATGCGTGCTCACTATCTTGAAAGGCAATGAGCTGTTCACCTTTGATGAATTTTCAATTAAAATATTGTATCGTAAAGTTTAAGATAGGAATGGTAGAGCCCTTACATATAATCCTTGATTTACACTTTCTTGGATCTCTTGTTGCTAAAATTCCCCATCTTCCATTTAAGATTATTATACAGTATCAACTGGCAACATATGCTAAGGCTATCCATAAATTTTAAGAGAATTATTGAGATCTTCTTTCGGACGTCTTCTTAGAACTACTACAATATAATTAACAAGAACATAAGGCAAAAATGAAATTACATGCCAGCTGCATTATTTTTAGTCAAGAGGGTTTAATATTACTATCTCAACCTCTAATCGAAAGCGAGCTTGTGGGATAGTTGTGCGCTCCAGTTAAGAAGATGGTTTGTTCTCTAGAAATATGTGTTGAAATACATACTATGGTTGCATTACTTCACAGTTTTTCTGCATATATTGGAGCTCATTAAGATGCTTTTACAAAATTTTCTCAGGAAATACTCGAGGATGGTGGCCGTTGGTATTTTTCAAGGAAAGAAATTGAAGAAAACTCTCCATCTAGAAAAGATGGCATTGACTTGAAGAAGGAAGCCTATTTACGGAAGGCTTATTGTACATTTCTACAAGATCTAGGAATGAAGCTCAAAGTGTAAGTATTCTCTGATTTGGCAGTCTCATCTTCATAGCATCTTATTGCTTGGAGCCTTGGAGGCTTCTATATTGTCCAAGTAAAACGGACCCAAAAAAAAGTTAGTGCATCCTGTTGTTTTTTCTTTCACTGTGTGTTTAGAATTTATATATTTCTCAGACTGGGGTTTTATTTCATATTCTGTACTGATTCTGGTGTGCTTTAGGTGCTAGAATCAACTTTACTTCCAGAATGATTATTGTAATTTGGATGCAGACCCCAGGTTACAATTGCTACTGCAATTATTTTTTGCCACCGCTTCTATCTTCGTCAATCCCATGCAAAGAATGATAGAAAGGTAAATAGTTTCTCTCTTATGTAATTTGCTGTCCTTCTCTTGCCACCCACTGCCACTTATGAGTAGGCATCTCTTATAACTGCTAAAATCCATGGTAGGTTGAAAGAACTTTCAGCTAATGATCTTTGATAACTGATTGGAAATTTAAGGTAATGCAAATAATGTTCAATTACATCTTGTAACTCCATGCTAGTTGTCTGCAGACAGTTGCAACAGCTTGTATGTTTCTTGCTGGAAAGGTTGAAGAAACTCCCCGCCCATTAAAAGATGTCATCCTTGTTTCGTTTGAGATCATTAATAAAAAAGACCCAGCTTCTGCACAGAAGATAAAACAAAAGGTAATGAATTTCTTTTTCAGTTCTTATAGCTTGTACATGTCCATTTTTTGCATATTTTATTCTTTCACTGTCTGCCGAATCTAATATAGTCTTTTTTCACATGCTAATTTGTTTTCTTGCTTTTGTACGCTTTCATAAATTATCCAATACGCTGTCAAATTATTCTATCCTTTCACATTATAGAATGTTCCAGAAAAATTGTCCGTCTAGTTGAACTTTTTCTTCCAACGCCATCCTTTGATGCAACTTTTCAATTACTTATTATGTTTCGTCTTTGAAAGGCAAATGCCCATTATTTTTCAGAAAATGGTAACCATGCGACATGCGTTGATTTATTAAAACATGTGTAGATAATGTTTCCACCGTGATAAACATTATAGTAGTTATCTATGTGCTTGTGTTCTATTGACGAGGAGACTCACTTAGAATTGAGTGTTTGCGCTTCTGAGTGGAACCATTTTGCTGCTGAATGCTTCAAATTATTGTGATGCCAAAACTTCTATGCTGTTCTGCTTCATCGAAGATTTTCCATTTGTTCTATGCACACACATGCTCAGATTATGTAACTTTGCGTCATCATCATCATAGACCCAGTGCAGTTCCGCTTGAGCGTAATCTGGGGGGTCAAGATGGAGGCACCCCTGACTTAACGCAGATGGGGTGTGCCCGGAAAGACCCAATGAAAACTAAAAATTCAGCTACGTGACAATGATAAATGAATCTAGTTAGAATGCACCAAATTTGATATATAGGGGTTATATCCATCTCAAAGGTATTGTATAAAAGCCAATGAGCATGAGGACGCACCCCAAAAGATTATGTAACTTTGCGTGGTAGTAAATAATAAGATGGAGCTTTTGGTGGTGGACTGGATGCTGTAAATTTTGGTGGAAATAAACCATTATGTGCACATTTTTCCTTAGTTATGTCATTGTTGTCTACTTTGGACATTAAGATATTCTGAGTATGTCGAAGCCCTGATGAACTGTCCCTTTCCTGACATTCCTGTACACGGGCAAATATGGAAAGCAATTATATTAAATTTCATTCCACACATCTATAATATATGTTTCTGACTTTGATTGCAGGAGGTGTATGAACAACAAAAAGAGCTCATTCTACTTGCAGAAAGGGTTGTGCTTGCAACACTGGGTTTCGATCTGAATGTACAACATCCATATAAACCGTTAGTTGAGGCAATTAAGAAATTTAAAGTTGCTCAAAATGCACTTGCTCAAGTTGCGTGGAACTTTGTGAATGATGGGTATGCTCTGCTTGCATCAGCTATGTACAAAGAGATGTTCTCTTTTGTACTCACTTGACGTTTTAAAAGTTGACATGTAGGTTGCGGACATCTCTCTGCCTACAATTTAAGACCCACCATATTGCAGCTGGTGCAATTTTCCTGGCCGCCAAATTCCTAAAGGTGAAGCTTCCATCAGATGGTGAAAAGGTCTGGTGGCAAGAGTTTGATGTCACCCCACGTCAATTAGAGGGTTAGTCCTTCAATTTTGCTGGCCAATAAATGTTGGTGATTTTGACTCCAAGGTTCTCCTTTTACTTCTGATTAAGTATATGAGTCTTATATGTATAAAAACACTTGCCTGCTCTATAGGGCTTAGGGAGGGGTTTGTGGGGGCACCTATGGTGGTGCATCATCTGAAAAGCACTAGAGACTGTCAACTCTGACGAAACAAACTTCAATGAAAAGAAGTCTTAGCATGATAAGAATCCTCTTAAATCAAATCTTTTTTACTTGTGCAGAGGGTATCCCATCTAGTGCGGGTAGTTGTGCATTATTGTATAATCAATGTCTAGATGGACTTGCTTGTAACTTTAACATCCATCTGATGTTGCATTGTGCTTGAATGTGTTTGACTACTGGCAGAGGTTAGCAATCAAATGTTGGAACTTTATGAGCAGAACAGAGTTCCACCTTCCCAAGCTAGTGAAGCTGATGGTAGCACTGTTGGAGGGGCTACCAACCGGGGGATGCCAAAAGGTTCAAATGAAGAACAGGGAGCACATGCAAGTTCATCCCACGCTGGAGGAGGTTCATCTAGGTCAGGATCATCAAAACCACCATCAGCTCATTTGGGTGCTGAACAGGTCGAGAATGGTGGGCCTCCAAGGAGTAATGACCATGGTAATTCAATCATAAGTAACTCAAGCAATAAAGAAGATGGAGAATGTAGAGTAGCTGGGCCTTCATCACATCGCGGTGATGTAGAGGGTGTTCACAATGTGACATCTGGCTCAGATTGGCATGCCATTGAAGATGATAAAGAAAGAGGATACAATGGGAAGCAAGTGAGGGAAGGTAAGGAATCTGGAACGATGCAGTCAACACCCGAGGTCCCCAAGAAATTTGATGAAGACAAGTTGAAGCAGTTGAGGGAGAAGCGAAAAAAGTCGCTTGGGGATGCCACTAGAAGAATTGACACAATGGATGAGTTTGATCCCATCGTGAAAGAGTTGGAAGAGGGTGTTGAGCTGGCAGCTGCTGAAAATGAGAAATCCAAGCAGGAGAAGAAAAAGGGACAACAAATAAATGAACAGGAGATGGAGAATGTGGAAGAAGGGGAGGTATCAGGATTTGAGAACTCTAATTGGGGGCAACAGTCACCTAAGACAGGTGACCGGAAGAGAAAGGCAAGGAGTCCCCCTGAAAAGTCTAGTGAGGGAAGGCATTGGTATGAAAACACACCTGGGTCCACCAGGCATGATCAGAACGACTTTCCTGAAGACAAGAATAGGTTGGGTCGACACGGTTACTCAGAGAGGGACCACAAGAGGCATGTCCCAGAAAATCATGCCTGAGATTTTTGAATGTATCTCGAACATAGTTTTGTATGTCATCCATTTCCCGGTTTCCTTACAACAGTCCAACCGAGTGCTGAGTAACTGTCCAGGTATGATTATACATTTTTAATGTTAGCCTCTACGGTTTTTGATTTAATCATGACCTGCACTTTATATTTTATGACTAATGTTAGTGCTGAGTAAATGTCACAGGTTCACGGTTTAGTTATTTTTTTTGCTATTTGTTGAAAAGTTGCAAGTATAGTAAGAGTTAAAGAAAGTAAAAAGGTTTTATCAAGTTAGGGAAAAAGGAGAATGAAATGAGACAGAGGGGTTCGTTTGGCATGATGCCATTATACTTATAAGGGCCTTTGTAAATAATTACATCAGTTGATAATTTCCAGTGTCCAACTGTCCATTCAGGAGGAAGATTACTTGTTTGTGTGAAATTGTCATCCATCTTTTTCTTGAGTCTGAGTATAAACTTAAGTCAAGCAGAATATTGTCTATATGGTGGTTGGTGCAAGTGTTTGAGTTTTTATCAGGATTTATGCCTTCAGATATCAGAAATCAAAACTCAAGTTGTGCTTGTAATTCCCCCAATTCTATGACGATATTAATAGGTTGAACCTTTTGCCCCTCAGAGTCGTCTGTGAAGCATAAAAGCTACTTGCAGAGGCATCTATCTCTCTTCATGGTTGAGCATTGTGCCGGACCAACAAACACGGTTTCTGTTTCATTGTTGTAATGCAGAACTTGCAAAGTGTGAAATTAAACTGGGGAGTGGGTAAGACTACTCACAATCCCAGCAGAAATTGAAAGATTATGCAGAAACTATATGCTAGATGGTAACTTATATTTAATTTTTTTTCTTTTTCTTTATAAAATCAACTACCTAGTATTCAATTTCAACGCACTTGCTGGGCATGCAAGCTTGAATGCTTTAGTTTTATCATGTTTGCAATTGCTTCATGTCAGGTGGTTTTTGTTGCTGATCATCTTTGTTGTGAAGATTGAATGTTTGTTTCCTATATAACTAACCTTAGGTGACCTGTCTGGTTAGTGTCAAGCAATCTTAAAAGAAATACACTAGCAATTTGACCTGTCTGGTTAGATGACCTGTCTGCTTCATGTCACTTTCGTCTCTTTTTTTTTCAGATACTGTTTTATGCCGCTGTCTAGACCCAACCACGGAATATTCCAACTATATTGTCTGCAGCCTAAACTGTACAAAATGCAAACCTTATTTCTGTCAAAATACACAAATCTATGACTTTCATGATTTCGTTTCCCAAGATTGACAATCCTCTTCAATGGGAGAATAATCGGCTCACAAAAAAAATCTTGCCCCAATGATAATGTTGCGAATGATTTTTTTACCCTCGATTAACGATTACAAATCTGCAAAATGCACTCATGGTCAATGACACTCATCAATCGTCTCTCCCAATTGGATCCTTCCCATAGGCCGTGCAAAAAAAAGAAACATGTCGATTCATCTGTTTAACAACGGAACTCGAAAATCACCAATTGCACTTCCTCAATTGCTTGATCAGTCCATCAAGAAGACACGGTGCCTCTCGGCCAATTGAATTCCACCTATTGAGGGTCTACATCCACCACAGCGGAAATAAAAGACGGACGAGGAAAAGAGAATTGTTTATTTGTATTCCAGGAAGTTGGAGGAAAAGAAACTGTAAATTTATGATTTCAGGAAGTTAGAGAAAAAGAAACTGTAAATTTGTGATGTTGAACAGATGTCTGCAACAGAATGATGATTCTGATGGTGTAAGTTATGAAGGAAATGAGATTCTGGAGTGAATTCAGAGGATTTAAATTGAGGACAAAATGCAGAAAAGTGTTTTCTAATCACAAGACGAAAAAAAATTACCAGACAGAATTCTGGTGTGGGTTGGTTGGAGAAAGAAAAGATTAATGAAGAAATGATCATACCTTGTTCAGCGACCTAGATTTTAATCTCAGCATTTTTTTTACTAGATATAATGTACACCAATTTTGGAGCCCACCTACCTGCATAATACATGCAACAATATCCACGTACCAAGCATCTTGCAACAAAAGAAAAGATCAGATGTAATTAAAGCAAAAAAGCAAGTCAGGGTGAGTTCAGTCCTAGTATTCAAATTTCAAGAATAAAAACTCAACTCTGTGGTGAAGAACCACAGCAATGCATCAACGATGTCACGTTAAACCCATTTGTGTGTTTGCATATGCATATTAGTTTCTTTGATCCTGAATTGTATTACTACATTTCACAAGGAGGAAAAGATAAGTAATGCTCACTTGCTCAGCTACCTTTCCTTCATCCTTGCTAACAAAAACACAAGGAAGAAGGAAATAACTCACTTGGAACGAGCAGGATCCTATCTACTGCATCATGTTTTATTTCGAGCAATGGACTAGTGAACGCCTTCCCTGGTTGCTAGGACCCTCCTCCGTTTATATACATACTTAATTGGGCTCGTATTTCTGTAACACCCTTGTTTTGCCATTCGCTCTTTACCCGGAGTTTCAGCCCGTCTTCTCCTTGTGTAATACAAGCTCTGTTTTGTCAATTTCTCCTTATCACAGGTTTCGCCTCTTTTTCTTCTCCTGTTGTAGTATACGCCGCCTTGTATTGCCCTTTGATCTTTAGTAATGATTTCAGGTCTTCGGTTTCTCAGGTAAAATGAGCCAAACCTCCTACCATTGTCATCCTCACATTCCTGTAATGATATGGCCAAATTATTGAAGCCTGTATCATTGGAGGTCAATGTAGAACTGGTACTAACAGTAACTTTAAAGTTTTAGAAAAGCTGCATAATAAATGAATGATATAAACCCGAATCCAGCAGTCAATTTTATTAAACAAATGTTACCAAGAAAGCAAACTCAAAAGGCTGAACACACCTGAGAAACTCCAGCTGCAAAGATTTTTTTCCCTTGTTGTGCAAGTGAAGGATCTAGATCGATTTGTAAAATAAAAAAGTTAATATGAGAAACAACAAGAAAATTTCACTGTACACTTTCTTTATTGCCAAAGATTATACTCAAAAGGACTTACATTTTGTTAACGTCAATTCAGATAGAACTTTGTGGAACATTGAAGTTCCAGAAAAGACCAAAAACGGGTAACCTGAGAATTCTTGCCTCAGAGGAGCTGACATCTCTTCAAAACCAAAGACATTAACCCAAGTTTCTCTGAGCTGAGAAATAGCTGGTAAGACCAATCTTTCTACACCTAACTCCATCAGCATCTGCGAAGGCAAAATTGTCATATATTGGTTAATCATATGGCATTGTAGGAGATAAAAAACTCTCAACACAATCCCCAACTTCCAAGGCATCCTTGGGGGTTGATAAGGAGAGAGGAATCAACATCAATCAGGACAAGCACATAATTAATAATATCAATGTACACCAATTAAGCACCATAAACCAATAGACAGCAAATATTGTAGAATTATGAATACAAAAGGAGACTGAAGTGAAAGGTCCCAATTATTTCTTTTTCCTCACTTTCTTTTTGGTCAATTTGTATCTTCTCTCTTTTAAATCTCCATGAATACCATAATCAAAATAAGCATCTTAGTCACAAGATGATATTACTACATATCAAAATACATCATCATCATCATCATTGACCCAGTGAAACTCTGCTACAACGGAATCTGAGGGGTCAAGATAGGGGTACCCCTGCCCAAGGGAAAGGGGGTACGCCCAGATAGACCCAAGAAAAACTGAAATTCAGCTATGTGACAATAATAACTGAATTTAGTTAGAATGCACCAAATTGATATAGGGACTAAATCCATCTCAAAGGCAGTGTATGAAAGCCAATACAAGACAGAAAAAAGTCCTCTTCGGCTAGTTAGTGATTAAAAAAAAACAGGAGAGCCAAACAGATCATAGTTCCAAAAGAAGTACCTTTTCCATTTCCCGCATAAGAAGTCGGCACATGCCCTTTCGACGATATTTAAAAGGAGTTGCAACTAGGGGCATCTCTGCAACCTTGTGTCCATGGACTCTATAAATAACAGGAAAAAGTTCTAGGTGAGACAATACAATAATTAAGAATTAAATAAGGCATACGGCTAAAGAGTGGAAAACATCAATTACCTCAGTGTAGCAACACATGCAAGTTCTTCTCCATTTTGTAAAACCATGACATAAAACCCATGAAAATCCAACCTTTTGAACTTTGAACTGCATGAAAACAGAGATGTCAAGCTAACTAATATTTCCACAGATTTATACAATGAATAAATTTCTTAAACTCTAGAGAATAAAAGTCCGATATCCCAAGTATTGGCGGGAATAAAAATCTAAACCTTTAACCTAGGATCGTAAATCATCAGTTTATATCTTTGTTTCCCTAACCAGGCACATTATATATCACCGTACAGTAAAAACTTAAAACTCTGTCCCATTAAAACTCAGATCAGTAACTCACGGTATATCCAAATGCCATATATTCAAGGCAAGTTAGAATCTTCTAATCATAATTCAAGGCATTAGTCAGACGCAATAGCTGCATTCTGATCTCCTTCCTTATTTAGGATTAGCAATTCACGATAGGTTATGAATGATCTCTTTGTTTATGCCTTTCTACTCCACAATGGACGATCTACATTCTCTCACTTCCACATAAACTGTCAAAGTGCTAGGTAGAAAATTATAAATCTCATATATATTCTATCAAATCAATAAGTGGTTACAGATCTCAACTACTCAATTAGTAGGGTACTCACCATTTCCATAGTATTCTTAGTACTGGGTTCAGAGAATCATCAGAAGTTAGCAAGTACATGTTATATGATCCAAAAAATAGAACATCATTAACACCATGAAAAGATTGCTTCCATCTAGACCAAGAGCTACAATATAAACAGGACACTTCTACCATACAACAAAGAATGGGAAAAGAATCACAATGTCACTAGCTACAACTTGAGATCGGAAGGCGCTCACCTTGAATTATACACAACCTCAGCAACTAGATCCTTTTTAGTGCGAGGCTCAATTGTAGGTTCAAAACACTCATGCAGAGCCTTCATGACTTGAGAGAGTTGCACACAAGGATGAATTCTTTCATCATGAAAATTGTAATCATTCCTTCTAGATCTAGTGATAGTCCATGATAATCCCTCCAAAGGTATTGGATGTGAAGTTTGTAGATGTTCATGAAGCCGAACACATATCTGAAGTTAATAACAAAGTTGTATGAATTCATAGAGGACTGGCATACAAGGCGAATTTAAGAGGAAAACAAGAAATGCATCCATCTAAAAATCAAATAACACTCCTACAAATATACCAGGAGCAAAACTATAGTTAGAATAAAAAGGAAGACTATGCTCCTTCAAATGTGGCTTCTACCTCTTTCATCAGTTAAACTACAGCTTGAACTTCTCTACTTCATTAAACTTCAGCTTAGCAAATAACATTTTTTTTTGTGATAAATAACTACAACAATTTTCCATTTCTTAATTGCTCCTTCTGCACAGCCATCAGTGTAAAGCAATTTGTAATTAAAATGCAAGAAAATATATGAATTTATTTGCATCCAATATGAATTAGCTTTATTAATCACTCAAAGTAGTACATAATAACAAATTTAAAGACATCAATCATGAGGAAGGTACCTGAAAACACCTCTTGCTGCAAAACTTTTCAGGGGTAGGGTCCTCCGAAATTGAGATATCTGTGCTGTTTAGGCATTCCCGATGATCTACAAATCAGAAAAATTAAGCAGGTAAATACAGACAACAATCCAACTTGTCAAAGAGATTTGAGAAAAGACATACATTGACGGCTGCACTGATAACAAACTTCAGTAAATAACTCATCTTCATTGCAACTTCTCAACCCACATAAACCACATCTACAGGATGGACAAAACCAATTCGCATCCGGAACCTCCTGAAACAAGGCAGATATATGTGAGAAATGCCTAAATTGACAGGAAAGGGCATCAAAATGATAAATTGGAAGAATTGTTGCCATGATACATAAATATTATCTTAATAAGAAGCAGATTTGATGCATGACTACCATGTCTATAAGAATTGTTGCACAGTCCCAGCTAGATAATCGGAATGGTTCAATGTGATTTTGGAATTTCTGAGAAGGGGCGGATGGGACCTTACATGTTGAAAATGATTAGAACTACACAATTTCACTTCCATTAGAACTACACAATTTCACTGCCAAAATTTCAAGATTGTAGTAATATATATATAACCCACTATCAGTGTTTGCGCATAGATGTCACACGAACCATAGACTGTATTAAGAATGATTAAGCAGTTGTTGCTCTTATTTAAGAGTTCACTTTACAAAATGTATCTGATTACTGTTTGTTTCTAACAATAAACGATTTTCAGGCAATGTTTCAATTTTCCACTGAATTAACTTAACAAAGACAGGAAGAGAAAATTTCACCTCAAGGCCAATGCAAGTTTTATGGTAAGACGATGTGCAGTTATCACAAGGCAGTAGATCATCTCCATACTGACAAACAAAGCAAACAGAGTCATTTCTTCTGCTCTTCTTACTCCTTTGCTTTTCAACAGGCACTGGCTCATTAGATTCCAACTCTTGTTGAGATGTTGCCTTTGCATCAGAGCTATTATCATCTTTTTGTGACAATTCTGACACTGAACTTTCTTTTGTAAATGGCAGCTTATTCTTAGCATTAGATCTTTGAATCTTCTTTGGAAATCTCTTCTTAACTTTCAAGCAACTCCTTTTTTTTCTTAAGCTAAAGGACAGAATTCTAAGGTTGTATTTGGGAATTTTTGTCGCAAGGTTTTTCTCCATTTGCCTCTGTATGAAGTGTTGGGCTTTATTGACATGACCCTGGGAATGCAGTCCCACTGCACCTGCAACAACATTCTTTTGCTTTCTCGGGCTATTGCTTTGAAATCTTATCAACTGTTGTTGGTGAGCCAAAAAGGGCTTTATTTTCTGTAGTGCCAGATTATTCTCAGCATGTTGCTTATTTCTTCTAGAAAGAACAGTTTGAGATTGCTTTTTATTGATTTGATCTAAATGGCCACTTGTAGTTGCAACGTCTTCAACCCTTTCACTCATTTCAACGGAGGAAGCTTTTGAGGTCTCACCACACTGATAATTGCTAGCTCTTCTCAAATCTGTTTGATAACTCTTCTTTGAGGAAGCTTCATTCTGGCTGCGGTTGCCGTTGGCTCCACTATTGATATAACTGTCCAACTTCTTAGATTCACTTGGGTAATAGTGCTTTGTCTTGAATAACTGGATTTTTTTGTTATTTCTTCCAGTCTTACAGGACACAATGCCATCTTTGTCAGAAAGCTGATGCTTCTTAAATTTATTACCTTTCTGCCTCACAGCAGCAGCTGGACAAGTGATGGGATGACCAAAAGCTTTCCAAATGGATTTAGTTGCAATTACACTGACGACTTCCATAAAGTACTTCTTCCACACGGAATGAGCACCACATGTCCACTCAGAAATCATCTTCTTAAAACCATAATTGACTCGCAAATGAGACCAGACAAACTTAGTAAATTTGGACAAAGGAAGGCTAGCCTTACACTCTTCGATCAGTAACTCTTCGATCAGTTTCACCAAAGTCCAAACACCTCTTTCCCTCCAGATGCCTGAAAACTCATCCCATTCATGAGTTACACGCACATTAGACACTTCGAAACAACGTTCATCACCTTCATCAGGGAAAAAGATGGATCGCTCATCTGATCCGTCATTGCTATCAAAAATAACTCCCTCCCACCATGCATCCTCAAACAACACATCAACACAAAATCCAAAGCTCAACCCAGCCTTCACTGAAAGAGCTTTACACTTGGAAGGAAGTGGTCGGATACGCCCACGGTGATTAGTTTTGACACAGGGTCGTTGATAAAGGCCCTCAATTTCCCCAGTGACAGGTATAGACTCAACAAGCTTCGAGTCCTCTGTCTCACACAAGAGTTCATCATATTCAACTTCACGGCTCACGTCTGAGACACCAACAACCACTGCAGAGTACCATGATCCTTGCAACCCTTTCTCTAATTGCCGGACCTAAAACCATTGGACAACATAAATTTAAATCACCTTGCTGCCAAATGAGAGAAAGTACTCTTGCCAAATAACAAATTAAGGATTAGTATTTTCGATAATAAATTTTCTACCACTAGGCTCATTGATCATGGTGGTTTTTAAAGTCAATATTATCTTGTGTGTAGTTTCCCCTGAAGCAAAATGCCATGCCCCTTATCTTGACAAGAGGAAATCAAAGCATTCAATTTGAAAGTGTTCCCTCTTTGAGAATTCCCAGATCACCTTGTTACCAAACATTTCTAGAACAAAAAATATAGCAAAGATGTTCTTTCTACTAAACTAGGATCGCATTACTTTTGCTTCTGCTTTCCAGCACAACAAAATCTGACAGTATTTTATCGTAGGAAGTGAGGAATTAATACATAACAGCCTATATTTATTCAATATCACTCTAGTTGATCGATCGTACAGAGAGGGCGCAATTGTGGCGTACAGTTTTTTTTTCAAAGATTAAACTGCGATACAAACCACCTGATAGAGAAGAATGTGGAGCGACGAAGCAAATCTACCATATGAATGTTGAAATTATAGCGAAGATTCGATCGAAAAACACTTGAATTTTGAAACAAGAACAAAAAAATTCGGCCTAAAACTAAAGCATATCTCTCTCTGCTCTGTAGTTGACCAATTGCGACGAGGTAGGAAGAAAGAAAGATATTGATCGAAATTAAAACTCCAATCGCCATCTTCGCACAGATCAATCACAATTTAAAGCATCTAAGGCCAACAATTTTGACAAAAAAAGAAGGTTAAAGATGACATCAACGGAGATTATGCACGTACCTCGACTTTCTCATTGAAGAGCAGCTTCCTCGCATTCATTTAGGGATCGAAGAAATTTGAAAGAGAAAGGACTCTCGGAGAAATTTTGAATTTGAGGTTCAATTCAGTGAAAGAGAGAGAGAAGGGGGTTAGTTTTCTTACGGTGGATTCAATTCGCTCTCCAGAGCTAGGGCATGTACTTTTGAAGATTCCGAGGCAATCGAGAGAGGGAAAGACCACGCTTCTTTCGTGTCCGTAAATGATCTGCAATAGGAACCGTTCGATCTATATGACAGACAATTATAAACGGCTGGGAGTTTCATGTGACACGATGCTTGATCTGACGGCTGAAAGTTTTGATGGAGAGCGCGAGTGTAATTTATACAATAGAATTGTCGCACCGAATTACAGGGAGTATGAACTATCGTGACACGCGGACATACGACGATAAGCGTTCTTTTCTTTTCTTTTTTTGGTTTATTGGTAGCAGTAAGCGATATCCCCTTCTTCACGAGTCTTGTTGACTGGAAGATGTACATTCAGCAAATTAAACGCAAAACTTTATATTATTATTGATTAAGGGGTTAATTTTATACAGTATTTCTTTGGTCAAATTAATCTTTCAGTATGAAACAGCTATATTTTGAATAATAGGGTTTCCCGCGCTGTACTCCACGTGCCATCAGTACATCTACCAAGTACCAACTCTAGAGGGAGAGGGGTAATTTGCAAACTATAAAAACAGATTCCAAAAGAAAAAAAAATCTAGTTTATTTAAAATTTGTGATTATTATTGAATTTTTTCTATAGTCTATTTTGTTATGATGCATTCAAAAATCTATCTTGCTTATTAGTATAACTTTTCAGTTATCCATGTATATTTTTTTGGAAAATTGCTTTTAGTATCTTTCAGTTTTCGACTTTTCCTTTTAGTGTCCTAAATAAAATCTTTCTTCAGTTTTCGACTTTTTCTTTTAGTGTCCTAAATAAAATCTTATTCTTTTTGGTACCCCTGTACTTTGTAAACACTTGTTTACGTAACCTAAAGTTTAAATAAAGCTACTTTTCCATCCATATTTACTTATGTCCGTTTAAAAAAAACAATCTAACATTTTTACCCATTGGCTGCAAAAATATGATGAATTTATTACAGTATATGTTAGATAATGGAGTGGAGTTCACAACAGTGCTTGATAAAACAGATATGAGAACACTGCTTATTTCTCCGCTATGGGTGCCGACTTTGTAACTCTAGTTGATAAAATTTCGAGTCTTAAACGGAGATAAATCCCCAGGAAAAAAACTGATCTAAGAAATCTCATTACAAAAATGAGAATATGCATAAAAATCTAAGAGGGGAAGAGTTGCAAATTTGGAGAGAGCAGCACACCTATTGCAACTTTGGATAGGGATTGGAAACAGATTGGGAGAAGAGAGAAAGAGGATGAGATCTGCAAAAATTTTGGAACGGGTAGAAGCACAGATGTAGAGGATGGAATGATGGATAGAGATGGGGGATATGAAAAATTGGAAAACAATAAAATCTATTAGTAATTTTGTTGCAGATATGCATTATAAATTACTCCTCGCCAAACATACCTAGAATTAATTTGTACACCATTCTTTAATTATTAATTTCTAGTATGATAAAAGCAACGTTTAGTTTTTTTCCACCAAAAAAATGGCAGGTTTTTTTTTACAAAAATTAAAATGAGTAAAAATGGATGGAAAATGGCTTTATTTAAACTTTAGGTTACGAAATAAGTGTGTATAAAGTACAGGTTTTTTTTGTTCTTGAAGCGGGTTCAACCCGAATTAACTTTATTATAAAGCACTTTTTTGGGGTAGAAATTAATTTAAAGGACTTAGATCCCTACAAAGAGGAAATGGGTTTGCATACATAGAATTCCTAATACAATCTAGAGGATCAATAATTTCTACATGAAGAATTAAAATTGAAGAACAACTTTGCAAGAACGTCAATAAAGATATTAAATTCTCTCATCATATGTCGGAATTTTACAACCCAATGGATGAGAGTCGTCAGCACTCCATAATGACATGGTAATTCGGGTGAGTCACCAAACTTCTCGTTTAATAGTGATTACATGCCACCAACGAATCAGACTCCATGACTAATCAAACGAGCTCCAAAAAGTAGCCAGTTTAAGTCCAAAGAGAATAGCATGAAGCTCAACCTTAGGGCTTACAAGTGCCACAAGTGAACGCAAATGCACATAAAAACGACGCACCATTAGTATGAATGAAATTGCCACCTCCTGCCTCTCCTAAGCTACACTTTGAGGCATAATCAAAGTTGAGCTTAAACCAATTAAGTGGAGGGCTTTGAGGCACCAATCCTAAGTTACTTGACAATTATGAAATCTCAATTAAGATAATGTACAACATTCAATTAAACACATCGATATTTTACAATAATGTAAATTAAAACAATGAGTGTATATGGTAGAGTCAACACATGTATGAGAAAGAATAACACAATGCTTTGACGTACTATAGCAAAAATGACAAAGTGTTGGGTGAAATAGCATATTTTGGAATTCGTGAAAAAAGAAAGGCACGTGGAAAGTGAAATTAGGGATATTGAATTTGTAAATCGCCTAAAATTAAAACCGGTTTTGGGAAATTGTAATCAAAAAATGAAATGTGAAATGAATTCGAACTTCAAATTTCAAAAATGCGATTGAGGGAATTATTTGGGGTGGGATTTTTGAGAGAATGGAGAGGGCAAAATTGAGGAAGAGAATGCATCTATTTGTTGACATGTGAGAATACTAGCTATTCTATGGAACCCTAGCCTAAATAATTTGGAAAAGTAGAGGGCCAATTCTCATGGTGGGATTTTTGAGAGAATGTAGAGGAAAAGGTTGATGAAGAGAAGAAAATTGTTTGTTGAGATAGTCATACAAGGAAGAAAGGAGTCATGTTTGAAAAGGGACATGCTTTTGGGTCAAGAAGGAGAAGGTCATGAAGGACAATGAGATAAAGGCGTCAAAAAGCAATTAAATTTGAAAAAATACAATTAAATGGTAAGTTCTATAACTTGTAGAATGGTAATTTAATTTCACTACACATTTTGTTAGTATTTATGGTAGTTGCAAAGTACATATACGCACATGAACAAGGCTGTAAGCTAGATAGAATGAATACTAGACAAACACACATGAACCATGCTTGAAATTAGATGAAACATGATAGGTAGATGATGTTTGTAATACCTTGGGTTTGAGATCATTTATAAGATATTGAAGTTCTACTCATGTCAACAAGAGCTCTTCCATTTTAGGTTTTAAGTGAGGACAATGAAATCTAATGCTATGCTTGTTAGTGGCCTCTTAGGAAGTCCCCATGCTGGCATGAGGTAGTGCTGCTAAGACCTCAAGCCTTATAGTATTTAATAAAGATTGATCAATTTGTGTTATATGTACTCATTGCATCATACTTTATAAAATTTGGGTGAAAAAAACAACATAAAGAAGTAATCTAAATAAAATGGTGAAAAGGAATATTGGGGTAAAAATGTACAATTGGGTCGTATAAGTAAGATATAATAGAGAAAGAGTAGATTTAACCGGGAAAAGCTTTGACAATTAGGTTGTAGTAGAAGACAAGATGACCTAGCTTAGGAACATGCAAAGGGCGACATAAGAAAGTAAAAATGAAGATGAAAGGGTAATGGATGAAAGTAGAGATGGTATGGAGGTGAGTATTAGGAAAACTGATATTTGTTATGATTTGTTGTTACTTCAATCAAAGTCCTCAATGATGCATGATTACCTCTTATTAAAATATGGCTTTTTGTTAAATATATATAAGTTTGCAGAGGAACACTTCTTTCATGGATACGTCATCCAATTCTTCAAGATAGTAGTCATTAGGGAGATTCAAAAGAACTTGTTGATTGGCGATTGGGAAAAGATGTTCAAAGGGCCATTTAGGCCGATATTGAAGCTTGGGATAATTGTTTAATTTTCTTTTCAATTAATGCACCACATTCTGATGTAGTAGTTGAAGAGTGAAAAGAAAATGGAAGCATGGTTCAAGATGCAACTTAAACTATTAAGATTTTCTTTTAAGACTTTAAGGCAAGGAGTTGAGTGATGTAGACTTTGAGGGAGGTAAGGAAGCAATGATGGAGCAACTAAACCTCACTAAACAAGGTCATACTCATAAATTTGTTCATCATTGAGTATACACTTACTGGGTGTGACCTAAAGTGCAAGGTTAGATCATGGAAAAGAGTAGTGCATGAGCATACTTAAGAATCATTAACAAGTGGGTTAAAAGCAAGGGGGAAAAGATATTGAAAAATGGAGGGAAGGTTAAAATGCAAGCCTAGAAAAACATGCCATGAGAATGTGAAGGAGGATGAAAAACGTGGACATGGGTATAGTATTGCGGGATCTCACCGATCTTCGAAATAATATGATATTTATACACACACATGTATATGGATACACATGAAAATTGAGTGGAATATAGTATTTCATATAAAAAAATGTGGCAAACTTAGGTGCGTGGTTTTTAAGTTTTGTGGACATGACTATACGAGGTTGTTTTGAAAATAGTCCAAAAATATGTTAGGAAGGTGAACAAAGAGAAGATTCAAAGGTGCTTTTGATGAACTAAGAAATCAACAATTGATCGAGCAAGGTTGGAAATATTCCTTGGTGATGGATCAAAATTTTTACATATGAGGCCAAAACAAATCTCATTGGTGATGAAGAGGATGAGGAGCATTTGTTAGTTGACTATGATTATAGTGACAAAGAGCAAAATGAAAGGATGGAAAATTTGGTGAACAAGATTGACACTAATAAGAAGATAACACTTAAGGATATAAGAAAGAGGAGAAGAAGACAAGGTGATGAGTATCAAAGTCATAGCAAAGTGCTATGAGTAGTGAGGGAGATGTCACGACGAATAATTGGTATATATAAGGAAACACATACTTAGTAGATGGCATTGCAATGAGGTTGGCTAATTTGGAAGATCAGGTTAATGTGCATAATGGTAGGCCTGGTAAAGACCCAATGAATTTATGAAATACGGCGGGAACAACGAGGCAACAAGGCTGTTGAAAATATTGATAGAGATCCGAATTAGGATAATGATATGGTAGATGATGATGAAATAATAAATTCATAGTCAAAGGGGGTGAGCGAAGTGGGCGGAGTGCATGTGGAGGTGATGATATGCTTGAAAGGTTATGAGACATAAATTCGAAGAAGAGCTCTAGTAACAACTAATTTTTTGGTATTTTTTATGGAATCTATTTGGGAGGACGACCTTATAACAATTAGTGAGACCTCAACTAGTGATATTGTTATAAAGTGGCCATAGGGAGCTACACACACATAAGGAGGACGTCGGGTCATCCAAGTTGATGACAAGGGTGTTTAAGTGATAAAATCTTATATAAGCAATACTTCTAACGTAAACGACAAGGGGTTAGGATGAAGAGGCAGTTGGAGACGCATCAAACAATAATAATGGGAGGATTGGATGAAAGGGGTGACGTTGGCAATAGTGATGGGTCGATGAGAAGACATGGGGGGAGGTTAACCACCTTTTAGGAGGATGCTACCACAAGGCACAATAGGTGGTAATGGAATGGTTCGTGAGGAGGTATTTATTAGTGTCGTGTTCTGCTTCAATGTTATGCATTCCAAGTACAAAAAATGTGGGATCATTATTCATGGTAGAATAACATGAGTAAGGTGGAGATGATACTTGCACAAGATTGACATTGTAGGGAAGCAATAGGTGGCGAATCTTCCAAAATGATGAACATGATGGGGGCAGACACAACAAATAATCTTAGAAGAAGGTTGTGACATGGATAAATCTCTAAATGAAACTATAAGTATAAAAGGAGAAAAGAGAAAAGTTAAAAATACACAAGATATCTAAAAGGATGGAAATGAATTTGTAACATGCGGGTGGTATTTGACGTAGGTGAAAATAACTACACCAAGGAGGAAAGGACGAGGCGGGTTGTTTATTCGAGGAGGCCACAAAGCATATGAAATCATAAGCAAAGGTATTGAAATTTTACAAAATTTAGAAATGAGGAAATGGTGTTGAGAATATAAAATTTTCTTCCTAAGTTATGCCACCATCTTGACTAGGCTACTGACAATGTTGGACATGAATGTGTTACAACATGGAGTGTTTAGTCTTCCATTGATCACCATAAACAAGAACCACAACACGCCATGACATACAAGAGGGTTGAGTACGAGCATATTTGAGCAATATTGGATGGGATTTAGGAAGTTTACAAGGACAAAATGTGCATGATAACTAGGAAAGAAGTAGAAATTTAACTACTATCATTCATGCTTGTAAGTTGTCATCATTAAATGAAGCACAAGAAAACACAAAGACTAATAAAAGTATGGAGATAGTCAAATAAATTTCTATTCTAGATACAAAATCTAGAGGGGAGACAAAGGAGCTTCTTGGTGGGGAGGAAGAGTTAAAAAATAAACATGAAATATTAGTGAGAACTTCCATCCTTGTTTAGTGCAATGGTATCCATACTACTTCCAAAAGAAAATAAGCAAGCACTTACGTACTATACATGTAGGTTCATGAAGATGCTATTAGGGACGAGGAAAGAGTGCAACCACATACTCAAGAAGATAACAATGAGGATTTTCTATAGCAGAACCTAAAATACACTAGATAGGGTGGAATTATTTAAAAAAAAAGCAAGAGAGCAATATTGTGGTCATTCTTCATACCTTCGAGAAAGGTAGGGTTAAGCTAAACAATTGGCTAAGGAACATGAGGTTTATGTCATGCGGTATGCATTTTAATAGGGTCACTTACACATTAAACCACTAAATATGAAATTGAGCACTTCTTAACCGATTGCTTTTGTCTTTGGAATGGATGTACACAAAAAAAGATGCAACCAAAAGGCATGTTGTTTGGCAAAAAAAAATTCATATTCTTGAAGAAACACAATACTTGGATAAGTAGCCTAATATGTGCATGAAATATGTTTTTTATTTCAAAATCTTAATACCGACTCTTACCAATGTCGTTTATTAATATTGTCAACACCTTGAGGTAGCTACACAATGTATTTGAGATACGAATGGAAACTGGACGAGTTTGGGGACGGGGAATACCCTCCAATCCTCCACACCCTATCCTCATTTAGATATATGTGCCTTGTACCCATCTCTGTTCTTGTTGGGATATAAAAATTGTCGCTATCCCTATTTGATTTTACCATTTAAGGCAGAATACATATACAAACACCTCACCTTTGACCAATTTGCCCTTTTAACACCTCACTTTTGGGAATGTTCGATTGAGTACCGGAATTATACGTATTGGGTCCTATTGAACACCTATTTGGTCAAAAAATTTGCCTTGCATAACATGTGCACCATGTTAGATTGCCACATCATGAAATCATGCCACATATCAACCACTTATGCTTATTTGGATCAAACAAAATTTAAAATAAAAACATATTTCACAAAATAAATCCATTATACCAAAAAAAAAGTGTATTATACAGATCCCCCGTTAGATACTTCTGTATTCTTCTCATATCTTCTCTTGCAATTGACTTCACTAGACAATCACTGTTATTCCCCCACAAAGCATCCACAATACCTCCGAAGTTTCTATGGTGGTGACACCATCATTTTTAGCGGTTAGAGCACCGGAAATCGATGTCGGAATGGGAATGAAGAGATTGAGGTCTTTAATGGTGGAATTTGATTTGGGATGATTAGAGATAAGAGCATGCACAATCGTGTTAAGTGAAAATGCACAATCATGTTAAGTGAAAAAGGCTCAATCATTCGCCACATATTGCACACTCATTATACACTCACATGAGCAAATCACACACAATGAGATAAGGGCATGCACAATTGTGTTAATCGAAAAGGCGCAATCGTGTTATGTGAAAAGACTTAATCATGTTATTCACCAAAAAAAAGACTTAATCATGTTAAGTGAAAAGCCACAGTCATTCTCAGATTTTGCAACCTCGAAGGTAAATATTTTTTTGCATGCGCGCGATCTCAACCGTAGATATAACCCGATCAAACGGCTGACATTTATTCTCACATCTCTTCTTAGATTTCATTCTCACATAGTCCATTTTCTTTTGAAATTATAAAGAAAGTTAGTTATTTAATGTAAAGGAGTGATCAAGGCTCTAAAATTCATTAATCGATGAGAAAAATTATTAGGTTTCAACACAAATAATTAATCTTATTTCTATATTATTTTTTTCTATTTTTCATACGAAGTTTTTTGAATCTGGGAAAGGAACATCAAGCTCCTAAATCTAATCTTGATTTATAACCGGTAGTTTGTTCTTTTCGTTGATCATTTGAGTTATTTAATAAACAATTAACAACTTGTTAAATATTCATGGAATTGTACGTTAATATATCGTTGTTAGTGTGAGGGCAGAATTCAAACTAGTAAAGGCCAAAATTAATTAAAATACAGTTTAAAAACCTTTTCAAGGTAGTCAATATGTAATCATACATTTTAACTTAGTTGATCATATATTATTAAATCATTAAAGGCCGATGATTTGTTTAGTTATGAGTCGAGACACGACAATTATTAAGTAACAAGAAGAAACATAATCACGACAAGGTTTTGTGTTGAGATGGTTTCCAATGATAGCAAGTTTGGGAATCAGGAGGATACAACACGCAAGGCTCACCTTCCTTGATAAGCCATGAGCAAAGGTTGTAGGCCCCACACCGGAAGTTGTCTCTTGTGCCGAGGTATATGTCGAACCAGTGGAGCACGTTCTTGAAAACGAACCCACAATAGTAGTCGTCCACGATCCCCTTCGCTTGAAATCGGAAGGTGTAGCTTTGGCCGTACGGCACCTGGTGGACCCCGAAGTCGTGGTTCTTGTCCTTACAATGCACCTGCAGATTCTCATGCCCTTCTAGATTGTTCGTTATGACCACTTGTCGGTAAAACTTGAAGAAGCTCCACCGTTGGGGCTCCGCCTTCTCTGACGCCAAGCTATTAGGGGTTGTCATTATTGTCGACGGTGGTTGCGCTTGCGCCGCCAGTAAGAGCGACGTGATCATGAGGAGGAGATGAGATATTGCCATTGAGTTGTTGGGTTCGGAGATTGATTTTGATTTGATTTTTGTTGAGGTTTGAAATTAATGAATTCATTATTCATGCATGAGATTGTATTTTATATTGTACTGCTTTCTCTATATGTGTAAGTGCGCCATAAGATTACGCTTCAAACAACTAACGTGTCTAGCAGGTGTTTGGTTTTAGTTGCAACCATCAATATTTGTATTATGCACATGAAAATGAAGTTGGGCGTTCAATTCAATACTTGTATTCATGGCTACGGTACATAGCTATTATGGCTGCATTAATTGCCATCAATTTGATCGATGCCAAAGATACCGCACTAGTATACTACATAGATAAGAAAATTAATTCAAATAACTCAATCTTTTGATAGATTATGTGAATAAGACAAATATTGAAAAGATACAAAAAAAGTCTAAGATTTTAAAGTGTGTTAAGAATCTAATTTGAATAATTTTTCTACCCAAATTTCCTATTATTCTACCCTTTATTCCAAACCATAAGTAATTTCTGCAAAACACCCACAACTCAGCCATAGGTATAGTGCAAAGACCAATATTATAAACAAATCATTTTTTCCATTGTCCATCATAGTATCTTATGACCCCTAACACCACCCTTAATCTTCCATCTCGGACCGATCCTTAGATATTAAGCTTCACACAGTCCTCCCTAGGTTGTTCCCGTTGGATGAATTGTTCCCTCTTCTCTTTACTTTGCTTAATAACGACACTCAAATCTTCTTGATTGTCATATTCTGAAACTTATCCCATTATAAAATGAGTGTGATTGCCTTGGAAAGAACCTTGATAAAAACAAAAGCATTGTGCCATTTCCAAATCCACCAATTAGAAAAAGCAAAAACATTTACCCACACGAGCTCTACCTACAAAGAAGATCACTATGAATCCAAATAGCAAAATCGGACTCAAAGAAAACTTCTCCCCAAAAGCGTTTTGAATCACTACAATCTTACAAGAGATGGATCAATGAATCCTCGGATACACACTTCGAAAAAAAGGCATTTGCAAAGATATGACGCTTAGCCCGCTCTTGATTAGTAAGAATGATTCCATTAAGAACCAACCAGGCAAAACTTCACACCCTCTCCGGGACATGGAGACGCCAAATAGCATTGTAGATGAGCTTGTCAATGCCACATTGATCGCGAAGATTTGTAACATGCTCATAATAGGAAACCACTATATAAGTTCCATAAGCTAAGTCGTTCCAGCTTAAAACATCCATGTCATCATCATTATTGCTCTACCCAACTAAAGAAAGCCACATAATGATCGAATGGGGAAGAAAAGGGCTAATCAACGACCAATTCTAGCCGCTCTCAGAAAATAACTCATTAACTTTAAGCTGTAACATTAACATACATGTGGGCGGCAAATTTGAGACCTCATCAACCAAACGAAATTCCCCCAACCACTTATCACTCTAAAAATCCGCTAGACGTCCATTCCAACATTCCAACAAGAGCCTCGAACCACTACGTTGCAAGTGCCAGTTTTGATACTATGCCAATCATATTACAGGTTCGCTCTCACACTAAGTGACTGACATATATATTTTGAACAAATAACCTCCACCCAAAGTTTTTTGGACTCCGTTAAGAATATTCAACTCAATTTACCCACCAAAGCAAGATTCAAATCTCTCATATTTCAAAGACCAAGCCCATCATAATCATTCGACTTGCAAACCTCTTGCCAATTCACTACGTGTATGTGACAACAAGTCTTCGAGCCTTCCCAAATGAAAATTTTCATGAACTGGTCAATCTTAGAGCACACTCCTTTATGGAAAAATCACAGTAGCCATAGAATAAACCGAAATGGACGCAAGGACCGATTTAGCTAAAGTTACTCGTCCTGCCACACCATGCAATTAGAATGTATTAATTCAAATTCACATGTACACACAAGGCGGTATAGATGTTGTAGTTTGGAACTTGAATTTTTTCTTTGGACTCTTGTTGTCTATAGAAGTTCATGCTTTTGTTATTTTCATCATACCTATTTTTATAATTTTATGCAAAATCATTCTTCATGATAGGTCATGGAGAAGCTACACCTGACTGTCAATCCATCGATTGTTGAGGATGAAGAAGGGCTTCCTTCTCCTCCCTTATTAGTATGCACAATTGCAACCTCAAATTCAAAATCAATATGAGTCTTGGTAAGCTTGTTTTGTGGTCGACTTTCATCTCTTTTTTTTTGCAAATGCAACACTTCTTGATCAAATTTACAAATTAACTAGAGTGCTAACCCCGTCCGTTGGATGGGGCAAAGGTATATTTTATAGTTATTATTATTTTAAATGTCTAGGTTTTTGGAAATTATAACATATGACTAAGTTCATTATATGATTAAATATTCTAAATTCAAGTTTATTGAATTGCATTATGAAATACCATAACTAATCATACAACTAAGACAAAATAAATTGTTGCAAATCATACATAATTAAACTATTTGATTATTTAATAGGTGTACATTATATATCAATTTAAGATATAATAAATTTCTTTTCCATATAAATTTGGTTGTTCAAGTATTATTTTGATTTTACTTGATCAATCTACCATCGATTTTGCAGTTTATTTTTTATAATTATTTTTTTTCAAATTCAAATTGATGTGGTTCTCGTACATATGAAATTGTGAATAGACAATAATAATATTTTGTCTTTTTTAAGTAAAATGATATTATGTCTTTATATGTTCTTATATCATACATAGTGTTTATTATTTATTTTTCTAAAAGAAGAATCTCAAGTTCTTGAAAGGGGATAAATAGTCAATTTATAAATATGTGTATAATGTCTTTCAAATAAATATTTAAATACTTTTTATATTTAATATTGATAAAAGTTAATACATAAATGTTGATAAATAGTCAATTTAAATGTGTATAATGTCTTTCAAATAAATCTTTAAATATTTTTTATATTTTAATATTGATAAAAGTTGATACATAAATGTGGAACATTTATTTCACTTGAGAGGGACAACTTTTATAGTTGTCGAGATTTTCCTCTGTTGATATTATTCGTGGGTTGTTGAAAAGGCAGCTAAAGTCAATAAGATATTGATTAATGTAAGAGTATATTCAATGATTGACCAAATCTATTTGGTCACCAATTAAAATATTATTTCTTTTAAAAAAAATTTAATACCCAAATCCACATTCAAAATAGATTGTAGTCCAAATGCCACTTGTCACTATGTCAATGCATTGTCCAAAATAAGATTTGGTCATCATCATGCCCAATTTTCATTTGGTCATCACTCTCTTTCTTTTATTTATTATTTTAAGGGAAATTTCTTTTGGTGTCCTTTTGTTTTTGACTTTTCCTTTTGGTATCCAGAATTTTTTTTTATTACTTTTGGTACCCTTCACTCTTTGAAAAATTCCTTATTGTAACCTAAAGTCTCTCAAAATACACATTCCATCCAATTTAACCTAATTTCCGTTAAAAAATAAAATTAAAAAACTAAAATCCTTTTTTACTCATTTCTTACATTTCTCCAATTAAAAGAACACATGAACTCAGCAAGAACTCTAGGGAGCGCACAAGAATTCAACAAATTGCTTTGAACTCAGCATCCAGCTTCATGCCATTCTAGATAAGATGCCTCATACGTAATTCTCCTTCTACACGAGTATCAGACATGTCACAATTTTAGAGGTGAATTTTATCTTTTCGATCTTCAACAAGCCTCCTGTTTTTAGCCAATAGCTTCTGCATTTCAGTGTGCTGAATGTCAAGTTCTTCCTCTAACAGAGCAAGATGAGGACGAGGATGTAGAATCCCGGGCATATGTCCTCGAATCCTCAATCAATTGAGAACGACAAGGTTTATCGGAGGAAGAAACTGGTAGTTCTCAGGGGCAAGATTCAGCGGCACAAAAATGTGAAAATTTGGATATTTCTCAATTGAGAAATAAGAACCAAGAATTCCCCATTCAATTGAGAACAATTTCAAGCCGATCAAATTTGGATCTTTAGGAATTACAAACCAGAGGATCGAGAGGAACCCAAGACGAGATTTAAACCTTTGTAGACTCATGAGGTAGAGTAAATATGTCAGCGGTGAAAATTTCCTTCTCCCAGGCACAAAGTAAAAATAGGAATCTCAAAAATATAAATATATAATAAAAGGTTGGATTTTTTTAAAAAAGTTTAACGGAAAATAGGATGGAAATGTATTTTGAGAGACTTTTGGTTACGGTAAGGAATTTGTCAAATACTGGAGGGTACCAAAATGAATAAGATTTTTTTTGGGCACCAAGAGGAAAAGTCGAAAACAGGAGGGCACCAAAAGGAATTTCCCTTATTTTTTTATTGAGAACACATTAAGAAATTTTGTGAATATATTGAATTTTGTATTTCGTAACTGGAATATTCCTTCAAACATTTTTTTTGGTAGAAGGAGAGGCAGTACTCTCCGGCCCCTCAAGGGGGCGTTTTATTAATATTAAAAAAGGGCTAAGTAGTCAGCTTAAGGGGATAGCCCGACCCCTTACATCGTCATAAAGCAAAATAGAAATCCCCTCAGGCGGGGCAAGCAATACATGTTGACCTAAAGGAAAAGTAAAAGCAATAGAAGCAAGACTATCAGCAACATAATTAGCCTCGCGATACACATGACGGAATTGGATATTCCAATTCCTACTAATAAAGTCGTGGCATGTGGATACCAGGCTAAAAAGCGGATGACTCTTGATAATAACTTGAGAATCCGACTCCAAAATAACTTGCATGTAGCCCTTTTCCCAAGCTAAAGTGAGACCGTTGATGACGCCCCACAGCTCCGCCATTGGTACTGTGCACGAACCAATATTGTGGACGAACCCGCCAACCCATTGGTCGTAGTGGTCACGAAGTACTCCTCCAGCAGTAGCTCTTCCGTCTCTAACTACTCCGTCCGTATTAATCTTTATCCAATGCTCACTTGGACATTTCCATACAATATTCTGCAAATGTGTAACCGGTTTAGGAATTCGACAAGGAAGTTTACCGATTACATCTCGATATTCACAAGCCTTCTCTTTGATGAAGCTCGATTTATCCCTTATGTCAACTGGTTCCTTGAAAGTTATGGCATTTCTCCACCTCCAAATCCACCATAACGCCGTTGCAAAGACAATGTTCCACTCCAAAGAATCATAAGATTTGCGCTCCATTATATTGCCTCTTATCCTGGAAGTGAAAGGCCCCTGAAAGAAAGAAGAATCGACATTAGTAGCATTTAAATTAAACCAAATCGGTTTCACCTGTATGCAATCTTTGAAGAGGTGTTCATGCGTTTCATCTTCAGCCCCACAGCAGACGCACTTGGCGTTGTCGGTCAAATGTCGTCTCCTTCTTTCCTCATTCGGAATCACTCCACCTTTACATGCGAGCCATAAAAATGTTGAATCTGTTCAGGAACAACCAACTTCCAAATAGAACTAAAGACGAGTTTATCGACTTCCTGCAAATCAACATTTCCTTTCAACAACCTATACCCAAGCGCAACTGAAAAATTCCCATCAGGCGTGTGAAGCCAACTTAGGTCGTCTTCTGTATGCTTCAGGTCTGCAGTAACGGCCATTGCAGCAAGCTTCAGGAGAACATCAAAAGGCAATAAATGCGAGAAAAGGTCCCATTTCCAGCCTCCATTCACATGCCAATAGTCTCTCACAGTAGACTCCATTGAAACGTTGTCTAGTTGACCAATACAAGCAACTTTCAGGGGGAAATCAAGCAGCCAGACATCTTCCCAAAAAAGAATGGATCTACCATCCCTTAAATTCTAACGGATACCCTTAGACACAACAGATGAAACTCCTTGTTGGATGCTCTTCCATATGTGGGAAGCTGCAGGCGAGTTGCCCAACGCGGTGTTCACGTATTTATGTTTCAGAACCGTCGTCCACAGATTCCCATCCTCCATGATGAATCTCCACCCCATTTTTCCCATCAAGGCTAAGTTCAGCTCTCTCATAGTCTTGATACCCAACCCACCATTGCATTTATGCTTAGTAACCTCTTCCCACGAAACCTTATGAAGGCGTCTCTGTTCTCTACTACTGCCCCAAACAAAGGCTCTGTTCAGTTTGTCTATATCCTTGCACACACTTTTCGGGAGCAAAGCAGAGGACATAACATAAATTGGAATAGAAGACAAAACCGATTTAGTGAGGGTGACCCTTCCTGTAAAGCTCAAAGTTTTCGCTTTCCATCTTGTCAGCTTCAAATTGAATTTATCTAAAAGACCCGAGAACGTGTTCTTGTTGATTTTTTTGTGCAAGATTGGCATGCCCAAGTAGTTCCCAAGTTCCTTTGTAACCATAAAACCACTCACTTCCTCAATCTGTCGCACCAACCTTTGATTCACGTTGGGTGAAACAAAAAATTTCGATTTTGTAGTGCTTACTTTCTGTCCCGATGCACTACAGAAGACGTCAAGACACTCTTTTATGATCTTAACCTGCTCCACTGAAGCCTCTGCGAAAAGAAGTATATCATCAACAAAAAATATATGTGAGAGTAAAGGACCACTCCTTGTGAGCTTTATGGGTTTCCAAACCCGTTTGCTAACCGCGTCACTAATAACATGGCTAAGGCGCTCAATGCATAACAAGAACAAATATGGCGATATGGGGTCGCCTTGTCTAACACCATGCGAGGGAATAAATTGGGTCGAGACCTCTCCGTTCCATAACACTTGCATTCTAGGAGACGTCACACAAGCCATCACCCCACGGATCCAATACTAAGGGAAGCCGACAATCCTAAGAGTGTCTTCAATAAAATCCCAATTCAACCGGTCGTAAGCCTTTTCGAGATCAAGTTTAAGCGCCATCCAACCCTTAGCGCCTCTTTTCTCTCATGGAATGGACGATTTCTTGAGCAACAACAATATTGTCGGTGATCATACGCCCGGGAAGAAAACTCCCTTGCGTCGGGCCAATCAACTCTATCATGATGGGTTGAACTCTCGAAACCATGACCTTTGTGATAATCTTGTATAAGACATTACAAAGGCCAATGGGTAGAAATTGGTTAATTCGTTCCGGTTTATCGATCTTGGCCAACAAAACAATGAGTGTATCGTTGATCCCTTCCGACAAAATAGAAGTCTGAAAGAAGTCTCTAACAAAAGTCATAACGGACTTCCCAACAATATCCCAACAGCGTTGGTAGAAACTTGGTTGATAACCATCGATTCCCGTGGACTTTAAAGGGCCCATACTCCTTGATGAAACCCGATATAATATGCGCTATAAACGGGAATTAAATAAATACTAACTCTCGGGATTCGTACAACCGAACGGTTTTCGTACGTGGATTATTCCTTCTCCCCACCCCTCAGCCGGTTGTTTTTGTGCTCTTTACGAATAAAGCATTTAGACTTTATACCGTTTATAGCGCGATCTCACTCGAAGATCAAACACGTCGAACTTTGGCAAACGAGATAGTTCTCGAGCCAGAGAACCCTTTTACCATCTCGTTGCCTTGCTATATATAGGATCATGAGCTAGTTGCTTACAAGTTAATTGTTCGATGTGGGAGAGTTTCATATTCTTTTGAGGGAGATGACGTGGCGCTTGATGATTGGCCTAATTTAATGAGCTCTCATATTGTTGATGAGCCTTGCCACGTAAAGTTGAAGAGTAGTTCAAATGATAACTTAGCCTTTAAGGCTAACTCATGGCAAGCTCTCATTGGACCTAAACAAAACCCATTTATTCAAAGTCGATATTGTTGACTTCGAGGGATCATCCCGCTGACTTACCCTCCAGATGACCTCGCACACTAGCCTAGAAAGTGACCTCGCTTATTAAAGTGCACCCGAGACTCTTGCACATGCATACGTTAAATAGTTTTGCATGGAAAAGCTAGCATCTGGACTTCTCGAACATGTGTGAAGTTTGGCCAAGTTGGGGCCCAAATCCTTCTAACTAATTTTCATGGGCCAAGCCCACTTAATTAGCTCTTCCCAGCCCATTGCCAATTCCATACGTTTCATTCTCTTGGTTAGTAGTTTGTAGGCAAACATACATATATTTTAGTGGGCCATCTTAGCATAAAAAATGTGAATGTGCCTAGATGCGTATGTGCAAAGTGACGTGTTGTGCTTTTTATTATATTTGCTAATTTTCGCTATACTATTTAGCCGGTTATTTCGCGCACCATCACTCCTGACCGCAGACCAAACCTCATTCTCAGTAATACCCATACTCAGTTTCTGAAAAGCAGCCTCTGATAAACTCGGAAAACCGACATTGTTAATCTGAAGTGGAACAAACGATTCGTCACCCACACTGTACAATTTTTGAAAGAAACTAACTGCTAACTTCTCAAGCTCTGTTGCGTCCTCTATCCAGCAGCCTTGATCATTTCTTAGACCCTCCTCTCTATTATATTTACGTCGAATTATAGTTGACGTATGAAAAAAGGCCGTGTTACGGTCTCCCAGGCCTAGTCATTGTTCCCTTGATTTTTGAAACCAAAGGATTTCTTCTTGTTCAAGTACTAACTCAAGCTCCCTTTTAGTCTCCATTTCAGCTTGCAAGAGACGAGAAGAATTAACTTGGCACAAGCAGCGTTGGATGCAATCAAGTTTCTCCAGTAGAGCACTTTTTCTTTGGTGTATGCTCCCGAAAACTTTTTTGTTCCAAGCAACTAGGTCTTTCTGAAGCAATAGCAAAGCATTAGGAGTGTCAATATCATCCTTCCAACTATCATTGACTTTCTCCAAAAACTTGGGATGTGTGAACCAAGCCGCTTCAAAACGAAATGACCGTCTTTTCCGATTGAGGTTGAGATTAGGATCAAAAGAAAGTAGGATTGGGCAATGATCCGAGGAGAGTTTCAGGAGATGTCTTACTCTAGCCTCGGGCCAAAGAATCCTACCCTCGGTGTTGACCAGGACTCTATCTAGCCTTTTGTGAACAACCGTAATACTTGAGAGTTTTCGAGACCAAGTAAACTTCTGGCCAATAAACCCAAGATCCACCAGACCAAATTTATTCTTCCAAGAGTTGAAGGTGCTGGAATCAGCATGAAGCCCACCACTTCCCCCTTTTCTTTCATTAGTGGATAAAATACAATTAAAATCACCACCAATAACAACCGGGCCTGAAACCCTTCTCATAGAACGATCAAGATCAGTCCAAAAAGATTCCAGACGTTTAGCCGAAGGGGGGCCATAGACAACGAAAAGGTGGATGTCCAGGTCTTGCTCCAAAAAGGTAACATGAATGAAGTGATTATGTTTAATCACAGAGTGGAACTGAACTTTCTCATTTTTCCAAAACAGCCAAATTCCACCAGTAAAGCCAACAACCTCGATACGAACGCAATTCGAGAATGACTTTCTTGTCAGCCTATCAGAAACCAACTGAACTCTCTCCCCCGAAATTCTTGTTTCAAAGAGAGCTAGTACATCAATCTTGTAGTTCTTGCACATATATGGAATAGCTCTTCGGAAACCCGGCTTACCTGCACCGAAACAATTCCACAATAAGACATTCATCATAAACATATAGAAAAAAGAGAAAACGGGAACCAGAGAAGGAGGTCAGATTGGCCCTTGAGCCAATTCGCTCTCCGCCATTGTCGAATCGTTATCTATCGACAAAACCGTTGAAGATTGCTGCTGCAGGTCCACTGTTTGATTCACTGATGTAATGCACGTTACATCCCCATTCAGGGCCTAAACTACTTCGCTCTCAGTTTGAGCCGAATGTATCCCATGCTCTGTTCCATATTGTTCAATCCGGTTTTTACCCTTCATATGAACAATCTGCGTGTCCGAAGTTCCTCTGGTATGATTCTTCAGGGCCTAAATTAATTAATTAATTAATTATACCACGTACTTATAATAGGTAGTCGTAGCTAGGTAGCTAGTGTACTTACTACTGGTATGATTCTTCTGGGCATGGCGGATCCCCTTGAGTGTGAACGGGATGTCGTACACTTTCTTCCGACTCGGGTAAAACAGCCCGAAGTTCCTCTCCGATGTGGGCCCGGCCTTCAAGTCCTTGTATTTCATATTTATAGGATACAAAATAGTAGATCGAGTATTAATATTTATATATCTTCTAATCGATCGATATGCTTTTAATTAATTAGGACATATAATATAAATTAAGTTAATAACCATATATACCTCGTTAAACAGCGCGTAAATGAGTACCGTGAGGCTTGCGTTGGGCCGTAGGGGTGTCCCGCCTCCAGTGAGCACGCGCCGTACGAGGTTTCCGTTGTAGGCTGCGGCGTTCTCCAGGCCGGCGCCGGACTCCATCGGGTCCCCCTTCGACGGCCAGCCGGCCCGGGTCACTGTGATCGGAACGTCGCTGTAATTGAGGGCGGACATGGCGGCGAAGACGGCGTCCACCTGGGCGTCGAAGAGGCTGGAGTAGACCAGACCGCTGCTAGGGTCCACGTGGCCGGTATTCGGCCGGAAGAGAGCGTAGTCCAGCGACACGGTGACGTCAGCGGTGGAGTTGGCGCCGTCGTACGCGATATGGAAGGGGTAGGTGTTGAGCATGAGGGAGGATCCGGTCCTGTTCAAGAACCCCAGCATTGGCCGGAAAACGGATTCCACGAGCTCCGATCGGAAGGATCCGGAGGACGGAGGGTACGAGGATTCGAGGGCCGCCAGGGAGATCGGCGAGGAGATTTTGACTGCGGAGGCCAGGCTGGCGTTGACGAGGGCGGCGTGGAGGTTCTCCATGGCGGGGAGGAGGAGGAGGGGGTTCTCCGTGGCGTTGCCGTCGACGGCGACCGCTTCGATGTGGGGGTGGGGGTGGTAGGCGGCGACGTTGCGGAGGACCCAGGTGAAGGCGGCGGATGGGCTGGTGGCGGCCGATGGGACGAGCTCGTGGGGGAAGCCGACGGTGACCTTGATTCGGGTGCCGGCGAGGGCGCGGAGGACGCCCGGGTCGGCGTCCAAGAGTCTCACGCGCTCGAAGCCCTGGGATTGGAGGAGGCTGGCCACTTGGGCGGCGGAGGGGAGGTTGTCGGCGTCCCGGCCGTAGTTGACGCCGATGGAGCCTCCGGCGTCGGAGAGGGTCAGGAGGGAGAGGAGGAACCACAATTCAAGCTTCATTGTATTCTCTCTATACGCCATTGCCTAGGAGGAGGAGGAGTACTAATAGTAATAATCACAAATGAGGATAATAAAGCATCTGCAATTCTAGCATGACAATAAAGTGCCAGGCTCCCATTTTAGCCAATGTTGTTAACCTTTATCAAATTTCCAAGTAACTACACATGGGTACGTTGAGGGAAATGTCTAGTATTTTCAAAGACGCGTCTTAACCTCCATTTCTAGCTATATGATTCCTTATGGTCCTCACTCCTCATCCATAGAGAGAAACAACTGAAAACGCTCTCACAATACATAGTAATTTGAATATTAATCTAATTGTATAACAAATTAATGTTCAAAATTGATCCATTACGTCAAAACTAGCTAGTTTAAGGGTGTGTTTACTTGAGTAGTTAACAAGTTTAGTTGAAATTTAAATTCTATCTAGTCATAGTTAAACTAGTATTTTCTTTGATCGAAAATAAGTTATTTTAATTACCATTTAAATTTTAATCAATTTTATGTTTCGTTTTAGGTTTTTTAGGTGATTAATTAAAAGTGATGTATGATAATTATTATTGGAATGTTGATAATATTCTTCCCATGTCTGAAAATTTGGACTAAATATGTCTACTATATAAGTTTTTGGATTACTCTTCCTATTGTCAAATTGATTTTTGGATGAATCCCACTAGACTTGTGTACTGGACGACTTAAAAAATAATTATAATATTAATTGTTATTGTTTAATAATTATTAATGAAAAATAGGGATAATATGAACTAAAAACTAAAAACACATCAATCAAAATAAAGTAGAAAATACATTAGAAGCTTTAATTCATAGCTTAAGTTTTAAATTACTTTTTAACTAGAAGCTAGTTTAAATTGTACATACAACCAATACTCATTTAGTCTAGTGGTAAAGTGGTGTTAGACTCCTTGGGTGTTGTCTAGGAGATTCGAAGTTCGAATCTTACTAGCGACATGTATGGAGAAACTAATATTGGGAGGGTCGGGTCTCCCCCAAAATGGGGCCACAAAGTACCCGGTCCGGATGTAGAACGGTGTCTGACCGATCAAACGGGCGAGCCAAAAGACAAGACAAAAAAAATTATACATATACAAATATCTAGACATATAAATTAAATTATCAATATTTTTTAAACTAGTTAGTTTATGTGTCATTACAAACACACCTTAATTATATCTTATATTTGGTATACATATGGTCTGTATGGATTAGTCTTAAGATATTTAGTCAAGTTGCTAAGATTTTAGAATACTAGAAGATCTTCGTTTTAACTCTTATGAGTAGTGTTCCTTGAAAAAAAAGATCCATATGAATTATTTTGTATATATGTGTTCGTTCATCTACTTCATATCTTGAACCATATATATTAAATCAAAAAATATTTTTTTTTCTTTGTATAAGGGATAAATATTATAATAGGTGGCCTGCCTAGTATATTTTATTTGTACAAGAGATCAATCGAAACTTATTTTCTCAGTTCAGTAAAAACAGTGTCAGAGTGACCAACTCATATTTTTAAAACACTAGGTCACTCCCTAGTCACTACGTAGCCGTTCAAGTTTCATGAATTTCTCATTCTGGCCATATTTCCCTTTACCGAGTTTGAAAAAGAAAAAACACTATTACATGTCGGTATTAAATTGGGCTTATAATTTGTCCGTTGGGCCTAGTAACTTGTTTGCCAAATTTACTCTGCTATGATCGACTTTGTTGCAGTATATAAGTGAAATATTATACTAATTTGTGGCTTGAGATTTCCTTTTAATGGAATTATAGAGCGTACAGATGGTCCTCTTTCTTGTTGAAGATAGGGGTGGGCAACGGTCCAAAACCGAGCCGGTACCGAGTTTCTTAAATCTTTAGATCGAGGATCGGATCGGAATCCGTCTCGGTCCCGGTCCGGTCCACTTTCGGGCCGAGATATTATATTTTTAAAAAATTAATATTTTTTAAAGAAAAAATTATGTTTTATTGAGAAAATTTGTATATTATTTATGAAAAAAATATAATATTATGAAGCATATACATAAAAGTAAAAATTAAATAATAAAAAATTATTTTTAACATAAGAAACATTATTTATGTATATAAATTTATATTTTTATTTTTAAAAAAGTTGAAGACTTGGAGATGTAATAATGGTTTCTACTTTTTTTTTTTGGTTTCCCATCCGGTTCGCCCTGTCCCAGTGGATTCGGGTCGGACTTAAGCCCAGGACTACATCTGGATTCGGAGCGGGGTAGGAAATTACGGCTTTAAACTCCTCCCAACGATGTTGCGGGGGATCGAACACGGGGTTCGCTCTTTTAAGTGCAGCTCCCATACCACTGCACCAACGCACCTTTGGTGTGGTTTCTACTTTCTAGTACTACTGTACTAGTAGACCCAAATATGAAAAATTTTATGTGGGGTCAAGGTTTCTGCGCTATTGCCATGTGATTAGACAATTTTATGTGAAATTTATTTGACATGCTGCCATTGTAGCGATTTTAGCATTTAAAGTGATTCATAGTGATTAACTGATTATACATACATATAGGTACGTGGAGGAAAATGTGTACCAGGTTGAAAAACGCTTGTCAACCTCCATTCTCCCTCGAGAAAATAAGAGGATCATGCTGAAAATACATATTATAGCTTAAACAAAATTTTGAATTTGTCATAACCTTTCCGACCAGATGCTCAATTATATGTACTAAGAATGTCATTTAGTGTTGAGCATTCGTGCAAGTTTGCATTAGCAAAAAACAAATCTTCATCAACAGGATTACATTCGTTACGCTGAAACTAATAAGACAATACAATGGACAATTGGGACGCACCCAAGGCTGCAACTGAAGTCATCAGGGTAGACATACCACTGGATATGGAAGGATGAATTTTCCGGAAGTTGGTATATACGATACTTGAAAAATTCCCAAATTTTCCACAAACGAGAAAGGAATTTGCAAGCAGTCATACTTAGAAACAAACCATAGCCCCGAAAATCATCCACCAAAAGAAATTTGGCAACTAGCTAGAGGACAATATCCACCACCGAAAGATTGGTACCAAGGGAGAGCCCCCTAAATATCAATCTCAACCCCAATCTGCAGAAATAAATCAAGGTAGGGTAAATTAGAATCAATAAATATAAGAATCTTACTAGAATGAACCCTAATTGCACGAGCGGTAGAAGAGGGAAACACCAGGGGAAGAAGGAACGGACGAAGAACCATCGGATAACGGACCAAATGGCTCATAAGCTAGACAAAAAGCCCTAGAGAGCTTTTACGCTCAGGAACCGCCACTGCAGAGCCCTGCCACCACTTTTTTCCATCAAAGTACAACTTAATGTGAATACTTATCGATTAATAATATAATCTTCAAAATGGATCCATGCCACATTAAGTCAAAACTTGTTTATTTTGGTCGAAAAAGTCAAAACTTGTTTATGTCGTATACATATGATTGTATGAATGATGTTGTATATGTGTGTGTGTTCGTCTTATTTAAGATCAAACCATTTATTAAGTCAAAACAAATCTTTTTTCATTAGGTAAGACCAGGCTAAATTATCTCTACAGTAAGACTAAGCAACTTATGGATAAAGTTGTTTTTTTTGGGTCGAAATGGATAAAGTTGTTTCACAAAACCTCTATGTTACACTTTCTTAATCTAATAAATTTGTTGTTGCGTTTCCTTCTCTAAAAAATGATAAATGCACAAAAGTGGCAGGAACTCCAAGAAATGTCTAACATCTTCGATGATAAACTAACCTCTTAAGGTTAAGAAGACTATTAATTACCACAAAAATGGTTGCTTCAATTACAATTTTCCTAAACCTAGATGGAAGGCTACTACAACCCTAGACCAAAGCGTCAACACCTCGGCCTAAAGCATGGAAATATTATTTATGTTTTGGTTATTCATATGAATAATATGGCTATTAATGTCTCAAAAAATGTATCGAAAACCTATAAACGAACGAAAAAAAAATTGGGGGCAGCTTATATACAGTACGCGACTTGTGTACAGTGTTTTTTGCAGTGCAATTTCAACGGCTTCAGGTTCGGCTCGGCTTAGCTCAACGTTAATACTATATTTTTATTCTGATCTTTCTCTCTCCTGTGTTCTTCTTCTGGGTTCTCTCTCTCCTATGAACCCGCCTCTCTTTCTTCCTCACTTTGAATCGTGCCCTCCTGTAGTTTAAGCTGCGATTGGCCATCGATTAAACCTGAGTTTCTTACCCTCTTCTCCCTTAAAATTTTGTAAATTTAGCTCTGAGTTTGCATTTTTACCCGTTTTCTTTTGTATATTCAGGTTTAGATTTGGTTTATCTACCTAATCTTTCTTTCTATATGTTACTGAAATTGGAGCTCCATGGACACTTCAAGAGGTGTAGACCATAAATTGGTTGGAACTTTGAGTTTACAATTTCTACACTCAAGGTGTTCGATGAAATGCAATCGTAAACTGTCTTTGTTTGAATTATCCTCATATGCACAGAGTAATATAGGTATGCTTACGTTCAAGTTGCATTATCCTCATATGCACAGAGTAATATAATTTTTAATGCTTCCTTCAATTAGAGTTATTACTTCTTGTTAATGCGAAAGATTATGAACTAAGTTCTGCAGTTTATGTGTAGATTAATGATTAATTTAGTTGGTGAAATTAATGTTTGAGGAAAATATTCTTGATTTTTACCTATTTAATAGGAGGTTGGTTGTTAATGTTGTGGTAGCTAGGCTGGAAAATGTGATCTTCCAGCCCCTCTTATTGCATAACTATTCATAAGCCAACAATGACTTAAAGAAGACACTTTGGGTTTATGTTCTTTGTCTTGTCTATAGACTGAACCATGGGCATGTTAAATTTCTGAATCAAAAGATCAGTATAGTTCACATAGTACTAATATTCAGTTGAACCTCTTTAGATGAACTCATTTCATGCATAACCTGCATTTAGTTTTGTCTTATAGAAAATTATACATTAAGAATAATTTGATAGATGTCATTTACAATAAATAATAAATAAATAAATTGTTTCTTCTATTTTGTAAGCACTAAAGCATGAAAACAGGGGAAAATGCATCGTATCATCTTCTATGAAATAAAAATAAGGAAGCACATTGCATACCTAGTGTGAAACTCATCGGTGTTTGGAGAAGAATTGAATTAAGAGTAAATGAATGCTTTGTAAACAAGAAGATTGCTCCTTTACTACTGAGTTCTCTTTGTTATGATATTGTTGCCTTGACTAATGTAGAGGTACCTTATCTCCAGTACTAAAGTAGTTTTTTTAGATGGTAATATGGATGTCAAACTTTAGAATCTATCTTTGAGTTTTGTATATCTCAGATAGACTTCGCATCATTGAACACTCTGCATCATTTGTTGTTAATGTATTATCATTTCATGCAGCTTTGTGATGGGGTTTGAAAATGTGAGATTATCATTTTAAGTACATCGAAGCAGTATAAAGTCGAATTTGTTAAGTATATAATATGAAGTTCTTACCATTTATTGTAACATGAACCTAATTGTTTTTTTTTTACATTGTAATCTTGCATGAAGCTTTCTTGTTTTGTCTTTGTTATATATATAGTCTATAATAACATTGAGCTCCTGCTATCACTTTTTACCTTCAGCTTGTGTGTATAATGTGCTTAAGTACATGAAATCTTCTAATATACTAAAACACTTGTAGTAGTAAGTTTCATCAGAGTGATGCACTAATTTTATGTTTGTTCATAAAAGTTATCTTTTCAAGTTCATCTTATTAATTTTAGGTGATTACATGACTTCTTTTTTAAAATATGGGTCAGATTGAACCTGAATTTATATACTATTGATCAGGTGATTGCATTTGGATGTTTTAAGTCATACAGTTTGTTCTAAGCCAGTGAGACTGCAAAGTCTGTTTAATCTCTCTCATGATCCTAAATTTGATTTTGCACATGCATGTCAAGAACTTCAATGTGTTTCTGGATTTTTTTTATATCTTCATTCGAATTTGTATTCTGGTGGTGGTGCTTTTGTGGCCTCTCTAGAGTTCATTTATTCTGACCATGTGTCCTTAATCAGACTCTCTCCCTTCCAAAGGATATGCTGTGCAACTTTGTTTTCTTGTAACGAAGTACAATTTCAACAAATCCAGCCTCTTTTTAGCCTTCTCTTCCTTAATTTGCTTATGTTGCCATATATGTTGAGTCAAAAGTTGACAAAGAGTATGGATATGCTTCAGGAAAACTGTTCTAAGAATAAAGTAGGTCTTAAAAAAATTGTGAGCCAACCTTATCTCTCTAAAGTTCTAAATGCAATTTTTGCTAGGACATAAAATTAAGTAAGATTATTCATTCATTTGGTTGTGGTTGCCCAATTTTCTTTTCTTATGCACCCCACCCCCCACCCCACCCCACCTCATCCACCCACCTCAAAATCCAAATTTTGTGTTGACATTTCCTTCATATAGTAACCAATTTTCAGAAGAGTTAGACTAGTAAAATACCATTGTTGAACATTACTAGAGCTCGTTAACGAGTGTCTCCTATAACCAGCAACCACATTTCAATAGAACTGATTTTAGGGCTCAACTTAACTAGGAAGAGGAATAGCCCAATCTTCATCCTTGTAAGCAATGTGAGTGCTCAAAACCTGGAATAGATCTGGGGAAATCAGTTGCTTTATTTAACCGAAAACAAGAATGAAGTAGCTGATCACGTAAATCTGAAACACGAGAGATTGACTCGTAAAAAGGAGACTGAGATTGGAACAGATAAGAGAGATTCAGTTAAGGGTTGGAGAGATGGAAAATAAGGTTTGTGTCATTTCTATTTGTACACTAGGTGTTAGAGGATTTGTTGTAGTGGTATGGCAGGGGCAGTTTTTTCATTCGTCTCTTGAAAATATATTGTGGGCATCCAGATGGCCAGACCTGACTCTGACTAGGATAAAAATCTTGCATCTTCTTCTAAATAATTTATACATTTTTGCCATCCCATAGTGCACTTACTCCCTTTTTAGTATTCTGTATTGATCCCATAGTGTATTTAGTCTCCTTTATTGCATATGTAATGTGTTCTCATAGGGAATAATATTAACTCTCAAATATATTTAAAACGACTAGGATCTGTAATAAAATGCTCTGTTGCTTATCATTTCACAAAGTCTGCATTTCTTTATATTCAGGAAAAAACTTTGCTAACCCATAATTGATAAGAATGGTCTCGATCAACTGTTCATCAAGATGCAAATTTTAACTATGATGGATCTCCTTCTAGAAACAGAATATAGTCTGCAATCCCCATAATTGTATGTCTATGATGCCCCACCCTGTACAATTCACTCTATTCATAAATTGTAACATATAATTGACTTCTTTTCTTAAATGCATATTGTACCCCAACCTTCCGTTGCCTAATTCCGCCCGCTTCCCCACCGTTCCACAAGCTCATATTGTTGCAGCGCCTACTCCTCTAAATCAATGGCTTGTCGATACCGGTTCAACTCACCCTATCACCAATGATTTGTCCGCCCTAGTCCTCTACTATCCTTACAATGGCCCGGAGGAAGTTCACATTGGGGATAGTTTAGGTTTAAAAATCTCACACACTGGTTCTCTTACTTTCAAAACTCTGACTACTGATTTCAAATTATCTCAAGTTTTATACGTCCCTCAAATGTCTCAAAAGGAGTTCGTCTCGCAGAGACAAAATTGGAGGCGCTAATTAATTTCAGAACGATGCTCTATCAGAAGTACCAGAAGAGGGGGTCGAGGGGGCGATATGGGAGGCGATTTTATAGGAGATGATGAGGCATCTTGAAGTACTGTCTTATCTTTTATTTTGATTCGTTTTGCTAAGTTCTGTTGTAAATAATTTCTGTTTCGTTTTAATGTTTTTTTTGTTATAGAATGTCCCCGCGTACGGCACGCACGCGGGTCTACCCTAGTCCAGTAAAAATAGTGTTATTGTGCCTTATATAACCATTAAATTTTAATTGAATAAATATTGTGAGATAAATTGTGTGTTTATTAAAGGTATACTACTGTCTCTCTTATTAAAAGTATACTCTTGTCTCATTAACATGATATTTAATCAACGTTTTAAGCGCATATCCAATGATATAAATTTAATGGGTTTGGCTAATGTGTGCCTATGGACACACAATAATGATACTAATTTTAGAACTTATTTTAAAACTATTCTCTAAATTAGAATTAATAAACCCTTTTAAAAAAAATTAAAATTAACAAATAATATCCAAATTTATCAAGATTAGAATTCTTATTGTGTGTGGGTATCCACATTAAAAAAATCCGAAATTTAATTGGGCTGAATAATGTTGCTTCGGGCTCAAATCGATATCTAAAAATTTTTACATACCATTACCACCATCAAGGGGTTGTTAAATAACGTAAAGGGAACCTCAAGGGGTTGGTCTAGTGGAGCAAGACAAGAATCGGGTTTGACAGGTCGCAGGTTCGATTCCCCGCTAGTCTCCTTAGGTGAGGCAAATATAAATCCCCTTGTAAGAGCTCACTGAGCCCTTGGGTCTTCCCTGTCCTTGGACACGCAGAGAAAATTACAAGAGTATAAAACTATAAATGTGTAGATATTACTCCGAGATTAATTCATTCCAGCCTAAGCTTTACTTTATAAAAAAAAATCACTTGGGGGACGACAATGGAAAAAGAACACACTTGTGATGGGTAACTGCCACGTGGGTTGCAACCCCGTCTAAGGTGCCACGTTTTATGCGATATGTATCCACGTAAGATAGGGTGGCATGGCGGCCACGCACCCACAGCCTTCCATTACTGCAATGCTCGATCGTGTCTATATAAACTTTACCTTCAATTCCAAATTTCCAACCAGCTACAAAGCCACGTGTACATGAAAACTCAAGAATCAAGATAGATGGCAGGAGTGTCTACATGTGTTGATTTAGGAAGAACATCGTCCCTTGAATTGGAGCCTAAAACTCTCAACTTCCACCAAATTCAATATGCTAGGGTATATAGCTTCAATTCCCTCATCTTCCTGTCATAATTCTACAATCATTTTTATCTTGTTGCTACCGTAAATTCATTCAAAATTATATAGGCTACCTTAAAGTGATCATCTTTCCCTTTAACCCCTTTCAGTTTAATTCCTGATGAAATATTTTCCGTTTAGTCTTGATTTTTTTTTTTTTTAGAGTTCTTGATTTTTTTGTTTATAAATAGTTGTTGTTTTATCTATTTTTTCACTTTATTATTAGTTAAATTTCAATAGAATTCAAGTCGTAGGGGTTATTATTTTAGGCTTACGACTGAATCGAACATTATCTTCACGGGGGGGGAGAGATCACTGACATTGTTTCACGTTTAAAAAAATTGTCATTTTTAGTCCTTGAATTTTGTTAGAAAATATTTATCATGTTAAAATTTTAAATAATAATTTGTAAGTAAGTCATGGGATATGTTGTTAAAAAATATACATTTTGACTCTTCTATTGCAAAATTTCAGTATTATTGGTTAGAAATGAGGTATTTGATAATTTATAATAAATTTTAGAAAAAATTTATAAATGACAAATCTTTACTGTAGTAAATACTGTGGAAGGAATACTAACTATGCACTCTTTCCATCTATTTTCCTTAGAAGAAAATTGAGTAATTTGATTTCTCATAGATGCTGATTGTGATATTTATAATTTGGGCAGGAGGCAGCTTTGTATATATTGAACACTAAAAGCATGGAAGAGGCCTTCCATGTATTTACCCAGGCATATACTCTCACTGTTCAATTAATTAACCTGCTTTACATGCTTATTAATTTGCTAATGATTAAGCATGTGTAGTGTAGTCAGTTTGATGCGTATTGACTAGTTACAGAATTGAATCACAGGGATTGGAGCCAGTTACAAGCTGTATTGTGCAAGGAAGAAGGCATAATGAAGTCCAAGAAACATCAATGAAATCAGAAGAGCCTGAATTCGATGACAATAATAATGATGAAGATGAGGAATTCTACAACAACCCACTCTTTGGATTGGATGGATTCAGAGATGTTTCAACCCGGCCCTTGTAGAACTTACTTGTCTTGTAATGTTTCCTACTTTTCTGTAAATCAATCTACTTTTTGTTCCCTTCTTAAAATTCTTTTTTTTTTTCAACTAATAACCAACAGCTAAACAATACTGCATCTACTTTTACTTCAAGCTAAACTACCTCAGACTAAGTTTCTACTTAAGTTCATCTATTTGCATTCAGATGCTTTTGAATCAAAACTTTGCAAGAAAAAACAGGAGCACATCATCAATTATGCAAATTTCATTAGTTAACTAATCATATCATATTAAAAAAACGAAAGCAGTTCACTAGTTAAAATCATATTAGAAAACATAAGCAGTTCACCAGTTAAAATCTTAACACAGTACAATTACAACTTAATTAAGAGAGATAGCATTAACTTTGAAACTTAACCCTCAATCTAATGAATGATCAAGTAGTGCCATGAGTTCATCCAAATCCATACCCATACTTACATCCTCGTGTTTACCGATGTCCTCAAGGCTATCATATATTCCGAAATCATGAGCACACCACATATCATCCACATCATTCAGAACTGGGTCCTGGGAACTTGACGCAATAGCAGCAGCAGCTTTTGGGATTGCATCAGCCATCTTATCGTCAACTTCATTAACAGCAATACCCTTTGAAGGTGAGGCAACATTGACATTAGAACCATCAGATCTTGGAGTAGGAGCTTGATCAACTCCAGATACAGCTCCATCACCAGAACCAGAACCACCCTGCTCAGTAGCAGAAGCTAAGCCATTGGTGACATCAGCGTTCGTCACACCCGAATCACTTTGATCCCACTCCTCTTCATTGTAAGGAGCTCCACGTTGCTCTCCAGTTCTAGGCCCCCAACCGCCTTTCTTGAATATCTTACACAGCACGAATGCATCAGAACCACCTTTGTTACCCAATTCAGTTTCTTCAAGTCTGTATTCATGCATAACCCAGTCGGTTCTTTCGCCTTTTGGAGGCTTACCCAGATGGAAGACCAGCGTTTTCACCTTGCCAACAGTTCTCTCCTTGTATAATACAGCCCTATCTTTGCCCGTCGCCTTCCAGTAACCGGTTTGTGTAGCTCTGTTTGTTCTGTCACCGCTTCCATATTTCTTCCCTCTTGCACAAAAGAAATACAGATCCATATCCTTTTTTAAACAAGCCATTTCTTTGAGATCTGCAGGATGAAACTGATAGATGTCGACTTCTGCTACAAGTTCGGGTTCCAGTTTCTTCCCCAGCAGCTTTCTTTTGAGATAATGCAGAAACAGCTCAACATCAGTTGGATGGAACCTGAAACCGGGCGGAAGACGCCCAATTGATGCAGTGAACTCCATTTGTATAGATAGTACAAGTGACTTTAAGATCAAGATCACAACTTTTAACGAAATCTGGATTGTAGGTAGCCTAATCAAAAGTCCCTGACGAGCCCTTGATTGAATCCAGAATTCGGGATTTCCGACGCTTTAGATGAAAACTATATCACCAAACTCAAGCCAAAGATGTTTCTTCTTATGGTAAAATCTCATCTAAAATCTGCGCACACATTATCGCAATCGGTGAAAATAAGACTACAAACCCTAATTCGACATCGGAGTAATTCAACACAATATACACAATCCGCGACCAAAAAAATATTAGAACTTCAATAACCGAAACCCCCAATTTCAGTCTAAACCCCTGAGATGAGTAGACCGATCAAGTAAAGACAAACTGGAACCAAAAAACCCTAAAGCGACAACAATGTTTCCAAAAATCAAAACAGGTACAGAGTCAATGATAGTCAAATTCTATATAAATTGCAGCAGATGGGACAAAGTAAAGCAAGTAAAGTACAAGAAATACCACGGAGGCAATTGGAGGAATCGGCCGGGAGAAGCGGAAGAAATCGGAGAGTGCAAATTCGACGCGCAGCGCAGAGGATGAGATGGGAGAGATCAGCGGGAAGTTTAGGCTCTGTTATGTTTTGCTTCTTAAGATAACTTGGGCCGGAAGGAGTACGAGCTATATATATTATTTTTCCTTTTCGAGAGTGACACCTAGTTTTAATATATTTGCAATTATAATCGCAAGGTTTCGGAATGTTTGAGCTCTCTTGTTGTTGGCTTCCTCGGTGAGAAACATGAAATTGAGAAAAAAAAAAATCGAGAGGATTCTATTTGATAGAAATTGGGGAAAATGAGAATGTGAATTTAGGGCTGGGCAAAATCCAATCTGGAAATGATTGTTGGACCGGGGTTATCTGGTTCGGTTCTCGATCTGTAAAAAATTAAAAGCCTGTTCCTGGTCCGACTTTTTGTATTAGTGGTAAAAATTTATTTTGTGTAAAAAATATGTATAGTTATATTATAAAATTTATGTTAAAAATATAAATTTAATTTTTATATAATAAAATATATATTTTTATAAATAAATAAAACTTTTTTATTTAAAATAATAGCTCGGTCCAAAACCGGTCCAAACCCGGACTGGACCGGGACGGGGACCGAGACCGGACCGGACCGAGAATATCCGGTCCAATCCTCGGTCCAATGTTTTCAGGACGACGGTTCCGGTCCGGTCCGGCCTGGTCTTGGACCGATGCCCAGACCTATGTGAATTACAGAATGGGGAATCCACATGTTGGTCTTTTATACACACTCATAAGAGGCCATGTGCACAACACATGCTGCCTTATTTGCTAAACAATTCAACTACCTTACCCCCCCCCCCCCTCAAATTGAAGTTGGTGAGATCAACTGCAATTTGCCTAATAAATAATTGTGGCGAGGATTTGGAAGGGACTTAGTCATGACATCAACAACTTGAATGGCAGAAGGGAGATGCATGTGATATGGAGATGACCCTTGTCTATATGTTTCGTTCGCTAATGATAGATTGGATTGCGTGCAATAGGAATTGCGACATGGCTGTCACATTTGACAAGAATAGGAAGAATGCCTACTACTCCAAGCTCATGTAACAAACAAGACAACCATGCCAATTCTGATGTCAACCTTCTCAATGATCGATATTTAGCTTCTACTAAAGAAGGGAAACAATGGATTGTTTCTTGGATTTCCAAGACAAAGGACAACCACTAAACATGATAAAAAAAATCCACTAATGGATCTTCTAGTGTTACCGTGTTAGAGCACTTGCCCAATCGGCATCACAGTAGCCTATCAACTGTAAATCTAGTGAGAGTTGAGGAATAATCCCAAATCAGCATGAGAATTCAGATATTTCAGGACATGGAAACCAACCTTCATGTGCACAACTATAGGAGATTATAAAAATTGACTCATAACTAAACTGTGAAGGCAAGATCAGGCCTAGTATGGACCAAAAAATTCAGCTTCCCTATCATTCTTTTGTATATAGTAGGATCAGAGAGCAAATTAGACTTGTCATCAAACCTTAAGGCATGTTCTAGAGGAGTAAATGCACTGGATTCAGAAGGAATAACAAATATAATTCTTCTAATAACTCTTTGAGATATTTTTTCTGGCTAACAACATAAAAGGATTTTGTATGAATTCAATTTCCAAAAAATAATACAGGTTCCCAAGATCTTTTATCTTAAACTGATCATCTAAAATTGCTTGAGAAAATCAATCTCAACTGAATCATACCTTGTGAATAAGATGTCATCAACATAAACAGACAAGTAGACACATTTATCCCCATCTGACTTGGAGAACAAAGAAAAATCATTTTGAGATGAGATATAGTCGTGTGATCTCAATGTCTTAGATAATTTGGCATACCATTGCCTACAAGCCGGCCTTAAACTATATAATGATTTATTTAATTTGCAAACAAGGGAAGAATCTAGCAATTGCAAACTTGGTGGTGATTTCATGAATACTTCTTCATGCAAATCCCTATGGAGGACAACATTATTAACATCTAATTGGGACAAAACCCAGTTCCTCTCAATAGCCATAGAAATGAGTGCTCGGATGGTTGTCATTTTAACCACTGGTGACTTGGTGAGAAAGTCTTAGTGAAATCCACCCCCTCCTTTTGAGTGAAATCCCTTAACACCAACCTAGCTTTATGCCTTTCTATTGTCTCATCAGAACGATATTTCAACTTATAAACCTACTTGCAAGTGATTGGCTTTTTTCCCGAAGGCAAAGGCACTAAAGTCCAGGTTTAATTCAAATCTAGTGCAATAAATTCCTTTTCCTGGCTTCTCTCCGTGCAAGAAATTTAACAGCCTCATCAAAAGTATTCGGCTCCTTGAATAAATGTAGTGAATGCAACAGATTTTGATCTTCAATGGACAAAGAACTAGCACAAATGGAAGGAAAACGGAAAGATGTGGTGGCCGCATGATGACATTGGAAAACAAATTGAGGTGAGAGTATGAGAACAAATTGGTGGACAAAACATAGTCTTTCAAGTATGGGGGAGGAACATGAGGATGAGTAGACCTTCTTTGTGGTATTGGTTCACTTTGTTCATTAGAACTTTGGTCAAGATCAAGTATAAGCAAAACGAGGAAGATTATGAAACAAGATTATCGGAAGGTGAACTCTCAAAAAGAGGAGACATATCATCTCTTTAGAAAAAAACATTGGAAACAGACTGTTTATCAAAAGATTCACGTCCGGTCAACATTCGGTCAATACCGGTCAACGACTCACTCAAAGGCCGAGTCAACTCGCTGGGTGGGGCTATTTAATTACCTATTTTGCCTTTGTTTAACAAGTGCCTAATTATATATTTTTTTGCTATTTACTTAATTGAGCCTTAATTATATATGTGCGTTCAATCAATTAAAATGTTAATTATCAATTACACTTTAATCACTTAATAGTATTTTAATAGATATATAAGAATAGTATGATTAAATTTCAAAAAATTGGTGATATATTAATATTGGATTGACACATTGTTTTATATTTCCTTTTAACCTCTATTTTAAATAATAGTAATAATATCTCATATTTGGATGATATATCCAATACCTACATGTATTCTAGAAACTCTCGCTATTAATTAAAAAGTAAAAAATAATTTTATCCGGGTAAATAAAGTACAGATGTGAGTCATGTGACTACAATTTTTATCTTTTCATAGAAAAATACCTAAAACCTAGAGCTGATATTTTTTTTATCACGCTTTCTTGTATATCTTTTTAAAATAGGAACTTGGCTAGCTAGATTTGTTGGAACAATGGTTGTTCCACGGTTTCTCTTAGTTTTGATGATAACAAACTTAGTTGATATAACTTGCTTTTACATGTAAGTGTTTCAGGAAAACAGGTACATGGTCACGAGTGACGGAACATTGTGAGGAACGATGGAGGGAACGAGTGACAGATTTGGGAAGCGCGTCTCAGAAGGAACGCGGCTTTCTATAAATGGCAAGTTACCATATCTTCCGCGAGCGATCTTCTACGAAGATTTACAACTGTAGGCGGTTGCTTGAGGAGATAAAAGAGAAGATAAGATCAATCTTCACACGATCTTATCTAGGGAAATCCGAGATCATTCAGTTTTGGGAAGAATCGGCATGGTTGAGGATCCGAAATCACAAACAATCTTTTTCCTTATTGTGTGGGATTTGTTAAGTGGAATATCAGCGTAATTAGGCAAGAATTACGTGTGAGATCAGACTTAACTTATCTTATAAATAGCTAGGTTTAGCTAGGGTTAAAGTGGTAGTTTTCGAGTGGTTGAAGACGACGAACTTGGAGAGAGAGCTTTTCAAGTGTATGAGTGTGTGGCTTTTTCCGGTAAAGAATCCACAAGTAAGTCAGTAGTTTACTTCCATTTAGGTTTACGCTTAGGGTTGTAGAAGTCTAGTTGGTTGAACTTCGGTCGGTGCCGTAGTTACCAGGGAACTTTGGTTGGTGCCTTAGTTACTTGACTTGCCTTGTAATCGTTGAAACTTAATAAAGGTATTCTATTGAAAATCCTTTGAGAAGGAGTCTCAGGGGTAGAGGTTTTTCTTTCTACGACTTGTTGGTCGGACAGAAAGTTTTCCTCTCTAAATTCTGTGTTCTATTATTATTTTTTTTCCGCTGCCAAGGGAACCTTATTAGTTCCCTGTATTGTTACTAACGCGTCACGATCCAACAATTGGTATCAGAGCAGGTTTGCTCTAGATTGTGTGTTAGTGCAGGAATACATAATGTCTTCAAACAACACTCACAACGTCGGAATTGGAAACAACAAGCCTCCACTGCTTGTTGCTGGAGAGTATGATCACTGGAAGAAGCTCTTCACCACATGGCTTAGAAGCAATGACTACCAAGCCTGGTCAGTTATTGAGGATGGAGACTATGTCATTCCCGCAGACAAGAAGAACAAAAAATCAGAGTGGGGGCCAACAGAATGGACGAGAATGGAGAAGAAATACAAGGCACAAATGCTTCTGAACAATGCCTTGGGTGCTGAAGATCTTCTAAGAGTTGTCAACTGCGAAACTGCTAAGGATGCATGGGAAGCTACTGAGCAAATGCATATCGGCAGTGTAGATCTGAAAGAAAGCCATCAGAAAGACGCCAAAAAGGAATTCTACAATTTTAAGATGAAAGATGGAGAAACCATTGCCACATACCAATCTCGGTTTGAAGGCTTGGTCAATTGCATTAATCATCTTGGAATTGGGGATTCTATCAAACATGCTGAGAAAGTCTCTACAATTGTTGATGGTCTAGGACCCAAGTACGTGGTCACTAGAGGACTCCTCAAGGAAAATCCAATAACAAAGACTTGTAAACTTCATGAGATCTTTGGAAAGCTGACTGACTATGAGCGATATGAGAAAGACAATGGTGGTGCTTCGAGCTCTAGCAAGGGCATTGCTCTTAAGGTGGAGAAGGCCATTGAAAACATCACTGCTGGAAATGATGATGAGCTAGAAAATGATTCTGATGTGGCTCTCATAACCAAAGCGATAAGATCTTTCTACAGGAGAGGCAAGAAGCAAGGTGCCATGAAGGAAAGAGTCAACTTTGAGAAGAAAGAAATCAAGGACGTTACCTGCTTCAACTGTCAGGAAAAGGGTCACTATGCAAAGAACTATCCCAAAGGTAACGACACTGGGAACGAGAAGAAGAAGGCCTACATCGCTGCATGGGATCTTGACTCAGATGATGAGTCTGAATCAAAGGTCTGCGCCATGACTCTGAAGACTTAAGACGTCGATCAAGAGGTAACTCTTGAACAATTTCTTTCTAGTATAGAGAATGCTAAACAATCTGATCTTGTTATCCTTGTCAAAAAGCTGTTTGAAGATAACTTAAAGATGCAAGATGAAATAGAAGCTTCTGATGAAAAATGTCTTAATCTTGAAGAAAAATTATCAGAAACTATTGTTACTAATGTTGTTCCTTGTTCAGAGTGTGAAGATTTAAAGAAAGATATTAAGACTCTTACTGAAACCAATAATGAACTTAGATCGGATCTGCTTATCTTTAAACTCAGAAGAGAGGAATTAGAGAATGAGCTTAATAAACGAACTCAAATTGAGTTTAATCCTGCTAGGTGTGGTATTGGTTATGGTAAAAACAAATCTGAATATCCTCCTGATGACCTTACCTTTGAAGAGAAAATGGAAAGAAAAGCTAGGGAACTGCAATCCGCTAGAGATAAGGTAACTCATCTAGAGAGTAGAGTCAAGATTCTTGAAAGTAATCTGAATGATAACTCTGAATGGTATTCTGGAAAAACGGCTCATAAAATATACCTAAAACAGTCTCAAGGGAACCAGCATAGAGTTCTTTCCAAGGAACGATCAAAGGAACGTACCCTCCAGAAACCACATCCTAAACGCTATCTTGGCGAATACTATAGGGTGTGCTATCACTGTGGTGGGGGAGGTCATGTTCAAAAGGACTGTAAGGTTAGATTAGAAATGTCAAACAAAAGGGCTCAAAACCAGAATACAAGGAACAACAAGGAACAGTGGTCTGGTAAGAAAAATCAAGGGTATGATAAATCTCATCAGAACAAAAAGAAACTGGCCCCACAACCACAAAAGAAGCAGGATTCTAAAACTGATAAAGGGAAAAACCATGTTAATCCCTCAAATATTGCTTCTAGTTTCAAGAGTCCACAAAAAGATACTTTAGTTCAATCACAAATTTATCATTCTGTGAGCTATGCTAACCGACCCGGGAAGGCTAAGCAGGCCTGGGTCGTTAAAACGTGATTTCTTTCTTGCAGGTTGAAGTAAGGGGGAACATCCGCTGGATCCTTGACAACGGGTGTTCATGTCACATGACAGGGAACGAGAGTATTCTGTCCTCACTGCAGATCAATGTTGGAGGAAACATTTCCTTTGGCAACAACAATCAAGGAGAAATCATTGGAACAGGTGAAGTCAAGCTAAATGATAAAACAAGCGTGAAAGACGTAAGCTTGGTGAAAGGTCTTGGTTACAATCTGTTGAGTATTGCTCAGCTTTGTGACCAAGGGAACAACGAGGTATCCTTTACCTCAGATGGCTGTATGATCAAAAACTTGAAATCAAATCTTGTGGTCTTGAAAGGAAAGAGGCGCAACAATGTGTATTTTTTCGACTCAAGTTTCCAACCACAAGAAGATCTTTGCTTTGTTACAATAGCCGACAAGACTGATCTCTGGCATAGGAGGTTTGGTCATGCAAATCATCGAGGAATCCACCAACTCTACTCACAAAATCTGGTTATAAGACTTCCCAAAGTTCTTACAGAAAAGGAAAGCTTATGTGAAGAGTGTGTGAAAGGGAAACAAAGCAAGTCATCTTTTCAGCCAAAGTTGTCAGTTAGCACCTCTCATCTTCTTCACATGGTACATATGGACTTGTGTGGTCCCATGTTGGTGAGAAGTCATGGCGGTAGCAGGTACATTTTTGTTATTGTTGATGATTTTACTAGATATACATGGACTCTCTTTCTAGGTTCCAAATATGAGACGTTCATGGCATTCAAAAGCTGGATCAAGAAAGTAGAAGCATCAACAGGACAAAAATTGAAGGCTATCAGATCTGACAACGGAACAGAGTTCAAGAATTCCATGTTTCATAGTTACTGTGATGAACATGGAGTGTCTCAGAACTTCTCTGCGCCAAGGACTCCTCAACAAAACGGCGTAGCAGAGAGAAAGAATGGAACACTACAAAACATGGCTCGTACTATGATGTTGGCAAGTAACTTGCCTCGGTCCTTTTGGGCTGAGGCAGTCGGTACTGCTTGCTACATCATTAATCGAGTCACCATTCGTTCCAAATTCTCTAAAACTCCATATGAACTAATCAAGGGCAGAAAGCCAAATATTTCCCACTTGAAAGTTTTTGGATGCAGGTGTTTTATTCACAACAACGGAAAAGACGAGCTAGGCAAGTTTGATCCAAGGAGTGACGAAGGCATCTTTCTGGGATATGCATCCAACAGCAAGACTTACAAGGTGTTCAATAAACGGACTAAGAAGTTTGAAGAAAGCATTCATGTTGTCTTTGACGAGTCCAAAAATGGAGGGAACCTATCTAGTAAAGAGGATGTACTGAAGGTTCTAAATTCAGACTCAGATGATGAAGTCGATCCAGATGCAAATGCACAAGTTCCAGATACAGGTGCACAATCTCCAGATGATGATGTTATGCCTCCGAATCCTGACTTGGATGGAGATGACACAGAAAACGCTCTAGTTCCTGATGATGATACTTCACAAAATGAAGAAATTGGGGAAGATCACGGGGAAGGAACTTCACATGGAACGACAAGCCAACAGGAACAAGAGGAGTCAAGAACAGATCCCACTTAAATTGAAGTCAGAAACTATCATCAAAAGAGGGATCATCCTGTTGACAACATCATCACTCCATACGATAAAGGTGTGCTTACTCGTTCCTCTATTAAGAACGTTTGTGCTTTCAATGCGTTTATCTCTTTTGCAGAGCCGAAGAATGTGAAGGAAGCATTAAAAGACCCTGACTGGATAGTTGCTATGCAAGAGGAACTACACCAGTTTGAGAGGAACAATGTATGGAGATTAGTTCCCAAGCCAAAGTACAAGACGACTATAGGAACAAAGTGGGTTTTCAGGAATAAACTTGATGACACCGGAGCTGTCACAAGGAACAAGGCGAGACTTGTAGCAAAAGGGTACAATCAACAAGAAGGGATTGACTACGATGAAACGTACGCTCCTGTCGCAAGAATAGAAGTCATCCGTCTTCTAATCGCCTATGCTGCTCACAAGAGATTCAAGTTGCATCAAATGGACGTGAAGACAGCATTCCTGAATGGTTACCTACAAGAGGAGGTTTATGTGCTACAACCTCCAGGATTCGAAGATGTTGATCACCCTGACCATGTCTACATACTGGATAAGGCTCTTTACGGTCTTAAACAGGCTCCTCGTGCTTGGTATGATAGATTCGCTCAGTTTCTATTAGCCAATGGATACAGACGTGGTGTGATCGACAAGACATTGTTCCTAAGGGAACAAGACGGTGAGGTTTTAGTAGTTCAAGTTTATGTTGATGATATTATATTTGGTTCTACTAACCCCAAACTTGTAGAAAGCTTCAAGAATCTTATGAGCAGTGAGTTTGAGATGAGCATGATCGGTGAGCTCACTTTCTTTCTTCGGCTACAAGTGGTACAAACCGATGAGGGAACAAAGGTACATCAACAAAAGTACATCAAGGAACTATTGAAGAAGTATGGTATGGATTCTACAAAAAGTTTTGATACCCCTATTTTTCCTAATACTCGTCTTGATGCTGATCTTAATGGTGTTGATGTTGATCAAACGATGTACCGTGGAATGATTGGTTCCCTATTGTACCTAACGGCCAGTGGGCCAGATATTATGTTCAGTGTGTGTCTTTGTGCTAGATTTCAAGCTAATCCTAAAGAAACACATCTGAAAGAAGTGAAGAGAATTCTGCGATACTTGAAAGGGAACGATGGGTTATGTCTATGGTATCCAAGACACAACTCGTTCCAACTTGTCGGATTCTCGGATGCAGATTTTGCAGGTCACTTGGTCCTTGTTTGGTGTCTTGGGGATCGAAGAAGCAAATTTCGGTTGCTCTTTCAACGGCTGAAGCGGAGTATGTCGCAGCAGCTGCCTGTTGTTCCCAGGTATTGTGGTTTGTAGGATCGTTAGTACGTCTAGGTTGTCGACCTCAACTAAGTCGTCAACCTTTAAGTAAATGCAGCGGAAATGAACTACAAGAAAAACTTACTTGAACACGAAGTTTTTATAGTGGAAACACTTGTTTGATTAACTCAATTAACCAATTGTGAAAACCACTCCCTTCCAAGTTCTCGCTTGGAAGGATTAAAAGCCGTAGCTTGCTTTATTGATCTTTTGGACTAGTTACATAAACACCCTGGATCTAGACCTACTTCCCAAGCACTCTAGAACTCGTTGTGAACTATGTAACTACAACCCGCACTCAATCTAACAAAAGCCTACGTCTTCCTCTCGAACTCTCGTTTCTTTCTTAGCACAAAATGGAGTATGAGTCCGTGCTCTATCTAACCTAAAGCCTTAGATTAAATACACACAAACTAGGTCAGATAAGAGAGAATAATATCTTCCAATTCGGTTATGGCAAGATATTATTTCTATTATCTTTACAAAATCATCCTAAGCATATAAAAGGATTACAATCAATATTGGCTTAGGATAAAGACATACACGGCTTACAATATAATCTGCATAAGATCTTTCCTAAAACAAGTTTATTCTATCCAAACAACCAAGATCTCACGCGTCTTCAAGATCTCCGAGATCTGCCTTCAACACACGTTGACAACCTGACTGACGTTGGCGACTCCTTTCAAGGACTCGAGGTCGTTCACGTGACAGACGTTTGGAACCATCAAAATCAAAGCCTCCAGATTTTCTAACAAATTCCCCCTTTTTGATGGTGACAAACTCTTCTATCTTGTATAATCAGAGCAATACAGAAACTCGAACAGGATATGCAATAATATTCAAGTTAGCCAGAAGTTCCCCCTAAGTTGGATAACCCACATGTAATTCAGCATAAAAATCCCATTGTTTTATCTACCCCCAACCTTTTCCCCCTTTTGGCATCATCAAAAAGATCAATCCAAATAATCAAGCAAAAAGAGATAATCAAACAAGGGTAAATAGAAAATTATCCAACGTACAGACCGAATCCATAGCAAACAAACAGAATAGTCTTAAGCATGCAACACAGAGAAAACAAAAACACATAGTTGAAACCGAAGAGATGTTTTTGAGATAGTAGATGTGCAAGGGAAAATAAAGGGAACTGGACGTCGGCTACTCAAGCTAAGTCACTGACTTGATCAAATCATCGAGCGCAACGGATAAGTCATGAACATCAGATTTCAGTGTAGACTGATCACGCAGGAGTTGGCCAACTTTCTCAAGCAAATCCTGGTTTTGACGTTGGAGCTCAACTAACAGCTTCATAATGACACCAGGTTGCTCACCTTCCCTTCCCATAGCATGGATTCCCAACTCAGCATCTTCCATCTCATCTTCAGAAATCACGTCCTTGCCGGCATCCCTTGACACCCATTTATCATCAATCAGTTTGTAGCCTATCTTGCAAACAATGTCAGCATTCAGAAGACGAACGTGATCCACTTCTTTCTCCGCCTCATAAACCTCATGATAAAGAAGCACCTTTTTGACAATGGAGCAATATGGGAGAGCATGAGTGGGATTATCCTTCACAGAGTCCATGTGGAGAAGCACCAACCGAGCAAAGTTGACAGGTTCCTTTTTGAGAATTTTATCCATGACAAGAATGTCTTGGATCATGGCAGTGCTCCTCTTTTGTTCCCGGGGAATTAGGTTGCTGATCACCCAAGTGAAAAGAACCTTCCTTTCGGCACTCATGAAGTTAGTGGCAAAAGAACCACCATCAACGTCATCGACCTGTGTGACCTTTTTGAGCAACTCAGCAGAATCAGTTTCTTCAGGCCATGCACCTCTATGATATTCAGCAAAACCTTTGTGTGGCACTTTCAGAAGAGTGGCTAACTCCATGCTTGACAAGGTGAATTTCTCACCATGTAACTCATAATGGCCCATGGTCCTCTTCTCCTTGTCCTCTACAGTCAATGACCTGTAGAACTCTTTCACCAACTCCGGATTAAAACTTTCTTCCTCATGAAATAGATGAGTCCACTCTTGATGAGACAACAACTCAGTAACGCCTTGTAAACCAGTGGAATTGATGAATTCATCGTCCATGATGAGTTCCTTGACAAAATCACGACCAACCATGTTACTTCCTTCGCTTTTGACATCTTTACTGCCCTTTTTAGGTTTGCCACTCGCAGCAAGTCGTCCACTTGACCGAGTGGCCATCTTTTTATTCTTTTTCGACCTAACAGTTTTCTTAGAGACCACAGAATCTCCACCTTCAGAACCAACTGGCATTGGAGATACTTCCCTTCCTCTCTTTCTAGTAATCTTGGCACTAGACTCCCTAGTCTTAGGTTTTCTAGATTCCTTAGTTATTACCACATCATCCTCATCAGACTTTTCGGACTCAAACAGTTGTCTAGCAATTTCTTCTTTCGATTTTGCCTTAGAAGAAGATGCCACAGATTTGAATAGAGAGAGCTTGGGATCACTAGGAGTACCTTGTTCAGAGTCATCGTGTCCTTCGATGTTGAGAGATTGAAGCGGTGAGTCTGGATTTTCAGTGGAGTCATTCACCTTGCTTGGGTCAACGACCTGTTCTGGGTCATTGACCTGAGCATCAGTTCCCACCAAAAGCACAATAGTCGTCTTCTCCGTGACAACAGGTTCAGAAATTTTATCTCCGGACTCCATAGCCTCAGTTGACTTCACGACTTCTTGAACAGAGTCAAATTTCTCTTGCATGTTTTGAGATTTGGGACTTTCGACTCGATGCAAATTCTCAAACTCAACTTGCTCTTTCTCTGTGGGTTTCGGAGAATTGGGTATAGAGATTTGTGATGGGGCTAGGATTTCTGGTATGGTTTGAGTGGGAGGGATTTCTTGAGAAATTGGGAGAGGTTCAGTTTGATTTGAAGAGGATAAGCCCAATTCTTGGTTTTGTGTGGATTCGGGACCTTCAAGCATTAATGGTGTGGCTGGTTTGTTAGCGGTTTGGAGGGATGCTAAGAGCAGAGCCATGGTTTGGGGATCAACAACCTTTCCAAGTTTTAAGGAAAGGGTTCGTGGGGATTCAGTGCCACAAATGGGGGATGAGGGATTAGGGTTAGGGTTCTGGTGGGACGCCATTGGAAAAGGATCGAAGCTTTTTTTTTTTCGGAGGAGAGGTTCAGAGAGATGAGAAAGCAAGAGATCGAGAATAATTGCAGGAGAGAGAGCGTACCTTTTTGGTGAGAGAGTCTCCGTATTTAAGCTTGGACTGAGTTGAAGTGATGGAAACTAGATTTTCCCAAGATCTTTTATTCAATGCAACTGAAAGGGCAAATTTCCTTTTGCAAAAGATCTTCAAATATTCAAAAAGATACCGTTGAGAAAAGGTGATTCTTGTCTTACTCTGAAACTGACGTTCTCAACCTGGTTTACGTCAACCACTTAACCAACAAAAATTCCAGACAATTGACATTCCTCATGTAGTGCACCGTCACTAACCTCACTTGAGTCACCAACATCCATTAAAAAGAAAATACGCCTGGTTCTTTGTGGTTTTGCACAGGGGTGCCAAAGAGAACCAGGAAAAATAATTTATGTGGATTTGTCAATCAAGTAGATAAGTCTCCGTTTATAGCAAAGTATTCAGAAGTAGGCTCATAAAGACTCTCTAACATGATAGGCTAGGGCAGGCTGTAGAGTCAACCATCAGTTGAGCTTGTAATGAGGGTTAGGTACATCAGGTTTGGACTCTTTTGGGCTTAAAGAAAGGTTTCAACATGTAATTGATGCATAACTCAAGAAGCAAAGAATGAAGACATAATGATGTGCATGGTTCATGAGTTTGTAACATGGAAACATTCAAATTTAACACCTCAAGATGATAAAACTTTTGAATCATAAATAGATCATCTAATCTAGTCAATCATTGAGGGATAATAGATGGGAAATAGATTAGTTCAGGGAGATCACACCTAGCTCCATGCGGAACTGTACAAATGGTTGACGATTGAGAGCTTTAGTGAATATGTCAGCACGTTGTTCACCTGTTCGGCAGAAATCCATGGTCACCAACCCTTTCTCGACACAGTCACGAAGAAAGTGATGTCGAATCTCTATGTGCTTGGTTCGTGAATGTTGTACAGGGTTCTTTGAGATGTTGATGGCGCTTGTGTTGTCACAGAGTATAGGTATGCTATCATACTATAAGCCAAAGTCATGAAGTTGTTGATTGAGCCAAAGAAGTTGGGTGCAGCACGCAGCAGCGGCAATGTACTCAGCTTCTGCAGTAGAGAGTGCAACTGAATTTTGTTTCTTGGACCCCCATGACACAAGACATGGTCCAAGAAATTGAGCCATCCCTGAAGTGCTCTTACGATCAATTTTGTTCCCAGCAAAATCAGCATCCGTGTACCCGACTAGACCAAAATCACATGAGGTTGGGTACCATAGGCATAGGTCATCGAACCCTTTGAGGTACCTTAGAATCCTCTTGACAGGTTTGAGATGCGATTCTCTTGGATCAAACTGAAATCTGGCACATAAGCATACACTGAACATAATGTCTGGTCTGCTTGCCGTGAGGTAGAGTAGGGAACCTATGATACCTCGATACAAAGTCTGATCAACCTTCTTCTCATTTTCATCTTTTCCTAGAGAGGTGATGGGAGAGATAGGTGTGTCAAAGGATTTTGAGTTGTCCAATCCGAACTTCTTGACACACTCCCTGAGATACTTCTGTTGATGCACTCTTGTTCCTTCCATATCTTGAGTGACCTGAAGTCCTAGGAAAAACTTAAGTTCACCAACCATACTCATCTCAAATTCACTGGCCATGTGGTTGGCGAACCTCTTCACAAGTTTTTCATCAGTAGAGCCAAAGATGATGTCGTCCACGTAGACCTGTACAACCAGAGTGTGCCTTCCTTCTTTGAGAAGAAAAAGTGTCTTATCCACCTGTCCTCGAACATATCCATGTTGGAGCAAGAACTGAGAAAGCCCGTCGTACCAAGCTCGAGGTGCTTGCTTCAAACCATAAAGAGCTTTATCGAGTTTAAAAACATGATCTGGGTGAGTGACGTCTTCAAATCTAGGGGTTTGCTCTACGAATACTTCTTCCTTAAGAAATCCATTCAGAAAGGCTGTTTTAACATCCATTTGTTGAAGCTTGAAGCCATGATGAGCTGAATAAGTTATCAAGAGACGAATTGCCTCAAGACGTGCTACAGAAGCAAAAGTCTCATCATAATCTATCCCTTCTTGTTGGTTATATCCCTTAACCACAAGTCTTGCTTTATTTCTCACGACGTTTCCAGAATCATCAAGCTTATTTCTGAAAACCCAACGTGTTCCAATCACAATTCTATCTTTGGGTTGTGGAACTAGGTGCCAAACCTTGTTTCTCTCAAATTGATAAAGTTCTTCTTGCATAGCACACACCCAATCTGGGTCTTTTAGAACTTGATCCACATTTTTGGGTTCAAACAGAAAGAAAAGCATTGAAAGCACAGAAGTTCTGAAGTGAAGAACGTGTCTGAACTCCTTTGGAGTAATCTGAGATGATGTTGGTCACTGGATGAGCATCTTTTTGCTGATAGTTTAACTGAAGCTGAGTGAGGTCAACTACCCCATTGTTGTGAGCTTGATCAGTGTTAGGATTTTCAATCTCTGCAGCTTCTTCGCTTGGATCAGAATCATCATCACCAGATTCTTCAATATTTGCATTATCTTCCAGAGCAGGCATGTCAAGATCATCTACATCATCCACCTGAGTCGGATTAACGACCTGTTGAACTTGATCATTTTTCTCAAAGCTAACTTCTGATTCTTCACACAGATGAAAACCTAGGTCTCCTTCCTCTTCATCAACAATAGAGCTGCTTCCCATGGTATTCTCATCAAATACAACATGAACACTCTCTTCAACTTTCTTAGTCTCTTGTTAAACACTTTGTAGGCTTTGCTATGCTGAGAATAGCCTACGAAGGTTCCTTCTTCACTCCTAGCATCCATCTTGCCAAGACTATCTTTGCCATTGTTATGTACAAAACACTTACATCCAAATGTACGCAGGTGGGCAACGTTGGGTTTTCTTCCTCTTAGAAGCTCATATGGTGTTTTCCCAAGAAGAGGTCGCACCATAGCTCTGTTTAATACATAGCATGCGGCATTGATAGCTTCTCCCTAGAAATTCCTTGGAAGTCCACTTGAAATCAGCAGCGTTCTCGACATGTCTTCCAAAGTCCGATTCTTTCTCTCAATAACTCCGTTCTGTTGAGGGGTTCTTGGGGCTGAAAAGTTATGATTCACTCCGTTTTCTTTGCAGAATTCCAAAAACTGAGCATTCTCAAATTCATTGCCATGATCAGATCGAATAGAGATCAAAGGTACGTCAAGCACCTTCTTTGTAAGCTTAACCCATGTGCTAAATTCTTCAAATACCAAGAAAAATACCCAAGTATATCGTGAAAAGTCATCAACAATGACATAAACATATCTATTACCTCCTCGACTTCTCACACGCATTGGCCCACACAGATCCATATGAATTAACTCTAGAGGATTAGAAGTACTTACCTCCCTTTTTGATTGAAAAGAAGATCTGACCTGTTTTCCTTTCACACAAGCTTCACACATTTCATGTTTGATTTGATCAATCTTAGGTAATCCACGTACCAGTTCCTAATTGTGAAGTTTGCGAATAAGTTGTAGACTTGCATGGCCAAACCTATTGTGCCAGAGGTTGGCAACGTCTTCAACTACTTGAAAACACAACTTTTCCTCAGGTAAGAGCCAGGGAACAACTTTATAAAGATTGTTTTCACAGATTCCCTTCAGAAGAGTCTTCCTGAGCTAACATCAATCACTTGACATCCAAGAGAATCAAAGACAACTTGATAGATATTGTTAGCACAAAGTTGAGAAACACTTAATAGATTGTATCTAAGACCCTTGACATAGCTTACGTTGTTAACACAGAAATTCTTGGAGATTCTTACCTTTCCAATACCCAAAACTTGACCCTTACTGTTGTTACCGAAGGTGATGTTGCTACCTTCTTGTTGATGAAGTGAGATAAATGACTCAAAGCTTCCCGTCATATGAGTTGAACATGCACTGTCGAAGAACCAGGGACCGCTTTCTCTCACTTCATTCTGCAATGTAAAAGTCAGTTTTTACGAACCCAGAGTTGTTTGACAACTCTTTTGGGTTGGGCAACGTAATGATTTGAAGCACATCTTTCAATATAAACTCTCTCAGGATCTATGGTTGGCTCACGTTCATGAGCTTCCCAAAATCCATTAGATCTGCTATCCTTCATCTTTTTCTTGCATTCATGTTGAAGATGACCTTCTTTTCCACAATACCAGCAAGTTTTATGAGACTTAAGACCGACATATTTGCTATACCCAGGATAGATCGGTTTGTTATTAATACGAGCATGAAAATCAATTTTTGATGGTTTCAAGTTCTCGACTTGTTTCATCCAGATTTTGTGTGCTTTCTGGCCTGAAAACCAAGGTCGTCTACCTTTTCATGGGTTCCCCACATCTGATGTGGAACAACTTGCTTTGTTGTCGCACATAGGTGTTTTACCTTTAGGCTCAGGTGGACACAAGGTTTTCAAGTCTTTAGGCACATAGGAATATCCAAGTCCAGGTCTCGAAGTTACAAAAGTTTTTGCATACTCTTCAACAGTTTTCTTGGCTGCAAACTCCTCTATCCATTTCTTTTTATTAGACTCATTAATATTCTTTTCTTTTTCAAGGTCATTGACTAACTTAGCATTACCAAGTTTAAGCATAAGATTTTCTCCTTCAAGGTTTGTGACCTTCTTTTCTAAGTCATCCACTTCAGACTTAAGATTATCACAGGTTTTGCAGGCAATAGACTCAGAAATTAAAGACATTTTCTCTAACTTAGCACATTTAAGAGACCAACCATGATTATCATCTATTAAGTTAGAGATATTATCTTCTTTTTCTTCAAGTTTCTCACTGAGTTGGGTAACCTGAGTTCCCAACTTCTCAATGATAGCATGCAACTGTTCTTTAGATTTATTGGATAACATAGACAAGAGTTCAGAATTATATACCTCTATTGGAGCATCTATAGCCATGAGACACATGTCTTCTTGTTGACTTGCTTCATCTTCAACATCAGAATCGTCCCAAGTAGCTAGCAAAGCATTCTTGTCACCTTTTGACTTTCTCCTGACACAGTTTCTTGCAAAGTGTCCTTTTCTCGAACAATGATAACATATCACGTCCTTCATGTCTTTGACAGGTTCAGTTCCTTTAACTTGAGTCTTATTGTTGCGATTTCAAAGCCTTTTCATGGATCTCGAGATGAATACAACTTCTTCATCACCGTCAACTTGATCATCATCACCTTGAGCAAGATCGAAGGCCCTTTCGACTTTAAAGGCAATGTTCTTGACCTTGACAGTTTCAAGGCGATCATCTCGCCTTTGCTTAATTCCTCCATACATAGTCAACTTTCCTATGACATCTTCCAAGGTGAGTGTTTTAGTCTCACTATTGGTTAACATCGCAACAGCTGCTTCATTCCATTTTGCATTGAGGCCTTGGATCAACTTGTTGACCTGCTTCCACTGAGGAAGTTTCTCACCAAGAGACTCAAGTTGGCTAACCACAGCTTGAAATCTCGAGTGATAGTCACCCAAGGATTCATTCTTTTCTTGACTCACTCCTTCATACTCCCTCTCCAGAGCAATGATGCGATCCTTCTTCACATTATCATTACCTTGGTGAAGCCTTTTGAGAGCATCCCAGATCTGCTTAGCCGTCTTGTACTGGACAACCTTCTTCAAGTCTCCAGGAGTTAGAGCATGGTGCAGAACCTTCTTAGCACGAGCATTCTTCTCCAACTTTTTGTAGTCAGCATCATTATAGTCTTCCTTTTTCTTTTCTCCCTTTCCATCAGCAGTGAGAAAAGTCTCAGGACCCATCTCTATGACTTTCCAGAGTTGTCCATCAAGCGAGCAAATGTGAGTCTTCATTTGCTCGACCCACCAATCGTATTCACCAGCCTTGAGCACTGGTGGCTTCCAGAATGAGTCATTGATTGCAGTGTCCGTTGAAGTCATTTTTCCTGTAAAAAGAAGTACTAAAACAAATCTAGAGCCAAAGCTCTGATACCAATTGTAGGATCGTTAGTACGTCTAGGTTGTCGACCTCAACTAAGTCGTCAACCTTTAAGTAAATGCAGCGGAAATGAACTACAAGAAAAACTTACTTGAACACGAAGTTTTTATAGTGGAAACACTTGTTTGATTAACTCAATCAACCAATTGTGAAAACCACTCCCTTCCAAGTTCTCGCTTGGAAGGATTAAAAGCCGTAGCTTGCTTTATTGATCTTTTGGACTAGTTACATAAACACCCTGGATCTAGACCTACTTCCCAAGCACTCTAGAACTCGTTGTGAACTAAGTAACTACAACCCGCACTCAATCTAACAAAAGCCTACGTCTTCCTCTCGAATTCTCGTTTCTTTCTTAGCACAAAATGGAGTATGAGTCCGTGCTCTATCTAACCTAAAGCCTTAGATTAAATACACACAAACTAGGTCAGATAAGAGAGAATAATATCTTCCAATTCGGTTATGGCAAGATATTATTTCTATTATCTTTACAAAATCATCCTAAGCATATAAAAGGATTACAATCAATATAGGCTTAGGATAAAGACATACACGGCTTACAATATAATATGCATAAGATCTTTACTAAAACAAGTTTATTCTATCCAAACAACCAAGATCTCACGCGTCTTCAAGATCTCCGAGATCTGCCTTCAACACACGTTGACAACCTGACTGACGTTGGCGACTCCTTTCAAGGACTCGAGGTCGTTCACGTGACAGACGTTTGGAACCATCAAAATCAAAGCCTCCAGATTTTCTAACATGGTTAAAACAACAACTGGTGGATTTTGGTATGTCTCTTGGAACTATTCCTATCTTGTGTGATAATACAAGTGCAATCAATATCTCCAAAAATCCTGTGCATCATTCTAGAACCAAACATTTAGATATTCGACATCATTTCTTAAGAGATAATGTTGAAAAAGGTTTTATCAAGATGGATCATTGTAGGACTGAAAATCAAGTGGCAGATATTTTCACCAAGGCTTTGGATAGAAAACCCTATGAACATCTGAGGATGTTGCTAGGAATGATTTCCTTGGAGTAAACAAGTCCCGATCCTTTATTCCCTCAATGCCTGACTAAAAAGGTAACATCTCAGGTAACTACATATCATTTGACAAGGTTTCTAATGGCTTATATCTTTCCTCTATGCATAGATGTTGTATATATTAGAAATTGTTAAAAGATGCATGCTAAAAGGAACTGAAACTATAAGTGCTTACATCCAAGATTTCTTTTTAGCCCAAAATAACCAACTTGATCTATTCTATCCCTCACTTCAAGCCGAAATGATGGTTGGTTATAAAACTGTCCCCGAGCCTAGTCCATACAAACATTCCCTATGAACCTCTTTTGATTACCTTTAAACGGGGAATAATTGTGTGGATGTCAAAAATATTCCCAGCCCACAAAAGGTTTGAATGGAGCTTCTCTAGTCCCTTGTCTGTTCAAACATAGCCTTTTTATCCACTCATGGTAACGAGGTATGGAACTAGTGGTTGAGAATAGTGTCACATTAAAGGAACGTCTTTGATTACAATTGAAGATTTTTCTGCAAAAGAACAGACGTCAATCAAACAAGAAACGCAGTTGAGTTATAGCCGTTATGACTGCCCATTTAAAAAATCCAGCCGTTTCACAGTAATTCTGCAGGGAACGATAGGACATCTGCGCAGTCGAGACTTAATGGCGGTGAAAATTCATCATTATGGCAACTCTTAGCCGTTAAGATTTGGATAGAAGATCTTTGGGAAAGATTATGATCTTTATTAACAAGGAAAGAGGTGTGCTTTATAAACTCTTATCTCGGTCATTATTTTTTACCGCATCTCTGTCTTTATCTCTCAAACCCTAAATTCTACTCAAAGCTTCGATCTTTCCTCTCTTCTACAACAATGGATTCCTCCTCAAACACCCCAATCCTTAACTTTGAGGGTCTCGACGCCGCTGAGATTGCTACTATTCAAGCCCAACTTGAAACCCTTTAAAAGGCGCTTTCTTCTCCTACCCCAATCTCCAAACTCGAAACAAAATTTGATGTTGTCTCCGACACTGATATGGCCGCCGCTGATAAGGTCTCATCGGAGAAGGAGACTATGGGTGAAAAATCTGAGAAGGATCAATCTGTGGTTCCCTCGGAAAACCCCTCCGACACGGCTGCTGAAACAGGGGATGCACAGGAAAACAAAGATGCAACGGAGAAGGAAGAGGTGAACTCGCCTCCAAAGGAACCCACCGATGATCCAGAAAAGGTGGAATCTTTGCCGATAAGTAAGCGACCAGGATGGGTCAAGCCAACGAGCCGTGGCAAGCGAAAGGCGAGAAAGAGTGTTCCTCCCCTGCCATCTCAGATCCTTCACATCTCTGATTCGGAACGCACCCCATGCCCTGCTACCAAAAAGCCGAAGGTTACTCCCTCAGGAACCAAGTACAGCCTTCGCTCCACCGTTCCAAAGGAATCGGGGGCTCAGGAATCCTCTGAAGAAGAAGATCCCGAGGAAAATGAGGAGGAGGTTGGCTCGGAGTCTGAAGAGGGCGAGGTAGAAGAAAAGAAGGAGTCTGGTGGGGAAGGAGACGAAGAAGAAGAGGAGTTAGAAGAAGAGGAGGAGTTAGAAGAAGAGTTTGAAAAGGACCTCAAGTCTGCTAAGGCAAAAGGAAAATTACCAATGGAATCTGAGGCCCGTTCCAAGAAGGGTTCAAAGAAGGTCGTCGCTCCTCTGGTGATCGACGAAGAATTCCTGAAAAGCCATGACCTGGAGGAGTTTTGGGAACTTCTCAAGTTTCAGGGATGGGAGAAAATCTGTGACTCTGGGGTCAAGGTAGATGTCTCGCTTCTTTCTCAATTCTTTGGCTCCTATCAGCTTGCTGATCTCTCAACTGGTCCAATGGGTTTTGCTACTGTCTGTGGGATGAAAATCTCCTTTTCTTTGGGATCTGTTGCTACAATTCTGAAGGTGCCTGCTGAGGGATATGGGAATGTCCATACTTCGAGTAACTGGCCAAGGAACAAAAATCAACTAATCAAGCATGTCATGGGCAAAGTTCCTGCTGCTGGTCCTTACTCTACCAACGATTTGAGCTACACTGCAAGGATTGCACATCAGTTTCTCATCAAGGTTGTTGTTCCTAGGCTGGAGAAAAGAACTACGCTCACTATCAATGATATGATTTTATTGGACAAGTTTCTAAGGAGGGAACGTATCAGTCTTCCGGAGATAATGATGAGGCAGATGGCTAAGTGTACTGCAAAGAAGCATAGCCTGCCTTATCCTTGTTTTGTGAAAGCTATACTGAAGGAGAGAAAGGCTTACAAGCCTTCGAAAGAGGAGTTCTTTGGATTGCCCCTGGAGATGCGCAATATCTCGATGATGAATTTTCAGGGTGATTCGAAGGGAACAGCTGCAAAGAAGACTGCCCAGATGGATGTTGGGAGTTCTTCGCTGAGTGAAGGTGTTACTGCGAAGATGTTGACAAAGCTTCAAAAGATTACCTCTCAGCTGAGTACCATCATTGGTTACCTGGCTAAGAGAGACGCCGACACTACTGCTGCTGATTCCACCTCCTCCGAACCATGATGTGGACCCTCTCTAGTTCCTTAGCCTATCTATTCCTAGTTTAAAGCTTTCTTTTTGCTTCTTGGATGTTAAGACTTTTATGTTTTTATGTTTTATCTGGTTGTGTCCCCTACAACAATTATCTATAATAATCACTGTCTTTTGCTTATGAATGGTTTAAGTTTCAATTGAATTTGTTCATTAGCTCTATGTTTTTGCTTGATGATTGTTGATCTTTTGATGATGTCAAAAGGGGGAAGTTAGGAAAAATGCAGAGATGCGTTCTATCCAGGAAATACAGATGTAACTTTGACTAAGGGGGAATATGTTGTTATCATTGATGAGTAGGAACAACAGTGCATTCGCTAAGGGGGAACCATACAAGATTTTTTTTTCTGATCTATATTTCTATTGGTTTCTAGACATGCATTTTTGTATAGGCTTGTCATCATCAAAAAGGGGTAAATTGTTGGAACAATGGTTGTTCCATGGTTTCTCTTAGTTTTGATGATAACAAACTTAGTTCATATAACTTGCTTTTACATGTATGTGTTTCAGGAAAACAAGTACATGGTCACGAGTGACGGAACATTGTGAGGAACGATGGAGGGAACGAGTGACAGATTTGGGAAGCGTGTCTCAGAAGGAACGAGTGACAGATTGGTTCACTTTGTTCATTAGAACTTTGGTCAAGATCAAGTATAAGCAAAGACGAGGAAGATTATGAAACAAGATTATCGGAAGGTGAACTCTCAAAAAGAGGAGACATATCATCTCTTTAGAAAAAAACATTGGAAACGGACTGTTTATCAAAAGATTCACGTCCGGTCAACATTCGGTCAATACCGGTCAACGACTCACTCAAAGGCCGAGTCAACTCGCTGGGTGGGGCTATTTAATTACCTATTTTGCCTTTGTTTAACAAGTGCCTAATTATATATTTTTTTGCTATTTACTTAATTGAGCCTTAATTATATATGTGGGTTCAATCAATTAAAATGTTAATTATCAATTACACTTTAATTACTTAATAGTATTTTAATAGATATATAAGAATAGTATGATTAAATTTCAAAAAATTGGTGATATATTAATATTGGATTGACACATTGTTTTATATTTCCTTTTAACCTCTATTTTAAATAATAGTAATAATATCTCATATTTGGATGATATATCCAATACCTACATGTATTCTAGAAACTCTCGCTATTAATTAAAAAAGTAAAAAATAATTTTATGGTTCCAAACTTTGATTTTGATGGTTCCAAACTTGAAGGAAGTCGACAACATGGATTCTTCTATAAAGTCCTTAACATGTGAGAAGTCGCGAACATGTGAACCAAGACGGAATAGAAGAGTTGGTAGAATGTGAGCTCAAGACTTTAATAGGTCGTCAACCTACGTAAGTGAGGTGGCCAACTTCGAAGCTGCAAAAGAGGTCGTCGACGTGAGTGACGTCCTTGACCTATGCAAGTCACATGGCCAACCTCGAATCTGTGTTCCAGGTCGTCCATGTGAGTCAGGTCGTCAACATGATCCAGTTCGCCAACGTGGGCATGTCGTTGACGTGAGCCAGGTCATCGACCTAACAGGAAGGCGGACTGAAAACGCGTGAGAAGATTGCGCGAGATATCATATCAGTTTTGTTATGGAAAGAATCTTCTCAAAACAAGAAAGGACGTGGATCTTGCTTAAGCCCTAAGGAGTTTGTTTATTGTAATATTTATTTTATCCTTAGGAAGATTTGTAAGGATTAGATTTATATTATCTTCCTTAATTAATAAAGGAAGTAATATATCTTTAAACCCTAGTGTGCTAGCCTATATAATTCGTGGTTATTAGGTTAGAAAATGAGTGAGCTGATATTGCATATTAAGAGAGGAAAAACCACAAGCTTATACTCCATATTTGTGAAAGAGAAAAGATAGAGTGACTCGTCCGTGGGATTCGATCGAGTGGAGAGACGTAGGCTTGTTAGACGGGTTGAGGGTTGCGGTTACTCGGTTCACAACGAGTTCTAGAGTGCTTGAGAAGTAGGTCTAGATCCAGGGTGTTCTTGTAAACAATCCAAAAGATCAATAAAGCAAGCTACGACTTTTAATCCTTCCAAGCGAGAACTTGGAAGGGAGTGGTTTTCACACTTGATTGATAGAGTTCATCGATCAAGTGTTTCCACTATAAAATATTGGCGTGTCAAGTAAGTCTTTTCTGTTAAATTAAGACCCCGCTGAGTATAGCGAAGTTAGGATCGTTCCACAGGAAGCAAGGTTGTTCGTTTAGCGACTACTAAAAAGCAAACAAAATCAAACAAAAACACACACAAGCAGCCTCGTTAACGACGTTGTCAGGGTCGTTAACGAACCACCGTACCTAAAAAGACTCAACTAACGACCTAAACAAACTCGGTAGCGAAATTCACTTAAAAGTAATTCAAATAAAAACAAAGATCTAGGACTAAGGACACCGCAACATAGCCAAGCATATAAACTCGTAAGAAGAATAGATCATGCCTTTAAATAGATAGAATTATCAACTTTCGTTGACCATGAAGCAAATTAACCTACTTTCGCAACTTAACTCACTTAATTGTTTGTTTTGGATCTAAAGCTTGAAACTTTCATATTCAAACAATATCAACCTTCAAGTTACTAACTTTCTCTTTCAATCCAGTTAAAAACTCAAATTACCTCAACTTTCATCTCGGTATAAACTCAACAAACAATCTCAATAATAGATAAAAGGCATTCAACACACAATCTTACTCGTTAAACATGCTCAACTATGTCGGGCTTAACCCCGATCCTAGAAAAGAAGACTACTCACTAATCATAACTACGAAACAAGAAATCATTGAAAATAAATTACTACTCAAATTAAATAACAAATATCGTTTCACACAGAAAATCAGAAGAAAACCCGAAAACAAACAAATACCGAACCGAAATACTCGATCAACAAACTCGGTAACTCTCGTCCACCGACCCGACGACTCGTCTCCGATCCTCTCCTCGCTCTCTCGGCTCTTCCTCTTCTCTCTATGCTCGACTTCTCTATCTATCGATCCTCCAAAGAATTCCCCCTTGCTAGGCTAAATAAGAGGGCTATTTATACTAAAAAGGCTAAAAACTAATAAGGCTAGAAGATAAAAACTTTCCTAAAAGATAGAAATAAAACCCTAAAAAGATAGAAACAAAATCTAAGAAGATAACAAGACCTAAAATACAATATAATAACCCTAAAAATCACAAAAAGATACTCTACCGACACGGAAATAATTTCCCGCACAGGATCGGTGAGTTACAAAGTCAACCCTCGAAATTTCTTATCACGTAGCCTCGTTAACGAGCCCTTACAGCCTCGTTAACGAGCCTGGGCTTGGTTTCTTCCACACTTCAACTCGTAAAACCTTAACTCTGACTTCTTCAAACTTGTATTCCTCCGTCTTTCACTGTAACGCTCCAAATTCAGCTCCATATAGCACTTTTCCTTGCTAAAACCTACAAAATACACAAAATAGAGTAGCTTCCATACTTTCTATGAAAATATGCAAAACTATCCAAAAACACACAAAACTAACCCTAAACTTATCAAAACTAAACCTAATAAACAAAGAAAACCTACTAAAAACTATACTAAAAACATGAACATCAAAATACCCCATACTTAGACTTGCTTGTCCTCAAGCAATCACTAATCACTTACCAAAACCAAACAAACATACTCATCAAGAAATAGCCATCCTCTAAAAAGCAACATCTACACATGAGAACAATATAGCAAAAGATACTTAACGTCATTACACATATATGCACCAAATAGACATAAGAAAATACAATCCAACCTCACTAGGGATATAACGTGTTTCACTCAACTCTCAAGTGTTTAGGCTTATGAATTCAATCTCTCAACTCAATCCAATATGCAAAAACTCATAGAAATTGGAACTTATATCACCAATACTCTCCACCCAAGATTTGTCAAAACAAGCAAAAATCATCAAGAGAAACTTAGGCTCAATGAAAAACTTCATAGAAGCTTCCATTCGGCCGGGTTGTAATGGGGCTTGGTATAGACAATAAGGCGTGGAAAATATTTGGCTATGTGGTGCTAATAATATCCGGGAATCAAAAACTCCTAAAAACTCACACAAACAAAACTCTCATAAAAAACTATATACCAAACTCTCTCTCATTATGCACACTCATTTCACTCACCCAACATATCCTAGAAAGTCTCATAAGAAATAAAAGAATCCCTGATTTTATCTATAAACACATATGCACTTCAAACTTCCTTCTTCTTTTTTTCTCGCTGCCTCGTTAACGAGCCCTTACAAGGTCGTTAACAAGCTTCATCGTGTATTCTTCCATCATTTTTTTTCTTATCTCCAACAAACAACTTTATTTTATGCATTTCTTCCTTTATCAAGAGATCTTTCTTATTACAAGTAAAACAAGAGACTTCCAATCTACCCTTCCCAATAATCCCTCAATCATAGCAAACAACATATATCACTCCTTTTTTTTTACACTCAACAAAAATACCTCTCCAATCTAAGTCCTAATCCCCGGATAGGGTCAAGCTTATCTCGGCTAGGGAAAAAATTTGTGGAGCTAAAAATAAAAGCTTCAGGCTAGAATTGTTTATCAAAAGAAGGATCATGTAAAGGGTAGATAGGGAATAATAGGGCTCATAAAAATAAGTTCTCCATCATATGATTTTCACAAGTAATGAACTATAAATCCCATACGGGTCTCAAGAAATAGATAACCATCACAATTCCAAGAGATAATATACATATAGAGAGTAAATCACACAAAAAAGAAGAGGGATTATTAAAGTTCTCCCTATAAGGCCAAAAATAACTCACTAGGTAGATATTTTTGTTGGATTGCATCACTTATGCTATAAAGTATATGTGCTCAATTTCATCAAATGCTATCTTCTTCTAAAAACAATTTCAAGTTGAAGATTCCGGCTATACTATTAAAGACATGCTTGCAAGGAATTATATGATTAGGCTAGCAATTATTATCATAGAACCTAAGAAAGGGATATCTATCAATTCTAAAATCTTTTTTTCCTTTTTTCAATTTTTTCTCGATTTTTTTTCAATTTTTCGATTTTTTTTTTCAATTTATGAAACAAAACGACTTAAAACAAATAAACACATAAGATAACAAGTTTTCTACTTTCTCCCACCCCATACTTAAAATTACAGTGTCCCCACTGTAAGAAAATAAGAAGAAGAAAAAGAAATAGAAAAGAAAACAAACAAAGATAAAAAAAAAATAAGAAAAAGGAAAACATAAAAAACTTACGAAGTCTCAAAAGTGGAAAACAAGGAAAAACGTCTTCTTCAAGCTGAATCACTGGTTCGGTGGAGGAAAGTAATGCTCAAAAGTACCCATGAAGTCGTACATCGTCCTCCAATGCTCAGCATCATCCGGCTCTCTCTGGCGATGCCTCTCATCCTCCATCGACATGCGAGCAGAATAGACAGTCTCCCATCTATCCATCCTCCTATGAATATGGTTCTGCTGGAGGTGAAGTTGCTGCATCTGAGCAAAAAGATCCTCGACCCATGGTGGTGGCATACTCGATCATGTGTACTCGGGCTGCGGAGGTGGTGGATAGTGAGGTTGGAAATGGTCTTGGTACAGCAATGGGTTGTATGGCATGAGTCCATAGGACTGAGGGTCGGTAGGAGCTGGCGGTGGGTCGACAGAAGCTCTCGGTGCCTCGTTAACAAAGCTAGTTGCCTCGTTAGGGATGTAGGGAGGAGGCTGGAAATGGTCGTTAACGAACCTGGTAGGCTCGTCAACGAGGACGTTGCTGCCCAAAACTTCCGTGTCGAGGTCTTCATCTTCGAGGTTAAGCTCCTCAGTGCCTCCCTCGGTGTCGGCTTCTTCAGTGTCGTCGCCAATTACCTCGGTATCCTCATCTTCATCTTCATCTTCCTCCATTGCTTCTTCCTCTCGCTCAAATCTTGTCTCACACGGCCGTAGTGATAGCTCATCCTCCGGCTTAGGCTCTAACGGGTAAGCATGCCCCGTCCACGCCTCGTACCAATTTGGTACATAGAGTAACTCTAGCTTGTCGAGGGTGGGCCTAACGAAGCAGTCTTGAACTTTTACTTTGAATCCTCCTTCGGCTTGGATGAAAATACCAGAGCTATACCAATAGCTCTTGTTGAGGAGTTGAGCGTGGGCCGGTGTGTAGCGAGTGAGGTCAACGCCAAGGTTTTTAGCCAAAAGGCTAACCAAGTTGCCACACCAAACCTCCTTGGACTTGGTTGATTTCTCGACGTAGTAGAGCCATTCGTACCCCAAATTCAAGGGGCCGGGCTCCTCGAAAAGGATGGTGCGGAGACAAGCAACTCCCGTCCTTGTTGGCCTGTTTATCTCTCTCTTTGGCCAAAACATAGCGGCTAGGACTCGGAGAATGATCCTGAAGATGGGGTTGATGATGCTTGCCCCAGATAATGCCGCTGTGGAGGATTGTTCTTCCCCCGTGATGTAGCTCCATGTCCTAGTCACCCTGTAATCTTTCAAACTGTAGTCTCTAGACGGATTTGGAAGCTCTAGGATAGCGTTGAACTCTGCCATGGTGAACTCACGGTTCACGTTGCCGAGCCGAAACCGGATTTGTCCCGCCGAAGTCTTTGACGGGAAGCTCGTCTCTAGAGTGGCCAAGAACTCGGATGTGAGGGCCGAAAAGTGTGGTAAATTCTCCTTCTTCAGGAGATGGGATGCACCAAGGATAAGGAAGGCTTCCTTGACGTCCGTGTAGATCCCTGTGTTGATAGCACTAGACTTCGAGAACCAACGAGTGTTGTGGTCCTTCTCTAGAATGGCACGGTATCGATGCACTTGGCCTTGAGTACTCAAAATCACGTTGTCCATGCGAGGTGGAGATGGGGACCTCTGGTTCCTCCTCTTCTTCTGAGCTCGGGTAGCGGGTCTACTTGAACTTGCCATGAGATCTACAAAATACTCAAAAAATTTCCAAGATAAGATCTACTCAAAATAGATAGGCAAGAGACCCCATACTTGGTCTCGAAATAGCCTCAGAATTATTCGTTAACTACCCAATTGGGTCGTTTACGAATCTGGACTGGTTGTTGAATTTTGAGATTATGTAGGGTCGTTAACGAGCCTGGGTGGGTCGTTAACGATCCGCCGAGAACCAGATCACAGAATTCCGAGTTTACTCTACTTTAAAACAAGCCAAAATTCAAGCATGCAATCCTCTATACTCCTCACTAGCCATACAATCGGAAATACGCTCCCCATACTTGCTCGATTACCCAACCCGAACATGCTAAATTTTACCCAAAATTTTGACATGCAAAGTTTGTATCTTGATACTAGAACAAGAAAAATTCATGCTTTTCACAATTAACTTCTCACTATGAAACATCCAACATGAATATCCCTATCTAAATCTAGAAATACGAAGCAAAAATCACAACCATGGGCAATATTTAATCATGAACACCGATCCTCTATATGAACTCAATCCTAGACATGAAATTTCTTCCCTAAAAATCATAAATCATGCAATTTCGAGTTAGGGTTTAGAAAACATACCGGAGAACCGAGAAATTTGAAGAACAAGGGGTCGGGAATTGGGTGAGTAACGAGCTCGGTGAGGGCTATCGAAAGCCTCGGATCTTCGACGGTGGAGGGAAGGGTTTCCGGGCTTCGGTAACGATGGTTGATCGGTGATGATGGCGCGGGATTCCGATCGGTGGAAGGGGTCTTCAAAGGTTTTTGGTTGAGTTTGATTTGAGAGGATTTGAGAGTGAAAGAGATTTGGGAGGGGTAGAAGGGTTATATAGGAGAGGGAAGGGATAGGAAAGGGTAGATGGGTGGCGGCTAGGGTAGTGAAAAAGATAGATTAGGTTAAAAAAAACTTACCTGCCCGTTTTGCCGAATCGGGTCGTCCGAACCGGGTCGTTAACGACCCTGGGTGGGTCGTTAACGAGCCAACGTAGCCTCTTGGAGTGATTTTTCGATCCCTTCTCCTGCATCTTGTTAGCTAAAAATTAAATCCTAATTTCTATCCTAAAAACTACTAAAAAGAACTCAAAAGAAAGCTAAGAAAAAGAGTCTAAAAAGAAAAAATCTAATTCTATACTAAAAAGCGGGTTGCCTCCCGTAAGCGCTATTTTTAACGTCGTCTGCCCGACGTACTCCTTTGACTAGTCTGATGATGTGAGAGCCATGGTAACTCTGATCTCTTCATCCGGGTCGGTTTGCTCATGGAACTTCTTCAGCCGGTGCCCATTAACTTTGAAAATTACGCCTCGGTTGTCGATCAACTCTACCGCTCCATGAGGATAAATGTGATGAACCACAAATGGCCCACTCCATCGTGTCCTAAGCTTCCCTGGGAATAATCGGAGTCTAGAGTTGAAAAGAAGTACTTTGTCACCGACGTAATAAGTTTTGGGCACTAATTTCCGATCATGCCACCTTTTAGTGCGCTCCTTGTAAATTGCGGCATTTTCATACGCCTTCAACCTCAGTTCTTCTAATGCTTGCAAGTCCATGAATCTTTTTGCTCTTGCTGCATCGAGGTTCATTTTGAGCTCTTTTAGGGCCCACAATGCTTTATGCTCCATCTCGACCGGTAAATGACATGCCTTGTCATACACTAGATTAAAAGGAGTGGTGCGTAGAGGCGTCTTGTATGTCGTCTTGTATGCCCATAGAGCGTCATCTAATTTAGAGGACCAATCTTTCCTAGAACGGGAGACTGTCTTCTCCAATATGCTCTTTATTTGCCTGTTTGAAACTTCAACCTGGCCACTAGTTTGGGGATGATAGGGTGTTGCCACCCGATGGGATACCCCATACTTAAGCTAAAAGTGCTTTAAAACTCCGCTCAATGAAATGGGAGCCACCATCACTGATAAGGACCCTTGGAACGCCGAACCTGGGGAAAATATTGGTCTTGATGAATTTAGCCACAGTCTTGGCGTCGTTAGTCCTTGTAGCAACAACTTCTACCCACTTAGAGACATAGTCGACTGCAACTAGGATGTACTTGTAGGGGCCTGATGCGGGAAACGGTCCCATGAAGTCTATGCCCCATACGTCAAAAAGCTCAACCTCCAATATCCCGGTAAGTGGATTTTCATGTCTCCAAGTGATGTTTCCTGAGCGTTGGCACTCTTCACATGCTGTCACGTAAGCTTGCACATCTTTGAACATGGTTGGCCAATAGAGACCACTTTGAAGAATCTTCGCCGCGGTTTTGAATCCTTTTGTATGGCCTCCAGTTGGAAGTGTGTGACATTGATGGATCACTTTCTCGATCTCTTCTTCTGGAACACAACGCCTAAAGAGGTGATCGCTCCCTTGCTTAAACAAGTAGGGATCATCCCAATAGTACTGTTTTACATCATGGAGAAATTTCTTCTTCTTTTGTGGGGTAAGGCCCTCGGGAATCACGCCTCCTACAAGATAGTTAGCGAAATCCGCAAACCAAGGGGCTTTTGACCCTCTAATAGCATGGATTGACATTGGGGAAGAAGAAGTGGAAGTAGGAGAAGGAATGGAATTTATTTGAGCTTGTTTGGTTTCAGAATTCTTACCTGAATGGGTCGTTAACGAGCTTGGAGTCATTATTTTATCCTCGGTAACGACCTCCCGTGGCTCAGTAACGACCTGATTGACTGTTATGCCGACCCATTCTGAGAGTTTATCCTTGCAATGTATGCCTTCTAGCCTCGGCACCTCGTTAACAACCCTGAAGGGGTCGGTGACGAGGGTCTTGTGGAGTTCGACCTCGTTCAGCAGGAGGTGTTCGTCAGGTCTGGAATCGTTTATTGGTACCTCATCGTTGGACTCGGTGATATGCCCTAATGGTAATCTGGATTGGTGATCTGCCACTAGATTTTCTGCTCCCTTTTTGTCTCTTATTTCATGGTCAAATTCCTACAGTAAGAGCATCCAACGAAACAATCTAGGTTTGGCATCCTTTTTAGCCATTAAGTATCTAATAACCTCATGGTCAGTATAAACAATCACTTTGGATTCAACAAGGTATGACCGGAATTTTTCAAAGGCAAATACCACATCAAGGAACTCTTTCTCTGTTGTGATATACTTACTCTGCATTTCATCCAGCGTCTTACTGGCATAATAGATGGCATGGAGCTTTTTGTCCTTCCGTTTCCCTAAGACTGCGCCAACTGCATAGTCACTGGCATCACACATAATCTCGAAAGGCAATGTCCAATCAGGGGACTGCATAATGGGGGCAGATACGAGGGCAGCTCGTAACCCGTAAAATGCTTCAAGACATTCTGTAGACAACTTAAACACTACATCTTTCATTAGTAGGTTAGTCAAAGGTTTAGCTATCTTAGAAAAATCTTGAATAAACCGTCTGTAAAAACCAACATGCCCAAGGAAACTCCTAATGTCTCTTACAGAAGAGGGAGGAGGTAGTTTTTCAATAAGCTCGATTTTTGCTCTATCTACTTCTATCCCTCTTTTAGAGACAAGGTGTCCTAATACTATCCCCTCTTGAACCATGAAATGACACTTTTCCCAATTTAACACAAGATTGTTTTCTTCACATCTTTTAAGCACTCGTGCAAGATTAGCAAGACAAGAATCAAATGAAGAACCATAAACAGAAAAGTCATCCATGAAAACTTCTACAATATCCTCTATCATATCCGAAAAAATGGCCATCATACATCTTTGAAAGGTAGCAGGGGCATTGCAAAGCCCAAATGGCATTCTTTTATAGGCAAAGGTTCCATAGGGACATGTAAAGGTCGTTTTCTCCTGATCATCAGGGTGAATAGGAATCTGCCAAAAACCGCTATAGCCGTCTAAATAACAAAAATAATCATGCTGAGCTAGACGTTCTAACACCTGATCAATGAAAGGAAGCGGGAAATGATCTTTTCTAGTAGCACTATTGAGCTTCCTATAATCGATGCACATCCTCCAACTAGTGGTGGTTCTAGTCGGGATAAGCTCTCCCTTTTCGTTTTCTATCACAGTCATCCCTCCTTTCTTTGGAACTACATGGACCGGACTCACCCATTGACTATCCGATATAGGAAATATAATCCCAGCATCAAGTAATTTAATAATTTCCTTTTTAACTACATCCTTCATGTTAGGATTTAACCTACGTTGATGCTCTATGGTGGGTTTATGATTATCCTCCATGTATATCCTATGCATGCAAAGGGAAGGGGAAATGCCAGTTATATCATCTAGGGAGTAGCCTATGGCTTTCCTATGCATCCTAAGCACATTCAGGAGTTTTCCTACTTCCTCATCTTTTAATTTAGCATTAACAATGACCGGCAAAGTAGAATTAGGACCAAGGAATTCATACCTGAGGGAGTCTGGCAGGGGTTTAAGTGTTTGGGACGGTTCTGCAGGGATTAGAATTGGTTCTTCTGGTTCCGTCTTCAACACTTCCTCAAGATATGCAAAGGCTGAAATTTCGTTGTCTTCTACCAGGGTTGTTAACGATGCTGATGGGGTCGTTAACGAGCCTGCTTCTTCTGCCAGAAGAATCGGTAACGTGGCTGGGGAGCTCGTTACTGAAACTGCAGGGGTTATTTCTGCCCATCTTTGACCTGAAATTTCATTACCTAATGCTGATCTTCCAATAGGGTCCCCACACTCAATGATCTCCTTGTGGGTGTAGAGCATCTTGACTTCGGCTTTATCAGTCTCCTTAATTGACTGTTTGAATTGGAATTCCGTCACCTCATCCCCAATTTCAAAAGTTAGGAGTCCCCTCCTAACATCGATTATGGCTCCAGCTGTGGCGAGGAACGGTCTTCCCAAGATAATAGGCACCACCGGATCTTCGGGCATTGTCATAACGATGAAGTCGTTTGGAACAAAGAATTTACCCACTTGGACTGGAAAGTCTTCTATTACCTTAGTTGGTTTAATGCAAGATCTGTCTGCCATGTAAAGCCGCATGTTGACGGGCTCTAGTGGTCCCATATTAGCTTTAGACCAGATTGAGAGAGGAACTAAACTAGCACTGGCGCCCAGATCACATAAAGCTTTGAACTTGTGGTTGCCTATGCCGATTGTTATTGCAAATCTCCCTGGGTCTCCTAGCTTTTCTGGTAGAGCTATTGATCTGACTTCATCCTGCAGCTGTGTAATGGATCTTTTCCTGCTAAGAATATCCTTCAAAAACTTTGTGTAAGCCGGCATTTCGCTTAGGGCCTCAGCGAATGGGATGGAAATATTAATGCCCTGAAGAATCTTTACGAAACGCTTGAACTTACTCTCAGTAGAGTCCATAGATTTCTTAGTTGGAAATGGAAGAGATTTCACCATCCTCGGAACCAAGTTGGGCTCGAGAGGTGGGAGTACCGGGTCGACACTGGGGTCGTCAAGTATGCTCGGTGGGTCGTTACCGACCCTGATGGGGTCGTTAACTACCCTTGAGTTGAGAGGAAGGATCGGTTTAGAAAACTTACCTGGGGTTGGGTCGTCAGGAACCCTTGAAGCCTCGTCACCTTGGTATAGGGGCTCGCTATTTGCTCTCGCTGGCTCGTTAACGAGCTGTTTGGTGACGTCCTCTTCCTTCTTGTCCTCAGTTTGGACTCGCTCCGGTAATGTCTTCCCGCTCCTAAGGTGCACCGCTGCTATTTGTCCCCTAGGGTTCTCCTCGGGGCGGCCCGGGAGTTGCCCTTGTGGTCTCGGAATCTGGGCAACGAGGTTCCCTAGTTGGGAGTCAACACTCTTCTTCCATATATCGAACTCTCCCCATCTTTTATTTTGTTGGTTCAGGTTGGCTTGAACTTCGTTAACCTTGTTGGTCACTTCGTTAACTTTGTTGGTCACGCCGTTAATGCCTTCCTGTAATCCTTGAACCCATGATGGTGGCTCCTGATGGCCTGGAGGCCGATAAGGTGCAGGTCGTCTATCTGGTGGAGGCATTGCATATTTTGATTGGTATTCTGATTGCCCCATGCCTGATAGTCGTTTGACCTGTCACTATAGCTAGGTTGGTTCCTGTATGGTCATCTCATATAATTCATCTCAGCTATTGTCTCAGCGGCTCTAACCTGCTCTATGTTAGTGCAAGCAGAAGTACTATGTGCAGAAGAACCACATTCTTAACATGATTGAGAGGATTTCAGAAAACTTACCTGCTTCTTCAGACGGTTGACCTCATCTTGCAAGAATTGATTTTTAACATCCGGGTCAACTTCATCTCGGTTAGGTACGTAGAGACGATTCTGAGGTTGTGGAGTCTGCTGGGTTCCATACATGGCATCGTAATTGGAAAGCTTATCCAACAGTTCCCATGCCTCCGTTGGATTCATCTCTATATAACCGCACGCAGTATGCGTGTTGATGCGGTTCTTGGTCTCCGTGTTGATACCCTGGAAAAAGATTTCTTGCAAAACATATAAAGGTTGCCCATGAGTGGGGCATTGTCTAAGCATCTCTTTAAATCTTTCCCATGTTTCAACGAATGTTTCATTAGGCAGCTGGTGATAGGAGGTGATGCGTTTTCTCAACTCCGTCGTCTTAGCAGGAGGGAAGAACTTTGTCAGAAATTGATCGTACAAAGCTTTCCAAGTCCTGATAGACTTAGAAGGTAGGCTCTCCAACCAGCTCAGGGCCTTTCCAGTAAGGGACCACCTAAAAGCTTTTAACAGAACATATTCAAGTGAGACACCTTCAGCAGCTATGGTGTCACATAAATCAATAAAGTTTCTAATATGCTCCATAGGGCACTCAGTAGGTTTCCCTTCAAACTGAGCCCGTTTAATCAAGGATATGAATTGAGACTTGATCTCAAAGGGTTTCTCTATTGCTGGAAGCACAATCGGGGACTCTGGCACCCTCAGTTCTGGATGCATGTACTGTTTGGCATTCCTTGGATAGGCATCAAGTTCCTCTTGTAGACGAGTATTAGCAGCTCGTTGACGCTCAGCTTCAGCAGCAGCGCCTTCCTTCTCAGTCTTCAACGCCTCCATCTGATTTCGGAGGTCTTCCATTTGAAGAGCCATCTCTTCTGGTGTGGCCATGGTTCGGTTTTCTCGGAGTCTACAGTGCAGGGAACGTTCGGGTTCTGAGTAATAACCAGTGTTGTCAAACTCGAGCCTTCGTCGTCCTACCGGCATACGCTGAGAAAACAAACAAAGAAAACAAAAATTAAAAACAAAAACGGGGTCGGGCTATTCCCGAACCCACAGATAAACTAACAAACACGTTGCTTCCCCGGCAACGGCGCCAATTTGTTGGGTGGGTTTCTTTACAACAAATAAATTTATAAGTCAAGACCCCGCTGAGTATAGCGAAGTCAGGATCGTTCCACAGGAAGCAAGGTTGTTCGTTTATCGACTACTAAAAAGCAAACAAAATCAAACAAAAACACACACAAGCAGCCTCGTTAACGACGTTGTCAGGGTCGTTAACGAACCACTGTACCTAAAAAGACTCAACTAACGACCTAAACAAACTCGGTAGCGAAATTCACTTAAAAATAATTCAAATAAAAACAAAGATCTAGGACTAGGGACACCGCAACATAGCCAAGCATATAAACTCGTACGAAGAATAGATCATGTTTTTAAATAGATAGAATTATCAACTTTCGTTGACCATGAAGCAAATTAACCTACTTTCGCAACTTAACTCACTTAATTGTTTGTTTTGGATCTAAAGCTTGAAACTTTCATATTCAAACAATATCAACCTTCAAGTTACTAACTTTCTCTTTCAATCTAGTTAAAAACTCAAATTACCTCAACTTTCATCTCGATATAAACTCAACAAACAATCTCAATAATAGATAAAAGGCATTCAACACACAATCTTACTCGTTAAACATGCTCAACTATGTCGAGCTTAACCCCGATCCTAGAAAAGAAGACTACTCACTAATCATAACTACAAAACAAGAAATCATTGAAAATAAATTACTACTCAAATTAAATAACAAATATCGTTTCACACGGAAAATCAGAAGAAAACCCGAAAACAAACAAATACCGAACCGAAATACTCGATCAACGAACTCGGTAACTCTCGTCCACCGACCCGACGACTCGTCTCCGATCCTCTCCTCGCTCTCTCGGCTCTTCCTCTTCTCTCTATGCTCGACTTCTCTATCTATCGATCCTCCAAAGAATTCCCCCTTGCTAGGCTAAATAAGAGGGCTATTTATACTAAAAAGGCTAAAAACTAATAAGGCTAGAAGATAAAAACTTTCCTAAAAGATAGAAATAAAACCCTAAGAAAATAGAAACAAAATCTAAAAAGATAACAAGACCTAAAATACAATATAATAACCCTAAAAATCACAAAAAGATACTCTACCGACATGGAAATAAATTTCCCACACAAGATCGGTGAGTTACAAAGTCAACCCTCGAAATTTCTTATCACGTAGCCTCGTTAACGAGCCCTTACAGCCTCGTTAACGAGCCTGGGCTTGGTTTCTTCCACACTTCAACTCGTAAAACCTTAACTCTGACTTCTTCAAACTTGTATTCCTCCGTCTTTCACTGTAACGCTCCAAATTCAGCTCCATATAGCACTTTTCCTTGCTAAAACCTACAAAATACATAAAATAGAGTAACTTCCATACTTTCTATGAAAATATGCAAAACTATCCAAAAACACACAAAACTAACCCTAAACTTATCAAAACTAAACCTAATAAACAAAGAAAACCTACTAAAAACTATACTAAAAACATGAACATCAATACACTCAGGTTGGTGACTTTATCTAAGTCGACAACCTTGATCAGGTTGGCGACGTTGGCTAGGTCAACGACCTAGAAATACTAACGATCCTACATTGATGAAGTAACGAAAATTTATAAATCCAAAAAGGCTCTAGGTTTTAGGAATTTGTCTTTATTAACGAACTTAGATCAAACTTTGAATCTAATTTTTTACGGAGTAAAATTTATATCTACCCTAATCTACTATATATATAAAAGCAATAAGGTTTGGAGCCACCACATTGCGCCACATCATCTTTTGTCACATGTCATTCCTAAAATGCGCCACATCAGATTTTGACATGTGTCATCTCCTCATTAATTCATATAAATTATACAAATAAATTGGTAGTTTTGGAAACAAATCTTATAATATCATTCAAAATTTCAAAATAATATCATTCAATATTTTAGAAAGAATCCAAATTGTAATTTTGGAAGTTTCTAGCATATCTACTATATATATTAATTATTCTTTCCGCTTCATATTCCACATGGCAAATTTTTTCCACTTAATTAAAATTTATTTTTATTTCCCAATTTTAGATAATATCTTAATTTTTGGTAGGAGGTAATATATTAACTAAAAAATTTTAACTAATGGTTGGGTTTTTTCCTTATAATCCAATAAAATATATATGCTCAACCTCATCTCTTCCATATTTTCAAAATATATCTTTTTTTCTTTATTTTCTTCATATTTTATCTCCTTCTTTTAAATTAAACCTATTTATCAAATATTGTCAAGGAAAATGAGCAATGTAGATTATTTTATGTTAATAATGTTTATTCTCAATTTTAAACTTAATAATCTATATTTATTTTATTTTATTTTATTTAAAAAAATAATTCTTATCCATTTTACGGGCAATAAATTACTTATATTAAATTTTATATTATATTTTTATTTATAAATACCTCTATAGTATATCTAAAAAATATCGATTTATAGTCGTGCAGGGCACGACGGGACAACTAGTACATTATAAAGTAGAACCCAAATCTGTTGTAAAATTTGCGCCACGTGGCATTTTTGAATAAATTAATGTGAAATTATATTTTAATAAATTTTGTAACAACTTATATTTTTCTTGCTATATATACTAAATAGATAACATGTTTACATAATTTTTTATGTATATAATTTTCTATCTATGGATTATGTATTAGTTTACTAAAATACATAGCATATTTATATAATTTTTATATACATAAATTCCTATGAGATGATATTTTCCATATTAATTTAATATTTTTATCTCTTAAAAGGATTTAGGGCCTTAATATATTTTTTTTATCTTTTAACAAGGCTTAAGCTGGAGTATAAAATTTATATCTCTATAATGATATAATTTTAAATAATAATTTTTTTTATGTTGATATATTTTTATTTTGAGAAAAATATATAATTTTATGTTGACGACTAAGATTATTTGTAAATGTCAAAAAATATTGAATATTAATTTAAATTAATAAAATTAGATTTTCTTTATCTTTATATGCATTTATATTAAAGATTTTTTCTTAAATCAAAGTTTGATAAAAAAATAAATAAAAATTTACAAATCTTGATGAATACTTGCTTAAATTGAATTTTGATGAAAAATTACATTACATTTTTCTTAATTTTATTTTTATTGTATTTATATAAATATAGAATATTTTTTTTATCTAGACCCACCTTACATTTAATTTTTTTTATCTCTATGTTTTTTTTGTAATTTAATATGGATGATAGGTTGATTAATACATTGAATTTTGTAAATTTTCATATACATTAATTTCCGATATATTTTATTTCTCTGTTATGTAAAGTGTCTAAAAAAATAAGAAAATATTATTTAAAAATATTCAATAAAAAATTAAAATCAATATTTTAATATTTCCAATCTAAATTTGGACAATATCTCCAAAAATAATGAAAAAATATTTAAAAATGTATTCAATTAAAATATGGTGTACAATCTAAAAAAAATAATTTGTCTATTGCATAATTTATTATGAAATTATATAAATATATTTAATATTTTAAATTAATATCGTAAAATTTTTTAGTTTTTTAGTAAAATTATCTCGTGACGGGACTTCAACTAGTTAGTAATAAAAATAAAGTAAGCAAAAAACCTAATCCTTATTCCGGCTGGCTGCTTATTGTGAAATTTGTTAATTTGATAACAATGATAAAAAAAACAATACATTTTACAGATTCACTATAATGATAAAATTAAAGAAACCTAAGATAATAATATAATAAACTTATGATAGGAATATAATTTGTAAGTTTTTTTTTTTTGACGAATTTTATAAGGTGGAATGATTTAAGGATTGAAGATTAGTTAGCTAGGATGAACTTTTTGCGTAACTGAAATAATATATAAGGAGTATATATATTAATCAATCAATTCAATTGAACCGCTCATGCAAAACCCTATATAAACCAAGCTCCCTCATTCTCAATCATAACGATTCCTTCTACCACAAAAAATTATCATAACGAACGTCCATTCGTAAGTCAAAGTTAGCCATGGCCTTGTCAAACTCTACAAAGTTGCTCATATCTCTTATACTCGCAACTCTATGCACACTCGCTCATTCTCGTCCGTTAAGAAACGACAACGACAACAACATGATGAATCCATAGACGCATGCTGGAGGTCCGACCCGGATTGGGAATCCAACCGTTTCGCCTTAGCCGACTGCGCCAAGGGCTTCGGTCGTGACGCCAGAGGAGGCTTCAACGGGACCCTATACGTGGTCACGGACCCATCGGACGACCCGGCCAACCCAAAGCTCGGGACACTACGATACGGGGCGATCCAAGACGGCCCGGTTTGGATCACGTTCGAGAGAGACATGGTGATCAAGCTGAAACACAATCTGTTTATGACGAGTTACAAGACGATCGATGGAAGAGGAGCTAAGGTTGAGATTGCTGAGGGGCCTTGTATTAGGGTTGTGAACGTGGAGCACGTGATTATTCGTGGGATTAGTTTGCATGATTGTAGGCGTTCCACGCGCGGGCTGGTGAGGCGGGATTGGTCTCGGCGACCTCAAGAAGAGGCCGGCCAAGACGGAGACGCGATCGCGGTTCATCACTCGAGCCATGTTTGGATTGATCATTGTTACTTGGCCAAGTCCGAGGATGGGCTTGTTGATATCACTCATGTTTCTACCGGTGTTACGGTTTCCAACAACTACTTGACCAATCATGACAAAGTAAGCTTCTTTATTTCCTAATTACATTTGTTTAATTCATATAGTTAAAAGTTGATGACAAAAATTTTGTACCTTTTAATCTGTGTGCACGAAGGACAAGGCTATGAAGGTTTCAATATTGTATAACCACTTTGGTCCGGGTCTAGTCCAAAGGATGCCGAGGTACGACGTACGTACATGCAAGTAAAATGGGTTAGAAAAACCGTTACATATATTAATAGTATTAATTTGTACGTACGTACGTATAGGGTGAGGTATGGATACGCACACGTGGCGAACAACCGGTACGACGGATGGGGAAACTACGCGATCGGAGGAAGCTCGGAGCCGACGATACTGAGCGAAGGGAACTACTTCGTGGCGCCGAAGAGCAATAAGCAAGTGACGTGGAGGAAGCCGGTGCATAGCAACGAGTGGAAGGACTGGGTGTGGAGAAGCTCGAGGGATGAGTTCGTGAACAAGGCTTATTTCGTGCAGTCGGGGAACAGGACTAACAGCGCCAGTCTCTCCGTACCCAACTACGATTCGGTTCAATCGTTTAAAGTTCTTGATGGCTCCTTGGCTCCTCGTCTAACGGCCGATGCTGGGCCCTTGAAATGCTATGTCAATCAACCCTGTTGATTTTTACTTTCAACTATATCCCTAGTTTTTTAAGTTTAGTCTCTAGTTAGTTACGTATGTTAGCTAATTTAATTTGCTAAAGCTCCTATTTAAATCATTCTTTTCTCATTTTTTTGGGATCGGATATTGTTGTTATACATTTTTGTTCATCTTCAATTTTATTCGTATATTGTCTTATATATCCTTCTCTTTGAAGTCATCATGTCTAATCTAACGACCCCTTATATAGGCTTTTTTTTTTTTTTTTTTTTGGATTTTGAATGTCTCTTATGGTTTTACATGTCTACATGCAAGAAGGCTAAAGCTTGCCATCCCTTTCACCTAAACTAGTCTAAGCATTACAATTATGATTTTTTTAATGGTAGACAAATTCTGTCACTACTCACTACCACCCTTTCGAACCTTCGGTACACTAAGACCAACGAAAGCACAAACACATAAAATTAGCTCCAAACATATATAATAGAGATATCTAACTGAAAATCAAAAGCTAACAAAACAAATGAACGCTTAGCTAAGCACCACGAAACGTTGCACCACGATCTTGAAGGATTTTTAAGAGCCTCCTCGACCAGACACAACTCGACATGGGCGGATCTAGGTGGAGGGCCTCCGCCCCACATCCGATTGGAAGAGCGACGAGTTTACACGGGAGGCCCAGATTGAAGAAGATTTTTGGAATTTCGCCCACACAAATTTTAGGGTTTCTCATTCAACCATTCATACCCAATTTCCAATTGAGAATTGAGAGGCGTGAGCGAGCAAGAACTAGAGGTGCGGGTTGGTGAATCGACTGGTGTCACTGCCGGATGGCGGGTGTTGTTGATATAGGTTTGTTAAGAAATATATGACAATTAATTTGTTAAGTCCTAGTCCGTCATAATTAATTAATTAATTAATTAATTTAATTGGTAGGTTCAATAAGAAATTTAAAATTTATAAGTCATTATTGAATATTTTGAACTAGCTTGATTTGTCCGAGGTTATTTTTGCGTACTAGCTCCATATTGAATTTCTTTGATGTGCATTGTTACTATTAATTAATCTAGATGGTTTTTATGTTGGTTGATAGTGAGTTTTTTAGGGTCTAATTATCCTAATTACTATTTGAGAAGGAATTAGATGAATAATCTTCATGATAAGTTATTTTTTCCAAGATGGATAAGTTATAGATTTTTCAATGATCATAATTAAGTCTGCAAGTAGAAATTGATTAATTGAGCATATTTCTGTCATATACTTTTAAAAATTATACTTGTTTTTGTTTTCCTTTGTTTGCATTCATTAGTAGTAGTAGTACTTCATCAACATTCCCCATAATTCTTATCATGCATAACATACAATCAAGCATACGAATACACATAAATTCTTTGTGAGATCGACTCTTACTTGTCAACTACATTATTTTTATTAGTTAAGATTGTTTGATAGGTATAACGCGATTGAAAATACCTCATCAACGGACGACCAAGATTTGTTTCTAATTTTTAGGATAATAGTTGTTTTCTTTAGGATAAGGGTTCTTTTGTATTACACATACGAATATAAAGTATTGAACTTTACTTCTTTAGTCCATTGAAAAAAAAAGTCTACATGAATTATTAAAAATAATTTACATAATCTTTTATATTAGATTATAGAGAATGGATCATGAGAGAATAATATTAGTGAAGAGAATAGAGAATCCCTCACAATCGTTGGATCTTGAAAATAGACAGTCCAGATAAAAACATCATTAAAATGGAAAATTTTGGCACAATCGAATTTTATTTGAAAAAAAACGCGTATTATAAGCGATTGTGCTTTATGTTAGAACTAACTGTGCCTAATTTTGTTATTCATTATGTTATTTTGTTACTAATTATCCTTTATCTTATTACTAATTGTGCACAACTTTTTCACTGAGGTTTAAAATTTATATCACTATAAGCTATCTTACTCTCTATAGCGATATATAATATTTAAACCGGAAGAAACACATGTTAGATCATTGATTTTATTTAATAAATAGTAAATAATTATGAAATAACTTTCAAAAGGTGGAAGAACCACATAATTTCTAAAATTTAAAGATAGGCTAACAAAAGTACCCCTCATTATGGTGAACCTCTCCTTGTGATCAAGACTTATTATGTCAATTTTATAATATGTATATGTTCAAAGTACGTCCCCTCTTTTGGACAATCCTAGATCACCTTGCAACTCGATCCCTACTTTTTTTTATAATGAATTGAAAGAAATTCAGGAGGCCACCTAAAAAATAGGGGACCTCCCTAGGGCATCTTGACGGATAAGGTTCCTAAGATCCGAATCAACTGCAAGTGGGACAGAGGAGACACAACGAAACGATCCAGCAATGTAGTCCACCACAAAGTTGCACTCCTTGAAGATGTAAGACACACTCCATCTCTGAAACCGAGCGAGAAAACAATAGATGTCAGACCGAATCAGCTCAATCTCCCACAGACAGCGCTAATTTCCGACTCTGTCTTACTTTCTACTTTATTGAGGATTTGAAAAAGGGCCAAAAGCAAAAAGTAGCTAAGTAGAAGCCAGGAGCAATAGTGTAGTACTACTGTAGCCTGCATTGTTTCTTTGAAAAATATTGTATTGAGGTTCAACCAAAAAAATACTTTATTGAGTATAATTGTTGATCAATGTTATCCAACATGTCGGGGAATCCACGAGACTCTCCTACGCTCAATAAGCGTTGTATGTCTTCAGGAGTTGGTCGCCTCATGTACTCATCACCAAAGAAAGTTATAACACCTTCAAAAAAGTACGTTGTACAAACATTCTCTTGCAATGGACTCCTCAAGACGAAGGTACTCGTCACAAGCATCTGCAGTAGTGCCATACGCCAACATGCGTAGCGCAGCAGTACATTTTTGTAAGGCCGATAAACCAAGCCTACCGGTCGCATCTGGCCTTTGTTGAAATTACTCCATATTGGTTGAGAGGCGATCAACAATGCACATGAAAACATGCTTCTTCATTCGGAACCTACGTCGAAAGACATTGGCCGGATAAGTTGAATTGTCGGAGAAGTAGTCGTTCGGGCCCTGCTTCCCTTCCTCTTTCAATGTGGGCTCGAGTGCCTCCTCTTCTTGATCTTCTTCTTTGTGCGAGTTTGGTTTATGAAATTTTGTTTGAGATACTCATACACATATAGCCCGCATTTGGTTCAAAGATTCCTCTATCTCATTATCTATTGTTGTCTATTGGTAGATAAGCTTGAAGAGTCTGTTGAGCTTGAAGACTCATCAGACATTTTGAAAATAGTTAGAGTGTGTTGAGCTTGAAGAGTTATCTTTTCGTCTTGGTAAACTATGGTTTATATATCAAATTCAAAATTTTCAAAGGTGGAAGAACCACATAATTTCTGAATGTGGCAGAACCACACAATTTCTAAAATGTGGCAGAACCACACATTTTCTGAAATGTGGCAGAACCACACAATTTCTGAAATGTGAATTACATGAAACACGAATTACATTAAACATGGATTACATTAAGCTAGTAGAACAACATAAATTTGAAAGCAAACTAGAACTAAACACACTCGATGAAGAAACCCAAAATAACAAGCAAACAAGAATAACAAGCAAACTCCAAAGCCCTTCCTAGAACAATAGAAACCCTTCAATATTTTATGCCAAGCTCATCCATCAACTGCTTCTTCACCATCATATTTTCAGGAGAGAGTTGTCCCACCGATTCCAGTTGGATAAGGCCCAACAATGATTGCCACAACTTTTGCTTATTTTTCTCTTGTTTCGCAAGATATTTTTTCTCAATCTCTTTCTTCCTAATCTGCAGCTCCTCCATCTTGATCGATTCCATCTGGCTTTGATGTACATCAACTTGCTCTCCTATCTTCAACACACGAAGGTACTGCTCATCTGGTTCATCATACGAAATCTTCTTTTTCCCCTTAGCCTGCTTTGCGGCCTTTATCCCAATGGGACGCTGGATTGGTTCAGTGTTCCGTGCACTTACCGGGGTATCCTGATCAAGGTTACTCGAATCGTCTTCAGCGTCGGCTCTCGGTCGTTTTGAGCCACTACTCTCTGAGCTTATGTTTTGCCGATTTTTTGGAACCATGTACTCATTATTCCATCTTGGGTGCTTGCGCATAATGCGCCATGCCACCTCATCATCAAACTTTTCATGCTTTAGGTGACATTATTTATAGTCTGCCTTAGCCATCTCAAAAATATCCACAACCGATTCGCCACTAGCTCGTGTATTATTAACCCTGTTATAGTAACCAACAAACAATCTAACGGCCGTGTTAATTCTATTATATTTAGTCTTACATGTGCTTGCCGATCTAGAAGCTTGATGCTTGTTCTTGTACCAAGCGTAGTTATCTGCAACACCCTGCCAAAATGTGGTGGATTTTTGGTCGTTGCCTTGGATTGGATCAGTGATGATGTTGATATAAGCGGTAATGAGGAGCGCAATGTCGTCTGGCTCCGATGACGCTTTTCAGTTGCTTGTCTATGAGCAATCCTAGCACTCCCATGAGATCCACCACCATACACAACCTCTGGTTGGGTGTTGTAGTTTGGGTTAGAAGAAAGATCCACACTTCCACCAGAGCTTATGGGCATTGGTGGCGGTTGAGTCTAAACAAAGTTCGATGGGAAAGGAGGCATAACAAAGACATTTGGAGTACCGGAAGATTGGGAGAGGAGTTGTGTATAGTACGCCATATCACTTTGGGAGTACAAGTGGAAGGGGTATTGAGAGTTGGATTGGAATGGATCCATATTGGAGATTGAGAGAGGAGAGAAAATGAGAGGTTGCAACTTCTGTTGTCCAAAACCATGAATATATAGCCACATATTAGGGTTTTGCAACCCAAAACAATACCATCAAAACAATGGGCAGATAAAACCACTTATTAAAAACCAAGGGTAGATAAAACACTCATAAAAAAACCAGGGGTTCGGGGGTGGAGCCCCCCGACAACGCCAGGGGTCCGGGGGGCAGAGCCCCCTAACAGGGAGTTCGAGGGGCAGCGCCCCTCGGCGGTATGAATTATGGTAAATATTTTTTAATTTTTTTATGTTTAAATTGCCCAAATAGGCAATTTGTACAAAGGGGCAATTTAATTGCCCCCAGGCACCACGTGTCGCCCGCTGAGCGGGCCATGCTCGCCCACTGCGAGCGCGACGTGTGGTGCCTTTTTTTTGGCACAGAAACGCAGCAAAGTGACGCATTTTGTTCTTCAGTGCGTCCAAGTGATGCGTTTTGGCTCTCAGAAGGTGAGCACACGCGCATGCACTAGAGATTACTGTTTTTATTTGGGGTTCATTCTTTGCACCAAAATTCATCGGGACAAACCAAACATCATATTTTTTATATTATTTCTGGCACCATGCACCGATGCATGGTGACGTTGTGGGTTTTCTTAATAATTATTGGAAATTTGAAATAGATTAGTTAATTATTGGATGTAAACTGTTTGATGTGAATTGATGAATTAAAATGATGATAATTTTTTATTTTTTTTATATTTATTTAGAATAAGGTTAGATATTGAAAATTTTGAAATTCACAAGAATTATTGTCATTTATTAAAATTGATAGGTTGGAGTGTTGAATTAGAATGGATAAGTATTTTTAAAAAAGGCGAAAAGTTTCAATTGATTCGCATAGTATTGAATTGTCACCGCAAACTTCTAATGCAAATATCTTGATCACAAATATTATAGGTTTGTTATTTTTTAATATAAAACTATTCTTAGTGTTATTCTTGTGTACTACTTTGATGTTTAAATTGGTTTAATTAGTTTAAGTTGATAAAATTAGTTTAATTATTGTTGTTTAATTAGTTTAAATTAGTTTTATTCTTGTTTTTTTTATCTAGAAATTTGGAAAGGCTTGATTTTTTGTTTTGGATTTTGGAGCTGAATGGTGGAACCCTAGGCGTTTGCCTCTAATGGCTCTGATACCATGTTAGATTTCGGGAACCGAAATAAAAGGGTGACGTGTCGAGGGTTTTTTCCACTTAACATATAAAGTCGGGATGCACCTTCTTATTCAAAAGCTACAATGTGGTAGCTATCCTGGCCTAGTTAGCACTTGAACTTTTTTTCTGACGAATCTAGCGTATAAATGTTAAGTCCTTTTTTTTTTCTTATCGGGTTATTACTTATTAGCATCTCATTCTCGTTTTAGCTATATAGCCGTTTTTTAACAGGAAAACCGGACCCGGGCCGAACCTGCTCTGTTTAAAAATATTTCCCCATCTAGTCGATCCTGGATCTGCCGTGGCAGTAGTCTTATCCTTAAGACCTTAACTAGTAAGCCTCGTATCCCTAAAAATGCCCAAAACTTGTTTAGCTCAAACATGGTCACAGACTCACAAATGACGGAGGCTAAGAAATTCCAGACATAGGATTACATAGAGATATGAGCTCTACAATCTTCAATTGCCCCTTATATAGGCTAACTTGTTGTTTTCTTCTTCTTCCACCTCTTTTCGTAGATTATAGCTTTGTATCATGTAATTGTGCAAATATAATTTGATTTGTGTAGCTTTTTTTCTCATCTTCCAACAAAGCCCAATCGACTATCGTATAATTTGTGATTTTGGATTAGTCTTCGTTTTACATGTCTGCATATGGTCAAAGCTTGCCCTCTATTCCGACTGAATCAGCTTTGAGATATAATTAGAATGGTCTTATTTTTATGTTGAACGAGAAATTCAGTCGCTCGCTACTCACTACCCTCTGGGTACACTAGTCACTAGGTAACTTTTGAGCAATATTCAGTTATTCACCAAAAACGAGTTCTCACTAATAAAGGTTTACCCTTTACATTGAACTAATTATATTTTTGAATGGGGAACATTCTTTCACGAATATCCTATGAAAGTGACAAAATAAAGTGCTGCAGAGCCTTTATTTCTGACTTTTGTTGTAGTCCCACAACATAGATCATCTATTTCCATTCAGATGCCTATTCCGGAATTAAAAATAGCACACACGACTGGAGCAAGATTTGCCGTAGAATTCACAATCACAAACCACTTTTTATATACACAAAATATTACATGAAGGTAGTACATGTCAAGAAATCAAATACAATCAAAATAAAAAACAAACTGACAGAACGAGATAACACACATCACACACACAACGCAGGAAGAAATTCAAAAAGACAACATTAATTCAACAATTAAATGCAATCAAGGAGCCAAAGGTGGCTCGAGATCGTCCAGGCCCATACCTCCTAGATCCTCAATGTTTGCAAGACCATCAAATATTCTTAAATCATCAGCATAATTAAGAAACATGTCTTGGGAACTCGATGACACAATATCAGCAACAGGCATCTTATCCACAGCTTGATCAGCAGCAGCAACATTAGTAGCACCATCAGATGTTGGAGTAGGAGCTTGATAGAGTCCCGATACTGATACAACACCAGAATAAACTTGCTCGGAGGTATGAAGAGGGTTTACATTACCAGAAACCAAGTCATTCATCACAACAGAAGCACTTTGGTCCTGAACAGCAACAGGTACCAATGCATTGTTTTCCTCCTCAGTGTTCCACTCCTCTTCATTATAGGGAGCTCCATATTGCTCCCCATTTCTAGGCCCCCAACCGCCTTTCTTGAATATCTTACACAACACAGTTGCATCAGAAACACCTTTGTTGGCCAATTCACTTTCTTCCAGTCTATATTCGTACATGACCCAGTCAGTTCTTTCGCCTTTTTTAGGTTTACCTTCATGGAACACCAGGGTTTTGACTTTACCAACAGTTCTGTTACGGTATTTAACATCCCTAGGATTCCCGGTTGGCTTCCAGAATCCAGATTGTGTAGACCTGCTCTTTCTGTCACCACTGCCATACTTTTTCCCTATTGCACAAAAGAAATACCAACTCAGTTCCTTGTTCAAACACGCCAACTCTCGAAGATCCGCAGGGTGAAACTGATAGATGTCAACTTCTGCTACAAGTCCGGGTTCCAGTGACCTCCCAAGAATTTTTCTCTTAAGGAAATGCACAATCAGCTCCACATCAGTTGGATGGAACCTGACACCAGTTGGAAGCTTCCCATTTTCCCTAGAGAACTCCATTTGTATGATTCTCAGACACAACTTAGTAACTCCAAGTTTAATATCGGGTATATCTGACTCTTTAAGCAACAACACAAGAGATACAGAAGACCACTTTCTAGTTCACTTTAAGAAATCTGGATCGAAAACAGTACAAGAGTAGTGCAACCGCTGCACTAGCCTAAACAAAGCACAGCTCCTGAAAAGCCCTTTATTAGTGCCAGAATTTGAACCTCCAACGCCTTATAAAAACTATTTCATCAAACAGCAAGAGATGTTTCTGGGTGCTGTTAAAATTCATCTGAGATCTGCACAAACATCATCGCAATTGGTGCGAAAATAAATAAATCAATAACTTGATGAAATGAAAAACCCATAACCACGCGAGCAAAAGAGCAGTTCAACATGTTTCACATACTCCGCAAAGAAAACCCAGAATTTATCAATCAGGGTAAAACAAAATTCAAAATTAAGCTAACGAATGATCTAATACAAAAATGAATTATTGAACCGAGAACAAAAGACAATCAACTAAACATAGCCATTCAACACAAAAGAGAATTTCCCTCAAGAAACCCCCAATTCAGTTCAGCACCGATAACTCACTACCACAATCGCGTATTCCCCAATCCCTACAATGAAACTCAACATTCAATCGATCGATCACCTAACCACAAACTGATAAAATATAAGCAAGAAACCCTAAATCGACAGCAAAATCTCCCAATATTCATAACCAAAAACCAAGTCAATGCAAGTCAACGTCGAGATAATTTACAGCATATGACTCAAAAGTAAAGCGAGGGAATCCAAGAAACGGAAACGCAAGCTCACCTGAGAGACCACGAAGACGATCGGCGAGGGAGGACAGTGAGGCGGCGCGTGGAAAGGGGGAAAGATGGAAGAGCGGAAATGCGGAATAGACCAAAGACAAGGCATAGAATATCCTGTGGGGGAAGTGAAGGCGGTTTTTATAGGAAAGTGAGAGAAGCGGGAAGTTAGCAGTTGGTAATTAAGATAAGCCGTTAGTGTTAAGATTGTAATTATATCACATCGTATCTTGTTTGTCAATTGTGACTGGCCAGTTTACTAGTAGATGCTTCATATTAAGAGAACGGTTTTACGTTTTTGCCCTTTCAGTTGGATGACGGTTCATCACGATGAGGACCGTGTTGTGTTGGCACGCGGCTGTATCTGGGATTTTGCTATTTCAGAGTAGCTTGCGCCGGAAGTGACCCACAATTTTCAAATATTTGCAAACATAGCCCCAAAGTTTTAGAATCTGGAAGCTTCTATATGTTCTGCAGTTCTGAGCTCTTTAGTAGAGAGCGTCCTTCCGAAAAAACGAAGGGCTTGGGTGTTGGGCCTGACTCATTATTGAGCTTTGTGGGGGTTTTTTAGCGATTCTTTTCTATGATATTTTCGACTTGTTAAAATTGGTGTTGAGCGGAAGAGAGACCTACAAGCCTTAAGTAAGGTTTTAGAGCATTCATAATGCAGAAATTTTAAGTGCATGTGCACATGGCTTATCGGTTGAGCATCTTGTCAATGTGTAAGAGGTCTTAAGTTCCACCATTCTTTCTTAAAATTGGTTAGTAAATCAGTTCTCACCCCATTTACCAAATAAAAAAAAAATGCAGAAATTTTAAAAATTACTTATTGAAAATAAAACACATCTGAAAAAAAATTAAATTTTAAACTAGAAAGTTTCACAATTTTTCAGACCTTATTTCTAGAGTAAGAAGTTTATTTTGACAAATAAAAAAATTATTTATAAATATTTATTCTATTCAATACGTCAATGTTAGTTTTCACTAATAAAGATTTATCTTTTATCCTTTTTGAAAACAATAAGAAATGTCTATCATAATTCGATTGTGAATGCTCTTAGAGTCTTAGCACAATATTTGCAGTGCATTGATAAAAGGTAGGTTAGCAAGAAAGGTACTTTAGAATATTGTGCAATTAAACTCCTGAAAAATTAGCAAGGGTCCTCTAATCTACGATTTGTAGTCTATTTCTTATTTTCTTTGATTGGATAATGTGGAGACAAAACGTTTTCCACATCTGAAATACGAGGATATAATGCCTAGCATATAAGTTCTTGTAATACTTTTTTATTACCAATTGATTTTAGAATGAAATCTCACTAGGCTTATATACTTGGTTTATATATGCACGACACCCAAATTACCCACGAACTTTCATATGGTAACAAAGTATGTTTGGTCTTGGGCCCATATTCTGACTTGTTTGGGCTTGGGTCTAGTGGTAGATGCTACTCGCCAGTTGTGTTGGGTTGTATTTGGTTATAAAGAAATTGAGATCCCACCACATGTGGTTTGGGCTAGCTATAAGAGACTGAGATGCTAGATTTGTTTGTTCAAATATGTAACTAGGACAAGCTAGTTGCACTTGCAGGGACGTTATAGTAGAATACCTTTCCACATGGAAAAATTTGGACTGAACATGTCTTGTATATAATCCATTAGGTTACTGCTCCTATAACCAAATGATTTTATATAATCCCTTAGGTTCTTGACACCATTCCCTATACTTGGTCCATAAGAAGGGGACCAAGAATATGGTGATCGATGCCTTTTCTCACTATTGTGCCCTTTTGACTCGCGTTCAAATGAAGGTTATTGGCTTCGCCCTCGTTAAGGAGTTATAATCCTTTGATGTTTTCTTCAGGCCTATACTTAAGTAGTCCCACCTTCCTCGTGATTTTTAGTCCTACTACCTTTCTGAAGGTTACTTGTATAAGGTCGGTCGCCTATGCATTCCCTCATCATCCATTCAGCTCCTTCTAATCAGGGAGATACCAAGGACAGACCCAAGTGGGGGTCGGCGCCCCCACTTCCATCCAGATAGATTACTATTGAGTTGTCAATGTTATCCCACTTCCGTCCGGACTATAATTGAGTTACTCGTGCCCCTAATTTTCATCTGGTATTGCATTTAAGTTATAACTATTTAGGAACTAATACGTATTATTTACTGTGTACATGGTACGCTACAATCTTATTAGAAGAAAGTTTATTCAGAGATTGATTATACTTGGTTGTGTTATAATTTTACATTTGTCCAACCCATCATTTTTTATGGCTTTTTAAATTTTATTTTCAAAATTTAAATCAGTTAATTTTGTATTTTTTTCTTTCGAAGAATCATAACTCCTTTACAGTCCCATTAGCTTCTTTATAAGGATTTTAATATAATTTTTTTTATCAAGGTTATGTGACATATTGGCGTTTATTGAGTTAGAGCGAGTACATCAATTTTTGACTCAGGGCTACAATGTCGTTGTGAAATTCCAAAATAGCGTCGTTTTGATAAAAAAATGCTAACTTCGAGTGCGATAATATCGAAAACGGTAGAATCTAAAACGAGCTTATGATCGAAGGGGCAAAGTATGCTACTACGATGAATTCCACGCTAGCATGATGCCTTTACGCTTGCGACCTTATTTAATTGTGCCCCCACTCTAATTAATTTCTGCGTCGGTCAGTGGGAGATACACAATGGTCGTGGCCATTTGGTGTCTCTAGGACTCTCTCCACTTTACGAGATTACTTCTTTTGGCTTGACATGGCTCACCAAGTGATGCGTTACTGTCGTGCTTGCGTCACTTGTCAGTGAATCAACACCACTTCTCACCCTCATGGATTATACACTCTGCTTTCCATTCTGACTGAACCATGGATAGACTTGTTCATAGATTTTAGGTTTGCCTACAACCAGTAGAGGGAAGGATTCCATTTTTGTCATCATAGATCGATTTTCAAAGATAGCCCACTTTGTGGCTTGAAAGACCTTATATAGTGCCCCTAAGATCCCCGATCTATTTTATGTCAATGTGGTACACCTTCATGGAGTCCCGCACACTATTGTTAGTGATCACGAATCCAAATTTGTTGGTCATTTTTGGCACATCCTTTGGGGCAAGCTAGATATGAGACTTTTGTTCTCTACAAGCTATTAACCCAAACTAATGGCCAAACTAAGGGGACCAACTTGAATCTGGGTGCTCCTCTTTATGTTATGATAAAGGTGAACCTCAAGTGTTGGGAGGACTTGCTACCTTTCATTGAGTTCTCTTGTAATAGGGTCAAGCACTTGATGACGTAGATGACACCATTTGAGGTTGTTTACAACCGTAATAAGTTGACACCACTAGACTTGACACCAAGGCAACAACGAACTACACCAAACATATCCGAGAGTTGCACCAGAGGACTAAACAACATCTAAAGTGTCGAGTTTCTCAGTCAGTATGCAGTGCAACACACCTGTGACCATCGTCGTGTCGTGTTTGCGCCTAGAAATCTTGTGTGATTCCGCCTATGTTAGGAATGCTTCCCATCTCATTGCAAGATGAAGCTTTCAGATCGAGGTGATGGATCATCCAAAGTCATCTGAGAAAAAGGAAATAACACATATCAATTGAAGCTTCCCGATGACAATGGTGGTGTGCAGATGATGTTCAATGTTGCCAAAATTTCCCTATAAATTGAGCTAGAGTATAACGAGGATGAAGAAGTCATGCTTCACACTCAAGGGGGAGGATGATCTAACCACGTCTTCATGAATGACCGTCCATGACGAGGAGCTTACCATCTGAGTGCGCTCCAATGGCCTGATTTTTGTTCTCTACATGCTTCGCTCTAGAGCTAAGGACATCAGTTGTGCCACCTCGTCCATATTTCTACGCCCTAGCTGTACCATTCTTGAGCAAGATCACCCATTCCATACCATGCTAGCCTAGAACACGTTGCCCAATCTCAAGACGCCACGACCTAGCCATGCTTGTGCCTGGCGCTAGGGCTGGGAAAAAAAATCGTAACAGAAAAACCGAACCGAAAAACCGACAAATCGATCACTTTTTACGGTTAACCAAACCAAAAAAAAATTTAAGCGGTTACGGTTAACCAACCGATACTTTTAACGATTCAACGGTTCAACGGTTCGGATACGGTTATGAATATTTTCACGGGCGGTTAACCGATGAACCGATAATATTTTTAATATGTATTATATGTTTTTAAATAGTGAATTATATATCTAATTAGTTTTAGAAAAAGATAATACCTCATTCCTTATGAACCTTATAGTCACAAAAATCCGGCCACATAGAGAACAACATTAGCATTCACAATTCTCAACTGTAAACTAGTACTAGTATAGGCAACTAAAAGACAAGAGGAATCAACAGCTTTAACCTGCTGTTAGAAAAATAAGTTGTCCATCTTTTGCTGGCTTTTTGGATGCTTGCACCAAAAGTAAAGATTAAAATGTTAAGAACAGATTTCTTGAATTACTTTAACAACATGGGGTAAAAATAATTTCCAAATCTCAAGGTTGTAAAAATAGATCTAAATAACCTTATTTTAAAAATCAATGTATTTTGTATTTAATTAAAATTTTAACTTTATTTTATTGAAAATAAGGTAATTTTTGTATTAAAAATCTGATTTTTATTTTAAAAAATCAAATTAAAACAAGTCGGTTAACCGATAAACTGTACCGAATTTCGCAGTTAACCGTTAACGGTTAACCGATAACGAACGGTGCGGTTATGGTTATTGAAATTTACTAACCGAAACTCCAGTTAACCGACCGTGCCCACCCCTACCTGGTGCAACCATCCTACGCCTCCCTGAGTATCATTCATGAATCTATGGCTCCATACAAACCACAACAAAAAAAATAATAGAGTCAGATTTACCATTTAAGATGTGGCCTCGACAAGTGGCGTTCTCCTTTAGTCTCCTCTTCCTTATGGCTTTATCCATCACTTCATCATCGACCACAATGCATCAGAGTGTATAGGACGTACACCACCTTGAGCGTGATTAAGAGGAAATGCATCTTCTTTTCCACAGGCGAAAGTCCATTCCCTCAAAATTCTTCAACTTCTTGAACTTCATCTCCATCTCACACATAGACGTCATTGATTAAAAATTCTAATTTCAATTGTAAGAACTAGGTGTAATGATGTAGGAATAGTCAGTATAGTTCCTTGTCTAGCCTTGAATCTTGATCTTGAAAGTTCATGTGGATTATAATATACCAAGGGATCAATCAAGATTTCATTGTAAGAATACTTTTTGCAATCAAAATTTAGCCCCATACAAAGCCTTAGGGAATTTGCAAAAATCTAACGTGAGATAATTCAAATCCTCTAGTTCTCTCCAAGTATTATGGGCTTTTCACTTGATGTATTCATGCTTTGAGTGATAGATTGAGCTAGGACTTTATTCTATTGCTTTCATTCTTTATTTGGGTTTCGGTTGTGAGCTTATTTTGAGTGCTTTTGAGTTTTAGATTATCTTCCCTACTACTGTTTGTAGACCTTTGAAATGCATTGCTTGTTAGATTTTATTTTTAGCTTACTCGAGGACGAGCATTGTCTAAGTATTGGGGAATTTGATATATCATAGTTTCTACAATATAGCTAGGACTGTTAGTACACTTTTACAAAGAGTTTTAGGAATTTTATAGCTTTTTAATTAAAAATCAAGATTTGAAAACCAAGTGTTTAGGTGGTTTGAAGACAAATTCCATTGAGAGGACGTTCTACTGAAGAACCGCGGCCACATCGCGATCGTAGTGGATGTCGTTGAAGCTGTATAAGAAACAAGGAAAAAGAGTGATCGCGGCCTGACGAGCACTTTTATGTCGGTGTAAAAGCACTGTCAAAGAAATATCCTAACTTGAGTAAAGTGGAAGCAAGGGTCGAACCCACAGGGACTCAGATTACTTGTATTTAAATAATATTACCAAGTGAAAGGGGGGTTTATGATTGATTTATCTAAATTAATATGCAAACTGGAAAGTAAATATGAATGCAAATATGATTGTAATATATGAAAGACAAGCGTGTTCAACTAGTTAAATCCACCATGACATTGCTTTGTTGATCATCGATTCTCTTGATTCTCTTCTCACTTGAATAATCTATTGTGGATTATGATCCTACTAAGGATTATGACCCAAACTTCAGATTTAGTTGATAGAACTACCAGTCTAACAATCCTAATCATCTAACAACCTAAAGGGCTAAAAGACCTTTTAGATTCAATTAGACAACAACATAACGATTCAAGTTATCAATAGAAACAAACACTTAGAGCAACCAGACATCTAAGTGACTTGTGAATTTATTCCCTTCTTTAACCAAGTCCAACCGGTACTACATTGATTAAAGTATACTCTTGATCAAATTAACTCCGACCGGTAATTAATCAGATTCAGTTATAACTCGAAATTCAATTATGTGATCAATCTAACAAAACCCTAGTTGAGATTCAATTAAGAATAGGGAATAAACTCTATTCAAGTTTGTAGAGAATCAAATCAAACCTCACAACTCATGCAAATCATGACTTCAATAACTAGCCAAACACAAAGGAATTTAGCAATTCATAATTAAAATTAAGAAAAACTTACAAAGGTTTAAATTTTTGCCTCTAGATAGAAAAACCCTAGCCTCTAAAAGTTATGATCAATATTATGAAAGAGAAACTAAAAACAAGGTTTAAATACCCTAAGATATCCAAAGATCAATAAATCCCGAAATACATTAAAACATGTCGGTCAAGATCTAACTTAAGCCCATCTCGAAGCCCAAAAACGCGGCCCAACTTCTTCGTGTAGAAACATAGGGCGCGGTCTCCTTCTTGGATGGCGCGGCCGCGCACATTGTGTAATGTGCCCACTGCACTTCTCGGCTCAGCATTTAGGCGACACTTCAGAGGCTGTTTTGACCCCCTTAGAGTTGGAATTTGGACTCGGAGTATAAATATGAATTGTATCTCTTTGAGTTATCTTTCCAATGATACCAAATTCAGCTTGATCCGAGCACTTTAGCTCCCAAATCAAGCATTGCAAGATAGAGGTGTCAAAACAAGTCTCCAATGCATGTCCCGGATTTAAGCGTTCTTTTCACACAAACTCTTGGGTCTTGGTTCTTCCAATCTTCACTTGTATCGCTCTGAGCTTCCTCAAACTTCACCATAGTCCTATAAGATCCATCCTGTCCACACTTGTTTACCTAAAGATCTACAAAACTGAACAAAACAAGCGCAAAACCCGAATTTCCTAGAAAACCTAAGAACTACACTAAACTAAGCTAAAACACATGCAAAACAAACATAAATATGCATCCTAAACTATACCTAAGTGCAAGCTATCAAATTCCCCCATGCTTAACCCTTGCTTGTCCTCAAACAAGACATAAATTCAAAACACACCACAGAAATGCAATCATGCATTCATCTCATAATCAAACAAGCATTTCACATATAATCAAAACCTGACCAAGACTTCATAGCATGTATTTTATTAAGCATAGAGCAAAGATTATTCATTCATTATAGACCTCACTTGGGTAAATGTGTTTGCACTCTCACTCAAGTGTTTAAAGGACGTGTTTTACTCAAAAATCAACCATGAAAACTAGACTACCATAGGCTTGCATCGGCGTCCTAAATCTCCACCGTTGGGGATCAAACACATAACAAAAATCATGAGGTCTTTTTAAGGGTTGTAATGGGGCCAAGGTAAAGAGAAATTTGGAAGGGATCATATTTGGCTTGTGGTGCTAAATCCGGGATAAAGAACTAATCTTAAACCCAAACTTCAACACACTTTTCATCTCATCTTTTCCAAACTTTCTTTTCCATCTCCATAAACACATTTAAACATTTTGCTTCTTTCTTCACTTTTTTTCTTGCCTCTTCTTCAACTCTTTTCTTTTTCACTCATGAAGATTACCAACATTTGTACTCAACTTTTTCTTTCCTTTGCAACATACTTTTCATCTTCATTTTTTTTCACTTTACACACTAGAGTTGCATTTCTTCTTTCCACCTTTTCTTTTCAACCTCCCCCATACTTATACCCCACAAAACAAAAACACAACTTAAAGTCCTAAATCCCGGATGGGTCAAGCTTAATAGGCTAGAAAAATTTTGTGGAGCTAAAAAAAATAAACTTAAAGCTTAAAGAAATGGGGTGTCAAGAACATGGATCTTGTAAAGTAGGAAGGGAAATAATAGGCTATAAAGAAACATTGTCTCAATCATTTTAATGTCATGCATTCAATCATATAAATCAGCCTTGAAAAAGAGTCATAACGCAAGTTCTAGAGCTAGATAATCATGGTGATACACTCAAGAATGTAGAGAACAAATATAATCATGAAAGGCCAAAAATATCTCACAAGGCAAATTTTTTGTCTAGAACTTCAGAATGAATCAAATACTCAAGTTAAATACATGTTTCATCCTATAGTCTAAGTAATTAATCAATGATCATGCTCATATCATATAAACTTCAGCATATCATGCAAATCATGTGTTAGGACTTATACTTAGCATAGAAACACAAGAAGTATCAAACAATGGGGAAATAAAAACCTAAATGCAACATTTTTGTATTTTTTCAAATTTTTCTGATTTTTTTTATTTTTCAGGATTTTAATCAATGCATGCAAAAATTTAAATATGACCTAAACTAATGCAACTATATGCAATGCAAAAATAATTCCCTTCCCCCATGCTTAAAACATACTTTGTCCCCAAAGTATAGTAAAAAGTAAAGAGAAGAGAAATACTCACAAAACTCTAGTGACCCGGGTAATGCGGCGGGAAATCCGACGGTGGTGATGGTTCTTCGAGTTATCAATCTTCAGACCTGGGATATCTAACACACAAAACTACCTAAAAACAAAAGATTATAACTGAAAACAAAAACTACTCTAAGCCTTGGGTTACCTCCCAAGAAGCGCTTATTTAACGTCATTAGCTTGACTCCTAGCATGATTAGACAAGATTAGACATTGTCAATGCCCTTAATAACATGTCAAACCCCTGTGCACACATCTAAGAAAAGCATAAGTAACACAATGATAAATTAAAGATGCATAATATAGCTTGCAAAGACCGTTTTAATTTATGAAACTCATGTGCCCAATTTTCATGAGATGGCATTTGTTCAAATAAATTCAACAGAAATGGTGGCATTAGAAAATACTTACAATGTGAATCAAAGCACTTGTCAGCAATACCACTTTTATCCAGGATGAACTCCATATATTCTCCATCTTCCACCTTGTGTTGTAGACTTGGCTCCTCAACTTGGAACTCCATAAGCTCCTGATGTGAGAAGGTGGGGAAACTGAAGCAAAGGATGTCAAGGCCTAACATAGGATGCACCATGACAGCGGGAGTCTTAACAGATGCATCATGTTGTTTTTCTCCCTCATGGTTGTCTACTTCATCAACAAAGAAGTCATCATTATCGACAAAAGAATCTTCTTCCAAAACCACAAAACCCTCAAGCAATTTACTCCACATGGGTGAAAATGACTCAGGCTCCCTAGGCTCTGTAAGAATCTCTATGTTAGCACAGACTTCCTTTGGCTCTGTGATGATCTGCTCAACTTGCCTTATAGGTGTGAATTCATGTTGGGCATCAAATTCATCTTCATAATCCACATCAAGTGTAGTAGACTGCTCCTCAACTTGAATATGAGTGTCTGACTCATGATCGTTTGACTCCAATGTGACTCCACCTCTCCTTTCACACAAATCAAAAGGGCATGAGATTGTGGAATGAAAACATGAAGAGCATGACTCACAGTGCTCCATCATTAAAGTATTCGCCCCTTTGGAGAGATCCCTGATTATATCCTCAAGAGACTTATCAACCGGCTGGGATGGTTGGGAAGATGACTCGACCAAAAAGCATTGATGGCTAATGAAACAAAAGAAGTCCTAGCATTCCTCAGATCTCATAAATAAAAGCCTCTCATTGCTCAAGTAGTCAGCCAATCCCCTTGTCTCAAGATTCATACCATGGATAACTCCCATGTTTACCTCTCTATCATTGTATTGTAATCCCCAACCACCAAGTTCAATCACATGGTTTTGAAATCTAAAAAAATAGTCATGGAAATGTTTATCCTGCAGCTGTTTACATTCAAACAAAGTCATGGATCAGTATCACAGGTGTTATGAACCGTAAGATAGGTTCACAACACCAAAAAAAATAGTAATACTAAATAAACACAAATAATATGCCGAGTCCCTGGCAACGGCGCCAAATTTGACGAGCACTTTTATGTCGCTGTAAAAGCATTGTCAAAGAAATATCCTAACTTCCTAACCTGAGTAAAGTGGAAGAAAGGGTCGAACCCACAGGGACTCAGATTACTTGTATTTAAATAATAGAGAAATTTGTCGGAAACCACCCATATGATAGGCCATATTTCGCTAAACCACCCGGATGTTTGGATATTATTTTGGACCACCTGTATGATGGTCTCCATTAACAAATAACCACCCCACCCCATATTCCGTCAAAAAATCGTTGAATGCGCATGGCCATGTGGCATTTTAATATTTTTCCTTTTCTTTTACACCATTTAAGACTAAAAAATCCCAAAAGCCACAAATTAAAATCTGAGCCCTAATTTGAAACCACCCCCACGACCACCTCTGGCGATTCTCCGAAGCCGAAGAGTTTTGATTGAGCTCCAATCGTGGTACAACAGCAAAGTTGACAAAAAATTGAGCTTAGGCAAGCATCGAAAAAGGCGATTAATCGAAGATTGGGTTGAGCGAGCATCAAGTTGGGTTGTATCTGGGCGATTAGGGTCGAAACCAGTAAAGCAAGGTACGAAAGGGGAGATTGGCGCAAGCAAGAGCTGAAGAAGGCGCAAGCAAGAAGTGAAGAAGGCGCAAGAGATCTGCCATTGCTCTGATAAGGTACGCAAATCTCATGGCTTCTCTCACATTGGATTCTCTCACGTTGAACTACAGTAATTTGACAGTGGAAAATCACTATATGAGCTGTGAGCATCAAAATTGCTTTTCAGTGGTAGAATAAATTGGTTGTTGTGAGCATAAGTATTCCTTGCCTTTTAGACGACTTAGATTGGTGTGCATGTGACAAGTATTTGATTCTTTGTCCTGGCATGCACTATAAATTATGATATTTATATGGGTTTTTTTTATCAAAGATTCCTTAGGTTGGTGTGGTCATCAATGTTGTGTTGTATTTTTGTCCACAAAAGACACATGAGCTGTAAAACAGTATGGTGTGGTCATGCATTTCTATTGCAAACCTAGTGAGATTCAACTACCTGTATTTATTACTCTTGTGTGCAAATGAGTTTAACATTCAGGTTTCAGTATGATGGCCGATTTTATATATCTCAATTAAGTGAAATATGCTACAGAAAGGGAAAAGTTCATCTCCATAAAGGTGTTGACCCAGACATGATCTCCAAAGTGGTTATGGAATCTATATTAAAGGAAGATTTTAGCTTGATGAATGTGAGAGAGATATGGTTCTCACAACCTGGTCAAAAACTTCACACTAGTTTAAGATTGATTAGAGGAGACAAAGATGTAATGGAAATGGTCCACAAAGCTGTTGGAAATGATGGACTAGTTCACTTGCATTTGGTCCAAGGAAATGAGCCCAGTCCAACAACTTTGAGAAGCCAAAGCCCAACTGCACAACCTCTATCTAATTTAAGTGGTGTGAGTGCTCCAAACATAAACCTAAGCCAAAACCTAAACAACCAACCTGTGAAGAGTGGTGAGAGAACAATCCTAGATCTGAGAGAGGCATAAATAGAGGAATCAGATGGGTCATTACAGTCAGGTGATGAAGAGGTTATAGGATCTGAAAGCTCTGATTCAGACAAAGATTTTGAGTTTAGAGAGAGTGAAGGTGAGGATGATGATCTGTTTGTGCAGAATGTTGATGAGGGTGTAGGTTTATTTGCAGCTGGTGGTGCTATTAATGAATCAAATGATGGAGAAGCACCTTACATTGACAATGAGATGCCACTGGATGATTCTGAAGACCTGAGGAGTGTGAGTGGCTCAAATGAGGAGACACGTGTGAGGTATCCACAGTTCAATCCTTTAGTAGACTTCAAAAAGAAAATAAATCTAAAGTCTGGATTGATTTTTGGGTCAAATGATATCTTTAGGCAAGCTTTGAGACAGTGGTCAATTGAAAATGGTGGAGATTATTACTACCTACACAATGACAAGACTAGAATTTCTGTGTACTGCAAGTACAAGTGTGATTGTGCGATGAAGCATGCTAGAAAGAAGTGTAAGTGCAAGAAAGTTTTTTGCAATTTTAGGGCATGTGATAGGAAGTATGGGAAGGATGGTAGCTTTCAGTTGAAGACAGTGGTTGCAAAGCATGATTGTGGGTGGCAACATTTGAATTCTAAGATGACATCAAAGTGGCTAGCTGATAAGTATGTAGAGCACTATAGGGATGATCCTCATTGGAAGTTGACAGGCTTTATAAACTCTGTTAGGAGAGACTACAATGTTGATATCTCATACCACCAAGCATGGAAAGCAAGGTTTAGGGCAATGCTGAAAACACAAGGTGATGCTAGGGTACAATATGGCAAGGTTTGTGATTATGTAGCAACCATACAGAAATGGAATGAGAAGAGCTCAGCTTATGTCCATGTGTGTCTAAGCAATCCAAAGAAGCCCTTGTTTCAAAGGATGTATATCAGTTTTGAGGCTTGCAAAAGAGGTTTCATGGTGGGATGTATGCCTATAATAGGACTTGATGGGTGTCACTTGAAAGGTGCATATACTGGGCATGTTTTGGTTGTTATTGGAAAAGATGGGAATGACAACATATATCCCATTGCATTTGCAGTTGTTGAGGCTGAGAGGAAGGAAACCTGGGCTGGTTCCTAGAGATTTTAATGAATGATGTTGGAGAAAGTCATGCCCACTTTCATGTTTGATAGGCAGAAGGTTGTTTTCCTAACTCTTTCTCTCTATAATAGTAGCTTAGTTCTACCTATATACATTCTATAGCTCAGTTTTGATTGTGTTTCTGCAGGGATTGATTGAGGCATTGAATGATGTTGCTCCTATGGCTCCAACAAGGGTTTGTGTCAGACATCTACACAACAATTTCAAGGTCAAATGGCCTGGCAAGACATACAAGGATGGTGTATGGGCTGCTGCAAGGGCATGGAATCTCTGTGACTTCAATTCTGCAATGGAGGAGATCAGAAAATTGGATCCCAATGCCCACAGGTATTTGATTGATGCAAATCCTGTAACATGATCAAGACATGCCTTCAAACATGACACCAAGAGTGATATGCTACTAAACAATGTATGTGAGTGCTTTAATTCAGTTATACTACCTGCAAGAGAACTGCCAATTCTGTCTATGTGTGAATGGATTAGAAGATGGATGATGAAGAGATTTGTTGCTAAAAGAGAGGGAATGCTGAAGTATGAGGGTGTCTTCACACCAAATGCTAGGAAAAGGATTGAGAATGCAAAGCAGGAATGTTTAAGGGGCTGCATACCTGTGTATGGAGGAGGGGATAAATTCGAGGTGGATAGTTATGGAAGCACGTATGTAGTGGATCTGGCTGAGAAGAGTTGTGGATGTGGTAAGTGGGATCTGTGTGGCATTCCATGCCCACATGCTATGTCATACATACTGAAGGATAGGAGGAACCTAGATGGCTTTGTGCATCCTTTTTTCACCAAGGAGATGTACCTCAGGGCTTACCATGGCATCATTAGTCCAATGCTTGGGGAACATCAATGGGAGAAGACCACACACCAAGCCCCTGAGCCACCCAAATATGTTGTGCAACCTGGGAGAGCAAGAAAGTCAAGGAGAAGAGAGGTTGGAGAAGGAAGTAAGCCATGTAAGGCCAAAAGGATTAGAGTTCCTAGAGAGTTAAAGTGTTCTAATTGTGGTGAAAAGGGACATTACAAGAGAAAGTGTAGCAAGCCACCTAAAGCACCTGAGCAACCTAATCCTAGGAATGCAGGAGGGAGGCCTTCAAATTCTGACACTGTGGATTTTGGACACAAGAAGAGGCAGTACACTAAAAAGATTTGACATTTGTCTATGTTCTTATGTATCTCTTTATTCCCCATCAAGTGCTAACTTTGCTTTATTTGTTTTTTGGGGTAGACAACGTCCAAAGCAGATCACCCCGAGCCTGGCCAAGCTAGTACACAAACTACATATGATGTTGTAAGTACACTTTGGTTCTCACAATTGTGCTCAGTTTTGATGTTTTACAAACTCATCTATTTTGCCATGTAGACAGGTGAATCGGTTGAAGGCTTGGGAACACAATCTTCTATGACTCTTGGGATGACTCGTACAGAACAGGTAATGGAATTTTCGTGCATTTTTTTGGATTTTGAATTTAGTGAAACCAATTCTGAAAATGTGAGATTTGTGTGTGTGCGTGAATTATGAAGGATACTGCTCCAACCAATGATTCACAATCATTCTATCATGTTACAAAGACCAAGAAGTTCAAGGTTATTGCAACAAAGAAGCCTCTGAACTTAAGGCGTTCACCAAGGAAGCACCTTAGAGGAGCTCCTCCTCCCAAATAGATGTTGTGCTGAATCATGTGTTTTAGTTTCTGTGTAATCAAACTTATGCCTATGTTGTACTCAAACTCAGTTTCTGTGTGTTTTGGTACTCGACCTTATGTATATGTTATGGTACTCATGGCTGATGCTCAAACTTATGTCCATCCATCACATTTTGGTACTCATGTCTGGCTGATGGATGATGTTTTGGTACTGGTAATAGCTCTGAACCTTGTAATGACAATATGACTTATGGAATCCTAATTGTGTTATGTGTATGCATCATATTATTGGTGTTTATTCTGTTGTGTTTGTGGTGTGTTATGTGTCAATTGTTCTTTCATGACACAAACTGCTTGTTTTGGTGTCTGTTTTGGCAACTTAATCAACAAAAGTCCATCAATTAGAAAACCATCACAACATCATGCATTACATAAGGCATATTGTTCAACATCAAGCAGTTTGTTCACCATATCATTACATAGACCATTTAACTAGTACAACATTGAAGCACATAAGCACAATCATACAAACAACCAAGACAATGATACCACTTGAATCAAGAATCTTCAATTTGGTACTAAAATCCTGAGAGTCAACTCTGTGTACCTCTTTCTCCACCATCAACTTGTCCAATAAGATCTTCATGGCAGCAATTTCAGCTTGTTGCTCTTTGATTGAATCCAACAATACCTCATGACTCTGTTTCATTTTTTCCTTCTCATTCACCAATTTGTTTATGACATAGACATCTCTTGCATTATATGGCTCATCATCCCTCCATTCAAAATAATTGCATTTGTTCACAGATCCAAACTGAGGACAACCATAAAATCTCCTTCCATAGTTCCTGTCAGTTTGTGCAGTGGATTCCTTTGCTTGAAGCCCACAGAAACAAGCCCTTGCATGTGAATTGGTTGATGTATAACTTGAGCTTGACATCCTATTCAAAAATTCAATGTCAACAATTGAAACCAATTCAGAAATTCAGAACAGAAATTCTCAATGAATTCAGAATAAACACTTGTAGATATCAAAGGCAATTGAATCCAATTTAACTCAAAATTAGGGATACGAATCCAATTTAGGGATTCCTTTGCTACATCAACCTAAATGTAAGCAAAGCCTCAGTTTAAAGAAATGACCCGCATACATCTACTTCATCCTCAACATAACATGGAATGGGAACTGAATCTAACACATGGAATGAGAATTCAATCTAATTGAGGTACCTCTCTCGAAGTTGCAGGTCGATTTGAGCTTTGATTTGTCTTTTGAATCCAATCGCACAGATACGCCTTCTTCTTTGCTGTTGACCTTCGATTGCAACTCAATTGCCTTCTTCGTTGCTGTTGACCTTTGATTGCAGCTCAATCGCACCTTAGTCTCCTCCTTCGTTGCTCTCGCTCTTCGGCATCGGAGAATCGCCAGAGGTGGTCGTGGGGGTGGTTTCAAATTAGGGCTCATATTTTAATTTGTGGCTTTTGGGGTTTTTGGGATTTTTTAGTCTTAAATGGTGTAAAAGAAAAGGAAAAATATTAAAATGCCATGTGGCCACGCGCATTCAACGATTTTTTGACGGAATATGGGGTGGGGTGGTTATTTATTAACGGAGACCATCATATAGGTGGTCCAAAATAATATCCAAACATCCGGGTGGTTTAGCGAAATATGGCCTATCATACGGGTGGTTTCCGATAAATTTCTCTAAATAATATTACCAAGTGAAAGGGGGGGAGGTTATGATTGATTTATCTAAACTAATATGTAAACTGGAAAGTAAATATGAATGCAAATATGATTGTAATATATGAAAGACAAGCGTGTTCAACTAGTTAAATCCATCTTGATATTGCTTTGTTGATCATCGATTCTCTTGATTCTGTTCTCACTTGAATAATCTATTGTGTATTATGATCCTACTAAGGATTATGACCCAAACTTCATATTTAGTTGATAGAACTACCAGTCTAACAACCCTAATCATCTAACAACCTAAAAGACCTTTTAGATTCAATTAGACAATAGCATAACGATTCAAGTTATCAATAGAAACAAACACTTAGAGCAACCCGACATCTAAGTGACTTGTGAATTTATTCCCTTCTTTAACCAACTAGTCCAACAGGTACTACATTGATTAAAGTATACTCTTGATCAAATTAAATCCGACCGGTAATTAATCAGATTCAGTTATAACTAGAAATTCAATTAGGTGATCAATCTAACAAAACCCTAGTTTAGATTCAATTAAGCATAGGGAATAAACTCTATTCAAGTTTGTAAAGAATCAAATCAAACCTCACAACTCATGCAAATCATGACTTCAATAACTAGCCAAACACAAAGGAATTTAGCAATTCATAATTAAAAAATCAAGACAAACTTACAAAGGTTTAAAGTTTTGCCTCTAGAGAGAAAAACCCTAGCCTCCAAAAATTATGATCAATATTATGAAAGAGAAACTAAAAACAAGGTTTAAATACCCTAAGATATCCAAAGATCAATAATTCCCGAAATACATTAAAACATGTCGGTCAAGACCTAGCTTAAGCCCATCTCGAAGCCCAAACACGCAGCCCAACTTCTTCGTGTAGAAACATAGGCCGCGGTCTCCTTCTTGGGTGGCGCGGCCGCGCACATTGTGTAATGTGCCCGCGGCACTTCTCGGCTCAGCATTTAGGCGACACTTCAGAGGCTGTTTTGACCCCCTTAGAGTTGGAATTTGGACTTAGAGTAAAAATATGAATTGTATCTCTTTGAGTTAGCTTTCCAATGATACCAAATTCAGCTTGATCCGAGCACTGTAGCTCCCAAACCAAGCATTGCAAGATAGAGGTGTCAAAATAAGTCTATAATGCATGACCCGGATTTAAGCGTTCTTTTCACACAAACAAGTCTCCTAAGCTAAAACACATGCAAAACAAACATAAATATGCATTCTAAACTATACCTAAATGCAAGCTATCACGGCCATGAGATTCGCAACCACGGTGGTGTAATTGAGGAAAACTAGATTGAAGGTCGTGGTTTGCACCATCGCGACCGCAATATTCCACCAACTCGAAGGGTCAAGATAGTCAAATTGTGACCACAAATTTGTCATATTGCGTAGAAGAATTTTTTAGTTATATTTTATTTTCTTCATTTTCTATCTATTTAGATCTCATTTTCGTTAGTTTAAAAGCCTTTGTTAGACTTTATTTGGGTATAATGCAATTTTTACTTTAATCTTTATTCAAGTTAGAGAAATCTTATGGAGAACTAAAAACCCTATTTTCATTTCTTTTTGAAGCTTTTTAATTCAAATAAGTTGTGAGATTCTAATGATACGCTAGTTTTAGTACAGCGTAATTCTGTAGTTTTATTAGGATTTCTGAGTGTTTTAGGCTAGATTAGGATGTTTATATGTAATATCAGAAGAGCCTACAGTTGAAGATTTGAAAGATAGAAGTCCTAGTTCGAGCTGAAGAGTCTACGGAAACAAGACCCGCGCCCTCGGGTTTGGACCCGAGCCCGCGGTGGAGGAAAATCCGAGAAGTGAGGACACGGAGGACCCGCGCTCGCGGGCCTAAGCCGCGCTCGCGGTTCGTCGAGGATCCGCGTCCGAGGAGACGAGATGACCCGCGCTCGAGGTTTTAATCCGCGCTCACGGGTTGACCTTTCTCAGCGTCGATTCGGAGTTTTTATTCTATCTTATTTATCTTTATTATATCTTTAGTTTTAGGTTATTTCGGTTTTAGTATTTAAGCTTAGTTTCGTAATTCAGTTGAGAACTACCACAATTCAGAGCATACTTTTATATTGTAGGTTTTATTTTAGTTTTATTATGGAGAACTAATTTCCTTTGGAGTTTGTTTGATCAAGGAAACCTTTTTATGTAATTCGTGAGATTCTGGTAATTTTTCTATCCTTTGGTTAATATCAAAACTCTTGTTTTTATTTATATGATCTATATTTGATTTTATGAGCCTGATCAACTTGTTTGATTGACTTAGATCTACTGTTTGGATTAGGTTTGATTGTTTTCTGTACAATCTTATTTATCCTTGAAACAACTCTTTTCTAGGACCGTGGACTAGAATTGAGAAAGAGTGTTTGATTGTTATTTTATGCATGAGACTCGTAGCTTGATTGCATGATTTGATATCCTTCTATCCTTAATACTTTGCATGATTTTGAATTAAGCGTTCTTGTTCATATCATAATTTCGCTTGGACCGTGGACAAGCGGAAATCTTTTATAAGGATTGGAATTAACCTGGGAATTAATAGAAAAGTGGATGAATTGATGATCGAATGATTAAAAAGGTAGAATTGATTGAATGAACTGTGCTTTCCTCCAATTGATTAAATCCTTAATAATATTTGCTTGTTTACTTGCTTGTTTAAACTCTCAAAAAACCCTGTCTTGTTATTTGCTGATTGTTCAGAAAACCGATTCTCTTGGGTTCGATCCCTTACTTGCATCCTATACTAGTTTGTAGTTTAGGGTAATTTATTTTTAATCTTGGCAACAACGACTTTAGCCGAGTCAAATTTTGGCGCCGTTGTCGGGGAATCGGTTTTATTTTTTTGTTCAGTAGGCGTTTCTGACGACTCGCGGTTCGGTTCGTCCAGAACCACCGAATCTGTTAAGAACCTATCTTATGGTTCTTACCCGTTCTACTGATAATTCGCTTGTTGTTCCATTTGATCCAGAAATTAACAGGACCTTGAGAGAGCTAAGACGTCAAGTTCAGGCTCAAGTGCTAGGCATATAGTTTGATCCAGTTTCATCTTCTTCTTCCTTATCTGATTCAGAGGTTGAAGAACATCTAGTAACCATGGAAGATCGTACTATTAGGCAATTGACTGCGCCTAATCTAGAGCAACAACAGTTTGGTCTTCAGTTTCCCGCCCTGGGGGAAGGAGTGAAATTTGAGCTTAAATCTGGTCTTCTCCATTATTTGCCTAAGTTCCATGGATTGAGTGGGGAGGATCCGAATAAACATCTTGCAAAGTTCCATTTTGTCTGTCTAGGAATGAAGCCGGCTGATGTGACTGAAGATCAGCTGATGTTGAGGGCTTTCCAATTTTCTTTGGCTGATGCAGCTAAGGAGTGGTATCTGTACTTAGCACCTGAGACGATTACTACTTGGGCTCAGATGAAGGGTGCTTTTCTGGAGAAATACTTCCCTGCTGCCAAGCAAACATCAATCAAGAAGCAACTGAGCAGTTTGGAGCAGGGTGATGATGAGACTCTATATGAGTATTATGAGCGTTACAAGAGGCTCATAGCCAACTGTCCCAACCATGGATATTCTGATAAATATCTGATCTGTTATATTATTGAGGGGCTCTGTGATGCGGATAGGCGCCTGATGAATGCGTCCTGTGGAGGTTCTTATGAGAATCTCACTCCTAGGCAAGCTTTTGAGAAGTTGGAGACTCTAGCTGAGCAATGCAGAAATCAAAGCAAGAGGTCCAACAGTAGATCTGTTAATTCTGTCAATGATTCCCTGAATGCTGAAGTAAGGGAGTTAAAAGCTATGATGAAGCAACTATTGGTGGGCAATGGAGCTTCAAGTTCAAGGGCTTGTGGAATCTGTGGAGAATCAAGCCATCATATTGATGCATGTCCTATTATGCAAGAGCCAGCAGCTGATGTTAATGCTATAGGAAACTATGATCAACAAAGGCCCCAGAATGACCCATATTCAAATACCTACAATCCGGGGTGGGCGAACCATCCTAAGTTCAGGTGGAATCAACAACCTCAACAACCTTTTCCACAAAAGGGAGGTCAACCCAATTATGTTTCCAGGCCCAATTATATTCCAAGACCCCAAGTTCTTCCTGAAAATCCCGCTATTATTGCTCAGCTATTGAAGGAGAATCAAGAGACCAAGGCTGCAATGAAACATCTTGAAAATCAATTAAGTCAGATTGCAACCAGTCTCAGTCGTTTAGAAGCCAAAGACTCGGGGAAACTGCCATCTCAGACTATTAACCCGAGTGAGAATATGAGTGCAATGACATTGAGGAGTGGGAAAGAGCTGAATATTGAAATCCCAACCAGCGGAAACCCACCGAGCTCGCAAGAAGATAGCCCCGATCGCGGTACAGAAAGCGAAGCTGAAATTGAGCGACAAACAGAATCCGCGACCGAGGGCCAGGACCACGCCCGCGGGTCCCCTCTCCGACAAATTCAGATCCTTATATCAAGCCTTAGTTTCCTCCCATGGCTTCTCAAAAGCCAGCTCCACCATTTCCTGAGGCACTGAAGGACACCAGGAGGCTAGCCAATGACAAGGAGATTTTTGAAATCTTCTCCAAGTGTGAGATAAATGTTCCTTTGCTTAAACTTGTTCAAAGTATTCCTCATTTTGCTAAGTTTCTGCAAGAATTATGTAATATTAAGAGGAAACAAAAAGAAAAAGGGAAGGTTCAGAAAATCAATCTCGTTGAGAATGTTGAAAACGTATCTTCCATGTTTCAAAGGCAATTGCCTAAGAAGTATGGATATCCAGGGAGGTTTACTTTTCCCATTACTATTGACGAGGCAAAAATTGAGCATTCTATGCTTGATTTAGGAGCGTCCAAAAATGTCATGCCACTTAGCATATATGAGCGGTTAGGTTTAGGGCCATTACAGGATTCAAATATTACTATTGAACTGGCAGACCACTCTAATGTGCATCCGAAAGGATTTGTGGAAGATGTGTTAGTGCAGGTGGACGGTTTAGTTTTCCCAACGGACTTTTATGTCCTGGAGATTGGTAAGGGTAGATACGACCCAGTTTTACTATTGGGTCGTCCATTTATGAAGACGGCGAGCGCCGTAATTGATGCTTCAAAGGGCCTATTATCTATGGCACATGAAGGGAAAAAGGTCCAATTCCAAATTGATGATGATCCATTTTGAGTTATGAAAGACGTCGGGCCAACGATGTTAAACAAAGGCACTGCTCGGAAGGCAACCCGAGGTAAGTTTTTCTTTTATTTTATTTTTGTCTTTTTAGTTTAGTTTTAGTTTTAATTTCGTTTTGGTTTTGTTAGGCTAACTTGCAGGTTAAAAAAATTCCGAATCTCAAAGAAGTGCAAGCCCGCAGCGAAATTCGAGCTGCGGCTCAACCCGCGCTCGCGGGCCCGGACCCGCGCTCGCGGGTCCCTCCTGGCAGAATTCGTTTTCGTTTTTCGTTAAAAAAAATATATATATAAAATACATAAAAAAAGAAAAAAAGAAAAAAGAAAAAAAAAAGGTTTTCAGGTGAAACCCTTGAAATAAAAGGTTTTCGGGTGAAACCCTTGAAATAAAAGGTTTTCGGGTGAAACCCCCGAGATTCTACCTTCTATTTTCCATCCTTCTATCTTTTCCGTCTTCTTTTTATGTCCGCCCATGGTCATCCTCAAGTATGGGGGAATTTTCATCTTCAAGGCTCGTACTACATTAATGCTTAAAGGCGAGATTCAGAGTTCGTTTGTGCGTTTGTGCGTTCGTGTTCAGTTTTGTTGATCGTGTTCTATAACCATTTTTTCACGATCGGAGCACCACCCGCGCCCGCGGTTCCGGACCCGCGCCTGCGGTTTTTCCTGACGACGAATCATCTGGAGATTTCCGAGCTATTCATCCAAGCCTTTGAAGAGTTCTTCCATATTATCTTTCGTATGTGAGTCTTTTGATTTTCTTCTTCCTTGCTTATTTCCTTTCTCTTTACTTCATTGAGGACAATGAAGGATTTAAGTATGGGGGAGGAAGTACTCACTACGCTTATCTTAGATAGTTGTTTTTCAGTTTAGTTTTCGCTATTTTTATGGGATACTTATTCCATGTTTTGTATAGAGAAAAAAAAATTTAAAAAATAAATAAAATGAAAAAGGCATAAAAATATAAAAAAGGCATATAAAAATCCTAGGATGAGTTGAAAACCCGAAAGGGCGGCTCAGGTAATAAGCAGGTAACCCGGACCAGCATTAGGCTGGGGTAATAAGAGGTTTATGAGAGATGTGAGTATTTGTGAGCACACCTAAGAAAAAATGAAAAGAGTGATAGGTGAAAACCCGAAAGGGCGCCTAAGTAGAATGAGTGGTAAAATCAGAGTGTTTAGGATCATATTCTACTTTGGGGTCTGGGGATTACACTTTAGATGTTGGGTAGATCCTAGGTTGCTCTACACTTTTTAGAGCTTGAGTGTTATATCTTGTATTTGTGAGGTGTGTGATTTGAGCTTTCATGTCTTTTACTCATTATTTCTCTACATGGGTTTGGGTTGTGAGTTGAGAGTTAGATTTTTGATATTTCCCTTTACTTCCTCTGGATCTTTGATAGGATTTATTGTTAGATTTATTTTGAGCTTACTCGAGGACGAGCAAGATCTAAGTATGGGGGAATTTGATACGCTGGTTTTAGTACAGCGTAATTCTGTAGTTTTATTAGGATTTCTGAGTGTTTTAGGCTAGATTAGGATGTTTATCTGTAATATCAGAAGAGCCTACAGTTGAAGATTTGAAAGACAGAAGTCCTAGTTCGAGCTGAAGAGTCTACGGAAACAAGACCCGCGCCCTCGGGTTTGGACCCGAGCCCGCGGTGGAGGAAAATCCGAGAAGTGAGGACACGGAGGACCCGCGCTCGCGGGCCTCAACCGCGATCGCGGTTCGTCAAGGATCCGCGGCCGAGGAGACGAGATGACCCGCGCTCGAGGTTTTAATCCGCGCTCGCGGATTGACCTTTCTCAGCGCCGATTCGGAGTTTTTATTCTATCTTATTTGTCTTTATTATATCTTTAGTTTTAGGTTATTTCGGTTTTAGTATTTAAGCTTAGTTTCGTAATTCAGTTGAGAACTACCACAATTCAAAGCATACTTTTATATTTTAGGCTTTATTTTAGTTTTATTATGGAGAACTAATTTCCTTTGGAGTTTGTTTGATCAAAGAAATCTTTTTATGTAATTCGTGAGATTCTGGTAATTTTTCTATCCCTTGGTCAATATCAAAACTCTTGTTTTTATTTATAAGATCTATGTTTGATTTTATGAGCCTGATCAACTTGTTTGATTGACTTAGATCTACTGTTTGGATTAGGTTTGATTGTTGTCTGTGCAATCTTATTTATCCTTGAAACAACTCTTTTCTAGGACCGTAGACTAGAATTGAGAAAGAGTGTTTGATTGTTATTTTATGCATGAGACTCGTAGCTTGATTGCATGATTTGATATCCTTCTATCCTTAATACTTTGCATGATTTGAATTAAGTGTTCTTGTTCATATCATAATTTCGCTTGGACCGTGGACAAGCGGAAATCTTTTATAAGGATTGGAATTAACCTGGGAATTAATAGAAAAGTGGATGAATTGATGATCGAATGATTAAAAATGTGGAATTGATTGAATGAACTCTGCTTTCCTTCAATTGATTAAATCCTTAATAATATTTGCTTGTTTACTTGCTTGTTTAAACTCCCAAAAAACCATGTCTTGTTATTTGCTGATTGTTCAGAAAACCGTTTCTCTTGGGTTCGATCCCTTACTTGCATGCTATACTAGTTTGTAGTTTAGGGTAATTTATTTTTGATCTTGGCAACAACGACTTTAGCCGAGTCATCTAATTTCAAGTTTTATTCCTTTGATTAGATCTATCTATCTTGTGCTTAGTCTCTATTTATTTATTTTTTTCTATTTGTCTGATCAACTTGTTGAGATTGACTACACTCTATTGTTAGGATTTATGCTTTCTCATTGAAAACCTAACTTTTGTAGCAAACTCATTGTTCTAGGACAGTAGGACTCATTGGACTAGAACAATTAAGTAAAGAGAATTGATTGCATGTAATTGTTTAACTCATTATGAATCAATTGTATGTATTCTATTTATCCTTGTTCTTAATGACAATGTCAAATTAATTATTGATTGTTTCAAGTTTTTTTGATGTTAAGTATTTGCATGACTCATTGCTTGTTAATTACATCGCATCGGGATAGGGATAGGGATAATCTAAGGAAAAGAAATTACTTGCTAAGAATCAATGATCAACAAACTTGATGATAAAAGTGGATGTTTTGAATGAAATTGTCTTCTTAATTGATAAAAAAACAATTCCTTTTACTTGTTTATTATTCACTTTGTTTTGCTCGAATTAGAAACCAAATAAAAATCCTCCATGTTTACTTCTCTAGTTGATAAAGATATTAATTTTGAAATACAAGATTCAATTGGGTTCGACCTACGACTTACTAGCTATATTGTAGTTGAGTAATAGGGATTTGCAGAGACATGGTAGGCCCCAACCCACCCTAAAAAAATAGGGTAAAAAAATTAGAAAAAATTTTTAAAAAGGTAAATTTAGTAGTAAATCAATTAAATTGAGGTAATTTAGCCCACCCAGAAAAAACGGTAAAATTTAGCCCATCCTAATTTTCTATCCTGGGTCCGTCCCTGGGGATTTATCTTTGATTAGACACGATGACTTTAAGTCTGTCAGTTTCCTTGGGATCAACGACCACAAACTCACATTTTCTTTTCATTCCTCTATTCCTTATAGCTTGGAGATCCAATGCATCCTTCTCCTTTAGTTAATCACTTGAAACACCTCCACATGCAAACTATAGAATCCTAAGGGGGAACAATCAATTTCCTAATATTTTTTCCTTTTTAAGCTGACAAACCTATACAAAAATTATACAAGAATGCAATGTAAACACAATTATGTAAGTTCCCCTTAGTATAACATTCGATCTTATTCACCAATGTTAGTAAATATTCCCTCGATTTTAGTATCATTCTCTATTACCTTGGAACCAATCGCAACCCTACGATTTTCCACACTTCCCCTTTTAGCATAATCAAATAATCAACCAGTGATTAAAATAATTAAGTGCATAAGTAATCATAATTTATAGAGAATTCTAGTTCATTCAATGCAAACAACAATTATAGGTGATACCATAGGAGCAAAAGATAGAAAATGTAGAAACTTCAAAAGTAAGACATAAAATAGAGAGATCATTTTTGTGGGGATAGATTGGCTAAGGATCATGAAAAGTGATTTCAATGAAGACTCAGACTCAAAATCATCATCATCTTCAACATTAGCAGAACTCAAAAAGTGATCAAGCATTGTGAAATTGTATGGTTTAGCTTCTTAAGTTCCCTAGGGATCTGAGCATCCATGTTACCATGACCTTATGATCATTTATCAGTCTTCATCTTCTACAAAAGAACTTTCTTGGGGTTAGAATTTCCTTGGTGCCCCATCTTCTTCAAGTTATGCACCTCGATAGGAAAATCGTCGTCACTCTTTTCATTGGGCCTTCAAGCTATTATTATGTTTCACATATTTTACCAATAGGTTCACTACATTTTTTAAGTATCTATATCTAGGGTCCGGTTCAGGTGAGAATGGACGCGCATGTGCGAAATAAGAAAGAACAAGAGTCGTTGGATGGAGAAAAATCAAAGGCGCTGATCGTTTCACTTAAAAAGGAGAAAAATAACACATGCGATTTTTTGGCAAATTATTCGCATATTTTTGAAAAAAATGGAAATAGGACGCGCACCCTGATTGTTCATCAAAACAGTGATTTTGTTCATCAAAACCTCTTGTTTGTGCATCAGAATTGTGATTTTGTTCATCAAAACTGTGATTTTGTGCATAAATAAATTATTGTTTGTGCATAAAAAATCTATTGTTTGTACATAAAAAATGGACGAATGTGTATCGAAATTGTATGCATTAATATATGTGTAGAAACTCCAAAGTAGGAAAAGTGCACTGCGAACTAGGATAAGTGCATCTCTTTTCATTTTTCAAGATAAGAGTTTTTTTCATTTGAACCAAACTAATTGTTTTGATATCAGTCTCGGTATTGTCTTATCTGACTCTTTTGGATTTGTCATTGTTGCTGTTGTGAAATATGTGGCTACTTCTTAGGCTCCGAATATAGCTAAGGCACACGCACTCCTTTTCGGTTTTCAGTTGACTCGTTCTCTTAGCATACATCATATTATTGCAAAGTTAGATTTTTTACCTATTATCCTTTGCATTCAAGCTTCTACATCAAACTTTCTTATTTGGGTACTATATTGAGTACTTCATTTGTTTCTTTTTGTTGTGGTCATATAGGTAGACGTGGCAATTATGTAGCTTACTTTATCACACATTTGTATCTTAATCCGGACATGAACAAGTCGTTGTAAGTGATATTCCGTCATGTATAATTGAATTAGCTGAATTAGATATTTTATATATTAACACTTTTCTCTCAAAAAAATGATTCGTATAACTACATAACTAGATAAATATATGTATGCATTGAAATTAATTATATGAGTATGTGAGTGAAAACTAATTATATGAGTAAGGAAAAAAGATAGCCTTAAAGCGCAAAATAAATGCAAAAAATGCACAAATATATAGTCGTAAATATACAAATTGATGGTATTGACACAGAAACATAAGTTTATTTCAATTCACAAATAAGGGTATATTAATGAACAAACAATATTATATCAATGAACAAATAGGGGTATATTCATGAACAAATAGGGCATATCAACGAACAAAAAAGGAACAAAAAAGGTTATATCAATGAACAAAAAAGGTTATATCAATGAACAAATAGGGGTATATCCATGAACAAGCAATGGTATACCAATAAACAAAAAGGAGTATATCAATGAACAAATAATGGTATATTAATGAACAAACAAGATTATATCAATGAACAAATAGGAGTATATCAATGAACAAATAGGAGTATATCAAAACTAATTATATGTGCATCAAAAACTAGATAATTGTATTCATACACATAAATAGGAGCATGACTTGCAAGCCTTTTATAATTTTATTTTAAATGGAGAATCAAAAGTCATATTTTCTAAAAAATAATTTTTATTGAGGTTGGTTCAAATAAAAAAAAATCTTATCCTGAAAAATGAAAGGAAATGCACTTTTCCTAGTGCGTAGTGCATTTTTCCTACTTCGGAGTGCACTTTTTCGCATTTGCACTTTTCATACTTTGTAGTGCACTTTTCGTATTTTTTGTAGTACACTTTTCGGATTGCACTTTTTGTATTTTGTAATGCATTTTTCGTACTTTGTAGTGCACTTTTCATTTTTCAGGATAAGAGTTTTTTTTTATTTGAACTAAACTCTAATCTTACTTCACTGTAATAACTTTCTTATTTTTAAAAATCATGTATTTATTAGTCTTATTAAGCATAATATATTTTTCAAAAATGTTGTAAAATTTATATGACCAATTACAAGTTTTCATGGTATAGCAATATAGCATATATAATTGATTTATTTTTTAAATGCCCTTGGGAAATTCTACAAATTTAGAAAAACTAGTGGGACAGGCCCGTGCATACGCACGGGGCATATTTTTAATTTTAATGTGTTTATTTTTTTAGTAACACTCTTTTCATCAATGATTCTCTTTATAAATTTTCATTGCACATGAATAGTTCATTGCACTTTGCATAAAGTATCTTTTGGCTAGTAACCGGCTAGAGCAATCTTCTTTAACCCCTTAATCGTTATGTAGTATGAGAAGGCTAGTTGTGGATTACACCAAGCCATCCGATCCCCATATCTTCTTGAATCAATTCCTAACACCGTAAAAAATATATTCATAATTGATATTAACGCTAATCAAATCATTTTATTTTTCAAACAAAAGCTTGCACTCAACAAAGAGAGCAAAGTATATTAATATATTGAAATTCAATCTTTTAATTTCTTTCAAATAAATTCCACATTGAACATGGACAAATCAAGTTATCCAAAAAATATTGTCAAATAAGGTTATACATCAAATGCGGTAGTCTAAATTAATTAGCAAGTTACAAAATTATATTAACGTACAAAACCAAGTTATCAAACATTTGCTCGTAGTCTGCATTAATTAGCAAGTTACAAAATAATATTAAAAACATCAAATATCTCCTTGTTATCCATATTAAGGTGGTGGCTCGACATTAATTCCGGTGGAAGGATATTTTTTTATTCTTATTTTAACGTTCCACATTCTTATAACATTATTTATCCTTATCGACCATTTCACATTCTTAATCTGTGTTTTCATAATTTTATATAAGAAACAGAGTTATTTTTTATTAAAAATGTTAAAATAAATAATATAATTTTAAGTGTGCATTACATGATTATCTTTTATATTGAACATATATTTTTTTTTAAATAATATGGTTCAGCATAAATGACAAAAAAAATAGTGTCGATTATCAATGACAATTTCACAATTTGAATCAATATTTTACATACTGGTACATGTGCTAATATTTTTAAAATTATTTATATAAGCCAACAATCATAAAATTAGTGAAAAATTAAGATAAATGAAGATAAAATCATCATAACTCAAAAAAGATATAAAAAAATATGTATACTAAAGACAAACAATCTTAAAATAGCATAACGTAGAGAATAAAAAACATGGCAGGATCAAATAGTACAGGTTCTTATATCATGCATAAGCTATTATTTATTAGAAAAATTAGAAGGAGAATGCAACCTTTAAAAAACTCTTTAGTCCATATTATATTTAACAAAATTAGCCAGACCCATCCATACAAAACAAGATAAATGATTACGCTGAACCATTGTTTCTGTAAGGGTACACATAATCTGAAGTGAGTTCCACTTATTTGCCTTTCATGACCCTCGCTGGACAACCCCGAAATCCCTACAATGTGCTACCTTTTGCCCTAGTTTGCAAGTAATCTACCAAGCACAAGGATATTTATCTTAGACAACCCTCACTCGAACAATTTGTGTATCACCAAAATCTAAAATAAATTATATCTAAAATAAAACATTCATTACAAAAAATTCAACATATAACAGTGTGGCCTCCAAGAGCTTGGCCAGACAACACCACACTAATCTTGAATTTCTGATCGGATCCGGCCTAAGGGCTCGGAATTATTGGGAAGTGGGAACCAACACTGAAGATGGTTTTCCAAAGAGGCAAGGAAACAGCTTTGCGATCTCATCTGGAAAAAAAACGTCAAATTAATGCCCCAAAATCCCGAACCCTTTTTTTCATATTTGCTAAATTTAACAGTGGAATAAAATTTTGCGCGAGACAAAATTTCGGATCTACAACTCACTTTCAATAGACAGTCAAATCAAATACTAAGTCCTTTTTTTTGGTAAAAAAATACTAAGTCCTTCAACTTATAGCAAAACAACTACAAAAAAAAAAGATCAAACTTAGTTTGAAAAATACTTGGGAGAGGGTAAAAGCATGATTGAAAAATACTTACTCTTTTCAATGTCTAAATTAATTAGTAGGACCATCGTCTTCTCCGTGAAGCATATTCCCTCTTCCTCTAAATTTGACATGTTGTGAGCATGCATGTATAGTAAGTAGTTCCCTACTAAACAATGTATATAGTGTGTAGATTAGGAATTTGGAAGGAAAATATATATAATGAAGAGACAATCGTTCATATGCTTGCAAAAGTGTTTAGATGTACCGTTGCATCACAATTCACAAGCAATAAAATTAGTGCTTGTGTACGTATTTGCCAAAACTATTTTGCACATCCTATTTGCGTCATATCGTCACCTTGATTTTCAACCTTCTCATCTCTTAGCCTGATAGATGATCTTTGACTTGGGTATTATGTGTTCCAACCTTGGGTGCTTTGGTGGTGTTGCTGCACTTGACTTGTTTTCAATTCTTTACTTTCTTTTGCAGTGTTGTACACGGTGGACACCAAGGGTTGTGATGGGATTATGCATATTTGGCATGACTGGTGTGTGATGTACCCAATCTGATCTGATAATTATGCTAAAATGGTGGATAGGATCGATATTTAATGCACATTTAAATTTATTTATTTGTGCGTGTTAAAATTATGGGGAACGGACGACGGAGGAGTTAAGGGATGGTCAATTAATATTTAAATCTTTCATGCCTTAAGGTGTAACGTTTCATAATTTATTTTCTCCTATTGATTGATATCTATTAATGTTCTAGAGTACTCCATATTGAAAGCAAAGAAGCAATTGTCAAGATTCACGATATTGGCAAAAAAGGCAATAGTAAATTAAAACATATCCGCTTATTGGGAAATTTTATTTATTGTAGTGATTATTTCAATTCATCTAGCAACACTTTTAAACTTTTTCCATTGAGATGACAAACGAAAGTGGCTAAAATATTTTTTATAATTTTATTTATATATGTATTATTTTTTAATATTTTTCGTTTGACATTCTCTTAATGTCGAATCTCAATTAAATTTACTTTTTAATCAAAATAGATTTATTTAAATTCATTATTTACCCTAAACACACTCTTTTATGACTGGTAAAACAAATTTCAAAATCTGAATCCCATAATACTTAGTAGGTTTTGAAAATTTGAGCCCCATAATTTACAATTAAACCTATGAATTCAATCTTAACAATACAAATTTTATTTACTTTGTTACAAATTAATGGGTGCATGGAGTTGGGTGTGTGCAAAAAAATACAAAAAGAAGAATATTTAGCATATTTTGAATTAGCGTCCTTGCAATATACATAACAATACAAATTTAAATTACTTTATTACCAATTAATGGATGGATTTGAGTATATGCAAAAAAATACAAAAAAACAATATTTATAATATTTTGAATCAACGTTCTTGCAATATAAGTTTAACAATAAAAATTTAATTCATTATAAAATTAATATTTAGGAGATTTTGAAATTGAAATAACAATAGATTAACTACATTACTAATAATTGGGGGATTTTAAAACGTTTTGACATGATATTATGTTTGTAAAAAAGAACCCCAGAAGTAAGAAGCTTGAGATTCGAACCTTAAACCTCTAATAGAAAATGACATGGATTCACCCATTGAGGTAAAGAGTTTATCTTAATTTATAATACAATTGACTTAATATGAGTAAGATGTATGATATTTGCAATAAATGCACTTTGTACACAACTTTTTATTGTTATATATAGATAGATATCTCATTTTCATCCTCCCTTCCTACTATGGAGAATGGGATGGATAAGTTGTTAGGGTTAACAATTATTTCAAATTTTCAAATTAATATTTTTCTATAATATGGAGAAGTTGTGAAAGATGCCTAATAGCATTTATCAGTATTTAATTGAAGATCTTTTCACGGCAAATTCAAGACTTCTACATTGTTGAATGTCTGATATGATCGAGTATCTGTCAACTACGAGTTAGTACTGAGAGGAATTCCGGGTGACGCTGAAATTTGTTGTTCTATATTAGAGGTGTAAATTGGCATAAATCACTATTTCAAGTATTTTTTTTTTCTTTTTTAGCAACTTGGTTGTAGAGCACAAAGGGAATTTCATTGCTTGCTTTCCTGTCTTTCTACGTGAGGAAAGGAAAATTCTTTGAGTCAAAGGAAGAGTAAACTGCATAAACATCATTACAATAAGCTTCAAACACAACCTTTCAAACATAAAACATTTGGTGGTGGTTGTCAAATGAATTGACAATTTGGTCCGTATTCTATTTTTTATTATATTTATTTGTTCATTCCCTTCCCAAAGAATAGATTCATTTCTCCAACAACAAGTAACTTGTAACTTAGAGATACTGCAGAAGAAAGGACAGAACAAGAACCAAAAGTGGCCAAACCAAAAAAATGTCCAAAGCTGCCGAGTTGTTGAGATCAGAGGATTAGCAAATGAGCAAGCTTATCAACAAACAAAACTCGAACAAGATCAAATGCTAGATAAATGGGATCCCAAAGCCCCAGCTCCACAAATAAAGGAAGCAAGATGGAAGAGCAGGTGACGGTAGAGTTTGTTGAGGAACAGCTCGGGAAAGTTACTACTCATGAGCCAAATTCATCACTTGAAATACCTGAGAAGCAAAAAGAAGCAGCAGATCCTGAGAAAGAAGAGAGTAACCCAGAAAAGGATGTTTGTAAAGAAGTGTCTATTCAAGAGAAGCAGGAGAAAGAAGAAATTACAGAAGCCATTATGGCGTCAGATCCATTGTCAAAGAAAACATCAGAAGGCAACCCGGTTGAGGAAGTAGCAGAGAAGAAGAAACTGGAAAATGCCGAAGCACAGAAAATGGGCAAGGAAAATCCTGTCAAGATATTTGAGATAACTAAGCCTAGAGAAAGTCTTGGAGTTCTTATGAGAAAGGAGAAAGAAGGCCATGAAAAAGCTATAGAAAAGAAAACCAGTGTCAGTTTTAATAGAGTTGCGAAGAAAGCACAAGTTGAGGATGAATACATCAGGCAATCAACTGTATCAGAGGATCCTGAAGAGGTCGTACAAGAAGTGGCACCGGAGGTCAAGAAAGCCGAAGATAAGCTTGATAAGAAGGAGCAAAGCACTGAAGAAGACAAGCTAAAAGAAGATTTTGTATGCAATGAAATATTAGTGGAGGTGGAGTATGCTAGCACAGACATTGAACTTCCTTCAGATAATGAGATTGAAAAGGCCAAACACGAGACAGAGGTAACAAATATTGCGGAAAATAGGGGAGACAAGAGATATGAAGGGAAAACTGGGAAATTAGCAACCAATGAGGAGTCGAATGATTCGGAAAATAAAGAAAAGAAAAATTCAGGTGAACCCATCAAGGAGAGGGAAGTGGTGATGCCTGAAGAAAAGACGACTGATTATGCACAAGACACAAAAGATATTCAGGATCAGCCAAATGAACAAGCTGTGGCACAGCCAATTCAGACACAACCCGGTAACATCATATCTAAGATGAAACACTCACTGAGAAAGGCAAAGAAGGCCATTATTAGAAAATCACCAAGCAATACATCCATGTGATTGCATATTGCATTTCCTTCAAATAAATTGTGTGTGTGAGTCTAGTAATGGTATTTTATATTCTTTTATTTTCAATTTGATTGTTGGTAGCACATTTGTGCATATATGTGACAAAGGTTAGGGTCTTTTATATCAGTGTTTCTTCATTATTCATTGAGTTGAATCTTCTTTTTCAATATGATTGCCACAACTATATCTAATGATTATCTCAAAGCATACATATTCTGACAAGAGTCTGAGTATCAACCCTAGAAAGTGAAGCAAAAAAGAAATAATATTACCTCAACAACGGATTCCAGTTAAAAATGGCAAACAATCACCAGTAATCTCCACAAGAACAAGAACCCTTAGCAAAGTGATGAAACCTGTTGATATCTCTCACAATGATTTCCCTATCAAAGATCTCTGAAGCAAATTTCATTACAGTATGACAGTCTCCACAAGTTCTCAGATTCTTTTTAATTCTAATTGGAGCCTTAGCAGGAAGTGCCAGCAACCCAAATGCAAGTGCTAGCTTCTCACTGTGATTCCACAGGCTCTGCTCCTTGTATTCCTCTGCATCATTCACTGCAAATTGAGTATCTGGAACGTATCCCTTCTTAGTAACCAACTCCTTCAGCTTTGCCAACATCTCATAAATCTCATTTGTCCTAGAGTGTGACCTGTCATTGGCTGTAAACACAAAGGTTGAATTCTGAATACCAATCCAGCTACATCCAGGCTCCTTCCTTACACCATTTTTCCCCATCAACCTCCTTATCTCATCCGCTTCTTTCAGCTTCCCGTCTCTTGCATACATATTAGCAAGCATCACATAGTTTCCTGAGTTAGTAGGTTCAATTTCAACAAGTTTTTCTGCTGCTATCCTCCCCATTTCAAGATTCCTGCGATTCCTACAAGCGGAAAGTAGAGCTCCCCACACTGATGGCCCGGGTTTCATAGGCATTGACTCAATGAATTTCATAGCCTCTTGTAGTTGACCAGCACGGCCAAGAAGGTCAACCATACAAGCGTAATGTTCAGGACCAGGCTCAAGACTGTGCAAAGCAGTCATGGAATTGAAGTAAGAATACCCTTCTTTTACCTTTCCAGTATGCCCACAAGCTGACAGAACACACACAAATGTAATGTATTCTGGTTCTATTCCTTCTTGTAGCATACGCTCAAAAAGTTGAATCGCTTGGTTTGCATAGCCATGTTGTTGGAAGGCTGCAATCATAGCTGTCCAACATACTACATTACAATTGACAATTTCTTCAAACACCTTGCGAGCATCTACCAGACTTCCACACTTACCATACATGGTTACCAGTGAACTTGATATGCATACATTTGTGTGAAACCCAGTTTTTGTCACCTGATTATGAATCAAAACACCTTGGTTTAATGCTGCAAGGTTAGCACAGGCATGAAGAGCAGTGGAAAACGACACTTCATCAGGAGACACCCCTTTCTTCCTCATCATCCAGAAATACTCACAAGCTTTCTCAAAGTTGTCACTCTGAACAAAGCCCATAATCATCACATTCCATGTTACTACATCTCTATCGCTAGTCATTGTAAATAGCTTAATGGTCTCTCCGGCAGAACCGCACTTGTTGTACATGTCCATGAGGGTGTTTTTCACATAATCTAGAGCCACCAAACCGCGCTTGATCGCAAGCCCGTGAATTTGCTTTCCAGTAACCAGCCTATCATCTCCCATGTTAGCACACGCATTCAACACACTTGAACAGCTGACATCATCTGGACGTAGGGACACCTCACTGAGCACTCCCTTAAAGCTCAAAATAGCTCTGTCATACAGCTTGTTCTCCAAGTACCCTACAATCATCGAATTCCAAGACACTAAGTTTCTCTCAGACAATTCATCGAACATCTTCTCAGCAGATAGCATATCAAAGCACTTCGCATACATGTCGATCATAGCACTTCCTACATAAACATCGTCCTCAAATCCATGTTTATTTACCAGACCGTGAATCTGTCCACCGATCAAAGGATTCGAAATGCTCGCGCAAGCCGGCAGTACAGCAGAGAAGGTGAAGTGATTTGGGTACAACCCAGAGCACCTCATTTTATCAAAAGCAGACAACGCCTCAAAGGACATTGCATTGCGAGATAACTGACTTATAAGTGTGGTCCAGGAAATAATAGTTTTGTGATCATCAGGCATTTTTGAGAACAAAAACATGGTTTTTGCGATGTGCCCACATTGGGCGTATAGCTTGAGCAGGGAGTTGACAAGGAAAGGGAATCTTGTATATCCATTGAGGATAATTTGGCCGTGTATTTGAACAGCGTGCTTGATTGTTTTCCTTTTAGTTTGCGAGAAGATGTTGAGCAGATTGTTGAAATCCGTCGGAGTTGTGTTGGCAGAAAGAGATGAAATTTGACGGTATAAATTGGGGAGCGATCCGGGGAAAATCTTACAATGAATTGGCAGGAAATGAAGTTTCATGGGAAGCTTTGATGGATAGGTAGCTCAATGATGTAGAAATTGTGCCAAAAAGAGGAATTAGGGTTATAAAATTCTAGAAATCAATCATCCAACCCGGAAATCGATCACCTGAAAGTGAAACTGAGACGAAGCGAGTTTTTTTTCCCGCCCTTTTGATGGAGAGATTTGGGGCTTTCTTTTGCTGTGGAATTATGGAGTCTGTTGGGCCATTCCAGCTCATTTACTAGGCCCAATAAGTAGGTTAAACATTTTGGGCTTTGCAGTCCACGCCGGTAAAAAAATATAGGAGGATATTATACTATAGAGTTGAGAGCAAAACTCTTAGGTATTGTTTCACTTGTAGTTAGAAAGGGATTTTTGGGTATAAAGTGATTTTTAGTGTCTTGAAAAAGCTAAAAAGTAGAAAAAGTTGCACGGATTTCAAGAGTATTAAAAGTGATTTTTGGATAGAAAGGAATTTTGGGAGGAAAATAAAACAAACCCTTATTAACCATTCAAATTAATTACTTATCTTTACAGACTTCATTTGTGATTAATCAAGTCTGTAAAGATAAGTAATTAATCAATGCTTCATGTGAGTTGTGGCATTGCAATGACATAAATTAATGTCAACCTCGAATATTATTCTCTACTTCCGATCACTTTGTTATTATTTGGAATTATTTTACAAGGAAATAATTAATTAATATGAAAGCCAAACTATGTAATTCGATAGATCTCTCCATAGATCAATGTATACTTCGATGGGCTTATTGGCTATTGCATATTATTCATGTTTCTATAATCAAGTTTAATTAACTAATGAACAGTTTAACGAGTTTGTAATCACGCGACCACAAGTCGCGTCACACTAATGAATATAAATTGGCAATCACTTAATTTGATCTAAGTACATTGCCTAGTTTAGTGAGAGCCAAATCACAGATGAATAAGGTTTAATGACAAATAATCTCTTATTACCAATTTTGGTTCATTAATGTGGGCTGCAAATATCAAGACTATGCTTTGAATTTGGAATAAATGTGACACTGGAGTGTAAAAATGGCGCCTAATTTCAAATCAAACCTTAATTGGAAAACTTTACATTTTCTTCCTTAATTTTTCTTTAATTTTTTACAAATTAAAAAAAAAAAACAGAATAGTTGTATGTGGACATAACAACTCATGGGTAAGATTAATGACTTAATATGGCCCTCCATTTGCTATTTCAAACTTTTCACAAAAGATCCATATTGTCCTTGTCAAACGTAATTCTTGATATTATAATATTACTCATATTCTAATATTCACGCGTATATCAGATATCAGATCTGAGTATAATTCATATACATGTATCTCATATTTCAATATTAATACCATGAAGGGTGCTTGTGCCAAATTCACAGCAAATTGCAATTAAATAATAGCGGCCAAAGTAATTCCGCGTTTTCAATCTTTATCTAAAATTTCAAATTTCAAACTTTTCTTTTCTATTGATTTCAAATATCTCCCAAATAAATACATTAAATTTATTTCTAAAAATTCTCCTCACTAAGCCGCCATAAATACCATTTTCCTCACGTACGCTACTCACAAGAGAGGAGAAGAAAATAGCGATTGTATGCAAATTGGTTTTACTTGTTAGATTTTCGTGTGTTTCAGGACCATGACAAGGAAGAAGGTGACATTGGCTTACATCTCGTGCGACTCGGCGAGGAAGTCAACGTACAAGAAGAGAAAGAAGGGGCTTTTGAAGAAGATTGACGAGCTCTCCACGCTCTGTGGGGTGGAGGCATGTGTTGTGATGTACAGCCCGTACGAGCCCGAGCCTGTGGTGTGGCCTAACCGAGAGAAAGCCAAGAAGGTGGTGGAGAAGTTTCGGCAGCTGCCAGAGATGGACCAACACCGGAAGATGTACGATCACCCGGCGTACCTGAAGCAACGTGTGAACAAGGCCTCCCAACAGTTGGCGCGTCTCCAGCGTGAAAACCGCGAGCGTGAAGTGGCGCTTGCCATGTACGGCTGCCTCGCTGGCAAGCGCATCTTGGACGGACTCACCTTGCTGGATCTCAATGACCTTGGTTGGATGGTTGAGCGGACTATCAAGGAGGTCAACCTTAGGCTCGAAAAATTAAGGCGGGAGAGGAATGACAACACTAACGAAAATAATAATGATGAAAATGATAATCTCCAAAACGACGTCGTTGCTAAGGAACCCCATCACCAGGCGATCGTTCAGCCAGGAGCTCCCGATCCGAATCCTCCTTCTTTGATGGCTCTGCCGCCGCCGCCGCCTGGATTCTATGGGTTTCGGGGTGAAGAGGTGGGCCCGGGGCTTGGACAGTTTTTGGGGCTAGGGTTTGGGAAAAGTACTACTGACATGAAGATGCAAATGGGCCCCACTATGTGGCCAATGGGGCAATATTATCAAATGGCGCTCAATGGGTTCGACGGTGCTAGTGGAAGTGGCAGTGGATACGGTGCAACTGCTGGTGACAACATGTCAGCGCCGTTTGGGGCTTTCTTTCATTAAACTAGTTCATGCAAGCATGCATGTTTTTCTTTTTGCAATTTTTATTTTTCAATAATTCTAGCTAGATTTTTCTTGGCCATGTGCAAGAATGTTGTGTTTTGTTTTGGCCGAGAAAAGGAGAAGGGAGTTGCATTGTTGCTTTGATTTGTAGCAGTTTCGGTTTCGTGTTTTTTTTTTAACTTGAACTTCTTTTAATTAGTAGTGTTGTATCATGCATGAGTCATGTTTGTTCTTCTAATCAGTTAATAAAAAACTAGTGAGCTTCTAGTTGTCCTTATTTCCTTGTCGTTCAATATGATGTGCATGTTTGGTATAGTACATAAACTCTCTTAACATAATTTGATATGGCATAAGTGTAAGTGAAATTTTATTAAACTAGGATTGAATTGTATTGTAGAGGTTAGAATTAAGTTAATCGAATCTAGTGCTCGGTAAAACTTTATCGGATGCATGTATTCTTCAACATATCTTACGAGCAAATTTTACTAACTATATATTGACCATGATCGATCGAAGTATCAAAGTGGTGGTAGTTTATATGATGAATCTGTGACGTTGTTGAAACTATGTAGGCAACATTTTAGCAAACTAAGTTAGGGTTTAAGATGTCATTTGTTCATGTTCTTAGCCTTATTTTAGTTGAAACTCTTGATAGTGAAAATTATAATCTAGCATTTTATGCATATTAATTCGTTAATTAAGATCATATTAAATTTTTAATGTAAATTGTATTCTCTTCATTCTGGGTGGAGAATAATACATATATAGACAAAAACATCATAAGTAGAGGATAAAATATACGACATAAATACAAAAATAAAGAATAATTTGTGTAAATAAATTGTAGATACGATGAAAAACGCGAAGATGTCGGAGATATAGCAATAATGTAAGTACATATATCGACAAAAAAACATACTTCCTTCGATTGGAAAATTCCACGATAATGTTTGAAGCAATAAAATGTCATTCATTTAAGATCATTTTTTAACTTTAGAGGTTAATTACCGTAGGAAAAATGACTTATTTTTTATTGAAAAAGCAAATGTTGACTATAGATTAATTAAATATTCCTTAAATGTCAGTGTTTTTTGATAAACTTGAATTTTCTAAAACGTCTTAATTTTCTAAAACCCACTAAATGTCGGGCGGGTTCGGGTTCGGTCGTTTCGGGTTCGGTTTCGATATGAGTCACGGGTCAATCGGGTCGGGTTGTAGTGGGTTTTCGGTCATGTCGGGTTGACCAGCGGGTCTAAAATATCCCTTTTTAGGATTATTAAAATTAATTTTTAATTAAATAATAATATTTCATTATAAAATAATATTTTCATTTATTTTAATAATAAAATATATTATAATTTTCAAAATAAATTTTAAAAATTGGCCAACCCAATGGATTTTGGGTTCTATCGGGTTCGGTTGATTTCGGGTTTCGGGTTCAAATTTTCGGGTATTGTCCCTAAAATTATCGGGCGGTTCAAGTCGAGTTAGTGGGTTCGGTCAGCTTTTGACAGCTGTAGAGAGAGTACATATAAATTATATTATGACTAAAATATACACATTGAGGAGGTCGAGTAATAGTGGAAAAAATCATACAAAAAGGATATGCGACATATATATCCTAAGAGAGGATACATATAGCAAAAAATGCAAAGAATGATAATCTCTAAGAGAGGATACATATAAACAAACGGAGATATGACAAAAAATGCAAAGATAGTGGATACATATAGCAATCCTATGCATTTCTACTACCATGTCTATTGTCAATTAATGATAATCTCTATTAATCCAACATAAAACAGGCCAAAATGTTCAATACGAGGATTCCTTTGTGTATAAATGATTGAGCATCAGGAACTCTTTATGATGTTGAAAGACGACTTTTTTTCTTACAAAAAGTGGTATATATGTTTCTCATCATGAGAAGTACATTCCAATAACTATTTAATGCTTGTACGTACTGTTATTCGAATTATGGTTGTAAATTTTTATTTGGTTTCTTAGATCTGAATTTTGATTGGTAGCATATCCTATTATCTTTTTCTTTCTACACTATCGCTATAAAATAGTGATATCTAACTCAAAAGCTAAAAGTGTACGCTTATTAGATATTTTTACATTGGATGACTTAGGACAAAAATGTAGCCTACTTACTAATCAATAATTGTAATATTAACTCATTCTTTCTTTGACAAAAAATTAAGTCTAAATTCTCTCTTAAGTGTTATTTAATTTGTATCCACCATTATTATTTTTCCTTATGCAATATGTTTTGTTGGGATAGTATTAGAAATTATCAAGTTTCGAATACTAGATCAATGTTTGTTCTATGAGTTAATATGACCATCTATATATTTCAAAGAAAAAAGGAGGGCTAGGACTTAGAAGGCAAAACAAATGAATGAATCCCTACAAATGCGACTACTATGGAAAATTCTAGCGGAACCAGATAATATGTGGGTAAGGGTAATAACAGAAAAATACTTAAAAACTACGAAATTACTGGAATACAGTAACACTAGAAATGGTTCATGGCAATGGGGTAAATTAATAAAGTTAAAAGAAAAGTTTTTAAAAGGTTTAATATGGCAAATTGGTTATGGGGAAACGATTCGTTTTTGGAAGGATCACTGGGTCACAAATCAACCATTAATGGAAATGTGTCAGATTCCCCCGCATGTAGATGCCAATGTAACGATGTCTAGGTATATAGATATAACTAGCCAATGGAAAGAAAATGAGCTTCAAAGTATATTGCCACCTGAATGGGTCGCAAGAATAATGTCAATCACAATTCCGAAAACCCAGTTTAGAGATAGATTATACTGGTTCCCGAGTAAAAACAGGTGGTTTACCACACATTCGGCTAATGCACTCATTTCGAACGAGGAAAGCATGCCTGATTGTACGTTCAACTAGATATGGAAATTAGATGTAAGCCCAAAAATTAGAATGTTTCTATGGAAAATATGTATGCAAGGACTACCAACCAAAGACAAACTCCTTCAGAGACATGCCGCAGTGACTTCCGAATGTCCTCTATGTCATCATACCATGGAAACATCTAAACATATTTTTCTGCAATGCCCGTATACTCTAAGAACTCTATATAACAGTGATCCAATGATTGTAGACACAATTGACCGAATTGTAAGAACAGACTCAGACACCCTAGCATGTATACAAATGTTGAAAGATCAAACAATTCCTATGAAATTTAATGAATTGGTTATAGGATGGTGGAGCATTTGGTACTACAGGAATAGAACAATTTTCAACCAAACTAGTGATGGACCAGCTATGACTATTGAACAATTTATAAAACAACAGATTCGAGCTTGCGAAAATGTGAAAAGATTTAACAATGAATATGAACCCGACCCAAAGCCACAGGCGCGTAGGTTACATACAAGAAAGAATAAGAAATGGACCAAACCAGAAGATGGATTGTAAAGATTAATTTTGATGGATCAAAGAAGAACACTGGGATGGCCACTGCATGGTACGTTATTAGGGACCATAATGGAAAAATTATTACGATGAATGCGGTTGTAGATAAATTTTGGGACGTTGTCCAAGCAGAAGCAAGAGGTATGTACGGAGTTGTTTGCGAAGCGAGAAAAAGAAACCTGTATAAGATTATACTCAAAGGAGACAGCCTAATAGTGATAAATGTACTAAAATTTAGTAAGTCCTGCCCATGGAGAATAGAAATGATGATCTCGGACACAATGGTTCTCTTACAGTCCTTTGAGGTAGTCAAATTTGCACATGTACCTCGTGACTGTAACAAAGTGGCGGATTTGATTTGTGGACTACGTCACTTTAGTAGTCTTTCACAAATTCAAACACATTCAGGACTACGAGTCCTCATCCACAAGGATGCGCTAGGTTGACCTCAAGTCAGCCTAATTCTTTCCTACTAAAAAAAATGACCATCTAAATGTTTCAGGGAAATATAGATGTCACATGATTGTCTTGCTCATCAAGGAAAGAAGGGTATAATCGTCCATAAATATATCCATCGTATAAGGGTATAGACATCTATAGGAATCATGTCTTGCACCCCAAAGAGAAAAGGATAAGATAGTAATTTGTGTCCTTTGCAAGGACAAGTGCCAAAATCCACTCACTATATAGATAAGAATGACCTAGGGTTCGGTGCCGCGATTAAGTGAGTAGTGAAAAAGACGATTTGCAAGGACAAGTGTTCGATCTCGACGGTGAAAAAGACGATTTCAAAGCTAAAGGGAATTACGATGAAAATCACAAGGGTTTGGTACTTTTGCTTGATTGATTGTGTTCGCTTAGGAATTAGGTTGATAGATTCATTAGTGTTGCTAGAGTTTGGTGATTGCTAGTAACATAGAAGTTCGAGTCTAGCCATTGTAACTAAGGAACAATTCAATAAGAAAAGTAGCCATTCAAAATCCTCTAAGGAGGTAGGTTTACCCGCTTGACTAGTTGGTCAAAGTGGGGTTGTTATATAAAGGAACTTTGTCCTTGTGTTCACTATCTGTCTTTGCGTCCAGCTTATTTAAATTCTACCCTAAGGAATAGTTCCTAGAATGGTGCCTTAACTCTTTACTATCTAACGTAATCATCAATCCAACAATTGGTATTAGAGCCCAACTCTAGATTTTGCGTTAAGTTTCAAGATTTCAAGGATGTTTACAAATCTAACTGCTATTGCTTTCGGGAACAACAAGCCGCCAAGGTTTATCGAAGGAAGGTTTGAGAGATGGCAATTCCTCATGAAGGATTGGATGCACAATCACGACTATCAAGCCTAGATGTTCATCGAGAAAGAAAACTTCACCATCAACGAAGCCATTAGAGATGATCTCAAAGTAAATGTTGAATCTCCCATGTTCCTTGAATGAGTTCAAGGTGACATATGTGGGCCTATAACACCGCTATGTGGACCATTTAGATATTTTATGGTGTTGATCGATTCTCCAACATGATGGGCACATGTAAGCTTGCTCTCAACGTGAAATGTTGCATTTACAAGGCTTTTAGCCCAAATAATTAAACTACGAGCTCATTTTCCTAATCAACCAATTAAAAGAATCAGGTTAGACAATGCAGAAGAATTTACATCAAGTCTTTTAATGACTATTTTTCATTGATTGGTATAGTGATTGAGCACCCAATAGCTCATGTACACACACAAAATAGCCTGGCAGAGTCGTTGATCAAGCGCTTAGAGGTAATAGCTAGAACAATGCTAATGAAGAATTATTATCATCCTCAACTTGGGTTTCTACAATTTTGCATGTTGATGCTTTAATTAGACTTCGATTGACCGCATATAATAAGACGTCCCCCTTACAACTTATCTCTGGAAGAGAGCTTGATATCTTATATTGAAATCTTTGGTTGCGCATTGTATGTCCCTATTGATCCCCCATAACGAACTAAAATGGGGCCAAAAAGGAGTTTGGGAATATATGTGGGGTTTGAGTCCCCATCGATTGTAAAAAAACTAGAGCGAATGAGAGGTATTTTACTTACAGCTCGATATGAAGATTGTCATTTTGATGAGACAAAAATCCCAACTCTAGGGGGAGAAGAGAAGGAGATACTTCAGAATGAGATTGTCTAGAATATAAATTCTCCATCATTTTTAGATACAAAAACAAATGAAAGTGAACTAGAAGTTCTACGGATCTTACATTTGCAAAACATAGCCAATAGGCTACTAGATGTGTCTATAGATGCCAAGAAAGTGACAAAGTCACATATACCACCTGAGAATGCACTAGCTTGTTTGGAGATTCTATATGTAACTCCAAACAAACACATAGCAAATTATTCTCAAGCACGCTAGAAGCGTAGGAGACAATTGGGCTCTAAGGAAAATATTCTCCAAAAAAGGAAAGAGAATAACTTATCAAAAAGATGATGATATGTCAATTGGAAATAAACATGTAGATAGAGGTCATGAAGAAATTTTATCTAAAGACTCTAAAACTAAATAGAATGACCTTGTCAACAATTTTGAAATGTCGATTAATTATGTAAGTATCAGTATAGTCTGGCACCAAGAAGATGTAGTCATTGATGATATTTTTGCTTATTCAGTTATCATGGAAGAAGATGACAATGATCCCCAAACAATGGAAAAATGTCAACATCGAAATGATTGGGAAATCTATAATAAAGTAATACAACCGAAGTTGGATTCTTTAAATAAACGAGGTGTTTTTGGACCTATAGTTCCAACACTAGAAAGTGTACAACCAGTCGGCTATAAGTGGGTGTCTATACGAAAATGAAATAATCATAATAAGTTGTCAGATACAAAGCTCGACTAGTTGCACAAGGTTTTTCACAAAATACTGGAGTGGATTACATGGAAATATATTCACTTGTAGTGGATGCAACAACACTCTGATTTCTCGTTGTTTTAGCCATTGTTGAACGACCTAAGATGCAACTCATGGATGTGGTAACAACATGTCTATATGGGTCACTAGATACCAATATATACATTAAATACCAAAAGGATTAAGAATACTTGAAGCATTTGAATCAAAACCACGTCACATGTATTCCATTAAGCGTAAAAGATCGCTATATGGATTGAAGCCATCAGGTAGAATGTGTTATAATCGCCTTAGCGGATATATACAAAGACAAGGATTTGTGAGTGATCAAATAAGTCCATGTGTGTTCATAAAAACAAAGACAGGTTATGTAATCATAGTTGTTTATGTTGATGATTTAAATATTATCGAAACTTTAGAAGAGATTTGATTAGCAGTTGATTATTTGAAAACAGAATTTAAAATGAAGAACTTAGGAACTACCAAGTATCGTCTCGAGCATATAGAGAATGGAATCTTTATCCATTAAACAGATTATACATAAAAAGTCCTAAAACGGTTTAATATGGATAAAGCGCATCCATTAAGTACACCGATGGTAGTAAGATCGCTAAATGTGGAGAAAGACCCATTTCGTCCCCGATAAGAAAATGAAGAGATATTAAGTCTTGAAGCGCAATATCTTAGTGCAATTAGTGTATTAATGTATCTTCCTACTAATACCCGACCTGATTTAGCTTCTACGGTAAATTTATTAGCAAGATACAATTCAACACCAGTAAAAAGACGTAGTGGTGATAAGCAAATTCTGCGTTATTTATATGGAACAAGTGATATGAGGCTATATTTTCAAATGTCCAACGGAGGGAAATTTAGAGGATTAATTGGCTATAGTGATGTTGATTATCTATCTGATCCATACATAGCCATTTCACAAACAAGGCGCTTATTCATGTACTGTGGAGTAGTCATTACATGGTGTTAAACAAAGCAAATCATAGTAACCACATCATCAAACCATTTAGAGTTGGTCCTCTTGTACAAAACTGGAAGAGAAAGTGTGTGGCTTAGATCTCTTATACACCACATTCAAACATCTTGTGGATTAAAGTCAGAAGCTGAAAACCCAGTAGTTACATATGAAGGTTATATCAAGAGTGATCGGGTCAAGCAAATATTACTGAAATTTTTCTCTACTCATGAGCTTCAAATCAAAGGTAAGATTGATGTTCAATAGATTCAATTAAACAAGAACTTAGAAAATGTTTTCACTTATGCCTTGCCTACCATAGTCTTCAAACAACTCATACACCTTTTATAAATGTGGCACGAATAAAGGGGGAGTAGTACATATGCACTCTTTTTCCTTAGTTTGATTTTTATCTTAATGGATTTTTCCATTCAAGGTGTTTAATAAGGTAGTTAGTGATGTACATCCAAGAAGGTTGTTATAATATTATTGTATTATTTGATGTACAAATAAAACCCTAGATTTGGCTTTATCCCTAAGGCATGTACTCTTTATATAAAGGCCCTTATGGGTATCCTAATAAGACCACACAAGAATTTCTACGCTCTTTCTTATTTTCTTATTCTTCTTTTCTCTCTCAAATTATAACATAGACGTATTTTTCCCGAATTATTTGCGTATTTTTCAAAAAAAAATATGTTTCTGGGGGATGTTCATAAAAATAGCTTTATGTGCATCAAAACTAGTTGAATATGCATCGATTTTTATGAACACTGTGCATCGTTTTTAAACTTTTTTTGTTATTTTATGTTAGCTATGTGTATGAAATACTATAGGTAGCTACTTTTAATGCACATCTTGTTAGTTTCGTGCACATGCATAAATTAGATATACTTTTTGGTTGTTTTGATGCACATACGGTTAGTATTGATGCACATACATAAATAAGATGTAGTAACCCTACATGCACATGTTAGGGAGAATTATGTAAATTCCCTTATTTTTGGTTAATAAAATATATTTAGAAATTATAATTGCTTCATTTTATTACAAAAAGAAGTTACCAAATACCTTTCATAAAGTTTTTTGGATAAATAGACCTTACCCAAAAGGTCATAAATCATACCCAACAATAAAAAGATATAAAAGAATTTTTGAATATATTGCTAATTTTTTTCTAAAATGTTTAATTGAATTATTTGCAAAGTTTATCTTAGTTAAGTATACTTGATTTATAAAATTAGAGTAAAAATACAAATAAAAAACTTAGAGTACTAGGGCCTGTGTGCCACTTTTTCAAACTCGAGGGGTCGTTTTTATAATTAAAGAGAAATTTATTCAACATGATAGTGTTCTTCGTGCTCAAGTAGGGACTTGATCTTCAAATGTTTGTTTCTCAGCAAAAATCGAATCCAAAAGGTCTTCAATTCTCCCCATTCAATGATATTCAAAACACCTCATTTAATTATCGAAATCTCAACTGATTTGAGCTTGAATTTCACTGAAGAATAAACGAATCGAGTTTTTCGAAATAATTTTGTATTGATTCGAATTACGACCACCTCGAATTGTCACTTAAATAGGATCGCAATCCTCCTATTCTACTTAAATAGGATCGCAATCCTCCTATTCTTCCCACTCGAAAACCCACTCTTACGTCAAATCCTTAATTTTTTTTATTAATTTACTTTTTTATTTTACGCTAAAAACACGCCATTTTCACCTACGAAGTCGGGTCATGCTCGTGAAAAATAGAGGTTTTTCGACTGGTGTTTCGATAATTGTCGACGTCTCTGTCAAACTCTTCCCGCGTTGTTTCGAATAGAAGCCCTCCCATCTTGTTCCGGTTCCAAAACCATTAGCCCTGAGCCCAACCATCATTGAATTTCGCCGCACCATCGTACATCGCTTCTGCCTCTGTTTTATGCATGCGTGTCTGTGAGAGATGTAGGAGAAGGAGGGGCCCACAAGACCTACCAGGCCTGTCTACCCTCTCCCTTGCCTTTTTTAGGGGGTATTTTATGTTATTTGGATATTTTTAATTTTATAAATAATGTAGATTAATTTTCAAAATGTGTTTACATAAGATTCAAAATGTTAAATAGTATAATAAAAGTTAATTTATAAAATATTACATATTATGAGTAAGATTAAACATAATATGATTTATGTAATCAAAATGTTAGGTTATGTTATATAAAGTTGTGAGAATTTATATCTTAATAACCATACATCAATAATTGGGACGTTATTAATGTGTAAAAACACAATTTTTAATAAATTATCAATTTGGGCGAGCCATAAGGACATGGAAATTCTGAAAATGCTAATGTTGATCATGACTCGACCCGTCTCTGTAATAACCGCTAATTTTGCTATATATTTTTTTTATAATTTATGAAAATTAATATCTTTTTCGTTAAAAATAATAGATTTATTTTTCATACCGTATTCTCAAAAAGGTAGTTTAAAAAAATAAAGAAATTCTTTTGAAATAATTTTAGTTAATAAAATTCCCTAAAGCTTGCTAGTTTTAAAATGGTGGAAATTGGGGATAGGTTGAACAAAAATCTAATTTTTTTTTAAAGTGAAGTGCAAAAGGCCGGGATTGAACCCGAGACCTCTCGGGTCAAGCTTCCCACACTCTCCTTCCCCCAACCACTATACCAAGCTGATTTCTCTGTTATCTAACCCTTATACTTAAAGTTTAAACCCACTCTTTCCATGGCTTTCCCCAAGAATCATCGGTTCTTCCCCTTGCCCATTCCGAGCCTTTAACCGCAGGTCGGTCGCCAGAGACGCCCTGCCTTCCGCATGCGCTCCCCTCCTTTCATATCACCTTTCTCCATTCCCCATCCTTTCTCACCTTCCCAAAGATTTTAGCCCTTTGGCCTAGAGGAGAGGGCCATCATTAACCTACCATTGGAGGGTTTCTTTGGGCTATTTAAAGGGAGGAAGGTGTTGGAGAAGGAAGCCACAAGCCCTTTTCTGCTTTCTCTCTCTCTCTCTCTCGGTTCAATCATTCTAAAGCCACACATAAATTTCCAGAATTTCAAATCTGTTTTTTTTTTCAATCTTCTTCTTCTTCTACCCCTTTCTCCTCTTTTCTCTCGTTTCCGGCCACCAATACGCCGTCTCACCCCGCCACCTAACTCGCCGGAAATCGCGCGCCGCCCCGCCCGAGTCGCCGGAGCCGGTCGTCGTCGTCGTCCCTGTACTCCTTGCTGCTCTGCTGCTGGTCTGTGCGCACGAGGAGAAGACGAGGAAGCTGCAATTGAAAAGGCTGTTGGGCTGACTTCTCTCTTAGACTGCCACCTTGCTGATTGGGCCGAGAAGAACATAGAGAAACATGCCCATTTTCTCTTTTTGAGTTGGATCAACAGCCTTGCTAGCTGAAATAGGATGACACTTCGACCCATATCTCTTCGTTCAGCCCATTTCATTAGCCCAAGTCCCGTTCTTCTTATTGGTATAATTCCGACCCTTATTTAATTACCTACTATTTTATTAAAAATTATTTTATTAAAAATTATAATGGATTCGAGAATTTACATAAAATCTATTCTTGGAATTTATAAAAATGATTTATGAAAAATAATTCATGCACGCCCACTTAGAGTATTTATAATTTTAATAAATTATAAATAATCCCCTCAAATAATAATATTAAGGGAAATAATACTATGAGGCGTGTTTAGATTATATTATTCGAAAATAATAGTTTAAGATAACTCCCTTAAATAAAAAGGGGTTGTTCTAATAAGTTAAGATAGAAACGAAATAACGAAGTTTAATATTTCGTTTCTATAATGTGAACCTCGGACTAGGTCTAACTCTCGAGAAGCTCTTCGTTCGCGATCTTACGGCCTCACATGAGTTCTACCTGAATCGTAAGGCAAGTGGATGGACCTCTTGCCCTTCTCTTTTATTAAATGTGGATTTATGCTCCATTTAATATTCATGTTTGTTTGAGAACAACTTGTTTGCAATAAATGAACTTAGGTTATTTATTGCTTAGTGATAACTACCTCGTTAATCTTATTATTATTATTCGTTACATTAGTACTGGACTTTAGGACCGATGTTTGCGGCCCTTGCTTGTTTAGAGTGTCTCGTTTAGAGACCTTCCTTGGAATAGTATAGAATAAGGTGTTAGACATAAGTCTACGAACACCTTTTTATAACATCTTTATATATAAGTCATGACTCTACTCTTACCCCGTTGACTAAAGTCTTAAGCAATGACGAAATAGAAAGGTTTCGTCTAAAGTCTAAAGCAATGTCACACGAAAAATAAATGTTGGTTAAAGTCTTAAAGCAATGTCGAAATAAGAAGTTCGTCTAAAGTCTTAAGCAATACCACATAACATAGAAATTTCGGCTAAAGTCTTACGCTATGTCGCATTTCAACTTCTCAAATTAGGCTCAAGTCTCCTGCTATGCCGAAATTTTCCGGAATCATGAACTAGGCTAGAGTTCTCGCTATGCCTATTCAATTCACTAGTCAAAGTATACTATTGTATACTTTTCGAGATAATAAATTTCTCAATCTATTTTGTCGTGAACCACACTCATGTGGTATTCTACGTCCAAAAGAAATCTCGTATTTCTTTTCGTTCATGTAATAACTGTGTTTTTTAAGGATATTTTTGAATTTTTCTCGGATATCCTTTTAACCTCTTTGTCCGTTTTAACGCTTAATCCGATATTTTGTTGGAGATTAAATCCTAGAAAATTTTTGGTGATATCCTAAAATCATAAAGAAATGATTTTATGGATCGGTGTGAATTCAAGGATTTTTCAGTGGAAAAAGAATATTTATTGGATAAGCCGTCTTTTTAATTATGTACTATAAAGGATTTAAAATACGAAACGGAAGCCTTAAAAGTTTAAGGTAGCGTGATAAAATCATGGAAAATTGATTTTATTGGTCTACATAATTTACGGGACGTTTTGTATTTAGTAAGTTTTTCCATCCGAGGTACATAATTTTACCGCTTTAACGCGAATTCCGTTCCGAGACGGGTTTTATTTTAAAACTCATCTCTTCTCTGCCTTAATAAGGAAGGAACCAGAGAGATATATTCAGGAAGGAATATCGATCAAGGAAAAGGTAAAACAGAGGAGGAGAGTGAACGAGAGAACGACGGACTCGGTTGCCGATTTCTTCACCGTCGGCTACCTCTTCTCCTCCGCCTTCTCTGCCCCGTCCACCACCCTCTCCTCCGCCTTCTCTTCTTCCTCTCTGGGTTTTGTTGGGTGTTGCAGCTGCAAAGAGGAAGCAGAACCAACGAGAGATTCAGGACGACAACGAACTCGGGAAGAAGGAAGTTTTCGAATCGTTACTATCGGCGATCACCCACTGCTCCGACCACCACCCACCACGAGGGACACCACCGGGCAACACCCAGCCACCCTTGGGGTTGGAGATCGAGCCACTATTGAGCCAAACGAGCCATAGGCTCAAGTGAAGGTAATTACGATCGAGATTAATTAGCGATTTGGTTGAGGAGCCACTTTAAGGACCTTTTGGTTCCGCTTTGCTAATTAATTTTGAAATTTTTATAACCTTAACGTTTTTACGGTCTTGTAGGTTCAAACCGCTCGTGAAACGGACGTCCGGATCTTCAGTTATAGCGAATACAAGTTTTAACATCGATTGGCAGGTAAAGGACTTCGGACACTTACTCAAGATTCGTTGTTAATCAGTTTGATCCGAGATTTGGTCACCTTTAAGAACTGTTACTAATGAACAATTTTTATTTAGAAAATTGTTTCAAAAGTGAAACGGTTAGTTAGTTATAAATTCGCCAAGATGGCTCCTTAAAGCATGATAACTAAGGATTATTTATAAATCGATATTCGGAAATCAAGTCGTTATCGATTAAGAAATTGTAGAATTTGAGTATACAACTAAGAAGTGTATCCTTGAGCTCGTTGTTGAGAAATCCTTTTTTTATATTTGACAGAAGGGTGTAAAGATTACTGTTGAATTGCTAAGGACGTTGAGCACGCCTTCTAAGGCAAGTGGACGGATCTCTCTTACTTTATGGTTATTAAATGAGGAATTGAATTCCATTTGATCTTCATGTTGGGAATAATTTGTGTGTTGAATAAAGTTTGATAGGTTGTTATTTTGTTAGAAATAACGACTATGTCGTTATTCCAGTTTTTGCGCTAGAACTGAACTTAGGACCGTTATGGGATCTTGTATGTTTAGCTGTCTCATGCTGAGACATTGTTGTGAATTAAAATAGCTAGAGATGGGAGTTTAGACTCCAGAATATCTCTTTAGTGGTCCTATGCTGAAACACTGTTGTAAAATAGGTAGTTCAGGGGTAGGAGCTGAGTCTCCAATGACCTCTTTATAACAAAGTCTGTATTGGGGGGCGTAGCTTGCTAGCGGATCCCAATATTGGAGTCATGACTCATGTCTCACTTCACGTTGAAGGAGGACAATGGTGCACTCTAGCTAAGTGCAAAAGGAACTGATGTGGGTCAAGTGGTCACGGATGAAATAGGCCCTCTCACCCTGACGACATCAGTTACAAGGAATTTATCGGCAGTAGTTGGGTCGATTAAAAGTTAGTTAAATGAAGGTGTAATGTGAAAATCATAAAGTGAAGAGAGTGCGATAGGCACGATAATGTATCTGAATGGTTAGTTCTTTTGATAACCGTTCTTGCTCCTGATTAAGAATGATTCTTAATCAAACTTTGATGAAGTTAAGCTGATTAGTCGTTGAAGACGGTTGTGGATGTTGGGTGGTTAGTATAAGTTTCCATCAATCGTTTATGCTTCTTAAAGAAACCACAAGTTGTGGTGTTCTCTCTCTTGAATATGCAAGTCTCCTTCTTTTTCTCTTTAAGACTGCCAACTGTTGGATCATAATCCGAGCCTAGTCGAATTTTGATGCCAATATGTTTAGTCACAACCATAAGAACCAAGTTAGTTTCTCCACTTGCTTAGTCTTTCATTAGACTAACCCGCCCATCTTCTTTTCTTTTATATGGTCGGCTGGTGTCCACCGTTGGTATACGACACATCAGGCTCTTCTTGGAAGTTGATTCAAGAGGTGGATCCAAAGGTTTGAAGCTTCAAAAGTTGAAGAAAGGTTTCCAATGGCTATACTTGAGTGAAGATCTTGGTTAAGTTGCTGCAAAGCGAAGTGGAGAAGAAGTTAAGAACCTATGGAAAACTTTTTAAAGATTTTATTCTAATAGAAGGTTGTTCTATTTATTTATTCTTTTTAAGTTAAGGTTTGTATAAGACCTTTTACTTGTTTTTCCGCTGTAATATTTTACTTGATTTTGTTAGGTTTTAAATGGTTTCTTTTACCTTATTCTAGTATGTTTTATCAGGTTAAAGCCTTGGGTAACTCTGGTTTAGTCCTAAATGGGGTTACTGGCGGTAATACCTCCAAGGTAAGTAAGGGGGTGTTACAGTTCAATAATAGTGTCAGTGTACGCTTTGATAGGACCCCATCCTTTTGGTGTCATATCTCCAAAGAAAGTTCGATTCTTTTCCTCTTGTGCAAGAGTGTTAAATCTGTTCTTCGTGAAATCACACTTTCGTATTACCATAGCTACCTTGAAATTTCGTAGTCTTATTCTTTTCGATGGAAGTATTAATTGTTGGATTATCGACCAATCGCCATCATTGGAGATCGATACCAACATGTTTTGTTAATACCTTAGCCGCCATTCATTTGCTAGTCTTTCATTAGACTAACCCATCCACCCTCTCTTTTCTTTTTCCTTGCATGTTCGGACCTCAGGGTGCAAAGGCGTCTCTCAACGACCGAGAAACCAATAACAAGTGCAATAAGGAGACTTATCAAGAAAGGATTAAATAGCTAAGTTGAAGAAGTCAAGAGGAGGCATGCATTCAAAGAAGTAGTTTCAAGACTCGAAGATCAAGGCAAGACAAGGTTGAAGGAAGGAAAAAATTTCTCCAAGAGCAATGTATCCGAAAGGTGGTGCACCAACTCTATCTCTCTCTTTAAGCCAAGGAATTCATTATCATATGAGTCTTCCTTGAAGCACTCTCGCATTTTCATTATGTCCTTTTTAGAAAACAAGTTGTCTTTCCGTTAGCATATGAACAAATGTAAATAAAATTTTATTGTAATGAACTAATTCTTTTAATAAGATTTCCATTTTTGAGCCAATTACATTTGAGTTATGTGTTTTTAAAGCCTTGGGTGGTTCTGGGTAGATTAATCCGGGATCACTGGCGGTAATATCCCTTAGGATAAAATAGGGGTGTTATAGTCTCATCCATACATAGGGTGCCTTTACAATTTCCAAAAACGTCTGAGTTGCACCTTGTCAAACTTGAGAGGATATTAAAAGTCTTAAACCTTATGTGTCGTGTTTTGAAATGAAATGAAATAAGAAAAGTGTGTTACATAATTAATGAACCAGGGTGGTTAGTACAACTTGGAAAATCGTTCTTGCTCTTGACTAAGTAAAGTCTTTTTTTCAATATGAATTCACGCAACACGTATGCGATGAGGTTAGTCATGACCCAACAAAGTCATATTTCCCTAAGGAACCACAAGTCTTGTGATGTCCCATCTCTTTCTATGCATGCCTCCTTTCCTTTCAAGGGAAGTGTTCTAATTGCTAAATCATTAACATGCTTTCATTCAGAGTTTAATGTTAGTAGTTAGATATGACCATAAGAACCATTCACAAAACCATGCTTGCTTAATTAGTCTGTCCCAAGACAAACCTAGACCGCTTTCTTTCTTTTGTATGGCTGGTCAACTGTCCCCATATGAAAAATCAAATTGCAAGCTTTCAGAGCATACGAAATGATGACCAATGACTTGGATATTTTCTCAATAAAAGTAAGGTTTTCAATGTGTTTGGTTATTATATTTATTTAACTAGATAATGGTTAAGGTCTTTGGGATGTAAGGACCACCAAAACTATTTTCGCATTTAATCATTACTTTTGCATTTGAATTTAATGGTTGTGTTTATGTAAACAGTGATTGATAATATTTATAACTCCTTATTATTATTAGCTATTGTATTTAAGTTTTGTTATTGTAAAGCATTGGTGGCTTTGGATGGTAAATCAGAGGTCATTGGCGTGTAGCATCTCTGAAGGGAAATGAGGACGTTACATAAGATGCACTTTTTCTGGGGTTGTTTTTTATGCACATACAATTGGTTTCAATGCACAAACATATATCTATGTGCATAGTTTTGATGCATATTCTGATAGTTTTGATGTACATATGATCCGTTTTGATGCACGCGCAACCAAGATGCACTTTTTAGTTGTTTTGATGCACACATGACTCATTTTTATACACATAGGCTGATTAGTTTTGATGCACAAATACATATCTAATATACTACTTTTGTTGCACATTATGTCGATTTTAATGCAAATCAGCCAGTTTTGATGCACACACAAACAAGATGATAAAGTTCAGTGAGCCAATATAATGTGGGGTCCACACATTCATTCATGTGCATATGCACGTTAGGTCCAACACACAAGCCCATGGGGTTTAATCCTAAAACCAAATGGTAATAGGAGGAGTAACCTAAGGGTATCTATGCTAGGCATTTTATCATTCAATTTTTCAATGGGGGAAGCTTTTTCCTTTCACCCCACCCCCCCTCAAGTGCAACTACCTAGCCTCGCAATATGCTAGTTACACTTGACGTCATGCCTTAAGACTGGCTAGCCCAATAGACTAGGAATCGAGACCCAAGACTAAATCGTTGTGATAGCATGGTAAAGTTTGGTGGGTCAACACATAACAACACAGGTCCATTCGTACGCATATGCATGTACGGCCCAACACACAAGCCCATGGGGTTCCATACTAAAACCAATTGGCAAAATGTAGAGTAGCACAAGGACTTATATACTAGGCATTCTCTTCTTAAAATTCCAGATGTGGGAAAGATATCTTCATATATACCTATGTGGATAGTTTTGATCCATATTCTGCCAATTTTTATGCACATATAATCAATTTAGATAAACACGCAACCAAGATGCACTTTTTACTTATTTTGATGTACACATAACTCACTTTTATGCCCATAGGACGGTTAGTTTTAATGCGCATATGACTAGTTTTGATGCACAAACACATATCTAAGATGCTCGTATGCAAAATCAACCAGCTTTGATGCATACACAAACAAAATGCGCTTTTTAATTGTTTTGATGCACACACGACTCGTTTTGATGCATATATGACAGTTAGTTTTGATACACATACGGTTAGTTGTAATGCACAAACACATATCTAATATGCTATTTTTTATGCACATCTGACCAGTTTGATGCACACAATGACAATTTTTATGCACACAATGACAATTTTTATGCACAAAAAATTAGTTTTGATGCACATCACGCGCGCGTCTCCTATGTCCAATTTTGTAAAAAATATGCGAACAGTTCGCCAAAAATTATTCTGTTTCATATTTGTAACACCTTGATGGTTTATAAGAAATTGAGGTGCTACCCATGTCAACAAGAGCTTTTTCTTTTTTGGGTTCGAGTGAGGACAAAGAACTCAGAAGTTATGTGTGCAAGGGCGAGAGTAGTACCAAGGTGGGTGACCTCCTGGGAAGTCCTTTGGTTGCCATGTGCTAGCGCTTCTAAGGTCTTGAGCCTTATAGTTATGGTATTAGGGCCGACTCTGGGTTACGAGTTGACTTGGCCCGGAGCATAGTCACTCGACCCAGAGGGCGGTCCTTGAGCCTTGACAAGAACATTAGATGCTTAAGTGGGGGAGATTGTAACACCCGATGGTTTATTAGGGATTGAGGAGGTGCTATGCATGTCAACAAGATCTCTTCCTTTTCTGTGTTTGAGTGAGGACAAAGAACTCAAAAGTTAAGCATGCAAGGGCGAGAGTAGTATCAAGATGGGTGACCTCTTGGGAAGTCTTTGAGTTGGCATAGGATAACACTTCTAAGGTTCTGACCTTACAATATTTTCACATGCCCTTGATTTCTTTCAATCAAACGACTCATGTTCTTTCATATTTCGCACCTTAATGCCCATTCATACTCGATATCAACCGGTTACACATTTTTTTATACTCGCAAGTTAACACTATTTACTATAGGCTGAAAAGACAAATTGATATTTTTAATAACCTCCTTGAGAAGATTTAGTATTTAAAAAAAGCGTGGACATTAAGGTATTTTAAATGAGATTTGATGGAAAATAAGATATTTTCTCTTTGGAAGTAAAATATGTCCCATTGTTGCTTTAAAATGGGTTGGTTTATTTTTACTGTCTGGAGATAGAATTAGATTGAAAAATGACTTTCACATATTAACTTGTTGAAGTCCATATTAAACATTACTTTGTTAATCTAATTTCACATTTGTCTTCAACTCACATTCTGATGGTCATTAATTGTGCGGAAGACTATATACATGCAAATATGCAATAACATATTATCTATGGAGAAGTGTATACCATGAGTGTTGTTCGCCATGAATGTTGTCCGTCAAATAAACTCCAAAAATATGTTTGATTTTACCTTGACGAGAAAAAAATATTTATTATCTATCAAAACTCATTTAATACACCTCAATATTTCCAGAGTTTTCTAACCAATAAACTATTCCGAGAAAATCATTAAAAAGATTAATTTATTTTTTCGGCCATTTATCATATGTACTAGAATGCTAATCCCATCCGTTGGACGGGAAAAATATTATATTTTATGTTTTATTATTATTTTAAAAGTCTAGGTTTTTGGAAATTATAATATATGATTAATTGGACTAATTTAGAATTCATTGAATTGCATTATGAAATACCATAACTAATCATATAACTAAAACAAAATAAAATGTTGCAAATTATGAATAAATAAATTATTTGATTATTTATTCGGTTCACACTACATTGCAATTTAAGATATGCTAATTTTTTTCATCTAAACTTGGTTAGTAGTTCAAGTATTATTTTAATTTTATTTGATCAATCTACTACCAATTTTGTAGGTTTATATTTATAATTTTTTTTCAAATTCAAATTAATGCAATTCTCGTATATATGAAATTGTGAATAGCCAATAATAATATTATGTATTTTTTTAAGAAAAATGATATTAGGTCTTCATATGCTTTTAAATCATACATAGTATTTTTATTTATTATTCTAAAAGAAGAATTTCAAGTTATAAATAGTCAATGTATAAATATGTGTATAATGTCTTTCAAATATATTTAAAATACTTATTGTATTTTAATTTTGATAAAAATTAATACATAAATGTGGTGCATTTATTTGACTTAAGAGGGAGAACTTTTATAATTGTAAATATTATTTTTTTGGTCGAATATTATATGTATTATTTATCAAAGGTGGGCTGACCTTGGAAATTTTGCGATATGAAGTTATTTTTACAAAATCCTATTAAATCAACTAGATTATTTTTTTTATAAGGAAAGAGATTAGGGTAGTTGCCCTAGAGTATCCTGACGGATGAGGGTAAGTAAACTCGAATCAACTGCAATTGAGATAGAGGAGACACGTCTGAAGGATTCAGAGATGAAGTCCGCCACATAATTGTACTCTCGGAGGACATGAGAGATACTCCAATCCTGGAATCGGGCAAACAAGCAGTGGATGTCCGAACTCAACAACTCAATCTCCCACGGGCAGCTCCAATCACCAAGCACGACCTTGACCAGCTGCAAACTATCACCTTCAATCTGGATCCGGGAAATGCGACGTCTGATGGTCTCGAGAAGTCCCTGGCGCAAGGCGATGGTCTCGAAGATCAGAACAGACTGCTGACTAATCAGTTCTCCGTCAAAATGGAATGGGAAGCCACCAGAGTCCCTGAAGATGAACGCGAAAGAAGCCACGCTATCTACTAACTTTATTAAGTTTGATTACTTTTTAGAAAAACTAAATAATTCTGGTATTTTTTTAATTTATTAATTCAACAACTTCCCATAATAAAAAAAAATGGAGATATCTACACTCGCACATACGCACCTCCTTTTATGTGCTGAGGTGGCGCACTAAAATCCCTACCCTTAATTTTGAGGGGTTGTCCCTTTTCATCCCCTTTTTGCTCTCTTCCCATCTTTTTTCTACTCCTCTTCACTCCCTCCGCCGCCGCAACCGCCATGGCTTCCGACGACCACTCCGCCGAGAATGGCAGCGGTAACAATCACCACACCAACGACCACGACCTTCCCGCCTCCAAGAAGCCCAAGCTCTCTACCCCCATCACCGGCGCCGAGATCGTCGAAGAGTTCTCCCACCACGACCCCGTCGTCGCCCGCATCAACAACGGCAGCTTCGGCTGCTGTCCCGCCGCCGTCCTCTCCGCCCAACACTCCTGGCAGCTCCGCTTCCTCCGACAGCCCGATCTCTTCTACTTCCGCCTCCTCCGCCCCGGCATCGACCACTCCCGCCTCCTCCTCCTGCCCCTCATCAACGCCTCCCACCTCCACGAGATCTCCCTCGTCGACAACGCCACCACCGCCACCGCCATCGTTCTCCAGCACGTCTCCAGATCCTTCCATGAGAACCGCTTCCAGCGCGGCGACGCTGCCGTCATGCTCCACTACGCTTACGGCGCCGTCAAGAAGTCCGTTCAGGCCTACGTCTCCCGCGCCGGAGGGCATGTAATCGAGGTTCCCCTCCCCTTCCCTGTCTATTCTGACGATGAGATTGTTGCCGAGTTCCGAAATTCCTTGAACAAGGCGAAATTGGAAAATCGTAGGGTTAGGTTAGCCGTCATCGATCATATCACTTCCATGCCTAGCGTGGTTCTCCCTGTGAAGCAATTGGTTAAGATTTGTAGAGAAGAAGGGGTCGATCAGGTCTTTATTGACGGCGCCCATGCGATTGGGTGCACTAGGGTTGATATGAAGGATATTGGGGCTGATTTCTACACCAGTAACCTCCACAAGTGGCTATTCTGTCCACCTTCTGTTGCATTCTTATACGTTCGCGATGGCCATAAACTAGACGACGTGCACCATCCGGTGGTCTCTCATGAGTACGGCAATGGTTTGCCAGTTGAGAGCGCATGGATTGGGACTAGGGATTATAGCTCCCAGTTGGTTGTTCCTGATGCGTTGGAGTTTATCAAAAAATTCGAGGGTGGGATTGAAGGGATAGTGAAGAGAAACCATGAGAAGGTGATTGAGAAGGGAAAGATGTTGGCACAGGCATGGAAAACACATCTTGGTTGCTCTCCTGATATGTGTGCCAGTATGATCATGATTGGATTGCCAGCTTGCCTTGGAATTGAGAATGAGCAGGATACTTTGAATTTGAGGGCGCATCTTAGGGATAAGTTTGATGTTGAGGTTCCCATATATTATCGTCCACCCAAGGAAGGAGAGGCTGATTGTTTAACGGGCTATGCTCGAATTTCTTATCAAGTTTACAATAAGGATGCTGACTATGACAAATTTAGGGATGCCGTCAACCAACTTGTTCAGGAGGGGTTCACTTGTGCCAGTCTCATTGACTAGGGAAGGTATGTGTTTGATTAAATATCAAATTAACACAAGCAATCGTATATAGCATTTGTTTATAATATGAATGTTCTTGCCCTTTGGAATCCGATCAGGCTTTTTACTGCTTATATTATTCCCCAGCAACACCATTTTTTTCAACCTGATGTTTGACTTCCTTGCCTCTTTTGCACGTTTATACTGCAGAGTCAATTGTTCATAGCTAATTGACTATGTTTAGGCTATTGTTCAGATATGCCTGAATGCTTAGTTATGTACTTATGTGACGGTCAATGACTATAGGCAATGTTGGTTCTCTTACGAGGAAGGGAAAATGGGAAAGGCTTGATTTTCTCTACTCATGAGAATAACTAATTGTTGAATAAGTTGTGTCACTCTGAATGTAGATACATGTCAAGATAGTGGTGACCATGCAATTTTATGTTCATCTGCATTGATGCATCTTGGTTGGTGTGCAGTGGATACCAATATACCATATATTTATTTGCTTTTAACCTGTTAATCATGCCATATTTACTAGAGAACAATACTCCCAACTCTCATATATTCTAGATCTTCTCAACTTTGCTTGATAATGCACTAAAGGATCTTGCTGTCTGTGTTACTGAATTTGTTTGTGAAGCAATGTTTTTGCTTTTCTGCTGCAAATGCAGAGTTAATATTACTGATATCACTAACAAAATGGCCTGCAAGTATTGCCCGGCATATGTTTTTGAATGTAAGACGCTGTTGTAGTAGTCTAGTAGATATACTGTGTATAATTTTGCTGCTACATGGATGCAGTTAATATTTTTCGAACCCTTAGAACTTGGCTATTCTACTGTGTGATGTAAATCCTATGTTAAACTCAGGTTAAGCTGGGGGTTTGGATCTAAAAATGACCAATCTTGTACTTTGCTAATGCATGATTCTCTTAAAATGAAACAAACATAACTAGTTCTCTGAAGTCTGAATATGGTGTTTGTAGTTATTGAATCATATAAACCTGTGCATTCCATTCTCATCATTGCAATCAAACTGTGCAGTTAAACATTACTGTTCAATAGCCATCCATATATGTATGTAACGTTCGGGGTCTACATTTGGAATAAATATTCCAGGCTGCAGCCTAGTGGAAGTGTTTACCAATTTGACGCTTTGTCATTCTCTTTGAAAATAATATCCTAGACTTTCTTTTTGATGCTGTGATCACATAAAAACATAAGCCCCCTTATCCATATCTAGCTACTGATTGCTTATATACCCGGTATTGGCCATAATTTACAAGACTACCTCCTGTAGTTCATCGGTAAATCTACGAATATTGAAGCATTTTTTTTATTGGTCTATTTATTTTAGGTGTTTCTTGCTGTGGTTATTGTATTGTTAAGTCCTGCCTGTTCAGCCTACAACCCTGAGTTACACTGAATGGATTTTGAAACTACCTGGCTCTGGACAGTAATTCATCAATCTGGCCTCAAATCCTTCATCCATCCTTTCCTTCCTCATCTTTTACGAATCAGAACGTACACCTCTTTTCTTATATTAGTTATATATACTTTGCTAAAAAAAAAAAATCAACCCCCTTTTTAGTAAGGCTGAAACAAAATCTTATGATGCATGCCCAACTACTTTTTGGGTGCTAAAGTTAGTTGATGACTGGGGCTCCAAGGTCTGTCACACTTGAACCAAGAGTGTTGTTCTGTTTATTTTCTTCCTTTTCTGTATATTCATTTATTGTAATTACCCCCCTCTAGAATGTGTGTTTTTTATCTTAGTAATTTTGATCGTTTACTTTCTGATGCTCACTTAGTGTGCTACATTCTTGGGGCTATAATCCAGTTTTATAAACTGATCTGTTAAATCTCCTGCATTTGTAGACTTGGAGACCATATATAGAACCAGGTTATGAATTTGGACTAAATTCTTCCTGTTTCAACTTTACATTCTCTGTAGGCCAAGGAGACCATCAGAAGCACTCAAACAATAATAGTTCTTGGAGGTTGAATTGCATCCTTGTATTATCGAACTACTTGGAGCTTAGCTTCTCATGGATCCGGAACCCAAGTTCGAAACAATCAACGACGTGCAGATTGCTGATGAACATAATGGAATGTAAAAGTTGCAGCTGAGACCTGCCTTTTTTTTTTTAATGCATGTCCATCTTTGGTTAGGGATCTCTCTTCTCTTGACTGTGATGTTGTAAATTGAACCTGCAGAGACGTCGGGTAGCTAGTTTGGATGTAAGGCAAACCTTAACTGGTTTTTGGGGTTGAAGAGATAATAATCAGGGATTAGTGTATATGATGCTTCGGTATGTTGATTTGATTTGGATCTAGATCTTACCAAATTTGAAGCTTTTTATCTTGTTCATGCATATCAACTTCTCAGCAAGAGAGCATCCCAAACTAAATTTTCAATAATATGAACTCCTCTCTCATAAACTAAATAAATTATGTAAACCCTGCAAAGACAATAAGATAAATGATTAATGTGGGTTTGTGGAAGTTGAGATTATCATGGCGGGCATTCTGATTTAGCTTCAGAGCTTGAGATAAGAAGATTGTTCCACATTTCCCTGGATGTATTATGGCAGATCACATTGTGAAAACGGCTTCTTCCAGCTACACTCCGACTCATGTAGCGCTATGCGATCTTGAGTATTGTTTTGGACTTTTGGGCAGAATAATCACGTAAATGCGTGATGAGGTATTTTCGTGGTCGTTAATACCTACCAAAGAATCCTAACTTAACCAAACTTAGTAGAATGGTAAGTAAGGGTCGATCACCCAAAGTTGGGGAGTTGTGATTGATTCTCTAATCTAAGATGCAAACCTAAGACTAAATATGAATGCAAAGATGTTTGTAAATATATGAGAGAAATATGTTCAACTAGTTAAATCCATCATAGATACTTATTGATCATTGATTCTCTTGATTCTCACTTTACTTGAATAAACTATCATGGATTATGATCCAAACTTCAGATTTAGTTGATAGAACTAACAGTCTAAACAACCTTAATCATTTAACAACCTAGAAGAACTTCTAGATTCAATTAAACAACAACTTTACGAGTCAAATATCGATAGAAACAAACACTTACAGCAAACAGACATCTAAGTTATTTGTGGATTTATTCCCTTCTACAACTGAATAGTCCGAATGGGTCCAAACAATTGTAGATTCTAATTTATCTAATCAATCCCAAACGAGAATTAATCAGATTAGTTGTAAATTAACGTAAAAATTCTATTAGGTAATCAAGCTAACAAAACCTAGAATAACTTTTGATTCAATTAAGCATAGGGAATAAAACCTATTCAAGTTTGTTGAGAATCAATCAAACCTCACAATAATATGCAATCTATTATTTAACTAGTCAAACACAAAGGATTTAGCAATGCGTAATTAGATTAAAGAAAGCTTACAAATTGGTTCAAAGATCTCTTAAGAAAACCTCTCTAGAAACCATAACCTCCAAATTGTCTTCTAAGTTTATGAAAAACAAAGTCAAACTAAAGTTTAAATACCCAAGACTTTCTAAGATCAATTATCTCCCAAATACATAAAATAAGTCGGACAACATCTAACTTAAGCCCATCTCGAAGCCCAAACACGCGACCCAATTGATCCGTGTAAAGACATGGTGTGCGGGCTCATCCCAGACCTGCGCGATCGCGCACCTTCATGTTATGTCCGCGTCATACCCTCGGTTCAGCATTCAAGTGACACTTCAAAGGTTGTTTTGAGCCCATTCGAGTTGGAATTTGGACTAAGAGTAAACATGAATTGTATCTTTTCAAATTAGCTTTTCAATGATAACAAATTCAGCTCCATCAGACCACTATATCTCCCAAACGAAGCCTTACAAGATAGAGGTGTTGAAACAACAACTCCAATCCATGACCCGGATTTAAGCGTTCTTTTACCACAACCTCTTAGGCCTTAGCTCTTCCTATCTTCACTTGCCCCACTCTAAGCTTCATTCATGTCCTCTAATGCACCACTATAGTTAGCTCGAATCACGTCCCACCTTGCTCCATCACCTAATAACATGCAAAACCAAGCAAAACAAGCGTAACTACCTAATAGTACTAAACCCTAGAAACTAAGATAAACCTATGCAAAACAAACATAAACATGCATCCTAAGCTATACCTAAATGCAAGCTATCAATGCATTATTTGCTATAATGCGGGAACCTTAGTCAATAATCAATTTAAACACGTTAACACATTAATTATATCAAAATCGAAAAGAAATATGAATAATGAAAGTGATGCAAATAAGACGAAAGTTTTGTAATTTAGTGATTTATATTCTCGAACAAGGATGATACAACTTGATTTGATGAACACAAATGAGAATCACAAATATAATTTGAGATTGGGAAAATATTATGATTGATTAATTGGTGGAATCAAAGAGAGCTCGAGCTTAATATGACGTTATCTGATGATCCCCCTTCTCTTCTTCCTCAGCTCACCCATTTATAACCCTCTATACTAGAGAGACGCTACACCACCAGCCTCATCGTCCAGAAATCTCGCCAACGGCTTAATGGGCGAGCCTTTGAGGGCGAATTCTCCGCATGTAGTTAATACCCAATTGGATTCACTCGCACTCATGGGCCTCAAACCCTGCTTCCGCAACCCAAAAATACATGGCCTAACAATTACCTCTCCCTCCCGGTAAACCCGCTAAAATTTCCCTCCTAATTTTTCAAAGGTTTTTGAATTAGTGCCTTGGAAGTTGAGAGGCATCAGAGACGTCCCATCTATTTATTGCCTTCTGATTCTCCCACTCGTCACGCTTTTGCCTTTCCTGCTCAGGTACACTCCTCTTTGCCTTTTCTTCTTCTTCGAGTATCTTCCCTGCTACACCATGAGTGAAACAGAGTCTTATTCCAACCATTTTTTCCATTGTTATGAACCGGACGAACCCCCAGTCTTCAAAACTTCTTGCATCCTTTCCCCTTCTCAACACAAAACTAGTTGTTCCTCCGATTCTCCTTCATTTGCCCTGTTTGTTAGTTTTTCGGCATCTACGGTGGTGTATACTCCCAGTCGGAACGAGTGGGCTTACACTTATAACGCCAATTGGGTTTGCTTCAGCGAATACCCCTTTCGAATCGGCCATCATTTCCCTTTATCTCCTCTATTCATTGATCTTCTCAAAACCCTAGATGTGTCTCCTGGCCAACTCCTTCCCCAAGCAGGGAAAATCCTTTTGTTTGTAGACCTCCTTTGTTCCACTCACGACATTACTTTCGTTGCATCTGATCTTTTCCACACCTATGGTCTTTCTAAGGGGGGGGGGGGGGGGGGTTCTGGTCGTTTTACCCTAAAAACTTTGCGAAGCAAGTCTGATTTGGTATTGGATGTGTCTAAGTTGGATAGGGGTTGGGCATATATGTTCTTTTTTGTAACGTTATCATCTTTAGGGTTTGAATGTGACTTCCTTAAGCCTCTTTGTCATGACACAAGCAACACGTCGTTTTTCCCTAGATTTACCGAAGATATTAACTTTTGATCATTTTGTTGTGTGTTGTGCAGTGGATATCTCATTGTTGATGGCGCAAGACGTTTCTGCTCAACGTGTAGCTTGCATCCTTGATCTCCTAGCAAGCGAGAGACTATACTCTTAAATCATCAAGCGGTGTCATTCCCTTTCTAAAGAGTCCGAGATGTCAAGTAAAAAACTCCTATTCTGTTTACTTCTTTTTTCGTCTTCCTTGTTTGATCTTACTCCTTGCATATACGGAACGAGTAGAGGCCAAGAAGAAGAGAAAGATGGATGTGACCTCTACATCAAATACTTCTTTGGCAGTTTCACTGCCTCCAAAGCCATCTTCGACCTCGAATATGTAATATCCGCGATATTCCAAGAATTTTTAAACCAAATTATAATATAATATTTATGATAATAAATTTTTTTGTTCCAAATAAAAAGAGAATTTCTACATATCGTAATGACTTTTACTTTTCCCTTTTTAAAAGAGATTATTAAGAATGAGTTAATTAAATAAAATTCAACAAAATAACTTGAGGAGCATAGAATAATAAAATGGGGCATAAATTAATAAAAAAGAGCATTAAATAAAATTAATGTTTTTTTTAGAGATTAGATTTATTCTATAAAACAAATTACATAAAGGCCTAAAAATCATATTACAAGCTTTGTAAAAAGAATGCAAGAGCCGGGATTTGAACCCGAGACCTCTTGCAATCCCATCCCACACGCCCACACACATAATCCGCCATGCCATTGTAACTTAACTACCCATAATTCTCCTCTTTTAATAAAATACTCTCATATTCTTCTTCTTCTTCAAACAAGTCAAAGTGATTTGACGTTTCACCATTGCATGCTCTTCTTCTTCCTCCCTTGGCTTGCAAGACACCCTCTCTTGCATCATTCTTCCATCACCACCAACAAACACACCCTTGGCCAATGCAAGAACACCTCCTCCTCCTCCATTGGTCTATTCCATAAGCCATGGATTGAGGACCTCACTAGATTGTCTATAAAAACCTCTCCCAAGCACTCATTCAAGCCTTTTGCTCTCTCTTTAAGCAAGAACATCATCCATTTTCAAAAAAATCAACACCTTACAAGTAGAAATTCTCCATAAAAACACCACAAAAACACCATTCAAATTCCTTCTTCTTCTCCTTGGAGCCGCCGGACCACCGCCCCCTCACCGGAGCACCACCGCCGGACCCCCGCCGCCCTTCCTGTGCCGCCGCCTGCCCTCGCCGGACTACTGGCCGCGTCGCCCCTGCCGCCGGCCCTCTTCCTCTGCCTTTCTCCAGTGTTTTGTAAAGTACAGAATACCCAAAGTATAAAAATTCTATCCTAATTTATTTATTTAAATTATGCTTTTATAAATTTATAAAGTTATAAGTTATTAGAAATTATTTAGGAAAAATAAGAAATAAAAATATGTTAGTAAGATCTTGTTAGTTAAAAGCTAGAAACAAAACTAATTTTTCTTGGTAACTTGAGATCTAAAACAAATAGATAAGTTTTATGAATTTTATTACAAGCATGCTTCTTACATAATACAAATAGGTGTTTATAAAATAAATGTAACATGCAAAGTCTAAAATTAGTATTATCACATCTAAGATCAAATAAGAACTTTAGAGATTTTTGTGCATGTCTTATACAAAAGGTGATGTCATATTATATGATCTTAGAAATAAAAAGATTATTAAATAAAACTATTATCATTCATATATGAAATTTATAACAAAGTCCCAAGTAGATAAAAACTATTGCATGGCCAATTTATAGAAGTTATAATAATAAAAAGTTGTTTATAATAAATAGATTATAAAATAAATTCATTTCACAATGAAAATAGTATTTTTAAGCACATTTTTATGTTTGAAAGTCATTACAATATATGAGTTATTATTAGGATATTATAAGAATAACATATGATAGCATGGGATTTTTAGTTATAAAATATAATACTATTAATGGAAATATTACTAAGTCATCTATAAGGAAAATATATTTTTATAATCTCTAGGTGTAGAGACTTGGCACAAGACATGATTTTTAGGATAAAAATACTAAGTAAGATATTACAAATATTCTAGGATGTTATTTTTATAGCATAAAGTGACTTGGATGAAAAGAAATCTTTTAGTTATAAGGAAGAAATTATTTTTTGAAAGAATTTGGTAAAAGGGCGAAAATTATTAACCTAATTAGCCCCTTGTAAGTAAAATCCATTTTTTAGGTTTTTGTCAAGTATAAAAGGCCTTTTATTTTTCTCTCTCCTCAAATTCTTTCTTCCAGATGCCGTAATCCCGTCCTTATTCTCTCTGGTTCCTTCTTTCCTTCCCCCTCCCTCTTCCTCTGAAGGAAATCAGATCTCAATCAACAAAAACCAAATGAGAAATCAAGTGAGAGTGGAGATCTATCAAATTCGTACGTTTTCCGAGGGATTCGTCGCAAAAGGAATCGAGATCGGCGAGTAACAAATCCTCGGTTTCGGCAAAGAGAGCATCGGATTCGGGATCTTCGACGCCAGTAGTCACGGAACCAGGGGGAGGATTGGACGAGGCTCCACCACTCGTTGGAGAAGTCCTCGACGACGTCATAGTAAGCCATCGGAATGAACGCCGAAGCGTTGGAATTCGCGTCGAAGAAGGTAGTGAGGCTAGTGGTGGAGGTGTCTAAAGACGGAGAACATCCATGTTGAGATCCAGTTCGCCGACGGTGACATCGGCGGGGTACTTAGGGCTTTTGATATGGGGCTGATTATGGGAGGGGTGTTGTTGAGGTCGGATTTGGAACTTGCGGTGGAGAAGGTGAGGGATTTTAGGGGTTTACAGGAGGAGGAGGAGGAGACGGGAATATGTGTTGGCAGAAGCCAAGCTATTTGCGGTTCGAATCATAAGGAGTATTGATGAAGAGTGCCTTAAAGATTGATGATGGAAGCCTATTCTCTATTCCTCGTGAAGACATTGCAGATAATTTGTTTACAAGCTTGTTAATCTGTTCTTCTTTGCCATCTAACAATGCAAGCAACAAATCTGTCATTATGTGGTCCCGAGTACTCACGATTGAGGTATGAATTTGTTGTTTTCTTTCATTCTATTGTACTGGAAGTCTTAGTGTTGGTGATGCTACAGGTTGCTTTGCTTTTTTAGGTGACAATGACATCAGAAATTGTAGATCCTATATTATGCTTCTACCCTGATTTAGCTCATTGTTCACTGTTCAATATAGGAAAGTGGCTTAAACTTATAATATTGCATATTGGTATAATAAGTTGTGGCCTCATCTTTGAAAAGTGAAATACATTGTTGTCCTATTTGTTGTACTTATGGCATTTGTAATGATCAGAAATCACGATCTTGTTTTTAGATATCTTTTATACATTTTGCTGGTGTTTGTTGTACCCTGCCTATTGATTAGTTTACCTATTATTAGCCCGTATGGTTGATTTGTAGCTTTACCTTGGTTTGGGTAGACAATTAAGCTTTTTATATAGAATTAATTCTTGCTTTACAAATGTTCCGACAGTAATATATTGAATGCGAGCAGCTGAGAGCGGGTATTTTGGAGCTGATGTCTTCTTTAAAATGTCTCATGAGGTTTACAACTATGGAGAAGGGTAAGGAATTTTACTGCATCAAGATATGGCAACTAAGAACTATGAATATTAGTAATCAAGGAAAGATTTAATCTTATGCATATTGATGGGGAAGGTGACAGCAGATAACAGCCATAAATGGGTGTACAGTGGAAGTGCAAAAGATGACCCAAGTTGCTTTTCCTCTTGGAAAGTCTCAATTGATCCTGTAAGCCAATCCTAGAAACCAAAACTTAAAAAATATAAATAGGCTTTTTTGTTTTTCTTTTTCTCCAAAATATAATATAAAGGTGGCAACAAATAACAACAATAAAATGTGTTTGGCCTATTAGCTTAAATGGTAGAGCATTTTTCTTAATGAAAAAAAGTTGTGGGTTCAAATCCCACATAGGCTTATTAATTTTAAAAATATTTTGGTGATAACAAGTGATGATATTTGATGACAACTTTGTTTTTTATTTGTTAATGACGGTTGTTTCGATATGGTAGAATGATATGATGACATTTGATGATAACTATTTTTTGTGATGATGATAAAAACGAACAAATTTTAAGTGATGACAGTTTTGATGACACTTGATGACGATTGTTTGTTTTCAAGGCCCTTTGATGACAAACAAATAATGTCATTAAGGTCCTTTAGTGTCATCAAGGCCTTTTGACGACAAATAAATCAATCAAGCGGTCATCAATTAGTGATGACAATTGATGATAGTTGGATCGTCATCAAATAACGATGACAATTGATGACAATCACCGTCATCAAGTAGGGATGTCATTTGTGATGATAGTTGATGACAATCAACTTGTGATGACAATTAAACCGTCATCAAGGCATTTGATGATATTTTTTGTCATCAAAAACTTGTGATGACAGTGATGACGGTGATGATAATGATGACACATATTTGATGATACTTTTTTTACTTTTATTACATTTTTTGTCATCAAAAAATTGTGATGACGGTGGAAAAAATTGTGATGACAGTGATGACAATTGTTTTTATGTGGTTGAATGCCTTTGATGATACATTTTATCATCAAAAAGTGTCATCAAGACATTTTGATGACACTTTTTACCTTTTATTACGCTTTTTGTCATCAAAAAATTGTGATGACGGTGAAATAAATTGTGATGACGGTGAAAAAATTTGTGATGATAGTGATTACGGTTATTTTTATGTGGTTGAATGCCTTTAATGATACTTTTTGTCATCAAAAAGTGTCACCAAGACATTTTGATAACACTATTTACCTTTTATTACTCTTTTTGTCATCAAAAAATTGTGATGATAGTGCAAAAAATTGTGATGACGATAGAACAAATTGTGATGACAGTGATGACAGTTCTTTTTATGTGTTTGAATGGTGATACTTTTTGTCATCAAAAAGTGTTATTAAGACATTTTGATGACACTTTTTCACCTTTTATTACACTTTTTGTCATCAAAATATTGTGATGACGGTGAAAAAAATTGTGATGACGGAGATGACGGGTTTTGTATGTGGTTGAATGCCTTTAATTATACTTTTTGTGATAAAAAAATGTCATCAAGACATTTTGATGACACTTTTTTACCTTTCATTACTCTTTTTGTCATCAAAAAATTGTGATGACAATGAAATAAATTGTGATGACGGTGAAAAAATTGTGATGACGGTTTTAAAAATGATGATTTTGATGATGGTCAACGCCGGTCAACAGCCCTCAACGATCGGTCAACGCCGGTCAACGGTCGGTCAACATCGGTCAACGGACGAGTCAACTCGGTCAACGGGCGAGTCAACTCGGTCAACGACCGAGTCAACTCGGTGGGAGTGGGGTGGGGGGTGGGTGATGGGGTTTTTGCTATTTAGCTAATTTTCACACACTCCTTAATATCTACCTAATTAGCCTCTTTTTTTTTTGCTATTTATTTAAATCATCCATTATTTTTATAAACTAGAATATTATATTAATAGATTAAATTATGAAGTGGATATTTATAAGACTTTTTCCTATAAAAGAACTAAATTAATAGTTTAGGTAAGTTACCTTATAAGGAAATTTAGAAACTTCTAGTTATGGAAACTTCCTTGTAGAGGAACTATAGGCATGACAAATTATTTAATAAGAATTATGTAGGTAAATACTTTTGTATTAAGAAAATATGACTAATAAAGTATTTTAGATAAGGGAGGCAATATTCTAAGGTTCACCCAAGAATAATCGGAAATTTGAGAGTAATAGTTTATTTAACCTAAATAAGTAAAAAGGATTATTTTTAATAACTATTTTTAATGATTATTTTTAATAAAGGTTTTACGGAATAATAAGGATATTACAAAACCAAAGTAATAATAAAGGAATATTATTATTTTAAGGAAAATAACTTTCTAAATTATTATTATAATAATTTAGAATCTCAAACTCTCTTATAAAATATTATAAGAGATAATCCAAACCTTGGGAGGAAAATCACGACTTAAGCCTTTCGCAAATTTCCATGTCGGTAGGTCGGAATCCTCGCTCGTAGTGGGAAATCACCTAAGTTCGTCAAAGCTCGTTCGTAAGAAACCGTTACGCTAAGGCAAGTGGAATTTCCCCTTGTGCCCTTTTATATCCGTCTACATGATACTTCTCGATGTTGGGAACGACTTGTATGTCTTAATAAAAATGAACCTAGGAAATATCGAATGCTAGATATAACGACCCATTGTTAGCATAGTTGCTTTATATTCTCGTAATAGGATAATATATGCTAGTGTGGTTATTATCTTGATTGCTTGCGGCCTCGCTCAGAGATTTACTTTGAATAAACTAGAAAGGTGTGCGGGATAGCCGACGCCTCTATATAACCTTACTAAGTCGTACGTCCATACGACTTTCGGGATCATGATCTCCATCCGCTCCGATTGCAAGGAGGGATTGTGCGCACTCTAGCTAAGTGCCGGGGAATTGACGTTCTCCCTCGGGTGGCTCGGATTATCCGTGTCCCACCACTCTCTATTAAAAATTGTTAACAAAGTCGAATATCTTTCTTCACTATATAAGATAAGTGCGAATGCACATTTAAGATACCAAAACCGGACCAGTCTCAAATGATCGATCCGGCTCTCGGTCCGCTCAAGGCGCGAGAGGTTTTTACTTGTATGAATTAATAAACGTTCCCAACAAACTTCTGAAATCCTAAAGAAGTCTACAATCTAGTAGTTCTTCTATCACTTTTCGAGTTATCTTTGTCTAAGATATACTCTTCTTTGAACCATTAAAGCTCCACATAGACAAGCCTTATCATATAGCCCTTCGTAAACACAACCCTAATATCTCTTTCGATAATACTTGACATTACCAAATTACCCTCGGGAAGTTCCCTTCCCGCTTGCTTAGAATCCTAGACTAATTCTTCTTTTCCGCATGTTTGTCTGGCATTCTCTCGCCCCTCGCGAATTATGTCAGAATCTAGGAATCCCAACAAGGCGTGAAGTGAAGTGAAGACGAAGGAAGAACAAGGATTTTCAAGATGTACCTAACCTTTCTATCATTTTGCTTTAGTTTCATTACGTTTCAAGGACAAGCAGGTTTTGCACTTCAATTCCGAACAACTTTATATTTGAAAACAATGTAAGATGTTTTGTAAGAACCAAGTCTCCCTCGGGAGCACCTTTTCTCATTATGTATTATGTTTTATTCCGCATTTTAATTGTTCTATATCATTCTAAAAGCCTTGGGTGACTTTGGACGGTAAAGTTTGAGGTCACTGGCGGTAACACCCAATGTTGTAAAATAGGGGTGTTATAGAATAAAGTGTCTTCTTCAAAACGCTCTTCCACCCTCAGTCTCTTTGATCTGCCAAGGATAATGATGTCGTTGGATCGGGCAACAGATGAGTGGATGGACTCCCTTCTGCCGCTATGCGTTGTGGGCCCCCGAGCCGAAATTGATAAATCTTTGGTGACTAAAGTTCTCGGAGAAGTGGCAGCCGCGCAGAGGCAGGGAAAGATGTGCTCATTATCATGTAAATTGTTCCTTGATTCTTTCTTAAGTTGTCATCTATGGTTTTTAAGGTCTTAAGATCACCTTAGAGGCGTTTGACCTTTTCAAGGAGTTGCCTGCTCAGTTATCCCGTGCTAATGCCAATATCTAGCTTGAGAAGAAGAGGAGCGACTTTTTCAAGTATGAGAAGAGGCTTTGGAGAAGAAGATTAGCGAGACGTCCAAAGTGGTCGACGATTTGAAGGCTGAACTTCATGTCGCTAAGGAGAAGGAGCACCCACTGATTAAAGAGGTTGAGGAGGCGGCATATTATTGGTCCTTTCGTGCTCGCGTGGAAGAAATGGAAGAGTATGCGGCAGATAGGCATACTTCTTGGGATGCGAACAAAGAAAGGCGCGAGTTCGAAGCTCTGTACCCTCCCAACGATGTGGTGGCTCAAGTCATAGTCGAGATCTCTTTGATTGAAGTCAAGGACTCTAAAGAATACAAGGTGTCTGAAGATATGGTGAAAGAATGAAGTTTCTCTCACTCCCATGTTCTTAAGTTAAAAACAATATTTTGGTTTGCCAACTGCGTTGGGTTTAGTTGGACAAGGCATTCCAGTGGTCGTTTTGCTTTTGACCACTTCTTTGGATATTTGTGGAAATTATCTTTAGCGCTATAGCTAAGGTGTTCAGTTTTTTTTATTGATTCCAACATATACTTGCTCGTATTTGTCTGTGTTGTTTTTGCAGGTTTTGCAGCTTTTACAGGTGCTAAGAGGCCGCACTACTAAATAACTGACCTATTGTAACCTTAAAATTGTAATGATTTTTCATAGTGTTACATTAGATAGTCTAATGTAATGGTCCATTATCAAATATAATAATATGTTCTATTGTAATGGTTTATTGTAACATAAGTTTTCTAAAGTAAAGCATTTTTATACCAAATGTAACGGTTATAATAAAAACATTCAAGTAAAACCTATTGTAATGGTTTGTATAACAACTGTAATGAACTCATAATATATATGCTCTAAAAAATTTGGCGCCAGAGAGATGAAAATCAGCTGCGTTTTAATGAAAATTGGGCTCCAAAGTCCAAATTTAGAATTAACAATATTGGGCTCCAACTCCAAATGTCTTATTTCCCAAAATCAATATATTATCCCACACTCCTGTAGACTGTAGAGAGATCGACAGTCCCACCCTCTCTCCCGCATAAATCAATCCACAAACCCTAGGCGCGAAGCTTCTCCGACCGCCTTTCTCCGCTCGCCCCGCCTTCAATCTTATCCGGCCTTCTCTCGATCTCCTTTGATTTCTCCGTTTTATCTCAATCTCTTTCTCTATATGTCGCGCGATTGTTCCTAATAAGTTGTCTCTTCATGGGGCTGACTCGACATTGTTCCTAATAAGCTTTAGTTCCGCCTTCTCTCACTCAACTGCGGTATGTATTTCTCATCTCTCTTTTCTTTGTCTTTAAAAAGTTCCTCTTTTTGCTAATAGAACCCGTGATGTTCTTTCGTTGAAACTCAAAACTTGAAAATTTTTTAGAACGGGTTGTTCGGTGATGTATAAATGTATTTCGTTCAGCATTGTATGAATATTAATTAGCTATTGAATCATAAATCTGACTAGTTCCCACATACTAAAAGTTAAGCAATCTAATTAAGACAAAGGACTAATGTTTCATACATTGTGATCAACTCTATGTCTCCATCCCGATATCTAAATTTACTTGGGAACATAAATAATAAAATTTATAGCTAAATACTCATAAGTTCCCACATACTTAGATTACATAAATAAGTTCTGAATTATATTTTGGGCATTCTAGTGTAGTTTTGATGGTAAAAAAGTAGTCTAATTATCTTTGGGCATCATTGTAAAACTTTAATTGAAAAAGAGATATATGTACAAATGTTAGGAATAGTTGATTAAAATATTAGTAAATGCAGTGATGTCCATCTTTGTGGAATGAGTATGCAAGTTTTAATGCATATCTAAAGTTGAAAGTCATTGTATTCCATTTTCATAAGATAGCTAGAATTGGAGAAGTGTGAAAATTTTGAAAACTGAAGGAAAGGGAGTACTGATGTGGACTTGAGTTAGAAAAGATTTAAGCTGGTTAACAAAGATCACTGGGGTAATTTAAAACACAAAAGATAAATTTTTGGCTTCACAATCTCAGTTACTTTATTTTCCCATACTTTGGGATTGTAGGACTTGTCACAAAGCTTTTGCGTTTTGTATTATGTTATGATTTGTGTTTACTGGGAAAGAAAACTAAGATGAAAACATTAGAAGAATATCCCTAATCTTTTTCTTTAACCATTGCTATTTTCTTATTTGAAAAAAATTCTAGTTTAAGGTTTAGTACAATTTTGGATAGGTGGTTTAATAACTGTTTCACTTTTTTAATTACATAGTCTAATACTCTAATCCAATGACTTTGACATAAGGTTGTGCTATTCAAGTGAAACAGAAATCTAAACCTCAACTTTCTCCCCCTCACGTATTTTAAAATTTCAAAACTCTCTTAATCCAATAAATTCAGTATAGTGAATCTTTTTTTTCACCGAATGAGCCCTAAAAACATATAGACTGCAAAGAATGGTATGTAACAATATTAACCAAGAAACAAAGAATTGAATGAACCAATTAAAAACTTGTATTCTGTTTTTTCTATCAAACTCATATATTTGCTTGTTTTAAAAAAATTTATTCTATTTCTGTACATGCTATCTTTCTATATATTTCTGTACATTTCACAATTATCTTTGAAAATTCTTATATATTTATTTAATAGGAGGTTTAGAGTTGAACCATGTCTTGTCAAATATCTTGGACAGTTGGGCTACACCATCACTCACCCTTCATATATGACAATACTCTATGAATTTGTACTTTGTTTTCCTTTGGCATTGCCCTAATTTTTTCAAATATATATCCTTATTGTACAGATATATATTTCATAGTTAAGTAAGTGGTTTAAGCTCTTGTGTTCAGATTGATATCTAATCACAAACCAACATTGCTCCTTCTTTCAATGGTGGTACCTCAGGTTAAGACAAATCAAGTTAAGTGGAGCTTCACTAGAGTTTTTGAGGTATGCAGTTTGATTATGAATAAGTGAGGTGCATATGTTTTCTTAGAAATTATTAACTTTTCAAATATTAACAAGTTTGCAAGTTAATTTTCGATTACTCTGATTTCAAAGGATTAATTAGTTTCACAATAATCAAACCAAAGGATCATTTAATTTGCCATTACTCGGAGGAGGGAGAGCGATGTAGCAGAAGCAGAGAAGGATGATCAAGAATAGAGTCGGTTACCGGAGAGCGAAGGCAAGTTTGATCACCATAAATGAAGCGTAAATCATAATTAAATTCCTTTTTCTTTCTTCTTTCCTTTTGTAATCATAATTGATTGATATGGCTAGTCCTTGTTTTTTGTTTGTTTTAGGCTTACATAATGGAATTGGAATCAATGGTGTCTTTGTTAGAAGAGGATAATCCCCCCTTGCAAAATAAAGAGGTACTTCCAATTTGCAAACTGTTGTTACTTTTTTAATAGTTACCATATAATAATTTGTGGGATACACTCATGCAAACTTGATTATAATCTGAATCAATCATTTAATTCTTATTTCATGAGGACATGCTGTTGGCCTCTGTTGTAATGATTTGAATTTGAATCTGTTGGTGATGGTTTGTGTATGTGTGTTGAATTTTTTATGCTTTTTCTCTATAATAGTTTAATTCTAAATTGCTATAGTTAGCTTTGATGGTGTTGTTTATGTTGGCTCTTTGGTAATGTGCTAATTACTTGCTGAATTTGTTGAGCTTTAGCTGGTTTTGTGGGTATATTTTTGTTCGATTTTTAGTGCTCTTCTCATTTTGTTGTATAACTGAATCTGTTGAGTTTTAGCTGGTTTCGGTAAGTTTTGATGATGTTTTCGTGTTGTCTGTTTAATTGATTACTTGTTGTCTTTAGTGTGTTGGTCATAGTTTGTGTCTAAGATTTTTATTCAACTTTGTGTGTTTTTGTTCAATTCAGTTTGCTCTACTGCTTAATCTATTGAGTTGTAGCGTGTTTTGGTAAGTTTTGATGATGTTTCCTAGTTGGTTTGCTTATATTGTTTGCGTTAACTTTTGATGATCTTTGATGATGTTGTCATCAACACTATATATACTAGCTAGAAAAAGTTCGATATAGATTTACTGCTCAATTTCATTTTAATTTATCATTAACAGCTGAGTGGAGAGGAGGAAGTAGATGTTCAAGCCACAAATGTCAATTAATTATCGACTACCAGCATGGATGCAACTCTTTTTGGTGCAAGCATAATGTGATGTCATGGCTCGTTGCTGGATCATATTATGTACGTACGTTTTGATCTATAGATGCATGTATGTAAGGTAGCTAGTGTATGTGACTAGCTAGTTATAGCTAAACAATTGTACCAATACGTGTAGTTGGATACATATATTTCTGACTCTATATATCCTTTTGGATATTAACTTTTATTAATGTGAAGCTTAATTTTAAGCGTAATTGCCTTTCTGAATGTATATTTATTATAGTTAAATGTACATATTAATCAATATAATTATATATATATATATGATATATTATTATGTAACACTTTCTTTTATTAAAAACATGTGTTACATTAGATAACTAATGTAATGAAAGTGTGAAATGGTAATGATTGTTTCAAATGTAATATTTAGGTATCTAATGTAATGGTTGTATTATGTAATGGATTTTCTTATCTATTGTATGGTTTTGCGAAAGCTAGTAAACAGTTACATTAGGCTAAACAACCATTACCATAGGGCTAATGCAAGGGCGTCTGATGTAACAGTGTGTAAAGCATTACAATAGGCCTATAGTAATGGTTTTTGGATCTATTGTAATAGTTATTGGGGATTACAATAGCCTAGTTATTTGGTAGTGAGGTGACACGTCAAGGAATTTGATCAACGTGTTAAAGCGGCGTACACCCGGGGTTTATTTGGAAAGCGCTTGTAAAGATGCTAAAGGAGACATGTGTATAATAGCATGTGGCATGTAGATAGAGGGAATGTAATATTGTCTTTATTTAATAAAACAAATGATGAACTACATGCTTGTGTCTACTTGGTTACTTGCGTATTAAATCCACTTGCTCTAGAGTTGTTCTTGTAATATCCGACTTTAGCATCTGTAACTAGTCTTGTGTGCACTTTTAGCCTGATTAGAAGGTGGGCCCATGTTTTGGCCTGTAAACCCGGTTTAAATCCTAGTTATCCTAGTATATTTTGAAGGCATTCTCATATTTTGAAGGGAATTAACCAACAAGCATGGAGCGTAGTGGGAGGGGCTACGCTTCCCTTCGTTGAGGTCGAGTGTTCGATTCTCAGTGGAGGAGAAATGAACTTGTTGGGAGAGCAGATCCCACCCAAAAATAAAGGGGCCCTCGCGAGACTCGACTCCAGACGTAGGCGTTTGATGGAGCAAAGTTCTCCGCTGAACTGGGGTGGCAACGACCAAAAAAAATATTTTGAAGGGAATTTTCAAATATATTGCTAACATTAACATTTTATGATCTATTTTTTTTTAATATTACTTTTAGAATTATGGATTTGTATTTTCATTTACTTAGTGTATATATTGATAATTTACTCATTGAATTATTATCTTTATATGTTCGTACGTATTGAATTATCAATATTAAGCGGTCTCACACAAATAATAGCAAAAAGTACAACAATTATACAGGTGAATAGATCACCCATATAATCAACATATGACGGGTGGTTTGAGTGATGGGCGGAACATTTCACAGAGGACGAATGAGACATTTCTACTTACGAATCGGGGAATATAAGTGTCTACCCACCCATAACTTGACCCATTGACACACTAATTAATTGTAAACCCATTATCTTAGAAAGCTGATCCAAAATTATTACACGTAGATAGAGGTGTCAAACGGGTCGGTCAGGTCGGGTTCGGGTTCGGTTATTTCGGGTTCGGGTCGTAACGGGTCACCGGTCAAATCGGGTCGGGTCATTGCGGGTTGTCGGGCGGGTCGGGTCGACCTAACAGGTCAAGAAAATTGATTTTTTTACAATTATTAAATTTTTTTTTTAAAAATGATATTTAATAATAAATCTATTATTTTTATATATTTTTATAATAAAATATATTATAATTTTCAAAATATATTATATATTCTTAAAATATAACAAATTGGGTCAACCTAACGATTTTTTTGGGTTTGAACCCAACGGGTTTCGGGTCTATCGGGTTCGGTTTATTTTGGGTTTCGGGTTCAAATCTTCGGGTCTTGACCTTAAATTTTTCGGACAGTTCGGGTCGGTTTTTCGTGTCGGGTCAACTTTTGACAGCTCTACACGTAGATGAATGGTTGACACGGAAATTATTACGTAGATGAATGGTTGCCTGGTTGGTAGTTCAACAAACTAATGTTCACATGCACAATGCTAGGTCAATTATAATTTTTTTTTTTTTTTGATAAGGAAAGAGATTAGGGTCCGCTAACAAGCTAGCGGTCACCCTAGAGCATCCAGATGGATGAGGTTCCGAAGAACCGGGTCAACTGAAAGTGGAATAGATGAAACATGACGAAACGAGACAGCAATGAAGTCCGCCACTGCGTTGCACTCCCGGACGACGTGGGCAATGCTCCAGCTCCGAAAACAGGCAAGTAAGCAGTGAATATCCGCACGTAACATCTCGATCTCCCACGGACAGCGCCAGTCACCTAAGACGGCCTTGACCAGCTGAAGATTGTCACCTTCGATCTGGATGTGGGAAATGCCACGCCGAGTGGCTTCGATAATTCCCTGTCGTAAGGCGATGGTCTCGGATTTAAGAACAGACTGTCGACCGATTAGTCCTCCGTCAAAATGGATGGGCACGCCCTTGGAATCCCTGAGAATGAAACCAAACGAAGCAACACCATCAGCATTGACTGCCCCATCAAAGTTGAGTTTAATAAAATTTCTCGGAGGTTTTCTCCATTTGGCGCAGGACCGTCTGCTTTGGGTCCGATGCCCATTTTTTGTTGGTTTCATGTTTACTTTATTGTGGGCGTTAGTCCACTCTTTTCTTTGGTTTCGGATGAAGTCGCATAGATTGTCATTCGCCTTTGGCATATTTGGAGATTGAGGTTCGAAAACAGCTTTGTTGCGGAAGTACCAAATACTCCACCAACAACAAATCAAAACCTCGAAATCAGCCTTGGATGCTTTATTCATGATTTCCTCTAGTAATTGACACGGTGTTTTATTGTTTGGGTTAATCTGGTTAATGATCATCTCAAGTTTAGGGTTTATCGTCTTTAGGGTACTTTTGGTATGGTTGCAAGATAGGAGGATGTGGTTTGCGTCCTCGTTGGTGCAATCACATGCAACACAACCTTGGACAACCGAAATATGGTTTGCCGCCAGGCGGCTTTTGGTAGGGAGCCCATTCCTGGCTACTTTCCAAATGAAATTTCTCATTTTAGGGGGGACATTAAGTTTATTAATCCATCTTAGGTTGCTTTGTGGTTCTCCTTTGTTGTTATGGATCCACTGCATGGTAGAATGGGTAGAGTACCACCCATTCTTGCTTGGTTGCCAGTACATTCTGTCAGGTATTTTGTTGGTTGTGGTGGAAATCTGCATGACATTATGGAGGTCTTCCGGGTTAAGCACTTGTTGGAGCCTATCTTGGTCCCACGTATTGTCATCCTTAAGGAAATCAGCGACTTTCGCTTCCCAGTTATTGTAATTACTAATATTTTCTTTCGGTTTTAGGCAGCCATTTCCCGTCCAATGGTCTTTCCAAAATCGGATGGTTTTACCATCTCCGACCTGCCAAATGAGGCCTTTCAAGAATAGGTCTTTTAGACTCATCAGTTTGGACCATTGCCAAGAAGTGTTCCGCTTTTTCTGGTAGTTAATCAGACCTTCGGATTTTAGATATTTTTCTGTGATGATTTTGACCCATGGGTTATTTGGTTCCGCAAGGATTTTCCAAAGAAGCTTCATTTGTAAGGCTTGATTCATTTCCTCTGCCTTGGCAATTCCCAGTCCACCACGGTCAGGTGGTTGGCAGATAGAGTTCCAGCTGATAAGAGGTTTATGGTTCCTCTCTTTGTTCCAGAAGAACGTTTTATTGATTTGGTCCAGTTCTTTTAATGTGGATTTTGGGAGTAGGAAGGATTGCATAAGGTAGTTTGGTTGAGCCGATAGATTTGATTTTATTAGGTTTTTTCGGCCTTCTTGGGACAGCAAATTAGCTTTCCATTTGGATAGTTGAGCCCTAGTTCGGAGGGTAAGCGGCTTGAATGTATTTTGGGTGACTTTGCCATTTATGATTGGGCATCCTAAGTATTTGTCCAGAGCAGATGTGTTTGTGATCTGGAGGATTTGTTTAATTTGTTCTATCGTGGTATTGTTCGTATTTTTGGTGACCTGAAATGCCGATTTATGAAAGTTAACTTTTTGGCCGGAAATCTGGCAGTATTTGTCAATTATGTTTTTGATGTTGTTGCAAGCTTGGTTCTTCGCTTTGGCAAAGATGATAATATCATCATCGAAGGCAAGGAATGGAATTTTAGTTCCATTTCGTGAGATTTGAATACCAATCCCACTACTCGGGTTTATGCTTGAGAGGTGAAGTTGTCGTGCAAGTACCTCTGCAGCCAGGATGAAAAGGTAGGGAGATAGCGGGTCCCCCTGTCGGAGTCCTTTTTGGGGAAAGAATTGTTCAGTAGGTCCATTGTTGACCAACACTGAGAAAGATACGGTTTCCACGCATTCTCGGATCCATCCCACGAATTTCTCGTGGAATCCAAATTTGTTAAGTATGAATGCTAGGAATTCCCAGCTAATTCGGTCATAAGCCTTTTCCATATCCAATTTGATGGCGATCCACCCCTCTTTGCCTTTTTTGTTGCGGAAGGAGTGGAAAATCTCATGGGCAATAAGGTTGTTATCGTGGATACTGCGGTTTTGAATAAAGGCGCTTTGCATTGGGTGGATTACTTTTGCCATAACTGTTTTAAGGCGATTGGTGAGAATCTTTGATATAACTTTATAGATTGTATTACATAGACTTATGGGTCTATAATGGTTCGTTGAATTGGGGTTTTCACATTTTGGTATTAGTGTAATGAAAGTATGGTTAATTTGTTTTAAGATTCTTCCGAACCGGAAGAAGCTTTTCACTGCCTTTGTAATGTCTGGCCCGACAATGTGCCAATATTTTTTATAAAAGCACGCCGGCATGCCATCTGGCCCTGGGGATTTGTCGTCCTCAATGTCAAACATTGCATTCTTCACTTCTGCATTTGAGACTGGTTTAGTTAGTTCAGCGTTCTCCGCATCCGTTATTTCACATTGTATTGTTTGGGTCATATCTCGGAGTTTCCCATGGTTGATTTCGGTAGCTCTGAACCGATTTTGGAAATCACGTTTGGTTTCTGTCCTAATATTCTCTAATCCAGAAATAGGTATACCATCCGATTGCAACCGGAAGGAGAAACCGGACAAACATCAAAGGTCAATTATAATATATGCGTAAATGTACATATCACATACGTATACTATAATGCATATATGTAATAATACGAATCGGCTTTTGTTGGTTGGGTATTAAAAATTAGTGGAAGCTTGTCAACTGATTGTATAATTTTTTTTATAAATATCATTTATTTGACACATAAAAATTAGTAATTAGTTTTTTTTTAAAGTTTTTAAAGTAGTTTTACTAATTTTTTTAATTAAAAATAATCCTCTTTAAAAGTGAAATTTAAAATGATCACTTATCACATTAAACTAATTGAACATTATCAAATAGTATTTTGTTTAAAACTTTGTGCTTTCACAAACATAGAAGTAAAAATAATAGATACAGATATATTGATGAAATTTCAAGGTAAATTATCCTTTTTAAATATATATTAAAAATCTTTTTTGTAGGAAATTAAGAGATATTTTCGAACATAAAATAAGAAATTAAGCGATATGCATGATTGCCTTTGCCTCCATTCTTTTCTATCCACGCAAACATGTCCGTCTCAATTATTTCAGGGGCCTTAGGGCGAAATAAAATTAAGGGCCCCTTGAATTAACAAATAAATGGACCTTTTTTTAACCCATCAAATAAATGGGCTTTTCTATACAACTTTTATTTATTTTTTATATTAGATAATAAATTATAGCCTTTTTTTAATCAATAATGGGCTTTTTTAATATTAATAGGCCTATTTTTACTAGTAGTAATTTTTTTGTTGGGGATCTCTATATTTTGAGGGCTCATGACGACCGCCTCTCCTCGCTACCCCAAATAGCCGGTCCTGCACACAAATAAACCTAATCTCTGAGCAATATATACATGTCGAAAAGTATCATGATGATAACGTTATCAAATTTGTATATTGTAGTTAATACTAATGCGAATATTTCAAAATCATTAGAATATAACGATCAATGACCATGAAGTATGTAAACACTTTTTTTTTTTACAACAGTCCTCAAAAGTCACACAAAAAAAAAAACACATTGACAAGCAAATTAAACCGATTTATTCATTACAAAAACTCATATAGTTTATGCAGTCAATAGCTTTGTATGAGTTTACAATGAATTTGGTACACCATACACCATATTCACATATGAAATTCGCTCAAGTATCATCATCTCTCCTATAAACTCTATGAAATTATTATGATTACGCCATTAAAATCAAGAAGTAGATAGTTGTAATATATATTATCAACTAGCATACGACACGAGTTTGGTTAATCAAATCAGTTATTGACCATGTAACAAAAAGTTTATTAATTACTCCGGGTAGTTGTTGACTTATAATAGAGGATTATCGTATATGAATTAAATTTAAATAGAAAACACAAAAACTCAATTCTGATATAATTTAATGTTGATATTTTTAATAAAGGATTGTCATATATGAATTAACTTATAATAGAGGATTATCGTATATGAATTTATTTTTTTGTAACAAAAAGTTATATATCCTTATCAAATTCAATAATATGTTTTCAAATTATTAGGTGAGACCAAATGTTTTAACTTTTGTAAAAGAACTAATAAAATCGTGATGATGCATGAGACACTATTGATTGGCAAAATACAGACGAAATTAGGTTAAAATGTGTTGACTTAATGGATGAAAACCACATTTATGATATGTTATATTGCTCTAAACCATCTATTATATGTGAAATTACAGAAAACCACTCTAATTATGGCCTCCGTACAAAATCTACCACCCAAACCCTCTTTCCCGTTAAAAGCTCGTTCACGCACACGTTAGATCGCGTTTTAATATGATAGATTTTTATTATTTTCCTTTTTTCTTTGGAATAGGGTAAAAAACAAATAAAACTTATTTACCATTAGACTTAAAGCATAAAAGTGACTATTAGAGATGAAGTTCCGATGAAGAGGCAAAGTCACGAGGAAGACGAAGTTGCCCTTGAAACACTCAGACGAAGCCGTCAAAGAGAAAGTTGCAATTGAAGCCTTCATTTGTAAGTCTTGATTCCTAAACCTTAAGTTTAATAATGTTTCGAATTCAGGCTTTCAAGATTCATTATGATTTTATTTCAAGGTTTGGAAATGAGGGTTTGAATTCTCCATAATTTTTTTGTCTTAAAGTACGTTGTGATAAATTTTCGATGATTTGCGAATTAGGCCTTCAATTGGATTTCCTAGATTTTGAATGAAATGATGAAATTGAATAAGCAAAAAAATGGATGTAGGCTATTCAAATTGTTAATTAGTGTTTAAGTTGGATTTCATAGATTCAAGGTTTGCGAGTTGACATTGTTGAATTCTAAGCTACATTTGATTGTATGAGTTGTAAAATTGGGGTTTTTTTAATTGGGTTTAGTGTAGAAATGAATGATGAACTGAAGTTTGAATCACTTTTGAATGAAATATGGCGAAAGTGAATGAGAAAAATAATGGATACAAAAGGATGGTTTAAGTAGACATTGTTGATGATCAAAATGATGGTTTCAAGTTACCAATGTCAAGCTCAAATGTTACCTCAACAAGTTCACAACAAATTAAAAGGTTTGTTATTGTGGTCTGCAAGCAAAGGAATCCACGACACATACAAAGAGGAACTATGATAGAAGATTTTATGGTTGTCGTCATTATGGATCCTAAACAAATGTAACTTCTTTGTGAGGAGAGATGAATAATACACTAGAAGAGCTACTATCTATGTTATCAATAAATTGGTAAAGGAGAAAGAAAAATTGGAAGGAGAGATTGAGGAATCATTTGATTCAACAAGAGTCCATGAAATTGAGATGCAAAAGATAAGACAACAGCTTGTATATAAGAACTCCTTATTAGAAAGGTTGAAGGATGAAAACGATGCATACAAATTGGACTCTGATTAGGGTATCCAAGAGTTATGATCAAAGTTGTGTGGCTTTAGTGGTTTTTTTTTATGTTTATATTTATGTGTATCAATGTTGTAATGGTTGAGTGAACAATTTAGTAAGACTTGAGTAGACTGAAACAACCAACGTAGAATGACGCAGATGTCTAAAGAGATTTGCTTGACTTTGGCTTTTCACAAATTTACCAGCAGGAAAAACAAGGATTGCACAGGTAAAACAAAGCGTGACATTGCTCAAAGAGACCTGCTTGACAATTCCATTCCCATTATATAAAGATATCTGCTTGACATTGCTCAAACAAACAAATAAACAAAACCAAAGGTGAAACAAAGCTTCCAAAAGCAATGTGCATACTAATTCAATAGTATAAACAAGGATTTCACAACAAGCTAAGCAAAATACCCGTTCATAAGTTTCAAGAGATTGCTAAGCTAATTTGGAAAAAGATAGACAATTACTAACATCAACAAAGAGGCTTGTAGGACAAGATAGGCAACAACATCAACCCTAATAGTTGCATCAAATGGGTAGATGTCTTCAAAGTTTGAGCATGTAGTTCAATTTTCAAAAGCACTTAACTTTGGACAAGATAGACAATTTACACAAAAAGCATCCAATTTATAAGTTGTATCACATATCCCTAATTGTTTGAAGGATCACTACCCTTGTGCTTCCTAGGTGAGTGCCATAGCATATTAGCTAGCTGACCCTTAGTTCTAATCACCCTTCTTGTGGACCTTGTTTGAGAAAGATATGAGCTTGATTGAGTGTGTGGCGCCTACATAATTTCAAGAGATTGTTAAGCTATTTTAAAAGGCCTAATATCACAAACATATCATAAATAAAAAATTTGATACTACAAGCTATTGTTCTAAAAAACGTTAGGAACTTGAGCGGAGAGGGATCGCCTAGTGTCGGTTGCCTAGGCGGTCCTGGACAAGCTGGACGACTAGGTGGTTTGGGACCTTCCAACGCTTAGACGAAGCCTAGACAAGATTTTTAGAATGGTGTACCGGTCCTACACAAAATTCCTAACATCTAGAGTAATTGAAGATTGGCTTCCAATGCCTAAATTCTCAACAAATTTACCACTTTGATACTACAAATAAAGAGACAAAGTTATTCAATCATGGTTAGAGAAAATCAAATTACTTGCAAACTCATAACTAGCATACAATTGAGTTTGAGATGGTTGAGTTGGATATTTGGATGGACAAGTGAAGGACTTGATATGTGGCATCCATGGTGAGAGGACTCCTATAACACAAACCACATGAGAAGTGAAATTAAGGGCCTTGGTAAGTAACTTCAATATCAATCTAAATTTGTTAAAAAAAAAACGCATCATATATATTTACCAAACTAGTGCTAGCTTGGATTGGATTTGAAGTTGCAGGACTTGGTAAGTGACTTCCAACAATTTTGCATGACAAAGGGTTGTGATCAAGTACTGAATTTCATAAAAACAAACAAACAAGGGATCAATTTCCATTGAAACTGAAACAAGGTGAATAGCAATTAAAATGGATCAAGAAAGCCTGAATTTAAAACAATATTAAATTTAGGGTTTAGGAATAAAAACTTACATATGGAGGCTTCAATTACAACTTTGTCTCCTTCGCAGCTTCATCTCAGTGCTTTAAGGGCGACTTCGTCTTACTCGTGACTTCGATTCTTCTTTGCAACTTCGTCTCTACTGGCCGCTTTGCTCCTGATTTCTTCCTCTTCATTTCCATAATTTGGTTATTACGAGTTAGTCTAATGGTAAATAGGTTTTTATTTGTTTTTTCCCCTTTTTAATTACTCTATTCTAAAGAAAAAGGAAAACAATAAAAACTTGACATATTAAAACGTGATCTCACGTACACGTAAACGAGCTTTTAACAAGAAAGATGGTCTGGGAGGTAGATTTTGGTCAGAGGCCATAATTAGGGTGGTTTTCGATAATTTCGCATATAGCGGGTGATTTAGAGTAATATAGCACATTATAAGGGTATTTTCGGTCATTAAGCCAAATGTAATAGAAAAACTTCTTCTTTGATATACAACTAGTTGAATTCCCGTACCATGTACGAGTTTTGTTTAAAAATATGTTGCATAAATAAACTATTTTTCAAATTTACCTAATTTAAAAATATTTTAATGTTTAAAATTTGAAATGCCTACATATTAGGAAGGTTAAGTATTTGTTATTTAAATAAGTATAAAAAAATTAGTTAAAATATAGAGGGACCCAAATTATTAATAAAAATAATAATTCAAAATTACAAAAAAATGACACATAAGCAAATTGAACAATAGGTTGACATGTGGCAAAAGGCTTCTTCTTTAGTATATAGACTAGTATGTATTCCCGTACCTTGTACGGGTTTTTCTTAAATAAAATATTAATAATAAATATTTTCAAATATATTTATTATCCGAGAAAAAGATTCAGGTAAATACTTAAATATAAAAATTTTGTTATCATCTGTGTAAAAAGATAAGGCAATTATCATATAATCTTTTCATATAACTATATAAGGTAACAAATGATTGAATTATAATAATGATCTTCCTATCTATCATATCCAAAAATAAAAGATTATTTAATAATGAAATTTTCTATCTTACATTCTATAAACATGTATAAGAATTTATCATATCCAAAATTATAAAATTATTTTTTAAAACAAAAGGGGTGGTGTGGTCCAATTGAAAAGTGACATGTGTTGTTTAATAATTTTTTTAACCTCCGCTTTAGATTATAGTTATGATAGATATAAACAATGCATATTATAAATTATTTTACGAATTCGTTTTTTGGAAATAAAAATAGGTAATTGGACTGTTAATCGGGTCGGGCCGGGTTCGGGTTTGGTCATTTCGGGTTCGGGTTGAGTCGAGTTTGGGTCGTTACGGGTTACGGGTCAATCAAGTCGGGTTGTTGCGGGTTTTCAAGTTGGGTCGGGTTGACTGGAGGGTCAAAAATTTCTATTTTTTATGATTATTAAAACTAAATTTTAATTAAATAATAACATTTAATTATAATATATTATTTTTATGTATTTCAATAATAAAGTATATTATAAGTTTCAAAATAAATTTTATACATTCGATAAATATACTAAATCGGTCAACCCAATGAGTTGCGAGTCTATCGGGTTCAGTTTTTTAGGGTTTCAGGTTTAAATTTTCGGGTGGTTCGAGTCAGGTTTGTGGGTCGGGTAACCTTTTGACAGCTCTACATGTAATCCATAATTTAAACAAAATCCATAGTTGATTTAATGCAGTGACTGATAAAATTATGAAATTGGGTCACTCGCTACCCGCTTCATGTATTCAGAATCACTCAGAACTTCAGATTCTCATCCGAAAGAATGTTCTACGACATCCTCCGTGAAGAGAACCTCCTAATTCTTACCTAATACAATACAAAAAAAATAATTCATAGCTGATTATAAAAGTGCTATTTTTATCAATCAAATCATATTCTTCTAAAATTGATAGTAGAAACCTACAAATAAGAATTAATTTGATTTGATTTCTTTTATAAAGCATGATATCAAAATCCTAAATCATTTATTGCTATTCATCTTATTCACCGTATTTGGTCACGTACAGCTCCTATTGTCCGTTGCCCATAGGGCATTTAAATGTGACTCAACCAACTCCTTCCTTGTAATAACTCAAATTCATTAAAAATTCTGCTATATAGTTTTTGTATAGAAAACCTTTACTATTTAATATTTATTCATCAAAACAACAATAAGAAATGACTAAAAAACTATATGTAGTCAGTCCACTCGAACTTGACTCCTATAAAACCCAGAAAACTCGTTCACGGAGAGAAGTAAGACAAACAGAAAGTGAACACTCAAAACACACGTCCCAGCCTGTCCCCAAAGTGGGGCCCAAATCTCCTAACGTTCACGTGGACGATCGAGCAATTTCTCAGCGTCCAAAATTTGTATTTGCCGCGCTGTGCAGCGTCGACTCGGAAAACCCGGTTCACATCCGGCTCTGGTTTTGTCTTTACCCTGAAAAACCGAGCCATAATTCCAGCTATGGAGGTGCGGCCCGTACCTACTGGCAACTACTCACAAATCACACAACTGGACCCTCCTGCCTTCAATTAATTTCTTCCGGCATCTGCGTCTTTTCGTATTCATCTCTTGTCTCTTTCTAGATCGTCGTAGCGCAAGTAGTCCTGTGGATTATCCGTCTGCGAATCTGCGATTGTACTTCGTTCAGCCGCGATTTTAGTTGACTCGTTCGAGCTCCTCCCATGGCGAATTGACGAAGATCACTAGTTTCTGCGGTTCTGTAAGTATTGTTTTGTTTTTTCTCCCATTTTGAAACTTGTTGGCCGCGATTTTGTGTTCGGCTTATGGATTTCAAGCTTTGTTTGTTCATTTCTTCGTCTTAGGGCCTGTTTGAGCTTCGCTTTCCGGCCATGGCTGTTTTTTCCTCCATTGAGTTCTCAATTCCAGCTCTGGAGAGACGGATGCTTTGCATTTATTACTCAAATAGAATCCGAAGCCGTTCCATGTTTAACTTCTCAGTTAATTGAATTCGTCTTTTCCCTTTTGAATTTCAGTTTTGTTCTCTGGTCAGATCTTGTAAACCCGTGGAATTTGCTTGAATCTAATTCAAAAGTACTAAATTTGATAGTTAGCCCTAGAATTTGAGAAATCTAGTTATGCACTTGCTATAAATTACGCTAACCCCATATGTTTTTTCAATGAATTTTGACTTGGAGATTTGGTCATATTAAATGTCTGCATCCACCTCCAGTCACATGCACATGTTGATTGCTTGAGTTTCTACATTGCCTTGGATGCCTTTTCAATAATATCCTCCCAAAATTAGATTCAGACTCTCTGCACCCTCTAATAACCAAATTCACTGGTTTGATCTCTTCATGAAAACAAATCCTTTTTATTTCTCTTAGATTAAGCAGAGTTGGGAGATCACTCAAAAAAAGCAATGGTTACACCGAGTGCAGAAAGATCAACATCATCAAACGACGTTGATCCTCTATTGAAGGATCTGAGCGAAAAGAAGCAAAGTTTCAGGAGAAACGTGGTGTCGTTGGCGGCGGAGTTGAAGGAGGTTCGGAGCCGCCTTGCTTTGCAGGAGCAGACATATGTTAAAGAAACCCTAACTAGGCAGGTAGGGGATCTGCGTCGTCGGTAAAAGACCATTCTATTTTTGGAATTGTGTTTGTAGTTTGAAAGTTTGAATTGTATAACTTTGTTTGTAATTATTGTCCGTCCTTTTTGTCTATCCTCATTTCAAACTTGCGGGTCCCTTGATCTCCAGATTTCTTAGATGGGTGAAATAGAGATTGAATTTTGGATTGGTGTTTAACAGGATGCAGAAGCCAAGGCTAAGAACTTGGCAGATGAGATTGGTAAATTACAGAGCAGCTTGGAGGAGAAAACTGGGCAATTGCAAGCATCAACATCCAATGCCCAAAAGGTAAAGGCCCCACTATTGAAGTTCTTTAATTGTGTGTTTTCTTTAAGCTGTTCTCTGTTTAGATTTCATATGCTCATATGTTTGCTTAAAGGACTATATAAAGTTTACTTTTATACTCCATATTTTGAGAGATAAGAATAGTGAAAATAGTTTCTGAGTTGTTTAAATGGAGTAAATATCTGTTTTGTCCTTTGGGGGTTTCTCTTCTTGAGGTGGTTTGGTCCACCCAGTGTATGCACAAATGCACAATCATATTTGCTAGTCACCTTTTTGGCTTTTATTCTTTGTTTTTTTTGGTGAAGACAGGCTTGATTCCAAGCCCCCATGCTAGAAGGGATATTGTGGTGTTTTATATGCTTTGTGGCTTGAATTATTCAACATGACCTTTTCCTGTTCCCTAGAACATTCGAATTTGAAAAATACGGAAATCTGAACTTTTGTATGCTTGGAAAACTTTGAGCTTCTGTCTTTCCAGCTTTCCCCATTTCTGAAAATTTCTCATATGTGCACTATCTCAAAAATGGGGGAATTGTTCATATAAAAAACATTTGTAGGGTATGGATTGCAATTTGTGACATAGCCTAATATTAAACTTTACACATACTTAGCATGGAGGCTTGAAGATCCACCATGATGTATTAACACAAGTTTGAAAACATTAGGTTGACAGCTAACATATTTGAGCTATTATGATGGGAAACTACTTGAATTAATTGCTAGTAATGAGTCTCATGCTGGTGGTCAAACCTCCATATAAAGTATATGTCAAATTGAGTCGTATCATTACAACTTACAAGCTGGGTTATGCCTTTACAGCTCCAAGTACAATAAATCTAAAATGGAATCTTATTCAATTATTTCTCAGTTTCTTACCCATCTAACGTTCGAGTCAAACGGGGTATATATTTATGCTGTTCAGATTACTACATCAAGTAATTACATGTTTCCTTTATGGTGCAGTACCTGATGGATTTGGACAACTTGAGATCTCAGCTTACACTTACTCAGGCAACTGCAGACGCCAGTGCTGCTTCAGCTGAATCAGCACAACATCAGTGCTCAGCTCTTCTCAAGGAGCTAGACACAAAGACCACCTCCTTAAAAGAACTAGAGGACCGTGTCAAAAGAATGGAAGAGCAGCTAGATAATCTGCAGAAGGATCTGAAAGCAAGGGAATTTACGCAGAAGCAACTGAAAGACGAGGTTGCTAGAGTTGAGCATGACATAATGCAAACTATTGCCAAGGCTGGATCAAACAAAGACTGTGAACTGATGAAAATTCTGGATGAAGTTTCTCCCAAAAATCTTGAGAAAATGAATAGGCTTTTGACAGCTAAAGATGAGGAAATTGGCAGACTCAGAGACGAGATCAAGATTCTGTCTGCTCACTGGAGATTCAAAACAATGGAACTGGAATCCCAGGTATACATGTAGCGTTTGTGTATAGCTGTACGAGTTTTTTTCTAACTAGTTGAAGTAGTAGTCGAATAACTAGATAAAAAATGAGTTGGGAGTTTAAAAGAACACTAAACGTATCATGAGTAGTTAGCAATCTCTATTTCTTCTATGCCATTTTGTACTTTACAATAACGGTTAAGGGTATTTCGGCCAATTTAATCCAAACAACTACCAAATACTAGTTCAGAACCTTAGAAATTGAGGTTTTTATTTCAACTCCCATTTCAACTAGTACTTAGTTGGTTTTGTCCTTCAAAATCATATGTTTATGCATTTTTGTTTATAACTTCAACTAGTTATTTATGCATTTTTGTTATGCTTTCATTGCTGCTTTTTTGTAAATAAATCAACTCTGATCATGACATCACAACCATTGTTCAGCTTGAGAAACACAGGAAGGCTGATCAGGAGCTGAAGAAAAGAGTGCTGAAGCTGGAATTCTGCCTCCAGGAAGCTCGGTCTCAAACAAGAAAGCTTACGAGGGTAAATTTTTTTTTTAACCATTTCCACACACTGATCAATACAATATAACTGTCAGTAACCCATGTTTGATTGTAGATGGGAGAGAGAAGAGACAAGGCAATAAAAGAACTAAGGGATCAGCTTGCTACAAAGCAACAACCGGTTGCTTGTGATTGTGGTGAGAAACAGAATATCTGGGAGAGCTCCAGCTTCAAGGTTGTGGTATCCATGTCAATGCTCATCTTGGTGGTTTTCTCAAAGCGGTAACTTATTTGTCGACACATTTCTCGCTGAGTATGTATAGCATTAGTAGCAGCTGTTTAGGAGATTGGTTCCGATGACATGCAGGGTATGCATTATTATAGTTGTAGAATCTCAGGCCTCTGTGTATAAAGTATCCTTGTAGCAATTTTTTTCTCATTTGAATACAGGTTTTAGGGGAGACTGCACAAAACCCTAAAGTAGAACTATAAGAAACCATATATAAGCTTGTTTATGTAGCCTTTACCTAGATCAGAACTTCATGTCTTGCAAAAAACAAACTCGCTATCAAAATGCATCTGTTGTCACTTGTCAGAAGCACTCTTTGTATACTTGAATCAAGAAGGGTCGTGTTAAAAAAACAAATATAGTTGAAGTAGGCTATGGATTTTTCTCGCTCTAAAATCCGATAATTTTATAGTTTGTAGAATTTTACATGGAGTATAGTACAAAGTAGTCAATAGATTAGATGATTCCATGCCAACAAATTACAACGGTCAATTTCTTGATTAGGCCACCGTATCCATCAACACAATAGCAAGAAGAGTACACAAGTTGGCATGCTCTTGAGAGTGACTTGTTTGGTAGTGCCGTTTGATTAATACAGATTTGTTTGAAAGGGTTTTTGAATAATTGACTCCCATTCACAAAGATGATTATTTTCAGCATAGTTTCTTTTGGGGCGAAAGCATAAGATGGTCTTTATTTAGAATAAAGGATGCCTGTTCATTTGCGAGAAGTTTTTAAGCGCACAGAGATTTACGCGAATCCAGGATGTATGCGAATTCTGCCTTCGCTTAAGGATAAAACATGGTTTGAGAAAATTTCGGAGTTCGGCGTACCAATAGCCGCGCATCCTGGGCTCGCGCGCATCCTAGGTTCACGCGCAACATGGGCTCGTGCTTGTTCAACGACAATATTTTGGAAAATGTAGTTGTTGGACACGCGCGTCCAGGATTCGTGCGAATCCTGGAATCGCAGTACTCCAACGGTAAAATAAAACGGTCAAAATTTTCCCTATAAATACCAATTTCTATTCTCATTTTTGGCAAATCTTCATTCCACATCATTACATAAAAATCTCGTCTAGAGAGGAAGAGACATCATCGAGCGATTATCATCCCGACGAGGAGGAAGATTCGTCATCCAACGATAGTTATATAGACGAGGATGAGGAAGATGTACGGGGAGAAGACTATAGAACCGAATCTGATGCATCAAGCGAGCAAGAAAAGGTATTTTTTATAAAGATTTTTGTAAGTATAGTTAAAAATATGAATGTAATATCCTGAAATTATAGTATTAGAATAGTGTAATTTATAATATTCTGTTTATACATTTTCAAATCATAGGTTGTCGGAATAGATTTTTCTATTGATTTCCACTATGATGGCTTGTGGAATGACCGAAGAGAAATGCTTGATTGGGCTAGGCAAACTGCAATGTCGAAGAATTTTGTCCTAGTTATTAAAATCTCAAATCCAAATAGGGTCATACTCACTTGTGACATAGCCAATAAATATAGATGTGGCAAGAGGGTATTACCCGGACCGGAAATAAGAGCATTTATAAGCCCCTCACCAATACTCCAACCAAGAAGTGTGGATGCCCGTTTGAATTGAATAAGTTGTGAATAAAGGAAAAAATGGATGGGTCTTAATAGTAAAATGCGTACAACACAATATTGTCTCTCAACTAGCTCGGTAGCTCATCCATATGCGGACCGATTGATAGCTAAGCAGAAGAAGTTTGTAAAAGGAAGTTCTTATATCTAGACAACCCTAAGATGGTACTTCAAGAGTTGAGGGCAAGGTACCCGAGAAATGTGACCTTAATTAGACAAATGTATAATATGAGGGAGAAGTTAATACTTGAGGATTGCAGAGAACTGACAGTGACACAATGGTCTTTAAAGTTCTTGAAAGAACGAGGATACATTGTCCATCCAAGACGGGTAAAGGGTTCAGATGCTATGAATGCCTTGTTTATTTGTCCACCCTACGAGTCTGCGCATGCTGAAGATATTTCCTTATGTCGTCATTATGTACTCCACATACAAGACCAATAAGTATGTTATTTTAATTTGTAATCGACTTGATTAATATTTTTCCATTATAAATGTTTAAACTAACTTGTTTTGCTAGGTACGACATGCTTTATTGGAGATGTTTGGCTTCACTTGCACCAGAAATAAATTCTACATCGGGTTTGCATTTATGTCAAACGAAGATGTCACTAGTTATAGGTGGGTATTAAGTCGATTGAAATTCGTGTACGACGAGCTTGGAGTCCAGGTGAATGCAATCGTGATAGATCGAGAGTAGGCTCCTATCAAGGCGATAAGACAAGTTTTTGGGGACAGAGTACAACATTTGCTGTGTTGGGTGCACATTAGACACAAAATCTTGGCGTACGACCTAAAGGTGTTTCCCAACTCTAAAAATCCACCGGAGTTGTCACGCGGGTTTGCAAATGCATGCTGGGTGCTATTTTCGTCCACCATAAAGGCGATATTTGAAGAAAGGTATATCGAATTGAAGAGAAGATGACGACTGACGCTTATTGCATACGTGGAGAAAGTGTGGCTTAATCCATAAGAAGAATATAGTTCGTGCATGGACTGATCATACCCTCCACTTTCAAACGAGAACCACCAATAGATAATTTTATTTTTAACATTAAAATTCATTATGAATATTAGAATGTGCATTCGTTCAATATTTAAACGTTGACATGTGTAGTTTAGGGGTAAAATACATCAACAAACCATTGAACTTGTACAATTTTATCACTCAGCCCCCTGTACTTTGGAATGTTCAAATAAACACTTAAACTTGACTAAATTTGTTCTATTAAACACTCTATGCTGATGTGGTATAAAACGTGAAATTCACTTGCTCTATATGCGAGTGAGACTTCCAAAATAGTACTTTTGAAGTATTTTTTTGAATAAAAATTTTTTATTAGATAAAAAAATTACAAATTACTATTTTAACTAAAAATTTAATTTTGTTTTCCTAATTCTCTCTGGTTCCTTTCTATTATCTGGTGAAGAATTTTATTTTCCTAAAAAAATAATTTTGTTTTCCTAATTCATTTGCTCTCTGGTTCTATGTGGTTCCTTCTATGTCGGGTGAAAAACTACAAATAGGATTTGAAAGATTCACTTCCTAATTCTCTCTGGTTCCTAATTCTCTTTAGGGCTTAGATCTGGATAGGGGTGAAGAGTTTCGTCTTGATTCTTTTTGATGCCGTCGTTTCTAGATCTAGGTGGAGAAGAATTCGATTTCTTTCTTCGAGTCCGCCGGTCCATCCTCACTCTCTTTGGATCTGGTTCCTTTTTGCCGCCCATTGCCACCGCCCATCGCCACCATCCACCGCGCACCGCCGTCAGCCTGAGATGGCAATTTGGTGGTCGGGAGCAACCGCAATCAGCGTCGGCCTGAGATGGTACGCGTAGATCTGAGAGTGGTGGTTGGGAGCAGCCACAATCGGCGTCGGCCCGAGACCTCCGGATTTGAGTGTAGAGATGAGAAGATATCCCGACAGAGAATTCAGATCTGAGTGCGGTGGTTAATTCAAATTTGAAGACTTCGACGAGGCAGAAAAGATATGCCGACGGTGAAGAATTTGCGAGTCCGTCGTTCTGTCCTTATCTCTCCCGGCAGTGAAGATATCCCATTGGTGAAGAATTCCGAACTCTCGAGTCCGTCGTTCCGTCCTTTCAGATCTAGAACGGTAGTCTTTGACAAGGCAAAGAACATAAGCCGTCGGTGAAGAACTCGGAACTCCCGAGTCCGTTGTTCCAGAGACTTTGACGAGGCAGAGAGGCCTCTCTGTCGTCCCGAGTCCGTCGGTGAAGAATTCTCAATTTTTTTTTGTAGAAAATAGATCTAAGATTTTCTTTTAATAGATTTGGGAAGTGAATATGAGATTTTTGGTAGAAAGATAGATTTAGGACTTTTTTAATAAATTTGGAAAGTGTGTTAGAGTTTTTTTTAATATTTTATTTATTTATTTATTAAATTAAAAAAATAAAAATAATTACATATGTGGCATCTATGTGGCACCCGCATGGCGCATATGTGACATCCTAGTCATCGCGAGTGAAGTTCACTCAAGGGCTCAGTGTCTAAAAGTGTAAAAATTGTTAAGTTGAGGTGTTTATTTGAAATTTCATAGTACGGGGAGCTGGTTGAAAAAAAGTTACAAGTTCGAGTGTCTGCTGATGTATTCTGTCGTAGTTTAGGGTCGAATGTATGCACGTTGTGCTGAAAAGGATATTGAATTCATCTCGAGGAGGCTTCAATATAGTGATACTAAGGATCCACATCCAAATGGAATCTCAAGCCAACACTTTGAGAACAGAAATTGAGAGAACCAAAATAGAGAAACCAACAAAATAAAGAATGCTCAAACCATGGATCAGAGCGATGTTCTGGCCTATATGCGACCACGTTTCAAGGCAATGCCTAGGTAAGTTGGTAGACAGGTTTTATGACTTGGTAGTAGACTTGCAACAGGGTAGAGTCGAGGTGGAATGCCACGACTAGTTTTGGAGGGAATGACATGGTCTTCCATGCAAGCATCGAGTTGCATAAGCTGTCATAAGGAAGTCTCCCATCATGCTGGATGAGATACATCCTTTTTGGCAACAATTGGAATGGGATGGCCTGAGCGATGACGATCAGATTGCCATTGCATGTGTACCCCTGAGCATTGAAGACGTCACATGGAACAAAATGGTGGCTAAAAAAGGCAGCGGTGACATGCCCAGAGACCAGTTATTTCATATCACATCAGCGTGAACGATTTGGAGAATCCTGAAGAGACAACCCTTATTGAGTTGATCCCTTACGAGAAGCCAGATGGAGCCAACAAGTATTTGACCACACGGGATAAAATGCACCTTGAACACGTGATGGATGAGTACGAGAGGAAGCAAAAAAGACGGAGAGAGAACAATAGCCGGAACAAAGCAAATACATCGGCTCCATCCCGACCACGTAGACGATCTAGAGGTTCTAGGAATAAGAAGGGGACCGAAGTTGATACGCCTCCGGTTGCGGTCGGGTCTCCTAGAACCGCTCCTCCTCCTGCCACCCAGCCATCTCCTGTTGATGCTACCCCGATGAATGGAAGCTACCGTGGCCCTCCGACGAGTGTCTCCTGGCATGGGGTGGACTTTGGCATCGGGAATGTGGATAGTTTTATATTTCCGTTCATGGATGATGCTAGTGACGTGATGGGTGACGATGATTGTGGTTTTCGGTCTCTCGCAGAAGTATTGGGCAGGTTGTAGTCAGAGCACTACAGTATTCGATGGGAGCTTCAACGAGAATTGATGCAGAATAGAGATATTTATGAAGTCTTATTTCCTTGGGGCCTTACATCATTTGAAGAGTTCTTGAAGCATATCGGTCATGTGGAGTCTCCTTGCTCGTCCAGATACTTGCTAGACATGCCGCTACACGACCTTGTTTTTTCCACTCTTTATCAAGTGCCACTTGTGTTCTTATCAAGGGATCAAGGCTCGCACACTTGCTTACCATTGCGGAATTTAGGGGATAATCAAGGCTATGAGATACCGCCACCAGTCATTGATATCGCCCACGTTGGTCGTCAGGACCATTCATACCGGTGAGAAATTTGTAATCACTTTTATAAAGTTGTTTGTTTTTGTAGATCATTATTGATTATATGGGAAAAATCATTTGTTTTTATGTATGGCTGATGGTCAACGCGCCTATCCCCCCACCTCCTAGAGCATGGTCCCAATTTCACCACCCCGACTCCGACTACTGGCTCCATGCTCTTACCCCGAGGATTGAACATTGGAAGACGTGTCGAAGGAACATTGGTCGAGATCTGGAGACATTTGATTAGGGATAGTCTTTTAGGGGATTTATGTACTTATATATGTTTTATGTATTGTGTGCCCCGTCGAAGGGGATTTATGTACTTTTTTATGTTTCGATGTAAAGGGTCGGACTTTCCCCTGTTTGAGGACTAGTAAACTCAATTTATCTTATTATTAATGAAAAACTCTAGAGGGGAATTTATCTTATTATTAATGAAAAACTCTAGAGGGGACGAATAATACCGTCTCTTCTTCACCTATATTAATTTGTAATGTTAAAATTTTATAATTCTAACCGTCTCCAATAAATGCATGTCGTACCTAGCAAAACAAGTTATTTTAAACATTTATAATGGAAAAATACTAATCAAGTCGATTAGAAATTAAAATAATGTACCTATTGGTCTTGTATGTAGAGTCTATAATGACAACATAAGGAAACATCTTCAGCATGCGCAGACTCGTAGGGTAGACAAAAAACAAGGCATTCATAGCATCTGAACCCTTTACCCGTCTTAGATGGACAATGTATCCTTGGTCTTTCAAGAACTTTAAAGACCATTGTGTCACTGTCAGTTCTCCGCAATCCTCAAGTATTAACTTCTCCCTCATATTATAGATTTGTCTAATTGAGGTCACAATTTCCCGGGTACCTTGCCCTCAACTCTTGAAGTACCATCTTAGGGCTGGCTAGATATAAGAACTTCTCTTTCACATACTCCATTTGCTCAGCTGTCAATCGGTCTGCATATGGATGAGCTACCAAGCTAGTTGGGAGACGATGATAGTGTTGCCCGCATTTTATCGTTAAGACCCATCCATTTTTTTCCTTTATTCACACCCCATTCAATTCAAACGGGCATCCACACTTCCTGGTTGGAGTACTGGTGAGTGGCTTATAAATCCTCCTATTTTCCGGTTCGGGTAATAACCTCTTGTCATATCTATATTTAGCGGCTAGGTCACAAGTGAGTATGACCCTATTTGAATTTGAGTTCTTAATAACTAGGACAAAATTCTTCGACACTGCAGTTTGCCTAGGCCAATCAAGCATTTCTCTTCGGTCATTCCACAAGCCATCGTATTGGAAAGCAATAGAAAAATCTATTCCGACAACCTATGATTTGAAATGTATAAAAAAATATTGTAAATTACACTATCCTAATACTATAATTTCAAGATACTACATTTATATTTTTAGATTTTGGTTCAAATGAAACAAACTCTTATCCTAAAAGTGAAACGAATACACTTTTCCTAGTTAGTAGTGCACTTTTCATACAAAAGTGCATTGTAAAATACAAAAAGTGCAATACGAAAAAGTGCACTACTGTAACACCCCTATTTTTCAACATTGGGTATTACCGCCAGTGACCTCGGACTTTCCCGTCCAAAGTCACTCAAGGCTTTTAGAATGATATTGAACTCATACAAATGCGTAAAATTAACATAAATGTTACATAAATAAACGGATGCTTACGAATGAGACTTGATTCTTTAATTGAAGATGAAATTGATCCAAAAGCTGAATTTTATTTATTGGAACTTTCGTTCATTACATTGAGAGTCGTTTTACAAATGATGAAGCAACGGAAAGTAAAGCCCATTTAGAAAGGGGTTGCAAAGACGTAACTAAAATACAAGTATGTTTTCCCAAGACAAATCATGTGATGATGATTTGCTTGGTTTTAAAAAGGAAAGAGTCGGTGCACTATCTTCGGAATGCCTTGCTCTTATGAGAATTCCTTCCTTCCTTCGATGTCGTCTTGCCTTGACCTTCAATCCTCGCCTAATATTTTTTGAACCTTCTAGACTTCGTCTTCCAAGCTTTGGTGTACATTCCTACAGTCTGGCATTTGTCGCAAAGGGCGAGAAATACCAGGCAAAAATGCAGAAGTGGGGAATTAGTCTAAGGAGACTAAGCAAGCGGGGAATGGAACTTCCAGAGGGTATTTTGGTAATTCAAATAATATTGAAGGAGATATTCGGGTTGTGTTTAAGATAAGGCTTATTTATGTGAGGTTTTATCGGTACGAAGGAGAGCGTATCCCAAGCGGAGATAGCTCGATAATCGAGAGAAGCGCTACTAGATTGTAGACTTCTTTTAGAATCGAAAGTATGTTGGGAACGTTTTTGATTCATACAAGTTAAAAACCTCTCGCGCCCTGAGCGGACCGAGAGCCGGATCGATCATTTGAGACCGGTCCGGTTTTGGTATCTTAATGTGCATTGGGCACTTATCTTATATAGCGACGAAAAGTATTCGATTTCATTAATGATTTTTAAAGAGAAGGGTGGGGGCTTGGGTGGCCCGATCCACCAAGGGGAAACCCAGTTTCCCGGCACTTAGCTAGAGTGCGCTCATCCCTCCTATCCCTCCTTGCAATCGGAGTGGATGGGATCATGATCCCGAAGGTCGCACTTCAAACACGTAGGCACTTACGACTTAGTAAGATTATATAGAGGCGTCGGCTATTCCACGCCCCTTACTAGTTCGTTCGACGTTGATCTCTGAACGAGACCATAAACAACCAAGGCCACAATCACACTAGCATAAATAGTCCTATCAAATATTAATAGTGAACTATACTAACAATGGTCGTTATATCTAACAATCGATATTTCCTAGGTTCATTCGTTACTTAGCATACAAGTCGTACCCAACATCGAGAATTTTACGGAAATGAAATATAAAGGTCACAAGGGAAAATTCCACTTGTCTTAGCTTTTACGATTGTGTACGAACGAACGAACGGAAATCGTTGACTTTACTCGGAGCGGAGACTCGACCTATTGACACGAGAGGTACGAACGAACTTTAATAAGAATTTCTTTAATTCTTCTAAAGTTTTAAATATCTCTTATATTCTTTTTACAAGAGATTTAATTACTAAATTATTATAATAATAATTTAATTGGAGATGAATAAAATAATAATATTCCTTATTATTATTTTATATTGGTAATATCCTTGTATTTCTTATAAATTCTTATTCTTAATATTTAAACATTTTTATTCTTGAAAACCCATAATATCCTTATTTAATTTATTAGAATGTTCTTTTATAACTTAACTTGCTATTTTCTTAATATAAATAAGCAAGGAAATCTTTATGATCAACATATGATATTATTTTCAACCTTAAAAGGTATATTGAATTTATAATATTCTTAGGGTTGTAAAAAGTCTATTATGTCCTTATAAAAATATCTTAATCTTAGTATTATTATAATATTATCTTTTATTAATAATCTCCATAACAATACTTATAACATTTTTTTCTCTCAAATACTATTTCATTATAACATGATCTCATTAAAATCCTCATTTAAATATACAAGTAATATTAAGTAGAGATAATAATATTTCTAGGCATCCTTTTTAGTAATTTCCATAAATAGGGCTTTCTAGTTAATTTATATAGTAAGCTTTCTATAATTATAGTATGATAATAAAATAATCTTATTATCCTATTTACATGAATTCTCCCATATCTTTAGTTTTTAAAAATAGTAGAATCATGTCTTACAACTTTACTTTATAATCAAAGGTATATGATTATGATACTTAGATCAAGATACATTATCTTTTTCTATTTTAAATATCTTTTCATGCAAGACAACTTTTAATAACTTAGCGATATTAATATCTCATTATATATCAAATTATTATCATATCTATCATATTTCTAGGCATCCTTTTCGTATTTGAATAAAGCATTGGATTAGTGGGTTTTCAAATATTCTGATTTGATGATCTGTTGATACTTGATAACTAGGGACCGAGGTCAAGCGTGAGGGAGAGGTGGATATGGAAGAATTGAAGAAGCTCTTTGGGAAGAGGAGGGCATATGGATTCGTCTTCTAGGATGGTCAATTTTCTTGTACAGTTTAGACATGTATTTTGTTGACTTCCTTGTATTTGGCTTGTGGAGGACCTGAGGTTGTGAACTTTCTAAGCTCCTTAATCCTCATGCTTCATGCTGTCTTTTCTTTCTTTGGATGAAGTCTTGAATAGTATAATTCTAATAATTAAGCAGCTTGTAGCCCAAATTAGTGTTAAAAAGCAGGCGAGATCATGAAAAATGAGAATTGTAAATTGGAGGTGAGATCATGAAAAATGAGAATTGTAAATTGTAAATTGTACAGGTTTTTAGAGCTTTTGCTTTGCCCATTAAAGGGAATTGTAAATTGTACTTATTCTACCTCATTTTAGAAAGCTAAGTATATCACTTGTATTTTTCCTCTTTTTAGAAAGCTAAATGTATCACTACATGATTGATGATATCGATCTTTTATGCTCTAAATCCTTTTTAGAAAACTTGTTAAATCCTTTTAACTTTGTAATATCGATCTTTTATGCTCTAAATCTTCTATTTTAACATTCTTTTTACTTATAATACATGTATTACTCATGTTGTATCATTTTGACACCTTATCTTCTTAAATTTGTAGGATCTTACGATCCTACGATCCGATCCTTCCCCCCTTCACCGATCCAAGGTGGAATCCCGATTCTAATAACATTGGTCATTAAATAAAACTTATATCTTTTAAAATCTCTACACTTAGAGATATGCCATATCATAATATCTTTTATTTCTTTTATTATTATTTTAATATTCACCTTATCATACAAGGTCTTTTTAAATCTTTATAATATATTCTCATTATAACATCATATCATATTTTATAATTATACCTATATGGTAATAAGGCTTTTTCTAGAACTTTCCTTAAATAGGAATCTCTACCATACTTATTTGTAGTAATATCCAAGTATAAGATTTAATAATATCATCTTAAAATAGTTTACCCATATATCTTTAGTTTATTAGATAGAAACATGTTTTATAACATTATCTTATAACTAGGAGCATGCAACTTATTTACTTATCTCTAAGTTAGTAATAATAATATCTTTAGTATATCTTTAATAATATTATTTCTCATCTATCATATTATTTTGATAATATTTTACATCTATGATTATTGATCATATCTTTTAGTATATCTTTTCAACATATTTTTAAGTTTATAAAGTGCTCTTTTATAAATGACATGCAATCCCTTTATCTATCATAAAAAGTCTTAAGATAATAATTCCTATCATCTTGCTCAAATTCTTTTTATTTATTCAATTAAGCTCTAAGTAAGGTAAACATATTATTTATATTATACTTTTCAAGTATATAACTCATATTTTACATCCCATAATTTTATTTAACAATTTTTCCCATGTCCATTATAATATATTTCTTTATATAAAAAAAACATATGCACATTGTTTATTTAATTTATCTAACTCCACACTTGTTCTTATTAAAATAATTTATTCAAAAATATCTTACTATTATTATTCCAAAGCATATAATAGGATTAAAAGACATCTAAGTCTATTTTTCCTTTTTAATAGAATAAAATTCCTTATCTTACATTATTTCTTTTATAATAAAGGGAAATATGCCTTAGTTAATACTTTTTTTTCTCCAATGTTTATCCAAATATGCTTAAAATAACATTCTTATAACTATTAAAGTTCTAGGAATTCATATATTCTTATTAAAAATATATTTCTCCTAGATAGGCATGTAAATTAATTTAATTATATAAATTTCTCCTTAATACTCACATGCAATAATTATTCAATTTAATTAAATAACTATTATATACATGTAGAAATTATTTTATAAAAAGATATTAATTAACATTTGAGTCGGAAAATTATACTGATAGAAAACGAGACGGGATTTGGGCTCGGGAATCGAAATGGGCGAGTTGGGCCTCTCCTTTTTCTTTTCTCTTTTAATAAAAGCTGATGGGCTACTATTAGGCATATGAGCCTATTTGAATTAGCCCAAAACCAGCCCAAATCACCCCAATGGCTATCAGCCTTTTCTTTTCCACGTAACAGAACTAGAGAGAGGACTCAGGAACGTCGACGGACGAGCTGCAGTACCAAGCGGTTGGGCGGCCACACCGGGCGGAGCTCCGGCGACTGGCGGTGGTGCGCGGCACGGGCGGCGGTCCGGCTGGGCAACAACGGTGGTCCGGCGGCCATAGGGGGCGGAATGAGGGTTTTTAGGATTTTCTTGTGAAAAAAATCAGATTTGGGGAATAATTATTTTGGGGCTTCTAGGCTTGATTTTTTGTGTGATTTGTGTAGGAATTTGCTAGAAGAGAGGGAGAGAGTTGATGTGTGAATTCTAATGGAGAAATTCAGCCTTTAAATAGGCAAACAAGGAGGACATGGTGATCCATGGCAATTGAATTGGACCAATGGAGAATAGCTTGATTGATGAGGATTGGAGAGAAGTGTGCTTGTTGGGTGATGACTATTGATGATGCAAGTGTTTGGAAGTTCTTAGAAGCAATTGAGAAGATTGGAAGAAAAATTTGACATGGATTGAAGTATGTCAAAATCAGTCAGACACATTGACTCTCTTGAGGAAGAAGAAGAAATAGGAGGGTTTATAATTAAAAGAATTGTCATATGGGTAGTCAAATTACATTAGCATAGCGGGAATGGGTGTTTGTTAATTTATGAAGGGTGCAAGAGGTCTCGGGTTCGAGTCCCGGCTCTTGGCCCTTTTTTTGGTTGCCTTTCTTTTATTTTTATTAGCTTTGTATTAATAACTTTAATTCTAAATTCGAAATTAATATGATTTATATTTATTTAAAATTTTATTTGTTACTTTGATAACCCTTTATAACATTTTTATAACTTATTGTGAAAATTATAAAAATAATTAAACTCTATTTTTAAGAGAACCTATTTGAATAGTTACCCGACTTGCTTAATGTATTTAATTAAATTCTTAATTTCCATTGTAATAACTTCTTTAATCTCTTTATAATTTAATATGAGATTATAAAGATTATTAAGTTCTCTACTTTAGAGAAAAAAAAAATTATTGGGATAAATTTCCGTTTTATTATTTTTAAAATTTAGCGGATATGACAACTACAAAAAGTACGAAAAGTGCGCTACAAATTATGAAAAGTGCAAATGCGAAAAAGTGCACTCCAAAGTAGGAAAAATGCACTATGAACTAGGAAAAGTGCATTCGTTTCAGGATAAGAGTTCGTTTCAGGATAAGAGTTTGTTTCATTTGAACCAAACTTTATATTTTTAACTATACTTACAAAAATCTTTATGGAAAATACCTTTTCTGGCTCGCTTGATGCATCATATTCGGTTCCGTAGTCTTCTCCCGATACATCTTCCTCATCTCGTCTATATAACTATCGTTTGATGACTAATCTTCCTCCTCGTCGGGATGATAATCGCTCGATGACGTCTCTTCCTCTCCTGACGACATTTTTATGTAATGATGTGGAATGAAGGTTTGCCAAAAATGTGAATAGAAATTGGTATTTATAGGGAAAATTTTGACTGTTTTATTTTACCGTTGGATTACCTCGATTCCAGGATTCGCACGAATCCTGGACGCGCGTGTCCAATAGCTACATTTTTCAAAATGCTGTCGTTGAACAGGCGCAAGCCCATGTTGCGCGCGAGCCAAGGATGTGCGGCTATTGGTACACTGAACTGCGTAATTGTCTTAAACCCCGCTTTACCCTTAAGCGAAGGTAGAATTTGTACGCATCCTTAATTCGGATAAATCTCTGTGCGCTTACAAACTTCTCCGTGTGCATAAATGAAAAACTTTTTTACTATCTTACGCATGTATTTTTAAATGAGTTTTGAGATTTTAATGTATTAAAATTAAATACTTTCATAGAATTTTGATGGCTTCTTATGACGGATTTTTCATTTGAAACGGTGTCAGTTTCGTTATGAACGAGTTTTTTCGGTCATAAGCCGCAGCACCAATTGTAATTTGTAAATAATGACAGTACTTGATGATTAGTCCGCCAATTAGGCAAGGCAAGGCAAGGCAATCAATTTCCTGTAGTACCAATCTTGATTTACCCTGTGATTATTTATTGGTGGTGGGGTGGTTTAACCCTGATGATAATCAAACGTCCTTTGTAAATTGAATATCATTGAGGTAAAAAGAAAACAAAAGAAAAAGAATAATACTGTACTCTGTAGTAGATGCGAATTCATACTCTTTGCTTTTTTACTGTTTTTAGCGTTTGCATCGCAAATTGTCTCATTCCCTGCCTCTTTGGTAACTCCTTCTCACCCACCACTCTTCTCTCTCCAACACCCTCAATCTCTGAGATCTGTCAAAATTGGATTCAGGTCAATCCTCTCGCGTCATTCTGCTCGTGTGTACTTAGGGTTTTAATGAGCGCCCAGTTGTGCTCTGACAAGCCTTCGTTCCAGCTTAGATTTGGGTTTCCACTTGCCCTCCAACAGGAAAATACCCACAACCCAAATCTTCCTACACTCTCCATATAACCCTCTTTCTCTGCCAATTTAGGTTTCTCTGGACGTGGGTCCAATGATTTTATTCAGAGATCTTGCTTCTGTTCTTCTCCATTTGTTCTGACTTCTCAGGTCTCTGAGATCTGGGTTTCTGGAGGTGTGCTCTTTGTCCTCCATCTTAGAAGGTGAGTAAATTGACATGACTTTCCAGCTCATTCATAAATTTTAGCTATTGGGTTGGTCCTTGTAATTTGCTCTCCCTCTCTCCTTACTGGATTTGGTTGCATTTTTTGTCACAAGGATAAGCTTTGATTTACATCTGTCAAAGAGTTGGTCATACTTGTACTGTTGTGGGAAGTGGTGGCGGGTTTGGAGCTCTGGGTCTTGAGCCTGCAAATTGTTTTGGACAATGCATTGAACTTGTTTGAATTCGACCAGTTGCTGTTTTGGGCTGCTATTAGTTTGCATATGCTAGAGACCTAGAATTTACATTAGAGTTAGGAAAGCTGAGCTGTCATATGGCTGTATATGCTCTGTACAGCAGTAGGCTTTAGAAAGATTATGTATGCTGATGTGTTATATGCTTAATTTGTGGCCATAAGCATTTTCTGAGCAATCCAAGAAATCTAATTCGTCTCTCATATAATACACATTACTTGTATTCTAGGTATCATTGAGGAAGATGGCCAATGATCTCAATGCTGGGTTGTCAAAGAAATCCATATTGGGACTCCAAATCTGGGAGCTAATTGCTATAATTATTGGAGTATTAATCATTCTCTGCTTTGGTTTAGCCTTCCTGTGTCTTACTAAGTTCAGGAGATCCAGAAAAACCAACAACAGTCTTCCTTTAACTCAAATTCCTGCGATATCCAAGGAAATTAAAGAAGTACGGGTGCAGCAGTTGCCTACGAATAATTTTTCTACACAAGATAGACACCTTCCTTCCATTCAGGACAAATTCGGTGACATTGAGTCCAATAGTTCCCTGTCCATTGAAGATAAAGGGAAACTGAGAAATGGAGATACTAGTAGGTCTGGTTCGTTTCGCCGTACAGATGGCGCCGGGTCCCAGTCGGGAGAAGAAGGCGGTTCTGGTACATTTGGAGCTTACAAACCAGCTTCCTCGTATACTGTAACTGCTCCTTCTCCACTCAGTGGCCTTCCTGAATTTTCACATTTAGGTTGGGGCCATTGGTTCACCTTGAGAGATCTTGAAATTGCGACAAACCGATTTTCAAAGGAGAATGTCCTCGGTGAAGGTGGCTATGGAGTGGTTTACCGTGGACAACTGATTAATGGAAATCCTGTGGCAGTTAAAAGAATCCTTAACAATCTGTGAGTTTCAGAATTGTCGTATGGTTCTTATATATTATGAAATCTCCCCTACATGATATAGTTCTTTCTTATTCAGACTTTTGTGATTGTTTCATATAGTGGACAGGCTGAGAAGGAATTTCGAGTGGAAGTAGAAGCAATTGGACATGTCCGTCACAAGAATTTGGTTCGCCTTTTGGGATATTGTGTTGAAGGAACTCAAAGGTACCTTATTCAAGCAACCCATCTAATATATGACTCAGTTATAGCAACTAAAGGTTTTTTTGGTGTAACATAACATCTAAAACCTGGTTTTTTATTTCAGAATGTTGGTTTATGAGTATGTAAACAATGGAAACTTAGAGCAGTGGCTTCATGGTGCTATGCGTCAACATGGATATTTGACATGGGATGCTCGGATAAAAGTTCTGCTTGGCACAGCCAAGGCGTAAGTTTACTGATATGTTTTAAGATAATCTATCGTGTGCTAGAGTCTTATCAAAACCATATTTGCTATTCTTTGCTAAGTAAAACCATATTTGCTGCCTGCCAGTTGATATTTGTAACCCAAAAGTTACCATACTTTCTTCCTCATTTTATTGCTCAAACATCTGCAAGTTAAAGATGCATTTGCATTAGTTGAATTTTGATAAAGTGAGTCGATAGAGCCATATAAGTTTTTCAGATTTCATTAGTGCATCTACTATTTCTTATTTGGGTTGATTGGTCTCCATTATTCATTCAAAGTTTTTCTGATGATCCATTCTTCCACAGACTTGCCTATTTGCATGAGGCGATAGAGCCAAAAGTGGTCCATCGTGATATCAAGTCGAGCAATATTTTAATTGATGACGAGTTCAATTCAAAGGTTTCAGATTTTGGCCTGGCAAAGCTCCTAGGTGCTTCACAAAGCCATGTGACAACAAGAGTCATGGGAACCTTTGGGTACGTGAAGACAATGCTTTCTTTTCTTTTCTTTAAAAAATGTAGACTATGCTTTCTTGTTTATCTTGTTTCTTGCTTAAAGCCTTTGCTAAACATTCAGAACGTGTACGATAACTTGATTTCTCTACATCATACAGGTATGTGGCACCTGAGTATGCAAATACCGGGCTTCTGAATGAAAAGAGTGATGTTTACAGCTTTGGAGTTGTCCTTTTAGAAGCTATTACCGGAAGAGATCCTGTAGACTATGGTCGCCCACCAGAAGAGGTATTCGTGATTTGTTTGCATAATTTAACATTTAGAAGAAGAAATGTCTGAAGTTTGTAGCATCTTAACTCAAATACACTATACCAAGCATTTTTGAATGTATATGTTAGTTTATAAATTGTTCTAATTAATTGAAATGCTTGCAGGTAAACCTGGTTGATTGGCTGAAAATGATGGTAGGAAGCAGGCAATTTGAGGAAGTGGTGGACCCAAACATAGACACGAAGCCATCAATAAAAGCCCTGAAACGAGCACTTTTGACAGCCTTGAGGTGTATAGACCCAGACTCGGATAAGAGACCGAAGATGAGCCAAGTTGCAAGAATGCTTGAATCAGAGGAATATCCCTTGCCTAAAGAGGTAAATATGAACATAAGATTACTATTTACCACCATCAAATTCGTTTAATGTTGTGATGTCTGATCCAAATGGTCAAATCTTTCTGTACAATTTAGGATCGAAGGCAAAGAAGAGCTAGAGCAGGGAATACAGAGATTGAATCCCAGAAGGAATGCTCAGACACAGACAAGAGCGATAACCCTGATTCAAGATCAGACAAAGATAGGACCACAAAAACCTAAACCATGGTCACCTATAGCTATATAATCATTTTCGGCTTTTCCTTGTTTTTTTTTGGGTCTGATTTTCATATTCTTCTGGTGGATGATAGGTGTAAGGTGCTTTGATTTTTGTATTTGTTATTTTTTCCCATTTGATTTCTGGGTTTTGCAGGCGGATTTGTTGTGTATGAAAATGGAGTTGGGACCTGCACGGAGAATTCCTAGGTGCCTTATGTACAGTTTATTACTGTCAATTTTTATTCAATCTTTGTTTCTTGGCTGACCATATTTTTGGGCCTATTAATGATGTTGGGACTTCGTGTTAATGAGTGGGAAGGTGCTCTCAGGCTCTCAGCCCTAACTAGAATTAGTTACTCTCATGGGTTAAGTAAGCCACGGGGTTGAAATTTACTTCTAAATTTTGGAAATTCATTTTACATTTGTGATGGAAAGAGGACGAAATGGGAGATTTTTAGCACGGTGATATATATAGTATGTAATTAAGTGAAATTAGGCCCTTTGTAATGTCAAATTATAGATAATGAATGTTGTGTACAATTTTTTTTTTTTTTTTAACGAGGGAATAACTTTTGATGGTAAACCACGGGTTCATGAACTAAGCAGACAAAGCACACAAACCTGATAAATTAGTTGCGCCGACCAGTTCGACCTAATGGTAGAAGAGAGGGTGAGACTCGATTTTTCACCCAAGTGATGGGGCAGGGACAAGAATCGAATCTGAGACTTACCAACACACCCCATGCCCACTACTGTTGGTGATTTTAGTGTCATCAAGTGACTGTTCCCTATATGGGAACAGTGCCTTTTAGTGTGATCGGGGTTCATACGACGCTATGGGATCTCACTTAGCTATATCACAAGTTTGGGGGTGTGGAGTACACGCTTGTGTAAGTATACTTGAGGTCTAGAGGGATATATAAAGGTTAAGTTACACTGTTCCTTAAGGAACAATGGAAACTACAAATGTACTGTAGGGAACAACAACTGTGTTGTAGGGAACAACAGTTTAGCAGTCTTGCGGAATTTTCGCCACGTGCTTAGTGGATGATAACCGCCTTGATAACTGATGTTTAAACGTCTAGTAACTTCCCTTTATGACTGGTTTGAAGTTAAATACGTGTCTCTTTGATGAGAGACGTTGGTGATAGAAGGAAGGGTTGGTAACCGTTGGTAACCGTTGGTAACCGCTGGTAACCGCCATGTAACCACCATGTAACTTCTGTTAAACGACCAGAAATGAATCCCTATCATTTCCCACGTCCTATTTAAAGGCAAAGGGGATTAGAGTCGTGGTTATTGAACAAGATCTCTCTTAAGATCAAATCAAAACCGAAGCCACAATCTATTATTACATTTTTCTATAGTTTAGTTCTTTCCAAAAGCCTTGGAGAGAACTAGAAGATTTGTCTTATCTCACTTCAGATTTCGTGGATTCCCTAAGGCTTGTAAGGGGCGAAATTCTGATTTCGGAAAGTGTTCACACGATCCAAATCTATCCGAGTACATGTATCATTGATTGTTCCCTCGAGACTGCAAGCAGGATTCAAGACTTGACAAGGGAGTTCGCTGGCTGTTCCCATCAAGACGCTCAATCCTTACAATCGAAATTAGAATTTTAATCAATGACGTCTGTACGTGAGATGACGACGAAGTTCCAAAAGTTGGAGAAGTTTGAGGGAATGGATTTTCGCCGTTGGCAAAAGAAGATGCATTTCCTCTTAACCACGCTCAAGGTGGTGTATGTCCTGTCCACTTCAATGCCCGAGGTGTCCGATGATGAAGTGTTGGTTGAAGCCCTAAGGAAGAGGAGCAAGTGGGAGAACGATGACTACATTTGTCGAGGCCACATCTTAAATGGTATGTCTGATTCTCTCTTTGATGTGTACCAAAATGTTGAATCCGCCAAGGAACTTTGGGATTCATTAGAGTCTAAATACATGGTTGAGGACGCTTCAAGTGTGAAGTTCCTCGTGAGTAACTTCAATAGTTACAAGATGGTCGATTCAAGACCGGTGATGGAACAATTTAATGAGATACTTCGTATCTTGGGGCAATTTGCTCAACACAAGTTGAAGATGGACGAGTCCATCTCTGTTTCAAGTGTAATTGATAAGTTATCTCCATCATGGAAAGACTTTAAACACATGTTGAAGCACAAGAAGGAAGATATTTCCCTTGTGGAACTTGGAAGCCATTTGCGTATCGAGGAGGGCCTTCGTACGCAAGAGAAAGGAAAGGAGAAAGAGACTCCAGGATCTTCATCCATTAATATGGTGGAAGATGGTTCCCATAAAGGGAATAAGAACAAAGGCAAGAAGAGGCCACGTAACAACACAAGTAACGGTCCCAACAAGAGACGCTCCTCAAAAGGAGTTGGATGTTGGAATTGTGGTAAGCCGGGACATTTTAGAAGGGATTGTACGACTCAAAAGGGGAAGAAGGACAATAGTTCTAACTAGACTGCTCACGGTTCTAAGGAACAGGGGCAGAAATCTCATCAAGGTCAGAAAGGAACAGTGACTGTTCCCAGTATAGTTACATCTCCTAGTTTGGATTTTGTTTCTATGATTTCTGAGGCTTTCTTTATGCAGGATGATGAGATATCATGGTGGGTTGACTCAGGTGCGACCACTCACGTGTGTAGGGACAAGTCTATGTTCAAGTCATTAACTCTTGTGGATGATGGACGTGTCCTTCATATGGGAAATGAGTCAACTGCCCCCGTACTAGGCAAATGCCAAGTGGAATTAGATTTCTCATCTGGGAAGGCTTTAATTCTTAATAATGTGTTGGATGTACCCAGAATAAGGAAAAACTTAGTCTCAGGAAGTATCCTTAATAAATTAGGCTTTCGTTTGGTGTTTGAAGCCGACAAATTTATATTGTTGAAAGGCGGTGTATTTGTTGGTCGTGGTTACCTATGTAATGGAATGTTTAAGTTGAATATTAATAAAGTTATAAGTTCTATTTACATGACTTGTACACATGAATTTGTTCCCTCGGGAACAGTGTCTTCTTTATGGCATGCTCGGGTGGGACATGTACATTATAAACGCATGTTTGATATGTCTAGGACTGGTTTAATTCCACCTTTTGACATGAATATAGAAAAGTGTAGAACATGCATGCTTACTAAGATAACTAGTCAACCTTTTCCTAGTGTTCAAAGGAACAATGCCGTGCTTGATTTAATACATAGTGATTTGTGTGATTTTCATGCTTTCCCTTCTTTGGGAAATAAGAAATATGTGGTCACGTATATTGATGATTATTCTCGCTATTGCTATGTATTTTTGTTGCATGCTAAGAATGAGGCCCTAGAAAAATTTAAGCTTTATAAAACTGAAGTAGAACTACAGTTGGGAACAGTGATCAAAAGGTTGCGCACCGATAGAGGTGGTGAATATTTTGACCCAGAATACTTCCAATCCGTAGGTATCATTCATGAAACTACGGCTCCCTATACATCACAACAAAATGGTGTGTCGGAGAGGAAGAATCGAGTTCTTAAAGAAATGGTCAATTCCATGCTTTCCTACTCGGGATTAAATGATGGATTTTGGGGAGAAGCCATGTTAACGGCTTGTTACCTATTGAATAGAGTTCCAAACAAGAGGAACAAGACTACTCCATATGAGCTTTGGTTCAAAAGGAAACCCAACTTGAATTACCTTCGAGTTTGGGGTTGTAGGGCGGTTGTAAGACTACCCGATCCCAAGAGGAAAACCTTAGGTGAAAGAGGTGTAGAGTGCATTTTTATTGGATATGCTGAGCATTCCAAGGCATATAGGTTCTATGTTATTGAACCAAACAAATCTATTTCGGTTCACTCCGCTATAGAGTCAAGAGATGCCATATTTGATGAAAACAGATTTTCATCGACACCTATACCAAAAGATCTTATTCCCAGTTCAAGTGGAGACAATAACACGACTCACTGTTCTAGTGGGAACAACGACTGTGACATCTTACTAGGGAACAATGAACCAGAGATTCGAAAGAGTAAAAGAGTAAGGAAGAAAACGTCCTTTGGTCCTGATTTCCAAGTTTACTTGGTAGAGGGAACTAGGGACGAGATTGGATCCCAATATTTGTATTGTTACAATATTGGGGATGAACCAAGAACTTTTGATGAGGCAATGAAGTCTAGAGATGTATCCTTTTGGAAGGAGGCCATTAATGATGAGATGGATTCCATCATGGGGAACAATACATGGATTTTGGTTGATCTTCCACCTGGATGTAAACCATTGGGAAGTAAATGGATCTTCAAAAGGAAGATGAAAGTGGATGGTACTATTGACAAGTTTAAGGCCCGATTGGTTGTCCAAGGCTTTAGACAAAGGTATGGAACCGACTACTTTGATACATATGCACCAGTTGCTCGTATCACCACCATTAGGTTATTGATTGCCTTGGCGGCGATACACAACCTGGTTATCCACCAAATGGACGTAAAAACTGCGTTCCTTAATGGGGATCTTGAAGAGGAAGTTTATATGAAACAACCTGAAGGATTTATTATGCAAGGACAAGAGCATAAGGTGTGCAAATTGATCAAATCCTTGTACGGGCTAAAGCAAGCACCAAAGCAATGGCATCGAAAGTTTGATGAGGTTGTGTTGTCCCATTGATTCAAATTGAACCAATCGGACAAGTGTGTATATAGCAAATTTGATGATTCCATGAATGGGGTCATAATTTGTTTATATGTGGATGACATTTGATCTTTGGAACTGATCAAGAACAAGTTGATCTTGTTAAGGAGTTCTTGTCATCACAATTCTCCATGAAGGACATGGGGGAGGCCGATGTTATCTTAGGGATAAAGATAAAATGAGTTGAAGGAGGATTGTCATTATCACAATCTCATTACATTGAGAAAGTGTTGAATAAGTTTAATTGTGGCAATTATGCTCTTTTGAAAACTCCATATGATCCAAGTGTCAAACTGTTCCCTAACGAGGGAACAACAGTGTTGCAACTTGAGTATTCAAGGATAATTGGGTGCTTAATGTATGCTATGACAAGCACAAGACCAGATATTGCTTTTGCAGTAGGGAAACTTAGCCGTTACACTAGTAATCCTAGTGCATATCATTAGCAAGCAGTTCGACGAGTACTTCAGTTTTTGAAGGGAGTAGATCTTGGTCTTACATATGTTGGATCACCCTCGGTATTAGAGGGGTATTCGGATGCAAGTTGGATCACGAATGAAGATGATCATTCTTCTACTAGTGGATGGGTGTTCCTTCTTGGTGGAGGAGCTATATCTTGGGCATCCAAGAAACAAACTTGCATTTCAAGTTCTACCATGGAATCGGAGTTTATTGCTTTGGCTGCGGCTGGAAAAGAGGCCGAATGGTTGAGGAACTTGGTTTATGATGTTCCCTTGTGGGAAAAACCAATTTCACCCATATCGATCCATTGTGACAGCGCTGCAACTTTGGCTAAGGCATATAGCCATGTATACAATGGGAAATCACGTCATTTGGGCGTGAGGCATAGTGCGGTAAGAGAGCTCATTACGCATGGGGTGATTTCGGTGGATTTTGTTAGGTCACAACAAAACTTGGCTGATCACTTGACGAAGGGGTTGGCTAGAGACTTGGTCGCCAAGTCTGCTAAGGGGATGGGATTAAGACCCGTATAAGCTTTCTAGTGGTGGGATACCCAATTCCTACCTAATGAAAATTAGGGACATAATTCAATGTGGAAAGCCCACACCTAGAAACTGTGAGCACAGTAACAGTCCCCGAATGTAAGCTCTGTTCCTACAAGTTGGAGGTTAAAGATTTACTCTTTTTAATAGTTCCTTTGAAAAAGTGCAATTGTAGGTGTACGACTAAAGGATCTACCTATATGGGCGTGGGGTTTGGTCGCTCCATGAAGTTTGGGTTGGCTTCAAAACGCTCAAGAATGGATAAGGACTCAAGGCCCTAAATGGAGTCAAGTTAGACTATAGAATTGTAAAGTAACTTATGTGTGTGTTATCTTCATGCATCCAAAGTGGTTGATTGGTTCAATCTTTAAGATACCATGATTCTAGGGTGTTTGAAATGTGTAATTACACTAAGACATAAATTCAATCGTTTCGATATTTGTGTTTATGCATGAGTTTGGCATGAAAGCTTGCTTATTTTATGAATCAAGGATTACACTAAAATGGGGGAGGATTGTTGGTGATTTAGTGTCATCAAGTGACTGTTCCCTATATGGGAACAGTGCCTTTTAGTGTGATCGGGGTTCATACGACGCTATGGGATCTCACTTAGCTATATCATAAGTTTGGGTGTGTGGAGTACACGCTTGTGTAAGTATACTTGAGGTCTAGAGGGATATATAAAGGTTAAGTTACACTGTTCCTTAAGGAACAATGGAAACTACAGATGTACTGTAGGGAACAACAACTGTGTTGTAGGGAACAACTGTTTAGCAGTCTTGCGGAATTTTTGCCACGTGCTTAGTGGATGATAACCGCCTTGATAACTGATGTTTAAACGTCTAGTAACTTCCCTTTATGACTGGTTTGAAGTTAAACATGTGTCTCTTTGATGAGAGACGTTGGTGATAGAAGGAAGGGTTGGTAACCGTTGGTAACCGCCATGTAACCACCATGTAACTTCTGTTAAACGACCAGAAATGAATCCCTATCATTTCCCACGTCCTATTTAAAGGCAAAGGGGATTAGAGTCGTGGTTATTGAACAAGATCTCTCTTAAGATCAAATCAGAACCGAAGCCACAATCTATTATTACATTTTTCTGTAGTTTAGTTCTTTCCAAAAGCCTTGGAGAGAACTAGAAGATTTGTCTTATCTCACTTCAGATTTCGTGGATTCCCTAAGGCTTGTAAGGGGCGAAATTCTGATTTCGGAAAGTGTTCACACGATTCAAATCTATCCGAGTACAGGTATCATTGATTTTTCCCTCGCAGACTGCAAGCAGGATTCAAGACTGGACAAGGGAGTTCGCTGGCTGTTCCCATCAAGACGCTCAATCCTTACAACTACTACTAGGCCACTCCATGTGGGAGTAATGTGTACAAGTTGCTCTAAGGGTAAGGGAAGGATTTAAGTATCAATGATTCAAGTTTGAGACTCAGAGAGTCATGGCTAGTAAAATTTGTTTTTTTTTTTACATATTTTCTCCGTTTCTTTCTACTTGTCCTTATAGGTTTATTTACACATATTAAGAAATTCATTGAAAATATAAAATTTATTTTTAAAAATTTAAAATTCTCTAAAAGTAATCACTAATTGATTACTTACCACCCTTTAGAGTCAATCGATTAAGGCTCCGTTCGGATGGATGTAGAGGGAGCTTTTTTTTCCGCTTCATCTAGCGGAAATTGAAGAAGCTCGTGAGGAGGAGCTTCTTCAATCCGCCCGATATTCCGCTCCATCTAGCGGAAAACGCTAGCAAAGAAGCTAGTGCCGAACGGTGCCTAAAACAAATAAATCAACCCAGACAAATTCAAATACAATAGTTATATAAAAAATCTAAAAGGAAAACACGACTTTGAGTTTAAAAGGACAATTAGAAATGAATGATGAGAGTATTAAGCACGTTGCTCTTTATATGTGTTCATTAATTGTATTTGTATTTTTAGTGTGAGTTTCTCTTTTTCAATTTTTATTTATAATAAAAGAAATCTCATGGAAAAGATTGATAGCATCTAGCGTAATCCTAATCGTGCTTTTTCTTCTTCTCTTCTTGAGTTGGAGGGTAGGCGAGATGGGATTGGTCCTGGAACAAGAAGAAATCCTTTGGTTCCAAAAATTTAGGGAGCAATGACTTATGTGTGGGGACCGAAATACGTCTTTCTTCCATACTTCTACTCTTATTAGGAGGAAACACAATAGGGTGGAAGGCCTTCGGGGTAGTAATGGTGCTTGGGTGGAAAAACGGGCTGATTTTGAGGTTATGGCTATTGATTTTTTCCGTGCTTTGTACTAAGCTGAGCCCAATCTGGACCCGTCGCTTCCTGTTTTGAGGTGTGGCTTTCTGGATATCAGTACGGGGCTTTACAATGGTTTGACTCGCTCGGTTTCAGCAGTTGAGGTGTGGAAGGCAGTAAGGAGCATGGGCCCCTTTAAGTCTCCGGGTTTGGACGGTTTCCAACCAGGTTTTTATCATAATTGTTGGAACATAGTGGGCAGCTCGATTATCGCTTTTGTGCGTGATTTCTTCTCTACTGTCATCATGCCTAAGGGTGTGAATGATACTTTGATTGTTTTTCTTGCTAAAATTGAGAAACCGCAGGTGTTAGGTCAGTTCTGCCCTATCAGTGATCGCCTTTCACGGTGTGCGAGGGTCAAGAGATACAATTTATAACCCGACCCCGTTGTAGTACGTGGTGGGTGTCGAACACTCGGGAAGTCTACTCGATCGATGTGCCTAGATACTAGGAAGCTAGAAAGGAGAGCATAAAACAAAGGAAAACAAAGAAAACAGTCGGGACCGACACTGAGGTCACGTCGGGCCCGAGGTTGGCGATGAGAGGAAGTCGGGACCGACACTGGGTAAGTCGGGCCCGAGGTAGCTCGGGATGTCGAACTCAAAGATTAAAAGTAGATCTTGGGCTTTTGGGTTCCTTCTCTAGTAGATTAAGGCTTTTCCACCCCAATTCAAGCAATGAGTGATGATCGGACTAGGATCGAGTGCTTTCGCCCTCGTTCCAACCACTTCTACACATCGATCATTGGGGAAATCCCCTTCGAAGCAAGGTCTTGAGGTTGACACATGTTCACTTTCGCTACTTTGCCAATCTCAAGCCTTGATTCCCGACTTTCGCAAGGAATTATAGCTCTATGTAGAGTGGGTTCCTTAGATCAAACACTCAAGGGTATGGAATTGGGGTTTATAGCCCAAACCTAGCTAGGGTTTTCCCCCATAACCCAAGATCAAGGAGATCTACTCCATGTGGAAAACAAAGAAAGCAAACAAATCAAAAGGGAAAGCAATCAACATCATCAATCTCAAGACAAAGCAAAGTTTCATTCAAAATCAAAGGCAATCCACAAATTCCAATCAAGGGTTTCCAAATCCACAAGATCAAAACAAAGCAAAGCAAATCTATCAACCAAACCTATCAATTTTCCTCTCTCTTGGCCGATTCTCTCTCTTCTCCTTCTCCTCTCCTTCCTCCTTACTCTCCAAGTATCTCCTTGAGAGATTTTGAGGGTTGGCTCCCTTGCTAAGTGTGGGAACCCCCTTCTTAGAAGACAAGAGGGCCTTTTAATAGATGAGGGGCAAAAGTGGAAGTTCACAAATTCGTGCCTTGGAGCCCAAGTAGTTCGGAGACCGACTTGGACCGACACGGAGGACCTCGGGCCCGAGGTACTGTGCAACTCGGTCCGATGTTCTGTAGACTTCAAAGTCGGGCCCGATGTTGGTTGCAACTCGGTCCTGTCCTCGTTCCACCTTCTTCTTTGTTGGCTTCTCTTGTTCTTCTTCATGGCTTGCTCCTCTCTTTCCTCCTTTGCTCGGGCCTTGCTCCATGTCTCGACCCTCCTTCAAAACGACCCTTGATCCATGCCGAATTACCTACAAAACACATAAAATGCGCGTAGTCTCCGAATCTCATAGAAATACGGGAACTAAGCTAAAAAGGAACAAAACGCACAAGAAAAGGGAAAAAAGAAACATATTTACAAAGGAAAACACATATGAAAACACCACCAAATAGAGAGACATCAAAATACCCCATACTTAAACTTGCTTGTCCTCAAGCAATAACAATGTGAGCAAGACCGAAACATAATCTTCAAGTAAAGCCTCATATGAAAACACATTTTAAGCACAAATGATCGATATTCAAGCAAGATTACATCATCACACATGATTAAGTGTTCCAAGGAATAAAGTCAATGCAACTAAGCCTCACTTTAGGGATATGTGAATGTGTATCACTCATCATGTGTTTGGGTTTAGCAATGAACACTCAAGCTCAAAAATCATGCAAGTAAGAACTTTACTATTGAAGCTAATATCACCAATTCCTCCACCTAGAGATGCCTATTGCAAAGTACACAAAGAATTTCGAACTTGGCTCAATGGAGGTCCTCAAAGAGGTTCCATTCGGCCGGGTTGTAATGGGGCTTTTGGTATTTCTCAAGGTGGGAATTATTTGGTCTTGTGGTGCTTACAATGGGGATTGAACAACCTAAACTCTCACCAACTTCACCAAATTCCACAATTACTTTCACACTCACCCAAAAGACTTAACATTTTCCTTTCAACCCAAAACTTCACTTAACATTCCACTTCATCTTTGCTCTTATGCTTTTTGTTGGATTTTTCAACACTTTCTACATGTGGACCGACTTTCTTATGACATCGGGCCCGATGTTGCTTGTAACTCGGTCGAACCTTTTTCTTCACTTAAGCTCTTTGCTTTATTCCACTTTGCATTTCCAACATTTTCTTTCTTTCTTTTCTTTCTTTTTTTTTTCATTTTTGTACAACAAAGATGCACTACCCACATGATTCATAACACCATTCTTTGCCCTTAAACCCAAGAGAATCTCAACTCTTCAAATACAATCCCAACCTCTCTTCTAAAGTCCAATCCCATAAGGGTCAAGTCATATAAGGCTAGGAATAATATTTTTGAGGAGTTTCAAACAAAGGCTTAGGCTAGAACGGGGCTACAAACAAAGGATTAACTTCATGGTAGGATATGGAACATTTATGTGACTAGAAGAATAAAGTTCAAAATCAATGTGACCATGCTAGGACAATTCTCATGACGGTCTTGGAAAATAGATAAACACCGCAACAACAAGTTTTACTAAGCATGAATGAGCTAATCACACAAGAAAAATGAGGGATATGCAAATATGAACAAGCATCCCTAAAATGGCCAAAAATCAATCTCACAAGGGTCACTCATACTTAGTTGCATAAGAACTCATCCTAGAACTCACATGTTCAATAAAACAAGCAAGATATCATGATCACATCAAAAGCAACATCATTTAAGAGGCTAAACTATCCAAAAATATGCAAAGGAATTTACATGCTCACATCATCATTAGCTTTTGTTTTGGCAATCTAAGATGGGAATTTCTAGTCCAAAACCTATAAAACACAAAATCTTTTTGTTGTTTTCAACACAATTTTTTTTTTCCAATTTTTATGGATTTTTGCAAAAATTTCTCTAAAACCAAAAACTCATCCATTCAAGACTAATTTAATCATTCATGTTTTTTTTCATCAAACCTCAAACCAAGAAGCAAACATCCCAAACACAAACTAGAAACACAAACTAAATATCCTCAAAACAAGTGAAATCATGAACACACTTACCCCCACCCCATACTTAAAATTTTGATGTCCCCATCAAACAAGGAAACCAAAACTTAAAACCAAGAGAGAAGAGTATGAAAAGCTCACAATTTCTTATTCTTCAATGGCATGTATAGGATCACTCGAAGGGGTTGTCACGTCTACGTCCTCTTTGGAGCCTTGCTTGCCGCTCCCTCTCGTACACTTGCTCTTGGTAGAAGTCTTGTGGTGGTGGTTGAAGTTGAGGCTCCGGGCGTGTCCATTGGTCCTCACGGGAAGGGAAGTTCCCGCTCATCCATGTGTTAAAGCTATCTTGGACCCGCCACCTTTGGTCGTCCACCTCCCTAAGCTCCTCTACCTCTCGTCTAGTGTAGCCGAGGGCTCGGTTCATCTCTTGTTGGCTAGCTTGGAAAGAACTTTGTTGTTGAAGCATTTGTTGTTGTTGTTGGTACATTTGTTGTTGATGTTGGTACATTTGTTGTTGTTGGAGATTCACTTGATGGACTTCTTGGAGAACATTTTCTTGTTGAAGTTGGAGATGAGCCATTTGGTTGGCTAAGAAGGACATGTCCATCGGTTGTTGTTGCTCGGGAAACACCATTCCCGGACCGTACCATTGGGCATAGCCTTCATAACCACCACCTTGAGCTTGCTCTCGCCTTGCACCGCTCCCTTCTCCACGCTCATAATGCCTCGGGACCTCACCACCATGAAATGAACTGGACCGACGTTGAGGGAAGTCGGGCCCGACTTGGTGTGTACCTCGGTCCGCCAGTGTTGGAGCTTGGTGCGTGGCTCGGAGGTTGGCCATCAAACCTTGGAAGCGCTCATCTTCTTCATCTTGCTCTTGATCGACTTCCATATCTTCCCCACGAGGTGCAAACACGAAGTTGTCTTGGTCGGAATCCGGTGTAGATGGAGGAGAGGTAAACCGAATGTGTTGAGATTGTTGTTGCCGCCCCTCTCTTGCACCTTCGGGGTCACCAAATGAGTGTGGCTTGCCGGCCCACACTTGGTACCAATTTTGATACCGAGAAAGATCATAGAGGTTGTGCATTAACCGGATCGACACACCTTCATAGTTTGAGTGAGGGGCCAAGGAAATCATGTAGAGCTTCTCCTTGACGATGTTGGCCTTCTTGAAATACTTCATGTTCATGAACTCAACACCATTCGGAGCCGGAGAATACTTGTCAAGATCAACTCCTAGACACATGGCGAGCCTTGCTATCATCCCACCGAAGTAGATCCAAGAGGAACTTTGGAATTCCCGCACCATCTTGACCCACTCCCATGCAAGATTCATGGGCTTCTCGGTGTTGAAGAGCATCTCATGGAGCAACATGATCTCTTCCTTCATTGGCTTGCTCAACTCATGACGAGCATAGATTGCACACCCCAAGACTCGCACCATGACCCGAAACAGAGGGCTAGCAATCTCGTTTGTGGAGGCGCCCTTTCTCATCTCACTCTTCCCGGTCACATGACGCCACACTTGGTTCACCTTATCATTGTTGACGCCGGCCTCTTCTCTTGGGCATGGGAACCCGAAGTAGGTAGCCAAATCCCTAAGAGTGAGGTCGTGGTCCTCGTTGCCCAATCGGAAAGTGAGTGCCCCTTCCTCATCCTCCACATTATCATAAGTGCACTCGAATGTGGCCATGAATTCCGAGGTGAGGGCGGGGTAGTGAGTGTTGTCCCACCTTAGCATCCCATTAAGACCGATGTGGGAGTAGCATCTTGGAAGGGCTTGATCCATGTCCATTTTCCTTACGGCTTCCCAATCAAGCCACCTCGTGTGGTGCTCAAGCGCCATATATCTTTCATAATTCTCCACTTGCTCATCATCCTCCAAATAGACATCATCCAACTTCGGCTCTTTCCTCGTCTTCTTGGACTTCTTCCTTGGCCTTTCCACATGAGAGGATGAAGCTCTTGTCTCCATGGTACCTACACACATCCACCCAAACAAAAGGATCCAAGATAAACTCCATACAACTCAACAAAAGCACTCATCAACACACAACAACATTTCAACACAAAGGGGACCCCATACTTAGTCTCTAGACTCACATGCATCTCAATCCAACATGAATCATCATGAATATCTTCTAACAATAGCTAAGCAAATGATCATTCTACATCATGATTAGGCTATAGCCAACAATTAAACACATGAATCCACATGATATCACAAGAAGAGAGCAAAAACAACAAGGATCGACTTCCAGTCTACCACGGGCCCGACTTATTCAACCTCGGTCCGACTTGTTGGACCGACTTTCTCACCTCGGGCCCGACTCTCCTGGGCACTTCGATCTCGACCTAATTCATGCTTCGACTTCTAGCCTAACACCAACCCAAATCACTCTATCATGCACTTAAATTTCAAATTCAACCATCAAACATCCCTAATCGAAGTTCTAAATGGATCTAAGCATGCATAAACAACTTTAAAGCTCAATTTCACAAATCATGCAAATCCACCATTGATACTCAAGCTCAAGCTCTCAATCAAACATGGCATTACTCAATCTACGCAATGAAAGCACAAAATTTTCAAAGAAATAAGTAGAGATCGAGTAACACATACCGGATTTGAAGAGTATTGAACTTTTAAACAAATAATCAACTTAGAACTCAAATTTTCTCAATCTAGATCGAGATGGGGGATGAAGAACTATATTGAACTTGAGATTTCTACTTGGAATCGGATTTGGGAGGCCTTTTTGTGAGTGGATCGAGATGAAGTGGTGAGATGTGTGGATCGAGTATGGTGAGGGTAGGGGCGGCCGACTTTGAGAGTGTTTGAGGGAGATGGGTTGTATTTTGGGAATGGTGGTTGATATGAAGATGATAGGTAGGTGGGGGATTGTATTTAATGGGGGAAAGGGACAAATTAGGTCAAGGGAAAAATTGGCATTCCAACTAGTCAAATCGGGTTGGACCGACTTCATGGACCGACGTCCCTATGTCGGGCCCGACTTACCTGGGCTCGATGTGGGAGTATTCGGGTCACCAATTTTACTCCATCCTCTTGCAACTTCTTTCCCATATTTCCATTTAAATATTTCACCTCAAATCCTACTCAACTTTGAAGAATGCACAACACCATAAATCCACAAAACACTAGATAGAGATTGGTTAGGGAAAAGCTAGGCTAAACTAAGAAAAATCAAACTAAAATTACGAAAAGAAAGCTACTAGCTCGGGATGCCTCCTGAGAAGCGCTCGTTTAGAGTCACTAGCTTGACTTCCTAACCTCAACCTCATGGCGGGTGAAACACGGTGAATTGCTCGCCATTGTTATGCCCATTGCCTTTGCCTTCATACCCATAAAACCACCAACGATGGTCTACATAGGCATGGCTCTCCGATCCCGGTCCTATCTCATCATACTCCTCCAACGGATGAGATTTCTCCTCCTCGCTTGCTCCATCATGTTTTTCTTTTCCTACACCAAAGTTATCTAAAGAATTCCTAGGAGATTCTACCAATTCATCTTTCAAGTCACTAAGGCAAATGTAGGAGTCTCCTAAGTCATCTTTCAAATCACTTAGACAAATGTAGGAATCAAAAGTTTGGGAAGAATTGTGGTCATCACCAACATCAAAAGGATATAAGTAAGGATACTCTTCATTTCTCCTTGGGCTATCATTGATCCTTGACTCATCTTGCTCCTCAATTTGCTCCAACAACTCCCTTGCTTGTATTTGTTTATTGAACCCTTCATCACTTCTCAACACAACAACCTCTCTAGCAACTTCCACTTCTTCACTTTTTCTCTTAGCACTCTCTTCAAGTTTGAGGATAGCCAAGGCGTCCGGCTCATTCAAGGCTTTGTTGAAGTGAAAATCGACCTTTTCTTCACCAATCTCAAAGGAAACCTTGCCGTTCTTGACATCAAACCTTGCCCCCGCCGTAGCTAAGAATGGTCTTCCTAAGATTATTGGGACCAAGGGATCCTCATGCATGTCCAAGATCACGAAATCATCGGGGACAAAGTACTTTCCAACTCGCACCGGCACGTCATCCAATATTCCCTTGGCCTTGATGATGGAACCGTCGGCCATAGTTAGGGACATATCGGCCGGCTCCATTTCACCCAAATTTGCTCTTCTCCAAATGCTAGCGGGCATCACCGAAACACTTGCCCCAAGGTCACATAAGGCTTGGAAGTTTTTAGACCCCACGCCAATGGTTATAGCAAAACGACCGGGATCTCCTAGCTTTTGTGGTAACTCCAAGGTCTTGACCTCATCTTGCATTTCCACTATGGACCTCTTCTTGCTCAAAATCTCCTTTAAAAACTTGGCATAAGATGGCATCTCACTCAATGCGTCGGTGAACGGGATAGAGATGTTCAAGCCTTGCAAGAGTTTGAGAAACCTCTTGAACTTGTTCTCAACAACATCTTTCGACTTCTTTGAGGGATATGGAAGAATCGTTGCACCTTGAATCTTGCTTGGATCAACCTCCTTGGACTTCCCTACTTCATTTGCAACACTTCCTGGTTGGACCGACTTGGGCACCATGTCGGGCCCGATGTTGTGAGTCTCGGTCCTGGACAGAGGAGTAGGATCGAGGTCTGTGTACGTCGGTCCCGAGTTGCTCTCGACCTCGGTCCTGGGTGAAGGAGTCGATCTTGCTGAGTCGACTTCGGGGAACGTCGGACCCGACTTGCTGGGTAAGTTGGTCCGACTCTCTTCATCCTTCTTAGGCACGTGTGGCTCGGGTAGGTTTCGGCCACTTCTCAATCCAATTGCCCGGACTTCATTTTGATTGTTTTGAGCTCGGGGATTCTCCTCGGGTCGGCCCGGAAGTCTCCCATTCTCTCTCGGGACTTGAGTTGCAATTTGAGCAAATTGATTGTCGACTTGCCTCCTCCATGCACCAAACTCATTGAATTGGGTCCTCATCTCCTTGAACCCATCTCTCATCTCTTGAGCAAATGTTTGTAACTCATTGAATCCCGGTGGTCTATATGGTGGTGGTGGCGCCCTTGGCTCGTTTTGGTTGAAGTTGTTGTTGTAGCCTTGAGCTTGACCGTTGTTCCACCGGCCATTGCCACCATTGTTGAAATTGCCACTTCCACCGAAATTTCCTCGGACATAGTTTGCCTCCTCAATTCGCTCGGCCAAGCGTACTTGGCTCTCATTCGGACAAACTTGTGTAGCATGTGCAAAGGATCCACACTCCTCACAAGCTCTAGCATTTTGCTTGTAGTAGTGGACTTGCCTCTTAAGCTTGCTCACTTCACCTTCAAGGAATTGTAGCTTCACATCCCTATCAATGTCTTCTCCCTTTGGATCATATAACTTCCTTGCACCTTCACCTTGAACTTTCACCTCCTTGCTAGCTTGACTCACCCCATACATGGACTCATAATCGGATAGCTTGTCAAGTAGTTCCCAAGCTTGGTCCGGTGTCAAGTCTATGAACCCACAATCGGTGTGGAGATTGAGCTTGTTCTTTGTTACCGGATTGATGCCTTGGAAAAAGATGTCTTGAAGCACATATGGTTGTTGGCCATGAGTAGGACATTGGCGCAACATCTCCTTGAAACGGTCCCATGCTTCGAAGAGGGGCTCATTCGGACCTTGTTGAAAGCTTGCAATCTTCCTTCTTAACTCGGTTGTCTTTGAGGGCGGGAAGAACTTCATCAAGAAAGCATCATAGAGTGTCTTCCAAGTTGTGATTGACCTAGGAGCTTGGCTCTCGAGCCAATGTGTGGCCTTGCCCCCAAGTGACCATTTGAACGCCTTTAGAAGCACATACTCCAATGTCTCCTCGTCGGTGGAGATCGTCTCACACATATCCACAAATCGTTTAACATGATCTATGGGACATTCATGTGGACGGCCCTCGAATTGATCACGCTTGATGAGGGAGATGAATTGCGTCTTGATCTCAAAATTCTTGGCAACCTCGGGAAGCACAATAGCCGGCTCGGGTACCCTCAACTCCGGATGCATGTATTGGCGTGCATTCCGGGGTAGAGCATTGAGTTGAGCCTCGGCTCTCATCCGTTGCTCCCGTTCTCTTCTTGCCACCTCCTCTTGATTGTCCCTCTCAAGTTGCAATCTAGCCATTTCGGCCCTAACTCGAGCCAACTCTTCATCAACATGGAGAGCTTGATTCTCCATCCTTTTCCTTCTTCGGGCTTCTTTGAGAATACTTTCGGGATCACTCACAAACTCAAGCCCAAGTGTTTCTCGGGAGGAACGAGCTAGCATACACCTATGAAACAAAAACACAAACCAAAACAAATCAAAAACAAACAAAGGGTTTGGGCTATTCCCTCACCCAAATCACTACCAAAACACAAGGAACTCACCAAATTGGCACTCAATGCACTTAGACTTCCCCGGCAACGGCGCCATTTTCTTTGATCGCCTCTCACGGTGTGCGAGGGTCAAGAGATACAATTTATAACCCGACCCCGTTGTAGTACGTGGTGGGTGTCGAACACTCGGGAAGTCTACTCGATCGATGTGCCTAGATACTAGGAAGCTAGAAAGGAGAGCATAAAACAAAGGAAAACAAAGAAAACAGTCGGGACCGACACTGAGGTCACGTCGGGCCCGAGGTTGGCGACGAGAGGAAGTCGGGACCGACACTGGGTAAGTCGGGCCCGAGGTAGCTCGGGATGTCGAACTCAAAGATTAAAAGTAGATCTTGGGCTTTTGGGTTCCTTCTCTAGTAGATTAAGGCTTTTCCACCCCAATTCAAGCAATGAGTGATGATCGGACTAGGATCGAGTGCTTTCGCCCTCGTTCCAACCACTTCTACACATCGATCATTGGGGAAATCCCCTTCGAAACAAGGTCTTGAGGTTGACACATGTTCACTTTCGCTACTTTGCCAATCTCAAGCCTTGATTCCCGACTTTCGCAAGGAATTGTAGCTCTATGTAGAGTGGGTTCCTTAGATCAAACACTCAAGGGTATGGAATTGGGGTTTATAGCCCAAACCTAGCTAGGGTTTTCCCCCATAACCCAAGATCAAGGAGATCTACTCCATGTGGCAAACAAAGAAAGCAAACAAATCAAAAGGGAAAGCAATCAACATCATCAATCTCAAGACAAAGCAAAGTTTCATTCAAAATCAAAGGCAATCCACAAATTCCAATCAAGGGTTTCCAAATCCACAAGATCAAAACAAAGCAAAGCAAATCTATCAACCAAACCTATCAATTTTCCTCTCTCTTGGCCGATTCTCTCTCTTCTCCTTCTCCTCTCCTTCCTCCTTACTCTCCAAGTATCTCCTTGAGAGATTTTGAGGGTTGGCTCCCTTGCTAAGTGTGGGAACCCCCTTCTTAGAAGACAAGAGGGCCTTTTAATAGATGAGGGGCAAAAGTGGAAGTTCACAAATTCGTGCCTTGGAGCCCAAGTAGTTCGGAGACCGACTTGGACCGACACGGAGGACCTCGGGCCCGAGGTACTGTGCAACTCGGTCCGATGTTCTGTAGACTTCAAAGTCGGGCCCGATGTTGGTTGCAACTCGGTCCTGTCCTCGCTCCACCTTCTTCTTTGTTGGCTTCTCTTGTTCTTCTTCATGGCTTGCTCCTCTCTTTCCTCCTTTGCTCGGGCCTTGCTCCATGTCTCGACCCTCCTTCAAAACGACCCTTGATCCATGCCGAATTACCTACAAAACACATAAAATGCGCGTAGTCTCCGAATCTCATAGAAATACGGGAACTAAGCTAAAAAGGAACAAAACGCACAAGAAAAGGGGAAAAAGAAACATATTTACAAAGGAAAACACATATGAAAACACCACCAAATAGAGAGACATCAAAATACCCCATACTTAAACTTGCTTGTCCTCAAGCAATAACAATGTGAGCAAGACCGAAACATAATCTTCAAGTAAAGCCTCATATGAAAACACATTTTAAGCACAAATGATCGATATTCAAGCAAGATACATCATCACACATGATTAAGTGTTCCAAGGAATAAAGTCAATGCAACTAAGCCTCACTTTAGGGATATGTGAATGTGTATCACTCATCATGTGTTTGGGTTTAGCAATGAACACTCAAGCTCAAAAATCATGCAAGTAAGAACTTTACTATTGAAGCTAATATCACCAATTCCTCCACCTAGAGATGCCTAATGCAAAGTACACAAAGAATTTCGAACTTGGCTCAATGGAGGTCCTCAAAGAGGTTTCATTCGGCCGGGTCCTCAATGGAGGTCCTCAAAGAGGTTTTGGCTAACAGGCTTTAGCCTATTCTCGCTGACATTATTGGTCCTACCCAAGGTAGTTTTCTTCCGTGACGCATGATTACAGACAATATTGTTGTTGTTCAGGAGGTCATTCACACTATGAGACGCAAGAGGGGTGTTAAAGGGTGGATGGTGCTGAAGTTGGATTTAGAGAAAGCCTATGATAGGCTTAGTTGGGATTTTATTGCAGATACTCTTCAAAGAGTTGGCTTCCCGGATCAGTGGATTCAATGGGTGATGGCGTGTGTGTCCACGCCTAGGATGCAATTATTATGCATCGAGCGACTCAACCACATTATCCGGGACTCGGTTGCTAAGGGGGAATGGATGCCGATCAACTTGACTAGAAGTGGGCCTTCTCTTTCTCACATGTTCTTTGCTGACGATATTGTTCTTTTTGCGAAGGCCTCGGTTGAACAAATTAGGATTGTTAAGAGGTGTCTTGACTTATTTTGTCAAGCTTCGGGGCAGAGAGTGAGCAGCTCTAAGTCGAAGATTTTTCTTTCGCCTAATGTCAGCTCGGTGATTGCGGGTCAGATTGAAGAGGAGAGTAGGTTCCAAGTCACCCACGATTTGGGTAACTACCTTGGTTTACCGTTGCTTCATAAAGCGGTGAACAAGGACACTTTCTCGGGGCTCATAGACAAGTTTAATACCAGGTTGGCCGGTTGGAGGTCTAAGACGCTCAGTTTTGCGGGTCGGGTCACTCTTGTTCGATCCGTACTCTCTTCCATTTCGGTTTATTCAGGCCCGTTCTTTAGCATGTGCAAAGAGCTCGACGGAACAGGGCCCCCAAAATTTTTAAACCCAATATATTTTACTAGAGCTATATAGGAGACGTAAAATTTAATTTGCTCAAATGGCTTACCGCGTATGCCAACAATCAGATTGTCAATGGGGTTGCGCGTTCGAGTCTGGTGCGCTATTTTTTGTTTTCCCATATAATATTTTATTATATTTCTCTTTCCAAAATCTACTCTCCAATAAGCTGAGCAAATCCATATTTTTCTTTTCTGCATTTTAAAGTAGGGCCATGGACAGTACTACGTTTGTTTTTTTTTTGAAAAATTGTATTGTTTAAGTGCTGGTCTTTTACTACACATAGATGTAATTAAATATATATGCAATGTATTATGTATATTATGTAATGCAAAATTGGTATTTAAAAAATCTTACTAGTTTTTTCCTTTTCCCAACTTGTTATTTCCTAAATTTTATAATTTTACTACTTCAATTATACAAAATTAGAAAGATATCATAGGAAATCACTCTATATTTATGGGTTATTTTTCAAAAAAAAATAATTTTTATTTAAACAAAATTACTTTATATAAGATATTTTATTTTGTAGATTCATCTATTGTAAAATTCTGACTAAATACCCTCAATTATATATTTCATTAATTTACAAAATATCCCAAATTTATTACATTTTTCTCAAATCATCCAACATGTATGTACATATTTATTGATTTAATGTAGTAAGTAAGAAATGCATAAGAAAACCAGTTTTATAGGTTAAATGAAAATTTCTCATCTTTTCAAGTCGTTTTTGGTGATTTTTATTAAAAGAATATGTATTTTTTAAAATATACCATGATGTTGGTTTTTGGAAAAAACATTACAAAATTAGAGATGATTTTTTATTTTTTTCCTTAAACCTAAATATATGTGGATAAACGACATGTTGGTTAATAAATATGAAAATTTACTAGAAAATAGATATTAGGTGATTGAATTGAACAATTGCATTATAAAAAATAATTTTGCTATAAGAAAATTATAAAAAATGATTTATTAAAAACATCTTTGTTTAAAATATGGTTTATGTCAAAAATCTTATTTTATATCATATTTATTATGAAACTTAATAAAATTATTGAACAGGGCCCCCAATATTCATTGAACGGCCCTGGGTTTATTCTATGTCTACTTTCTTTTTTTCTAAGAGTGTGTGCAATAAGATTGATAAGATCAATAGGGCTTTTATTTAGGGGAGTAGTGAGAACTGGAAAAGGATGCATAAGGTTGCATGGGAAGAAATTACGAAACCGAGGATACATGGGGGCCTTGGTATTCGACCCATGCATGAGTTGAATGTGGCTTTGGTTGGCAAAATCACTTGGAGGTTCATCATGAACGAAGATGGTATTTGGGCAACTATCCTTAAGTAGAAGTATGTTGACTGTGCACTTGGAGACTCTCCTGCTGGTTCTTTCTTATGGAAGGGTATTAGACGTGGTTTATGTGACGTGGTGATTAAAGGGACCAAATGGCTTCCTAGAGACAGGCAGGCTATTCGGTTTTGGAAGGACGTGTGGCTACATGATACTCCGCGCTTATTGATTGTGCGACTGGGGTGGTTGATGATGGCCGGCTGAATGATACAGCAAGAGATTACTGGATTGATCAAGGGTGTTGGGTGGGACTGGTCAGCGCTTTCAAACTCTTGCCAACGATGATTCTTTTTAATTTTGGCGGCCGTGTCTCTGTTTTCTGCTGATTAAAATGAAGAGGATGTCCTATGTTGGGGTATACAAAATACGACAATTATACTGTTTCTTCTGGTTTTCAGTTGCTACAAAAGTTGACAGTGTTCATGAAGTTGACGTGGCTATTTTCTCGAAGATTTGGAAGCTCCGAGTTCCGGAACAAGTCAGATATTTTGTTTGGATGGCCTGCAGAGGAGGGGTACTCACTAACGTTGAAAGGGTTCGAAGGCACATTGCTGCTGACGCCACTTGTGGTTCGTGTGGTGGTGCTGCGCTTGAGGAGTCGATGGAGCACCTATTGTGGGATTGTAGGCAAGTACGTCATATTTGGGATCGTTTTAAAGCCATTGATAGATTCCCTCGTTTTGTTAGGACTCGTTCGCCACTTGGATTAGGTATAATATCATTGAGACGGCTAGCCGTGATGGTGTGGAATGGAATGCTCTGTTTGCTACTACTATATGGTGGGCATGGCGCTGGCGGAATTCCAGGGTCTTCTCTGAGGAGGTGGCGGTTCCGGATAAACCAAGCTTCATAATTGCGAGATTTGTCGAGTACAATTTGGCGCTTGGTAAGTCCCTTAACTCGGTCCATATAAATAATAAGATTATGCAGGATATTGTGTGGTCCACCCCGCCCGAGGGTTGGATCAAAATCAATACGGATGGAGCGGTTAAGAGAGGAGGCACGTCTTCGGCGGGAGGAGTTCTTAGAGATTGCTATGGCAAGTAGATCGTTGGTTTCACCCATAACATTGGCAGGTGAACGGTCCCGATGGTGGAGTTGTGGGGTGTTCTGAAAGGACTCAAGATGGCGTGGGAGCAAGGTTTTAGACAGGTTATTCTTGAGTTTGACTCTAAGATGGTCCTTCACCTCTTGAGTTCTAGGGTTCCCAAAACGCACCCGTTGTTTAGATTGGTATTTCAATTCGGTTGCGGATCGCCTCGCGTCTCTAGCTTTATTATTTCCGCTTAGTATGCATGTATTGTGTGCCCCACCTGAGGGGATTAATATTCTGTTATTTGACGATGTAAGGGGTCGGTTTGATACTACTTAGCCCTTTTTCCTATTATTAATAAAACGCCCCCTTGAGGGGACGAAGAATGCCGCATCCTTCAACCAAATTTTTTTATTTATAATATAATTGTTTTTTTGTTCTAACTAGTTTTTTTTAATAAAAAATGACTTCTAATAATACTAACTATTCACTTTAAAACAATAATAACATGAATTTTAAAAACCCAAGATGCATACAATCTATTATAATACTAACTCAAAATAATACGAAGTTGGAAAATGACTTGTAATAATACTAAATATCCATTTTAAACCAATATTATTATGTATTCTATACAATCTAATGAAGAAGAAAATGCAACATTTTTTCTTCTCTCAAATCCACCGCTAGAACTGAGTGAACCTAGATATAGGGTCATCGCGCTCTATCGATCTCCGATTGTCTCATTTAAACTAGTGCATTAGGAGACAACGGTGCCCATTGCCCTATTTGCGGCCACCCACAACCATCTTTTTAGCGTTCAAATTTGGTTCATTCGTGACGAATTTGCCCAAAGTTAGTCACCCAAATCCAACCATGGATTGGTTGCTGATTTTCGATTGAGATTTTGTGCTGTTTTGTGATTGTTTGAATTGATTTTGAGAATTTGTTCAAAATCCATCCATCACTGCTAATTATCGGATGAGAATTTGAGTTGGTTTGTGAGAATTGGGGTTTATTTTGAGATTTCGTTCGAAATCTATCCATGGTATTATTACACAATGAGTTTTGTATAGAATTCGTATTATTATTGGTTCAAACTTCAAAGTAAATACTTGGTATTATTACAAGTATTTTTCAACTTCGTATTGCTTTGGGTTAATATAATGGTTCGCATTTTGTTAAGTGATTTTTAAAGTTCGTATTATTATTGTGTCAAAGTGCATACTTGGTATAATTACAATTCATTTTTCCTTTTTAAAATTCATTTCTATAAATATTGTAATACCTCCTTCCTACCCTGGAGGTATTACCGCCAGTAACCCTGATTAGGACTAAACCAGAATTACCCAAGGTTTTAACCTGACAGAACATACTAGAACAAGGTAAAAGAAACCATTTAAAACCTAACAAACTTAAGTTAAATATTACAACGGAAAAACACCTAAAAGGTCTTATAACAACATTAGCTTTGTAGTGGCCCAACCATAAACTTCGCTCAACACAACTTCTGGAAACTTTTCTTCAACTTCTTGATCCACTTCTCAAATCAACTTCCAAGAAATACCTGATGTGTCGTATACAACGGTGGACACCAGTCGACCATGCAATTGAATAAGGTGGTCGGGTTAGTCTAATGAAGACTAAGCAAGTGAACAAAATGACTGGTTCTTATGGTAGTGACTAAACATATTGGCATCTTAATCCGAATGATAACCGGTCGATGATCCAACAGTTAGCAGTCCCATAGAAGATAAGAATGAGGTATGCATATTCAAGAGATAGGACATCACAACTTGTGATTCCTTTACAAAACATGAATAATTGTTGGGAACTCATATTAATCACATAACGTTTTTGAAAAGCCTCCATCGACTATTCAGATTGACTTAATCCAAGTTTGATTAAGAATCATTCATAACCGGGAGCAAGAATGGCCTTCCGACTGGACAAACCATTCAGGTATATTAATGTGCCTAACGCACTTATCTTATATTACTTTTAAAACTTTTCACAAACAGGTTGGTGATTCATAATCGGCTCGAATTACTGCCGAAATATTTTGGTATTGTAGAGATCATAGAAGTATTTCATCCATAGTCATCTACCCTGTACCAAGATCACAGAACTTAAGCTATCCTTGATCTTTCATTTGCATATGGTGAAGTAGAGATCATAGAGGCCTATTACCCTGTCGTCTACACTGCGCCGTGCCAATTGCACTTAACTAGAGTGCGTATCACCCCTCTCACACGAAGAGCAGGGGAAGAGTCATGACCCACCATTAGGATTAGGCCCCTCCTAATGTAATATTGTTTTAAAGAGAGGATATGGAACCACGTTCCCCTCACTGAAACTACCTTAATCAACAACAATGTCTCAGCGTGAGACAACATACAAGGTCGCACATAACGGACCTAAATCCAGTTCTACCGCAAAACTGAATAAACAACATGGTCATTGTAATCGTGGTTTGACCTAAACTTATCAAGATATCAACAGATCCAAACTAGATCGAACTCGTACTCAAACATTCAAGCAAAAATTGAAAGCGAAAAGACACAGGAATTGTTAACACGGTTCGAGTTCAAAGAACTCTACATCCGGAGGACCTCAACAGGGGAGATCCGATCCCAATCATTTCACTAGATCAAAGCTCAAAGGTTACAATGTACAAGGAATTAAGCACTCGGCAAAACTAGACAACAGAAACAAGAAGAAGATGAAGATCTAAGAACAGAAACAAGAGCAAAGGTAGGGTTCTAGAAACGAAAGGGCTTTGGCCCCCTTTCACGGCTGCAAGTCACTCTTGGACTTCGACTAGACACCACGAACACCGGAGATGAGCTATCGCCGGCGAACTCCTCTTCTTCTTCCTCTCTCTCTCTCTTTCCTTCTCTTCTCTCTCTCTTTCTCTGGATTTCTAGGGTTAGCGCCGCGTCAAGAATGAGCTCCCATCGAAGCTCAACATGCTTAAATAGCTAGGTCACTCGGGCAACAAGTGAAGGCTCCAGCTTCCTTTTGGGCTAGAGACAGGTAAATGGGCCAAGCTCATAAATTGGGACGAGCTCAAAAATGTCTTCACTTCGAGCTTCATTAAAGAAAAGTTCGGTTAAGATAGTGACTCGGGTTTGACTGCCTCCAAACCGGTTTTGACCCGGGGTGGCATTTAATCCCGGTTCACATATAAAACCAAACCCTACATCTTAGACGAACCCGGTTCTGGTTTTTCTAGCTCTACCTTAGTGCTTAATTCATACAATTGTACATATACATGTATGTATTATTTACAACATATGCCCTCTTAATACAAACATGTTTTTACACTTTGAGCTCTAATTCGATAGTGATCAGATCAGGACCAGGCTTCCCCTTTCTATCATTGGTCCGACTCCACACCTCATCCTACATCCTTGATGTGTATTGAGTCCCTGCAAAACTCAAATTTGTTAAATGGGACAATTTTTGTTCCAAAGTCTGTAGGGTTCACATCACCAGCTATCTTCACAATATTGATCAGCTGTTTTTCAACTTCATCTCTAATGTAATGAAATCTCACATCAATGTTCTTAGTCCTCTCATGATAGACAAGATCTTTGCACAAATATAAGGCACTCCGGCTATCAGTAGAGATCTTGGGGATATAGATCTTCCCAGTGATCTCCTTTAAAATCCCTTTCAACCAAGAAGCCTCTTTTGAGGCCTCCACTGCAGCTATGTATTCAGCTTCAGTTGAAGACAAAGCCACAATGGATAGTTGTTGGGATTTCCATGATATACAGTTTCCAGCCCAAGTATAGAAATAGGAGGTAGTAGACTTCCTGTTATCTTTATTACTAGCAAAATCAGAGTCCACAAACCCTTCCAGTTCAGTGCTTGGTTTATGCTCAGAATACACCAGGCCCAGCTTGCTTGTCCCTGTTATATACCTGAGGCAATACTTCATAGCAGACCAATGTTTCTCACCACGATTAGACATAAATCTGCTTAGAACACTTATAGCAAAAGCCAAGTCAGGTCTAGTGCATAGCATAGAATACATCACAGATCCCACAACAACATCATAGGGAATTTTATTCATTTTCTTAATCTCATCAGGATCAACAGGGCAGTCCTTTTTAGTTAGTTCGAGGTGCCCTCCTAAGGGTATAGGTGCAGGTTTAGAATAAACCATAGAAAACCTATCAAGCACCTTATGGATATAATCAACTTGAGACAGTTTCATAATCTTTTTATCCCTATCTCTTATGATTTTAACCCCTAGAATTCTTTGTGCAGGACCAAGGTCCTTCATGTCAAAGTGCTTACTTAAGTCATGCTTAACACCAGTAATGTCAGCTTTAGAACTACTGATAAGCAAAATATCATCGACATACAGTAGCACATAGAGAGGATTGTTTTTCTTTACATGCTTGTAATACAAACAAGTATCCCATTTACTTCTAACAAAGTTCATGGACAGCATGCAAGAGTTGAATTTTAAGTTCCACTGCCTAGGAGACTGTTTCAAACCATATATAGACTTCCTAAGTAGGCATGCATGATTGGGTTTATTTTTATCAACAAAGCCTTTAGGTTGTCTCATATAAATTGTTTCTTTTAGATCCCCATGTAAAAAGGCAGTTTTAACATCCATCTGCTCTATTTCCCAATTAAAAACAGTGAACATAGCAAGCAGTAATCTCATGGTTTTATATTTGACTACAGGAGCAAATATTTCATTATAGTCAATTCCTTCCTTTTGTGTGAAACCTTTAGCTACAAGCCTAGCTTTATACATAGGAGGGTCTAGTTCAGTAGCACCATCCTTGACCTTAAAGATCCATTTACAATCAACTAGCTTAGCATTGTCAGGTTTAGGAACTAAAGACCATGTGTTATTAGCATGCATACTTTGAATTTCTTCATGCATTGCTTTTAACCATTCATTAGCCTGTTTACTATGTATGGCTTGTTCATATGTCTCAGGATTTAAATGGGCAACAATTTCAGAAACTAACAGGGCAAACTCAACAATATTAGAAGTGAACTTAGGGTTTGGAATTTTAATTCTTGGTTCCCTATCCCTAACCAATTGATAGTCAGCTAAATCATGCACGTGCACAAGATCATTATTAATACCATCATCAAGATTATGCATGCCATTATCATCAATCACAACATCAACATGTGCATTAGGATCAAAATTTAAGTTAGGGGTGGAGTGTTCACTTACTGCCCCACCTAATTGGTGGGATTGCCCTGAGTTATTTCCTTCTTCAATTGTGTTCTCAGCATCCTGATCATTTCCTGCAGCTTCATTATTTCCTGAATTGCTGCTTATTTCCTCATTAGGTTGCTCTTCCCTAGTTTTTCTTCTGAGGTACCTAATGAATAGGAGTTGGTATAGCCAATATCAAACTCCTCAAGCCCTGGTTGCTCATTGTTGTTGCCACCAGGTATAAAGGATGGCCCCACCTGAGCCCTTGTGTCTCTTTCTTGTGCTTGCATACCTGTATTCTCAATGGAAGACATTAGTTTATCTTTAAAATAGAACTCATTTTCCTGAAATGTGACATCTCTGGATACTATTACTTTGTAACCACCAGGTTGGATTACAAGTAATTTGTATCCCTTCACACCTTCAGGATATCCTAACATGACAGCCTTAAGTGCCCTAGGCTGCAACTTACCTTGATTGACATGAATACATGCTGTGCAGCCAAAGGGTTTTAAGTATGAGATGTTAGGCTTTTGACCTGTCCACATTTCCTGTGGAGTTTTGAAACTCACAGCAGAGGAAGGGGATCTATTAATGAGGTATGCAGTAGTAGTAACTGCTTCTCCCCATAGGGATGGTTTCATACCAGCACTAATTAGCATACATCTAGCTTTTTCTAGAAGAGTTCTATTCATTCTCTATGCTGTGCCATTTTGTTGTGGTGTGTATGGCACAGTTAAATGTCTTTTTATTCCATTTTTATTGCAATAGTCATCAAAAGTCTTGTTACAAAACTCAAGTCCATTATCAGTTTTAAGACATTTAAGTTTAAGATTAGAATGTTTTTCAGTGAATACATGCCAACTCTTAAAGAACTCAAAAGCCTCATTCTTATGCTTGAGCAAGTAAACCCAGACTTTCCTAGAGTACTGATCAACTAGGGACAGAAAGTAATTTCTGCCTCCAATAGTCTGTACTTGAGTTGGGCCCCATAAATCACAGTGGACATATTCCAGGGGCCCTTTAGCTTCATAAGATGACTTAGCAAAGGGGTGCTTAGTCTTTTTACCAAACACACAGGTCTCACAGAAAGGAACATCAGAAAGATTCTCATGTATGATATCATTTTTATGCAAGTGCATTAATCCATTATTACCTATGTGCCCTAATCTGTTATGCCAAAGTTTGGATTTTTCCACACTGTCATTTTTCACAGAGACATTTAATTCAGGCAGACTAGCTATCACTTGATACAATCCATCCTTTTTAATGCTCTTAATTAAAATAGTGTTATCTCTTATCACTTCCCTAACTCCATTTTGTGTAATAATTTTGCATTTTAATTCATCTAACATAGATTCAGATAACAGATTTCTCCTCAGTTTAGGTACCCACCTAACATTTTGTAAGACCTGATTTTTCCATCATGCATTTTTAAAGGAACACATCCAATCCCCTTAATTGCAAGAGTGGTGTGATCCCCAAGCATGACTTCACCCCCATCATGCAGAGATAAATCAGAAAAATAGGATTTATGAGGAGTTGCATGCATAGTACACCCAGAGTCAAGAATCCAAACATTTTCACTAGCACAACCAGACACAACAAGTAACTCATGAGAATAATAGTTCTTTTCTTCAAGCACAGACACAGATTCCTTTTCCTTTTTCTTATTTTTCTCATCCCTAGTTCTTTTAGGGCATTCTTTAGAGTAATGTCCTATTTTTTCACAATAGTAACATTTAACCTCAGACATATCCTTACCATTTTTCTCACCATTACTCTTATCATTTTTCTTGTGGAATTTCTTACCCTTTCCTTTGGTAAACATAACCTCATTTTTAGACTCACTCTTTTGCTCAGTTTTAGAACCATTTTTTACTTTAAAGACTTTCAGGGAGTCATTTTTATGAGTCAGGTATTCCACTATTTTTTCAACTGTTAAGTCATCCCTAGCAAATTGTACCACATCTTTTAGGACGTCAAATTGACTAGGTATTGAGTTTAACAGAATTCCTACCTTATAGCTTTCTTTAACTTTTTCATCACACCTTTCCAAATCTAGAGACAACTTAAGAAACCTATCAAGATTCTCAGTAAGGGTATAGGAGGTGTCCATTTTAAAATTAAAGGATTTGCATAAGGTGGAGATAAGAGTAGGCATAGATTTGGTAAGAAAATTGCATCAAGAGCCTCCCAAAGTGGTTTAGGTTCAGAGTGACTAACCACCTGTCTTGCTACCTCATCAGCAAGACGCAACATTATTTCTGCATGTGCCTGGTCTTTGATCTCCTGCCTTCTTGCAGCAGAGAACTCCATAGGCCAATTGTCTATAACAGCCATATAGCACTTTTCTTTTGTTAATACGGCTCTCATCTTCAGTTTTCACATAGAATAATCCATGTGCCCATCATAGGGTTTTACTCAATAGTTTTCTGACATCTTTTTAGGTACCTGTCAAAACAATTATACCAAGTCAGAAAAAAAGAGTAACAAGAATCTGAAAAGACAAACAGACTAGAAATAATCCTAAAAATAGAAAGACTCTCTACTGTAGGAACCGACAGTGGGATTAAACCGACACAAGTCGTTACCCTTCTGTCAAGATTCCCGTGTCTCGACCCAAAGGCCTACACAGTGACTTAAGGACTCAGATCTAATTAGCGGAAGCACACAAAACAAGGATCTAACAAGTAAAGCTCTGATACCACTTTGTAATCGTGGTTTGACCTAAACTTATCAAGATATCAACAGATCCAAACTAGATCGAACTCGTACTCAAACATTCAAGCAAAAATTGAAAGCGAAAAGACACAGGAATTGTTAACCCGGTTCGAGTTCAAAGAACTCTACATCCGGAGGACCTCAACAGGGGAGATCCGATCCCAATCATTTCACTAGATCAAAGCTCAAAGGTTACAATGTACAAGGAATCAAGCACTTGGCAAAACTAGACAACAAAAACAAGAAGAAGACGAAGATCTAAGAACAGAAACAAGAGCAAAGGTAGGGTTCTAGAAACGAAAGGGCTTCGGCCCCCTTTCACGGCTGCAAGTCACTCTTGGACTTCGACTAGACACCACGAACACCGGAGATGAGCTATCGCCGGCAAACTCCTCTTCTTCTTCCTCTCTCTCTCTCTTTCCTTCTCTTCTCTCTCTCTTTCTCTGGATTTCTAGGGTTAGCGCCGCGTCAAGAATGAGCTCCCATCGAAGCTCAACATGCTTAAATAGCTAGGTCACTCGGGCGAGCCACCTAAATGTAGCGTTGCAACAAGTGAAGGCTCCAGCTTCCTTTTGGGCTAGAGACAGGTAAATGGGCCAAGCTCATAAATTGGGCCGAGCTCAAAAACGTATTCACTTCGAGCTTCATCAAGGCAAAGTTCGGTTAAGATAGTGACTCGGATTTGACTGCCTCCAAACCGGTTTTGACCCGGGGGGGGGGGGCATTTAATCCCGGTTCACATATAAAACCAAACCCTACATCTTGGACGAACCCGGTTCTGGTTTTTCTAGCTCTACCTTAGTGCTTAATTCATACAATTGTACATATACATGTATCTATTATTTACAACAGTCATTATTTCTAACAAATATAACAACCTATCATATTTTATTAAGTACAGAGGTTGTTCCCACGCAAATATTAAATGGGATTCAATTCCTCATTCAATAACCATAATGCAAGAGAGAACCGTCCACTTGCCTTAGAAGGTGTGCTCAACGTCCTTAGCAATTCCAACAGTAATCTTTATCACCCTTCTTCCAAATATAACAAAAGGATTTCTCAACAACGAGCTCACGAAAACACTTCTTAGTTGTATACTCAAATTCTACAACATCCTAATCGATAAACGATTTAATTTCCGAATATCGATATATAATAAATCCTTAGTTATTATGCTTTAAGGAGCCATCTTGGCGGAATTATAACTAATTATCCGCTTCACTTTTGAAACAATTTTCTAAATAAAAATTGTTCATTAGCAAAAGTTCTTAAAGGTTCCCCAAATCTCGGATCAAACGGATTAACAACAAATCCCGAGTAATTATCCGAAGTCCTTTACCTGCCAATCGGTGTCAAAACTTGTATTCGCTATAACTGAAGATCTTGACGTCCGTTTCTCGAGCGGTTTGAACCTGTGAGACCGTATCAACGTCAAGATTATAAAAACCATAAATTTAATTAGCAAAACGGAACTGAAAGGTCCTTACGGTGGCTCCGTAATCAACCCGCTAATTAATTTCGATCGTAAATACCTTCATTTGAGCCCATGGCTCGTTCGGCTCGATAGTGGCTCGATCCCCAAGCTCGAGGGTGGCTGGTTGTTGCCCGGGAGTAGCCCTCGCGGTGGTTGGTGGTCGGAGGGACCGGTGGTTGCCGGCGGTAGCCCATAACGAGGCAGAGATGATAAACGGCGGTGTTGAAGTCGATTCTTTCTTCCCGAGCCCAGCGTTCCATCCTGGTTTCTCTCATGGTTCTAGCTTTCAGCAGCAGCAGCCGAAAGGGAGGAAGAAGAAGGAGATGAAGTGGAGGAGATGGAGGTGGACGGGGCGGAGAAGATAGCCGGCGGTGAAGGTGAGTCGTTCTCCCAGTTCGTCGTCGTTCCGTCCAAAACTCTCTGGTTTCCTTTTCCTTCTTTTTTTTTTAAAATTTTTGGAGACAAAACGTAGACTTTGATAAGGCAGAATGATATGCTGGTGGAGAAAGAATTCATTTACCCAAGCCCTTCGTTCCAACCTAATCCTCTTATCTCTTTGGTTCCTTCAGTATTAAGGCAAGAAAAAAAGGTGGCTTTTAAAAATCAAAACCCGTCTCGGAACGGGACTCGCGTTAAGGCGGTAAAATTATGTACATCGGGTGGAAAAACTCACTAAACGAAAAACATCCCGTAAATTATGTAGACCAATAAAACCAATTTTCCATGATTTTATCTTGCTACCTTTAATTTTTAAGGCTTCCGTTTCGTATTTTAAATCCTTTACAACACATAATTAAAAAGACGGCTTATCCAATAAATATTCTTTTTCCACCGAAAAATCCTAGAATTCACACCGATCCATAAAATCATTTCTTTGTGATTTTAGGATATCACCAAGAATTTTCTAGGATTTAATCTCCAACAAAAATATTGGGTTAAGCGTTAAAATGGACAAAGAGGTTAAAAGGATATCCGAGAAAAATTCAAAAATATCCTCAAAAACCACAGTTATTACAAATATGCTCTAAAATATTTCAGAATACAATTTTCTCCTCGACAAATTGAATAATAGATGTAATGTACTATATATATAAAACCAATAAGCAATGTTATCGGAATCCCGATCCGATTCTACGATTCTACGATTCTAGCGATCCTACGATCCATAACACGCGAAATGATCCACGATCCCAAGTAGGATCTTATCGGAGTAGGATCTTAAATGATTTAGAATACAATCTCGATTCGATTCCGATGTTACATACGATTTTAGCGATCCTATAACGATTTTAGCGATCCTATAAAATGACAATTTTAACTATATATTATTAATAATTTCACGGTTGTAATATCCGGTGTCGTTTTAGGTTGGAAAAACTAATTTCTCAAAGCACAAGTAAGCGAAAGCTTAGCCCGCAAGTAACCTCTTAGCCCGCAAGTAACCTGGCTCTGATACCAATTTGTAGCACCCCGACTTCCGGCAGGGCGCTACTTAGAAGTAAGCGAAAGCTCCCATTCATAGTTACCTCCATTTGTTCTTGTAGATGGCTCTGATGCCCAACCAAAGCCACTAGCCCGCCAAGCCATCTACTAGCTACCTCCATTGGATTTTGTGTCCCTCTACCAAAAATCTCTAGCTCCCATTGAACATGGTCTTAAATGATGAAACTTTTTCCTTAACCTCAAAAACTTTAAACGTTAGATTTTTTTGGATCTAAGTTGTTTTTGATTTGTTGTTTAAAATGCACATGCAACAATATCTAAATGAATATCCAATTATATTAAGTACATATATAGTTCAAAATGCACATCTAGTTATATAAAATACATCTAATAAAATTTAAATACATAAATAACTCAAAATGCACATCTTGCAAAATCAAAACGAAAATATAGTACACTTCAAAATTCATAGTTATATTTGTAGGATCGTTAGTACTTTTAGGACGTTGACTTCAGTGATGTTGTCGACCTTAATACACATAGCAGAAATAAACTTAACATGAAAGACTTACTTGACACGTGAATTTTTATAGTGGAACACTTAGCCAACTAACTCAGTTAACTAAGCGAAAACCACCCCCTTCCAAGTTCTCGCTTGGTCGGATTAAAAGTCATAGTTTTCTTTATGGATCCCTTGAGTATGTTTACAAGAACAACCGAAATTCGACTCTAACACCTCCCTAGTAGACCGACACTCGTTTGTTCTATGATAAAGCCCTACTCTCACTCACAAAGCCTAGCCTAGACTTTCTCTTCTTCTTTCGAACACTCAAACTTTTCTCTCAAGAATAGGTAATGTAGACTTGCGTTTTTCCTCTCTGAATATGCAATATCAACGCACCTTTTCTAACCTCATGACCACGAATTATATAGGTTAATACTCTAGGGTTTAGAGATATATTACATCCTTTTTTATTAAGGAACATCTTATAAATCTAATCCTTTCAAATCTTCCTAAGGATAAAACAAATATTATAATAAACATATTTCTTATGGATTAAGGCATATCCACTCCTTATCTTATCTTGAGAAGATTCTATCCTTAACCAAACAGATATGATGTATCGCGCATTCTTCTCACATGTCTTCAAGATCTTCAAGTTCTCCTTCCCATTCATGTCGACGATATTGTTCATGTCGACGACTTCATGAATATTTCACAATTGCGGGGAACTTCACTCATTTTTGGAACCTATCAAAATCTTGAACTCACATTTTACTAGATCTTCCATTCCATCTTAGTTCACATGTCTACGCCGTCTCACATGCCTACAACTTCATAGAACCATCCATGTCGTAGGCTTCCTTCATGTTCGGAACCATCAAAATCTTCAAATGATCACTTTCTAATAAATTCCCCCTTTTTGATGGTAACAAACTCCTTATTCTTGTATAAACCTTGAAAGCACAATATAGACAAAATAGATAGACAACCTTCACAATTATTCTAAGAATTCCCCCCTAAGTTTAATACATGCATAACATTCATTTTTAGATTCCCCCCTTTGGTCTACTTCCCTAGGTAATTCCCCCTTTTGGCATCATCAAAAACAAGATCATAAACATCAAGGTGGAATGTAGACATATAGTGCAAAATAGTGAAATTCATAAAAGTCGCAAACATACACCACAAGCATAGAGAAAACGTCTTAAACCCATACACACAAGAGTCCATACTTTAAAACAACTAAAGAAACCAAAAGCTGATTGTTTTAGTGACCGGGAATAATGTGGTTGGGATAGCAAAAACATAGACAGGTGAAAGTCGGGAACCTTGCTCAAGTTGACAACTCGACAAGATGGGCAAGATCGCACATGACTTCTAGAAGTTTAACTTGAATGCCCTTTTCTATAGCACATAGTTCTTCAATCTTGTTCACCAACTTCTGGTTCAAACTCTTCATCTCATTCACTAGTTTCATTATTGAGCCAAGTTGGGAACCTTCACCCCTTTCAACTTCATCTTTATTTTCAACATCCCATTTAAATCAATTGAAGCTTTATAATACATCTCGTTTTTCTCAATATTAACTGAATAAAAAATTATGCTTTAGTCAAGGCAACACTATATTTTTTCACTCAATTCAGGTTACTAACCTTTAACTCTTTATTGCAAATTTAATCTCGTAGAATGTTGTCATACCCTTTGTACACATTTTATCTTCCTTTACACACTTGAAACCTGTTATTGTTGCACAACTTTTCAACCACTTCATGTTCCCATTTTCCACAATGTCTCGAAGTTCTTCATGTTCTCAACCTCCATGAAGTCTCAAACATATTTGCCCAGTAATACTTTCCACACCTATTGTATGTGACCTTTTCAAAGCTTCCCACTTTCAAAAGTTGGATTTACTTGGCCTTGGATTTGTACTAGGTGGTGCCAAAGAGAACCAAGTAAGAAAGCAATTTAAGTGGATTTGTCAATCATGATGATAAGTCTTTGTTTTATAAGGAAAATAGTAAAGGGGCTCATAGAGATTCCCAAACATGATAGGCTTGGGGTGGGTCTTTGAATCAACCATCATTTGTGCTTGTAATGAAGGTTAGGAGCATTAGGTTTAATTCTTTTGAGCTCAAAGAAGAGGTTTCTAGGAGTTATCAAGTAAATCATAATGATGTATAAGTCATAAACATGATCAAAAGTATGGTATGTGAGTATGTGACATCACTTCATTCACAAATTAAAACTATATATATGTATGAAACTATCTTAATAGAAAATGATAATCTAATTTTATCCAGTCATTGAGGGAATTTAAATGAGGAAATAAATCAATCAAGGGAAATCATACCTAGTTCCATGCAGAATTACTTGAAGGGTTCACAATTTTTAGCTTTTTAAGAAGATATCAACATGTTGGTCACCTGTCCTACAAAACCCCATGTTTAGCAGTAGCTTTTTCACTAGAATTTTTCGAAAAATCATACTCTTTTTGTTCTTGAGTACTTCCACCAGCATCACCACCATCCTCTTCTTGATCATGCATATTCGAGTCTTTAGAATTGGGAACTTTAGCAGTGTTCAAAAATTCAATTTCTTTCTCATGAACCACATAAGGTATTTCATATTTCTAGACAAGTTTGAAACCTAGATCATTGTCATCATTTCAAAAAAAACTCCTCATCAAGAATCATCTTCCTTACAAATTCTTTATCTACACCATTAACAACAAGACCTAACTCCTTTTTACCGAGCCAGCAACTTGTCCCGCTACATTAGACAATGCACCTCTATTCTTATGTCTCTTAGCCTCCTTAGTCACTTCTAGCTCATCATCAGTCAACGACTAAGGTATCATCGTGGTGCTCAAAGATTAATAGCTCAAACTAGGATAGTGAGTCGACAACATTAGTGATGTTGTCGGGCTATGTTGGCAACCTCCTTTGTATTTTTTGCCAACTCAATAATGGTCTCCTTCTCCACTGTTTCCTCCAACCGTGGATCCTTAATTCCTCAGTGTCTTCCTTATTTTGTAGAAAACGGAACTCCATTAGGACTCCTTCAAAGTCCTTCTCACCTTTGCCACCAATTTCGTTCATTAATTCCTCTTACACAGTCTGCTCTGCCATGGGCTTCTCTTTCACCGATTTTTCCACCAATGTTCCATTTTTTCTAACTTAATCTCCTTATCTTCCTACTCGGTCATCCTCTAAGATTAGCAATCCTCCGCAAGTCTGTGACTTTCTAAGGTTGGCAACCTTTAGAATCAGTTTTGTTCCCTTGATCACTTCTCATGATTTCTTTTCACTTCAACACAACTTTTCATGCCAAAACCTTCTCTAGCTTCTTCACCCTTGCATTGTACATCTTGTACCCTCCAACACTTTCTTATACGTGAAGTTGAATCTTTGCCCTTGTTTTCGAAGGTAATAATACCTCTGTTATATAGTTGAAGTGAGATAAACTTCCCTGCACTAACCATCACATGTGGATGCTCTTTTGAAGTTAAGCAATGGTGAAAGGGAGACGAAGTGTCAAGTCTTCCCTTAGCTTTCTCTCAAAGGGGATTTCACTCCTAAAGGCGGTAATTCCAGTCTTCTCATCACACCCATCGATCTCATCATAGCACTCCATGAAACAATTGGCAAAGCGGTGTAAGCTTACACCTTTCTCCTTCTTAAGGCCAAAGAGTGTGTCTAAAGACACCGCATCCCGGTTGTTGGCTATGTAGTGCCTCACAAATTCAGTGGCAAGTTGATCCCATGACCGAATTGATCCTGCCTTCAAGTTTTGGAATCACTTCAATGAACCCTTGTCAAGGCTACCCGAAAACATCTTACACCCGCAGCAGTTTTCGCGGTCGTCGGAACTCTCCGAGTCGCCCGAGGTCGAGTCGCTAGACTGAGGGTGGTCCACGGCTCGGGACCTCTTACGCGGGGCGACTCGTGATGCTTGTCCCTTTGTCGACTTCTAGGTGCTCTATGATCGCTTTCATAATCAACTTGCATCTCCTCTGACTCGGGGCCATGACATCAGTGCTTTTTGACTCGGGACCACGACGGCTGTCGACGAATTCGATAACGTTAGCGAGCCGTCGACTGGTCCTTTCGATCGCCGATTTGCCGACGGGGCGCTTGCCCTGAACTTTATCCAAGGTGTGTTTCAATCTAGCGATCTCTTCCAAGGCTTGGTCCAAGCGGGACTCTGCCTGAGCGCGCTCACTTTGAATCTTTTCATTCTCTCTTAAGACAGAGGCTAAAGAATGGGTGGTCTCATCTTCCTCCTCATTCTCAACGGTGGTTGATGCTCCATTCTCGCTATTTGGCCTAGATGCCAAGGACATGCGAGTGTCACCACATGCGGGACTGGACCCGACGTGGCTTGATTGACCACGCTCGTAGCGTGGGCTGACAGAATTAGGGTTCCATTCTCAATTTTGATTCGGAGGAGGTTTCAAGATACGTAACTGCATTCATTCGCGGTTGTGGCTTCCTGATCCGTGATCGCGGCTTTCCAGGCCACGGTCGCGGTTACGATCCGTGACCGCGGTTACTCGTCTTGGCTCGTGCGATGGCTCACGATCTTTTAAACATCGATTTCTCTCGAATTTAGTAACACACATTGCTGAGTCCCATACTCGCTCAAACCTATGAGATTTGGACTGTGCAATATTACAATCGTGTATTCTCTCGCTTGCCTTTGACCCTTGAGGGCTCATGCGATGAATGATCGTGGTTGCGAGAGGGGTCGGGTCACGATTCAGGCCATCTTCAAGCAAGGCGCCTTGCTCGGTATGCGCTAGGGTTTGATCCTCCGAGTGAATATCCGAGTTTTTTAGGTCGCGATCACAGTCTTTTGGTCCGCGGTCACGGATCTCTGTTACTCGGTCGCGAATTTGGGGAAAACACTCTCTTTCCCCCTTCATATCTATTACAAAGAATGATTTGGAGAAGCTGTTTTATTATAAAAGGGTATGAAATTCTCTAAAAATTCAAGTTCCAATAAAATGGAGCATCTATTGGAGATGCTCCAATACGTTTATATCCAATATGGCTTTTATTGCGCATGTTAATTGATTTTTAAGCCCTCGTTTTACTTTCTCTCTCCTCCCTTTCTACCCTTCTCACGACTTCTAAGTTCTCTATTTGTATGAGCAAAACTCGACATTCCAATCTCGATGACTCCTCCTTCCTCCATGGCAACCTTGTCATCTTCCTTACCACTGCCAACATCCTCCTCGAAGTCTTCATCGTCACCATTCGTTCTCTGAGCTCTAGCATTCACTTTTGATTTCGTCAAGTCTGCACTGCCCCCTTCCTCATCACAATTGTCGTCTTCAGGTGGTTTTTGTCTATGTACGGCCCTTTCACCAATGAAATCCTCATTGGAAAGTCGAATTCATTTTTGATTTCATACGCAGATAATCTAATTTGGATTTTAAAGAAAATTTAAGGTTTTGACTAGTTAATTTTTGCTTGAAATAGGCTTTCAAGGCACTCGACATGAGAGCGGCCTCCATTTTTGTCGACTTTATTGGAGCGGTCTTCACTGAACGACATTTTATTGATGGATCTTAAATGTTCGACAACTACACTGTTGGAGTAATCTTCGATTCGACGAAAACCTTAGTGTTTCTATGATGGCTCTTGTCTCAAAGAGGGAAGGATGACTTATCAATGTCCAAGATAGATGGCTTGAAAAGAAAGACTAGAACCGAATACAATTTCATATCCAATGAAGACGACTGCACTAACATCATCATTGTTTACATTTTACACTATCGAGTTCCCAATTTTTTGATTTTGATGCCTATCAAGGAGCCATTTTTTCTAAAGCACAATAAAATGCCCAAAGGTTGAAATACTAGCTTGGAGGCTTAACTGCTTGACTAAATGCCTAAAGGCTCAAATACTCATGTCTTACTTGACACGTTTTCACTAGCAAACAAATAGTAAATTATAACAATACTTATCAACACCATGAAGGAAGAGAAGATCTTACATTTCCTTTTTTTTATTTATTATTTCTTCACCTTATTTTTGATTTTCAAACATTCCATGTCTTGGTTAAGAAAGAATTATTCGGACCTGGAACAACTTGTATTTGCGCACAACATTGTAATACACACATCATGTTTTATTTAATGAATTAAGTTGGCTACTTATTCTAGCAAATCTATATTTCACCTTCTTTGGAAATTCAATTTTCCCATGAAAACTGCAAAAAGGGAAGCAAAGAACAAAGGATAAGCAATCAAGATGAATGCGACAAGACCCAACTGGTCACGGGGAAATCCAAAGTAGTCTTCCAAGAAACCAGCAACTGTTTTGGTCTCATCAAACCCCGTTGTCTGCATGTGTATGTCTCCGTACTGTGAATGAAGCATACCGTTGAGTGTCCAAGAAGTTGGGCACAAATAGTATAGCCAAATCCACCACTTGGGAATCCCCTGCAAGAACAAAGACAAGTGATGAATAATCCAACAACACAATAAAAATTATTTCCTAACTAGTTGAAAACAAATCAACAAATAATAGAGTGGAGTATGTATGGTGATCTCATTTGATGACAATAAACATAAACGAGTTTGTGTGGGGTAGCTTACGGGTGAAGGAATGTAGAATCCCGCAAAAAGACTGAAGATTGAGAAGATTGGCGAAATTATGATTAAAGCGACTTCGCAGTTGGGCGTCAGGGAGACGAACATCATGCCCATGTAGTTGAAGGTCATCAGAGTAGAGAAAATGGAGTACCAATACCAGAAAACCTTGTAGGCTGATGGGTAATACCCAATCATTGGGTATGTGATGATTGTGAACATGACTGCTTGTGCCAAAATATATGGAAGCTCAATCGCAACCTTCATGATCAGGATTTTTCAATCATTGGATATGAAGAAAATTAATACAAGTCACTTGAACTATAGTGTAGTTGGTATTTTCCTCACCTGTGCGAATGAATAAGCCCATGGAGAGTACATACTTGCGAATCGCTCTCTATATACAACTGTTCTTTCGGTTGAGACAAATGGCAATACAGTTGTGCCGTTGTACATGCCTAAGAAGACTACAGCCACATACATTGAACCAAGTACTATGAACAACGTTTGCTGATTTTCTCTGCCAATTGTAAAAGGAACTTGTATATAAATCACAAGTGTTACATGTTCTTCTATCTAAGCCAAAATTTAATTCCAAGAAACGCAAACATGATTCAAATGTTGGTGGATAAATGAAAAAACAAGAAGAATACACAAGAGAAAATATAGTATAGCTAGGCAGAGAAAATATAGTATTACTTACATATTTGTCCCTTGCATCCAGAATAATAGCCCTAAAATGAGAGACAAGATTAGAGTATGCATGATGCGCATCAAAATATATGAGGTGCTTCTCCAGTATGACAAATGTAGTTTCCACAAACAAGATTTAATCTGTTCCCATCCATTTTGTGAAAAATGTGTTGGGAAATGGAGATCTTCTGAGCCTAAAGGCGGATTACTGAATTGCTTCACTAGATCTTCAGTGTCCTTGAAAATAAGACATCTCTTCTTTTAATAGTCAAATCCAATTGTGTTGAATCTATGGCATACGAAATACTAAGTTTCACAAACATAATAAGGTTTTACCCCATCATGGCTACTTGAGACATCTTTACAATGCCACTGACCATCTATTATTAGTCACCGAGTTACTTGAAATTTTCTCAGCACTCAACACTAGCTCTAAAATATCACGGTCTAGTGGGTCAAATGCTCTAAGTATATATGGTCATGTTTTGATAGGTCTAATACATCATCAAAATTATATCACTAAGCTTATACTTGTATTAGAAACTAATCAAAGTTAGAATAACAATTAATCAACTTAACCCACATGTATAAAGTAGAATTGTGATAAACTTGGGCAAAGTCTTGTCCAACTTCAATTTCTGTTGATGTGGAAGTGACCTCCAACATCCAAGTTGAAGGATTGTAATTATCTCTAATCTTTGGCACTCCAGATATACCCTGTGATAGATTATTTTAGGGTATACAACCAAACATAATAAGGAAAGAGGGAAATGTCTAGAAGAAATGAACACTTAATATGGTAGTCTCCTAATCTCAAAGTATTCAATAACCTTTTGGGAATGCTGACCTAGAGGTCCAGAATAAATTATTTGTCCACCAATTTTTAAGAGAATCAACTGCAAGAAAGAATCTCTATCTTTATCACACAATGGAAATAAAATATGAATAAAAAAGAAAGAAGAAAGATAAAACATAAATTGACTTTTTTTGGGTCAAATAACTCAAACATATGTAAAGTTGATCAACAATGATAGGAGTAATAGGCATGAGAAATGCAGTGCCACTTCTTGAGCTTGCGGGAACTAAAGTTGCTTTAGTTCCTTACTCTTTAAAACTCTTCACAAGTATCTTTCTCTACACACATTACAAGGTAGATCAAAACCAAGCAACTTTGGTGGATCATTAAAATTTGAAATGGTTTTTTAGATTAAGGCATCATCAATCAACTAACCTCATCAAAAGATTCAAAAATGTCAATGCTTGGTTGGTGGATGGTGCAAACAACCGTTCTTCCAGTAGCAGCCACATTTTTTACTGCTCTGTTAACAATAGCAGCCGCTCTTGCATCTAAGCCTGTTGTGGGTTCATCCATAAAGATAATAGAAGGGTTAGAGACAAGCTCCACGGCTATTGTAAGCCTCTTTCTTTGCTCTGTTGATAGGCCACTGACACCAGGTATGCCTACCAATGCATCTTTAATTTCATCAAGCTCAATAGTTTCAAGAACTTGGTTGACAAATCTCTGCACATTCATGCAAAAATAAGTACTATTCGTTTGTTGACATAATATTGATCAAGAAAGTTGTATGTATAGAGCATACTGTTCTGGTTTCTGACTCAATGTTGTCAGGAAGACGTAGCCAAGCAGAGAAAACAACTGATTCTTGTACAGTAATTTGTGGTGAATGTATGTCAACTTGTTCACAATAACTCGAGACTCTTGCAAATGTGTCTTGAACCTTGGGAAACCCTGAAATTCGTATATCTCCTTCAATGTAGCCACTAGTTTTTCTCCCAGAAAGAACATCCAAAAGAGTCGTCTTCCCAGCTCCACTAACACCCATTAGTGCAGTGAGAGCATCAGGCCTAAATACACCCGTGATACCACTAAGGAGTTGTAACTTTTTATTATGAAATCCATGCTCCTTCATTTCCTGTAATCACAACAACTTACACAAAATATTATTGTTTTAAACAACTTTAGGTCACTTAAATGTATATAAGATTACCATGGGGGTGTCAACATAGTAGTTCACATTTCTAAATACTACTGTGAGAGGTCGAAAAGGCAAAACCATATTCCCTGCCAAATATATAATAAAGGGTTAACATAGAGAACGCACAATTTTGTGTGACTATTTCACATTTTCTTCATCACTAGAAAGTTTAATAACCTTTACCATGTCTCGATTTAGTTTCTACAGGAGACATTGGATCATGTAGTCCTTGTAATTGAGCAAGCTTTTCTCGGGAGATAATAGCAGCAGGGCTTCCCGAAGCTAGATATAAGATAGTGGATTCATATCAGTAGGAAAGAGTTAGTATTTAAGTTAAAAATTAACATTAAAAAATCTTACCCTTCATAAATGTCAAGACTAAAGTATAACCAATGTTGGCAAGAATGGAAAATCCGATCAAGGCCCCAAATGAAATCCAGTAATATTGATCAGCAAAATCTAATTCATGGGCTTCAAGTACTTGTTGACCTATAGTCGAATTGGGAAGTATCATCTGCAAAGAAGATTAAAAATCACCATAATGCAAATCATTGTTGTATCTTTATCTCAGATTTAGTTTCTTCAACTATCACTGCTTAGGAATACAATGACATGAACAAGTAGTTTAATCCACGATCTATAGTCAAAGCAATTTCATAAAATAAGTGTATATATTAAGCTTCAAAGACTAGATTCACTCACAAGCAAGATGTCAATTAATGTAAGTAGATTCAAGATAGAAGCGAATCAAACACCAAATTATCTAGATTAGTACTCTTGCATGAAGCTTATATATATATATATATATATATATATATATATATATATATATATGTCAGTAGGGAAATACTAAAAATGGCGTTTTCAACTAGGATGGAGAAAGAAAAGAGGGGTGAGGGTGAATGGAATTGTTAAACTTTGAACATTCAATTTTAACATAGACAATCATATTGGTTCCATATTTGGTTGTTCATTATGTACACCTTCAACTTAGTTTTACGAGAAAGTCCCAAAGTGATCAAACTAAGAAATATATAGTCAAATTTTGTACTTTGAGGACTAAGTTCAACAATATTATAGCGCTCATCACAAGCATCTACTAATTCTTGTTTGTGTTATGAATAGAACATTGGAAAGATATCCACATCAAAACTGACATAAATATTGCATAGTTGACACTTGGAGGGAAAAATCCAATGTATATGATCCATCTAACAATTTTTAGAATAGAATCCCAACATCTGTTTTCCAAGAAATTTTTATGAAGAGATATTCCCATTAAATTTGATGGATAAAAAAGTGCTCACCTTCTTCCATCTTAGAGCAAGAAATTCATTGATAGATACACCAATCTCGCCATATGATAATGGAGATACCCAAAATCCCCATTTTAACCATGATGGCATTGAAGCTATACAAAATCAACAGGAACATAAGTAAAACCAATATGTGGATGTCAAAAATATATATTAAGAAGCTTATCCCGAATTCTTACATGGAGGGATTATAAAGCCACTGAATACGAAACCAAATATAAAGAAAAAGCTTGCAACCATCAATGCAGCAACCATGGTTTGGAATAGAGCAGCACAAAAACGAAAGAAGGACAGTGATGAGTAGTGTACTGCACTCAGCAAAAGAAACTGGCGAAAGAACCTGAAGATCACACCGAATAACTCTCATGAATACTTGAAATAAACAAAATTTTAGTAAGATATCAAAGTAAACATCCAACCAAAGTAATTACCTAATTGAAAAAGAAAAGAAAAGAAATTTCCAGATGGGAAATAATATAGATCAAATAACAATATGAAACCAAAAGTGCATATCAGTTACATATTAGACCCAACAAAATCGAATTTATTTGAAAGCTCACCTTCCAAACTCAGGGCTATATCCAATGACATAGTAAGTTATAGATGTCCAAACAAGAGATTCTACAAGTGATAACGGAATCTTCATAATTGAGGTTGGGATTGTACAGGCCCAGGCTGGGTAGAAGAAAAAATCTCTTTGTTTGAAGAAGACTGGAAGCCTGTTGACAGTCAGTCCAGCCTCCGGGAACGCATTAATAAGAAATATGACAAGTGTATAGAACAAAGCGCCCAAATAGTAATTTGCATTGCACTAGTAGAAAAACGTTGTATTCCAACGGACACTTTCCAACAGAACAAATTATTAGAAAGTTTTCCAACGGAATTTTATGTTGAAACACACTAGTTATTTAAACCCAACAGTATAAACCGTTGGAAATAAATTGTTTCCAACAGTAGCATCAAACCATTGGAAATGAAACTGATTTTTCCGTTGGAAAGGGTGAGTTGTTTTTATAAAACAAATAATTACCATATTTCCTTAAATTATCAAGGCAAAAGGAAAAAAAAAATTACTCCGTATCTTCTTTTTGTAAATCATGGGTATTTAGAAAATCCGTTATATTATCTTCTTTTTGTAAATCAAAGGTGAGTTAGTTGAATGGGGAATTATAATATGGAGGAGTTCAATTACATTGTGCTCACCTTAATAATTTTGGCTCCATTTTACATGACACCAATTGTAAAATTTATATAATTGTTTTCTAATAAATAAGTTTTTTATACTCCGTATTAAATTAAAACCATATTCATTAAATAAATTAAGTATTGAATTCATGTAGTCGTGCATGGCACGACGGGTATAACTACTAATATAACGGATTTTGTAAATCATGGGTATTTAGAAAGAAAAAAAATATTCGGTTAAAAATCTATTTCCTAGGAAATTATGGGGGAAGAAAATCCTACCCACTGCATGACTCATCCCTATGTAATTTATCACTAATAACTAAAACAGTAGCAATTTTTAACACCATATTACGCCACATCACCCTTTATAAAAAATAATTATTTAAAATGGTTAATTGCTTAAAGATAAGGATATTAAAAATAAATATTTTCTTATTTGTGATGACTTGAGCAATATAGAAAGCAAAAAATAATAAAAATATTAAAATATACAACATATGACTATAATCTTATCTTATTATATCTATAACAAATATAGATAAGGAAATATTTCTGTTATTTTTTATTTATATCTTTTTAAGAAAACACAATAAAATAAATTTATCTTAAATTTGTTTTATCTTTTTTTTTTTTTTGAATTTTTATCTTATCACATAGTAAAGTTTTCAATTAATTTAGTTTTTTGTAATTTTCTACACTTTTATTTATCTTATTTCTTAGCAAAATAATATAATTTTTATTTCCAAATAGAGATATTTAATTAAGAAAATCATAATATAATAACCTTTCTAATATAAAAGGTTAAATTTATTAGTTCTATTCTAAAATTTTAAAATCTCTCAAATAGTAAATTGATATTCGAAAAAGGACCTTGGAGTAATTTTAATAGATGAAGATGTATAGAAAAAAATGAATAAGGTCTTTATGATTCATCTGATTAAAATATATCTATGACTTGCAAAAAAGATAACAAAAAGATCACGCATAAATTAAAAAAGGTAATTTTCCCTATATGTGTAGATCATTAAATGAGTCACTTCACAATATATTAAAATATTCTGAAATTAAATGATGAAAATTAAATTATGTTCTTCTTTTTATTTATTTGTGTAAAAGATTTTTTAAAAATAAAATCTATAACTATATATTAAAGTTGTACCTTTTCGAGCAACCAAAACGATTCTGACCCCACCTCATATTTACAAGATAAATTTTTATTCACAATATTTTAATTTTTTTCTATTAAATTCTTCTTTAACTATCATAACTATAACCTAAAGCGGAGGTTAAAAAAAATATTAAACGACACATGTCACTTTTAGATTGGACCACACCACCCCTTTGTTTTTAAAAAAAAAATAATTTTTTTCTGGATATGATAAATTCTTATCCATGTTTTTAGAATATAAGATAGAAAATCCAATTATTAAACAATCTTTTATTTTTGGATATGAATAAATGATAGATAGGAAGATCATTAACATATTTTTTATGCTATCATACAAATTTTAGAATATTTATTTTATTTTTAGATTGAATCGTTTTTTAAGTAAGATATGTTAATTGAATAGTTATTTTTGTAATCGTATATTACTAGCTAGGGGTGTCCAAACCCGGTTAACCGAGTTTTCGGTTAACCGAAGTTTGGTTAACCGTGATTTTGGTTAGTTAAAATCGAGAACCGAAACCGAACCGTGAATCCCGGTTAACCGTAGTTCGGTTAACCAATTTTTCGGTTCGGTTTTCTCGGTTGACTGATAACCGTTTATGTAATTTTACCTTAAATAATTAAGATTAAAATAATAAAATTTGAATAAAAAAAGTGATAAAGTAAGACTTTTATTTTAATTATGTACTTATATCATATTGTTTTGGTTATTGTAAACAAATATCGAGAGTATATATATTGTGTGGAATCAAACATTGTGTGTATTAATTTTTATCTCATCAAATTTAATAAGAGACTTATATCGATGTGAAGTGGAAAAAAAGTATGTAAATTGTTAAAATTGAATAAGGGAAGACTAAAACTACATTAACACTTTGAAGATAATGGAGTTTAACCACTAAATAAATCAAAGATTACTAATATTTGAATAAAATATTAATATATTTTCGGTTTTTCGGTTAACCGTTATATGTAAAGTCATGAACCGAAACCGAAAATATTTTCGGTTCGGTTAACCAAACCGAAATTTCAAAAAAAGTCGGTTTGGTTAACCTAAAAAATTATCGGTTTTTCGGTTTTTTGGTTCGGTTTTTCGGTTTCGGTTTTTTATGGACACCCCTATTACTAGCAATCTCCTTGCCAATTTGGTTATTATTATAATCCAATCATTTGTTACTTTATATGAAAAAATCTTGATTAGTTATATGATAATTGTCTTATCTTTTAACGAAGATCATAACAGAAATTTATATTTAAGCATTTACATAATTATTTTTTTGGATAATAAATATATTTGAAAATATTTTAGTATTAATATTTTATTTAAGAAAAACCGTACAAGGTACGGGAATACATACTAGTTTAAATCTATCTTTAACATCAAACAAATATCTATTTACAATATCTTTTAAAAACTTCTTTATACAAATATTTAAAATTAAAGATAAAAAATTTAATAAAATTTAATCTTATCTTATCTTTACTTTATCGAGCCATCAGAAAGTTAGTTTGAATAGTGCTACCTATATTAAAAAGTTAGTTGTCAATAAGAAAATATTTATATATTTGATAAAACAGAGTTGATGAGGTACAATTATTTTATTATTTAAACAATTTACCTATAAAATAATAAATAATTTTAAACAACGTCCCTGTACATGGTATGTGTAATCTAATAGTTGAGTTACTAAAATGGAGAAATTAGAAAATCTATGAAAGTTAAAAATCGTGCATTTTTTAATAGAAAATTTTCAACCAAATGCATGTATTTTATTAACTTCGTGAGAATTTTTCATTTGAATTTATTTGATAATCAAACAAATTCTAAATCTAATCCAATTGAAGTAGGATCATCACATTAGTATGTATTCACGTACCTTGTACGATATTTTCTTAAATAAAATATTAATAATAAAATATTTTCAAATATATTTATTATCGAGAAAAATAATCATGAAAATGCTTAAATATAAATTTTTGTTATGATCTGCGTAAAAAGATAAGGCAATTATCATATAACTAATCAAGATATTTTCATATAATGTAACAAATGATTGGATTATAATAATAGAGTTTGGTTCAAATGAAACAAACTCTTATCGTGAAAAATAAAAAGTGCACTACAAAATACAAAAAGTGCAATCCAAAAAGTATACTACAAAAAAATACGAAAAGTGCACTACAAAATACGAAAAGTGCAAATGTGAAAAGTGCATTTCGAAGTACGAAAAGTGTACTACGAAATAAGAAAAGTACATTCGTTTCATTTTTCAGAATAATATTTTGTTTCATTTGAACCAAACTCTATAATAATAACCAAATTGGCAAGGAGATTGCTAGTAATATACAGTTACAAAGATAACTATTCAATTAAGATATCTTAGTTAAAAAACGATTCTATCTAAAAATAAGATAAATATTTTAGAATTTATATGATAATATAAAAAATAACCTAATGATCTTCCCATCTATCATATCCAAAAATAAAAGATTGTTTAATAATGAATTTTCTATCCTATTATCTAAAAACATGGATAACAATTTATCATATCCAAAAATAAAAGATTATTTTGAAAAAAAGAGTGGGATGGTCTAATCTAAAAGTGACTTGTGTCGTTTAATAATTTTTGTAACCTCCGCTTTAGGTTATAGTTATGATATTTTTTCATTTGAATTTGTATGATAGCATAAAAAATATGCTAATGATCTTCTTATTTATCATAGTGCACTTTTTCGCATTTTAATAATTCTTGTTCATAGCGCACTTTTTCGCATTTGCACTTTTCGTACTTTGTAGTGCACTTTTCATTTTTTTTTTGTAGTACACTTTTCGGATTGCACTTTTTGTATTTTGTAATGTACTTTTAGTACTTTGTAGCGTACTTTTCAATTTTCGGGATAAGAGTTTATTTTATTTGAACCAAACTCCTAAGATTAATCTTTAATCTATTTATATGTATTTACAAAATCTTCCATATATTACTTTGTCAGCAAATTTTTTGGTAGCTTAACGTGAATATTATTAATCTCGTTATCTATTATTTAGATAAGATACTAGTTTTAGTTCTCGTACCTTGTACGAGGTTTTATAGTATTATTATTTTTTATTATTTGTTAAATTTTGAATAAATTGATATATGAAATGATATTAAAAAAATTATACATATATTATCTAAAAATTTGTCATTTTTAAAAATAATTACTAAAAATTATATAAGTAAGGATATTGTTTTTTTTAATATACATATCTTATCTAAAAAATTATCCTATCCAAAAATAAAATAATATATTGATTGTTTTGTCTAATATATATAAATACAACCAAATAAAAATAATCTAATTAAATTTAACCAATCAGATTGATTTCAAAAAGATACATAATGTAGTTCAATGTGGGACCGTTTCATATATTATTTTAACGTCCACTTTAATATATAGTAATGATATAATTGTAAAAAAATTCAATATTAACTTTATAGATTTATATAAAAATAATCCGATAAATCCTCCTTTCATTTTATAATAAGATAATTTTCATGATTAAATTTTTTGGTAATTATTTTCATGGTTATTCTAAAAAAACTAATCATTGATAAAAATCCCCAAATTTTAGATATTTATAATGTAAGTGATAATCCGGAACGTCCGTTGATATTTTGATCAGACGGTTGAAAGCTTGATCCCTGTACATTAAGCACAACCGTTCAACTTCTCCTCATGCCCCCTTCTTCACTTTATTATTGGATTGTTTGTTTACTTAAAATTGAAAGGATCTTTCTAATTCACCCTCCTCTCTCTCAAACATTATTGGATTGGATTTAGAGATGGCAAAATCATTGTAAGTATCCCACTTAAGATCGCCCTTTCACATGCCAATCTTCTAATTGCAAGGCATGGTTTTCCGATTCAATTATATAATATGCAATTTCTAACATTTTTTCTTGGTTAAAATCAGGTTACAATTGGAGCCATTAACAACCTTCATGCATGCTTTTGAGATCAATCTTCGAGAGATATGGATGAAGTTGTCAAAATTGAAGATTTTTTGGTTATGTAGATCAGATGAGTGGAGATTCAGAGATATCAACTCTTTTAGAGAAGATCAACATCTACCATTACATTTTAGGCTTTTTATGTTTTTGATTTGGTTGTATGTAAGATTGAGATTGAATTGTGTTTCAGTGTAGTTTTGTAAATTTAGATTGAATTAAGGATTGTTGTTAATTTGTTCCTTCAATTCTCGGATTTGGATTTGTACAGATTGAAGTTTGTGAATGAAAATTTTATATATTTTCGGGTATATCTTATGTTTCTCACACCATTTTTGGCTAAATGAAAAATTGTAATTTGGTGGTAATCGATCATGTTCTTGGATGTGGTGGTTGATATATAGTACGTAAACCGGTTGCGTTGGATAGTGGCTCCGGTAACCCGGTTGCAGAGGATGGACTAGGGAGTGGTGTGAGGTGGAATATAAAAATAAGATTTAATGTTTTGTTTTTACTATCAGAGACTATTTATCTATTTTTCTTTTTTAGAAAAGGGAATTCAATGAGCAACTGAACATGCCATTGGAAAAAAGCACGGTGATGTTCGTGGGGAGTTCGTGGGGAGTTATGACAGTGTGATCCGTTGGAACCTCTTCCTACGGCGGATTTTACCACGGCCTCTGTAATGTTGGAAATTCTCACGGACTTGGCATTTATGTTGGTATTAGGGATGGATATAATCATGGACAATACGTAATTTTCTACTAGTGTTGATGGCATCTATTCCCATCCGTGTTCGTACAAAAATAGTCATTAATACAAATGCAACAACAAGAAGCTGCCACCATTAATGATATTGTGTTAGTAGTTGCACCTCCTATTGATTCATCAAACTCAAGATTATATATACTAGAAGAAAGCAAGAAAATAATTCACCTGAACGATTTTGAATAGATAAATGAAAGAGTTTCTCTTTATTAAAAGATATTCCCTTGACATACAGGCTTTCAAGAGCTACCATTTGGATAAAGAGTAAACTTTGAAGGAGATAGAATTTTCTTGACTTTCTGATTTATCATATGGTTGTGAGACTTCGTCGGACTGTTTCCTCCCAAAAATAGATCCCTCAAATTTCTCACAGAACATATTTATTGAGAAATAGTTGTAAGGTTGATCATCATGGAACCAGTACTGTTGTTGAATCCTTTCTTGATATAACCTGCACCATACTCAGTCAGAAGAGTAAGGTGATGGCTAACTTAAAAAAGATTAAAGATACAAATATAATCCAAAGAGATTACTACCTCTTGTAGAAAGTCCGCTACACCTTTTCTTTTAGGACACTTAAATCCACATTGCTCAAAAAACTCCAATACAGAAGAACGTGGTCCATGATAAATGATCTTCCCCTCTGCCATTAAGATGATATCATCAAATAGATGGAAAATTTCTGGAGCTGGCTGAAGTAATGCAATTAGAGCAGTAGTATCAATTATATGGACCAGTTGTTGAATATATGCAACCATCTGAAATGCAGTTGAACTGTCCAAGCCATTTGTTATTTCATCCATTAGTAACACTTTTGTTGGACCGACAATCATCTCCCCTGCAAAATTCAATTTGAGTACGTCAAAAGTATAAATCAATATTGGCATAACTAACGTACATAATATGTAGTCAGCGGGATTTTACTCACAACCTGATGTCAACCTCTTCTTTTGACCACCAGATATACCTCTTCTCATATCATTGCCAACAATGGTGTCAGCGCACACATCAAGACCAATAATCTACAAGCATAAATATATGATAAAAGTATAAGACTGAATGAATAGGAGTTGTACCATTTGTGTTGAGAGATAACTACCTTCAAGATATAGTCTGTTTGTAGTGTACTTTTCAACCCTTCAACAGATATTGCCTGTTCCACAACTCATGACAGATGGGTAAGCATATTAATTAATTGGATAAACCATAGAATACCAAATAAAGACAAATTATCTTAGAGACAATGTTGATTATGTTGTTATCTTAGAGAAAAAGATATGAAAATAAAATTTCTAACGTAGTTTCTATCTCAAAATGAGAGGTCTAAGTACCTTCATGTAGGCATCTATATCAGGATCTGGAATAATTCCTGCCTGTTTCTCCCTTCGGCAGAGCTTAATCATGATCCCTTACAAAATATAGTACAAATTAATATCGTGTCACTCTTGATAGTATGATGTAATAAGTGTCAAAAACAAATTACTTACAAATGAAATGTTAAGAAATGCTACCTGCACGGCTTCCAACACCCTGACATCGAGCGGAAAATTCCAAAGTCTCTTTGACGGTAATCTCGGGAATGTGCAAGTCATACTGACTAACATAAGAAGAATTCTTTTGTGGTACAATTTCATTAAGCTTGTAACCATTGTAAGTTACATCGCCTGATACCTGTCAACACTATCAGACCATGTCAACTGTTGACAAAAGACTACTTGTTTCTAAGAGCATCTACAATCGTGAACTTGAGAATTTCTTAAAATCCTAAAAATAAAAGAAAATTTGAATAAGTGTTAGTAAAAATCAGATTTTGAGAATTTTGTGTCAAACAAAGGTTCTTGCAGTTGATAATTTGCCTGAAAAATATCACTGCCAAAAAATCTACTTTTCTTCTTCTTTATAATAAAAAGGCAATTTAATCGATCCATCTTCCATAAAACTTTCACACTCTTACATAAAAGAGATTTTGAAAGTAAATTTTGAAAAGTAGATAAGAACTTTTGTTGACGTGGCGGAGAGAGTGTTCAAAAAGTAAAAATAAAAACTTTTGTTCGAAACTCACGTACAAACGCATATGATATAAGAACATTATAATGAAGGTGTGAAAGTTGGACCCAAAAAAATGAAGGTGTGAAAGAAGGGTCTTTATTTGGGGAAATGACTGACACTAATAAATTATAACCTTGAGAGATGTGTTCATGTTTCCCGAAAGTGCCAACAAAAGAGATGTCTTCCCACATCCTGGTGGTCCAAGCAACAGAGTCAACCTGCAGAAAGACATAGTCACCATATATATTTAGTTCATGCATTATCATGTCACCCTAAATTTCTATTAAGAATTTGGAAAGCTTCAATAATAGACCTTCCAGGCTTTATTATGCCACTGACATTTTGATGATGCTTATTTTTGCTTCTTGTGGTTGAGACCCTAGAAGCTTGGTGATGACCTGTGTAGAGAATTACATGACTAATTCAAATCCAAAATTTGCAAGCAAGGCAATAATGTTTTCATCTAACTTGCAATGATTTTATAGTAATTGTGCTCTCAATGAAATATTTTAGAAAAACACTCATTGTTCCCAAAAACTATCACATATGCTAAAATTGATTACAAAAGTTGTACAAATGCGTGGACCGTGTCAAAAGTGAGAAAATGTGCAACATTGCATAAATTTAAGGTTTGCAAGTTCCGAAATGCTAAGCAAAACCACATATACGTACTGATATCATGCCTCTCAGAGAATTCCAGAGAGTTGGGAGAGGCTTTCCATCAACTACTTTGCACGTAGCTTCAACACAAAGATTCTTATATCGCACCTCAACAGCAGGTAATTTTAAGCCAACTCTACATACATAAAGGTAGAAACACAACAAAATAGCTTCTTATTAATGAGGAAAATGCCGTTAAAAATGTTAGGGAAGAAGGAATGTAGATTATAATGGTGGCCAAATTTCTTGAAGTAAAAAAACCAATATATAGAAGATCTCTTACTTTCATCTTCCAACAATTAGTATATATTCCAAGTTAGAGAAGGACATGACTACAATGAAAACCAAATTGCTAAGTCTATTTACAGAAATGGAAATAACTTACTTATCTATTCTTTTTCTGAGATTCTGCAAAAGACGAAAATTATCAACCTCAATTTGTTTAATAAGTCGTTCTACAAATAGACGACGCTCCAAAGAACCAAGTTGATTGACATCAATCACCCGTTTTCCTTTGACATCTGCATTTTCACCATTATATGCATCAAATAGACATGCTCTTGATCTTTGATATGTTGGCATTCTCTGAATTTTTTCCCACTGTTTAACAAACTCCTCATCAATATCGTCATTTGAAGAACCAAACGACAAATTGCACCCAACACTGGAGTTGTGAAGTCTGGATGATGTTCTCGAAGCTTCTATTTCATCTGCACCAATCGGCTGAGACATACTTGATCATGAATTAAATGAGATACACCAATCTAAACTTTAAAGTATGCATACATATAGATAGAACGTGTGTTCTTCTGTGGGATAATTGCTATGTAGGGTGAAGTGAATGATGGAACAATACAAATATTTTAAAACTACGAGAGGAGGAAGGTGTGGGAAAGGAGAGATTTTAAGATTCTTTTCATGCCATCATTTCTTCAAGATGAAAACTAAAATAATGCTCAAAATTAAGTAATATATATATATATATTCTCCAAGAGGGAGAGAAGTACGACTATGAATATGCATATCCATTTGACATAGGGATTTAAAGTCAAGTAAGCAACGTCATGATGACCTTTAGAACTCCTTTAATTTAAGTAACACAAGAATAACAACTTTTTCCACTCACGAAATGTAATTTTCGAGTTCTGTTTTTCCTTCTAGGTTGGAAAAACAAGTTTCTTGGCTTACAAGTAATCAACTTTTCTTGACCCGCAAGTAACTTGATTTATTAATCCGTTTTGACAAGTCATAATATACGATACGGAATTGATGAGCTCGCGCACTTCGTTTCCGTTTGTTTTTCAGGTCCCGATCTTGTCAGCTTTAATCCTCTTCTTCTTTTACTTGCAAGACTTGATAAGACTCAAACTTTAAGGTTCTCAATCACTCCCTTGGATTACAAAGCAACAAGGTTTGTAAATTGATTGCTTAAAGAACAAGAACAACTCAATTGAATGTGTTTGGGGATTGATTTGTGTTTGAGGATTTATTTGGAACAATTGAGGGAGAAAGAATTTCGGATTTGGTGTGGTGATGTGTTGGACGAAAATCAAGAGCACAAAAGATAATAGCTCTGGGTTGAAGGTCCTTGGAATAAGAAACAAGGTTTCTATTCCAAAGATTTAATTCAACATCTCTTGAAAAGAAAGATTAGAAGGGTTTAAATAGACATAGATAGCCAACTATTCTATGCTATTCTTAAAAGATATTGTTTCCTAATATAAATTCTCCCTTAAATAAAAGATATTATTGCAAGACAACTAATAACTTACGCTCCAAGCAAGATCCATATTACTTTCCAAACTTGTCCCACCAATCTTGCATGGTCCAAATTGATAAATAATATGTTTGCTAACTTGAAAAACCATAAGCCCACATAATATGGCCCATAACACATGGTCCATATATGTAGGAAATCATATTAAAATTAAAAGCATATATAGAAAGCACAATAAATAGTAAGTCTAGGGTAAGCATGCAAACAACTATTGCATGTGAGTATAAATAATGCACGCATGCACTCTTCATCTTCCAATGTCGACTTGAAAATGGATGAATGACATAATGTAGATTCTTCAAGACCATTTTATACTTGAAAACTCTTGATCTCTTGAATGGTCGTGACCTAATATGGTCTCTTATCCTCTTCCATGCTTCCTTAGTCTTGATCCTAGCCTGATCCATATCAATATATATATTTTTTATATTCATATGTATTTCTTCTACCAAGGAGTTTGATCTTATCTTCAAACTAAGTCGGATCATTATTTTCCGTTTAGCCTACTTAAACCTAATCATTCATTCATACCAAACCTAAGCAAATTCTTATCTTTAAACCATAATTATATCTTTAATTTCTTGTTAACCTTAAATATCGAAACCGACCCCCTCGTTCAAGCTGTCTCCATCTTCCGCGATCACACTCACACTCCTCCTTCAGTAGCCTTAAAACTCTTATTTCTTTCGTTTCAAACCATCGCGTCGTTGGAGACTGATCCCGTTCGATCGCACCGTTGCCATCGTTGTCGTTTTGCAGATTCACTAGTTATTCGTCCTTGCCGGCATTTCCGGGGAATCATTTTTGCTTGCGCTCTTAATTTCGTCTTCTTCAAAGGATCCTTATTTTTGAGGTAAGTCATTTTCAACTTGCTTATTTTTTCTATCATGTTATATTCTATACCGTTATTGTAGGATGGGTTTTGGGAACTAGTCCCGAGAACCTTTTAAAACTATTTTGAACTTGTTTTTGGATCTATGTGTGTAAATTGGTTTTCAACCCATTTTATCAGATAAATTTTTGAAACGTTTTCTCTGTGTTGGTACCGTTTCCGGCACGACCATAGGCGTAGCTGACAGAGAGGAAGGGTTGCCTATGTATGGTCCGTGTGACAGGGATATTGTGCCCCTTCAAAAGAAAATGCTATCTGTGTGTTATTGCATGTGCTCCAGTGGAGGCTTATAAGCTAGGGTTAAAAGGAAGACGAGATGTGAGGAGTGAGAGGGCCCGCCTCTACACTCGGCGCGGGGTGTGAGAGCCTTAGGATTGGAATGCAAGGTGGAGGAAGAGTTGTGTTTCTGTAATAGTGTGATTGTGGGTGTGGCTTGTGTGTGACTAACTTACTACTTTAGGTATTGACCTTTAGGGTTATGAGTGCATTTGTGGACTTGGTTGCTGATCTTAGAAATGTTTTTCAAACGCCTTGCAATTTCCGTATTTTATCTAACCTGATAGATTAGTAGCTGACCCTTTGGGGAATATTTTCCAGTTCTAGGTATGACTCGGGGAACCATGCACGAGCCTAGGCCGGATGGTGGAGCAGGTTGTGCGTGTGTCACTAGTGTTGGGTTTGGGGTGCATTTATTATTAGTATTACTTGGATATTAATTCATGTGTTTTTGAATTGCTTTATTGTGTTTTGAGTTACTATTAGTTTAGAGGGTATAATACTAGAATGACATGGTATTGCGGAACAGTTTAGTTGACAATAACTTTCATGAATTTGGGCATTCTCGCATGTTTTTTTAATTTCAGTTTTAATAACTTAAAGGTTGGATGATTTATTATTTTTCTCGTCGTACCCGCGTTACAAGATCATAAAGTGTCGTTGTCAAACTATCCTGAGTAGTACTCAAAAAGGTCTACCATTATGTAGCACCTTGTGTAAAGACGGGGTGTTACACGAACTCACAACAAGACATGGTATGCTTACTAGAGCCCATGTATGAAAAAGAACTACTTACATGAAATTGAGGAATTACATGTATCTAACACAGTATTCATTACCGATTCAATGCAAATACTTATCTAACAAATGCCCTTTAATGAAAGAAAAGGGAACACTAACTATATTTTTCGATTCCAAGTAAACTATGGTAGATGCATTCGTACAATAAAGTTCATTTATTGCTACTCAAGCAGTCAACTTATATTTAAATATAAAAGATTAGCCAAAAACCATTTGATTGTTTACAATGATGTCAAACAATAGGCTGATGATAGCAATAAACAAAGATTAGCCAAAACCATTTAAAATATGGTCTATCATATCTTTTACTTATAGCTTTGATGAACCTCATACTATGTAGACAATGATGTCAAACCAATAGGCTGATGATAGTAGTGCATAGTTCAACAACTTAAATATATGCAAGCTAGACCTTATAGATGGTTAAAATTTTGGCCAACTCACTCCAATTAATTGCACAATTTATAATTGTCATAGGCGCAAGAATGAATTCTTCATATGCAATTGAATGTCTAAGTATATTCGTTAGCCAAAAAATAAAATTAAATCAAAATAATTTGTACAAAGAAGTGAAAGAACTGAATTACGCACCAACTTCAATTACACAAAACGTCTCTGCTAATAACACAGAAGTATTTTAAGATGAAAGAATGTGCATGCACTATATAGAATGGTCCTATAAGATGAAAAAAATTGATTTAGAAAGAGTAATAAGAGATATGAGCACAAAACTAGGCTCGTCCATTGTAAAAACTAGTTTTACCCGTCGTACCATGTACGACTACGATTCGATATTTTATAAACATTATAAATAGGATATTAATAAATAAATAAAAATATAATATAAACTTTAATATACGTAATTTATTGTTCATAGAATGCATATAATTTTTTAATCAAATATTATATTTTTCCTATTTTATTACTTTTCATGTACGTAAATTTAGAGTTTATCAAATATTTTAATATCTATTAAATATTTTATTATCCATTTTTTTTAATTTTAAAAATTTTAACTATTTATTCATTAATTTTTTTATAAAAGAAAATCACTATATTTCTATAAATAAATTCGTCAAAAGATATATGATAAAAGATTTATATTTATTTTTAAATATTTAAATATTTTATCTTTAATTTTAAATACTTGTATAAGGAAGCTTTCAAAAAATATTGTTAAACTAAATAGATATTTTTTTGATGTTAGAGATAAATTTAAATAGTTAAAAAGAATTTAATAGAAAGAAGTTACAATAATAGAAATAAAAATTAATTTTTTAAATATAAGGTGGGGGCTAGAATCATTCTGTGTCTTGAAAAGGTACAACTTTAATATATAGTTATAAATATTACCTATTTTTTTACATTTAAACATTATAAGTATTTATCATTAAGTTTTTTATTATAAGAGAAAAAAATATATCTATAAATAATTTCATGAAAAGACATCATGCTAAAAGGTAAAAGATATTTATACTTATTTAAAAATATTTTAAATTTGTTATCTTTAATTTTAAATATTTGTATAAGGAAGTTTTCAAAAGATATTGTAATACTAAATAGATATTTGTTTGATGTTAAAGATAGATTTAAATAGTTAAAGAAGAATATAATAGGGTAAAGTTAAAATATTAGAAATAAAAATTAATTTTGTAAATATGAGGTGGGGCCAGAATCGTTCTGGTGGCTCGAAAAGGGACAGGTTTAATATATAGTTATAGATTGACAAATCTATAACTATATATTAAAGTTATATCTTTTCGAGTCACCAGAACGATTCTGACCCTACCTCATATTAACAAAATTAATTTTTATTCCTAATATTTTAACCTTTTTCTATTAAATTCTTCTTTAACTATTTAAATCTTTCTTTAACATCAAACAAATATCTATTTAGTATAACAATATCTTTTGAAAACTTCCTTACAAATATTTAAAATTATAGATAACAAATTTAAAATATTTTGAAATAAATATAAGTATATTTTATCTTTTAGCATGATATCTTTTCACGAATTTATTTATATATATATATATTATTTTATAATAAAAAAATTAATGATAAATACTTATAATGTTTAAAAATCATAAAAATAGGTAATATAATATTTAATAGATATATTGAAATATTTCATAATCTCTAAATTAAGGTACATAGAAAGTAATAAAAATATAAAAAATAAAAAAATTTAATCTTATCTAATCTTTAATTTATCGAGCCACAAAATGAGTTTGGCCCCACCTTAAATAAAAATAAATTATTATTTTTAAATATTTTCCATAGATAAATTATTTTTATCTTTATCTTTCATATTTTATTATATCTTATTTATTAATTTAATTATTATTTTATGTAAATCTTATCTCTTCCATATTCTGATATATAAATTTTTTTTATTCATATGTTATCTTTTTTTAAAATTAAATATATATGAAATATCATAAAGGAAAAAGAGAAATGTACATTATTTTACCTTAATAATCTTTTTTATTCTCAACATTAAACTTAATAATTTATATTTATTTTATTTTATTTGATTCCAAAAAATAATTTTTTTTTTACACTGTACAAGCATTAAATTACTTACATTAATTTTTACAGTATATTTTTATTTAATATCTATAAAATACCGAATCATAATCGTGCATGGTACGACGGATATAACTAAGCATGCTTTAATACCCAGAGAAAACGTGGAGTTAATTGATAGCTACTTACCCAAAATATCTACGAAAGGACAAGACTTGAATTTCCCTTGTTAGCAGGGCATAATTGTTGGGTGTGTTGACCACCATTTTAATGATCAACTAATGAACCCTAGGCGAGCAGAGTTGAAAAGAAGGCCCTAAATAAACAAAAGAAATATAGTAAAACTCCTAAAATGCCTCTATAGTATATACCCTTTGGTTTGATCTACATTCTCCATGAAGGGTTCCGGAGATTAGGTTTCCAAATTATCCTTAGACATCACCTATTAATTTGGGAAGTCGAACATGATATGGAATTGATGAGCTCGCGCACTTCATTTCTGTTTATTTTCGAGGTCCCGATCTTGTCAGCTTTAATCATTCTCTTCTTTTACTTGCATGACTTGAACTTTGGATGAGAAGACTCAAACTTTAGAGTTCTCAATCACTTCCTTGGATTGCAAAGCAACAAGGTTTGTAAATTGATTGCTTAAAGAACAATAACAACTCAATTGAATGTGTTTTGGAAATTGATTTGTGTTTGAGAATGAGTATGGACGAATGGCACAAGATAATCTCGAAATTGTATGGTGTTTGGTGTTGGACGAAATTAAAGAGAAAGCAAGAGAGATAATTGGGTTGAAGGTCCTTGGAATAAGAAACAAGGTTTCTATTCCAAAGATTTAATTCAACATGTCTTGAAAAGAAAGATTACAAGGGTTTAAATAGTCATAGATAGCTAACTATCCTATGCTAATTTTAAAAGATATTGTTTCCTAATATAAATTCTACCTTAATTAAAAGATATTATTGCAAGACAACTAATAACTTAGGCTCCAAGTAAGATCCATATTACTTTCCAAAATTATCCCACCAATCTTGCATGGTCCAAATTGATAAAATAATATGTTTCCTAACTTGAAAAACCATAAGCCCACATATTATGGCCCATAACACATGGTCCATATATGTAGAAAATCCTATTAAAAATAAAAGCATACTTAGAAAGCACTATAAATAGCAAGTCTAGGATAAGCTTGCAAACAACTCTTGCATGTGAGTGTGTCCAAGTCAAGCTTGAACATGGTAAATAGAAATGACCCATCTTGGCTCCTTAGGCTCGTCCACCGTAGCCGGAATACGAGCTAGAAGAAAGATTGTAGCTTTCTTCAACTTCTTGGCTCGGTCTCTAGTGATTGGTCCATCAAAGGGAATATGATCTAAGTCCTCAATGTCTTGTGGATTCATGGGTGCATGTGGTGCATCATTCTCCTCCACTTGGCCACGAAGTGTCTTCGATTCGTCGTCGGATTCATTATGGGGCTCATACAAAGTCAAATCAGCTACATTGAATGTTGGGTGCACGGTATAATCACCGAGAGATCCAAACAATATGCATTGGGACCAATCCGCTTGACAACTCAAAATGGGCCATCTCCATGGGGATCCAACTTAGACTTCGCCTGTTTAGAAACCTCTCTTTCTTGTAATTCACCCACACAAGATTGCCTTCTACAAATTGAACGTTCTTACGTCCCTTATCCGCTTGTTGCTTGTACTTGGCGATCCTTCGCTCTAGATGCATTCGGGTCCTCTCATGTAACTTCCTCACAAACTCAGCCCACTTGTGTGCTTCAATCAACTCCTTAGCCTTTATGGGTTGAGGTGTGAGATCCACCGGGGTCTTGGGCTTAAGGCCATACACCACCTCGAACAATGTCATCTTGGTGGCCTAACGAACTGACCTATTGTAAGCAAACTCAACAAAAGGCAAACAATATTCCCATCTTTTGAGGTTAGTCTTAAGCATGGTGCATAATAAAACACCCAATGTACGGTTAGTAACCTCAGTTTGACCATCGGTTTGTGGATGACAAGTAGTAGAGAAAAGTAATCTAGTACCAAGTTTAGACCATAAAGACTTCCAAAAACAACTCAAAAACTTAGCATCCCTATCACTAACAATAGAACAAGGAATACCATGCAATCTCACAACATCTTTAAAGAACAAATCAACAATATGAGAAGCATCATCAGTTTTATAATAAGGAATGAAATGAGCCATTTTTGAAAACCTATCTACTACCACAAAAATAGAATCTTGCCTTCTTCTAGTCCTAGGCAAGCCCAACACAAAATCCATAGAAATGTCTTTCCAAGGGCTATGAGGAATAATCAAGGGTTGATATAAGCCATGTGGTTGAAGTTTAGATTTACCTTTAGCACAAGAAACACAACCTTTAATGAATTTCAGCACAAAGTTAGACATTTTAGGCCAATAAAAGTGTTCCTTAAGTCCGGCTAATGTCTTTTCTTACCCACCATGTCCCCTAGTCTCATGCACATCATGCACTAACAACCTACGATATGAAGAAGATGGAATGTATAATTTTCCAGCTTTGTATAAGAATCCATCATCAACAAAATAAGTGTCATGCTCACCATGAGCAATGGAATACTCATAAATTTTACCAAAGAAGGAATCAGAAGCATACAAATCACGCATCATGGAAAAACCTAAGAGCTTAGCATCCAAATGAGACAAGAGAATATACCTTCGTGATAGAGTATCGACTACCACATTATCACTTCCCTTCTTGTGCTTCACAACATAAGGGAAAGTCTCCATGAGCTCTACCCACCTAGCATGTCGTCGACTTAGCCTTGATTGACCCTTTAAGTACTTCAATGCTTCATGATCGGTGTGGATCACAAATTCCTTGGGCCACAAGTAGTGAGACCAAGTCTTCAATACCCAAATCAAAGCATGAAGCTCCTTATCATAAGTGGGGTATTTGAGCTCAGAACCACTTAGCTTCTCACTGAAGTATGCTAAGGGCTTTCTATCTTGGATGAGCATGCCTCTAAAGACATAGTTTGAGGCATCACATTCAACCTCAAAAGTCTTGGAAAAATCTGGCAATTGGAGAAGCGGGGCGTGGAACAACCTATCTTTCAAAGTGAAAAATGCAGTCTCGTGTTGCATTTTCCACTTAAACTCAACATTCTTTTTGGTTAGCTCATGCAAAGGTGCATCAATAATAGAGAAATCACGCACAAATCTCCTATAAAACCTAGCTAAACCAAGAAAAGAACGCACCATATTAGGAGTGGTCAGTTGAGGCCACTTTTGTATGGCTTTAACTTTGGAATCATCTACACTTAAGCCATCTTTAGAAACAACAAAGCCATGAAAGATAGTCAAACTAGAGCAAAAATCACATTTGGCAAGATTAGCATACAACTTCTCTAGCCTAAGACATTCAAAAACAGCCATAAGATGCTCGACATGCTCATGTAATGACTTGCTATAAACCAAGATGTCATCAAAATAAACAACAACAAATTTGCCCATGTAAGGACGCAAAACATGGTTCATTAATCTCATGAAAGTGCTAGGGGCATTAGTTAAACCAAAAGGCATGACAAGCCACTCATATAAACCATATTTTGTCTTAAAAGCAACTTTCCATTCATCACCCTTTTTCATTCTAATTTGATGATAGCAACTCCTAAGATCTATCTTGGTAAACAAAATAGAACCATGAAATTCATCAAGAATATCATCTAAACGAGGTATAGGGTGACGATATTTTACCGTGATTTGGTTGATGGCACGACAATCCACACACATACGCCAAGATCCATCCTTCTTAGGAACTAGAATGACAGGGACGGCGCAATGACTTAAGCTCTCTTTCACATAGCCCTTGTCCATCAAATCTTGAACTTGGCATTGTAACTCCTTAGTCTCTTCAGGGCTTGCTCTATAAGCAGCTCGGTTTGGGAGAGAAGCACCCGGAACCAAGTCAATTTGGTGTTCAATTTCTCTCATGGGTGGCAGACCGGTTGGCAACTCTTCGGGGAACAAGTCCATGAAATCTTGTAACAAGGGAGAGGTAGGAGAAGGAAGGGTAGTCAAATCCACATTAATAAGTAAAACATCCTTCCTAAAAAGAAGAAGGCATAAAGAAACTCCCTTGAATGCTTGGTGAACATCTCTTGGATGGGCAAGGAGAGCTCTTCTTTCAACTCCTCCTTCAATTGCCGGTTTAGAATCGTCTTTGGGACGCCATTCACGCTTGTTCCGAGGCTTATAAGGCATAACCGACAACTCCGAGGCATGAGAAGAGGTAGGAGAAGGGAGAGGGGTCATGACGGAGGGGTCACGGTTCATCACGAGACGCCTAGAGGCCTCAGAGAAGGTGTCACAACTCATGACCTTAGGGTCAAGGGTCGTGATGGGCTGACTGGGGCTAGAATGCCGCCCGTGAGGCTGGTCACTGGTCGTGATGGGATCACGGGTCGTTACCCGGTCGTGACGGAGCTCACGGGTCGTGAGCTGGCTTCTGGGAGCCACAATTGGCTCGTCACGGGTCGTGAGAGGTGGCTCACGTTCGTGACCAGCCTGCTGAGGGCTAGGCTTCTTCGTTGGCCCTTGTTTCGGCATCGGGGATGGCTTGTCCTTCTTTTGTTGGGCTTCCCGAAGTTCCTTAGCTTGATTTCTAAGCACTTGGTCCTGTAAAACTTCCCGAACTCTCCTCCCGTTATGCTTTAAACAATAGCGATTCAAATAACCGTCATGAATAACACGTCTATCAAACATCCAAGGTCTACCTAAGAGGAGTGCAATCCATTTGGTAACATCACAAATAACACTATCATTATAAGGACCAATAGCAAAGTTAACAAGGCATTGGTGTGTGATCAAATTTTTATCTTTAGACTCATTAATCCCGTTTAAACTATAAGAGGTCGATCTTTGAGTAGTTGGAAATTGCGAGTGTTCAACAACTTTCTTATTAATCAAATTGCAACAACTACCACCATCAATAATAGCGTATAAAGTCTGACCTTTAACGGTGCAACGGGTATGGAAGATGTTCTCACTTTGGTCCGCCGGTGGAGATTCATGGAGATGAAGAGCGCGCATTGACACCAACACAAGGGGTTGTATTGATGTATCCGGGGCGACTATCTCACTATCCTCATCATCGTACTCGATCTCCTCCTCCACTTGAGCTAGAGCTACATCTTCGGATTTTTCCTCTCCATCCGACACATAGCCTTGGTTGGTGAAGAGCACTTGCTTAGAATTTGGGCAATCTTTGGAGACATGCCCTCTTCCTTGGCATTTGTAGCAATGAACGTCACGTGCTCTTTCCTTTGGGGTCGGGGCTGATGTGGGACGAGAAGGGTTCTAAGAAGGAGCCTTGGTGGTGTTGGGAACACCCCGTGGCTGAGAAGAAGAAGAGGAATTAGTAGAAACCGAATTAGAAGGGTAAGAGTTGTACCTTTTATTTGTGGTGTTCCAAGCTTCCTTCTTCTTTCTTTGGATTTGATTGTAAAGCAATCGAGCTTTGTGGACAAGAGTGTTGGTATCCCTTATGCTTTGGATCTCAAGAGCGTCTTGAATTTGAATGTTGAGGCCCGCCATAAATTGAGTCCGTAGGGACCGTTGTGATTGGTAAATGTTGGCTTTGTAAGTTAAGTCCTCAAGGCCATTAAAGTATTCAATTGGAGACCGAGAACCTTGCATACAAGAAGCCACTCTAAGCCTCATAGTCTCAATATGTTCTTCGGGAACATGCTTCTTCTTCAAAAGGAAACGTAGTTGGGGCCACGTTTGAATAGGGTCCAATCCTTGGCGCGCATGGTCAGCTCTCGTGCGGTACCACCAACTTCTAGCTTGCCCAGTAAAATGGAGAGTAACAACTTCTAGTTTCTCATATTCTTCATACCCTAAATGGTTAAGGTTGTAATTGGTGTGTTTCTCCCATTCAAGATACTTCTCCGGGTCATTCTCTCCTGAAAAGGTCTCAAGCTTGATCTTAATGTCTCTTCGGTTAGTCATTGGGTTGGAGAGTAACAACTTCTAGTTTCTCATATTCTTCATACCCTAAATGGTTAAGGTTGTAATTGGTGTGTTTCTCCCATTCAAGATACTTCTCCGGGTCATTCTCTCCTGAAAAGGTCTCAAGCTTGATCTTAATGTCTCTTCGGTTAGTCATTGGGTTGGCTTGTTGGAAATTCCTTTGAGTACGCCCGAGGTAGGCGGGGGAAAATCATGATCAACCTCATTGACTTCTTGGAACCATCCATAATGGGAGGTTGATATTCGTCTTCATAGCATTGTGCTTCATGGAATTCATTAAGATCATCCTCAAATGGTGCTCCATTCCTAGAATGTGTTTTCTTCTTGGGTTGATTGGAAGGATGAACCACATTAGGAGGAACCTGTGACACCTTGGACCTAGGATTCACCAAACTAGCAACTGGGTCAGAAGAAAGCTGAATTCGAGCAGGTATTTGAGACTTACCTTTGCTGCTAGTTGAAGCAATGTGAGGATCCTCCTGTTGAGTAGTATGTTCAGCCATGGTTAGGCTTTTGGCCGACCCTGGGATTTGTTGATTTGAAGTAGAGAGGGCCGCAATAGCATTGGCCAATTGTTCGAACCGAGCATTCAAGGTTCGATCACGTGCTTCTTGTTGTCGTTGAGATTCCGTCATGGCCGTTTGGACCATATTTTGAATGGTTTCAATGAGATTGGCATTAAGGCCACCATCTTGGCCATCCATAGAGGCATTAGCACTGTGTTGAGACATCATGCCTGCACAAAGAGGGAAAACGAGCAGCACTAACGAGCAAAAGTGTAATCAAGGGATGAACACCTTAGTTTAGAAAGGAGCTAATCAATCAATTCACAAGCATAAATCAGTTAGTGAAACTTATTAGGCAAGTGAATGAAAGGTGTAGTCCTAAAAGATCAAGTAGAATTTCAGCCTCAAAGAATATAGAAAGGAAGATGCAAGTTGACAAGCAAACAAGATCCTTATCCAAGCCAAATACTTTAAACAAGTAGTGGGTACTACTAATTCAATGTAAAAGCAAGCAATCAAGACACACAAGGCTAAAATTTCAGATTTGGGCTAGCAAAGTGCACAAATTGATGAAGCGAATTACTAAGACGCAAGTGCACGGCAAGAAGAGACAAGGGTGCATGCAAGTTCCAGTTTTAGGCACAACAATGCAATGCACAAAGGGTTCTTTTGTGATGCTTCAAATAAGTAGGGTGTTATTCTGAGTAAAGCAAGCACAACTTATATGCCAAAGTTAGCAGGCAAAGAAAGAAGAATGCAAACTACTAGAATGCAAGATGATTTTTTTTTGGTGATCTTTGTTGAAGAGTCAATTTTTGGGGTTTTTTTTCTCCAAAATTTATAAACACCAATGAAACTACTTAGAAGCAAAAATAAAGGAGGGAAATTGGCTAATTTTTGTCGAAAAGAAAGGGACTTTAATATGCATGAATATGAAAGCAAGCAATTTACCAAATTATTGTAAACCCACTTATTAAAAGAATAAGTATTTATGGCAAGCAAATATGGTGGAATTAAGACAAAGCAAGTCAAACATGTAATTAAAGATCCAATCTTTTCAATAAGGAAAGTAAAACTAGCAAGATCTTTATCTAAGGAAAGTATGTTTAAACAAACTTGAGCCACAAGGAAAGCAAGTAACTTGGCACACAAGCAAGGGGGAGGGGTTGTTGAAAGGGATTTACTTAACAACAAATAAATTTGTAGTCAAGACCCCACTGAGTATAGAGAGTTAGGATCGTCCACGGGAAGCAAGGTTATGTTTAACTACTAATCTTAGAAAGCAAGAGAACACAAAACAGAAACTAAGCAAGGAATAACAACTAGTTAACAGATCGAACAATTCGGTATCGATACTATAATTACTCTAAAGCGAAGCAACTCAAAACAGAAAAACACAGGCTCGGTACCGACCAAGAGGGGGTCGGTAACGAGGTAAGCAGAAAGTAAAACAGACTTTCAAATAAGAGAAAAGATCTAGGACGAGGGTCTACCACAACACAATCATGCAATCGAGATAATATGAGTCATAAACATCATACCTTGAATATAAAGTCATCAACTTTCGTTGTTTAAACAAGTAAATCAATCTATTTTCATAAATCAATTCACTTTCTACTTATTTTTATCCAAAGTTTGTAACTTTCGTTATCAAACATTATCAACATTCAAGTTCATAACTTTCTCTTTCGATTCAGCCACAAACTCGAATTACCTTGACTTTCATCAAAACATAAGCACAAACAAGTAAGAATAGATAAAAGGCATTCAATTATTCATCACATCATCATTCATGCACAATCATGTCGGGTTTCAACCCCGATCCTAGAATAGAGGACTACTCACACATGTTTAAACACAAACAAGCAAAGTATTTGAATGAAAACATGTCTTAGATTAAAAATCGAACTTACTTGAATCCCAAAACACAAACTGCTCTCCTACCGATCTGTGCAAAACTCAAAAAAAGAGCCAAAGTGCGTGTCTTGGTTTCTACGTATCCAACTTCTCTATCTAAATCGCATCCCCCTAAAACAAAGGCCAGGACAAGAGTATTTATACTAGAAAAAGCTATTTAAAAAGTTTCCATAAAGATAGAACTTTCTAAAACTAAAAGATTACGGAATAAAAACATTAAAAACTCGAATTCGGTCGCGTCTACCGACACAGGGCACCCTCGGTGTCGACCCTGTCAGGGTCGGTAGACTCTTGCTGAATTTCTTCCAACTTCGCCTTTCCTGCAAGATTCGATATCGAACCCTCATGGGTCGGTAACGAGCCTGTGTAGTCTTGTTCCTTTGTACTTCTTCACATTTCTTCTTTGGATTTTCCGGGGTCTCTTCAAATGTCTCTTCCTCATCTCGCCATGCTCCTTTGTCTCCTTGCTTTCTCGATGCCTCCAGAATGCTCCAACTTCATCAAAAACCTACAAAAAAAAAACAAAAACAGAGTAGCTTCCATACTTTTCACAAAATATGCAAACTCATCTAAACAGACACAAAACTGACATAGAAGCACAACTAAACTATACTAAACTAACAAGAAAACACACAGAAACTAAACTAAAAACACGAACATCAAAATACCCCATACTTATGCTTTCTTGTACTCAAGCAATCCCTAAACATAAACCAAAACCAACAAGACATTCATCAAGTAATAGCCCTCATCAAAAAGCAATTTTGGCACTAGTGAAAATAGCAAGTGACTCTTAACTTCATCACACATATATGAATAACAAATAGAAATAAGAATTCACAATCCAACCTCACAAAGGATAAAGTGTTTCACTCAACTCTCATGTGTTTAGGCTTATAAGTTCAACTCTAAACTCAATCAAATATGCAAAAAACTCATAGAAATTGGAACTTATATCACCAAACTCTCTACCAAAGATGTCAAAACAAGTGAAATCATCAAAAGAACTTAGGCTCAATGAAAAACTTCATAGAAGTTTCCATTCGGCCGGGTTGTAATCGGGCTTGGTAATAAGAATAAGGCGTGGAAAACTTTTGGTCATGTGGTGCTAATAATATCCGCGAATAAAGACTCCTACAAACTCACACACATCAAAGGCTCTCATAAAAGATCATACCAAACTCACTCTTCTTTAAAGAACACTTTTCTTCTTTCACTCACCAAATAAAATCCTAAAAAGTCTCATAAACAAAAAGAAACTCTTGGTTTTATCTTTAATGGCACTTGCACACATTCACTTTTTTTTCTTTCCTTCCCATCTCTCTCTTAATTTTCTGCATTTTTTTCTTTTGGGAATGGTTCTGTATCGACCCCACTGGGGTCGGTAACGAGTTTGAAACTTCTATATTTGTTGTTGAGAACTTCGGTACCGACCTTTACAGGGTCGGTAACGATCTTGACTTTCATTCTTCTTCTTTTCTTTTTTTTTTTCTAACTTGTGCACTTCTTTACCAAGAGTTCTTTTTACAACTTTTAACAAAGAGACTTCCAATCTACCCCAACCTTCCCCTTTCTTTTGAACCAATATACATCATCACTCAACAAAACAACTCTAACCAACTAAGTCCTAATCCCCGGATAGGGTCAAGCTTATATCGGCTAAGAAATAATTTTGTGGAGCTTGTAAAAAAAGGCTTAAAGCTCAAATTGGCTTCAAAAACATGGAATAATGTAAGGGTGGATATGGATTAATAGGGCTCATGAAAAATTAAGTTCTCTATCGTATGATTTCACAAGTAATGAACTAAAATCTTATAGAGGTTTCGAGAAATAGATAACCATTACAATCTCAAGAGATAATATACATATAGAGAGTAAATCACACATGAAAATCAAGGCTAAATAAGCTTACAGGGTAAGTTTTTGTTGGATTGCAATAAACTCATGCTAAAAGTCATATGCATTTAGTTTCATCACATGCTAATCTCACAATTTAAAACATTTTCATCATGAGATTTGGGCTAAACTATAAAAAATATGCTAAATGGAATTACATGATCATGCTAGCAATCACAATCATGGAACTATAAAAATAGGGGTACTATCTGTCCTAAAAATCTTTTTGTGATTTTTTTAAAAATTTTATGCAAGGAAAAGCAACTAAAGCAACTAAAACCATAAAAGAAAAGCAACTAAACAAGAACACAAACACAAGATCACAGAAACACAAAAGCTTTCTTTTCCCTCCCCACCCCATACTTAAGCTATACAATGTCCGCACTATAAAAACAAAGTAAAGCAAAAGAAAAAGATAGGGAAAAGAAAATGAACTCACAAAATGGTTGTTTAAAACCGTGGAAGCATTCCTTGAACATCCTTGAGAATGAGAGAGAAAATCAGCGCTTAGGTGGAAAGTAGAGCTCAAAGTTCTCCATGAACTCATCGATGGATCGCCAATGTTCTTCACCTTCCGCCCAGCTCTCCTCACTTGTCCTCTAGGGAGTCTCAGCTATCTTTTAACGCTCATCCTCAACTGCCACTCGAGCTGCATAAGCTTCTTGCCACTGATTCATCTGGTCATGTATGTGGTATTGATGCATACACACCTGTTGCATCCGGGAAGCCAAGTCATTTGCCCACTGTGGTGGAGCAGAATCAGAGTTGGAGGCACGATTTGGATCATGCCCATCGGTATTGTGCTGGTGTTGTTGAAAGCGGGGGTCGGTACCGACCTTGTAAGGGTCGTTATCGAGGTCGTAGATCACGATACCGTGCTCCTCTAGCATGGTAACCTGGCCATCTGCATCGGCCATCCCATCGGTACCGAAGCCATAAGGCTTGGTACCGACCTTTTCAGCAGCAATATGTTCATCTTCATCCATGTTGTCCTCCTCCCTCGCATACCGAGACTCAGTGATCCTCAGTAAAGCATCATCCGTAGCCTTTTTAGGGAGCGGGAAAGGTGTGGACGTCCAAGTCTCATACCAATTGGGGAGGTACAAGAGCTCGACCTTATCCGACGTGACCACCACCTGTCGACCATGTACCATAGTGGTGACCCCCTCGTTGCACCTCTGAAAGATCCCTGAAGATACCCAGTAGCTTGTGCCTAGCTTTTGTGAACAGAATGCATTGTAGCATGTGAGATTGGTTTTACAAGCTAAGGCTAGAAGGGCCACCATCCCGCCAAAGTAGATCTCCCCTAGTTGCGCCCCATATTGCTCCACATATGTCACCCATTCGTACCCCAAGTTCATTGGAGCGGGGTCGGTGAAGAGCATGGTGCGGAGGCATCCAATCTCTGTCCTTGTGGGCCGGGATAACTCCATCTTTAGCCAAATAGTGGAGCCAAGAATCTTGAGGATGATGCGGAAGAGCGGGTTGACAATGTGAGAGCTGGGGAGTGCCGATGTGGTGCAACAGTCTTCGCCTGAGATGTAGCCCCATGTCTCCACAACCTTGAAATCATTGGGGGCGGTGTAATCTTGGGAGGGATTGGGAAAATGAAGAAGAGTGTTGAACTAGGACATGTTGAGCTTGTAGTCCATATTCCCCAATATGAAAGTGATCCTCCCCACTGACGTTTTAGTCTTGAATTTCGTGTGGAGGGTGGCCATGAACTCAGCGGTGAGGGCCGGATAGTGAGGGATCTCTTCAAATTTCAAGAGGTGAGCAACTCCTATGATGGAGAAAGCATGCTTGAGGTCTTTGTAAATCCCCAAATTCTTTCCTTCGACCCTGGAAAACCACCTCGTCTTGTGAGGTTTGTTGAAGACGATGTCGAAGATCTCTCTTTGCTCAGCGGTCTGCAACACCATCTGATCCTTGCGTGGTGGAGATGGGGAAGGTGATGGAGAAGGTGTTGGGCTAGACCTATTTGTTCTCTTGCCCGTTTTCTTTCCTTCTCGGCTTGTGCTTGCCATTGGAAGTATGTAGAAACACAAACAAGCCAAGATAAGATCTACTCATGGTAATAACACACCAAAGAACCCCATACTTGCATTGAAACCAAGTTTATGTTCATAAATTTCAACATTCTGGAGGGTCGGTACCGAACCCTTTGGGGTCGGTAACGAACTCCCTGAAAATCAAACTGTGCGCTGGTTAAGAGAGGGTCGGTACGGACCATGCAAGGCTCGATATCGAGCCTGTATTCTTAGTTTGTGAACCAAAATCGAAGGGAAAGGCCTCGATTTCAAACAATGCAACACTCATAAAAGCCTTATTCAAGCATGAATCCCAACAATTCCACACAACCAAGCAACCACAACCCCATACTTACTCAAAACCCAATCTAATCATCCCATAATTGCCATAATATGGTTTAACTCATGTCAAAACGAGAACAAGTAATCTCAAGCTTCTTATAATCAAAGAAATTAAATTCCAAACATGAGGAAACTAAGTTCATCAAAACAAAACACCAAAATCAAAGCAAGGAGGCACAAATTAAGCATGAAAATCTCGAACTAGATCTAGGCATGAAACTTACCCAAAAATTATTATGAATCCATAAGAAATTCAAGTAGAGATTAAGAGTTTAGAAACCATACAGTAGATTCAAGAACATAGAATGAAAAACAAAGGGTTTGTGGGTTGGTAACAAGGGTATGTGAATCGGTAATGAACAAAAATTTGGGTTTGCTCGGTACCTGGGTGAGTTCTCGGTTTGGTACGGTGGATGGACTGGTGTGCGTGAGATTGGGATTCAACCTCGGTGGTGGTTCCGACAGCGGGGTGCGGGGCTCGAGTGGTGCGAGGGTGTCGATGGTGAAGAGGAAGGAGAAGGGAGGGTGCGGCACCGACTTTGGTTTTGTGGAGAAGGAGTTGGTAAGAAAGAAAGAAAAAAGGTTTAAGTGCACTTACCTGGGTCGGCACGGGTTTCCGGATTTTTCGCAGTGTTGGTCGCTACCGACCCTGGGGGGGTCGTTACCGACCTACCTGGGCTGCACCGATTTACTTCGTTGTCGACCTTACTCTTGTAACACTTTAGAAAAAACATTATATTCCGCAAACTTCTACTCTATCAAAAAAGAAGTCAAAAGAAAGCTAACAAAAAGATCTAAAAGGAAAAACTAAAGTGGGTTGCCTCCCGTAAGGGCTATTTTTAACGTCGTTAGCCCGACGAACTTGTCTTTGCTAATCTGACGATGTGAGAGCCCAAGTGGCTCTAATTTCTTCCTCCGGGTCAGTCAGCTCAAAGTATTTCTTCAGCCTATGTCCATTAACCTTGAAGATGGCTCCATTGTTATCTATTAGATCCACCGCTCTATGGGGGTATATGTGGTGGACCACGAATGGCCCACTCCGTCTGGATCTCAACTCCCCTGGAAATTAGCGGAGTCTAGAGTTAAAAAGAAGTACCTTGTCACCAACTTCATAAGTTTTTGGCACTAATCTCTGGTCATGCCATCGCTTGGTACACTCCTTGTAGATCTCAGCGTTCTCATATGCCTTTAGCCTCAGCTCCTCTAGCTCTTGCAAGTCCATGAATCGTTTTGCTCCAGCCTTGTTGAGGTCCATATTTAGCTTTTTTAGAGCCCATAATGCCTTGTGCTCTAACTCGACTGGCAAATGGCACGCCTTGCCATACACTGGGTTGTAGGGAGTGGTGCATTGAGGTGTTTTGTACGCTGTTCTATAAGCCCATAAAGCGTCATCAAGCTTGGATGACCAATCCTTCCTAGAGCGGGAGACCGTCTTCTCCAAGATGCTCTTGATCTGCCTGTTTGAAACTTCAACCTGACCACTAGTTTGGGGATGGTAGGGTGTTGCCACCCTATGTGATACCCCATACTTAGCCAAGAGAGCTTCAAAGCTCCTCTCTATGAAATGTGAACCTCCATCGCTAATGAGGACTCGTGGTACTCCAAACCTAGGGAAAATGTTAGTCTTAATAAATTTGGCCACAGTTTTGGCGTCATTGGTCCTTTTAGCAACGGCTTCCACCCATTTAGAGACATAATCAACTGCGACAAGGATATACTTATAGGGACCCGATGAAGGGAAGGGTCCCATAAAGTCTATGCCCCAAACGTCAAAAAGCTCGACCTCTAGATCCTTGTTAGCGTATTCTCATGCCTCCAAGTGATGTTTCCAGAGCGTTGGCATTCATCACATGAGGTCACATAATCATGTACATCCTTGAAAATGGTTGGCCAATAGAGACCACTTTGAAGAATCTTCGCCGTGGTTTTAAAACCTTTTGCATGGCCACCGGTGGGGAGAGTGTGACATTATAGGATCACACTCTCTACCTCTTCTTCTTGTATATAGCGCCTAAAGAAGTGGTCACTTCCTTGCTTGAACAAGTAAGGATCATCCCAATAGTATTGTTTGACATCGTGTAAGAACTTCTTCTTTTGTGGGGTCAAGCCCTCGGGAATCACGCCTCCTACAATGTAGTTAGCATAATCTGCAAACCAAGGGGCCTTTGACCCTCTAATAGCATGAATGGAATGAAGAGAAGTAGAGGAAAGAGATAAAGGAAGATCTGAATTGGAAGGAATTGAACTAAGTTGAGAAAACTCACATGACTAGGTCGTTACCGGACTAGAATAGGTCGTTATCAACCCTCTTGCTTTAGTAATCTCCTCGGTAACGATCCTTTTAGCATCGGTATCGATCTGTCCGACCTCGGTATCGAGCTTCTCTACTTCGGTACCGGTGTTTCCAGCGTGCTCCAACCTATGTAATGGGTCGATACCGACCCATGGTAACGAGCCTCATGCAGTTTTCGACCTCGTTCAGCATGAGGTGCTCATCCGGTCTGGAGTCATTGATTGGTACAACATCGTTGGAATTCGTGATGTGTTCAACTGGCAACCTAGATAGGTGATCTGCCACCAAGTTTTCAGCTCCTTTCTTATCTTTGATTTCATGATCAAATTCCTGCAATAAGAGCATCCAAAGAAGTAGCATAGGTTTGACATCATTCTTAGCCATTAAATATCTAACAACTTCGTGGTCAATGTAAACAATTACTTTAGAACCAACAAGATAAGAGCGGAATTTTTCAAATGCAAATACCACGGCGAGGAATTCCTTCTCCGTCGTGGTATACTTACTCTGCGCGTCATCAAGCGTCTTACTTGCATAATAAATGGTGTGGAGCTTTTTATCCTTCCGCTGACCTAATACTGCACCGACAGCATAGTCGCTGACATCACACATTATTTCAAATGGAAGGGTCCAATCTGGGGACTATATTATAGGAGCAGAGTCAAGTGCTTCTCTTAACATGTGAAAAGCCTCGAGACATTCTGTAGACAGCTCAAACACTACATCTTTCATTAGTAGGTTAGTCAATGGTTTAACTATCTTAGAGAAATCCTGAATAAAACGTCTATAGAAGCCAGCATGTCCTAAGAAACTACCAACGTCTTTTACGGAAGAGGGAGGAGGTAGTTTTTCAATGAGCTCAATTTTGGCTCTGTCTACTTCTATTTCTCTCTTAGAGACGAGGTGTCCTAGCACTATCCCTTCTTGGACCATGAATGACATTTTTCTCAATTAAGAACAAGATTGGTTTATTCACATCTTTTAAGCACCCTAGTTAGATTAACTAGACAAGAATCAAATGAAGAACCATACACAGAAAAATCATCCATGAAAACCTCAACTATGTCCTCTATCATATTTGAGAAGATAGCCATCATGCACCTTTGAAAGGTTGTAGGGGCATTACACAGCCCGAATGGCATTCTTCTATAAGCAAAAGTCCCACAGGGACAAGTAAAGGTTGTTTTCTCCAGGTCATCAGGATGAATGGGAATCTGCCAAAAACCACTATAGCCATCTAAGTAACAAAAATAATCATGTTGGGCTAAGTGTTCTAAAACTTGATCAATGAAAGGAAGCGGAAAATGATCTTTTCTTGTAGCACTATTTAGCTTCCTATAGTCAATGCACATCCGCCAACTAGTTGTGGTCCTAGTGGGGATCAATTCACCTTTCTCATTCTCTATAACGGTCATTCCCCCTTTTGTAGGGACTACATGGACTGGACTAACCCATTGGTTGTCCGATATAAGAAAAATAATCCCGGCATCAAGTAGTTTTAAAATTTCCTTTTCACCACATCTTTCATATTAGGATTCAGCGTACGTTGATGCTCTATTGTGGGTTTGTGATTATCCTCCATGTACATCCTATGCATGCATAATGAAGGGGATATTCCAGTTATGTCATCCAAAGAGTAGCCAATGGCTTTTCTATGGGTCCTAAGTACAGAAATCAGCTTCTCTACTTATTCCTCCTTTAATTGAGCATTTATGATGACATGGAAGGTAGAGTTAGGACCAAGAAATTCATACCCGAGGGAGTCTAGAAGGGGCTTGAGCGTTGGAGTAGGCTCAACCGGGATAAGAATGGGTTCTTCATGCTCTGTGTTCAAGACTTCCTCGAGATAATCAAATGCCAAAAGCTCTTCATCTTCTGTCAGAAGGGTCGATGTCGACCCAGAGGGGGTCGGTGCCGACTCGATTTTGCCAGCCAGGAGCCTCGGTGCCGACCAAGAGGGGAAGCAAGGTTTAAAGGGATTTACTTAACAACAAATAAATTTGTTGTCAAGACCCCACTGAGTATAGGGGGTTAGGATCGTCCACAGGAAGCAAGGTTATGTTTAACTACTAATCTTAGAAAGCAAAAGAACACAAAACAGAAACTAAGCAAGGAATAACAACTAGTTAATGGATCGATCAAGTCGGTACCGACCTTGTCAGGGTCTGTATCGATGTTGTAATTACACTAAAAGCGAAGCAACTCAACACACAAAAACGCAGGTTTGATACCGACCAAGAGGGGGTCGGTAACGAAGTAAGCAGAAAGTAAAACAGACTTTCAATTAAGAGAAAAGATCTAGGACGAGGGTCTACAACGTACAACACAATCACGCAATCGAGATAATATGAATCATAAACATCATGCCTTGAATATAAAGTCATCAAATTTCGTTGTTTAAACAAGTAAATCAATCTATTTTCATAAATCAATTCACTTTCTAATTATTTTTTATCCAAAGTTTGTAACTTTCGTTATCAACAATCAAGTTCATAACTTTCTCTTTCGATTCAGCCACAAACTCGAATTACCTTGACTTTCATCCAAGCATAAGCACAAACAAGTAAGAATAGATAAAAGGCATTCAATTATTCATCACATCATCATTCATGCACAATCATGTCGGATTTCAACCCCGATCCTAGAATAGAGGACTACTCACACATATTTAAGCACAAACAAGCAAAGTATTTGAATGAAAACATGTCTTAGATTAAAAATCAAACTTACTTGAATCCGAAAACACAAACACGGAAGCACAACCAAACTATACTAAACAACCAAGAAAACACTCAAAAACTAAAATAAAAACACGAACATCAGGCGTGCACCAAGCCAAGGGTGTGATGGCGGAGTTTGGTGGTGGAGGGGTGGTCGCCGACGGTGATTGGTGGTTGCGACACAAGTATGCCTTAGGTTAGGGTTTTGGTGGCTTTCTGAGAGTTTGAACAAGAAAATTATATAAATCTAAGGGTAAAAACTGATTATGCAAGTATTGAAATGCAATTAAAAACATGACTAAACAAGGAGAATCCGATACCACATGATACGGAATTGATGAGCTCGCGCACTTCGTTTTCGTTTGTTTTCCAAGTCTCGATCTTGTCAGCTTTAATCCTTCTCTTCTTTTACTTGCAAGACTTGAACTTTTGATGAGATGACTCAAACTTTAAAGTTCTCAATCACTTCCTTGGATTGCAAAGCAACAAGGTTTGTAAATTCATTGATTAAAGAACACGAACAACTCAATTGAATGTGTTTTGGAAATTTATTTGTGTTTGAGAATGAGTATGGACGAATGGCACAAGAGAATCTCGAAGTTGTATGGTGTTTGGTATTGGACGAAATTAAAGAGAAAGCAAGAGAGATAATTGGGTTGAAGGTCCTTGGAATAAGAAACAAGGTTTCTATTCCAAAGATTTAATTCAACATGTCTTGAAAAGAAAGATTACAAGGGTTTAAATAGTCATAGATAGCTAACTATCCTATGCTATTTTTAAAAGATATTGTTTCCTAATATAAATTCTACCTTAATTAAAAGATATAATTGCAAGACAACTAATAACTTAGGCTCCAAGTAAGATCCATATTACTTTCCAAATTTGTCCCACCAATCTTGCATGGTCCAAATTGATAAAATAATATGTTTCCTAACTTGAAAAACCATAAGCCCACATATTATGGCCCATAACACATGGTCCATATATGTAAAAAATCCTACTCCCTCCGTTCAGAAATACATGATGTTTTAGCTTGATTTTCTTGTTCAATAATACTTGATGTTTGACATAATTTACCATATTTTTTCCAATATTGTCCTCATTAATTAAAAATAATAATAAACATATAAATTAGAAAAGGAAAGATCTTCACAAGATTATGGGGTATTTAAGTCAAATCGCATACTTTCTTAATTTTAGAGACAAATCCTAAAACATCATGTATTTATGAACGGAGGGAGTATTAAAAATAAAAGCATATTTAGAAAGCACTATAAATAGTAAGTCTAGGATAAGCATGCAAACTACTCTTGCATGTGAGTGTTTCCAAGTCAAGCTTGAACAAGGTGAATAGAAGTGAACCATCTTGGCTCCTTAGGCTCGTCCACTGATATCCGCCTTTTTAGTTATGTTTTTAGGGTGTGTTTTAGTGTGTTTGAGTCTTTTTCTTTAGTTTTGCGTTTTGTTTTGAGTTGTTTGTGTAGGTTTTCGTATTTCCTTAAGATATGGAGTCTACATAAGCTTTGGTGGTGTTTTTATAGGTTTTGGAGCTGTTTGGAGCAACTTTTAAGGAAAGGAGCAAAGCCAAGGAAAAGCTCAAGGAATGAAGTCCATAATGTAATATTCGGGAATATTTTGATATTTTAATGTTTCTCGAAATTCGTGCCGGGATTGCTTAGTTATTAAGTAATCTCGGATAACCTCGTTTTTACCAAGATTTTATATATTCAAAAAAAATTAGTGTCAAAGTTATCCATTAGTTTGTTTCTTAGTCGTTAAGTAATCTCGTCTATTAATAGAATGAAGATAGACTTGTAAAAGTTTTGATCTTATCTGTTTTCTTACATATTCATACCATGTGCTCTATCTTCTCAATCTTTGTGTCATGCTTATCTTTCTTCCTCAATATTCGTGTCATGTTATCTTATCTTCTAGATTTGTGTGCATGCTTATCCTTCTTCCTCAATATTCGTGCCATATCTTCTAGATTTGTGTGCATGATCTTTATCTCTTATACAAGCCAAACCGAATTTGTCTTCTTCCATTTCTTCTATATAAAGGCTTAAAGGTTCCTTGAGAAAGCCTTGGTTTCCTCCCATTTCGTGACTCTCTCCCTTCCTCTCATTTCTTTGTTCTTTCCACCATTAAACCACTTTGTCACCACCTTCTTGCTTGTTGTTGGTCGCCCCTTCCATCGGAAGACAAGGCTCGTCCTTCTCCTCACTTTTGGTGAGTTTTTCTTTCCTTGTTTTTCTTGTTGAGTTGTGTGAGGTTTTGGGTAAAGGAGACTTGCTTTAGTGATTGATTTATGGCGGGTTGCTTGGGAAATCTTAGATGGCGTTTTGGCGGATTTTGGACGAGAAGGGTGTTGAAAATTGATGTTGTGTGGGTAAGCATGTGGGTGGTTGATGGTGGCATGGATGGGTTGTCATGGGGCTGTTTTTTGAGGCAAAATAACATGGTTGGTGGGTTGGTACATGGTTAAGAGGTGTGGGCTTTGGTGTTGTCTGTTTGGTTACTTTGAGGGATGGAGTGATTCCGAGTCTAACCTTTATTGTGTTTTCTAAGCCTAAGTTGTCTTTCCATTTATAAAGTCTTATATTGTTGTTTAGGAAATCATTTGTCAAGTTCATGCTTCACTTGTGCTATTGGAATTCCAGTTTCGAGGTAAGTCGTCTAGACTTACTTAGCTTGCGATCATGATATGTGTTAAACTAGTAAATTGAATGTGTAGACCTCTATTTTGGAATATTATTCCATATTATATTTTCATACTTGAAAGCTATTGGAATAGTTTCAATAATTTTTATTGTGTGCAAAACTGATCTCTGCGGGTGTGATTATGGACACGGACAAGTCGATGGAGAAGAGACCCCGGACATAGTCATGCGGCGTGTGGAGATCACCTTCAAAAATTGATTGTTTTGGCAAGTGCTCTAGTAGAGGCTTAGCCGGGGAAAGAAGGGTGATGGGAAAGAAAATGGTCATGAGTTTAGTGTGCGCGCTAGCCGTGTACCATGTTTCAAAGGCAGGTTCGGGTTGCCTGAATTGGAGAATGATTATGGCTTGGGTTATGGATGAATTGTTGTTGGTTGTTGTGATATATAGTACATGAGCGATTTATTGATTAACTTGGTGCTTATGGATTATTGTGGAATTGAAGGTTTGGAAATTGATATGCTAGTCTATATAATTATATAATGTGTTTTGGATGTACATATTAGTTTGGTATGAACATGAATGATTGATTGTATTATCTTAATAATCTATGTTTCATTCTACATGTTTGATTTGCCTGTTTGGCCCATACCAGGATTGTTAGCTAATGTGTTTATGTTCCAATGTTTTTAGGTAAAGATTCTGGTGTGGGAGATGTGCCAAGAGATCAATTTCTGGATGGCGATACTCGTTCTCGACGTAATGTGTCATAGGGAAAAGATGTTGGTTTAAGTCTTTTTGTTGATTAAGCCAGTTGGTTTTGGTGGCAAAAAGGTCTAAGGCAATTTTGTATAAAAACTCGGTAGTATAGTCAGTTTAGTATGTGGTTTTAGTTTTCTTAATAGTTGCATGCATAATGTTTTCTTAAACCGATTGTAAATATAAGTTGGATGTTTTCTTGGCTTTTCTTGCTATGCCTTTGTTGTAAGGTCCGATATTTGTGAATTTGTTGTCAGGCTTGTTTTGGTGGACCCAGGTGTGGTCCACAACCAGGTAACAACCCGGATTATAAGATGGGGTGTTACACATAAAGAGATGAAGAATAAATTTCGAGCTAAGAAAGAAGTAGATAAACTCGTTACCGAGCCTAAGGAAAAAGAATCAGGGCAAAACAAGGTGTAACGAACCATATACCGAACTTTTACTCTTAATTACAAGCCTGTTTTCAATGATGAAGGGGGGTCGATAACGACCCTAACAGGGTCGATACCGAGGCTCCCGTGTCGGTAGGAACACCTGAGTCAGCGCAATTAAATGTACTTTTATTCCTATTATTAGATAGTTTTAGATAGCTTTAGTTTTCTCTATAAATACTCTTGTCTAGCTCTAGTTTTTCTATCCTCTTTTGGAGGGGAATTTGGAGGAAGAGAGAGAAGAGAGGGGCGTGAGATAGAGGAGAGATAGACGAGATTGGAAGACTTGGAGAACAAGTTTTGCTTGGATTTGGTTGTAAGTTTTCTTTTTATTAATTTAGATGTTTTTAACTATGAATTGTAAGTAGTCTCTCCTTCTAAGGTTGGGGTTAAACCCAACAATGGTTGTGCATGTTTGTTTGTGATCATGATTTGATTGTCTTTATTGCATGATTCTATTCTCTTGTTCTTAATCCTTGAAATGAAAGTTGAAAGGGAATTTCTCATTCATAGTTGAAGCGAAAGCGGAAACCTTGAATCAGAATAGTCAATTTAGGGTTTTGAAGCGAAAGCGGATCAATCCTTGTTAAAGTAGAAGAGATAGATAGTAAGTTTATTGATATGACGAAAGTTAGTTGATGTACTTGCTTAAGTTAATGAAAGTTAGTGCCTTTATGTGATAAAAGCATGATCTATATGTTTCACTGGCTTATGTATGCATAATTGTTGTTGTGGGGATACCTTTACCTTAGACTTTCTCTTTATTGATAAAAACCTGAACTTTCTCTCTTACTTGCACCCTAAGTAAGAACAGAATTTGATACTGACTTTCTCCCGTGGACAAACCTGACTCCCCTATACAAACCTGACTTTCTCAATAAATTGGCATCGTTGCTGGGAAGATTTCAATTTTGCCAAGTTTTGTTCTTTTAGCATTTTTCGAAACTCTGTCGAGTCGGTATCGACCCCCCTATGGTCAATACCAACCATGTCGGCAAACCCAGTTTTTCTTCTTTTTCTGTTTGTTTTCAAGCTCACTGTCGAGTCAGTAACGACCCTACCCAGGTCGGTACCGACCCTGTCGACAGATCTCAGTTTTATGCTTTTCAATTTTTGTTTACGGGATCACTGCAGGCTCGTTACCGACCCTTTAGGCCTCGGTACCAACCCTCCTCTGAGAACCTGTTTTGCTTTTGATTTCATTTTTGTTTTTGTTTTTGCTTACAATGTATTCCAGCTGAAGGACGTCAAGTTGTTTCTAATCCAGTAGTAGACTCTGAACCCTAGCGATCCTTCCACCGTTAATTAAGAGAACACAAAGCAATGGCTACACCTGAAGAGATGGCACAACAGATGGCCGACCTCTGAAAACAGATGGAGCGGCTCCACACTGACAGAGATCGTGAGCGAGAGCACACTGCCCGTCTACCAGAGCAGTTGGATGCCTTCCCAAAGAATGCCAAACAGTACATGCATCCAGAACTGAGGGTGCCAGAGTCCGCAATTGAGCTTCCTGAAATAGAGAAGACTTTTGAGATCAAACCTCAATTCATATCCTTGATCAAAAGGGCTCAGCTTGAGGGAAAACCCACTGAGTGCCCAATAGAACATATTAGAAATTTTCTTGATTTATGTGACACTATTGCTGCTAACGATGTCTCTTTAGAATATGTTTTGTTGAAAGTTTTTAAGTGGTCTCTTACAAGAAAGGCCTTGAGCTGGTTAGAAAGCCTACCTCCCAAGTCAATAAAGAAGTGGGAAACTCTGCATGACCTATTCATGACAAAGTTCTTTCCACCTGCTAAGACTACTGAGTTAAGGAAGCGTATCACCTCCTACCACCAACTGCCTAATGAGACCTTTGTGGAGACATGAGAGAGATTCAAGGAGATGCTTAGACAGTGCCCTACCCATGGGCAACCACAATATGTGCTCCAAGAGATCTTCCAAGGGATTAATGCTGAAACGAAGAACCGCATCAACCTGCACACTGCTTGCGGTTTTATTGAGATGGATCCCAATGAGGCATGGGTGTTGCTTGAGTAGTTGACCAACTACGATGCAATATATGGAATACAGCAGGCCCAGCAGCCCCAACGAAGGCTCTATAATCCAAACAAGGACGAGGTAGACCCCGAAGTGAAGCACCAATTCTTGCAAGACGAGATCAACCGCCTAAAAAAGCAGGTAAGTTATCTTAAATCATCTCCATCTTGTCAAGAATGCGGGTCTCAATCCCATGCTACTTCTGCTTGCACTAAGTTGCAACAGGTACGTGCTGCTGAGGCATATGAAGAAGCTAACTACATGAGGGGTCCATATAGGAACCAAGGTAATAATTTCTATGCAGGGAGGAATAACAATCAGCCCACTTGGGGCAACTATGGCCAAGGAAGCCAACCTCCTCAGCAAGAACAAAGGGTTCCGCCTTATAGGCCTCCAGGCTAGGGGTGTTCATAATCGGATATCCGATCCGATCCGGCTAATCGGATCGGATATCCGCAATAAAATTTTCTCTAAAACCATATCCGTATCCGATCCGGGTATACTCGGATATCCGATCCGTATAGCTCGGATCGGATCGGATATTTGTGGCGGATATCCGAATATCCGAATATTCATATTTTTATATTTTTTTGTATTTAAGTTCCAAATAATTTATTCAGTCGGTAAAGTTCACCCAAAAATCATGATCCAAATAATCATCCGAATAAAAGAAAGAGACAAAATAATTTAAAATAAAATAAAAATGGGGTGTTAAATATAGATTTAGGTTTTACTTATCGTTAACTTTATTTGTGGGGTGAAATATATTAAAAATAATTGAAAAAACAAACAAAAAAGGGGTAGTACTAGGAAGTCGAAGCACATAAAACTACTTGGACTATTAAACTTTTTGTTATTGCACAAAATATATATGTATAGTATTATACCCTCGGATATCCGGGGGGTTTGACGACCCGATCCGTATCCGATCCGATTATCCGGGTAATTTTCTCGGATTCGGATAATTTTCCAACGGATTCGGATTTTCGCGGATTGGATCGTCGGATCACCGGATCGGATTGACCGGATCGGATATTTTTGAACACCCCTACTCCAGGCTATCAAGAGCCACCTTCATGGGTACAAGGGTTACAAGAGGGTATTAATGGAGTCCACAACAAGATTGATGGAGTTCGTTCTTACCTAAAAGGTGTACAGGTACAATTGCGAGAGATCGAAACATGGAGAAAAAGCGTAAACTCCCAACTAGGCCAACTTGTTGCACGGATTCCAAGACCTCAAGGTCAACTCCCGGGCCGCCCCGAAGAGAACCCTAGAGGAAAATAGCAGTCGTACACTTAAGGAGTGGAAAGACATTTCCAGAATGTGCTAAGACCGAGGAAAAAGAGCACGGCGATGAAGACAACGTACCAGTCGACCCCATTATCGACCCCAACAGGGTCGATATCGAGGCTCCCCAGGTCGTTAACGACCCCTCTATACCAAGTAAGTCTTTTGAACCGAACTCTCAAGTCATTTCTGACCCCCACAGGGTCGGTACCGACCCTATTTCTACACCGATCGACCCTCTTATCGATTCGGTAGAGCCTCAATCCGGGTCTTTTTCCACTCCAAGTCCGTCTAAATCTCTTCCTTTCCCGATTAAGAAGGCTAATGATATCACGGAAGGAAAGTTTAGACGGTTTGTTAAGATTCTTCAGGGCTTAAATATTTCTATACCATTTACTGAAGCCCTTAACGAAATGCCTGCATACACCAAATTTTTAAAAGAGATCTTAAGCAGGAAAAGGTCCATATCGAAGCTGACAAATGAAGTACGATCCTTAAAGCTCCCAGAAAATCTAGGTGATCCAAGTAAGTTTGTTATTTCCATTGGGATTGGAGCTTACAAGTTTAAAGCTTTGTGTGATTTAGGCGCCAGTGCAAGTCTCCTACCGCTCTCAATTTGGTCAAAAGCTAATATGGCAACACTAGAACCTGTCAATATGAATCTCTACATGGCAAATGGATCGTGTGTGAAGGCAACTGGAGTCGTTGAGGATGTCCCAATCCAAGTTGGCAAATTCTTTGTTCCAAACGACTTCATTGTTCTAGACATGCCAAAAGACCCTATAGTGCCAATCGTACTTGGAAGACCATTCTTAGCCACCGTTGGGGCACATGTTGATGTCAGGAAGGGACTCCTCACATTCGTTATTGGGGAAGAGAAAGTCGAGCTCCGCTTCAATCCGGTCGTGAATGAGGTTGCTAGTTGTAGTACCGAAGAGCCTACCGACCCATTGTTGAAGGAGGGTTTCTTGACAACAAATAAATTTATAAGTCAAGACCCCGCTGTGTATAGCGAAGTCAGGATCGTTCCACAGGAAGCAAGGTTGTTCGTTTATCGACTACTAAAAAAAAGCAAACAAAATCAAACAAAAACACACAAGCAGCCTCGTTAACGACGTTGTCAGGGTCGTTAACGAACCACCGTAAACAAAAGACTCAAACTAACGACCTAAACCAGTTCGGTACCGAGCCAAGTAACTCAGCAATGAAATTCACTTAAGAATAATCAAATAAAAACAAAGATCTAGGACTAGGGACACCTCAACATAGCCAAGCATATAAACTCGTAAGAAGAATAGATCATGCCTTTAAATAGATAGATTTATCAACTTTCGTTGACCATGAAGCAAATTAACCTACTTTCGCAACTTAACTCACTTAATTGTTTGTTTTGGATCTAAAGCTTGAAACTTTCGTATTTAAACAATATCAACCTTTAAGTTACTAACTTTCTCTTTCAATCAAGTTAAAAACTCAAATTACCTCAACTTTCATCTCGGTATAAACACGACAAACAATCTCACTAATAAATAAAAGGCATTCAATACACAATCTTACTAATCAAACATGCTCAACTATGCCGGGCTTAACCCCGATCCTAGAAAAGAAAACTACTCACTAATCATAACTACGAAACAAATAAACTCTATAAAAGAAATCATTGAAAACAAACTACTACTCAATTTAAATAGAAAATATCGTCTTACACAGAAAATCAGAAGAAAACCCGAAAATAAACAAATATCGAACCGAAATACTCAATAAACGAACTCGGTAACTCTCGTCCACCGACCCGACGACTCAACTCCGATCCTCTCCTTGGCTCTCTCGGCTCCTCCTCTGTCTCTCTATGATCGATCCCCCCCTCTTAAGCTAAATAAGAGGGCTATTTATACTAAAAAGCTAAAAACTAATAAGGCTAGAAGATAAAAACTTTCCTAAAAGATAGAATAAAATCCTAAAAAGATAGAAACAAAATCTAAAAGGATAACAAGACCTAAAATATAAAATAATAACCCTAGAAATTATAAAAAGATACTCTACCGACACGGAAATAATTTCCCGCACAGGATCGGTGAGTTACAAAAGTCAACCCTCGAAATTCCTATTACGTGGCCTCGTTAACGAGCCCTTACAGCCTCGTTAACGAGCCTGGGCTTGGTTTCTTCCACACTTCATCTCGTAAATTCTTGGACATTGACTTCTTCAAACTTGTATTCCTCTGTCTTTCACTGTAGCGCTCCAAATTCAGCTCCATATAGCACTTTTCCTTGCTAAAACCTACAAAATACACAAAATAGAGTAGCTTCCATACTTTCTATGAAAATATGCAAAACTATCCAAAAACACATTAAACTAAACCTAAACTAATCAAAACTAAACCTAATAAACAAAGAAAACCTACTAAAAACTATACTAAAAATATGAACATCACCCATGGGGGGTCGGTAACGTCCCATTCCTAAATGAGTACGATGCTGGAGATGGATTCAAGAACGATATCGAGGCACTTCCTTACCTAGAGGGGTCGGTAACGACCCACATAGCTTCGGTAACGACCCCTTCTTTGAGCAATCCCGGTAACTCTTCTTATTCTGATTTGATTGATTCTAGTCATGATCCTTTCTCATATCCTTGTTCTATATCCCATCCTACTATTCATGTTGTGAAAGAGTCGAAGCCCCTTTGGTTTTCGGATTTTTCTAACCCTTATGTAGGAATTCCGAGCATACTTGTTGATGATAGAGGATCGAATGTCTTAGAGAGAAGCTTTGAAGCTTTTCCATCTAAGTATGGGGTTTCTCATGATCCCGACAAAGCTGGATGGAAGTCGCCCTGATCCACCAAGGTAAGTTCGTCGGGCTAACGACGTTAAATATAGCTCTTACGGTAGGCAACCCGCTTTTAGTTTTTGCTTTCTTAGATCTTTTTGCTAGTTTTCTTTTGACTTTTTTTTAGGTTAAAGTAGTATATTAGGGATAGAAGTTTTTCTAAAGTGACTCAGGTACAAAACGATGTGGAAGAAGTGCTAAACAGAAGAAAACAATTCAAGACACTCGGTGTTGAAAGTAGCAATAATGAGCAAAAATTGGTGGACATACAGCGAGCTCGGTAACGACCCCCTCAGGTCGGTACCGATCCCTATAGATAACCGAGAAAAATCACACTCCTCAAGTGATCAATGGTTTCAAGCAGCTTCAATTTTATTTTGTGAGTTCCCTTTTCTTTTCCCTCTCTCTTTTTATGATTTTAAACAGTGAGGACACTGTTTGGTTTAAGAATGGGGTGGGGGAAAAGGAAACTCAATTTGGTTCAAGTGTGGGGTAATATTGGTTGGGTAAAGTAAAATCTTGTAGTTTATCATGTAAAAGGAGTTTGGTTCCATGAATGCACTTGCTATGAAAGAAGAAAGAAAAATGATAAGCAGAACTCGTTACCGACCCTAGTAGGGTCGGTACCGAACCTCCCACACAGAAAAAAAATGAAGATGAAAAGGGAGAAAAAGAAAGAGAAAAAAAGGGGAAGAGTTAAGTTGAGTAATGGATAATGTGCATGAGCCAAATTTTCCTTAGTCTTTGTAAGCAAGATTAGTTGGGATAAAAGGGTTAATAAGAGTGTGCATAATGTTTAAGTGAGTTTGGTAAGTTGTTCTTGAGATGAGTTTGGTAAGTTGTTCTTGAGAGTTTTGGTGAGTTGTGTTGGAGAGTTTAGGAGTCTATATTCCCGGATTTTTAGCACCACAAAGCCAAAATATTTCAACGCCTATTTGTCATTACCAAGCCCCATTACAACCCGGCCGAATGGGAGCTTCTGTGAAATCTTTCATTGAGCCTAAGTTCTCTTGATGATTTTTATGTGTTTTGACATCTCTGGTGGTGAGTTTGGTGATATAAGTAACAATGGTTATGTTGATTTTTGCATATTGGATTGAGTTGAGAGTTGTTATTATAAGCTTAAACACTTGAGAGTTGAGAGAAACATAGTACCCTTGTGAGGTTGGATTTTACGTTGCTTTTTGCTTAAGGTTTATCATATATGTGTGATGACATTAGATTCACTTGCCTATCTATTTCTACTTGTGCTTTAATGTTGCTTTTTGATAAAGGGATTGACTTGAAGAATATGTTTATTGGTTGTCTTGTTGATTGCTTGAGGACAAGCAAGTCTAAGTATGGGGTATTTTGATATCCGCCTTTTTAGTTATGTTTTTAGGGTGTGTTATAGTGTGTTTGAGTCTTTTTCTTTAGTTTTTTGTTTTATTTTGAGTCGTTTGTGTAGGTTTTCGTATTTCCTTAAGATATGGAGTCTACATAAGCTTTGGTGGTGTTTTTATAGGTTTTGGAGCTGTTTGGAGCAACTTTTGAGGAAAGGAGCAAAGCCAAGGAAAAGCTCAAGGAATGAAGTCCATAAAGAGATAAAGAATAAAGTTCGAGCTAAGAAAGAAGTAGATAAACTCGTTACCGAGCCTAAGGAAAAAGAATCAAGGCAAAACAAGGTGTAACGAACCCTATACCGAAGTTTTACTCTCAATTACAAGCCTGTTTTCAATGCTGAAGGGGGGTCGTTATCGACCCTGACGGGGTGGCTCCCGTTTCGGTAGGAACACCCGAGTCGACGCAATTAAATGTACGTTTATTCCTATTATTAGATAGTTTTAGATAACTTTAGTTTTCTCTATAAATACTCTTGTCTAGCTCTAGTTTTTCTATGATATTTTGGAGGGGAATTTGGAGGAAGAGAGAGAAGAGAGGGGCGTGAGATAGAGGGGAGAGAGACGAGATTGGAAGACTTGGAGAACAAGTTTTGCTTGGATTTGGTTGTAAGTTTTCTTTTTATTAATTTAGATGTTTTTAACTATGAATTCTGAGTAGTCTCTCCTTCTAAGGTTGGGGTTAAACCCAACAATGGTTGTGCATGCTTGTTTGTGATCATGATTTGATTGTCTTTATTGCATGATTCTATTCTCTTGTTCTTAATCCTTGAAACGAAAGTTGAAAGGGAATTTCTCATTCATAGTTGAAGCGAAAGCGGAAACCTTGAATTAGAATAGTCAATTTAGGGTTTTGAAGCGAAAGCGGATCAATTCTAGTTGAAGTAGAAGAGATAGATAGTAAGTTTATTGATAGGACGAAAGTTAGTTGATTACTTGCTTAAGTTAACGATAGTTAGTGCCTTTATGTGATAAAAGCATGATCTATATGTTTCACTGGCTTATGTATGCATAATTGTTGTTGTGGGGATACATTTACCTTAGAATTTCTCTTTATTGATAAGAACCTAAACTTTCTCTCTTACTTGCACCCTAAGTAAGAACAGAACTTGATACTGACTTTCTCCTGTGGAGAAACCTGACTCCCTTGTACTCAGCGGGGTCTTGATTATAAATTTATTTGTTGTCAAGAAACCCTCTCAACATCCACCATAGCCGGAATACGATCTAGAAGAAAGATTGTAGCTTGTTGACGGGTGTTTTCTTGACAACAAATAAATTTATAAGTCAAGACCCCGCTGAGTATAGGGAGGTCAGAATCGTTCCACGGGAAGCGTTGTTGTTTGTCTATCAACTACTAACAATAAAACAAAGCAAATCAGAACAAAACACCTACGACCAACCTCGTTAACGACTTTGTCACGGTCGTTAACGAGCCTGGATGAACTACGAAATGAAAATTAACGACCTAAAACTCAGGTTCGATACCGAGTCAACGAATCTGAATAACGAGTATAACGAAAGCAAACTCAATTAAGAACAAAAATCTAGGACAAGGGTTACCACAACATAGTCATGCATATAAACTCGTAAGAAGATAAAGATCATGCCTTTAAAAAGATAAATTCATCAACTTTCACTCACTAACAAGCAAGTTAATCAATTCTCATAAATTAATTCACTCAATCACTTGTTTTGGATCCAAAGCTCGAAACTTTCGTTATCGAACAATATCAATCTTCAAGTTAACAACTTTATCTTTCGATCAAATTGAGAACTCAAATTACATCGACTATCGTCTAAGCATAAGTACAACAAGCAATCTAAAATAGATAAAAGGCATTCAACACATCCACTTACTCATCAAACATGCATAACTATGCCGGGTTTCAACCCCGACCCTAGATAAGAAAACTACTCACTACTCATAGTAAAGCAAACAACTTCAATAAGAGAAAACATTGAAAACAAAACAACCTTACTTGAAATCACAAGGGAAAAATATCGTCTTACAATATCCCGAAGAAACCGAAAACAAAACAATACCGAGCAGATGAATCGACTAACGACCCAAGCTTCTCTCTCTCGATCGACCTTGGCTCGATGATCTTCTCTCTCGACTTCTCTCGTTCGGCTCTCCTAGAGAAAATAAAATTCGTCCTCCCTTTCTAATCTAAAAAGAAGGGTATTTATACTAAGAAAGCTATCTATTAAAAAGGCTAGAAGATAAAAACTTACCTAAAAGATAGAAACTTACTTCTAAAAAGATAGAAAGATAATCTAGAAAGATAACAAGATATAAAAACATAAAATATAATAACCCTAAGACTCATTAAAAATCCTACCGACACAGAATCATCAAGATAAATTTTCGCACAGGGTCGGTAGACATCACAAAAATCTCCCGAAAAATTCTATCTCTAAGCCTCGTTAACGACCCTTCACAGCCTCGTTAACGAGTCTGGATTTTGCTCTTCTTCGACTTTGACTTCTTATCTTCATGCTCTTCCGACTTCCTTCATGACACTCCAATTTATCCTAGAAAGCACTCTTTCCTGCTCAAAAACCTACAAAAAGACACAAAACGGTGTAGCTTCCATACTTTTCACAAAATATGCAAACTCATCCAAAAACACACAAAACTAACTCTAAAACTACTAAAACTAACCTAAACTAACCAAGAAAACACACTAAAAACTAGACCAAAAACACGAATATCAAAATACCTCATACTTAGACTTGCTTGTCCTCAACCAATCACTTAACAATAATCAAAACCAAACAATCATGCTCATCAAGCAAATAGCCATCAACATAAAAGAAACTTCAACTCATAGAAGAAAATAGCAAGTGACTATTAATGTCATCACACATATATGCACTAAATAGACATAAGGAAATACAATCCAACCTCACTAGGGATATATGTGTTTCACTCAACTCTCAAGTGTTTAGGCTTATGAATTCAACTCTCAACTCATCTTATATACATATATCAACATAGAAATTGGAACTTATATCACCAAACTCTCCACCTGAGATGTCAAAACAAGCAAAAATCATCAAGAGAAACTTAGGCTCAATGAAAAACTTCATAGAAGCTTCCATTCGGCCGGGTTGTAACAGGGCTTGGTAATAACAAGTAGGCGTGGAAATATTTTGGCTATGTGGTGCTAATAATATCCGGGAATCAAAGACTCCTAAAAACTCACACATAACATCAAAACTCTCATAAAAGATCATACCAAACTCTCTCAAACTTTATGCACACTTTCTTTCTTTCACCCAATATCCTAGAAAGTCTCATAATACTCAAAAGAATCTCTAGCTTAAACTTAAACACAAATGCACTTCTTACTCCTTTCTTTCATCTTCTTCTTTTTTCTACGCAGCCTCGTTACCGAACCAATGAGGTTGTCTAACGAGGTTCTTCATGTCATCTCTTTTTTCCCTTTAACGACTCTCTTTTTTTTTCTTTTTTTTGTGCATCTTTTCTATCAAGAGATCCTTTTTACAAATCAAAACAAGTGACTCAAATCTACCCTTCCCAAAAACCTTAATTTCGAACCAATCATAACATCTTTTCACTCAACAAAACCAACCTCTCTAATCTAAGTCCTAATCCCCGGATAGGGTCAAGCTTACATCGGCTAGGAAATAATTTTGTGGAGCTAAAAATAAAACTCTTGAAGCTCAATCTGGCTTTAAAAAGAAGGATAATGCAAAGGTAGATAAGGATTAATAGGGCTTAAGAAAAATAAGTTCTCCATCATATGATTTTCACAAGTAATGAACTAATATCTCATATAGGTCTCAAGTAATAGATAACCATCACAATTCCAAGAGATAATATGCATAAAGAGAGTAAAATCACATAAGAAAAGAAGAGGGTTTTTTGATGTTCTCCCTATAAGGCCAAAAATAACTCACAAGGTAGCAATTTGTTGGAATGCATCACTCATGCTAAAAAGTATACATGCTCAATTTCATCAAATGTTATTCCTCTAATAAAACAACTTCATAACAAGAATCAGGCTATACTATCAAAGACATGCTTGCAAGGACTTATATGATCATGTTAACTACTATCATAGAACCATAAAAAGGGTATCTATCCATTCTAAAAAACTCTTTTTTTTCAAATTTTTTTTCAAATTTTTCGAATTTTTTTCGAATTTATCTATTAACAAAGCAAAGAATAACAAACAAGACACGAACAAAACACACAAAACACAAGCTTTCTACCCTTTCCCACCTCATACTTAAAATTATAGTGTCCCCACTGTAATAAAAATAAGAAAACAAAACAAAACCAAAGAAAAGAAAAACTTACAAGATCTTTGAAGCAAAAAAGAAAACAACTCTTCAAACTGAATCAGCGCCCAGGTGGTGGAAACTGGCGCTCAAAGTTCCCCATAAACTCATAAAATGTCCTCCAACGCTCTGCATCAGTAACCTCCCTCTGCTAGTGCCTCGCATCCTCGAACGCCATGCGAGCAGAATAGACACTCTCCCATCTATCCATCCTCTGGTGAATGTGTGTCTGCTGAAGGTTAAGCTGTTGCATCTGAGATGAAAGATCTTCGGCCCATAGAGGCGGGATACTCGATCCAGTGTACTCAGGCTGAGGAGGTGGTTGGTGGTGGGGCTGGAAGTGGTAAATTACCGGATTGTAAGGCATGAGACCATAAGAATGTGGCTCGATAGGAGGCGGCGGGGGTTCGTTATTGAAGTTGTATGCCTCGGTAGAAGCCTCGAAGTGGTCATTAACGATCCTGATGGGCTTGTTAACGAAGCTGTTGTTGCCCAGAATTTCAGTGTCGAGGTCATCATCCCCAAGGTCGAGCTCTTCAGTGGTAGCCTAGATAGTAGCCTCTGTAGTTGCCTCGTTAACATCATCATCTTCATCCATAGCGTCTTCCTCTCTTTCAGACCGAGACTCACACGGCCTAAGCGAAGGCTCATCCTGTGGCTTATCCTCTAACGGGAATGCATGACCCGTCCACGCCTCATACCAATTCGGTACGTATAGTAGCTCCATTTTGCTAAGGGTGGGAATAACATCTTGACCTTGAACTTTTGTAATATACCCTCCCTCGGTCTAAGTGAAAATACCGGAGCTAAACCAATAGTTTCTGTTGAGCAATTGGGCGTGGGATGGCGTGTAGAGGGATAGATCAACTACAATATTGGTTGTCAAGAGACTAACCAGATTCCCACACCATACTTCTTTTGACTTGATCGACTTCTCAACATAGTATAGCCATTCATACCCCAAGTTCAATGGGGCGGGCTCCTCAAAAAGACTGGTGCGGAGGCATGCAACTTCCATCCTTGTCGGCATGTTCAACTCTCTCTTGGGCCAAAAGGTAGCAGCTAGGACTCGCAGAATGATCCGAAAAATGGGGTTGATGATGCTTGCCCCGGATAGTGCTGTAGCTGAGGGCTCTACTTCCCCGGTGATATAACTCCAAGTCTTTGTCACCTTGAAATCCTTGATACTGTAATCTCGAGAATGATTTGGGAGCTCAAGAATACCATTGAACTCTGCCATTGTATACTCGTGAATGATATTATCGAGCCTGAATCTGATTCGTCCGGCCGAAGTCTTCATCGGGAATCTTGTCTCGAGGGTGGCTAAGAACTCGGATGTGAGAGCCGGGAAGTGTGGTACCGCTTCTTTCTTCAATAAGTGAGGCATGCCGAGAATAGAAAAGGCCTCCTTGACATCGTCATAAAGCCTCATTTGCTTAGCACTCGACCTCGAGAACCACCTAGTGTAGTGATCCTTATCTAATATGGCGTTGTAGCGGTCGGCTTGTGCTTGGGAGCGCAAAATCACGTTGTCCACACGGGGTGGAGAGGGGGACCGTTGAGTCCTCTTCTTCTTTTGGTCTCGGGTTGCGGCTCGGCTAGAACTTGCCATGTGGACCTACAAAAATACGAATTTTTCCAAGATAAGATCCACACAAATCAATAGACAAGAGACCCCATACTTGGCCTCGAAATAGCTCTCCAAGTGCCTCGTTAACGATCCAACTAGGGTCATTAATAGGCCTGGATTGGTTTTTGGGTTTGATAATACGCAGGGTCGTTAACGAACCTGGGCAGGTCGTTAACGTGCCTGGGCGAGAACCAGTCGCAATTTCCGAGTGTTAAATACTCCAGAATTCCCAACAAAACAAGCATGCATCAAACAAAATCCCACATAAAGCACACACTCGGGTATAAGCATTCCATACTTGCCCGATTACCCATCCTGAACATGTCAAAATTGTCCAAAAACTCATGGTGAAGATCACTCGATTCAAGAACAAATTAATTCATGCTTTATCTAATCAAATTTCAATGGAGAATCAAGCAAGAACAAATCAATACAAATCAAGATCGACACCAATATTGAAGCAATAGGGTCGTTTAGCAATAATAGGCATGCACTCGAGTGCTTCAAACAAGAACAAGATATGAACTTTCTACCCTAAAAATTATGAATCATACCAAATAGAGAGTTAGGGTTTAGAAATCATACCGTTAGATCGAGAAATTGAAGAACGAGTATTGAAAATCGGGGTGGTTAACGAGTTAAGATCCTCGCCGATAAGCAAATCAAGAGCTGTCGGTCTCGTTAACTGGGTGGGGACTCCGGGGCTCGGTGGGGGTGGAAATTCCGATCGGTGGTGAGGAAATACCGGTGGGATTTTTTAGAGTTTAAGCTTTAGATTGAGAGATTTGAGGGTGGAATTTTGGGAGTTTTGGAAGGGCTTTATTGGAGAGGGCTAGAGGTAGGTGAAGGGGTAAAGAGGCGGCACATGGTAAAGATATAAGATAGATTAGGTTAAAAAAAATATTACCTGCCCGTTTCCGAAATCGGGTCGCCAAACCGGGTCGTTAACGACCCTGGGTTGGGTCGTTAACGAGCTGTCGTAGCCTTTTTTTGAGTATTTTCGAGCCCAACTCCTGCATCTTGTTAGCTTAAAACCATTATATCTTTCTACTTCTAAACTACTTAGAAAAACTTAAAAGAAAGCTAGAAAAAAGAAAAGAAAGAAAAACGCAACTATACTAAAACCGGGTTGCCTCCCGTAAGCGTTATTTTTAACGTCGTTAGCCCGACGTACTTACCTTGGCTAGTCCGACGTTGTAAGAGCCATGGTGACTCTAATCTCTTCATCCGGGTTGGGTTGCTCATGAAACTTTTTTAATCGGTGGCCGTTAACTTTGAAGATTGCGCCTTGGTTATCGATCAATTCTACCGCACCGTGGGGATAGATGTGGTGAACCACAAATGGCCCGCTCCATCTTGTCCTTAGCTTCCCTGGAAATAAACGGAGTCTAGAATTGAAAAGAAGTACCTTGTCGCCAACTTCATATGTTTTGGGTACTAACTTCTGATCATGCCACCGCTTGGTGCGCTCTTTGTAGATTTCAGCATTTTCGTACGCCTTAAGCCTCAGCTCCTCTAATGCTTGCAAATCCATGAATCGTTTTGCTCCGGCTGCGTCGAGGTTCATGTTGAGCTCCTTAAGAGCCCATAATGCTTTATGCTCCATCTCGACCGGTAAATGGCACGCCTTGCCATATACTAGATTGTAGGGAGTAGTACGTAGAGGCATCTTGTATGTCGTCCTATATGCCCATAGAGCGTCATCCAATTTAGAAGACCAATCCTTCCTAGAGCGGGACACCGTCTTTTCCAATATGCTCTTTATCTGCCTGTTTGAAACTTCAACTTGGCCACTAGTTTGGGGATGATATGGTGTTGCCACCCGGTGTGATACCGCATACATAGCCAAAAGTGCTTCAAAGCTCCGCTCAATTAAATGAGATCCACCATCACTAATGAGGACTCTTGGAACGCCAAACCTGGGAAAAATGTTAGTCTTAATAAACTTGGCTACAGTTTTAGCATCGTTGGTCCTTTTAGCAACGGCTTCCACCCACTTAGAGACATAATCGACCGCTACTAGGATATACTTGTAGGGGCTCGATGCAGGAAAAGGTCCCATGAAGTCTATGCCCCATACGTCGAATAACTCAACCTCTAGTATCCCGGTCAGCGGGTTCTCATGTCTCCAAGTGATGTTGCCCGAGCGTTGGCATTCATCACATGCTGTCACATAAGCATGTACATCTTTAAACATGGTTGGCCAGTAGAGACCACATTGAAGAATCTTTGCCGTGGTTTTGAATCCTTTTGCATGTCCGCCGGTAGGAAGTGTGTGACATTGACGGATCACGTTCTCTACCTCCTCTTCTGGGATACAACATCTACAGAGGTGATCACTTCCTTGCTTGAACAAGTAAGGATCATCCCAATAGTACTGTTTTACATCGTGGAGGAACTTCTTTTTCTTTTGTGGGGTTAGTCCCTCGGGGATTACGCCTCCTACAAGATAGTTAGCAAAATCCGCAAACCAAAGGGGCTTTTGACCCTCGAATAGCATGAATTGATGTAAAAGAAGTAGAAGCAATAGGCGAGGAAGGGATTGAATTGAATTGAATGAGTTCCAGTTGAGAAGTCTTACCTGGCTGGATTGTCACTGAACCCGTGTGGGTCGTTAACGACCCTAGAGCTGTAATATTATCCTCGGTGACGACCTCCCGTGGCATGGTAACGAACTTCCCGACTGTTGTGTCGATGCACCTTGGGTCTTCGCCATTGTGATCTATGCATTCCAGCCTCGGTGGTTCGTTAACGACCCTGAAGGGGTCGATGACGAGGGTTTTGTCGAGTTCAACCTCGTTCAACATGAGGTGTTCGTCTGGTCTAGAATCATTGATTGGCACTTCGTTGTTGGATTCGGTGATATGCTCAACCGGCAATCTGGGTAAGTGGTCTTCCAATAGGTTTTCTACTCCTTTCTTATCTCTTATTTCATGATCAAATTCCTGCAGTAAGAGCATCCAACGAAGCAATCTAGGTTTGGCATCCTTTTTGGCCATTAGATATCTAACAGCCTCATGGTCAGTATAAATAATCACTTTTGATCCAACAAGATAGGACCAGAATTTTTCAAAAGCAAATATCACAGCAAGGAATTCCTTCTCCGTTGTGGTATACTTACCCTGCGCCTCATTCAGCGTCTTACTGGCGTAGTAGATGGCGTGGAGCTTCTTATCCTTCCGTTGTCCCAATACTGCGCCGATCGCATAGTCGCTAGCGTCACAAATTATCTCAAAGGGTAGTGTCCAATCCGAGGACTGCATAATAGGGGCGGAGACGAGGGCTGCTCTTAACCTGTAAAATGCTTCAAGACATTCTGGAGACAGGTCAAATACTACATCTTTCATTAGTAGGTTAGTCAAAGGTTTAGCTATCTTAGAAAAATCCTGAATAAAGCGTCTATAAAAGCCAGCATGCCCTAAAAAACTCCTAATATCTTTTACAGATGAGGGAGGAGGTAGTTTTTCAATAAGCTCAATTTTTGCTTTATCTACTTCTATCCCTCTCTTAGAGAAAAGATCCCCTCTTGAACCATGAAATGGCATTTTTCCCAATTTAACACAAGATTGGTTTCTTCATATCTTTTAAGTACACGTGCAAGGTTAGCAAGACAAGCATTAAATGAAGAACCATAAACAGAAAAATCATCCATAAAGACCTCTACAATCTCCTCTATCATATCCGAAAAAATTGCCATCATACACCTTTGGAAGGTGGCGGGGGCATTGCAAAGCCCGAATGGCATTCTTTTATAAGCAATAGTCCCATAGGGACATGTAAAGGTAGTCTTCTCCTGATCATCAGGATGAATGGGAATCTGCCAAAAACCGCTATAGCCATCTAAATAACAGAAATAATCATGCTGGGCTAAGCGTTCTAACACTTGATCAATGAAAGGAAGCGGAAAATGATCTTTTCTAGTAGCACTATTAAGCTTCCTATAATCAATGCACATCCTCCAACTAGTAGTGGTCCTAGTTGGAATAAGCTCTCCCTTTTCATTTTCTATGACAGTCATTCCCCCCTTTTTTGGAACTACATGGACCGGACTAACCCATTGGTTGTCCGATATAGGAAATATGATCCCAGCATCAAGTAATTTAATGATTGCCTTTTTTACCACATTTTTCATGTTAGGAGTTAACCTACGTTGATGCTCTATAGTGGGTTTATGATTATCCTCCATGTATATCCTATGCATGCAAAGAGAAGGGGATATGCCGATTATATCATCAAGGGAGTAACCTATGGCTTTTCTATGCATCCTAAGCACATTCAGCAGTTTCTCTACTTCCTCATCTTTTAATTTAGCATTTATGATGACAGGGAAAGTAGAATTAGGACCAAAAAATTCATACCTGAGAGATTCTGGAAGAGGCTTTAGTGTTGGAGAAGGTTCAACTGGAATGAGAATTGGTTCTTCTGGCTCCGTCTTCAACACCTCTTCAAGGTATTCAAACGCTGAAATTTCATTGTCCTCGACCAAGGTCTTTAACGATGTTGGTAGAGTCGTTAACGAGCTTGTTTCTTCTGCCAAGAGAATCGGTACTGAGGTTGGGGGATTCGTTACTGAAACTACAGGGGCTATCTCAGCCCATCTTTGACCGGAGAATTCATCATTCGACACTAATCTTCCAACAGGGTCCCCGCATTCGATAATTTCATTGTGGGTGTAGAGCATCTTGACTTCGGCTCTATCGGTCTCCTTCATTGACTGTTTGAACCTGAATTCCGTCACCTCATCCCCAATTTCAAAAGTTAGGAGTCCCCTCCTAACATCTATTATGGCTCCAGATGTGGCGAGGAACGGTCTCCCCAAGATAATAGGAACTACCGGGTCTTCGGCCATCGCCATGATTATGAAATCATTTGGAACAAAAAATTTGCCCACTTGAACCGGAAAGTCTTCTACAAGCCATGTTGGTTTGATACAAGAGTCGTCTGCCATGTATAACCGCATGTTGATTGGCTCCAATGGTCCCATGTTGGCTTTTGACCAGATTGAAAGAGGGAGTAAACTAGCACTGGCTCCCAAATCACATAAAGCTTTGAATTTGTGGTCGCCTATTCCAATTGTTATGGCGAATCTCCCTGGGTCACCTAACTTTTCTGGTAGAGCAATAGATCGGACCTCGTCTTGTAGCTCTGTGATGGAACGTTTCCTGCTAAGAATATCTTTCAAAAATTTTATGTAAGTCGGCATTTCGCTTAGGGCCTCATCGAATGGGATAGAAATATTAATGCCTTGGAGAATTTTTACGAAACGCTTGAACTTACTCTCAGTAGAGTCCTTTGATTTCTTAGTGGGAAAAGGAAGAGATTTCACCATTCTCGGAACTAAGTCGGGCTCGAGAGGTGATGCTACCGGGTCGACATTAGGGTCGTTAGGTGCTCTCGGCGGATCATTATCGACCCAAATAGGGTCGTTAACTAGCCTGGGATTGAGAGAGGAGCTCGGAATAGGAAACTTACCTGGACTAGGGTCGTTAACGACCCTGGGAGCATCGTCACCATGGTGTGCAGGTTTGGTAACGGCTCTTTCTGGCTCGTTACCGAGCTGAGCCGTAGCTTCCTCATCAGTCGTGGGGCTCGTCTCCTTATCTTGGACACGCTTTGGTAGTGTCTTTCCGCTCCTAAGGTTTATTGCTGCTATTTGTCCTCTCGGGTTCTCCTCGGGTCGGCCCGGGAGTTGCCCTTGTGGCCTTGGAATCTGTGCAGCAAGGTTCCCTAGTTGGGAGTCGACATTCTTCTTCCACACATCGAACTCTCCCCATCTTTTGTTTTGATTGTTAAGGTTGGCTTGGATTCCATCAATCTTGCTATGCACTTCATTGAATTTATTATGGACTCCGTTAATGCCTTCCTGTAACCCTTGTGCCCATGATGGTGGCTCTTGGTAGCCTGGAGGTCGATATGGCGCAGGTCGTCTATCCGGTGGAGGCGCTGCATAGTTGGAATTTGGATTTTGATTACCCCACGTTGGATAATTGTTTGACCTGTCAAAATTACTAGGTTGATTTCTGTATGGGCCTCTCATATAGTTCACTTCAGCATATGTCTCAGCGGCTCTTACATGTTCTATGTTAGTGCAAGCAGAAGTAATATGGGTAGAAGAGCCACACTCTTGACAAGATTGAGAGGATTTCAGAAAACTTACTTGCTTCTTCATGCGGTTGACCTCGTCTTGCAGAAATTGATTTTTGACATCGGGGTCAACATCTTCCTTGTTAGGCACGTAGAGACGCCTCTGGAGCTGGGGAGATTGTTGGGTACCATACATGGCATCATAGTTAGACAGCTTGTCCAACAGTTCACGTGCAGCTGTAGGTTCCATCTCTATAAAACCGCACGATGTATGCGTGTTGATGCGGTTCTTCGTCTCTGCATTAATACCCTGGAAAAAGATTTCTTGGAGCACATATAAAGGTTGCCCATGAGTAGGGCATTGTCTAAGCATTTCCTTAAATCTTTCCCAAGTTTCAACAAAAGTCTCATTAGGCAGCTGGTGATAGGAGGTGATGCGTTTTCTCAACTCCGTTGTCTTGGCAGGAGGGAAAATTTTTGTAAGAAATTGATCATACAAATTTTTCCAAGTGCTGATAGACTTAGAAGGTAAGCTCTCCAACCAGCTCAAGGCCTTTCAAGTAAGAGACCATCTAAAAGCTTTTAACAGAACATATTCAAGTGAGACACCTTCAGCAGTTATGGTGTCACATAAATCAAGAAAATTCCTAATATGTTCCATAGGGCACTCAGTAGGTTTCCCTTCAAACTGAGCCCTTTTTATCAAGGATATAAATTGAGACTTAATCTCAAAAGGTTTCTCTATCTTTGGAAGCACAATTGGAGACTCCGGAACCTTCAGCTCTGGGTGCATATATTGCTTGGCATTCCTCGGATAGGCATTCAGCTCTTCCTGTAAACGAGCACTGTTGACTCGTTGACGTTCAGCTTCGGCAGTGGCGGCATCTCGATCAGCTTGTAACGCCTCCATCCGCCTTTGGAGTTCTTCCATTCGTTGAGCCATCTCTTCCTATGTGGCCATGGCTTGGTTTTCTCTGCGTCTATAGTGCAGGGAGCGTTCAGGTTCTGAATAATAACCGGTGTTGTCAAATTCGAGCCTTCGACGTCCAGTAGGCATACACTGAGAAAACAAACAAAGAAAACGAAATTAAAACAAAAAACGGGCCGGGCTATTCTCAACATCCACCATAGCCGGAATACGATCTAGAAGAAAGATTGTAGCTTGTTGACGGGTGTTTTCTTGACAACAAATAAATTTATAAGTCAAGACCCCGCTGAGTATAGGGAGGTCAGAATCGTTCCACGGGAAGCGTTGTTGTTTGTCTATCAACTACTAACAATAAAACAAAGCAAATCAGAACAAAACACCTACGACCAACCTCGTTAACGACTTTGTCACGGTCGTTAACGAGCCTGGATGAACTACGAAATGAAAATTAACGACCTAAAACTCAGGTTCGATACCGAGTCAACGAATCTGAATAACGAGTATAACGAAAGCAAACTCAATTAAGAACAAAAATCTAGGACAAGGGTTACCACAACATAGTCATGCATATAAACTCGTAAGAAGATAAAGATCATGCCTTTAAAAAGATAAATTCATCAACTTTCACTCACTAACAAGCAAGTTAATCAATTCTCATAAATTAATTCACTCAATCACTTGTTTTGGATCCAAAGCTCGAAACTTTCGTTATCGAACAATATCAATCTTCAAGTTAACAACTTTATCTTTCGATCAAATTGAGAACTCAAATTACATCGACTATCGTCTAAGCATAAGTACAACAAGCAATCTAAAATAGATAAAAGGCATTCAACACATCCACTTACTCATCAAACATGCATAACTATGCCGGGTTTCAACCCCGACCCTAGATAAGAAAACTACTCACTACTCATAGTAAAGCAAACAACTTCAATAAGAGAAAACATTGAAAACAAAACAACCTTACTTGAAATCACAAGGGAAAAATATCGTCTTACAATATCCCGAAGAAACCGAAAACAAAACAATACCGAGCAGATGAATCGACTAACGACCCAAGCTTCTCTCTCTCGATCGACCTTGGCTCGATGATCTTCTCTCTCGACTTCTCTCGTTCGGCTCTCCTAGAGAAAATAAAATTCGTCCTCCCTTTCTAATCTAAAAAGAAGGGTATTTATACTAAGAAAGCTATCTATTAAAAAGGCTAGAAGATAAAAACTTACCTAAAAGATAGAAACTTACTTCTAAAAAGATAGAAAGATAATCTAGAAAGATAACAAGATATAAAAACATAAAATATAATAACCCTAAGACACATTAAAAATCCTACCGACACGGAATCATCAAGATAAATTTCCGCACAGGGTCGGTAGACATCACAGAAATCTCCCGAAAAATTCTATCTCTAAGCCTCGTTAACGACCCTTCACAACCTCGTTAACGAGTCTGGATTTTGCTCTTCTTCGACTTTTCTTCTCTAAAAGCTTGGACTTTGACTTCTTATTTTCATGCTCTTCCGACTTCCATCATGACACTCCAATTTATCCTAGAAAGCGCTCTTTCCTGCTCAAAAACCTACAAAAAGACACAAAACGGAGTAGCTTCCATACTTTTCACAAAATATGCAAACTCATCCAAAAACACACAAAACTAACTCTAAAACTACTAAAACTAACCTAAACTAACCAAGAAAACACACTAAAAACTAGACCAAAAACACGAATATCATAGCTTTCTTCAACTTCTTGGCTCGGTCTCTAGTGATTGGTCCATCAAAGGGAATATGAGCCAAGTCCTCGATGTCTTGTGGAGTCATGGGTGCATGTGGTGCATCAGAACTGTTCGGCGCGAAGATCGATCGCTAGAGTTCAACATTTTTTAGGACAAGGTAACGATTAAGTATGGTGAAAGAGGATCTCTTGTCATAAGCAACGATTCAAAAAACTCGGACTGGATGCTCACATACTCGGAACCAATCTCACAAAGCATGAATTGAAAATCCTTTGCTTAATTTCCCTTAATTATGGTGGTTCAAGCGTATATGGTCTTTATGGTATAAAATCTATATATGTGTGTGTGTGTGTGTGTGTGTGTGTGTTTTAAGGAATAAATCCACCACATTGTGTGTCCTATGATTTTTCTACATATCGGTTCCACGTTAAACCACTTAAGATTTTGCCATATAGGATTTTGTATTTTTGACAATTTACATATGTTGGTATTATTTTAGGATAATATAAGATAAGATAAATTAATCTTGAAAATTTGAAAATATCCTATCTAAAAATAAAATAAACTATAGGAACATTGATTATGAATACTAAATAATTTTTAAAGAAAATTACTAAGAAACATTAGATATTAATGCTAAATATTTTTTTGGCAATTTTTATGTTATTTGTGCCACATCATATGATACCTGTAATAGACTAGTATCTATTCTCGTACCTTGTACGAAATTATTTAACTAAAATATTAATAGATGTATATTTATACGTATTTTAGACAATGATATTTAAAAAAAAACTAATATATTGATTGTTTTGTTTAGCGTATAAATATAACAGCTATCCGATAATAATAATAAAACTTTGATAAAAAAAATTGTACGTATTTATCAAAAAACGATCCTACTATTTGCTATTTATTTTCCTATCTAAAAATAACAACTAATAATTTAGGTAAAGATTATATATATATATATATATATATATCATATTTTATGTTCTTATCTATACTATCCAAAAATAATAAATAAAAATTAATATTGGCAAGGATATTTCTAAAAAAACTAATATATTATTTTTTTTTAAAATATAAATATAACCAATTAAAAATAACCCAATTAAATTTCAACCAATTAGGCAAAAACATCGAACGCTTGAGTTAAATACTCACTCTGTTTCACAATATTTGTCTTTCTAACAATTTGCACATTATTAAGAAAGGTAACAAAAATACTAATATACCCTCAATTATTATCTTACTTTTTTACTTTATTGAAAATCACAACTAATAGTCTATTATTAATTACAAGAGTAAATATGTAAAGTAGAGACCAAAATAGCTAAAAAGACATGTATTGTGAAACAAAAAATTATGGCTAAAAAGACATGTATTGTGAAATGGAGGGAGTAGTTTTTAGGAAGAGGTTAATTACGGAAAAAGAGGGTCTCTTGTCATAGGCAATGAGTCAGAAGACTCGGAACTTGTAATACACATGTTTCGTAAAAGGGAATTTCTAATGTGTGCGCATGGGCACACAATAATGTAACTAATTCAAGTAAATCTAATTATTGTTTGTTAATTTTAATTTTTTTTATTGGGTTCATTAACTCTAATTTAGGGAATAGTTTTAGAATTATTTCCAAAGTTGGTATTGTTATTGTGTGCCCATGGACACACATTAGTCGGACCATTCATAAAAAACCCGATAATATTACAGTTCTAACATTTCCCGAGCTTTCCGACATTTTTTTTAGTTAATCAATTTTGAGGCCCAAATAAGAGGCCCTTTATCTCGGCCCAACATGAAGGCCCCAAGCCTTTTTTTTGATAAGGAAAGAGGTTTGGGCGGCCGCTAACAGGCTAGCGACCTCCCAAGAGCATCTTGAAGGTTGAGGTTCCGAATAATCGGATCAGCTGTAAGAGGGACGAAAGAGGGACCAAGCCTGATTCCCTTCTATCTTTTTTTAATGAACGGTAATTCATTCGATAAGAAGAATAATGAAACGAGTACACGAGTTCTAGGTCACCGTAGTCATTACATGGTTTCTTCCACCCCTGGCTTTACAAGCCAATCTCTAGCCTCTCGGTTCACCTTTTTGGTCCATCTCGCTCGAATACAAGATCGTACATGGCTAATAACAATCCTAGAGCATTCAATTTCGTCAATAGACCTATTTTGGTGCTTTCTAACATTCCTAGAGTACCAAATGTAACAAGTAATAGCCCCAAAACAAGCAGCCCATGTATGAAACATAATAGTCTTCTTGTTCCTCCATCTCTCTGCCGTCTTGAGCCAATCATGGATAGTATCTCCACCTAGTTGCACATGAGCCCACTCACATGTTTTTTTCATGACAAAAGAGTTGTATGCACATGTGAACCATAAGTGATCGGAAGTTTCTTCTTCTTTCCCACCTAAACAACAAGTTGTTTCACTCCTCACACCCCATTGATCAAGTTTTGCCATAGTAACATGCCTTCCTCTTATGGATAGCCATGTTAAAAAAGAGCATTTGGGTGTGTTCATCCCGCCCCAAATTCATCTATCCCACTCAACTTCTCGCCCTTTGACTCGGAGGAGGTCATACACTGCATTTGCATCATACTTATCGTCTCTTCTTTTGCCCAAACCTGAATTCCTTTCCTTCTATTATTTTTATTTCTTTTTTCTCCTTTTGTGTCCTTTTTTTTTAATCAAAGGGGAGATGCCAAAGCCTATTTTTATTAGAAAAACTACAACATTGAAGTTGCTTCTGTAGCCACTAGCCAGCATACAATTAAGAGATAAAGGCGGTTTATCAAAACGATTAAAAGCTAAATTACTATCTAGTGATAAGTTTGCAAGGAGATCAGCTGCAAGATTGGCAGTTCGACGAGTGTTTTGTGTTCCTTTTCTAGTTCTTTCTAATTGCACCATATTCGTCATTGCCAAACTCTTCTCTTCTCAATAAATTTCGTGGCTTATCCCTATTCTTCTTCCTCTATTTTCAATTGTCGCCGATAGTGTATTTGGTCCCCTGGTCGTTTTCTTGTCGACGTCGGCAACAAGCGTTGTCTGCGATCGCCCCTACATTACAGTTGCCCTCGCTATGTTCAAAATCACCAGTTAGTTATCCATGTTTACCTTGTCTTCGGTCGATTAGACGCCGCCTGGCCTGTTCAAGCATTGCAAGTCCGAATTTCATCACCCTGCAATTGGGGATGTCATCACCGGCCACTTGTCCTCTATTATCGGTTAGCCTTGCTCCCCCTTGGGTTCTATATATTTTTGTTTTGTGTCCATCGATCAAGGTGGTGATTAGAGCCGTTAGTTGAGTTTGGGTGCAGTTTGGGTCGGTATGTCCAAGTCAAGTTGTGAGACCTTCTTAACTTTAAAATCGGTTTTAGCGAAAAGGAATGATTTTGTGTTCAACGTTAGATGTGGTTAATAATGTTATAATCAGGTTAGTGTGATTTATGCTTAGGCCTCGTTTGGTACGATTCCTGTGGAATGAGGAATCGGAATCGGAATCGGAATCGGAATGGATGATTCCAGAATTTGTGTTTGGTTAGACAAAAAATTGGAATCACTTTAATTCTTTGGAATGGGTCATTCCAAGCCCAAAGAACAACTTGATTCTAACCAAAAACCTAGGGTATGGCCCATTCCAACATAAACCCAAGATTCATATTGCCTCTCTCTCGTCTCCCCAACATTCCCACCAGACGCTCTGTGAAGTTCGAGTGTTCGACGACAGTGCTCAACACTCCGGCGTCTTTCCCGGCGTCTTTCCGGCGTCTTCTTGTAACCTTCGTTCCCGTCACTCCTAGCCATGTAATTTTATACTTCGAACTCTCAAATCTGGCCTTGATGTAGACATTTGTAAAATCTAGAACTATAAACAAAATTAGGAATTCTTAGATCTAGCCCTTAATCTGAATTTTAAGCTAGTCTTGGATTCATCTACTACCTTTCTAAGAACCCTAAAGACCTCAAAATATATATTAACAAGCGTGTAAATAAACCCTTTTGCATTAATTTGATTTTGTATTTTTTTTCAATATAAATATATTCGAACAGTGTCATGTATATGCTGGCTGGGATTTACTTTCTGGGTTTAGGGATGAATCTTACTAACCCTAAATATCATACGATTGTACTGAATTTGTCAATTTGGGGTTGTACTAGATTTAGGAATGAACAAATCAAATCATACGTAGATTATTTTCTAATTTATCAATTTGGGATTGTACTAGATTATTTTAGATGCCATAATTAATTCCGAATTTTATTTTATATGTCTCTTATTAGAATTTGTCTCTTACCATAATTCATCTTTGAATTTCATATGTTTTTTTCGTCCTCTATTTATGATTGACTATATTTGCTATTAATTCCTAAAGATTTGATAATTAATAGTTATATTTAAATATTTTGTAATATTATCAAACAAAATTTGATTCCTCATTCCAGACTTCAGCATACTACCAAACAACAGTTTTCAGGAATGACTCATTCCAACAGCATACCAAACAACATGCCTCAGGAATGGCTCATTCCGATTCCTGATTCCAATCCGATTCCAGGGGTCGTACCAAACAGGGCCTTAATTCTTTAGTGAGATTAATTTGAATGCTGCCTGATAAGTTAATTTAAGGGTTTAGGCTTGAAGTTGTATTGGTGGCCAAGTATAGTTAAAGACAGTATTCAATTAAGCACTTGGTTTTACAAAGGTCGGTTTTTGTTTAAGGGGATGTGGAATTATTTAAGTGGAAGATGTCAAATCTATAAATATATACTCCATCTGTTTATTTCTACTTATCCTTTTAAAAAAATTCACACGTAAGAAACTCATTCAAAATATAAAAAATACCATTAAAAATCTAAAAAATTTTAAATGTAATCACAAATTAATTACTAACCATGCTTTATACCAAATATATAGAGAAAAAAATCAATATAAATACTTTCCAACATATTAATTAAATAAAAATTCTAAAATGACAAGTTTTGGTGAATAAAATTGTGGTTAGAAAGACAAATAGAACTAAACATAAACAGAGGGAGTATTAAAGTTTGTTGAGAGTTGTCCCACATATGAAATTGGAAAGTATAATTGCCTAGTATATAACCTAATGAGCTACTCTCATTGTCATATGGTTTTGGGCTGAAACCTTATTGGGCTTGTATATTAGGCCCGTTACCGCACGACCCTCAGATTATTGGCCCACCGACCTTTATTATGGTATCAGAGCAGGTTGCAGTGTAGGTTTATTTCCTGGAGTCTTCTTCGGGCTTGCTGGCTTCATGGGCCCGTTCAGGCAATCCGCCCAATAAAGGATCGATCAAGTCCCAAAAGTGGCGGTTCGCGAGCCTTGAGGGATTTGTTTGGACTTGTCGGCCTTATGAGCAATATTCAAGAAGCCCGTCCAATACAGGAGTTACAGATCCAATTGTGAGGGTTCGCTTCCGTGGGCTATAAACGGGGGTCGTGCGTACGTAAGCCCATTACACAAGCCTCATTGGCTATAAACGGGGGGTCATGCATACGTAAGCCCATTACACAAGCCCCATTGGCTATAAACGGGGGGTCGTGCATACGTAAGCCTAACGGGGTTCCATCCTAAAACCAATTGGTAATAGGATGAGTAACCCAAGGGCTTATATGTAGTAGGCAAGTTTAGTCTCAACTTTCAGATGTGGGAAGGGATTCTTAACAAGCTCTCGCAAGTGCAACTAGCCTGGTCCAATTGACACAAGGACAAAGTGACGGGTCTAGCATCTCAATCTCTTTATAGCTAGCCCAGTGACAATGACGGGTGATGGCATCTCAATCTCTTTATAGCCAAACACAACCAAAATAACAGGCGGGTGGCATAAACCGCTAAACCCAAGCCCACACAAACCAGGAAACGATCCCAGGACCAGACCGTGAGCATTGATACCATGTAAAATTCTGGAACCATAACCAGGGGTCGTGCGAACGTAAGTCCAATAATCAATCCCGATGAGGCTTCATCCTAAAACCAATTCGCAATAGGTGGAGTAGCTGATTAGGTTATATACTAGGCAATTAAAATTCCCAATTTCAGATGTGGGACAACTCTCAACAAAGTTGTACCTTTTCGAGCAACCATATTGATTCTGGCCCACCTTATATTTAAAAACTATATTTTTGTTCATATTATTTTAGCTTTTGCAATTAAATTCCTTTCTATCTATTAATTGGAAAAATAATTAATTTTCAATAAAAACAATTAAAATATTTATCTTTATCATTTTATTTATTTATATAAAAAATTTATCTTAAATTAAATTTTGATAAAAAAAAAAGTAAAAATTTCAATATCTAGATTATTACTTACCTAAATTGAAGTTTGATAAAAAAAATCATTATATTTTCCTTAATTTTCTTTTTAACTTATTCATGTTAAAATAGAAAAAAAATTTACATTTAAAAATTTTAATCTTTATTCATATTTTTTCATCATTTCCTATTGATGATTTTTTAAACTCTATTTTTATTCATATTATATTAGATTTTACAATTAAATTCCTTTCTTTCTATTTATCTGAAATAAACAAAATTCAAATTTTTATTAAATATTTATATTAAAATTTTATCTTATATCAAATTTTGATAAAAAGTAGAAATTTTCAATATCTAGATAATTATTTGCCTAAATTGAATTTGGATAAAAAAAAATGACATTATCTTTTGCTTAATTTTCGTTTTTACTTATTCATATAAATATAGAAGATTTTTTATCTTTAAAAAAATTCAGTCTTTAAAGATTTCTTACAAATCGAATTTGATTAAAAAAATTTCAAGAATTTAAATTATTTTTACCTTTTTATCTATTTTTATAAAAGATTTTTGAATTGAATGATTCTACTTAAAACAATTTTTTATACTTTTCATAAATATATTATCAATAAGCCATCAAAACCATATTGGACTCCTTAACGATTTTGACTTTATATTTATTTTACATTATATTTTCTATATTAATATCCAATTTATAATATGTCTAAAAATGAATTTTAAATTTTGAGTCGTAGTCGTGCATGGCACGATGGGTATAACTAGTTAATATATAGTTCGTATCCATATGTATGTAGTTTATTTTTGGATTAAAGTTGGTTTAAGTTTGATTGGAATGGGTGTTAATCCTAGTCGAGTCTGGTTTAGGATTTACATTTAATCATAGCTTAAATGCAATTGCCCCTCCCAAAAGAGAGGGTTATTACATTAGTACGCCTTTAAAAATAATTTTGTCCATGAAACTATGACAGTACACTTTATAGAACAGAAAGGTAATATGAATGTTCTCTTTTGAAAGAGATGGATATTACCATAGTACCCTCTTAAAAAGAGTTTCGTCCTCGAAACTGAAATATTAACGTTGTGAAACGTTCCCAAACATTTCGTAAATGCAATGATATGGATCAAAATAGGATCAAGACTAAAAAAATCATAGAAGAGGATAAGAGGCAATCATATGTCAAGACCATTCAAGAGAACAAGAGCTTTCAATTATAAAATGGTCTTGAAGAATCTACATTATGTCATTCGTCCATTGTCAAGTCGACATTGGAAGATGAAGAGCGCATGCGTGCGTTATTTACACTCACATGCAAGAGTTGTTTACATGCTTATCTTACACTTACTATTTATAGTTCTTTCTATATATGCTTTTAATTTTAATAGGATTTTCTACATATATGGACTATGTGTTATGGGCCATATTATGTGGGCTTATGGTTTTTCAAGTTAGGAAACATATTATTTTATCAATTTGGACCATGTAAGATTGGTGGGACAAATTTTGAAAGTAATATGGATCTTACTTGGAGCCTAAGTTATTAGTTGTCTTGCAATAATATCTTTTAATTAAGGCAGTCTTTATATTTGGAAACAATATCTTTTAAGAATAGCATAGAATGTTTGGATATCTATGTCTATTTAAATCCTTGTAATCTTTCTTTTCAAGACATGTTGAATTAAATCTTTGGAATAGAAACTTTGTTTCTTATTCCAAGGACCTTCAACCCAAAACTATTATCTTTTATGCTCTTGATTTTTGTCCAAACACAACACACCAAATCCGAAATTCTTTCTCCCTCAATCGATCCAATTCAATTCTCAAACACAAAGCAATCTCCAAACACATTCAATTGAGTTGTTACTTGTTCTTTAAATAATCAATTTACAAACTTTGTTGCTTTGCAATCCAAGGAAGTGATTGGGAACCTTAAAGTTTGAGTATTCTCAACCAAAGTTCAAGTCTTGCAAGTAAAAGGAGATAATGATTAAAGCTGACAAGATCGGGACCTGGAAAACTGATAGAGCATATAGGTATAGGCTTTAGAGCATGTTTTTATTCCCGTTATATGCATTTTTAGCTAGGATTTCGTTTTAAGTTTTAGTTTAGGTTTTATTTTCGTTTAGTTCGGAATCTACGCGTCTTTGTGCATAATTGTAGGTCGGAAGGTGGAAGTCGGTGGATGACGGCTTAGGATCGGACCTCGGGATACATAGGGAGCGTTGAAGTGAAGATCTGAGGCGAGAATGACAAGGCAAAAGCAAAGTGGTAGACCGCGGAGTGAAGGCTAGGACCGCGCTGGAGGGGTCGAGTTACTGCGGCCAGAGCGCAGCCAAAATGGGCAGAGCGCGCCCGCGCTCTGGGGAGTACCAAACCGCGCTCCGGCGGTTGACGCGGTGATGACTTGGGCTTCCGCGAGATCTTGTGGGCCGACTCTAATATTTCTTTTAGATATTTTTAGACATAATATAAATACTTTCTTTATGTTTTATTTTAGGATTATGTTATCTATTATTCTGTTGTTCTAAGTTTGATTGAGTTTGGAGACTTGTGGGAGACAATGTAATACCCGATTTTTTTTTTAGTCGGATTTTTCTTTCTTTTTCTTTCTTGTCTTTAAAGTAACCTCGTTTTAAAAAAAATATATATAAATAAATAAAATTAAAAGTAAAAAAATAAAAAAAATATTTGTCTTGACCCGTAAGCAAGCCGATTTTATTAATTCGTTTGTACAATCCTGATGTACATAGATATTCCTATCAAAGCCTAATATATATACCGAACCAACTTATCAAAATCTTTTCAATACTGTAACCAACTTAACAAAAATTTTAAACAAATCTTATCATTAAGCCTAACCCACTCTATTTAACTTAACTAAATTCCGCTCACCATTAGCGTAATCATCCATCTCAATTCCATAAATTCTAATCGGGGGAACCACGCCCTTAAGCCGCCGCCGTCGATTGCCCATCTCAGGGTTCAGTTTCGAGAAGGAGAAGTCAGTCGAACCTTGCGTTGCCGGATTCGCCCTTCCGGAGCTTAAGCCCGATCGAGTACTCGCTAGTCGTCGGAGTTTGATACCGTCGTCGATTGCCGATCGAACCGTCATGGGTAAGTAGATGTCTTCCCCTTTGTCTTCCTCTCTGGTTTCAATAGTCGGGGCGGTCTAGACTGAGCGAGCGTCACCGCTTTGTCGGAATCTAGTCAGGCCAAGAAACCGCCGGTGGAATGCGAGTCCATTTTCGCCGGTGACGCAGGCGGGTGACCGGACTCGGACGCTCGTCTCGGGCCGGTCAGCCAAGCGAATTAGGGAGAGGGGGAACGAACGAGTAAGACAGTGGAGTGGTGTAGTTGGCTCAGAAAAACAGAATCGAACAAACGCTGGTGCCTGGTGCCGAGTTTGCTTTCGATCTCAAAATTGCAGGGTAGAAGTTGAAGATGAAGGGAAGGGATGGGTCCCGCATAGAATAGTCAAAGGGTTGATTTGTTGTAATATTAGGTACGGGAGACGGTTGAACTTGGGCCAGTTCAGTGGTCTGTTAGGTGGAGAGTTTGGGCCAGCCTTCCTTAAGCAATGTGGTGGTTGCGTTGATTAAATTGGATAGCGTAGGTTATTGGTAATTAGTAGGTTGATAGGTAAGTTCTATAAATATAGTAATAGGATGTGGTTTAATTATATTAAAATAAATTTGTTCGTAATCAGTGGATACATAAATTGTTATGTTGTCTAATTGACTTAGGCTGGGAACGTGTATATATTTCGGGTACAACAAGCTAGTTAGTATTTAGTGGTTAATTTTTCTTTTAGGATTCTTGAGTGGGTTTTGATTAATTTAGTGGGTGTTATTTTACTAGTTGTCTAACTAGTAGCAATCGTTAAAATGTCTAGGTTTCTAGCTTTACTCGGGATCGTGAAATCGAACGAAGGGTCGACCTTTGAGGTAAGTCGTTTTTCGACTTGCTCGGTTCTTCTCTACCCTGTTAGATTGCGTATCGATATTGTAGGGCGGGTTTTGGGAAATAGTCCCGAATACCTTTTAAATTGTTTTGAAATTCTTGAATTGTTGTGTGCGTAAAATGGTTTTGAATGTATTTTATCGGAAAGATAATTTTGGAACGTTTTCTCTGTGTTGGTACCGTTTCCGACACGGCCCATCGTAGCTGGCGTGGAGGAAGGGTTGGCTATGTATGACCCGTGTGACAGGGAAACCGTGCCCCTTCAAAACGAAAATTATTATCTGTGTGTTTGGGCAAGTGCTCCAGTGGAGGCTTAGCCGGGGTTAGAAGGGAGATTGTGAAGTGGAGTGAGAGGGCCTGCCTCTGCACTCGGCGCGGTGATGAGCGCTTTGGAAGTCAGATTGTGGAAAAGGAGGAATTGCATTGTTATGAGGTTGTGACTGTAAATGTGTATGTGGCTATGTGGGATTGATTATAACTAATTTAGGTATTGGCCTTTAGAGATATGATTGCGATTGTGGATTTGTATGTTGACTTTAGAAATGTTTTCAAAACGTTCTACAATTTCCGTATTCTCTTTAGCTTGGTAGATTAGACGCTGACCCTTCGGGGAATATTTTTCAGATCCAGGTATGAACCAGGGAGCCGTGCAGGAACCGAGGCCAGATGGCGGGCCGGAGCGGTAAAGAGCGCGTGTCATAGTGGGACGGGTTTTATGCTAGTTTATTATGATAGTTAGGACGTTGATTTTAATATTTGCTAAGATGGAGTTAGAATTACATTTCATTTATTATCGTTTTGTTTGAAGAGTTCCGTAGTAGTAAGTGTTGTGTCGGATTTAAGTTTATATTTTTCGGAAACACATGCATGGCTATGTTTTTTAAGTTTTACTAAATAAAAGGTTGGATGTTTTTGTTATGTTTTCTCGTCGTGCCCGCGTTGCAAGATCCTAAAGCGTAGTTGTCAACCTACTTAAATAGTACCTAGTAAGGTCTATTTCTTAGTAGCGCCCTGTCGGAAGTCGGGGTGTTACAGACAAAAACCCTAGTTTTGCAATTGAAGATCAATTTGACTCTTGTAAGTTTTATTTTTCTTCAATGACAATTTCTAGCTAATTTTCTCATGTCCAACTAGTTAGTTGAAGTTGTATGCATGATTATTTGTGAGGTTTGAATTATTTTAGTTTTCCTTGACTAGATTGAATCTCTCCATGCTTAATCGATTAAATTCACTTAGGATTATAATAGCTTGATCACCTATTTTACTTCTAGGTTGAATTACAACTAGAATAATTAAATAGACGGTGGAATTTGATTATTCATGGATGAATCCTTTGATTAAACTTATAGACGGTGGAATAAGGTTAATCAAAGGCGGAGAATTTAATCACAAGACATCATGAATATACGGTGGAATTCATGAATTATTGTTTCTATGGAATGCTTTGAACTTAACTGCATGATCAACTTAACATAGAAAGTTTTCTAGGTTAATTGATTAAAAAGTTGTTAAAGATGGTGTATATTAACAACCACTTTAAACTTGAATTCATAAATTCACAATAGATAAGTCAAGGGAAATTGAAATAAGGATAATGGAGGATCAAAACTCATTTATGCAATGGATACAAAACTATTTGGACGCTTTTCTCCATATTTGAATCTTTAATCGTTTTACTTGCTTTGTTTTAATTGCTTAGATTTTTAGCTTACAATCATAAAATCCTCCCTTTCACTTAGTAATATTATTTAAATACGAATAATCTGAGTCTTTGTGGGTTCGACCCTTACTTCCACTTTGCTAAGGTTAGGAAGTTAGGAATTCTGTAGACATAATATAATCCTAAACGGAAACAAAGTGCACAAGCTCATCACTTCCGTATCAAGTGATATCAGAGCCAATGGTTAAGCCAAGTTTCGCTCTTTTCAACAATATCAAGTGGATTATGGATAATCTCATTGATCTTTGTAGTCAAGCTATTGACTCTTGGTTTCTTGCCGAGGAGGAAAAATTAGAGATGCAGCGTCGGAATTTTTGAATCAATACAAGCTAAAAGGGATTCCTTAGCCAAGGAGTCATTGACAAGAGAAGGTCATTAACGAAAAATCCATAGATGAAAAACTTCCCGACATAGTGATTGCTCCTGATTGGTGTGGCGAACCAATAGTCTTAGAAGAAGTCTACCAAGAGAACCCTACACTTGATGAAGAGTCATTGGCCATCGACACCGCATCCAATTCAGTCGTACAAGCTGTTGCAATACCTATATTAGATACTTCCACGGGTCCGTCTCTTTCTGATTTCAAATTATTAATTAATGAATCTCCCGTTGCATCTACATAAAACGTCGAATCGAGTACGATTCAAGGCCAAGTGGGGGAGAATGATACAAATCAAGGGAGGATCTAAGCGAATGATTCGTTGAGGAAGAATGGAGGCCAAAGACCAAGACCTTTACTAAGGTCCAAATCATTTAAGTTTAAGAAGGTTTTCATAGATTCTGTATTGTCCTTTGATTGTGTTCATCAATGGCGTCCAAGGCCACCAAGGAAGAGGATGAAGTCATAAAAGCTCGGAAAGTTAAGAAGCCCGTCAAATTATAAACAATGCTCAGTAAACTGGTCATAACTCGAGCTATAAAATTGATATCAAGTCCGTTAAATATGCGTTGGAAAGATAATGAAAAGATCTAAAACTTTTTAGTTTAAGTTGAAGTCATAATCCAACAACAAAGGGGCGAAAATGCAATTTATTGAGAGCTAGTCAAGTCTTACGAGAATCTTATCTTTAGTTTAAAGTATCTATCTTTCTTATATTTATGGACGTGTTTTATGGAGGAATTTCGGCCTCAGAGCTTTGTTAGTTGGCTGAATATTCTTTTCTATTTTATTAATATCTTTTTTTTTAGAGTTTGTTAGGATAGTTTCCTTATTTATTAAGTCAGATATTTATCTATTTGATTTTATTAAGATAAGGGGACTTAGATAGACTTTCTAGTATCATTATACGTTATCTTGGAAAAAACAAGTAAATGACCTTTCTGCCCTTCTAGGGCTGATCTCCTTGACTTATTCTCCAAGACAACTCTACCTTGTATTTTGTTTAAATAGCTTTGTTATTCATTCAATAAAAATCAACTTGAAGTAAGATTAAACCCCTTTGGTTTAGTCTTACTCTTGGGCCATTAAAATTCAATTAAACTCGTGCAAGGATTCAACAATTTCGATCATCATCTTCAATTAAACTCGTGCAAGTAAATGTAATATACACAAGCTGTCATCCGTCCATATCCACCCAGTTCTATCCATAGAACCAGTTGGTTCTACAGCCAAAATCGACTTCTCTTTTTGTGTTCTTGTGTTTGAGTTCAGTGTTGATTCATCAAAATTCATCCATTGATTAGTTCTAGTTTTGATTGTTAAAGATCAACTAGTTCATCTTCTAGAATTAGCTTTAGAGCCATTCTAGTTGAACTATCTCTTTGGATTGTTAAAGTGTTTCAAAACCAGATTCATCACCATTGTTCTTTTGTGTTTTCGAATTACTTGCACTACAAGTTTCTAACTTTCAAAGCAGTTCAGGTTGGATAATTGGTTTACTGGCAAGATCAGGTCCTATGAGGTTATATACTTGGTCAACAAGGACTAATTCGAGATGATCACGTATCATGCAAGGTAGATCAATTCTAGATGCTCCTCCACTTTGTATTTCATTGACACCCATGTGTCTATTATAGCAAACTAAAGACCAAAATTAAAGACGATATTGAGATCTTGAGAGAATAAAACTTGATAACCAATTGAAATCCAATATTCAAGTACTGCTAAAGCATGAATGTTGAAACAAGAAAGGAAATAATTGTTAACATGGGTTTACAAGCACACTCGCTTTAACCCTTATTCAAATAAAACTTAAGCAACTATTTTGTCGGTGTCGTGGGTGCGTCAGGTTGGTACATCGTGTAGAGCCTTTGTCCTTGGATAGAAGATGCAACTAGCTTCTTACCCTTCTTCTGTGTGGGAAATTCAGTGGTAGTCCTTTCATGATTGGTGAGAGCTTGATCGTTGTGAGTAGCCAAATCTTGTTGGGATTGGGGTGGCATGTTCTTTTTCTGAGGACAATATCTATGCATGTGTCCCTCTTTTCCACACTTAAAGCATTTCCTATCTGTGGGGCATTTCTTATTGTAATGCTCTAACTCTCCACAATTATAACATACCACCGAACCCCTCTGTTCCCTAGAGCATCGAGTTGACCTTGTCGAATTTGACACGGTCTTGGTCCGGTTAGACCTTTTCAGAATGTGAAGGGGAAGATGGCCTTTTGAAACCACTGAAATGTGATCCTTGTTTAGGTGGTTTTACCCAACCCTTCATCTTCTCATTAGACTCGTCCAGAGTCATTTCCACTTTATACGTTGCATCGATGTATTCCTCCAATGTAGTGCAAGTATGGTGCACCATCAGCGGTTTGACACTAAGATTTATCCACTCATGGAACTGCTTAATTTTCTACTTCAAGTCTTGCGTACTAGAGCATGTAATTAAACTTTGTTGCTAGCTCAAGGACCTTCATTCCCTATATCTTTGGATAGAGGAACTCTTCAACTTTTCCTCTCTCATAGATGTAGAGAAGAAACGATCAAACTTCTTGGTTTTGAACACATTCCAGCTAAACATTGGATGTTATATCAAGCCAGTGCTTTCCCACCATTCACTTGCCCTTTCAGTTGTAAAGAGGCAATATGCACGCACCATATCCTTAGTGCAAACTATGTTAAGAAGGAGATGCTCTATGTGAGAGAACCAATAGGCTATCTTGACGGGTTCTCCAGTGACATCATAACTATCAGAACTCATCGAAGTGAAAGTCTTTATAGCCTGAGCAAATTTGGAGCCATTGTCAAAAGGTGGGGCTCGAAGGTTATCATTTCAAGTATTAGTAGATTGATCTCATGCTACTATTCCTGGTATAGTGGTTGGAGCAGTTGGAATCATCCTTTGGATGATCTGTATGATCATAGCTTGGATTGCCTCGAGAGTTGCTATGTCCATGGCTATATTAGCTGAAGGATTGGGAGTCTAGTGTTGTTGGTTCATGGGATTCCGATGTGAGATCCAGATGCATCGCCATTCCCTTGAACTTGGGAACTCCTTAGTTGGATTCCGTTAGTGTTTTCTCAATTGTCACGGATTTGGCTTCTAGTGTTGACCATCTGATAGAAAAGGGGACAATGTTACGAACTTTTTATAGAATTTCATTAATTCTATAATCATGGAGTTGAAATATGAAGGTATTGAACATATTTCAAAATCTGGTGAAATTTTAATAAAGACCTTAAACTTTCTAATATTCTTTTTAACTTAATAATTTTAAACTATGATATGAATTTTAAATAGGATGTTTCAATAACAACAGTTTTGACTTTTGAAATAAGGTTATTGATTTCATATAAATTTTTGAAATTGACATAAATGTGTTGAAAATGGTTTTGAATACTTAGGATACATGTTTCGAAGTTCAAAAAATTATTTGAAGAAATAAAATAAAAACTTAGTTTTCAATCATTACTTTTCTAAAGTGGGGAAATTTTTCGAAAACAAGTATTAAGATTTAGTTTTAAAAACTTTTAGTTCTGATACAATAATTGTAACACCTCTAATTTTTCACGGAGATGTTACATGACAGTGACCCCAATATTACCCTCCAAAGTTACCTAAGGCTTTACAGTAACAAATTTTAAATACAAAATTCGTAAGAAATGAAGATATATATATATAATAATTCATTGTTTACATTAATGAACAAAATCTAATAAATATGGAAGTGTAATATAGCAAATGCGAAAATAGGGTGATCCTTACAAACCAAAGATTTAAACTTTTAAGGAAATACTCATTTTAGGTAAAGATAACAACTTGTAACCTTCTTCAACTTGTAACTAAATCTTCAACTGTCGTACTTCAACTCTGGTCCTTTGAACTCTGATTTTCCGTATAGGGACGGGTGACACCAACCGACCATGCAAAAGAAAGAAAGCGGTCGGGTTAGTCTTGTGACAAACTAAGAAAGTGGGATTTTGTGAGTGGTTCGTGTGGTTGTATTAAATTAGTAACATTGAAATCCGCATGAAAGATGGTCAATGATTTAGCACTAAAATACTTCCACGGAAAGAAAAAAGGAATGCATAAAAACAGATAGGACACCACAAGACCATGGTTCCATAAGGAAGATATGAAGTTTGTTGGGAACGTTTAATTATTACACACAAAAGTTTTGAAAAGCTTACGTCGACTAATCGAGTCTACGACCAACCTCACCGAATACGTGTTGTCCGGATTCTGATTGAAAAGAAGACTTTTCATATTTGGGAGGAAGAGCGGTTTTCCAATTTGTAGTCACCACCCTAGTACGTTAATTATGTGCATTGGGCACTTATCTTATATTAATTACAAAATGATACATTAAAGTTGGTGGCTTTTAATCGACATCGCGAATTCATCGAAGATCAGGGCTCACATGTCCCAAAAGATAAGAGTGAGTTCTTACGTCCCAAAGGCACTTAGCTAAGACGCAGCACCCCTCAATGCGATAGAGCGGGTCGGGTCATGACCAAACACTAGGATTTAATTCCATCTAGTGCGAAAATGTTATAAAGAGGCGTCCAGAGCAACTATGGCTCACTCCCCTATGTACTACGCTAATCCACAACAAGTCTCAAACGAGATGGTAAACACACAAGGCCACAATCATCAAGACCTAATCAATAACTAGCGCATCCTAGCAATAATAAACGCTAAACAATAATATCAAGGTCATTAATTCTATAACAATAAATAAACCTAAGTTCATTATTAGCAAACAAGTGCTCCCAACAAGGTTTTAAACATGATATGAAAAGTGATGCTTAAACAAAAAATGCAAGTGAGCCAACCACTTGCCTTGATTCGAAGGCGAATGAACAAATTGACTTAAACGAGATGGAGATCCAAAGATTGAGTCTCATTCCCGTTTTAATACAAATCACAAAATAAATTATAACTAATTAATTTTGATTTGATTTATCTTATGATTTATACATTAAGAATTCTCAAATATTAATGTATATTATCTTAGGTTATCATAATGTTAATCTAATTAAATTGTATAAATACCTATGATATATGCATAAGCACAAAAATGTATTTATGCATAACCTTACCCATATGATATAGATCTTGTATTTTATTTTCTATAAATCATCCACAACTCATTAACTGTTTATAAAATAATATGTAAATGAAAAATGACTAATATTCTGATTTTTCTTACTTATAAGATTATTATTACATTATTACTACATTTATCATAATTTCCAACCTTATACATAAACATAATTTTTTTTATTAAAAATATGTGAACTTTTTTTAAACTTTTTGATTTACCTTATTTACGTGCATGAATAAGGTTTTTGTTTGTAATTTAGTTAGTTTTCATGCACATACCATTAGTTTTGATACACATGCTTGAATAATATGTAGTTTTTCGGTTATTTTGATGCACATTCGATTAGTCATCATATACATACATAAATACATCACACTTTTTTTCGAGTATTTTATTGTTAATACAAGTCGTTTTGATATACTGTATCCAAACATATCTAAGATATTAGTTTTATGAACAATCTTCCAATTTTGACGCACATATAATCAGCTTTGATGCACATACAAATAAGATGTACTTTTTAGTTGTTTTGATGTACATATGACAATTAATTTATTTTAATACACAAAAAAAAAACAAATTTAAATGCACATCCCACACACATTTTCTATATTCGTAATTTTCAAGTTCATTCTTATTTCGAATTTTAACGTCCATTCTTACAAGATACTCCCCTTGTCTAGGTCTATTTGGTCTTTTAGACTCAAATATTTGTCTAACTTTATTTGTCCTTTTAGCTATTTTTTCCAGATTTACTCTCAACTAAATAAATTGGAAAATGTAAAGTGTATTATATGCAATAATTAGATTAGAAGTTTTAAAAAAGAAGAGTCAATTAATAAGGGCATTTTGGTAAGAGTAATGTTTGTCTTAATATTTGTGTATCACTACTTCACTACTTCACTATCACTACTATCATAAAAGAGAGACACTTTTTATAAAAAATAGTGCACATCCAAAAAAACCATGGCCCCCTAGAAAAATTACGGAAATGCCATTTAGTGTAATTCCAAAAATAACATGCCCCTTTTAAAAATTTACAGAAATGCCATTTTCATATTCTTTTACAAAAAAACCATGCTCCGTTAAATAAATTTACGTAAATGCCCATTTTCATATTCCTTTCCAGTCTAAATCCAGAAAAATCATGCCCCTTTAAATAAATTTACGTAAATGCCATTTTCATATTGCTTTTCCAAAAAAAATGCCCATTTAAATAAATTTACGAAAATACCATTTCTATATCCCTTTCCATCATATGCAAACAAATACTCTTCTAGGAACTGTACACTTCTTAGTTCGTGAAAACCATGTCCCTTAAAATAAAGGCGGATTTGCAAGGGTACCCCTTGCACAAAAATAGTTTGCAAAAGTACCCCACATTATAGGAAATTGCAAATCATGCATTTTTGGCTTTTATGCAATTTTATTTTTCATTATTTTATTGTTTATTTATTTGAATTTATATTTGTAATGTTTTTTAGAAATGAATTATTAAATTCAAAAAATTAAAATCATAAAACAAAAATTGTAAAAATAAATAAATAAAAGGCATATGAAAAGATATTTTAAAAGATATTTTAAAGTGATTTATTAGTTATGGTATACGGAAACTAATGAGGAAAAAAAGGAAAAAAAAGTCAAAAGATATGGCAAAGATCCTAATTGGTTGAGATTTCCGTAAAAATCTAGTCGGGCTAGATGTTATACTGTCATGTTTGTCTATTCTACTGTCATACCACAATATGATCCTGTCACGGACTTAAAAAGAAAAAGGAAATTGCTAACGAATTAGAATTGTTACGAAATCTTTTCTATCATTTATCTTGAAAGATACGAATCTTAATGCAAATAATAATAACCAATTATTCTACATAAAGTACCGAACCTCTACTTAATCTTATCTTTTCATCCATACTTATATGTTCATTCAGTTTTGATATACGAACAAACGTAGAACTCAATGTGCCTCTACGTTTGTTCGTATATCAAAATTGAATTCTACGTTTTGTTTAGAAGCAATAAATAATTTTGTTTCGATAATCATTTATTGCTTCTAAATATTACGATTGAATTGTTTCGATAATCATTTAATGCTTCTAAGTATTACGATTTGTGTTACTTCAGGTCGTAACAACATATTACTTATGTTAATTACAAATGGTGAATGGAATGTCTTGGGAGATAACTGGTCTTATGAAGGGGGGGGGGATAAGAAGGCAATAGCACTCGTTGTATCCGATACTATTTAATTACGAATCCCTTAAGGATAAAATACTGGAGATCAAAAACTATCCATTGATTGTGAAAAGTACAATCTACATCTGCACTATGTGTCGCCCATAAAGGTAAACCTTCCACTCTTTGAAGTTAATGGTGAAGATGATCTTGAAGCCTACAAATTTTTGAATTCAAAATCATCAAAAGAGGGGATATGGCCGATAGATCTGTACACAAGCATTAAGGAGAAGAAAAATAATCAGTTTATGGAAGAGGGTGTTGACAGGAAAGTCTTTGAGTTTCAAACTCCAAACTCTATGCAAGAGATGAGAGTCTCATCAAGTGCACCTCTTGTAAGCCAGTGTGACCGAACACCGATTAAGGATGACATGACTTTAGATGAAATCATCGACGGTGATAATAATGTCTCCTCTAATATGGGTGTCAGGATATTTGGGAATGGTGACAGGATCCCTGAAGACAGTGACAAGATGAAAGAAGTGTAATTACGTGCCATGCACCGCAAGTAAGAAGGATTGTTGGAAGACCTAAGACAAATAGGTTTCATGCACATTGGGAGAAGAATTGGTCTAAACGTCGTTGTGGGAAGTGCAAAGGTTTGGGACATTACCAGAGCAGTTGTACAAGGCCTCTGCCGTGATCAGATGACAATTACAACTAGTTTTTTTTAACTTATTGTTTACTTAGACCATGTTTGTTTTGCTATATTTGAAACATATATTTTCTTGATGGATTTATTTGCTTTGCATGGATTGATTTGGTTAATTATGGTTAATTTATGAACATATTTGCTTAACTTATTATTTCCTTTGATTCTCATGTTGTGCTTTACAAGTACTTATAAATTGATGGCTTAAATTTGAATTGCCTGTTCATATGAGTAAAGGTATACTGTCGTACTTCATTCATTATCTTGTCATCCTTTGCTAAAAATCCTCTTATGTAGACGGTTTGTTATCATCCCTTTTTACTTGTGAAACGTCTATTTGGTCACCCTTTCTAAACTTACTGTCACATTACAATTTATATCCTGTCACCCTATAAGAAAGTTGAACATGGATTGATGTTAGCTTCATTTGAATTCAAATTCATATGAGAAAAGCTATACTATCACACTTCAATAATTATCTTATCATCATACAATGTTTATCCTGTCACCCTATAAGAAAGTTGAACATGGATTGATGTTAGCTTCATTTGAATTCCAAATTCATATGAGAAAAGCTATACTGTCACACTTCAATAATTATATTGTCATCATACAATTTTTATCCTGTCACCATATAAGAAAGTTGAACATGGATTGATGTTAGCTTCATTTGAATCCCAAATTCATATGAGAAAAGCTATATTGTCACACTTCAATAATTATTTTGTCATCATACAATTTTTATCCTGTCACCCTATAAGAAAGTTGAACATGGATTGATGTTGGCTTCACTTGAATTCCAAATTCATATGAGAAAAGCTATATTGTCACACTTCAGTAATTATCTTGTCATCATACAATTTGTATCCTGTCACCCTATAAGAAAGTTGAACATGGATTGATGTTAGCTTCATTTGAATTCCAAATTCATATGAGAAAAGCTATATTATCACACTTCAATAATTATCTTGTCATCATACAATTTTTATCCTGTCACCCTATAAGAAAGTTGGACATGCTCTTGATACATAAAAAATAGTATCCTTAAGCATGAAGGGAGCCATAACACACACAAGAAAGTGAAAGGGTCGCAATAAAGTCAAAAATAGTGTCCTTCATTGAAAGTCTCAAACCAAGGCACAAACTAAGTTCACATAATGATCAAAACTAACATCAAGTTATCCACCAAAGTGGATTACTAACATCTAGTTAACCACCAAAAATACATCTACAATACTTCCCAAAAACAATAAAGTGAACCTAAACTAGTTTCACAACCAAAGAACTCAAGACGAATCCCATTTGAAGTACCATATGCGCACTGCCAAAGAACTTCGATATCCATTTACTAACTTGTCCTCAATGACCGAGATATCAACATTCTTAGTGGTTAGTAACTCAATGTACTTGATGGTGTACACCCCGCAGTCACCCCTACAAAAAAAATGGATTTTAGTGTGAGGAACAACTCTTGTATTAGTATGGAAGGCTTCAAGAGCAATTAGCATACAAACACAGGAAGGGTAAATGGCTTACCTTTGTTCTTTGTGATAGATCATCATGATCTAGTGTGAGGAACAACTCCTGTATTAGTATGGAAGCAAGGTAATTCCTGTGACAGGAGCACTCACAAAATCACTTATTAGTGTATCTAATGATGTGCATAATGTACATCCTTGAAAGACCAAACACAAGCAGCATTTTCAAAAGTCAAAGATTACAAGTAGCAAAACTTTTGTTAATTCTAAATTTTATCATGTTAGATCCTACAAGCTAAATATATGACGCTAAAACCAGTAGCAAATAAGCAGTAAATCAAAACTGTATATCAAATGGTATCATTAGAAGGACGGATTTTGTTGTTACCAATTTTTCCCAACAAGGAAGGCCCATCCATTCAACAATGGGTTTCATTTTTACCTATTATAACCCTACACGATTGTCAAGCAGTTGACTTTCAAGCTTTGAATTTGCAATCCAACCCTCCCAAGACACTTTGGGTCACTTCTCTAATGAGAAAACACTGTATCCTTTCTTTGCATAGCAGAAGAATAATTCATCTCAGTGCGGGCTCAATGGTTAATTGAAAACATTTGCTCACATGTATGCTACAATGTTGCAGCCTGCATTAACTCTCCAATCAACTTCCTAGGCTCAGATGCATCCTGATCGTGGTGGTAACTTGTCTACTGAAAATTAGGGCTAAAGGAGTAGGGCACCAGGAGTGCCATGACATTCATGTCCTAGCTTCATGAAGATGGTCCATGCTCGTACAATTTCACATGCATGTGCCCCAGGAAAGTGAGCATATATAGTGCTGAATGAGCTGAACAAGGTAATCCATTTTGACAGGAATGAAAGAACTCAAGAAGCATTGTCAGATTCTACAAAAATTCTCTTATAGTGAACCCATGGACATGTAATTTCAACATGGAAAATTACAAAATCCCCTAGGCTCTAGTATGGATCCACATGACATGGCTATACCATCTGCAAATGAGAAACCTTGCCCCCCACTGGCTTGTTCTATAAGAAGACCCATTAAGATAGATAAGAATATGCTTTCGTATCCATGGAACATAATGTCAAAGAAGATTGAAACAAAAAAAAGGATAAATATGAATTTGTACAAGATAAACATAATGTTTAGATGTTGTGCAACTCAATAAAAAGCATATGATTTGACCTAAATAAGAATTGAGCTAGACAATGATGTAACAACAAATAACATTACCCGGTATCCATAATTCTTGCATCATCTTCATATTGAATATGATTCCCTATAAAGTTTTAGGGAGATGTCCTTTGTATTACCTTTGCATTACCTATGCAAGCATCTCTTGAAAAATATTGCATAACTAAGCATATGAATATTTATCTTATATTTTATTTAATTTTTCATCTTTTTTCTCTCTCAACCATTAAATAAGTTGATGAGTTGAAGCCATAACAAAAATTCTAAGGAACGATGAGTGCATTGTGACTTCGATACAGAACTTAAAAGAACAACTGGGTATTCAGAAATTCAATGATCTAATTATAGCCTGGTGGAGTATTTAATTTTATAGAAACAAAAATGATTTTGAATCAACCCATTGATGGACCGTCTAGAACAATAGATGAATTCATAAAAACACAAATTAGGGCATGGCATAAAGCAAAACTTATAGATGATAACTTGTTTGCAAGTCCAAGGGAAACAACTAGGAGTGCCAAAGAGAAAAAATAAGAAATGGAACAAACCAGAATATGGATTTGTAGAGATTAACTTTGATGGATCAAAAAAGGGAAATGCAAGTCCACCACAAGACATTATTCAAGACCATAATGGAAATAGTCTCTCAATAAATGCTTATGCAAGTGAATTCTGGAGCAAGTTATATTTCTTTGAGCGGTCCAAATGGAAGAACTGGGTCCAATAGCCAACTAATGCATCCTAGGTGTAAACATACCTGAATCACTCAGAAAAGTAAATGTTAATAACTTAACTGCCTTATAAAAATATCAAGTAAGATAGGGATAGTCAGAGAATGATTTAATTCAACCCAAATTTCTTTGTTATGAACTTGATAGACTTTGGAAAGTGGCGTAATCATCTAATTCAACCAATCTTGTTGTGAACCTTCAAAAAGGAACACATTCGTGATCACTTCTTAGAAAATTAGGTTATAGTGTTTGGAACTTGAACAATTAATTACTATATCCCTTCCTGTGGGAAATCCCATCTTTAAGAACTTATTGCATATGTCCTGCCAACTGTAATCTTGGCACGCCTCCTTTAGAAAAATTATATATATCAAAATGAGCATCGACTGAATTCAACCTCAAACCGAACGTGATCGGTTTACCCAACATCATATTCGTATAACCATTACTTAAAAATTGATCAACCTTAACTACTCTAGATTAATGAATTATTTAATTAACTTCATTAAACCAAACTTGATCGGCTAATACTCCAAAACAACCCCCAAAAAAAATCATATTGACACACATACAACCACGTACCCCGCATATATGTATATAAACATTACTTAAACATTGATCAACCACGTATCCTAGTTATCTAACACCAATAGATGGAAAAATTGAGAACGACGAAGAACATGAGAAAGAATAGAAGAAAAAAGTGAGAACGATGAAGGAGTTCAAAGGGAGAACGACCAAGAATGGGAGGAAAAAGGGAGAGAAGAAGGAGAGATTACATACTTGGCCAAGAACGGAGAAGAACAGCGAAGAACATTGCGCCGAATGAATTCAACCGATGAGAATGAATGTTGAGAGAGAACGTGGCAGGATCTAGGGTTTTGTTTGACTGAATTTCAATAGGTTGTTCCATATATCTTTAAGTTATTTTCAATTAGTTTAAAATATTCTAGTTTAAATTTTGTGTTTTTTTAATTGTAAAAATTATTTTAGTTTAAAAATAAAAATTATTTAAAAATAATTTTCTTATTTTCATTATTTATAAAAAATGAATTATTTTAATATTTGTCTAAAATAGGAAAGGTCATGATTTTGGGTATTTTTGCTAAATTTTTAGGCATTTGTGCTATTGTTTTAGGCACTGATGTAACTTTGAAAAAAACAAGGCATATTTGCAAAGTGATTTGTAAAATAGGGCATGGGGCACTAATTTCTCTAAAATAAATTTGTTGTTTTTTTACAGAAATGTCATTTTCATATTCTTTTACAAAAAAACCATGCTCCGTTAGATAAATTTACGTAAATGCCATTTTCATATTCCTTTCCAGTGTAAATCCAAAAAAAAACAATGCCTCTTTAAACAAATTTACGTAAATGCCATTTTCATATTCCGTTTCCAAAAAACATGCCCCTTTAAATAAATTTACGAAAATATCATTTTCATATCCCTTTCCATCATATGCAAACAAGTACTCTTCCAGGAACAATACACTTCTTAGTTCCAGAAAAACCATGTCCCTTTAAATAAATTTATTGTTTTTATACAGAAATGTCATTTTTATATCCTTTTACAAAAAAAATCATGACCCTTTAAATAAATTTACGTAAATGCCATTTTAATATCTCAACACTTCTTAGTGACTGTTAAAATGAAGTCTCCATCTTATAATCGTCGCACAACGCGCGGCCTTATTGCTAGTATTGTTCAAAAGCGTATTAGACTTGGACGGAGGGAGTATTATTTATGTGATGAGCTTAAGATTATATGTTGTATGAAAAATTAATTATTAAATGTCATAGATTAGAGGAGAGGATATGTTCAATGTTATCAGAATCCCGATCCGATTCTACGATTCTAGCGATCCAACGATCCATAACACGTGAAACGATCCACGATCCCAAGTAGGATCTTATTGGAGTAGGATCTTAAATGATTTAGAATACAATCTCAATCTGATCCCGATTTTACATACGATTTTAACGATCCTACAAACGATTCTAAAGATCCTATAAAATGACAATTTTAACTATACATTATTAATAATTTTACGATATGATTAACGTATCATTTCCATTAAAATATTTGACTAGTCATCTTACAACATTTTTAATAGAAAAAGAGTCACGTGCGAATGGGCGCCTGTGTGAGAAATAAGAATAAATCTCGCTCGTTCATTCCAAAAAATCAACGTCCCTGATTAAACATTCATTAAAAAAATAAAATACGGCACGGGCGAATTTTTCCCGTATTATTCGCGTATTTTTCAATAAAATACGACACGGACGAATTTTTCCCGTATTATTCACGAATTTTTCGAAAAATACGTTTTTATGAGACGCGCCCAGTTAGTTCATCAGAAATAGCGATTTGTTCATCAGTATTCACCAATTGTTCATCAATACTAACTAATTGTGCATTGAGTTTTTGATAACATTGTTCATCGATTTCGAACTTTTTTAATTTTTAATTTTATTTTTTAACCTTATTTATGTGTAGGAATACAATATTATGTAATTTTTTATGCACATATAATTAGTTTTGATATACCCATATTTGTTCATTGATATAGTCGTATTTATTCATTGATATACCCCTATTTGTTCATTGATATACCCATGGTATACTATTATTTGTTCATTAGTATACTTCTTTTTTGTTCATTGGTATACCATTATTTGTTCATTGATATACCCTATTTGTTCATGGATATACCCTTATTTGTTCTTTGATATAACCTTATTTGTTCATTATTATACCCTTATTTGTGAATTGAAATAAACTTATGTTTTATGTGTCAATGCTATCAACTTGTACATTTAGGACTATTAATACCATCAACTTGTACATTTAGGACTATCTATTTGTGCATTTTTTGCATTTATTTTGTGCTTTAAGGCTATCTTGAATTCAAAGTATAATACGAATGAAGTGCTTTAAGGCTAACTTGTCAATACGAATGAAGTGTTCAATATAGTACCAAAATAAGATAAGTTTGATGTAGAAACTTGAATGCAAAAGATAATAGATAAAGAATTTGACTTTGCAATAATATGGTGTATGCTAAGAGAACGAGATAGCAACAAATCGAAGAGGTGTGCTTGTGCCTTATTTAGCTATGAACAAATTGATGTTATTAATGAACATATATGCATATAGTAATGAACAAATTGAGGTTACTAGTGAACAAATATGCATCTAGTAATGAACAATTATATGAAAAAGGCAATGAACAAATATGCATAAACCAGTGAACAAATTGATATTACTAATGAACAAATATGCACAAACCGATGAACAAATATTTTCGTTTTTTTATGAACAAAATCACAATGTTGATGAACATATTGCATGTAATTTTGATACACATTTGTTCATTTTTTATGTACAAACAATAGATTTTTGATGCACAAGCAATAATTTATTTATGCACAAAATCACAGTTTTGATGAACAAATCCACATTATTGATGAACAAATCTACAATACTGATGAACAATCTGGGCGCGTGTCCTATTTCCGTTTTTTTCAAAAATACGCGAATAATTCGCCAATAATTCGCCCGTGCCGTTTTTCCCTTTTTAAGTGAAATGATCAGCGCCTTAAATTTTTCTTGATCCAACGGCTCCTGTTCTTTCTTATTTCGCACCTGGGTGCCCATTCGCACCTGAACCGGACTCTTTTTAATAATCAAATTAATAAGGTTTATCATTTTCTTACTTTATATATAACAAAATATACAATCTATTAGGTTATTCTTGCATACTTTTAGTTATAATGTAGGATCTTACGATTCAGCGATCCGATCTTACGATCCGATCCAAAAGACCCCCAACGATCCAATCCAACCTTAGAATCCCGATCCTGATAACCATGGATATGTTGCTTGTCAACCAAAACCACTGACCGTCGTGCAATCCCTCCGCCTCGTCCGTCCGATCCAAACTCATCCACAGCCAACGCCTCATGTTCCTCTTCTCAATGGGACCCACTTTTTTACCGCCCACTCCCCGATCCGATCCCCACCCTCCAACCGTTGATGAGCGATTCTAGTGCGAATAATATTGGTGTGTGTATACACCTCCTCAATTCTCTCCTCCAAACTCGCTCTTTGCTGGTCTCCCTCCACAAGAAACCCCCCTCTTTCTCCATCTCTGTTACGCGATTGCTTTTGCTGCTCTAGGGATTCCGCACTTCCGATTCCCCAGGTACCGTTACCGGTCTCATTAGTTTCGATTTCTCTTTTGGTGCTTTGGCGTTGATCGATTCGTGTCTTGCTTGGCACCTCTGTGGCTTTATTTATTTATCCTGGTTTTTGGCTTTATCTTGTGGTTTTCATGGCGGAAAGGGCTATTTTCTTGCCGATTCCGTTTTTCATTTCCAAGTAATAGCGAAAGTTGATGGTTTGGACTTTGGACTGTGTACTCAAATCGTTGGCTTCCATTCTTTCAAGATTAGTTGCAAATCTGCGTCTTCGTACGTCTCCGGTTCATTTTTCTTGTTATTAGTGCTTTTCTCATTTGGATCGTAGCCCTAGTTTTCCAAATTTGGCAGAATTAATTTGCATGTTTGTTTGGCAGAATTATTCTTGACAAATGAGATGACCTAGGTCCCCAAATCAAGTAGGAGCAGGGGATTATTCCTTACTCGCAGCAAGTTAGATTGATTTATATTCTGATTATTTAATTTTATTCCCCGTGCTTGCAAATCTGAGTTCGCTTGAGAGGTACATTTACTTTTTTTTCTTCTCCAGGAATCTAATACTACTGAACCATGGTCTTATTTAATTCTCTCCATGTTGTATAATGTCATTTTACACATTTCTATAGCCGCTCCCTTCTTCGCTCTTGTTAGATAAGAATACCGATTTTTTTCCCCTCTTCATATATTCATCTCTGCATACAATTCTATGCTCTGCAGCTTGAGAAGCAACATGAACACCTTCTTGTTCACCTCCGAGTCTGTCAACGAGGGCCATCCAGACAAACTCTGCGACCAGATCTCTGATGCCGTGCTCGACGCTTGCCTTGAGCAAGATCCCGAAAGCAAGGTCGCTTGCGAGACCTGCTCCAAGACCAACCTTGTAATGGTCTTCGGTGAAATCACCACCAAAGCCGAGGTAGACTACGAGAAGATTGTTCGTGATACTTGCAGGAAGATAGGGTTCATCTCTGAAGATGTCGGTCTTGACGCTGACAACTGCAAGGTCTTAGTCTACATTGAGCAACAAAGCCCTGAAATCGCCCTCAGTGTCCATGGCAACTTCACCAAACGCCCCGAGGATATTGGTGCTGGTGATCAGGGCCACATGTTTGGTTACGCTACTGATGAAACCCCTGAATACATGCCTCTTAGCCACGTCCTTTCCACTAAACTCGGTGATCGTCTTACTCAAGTACGAAAAAACGGTACTTGCCCTTGGTTGAGACCTGATGGTAAAACTCAGGTCACTGTTGAGTACTACAATGAAAACGGTGCCATGGTCCCAATTCGTGTTCACACTGTTCTCATCTCCACCCAACACGACGAGACTGTCACAAATGATGAGATTGCTGCTGACTTGAAGGAACATGTGATTAAGCCTGTCATTCCGGAGAAGTATCTTGATGAGAAAACCATCTTCCATCTCAACCCATCAGGCAGGTTTGTGATTGGTGGTCCCCACGGTGACGCGGGTCTCACTGGTAGAAAGATCATAGTGGACACTTATGGTGGTTGGGGTGCTCATGGTGGCGGTGCCTTCTCTGGGAAGGATCCAACAAAGGTGGACCGAAGTGGGGCTTATATTGCCAGGCAGGCGGCTAAGAGTATTGTTGCGAGTGGGCTTGCTCGTAGGTGTATTGTTCAGATTTCTTATGCAATTGGTGTCCCTGATCCGTTGTCTGTTTTTGTCGACACTTATGGAACCGGGAAGATCCCGGATAAGGAAATTCTCAAGATTGTGAAGGAGAATTTTGATTTCAGGCCTGGGATGATCACTATCAACCTTGATCTCAAGAGGGGTGGTAATGGAAGGTATTTGAAGACGGCTGCTTATGGTCATTTTGGGAGGGATGACCCTGATTTTTCATGGGAGGTGGTGAAGCCACTTAATTGGGACAGGCCACTGCCACAGGAGTGAATAAATTAAAGCCTCTCAGAAGCCAAGCCGGCTCGGGTTTGAAACGTACTTCCTGCGTGTGCTGGTGTTGTTGCTAACCTGTTGTGTCCTGGTGTGCTTTAAAAATTCACTATGCAACTTTTATGGGTAGTTGCAACTTTTTAGTTTAGCTTCTTTACGTGCTGCTATATGTTAGTTGAAAACTTTGGTTTGACTTGCATTCCGAAACAAAAAGAATGTTTCAAAGTTGAAACCCTTTGAAAAATTAAGCCGAGCATCATCCTCTCAATTTATCATGGATTCGGTTTTGTTCTTTACGTACAAAGGTGACTCAACCAGAAGATGCACCATTTTTGACAAGTTTATTTTTTCAAGTGCGTATAACAAACTCCCCACTTCTTGTATATGATGTCGAAGGGTAATAGAATCAGAGGTATACATGATTTTAAAAAAGTTCAAACATTACAAACCGCCATTGTTCAAAAAACAAGTACACACTCTTATAAAGTTAACATGACCACTGACCAGTGTAAAAATCAAGTTTGCTTGGATTTGAGTAAACTCGGTGTTCGTCTTACATGAATGTTGATGATTTACGTCGGAAGCACTATTTTTCTTACCTCGCTTTTCTTTTCAAACTAGTTATGACCCGGGCTTGTCCGGGGGCTTTTAAAAAAAATTATAATAAATTGATTTATATATGATATATATGTATTATAATTTATGTAGTGAAAAATATGAATACAAATAATGAAACTAATAATTACATATATAAAATTTATTTTAATTATTATAATATATTTAATTATAAAAATATTTTAAATAATATTTTATCATTAAAAATATTATTTACTTGTAATGTCATTTTCATAATCATAAAAAATTTAATGATCTAATCAACCCGTAAATTTTAACCCGTAAGAAAACCGCAAATAATTAATCTAATCAACCTGTAAATTTAACAACATAAATCTATACTCGATTATCTGAAATGACCGAACCAAAACTTGAACGAACCAATACGGTAAATTAATTTAACATTAAGGGATCTTAGTTTTTATTTATTTATTTATGGATCCATAATATAAAATTTCAACATAGTTATACATATAAAATTTGAAAATTTGTCATACATTTAATAAATTAATATAAAAATTTGTGATTAAAAGTATGGTTCATATAAATTAAAAAAGTTATTATACTTTTGAATAGAAAGTTAATATAAATGAATCAGAAATTTTATTAATGAAAATCCGTAATGTAAAATATGTTCCATATTTGATAATCATAGATATAAAAGTAATCTATTTCATTTAGATATATCTACCCTAATACATTATAAAGCAGAATCCAAGTCTGTTGTAAAATTTGCGCCGCGTGTCCTTTTTAAATAAATTAATGTGAAATTATATTTTAATAAATTTTGTAACAACTTATAGCATTCTTGCTATATATACTAAATAGATAACATGCTTATATAATTTTTATGTATATAATTTTCTATCTATGGATTATGTATTAGTTTACTACAATAGATAACATATTAATATAATTTTTATATACATAAATTCCTATGAGATGATATTTTTCAAATTAATTTAATATTTTTATCTCTTAAAAAGATTTAAGGTATTAATATTTTTTGTTATCTTTTAAAAAAGCTTGAGCTCCAACTCCAACTATAAAATTTATACCTATATAATGATATAATTTTAAATAATAAATATTGTTATGTTGATATATTTTTATATGAGAAAAAGATATAATTTTATGTTGATGACTAAGATTATATGTAAATGTCAAAAAAAAAAATTCGAATATTAATTTAAATTAAAAATTATATTTTCTTTATCTTTTTATGCATTTATATTAAAGATTTTTTCTTAAATCAAAGTTTGATAAAAAAAATAGAAAAATTTACAGATCATGACAAATACTTGCTTAAACTGAATTTTGATAAATATTTACATTACATTTTTCTTATTTCCTTTTTTTTATTTTATTTATGTAAATATAGATTTTTTTATCTAGTCCAACCTTACATTTAATTTTTTTTTTTATCTCTATGTTTTTTTTTTGAAATTTAATATGGATGATAGGTTGATTAATACATTGAATTTTTTATATTTTCATATACATTAATTTCCTTTATATTTTATTTCTTCGTTATGTAAATGTAGTATGGAAAACAACTTTATAAATTGATTGAATTTTGCAAAATAATACATAGATAATTTTCTCTATATTTTATCTATTAAATGAAGGACAATGTTCTCTTCTATACTAATCTTTATATTGTATTTTTCATATTTACAAACATTCTTATTATTATAGAGTAAAAGATAAGAACCCTAATATATAATTTTAACAAATTAAATTTTATAAAATATTTTAATAAATTATATTATTCTTTGTAGATAATCTATCCTAATTATTATTATCTTTATAAAAAAACCAAGTATTTTATACATATTAGTAGAGTTGTCAAAAGCTGACCCGACCCGAAAAACCGACCTGAACCGCCCGAAAAATTTAGGGTCAAGACCCGAAAATTTGAACCCGAAACCCAAAATAAACCGAACCCGATAGACCCGAAACCCGTTGGGTTCAAACCCGAAAAAACCGTTGGGTTGACCCAATTTGTTATATTTTAAGAATATATAATATATTTTGAAAATTATAATATATTTTATTATTAAAATATATAAAAATAATATATTTATTATTAAATATCATTTTTTAAATAAAAATATTTTAATAATTGTAAAAAATCAATTTTCTTGGCCTGTTAGGTCGACCCGACCCGCCCGATAACCCGCTATGACCCAACCTGGTTTGACCGGTGACCCGTTACGACCCGAACCCGACTCAACCCGAACCCGAAATAACCGAACCTGAACCCGACCTGACCGACCCGTTTGACACCTCTACATATTAGTGTCTAAAAAAATAAGAAAATATTATTAAAAAATATTCAATAAAAAGTGAAATCAATATTTTAATAATTTCAATCTAAATTTGGACAAGATCTCCACAAATAATGAAAAAATATTTAAAAATATATTCAATTAAAATATGGAGTACAATCTAAAAAAAAATAATTTGTCTATTGCATAATTTATTATGATATTATATAAATATATTTAGTATTTTAAATTAATATGGTGGAATTGTATAGTTTTTTAGTAAAATTATCCCGTGAATATCACGGGACTTCAACTAGTTAAAATTAATATATTATAGGATATCTAATGATAAAAGGTAGTTGAGATATTAAATTACTATTTTATATTTGTCATACTTATGATTAAACACTTAATATTAAAAAAAAATTAAAGATTAAAAATATATATTTAAAAATATACTTCCGGATAGAAAAGTTAAATAAAAAATGATTTTATATTCATCATATTTATGGATAAAAAACTTATCTATTTAATCTAATGGATTAAATTAGTATTTTTTATGTGTCATACATATGGATAGTGATTAACCGATTTAAGATTAAGGGATCAATAATTTTTATTTATTTATTAGACGATCAATAATATAAAAAATAGCATACTAATAGAAAATTATTATAAGGAAATCTAAAAATTAATATAAAATCTTTAATTAAAAACATGGCCCATATTAATTAAGAAAGTTGTCAGAGTTAGTGATATAATATTAATATAAAAAAATTGTAACTAAAAATATGGTGACTAAAAAGATTAACTTATCTATTTTACTATAATATATTAAATCAATATTTTTATGTGTCATATATATCATATATGGATATAAATTAATATTAAAAAGTCTGTAATTATAAAAAAGTTCTCATGAATATAAAAACTTAATGATAAAGGTAGAGATGAAAATTTATACAACATAATAGTAAACTGATAAAAATTATTAAATAAGATGAGTGGATAAAATTAAAAATTTCATTAGGTGAAACATGTTTCCAAAATATCTTTGCAAAATAACGTGATATATGCAGTATATAATTATCATGTGCAAGATCTTGTAATATACTGTAAAACTAATAAAAATTATTATTAAAAATATAAGGAAGATAGAGAAATACCGTAATATATAAGATAATTACTATATGTATAGAAAAATGGATAGAGATTAGAGTTGTCAAAAGCTGACCCGACCCGAAAAACCGACCCGAACCGCCCGAAAAATTTAGGGTCAAGACCCAAAAATTTGAACCCGAAACCCAAAATAAACCGAACCCGATAGACCCGAAACCCGTTGGGTTCAAACCCGAAAAAACCGTTGGGTTGACCCAATTTGTTATTTTATAAGAATATATAATATATTTTGAAAATTATAATATATTTCATTATTAAAATATATACAAATAATAGATTTATTATTAAATATCATTTTTAAATAAAAAACATATTTTAATAATTGTAAAAAAATCGATTTTCTTGACCTGTTAGGTCGACCCGACCCGCCCGACAACACGCAATGACCCGACCCGATTTGACCGGTGACCCGTTACGACCCGAACCCGAAATAACCGAAGCCGAACCCGACCTGACCGACCCGTTTGACACCTCTAGTAGAGATACAGTAAATTGATTAAAAAATTATTAAATAAGATGAGTGGATAAAATTGGAAATTGTATAAGGCGATTGAATTACATGATATATAATTAATTAAAAAATCATTATTTAAAAAGGGTGACTATAATATAAATTCGTACTGACGAATTTGCCCAAAAGTGCTTCAGGTTTAGAAGATATACTAGTTGTACCTGTCATGCCCTACACGACTATGACTTGGTATTTTTTTAGATATATTATAAAAAAGATATTAATAAATAAAAATATAATATAAAATTTAATTTATTGCCTATAATTTGTATAAAGTTTTATTTTTTTAAAATCAAATAAAACAAATTAAATCTATATTATTAAGTTAAAATAATCTACATTGCTCTTTTTCCTTGACAATATTTCATAAACAGGTTTAAGTAGTTATATCCGTTGTGTCATGCACGAATATATGGATATAATACTTAATTTATTTAATGAATAGTATTTTAATTTAATATAAAAAATAAAAATAACATATTTATTAGAAAAATCATTAAGGTGAGCCAATATAATGTGAGGCACAACCAAAGTTGTTAAGGAGAGTCCAATATAAGTTTGATAGCTTAATGATAAATTATTTATAAAAAAGTATAAATAAAAATTATTTTAATTATAATCATTACATTTTATAAATGTTTTACAAAAATAATTAAATAGCCAAAAATAATGTAATTTCTTATAATTTTTTTAATCAAATTCAATTCTTCAAAAATCTTTTAATAAAAACTTAAAAACATAATTAATAAGAAAAGATAAAAAAAAATGAATGGATATAGAATTTTTTAAAGATAAAAAATCTTTTATATTAACACTAATAATCCATAAAGGAAATTAAGGAAAAGATAATATAATATTTTTATCAAAATTTAATTTAGGCAAGTAGTTATATGCATATTTAAAATTTTTAATTTTCTTATCTAAATTTGATTTAAGATAATCTCTTACATAAATAAATAAAAGGATAAAGATAAATAATTTTTTTATTTAAAATTTGAATTAATTTTTGCCAAATATAAATATAGTGTAATGTTAGTTATAGATAGAAAAAATTAATAGTAAAATTAGATAGAATTTTAGAAAAATTAAAAGAAAAAATTATAAATAATAAGAATACAAAATTACTTTTTAAATATAAGGTGGGCCAGAATTGTTCTGGTGACTCGAAGAGGTTCGGATTTATATATAGTTATAGATTATAAATGGATATATATTATAAAGATATTATCATTTATATGGCTATTTTTATTTCAAAGATATATATGTGACCTAGAGTTGTCAAAAGCTGACCGAACCCGCTAACCCGACCCGAACCGCCCGATAATTTTAGGGTCAAGACCCGAAAATTTGAACCCGAAACCCGAAATCAACCGAACCCGAAACCCGTTGGGTTGAAACCCGAAACTCGTTGGGTTGACCGATTTAGTATATTTACAGAATTTTTAAAATTTATTTTGAAAATTATAATATGTTTATTATTAAAATAAATAAAAATAATATATTATAATTAAATATTATTATTTAATTAAAAATTGATTTTAATAATCATAAAAAAATGGATATTTTAGACCCGCTGGTCAACCCAAATCGACCGAAAACCCGCTACAACCCGACCCGATTGACCCGTGACCCATAACGAAACCGAACCCGATTTAACCCGAACCCGAAATGACCGAACCCGAACCCGCCCGACCCGACCCGATTGACAGGATTGTGACCACATGTACATAATTTTTCTTATATTTTTTTAATTTATCTTTTAGAAATATGATAAATATAATGTCCTTTTTTATCTATAATGGTAAAATATACGAATATTATTTTAGCTTTATATTTATTTGGAGATAAATTTTTACAAATATTATTTTATCTTTATGTTTATTTGGAGATAACTTTTTTGCATAATTAATTATAAAAAAATTATTATTTTAATAAAAGGGTGATGTGGCGCAATGTGGTGGCAGAAATTGCTTAAACTTTAGTTATTAGTAATATATATATATATATATATATATATATATATATATATATATATATATTGATGAACTCGATCTACAAGATATTCCTTTAAAAAGGATAATTACAAATTAACAAAATAATAGACATATATATTTCAAAATCAGAAAAAGATATATATCTTTTTCTAACATATACAGTATATCTTTTTAGATCGGACCATTATATATGTTAGATCGGACCATAGAAAAAGAAAAATTATCTTAGAATTCAGGATAAAGAAAGTAGGTAACATATCTAAAATTATTAATTCATATCTTTTATTTTTATTACAAAGGATAATTTGGAAAAAATGACCAAAAATACGAAAAAACAAACTTTCAAGAAATCTTTTGTCTGACGCGGGATAGCATATAGTGTTCTGCATAGATTTGGAGATTGCAGAAGCTATATAAGTATTATATCCGTATAATACAGTAATACGGAATAATTACTATTTTATGATGATCAAGTAAGTAATCACCATTCACACGCATACGCTTTGGATAATAGAGAATAAAAATCCTCTCTCTATCATGACTAAGAAAAGTAAAACTAGCCTTAGTGGTGGTGGTCGTAACAATGGCGTTGGAAAGAAGAGGCCACGGAAGAAAAGTTGTCGGCCAGTAGACAACGCTGACGCCGTTACCGATCTGGGATCCGTTATTGATTCCATCCCCATGTACTTTACCGTCAGAAAACCTAGATCAATAGCAATGGTGATCGGGACTAGAAAGGCAATAATACAATGTCAAGAACCCGAACTCGAATCCGCTAGTGTCGCCCCCAATTTTAATGAACAAATGAATGAGTCAACTCAAAATCAAGGATTAGAGTTAGGATTCTGGTCCCACCTCATATTCAAAAAAATAATAATTTTTATTCATGCTATTTTCACTCTTTTTATTTAATTTTCTATTATTTGTATTTTTATCTTTCCTAATATCTATCTTTTGATCAACTATCTTAGAGAATACTAGTTGTCCCCGTAATGCCCTGCACGACTATGACTCGATATTTTTTTTAGATATACTATTAAAAGATATTAATAAATAAAAATATAATATAAATAATAATTGTGAATTGGTGATTTATATAAACTGTAAAAAAAAAGCATAATTCTATATTAAAAAATTTTAATAGAAAAAATAAAAATAATGGGACATTTAATATGGATTAGCAAATAAAATTGACTTGACATGTACATATATTATCAAAAAAACATCATCGGGGAATTATAATTGAAAATTACAATTGTAATTGGCTAGATTTGTATGTAAATTATCAAAAAAATCAAAATTGAAAATTCAAAGATATATCATAATTGAAATTTAAAGATTTGACAACAAAAAGATTCAATCCTCTCTAAATATCATAATGGGAAAAAAATATAGATTAAAAAAAATTGACTTGATTTGTACATAGACTGTAAAATCGTAACTCATTTTTTCTAAAAAAAATCAGCAATGCTGATTTTTTATGTAAATTCCCCCTTCCCTCACTATTAATATATTTTACCTTTTCAAAAAAAAAACTCATTTTTTCTATATATTTATTAGGGTAAATTACACAAAACCACCCTTTATCTTGGTGTGTTTGCAATAAACCACCCTTTATCTTGGATTTTACAGAAAACCACCCCTTAAGTTAATTCCGTTTGCATTTAACCACCCCTCTAACTTTTCCATCCAAATTTCCGTTAAAATCTAAAAAAACCCTAAATTCTTTGCTTTGTCAAACTGAAGAGATTGAAAAGCGACACAAAATTGCTGTCATTGGAGCATGTTTTTATTTCCGGCTCCTGGTCTTCATCCGGATTCAAATCCTTCCCCCGCTTCCCCTCCGGCAAAGCCAACTCTCTGAACCTTCTAGAAGACCTTCATCGCGCATCCAGAGCCCTCACACCTGGTCCGCCGCCAGCGAAGTTGCGGATGAGCCGATTGCGGTCGAGGTCGGCGGCGGAGGCCGCGATCGCTACACTCCAGAAGCTTCTCACCTCCGTCAAGACTCCGTCGTCCAAGAAAAAGACGACGCGTAAGGAGGAGGATGCGGAAGTCTTCGTGCAGGTTAGAGTGAAGGACATCCTGCGGTGGAGATAGTTCCGAGACTTGATCGATGGCCTTGATGAGGAGCAACAGGAGGAGTAGGCTCCGCCATTGGATTGTTTCCGCGAGTCGCTGGTCTAGATTGGATGCCTTTATGGGGCGGCACAAAATTGCTGTCATTGGAGCATGTTTGTTAATTTCCAATCAATCTCAAATCTCAACCAATCAGTTTTGATTGTTAATTTCCTTTTGTGATCTTGATTTTCAATCTCTTTCACTTTGACAAAGCAAAGAATTTAGAGTTTTTTTAGATTTTAACAGAAATTTAGATGGAAAAGTTAGAGGGGTGGTTAAATGCAAACGGAATTAACTTAAGGGGTGGTTTTCTGTAATATTCAAGATAAAGGGTGGTTTATTGCAAACTCACCAAGATAAAGGGTGGTTTTGTGTAATTTACCCTATTTATTATGATTAATTTTTTTAATACCGTAACTCATATTGAAAAAGTCAAAACAATGATAAGGTTGTCGAAAATATGTTAAGATTATCTATAGACATATCTATTCTAATTCTTGTTTTAGAAAATATGTTAATTGTTAAATTTTTTGTTCAATTTATTCGCTATGTATATATGGTCATATGGATCCATAACAATTTATTATTAATTTTGTAATTTAAAAATATTATAGGATAAGATCTCGGTCTATATTTATGTGAGTTTTTTTAGATTATATTTAGAGTTGTCAAAAGCTGACCGAACCCGCTAACCCGACCCGAACCGCCCGATAATTTTAGGGACAAGACTTGAAAATTTGCACCCGAAATCCGAAATCAACCGAACCCGAAATCCGTTGGGTTGAAACCCGAAACCCGTTGGGTTGACCGATTTAGTATATTTATGGAATTTTTAAATTTTATTTTGAAAATTATAATATATTTATTATTAAATAAATAAAAATAATATATTATAATTAAAATATTACTCTCTCCGTCCCTTTTTGTTTGTCAAAAATTAAAATAATTTGTCCCAAAATATTTGTCAAAATTATCCCAAAACCCAATACAATCTTACTCTTCTCTCTCTCCTCTCCTTTTTTCTATTAGTTAATATCATTATAAAATTAATTTAATTTTATCTTTCTCCTTACTTTTTATTCCCCCAATACAAGTTCACATTTACCCAATACAATTTCACACTTCCTTAAAATGTGTGTTTTCCGTCCTTTTTGACAAACAAAAAGGGACGGAGGGAGTATTATTTAATTAAAAATTGATTTTAATAATCATAAAAAAATGGATATTTTAGACCCGCTGGTCAACCCGAACCGACCGAAAACCCGCTACAACCCGACCCGATTGACCCGAGACCCATAACGAAACCGAACCCGATTTAACCCGAACCCGCCCGACCCGACCCGATTGACAGGTCTATTTATATTAGAGAGTTGTTAGGATCTTGAAAATATGTTAAAATCTTATCCTATAAAATACATAAAAAAATATTTTTATGTTAATTTCATAGAAATTAATTTTTACAAATAAGTTTTTATTTTGCTAGAAAATAGGTTAACTGTTAATTTTGTTGTTCAATATATTCGATATGTGTAACACCTCGTCTTTCCACAGGGCGCTACGTGGTAGTAGACCTTACCAGGTACTAATTAGATGGGTTGACAACAACACTTTAGGATCTTACAATGCGGGCACGACGAAAAAACAAGTAAAACATCCAACTTTCAGATTTATAAAACTGGATATAAAACATGTTTGAATGCCCGAATGCATAAACAAAATTACCAAGTAACGCTCCCCGAATTTTTCTCAAAATATTCCAAACAGTTCAAAAAGATTTTCGGGACTAGTTCCCAAAACCAATCCTACAATCACGACATAAAATCTAACAAGGCAGAATAGAACCGAGCAAGTCGAAAACGACTTACCTCAAGTGTAGGGTCATGACGATGATAAAAAGGTAAGAACCCAAGTAGTAGCAGTCTCCTAAACATATTAACGGAAATTTTAGAAACTCGAAACTTGGAGCTTAAACTAAACAAAGACAGAACCCAATACCACCAACTTAACATTCTAAGGCACCTTCCAACCACTAAAATTTAGACTAACTATATACTAGTTGATCCTTAACATTCTACGAAGTTAGAATGTTTCTATCCCAATAAAAGTTATCTGCCACGTAGGATTTTACTATGTGCCACTTAGGATTTTTTGTACATGTCATTCTCATGTTGATTCATCTAGGATTTTGCCACATAGAATTTTTTATTTTTGTACATATTGAAAAGATTTTATCTAACACACCCGAAGTAAAATAAAATATAGTGTATATTAGGATAGATTCTGAGTATAAAATTGATTATATCTAAAACATCTATCTATTACTAATAAATAAAGCTGAAGCAATTTCTACCACCACATTGCGCCACATCACCTCTTTATTAAAGTAATAATTTTAAATAGTTAATTATGCAAAAAAAATTATCTCCAAGTAAACATAAAGATAAAATAATATTTGTAAAAATCTATCCACAAATAAACATAAAGATAAAATAATATTAGTACATTTGACCAATATAGATAAAAAATGACATTATATTTATTATATTTGTAAGAGATACATTAAAAAAAGATAAGAAAAAATATGTACAGGTGATCACATATATATCTTTCAAATAAAAATAGCCATATCTATCTATAACTATAAATTAAAGTTATAACTTTCCTAGCCACCACATTAAAAGTAGCCCCACATTATATTTAAATAATTATTTTTATTATTTTTTCAATTAAATTCCTTTCTATTTATTTATGTGCAAAAAATTAATTCAAATTTTAATTAAAAATAACGAAATTTATTTTTATCTTTATCTTTTTATCTATTTGTACAAAAATATTTATCTTAATCAAATTTTGATTAAAAAAAGTAAAAAATTTAAATATCTATATAAATGCTTGCCTAAATTAATTTTTTATAAAAAAATTATACTATCTTTTCCTTAATTTCCTTTTTGGATTGTTTCCGTAAATATAGAAGATTTTTTATCTCTAAAAAAATTCTATTTTTTTTTATCTTTTCTTACTAATTATCTTTTTAAATTTTTATTGAAAAGATTTTTAAAGAATTGAATTTTATTAAATTTTTCTAAGAATTTAAATTTTTTCTATCTTTTTATTTACTTTTGCATATTTACTTTATTAATACATATTTGTAATATATCTAAAAATTATTGAGTCGTAGTCGTGCATAGCACGACTGGTACAACTAGTTTTATCTAAAGTTAAAATAAATTATCTATAACTATATATTAAAGTTGTATCTTTTCTAGTAATCACATTGATTATGGCCCCACCTTATATTTAAAAACTTTATTTTTATTTATATTAATTTAACTTTCCAATCAAATTCCATTTTATCTATTTATGTGAAAAAAATTAAATTCGAATTTTAATAAAATTAAATAAAGAAAATTATTTTACTTTATCTTTTTCTCTTTTTATGTAAAAGATTTATCTTAAATTAAATTTTTTGATAAAAAAAATTTCACACTGATTATGGCCCTACCTTATATTTAAAAAACTTTATCTTTATTTATATTAATTTAAATTTACAATAAAATTCCATTTTATCTATTTATGTGAAAAAAATTAAATTCGAATTTTAATAAAAAAATAACATAGATTTATGTTAAATCGAATCTTCTGATAAAAAAATTTCAATATCTAGATAATTACTTGCCTATATCTATATTAAATTAAAAATGTATTCATTAAACAATATTAAATCCATGTAGTTGTGCATGACATTAAGGGTATAAATAGTATCAAGTACAATTAATTATACTAGGATCTATTTATAACTATATACTAAAATTGTACCTTTATGAGTCATCACATTAATTTTGATCCTATTTTATATTATAAAAAATCAACTTTTATTTATATTACTTTACCTTTTCCAATTAATTTTTTTTCAATCTATTTATTTATAAAAAAAATAGGAATTCGAAATTTATTTAACAATAATTAAAAAATTATTTAACAAATGAATAAAGAGAATTTATTTAACAATATAAAAAATTAGGAATTCGAAATTAGGGTATAACTAGTTATACTATAATTAGATCTTATCTAACAAATTCTAATTTATTTAAGCAAAATTATTTTGAATAACTTTAACCAAAATAATGTTATCCTAACTAGAACTTATCTATAGCCGAACCCCTATACAAAATATATAAACTAAACCCTAATCACATCGGCACCATTCTTCTCGTTGGTTAGTTGCCGACGCCAGGAAGCTCCGCGTTCGTCAGTTCTCTTTATATTGTTGTTCTCGTCGGCATCGTCCTCGTCGGTAGGCGGGTAAGATTCAGACCCTCCCTCTCGTGCCTGTTTTATTCGGAGGCATCGGGTCTTGGTCGTAGGCGGCTGGCTGGTTAGAGCCCTTTGCCGTGGAATTGGGCGAACCGGGAGTGATTATTGATTGATCGGAGTGAGTCGGGTTCTTGTTAAAGGTTGTTCAAGGGTTGCTTAATTTGAACGTTAGACATATTAAGGCGGGTTGCATCGGGCTTGCTCGAGTAGTACGTGTAGGTGGATTTTGTAGTGAGTTGCAGTCCAATCGCATTGCAGGGGAAGGCTAGGGACAAGTTCTGTTTAACTCACTTATGTTGATTTTGTTTCATCTAGGAGTAATATATATGTACATGCGTGGGTGCCTAGTATTTTACAAACAACTTACGTACACTAGTATGGATAGAAGAATGCATGTCCTCGAGGATGGGGTAAGTGAAAAGTAGGTTTTTAGTTAGGGACTTAATTAGTGTTCAAGAGTGTGGGTGTTTTTAGTTAATTAGGTAAGTTGGCTCCAACGGACCAAATATCCAAGGTGGTTGGGGTTGTTAATACTTTAATTATGTAACATGGGGTCGGAGCATTTTTGTTAAATTCATCTTTTGGTTGTGAAACTGGTCGAGTCAATATGTCAATATAGGTATTACACTAGTTATACCCGTCGTGCCATGCACGACTACGACTTGGATTAAATATGAGCATATTTATTTTAATATAATAAACATAAATGATAAAAAATATGCTCACATACAATATTTTTTATTTATAGAATCAAATAAATTTTGAATTTTTACAATTTTTATAAATAAATAGACAGAAAAATTATTTTAAAAAAATAAAGTAATATAAATAAAAGTTGAAATTTTAAAAATAAAGTTGGACCAAAGTCAATGTGGTGGCTAAAAAGATACAACTTTAATTATTACTATAGATATATTTTTAACCAAAATTTAACTTTTAAAAAATCTTTTACATCATAAATGGATAAAAAGACATAGATAATGTAACTTTTATCATCTTGTAATTTTTTATTCTCTTATCATAATTTGATTTGAGAAAACTTTTATAGAAATAGATATATAGATAAAGATAATGTAATCAACTAATAATCAATTATATACTCAGAATCTATCCTAATATATAATATAGTTTATTTTATGTTAGATAGAATCTTTTCAATATATATAAATTGTGAGAATGACATGTACGAAAAATCCTAGGTGATACATGGTAAAATCCTACGTGACAGATAGCTTATATTGTGATAGAAAAAATAACTTAAATAAATTATTATAAATAATATTCATGAATAATATTTTACCAAATATTTAATGTTCTTATAGTTTATTTTATTTTAGATATAATTTTTTTAAATTAAATAAATTATCATATCAAATATTTAACATTAATACTAAAGATTTAACATTAGATAACATCTTTTTTTAGATAGAATCTTTCCTAGATTAATTTATCTTATTTCTATATTATCCTAAAATAATATCAACATATACAAATTCTCAAAATAAAAAATCTTATGTGGCGAAATCCTAGGTGGCTTAACGTAGGAGCGACACATAAGAAAATACTAGGTGGCGCAATGTGGTGGCCTTATTCCTTGCGTCTTTTATATATATACATAAATTCTTGTAATTAATTCCTTTTATCACCTCTCCGTTCGTTAGGATTTTTCCTTGGTCAGTCTAGCTAACTTTTTCCATCATACCAGGAGTCTCCAAAATGAAGGTAGGTTTGTTTTCGACTTGCTCGGTTCTTGTCTATCATGTTAGATTTTATACCGTTAGTGCTGAAGATCTTTTTAAACCGTTTTGAACTTGTTGGTGTGCTATGTGTGTAAATTGGTTTTCAACGCGTTTTATCGGATAAAGCTTCTGGAACGTTTTTACTATGTTAGTACCATTTCCGGCACGTAATAACTTGTATTATTAATAATAAATATTATAATAATTTGATCTATATGTTGATATTTATTACATTGTATTTTATACATATTTTGTTATATTGTAACAAGATCTAGGCTCCAAGTATATAATTTTGTATCTATATGTTGATATTTTGATAAAATGTAATAAATATCAACATATAGAAAAAATATAATATACTTATATGATATACTAAAATATATCATATATTAAAAAAGATACTAAAAAAGATAATTTGGAAAAAAATATATATTTTAGTATATCATATATTTTGTATCCATATGATGATATAATGTAATTATTTATCGAATATATGATATATTTTAGTATATCATATCTTTTATTTTTATTATAAAAGATAATTTGGAAAACAATTACCAAAAATATGAAAAAACAATCTTTTAAAAAGAAATCTTTTGGCTGACGTGGGATAACATATATTCTGTCTAGATTTGGATATTGCGGAAGCTATATAAGTGTTATATTCGTCTAATAATACATAATAATTACTATTTTAGGGTCAAGAAGTAGGAAATCACCATTCACACGCGTACGCCATGGAGAATAGAGAATAAAGAATAGAAATCTTCTCAGAGAAGACTTCTCTCCATCATGCCTAAGAAAAGTAAAACTAGCCTTAGTGGTGGCGACCGTAACAATGGTGTTGGAAAGAAGAGGCCACAGAAGAAGAGTTGTCGGTCAGTAGACAACACCAACGCCGTTAACGACCTAGGATCCGTTATTGATTCCATCCCGATGTACTTTACCGTCAAAAAGCCTAGATCAACTACAATGGTGATCGGGACTAGAAAGACAATAGAACAATGTCTAGAACCCGAACCCGAATCTGAATCTGCTAGTGTCACCCCAAATTTTAACGAACAGATGAATGACTCAACTCAAAATCAAGGATTAGGGTTAGGATTTGGATTTGCATTTGGGTTTAACACGCCTCCAAATAAAGTAAAGATTGAGGAAGAGGATGAAGGGACGAATAGTACCACGACCACGACCACGATCATGACCACCACACCCACCTCCACGCTAGCCACCAACCTGTGGTTGGAGTCTGAAGAGGTGCTCCCGGGACCTATCCCGGATCTTTATCAATTGTATTTGGATGACACGACCTTCCCTATGGATTTTTTGAAGGATTTACCTTATTGCTAGAGTAGTTTTATTATATTTTTTAATTGTGAATTCTTTTTGTTATATTGTATAAGTTTTGTTACAGAAATAGGGATTTGTTTATTAAGTAAGTTGTTGACATAAATATAATATATAATAAATAATAATTTTAATATCTCAATCATCATATTTAAGAAATTTTTATATTAGTTTTATTTCAATATGTATGAAAAATATAAATTTCAAGTACAACAATAACTTAAATTAAATTAAAAATCATATGTGATATAAATTTCAAGTACAACAATAACATGTTAAAATTTTATTATTTTTCTTTATCAAAATTTACATTAACATAAATATATAGAAAGGAAATAAAATAAAATATATATAAATTTTCTTATTATTTAAAAAAATCATTTTTAATAATTTTTTACATAAAAATATAAAATTGCAAAGATAATTTGACTATATGCATGACTAACATTCAAATTTAAGGTTATTTTTTAAAATAAATAGGATATTTATAAAAAAAATTAATATAACATCTACCTAATACATTATGATCACGATCAAATGCATCTAATTGCTACAATGAAATATGTGAGTAAATGTTATTCGTTCGATCTATACAAGCATTCAATTGATATTTATAAACGGAGGGACATTTTTGTCTTTTATCCATTCAATTAGAACACAAGTTACAAGGGGTCAACGGAGGGACATTTTTGTCTTTTATCTATTCATTTCTCCTTTCCTTTCTTGGAAAGAGAAGCTCAAAACTTGACTATACCGCTGTAGCAAAACTTGGAAGGAGGAAGAAGGGGAGGAAAGAGATGGCCTCCGCCATCAGATTCAGGAAGGGCTTGGCTGTACCGCAGTAGCAACCTAAGGTCGGAGCATGCAAATTTTTTACATGGGAATTGACTGTCATTTAACGAGAGAGAGGGGCAGGGGTGGCTTCTTTATGGGTGGTTTTGTGTAACTCTAGTTTTTATGGGTGATTTGTTGAAAACTCACCTAATTTAAGGGTGATTTTGTGTAATTTACCCTACAATTTAATACAGACTGATTCTCTTTAAAAAAAAAAAAAAAGCAGTGTCCAAAATAATACCGGTAAATTAACGACAAACCAACCCAACAAAAAGAGGTTTCCCCGGCATAATCGGTTAAGCAAGAATGTACGTTTCGAGTCGAGCAAGAATGTCTACTTCAAGTTTCCAAAATGCGGATTAGCATCTTGAGCCCGAAGGTTGTGGCTTCGCCATTATTGTCATGACCAACCTCCGGCCTCCCCCATTCTGCCAAACTCCACCACGAGGAAATCCAGTGAGCCCTGCACTTCGGCCAGAACTTGCTTTGGTTCGACTAGGGGCTGATTTGGGTTCGTCGGGATCTGAAATAACTGAACCTGAGCTTTCACCCAAACGCGCCCTTAAGAATTTCGGAGTCTTCTTTTGATTCTTCTGGACTCCTGTCTTTGTACTTGAAGAACCATCACCTGCACCAGTATCAAAGGTTAACGTTGATTTACCCTTTGATTCGTTCGAGCTTGATTTACCCTTTTCCTTCCCTTTCACAGCAGTTGAAACACCATCACATTTTTCCTTCCCTTTCCTGGGGATTTGGGAAGCTTCTACATTACTACTCTTGTCTCTTTCTCTCTGAAAATCTATGCATTTCTCCTTTCCTTTCTTGGAAGCATTTTTAGCCACTGAGCTGCTACTTCCACTACCCAACGCATTTTGCACACTGTCACTCCCTTGAATACTACTATTGTGAACTTCCAATAGTTCCATTTGTTTCTCTAAATCAGGACAGAGTCTAGCCAGATCTTCAGTGAGATGTGCTAGACCAAATTGGTGCACGTATGCAAGATATTCCCTAGCACTAATCACACCTCGTCGGTATTCCTTTGATACAAGTTTAAAAGCTGCATATTTATCCTTGTCAAAACCTAACTCGACGCAAATTCTGTCAACCAGAGTCTTCATTCCTTCTATTTTCTGATTATCTCCTCCACTTGCAGATGCGGGCAGTTCATTTGTGCTCACGGGTGGTGAATGTAGATTGACCTCGTTTATATCATTCCGTTTGCTTAACAAATGTGCAGAGCTGGTGAATGAATTATGTCTGACAGTAGTCAAACCTATACTGACAGCTAAATTTTCACATCTGGTTGATGAAGAGCTTTGAGAATAAGCTGCTGGATCCAACAGGGAAGCCAGACCTGAATTTGAAGTGTTCATAGAAGAGCTACTTGTTGTAGATGATGAAGGTTGACCTGAATTTACCACAGATAAGCTTCCATCGTAACGACGATGAAGCTGAGCCGCCTTGGTTATTCCTGCAGAAGTATTTCTGGATTTACGATTCCTCCTGTTCGAGGAAGAAGGCAGTGGAGGAAAGGATGAAGCTTCTAGAACCTCATTGCTGGAATTTGGCCCCGAGCCTTGAGAATGATTTGATGACGCCACATGCTCAGCAGGATGCACAGCATTTATACTGGTTAAACTAGTGCCTCCATTCGCTAAGCGAGTGCTTGAAGAAACACTATGTAACAATTCAGCATTGGCTCTCTGACCCATTGCCCTACTTGAATTATTTCCCTCGGTTCTTTCCCGGTTCCCAAAGCATGTAGATATCTGACAAAATAAATACACAACTACCCAGGTTCAAAAGTCTTGTAGATATATCTAAACATAAGAGATCCAAGCCTAGGCCTTAGCAGAAAGCTGCAATACCTGCAGAGAAGCATTACATTCTGAACGAGACACATTCCCTCCATGTTCCAAATTGCGGTGCCTCTAGTATGCCAGGAGCAATTGATCACACAAGATTACAAATAATAATTGTATCAGAGATTGCTCAATGTTTAACACTCAAGAATTTTACAAAGTCATCAAATTTGCAAACTCTAGTACTTTAGGCTTTAGATGACACCTTCATTTCAGCAGCAGTGGAGAAGACTATGAACTTCATCTCAAGGCATGAGTAGTCCTCACATAAAAAGTGATTATGACGGAAATGTTTCTGTGTCATGGCATTATTTTTATCAGTCTCAACCAAAATTGACAAAAGAAGTCCCCAATGAGAGCACATCTAAAACATAAGATAAAGAGTCACACCAACCTCCAGATCATCATAGTCCCTGTAGTATTGATGTGAACCTGGATGCTGCCTGTGTGAAAAAAAAAACAAAAAAACAAATTTAAGTCCATAAAAGTGGTTCAGTGTAACAACAGAAGTGGAAAAAGAAAATAGAGAAGAGAAAGGGCCTCATCTACCTCTGACATATGTGGCAAGTGAAATGGTCAATAGACATATGAAAGTAGAGCTCATTGTCCCCATAAAAATTTAGCTGACAGAACTTGCACAAGGGATGTCCAGAAAAACCACATCTTTCACTTCCATCTCCATCAACCTCTTGATCACCCTTCTCAAAATGATGCTCTAATTGTGCTCTATTATATAACTTCTGCTCAGAAATAAATACCTGGCCCAAAATGTATAAGTTAAGATTAACTATTCCTTCAAGCAGAATGTAAATCATATGCTTTAAAGTTCTGACCCCAGGAACATACTGAAACATCATATCTAATTACCTAGCATTTTTTCAGTTAGCTACAGCTAGCAAATGGACTGGCCAAGCAAAGGGGTTATTTCATAGTAACTTAGGTAGCTAAATGAAAGGACAAGTTTGAACTGCACTGAAGTGAAGAGACAAGAACAACCAATTTTCCGACAATTGTTTACATCGAGGTATAGAATAAAAGCCCCATGCCACCCAGTTCTAGTTGGATCTATCTTGAAGTGTGTCTCTAAAGGTGGTCCTTTGATTCTTATGAAAACAGTCCACGTTGGTGTGTTTTAACAGTTTGTTCTTCTTTATATACTCCCTGATTCAAACATAGGCAGATAGCATCACCGGATAAAAGTCAACAGTATCTATCACATGCTATGTAGCACATTGTGACCATCAAAATGAGAAAGTACGTTAAGTAGTAAGTCAAACTAGATAACACTTTGTATGACAAGAAAATCTGTCTGTTACTTGTACAGCAATTAGAGACTAGAGAGACTTGAAAAATATACTAATTAACAAGTTCGATCACAAACAGAATTTAAAGAGGAAAATGCCATGTAGAAAGCTTCAAATCAGTGGAAGTCAACATAAGGGAAGTTTTTGAGCAAGAATGATAAAATTTGCAGACAACTGAATTGTGACAGCAGGTCTCACCTTTCGTCCTTCCAGGCACAGGCTGCACATGAATAATTCATGTCGATTAGATATGTGACTCCGCAGATGATCAATGCTCTTAAACTTCCCTTTTCTTTTAGAACCTTCTTTTCCTTTGCCATCAGACTTGTCACAATCAATACATGACAACTTGGACATTGCTCTAATAGCTTTGTATTGGTTGAAATCATCAAAAAATGCTGGTATGCCTTCGTTGTACCAGAAAGGCCCAGCTTTTCCCTCTTTAACATCATCCGGGAATACTGAAAAGTCATTTATGGATCTTGTATACTCTCCTAGTGCCTGAGAAATGTACATCACAAATAAACAAATTAGTAATTGCCAAAATATTTCAAAAGTAAATCAACTATCAAGTTACTCTGACAAAATTCTGAGGTTCCAGGACACACAGCCTTGCAAACTATCATTTCATCAAACCATAATACCAGTAAATGCAGACAAAAATACAAATGAAAGTCCAATCCTGACAACTAACCGTTAGTTGGTTAGGTTTGTTGCTTTCTATATACTTGTTAAGATCGGTGAAGTTACTTCATGTATGAGATACGTTTCTTACCATTCTATCAAACATCAAAGCTTTCTTCTCTTTCACACTTCTTCATTATTTTTACCTGATTCTATTCTCCAGGGAGACTCAGATTGATTTTCTAGTTTCAAATCCATGGATTGTTACAAATTTCGTCATAAAATTAATTTGTTAAGTCGCAAAAAAAAAAAAAAAAATTGATTAGTCTGATTTCCAACGTATCAAAATCCATCACTTACAAGCAGCACTTATCCAAATTTCTAATTGCGTTAAACCGACGGAAACCAAAACAATATCTTCTCACAATGCTCGAACGTATATCAATCATGCACCGAATAAAAATAACGAAGATTACAAAAAAGAGAACATAACAAATTCAAATTAAAAACAAGGATCTGCGAGGATAAAGGAAGTAGAGATGTGCCTTTGTGACGAAGACTACGGCGGAATCGGATTGACAGAGACAGCAACGGCGATTTTTGCAGACGACGCGGAGGCGAGCGACGCAGGCTGCGCAGACCTCGCGGTGGCCGCACGGCCCGTACGCCACCCATTCCAGCGCCTCAGCGCACACAGCGCAACTATCGTCCATCATCTCCTTCTCGCACTCGTTTGAGCTTCGATCCCTCTCTCTTTCTTCTGGAATGGAAACGAACAAAAGGACTAACCAGGAAGTGTGAAGGTCAAAAGGAGTAAAGTGGACGTCGCTATCGCTTGCGTGGACAGCGTGTTTGATTATTCATTCATCAGATTTTATTATAGCCCAATTGGGCCCGTTTCCAAATTAGGCTTAGCCATATTTGCTCAATTTAGGCGCAAAAGGCGCAGATCTTGTGATTGAAATGCTAATTTTAGAGTTTACGAGGTTTTTGCACCTAGAAGATAGCTTAATATACATGCTGTAAAATTTTAACACATAAAAAAATCTCACTGCATGATATGCCGTGAAATTTTAACACAAAAAATCTCACAGCACATCATGCCGTCGTGCAAAAAGTGATAGCCTTTTAGAGGACTAACCAGGAAGAAAGGCTTATAACTGGTTTAGATCTGGATCGAAAACAAAATGACCAATTTGAAAAGCCAAAATCCTACTATAACCACCTAACCCATTTGATATTTTTTTTATTTGATAATAAAGTTTCCCAAAAGCTTCCAAGATGTCCTTAATGATTTCCTTTTCCACTTTTGTAAATGTCAATAAAAAAGGAGGATATAATTGGCCCATGAACATGTCTAAATGTAGCAACAAATCAACTCTTAGTATTGCGGAGTCACTAGGGTTGAGGGCCAGAGTCCTTTTTTCTTCCAAGAAGGGATTCTAGGGCATTGAGATTGAAGGCGGCAACTTACATCTGGTGAAAGCCATGAATGACAATTGGAGTTGTCCGTGGAAAATTAAAATTATCAGAGTTGGCGGTCTTATTCTTTTCACCTGGTTCAAGAATTGGAGCATTTACCATGTGTTTAGGGAAGTCAACAAAATGGTGGACTACCTTGTTAAGTCTAGTCATTCTTTGAATTCCTTTGTTACTCGTTTTCCCCTGATCTATATGATCTCATCCGTATGGTCGCCCAATGATTAAATGACCTAGTCCCCTAATTCTTTCCCAATCAAAAATAAATAAATCAATAAAAATAAAAATCTGATCTCATATTTAGGGAAAAAAACTTTAGTATAATGTGTGTATATATATATATATATTTTATTCTCATTTTTTCCTTTATCGATAGAATCTAATTTGTATTTGTCTGGCATTAGCACAACCCAAACTTGAAAAAGGGGCAACAATTAAGACTAAAGTTTGTCTTGATCTACCCACCACTCGAATCTCACTTTTGGTAGCCCATAAAATAGCCCTCCCCCTCCTTTCGGTGTTGTTCCAATGAAGTTGCTAATTAACTCTATGGATGGAGTTTGGCTAATCTCAACCATTCATTAAAGTGGATGGCTAGGATTAAGTTAACTTTTTTTTATTGATTTTGTTTAATGAAATATATGATACGGAGTATGAAAGATAATTAAAAAGAAAATAAGGCAAAAATCTCAACTCATGTATCTTTATCCCCGCCAAACTTTTGCGTGTCATTCTTTCACCATTTTTTCACGATCTTGTTCCTAGTACCATTGCTACTCCATCTCAACCCAAAACCTCACATTGAAATCAGGGGAATTGTGTTGTGGTAGTTATTCTTGTCTCCTACAAGTTTAATTATTGTATATTGAATAATAAAAACTTATATGTGATCATAAGGTGACACAAGGAAAATCTATAATCAAGTTGTTGTGATGAATTCCTGAGTTGCTATGCACTTTTCTATTTAAAAGGGTCATTTTTTGAGTCTCACACCAGTTTAATTTCTATATCTCTTTTTCACTATTGCAACCTTACATATTTCAGTTGTTAATTATTCATGTATCTTTTTTGAGTCTTCTGTAAGTTGTTGATTTAGAAATTCCATGGCATATAGTTTTTTTGCTCTAATTTGTTACAAGAAAAAACCTTATTTGTTTTGCTGCATTTTAGGTGCCTTCACCATTTTTATGGAGGCATCTACAAAATGGATTCCTCAAGTAGGCATGGAATTTGATTCGATTGATAAGGAAGTTTTGGTTAGAATATGGAAGGAGGATGGGTTTTAATGTTTGTAAGGTCTATGCAAACAAGAACACAAATGGAGTAGTGAGTTCACGAAGATTTTTATGTGCTAAAGAAGGACATTGTGACAACAAAGACAACTTAGGTGTGCGGTGTCAAGATGAAAACAAAATTAGTTGTAAAGCACGAATTGGATGTGTTTTGATAAAGGAAACCAACAAATATCAAATACCTAACTTTGTATCTGAGCATAATCATCCGCTTCATTTGCTGGAGACGATTCACATGTTGACATAACAAAGAAAAATATCTGAAACTAAAAAAATGAAAATTGATTTTGCTACTGACTTTGGAATCAATCCTAGAGAAGCTCATGAGTTTATAGGGGCACGTGTTAGTGGGTCAACTAATCAGGCTACAATCATCAAGATCATCGAAATTACTTGCAAATAAAGTGCCAATGAAATTTTTTGTACGGAGAAGTTGGAAGTTTATTAAGGTACTTTCATATGCAAATAGCAGAAAATCCTTCATTTTAATATTCAGTTCAACTAGATTGTGAGGAACAAATGACTAATGTATTTTCGGCAAATGCAAAAATGCTTATTTGATTATGTTTTATTTGGAGATGTTGTTGTCTTTAAAACTACTTTTGGTACAAAGAAGGAACATATACTTCTTGGTGTATTTGTTAAGGAACATATACTTCTTGGTGTATTTGTTGGTTTCAACCATTTTTGGGAGCTTGTTATTTTTGGAGCGACACTTCTATATGATGAAATTGCAGAGTGATACATTGTAGTCTCAACAATGTAACTAGGATTTTTTAGTACATTTTTAGAGAGAGTTTTAGTTTTTTTAGAGCGTTTTATTGAAGATCATGGTTTGAAGACCAAGTGTTTAAAATCCGAGTTCTAAGAGAAGAATCAAAGAGGAGACGTTCTGTTAAAGAACCGCAACGACGGGTGCCACTACCGCGACTGTGGTGGACAACGTTGAGTATCGAACGACATAAGAAAGAACCGCGACCACGGTGGCACAACTGAGAAGATGCTAGATTGAAGGTTGCGATCGCGGTTTCCATCGTCGCGACCGTAGTAATACACCGCCTTGGAGGAGTCAAGAGAGTCAAACCGTGACCGCGGTTTCCAAAAACGTGACCACGGTTCTGCCGGATCTCAAACGTCAAAAACTTTCTGAGATTATCTTTTATTTGTTTCTTTTTTCCTATCTTTTAGATCTCGTGTTTTCCCTAGGCGTTGTTTCACTTATACCCCAAAACTACTTTTCACCCAAAAATTACTTTTAACACTCTTGAAATTCGTGCAACTCTCTCTACTTTTTACGTTTTTTGAGACACAAAAAATAACTTTTCACCCAAAAATCCCTTTTCATCAAAAGTGAAACACACCCCTAGTTTATAAGACCCTTTTAGAGTTTAGTTTCAGTTTATGTTATGCTAGATTTTATTTTATTTTTTTATTTTTATTCCAAATTTAAGAGAAACCTTTGATGGAGAACTAAACCCTTGTTTCATTCCTAGTTGAAGCTTTGGATTCAAGTAAGTTGTGAGATTCAATTTTAAGTATTTTTCCTTTGGTTAATTTAATCTCTCTTGTGCTTCATTGATATTGAATGTTATTGATTTCTTCTTGTTTAGCCAACTTGTTGAGATTGATGATATTTTATTGCTAGGAGTTAGGTTTTTCTCGTTGAAAAGCCGATCTTTGTAGCAAACTCATTGTTTTAGGACTCGTTGGACTAAAACAATTGAGGAAGAGAATTGATCGCATGCTAATATTTAGCTCATTGTGAATTATTTGCATGTATCTTATTTATCTTTGTTCTTATTGCTAATGTCAAATTAATTCATGATTGTTTCATGTTTATTTGATACTAAGTATTTGCATGATCCGTTGACTTGTTAATTACATAAGATCAGGATAGGAATAATCTTAGGAAAGGAAATACTTGATAAGAATCAATGATCAACAAACTTGATGATAAAAGTTAATACTTGTGAATGAAATTGTCTTTTCACTTGATGAACCAATTTGTTTGTTTGCTTGTTACTTGCTCTGCTTCATAGAATTTGAATTCCAACCAAAATCCCCTTGTTGACTTCTTAAGTTGATAAAAATATTGACTTGGGAATACAAGATTCTCTTGGTTTCGACCCCGACTTACTAGCTATATTATAGCTAAGTAATATGGATTTATCTTTGATTAGGCATGCCAACTTTAATCCTATCACAAAGTCCTTTAAATGGTTATTTGAAAGTTTTTTGACAACACATCACAATAGGTATTAGAGGACCTTTTTCACAAATCAAGACATTGCTATGGGAAAGGCTATTAGTGAAGTTATGCCTAGTACTTCACATGGATTATGCACATAGCATATAATGCAAAATGCATTGAAGTACTTGATACATGATGGATCAAATGCTCTTCAAGATTTCAAGGCTTGTATGCATGATTAAAATGAAGTAGATGAATTTGAAAAAACTTTTAATGCATTGCGTGGAAAAAAAGTCTTTGGCTTGAAAGTATCTATGCCTTGAAGAAAGATTAGGCAGAATATTATATGGAGGATGTACTTTCTTTGAGAATGAGAAGCATGCAGTTAAGTGAGAGCTTAAACTGGGATTTGAAAGACTGTTTGCATGCCAAAATGGATATAATGCGATTCTTTAAACATTTTGATCGTCTTGTTAGGCAAAAAGACCAAAATGAGTTAAATTCTGAATTTGCTTCTCGAGAAAAACCGCCTAGGAAGAAAATGAGGAGGATACCTTTACTTAAACAAGTATGTAGTACATCGATTATTACCAACTAAGAATAAAGTGTAAGTTCTTTCAAATTTCCGTTTTTTTAATGAAATTTCAGTTTTGTATATTAGGTTGCAAGCAACAAAGATTGTGAAGTGATGCCCTCTTTTCATTCCTCGGGGGGACACATCTCTTAAGTCAGGTATCACTTCAAAATTATATATTTGAGTCATATCTTATCTTTAAATGTCTCTAATAATTGTGACAAAAATTACTTATTCATAGAGTATAAATATGGACCTTACTCAATTTAATCCAACGTTATATCGAACATTACCCTTGCTATGCATGGTATGTATTTTATGTTCAAATTTTATTCAAATTATTGTTCATAGTTTACTAAGTATAAGTTTTGACTTATATTAACTTAATGTAGGTTTATGAACACTGATAAGCATTATAGGCACCATGAGAGATGCATCTGATTCATGTCTAACACGATGCAAATAATGTTCCGAATAAATTGGCAAATGAGTTGTTCAAGTTCCCTTAATTACTTTGATCTTGGATAACATTTAATGTAGTTGTCTTTGATTAGCTAGATATTTGTATTGTCTTTGACAATATTAGTTTTATTGTCTTTTATTTGTTGAATAGTTTTGTTGTGTTTGACAACATTAAATTTTACTGTCTTGTCTTTGATAATTCAGTTTTACTGTTTTTTATAATAATCCCAACTTTATGATGTTAGAACCATTGAGCATTGCACAAAAATATTATTTCAATAGGGGCATTCTGCCATATCTAGTCAGCATACATACTAGCTAGGTGTCTAGGATCTATCAAGCTAGCACACACAAGTTCATGATCCTGCCTAATTTGGAGAGATCAAATTGCATTTTAAAATTTCATGGTTGTGCTTACTAATCTTGTGCTCCCTGAAAGCTTCTTAACAAACATGAAAATATGACTATACATTGTACAAACTGAAGAAAAGACCAGAAGCTCATCACATGATTATATGATGAAAAAGTCTACGGACACAATGATGGCAATATCCATATTAAGGGAAACTTTGGACTTTTCCTTTGTGTGTGTGTGTGTGTGTGTGAGTGGGGGGGGGGGGGGGGGACATGGTAAATCTGTAACATTATAAATTTATATCCATTCAGCAACAAATAAGGAAAGCACTAGAAGCAAATTCTGCTTTTTTCTGTTATAAGATTGATTTAGGAATTACATAATTATTAACACATCACCTTCACCATATAAATGACCAAAATAGTCATTGATCAATGATCAACATGCAAATAAGAAAAATATTTAGTTGAACTCTTTAAGACCATCAATATAAAACAAGGTTATGCCTCCAACATGCATATATTATATACAAATAATAAAGCTTTAGGAAAGGAGTATTCAATAAGGACAGGTCTATCCATGATTTCATCTATCACTAGATAGACCTGGGTCCGGTTTGCAAACTGGCGGTTCCGGTTCCTCGGAACCATGGAACCAGAATCGAGCATGGGCCGGTTCCGGTTTCCGCCGGTTTCTCCCGGTCCCGGTTTGGAACCGTCAATATTTTTTTTTAAAAATAATTTTAAAAAAAATAATTTCAGTTTAAATCCCAAGTCTACCGTCGCGGCACCCATCCCGCGATTGCGGTTCTTAACACGCGGTCGCGGTTTAGGTAACCCACGATCGCGGCTTGGAGATCGGATCAAGGCGATTAAGGCAATTGTTCTTCAAAACAAAAAAAAGTTGGATAATTAAAGGGCTTGGACTTAAAGTTAAGTTGCCTACGTATCCTCTCGGGGTTATAGAGGAATCAAAGGCGGAGGTATGTGATTGGAAGAGGGCGGAAATTTGTCAACAAAAGGCGGAGGTATCCGAAACTTCCGACTCAGATGGCCAAGACGATGACTCCCAATCCCAAAGCGCTTCCGCCGTTTCTGATGGATAGACGTAGATGGTAAGCAAAGCGGGGTTGTGGATAATGACCCTACTAAGGATTAAAACCCGAACTTCATATATAGTTGATAGAACAACCAGTGTAACAACCCTAATTAAATAATAACCTAGAAGACCTTCTAGATTCGATTAAATAACAGCATGACGATTCAAGTTATCAATAGAAACAAACAACTTAGAGCAACCAGACATCTAAGTGACTTGTGAATTTATTCCCTACTTTAATCAACTTGTCCGACCGGTACTAAATTAATTAAAGTCTACTCTTGATCTAATTAACTCCAACCGGTAATTAATCAGATTCATTTGTAAATTAACCTAGAAATTCTATTAGGTAGCTAATCTAACAAAACCCTAGAATAATTCTGATTCAGTTAAGCACAGGGAATAATTTCTATTCAAGTTTGTTGAGAATCAATTAAACCTCACAACTACATACAAATCATGACTTCAATAACTAGCCAAACACAAAGGAAAATTAGCAATGCATAATTGAATTAAAATCAAACTTACAAAGGTTTCAAAGTCTTCCTTGAGAGAAAAACCCTAGCCTCCAAAAGTATGATCAAAAGTTATTACAAAATAAAACTAACATAAAGTATATATATGTCTACCAAATAATCCTCAAAAGATCTATCTTTAAGCTATACTCGGATATGATATAACCCTAGGCCCAAAAGTCAAGCCCAAAACTTCCCCGCGTAGAAAACACCGATTGCTCGGTCTTGCACAATGCGCGGCCGCGCAATTTCTTCCCAACCCGCGCAATTAGGTTCGGTTCAGCATTCAGGCGATACTTCAGATGCTGTTTTGACCCCCTTCGAGTTGGAATTTGGACTCGAAGTAAAAATATGAATTGTAGCTCTTTGAATTAGCTTTCCAGTGATAACAAATTCAGCTCCATACGAGCACTATAGCTCCCAAACCAAGCATTGCAAGATAGAGGTGTCGAAACAAGAACTCCAATGCATAGCCCGGGTTTAAGCGTTCTTTTCACACAAGCTCTTGGGCCTTGGCTCTTATAATCTTCAATTGTATCACTATAAGCTTCATCAAACTTGACCACAATCATTTAAGGTACATCCCGTCCATGCTTGTTTACCTAAAGATCTGCAAAACCGAACAAAACAAGCGCAAAACCCGAATTTCCTAGAAAACCTAAAAACCTAAGAACTAAGCTAAACTAAGCTAAAACCATGCAATATAAACATAAATATGCATCCTAATCACTACCTAAATGCAAGCTATCAAATTCCCCCATGCTTAACCCTTGCTTGTCCTCAAGCAAGTCATAAATCCAAAACACACCACAGAAATGCAATCATACATCCATCTCAAGTCAAACAAGCATTTCACATATAACTAAAAACCCAACCAAGATTTCCTAACATGCATTACGATAAGCAAAAAGTAAATACCATTCATTCATTCTAGACCTCACCAAGGTAATCGTGCTTGCACTCAAACTCTCAAGTGTTTAAGGGCATGTGTTTCACTCAAAATCAACCATGAAAACTAGACTACCATATGCTTGCATCAGAGTTCTAAATCTCCGCCGCTGAGGATCAAATACATAACAAAAATCATGAGGTCTTTTTAAGGCTTGTAATGGGGCCAAGGTAAAGAGAAATTAGGAAGGGATCATATTTGGCCTGTGGTGCTAAATCCGGGATAAAAAACTAATCCTAAACCCAACTCAACACTTTTTTTTCCTTACTTCTCCCAACTTCTACTTTACCAACTCCTTACATTTACAATTAAGCACTTTGCTTCTCTCTTTATTTTTTCTTGCCTCTTCAACTCTTTTCTCTCTTTGCTAATGAAGACTACACACAATTCAAGCAATTTTTTTTCTTTTGCTTTGCAACATAATTCATCTTCATTTTTTTCACTTTGAAACCTAAGAGTTTTATTTCCTCTTTTCCTCCTTTTCTCCCAACTCCCCCATACTTACATCAAACTCACACAAAGTAAAAACACAACCTAAAGTCCTAAATCCCGAATTATGGGTCAAGCTTATTAGGGTAGGAATCATTTTGTGGAGCTAATAAAAATAGGCTTAAGGCTCAAATAAGTGGGGTGTCAAAAACATGGATCTTGTAGGGTAGGAAGGGAAATAATAGGCTTAAAAGAAATATTGCCTCAATCATTTTAATGTCATGCATTCAATCATATAAAGCAGTCTTGAAAAAGAGTATTAACGCAAGTTCTAGAGCTAGATAATCATGGTGATACACTCAAGAATGTAGAGAACAAATATATCATGAAAGGCCAAAAATATCTCACAAGGCTAATTGTTGTCTAGAACTTCAGAATGAATCAAATACTCAAGCTAAATACATGCTCCATCCTATAATCAAGGTAATCAAACAATGATCATGCTCATATCATATCAACTTCAGTAAATTATGCAAATCATGGGTTAGAACTTATACTTAACTTAGAAACACAAGAGGAATCAAACAATGGGGAAATAAGAACCTAAATGCAATATTTTTGTATTTTTTTCAAACTTTTATGATTTTTTTTTTCATTTTTCAGGATTTTAATCAATGCATGCCAAAAAATTTTAAATATGACCTAAACTAATGCAACTACATGAAATGCAAAAGTAATTCCCTTCCCCCATGCTTAAAACATACTTTGTCCCCAAAGTATAGTAAAAAGTAAAGGAAAAAGAAATACTCACAAAACTCTAGTGATCCGGGTAATGATGGTAATCCAACGGTGGTGGTGAAGGCTTCTTCGGGTTATCAATCTTTGGACCTGAGATATCTAACACACAAACAAAACTACCTAAAAAGCAAAAGATTATGACTGAAAGACAAAACTACTCTAAGCCTTGGGTTGCCTCCCAAGAAGCGCTTGTTTAACGTCATTAGCTTGACCCTTAGAATGGGTTGACAAGATTAGACATTGTCAAGGGCCCTTAATAACCTGTCAAAGCCCTGTGCACACATCTCAGAAAAGCATAAGTAACACATTGTTAAATCTATTAAGCATAATATAACATTCAAAGACCGTTTTAATTTATCAAACATGTGTGCCCAATTTTCATGAGGTGGCATTTGTTCAAAGAAATTCAGCACAAGTGGTGGCTTTAGAAAATACTTACCGTATGAATCAAAGCACTTGTCAGCAATACCACTTTTATCCAAGATGAACTCCATACATTCTCCATCTTCCACCTTGTGTTGTCGACTTGGTTCCTCATCTTGAAACTCCATAAGCTCCTGATGTGAGAAGGTGGGGAAACTGAAGCAAGGGATGGCAAGGCCTAACATAGGGTGCACCATGACATCGGGAGCTTTAATAGATGTATCATGTTGTTTTTCTCCCTCATGGTTGTCTATTTCATCAGCAAAGAAGTCATCATGGTCAACAAAATAGTCTTCTTCCAAAACCACAAAACCCTCAAGCAATTTACTCCACATGGGTGAAGATGACTCAGGCTCCCTAGGCTCTGTAAGAATCTCTATGCCTGCACAAACTTCCTTTGGCTATGTGATGATCTGCTCAACTTGCTTTACAGGTGCAAATTCATATTGAGCATCAAATTCATCTTCATAACTCACATCAAGTGTAGTAGATTGCTCCTGAACTTGAATCTGAGTGTCTGACTCATGATCGTTTGACTCCAATGTAATTTCACCACTCCTTTCACACAACTCAAAAGGACATTAGATTGTGGAATGAAAACTTGAAGAACATGACTCACAATGCTCCTTGATTCTAGTATCCGCCCGTGTGGAGAGATCCCTGATTATATCCTCAAGAGACGTATCAACCGGCTGGGGTGGTTGGGAAGATGACTCAACCAGAAAGCTTTGATGGCTCATGAAACATAAGAAATCCCAACATTCCCCAGGTCCCATAAATAAAAGCCTCTCATTACTCATGTAGTCAGCCAATCCCCTTGCCTCAAAAGTCATACCATGGATAACTCCCATGTTTACCTCTCTATCACTATATTGTAATCCCCAAGTACCAAGTTCAAACACATGGTCTTGAAATCTTGAAAAATATTCATGGAAGTGTTCGTCCTGCAGCTGCCTACAATCGAACAAAGCCATAGATTAGTAGCACAGGTGTTATGAACCGTAAGATAGGTTCACAACACCAAGAATAGCACAAAAGTAAAAACACAAATAGCGACGAGTCCCCGGCAACGGCGCCAAATTTGATGAGGTATTTTTCGTGGTCGTTTATACCTATCAAAGAAACCTTAGCTTAACCAACTCAGTAGAGCGGTAAGTAAGGGTCGATCCCACAGAGACTCGTGTATTAATATTATTACTTGTGTGCCAAGTAACCAAAGGGGGTTTTCAGAATGATTATCTAAACTAATATGCAAGAATAAAACTAACTATGAATGGAAAAGATGATTTGAATATATGTGAGACAAACGTGTTCAACTAGTTAAATCCATCATGATATTGATTCGTTGATCATCGATTCTCTTGATTCTCTTCTCACTTGAATAATCTATTGTGGATAATGACCCTACTAAGGATTAAAACCCGAACTTCATATATAGTTGATAGAACAACCAGTGTAACAACCCTAATTAAATAATAACCTAGAAGACCTTCTAGATTCAATTAAATAACAGCATGACGATTCAAGTTATCAATAGAAACAAACAACTTAGAGCAACCAGACATCTAAGTGACTTGTGAATTTATTCCCTACTTTAATCAACTTGTCCGACCGGTACTAAATTAATTAAAGTCTACTCTTGATCTAATTAACTCCAACCGGTAATTAATCAGATTCATTTGTAAATTAACCTAGAAATTCTATTAGGTAGCTAATCTAACAAAACCCTAGAATAATTCTGATTCAGTTAAGCACAGGGAATAATTTCTATTCAAGTTTGTTGAGAATCAATTAAACCTCACAACTACATACAAATCATGACTTCAATAACTAGCCAAACACAAAGGAAAATTAGCAATGCATAATTGAATTAAAATCAAACTTACAAAGGTTTCAAAGTCTTCCTTGAGAGAAAAACCCTAGCCTCCAAAAGTATGATCAAAAGTTATTACAAAATAAAACTAACATAAAGTATATATATGTCTACCAAATAATCCTCAAAAGATCTATCTTTAAGCTATACTCGGATATGATATAACCCTAGGCCCAAAAGTCAAGCCCAAAACTTCCCCGCGTAGAAAACACCGATTGCTCGGTCTTGCACAATGCGCGGCCGCGCAATTTCTTCCCAACCCGCGCAATTAGGTTCGGTTCAGCATTCAGGCGATACTTCAGATGCTGTTTTGACCCCCTTCGAGTTGGAATTTGGACTCGAAGTAAAAATATGAATTGTAGCTCTTTGAATTATCTTTCCAGTGATAACAAATTCAGCTCCATCCGAGCACTATAGCTCCCAAACCAAGCATTGCAAGATAGAGGTGTCGAAACAAGAACTCCAATGCATAGCCCGGGTTTAAGCGTTCTTTTCACACAAGCTCTTGGGCCTTGACTCTTATAATCTTCAATTGTATCACTATAAGCTTCATCAAACTTGACCACAATCATTTAAGGTACATCCCGTCCATGCTTGTTTACCTAAAGATCTGCAAAACCGAACAAAACAAGCGCAAAACCCGAATTTCCTAGAAAACCTAAAAACCTAAGAACTAAGCTAAACTAAGCTAAAACCATGCAATATAAACATAAATATGCATCCTAATCACTACCTAAATGCAAGCTATCACTAAACCACTCATCTTAAACCTAGGATCAAACACACAAGCAACAAGATAAATATCGGGGATAACTTTATAATAGTTCAACCATTTCACTTTCATAACATCAATAGCACCACAAAGTTCGGGGAATTTACGCCCCTCACAAAAACCGCCCGCCACATTCAATGCTTCAAAACAAAACAAATGAGCACAAGGTTTATAAACATGACTAAAAGTTAATGTTGCATCATGAAATATTCTCAAAACTTCTAAGATTTTATAACAATAATCCCAACATTGAGAAATAATGGCATTGTCGGGAAAATATATGGACGCAAAAGAAGTCAAAAGTTCTTTTTAAGGCATGCATGCATGAAGTAGTTTAAAAGTGGAGTCCCAACGGTGGCAAACATCTTTTGGAAAAGTTCGGTGTGGAACACCTTTGCTATCACAAAATGACTTCCAATCACCGGCGGTTCGGGGGCTAGCCCACATACGACTAACAACATATCTAATAGGAGCGATTAAACCCGACATAACATTTAAACCATCTTTGACACAAAGGTTTAAAATATGGAAAACACATCTTATATGAAAATACTTCGCTCCAAGAATTGGTTGACAATGCGAAATCAATTCTCAGATTGAAGCGGTGTTGTTAGATGCATCGTCAAACGAGATAGAAAAAACTCGATGAAGTAGTCTATACTCTTCCAAAATAGTACAAATAATGTTACTAATCATTAAAGCGGTATGAGAAAATCAAATACTCTATAAGCCAAAACACGTTTTTGCACATTAAAATGATCATCAATAAAAGGACATGTTAAACCCATGTATGAATGATTTTGCCAATGATCACTCCAAATATCACTACAAATTGAAACTTTAATATCATTTAGAGCAAAAAAAAATCACCAATGCCATTTTACGAGTTTTATATGCTTTCATCACATTTTTTTACCGACTTCCTAGTAGTCGGTTTATAAGCGGGTTGTACATGATTAGTCATCCAATTGTTAAATCCTAACTTTTCGGCAAAACTAAATGATAAGTGATCAACACAAATAGACTCGGAGAAGGCATACATGCTATCATTATGGTTATAAGTAAATAAATGAGGGTTATAATGAGGATTAAGGGAAGAAAAAGTTGCAAACCCGGAGAGTTGGGATTGTCCTCGCATCATGCCTATCTTGTCGGGGTGTGCTTTCTTCACATGCCCAAATATGTTCCATAGCCCGATCTCGAAAACCATGTGTAATGCTTAGTACAATAGTTACAATGAACTTTCAATTTCTTGGTAGATGCATTATAAACTCCCTTTCGAAAATGTTTTGTAAAAATATCGGATTTAAGGGATGGAGCCTCGGTCGCCTCGGATCCATGATCCACATCCACTCCCTCATTTTCATCGGGAGTGGACGATCCCGGTTGTACCACATTGGGATCCGATAAGTCCGACAAGTTAATAGGGGGTACAAATTCTACATTTGCACCACTCTCTTGTGAACCAAAAATTTGATCAATGTTAAGAAATCCTTCCATTTTCTTAAAATGTAACTAAACAAGTAAGCAAAGAGTAAGGTATGGTAAAGAAATATGTAATTAAGAAGATATTGAACCTTAAAATTACAAAGCAATAAGATGTAAGAGACCATTGTGCTAATTTTTGAAAGAACAATTATGAAAGCAATTGTAAAAACTAGTAAAGATTGAGAATTGAGAGAGCTTTGTAAACTTGAGAGATTGAGAGAGATTGGTAGTGTGGGTGGGAATGAGATCATTTAGTGGGTATTTATAGGTAAATTTATCAACTAGCCGTTGGAATTATGAACTAGCCGTTGAAAACTAGACGTTAAAAACTAGCCGTTGACATTTTAACCAAAACCGCGACCGCGGCCTGAGACCCGCTGTCACGGCTTTGTTTTTGGCCCAAAACTGAAGCTTTTTGTTGAAAAAACCGCGACCACGGGTCTCAGGCCGCGGTCGCGGTTTCAGAATTCTTTTAAAAAAAGTAGTCGTTAACCCGGGAACCAGCGGTTCCGCTACCGCCGGTTCACCATTTTCGGGGGTGGGCGAACCAGAACCGGAACCCGTAGCGAGAACAGGACCCGCCGGTTCCGGTTCCCGCCGGTTCACCCGAACCGTGACCCAATGATATTCATGTTTTTAGTCTAGTTTTTGGTTTGTTTCTTAGTTTGTTTAGGTTTAGTTTTGGTAGTTTTTAGAGTTAGTTTGGTGTGTTTTTGGATAAGTTTGCATATTTTGTGAAAAGTATGGAAGCTACTCCGTTTTGTGTCTTTTTGTAGATTTTGAGCACGAAAGAGTGATTTTGGAGATGAATTGGAGTGCTATGGTGGAAGTCGGAAGAACCTGAAGATAAAGAGGCTGAAGTTCAAGCTGTTAAGTGAAGAAGAGTTGAAGAAGCTAAATCTCATGCTCGTTAACGAGGCTGTGAAGGGCCGTTAACGAGGCATAATGATAGAATTTTTGGATGGATTTTGTGATTCCTACCGACCCTGTGCGGAAGTCGTTGACGATGATTCCGTGTCGGTAGAGGTTTTAAGTGTTTTTAGGGTTTTTAATGATTTTTAAGGTTGTTATATCTTCTATCTTCTATCTTGTTAACTTTTTAGAGTTAGTTTCTATCTTTTAGGGTTTTTAATAGATAGCTTTATTAGTATAAATACCTTTCTTTCTAGCCTAGAGAAAAAAGAAGACGATTTTTATTTCTTCTAGGAGAACCGATTGAGAAGTCGAGTGGGAGGATTGCGACCCAAGGTCGATCGAGAGAGAGAGGTTGGGTCGTTAATCAGTTTTTTCTACTCGGTGTTGTTTGTTTTCGGTTCATTCTGGAGTTTGTAAGACGATAGTTTTCTTATTAATTTGAAGTAAGTTTGTTTCTGTTTTCAATGTTTTCTCTTGTTGAAGTTGTTTCCTTTATTAATATGAGTAGTGAGTAGTTTTCTTATCTAGGGTCGGGGTTGAAGCCCGACATAGTTATGCATGTTTGATGAGTGAGTTGATGTTTTGAATGCCTTTTATCTATTTTTAGATTGCTTGTTGTGCTTATGCTTAGACGATAGTCAAAGTAATTTGAGTTTGCAATTTGATCGAAAGAGAAAGTTGTCAACTTGAAGGTTGATGTTGTTCGATTACGAAAGTTTCGAGCTTTGGATCCAAAACAAGTGATTGGGTGAATTAATTGATGAGAATTGATTGATTTGCTTGCTAGTCAGCGAAAGTTGATGAATTTATCTATTTAAAGGCATGATCTTTATCTTCTTATGAGTTTTTATGCATAGCTATGTTGCGGTAACCCTTGTCCTAGATTTTTATTCTTATTTGAGTTTGCACCCATTACATTCGTTATCGAGTTACTTGCCTCGGTACCGAACCTGAGTTTAGGTCGTTAGTGTGAGTTCGTAGAGTCATCCAGGTTCGTTAACGACCCTGACAAAGTCGTTAACGAGGTTGGTCGTAAGTGTTTTGTGTTGTTTTGCTTTGTTTTTTAGTAGTTGATAGACAAACAACCGTGCTTTCCGTGGAACGATCCTGACTTCGCTATACTCAGCGAGGTCTTGACTTATAAATTTATTTGTTGTCAAGAATACCCTCCCAACACCCAGGTCTATCTCTAGATATGCATATGTTCAAATATCAGGTTAATGAGGAGAGGTCAAATTGCATTAAGAATGACTTATTGATCGAGTCGAAAATTCATTCATAAATCAAGTTTTTAAATAACCCATGTTCACGCAGGCTCACACTAAATTAGTGGCAGTCAAAGCTAAACACAATCATAAATCATTGCAAGGAAAACAACAAGGAAATCAAACAACAATAGAAAAGGAATACATTCATAAATCATTGCCAAAAATCATATCAACAAAAGTTAATGTACAAAGTGAAAGCCAAGATTGAAATTTATTAATTTTGTCGACATTTACGTGCTAAAATGCCTCTTTACAATGAACTAGAGGCAAACAAAGCTAAATACATTTTAGAAATTGCACAATCAACTAGTTAATGCTATTACACCATTACAACTTGCATTGTTTAAGAAACGACTTGTAGTAGCATATTGTTGCACCTTGAGCATTTGCTTGCTAGACGCATTCTCCCATTTTTAGATGAACTACCATATATATATATATATTGATACCTTAAACTCCACTTATCCATCTCTTGAATGTCGGCATCTTGAAAGAGCTCACCACACAAAATGCAAACATAATAACTTTGTCATTAGAAACTAAAATGACATTATAGCTTGCACATATAATTAACAATAGTATACACATTAGCACAATCCCAAAACATGGCAACCAAAAGCAATTTCCAATAAATATAATAGATATCTTTTTTGGTCAAATGAAACACTACCAAAAATAAACTATAGATCCAAAGGAATTTGCAAATTCAAGAAGGAGCACAAGTAAAATGCCTAAAAAATATCGATGGAAACGCAAAACGGCGAACCGAACCAGAACCGCCTCGGAACCGGAGGTGACCCGGTCTAGGTTCCGGATCCATGGTTTCAGAGTCGTGGAACTGCCGATTCCGGAACTGGACCCATGACTACATCCAAATGCTAACAGACCATGCTCTTAGGGACAAAATACCAAAACGAGGGGCACAAATATAGTTGTGTTATAATATGCTAGTTAAAACCAAACATACTCAACAAAATATGAATGTGGAGATGTAAATAAACAAAATTTAAGACTAAAAAAACAACTCAAAACTAGCTAACATCTCCAAACCCCAACAAGGTTCTCAACGTAAAAATCCTAAAGACAAACTCTCCCGGACACTTTGAGAGCAACAAGCAAGATCCCTTTTCAATTTGATATCACAAAAACACTTATAAAAACTATATTCTAACATAAAAATACTTGTGAGATACACAAAAACTAAGAAAATAATAACAAAGATAGAACAATATCTAATAATATCTAACCTACTAAAACATCCTCATAACAAATAGTTTAAGGTGATAAAATATTCTACATAAATTTAATAATTTATGAAAAATAAATAATAAAAACCTATATGAATAATAAATGGATGAAACGTACTGTTGTTAGTAATTAATAATAAAAAAATTGGACGAAAAAGAGCTATAAATGAAGGCTCCTTCTCAGCACCCTGCTGACAACTTCCCACTATCTTTATTTTATTTCAGTTTTTGCACTCAATTTAGGTTAAATTACCAAATCTGCCCAAAAGTTTTAGACTTATACAAATATATCCAAACTAAATCGGTTTATAAATTTAATGATTTTAAATGGTACTAACTACCATAATCTACTAACTATAGCATCAATAAACTATTTTCTATGAACACAAGCCCACCATGCTCCGTAATTAAAGAAAATTATAATTTAAAGAGGTTCGACCGTTACCTGAGCGTAGTATCGCTGGACCTCCGGTGTTCTTGTAGCTTCTGGATTTATAGGGGTTGCCAATCCTCAACCAGGACTCCCTTAGCTCAAGCACAACACAGATTTGTTTCGTTTCCTACCTCAGGCCGTAGTCGATCTCTAACTTAAAATCTCTCAATTTTAGTGGATGGAGGATTTGTAGTCAAGAAAGAGGTTTATTCATGACATAGTTTTCGATTAAGTAGCTTTCTCTTACTTAAAAACAAACTTTTATTGAATTTGAAAGGATTACAAGCACACAGACACACTGAAAACACTCAAACACTCAAACTAGAAAGATCCATAGAAGGATTTGAACTCTTAGAGTGAGGGAACAACGCTTCACTTTCAAGTTCAAAGCTTTCTCTTTCTCTTTCTCTAGATTCAGACTTTGTTTTTCTGATTTTCGGTGCCCCTTCCTTCACCTTTCAAGGGTCCTATTTATAGAGCTTGAAAGAGCATTGGATGCTCTATCGATGCCCTTTACAATTTACTACCGACAAAGCCTCAGAGAATCCACTCACATAACAAACAGTGCCATCACTTTGAAAAGGAAAAGCACAAACAGTGCCATCACTCCGAAAAAGAAAAAGCACACTAAACAGTAAAAAAGACAACACACTAAAGAGATTCCTTCTGATGGTCCACATGGCTTGACATCATGATGTGGTCTTTGATGGTTAATAATCCATGCAATATTCGATGTTGTACATGCCTTCTTCTCCAACATTATCCTCCCAACCTGCAGCAGCCTCTTCATCAAAGTCGAGCTCTATTTGCTTCATCAAATTTTCTGAATATTTTGGATCCCAATCCATCAGCTTATCCCATATAAAGTCTTGACCATTGGGCGATAAATATCTCCCAAATTCTATTGTTGATAAGTAATCCTGGATTGAATCAGATGACTCTATTGCTTTCGAAAAATATGGTTGTAGCTCTTTCGGAATTATAACAGTGGTGAATCCTACTTTGAATATCAGCATGTCGGTTTTCTGATACTGCTTGATGTATTCATAGATGTAGAAAAGTCCCATAGCTTTGACTTCAGTGGCATTTTTTAGGACTGGTTGCCTTATTGTTATTGGATCTGCAGAAAACTGGTCTATAACAATGTAATATCCGCTAAATTTTAAATAAAATAAAATAGATAATTATCCCAATAATTTTTTTTTCTTTCTTTTTCTCTCTAAAGTAGAGAACTTAATAATCTCTATAATCTCATATTAAATTACAAAGAGATTATAGAAGTTTATTTCAATGACAATTAAGAATTTCGGTAAATATATTATGCAAGTCGAATATCTATTTAAATATTTGCTCATAAAAAGAGAGTTAATGATTATCTTAATAAATTATAAAGATAACATCCGCAATGTTCCAAGGTCGTAAAAACCACTATAATATAATTCATAACCCTTTTTCTCTATAACAAGAGAACTTAAATAATTTAAATAAATTAAATTCAATAAAATTCAAGAGTTTTATTATAAGGGTTATAAAGAGATGAAAGGATTTAAATAGAAATGATGCTATGTAAAATTTCGAAATTTCATTCAGTATAAAGATGTACCACAAGGCATTAAAAATACAATGGGAATTTAGTAAAAAAAAAATGCAAGAGCCGGGACTTGAACCCGAGACCTCTTGCATCCCCTTCCCTCACACACACACTTCAATCCGCTAGGCTAATGTAATTTGTCTACACATATTACAACTATTTTAATTATAAACCCACATAATTCTTCTTCTTCTTCAAGAGTCAAAGAAGTCTGATTGATTTGACGTAGGTTCAAGGTCATTGTTTCCACCCATTGTTTCCACCCCTTGCTTCTAAAAAACCACCCAAGACCATCATCATCCTTTGGTCATCATCCAACTAACACAATCACAACCAATCCCCATTGATCTTCTCACCTTAGATTGGTCAAAATCAAAAGTTGTGGATCCATGGAAGGGTCCAAATTGGGTATAAAAATGGCAAAGATTGCAAGGGAAAACTCACACCATCATCTCTTTCTTACTCTCTTGCTAAATTCATTCCATTCAAAGCCAAAATTCCCTAGAATTCCATTTTTTTCAAATCTGATTTTTTTCAAACAAATCCCCAAATTACTCTCTTCCTCCTCCCGTGGCCGCCCAAGCACCACCATCACCTGGCCGGACCACCACCGTCCTCGCACGAGCCCGCCGCCGCCCAGGAGTCGCTTCGCCGGAGCTCGCCCCCTCGCCTGCTGTAGTCCGTCGTTCACGTCCTGATGTCCTCTCTGGCTTATGCGTACAACAAAGAAGGAGAAGGAAGGAGTTAGAAGAGTTGGGCCTAATTAATTTTGGGCCCAATTCATTAATTAAAAACCAGATTACCTTACCCATTTCATGACAAGGAGAAAGCAAGCCCAATTCCGCCCATCTCGAAATCCGAGCCCAAATTCCGTCTCGTCTTCGCTTGGTATAATTTCCCGACTTATATTGTAACTATAAATATTTATAAAATATTTTTTTCTCACATTTATATGATAATTACTTAATTAAATTGAATAAAACTAGCTTGCATGTTAGTTTATAAAATAATATCCCTAGACATGGAATAATTTCAAATAAATTATAATGTTAATATATGTGGCGTTTAAACATGAAAAGTATGTTTTAAAAATATATTAGCTTGGTTGTATTTTATTTAATGAATAAAAAGAACTATTGCAAGTTGATGGAAAATATTATCTTAAGACTAGTTATATAGAAAAAGGCTTGCATGTTCCTTTAAAAATCATATTATAAAGATAGAGATAATATGAAGAAGATATTCATATCATTAGATAATTTTATATGATTAAGTTAAAGGCTAAAAAGATAAATTAAATAAGGTGCATGTGTTTTTATATAAAGAAATACATTATATTAAACATGGGAAAATTATTAAATAAAAATAGTGGATATATATTAAGAGTATGTTATATACATAATTAATGGCATAAAATTGTAAGCATGTTAGTTTGTTAAAAGATATCTTATATAAGAAGATATAAAAGATAAGAAAAGATATATTAAAGATTTTACAGTAATCATAGATGAAAAATATTAAATGAGATCTTGTTAGTTGAGAGGAGAAGATAAATTAATTAAATAAAGTATTGAGGATTCCTTATATGATATTGAAGTACAATGTGCAAGACATGTTTATATTAATAATATTAAAGAGCTCTTATAAAAAGTATTTTTATAAAATTACTAGCATAAAGGTTGTAGCTTTTATATTAAATATTACTTTTATAGAGAAATAATTTTCTACAAGTTATAATGTTGAATGTCTCTAGGTGTAGAGATTGCCATAGATATAGTTTTAATAATAAAAATATAGTAGTGGAAATAAATTCTTATATCATATGATAATAAGGATAAGACATAATTATTTTAAATAAATTGTAAGGAACTCTTATAAAAATATTGCTACAAAAATTGTAGCACATGAACTATAGTTTGATATTAAATATTATTTTTATAAAGGGATGATATTAATTATATAACACATTAGATTACCTATCTCTAATTGTAGAGAATGACCAATATATGCATACAACTATATTAATAATAGCTATTTTACTAGAGTTATCATTTAATAAAAAAAAATGAGTTAAGCTATCTCTAGGTGTAGAGATTTCCTACAAGACATAAGTTATAATATGAATATAACATTTGTAATCTTAAATTGATATATTATGATATTATATAGTTATGAGGATGACTTGTATGAAAAGATATGGTAAGATATAAAAAGATATTATTTTGTGACCTAAGATATCGTAATAGTATACTATAAGTATAAAGTAAGATAATTATAAGCCATGATCATGTATTATGTAAACTATAAGATATGGAAAGAAATTTGGAAATAAATAAATTAGATTAATTTAATATTATGTTAGTTTTTGAAAAGCTTACTTTACAAAGTAAATGGAAAGTTCTAAATATGGAAATTTACTAAGAAAATAGTTCATAATTATTCTATCTTTCGTTAATATGACTTATGTAATTAAATAAGATTCTATTAAGAGAATATTATTAATAAAATATTCTTGGTGGGAAAAATAATACTTTAAGTTCCTTAATGAACTTTTTGAAAATAAAAAGTAATATTGTAATTAAGATAAGTTTTGTAAAAAGGTTAAAATAGATTACTTACAATTTTAAGGAAAGTAAGTATATTTAAAAATACTTTTTTGGTAAAGTATGTTATCATATATTTTTATGAAATTATACTTGCTCAATTACATTAACAAGTTAGCAAGTGAAATTAAAAGAAACTATTTTAATAAATTGAATAAGGATATTATGGGTTTCCAAGAATAAAAACGAATATTATTGTGATAATAACTTTTAAGGAATAAAAAGGATATTACAATATTCAAAATAATAATAATAAGGAATATTATTATTTTATTTTCATCCAACTAAATTATTATATAATTTAGTAAAGTATTCTCTTATGAAGAATAAAAGAGATTTTTCGTAACTTGAGAGGGAAACGAAAATTCTTATTAAAGTTATCGGAATATCCCTTGATAATAATTTGATGAGGTATTTTCGGTGGTCGTTATACCTATCAAAGAAAACCTAACTTAACCAACTCAGTAGAGCGGTAAGCAAGGGTCGATCCCACAGAGACTCGTGTAAATGTGTTATTGCTTAAGTGCCAAGTAACTAATATGGGGGTTTTATGATTTGAATCCTAATCTAAGATGCAGAATAAAACTAACTATGAATGCAAAATTTGATTGTAAATATGTATGAGAGAAATATGTTCAACTAGTTAAATCCATCATAGATATGCTTATTGATCATTGATTCTTTCGATTCTCAATTCCCTTGAATAATCTATTGTGAATTATACTCCTACTAAGGATTATGATTCAAACTTCATAAATAGTTGAAAGAACTAACAGTCTAAACAACCCTAATCATTTAACAACCTAAAACAACGTCTAGATTTAATTAAACGACAGCTTTACGAGTCAAGTTATCAATAGAAACAAACACTTAGAGCAAACAAACATCTAAGTAATTTGTGGATTTATTCCCTTCTACAACTGAATAGCCTGAACGGGTCTAAGCAATTATAGTTTCTACTTTATCTAATCAATCCCAAACGAGCATTAATCAGATTAGTTGTAAATTAACCTAGAAATTCTATTAGTTGGCCAATCTAACAAAACCCTAGAATAATTCTGATTCAATTAAGCACAGGGAATAAAACCTATTCAAGTTGATGAGAATCAATCAAACCTCACAATAATATGCAATCTATGATTTCAATAACTAGTCAAACACAAAGAAATTAGCAATGCATAATTGAATTAAAATCAAACTTACAAAGTTTCAAAGGTTCTTCCTTGAGAGAAAACCCTAGCCTCCAAAGTTATCAAAAGTTATGATAAGAGATAGACTAACAAGAGTTTAAATATGCCTCCCAAAATAATCCTTCAAAACCCTACGATTAAGCTTAAAAGTCGGACAAGATATAATATAAGCCCAAAAAGGTCGAGCCCAATTCTCGGCCCAAGACATCTCCGCGTAGAAAGCCCGATTGCTCGGTCTTGCACAATGCACGGCCGCGCAATTATACCATCCCGCGCAATTAGCCTCGGTTCAGCATTCGGGCGACACTTCAGATGCTGTTTTGAGCCCCTTCGAGTTGGAATTTGGACTCGAAGTAAAAACATGAATTGTATCTCTTTGAATTAGCTTTCCAATGATACCAAATTCAGATCCATCCGAGCACTATAGCTCCCAAACCAAGCCCTTCAAGATAGAGGTGTCGAAACAAGAACTCCAATGCATAGCCCGGATGTAAGCGTTCTTTTCCCACAACTTCTTGGTCCTTAACTCTTCTAATCTTCACTTGTATCACTATAAGCTTCATCAAACTCCTCCATAGTCCACTAAGATCCATCCGATCCACGCTTGTTTACCTAAAGATCTGCAAAACCGAACAAAACAAGCGCAAAACCCGAATTTCCTAGAAAACCTAAAAACCTAAGAACTAGACTAAACTAAGCTAAAACCATGCAAAATAAATATAAATATGCATCCTAAACACTACCTAAATGCAAGCTATCAACTGCGTTGGGGCTAGTCGGTCCTGGCTTATTTGTTGGTTGCCTACAGAATTGGCGGAGATGTCCGTCCCTTCTACAGTTGAAGCACTTCCTAGGATTCTTGGTACAGTTTCGGTTGAGGTGTCCCGGTTCTTTGCAGTTGTGACAGACTATAGAGCCCTTCTTGGTTTTCGAGCCTTGGAATGATTTAGACTTAGTTGGATCGGACCCAGTCTTGCTCTTCTTTGACCAGCCTGAACTTTGTGGAGAGCATGGCCTCTTAAATTTGCCATCCTCCTTTTCATGAGGTTGTCCCCAATCTTCTACCCTTGGTGCGGGTTCCTCGAGCAAGGATTTTGCTATGTGGGCCGCATCCACGTATTCTCCCAACGTCGTGCACTTGTGATAACTCATCAGGGTTTTTATTTCTGGGCTCAGTAATTCATGGAACCGTTGAATTCTCTCTGCCTTGGTGGGGATTTTCTTTGTGGCATCTCCTACTTGGGGTTTAAGCTTTGTTGTTTCAGGTATGCCTGACCCACCAAACTTTTGGTAAGGAACCTTGCAAAACTTCTCTTTTCCCCAAATTGTCCAGAAGTGATCCAACATCTTCGCTTTGAACATTGCCCAGTTCAACCATGGTTGTTCCGACAAGTTTGAACTTTCCCACCATTTTCGTGTTTCTCCCCTTAGCTGAAGGGAGGCAAGGTGCACCTTTTCCACTTCTTTGCACTCAAGCGTGCTTAGGAGGCGCTCCATTTGAAAGAACCATCTGACTATCTCGGGGGTTTATCCCGTACCGTCATAAATGTCTGGCCTCAATGAGGAAAAAGTTTTCAGTTTCTTGTCACACTCTGAGCAAATTATTGATGAAGAAGTCTGAACGATATTATCCTTTGCATTGGTAGTTTGATCTCCCCCCGCTATCTTCTTCATGTAGGGTAATGTTGTTGGAACCATCTCATGAGTGAATTGTTCCCTGTGGACTCTTGCAGCTTCGATCCTTAAAGGACCACTTTCCTCCGTTCTTGGCGGCCAAGGGACGTGTTGAAGTGGGTCTTCTTGATTTTTACCAGAGCGCTTAGACCCTTCATCATTTTCCTGAGGCGGATTGTAAACAAATGTGCTCCTATTGCTGTTTTCGTTAGCGTTTGCCATCTTTTAATGCTGAGATTCTGATATTCTTCTAATGTCTACAAGGAAGGGATGGTTAACAAGGTGCAAGAGGACCATTCGAACTAATAATGGAAAACAAAGGTTGGAATAAATAACGTCGAGTATGGAGGAGTTACTACTTTAATTGAGACGAAACAGAAGAACGTATCCACTAGTTATCTAAATAATGAAGCGACTTTATGGCCCACTAGGCCTACAGGGCAACTTAGCGAATTTATGGTCTACGTCCAAAATATCTTGGTCCTAGCAACTTCTTTTCTAACTTTGTCTATCACCGTGTTGACTTATCGAAAAGGAGGCGAAGAAAAATTCATGACGTGGCTTTCGCATAGCTTTAACATTGTTGGTTAATTCCGTTGACAAACATTAATTATCACGCCAGCTTCTATATATTAGTTGAGCAAATTCCTAAATACTTGTCGATACGTCGGACTAATACATCCTTATCCCTTGTTTTCATTCAACCACATAAGTTCAATGTGGGAATCTTTCTGAGGAATACTAACGTAACGATACCTTAAGAAAAAGGTACAATAGTAATTCTTCTACTTGTACAGTCATCTTAACTAAAGAACGAAATGTTCTTTAAGGGGGTACTAGACCCTTTATGATTTCCTCACAGTTGTGAGTATCTTTCCGTATTAACCTAGGTACTGCCCTAAGCCTTTCCTAGTTTCGAGGACGAAACTAATTTTAAGGGGGTACTATTGTAATATCTGCTAAATTTTAAATAAAATAAAATAGATAATTATCCCAATATTTTTTTTTCTTTCTTTTTCTCTCTAAAGTAGAGAACTTAATAATCTCTATAATCTCATATTAAATTACAAAGAGATTATAAAAGTTTATTTCAATGACAATTAAGAATTTCGGTAAATATATTATGCAAGTCGAATATCTATTTAAATATTTGCTCATAAAAAGAAAGTTAATGATTATCTTAATAAATTATAAAGATAACATCCGCAATGTTCCAAGGTCGTAAAAACCACTATAATATAATTCATAACCCTTTTTCTCTATAACAAGAGAACTTAAATAATTTAAATAAATTAAATTCAATAAAATTCAAGAGTTTTATTATAAGGGTTATAAAGAGATGAAAGGATTTAAATAGAAATGATGCTATGTAAAATTTCGAAATTTCATTCAGTATAAAGATGTACCACAAGGCATTAAAAATACAATGGGAATTTAGTAAAAAAAAAATGCAAGAGCTGGGACTTGAACCCGAGACCTCTTGCATCCCCTTCCCTCACACACACACTCAATCCGCTAGGCTAATGTAATTTGTCTACACATATTACAACTATTTTAATTATAAACCCACATAATTCTTCTTCTTCTTCAAGAGTCAAAGAAGTCTGATTGATTTGACGTAGGTTCAAGGTCATTATTTCCACCCCTTGCTTCTAAAAAACCACCCAAGACCATCATCATCCTTTGGTCATCATCCAACTAACACAATTACAACCAATCCCCATTGATCTTCTCACCTTAGATTGGTCAAAATCAAAAGTTGTGGATCCATGGAAGGGTCCAAATTGGCTATAAAAAGGGCAGAGATTGCAAGGGAAAACTCACACCATCATCTCTTTCTTACTCTCTTGCTAAATTCATTCCATTCAAAGCCAAAAATCCCTAGAATTCCATTTTTTTCAAATCTGATTTTTTTCAAACAAATCCCCAAATTACTCTCTTCCTCCTCCCGTGGCCGCCCAAGCACCACCATCACCTGGCCGGACCACCACCGTCCTCGCACGAGCCCGCCGCCGCCCAGGAGTCGCTTCGCCGGAGCTCGCCCCCTCGCCTGCTGTAGTCCGTCGTTCACGTCCTGATGTCCTCTCTGGCTTATGCGTACAACAAAGAAGGAGAAGGAAGGAGTTAGAAGAGTTGGGCCTAATTAATTTTGGGCCCAATTCATTAATTAAAAACCAGATTACCTTACCCATTTCATGACAAGGAGAAAGCAAGCCCATTTCCGCCCATCTCGAAATCCGAGCCCAAATTCCATCTCGTCTTCGCTTGGTATAATTTCCCGACTTATATTGTAATTATAAATATTTATAAAATATTTTTTTCTCACATTTATATGATAATTACTTAATTAAATTGAATAAAACTAGCTTGCATGTTAGTTTATAAAAATATCCCTAGACATGGAATAATTTCAAATAAATTATAATGTTAATATATGTGACTTTTAAACATGAAAAGTATGTTTTAAAAATATATTAGCTTGGTTGTATTTTATTTAATGAATAAAAAGAACTATTGCAAGTTGATGGAAAATATTATCTTAAGACTAGTTATATAGAAAAAGGCTTGCATGTTCCTTTAAAAATCATATTATAAAGATAGAGATAATATGAAGAAGATATTCATATCATAAGATAATTTTATATGATTAAGTTAAAGGCTAAAAAGATAAATTAAATAAGGTGCATGTGTTTTTATATAAAGAAATACATTATATTAAACATGGGAAAATTATTAAATAAAAATAGTGGATATATATTAAGAGTATGTTATATACATAATTAATAGCATAAAATTGTAAGCATGTTAGTTTGTTAAAAGATATCTTATATAAGAAGATATAAAAGATAAGAAAAGATATATTAAAGATTTTACAGTAATCATAGATGAAAAATATTAAATGAGATCTTGTTAGTTGAGAGGAGAAGATAAATTAATTAAATAAAGTATTGAGGATTCCTTATATGATATTGAAGTACAATGTGCAAGACATGTTTATATTAATAATATTAAAGAGCTCTTATAAAAAGTATTTTTATAAAATTACTAGCATAAAGGTTGTAGCTTTTATATTAAATATTACTTTTATAGAGAAATAATTTTCTACAAGTTATAATGTTGAATGTCTCTAGGTGTAGAGATTGCCATAGATATAGTTTTAATAATAAAAATATAGTAGTGGAAATAAATTCTTATATCATATGATAATAAGGATAAGACATAATTATTTTAAATAAATTGTAAGGAACTCTTATAAAAATATTGCTACAAAAATTGTAGCACATGAACTATAGTTTGATATTAAATATTGTTTTTATAAAGGGATGATATTAATTATATAACACATTAGATTACCTATCTCTAATTGTAGAGAATGACCAATATATGCATACAACTATATTAATAATAGCTATTTTACTAGAGTTATCATTTAATAAAAAAAAATGAGTTAAGCTATCTCTAGGTGTAGAGATTTCCTACAAGACATAAGTTATAATATGAATATAACATTTGTAATCTTAAATTGATATATTATGATATTATATAGTTATGAGGATGACTTGCATGAAAAGATATGGTAAGATATAAAAAGATATTATTTTGTGACCTAAGATATCGTAATAGTATACTATAAGTATAAAGTAAGATAATTATAAGCCATGATCATGTATTATGTAAACTATAAGATATGGAAAGAAATTTGGAAATAAATAAATTAGATTAATTTAATATTATGTTAGTTTTTGGAAAGCTTACTTTACAAAGTAAATGGAAAGTTCTAAATATGGAAATTTACTAAGAAAATAGTTCATAATTATTCTATCTTTCGTTAATATGACTTATGTAATTAAATAAGATTTTATTAAGAGAATATTATTAAAAAAATATTCTTGGTGGGAAAAATAATACTTTAAGTTCCTTAATGAACTTTTTGAAAATAAAAAGTAATATTGTAATTAAGATAAGTTTTGTAAAAAGGTTAAAATAGATTACTTACAATTTTAAGGAAAGTAAGTATATTTAAAAATACCTTTTTGGTAAAGTATGTTATCATATATTTTTATGAAATTATACTTGCTCAATTACATTAACAAGTTAGCAAGTGAAATTAAAAGAAACTATTTTAATAAATTGAATAAGGATATTATGGGTTTCCAAGAATAAAAACGAATATTATTGTGATAATAACTTTTTAGGAATAAAAAGGATATTACAATATTCAAAATAATAATAATAAGGAATATTATTATTTTATTTTCATCCAACTAAATTATTATATAATTTAGTAAAGTATTCTCTTATGAAGAATAAAAGAGATTTTTCGTAACTTGAGAGGGAAACGAAAATTTTTATTAAAGTTATCGGAATATCCCTTGTCAATAGGTCGAATTCCCGTTCCATGTCGTGAAACAACGTTTCCGCTCTTTCACTTAATCCGTTATCGTCAAAGCAAAGGCAAGTGGAATTTCCCCTTGTGCCCTTTTATATCCGTCTACATGATATTTCTCGATGTTGGGAACGACTTGTATGTCTCAATAAAAATGAACCTAGGAAATATTGAATGCTAGAAATAACGACCCATTGTTAGCATAGTTGCTTTATATTCTCGTAATAGGATTATATATGCTAGTGTGGTTATTATCTTGATTGCTTGTGGTCTCGCTCAGAGATTTACTTTGAATAAACTAGAAAGGGGTGCGGGATAGCCGACGCCTTTATATAACCTTACTAAGTCGTACGTCCATACGACTTTCGGGATCATGATCTCCATCCGCTCCGATTGCAAGGAGGGATTGTGCGCACTCTAGCTAAGTGTCGGGGAGTTGAAGTTCTCCCTCGGGTGGCTCGGATTATCCGTGTCCCACCACTCTCTATTAAAAATCATTAACAAAGTCGAATATCTTTCGTCACTATATAAGATAAGTGCTAATGCACATTTAAGATACCAAAACCGGACCGGTCTCAAATGATCGATCCGGCTCTCGGTCCGCTCAGGGCGCGAGAGGTTTTTACTTGTATGAATTAATAAACGTTCCCAACACACTTCCGAAATCCTAAAGAAGTCTACAATCTAGTAGTTCTTCTATCGCTTTGAGAGTTATCTTCGTCTAAGATATACTCTTCTTTGAAAATCCTTGTTCTTCCTTCGCCTTCACTTCACGCCTTGCTAGGGTTCCTGGATTCTGACATAATTCGCGAGGGGCGATAGAATGCCGGTTGTTTTGCGCATAATTTATATATATATATATATATATCGTTTAGTGCGCGTAATTTGCCCTTGATTATATAGCGGTTGTTTTGCGCACCATCACAACCCCTTGGCTCGGTGCCCTCATTCCACGAGGGCAACGAGACAATAAACAGGTGCGCCAACTTGCATAAGATACTTGCACTTTATCGGTTATAGCCATGTAACGCGATCCAAATCCTGGATCGGGTGGAGAGCGCGCACTTTGCCAAGGGAATTAGGGTTTCACCCCCTAAATTCGAGATTAGGCACCAACCCAGAGCCTCGCTCGGGTTGCACACATTTTAGAGTTAGGACCTCGTCCTTTAGAGAGTTAGCGAACCTCGTTCGCTTAGAGAGTTAGGACCTCGTCCTTTGAGAGTTAGTGAACCTCGTTCGCTTAGAGAGTTAGGACCTCGTCCTTTTGAGAGTTAGCGAACCTCGTTCGCTTAGAGAGTTAGGACCTCGTCCTTTTGAGAGTTAGCGAACCTCGTTCGCTTAGAGAGTTAGGACCTCGTCCTTTGAGAGTTAGCGAACCTCGTTCGCTTAGAGAGTTAGGACCTCATCCTTTTAGATTGTCAAGACCTCGTCCTTTAGATTGTCAGGACCTCGTCCTTTAGATTGTCAGGACCTCGTCCTTTTAGATTGTCAGGACCTTGTCCTTTAGATTGTCAGGACCTCGTCCCTTTAGATTGTCAAGACCTCGTCCTTTAGATTGTCAGGACCTCGTCCCTTTAGATTGTCAGGACCTCATCCTTTAGATTGTCAGGACCTCGTCCTTTAGATTGTCAAGACCTTGTCCTTTTAGATTGTCAGGACCTCGTCCTTTAGATTGTCAGGACCTCATCCTTTTAGATTGTCAAGACCTCGTCCTTTAGATTGTCAGGACCTCGTCCTTTTAGATTTTCAGGACCTCATCCTTTAGATTGTCAAGACCTCGTCCCTTAGATTTCCATTTCCAGCCCCGCGGATGCCAAGGGCGAACCCCGTGGCGCCGCACAGAGACTGCGGCTAAGCCCGCGCACGCCAAGGCTAACCCTGTGGCGCCGCACAAAGAGTGCGGCTAAGCCCGCGCATGCCAAGGCTAACCCCGTGGCGCCACACAGAGACTGCGGCTAAGCCCGCGCATGCTAGGGCTAACCCCGTGGCGCTGCACAGAGACTGCGGCTAAGCCCGCGCACGCCAAGGCTAACCCCGTGGCACCGCAGAGAGATTGTGGATAACTAAAGAGGGAAGAGGACGCACTTACTTTATTACCCGGGAGTAGGTCGGATAGGGAGAGCACTTTCCGCAGATGGCGCCAGTGTTGAAACCCGAAATAAACCGCATTATAAACAAGATTATAATAAATGCTAACTCTCGGGATTTCGTACAACCAAACGGTTTTCGTACGTAGATTATTCCTCCTTCCTGCCCTCCAGCTGATTGTTTTGTAATCCTCATTACAATTAAAGTCATTTGGACTTTATACCGTAAATAGCGCGATCTCACCTGGAGATCAAGCACATCGAATCTAGGTACAGGAAAAGATTCCTAACCCGCAGAGGTTTTTCGATCCTTACTTTAATCCCACCTTCCTTCTATTTATAGCAAACTGGCTTAAGATGTTTGCTCAGTTAACCGATGTGGGAGCCTATTTGAAACGAGAATGCCATAACAAAAGCTAAACAAGTAGCTTGCATGGGTGCATGGGAATATATGCACGTAATATGGGCTCTTGAAATTTGTAGATCTTTTCTAGGGGCCGATTTAATATTTCTACTATTGGGTTGAGTTATGTGTTACTCCATGGGCCAAGCCCATTTGCATTTCCATGTAGATGATAATGCACACAACCGCATATGACAGTGTACATCAATTATATACCAACATCTATATATATATATGTATATATCGTTTAGTGCGCGTAATTTGTCCTTGATTATATAGTGGTTGTTTTGCGCACCATCAGTTAGGGATATCCAAACCCGGTTAACCACGGGTTTGGTTAATCATCTTTCGATTAACCACTATTTCGGTTAGTCAAGTATGAACCGTAACCGACCCGTATAAATCGGTTAACCTAGAGTCGGTTAACCAAGTTTTCGGTTCGGTTTTTACCGGTTAACCAACAACCACCAAAATGCTACATTCTAATATTCTATGCTAAACAAACTGACATGTTGTAGTGTTGTACACATAAACATCAGACAAGTTCATACAAGGGTATATTTCACAACCCGTTAGTACATTTGAATGTAATAAATACTATACACTTATACAAAAGATAACAACAATAAAATAAGTAACATAAGCATTAATAATTTAATACCATACACACAAAGATAATAGGTCTACTGAAGTCTGAAGGTTACATATATAACGACCTACTACCTGCTACTGCTAGTTCAATTATGAGTAACAACCCCATGGATAACCTATACATTATATGCTAAGGTAAATGATTAACAAAATCACCAAAGCATTCTGTTAGTTCAATTATGACTAACAACACATGGATAATAATAACTATATATTATATGCTAAGACAAAACAGAGGTGTACTCCTTTCTCCTGTAGGCAAAAAGATCCAAAATATGTCCAAAAAGGCATAATATTTGCAATTCCATCTTCATTCTTTTTAAATAGAAGTATGATCATTCTTCATCAAGAGCATTCGACTCATCAATATGGATTATTGGCTGTTCTAAAACCAATTCTTTCATACCTATGAATTTAGATAAGACAAGAGACATAATTAATTAATTTGTATTCTAACAATTAATAGATAACCATATAAAATAAGGGGAAGTGATTGCAAAAATATGGTATTTGTAACTAACCTTCTTCCAACAACTTCTCCAACTCAGGTAAGCTCTCTTCTACTGTAATAGAATCTATAGAACTGCGAATCCAATCTTGGGTGCAAACTAGAGCTTCCACGATTCTTGGTGTCAATGAAGTGCGAAAAGAGTCCACCACACGACCTCCTGTATTGAATGCAGATTCATAAGCAACACTTGTAACTAGTATGGCAAGCATGTCTCGAGCTATCATGGAAAGAATAGAGTATCTATTTTTCTGATATTTCCACCATTGCAGAACATCAAAATCAACATCATCTTGCTCACATTCATCGGCCAAATACTTATCTAGCTTATTTTTCTTCTCAGTAGTTTCGATTGTCCCCATTTTCATCATATACTCCATCTTTAGGAGCTATTGGACATCCATTATTTCTTCATCTTCACCATAAGAATCCAGAGACGCTGCTGAAGTATTGATAGTAGATGCTTGTACAATCTTTGGTTGAGGCATTGAGGATTTATAAGCATCAAATAAGGACCTTAATGTGAGCTTAATCCGCGAAGAAAACATTTCAGCCTTTTCACTATCATATGAATTGTTGACCACCCACTTAGTGTAATTCCACTTCTGCCTTGGATCAAGAACTAAAGCAATATACAACAGGATATTCAGCTTATCAACATTTTCCTAGTACTTGTCAAATTTAGCTTTCATTTGTGTTGACATAAGCCTCATGCTTGAATCATTGCTTGTACACTTCTTGGAAATCAGAAACCCAACTCCAAATATCTGAGGAATATAATAATTTCTAGTAACATAGCGACTTCCTGACAGTTTTAGAGTAGCATCATAGAAGATCTTTAATATAGGCACAAAACACTTGACTTTCTCCCAATCACTATTACAAGGTGGACCATCCAATTTTGTAAACTCTTTCACAAACTGAGCATCCTTTAATTTCAGGTTATCAAAAGCCTTTCTAAATTTTAAAGCAGATTCAATCATCAAGAAAGTAGAGTTCCATCTAGTATCTACATCAAGACAAAGAAGACCTTTGTATTCAATTTCCTCTTCTTCAACACAAGCTTTAAACCTTTGAAGTCTAGCCGGAGAAGATCTCACATAACGAACAACAACCCGAATTCTCACAATGGATGCATTTAGGTCTTTCAAACCATCCTTCACCACTAAATTCAGAATATGTGCACCACACCTTACTTGCAAATGTTTACCTTCTAACACACCACCATCCTAGTGATTAATTCTTTTTTTTTCAAATACTGAATAGCCAATTCATTAGGACTTGTATTATCTAATGTAATTGTCAAAACCTTTTTCAAGCCCCATTCATTTAAACACTTCTCAGCAACCCTATTAATCAGCTCCCTAGAATGACCAGCTATGGGACAGAAATTAATAATTCTTTTATGCAATTTCCAGTCATCATCAATAAAATGTGCCGTCAAGGCCATGTAACACAGATTTTGACGAGATGTCCAAGTGTCAGTAGTAAGACAAACTCTAGAAGACAATTTACGAAGAGAACAAGCCAGTTTTCTCCTTTCCTCAATGAAAAGACCATAGCAATCCCTAGTTATAGTTTGTCGGGATGGCGTAAGAAACTCGGGATTGAGAGCTTTAGAATATCTATGAAATCCTTCACGCTCTACAATTGTAAAAGGAAGCTCATCTATAATAACCATTCTAGCAAGTTCTCTTCTAGCATTTTCTTGATCAAACTTCCACAACTTTGGAATATTCACCACTTAGAGCATTTCCATCTTCACCAATAATAGTTTTGGACTCAAAGGCAATTAGTTTCTGTTTTCTGTCCAAATTACTTGGATACCTACGACATCTTTCTAAGTGATTTTTCAGACTACTTGTCCCATTCTGAGGTGTAGAACGAATTAACGTCGAACAATACTTGCATTTCATACTACCTATCACTACAGTTTTATCAAAATGAGCCCAATATTGTGATTTTGGTGCCTTATCTCCCTTATCAGGTTCATCAATACTTACAGTGGGATTTTGCTTTCTTTTCTTTTTCGAGTTTGATGCAGACGCAAGTGTAGAGACAAAGCCAGATCCACCCACTTCCTTGTTTGTATCACTAACTTCTACCACATATCTGCAAAAAAAGGAAATTACATTGTACTTAAGAATCAGTTGTTTTGTGTTTGAGTAAAGAAAATAGCTAGAATATTTTTTTCTTCTCGAAAAAAACAAAAAAGGAATAAATTACTTATGGTTGTCGGTTTCTTGGAGTAAATTCTGCTGTCCTTCTTCAGTGGACTTCATGGTGGACTTGGTCAGCTGGAGTTTTTTGCTGTAAAAAGTGGAATTTTACAGTAAAGGGTGAAAGTGATAGAGGGGAATAAGGAGAAGGAAGAGGGAGCTTGGAGAAGCGGCATGGAAGTGTGACGGTGTGACCTAGTGAAAAACGAAGGAACACAAGGGTTTTGTTTCTACTTTTTACAAAGTGGATGGGACCCACCAAAGGAAAACAGAAAAAAAAAAGAAATGGAGTTTGTAGTTTGTAAGATCTCATATTCTCTCAAGTCTCATCTACCAATGCCCACCCCCACCAACTTAAAATATTAGATTTATTAGTTAAAAATATAAATGGAAATATAAAGTGAGAACATAGGCATTGTGCAGGCGGAGGATCGAACTTAGGGGCTTTTAGTATACATAAAAATATTCAATCTCACATTCCTATTAGAATATAAGTAGTTGTATAAATATTTTAAAAAATTATAAAAATATATTTCGGTTCCCCGGTAATATCAAAACCCCGAACCAAAACCTAACTGAAAAACCGAAATTATTTTCGGTTTGGTTAACCAAACCGAAATTATTTTCGGTTCAGTTAACCAAACCGAAAAATGTCGGTTTTTCGGTTTCGTTTAAGTTTGAACAGTCCTACCATCAGTTGCTTAAAGCTAATTCAATTGCTTCGTTCTCGGATATTTCAATGTAATCCATACTTCCTAGTGCTTCTGCTAACTTATTATTCTTCCTATTTTTGCATTCATTAGCATAATGCCACGTTTCTCCACATGCCCAACACTTGCAATTTCTTTTCTTTTCAGGGCAGTAAGAGGCTTTCCTAAAAAACCTTCTTTTCTTAATAAACGGTTTCTTATAATATTTCTTATGATATTTCTCTCCTCTTTGTTTGTTGAAGCTTTTCTTTCTATAATTCTTTCTTCTTTGATTATCTCTTCTATCACACCCCCATTCATTTGGTAAATCCCAGCATGGTAGAAATTTTCTCTTCATTTGTTGTGTTCCTTTTACTTCTCGACATTTCTTTTCTACCCATCTTTTTATAAATTTCGTTCTATTACCCAGAGACTAGAGTATCTCTAGAATTATACCTATTTTTCCATTCATGGTATCGATCACTAATTTCTTCATTAATAGGTTTTGGGAGTTTGTCGAAGAGCATTTGAAGATTAGTTTGATTTTCTCCTATCTTGTAATAGTAATGTTCGAATTCAGAGAGATAGTTGTCCAAATATCTCATATTATAGATTTCAAGAGTGTTTAACTTTCTTTGCCACTCGATAAACTTTTTGTCAATTTCTTCTCTTTCTCCAACAAACTCTTCGTCTATAGTTTCACATAATGTGGTAAATATTTCTGATGGAGATTCTTTTGTTCTTAAACTTTCTTTATACTCTTCAGGTATTCCTTCATACCAATCAGCTACTATACCATACAGACTATGTTCTATGTACTTTAAAAGGTTTGAGGATCTCCAATTTGTATTTAGGTTTAAGACGCTCATCATGCTTTTCTTCCAAAAATCCAATACTTCTTCTCGTCTTCTTATGCCATAGATTTAACTTATATCCAGTTTCACCTATTGGTTCTAAAGTGAGTTCTTTTTTATTAGGTCGATGATTTGGCATAATCCTTACTCCAAATCTAGCCGTTTTTTCTAAAAACTCTTTAGGTTTAACATTGGGCCTTTGATAGCTACATGATCCTTCTTCATATTTTTTATAGTAGGATCTGTTTGCCTCATTTGTCTTTTCTAACATTATAGGTGTTATCTCTTCCTCAACTTCATTAAAATCTAATACCTTTTTACCAACAATTTTATCTACTCATCTTTTGACTTCGTTAATGGGTATTGTTTTCATATCTTTTAATTTTATTAATCCCATTTGTTGATACATTTCTTCTTCTTCAGTACCATATTCAGATTTTTCGCTACTTGTAATACAAGATTCTTCCATGATATTTTCTAGTAACTTAGAGTTATTCTCTATTTCATGATTCATCATCTTCAGGTTCGGTTTTCTTTTCAATTTTTAAGTTAGGGACAGAGAATGTTTTTGATGAGTTTTGATTTTGAAATGGATACTTATGTGGAAACAGAGTCGGTCTTTTACCTACTATTGTTTTAGTAATAGCACATTGGTGTCTAATTTCGTTAGTAAGTGCAATAGCAATTTTTTGGTTTTCTTCTAGGTGGATTTTTTGGACTAAAGTAAGCTCTTCTCTAATTTTTTGGATTTTCTCACTTACTCTAAAAATACAACTTTTTAAATCTGCAATATCGTCGACAATGGTGTTTAATATAGCTTCATAATGTTTTTCGCCAATGTTTAGATGTTTAATATGTGGAGATTCTCGATTAGGACATTTATCGGAAATTTTCAACTTGTCGATTTGATAATTTGTCGTCTATAATAGTGTTTAGTATGGCTCTGATGCCAAATTACAAGACCTATATTAATTTAAGAGATACTAAGACAAACTCAGATAATAGACACTTGATTAAAGCTAATATTTTTAAATTTAAGGATACTTTTTAATATTTTTTAAAATTTACTAATTAATTTTATAATTATCTAAGAATAACGGGAACGAAATATAAATACTATAAATAAAAGGAAAAAAACTGTAAATAACTAAATAAAAACCGGGCCGCTGAAAAAAAGTATAGGGCCGCTAAACACATCCCAAAAATGAATCAAAAATAAAGATAAGCAAAAGTTATTTTTAATATTACATGTTCTTTTTTTAGTGTCAGAATTCAGTCAATTCACCATGATCACACCACAAGATCACACAAGTGAGCAAAAAGCCAACAGAAAAATAGAGAGGCTTCTTCTTAGTGTACCCCCTCTCTTCCTCGTTCCCTCTCGTCTGCTTCTTCTTCTCTGCCCTCTTCTTCGTTTCCCTCTCCCTTCTAAACTTCGCCCTCATCTACAGCCTCTGATCTCTGATTTCCCCTATTCATGCTCATTCGGCTGCCAGATTTGTTTATGTAACTTTTCTGGAAATTTCTCATTTGATCGGTAGGATTTTTTTCCCCTTTTTTCAATTGTTCATTGTTCATGTTTCTACTGTTTGTCGCTTATCAGCATGCTAGGGTTTCAAATTCTGGTGGTTTGCTTGCTCTTCAGCTTCGAGGTTGATTTGGGGGTGCTCTTGTTGTGGATCTGTTAGGGGGATATTGCTTTACTTTAGTGATGATGTTTTTCTGGTTGGATTTGTTGTTTGATTTCCTTACCATCTGTGATTTTTGTTTTAAAAAAGTTGCTACATTTCTGTAGAAAAAAAAAAAGGTTCAATTGACTTACTGGCGATCATGGTCAGAAACTCTCATTATTTCATCTTCCTTATCCCACACCACATGTTGGAAAAGAACAAAAAAGTTCTTTCCCCCGAAATAGACACAATAAGCTTTCGTTTTTTGGATGATTGTCTTTTGATAATTTTTATGATTGGCATCCATAAAACCCTCTTCTTGTAACTTTTGCCAACCATATTTGCTTTCCAGACCTGAAAAATTAGCTAGCCATTCGTATTGTGACTGTCACTTGTGTTGTTTTTCTTTTGCAAATTGAGTTCTGCTGATTTTATATTTTCCTTTTATCTGGTCAAATAGATGTCTGTTTAAGCGAGCAAGCAGCTCTTCCCCGACAAATGGCTTCGATTGGGGTGGATTCCACCTCTGGTTTGAGAGAATCTAGTGGCCATCGTGTTGATGAGCTCCCGGAGGAACTGAATGATATGAAAATCAGAGATGATAAGGTATATTTTGGGTTCTTCATGCTTCAATCTCACTTGATTATGTTGTTATGTACTGGTTTATCACAACAGCAATGAATTTTCAGGACATGGAGGCCACAGTGGTTGATGGAAATGGCGCAGAAACAGGTCACATAATAGTCACTACAATTGGTGGAAAAAATGGTCAACCGAAGAAGGTATGAAGCCTGCCATAAACAATTCAATTTTTTACTTTGATATGGGCTTCAGAAGATAGTTTTTTTTAATAATTTGGATGTCTTATATATTTTTGTAATACCTTGCTTCAATTCAGACTATTAGTTACATGGCTGAGCGGGTTGTTGGACAAGGTTCTTTTGGAGTTGTCTTCCAGGTAGGATTTGACTTTCAATCTGTGGAGAGACTGTCTCATTATCTTTGTCTGATTAAGTGATTATTAATTATCAATTCTGACGAATGGAGTCATTTTTGTTCAGGCCAAATGCTTAGAGACTGGCGAAACTGTTGCCATCAAGAAGGTTCTTCAGGACAAGAGATACAAGAACCGTGAGCTGCAGACTATGCATCTTCTTGACCACCCTAATGTTGTTTCTTTGAAGCATTGTTTTTTCTCAACAACTGATAAGAAAGAGCTCTATCTGAATTTGGTCCTTGAGTATGTCCCTGAAACCATTCACCGGGTTGTCAAACACTACAGTAAGATGGGCCAGTTGATACCTTTGATATATGTAAAACTTTACACATACCAGGTAAAATTGCAGTGTTCTTAATAAGTACAATTTTGAATTATATGAAGTAAAGACTTCAAGGTGATGTAATAAAATTCTGTTTGTTATGGGCAGATATTCAGGGCATTGTCATACATACATCGTTGCATTGGTGTGTGTCATCGGGACATCAAACCACAAAATCTTCTGGTATGCTTATCTATTTATCCTAAATACATACAACCCCATTTGGGAAAGAGAACACACAACCAGTACAACGTCATTAAGAACTAGTAGGTTAACCTTTGAGGTAAATTCTTTGTGTACAGGTAAATCCACACACTCATCAGCTCAAAATTTGTGACTTTGGAAGCGCAAAAGTCTTGGTATATGCCGTTTGCACATTTTCTACTTGAGTTGAAGTGCAACATTATTAAAATGGATTTGAAAATGGAATACCTGCTGATTTGACAGGTAAAAGGGGAACCAAATATTTCATACATCTGCTCTAGATATTACAGAGCCCCGGAGCTGATCTTTGGAGCAACTGAGTACACCACAGCCATTGATATCTGGTCTGCTGGTTGCGTACTTGCTGAGATGCTTCTTGGACAAGTAAGCTACTGAAATCTGTGTTTCATGTTTCTTGCAGTGCATTGGATAATTTTGCATTCTAATAGAGTTTGCTTATATCAAATTTGTCTCAGCCCCTATTTCCTGGAGAAAGTGGAGTAGACCAGCTTGTAGAGATAATAAAGGTATTTATTCCTGAATTTACTATCTCATAAGTAATAACTACAATTTTTTATTCAGCTGTGCAAATAGAATAGTAGAGGAGGCATCTATTCTATTCTGCTATGTGCTTCTACATGTCCGGTAGTACAACTTTGAGTTGGGAGCTAAACTAGGATGGTTCCTAAGCTTTTATTATAGTCAGATGGTGGATGCAATTGTCCATTGCCACCTTTTTGTTCTATAAATTCTTTATTTTGAGTCCCTTGAGTAAATCATCCTAACATTTTGCAGGTGCTAGGCACACCAACAAGGGAGGAAATTAAGTGCATGAACCCTAACTACACAGAATTCAAATTTCCTCAAATCAAAGCTCATCCATGGCACAAGGTATATCTGGATCAATATGAAATACACAAACAAACTTTATTTATTTTTTTGGTCGAAACACAAACAAACTTTATTTTTTACTGTACTATTGTGGTATTTTGTCACATAACTTCCTGCTATAAGAAGAGAAAAGCTCTACTAATAATGTATTATTTTTACTTCCAGATATTCCACAAACGCATGCCTCCTGAAGCTGTAGATTTGGTCTCAAGATTATTGCAGTATTCTCCCAACTTACGGTGCCAAGCTGTAAGTTGAGGATTTTGCTTTGGATTTTGAACTGTTTGATAGTTTCGAAGTCGTTATGATTTTATTATCCAGGTTTCTGTGCTTTATTCTATTGTAAAGTATTCTATGTTAAGATTGTTAGCTGTATCTCCTGATATGCAATGCTGTGAGTACTGAAAATAATACTGAAAACTAAATATTGATTTTAAGAGGTAGTGTGAGAATATCAGAATACTGTCCCGAAGTAGAAGCTACTTTTGGACAGTACTTTATATTCTTATAAATTATTTTCAAATATTGTACTCATGTATAAACAGAATGTCCAATCATATAGACAAGATATTCTTTTAGCTTGAAATGTGTATGAACTATGAAGTTTTAGTACTTGTAAAATAGAATATTAGGTGTGTTCCAATAGGAACTGACATGCCTAAGCATAAAACTAAGAAAGCCTAATGATTCGGTGGGTTGATTTGAGATCATACTCTTCTTTTTTCCTTCCTTCTGCCACAGCATGCTCTTTTTTACATGAAATGTGTTCAAAGAAGATGGTTTTATGTAATGTGCAGTTGGATGCTCTGGTACATCCTTTCTTTGACGAACTACGTGATCCAGCTACCCGGGTGCCAAATGGGCGCTACCTTCCACCACTTTTCAACTTCAAACCTCATGGTACAAGTTTATGATCCATATCATTTTTTTTTCATATTTTGCATACCTTAGCTGAAATAACAATCTAATTTGGGAACTTCTAACATGGTGGCCAATAATGTGCAGAGTTGAAGGGGGTGCCAGCTGAGACACTTATGAGGCTGATTCCAGAGCATGCAAGAAAGCAATGCCCGTTCCTTTGTTAGTGATAAGAGCCATCGAATTTGATGTGATCATCAAAGAAGCTATCTTGGCGTTCCTTGGTGATCATTTATTCTCACCCCCATCAAAATATCCTGTAAAAGCAGCGCTAGAGAGTATATTAGAGACTGCTCGAAAGTCTTAATGCAGAATAATAAGACCTTCTGATGATCTTTCTGGCTTGCCTACGTATCCTCAATGATGGTTTATGTTTAGGTAGACGACGTTTAGCTGTTTCTCAGCAGCCCCTGCTTGTTTGTTCATCAGACTTCAGATAGCAAATTCCCACCTCAACATGGGTTGTAGATTTTCAAAGGTGTACAAGTAATAGTAACTCAGTGATAGTTTATGTGAGTAACTACAAGAATGTTGTTTCTTTAGTTGAAAACACTACGCTTGTATTTGTGATCACTGCAGTGGAATAGTTCTAATTGCTATTTGGCAAGTTTTTAATGATGTTTTAATGTTGATAGTCTTCCAAAACTGAAAGCAAATTCTCTTTAAATTCTGGGTTTCTTAGATTAATATGAATCAGACTGTTAAAAGAAAATTGTAGCCTTTCAGGAGGAAGACACTAATATTTGCTTCTGAGATTGTTTGAGAGTATCTATGACCAGGTATACCAAGACGGCAAGATCTGGGTTATCCAAATCCATAATTTTTTTTTATACCTGCACTATGGGTTTAAATCGTTTTCCGTTGAAATGATCTAGTGCCTTTTGGTCATGTTGTTATCAAAGCTGACAAGATGAGACAGAAACTTCAGTAGCAAACTTCCATGACATTTTGGATACACATAATCAAGACCAGCACTCCCAAGGCAAAGCACAAAGACTGAAGTGTGACTATAATAGCACCCAAAAAAAAAAAAACAAGGCACAACAAGAACCCGGAAACTACAAATTTTCAGAGAAAACACAAGAGGGCAGACAACAATAATGTATAGAAACATAAATTTCAAAAGTCGTATAAAATTCTGTATTTATTTCACCATTTGGACCACAACACACTTCTCGTCTTCTTTTCGCCACAATACCCCTTACAGCAGCCAATGGCAAATGCAGAAGAAACAGAAGACGAAACTCAAAAAGACGATCAGAAGATCACCATTAAATAATGCTAAGACATGGAAGCGAGTACCTCCAACAAGGAAGCTGCAAATTGCATCTGGGTTTCCTCGTCTATAGTTGAAAAGAGAGGAACGTGTACAAACAGTGACTTTATCCCATTCTGCTCTGCAAATCTGAGGGAATGGTAGTATACATAGTTGCACACAAATCTCCCTGCATCCACTGATGTTATTACCTCGTATCCTTTCTTTGCCAGTGCTATGGCAATCTCGTCCACAGGGAGAGAAGTCTACATTTTCAGGAAACAAGCAGCTTGTTAAGAGCGAAAATATAAAGAATAAGACAGAAATATAGAGTGCATAACAAATACAGGCAACCAAGATCAAAGAAATTATTTTACCCCTATTCTTTATCAAAACATAAACAAATTTTCTTTTTTTTCACACTATCTCAGAAATTAACATTTTAAAACCTTCTTTTAATATCACTCCTCAAATATCAGGTATACATCTGTTAGATCCAGAATGTTCATACTAGGCTGGATTTGTCAGAAAATCAAATTCAACAGTTAAACACCTTATACTCTATCATATCATATATCTTTAAACAACACACTGAGTATAAATCCAAATGCATCATATTTACTTATTTAGTCATATTGTCCAGTTCATTTAGCAATGAGAAAGTCCATCGCCACTAGGTCCTAAAATGAAGTAGTTCATTGCTTGTTGATAGTTTTCTGTAGATTGCTGACATTTTTAAGTTACAAAACCAGTAACAGCAAGAAATGGGGCTGATTTTGCACAAGGATAATAATTAGAAACAAATAAGAATCTGAATTACACTGTGACCTGTAGTTATGACAAGCTATATTAGTAAACTTCTCATTGATGGAATAGATTTCAAAAGAAGCAATGAACCAGCAGACTAAGACCACAAGAAAATCACACCCATGTGCAAAAAATTACAAGGAGATAAAGAAAATCCATTTACCTCTCGTGTCCTGGAGATCGTCCCATCTGCAGGAATGATGGGCACTTTCTGCACATTATAAAATTGAGGATTGTTTAATCGAAACTGCCAATGACAAAGTTTACTTGGTAAACCAAGAAAAGCACAACTTACATGAGGTTTCCATCCCATCTCATCAGGGCAACGGAATGTAGCTTCATTTACAGCTTGTTGCTCAATAGCAAACCTTGTAGCGCCACTATTGACTCCAAAGTGTAGCTGCATTCATGTATTGAGAAACTGATAAGACTCTGTATTAATTATCTAAGAGCCTCAAATCCACACTACATAAGGCAACTTTAGTTAGGCTGTGTTTGTCACTTCATTCATTTAGCTTATAAAGCTCATAGCTTATAAGTGAGCCGGTTTTCATGAACAAGTAGTAATAATTTATAGCTATTAAGTATTTTTGTCTAATTTTTTATATGATAGCGTATCAGCTTGCATGTCAAAAATACACCTTTGATCCAATAAAGTCACGAGACTAAAATTTGATAGCAGTCCAGATATGTCAAGAGTTGTTGAATGCAAAAGTAGCTGAAATTCTCTACACATGGCGGCTTTAGAACAACTGACCCAAATAATTTTGCTGTTACTTGATGAATCAGATTCCTTGTTGCTGATTGCTGATTGCAATGTCTGGTAAAGAGGAACAAGTGCTCCTTGCCCTGCTGTCTCAAGAATGTTGCAGCTTCCAAGACTCAGGCCTTGTGGCAATCCTCTCTTCTCCGTATACTCTTTGAGATTATGGACAACTGTCTCGGTTGGGTTCTCAGAAACGCCATGAAATTTCTTAAAACCGGTTAAGTGAACAGTCACCTGAGATGGAGCTTCTGACCCCATTTCCAATACCTAAGATGCTGTTGATAACTAAACAGTGCCAGCCAAAATGCCAAATAAATGCTGCATCAGACAAAGATTAGCTTAATTAACTACACAAAATCATGTTATGACTTATGAGGCAACAGAATTAACATTGCATAGTAGAAATAGCAATTTGCAGCTTGTTTATTGAATACGAACAACTAAACACATGAATCAGCACATAGCCATTGAAATTCTTGCAAGGTACTTAGCCACTTCAGTCTTATAGACATCTACAGCTCATTTCTGCACATGATAATTTAGTTATATGCCACTATGCTCAGCAAATGAAGCCAAATTAAAGACAAGATGAAAAAAAAAACAGTGGATGAGACAGTAGTAAACTTGAGGATGTTCAGATACGGATGCCAAAGAGAAGAAGGGAAAAAAAAATGCTTGTCAAAACCCATAACCAAAAACTGAAGCTCAAGAAAAATACTAGAGGAAGAAGAAAGTTTTCATATTAGGAATCTACATAATCTAGCACTTTAAAAGAAAAATGCTTGTCAGAACCCACATCCCAAAGCTATCAAATTCCATGTCAGAATTGAGCTATGATCCGTAGCTTTAAGAATTGCCCGGAGAAGAACATCAAACTAAAACCCTCCAGAAAACCCACCAAATTCAGAGAAAACCCACATCGTAGATGTGAGAAAGAGGAAATTCACGAAGCTGAAAACTGGACTGATTCAGCTTTTAAGGTCGAAGGGCAAATACGAGTATTAGCAGCAATTACGAAGAGATTAATGCAATTAAACAAAGAGAGATTCAGTAATCCAGGACAAAAACTAACCTATCTGAAGCAAAAATCAAAATCACCAAACAAAGAGAACTAGCAGAGCGGCCTTGAAATGGCCCCTTTTCTATGTCAATTATGAGGGGAAAGAAGGCTACAAATTGAGACACCCACCAGTCTTATCTGTTCAAGTGTAAATTCATCTTTTATAAAGATTCCGATGAGAAGAAAAGCAATGTGCCAATGTGGGTGGGGGTGGAAAATAATAAATAAATACAAACCATGGGAAGCCGTGGAAATTATACAGCACTCTTTTGTCAATATAATTGATTGGGATCCATCCCCTGTTGTTGTTTTTGCACTTTACCACTTGTTTAATAAGTTCGCTAAAATACCCACTTAAGAGAAAAAAAATTGAATTCGAAATATTAACCTATAATATTTATCCGTGCATTTTTTTTTTTTTTGCTTTTTTGTTGCACAAAAGAATACAGTTGGCAATTGGCATAAAGATAAAATCAGCTATTCAAAGTTGTAATGACAAATTAAACATGAAGAAAATTAATTCTTGTGGACCTTGATGTTATTGATTAATGACCAGTGAACAACTAGATTTGTTACCGGAAACAAGTACTAATAGTGGAGTATTATTTTTCTCTAGCGTATAAATATGCCAGATATTTGTCCATAAAACAATAATTCATGCCCTCAAAGCTATACAATGAAAGTACACATCATGATCATTTATGAGGTCCAACTTTCCTGCAATTGGGCTTTCACATTTCCCCCAAATTACCCCATCATTTCTGAGAATTTCAATGTGTGTAGCCGTGTAGGGTCTTTTGGAATGTTTGTAGGGCGGTGAGGCGTCTGAGTAAAAAACAACACCAAGTTTTAAGCTGATAAGAAATTAGCACACAAGTATATAATAACATATTCATGTGTGAATAAATTATATCAGTATTATTGTAAATGATAAGAAATTGAGATCATAACTACAACTTGTATTACTTTGAAAGTTTTTTTATGTTTAATATTATTTTAGATTTGTTTATTTCACATTTGTAACAATAGACAACAATTTCGTTTATATAACTAGTTTATGACCTGCATTTTACACAAGGGCTTTTTCAAATAAATATTAGGTGTAGGAGCTTTTTTAAATAAAGATTATACAATCTACTATATATATATATAAGCAATAAGGTTTGGAGCCTTCTCGTTACGCCACCTAGGATTACGCCACATGTCGATCCTATATTAAGCCACCTCAGATTTTTACACGTGTCATTTTCTTATAATTTAGACGTCTTTATAAATATTCCATGTCATAGTCCACATGTAAAAAATTTTCCATGTCACTCATATGTTATGTACACATCATATTGCCACATAATCTACAAATCTTAATCATTTTTTTAATTTTTTTTATATTGGATTACAATAATGCTTTTTTGGAAATTTAGTTACATATTTGGAGAAATTTACATATAAAAATATTTTTTACCATATCTTTTATGATCCTAACAATTCTCCAATATAATCTACCAAAAAACTCCTATAAATATATACCGAGATCGTATCCTATAATATTTTTAAACTACAAAATTAACAATAGATTGTTAATGATCCATATATATGATATGATCATATATGTAAGTACATAACGAATATATTGAACAACAAAATTAACAGTTAACCAATTTTCTAGCAAAATAAAAATTGATTCGTAAAAATTAATTTTCATGAAATTGACATAAAAATATTTTTTATGTATTTTATAGGATAAGATTTTAACATATCTTCATCATCCTAACAACTCTCCAATATAATATAAAAAAACTCACATAAATATAGATCGAGATCTCATCTATAATATTTTTAAATTACAAAATTAATAATAAATTATTATTGATCCATATGACCATATGTACATAACGAATAAATTGAACAGAAAATTTAACAATTAACATATTTTCTAAAAAAAGAATTAGAATAGATTTGTCTAGAGATAATCTTAACATAATTACGACAACCTTATCATTGTTTTGACTTTTCCAATATGAGTTACGATATTAAAAAAAATGAATCATAATAAATATATAGAAAAAATGAGTTACTGTTTTACAAACTATGTACAAATCAAGTCAATTTTTTTTGTTAACCTGTATTTTTTCCCATTATGATATTTAGATAGGATCGAATCATTTTGTTTCCAAATCTTTAAATTCAATTATGATATATCTTTGAAATTTCAATTTTTATTTTTTGATAATTTACATACAAATCTAGCCAATTACAATTGTAATTTTCAATTATAATTTCCCGCTAATGTTTTTTTGATAATATACGTACATGTCAAGTCAATTTTATTTGCTAATTCATATTAAATGTCCCATTATTTTCATTTTTGCTATCAAAATCTTTAATTTAGAATTATGCTTTTTTACAATTTATATAAATCACCAATTCACAATTATTATTTATATTATATTTTTATTTATTAATATCTTTTTATAGTATATCTAAAAAAAATATCGAGTCATAGTCGTGCAGGGCACGACGGGGTCAACTAGTTAGTTTAAATAATTAATGTTTAGGTCAGTACGTATAAGATTAAAGAATAAATTAAATTAAAAAAATCATAAGTCATAGTAATGGATAGACAAACATAAACTTTTAAAGTACAATAAAAATGGACTTGAATGTTTCTTCCAATAGGGGTAGAGCTTGTATACAATTTTTGCAAATGAGTTTCATGATAGTAAGAAATCCGTATTTAATAAATTTATCTTATGTATATTTGTCATACTTATGGATAAAACTATTATAAAAATCGTAATTAAAAACACTGACAAATAATAGATCACTACCATCAGTAGCTAAACAAACTGGAACGATTTGCTAAACACAGACGATCTTTCCCATGGAAATTTAATTCCCTGAATTACACGAACTTATTATTCACCAAATAGACCAATGTAAAACGGATCAAAAATACATTGTACCATTTCTTCCCTTGCCACATCCATGATTTGTATGTTAGAACTCTCCCACTGCATTCAAATTCAACCTATAGAAGTAGCATAATATATTGATCATTGATCTTTAAGGCTCCAATCTCTATGGCAAAAACCCTCAAATCTATATACTACAGAAGAAATCAAACGCCACCTTTGGTGTGGAGTAGTCCATAGAAAGCAACTTCTTGGCAACAATGGCATTTGCAGCTTCAGTATAATGGATGCCATCCCAACTCACAAATTTAGACCCGTCTGTACAGACTTGGTAGCCCGGAGTCCCACAGGTTACCCGGACATCGTAGTTGTATGGTGCTCCTCCAGAGCCACAGCATGTCATCAAGGGACTACTGAAACCTACATTTTCCACATTGATTCTAGATATATAGATCAAATGCAATCTGAAAATAAGTTGTCCGGAAGTTTTCAACAAACCATTCATAGTCTATGACATTTTTAACAAAAAGTTTGAATCATGGGATTTGAATGAAAAATCTTTAAAGGAAAATTTTTAGGAGTTGGAGTGAGCCGAACTCAGCAGAATTATGATAAATTTCAAAGAATGACATCCAAATTTCTCATCAACAAGAATGAGAAAGGTGTGTGATTTTGAAAGAATGCTAAACGACATCCTAAATGTAGGTGGTTTCTTTAAACTATCTATTAGAATATACTTGTCCCACATCGGAAAATATCAAGAGAAATAAGCCAGTATATATACCCTTGGGTTACTCCTCCTATTGCCAATTGGTTTTAGGATGAAACCCACTGGGCTTGTGTACTAGGCTTACATATGCACGTGGCCCATAGAGTTTCACATGGTGGCCCACATAATTTGACACTATCCTTTTATTGAAATTTAAGTGAGCTGAAACTAGGCAGAGTCTTTAGTACCGTATTTTGCAGCATTGGATATGATGTCATATTTGATGGCATATATGTCTACATAGACGATTGTGGCATCTTTCATCTCGGATCTCATTTCTTGGGACAAGTCCAAGAGAGCTTGATTGAACAGCTTGGCAGCTGTGTTGTAGGTTGAAATGCATCCAGTAGAGTCGAGTTCTTGGGCCTTGTGTTGAACCATGGAGAGCTTTTGAGGAAGACAACCAAGTGGACCAGTATTGTGGATCCAGAATTTTCGGCCCCCTTGATCATATAAAGTCTGGACTCAAAAGAAAGAGAGAATGTTCATCTTTATAGTCCGTAAATTGATACAAGATTATGGTGTTGGGATCATAAAAATCACCTTGACAGCATATTTAATTTCTGGAATCACCAAGGGGATTCTTTTGATAACTGCCCCATAAGAAAGATTCTTTGCAAAAGAATCAGAAAGATCGTTTTCCCCTATATCAATCATGTAAAGCGCATTTCGGAACCCTTCTTCATTGATCAAGTCTTTTGAACCTGATGGAATTAGACAAGCTAAAACTGTAAGAAATCAGAACCAGCTCTTTCTTTCCACCTGATTAATCAACCTTTAACATTCTAATTGCATTCGTGGCATTTAGCATTGTTTTGGTTGAATGGTGAATTAAATTTATATAGCCTCAATTGTTTACAGCAGTAGGAATCATGATTGATTCTGCTCAGAAGGCAACAAAGTTAATTTAGAAATCCAGAATAGTCATTTTATCTCCACACTTAAGCAAACAAACATTTAGCAGAAGGTAGATGTTCGATGGAAGGTCATTAATACAGGAGTTAATCATAGAGATAATGGGAACAGACAAAGGAGATATACCAGACGCAACAAGCTCAAGGGAACGGGCCTTGAAGTGAAGAAATTGCATTATCTGAATGTTCAATGCAAAAGGGACGTATTTGGGGAGGGTAGAGGAACCCACTACAGCAAAATTGGCACCATTCTGGAAATTAGACCCTACTGAATCCAGGTATGGGTTGAGGAAACTAGTATTCAAGCTCTGGCCTGCAAGACAAACAAACAAACATGTATAACATAACCATGGTCCACAAAAATCCTAGATGCATCCAACTACAAAATTTAGGTGCAGCAAAACATTAAAAAAAATCCTCAAAAGCTTTATCATGATATCCTTGCCTCGCATACTATCAGATCTAAGAGACAAAGGTCTGTGCCCTGATAGTATTGAAGACATAAAAAAATCAAAAAAATAAACGTTCCTGTTCCCATCTTGTTATTCAATGTAGTTCATGAGATAAGCACACAAAATGACAGAGTTTCTTTAAAAGAAAAGCATTATTCCTCTATCCTACTCACTGAATGTGGATCACCAACACTTTAAAAGAAAAGCATTATGCCTGTTTTGTTTTCACACAGTTTCAAGATTTATCCCTGATTATAGCAAAAAACCAAAACTGAACCAGTGTTGTAACTACATAATAGTTACACATCAATGGCACCCAGAACCAGTGCTGTGACAAAGATTGTGGTTATACACTATACTATATAAAAGCTCTCCCGTATCTTCAGATAGCTCTCTCATCATATAGATTAATTTAATACGAACCAAAGCCTAATTTTGCAAAAACCACCAACATTAACATTGAGGGTGACATTTTCCCCACTAAATCTACCCAATTCTTTATTTACAAATTAATTAATTTGTGTAAACAGCTCACAGCTGGCTCAACGATCTCATTTTTAGGCAGCTAAATCTGGAACACTATGCCTGTTTTGCCGTGTGGCGGGGAATTGTGCCCTCGGCGGAACTTGGAAGGTGTATTTTATATTAGCACGCCAACTTAGCAAATCCCTTTTCATCAAGTCTACTAAAGATCTTTTGAGCAAATCATACCAAACCTAACATATATACACACCACCACCAATGTTGGTCCTTTTCACACTTATCACCAAAACCATCCTCTTCCTGGGCGAATTTCTCAGTATTTTGATATTGAACCGAAAAAACAATCTAGCAGAGTAACAAGAACAGTATCAATTAGAAAGAGAAAAGCTGAGAAGTGATAAAATGTTGAGTAAAGCATGACGAAAAGTAACTGTTTGAGCACAATGACTAGTGCCTCTTGACAACTATCCGAAGCAATCTAACCAAGTACTCAAGTAGCCACCAGAATAGCAGAAATTACAAAGAGAAACAGCCGAAAATTGATCAAAATCTCGAGGACATTAGATGATTGCAGGAAAGAATTGGAAATGTAACCGACTTACAGAGGAAGTCGAGCAGGAGGCGGCCGTCGGAGAGGCGTCCGGTGGATCTTCCAAAGAAGAGTCGGCCGTTGGGAGGGTTAACGGGGAAGCCGAGGCCGGCGGCGAGACCTCCGGTATCGGAGTTAGAATCTCCAAAATTGAAAATGGCCGGCGGCGAGCTACAGAGGCCGAAAGCAGAGCGGGGGAGGAGAGAGAGCGCAAGCAGGAGGAAAGTGTGGGAGAAGTGGATGTGAAGAGTGAAAGCGAGAGGAAGACGAGAAGCCATTGGCTATATGGCTCTGATAATGGCGTCTGCGCTCTGGTAATAATGAGGTCGAGTGCGTAAAAGTAAGCATGTTGTATCCACATTACACTGCTTTTTTTTTTTATATATGGAAAGAGATTAGGCCGTGCTAATAGGCTAGCGACCTCAAGTATTGTGAAAGATGAGGTTTTGAATAACCGCGTTAACTGTAAGTGGGACAGAAAAGATACGTTGAAAAGGAATAGCAATGTAGTTCGTCACCGAATTGCACTCTCAAACGACATGAGCAATACTCCAACACCGGAATCGGGCAAACAAATAATGGATATCCATCTGCATATAACATCTCGATCTCCCACAGGCAGCTTCAATCACCAAGAACGGCTTAGACCAGCTGCAAGTTGCCGCATTCAATCTGGATGTGGGAAATGTCACGTCGGGTGGCCTCAATAATTCCTTGTTTTAAGGCGATGGTCTCGGATATCAAAACAAACTGCCGACCAATCGGCCCTCCGTCAAAATGGATAGGTTCACCGCTTCCATCCCTAGGGATAAACCCGAACGAAGCCATCCCATCAGCATTAACTGCGCCATCAAAATTAAGTTTAGTAAAATTTGTTGTGGGCCTTTTCCACTTAGCGCATTTTCGCATGTGCTTCGTGTTTTGGCCGCCAGCTTGTGTTCCATTATCGTTGTTCATTTTAGCGTTATGTCATTCCCTGATTTGGTTAAAGATGAATTCACAGACTTTGTCTTGGTGGTCTGTTTGACCGGTTTCGTTTGGTTGAAAGACAACATTGTTTCTAAAGAACAAGATGCTCCACCAGGAGCAAATAAGGTCCTCTAATTCAGCATTGGACGACATTGCCCTTATTTCATCAAGGATCTGGTATGATTTTTTCTCTTCTGGGTTAATTTGGAATCCAAAAAATTTTAGGATTGATTGCGTTAAGAGTAGTCTTTGTGTTGGTGCATTCTAGAAGAATGTGGTTGATATCCTCATTGGGTTTATTGCACGCTACACACCCTGTACAACATTGATGTGGTTTGCAGCGAGGCGACATTTCATGGGAAGTCCGTTTCGGGCAATCTTCCATATGAAGTTTTTCATTTTTGGTAGAACATTTAGTTTGCAGATCTAGTTTAAATTAACTTGGAGTTCTCCCTTATTCTTGTGGAGCCACTTCATGGTGGAATGAGTGGAGTACCACTCGTTCTTACTTGGTTGCAAGTGCAACCTGTCCGGGATTTTATTCATCAGAATAAGAGTTTGGGTCACACACTGGACGTCCTCTGGGTTAAGAACCCGCTAAAGCTCGTCGATGTCCCATGAGTTATCCTCTAAGAGGAAATCAACAACTTGATCCTCCCAATTTGTGTTGTTACCAAACCTCATGAATTTTTTTAATAACTTTTAACTTATGCTTTGTTGGAATAACATAGTCTCAACCAATCCAATCATACCTAAAACACTAAGGGGGTAGTTGCTAGGAAACTTAAGTATCAAGTCCTACTAGACAAATCTCAAAGTATGCATTCAAATTGGAAAAATTACCTTCTTAAACAAAAAGCTCGAACAATTCCTAAAATGAGAGCTTCATCTGATCGAGGGATTCAATTAAGTACAATGTGGACTTATCTTATGCGATTATCACTTCATTTGTAACTTTTACTTGATCTCGAATTTTTGAATTAATTTAACAAGGATGTGCTACTTAGCATAAAACCCCCATAAGACTTACAAGGTGTTAAATAACCTTTCCCCAACAATTAAAAATGAGTCAAGGACCATGGTTTGATAATATTAGGATAAGATATTATTCTTAGGATAGAATATTTTAGTTAAGGCAAGATATTATATTGTAACTAAAAATACTATCCTTTAGTCAATAGCTTGGGCTCTGAGGAGTTCTAAAACATATGTATAAATATTCCATTCATCAATGAGAATTGATTGAGAAGGTTTTACGATACAATTGTCACTTTTACATGGTATCAGCCTAATCCCGATCCATCTCACATCAAAACCCTAAAACACAAAGCTTCCGCCTTGTTCAAAATTCGATCACCATGAGTACACACGAATCCGATTATGAGGATCATGCTGTTATCCTCTCCGGTGGATCGCACGGAAAGACGAGCACCGGTAATCTCCTCCAAGCAGCGTCAGCTTCGTCGGGAACATCCAATCTGAATTTTCCAATGCTTGCTGTCAAACTTGACCGCACCAATTACACCTTGTGGCGCCACTATGTGAAATCTGCGCTCGAGGCTTACAACCTTGAGTCGTTCCTACTTCCCACGTCGGAGCCATCACCATCGTTACCAGCCACCTCCGATGCTAATTCTCCAGAAATCATGAATCCTGCGTACTTATTCTGGCGTACTAAGGATCGCTACATCCTTCTTTGGGTTCAATCAACGCTCACGACCCCATTGCTCGCCCATGTGGCTCGGGCTAAAACAACTCACGGTGCCTGGGGCATCCTCGAACGGATGTTCTACTCTCAAACTCGTGCATGCCTAATGTATCTCAAATCACAACTTCAAGATTTCAAGAAAGGGGATCTCTCGATTCTAGATTATGTCGAGAAGAAGCGGGCTTTCTCGGATTCCTTGGCCGAGTATAACTACTTGGTTCCTGATGAAGATTTCGTCGAGAGTATCCTCCATGGGCTCGACAGCTCTTACTCTGCCTTCCTCTCGGCGTACAACTTGCAACGCCAACCCATCAGTTCTGATGAACTTCTCGGACTCTTACTTCGAGAGGAGGAGCGTTTGAATGCTGAAAAATCTGTTACTTCTTCCCTGGCTGCACTCACTGTGTTACGTTCCAGCAGCAACAAGAACAGTCAAGGTTCGAAGGATCGAACACACAATTCAGATTCTTCGTCTAGCTCTTCCACCAGGCCAACATGTCAGATTTGCCAAAAACCAGGGCATGAAGCAGTGGATTGCTGGCACCGATCGAACTTTGAAGCTTATCCGGTCAAAAATTTGTGTCAGCCTCGGTCAAATAATTATAACAAGGGAGGCGGCCAACAACGTCAAAACTCCAACAGGGGTGGTAATGACAGTTTCCAATCGCAGCAGTACACTCCGAGGCAAGCATATCACGGGGTGAACCCGCCCTCTCAAATCGTTGACCCGAATTGGTATTTCGATACGGGTGCAAATAATCATGCTACGTCTGACTTCGGTAATCTCTTTGTAAAATCCAACTACTCTGGTAATGATGGCTTGCAAGTTGGCAATGGTATGTCCTTGTCTATTACTCATTTAGGTCATTCAACTCTTCCTGCATCGTATAAACCTATTCATCTTAAAAATATCCTTTTTGTCCCTGAACTTACTAAAAGTCTGCTTAGCGTTTCTAAATTAACCAGAGACAACAATGTTTATATGATATTTTACCCTACTTGTTGTTTTGTCAAAGATTTGCAGGGTAGGACGCTCCTTAAAGGAACCGTTGAGGACGGGCTGTATCAACTTCAACCACCACAAAAGAGCCAACCTTCACCCCGTGTCTACTTGGACGAAAGGGCGTCTCTTCAAACTTGGCATAATAGATTCGGTCATCCCAATGTGTCCTCTCTTAAGCGTATTGTCACTAGATTTAATTTACCTGTTTCTAACAATAATCTTCCTTCAGTTTTTGAGTCTTGTCAACTTGGGAAAAGTCATAGACTTCCCTTGCCTAGTAGCCATGAGTCCAGTTTAATTCCGTTTGAACTTATTTATTCTGATGTTTGGGGTCCTGCACCTGTTCCTTCATTTAATGGCAATAAATACTTCTTGATTTTTGTTGATGATTGCACAAAGTTTGTATGGATCTTTTTCTTGCATCAGAAATCTCAAGTTCTTCAAACTTTTCAAATGTTTCAGAAAATGGCAGAAACACAATTTTCCACCAAAATCAAGCTTTTTCAGTCTGATTGGGGTGGGGAATATAGGAATGTCTCTACTTATCTTCAAACACAGGGCATTATTCATAGCGTCTCATGTCCCCACACTCAATCACAAAATGGGGCTGCTGAGCGTAGACATAGGACCATTGTTGAAAAAGGATTGGCCTTACTTTCTCATGCTCAGTTACCTCAATTTTGTTGGGAACATGCCTTTCACACCTCAGTGTATCTTCATAATAGAACACTTACACCCATATTAGGTCAAAAATCTCCTTTTGAATGTCTTTATGGTAAAGCGCCTGACTACTCTTTTCTTAAGTCCTTTGTGTGTCTTTGTTATCCTCTTCTTATGCCTTATAATACCAACAAACTCAAATTCAGGTCATCTCCTTGCATTTTTGTTGGATATAGTTCTCAACATAGAGGGTATCTCTGTCTTCATGTGTCAACAAACCGAATTTATATAGCCCGACATGTCATTTTTTATGAGACAACCTACCCCTATCCCGCTCACAAAATGCCCACTCAACCGCCTCCATGCAAATTTACAACGTCCATTTCCAGTCAACCCCTTCAACTTGCTGCCTTACCCGAATTTTCCCCAGCCGGTTGTGACCCACAAATTCATGGCTCGGCTCAGCCCATAGTGCCCTCTAATGAACCATTCATCACGACTGAATTGTTGCCCATCACCAACTCAATCGACTCTGCCCTACCCCAGTCGCCCATGCAGTGCGAATCTCCCATCCCAGCCTCCCAAAATTCACTCCCTGCCACGTTGGACAGCTCGCCCTCGCCTCCTTTACAGGTGTCGTCTCTTGCCAACTCCAGCAACAACGCAGGTAACATTCCTTCTCCTACTCCTACTATTTTTCAGCATGTTGACAACTCTAATCATCCCATGGTTACTCGTTCTAAAACGGGTAATCTTAAGCCTAAAACTTTCACCACCACTAAACATCCTTTGCCGTCTCTGCCTCACATCCCTGATGAACCCAAAACTTTTAGCCAAGCCTCAAAATTACCTGAATGGCAAAATGCAATGCATGTTGAGTATGATGCTCTAATTAAAAACAAGACTTGGACTCTTACTATTCCTCCTTGTAATGCTAACATTGTTGGATGTAAGTGGGTATACAGGGTGAAACGAAAGGCAGATGGTTCTATTGAGCGATACAAAGCCCGTCTTGTTGCCAAAGGGTTTTAATCAAGAAGAAGGTATTGACTATTTTGACACTTTCAGTCCTGTGGTCAAACCTACTACAATTCGTATTGTTTTATCTCTTGCTCTATCTCATAATTGGATTTTACGGCAAGTTGATATTAACAATGCCTTCTTGAATGGTGATCTTCATGAGACTGTTTATATGCATCAACCACCTGGCTTTCTTGATCAATCTCGGCCTAATCATGTGTGTTTGTTGAGAAAAGCTTTGTATGGCCTCAAACAGGCTCCTCGGGCGTGGTTTCATAAGCTCAGATCATTCTTATTTAATCATGGATTTGTTGTTTGTCAGTCAGATACTACTCTCTTCATTCGCCGCAGTTCTGGTGCTATTTTATACATTCTGGTATATGTTGATGATTTAATTATTACAGGCTCAGTGCCTGCGCAGGTCAATGATTTTATCAAGTTGTTGCATTTGGCTTTCTCTCTAAAGGATCTTGGCAACTTGATTTATTTTCTGGGCATTGAATTACAGTGCACTAAAGGTTCTATTGTGCTTACTCAGCAAAAGTACATTAAGGACCTTCTCATTCGGAGCAAAATGCAGGATGCTAAGCCCATTGCTTCTCCTGCTGAACCGGTGTCTCGCCTTGTTCAATCTGGCGACCCAGTTGTTGATCCACAACTTTACAGGAGCATTGTAGGTGCCTTACAGTATGTCATTATTACTCGCCCTGAAATTGTGTATGCTGTTAATAGAGTCTGTCAATTTATGCACAATCCTACAGAGTCTCATTGGCAGGCAGTCAAACGCTTGCTTCAATATCTTAAGGGTACTATGTCTACTGGACTTGTTATTCGCCCATCTACAGATTCCCGTCTAGTTGCTTTTTCTGACGCAGGTTGGGCTTCAGATGGTGATGATTGTCGTTCTCAGCATGGCTTTGCCATTTATTATGGTGGAAATTTGATTAGTTGGGCTTCTAAGAAGCAAAATGTGGTTGCTAAATCTAGTTCTGAGGCCGAATACAGGGCCATTGCTTTTGCCTCTACTGAGTTAATTTGGATACAACAACTACTTCAGGAACTTCATGCTCCTTTACAAACTCCGCCTATCTTATTTTGTGACAACCTGAGTGCTACATATATGTATGCAAATCCAGTTTTTCATCAACGTTCCAAGCACATCAAGATTGATTATCACTTTGTTAGAGAACAAGTTGATGATGGCTCTTTGCTTGTTAGACATGTCAAGGCTCAGGATCAAATTGCAGACATCTTTACTAAAGCTGTTGGTACTGCTAGATTTCAGACTCTACGGTCTAAGCTCCATGTCCATTCTCCTCCATGAGCTTGCAGGGGGTATTAGGATAAGATATTATTCTTAGGATAGAATATTTTAGTTAAGGCAAGATATTATATTGTAACTAAAAATACTATCCTTTAGTCAATAGCTTGGGCTCTAAGGAGTTCTAAAACATATGTATAAATATTCCATTCATCAATGAGAATTGATTGAGAAGGTTTTACGATACAATTGTCACTTTTACAGATAATAAGATCAATGGTGTAGAAAACATACATGTTAAAAAAGTATTTATGATGACATCGCATAAAATACCCCTTCCTACCACTAAAATACTAATCGAGTACAGATAACTAGAACATAAAGGCCACAAACAAAATCTTTTTTAGGCAATAGTATATTTGTATGAAAATAAAAATAATAATTTTTATAATAAACAAACATAAATGACAATTAATTTTAATCAATTGTAGATAAACGGATAAGACAAGAGTGAACCATCACTTAATTGGCTTAGATTTGAATTCAAGTACGAACATGATGATGAGAGTTGGCTTCCACACTTTGAGGACTTGAAAACAACTTAAATAAATTATATTAATTTCAAATATTAAAATTTAATAAATTACATGAATATATCATAAATTTAAATAAATTTTGAATCATTAAATTAGGAATTAATAAAATCGATGTAATTATACCGAACGAAAAATTTATTTAAATTTTGGATTGATTAGTCAGGAAAACCAAAACATTCCATCATTAATGTGCAAACTTTGGAATTAAATCGGATTAGTATCCTTTTAAGTATATATCCTATAAAAGTTCTAAAAAAAAGTATATATCCCATAAAAATCATGGAGGCTAAGTAAGGAATGAGATTCATGGAGTTGACAAATAACTTCATGGTGAAATTCTTAAGATTTGAACTATTCAAATCAAATATAATGGTTGAGATTTAAAGTCATTTTATCTATTTTTTAAAACTTTTTAGGGTTTATTATTCTTTATTGTGGTGAAGCTAGGCTAGCTTCGTTTTGATCTTGTTGGCTTTTGTTTCTTGGTTTTTCGAAGTGGTCCTACCGAATTGCATCTTGTGTAGGGGGCTTGAGGGTGGTTTGGTTTTGTTTCCCCTAAGTGAGTGCTTTACTTGCTCTTGGGCTTTTGTGGATCTTTTACCATGAGCTTGTTCATGGTTGGGTTTTTAGTGAGACTTGGTTTACAAGTCTTGCTTTTGTATATTCTTAATCCCTTCTATATATTTACCAATTCGAGAGAAGCGAATAAAGATGATGAAGTATGGAATTAAAAACGCTCCAGCTAATGTGTGCCCATGGGCCATGGGCACGCAATAACTATGTTATTTTTAAAAATTATTTCAAAACTATTTCTTTAATTGGATTTAATGAACCCTTTTAAAAATTACAATTAATAAACAATAATCAGATTTATCAAAATTAGTATTTTTAATGGGCATACATTAGAAATTCTCAATTACAAAAAGCAAAGGCCCATGTCTCTCTTTCATTAAAAGGGAAAAAAAAAATCAACAAAACCAATTTTTATCCAAATTAGAAGACATTTGTTTGAAAAATACGCTCGGGGTGTGAACGGTATGTGCTCACATTTTTGTCTTAATATGCACAATGATAAATGTGCACACATCTTGTACTACATGTTCATCGAGTTTTAGTTAAAACTTGTATAATTTTTTAATTTTTATGTGCATGAACTGTGATGCGCATAAATGTTTGCCTTCGTGCTTCGTGTGCATGCATATTGAAATAAAAGTAAACCATTTCTATCAATAAGTGCATATATCGATTTTTCTTTGAACTACTTGTGCATGATTTTTGAAGTGTACTCCCTCCGTTCCAATATGTATGGGGTTTTAACCCAAAACATTTGTCCCACATTATATGGGGTTTTATTTTTTCTATACCCACATTCAATACCTTGTCATTCTTGAAATTGGGATAACATTCAATTCAATTCAATTCATTCTCTCCATGAAAGGCCAACCTTAACTTGAAAAAAGAATAAAGTATGTAGAATTAAATAGGATTAATTATGGAGTCATTCACTTTGCACGTAACCAAAGGATAATTTGTGTTTTAAGGCAAAATTAAGTGCATGTCTTAATAAGTGTGCATATGGCCCTAACCCCATACATATTGGGACGGAAGGAGTATAAACTTATACCTAAAAGTGCATAAACATTTACCTAAATGTGCACATATTTTTGAATTATATGCCCATGTATTGTAATGTGCATAATTTTTTTGCTTACTTGTGCATGCATATTGACATAAGTCGCATCGATTTTGTACTTGATTAGCATCATTTGTTATTTTTAAATTGTGCATAAATTTTTTCTAAGAATGCATAAACATTGGCATAAATGGCATCACTTTTTTGACAAAAAAGTGTTTACAATTGCACATAGTGTTCATCACTTATTATTTTAAAAAATTGCATAAACTTTTTTCCTAAAAATGAAAAATATTGTCCTAAATGTGCATCAGTTGGCCTATATGTGTATACTGTATACATTTGTGTTTTATGTCAAATTGTCAACCAATTGTTATTTTTTTTAGAAGCTCAAGGTTTTTTTTTTCTACATTATGTGCCTGATGTTATTTCGAAAAGCATAAGTGTCTGTTATTTGGCCGAATACATAAAAAGGTCCCTGAATTTTGACAATTTTGGCAACCATGTCCCTGTACTTTTCGGATTTCAGATAGATCTTTATACTATACATTTTTTTGTCATTTAAACACAAAATTGTGAAGTGGCAAAACGCGTGTATGTGACACTCGTAACTGCGCGTAAAAAAAATAGTCCACTTATGTTGACTTTTTCTTTTTTCTTTTAATAGTCTATCACTAAAAAAATTAAAAGATATTGTAAAAAAAAAATCAAAACGAGAGGATCGGACTGAGACTTTTTCCTTTTTTTTTTCTATTTTCTTTTTTTTTTTCCAGATCTGACTTCCTCCTCTCCCTCTCATTCATCTCGATCTATAAGCTCAGGCAACAATGGCAGGCAAGGGAGATGGACCGACGATCGGTATCGATCTTGGCCTGAGGCGGATGACCAAATCCCAGATCTGAGGCGGAAAGCAGAGAAGAATCGCCGGCGGTGAAGAACATATTCCGACTCCCGAGTCCGACGGTTTGCCAGAGGGCGGAGAAGAATCTCAGGACGGAAAGACGGACGGCGGTGAAGAAGACCGAGTCTGTCGTTCCCGATTCTCAGGACGGAAAGACGGGCGGCGGTGAAGAAGACCGAGTCCGTCGTTCCCGATTCTCAGGATGGGAAGACGAACGACGGTGAAGAAGACCGATCGAGCCCGTCGTCCTCGATTCTCAGGATGGAAAGACGGACGGCGGTGAAGAAGACCGATCGATTCCGTCATTCCCGAGTCTCAGGACGGAAAGACGGACGACGGTGAAGAAAACCGATTGAGGCCGGCGTGCCCGAGTCATTCGGTCCAGATTCACTAGAGGAAGAAAAAAAAGGAAAAAAAGAAAAAAAATTATATATATATTTTTTTATTAAAACTTAATAAATTTAATAAATTTATCTAGGTGGCATCACATGGCACCTATGTGGCACTAAGGTGGCAAAATAATTTTACATGTCAGCGCGAGTGGATTGCACGCATCTGGATCTCATGTGATTTGAGTTTAAATGACAAAAAAATGTATAGTCAAGAGACCTATCTGAAACCCGAAAAGTAAAGGGACATCGTTGCCAAAATTGTTAAAGTTCAGGGACCTATTTATGTATTCGGCCTTTGTTATTTGCATAATCATTAGTCCGGACGTGCATAGCTTTTGCACTAAATGTTCATATATGTAATTTGAAAATAAGTCACACATGGCCCTCCCATTTTTTCAAATAATATGCAAATTATTTAGATAAAATTTAGCCTTACCGAATTTTAGCTATTTAATGTACACGCATTTTCGGCCTTCTTTTTTTTTACCTAATGGCCCATAAATGTTCTCATTTCACATAGGGACGACCATTCACACTCAAATATAACCTATAGTTTTAACTTTTCATGAAGTATTATTGAGTTCATAATGATTAAGGTATTGATTCAAATGAAAATAACTCTTATTATGAAACTGGAAATGAATCTGGTTCACCTGATTAAAACACTACAAATAAATCCGGACCATCCGATAAAAACAATAAAAAAATTTTAACTTTATTTTTTAAAGTCTTTTTACGTATGTAGAATGATATAAATCAAGTATGAACATATGACCATAAAACATAAACGTGCAATACTAATATGTGAACGTACTTATATTACAAGTGAACGTATGCTAAATTTTTTGAAGTTAAAAGGTGATTATATGTGAACAACCCTTATAATAATGTGAACATGTGTATAAAATATGTGAACATAGAATTTAAAATGTAATGCGTCGTGTTTTTGGAAAAAACAAGTGAAATAAATAAATCTTTTTTTATTTTTTATTTTACTTTTTTGTCAACATTTATAAGCCTTTTAACGCATGTATAATGATTTAATCAAACATGAACCTATGACCATAAGACATGAACAAATAATACTAATATGTGAACACACTTGCAATATATGTGAACGTATTATAAAATCTTTTAACTGTTAATGTGATAATATGTGAACATGTCTTATAATAGTGTAAATATATGGATAAAATATGTGAACGTAATGTAAAAAGTTAAATGTCGTGATTTTGGCAAAAACAAGGGAAAATAAAAAAATAAAATATTTTTTTTGTCAAACTTATCATTTTGCCCTTATCTCTTTTAATCTTAGCCATTTCTTTATTAAATCTAAGGTCCTCATTTGTTTCTAGTTTTCATGATAAGCCTTATTTTCCACGTGAATCAATCTCTGATGAATAATGGGTCAATAATTTGACAAAGCAATGTAAAATCATTAAAAATGAGCATATATGACGATAAGATACAAATTGGTATACTAAGTTAGGGGTGTTCAACCAGGTCCAGACCAAAACGGACCGGAATATACGAATTCGGTACGGACCGATGGACTGTAATATTTGTAACCTTGGGACCGTAGACCAGATCGGACCGAATTAATACGGTCCGGTCTTATTATGATCCGATCCTATTTTGGACCGTAAGGACCAGGTTTACATATTTTACAATAAAATTTTAATATTTTATGTTTAAAAATTGGTTAAATTATAGTACAATCCAATTTTCTAGTGTAAATAGACCGTAAAAATTGAGATTTTATGTCAAATATAACTATTAAAATTTAGATTTTATGTCAAATATATATAGTAAATTAATTTATATATAAAAATTTTAAATATATATATATATATATATTTATTACGGTCCAATCCGGTCCGGACCGTAAATTTACAATCCTGGACTGGACCGGACCATATCCCGTATTTTTAAAGTATAGTGGACTGTGGATCGGACTGTCTCGGTCCTAGTCTTGGATCGGACTATACGGTCTGGTCCATGTTTACACAACCCTATACTAAGTGAACAAATTAAAAAAGATTTACAAAGATGTGAAATATTATAACCACTAATTAAGTATGTTTGTTCATCGATTTTTTATTTTTCCAGAAAAATAGTAGTAAATTCAGAACCTAGCTGCATTTTTAGATTGTAATTTGTAACCTTCGTTCGGAACAAAAACGAGACATTCACAATGTTAAAATGAAAATAAAAGGATTTACTATTTTCTCTCTTATATTAGCAAAATGACATAAATCATTCTTGTCCAATTCAAGGATATATATTTAGTGGGAAAAGAATTGTAATATTTGGATCCATACAACTGAATTTGTTAAAACTGGTTATACATGGGATGAAAAAATTGCATCCATTCAATTAGAACCCCTATTTTATTACTCGTATCCCTAATTTCTGAAACAATCTATAATCAACCATTCCCCATTTTTTCCAAATAAATAACTTTTTGTCTTAATCTCTCACACTCTGTGTTTGCAACCTTGAATATATTGCCAAATTATAACGAACATACATTTTTATGTTGTGACTAGTTACAAATCACAAGATTTAACTCTAAAATTTGAAGAAGGAGAAGAAGATGACATCATGTTGTAGATTCCTCTTTATTTACAAGAACCTAGCCAACTACGCCCTCCGAATTCCTCCTTGCCCCAATAGATTAGGCGGCAATTTATCCAACATGGGAGGAAATTTTATCCATAATTGCAAAATTCATAGCTTTTCTCAACCCACAATGCCCTATTCTCAAACAATAATCCGGGTATTCGAATCTGGTTTTGGCTCTCCTAGGATTTGTCTGAGCATTGGGATGAAGAAGTTTTTTCCTTCTTCTGACTTAAGGAGATGTTCTTCTTCAACTATTGACCCCTTGGCCAGTGACAAGAATTTAGGGAGGAATTGCACAAATGGAGATGTAAATTTGAACGAGAAAAAAGTTGGCAAGGACCAAAAAAATAATAGTGAAAGTGGTGGTGTTGAACATAAAGAAGAAGAGTCAGGTACACAAGAAATCAAGGTTCTTAAGAGGAAAGAAGGAGAAGAATCCGATGCAGAGCGAGAGGCATGGAAGTTGCTACGAAATTCGGTTGTTACGTATTGTAATACACCGGTGGGCACTGTCGCTGCAAATGACCCCAATGACATGCAACCGTTGAATTATGATCAAGTTTTCATCAGAGACTTTGTTCCTTCTGCACTTGCATTCTTGCTGAAAGGAGAGGGAGAGATTGTCAAGAATTTCCTTCTTCATACTTTGCAATTGCAAGTGAGTCTAATTATTATTGGTTGTTGTAATTGGTTCTAATTATACATTCCTGAGAGTTTACCTGCAATAATATTAATTAAAAATGTCCATTTTTATTCCTTAAAGAGTTGGGAGAAAACAGTTGATTGCTATAGCCCTGGGCAAGGATTGATGCCAGCAAGTTTTAAAGCCAGAACTGTGCCTCTTGATGGAAAAAATGGCTCATTTGAAGAAGTTTTAGACCCTGATTTTGGTGAATCTGCTATTGGTCGTGTCGCCCCTGTGGATTCCGGTAACAAATCTTCTTGAATATATATGATCAATTTTATATTTATGGTTTAATATACATTTCCTCCATCTCTTTTTCCTTCCATGTGTCTTAAGAGTTTGTGATTTCTTGGCAGGATTGTGGTGGATTATCTTATTGAGGGCATACGGGAAGATTACGGGTGATTATGCATTACAAGAAAGAGTGGATGTCCAAACTGGAATCAAACTGATTTTAAACTTGTGCTTAACTGATGGATTCGACATGTTCCCATCTCTTCTTGTCACCGATGGCTCTTGTATGATTGATCGACGTATGGGTATCCATGGTCATCCTCTTGAAATACAAGTAAGATTAATTTTACCGGGCTAGTTCGATCACATTTTTTTTTATATAAGTAGTAAAATAAAGCCATTATTTTAGATAATGGTCTTAGATAATGACATGTATGTAAACCGTTATTTTGTTTGTGATAGGCATTGTTCTACTCCGCATTACGAAGCTCCCGTGAGATGCTAAGTGTAAATGAAAGTTCTAAGAACATAATACAGACAATCAATAATAGATTGAGTGCACTCTCTTTCCACATCAGAGAATACTATTGGGTTGACATGAAAAAGATCAATGAGATATACCGTTACAAAACTGAAGAGTACTCAACTGAAGCAACAAACAAGTTCAACATATACCCTGATCAAATTCCTCATTGGCTAATGCATTGGATCCCGGAGGAAGGCGGTTACATGATTGGCAATCTCCAGCCTGCTCACATGGATTTTAGGTTCTTCACACTTGGAAACCTTTGGAGCGTGATCTCGTCTTTAGGCACTCCAAAGCAAAATCAAGCTGTTTTGAAATTAATTGATACTAAATGGGATGATCTCATGGCCAATATGCCTATGAAGATATGCTATCCTGCTATCAAGAATGAAGAATGGCGCATTGTTACTGGTAGTGACCCCAAGAACACGTGGGTTATCTTTAAAATGCAACATTTTTTGATTTTTTACATGATAAATTGACATTATTAATTTTAAGCTATGCTATCTAAGCCTTATTCTTGTGGTGCAGCCCTTGGTCGTATCACAATGGCGGATCTTGGCCAACACTCTTATGGCAGGTGAATATCGATCTTTAACTCGAGTCTAGATTTCAACATTCATAGATACCTTGTGAAATTGGGCACATTTGGTTGTTTTTTTATTCTCTCTTTTGAATTGGTCAGTTCACATTGGCAAGCCTTAAGATGGGGCGGTCAGATCTAGCCGAGAAGGCGATATCCATGGCAGAGAAGAAGCTTCAAGTAGACCATTGGCCAGAATACTATGACACCCGTAATGGAAAGTTCATTGGGAAACAATCCAGGCTCTACCAAACATGGACCATTGCCGGGTTCTTGACATCCAAGATGCTCTTGGAGAACCCAGAAAAGGCTTCCCTTTTACATTGGGACGAAGATTACGAGCTTCTTGAGACGTGTGTTTGCGCTCTCAATAAGAGTGGCCGGAACAAGTGCTCTCGTGGCGCTGCAAAGTTCCATATCCGTATTTGAAGCTAATACATTTGTACATCCAAAGTTATGTTATGCCGGTGTGGCCGTGTGGGTGTACAACCGAATGATGGCATAAGAAAGCTTAGTCCATTTTTGGTTGACTCCACTTTCCCGTATTTGTTTATTGTACTTGCTATCTAATTCATTTATTCAAATTGGAATGTGAATATTTTTTTTTGGTGGAATTGGAATGTGAATATTTACAAATGTGTGAATTGGTGTTGTTAATTTTTTTTTTGGAAAGAACATATATATTTTTATTTTTAAAACAACAATTTTTCTAACCTATGCCCAGGGTATAGGTTAAGAGCCTAAAAACGGTAATATATTTTGAAATTATATTTATTTAGATTTAATTATTTTTTCAATAGGGTTTATTAGTTTTCTATTAGGTCTCAAAATCAGTATTCTTAACCTATGCCTTTAGGAAATAGGATAGAAAAACCGTTAAAACAATTTCATCACCAAGAAAAAATAGGAAACATCAATCCTTGAGGACATGGGCACATCATGAAGCACTGGAATACATCAAAAGCATAAAAAACTAACATTATTTATATATAACACTACTACATGATTGCTAGTTACACAAAATTTTCAAGCATTGACATTTAATTACACTTTATATTATCACTCTTTTCCAAACAAAAATTGTAGATTTTTTTTTTTGTTTTCTTGCTTTCCATTCATTTTGTCTAAAACAAATGATATATTAAGATAACTCCTCACATTGCAACAATTTGAATCATCGAAGCCCAATCTCACACTCGACGAGCTTTCCCCGATGCACATTCTACAAATTTCTCAAACAACTTCACTTGAAAAATCAACAAATTGAACTTGTAATGTATGAGAAACTAATATATAGCCAATCTCATCAATCAATGAAATTGCAAAACTTTTAGTTTGAATTATTAACCCTAATTTTTTGAATTTGGGGGAGAATGGAACCTACAAGCTAGGCAGGTTGCATACATGCTTCGAATAAGGGTGTGTTTGTTAGGTACCAAAAACTAGTTGGAGTTTTCCAACTAGTTGCAAAAACTCGTATAAACGCTGTTTGTTTGACACATAAAAACTAACAACTAGTTGTAAAACTAGTTTTTTGACAAAGCTACTTTTTAAAGCTTTTGCACTAGTTTTTAGTAGTTTTTCGAATTAAAAAAATAATTATTTCCTAAATAAGAATAACTCTATAATAAAATAAAATTTTAAATTATTAATTACTACAATAAACTAGTTGAACATTATCAAACAGTGTTTATAAATATTTTTGAAACTTCAACTACTTTTACAGCTAGTTTTACAACTTCAGCTAATTTTACAACTCCAACTAGTTTTTTTGGTGACTTAACAAACATAGCCTAAATCTACCCTTTATAATCCTCATGTACCTCTCTTGTACATTTAATGAGCTAGGTTATGCTTTTAACGTGGCATTCCAATGAACAAATCACTTATTAGGTTGGAAACATTCATCGCCAACGAACGCACTCAAAGAGTGTTTCACATGAAAGGATGGGTGTGGGCCAATTTGGTTATTTTGAATGTGGGTTGTTTGGACCAATTTGGTTAATAAATATTCCTTAATGAAATTGTTTTAATTTTGTTGATTTTAGACTAAACAATGTTGTGTTTGGACCAATTTGGTTATTTTGAATGTGGGTTGTTTGTATTCATATAATTCAGCGTTCGGAGACTGAGTGCTCTGTTTGAGTTTGATTCAGTGTTGTTTGCATGTGGGTTTTGTTGGTAGAGACGATTTCTACTATGTTAAAAAAAGATTTTCATATTGTTTGTGCTAAATTTGTTGGTATGTTTTATGATATATGTTGTGTTTTGAATCAATAGGTACCGATGGCGAGTTCATCAAAATCAAAGAACAATAACAATCGGAAGAAAGAAAGAGGTATAAGCTCCAAATATATTTTTCATGGCAAATAGATTGTTGTTCAATAATGTGAACTTTATTATTCAAATCTTATAAATTATTTATTTATGATCTGTATGATAAGGATATTGATATCGTGCAACTCCTTGTAAGAGGTTATTTCATAGATTTTATACAGTTTTAGGCATAACAGCGGTTAAGAATCAATCTTATCCATATTAAATAGTGTGGTTTGTCAAGAATACGAGTTTATTGTTTAAGACTATGAACTTTATTGTTCAAAGCATATAAAATTAAGATTTATGCTCTTTAGTTTCAAGATATTACAGTTATTGCAGAGATTTTATACAGTTGTAGATACAACATTTAATGAAGTAAGCTTATTAAGATTACATACTATGGTTTTTCAAGGCCAAGTGATTATTGTTCAAGTATATGAACGTTATTGTTCAAAGCATATAAAATTTGAATTATGTTATGTGTAATATTCGGGAATAATTTTATATTTTATTGTTTCTCGAAATTCGTGTTGGAATTGTTTAGTTATTAAGTAATCTCGGGTAACCTCGATTTTATCAAGATTTTATATATTAAAAGTTTTCTTAGTTGTCAAGGTTATCCATTAGTTCGTTTCTTAGTCGTTAAGTAATCTCGTTTCTTAATAAGATGAAGATAGACTTGTAAAAGATTTGATCTTATCCGTTTTCTTAGAAATTTGTGCCATATTCCCTATCTTCTAAATCAATGTGTCATGTTTATCTTTATTCTTCAATATTCGTGCCATATCTTCTAGATTTGTGTACTATGGTCTTTATCTCTTACACAAGCCGAATATAATTTGTCTTCTTCTATATCTTCTATATAAAGACTTAGAGGATAAAAAGTGCTTGGAGAAAACCATCATTTCCTTCCAAATTTTGTCCCTCTCTTCCTTCCTCTCATTTCTTTGTTCTTTCCACCACCAAACCACTCCATCGCCACCTTCTCGCTTGTTGTTGGTCGCCCCTTCCACCGAAAGACAAGGCTCGTCCTTTTCCTCCTCTTTGGTGAGTTATTCTTTATTTGTTCTTGTTGTTGGATGGTGTGAGATGAGGATATAGAAAGGGAGTTTTTATGGCTGATTTTTGTGTCCAAGTGGTCATGGTTGATGGTATGGGTGGTACATGGGTGAAGGAGGATGTGTAGTGTGGTTTTATGTAAAAGTTTGGAGTCATGGTTGTAAAATCATGGTAATTTGATTAAAGGGCTGATTTTGAACTTGATTTGGTGATGATTTCTTGTTTAGATTTAATCTCCATGATAGATGAACAAGACTAGGTGAGGGTTTCAGTTTTTTTTTGTAGAAGATTTGTATTTATGTGAGTTTTCGTGTTAAAATTGCTTAAGTGAAGTGGTTAACTAGGTAGTGAAGTCAATTTTTTTTTTGAAGATGAGCTACTAACTCATTACAAGGCAAACATTAGGCTGCCCCAAAATTACAAGGCCAACCTAAATCATCATTGCGGACGATCTTGAAAAAATTAAAAGCTAAAGGTTGAAGACGAAACAGAAGCCTTAACCTTCCTAACGAGATCTCATCATAACACAAATCTAGGCACACGGAAGAGATTGCAAGACGAATTTGTGGAATACTGACATGTCTTCTGGCTATGAAGTCAGCGGCCGAATTAGCCTCCTTAAAACAATGAAAAAAACCACATCAGGAAAACCCGACACCGAATTACGGATATCTTGGATAATTGAGTAAATTTTCCAAGGGACTTTCCAAATATTTTTTAAAGAATTTATATAATTAAATTATTTCCTTCAATAATTAATTTATCAATTAGTAAAATTGCAGCAAGTTTTAAACCTTCCAGAAGCACGAACGACTCTGCCTTTAAAACATGCATTGGTTGTAGAGAAATTATATCACAACCATGAATTGAACTAGCATGGTTTCTTATAATAAAGCTTGCAAACGTAGACGAATCTTTTTGTTTAGAGGCATCACAAATTAAGTTTTACCCATAAAGGGGGCGGTTTAATCCAAGAGACACCATTTTTCCTTTTAGACTTGTTCACACACAATTTACAAGATTTAAAATTCGCCGATTCCCATTGAAGAAACTGCAAGAAAGCCAAATTACAAGGCAAAAGATTTGGGATTATCTTGGACGGGTTAAAGATAAGAGAGTTTCTATGACTCCACAAGAGCCACCACAAGAAACAAAGAATTTCTTTATTTTTATTTAAATTTAGGGTTGAATTAAGTTACCATTAAAACTCCCTGAAGTAGCCAACTCAAAGAAGCAACGTAAGTTATCTTCCAATTTTGCAAGCATTTTCTTTGTAAATGGACAATGGAAGAAAAGATGATTTAAGTTTTCATTTTCAAGATCACAAAGCGAACAACAATTAGGAACACAATTATAAAAACGGTTTAATCTATCAGTAGTAGGAAGGCAATCTGAGCAAGCTTTCCATATAAAATTTTGAATTTTAGGAGGCACTTTCATTTTCCAAATCCAAGAATAACCTATTGAATCAATATGTCGTGTTTCATTTATCAGAATCGAAGCTGACTGGACTAAAAAGCAGCCATCGAAAGAAGGTAGCCACACCACTCGATCTTCAAATTCCGTAAGAGGAATCCTGATAGTAATAATTAAATCTATCACCTCCAAAGACAATAAATTTGAAAGAGCATGAACATCCCAAGTTTTAGATGGTGTAATAAAATTAGCAACTTTAAGAAACGGATCTTGATTATCAAAATAACAGAGAAGATTTGAATCTCCAAGCCACCTATTCGACCAAAATTTTATAGAATTACCATTTCCTAAAATCCATTTAACATCTTTAGAAAAGATATCACTGATGTTCAATTATCGACCAAATTGCCAAGAACTAGATTTCTTCTGGAATTGGAATAAATCCTGAGTTCCTAAATATTTGTCCTTAATTATTTGAACCCAAATATTGAGTGGTTCCATTAGAATCTTCCAAAGAAGTTTCATTTGAAGTGAAATATTCATATTTTGAGCCGTACGAAGGCCTACCAAGGATGTGTATGGAATAGCCAATTTGACTTCACTTCAAAATCCATTTAAAGTGAAGTCAATTGTTGGTTAAGGAGTTGTATAAGGTCGGCCAGCCAAGGATGTGTATGGAATAGCCAATTTGGGTATATTCTAATAAGAGTTAGGCAATTATCGGGTTAGGTTACATTGAGAGTTTGAGTGATTCCGAGTCTAAACCTTTACCGTATTTTCTAAGCCTAAGTTGTCTTTCCGTTTATAAAATCTTATATTGTTGTTTAGGAAATCATTTGTCATGTTCGTGTTTCACTTATGCAGTTGGAATTCCAGTTTCGAGGTAAGTCGTCTAGACTTACTTAGCTTCCAATCATGTTATGTGTTAATTAAGCTAGTTGATTGAATGTGTGGAACCTTATTTTGGAATATTATTCCATATTATATTTTCATGCTCGAAAGTTATCGAAATAGTTTCAATTGTTTTTATTGCATGCAACTAGATCTCTGCGGGTGTGATTATGGACACGGGCAAGTCAATGAAGAATAGACCCTCGGACATAGTCATGCGGCGTGTGGAGATCACCTTCAAAAATTGATTGTTTTGACAAGTGCTCTAGTACAGGCTTAGCCAGGGAAAGAAGGGTGATGGAAAAGAAAATGGGCACGAGTTGAGCATGTGTGCTAGCTGTGTACCATGTTTCGAAGGTAGATCAGGGTTGCCTTAATTGGAGAATAATTATGGTTTGGGTTATGGAGAAGCTGTTGCTAGTTGTTGTGATATATATATTGCATGCATGGGCATTACATTGATTAATCCCGTGCTTATGAATTATTGTTGAAATGTGTGTTGTCTTGAGAATTTGATATGCCAGTTGAGATAACTATGTGGTGTGTTACTTGTATGCATATTGTTTGTGTATATATGAATAATTGTTTGTCTTATTTTAATAACGCATGTTTTGTTCTGTATGTTCAATTTGCTTGTTTGGCCCATACCAAGATTGTTAGCTAATGTGTTCCACTTCCAATGTTTTAGGTAAACGTCCTTATATGGAAAATGTTCTAGGAGATCACTTCTTGGATGATGAGGCTCGATCTCGATGTGACGTGTCTTAGCATGTATATAGGGCTTGAGTCCCTAGTTGCAAGGACAATGTAGTTAATAGTCATATTGAGTTGATGTTGATAGCTAGTAGGTTGGCTTTAGTGTTGGTAGTCGATTGCATTCAGATTGGTTATCGAGTTGTTTTGAAAATGATAAGATGGATGTTTTCTTGGTTTTTCTCATTGTGCCTTTGTTGCAAGGTCCAATACCGGTAAATTTGTTGCCAGGCTAGTCCTGGTAGACCCAAGTGTGGTCTACAACTAAGTAGCAATCCAGTTCACCGACCAGGGTGTTACAAATTGATATCAGAGCATAGGTTGAGAACAAAGGCATAAGGTTCTAACAATTGAGCATGTGAGGTCCAACTTAGAGTTCCTTTTTACACATAAACTTGATTTTTGAGTTATAGTGCATTTGGGATAGAAAGACATGTTGAGACATCATCATCATACATTAGGATCTTCATAAACATTTTGTTTATTTAATAGAAGTTGATGTTTTTTGAAATGTAATTAACTAATTATGTGTTGAGTCCTAGTAAGTAAAATAAGTAATGACTGACTACGAGGCAAAAGAAAAGGAATTGCTCCTAAACTCAAGTTAAAAATGGTCGATTGTGCATCAAAACTATGTGCATAGATATATGTTTTGCATCAAAACACAACTATATGTGCGTCAAAATAACCCGAAAAAAGTGTGTATTTAGTTATGTATGTGCATCAAAATAGCTGAAAATGCATGTTATTTATGCATGTGCATCAAAACTAATGGTATATATGCGCATCAAAACTATACTATAGGCGAAACCTTATGTATGTTGACATTCATGCACATAATTAACTAAGATTAAAAAATTAAAAAGTTCAAAATCGATGCACATTTTAACTAGTTTTAATGCACATAAAGTTATTTTTGATGCATATCTAAGGAAAAACATATGGACATGCTAAGCGTGTCCCCCCAAAAAATGGATTTTTTCGAAAAATAAGCGAATAATTTTGACAAAAATATCCGTATCATTTTTTCACTCTTTAATAATGCGGCGTTGATTTTTTTTGGAGGGTGAGGGGACAAGATTTATTTTTATTTTTTGAGATCGATCTTTCCTCCAATTCGATTAGTCAGAGCAAATCTACGTCCGGACAGGGTACTATAGAGGCCAATTGCTGGGGGTAACCCTCCTAAACAAACGCTTAAGGAGTCTAACACCTCATCCCACTAGACCAACTGATTATTCGTAGATTTATTTTCATTTTGCAAATAAGAGGTCGTTCACACATGATCCTTCTCCTTCAATCTAATAACTAAATGTATAAGGTCCGTTCGTTAGAGTTGAAGTAGGATTTGAAATGAGATAAATGTAGTTGAAATGAAAAAGAAAATCAATTACATGAGTGTTCGGGTGTGGTAGTTGAAATGTGTTTATACTAGTTGATACTAGTTGAAATTTGAGAAAAAAAATTAAGGTGAGAGGGAGGACCTTATAGAGTGGAAATGTGCTTATTTAAACTAGTTGAAATTTAATTCAACCTTTTTACCATCCTTTTCAACTCTCATAAATTTCTATTTTTTCAAACACTATTTAACTTATATAAAATATAAACATCTCAGTTCAACTACCAATTTCAGTACATAATTTCAGCTTCAACTACATCAACATCAACTCATATAAGTACATTATTGCTCCAAACGCAAAATCCAACCAGTGGCGGAGGGAGGGGGGCGGGTGGGAGCGGCTGCCCCCACCGGCGGAGGGAGGAGCGGGACTATGTAGTGAACTGCCCCAAGGAAGGAGCGAGGGCAGGGGCGGAGAAGAAGATTGGGGGACGTTGGCGTGGGCGGTGTGCAATGGAAATCGGCAAAGTCGGAGATTTCGGAGATCAGATCCGTCCTTACTCGTGAGATGTTGACCACATTAAATTTGGGGAAGAGAGATGAGGTTTTAATTAAAAAAATAAAAAATAGATAAATGGGTCTATCTATACAGATTGAATTGGGCTTAATAAAATTTGTCTTGGGCCTTATACCTTCTCTGTAAATGGGTCTTTTAATTAAAAAATAGAAATAAGCTAGACTAAAGTTGTGTTAGTTCATTAGTTGACAGAAAACGAGAGCCATCAGCCATGTTTGACTTTAAAAAATAGAAATAATTTTGCCATTCACAAATGGTAGTGAAGGTAAGGTTTCGATATATCTTAAATCCATTCAAATATACTAAGGGATCTAAAATTTTATGAGAAAATTAATGACATTTTTATAAAATTAATTATTTCTAAATAAATATAAATTAATAAAATATTACTATTTTAAGAAGCTTAATCTATGTTCTAAGTTAATAGGTTAGAAAAATCGATGTTATATATGTTGTTAAACTGATTCGATTTTTCTAAGGATAGTGTTCAAGGTCCGCCCCCCTTCTAGACTTTTCTGGCTCCGCCACTGAATCCAACTTATGTCCGCGAATTTTTTTTAGACCAAGCCTATTTTAAGAAATAAAAGTTTAAAAGAGTTTGTATTGGAAAAGAAATCAACTGCATATAAATACATTTCAATTAGCATATCAACACCGTCGAATATTTGCGATGTTTTGGTCATGGCACAAGAATACAGAATCAACACCGTCGAATATTTGCGATTTTTTGGTCATGGCACAAGAATACAGACACATTTTTACGTACGAAGCTCTTTTGGAGTGAATGGTAGGTGGTATGAAGCATTTTACTCGAGAATTATATCTATACAAATACTTAGCTCGAACAACTCTATGCCTTTTTTTGTTATGCAATGGAACTCTGCAAAATTGAAGTCCTAGCTTTTTTTTTGCATTATTATTTTATTGTCTTGGGTGGTGCCTGCCCGTATCTTCTAGGACTTTTCTTGTATCTAATCACGCATCTTTTATTTGGGTAATTATTTTTTTGTGTGTAAAGGAGGGCAAAGCCCCGAAAGCTTTTTATTTAACTTAAACGAGTGCTAGAGAAGTGTTCGAAATGCCTAACAAAGGCAAAATACAATCAGGGGGGTCATGAAAAAATGCAAAAGAGGAAGCAAAAGTAAGGGCGTAATTAGCCATAACATCAACAATGGAGTTAAGACGTTTGGGAGTAAACTGGATCCAGACTTGCCATTCAGCTCGATCGATCAAAACACGGCACCGATCCAAAATATGAAAATCAGGATGGGTTGACACCCTATCTGTAGTAAGCAACTTGCAAGCCACCATGGAGTCGGTCTCGACAATCCGTTGATTGAAATGAAGCTCTAATCCCATCCTAAGCGCATGAAAAATGGACCATAATTCAGCTGTCAAAGCCCCTGTAGAACCACAACGGAAAGCGAAAGCCCCTTTGTAAGTCCCATAGTGGTCACGAAAGACGCCGCCCCCACCCGTCATGCCCGGGTTACCCTTCGAAGCGCCATCCACATTAGCCTTGATCCAACCAACCTCCGGTGGGCTCCAATCCGTGATAACAGTAGCAGCAACACCAGTATTCGGCTCCTGTTGACGACGATCAGCATGACAAACCATATAGTTTCCAGCCGATCTCGTAGCCAAAGTTGGAACACTATCAATTCGATCCGATTGATGGAAAATCAGATGATTGCAAGCCTTCCAAATGTACCAAATAGCGTATGCAAAGAGAGCGCTTTGATGATCTCGGAGTCGAATATTAGTCTAGATTCACTCCTTGATCTCAGAACAACCAAAGAAAGTCACCCGATCCGTCGAAGCTGGAAGAAAGGACTCCCAAAAAGCCCGAACCTTATTGCAATCCCGTAGCACATGAGGGCACGCATCAGATAAAGTGAGGTCGTGACTCAATCTATTAGCGTTACAGAGGAAAGCGTTGTGGCAAGCCAGATGAAGGAAATGACGGACTCGTTGTTGGGATGGGCAATGCCAAAGAGCTTTCCACACCTGGTGCGGTTGGGGCAGTGTAGGGTCTTGTAGGAACGCTCGAGCTGAGGCAGAGGAGAATTGGCCCGAGGGAGAAGGACCCCAAAAATAACGATCGTGAGCACTCTCATCAGTTCTAATCACCACAGACAACATCTCGACACGAATCTCGCTAGGCAACAACAGATTCAGTTGGGACCAATCCCATGTATGCCCATTCCAATATTCAGCAACGGTACTCCCCAGCTGTTCTTCGGACAGAGGCTGCAGAGCAAAATCAGCGAGTGGCTGATCTCTTAGCCAGAGATGTGCCCAGAATAGTGTACGATTACCATTCCCAATCGCCGTTCTAACACCCCGGACAAGCAACTGGCCGCCATGAACCAAACCCTTCCAAATATATGATTGACGGGGACGACGCTGGAAAATATCCATGTCAGTACGGTTGTTGCAGTATTTCCCACGAATTACACGACTCCAAAGCCGGTCCGGCTCCTGAATCATGCGCCAACCCAACTTAGCCAAAACAGCAGTATTTGATTCACGCATGGGTCGGACTCCAAAACACCATGCTTCTTTGGCCGAGTGATTTTTTCCCAAGAGAGCAGGTGAATTTTCCGTTGTTTGTTTTGCGATCCCCATATAAAACCTCGAACAGTCTTATCTATAGAATCACAAATCGATCGAGGAATTAAAGTTGATTGCATCATATGAATAGGCAGACTAGTCAAGACGGAATTCGCAAACGTCACGCGGCCTGCAAAAGACAATGACCTCGCTTGCCAACCACGCAGCTTATTAGTGACTTTTTCAAGCAAAGGCTGGAAATGCACATTCTTCACCCGCCCCTGCAGAGTCGGAACACCCAAATAGGTACCCAGATCCGTGGTCAATGGAATATTCAACTGTGTACTAATGCCGACAGCTGAGGAATGCAAAACTGCCCTGGAGAAAAGAACATAGCTCTTATCATTATTGACCTGCTCACCCGAATGCCAGCAAAACGAGTCAAGGCAGCTCTGAATAATTGCAGCTTGGGATGTTGATGCTTCAGCAAATAAGAGCAAATCGTCAGCAAAAAAATAAATGGGAAATCGGAACGCCTCCAATCAACATTGGAGACCATAAACCCGCCCCCACTGCCGATTGAATGATATGGGATAAACGCTCCATACATAGAACAAACAAATACGGGGAGAGTGGGTCTCCCTGACGGACTCCCCTTGTTGGATTAAAAGAGCCTACGGATTCGCCATTCCAAAGAATAGATCTCAAGAACGACCAGCGTACGCGGTCGTAAGCTTTGGCCAAGTCTACTTTGATAACCATCCATCTGCCAGTGTTACCTCTATCCTGAAAAGTATGAAGAACTTCTTGAACAACAACGATGTTGTCAACAATTTGCCGACCCGGGATAAAACTTGATTGCATAGGAGAAACGAGATCATCAATAAACAATTTCAATCTCTTCACAATCATTTTCGTACTGATCTTGAAGACAACATTCAAAAGTGAAATGGGCCTAAGTTGAGCAAGTTTGACAGGTTGCTCAACTTTTGGTAATAAGACAAGCAAGGCATCACAGAAATTCTGTTCCAGTAGATTGTGATTGAGAAAATTCAGTACTGTAGCGACTTCTTTATCTCCCACCGTGGCCCAACCTTTTTGGTAAAAGATCGCTGGAAACCCATCTGGGCCCGACGACTTAAAGGGCCCCATTTCACGCAATGCCGTCCACACCTCAGCAGATTTGAATGGCTCATTAAAAATGTTCACAAGGCCTGGTACAGTAGGGAAACCATGGTTGACTGAAAACGGCAAGACCGGTTCAACCCCTTGTTGTGTTTCCTCAGTGTAAAGAGTAGCAAAAAACTGGACTACTAGGCGTTGAAGATCACTCTTGTCTACAATCCACTCGCCGGACGAGTCTTGGAGCCGTTCAATTTTACTTGCCCGACGACGAATAATTGTAGAGAGATGATAGAATCTTGTGTTTCGGTCTCCATCGAGAAGAAACGAGGCCCTAGATTTCTGAAACCATAGAAGCTGCTCCTGCTCAAGAACAAGTTCTAACTCTCTAATAAGTTGATTTTCCAGATCGATGAGGTGTTGCGATACGTATCTCGCTCTTGCCCTTTGAATACTAGCCAAACGCGCCCAAAGGCGCCTCTTTTTATGGAAAATATTACCAAAAACTTCCTTATTCCACTCTTGTAGTTTGGACGACAGGAGACGAAGGGATTCCATACAAGGCAATGTATTGTCCCAACATGAGTTAAGAAAATCAGCATACTGATCGTGGGAAGCCCAGGCCGCTTGGAACCGGAAAGGGTGTTGGCCTTTCACCGGTTCATGCAAATTGTGAAGATGAAGAACTAGAGGGCAATGGTCCGAGTGAGGAGCACTCGAGTGTAACACCCAAGCTTCAGGGAAATTAAGTCGCCATTGTTCATTACAGAGAACTCTGTCTAACCGCGTTGCCTTATGAGTCTGTACGGAATTTCTTGTGTGCCAAGTAAACGGAGCACCCGAAAAGCCAATATCAATCAACTCGAGATCATCTACAAATTCACGGAACTGACGGGTATTATTTGTAGATCTCACCGAGGAAGTCGTGCATTCATTAGCTGCAAGTGTAGCGTTAAAGTCCCCCGCCAGGACCCACGGCTTATTATGAGATCGAGCAAAATTCCCGAGTTCCTGCCAAAGAGCCATATGAGTAATAGAGTTCTGTGATGCATATACAGCCGAGAAGATCTAGGGATCCTCATTAATCCTTGTGACCTCAACCGTGATATGTTGAGGTTGAAGAGAAATAGGGTCGACTCGAACTTTTGCCGTGTTCTAAAGTAACCAGATTCCGCCAGCAAAACCTTCAGCTTCAACCCGAAGGATACCATTGAAACTGATGCGTTGACACACCAAATCCGCTTGCTCGCCACTAATATGAGGTTCAACAAGGGCCAAGACATGCGGCCGATGTTGACGGATAAGTTCACGGATTGTTGAGAGAAAGTGTGCACTACCAGCACCTTGGACATTCCAGATAAGAAAATTGAGCCTAATCATGGAAAACATAGAGTAGTTAATGTATCCAAAAACTGGCAACATGTTTGGAGTCATGTTCAAAGCAAAATCATGGAGAGAATCAGTGAGTCTCTGCACAGTTGCTTGTATTTCCTGTGGTATTGACACCCTGCATAGGACCGGATTGGTTTCTGTCACTAATGGCAGCATCTTGATCACCATCTTGTTTGCCATCCGAGGGCCTAGGATCTTGAAAGGGCCCGTCCGGCGGTTTGAGACCAACAAACTTTGCCTGGTCCAAACCCGTTGCACATTCACGGTGGGAGTCTCCATTCAGCGGTTGGGTTTGGTGAGCTTGAATGGGGACCGGGTTAGCGATTGCAAGCGACAAGTTTTGCTTGGACTCCGCAATTTTGCGAGTCGCGTCTCTGAGTTGTTTTTTAAGCAATGAAGATTGCTTATTGGCAGTCGCCAGGAAGTTTAATGTCTCAACCGAACCTGGTAGCGTGTAGTTCACGTTAGGGTTTGCTGAAATATTGGCTACAGGATTTTGTTTCCAACTAATTGATAGAAAATCAGATTTCATGGCCTCAGCAGAATCTTTTTGAGCTAGTTCTGGGGGCCCACTTCTGTAGAAAGGATGGAATCTTGCACTAGCCAAATCTTTATCTTTCCTTGTATCCGAAGATCGGATCTTTCTCTTTGCCGTATTAGTAGGAAGAGTTGGAGATTTGGTGGAAACATCTTTTTGATTTTGTGTGGCCGTTCTCGTGGTGCATCCTTCCAAAATTGGCGCCAAATTATCCGCAGGTTTCGACTTATCTAGGCAGGAAATCTCCTCAGAGATACTGAGTGCTGCAAATCTCGAACCAGTATTTTCCGGTGACCCCACTTTTCTGGCCGACCTAGAGTTCGGTTTCTGTTGGGTGCTGTTGTTGTTTTGGTGGTTCAGTTCCGCTACTAGTTGTTGGTAATGCATTCGGTGACGAGGTGTTTGCTGGACGATTTACTGCTCCCTGAGACACAGTTTGAGGTGGAGTATTACGTCGACGAACTGGTTTTTTGACTTGCATCCATGGACCGAAAACCGCCTCCTCATTGTTCTTAGATTGGTTAATTGTGGCCTGAGCAGTAGGAGCTTGAGTCATTTGTTGATCTCCATTGCTAGTATCTGCATTTGGCGGCATGGCGGCCGATTCAGACTTCGACGGGCAATTCTCCAAAGTGTGTCCAATCTTGCCACATGAGTAGCAAACCATACGTAAGCCCTCATACTGAACTCTCCACTTACGACCACGAAAGAACAATTTTGACAGGAGCTTTTTGTTCAAATCAATTTCGACCCCGAATCGAACAAATTGGCCCCTCTCAGCATCTTTAGTTGTCTTGTCCACGCGTACTACTTTCCAAATCTTTTCACCCAAGCATCATAGACACTGTTCATCAAAATACTCCAAACCTAAGCCAGAGATGTGAACCCATACAGTAAGAACGGAGGCAGTGTCGCTCGTGGGCCAAAAGTCCGGTGTCCAACGCCGAATCATGAGGTAATTATCCCCAATCATCCACGAACCCTGAGTGAGCACATGATCGTAATCATCACCATTAGTGAAACGAGCCACATAACGATAATTTCCCACATCAATCAGTGAGAAAGACCCCTTAAGCGCCCATTTGATTTCCACGCTGCGCTTAAGTGACTTATATCCCGGGCCTTTGTCGAACGTGCGAACAATCAATGCGCTTGACCATGGAGCTCGAAGCCTTCGCTTCTCTTGGGCCGTTAGACACACAGAAGGGCAGTCTGGATCCTCTTCCTCTGGGGCCACATCATCGTCTGTATCATACAAGTTTGGCCTTTCCTCCTCCAGAGAAGCTAGGGGATCATAAGTTGATTGCTGAACACTTCGTGCCTCCGTGTCTCGGAAAGATTTTGCAGTCTTTTCCAAGGTTGGAAATTGGTTTCCATTCAATGCAGGCATGACAGGCGGCGTGGGTGAGCCCTGAGCACCGTCCAGTTCCATCCCCGTGGGGGGATTTATCACCCCAGGTGGATGACCATGCAACTTGGCCATCAAAGTGACCAAGTCGGAGGGGAGATCGGAAATTAAAATTGCCGGCGGATGCAGAAATAGAGCGATTAGGATATCTTTTTACTCTTATGTTACAGATTTTATCCTCGCATTTTTATGAATTTTATTTGGGTAATTGTTAGGATAAATTTGTAAAAAAAATGATTTGCAAAAGATGTGAAATAAGTTGAGGCATGGTCCCCCTCTAATATAATATTCTGAAATGTTACAAATAGTCAAATAGTGCAATGTATACTTGCAGTAAGAAGAAGAAAATCAGGAGCCCTGGCCTTGGTTAAAATTAACATGGGTGTGACCATTTTGTTGAAAACTTTGAAATTACACCCTAGCCTTTATTAAAAGAATGTTGCTTTTCCTATATTGGGATTACTTCTAGTCCAAAACGTATTTACCATTGATTGAGTTGGTCGACGGGTCAGCACAAAAACAACTAACGTACACCTGCAAACATTTAAGGTTGAATAAAAACTTATTCACCATTTTTTTTGGTCATAAAAACTTATTTACATATAAAAGCAATTGATCTGTTTTATATATAAAAACAACTGATCGATGCTAGCTCTCCTTGTGGTTTATATATAAAATTAAAACAAGTAATTAAATAAGCAATCTTCTTAATTCCATAGCAGAGTAACAAGGTGATGTTCTAGCAAGGTTAGCCCGATTTCACTTAAATAATATAGCTGGGAAGGCATGCTGGCCATGATTAAGTGCTTTGGTCATTATATCTGCAATTTGCATACCAGTGGGAATGTGTGCTGTTTGTATGAAACCAGATTGCACACGTTCTCGAATGAAGTGGCAATCCAAGTCAACATGTTTCGTTCGTTCATGGAAACATGGGTTAGCCGCCAGGTGTTGTGCTGCACGATTGTCACAAAACAATTTCACAGGCAGAGGCAGAGGCACTTGCAAGTCATGCAGTAGATAGCTTGACCAGATTAACTCAGCAGTGGTGGAGGCCGTACTCCTGTATTCTGCCTCTGCAGAAGATCGTGAGACTGTACTCTGCTTCTTCGTTTTCCAAGACACAAGAGAATGTCCAAGGAACACACAGTAGCCGGAAAGAGACCTTCTAGTTGTTAGGCATGAACCCCAGTCTGCATCCGTAAATCCAGTAAGTTTCAGTGTGGTCTGCACTGGATAAAAGAGACCTAATTTGGGTGTGCCACTAAGGTATTTGAGCACATGTTGCACTGCTTGCCAGTGAGGCACCTTTGGTCTCGATAGAAATTGGCTCAAATGCTGGATGCTGTATGAAATGTCTGGTCTGGTTAAACACAAATAGAGCAATCTGCCAACAACTCTCCTGTATAACTCTGCATCTGAGAAAATTTCCCCTTCATCTAAACTCGGTTTCAAACCTGTAGGAAGAGGCACCTTTGCTGCTTTGCAATTTTCCATGTGGCAATCCTTCAGGATGTCCCTAATGTATTTTTGCTGACTAAGAACTGTCCCCTTTCCATCTCTGTACAATTCCATTCCTAGAAAATACCGAGCCAAACCTAGGTCCTTGATGGTGAATTTTTCATGTAGAGCTGCCTTCACTCTGGTGATCTCATCAGTATCATTGCCTGTTAGCAAAATGTCATCTACATAAACTAGCATAGCTGTAAATGACTCCCCTCCAATTTTGACAAACAAGGAGTAGTCTGAATGGGATTGAACATACCCCAAGCCCACAAGAAAGGTAGTTAATTCCACATTCCATTGTCGGGAAGCCTGCTTAAGGCCATAAAGAGATCTCTCCAATTTGCATACTTGTCCACTTGTATGCCCTTCATACCCTTCTGGTATTTCCATATAAATTTCCTCCTCCAAATGTCCATGGAGGAAAGCGTTGTTAACATCCATTTGATGTAAATTCCATCCTCTTGCAGTTGCAATAGCAATGATCATGCGTATTGTGGGGACCTTGGCTACTGGAGAAAATGTGTGTCTATAATCTTTCCCCAGTTTTTGACTGAACCCCTTCACCACCAACCTGGCTTTATACCTTTCTATTTCTCCATTAGGTTTAAACTTCACCCTAAAGACCCATTTAGACTTAATTGCCTGCTTGCCTGATGGTAAGCTAGTCAAAGTCCATGTGCCATTTTTCTCTAATGCATCCAACTCAGTTTTCATAGCTTCTGTCCACCTTGGATCCTGCCTTGCATCTCTGTAATTCTAAGGCTCTTTGACACTCATCACATTAGCCAAGGATGCAAAGTAGTCAGTCTGTACATTGTTAACTACATAGTCATTGTGCCAGACTGGAGCTTGGCGAATTCTGTCTGACCTTCTCAAATTCTGCCCTTGCAAAATTGGTGAACTGGTGGTCCCAAAGTCTGACTGCTGTTGCACATCTAACAGTGTCATGTGCTCTTGTTCATCCTGGTGTCCATGTACTTCAGCATTGTCATACACCAGTGGTGAATCTCTCCCAGTTGCTTCATCATCATCTATCATTAGTGGTGAAGGCATCTTGGTATGCCCTCCTTGCATAATCACCCTTTTTCCTCCTGATTCTGCTAAATAAGGGAATACATCCTCATGGAAAACTACATCTTTGCTGAGGAAAACTCTTTTGTCTTCCAAATCAAATAGCTTGTAGCCCTTTGCATTAGGTGGATATCCAATGAAAACACACCTTCTTCCCCTGGCTTCCATCTTGTCACTTGCTTTAGGTGCCATGTAAGCATAACAAAGGCATCCTAAGACCCTGATATTATCATATGAAGGTTGTTTAGAAAACAATACTTCATAAGGAGTTTTCCACCCAAGCACTGATGATGACATCTTATTAATCAAGTATGTTGCCAACAAGACACACTCTCCCCAGAACATCTGTGGCAACCCTGCTTGGATTCTCAAAGCTCTCGCTGTATCAAGCAAATGTCTATGCTTTCTCTCTACGACCCCATTCTGTTCAGGCCTGTAAACCATGCTTTTCTGATGCACAATCCCAAAGTCACTCACCATTTTTGCAAATTGCCTGTTGACAAACTCACTCCCATTGTCAGTCCTAACAGCTTTAGGTGTTACACCAAATTGAGTCTGCACATACCTTATAAAAGCATCCATAATCTCACATACATGGTGTTTTCCATTCACCAAGTAAGTCCAGGTTCCTCTACTATAATCTTCTACTACTGTGAGAAAATAAGTTTCTCCATTCAAAGCTGCAACCCTATAGGGACCCCATAAATCCACATGGACTAAGTCAAACAAATTTTCTGAATATGACATACTAGGAGGTGAACACAATTTGTGAAATTTAGCCAAAGAACATGCATCACAAATAAAACTGTCTGGAGCAAAAACTTTACAAGAAGGCAAATGTTGCATCTTAGTAAAAGATGGATGTCCTAGCCTCTTATGTAAAAGAGTTAAATCTGTCTCATCAACAGTTGCACAACTAAAAGACTTTCCAGAGTCTGTGACACATTCATTTAAACTAGAAACTGATGCTATTTCCTTGCTTTGACCTGCTTTGATCCTGAACAACCCTCCTAAGCCTTCTCCTTGTGCTACACATCTTTTACTCAAACGGTCCTGCAAAATGCAACATCCTTTATAAAAATATGCTTCCAGCATTCCATCTGAAACCAGTTTGCTTACTGACAACAGGTTATATCTAAAGTCTGGCACGTATAACACATCTCTCAAAATCAGTTTCTCATTCAATTTCACATCTCCAACAGTTTGAACAGATTTGGAGCTTCCATCAGGTAACACAATATGAACTAGACATTTCACATCTCTAGGACTTATCAACAATTCAAAGAATGATGTCATATGATCAGATGCGCCACTATCAATTATCCAATCATTGCTTGTGTATTGAATCACATTTAAGACAGAAAAAGAGATACCTGCAAAATGGAAATTTGGCCTAGCTCCTTTCCCTCCGGTACTTGCAGAGGTGCTTGCCTTGACATCCTGGTTGTATCTTCCTCCCCTGGCTTCTACTGTCATTGCTTTTTCAGTCCTAAAAGCTCTCATCACTTCCTGACATGCACTTGACAATGTTGACACTGCTTGTGCTAGCTGATGCTCCATTCCTCCTCGGTGATCTCCACCATTCCCATGTTCCAATGGTGTTTCACCAACCTGCTGACTTTCAGTTTCCACATTAGCTGCCACTCGACCTCCTCTTCTCATCCTTTTCCCTTTATACCAATCAGGATAGCCAATAATCTCGAAACAGTTGTCCTTGATATGACCCTCTTCCTTGCAATGATAGCATACTCTCTTATCTGGGGCACGAGTCTTTTTATAATCTCTCTTTTCTCCACTGTGTGTATTCATCCTCGTGTTATCACCAGATCTTCCACCTGTATCATTCCTGCCATTGCTCTGACCAGCCATGAATGTTGAACTCTCAATGTTAACTATTCCCGTGACTTGTTTCTGTGTTTCAACTGATACCATGGTCTGATACACTTTATTGATGTTTGGCAATGGATCCTGCGCAACAATGTGAGTCTTAACTGATTCATACTCCCCATTTAGTTTCTTCAAAAATTCCATCACCTTATCCTGATTGTCCTGCGCCAAGACTCATGCAGTCAAGTTGCACTTGCAATTGTCAACAGCACCACATGTACACGCTGGTAATCCAGTGAGATCGGCAATCTCATCCCAACAACGCTTCAAGCGACAGTAGTAGTGCGTAACAGAAGAGTTACCTTGCGTGATCTGCATCAATTCCTGTTTGAGCTGAAACACCAATGGTCCACTGCTTTGCTTGTACCTCTCACAGATGTCGAGCCACAACTGCCTCGCGGATCTGGTGTAGATGAAACCATTCGATATCTCCGGTGTCATCGAATTCAGGATCCAACACGCAACCATCGAATCACAGCGTTTCCAACGCTCGTAATCCACAGATCCTGAATCTGGTCGCCCCTCCGTGCCGTCTATGAATCCAAGCTTCAATTTGGCCATGAGAGCACGCTCAACTTGTCGACTCCACGCCAGGAAGTTTCTCCCATCAAACAAATTCGTCGTCAAAATCATTCCCGGAAAATCCGAGTTTGTGAGTAGCAATGGATCCACCATATTTGCTACGATCGCTGCGTCCTTTTCATTCAAGGTCTTCGTCATCCTTGAATCTGCTCTTCTTCTTCAATCGGTAAGCGAATCGACCCTGAAATAAGATTTTCAACACAAAATCCCCAAAATCGCTTCAAGCTTGAATCACCGATTTCTCAGCTAAATGCTCTGATACCATGTGAGAATCGGTACTCAATCAACAACAATCAACCAGCAGATAAAAGGATTCAAACAATCAAGACAAATCACAAGATATATTGATGGATGGAACATCGATTCATACAACAGAATCGTGCCTCATAGCACGCACATTCAGTGCACTGTTCTATCACACTGAGAAATAACAAACTCTAGGTTTATATAGCCGGTTTTAGCATAGCAAACCGACTATATAAACCTAGAGTTTGTTATTGCTCAGTGTGATAGAACAGTGCACTGAATGTGCGTGCTATGAGGCACGATTCTGTTGCATGAATCGCTGTTCCATCCATCAATATATCTTGTGATTTGTCTTGATTTTTTGAATCCTTTTATCTGCTGGTTGATTGTTGTTGATTGAGTACCGATTCTCACAATTACAATAGCAAATATATTACACACCAAATGACAATAAAGATCCATAAAAAAAAAAAATTAAAAATAAGCTGAAACCCATTAATTATTTAGTCGATCATATATATCTAGAGCTATAATATATATAAATATATATGCTGGCTAATATGCAGCAGCTAGCTGAATTGAAATGACTAAGCCGCCACCATCTCGGTTTGCTGGTTGCTACGGGCATCGGTTTGGCGGTCGCGATCGGTGCCGCATTTGAGCAAGAGCATGAAGAGAGTAAGGAAGATGGGCACGAGATACAAGATGATCCAGCGCCTATCACCTCGCTGCTCACTCATCTGTATAACAAACATGACGGCCAGGCCACCGTACATCTGGGGAACTTCAAAGAGCGTGACCAGCGCCATTTGGAACATGCCGCCCCACACGATGTACACGCACGCGATGACCACGAATACTCCCAAGTCCGCGCCCACCAGCTCGGCCAACACGAAGGTGAAGAGGGAGAGCAGAAGGGAGAGGATCTGCGTAGCCGAGGATGAACGGACACGGTCGAAGAAGCAGATGGCCAGTCCGTTTTGAGCCATCGGGATAAGAAACGCCCAGAGCTCTAGGCAAAGGCTAGCGGGAGAAGAAGCAAAATGCCTGTAATTCCGCATGAGTGAGGCACACAATGCCGAGAAGAGAAGAGCAGCTGAAATTTTGAGCAAGCCCCTTCGGAATTCGGGATCTTCCGTGACGCCGGGCATTTTGCTGTTGAGGGATTTTTGTGTGTTTCAGTTTCAGTTCAGTGTGTATGGAATGAGCAGCGCCTTCTGAGTTCTGATGGGAGTGGTTTTATTGAGAACAAGGACGGGTAGGTCCCACAACAATAAACAATCAATTACCTTTACCTACGTGGAGGCGGTATAATTTGGCTAGTGAATGCCAACCTGAAAAATTAAAAATTACGGAGTACTCCGTAGTAAAAAGTAAATCAGTAACAAATTTTACTATTCCCTTTTTTCACTCTGGGAGAGCAACTTTACGGTCAGTGTAAACAAATATTACTGGGTAAGTAAAGTGGGTAGTATCTAGAATTTCTTAAGAGTTAAAAGATATTTTGAAATCTTTTGACGTCCTATTCTTGCACTTAAGAGCAAGATACATTTTACAAACTCTTAAATTATGTAAACGTTATTTTAGGTACGTTACTTTTTTTTGGTAGAATTAGGTACGTTACTAGATGCAAATTTAATGTAGAAAAATGCGTGCTTCTTAAATGACACTACTACTTAAATGACACTACTACAAATATGCTCAAATAACCTATAGGTTCCTAAAATTCCGGTGGATCGTGATGACCATGGTGTCGTATTAGGTTTGACCATTTTTACAGCCAGCGTCATATTGGTTGTAGCTTCTGGTGGGACTACCAATTTCTCCCTTGCCTTTCCGGCCCTTGTAGTTCGCCTAGATTACTATTTGGAACACATACAAATCAAATCAGATTATAAGTTTATGAGCAAGAAACTTTTCTCTTTGAGAGCCACAAACTAATGTCTCATGTTCAAGCCACGACAACGGCAACGACGCATACAATTCCTAATGCGGATCACGTTGCATGGAAGAAGAAAGATCGCATAATCCTCCTATGGATTCCATCAACACATACAACCCTTCTTCTGGCGCATGTCACTCGAGTGACAATGGCTCACGAAGCATGGAGCATTCTAGAACGCATGCTCTATTCACAAAATCAATTCCATCCCATGCACCTTAAGCAACAAATGAAGTCTTTTTTAAAAGGATCCTTTCTATCTTGGAATGTGTTGAAAAGAAATGAGTTTTTTTCTAATTCTTTGGCAGAGTGTGCGTATATCGTTCCACGATGAAGAGTTCCTAGAGTGTGTTTTGCATGGCCTACGTTCATCCTACTTGGCGTTTCTATTTGCGTTTACATGCAATGCCATCAAATAAACTCGGATGAATTACTTGGTCTTTTGTAAGAAGAGAAGATTTCCGAAGGTGATTGTCTAAGCAATAAACCAATGTCCTCTAATGATATGAGCAAAATGTTTGGAGGCTCATCTTCACCATCGAAGTCCGACTAGTCTTCTAGTTATAGACCACAATATCAAATTTGTCAGAAAATCGGCCACAAAATATTGAATCGTTGGCATTACTTCAATTTTAACGATTATTAACCAACCAAACCAAGGAAACAATGCGACAATAACTCGGGTCGTGGTGGCCAACAACGATATAACAACAATAATCATGGTCAACCCCAAAAATAATAACGCCTCATTAGGCCTACGATCATGAATCCACCATCCACTAGTGTTCATGAGTCTTGGTACTTTGATTCAAGAGCCATAAATCATGTGAGTGCATATTTCGGTCTGGAAACTCAGTCTCCCAGAGAGAATTAAAACTTTCTTGTGGCTTGCACTTAAAGGGAAATTGCTGACCAATTCTGAAAGAAAGAAACGCCACCTGACAATGAATGATAACTGTTGCATTTGTCATAATCAGGTGGAGAGCCTCATCCATGTGTTTCGAGACTGCCCTGCAACGAGTGTTGTCTACAGCAACCTAGTCCCCCCACCACCTCCAAGTTGAGTTCTTTGGGTCTGATGCTTTGGATTGGGTAAGCAAAAACATAAGGGGACATTTCCAGTTCAATAAGGGGGTAGATGATCAGTTGGTATTTGGAGTCGTCGCCTGGTGGTTATGGAAATTGAGAAATAACCGCATCTTCAACAACAATACACCCCAAGTGAATGCAGGAGCCCTTCTCATGTGCCAAATGTCGGAAATAAGTGCGACGCTAGCGAAGCCGCATGGGGTAAGCCAGGTTAACAATAGCTATGATATGTATATCCATTGGAAGAGGCCAGTTGAAGGATGGATAAAGGTTAATACCGACGGCGGATCAGTTGTTGAGAGAGGCAATAAGGCAGCTGCTGGTGGAGTCCTACGTAACGAGGATGGTAGATGGATCTCCGGGTTCGCCTTAAATATTGGGGAATGCTCTGTACCAACAGCCGAGCTTAGAGGCATTTATCAAGGATTGAAACTAGCTGGCGTGGGATAGTGGTTTCCGCCGCGTCATTGTCGAAACGGATTCAAAACTTGATGTCACTTTGATCAACTCACATCTTAAGCTCTCCCACCCTCTATCTAGCCTGGCCAAGAGGTGCCAAGGCTTTTTACGAAGAGATTGGAGTATCCGGTTTCATCCCTCCTTTAGAGAAGCCAACCGCGTGGCAGATCGACTGGCTACCCACGCCCATACTCTCCCACCTGGGTTCCACCTGATGTTAGAACCCCCCGCAAATGTTATTAGTTTGATTGAGGAAGATGTAAGGGGAGTGTCTTTCCCCAGAACGATCCCAAGTTGTAATTTTGTACTTTAATAACATTCCACTTTTTTGACCAAAAAAATATTTCGGTAATCTTTTTGTTCATTCTAACTACTCTAGCAATGAAGGCTTGTAGGTTGGCATTGGTATGTCCCTACCTATTATATATCTTGGAAAATTTATTTTAGTTGCACATCCTAAGCCTATACATTTACATAATGTTATATTTGTTCCATAAAATAAAAAGTGTTTAGTTTATAAGTGTGTTGCAAGTAAATCAATTGATCAAAGATAACAATATATATGATATTTTTCCTTAAATGCTTTTATGTGAATGATTTGCAAAGACGGATACTCCTAAAAGGAATAATGGTTGAGAATTGAACATACTTTATCATCTTCAATAAGCACAACCCATTGCACCAATCTAAATCTGCCTCGTGTTTATCTTGGAGAGAAAACTTCCCTCCAATCTTGGCACTACAGTTTTAGGCATCCACACGAGTTTTCCTTAAAGTGTCTAGTTTCTAGGTTTATCTTTCCTGAATCTATTAATAATCTTCATGATATTTGTGAGTCATATCAACTTAGAAAAAGTTATAGACTTCACCTCCCTAGCACACATGTATTCCTTTTGAGCTTGTTTTAGGTGTTTGGGGACTTGCTATTGCTTCTTTTAATGACAATAAATAGTTTCTAATTTTTTTGAATGAATGCACCAAATTTGTTTGAATCTATATGCATCAAAAGTAAAGTTTTCCACTTTTTCAATTATTTAAAAGAATTGTGGAAACTCAATTTTCAACTAAAATAAAATAATTCCAATCAGCTTGGAGTAGGGAATATAGAAACGTCTCAAGCTATCTTCAAACACAAGGGATTCAACATCGTGTCTCTTATATCTAGTATGTTACCCACATTGAGAAGAAACACTCCTTTTTCCCCGTTTCCCCTTCCCCCTTTCCCATGGCTCCCATCTCCTAAGAAAACCCTAAATTATGCCGCCTCTTTCTACCCCCCAGATCTACCAATGTTCCACCAAATCTTATGCTCCTTTGAACTCATCCCTCTCCAAACAACTTATCCTAACATCTTTGCTTCAAGAATTTGACAAATTTCTTCCCTTCTCACCTTTTTAAGCCATTTCCCGTTCTTCGTTTTGCCTCTGATTGAAGTACGAGTTTAAATCGATATGGTTGTGGTGAAGTATGCTTTTGGTCACTCGAGTGGGCGTGTACGAGGATTGGTGTGGCGTGCTGGCGTCGGGCTCTTCTCAGCCCCACTTCCACCGGAGAGATTCCCTGAAGTGGGTTTGCAATTTTAAATTCTTAAGATCCATTGGAAATTAAAGAACCTTCTAATGAAAATCGAACTGATCTGAGCAATTGAATCTAGCATCATCTTGAATGAGGAGACCAAAAAGATGGTGTTTGTACTTTCCAGTTGCTTCTAAAGACCTTGATTTTATCTCTGTTTGACCAAATTTGATTTGTAAAATTGCTTATTAACTTTCCTTGGCTTTTATTAGGCTGAGATTGGCCAAAACCTATGAATTAATATTGACCAAAATTGTAGGAATTGCATGTCCTTGCCCAAGAGCTCATATATATTCTGTAATGAATATGCTTTTGTTTGCACAAGCTGGTGAAGCCAGATGTTTGTCCTTAGATCTTGTTCTGCAAGGCTTTTAAGCCAAGGATTTGTTTTTTTAAAAGGGTTCTATTTTCTTTTGGTTAGCAGATAAAATATAAAACCAAAATGAAAAAAGAAAAGAACAATTTAAGTTCTTGTTGGCAAGGCCTTGAAGAACAAACAAAGTCGCCTGGCTTGAACTCCTTGATCATGAATAGTAAGATTAGGAAATATTAAAATTTTGAGAAAATCTTTGTGCTTGGGCCGCAAGTCGAAAATCATTGTGCTTGGGTCGCAAGTTTCGGTCGTAGTACGGAAATAATTTATATATATGTGTGTGTGTGTGTAGGTTTTGGTTCAAGTGAGGACCATTCTTGTGGTAAGACCTTTTGCTTAAAATGAGGACTAATCTCAACCATTAGATTTACCTCATCACTATATATTGGATGCTCAAGATATTTTTTAATTTATTTTTTATATTTTTATATTTTGTTCTTTGTTTAAAAAAGCTTTAAAAATGCTAAATATGGCAGTTCAGTTGTTATATACTACGAGTTCATTTTTATACACCAGAAGTTCAATTTTTTATGTTAGGGGTTCAATTTTCTATATTATATGAGTTCAATTTTTATATTCTACGAGTTCATTTTTTTTTATCGATGATAAGTTCAATTTTTATGTGCTTTGAGTTCATTTTTCAAATAATTTGATTTTCACATAACAAAAAAAAATATTTAAAAAATAAATGATTTTTTTATTTTATTTTTTTAACTTTTTAAAATTATTTTCTAATTTTAAAAAAACATTAAAAATGTTAAATATGAGAGTTCAATTTTTATATACTACGAGTTCATTTTTATACACTAGAAGTTCAATTTTTTATGTTAGGAGTTCGATTTCATATATTGTATGAGTTCAATTTTTATATGCTATGAGTTCATTTTTTTTTATCTATGATAAGTTCAATTTTTATGTGATTTGAGTTCATTTTTCCTATAATTCGATTTTCACATAACTAAAAAAATAATTTATTTTTTCTCGATTTTTTTATTTTTGATTTTGATTTTTTTTTGATTTTGTAAAAATTATGTTCCTTTTTAAAAAAAGATTTAAAACGTTAAATATGACTGTTCAATTTTTATATACTACAAGTTCATTTTTATACACTAGAAGTTCAAATTTTTATGTTAGGAGTTCAATTTTCTATATTGTATGAGTTCAATTTTCATACTCTACGAGTTCATTTTTTATCTATGATAAGTTCAATTTTTATGTGCTTTGAGTTCATTTTTTATAAAATTCGATTTTCACAAAACTAAAAAAATAACAAAAAAATAAAAAAACTAAATAATAATAATAATAATAATAATAATAATAATAATAATAATTTTTAAAAAAATCTTGACCGTTCAGTATATAGCGAAGGAGTAAATCCAATGGTTGAGATTAGTCCTCATTTTAAGCTTAGTCCTTACCACAAGAGTGGTCCTCACCGAAACCATGCCCTATGTGTATATATATAAATAATTTAAGTCCTTGCTAGGCAAGGCTTTTCCGCGTCTACTTGCAACGTAAGTAAAACTTTTACATTTTACTTGTAAGATAAGTTTGACTTCTTTTCTTGCAGGATAGCTCGATGCTTAATTTAAGTACTTTTTCCGAGGAATTGAGTTGAGCTTGGTATTGGAACGAGTTGTATTGGGCAAAGTCGCTTGACGCTCAGATGTCCATTTCGCATGCCCAAAAGGGGTCGACCTGCTGCTTGTAATGCTATTCTTATAGTGCTTTACTCACCCCGATCTCAAACTCTTTTTAATTCTTATTTTGCGGAGATTTGTACTTTTCATTAGCTTTTCCGGCTTGCTTTGACTTTCTTAGCCATTCACGGCTGCCGTTTTCTAACGGCCTCTCGAGTTACCAAGTTTGTTTGGTATCCGAATTCTTACCTTATCAAAAAAAAACATCGTGTCTCTTATACCTAGTGTCAAAATACAATAGTAAAAATTTATTTATTTATTTATATACTATGATAAAATATTTGACATGTGTATTTTTTGAATATATCAGATGGTTAAAAAAAATTCACAAATTAAAGTCTTCTTCAGTTATATAAAATTAGTAAGTGAAATATATGTATTTATATATTCCCTCTTAGCTAATTAAAAAATTAAAAATTCTCTATTATTATTCTTTGTTTACTAATACAAATGAAAATTTTCATCCGCGTTTCATAATTTTTCATCGAGATGGTCAAACATGTTCATCCACTTGTTGTTATGTAAAATATTTTTGTCCGTATTAGTACAAAAATAATAATAGAGGTTTCTTAACTACTAAGAAGGAAATTTATATAAATGTTTTACTTACTAATTTTATAATTTTAAGAAGATTTTAAACTATGGATTTTTTTAGACCACCTTGTATATACGAAAAAGACACATGTCAAATTATTTCACCATTTGTATAAATAAATAAATTTTAAAAAATAAAATAAATAAACATAAAAGGGTATTTCGGTTCAACACGGGAAATATTATCGGAAAATAGGTCAAGGTGGTTGAAATTGAATTTTGTATTATAAAAGGTATGTTTACCATAAAAAAATTTAAAAGGTGATTTTTTAAAAATACTAATTATAAAAGGCGGCTTATGGTTAAAAAAACCCTATTATAAATTAAGCTTTTATAAACTTGTTGTGTGAAATGAAATGAAGTTTGCAGTAAGAAGAAGAAAATCAAGAGCTCGTGGTTAAACTTAACATGGGTTACATTGAAATTGCACCCTAGCCTTGTGATGGTAAAAAAAAACCCTATCATAAATTAAACTTCTTATACGAAATGGTAAGAAGAAGAAAATCAGGAGTCCATGGTTAAAATTAACGTGGGTTACTTTGAAATTGCACCCTAGCCTTTATTAAAAGGATGTTGCTTTTCCCATTTTGCGATTACTTGTAGTCCAAAACTTAATTACCACTGAAGGCTAAAACCGGAATCTTCTTAATTCCATAGCAGTAGAAGTGTGACCTTAGTTACAAGGTGATGTTCTAGGAAGGTTACAACGCCCAGCATTGAAGGCTAGCTAATAATACCTGCAAACATCATTATAAATTTAGCTTCTATTTTCTATAGACTTGTTAATTACTGTATTTGAAATGAACTTTGTGTTGTTTTTACTGTTTGAACTTTGGGCATGGCGGCAACTGTAAGCTAGAATAAATTTAGACATACTTATAGAAAGTTTACCCATATATAGATATAGATTGGTGCAAATTAACTTTATTATAAACCCTCTATTCAAAGCCTGTGTGTGTCTGTTTGTCACTTCGTCTTTCCCATGTTGTGCCTACGTCTTAGTTTTTAACATAGAAAGGACAATATTGCCAATAACCCAAAAAAACTGAAAGCAAATGTAAAACAAAAAAGAAAAAGAAAAAGAGAGCTAGCATAGCATAATTAAGTTCACTTAGATATAGCCGATCGATTACAATATTAATAGCAAATCACACTCCAAATTATACTTAAAGATCCATGAATTAAAAAACAAGCGCGATGAAACCCATAATATATTAATTATTTACGGTTATAGAGAAACCCCTAGTTATAGAGAAACGAGGGAAATAATGAGAGCCCTTAGATATGGATTTTTGGATGGTTGAGATTTTAAAAAAAGAGGTGCACATGAGTATTAATTTGGTGAAACTAGTGGATTATACCCACTTTCTCTCTCCATATCTCACATAAATCAATTTCCGATTCATATTATTTCTCTCATTATTCTTTACATTCGGTTACCAAAAAAAACCTCTCTACCGTATTCCATTCATTCCATCTCCTGAAATCTCTCCCGCTTATGAAACCTATTCCGATCGTCTTCTCAATCTTGAGATTTATGATTGTTGAATTCGTAAGTTCTTGTACGTGTTTCTATAGCCTTTGGTGGATTCTAGCCAAGATTTCTACATCAACAAGGGATTGATTAGGAGGTAATTTTTATACGTACAACGATCGATTCTTATTTTGTAGTCGACGTACAACAGATTTTATTTTCGTTTTTGTACAGGAAATGAATTCGTGATGCTTGATTCTTATTTATTTTGATTTTTGTACAAATTTATTTTAATTGTAATCAAAATTTCATTTTGATTTTATGCGTAAAGTGAGGTGTACATGAAATGAATTTGTGGAAAATCTTTGACTATAATAAATGTATTAACGTTGAGAACTGATTTGACCAGATAATGCAATTTTTTTCGTCTTGCTACAGGCCAATCATATTCTGATTTGAGGCGGATTAGTGATGGATAATCTAGCAGATGATTAGCTATTGTCGATATGTTATCCGTTTGGTGCGTTCGCCATCACCGTATCATCATCGGTAAAAACCGTTCTTTTCGCTTGTTTAAAGATTGGGTTTGAACAACGATCTAGTGGTTATATTCGATTATTAAATGTGGGTTATTTTAGTTTAATTACATTGTTATTAGATTCGATATTTGTACTTACATATTTAAATTTTTTTGTACCCATGTTCAAAATTGTGAAGTTAATATTCATATATTTTATATACATGTTCGATGTTGTGTACATGTTCAACATTTTGTACATGTTCGAGATTTTGTACTTAATATTAATATATATTGTATAAAGATTTGAGTTCTATTGTAAACATGTTCAAAATTGTGAAGTTAATATTCAGATATTTTTCTTGTACATATTCGACATTTTGTACTTAATATTCATATATATTGTATACATATTTGAGATTTTGTATTTAATATTCAGTTATATTGTAAAACATGTTCGAGATTGTATACTTAATATTCGATTTCATACTTTATTTTGTTCAAGATTGACACTCAAATATTCATATATAATTACAATTATATAAATCACTCCTACAAGGGCATATTCGAACATGTGTTATTAATATTCGTTTACACATACTGGTTTGTTCGATATTTAAACTAACATATTCAGATATAAAAACATGATGATTACAAAGTGGATTGTATATTCAAAACACGACGAATTCGAACAATCTTTATTGTATACGTATTCGAGTTCTTGTGTACACATGTTCAAGACTGTGAAGTTAATATTCAGATATATTTTTGAAATTTTGTACTTAATATTCATGTATATTGTATACACATTCGAGTTTTGTTGTATACATGCTCAAAACTGTGAAGTTAATATTCAAATATATTTTGAGATTTTGTACCTAATATTCAGATATATTGTATACACATTCGAGTTCTGTTTTACACATGTTCAAAATTGTGAACTTAATATTCGAGTTATTTGTTCTTTATTATGTGAATTTCGTAAAAAATAGAAATCTATTTTTTTTTCAATTTTCGAATTAAAAATCTGCTATTTTTAAGGAAATAATATGTTAATAGATTTATTTTAATTTATTTTGGAAAGCCACGTTGATTATAATAAGTGGATTTTTCCTTTTTTAATTTGTATTTAAAATTAAAGAGATATGATAGTTATCTTCTTTTAATTTTTACTTTTTATTTTTGGTAGTTTGTTAGGTTGCAAATTCCTATAATTACGCTCATCCTACTAATTAAGATCGTGCATCATGTTATCATATTCAACACCCATATTAGTTAGTTTAGACCTTCATCACACACCATTGATTTTACCTAATCCAACGCTCCTAATCTTTTCCCCCGTTTCTCTATAACTCCCGTTTCTCTTGAACCCTCTATATAGGTAGCTTAATAGGACATAAGGCCCAAATAGATGTATAACAGGCCTAATGGCCCAATACTAGTACTATCTGTAATAACCCTACCGAGCTACTATAAATGCTCATGTTCTCCAAGTAATGAAAGTAAGAAAGGGTTGCATCAATTTCTACGTTTCAATCATTGTTTTCACTATGGTATCAAAGCTTGAAGGACACACGTCCAGCTCTACCTAACCCCTTTCTTATTTTCTCACCAGATCCAAAGACAAAAAAAACCAAAAGCTACCTCCTTTCTTGTTTATAAATGGCAGAAAGACAAACTTTTCTCACTTTATCACTGTGAAGCTCTCAGATGGAAATTTCCCTCTCTGGAAGGCTCAAGTATCACCATACTTGCGAGCTCACAATCTGTTTGGCCACGTTGATGGAACTACTCCTGCTCCGCCAACTCTTCTTCAAGACAAGGAGAACCCAGCCTACTCATCATGGCAAAGCAAAGACCAACTGGTGGTAGCAATATTGACGGCCTCTCTAACGGAGCCTGTCCTAGCTCAAGTACTCGACTGCAGCACAGCAGCCCAGATCTGGAACCACCTGCACGACCTCTTCTCGGCTCGCTCAAACGCCCAAATTGTCCACTTGCATCTCCAGCTAGCCTCGCTGAAGAAAGGCACTGAATCAGTATCCGAATATTTCAACAAGGCGAAGAGTCTGGTGTCCATGCTAGCGTCCGCCGGGAAAACGGTAACTGATACAGATTTTATCACCTACTTACTCGCCGGCTTAGGTACTGAATGATTCCGTTGTTACTTCAATCTCCACACAACCCATTCTACATGCACCACACCAAATACTCTCCTTCCTACTCATTCATGAGTCCAGACTCGCCCACCAAACTCAAAACCTATCCAACAGTACCACTCTTCAAGCCAATAGCACCATAAAAGAACCCTACCGTGGAAAAGGGAACAACCGAAACAGAGGTGATCACAACTCAAACCAAAACAAAAACCAAAACCAATCCCAAAATCAGAGAAATTATTCGGGGAACCCTGGACGATCTCGACAGCCAAACACAAACCAAAACCCGAAAATTTTTTCGGGCCAACCTGACCACCGCCCAATTTGCCAAGTGTGCGGGGTACCTGGCCATACCGCACTGGTTTGCTGGCATAGGTTCAATCAGGCTTTTCAAGCGCCTCCACCCCGCTCCTTTCAAGCCAACTACACAGCCTCCCATCCCTCATGGTACCCCGATACGGCGGCAACACATCATTACACCCCTGACCTGTCCAACTTGCGGCTCGACAACAACCCGTATGAAGGCAGCGATCAAGTCTCCTTAGGCGATGGTTCTCAAATCCAGATCCAAAATCATGGCTCCTCTTCTCTTTACTCCTCCAATCGTATTTTTAATCTCTCAAATCTTCTCCACACACCTTCTATTACAAAAAATCTTTTATCGGTTCATCGTTTTTGTGTTGATAACCATGTTTTCTTTGAATTTCACTCCAATTTCTTTATTGTGAAGGATTCTCGGACCAAGGAAGCTCTTCTTCAAGGACCCGCTAGAAATGGCATCTACGAGTTCGCCACCACCACGCAACCACCGCCTGAGTCATCTTCACCGTCAACTTCTTTCTCAGCCGTTACCTCCCAGCTTTCCACCTCTCTCTGGCATAAAAGAATGGGCCACCCCTCATCTAGGGTTTTAGCCTCACTTCTTAGTTCCTTTTTACCTTCCAAGAAATTCGGCCCATATGGCCCATCTGATTGCCATGCTTGTTCGTGGGCTAAGGCCCATGCCTTGCCTCACCCACCAAACCCTAGTATATCTACCCATGTTTTGAATCTTTTGTTTCTTGATGTATGGGGCCCAGCCCATCAAAAATCTATTAATGGTCATTCTTATTATCTCTCTATTGTTGATGATTTCTCCAAGTTTATTTGGCTCTTCCCTTTAACAACCAAATCCCAAGTCACCCAAGTTGTGACCGATTTTATTACTTTTGCAACAAAATTTTTCTCCACCTCCGTCAAATACATACAAACCGATGGCGGGAGTGAGTTTAAGCCTCTCAAACCCGTGTTCCAACAACTTGGAATACTTCACCGAATCACTTGTCCATACTCTCACCAACAAAACGGTTCCGTCGAGACACGTCACCGACGAGTCGTCGACACCGGCCTAACCCTCCTTAACCAATCATCTCTACCTTTGTATTTTTGGGACTATGCCTTTCAAGCCGCCGCCTACATCATAAATCGTTTACCGACACCCATTCTCCACAACAAAAGTCCCTATCAAACTCTTTTCCATCAACTTCCCGACTACAAATTCTTTCGGGTGTTTGGATGCCTTTGTTTTCCAAATCTTCGCCCTTACCTTCCACACAAACTTAATTTCCGCTCAACCCCCACTATCTTTCTTGGATATAGTGGAAACCACAAGGGTTACATATGCTATGATTGGGTCCACAAGAAAACCTACATTTCTCGGGATGTTCTCTTTCATGAGAATGATTTCCCCTTTGCCCTCAAACCAAACCCCACTGTATCTAATTCCCACCCATCTTACACCATTTTACCCCCACTTCCAACTCATTCCACAAATCAACCCACTTCTATTGGGCCCAACTCATTTGAACATGTAACTGAGGCCCAATCCAACAATTCCCCCTCTTCACCGCCCCCTTCAAATGAACCCAATTCTCCACTACTCCCTAATCCAAACCCTAACCCAAATCCACCTCCAGCCCTTAATCAAAACCCACCACCAGAACAACCCAACCCCCATCATATGCAAACTCGATCTCGTTCTAACATCCGAAAACCTTTGCTACGCTCAGACGGCACAATACCTTGGCCGCCACCTTCCTGTTCCCTTGCCGATAAAGTTCCAGATGAACCAATCTCCTTTCGTGAGGCCAACAAGCATAGCGAATGGCGAACCGCCATGGCAGCTGAATACCAAGCCCTTATGTCCACAAAAACCTAGAACCTCGTCCCACCACAAGCCAATACCAATGTGCTCGGAGTCAAGTGGGTGTATAAAACCAAACCCCTTGCGAATGGGCAAATTGGGCGCCGAAAAGCGCGCCTCGTCGCCAAAGGCTTCAACCAAATCCATGGCTTGGACTACACCGAAACCTTTAGCCCCGTCTCTAAACCTTCTACAATCCGGCTCCTCTTGTCTCTTGCGGCTATGCGTGGTTGGACGGTTCGACAACTCGATATTCAAAATGCGTTTCTACACGGGGACTTGAACGAGGATGTCTTCATCACTCAACCTCCAGGTTTCGTTAATTCTGAATTTCCATCCTATGTTTGCAAACTCAATAAATCCCTCTATGGACTTAAACAATCTCCCCGCGTCTGGTTTTCCAAGCTTAGTGATTCACTTGTTATCATGGGTTTCACTCCTTCCCAATCGGATTCCTCTCTGTTTATCCATCGCCACGGATCTGACGCTGTCTTTATCTTGGTTTATGTCGATGACCTGCTTGTTGTTTCAACTAACCCAACCCTTGCTACTTGTTTTGTCAATGCTCTGTCGACTCAATTTCCTGTCAAGGACTTGGGCCCGATAAGCTATTTTTTAGGAATTGAAGCACGCAGAACCTCCGAGGGTATCTTTCTTTCCCAGACCAAGTATATTCATGATCTCCTGGAAAGAGCCAACATGGCCAATTCGAAACCAGTAGCAACGCCCATGGCAACCAACTTCTCCAGGGTTGATGACACTTCCGCACCCTTTAAAGATACCCTCCAATACCGCAGCATCGTCGGTGGCCTACAATACTTGGCGTTTACTCGACCCGACATTTCCTTTGCGGTAAACCGCGTTTGCCAATTCATGCATTGCCCCTTGGAAAAGCATTGGCAGGCGGTCAAGAGAATTCTGCGGTACCTCAACGCAACTGCAGATCTTCACCTCAAACTATCCTCGACACCTGGCCACCACTTGTCTATATTCACTGATGCAGACTGGGCAGGCGATCCACTAGATCGAAGGTCAACAAGCGCCTATTGCATTTTCCTCGGACCAAACCTGATCTCTTGGTCCTCCAAAAAGCAGTCTACCGTGTCTCGTTCATCCACTGAGGCCGAGTACCGTGCACTCGCAAATGCTACCAGCGAGGCCCTTTTTCTTCAATCTTTACTTGCTGAAATGCAACTTCATCTACCGCAGCCCCCTACATTGTGGTGCGACAATTTAGGTTCCACCTATCTCGCCGTCAACCCCGTCCTTCATCATCGCATCAAGCATTTGAGACTCGACTATCACTTCGTGAGAGAACGTGTCAAGAACGGTTCCTTAACTGTCTCCTTTCTCTGCTCAAATGACCAAATTGCTGATGCACTTACAAAGCCCTTGCCCACTGCTCGGTTTCTTTAACTTCGATCCCAACTTAGCCTTGCCACGTTTGGATCGAGGGGGGATAATAGGACATAAGGCCCCAATAGATGTATAACAAGCCTAATGGCCCAATACTAGTACTATCTGTAATAACCCTACCGAGCTACTATAAATGCTCATGTTCTCCAAGTAATGAAAGTAAGAAAGGGTTGCATCAATTTCTACGTTTCAATCATTGTTTTCACTATAGCTAGATCGATAATAACTAATTAAACCGCGACCATTCCGGTTTGCTGGTTGCTGCTATCAGCATTGGATTTGCGTTCGAACTCGTTCTTGGCCACCAACATAACCAGAGTAAGGAAGAGAGGGACGAGACACAACAAGTTCCACAGCTCCTCATCTCTCTGCTCACTCATCCGCCAAACAAACGCCACGGCCAAGGCGCCGTACACCTGAGGAACTTCAAAGACGGTGACCAGCGTCGTCTGAAACAGGCCGCCCCAGACGATGTACACGCACGCGATGAACACCGATACGCCCACGTCCGCGCCCACCAGCTTAGCCAACACGAAGGTGGAGACGGAGAGATAACAGGAGATGATCTGCGTAGTCGGACACAAGCGGAGGCGCTCCAAGCAAAGGAGGGCGACTCCGTTTTGAGCCAGCGGGAGAACGAAGGCTCAGACGGTTAGCCAGGGGTTATTTCCCCAGACCATCGAGACGCACAATGCCACCGTCAGAAGAACAGCTGAACCAACGAGCAAGCCCCTTCGGGTGGAATCTTCCATGTCTCCACTCATTTTGCTTTAGTTTTGAGGCTTCTCTTTGTGTTGTGTTGCGTTGTGATCGAGCAGCTTCTGATAGAGGAGCTAGTAGTGTACATTTGCTGTGTACGTTCTTATAGAGAACAAAGGCAACTTCTAGGTGCTTTCCAAGGACGTACAACCTTGATTTGGGGGCGGTATGTATAATTAATTGCCAAGTGAATGGTAATAATTAGCTAGTGGGGGTTGGGTGTCACATTTAAAGAATTGCCAACCTGAAAGAAAGAAAAAACAGTAAAATTTGATTACTATTCCCTTCTATCAGTTTGAAATGGGGTGTGCTCAGCGGCCCGACACTTTTTACTCAGCGGCCTGGGTTTTATTTTCGTTAATTACAGTTCTTTCCCTTTTATTTGCAGTATCTACATTTCATTCCCGTTATTCTTAGATAATTATAAAATTAATCATTAAGTTATAAAAAATATTAAAAATATCCTTAGATTTAAAAATATTAGCTTTATCAAATATCTTTTTCTTAGTATCGCTTAATTTAATATAGGTCCTGAAATTTGGTATCAGAGCCATACTAAACACTATTATAGACGATAATTTATCTAGTCGACAAGCTGGAAATTTCCAATAAATGTCCTAATCGAGAATCTCCACATATTAAACATCTAAAAATTGGCGAAAAACATTATGAAGCTATATTAAACACCATTGTCGACGACATTGCGGATTTAAAAAGTTGTATTTTTAGATTAAGTGAGAAAATCCAAAAAATTAAAGAAGAACTTACTTTAGTCCAATGAATCCACCAGGAGGAAAACCAAAAAATTGTTGTTGCACTTACTAACGAAATTAGACACCAAGGTGTTATTGCTAAAACAGTAGTGGGTAAAAGATCAACTCAGTTTCCACATAAGTATCCTTTTCAGAATCAAAACCCATTAAAAACGTTCTCAGTCCCTAACTTAAAAATTGAAAAGAAAACCGAAGATGAAGAATCATGAAATAGAAAATAACTCTAAGTTACTTAAAAATATCATGGAAGAATCAGGTATAACGAGTAGCGAAGAATCTGAATATGGTACTGAAGAAGAAGAGATGTATCAACAAATGGGATTAATAAAACTAAAAGATATGGAAACAATACCCATTAATGAAGTCAAAAGAAGAGTGGAAAAAATGGTTGGTAAAAAGGTGGTAGATTTTAATGAAGTTGAGGAAGAGATAACACCTATAATGTTAGAAGAGACTAATGAGGCAAACAGATCCTACTATAAAAAATATGAAGAAGGATCATGTAGCTATCGAAGGCCCAATGTTAAACCTAAAGAGTTTTTAGAAAAAACGGCTAGATTTGGAGTAAGAATCATGCCAAATCATCAACCTAATAAAAAAGAACTCACTTTAGAGCCAATAAGTGAAAATGGATATAAGTTAAATCTGGATGGCGTAAGAAGACGAGAAGAAATATTAGATTTTTGGAAGAAAAGCATGATGAGTGTCTTAAACCTAAATATAGATTGGAGATCGTCAAATTTTTTAAATTACATAGAACACAGTCTGTATGGTATAGTAGCTGACTGGTATGAAGGAATACCTAAAGAATATAAAGAAAATCTTAGAACAAAAGAATCTCCAGCAGAAATGTTTACCGCATTATGTGAAGCTATAGACGAAGAGTTTGTTGGAGAAAGAGATGAAATTGACAAAAAATTTATCGAGTGGCAAAGAAAGTTAAACACTCTTGAAATCTGTAATATGAGATATTTGGATAACTATCTCTCTGAATTTGAACATTATTATTATAAGATAGGAGAGAACCAAACTAATCTTCAAATGCTCTTCGATAAGCTCCCAAAACCCATTAACGAAGAAATTAGTGATGGATACCATGAATGGAAAAATAGGTATAATTCTAGAGATACTTTGGGTAATAGAACGAAATTTATAAAAAGATGGGTAGAAAAGAAATGTCGAGAAGTAAAAAGAACACAACAAATGAAGAGACAATTTCTACCATGTTGGGATTTACCAAATGAATGGGGGTGTAATAGAAGAGATAATCAAAGAAGAAATAATTATAGAAAGAAAAGCTTCAACAAACAAAGAGGAGAGAAATATCATAAGAAGTATTATAAGAAACCGTTTATTAAGAAAAGAAGGTTTTTTAGGAAAGCTTCTTACTGCCCTGAAAGGAAAAGAAATTGCAAGTGTTGGGCATGTGGCGAAACTGGGCATTATGCTAATGAATGCAAAAATAGAAAAAATAACAAGTTAGCAGAAGCACTAGGAAGTATAAATTACATTGAAATTTCCGAGGATGAAGCTATTGAATTAGCCTTAAGCAACAACAAAGGAGTTGTTGAAGTAGTTGAGGAAGAAGAAGGCGAAGAATCGGATTATGAGGAAGTCAATGAGATGATGCAAGGAGAAGAAATAGATTCTTCAAATTTCACCGAAGAAGCCTTCGATTCAGGTGGAGAAATGACCACTCTAGCTCAACTCCAAGAGGCAGAATCATCCATAGATGAAGAACAAATAGAAAGCATGCGAAAATCAGGGGTCGAATTCCCGGTTATCGCTAAAGAACAGTTCTTCAAGAGACATTTCTTCCCAGCATTCTCTAAATTCGTGTGCGAAGAAATGCTAGGAGATATAGTAATAAAAAATAACGAAAATCAAGCTACTGAAATCAACCTAATTAATTGAAAAAATATTCAAAAACACAACAAGGACAAAAAGTAAAAATATATTTATGTGTGTGGAATCCAAATATTCATTACTCCTCTACAAGATTTTGGTAAAAATGTGCATTGCATTAACTTTGTTTGTGACACTAGGCACAAGAAATTTAGTGACCAAACCATTAGTGGAGTAGTGTGTAACTTGAGTCAAGGACCAGTGTCTTGGATATGTAGGCCAAACTATTATGTTAGTTTAGAAGACCAATTTGCATCTAAGTTTTTATCGTTAAAACTGTTAACTGAAGGGATTAATATGCATAAAGGAACTTGTCCTCTACAGTTAAAGTGGAAGGTAGTGTATAAGTTAGAAAATACCACCAATCCTCCACTTAGAACCCAAATGGTAGAAGCTGATAAATATGAGATTAGTGGACCAGGACAATTAGCAGTACCCGTTAAAGTAAAGCCGGAGCAAATTAATTTAAAAACAGTTTGGGTAAATGCCTTTGAAAACCCTTCAACCACTAAGCATGAAAAGGTTTTAACAATTGATGAGGAAGGAAAAATCCATACAAACTCACAACCTCCAGCAAGTTTAATAAGAAATAGGAGTCTTTCTAGAAGTCAAAGTTCTAGGTTCAATCCTAGTCTTAATCTTGCTCAGAGAAACCAGTTATCCCCTTCAATTAGAGGTGTTAAGGAAGAGAGTCCATTTCGAGTAGATGAAGATATTGCTAGTCTTCTTGCAGCATTAAATAGGAAGTTAGAACTTAACAGCCTTGGAAGAACACTTCATGAACCAGCTAGACATAGTATAGATCTAGGATCAACATCAGTGTCTAGTTCTAGTTCTAGTGCTAGCACAAACCCTTCATTTCTTCAAGCCACACCAGGAGAAGCGTCTACTTCGAGAGCTGATAAAAGGTTAATAGGGTTTAAAACAACAACTATTAGTGAACCTGTCTATGAAGGAGACGAGGAATCAAATATGCAGATAGAAACGCTCATGAGAGTCACTAACCCAAATAGCATATATATCCCTATAACTATATGCATTGAAGGATTTAATAATTATGAATTATGTGCTTTCGTAGATAGTGGATGTTCTGTGTGTTTTGGAAAGAAATCTTTATTCCCAGAATTTATGTGGAAATCAGCATCCAAACCTATTCAAGTCAGAATAGCTGATAATAGTATCATGACTCACTCAAAAGTCATTCTAGATCTACCAGTTATGCTAGGGGGTTACCCATGTATAATTCCTATATTATGGGCTACTGAACAAACATCTCATGACATGATATTAGGAAATAATTTCCAAAGGTTATATTCTCCGTGTACCCAAAGCTTAGATAAAATGATTTTTACTGTTAATGGAGAATTAGCTTGGGTAAGAAAAATGAAAGAGGCCTATACGCATCAAAAGATTGAATTCACGCGCAGTAAGCGTGGTGAGGAGCATATTGTTCCTACACAAAGAGAATTTGCACTACTAATAGATGAGATAACTATAAAAGAACAAATTATTAGTCAACAAAAGGATTTGTGTAAAGAGTTATACTCTGAAGACCCTTTAAAGTTTTGGGATAAGGATAAGTCATTTGCTAAGATAGAATTAATAGATCCTAAGACTGTTATTAGAGTAAAGCATATGGTTTACACCTTTAAAGACCAACAAGAATTTAAGGAGCAAATTGATGATTTACTAAAAAAGAGTTTAATTAGAGAAAGTAAAAGCCCGCATTCTAGTCCTGCATTTATGGTTAGAAATCATGCTGAAGAAAAGAGAGGAAAGGCTAGGATGGTTATCAATTATAAGAAATTAAATGATAATACTGTCTTTGATGGATATTATATCCCTAATAAAACAGTTCTATTTAATAGAATACAGGGAGCCACATGGTTCTCAAAAATGGACTATAAAAGTGGATATTGGCAAATTAAGATGGAAGAAGACAGTATACCATTAACGGCTTTTAGTGCACCACAAGGTCATTATGAATGGGTAGTTATGCCATTTGGTCTAAAAAATGCACCACAAATATTTCAAAGGAGAATGGATAAAATCTTTAAAAACCTTAAGCATTGTTGCCTTGTCTATATTGATGATATTTTGATCTTTTCCAAGACATTAGAACAACATATGCACGACCTTAGGGCTATAACTCAAGAATGTGTTAATCATGGCATTATCTTAGGGCAGAAAAAATGTATTTATGTTGTGCCAGAGATTGAATTTCTTGGGTTGAAGATTAAAGCTGGACAAATAGTATTACAAGACCATATCCTAGAAAAGGTAGAAAAATTTCCTGATAAAATAGAGGATAGGAAGCAATTAGAAAGATTTTTAGGATGTCTTACTTATGCATCTGATTTTATAAAGAATTTAGCCAAATTAAGAAAGCCATTACAAGTCAAGTTGAAAAAAGAAGAGGTTTGGAACTGGACTAATCAGGATACAAAGGTAGTCCAAGAACTTAAAAAATGTTGCATGAATCTGCCAATATTAACTCTACCTAATGAGGAGGATGAACTTGTTCTTGAAACTGATGCTAGTAATTATCATTGGGGTGCTGTTTTGAAATTAAAGAAAGATAACAAGCTTTGCAGGCACAACAGTGGAAGTTTCAACAAAGCCGAATGTAATTACACTGTAATGGAGAAGGAGATTCTTGCTATCTTAAAAGGAATTAATAAATTCATAATCTTCCTTGCTCCAAAACCCTTTATAGTGAGAACTGATTGTAAAGGAATATTGGGATTTATCCATAATAATTTGGATAATATGAAAGCGCAATGGAGGCTCATGCGTTGGCAATTAGCCCTTAACCAATTTTCCTTTAATATTGAACATGTGCAGGGATCAAAGAACGCATTAGCAGATAGCTTGACACGAGAACTTGCAAGTGAGAAGAATGGAGAACAGAGTACCACCTCCACTACCAATTTTAAGAATGTATCACGATTATGGGTACGAGAATTTCTCTCCAGAAGAAATGGAAGAAATAGTCCACAATTCCCTATCTCAGCGTCCATCCAACGCAGAGAGGCGGGAACTTGAGGAGAAAGAAAAGTACCACAAGGGATGGGTGTCACCTCCCAGTCAGTTTAAAATTTCAATAATGGAAGAAGTTAGTAAGAGTAGGTGTCGTTATGGGTATCAATTGGTGAACCATTTGATGACCTTGCGAGTGTTAGAATTGGAAATAACCAATAAAATACTTCAGCTCCCTTGGGAGCTCCAAGAAAAGTTGAAGGGTTATTGGAAGTATAAAGAGTTTCCACAATGGTATTCTTACGTGATGAGCAGGGATAGATGTCCGTACTATGATATTTGGGAAGAATGGGGAACTCTAGTTCTCTTTCGTGATAATTCTGGAATTGGAGGAATAAACCTTCCTGGTAATCCTTCTGAAGATATAGGAATATTAAAGGCATGGGATTATGGAATGTGCAGCGACATATATGGAAAATTTCCTTATAAATGGAGTCCAATCAGAAAGCATTTCACCAAGTTTCAGAATTATGTGTTCAACAGAATCAAGCAATCCGGGATAGACGATAAGCTAATTTGTTTTGTGCATGGAGCAAACATGGAGACAGAAGGTGGAAAATCAAGAGCACCTCACTACTTGATTAGGTTTGTTATAGACCAGTTTTCTACAGATCCAATAACAATAAGGCAACCAGTCCTAAAAAATGCCACTGAAGCCAGAGCTATGGGACTTTTCTACATCTATGAATACATCAAACGTTATCAAAAAACCGACATGTTGATATTCAAAGTAGGATTCACCACTGTTATAATTCCGAAGGAGCTTCAACCATATTTTTCAGAAGCAATAGAGTCATCTGATTCAATCCAGGATTACTTATCAGCAATAGAATTTGGGAGATATTTATCGCCCAAAGGTCAAGACTTTATATGGGATAAGCTAATGGATTGGGATCCAGAATATTCAGAAAATTTGATGAAGCAATTAGAGTTCGACTTAGATGAAGATGCTGCTGCAGGTTGGGAGGATAGTGTTGGAGAAGAAGGCATGTACAACATCAAATATTGCATGGATTATTAGCCATCAGAGACCACATCATGATGCCAAGCCACGTGGACCACCAGAAGGAATCTCTTTAGTGTGTTGTCTTTTTATTACTGTTCAGTGTGCTTTTTCTTTTCAAAGTAATGGCCACTGTTTGTGCTTTTTCTTTTCAGAGTGGTGGCACTGTTTGCCATATGAGTAGATTCTCTGAGACTTTGTCGATAGCAAGTTGTAAAGAGCATTGATAGAGCATCCAATGCTCTCCAAGGCTCTATAAATAGGACCCTTGTAAGCTGAAGGAAGGGCACCGAAAATCAGAAAAACAAAGTCTGAATCTAGAGAAAGAGAAAGAGAAAGCTTTGAACTTGAAAGTGAAGCGGTGTTCCCTCACTCTAAGAGTTCAAATCCTTCTATGGATCTTTCTAGTTTGAGTGTTTGAGTGTTTTCAGTGTGTTTGTGTGCTTGTAATCCTTTCAAATTCAATAAAAGTTTGTTTTTAAGTAAGGGAAAGCTACTTAATCGAAAACTATGTCTTGAATAAACCTCTTTCTTGACTACAAATCCTCCATCCACAAAAAATTGAGAGATTTTAAGTTAGAGACTACGATCTGAGGTAGGAAACGAAACAGATCTGTGCTGTGCTTGAGCTAAGGGAGTCCTGGTTGAGGATTAGCAACCCCTAGAAATCCGAAAGCTACAGGAACACCGGAGGTCCAGCGATACTACGCTAAGGTAACGGTCAAACCTCTCTAATTTATAATTTTCATTAATTACGGAGCATGGTGGGCTTGTGTTCATAGAAAATAGTTTATTCATGCTATAGTTAGTAGATTATGGTAGTTAGTACCATTTAAAGTCATAAAATTTATAAACCGTTCAAGTTTGGATATATTTGCAAAAGTTTAATACTTTTGGGCAGATCTGGTAATTTAACCTAAATTGAGGGCAAAAACAAAATAATTTTTTGGAAGTGCTTTTGTGTCAGCGGGGCACTGAGAAGGAGCCGTTTGAAATAGCAATCTTAAAGCTCAAATATGATTTGTTGGGAGGTAATTTGTTGGATCGTGATGCGTTAATAACAAATCAGGGAACTAATAATGTTCCCTGGGCAGCGGAAATAAACAATAAGAACACAGAAATTTAGAGAGGAAAACTTTCTGTCCGACCAACAAGTCGTAAAAAGAAAAAAAACTCTAGCCTTGAGACTCCTTCTCAGAGGATTTTTAATAGAATACTTTTATTAAGTTTCAACGATTACAAGGCAAGTCAAGTTCTCTGGTAACTAAGGCACCAACCAAAGTTCAACCAACTAGACTTCTACAACCCTAAACGTAAACCTAAATGGAAGTAATCTACTGACTTACTTGTGGATTCTTCACCAGAAAAAGCCACACACTCGTATACTTGAAAAGCTCTCTCTCCAAGTTCGTCGTCTACAACCACTACTCAACCCTAGCTAAACCTAGCTATTTATAAGATAAGTTAAGTCTAATCTCACACGTAATTCTTGCCTATTTACGTTGATATTCCACTTAACAAATCCCACACAATAAGGAAAAGTATTGTTTTGTGATTTCGGATCCTCAACCATGTCGATCTTTTCCAAAACCGAATGATCTCGGATTTCCCTAGATAAGATCGTGTGAAGATTGATCTTATCTTCTCTTTTATCTGCTTAAGCAACCGCCTACAGTTGTAAATCTTCGTAGAAGATCGCTCGCTGAAGATATGGTAACTTGCCATTTATAGAAAGCCGCGTTCCTTTCGAGACGCGCTTCCTAAATTTGTCACTCGTTCCCTCCATCATTCCACACACTGTTCCGTCACTCGTGACCATGTACCTGTTTTCCTGAAACACTTACATGTAGAAGCAAGTTATATTAACTAAGTTTGTTATCATCAAAACTAAGAGAAACCATAGAACAACCATTGTTCCAATAATTTCCCCCTTTTTGATGATGACAAACCTATACAAAAATGCATGTCTAGAAACCAATAGAAATATAGATCAGAAAAAAATTCATGTATGGTTAAAATTCCATTATGGTTCCCCCTTAACAAATGCACTATTGTTCCTACTCATCAGAGTTTAACAACATATTCCCCCTTAGCCAAAGTTCCCTCTGTATTTCCTGGATAGAACGCATCTCTGTATTTTTCCTAACTTCCCCCTTTTGACATCATCAAAAGATCAACAATCATCAAGCAAAACATAGAGCAAATGAACTAATTTAATTGAAACTTAAATCATTCATAAGCAAAAGATAGTTATTATTATAGATAATTGTCGCGGAAAACATAGCCAGAGAAGACATAAAAACATAAACATCTTAACATCCAAGAAACAAACGAAAAACTTTAAACTGGGAATAGATAGGCTAGGGAACTAGAGAGGGTCCACTTCATGGTTCGGAGGAGATGGAATCAGCAGCAGCAGTGTCATCGTCTCTCTTAGCCAGGTAACCAACGATGGTACTTAGCTGAGAGGAAATATTTTGAAGCTCAGTTAACATCTTGGCAGTAACGCCTTCACTCATCGAAGAGCTCCCAACATCCATCTGGGCAGTCTTCTTTGCAGCTGTTCCCTTTGAATCACCCTGAAAATTCATCCTCGAGATATTGCGCATCTCCAGGGGCAATCCAAAGAACTCCTCTCTTGAAGGCTTGTAAGCCTTTCTCTCCTTTAGTATGGCCTTCACAAATCGAGCATAGGGCAGGCTGTGTTTCTTCCCAGTGCACTTAGCCATTTGCCTCATCACTATCTCAGGAAGACTGATACGTTCCCTCCTTTAAAACTTGTCCAGCAAAATCATGTCATTGATAGTGAGCGTAGTCCGTTTCTCCAGCCTAGGAACAACAACCTTGATCAGAAACTGATGCGCAATCCTTGCAGTGTAGCTCAAATCATTGGTAGAGTAAGGGCCAGCCTCAGAAGCCTTGCCCATGACACGCTTGATTAATTGAGCCTTGTTCCTTGGCCATGTGCTTGAAGTGTGCACATCCCCGTAACCCTCAGCAGGAACCTTCAGAATGGTAGCAACAGACCCTAGAGAAAAAGAAATTTCCATCCCACAAACAGTAGCAAAACCCATTGGACCAGTCACAAGATCAGCAAGGTGGTAGGAGGCAAAGAATTGGGAAAGAACAAACACATCTACCTTAACACCAGAGGCACAGATCTTCTCCCAGCCTTGAAACTTAAGAAGCTCCCAAAATTCCTCCAAGTCATGCCCTTTCAAGAATTCTTCATCGATTTCCAGAGGAGCGACGACTTTCTTTGAGACCTTTTTGGACCTGGGCTCAGGTTCCATTGGCAATTTCCCTTTCGCCTTAGCAGACTTGAGGTATGTTTCAACCTCTTCTTCCAACTCCTCCTCGTCATCATCTCCTTCATCACCAGACTCCTTCTTTTCTTCTTCCTCGACCTCTGCAGATTCAGAGCCACCCTCCTCCTCATCTTCCTCGTGGTCTTCTTCCTCAGAGAACTCCTGAGCCACCGGTTTCTTTGAAACGGTGGAGCGAAGGGTGTACTTGGTTCCTGTGGGAATATGCTTTGCCTTTTTGGAGGCAGGAGAAGGAGTGTGTTCCGACTCAGAGATATGAAGGATTTGAGACGGATGAGGAGGGACGCTCTTTCTCGCCTTTCGCTTGACCCTTCAAATGTAATCAAAGACGTTCCTTAAATGTGACATATTCTCAACCACTAGTTCCATACCTCGTTACCATGAGTGGATAAAAGGCTATGTTTGAACAGTTAAGGGACAATAGACGTTCCATTCAAACTTTATGTGGGCTGGGAATATTTTTGACATCCACACAATTATTCCCCATTTAAAGGTAATCAAAGGAGGTTCATAGGGAACGTTTGTGTGGACCAGGCTAAAGGACAGTCTTATAACCAACCATCATTTCGGCTTGAAGTGAGGGATAGAATAGATCAAGTTGGTTATTTTGGGCAAAAAAAAAAATATTGGATGTAAGCAATTCAGTTTCAGTTCCTTTTAGCATGCAACACTTAACAATTTCTAATATATACAACATCTATGCATACAGGAAAGATATAAGCCATTAGAAAACTTGTCAAATGATACGTAGTTACCTGAGATGTTACCTCTTTAGTCAGGCACTGAGGGAATAGAGGATCGAGACTTGTTTACTCCAAGGAAATCATTCCTAATAACATCCTCAGATGCTCATAGGGTTTTCTGTCCAAAGCCTTGGTAAAAATATCTGCCACTTGATTTTCAGTCCTACAATGATCCATATTGATGAAACCTTTTTCAACATTATCTCTTAAGAAATGATGTCGAATATCCATATGTTTGGTTCTAGAATGATGCACATGATTTTTGGAGATATTGATTGCACTTGTATTATCACATAAGATAGGAATAGTTCCAAGAGACATACCAAAATCCACCAGTTGTTGTTTTAACCACAATACATGGGAACAACAAGCGGCTGCTGCGACATACTCTGCTTCAGCCGTTGAAAGAGCAACCGAATTTTGCTTCTTCGATCCCCACGACACCAAGAAAGGCCCAAGAAATTGAGCCATTCATGATGTGCTCTTCCTATCTACCAAGTGACATGCAAAATCTGCATCCGAGAATCCGACAAGATGGAACGAGTTGTGTCTTGGATACCATAGACATAACCCATCGTTTCCTTTCAAGTAGCGCAGAATTCTCTTCACTTTTTTCAGATGTGTTTCTTTAGGATTAGCCTGAAATCTTACACAAAGACACACACTGAACATGATATCTGGCCTACTGGCTGTTAGGTACAATAGGGAACCAATCATTCCACGGTACATCATTTGATCAACATCAACACCATTAAGATCAGCATCAAGACGAGTATTAGGAGAAAGAGGGGTATCAAAACTTTTAGTAGAATCCATACCATACTTCTTCAATAGTTCATTGATGTACTTTTGTTGATGTACCTTTGTTCCCTCATCACTTTGTACCACTTGTAGACCAAGAAAGAAAGTGAGCTCACTAATCATGCTCATCTCAAACTCACTGCTCATAAGATTCTTGAAGCTTTCTACAAGTTTGGGGTTAGTAGAACCAAATATAATATCATCGACATAAACTTGAACTACTAATACCTCACCGTCTTGTTCCCTTAGGAACAACGTCTTATCGATCACACCACGTCTATTTCCATTGGCTAATAGAAACTGAGCGAATCTATCATACCAAGCACGAGGAGCCTGTTTAAGACCATAGAGAGCCTTATCCAGTATGTAGACATGGTCAGGGTGATCAACATCTTCAAACCCTGGAGGTTGCAACACATAAACCTCCTCTTGCAGGTAACCATTTAGGAATGCTGTCTTCACGTCCATTTGATATAGTTTGAACCCCTTGTGAGCAGCATAGGCGATTAGAAGACGGATGGCTTCTATTCTTGCAACATGAGCGTACGTTTCATCGTAGGCAATCCCTTCTTGTTGATTGTACCCTTTTGCTACAAGCCTCGCCTTGTTTCTTGTGACAGCTCCGGTGTCATCAAGTTTGTTCCTGAATACCCACTTTGTTCCTATAGCCATTTTGTGCTTTGGCTTGGGAACTAATCTCCATACTTTGTTCCTCTCAAACTGATGTAGTTCCTCTTGCATAACAACTATTCAGTCAGGATCTTTTAATTCTTCCTTCACATTCTTAGGCTCTGCAAGAGAGATTAATGCATTGAAAGCACAAAAATTCTTAATAGAGGAACGAGTAAGCACACCTTTATTGTATGGAGTGATAATGTTGTCAACAGGATGATCCTTCTTTTGGTGATAGTTTCTGACTTCAATCTGAGTAGGATCTATTCTTGACTCCTCTTGTTCCTATTGGCTTGTCGTTCCATGTGATGTTCATTCCCCATGATCTTCCCCAATTTCTTCATTTTGTGAAGTATCATCTTCAGGAACCAGAGCATTTTCTGTTTCATCTCCATCCAAGTCAGGACTCGAAGGCATAACATCGTCATCTGGAGCTTGTGCACTTGAATTTGGAGCTTCTGCACCTGAATCTGGATCGACTTCATCATCTGAATCTGAATTTAGAACCTTTAGTATATCCTCGTTACTAGACAGGTTCCCTCCATTTTTGGACTCGTCGAAGACAACATGAATGCTTTCTTCAAACTTCTTAGTCCTTTTATTGAACACCTTGTAAGCCTTGCTATTGGATGCATACCCCAGAAAGATGCCTTCGTCACTTCTTGGATCAAACTTGCCTAGCTCGTCTTTTCCGTCGTTGTGAATAAAGCACCTGCATCCAAAGACTTTCAAGTGGGAAATATTTGGCTTTCTGCCCTTGATTAGTTCATATGGAGTTTTGGAGAAATTGGAACGTATGGTGACTCGGTTAATGATGTAGCAAGCGGCACCGACTACCTCTGCCCAGGCCCCAGAAGGACCGAGGCAAGTTACTTGCCAACATCATAGTACGAGCCATGTTCTGTAGTGTTCCATTCTTTCTCTCTGCTGCGCCGTTTTGTTGAGGAGTCCTCGACGCTGAGAAAATCTGAGACACTCCATGTTCATCACAGTAACTATGGAACATGGAATTCTTGAACTCTGTTCCGTTGTCAGACCTGATAGACTTTAATTTCTATCCTGTTGATGCTTCTACCTTTTTGATCCAGCTTTTGAATGTCGTGAACATCTCATCTTTGGAACCTAGAAAGAGAGTCCAAGTATATCTAGTAAAATCATCAACAATAAAAAAAATGTACCTGCTACCTCCATGACTTCTCACCCACATGGGACCACACAAATCCATGTGTATCATCTCAAGAGGATGAGAGGTGCTAACTGACAACTTTGGCTGAAAAGATGATTTGCTTTGTTTTCCCTTCACACATTCTTCACACAAGCTTTCCTTTTCTGTAAGAACTTTGGGAAGTCCTATCACCAGATTTTGTGAGTAGAGTTTGTGAATTCCTCGATTATTTGTGTGACCAAATCTCCTATGCCAGAGATCAGTCTTGTCAGCTACTGTAACAATGCAAAGTTCTTCTTGTGGTTGGAAACTTGAGTCAACAAAATACACATTGTTGCGTCTCTTTCCCTTCAGGACCACACGATTTGATTTCATGTTCTTAATCGAACAGCCATCTGAGGTAAAGGATACCTCGTTTTTCCCTTGGTCACAAAGTTGAGCAATACTCAACAGGTTGTAACCAAGACCTTTCACCAAGTTTACGTCTTTCACGCTCGTTCCTTGTCATGTGACATGAACACCCACTGTCAAGGATCCAGCGGATGTTCCCCCTCACTTCAACCTGCAAGAAAGAAATCACGTTTTAATGACCCATGCCTGCTTAGCCTTCCCGGGTCGGTTAGCATAGCTCATAGAAAGATAAATTTGAGATTGAACTAAAGTAGCTTTCTGTGAACTTTTGGAACTAGAAGCAATATATGAGGGATCAACATAGTTTTTCCCTTTGTCAGTTTTAGAATCTTGCTTCTTTTGTGGTTGTGGAGCCGATTTCTTTTTGTTCTGATGAGATTTATCAAACCCTTGATTTTTCTTACCAGACCACTGTTTCTTGTTGTTCCCTGCATTCTGGTTTTGAATTCTTTTGCTAGATTCTTCTAATCTAACCTTACAGTCTTTTTGAATATGATCTCCTCCACCACAGTGATAGCACACCCTATAATATTCGCCAAGATAACGTTGAGGATGTGGTTTCCGGAGGGTACGTTCCTTAGCACGTTACTTGGAAGGAACTCTGTGTTGGTTTCCTTGCGATTGTTTAAGATATATTTTATGAGCTCTTTTTCCAGAATACCACTCAGAATTGTCACTTAAATTACTCTCAAGAGTCTTAACCCTATTCTCTAGATGAGTAACTTTATCCCCAGCGGATTGAAGTTCCCTAGCTTTTCTTTCCATTTTTTCTTCAAAGCTAAGGTCATCAGGAGGATATTCGGATTTATCTTTACCATAACCAATACCACACCTATCCGGATTAAACACAATCTGAGTCCGTTTATAAAGCTCATTTTCTAATTCTTCTCCTTTGAGTTTATAGATAAGCAAATCCGTCCTAAGTTCGTTATTGATTTCAGTTAGAGTCTTAACATCTTTCTTTAAGTCTTCACACTCTGAACAAGTAACAACACTAGTAACAGTAGACACTGATAATTTTTCTTCAACATTAAGAAATTTCTCATCAGAAGCTTCTATTTCATCTTGCATATTTAAGTTACCTTTAAAAAGCTTTTTGACAAGGATGATAAGATCAGATTGTTTAGCATTTTCTATACTAGCAAGAAAGGAGTTACCTCTTGGTCGACATCTTCAGTCTTCAGAGTCATGGCACAGACCTTTGATTCAGATTCATCATCTGAGTCAAGATCCCATGCAGCGATGTAGGCTTTTTTCTTCTCGTTCCCAGACTCGTTACCTTTGGGACAACTTTTGGCATAATGACCCTTTTCTTGACAGTTGTAGCAGGTAATGTCCTTGATTTCCTTCTTCTCGAAGTTGACTCTTTCCTTCATGGCACCTTGCTTCTTGCCTCTCCTGTAGAAAGATCTCATTGCTTTGGTTATGAGAGCCACATCAGAATCCTTTTCTAGCTCATCATCATTTCCAGCAGTGATATTTTCAATGGCCTTCTCCACCTTAAGAGCAATGCCCTTGCTAGAGCTTGAAGAACCATTGTTATCTTTCTCATATCGCTCATAGTCAGTCAGCTTTCCAAAGATCTCATGAAGTTTGCAAGTCTTTGTTATTGGATTTCCCTTGAGGAGTCCTCTAGTGACCACGTACTTGGGACCTAGGCCATCAACAATTGTAGAGACTTTCTCAGCATGTTTGATAGAATCCCCAATTCCAAGATGGTTAATGCGAATGACCAAGCCTTCAAACCGAGATTGGTATGTGGAAATGGTTTCTCTATCTTTCATCTTAAAATTGTAGAATTCCTTTTTGGCGTCTTTCTGATGGCTTTCTTTCAGATCTACACTGTCGATATGCATTTGCTCAATGGCTTCCCATGCATCTTTAGCAGTCTTACAGTTGACAACTCTTAGAAGATCTTCAGCACCCAAGGCATTGTTTAGTAGCATTTGTGCCTTGTAGTTCTTCTCCATTCCCGTCCATTCTGTTGGCCCCCATTCGGATTTTTTGTCCTTCTTGGCTTCGGGAATGACATAGTCTCCATCCTTAATGACTGACCAGGCTGGTAGTCATTGCTTCTGAGCCATGTGGTGAAGAGCTTCTTCCAGTGACCGTACTCCCCAGCAACAACCAGTGGAGGCTTGTTGTTTCCAATTCCGACGTTGTGAGTGTTGTTTGAAGTCATTCTGTATTCCTGCACTAACACACAATCTAGAGCAAACCTGCTCTGATACCAATTGTTGGATCGTGACACGTTAGTAACAAGTCAGGGAACTAGTAATGTTCCTTGGGCAGCGGAAATAAACAATAAGAACACAGAAATTTAGAGAGGAAAACTTTATGTCCGACCAACAAGTCGTAGAAAGAAAAAAACCTCTACCCCTGAGACTCCTTCTCAGAGGATTTTCAATAGAATACTTTTATTAAGTTTCAACGATTACAAGGCAAGTCAAGTTCTCTGGTAACTAAGGCACCAACCAAAGTTCAACCAACTAGACTTCTACAACCCTAAACGTAAACCTAAATGGAAGTAATCTACTGACTTACTTGTGCATTCTTCACCGGAAAAAGCCACACACTCGTACACTTGAAAAGCTCTCTCTCCAAGTTCGTCGTCTACAACCACTACGTACTCATCCCTACCTAAACCTAACTGTTGGATTAGTGTTACGGAACTAACACTGGAACAATGGTTTCTCTATTCGAGAAATTGAAGTTTTGATAATGACAAACAAATATGGAACTGATTCCCTTGACAAGTGATTTCAAGAAAGATAACAGTTTCACAGGAAATTAAAGGGAAACGCTTCCATAATGATATCTGAGTACGTGGCAAATAAAGTAAAGGACAAAGAAGACTTTTTACTATTGTCTTGGGTGGCAAGCCAAGCTCCGGAAGAAGAGAAATGCAAAAAGGGTACGCTGGTCTTTTTAAACAGTATCGTACTCCCCAAGACAAGAAGGGCAAATGCGTCAGAAGCTAAATGCGGAAACTCTATAAATAGTATGTGATGCCGCTAGGTCAATGTTAGCTCTCGCATGCAAAGTACCAGATCTGAAAAAGGAAAGTGAAAGTGAGAGCTCGAAGCTGACAAAGAGAAGACGACGATCCAGAAGTTCGAAAAGGAAGTCAAGTGACCAGGCGATGGAGACTGCGTGAAGATCACCATCGTCCTGGAGAGTTGGTTCCTGTGCTATAGGGAACTGCACAGGAACGAGTCAGGTTCACCATCTATATTCTATTACGTCTAGATCTAGGAATCATCATGGCTTAGTCGTTAGTATTGTTTGTGAGTGTGTTTGCGAACAATAGAGAAGTTCGACTTTGTATTTTGTATCCTGAGATCTATAAATAGTAATATAGTGTGTGTGTTCAAAATCCTCCAAGGGAGGTAGAGGTTTACTCTTCAGCTAGTTGGCTGTAGAGGTTCCTCTATAAGGAATCGTGTCGTTGTCTCTGTATTTTACTGTGTTGCTTTATTCCACTGCGTAAGGGAACTGCCACTGGAAGAGTTCCCGATTTGTCTTAACTAACACAGATCTACGATCCTACAATTGGTATTAGAGCTTGGCTCTAGATTTTCTGTAAAAACTTGCAGGATGTCAACGGAACTATCTTCATATCTTAGCGTTGTTGGACAAGGAAACAACAAACCACCCAAGCTGATTGAAGGGCGATTCGAGAGATGGCAGGGACTGATGAAGGACTGGATGCGGAGTCATGACTATCAAGCATGGGCTGTGATCGAGAGAGGGAACTTCGTCATCAACCCAGAAATCGTGGATGATCTCACCAAATGGGGTCCAAACGAGTGGAAATGTATGGAGGCCAACTTCAAAGCAAAGATGTAACTCAACAATTCCATGAGTGAAATGGACTCAGCCAAGGTGGGGAACTTGAAAACTGCTAAGGAAATGTGGGCTGCTATCGAGCAGATGCACATGGGAAGTTCCGATCTAAAGGAAGATCACCTGATGGACATTCGTCAGGAGTTCTACAACTTCAGGATGGAACCTGGAGAAACTATATCATCTTATCAGTTCCGTTTTGAAGGACTGCTGACTAAACTTGAGAATTTGGGAATCTCAGAGAGAGAAGTCACAGAACGGATGAAGGTCAAGAAGGTGATAGACGGTCTATCCGGAGAATGGACTCATGATCGAACAACGTTCAGGGAAAATCCATCCAACAGGAACCTCATGCTTCATGAGATCTTTGGGAAACTAAAGACGTATGAGAAGGAGGAACTCTGACAAAGCTCAAGACAAACCTGGAAAAGGAATAGCACTTAAGCTTGAGAAGATGCTCAAGTCTGTCCAGGAACAGTGTGAAGAATCTGAAGATGAGGAAGAGGATGACATAGTGCTTATCACAAAAGCATTACGCAATCTCTATAAGAAGGGAAAGTTCCAGAAGAATTATGGAGGGAACAGTCATTCATGAGATTACAACAAGTCTGGTGAAAAGGATTCCAAAGATATTATATGCTTCAAGTGCTTCAAAAAGGGTCACTATGCTAAAGCTTGTCCTCTAGGAAACGATGAGAACAAGTCCGGGAACAAAGCCTACATAGCAACATGGGATGATTCGGATGATGAAGATCCTGAGGCTTGGGCCACTCCAAACATGTGTGCTATGGCTATCAAAGGAGATCCAAAGGAATCACAAGAGGATGTAAGTACTCTAACTAGTTGATTTGATAAATGCTCTAAATCTGACCTTATTCGCATACTTTCTAAACTTGTTAAAGACAATATGAAGCTTCAAAAGAAAATGAGTGAAACTGAAGAGAACTGTCTTAAATTAGAAAGTGATGTCGCTGAGAAGGAACTTGAATTAAAAAACACTAAATCTGTTGAATGTCTTGAGTGTGATAATCTGAGAAAAGAACTAGACTCTGTAATGACTGCTAAAAATGAGCTTATCTCTGTGCTTGCTGCTGTTACCTCAGAAAAGGAAATCTTAGCTAAGAAGCTAGAGATTAATGAGGGCAAGAAAGCTGTAGAGATTCCTAGAATCACGTTTGTCCCATCTAGACATGGCATAGGATACTCTGAAATAGACTCTGAAAGTGATCAAAAGATTCTTACTCTAAGGGAACTGAGTGAAAGTAGAGCCCTAGAATTACAAACTGAAAAAATAAAAAAACTCTCATCTAGAAGAAAAAATTAGAGTTCTAGAGAGTGGAACTAAAGGGAAAAGGGACTACTACACTGGAAATAACTCTCATAGGATCTATGTAAAGATAGCTAAGGGAAACGGTTCCAGAGGACCAAACAAGGAAGTTGTTGAGAAAAATAGAATTCAGAGACCTCATCCTAAGTACTATCTAGGTGAATACTATAAAACTTGTTGGACATGTGGCAATCATGGTAATTACAAGGAACAATGTCCTAAAGTCAATTTCTCAGGAAGTCACACAAACAGGAACAACAACAAAACTTCACATTCAAGATTCTACAGGAATTACAACTCTATTGATGTCAATTTTGGAGATTGTGTTGATTGTTATCCCGGTAAGGAACCAGGCAAGGAACACCTTGCCTGGGTAACCAAACATTAAACTCTTTTGTAGGTGAAAGCGAGGGAGAAATGTGTGTGGTTCATAGACAGTGCTTGCTCCAACCACATGACAGGAAACAGGAACAACCTAACCTCACTTAACACCCAGGTCGAAGGAGGAAATGTGTCCTTCGGCAACAAAAACAAAGGGGCAATTCAAGGATCAGGTGAAGTCAAACTCAACAAATCAATCAAAGTCAATAACGTCAATCTTGTGGCAGATCTTGGGTATAACTTACTATGTGTGGCACAACTCTGTGATCAAGGGAACAATGTGGTTACTTTTGATTCAAATGAATGTCTGGTGGTGAACAAAGAGACTAACAAAGTTATACTTAGAGGAAAACGATCCAACAATGTCTACATTGTTGATCAAGATTTTTCACCTCCAAGAAAGCTATGTCTTACAGTTCCCTCAAATGATACTGATCTCTGGCATAGACGTCTTGGTCATGCAGGGTTGAATCTCATTCAGAAGTTGTTCCTACAAGATCTTGTAGTTGGTTTACCTAGGATATGTCCAGACACAACAAAACTGTGTGATGCTTGTGCTATAGGTAAACAAACTCGAAGTTCTTTCAAACCAAAGAAGGCAGTTAGCACTTCCAAACCTTTGGAAATGTTACACATGGATTTGTGTGGTCCAATGGACACATGTAGCTATGGTGGAAGCAGATATATGTTTGTTATAATTGATGATTATTCTCGTATCACTTGGGTCATTTTCTTGTCTTCCAAAGGAACAGTGTTCAAGGAATTTGAAGTCTTCATCAAAAGAACAGAAGTCGGTCTAGGAACCAAGCTGAAATCCATACGCTCAGACCATGGAACAGAGTTCGATAACTCAGCTTTTCTCAACTTCTGTAATGAAAATGGAGTGTCTCACAATTTCTCAGCACCAAGAACTCCACAGCAAAATGGAGTAGTTGAAAGAAAGAATCGCACCTTGGAGAATATGGCTCGAGCTATGATGCTCGAAAGTGGTGTTCCATCAAACTTCTGGGCAGAAGCAATCTCAACCTCAGCTTATATCCTTAACAGAGCTATGATGAGACCTTTGTTACTTAAAACTTCCTATGAACTAATCAAAGGTCGAAATCCAAATATTTCCCATCTTAGAGTTTTTGGTTGCAGGTGTTATATTCATAACAATGGGAAAGATGCTCTCGGAAAATTTGATCCAAGAAGTGACGAAGGGATCTTCACTGGGTACTCCCTTCAAAGCAAAGCATACCGAGTCTACAACAAAAGGACCAAAAAGTTTGAGGAGAGTGTCCATGTCATCTTTGATGAGGAACCCATTCATCATGGAACCAGCTCCATCAATCCATTCTCAAAGACAAGAGCAAAGCCATTCACCATACCAAGGGAAATAATGAAGGAATCCACAGAAGAGAATGATGATCCAGATACTCGAAGGGATGACACTGAATACATCAATGGAAATGAGTCTCAACCATAGGAACTGTCAAACGAAGAAGATCAAGGAGATGATGATACAACAGAGCAGTTTGATGATCCTTCCACTACTTTCCCTGAAGAAGAGAACAATCTATCTGAACCATTAGAAGCTTCCAACTCAGGGAACAATCCTGATACTGAGATTCACCAAAATCAACCTGAAGCTACTTCACATGCATAAGGGGAACTTCAACCCAGGAACTATCATCAGAGAAAAGATCACCCTCTTGAGAACATCCTTACACCTCTAGAACAGGGAGTACAAACTCGCTCTTCGCTCCATAACTTTTGTGCTTTTAATGCGTTTGTTTCTCTTGTCGAACCCAAAAGTATACAGGAAGCACTCAAAGATCCAGATTGGATTCAAGCAATGCAGGAAGAACTCCACCAGTTTGAAAGACATCAAGTATGGAAGCTAGTTCCAAGGCCACTAGACAAGAATGTCATTAGAACTAGATGGGTCTTTCGCAACAAACTTGATGAATCAGGAAATGTGTCCCGAAACAAAGCAAGACTTGTAGCTCAAGGCTACAATCAAGAGGAGGGGATAGACTATGAAGAAACATTTGCACCAGTTGCTCGAATCGAAGCAATACGCTTGCTCATAGATTTTGCCGCCTACAAGGGGTTCAAACTGTTCCAAATGGATGTCAAGACAGCCTTTCTCAATGGCTATCTTCAAGAAGAAGTTTATGTCAAGCAACCACCAGGATTTGAAGACGAAAGTAAGCCAGATCATGTCTATTTTCTTGAACGAGCTTTGTACGGCCTCAAACAAGCACCTCGAGCCTGGTACGATAGATTTGCTTCATTTCTATTATCCAAATGTTATCAAAGAGGATCAATTGACAAAACTCTTTTCCTAAAGAAAGAATCAGGTGACATCTTAATTGTGCAAGTCTATGTTGATGATATAGTTTTTGGTTCCACTAACCCTATGCTCACAGAAAAGTTTGAGAAACAAATGAGTAATGAGTTCGAGATGAGTATGGTAGGAGAACTCAACTTCTTTCTAGGTCTTCAGATTTCCCAAACAAAGGAAGGAACCAAGATCCATCAAAAAAATACATCAGGGAAATGTTGTCAAAGTATGGGATGGACACTGCAAAGCCCATCAATACTCCGATCTCACCTAGCACACGTCTTGATGCGGATGAGAATGGAATCAATGTCAATCAGAAACTCTTTCGAGGAATGATTGGTTCCCTTCTCTATCTCACGGCTAGCAGACCGGATATTATGTTTGTCGTCTGTCTTTGTGCACGGTTCCAAGCAAAACCTAAGGAGTCTCACTTAAAGGAAGTTAAAAGGATCTTTCGCTACCTCAAGGGAAGAGAAAAATTGTGCTTATGGTATCCAAGGAGCAGTTCCTTTGAACTGGTCTCCTTCACCGATGCTGACTTCGTTGGACATCTAGTCAATCGGAAAAGCACTTCAGGCATGGCACAGTTCCTAGGAGACTGCCTTGTATCTTGGGGATCGAAGAAGCAATCCTCAGTGGCACTTTCTACTGCTGAAGCTGAATACATAGCCGCAGCTGCTTGTTGTTCCCAAGTTCAATGGCTCAAGTATCAACTACAAGATTATAGTATGTCTCTCGGAACTGTTCCTATTAGATGTGATAGTACTAGTGCCATAAACATCTCAAAAAACCTTGTGCACCACTCTAGAACAAAGCACATAGAGGTTAGGCACCATTTCCTACATGATCATGTAGAGAAAGGTTCCATTGAGATGGTACATTGCAGGACAGATGAACAAGTCGTTGATATTTTCACTAAAGCTTTGGACAGACAACCCTTCGAGCATCTTCGAATGCTCTTAGGGATGATTCTCTTAAATTAAACAAGTCCCGGTCCATCTTTTCCCTCAATGATTGACTAGTTAAGCATTAGTATGACTAGGGAACTGCATGTTTTAGCAACTTTCATTTTAATAATTGCTCTTTGCATGAAACATGTTTATTACTACGTATGGGAACTACTTCGTAAAAGCACTTTGTTTTTTTTGGCCCAAAATGATCAACCTGATCTTATCTATCCCTCATTACAAACCGAAAGGATGGTTGATCATAAGACTTGTCCCTTAAAGCTAATCCAGGTAAACGTTTCCTATGAGCCTTAATTAATTGATAAACGTTTTTTTACGAGACTCAATTACCTGGATATCAACAATTGCTTCCTTACCCATATTTTGTTTGGATACTCCTCTTTGTCATTTTCACAAAAATACCCTTTATGTATCCAAACCGGCCTTCATTTACTTGTTCATGGAAATGAGTTGGGAAAGGAAAGGAACTACTTCTGAGTTACTAGGGAACTTCAAGGAATTCAAAAAGGCCTCAAAGTGGTATTATTGGAAAGAGAACAGACGTTGGAAACTGGGAATTTGACGCGACAGGTTGAAAAAGGAAATTTTTGAATCTACACCGTTCATCTCACTACTTTGGCTCGTTACTCGCCACGTAGGTACTGTTGATTTGGAAAGAATCTTTGAATGGAAGACAGCAAATCTCTCTAGTTATCCTTGGAGTAACTAGCTACGGTTTTCAAGGGAACCCTGGTAAGCCTTCTCACCTTTTCAAATTCCTTCCCTTTCCTTACTTAACCCTTCTTCCTCATTCTTCTCCATCTTCATCATCTTCATCTTCAACTTTCTCCTCCGCAAACCCTAACTATCAAAATCTTCCATCTTAGTCTGTATCTCAAACATGGCCAACCAGAACCAACCCAGATACACCAGACTTCACCCAAATCCTCTCATAGAACATTTCCTTCAAAACGACCCAGCTTATCTTCAAGAACAGCTATTCACAAACATGGATCTAGACCACCATGAACCAGAATACATCTTTGATGTCAAAGAAAAACTCTACTCTCTTCTTCGAAAGAGAGATGGTCAACCTCCCCTTACCCTTGAAGGCTCACCTCCCACTACTCCAAGATCTGAAATTCCAGTTCTTACCACAAGACTGGATGGTTCTTCAACTCTCACCATGAAAATCGATGGTGTTCAAACCACGATCTCTGAATCCAACCCCACTCTTCTTCTCCAAGATTCATCTCACACCTCACCAAAACATCATACCCAGATCTATGATACCTTAAGTCCCAAACGTACGGATGCCTCCACTTCTCAAAACCCTAACCCTCAAATCCTAAATTCCATTATACCCTCTACTTCAACAACAACTCCTATCATACCTATTCCACCTCACAAAGAACTTCCCAGTTCAAATCTTGATCAAACTCTCTCTCAGTTCGAGAGAGACGAGTTTCCCACTTCATGGGGAACTACACCTGTTCCACCCTCTTCTTCCTCCACTCCCTCAAAACTGAAATCATCTCAAGTTTCTCTACCCAAAGTTCCCACTGGCCAAAGGTCGAAAAAGAGAAAGTATAGAAAATTGGGTGACAGAGAAGAAGAAGAGGAACTTGAGCCTCTCCAAACTGAGCAACTCAATGCTCTCTCCAAGGAACTCATCAATGTTGATGAAGATGACGATAAGATAGATGCATACGTCGAGCCTGCTCTTCAAATTGGCTATAAGGAACCGCCATCTGGGCGTCCTTCAACGAGAGGCTCCAAGAAACAAAAGGTGGACGAAAAGAAGGAAAAGGAAAAGGAGAAAAAGGAAAAGAAGAAGAAAGGAACTGAAGAGAGGAAGTTGGTTATTCCTCTGATTGTCACCGCTGAATTTCTTCAAGAGCATGAATTCAACGAGCTTCAAGAACTCATTCAGTTCCAAGGATGGGAAAAGCTCTGCTCTGAACCGACAAAGGTTGATCAAGCTCAGGTCAAGTTTTTCTACTCAAAGTTTACCCTAACAAAGGGAACTGAGCTCGATCCAGTCATAAGGTGGCAAACTGAAGAGGATGACTTCTCTTTCACTTCTACCCTGATCAAGAAAATACTCCGTGTCCCTGGAGAAGGATTTGACACACTTCCTCAACGACCATGGCAAGACACTGAAGGAAGGGAAGTCATTCTGCAAAGACTTCTAGGTCATGTGCCTACTCAAGGAAAGGAGGTCTTGACTCATGGGTTGAGTCAACTGGGAAAGATGGCACACCAGTACATCACTCGGGTAGTGATTCCAAGGCAGGAGAAGCGAACATCGCTAAATTCAACTGATGCTATTCTCCTGGATTTGTTCCTACGCAAGGAAAGAATCAATCTGCCCAAGATCATGATCATGCACATGTGTAAGTGCGTTACTAAGGAATCCCATGCTCTTCCATATGCTGCGGTGGTGAAGGAAATAATGAAGAGGAACGATGTCTATCATCCTCAGGAGGAAGAAGAGCTTGGACAAGAGATGGATATATCCAATATTCAGAGAATGAAGCACTCCCAGGAACCAGCTGATGAGGTTCCTCAACCAATGTTCATCAAACAGGGAGACTGCACAAATGTACTCCAAGCTCTCAATCGTCTGTGTGGGGTCAATGAGCGAATCCTTGATGTTCTTCTAGACATCCAACAGAAGTTACCTTCCTCCTCCTCCTCTAATTCATGAACAATCTCTCTACAAAACTGTTTCCCAGCTGTCTTACCCTCCTTCAATGCTTTTGTCTTGTTTGTTCCTGTACAATGTTGAACTTTGTTTCCTTGAATGCAATTTGCTTTTATTATCTAGTTATGATTGTGCTTCACTTGCTTTTCCTTGTATGTTTTTACATGATTCTTTTCAATGATGTCAAAAGGGGGAAAAGTGGAAAAATGCAGAGATGCGTTGCATCTAAGAGAATACAGAATAATTAGCCATAAGCTGAGGGGGAACTATAAGCTTAAAAATCTTGAAAATTGAACTGCTTTTCCATTTCAGGGGGAACTTAGTATCTACAAAGAATCAAATGTGTATCTTGGTGTCTAATCTCTCTTATCTTTCCTGCATCCCTGACTTGCATTTTATAAAGGTTTGTCATCATCAAAAAGGGGGAAATTGTCGAATTAGTGTTAGGGAACTAACACTGGAACAATGGTTTCTCTATTCGAAAAATCGAAGTTTTGATAATGACAAACAAATATGGAACTGATTCCATTGACAAGTGATTTCAGGAAAGATAACAGGTTCACATGAAATTAAAGGGAAACGCTTCCATAATGATATCTGAGTACGTGGCAAATAAAGTAAAGGACAAAGAAGACTTTTTACTATTGTCTTGGGCGGCAAGCCAAGCTCCGGAAGAAGAGAAATGCAAAAAGGGTACGCTGGTCTTTTTAAACAGTATCGTACTCCCCAAGACAAGAAGGGCAAAGGCGTCAGAAGCTAAATGTGGAAACTCTATAAATAGTATGCGATGCCGCTAGGTCAATGTTAGCTCTCGAATGCAAAGTACCAGATCTGAAAAAGGAAAGTGAAAGTGAGAGCTCGAAGCTGACAAAGAGAAGACGACGATCCAGAAGTTCGAAAAGGAAGTCAAGTGACCAGGCGATGGAGACTGCGTGAAGATCACCATCGGCCTGGATAGTTGGTTCCTGCGCTAAAGGGAACTGCACAGGAACGAGTCAGGTTCACCATCTATATTCTATTACGTCTAGATCTAGGAATCATCATGGCTTAGTCGTTAGTATTGTTTGTGAGTGTGTTTGCGAACAATAGAGAAGTTCGACTTTGTATTTTGTATCCTGAGATCTATAAATAGTAATATAGTGTGTGTGTTCAAAATCCTCCAAGGGAGGTAGAGGTTTACTCTTCAGCTAGTTGGCTGTAGAGGTTCCTCTATAAGGAATCGTGTCGTGGTCTCTATATTTTACTGTGTTGCTTTATTCCGCTGCGTAAGGGAACTGTCACTGGAACAGTTCCCGATTTGTCTTAACTAACACAAATCTACGATCCTACACTAGCTATTTATAAGATAAGTTAAGTCTGATCTGACACGTAATTCTTGCCTAATTATGCTGATATTCCACTTAACAAATCCCACACAATAAGGAAAAGTATTGTTTTGTGATTTCGGATCCTCAACCATGTCGATCTTTTCCAAAACCGAATGATCTCGGATTTCCCTAGATAAGATCGTGTGAAGATTGATCTTATCTTCTCTTTTATCTCCTTAAGCAACCGCCTACAGCTGTAAATCTTCGTAGAAGATCGCTCGCTGAAGATATGGTAACTTGCCATTTATAGAAAGTCGCGTTCCTTTCGAGACGCGCTTCCTAAATCTGTCACTTGTTCCCTCCATCGTTCCTCACAATGTTCCGTCACTCGTGACCATGTACCTGTTTTCCTGAAACACTTACATGTAGAAGCAAGTTATATTAACTAAGTTTGTTATCATCAAAACTAAGAGAAACCATGGAACAACCATTGTTCCAACATAATTAATTCGTGAGTGTAAGAAATAATATATAGAATTTCTAAGGTATTTTCAAATTGTACATACTCTTCAATTATGTAAACGTTATTTTTAGCTAGGTACCTTACTAGACTCAAATTTAATTTAGGGAGACGCTTTTTAGATGACACTACTATAAAAATATCAAATTTGACCAGCTTACATATAAGATTACATTTCACCTTCTATACATTTCATACATTTGAGACTAAATTTGTTTTTTAACACTTGTTACATAATTTCTATCCATTTTAAAGGAATTACATCCTTTTAGATAGGAAGTTATTTTATTATACAATTATATCTCTAGCAAGAAACTTGATCTTCAAGTAATCTCTTTATATATATATAGGGCATGGTTCAAGTGAGGACCACCCTTGTGGTACATCCAAGGCTTGAAATGAGGGCTAATCTCAACCATTGGATTTACCCCTCTATTACGTATTCAATGGTCAAGATTTTTTCAAATTTTTTTTTTATCTTTTTTTATTTTATTTTTATTTTTTTTATTTTTTTATTTTTTTTATTTTTTTTATTTTTTTTATTTTTTTTTATTTTTTTTATTTTTTTTTATTTTTTTTATTTTTTTTATTTTTTTTATTTTTTTATTTTTTTATTTTTTTATTTTTTAGTTTTTTTTAGTTTTTTTTGCTTTTTTTTAGTTTTGAGAAAATTGAATTATTTTAAAAATGAACTCAAACCACATAAAAATTGAACTTATCATAGATAAAAAATGAACTCGTAGAATATAAAAATTGAACTCATACAATATTGAAAATTGAACTCCTAATATAAAAAAATTGAACTTCTAGTGTATAAAAATGAACTCATAGTATATAAAAATTGAACTGTCATTTTTTAACGTTTTTAAACCCTTTTTTCAAAAATTTATTTTTTTATTTTTTTATTTTTTTTATTTTTTTATTTTTTTTTTATTTTTTTATTTTTTATTTATTTTTATGTATTCTACTTTTTTAGTTTTGCGAAAATCGAATTATTTTAAAAATGAACTCAAAGCACATAAAAATTGAACTTATCATAGATAAAAAATGAACTCGTAAAATATAAAATTGAACTAATACAATATTGAAAATTGAACTCCTAACATAAAAAAATTGAACTTCTACTATATAAAAATGAACTCGTAGTATATAAAAATTGAATTGTCATATTTAACATTTTTAAAGCCTTTTTTCAAAAAAATTCAATTTTTTTATTTTTTTATTTTTTTATTTTTTTATTTTTTTATTTTTTTATTTTTTTATTTTTTTATTTTTTTATTTTTTTATTTTTTTATTTTTTTATTTTTTTATTTTTTTATTTTTTTATTTTTTTATTTTTTTATTTTTTTATTTTTTTATTTTTTTATTTTTTTATTTTTTTATTTTTTTATTTTTTTATTTTTTTATTTTTTTATTTTTTTATTTTTTTATTTTTTTATTTTTTTATTTTTTTATTTTTTATTTTTTTATTTTTTATTTTTTTATTTTTTTATTTTTTTATTTTTTTATTTTTTTATTTTTTTATTTTTTTATTTTTTTATTTTTTTATTTTTTTTATTTTTTTATTTTTTTATTTTTTTATTTTTTTATTTTTTTATTTTTTTATTTTTTTATTTTTTTATTTTTTTATTTTTTTATTTTTTTATTTTTTTATTTTTTTATTTTTTTTATTTTTTTTATTTTTTGCTATTTTTTTAGTTTTGTGAAAATCGAATTATTTTAAAAATGAACTCAAAGGACATAAAAATTGAACTTATCATAGATAAAAAATGAACTCGTAGAATATAAAAATTGAACTCACACAATATTGAAAATTGAACACCTAACATAAAAAGTTGAACTTCTAGTGTATAAAAATGAACTCGTAGTATACAAAAATTGAACTGTCATATTTATCGTTTTTAAAGCTTTTTTTCAAAAAATTTCAAATTTTTTATTTTTTTATTTTTTTTATTTTTTTTGTTTGCTATTTTTTTAGTTTTGCAAAAATCGAATTATTTTAAAAATGAACTCAAAGCACATAAAAATTGAACTTATCATAGATAAAAAATGAACTCTTAGAATATAAAAATTGAACTCATACAATATTGAAAAATTGAACTCCTAACATAAAAAAAATGAACTTCTAGTATATAAAAATGAACTCGTAGTATATAAAAATTGAACTGTCATATTTAATATTTTTAAAGCTTTTTTTAACAAAGAATATAATATAAAAAATATGAAAAAAATTTCGAAAAAAAAATAAAAATAATAAAATAATAAAAAATAATAAAATAATAAAAAATAAAAAAAAAAATTTGACCATCCATTATATAGTGATGATGTAAATCTAATGGTTGAGATTAGCCCTTACTTTAAGCCAAAGGTCTCACCACAAGGGTGGGTCTCACTTGAACCAAAACCTATATATATATATAGGATTGATTTCAAGTAAATATGGAATTTACAGTAAATAGGGAGGAGAATTAAGGAGAATTGGATATTACAAGATCAACGATACTGATTTAATAGTATTAATGATTTAATAGAAAATAAAAATTCAATTGCGTAATTGTAGGGATATGGGTTGTTGTAAATTTGGAAAGAGATAAGATATTGTTCATTTTAAACTTTGAGTAGTAGTGAGTTTCTCAACTTACGAAAAACGATTGACGAACGAGTTCATTAAAAAAAATCTTCGTACATAGATCTAATTTGTTCACTGTTCAGTACATTAGGATTGAGTTATTGTTCATGAATTAATATAGAGTTGTTCAACACAATAAATAAATTATTCATTAAAAAAATCTTCGTACATAGATCTAATTTGTTCATTGTTAAGTGCATTAAGGTTGAGTTATTGTTCATCAATTAATATAGAGTTATTCAATAAAATAAATAAATTGTTCATTAAAAAAAATATTTGTACATAGATCTAATTTGTTCATTGTTCAGTACATTAGGGTTGAGTAATTGATCATCAATTAATATAGAGTTGTTCAATACAAAAAATAAATTATTCATTAAAAAATTCTTCATACATAGATCTAATTTGTTCATTGTTCAGTACATTATGGTTTAGTTATTGTTCATCAAATAATATAGAGTTGTTCAATACAATAAATAAATTGTTCATTAAAAAAAATCTTCGTACATAGATCTAACTTATTCATTGTTCAGTACATTAGGGTTTAGTTATTGTTCATCAAATATAGAATTGTTCAATACAATAAATAAATTGTTCATTAAAAAAATATATCCCTTAATCTACGGTAGAAATAACCACCGATGTTTCGGTGAACATGAACAACTGCTTAAAAAATAAGAAAAAACATATCCCCGTAATCTACAATAGTTACCAAAATCACACTTTTTATTTTCTCTTTTTATTTTAAAATGATAAAACTGATTAAATCGATACCGTTAATCTTCTAATATCCAAGACTCCTTATTTCTCCTCCCTATTTACTGTAAACCCCCTATTTACTTGAACTCAACATATATATATATATAATCATTCAATCAATGGAATCAAGTGATTCTTTCATACAATTATCTCATAATATCACTACAAAAAACACAGATTTAGCGACCATATTGGTCGCTAAATCGATTTAGCGACCATATTCTGGTCGCTAAACATGGTCGCTAAAAGGCCGGACGCTAACAAGGCGGCGACCATGTGGTTGCTACCACTAGCGACCACAGCGACCAGGTGGTCGCTATATAGCGACCATGGACGCCAATGGTCGCCACTAATATGGCGACCGCTTTTGCGACCATAGCGACCACAGTGGTCGCCAAATTCAGCGAACAGTTGGTCGCCACTGGTCGCTAAAAGAAAAAAAGCACGGGTCTGATCTTTCTCTGAGCCTAAAGAGCACGATCGTGCGCATATAGGTGCACGAGCGTTCAAAATTTAGCGACCATATGGTCGCCAGTATTTATTTAATAAAAAAATAAAAAATATTTGCGCTTTATTAATATTAATTTAGATTAATTTAAAAATATTTGAATTGCAGAAACAAACATATTTACAAAATTATTTACAAAAATATTTAACCTCAACTAGTTGGTTCCATCGGGGTTGGCCGGATCACTCCCGTTGGGACCACGGGACCCACCCTGCTGTAGGTCGAATCCTTGCTGCATCCGGGCCATGAACTCCTCAAGTCGAGCGACCCTACTACGCAAGTTCGTCCCTTCAGTCGTAAGCTCGGCGTTGCGCTGCGTCAAATGCTCAACCCGAGGAGGTTCTCGACGCGGCGCCGTCAATCGCGACCCGGAGTACTCGAAGGTGGCGTTGCCAAGCCCGAAGACAGCACCGCCCGGGCCCACCCCTCCAGCGGCCGTCAGAAAGGCGTCGCACTCGTCCTGAAAGGACGGAGGGGTGCCCGACTCCGAGGACCTTTGGGAGAGGATCTCTTGGGTCCGAGCCTAAAAAAATACGTAAATAATATAAATAAAAATAATAATATATGAAATTAAATAATATATGAAATAAGTGAATACTTACAGCGATCTGGGCGGACCGGTCGCTGATAGCTTGCATATAGGTAGTGCTTAGAATGCATGTTTCCATTTCTTTTGCGTTATTTTTAGGTACTTTTAGGTAGTTTCTTTAGTGTCTTAGAGTGTCTGAGAGTTTTGGGTTTTTGCACTTGTTCTATGTTGTTTTACAGGTCTTAAAGTGAATAAGTGTGAAAGGAATGGAAACGGGAGAAGAACGCTTGAATTCAAGCCATTTGTTGGAGTTGCTAGTTCGACACCTCTGTCTTGTGAGGGTTTGTTCGGGAGCTATAGTAGTCCAATGAAGTTGATATTGGTATCATCGGAAAGCTAATTAAAAGATCTACAATTCATGTTTTACTCCGAGTCCAAATTCCAACTCAAAGTGAGTCAAAACATCTCCCGAAGTGTGACCTGAGTTCTGAACCGAGGTGTTGGCGGCACCCGCCGCCAACCCAGCGGCGCCCGCCGCCTCTGACAGCCGCGTGATTCAAGTGATGCCACGTGTTTTATTGTTATTGGTCCTTCCTATGTCAGCTTTTATCCGAGATATATGTATTTTTGGATAGACTTTTTAGACCTAGTTTGATATATTAGGTTTTAGAGAGTTGCATCTCTCATACATAGACTATTATCATATTTTTCTTTCAGAGTTTTTAGCCTTTCATGGAGAATTAAGCCCTTTTGCTTGGGTTTAGGGTGATTTCTAATTCCTTATCTATTGCTTGGGTTTAATCTTATCTCTTGCTTGAATGTTTATGATTTATTTCAACAGTTTCTAGCCTGATCAACTAGGGTTTGTTGTTATTGGATCTATTGCTAGATCTAGAGTGTTACTGGTTAGCATCTCTAGATTGAAGTAGCAACTGCATCGTACTAGTATCTGGTTGTGCTAGTCTTATGTAGAAGAGATTTGATTTACATTCTAGGGTAAAAGCTGGTTGTTTTATGCTAGAATTGTATCCTATTATATTCCTATCCTTACCGCTGCTATTAAACTGAATCATTGATGGTTTCATGGTTGTTTAATTAGTTAGAACTAATAGTATCTGGTTGTGCTGTTAGTTAGAATTGAAAAGGAATTGGAAAATCCATTGGATGTGATATTGAGGTGAAATCAATGATCAACTTGTCATACGATTGTGGATATTTGTTTGCCTAAGCTATCTTCTTAATTATTGTTTGTCATAATCTTTTTATTATTTTGCTAGTTTTGCATTCTTAGATTTAGCATAATTCATAAACCCCCATTTAATTTAATTGTCATAAAATTCACATAAAAAGATAAATCAACCTCCTTGTGGATTCGACCCGGACTTCCTAAAGACTACGGTTCTTAGTTAGTTTGGATTCTTTTGCATAGCCGTGATTTGCACGACGATTTCACGCCTATAAAATTGGCGCCGTTGCCGGGGAGGCAATAATTGTCTTTTGTGTGATTTTTGTGTCAATCTTAGTGTTGTGAACCTATCTTACGGTTCATAACACTTGTGCTACTAATCTATGGCTTTGTTCGAGTGTACACAGCTGCAGGATGAACACTTCCATGATTATTTTTTGAGATTTCAAGACCATGTGTTCAAAATTGGTACATGGGGATTTCGATACAGTGATAGACAGGTCAACATTGGAGTTATTCATGGTATGAATCTTGAGACAAGGGGATTGGCTGACTACATGAGCAATGAGAGGCTTTTATATATGGGATCCAAGGAATGCTGGGATTTCTTATGTTTCATGAGCGATCATAGCTTTCATATTGAGTCATCTTCCCAACGGCCACAACCGGTTGATTCGTCTCTTGTGGATATGATGAGGGAGATCTCTACAAGGACGGAAAAATTGGCTAGGGGTATCTCTACATTTACGGATACTTTGATCAAGGAGCCCTGTAAGTTCTGTTCTTCATATTTTTATTCCACAACTTCATGTCCTTTTGAGTTGTGTGAAAGGAATGGTGGAATCACATTGGAATCAAACGATTATGAGTCAAACACCCAGATACAAGTTGAGGAGCAATCTAAGACACTTGATGTGGGTTATGAAGATGAATTTGATGCCCAATATGAATTCACACCTATAAAGCACGCTGAGCAGATCATCACAGAGCCAATTGAAGTCTGTGCTGGCATAGAGATACTTTCAGAGCCTAGGGAGCCTGAATCATCTGCTCCCATGTGGAGTCATGAGTTTGAGCCTTCTGCGGTTTTGGAAGAAGATTATTTTGTTGACCATGATGACATCTTTGCTGATGAAGTAGACAACAATGAGGGAGAAAATCAAGATGATACATCTGTTAAGGCTCCCACCATCATGTTGTGCCCTATGCTAGGCCTTGAAATCCCATGCTTCAGTTTCCCCACCTTCTCACATCCAGAGCTTATGGAGTTGCAAGATGAGGAGCCAAGTCTAGAACACAAGGTGGAAGATGAAAAATATATGGAGTTCATCTATGAAGAAAGTGGTAATGGTGACAAGTGCTTTGACTCATGCTGTAAGTATTTTCTAAAGCCACCACTTGTGCTGGATTTATTTGAGCAACTGCCAGTTCATGCCAACTGGGCACGCATGTTTGATAAGTTAAAACGGTCTTTGAATGTTATAATATGCATCTTTAATTTATCATGGTGTTACTTATGTTTTTCTGATATGTGTGCACAAGGGTTTGACAGGTTGCTAAGGGCATTGACAATGTCTAATCTTGTTAATTAATGCTAAACGTCGAGCCACGACGTTAAATAAGGCGCTTGTCGGGAGGCAACCCGACCTAGGTACTTTTTTTTCTAGCTTAGTTGTTTTTGTTTCGATTTTTCCTTTGTTTCTGTGTTGGACTAATCTGCAGGTAGGAAAAAAGGAGTGCAACGGTACTGGCGGCGCCCGCCGCCAATTAAATTCAAAGGACCCTAGCTACGAAGTGGCCGGCGGCGCCCGCCGCCTAAAATTTCCGAAAAACGGCGACCGTCGCCTGCCCGCCGCCCCCTTTGATGTCGATTTCTGCCCTTCTGATGTTGCTCACCACCATTCCCTCACCCAAATTAGTAGTTGGTTTGTGAGTTTTTCTCTTTCTCTTTACTTTTACTTTACATTGGGGACAATGTAAGATTTAAGCATTGGGGAAGGGAATTACTTGCTTTGCATTCATGTAGTTGCATTAGATTAGGCATATTTACTTTATGTTTTGCATTGACTAAAATCTAGAAAAAAGAAAAAAAAAGAAAATTAAATATATTGCATTTTAGGTTCTTATCTCCCCAAATGTGTAAGACCTCTTGTGTTTCTATGTTAAGTATAGATTCTAACCCATGACTTGTATGATGTGTTGAAGTTTCTATGAAATGAGCATGATCTTTGGCTATTTTACTTTGATTATAGGATTGAGCATGTAGACGAGCTTGAGTTTTATATATATTTTGAAGTTCTAGACAAAAATTCTTGTGAGATTGTTTTTTGGCCTTTTATTGATCATTTGTTCTCTATATTCTTGAGTGTATCACCATGATTATCTAGCTCTAGAACTTGCGTTATGACTCTTTTTCAAGACTGCTTTATTTGACTATGATGCATGACATTAAAATGATTAAGGCATGTTTCTTAATAGCCTATTATTTCCTTTCCTACCCTACAAGATCCATGTTTTGACACCCCATTTCTTTTGAGCTTTAAAGCCTATTTTTGTTAGCTCCACAAAATAATTCCTAGCCTATATAAGCTTGACCCATCCGGGATCTAGGACTTTAGGTGGATTTGTTTGTGTGGTTATGAATAAGTATGGGGGAAGTTGAAAGGGATGTGGAAAAGAGGAAATACAACTCTATTGTGCAAAGTGAGAAAAAAATGAAGATGAAGAATAAGTTGAAAAAAAAGTATTGAAAGAAAAAAATTGAGCTTCAAAAGACGTAGTCTTCATAATTGTTGAGAGAAGAGAGTTGAAAAAGAGGTGACAATGTTACAAAAGAGGCAAAAAGAGCTTAAGTCTATGTATGGAGTTGGTGAAGAAGAGTTGGAAGTGTTAAGAAGTGAAAAGTGTTGGGTTTTGGTTTAGTTAGTTCTTTATCCCGGATTTAGCACCACAAGACCAAATATGAGCCCTTCCAATTTCTCTTTACCTTAGCCCCATTACAATCTTTGAAAAGACCTCATGATTTTTGTTATGTGTTTGGTCCATAGCGGTGGAGAATTAGAACGCTGATGCAAGCATATGGTAGTCTAGTTTTTCATTGTTGATTTTGAGTGAAACACATACCTTTAAACACTTGAGTGAGATTGCAAACACATTACCTTGGTGAGGTCTAGAATGGATGAATTATTTATGCTCTTTGCTTTAGTCAATTGCATGCTAGGATGTCTTGATCAAGTTATTGTTATATGTTGACTTGCTCTATGGATTATGAGATGCATGCATGGATTGCAATGTTGTGGTGTGACTTGGATCTACTTCTTGCTTGAGGACAAGCAAGGTTTAAGCATGGGGGAATTTGATAGCTTGCATATAGGTAGTGTTTAGAATGCATGTTTCCGTTTCTTTTGCGTTATTTTTAGGTAGTTTTAGGTAGTTTCTTTAGTGTCTAGGAGTTTTGGGTTTTTACACTTGTTCTATGTTGTTTTACAGGTCTTAAAGTGAACAAGTGTGAAAGGAATGGAAACGGGAGAAGAACGCTTGAATTCAGGCCATTTGTTGGAGTTGCTAGTTCGACACCTTTGTCTTGTGAGGGTTTGTTCGGAAGCTATAGTAGTCCGATGAAGTTGATATTGTATCATCGGAAAGCTAATTAAAAGAGCTACAATTTATGTTTTTACTCCGAGTCCAAATTACAACTCGAAGTGAGTCAAAACAACCCCCGAAGTGTGACCTGAGTTCTGAACCGAGGTGTTGGCGGCACCCGCCGCCAACCCAGCAGCGCCCGCCGCCTCTGACAGCCGCGTGATTCAAGTGATGCCACGTGTTTTATTGTTATTGGTCCTTCCTATGTCAGCTTTTATCCGAGATATATGTATTTTTGGATAGACTTTTTAGACCTAGTTTTATATATTAGGTTTTAGAGAGTTGCATCTCTCTTACATAGACTATTATCATATTTTTCTTTCAGAGTTTTTAGCCTTTCATGGAGAATTAAGCCCTTTTGCTTAGTCAAACAATTGAAGCATCGTTTTGATTAAAGTTGTGAGATTTCTAATTCCTTATCTATTGCTTGGGTTTAATCTTATCTCTTGCTTGAATGTTTATGATTTATTTCAACAGTTTCTAGCCGGATCAACTAGGGTTTGTTGTTATTGGATCTATTGCTAGATTAGAGTGTTACTGGTTGAGCATCTCTAGATTGAAGTAGCAACTGCATCGTACTAGTATCTGGTTGTGCTAGTCTTATGCAGAAGAGATTTGATTTACATTCTAGGGTAAAAGCTGGTTGTTTTATACTAGAATTGTATCCTATTATATTCCTATCCTTACTGCTGCTATTAAACTGAATCATTGATGGTTTCATGGTTGTTTAATTAGTAGAACTAATAGTATCTGGTTGTGTTGTTAGTTAGAATTGAAAAAGGAATTGGAAAATCCATTGCATGTGATATTGAGGTGAAATCAATGATCAACTTGTCATACGATTGTGGATATTTGTTTGCCTAAGCTATCTTCTTAATTATTGTTTGTCATAATCTTTTTATTATTTTGCTAGTTTTGCATTCTTAGATTTAGTTTAATTCATAAACCCCCATTTAATTTAATTGTCATAAAATTCACATAAAAAGATAAAACAACCTCCCTGTGGATTCGACCCGGACTTCCTAAAGACTACGGTTCTTAGTTAGTTTGGATTCTTTTGCATAGCCGTGATTTGCACGACGATTTCACGCCTATCAGTCGTCTATAAAATGCTGGTCCGGGCCTTGCGTGTGCGTCTCGATGAGAAGCTCAAGAGGCATAATCGGACGACGCCGTTGGGTTTCCTACGAATGATTAACACTTATTAATAATTATTAAAAGTATATTAACTTATTATAAATAAATTTAAAGTAAAATACATAAATTTAAAGTAAAATAATGTACCAATCGATGCATGGTATCGAAGTGGGACCTCGAACCGCTACTATGGTTCACCGGATTGGTATGCCGGATTTTCTTCTGACGCTCACACTTGGCCTTGTAGTCGGGTGTGTTCCAATACGCCACCCAAAGGTCCCAAGCGGCGGAGTTGATCCAGTTCGGCTTCTTCCCCGCCCGACGACTCTTCCCAACCTTGTCGTCGTATCGCTTCTTGGCGATCTTCTCCCATAGTATCCGGACCGTCTCGACGTCCATACCTGGCTTGGTGGGATCCCATCGGAAGTGCGTCTAAATAAAATCGAAAACAAAATAATTAATCAAACATATTAGTCGATAAATACAAAACATGTAAAACTTAATGCGAAATAAAATAAATTTACCCTCCGAGCCTCAAACCACCGAGCCTTTGATGCGGCGGAGGCAAAGTCGAACTCCGACGCCCTATCGTCGGGTTGGCCGGTAATGATGTGTGTGGACCACCGCAACACCATTCCCGACGGCTGCAAGCTGCGAGATTTCGTAAAACGTGTTATAACATGTTGTTAATAATGTACAAATTTAAAATAAATTGAGTTTTCGTGTGGTACGTACCTCCCACCGCGGATGGAAAGGTCCCATACGCGGTTGTGAGATCGAGCCCATTGCTCAATCTCGCCGAGGGCGCCGGAGTAGGGGTCGTGGACCCCTCTGCGGGGGCTACCTCTTCATCGGACAAGTGAAGTGTATTCGTGCGGGTCGCCTCGGAATCGTGCTCCTCGTCCGCAAGAGGAGCTCGTGCACGGCGTCGTCCTCCAGACATACTAAAACAACAAAAATAACAACACTAAAAATAACTACAACCACAACATCAACAACAACAACAACAAAACTCAACTCCAACAACAACACCATCATCAACAACAACAACAACAACAACATCAACAACAACATCATCAACAACAACTTAAACAACAACAACTACAACATCAACAACATCATCAACAACAACAACTACAACATCAACAACATCATCAACAACAAAACTCAACCACAACAGCAACATCATGAACAACAACAACAACAACAAAACTCAACAACAACAACAACAACAATTACAACTGCAACATCAACAACATTAACAACTTAATCATCATTATCATCAACAACTTAATCATCATCATCATCAACAACTTAATCATCATCATCATCATCAACAACAATAACAACAACAATAATAACAACTTCAACAACAACAATCAAATTCAAGTGGAGGCCAATCCACAATCAACAACAACAATCAATCGATCAAAATTAAACAACAACAAATCCCAAAAATCAACAAATTCAACCAAATTCAATACAAAAATCAACCTAATTTAAACAAATTCAATCCAAAAATCAACAAAAAATAACCCAAATACAAACCCTAAACCAACCTAAATTCAACAAATTTAATCAAAAAATCAAACTAAATTCAACAAATTCAATCCAAAACTCAATCTAAATTCAACAATTCAATCAAAAATCAACCTACATTCAAAAAATTGAATGAAAAGTTTTGGGTTCCAACCTTAAACGGAGGCGGAGCGAAGGCTGGACGGCGCAGGTGGCGGCGCGCGCGGGAGGGAGGCCGAAAGAGAGGGAGGGAGGCGCGGGAGGGAGGGCGGCGCGGCTGCCGGCGAAGAGGGAAAAAGAGGAGGCACGGAGGGAAGACGTCGCGCGGAGGGAGGAAGGCGGAGGGACGCGCGGAGGGAGGACGGCGGAGGGACGCGCGGAGGGAGGACGGGGCGGGAAATCGGCGACAGAGATCGGCGGAGGGAGAATCGACGCGGAGAGAGGACGGCGGATTTGTCGTGGGAAATGAAGGGGAAGAAGACGAAACGCGTCTTTCCAAAATTAATTAAACTGAAAACAATAGTAGGAAATCCTTACATGGGAGTAGAACCATAGGCGAAAGTGTCTTTCCAAAATCTTTTGCTCTTCAGCTTCATTTATTCTTGGATTTGACGAGCGCACGAAGTTTGTCAAATAGAATCTATTAAAGAGAATAATTGATCGAGTCAAGTACTTATATATATTATTCAAATCAACATAAAGAGAAACTTACTCGATATAGGGCTCCACTTCGACGCAGTTCATGAGTATGTAAGTTTGGATCACATGGAATTCATCATTTGTGAGCACACGGCCACTTGATCTACTACCCAACGTTCGCCCAGTTGTTGTGAAAATAGACAAGTCGCCCGGATCAACCCCAACAGGAAGTGTGCAACTAACGTTGCGGGAGACATCCATATGATTACTCGCGACATGCGAGTTAAAATAATACGAACAAAAGGTGGACGTCTCCTGAACGAGATATGCACTACAAATTGAGCCCTCAACTTTAGCTTTATTGCTAACTATGCCCTTCAGCCTTTTTAAGAACCTACAATATATATATATATATTGAAGACCATGTGTTCTACAAGTTAATTAGATAAAACCAAATTAACTACAAATTAACAAAAATTATAATTGTACATACCTTTCTTCTGGATACATCCCTCTATAATTGACAGGGCCACAAAGTGAAGCTTCCCGCGGCAAATGAATAGCCAAGTGCTCCATTGAATCAAATAACGTTGGGAAAGATACGCTTCGGCTTGCACAAAATAATTGGTACTTCCTTGTGCAACTGCATAACCACCTCAGGCTTAAGCTCGTAACACGTCAGGTCCCTGAAGAACGCACTTAGCTGAGCAATAGGCTCCCAGACTTTGTCATCAAGAAATGCTCGAAAAGCAATAGGCATCAACCGTTGCATGAACACATGACAATCATGACTCTTCATCCCAAAGAGTTTAAGCTTGTGCAAGTCAATGCAGCGGCTCAAGTTGGACACGTATCCATCCAGAAATTTTACAGATCTCAACCACTCAAGAAGCACTTGTTTTTCATGACGATCTAGTGCATAGCATGCCTTTGGGTACCTATTGTCCTCCTCGTCGGGTTCCAACTCCGGACGCTTGAACAATTCCTTTAGATCCTTTCTAGCCGACCACTTCTCTTTCGACTTCCCCGGAACACCGAGAATGCTGAAGAAAACATTATCAAAGAAATTCTTTTCAATGTGCATGACATCTAAATTATGCCTTACCAGTAGATTGGGCCAATAAGGTAGGTCCCAAAAATGCTTTTCTTCTTCCAACCCGAACCTCTACTGACCGTCTTATTATGTTTTCGGCTCCCACTTTAGTTATCTTCATCAAACCCATATTGTTGATCTGGTCTAATATCTTGTATCCGTCACGGAGTACCGGGGGAGCACGACGTTCCCTTCTACCCTTCTTGAAATCCTTCTTATTGTTTCGGAAGCGATGATCATGTTCTGTAAACCTCCTGTGACAATCGAACCAACACATTTGTGTCCATAGGTTAGATAAAATACATCAGAGTCTTCCATGCAATAAGGACACGCGTATTTCCCAGAAGTGCTCCAGCCTACAAAAACATATATTTGGTACAACACATTAAATTTCACGGCTTCATGATATATGCATGATTATATATAATATACTTGACCTTAATTAAGCTGAGTCTAGAACAACATACCTGACAACATCGAATATGTCGGGAAGTCACTGATAGTCCATATTACAGCTACACGGAAGACAAAATTTTGCTTCCTCCAAGCATCGTATGCGCACGCCCCATTAAGCCACAAATTCTTCAGCTCGGCTATCAACGACTGCAAATACACATCCCACTTTTGCTTCGGACTCTTCGGTCCAGGAACAATAACCGTAAAAAACATAACCTCTTCTCGCATACACATCGACGGCGGAAGGTTGTAGGGTGTCAGAATCACAGGCCAACATGAGTATTGGCGCCCTAACGCCTCGAACGGATTGAAACCATCCGTGCACAAGCCTAGTCTCACATTTCGTGTTTCTACGGCAAAATCTGGCCATGCAGCATTGAAGTGCCTCCATGCCTCTGCATCTGACGGATGTCTCATCACCCCATCTTGTACATGCTCTGCATGTCATCTCATGTGCTCGGCAGTCACCACCGATGCGTACAACCTCTGCAACCGTGGAGTTATTGGCAAGTAAAACATACGAGAATAGGGAATGAGCTTTGACTTGCCTTGCCTCCATCTAGGATACTCACATATCTTGCAGGCTGCGTATTCTGCATCTGCACCCCAATATATCATGCAAGAGTTTGGGCAACAATCAATGGCCTCGTACGGAAGCCCGAGACCCTCGACCAGTTTTTTCGTGTCGTAAAACGTGGCTGGTAATGTGGTCTCCGGGTGTGAAACGCATCCGCAGAAATCCGAGATCATGTCGTATCCGTGCTCTGTCATCCTTAGCTTTGACTTTATGCTAAGTAGCTCAGTCGCCGCCTCCAACTAGGTCATATCACATCCAGGCCACAACGGCCTATTTGCGGCGGACAACATGTCGTACATACGATGTGCATCGGGATTGGGCGCTTCATGATAATATTGACCCCCCTGCTCATGCCTTATACCCTCATTTTGCACGGGATCATCAGTAGTGTAATGACTTCGGCCATTAAAGCCACCATAGACCATCTGCTCCATTCGATTATCATTCCTAGAAACTAGTAGTGCTGGATCAGTACTGCTACAGCCTTCATACTGTCTAGACTCTGCCAACAAGGTAGTGAACGTTTCATCAGTCTCTCCGTGCGAAACCCAATGGTAATAGTTCAGAACAAACCCATCCTTAACAATGTGATAATGCACATCATCTACAGGAATCAGTTTCCTATTCTTGCACCTCCGAAACGGACACCTTAATTCGGATGGGTCATATGTCGGCATAGCTTTGCAGAAGTCAATAAATTGCTGAACGTCAGCTAAAAACTCGTTGTTCAAAAACCCATCTATATGACGCACATACATCCATTCACACATTTTTCCTTCCTGCAATTCAATATAACACTATAATTAATTTAATTCGGGATCATATAATCCTGGTTGTGGCGACCACATGGACGCAAATTCGCGACCATCTGGACGCTATTTATAATTCGCGACCATTTGGACGCTAATTTGCGTCCAGTTGGTCGCTGATTAGCGTCCATTTGATCGCTATATACAGTATATGTAAACAAAAACTTTCTCCAACCGATTGCTATGCTATATGAATTTAACAATTACTTAACACAATCTCTTATAACAAGATAAACGAATACTTTTTACAAACAATATTTGTGTACAAACCGATAGCATGACGAAATTAAATGTGGCGAATAAGTTTTAATTACATACCTTTGATGAAATTGTCGGAAAAATTGACGTAATTTCTTCCTATGACCAACTTAGTTTTGTGAATGATTGTTTCTTTCTTCTCTGATTTTTTTTTGGAAATAGCTATATATGTATGAGGTTGTATGAAGGTGGCGGAATGAGAATGAGGTTTTTACACATTTAGGTATATATGCTGAATTGGCGCGAATTTTACCAAATACTTTTTTTAGCGACCATGTGGTCGCATTTTTGGCGGGATTTCACCCACCAAAATCGATGTTGCCCGCTAGAACATATGGTCCGTATTAGCGACCATATGGTCTCTATATGTCGCGACCATATGGTCGCGGACGCACAAGTGTCCATCCGGTCGCTAACTATAGCGACAATATGCTCGCTGAGATATGTTTGGTCCCCTTGCGACCATATGGTCGCTATATTTAGCGACCGGATGTACGCTACATGTAGCGGGAAAATTGCCCGCGCAATTTATTGCGACCAAGTTGCTCTAGCGACCATGTGGTCGCCAACAATAGCGACCATATGGTCGCTATCTTTTTTTATTTTTTCCCCCAGTTTCGACGTCCACATTAGCGACCAAATGCGACCATATGGTCGCTAATTAGCGACCATATGTCGTGGTCGCTAAATCATGGTCGCTAAATCTTTAGAATGTTGTAGTGTATAATGGTATCAGCCTAAATTCAATTCTCCATAAAATTAAAGCTTTTGCCCCATACATAACCCTGATTTTTAATCGTGACCATTGTTCTAAGAAAGCTCTAGGCGGCCGCCTATAAGCTGGGTGGTGGTCCGTCATTCCGATTTAGCTCTAGGTGGCATATTAGGCGGACTAGACAGTCTTCTAGGTGCTTGGGCATACTCTGGGCAGGGCTAGGGAGGCTCTATGCTTGAATTTATACGAAAACATGATGACATTGTTTTCTATTTATATATTCTTACCAATTACAAATAATAATCATATAAAATAAAAAACACACTAATCCTCCTAGATCTCGCCTAGGCCCCTGCCTAGTTGTTTAGGTGCTAGGCCCCATCCCACCGCCTAGCCTTTTTAGTAACACTGACCGTGATTGATGACAAATCATCTTCCTCAGACGATACTTCCGATCTTGATCTTCTCAATAAAACAACTAGAAACATATTGGCTGCAACTTCTGGTGGGAGTACCAATATCTCCCTCAACTTTTTAGACCTTACAATTTGCCTAGAACCCACAAACTGCACTCTTTGGTGATATACAACCAAATCGGATTTATAAGCTTAGGAGCTTGAAACTTTTCTCCTGTAGAGCCACAAATTCCCGTTGGTGTAATATCCGTGATTCTTTTTTAAGTAATCATAATCTGGTACTATAAAGTCTTAATAAGAAATTAAGACATAAATTATTTTTTTGTAAGCGTCGTTATTTCTTATTCTAAGACAAGGTGTATAAATGGGTAAATTTTTTAAGGGAAATAAATTTACAAATATGTCGGGGATGGGAAGTATTAAAAATTAATTCAAGTTCTATCCATATTTTCATCTTAGTGGGTTAAATTTTTCTTAATGATTAGATATCATCCCCCTTGTGGGCTAAAAGCCCAAATTCTCCCTTCCTCTCTTTTGGGCCGGCCCACTTTAGCTAGAAGACATGCATGACCTCCTTTCTGTCTTCCCTCCATATGGCATGTTAGGCTTGTGCATGTGTCTTGCATGATGGCCATCTTTCTTTTGGCCACTTATGGTCACCACCCACATGCAACCAATGCATGGCCACCTCTCCCTCCCTCTTCCACTTGGCAATAATGGCTAAGACATGTGCATCATGCATGTTAGCTTTCTCTCTTGTCTTTCATTATAAAAGGGGGTGTAGCGCACTACCACGGGGGCTTTTGCTAGCTGAATTTCCCTAGCTCTTTGCCTCTCTTTCCCTCTTATTTCAGCCCTAGCCTTTGGCCAAACCCCCCACCTTTGCCATCGCTACCGTTGGTAAAGCACTACCACACCACCACCTTTCTGCCACCACTTAAAAACACTCTTCCCCTCCATTTTTCTGCAGAAAAATATAGCCTTATTTATACCTCATTTCCATCATATACACTCTCCCACTTGTTATCAAGAAGGATTGGTAAGAAATACTCCTTTTTTATCTTGTTATTTCTACCCGCTTAAATCTCCTTGTTCTTAGCTTTTCTTCGAATAAATCATGCATGCATATGGTAAAATTCATTTGCCATATGATGCATGTAAAGTTCTAAATCTCCTTGTTCTTAGTTTTCTATTAATGAATCACGCATGCATGTGGTAAAATCCATTGACCATATGATGCATGCAAGGTTTCTAAACCTTTCTTTTCATTTTTTTGTTCCTTAAGAATTTCTTTGGAATCAAGTTGTATTTAAGTGATTTTGGTTCACTTAGATGCATGCGTGGTGATTTCATTGCCTTTCATGTCATTCTTATGATCAAATCTTTCATTAAGGACTTACTACAACCATGCATGGGATTATGATTCAAGAGTTTGACATATAAAGAATTTCTAAATCTTTGGTCTCTTAATAGACCATTTCCTTCTTTTAAGTTTTTCTCCTTGAACCATGCATGAACCTAAAGGATTATGGTTCAAGATTTGGTACAAATAAGGTTTTGAAACTTGTTGTCCTCTTTTAAGATTCTAGACCTTGAAAGAGAATTTCAAGGAAGCATGCATGAACAAAAAAGGATTTAAAGTTCATTAAGTTGCATGTGAGAATTCCAAAATCTTTAGGTCTTGAAATCGGTTTTAGTACATAAAAAGAGCTTTGTATTTGAAATGCAAACCAAGTTCTAAAAACCCTTCTAAAGGATATTTTCTAAAAAGCCTTCAAGTAAGGAGTATTAAGAGGAATAATACTTCATTTTCTAATCTTAGTGTCGAATCTAAAAAAACTAACTCCTGCATGTCATATTTTCGGTGCCACGACATCAATTTCGTCTTAAGGAAGTGCCAAGACTTCCGACTTCACCATTCCTACTTAGTTCGATCATATTCTCGAAAAAGCAAAGGCAAGTGGATGGTTCTCTTGCCCTTTTATTAAACATGAATTCATAAAAATAAAAGCCTAGGGCTGTATGTTGAAATGAAGACCCGAAACCCTGAAAACCCTCCCCTCTACCGCCCCACCCCTTCTCCTCTATATGAAACCCCAAAGCCCCAGATTTGATCGCAAAACGCATGAAATTGAAAGAAAAATCTACATTACTGTTGGACCCAAAAAAGCCAAGTACAATTACAAGTCTGTCATCGTCACAAAGACCATCATCGTCACACAGACCGTCGTCGTCATACAGACCATCATCATCACAGAGACCATCTTCGTTACAAAGACAAAAGACCATCATCGTCACAAAGACCAAAGACTGTCCTCGTCACAAATACCGAAGACTGTCGTCATCACAAAGACCGAAGACTATCGTCGTCACAAAGACCGAAGACCGCCATCGTCATCTGACTATCCCGTAGGGCCAATGAGATCTCGAGATCTCCGGGTCAGTTACAACCGCCTTTGACCATATCTTCCACAACGTCCACAACCTATTTTTTAGGAGAACATTTATTCTTGATCTTGTAACTGCTTATATGTGATTCTCCCTACTATATAAAGGGATCTAAGGGCATAGCCTCAGAAGATAGACATTGGTACACAATAATTCCCCCTTTCTTGTAATCAAAACACCCTCGTAGCTTACATTGCTCTTGGAGACCGTTGTCGCCTGAGCAAGACTGCTAGCATCTGATCGTTGTCTTCCAGCAGTTTTCGCATGACTACGGGTCCTAAACCCCAGATCTAAGCATATAATTGCTTGTTTATGATTAATAAAAGGAGATAAGCATTTCTTCTTCATTTGTATTGATTTTGCATGTAGTTTCATTACTTATTCATTGTTTTTGTTCATCATTTTCATCGGTTCTCCCGTCAACCCGATCCGATCGTATCCCTTTGTCCATCAAACCCTATCAAGGACACTAAAGTGATCAGTTGTTCATTTTTTGTCCAAAACAATTTGGCGCCCACCGTGGGGCTGATATCTAAGCTCCAACTGATCAACCTCTTACCAAACACCAACCGTTCACCATGAATGACCTTTTTGCTTGTCTTGATGCCCTCCAAAAAGACCTTTATGAAGTCAAAGCCGAAACAGCCAAATCCAACGCCCGAGTGGCGCAACTAATAGTTGAAAATGAGCCTTTGAAATCACAGGTACACACGAGCAACACTATGACCGTCGTAGGAGCTTTCCCTGAAGAGACTGTGATCGTCCAAAATCCTCCAACGGTTACCTTTCCTGGAATGAAGATGATGACCCTAGATACTTCCTCTCTGGGGGTCCCATTCCAATAGCCGACAAAAGACGATGGGATCACTCCCAACCTTCTCGACATTGAGGAGGTCATCAAGCAAAAGATCCAAGATAAATTAAAGCCTTTGTATGAGACGATTGCAACGATCCCCGAAATCCCACGTCCCATCGAGAAGGAACCCAAAGATGGCTATGAAGCTTCTCCCTTTGTGGAATCCATGTCCATTGTTGATTTTCCTAAGGGGTTTCTCGTTCCAAACATGCCAAGATATGACGGCACCGATGACCCTAACGATCATCTTTTGATCTTCAAGCAAAAGATGATGATGACTTTCATCCCTCAAAAGGATCGTGAAGCCATCATGTGCAAAAGCTTTGGGGCAACTCTTGAGGGCCCGACCCTAATATGGGGTATGATGAAACTCTTCGAGATTACATGAACCGTTTCGTTCATGAGAAAATTAAGATTCCCAATTGCGATGCCTCGACATCCATTGAAGCATTCCGCCAAGGTCTTCAAACGAGTAATGAACTCTACAAAGAGTTGACCATGTACCCATGTGCAACCTTAGAAGATGTTCAAGCTAAGTCAATGGCCCAAATTCGCCTAGAAGAAGATAAGGGAGGAAACCTCCACAAAGATGACCTTTTGGAATCTAATCCCAAGACCCCATAAGATGACCGTCAGAATCCAACAAATAGTGAATCTGACCGTGAGACCTCAGATGATGACGAGAGCGGTCACGGTCATGATCACAGTCACCCTCATGGTCTAGTCACCCAAAATCGCAAGGAACGCAGGTTTCATCTGTATCACTTCTAAAAAAAATTATGTTAATTTACTATTATGTTTTCGTTTGTGATTTCTTTTGAATAAATACTGACTTGAGCATCGGAGGGTCGTTGGGGAAACCCTACGACCAACTCTCCTAGTTCTTTGAATTTCTTCATATAGAATCACATAAGATGTTGATCGCCGGTCATGGTCACGATCAGTCGGAAGACAGAAATCATCAGTTACGATCACAAGGCACTAATCGCTAGTTACGATCATACACCACTATTCACTAGAACAGATGAGACGCTACTCACCAACATCCGTAGCTTCTATCGCTAGCAAACAAGGCTTTATTCGCCAGGGCGGTACTCGCCAGAATAGGGACTCCCCTGAGGACAACGCTCGAAACGTCGAAGATGCTAGTTATCACTAAGGAAGACACTGGTCATCGCCTGGATGAGCACTCCTAATCATAAGCAGTTGCAAATCAAATGGTTGACAAACGACTTATGCGGGGATCTTTGTCCGTTAAAACCCCCTCGTTCATGAGGCACAACTCAAAACTTTTTACATAGTTGCATCTTCGCAATACAACAAGTCTATACTCTTGGTTAACGACCTTGACCGAGTCTTAAGATATTGGCTAACGACTTTGATCAAGCTAAACGCCCAAACGCCAACGGTTTTCATCAAGTTAAAACGCTTGTGGCTACACAACTTTGATAGAACCAGCACTAGGGGCTAACAACTTTGGTCTGGTCCATGCCTTTAACTGACGACTTCGATCAAGTCCGTACCTTTGACCATTGACTTCCATCGTCACGACGTCGGATGTCTAATAGCTCAACAACTTCCAAACGCAATTGTTCTCATGAAGACGATGAAGCATGCGACGAAGGGCATTAAATTCATCTCGCCTCAACGACCAAGATGAATTTGGGGTATTGTTGGACCCAAAAAATCCAAGTATAATTTCAAGTCTGTCATAGTCACAAAGACCATCATCATCACACAGATCATCATGGCCATATAGACCATCATCATCACAGAGACCATCATCGTCACAAAGACCAAAGACCATCATAATCACAAAGACCAAAGACTGTTGTCGTCACAAAGACCGAAGACTGTCGTCATCACAAAGACCGAAGACTGTCGTCGTCACAAAGACCGAAGTCCGCCTCGTCATCTGACTATTCCGCAGCGCCAACGAGATCCCGAGATCTACGGGTCAGTTACAACCACCTTTGACCATATCTTCCAAAACGTCCACAACCTATTTTTTAGGAGAACGTTTATTCTTGATCTTATAACTGCTTATATGTGATTCTCCCTACTATATAAAGGGATATATGGGCATAGCCTCAGAAGATAGACATTGGTACACAATAATTCCCCCTCTCTTGTAATCAAAACACCCTTGTACCTTACATTGCTCTCGGAGACCGTTGTCGTCTGAGCAAGACTGCTAGCATCTGATCGTTGTCTTCCAGCAGTTTTCGCATGACTACGGGTCCTAAACCCTAGATCTAAGCATGTAATCGCTTGTTTATTTTTAATAAAAGGAGATAAGCATTTCTTCTTCATTTGTATTGATTTTGCATTTAGTTTCATTACTTATTCATTGTTTGTGTTCATCATTTTCATCGGTTCTCCTGTCAACCCGATCCAATCGTATCCCTTTGGCTATCAAACCCTATCAAGGACACTAAAGTCATCAGTTGTTCATTTTTTGTCCAAAACAATTACAATCCTCTATTCATGGTTATTTTCCCTCTTTGATGGGATTCTTGAGGCCCGTCCAAAAAATTCACCCGGGAGTTTCCCAAACCCTAAATCTATCAATCTTGTTTCTAATTTTAAATCCAAACCAAAGATTCTGAAGCAAGCGTTTTATGCTTCGTGTCCGGTCGACAATTGTTGGATTGCTCTCATGAGATGGGGAGTTTTGAATGTCTTGTTCATCGACGAGTCTAAAATTCATCGCCTGGGCTTGAGACTCGAAAGTGGTGTTGTTCTCGCTGGATCTTGGACAACGATGGGGGGTTTGTCTCCCTGGGTCTCCAGGAGTGTTTATCTTCTGGTGAGGCCTTGCTGGCAGAGAGGGTCCTCTCCTACATACTGCTCTTCATGGGTCACTAGAGCACGCTTTCCTCCTTTCAACAAGTGTATTCCTTCTTTTTTTCTTTATTAATGATCCGTTTCTTTGAACAATTGGTGAAAATCGTGATTTCTGCCTATAAAAGAACTTGTTTTGGCAATTTTTTTACTCACATCTTATTATACTTCCTATTTGGTTCATGACTCTAAGTAATAGAAACTTTATAAACTACCTTATTGATCAACTGATAAGGCAATCTGATGCTTGGGCTTCGGGTGTGATTCGATTGGGTAATATGGAGAAAGGCAAGAAACATTTAAGGAATGATGTTTACTTTGAGAAAAACCCTCATTTGAACTTGAGCAGTTCTAACCAAACTGAACCTATGAACAACCCGCCCACTATGGTTGAGGAAACCAAAAATAGTGGTGCTTTTCCTAAAGAAAATGATGAGATTGAGTCCTCTCATTCTCAAACTGAACCAATGCCTACCATGATCCATGAGACCTTAAAGGGTGGAAAAGAAAATCAAACTTATGAGGCAAGACCTTCGGGGCCTAAGAAAGAAAAAGATGATAGGAAAATTGACATGATGACCGTAGGTGGCCCTCTAAAGAATTGCATGTTTGTAGGAATGATGGGAAAACCACCTCAAGTATTTTGCTTTGTCTTGAGGTTGCAATACAAGCATTGGGGTGGTTCTGCCATGATCTCATGTAATATGTATGAAGTTGTTATATACTATGCTAATTGCTATGATAGAAGAATGGGCAATGAAATATGTGACGAATATCATCTAATTGCAATGCTTGCTTTGATGAATATGAATAAGATGGATTATTTAATGGCACATGATAATGGTATGGATCTAGGACCAAATTCCAAGGATGATTGCCTAATTTGAATTGTTTTGGAAGAGGATGATATTAGACGCAATATAAAGAAAATTTAAGAATGATTAATAATAACTATGAGAGATGGTTGTTGATTATAAGAGGTGATGGCTCTAGAATGACAGAGTGGCTGGTCCATTTTATGAACTTTATGCTACAGAAAAGTCTTAAGAAGCATATGAATGTTGAGAAATATGTAACATCAATGAATGTTGAGGAAAATGGAAATAGCCAACCAAATGAATGTTTATGGTTTTTACATGCTGCTGTTTGGTTTGCTAAGAATATGTCTGCACAAGATTACAAATGTTGTTGTTTGGTGATGATCTCTGTCTTAAGAAAAATGAAATCTGTGTATTGTAGTTTATATGATTATAATATGATGTTATTTAGTGCTTACTGTATTAGTGTTTACATTCATAGAACCACTAAGGAAAAGGCTATTGCAATTATTAAAGGAGGAAGATTAAGAAAAATTAATAACGACCATGGAAACTAGGAGTTGGTAATGAAAGATGATGGCTATAGTGTGACAGTTTGGATGCACCACTCTAAGAACCTGGAGTTCCATCAAAAATTCAAGAAGCATATAAATGGTAATAATTATGTAAAAGCATTGAATGCTGGGGAAAATAACACTAGACAACCAAATAAATGCTTAATAGGTATTTTTTTATTATGGATGGTTTGCTGAGAATTTGCCTGTGCAGATCCATTCAAGGTTAAGAAGAATGTTGGTGAATGAAAACTAGGCTGAAATAATGCACTCAAAGAACAAGAGCAAAAGGAGAAATGTGATTGATCGTATATTTAAGCAAGGAACATGGAGAAAACACAAGACACGAAGGAAAAAAAAGGAAGGAACAAGAAATGGAGGAACCTCTAGAGTAGAACAGGAAAGCAACATGAAAATTATAGACTGATGAAATATTCTAGAACCAATTTCAGTAAGGAAAATTATTACCTCAAGCTACATAATTGTCTGGATATTATACTGTATAATTCGGTAAAGCTAGTATGTTTGTTTGATGCATTTCTACTTGGAAAGCAGTGTTTACAAGATTACTATCAAGTTAGACCAATAGATATGTCTTTTGCATCTTTTATGCATGTGAACTCTGATCATATTAAACCGAACCTTAAGAACAGGCAGATTGAACAAATTACACATATAATGAACCACGTCTTCACTAAGATAAAAACAAATGCAAATGGTGGGATTTGGCATTACAAAATAGGTTACTATGAAGATAGGATTTTGGAATAGCAAAGGAATTGGGAGAAAATCATTTTGGCCGGAACTAGATTCATTTTGCAAATTTCAAAAAATACAAATTATGGCAATAGGAGAAACAAAAACTGACACTCTACCTAGCGATCAGGTTTGGCGACGAGCTGGATTCGATAATGTGTTATGGTCTCTTGCTAATGGTCGGGCTGGAGGTATAGGAGTTTTCTGGAAAGCACACCATCTCATTAACGAAGAAATCACTGTACTCGCCCAAGCGCCAAGGTACATTATTCTAAAACATTATCATGTGATTACCAAAAATACTCTTGCTATCTGCTTAGTTTATGCCCCGCCCAATGTTGGGGATAAGGACGCTTTCTGGAATGAACTAACTGAAATCCTACAAAATATGAACCTTCCAATCCTTATGATTGGAGATCTAAACGAAATTCAGTAACCTAATGAAAAAGGAGGCGCCCACCCGGACCCACATAGAATTAAAAGGCTAATAAACTTCAAAAATGACTGCGTCCTTGAAGATATTCCGTCCTCTGGGAATATCTTTACATGGAGGAAAAATAAGACAAAAATTGATAATATTTGTGAAAAATTAGACAGAGTGTTGGTTAGTAACATCATTATCCAATGGTTCCCAAATATAAGTACAAGAAACCACGCCTTTACCAGTTCTGACCACTGCAAAATCTCGGTAGAATTAAGTAATGACGCGATGATTAAAGCACAACCCTTTAAACTAGAAAAAATGTGGATATACAGGAAAGATTTTCGAAATGTAGTAAAGCAGGCATGGAGGGTCCAATTTCAGGGTTCTAACATGTTCCAGTTAGTTAAAAAAACACAGTTGTTTAAGCAACATGCAAAACAGTGGAATAAGCATACATTAGGAAACATAGTTGAACAATTAAAAGATCTTGAAGAATAACTTCTTGAGCTCCAAAAAAATATTTCAATCTCACCACAACTAGACATTATACAAAAACAATTACATTTATTGAAAAATAAAGAGTGTATCTTGAACTACCATAAAACATAATGGAAAAAAAGGGCAAAAAACGAAACATGTTAAGTTGTCTGATGCGAACTCAGGATACTTCCACAAGGTTGCAAGTGGGAGAAGGAATCGGAAAATTTTAAAAGAAATTAGAATGGCTGATGGTACCCAAATTATTGGGACAGAAAATATTCGGGAAGAAATAAGACAAGACTTTAAGAAACGATATACAAAAGAACCAACACAACTAAGAAATGCAAGTGACTATATGAACATAATTACTAGAGAAATAACAGAAGAAGGTAACATTATGCTAATAAAGTCGGTTATGAACGAAGAAATCAAAAATAAGGTGATGAGTCTTGGATCAGACAAATCACCAAGACCAGATGGAATTACGGCAAAGTTTTATAAAAGATATTGGGATATTGTAGGCCCAACGGTAACCAAAGCGGTGAAAAGTTTCTTTCACTCTGGCAAAATACTTAGACAAATCAACCATACCTTTATAACCATTATACCGAAAATAGAAAATCCGAGCTCAACAAATCATTATCGACCAATTAGTTTGTGTTCAACCATATACAAAATCATATCCAAAATCATAACGAAACGACTGAAGAAAGTAATAGGTAAAATCACGCACCCGCTTCAAGGAGCCTTTGTTGCAAATCGAGCCATCCAAGATAATATTCTTATTGCCCATGAGATACTACACTCTTTTAGAAATAGCAAAGCTAAAGAAGGATGGATTGCAATCAAACTGGACATGGAGAAAGCATATGACAGAGTTGATTGGAATTACCTTCTAGATGTCCTTAAGAAATTTGGATTCAATAGGAAATTTGTGGGGTGGATTCAGGAATGCATGTGCTCAGTGTCCTTATCGGTCCTTGTTAATAATGGCCCTACGGAACCGTTCTGGCCTGAGAGAGGCCGAAGACAAGGTGATACATTATCATCGTTTCTATTTGTCCTTGCGGCGGAAATCGTGGCACGTAAATTACAATTAACAAGTGAAATCGAAAGAAAATCAATTGGTTTTCCTATCACTCGTGGTGGAATTAGAATACCATTTCTGGCCTTTGCCGACGACATCATAATTTTTGCTAAAGCATCTCAGGCATCGTGTACTAAGATAAAAAACATAATTGATGAATTCTGCAGGATTTCGGGTCAAAAAGTAAATTACACCAAATCTGCATTCCAAACGTCCAAAAATACGAGTACCCAGCAAAGGAACATAGTCCAGCAAATGCTAGGAATCCCAACAATGACAAATATCGAAAAATATCTCGGATGCCCAATTATTAGTGGTAAAGTTAACAATGACACCTTTAAGGAGTCCATAGGAAAGGCACAGAAACAACTTACGAAGTGGAAAGCAAACTCGCTCTCTCAAGAAGGGAGAACAACCTTGATCCGAGCCAATCTCGCTACAAAACCCAACTATGTAATGCAAAGCTTCATGCTTCCTAACTCCGTCCATGCCGAATGGATAGAATTAATAGAGGTTTTTTCTGGAACAAAGATAGACAATATAAGCCACCTGTAGGATGGGACAAGATTTGCAAACCAAAGGAAATAGGTGGGTTAGGAATAAGGAAAAACGGAACATATGAACAAAGTGTTGCAAATGAAAATATTATGGAAACTCCTAGCAAAACCAAATAATATTTGGGTAAGAATAGTGACACAAAAATACCTCAAAAACGATAACCTTTTCACATATAAGCTAAAACAGAATACATCGTGGCAATGGAAAAAACTCATTAAACTTATGGAAGACTTCTGCAAGGGACTAATATGGCAAATTGGGGACGGAAAAACGATTAACTTTTGGAAGGATAAATGGATCATTGAAGGCCCCTTGCATCTCCATGCCAAGGATCCTTCAATGATTGATGAAACGTCGAAAGTTGTAGATTGGATATCAAATGATAAAATATGGAAGATAGACCAATTAACACAAGTTTTACAAAATGAGGTAGTCGACCAAATTCAAGCAGTTACGCTACTAGATAACTACATTCAAGATAGGCTCTACTGAGTACCAAGTAAAAATGGGTGGTTTTCTACTGCTTCGACAATTGAGTTAATTACTAATAGAGAGGGACAAACTCCAAGCCTAAATAACTGGATATGGAAACTGGACATATACTCGAAAGTTAAAAAATTCTTATCGAAAATTGATAACAATGGTCACCCCACGAAAGCACGGTTACGTGAAAAACAGGTTGTCATACCAGGAGGATGTATACTATGTGACTGTACCAGTGAAGACACAAACCACATACTAAGTGCCCGTACATGATTCATATAACAAATAAAGTAAATCCAAACACGACTCAAGTAATCAGAGGAATCGATTCTGATAATAAATCACCTAGGGTAATTCTGAATGAAATCAAACAACTACTAGGGAAAAAGGAGCTCATGGAGCTGGCAATTATTTGATGGAGTGTTTGGCATCAACGAAATAAACTAACCTTTCAACAAGAGCAATGCGATGGCATTCCGGACTTGACAAAATATATCCAAACCCAAATTAAAAACTAGGATAAGGCAAAACAATGGTCGGAAGACGAGGAAAGCATAAGAACAGTAAAACATCGACAAGCGAACCAACGAAGAGTAACGTACAGGGATTGGAGAAAAAATAATCAAGACTAAGTGAAAATCAATTTTGATGCATCTAGGTTTTCCAATAACCAAGCAACGGGAGGAATTGTACGTAGAAACCACATTGGCCAAATAATTGACTTGAGGACGTGTAACTTTGGAAAGGTCTCGGTTTTGAAAGTCGAAGCTATGGCCTTCCGAGAGGCCGTTCGAGAGGTGAAAAATAGGAATTTAAGAAACGTTGTAATTGAAGGAGACAACCTCCAGGTTATTAATGCGAGTAAAGGGATAGTTAAATGCCCTTGGGAGATTGAACTAATAATCTCCGATATCCTTGTCTCCATTTCCGGAGTCCATGATATTCAGATTAATCATATTCCTAGGGAGTGTAATGTTGTGGCCGATAAAATTGCTAAATTGGGCCATAGTCTCCCCATCGAGTTCATCAAGACTCATTTAGAACTTCATGTTCTCATCCGAAAGGATGCTCTAGGACACCCCCGTGAAGGACTGCTTCCTAATCCTTACCTAATAAAAAAACATGAATTCACTTCCGTTTAATATTCCTACTTGTTTGAGAACGACTTGTTTACTCAATAAATGAGCATAGGTTTATTTATTTCTTAGAGATAACAACCACGTTAGTCTTATTACTATTCGTACTACGCTAGTACCGGACTTTAGGACCGATTATTGCGGCCTTGTTTTTTTAAGGTGTCTCATTTAGAGTCCTTGCTTGGAATAGTATAGAATAGGGGTGTTAGACAAAAGTCTTGAATCACCTCTCGATAACGTTGTATTATATGTGGTGATGACTCCACTCATACTCTGTTGGCTTAAGTCTTAAGCAATGTCGAAATAGGAAGTTTGTTTAAAGTCTTAAGCAATGCCACATGGAGAAGAAAAGTCGGTTAAAGTCTCTTGTTATGCTACACTTAAAAATCAATAATAAGGCTAAAGTCTCTTGATATGCCTTATTCAATTCACCATTTAAAGTATATTGTTGTATAATATTTGAAATAATAAAGTTCCCAACCTACATTGCGATTAAATCACATCTCTGTGGTGTTCTAACTCTAAAGACATCTCGTATTTCTTTTCTGCTCAATGATAGTGCTAATCTATGTTTCGGTAGAACCCCATCCTTATGATGTCCTATCTCTAAAGAAATTTCGTAGTTCTTTTCTCATGGGCGAGATTATTAATCTGCTTCCTAATAAATCACATTCTTGTAAACCATCAAAATGGTCTACAATCAAATCTCGAGGAGAAATTGTAAGGAATAGTCGCAAAAGGGAGTTGGAATGTTGCCAAAGGAGGTCGGCGAGAACTCGAGCGTAGTCGACTCAATGGACAAAGAACAAAGGGATTTGATTGAACTAGGACTCAATGGAATGATCATAGTCAAGGAAGAGATTCTCGTTATGTAGAACGGGGAAAAAGTCAAGAGGTTGTGGTGATGAATCAGGTAAATGAAAGGCAAACAACAAACAAAACTTATTTGTATCATTTGGATCAAGGTAAAGATAATTCTTCTTCAGATCGAAGGAACCAACTTTCATTCAAGGATGCCTTAGCCGTTGACATGGATAACATTAATGGAAAAAGATTATTGTTTATCCAAGGATATGAAGCACTGCCAAATGGAAACTCAGCTGGTTGGGCATGGTAGTTGGGGCATCAGTAACCTTTACAATGATGCAAGGCTTTGTCAGCTCGAGGTGGTAAAATGTGAAAACCCCTAAAATCATCCTCATTGACTCGGGCGTGTTTGTATTCAAATTAGAATGAAGAGGACTTGAATTGGGTTTTACAACAAGGCCCCTTATTAGTTGGTGGGATCAAGCCTCTAGTGCTTAGAAGATGGAGGGAAGGAGTGAAACTAGACACAACTTGCTTTGAATACACACAGGTATGGGCTAATCTTCTGAATTTAGATGTGTATTTTTGGATGAGTTATTCTTTGAAAATAGGGAGTGCACTAGGTAAGTCGATTTTTGTTGACAAGGTCATAGAAAAATGAGGAGAGATTGTCATCTGCTCGGATATTAGTTTAGGTTTCATCCACTAAGCCATTGAAATTAGAGATTTCTTTTCATAGAGAGGATGGAGAAATAATAGTACATGTGATGTATGAATGGGTGACAAGAAATTATGATATGTGAAAAGTGTTTGGATGCACAAACAGAGAATGTCACAACAAAACAAGTTTTGATTCTAATAGGAGATTCAAACCCATGGCAACGTAGAGGAAATTTCAAAGGAAAGCTTGGATACAAAAGAGTATGCCAAAGGATTAAAAGGCTAGTATCACTACCACTAGCACTAAGGAGGATGGAGAACTAATAGTACAACATGTGAATTATGAATGGGTGACAAGAAATTGTGATATGTGCAAAGTGTTCGGATGCACAAATAGAGAACGTCACAACAAAAACAGGTTTTTGATTCTAAGAAGATATTCCAACCCATGGCAATATAGAGGAACTTTCAAAGGAAATCTTGGATGCAAAAGAGTAAGCCAAAGACTTCAAAGGCTAGGATCATTACCACTGACACTAAGGAGGATTTAGTGAATAAAGGAAAAAAGATTGTCCAAGAAACACAAAATGGAAGTAAGCCAAAAAATGATGTAATTGCGGTGCCAGGCTTTTCCAACAACTCACAAAGACTTAATGCAGTTGAGTATGAATGTTAAAAGCAGTTGGCCTCAACCACAAATAGCGATGCTTGGATCATTGTTTTGAAAGGAAAGAGAGGATCTCCCGCTAGATTTTAAACAATTGAAGCAGAAGGTAGCAATAGGTTACGATCTAGATTCAAAGTCCTAAGAAGTAAGATAGATGAAGGAGGTGAAGGACAAGGTCTAGGGGTGGGTCTAGAAATAATCCTTCTTAATGAGTAAGCTTACAATAGAAAGTTGTAAGATTAGAGGGCTCAATGAGGTCTCTAAGTGTGAATTTGTCAATAGTTTTGCAAATATGTTTAATGTGGATATGATAGTAGTTTTGTAAAATAGAGTAAAAAATAGTAAAGCTATTTTTATTTCAAGCTTAATTTTGAAGGGGTGGTTCAGGAACATTAAGTGTTTAGGCCCTAATGAGAATTTGGATCTTTTGGAAGCCTAGCTTAGTAATAAGGATTGAATTTATGCTGGAAGATGCCCAACTTATGCATTGATCTATAACTTCTCCAAAGGCCCACAAACCTATTCTAGTATCCTTTGTGTATGTTTCCAATCACTCTAATGAGAGAGCCCATCTATGGCGGAAGGTTGATCAAATTTCAATAGTATTAAGCTCCAACCAAGAATCATGGATGTTTTTAGGAGACTTCAATGATATAAAAGACCATAGAGAAAAAATTGTTGAAGGTCAACATGGACTTTAGCAATTGCTTAGACCGAAATAGTTTGTCGGATTTGAATTTTTTTGGAGCCTTCTTTACTTAGTCTGACAAACACGCATATGGTACAAAGATTATGTGCAAGTTAGACAGAGTTCTTGCCCATCAAAAGTAGTTATATGATTTTCTTTCCTATGAATAAGAAATTAACTTCATAGGAAGGGAAATCATATAACTAATTTAGATTAATGGGATTAAGAAATTAACTTCTAAGTTAGACAGAGTTCTTTTCAACCAAAAGTAGTTATTTTTCCATTAGCTAGTGTGTTCAACATGGAATTAGGATAGCTTCTCGTCACCCGTTTGGGGGTTCCTCTATGTAGTGCAAAAGCCATGAAATTTGAATACATACCTCTCATCTCTAAAATAACAAGCAAAAACCAATGCTTGGGTTGCTAGGAAATTATCTTATGCATGAAGATATAAGATTGTCAAGGGTGTACTTTATGGATTGATTCAATATTGGTGCAAGATTTTTGTGATCCCAAAGGGAGTTGTGAAATAAATAGTGAGTTTGCTTCGAAACGTTCTTTGATTAGGTAGAGTTGATGGTAAAAAAGCCCAATAGCTTGGAACTAGGTGTGTACGCCCAAAGAAGAAGGTGGATTAGGACTCAAGGCAATATTGTCTTGGAATAAAGCAAGATTTTTTCAGAGTTGATATATGATATTTTGATTGATTCAAATTCAACATGGAGGGCATGAGTTATGAGATCTTGCTCATATGAATTTCTTTTTGGGAAGTTGGTTGTAAATCCATATCTAGTGCTATTTGGAAAGATTTGACCATAGTTAGATAAGAGATTAAGGAGACACTAGAAAATGACGTCAATCAATAGAGGTGTAATTGAGTAGAGCTTTTCATGAGTAATGCAGTGTTCAACTTAGTTGTCTTATTCAACTCGTTTGCACTTGTTTGTGTTCGGCTCGATTTATAAATGAGCTGAGCTTAAGAAAAACTTTAAAGCTAAAAAGATAAATGATCTGAGCTTGAGCACAAGAAAATTCGGCTAATTAATTCACGAGTGAGCTCGAATATATGATCATGAGCAAGCTCAATTATACGTTCATAACAAATTAGATTATATGTTCATGAATAAGATCCACTATATACGTATTTTATATATAGTTTAAGTAAAACTACATGGTTTTGGTGGTCTCTCTCAAACTACATAATTTAATTTTTATTTTCATTTGCTTGTATAAATGATCAAGTAAATGAGTTGTTCACAAACTTATCTTATAAAGAAACTAAATGAGAGGCTTCTGAGCTAAGCTTGAGCTTAGTAAGCATTTAAATGAACCAAGATCAAACAAGATTTTAAGCTTGAACCAATCTCACATTTGAGCTCAAGCTTACCTATTTTTAACCAAGCCGAGCTTGGGAAATTCAAAGCTCGGCTTAGTTTGATTATGACCCCACCAGTCAAGTTGTGATCATGTCAGGAGGATGGAAGTTTGACTGGAATCTATGATAGTCTCAAAAACAAAGGTCCATAACTTGAATGGAATACAACGATATGAGGTAAGATAAATACTCCTAGAATCTCTTTTTCTATATGGATGACAGTTAATACAAGAATGCACACAAAAGAAAAAAAAACAAAATGCATGGGTATATTGCAAAAAGAGAGTTGTAAACTATGTGGTGGCATTACCGAGAAAGTTGGGAGCATTTGTAGTTCAATTGCAAGCTTTCAAAGGGAGTCCTTGACAAGGTTCTGTCATGGGATAAAATAGGCAGGTGCCACTACATCTTAGAAGATTGGATAGTAGACTCTTTCAAAATATCAAAAAAGAGAAGCTTCATGTTTAACTTAGGATTAACATGCTATAGTGATGTGGCTTATTTTGTAAAGAGTACCAGAAATAGACAAGTTTTCCAACATGAGAGTTGATCAATTGAAGAGTGCTCTAGAGTTGTAATTAACCATGTGAGAAAAGTCTAGATGGAAAAGGCACAATAGAGAATCAAGAAAATGGTTCTAGAGAATTGGATTAAGCCCTTGCTTAAGTTGTATTAAATTACATTAAATGGGTTATTCAATGCAATTTAATGCATTCAATTTGTAATCCAAATAAGGGTAAGTAATATCTAGGTATGCCTACACTATTTTTGTAAAACATTCCTCTTACATGAATGAATCACCCCTCCGTTTAAAAAAAATTGAGACGGATAAAATATCTATGATATTTTCGACACACAAACACATTTGATAAAGTAATTGAATGATTCGCTGATTTTAAAGAAATAGAATAGTTGTGAGAAATTGGTAGACTCGTGCCAACATCAACGAAAATTTCATTGGGTCTTGTGTACGGGTAATGAATGGACATGTTGTTTAGGTCGTGAGTGACAAGGTGACTTGCACCACTATCAACAAGCTGATTTGGAGGAACTACATTGGTTAAGACATTAGCTTATGGGGTAATTGGAAAACGAGAAGTGTTTGGAAATGGAACATCTTTAAGACACCTCTAGCTCCTTCTTCAAGGGATCCAATATCTAGGAAGTTGAGTAGGTGGTTTGGGTTTCCATTGCGGTGGAAATGATGGTTTATGCTTTCCTTTACTTTTTTAGTGTTGAGTGTCATCACCGGAGTTTCAGCCAATGGAGCATCACATTTGAGCTCAAGTTTCTTCACAATAAGCTTTTCGTGGAGTTCTTCAAATGAGATAAGATAATTTCAGTTGTGTACTCCATCAATGACGGATTGAAAGCTCTTTTCCCAGCCTTTGAGAAGATGGCATGTGAAGTCTTCTTGAGATATGGCAGCATCCACAGGGCCGTCCATGAGCATGTGCAAACAGCCCGGTTGAACAGGGCCCCGCAAATTATAGGGCCCAAAATTTTAGAGTACAATATATATCTACCTAATACATTATAAAGCAGAAACCATCTCTATTGAAAAAATTGCGCCACGTGGCATTTTTGAATAAAATAATGTTATATTTTTGAATAACAAATATTATAATTACTTGTATCATTCTTTCTATATATCTTTTTTGTTGAATCTATATATCTAATTTTATAAGATAATAACTTAATCTATATGTTATTATGCATATGTTTTTTATCTTGTACTAAGATTTGGGATCCAAGTATATAATTTTTTTATCTATATGTTGATAATAACTTGATTTAATATTTTTATTATATTAATTTTATGCGTAATATTTTTTTTATCTTTTAACAAGACTCGGGCTTCAAGTATATAATTTTTTTATCTATATGTTGATAAAATATGGGGCACAATTTTAAAGATTTTTTTATAATTACATAATTTTATTATGATATTGTATACAAATGTTTTAAATTTTATATTAATATCATAATATTGTATAATCGTAAGTAAAATTATCCCGTGAGTATAAACATAAGAGATGGAGTAGCTTAGGCGGTCGTGTACGAAGTAGCTTTAAAATCTCGTCCGTGTTCGAAGCTCGGTATCGTATACATTTTTCTTTCATTTTTTCTCTGGCATTCACTATACATTTTCTTTTCCTTCTTTCAATTTTAATTCCGTGGGCGTAGTGAAGTTACGTTACAAAATATTCTTTTTTTCTTGTCTCAAATATAATAAATCGATTTCAATAAAAAAAATGCAATAGATCGACATTAGAGAAATTGCTTTTACTTCTTCCCTTATTCTGGCTCATCAATACTACATATGTGTTTCCAATAATGTGTCTAATCAGGGTGTTCTACAAGAAATGGTGTAAACTATACATGTAACAACTCTCTTTTTTCCCCTTTTCTTTCACCTAGGGTTTGCCCTGTGTTCCTTGCTTTCTTTCCGCCTCCTTTTCTGTAAATCCGCCTCCCTTTCTTTTGAACCGCTCTGATCCTCTTGCCTTGTGTTGTGGTATGTCGATCGATCCTTCTACCTTTGTATGATTCTGGTGGCCATGGGTGCGATCTCTGTTCTCTTGGTCATCACATCTCTCGCCTGGAGGGGTTTGGGCATGCGGCTTCGAACTCTTCGTTGGTGAACGCCTCTCATGACCCCTTCTTGATCCGGTGGTTCTTGGTCTTGCTCCCTGGGGGCGCCTTGGATGCCTTTACTTGGTCTTCCGTTTGAGCAGTCAAGCTGGAACCCTTTGTTGTAACTCGGTGATTGTGGATCTAGATTGCCCTTTATTTGGGGATCTGGATCTGGGAGAGCCTCTTGATTTCTTCTTTGTTTCTTTTGACCCTTTTTGGCATGTGGCCATTCTGATCCAGGTAAGTGTTCATCTCATTCTGCTTTTTCCTTTGATTCCTTCCTCCGCTGTTGTGTGTTTGGTTGTGACTCTTGGATTTAATGGGAATCCCAACTCTTTTGCCCCTTGGTTGTGGGTCTCTTTCGTCTTAATTAGAGCTCTGCCTATCCCTTGGTTATTTTGGATTGAGCTTGTTGTGTGGTGTGGTGATTGCTGTCACATTGAAGTCCTTTTGGACTTTACGTGTTGTTGTTCTTTTACTAAACCCATAGTTAGTCTCGGTCCTTTAATTTTGGATGCTGGGTGGAATTCTTCTTGGGATGTATTGATATCTATGAAATTTATCATGATCTGTTGGTTCATATGTGATGAGATCTATGATTTGAAATTTTTCCTTGCCTTCTTGCTTATGTCTGCTCTTGAAAGAAGGATTGATCCTTTAAAATTGAAAATTAAATGTTGTCCCTTGGTTAGGGTTTCTGAATTGAGCCTGATTAGTCTTTTTCTTATTGCTCCTTTGTTTACTAATTTAGGGCTTTCCTCTTTCTTGGACTCATGGTTGAATATGGGTCCTATGTGGACTAGTGTTCCTCCTTGGGTGTGTGGTTTTGATTGCAGGTCCTTGATCTTGTGGAGGTGCTATGAAAATTGTAAAAATCTTGTGCATCATCTTGGGTACTCTCTCCTTTGGACTCTTTGGATTGTTTTGCAAGTGTGGGTTATTGTGGTTCCTTCTGTGGGTATCTGGTTAATCTATCCTCTTCTGCATGGTGCTACTGGGTATTCCTGTCTTCACTTTATGGAGACTAACAGTGGGTTCCACAAAGCCTATGGTTTTGAGCTCTCTTGGGATGTCAATCTTGGTGAGGTAATGAGTTCTGATCTTTTGAGCCTGGCTAAAGGCATTGATAAATTTATGAACTATGTTGATATTTCCTGCACTTATGGAAGGTGGCAAGAGCTCCTATATGTGTCTGGTTCTCATTCACATATAGTTGAGGTGTTGCTTCTTCCTCTGTGTAGAATACATGTGCAATTTAGTGATGAACAAGTCCCTCATGATCCATTGTTACAGTTTGTTCTGAAAATTTGCCTTTTAAGATATTATGTTCAGGTAAACTACTATTCTTTTCTCTACTTATTCTGGTTATTGGTTATAAAAATTTGCTCTATCAATTTGAAAATTATGATGGATCTCTCTTGCTGCTATTTCTGCTTTGCTCTGTTCCTCCACTCCCACTTTCTTTTACTGAAGGTTGGTTTGGGTGTCAGTCTGGTTTCTGATTTTTCCTGGTTTTGGTTTGGTGATCTAATCTGGCTTTTTTCTAGTTAAAGTGTTTTTTCTCTGTTAATGGCGGCTATGTTTTGCATGGCGGCTTATATCAAATTTCATATGAACAGTACAATTCTGAAAACTAATCATCACATTTTTAACTCTTCTGACACATGCAAAATTTATATTTACTGCGCCTCCTTCCCACTGAGCATTAAATATTTTTATAATCCTTTCTCCAGGCTAAATGTGAGCTACTTTCTCTATGTAATCATTCTTTCTCTGCAAGTTTTAAATGTGACCCATTTTACCTATTCTTTCTTCTTCAACACTTCTCTCTTATACCCTCTTAATCACTATTTACTCCCTGTATTACTTCTACTGTTTATAGTTGACTTACTCTTTAATAATAATTTGTTTTCATTTAATTTCCTGCATGCAAAATTAAATGACACGGGTCGCAAACCTTATTTTCATCCTGATCTCAATTCTCATTATCTATTTATACCTCCCTTTGCTCATTTTTACAGTTCGCATTCCACTCTTGTCATACAAATTACTCTCCCTTTCAAAATGCCTAGTTCTAACTCTGGTGCCATGTCCTATGAGGATGCCCTCATCAACTTCCCTGTGATGAACCACTCCTTGGTTTCTTCTATGGAAATGGAGGGGGGTTCTGTTGCTCTTATTATTGGTGTGCCCACCCTTGTGTCTTTAGCTGAATCTCTCAATGTCCAGACTCTTGTACCTACTTCTTGCCCTAGCCCTGTGTCCACTATAAATGAAGCCATCCAACATCCTGTTCCCCCTCCTCATGTTGCTGCTCAAAATGAGGAGGTGACCTTTGTCCCTTCTTCTGATCTCCTTATGCCAAACATGATCCCAACAGATAGCTCCATCCCGAACCCTATTGTTATTCCCTCAGTTCAAAAATATTTGCATGAGCTTCTCCACTTCACTCTTCTTCTCAAGATGGTTGAGGAACCTGTTTCCACAGCCCTCATTAATGGGAAGATGAAGGAGGCTTGGAAGGAGTATGCCAAGGGTGAGGTGTTATTTCAAGAGTTTGGTAATTTCTGGATTCTCTTTAAGTTTGCAAACCGTGAGGCAAGGGATTTGGTTTGGCTTCATAGGCCCTACCATGTCCAGGGAAAACTGGTTTCCCTTTTGCCTTTCTATCTTGACTTCAACCCTATTTATGATGACATTTCTAGAGCAGATACTTGGGTTAGGATTCCCTTCCTTCCTTACTATCTTTTCAATGCCTCAGCTCTTGAACTAATCCTGAGAGACAATAAGGTTGGTCACTTCATTCGTGTGGATGAGGCTTCCAATTCTAAAAATAAGATGAAGTTTTGTAGAGTCTGTGTCAACATTAATGTAACCTCTCCTCTAAAAAGTAATGTCAAAATACTTGCCCATGATAACTCTCCTTTAATCCTTAAGGTGTGGTATGAAAACTTTTCCCCGGGTTGTGGCTGTTGTGGGGATCCCTCTCACTCTTTTGATAGTTGCCCCTTGAACAATATTCAGCCTAGAAGGCTTAAAATAGTTGTGGATGACAACCCTGCTGATGTTGCACTTGTGCAGCAAACTAGAAACAAGCTTCTTGGAAACTTGGTTCCAAAAAACATGACTGCAAAAGCTGCTGCTGGCCCTACTTTCATTCGATCAAATGTTGTTGGCCCTTTGAATGTGGCTAATATGAAGGGAAAGGGGGTCCAAATGCAGAATGTGCCCATTTCCACTGTTGGTACTACTGCTTTGGCACCTATCAGCTCTCTTCCTCCTCTGAATCCTTTATTGACTTTGGAGATGCTCTCCAACTTGGACCCTGATGTGCTTGTTGACCCTAATCTGATGATTTCTCCTCACCTTAGTGCCTCTCCTCTAGTGTCTGCAGGGCTGCCCATGAAAATTGCTCCTATGGCTGATCCTCTACATACATTTATGGGGTTGACTGGTATTGAGAGGGGGTCTGAGTCAACTAAGTCTCGCTTGAGAATTCAAATGGATGGAATTGATCTTAAATCAGGTGGAGACAGCACTTCAGAATCTTCTAAAAGGAAGGATAACGAGGGTAATGTGGAAACAGTTGAACCTGCTGCACCTAAGAAACCGAGAAAGTCAAGAGGTAGAGGGAGGGGGGAAATAGATGAATGATTAGTGCTCCTTTGTTTGAAGTTTGGGTTTGTTTTGAAATATGTGGTGATCCTTTTGTTATGGGGTTTTGGGTTTGATCTGTTGGTTTTGGGTTCGGGTTGGGCTGGTTTGTTGGGTGTGTTGTTGGGCTTTGCTGTTGTGTCAGCTTGCTTTTAGGCGACTGTGCCTTTTCGTTTGGTTGTGTGTGTTTGTTTCTGTTCTTTGCTGGTGTGATTGCTTTGGTTTGCTTGTTGGTTGGTGGCCTGTGTGTTTTCCAGGTTTGTTTAATACTATACTATGATCATTTGCTCTATCTTGAGCTCTTCTATGACAAGTTACACTTCAAACCGTTTTTATGAATGTTGGATACTGGAATGTGAGAGGTGTTAATAAGAAGTAATTTCTGGGAAGAAGTTGCTTTCTTAAGGAAAAGTAATAAGTTAAATGTCCTTTGCTTAGCTGAAACAAAAACTGAAGATCCCCGTTTTTTAAATTCAGTTCGAAAAGCAGGTTTTCATGACGCCTTTAGTTCGCCAGCAGTGGGAACTAAGGGGGGTTATGGATTTTAATCTGCCAAAACTCAGCCACTCGAAATTTATCAATTATGTCAATTTCCCCTAATCAAATCATCTTTAAAATGAATGTTAACAATATTGAGTTCTTCTTGATTTTTGTTTATGCACCTTCTCGAGAGAGTGATAAACATGGTTTCTGATCCTCTTTATCAAATGACATATCTAATCTTAATGGTCTGTTTATTATTATTGGAGATTTAAATGAACTTTGTTGTCCTTCTGATAAAATCGGAGGGCGCCCGCCACCTAACTCTCGCTTTTCTCGGTTAACAAATTTCCAAAATGATTGGAGTCTTTTAAATGCAAACTCTTCGGGGTTTCCGTTTACTTGGCGGAATTCGATGTCCAGTATGGAAACGATTTTTGAAAAATTGGACCGTGTTTTAATCCATCAAGATTTGACAAATTTGTTCCCCAATCTAGTAGTTCACAATCATCCGTTTACTTCTTCCGACCACTGCCTTATTTCCTTCTCTTTAGGCAAGGTTGATAATTTCCTTAAATTTCCGTTTAGGTTTGAAAAGGGTTGGTGTGTGTGAATTCTTCATACAAAAAACTAGTTCAAAAAGTTTGGAATTATAACCTATAGGGATTTTGTATGTTCCGTCTTCAACAGAAGTTACATCTTCTAAAACAATATTCAAAAAATTGGGCTAAAACTAACTCCAATAACAACTATGAACAATTGAAAAAATCCAACGTCGTTCTAGTTGTTCTTCAGAATTCCCTTTTGTTAGACCCGCTTAATACAACTATCCGATCTAAATTACACCGACACTTGCGAAAACATAACGCTCTTTTACAATTTCAACATGACTTTTGGCAAGAACGGGCCAAAACTAACCATCTTCAAAATATGGATAAAAACACAAAATATTTTTCATTGGGTATTCGCTGGTTGGTTGGAAATGGTCATGACATAAAATTTTGGTCTGATATATGGATCAAAATTTTTGACCTTATGCATTATTTTGATAATGTTAATCCTATGCTTAGAGTTTCCGATTTTATCTTAAGTGATTTTTCTTGGGACTATGAGGCTCTCAACTTAATTCTTCCTAGAGAAATAGTCGATCTCATCCGCCTCATTCGTATTCCTATTAATGGGGCTGTGGATCATCTTGTTTGGACTCCTACTGTTGACGGATGCTTCTCTGTTCACTCAGCTTCTTCCTTATCCTTGTCTCCCACTCGGCCTATGGCTGACTTTGGATGGATTTGTAAGATAAACATTCCACCTAAAATCAAATCCTTTTTATGGAAATCGTGTGCGGATTGTCTTCCCACGATTGAACGTTTAAACAGATTTTTCAACAAGGTTCCCAACTGGTATTCTTTATGCCAATTTGATTCTGAAGATTCTAATCATTTGTTTTTTCATTGCCCCTTCTCTCTAAAAATGATTTCTAACTTGGGTTTAAAGTTAAACTTTGCTTTTTCCTTAACATTCTTCTGGTAATTTCGTTGACAATTTAAATGCAACTTTAAAGTCTAATATTAATGCGGACCAATTATGCTTTTTATGGTGGTATGTTTGGTGCCACAGGAATGCGATTATTTTTAATTCCTCTCGATTATCTTCTAACTGCCTGCCTGATGAGCTGGCATTCTCTCAATATTTACAATGGAATTCTGCAAATCCTACTGTTAAAAAGAAAAAAGAAGTGGCAAGAAAAAGGAAAAATAATTCGATTTGGATTAAACCGCCTCCCAATTGGATAAAATTAAATTTTGATGCTTCGAAAAAAACAAAATTCTAACACGTTTGCTAGTTTTATTGCGCGGGACCATAAAAGCAATATTCTTGGTTTGGATAGGAAAGAGTTGCCTTCTATGAGCGTCCTACAAGCTGAAGCGTTCTCTCTTCTTTTTGGTCTTCAGTTTGTTGTGGCGTCTAAATTTTCTCATGTTATTATTGAAGGGGATAATCTCTCCCTTATTAATTCAATTAAAAGAGTCTGGAAAATTCCTTGGGAAATTCAGTCTATAGTTCAAGATATAAATTTCATGCTGGATTCTATTCCGAATGTTCATGTTTTTCATTGCTACATGGAGTGTAATAATACAGCTGATTTTATAGCAAGAAGATTCGTTTCAACGCCTCTTCTTCAACAAATGATCCTTGTAGTGCAACAGTTGTCAGTTTGTAAAGCGAGCTTATTAGAACGCTTAAACTTAAATGTTAGTCAACATCCTATTGTTTTAGATTTTCTAAAGATCATCCGCAGTGATGATTCAGGTTGGCCTTGTAATGTACGGGTAACCTAATGTTTGCCTATTATTATAAAAAAAAATAATGTGTCTAATCATATTATTATCAAATCAAGTGTTCCTCTATTTTAAACAAATAATATTTAAATAAATATTTTTTAAGAAAAAGAATAATTAAACAATAATTATAAACTTCTTTATTGGTCACACATAGAGGTGTCAAACGGGTCAGTCAGGTTGGGTTCGGGTTCGGTTATTTCGGGTTCGGGTTGAGTCGGGTTCGGGTCGTAACAGATCACCGGTCAAATCCGGTCGGGTCATTGCGGGTTGTCGGTCGGGTCGGGTCGACCTAACAGGTCAAAAAAATTAATTTTTTTACAATTATTAAAATATTTTTTATTTAAAAAATGATATTTAATAATAAATCTATTATTTTTATATATTTTAATAATAAAATATATTATAATTTTCAAAATATATTATATATTCTTAAAATATAACAAATTGGGTCAGCCCAACGTTTTTTTCAAGTTTGAACCCAACGGGTTTCGGGTCTATCGGGTTCGGTTTATTTTGGGTTTCGGGTTCAAATTTTCGGGTCTTGACCCTAAATTTTTCGGGCGGTTCGGGTCGGTTTTTCGGGTCGGGTCAGCTTTTGACAGCTCTAGTCACACATGACTTTAAATAATTGGAGTTACAAATTTAGTATTCCGTATCATATATCTATACAATATCTTCTTCTCAAAAAATTCTATACAATATCTTTCATCTAATAATTTTTTTAGAAAATACAAATAAGCCACAAAATGATTGTTTTTTTTTTAATTTATGAAAAACATGTTTCACTGTGTAATATTTTAAAGATCTAGATAATATGACTTATTTAAGAACCTTACTTAATAATTAATAATAAAATTTATTTTTTAATTATTAGAATAATAAATTATAAATTAAAATTTTGCACAGGGCCTCCAAAATCCATTGGACGGCCCTGAGCATCCATGAATGCTAAGAGATCCGCATTAGCACACATACCAAGCATATACTCGAAGATGGTGTGTGAGCCCTTCTTAGTGGTACATATTTTTGCTTAGTTTGCTCGCGATGGTCTCGATATGCAATGACATAGATTGACTTAAGAAGATCCCTAGCCACTTTGGCAATCTTGTATAAGGCAATCTTGACAGTGCCATGTTTTGCGGACCGAATTAGGAACTAGTGTTGTCCCAATAGACGCATCACGAGATGAAAGAAATTCGTCTAGATAACCAAAGAGGTCACAGCCTTCCAAGGTAAGTTGTATGGAGTATTTGATTTTTTTTCATGTGATAATAATTGGTAAGAGTGAGTTTTGAATGTGATTTAACTAAACAATCAAGAATGACGACTGGTCATTTTGATAAGGATTGGGCGGGACCACAAATAGATCGCCGCTATTGGAAGAGTTTATGGAATGTGTTTAGTTTGTGTAGATTGCCCAATAAATCAAGCTCTGGTATCATATGGAGAACACACGTTTAAATTGTAAAGGCAATGATTATTATTGATGTATTGAATATAATATATACACGAGTGAATAATAACAATGCCTTAATTGATAATCAATGGCAAACTAATCTAGATCATATTAATAAGGAACACTGACAACTAGTGACTTAGTCAAACAATAGTGAAAATATACTATTACATATAATTAATACATGGTCGGTTTATAGCGTATAAGTAAATCTGCTTATAGCGCATGATGCCTTGTTCATCCAATTTAAATGGACCAAGTACAATGTGTCAATGTGTCCATGAGAAATAAATAGACAAATATTATTTGTTTATTATAAATGAATGGACAAGTGATATTTGTCCATTAGAAATGAATGGACAAAGGATTGGTAATTATCGATGTTGTTTTCCCGATAAAAATGAATGGGTGAAGTTCTATTTGTCTGTTAGAAATGAATGAAAATGTGTTATTGACCATTAGAAAATGAATAGACAAAGAATTGGTAATTATCGATGATGTTGCATATCCATTTACACGTGTTGATTGAAAATGGATGAACAACCACTTTTTCCGAGTAATGGAGAAGAGGATTGAAACATGTCACTGAAAGACTCTATTGACACAAAAATGAATTGTCAATAATGTAAAGGACCATGTCGGAATCCCCCATCAACAAATAAGAGCAAAACACCACTAGTATATAAGTAAAGGAAGACCCCTACACATTGGGTTAAGCTTTTGAGTTAGAAGGTGAATGTCGACCTTGTATATCAATGGTTAAAAACCCTGACATGCCACCCATTTAGTTCGGCTCGGAATCTGACATGGTATCAAAGCAAATTCAGTTCAGGTCTGTTTTCTTGGGTTTGGGTGTACATCTAAAAGAGATAGACACACTAATGACCCATTTCTAAAATTTGTTTAGGTGTATAGCTAAAAAGACTTTGAGATACTAATTACCTGTTCTAAGCAAATATTGTAAAGCTATAAAAAGATTGAAATACTAGACACATCGAAAAATATAAAAAGTGTTCAAGTGCTAACTAGGTTAGGCTAATTATCACTTGAGGGGCATGTTAAAATCTCACATTGACAAATGAGAGCAAAACACCACTAAATATACAAGTAAAGGAAAAGCCCTACTCATTAGCTTAGACTTTTGGAATAAAAAATTGATTCCGAGCACTATCTGCAAATAATTAAAATTTTTGACATGATCATCGTTTATTTCAGTCAAATTTAACAAATCGTATCAAGGAAATGCTCTAGGACAACCACTAATTTATTAAATACCCATATTAATAACATGCCCCAAAAACAAGGCTACGCCTTTTTGCACATGATTTTTTAGCTTATTGCACCACGACATATAGAACCGTAACGTTTTCACGCTATACCATGTCGTAACTTAAAAATAAGATATTTTTAATCTCGTTTTAAATTTCTTGCGTAACGTTTAACTTTTACGGCACAAAGAAGCGTTATATCACAGCAAAATAGAGCGTGAAATGCTAATTTTATACAACACATTGGACCGGGCTGAAAATAGGTATTTGGGCCGGCCCATCTATTTTCACTGCATTTAATGCAGTGAAATCACTGCAAAGGGTGCCGTGACTTAGGCACAAGAGGGTTAAAAAAAAATTGCATCTGGGCCGGCCCAATTCACTATGTCACGGCATATCGTGCCGTGAAAAATAGGGTTTAATTAGCGTAAAACAACGCTCTCCCGCGCCGTCACTCCGTCTTCTTCAACCCGAGCTTTTACCAGTTCGAGAGATCGATACCGAGATTCCGGCATAATCTTCACAATGGTTAGGGGAAATAGAGGAAAAGGGGGGAAAATTTGTGGGGCGGGTGGCTATTCCGTCGGTGGTGTTCCAAGTGCCGGAAATCACGCCGGAAGGGGCACCGATCTTCACGTTCAAGATCCGGCGGGTAGAGGGGCTGGGCAAACCAGCGGTGCGGGGGGTGCGGCCGGACCGGGCGTTGCGACCGAAGAGGGCGTTGCGGCCGGGCGTGGAATCGAGCGAGGAGGCGGGCGAGGAGTCGCGCGAGCAGGTAGTGGAGCCGGGCGAGCCGGTCGTCGATCTGGGCGTGCGGCCGGTGGGCGGCGAGGTGGCGATCTACCGGTGGAGGCTGCGACTGCAGCAATAGGGTCCGGGTCCCAGGTGGTGGTGGGGCCCGCTCGATCTGGACATAGGAGTGCGGTCCCGTCGGTTACTCCGACGCCGATTACGGGCCCGTCGGGAGGAAGAGCCGGACCGTCGCTATCGATATGTTTTCTATTTTATTATTTAATTTCGTATTATTAAACGTTTATTTTATATTTTAGCGTTTAGCATTGTCCAATTAGAAATTGTTTAAATGTCAAATTTAGTTTATGTAATGTAGTTTATGCAATCTATAATAATTTATTAGGTCATATAACTAGTCATAAATTAGGTTAAAATAATTCAGGAAATAGTTTAATTTTTAGCGGTTAGTAATTTATATTGTGGATTTTATATTGTTCAATTAGGAATAAATAATAATTATTTTATGTCATTGTTTACGATTCGAATTCGTTTATAGTTATGATTATAATAAATTGTGTATACTTTACCTAATAACAAGAAATTTTTTATAGTAATTAAAAAAAATTAGGTTCCGCTAAATAATTATAATCTTTTAGGGTTGAAATTGTTTCTATTGTGTATCATACAATCTTTTAGGATTGTGTATCATACAATCTTACAATAACTAGAAATGAAATTGTTTAAAAAATCTTTTAGGATACAATCTTTTAGGATAATTTACCTAAAATATTGTGTATCATACTTTACCTAACAGATTGTGTATCATACAATCTTTTAGGATAATTTCGATTAAAAAAATAGAAATGAAATTATTTAAAAAATCAATATCTTACAATAATTAACATTGAAAAAATCATTAGATGATTATAATAATAGAATTCGAAAAAATAGAATTTTTATAAAAAATAGAATTCGAAAAAATAGTAAAATTAAGTTTCGTCTATAAATTTAGGCCGTGCAAGCGGCCTTGGCGGCCGGATTGAAGAGGAAGGAGCGCGAGTTCGACACCCAGCCTACCGGTAGGGACTTGATGGAGGAGTTTGACGCGATGGTTCAGGAGAGCGCGTTGACGCCCGCCCCGATCACCACAGTAGATCCTATTTCTATTGTGACGCCGACCTCAGCTCCGACCCCGGCTCCAACACCGGGTCCGACCGCGGATACAGGTTCGCAACCCCCTGCTCCTGCCACCATCGGGACCGACGAGGTACCGGACGCAACATCACAGGCTGAGGTTCCTCCTCGTGATGCGGAGCCCGAGGACGCACGAGACGCCGAGCCCGAGGACGCACCGGATCCCGCTGCTCCTGCTATAGTCTTTGGCGGGGGCCGGAGATTGCGGATATACTTGCGAGTTACGCTTCTCACGTCGTGGTGGATATTTGGGAGCAGACGAGTGCTGAGGTCACCCGTGCGGCCGAAGGGGAGGATGATAATTCCCGTGTGGTGCAGACGACGACATTGGTACGTAAACGATTATATAATTTAGTACGATTATTTCAGATTAAGTCATATTATGCGATTAAAATATTTATATTAATAATTTGTGAATTTCATCCGCGTAAGGTGCTGAGAGTTCACAGACGTGCTAGCTTTCACTATCGACGGCTCCATGCTTACATAGATTTTCGAGACGCTGATGATAATAGGGAGGACGGTTGGTTTGATGTAGCTAGGGAGAGTGGTCTTACTGATTTAGCCGACGAGGAGATGGTTTGGGGCCGGATAGACCACGTTTTGATCTTGGCATTTGTGGAGCGTTGGCATCCGGAGACCAACTCATTCCACTTCAGTTGGGGGGAGATGTCTATTACGCTCCACGACGTCGTGGAGATTTTATCCTTGTCGATCGATGGTCTTGGTGTGGCGGGTGTGGCGAGCACCGCCTCACGGACTCAAATGGTAGCTGAGGTCTTTGGCATCAACCTGGAAGATGCCCATATGCTGCGGAGGGTTACCGAAAGTATAGATATTAAGGAGATTATTGGGTGGGAGGAGCCCGGGGTTGACGGCGAGGAGGATGTGTATCACGATGGCTTATTTCAGAGACTGCTCGAGCACGGATCCACGGACCAGTTGGCGGCCATATATCTCTTTGTTCTTCTAGGGTCCACCCTGTTCGTCGACAAATCGAAGAACAAGGTGAGAGATTGGATCCTCCAGTATATTCGGGACCCGGTCGGCGCGAGTCGTTATGCGTGGGGGGCTGCGGTTCTAGCCCACGTCTTCCGGGAGTTAGGTGCGGCGTCTCGTAGCAAGGCCGCGTCGATCGTAGGCGCGTGCCTACTTATCCAGGTTTGTACTCGACTCTTAAATTTTGTGCCATCATTTTTTATATTTGCATACACTAATTTTGTGTCATCAATTATATTTGCGTTTTATCTCCAGACTTGGATTTGGCACTACTTCCCGATGTTCGTCGGCCACGCAGCACAGGATACGACGGCTCTGGCTGATCCGAGAGCTGTTGCGCGTGAGCGTAGAGACAAGGTTACTAGGGAAAAGGTGCGACTTGTGGAGCTTCGGCTGATCTTGGACCGTCTTACGCCGGACAAGGTAAGTATTTGACTTTTTTCTTCTACCTTCGTTTTAAATCATTTAGTGCAACGTTCTAATACAACCGTAGGTCGTTTTTATGCCATGGGAGCATCCATTGGAGCTCGACGGCAAGCATCAGATGACCTTGTATCGAGGTGTGCTCCAGTGTGGAGACATTGAGGAGGCATACATGCCCGATCGATTGGTTCGACAGATGGGCTTCGTGCAGGACATCCCACTCCCACGCATCACGCCCACGACTTTCCACCGAGCGAAGGGGATTAAAAAGTACGAGGTCTTCTTCGGCGATGAGTTCCGTCATTGGTCCCGACGGCATGAGCACCTCATTAGCATTGACGGTCGCGTCAAGGCTACTGAGGGTTGGGAGGTGGCCCCCGACTACCTCGATTGGTTTTTGCCTCGCTCCCATCCGAGGCTGGACCCGAGGTCGGCTACGATGGAGGTGCCAGTGCCACGAGACGTATTCGCCATTGAGTCGCATAGGGTATGTTCTCATAATTTTTGTACTTTAATTGTAAATTCTTTTGTATTCACTTCTTAATTTATTTTTGGTTAATTCACTTAATTTTTGCAGCGCAACCGTTTGGTAGTCGGGGAGATGAGTGAGCATCTTCAGCGAGCTGATTTACGAGATTCGGAGCGATCTCAGATTGAGCGTTGGATTGGTATTTTGCCCGGCACCCTTCCCGCTATTGTCGCTCCGCTGCCTCGTGCTTCCCAGACCCAGCCCGAGCGAGGCGAGCCCTCCCGTACTCAGTCCGAGACATAGGATATATCATATTTGTTGGATTTCGTACTTCGTTTTCGTACATTTGTTGGATTTCGTACTTTGTTTTGTATTTTGGAGATTTCGTAGTTGTTGGCTTTCGTAATTTATTTTGTATTTTGGATTTCGTAGTTGGATATTTCGTAGCTTATTTTATATTTTGAAATATGAAATTACATAATTTAAGCTAATAGTATGATATTACATAAAATAGAGTTTGACTCTTAAATTACTAAAAGAAATACATCAAACTATCCATATAAGTCCGTGCGACGTCCATGTTGACCACGACATGCGATATATGCCTCAATCCTATCTCTAAATGGCAAGTCCCAACCTTTCACACTCGGGTGATGAACGTGAGACCAAATCAGCACAACCGACGGCAAAGGTGCTTTCTCATTCAACCAAACCTGCATTACCACACAACCAAATTAGTTATAAAATGATGGTAAAGCAATACTAATTAAAAAGCTGTAGAAATCTTACCGGTATGAAGTGGGTTTGGTTTTGAACGTGTGCAATCGCAAGAATACGTGTAGGGGGGTCACAATTGCCGCCAACACTTACCAATGGTAGGCACGTGTGGGGTTGGGACCACCCTAAACATACGAGTGCCACATGGAAATACGTCGCAAACGCCAAACCCATGATGGGCATCTCCATCCAATGTTCGTATGAACAAGGGCTTCCGACATAGTTCACTTTTGGGATCAACTCCTCCAGTGGTGTGAACACAGATGCGGCTTCATATATTCCTCGATTTCGAACCAACTCGGCCCCCAAGCACCTCCTCGTTTTATGGAAATCTCCCTCTTCCCAATCCAATATGGATGCAAGGGCCCGATACCCACAATTCCCATCCGGGAGGACATCTCTAACCCCATCGATGAAAAAGTACATAAAGACATCAATGGCTCGGACCCCAAAGCGAACTCCCATGTAGATCACATCCTCCGTCTCTGCAGGAACTTTGGCACATCCTTTGTCGGCCCCTTTCTTCTTCCTTACACGCGGTTTTTCTGTAGGCTCCGTGTCTTCGTCAATATTTAAAACCTTGTCGTTCACCTTTCCCCATTGAGCCATCTTGTGCTCAAGGTGTGTTGGATCCCTCCTGGAGTACTTGGTGGTTCCCTTAGGCCTTCCTTTATCCGGTTTTGTTGATGGCATGACGATCTTTGATCCGCTCGGGGACAACATTTCATCAAAGTGTGAATTGATGTTGGACACTTGCTCTCGGCTCAATTCACCCTTTTTTTTTCTTCTGACCATATCACACCATTTTATGTCCTCAATGTCCAAAGGGGGTATGGAATCCTCCGTAGTGTACACATCGGGAACGCCTTCCCATAACACTTGCCTCCAAAAAAGGTGAATCTCATACAATTCGATGGGCTTGCCGTCGACGATCGCACTCGCAACTCTATGGATGCATGGAATCCCGAAACAATCTCTCCACCAATGATCGTTGCACACTTCTTGGTAGTTACCTTCCACCACATCGAAATACATAGCCAACAAGATCTCGAAACACACCTCGGATACTCGATGGATCAATGGAGCAAATAGGTACCTAAATGATGCAATGACGTTGTCCATCTTGTTCGGAATCGTTGTACGTGATTTCTCCAAGTCTTTCCTCACGCGTCGGATCTGTGACTCCAAGTGATCGTGAATCTTTAATATCATTGTGTTGAAGCCCAGAGTGGATGAATCTAAAGTGTCCTTCACAACCTTGTGCATTCCCTCGACCCTACCAATGTACAAATTGTGCAATCACAAGATGAAAATAAAGTGACATTCAATATTTTATAAATTTTATGTCCTTTAGCTCTAGCATAAGATGAGAAATTTACCTGTTTGTCGTTCTAGTGAAGAAAAATGAAGTCGATTGTCGGTCCAAGCTCTCACTATGTTCTTCTTAAACGGCCTAAGCCAAGTCTTGTCCACGTAGCCGACTAGCCCCGAATGCCAGTTCTTCAAGATTTCTGCTCGTTTTGCTTCGTAGCTCTCCTCGGTGGTTGACATGAATAATCCCCAACATCGATCCGCAAACGCTTGAGCTGGGCCGTCGTCTTTTAGGATGTCAAGCGCATATGCTTTTATGTTTGTTCTAATATGCACCCAACATAACAAATGTATAACCTCGTCTTCGGTGAAAACCGTGTGGATTGCATTTATGAGGGCTTGATCTCGATCCGTCACAATGGCCGTTGGCATTTCATGATGCAGCCAAAACTAACACGCAAGCGAACGGGGTCAATCGTAGTACCTCAAGTGTCGATCCCACAAGGACCAATGTAATACCAATTGTAACCCTACTAGTAAATTAGGTTAAAACACATAAGGAAATATGGGAAATCTAATCTAAGATAACAAGTAATAATGCAAATAAAGGGATAAACTATATGGGATAGATGTGTCTAAGGTTAAGGATCACCACAACAATGTTTCAATAAATAAAATTATATTTAGCCTGAATTTATTTCCAATTATTTGAAGGTAGTTATCTAAGGTAATCACTAAGTCCTTTCGAACGATAGCAACGTGCCTAAACCCAACTAACATCCGCTTTCGCGACTTGCCAATTGAAATCTAGACCAATAAGCACTTAGAATTTAAGATTAAATTGAATCAACATCCGCTTTCGCGACTTGCTAACTCAACCCAACCTTAAGGTTTCTATGACAACTATTAATCCACAAAAGAAATCAAAACACTTTCACAATAAAGAAATCTCAGGTTCAAATCCTAGGGTTCCGACAGGAAAAAGTACATTTCAGTCTCAGTTCCCTGTCTAACTACTTATTAAAGTTTTCACCTTTCAGTCTCAAACTTTAACAAGTTCCCATTCACAAAAGCTACTAAGACATAAAGCATCTAGGATCGAATAAAATATATTTCAATTCAGACAAAGAATATAACTTTAATTAAATACACATTGAATGGATCACCAAAACCCTAAAACTAGGAATTCAACCAAACATGATTGAAGATATAATCATAATATATAAACTAGTCAAGAATTATTCAATATAATCAAAGAGTAAGAAAACTTAGTCTTAATTATGTAGATAAATCCAAAACAAAGACTAGAAGCTTAAATAGCAAACTAATTCTTCAATACGCCGGCGAACTCCTTCGTTAATTACCGTCCTCCGTGGAACAAAACAAAACGAACTCAAGTTACGTCAAAATTAAAACCTAAGCTAAACTATTAAACCTAATCTAATATATAACGTGAGCTATCCTCCCCTATAAACCAACGTGGCATTCTTTTTATATTAATAAATCAAATTGTATTTCTTCGGCTCTCCACGTGGGCTCCTCCCAATTTCAACATCAGAACTTCCCACCAATTCTAATGGCCGGCCCATAAAACTTCAGCCCATCAGTTTAGCTTTGCCACCTTTCTTCTTATTTAGCTTCTTAATATTAATCTTCAGATCTTCTCCAAAAATAACCTTAATATACCTGAAATAAATAAAATTCGGGTGTAGATTCCGAATACATAATAAAACAAAATAAATATAAAATATGCAAAATATGCATGAAAATGATCTAAATTAATATGCAACTAGACTCCTAAAATATGACTAAATTAAGCGTTATCAAATTTCCCCAAGCTTAAACCTTGTTTGTCCTCAAGCAAGAACTAAATCAAACTCCACAAGAAAATCAAAGGCGTCTCAACCCGTCATCAAATCAAGAAAGTCAATGAATGTTTAGATATTATCAATGCATCATCAAAGCAAACAAATAACCATCAAAGAGACTAACAAGTTATCCACTTTAGACCTCACCGGGAAAAATATAAGAATCACTCTCACTCATGTGTTTAAGGGTAAGTGTTTCACTCAGTCTCAAATTTGAATGCTAAACTACCATAGGCTTGCATCAGTGTTCTAAATCTCCACCACGAGAAACCAAGTACATGACATAAATCAAGAGGTCTTTTATTGGGTTGTAATGGGGCCAAGGTAAAGAGAAATAGGTAGGAAAATATTTTGGCCATGTGGTGCTAATCCGGGAATATAGAATTAATCATAACATCTCAACCAAACTCAACACCACCAAGCTTAAGAGATTTTCTTTCCAAACCACTTCTTTTCTTTTGTTTTTCTTCAGCTCAATACCCACTTTTTTTTTTCCTTCCTTCAATTATTCATTCAAGCACTATATTTTTTTCAACCCTTTTTTTCTTCTTTTGTACTTGCTAATACTTGCTCAGCTTCTTTGTCTTTGTTCTTTTCTTCTCATTTTTTCTCTACAAAAGCTATAACAATGCCAACACACTAAACATGTAGCTCCCCCAAGCTTGGCTCACAACCACAAAATTAATCAAATAATAATCCTCATTCCCGGATGGGTAAAAGGCTAATAATTAGGCTCAAATTTTCTTTTGTGGAGCTTCCAAAGAAAAAGGCTATAAAAGGCTCACAGGGGCTACAAACAGAGGAATAGTATGCAGGGTAGTCAAGGAATAACATGCTAATGAAAACAATGCCTCAATCATTTTTATGTCATGCACAAGAGTTATAAATGTGGCCTCGAAAAAGAGTCTAAACCCAAGTTCTAGAGATAGCAAACAAATTGAGAATCACACATAAAAAAGGAAGAGAGGACTCATAAGAATTAAAGTCCAAAGGCCAAAATAAACCTCACATGGCTTTTTGTCTAAAGCTTCAAAACTAAATTAGCTCAATGAATAGCCATAAGTCACTTCAACTCAAACATTTTCAAAATATCCATTTATTTCATCTTCAAGCAAGACCAATTTGGGCATCAACAACCAATGAAATTTCAGGGAATTTTTTTGTTTCAAAAATATAAAAGCCAAGACATGGGGTTCATATCCAACACCTAATATATGCAAATGCAATGCATGAAAATGTCATGAAAAAGAAAATAATTAAAAAAAATGCAAATGGAACCCCACATGAGATTTTCCCTCCCCCAAGCTTAAATTCTACATTGTCCCTAATGTAGAAAAAGAAAGAGAGGAAGAAGAAACTCACCAAATTTTTCAGGCATCAAGTCATTGTCATTTGAATACAGGAGAGAGAGATTGGAAGTTTATGTCAATAGAAAACACTTGGAAGGCTTCAAAATTTCAGCAAAGTATCCTTTATATATAAGCCTGTCCAAAACAAACAACTTCCAAAAACAAACAAACAAATAGCTCTAAAAGAACTAATTAGCATATCAAGTTATCAAAACAAATCCAATGATAAGCACAAAACTCGCTAAGATATGTCAATCCCTTCACAAGCTGGTTTGAAATCAACAAATCTCAGGCAACCACTTGCCCTCAGCATAAAAATCAGTAAAGTGCCAAACACAATCTAAGCACAGCAAACGTGGACAAAGTATCATCACATTTCAGAAGAACATCCTAGAGAAGAGCTAACAATGGTGCCTCTTTGGAGAAATCGAACAGGTTCATAAAATTTCAGCAGCACTCTATTTATAACAGGACCTGTCCCAACCAGCAAAGCAAAAGAAAACACACACCAAAAAAAACAGCAAGAAGCACCAGTATATAGGGAGAAAGTAGATTAAGCTCAAATTCAGCAAACTGATTATGTTCAAGTGCAAAAGAAATCAGCAAAGCAAAGCCAAGATTCAAGTTCAGCACAAGGTGACACATATTACATGTTCAATTGGAAACTAACTCGATCCAAACACCACAAATTTAGCACACACAAAATCAGCAAGAAACAACAGATCAGTTCAGCAACATAAACTGGAATTCAATTTCAATTCAGCACAAAAGCAACCCATTGGATCAACAACTATCAAACTCATGGACAAAGAGGCTACCGACAGCACATGTAAAATCAACAAAACACCAAATCAGTTTTTCAATTCAGTAGACTGTAATCACCACCAAGAGGCACTAGCAAATTGAAACTCAAGTATTTAACAAGCCTAAATAAGTATCAAAGGCATAACCAACTGATTTGAAATAAGCATTTAGAACAAATTCTTATCCAAATAAAATCCAAGCACAAATTCATTCTCTAATTCAGCAGGGCACAAGATTTAGCAGAGAAAGATCATACCTCTTACCTACCGATCAATTCTGCAATTAATCACAGGCAGGCAGGTGGTGCTGGTGTTGCGGCGGTGTCCTGAAGGGAGTTAAGGCTGCTCGAATCTGGACTCGAAGGTGACCGGTGGTAGATGACGGTGTGGTGCGGGAGAAAGCAGAACAACAGCGGGCATTGGTGATGGTAGCGCCGGCGAGAACGGCCGGAATTGGTGGAGTAGTGGACGGACGGACGGACTCGCTTGTGAAGTGGCAGAGGAGAGAGCAGTGAAGCGCGCCATCACGCGGATCTGGGCAGGCAGGCGGCCAGTGTGGTGGCAGGCGCCGGCGGTTAGAAAGCAAAGAAGCACAGAGGCGCGGAGAAGTAGTGTGGCCCGCCAGAGGATCGCGCGAATCCGAGCGAAAAAAAAGTTGAATGGTGGTGGTCAGAATGGCGGATTCGCTGGTGGAGCAGAGGCGACCGTAGAGGAGCAGGCGCGCAAGCGGGGCGCGGAAAACCAAATCTGAGCCCTAGGCTTCACAGTGGTGGTCGGATCTGTGATCTGAGATAGTGCAGTAGACTCTCGCGCGCGGCCGGCGATGGAGAAAAGAAAGATAAGCCAGAGAGGCGGTAAGGCCAATCGGGGAAGAAGCAGAGAGGCGGGCCAGCGAGAAAGAAGAGAAGGAAGGAGAGAGGGAAAAGAAAAGAGAGGAAAAAGAAAATAAATAAATAAAAAAACGCTGACTCATCTCATTTTTTTTCTTTTCGATTTTCTTTTATATTTTTTTTTTCGGGGTCAGCTTACGGTCGTGCGCCTAATACGCACGACTTTAGTCGTTAACTGGTCCTAAGCGCACGATCGTGCGTATCGGATCCCGATGATTTTTTTTTTTTAAATTGGGTTGTCTCCCAATAAGCGCTTGTTTAGGGTCATTAGCTTGACCTTCCACCACTGTCCTAAGTTTTCGGATCGGGAGGATCGGTGGTACTCATCTCAATCGGATCAGGCTCCTTATAAGGCTTTAGTCGAATTTTTCTGACATTGAAATATCCCGAGTTCTTATGCCAAAGCTCAACAGAATCATCCCTAAGAACTCGATTCAGGAGGTATGGACCAGACCTTCTTGTGCTCTTGCTTCCCGGGAACATATTTGACTTATGATGATAGAGAATCACATGATCCCCTGGCTTGAATTCAATTTGTGCCCGGTCAACAACAACATTTCTTTTTCTCTTTTTCCGTCTACTCCGACCCTTCTTTTCTTGAATTGCTTCTACCTTTCGTCTTGGATTTCTAATGTAGTTTTTGGTACCATTACTACATCAGACAATATTTCAGGAAGCTCATCCTGCATCTCAGAACAGGTATCTCTGATGGTCGGGGTAGCCTTTTGGAGCATCTCAGACTCATCAATCATTGGGTCCTCCTTGGTCACTTCGGTAGGCTCTCTTTTATCAACTTGTGGATCGTCCCACTCTTTCTCGCCCCTTAAAAATATAGCAGTGCAATATTCAATGCGGTGCACTTCTGGAGGCTCAATAGGCAACTCTGGACTGACCAACTGAGCAATCTGATCTTCTAGCAACTTATTTTGTGTGGTCAAAGTACCAACTTGAGTCTTCAAAAGGTTCACCTCGCCTTTAAGATTAGACAAATCTGCTGCTTGACTATTAATCAAGTCGAGGGCTTTTCCCACAACGTCAAAAAGATCCTGGAGTGGTGTCACCCAATTTGGACTGTGGGAATTTGAACTGGCCTCATTCGCATTCCCCCAAAATATATGACAACCTGTATTATCATGATCTATAGCTCCACAAAACTCACAGAAGAGGTTAGAAGTATTTGGGTTTGAACAACCCAAATTAGGATTAATATAATCGTGCCTCTGAGTACTTGTATTCAAACTAGGAGAAAGAGAGGAAAAAGAACTTACCTCATACATACCTGAATAATCCATTTCTTCGACTCTATATATTAGCCTGAAAAAAAAATATCAAAGCAAAAAGAAAGACCTAAACTTTACTAGATAAGAGATAACAATCAATATTAACAAATTGGTCCCCGGCAACGACGCCAAAAACTTGATGCAGCCAAAACTAACCCACAAGCGAACGGGGTCAATCGTAGTACCTCAAGTGTCGATCCCACAAGGACCAATGTAATACCAATTGTAATCCTACTAGTAAATTAGGTCAAAACACATAAGGAAATATGGGAAATCTAATCTAAGATAACAAGTAATAATGCAAATAAAGGGATAAACTATATGGGATAGATGTGTCTAAGGATAAGTATCACCACAACAATGTTTCAATAAATAAAATTATATTTAGCCTGAATTTATTTCCAATTATTTGAAGGTAGTTATCTAAGGTAATCACTAAGTCCTTTCGAAGGATTGCAACGTGCCTAAACCCAACTAACATCCGCTTTTGCGACTTACCAATTGAAATCTAGACCAATAAGCACTTAGAATTTAAGATTAAATTGAATCAACATCCGCTTTCGCGACTTACTAACTCAACCCAACCTTAAGGTTTCTATGACAACTATTAATCCAAAAGAAATCAAAATACTTTCGCAATAAAGAAATCTCAGGTTCAAATCCTAGGGTTCCGACAGGAAAAAGTACATTTCAGTCTCAGTTCCCTGTCTAACTACTTATTAAAGTTTTCACCTTTCAGTCTCAAAATTTAACAAGTTCCCATTCACAAAAGCTACTAAGGCATAAAACATCTAGGATCAAATAAAATATATTTCAATTCAGACAAAGAATATAACTTTAATTAAATACACATTGAATGAATCACCAAAATCCTAAAACTAGAAATTCAGCTAAGCATGAATGAAAATATGATCATAATATATAAACTAGTCAAGAATTATTCAATATAATTAAAAAGTAAGAAAATTTAGTCTTAATTATATAGATAATCCAAAACAAATACTAGAAGCTTAAATAGCAAACTAATTCTTCAATACGCCGGCGAACTCCTTCGTTAATTACCGTCCTCCGTGGAACAAAACAAAACGAACTCAAGTTACGTCAAAATTAAAACCTAAGCTAAACTATTAAACCTAATCTAATATATAACGTGAGCTATCCTCCCCTATAAACCAACGTGGCATTCTTTTTATATTAATAAATCAAATTGTATTTCTTCGGCTCTCCACGTGGGCTCCTCCCAATTTCAACATCAGAACTTCCCACCAATTCTAATGGCCGGCCCATAAAACTTCAGCCCATCAGTTTAGCTTTGCCACCTTTCTTCTTATTTAGCTTCTTAATATTAATCTTCAGATCTTCTCCAAAAATAACCTTAATATACCTGAAATAAATAAAATTCGGGTGTAGATTCCGAATACATAATAAAACAAAATAAATATAAAATATGCAAAATATGCATGAAAATGATCTAAATTAATATGAAACTAGACTCCTAAAATATGACTAAATTAAGCGTTATCAAATTTCCCCAAGCTTAAACCTTGTTTGTCCTCAAGCAAGAACTAAATCAAACTCCACAAGAAAATCAAAGGCGTCTCAACCCGTCATCAAATCAAGAAAGTCAATGAATGTTTAGATATTATCAATGCATCATCAAAGCAAACAAATAACCATCAAAGAGACTAACAAGTTATCCACTTTAGACCTCACCGGGAAAAATATAAGAATCACTCTCACTCATGTGTTTAAGGGTAAGTGTTTCACTCAGTCTCAAATTTGAATGCTAAACTACCATAGGCTTGCATCAGTGTTCTAAATCTCCACCACGAGAAACCAAGTACATGACATAAATCAAGAGGTCTTTTATTGGGTTGTAATGGGGCCAAGGTAAAGAGAAATAGGTAGGAAAATATTTTGGCCATGTGGTGCTAATCCGGGAATATAGAATTAATCATAACATCTCAACCAAACTCAACACCACCAAGCTTAAGAGATTTTCTTTCCAAACCACTTCTTTTCTTTTGTTTTTCTTCAGCTCAATACCCACTTTTTTTTTTCCTTCCTTCAATTATTCATTCAAGCACTATATTTTTTTCAACCCTTTTTTTCTTCTTTTGTACTTGCTAATACTTGCTCAGCTTCTTTGTCTTTGTTCTTTTCTTCTCATTTTTTCTCTACAAAAGCTATAACAATGCCAACACACTAAACATGTAGCTCCCCCAAGCTTGGCTCACAACCACAAAATTAATCAAATAATAATCCTCATTCCCGGATGGGTAAAAGGCTAATAATTAGGCTCAAATTTTCTTTTGTGGAGCTTCCAAAGAAAAAGGCTATAAAAGGCTCACAGGGGCTACAAACAGAGGAATAGTATGCAGGGTAGTCAAGGAATAACATGCTAATGAAAACAATGCCTCAATCATTTTTATGTCATGCACAAGAGTTATAAATGTGGCCTCGAAAAAGAGTCTAAACCCAAGTTCTAGAGATAGCAAACAAATTGAGAATCACACATAAAAAAGGAAGAGAGGACTCATAAGAATTAAAGTCCAAAGGCCAAAATAAACCTCACATGGCTTTTTGTCTAAAGCTTCAAAACTAAATTAGCTCAATGAATAGCCATAAGTCACTTCAACTCAAACATTTTCAAAATATCCATTTATTTCATCTTCAAGCAAGACCAATTTGGGCATCAACAACCAATGAAATTTCAGGGAATTTTTTTGTTTCAAAAATATAAAAGCCAAGACATGGGGTTCATATCCAACACCTAATATATGCAAATGCAATGCATGAAAATGTCATGAAAAAGAAAATAATTAAAAAAAATGCAAATGGAACCCCACATGAGATTTTCCCTCCCCCAAGCTTAAATTCTACATTGTCCCTAATGTAGAAAAAGAAAGAGAGGAAGAAGAAACTCACCAAATTTTTCAGGCATCAAGTCATTGTCATTTGAATACAGGAGAGAGAGATTGGAAGTTTATGTCAATAGAAAACACTTGGAAGGCTTCAAAATTTCAGCAAAGTATCCTTTATATATAAGCCTGTCCAAAACAAACAACTTCCAAAAACAAACAAACAAATAGCTCTAAAAGAACTAATTAGCATATCAAGTTATCAAAACAAATCCAATGATAAGCACAAAACTCGCTAAGATATGTCAATCCCTTCACAAGCTGGTTTGAAATCAACAAATCTCAGGCAACCACTTGCCCTCAGCATAAAAATCAGTAAAGTGCCAAACACAATCTAAGCACAGCAAACGTGGACAAAGTATCATCACATTTCAGAAGAACATCCTAGAGAAGAGCTAACAATGGTGCCTCTTTGGAGAAATCGAACAGGTTCATAAAATTTCAGCAGCACTCTATTTATAACAGGACCTGTCCCAACCAGCAAAGCAAAAGAAAACACACACCAAAAAAAACAGCAAGAAGCACCAGTATATAGGGAGAAAGTAGATTAAGCTCAAATTCAGCAAACTGATTATGTTCAAGTGCAAAAGAAATCAGCAAAGCAAAGCCAAGATTCAAGTTCAGCACAAGGTGACACATATTACATGTTCAATTGGAAACTAACTCGATCCAAACACCACAAATTTAGCACACACAAAATCAGCAAGAAACAACAGATCAGTTCAGCAACATAAACTGGAATTCAATTTCAATTCAGCACAAAAGCAACCCATTGGATCAACAACTATCAAACTCATGGACAAAGAGGCTACCGACAGCACATGTAAAATCAACAAAACACCAAATCAGTTTTTCAATTCAGTAGACTGTAATCACCACCAAGAGGCACTAGCAAATTGAAACTCAAGTATTTAACAAGCCTAAATAAGTATCAAAGGCATAACCAACTGATTTGAAATAAGCATTTAGAACAAATTCTTATCCAAATAAAATCCAAGCACAAATTCATTCTCTAATTCAGCAGGGCACAAGATTTAGCAGAGAAAGATCATACCTCTTACCTACCGATCAATTCTGCAATTAATCACAGGCAGGCAGGTGGTGCTGGTGTTGCGGCGGTGTCCTGAAGGGAGTTAAGGCTGCTCGAATCTGGACTCGAAGGTGACCGGTGGTAGATGACGGTGTGGTGCGGGAGAAAGCAGAACAACAGCGGGCATTGGTGATGGTAGCGCCGGCGAGAACGGCCGGAATTGGTGGAGTAGTGGACGGACGGACGGACTCGCTTGTGAAGTGGCAGAGGAGAGAGCAGTGAAGCGCGCCATCACGCGGATCTGGGCAGGCAGGCGGCCAGTGTGGTGGCAGGCGCCGGCGGTTAGAAAGCAAAGAAGCACAGAGGCGCGGAGAAGTAGTGTGGCCCGCCAGAGGATCGCGCGAATCCGAGCGAAAAAAAAGTTGAATGGTGGTGGTCAGAATGGCGGATTCGCTGGTGGAGCAGAGGCGACCGTAGAGGAGCAGGCGCGCAAGCGGGGCGCGGAAAACCAAATCTGAGCCCTAGGCTTCACAGTGGTGGTCGGATCTGTGATCTGAGATAGTGCAGTAGACTCTCGCGCGCGGCCGGCGATGGAGAAAAGAAAGATAAGCCAGAGAGGCGGTAAGGCCAATCGGGGAAGAAGCAGAGAGGCGGGCCAGCGAGAAAGAAGAGAAGGAAGGAGAGAGGGAAAAGAAAAGAGAGGAAAAAGAAAATAAATAAATAAAAAAACGCTGACTCATCTCATTTTTTTTCTTTTCGATTTTCTTTTATATTTTTTTTTTCGGGGTCAGCTTACGGTCGTGCGCCTAATACGCACGACTTTAGTCGTTAACTGGTCCTAAGCGCACGATCGTGCGTATCGGATCCCGATGATTTTTTTTTTTTAAATTGGGTTGTCTCCCAATAAGCGCTTGTTTAGGGTCATTAGCTTGACCTTCCACCACTGTCCTAAGTTTTCGGATCGGGAGGATCGGTGGTACTCATCTCAATCGGATCAGGCTCCTTATAAGGCTTTAGTCGAATTTTTCTGACATTGAAATATCCCGAGTTCTTATGCCAAAGCTCAACAGAATCATCCCTAAGAACTCGATTCAGGAGGTATGGACCAGACCTTCTTGTGCTCTTGCTTCCCGGGAACATATTTGACTTATGATGATAGAGAATCACATGATCCCCTGGCTTGAATTCAATTTGTGCCCGGTCAACAACAACATTTCTTTTTCTCTTTTTCCGTCTACTCCGACCCTTCTTTTCTTGAATTGCTTCTACCTTTCGTCTTGGATTTCTAATGTAGTTTTTGGTACCATTACTACATCAGACAATATTTCAGGAAGCTCATCCTGCATCTCAGAACAGGTATCTCTGATGGTCGGGGTAGCCTTTTGGAGCATCTCAGACTCATCAATCATTGGGTCCTCCTTGGTCACTTCGGTAGGCTCTCTTTTATCAACTTGTGGATCGTCCCACTCTTTCTCGCCCCTTAAAAATATAGCAGTGCAATATTCAATGCGGTGCACTTCTGGAGGCTCAATAGGCAACTCTGGACTGACCAACTGAGCAATCTGATCTTCTAGCAACTTATTTTGTGTGGTCAAAGTACCAACTTGAGTCTTCAAAAGGTTCACCTCGCCTTTAAGATTAGACAAATCTGCTGCTTGACTATTAATCAAGTCGAGGGCTTTTCCCACAACGTCAAAAAGATCCTGGAGTGGTGTCACCCAATTTGGACTGTGGGAATTTGAACTGGCCTCATTCGCATTCCCCCAAAATATATGACAACCTGTATTATCATGATCTATAGCTCCACAAAACTCACAGAAGAGGTTAGAAGTATTTGGGTTTGAACAACCCAAATTAGGATTAATATAATCGTGCCTCTGAGTACTTGTATTCAAACTAGGAGAAAGAGAGGAAAAAGAACTTACCTCATACATACCTGAATAATCCATTTCTTCGACTCTATATATTAGCCTGAAAAAAAAATATCAAAGCAAAAAGAAAGACCTAAACTTTACTAGATAAGAGATAACAATCAATATTAACAAATTGGTCCCCGGCAACGACGCCAAAAACTTGATGCAGCCAAAACTAACCCACAAGCGAACGGGGTCAATCGTAGTACCTCAAGTGTCGATCCCACAAGGACCAATGTAATACCAATTGTAATCCTACTAGTAAATTAGGTCAAAACACATAAGGAAATATGGGAAATCTAATCTAAGATAACAAGTAATAATGCAAATAAAGGGATAAACTATATGGGATAGATGTGTCTAAGGATAAGTATCACCACAACAATGTTTCAATAAATAAAATTATATTTAGCCTGAATTTATTTCCAATTATTTGAAGGTAGTTATCTAAGGTAATCACTAAGTCCTTTCGAAGGATTGCAACGTGCCTAAACCCAACTAACATCCGCTTTTGCGACTTACCAATTGAAATCTAGACCAATAAGCACTTAGAATTTAAGATTAAATTGAATCAACATCCGCTTTCGCGACTTACTAACTCAACCCAACCTTAAGGTTTCTATGACAACTATTAATCCAAAAGAAATCAAAATACTTTCGCAATAAAGAAATCTCAGGTTCAAATCCTAGGGTTCCGACAGGAAAAAGTACATTTCAGTCTCAGTTCCCTGTCTAACTACTTATTAAAGTTTTCACCTTTCAGTCTCAAAATTTAACAAGTTCCCATTCACAAAAGCTACTAAGGCATAAAACATCTAGGATCAAATAAAATATATTTCAATTCAGACAAAGAATATAACTTTAATTAAATACACATTGAATGGATCACCAAAATCCTAAAACTAGAAATTCAGCTAAGCATGAATGAAAATATGATCATAATATATAAACTAGTCAAGAATTATTCAATATAATTAAAAAGTAAGAAAATTTAGTCTTAATTATATAGATAATCCAAAACAAATACTAGAAGCTTAAATAGCAAACTAATTCTTCAATACGCCGGCGAACTCCTTCGTTAATTACCGTCCTCCGTGGAACAAAACAAAACGAACTCAAGTTACGTCAAAATTAAAACCTAAGCTAAACTATTAAACCTAATCTAATATATAACGTGAGCTATCCTCCCCTATAAACCAACGTGGCATTCTTTTTATATTAATAAATCAAATTGTATTTCTTCGGCTCTCCACGTGGGCTCCTCCCAATTTCAACATCAGAACTTCCCACCAATTCTAATGGCCGGCCCATAAAACTTCAGCCCATCAGTTTAGCTTTGCCACCTTTCTTCTTATTTAGCTTCTTAATATTAATCTTCAGATCTTCTCCAAAAATAACCTTAATATACCTGAAACAAATAAAATTCGGGTGTAGATTTCGAATACATAGTAAAACAAAATAAATATAAAATATGCAAAATATGCATGAAAATGATCTAAATTAATATGCAACTAGACTCCTAAAATATGACTAAATTAAGCGTTATCATTTCACCTATCTCCTCGTACAATCTCTTCAAATGCTTTAAAACCCATGTAAAATGTGGAATGTCTTCCTTGGACACAAATGCAAACCCGATGTTAAACGTCAGGTTTGTGCACGTCATGCCAACCATCTCCAACATGAACATGTTATACCTATAAATTAGAATAAACTATTATAGCACATCAAAAAAAAAGATTAGAACACAAACGTCAAATGGGACAAAACACTAAATTACAACATACCTGTTTGTCTTGTACGTAGCGTCCATAACAACGAGATAAGGAAACTTCTTCATCAAGTATTGTGACGTCGGGTGGACAAAGAATAGGATATCTAACTCATCGGAAGCTGGGAGAGTTGTTGTCCGAACTCTATAACCCTGCTTTTGCATAAACTGTAGCGTCCATTGACACACCGTCAACTACCACGGTCTGCCACTAATATTTTCTGCTTGAAGTTCGATATTTGTTTCCTTAACGTCACATTTTGAGGGTTAGCAGACACCAACATAGTTGAAATAGCCTTCGGGCTCAAGAATAATCCAGAAGCATTGATGATCATATCCTGTTCTGTCGGGGTCAATCGGCCAGCATACGGGTGTCCAAGGAAATTGGTACAAAGCTCATGGTTGTGCATGCCGAACTTCACCTCCAAAGTCCATTTTCGATTATACCTTGACCGGCGTCCAACCAACTTAAATGGGCAATTGCACTTCCTTGATCCCCTATCTTCTTTTTCGATCTAGACTTCCCGTAATGCTCGCATCTTAGATTCACACAATTTTCATTTGAGTTTGAAATGAGCAAAATCATCATCCTATCTCGACCGGTTTGCCTAACCCACTTAATCAACTCATCTCTATCATCCCACGATTGTTCCGTGGTAAAATCACTTGTGAAATCTGTACCATATGGCTACACATACAAAATTCCATCACATTTTTGTTTCTAATAAATTTCACATAGCCCTAAACAATTATATATTATTAATTTAACTTCTTAAGATAATATCGAATGGAAAACGTCATAAACAATTGTAACAACTTCGACTAAACAATTCTACTAGATTATAAAAATATTAAACTATTTCCTATTACTTAGTAGATTCTAACAAATATAATGAATTGAAATAACTTTCTATACAATTTCTTAAATTTAATTCTAAAACTATTTCAAATATAAACAACTCTACTAGATTATAACAATATTAAACGATTTCCTATTACTTATTTGATTATAACAAATATAATGAATCGAAATAACTTTCTATACAATTTCTTAAATTTTAACTCTAAATAATAATATCAAATTCTAAAGCGATTTCAAATATAAACAATTCTACTATATTATAACTATATTAAACGATTTCATATTACTTATTTAAATCTAACAAATATAATGAATCTAAATAACTTTCTATACAATTTCTTAAATTTTAATACTAAATAATTATATCGAATTCTAAAATGATTTCAAATATAAACGTACGTACCGGTAAAAAATTGCTCGGGTCAAACGATTCTTCTTGTTCATCTACTTCTTCTCCTCCATCATATGAGAGATTTTGACCTTCTTCTTCTCCACCATAAGACATTGTAAAAAAAATATAATTTTTGTAAATGATAAAAGTGGAAGAGGAAGATTGAGAAGAGGTTTGTAGGAAAAATGGTGGAAAAAAAGGGGGTTTATATAGGGATAAATTCGACCGTTATTCCAACGGTCATATTTTTCACGGCACGTAATAGCGTGATATTTATAGTCGTTGATATACACAACTGGGCCAGAATTGGGCTGACCAAATTGGCCCAGCCCACACCAGATCTCACTGCACCTGGTGCCGTGAGATCTGGTGTGGGCTGGGCCCAATCTGACCAGCCCAATTCTGGCGCAGTTGTGTATATCAGTCCACGCTTTGTTCTGCAGTTATCACAACACTATAACGCGTGATATTACGCAGTTTTTTTAAAAAATACCCTAAAATAGAATATTTTAATACTTTTTAATGTTACGTCACAAAGTGCCGTGAAATTGTTACACTTTATTGTGCCCTGGTACAATAAGCTAAAAAATGGTGTGCAAAAATCCCGAGCGAAAAACAATTACCCAAAAGGGCCAAAACCCTAATATGACATAAGTCACACCTCGCGTTCAGTGGCACGCAGGAGGAGTCGCTGCTAACAACCGCCAATATCCCTCGTCGCTCTGTTCGATTTCTCTCTCGGATTATCAGAACGATGGCGTTGAGACAAATCTGGTTGGCCTACCGCCATTCACTTTCAGCTCCCGGATTATCACCTGCTTTCCCTCGATTCTTCTCCAAATCCACCCCTTACATCGGTACACGTCTCAAATTTTACTCCTTTAAAAATGTTTCTAGTTCCGTTCTGAATTTTGGGGTTTTTGTAGGGTTTTCGGTCTAAGGATGAATTTGATTATCGTTTTCTGAGTCTGAATTTGTGGATGGTTGCAGTCAAGGTTGGGATACCGGAGTTTTTGAATGGAGTCGGGAAAGGGGTGGAATCTCACGCTGCAAAGCTGGAGACTGAGATTGGGGATTTTCAGAAGCTGCTCGTAACCCGCACTCTCAAGCTCAAGAAACTCGGCATCCCCTGTAAACATGTACATCCTCTTCATTTCTGTTTCCCGGTCTTAATTCGCGTTTTAATTCTTACTCTTGTTATTTAGTTATTGAATTTGCGCTTTTGAAAATGCATTTGATTCGTGATTTGGTGCCCCATTATCTAATCTAATGCTGTTAATATCTTTGGATAAGGACGTGACAGCTCTAATGTGGTTCATTGATATGCAATGTAATTGATTGTTTGCATTTGATTCTGTTTATATTTCTCATGTAACATGGTTGACTAGATTAGGGGAATGAGAAATTGGGTCAATGCTGTTGTTCGGCTGAGTTCTTAGTACATGCGCCGCATATAGTCTGTGCTATGATTTTGTCTTTGCTTTTACTGATTGATCATCAGTTTGGCAAGCTATGATCATTTGGATAATACTAGCTATCCTTTCGCGCCATGATAAGAAGTAGCTATGGGCATGTGAATCTTGACATCCACCGTTTAGTTAAATTTTGGAATTGAGTTTGGAAAAAGGAACCATGATTAGAAGTTGATTGATGCTTACATCATCATCATCATCATCATCTACCCAGTTGGATCCCGTTTTCAAACGGGATCTGGGGGTCAAGTTGATTAGGAATCAAACAAAGAGACACTTGTATATGATCAAACCATCCTACCATTCGGTGGGTAACCCATTCCGGTGGATTTTGATTCCTGAAATCCATTCTTCATACCCTATATACCTAAAAAGTAACTGCCATCTTAGTTTTTTCATTGTTCTCATTACCATTCTTCTCCTCCGGCTATGTGTATGGAAAAGGAGATTCCTGATCTCATATTAGGCTTTTCTTGAAAATATGTAATCCACAATAAATGAATCTTCTCTTTAAAATATACTATTCTCCTTCCTCCTCTTCTCCAACCTAATTCTCAAAAATGATGCTTAGTGCTAATATAGATCCGCAGAAAGAGATCTTGGTGTCTCAGTTTCTTTCTTAACTGCACCCATTATTTTTGTTGTCATTCAAAGAGAATTAGAATTGACTATAGCCTCTGGTAAGGATGGTAAAACTGTGCTCCATTTCTTTCCTAACCTTCTTAAAGGCAAAGAATTGTAGGTTAGGATTTTTGGAAGCAGACATAAAATTGACCCTGCTTCTGTGGACAGGGGCCTTTTGATGTACAATCGTAGATACTGGCTTTTATTCGTTTATTTGCCATTGAATGGTTACCTCAAGTCATATTAATATAGACTTACAGTGGAGTGAAGTATCATATGGCGCTTGCAGTGGAACACTTTTTTGGAATGTGGTTGAGCCTTTCTTCTAGTTACTTCTTGATGCTTTTGATATGATCTCTTTGTTATCCTGATATTTGTTATATGACTAACTCCATTGCTAATCATCATTAACTTCAGCATTGATTTTAATTGATGAATCTGGAACTTGCAACAAGCAAATACCAAAATTTGAATACTTGATCTGATGAAACATTTGTTTTTCTTTTTTCTCACAGAGGAAGCTGATACTGAAGTATGCCCACAAATACAGGCTTGGATTATGGAGGCCTCAAGCCGAGCCCATGAAGGCTTGATTGTTTATGGGGAGATGCTTTTATGCTTGTAGTCTCTAAGCGTTTTTTCTCAGCAAATTCTTGCCTGTCATAACTCAAAGCTGAAGTTAGTGCTTCCCTTGTAAGGTGAAATGAAATAACCTATAAAATGCTCTTTATAACTGTGTCATAGAGGTTACTGGCCTTTGTTAACTTTAATTCTTGTAAGGAGAGGTTTTTTTTTCAATCTACAAGTGGTTTGAACTCAGAATATTTGGGTTATATACACTGAGGATCACAACAATCTCAAAGTACTAGGACTCGAAATTGGAACAGGATATAGGAGCACATAATGTGATTCAGGTAAGCAAGGGAAGGTACGATTGGAAATTTTGAGGTTAACTCAAGTTGAGGGTCAGTTGTAGGTTTTACATTTAACATTCAAGGATAAAAGAAGCATGCACTTGGCATGTGCAGTTACAGGACATGATTATAGCAACATATCAAATAGGCAACAGAATGCACAGCAACTTGAGACACAAATTTCCTATTATTGTTTTGCTAGGGTAACTGGTGTAAGAGTTTGATGGCCTTAAGTAGGGCGGTCAAAACTTGACCTGACCCGAGAAATCCGCCCGAACTGTCCGACTCCGAACCCGACCTGACCTGACCCGACCCGAGAAAAAAATAAAAAGTTGTATACCCGAGACATGTTTGACTTGAATTGATTTGATCCAAATCCGAAAAAACCTGAAACCCGAGATTAACCCAAAACCGATTATACCCGAATGGACTAGCTTGATGCAACCCGATATCCGATGCTACCCGACCTAAAGTCATCTGAAAATCCAAAGTTACCCGACCCGAAACCATCCGAAAATCCGAAGTTACCCGACCCGAAACCATCCAAAAATTACATGTTTTAAAATATTAATAATAGTGAATATTAATTATAATTATGTTTTTAATTTAAATGTTACATTAAATATTTAGACCCTAGAGTAGTTAAACTACAAAAAATAATCATTCGATATATGGTCTGAATCAAAATTCGGCTTACTCGAAATCAGATTAACCCGAAATTCGGCCAAAGTCTAAATCCGATTCACCCAAAATCCGAAAAACTCGAAACCCGACTCACCCGAATCCGACTAAATCCTAAATCTAACTAAACCCAAAACCAGACTTATTCAAAATCAAGTTGGACCGAAAACCGAATGACCCGACCGAAATTGACCCGAAACCCGACTTTGCCCGATTATTTGAGCACCCGACCCGAAATGATCCAACCCAATTTGACCCGATATTCAAAATATCCAAATTTGACCCGGATCCGAACATACCCGAAACTGAATTGACCCGACCCGACCCGCCCCACCCGATTAACACCCCTAGCCTTAAGGCCCTTGTGTAGAAGAATAGCAGACTTGCTAAGCTAACAACACAAATATAGAGAAGAAATGCAATGATGTGTGTGTGTCAGTGTGTGTATGTGCGCGAGGGTGTATAGATAGACAACGGATCCTTACTAAGGCTCCGTTTGGTTACAATTCATGGAAACGTAAACGGAATGGAAATAAATGTAGTCCATTTTAGTGTCATAATACATTGACAAAAAAATATCAACTTGTTTTCAATAACCTCTTATCCATTGTAAAAAAGGGCTAGCACCACCAGTGGTGTAGCCAGAAATATATCCTAGTGGGGGCTAAATTCCTATTTACAAAAAAAAAATTGTATTTTTTTTATAAAAAAATTGCACAATTTTTTTTGTATTTTTTATAAAATTCTTTATAAAAATTATTATTTTATATATGAGAACCGGTTTTTCATAAAAATAAATTAATTTGTTTTTTTTCTAGTCAAATAATTTAGTTTTTTATATTTTCAAAAAAAAAAAGTTTGTCAATTGGAAGCTGGGAGCCATTTGGCTGTATTTAACAATATATATAGTGCATGTTTAATTACTGATCTGTGTAGTACTACTCCCTCCGTTTCTCAAAAGTTGTCCTTTTAGCTAACTTCATGAGTATTAAGGATTGAGTTTTTTTACCAAAATTACCTCTACATTTGGAAAAATGTGTACTCTTAACCCTCATAGGAAATTATTTAGAGTAATTATTACTCCTATAAAGTAGAGATAAATTAGAAAAATGGTGGGAAAAAATATTAAAAGACATGTTTTATAAATAATGGAAAATAGACTAAATGACATGTTTTAAGAAACGGAGGGAGTAATACTTTATGCACTAATAATATTTTATATTTTTTAAATTTTTTTTAAAAAATTCCAGTGGGGGTTACATATCCCTCCGCCCCTGAGCACCACCTCAATCATTCTTCCATCAAGGGGTGGGTAACAAAATGGAGGAATTACTCCCGTTTATCTCTGTTGGATCGTAACCGGTTAGCTAGAGTTTGGGAACTGGCTGTTAAGCTGTTCCCAAGGCAGCGGAAGAAATTATCGCAAGTATTAGAAAGACAGAATGAATGCAGTTCCTTATAGAGGAACCCCACTACAACCAACTAGTTGTATGGGTAAACCTCTACCTCCTCTTGGAGGATTTTGAATGACTTACTTATATTATTGATTTGTTCCTTAGTTACAAACAACCAGATTCAAACTTCTCTGTTCCTACGAGTTCTACCTAACTCTAGCAACACTAATGAATCTTCTCAACTGAGTTCCTAAGCGAACAACAATCACTAAATAAGTAACTCAAACCTTACACCGAATCGCAGTTCCCTTGCTCCTGGGAACTCGGCTTCACCGTCGTCGAGATCAGACACTCGCCGTCGGGGACTTCTCTTCTTCTTTCTCTTTCTCAGTTGTGGGTATTTGTGAGTTCTGGGAGAAGTGCTCAATCCGAGCACTATTCATTTGGCTTTATACTCGAGTGCACTTGGGCTTTAGTCGCATCTTTCATTTGTGTCCGAAATGCCCTTTGCTTGATGCCCAAGTTGTACTTTCTTCACATGTGACTTCAATTTGAACTAGGTCAACTTCTTGAAATGATCGGACCGTTGGATCAATCGTGACAGTCTGCTCCTCAGACTGTGCCTTCATCCTGTCCAAGACAAAATCCCGTGATATGCGCTGATCGGTCCTTGTCCTCACATGTGAGTTCCCATGTCATGGGAACTGTCCTCTTCAGAGTTCCTTTGGGAGAAGCTCTTCATCGTGTAAGCTTGTGTTCTCTGGTCATTCCTGGGAGTTTCCATTACATGGGAACTCTTCATTGTGTGCTTCTGTGATCTTTGGTCATTCGTGGAAGTTCTTTGCTCAACCTGTGTTCCTTAGAAATACTTGATCGAAGCACATTAGTTCCCTTATAGCGTTTGTCATTATCAAAACTCGGAGAACTGTATCGTTGTTCCGATGTTTAGAACCAGAGGTCCCAACATCGTTCCAACAATTTCCCCCTTTTTGATGATGACAAACCTATCACAAAGATCAGCAAGTATTTCAAAGCATGATATGCAAATGAGTTCCTACGCGTATTCCTAGGGAGCCACTTCTTGTGAATCACTGAGTTCGTACTTAGCTTTTTATGCAATTGTTCCCCCTTAGCTATAGCATATTCTATGATATCTTTTCAACTTAACTCATCTCGCATTTTTTTGTCTTTCCCCCTTTTGACATCATCGAAAACAAGTAAACACATAGATAAGGAAGGAAAAGAACACGCTATCATACTAAAAACCATTCATTACTAAAGCAAAAAAATGTACATAGGAACACAAGAAACAATATTTGTGGGAACATTGAGGCTAGGAAAAAGAAGGAAAAGATCATGGGCTTGGTGGGAACAGGGCATCACAAAGCCGTGTCAAGACTTGTACAAGCTTTTCCTGGCCTTTAGCAATTTGTTCTTGGTCCCTTACCATCTTTTCTTGTTCCCTGGCTATCTTGTCGAGAGTGTTGGCAATGTGCACCAACACTTGAGTGTTCCCATCCTGGGTGCCTTCACCAGATGGCAGCCTTTCTTGTTCCTCCACTGGCTCAGAGTGGCGCATTTTCTGGACGACAGAGATGTCCAGTTCCCTTCCGATGGTGACCTCTTCTTTAGAGGTGTCGTAGAGGCCCTCTTTGAGTAAGAGTTTCTTGATGAGGCCAACATAAGGGAGGGAGTGGGATTTTGAAGCCATGCACTTCTCCATGTGCCCGAGAATTATGCAAGGAAGATTGATGGGCTTTTTGAGGAGGAAGTGGTAGAGGATAATGGCATCAGGGATGTTTATAACAAGGCGCTTCTCCTGGCGAGGGATCACCATGTTGATGATGAATTGATGGGCCAGTTTTGCAATGAGGGACAAGTGATGAGTAGAGGTGCTAGTGGTGGGAACACGGCCCTCGTAGATCGTGTTGTAAATCTCCTCACTGTTGAAGTCGCCCCAGCTCTTGGTGGGCAGTTCCTGGAGGCCCTGGACAGGGACCTATAGTTGAAGGCGGATTGTGGATGTGGTGAAGATGAAGTCATCGCCTTCGAGGGAGAGAGTTCCCTTGGTGCTGTTGTCATGGACCACAAAATGGTTGTAGAATCGGCGCACCTGAGAGGGATCGATACTCACGGCCTCACTACACATGTGTTCCCATCCTTGGGCCTTGATGAGGTCCCATAGTTGCCCTAGCCCTTCATCGGTGAGCTGTTTTTCTGAGAGGATGAGGGGGGAAGGAGCTTGCGATTCTCAAAGATGTGCTTTTTCTTGGGCACAGTTCCTTTCCCTTTCTTCTTTCTGTTCCCCCTTGAGACCGTAGTCTTTCCTTTTTGCTGAGGAGGGTCAGCCGCTTCGATCATGAGAGGGCGGGTCCTTTCCTCTGGGACCTCTGCCGACACCACCATTTGGTGGCCAGGAGTTGGGATGCCGGCAGGCTCTCTGGAAGTGGTGGCCTCCGCGTAGTCTTCAGTGTCATCGCTGGAGGTCCCTTCATCTTCAGAGGAGGTCAGCCCAGTTTCCTCCTCGTCATAGTCTTGGTGACGAGAGCTTGTCCCAGCTTTAGCAGGCAAGGCTGGGACCTCCTTTTCTTGGGCCTCTAATTCTGGGGCCACAGTGTCTTGGGCCTCAGTCCCTTGCGCAGACGGAGGCACAGGTAGGACGCCTCGGAATTCTTCCTCGAGGGCCCGGAGTTGAGCTTCCTCTTCCTCAGTTCCCATCAAGATGGGTGCGTTGGCCTTCTGGCGAGCAAGGACTCCGATGGGGAGATTATCCTCGTCGGAGTCGAGGTCTATGGTTTTCTGGGCCGAAGGAGGTGGGGAAGGGAGTTGTATTGTGGTGGGAGAAGATGGAGGTGGAGGAGAATTTTGCGGAGTGGGGACCTTGGGCGTGGAAGGAGGAGGAGGAGGGGTTTGAGCCTTGGGACTTGAGGTCCCAGAGGCAGATTTTGAAGGGGTGGGAGATTTGGCAATGGGGGAGGTGGGTGGGGGAACTCTGGAAGAGGAAGAGGATGGAGGAATCTTCGTTGGAGAAGATGGAGGAGGGTTAGCAGTTCCCTCAACCATGGGAACAGGGGAGGAAGAGATTATCGTGGAGTCCCTGGGACCAGAGGTCTCAGAGATTGGTTGGGGACGAGGGCGAAAGAGCTTCGCGACCTCGGATGGGTCAACGACGGCATAGGCATCTGGTTTGGATAGGTTAAGGACTTTCTCCATGTTGAGGGGAGATTTCTTCTTTGGCATGGGAAGAGAGGGGGATGAAGGAGTGGCAATCTGTGAGTGTTTGCGTTTGGAGGATTTGTGTTTGGATTTGGAGGAGTGGTGTTTGGATTTGGAGGGATCTTTGGAAGAGTGTTTGTGTTTGGATTGTTTGGGTTTTTCGTATTTGGAAGGGGGTTCGGATCCGAAACCGTCGACGATGAAAATCGCGGAGGAAGAGGGAGGTGGAAGAGTGGAGGTCGGCGGTGCTGAAGGTTGCGCCGCCGAAGGAGGAGGAAGAAAGGGACTTACATAATTGTAAAGTCCCTTGATGAGGACGTCGCGAAGGGCTGGATCTTGCTCCTTTTCGACGTCGTTCATCATTGTGATGAAGAGAGTTTTAGGGTTGTTGAGAATCCATTCCTTCATTTGTTCATAAGAGTGGACTGGAGCCATTTGAGAGAAATTTGGGAAAGAGAAGATTTTTGGAAGTTTTCTCGAAAGAGGGAGGACAAGGAAGAATGAGAAGGAAGGAACCCAAAAGTGGCAAAGTAGGGTTTTTATGTGAGAGAGAGAGGCGAGGGTAGAAAGGGAAGGTTAGGAAGACCTCGATAACCGTTGGCCAATGAGTTCGGAGGATCGTTTCAACTTCTATAGCACGCCTCTGACACGCGTCGCTTTCTTCCTTGGGAAGTCTTTTGATTTTTGAATGCTTGGCCCAAAGCGCTTTAGAGTCTGACACAATTTCCCGTTTCCCTAGTGAAGTTTCATCCGTTTAGATCCAGTGTTCCCTTGCTTTTGCCTATCAGTTCCCATGATCTTTTGAAAGGTCATTTTGAGTGGAGAGGTTAAGGGAACTCACACTCAATTTTCTGTGAGGCTAGGGAACTCAAAAGAGAACCAGACAATTGCAACTCGATTTTGGGATAAAGAGTTTGGCTCATGAGAAGCGTTTGTCTGGTCCTTAGCTTAGGGTAGGTTTTATGATCAACCGTCATAGTGGCTTGTAGAGAGGGTTAAAGGGAACTCTGGTTGATCATTTTGGGCCAAAAGAGATAATGTTCCTCTATACTTATCAAGCTCTAGACTAGTAATATGGAAAAATGAAAGCACTGAGTCCTACAGTTCCCTATCATGCATTTCTAGTTAGACTAATCAAGCATTGAGGGAGAGACAAACAGGGACTTGTTTAGTTTAGAGTTATCACCCCTAGAAGCATTCGAAAACGCTGGTAGGGACGTCTGTCTAAAGCTTTGGTGAGAATGTCCGCAATTTGCTCTTCCGTTCTACAGTGTTGCATAGAGATGTTCCCATTTTCAACATTGTCACGTAGAAAATGATGCCTAATGTCTATGTGCTTAGTCCTAGAATGATGCACAGGATTTTTGGAAATGTTAATGGCACTAGTATTATCACAGAGTATAGGAACTGGGCCAAATGACATACCGTAATCCTGAAGTTGGGACTTGAGCCATAGGACTTGGGAACAGCATGATGCGGCAGCCACGTATTCTGCTTCAGCTGTGGAGAGTGCCACTGAATTTTGCTTCTTGGATCCCCATGAGACTAAGCATGACCCAAGAAACTGGGCCATGCCTGATGTGCTCTTTCTATCAACTAGGTGCCCAACAAAATCTGCATCTGTATAAGCAATGAGCTCAAGGGAACTGTTCCTTGGATACCAGAGGCACAAGTTGTCGTTCCCTTTGAGGTACCTGGAAATCCTCTTCACCTCTTTCAGGTGTGATTCTTTGGGATTAGCTTGAAAACGTGCACATAAGCACACTGAGAACATAATATCAAGCCTACTAGCAGTTAAGTATAGGAGAGAGCCAATCATACCTCTAAAGTTCCTTTGATCGACACTTACCCCTGTTTCATCGGCATTGAGCCTGGAATTTGGGGAGATGGGAGTGTCGATGGGCCTTGAGTGGTCCATCCCATACTTGACTAGCATTTCTCTGATGTATTTCTGTTGATGAATCCTTATTCCCTCCTTTGTTTGAGATATCTGGAGTCCTAGGAAGAACGTGAGTTCCCCTATGAGACTCATCTCAAACTCACTGCTCATGAGGTCCTTAAACTTCTCTACAAGAGTTTCGTTAGTTGCTCCAAAAACAATGTCATCAACATAAACTTGAACAATCAAGATATCCTTAGACTCTTTCTTAAGGAAAAGAATTTTGTCTATGGAACCTCGAAGGTATCCATGAGATAGAAGGAACTGAGCAAACTTGTCATACCATGCTCGAGGAGCTTGTTTGAGTCCGTAGAGGGCCCTCTCCAGGAAGTAGACGTGGTTGGGTAGCTTCTCATCTTCGAATCCTGGGGGTTGAGCTACGTATACTTCTTCTTTGAGGTGCCTATTGAGAAATGTCGTCTTCACATCCATCTGGTATAACTTGAATCCTTTGTGGGCTGCATAGGCTATGAGAAGACGGATGGCCTCGATCCTTGCAACTGGTGCGAAGGTCTCGTCATAGTTGATTCCTTCTTCTTGTCTATAGCCTTGAGCAACCAAACGAGCCTTGTTCCTAGCTACGGCCCCAGTATCATCTAGCTTGTTCCGAAAGACCCATCGAGTTCCTATGATATTCTTGTTTTTGGGCCTAGGAACTAGCTTCCACACCTTGTTCCTCTGAAATTGGTGTAGTTCTTCTTGCATGGCTTGAATCCAGTCTGGGTCCTTTAGAGCTTCTTTGATGCTTTTTGGTTCCACCATCGAAACAAAGGCATTAAAAGCACAAAAATTATTGAGAGAAGAGCGAGTTAGAACACCTTTTTCATATGGAGTGATGATGTTGTCGATGGGGTGATCTCTCTTTTGGTGGTAGTTTCTTGTTAGAATGTGTGAGACGTCAACCTGTTCCCTTGACTCTTCTTCATCTATGTCTTGAGCCTCCTCTTCCTCAGGGGAACAGTTGTGTTCAGCTTCTTCGCTGGGACTTTCGTCAGGATTCTCTTCGGAGTTCCCTCGTTGTTCCCCCTGAACACTAGATTCTAGTGCATTTTCATTTTGGGGAACAAGAGAGTTGGAGGCATCTTGTGGTTCTTCTGTTGAGGAGGGAACTTCAAAGGAGCTTTGATCTGTGGAGTTTTGATTTCCTTCGTTGTTCCCTGATTGTGGAGCATTGTTCCCACTTGGATAGTCTTCATCTTTTTTTCTTGGTTCATCCTCGTCGTCGTATTCTTCTTGTCTGACCAGCTTGAACAGAGTTCCCTTTCCTTGGGCCTCTGTTCCCATCTTTACAGATTTCTCGTCGATGATGTCGTGGATGCTTTCCTCTATCTTCTTGGTCCTCTTGTTATAGACCCTGTATGCCTTGCTATGGGAAGAGTATCCCAGGAATATCCCTTCATCGCTTCTAGGCTCAAATTTGCCGAGGTTGTCCTTCCCATTGTTGTGAACGAAACATTTGCATCCAAAGGTCCTCAGATGAGAGATGTTGGGCTTTCTTCCTTTGATCAGCTCGTAGGATGTCTTTTTGATCATGGGCCTAGTCATGGCTCGATTTAAGATGTAAGTAGCTGTGGAGATCGCTTCAGCCCAGAAACTTGGAGGAACTCCACTTTCTAGCATCATGGTCCTTGCCATGTCTTCCAAGGTTCTATTTTTCCTTTCCACCACACCATTTTGTTGAGGAGTCCGAGGAGTTGAGAAATTGTGAGATACACCATTGTTGTCACAATATCTTGGGAACTCTGAGTTCTTGAATTCAGTTTCGTGGTCAGATCTGAGTGACTTGAGCTTGATTCCCATGCTCACTTCCATCCTCTTGATTAGTCTCTCGAACTCTTTGAAGGTATCTGATTTTGATCTCAAGAAAAGTACCCATGTAAATCTCGAAAAGTCATCAATTAAGACATACATGTACCTTTTTCCTCCGTAGCTTTCAGTGTCCATGGGACCATAGAGATCCATGTGAATCAGTTCCAATGGTCTTGTAGTGCTAACCACCTTTTTGGGTTTGAACGAGCTCCTGGTTTGCTTCTCACGAACACATGCTTCGCACATCTTGACTCCTTCAAGGTTGATTCGTGGGAGACCAATGACTAGATCCTGTAGATAAAGCTTCAAGATTTGATTGACACCTGCATGGCCCAGTCTCTTGTGCCAGAGTTCCGTTTCGTCCAGGGAACATGCCAAGCACAGTTTCCTTGGTGGTTCAAAGTCTGTATCCACCACATAGATGTTGTTGGACCTTCTTCCTTTCAGGATGATTTTGTTAGTCTTCTTGTTGATCACTAGACACTCCCTTGAGTCAAAGGTGACGACGTTGTTCCCTTGATCACATATCTGAGAGATGCTCAAGAGATTGAATCCCAGGTCCTTTACCAAGTTAACGTTGCTGATTTTGATAGATTTGTTGAGCAATACTTCCCCTGATCCTATGATTTCTCCTTTATTCTTGTTGCCAAAGGACACGTGACCTCCTTCGGCCTTTGGGTGGAGTGAGGTGAGGTTGTCTTTGTTTCCAGTCATGTGGTTAGAACATCCACTGTCAATGACCCATGTGCTGTTCCCCCTCACTGCCACCTACAAGAAAAGTTAGTTTTTGAGGACCCAGGCAAGATGACTCTTGCCTGGTCCCTTGCAAGGGAAGACAGTCTCAAATAGATAATAATCAACAATGTTAATGTCACGAGAGTACTTGTTATAGGCAGAGTTCCTATGGTTGTTTCTTTTAATGGTAACTCTAGCAGGCTTGTTGGTTTGTTGATTCTGCTTGTTCCAGTACTCGTGGTTTCTCTGGGCTTGGGCCTTAGCTTTGGGACAGCTTTCCTTGTAGTGCCCATGAGCACCACAGTTCCAGCAGGTCTTATAGTATTCTCCTAGGTAGTACTTAGGATGGGGTCTTTGTATCCTGTTCCTATCCATAGTTTCCTTGTTGTACACTCTAGACCTGTTTCCCTTAGCTATTTGAACATACAACTTGTGTCCAGTGTTCCCAGTGTAATAATCTACTTCTCCATTCACCCCACTCTCCAGAACACGGATTTTCTCTTCCAAGTGTGCATTTTTCTGTTTCTCACACTGAAGCTCTAGGGCCCTACACTCGTTCATCTCTTTTTCACACAAAGGGGACTTCCCTTTTCTAGGGCTCTCTGACTCATACCCTATTCCGTGTCTGGCAGGGACAAACTTGGTTTGGGAACTAGAGGCTTCAGAGTTCTCTTTTGCTTTACTCAGATTTTGTAGAAGGGTGTTTTCATCACTTTCTAGGGTTTTAAGCTCATTCTCAAGTTCTACGATGTGAGACAAATAGGACTGAAGTTTTTCTAGAAGGGACACACAGTTGGGACATGGCTCAAGACCAACTAGTTCAGCATTGGTGTGTTCCGATTTTTCCAACTTCTTTTGCAATTTAATGTTGTCTTTAACAAGGCTTGAAAGAATTTTTAGCAACTCAGGTTTTTCATAATTATTCAAGGAAGCAAGAACGGATTCAGTAGTTACCTCACTGGGTTGTTCCCTAGTGGTATCTCCTATGGCCATTGCGCACATGTCGGGTGATGCCCAAGATTCGGGATCTTCGTCTTCGTCATCGTCCCAGGTGGTGATGTAGGCCTTCTTCCCTTGCTTACGGTCGTCAGTTCCCAGTGGGCACTCCTTTGCGAAGTGTCCCTTTTTGTAGCACTTGTAGCATGTGACGTCCGAAAGATCCCTCTCAGCAGGTTTTCTTTGGGAACTCTGTCCTTTCTGTGAGTTCCCATTTCCCTTTTTGAACTTTCCCTTGTAGAAGGATCGAAGGGCCCTTGTTACGAGGACTAGTTCCTCATCCTCTTCTTTTTCAGATTCTTCATGTTGCTCTTGAACAGACTTGAGCACCTTTTCAAGTTTGAGGGCGATCCCTTGGTGTGCCTTCTTTTGCTCCTTGTCATCTATCTTTCTCTTCTCATATCCCACCAGCTTTCCAAAAACCTGGTGGAGCATGAGAGCTCTATTTTCGGGATTCTCTTTGAACACCGTTCTTTCATTTGTCCATTCTCCAGTCATCCCATTGAAGAGTTGTTGAACCTTCATTTTATCGGTGACTTCCTCTTTAGTGATCCCAAGGCCAGCCATCTTGGTGCAAAGTCCCTCGAAACGGGATTGGTAGCTATCAACGGATTCTCCTATCTCCATTTGGAAGGTGAAGAACTCCCTTCTTGCGTTCATTTGAAGTTCTTCTCGGAGGTCTGAGTTCCCAATGTGCATTTGTTGAATGGCTTCCCACACTTCCTTTGTCGTGTCTAGGTTTGCCACTCTGTCGCAGTCTTGCACCGACATGGCATTCTTGAGGTACTGGATGGCTTTGAAGTTGGCCTCCATGCACTTGTACTCATTGGGTCCCTATTTTGAAAGGTCATTCTCAATCGCTGGATCAATTTTGAAGTTCCCCTTTTCTATGACGCACCAAGCTTGGTAGTCCTGGCTGCGCATCCAATTTTTCATGTCGCGTTGCCATACTTCGAATCTACCAGTGATGAGCCTTGGTGGCTTGCTGTTGTTGTGACCGACTTGGGTGAGTTTGTGAGCCATTTTGGAACCTGCGATGCTAACACAAATCTAGAGCGACCAAGCTCTGATACCAATTGTTGGATCGTAACCGGTTAGCTAGAGTTTGGGAACTGGCTGTTAAGCTGTTCCCAAGGCAGCGGAAGAAATTATCGCAAGTATTAGAAAGACAGAATGAATGCAGTTCCTTATAGAGGAACCCCACTACAACCAACTAGTTGTATGGGTAAACCTCTACCTCCTCTTGGAGGATTTTGAATGACTTACTTATATTATTGATTTGTTCCTTAGTTACAAACAACCAGATTCAAACTTCTCTGTTCCTACGAGTTCTACCTAACTCTAGCAACACTAATGAATCTTCTCAACTGAGTTCCTAAGCGAACAACAATCACTAAATAAGTAACTCAAACCTTACACCGAATCGCAGTTCCCTTGCTCCTGGGAACTCGGCTTCACCGTCGTCGAGATCAGACACTCGCCGTCGGGGACTTCTCTTCTTCTTTCTCTTTCTCAGTTGTGGGTATTTGTGAGTTCTGGGAGAAGTGCTCAATCCGAGCACTATTCATTTGGCTTTATACTCGAGTGCACTTGGGCTTTAGTCGCATCTTTCATTTGTGTCCGAAATGCCCTTTGCTTGATGCCCAAGTTGTACTTTCTTCACATGTGACTTCAATTTGAACTAGGTCAACTTCTTGAAATGATCGGACCGTTGGATCAATCGTGACAGTCTGCTCCTCAGACTGTGCCTTCATCCTGTCCAAGACAGAATCCCGTGATATGCGCTGATCGGTCCTTGTCCTCACATGTGAGTTCCCATGTCATGGGAACTGTCCTCTTCAGAGTTCCTTTGGGAGAAACTCTTCATCGTGTAAGCTTGTGTTCTCTGGTCATTCCTGGGAGTTTCCATTACATGGGAACTCTTCATTGTGTGCTTCTGTGATCTTTGGTCATTCGTGGAAGTTCTTTGCTCAACCTGTGTTCCTTAGAAATACTTGATCGAAGCACATTAGTTCCCTTATAGCGTTTGTCATTATCAAAACTCGGAGAACTGTATCGTTGTTCCGATGTTTAGAACCAGAGGTCCCAACATCGTTCCAACAATCTCACATTTATAATGGACAAATTGTCGGATAATTCTTTTATATAAATGTATTATAATACTAAAAATGGTCTAGATAAACCAAATGGGCCTAAGACTTTGCTCACTAGAAGATAATATGGGTGAGGAGTGGAAAGTGGTGAAGATGATCGACAGACAAGTGGACAACCCGAATCCCACAATTCACATGCCTTAACAAGGCACGTGCGGGGAGGAGGGTTGCCGTGTACGTAGCGTAGTCATATTATAGACGAGAAGAATCGTAATAGTAGGTAAATAAATTTTCACATTACTTTCATTCATTAGTTTTTACATTTTGACAATTTTGTTTCACTAAAAACCTTTTTCAAAATTGAAGACCGGTAAATATAAGCCCAAAAGTGTAGGATTATATTTGCTTTATATATCCGTACGTAGCTTTTTGGTGTTCTTATCTACGTGGTTGGCTACGCACATGGTTGCATGTGATGAGGCATGTGGGTATAGATAGACTCTAAGAAATGGAAGATGGCCAGGAAGAGGCAGGCAAGCCGATTATATTATATAGTGGAGACCTGGAGAGAGATATCCCACAATTTTTAGGCTTTTTCATTCACGTACCTACGTACACGTAGGACTGGTCCATACATTTTAGATGTCCGGGACAAATTACAATAAAAGGGCCCTTTTTATATAATTTTTAGACATTTTTCGTAAAATTTTATAATACTTTCGTATAAATTTGTTCTTGTTATAATATTAAGATACGAAGAATTTATATAATAATTTGATAAATTTAACTTAATTACATACGTAAAATTGGGTGCTATCATCATATAACAATGTATGAATAAAAGAAATAAGATTTTTTTAAATGCATATGCCATATATTTTAAATCTAATAAAAAGTAACCAATATAGACAATTATATAAATACGAATCATTTACAGAGTTTGGTTCCCATAAAACACTCCCTTAACATGAAACGGAAGGAGAATTCTGGGCCCTTGGATCAAGGAGATCCAAGGGCTGATCTTCTTTCTCCTTTTATTAAAGACGGGGGCAATTATGTCTTTTCCTCTCTAATTAATTAATCATTTTTCTCTTTTTTTTGGTTTTTGGGGGTAAATTGAACGACTGTGCGATTGAAATGTTGAATCGATTGCAATCTGATTGTGCGATTTTGAGTAGATTGAGCGATTTTGGGTCCGAATTGTGCGATTCTAGGGTTGAATCGATTGCAATCTCGTTGTTAAGGGAGTAGATTGTGCGATTCTAGGGTTCTAGGGTTCGTTCAAACGAGATCGAAGATTGTGCCCTTCGATTGAAACGGAAGAAGATCGCACAGAATAAGATCGCCATCACCGTCGCAAAATCCGAAATCCAAAGCGTCGTCGCCGTCGCCAAATCCGAAATCTAACGAGTTTGAATCTGCGAGTCTCGTTCCAACCATGGCAGAAAGTGGTAAGAGGAATTCACAAATCCATTGAACGAGATCGAACTGTGTGATTTTTCGGAATCGATTGAACTGGTCAATTGAACTCGTCGAACGAGATCGAACTGTGTGAATTTCGGAACCGATTGAACTGGTCAATCGAATTGTGTGAATCTAGTTAGATTTCGATTGAACTGTGTGAATCGAACTTAATACTACTATGTGAATCAATTGAACTGTGTGAATCGATTGCCAATCTTGCAAAATTCGACATTGCACTTTTCGGACATAATACTGCACTTTTCGGACTTAAGAATGCACTTTTAGGACTTACTAGTGCACTTTTCATACTTAAATAACGCACTTTGCACTTCTCGTTGATAATGCACTTTTAGGACTTAATAATGCACTTTTCATACTTTCTAGTGCACTTTTCATACTTACTTGCACTTTTCATAAAGAAGTATTACTAGTATATGACAATGCACTTTTCAGCCTTACTAGTGCACTTTTTATAGTTAACAATGCACTTTTCATTTTTGTTTAGAGAACATATATTTGACCTTATAGAGAACATATTTTTATTGCACTTTTCACAGTTAATAATGCATTTTTTACACTTAAGAGTGCACTTTTTCTACTTAATAGCACTTTGTATATCTTTTACTTTTCACTGATTTAAGTAATGCACTTTTCCTAGTATACAATGCACTTTATTATACTTTCAATGCACTTTTACTGATTTTCAACTAACACCTTTATATTTCCCTTTTATGTTGTTGTAGTGGGGACAACAAACTCTTCTTCAACTACTATTCTGAATGAGGAATCACCTAAAAACAGTGGTGAATATTTCATTGAGCTATCTCAAGGGGGAACGCCATACTATTTTCCCACATGTCTATCCGAGTTGAAACCATATGAAGGTCAAATTTTTGTTTTAGTACAAGTAGCCTATTAGCTCAAATGGTAGAGCGGTGTGCTTTGTGCACAAAGATGTAGGTTCAATTCCTACATGGGCTAATATGATATTTTACACAAATTAATTCTTAACGCATTTATTCTCAACCTAACTAGCTATGTACTAAAAAGAAATTATATTTTATCGATGTACGACAGATAACTAATTAACCACTATTTTTCAAAGAAAATCATGATCAAATTAGCTTATATGGGATTCGAACCCACATCTCTGTGCGTAAGCACATTGCTCTTCCATTTGAGCTAATAAGCTTTTCTTCAATTATGCCTTTAAACATGCACCATAAATCCATTAAGTATGGATTTATCAATGCACTTTTCCTATGTCACAATGCACTTTTGAAACTTTTCAATGCACTTTTGTAATCAGATGATGCACTTTTCATATGTTATTTATCAATGCACTTTTCCTATGTCACAATGCACTTTTGAAACTTTTCAATGCACTTTTGTAATCAGATGATGCACTTTTCATATGTTATTTATCAATGCACTTTTCCTATGTCACAATGCACTTTTGAAACTTTTCAATGCACTTTTGAAACTTTTCAATGCACTTTTTCAATCAGATGATGCACTTTTCATATGACATTTATCAATGCACTTTTCCTATGTTATAATGCACTTTTGAAACTTTTCAATGCATTTTTTCAATCAGATGATGCACTTTTATTATGACATTTATCAGAATAATGACCAAGTATTAAAGGAAAAAGTAGCATAAACTTAGCTCATAAAGCTACAGGCAACAAAATATTCTGATTTCTGAGATTTTAGAAAAATCAAGGTACATGAACTTGAGACTTTATCAGTTTAAAATGTAAAATTACTACAAAATAAGTGTTTTTTAGTAGGAAACTTACAACTCTTTGCCAAAGCAAGAACCTATTCAGTGATTGTTTCATATCAAAGAAAGTGGGATCATTTTGTCACAATGTCTACGAAAGAACATTGAGACTTTCTCACAATGTAGAGATTCCACTCCAAATTTTCTACCATAAATAACGTATTGCTAATCACTAAAAAAAAATTCTAAAACAGGGATTCATCATTCATACATAGACCAGGGATTCATCATTCATACATAGACCAATGGTTTGTAAACACCAAAAACAGACTTGAATAAATTGACTGAAAAACTTAAGAAGTGAGATACTTGAACACTAAATTCGCTAATCATGAACATGATGCACTGTACCAAGATTGGCTTAACTATATCTTGTAAGTTATGCAACAGAGTTGACATAATTTTTATGAGCTGATTTTCTTTCTTCCATAACTGGTATGAGACCTCTCTCTTTTCTGGTATATAGGTATTCATGCTTAAGAATTACAGGTAAGCAGATCTAAGACTTCAATTCTTTCACCACTTCAACATTAGCATATCGATGATTAAACTTCATTATCAGGATCATATTGTCTGCTTCAGAATCATTACTGCTTCAGAATCATTAGAAATTATTTTACCAGATCAATGTATTCAACCTTCACTTTTATCTTATTGCACCAGATCTCAATTTGTTTCTCACTTATAGTGTGATGCTTGTGGTGTGTATATCAAATTCAGACCTTTTGGAACTGCCGAATTGGTTTTCTTTTGTTTTGATGGTCAGTAACTTCGTATTATGTGTTATCTCTTGTATACAAAGTTTAAACCTAATTCGGATGGACCGCCTTCTTCAATCGCATAAACAAAGAACAAAAAATATTAGAATCTGGCAAATTTCCTTCTTCAATCGCATAAGGTGAAGAAAATTAGGGTTTATACCTTTTCGATTTGTTTTTGGAGGCATCGTGTAACGTGGGAGAGATTGAAGGCGAAGGTGAGATCGTCCGTCGTCCTTCGTTTGCTTTGGAGAGTTCGATCGATTGGAGCCTTCGATTTGGGCGAGTCGAGTCGTCGTCCTTCGTTGCTTTGGAGAGTTCAATCGATTTGGGCGAGTCGAGTCGTGAGAATTCGATTGGGCTTATTTTTGATATTTGAGAGTGAACTTAAGGGTATAGAAATTAGGTGTATTTACAAAATTGCCACCTTGTTGATTTGTTTTATTTTTTTTCAAAATTACAGGAGTAATCTGAGCCATTGGATCATGTGATCCGACGGCTGACAACTCTCCTTCCGTTTCATGTTAAGGGTTGGTTTCATTTGAACCAAACTCATCATTTACAATAACTATGGTAATACATGACTACACTAATTAATTAATAGTAAAGAAAGATAAATAATAAAAAAAGATATATAATAGGGCCCACATTTAAAAATTAATATAGTTAAAGTGGTGGGATTTGAACCCAAGACCTCTTTAATAAAAATAAGAACACTATTCCACTAGACCAACTTGTAATTTATGATGTTTTAAACACTCTTTTATATATAATACATTTTAAAAAATTTGGGCCCCTAAAAATTATGGGCCCTGGGCTTGCGCCCACCCTGCCCCACCCTTTGGGCCGGGCCTGCGTACACGTACGTACTGGGAGTGAGAAAAACATCCAATCCGATCAAGTTTGAATATGAATAGATTACAAGAATTCTATTTGTACTTGATGCGATTTTTTTTGGATCATCGAATCGAATACGGATCGGAGTTGAGGTAATGCATATCCGATTCTATGTATGTTTTCATAAATACTAAATAGCATACATATTTTAAAGAGTATTTTTTTATAATATTTCAACTCAGCAAGAGTTCGATTTTCCCTAACCATGTAAACTTTCTCATAGAATTTAACCGGACAAGCGGATATTTAATTTGAATATCCGTCGATCCGGTAACTAGACCTAAATGCAAAATAGTTAAAAAAAATTCAAAACGGATAGTTTGGATATCCGCTACCGGATACCCGAACATTAACGGATCGAATACGAATCGGGATTTTAAGGAAAAAATGCCAAATATCCAGTATTTTGGGCCGGATCGTACATATTTGATTCCTCAACCCTAGTACGTACACTATGTTGAGATTGGGTTATATTTCCACATCAAGAAAACAGGAGTAAAAATGTTAGAATATAAGAAAGGTAAAATTTTACCCATTAGCTTAAGTTGTTGGGTTGTAAGGGATCCAATCTTATATTAAAAGTAATAAATCATATACCCGATGTAATATCTCGCCTCTGTTTAACTACAAGTTTAAAAGCCACTGAAATGTAACATGGTATCAAACCGATTTCGGGATTGTTTTCTGGTCTATTTAAGCTAGCCCGCCATAAGAGTATAATTGGGGCTACACTCATTTAACTTGCCGACCCTAAGGCTTGATTGGGCTAGCCACTCTTAAAGGCCTATGTCAAGTGTCAACTAGATCGTGCTAGTTGCACTTGAGGAGGATGTGTTGAATTGGGTTGTATTCCCTCATCGAGAAAACAAGAGTAAAAATGCTAGATATATATTATAAGTAAGGTGAAACCCTATTACCATTAACTTAAGTTTTTGGATTGAAAAGTGGATCTGAATATATATTAAAAATAATGAATATTATAATCAATGTAATGTCTCGTCCTCTGATTAACTACGGTCTAACCAAATTTAACACACTTTGCTCACTAATAGTCATATTATTTCCCTTTCTTGCTTCACTATTTACTCTATTTTTAAAATTTTAAATTAAATTAGTATAAGTTCTCGTACATTGTATGAATTTGGTTAAATATATATAATAATTTATTTAAATTAATTTAATTTTTTATGTAAAAATTATCGAATATTTTAACGCGAGACTCAATGTTTTATTTTTCCTTTACTAAAAGGAAAAAATTAGAAATATATTTTTAAATTAAAAATCTATACATATACATCAAAAACATTTTAAATTTAATTAAAGCTAGTTGATCTGATATCGTCTTATAATAAAAGGAAAGGAACCTTCGAAACTGTTATGGCTCTCGAAATCGAAGATTGAATCAATGAAAATGGGGCTTATCAAGAAAACTAGAAATGAATCTGGACCATCCGATTGAAACACTAGAAATGAATGAAGGATATCCGATTAAAAAAATATAGAAAACAAATAAAAATAAAAATAAATAAATAAATTTTATTTTTTAAGTCTTTTTACGTATGTAAAATGATATGAATCGAGTATGAACATAAGGCCATAAAACGTGAACATACAATACTTATATGTGAACGTACCTATTATATGTGAACGTATACTAAATTTTCTGAAATTAAAATGCAGTTATATGTGAATAGCTCTCGTAATAATGCGAATATGTGTATAAAATATGTGAACAGAATGTAAAATGTCAAGCGTCGTGTTTTTGGCAAAAATAAGCGAAAAAAGTAAAAAAAATGTTTTTTTATTTTATTTTTTTGCCAAATTTTTTTAAGCCTTGTATGATGATTTAATCGAACATGAACATATGACCATAAAACATGAACAAACAGTACTAATATGTGAACACACTTGTAATATTTGTGAATGTATTATAAAATCTCTTAACTGAAAAATGTGATAATATGTGAACATGTCTTATAATAGTGTGAAAATATGCATAAAATATGCGACGTCAAATTTCGTGTTTTTTGGCAAAACCAAGTGAAACTAAGAAAATTTAAAAAAATTATATTTTTTTTATTTTTTTGTCAAAAAAAACCATTTTGCCCCTATCTATTTTAATACTAGCCACATCCATTTCTCAAATCCAAAGGTCCTCATTTGTTTCTAGTTTTCATGATAAGGCTCATTTCCATGTGAATCAACCTCATTTACATATAGGCATTACGGAATTAGCTAGGTACCCACTAATTATGATGTGATCCGATACCCGTTGCCACCAAGTTAGAACGAGATATCATATGATAATATAATTGATCTTTTACAAGGAGTTTGGTTCAAATGAAACAACCTCTTATCCTGAAACGTGAAAGGAATGCATTTTTCCTAATTCGTAGTGCACTTTTCATACAAAAGTGCATTGCAATATACAAAAAGTGCAATACGAAAAAATGGACTACAAAAAGTACGAAAAGTGCATTGCAAAGTACGAAAAGTGCAAAATTGAAAAAGTGCACTCCTAAATAGAAAAAGTGCACTATGAACTAGGAAAAATGTATTCGTTTCAGAATAAGTGTTCATTTCATTTGAACCGAACTCCTTTTATAAGAAAAAAAATATATATAATTGATCTTTCAATTTTTTTTGTCCGGTAAAAGACTCAAAAACTACCAATTATTCCAGTATATAAAGCTCAAATCTGGATGAGAAGAGTTGTCACCAAATTGAAGTTAAGGAAGGTCAAATAATTTTACCACCTCCAAAGTAAATGAATATCACAAAATAAGGTTGTTTTTGGTCGAGTATATATATTTCAAAATCAAGTTGGCTTGGAACTTCTTAAGACGGCGGGACAATAAGAGGTCCAAAACTCCATTTATATTAATTATCTAAATTGCCGGATAATATGTAGAAAAATGAAATGAAAAAATGGGAGATGACAATCACTACTGAATACTGATCGATCGACTTACTACTGGGCACTGGGTAGACATCGATATACTCTCTCCATTTAAAAATACATGATATTTTAAGATTTGTCTCTAAAATTAAGAAAGTATATAATTTGATTTAAATACCCATAAATTTTGTGAAATTTTTTTCTTTTTTATTTTCTATTTTTATTATTATTTTTAATTAATAAGGATAATATTGGAAAAAATATGATAAATTATATAAAATATTAAATATTATTAAATAAGAAAATCAAGTTAAAATATCATATATATTTTTGAACAAAGGAGTATTATTTTTGCAGTGTGGCTGGCTGCAGGTAAAATTGAGGAAAGGATAAGTTGATAACCTCACGACACGAATGAATCTTTTGTGGTCTGTACATACATGTTGATGTTGCCCACGTGATTTCTTAATTATGATTTCACATGACATATATAACTTGTCGCCCTAATATATGTACGTCACGTTACCCACTTATTATATACATTCGTCTAGTTAGAAGGTCATTCCATTTAGCTTTGCATTCGCCCATCCAAATTACATTCGCTCATCCTCATAAGATAATAAGATATCCTTCATGTATGATAAAAAAAAATCCGTTTTTATAATATTTTTCAAAAATATCTAATCGATCTATTGTCTAAGAAAATTTTGTAGCAAAAAAAAAAACGTTGTCATTAAACTTCTTTTTATTATATGTGTTATTAAACTTCTTTTTATTTTATATGTGTTAGAACTTTTTTTGACTAAATATATATGAAATGATTGAGGTATTATCTTGGTCATTTATTTTTAACGAAAAAATATGTAATGATAATATAAAACATAAAAAACAACCCATACATAAGGGTCATCCTCCTAGTTAAATTACAAATTTACAAGAAATAATAAAAACAACCTAAGATCGGACTGTGATCTTCATCGAAATTGCAATTGATGGAGTAGTTCGTTAGAGGAAGAGAGGTTGGGAGAAAGAAAGAAAGATAAGGATTAATTTTTATGTGAATTAGAGAGAGAAGATAATAAATTGCAAAGAGAAAAGATTTTCTATTTAAAATTATCTCTAGTAGAATTAATCTAGTGTTATGTAGTTCATATCTTATTTTACACCTTTGTTTTAGAAAATCTCAACCATTTAAAAATTATAATCCAATGGATCTCATTAACACTTTTTATCCTAATAATAATTTCTACCGAAATCTAATACTTGTGTAATATATCTCTTTTTAGGTTTATAATTAAACATTAGAAAAAAAAACTTAGATTTTTATTGGTCGTGTAACCTTACCTTTTCTTTTTCTGACGAGTTCTTTCTCCTTCTTCAAAGGACGCGTCCCTTCTCTGACCTCCGTAACATAGGAGCTTCTCATGGTTGTCGATCTCAATATCACAATCCAAGCCTCCTTCGATTCCGATCCTCTTCTTCTATGGCTTCGTTACTCTCTCTCTCTCTCTCTCTCTCTCTCTCTCTCTCTCTATTTCTCGTCTTTATGATGTGAAGAAAGTCCGTGGACCCGGATGTATATGGTAGACAATTTATATTCTTATTTCAAATGTATATGGTAGATAATTTATATTCTTATTTTAGATGTGTGATAGGTTTATTCCCAACATGATACTTACTTCCCGTTGTTGACCGAATTCTCTTCCACCTTAAAATTACACAGCCACCATTGTGATCGTATCTAGATTTGTCTGAATCAATGACTGTGCTAGACGATTTCTCGATTCGGGTCGGAATCAATGACCAGATTCTATTTTTGAATCTCTCTCGCTTCAACCTCTGATTGATACTCATGTTTCCTCTTTCTCCTTTTTGTACTACGAGATGAGAACATATGGTTAATTTATATGTTGATGGTCAATAGTTTGTCAATTGATTCACATTTCTATCTTAGAAATTAACTAAATTATTTGCTTGTTGATCTCCAAAGTGGTATTTTGTCTCCTTCTTAATCTGAGTTCGACACCTTGATAATACAATCGAACCATATACTTACGGTGTAAAAAATAACCTATCAATTTCTCTCACTCATGTACCAACAACTGCACAAGTTGCAGATATGTTTAATAAGCTAGGCTTTGCCTAATTTTGTTCATAGCAATGTAATTCACAACTTGGGTTTGATTTATACAAATGAATGCATCCTCCAAATTTAATTAGGGGTATTAGGATATTTAACAGTGACCGGTTCCAATAAATGAGCAAAACCGGTTTAGTGATAGTTAGTTAATTAAGCTAGCTAACCAAACTTATCTAGCTCCTACTTAAGAAAGGCAACTCAATCTTTGTAAACTTTGTTCATTACAGAAACATCACTTTCGTTTCTCTCAAGTTCTCCTTTCAATCAAGTAATTTTCTGGATCTAAGATTAACATCTACAGTATATGAAATAAGTAAGAGCGACCTAAAAAAACAACTTCTTTAATATATGTACAATTGTACAAATTGATTAATAAGGTGTTGATAAAGCTAGAGTTAAGTTAAATTTGACCCAAAAGGGAAGTTGAGGGTGGGTGGGGTACCTTTTTTTTTTTATGTTAGAAGGTGGACAGTATTCAAATTATGCAGAAATATGAAAGTTGCATGTGCAATGGGGAATTTGGGGACTGAGAATGGTTACACATTTTCTTACGGTGCATGTTGTCACATGGAGAGCATTGAGCTGCTTAGTACGTAGGTAGGGCCACTTTGGCACATGGCCTCCTCCCTCTCTTTTATATTTCCAAAGATCTTGTCCTAGCTAGTTCATATTTCCTACCTCCTACATAGGAAAAAGAATTCAAAACATATACTCTATATAAATAACAATTTTACGAAGAGTGTATATATATACAATACAGCCACATCTATCAAGAAGTGGTGGCATGCACATATAAGTTAAAAGATATAAGATAGAAACTCTAAAAGATAGAAAAATTAAAAATTATTAAAAATTATTAAAAATTTCAAATTATTTAAAACTTTATTTTAAGCCCAGAAATATTATTAACTGTACGAAAAGTGTTGGAACTCAGGGTAAAGCATTGAGTCTTGCTCGTTAACTTTTTCCTTATCCGAGAAGGTATAATACACCCCATTGGACATCGAAACAGTTAAAATCACTTTTACTGACAACGCAATTCCCGACAATTAAGCTTTCTCTCTATGTGCGTCATTTGTGAAAGGAAATATATGAAACATTAATGGATTAAATTCTTCATTAATCAATACTAAAATGTATGTAAACTGACAAGAAGAAGGCAATTAAATGTACAGTGAGTTTTGGGAAGTCGGATAGGCACTCAGTACCACGTGATTAAAAAAAAAATCTCATCTTATTCCTAGCTAGGATACATACATTTAACCTTGACTTCTATTAGGAATTCCAACTTTATATAAAGTTATAAACAACACAAAGAAAAGGGGCTCAAATAAACAAAAAAAAAAACAAGTTGAGATAATGACCGCGCAACTGCAACTGTATTGAGTTACTAGCATGTGCAATCTAGCTATACCAACGAACCTCGCTATATATTTCACACTATGTCGAATGTGACCCCTACAAATCTCAAGAGTCAAGAGGCCAGACTTCATATTTATTTGCTTCATATAAATGATCTAATTTCTTGTTTATGAAAACAAATGTGAGATATAGTTTCAAATTTATGTTCTTTGATTGTTAGCTAGAGTTTGGCACATCTATTTGTTATGAACCAAACCTACCTAGCTATTTTATACATATGCTGTACATGACAATTAATATTGCGGAAAAGATAAAGGTAACCATAAAATGCTTTAATTAGACGTTTGACGAATCTATTTTATACATATACAGATATACTGTACATTATATGTCCAATCGTCCACCCACTATAAACTTAGAAAGTTGTTTTGACCAAAAAAAAAAAAATAAACTTAGAAAGTTGAGTTTAAAGAATAAAAGAGAAAAAGGTGGAAATGTGTATGCAAAAGATTAGTATATTGAAAACAAAATGAATACAACAAAATGAATAAATGAGGGGGGAAAAGAAAAGAAAATAGAGGTGCAAGCTGAGCTGGAATGACTCGATCAAGTCAAATCAGGACGATCGGAGGTGCCGGCAGAGCGGCCGGCACCGGCGTTGGTCAGAAGTTCGACAAGTGCGGACAGGGCTCGAACCTGCATTTCCAAAGCCGGTATGTAATCCGTGGCTTCTTCTAGAAGATTCGGAAATGACAATTTCCGGCAACCGGGAACCAACTGGCCGAGGAGGCGAACGCGCCGCTGCAAAGGCGGTAGCGTCTTCGGCTGAATCTGACTTGCGGTAGTCAGGCTCTTCAACCGGCTGTTGCCGGTAGCCGCCGCCTTGTTCGCTTTCTTGTGATTCTTGAGCTGAAGCTTGAGCCGCTTAGCGAGAATGGCGCGGCTCCACCTGGATCGGCCCCGGGCGGCGATGGCGAGGACTTTGTCGGCAGTTTCGCGGATGAAACGGCTGCGAGAGGACACGGTGGACGCCGGAGAGGAGGCGCGGCAGACGTGGCGGAGCGCTTCGACGAGCTTTGAGGAGTATGTGGTTTGCGCCGCCGACGATCTCCATTTAATCCGGTCGCTGCTGCTAGGTGGAACTTCGGAGCTAACTGTTTCGATCCTTCTCCGCTTTTTCCTCCTCGATTCGATGGATCGATCTCCGTTCTGCTCGATATTCGAAAAGATTGAATCCATGGATCGGTTTATAATTGAACAGAATTGATACGACTAAACGATGAAATCAATTCTATCTAGATACAAGGAGATCGAGATTCAGATCTGTTCGCATACAAATACACGATATGAAATTATCAAAATGGAAGACAAGAGTGAAATCAAAGGTCTATCTAGGAGATGGAGAGAAATCTACAATTGCCGATCGATGAGTAGCTAGCAGAACAGAGAGACGGAGAGGAATTGTTGGAATCTCTGCAAGGAAACAAAACGGAAACAAATAATTTAGAATGGAGACACTAAAATCAAAGATCTAATTAGAAACATGAAACGAATCGGAGGAAATCAAGAGCAAAGATTCGAGCAGTATACATTAATTAGCTTCAAATTACAAACAAATGCAAGATATGTGAAAACGCCATGGATGATTGAGAAGAATGTACAAGAAGATGAAGAAAGTAGAGTGGAGATTTCAGGTTTTTCTTTCAAGGGAGGATTGGAAATTTGGAAAATGGAGACCAGGGTTTTCGACTTTGGAGAGTTTAAATACTCCTGGAAGAGAAAAGAGGGTAAGAGGGAGGAAGAGAGACCCAACGCAGTCCTAACTTCCACAGCTCTAAGAACTTCTAGTTCAGGGCAAAGAAAAATAAATAGTCTGTTTATTTGTTAAAATATATATGAATTTAATACAATTGCGTACCAATTTAAAATTCTGTTTTATTTCTTTTTTCAGGTAAATTTCAAATTCTGTTCAAATACGAGTAATACAAACTTAATTAAAATGGAAGATTAATAATTTGAAATAGAAGCACTAACAGTTGTATAAGTTTATTTCAGGTCCACTTTATGAATTGTACTACATACAATGAACATAGCTCTAAATTAGGAAACAAATAGTTGTAGGTCCACGCATGTGCATGTGCATGTGCGCAGCAATACATCCTTCAATAACGGATTAAATGTTCTTTATTTAATCCGTGCAATTAAAGTTTGGTGGTTGCTAACAAATTTGTCTGCCTCATTAGACGACGTACTCAGCTCGAGTGAACTAAAGAATATATCATTGTATATTAATATTATTATACATTGGATAGATTATAGGTATAATTCGAGCACAAGGAAGTTAAAATTATATCCAATTTAATTGTTAGGTAGATAAATATGTAGCTGAAAAGTTATTGACATAAATTTGGCATCGTATCATATGTTTTAATTTGTACGTAATTATTTATCCAGTTAGTTAAATGAAAGCCATGATATTACACGTGAATTTGATTAATTGATTGGTGGATGTAGCCATCAAGCCATGTAGGGGACGAGCCAGAGGATCGGAATAGTCCTTGCACGAAATATATAGTACAATAAAATACTTTACATGTACTTTAAATAACGTTTTTTCTTTTAAAAAAATTAATATATATATAACATGAAAAAAATAAAATAGGATGGTGAATTATTTTTAATTTTAGAAGTTCAATATATGCTCTAAGAGCATAGGTTAGAAAAATCGATTTATAAAGTATAATCGTAAGAGTTTAACTATAGTAAATGATGTTAGATGGATCAGCAATTTTGATGAAAACTTTAGGTAGTTGTTGTTGGGGTTGACTTGTATTTTTCAACTTATTAATAAAATAAAAGGGCAACAGAGCAAATTAGTTCCCATGTTTACATCATTTCAAGTTTATAGATATTGTCATCAATCATCTTCTCTCTTTTTTAAATTTCAACCAAACAATTACTTGTTAATTAAAGGAACACTTAGCCACGAGTCCAAGAAAAGAAGTGGTCACACAAATAAATAGTAGTAGTTTTGGTGGATGGTAATAAAACGTAACAGGCCAACAAGTCCAAGAATACAAAATAGAGAGGAGAAGATGCATGCATATCTTACATTACATACTCCGTATATGAAATTAAAGTGGTCACATATATACGTACGTATCATGTATGTAACTCTATATGACAGGTGCAGATCGACATGCTTTGGCGGGGCCAGCAGGACATGTTGAATAAAGTGGGATGATCGATTAAATTAAATTAGAAAAAAAAAACCAGAAAAAAAGGCAAATGAAACCGAAAAGAAGGGGTCATACATATCAAATGGTGAAATGGGCTCGTGGGCGGTTTAGCCTAATTTGACATGCCAGAGAGGCTTGCCTCCCGGGTGAGGCACACCATTCCAATTAATGTCCACGTGCAATAGACTCACATTTTTAAATAATAATATGTTATGAAATGATTATAAAAGTAAGACCACTTAATCTTTGAAAGAACACTTAAACAAATTTTATGACAACCTTTTGATCATTAGAAGAGAGGGAGGGAGAGTAAGAACTCTAGAGAGTGTATTTCTTACTCTACTTTGGTGCAAATTTTACAATAGATGATGGCCATATTTATAGGCCAAAGGTGGGATAAAACTTTGGTAAGTACATTAAAGCACCAATTGCACTTAAATATGCATGGTACCTCAGGACCAAGAACATCTTCATCCTCTTCTCTGGGACGAAATTGATCATTTTCTACATTGAGGGATCGAACTTCCATTGGAGAGCTCAAAGGGTGTGCTTTGCCCATGTAAAATCTTTTAAGAACTTTCTTAGTGTAATTAGACTGATAGATAAAGATTCCATCCCTTAAGTGCTCAATTTGTAAGCCAAGACAAAGCTTTGTTTGTCCGAGATCTTTCATCTCGAATTCTTTCATCAAATATTTCACAATGTCTTGAAGTTCATTTGGAGTTCCGACGATGTTTAAATCGTCAACGTAAACTGCGATAATAGCGAATCCCTTTTCGGATCGCTTGATGAAAACACATGGACAAACGGTGTCGTTCTTGTATCCCTCTTTCATGAGGTATTCACTTAGGCGGTTGTACCACATTCGCCCAGATTGTTTTAGTCCATACAATGAACTCCTCAATTTTATGGAAAACATTTATCGAGGTCCATAATTATTGGCTTCAAGCAGCTTGAGTCCTTCTGGGACTCTCATGTAGATGTCTGTATCAAGTGATCCATATAAATATGCTGTAATGACATCCATGAGGCGCATTTGTAACCTTTCAAAGACAGTAAGGCCAATTAGGAATCTCAATGTAGTTGCATCAACTACCGGAGAGTATGTTTCTTCATAATCAATTCCATGGATCTTAGAAAAACCTTGTGCTACAAGCCTTGCTTTATATCTTACAATTTCGTTTTTCTCATTTCGTTTTCGTACGAAGACCCATTTATAGCCGACTGGTTTCACACCATTGGGTGTACGAATTTCTGGTCCAAAGACCTCTCGCTTTTCAAGCGATTTTAGTTCTGCCTGAATAGCCTCTTTCCATTTTGGCCAATCGTTTCTTCGTCGACATTCATCGACCGATTTTGGCTCAAAATCATCATCTTCAATCACAATATTACTAGCCACTGAGTAGGCAAATACATCATCGACAATTACATCTTTTCGATTCCATTGTGTGCATGTGGACACATAGTTTATGGAAATCTCAAAATTGTCGATATCATTATTCTTGTCTAGAATATCCCATTTGTTGAGGTATTTTCATTTTCAATATCTTTGCCTTTATCATCATTTTCATGATCCATTGTGGCTTCTCTTGCTATACCCTTTTGGCTCCTTGCATTTCTCGGTTTTAAATCTTTTACACCTAACGGTCTACCACGCTTTTGGCGTGTTGCAGACTCTCTTGCGATGCATGCATATGGTAATCCATTGGGTATTTCAATTCTTGCTGGAGCATTTGCCGCAGGTATATGTGATTTAGTTACCTTCTTTGTATCGGTAAATGCATCTGGTAACTGATTTGCAACATTTTACAAATGAATGATCCGTTGTACTTCTTGTTCACACATTTTTTGTTCTTGGATCAAGATGGGATAATGCAGTTGCATTCCATGTGATTTCTTTCACATGTGGGTCGCCATTTTTCTTTTCTCCCCCTAAGGCTGGAAATGTATTTTCATCAAAATGGCAATCAACAAATCTTGCTGTAAATAAATCACCAGTTGTTGGTTCAAGATATTTGATTATCGAGGGAGACTCAAAACCAACATAAATTCCCAATCTCCTTTGGGGTCCCATCTTTGTGCATTGAGGTGGAGCAATTGGGACATAAACTGCACATCCAAATATTTTTAGATGTGAAACATTTGACTCCTTACCAGAAACAAGTTGCATAGGGGAATGTTCATGGTTTGCACTTGGCCTTTATCGAATTAAGGTTGTTGCATGTAATATTGCATGTCCCCATGTCGATGGTGGTAATTTTGATTTCATCAATAATGGTCTGGCAATTAATTGCAATCGCTTTATCAATGATTTAGCGAGACTATTTTGTGTGTGAACATGAGCCACTAGATGCTCTATATCAAGCCCAATTGACATACAATAGTCATTGAATGTTTGAAATGTAAATTCTCCTGCATTATCGAGCCAGATTTTCTTTATTGTATAATCCGGAAATTGGGCCGTCAATCGGATTATTTGGGCAAGGAGTTTAGCAAATGCAACATTTCTTGTTGATAGTAGGCTTACATGTGACCAACTTGTAGATGCATCAATTAGCACCATAAAGTATCGGAATGGTCCACATGGTGGAGCAATTGGACCACATATATCTCCTTGGATTCTTTCTAAGAATGCAGGATTCTCACTTGCAATCTTGTTTTTAGAAGGCCTGATAATTAGCTTTCCAAGTGAGGAAGCAGTGCAATTAAAATCACTGGACGGAAGAACCTTAATGTTCTTTAATGTATGTCCAAGTGAGATCTTTATGATTTTGTGCATCATTACTGCTCTTGGATGACCCAATCGGTCATGCCATAATGTGAATGCAGCTTGGTCATATGACCTTTTGTTAAACACTGCATTGACCTCAAACGGATAAATGTATGTATGATATAATCCGGAGGTTTGCGTTGGCATCCTTTCGAGAATCTGTTTATGGCCAGATTTATGTTTTATGATGCACAAGTATTCTTTCCCATTTTCATTCATGGTTTCCATATGAAACCCATTTAGACGCACATCCTTAAAGCTTAGTAAATTTCTTCGAGATTTACTCGAATATAGTGCGTCATTTATTACTAGCTTTGTTCCCTTTGTGAGTAAAATGACAGCTCTTCCAGAGCCTTCGATGAGTTTTGACAAACCGGATATTGTCGTGACATTTCCTTCAAAGGCTCTTAATTGGGTAAAGTATTCTTTACTCCTCAAGATGGTGTGTGTTGTTGCACTGTCCAAAAGACATTGCTCCTTCCCATCGGGTTTCACTTTAGGTGAGTCCATGTTTTTCTATAAATATAAAGAAAAGGAGAATTAAGACATCAATAAAAGCTTCATATTTATAAAAGGATAATTCTATTACACAAGTTCTATTATACAAAGCTTATTATACAAACTCATGCGAAATAAAGGTTAAAGCATGAAATACAAAAGAAATTGCAAGTATTATAAAAATAGCATGGGAGATAGTAGAGATATTTAGGGGCTCATGCTTTTCATTTAAGCCCCTAAGGCATAGCCATCATCATTCTCAAGGTTGAGAAAGTCATTGACATCTAGACTAGTCATTGGTGACCCATCCACATCTTTATTATCGATGTAGTTGGTCTCGGTAGCCATTTCTTTATTCTTTTCAGCTTGGTAGAGCTTCACTAGGTGTGGAGCTGTGCGGCATACCTTTGACCAGTGACCAGTCACGCCACATTTGTAGTATGTTGATTTGGATTTCTGGGAGGATCCTGATGGACCCGTCTGGACCTTTTGCTTCACATCCCCCTTGTAGCCATGGTTCCCACGGTGATTATCATGGCTTTTGTTGTAGACTCGGCCACGCCCATGACCACCACGACCACCACGACTCCCATAGTTACCACGACCTCGTCCACGCCCATTGTTACAGCATGATTGCTGCCCACGTTCATTGTCGTTCCTATCATGGAACGCTTTGTTCATAGCATTTGCTTCTGGGGCAGCTGCTGAGCCAGTAGGCCTTAGGTTGTGGTTTTTCATTAGGAGCTCATTATTCTTTTCAGCAACCAACAATACTTTCAACAAGTCAGAATATCTTTTGAAATTTCTTTCTCTATACTGTTGTTGCAATAATATGTTTGAAGCATGCATAGTGGAGAAAGTTTTCTCCAACATCTCTTGCTGAGTGATCGTTTTACCACACAGTCTCAATTGAGAAGTGATCCTGTGGATAGCACTGTTGTACTCAGTGATGGACTTAAAGTCCTGGAACCTTATAGTGTTCCACTCATGTGTTGCTTACGGGAGCAAAACTTCATTTTGATGAGCATAGCGCTCATTCAGGCTCTCCCACAATTCTATAGGATCCTCCACAAATAAGTACTCAGTTTTGAGACTCTCATGAATGTGGTGGCGGAGGAACACAATGGCTTTTGCCTTTTCTTGTGGGGTGGCATCATTGTTTGCCACAATTGTTTCCTCAAGGCCATTTGCCTTGAGGTGAGCTATGACATCTACCCTCCATTCGAGGTATTTCTAGCCAGATAGATCAAGGATATCAAACTCCCTTTTAGCGATGTTTGCCATTAGTTGCTACATATAAAGATATGCAAATTAAAGGTTAACATAATCAATAATATAATGCATGAGACGTGTATGGGACGATTGAAGGACATGTCATATCAAATAATAAATATATGCATGTAGATGATATATTCAGAATGCATAAAGAAAGATTGCGTGAGTCAGAGAAGTAATCAATATAGATATAGGCATATAAAATATCGTAAGACAAAAGTAAGAGATGATATGAAATGAAAGAAAATTATATAGCAGGAATTTTAAAGTCCTTAAAGTTATTAGAGTCCGAAGTCCTTAAAGTCCTTAAAGTTATTAGAGTCCGAAATCCTTAAAGTCCAAAGTCCTTAAAGTCTGATTCCCTTCATCCCTTTTTTTTCACTTTTTCACTTCCGACCTTATCTCCTTCCTCCACTTCCATATTCGACCACCTTTACCAATTTTTCTTTCGACATTCTCCATGGCCGACGACGAGATTATGCGTCGTCTTAGAGCCGGTAATAGGAGATTTTTTATTGAGCTTTTCATTTCCCTTGTTCTTATTGTGATTACCAACATCATGCTCATAATGATTTTGGTTAAAACTTACTTCCAATCTAAGTGGTGAAAGTGAAGAGTTCGGAGGTGAAATCGGGTTAAACTTCAAAAGAGGTAAGCAAATCTAATATTTTGTTTGTATCTTGTACATATCCAAAAGCATGATTTATTTTTGGTAAGAAATCGTTTCAAATCTAGGAAGAAAATGAGTTTCTGATGTAGAAGATCCCAAATCGGGCAACTACAGAGCATACTCCTCAAAACGGTTTTAGGAAATAAACTTCTTGCATGATTAAGGTTAGGAAGAGATAGAATTTATACCTTGGTGATTAATGAAGCTCAATTGATAATTAGAGGCTCGTACTGATAACGTGTTATGAAATGATTATAAAAGCAAGACCACTTAATCTTTGAAAGAACACTTAAACAAACTTTATGAGAACCTTTTGATCATTAGAAGAGAGGGAGGGAGAGTAAGAACTTTAGAGAGTGTATTTCTTACTCTACTTTGGTGCAAATTTTACATTGGATGATGGCCATATTTATAGGCCAAAGGTGGGGTAAAACTTTGGTAAATCTCCATGATTTATGCATGGAATAAGGAGGTGAAGAAGGTGAATAATTCACCTTGTACAATTTTTCTCCATTATACACTTGTTCATACATGATATGTGTGATGCATGTGTGTGTAGATAGTTAACTTGTAGTATGATAATTTTGACTTCATAACATAATAACATTTCTAACCTATTTTACTGTATGTCATAAAGACAAGAGCTCAAAACATTGCTTAATTTAAACATGACAAAGAAAAACATTGCTTAGAAACATTGTACTACATTTTATTATATACAGTATAATTTACTAAATTTAGTGAAAAATAGTTTGGTTTACTATATAACTCCTCATAGGGCTCGTTTAGTTGGATTTCAACGATCAAACTAATGATCCCGTTTTGAGGTCATTGTTTCCATAAAAAAACGATGGAAGGACGGTCTCTCCAAATCCAAGATCGGAGTGTTCCAATTGTCCGGCGGTTGCCCAAACCCCGACAATTCCAGTTGAAGAGTTTCATGGCTCTTCACGAGTGTGGTCCACCACTCTCGCTACTTGGGAATTGTTGTTAGATGACTAACATTTTGATATCTTATTGCGCTCAGAGGCTAAAGCAGAAGCTTTCCACTTAAGGCTTACAGATGCGCCTTCAGAGTTTGCACTGCTAGGAGAAACCATCTTAGTAACAGATTGAACTTGGGCCTTGTTCTGCATATCAATGTTACAAACGGGACTTTTAACGGATGGAGAAGCATTGAGAGCATTGGATGATGTATTTGCACCTGTTGAATTAGGCAAAACATTAACTCGATCTGTAGGGGTGGATACAGACATAGCAATAAACTTCTCCATCCATTCATGCTCTAAATCTCGCTCAACAATGGGAATCCTGGCCTGACGAACGACATCAAGAGCACGAAGCCAAGAGCCATAAGGAAGAGGCTGTTGTCTTAGAGCAGAGAGATCAACAACTGAACAATGCTTAAGGACGTGTCCAATCTTACCACAAGCAAAGTAGAAGATAGGTAGCCGTTCATACTGGATATCTGACCAAACAGTAGCGGTACCCACTGAAAATTTCATCCTTCGGCACAAAACTTTACGAACATCAATGAGTACTCTTACCTGGAAGACAACATCAAGGCACACCAAATCAGAATCATCAAAAGACAAAAACTGACCCAAATGCGCACCTATTGCTTTGGCCGTAGAGACGCTGCGCAAAGCCAAAGAGAGATCCTGTAGTTGAATCCAGAAGGGCGAAAAGGAGAAATCAAGAGACGAAAGACTCTCCAAACCCCGAAATTCACAAAGAACGAACAATTGGTCATCAAACGACCATAGGCAACCATAAAGCACGCGCTGACGATCATCAGAATCAAAGAATTGGAAAATGAACAGTTCATCCCCATTTGGTCGGACAGCAAAACCATGCTTTGGACGCCAAATTGGCCGAAAAGTGTTGCGTAGAGCAGTAAGGTCGTCCTCATCGATTTGCCGACCAAGCATAAATCAAAGCGTGATATGGGCAAAGCAGAATCGCCTGGGTCAATAACGACAGAGACATTCCATAATAGAAAGAGGGGAAAGTGAAGTAGGACAAAGTGGAGGAGAGGAAGGAAGAGGCCGACAACGGAAGAAATTGGAGGACTCGGGGTGGGCGAAACCGTCACCAAACCACCCTAAATGAAAGAAAATGGACAATACTTAACTGACAATCGCCCGACAATCGCCCTCACCCTGAGAGCACTTTGTTCCTATCAACTAGGCATGGCAATGGGTCGAGTCGGGTGCAGGTGGACTACTTCCACCACCCGACCTGCAGTTGTAAACCGCCCACCCGACTCAGTATTTTCACCCGACGGGTGTCACCCGAAACCGACCCATCCAAAACCCGTCGGTTTTCGGGTTGGGTCGGGTTTTTTTCGGGTGTTATAAAAAAATATTGAAATTTAATTTTGTTTGTTCAACGAGTCAACCCAAGGACTCATAAACAAAATAAACTTAACCTGTAACCCGTGTTTACGGGTCGAATTACGGGTCAACCCGTTTAATCCATCTGTCTAATATAACTTTAAATTTTACACTAAAATTTAAACCTATTTATATAAAGGGCCTACATACCGGATTAGCCCAAAAAATAGATTTAATTATAAAGCCTTAAAACCCATCTATGGTTAGGCTTCAAACACTTAACCCCTTCTTCTCCTCTCCTTTTCTTTTTATAAGCTCCCCATCTCCTCTCCTTCTACTAATTTTTCGATGTGGGATGAAAAACCGGGTGATCGGGTCGGGTTAACGGGTCGGGTCGGGTGAGGCCATACCCGAAACCATACCCGCTCCATCACCCGATCACCCGAAACCCGTTTTCACCCGGATTTGATCGGTTTTTTTTCAGGTTTTTTTGGGTCGGTTTTTTGGGTACCCATCGGGTGAGGGTGAAATTTCCAAGCCTACTATAAACAAAATGTTATGAATCATTGTGGTCTTACCTCGGGTTTGTGTTTAGACAGTTTGGGTCGTTCTGGTGGCCTGGGTCTTTGGGGGAAAGATTCTGATGTAACTATTATATCGTTTTCAGCACATCATATTAAGGCTTAGTCCATGATCCTTCCAAAGGAGATTGGATATTTATTGGGGTTTATGGTTATCCGGAAAATGATCAGAAGTGGCGTACATGTGGTTTGATGTGAGAACTTGTTAACAATTGTCAGGAACTAGTTCTATTTATAGCTGATTTTAACTTCATTATTAAACCTGATGAAAATTTTGGTGGTGCCGAGGTTCATGACCGTGATCTTAGACCCTTTCGTGAAGTTTTTGAAGACCTTGGCCTTTGTGATATGGGTACTAATGGTGGTTTCTTTACTTGGGAGCGTTGTTACCGAGATGGCCGGGTGTTATGAGAACGGTTAGATAGAGGCCTTTGCTCTCAAAATTGGAATTCTCAGTTTCCTCATAGCAAAATTTCCTGCTTTCCAAGGTTATTTTCGGATCACTCTTTTCTCTGCCTTGATCTTGATGGCACTTCGACTCTGGTTGTCTCATGAGCAGTGTGCGTCAATTCTTGATGTTATTCCGGTTTGAATCTCTCTGGTTGTCTCATGAGCAGTGTGCGTCAATTGTTTGATCATCTTGGACAGGTTCTGATTTATCACCTATGCAAAAGATATCTTCATCTGCTGCAAATCTCTCTTCTTGGGTTGCTGAAGAATTCCGAGCTCGTAGAACACGTATTGCTGGTTTAGAGTGCCATCTCTTGCATCTTCAACATCGGCCTTTAATGGTGTTGTTCTAGGTCAATGATATGACATATGTGCTGAATTAGAATATCTGAAATGCGAGGAGCAATCATTCTGGTATCTTCGGTCGCGTTCTAATGAGCTTAAGGATGGCGACAAAAATACGCCTTATTTTCATCATAAAGCTTCTCAACACTGTTCTACAAATAAAATTCAGGGTGTGTTTGATTCTAATGGGTAATGGACAGATTCTGATGTCGGTATTGAGCGGTTCATTGTTTAGTTTTATACTGATTTATTTCAATATGAAGGTTCCAGCAATGATGATGTTGTTTTGCATTTTTTGGAGCCGAAAATTACGCCATCAATGTGTGAGCTACTAGATTATGTCCCCGCAGCTGAAGAAATCAAATTATCTTTATTTCATATGCATCCTACAAAGGCTGGCGGTGTTGATGGAATGCATGCTTTATTTTTTCAGACTTTTTGGAATATTGTTGGGCCTGATGTGGTTGATTATATTCAGCGATGGTGCAGAAGAGAAATTCATCTCAGAGATGAAAATCATACAGTTGTTCTTCTCCCAAAGATCAAGGACCCAAAACATGTTCGTGACTTTAGGCCCATTAGTTTGTGCACCACCCTTTACAAGATTACAGCTAAGACCCTTGCCAATCGTGTAAAGCCTGTTTTGGATATCTTGATTGATAGTTCACAGAGTGCTTTTGTTCCAAATAGGCTTATAATTGATAATGCTATCTTAGCTTTTGAAGGATTTCATTACATGAAAAATAAAACATATGGTGCTACTGGTTATTTTGGCCTCAAGCTCGACATGATGAAGGCCTACGATCGTGTTGAATGGTCTTTTTTACGTCAGGTACATCAGCGGTTTGGTTTTTCTAATGATTGGATTTGTCGTATCATGAGTTGCCTTCAATCCATGTCACTTTCTTTTAAGTTCAATGGGGGCATTCATGGGCTTGTATATCCATCCCGAGGGGTGAGACAAGGATGCCCATTATCTCCATTTTTTTTATTATGTGTACACAAGCCTTCTCTTCTATGTTGCATTCTACTGTTCACCAAAATCAGCTTCATGGTTTGTCCATCTCTCGAGGTGCGCCAACCATTTCACATCTCTTTGTTTGCTAAGGCATCTATTGGTGAGTGCTCAGTTTTAACTGATACACTCAGTTCTTACGAGAGAGCCTCCGAATAAATAATCAATAGGTCAAAGTCAGAGATCTGCTTTTGTAAAAAAGTATCGCCTCAACAAAGAGATGTGATTACTAATCCGCTGCATGTTAGAGAGGTTGGCCGACACTCAAAGTATTTAGGTCTTCCGACGATTTTTGGAAAATCTAAAAAATCAGTTTTTTGCTGCATCAAAGACAAAATTTGGAAGAAGATTAGTGGGTGGAAGGAGAAATACTTATCTCAAGCTGGTTGTGAAACTTTGAACAAGTCAATTCTTCAATCTATTCCTCTTTATATTATGGGTTTTTTTTCATTTACTTGACACTTTACTGGATGAAATTCATTCTATGTTGGCCCGTTTTTGGTGGGGTGCGAACGGAACCGAGATGAAGATTCATTGGCGTTGTTGGGATTTTCTATGTAAACCCAAGCGTCTAGGTGGCATGGTATTTCGCAATCTCAAGGTTTTTAATGATACATTGCTAGCCAAACAAAGTTGGAGGTTGATTCAACAGCCTAACTCTTTGTTAGGTCGGACTCTTCATTCTCGTTACTATCGCCATTCTACTTTCTTGGAAGCCCGTTGAGGTTTTAATCCTAGTTTTGTTTGGCGCAGCATATGGGGTTCAAAGTCTCTGATCTTGGAAGGGGGCTAGTTGACTAATTGCTAGGGGTATTTTAGTGCATTGCTGGCATGATAACTGGATCTTTGATGGCAAAACTTTCCGACCTCCTTCGTCCCTGCCTACAAATCAATCAGATTTACATGTTTCTGATTTGATTTTTCAGGACTCGCTTTCTTAGGATACAAATTTAATTTCTACCTTATTTAATCCTCAAGATGCTTTATTGATTCAAAGCATGCCTCTTTTACACACCTCTTCCAATGATGTGTTATGCTGGCCTTATACTAAAGATGGATTTTATTCGGTCAAATTGGGGTATTGGTTTGGAATGTTGGGCCGCAATAATAGTTCAGATTCTCAGGACAATTTCTGGCATTGTGTTTGGAGTTTACAAGTTCCACCGAAACTGGGAGTCTTTACATGGAAAGCCCTAACGGGTTCTTTGAGTGTTTGGAGTTTTCAATCCCAAATTTGTGAGTGTTGCAATCAAGGTGCTGAGACAATTTGTTGGAATGGGTATTTAGCAATTTCTGGCATTGTGTTTGGAGTTTTCAATCCCAAATTTGTGAGCGTTGCAATCAAGGTGTTGAGACAATTTGGCACGCGGTTTTTGCTTGCCAGTTGTCAAAATTTATTTGGGAATCTTCTTTTATATTAAATTGTGTTGATGATGCTCAATTGAATTTGGATTTCCATGGTTTTTCTAGAAGAGTTCTTGGTTGTCATGGGGTTGAAGGCTTTACTGAATTTTTGTTGGTGCCCTGGATAGCTTGGACGCATCGCAACGAACAAATTTTCTCAAGCCCTAATTCTTCTAGCCATGTTCTATCCCATGGTCTCTGAGCTTTGGTTACTGATTACAAGCAACTAAGTCTGAATTCTCGTAATCTTGCTTTGCAGCCTACTAATAGACCAAATCCATGTTGGACTCCTCCACCAACAAATTTCCTTAAACTTAATGTTGGTGGTGCTATTATCTCTGATTCTTTGGTGGGTGTTGGTGCTGTTTTATGAGATACCTATGGTTTTGTAGTTGTTGCCGCTATCCGTCATATGCATGTTAGTTGGACTCCGGGCTTTGCTGAAGCATCGACTTTACAGTTTGGGATTCTTTTGGCTTCGCGTGTTGGTGTTGTCCGTATTGAAGCTGAATCTGATTCTATGTCTGTGGTGTTGGGCTACCGTTGTAATTCTCCTAATATTACTTATACTGGTGCTTTATTTACTAAAATCAAGTTAGTTGCATATAAGTTCTTGAGTTTCAGTTGTAACCATGTTAGCCGTTTAGGCAATATTGTTGCACATTCTATAGCTCGTTTCTGTCCCGCTTTGGGATTTGAACAATTCTATGTAGACTCAATTCCCCACGAGATTATTCTTTTGGCGGAATCTGATATATAGATCATACACCTGTTTCCTCTCAAAAAAATGATCAAACTAATGGAATGGTTAAGAGTTAAGACACACTTCCCACACTTAATTGTGTTTGTAGAGGCTGAATTTGAATCAAAATATTTCTATGAATGACTAATTCCCAGCCACATGAAAATTTTCATTTACAAATAAAAAAAAGCGAGGTTACACAGTGTTGGACCGTGTTAGTTCCTAATACTAAAATAATGTTTTTATCCATTCGTTAACTCGAAAGCTTTGATAATGACAATTGATAAGCACTTGGAATTAAGTCTCGTTCAAGTGATTTCAGGAAAGACACAGGTTCACAAGAAACGTAAGGGGCGCGTTCCCCATCTCTGCCAGAGTACGTGACAAGTTAATGAAGGACAAAAGGGTCTATTTGCTCCTTACTTGGGCGACAAGTGTTGAGAGGGATTTACTTGTCAACAAATAAATATATAATCAAGACCCCGCAGAGTATAGCAGAGTTAGGATCGTCCACGGGAAGTTAGGTTGTGTTTAATTATGAAACTAAAAAGCAAAAGAGAAAGCAAAGCAAAGAACAAAGCAAATAAACACACTAAAAGGAGGTAGATATCGACTTTGTCAGAGTCGTTACCGAGGTATGTTTTCAGCAGAAAAACTAAGTAATCAGCAAGAACAAACGGGAAATTACAGGTCGGTACCGACCTGGGCAGGATCGATATCGAGGTACCTGGGTTTAAAACTCGACTAACAATCAAGGGAAAAATCTAGGAGAAGGTTTCACCACAACATAATCATGCAAATTCAAACAATATGAATCATAAATATCATGCCTTTAACATAAAGTCACCAACTTTTGTTGATTAAACAAGCAAATCAATCAATTTTCATAAATCAATTCACTTTCTCTACTTATTTGATCTAAAGTTCTCAACTTTCGTCTCAAACTTTATCTCTATTCAAATTCATAACTTTCTCTTTCAATCAAGTTATAAACATGAAATACTTTAACTTTCGTCAAAGCTTTTGCAAAAACAAGTAGAAAAATAGAGAGAAGGCAATCAATTCATTCATTCACATCACCATTCATGCACAACCATGTTGGGTTTCTAACCCCAACCCTAGAAAAGAAGACTACTCACTCATGATTGGAGAAAAACAAGCAAATCAATTAAAAGAGATCATACTTGAATTAAAACTTCAAACTTGTCTTAGAACACACTTAGAACACAAGAAATCTCCCACAATCTTCTTCCTTGTGCTCCAAGCAACAACTTGTCTTCTAAAAACCCTAAAGTTGCATCCCAATGGAAACTAACGAGAAAGAGAAAGAGAGACGAGCCCCCTTTAGATTGTGTGTAAACAAGAGTACATTTATACTAGAACATCCCTCTAAAAAGTTTCCATAAAAACAAAACCTACTAAAGATAAGAGATTACGAAATAAAAGCATTTAATGAGCAATTATCCTGGCTGGCTGGGTTGAGTGCCTCGGTACCGACCCCCAGAGGGTCGATATCGAGGTTGGCTTGAACATATTTCTCTTGTTTCTTCCTTCTTCCTTTGGATTTTGTGGGAGTTTCTTCCATAGCTTCCTTCTTCCTTTCTTCCAAGCTTAGTCCTCTCTTATAATGTCCTTGAATGCATCCAAATCCGCCTCAAAACCTACATAAAAACACACAAATAGCGTAGTTTCCATACTTTTCACAAAATATGCAAACTATACTAGAAAGACACAAAACACTCACAAAAACACAACTAAACTAGACTAAAAGACCTAGAAAAACATACTAAACTTATGCTAAAAACATGGACATCAACAAGTACAAACGGATAGAAGTGTCCTAATAAGGAAATATTAGGCAAGGGTACGCTGGTAATTGGGAATGATATCTTGCTCCCCAAGATGATAAGGACAAATGCGTCATTTGGGAAGAAGCCGCTACTATAAGATGAAAGCGATTGAGCTAGGTCAAGTAGCTCTCTGATCCGAATGAACAATACTCTCTAGAAGGAAGCAAGCAATCCTGAAAGAAAGAGTGAGAGCCCAAAGCAACATAAGAGCAATCGACAATCCGTCTCCGAAGAAGGAAGTCCAGATCCAATCGATGGAGAGTACGTGAGCTCAATATCGACTTGGAAGGTTGTTCTTGTGTTAAAGGGAACTGCACAAGGAACGTGTGGTAAGGCTAAAAGGCTGTTCTTGGGTACTAGTATTGCTAGTTCCCTTTAACACAATTTGTTTGTTCTTGGGTACTAGTATTGCTAGTCTTTCTAGCCTTTTTAAGCTGCAGAATTTGTTTGGTAAGGCTAAAAGGCTCAAACATTGCACAAGATTTAATCTTTAAAGAGCAACAAAATTTTCCATCCATCCCGACAAATCGGTCATATTTTGATAGTTTAGAATTGCTAAATACCTTAAATAGACACTATGTTCATCTATATCCATTGGCAGACCTATAAATTTAGTAAGACCATCAATAACAATGTATGCAAATGGTTTAACCCTTGAAATGCTTCAATGGAATAACTGGAATTCAAATCCATGTTATCACATGAAATAATCCATAGTTCCTCAAGGTTCAAGATGTTTTCCACGCTTTGAGGAAAAGAGGTCAGAGCTTGGCATTCATATAGTGAGAGATTGTGAAGTGCAATATGTGACCCCATCTCACTTGGCAAGTGCTTCTGCTTGGTTGTTAAAGTTAACAACCTTAACTTCTTTAGTCTTCTAATGTGTGCTGGCAATTGTTGTAGTTGTATACAACCATTAAGAAACAATGTATGCAGATTAAGAAACAATGTATGCAGATTCAACATGAAGATCGAGCATCCTTAAATGCTTCAAGTGGCCAATTGAGCTTGGCAATTTCTCGACGTCACATCCAACCAACTTAAGCACCCTCATGCATTTGAAGTTTCTAATGATGTCCTCTATGAAGGCTTCCTGGTTTATTTTCCACATGAGTACAATTTGAAAACACAAGCTTTATTTGCCTTGAAAACTTCTTTGTGAAAGTGCCTTTCTAACATATTGTCTTCATAAAATAATATGTATCTCGCTTTTTCTGAAACTTTATTTACATTGCAATTTACGATAGCTACCTCATCACTTCCAACCAATCTTGCCTGATCATTTACACAATCATGGATTTTAAACCAACACACCATATCTCCAAAAATTAGTTTTAATTTGGATCATCAATTAATGATTTTGACAATAGTTAATGCGTATAATTCGTTCCAATGCACTCCATATTTTGATCAAGATCATCTAATTGAAAAAAAAATCAAGTGTCATCCATGTTGACATCAAGTGAGGGAAGTATATAGAATCTAACACCTTTGGGATAAGTAGGCATCACACAAAAGCATTGTTTGAGTTAAGACGAGAGTTGATCATAACTCAACTTCAAAACTCAACAAATCTTCATTTCCTTGTTGTAATTTCTGCACCACATCCTCCCATACACTCTTATTCATTTGACAGCATAAAAGATTGCCCAAAATTGTAATGGTAAGTGGAGATCAATCATATGTTGTCATATTTCTCAACAATTTCTTCTTCCATCCTTTGAAATTTGGTAGGTTTTGACGGCATATCTTCCCTAAATGCAAGCTTCTTAAACATCGTTAAGCACACATGGCTTGAAAAGTCCCTGCAGAGTATACATGTTTTGAATAGTTTTAACAATTGTAGCCCACATTTAAAACAAGAGTAGTCACGATAACAGTACTTCCCTTGGCACCTGTATTGAGTATGCTTCTCAATGGCCTCCAAGTATCCAAATCATCGATTCAAAAATCATCTAATATCATAAGATACTTCTTTTTCTTTAGAACAACAAAAACTTGATTTGCATTATTTCTAATCTTAGTTCCATTGCATGACAATTCTCATTTAAGACCAGCCTAAGAACTTTGTCCAATATCTTTCTCATCTTTATGTTCTCTGAAACATATATCCATAACCTCACATCAAAATTGGCATATACTATCTCATCATTATAAACTAATTTTGCTAGGGTTATTTTACAAATCCCTCCCAATCCCAAAATGGGAATGACAAATAGACTTTCACATTCACTTAAACTCAACACCAGATCTACAATAGTGCTTCTTTCATCTTCTCTCCTAATTATCTCCCACTATGGTAGCTTTGAATGCGTTTCTCTCGCCTCATCTAAATCTACTGTTTTTGTAGTGCTCTAAGTCGAAATTGTTTTTATTCTTGCTATCATTTCTAATCTTTCATTCATGTCTTTCATCCACTGCCCTAATTTTGAACGAAACAACAACGAATTTGAATGGGAGAAGAACTTGTGTACCTTTATGTACCAATCCCCTTTGTTCTTGTCTTCAAGTAAAGCTTCATAGGAAATCTCACCCAACAAATTATCAATTTCGTAGAAAATATCTTCGTGACTCTACGACCAGTTCTTGACAGATTCGATCACTAGTAGATTGTTGTTTCTCAACTTCACGAAGAACGACTCGAATGGCAGAAAAGTTGCTCTTGAGAATCTGTAGTTGGTCTTCTACACCAAAGCCCATCTTCAATTTTTGGGTTACTAGAGATCCTAGTTTTTCGAGGACAAGCATTGCGAAAGCAAATACAAAAATCTCAACCATGGAATGAAGGATGCAAATGACAAATGAGGAATTAGAAAGGTTGTAGCTTATGATTGGGTTTTTCAATCTTCACTTGACATGCGTGCGGTGTGCCCCCGTTAAAGTTTGTGGACTATAAACAGGAGGTCGTGCGTATGTAAGCCTAGTACACAAGCCTTGTAAGCTTCCATCCTAAAACTAATTGACAATATAAGGAATAACCCAAGAGTTTATATAGTAGACATGTTTAGTCCGAACTTTTAAATGTAGAAAGAGTACTCTAAACACGCCCTCGCAAATGCAACTGGTCTGGCCTAGTTGACACTTGGACAAACAGGTCTAGCATCTCAATCTCTTTATAGCTAGCCTAGAGAACGAATGATGACATCTCAATCTCTTTATAGACAAGCATAACCCAAATAACGGGCGGGTAGCATCAATCGCTAAACCCAAGCCCAAACAAGTCAGGAAATGGGACTAAGACTAAACAGTAAGCTTTGATACCATGTGAAAGTAAATGGGCCATAACAGAGGGTCGTGCATACATAAGTCAAATATACAAGTCTAATAGAGTTCCATCCTAAAACCAATTGGCGATAGGAGGAGTAACCCAAGGGCATATATAGTAGGCTTGTTTTAATCTTAATTTTTCAGAGGTGGGAAGGATTATATTATCAACTTGCCCCCGCAAGTGCAACTGGCATGATCTAGTTGACACTTGGACAAACGGACGGGTCTAGCATCTCAATCCCTTATAGCTAGCCCAGTGACAATGACAAGTGGTGGCATCTTAGTCTCTTTATAGCCAAAGACAACCCAAATAATGGGCGGGTAGCATCAACCGCTAAACCCAAACAAGCCAGGAAACGGATCCAAGACCAGACCGTGAGCTCTAATACCATGTGAAAGTCTATGGACCATAAACGAAGGATCGTACGTATGTAAGCATAGTGAGATTCTATTCTAAAACTAATTGACAATAAAAGTAAGCTAAGAATTTATATAGTAAGCATGTTTAAGCCCAACTTTTAAACGTGGAAAAAGTATTGTCAACCGTCCCCGTTCCGAAAGTTGCCTTTTGAGAATACCGAACCGGTTGGTTTCGTTTTCTATAATAATACCCGAACCGTACGGTTTGATTTTCTATAATATTCTGAATTTGTTTAGTAACTCCGGCCGACTCTCCGGACTCCGGAGAGGTTGTTAGACGGTCCAAATTCCAAACCCGCTGTTTTCGGGTCGGACATTATCCGATCCATTATCTCGTCCAATTTCCTTCCTGGTGAGTTGCTCTGCCTTCGAGCAAACAGCACTCTATCTGCTGAAAACCAGACCGTCCGCGAAAAGAGCTGAGAGCTCCGATACCTCAACCAATGTCTATGGCTCACTCCTTCGTTGCTACCCACTCTCTCCCCTCGCGCTTCTCCGCTCCCTTCATCGACGTCTGTTCTCCGTCCTCCGACTCCCACACTCTCTCCCTACACTCTAAACCCCTTCCCTCCTCGTTTTCCTATTCAGCTTCTTCGAGGTACTTCTCCTCTTTCTATTTTCCCTCACATTCCTGGTGAATATCCAGTGTCTGGCTGATAATCGAATTTGGTTCTGATCGGATAATTGGTTGCTTTTCTAGGGTTTTGCAGTTGAATGTTCATCAAAGGAGTCGAAGGAGCTCGTTGGTGAAGGCCGTGCACTCTGACGGGTTCGGGGCTCCGGGATGGTCTGACCGAAGTGGTGTTTGGTCGATAAGGTACGGCTTTTGTGGGAGATTTTATGTTGGAGTCTTCGAGCGATTTTCTCTGCGTATTGATGTTGTTAATTTGACTTAATTGTTCTAAATTTTATTTTGGATTTGAATGAAATTGGAGATAAATAAATACTGCAGAGATGATTTAGCGGTGCCTTCCTCTCCGTATTTCCCTGTACAAGCTCGAGGGCCGTCCGGCCCTCCTCCCATGGTGCAAGAGAGATTTCAGAGTGTGATTAGCCAGCTATTTCAATATGTAAGTGTGTTTTGATTGTACTATTGGTTTCTTTATATAGTTTGTATACTGTGATCTCGAAAGAACTTTGATGTGTGCTTTTCTATTGTTGATTGAAGAGGATTATTCGTTGTGGAGGAGCAGTTGACGATGACATGGCTAACATAATTGTTGGTCAGCTTCTCTATTTGGATGCTGTTAACCCCAAGAAGGTTAATTTCTGGTTAAGCTATGTTCTTTTTTCAAATTCCATCCTTTTACTACTTTGTAGCATGCTGCTTTTTCTCAATAGCGTAAACTATAGAAAGTTGGAAGTATATGTGGACTGGAACTTTTTAACCTTGAATTTCTGGGAAATTGTTTGATTGATAAATTGTTGATTGACTATCTAGTTTTGGGAATTGAAAGTAGCAGAGAATATGTTCCAGTGAGATATGCTTCTATAGTATTTGTGATGCATCGTTCATCACTTCTCTGTTAATCAGTGCCATTTTTAGGGAGTACATGATGATGGCATTGTCTAAGATACTTTGTCAAATCATACCCTATGAGTTTTTTCTGGCTTTAACCTTTGCTTCCTTGTTCAACTTTACATCATATGTATCCCTTGTTTCTAATGCAAACTTTTATGAACCAAAGTTATCGTCATTCTTGAGTATGCATTAGTGTAATTTAAGAATTTGTTTATCATGATTTCTAATTTGCTTTCTTTCACTTTCTCCTTTTTTAAATAGGATATTGTCATGTACATCAATTCTCCTGGAGGATCAGTTACTGCTGGTAAGTCATTCTGTACAATTTAATCTTATAATGTGCAACATCTTTTGGCCTAATATATAATTACTTATTCTAATCTTTTCATAATTCAGGAATGGCAATCTTTGACACTATGAGGCACATACGACCTGATGTTTCTACTGTTTGTGTTGGTTTGGCTGCAAGGTTAGACAAATTTTAGCTCTGCTTTTAGGTCATGAGATGGACACCGTATTTCTTAAAGGGAGCCTTGCTTGAATGGATATGCTGTTTTATTCGATATTAACTGTGTTGGGGGGCGTCCTCATGCTCATTGGCTTTTATACAATGCCTTTGAGATGGATATAACCCCTATATCAATTTTGGTGCACTCTAACTAGATTCAGTTATCATTGTCACATAGCTGAATTTTAGTTTTCCTTGGGTCTTCCGGACGCACCCCCTCTGCGTTAAGCCAGGGGTGCCTTCATCTTGACTTTACCCTCCCAGATTCCGCTTAAACGGAACTGCACTGGGTCTATGATGATGAACTGTGTCACTCCTTAAAGTGTTTGTTGTTTACCCTTTGACATATCTGCTGTGTATGGTTGAAGTGCTAGCTTTTATCTGAACTTGACCATTGCACCTGTATGATCAAGATATGATTGGGAAATTTCTTTCTGGGTATTTTGTTGGTTAGTTACTTTATTTACTTATGAATATTATTTGCTCCCTAAAATTGTCTACTATACAAGAAGCATCCTCAGGGGTATAAGCTGGAAAGATGGATCATAAATTCACAATACATCTTCAAGCATTTTGTGTTGAATGATTCGCAATTTTATTTTAAATTTTTTTTAACTTGCCTTTTGCATCAGTTGAATGATCGTTGATGTTCTTTGTGCAGTATGGGGGCTTTCCTTCTGAGTGCAGGGACCAAAGGTAAATAATAAGGATGGGCCATTCATTAGTTGTGTCAATGCTAATCTTTGCCGAAATAGCAAAGCTGATATTTATATTTTGACTTCTATTCAAAAGGGAAAAGGTACAGTCTGCCTAATTCAAGGATAATGATTCATCAACCTCTTGGTGGTGCACAGGGAGCACAGTCTGACATAGATATTCAGGTAAAACTCTTCTCCTCAGGTAGTCGTGGATTGATATTTCCCCTCATTAGAATCATTTATGTCATTAAAAGTATGTAGGCAGTAGTAATGATGTTATGCTATCTTTCTGGTTAGTAGGGTTAGACGAAAGGTTCTCCCTTAGCTTTCAGAAATTATCTTGAACTTTTTAGGATTCCTAGCTTTGTGCTGATTCCAACAATGCACATTTAAGCAAGCTTAGAATACAGTTCTCATCATGTGGTTGTTTGTGCTGGTATCCAAATACAAACTCGTCCATTAATTATTATCTTCTCTGGACTCAAAATATTTAGAACCTTGAAGAGCAATTTTTTTGTGTCATAATGAAGTGGATCACCTTTGTGCCGGCTAGGTCTCTCTGAACTTGTAGGTCAAACAAAAAAAAAACTGTCGGATTTGATTTTTGATATTATTCACTTCAAAGAGTGATAGCAAACACAAGCAATGAGTCAATGACTACTTTATGGTGTAGGATGGCATGATAATTTTATCCTTAAAGCATACTATGCCATAGATTTGAAGATTTGTTTGGCAACATGGTCTACTATACTTTTTACTTTTAGTAGTTGATGTTTTTTTCCCCTTCTTCCATTGGGCACTTGTATCATACATTGTATTGTTTTTTCAAATAAGCTTTCATAATATAATATGTTACTGTGACACAATCAGGCAAATGAGATGTTGCACCACAAGGCAAACCTGAATGGGTATCTGGCTTACCACACTGGCCAAAGTCTTGAGACAATCAACCAGGATACTGACCGTGATTTTTTCATGAGTGCAAAGGAAGCCCAGGAATATGGACTAATTGATGGAGTCATCATGAATCCTATAAAAGCCTTGCAGCCTCTACCTGTTGCCCCTGCTGAAGTGTCATCTTGAGGCTGACTGGGGTTTCAAGATCATCAAGGTTCTGAATCAGATTAATATCAATTGGATGTTTTTTCCCTTTTGTTCGATATAGTTTAGGATGATGAGCTTGTATTGAGATATCTAATTTTTACTTGGAGGCAATTTTGTGTTGACTAAAAGCTTGAGTTTCAACTGTTTTGCCTGTCATTGGTATGTCGATTTGGGAAAACCTGAATTTAGCTTTGTGAGGCAGTGGTTTCGGATAGTTACAATTGGGAACGATCTTGAACTCTGTTAAGCCATATTCACATATTAAAGGGCAAGATTTGTTGGAAAAACACATGGTGGAAAGATTGATTGCCCATCCCATGTTGATTCCTAGTTACAATTTACCTTTTCTATATCAGTAATTTAACATACTTCTATCATATTAGGTACCTTATCACTCTTATCGGCCATTTTGTGAGGTCTTATCAACTAAAAGTAGAATCTTAGCTGGATATATCAAACATTCCAGAAGTTTACAAAGCCACATTATGAATCCTTTGGTATATTATATGATAATGAATGATATTTTTTTTTATTATAAGTTGTATAAAATGTGTAGATTGATGAACAATCTCACAGAAAACGGCAGAATATATCAACAGATTCTTGTACTTACACTTTTTTTCCTATTGGATTTCTGTACTAAAAAATGTTCAAACAGACCCCTGTACTGCCCCCAATTTTACCTATTGAACTTTTTTGCTTGCGTGGACTAGCGCGTGCATGTTACATTCGAGGGTGGCGAGTTAATTCAAGCAAGAATGCTGATATGGAATTTTTTTATGAATTTTTCATTTTTTTATTTGCTCTTTTATTTGTTCCATTGAACCCATTTTTTTATTATGAATTTTTAATTTTTCATGGATTTTTTAATTTTGTTCCTTTATCTTTTTTTTTAGTTTGTTCCTTTATCTTTTCTTCTTCTTCTTCATTTGACAGATCTGGAACAGATCTGGATCGCGGAGGTGGAGGTGGAGCGACGGGGAAGCCAGCCGTCCGGGGAAGATCGCGGAGGTGGAGCATGGATCTGCATTTGAGTCCATCGTTCCGTCCTAAAATCGAAGATCGCGGAGGAAGATTGAGAAGATCGAAGTCATAAAATCCAGATCCAGATCTGGATTGTTCGCCAAATTGTTTTTGTAGACGTATCTGTAGACTTTGACGAGACAGAGAAAATATGCTGACGGTGACGAATCTGGACGAGGGAGAGGAGGCCGTTGCGGTAGGGGAGGAGGCGGAGAGGCGACAACGCGGGCAGAGAGGCGGCGGTGGCCGGTGATGTGGGCCGGGTTCAGGCCGGTGATGTGAAGGCGAGGTAGGGTTTCGAGTCGGCGAGCCAGAGGTCGGAGTAGGAGAGGTGGCGTCGAAGAAGGCGGTGGCGCCGTGGTGGGAGTGGGAGGAGATGAAGGTGGTGAGGTCGAGGTTGGGGTTAATTGGGTGGGAGAGATATTGGTGATGTGGGCCGAGAGGCGGCGGTGGCCGGTGATGTGGGCCGGGTTCAGGCCGGTGATGTGAAGGCGAGGTAGGGTTTCGAGTCGGCGAGCCAGAGGTCGGAGTAGGAGAGGTGGCGTCGAAGAAGGCGGTGGCGCCGTGGTGGGAGTGGGAGGAGATGAAGGTGGTGAGGTCGAGGTTGGGGTTAATTGGGTGGGAGAGATATTGGTGGGCGTTTGCTGTAGAAGGTGGAGCTGGCGGAGCAAAAGCCGCTTCAGGAATTCGACGAGGCAGAGAAGATGAACCAGTGACGGGGCAGAGAAGATGAACCAGTTTTCAATCATTTTTATGTGAAAATCAATACTGATCATATAGCTATCAACATTAAAATTAAAAAAATTTAGATTAATGGACTAAAAGCCCTTAATCTACAATAACGAAGCCAAATGTAAACGGGAAAAACAATAAGTTGTTCCAAACCAACTATAGTCCTGATTTCAAATGGCAAAGAACCAAAAAAATTATTTGTTGAAAAAAGGTCCTGATTTCAAATGGTAGAAGATTTGCCTTTTTTTTAATTATGATATATTATTACGTAGCGTTTATGTGGCTAATGAGTCATAAAAAACGAGTTTATGTGGCAATATGTCATCGCGCGTCTACATCACGTTCTCAAAAAAGTGTTCAACAAGTAAAATTGGGAGAAGTACATGGGTCTGTTTGAACATTTTTTAGTACAGGGATCCAATAGGAAAAAAAGTGTAAGTACAGGGGTCTGTTAATGTATTCTACCTAGAGAAAACACAAGAAAACCATATCAATCATCATCATTCATCATCATGCTCAAGCTCGAGAGAGCAGAGAGAAAACAGTTTGTTACAACATTCTTACCAGAAAAGTTACTCTAAAGGGGTATGTATACAACATGACAAAAATCACAAAAGACCCCTAAAGTTTGTAAAGTACACAAAACTACCCTTGGTCTCCATAAGTTGGGTAATTTTTAGATTAGTTCTGAATTTTTTTTTGCTGATACCATGCACTGATGGCATATTGGCATGCACGTATCAAAACGGAATATTGAGCTCAATTCGATGAAAGAAAAATTAGAAATCATCGTGATTTCAGATTTGTGAGTCACATTTCGACCAAAAAAGATTTGTGAGTCACATTCTATAATTTCTATTTTAAATTCCAAAAGCCACGACACGAATGACTTTGGCCCAATATGCTAGCCCAATCCTTGGCCCATTTTTCACAGCCTCACCTTCTCTGAAAATCTGGAACTCTTCACCACCCAATTATTCGAAAAATCATTTCCTCTTCTAGCATCCGCAGCACCAAGAAGCCATCGACGGAACGTCAAAGATGGTGAGTTGCTTGCAGGTATCCATGGCTGCTTGCTCCGTACCGTCGTCGTCTTGTTCCTCGTCCTCTTCATCTCGGTCTATAAGACCTGGAATGATGAAGCCCGTGCGCTGTTCTTCGACCAGCTCGAAAATCCCAATGCCTCCTTTGAACCCTAACGATCCGTTTCTCAGGAAGCTCTCACTGGCCGCTGCCAATTCCCCTGAATCCTTTCTCGGACGAAAGTATGGCCCCGATATGCCCCCTTACTTGGACCTCTTCGAATCTCCCCAGCTCATGGCTTATCCTGCTCAGGTTTTTTTTGTTTCTCTCTTGTCTCGTTTCTTTTTAGTCGATTAGGTGAATTCATCGTGTTATTTTGATATGGAATTTATTATAAATCAAAGGCTGTTTTCTATCTGATTGGTCATGAGTTTAATTTATGATTTGCTTGGAAAATGGTGTGTTAGTCATATGTGGAAGTGTAATTGGCTGGTTTGGTATTTTGCTTTATTGTAAAAATGATATTATGAATTATATGCTCGAGTTTTGTAGTGTATTTAGAGTCTTAGAGTCTTAGACCCAGTTTTAAACTTTTAGCAGTATAGCTCTTGGATTGGATTGGTGTTATATACTTTCATAAATTAGCTGCCTTTGTTTAGAGTGTTTGTGATGCTCATTTTCAAGTTTGTGAGGATTCTGGGGGGTTGTGCATATTTATGAGCTGCTGCCTTCACATACTGAGCTTGATAAGAGTGACACATTACATGAGACTTTGTTTGATAATCAAGTGTCTAAAGGTATTATTTTGGAAGTAAGGAAATACATCCTATATCTTTGACCCTTGGTACTTGAATAAATCAATGGTGATAGAGTACTTACTGTTAATTAGATACTCTTGGAATTCTTTTTCTATGTGGCATCTCTATTGTACATCTTTTTTCCCTTGGTCTGATACTCATTCTAGCATTCAAAGCTCAGTGATAAAGAGACATGTTACTGTGTGTTTTAGTGACCAATAAATCTGGCAAGACTTTAGTATACAAACAGAGTAATGGCTTTCATTGAGAGTCTGAGGCCTAATGGACTTCTGGAAGTCTGGAACTGATGCTTGCATGTATCTGTAATTTACTTTAATCTGAAGCTTGGCCAGATTCTGCCTAGATGACTAGTCCTATGAATTTTTAAGGTTTGATTGAACTCTTTCATCTTGTCATACTATGATATTCATTGTCACTTTCTTGTATAAGGTGGAAAGATCCATGTCATATGGTGAACACAGGCCTAAAAGACCACCCCCAGATCTGCCTTCACTATTACTAAATGGGAGAATTGTCTATCTCGGCATGCCGGTATGTGTGTGCTGGAAATTTATACAGATTATGGCTCCCTTCATTCTTAAGGATATTATTTTCTATGTACAAGAACCTTTTGCTGATAGGTCATTACTGGATAATGAAAATTCATCCTTTGTGTTAATCTAGATGTCTACAATTATTGAAGGTCAGAAATAAGTAAAGAAACGACTGTCTTTTTGTAAAAACGGGAATAAACAACAAAGCAGAGGGCTCTAATGTATAGAAGATTTATTTTATTTATACCTGAAGTCAAAGTGACATGTGAAATTTTGGAAACATAGAAAAGGAAATAACAGAAAGAAGCTTTAATTATTTAAAGGTTTCTGTAAAAGAGGGTAGCTTAATATTTTTTTAGACAAAAATCTTAGTGCCCGCGAGTATACATTTCAATATTGTAATTATATTGATTGTACTGAACTTGCAGATGCAGTGAGCTTTTTATTGTATATCTAAATCCTCATTCTAATGAAAATACTCAGTAGCATAGATAAACTACTTTGTCACGCCACATAATTGTCAACAGTCACATTTTAGTTTTGCATGTAAGTCAATGACTTGAGATTTTTTTTCATCGTCTATTTTGTTTCCAGTTGGTTCCAGCAGTTACTGAGCTTATAATAGCTGAACTGATGTACCTGCAATATGTGGATGGCAAGGAACCAATTTATCTATACATCAATTCTACGGGAACAACTCGAGATGATGGTGAATCGGTGAGTCTCATTTAGTTTTCTTATGCTCCAGTAATCTCTTCCTTGTAATGCAGCTCCACTTGAAGTATTGAAACACCAATATACCTTTAAATTTGTGGTGTGGTATTTTATATTAATATATTTTACAATGTGTCTAACTTTCTATGTGTTGTAATAAATTAAATTGTGATCTTTGTTTGAATTGTTTTTTTTAATGTTAAATATTTATATTGTGAATATTAAATCGGTATTTTTCAGGTTGGAATGGAATATGAAGGTTTTGCTTTATATGATGCCATGATGCTGCTGTCAAATGAGGTGAAGTGCTTGACCGAGATAATTGCTTTCAAAAATAGCGTATTTCTGTTGCTGCACTCTGTGATCTTCGGTTTCTTGTTCTTTGATTTGCTATCTAGCTTTTTCTAAGATTTGATGCATTGGTGCATCTCTTTGCTTTTTCTAAACTCTTAGTATGTGCTTGGATTGCCTTAGACTCTGGCTTTTGGAAAAAGACTTTCTTTTCATTTGCTGTTCTTAAACAAAGGCCCATAAACCCGCACCAATCCCCATGTATATTTACAAAATTTTGTAAAATTGGCTCTAGCAAGCACAATATCCAAATTTTGGGTATTATGGAGTTATAGTTCAATGTATGCTGGGTGAAGATTTAGGACTAGGGAGCTTTATGTTCTGCTTTGCTTTTGTTCTTTGAGAACATGCAGATATACACAGTTGCTGTAGGGGCAGCCATTGGTCATGCATGCTTGCTTCTTGCTGCTGGAACTAAAGGGAAGCGATACATGATGCCTCATGCCAAAGGTAATTGCACTAAAGGGTTTTGTTATAGTTGTTACAACTCTCACTTTGATAAAGTAGCAAGCGAATAAGTAGCTTCTTTAACATACAGCCATGATTCAACAACCTCGTGCTCCCTCATCTGGGTTAATGCAGGCTAGTGATGTTCTTCTTCGAGCAAAAGAGGTTAGTTTTTGACATGCTTGGTTAGAGTTTTCATTTGAGTCTATCTGGATGGGGTCCGTTTCCTTCTTTATGCTCTTCATTTCTACTGCGACTATTTTAAACCATACTTTTGCCCGTTCATTAGGTCATTTGGAATTAGTTTCATGCTATCAATGCCTGTTTGTTAGACTTGTATGTTTTCAAAAAAAGATGCTAAACTACAGTATTCCAACGCTTCAGAATTAGTTTGCTCAACTATAATATTCCGTCTTTAGATTGTGCTTGGGTTTGTCTATCCTGATACTTCTGGAAATAGCCTGGTAATATTGCGTCTTTTTTATATGTATTTTACAATATTCTTTTTGCATGCATTTTATTTTCTTGTTTCTGATTACTGTCCACTGAAATATTAGAAGATAGGTGATGAAATCATGCTTGGGGGTACTGTTAAGGAATTGCCTGTAATGTTTTCTGTAGCCAGCTATGCATAAATATGATTGTTGTTGACCTTGCTCGATCTGCTGCTGCTAGTTCTAGGCCAATGTTTAATCACTTGGACAATGAATAACCTTGTCAACTAATTGCCTAATGAATTAGTCTTGCTTTTTGCTTACTGGCTGTTGGGGAGCTAGGGTGTCGTAGAGATACTTGGATTTGTTTGTTTGATTGAGGAACTCGAAGTCAGTGTTGGTCCTGTACTTGTTTATATCAGGGCTGTTTTACAAAATAAGCCATTCAAGATTGATGGTAAATTAGAATTATTATTTATAAGTAGATGGATTTCGGGAAATTTAGAAAAATATTTGGTGGCAAACTGAGAAGGATTAAAACTTATGGCTTGTGAGTGAACTTTTACAAAATTACTTTTTTTTTTTTGTGATTGTATGTATTGCTTTGAATGTGTTAGACATGTGGTGGCGGTGAATGTTAAACCGCAAATGTTGTAACTTGTAAGATATTCATTGTTTCGGAAAAGGATTTGACAAGTGTGAAAATAGTAAAATTATTAGTATTGAAAATATCTTTGAGAGGCATGCTGGAGTAAACCTTGAGCATCAGAGGCTAATTGGTTACTAACCAATGCCTTTTCAGGTTATTAAAAACAGGGACACATTCGTAGATCTTATGGCAAAGCACACTGGAAATGTAAGTTTGATTTGTTCTCTGACATTTTCAGTTGAGAATTGGTTTAGCGCCTTGAAATTTTCAGTCTGACGTCTAGTGTGTGATCAGTCCAAAGAAACAGTTGCTCAGAAGATGAGACGGCCATTTTATATGAACTCTGTTAAAGCTAGAGAATTTGGTGTGATAGACAAGGTACACAGGCCTTTCTAACCCCACGTACATTCCTGTTGACATTTCAGTTTTTAGTTTTTTTATTGCCAGTGTACTCAAAATTAATTATGTGGGAAATTTTCCTGTGCAGATTCTCTGGCGTGGACAGGAGCAGATGATGTCTGATGTTGCTCCACCTGAGTACTGGGACAAAAATGCTAATATTAGAGAACTTGATCCAATGTGATTACTTTTGTCCAGTGCAGTATCAAGTCCACTTCGTGTAAGTAATAAATGTGCTAATCTTTGGAGTATTTTTTTCGCCGTCTGATCATGCCCAAGGTGCTGCTATGACTGAAACTATTTCACATTTTAGGATGTCAAAACATTTGAAATGTTTGTTTGGCGCAACATTATATTGCGCCAAACGAACCCTAAAATGAGTCAAGTAAAGTATCTTGTTTAGCATTAAATTTCTTGTTGGGGCCCATCCCTCTAAGAGTCTAAGATGGCGTTTCAATCTTGCAATGCAGACTAATTAGCAGATCCCTTCCAATGCCCGGATAGCATATTCAGTATTTCGCCAGGGTGAATTCAGATGCAGCCTTTGGCGGGAAAGGTGTTGGCAGGAATAAAATTGGATTGAAGATGGAGTAGATACATTTGAACCAAGGGGTATGTGTGGGTGTATTAACATCACGGATTGGGCCACTCGATACCCTAAACTTGATCGTTGAAGCAAAATATGCAGGCAAAATACTTGTGCATATATTATTGTTGCTATACTTAAGTTTTGGGACAATGCACCATTATTTCATATGATTTAGGGTTTCAATCTCATGCGATTTAGTTCAATTCAAGCTAGAGATGAACTTATGTTTGTTCTTCCAAGTAAATTTCTGTGTTTGGTGTAGCACAGGCGGATTGGCTTGGGTGGAAGAGTAGCCTTTGCATGCGTATATTTTTTTCTTTAATTAATAGAGCCATTTTTTTTTTTTATTTTGGGTCAAAGGGGGAAGAACAGCCCCAGAAAAAACAAGCAAAAGGTTCCTAATTAGTTAATAAGCGAGGGTGACTCCTTCCTTCTGTGTCTTCAGCGAGAGGGCGTAGGACCACCTCCGGAGGGTCAGAAAGCTGGTGGAGCCCCAGGGGAAAGGAGGCAGCAGCTCTAGCAAGGGTGTTGGCCACGGAATTTGCCTCTAAAGACATGTTAGAGTCGGACAGTCCAATGCCGACTTAGGATCTCACGGCAGAGAGCGATCAAAACAGAGAGGGGGTGGCAAGCAGGAGGTGGGTGGTGGATCAGATTGATAGCCTGGAGGGAGTCCGACTCGACCTGAACGTTACGATAACCATTATCCCAAGCGATGTTGATTCCATGAAAGATTGCCAGTATCTCGGCTTTGAGAACAGAACAACACCCAATATTAATGACATACCCACGGACCCAGCCACCACCGGCATCTCTAAAGACCCCCGCCGCCATAGCCTGGTCCTCAGAATTGACCGCGCCATCCGTATTAATTTTTATCGTTCCATCTGGGGGCTTTAACCAAGCAATCATTCTCAAATCTTGGTTGTGCCTCCTGATGTTGTCGATTTTTTTCTGCCACGCCGCTTGGTATTCTTTGGTGTGTTCGATCACAAATCCGGCCGCATTTGAGGGAAGGTTCGAATTGGCAAAGATTCGCTCATTCCTCCATCTCCAAGTCCACCAAAGGGCATTGTCAAAGACCGCAGGCCATTGGACGTCTCCATCACACTTAGTCGTGGACAGTAGGTTCTTTCTCATCCAACCTGCAAAGGAAAGTTGGAAGAAATCAGTCAAATCATGGGGGTAATTAATTTGTATCCACATACTTGCAATGATGGGCAGTCCCTAAAGATATGATCCATGGTTTCTGGATGGGTGCGACAAATAAGGCAGTTGTCGTCTTGCGTTAGGTGCCTTCTTTGCCTCTCGGTGTTGGTGAGAACGCTGCCCCGAATCGCAAGCCAAATGAAGGTCTTCACTTTCTCCGGTACTCTAATACTCCAAATTGCCCTGAAGGTGTTGTCGTCATTCCACATGGGGCGGCCACCTCTGATGACATTAAAATAGGCGGGGGCGACTGAGTAGCTTCCAGACTTGGTAAATCTCTAGCTGAGCGTGTCCTGGACATTGGGATCTTTCCTGACCGTCATGGCCGCAATCCTAAGCCGATATTTGATCGATAAAAGATCAGCCAGAACATCCCATTTCCAGCCTAAATCGCTCGTCCATTAGGCCTTCACCGGGTCCTCCCAGCGATCCACGCAAATCGTGGTTAAAGCCACATCCGCGAGTCGAACGTCATCAATCCAAGGATCAATCTAGAATCTGATTGTGTCTCCATTACCTAGGATCCAACAGCACCCTTTGGCGATCGTGTTGCGAATTCCGTGTTGTATGCCTTTCCAGACCGCAGACGAAGAAGGACTCTGAGCTCCGGATTCACGGATGTACTTGGTTCTAATCACCTCGGCCCAAAGGCTGTTCGCTTGGTCGATGAATCTCCAACTTAGCTTCCCAATGATAGCCTGGTTAAGAGCGCTCATGGGGCGAATACCTAGACCCCCGACACTCTTCGGCATGCATACATCAGTCCAGGCCACCAGATGGATGCGTTTCCTACTTTCGCACCCATTCCATATGAAATTCCGGACTACACGGTCAATGCGGTCGCAAGTATCCTTGGGAAGAAGCACCGTAGCCATCGTAAAGACCGGGATGGATGTTAGAACCGATTTTGCGAGCGTGATCCAACCTGCAAGGGAGAGGAACTTACCCTTCCAAGAGGCAAGTCGAGCGCTGACTTTATCCACAAGAGGCTTGAAGGTTTCCTTGGTAATCTTCCTATGAAGTATGGGCATGCCGAGGTAGCTTCCAAGAATGGAGGTGACTTCGAAACTGCTTTCACATCGGAGGCCTTCAATGAGGTCGTTCCCCATATTTTTGGACACAAAGAGCTTGGATTTGGTAGTGTTGACTTTTTGACCCGAGTGCTCGCAGAAGATCTCAAGCAGCTCATTGATTTTCTTGATTTGCGCAATAGAGGCTTCGGCGACGAGGACGATATCGTCCGCAAAGAAGAGATGGGAGATCTTCGGTCCATTCCTAGCGAGCTATATCGGTTTTCACTCGCCTTGAGCAACGACCGCTTGAATCATTTGGCTTAGTCTTTCCATGCAAAGGATGAAGAGATAGGGTGAAATTGGGTTGCCTTGCCGGATTCCCCGAGACGGTTGGAAGGGTTCCGTGAGCTCACCATTCCATAGGATTCTCATGGAGGAGATGCTGATGGATTCATTGATCCAAGTAGTCCAGGAGTCGGGGAAGCCAGCATCCCGGATCGTATCTACTATAAAGTCCCACCGGATGCGGTCATAGGCCTTTTCTAGGTCGATCTTTAAAAGCATCCATCCCCTTTTCCCTTTCTTGCGTCGCATAGAGTGGACAATTTCATGTGCAATAATGACGTTGCCCGATATGAGTCTCCCCGGCAAGAAGCTACTTTGCATCGGGCTGATAATATCTGTGAGGATCGGTCTTATTCTGTTAACCAAGATCTTAGTGATGGTTTTGTAGATGACATTGCATAGACTGATAGGTCGGTATTGTTTGATGCTCTCCGGTTTGGTGACCTTGGCAATAAGAACAATGAGAGTCTCATTGATCCCCCTTGGAAGTCTGCTGGTGGAGAAGAATTCTTGGATGAATTTGATAGTGGAGGACCACACACAGCTCCAACAGTTTTGGAAGAAGCATGGTTGGAATCCATCCGATCTCGGGGCCTATAAGGCGCCCATTTGTTTAATGGCGATGGTGATTTCACTATCCGAAATGGGGTTGGTCAGAGATTCCCAGCATTCACGAGGGATTGGTGGAAAAGCTCCCTTGATGACTCCCGAGAAATAATTTTCCGGGTCCGAATTTGTATACAAGCCCTTGAAGTAATCCACAACAAGTTTCTCCATGGTTTTATTGTCGGTGATTACAGCCCCATTTTCATTGCGCAGGGCCTCAATACGGTTCCGCTGTCTACGGACTAGAGTAGAAATATGGAAGAACTTGGTATTGCGGTCTCCCGATTGTAGCCAATCCTCTCGAGATTTCTGAAGCCACAAGAGTTCCTCCTGCTCGAGTACTTTATATAATTCAGTTTGGAGGAATTTTTCAATCTCTAACAAGGGATATTTAATGCGGGAAGAGAGAGCTTTTTGGACTCCTGCGAGGCGGGCTTGAATTTGATTCTTCCTAGTGTGAATGTTGCCAAATGTCTTAACATTCCACTTGATTAAGAACTCCTTCAGAGAATTTAATTCAGTTGGGGTATCCACGTTGTTATCCCAATTGCTTTGAACAACTTCCTGGAAATTGTCATGGGTGAACCACACGGCTTCAAACGGGAAGGGCCGGCGTCTGGGTTTATTATCCTTGGCCTTCTCAAATTGGAGGAGAATAGGGGCATGGTCAGAGCCAAAGACGGGCAGATGGCGGACTGAAGCATCCGGCCAGTCGATCCTAGCAACGGCCTTTATGAGGACTCTGTCAAGTCTCTTAGCTTTGTATGTTTGTGGTGTGTTTCCAGTGGACCAAGTAAAGGTAGTGCCGGTGAACCCCATATCCAGCAGGCTGCAGCGGTCCACCATCTCTTGGAATCTGTCAAAGTCAACCGAAAGTCTGTTCATCGTGCCTTTACTCTCCTAGGGGCGAAGCATCGAGTTGAAGTCACCCCCTATGAATGTCGCTCCAGTGGTTCTTCTGATAACTCCCTGCAATTCCACCAAAAAATTCACTCTATTAGTCCATTCGGAGGTGCATACACAACGATCATATTGAAGACTTTACCATATTTGGAGACTTTAGCGTGAATGAAACGATCGTAGAGTTGGACTACTTGAAGATCCACATTGTTGCCATTCCACAACAGCCAAATCCCCCCCGCGTAGCCAATCGCTTCGATTCGGGCGTTGTTGGTGAGTTTAATATTTCTGCACACATGCTCAGCTTGTTGTCCCGAGATTTTAGGCTCTATGATGGCAAGAATATCAGTAGCATGTTGCTTGATTTGGTATCGGATGGCTCTACGGAACCCATCACTACCGGCTCCGCGACAATTCCATAGCATGACGTTCATCATGGCTAAGGTTTGAGCGTGTGCGGGGGAGCCGGGTGGTCAAGGATGCGTCGGGGTGGGGTTGCGCATATTTGAAGGTTAGGATATTTGGGTTTGGTAGAGGTTTTTTTGAGTGCTTGTTGAGAGATTTGGAGTTTTTTTTTATCACTGAAAAAAGTACATAATTAAGGGTTTGACAACACATTTTTCAGTAATAATTTGTCTCCCTCCGTTACATAATATTTGTCATTTTAGCCTTGTTTTTTGTTACAAGATGTTTGTCATTTTAAACTTTTTGTCATGTACTTCACAATTATGCCCTTGTGTTTATTGCTACTTTTTAATTAATGAGGGAAGATTTATTAGTAGTAGTATTGGAAAATAAAATAAAATATAATAATAAATAGGGTCATATATGTCAATTTGCTATTTTTCTTAATAAGTGTGAAATGATCTAAAATGACAAATATTTTGTAACGAAGGGAGTGAAGAAGTTCTTTGGAGTTTTTTTTTGATAATACAAGGCAAACATCAGGTTACCAGTACATTACAGGGCCAATCTAAATCATCATTGCGGATGATCTTAAGAAATTCCACAACAATAGGACACTGACTAACATTGAGACTTAATCGATCTAACGATAACTCATTACAACCTGACAGTTATTGCGCTTGAAGGGCAAACTGTTGAAGGATGGGAGTTAAGACGAATCTTCTTGCAATAAAATTTGTTGCACTGTTACATTCCCTGTAGCAATGAAAGATTAAAATATTCGCAATAGCATTAAGCAAAGAATTGATATCTTGGACTATTGAAAAAATTTCCCAAGGTATTTTCCAAACTCTTTTGATGTAATTAATAAGAGACAAATTATCTCCTTCAATAATGACATGAGAAAACTTAGACGCGACCACAAACTGAAGACCAAACAGAAGAGAAAACGCTTCAGCTTGTAAGACGCTCGTAGACGAAATCTTTTTCCTATCCAAACCCAAAATTTTACTTTTATGATCTCGTGCAATAAAGCTTGCAAAGGTTTTTGAATTCTGTTTTTTTGAAGCATCAAAATTTAATTTTATCCAGTTCGGGGGGTGGGGGGTGGGTTAATCCAGGTTAAATTATTGCGTCTTTTCCTGATAGAAGAATTCTTTGGCACAATCAGATTGGCCGAGTTCCATTGTAGATATTGTGAGAACGCTAGACTGTCTGGAAGCAAATTAGAAGTAATCCTTGAAGGATTAAAAATAATCGCGTTCCTATGATACCAAACATACCACCAAAGAAAGCACAATTGTAAAGAGTTAACATTTGATTTCAGAGTCATATGCAAGTTATCCACAAAATCACCAGTTGACTGAATAGAAAACGCAAAGTTTAATTTAGCTCCTAAGTTAGAAATCAATTTATGAGAGAAAGGGCAATAAAAGAATAAATGGTTAACCGTTTCAATATCGTTTTGACACAACGCACACTAGTTCGGAACCCTATTAACAAACCTATTTAACCGCTCCGTTGTGGGTAGGCAATCAGAACAAGCTTTCCAAAGAAAAGATTTAATTTTAGGTGGAATGTTAAGCTTTCAAATCCACCCATACCCTACCAGAGGTCTAGATGGAGAATTCAGCAACGACGTTGTTGATTTAACCGAGAAGCAACCATCAGCTTCTGGGATCCAAATAAGATGGTCCTCCGCACCAGACGTCGGAATACGAATTTGAAGGATAAGTCCAATAATATTCATTGGATGAATACGAGAAAGAGCTGGAATATCCCAAGTTAAGTTTTGTAAAATAAAGTTCGAAACTCGAAGCACGGGATTGACATTGTCATAATAAGTTGTGAGGTCAAAGTTTTTGATCCATATGTCAGTCCAGAACCTAATATTATTGCCATTTCCAACCATCCAGCGAATTCCCTTTGAGAAGGGTTGGCGAATACTAAGAAGGCGGCCAAACTGCCAAGAAGTAGTAGAAGAAGGTTTTTTTTGATATTGCAGCAGGGATCCAAAACCAAGATATTTTTCGGTAACAATCCGAACCCAAATATTCGACGGTTGAGTCATGATTTTCCATAATAACTTCATTTGAAGAGCCGAATTATTAGCCTGTGCCGAGCGCAAACCCAAACCACCCTCCGATTTCGGACTGCAAATTTTATCCCAACTAATTAACGGATGGTAGTTGGGTGTAAATTTGTTCCAGAAGAAGTTTTTGTTGACCTTGTCTATTTCCTCCCAAACCCCTCGCGGCAGGAGGAAAGATTGCATAAGGTAATTAACACGACCCATGAGATTTGACTGAATGAGAACCACCCGGCCAGCTTGGGAGATAGAATTTGCCTTCCATTGAGACAGTTGTTTCTTTAAGTTTGAAATCGATTCTGTAAAAATATTGTTCTGCACTCTGCCTTTTAAAATTGGAATACCCAGATATTTTTCCATTGAGGAGGTTATTTGGATATTAAGAATACTTGCCAGAGAAGTTGCAAGAGGCTGAGAGACATTTGTAGAGACCTGAAAAGTGCTTTTATGAAAATTAATTGATAATCCAGAAATTTTTGTAAAGATTTCAAGTTGCTGTTTAATAAAATGTGTAGCCTCTGCCAAAATGAGGGTATCATCCGCAAAACAAAGAAAAGGGAGACACACCCCATTTTTTACAAGTTGGATACCCACCCTACGCTTAGTCTGTAAAGATTCTTGATGTAAGGTTCTTGCTAAATATTCCATAGCTATAACAAAGATGAAGGGAGCAATTGGGTCACCCTGACGGATTCCACACGAGGGCTTAAACTCATGACCTGGAGCATTATTAACTAGGACTGACAACGAAGACGTCGAAATACAAGTCATTACCAAATCAACCCATTTTATATTAAAACCGAATTTAAGGAGAATGAGTCTTATAAAATTCCAGTCCAATTTGTCATAAGCCTTTTCCATATCTAACTTTAAAGCCATCCAGCCCAACCTACTCTTTTTCTTCTTGTGAAAAGAATGAAAGACCTCATGAGCAATTAGGATATTGTCATGGATCAAACGGCCTTTGACAAAGGCACCTTGTAAGGGGTGAATAATCCGAGGAAGAATATCAGCTAACCGAAACGAAAGAATTTTAGTGATGGTTTTTGTACACAGTATTACAAAGACTAATAGGTCTGTAATGGTTAATTGTAGTTGGGTGATCGTTTTTAGGGATAAGAGCAATAAAAGATTTATTTATCGAGGTCAACATATGGCCAGAATGGAAAAACGCATTAACCGCAAGGCAAACCAATGTGCCAACCAAGGGCCAAAAATGTTGAAAGAACTCCTCCGGAAAACCATCCGGGCATGGAGATTTGTCAGCTGCAACATCAAATATAGCATGTTTAATTTCGACTTCAGATGGAGAGCGACACAGAATGTCATTTTCCACTGAAGAAACTAGAGAAGGAATAATTAGGAGATCATTAAGAGACGCATTACACGAACCATTCTTCTGAAAACGAGAATTCAATTCATTCGAGATTGCAACCGAGATAGCATGATGGTCAAAAAGAACAACCCCTTCAAGAGAAGTGAAGGAATTAATCTTTTGTTTATAAGAACGAATTTGAGAAACAGATTGAAAGTATTTCGTATTTTGGTCCATGTTTTGCAAGTGTGTTGTTTTAGCCCTCTGTTGCCAAAAATCATGTTGAAATTGTAACAAGGCTTTGTAAGTTTTCAGATGTCGAAATAGTTTAGAGCGGATAGACGAATTCCGAGTATCTAACAAAAGAGCAGCATGAAGCCCATCTAAAGTTTGAGAAGACTTTTTTAGTTGTTCATAATTGTTGTTGGTATTATGTTTGGCCCACTTTTTCGAGTATTATTTTAATAGATATAACTTCTGGTGTAACCGGAACATACAAGAACCCGTCAAGTTATAGCGCCAAACTTTTTTAACTAGATTTGAGTACCATCCTTTCTCAACCGTCCTTTTGGTGTAACCGGAACATACAAGAACCATCCTTTCTCAAAACGAAAAGGAAATTTAAGAAATTGATCTACAGATCCCAGAGCAAACGAAATAAGAGAATAATCTGAGGTAGTGAAAGTGTGGTGACGAACCACAATATTTGGGAACATAGTTGTCAACTCTTCGTGGATCAACACACGGTCTAACTTTTCAAAAATAGTTTCCATAGAGTTACGCCAAGTAAACGAAAAACCCGAGGTATTCGCATTTAGAAGGCCCAAACTGCTTTGGAAATTAAGTAACTGGGTAAAATGAGAAGACATTGACACACACCCTCCGACTTTGTCAGAAGGACTAAAAAGCTCGTTAAGGTCCCCAATTACAAAAAATGGCCCCGAAAGATTTGATAACTCAGTTATGAGAGAGACCCAAAATCGAGTTTTCTCACTCTCTCGGGAGGGCGCATAAACAAGAACTATGAACAAGGTAATATTCTGAATAGGCAATTTTAAAATAACTAGATTTAACGAAATGGAGTATATTGTTAACAACCTAGATAACAGATTATGATTTATTAGAATCCATAAGCCACCTTTTGTTCCCACCGAAGGGGAACAAATGGAGTCATGAAATCCAGCCTTTCGGACCAAATTTATCAAAGGAGGATTTTCAGATTTAGTTTCTGCTAAACACAAAATGTTCAATTTTTTTTTCTTAAGAAACCAACTTCTTCCCAGAAATTGTTTTGACGGACTCCTCTAACGTTCCAATAGGCGATATTCATAAAAAAGGTTGGTAGGATAAAATGTCATAATAAGTTTCAAAGGAAAGCAAGTAGTCAAAAGATAATATTATACAGCAGGTGTTCAACGCACACCAACAGCAAACACGACTCCAAAGCTAGCCACAAACACACAAACAAGCACCAAGCAAACAACCAACAACACACAAACTAAAAAGGGCACAGGCGCCCATGAAAAGGCTGACGCAGCAGCAAGGAACCCAACAAGCAAACCCAACAACAACCAACAGAAAGAACAAAACAACAACCCCATCCAGCAACCCAACCCAAAACCAACAAACCAAGTTTCAAAAGGACCCCAAACAGCAAGCAGGGGAGAGCTAATCATTCTTCATTCTTGTTTTTCCCCCAAGCTCTTGATTTCCTTGGTTTTTTCGGAGCAGCAGGTTTAGTAGTTTCAGCAAGAGCATCATTGTCCTTTCTTTTAGAAGACTCTGAGTTACTATCACCCCCTGACTTAATCTCAATAGCATCCATTTGAATTCTCAGGCGAGAGTTAGTTGACTCAGACCCTCTCTCGATACCAGTCATACCAACTGCAGGGATCAATGGATCAGCCATGGGAGAATTTCCCATGGTCAATCCACCAGTCAGCAAGGTAGAGGCACCAAGGTGAGGGGTAATCATCATAGTCTCAATATTTGGCACATCAAAAGAAGATAACACATAAGCCAACTGTTCCCTAGCATGCATCATCATAACAAGATCAGCAAGAACAGTCGGGTCAAGATTGCAAAGCATCTCAAGTGTCTTAATGGGGTTCAGAGGTGGTAGGGTACAAATAGGAGTCAAAGCAGTAGTACCAACAGGAATATTGGGCACATTCTGCACAACCATTCCTTTCCCTTTTAAGTTTGCAGCAGTTAAAGGACCCACCACATTAGATCGAACAAAAGTAGAGCCAACAGGAGCTTTAGCATGGCTATTTTTAGGGTCAAAGTGGCCCAAAAATTTGTTTTTGGTTTGCTCCACAAGGGCTGCATCAACTGGATTGTCATCAACTACAATTTTAAGCCTTCTAGGCTGGATGTTATTCAAGGGACAGTTATCAAATGAGTGGCATCCCCAGAGCACCCACAGCCTGGTGAGAAATTTTCATACCAAACCTTCATGTTTAAAGGGGAATTATCATGAGCTAGGATCTTAACACAGTGACTCGACTAAAGTCGTTGTGCCGAGATCAAAAATAAATTACCCAAAATTACAAACTAGTATAGCATGCAAGTAAGGGGTCGAACCCAAGAGAATCAGTGCTTCCAAACAATCAGCAAAGATAGGGGTTTTGAGATTTAAGCAAGCAAACAGATTAAAGTTTCAAATCAATTAAAGGAAAGCAGAGTTCATTCAATCAATTCCACCTTTTAAATCCTTCGATCATCGATTCATCCACTTTTCTATATTTCCCAGGTTAATTCCAATCCTTATTAAGATTTCCGCTTGTCCACGGTCCAAGAGAAACTATGATATGAACAAGGACGCTTAATTCAAATCATGTAATACATTAAGGATAATAGGAAATCAAATCATGCAATCAAACAACGAGTCTCATGCATAAAATAACCATTAAACACTCTTTCTCAATTCCAGTCCACGGTCCTGGAAAAGAGTTGTTTCAAGGATAAATAAGATTGCACAGACAACAATCAAACCTAATCCAAACAGTAGATCTAAGTCAATCAAACAAGGTGATCAGGCTCATAAAATCAAACATAGATCATGGAATTAAAACAAAGAGTTTTGATATTAACCAGAGGATAGAAAAGCTACCAGAATCTCACGAATTCAATAAAAGGCTTCCTTGATTAAACAAACTCCAAGGAAGATTAGTTCTCCATAGAAACTGAATAAAAACTAGATTAAACTGAAAAGTATGCTCTCAAAGTAGTCTCCCCAAACTGAATACGAAAAATAGGTATAAATGCTAGAAACATTTGAATAAAACTAAATACTAAAGATATAATAAAAGCATAGGATAAAATAAACGATTCCGCGCCCGCCAAAATGCTGTCAGAAGACCCGCGACCGCGGGTTGAGACCCGCACCCGCGGTGAGTGTCGATTCCGCGAGGGCTGAGACGTAGGTGGACCCGCGACTGCGGTGTTGGACCCGCGCTCGAGGGTTTCTGTTTCCGCACCGACTCGGTTTTATTTTATCTTATATTTTATTATATCTTTAGGTTATTTCGGATATTGTTTCCAGTATTTAAGCTTAGTTTTCGTATTCAGTTGGGGGAGTTCGGCTTTTGGAGACTACTTTTATTTTTAACCTAGTTTTTATTTCTATTATGGAGAACTAATCTTCCTTGGAGTCTGTTTGATCAAGGAAGCGTTTTTATTGAATTCGTGAGATTCTGGTAACTTTTCTATCCTTTGGTTAATATCAAAACTCTTGTTTTTAATTATATGATCTATGTTTGATTTTATGAGCCTGGTCAACTTGTTTGATTGACTTAGATCTACTGTTTGGATTAGGTTTGATTGTTGTATGTGCAATATTATTTATCCTTGAAACAACTCTTTTCCGAGGCTATGGACTGGAATTGAGAAAGAGTATTTGATGGTTGTTTTATGCATGAGACTCGTTGTTTGATTGCATGAATTGATTTCCTATTATCCTTAATACTTTGCATGATTTGAATTAAGCGTCCTTGTTCATATCATAGTTTCGCTTGGACCGTGGATAAGCGGAAATCTTTTATAAGGATTGGAATTAACCTAGGAATTATAGAAAAGTGGACGAATCGATGATCTAATGATTAAAAAGGTGGAATTGATTGAATGAACTCTTCTTTCCTTCTATTGTTTTGAAACCTAATTTTGTTGCTTGCTTAAACGCAAAACCTTTGCTTTTGTTCTTTGCTGATTATTCAGAATACTGATTCTCTTGGGTTCGATCCCTTACTTGCATGCTATACTTGGTTTGTAATTTAGGGTAATTTATTTTTGATCTCGGCACAACGACTTTAGTCGAGTCAAATTTTGGCGCCGTTGCCGGGGAATGTGTTTTACTTTTCTGGTAAATCGGCGTTTCTAAAGACCCGCGCTCGCGGCTCGAAGCCCGCGCCCGCGGTCGGACCCGCGCTCGCGGTTTGAAACCCGCGCTCGCGGCCTTTTTTCGTTCCAGAAAACTCCGAATCTGGTAAGAACCTATCTTATGGTTCTTACCCGTTCTACTGATAATTCGCTTGTTGTTCTTTTGATCCAGAAATTAACAGGACTCTCTGAGAGAGCTAAGACGTCAAGTTCAAGCTCGAGTCCTAGGCATTCAGTTTGATCCAGTAACATCTTCTTCTTCTTCCTCATCTGATTCAGAGGTTGAAGAACAGTTTGTAACAATGGCAGATCGTACTATTAGGCAACTGACTGCGCCGAATCTACAACAACAACAGCTTGGTCTTCAATTTCCCGCTCTAGGGGAAGGTGTGAAGTTTGAGCTTAAGTCTGGTCTTCTCCATTATTTGCCTAAGTTCCATGGATTGAGTGGAGAGGATCCGAACAAGCACCTTACAGAGTTCCATTCTGTCTGTTTAGGAATGAAGCCGCTGATGTGACTGAAGATCAGCTTATGTTGAGGGCTTTTCAATTTTCTTTAGTTGACGCATCTAAGGAATGGTTGTTGTATTTAGCACTTGAGACGATTACTACTTGGGCTCAGATGAAGGGTGCTTTTCTGGAGAAATATTTCCCTGCTGCCAAGCAAACATCAATCAAAAAGCAGCTGAGCAGTTTGGAGCAGGGTGATGATGAGAATCTGTATGAATATTATGAGCGTTACAAGAGGCTCATAGCCAGCTGTCCCTATCATGGCTATTCTGATAAAGATATGATTTGCTATATAATTGAAGGGCTCTGTGATGCTGATAAGCGCCTGATGAATGCGTCATGTGGAGGTTCTTATGAGAATCCCACTCCTAGGCAAGCGTTTGAAAAGTTGGAGACTCTAGCTGAGCAATGCAGGAACCAGAGCCAGAGGTCCAACAGTAGGTTTGTAAACTCTGTGAATGATTCCCTGAATGCTGAAGTAAGGGAGTTAAAGGCTATGATGAAGCAACTGTTGGTAGGTAATGGAGCTTCAAGTTCAAGGGCTTGAGGAATCTGTGGTGAAACAGACCATCCTTTTGATGCATGCCCTATCATGCAAGAGCCAGCAGCTGATGTCAACGTTGTTGGGAACTATGATCAAGCAAGGCCCCGGAATGACCCATATTCAAACACATACAATCCGGGGTAGGCGAACCATCCTAACTTTAGATGGAATCAACAACCTCAATAGCCTTTTCCACAACAAGGAGGTCAGCCCAACTATGTTCCCAGGCCTAATTATGTGCCAAGGCCCCAAGTTCATCATGAAAATCCCACTATTATCACTCAACTCATGAAGGACAATCAAGAGAATAAGGATGCAGTGAAACATCTTGAAAATCAATTGAACCAAGTTGCAACCAGCCTTAGTCGCTTAGAAGCCAGAGACTCGGGGAAACTTCCATCTCAGACCATTAACCCAAGGGAGAATGTGAGTGCCATCACATTGAGGAGTGGGAAAGAGCTGAATAACGAAATCCCAGCCAACGGAAACCAACCGAGCTCGCAGGAGGACAACCCCGATCGTGGTACAAAAAACGAGGTTGAATTTGAGAGTCAGCCAGAACCCGCGACCGCGGAGTCAAACTGCGACCGCGGTCAAACCGCGCCCGCGGGTCCCCACCGAGCTTGCGGGTCCCTCCTCCGACATATTCAGATCCTTATGTTCGGCTTTCGTTTCCTCCCATGGCTTCACAAAAGCCCGTTCCATCATTTCCTGAGGCACTGAAGGACACTCGGAGACCAGCCAACGACAAGGAAATTTTCGAAACCTTCTCTAAGTGTGAGGTAAATGTCCCTTTGTTTAAACTTGTTCAAAGTATTCCTCGTTTTGCTACGTTTCTGAAAGAATTATGTAATATTAAGAGGAAACAAAAAGAGAAGGGGAAGGTTACGAAAGTAAATCTTGTTGAAAATATATCTTCCATGCTTCAAAGGCAATTGCCTAAGAAGTATGGGGATCCCGGGAGGTTTACTATTCCCGTTACTATTGGTGAGACAAAAATTGAGCATTCTATGCTTGATTTGGGAACATCTATAAATGTCATGCCACTTAGCATATTTGAGAGGTTAGGTCTAGCGCCATTACAGGATTCAAATATTACTATTGAACTGGTTGATCACTCTAATGTGCATCCGAAAGGATTTGTGGAAGATGTTTTAGTGCAGGTAGACGGCTTAATTTTCCCGACGGACTTTTATGTCCTGGAAATTGGTAAGGGGAGATACGACCCTGTTTTACTGTTGGGTAATTCGCCGTGATTGATGTTTCAAAGGGCCTATTATCCATGGCACATGAACGGAAAAAGGTCCAGTTTCAATTAGATGAGGACCCATTTTGAGCTATAAAAAGACGTCGAGCCAACGACGTTAAACAAAGGCGCGCTGCTCGGGAGGCAACCCGAGGTAAGTTTTTCTTTTCTTTTCTTTTTGTTCTTTTAATTTTTATTTTTAGTTTAGTTTTGGTTTTGTCGGGCTAACTTGCAAGTTAATATTTCATATCTCGAAGACAGTGCAAGCCGAGGCGAGGACCCGAGTCCGCGGCTGGACCCGCACTCGCGGGTCTGCCCTGACGAAATCCAGTTTTTGTTTTTCGGATAAAATAAAAAAATTAAAAATAAATAAAAATAAAAGGTTTTCAGGTGAAACCCCCGAAATAAAAGGTTTTCGGGTGAAACCCCGGGGAAATCTGTACGCCCGTGGTCATCCTCAAGTATGGGGGAATCTTTAGTTTCAAGGTTCGTACTACATTAATGCTTAAGGCGAGATTCAGAGTCCGTTCGTGAGTTCGTGTTCACTGTTGTTGATCGTGTTTTCTGTTGTCACTTCAAACCGCGTTTGCGGTATGTGCCCAGAATCAACCATGTTTTTTCGCGATCGGAGCACCCGCGCCCGCGGCTTGGCCACCGCACCCGCGGTTTTTTCCTAACGATGGACTGTCTGGAGATTTCTAAGCTACACATTCACGCCTTTGAAGAGTTCTTCCGTTCCGTTGCTTCTTTCGTATGTGAGTCTTCTGATTTTCTTCTTCTATGCTTAATTCCTTTCTCTTTACTTCATTGAGGACAATGAAGGATTTAAGTATGGGGGAGGAAGTACTTGCTACGCATATCATAGATAGTTGTTTTTCAGTTTATTTTTCTGCTATTTTTATGGGATTTTTGTTCCATGTTTAGTATAGAGAAAATTTGAAGAAAATTTAAAAAATAAAAATAAAAATAAAAATAAAAAATAAAAAATGAAAAAGCCATAAAAAATTTGAGAAAAAGGCATACAAAATCCTTGGATGAGCTGAAAACCCGAAAGGGCGGCTCAGGTAATAAGGAGGTAACCCGGACCAGCATTAGGCTAGGGTAATATGAGGTTTATGAGAGATGTGAGTATATGTGAGCACATCTATAAGAAAAATGAAATGAGTGATTAGGTGAAAACCCGAAAGGGCGCCTAAGTAGAATTGAGTGGAAAAATTGGAGTGTTTAGGATTTCATTCTACTTTGGGGCTTGGGGATTACATTTTAGATGCCGAGTAGATCCTAGGATGCTCTACAAATTTTAGAGCTTGAGAGTTGATTTTTATATGTGTTCTGGTGAGGTGTGTGCTTGAGCTATCATGTTGTTGCTCATTATTTCTCTATTTTGGGTTCGGGTTGGTGAGGTGAGAGATTTTTATCTTCCCTTGTACTATGCTGTAAACCTTGTTAGGATTTCTTGTTAGATTTATTTTGAGCTTACTCGAGGACGAGCAAGGTTTAAGTATGGGGGAATTTGATATGCTCTTTTTAGTATAGGTTAACTCTTGTATTTTAGGCATGATTTGAGTGTGTTTAGGTTAGTTTTTTAGCATAATTGTAAAATGAATACCGAAGACACGATTTGAAGAATTGCAAGAGTTTTGAAGACAAGTGTTGATTTGGAGTTGTTTTGACGCCATTTTCTTGTGACGCATCGTTCGGGAGCTACGGTGATCGGATGAAGCTGAATTTGGTATCATTGGAAAGCTAACTCGAAGAGCTACAATTCATGTTTGTACAGCAAGTTCAAATTTAAAATCTAAGTGGGTCAAAACCACCTCCGAAGTTGACACCAAAATGCTGTTAGAAGACCCGCGCCCGCGGTGAGTGCCGATTCCGCAAGGGTTGAGACGTCGGTGGACCCGCGCTCGCGGGTTTCTATTTCCGCGCCGACTCAGTTTTATTTTATCTTATATTTTATTATATCTTTAGGTTATTTCGGATATTGTTTCCAATATTTAAGCTTAGTTTTTGTATTCAGTTGGGGGAGTTCGACTTTTGAAGACTACTTTTATTTTTAACCTAGTTTTTATTTCTATTATGGAGAACTAATCTTCCTTGGAGTCTGTTTGATCAAGGAAGCCTTTTTATTGAATTCGTGAGATTCTGGTAACTTTTCTATCCTTTGGTTAATGTCAAAACTCTTGTTTTTAATTATATGATCTATATTTGATTTTATGAGCCTGGTCAACTTGTTTGATTGACTTAGATCTACTGTTTGGATTAGGTTTGATTGTTGTATGTGCAATATTATTTATCCTTGAAACAACTCTTTTCCAGGACTGTGGACTGGAATTGAGAAAGAGTATTTGATGGTTGTTTTATGCATGAGACTCGTTGTTTGATTGCATGAATTGATTTTCTATTATCCTTAATACTTTGCATGATTTGAATTAAGCGTCCTTGTTCATATCATAGTTTCGCTTGGACTATGGACAAGCGGAAATGTTTTATAAGGATTGGAATTGACCTAGGAATTATAGAAAAGTGGATGAATCGATGATCGAATGATTAAAATGGTGAAATTGATTGAATGAACTCTACTTTCCTTATATTGTTTTGAAACCTAATTATGTTGCTTGCTTAAACCCAAAACCCTTGCTTTTGTTCTTTGCTGATTATTCAGAATACTGATTCTCTTGGGTTCGATCCCTTACTTGCATGCTATAATTGGTTTGTAATTTAGGGTAATTTATTTTTTATCTCGGCACAACGAATTTAGTCGAGTCAAACCAGTCAAAAATCTAATGAACGAAAAAGTCACAGTTTTGTATAGGAGGAGAAGAGAGTGTTAGGTTTGATCTACAGATTTCTTGAAATCTTTCCTCTCGGTCGGAATAACGATTATGCTTCTAAGCAAACTCATCTTCGGTTTCCTCAACCATGAAGATGGGAAGAAACAAACCAAACTCAAGCTTTCACAACCAATGAAGTTTGGAAAAGAAGAAGAAATTTCTAAACAGTTCTTTAATCTTTTGGCCCATTTCTAAATCTGGTATATTGGAATTTTAGAGAGAAGGTGGAGAGCTTCTCTCTAAATCCCGTACTAGTGATATTGGAAACACACTCTTTGCACCACTTTTTCTGACTCTCTTTTTTTTTTCTTTGTTTAGGTAGAAGGAGAGGCGGCACTCTCTGGCTTCTCAAGGGAGAGTTTTATTAATAATAAAGAAATGGGCTAAGTAGTTAGCAAACAGATGATAGCCCGACCCCTAACATCATCAAGCAATAGTAAATAAATCCCCTCTGGCGGGGCAAGCAATACATGAAAACCTACCTAAAAATTAAAAGCACTAGATGCGAGACGATCCGCAACGGTATTCGCCTCTCGATACATGTGACGGAACTGGATAGTCCAATTCCTACTAATTAAACCTTGGCATTGACTAACCAGGCTAGAAAGGGGATGACTCTTATTCAACTTCTTACCTAAAAGTTGGATGACCAGCTGGGAATCCGACTAAAGCAGCACCTGACGAAAACCGTTGTCCCAAGCCAACAGTAAACCTTTAAGGACTCCCCAAAGCTCTGCCATGGGCACCAAGCAAGATCCAATATTGTGAACAAAACTCGCGATCCACCGGCCTTCACTATATCGAATCACACCGCCCGAAGTAGCACGTCCGTTCATAACCGCATCGTCCGTGTTAATTTTGACCCAACCTTCCTCAAGTTTAAACCAACAAATATACTACACCACTTTATTCTAAACATTGGGAGATTTAGAATTTGAGAGCTTACCTGCAGCAGTTCAATGACAAAGATGGCCTTGTTGTGTATGGAGACTTATTCACCAAAAACAGATGCACACCTCCACTTCCACACCCACCAAATTGTGGTGGCAAACAAAGCATTCCATTTACCCGCTATACCTCGCTTTTCCATCAAAATATGCTTACGAACCCAGCTAGCAAATGGATCCTGAAAGAAAGATTCACACATGTCAGTAGCCTTAAGATTAATCCAGATAACACGTACCTGATTACAGTCACGAAAGAGGTGCTCATAATTCTCCTCGGCAGCCCCACAAAGAACGCAACGAGCATACTGGCTGATGTGTCTTCTAAAGCGCTCCGCGTTCGACAAAGCACCACCTTTGCTAACGAGCCAAATAAAGAATCGAATCCTCTCCTGAACCGTTAACTTCCAAATTTTTTGATAAAACCCCTTGTCAATTTCCTCTCGATCGAAATGTCCCTGCAAAAGATTGAAACTCGATCACACAATATAATTCCCACCCTGTTCCAGCCTCCAACAAAGCTCATCATCAGCCTGACTATCTTGAAAAATCGAAAACGCAGCAAGAGTCAACAGAATTTTAGCTGGAAGCAAAGAAGACAGGCGGCCCCAATCCCAGCCATCATTATAAATCTGTAGTCTCTAACCCGAGCCTCTTGATCAATGAAATCAACAGTTCCAGTAGCCATGTTCTGCAGCGGTGTCGACAACAACCATCGGTCCTTCCAAAACAGGATAGATTGGCCATTATGCAAGAGCCAACTTGAGCCTTTTACAACAACATCAGTGATGCCAACCCTTATTCCCTTCCAAATCTGAGAAGCAACAATTGAATTTCCTAAACCATTATCAACATATTTATGACAGAGAACCGACGTCTACAAATCACCATCCTCCATCACAAACCACCATCCAAGCTTGCCAAGAAGAGCAGCATTCAAATCTTTCATAGTTCGAATTCCAAGCCCTCCTTGGAATTTGGGTTTGGTGACTTCGGCCCAGATGACCTTATGCATACGTTTCCTCTCATGAGTGCTTCCCCATATGAACCCCCTATTGATTTTATCAATTTGCTTACAAAGGCTATCCAGAAGTAAGGTTGTGGACATAGTGTAAACCGGAATAGACGTTAAAACCCATTTAACAAGGGTTATCCGACCAGCCAAACTGAGGGACCTCGTTCTCCATCCCGACAACTTTGCATTGAACTTATCCAACAAAGAACTATAAGTGTGTTTATTCACACATTTATGAAGGACAGGGACCCCGAGATAGTTCCCTAAGTTGCCCGTCACCGAAAAACCACTAGCTTCCTCCAAATTGCTCTTCAAAGCTGCAGAAACATTCGACGAGACGAAATTTTTTGACTTGCTAGGACTCACCTTTTGGCCAGATGCTTGACAAAACAAATCAAGGCATTTTTTAATAACCCGAATTTGTTCCACGGAGGCCTCCACAAAGAGCAAGATGTCATTGGCGAAAAAATATGAGACATTGACGGACCACTTCTAGTGAGCTTAATAGTTTTCCAATCCCTCAACTCCACAACATCAAGGATAATATGGCTAAGCCGCTCAATACAAATCAAGAAGATGTAAGGGGAGATCGGATCCCCTTGGCGAACCCCACGCGAGACCGTAAATTGAGTGGTAAGCTTACCATTCCAAAGGACTTGCATCTGTGGCGAGGAAATGCAGGCCATCAACCAATTAATCCAACACTCTGGGGCACCTAAAACCCGGAAAGTGCTCTCAACAAACTTCCAATCCAGCCTATCATAGGCCTTTTCTAAATCGAGTTTGAGAACCATCCAATCTTTTGCCCCTTTTTCTTAATCATAGAGCGAACAATCTCTTGTACAACCACAATATTATCCGAAATCAATCTTCCGGGAATAAAACTGCCTTGTGTCGGGCCAATGATATCGCTAAGCATAGGTTGGATGCGATTAGCGAGAATCTTAGTAGTGATTTTGTACGTGACATTGCACAAACTTATGAGTCTAAATTGGCTAATACTCTCCGGCTTAGTAACCTTGGCCAAAAGAACGATCAGCGTATCATCCACACCTTCCGACATCATGCTAGAACTAAAAAGTCCTAACAAATGAGCTCACTGAGCTACCCACAGTCTTCCAACAGTGCTGAAAAAACATAGGTTGAAAACCATCGATTCTGAGGGATTTATTAGAACCCATTCCCTTCACAGCTCTCCAAACTTACTCCGACGATATCGGTAACTCAAGACACCTTTTCCTATCGTCACTGATGCAAGAAAAATTCCAACTCAAATCAGGAAGTTCAGGATTCAGCCTTGACTCAACACAATACAGGCTCTCAATAAAATCGGTAGCCATCTTCTCCATCTCTTCTTTATTTTCCACCCATCGACCATCATCACCTCTAAGGCCCCCAATACGATTATGTTTTCTCTTAATCGAAGTCGACGTATGAAAAAACCTCGTATTTCTGTCCCCACAATTAAGCCAAAGCTCTCTCGACTTTTGGAACCATAACACCTCCTCTTGCTCAAGAACAAACTCAAGCTCCTTATGAATATTCGCTTCCAGCTGCAACAAATTATCAGAATGACACTTGCTCAGATTATGTTGGACTCTTCCAAGCTGGTCATATAAATCAGTTTTCCGATGATTAATGTTACCAAACACTTTTTTGTTCCACACCTACAAACTATTCTTCAACACCTCCAACGCAGTAGGCGTGTTCAAATCCTTACACCAGTGTTGCTTGATGTGGTCATTAAAACCCGGGTGCGAAAACCAGGCTGCCTCAAAACGGAAGGGTCCCCTATTCTTGTTTTTGTTTAGCACCGGTGAGAAAGAGAGCAAAAGAGGACAATGATCTGAGGAAAATTTGGGGAGGTGTTTCACTCGAGCCTCCTGCTAGAAAAGACGCCCCTCGATGTTCATAAACACCCTATTCAACCTTTTCGAGACCATAGATGAAGGCGATAGTCTCCGACTCCACGTGAAACTCGGACCCGAGAACTCAAAATCCACCAACCCCAAGATGTAGCTCCAATCGTTGAACACCTTGGAGTCAGCATGAAGCTTCCCGGCACCGCCATTCCTCTCATGAGTATTCATAATAAAATTTAAATCTCCTCCAATCACAACCGGGCCAGAAGTACATCTAACTGCCACCTTAAGATCCCTCCAAAATGGGACACGCATATCAATAGACAGAGGTCCATAAACAGCAAACAGATGAAACTGATTCCTTGATTCTTCCAGGGCGGCATGAATGAACGATTTGTTTTTTTTGAGAAATGCTAACCTTAACTCTATTAGCTTTCCAAAGCAACCAAATACCACCCTCAAAACCTTCTGCCTCAACACGATCACAGTCAAAAAAATCTCTTCTCGTCATACGATCACAAATGCTTTGTGAGATGTCACCCGAGACTCTGGGTTCGAACAAAGCAAGAATATCAACTTTATGATTTCTAACCAAATATCGGATAGCCTGACGAAAATCGTTCTTGCCTACACCAAAACAATTCCAAAATAAGACGTTCATCATAACAAAAATACGGAAAGAAAAAACGAGCAGGGAAGAATTAATTTGGCCCATTAGCCAATTCGGTATCCGCCATAGCGACATCGTCATTGTTCTCGTTTGCACTAGAGGCTTGATTCTCAATCCCAGCATCGACCATTGACTGCATAGGCATAATCAGATTTGAAGGATTCTCCATGTGTGTGTTAACAGGAGCCTCCAAAGAAGTCCTCTGTTCGCTAGGAACACCAGGGTCCTTCAATTGCATAATCTGAGCTTGCTTTTCCGGGCTTTCAATAGCAGTTCTCAGTCTTTTGTTGGAGCCAGGGATGTGAGGCCCAATCGGCCCATTGACTCCCTGCTGGTTTGAGTTCACTGGAGTAAAAACTCCAATCTTTCTCCCAATCTTCACCGATTTTTTTATTGTTGTGGGTCTTGAACTGATATAGCCCGTTATTAAAGACATTTTGATATTCCACCGAGCCCCTATATGGGCCTAATTGTTCCCTCGGTTGGGACATAAAAGCCTCATCGATAGACCCTTTATCTTCCCGCTTTTCATTCGAAATAAGACTGTTTGATTTGTTCTTGTTGGGCCCCTTACCATCTTTAGGTCCATATCCTCTCTTTGGATTTCCATTACTACCCTTCCCATTTTTAGGCCCAGAAATATGGATATTGCCCATGGAAATCTCCTTAACCTTATTTGATGATCCATCATTCAAAATTTTATCAGTTATTTTCAACGCTCCAAATTTGTTCACATGTGGAGATAATTCCTTCGGAAACAACGACATCTTTTCCTTCCCTTTTTCGTTACCCTGTTGCCCATCCTTTGCATGCACCTTCCTATTTTGAATCAACTTCTGTCCCACCAAATTTCCTTTGGGAATAGCCTTCCTTTTTTCCACCTTCATCCACTCCCCGTAGATTCCATTTCCTTTACCAACTACGAACACATAAACACCTCTCAAAAATCGTCCAATGACCATACGAAAGAGCCAAAAGATACTCTTGTTCTTTGCAAAATCTAATCAAGTAGCAAACATTAGTTAGATCGAGAATTTGATATCTTGAATCCGACCTCCATATATCCCTGATCTTTTTCTCCATTATCAAGTAAGCAATTAGGTGCCCTAGAAGTTTGACGACCACCGAACATTTCCATACAGATGCTAGAGCATCCATGATTTCCTCCGCAATAGAGACTACGGGTTCCTCCTCCTCCCCATCTGGAAAATGGATACCGATCTTTCCTTCAAGAAACTCTTCATCAATAATGTTTTTTTTGTTGAATAGCGCCGCCCACAATAACCACGTCCTTCCAAGACGTCTTTTGGTCTGGAGGAACATTAGGCGGTCTATCTTTCGTCACTTCATCCAGCATCATTCCATCAACACCCTCTCTTTTCTTTCATTGTGTTCTGAGAGAGAAACACAACACCGTCATTGGCATATCTTGCATTTTCAAGTCTTCTCCTAGTTTTCTTTGGAAATAGGTACACGCACGAGTCTTTATTTTAGTTGCAATTCATTTTTCACTTTCTTTAACATTGATTCTCTGCTTTCAAGGGCTGAAATAGTGACTGTTTGATTGCGATTGTTGCAGATTTGCTTCTGCCTACAATGGAGCGGTAATCGATGCGATTGAAACACTATTTATTTTCTTTTTGTTCATTGTTTTTATTACTCCCTCTGTCCCATTTTGTTTGTCAAAAGGACAGAGGGCACAAGAATTAATAAACTAAAAATTGCAGCAGAAAGTACTGCACCCCATTAATTGCTTTTGACGGACCAATCAAAAACAAGGGTTACATTTCTTTTATCCAATAGAAATTCAGCATTTACTTCACACAAATCCCCCTTTTTTTTAGGATCCAACTGTTGTAAATACAGCTTTACAAACTCAAACCCACCATTTACATCTTCACCAACCTCCTAAAACCAGAAAATTTATAGAGTTTTCAGAGAACAAAAAAAAAACAAAAGCTTTTGTCACTTTTTCGGCATCACTGCCTGGCATTATAATTGCTTCAGCATTTAATCTCAACGAAGCCCCACATTTAGAGGATGAAGACATTAACTTTAGGGGACAAAATACATTTAATCTCAATGAAGCCCCAATTTCAAAAGATGAAACAATGAATGATCAAGGAGAGATTACACAGGATCATCAACATCAACCAGAAGCAAAACAAAGCATTCCATTAACAAGGCAACATCATCAGCCTTATAGTACCAGGCTCAGCAGTGACATGAAAATGCACATCTTGATGCAACTTCTACACGTGGCTAAAGGGGGAGTGCTTCCAAAGAATACAATGAAACAAGTTGCAAATCAATTCAATGTCTCTTCAAGGACAATTGCAAGATTATGGAGCACATATAAGCAACAACAAGGAGCAAGTCAAAGGCCAAATGTCAGTACAAATTACCACAAATGTGGAAGAAAGAAACTTCAGATTCAAAGTGATGTCATCATAGAAATAAGCATGGGGGACAGGTCATGCATTCAGGATTTAGCAGTCCAACTAGACATTTCAAAGAGGGCTTGTCACAGATTGGTGCAAAGAAAAACCATCAAGCCATATACAAACCCACTCCACCCAGGACTCAAGCTTTCAAACATGAAAACAACGTTAGAGTGGGTATTGAACCTATTGCAAGGAAGTACACCAGAGACTAAGAGAGAATATTATTCAATGTTTGGTTTTGTGCACATAGATGAAAAATGGTTTCATTTGAGCAAGAAGTCACAAAGAGTGTATCTAGCACAAAATGAGAGGGGAAAATACAGAGTTGCAAGCTCAAGCAAGTTCATTCCCAAACTCATGTTTACAGGTGCAGTAGCTAGGCCAAGATTCAATTTAGAGGGACAATGCACATTCAATGGGAAAATAGGTATTTTTCCTTTCATATACAAGAACCAGCCAAGAGAAAATCCAAAAACAGAGAGAAGGGGACAATTGTAACAAAGTTGGTTGAATCAGTTAACAAAAATGTGACAAGGCGCATGCTGATTGATCAAATTATTCCAGCCATCAAGGAAAAATGGCCACAAGATCCAGGACACAAAGTCATCTTCATACAACAAGACAATGCAAAGGCACACATTACACAGGAAGATGCAGAATGACAACAAGTGTATAAGCAAGAAGGATTTACATTCATTTTAATCCAACAACTCCCCAATAGTCCAGATTTAAACATATTAGATCTTGGATTTTTCAGTAGTATTCAGTCACTCATGCACAAGAAAATGCCCAAGGATATTGATCATATGCTAGAGGTAGTACACCAAGCATTCTATGAGCTACAACCAACAACTTTAGCAAATGTATGGATGTCATTACAGTATATCATGAATGAGATTATAAAGGTCAAAGGAAGCAATGACTATGATCTTCCTCATGTCAACACGAATAGACTCAGAGCTCAGGGAAATCTACTAATTCAAGCATGGGACATCATTCAGAGGATAACAACAGAGCAGGCAACAGATAATGTAACTCAACATGCTCAAGGTACTCAAGATAGCCAGGGAGAAGAAGACAATTAAGTAGATGAACTAGATGACAGTCAATTCATGTAGGTTCATTTCATAAATTTCTCCACTTTTTGTTGTAAATCTTAACCTTTTGTATATGGCTATACTTTTATGTAAGTGTTAAATGCATATTAATCTTAGAATCTCCCATTATCCATCATAGAAACAATCATTTCTGAACTGTTTCTCAAATTTTGAAAGAGTTCATCACAGATTTTAAAAGAGTTCATCACAAAAAAAAATCTCAAAAGCTCTATTATCCATCATAGAAACAATGTTTTTCAGATTTTAAAAGAGTTCATCACTGATTTACAGAACAAAAGAAATCTCAGATGTCCCCATTCCATCATAGAAACAATTTACATACACATAACCCTAACATACAAAGGCCTCATTCAGGCAAATGAAAGGTTGGTTGCTTATTGCATATAAAGGCAAGTGAACATTCAAAGACAATTGTTTCTCAGATTATAAAAGATTTCATCATTGATTACTATAGTCAAAGTAATCTCAAATGTCCCCATTCATCAATGAAACAATTAGTGTCATTCACTAAACCCTAACCCAAAATGGCATCATCAAGCCAAATCAATGCCCGGTTTCCTTTGGACATAAAAGGCAATTGAAATTAATAAATTGTTTCTCAGGGTTTGAAAGATTTCATCATTGATTACATGCTACAAAATATAATTAAACATGAGCAGAGACCACATCAAGTATCAGTTTGAATGATGTAAATACAGTTTGAATGCAATTGCAGTCATCAAAGTTCCCATCACACAGTCAACACAGGCATACATGTTAACACATAACCATCACACAACAAGCTCAAGAACATGATCAAAGCCTCAATAAGGGTCAAAACCGCCACAGGATCCAAGCATACAGGTAACAACATGCTCAAATGAACAAAAAAATCAGCACATGAAGGGGACAACTCAAGATCAAAAGCATCATAAGGCACATAATCCAAAAGCATCAAAACACATCACATGATCAAGATCATAAACATCACAGGATCAACCACCTAATTTACACAAATCCAAAGTCAAGATTTAGAGAGAGAAAGGGGACTTAGCTGGTTCAATCAGCCACATCTTCATCATTTTCACTTCTATCAGCCTTCATCATTTTGACTTCCATCAACCTTGGAATCTAATTCAGAAGGGGACTCGGGAGGACAATCTTGCTCAACGCATTTGTCATCAAGGGGTTGGAGGTAGCCCTCAACGGAAGACTCAAAGCGCCTCGGACAGTAGGACTGGTTTCCCCCACATGCATTGCCCCACTCACAATAAGGGGATTTAGAACATTCGTATGAATCCGAAGAATCAGAAGGCCAATCTAGCTTAACTTCAATGGACTCATGCCCATACCCTAGCGGGTAATTACTTTCCCCCATCCCCGCCCCCATTCCCACTAAAAATCCTCGTACTCGTACCCGTAACGGGGAATCCCCACGGGTAAATAGGTGTCCCCGCCCCATCACCCGACCCGAACCCATTGGGGAATCCCCGCCGGGGGACCCATTGGGGAACCCCGTGGGGAATCCCGTTGGGGAATTCCCACCGGGAGACCCGTTGGGGAATCCTCACTTGGGAGAACCCATGAAAAATGACTTGGGAGAACCCGTGGGTAAATCTTCGTCAAGAAACCCTAATTATCTTTGAAAATGACTTAGAAAAAATTGTAATTAAATTTGGTTATTTTTTATCCCGAAATTCTCAATGGGAGAACCCATGAAAAATCCATATTACGTATGAATAGTATGATCATTGAATTTACAAAATTATTGTTTTGTTTGTTTTTGAAGCTCTTGTTAATTATGTAAGTTTAATTGGTGAATTTTGTAAATGGTGTATCAATAGAATTTTTGAGGAAAGTGTACATGAAAGTAAATGAAAAATAAAATGAGTAACTCATGGGAATTATACAAGGTGAAAATCAAACGGGGATGGGGAGTCCCCACTAGAGATTATAAATGGGAAAATCAAGCGGAGATGGGGAATCCCCGACGGGGATTATAAATGGTGAAATCAAGCGGAGATGGGGAATCCCCGACGGCGATTATATACAGGGAAATCAAGCGGAGATGGGGAATCCCCGACGGGGATTATAAATGGGTAAATCAAGTGGGGATGGGGAATACCCGACGGGGACGAGGACCCGGCGGGGATGGGGACGGGGATAAATTTTATTACCCGATGGGTAATGGGACGGGTATGGGGAGCATATATCTAAATGGGTATGGGTACGAGGAGGGTATTCCCCGCCCCGAACCCGCCCCATTGCCATCCCTAATCTCAATCTACATATTTTAATGTATAAAAAGAAGTAAAAGATAGAACGACCGAGTATATATATATATATATATATATATATATATATATATATATATATATATATATATATATATATATATATTATGCGGATTTGGTTCTATGGGATGGTTAGCTATATAGCACTAGGTAGCATGAGCTTTCTTGAATAATTGTTGACTGATCTAGTTTTTTGTTTGTTTCTCACATTCAATATAAATGTATATCTTGTGTCCTCTGTTCATCTTGTGGGTTTGTGTCCTCTGTTCATCTTGTGTCCTCTCTTTGGTTTCTCACTAGGTAGCATTAGCTTGTTTAACAATACCTCGTTGACGCCTAGTTTTCTCTTTGGTTTCTCAACTTCAATATAAATGTATATCTTATGTCCTCTATTCATCTTGTGGACTTGTGATTGTCAATGTTCTTCTTATAGAGTGAAGAAGATCGTAGTCATCTAATCAACTTAGCGGAGGACTGTGGCATCATTGTAGTTGGACGTCAAGGGGGAGAAAGAACATGGGATGCCCCAGTCTCTAAAGCCACAAATTGGTCAAATTTTTTTCCAATTTATCCTCTCCTCAACCGATCATCAGTAAGGGCTCTTTTCTTAATTTCTTTTTTAGATAATTTTTAGGAGCCTTATCTTATGCAATGGTATTCTTTGATTTAATGTAGAATGGTAGGAGCCTTATCTTATGCAATGGTATTGTTTGATTTAATGTAGAATGGTGGATTGCAAGCTTGACAATGCTATACATATCTATGTTTTCTCAAAAGACTCTTCTTCAGTTGCCTTGAAATCCAGCTGCCAGTGTGATGTTGCCTTACAAATTGAGTACAAGGGTGTGACTTGTGACTTCGTCTCAGTGCAAGTGAGTGGACAGGGCATCAAAAAGATCTCAAAGCTTGTGAAGATTTGTGATTCCATGTTTTCTTCTCTCCCAACTCCACACCTTAGGGAGTGGCTGGGAGATATGGGCTGGGTTCACCAAGTTATGCCCTATATTGAGGCTTCCAAGAGCATCAACTAAAGCCATGAAGAATATTTTGTCAAGATCGATGGCCTGTTCCATTCTTACAGAGTCTTCAGAGGTTGGATTGAGTCTAAAATTGGGTTTAGACCCGCCTCTGGTTTTGAAATGGGTATTACTACCTACTCGAGTGCTAGATCGCCTCATTCTACACTTCCTAGTTGGAGTGATCGCATTCTGTTTTGGACTGGAGATGACATAGCCATTTCACCGCCTTATTATAGTTCGGTAGAGTCTATTACTAGCTCAGAGAACAAGCCTATCATTTCTAAAATTCATGTGAAGAGGTATTTATGGTTTAATTCTCCATTGTTCTATTTTGCTTAAGCTGGTTTATGTATGGCGTTTTATATTTTTTTGGGTACTTCAATTCAGAGGGATTTTAGAAGGAAAGAAACGAGAAATGGTGACCTTAATTGCTCCTCAAATCACCGATCCTCGTATTGATGTCGAGGCTCTCCGAAAAGCCTGCGAAGGTTAATCTCTTGTGATGATCTAAGTTGGAATTTTCCGTTCTAGAGAAGCCTATCTTCTGAATTTGATCGATTTGGTGTTTGTTTTGGTAAATGTAGGTTTTGGAACGAATGAGAAGGGGATAATAGAGGTGATCATCCATAGAAATGCAGCTCAGTTGAGGCCGATCAAAGAGGCCTATTTCCAAAAGTTTAAGAGGATCTACTCCGGAGATTTGAAAAGGAACTTTCTAGAGATTTCGAGGTCCTTTTCTTTCTCCATTTCATGGTCAATATGTTAAGATTGATTATTGGCTTGGATTATTTGGACTGATTTTAAGTTTAGGTTAAGTTAGTGGTGTGGATTTGAGCATTTTGGCCTTTCGGAATTCATATTGTTATGAATTGAAGTTGTTTGAGTTGTGATTTATTTTAAGTGTAGATTTAGATCTTAGGAAAATAAGTATCTTACAAAAATCTGCTATATTGCATGATCTGACCATTTTTTTTATCTGACCTATGGATTACCTTCCTATGTTGTCTACAGTTTTCAAAATTTTATCATTTTTTTTGCAATGGAAGTAGTAATTATGGTGAAAAGTAGCTAAATAAGACTGAAAAAACATCTAAAATCTGTTATTATTAATAGGCACTGATTTTTGAAGTTTGAATTGTTCTGAATGATGATTGCAGCAAGTTGTGTACCGATGGATGCATGAACCCCTGGATCGTGAAGCCATCTTAGCCAATGTGGCTGTAAAGAAAGGCGATTACAAGGTCATCGTTGAGCTCTCATGTCTCCCTGCCTTAGAGGAGCTCTTAGGAATCAGGAGAGCATATCAGGCCCGCTACAAGCACAGCTTGGAGGAAGATGTCGCCTCTCACTCTACTGGTGAGATTCGCAAGGCAAGTTTCATATTTTTAATTTAAATTAAAAAAGTTAATTGTCCACATATCACTAAATTTGTGTGTGTTTCATTGCATTGCAGTTGTTGCTTCTTCTTGTTAGCGCCTACAGGCATGAGACGGTTGAGACCGATGCAAAGCTAGCTGCAAGCGAGGCTGGGATCCTTAATAAGGGCATCAAGGACAAGGAGTTTAGCCCTGATGAGGTCTTGAGAATCGTGGCTACAAGAAACAAGGCACAACTCGTCGCTACTTTCTTCCTCTACCAGGATGTCTTTGGTGATTCCATCATTAAGGTGTTGCAATTTTCTACACGACTTAAAATCAAAAGATACTACAAATTGGCACGAATTGTCGCCATTTTTCTTTGATCACGGTTTCTAGTGAACTTAGATATTCATGTTTGGTATTTCTTGTGTAGCGTTTGAAAGCACACCGAGACAAAGAGTTTGTGGGGTTGCTTGAGGCTGCCATTGAATGCATTTGGTGTCCCAAGGAGTACCTGGAAAGCGAGGTGAGAGACGCTCTTTTGAAGAAAGGAAGAGATGAGGATGCACTGACTAGAGTGATTGTGACAAGGGCTAAGAGGAACTTAAGGGAGATCAAAGAGCTCTATTATAAGAGGTACAGTGTGACTCTAGAATACGCCATTGCTAAGGAGACTCGTGGGGATTACAAGACATTCCTCCTTACTGTTCTTGGTGCCAAAGGGTATTGAAGGAATGGATTCAAGTATTAAATGATCAACTGTTTTTTTTTTCATCTATCTTGTGTGTTAGGAAGAGAACTTTTGTTTTCAATAAGCTAGATTTGGTGTTTGAGCCTTTGGTCTTTGTTGAAAAGAGTGTCGAGTTAATCGATTGTATCGAATTGCTGCTGAATCGTGTGCTTGTTGCTAGAAAGGATGAATGCAAATTATGCAATGTTATGCTTGTAACAATTTTCCAGTAGAACTTGAATGCATTGTTTCAATCCAACAGAGCTCAACCCAACTAGGTTTACTGTTTAGCACATTTCAGTTCAATGTCCAGAATATTTTGCATTTTAGAAAATGCAAAAAATTTGATATAACCTCATATAAGCAGCGTAATCAGAAAATGGTAGAGACTATTAAAGCCCAAACCTTGGTCCATCAGCCCAGGCCAATCGAAAACTTCGAGATTTACACAAGATGCACACATGCTCTAATGCTCATTAGAGTGTGTTTTTTAAGATACTAGGAAAGCTCCATGTGCTTTGCACAGGGGGAGTATGGCTTTGTAATGAAAATAGCCATTTGGTGTTGTTGTAGTAATAAGTTTCTGCGCATGTAGGTAGTTTTATTTTGCTGAATTTTTTTATCATGTTGTTTTGTTTTCAGTCGATCACATATAAATGAGACATAAACAAGTATAGAAGCATACATAAATTAAACCAAATAAACAAGGGATAAGAAAGTACATATCATCCAACTACAATTTATAAAGTTTGAAAACATCCACATTATGCATTGTTTACACCCAAGTACTCGGTAATGGGAAGGCTTAAAGGCAGTAGTAGTTAGATACGCTTTAGTGCAACGACATTTTGCTTCTCATCTTGCAATAACTAGTAAGGATACCAAAGCAGGGGGTCCTGCAATTTAAATAACTTGACTGATCACATGTTGCTTTGTACTATTATGTACAATACTTAAAAGAATCCCATGAAGTTGACACTTCAATGTTCATATATACCTAAATGTATCAAAAAAGAATGACATAAGACTATTTACCACCTCGAGGAAAAACAATCAGCAAGCATGGCATGTAGTCACAGAAGGCTTTGTTCATTTCCCTTCAAATTCAATAAATATACACACATCAGATTCCTAATAGAGGGAGTGCTAACTCATAAACCATGATTACATTTAAAGATCGTATATAAAATTGTCTGCATATCCAACATTATTCCCTACGACATGATATGCAACGTAACCCTTTCATCCTTGGGAAGTGCCATCCAAATTTCACTATGATAGTATGATCTGAACTTCAGAAATTTACTTATAGGAGTTCTAGACATATTTTCAGTTCAATTTACAGGAATCACAAATATTTTAGGACTCTAGAGAAAGGATATCATCATGTACCTTAAGAGAAAATCAACTTCATATTATCTCTTTCCTGGCCTGCGAACTACATCTATGGCAACAATTCTTGTCTTATGCCTCCCAATTGATTCCATTTCACTATTGTCCACATAATCTCCGGAAAAACAAAATGTAGATGAGTACCTGGACCCATGCAACAATTGGTCAATTGTTATAACTTGATAACACACATCTAATCACTATAAGTTGAGTAGTTGACAAGGATACTTAGCTTGATCAACACAATCCAACAAAAATTAAAGTTCTTTTAAAAACCCTAAAACTTATAAAATGATACAAACACCAAACGAAATAATGAATCTACAACAAAGTTCATATGCAAATACTAACCCTGTATAATCCAAATAAGGCTCAGCTCCAACAATTTCTATTACTTCATTGTCTGACATGGAAGGCAAGAAGAGCATTCCAGCAATTAACTTTGGATTTATCATGAAACGTATCTCTTCCTACAAAATTATGTTGAAGAGAAGAATTTTATAATCAAGTCTCATAAGTATATTATAAAAAGTAGTCAAGAGATCATGGGAATATAAAGACAATTTTGATCATTTTAAATGTTCTAAGCATGACTATGATAATAAGGTACTATTTGAATGTAGCAAAACAAACGCCTGGTTTGTGCACAGTCAATTAGAACTACATTATACTCTATCAAACAATAAAATATAGAATTATATCCAAGTTAAAGTTTATATGGTAGAGAAGCAAATCTTGGCATAGTGGTTGACAGTTGAACCTAATAAGACAAAAACTATATAGCAAGGACTTTATAAAATTAGCAATTGTATGGTGGTGCGTGTGGCATCACTGGAATAGAACGATTTTCAGAATGATCTATCATACGATGGAAGAAGTTTTGATGAATATGTAAAATTACAAGTGATTAACTGGAAGACTGCAAAAACAAGAACTAGTAGGGGATATAAATAAAGATCATACAACCAAGTTACAAAGGAAAAGGAGGAGGAAAGACAAATGGGAAAAATCACCAGAGGTAACAGTAAAGATTAATTTTGATGGCTCTTGGCGAATGAACGACGCTTCAACAACGAGCTACATCATACAAAATTCAAAAGGAGAAGTAATTGCTATAGATGTAGTAAAGACACAAGATGGAAGCGCATTGCAGACAGAGGCAAGAGGGATGGTAATGGGAGTGCACGCAGCGCAAAAAATGAAGTGTAGACATGTTATAATTGAAGGAGATAACATTCAAGTGATTTCTTCACTACGGAGAAGTAAAAGTTGTCCTTGGATCATAGACATGATGATTGCGAATTCACTGGCTATTGCACGAGCATCTGAGGCAATTGAATTTAAGCACGTGCCTCGATCGTGTAACGTAACAGCTGATTGTATTGCTCAATTGCGACATACGGTATCTTTCGATCAGTTGAAGACGCACCCAAAACTGAATGTTCTCATCCAAAAGGATGCTCTAGGCTAATTCGTTCAGAATAGCCTAACTTTTTACTTGTAAAAAAAATAAAGAAAAATTGCTTGATGACTAAATGTCAAATAGATTTACAATAAAGTAAATCAAATTAGATTTACAATAAAGTAAGCCCTTTCATCATTATAAATCTCTTAGAAAGATGACAAATATTTCTAAATTCGTTACCAAGATTGAAGATGAGAAGCATTTATGAAATTCTTCATGTCGTCAAAACAAGAGTTCGCGCCTTTGTCAATGCCTAGGAGAAAGCTCGAAACGGGGCTAAATAGCTCCCTTTCTAGGTTAGGGCTCAAAGGGGGCAAACGATGACTCAATACGAACAATTAGGCTTGAAGCTTGGATAAATGACGTCGTCTCAAGGCTAAGGCTCGGAGAAACTCCGAGGCTAGGTCTCGGCGCGAGCGTCAAAATCTTGAAATCCAGGTCAAAGAAACTATCGACGGTGTACACCCCAACAACCCGTCGTTGTAGATCGGCAACCTGTTGACTCTGACATTATCGATCGAAGTGTCGTTAGAAGGACGTGTAGTGACCGACGATAGTTGGAAGCTTGGATCCGAATGGAAGGAATTGCAGCTCGATGAAGGAGTAGACGATCGACGAGAAATGGATTTGAAGCAAAGCGAAGAAGACTAGGCGAAATTGGAGGGCATCATCAGAGGGAGAAAATATTGTGACAATGGAGGCGTTGGAAATTAGGGTGGGGTAAAGAGAGTTAAGTTCAAGTAAAATGACTTTTATTGTGTGAACGTGCGCCTAGTTTATATTCATGATTTTGATTTGCATATTTATGGTTTTGTATGATTGTATTCATATTTTTGAGTTGCATATTCATTCTTTCCATATTACAATGTATTCATGTTTATAAGTCGCATATTCATATTTTTATATTATTGTATTTTTGAAGTTTTGTTAGTATTTCATCTCTTTATCATGCTTACAAAGTTGCATGATCATTTTTTTAAGTTGTATATTCATAAAAGTGAGTAAATTAACAAAATAAATATGCAACTCAAAAATATGAATACAATCATACAAAACCATGAATATGCAACTCAAAATCATGAATATAAATTGGGCACACGTTCACACAATAAAAGTCGTTTTACTTGAACTTAAATCGGGGTAAAGAAGTTGAAAGGTGAGGGACATAAAATAGTTGAATCTGGGCATGTGAATCATAAGCAATTTTATTTTATTTTATTGAGTGTTACCGACTACCATGATAAGAGGTTAGCCTTGTGTTATTTTCAGTAACACCTCCTTAATTTAGGTTTATTTTTAATTATTTGAAAGTTTGTGTTATTTTTGACAAATAAAATAAAAGTTTGTGTTATTTTAAGAAATTTTACCAAAACCTTTTGATACAATTACAAAACCACTAGCTACATACAAAATTACAACTATACACAATGTTGAGAATATGCATTCTCACATCTAAAAGTGGAGACTATACAAGACTATTTCATAAGTTAATGGGTTAGTTCTCCCATTACTAATTCTTTTTAGGATGAAACCCCCACTACCTTGTACACTAGGCCCAACACGGATATATGCACAAACAATCGTGTGCACCCCACATTAACGGCCCACGAACTCTAACACGGTATCAGAGCAAGGTCTGGTCTTAACCCCGTTTCCATGTGTCAATTGTGACAAGACCAGTTGCACTTGCGGGGACATATTGAGAATATGTACATTCACACACCTGAAAGTAGAGAGGATGCAAATCCATTGGGCTTGTATACAAGCCTGCACACATGTATGCATGGACGGTCGTGTGTACCCCTCGTTAATGACCTACAAACTTTAATACACAAAGCCATCCTATACCATGCCTAACCTTATTCTTTGTTTCATTATAAGGAAAGTGATCTGATCCCCATAAAAACTGGTGGATCAAGAGACCGACAAAGTGTATATTGGGAGGATCCAAACAAAAGCAGTCAGCCCTACCCTATTTAACATCTCTACCAATATGATGGAAGTATTGGGTTTTTAGTGTGTGGTTATATTTGTCAAACTCCTGGGTACAAAGAATTATGGCCATCCAAATTCCTAAGAATCATATTCAAGACAGGTTATACTGGCACCCCAGCAAGAACAGATGGTTTTTTACACAATCGACTTTCTCGCTAGTTTCAAACAAATTAAATTTGAATGATTTGGAATTTGATTGGATTTGGAAATTGGACTTAATGCCAAAAATAAAAATGTTCCTATGGAAAATTTGTGTGAAAGATCTCCCCACTAAGACCTCCTAACGCAACGACATTAGGTTGTCACCTCAGAATGCCCATTATGTAATCATCATAATGAGACTAACGAACACTTGCTTCTAAACTGTTTGTTCATGCTACATACTCTACAAGAATTGACCCTACTATTACAAACACAATTCGGGATGTTCAAAATAGATCTACTAACTTGCTCCAAAATATCCAACAACTGAGAAACTTGTTACCACCCAAAAAATTATGCGAGCTCATCACCAATTGGTGGGGGAGTCCGGTTCTGACGAAACCAAATTGTATTCAACCATAGCACTACTGGATCATGTAGCACTGCTGAGGAGTTCATACGTAACCAGATATTGTGGTGGAACAAAACAAAGAATGTTAATGATGAGATAATTGATACTCAAACAAGGAAAAGCAATCGTTCAAAGAAACATAGGAAAAAGTGGGTTAAACCACAAAATGATTTTGTTAAGATAAATTTTGACGGATCAAAACAAGCTGACGGGAAAATTACTGCTGCATACATCATACGAGACAAGTTTGGAAGCGTCATAGGTCTAAATGCAAAATCTAGCGAGCAATGGAGTGTGATACAAGCAGAGGTGATGAGTTTATATGAGGCACTTTGTGACACTATTAATAGGAATTTAAGAAAAATAAAAATCGAAGGTGACAGTTTATTCGCGATAAATGCGTTGAAAGGATGTCGCTCAAGCCCATGGCCCATAGACATAATAATTGTTGACACTCTAGTTTCAATGCAATCTGTCAAGGTAGTTCTTTTCAAACATGTGCCTCGTAATTGTAATTGTGGCAGATTTGATTGCAAAACCACACCACACTTGTAGAATCAATCAGATTAGAAACCACAGAGGACTTCAAACCCTCATCCAAAAGGATGAACTAGATTGAACTCACCAGCCTACTTTTAATACTCTTGAAATCCGTGCAACTCTCTCTACTTTTTACGTTTTTCAAGACACTAAAAATCACTTTTCACCCAAAAATTCTTTTCTACACACAAGTGAAACAAGAAAGTCTCACGATATCTTACATGATACTACTTGTTTGTTTGTTTTTTGTGGGGGCTAATCTTTTTGATTTTGCCCAGCCCAATTTGAGCCCATTAATAATTGCCCAGCCCAGACAGTTGGCCCATCATAGCAACTCCTATGTTCGTCGTTTATATGCTTTCTTGCAGCAAAAGAGATCCCGGCGTTGCCCTGCTATTTACTCGTTCGACTCCCCCAATCTCTCTTCTTCGTTTCTTCTCCGTAGCACAGTTTTGTTTCTAGTTCGCTTCTCTCACCTCTCTTGTCGAAGATGGCAACAGCTATGGTCGAAGATTCAAACTTCGAAGAGGACCAGCTCGCTTCGATGACCACGGAAGACATTAATAGGGCCTCGCGTCTTCTCGACAACGAGATCCGAATCCTCAAGGTTTCCCACTTCTCTCTCTCTCTCGCTTACTTCAGTTCTAGTTGAATTCCTAGTGAATCGTTCAATTGCGATGTTCTCTACCCGGCCTTATTGCACTTGGAATTGGAAATCCAATTTTTTAAAAACTAATGACTTTCGATTTCGTGGGTACAGGAAGAAGTGCAAAGGACGAGCCTGGAGTTGGATTCGTTTAAGGAAAAGATCAAGGAGAACCAGGAGAAGATCAAGCTCAACAAGCAGCTTCCCTACTTGGTCGGCAACATTGTTGAGGTATTCTTTGGGTTGCAAATTTCGATGCTTATGGTTAAATCCTTCTGTGCGATGCTTTATTTTCCTGGTTGTTGTATGTATTTCAAGTAAAGTTTGATGCTTGGTAGAGTTTGGAACTGGGATACTGTGGATGACATGAATATACAGTCAAACCCGTGGTACAAGATAATTTTGTTATGGTCGAAATTATTGTTTATAATTGGCTGATTTTGGAACTGGGATAATGTAATTCACTCTGGAAGAAAACCTCCCAGTGTCTGGTCTATGAACTAGGATTCCTATATAGAAGAAAATTATGGTTTATGATTCAATTTCTAAGCTAGATGCGTCGGGGAGATTGGAATAAGGAATTTTTATGGTTCAACACCTAAGCTAGATGCGTAAAGAAGATTGGAATAAGGAGTGTTATGGTTCAATCGCCTAAAGTTTGGGACTTGGGACTCCTACATTGACTATACGGAAGTTGATCTTGGGGTTTATATAGGGTTATAGACTCTTCAACCTCACAAGATAGCTTTTAGGGTGTGACTCTTCCATTATCCCTGTATCAACTATAAAGGAACTTGGTTCTCTTTAAAACTGGTCAATTGAACGTTTTCATGGTAAATCCTTTGTTGTTTTTTAATTATATATGTAGCATACTGAACTAAACTGGCTACTTTTGTTCTTGATATAGATTTTGGAGATGAATCCAGAAGATGAAGGAGAAGAAGATGGTGCAAATGTCGATCTTGACTCTCAAAGAAAAGGGAAATGTGTTGTACTTAAAACATCTACTAGACAGGTATGTTTCATTTATGGTCTCTCTCAATGTTTATAATTGAGTTTATCATCTTTATGTAGTTCTTTGACACCCCTTCCCCTTTTCTTTTTCTCTTTATTATGCAGCTCATCTTGCTTGTAGGTTAATTAAAATGTGCACTGTAATCATATATTGGAATGAAGCTGTTTTAATATATTTCATTTATTAAATTGTATGATTCAGTAAAATTTGTTTGTCATTGGTTAAACTAGGTGAAGGAAAAACTTACTTGTGTGTGATTACTTGTTGTCTTTTTTTTTTTTTTTGGTGCTATCATTCTTTTGCCAAATCCTCATAGATGAAGATTAGGGCAGAAATTTCTTAGATTGTATCATATTTTGTTTTCGTTTACTGTCAATTTTCTGCAGAAGACTGATTGCTGATGTGTAATTTCTGGTACAGACTATCTTTCTTCCTGTTGTTGGACTAGTTGATCCCGATAAGCTAAAACCAGGTGATTTGGTTGGTGTGAACAAAGATAGTTACTTGATCTTGGATACACTCCCATCTGAATATGACTCTCGGGTGAAGGCTATGGAAGTTGACGAGAAACCAACAGAAGATTACAATGACATTGGAGGGTTGGAGAAACAAGTACGCCTTTCATTCTTGTTTAGTTGTTTTTTATTATATGGCTCGTGTGCCACGCTATATCAAAATAAATGAATTGCTTTTCCAAATTCTTCTTAACAGATACAAGAGCTGGTTGAGGCTATTGTTTTGCCTATGACACATAAAGAGCGGTTTCAAAAGTTGGGAATCCGTCCTCCAAAGGGAGTGTTGTTGTATGGACCTCCTGGGACAGGGAAAACTTTGATGGCCCGTGCTTGTGCTGCACAAACGAATGCTACTTTTCTGAAACTTGCTGGTCCTCAGCTTGTTCAGGTTTGATTTGCTTCTGCTGTGCAAAGTCATACTTTTTTAATAATCCTTGAGAGAAAACAAAGGAAGACAGTGAGGAAAGAAAATGAACTTCAGTTTAATGTCACTACACTAGTACATAACACATTGTCTTGCAGTATTGCTGTGTACCCTGCTTTCATAGAAGCACAATGAACTTCTTAGATCTAATTTTTCCTGTGTCACCTGAAAAGTTATTAGAACTCGTGCAATTATGCATCATAGTACTGTATCTTATTTCAACAACAGCTTTCGTAATTGACCTACCTCTGACAATTATACGAGCTTGGATAGAGATGCAATCTGGATGTTAACGTCCCATATATTCTAACTTAGCCGTATGAAGGCGAATTTTGCTTTTGGGCTTTTGGCTTATTCAAATTTTGATGTCTCTATCTGACATGCCTTTTCTTTAAGTATTAGTTTTATTGATATTAGCCCCAGATTGTATGTCTGTCTGTATCAATTATCAGTTCTCTTCTAAAGCAAATCCTGTATTGAGTCAAACATTCAGTATTTTGGCTAACTTGACCAGTGACCAGTCAAACATTTGCTGTAAATGCTTAACCATGTGATTGTCAGAGTTCTATTTATGCACTATCGATTTCATCTAAATTGGTTCCCTTTTCTGATTGTAGATGTTCATTGGAGATGGAGCAAAGCTTGTGCGTGATGCTTTTCAGCTTGCTAAAGAAAAGGCACCCTGCATTATCTTTATTGATGAAATCGATGCTATTGGTACCAAACGTTTTGACAGGTAGATCCTTCCTCTTAAGCAAAATGCAACTGCTTGAACAAATATACACTGTGTTTTCTGTTCACACTAATCTTGTTATCTTATCAAGCTTTTCCATAGTCGACATCTGCTTCTGCCTTTCTGAAAGTGATTATCTTGCTGTTGCAGTGAAGTCAGTGGGGATAGGGAGGTTCAAAGAACTATGTTGGAACTACTTAATCAGCTTGATGGATTTAGTAGTGATGAGAGGATCAAGGTCAGAAACCTTGCTTTGAATTTGTTTTGATTACTGATTTTGTTCGGGATTAATATTAATTTGTTACTTGTTTGTTTTCTGCAGGTCATAGCTGCTACAAATCGTGCTGATATCTTGGATCCTGCCCTGATGCGTTCTGGTAGGCTGGACCGTAAAATTGAGTTTCCTCATCCCACTGAAGAGGCAAGAGCTCGAATCTTGCAGGTTTGTTACCACACCTTTTAGCAATTTGTATCTGCATCTGCTGCTTTTTGCCATTTTGCCAAATCAGTTCCACAAATTCCATGAAATTTGTATTATAGATCCACTCAAGAAAAATGAACGTTCACCCGGATGTGAACTTTGAGGAGCTAGCTCGTTCAACTGATGACTTCAATGGCGCACAGCTTAAAGCCGTTTGCGTTGAGGCGGGCATGTTAGCTCTACGAAGAGATGCTACTGAGGTATATTTCTTTCTCCTCGTGTCCATGTGAGTTTTACAAGGTGCAGTTTATGCTAATGGTGGGTACTTCATTTTTTTGATTTTTTTGGCTTTTTCCAGGTAAACCATGAAGATTTCAACGAAGGTATCATTCAGGTTCAAGCTAAGAAGAAGGCTAGTTTGAACTACTATGCCTGAAAATACTGTTGCAATATCTATTCGAGGTTCCAACTTTCTAGTATTCCAGGATTTTTCTGCTTCTTGCTTTGAAATTGTTTTACATGCCCAAATTTCAGTTGTGTTTGATGAACTATGTTGTACATTTAACGAACTTGGGGTTGCTCTACTCTTTGGCTTTAATTTAAGAAAACGAAAAACCTGAGTTAAGAAAAATGTCAACTGAATCATGTACACAAGAAATTCAGGCTGTTTGCTGCTACCTTCAGAATGCATCCTCAGTTAACCCTTGTCATTTGTTCTTATTTGTGATTGGTCTGCCTTCCTCGATACCAACAGCAGAGCAGTATACGAAAGTTTGGCAATGCATGGTTTATCTGATAAATCTGTAAACAAACACATGACATGGATTGCATTAGTTAGCTTCGTTCGGCTTTATCGTATGAACTAGAATTAAAGACTTTGTAATCAAGAAAGTATTAAAGGCTCAGAGTTTACTAGTAAGCTAGTAGCCTTTTCCCATAAAATTATTATAATTTGGAAAAATTTAGCTGATATTTTAAGAAGATAGAGATAGACTACCCAGGATTGGAGAATTATTAGAAAATGTTTTTCTTACCCTACTAATGCTGGATTACCCTCGTATATGTTGTTGGTTGGCTAATGTACTAAATTATAGTTTGCTTGCATTCAATGAACTACTAAACTTTAAAATAGTGCAATATCTATTTTTTTTTCTAATTTGCTTCTAATTACCTATTTTTTCAAACATTGATTTTCAATCCATCGACACACTCTTGCAATACAAAATGCCTCATTGGCATCATCTATCAACCACCTGAATACGCTTGTCAACATCACTCGCCGTTCTCGGGTTCGAACTTGAATTCTCTAGCATTGTCCTCTTAACGGATTTGGGTTTCTGCTAAAGATCTTCAAACTAGGCTCAAAGTCGGAGAAGGAGGGACTAAGGGAGGCATTGGTGGTGATTGGAGTGGGAAGCATCATGGAAGGAACCATATGCTGTGGGAGATTGGGGAAGATGATAGATTTGTTTCTTTTTTTAAAAAAAAGGTTGAAGTTTACTAGTAGTTTTTTTCCCATTCAAGCATTAGAATGAGTTGGCAAAATTTAGTTGACGTGTGACACATGTTAAGGGTAGACTACTAGACTATTCTCAAGGTAGGAGAATGAGTCTCTTTCCTTCCTCTTTTTTTTTTTTTCTTTCACACTTTGGTCTGGGATTTGGTACTATTTCCTATGAGCTCGTCGTGGAAGTAGTGTAAAATTAATAAATAAACTAACTGTTGGATCCTAAAAAGTCTTGGGATAATTCTGATGTTGGCCACGATGAGAAAAGAAGAAGGCTCAAGTAGTCGTAGGAAGGGGGTAACGACACGACGAAAATCACGGAAGCAGTAAATGTCCAAGTAACCGTCGGAAGACGGTAACGGCATGGCGAAAATCATGGAAGCAGTAAATGTCCAAGTAGCCGTTGGAAGACAGTAACAACATGGCGAAAATTACGGAAGCAGTAAATGCTCAAGTAGCCGTAGGAAAACGGTAGTGGCATGGCGAGATTCATGGGCACTTAAAATAACCAGTAGGAAAGTCTATAAAAGGGAGAAGGGAACAACAACGATGGGGAAGGATGGCTCTCTACCAAAGAAAATAACCAGTAGGGAAGTACAATTAATTTGGTACGATTAATCTCCATCGCATTATTGTTTGTCATATATTAACAAAGAAAAGAACAAATTTTTGTTAGCAAAGTATCACAAATTGTAAATATGCAATTACTAATTAATTAGGTTAGAAAATTTTAAGTGATTAGTATATCACAAAGTTTTATTTAGAGAAAGACATATACATCACAATAATAGATATGTAATAACAAACCTCGATAGTGTTAGGGAGAAGAAAATAACGGGAGAGGGAAGACGAAAAAGAACACATAACTTAGTGAAGTTGTGAAGGACATAGAATGTGAGAAGGAAGGGGGTGGCTAAGCGTGAGTAAGTAATGGGAATTGAGAAGTTAGGTTTTGTCTAAAAAATAAAATAAAGGTGGAAAAAATAGAAACAGAATTGTGATGGGTGGGATTTGATCTTGTACCTAGCTAATTTATTTTTTATTAAAAGATACTACCCACTAGGAAAAATTAGATATGTATAGTATCGGTTTATCGGTTAACCGACCGTACAAATATTCATAACTGTATCTGTACCGATAAACCTTTAAAAGTATTGGTTGGCTAACCTTAATCGAATAATTTTTTTCTCAATATGGTTAACTGAAAAAAGTGATTGTTTTTTTAAATTTTCGGTTTGGTTACAATTTTTTTTGCCCAACCCTAATACTTACTTCTTAATAAGTGAACTCGAAACTTCTTGATTTTAGTAAAAAAGCCAACTAAACTTGTGTTAGAGCGCTAGCCGATACCAACATGAGGAGTTCCCAAGAGGTCACTCATCCCAGCAGGGGCGGATCTAGGATTGTTTGGAAGGGGGGCGGAATATGTGCGTATACAAAAATTAATCTTAGACAAATTAAGCTAGTAGGAATTTTAATTTTGTTTAATCAAATCTATCAAATTCATCAATAGACAATAACCTATTAAATTTCTGCCTTAGAGCATTTGGTTCAGCGGTTAGGCCTTTGAGGTAGTACCTCGGGTCACCGTTTCAAACCCCACGGGCGACAGTTTGCCCATTCATCATTAGAATTGGTTAGTCTCTAGTGGATGCTCTAGTCGAGCCCAAGTAGTACTTGTGGCGACCCTAATCCTTACTCTATCAAAAAAAACCTATTAAATTTCTTATCAAGTTTCCAACAAAATGAAAAATTAATTATATTACGATCTTATAAATGATAAATTCAAATTGAAAAGATTTAGTTAATCATTTTAACTTTGATGGAATATAAATTTAGCTTTAGTTAATCACTAGTTTATGACCCGGGCCTTGCCCGGGAACCTTAAAATTATCTTTATAATATATTAATTATATATGAATGTTTGATTAATGTTTTAATTGTTGTATATGTATTGACAACATTTTATATTTCTTCTTTTGTTGCAATGTCATGATGGTTTGAAATGATTTTTTAATACTTTGGTAATATCATTCAATATTACTCCCTTAGCATGTTGGCTTGTAGAGTTTTAGATCCATTGTTTATGTATGTGATTATTAAGTAACATAATTTGAACATTGAAAGATTGTATGAAAGTAAAAAATATAAAAACGTTTTCCTTATTAAAGAATGACATAGTGTTAATTAAAGTACAAAATACAAATTTTTTTCCTTATTAAAGAATTGCATAGTGTTAATTAAAGTACAAAATATAAAAATATTTTACTTATTAAAGAACGACATAGTGTTAAGTAAGGCATAGGGGATTCATCAATGACAACTTGTATATGCTTATAAAAGCTACATTAACGAACATCTTTGTCAAATATAACGAATGATGCAACGGTCGTTCCATCATTAACAACCAAAGTAACTGTAAACATGTCATGAAATATAATAATCTAAATATATATGACATAAACATATATATTGATTAATATTTAATGTATTTTATATACCTTGAAATCACATATTTGGCAATACGCTCGCAGCCACTTCACCAAAATTCATCATCATATCGTTTTACCTTTTTTTTTTGCATAGTTTACATGAATTATAGTACCATCCAAAAGAATCATCAATATCCTTTGTAATGCCAATAGTAACATTTTACCCTTCTGAAAAAATATAAAAGGAGATTCATTTAATTAATCATTCTTAATGATATTAAAAAATATTCAAACTAAGATGACTAAATTAAATTTGACAAATATATTAGTTTTGAAAAAATTAATAGATTATCAAGATATAATAAAATATTAATGTAAATACCTTTTTTTTATGTCGAGTATCTCATCAATTGTCTTCCAGAATTTAATATATAGGAATTGAATATGAGATGATGCACTCAAAATAGGAGTTATCTTCTTGAGATTAGATGAATTAAAACAATGTTTAAAATAATATTAAAATTAAAACATCAATAAATTAATCATTAAAATTAATATCTTAATCAATGTTTTAATCAATAAATTTTTACCTATCTTTGAATCCAACAATGTCTGAAATAAGAGGATCATCAATAAAAACTCTAGTATGACCATGTGCATTAACCAATTTCCCTTGCACTACATAAACAAAGTAGTATATTATAGATTAAATAAAATAATCATATTTAAATAATATATAATTATTATATTGTACATAAAACTTACCTTTAAAAATTTTCACTCTTGCAAATTGTATGATTATAATGACTGGATCATCGATAGTGCTACCAATATAAGGAGTAAAATGATTAACATATATAAGAGTCACACATAATACATATGATGACATCGTTCCTACATAAAATTTAAATTAAATCATAATATTAAATAATAAATTAAATTGTATGTATAAAATCATAACAAAATCAGTATAACCATATTTCAAAACAAAATCATATTTAAAAACAAAATTTGTTCTCGTACCCATAGTTATACGATAACATAATAACAAAACGTGTTGTAACTTACTAAGTATTTTTCATCAAGAGTTTTTTGTTGATCTTATTAAAATCAACAAAGTCAAAAAGCAGTATGTGACATAGAATTGTGTTCTATTGTTTTGACATTTGTGCTCTTGAAAAAAAAGATTTTGTGGGGAAGATGTGTAGGACGAAAACCACCACTGATTAAAGAAAAGTTAGATAATAAGAATGTCATCTTCTCTAATATGTAAAAATCTGTTAGCAACTGATGTATACATAAAGGCGTTAATTTTATGTCTTGGAAAAACACAAAAAAACTCAATTAATATATAGTTATTATATATATTAGAAATTTAGAATAGACTAATTATATTAGAAGAAAACCATTTGTAAAATAATGAATTTAAGGGGAAAAACATTCTCATCTACAAAGATCATCTCTTTGCCAATAATTTGAGTCTTATCATGAAAGTTGACAACATTCCACATATGTATGCAGCGAACACGTAACTTCAAATTTGTCTTCTTTTTCAAATCCAGACCACGAATAAAATTTATAGTAGTAATCATTGTTCAACCGAAAAAAAAGTAACAAATTTAAGTTAAAAAACTTACATATAGTTCAATACTATAATAATAACACTTGTAATACTAAGAATAACTATCAAGACTAAACTAAAAACAAATCAAGAGTAAAAATTCATGACAATTTCAATTGAATAGGATAAAACATTAACAAAAAAAATGAAACCTGACGGTGAAGATGCTTGAATGGATGCTAATTGCATAGAAAAAAGAAACGTGAGGATGGAAAAAAAAATATATATTCCAATCAACCCGTATAGAGTTAGTAAAGTATAAATATAGATAGAAAATTTCAAAATAAAAATTAATATAATATAAAGAAGATATTCACATAAAAATCCAAAAAGGAAATTAAGGAAAATATAATATAATTTATTTTTATCAAAATTTAATTTATGCAAGTAATTATATAGATATTTGAAATTTTTATCTATTTTGGTCAAATCTACTAATATTATTTTATCTTTATGTTTATTTGGGGATAAATTTTTACAAATATTATTTTATATTTATGTTTAGTTGGAGATAAATTTTTTACATAATCAAATATTTAAAATTGTTATTTTAATAAAGGGGTGATGTGGCGCAACGTGGTGGCAGAAATTGCTCCGGCTTTAGTTATTAGTAATACATTTCTAATAAAAAGATTATTCGAAGTTTAGTGATTGTTAACGAGATTATTGTAGTCGTGATTTGTTGGTGCTTATGTGAGTATCAGGAGTTACTATTAACTCAAATTGGGATGTATTTTTAAAGTTTAATTTAAAAAGAAAAGTAGGGGTTGAGCCGTTGAGGGGCTCATTTTTAACAAAACGATGAGTTTATTAAATGAGAAGTCAGGGGCCCCAGCTGCCTCATTCTTTTATTTTAAAGTTTAATTTCTAACAAGTCTTCTTCTCCATTCTTTTTTCAAATACCATGGACAACCTGACTCCATTAACGTTGATGCACTGCATCTCTCATCTTGATGCCTCCTCACTCTAAATTCCTCCTTTCCATTGCCATCACATCGGGCAGCCTTGTGGGGGCAGAGTTCAATTTTTTTTTGATTCTCCGGTCTCCTATGTAAAATTAATCGTTCCTCCGGACCGATGTGGGGGCGGCCGCCCCCGCTTGGATCCGCCCCTGCATCCCAATACTATATTAGTCATAACATGCTTAATTTTAGAGTTTCTTGACCCACTTGAACCCTGTAAAGAAATAGCTCTTGTTGAAATGAGTAACACTTTAATTCTTTATAAAGAATCTTAAGTTTGTGGTATTGAATCTCCCCCGCTTAAACTCTTGACCTCCTCATCTAGACCCAACGATAATTCTCTAGACTGAGTGACTTCCCATCAAGCCAAGTACACTCATAACCAATAGTAGAGTTTGATAACATTTGTAGGGCGCGGGACTTTCTCCAACGTTAGCTTATGCTGACAAAAGGACTTCAAAAGAACTCACCCATCTTGATAGTGCTCTCGCCTTAACATGCTTAACTTCAAAGTTTTTTGTCCTCACTTGAACTTTGAAAAGAATGAGCTCTTATAACATGGATATCACTCCAATCCTTTATAAATGATCTCATATTTCAGGTGCTATAGTCGAATAATTAATTAATGTCCAAAAAATAGTCCAAGGTTCCCTAGTTAGAGCACTCATAATCTCCCCTAGCATCAAACTTTTCCATGAAGTATCTATTAGGTTGCTCTACATCCATCATCTTCCTCGTCGAACATCATAATTCTTTCGACTTCCTTTCCATAATGATAAACATAATCAATCCTCCAAAAGGTTTCACAATCAAAGAAGATTGCTAAGCATGTGCTAACACACTAAGAACTTCATTGATATTCAAGGAAGGAAACCATAAAGTTCCCATCCAAAAATTCATCTGGCAAGTTTAGCCTTTGTTCTCGAATATTCTCAACAACCAAATCCTTCCAAGAATTTAGGAAGATTAGATGATTCCCCTCCAAGATGAATTGCACTGTCCGAAGACATCTCAACATCAACTAACTACATTTGTAACACTATCTTCAGTGATAAAGCCATCCTTAATCGACACAAATCCTAGATTTTTTTCTCTAGAGCGTTTTTTCTTGCCCAATACTTCAGATTACTTAATTTCTCTTATGATATAACATAGACTTAAATGTAAATTATTAAAGTTATTTTAGTCTAATTTACATATTTTAAATAAAATTTATATATATATATATATATGTAATGGATGGAATACTTTGCATCAAATGGAGTCAAATTAGGAGCGTTTTTTCCGTCCCTAGCGCTCTCTAGGGAGAACATTTGGCGACTGGTTAGTTTAGTCCCCTTCCTGGCGGTTTATGCAGTTTCCGGCTTCGATTGGACGCCACCACTCATCCTCTTCTCCACTCACTTGAACTTCCTTCTCTTTTGGTGGTTTTCGACAATTCTTTCTTCATCGTTTGGGTGCTTTCACATGAACCCTTCGATCAATTTCTCAACCAAGCGGCGATTCGAGTAGTTCTTAATTGGTACTCTTGATGATAGGCAATGGTTTGTAGTTGGACGACCATGGCATTCTGGTGGCCAATTTTCTCTCGACAAACTTCATTACCTTCTTCAACCCTCTGCCCTAATTTTTTCTTTTTCTTCCTTTTGGGTAAACATATTTGGCCCTAGGATTAAGAAGTGCATTTGCAACTATTTTGTCAAGAGACCATAAAATTGTTACTGTTGACATTCGAAAAGGGCAATCTCTTTCTGATTCTTGGCTGTTTGCAAGTTTTATGATGCATCGAGGTGGTGCTTTGACTGAAGATTTGGATTAGGACTAGGATTGGATGGATCATTTTTGTTATCAATTTTGGTGTCTCAACGGTCTGTGTTTTTGGATTGCATATGGTTGCAAGCTTTGTTTGAAGAACTCTGCCAACATCTTTTCCCATATTGTTCTGATGGTGCCCCCGGTTTTGCTCTCCATGGTAATTGGGCCAGTCGTCCGACTTATCCGAATACTAGTCTTTTCTCCGTTGATGATACCTTAATTTTTACTAAGGCAATCTTGCATGAATGCTCAACAACAACTGATTTTCTCAGTACATATGAACGAGCATCCGGTTGAAAGTTTCATATGGCAATTTCAATAATTTGTTTTAGTCGTAACATATGGGTTTGGTGGAATATTATGTTCTTTCATGTGGATACAAGAAGTTTGGGCGTACCAATTAGGATCTGGATTCAATTTCTTGTCTGGTGACTAGTTGATTAATTAATGTATTTTTTTTATTTATAGTAACATACTAACAACTGTTGTAGCTCTGGCTTTAGCAAAGAAAATATTAATGGAATCGTGATGGCTCCAAGCGGAGAAAAACTCTCCAAAAGAAAACCCTAAAGGCGCTACTCCAGCGACCACCAAGCCCGTCGCAATCTGGCGCATTTCGGTCGGTTTTGCCCACCCATCTTTCACGGATGAAGGTGTATGTTCATCCTTGCCCCTTCTGAGCATACAATATGTGTCCCCTTCTACCCTGGCCTTATGCCCAGCGGCGGCCATTCTGGCGCAACCCGCCTTCGACTAACACCAGTCCCGTCATCGGTCGTGGAGAGACTGTTTCTTTATCGTGCCGGCGACCTTCGTCCCGATCTAGATTTGAGACTTCTCCGTCCGCTCGGATCTCCAATCTTTTGGTCTTGTGGATCTCCCTCTGCATAATCACCTTCAATCCTCCCGCTCGTCCTTGTGTGTTCATATGCATTCTCAAGCCGAAACCGGTGTTTGTTCCAGTTCCCACTTGTCCCCATCTGTATTTTGGGGGTCTCGTTGGGTTTCTATTTAAACCATGCCTTCCTCTTACTTTCTGTGCTTGTGTGCTTTGAAGTGGCACAGGTGCCGACGGAGTTTAAAAGAAGGATTAAGCCTCGTTTCAACAAGACTGACGGTTGAAGAACCAAAGGAACCTTGCTAACAATCACTGTTGTGCACCACCGGGGTAATCAATCCCCCACTGTGTGCCCTTGTAACCCTTGAACTTAAGGTTCTCGCTTGCCTCAAACTCTGGTAGTATGTCATGATTTGCTCTGTGGTTCGAGATTATGTTTCGGTGTTGTCCGGTGGTGTGTTTCCTGTGCTTTTTCAGGCGTTTTGTCACACCTCCTCAAGTCGCTTTCTTGTTGTCTTGCACTCCGACGGCCCTATACGCCTGTGTTAGTATTATACTAACCCGCGGAAGTGCTTTTCTCCTACCTGGTCTCAAGTCTCTCCGGCTTCTGGCTCATGTTTGCTGCATTTTACCTTGTTATTTTGTTTGTTGCTTTTTTACCTTGTTTTTTGGTTTGCTTTGTTGTTTCTTTTCTACTGTTGCTTGTTGTCGGTTGATCCGTCTACCGAGTTTCATCTCGGTCTCTCGAGGTTCCAGACTTGTCTGGTACCTCGAATCTCTTTCCTTATAAAACAAAAGCAAAGAAAATATTAATCTAATAATATTATTATCTTCTTCCTCATGCTCATTGGCTTTTATGCACTGCCTTTGAGATGGATTTAGTCCCTATATCAATTTCGGTACATTCTAACTAAATTCAGTTATTATTGTCACATACCTAAATTTTAGTTTTTCTTTGGTCTATCGGACGTACCCCTTTCCCTTGGGCAGGGGTACCCCCATCTTGACCCCCCAGATTCCGCTGTAGTGGAGCCTCACTGGGTCAATGATGATGATCTTCTTCTTAAAAAAAAGTATCGGGTCATATAAGACTTTGACATTTTTTACCCGTTTTTTTTTTTGTCGTTTTCACTAGATTTATTAAATTGATAAATTTTGTTGAAATTAACTTGAAGAGGGTTTGAATTTTCGGATCTACACCACCACCTCGACTAAAAATTGACGAAAATATGAAAACAGAGAGGAAAAAACTGCAAACTTTGCCCCACGTTTTATGACGGTACTCCAAATCAAACTAATTTCTTCTTGTCAAAAAATAAAAAAAATTCTTTACAGAAAAAAACAAAAGGATAAAACAGTAAAAAAAGGAAATAAAAGCTAGTCAAATTCTGACTGGTGTCTGGTTTATTACAGCGGTTGGGAAAAAGAGGAAAGTGAATTAATCAATTAAATGCAAAAGTACCGTAAATGTGTGAAAAGTAACCAAGTAGGGGTAATCTCTGGCTTGTTTAGATAGCTACGTCATCTTATCGAAGACTCCTCCAACCCCCCCAAATCCCCCCCCCCCCCAGCTTTTACTTTCACCAATTCCTTCGATCCCTAATACGATCCCATTTCTGAGCTAATCCAAATCACAAGCAACAAAAGGAAAGCGCCATACGATAATCGATTTGCGATTCTCGTTTCTGTGATTTTAAAAATATCCATTTCGTCTTGTTAGTTCCTATTTTTGCAATTTGGAATTAGGGTTCTTGTTTGTTTAGCAATCGGAAGTTTGCAATATGGGGTTGGAGGGGACGGAATTGATCGACGATGATGATTCTACCGAGGCGAAATCGTTGAGGTCGTCGAAAGTTTCGTGCTCGATTTGTCTAGAGTTGGTCATCTCCAATAAAGAAAGATCTTGCGTTCAGCTAGTATGTGGACATGAATTCCATCTAGGTACGAGCCTGTTTTGTTTGGATCTAGTTCTGATTCACATGCTATAAGGTTGTCCGATTTTTGGTTTTGCTATTAGAGCTGATTGCTTTGTGTCTTTTAGCCTGATAACGTGATAGAATTAGAATTGTTTGCCTTTATTCATATCAATCGGTGGAATTTGTCCATTTTTGGCAAATGGTGTCGATTTGTGTTTATCAGCTGCCAATTTTGTTAAAGATTGTGCTATAGGGTTTTTGTCTTATTGCCAGCTAGGAATTCACAGTTTTAGGCCTTAGAATGCAGGAGAGGAAATAAGACTTAGTTGCAGAATAGGAGGGATCAGTGGTTTCAAAGGAGTGTTCATTGAACTTGCATCTATGGAGTATGGATCTCACTACAACGTAAAATAAGATGTTTAACAATGATCATTCTCATTTCTGGCAATTGGGAAATATTGATTGTGCTTCTGGCTTAGCTTGGGTCTGGCATTCACTGAAACAAATTTGTAGTGCCTTACCTCCCAAGTAACACACTAACTCCATAATAGCAACAATTGCTGTGTAATTTTGTAAGCACCAATGCAGAGCTTGTTTTGAAGTACAAGCTAAGATTATATTTTCCTCCTGCTGGATTTCAGTTTCCGTAAAAACTGGGAACATCATTTTTAAGATTTACCTATGTGTCCGTCACTGATACAGATAAACAGCCAAGTTTGCAATATATAACCATAAATTTTTACTATCTGTTACTTTGTTCCTTCAGTCCATCTCTATCAATATTATGCTTTGAAGTGATTGCTGGGTTATCCAATGATGTGCTATAGGATTAGTATATCAAGGTGAAGAAAACCATAACTAATACTTTTTAGGTGATTGTTATGGATTTTTTTTAACTTTTGCTAAAATTAAAATTGTATCTACATTTTCTATTTTTCTTTACCTTGACTAACACACTCCTCTGCATCTTAGGTCCACCTTCCCCAATACTTTCTTGAACAAAATTGATTATTGGCATCAGTTTTTCTTCATTATGCTATTATCTCATTGTGGCTACTTATTTGTAAGCATATTCCACTTAATTTACTTTTCTAAATTTACAGCAATTGTCCACCTTTTTTTTAGCTGCTTTTTGGTTTTGAGGTGACATGTTTTTCAATATTTTGAGATATACACATGGTTAAAGTTTAGTTATCCTCTTATCATGTCTTTAATTTTGTTATTGCTCTTCAGATTGCATTGGTTCAGCTTTTAATAGCAGGGGAGCAATGCAATGCCCTAATTGTCGAAATATTGAGAAAGGTCAGTGGTTATATGGTTCTGGTGGCCCAGCCTGCGATGATCCCCATGATGAGGAATTTTATGACCTAAGCTACTCTGAGATGGTAAGTTTTTGTTTTGAAGAATTATTATTCTAAAATAGATTGATAAGTATATCATATATTTAGCTGCCTAGTGTTTATTTATTTTTGGGAGTTGATTTTGCTAGTTGCATTTCAAGCTTGTGATTAACGGATGTTTTTGGATTGATCTAACTGTCAAGAAACTGGAGCATTTGTTGAGATGCTTAGTCAGGAAATGGAAAACTCCTATGTGTCTTATCACTTTGGTTGTGAAGATTTTGTTGATGACTTGATTATTGATTCTTCGATTGAGTTTTGATCAACATGCAAGTTGATTTTGGAGTGTGCATTTTGAACGTAATACGAGCTTGTTAATTGTAGAAATTTTGCTAGATCTTGACCTTTAAAGTAAGTGCAAAGGGTCTTTGGCAGGTCTATTAGTATTTGGAAAACTGGAAGAAAAGTTTATTTGGGATCAGGTTATAGTTTAACGATGGGAACTTTGATCGATTAACATAATAATACCTGCAAGGCAAATGACGATGGCTTGGACCCTTGTCATTGATGTCCAACCCTTACCCAGACTTCTTTCCAGAAATGTTATAGCTACTCTTATATGACCGAAGTGAGACAAAATTCCTTAACTTCGGAGTTTTAGATCATCCTCCAAATCACTGACATATGTATGGTGCAAGCCCCAGGCCCTTGCTGGGCCTGCACGTTTGGTTTGTATATGCTCTAGTACATCATTAAGTCATGGTCTTATGCTAAAGTAGGTACTTTCATATCAACAAAGCCTTATAATGGTACCACACGACTATTCTTCTAAGAAATTGTGGGACAGATTTCCCAAACTTCCCAAACTTGAGGTCATCATCATCATCATTGACCCAGTGGGGCTCTGCTATAGCGGAATCTGGGGGGTCAAGATGGGGGTACCCCTGCCCAAGGGAAGAGGGTACGCTCGATAACTTCCCAAACTTGAGGTAATAGTTACTCTTGGAATGAGGGAGAGAGATATTCATGGGATTGGTTTGTGCCTATTATAAACAATTCGAGCTTTTTGAACTTTACATTTCACGCTGATTAAGTTAGAAGCATGCTTTTACTTATTCCCATACTCTTACAGTCTTATGTGCAAAATCAAAATCTGAAGCCCTGCATCACCTCAAGACTAGCCTTTGTCTAAGTTAGGAAACTGTTCAAGTTCACACTTGTTGTTTTTTATCAAACTTAAAAATGAATAGTCATACTTAACTTGGAAGGGATAGAAGCATAGGTATGTGGAATAGGAACCAATTGTTGCTGGTATTTTATCACCAATGTGATACAAACAGCCGTTGTTGGATCAAATCAGGTCAATCATTGTTGACTGTGTCTTCGACAGTAACTTGTGTGGTTCTTTCAATGATAGTCCCCAGTGTGGTTTGTCAATCTTTCTTGGGTACTAAATCTTGCGAGGCCTCCAAAAAAAATCCGTCTTCTAGAACCTTCTAGGTTCTTGATATAGACAAGTTACATTTTGGTTGGTATCAATATGTTACAGTGTCTTGGATGCCTTAGACCAGTCAGAATGTCAGATTATGTTCTGAGAACTTTTTGGTCACATATTCTTTAATAACATGGTAATAGATAGTAAGTTAATTACCATGTAATTATGTTTGTTGGAGATTTGAATTAGCATGCACATGAAGCTATATTTACCTCTGATATGTAGTTGCCTTCTTTCAGTCATTTGGAGTTCGGTGGTGCCCATTCACATTTCCACAGCTTCCTTCTTCTTTCGAGTAAGCATGGGTGCCTTTACAATAACTTAATTCAGGATTTGATGTTTATTTTCATTAGCCTTTATCTAATAACTTGTTTGCTTCAGACATTCTTCATTTGCCTGTGTGCATCACAACATCATTTGTGTTCTTTATCAACCCTTATGTAAGATGCATTATCTTCACCTTGTTCTGTCACATACACCGAGTCTCTGGCTTACAATTAACCTTTATGTGGACAATCATTGGTGCAATTGTTTCAAAAGTCTTACTTTCTCCTTCCATTAATAAGCCTTTTTAATTTGCTGCATTTCTTTCGTGAAATATCAGTTTTGTCTGACACTTTTCCTAACATTTTTTTTCCTCCAGTGAGGGTGAATTCCCATCAACTGCATGTAAGAACCCTTCGGTCTGTTGACTCTTACTTCTATCATATTATTATTATTTATTGATCATAACAGTTACTTCCTTTACACTCTTGTAGATCACGATCTCTTGGGACAACATGCCGTATTTGCAGAACATGCACCTGTTTCTTCTTCAAGCCATCCATGCCCCTACTTTGCTTACTATGGACCTATCCATTCATCTCCAACCAACTCTGGTGCAAGTTTTTCAGACAACTCTTTTAGTAATCACTGGAGTGGTCCATCTGGGCCAAGTGAAGTTCCAAGTTCTTATGCTTTGCCAGCCATGGATCCCCACTATCAAAGCTGGGAACATCATTCCCCTCCTTTACCGGCTCCCAGTAACCGATTAGGAAACTCAGACCAGCCTTCTGTACCATCTATCACCCAACGGTCAACAAGAACCAACTCTGATATATCAAGACCTGATTTCTTTGTGCATCCTTTCCTTGTTGGTCACAGGTATGCATTAACTTGCTACTTCATTATTTACATGATTACCATAATCAGGAATTAGAACTTGTAAGTACACCAGACTATGAGTAAATGCCAGATCACCACCTTAATGAATGTAATAGATATGCCTGTGCAAATATAACATTGAGAATTATTGTGTAATAACTGTTCTTTGACCCTTTGTTAGAGAAAACTCTTATACCACCCTTCTCTTAGGCATCTTGGGTTTGTTTGCATGTCATGCAGCATAAAGAACTTGTGCATCAAACATTGAAAATGTAAATATATAATTTAAGATGCATTGAGGTGCTTCAATTTCGAGGCCATCCAAGCAATCATTTTCTACAGTAGGCGCTATAATGCAGAATACTTGTCTTATATACTACGCAGGGAAAGTATTAATGCCAAAAAAACTATTTTGGGGGTCATCCAAACAATCAATTTCTACAGTAGGTGTTATATCGCAGAAGACATGTCTTAACCACATTTTTATGCATCCAAACAGGGGCTTGGTTTGCTTGAACTAATGGTTCGCATTTTTTTTACAGTTCTCGTACCAGAGCTTCAAACAACACTGTGTCACCTATGATCCCTCCATACCCCGGCAGCACTGCGAGAAATGGCGAGCATGTACAAGCCCTTCAAGCATATTTACAACCATCTAATTCACCTCCAGGACGCCGACCCTTTAACCAACCTCCACCTCGTAGACCCTTCTTGTCTAGTACCACCCGACGTTCCACCAATCACAGGAGCTCATCTTCTTCACTTGCATCATCATCTGATCAATCAGGAGGAGGTTTCTATGTCTTTCCTTCAAACGGTTCTAACAGAAACTTCCCAGAGGTGGAGAATCAAATGCCGCCTCCTAGAAGCTTCCACCCTTGGGAAAGAGATCGCTTAGCGTCTTTATTCCCGCCATTAAACCAGGTCGACCGAGATCCTGTGTGGGGCCCGATCCCTAGCGGGACGAGCAGTTTCCGGCCACCTCAAGGCCGTTCACAGGGTCGAGACTGAGACTTAATGTTTTCGTTTGGGTGTTGCTTTTTTCCGGTGAACTTTAAAAAAAACTGCCAAGCGCGAGAAAGAAAACCGAGCAATGTATTGTATTGTGTATGAGGATGATGCTGAAAATGTGTGTTTATCAAGGCAGGGGGGAGGTGGGTAAATCCCAGCCCTAATTCCTCCCCCTATAGACTGTGGGCCCCGAAAAAACGTATGTATTTCCGGCAGGAGACTACAGCTCCGGCTCTAGTTTGTTTTGCCCTATGATGATGTCGGAATAAGGTTGCCATTGTGTTTTGAGGAGTAGTATGTTATTCTGGGTTACTGAGTTAACTCAGGAAACTGATGCCCAAAGTCCTTTTTATAACTGGACCTGTTAACTCCCGGAGTGTGGAGAAAGTTTCTCAGGGGGAGATTTGAGCAATGTGACATACTCTGCTATTATTGCCGTCTTGCATTGGAAGTTATATGAAAAATACCATGTTGATTTTTATTGTTTAATCTATCGACTCTTTTTTGTATATGCTGTCTGCCATGCTTTTGGAAACCTACAATAAGTAGGTGTGACATTCTCAAAAGTTCTCAAGTACATTACATAGGTGATATAAAAACGAGGAAATATTTTGACCAAGAGGAATTTGGAAAACAGTCAAAACACAGTTTAAACGATTCCTTCTATGTGAGAATAATATCACTATCTATTATGAGAGCAGAATCACTTAAACTTTATAGCAAAAACACTTAAAACAATGTTAAGAAGAACTTTGGATCATATCAGAACACAAACAATTTTAAGAACTTTAGATCATTGGAAGTGAGAGAGAAAGAGCAAGAACTTGAATTTATTACTCTTTTTTTGTGCAAGCTTTACAATGATAGATGACCTTTTTATAGGTCAAGGTGAGGTGAAAACTTAGATGAAGTTTCATGATTCATGTGTGGAAATAAGGAGGTGAAGAAGCTGAATAATTCACCTTGTACAATTTACCTCCAATCATGCATTATGCAATACTTTATGTTCAATCTTATATGCGGTACAAGAAAGAAAAAACATGTGAGGTTTAACTTGTACATATAAACATATATTCATAGCACTCTTGAATATTCACGTTCTTTGATGTTGTAGGACATGGGTGTATGTTGCCTTGTTAAAAACCGTAGGAAAAATCTCGTGGGATAAAAACCCGAACGAAGGAAACAAGAATGCAACCTTTGAACCCATACGTTCCGACATTATCTTATGGTTTTTTTCTGAATAAAAATCTAGGTTAATGCAATGAAATTCGGAGAGACTTCGAGCATCTTTGCTGAGAAATTTATTGAAAAAGTAATAATTAGAGATGAACTTGTAGAATAAAGTTGATAATTAAAATGCAATATTACAGCTTTGCTGAGAAGTTCTCAATAGGCAATTCTATTGGAAAAGAGAGCAAAAGAACTAAGAAAACTATAACGGCGAAAATTTGACAAAATTTATAATTCACGCAAGATTACAACTTGTAAACAACTTTTCCAGTGGTTTAGAGTTACGGTCGGTAGGATATATATTGCAGTTGACAAGAGCCATTTCAAAATCTATCCACAAATAGGAGAGAATGGAATGGTATCAAATCAAGCTCAAAAGATACTTTTGCTCCTTGATAAAACGAGTACATGAACACATGAAAATTGTCCAAACCACAAAGAACCAGTCATTCAGGGCCATCAATCAATCCAATTCCTAGGAATAAAAAGAAAAAGCCAGCGTTCGACTTCCAAAACTGCCCTCAACGTACAACAAACTCATCCAACGGGAGACCAAACTCAATGAGCTTCTACACCAAGTTTGAGAGAGAGATGTGTCGTTAGTATATGCTCACCTATTCAAAACTCTTTTCACCAAAACAGTATATGAATACCTATTCTGATGCATACTAGGAAAATCCATCAACTTTCCTCGCCCTCTGCCCTCTTGGATCTCTTCTTCGCCTTAAGCTTCTTTTCTCCGCCTTCCTTAACAGCCTTCTTTCTCTTAACAGGAGCTGGCTTTTCATCATAGTCATTGCCACTGTCATCCCCATTAACTTCTTCAATCTGCTGTTGCTTCTTGTCTCGGCTTTTTTTTGATGATGCCTTCTTTTGCTTTGTGGGTGTTGGTGATAAATCTTCTATGTAGTCATTGTCACTGTCATCCTCATTAACCTCTTCAAGCTGCTGCTGTTGCCTCTTCTTGTCTCGGCTTTTTTTAGGTGCCTTCTTTTGTTTTTTCGGTGTTGATGATGGGGTCTCTTCATCACTGTCTTCAGTTTGATTTTCAACCACTTCTTGAAGTTCACCTTGTGGTTCCTCTGCAACAGTCTCAGGATCTCCTATTTGAAAAAAGACCCCATGTAAGGATTAAAGTCGAGCATAGCTAGAACACACCATTTCAGTGTGATATAGAAAGAAAAAATTAGAAGAAAAACTAACCATCATCTCTGTAACTAGAGTCGAAGACCACACTCGTCAAAGGCTGCTTTAGAAACACCTGCAACAAGCAAAATAGACGTTAAGCAATGAACATTTAAGTAATCACAAACTTAACCCACTACATATTATGAACGTATGACATACCGATGAGAGAAGCTGCCTAGATTCTATGTCCCAGAAGCGCACATAGCTATCCAATCCTAGATTATAGAAAAAATCAATCGAAATGAGCAAAATTATTTACAAATGTGTGAAGATAATGTATCGAATGGATGAGACATAACATGTAAGAAATTTCATAGGGTTACATATGTTGAAATTAGTAGACCCATATGTAGTGCAACAATGAGGAAGCAAGAAAGTGAAAGCTGATTAAATGCTCACCACATGATGCTAGAATAGGGAGCTTTGGATGCCTGACAATGGATCTAATGCTTCCTGAGCACTTCCCAATAAAGCAACCCAACAACTTTCCTGATATGACCAGAAGGAGCAAAAGAAAAGAGAGAAGTGATTACATTAAGGTTCATTATTTGCGGGTACAGCTAGCTCTGCCATAATCTACCACAAATTTCAGAAGAATACTTGTATTTCCCCCACATAATTTGATTTACATATGAGAAATCAGACAAAATCTTAGATGACTAAAAAATATCAATACTTGAGGAGCAGCTTTTACAAATATCATGTAATAAAGAAAAGAAACTTTGGGTGCTTGACCTAGTACTAATTACCAAGAATACCAATATACCTGTCCGTATGTCAATAGATGCAAGGTCACCAGAACCATTTCCAATATATATTTTATGTCCATCAGCATCTTCAGCAATTGCTTTAATGGGGGTCTCTCGGAAATCAACAGATAATACAGGCCTTCTTTGAGCTGATGTATCATAAAGGCGAACCTGTAGATAATAGCAAGTAACCCATGAACATGTAACAATATTCAGGTTGTGGCATATGTCTTATTTCTACTCAAAATAAATACACGGCGTGCTTCATTTTCAAGCACATTACCAAAATAGCAGATATAATAAGAAACCCAAACATATTAATGATGATGATAAAGGCAAGAAGTGCAAGTCAACTAGGAAAAAATATATTTACTCTAATACCTGATGGTTGTTAGTACCAGCCACAATTCTGCGATGATCGTCTTTACTTAAGAAAGCTGTTGATGTAAACCAAGTTGGGGTAAAGATACCAAGGCTGTTTTTAGGGGGCTGCAAAGGAACATTGAACAGATTAAGCACGATTTCCAGATAATGATTGTTTTAAACTCAGGCCTAAAAAGGATTTACGATAACTTACAGGTTTTGCTGCCCAAATTTTGCAACTATTCTCAAGGTCCCAAATGCAAACTTCAACACCTTTTCTGAGGCATAAATGTGCACATACATCTTAGCTTTACTATCATTTATATGTACAGGCACTAAAAACTAATCAATAAAAGTAGGAAAACCCACCCTCCGAATAAAGAATATGTCTCGCTAGCATCCACTGTGCAACAGGAGATGTTACCGGAACCACATACACTCCATGTTTTGAGAGAAGTAGATGAAAAAGAATCAGCTTCCACTATCCTGAAGCTTGCATTTCCTTTTGACGTACAAGTAAACAATGGGCATGACCTAAATTTGTATAAGAAACTTTCAGTTATTCCATGTTAAGGCATCCACACAAGTATTAACTTTGCAATTCAGTTTCATATGTAAGAAGGAAGAGATTCGTAGATTATGACTCATCTAAAATATAGAATCATACCTAGCAGATGATTCCAATCTCTGCTTCTTGAATAAATGCAATCCTGCTATGGGATCATCCTGAGAAGAAGTCTCATCACCAGCAACATTGGAGATTGAGAAGCTAAGGTCCCCATTTAATGGATTGAGCATTTCAATCTGTGAAGATACACAGTTGTTCACTCCCCATTAGCCAAGCATAAACAGAAGGAGAAATTTTTTTGGTTCCCAACAGTTTATTAGAACTAGAAAGAAGCAGACACTAACCATGCCATTCTTTCTTGCAACAGCCAGCAACTGCATCATTGTAAATGCTAATGATTAGATTAACCTCAGCAATATCTTAACAATAACAGTTAATGTAGCCCAAGTGAAAAGATTATTGTTAACTCAGCAAACCAAAAACGACATAGAATAAGTCATGCCTATGCTGTCAACTTCTTCCATTTGCCAATGATTATTCAACAATAAAGATGCATACTTTTATAAGGGGGCGTGTGGTAAGGGTACTAAAAAATCAGATTACATTGAATCCCTCCCATTAAGTTGGTAGTATCAAATGGATACCCTAACCCCCCTGAAATCAGGATTTGATATGCAATCTCATCCTGAAGTGCAAAAGAGGCCTCATATTTTGTTATCGATCTCATCTTAAAACCAAATTACAAAAACCAAACTCCCAAAAAACCTACAATCCCATCATTGGCATCACCAAATAACACCAAGCCCGATCAACACCAATCCAAAAAGCTCTACTTCTAGAAACTAAATAGCCAATTATTCGTACAAAGCACCCTAAGTAAAGAAATGAAAGGAATAACAAATTCAGCATAGCAACAGAATTAGGGAAACAGTATTAAAGAGAATTACTGGGTTGAATTCAGCATCATCAAAGGAAGTGGCAAGCACACACTTGGAAGAGTCAGGATCACCCCATCTCTCAACAACCTTCGGATTCCCACCTTCCTTGCTGCGAGCCTCCACGACTAGAATTGGGCACACAAAAAAATAGAAAAAAAATCATTTAACTAATTCCATAATCAGAAAGCAACCGGATAGAACGAAAAGGTAGAATGAATTGTAAAAGAGAGGGAATAAAAAATCGAACCTTTAACGAGGCCTAGAACATCGAAAGTCAGAGCCCTAAGAGGCGGGCAACCCGGGCATTCCAAAGTGGTGGTGCGAGGCATTCTTCAGAGCAAGGAAGCGAGGCAGCGGCGACGGTGGGATATGGTGGGAAGAAAACACAGCTCGCTCTACAGTTAAGCCCTGCTTGGAGCTGTTGCCCTACATTAAGCCAACAACAATTACCGGTCCTTATTTTTTTTCTCAAAAGGAAAAAAAATAATCGACTGCCGGGTCGGATTGTTTTGAATGTGTTTGGGGTCGGATTGTTGTTGGGCCCAATGTGTTCAAATTGGTATTTTGGGGGATGTCATTTTTTTTTTTTTTTGAAGGAAATTGGGGGATGTCATTTACTCATTTATGAAAAAGAAACTTGCATTTGTGGGGAGTTTCGGTTTTGACTGTTTGAGTAAACAATCTTTTATTTTTATTTTTTATGACCTAGGAACATTAGGAATCCTAATTTAGGATATTAATATCATCAATTACTATCTAAAGTTATATAATACGGAGTATTAGATAATAAATCTCGTCTGTTGGACGGGTCACAATATATACTAGTTAGTGTCGAAAAAGAAAGTTATAAGGGCCGTTTGGTATTGATATCCTGATATCAGATATCGGTATCGGGCCATATCTTGTGTTTGGTATGGGAGTATATGGATTCAGATATCGGTATTAGGCCATATCTTGTGTTTGGTATGAAAGTATATGGATATCGGGCCATATCCTGATATCAAAACAAGCCATTTTTCATGATATTTGATATACCCCAAATAAAAGAGGTATGAGATATGAATGATATCCCATATCCGATACCGATATCCGATACCGATACCGATATCGCATATCTGATATCGATACCAAACGAGCCCTAAGAGACTAAACGGAATATACATAAGGGCTCGTTTGGTATCGATATCAGATATCGGTATCGATATCAGTATCGGTATCGGATATCAGTATCGGTATCGGATATGGGATATCATTCATATCTCATACCTCTTGTATCTCTTTTTTTTTTGGTATATCATACATCATAGAAAATACCTTGTTTTGATACTAAACACAAGATATGGTGTGATACCGATGTCTAAATTCATATACTCCCATACCAAATACAAAATATGGCCCGATACCGATATCTGATATCAGGATATCAATACCAAACGGTCCCTAAGTCTTTTTGACTTAAAAGGATGATATTTTATTTCACATCTTATAGAATAGATGATATTGAAGGGTTTGGTGTTACATATTATTTCACATCTTGGACTTTTTTCAATAAGAGATAAATATATGGAGTTTTACATAATTTATTGACGTGTCATCCTCTAACTACAAATTTTTTTTAATTAATTAAAGTGGGCATGGTCGTTACGGAAAAGGAGGTCATGGTCATTACGACAAAGGAGGATATGACTGTTATGGCAAAGACGGCTACGGCCGTTACGGTCGAGGGGGTGCCAAATTAGATTCTAGATTAGGCTGTAGACCTGACGTCAAATAAAACATTGGATGAGAAATGAGCTAATCCACGAAAAAGAAAGGCGACCCGTTTGTTGAAAACGGATCCGGAGCGTGACGGAGTGCACATTTCGCGGTAGGTATAAAACTACACCGCAAAACCCTAACTTTCTCTCTGCTCATCCACTCTTCCCGCCGCTTTCTGGACAAATCCTTTTCGCTTTCCGATCGTATGTACGCTGGTCTCCTTCCCCTCCCAATTTCCGGTGCTTCTTTTTGTTTCATTTCTGAAAATCTGTTTCGCAGATAAATCGAAGATGAGTCGGGGAGCGGCGGCGCCGGCCAAGGGGAAGAAGAAAGGAGCGAGCTTCACCATTGACTGTGCGAAGCCGGTGGAGGACAAGATCATGGACATCGCTTCCCTCGAGAAGTTCTTCCAGGAGCGCATCAAGGTCGGCGGCAAAGCCGGCGCCCTCGGCGACTCCGTCTCCGTCTCCCGCGAGAAGAACAAGATCACCGTCACTTCCGACAGCAATTTCTCCAAGTGGTTTTTATTTTGCCTCATTATCTGCTATCTTTTCATTTCTTGGATTTTACTTTTTTTTATGCTCAAATTTGCTTGATGAAGGATGTGGTTTTCGCTGGTTCTAGAGTACAATTAGTGGAGTTAGATGCGGAAATCGAATGGAAATTTGAATTGATCATTCACCGTGATTTGTATGTTGATGTAGTGATATGGAGATTACTCTGTGTGTGTACCAAGGGTGTTGAAGTTGAATTTTAGGTCCTTAGTCAATGATAGATTAGTTTATCTTACATGATTGGTAGGTAGTGCTATGAATTGATGCTGGATGATCATTTCGTTGCGTTCATCACAATTGAAAAATGTGAAAAAATCTTTCTTATGGAAAGATCAATTTATGAAAAGGCTGATTACTTGACAATGCTGGAATGTCAATTTTAGTTAAAGTTTGCAACTTCAAAGCATTCATCTCCGTGCCAATAGAACACTAGTGTAATTCCTAGTTCAGTAAGCATATGCTTAATATATACTATTATTTTCCTGTGCACAGTGCACTTGTATAATTCATTCATAGTTTGCAATTATAGACTTATGGCTCCTTTGTCCTTTGAAAGTGGAAAAATATGTGGGGTGCCTTTGATTTGTATGTCTCTCTCTATGAAAAGATGCAGTCGGATGGTTTCCATGATTCTTAGAATTTAGGTGAAAAACTTTTTCTTCATGTTTTGGATTTCGGTATCTTATGCTTTATAATTATGTGGTAAGATATCTGAAGTATTTGACAAAGAAATACTTGAAGAAGCATAATGTACGAGACTGGCTTCGGGTGATTGCCTCAAACAAGGATAGAAATGTTTATGAATTTGCTTATTTTTCGAAAGAATTTTTAAATTTGGAAAAAAAAATTAAATCATGAAGTGCATTTAAGTTAGATTCGTCTCTTGGCTTTCCCCTTTTTTGCTGAGTTAAACAAGTGTATGGGCGAACCATTTTTTGCTGAAGTTTAATGCTTCTTGAATCTGGACTCTTGAGTACAGATATTTTAACATTGAATTTCTCTCTCTCAAAGGAGGAGGTATCTTGATTAATGATTAAATAAAGAAACCCAATTCAGTTCTGCCGTAAAAAGGCAAATCAAACTGGTTTCATATAATTCATCAGAAAGAAGCATAAACATTGCTAATTTAATGGAGGGGGGGGGGGGGGGGGGGGGGGGGGGAGGGGGGGGAGGCAAATGATGAACAATCTCATTCACTATGCAAAGTGTATGTATCTCTATGCATTAATTAGTAATCTAACTGTATACAGTTGCATAGTGGATTGATCACCTGTTGAAATCTGAGAAATCAAATTTGGGGATTTCCACATCGGATTGCATCGTGTCAAAAGTGCAGACTGCCACTACCTCAACATGAGCTCAGCAAAACACACCTTTTTTCTAGTTTTTAGTTGATAAGAAGCACAAAACAAGAGCGTTTGATCTCAAATCCGATCATAGTAATCATTAGATTAACTCAAAACACTAAACAAACTGAGGATACTTCCTTATCGTTTGATCTCAAATCCGATCATAGTAATCATTAGATTAACTCAAAACACTAAACAAATTTGAGCACGTACAGTAGAATAAAGCTAAATTCCTTTTGATGAAAAACCAAAAAGCAAGATTCCTCTCTTGGCTTTCCCCCTTTTTGTTAGAACAAGTTTAGGTTGAAATTCTCTCCTTTGTTGGATTCCCTTGTTCCCTTTCATTGTGGTCAGTTGCTTGCCATATAACTTGCATATGCTCCATTCTATCCCTACTTGCTTAGCACATAGTAGTGAGCCACTTGTTTGCTTCATTTATGGCTGCTTCTGCAAATATTAAAGCATAGCTAAAAAAACATAAAAAGACATGGGGGGAACCCATGAATTGCAGCATTACAGGCTCTTATTGTTCAGTCTAATTGGCACATGCTTAGTTGTTCACATTTCAAGCCTTGGCTGCAACTGGGGCCTACGAGCGACTCACCCGCTTCCTCTCAACATAGCGGTTCAGCTGATGAAAGACAATGGGTTCAACAAGGTGAAGCTGTTTGAAGCTGATCATAGAGCTCTCAAGGCGCTCGGAAACTCGGGTATTGAGGTTATGGTTGGGATACCAAATGAGATGTTGGCTTCATTAGCAAGCAGTACTCAGGCTGCTGCTGATTGGGTTTTGTAGAATGTATCAACCTTTGTTTCTCATAATGGTGTGAACATTAGGTAATTCCTTCTTCCCTCTTATATCCTTCTTTTTTTAACCTGCTTTTCCTAGTTATTCTCTCCTTTATAAAAGCTCACAAGTAGCCTTTTAGAGTTCTTTTAGTATGTTATAATGATAATTTGACTAAGACTTAGTAAATATTAATCTTAAGACTACCAGAAAAACTCAAGAGCAATTTAAGTTTGCAAGTTGGGAATGAATGGGCTCTGGTGGAGTTGTGAATAAACTCTACTGATAATTACTGCTTAGGGCTGAATTCATGAATTCTTATTAGGATATGGGAACTCCAAATGTGAACCGGCTCTGTTCCTGGTTGGTTATTTCTCTTAAATTATTTGCCACTCCTTGTTTCTTGAACATGTCAGATATGTTGCAGTTGGGAATGAACCCTTCTTGAAGACTTACAAAGACACATACACACAAACCACATTTCCAGCACTCCAAAACATCTAGTCCGCAATAATCAAATCCGGTTTATCCCCGCGAGTCAAATCCACCATACCTCTAAACACAGACGTCTACCAAACCGACTCTGCTTTACCTTCCGGAGGCGACTTCAGAGCCGACATCCATGACCTCATGGTTTCCATCATAAGCTTCCTTAGCAGCAACAACTCGCCCGCCCTTAATAGTCAACATCTACCCTTTCCTAAGCCTCAACTCCGATCCCAACTTCCCTCTCGACTACGCCTTCTTTGATGGAACGCCAAGTCCGATCATCGACGGCTCCATAACCTACACAAACGTATTTGAGGCCAATTACGACACTCTCATTGCGGCTCTTGTGAAGAACGGGTTTGGATCAATGCATGTGGTCGTAGGAGAAGTCGGTTGGCCAACTGATGTTGACCCCAATGCAAACATAAACAATGCACGTCGGTTCAATCAAGGGCTTATAAACCGAATCCTCCAAGGCAAAGGAACTCCAAGACGCTCCACTCCGTCTGAAGTCTACATCTTCTCTCTTGTTGACGAGGATGCTAAGAGCATTGAACCGGGGAAATTTGAGCGACATTGGGGCGTTTTTTACCATGATGGGTCGGCCAAGTACCCATTGGATCTTGGCTCGAACAGGAACCTTGTGCCTGCAAAGGGTGTCAAGTACTTGGAACAAAAATGGTGTGTCATGGCTCCTCAAGCTAGCCTCGTGGACCCGAACTTGGCGACTAGTGTTGGATACGCATGCGAATTTGGTGATTGTACTAGCTTAGAACCCGGATCTTCCTGTGGCAGGCTTGATTCAAGGGGGAATGTGTCGTATGCATTTAATGTGTATTACCAGACCATGAACCAGAGTGCAGGAGCATGTCTGTTTAATAACTTGGCTACCACGACCACCGTGAATCCCTCCCAAGGAAACTGCAGATTTGAGATTCAGATAGACGCTTATGAGGATTCAAGGAGTCGCGCTGCCAGCTCAGCGTCAGTGTCGAAAATGGAAGATTGCTGTTCTGTGTTGAGTATTAGGGTCTTGCCAACTTGTCTCCTTTTTTTGCTCTCTTTAAGTTCATATATGTTATGATATATCTAATGGGTTTTTTTTCAATTGGATCTAGCTAGATGGTTGGTTAGAGACTACAATATTTTTTTCTTTAGAATTAAGTAATATTTGTGTTGTTTTTTAATATCCTTAAAGTTCAGGCAGGTTACTTTGTACAATCGTCCAAAATATTTACAGTATTAATTTGGATGTATGCTGACTATTGGAGCATATTAGACTAAAATTCGGATTCTAAAGATTTTTTTTTCCAGTTTTGAAATTTATTTGCGTATCTGTTCTTGTGAATTGTAATTCACTTTTGCATTATATACACTTTTGCATTCAAATAAAAAAATGTTTGTTCAGTGGATAGGAGTATCTTAATTTTAGTGGTTCCATCATTTTCACAATTTGACAATGGATAATTGTATGTCCTGGTGTTATTATATACACTTTTGTATCTTAAAGTAACTATCCACATAACATATCTAACATTTTGACATCACGTTTAAGATTTTAAAGGGTGTTAAGATTTCAGGGTTTTTTTTAAAGAAAAATTATTATCTTTTAAAATGATCGAAATAAAATTGCCATGAATCATATCGAATCGAGTAGTTGAGTTCGTCATAATTTCAATGCCAATTGGACCGATTTAGTGTGGGTTTAGACTAACTCAACGAATAAGAGTAATGATTCTTTTTTAATGATTGCTAAGTTATCTTATATAATTAAAGTTATGAAATAGATATCTCAAATTGTAATAAATGAATATTATTAATAATAAGGATTTTATATTTTGTAAGAATTAAAATATTACACTATTATAAGCATAATTATACATGTAAAATAAGGAGTCTTCTCAAAAAAAAATGTAAAATTAGGAGTGAGGTCAATTTAAAATCCATTTTAGATTGTTGCTGAGCCGCCGGGTAAATGATGAGTTTGTCGGGCGGGTCTTATTATGATTCATTTGACAGGTCTTTTTACCCTTCTATATTCCATTTAAATATTAGTAGTAAGAAGATTGAGGTAGAAAATGAGAAACGGGGGTTGTGATTTGTGAAACTTGAAAGAGGAGGAGGGCACGCACGAACGAAAATACAAAATAGACAATAGACAAAATCCAATTAACACCAAGAAATAGAATTCCCTCCAACCAAAAAAGTGGCCTCTATTTTTCTCTCTCTAATTTCTTAGTTTTTGCACCCACGGTACGACATTGAATTGGTTTCTTTAATTCCCTTTGTTGAGATTTGGGGCATGGTGTTGGGGTTGAAAGAGCAAGATGATGACGATTGAAGGATCGATGGAGGTGAGCGTATTGGATGACATAATCAGGAGGTTATTGGAAGGCAAAGGAGCCAAACAAGTCCAGCTTTCTAAAGGCGAGATTCGTCAATTGTGTGTCAATGCTCGCAATATCTTCCTTTCTCAGCCCAATCTTCTTCTTCTTCACGCTCCCATCAGGATCTGCGGTTTGTTTCTCTCCTCCACCTCAAGTTTCATCTCGGTTTTGGTTGTTTCTGTCATTCTGTGTTCTAGGTTTTTGGATTTTGTCTCTTTTGGGTCTGTTTGTTAGGTCCCGCTGTATGATTGCTTCAAGGGAAATTCTAATTTTGGTCTAATATACAAGAATCTGAGAAATGGCCATGTTTATTACCATGTTGTGCTTGTTCGGGATTCTTTGATTGATGGCAATTTGTCAACATTTTGCCTTTCAAGAGGAAGAGGAAGGGACAAGGGAGTGGGTTTTCTGCAAAATTAGGAAAAAAGCAAGCTGGGTTTTCATCTTTGTTTGGCTTCTCTGGAGAAAATGTCATCTTGTTGTCCTGATTCACAATGGTTGGTTTTCATTACTGAAAATATGGTATTCATATAAACCATTTTGTGATTCCCTAAATTCATATGCACATTGCCCAAAATCCACCCATTGTATTTGTGAATTGTGATGGCATAATAACTCATTCATTCCTATTATAATTGTACCAGTTTGCAGTTGGTTTCATATGCACATTGCACAAAACTCATCCATTTAATTAATAATCAGAATTATGAACTTGTCATGAAACTTTTGCAGGTGACATCCATGGCCAATACCAGGATCTTCTCAGACTCTTTGGATACGGCGGCCACCCTCCTGATGCAAACTCTCTCTTCCTCGGAGATTATGTGGACCGAGGCAAGCAGAGTTTGGAGACTATATGCCTACTCTTGTCACTAAAGATACGCTACCCTGAAAACGTCTCCCTCTTACGCGGCAACCACGAAGATGCAAAGATAAACCGGATTTATGGATTCTATGACGAGTGCAAAAGAAGATTCAATGTCCGTCTTTGGAAGATCTTTACAGACTGCTTCAATTGTTTGCCTGTTGCCACCTTGATAGATGGCAAGATCCTGTGCATGCACGGAGGCCTGTCTCCCGAATTACACAAGCTCAAGCAAATAGAAGAGATTGAGAGGCCGACTGAGATTCCAGATAACGGTCTCTTGTGTGATCTGCTCTGGTCTGACCCAGATCAACGTGTTGAAGGCTGGTCAGAAAGTGACAGAGGCATTTCCTCTACGTTTGGGGCGGATGTGGTGGCTGAGTTTCTCGATAAGAATGATCTTGATCTCATTTGTCGAGGCCATCAGGTAACCCTTTTTGGTCTCTATTTGATCTAGTCTTGTGAAATTTGCTTTGCTTTATTAAGACTAAGACTAGCATAGCGGATTGTAGGTTGTGGAAGACGGGTATGAATTCTTTGCCAAGAGGAGGCCATCAGGTAACCCTTTTTGGTCTCTATTTGATCTAGTCTTGTGAAATTTGCTTTGCTTTATTAAGACTAAGACTAGCATAGCGGATTGTAGGTTGTGGAAGACGGGTATGAATTCTTTGCCAAGAGGAGGCTGGTCACAATATTCTCGGCTCCAAACTATGGTGGAGAGTTTGACAATGCTGGAGCTCTTTTGAGTGTAGATGAAGCTCTCGTTTGCTCCTTTGAGATCCTAAAGCCGCGCGACATACCGGGTGGTTCTAGGGCAAACCTTAAGAAGGTAAGCATCTATCTCTTTTTGGGGAATTAACAAGTGTAGTTATTATCTTGTAACTGATCAAAATTCTGTCTTCAATCGATCAGGTGCCTAAAGCCGGAAGGGTTTGAACCCCTCAGCTTCAAAAAATAGCCAAACTAGTTTGAAACCCTCAACTGCAAATGAATTATGAATGCACATACTCTCGACAAACCCTGTAAATGACCTTCCAAAACCTCATCTATATGTGCAGGATCCGAGTTTCTTTTTTTTTTTAATTTTTTTGTTCCTTCTCTAGATTCTGCCATTAATCTGTGCGCTTTGTACTCTTATTGCATGAAATGAATCTTAGATAAACCGATGCGTGTCCCAATCTCGATCATATTTAAATTTTTTGTATTTTATATTTCAGTAGGATATATTTATATTTTTATACTTGTATATTTATAATTTTGCAAAGATGAGATCAAATGAGAACATACTTTATAGTGTAAAATGAGAATAAATGTGGAGCGTTGAATTTTAGGATCAATGGTGTAGATGGGCGTTTTATTAATGAGTTTTTTTTTATCCAAAGGAGTAATTTCATCATTTTCTCCCAAAATAAAACCCCTCCTTCCCTCTTTGTTCTTCCTTGGAGCTTTTTCAATTCTTTCCTCCATTATTGAATTTCCATTTTCTTTTTTTTTCCTCATCCATTTGCATGTTTTAATTAGATTAGTAGCTACTTTCGACCTCATTTGAGTTGCTTCTAGGTATTTTTTTGTTTTTTTTTTAGGGTTTGAGTATCTAATTTATAGGGTTTTCAATTAGCTTTTCAATTCGAGCCTTATTTTACTATCAATTGTATGGATTAAAAATGTTATTGTATTATTTCATTGAATACCTTATCATTCTACCTAGAGATGGACATGGGCCGGGCTGGGCCGGGCTCGGGCCGGGCCACCACCGGGCCGGGCCGGAGAAGTAGGGCCCGGGACCGGCCAGGTATTGTACCGGGCTGGAGCGGGCCGGGCCCCGGGCCGGGCCGGGCTGATATATATCAGCCCGGTCCTTTATTTTTTTTTTTTAATAAATAAATTATCCGGGCCGGGCCGCAATTCCCAAACCCAGGCCCGGCCCATGGCCCGGGCGGGTTTGGCCCGGTTGGCCCGCGGGCTGGCCGGGCGGGTTTGGCCCGGTTGGCCCGCGGGCTGGCCGGGCCGTGCCAATCTGGCCCAGATGGGCGGGCTGGGCTGGTGCGGGCCGGGCCGGCCCGCGCCTTTGGCCATCTCTATATTTTCTACCCATTTTATTGGTCATTTCAACATTGATAGAATTCAAATCGATATTTGAATTTTCTGGTTCATATGAATCGTCACCTGTATTTCTATGAACTCACACTTGTAATTCTATGAACCAAAAATTAAGATACAACTTTAGTTTCTTTTTTTGGGATTTTATTACTTTGAATTTGTAAATGTTTTTATATATTTTTTCAATTATTTATCTTTAATGTTTTGTGATATGATGAAAGAAAAGTAAGACCTTCTTGGTCTTACTTATTTAGGTCTTTTTGGTTGAATTTATGAGGTACATACCAAGTGTTTGATAAATTGTTAATTTTAATAGAAGCTATTATAGAATTAGCTTTGTTAATTTATTCAAACCTATGAATGTTGTGCATGTTTTGCATTACAATATGAAATTTTTTATTGAAAATAAAGACTAATGGTAAATGTTGATCTAATTGTCCATCATGTGTTTGATAAAATGTTAAAATGATCAACTTAGAGTTTTAGAGCATTTTTTTTTATCAATTGTTCTAATTACTCTATTTAGTTTCATTCAACATTGTTTACTTCCATGTTTGTCTTTAAAAAGTCGCGACTTTGAACTCATATCTTCTTGATTTAGTATTCAGTATTTATGAACTATAAGGACAAAACTATAATGACAAAAATTATGAACTTAGCATTTCGAATTATGAACCCACACAATACCATTTTCGAACTAGAATACATCACACAAATAACAAATAATATGAATTAATTCATGAACCTCATTGAAAATTGTTATACACCTAACTATATGAAGACATAAACCCATGCAATACCATTTACGAACTAGAACTATATGACATAGATTACGAGTATTATGAATAAATTGCATGAACCTAACCATATATATAAAGGCATGAACCAACAAAATACCATTTATCAATTAAATTTTGACATAGAAATAACAAATATTGTGAGTTAAATTTCATGAACCTTTACGACAATTGTTATGAACCTAACTGTATAAAGACATGTGATATAAGATACATCAAGTATTATGAATTAAATTTCGTGAACCTTATAGATTGACAACTGTTATGAACTTAACCCCATAAAGACATGAACTAATAAATCTACTTTTATAAACTAAAAGATATGAATCACAAAGCAAAATAGTATGAACATATGCTTATAAAAATATGAACCAAAAGAACAAAAATCATGAACGAAAATCACAACTAGTATGACCTAAAAGATATGAACTATAAGATGATTATGAACCCAAGTTTACAAAATCATGAACCAAAAAAAGAATTATAATGAACCAAAATATATAAATCGTATATAGAATTAACCTATTTGAGATTTAAATTCACATCTATGTGCACGTATATATTTCTCTACCATTTAAACTAACAGACTATCAATTGAAAAAAATTGATATTTTCTAATCCAAGACTGAATGTATATCCGTTAATTTTTTAGAAGTGGACTACGAAAATTCAATAAAAATATTAAAGATTAGTCTGCAGGTCTAATGTTCCTACACGGAAGCACAATGACAAGAAGCTATTAACCAGGACGAATTATACTCTAATTACCAAAGAATATCATAATATTTTACCTAATTATTTTAATTTAATTAATTTAATTTTTAAAATATCTTAAATCCGAAAAGATACTATGGAAAAGTATATTATTAGTATTAGTATTATTATTTTAGAAATATTTTGTTAAAGAGTAAATTTAAAGCAGAACATTCGTACAAATTGAAAAATATTAAATATTTTCTAATAGGGAAATTAGGTTCAAACATTAAATATATTTTAACAGAGGGACTAAATTCCTTGATTTCCTCCCAGCGTCTATGTAATCTACACTTACCTTATTTTATTCTTAAGTTTTGTCTAACAAACCTAGCCATAATTTACGTGAACCTTTAGCCATATTTTATGTGAACCTCTTATTATTAAAGAGCCTTGTAATGTAGTACTAATAAACTGAACTGAATACAATCACCATTGTCATATATGTTATCTCATTCTAAAAGCTCTTCAAGATTTCTCACCTGAGTAAAATAGTCAGTTTCATCATTCTCTAAACAAACAAACTAGGGCGGAGAGTTTGACAACGCTGGAGCTCTATTGAGTGTAGATGAAGCCCTCGTTTGCTCCTATGAGATTCTCATGAAACCACGCGAGATACCAGATGGTTCTAGCTAGGCCAATCTTGAGAAGGAAAGCAAAACTCTCATTGCGGCTCTTGTGAAGAACGGGTTTGGATCAATGCATGTGGTCGTAGGAGAAGTCGGTTGGCCAACTGATGTTGACCCCAATGCAAACATAAACAATGCACGTCGGTTCAATCAAGGGCTTATAAACCGAATCCTCCAAGGCAAAGGAACTCCAAGACGCTCCACTCCGTCTGAAGTCTACATCTTCTCTCTTGTTGACGAGGATGCTAAGAGCATTGAACCGGGGAAATTTGAGCGACATTGGGGCGTTTTTTACCATGATGGGTCGGCCAAGTACCCATTGGATCTTGGCTCGAACAGGAACCTTGTGCCTGCAAAGGGTGTCAAGTACTTGGAACAAAAATGGTGTGTCATGGCTCCTCAAGCTAGCCTCGTGGACCCGAACTTGGCGACTAGTGTTGGATACGCATGCGAATTTGGTGATTGTACTAGCTTAGAACCCGGATCTTCCTGTGGCAGGCTTGATTCAAGGGGGAATGTGTCGTATGCATTTAATGTGTATTACCAGACCATGAACCAGAGTGCAGGAGCATGTCTGTTTAATAACTTGGCTACCACGACCACCGTGAATCCCTCCCAAGGAAACTGCAGATTTGAGATTCAGATAGACGCTTATGAGGATTCAAGGAGTCGCGCTGCCAGCTCAGCGTCAGTGTCGAAAATGGAAGATTGCTGTTCTGTGTTGAGTATTAGGGTCTTGCCAACTTGTCTCCTTTTTTTGCTCTCTTTAAGTTCATATATGTTATGATATATCTAATGGGTTTTTTTTCAATTGGATCTAGCTAGATGGTTGGTTAGAGACTACAATATTTTTTTCTTTAGAATTAAGTAATATTTGTGTTGTTTTTTAATATCCTTAAAGTTCAGGCAGGTTACTTTGTACAATCGTCCAAAATATTTACAGTATTAATTTGGATGTATGCTGACTATTGGAGCATATTAGACTAAAATTCGGATTCTAAAGATTTTTTTTTCCAGTTTTGAAATTTATTTGCGTATCTGTTCTTGTGAATTGTAATTCACTTTTGCATTATATACACTTTTGCATTCAAATAAAAAAATGTTTGTTCAGTGGATAGGAGTATCTTAATTTTAGTGGTTCCATCATTTTCACAATTTGACAATGGATAATTGTATGTCCTGGTGTTATTATATACACTTTTGTATCTTAAAGTAACTATCCACATAACATATCTAACATTTTGACATCACGTTTAAGATTTTAAAGGGTGTTAAGATTTCAGGGTTTTTTTTAAAGAAAAATTATTATCTTTTAAAATGATCGAAATAAAATTGCCATGAATCATATCGAATCGAGTAGTTGAGTTCGTCATAATTTCAATGCCAATTGGACCGATTTAGTGTGGGTTTAGACTAACTCAACGAATAAGAGTAATGATTCTTTTTTAATGATTGCTAAGTTATCTTATATAATTAAAGTTATGAAATAGATATCTCAAATTGTAATAAATGAATATTATTAATAATAAGGATTTTATATTTTGTAAGAATTAAAATATTACACTATTATAAGCATAATTATACATGTAAAATAAGGAGTCTTCTCAAAAAAAAATGTAAAATTAGGAGTGAGGTCAATTTAAAATCCATTTTAGATTGTTGCTGAGCCGCCGGGTAAATGATGAGTTTGTCGGGCGGGTCTTATTATGATTCATTTGACAGGTCTTTTTACCCTTCTATATTCCATTTAAATATTAGTAGTAAGAAGATTGAGGTAGAAAATGAGAAACGGGGGTTGTGATTTGTGAAACTTGAAAGAGGAGGAGGGCACGCACGAACGAAAATACAAAATAGACAATAGACAAAATCCAATTAACACCAAGAAATAGAATTCCCTCCAACCAAAAAAGTGGCCTCTATTTTTCTCTCTCTAATTTCTTAGTTTTTGCACCCACGGTACGACATTGAATTGGTTTCTTTAATTCCCTTTGTTGAGATTTGGGGCATGGTGTTGGGGTTGAAAGAGCAAGATGATGACGATTGAAGGATCGATGGAGGTGAGCGTATTGGATGACATAATCAGGAGGTTATTGGAAGGCAAAGGAGCCAAACAAGTCCAGCTTTCTAAAGGCGAGATTCGTCAATTGTGTGTCAATGCTCGCAATATCTTCCTTTCTCAGCCCAATCTTCTTCTTCTTCACGCTCCCATCAGGATCTGCGGTTTGTTTCTCTCCTCCACCTCAAGTTTCATCTCGGTTTTGGTTGTTTCTGTCATTCTGTGTTCTAGGTTTTTGGATTTTGTCTCTTTTGGGTCTGTTTGTTAGGTCCCGCTGTATGATTGCTTCAAGGGAAATTCTAATTTTGGTCTAATATACAAGAATCTGAGAAATGGCCATGTTTATTACCATGTTGTGCTTGTTCGGGATTCTTTGATTGATGGCAATTTGTCAACATTTTGCCTTTCAAGAGGAAGAGGAAGGGACAAGGGAGTGGGTTTTCTGCAAAATTAGGAAAAAAGCAAGCTGGGTTTTCATCTTTGTTTGGCTTCTCTGGAGAAAATGTCATCTTGTTGTCCTGATTCACAATGGTTGGTTTTCATTACTGAAAATATGGTATTCATATAAACCATTTTGTGATTCCCTAAATTCATATGCACATTGCCCAAAATCCACCCATTGTATTTGTGAATTGTGATGGCATAATAACTCATTCATTCCTATTATAATTGTACCAGTTTGCAGTTGGTTTCATATGCACATTGCACAAAACTCATCCATTTAATTAATAATCAGAATTATGAACTTGTCATGAAACTTTTGCAGGTGACATCCATGGCCAATACCAGGATCTTCTCAGACTCTTTGGATACGGCGGCCACCCTCCTGATGCAAACTCTCTCTTCCTCGGAGATTATGTGGACCGAGGCAAGCAGAGTTTGGAGACTATATGCCTACTCTTGTCACTAAAGATACGCTACCCTGAAAACGTCTCCCTCTTACGCGGCAACCACGAAGATGCAAAGATAAACCGGATTTATGGATTCTATGACGAGTGCAAAAGAAGATTCAATGTCCGTCTTTGGAAGATCTTTACAGACTGCTTCAATTGTTTGCCTGTTGCCACCTTGATAGATGGCAAGATCCTGTGCATGCACGGAGGCCTGTCTCCCGAATTACACAAGCTCAAGCAAATAGAAGAGATTGAGAGGCCGACTGAGATTCCAGATAACGGTCTCTTGTGTGATCTGCTCTGGTCTGACCCAGATCAACGTGTTGAAGGCTGGTCAGAAAGTGACAGAGGCATTTCCTCTACGTTTGGGGCGGATGTGGTGGCTGAGTTTCTCGATAAGAATGATCTTGATCTCATTTGTCGAGGCCATCAGGTAACCCTTTTTGGTCTCTATTTGATCTAGTCTTGTGAAATTTGCTTTGCTTTATTAAGACTAAGACTAGCATAGCGGATTGTAGGTTGTGGAAGACGGGTATGAATTCTTTGCCAAGAGGAGGCCATCAGGTAACCCTTTTTGGTCTCTATTTGATCTAGTCTTGTGAAATTTGCTTTGCTTTATTAAGACTAAGACTAGCATAGCGGATTGTAGGTTGTGGAAGACGGGTATGAATTCTTTGCCAAGAGGAGGCTGGTCACAATATTCTCGGCTCCAAACTATGGTGGAGAGTTTGACAATGCTGGAGCTCTTTTGAGTGTAGATGAAGCTCTCGTTTGCTCCTTTGAGATCCTAAAGCCGCGCGACATACCGGGTGGTTCTAGGGCAAACCTTAAGAAGGTAAGCATCTATCTCTTTTTGGGGAATTAACAAGTGTAGTTATTATCTTGTAACTGATCAAAATTCTGTCTTCAATCGATCAGGTGCCTAAAGCCGGAAGGGTTTGAACCCCTCAGCTTCAAAAAATAGCCAAACTAGTTTGAAACCCTCAACTGCAAATGAATTATGAATGCACATACTCTCGACAAACCCTGTAAATGACCTTCCAAAACCTCATCTATATGTGCAGGATCCGAGTTTCTTTTTTTTTTTAATTTTTTTGTTCCTTCTCTAGATTCTGCCATTAATCTGTGCGCTTTGTACTCTTATTGCATGAAATGAATCTTAGATAAACCGATGCGTGTCCCAATCTCGATCATATTTAAATTTTTTGTATTTTATATTTCAGTAGGATATATTTATATTTTTATACTTGTATATTTATAATTTTGCAAAGATGAGATCAAATGAGAACATACTTTATAGTGTAAAATGAGAATAAATGTGGAGCGTTGAATTTTAGGATCAATGGTGTAGATGGGCGTTTTATTAATGAGTTTTTTTTTATCCAAAGGAGTAATTTCATCATTTTCTCCCAAAATAAAACCCCTCCTTCCCTCTTTGTTCTTCCTTGGAGCTTTTTCAATTCTTTCCTCCATTATTGAATTTCCATTTTCTTTTTTTTTCCTCATCCATTTGCATGTTTTAATTAGATTAGTAGCTACTTTCGACCTCATTTGAGTTGCTTCTAGGTATTTTTTTGTTTTTTTTTTAGGGTTTGAGTATCTAATTTATAGGGTTTTCAATTAGCTTTTCAATTCGAGCCTTATTTTACTATCAATTGTATGGATTAAAAATGTTATTGTATTATTTCATTGAATACCTTATCATTCTACCTAGAGATGGACATGGGCCGGGCTGGGCCGGGCTCGGGCCGGGCCACCACCGGGCCGGGCCGGAGAAGTAGGGCCCGGGACCGGCCAGGTATTGTACCGGGCTGGAGCGGGCCGGGCCCCGGGCCGGGCCGGGCTGATATATATCAGCCCGGTCCTTTATTTTTTTTTTTTAATAAATAAATTATCCGGGCCGGGCCGCAATTCCCAAACCCAGGCCCGGCCCATGGCCCGGGCGGGTTTGGCCCGGTTGGCCCGCGGGCTGGCCGGGCGGGTTTGGCCCGGTTGGCCCGCGGGCTGGCCGGGCCGTGCCAATCTGGCCCAGATGGGCGGGCTGGGCTGGTGCGGGCCGGGCCGGCCCGCGCCTTTGGCCATCTCTATATTTTCTACCCATTTTATTGGTCATTTCAACATTGATAGAATTCAAATCGATATTTGAATTTTCTGGTTCATATGAATCGTCACCTGTATTTCTATGAACTCACACTTGTAATTCTATGAACCAAAAATTAAGATACAACTTTAGTTTCTTTTTTTGGGATTTTATTACTTTGAATTTGTAAATGTTTTTATATATTTTTTCAATTATTTATCTTTAATGTTTTGTGATATGATGAAAGAAAAGTAAGACCTTCTTGGTCTTACTTATTTAGGTCTTTTTGGTTGAATTTATGAGGTACATACCAAGTGTTTGATAAATTGTTAATTTTAATAGAAGCTATTATAGAATTAGCTTTGTTAATTTATTCAAACCTATGAATGTTGTGCATGTTTTGCATTACAATATGAAATTTTTTATTGAAAATAAAGACTAATGGTAAATGTTGATCTAATTGTCCATCATGTGTTTGATAAAATGTTAAAATGATCAACTTAGAGTTTTAGAGCATTTTTTTTTATCAATTGTTCTAATTACTCTATTTAGTTTCATTCAACATTGTTTACTTCCATGTTTGTCTTTAAAAAGTCGCGACTTTGAACTCATATCTTCTTGATTTAGTATTCAGTATTTATGAACTATAAGGACAAAACTATAATGACAAAAATTATGAACTTAGCATTTCGAATTATGAACCCACACAATACCATTTTCGAACTAGAATACATCACACAAATAACAAATAATATGAATTAATTCATGAACCTCATTGAAAATTGTTATACACCTAACTATATGAAGACATAAACCCATGCAATACCATTTACGAACTAGAACTATATGACATAGATTACGAGTATTATGAATAAATTGCATGAACCTAACCATATATATAAAGGCATGAACCAACAAAATACCATTTATCAATTAAATTTTGACATAGAAATAACAAATATTGTGAGTTAAATTTCATGAACCTTTACGACAATTGTTATGAACCTAACTGTATAAAGACATGTGATATAAGATACATCAAGTATTATGAATTAAATTTCGTGAACCTTATAGATTGACAACTGTTATGAACTTAACCCCATAAAGACATGAACTAATAAATCTACTTTTATAAACTAAAAGATATGAATCACAAAGCAAAATAGTATGAACATATGCTTATAAAAATATGAACCAAAAGAACAAAAATCATGAACGAAAATCACAACTAGTATGACCTAAAAGATATGAACTATAAGATGATTATGAACCCAAGTTTACAAAATCATGAACCAAAAAAAGAATTATAATGAACCAAAATATATAAATCGTATATAGAATTAACCTATTTGAGATTTAAATTCACATCTATGTGCACGTATATATTTCTCTACCATTTAAACTAACAGACTATCAATTGAAAAAAATTGATATTTTCTAATCCAAGACTGAATGTATATCCGTTAATTTTTTAGAAGTGGACTACGAAAATTCAATAAAAATATTAAAGATTAGTCTGCAGGTCTAATGTTCCTACACGGAAGCACAATGACAAGAAGCTATTAACCAGGACGAATTATACTCTAATTACCAAAGAATATCATAATATTTTACCTAATTATTTTAATTTAATTAATTTAATTTTTAAAATATCTTAAATCCGAAAAGATACTATGGAAAAGTATATTATTAGTATTAGTATTATTATTTTAGAAATATTTTGTTAAAGAGTAAATTTAAAGCAGAACATTCGTACAAATTGAAAAATATTAAATATTTTCTAATAGGGAAATTAGGTTCAAACATTAAATATATTTTAACAGAGGGACTAAATTCCTTGATTTCCTCCCAGCGTCTATGTAATCTACACTTACCTTATTTTATTCTTAAGTTTTGTCTAACAAACCTAGCCATAATTTACGTGAACCTTTAGCCATATTTTATGTGAACCTCTTATTATTAAAGAGCCTTGTAATGTAGTACTAATAAACTGAACTGAATACAATCACCATTGTCATATATGTTATCTCATTCTAAAAGCTCTTCAAGATTTCTCACCTGAGTAAAATAGTCAGTTTCATCATTCTCTAAACAAACAAACTAGGGCGGAGAGTTTGACAACGCTGGAGCTCTATTGAGTGTAGATGAAGCCCTCGTTTGCTCCTATGAGATTCTCATGAAACCACGCGAGATACCAGATGGTTCTAGCTAGGCCAATCTTGAGAAGGAAAGCAAAAGTGAAGTATTAATTATCCAATTCATCAATTTGTTGCAAATTAAGACTATTAATGAATGATGTACTCGCTTCAATTGATTATAATCCGGTGCCTAAAGCCAGGAAGGGTTTGAAACCCGCAGCTTCAAAACATGAGTTGTTGTCAAATTAAATTAACGTGCAAGATCTTGTATATCACAATGGTAAGTTGTAAGACCAACACAACATGAGACATATTAAAGTCAAGAATTTTCATACATAGCCCACTACTATTTCATCATTACACCTTGTTACAAAAATCCAACACATGAGATGAAGTTAAAAGTGCATCACTAAAATTAGTATGAAAGTTGTCACCTTCATCAACAATTCATAATTGACAAGCTTTAGCATGCAAGTTGACTTACATTATTTAGACTCAAGTGCAGCAAAATAGAGGGCACTACAATGCCTTAAATCAGACAAAATGCACTATATAGTAAGTGTTGTAGAAGTTTTAAGTCCTGAAATCTGCTAGCCAGCTCTATAGGATTAGTAAACCAAGCAAACCTATATAATTGTTTTCTGCTCCATAATATTCACCATCTAGCCTCTAGCAAACAAACAACAAACTGAACCTGCAATTAATAAAAAAAACACAATTAAGATTACTATTCATTATTATTCTATAATCAACATAAATATTTTTTAAGACTTGAAGCTAGTAAACATACCCATACCGTCTCTAATTGGGTGATTGTAGTACTTGAGGTATTTCAACGATACATTTGTAGAATTTAAGTAACATATTTGTACTCGCCATATTTCTTCCTTGCCTAACCTACAGAGATTCTCAGGACCTCTGGAATCTTGGTATATAAAAAACTCTCCATGTCCAGCAGAGCTTTGTACTCCGGTAATTACCACACAATGAGTTTCATCTCTCCTGAAATCTCTTCCATGTATATTTCTTAATTTGTAATTGTCGCATGATAATCTTGAAAGATAGCCATGGTACCCACCACAGTGCTCGTACTACACCATTCTATCAATTGTTGTAAACACCTATGATCCATTCTATCCCCAATACACTGCTTAAAATCCTGTATTTTGAACTCCAAATTGTTCCATAAAGAAACTCCTCGAGTTTTAGCAAACCTTAAAACTGTGGAAAGCTTTGGATCTCGGTGTGGATATTGTCCAAATCGTGCTACAAACTCCCCGTAATTTACCAAATCAGCGCCACTCAAATGAACTACATTCGGATTGGCTCTTGAATATGCTATGCGTAATTCATAATCTATATGTCGAGCCACCGCAATAAATCAACATGTGCCTGATCAAATATTATTACATATAGAGAGTTAAAGAGATGAAAACTTGAGTGATTTTTATTGAATGACCATTGAGCTACTTATACAAGAGAGTTTACGTAATATCAGCTTAGTTAGATCTGATTTCTAATATATCGAGTTTACGTAATGTTAGCTTAGTTAGAACTGATTCCTGGTATCTCTAACTATATGACTACTTAACAATAAAGATATGCTAACAAAATAATCTAAATAAGAAATACAATTTATTAACATTACACACTAATTATGATTTAAATTACATATTTCGTTAAAATTAAAATTACTAAACAACATAATACAAATTTACGTCCAATTTGTGTCATGGGTTGTCTGATAAGTTCGAACTTCGGTACACAAACATGCTCAAATTCAGGATAGTAACTCTCCCATTGCCAGTTTGCAGCCATTACAACTCCAAGGTTCAACTTTTTTCAATTTCAGCTAAACTCAAACAACAAATCGAAAACAACAAAATATTAAAGAAGCTACAAAATTTTCTTTCAGAAAGAGAAAAAAAACAAAAAATAAAAGAAGAAACGAGAGAGAGTAATGGGGAAGTAGAGAAAGAGAGGAGAGACGGGGTTACCTTAAGCCGGAGAAATGGGTGGGATTATCAGGACCTCCGGAATCTTGATATATAAAAAACTCTCCATGTCCAGCAGAGCTTTGTACTCCGGTAATTACCACACAATGATTTTCATCTCCCCTGATACCTCTTCCCATGTATATTTCTTGATTTGTCGCATCATAATCTTGAAAGATAGCAATGGTACCCACCACAGTGCCCGTACTACACCATTCTCACAATCGCTATAAACAGCTAGGATCTATTCTATCCAAAACACACTCTTCAAAATTCCGTATTTTGAACTCCAAATTGTTCCATAAAGGAACTCCTTGAGTTCTAGCAAACATCAAAACCGAGGAAAGTCTTGGATTTTGGTATTGATATTATTAGAATCGTGCTACAATATCCTCGTAATTTACCAAATCAACGCCACTCAAATGAACTACATGTGGATGACCTTTGAATATGCTATCCGTAGTTCATAATCTATATGTCGAGCGACCGCAGTAAATCGGCATGTGCCTGATCAAATATGATTACATATAGTACATATAGAGAGATAAAGAGATGAAAACCTGAGTGATTTTCATTGAATGACCATTGAGCTATTTATACAAGAGAGTTTACGTAATATCAGCTTAGTTAGAACTGATTCATGATATCTCTAACTATATGATTGCTTAACAATAAGGATATGCTAACAAAATAATCTAAATAAGAAATACAATTTATTAACATTACACACTAATTATGATTTAAATTACATATTTAATTAAAATTAAAATTTCTAAACAACATAATAAAAATTTACCTCCAATTTGTGTCATGGGTTGTCTGATAAGTTTGAACCCCGGTACACAAACATGTTAAAATCCAGGATAGTAACTCTACCATTGCCAATTTGAAGCCATTACAACTCCAAGCTTCAACCTTTTTCAATTTTAGCTAAACTCAAACAACAAATCGAAAACATCAAAATATTAAAGAAGCTACAAACTTTTCTTTTAGAAAGAGAAAAAAACAAAAATAAAAGAAGAAACGAGAGAAAGTAATTGGGAAGTGGAGAAAGAGAGGAGATGCGGGGTTACCTTAAGCCGGAGAAATGGGTGGGATTCTCAAGACCTCCGAAATCTTGGTATATAAAAAACTCTCCATGTCCAGCAGAGCTTTGTATTCCGGTAATTACCACACATTCAGTTTCATCTCTCCTGATACCTCTTCCCATGTATATTTCTTGATTTGTCGCATCATAATCTTGAAAGTTAGCAATGGTACCCACCACAGTGCCCGTACTACACCATTCTCACAATCGCTCTAAACATCTAGGATCTATTCTATCCAAAACACACTCTTCAAAATTCCGTATTTTGAACTCCAAATTGTTCCATAAAGGAACTCCTTGAGTTCTAGCAAACATCAAAACCGAGGAAAGCCTTGGATTTCGGTATGGATATTGTTCAAATCGTGCTACAAGCTCCTCGTGATTTACCAAATCAACGCCACTCAAATGAACTACATGTGGATTGGCCTTTGGATATGCTATCCGTAATTCATAATCTATATGTCGAGCGACCGCAGTAAATCAACATGTGCCTGATCAAATATGATTACATATAGTACATATAGAGAGTTAAAGAGATGAAAACCTGAGTGATTTTCATTGAATGACCATCGAGCTATTTATACATGAGAGTTTACGTAATATCAGCTTAGTTAGACCTGATTCCTGATATCTCTAACTATATGACCACTTAACAATAAAGGTATGCTAATAAAATAATCTACATAAGAAATACAATTTATTAACATTACACACTAATTATGATTTAAATTACATATTTAATTAAAATTAAAATTACTAAACAACATAATATAAATTTACCTTCAATTTGTGTCATGGGCTGTCTGATAAGTTCAAATCCCGGTACACAAACATGGTCAAATCCAGGATAGTAACTCTCCCATTGGCAGTTTGCAGCCATTATAACTCCAAGCTTCAACCTTTTTCAATTTCAGCTAAACTCAAACAACAAATCGAAAACAGGAAAATATTAAAGAAACTACAAACTCTTCTTTCAAAATGAGAAAAAAACAAAAATAAAAGAAGAAACGAGAGAGAGTAATGGAGAAGTGGAGAAAGAGAGGAGAGGCGGGGTTACCTTAAGCCGGAGAAATGGGTGAAGAATTAGGTATGAGAGGAGTATAGAGGGAGACTGCCCTAGTAGGCTAGTAGCTACTATCCTTTAGCCTGAGAGAGAGGACAGTTGTCGATTTGAAATAAGGGAGTGAGGGATCATGAAATGGAGTAATATTTTTTTATTTATATAAAAGAAAAAAATTAATGTTTTAGGCGTAACATTCCAACGTTTGTTTTATTTTTTTAAAGCAAACTTGTCTAATTTGGTTTCTTTGTAAAAAAAAATTGTAGGGTAAGAGTTCAGGTTAGGGCTGCATAAAAAATCCGCGGGGACGGAGATCCACAAGACCCGCCCTTAACGGGGTGTGGATGGAGATCAATTTTGTGTCACCGATTTAAAATGGGGAGGGGACGAAAAATTCACTATCCACCTCGTATCTTCGATATAAATACCCGATATACATTTTTTTAACTAGCAATTAGGCCGCGCGTTGCGCGACGATTATAAGACGGAGACTTCATTAGTGTAGAGATATGGAAATGGCATTTTCGTAAATTTATTTAAAGGGGTATGATTTTTTTGGAAAAGGAATATGGAAATGGTATTTCCGTAAATTTATTTAAAGGAGCATGCTTTTTTTGGAAAATGAATATGGAAATGGCATTTTCGTAAATTTATTTAAAGGGGCATGGTTTTTTTGGTATTAATTTACTTGACTTCACGCAATCCAATGTCTTAAAACTTGTTTTATTACGTATACGAGCTTTCTTCACAACTAAGAAACAAACTTATCAGAGCTTGCTTATGAGCGAAGTTACGTCGACACGTTTTTCGAGACATGTCAAAATTACCCGTTCACATCCAAATATCACATAAGTCGATCACGCTTTTGCAAGAATATATATCTCGAGATTACTTATGAGCTAAGCAAAACCTTTTAGTATTAATTTAATTGACTTCACGCCATCCAATGTCTTAAAAACTTGTTTTATTACGTATACGAGCTTTCTTCACAACTAAGAAACAAATTTATCCGAGCTTGCTTACGAGCGAAGTAACTTGGACACGTTTTTCGAGACATGTCAAAATTACCCGCTCACATCCAAATATCACCTAAGTCGATCACGCTTTTCCAAGAATATATATTCCGAGATTACTTAAGTGCTAAGCAATACGACACGAATTTCAAGGAACATTAAAATATCAAAATTATTACTGAGATATAATGAATAATGAATTAATAACAGCCGCACGATAGTAACAAGGGGATTTTATAAAAATCAACGCTCGGATTTTAAAGCTGTGTTTGCTTTTATAGTAGTAAGGATAAGGATTTATAAAATGTATAATAAAATAGATTTTGGATATAATTGTAGTTTTTAATTTAAAAAATTATATATATCTACAAATTATATAATAAAATTTAAAATTTATGTTATTAAATTTTTTATTTATAATAAACTTCTTTGAACTTAAAAATATTTTTATAATAAACGAGACCTCTTTAACAACCCAAAAACTGATAGGGATTCCCCCCCCCCCCCCCCTTTCTCAGTGGGGATTAGACAGGGCGGGGATGGGAGGCAAAAAAGTAGGTCAGGGATGGGGCGCCCCACCCCATGTGTATCTCTAGTTCAGATTGAGCGGCCATTAAAATATAACAACCGAAAACGACTAAAAAAAGTCAAAAGTGAACCAAACTATACCCACCACCACACCAACAAACACCAATGACAGAGGTGAAGACTAGGGGTGGGCACGGTCGGTTAACCTGAGTTTTGGTTGACCGGAACTTCGGTTAGAAAATATCAATAACCATAACCGTATCGTTCGTTATCGGTTAACGGTGAAACTCGATACGGTTTATCGGTTAATCGACTTTTTTAATTTTTATTATAAAAAATCAGTTTTTGAATAAAAAATTACCTTATTTTTCAATAATATAAACTTAAAATTTTAAATTAAATACAAAATACAAACAAATATCCAAAATACAAACAAATTCATAATATATGAGTCACTTCTTCAGAAGTTGCGCACATGAAACATAACACGATCCTAGTGTTAACAAAATACCTCCACAAAGATAGAACACAAATCGCCAACAAGTTGAAACTACAAAACAGAACTCCATTGATTGTCTGGGAAGCGATACAATATTCTGGCATGGCCTTATAACTTCACGAGCTTAAACGGTAAGAAAGATGTCAAAACTTTCAAAACTTGATGCTTCCCTGAAAAACATTTAGGAAGGAAGAAATCAAAAATCAATAGCATGGAATTCTTGTACAGAGAGTTGGAGACTATAGCAATACTAAATGATCTATAGCAATTATTACTGAATGGCTACTGATCACATTTTTAGCTAAAACTAATTGGATATATAATTCCATTTTTACAAATATATTTTAAAAATATTATCGGTTTTTCGGTTCACCTCCCGTGAAAATATTGATAACCGTATCCAAACCGTTGAATCGTTAAAAGTATTGGTTGGTTAACCGTAATAGATTAATTTTTTCGGTTCGGTTAATCGCAAAATGTGATCGATTTTTCGGTTACGATTTTTTTTGCCCATCCCTAGTGAAGACATAGCACATGGTAGAAGAAAGGCATTTCCTGTGTTCCATGGGTTAGAAAAAGCCTAACACAGACAAAAACGTGGTCGGAGAGCAATTTTCCTAAAGCCTTTCATATTTACCTTCCTCTCTCATTTTTTACATGTAATTTTTCAAAAAAAAAGAAATCACATTTGTACTCTTATATTCGACCCAACGGATCCACGCCAAGAATTTATTTTTCATCGAGCCTAGGATTTAAAATTTATTTTAAACATAATTTAAAACAAAAGTATTTTTCCCTTAGGAGTGAAAATCAAAGTCTTGTTAATATTCAATTTTTTTATTAGGTAAGAATTGGGAGACTCTCCCCTTAGAGAAGGCGTCCTAGCGCATCCCGACGAATGAGAACTATAAGTTTTGGATGATTCCCGATAGCGCAAACAGGGAGACTGCGGCTCAATCTAGTAAGTCTATCATGAGACTGTCAATACAATAAACTCTTTTTCCCATAAATGACGGAAGAGGTCGCTTAGTATATTTTTTGCTACTTTATTATGCGTACTATAATTCCATAGAGTTTGCTCAATATTTGTGTTAATTTTCTTTATTATGTTTAATGTGTGTGGCATTTAGTAGATAAATGTATGATGTCTTCATCCGTACAATTGCACATAATACAACCTCCAGGGTTGAAACATGTTTTTCTCTCAATCTTGTTTTAGTATGTAGTCCATTAATGCTCATCTTTCGGAGAAATTTTTTTACTTTCGGTAATATATCCAATTGATTATACTTGGTTCTTGATTTTCTATTTATGTGATTAGGTTCATCGCCGAATGTGTTGAAAACCTTCCGTTCATCGCCGAATGTTATTATCTGGGATTGAGATTGCTTGTATGGTGTCAACCTGCTCTAGTGGGAGTACTTGTGTCAATTCATTGATTTTTCATCTCTTGTCAGGTGTTATGAATTCCGAAACTTTTGTACCTCCATTAATGCTAGAGGGGTATTTTGCATAATTCTTCAGTGGTTGTCCCAATGCCCAATTATCTTCCCAAAATTTAATCGTTTGTCCATCTCCAATTTGCCATATAAGTCCTTTTTCAAATTCAATTCGCAAACTTAGAAGCTTTCTCCATTGCCACGAAGTGTTTGATTTAAGTTTGTAGGAAAAGAAAGTGTCATTTCTTATATATTTTTCTTTAATCACCGGAACTGAGATGTACTTTTTCGTGTTGAGCAAGGATTTTCCAAAGCAATTTCATTTGTAATGCTTTATTCATGTGTTTTTTTTCCTTATGCTGTAATATACTAATATCCCTCATTTTTATAAGGGTAAAAATTTATTTTTACCCTACATTTTTCCTTTAATATAATAAAATATTTATATATTTTATTTTCATGATATTTTACTTTATAACATTTTAAATATTATAAGTTGTTTAGTTAAGACCATATTTAATGGTTACAAAAATTATTCCTCATATTATAAATATTAATTATGAGCCATAAGAATTATGGTTTTATGATTATTATAATATGATGATAAAATATAACCATTAATAATATGTGTTTTATTTATCAGTTAAAATTATAATAGAATAATTATAAGTAACAAAACATACGAAGTGTTGTAATAATGTTTTTAAAACTTATATAAATGTTTTTAAAGATAAAATTTAATCAAATAAAATAGATTAAAGTTCATATGATGTTAATATGAGTTATTTAAAGCACAAAAGTTAAGGGAATGGGGCATTTTTATCACTTTTGCAAAACTAGAGGGGTTGTTTGTGTAATTTGAGCAAAAGAGATCAGACCCGACCCCTTCATCTTCAACTTTCAGCCCGAAAATTCAAATGGCCATAACTTCTTCATTTCTTAACGAATTTTTGATCCGAAAGATGTTCCGGAAAGCCGATGACATGTTCTATCAAACCCTTCAATCAATTGTTCGAAACAATACGATTTTTGGGGTTCGAAATTCTGTTCTTGAACGTGACCTAAAATGGCTAAATGGATCATTATTGCTTTAATTCAATCAATTGGGGACGTGTATGATGTCAATGGGTGTTGGATAAGTCGTAGATGGATAAGAGGATGATTATTATACATTTAATCAGATTTATTCTGCCATTAATCATGTGTAATTTATGAATATGGATAGGAACGACATTTGTTTGTGGGTAAATGTTCGTAATCAATTCGAGGACCATTTCAAACTCGTTTTTCGATGTATAACTGTATAAGAACTTAAGTTGTAGTTCTAAATGTGATCTACAACTCTTCTTCAGAAACATTCTCGAAAATACTCCATTTAGAGCCTCAAATTCTCGATAAAAAACAAGTCCATGTTTCAAATTCAGCCTCAGCCTTGTTCTTCGAATAAAACCAAGCACCGGATGGTTTCGTAAGAAAAATTAAATCCGAAACCAGATCCATATTCTACACAAAATTCCCTACAAAAACCTATATTAACTTGACAAATTCATCCTCTAATGTGTTCAAAAACTCGATTGAACACTCAAGTGATAGACTTCAGCACTAGAACGGTGACCATCACCGCAGGAGGCAAATATGTTTGCAAGTTTAAGGGCCGACATGAGTTTGAGAATGGGAAGATGGTCAACGCCATAAAATCAATGAAAATGCCCCGTCAAGGATGTATTGGATTTTTGTGTTACATGGAATCGACTGAGAAGAAGGAAGTCAAGTTGTAAGAAATTCCCATCGCTAGAGAGTTTCCTGATGTTTTTCCGGGGGAAATTCCAGGGTTGCCACCACACCGTGAAGTGGAGTTCACCATTGAGTTAGAGCCTGGAACCCGACCCATCTCCAAAGCACCTTACAAAATGGCTCCGATTGAGATGAAGGAACTAAAGAAGCAGTTCGAAGAATTGCTAGAGAAGGGGTACGTCAGACGAAGCGCTTCACCTTGGGGTGCACCGGTTCTGTTTGTGAAGAAGAAGGCTGGAACTTTCCGGTTATGCATTGACTACCGAGAATTGAATAAAGTTACCATCAAGAACAAGTACCCGTTACCAAGAATTGATGACCTGTTAGGCTAGCTAAAGGGGGCGAAGGTGTTTTCCAAAATTGATTTGAGGTCGGGGTATCACCAACTTCGAATTCGTGAGGAAGATATTCCTAAAACGGTATTCCACACGCGGTACGCGGTATGGACACTATGAATTCGTTGTCATGCCTTTTGGTCTTACGAATGCTCCAACCGTGTTTATGGATCTAATGCATTGGTGTTTCCGGGAATACTTAGACAAATTTGTGGTTGTCTTATATTCTCATCTACTCGCCTACTGAAGCAGCTCATGAGGAGCATCTCAGAATTATATTGCAAATACTCAGGCAGAATGAGTTGTATGCAAAGATGTCAAAATGTGAATTATGGTTGAAGAAAGTTGCATTCCTAGGGCATGTTATCAATCAAGAGGGAGTGATGGTAGATCCTCAAAAGATCCAAGCAGTTGCAGATTGGAAGCAGCCTCAGAATGTGAAAGAAGTTCATAGTTTTCTTGGTCTTGCGAGGTATTATAGACGGTTCGTGGAGGGATTCTCTAAGATCGCCCTATCTATGACCAATTTACTCCGCAAAGTACACAAGAAATTTGTATGTAATAATAAATGTGAGGCGAGTTTCCAAGAACTCAAAAAGCGTTTGACTAGCGCCCCGATCTTGACCTTGCCTAACGGACACGACGGATATGTGGTGTACAGTGATGCATCCAAACAGGGTTTAGGATGTGTGCTTATGCAACATGGAAAAGTGATTGCCTATGCTTCCCTCCAGCTCAAGACGTATGAGGTGAACTATCCGACTCATGACTTAGAACTAGCAACAGTAGTGTTTGCTTTGAAGATCTGGCGGCATTACTTATACGGTGTGAAGTGTCAGATATTTACCGATCATAAGAGTCTGAAATATGTCTTCATGCAGAAAGAGTTGAACATGAGGCAGCGAAGGTGGTTGGAGCTGCTCAAGGATTATGACATTGAATTGTTGTACCATCCCGGAAAGGCCAATGCTGTAGCCGACGCTTTGAGTCGCAAGACCTCTCAGGAATCCATGGTGGCTGTGCTCACCGCCCAGCCAATGCTCCAGAAAGAGTTGATTCGATGTGGGATCGAGGTTAGGTTTGGACGTCAACGTGGTAGTCTGAATATGATTGAGATTCAAGCTACTCTGTTGGATCAGATTAAGGAGAAGCAAGCGGATGATGTCATGTTAATAAAGATAAGTTGTGAGGTGCAGGAAGGAAAGGCACCTGGGTTTGTCATTCAAGATGATGGCTCGCTTTGGTTTCAAAATCGACTTTGCGTTCCTGCTGTTGATGAGCTTCATCTTCGGATCTTAAGGGAAGCGCATTCCTCTGCTTACTCGGTTCATCCTGGATCGAGCAAGATGTATAAGGATTTGCGCAAGAATTTCTGGTGGCCGAACATGAAACATGATGTGGCAGAATTTGTAGCGAGATGTTTGGTTTGCCAAAAAGTGAAGATTGAGCATAAAAGACCAGGAGGTGAGTTGCAACCTTTACCAGTACCAGAATGGAAATGGGAGGATATTGCTATGGATTTTGTGTTTGGGCTTCCTAAGACTCAAGGACAAAATGATGCTATCTGGGTAGTCATTGATAGACTCACAAAGAGTGCTCACTTCATCGCGATAAAGATGAATTGGGAAGTGAAGAAGTTGGCAGAAATATTCATACATGAGATCATTCGATTACATGGCACTCCGAAATCAATAGTCTTGGATCGGGATGGTCGTTTCATGTCACATTTTTGGAAGGAGTTGCACAAAGCCATGGGAACAGAGTTATGTTTTAGTACTGCTTTTCATCCTCAAACAGATGGTCAATCTGAGAGGACCATTCAAACACTAGAAGACATGCTCCGGGCTTGTGTGTTAGACCGATCTACTAGCTGGGATGCCGGTTTAAGCCTGATAGAGTTCACCTACAATAATAGTTGGCATTCAACGATTAAGATGGCACCATTCGAGGCATTGTATGGTCGAAAATGTCACTCACCAATTTGTTAGGATGAAAATGCCGACAAAATTCTTCTCGACCCAAAGTTGGTTGAAAGAACAGCTGCAAACGTTGCAATAATCCGACAGAGGATGTCGACAGCTCAAAGTCGTCAGAAATCATATGCTGATCTGAAGAGAAGAGAGATTGAGTTTGAAGTTGGAGACAAAGTGTTTGTTCGGGTGTCCCCATCGAAGGGTGTGTTTCGTTTTGGGAAACGAGGGAAGCTCAACCCTCGATTTGTTGGACCCTTCGAGATTTTGAAGAGAGTTGGCAAGCTTGCTTATCGACTGGCCCTACCCCCATCTGCATATCCGGTCCACAACGTTTTCCATGTGTCACTGTTGCGCAAGTATGTGCCAGATGAGTCTCATGTTCTTAACTATGATGACATCGAGATCCAATCTAATGGCACTTATGAGGAGAGATCCGTTCGCGTGCTGGAACGACGCGTAAAAAGTTTACGCAATAAGAATGTGGCATTAATGCGAATTCTATGGTCAAGGAATGGTGGAGAAGAGGTGATGTGGGAAACATGGGAGATAGAGCAGGATATGCAGAATAAATATAGGGATTTGTTTTCAAACTAGTTTCGGGGACGAAACTATTTTTAAGGGGGTACTATTGTAAGAACCCACTTTTTCTAACAGAGGTTAGTTTAGTTGTTATCTTTTCTTTTCTCTAGTTTCGGGGACGAAACTTTTTTTAAGGGGGTACTAATGTAATAACCCTCTCTTTTAGGAGGGGTATTATTGTAATATTTCATTCCTTTATTTGATTTTAATAAAGGATTTTTATTTTAATAAAGAATGAGTTTATTTTCTTAAAAGGATAAGAAAATAGAAATAATAACTTATAATGGTTATTAGGTTATTTTAAAAACCTTACCCAAATAGTCTTGATTATAAGAGGGTGTTATTTTGATGCTACTCTTTTTCAGAAAAACAAAGAATAATATTATGATATTATTCTCCTAATGATATACGGGTTAATATAGTTTATTTTGTTCTCTCTTGTATAAGAAGAGCATGAAATAAATATAACTTGTAGGAAAAATAATTCAATAAATATTTGCAAACAAGTAAAAATTTACTTAATAATATATATAATCCAAATAATAAATTTGGGAAATAAACTAGGAAGAATAATCATATTTTAAATAACATTATAGTTGAATAAAGGGCGGAAAATGGATGAAATTAGAAACGTTGGGAACTTTTCGTAATTACCCTTAAAATGTGGGTACCCGCGCGTAATTACGGATTTTTACACAGCAGATTCGTTTGTTTTGATTCGATCTTGTAAAGGCTGATTCGGACTCGTTTCTTAACCAAATTCAATTCCGAAAGAACCGGCATACTCTCCTAGATGTTACCTACGAAAGCCCTCAACAAAATTGGTATAACTCTCAGAAAATCTTATTCAATTTGACGGTTAAAGATAAGAGGTTAACAAAACGCGTTTTCGGGGTAAAGATATGATTTTATCCGATTTGAAGATCGTTTTGGCCGGGATTTTGGTTGAAAACGAAGATATGAGACCCCTTAGTCCTCCCCTATAAATAAATACGAAGACCCATTACTTTTCCCCATCTAAAAACTCGATCGAACTACCCGAACTGCCCAGCGAAAACAGAGCATTGGTTGCTCGGGAACCGCTGTTCGCCGCCGTCTTTCGCCACCATCTGACCACCTCCGACGCCACCATTTCCGACAGAAGAGATTAGGCGTTCAGGACTTTCAACTGTCGCCGCCATCGAGCCGTTCCGCCGCTTGAACTGCCGTCCCGAGCCGTCCCAAAACTGTTGGTCGACCCTTTCTTCTCCCCTGTTTTCAGCTTTTATTTATTTTCTTTATAATTTTTGTTTTAATTATTTTATGGGATTTAACTTCGATTGTAGTAAAAATAAATTACTCCTAATTGAAATTAATATTAATATGGTTTTTTAATGCATTTTTACAGATTTATAAAAGTTATAAATAGTTTATAATATCAAAGTATGATTTTATAAGTGAATTAGTTCATGTTTATGTAAAGGGTTGGGAATTATGATAAATATAGAAATAATAAAATAATTGTCTTATAAATAATAAAAATCAGAATATTAGTCGTTTTCTCATTTACATATTATTTTAATATTTTATAAACAATTAATGAGTTGTGTATAATTTATAGAAAATAATTTACAAGACTTATACTATTTGGGTAATATTTTTGTATAAATACATAGTTATGCTTATGCATATATTATAAGTGTTTATATGAACTAATAGGTTGACATGAGATACATTATGACAACCTAAGATAGCTTACATTAATATTGGGAAGTTGTTAATGTAAAAGATACAAGTTTATATGAATTTATAAACTTAAACAAACCTTAGGGAGGAAAGATCCAATTTTTATAAAGTAACACAAAATAAATTATAATTTATTTTGTTACTTTTATGATTAGAACAGGAAGGAGAACTCAATATTTAGATCTTAGTCCCGTTAAGTCAATTCGTTCCTTCGCATTCGAATCAAGGCAAGTGGTGGTTCACTTTCATATTAGTCATGGATATCGTTATTCATGTTGCATGTTTGTTGGGAACGCTTGTTTGGATAAAAATGAATCTAGGTTGTTTAGAAATAATGATCTGTGGTATAAATTAAAATGGATCTAGGGTTTTATTATTGCCTAGAAATAATGACCCATGTGTAAGGTAGCTTAGTATTATATTTGTTTGCGCTAGAATTTATACTTGCTTGTTATACTTGTGTGTTGCATGATTCTCCTATGAGAGTCGTTATTGTGCTTCTAGCGTAGAACTAGGGGTGAGAGTTCTAAATTCCTGAACACCTCTTTATAACAAATTGCATTAGGATGGACCTAGACCCTAGTGCTGGTCATGGCCATACCCGCTCAATCGTTCTGAGGGGTGTCGCACCTAGCTAGTGCTTCGTATCGGAACTTAGGAATCCGTTACTCTTTCTCTTGGGGACCTCAAACCCAATGTCCTTGGCATACCGCGTTGCCATCTTAAAAGCTACCAACTTAAATGCAACATTTTGTCATTAATGTAAGATAAGTGCCAATGCACATAATAAAAGAACACAGGTGGTGACTACAACTTGGAAAACCACTCTTGCTCCCAGCTTTGAAAGGTCTATTTTCCAATCTGAATTCGGACAACATGCATTCGGGTCGCCACCGACCCATCAAAGCCATAGGGGTGAGAGTAGTAAGGAACCATGTCAGTTTGAGGCCCCATTGTGAAGTCCATCGGGTCGACACCGGGCTGGTTGTGGTAGTTGCTGCCCACTGGTGGGTCGGCACCGACCTCCTGTGGGTCGTCTCCGACCCTCTCTGGGCTGGCCTCGTGGTATTTGTGGTGTGTTCCGACGCTCTTGTTCTCTTTTCGACACTTCGGGTCCCTACAAAACGTTAGTGGAGATGCAAGACAAGAATCCTAGTTACTCTAAACTATGAAAAACAAAATAAACTAAGCTAAAAAGAAAATCAAAACAAAAACAAAGCGGGTTGCCTCCCGTAAGCGCTTAATTTAACGTCTTTAGCTAGACGAGAAGATACCTTAGCGGATCAGGGCGGTTTCCATCCAGCTTTGTCGGGATCAAAAGAAACCCCATACTTAGCCGGAAAAACATCATAACTTCTCTCCAAAATATTTGGTCCTCTATCATCCACAAGAATGCTCGGTAATCCTACAACAGGGTTAGTAAAATCCGAAAAACAAGGAGGTTTTGACTCCTTCATATGACTAACAGTAGGATCTAATATTGAACGAGAATAGGAGAAAGGATCATGACCAGAATTGATTGGATAAGAACAAGAAAACTCACCTGGATTGAGTAGAAAAGGGGTCGTCACCGACCCATGGGGGGTCGGCACCGACCGATCTGGGTCAAGAAGTGCCTCGGTACTGTGCTTGAATCCACCTCCCACCTCGTTTTCCTTCAGATAAGGGTCGTTACCGACCCATGGGGGATCGATAGGCTCCTTAGTACTACAACTAGCCACTTCGTTCACGACTGGATTGAATTGAAATTCGACCTTCTCTTCTCCAATATCAAACGAGAGAAGTCCCTTCCTGAAATCTATACGTGCTCCTGCGGTGGCTAAGAATGGTCGACCTAGAATGATTGGCACCGCAGGGTCTTCAGGCATATCTAGCACAATGAAGTCATTGGGAACAAAATATTTTCCAACTTGGATAGGAACGTCGTCAACGACTCCAGTTGCTTTTACACAAGAGCCATTTGCCATATAGAGATTCATATCAACGGGCTCCAGAGGTCCCATGTTGGTTTTGGACCATATAGAGAGAGGAAGAAGACTAGCACTTGCACCAAGATCAGATAAAGCTTTGAAGCGATGGACACCTATGCCAATAGTAATTGCAAATTTACCCGGATCACCGAGTTTCTCCGGGAGCTCTAAAGATCGTACCTCATTGGTTAGTTCAGACATCGACCTCTTCTTGGACAAGATCTCTTTATGAAATTTGGTGTAAGCTGGCATCTCATTCAAAGCTTCGGCAAAAGGAATAGTGATGTTTAGCCCTTGAAGAACCTGCACAAAACGCTTGAATTTGCCTTCCGTGGAGTCCTTAGCCTTCTTGGTTGGAAAAGGAAGTACCTTTGTTGTTGAGGTAGAAGGAACGGAAGGAAGAATTCCGGAGAGAGGGTCGGCCACGACCCTTAGTTGGTCGGTTACGACCTTGTCTGTAGTAGGGAGGGGGTCGGCCACGACCCTTGGATGGTCGGTTATGACCTTGTCTGTAGTAGGGAGGGGGTCGGCCACGACCCTTGGATGGTCGGTTACGACCTCCTCTGAGCTAGACCGGTCCTCATCGTCCGCCGCTTTCTTGCCTGTTTCTCGATCCGACAACTTCTTTCCGCATCTCAGATGCACTGCAGCAATTTGACCCCTTGGATTCTCATCAGAATGGCCCGGTAATCGCCCTTGAGGTCGTGGAATTTGGACCGCTAAATCACCGAGTTGAGAATTTACATTTTTCCTCCAAGCTTCAAAGTCTCCTAGTTGATTTTGCACCCCTTTAAGATCGGTTCGGATGCCGTTCATTCCTTCAAGGAGTCCTTGAGCCCAGGTTGGTGGCTCTTGGAAACCGGGAGGTCTATAGGGAGGGGCTCTTTGCTCTTGTGGTGGTGCTTGAAAACCTTGACCGTAGCCATTGTTGTTCCATTGAGAAAAATTGTTGTTGTTCCTTGCCGGATAAGCATTGTTTTGACCACGATAGGCTCCCCTCATATAATTAGCCTCCGCATAAGCCTCGGCGGCTCGGACTTGTTCTACGTTTGTACAAGAAGAAGTAGGATGAGCATGGGAACCACATTCTTGACAAGGTTGAGCGGTGGATTTGTAGTGGCCCACTTGCTTCTTAAGCCGGTTTATCTCATCTTGCATAAATTGAAACCTCACATCCGGATCAATCGGCTCAGCATTAGGATCATAAAGTCTCTTTTGTGGAATTCTGACGGCTTGTTGGGTGCCATACATTGCATCATAGTTGGTGAGTTTGTCCAACAAAGCCCACGCTTGATCGGGATCCATCTCAATGAATCCGCAGTCGGTGTGAAGGTTGATCCGATCTTTTGTAGCAGCATTAATTCCCTGAAAGAATATTTCTTCAAGTACGTAAGGAGGCTGTCCATGAGTTGGACATTGCCGAAGAAGTTCTTTAAACCGCTCCCAAGTTTCCACAAAAGTCTCATTGGGAAGTTGATGATAGGAAGTGATGCGCTTCCTTAACTCTGTAGTCTTAGCCGGCGGAAAGAACTTTGTCAGAAATTGATCATGCAGAGTCTTCCATGTAGTAATAGATCTAGAGGGTAAACTTTCAAGCCAAGTAAGAGCTTTTCCAGCCAAAGACCATTTGAATGCTTTCAAAAGCACATATTCAAGCGATACATCATCAACGACAATAGTGTCATAGAGGTCAGTGAAGTTCTTGATGTGCTCCATAGGGCACTCGGTGGGCTTGCCTTCAAATTGAGACCTCTTAATAAGAGTGATGAAGTGTGACTTTATCTCAAAAGCGTGCTCGATAGCAGGGAGCACAATAGCAGATTCGGGAACCTTGAATTCAGGATGCATGTACTGCTTTGCATTGCGCGGAATAGCATCAAGTTGTTCCTGAAGACGGGCTGCAACCTCTCTTTCCCGCTGTGCAACATCTCTCTCTCTTTGTGCAGCAGCAGTTTGAGCATCACGCTCTCTTTGAATGCCTTCCATCTGAAGGCGAAGATCAGCCATCTGGCGAGCAAGTTCCTCAACATTGGCCATTGCTCTTCGTTCTCTTAGCCTGCGATGAAGGGTTCTCTCAAGTTCGGGATCAAAAGGAAAATTATCGACTCCCCTTCGTGAACTAGAGGGCATACACCTGCACACACAATTACGAGAAAACGAATTAGTAAAGACAAAAGGGTATGGGCTATTCCCAAACCCGAAAAATAACTAGACAAGAAACTAAACTAAATCCCCGGCAACGGCGCCAATTTGTTGAAAGGGTTTCTTGACAACAAATAAATTTATAATCAAGACCCCGCTGAGTACAGGGAGGTCAGGTTCGTCCACGGGAATTAGAAGAATCTATGTCTAGCTATTAGTCCTAATAAAAGAAAATAAAACAAAACAAAACACTCAAACAAACGCTCGACACCGACCCAAAACAGGTCGTAACCGACCAACACTTCAACACAATCGCAGGAGAAAACAAGAGACACAGGCGCTCGGCACCGACCTGACAGGGGTCGTAACCGACCTATCCGGGTATGAGAAAATTCCGAGAAACCAAATTAAAGAAGATCTAGGACAAAGGATTCACCACAACAAGTTTATGCATGCAAACATGAATCAAAACCAACCATAAATAATCCCATGTATGACTCTCGTCATGATAAATGAAGTAAAAATCTTAACTTTCATAAAGATCCAAACTTGCAACCCTACTTGTTTCCTAAAGGTTTAACTTTCGTTTCAACCAAATATAATCCAAATTCACAACTAAATCTTTCGATTCACTCATAAACATGAACATGCTTTGATTTTCATCAAGGAATTGATAGCAAACAAGAGGATAATAGATAGAGATTAAAAGAGATGGTTCATTCAAATATTCATGCCTTAATCATGCATAACTCGTCGGGTTTCACCCCAACCCTAGAAAGTAGACTACTCACGATCCATAAAACAATCAACAATCACAAACGAAAGAGAAGACATGATTCAAATTCAAACAAACTTCGATTAAAATAAAACTTACAAACTTAAGCAAACCTCCAAGTCTCTCTAATCGTCCAAGAGCTTGGAATCAAAGAAAACTAGAAAACCAAACTTGCCACTTGTTCCGTCTCCACAATAAACCCTAAGAACGATTTTCTCCAAATCAGCCCCCCCTCGAAATAAAACCCTAAAGATCCTTATATAGTGGTAGAAAATAGATCTATATGGAAACTAAAATCTATCTTAAAAAGGCCCATAAATAAAACAATTACTAAACCAAACTTAAGGCGCAAGCAATAATTCGGCAACACACGGAGTGGGTCGTCACCGACCATGGCTGGGTCGTCACCGACCCTCTGGCTGCACTTGATTTCTTCATTTCTTCGCTCAAACTTGCTCCAAAGCTCGGTTCTTCTTCAATGTTTCTTCTTTAATCACTCTTGGCCTTCTAAGACTTCCTTTAGCTCCTTCATAAGCACCTTGATCTTGAAATCTTCAACTCGGAATCCTCTATTACACCGACTCTTACTCTTCTATCAACATCACCACAAGACCGCTTGAACACCACCTCCTAGAAAGCTTTTAAAAACCGAAATATCTCCTCCTCATCGCTTCAAAGACCTACAAAACATCAAACACACTTATGTAGACTCCATATCTTAAGATAATATGAAAATCCACAAGAACGACTCAAAACAACACAATAAACTTAGAAAAGACTCAATCCTAACTAGAAAACTACCCATGAAAACTAACTAGAAAGTGCGACATCAACAAGTTGAATAATTTTGTTTTAAAGTCACATTAATTTATCAAATGGTTTATGAATTATTATTTGTATTTGAGTTTGTATACTGTGAAAGCCTAGGGTGGCTTCGGAAAGTAAATTCTGAGGTCATCGGCGGTAATATCTCCGAGGAAAAAACGGGAGTGTTACAATTGGAAGTAGAGGAGCAGAGTTACAAGACTGAAGAAGTTGAAGAATTTTATTTGAGTTTTTGTTTAAAATAAAGGTCGAGATCCTTGGTTTGTGAGGACCGTCTTGAATATTTTCGCAACCATTAGAAGATGTATTTCGTATTCCGCACAAGTTGAATAATTTATTGTTTTAAAGTCACATTAATTTATCAAATGGTTTATGAATTATTATTTGTATTTGAGTTTGTATACTGTGAAAGCCTAGGGTGGCTTCGGAAAGTAAATTCCGAGGTCACTGGCGGTAATATCTCCGAGGAAAAAACGGGGGTGTTACAAAATCTTACAAAAATATGTTTAGTTATTTTTTTGTAGTGGTACAAGTGAATTTTAAAGGTTTAAATGTGTTAACCTTTATAATAAAAATGATTTGTAGTTCTTGTGAATTTAATAATTTTTTTTATAAACCATATTCTTCGTTATATTAATAAAAAGGATATTATTAATATAATTTGCAAGTTTATAATAATTTTTATAGACTTAAATCTCTTCGTAGTTCTTAAAAGATCAACGTTGACGAGTTAACGAAATAAATTAACGAAAATTTATTTCGTGGTTGATTGAAACAGGAACAAATCCAAGTTCGTAAACTTTCGAGTGTGCGTTTCGCAACCAAGTCACATTTATTCCTAAGGCAAGTGAACTTGGTTCTTTTTTCCGCATTCGTTTCCTAAGCATGATTCATATCATGATATTTTTAAATAAATGTTTGGAATTTTTGTGTAATAAAGTTGAACTTAGGATTGTTTTACATTCCTAGATTTAACGACTATAATTGCTAATCATATTTTAGGCTGCATTAGTTATGGATGTAGGCCTTATTGCTCTGTGATGATGTGTGTATATTCATTTAAGCTCCATTGTAAGGAGTCGAACGTAAAGTCTTATGACATATATTATATAATAATTAATTCTCACTAGGTCGTTTTTTAAACCCTAGCTAAGGTCATGACTCATATCACTCAACTGCTGAGGGGTGTTCGCACTTTATAAGTGCCATGGGACGTAGGTGCGCGTACTATAAAAATGCAAGAATTGAAAAATCCGTTAAAAAGTATGGAATTGTTAATTAAAAAATCTTCAATCAAATGCACAACTTCATGATATTTTTCAATTTCATTTATTTATTTTTTTGACAAATAACATTTGTTTCTGCAAAAATGTCAAGAATAGAAAAGGGGTAGATTTAAAGGGAGAAAAGAGAATAGAGATAATTAGGGTGTTTTTGGAAGAAGATTGAATTGCTTTTCATTGATTACCACACTCCTTTAAAAAATAAACCAAAAAGGAAATAAAATATAATGTAATTTTTTTTTTATCAAAATTCAATCTAGGCAAATAATAATCAAGATATTGTAAAATTTTACTTTTTGATTAAAATTTGATTAAGAAAAATATTTTATATAAATGGATAAAATGATAAAGATATTCTAATTCTCATTATTTTTAATTAAAATTCTATTTTTAAAACTTTTTTGATGTAAATAAATAGAATAGAAGTTAATTGAAAAAGCTAAAGTAATATAAATAAAAATTATTTTTTAAATATAAGGTGGGGCCCAAATCAATATATTGGCTCGAAAAGACACAACTTTAATATATAGTTATTGATGATTTAGTATATATTTGCCTATCAAAAAATAATAATTAAAAATTAATTTCGATAAGATTGTGGATCTAAACAATAATAATTTTTTAGAAAAATAATTTGTACGTAATGTATCCAAAAATAATAAATGAAAAGGATGGTTTTTAGAAAAAATAAACAGACAAAAAACTACCCTATCTAAAAATAATAATTAAAAATTAATATAGGTAATGATATTTTTAAAAAATTAATATATTAATTATTTTCTTTAATATATAAATATAACTAATTTAAAATAATTTAATTAAATTTTAACTAATGACATTGATTTTAAAGAGACAAGTTAAGCCAAACTTGTCGTTTTAGCTTGATTTTCTTGTTCGATAAAAGTTGTTATTTAACACATTTTAGTCCATTTTTACCAATAATAGCTCTATTAATTAAAAATATTTACATAAATCTATAAAATAAGATAAAAGATTTTAACAGAATGGAGGTTATTTAAGTCAAATCAATCGACTTCCATAATTTTTAGGGAAAATTGCATTTAACCATCCTTTATCTTACCTTTGTTACATTTAACCACCCTTTATATTTTTTTCGACAGAAAACCACCCCTTATTTATAAATTTTTGGCATTTAACCACCCTTTGGCGGAAAATGTTAATTTCTCAGTTTATTCTAGTAAATTACATATCTACCCTTCGATTTTATTTTTATTTACAAAAAAAATAAAAGAAGAATGTTTGCAATTCTATTCTAGTGTTGCAGACTTGCAGTAGATGCAAACGGAATTTCAAAACAACATCGTGCACGTCTCTAGCCGCCAGGGTTTGCATCGACACCTCGACAATTATGGAGTGGTCCCGCTTCGGATAGAAAACCTCCATAACCTTCGCCTGACAGATTTGGTGTTGTATTGATTTTTTTTGGAATGGATGTAAAGAACAACTATGCGAAAGGTAATCGGGGATTGGTAACAAATTTGGTGTTGTGCTGAAATTTCAAACGATATAAGTGAAAATTTGACCCATATTTGGACAAGATATGTCGAGATGGGGTTAATTATAGGTACAGAGGTTAGATCTGAGAGTGATGGAGTAAAGGGAGTTGGGATTGAAGTAGAGGATTAACAAATCGGGACGATTTTTAGAGGGCAAATGGGATATGGGGGGGGGGGGGGGGGTTGGTCCTCCGTTGATGATAAGGAACTTGCTCACTGGTCTCTTGGAGCTTCTAACGTGTTAGGCAATGGAGCTGCTGCAATTTGAAGGTGTAATGGAGATAGGAAGGGGGCAAACTTTTATTTATCTTTTTTTTTGTAAATAAAAATTAAAATAAGGGGTTAAAAAACTTAACAGGAAATTAACATTTTCTGTCAAAAGGTGGTAAAATGCCACACATTTATAAATAAAGGGTGGTTTTCTGTCGATTAAAATATAAAGGGTGGTTAAATGTAACAAAAGTAAAATAAAGGGTGATTAAATTATTTTTTCCTAATTTTTAAGATAAACTCTACTAGCTTAACGAGAAAGTATACTATTTTAACTTCCATTTCAATCGTGTAATGTTATGGGTCTGTTCGTTTCACATCATATTACACAAAATAATAGATTTTTTTTAAAAAGAGTTTTTTGTATTTTTGTGGGAGAGTGTGCAGGAGAGAGAGGTTATGATGGGACAAAACAAATACAGCTTTTTAAAAATAATATATTATAATGTCAAATAATGTATTATTTTGGATAATAAACTTGGAGCCGAACACAGATGTCCACCTACGTATATAACAACTCATTCTCACAAATACTACCCGTACTTTTTCGATCCAATCCTAACGTTAATGGGCCGAATTTTATCCAATCATGCGAAAATTGGGCCGAATTGTATTTCACACTTGTATAAAATAACACTGAGGCTGCCTTACTCATGAATATACCTCCAATTTTAGGGTTTGAAACTTGTCACCGCTCGCCGTCTTTCATTTTTAGGTCTGCATCTCCATGTTCAATTCCAGTGCCAGTAATCTATCTCTCCCTATTTATCTTCGTTTAGCTTCAGTTGTTGAACTTGAATCTCTTGAAAGAAATCTACTGCTTTGATTTCAATACTCATTGGATTTCGATTCAAACCCAGCAAAATGCCAATTGATGTATTTTTGTTCAAGGTCTTAAATCTCTTGCACATAGTTCTTCTTGGTAATCATTTCTATGGTTTCTAGGATTTTATCTGTGCATAGATGAACCTATCCATTTGGCCCTATTGTTGTAGCCCTTTTTGTGTTTCCTTCGGAATGTGCATCTGGGCAACAATTTTCATGGATGGACAATTTGTTTTCAGAATTTTCTGTCTTGTATTCAGCTGAGAGCAGTGATGATATGTCTTGACTACCCAGCTCACTTTGAGACCTTTGTGGTCAAGGAAAAGCATTGACTCTACATTTATCTGAGCTCCAATTGACTAATTTGATGTGTTTCATTTTCATCATTTTGATTCTTGTGATGCTTAATGTATCATGATGGTAATGCATATTTTTACTTAAGTTTTGGATCTGTTCTCCTATTATCTGAAGTATTTGAAACTGAGTTATTTTTTCCATCTGTATCAAGGTCTCGTGTGTCTCCCAATGATGGTTATTTTCATATAACCATGCTAATTCTGATCATCTGATCGACAAACTCACTTTGACTGAGGGGAACACATGTGTACTTGTACACATAGCAAGAGCTGTATTTTAATTGTATGGACTTTGCATGATTGATTTATTCTTTTTGACTGTTTGAAATTTTCTGTTGTTTTTGAAACGTTGCACATAAGGAAAGCTTGGATCATTGTTTAATTGATACCTAGTTTGTTATTAGTGCATAGATCATTCTAATCCTTTCTGCTTGAGCTTTCCCTCTGTTAATATAGGGTTGTGCTCCAATGTTTCAGGATAACATACCCAAGTAATGTGAAAGCATTGTGAAATTGTCAGTGAAGGTGGTGGATTGACAATTTTCATGACAGGAACATTGTTCTTAAAAACACTCTTCCTTAGTTAGCTAATAGGATTATTGCTTCACGTATGAATGCCTTGGTTTGATAAGCTTCTTGAATGGCAGAATACATCAATAGACATCCGAACTTGTAACTTTTTTTCAACCAGCCCCCCGAACTATTAAAATTTCAAAGAAACACCTAAACTTAACTTTTTTTGCACAAATAAACACTTCATGCTGACATGGCATGGCGAGTGAACACCAAACGCCAATTTAGCGAGTTTAAGTGATTTGGATGCTGATATGCAATTTTTTTTTAATTTTTCTTTTTTTCTTGTATCTTTTTTTCTTTTTCCCCTTCCTTTAATTTTTTTTTTCTGGAGAAAGAATTCATTTCTTCACCGCCGGCACTCACAACCAGAACCAGAGAGTTCGGACGAAAGACGAAGTCGGAGAAAGAATTCGACTCTACACTGTTGGCCACTCCACTCTTGACTCGGCTTCCACCAATCGACAATTCACCGCCGGCACATCAATCTGCTCCGTGGCTATGTTTCCTTGCCTCAGGTAACATTTGGCCCCAAAAGGTAAATTTGTACTTCTCTTTTGGAATTCGGTAACAAAATCAGAGGGTTCTCGTAGTCAATTTTATAGTCGCTGACGTTCTAGGGTTTACATCATCGCTTTCGTGCTTCAAATTTGCTTCTTCCTCATCCAATTTTTGGAATTGGGTGGTAATTTTTTCTGTTCTTGTGCAGATCTAACTCCCGATCCTTCATTCCTTCCTCGAGGAAGAAGACCTAGGGTTGTTTATCAGTTGAACGAATTTGGATCTGGTTCATCACTCCGTCTTGATTTTGTATCTGGTTCTTTCCTAGGGTTGTTTATCAATGGAACGAATTTTGTCTTCGACGAGGCAGAGAAGATATGCCGGCAGAGAAGATTTCGAATAGAACGAATTTTGTCTTCGATGAGGCAGAGAAGACTTTGACGAGGCAGTTGAACGAATTTTGTCTGGTTCTGGTGCCTTCCTACGCCGGCGGTCTGGTTCATTGTTCCGTTATCAAAATCTTTCTGGTTCTTGGTTCCAAAAAAAGGAAAAAAAAAAGAATAAGGCATTTTAGGGTTTATTTGCCTAAAATTATTGACTTATGTGGCAAAAATTTAATAAAATTGGATGATGTGGTGCTTAGATGGCAAATTTTAATGCCACATAAGGGCGCGTCAATCTCATGAAAATGAGGTGTGTCTGGTTGAACAAAAATAGTTAAGTTCAGGTGTTTCTTTGAAACTTTCATAGTACGAGGGGCTGGTTGAAAAAAAGTTACAAGTTCGGGTGCCTGTTGATGTATTCTGCCCTTCTTGAATTTGATTATAACACGTTGTTTAGTGTAACTTAAGTTGTGAATAAGATGAATTTTACCGGGATCGAACCTAAACTTGAATTCTGGAAATTTATGGACCAAAAACTGAATTAGATAAACTCATTTTGATTTACATTATTTTATTTTTTTCAATTTAGCCTTGAACCGAAACAAAACCAAAATTTATAATAGGGAAAATTGCACTTCACCACTACTCCTTTGATTAGTGTGTACAAAATCCACCCCTGATTGATTTTACGTTTTCAGTTCATCACCTCTCAGTCCCCACATTTGAACAACAATGCCTATAAGAATTAACCATCAGAAATAGAATTGCAAAAAACTTCTCCACCACCCGCCAAACTGGGGTTGTCCTTTGAAATAGCATCCGTTTTCAAACATATCCAACCGACCGTGGTGGAATCCAAGCTAAAGGTTGTTCATTAACTTGGCTGAACTCAGTTGCAAGACATTCTTGGATAAACACCGCAACACTGTCATAAGCCTCCACAATTGAACAACCCTTCAAAGACATGTTTCCTAACTCATCACTCCCTTCAAAGACATGTTTCTTCCGAGCTTTCCAAATATGCCAAATCGGTAGCAAAGATAGTGCTCTTAGAGGCAAGTGATCAGAGTGGGGTGTTGCCAAAGATAGTCTTAATAAGACCCAAATCAATTAGCTACAATTTATCCTACCAATCATAAAACTCCGTTGAGGCCCTATTCAACCCCACAGACAAACTCAAATGCTCGCTGATTCGTTCCTGCAACTATCTCTAAGAATTAGCTGATTGCAAGGGTTAAGAGAAACATAAACAACCGTGAGTAACCAAAGCTTCTCCTCGTGTCTCAAAATCTCAATCATGATGTGTTGATCATTCAATGAGAAGGGGATAATAACTAACACTTCTATGGCCCTCCAAATAAGCCAAATACCTCCTGCAAAACCTCTAGCATCGATCCGCAAAACTCCATCAAAACCCAATTGATGATTAACAAAGCCGCTCAGAAGCCACTGGTTCTCGATTCTACAATAGCAAGGACCGATGGGTTAAAAATTCAAATAATATTCCTGGTAATAACCATGAAGCCAGTCCTCCCCGCACCCCTCACATTCAAAATCAAAAGGATGAGATTCTGGCGCAACCCGCCTTCGACTAACACCAGTCCCCGTCATCGGTCGCGAAGAGACTGTTTCTTGATCGTGCCGGCGACCTTCGTCCCGATCTAGATTCGAAACCTCTCCCCCCACTCGGATCTCTAATCTTTTGGTCTTGTGGATCTCCCTTTACATAATAACCTTCAATCCTCCCGCTCGCCCTTGTGTATTCATATGCATTCTCAAGTCGAAACCGGTGTTTGTTCCAGTTCCCACATGTCACCGTTTGTGTTTTGGGGGTCTCGTTGGGTTTCTAATTGAAACATGCCTTCGTCTTCCTTTCCGCGCTCATTTGCTTTGAAGTGGCGCAGGTGCCGACGGAGTTTAAAAGAAGAATTAAGACTCGTTTCAATAGTACTAACAGGTGAAGAACCAAAGGAACCTTTCTAACAATCACTGTTGTGCACTGGTAATCCCCCACTGTGTGCTGTTGTAACCCTTGAACTCAAGGTTCTTGCTTGCCTCAAACTCTATAGTAGGTCGTGATTTGCTCTGTGGTTCGAGATTATGTTTCGGTGTTGTTTTGTGGTGTGTTTTCTGTTCTTTTCCAAGCGTTTAGTCACACCTCTTCAAGTCGGTTTCCTATTGTCTTGCGCTCCGATGGTCCTATACGCCTATGTTAGTATTATACTAACCTGCGGAAGTGCTTTTCTCCTACTTGGTCTCAAGTCTCTTCGGCTTCCTGGCTTAGTGTTTGCTGCTTGTTTACCTTGTTCTTTTGTTTGTTGCTTTTTTACCTTGTTTTTTGGTTTCCTTTGTTGTTTCTTTTCTGTTGTTGCTTGTTGTCGGTTGATCCGACTACCGAGTTTCATCTCAGTCTCTCGAGGTTCCAAGCATGTTTGGTACCTCGAATCTCTTTCCTTATCACAAAAAGATGAGATTATTAAACTAACTGAATTAATTAGGTTCCTAAAAAATAGGAGAGTACATATAAGAGAGACCGGAATTGAAAGCTAAGGTAGCATTCGTAATGCTATGCATGGCTTCATTGATTTGATTCGACATTCTGACCCGACACAACATGGTTTGGGTCTCCACTAGCATACGATTGGCTAGTTTCCTCATGCTCATTGGCTTTTATACACTGCCTTTGATATGGATTTAGTCCCTATATCAATTTTGGTGCGTTCTAACTAAATTCAGTTATTATTGTCACATAGCTGAATTTCATTTTTTTTGGGTCTATCGGGCGTACCCCTTTTCCTTGAGCAGAGGTACTGATACGTGATTGCCCCGGAATCCTCCGTAGAAACCTCGTATATGACCCACACAAGTCCCGATCTTGCCAGTAATGAATTCAAACCTACAATTGCTTTCGAAAATTAGATGACTTGATGCGCAAGTAACAATGAAACTGAATTGATCAATCGATGAGAAGAACGAGAATTGATAAATTGAAAGACTCAATTTTGATAGTTCAATCAGATTGGCTCTAACGCTAAATCTGATTGATTAACTAGAATGATCTTTAACAATCAATTCTAGAACAATCTCTATTGAATGAATCAATCAACCAAACTTTAAAATTGAACACAAGAGAAATCGAAAAGATGAATGATGATGAATGATCGGCCGAAATTGCTAGCACACAAACTCGATATTGTTTTTGGAGCCCAAGAGATAGATTAAACCAATTTGGGTTTAATCTCTCTCAAGCTGATTTTATTGAATGGAAATTGCAAAGTATAAATAGAGAATACAAAAAGCTATTACTTGGGGAGCAAGGAGTCAAGGTATGGCCGACCCTGATAGATAGATTAGGCCTCCTTGTCTTGCTTCCCAAGATATAATAAAATATCTAATAATATCTATCTAGATTCCCCTTAAATAAAATAAATCATGGTTGATTTATTTATTTAAGGAAAATATCCTAACAAACTCAAAATATCTAAAACAAACTAAAAATATCTCTAACAACCAAGAGAGAGAAGATCAACCAACTAACATAAGCCTATTAGCTGATTTCTCTACATTATTAAATTAGAAGCACACGCCTATAATAAAATAAATAAGATATTTTCTCTTACTTAGAATGGTCAAGTCAAAGGGTTGACTTTGACCCATATACCAATTTATCTCACCCGGTCACTTACTAAATTCAGCCCTAAAGTGAGACAAACTAATACATGTTTCTAAATAAGGGAATAGTGAATTTCGGCCCCTTGAGTTAATCCATTGAATCCGGGCTCAATTGATGTCGAATGCACGAGACCCATTTTGACTTGGTTGGCTCTTCAAGAACAACTGCCAATCGAACCAAGATTGTTGATGTGCCTTGAGCAATCTTCTTAGCTCGACTTCTTGTAATTGGTCCGTCAGAAGGCACTCGAATCAACTCATCGACGTCGGTTGGAGACATGGCAGGCTTCACTGCATCATTCTCCTCCACTTGAGCTCGAATCGTCTCTGATTCGACGTCGGAATCAAAATATGGCACATAAAGAGATAGATCAGCCACATTAAAAGTCGGATGGACACCATACTCACCAGGCATGTCAACATGATAAGCATTAGGGTCGATTCTCCTGATGATACGAAATGGTCCATCTCCTCTTTGATCTAACTTGCTCTTCCTTTGATTTGGGAACCTTTCCTTCCTTAGATGCACCCAAACAAGATCTCCTTCTTCAAAGATAACCTGTTTTCGACCCTTATCAGCATGGGCCTTGTACTTCATGGATTTCCGCTCCAAGTGCATCTTTGTCCTCTCATGTAGCTTCTTCACAAACTCAGCCCGCTTGTCAGCTTCAAAACTCTCTTTTCCCTTGTATGGTTGAGACGTCAAATCTACTAGAGTCCTCGGATTCAGCCCATAGACAACCTCAAAAGGGGTCATTTTTGTAGCTGAATGGATTGACCTGTTATAAGCAAACTCCACAAAAGGCAAAACATCTTCCCAACGTTTGAGGTTAGCTTTAAGCATAGTTCTAAGTAAAACCCCTAACGTTCTATTAGTAACTTCAGTTTGCCCATCAGTTTGTGGATGACATGAGGTAGAAAATAGCAATTTAGTTCCCAATTTAGACCACAGACTTTTCCAAAAATAACTCAAGAACTTAGCATCACGATCTGAAACAATAGAACAAGGAATGCCATGCAATCTAACAACTTCTCTAAAGAACAAATCAGCAACATGCACAGCATCATCAGTCGTGTGACAAGGAATAAAATGAGCCATTTTGGAAAAACGGTCTACTACCACAAAGATAGAATTTCTATCCTTCCTAGTTCTAGGCAATCCTACAATGAAGTCCATAGAAATGTCCTCCCAAGGTGAACTAGGAATAGGCAAAGGCTGATATAACCCATGGGGATTAAGTCTAGACTTAGCTTTAGCACAAACAACACAACTCTTGACAAATCTAAGCACATAATTACTCATCTTAGGCCAATAGTAGTTTTCTTTTAATCCTTCTAAAGTCTTTTCCAAACCCCTATGTCCTCTTGATTCATGAACCTCTTTAGTTAGAAGCCTACGTATACTAGATGAAGGAATGCACAATTTTCCAGCTTTAAACAAGTATCCATCATCAATAAAGTAGGTATCTATTTCTCCCCTAGACATGCAATTCTTATAAATTTCAGCAAAGTGAGGATCACTAGCATACAATTCCCTAATCATTGCAAATCCAAGGATCTTAACATCACATTGGTTCAAGAGAACATACCTGCGAGAAAGGGCGTCAGCTACCACATTCTCTTTGCCTTTCTTATGCTTTACAACATAAGGGAAGGTCTCCATAAATTCAACCCATCTTGCATGTCGCCTGCTGAGTCTGGATTGGCCTTTCAAATACTTCAAGGCCTCATGATCAGAATGGATTACAAACTCCTTAGGCCACAAATAATGAGACCAAGTTTTCAAAATCCTAATTAAAGCATACAACTCTTTATCATAAGTAGGGTAATTCAACTCAGCCCCACTAAGCTTTTCACTAAAGTAAGCTATGGGTTTCTTGTCTTGCAAGAGCACGCCTCCTATGCCATGTCCAGAAGTGTCCACCTCTATCTCGAATGCCTTGGAGAAGTCAGGGAGTTGGAGTACTGGGGCGTGACATAACCCGTCCTTCAAAGTGTTGAAGGCGTTCTCTTGTTGCTCTCTCCATTTGAATGCTGAATCCTTCTTTGTAAGCTCATGGAGAGGGGCTGCAATTGTGCTAAAATCACGCACAAATCTTCTGTAGAAGCCAGCCAAGCCGAGAAAAGAGCGCACCATGGTTGGTGTAGTCGGCTGGGGCCACTCCTTGATTGCCTTGATCTTGTCTTCATCTACCTTCAATCCACCTTTAGACACAACAAAACCAAGAAAAATGGTAGACTCTGAGCAAAAAGAACACTTTTTCAAGTTAACATAAAGCTTTTCTAACCTTAAAGTGTCCAAAACAGCCCTAAGATGATCTACATGTTCATGCAAGGTTTTGCTATAGACTAAGATATCATCAAAGTAGACTACAACAAATTTTCCTAAGTATCTTCTTAGAACATGGTTCATAAGCCTCATGAAAGTACTAGGTGCATTAGTTAATCCAAAAGGCATTGCTAACCATTCATATAAACCATACTTAGTTTTAAAGGCAGTTTTCCATTCATCCCCTTCCCTCATCCTAATTTGATGGTACCCACTTCTTAAATCAATCTTTGAAAAGAAATTAGCACCATGCAATTCATCAAGCATATCATCTAATCTAGGAATGAGATGACGGTACTTAACTGTTATTTGGTTGATCGCCCTGCAATCAACACACATTCTCCATGTGCCATCCTTCTTTGGCACCAAAATCACCGGAATCGCGCATGGGCTGAAGGATTCACGCACATAGCCTTTGTTCATGAGATCTTGCACTTTTCTTTGAAGCTCAGCGGTCTCCTCTGGACTTGCTCTATAGGCTGCACGGTTTGGCAAAGAAGCGTCGGGCACCAAATCGATTTGATGCTCAATGCCTCTAACTGGTGGAAGGCCTTGTGGCAACTCTTCAGGCATCACATCTTCAAATTCCTGTAATAGGGCTTGAATACACTTTGGAAGATGTGAAATATCTAAACTAATAACAAGTATATCTTTCCTCATAAGAAGTAAGCAAAAAGAGTTAGGGAAAGAAATACTAGACTGAGTCACTAGAGAGCGCTTTTCTACACTGCCCTTTATGCCGTTTTTTGGCACTTTCTGTGGGCGTTCTTTTTCCAGATCTGTAGCTCTCTGAGTCTCTGAAGTGCTCCCAAAATTTGAGCCAAACCGCTCGAGTGGTTTGGGAGATAGCCCCGTTTTCGTCTCTGGTGCACTGCTGGAACTGTTGCTCGGCACATTGGACGATTTAGGGACATTCTCTGGGCGTTTTTCGTCCCAAACAGTAGCTCCACCTGTGCTTGATGTTGTCCTAAAATTTGAGCCAGAACGCTCGGGTGGAGACTGGGAAACGCCGCTAGGCTTTGTTGGTGCGTCGGGCGCCGAGCGCCGGACCGCAAGCTTGGCTGCCGATTCAGCCTCTTCTTTCTCTTCCTTGGCACGCCTAAGTGCCCTAGCTTGGTCTCTGCGTACCTGGTCTTGTAAAACTTGTTGGGGCGACAATGGTAGAAGAGAAACTCTCCTCCCGTCATAGTTAAACGAATAGGTATTAAGCATGCCATCATATATAACTCTCCTATCGAATGACCATGGTCTACCTAACAAGATATGAGTGCATTCCATGTTTACCACATCACACATGATATCATCCACATAATTGCCTATGGAAACACGGACTAAGCATTGATGAGTGACTAAGTTAGGACCATCAGAATCATTAATACCATTTAGACCATAACTAGTAGCCCTAGGTTGGGTTTTTAATTGCAAGTGATCAACTACCTTAGCATTAATAATGTTACAGCAGCTACCACTATCAATTATCATGCATAACACTTGATTCTTTACTGTACACCTAGTATGAAAAATATTTTCCCTTTGATCTAGACTAGGTGTTTCTTGTAAAGTAAGAGTACGCATGGTTACCAAAGTTAGAGGCTGTTCGGTGCAATCTGGTTTAATGGCCTCCACGTCCTCCTCTTCTTGTCCATTGCTCTCCTCCTCCACTTGATTTGAAGGTATATCTTCATCACTTACATATCCTCCATTGGTGGTGAGAAGCACTTGCTTTTGATTTGGACAATCCTTGGCATAATGACCTCTTCCTTGACACTTGTAGCACACTAAATCACGTGCCCTTGGTTGGCTTGGAGGTCCATTGTTGGGACGCCTTTGGCCTTGAAAACCTGTTGGTTTAGGTGAGCTAGAAGCTCCCTTTTGCTGCATAGAATGGTTAGAAGAATAAGAAGTGGAATTTGAACTAGGATTAGAAACATACCTTTTTGGTGCATTCCAAGCTTCCTTCTTCTTCCTTTGTTGTTGCTCATAGAGTAGTTGGGCTGAATGTACTAAGGCATTGAGATCCTTGATTTGTTGAATCTCCAATGTGTCTTTAATGCTTTGATTCAGTCCAGCCATGAATTGGGTCCTTAGAGATCGTTGGGAATGATGAATTTCCGCTTTGAAGCTCAAATCCTCTAGCTCATTGAAGTACTCGGTTGGAGACTTGGTACCTTGTTTGCATGTAACCACTTTCAGCCTCATGTGCTCGGTATGCTATTCGGGCACATACTTCTTCCTCATGACAAACTTCAGCTGGCCCTAAGTTTCAATCGGTGGTAAGGCCTTTCTGATTCTATCTTCCTTCATTCTGAACCACCAATTTCTAGCGGTCCCAACGAAGTGAATAACAACAACTGCAACTTTCTCCCATTCTTCATAGCCCATGTGATCTAGAATGAAATTTGTGGCTTGTTCCCACTCTAGATACTTCTCTGGATTGAGCTCTCCATTGAATGACTCTATCTTGATCTTAATATCACGCTTCCCAATCTGATTGACTTGTTGGTTAGCATGATTGTTGTTGTTCGGCCTTTGCACTCCATAAGCTGGTGGGATATCTTCTACAACCTCAGCTTGGTTATAGAAATCATCAAGGGGAGGGTGCCATGGGCGCCTTTCTTCCCCGGGATAGCCATAAGTCACATCATCAAAAGGATTGTTGTATTGTTGTTGTTGTTGATGAGTGGCTTGAGTATACCGGTTAGCTTGCTGACTGTAGAATTGTTGATGGGTAACCGGTGGAGTTCTCGATCCTATGCCTCTTCCTCTACCTCGGCCTGCTGTGGGGGAGTATTGAGCCGGGGGATCTTGATCTTTGTAGCTAGCAAGCACATCATGCTCTTCATCAATTGCTTGTTGCTTGCCTTTGTCACTAATTGAGGCTTGATTTGGATCACTTGTAAGCTCTATTGCAGGGGCAACCTTGTGACTTCCTTGAGATGACTCAATCAAAGTGGCAATTTGCTCCTCTAGACGCCGCAATTGAGGATTGATTGCAGCCGTGGCCAACTCTACAACTCGAGCTTGACCATCTCGTACACTCTCATTAATGGACAACCTAATGAAGTCGATTGCCTCCTTAGTGAGATTTAGTTCAGCCGAGTTCGGCTCATTAGAGACCACCATTGTTCCTGAAACAAGCAAGAAGGCAGGGAGAGTAGTGTGTTCTAAAGCAAATCACACAAGCAATACCACACCTTAATCAAGCCAAAACTTGCCTCAAAGCAATCCAATCAACTTAATTCAGTTTTTGGGTTGAATTGAGGGAGTAAATGGGTAGATATGGTGTAGATATGGTATACTAATGATAAGTAAAGGAAATATGCAGCTTAAGCAAATGGCAAGTTTGCAATAAGACAAGCAATGCAAATAATCCCTTTATGAGCTCTAAAACACATGCAATCTCTCAATTGACTCTATGCAAGTTAATAAAGCCAAAATTATCATGCAAGGACAGAAATATGGTAGGCTAAGTGACTTTTGTTTCGTCACTCTTTTTCTTCAAAGTGATTTCTACTTAACTATTTTTAAGCAAGTAGTCACTAGGGTTAAAAGTGGCTTAAAACTAGTTGGGGTAGATCACTTTTTCTTTTCTGATTTTTTTTTTTGAATTTATGCACAATCTACTCTTGTGCTAGAATGAAGAAACAAGCAAAGTAATGCAAAGGAATGCAAATAGGGCTAAAACGAAACTATGCTAATCTGATTTTTTTTTAACTAAGTGACTTTAAACTACCAATGAAACCAACTAGAAGCCAAATTAACAAAGAAGAAATAGGCTAGGTCGAAATTATGGAATGCAATGACAAAAATTAGCAAATATCAACAATGCAATATGAATCTCTATTGATCATGCAACATGCAATAAAAACTCATAAAAATTGTAGGAAGACAAAAACTAATCTATAGTGCAATCAAACTCAACCAATTCAACCAAAAGCATGCAACAAATCCCTTAAAATCTCCTAGATGGGTTATTACTTGGAGGGCAAGCAACAACGAGGGAATTTAGGGTTTGGTGAAGTCTCGGCTGAGATCTAGGTTTAAGGTTTTCGGGTTTGGCTCTAGGGTTTAGATAATGGTAGGGTTCGAACTAGGGTTACCTAATTAGGGCTAGGGTTTGCGAGTTAGGGTTAGGGCTCGAATGGATCTGACCGCTAATTAGGGTTAGGGTTACGAGGGTGGGGGTAGGCGATCTAGGGTTAGGGTTAGGGTTTGGTGATGGGGTTGGTGGGGTTGTGATCGAGTGGTGGTGGGGGATGGTGTGGCGTGGTTGAGCGACACCAGTTCAAGGTAGAGGGTGGTGGTGCGAGGTGGTGGTTGGCGGAAAAGGTGGTGGTTGTGGTGCAAAATTCAATCTTTGGTCTCAAAAATTCAAACTTTAGGTAAAGGTGGGATTTTTGGGATCAAAAACTGAATTAAATCAATTAGAAAGCAAATTAAGGAAAGAAAATTTTACTTGGCGAGACGCTGGATTATGATACCACTTGCTGGTCTCTGAGTACCACTTGATACGTGATTGCCCCGGAATCCTCCGTAGAAACCTCGTATATGACCCACACAAGTCCCGATCTTGCCAGTAACGAATTCAAACCTACAATTGCTTTCGAAAATTAGATGACTTGATGCGCAAGTAACAATGAAACTGAATTGATCAATCGATGAGAAGAACGAGAATTGATAAATTGAAAGACTCAATTTTGATAGTTCAATCAGATTGGCTCTAACGCTAAATCTGATTGATTAACTAGAATGATCTTTAACAATCAATTCTAGAACAATCTCTATTGAATGAATCAATCAACCAAACTTTAAAATTGAACACAAGAGAAATCGAAAAGATGAATGATGATGAATGATCGGCCGAAATTGCTAGCACACAAACTCGATATTGTTTTTGGAGCCCAAGAGATAGATTAAACCAATTTGGGTTTAATCTCTCTCAAGCTGATTTTATTGAATGGAAATTGCAAAGTATAAATAGAGAATACAAAAAGCTATTACTTGGGGAGCAAGGAGTCAAGGTATGGCCGACCCTGATAGATAGATTAGGCCTCCTTGTCTTGCTTCCCAAGATATAATAAAATATCTAATAATATCTATCTAGATTCCCCTTAAATAAAATAAATCATGGTTGATTTATTTATTTAAGGAAAATATCCTAACAAACTCAAAATATCTAAAACAAACTAAAAATATCTCTAACAACCAAGAGAGAGAAGATCAACCAACTAACATAAGCCTATTGGCTGATTTCTCTACATTATTAAATTAGAAGCACACGCCTATAATAAAATAAATAAGATATTTTCTCTTACTTAGAATGGTCAAGTCAAAGGGTTGACTTTGACCCATATACCAATTTATCTCACCCGGTCACTTACTAAATTCAGCCCTAAAGTGAGACAAACTAATACATGTTTCTAAATAAGGAAATAGTGAATTTCGGCCCCTTGAGTTAATCCATTGAATCCGGGCTCAATTGATGTCGAATGCACGAGACCCATTTTGACTTGGTTGGCTCTTCAAGAACAGCTGCCAATCGAACCAAGATTGTTGATGTGCCTTGAGCAATCTTCTTAGCTCGACTTCTTGTAATTGGTCCGTCAGAAGGCACTCGAATTAACTCATCGACGTCGGTTGGAGACATGGCAGGCTTCACTGCATCAGGTACCCCCATCTTGACCCCCAGATTCCGCTGTAGCGGAGCCTCACTAGGACAATGATGATGATGATCGATACGATTGGCTAGTTTGGGAAGGACCATGAGGATGGGACTCACCAGGTGGTTCGAAATCTCCGTGCTTGATCTGTTGAGCAATAACCGCCAACCCACCATCGACAATTCCTGGTGGCTGAGTGTTCCCATTCCGATCCCCTCGCAATTACTGCCCAAAACTGGGTTCGAGACTGCTACAAAGGTTGAGACTTGAAGGGCAAGCAAGTTTGTGGGAGTTGAATTGGTAGAGCCTTTAGGGTTCTTTTGCAAAATTGCTTCCTCTATCAATTGAGCGTTTTTAAAATCAAAATCTTTTGCAAAATTGCTTCCTCTATCAAACTATTCGGGACACTTGAAAAGGAATACAAGACAAACTTCCGGGGACGGAGGGAGTATGACTTTATTATTTATCTTCATAAGGCAATTAAATAAAACTAATTGATAACATCAGATTTGTATGCCAAACACGCCCCTAATGTTCCTTCTTATAAAACAAATTAAAATACCATTAAACTTAATGTGCAGATTGTCTTGTAAGGAGGGAAATCTGCGGCTACAGACAGTGATATAATTCCATGTTTTATAATGCTGATCATAGCTAGTTAAGCACCTGCCCCATTGGCAGATTCTTAGGGCGAGGAGGAAGAGTTACAAAAACCTTTTGATTATAAAAAAAGTTGGACGAGCAAGAGGATAGAAAAATCCACCTCTTATCATATTTGTTGAAAATGCAATTTTCAATTAAAAGATATACTATGTACGAGTTTTGGATTTAGGTGGGGATATGGTGTCGAGATCAATAATTTGTGCACATTGGCATATTCATAAAAAGTTGTGGATATTCTTCTTCCCAATTGTAAGTTGTAAGTTGTAACTCAACCTTTTCAATTTGCTATGATTGATTAGTGTGGTGGCTGCTGCTCGTGGGCTCCACATTCTGGACAATTTGCCCTCCTCTCCTCTCCCACATTACGAATGCGTTTGATTTTTATATACTTGTTTTTAAGATTTACGAATTTGCAATACAATCCATTCAACATGTTATATACCTAAATTATGAGAATATATATGGTTAAAAAATTATGTGTTTCTTCTTACGTTTCTTATTTTGTCTCGAATAATATGGTATCGAGTTGGTACATTTAGACAAAATTAAATCTAATAAATGAGATTGTTAACGATTTATTTTGAACAAGTACAACCAAAAATGCCAATGCTGTCTAAAGAATATTCCATCACTAATAACAATAATCCAAGAAATTTTGCTATTTTGTCAATGCCAAATCAGGTAATCACGTCAGTGTGCTAAAAATGCAGAGGTAATTTAGTCATTACATACCCAAAACGTCCACGTGGCACTCTATGACATTAAGTGTCCCCATACTTCTATTTTTTGTTGCTTTTGTTCTGAATCACGACAATCACCCCCCCCCCCCTCCAAACTATAAGAACCTTGAGAGTTTAAAAAACAATAAAGGAAGGAAAATTTCATAAGGCGCCCCTCAACTTTAGCTTTTTTTGGGTGCTGTCCTAAATTTTTGAACATTCCATCCAATTGGTGCTCTTAAGTTTTGTTGGCTTTTCGTCATGTCCCTAATCCATCTCCTCTATCTAAAACCTCATTGAACTAAAAGAGAGAGCATGTCGATCAAAGGAGGACCAATGAAGGTACTAGGGGACAAAAATGCTAAACTTGTATGAAGATTGATGCAGGCAACTGAGGTTTGTGTTGGGATATAAGTGAGAGAAAGAGATATATATGTGCATTGGTTTTGGTGAGGCTATTAGCGAGATGGACACTATTGCTGCATGCGAGTCATTGGCGTGGCTAAGCAACACCCCAAGCTCAATCATGTGATTGGTATTCTAGTTCATCAAGTAGAGTAGTATCGATGATTCGACAAATGATTGAGGTTGTACAACGCCACGAAGTTTAAACTGCTTTATTGATTCATATTTTTTTTTAAAATAACTATCTGTCTATTAGAAATAATGAGTTTCGATTTAAGAAAAATTCTTTGGTTAATTCTTGTAAGTAGTTCTTGAAGTTGTTAATGTCAAAAGACAATACTATTGTTCAAATTACATAGTGTACTCAAATTTCGTTGATTTTTACAAAGGAAGGAAAATGGGAGTTGGAGAGCAAACATGATTTTTAGACTGGGGAGATAGTTTGGGGACAGGATAGAAAGCCAACAAAACATAAGGGCACCACTCAAAATTCTTACAAACTTTGGTTACCACTCAAAAAAGACTAAAGTTGAGGGACACCAAATTAACCAAAACAAAAACTATAAACCTCGAAAAATAATAAAATATAAAAATAATTCTGGTATAAGACGCCAACGTTTCTCTCTCCCCACTGTCTTCTTCAACTTTCACAAGAAATCGAATTCTCTCTCCTCTTAAATGAAGAGGGAGACGCCAATTTTACAGAGCGTTTCGAAGCAGCAGCTTGCTTTTTCTCCTTCTTCGAAGGTTTCCTCCCCTTATATTCCTTGAATTTGTAGCAGTTGTGATAATTGGTGCCGGCCAATGATCATCGATTCTTCAATGTCGCCGTCTGAGAAGGAGCATTTAATTGCCGGAGGCGAACGCTACTATATGCCACTTCCAGCGCCAGTGTCGACGAAGGACTCGTCGTACCGGCAAGGCCACGATACGACGTCGTGCCTGCTCTTCGACGAACTCCCGAAGGCCACCATTGTTTCGGTTTCGAGGCCGGACGCTAGCGATATCACGCCGTTGCTTCTGTCTTATGTGATTGAGTTTCAGTACAAAGAGGTATACCGTACTCTCGTCAATAACGTTTCTATTCTTCTTCTTTCTTTTGCTTATTTTGTCATGATTCTGAAATGTGGCGGAGAATCGGTCCATGTTGTATCCGCGTTATTGGATTTTATCAAAATTGGTATTTGGTTTCCATTTATTTCTCTTCTTAGTTCTTACTATTGGTAAATATTGCTAACTAATTCTATAATTGGATGATTATTGGATGAATAACTTGAGAATAATGTGGAGCTTTGATTTCATACCTTTCTTAAAGTTTGAGCAATCATTGTAGGATGCTTAATTAAGTGCTGTTGCGTTTACGTAATCTTGTTCTTATGTTTCTTTTTTCTTTAATTGTGGTCGCGAAATTTGAATTGGACTCCACACATCACCATCGTGTTTTGTATGTTAAATGTTTGTATCTGAGGGAATTGAATATTAACTTTATTTAGAAAGTGGAGATCAATTTGCTCACAATTATTTATCTACTTATTTACTATGATCCCTTTGGAGCTTGTTTATTCTAGTAGCAATGTATGTGCATATTGTTATATAACTCATCAGATTCTAAAATTGACAGTTCAAGTGGAGCTTACGAAAGAAAGCTTCCCAAGTTGTCTATCTGCACCTTTCGTTAAAGAAACGAGCAATTATTGAGGAATTCCATGAAAAGCAAGAGCAGGTTGGCATTTGATTTTTTATTCATTAATAACTTTAAACTGAAGTAATTTTTTTAGCTGTATAATTCTTTCTTATTCCTGATAAAAGTAATATGTCAGCATAACCTCTATGTTGAGTAAGCTGTGTTGCATTGGTCTGCCCTGAAGTGATTTCTTAAGTGATGAGGTTTACCAAGTTTACATTTGCAGGTTAAAGACTGGCTTCTTCACTTAGGTATCAGCGATCACACGATCGTTATGCATGATGATGATGATTTTAGTGATGAAGCCATGCAGTTCAATATTGAAGGAAATTTAAAGCATAGGTGATTGCCGCTTTCTGGTTATTCCTTTCATACAAAAACAATTTTTCTTTTCCATTTACTATATTTCTGCTACTTTCTTTATTTTTAGATATGTTCCATCTAGTGCTGCTCTACCAATAATTCGTCCTGCCCTTGGAGGGGCACAAGCTATTGCAGATAGAGGAAAGATTGCAATGCAGGAGTATTTGAATCACTTTCTTGGCAACTTGGACATTGTAAATTCTCGAGAGGTATTTTTTGACAGCCTTGATTAACATATTTGAATCGATTTCTCTCTAACTGATTATATTCCGAGTATAGCCATTCCAAGGAACTAATCTGCTTATTCTCTGATGCAATTCTAATATGAGAAATAAAAAGTTCAATTCTATAACATGACATTCAGTACGTTTTTGCAATAACAACTTACTTGTGATGATTTTGTGGTGCAGGTCTGCAAATTTCTTGAGGTCTCTCGATTATCATTTTTGCGCGAGTATGGTCCCAAGTTGAAGGAGGATTACGTGATGGTGAGACATTTATCCAAAATTCCAAGTAAAGATGATGATCGACAGTGTCTTCCATGTGATTTGTTCGGTTGGTGCAATAGCAGTTGGCAAAAGGTGAGTTATTTATATCATTACTAATTTTTTTTTGTTTCAATACTTTCCTATTAACCTAGTTGGTAAATAGTATAAACATCTGATAGATTACTAAGCTGAAATGAAAACATTTCTAACCATGCAAATGTATATTCATGAATCTTCCTTTGGTGTTCTGGTGATTACTTTTCAATTGCCTCTCAGAAAAATTTCTTTCTTTGTACAGGTGTGGGCTGTCCTGAAACCAGGGTTCTTGGCCTTCCTAGAAGATCCATTTGATACAAAGCCCTTGGACATAATTATTTTTGATATCTTACCAGCTCCAAATAAAGGTAGCATTGAAAAGATTCATTTGGCTGATGAGATAAAGGAGCGGAATCCTCTGCATTATACATTTCAGGTATATATAAAACACCCACCTCCAGATCCATGTTTAATATACACCCTGAAATGAGTGATGCCAGGGAGAAGCTGTTTCTGAAATTCTGTCCATTATTCATCGAGGACAATGAAAAAGAAATGAACTACATATAATAGCTCCATAAACTTGTTCAGTTTCTAGAGATACAGATATTTTCTCATTCGCCTTGAAGTCTTGAACTGAAACTATATTTTCCCACAATCCCCATCACTATAAAAATGCATGTGCATATACAGAAGACATTTCTCATGCTGGTTTACAAAAACAATTGACTAGTTTGGTGGCTCTATCTAATGGTATTATTTTATTGCTTCTTGCAGGTGTCTTCTTGTGGACAGAGCACAAGTTTAAGAACTTCAAGTACTGCCAAGGTTAAAGATTGGGTTTCTGCTATAAATGATGCAGCACAGAGGCCAGTGGAGGGTTGGTCTCATCCTCATAGATTCAGCTCTTTTGCCCCCAAGAGGGGTTTGAGTCGAGATGGTAGTGAAGTTCAATGGTTCATTGATGGGAGAGCTGCTTTTGAATCAATTGCTTTGTCAATTGAAAATGCACACTCACAGGTGAATTTCTTTCATCAGTAATTGTTACTTTCTTCTGTTGTTTACTCGTTTCAATGGTGGATAAGTACTAATATCTAGAAACCTATATGTAGATATTCATTACTGGCTGGTGGCTTTGCCCTGAACTATATCTAAGGCGTCCTTTTCATGACAATGAATCCTCTCGTCTTGATGCTTTACTTGAAGCAAAAGCAAAGGAAGGGGTTCAGGTTTGTGCAAATTAGTTAATTGTAACTTATTGAATCATTTCAAATTTCAATAGACATCATCACCCGTTCCCCTTTTTTCTCTATTTTATTGTTAGGATGTTATGCAAAAGAGATTCTAGCCTTGATTCATTTACTTTGCAGATTTACATTCTTCTCTACAAGGAAGTTTCTATAGCTTTGAAAATCAACAGTTCATATAGTAAGAGGCTGCTCCTTGGCATTCATGAAAATGTGCAAGTGTTGCGCTACCCTGACCATTTCCCAGGCATTTTGTACTGGTATAGACAATTTTTTTCATTTTATGTATTCATATCATTTACTTGTTCCAAATAATATTTAAGATACTTCTTTTGTTTCTACAACAGGTCACACCATGAAAAGATTGTCGTTGTTGATTATCAAATCTGCTTTATTGGAGGACTTGATTTATGCTTTGGCCGTTATGATACTGTCGAACATAAAGTGGGTGATTGTCCTTCATCTACATGGCCAGGAAAAGACTATTATAACCCAAGGTATGTTATTGTATCCTTTAATCTGTTACCATATAGTCTTTAACCAAAATCTTCATCCAAGTTTTCAAACTTAACACCTTTGAATGTGCTACAAAGTCCTCAATCTGCATTTTCTTTCTCTTGTCTAATTGGATAGGGAATCTGAACCAAATTGTTGGCAAAACATGATGAAAGACGAATTAGATCGTGAAAAGTATCCACGTATGCCATGGCATGATGTTCACTGTGCACTTTGGGGACCACCTTGTCGTGACATTGCAAGACACTTTGTGCAGCGATGGAACCATGCTAAGGTTTGTTACTTATTCATCATTCTACAAGTGGCTTTCATATATTCTACCTAGTTTTGATCACTCTGTAATGTGATTGACCATTGTTTCAGAGAGCAAAAGCCCCAAATCAACCTGCAATACCACTACTTATACCTCATCATTACAAGGCCCTTCCTAACTATAGGGTTCTTCCACATTACATGGGTAGTCAAACTATGGATATGCCTGTCAATGAGGAAGAACAACAGAAAAGAATCAGCAGAGAGGATTCCTTTCCCATTTCACCTGCACAAAAATTGGAAAATATCCCATTGCTTTTGCCACAGGATTCTCAGCAGTTTGATGATTCAGATGGTCCAAATATGAATAATCATGGTCACCAGCAATCCGAAAGCTGGACATTCTCCTTCCGTGGCTCCAAAGTTGAACCTGTAGTTCAAGGTATCTTAAACAGTGAAATTCAGAGTTTGTTTGAGAATAAAGCAGAAGATTCTTTGGCCCAAGGTGCTATTGAGTGGTGGGAATCTCAAAGAAGTGACTATCATGGTAATTTAATGAAGGAGATTCCAGAAGTTGGTCCGCGTATATCATGTAATTGTCAGGTAGCTCCTGCTGCAATTTCTGCTCTTTTTAAACGTTCATGTCCTTTTTTGAATCCCGTATTAAGATTATCTTGGGTTATTTCTTATGCAGATTGTCAGAAGTGTAGCCCCATGGTCTGCTGGAACAAGTCAAGCCGAAGAAAGCATTCATAGTGCATATATTTCCCTTATTCAGAATGCAGAGCACTTTATCTACATTGAAGTATGAATGTTTTGATTGTTGCAATGAGGGTTTCGATTTAGCCTATTTTTTAGACTTCAAAACTCTAACCATCATTCTTTTTTACATATACTTGTACAGAATCAGTTTTTTATATCAGGCCTTAATGAAGATACCACCATACGTAACCGTGTCCTGGAAGCAGTATACAGACGAATATTGAGAGCATATCGGGAGCATAAATGTTTTAGAGTTATTGTTGTCATACCACTTGTGCCTGGTTTTCAGGTACTGCTGTCAATGCCTATTTATAGGAATGTGATCAAAATAATTGCAAACTCTAATCTGTTCATTTGATATGCAATAAAACAGGGTGGTATAGATGATAGTGGTGCAGCTACTGTGAGAGCTCTGATGCATTGGCAATACAGAACAATCAGCAGAGGAGAGAACTCAATTTTGTCTAGGCTCAAAAGAGTACTCAAGTCTGATGCTGATAAATACATTTCTTTCTATGGGCTGAGAACACATGGTGCACTTTCTGAAGGTGGCCCAATGGTCACCAGCCAGGTCCTCTCTTGCTTTCATATTCCTTAAATTCTATATATGGACAAACGACTGTTTTTTGAGAACCTTCCACGGGTTTCTTGCTCTTGATGAGGCTAATGCATACATCATTTATTAAAAGCAAATGATTTAGAATATTAGATATCCTCCAAAAATATGAGCTATATCATCTAAATTCTTCAGTTTCTTCTCATGCAGATTTACGTTCACAGCAAGCTGATGATAATTGATGATCGTGTTGCGTTGATTGGGTCGTCTAACATTAATGATAGGAGCTTGGTTGGGTCTAGAGATTCTGAGGTATGATGCTATGAATTACTTCTTTAATTGTCTTACGTATAAGTGCTTTTTGCCCTCTTGTTGTTGGGGGAAAATGTTCTAGTTGAGTTTCTCATAAATTCCGGGCCTTTCAGTTCCTTGAAGGCTATTGACACTTCCCAGGAATAGTGCCATTAACTGATCGAGAAAACTTGTTCTCAAGTGGGATTGTTTTATTGTAAACTATAATATTGACTTCATATTTACTGTCCACCTCACATAAGGTAAAATAGCAAACAAATACAAACCATAAACAATGGTATTCAAGTCATTAGGCTGTGGAGTTTATGGATCTGTTCTGTTCGCTTTTTTGCTTATCTTTTTGAAAAGAAAAATTATTTGGGGTTTTTTTTAGGGATAGTTTTGTTTGAGAAAGTAATTTTGCTGCTTAGATTGGAATCATTATCGAAGATAAAGAGTTTCTAGAATCAACTATGGATGGAAAGCCTTGGATGGTTGGGAAGTTCACTTTCAGTCTTCGAGCTTCATTGTGGCTGGAACACCTTGGCCTTCATGCTGGGGAGGTTAGTGGATTCATCTTAATAAATCACAAGCCTTCGAGTTTCATGGACCTAAAACATTAGTTTCCTGATCCTGCTTTTGCAGATTGGTCAGATATGTGATCCTGTGGCTAAAAAAACATATGAAGATCTGTGGATGGAAACTGCAAAGGTCTGATTTTATTTCAAATGATGAATGTTAAGCATTCACCAATTATGGCTTCCATTTGACTTTTACTAGCTTGATATCATACTCCACACTATAAGATTTTTTTTTAACTCTATCTTGGGCGCCCAGGCCAACACGGTGATCTACCATGATGTATTTTCGTGTGTTCCAAACGATGATATACGCTCAAGGTATGATGTCAAAATGAAACGATATATTATCCTCCTGATTCCTGATTATTGAAGATCCTTACAACAATATGCACATTTTATTCAATGCAGGTCAGCACTGAGACTGAAGATGTTACAATTGAAAGAGATAATCGGGTACACGACCATTGATTTTGGGGTTGCACCCAAGGTGCTAGAGACTGAGGACGATGGGAAGATCAGTAATACTGATCCAATGGAAAAGCTTAAATCCATAAGAGGACATATTGTCTCATTCCCTTTGGAGTTCATGCGGGAAGAGAACTTGAAACCTATGATTCACGAGGGAGAGTTCTATACGGCTCAAGAAGTCTTTCACTGAACTTTCATAAAAAGAAAAGAAGTACTTCATTGAGCTCTGCTCTCTGTGGACAATGAAGATTTTTCCATGTCCAAGAAGAATACTAGATTTTAGGTATGGTCAAGATTACCCTAGATATGGGTTGCAAGTATTTGGAATATACCACATTTTAGGTAGATGTGAATAATAAGTACTGCATTTGGTGGTGGTTTTTTAGTAGAAAATAGGTTTATAGTGCAAAGCCTGTCATTGAATTGTACATAAGATTTGTTATAGGAGATATTGGGGGTTGTAGAAGGATCCTGCATATTTGTTTTCTCATTCTTGTTGGGTTTGAAGAATAGATGGATCGCTAACATGGAATGTGATGTAATATATAGACGACATTCATTTTAAAGTGTAAATTCCATTCTTCTATGTTGTATATATATATATATATATATATATATATATATGAAGCTAAACATCTTTGTTTTTCAAGCGTTATGAATAAACTCTATTTCCAATAGTTTGGAGATTCATGGGTTAATTTTGAGGACCGAACCTAAATGAGGATGGGCGAATGGGCTACCAAATGGACCAATTTGGGCTGCGTGTGGGAATATTGTGGATATTCTAGCTACATAAACGGGGCATTTCAAGTAACATGAAGCTTGAGTTTTAATCCATTGGTGAGTCATATCCAAGGGATTTTCATCCTTAATTCATTAGATTTGAGGGGAGTAATATCCTTGAATCTCTTGATCATATCCAATCCGAAACACAAGTTGAAATTCCATCCCGGTGGATTTTGCGACACCTCAGCAAAACTGTCATAACTTTTTCGATCCACAAGTGATATTGATCTGAAATTTTGAGGAGTTCAACTAGACTCGTAGATCTAACTATGGGCTTTGGAATCACCCAATTCCAAGTACGGACAAGGGAGATCTGCCCCTGTGATTCCAGGAGAAGTTCATCCATCAAGTTCCACCTTCCCTTGAAGTTTGCCTTTGGATCAATCGTCGGAATTGCCTTGCACCAAAATCAACAACAAGATCCTTCATTAGAAACTTTTCGTAATTGACAAATAGATTTTTGGTCATGTGAAAGCACGGGTTTCTATCATTGAGTTTCAAAAGAGGGGATTGCCTCATGAACATATGCTTTTAATCCTTGATCGTGGTGCAAAGACCTTCAATCCTGAATCGTTTGATAAATATATGTGTGCGGAATTGCTGCTAAATCCATGCCTTATTTACACATTCTTGTTGTGCAACACATGCTACCCTGACCATGTGGTAAGGGGCATGAAGACTGTAATTGTATGTGTAGAGTCGGACATGTACTTAAGTGCAAATTGGGCTATCCGAAAGAACATGCAGAATTCACAACATGCACAGAAGATTGCTATCCGATATACAGAAGGAGATTTAATGGAGATTTCTTTAAAATACACGACGTTGAGATGACTGATCAATGGATCATCTCGTACAACCCATATATTCTAGCCAAAATTGACTACCATATAAATGTGGAGGTTTGCTCCACCGTTAAGGCGGTAAAGTATCTATACAAGTACATGTATAAGGGGCATGATAAGGTGTGTTTTGACATCGCACGGAACCATCTTGCCGCCATAGATGAAATAAGCGCATAACAATCTAGTCATTGGATCAACCCTCCTAAATTAGCTTGGAGGATCTTTCGGTTTGATCTATTTGATATGAATCCACATGTCATCCCTCTACCAGTTCATCTTCCCAGAATGCTACAGAATGCGAAAAATTGCAGAATATAGTGAACAAAGAAGCTCGCCATTGAACGAAGTTGTTGGGTTTTTTCAAGGCAAATGGTGAGTTGGAAAATGCGCCAAATTTCTTGTACTAGGAATTTCCCGAACATTTTGTTTCAGATGGAATTGTAAAGGCATGGAAGAGAAGATCTAATAAGGGAGCTCCGAAATCTGATGGGTGGCTACATTATGTGAGTCCTTTTGAGGGAGAGCGCTTTTTCTTACGCCTACTGCTAACAAATGTCAGGGGTTCGAAATTGTTTAGTGATTTGCTCACTGTTGATGGTGTTGTGCATGCTACTGAAAACTTGCATTTAGGGATAGCTTAGGATGCATATTTATGTTTATTTTTCATGGTTTTTAGTTTAGTTTAGGTTAGTTTCTAAGTTCTAGGGTTTTCGGGTTCTACGCTTGTTTTGTTCGGTTTTGCAGATCTTTAGGCAAACAAGCATGGACGGGACGGATATTAGATGATTATGGTGGAGTTTGATGAAGCTTAGAGTGATACAAGTGAAGATTAGAAGAGCTAAGGCCCAAGAGATTGTGGAAAAAGAACGCTTAAATCCGGGTCATGCATTGGAGTTCTTGTTTCGACACCTCTATCTTGCAATGCTTGGTTTGGGAGATATAGTGGTCTGATGGAGCTTAATGTGTTATCATTGGAAAGCTAATTCAGAGAGCTACAATTCATATTTTTACTCCAAGTTCAAATTCCAATTCGAAGGATGTCAGAACAGCCTCTGAAGTGTCACTTGAATGTTGAACCGAGGGATGACGCCGGCTTAGGAGCAACATGGCGCGACCGCGCAACCCAAGGAGTAGCCCGTGTAATCTGTTTAGCCGCGGAGACATTGGGCCGTATGTTTTGGGCCTCGAGTTGGACTTTGTTAGGATGTATTCCGACGTGTTAAGATGTATTTTGGGATAGTTTGATCTTTGGAAACCCTTGGGTATTGAAACCTTGTTTTTAGCTTTTCTGTCATAACCTTGATCATAATTTAGAGGCTAGGGTTTCTTCTCTCAAGAGGCAACCTTTGAACCTTTTATAATTTTTTCTTAATTCAATCATGCATTGCTAAACCCTTTGTGTTTGACTAGTTATTGAAGTCATAGATTGCATAATATTGTGAGGTTTGATTGATTCTCAAATAAACTTGAATAGGTTTTATTCCCTATGCTTAATTGAATCAAAGTTATTCTAGGGTTTTGTTAGATTGGTCACCTAATATAATTTCTAGGTTAATTTACAACTAACCTGATTAAGTCTCATTTGGGATTGATTAGATAAAGTAGCAACTATAATTGTTTAGACCCGTTCGGGCTATTCAGTTGTAGAAGGGAATAAATCCACAATTAACTTGAATGACTGTTTGCTTCAAGTGGTTATTTCTATCGATGCTTGACTCGTAAAACTGTTTTTTAATTGAATCTAGACGTTGTTTTAGATTGTTAAATGATTAGGGTTGTTTAGACTGTTAGTTCTTTCAACTAGATCTGAAGTTTGGGTCATAATCCTTAGTAGGATCATAATTCACGGTAGATTATTCAAGTGAATTGAGAATCAAGAGAATCAATGATCAATAAGAATATCTATGATTGATGTAACTAGTTGAACATATTTCTCTCACATATCTACAATCAACTTTGCATTCATATTTACTTTTTAGTTTGCATCTTAGTTTAGAAAATCATTTAAAAACCCACATCTTGGTTACTTGGCACGTAAGTAATAATATAAATACACGAGTCTCTGTGGGATCGACCCTTACTTACCATTGTACTCAGTTTGGTTAAGTTAGGATTCTTTGATAAGTAAACGACTGAAAAATACCTCATCAAATTTGGTGTCGTTGTCAGGGACTCGTCGCTATTTGTGTGCTATTTTTTGTGTTGTGAACCTATCTTACGGTTCATAACACCCGCGCTACTAATCATGACTTTGTTTGGTGTTTTGAACCTTTAAGGAAGCAACTGAAAAGTTGCATTTGATTGAGAAAAATGACTATGCTGAGTTATGTATGCACGAGGCAGTAGAGTTTCAAATGTCGTGCACACTATGTAGACTTTTGGCTTCGTTGTTAATCTTCTACTAGTTTGTAGATCCTCATGCTCTATGGGATGAGTTCTATCCTGCTATGTCAGAATATTTTTCTCATAGGTTTACATGCCACGTCGATAAGGTTCGTTCCCTTATTCTGATGTGGATAAATACTTGGAGGGGATGGGAAGAAGTATGAAACATTTTAACTTAGAAGCTCCTATTCATTTAGAACTTTTTGAATCCAGAGAAACAAGAGATATTAGTGATGCAGTACATGTGTCTGTTCCTGAACACTACATTGACTCACCCAAAAGGATAAATACTAAACAAAAGATTGCGTACAAAGATATAATGCATCATGTTAAAAGAGGGAAGACATGGGTTTTTTTTCATTGATGGCCCCGGTGGGACTAGAAAAACATGTATGTATTGTGCTCTTTATGCTAAGCTAAGACAACTTGGAACGATTGTTCTTTCAACAGAAACCTCAGGAATAACTGCTTCAAACATACCTACGGGCAGAATCGCGCACTCCAGATTTAAAATTCCTATAGACAAGCAAAGGTCGTATACGTGCAATGTGTCTAAACAAAGTAGTTTGGCGTGTTTGATGCGAGCCGCTTCACTTTTGATTTGGGATGAGGCATCAATGGATAAAAAAGAAGATATAGAAGCCTATATAATTAGATTCCCTCTTACAAGATATTTGTGACAACAAAATGTTATTTGGAGGCAATGTTGTGCTTTTTGGAGGGGATTTTTTGACAAGTCTTGCCACTTCTTCCACATAATTCTCAACTCGAGATCATAAATTCCGGCTTGGTTTGCTCGTATCTATGACGACATTTAGTTAAGTACAAGTTAAATAAGAATATTAGGGCTCAAGAAGATACAAAGTTCATCCAGCTCTTATTGGATCTTGGCACCAGAAAGTTTCAGAACAAAGAAACATCTCCTATAAGTTTGCCCTCTAATCTGATCGAATGTTCCAACGTAGCATCAAATTGTATCGATTTATTTTTCAAGAGCGTGTTTCCTAAGTTGCAACATACTTCTTTTTACTCTCAAATCTTTAGTGAAAGGGCTATTTTAACACCAGCCAATGAAGGGGTCGATGAGATTGATGCACACCCAATAGAAAAATTGCCCGGCAAAGTTGTTACATACAAAGGGTTCGATAGCATAGTTAATGATAATAAGGGTCTTTATCCAGATGAGTTCTTGCATAATTTATGTCCTTCAAGAATGAGTCCTTATGAATTAGTGTTGAAACCAGAATGCCCGATTATCCTATTGCGTAATTTGGACCCTGCAAATGGACAGTGTAATGGTACTAGATTGGTTTGCAATTTTTTTTGAAAGGATGTCATTATTTGTAAAATAGCCACTGGGTCATACAAAGGTGAACAAGTTTTTCTTCCAAGGATCAATCGCAAGCCTTCCGGAACAACCTACTCCTTTTCGTTCCATAGGAAACAATTTCCAATTAAACTATGCTTTGCAATGACGTAAACAAAGCACAGGGACAGACTTTGCAGAAAGTGTGTGCTTACCTAAGGCAGCCGTGTTTTGCACATGGTCATTTGTATGTAGCATTTTCAAGAGTGCATATAAGGGAGCATATCAAGGTCTTTCTTCCCATTCGGCTTCCACGCCTACGCGAGAAAACGAGCGACAAATGTTGTTTCTTTTGCTACTCTGGAGAGAGCAGGAGTTTTGCTAAGCATATCCGACAATTAAGTATGCCCTTATTGTTTTCTTCAAATTTTCGGATTTTTATGTGATGATTTAGTGTAGATTTGTACTTCTAATATTGTAAATTTCCAATGCCTAATTAAATGGACTCTTGAATTTAGCCATTTATCTCTTTTGATTGACTTGCATGATGTAGCATGCATCAGTGTGAACTTCTCCTTATTATGAAGTTGTTAATGTATTGAACTCCATGTGTATATATCCAAATAATGTGTTCTTCTCAGTCAAAAGAATAGAAAAAAAATTAATGGAATTGTTTTATTTCCATTGAAATATTAGAATTACATCAAAATAATCTAACACATTACAGATTTTACAAGTTGCTTATGGATTGATGACTCATAAGAAGCCAATGAACATGATTGCCAATGATTAGTTAGCTCTGGTTGAGTATGGTGAGGATATCTATAAATGTTATAACTTGACTAAGGTACTTAATCTATCCACCAAAAAGCTTTTATCCAATATAAGACCGATGTAGGCCGCAAACCAACTTTTTGAGCTTGTGCGGTTAATATTGTTAAATGGCAACACGTCCATCTTTTCTTATATATTGTACATTGTTATGTGATGGATAGGTTTGAGACATCATGTGTCTAATTGATGGACAAGTACCATTACAAGCTCTATGGTTGTCTTTATTTGGCGAAGCTCAAGTGGTAGGAGAGGATGCAACATATCTTGAGGCTGATTGGTTGATCAATCTCGTAAATATCCTAGTTATCCCCAAATCTGTTTCAATTGACATGTAATTTCTATAATGATTTTGCTTTTAATAAACTTTTGTTTTGTAGTGATATTTATATCGATATATTTCTTATGAGCTACATGTGAGTGTTTTTCATAATCAATTGTTAAGACTAATTTGTTGATGATTAATTTTTTAAGGCTTTTAACAAAGAAGCATGAATCTGTAACAAACTCATTATGGTTATCATAGGTTGAATCATATTAGTACTCTAAAATTGTTTTGCCAAGCAAACACTGTAATATTTGTATGTTTTCATAGTCAATTAAAGAGATGCTGATGCCACATGCAGTATTTCATTCTCGAATTCCTGCGTGCAACGCACATCGTAGGCTTACCTAGTTAATATCAAAAGTCAATCACAAAATGACACATCGATAATGTGGGTCTAAAATCATTGTAGTCACTTTAAATTCTCCTACTTTTAGATATTCATATTGATTGATTATCTTATTTTTTATCCTATACAAATATATATTACCATTTATCTGTAGTGGACTTGTGGTAATTTACGTCACATTTATGATTTGTGTATTTTTGTTATAACACATTACACATGTTACTCGTGAAATAGGCCACTTGTTTTTTGAGAGCTCATACCGGTCCATCAAATGCCCGCGGAATGGGCGGAGTGGTTGCCGAAATTGGGCCGCCCCAACTTCTACTCAGAGCCCATCGTCAGCCTTCTGTTGCAAGTAAACATCAATGTCACTTTTTGACAGGAATTACCCTTGCACAACAAATGTATAATTGCTAAGAAGACGCCTAGTAATCTCAGGTCTTCGTTTTGAACGTATATAACTAACCCCTCTTGAAAAAGTTAATCCGGGTCTTGTACACAAGTCAAGACATGCCAGGAGCCTTGGACCTTGGTTGGATACATCACATCCCAAGCAACAGAAAAAAACAATAACAAAAGTTGGTTGGGTGACTTGGGTCTAATAGATCATTATCCATAAGGCTACGTATATGTATGTGGTATCTCTATTGTCATATTGCCCGGCCCATACTAACAGTAAGAATCATAGTGCGGATGTAGGTAGATTGGCATGGGAACAATGGATATACATCTCAATTATGAATGGTATGGTGGCGTGTTGACTTTCTTAAGTAAGATAACAACTTCAAATCACAATTATTCTCTTCCTTTTCTATTTTCATAAATGTGGAGTGGTTACAAAATTTATGTTTGAAATGGTTCCAAATAAAATTACTAGGGGTAGCCCCACATGAGTAATCTAGACTCTAGTACTACATTATTATAGAGAGATGTTGGGAGATTTTAAGTTTGATCTTTGTATGATTATATTTAATTAAGTGAAAAATAAAATTTCACTAATTTTATTTTTCTGGATTGAGATGATTGGCGTAAACCAATTTACTTAATTCATACGCTTACTTTGTTAAATCTAAAATTTAACAAAAGCCAGGTCGTTGTCCCTTCAGCCGCCCCACAACCAAATGTTTGCAGGATTGGCATACTTGTCAACCAAATGGCTTACTTCATACTTGAACGCTAGTGGGACCCATTTTTTATTTCCCTCGTTTTGTTTTCAGTTGCCAAACTAATGATTGATTATTTGAACATTTTCAGAGTAATGCACCAAATAATCTAGTTTCTTTCCTTTCTTAACCAATCTTTTCTACGGAGTATTAGGGTATAGAACAAAAAATTCCTTTCGAAAAGCCTTTTTTGTTTGTAGTAAATTTCCTTTATTTAAAAATGTTAAAAATATTTCTATAAGGTTTATAGTTGAAATTTAGGAAACAGCTTTGGCATAGATTAAAACTAGAAAATTTTCAATTGCTACTCTTGAATTTGAAGGCCTTTCAATTGGTATCCTAAGATAACTTTTTCCAGTTAGTGTCCTTGAGGTTTTAGGTTTATCTGATTGGTGTCCCTTAGATTTGAATTGATTAAATTCAAGTTTGTTATTGCGTTCTTCATTCTCAAGCTAGTGAGATTTGACTTTTAAAATACCCAAATCTATATCCAAAATATCCCGATTTAAGTTTTAAAACAACAAACATGTATTTTGGATGACTCCGAAATATATTTAGAGTCGTTTTTCATTGTCTTCTTGCCACAGAACCGATGTATGGTGATTTTATGACATCTCGTGAGTAGAATCATATTACAATTGCACCTAAAGAAGCCTATATGGCTATATATTAGTCATGTCCCAGCAGCCCAAAAACCCTTTCTCAACTAAGTTTACAGAGCAAATAGACCCAAAAATATAAAAATATCAATAAAAAAAGATAATCTTGGAAGCACCAACTAAAATTTTCCTTAAAAATACTTACCCTAGCCCTAGTAAAATTGTATATTATTACAAAATCTGTTAAAAAAATTTAATGATTTAAAAAACGATCGAGATTACTTTTTTTCCCTCTCCATATTAATTGTATGCTTAATTTATTTTAATAATAATTTTTTACAATAGAATTTTTGATTAAGATTAAATCAACGATTGGGTTTTTTGCTACTGTGCATGGAGTTGCTACTAAGAAACCACCATTTATCAACTCTTTCTACTTTCTAAATATGGTTTCTTCCATACTTTCTAAATATTATTTTACAGGTTTCTTCCATAACACCTATTATAAATATCCTTTTTCATTTGTTTAAAATCAGAAGTAATTTTCCCTAAATCGTTATTACTATATATTCTTGTACCTTGTACAAATTTAATAAATCAAAATCAGAAAGAATATTCCCTAAATCTTATTTAATAATAATATTTTGTACGGATTTTGTATAGTTTAAATTCATTTTTAGCTTTACGATAATTTGTTACTCGACGACAATTATATTTAATTTTCTAAATATCATTTGATGTATAATTTATATTAGCCTTATAATACACGGATAATTTAACATTTGCCTCATACAAGTAGTTATTAAAAAAAAAATGATCAAATCATCATTCGAACAATACGATGATTGCGCGTGGACCAAATTGAATTGATGGATAATATTGAAATTGGGAGCTCACCTTAGATTTACAATCCCCTGTCATCATAATTAGTTTCTAGCCCCACAACAATCCACTTATATATTTTGATTACTTAACTAATTGCGTCAAAACTTTAACATTGTTTTTACTCCAAAGATAACGCAATATTTGATCAATGGACACCACTACCATCATAACTGAAGTTTCTACTTTTTGACAAGCGTGGCATAATATTAAGTAATTGTTTAGATCGTTAATATAATGTATTAAGTTGTATTAAATTTTACAATCCAAACATAGGGTAAGTTTACTATCAACATGCAAGTTTCAATCAATATAATCAGGGACGGATGCAGGATTTAATATTAGGGTGGACTAATTGTCACTAAATTTTTTTGGGTGGGCTAAATTACCTTAATTTAACTAATTTAACATTAAATTTATCTTTTTTTTTATTTTTTATTATTAAATTTACCCTATTTTAATAATTTTTTATTTTTTTAGGGCGGGCTGGAGCGTACCCCAGCCCGCCCCTAGGTCCGTCCCTGAATATAATAATGCCTACCCAAAAAAAAGTACTAGTATAATGAACCCATGTCTCCAGCCCGCCCCTAGGTCCGTCCCTGAATATAATAATGCCTACCCAAAAAAAAGTACTAGTATAATGAACCCATGTCTCCAGCCCGCCCCTAGGTCCGTCCCTGAATATAATAATGCCTACCCAAAAAAAAGTACTAGTATAATGAACCCATGTCTCAAAGAGGACAATATATATGTAGGAGGCGCTAAGTTTACAATGTCTCCACGCGAGAAGACATGAAAATAGTTTTCCGAAATATGATAAATATATGAAGAGAGCAACTGTACAAAAGCTCCTCAACCAAACTAAGGGTTAAGGCACAGAATACAAGGCTAAAAGACGGATCATCAAGATCCTACAACCCCCTACCGCCTCAAAAAGCCCCACAAAAGACCCACAAAAACTGTGCAACATGTGCAAACTACAGAGCCCCCAAATCCCCTCAACATGTAACAAAATGGGCAAAAAACACAAGAGTCTGTAAAGGCACTCAACCACCAATCATCAACACACCTCCGCCGGCAAGCTAGAGGGTGGCAAAAGATATCAAGCAACGATCTGAGAGAGGGGGAAGAGAGAGAGAGAAGTCAAATGTGTAGAAGAAGGTGAAGATGAGTACCTTCTCTTCCTTCAAGGTTGCAACTTGTTGTGATTCGTACCTTGCATTGGCCAATTATCTTCGTAGTGCAAGCGACTACATTAGGCGTCGGTGGCTAATCCCCATCGCTACATACGATGGTGTGTAGGAAATCGGTCAAGATAGGCTAGACAAAACTGGAAGCTCCATCGCCTAGCCTTGACGATATTCCAAATGAGTTCACACCATTCTTGTTTCGGCCCTTTGTTTCTCAACAAGTTATAGAGCTTGCGGGTGTCGAGTTTCCCATTGGGAAGGGTATGCTCAATGAGGCTAATGGAGTTGTTGTCTTGCCCCTCTTGCCGAAGGGCTTGCTTGACCGGGTCTCGAAGACGAAGTAAGCTTTTCCAAAGCCAAGAGTCCGGTGGCTTTGCTTTAAGGGACCAAAAGTCGGTTCTTCTAGTGTGGTTTTGACCAACCCATTTGGTCAAAAGGTTGGGGCCTCCCAAGATGAGTTCGTGGCCAAGTTTGAACATAGCCACTCTATTCCATGCCAAGATTTCCTTAAAGTTCAATCCTCCCTCATCAAAAGGCCTAGTCACGGTTCTCCAAGCAACTAGAGCCTTCTTTCCTCCTACTTTCCGGCCCAAAGGAAGGAGCGACACATTGCTCCAATCTTCTTGACCACCTCTCTAGGAAACACGGTGGTTTGGATCCAAAAGGATAAGAGACCTTCTATCATGGATCTAATGACTTGTGCACACCCTTCATATGAGAGCATACGAGCGCCACAATGATTGATTACACAAGTTATCTTGCTGAGGAGCGGCCCATAATCAATGGTCTTGGGTTTGGTGGAGTGTAGAGGCATGCCTAAATAGCGGACCGGGAATGAGCCTATCTCAAAGCCGAGGATGTTTGCAAGTTCTCTACTTTCATCGAGGCCCACTCCAATAAAGAATATTTTACTCTTGTGTACATTAGCAATGAGGCCCGAGCCTTTACCAAAATTAAGTAGACACCCTCGAATGGCTCTTAGTTTGGCTTGAGTAGGCTTGCAAAAAATGAGCAAGTCATCGGCAAAGGCAATGCTAATGAGCTTGAGGGGACGACACTTGGGATGGAAGCAAAATCCTCAAGTGACATGAAAATAGTTTTGAATCGTTCATTGTGGAAGAAATTGAATCACATTAAGCGTTTTGAGTGATACACTCCAAAATTGTACTTTTGCATGCGAAAACGAAGCCAACTTGCATCTAAAAAAACAGTGATTTCTTTAATCCCGTAAAAAGATGAAACGTGTCCTCGCACTTGCAGTTTTGATATACATAATATCGTACAGTTGGAAACATGACAAGTGTCTTTATTTCCATATGAAACTAACAACACCAACAACAACATTTACCCAGTGGAACTTCCCTTACGGGAAATCTGGGGGTCAAGATGGGGGCATCCCTGGCTTGAAGCAACGGGGGAGCGACCAATAGACCCGACATGACCACAGAGCACATAAAACACATAAAACCCATAAAAACAAGGCAACCAAAAGGCAAAGAAGAGGCAAAACAAAACCAAGGCGAAAATAAACATAAAACCAAAACAGAAGTGCCAAAGCCTCAGGGCCCTCGCGAACCGGTTTGCTCGGGTGACTAGCTGTCCTCCACTCAAATCTTCTCCCTCCAACTATCTCTACTAACTGCCAAATCTATCGAAATCCCCAACTGGTTGACATCCTGCCTTATATTTTCCCTCCAACATTTCTTTGGTCGTCCCCTCCCTCAACGCACGTCTCCTAAAATCAAGTTCTCACACCTACGTATTAGCTCCTCAGGGCCCCAACCTGAGGAGCCAGTACGTAGGTGAACATTTCCATATGAAACTAAAATTTCCAAAAACAAAGAGAAAATATCTTTTTATAAGATTAAAGCAATTAATTACGCAAACAAACGTGATAAAATCTGAATTTCGAAATAAACGCAACCGAGTGTTTTTTTCTAGGTTAATCGAACAAAAACGCCGCTAACTGAACATGAATTTGATATAAAAATACTCTTTTTCTCTTGAAAGTGATTGCCTTGATATCTCTATTTTTGTAGAAGACTTTTTCGATTTGAAAATTTATTAGAGTGTTCAATTGTAAACAAAATAAGCAAATGCACGTAAGATGTTTTATAATATGTCTCAATAAGATGTCAACTTTTGACAAAAAATTACAATCGGGTTATCTTATTCCCATTGCATCCTAACGTCTTAAATCAATTGAGATATTTTTTCTAGATAGTTTGTGCCAATTATATATTAGATTTGGAAATAAAGTGATAGTGCATTTTTCACTAGTATGAACAATGAATTATGGCTTGCTCATCCTAAATAATTGAGCTTCCTCAACCAAAGGCAAGACATGGGCGCTCCTACGCACCGCGACAATACTATGTGTTGCACCCTTATGCGACAACACTAGGACTTCTCCAATCTTGTAAAACTATAGCTCCCATACGCCTTCTCAAGATCAATCTTCACCACCATCATTTTCGAACCCGTTTTACTCTCATTGAATGCATCACTTCTTGAGTGATGACAATGTTGTCCGAGATTTGTCTTCCGGGAACAAAACTCGATTGAGTAGGAGCCATGACTTTCCAGAGAATCGGTTTCAACCTGGAAACAATGACTTTGGTCACCATCTTCATGGCAACATTCACGAGGCTTATAGGCCAGAAGTGGTGCACAGTTTCGGGAAGTTTGACCTTCGGTATCAAAACAATCAGTGTCTCGTTCATAGTAGGGGGAATCGACATGCCTTTCAAGATGCTCAAGACTGCACCTTCAACCCCAGCCCTGACCAACTCTCAGTTACGTTGATAGAACACTGCATGGAAGCCATCGAGCCCGGTGGCTTTGAATGGGCCCATGGAATCCACCGCATCCTTGACCTCCCTCGCATCAAACTCCTTGTATATATTTGCCAGGTCAATATCCTCCAAGGCAGGAAACCTTCCCCTCGGGATGTCAAAAGGCCCCTCAAAGTCATCTTCATCAGTGTAGAGAGCCAAAAAACCTTCTCAAGATCAATCTTCACCACCATCATTTTCGAACCCGTTTTACTCTCATTGAATGCATCACTTCTTGAGTGATGACAATGTTGTCCGAGATTTGTCTTCCGGGAACAAAACTCAATTGAGTAGGAGCCACGACTTTCCAAAGAATCGGTTTCAACCTGGAAACAATGACTTTGGTCACCATCTTCATGGCAACATTCACGAGGCTTATAGGCCGAAAGTGGTGCACAGTTTCGGGAATTTTGACCTTCGGTATCAAAACAACCAGTGTCTCGTTCATAGTAGGGGGAATCGACATGCCTTTCAAGATGCTCAAGACTGCACCTTCAACCTCAGCCCTGACCAACTCTCAGTTACGTTGATAGAACACTGCATGGAAGCCATCGAGCCCGGGGGCTTTGAATGGGCCCATGGAATCCACCGCATCCTTGACCTCCCTCGCATCAAACTCCCTGTATATATTTGCCAGGTCAATATCCTCCAAGGCAGGAAACCTTCCCCTCGGGATGTCAAAAGGCCCCTCAAAGTCGTCTTCATCAGTGTAGAGAGCCAAAAGATGAGCCATGACCATTCTTCTCATCTCATCCTGATCCCAGATGAATTCCTCATTCTCATTCCGCAATCCGTCAATCCTGTTTTGTCGACGTCGCACCACAGTACAAGAATGAAAGAATCGTGTATTACGATCCCCATCAAAGAGGGCATCCGTTCTTGCCTTTTGCATCTAGAAAATGTTAATCTGGTCAAGAACAACCTCAAGTTGTTTGCGAAGCTTCGAGTCAAGATTCAGTAATCCCCGAGTAACCTGATTCTCCAGTCGTCTTTGAACCCCTTCAATCCTCCTCCATAGCCCATCTCTCTTGCGGAACATGTTGTTGAAGACATTTCTATTCTAATTCTCCAATTGCAAAGCAAATCTCAAGAGTGCTAAGGTTAACGACACTCCCTTTTCCCAATTTACAAACAAGAAGTGTTGGAACTCATTGTGAGTGATCCAAGCAGCCTGAAACCTGAACGGTCTCACATGTCGGGTCTATTGTTGGAAGCCATTCAGACTCAAAGAAGAGGGGAGTGGTCCGATTGATGGGCGGCCAAGTGCATAATACTCCCTTCCTCAAACTTCTCACACCATTCGAGGTTACAAATCCCCTTGTCCAAGCACGCACTCGAGCGGGTGGAAGGGTCTCTTCCACGATTCCAAGTGAAACAAGACCTAGCATATCCGACATCAATCAATTTCAGATCATCAATCCACTTGCTGAACTTGGCGCATCTTCTTCTCATCTCATCTGAATCTACGGATCTCTCCTCAATGGATTTCGTCTTGTTGAAATCCCCCATCAACAACCACGGACCATTAGCCTTGTCACAAAACTCTCTCATTCTCTCCCAAAGTGCGTCTTTGGTTTTTGGTTACGGACTAATGATAGAGCATATAGTTATAGTTTTTAGAGCATGTTTCTATTCTCTTTTCACGCATTTCTAGCTAGATTTTCACCTTAATTCGTAGTTTAGTTTTGTTTTAGTTTAGTTCGGAATCTACGCTCTTTCATGCTTCATTGTAGGATTGAGGTGATCAAAAGGTGAGCATGGTGGATATCAAGCCAGGGATCGGAGCTAGGAACAAGTGCAAGGAATGAAGAAACCGTGGGAAGGCATTGAAGTGTCAAGATGTGAGGACGGGGACAACCAAAGACAGAAGCTACTAGAGGCTGAACGCGGGGAAGGACGGAGGAGCGCGACCGCGCTGGCAGGCTTTTGACCGCGTCCAGGCCCGCGTTGACTGGCGTTGTTTTCGAGGCTTCGATCTATCTTTTAGATGATGTCATAATTTTTTAGGATGTTTTTTAGACTATGATATAAATACTTTTTAGGGTTTTATTTTGAAGGGAGTTCAGTTTTTATGTTATTCAACTTTGAGAGAGATTTGGAGAGAGCTTGGGAGACTAAAACCCTAGAGAAGAATTTGAAGAGAAACGTGACTCTTTGTAAGTTTGATTCCTCTTTAATGTCATTTTCTAGCTAATTTCCCATGTCCAACTAGTTAGTTGAAGTTGTATGCATGATTGCTTGTGAGATTTGAATTATTTCAACTTGCCTTGACTAGATTGAATTACTCCATGCTTAATTGATTAAATTCGCTTAGGATTATAATAGCTTGATCACCTATTTCGATTTCTAGGTTGAATTACAACTAATATAACTTAATATACGGTGTAATTCGGTTATTCATGGATGAATCCTTTGATTAAACTTATATACGGTGGAATAAGGTTAATCAAAGGAGGAGAATTCAATCACAAAACTTCATTAATATACGGTGGAATTTATGAACGATGTTTCTATTGAATGCTTTGAAATAGAATTTGCATGATCAATTTGACATAGAAGGTTTTCTAGGATAATTGGTTAAAAGGTTATTAAAGACGGTGCATATTAATAACTATATTGAGCTTGAATTCCATGAATTCACAATAGATTAGTCAAGGGAAATAAGAATAATCAAGGATCAATAATCATGTATGCAATGGATACGAAGCTAGTTGGACGCTTTCTTTCTACTTGAAAACTCAATCATTTTACTTGTTTTGTCTTTGCTTTCCTAGAATAATAAGTTTGAAATCTGAAAATCACCCTTTTCTACTCTAGTAATACTTAAACGCTGGAAATCTGAGTCTCTATGGTACGACCATTGCTTTCACTATACTTAGGTTTGAAAATTAGGATTTTTCTTTGATGACGCTTTTACCACGACATTAAAGTGCTTGTCAAATTTGGCACTGTTGCCGGGGACTCGGCTTTTTTTTTGTGTTTACTTAGTATTACTATTTTTGGGTGTGAACCATTTGCATGGTTCATACCCTAGCTGCTAATCCATCTCTTGTTGCTTTTGATCCAAAAATTGAAAGGACGATCTCTAGGTTGTGTCGTGAAGCTCGTGCTATCTTTCGTTAGTTACCGTTAGACCTGGATTCTTCCCCCTCTGATTCTGAGTCTGAAGGCATTCCTGAACTTGTAGAGATGGCTCAACGGACACTGAGATAGTTGACTGCACCTAATCTATCTTTCGTTAGTTACCGTTAGACCTGGATTCTTCCCCCCTTTGATTTGTTAGTTACCGTTAGACCTGCTAATCCATCTCTTGTTGCTTTTGATCCAGAAATTGAAAGGATGATCTCTAGGTTGTGTCGTGAAGCTCGTGCTATCTTTCGTTAGTTACCGTTAGACCTGGATTCTTCCCCCTCTGATTCTGAGTCTGAAGGCATTCCTGAACTTGTAGAGATGGCTCAACAGACACTGAGACAATTGACTGCACCTAATTTGGCTCAACAACCATTGGCGGTGAAGCTACCTAAGCTCCCTGACGGTGTCCAATTTGAACTGAAGTCTGGGTTGATTCATCTCCTTCCTCAATTCCACGGGAAGGCCGGTGAGGATCCCAACAAACATTTGGCTGAATTTCATGTTGTCTGCTCTAGCATGAAACTGAAGGGCGTCACTAATGATCAGGTCAAGCTTAGAGCTTTCTCTTTTTCCTTGAAAGAGGGAGCTAGTGATTGACTCTACTACTTGGCTCTTGGTACTATTGAGACTTGGAAGCAAATGAAGAAGGCTTTCCTTGAGAAGTACTTTCCTGCCACAAAGCTCTCAAGTATGAAGAAGAGTATTAGCAACATTGAGCAGCTCCCGAATGAATCATTGTATGAGTATTATGAGAGGTTCAAAAAGCTAATCTCAAGTTGCCCTTATCATGGTTACTCCCAGCTAGATCTTATTATGTACCTCCATGAAGGTTTATTAGATGAGGAACGACGACATGTCAACGCTGCTTGTGGAGGAAACATCCTGAACAAGACTCCTGTTGAAGCATTTGAGCTCTTCCATGAGCTCTCTGAAGGCTCTCGTCAATTCAGAAAAAGAGATACAATGAAAGTTGCCCATTCCATTAATGCTAGTTCTTTACATGAGGAGGTGAGTGAGTTGAAGACGATGTTCAAGCAATTCATCTTAGGAGGACAACAACAAGTCAAAGCTTGTGGTTTCTACTCCGACATCACCCACAAGACAGACGCTTGTCCTACTCTTCATGCTCAAGAGGAAGATGTTAATGCGCTTGGAGGTTTTGGACCACAAAGGCCAAGGTATGATCCGTATTCGGACACGCACAATTTGCGCTAGAAGGATCATCCTAATTTGAGGTATGGGAATCAAAATCAACAATACGCTCCTCAAAGTGGCCCTCAAGGCTTTAGACCCCCTTTCAACCTCGGCCTCAAGCACCAAATCAAGGCCCTTCTTTGTCCATGGATGACAAGATCCGCACTCTTACCCAAAGCATGACCACTATGCAACAATCCATGGGACAATTTCAACAAGAAACCAGGTCAAGCATCACCAACTTGGATAATCAAATGAGCCAACTTGCAAAGGCGATGAGCAAACTTGAAGCTAAAGATTCCAACAAACTGCCCTCTCAAACGGAGCTCAATTCTAAGCAACACGTAAATTCAATCTCGCTTCGGAGCGGTAAAGTGTTGGAGAACAAAGCCGAAAAGCAACCAACTTTGCATGAGAACAAGGAAGAAGAGGACGAAATTTCAAAGCCTGTACAGGTGCCCGTGCGCGATCAAGAAGTCGGGAGCGCGCCCACGTTTCCAGACCTCATATCGCGCCAAGGCAACATATTCTCCGATAAGCTGAGCGCGGTCAAAATTGGTGGGAGCGCGACCGCGCTCAAAGGGACTCTGCTCGTGTCTATCGACATGTGCGATGAATCATCTAACCCTTCGACCTTGGCTCCCAAACCTCTTCTACCATTTCCCGAAGCCTTAAAGGAGACCCACAAGATTGAGAATGACAAAGAGATCTTCGAGTCATTTAGCAAATGCGAGGTGAACATTCCACTACTCAAACTTATCAAGAGCATTCCTCTCTATTCTAAATTCTTAAAGGAGCTATGCACGTTCAAGCGGAATCAAAAGCTAAAGGGGAAGCAAAAGATCAAGGTTAGCGAGCAAATCTCAGCGGTTTTCCAAAGACGAATGCCAAAGAAGTGCGGAAACCCAAGTATGTTCACTATTCCTTGCATCATATGTGAAACTAAGTTTGATAAGGCTATGCTAGATTTGGGTTCTTCTATAAATGTCCTACCTTATTCCATTTATGAATCTCTTGAGGTTGGTCCATTACATGCAACGGGTGTAGTAATTCAATTGGCCGATATATCTAATGTCTAGGGGTGTTCATAACCGGATATCCGATCCGATCCGGCTAATCGGATCAGATATCCACAATAAAATTTTCTCTAAAACCATATCCGTATCCGATCCGTATATATCGGATCGGGTCGGATATCCATGGCGGATATCCAAATATTTATATTTTTATATTTTTTGTATTTAAGTTCCAAATAACTTATTAAATCGGTAAGTTTTACCCAAAAATCATGATCCAAATAATCATCCGCATAAAAGAAAAGGAAAGAATAATATAAAATAAAATAAAAATGGAGTGTTAAATATAGATTTATGATTTATGTATCTTTTATTTTATTTGTGGGGTGAAATATATTAAAAATAATTAAAAACAAACAAAAAAGGGTAGTACTAGGAAGTCGAAGCACATAAAACTACTTGGACTATTAAACTTTTTGTTATTATATAAAATATATATGTATAGTATTATACCCCCGGATATCCGGGGGGTTTTACGGCCCGATCCGTATCCGATCCGGTGATACGACTAATTTTCTCGGATCGGATCGGATTCGGATAATTTTCCAATGGATTCGGATTTTCGCGGATCGGATCGTCGGATCACCGGATCGAATTGACCGGATCGGAAATTTTTGAACACCCCTACTAATGTCTACCCAAAGGGGATTGTTGAAGATGTGATTGTTATGGTTGATAAGTTGATCTTTCCTGTTGATTTTTATGTACTTGATATGGAACATGATAAGCATGCGGCTCCAATTCTCTTAGGTAGACCATTCTTAAAAACGGCCAATACAAAAATTGATGTGCGTAGTGGCTCATTAACTATGGAATTTGATGGGGGAAAGGGTTGAATATAACATTTATGATGTCATGAAATTCCCCCATGATGACAATTTTTTATACTCCATTGATGTTTTAGATACTCTTGTCCAAGATTCCTTTGATATTAATGATCATGATGGATTGATCGAAATCTACTCTTGAGAACTCTGTGGTTAATGATGATAAATTGGATTTTACGCTAAATGATGACATGCAGGGAGTTGTAGATGAGTTGAACGCTCACTACGAGTGATCACTCTTGCTATCGGGCTCTAAGCCCATACCACTAACATTGCCAAGCGAGAAGCTTGTACTTTCTGTTGTGCAGGCCCCAAATAAGGAGCTCAAGCAACTCCCGGACCACCTTAAGTGCACATTTCTAGGTGATGACAAGAAAATTTGGAGGAAGAATTTTAAAGCAGGTGACAAGGTGGTATTATGTCAATCTAGACTTAAATTTTTTTCTAGGGAAGCAAAGGTCGAGATGGACGGGGCCATTCGTAGTAGCTCAAACATATCCTCATGGAGCGGTGGACATCTATGATCGATCCAATCATTCAATATAAAAGGAGAATGGACAGCGCTTGAAACCGTATTTTGAAGGGTTTAGCAACGCTATTCTTGAGGAGACGGTTTTGACCGAGCTTGATCTATGAGCAGTAATGCGTCAAGCTAACGACGTAAAATAAGCGCTTCTTGGGAGGCAACCCGAGCTCTAGTGTTCTTTGCTTTCTAGGATAGATTTGTTTTTGGCTTGTTTTTGTGTTAAGTTTTAGGTAGAGTCGAAGAACAGCTGAACACGGCCCAAAAAGGTTGGGCGTGCCCGCGCGCATAGGCTCATGCCCGCGTGGAGACAACAGAGGAATGACGGTGTAGAACGACCATGAAGGGATGGGCGCGACCGCACTCAAGGAAGATAAGCCGCGCTCTTATGACGAGGTTAGCTTTCTTTTTCTCTTTACTTTTATTTTACTTTGGGAACAAAGTAAAGCTTAAGCATGGGGAAAGGGGATTCTTTGTTTTGTTATAAGTGCTTAGTTGTAGTTAGTTCTAGTTGCATTTGCATGTTTACATTATTGTTTTGCATTGATTAAACAACATGAAAATTCCAATAAAAATTGAAAAATTCAGAAAATTTATAAAAATTTATTGCATTCTAGGATTCATATTCCCCTTGGAACCACTTGTTTGTTGAGTGAGCATGATTTCATATCCCATGACTTGTCGGTTATTGATGAAAGTTCTACAAAATTGCTTGATTATGAAGGAGTATACATGAAAGTGGAAATTTGAGTTATTTACGAAGTTCTAACCATTTAATACCTTGTGGGATCTTCTGAGCCCTTTTATATGCTTATATTTGCATGAAAATTCTTGAGTGTATCTCTTTGATTGTTTAAACTCTAGAACATTAGATTCTTTTTCGAGGCCACATTATATGTTTTAAATGCATGATGTAAAAGGGATTGAGACATTTTTCTTAGCTCATTTATATCCTTATCTACCCTACATTATACCTTTGTTTTTGTAGCCCCATTGTTTTGAGCCTTATCCTTGATTTTTTAGCTCCACAAAATTTGTTCCTAGACAAATAAGCTTGACCCATATCCGGGAATTAGGATTTGACTATGGGAGTTTTGTGAGTTATATGATGTGATTTGGGGTTTGTAGTGAAGATTGAAAAAGGTGTAATTGAGGAGAATGTTGAAAAGATGATAAGGAAGTTAAGGATGTTGGGAAATTTCATTGAAAATCTTATAAGAGAATGTTTGGAATGATTGGTTGATTGAGATGAGTTTTGTGTAAAATTTGCATATTTGTTCTTGTGAGAGAAGAAAAGGAAAAATGATGAATCTTAAAATGGGGTTTTGTGGAAAGGAAAAGAAGAAAAGAATGAACAAGGAAGTAAAAGATGAGCAAAAAGAAATAAGTATTTGAATGTAAGTGATGGGAAGAAAGGGAAATTAAGTTGGTGAAATGCTTTGAGAGTGAGTGATGTTGTAATTTGGGTTTTAGTTGATTCTAGTTCCCGAATTTAGCACCATATGGCCAAATATGATCCCCACCTACTTGTTTATACCTTGGCCCCGTTACAACCTTGAAAAAGCCCTCATGATGTTGTGGGTTTAATCATTCGTGGTGAAGATTTAGTACATTGATGCAAGCATGTGGTAGTTGGCATTCAAAGATGATTTTTGAGCGAAAACACTTACCTTTTTAAACACTTGAGTGATGAGTGCAAACACATATACCTTGGGGAGGGTTAGAATGGATTAATGACTTGGTTTGAAGCTTTCGTTTGATGTATGCGATGATTTCATAGTTGAGTTTGAGTTTTTTGAATATGAATTGAAGTCATAGCTTGCTTGTTTGTGGTGTGATTGATTTTATGTCTTGCTTGAGGACAAGCAAGGTTCAAGCATGGGGGAATTTGATAGAGCATATAGTTATAGGTTTTAGAGCATGTTTCTATTCTCTTTTCACGCATTTCTAGCTAGATTTTCACCTTAATTCGTAGTTTTGTTTTGTTTTAGTTTAGTTCGGAATATACGCTCTTTCATGCTTCATTGCAGGATTGAGGTGATCGAAAGGTGAGCATGGTGGATATCAAGCCAGGGATCGAAGCTATGGAGCTAGGAACAAGTGCAAGGAATGAAGAAACCGTGGGAAGGCATTGAAGTGTCAAGATGCGAGGACAGGGACGACCAAAGACAGAAGCTACTGGAGGCTGAACGCGGGGAAGGACGGAGGAGCGCGACCGCGCTGGCAGGCTTTTGACCGCGTCCAGGCCCGCGTTGACTGGCATTGTTTTCGAGGCTTCGATCTATCTTTTAGATGACGTCATAATATTTTAGGATGTTTTTAGACTATGATATAAATACCTTTTAGGGTTTTATTTTGTGGGGAGTTCAGGTTTTATGTTAGTCAACTTTGAGAGAGATTTGGAGAGAACTTGGGAGATTAAAACCCTAGAGAAGAATTTGAAGAGAAACCTGACTCTTTGTAAGTTTGATTCCTCTTTAATGTCGTTTTATAGCTGATTTCCCATGTCAACTAGTTAGTTGAAGTTGTATGCATGATTGCTTGTGAGATTTGAATTATTTCAACTTGCCTTGACTAGATTGAATTACTCCATGCTTAATTGATTAAATTCGCTTAGGATTATAATAGCTTGATCACCTATTTCGATTTCTAGGTTGAATTACAACTAGAATAACTTAATATATGGTGGAACTCGGTTATTCATGGATGAATCCTTTGATTAAACTTATATACACTGGAGAGGTTAATCAAAGGAGGAGAATACAATCACAAAACTTCATTAATATACGGTGGAATTTATGAACGATGTTTCTATTGAATGCTTTGAAATAGAATTTGCATGATCAATTTGACATAGAAGGTTTTCTATGATAATTGGTTAAAAGGTTATTAAAGACGGTGCATATTAATAACCACATTGAGCTTGAATTCCATGAATTCACAATAGATTAGTCAAGGGAATTGAAATAAGAATAATCAAGGATCAATAATCATGTATGCAATGGATACGAAACTAGTTGGACGCTTTCTTTCTACTTGAAAACTCAATCATTTTACTTGTTTTGTTTTTGCTTCCTAGAATAATAAGTTTGAAATCTGAAAATCACCCTTTTCTACTCTAGTAATACTACTTAAACACTGGAAATCTGAGTTTTTGTGGTACGACACTTGCTTTCACTATACTTAGGTTTGAAAGTTAGGATTTTTCTTTGAAAACGCTTTTACCACGACATAAAAGTGCTCGTCAACTAGCATAAATAGCCGAAAGTAGCTAGTGAGCCTCACCCACCCTTGAGACCGTGAATGACACAGCTTGAGTGTGAACGTCAACTTCCTAGATTTCCACTTTGTTCCTCCTCCAAAGGACATAAATTCCACCTTTAAATCTTGAAGCCTCAAATCGAATAACCCCGTCAAAGTCAATCCTAGCGCAGATGTGATCAACCTGCTTGCCACTGATTTTGGTCTCCAACAAAATAAGAATCAAGGGGTCGTGAATTCTTATAAGATCTTTCAGTGTGAAGGAAATTCATGTTGCCCGCTCCTTGGACATTCCAAGACATTATCTTCATATCCGGAACAATCATAAGAAAACTTTGGAGAAGATGTGGACAAGCATCCAATAACCCCATAAGGTTAGTTGCCTTCAGCATGCATGGTGGTGTCTCCATCATGCATGTCGTCACTCTCTTTCCCCGGTTCAATAGTGTCTTCTTGACCTCCATCCCTCGAATTTGGATCCCTTTTCCTTATAGTTTTTTTCACTATCATCCATTCCCCAAAATCCTCCTTTTCCTCCGGCTTCTTCGTAGAAGGGGGAGCAGTGGGAGCTTGCATCATTTCCATCTCATGTTCCCCTCCATTAATGTTTGGGCATTGGTCCACAACATGTCCTATTCGACCGCAGACAAAACAGATTATCTTTAGTCTTTCGTACTGTACCCTCCACACCCTACCATTCATCCAAACCTTTGATTGCAGAGGTTTAGAAATATCGAGTTCAACACACAACCTTGTGAACTTGCCTCTCTCTGCCGCACTCGTGGTTCTATCAAGCTTGAGGACTTTGTCGAGCGTTGATCCAATCTTGGTGAAGACCTCATTGTCAAATATTCAATGGAGAGTTGTTGATTAATTCGGATCCAGACCGCCACAAAACGCAACGTTAAGTTTATTCCTCAGCAATAAAGTTGGGCCTCCAACGTTGAATGGTGAGGTAACTACTTCCAATGAGCGACGAGCCATCAACCAAAACATGGTTCAAGTCCTCGTCATTACTAAATCTGATCACGTAATAATCGTTGCCTATGTCGATCATTGCGAACTCTCCTCATGGCTTCCATTTGTAGATCAAGCTCTGTCGCAAGTATATATAACCCACTGATCTATCAAGGATCTTGACAATAATTGCGTTCTTCCAAGGATGTCGGATACGTTTCTTCTCTTCCGCAGTTAGCAGGATGACATGACACTTGGGGTCACATTCCTCTGGCATCGCATCATCCAGTATTTCCTCAGGAGCATCACCATCATCCTAAAAGGGATTATTGTATTCCCTAATGGTGTTGCTATTGTCTCCTCTTGTTAACAAGTCTTTGTATGATGCTCTTGCGTGCTTTTAATTCGAACCAGTGGAGTCTTTTTAGGGTCGGGAATTCCTCAGCCAACACAATAGCTGACTCCACATCTCCTTTTCCTCTATTTATCTTCTTACTCGACCGAGAAAGGATATCCAATTCCTCGGTAGAAGAAGTTTGACTCGAGTCATTTTTCGTCGGAGCATTGTCAAGTTTCCGTCCAGAGATACCGTCGACGTTTTTTAGATACATGTACTCCCCTTTTTCTTTTAAATCTGTTAATCATTTTAGACAAGTAAAATAAGTAGTGCACGCGTACGTGGATTAAAAATAAAAGGTTGGTTCGACCTAAATTAGTTTCTACACGCGCGTTACGTACGGAATTTTTTTCCTTTATAGGCTCTTTTAAAAAAAGAAATCCGCAAATAGGCTCATCTGTAAAAAAATTATGGACATAGGCTGGCTGGAGAGGTTCGGTCAAAGTCGCAGAGAGAAACGACGACTTTTTGCCCCAAAGTCGATAAACCGTACAGCGACTTTCTGACAACAATTTACAAAACTCCTTTCTTACGCTGCTTTGCTTGAGATGGGTTAATTCATTTTTATGAAATAATATCTTATAAAGTACTCCATTATTTCTACACTAGTATTTTATGAGTTAAGATTTTGATTAGAGGTGTCTGACCTAATTCGTTAACCCGATCTGAACCGCTTGATAATTTTAGGGTCAAGACTCAAAATTTGAATCCGAAATTCAAAATAAACCGAACTCGATAGAACCCGAAACCCGTTGGGTTGAAACTCGAAACTCGTTGAGTTAACTGATTTAGTATATTTATAGAATTTTTAAAATTATAATATATTTTATTATAAATAAAAATAATATATTATAATTAACTATTATTATTTAATTAAAAATTAATTTTAATAATCATAAAAAAAAAGATATTTTAGAACCGTTGATCAACCCGACCCGACCGAAAACCTGCTACAACCTGACCCGATTGACCCCTGATCCATAACGAGATCGAATCGATTTAAACCGAACCCGAACTCGCCCGACCCGACCCGATTGACATGTCTAATCTTGATCATTCAATATTTATTTTATACATGGGTAAAAATATATGTATGTTTTCTTATAAAAAAACATACATATATGTTTTCTTACAAGGAGTATTTACCCATGTGATATATTCTTATAAAGATGGGTCTTCTTTATACAAAAATATCACATCGGATCTCATACTCCTTTTCTTATAAAAAATTGGGTCAAGACTCAGCAGGTCTAAGACTTGTTTTTAATTATAAAATTGGGTCTCAACCACTTTGGGTGCTTCTTTTTTTTAACGACGAACGTAGAGAGTCGCTGTTACGATCAGCGTCTTTTGTATAGAAAGTCGCTGTTCCATTCAGCGACTTCGATCCGAGCCTTCTTAGCCAGCCTATGTTCGGATTTTTTTTTTAAATGAGCCTATTTTCGGGAAAAAATATTTAAAGAGCCTATACTCCAAAAAAAATCCAAAAAGTAGACTTGTTTTTGTATTGTATGCCGAACTCACCTCTCTCCATTTCTCCATTTCTCCATTGGGGGTTTTATTAATAAATAAAATAAGAAGGTGAAGGAAGGCAGAGGAGGGGGATACAGAGAGAAGAGAGAACTGCAGACCAAGCAATTTCTTCTCTCTGATGCCCGGCGGCGATTACTCTAATTCGATCCCCCTATTTATTTATTGCCTCCGTTGCAAATGAGACCACACATGGATATTCAGGAAAAAGGGAAACCAAAAGGTTAATTAAATTTCTTTGAAATTCCTGTTTCCCTTGTCTTTATTATTTGTTTCCTATGAAATACTTGATTCTTTTTCAAAGAGTTTTTTTTTTTCGTTTCTGAATTATGAGCTAGCCCGTACATTACATACATAGTTGGTATATATTATGTGTTCTCTAGTGGCTCCCGTCACCAATGGGGATTAAAATAGAATATCTCTCAAGTTTCTGGGTGCCATTTTTTTATTTTTTAGTAAAATGTTATTTAATGATGTATTCTACTCTGTAGTATTTATATAGCAGTTTCAGATGATTGGCTAAAGAAGGAGTTTTTTTGAAGCCTAACCTTCAATTTCAACCTGCACTAGAAGAAATTTTTGGTAAATTTGCTTCTTTTTTTTGTTTGACCCAAAAAATTTGTCACAATTAGTATGAAAGATTGTTATCAAGTAGATTGAAATGGGTATTTTTGTTTGTTTTCCTTGAAAGAAGTTCTTTTTCTCTCCTCAATCCTCATGTTGTTGATATTTTTTTCATAAATCACAGGATCGGAGACCATTTTGATCACATGGAAATTAGCTAGACACCGTTTAATTTAGTGTCTTTCTTTTCTTCAAAGTTTCTTATTACTTTTGTTTAAAGTGGAAATCTCTGACACGTTTTTATGCTCAGCTCTCAGCAACAATTAATACAACTCTTGTTCAGGAATTAGTAATTTCTCCTAATATAATCTTGAGTATTCTCTGTTGGAATTCCAGATTCAATATTCAAACATCTCCCTGGTTTCTATGCAATCACAATTCAAAGAAATCTGCTATGAATCATGTGAAATCATTAAATTTGGTTTGTGGGTTTTGGAATTTGGTGGTGTAGGTGCAAATTGATCGATTAAATGGGTCACTTGTCAACCATGTTTAGTGGTCTCACAAGGACATTGTCCACCAAGAAAGCAGGGAAGCAACTAAGAAACGATGATCCCCATGGAAGAGAAGCGCTAGCTGTGGAGGACATGATCAAAGAGGCAACAAAGAATGACTTGATTCTGAAATCCTCGGGCTTTGTTAATGTGGAGGGAAGCAACAATTTGGCCTCCGTCTATACCAAGAGAGGCCAAAAGGGTATCAGCCAAGACTCTTGTATTGTTTGGGAGGAATTTGGATGGCAAGCAGACATGATATTCTGTGGGATGTTTGATGGGCATGGGCCATGGGGTCACTATGTCTCCAAGAGAGTCAGTCAATCCATGCCCTCCTCATTGCTTCAGGCTTGGCAACACACGCTTGCTCAACATCTCCACATGGACGGCGTAGATGATGATGATGATGATGATTCTAATGATAAGAAGCTTCATTGCATTAATAATTGGTTCAACGTGTGGAAACACTCTTACTTGAAGACCTGCGCCGCAGTCGATCAAGAACTCGAGCACCACCGTAAGATCGACGCCTTCTACAGTGGCACCACCGCTCTCTCCGTTGTAAGACAGGTAAGAACATACGGAGTATATAATTGTATGAAATAAATCAATACTTTCATAAATTATGGTCAACAATACAGCATTCTCATATCAATCTAGGAGCTTCAAAAGGTCGTGAGTTGTGATCCAAGTATTAATTATCGTTAATATTTTTAGTTAGGGATATGATTAATTAAACTTAGGATAATACTAGTGGTTCATAAGATTTTTTAAAGAAAACTAGTGGTCCTAATTACGCTGAGTCTTTTATATTATTATTGCTTCTCTAATCTATATATATGGCCATTTGCACCAAAAACAGTATATATGGCCATTGGCTACCAATCACTTAGTTGTCAAACAACCAACATATATTTTGATTGGTGGACCATATATATATTATTCGCTTGGAGGTTGACTAATAGGGACCGCGTTAATAAGGAAGGACGTACGTGTTTGGTCTAAATGTTTGTATATAGGTAGGAAAATTTGCTAAACACGTAAGCTCTAAGGTTCGAAAAGAGCAAAAAACATTTTCCCCGTTGAAAACTTGCTACCTACATATGTAAAATTAATAGGTTCACAATCATCCCTAGCTTAGCTAACATATATACGTACAGTAGGTTTTACTTTAACTTAACATTGTTGCTTAATATTGTACGTGCTTTAATGTCGTAATATAATTGAGGTCAGTATTTATATTAGAGGATTCAAAAGCATGAGAGGAGAATATATATAATTATACGCGATAAAGATGGAAGAGTTTCAACACGTACCTGTGGAAGATAATCTACTTAATTTAGAGTAGTCTAAATTAATAATAACTTGTCATATTCTAAATGGGGTCCTCTCAAGTCTCACGTAAGGAAGCGTTGTGATCTTGTGGTTAGCATCCGTTCATGGGACAATAAACTAATTCATGATATTGTTATGCTCGTCATTAAACGTACTATAATTAACTTAAAGCTAATTAATTTTGAAGAATTGTGGGGCTCTGCTGACTCCTCCTAATACTAATTAAAGCCTGCAGGAATGTCACTTGTCTTAGATCGAGTAAGTTAGCTATATACGTTTAATTAATATAATTTTCGCCTTTAGCATACGAAATATTGGTTTGGTTACAAGTTGCACTATTGCACCTGTGATCCATATAATTACTAATCTCAATTTGCTTAATTAACGTATCCTTAAACGAATCAGCAAAATTTCATTAATGGATGAGTTGTTAATTTATGTTCCGTATACGTAGGGTGAAAAAATGATAGTAGCAAACGTTGGCGACTCACGCGCAGTTCTGGCTACCACATCAGATGATGATGGGAGCTTAGTAGCCCTTCAGCTGAGTGTCGACTTCAAACCCAATCTACCAGGTAAGTTAGTTCACAAGCTAATTAATTAGGTTTCTCCGTCTACTTCAATCCGGCCATTAATTGCTTTATTTAAGTACGTTTTGTTGATCGATTGGTTGTTTGATTATGATCATGATCATGATCATGATCATGATCATGAGCAGAGGAGGCGGAGCGAATAGAGCAATGCAACGGGAGAGTGTTTTGCCTCAAGGACGAGCCTGGAGTGCACCGCGTGTGGCTCCCACACCAGCACTCCCCGGGGCTAGCAATGTCTAGGTCTTTTGGGGACTATTGTGTCAAAGACTTCGGTTTGATATCTGAACCCGACCTTATACTTAGAAACATAACCAACAGAGACCAGTTCTTGCTGCTGGCCACTGATGGGGTACGTACGTACGTACGAGAATTCTAGCTAACAACTCGGCTTGTTTTCTTAAGTGTAGGCTAGGATTTGTTTGGTACAACTTTGAGTATGTATGTATATGTGTTGGTTGCTTAAGCTTAGCTTTGTTTTTGATGTTGTGATGTTTAGGTATGGGATGTGCTTTCTAACCAAGAAGCTGTGCAAATAGTGTCGTCATGCCGCGATAGAGCCAAGGCCGCTGAGAGGCTAGTCAAGCACGCGGCCAGGGAATGGAGGAGGAAGAGGCGAGGGATTGCCATGGATGACATCTCTGCAATTTGCTTGTTTTTCCACTCCTTTTCTTCTTCTTCTTCTTCTTCATTTCCCCAAGTCCACCCTGATATATAGTCCAGTTCAATGCTAGAAAAATCTGAACAAATGGCAGAGTATTGAGAAAAATGTGTTAGCAAAATTGGAAATGGATCTTAGATAGACTTTTAAGTCTAGTATGAGTGTATGTCTTGTGAATATTCAATTAATTTAAATTCTCTTGTGGGTGCCAATCTATAACTATATATTAAAGTTATACCTTTTCGAGCCACCATGTTGATTCTGGTCTCACCTTATATTTAAATTTTTTATTTTTATTTATATTAATTTAGCTTTTTTTAATTAGATTACTTTCTATCTATTTATGTGGAAAAAATTTAAATTCGAATTTTAATTCAAAATAATGAAAAACAATTATATCTTTATCTTTTTATCTATCTATAACTATATATTAAAGTTGTACCTTTTCGAGCCACCAAAACAATTCTGGCACCACCTCATATTTAAAAAATTAATTTTTATTTATATTATTATAACTTCTTTCTATTAATTTTTTAACTATTTAAATTTATCTCTAACAACAAACAAATATCTATTTAAGTATAACAATATCTTTTGAAAGTTTTCTTATACAAATATTTAAAATTAAAGATAAAATAGTTTAAAATAAATATAAATCATATATCTTTTGACGAATTTATTTATATATATATATATATAGTGATTTTCTTTTATAAAAAAGTTAATGATAAATATTTATAATTTTTAAATTAATAAAAATAGATTATAAATATTTAATAGATATATTGAAATATTTGATAAACTCTAAATTTACGTACATGAAAAGTAATAAAATATGAAGAATATAATATTTGATTAAAAAATTATACATTCTACGAGCAATAAATTACTTATAAATGACAAAAAATACCAAATACTAGAGAGACTGACCAATAAACGGTCCTGTCTCATTCAATTCCAACATTCCTACTGGAAACAGAGGGCCAAAAACACTCTAAATGAAAAAATACCAAATACTTCCACCGTATTGCAACCGGAAGGAGAAACCGGACTAACATCAAAGAAATTCGAACAACGGATGGTTCACCTATTTCCGGACTAGAGAATATTAGGACGGAAATCAAACACGACTTCCAAAATCGGTTCAGATCTACCGAAATTAACCATGGGAAACTCCGGGATATGACCCAAACAATACAACGTGAAATAACGGATGCGGAGAACGCTGAGCTAACTAAACCAGTCTCAAATGCAGAAGTGAAGAATGCAGTTTTCGACATTGGGGACGACAAATCCCCAGGGCCAGATGGCATGCCGGCGTGCTTCTATAAAAAAATATTGGCACATTGTCGGGCCAGACATTACAAAGGCTGTGAAAAGCTTCTTCCGTTCCGGAAGGATCTTAAAACAAATTAACCATACTTTCATTAAACTGATACCAAAATGTGAAAACCCCAATTCAACAAACCATTATAGACCCATAAGTCTATGTAATACAATTTATAAAGTTATATCAAAGATTCTCACCAATCGCCTTAAAACAGTTATGGCAAAACTAATTCACCCAATGCAAGGCGCATTTATTCAAAACCGCAGTATCCACTATAACAACCTTATTGCCCATGAGATTTTCCACTCCTTCCGCAACAAAAAAGGCAAAGAGGGGTGGATTGCCGTCAAATTGGATATGGAAAAGGCATATGACCGAATTAGCTGGGAATTCCTAGCATTCATACTTAACAAATTTGGATTCCACGAGACATTCGTGGGATGGATCCGAGAATGCGTGGAAACCGTATCTTTCTCAATGTTGGTCAACAATGGACCAACTGAACAATTCTTTCCCCAAAAAAGACTCCGATAGGGGGACCCTCTATCTCCCTACCTTTTCATCCTGGCTGCAGAGGTACTTGCACGACAACTTCACCTCTCAAGCATTAACCCGGGTAGTGGGATTGGTATTCAAATCTCACGAAATGGAACTAAAATTCCCTTCCTTGCCTTCGCTGATGATATTATCATCTTTGCCAAAGCGAAGAACCAAGCTTGCAACAATATCAGAAACATAATTGACAATTACTGCCAGATTTCTGGCCAAAAAGTCAACTTTCATAAATCGGCATTTCAGGTCACCAAAAATATGAACAATACCACGATTAGACAAATTAAACAAATCCTCCAGATCACAAACACAACTGCTCTGGATAAATACTTAGGATGCCCAATCATAAATGGCAGAGTCACCTAAAACACATTCAAGCCGCTTACCCTCCGAACTAGGGCTCAATTATCCAAATGGAAAGCTAATTCGTTGTCTCAAGAGGGCCGAAAACCCCTGATAAAATCTAATCTATCGGCTCAACCAAACTACCTTATGCAATCCTTCCTACTCCCAAAATCCACATTAAAAGAACTGGACCAAATCAATAAAACGTTCTTCTGGAACAAAGAGAGGAACCATAAACCTTTGATCAGCTGGAACTCAATCTGCAAACCACCTGACCGTGGTGGACTGGGAATCGCCAAGGCAGAAGAAATGAATCAAGCTTTACAAATGAAGCTTCTTTGAAAAATCCTTGCGGAACTAAATAACCCATGGGTCAAAATCATCACGGAAAAATATCTAAAATCTGATGGACTGATTAACTACCAGAAAAGACGGAACACTTCTTGGCAATGGTCCAAATTGATGAGTCTAAAAGACCTATTCTTGAAAGGCCCATTTGGCAGATTGGAGATGGTAAAACCATCTGATTTTGGAAAGACAATTGGACGGGTAATGGTTGTCTAAAACCGAAAGAAAATATTAGTAATCACATAAATTGGGAAGCGAAAGTCTCTGAATTCCTTAAGGATGACAATACGTGGGACCAAAATAGGCTCCAACAAGTGGTTAACTCGGAAGACCTCCATAGTGTCTTGTAGATCTCCACCACAACTAACAAAATACCTGACAAAATGTACTGGCAACCAAGCAAGAATGGGTGGTACTCTACCCATTCTACCATGTAGTGGATCCATAACAATAAAGGAGAACCACAAAGCAACTTAAAATGGATTAATAAACTTAATATCCCCCCTAAAATGAGAAATTTCATATGGAAAGTAGCCCGGAATGGGCTCCCTACCAAAAGCCGCTTGGCGGCAAACTATATTCCGGTTGTCCAAGGTTGTGTTGCATGTGATTGGACCAACGAGGACGCAAACCACATCCTACTATCTTGCAACCGTACCAAAAGCACCCTAAAGGCGATAAACCCTAAACTTGAGATGATCATTAACCAGATTAACCCAGACAACAAAACACCATGTCAAATATTAGAGGAAATCATGAATAGAGCATCCAAGGCTGATTTCGAGGTGCTGATTTGCTGTTGGTGGAGTATTTGGTATTTCCGCAACAAAGTAGTTTTCGAACCTCAAGCTCCAACTATGCCAGAGGCAAAGGACTATCTTTGCGACTTCATCCGTAACCAAAGAAAAGAGTGGAATAATGCCCACAATAAAGTAAACATGAAACCAACAAATAATGGGTACCAGACCCGTTGTAGACGGTCCTGTGCCAAATGGAGAAAACCTCCAACAAATTTTATTAAACTCAACTTTGATGGGGTAGTCAATGCTGACGGGGTGGCTTCGTTTGGTTTCATTCTCAGGGATAACAAGGGCGATCCCATCCATTCTGACGGAGGACTAATCGGTCGACAGTCTGTTCTAAAATTCGAGACCATCGCCTTACGACAGGGAATCATCGAAGCCACTCGGCGTGGCATTTCCCACATCCAGATCGAAGGTGACAATCTGCAGCTGCTCAAGGCCGTACTGGGCGATTGGCGCTGTCTGTGGGAGATCGAGATGTTACGTGTGGATATTCACTGCTTACTTGCCCGTTTCCGGAGCTGGAGCATTGCCCACGTCGTCCGGGAGTGCAATGCAGTGGCAGACTTCATTGCTGTCTCGTTTCGCCATGTTTCATCTATTCCACTTTCAGTTGACCCGGTTCTTCGGAACCTCAACCATCTGGATGCTCTAGGGTGACCGCTAGCCTGTTAGCGGCCCCTAATCTCTTTCCTTATCAAAAAAATTTATATTATATTTTTTTATTTATTAATATCCTATTTATAATGTCTATAAAATATCGAATCGTAGTCGTACATGGTACGACGGGTAAAACTAGTGCCAATAAAAAGAGTTGATAAGATACTCTTGCAAGTTTATTAAGACAAGAACATATATAAAAATATAATAGAAAGAATGATTCTATCCATAGGGGAAAAAAGCGGAAGAGAAAAATCATCATTAACATAGTTTTTAATGTTGTAGAAGGGTGTTATGGACTTGCATCAAGTGTTTAATAAGCATGTTCTACCAAAAAAAAAGTGTTTAATAAGCATGATCAAGTGTTTAATAAGCATCGTATCATGATGAGTGTAATAATCCTCTCTTAAAGAAGGATACATCCGTAACTCACCTCATTTATACACAGAAAACTATTTGTAAGATGATGATTGTAATCGCCCACTTTAAAATAATAAAAAAGGACATTATTACAATCTTACCTCTGTTAATATAAAGGTACAATAGTTTATTTTGATGGTGCGGTTAATGCTGATGGGGTGGCTTTGTTCGGGTTTATCCTTAGGGATTGTAGCGGCGAACCCATCCATTGTGACGGAGGACTGATTGGTTGGCATTCTGTTTTAATATTCGAGACCATCGCCTTAAGACAAGGAATTTTGGAAGCCACCCGACGTGACATTTCCCACATCCAAATTGAAGGCGACAACTTACAGTTGGTCAAAGTTGTTCTTGGTGACTGGCATTGTCCGTGGGAGGTTGAGATGTTACAAGCGGATATCCATTGTTTACTTGCCTGGTTCCGGTGTTGGAGTATTTCCCATGTCGTTCGGGAGTGCAATTCGGTGGTGGACTACATTGATTTTTTTTTCGCTGCGTCTTCTCCATTCCTCTACAGTTGATCTGGTTCTTCGGAACCTCATCCTTCAGATGCTCTAGGGAGGTCGTTAGCCTGTTAGCGGCCGCTCTAATCTCTTTCCATAAAGAAAAAGGAAATTTAGGACATCTCCAACCGCTTCTCCAAATTTTACTCCAAAATGGAGAAGCAAAAGCCATATTTTTCAAAAAAATTCTACTCCAACTCCAACTCCAACAACTTCTCTATTTTAAACAATGCAACATTTATTACTTTTATTTATATGTTGTAAATATCATACAATCTTATCACAAGGAAATGAAAATATCATACAATCTTATCATAACGCAATGAAAATATCATACAATCTCATCCTAAAATATAATAAATTATTTTTTATTTGACTAATAAGAAAATACGGAGGTCATCTAATATTAGTTCAAATAAAATTAAATAAAATTACAGAACTAATTTTCTTATATAATTTTCATCCCTTTTGTTATGGCATATACACGTACATTCTTTGCTTTCTCATCTTCGTCTCTTTGAATTTTTTTTTTGGTAGAATTTAAAATTATTTTTTTGTCTAGTCATTATTTGAAATTAAACCTTGAAAATGATCAGTTCAATTCCTTTTATGTTACGTGCAATTCAATACTATTTATTTTTTGTTTATATTTTTTAGATTTAGATACAATCATGTATCTTGTAGAATCAAAATAAAGTGAGAATTGATTCTTCCATCATTTTGGTTATGTTCAATTTTGTCGCATGCTCACATATGCATTATAATATCAATCGAGAACGTCCATTGTCAAGTCTGAAACGATATCAATTAAAGAAAAAAAAAACTCACGTACATCATTTAACATGCAATGCAAAATAAATAACAACAACAACAACAACAACAACAACAACATTTACCCAGTGGAACTTCCCTTACGGGAAATCTGGGGGTCAAGATGGGGGCACCCCTGGCAAAATAAATAATAAATAAAAATAAAATTGATCATTGAATATTTCCCATAACAACATCTAAAATGCCATATTTAACCAAATACAAAAAATTGTAATTCATCCAATATGAATTTATAGTAGTATCGTAATAGTTTGGTGATTTTGTGACTCATAAAATCGACTTGTAAATCCAATTAAATAAAAAAAAATCCACTACTTTAGTGATACCAATTAAATAAAAAATCTCAATATCATCAATAAACATGTAATTTATCTTTTTATAAGAAAATAAAAATAAAAATGGAGAATCAAATTTCAAAATGGAGAATTCTCTAAATTTAAGGAATGCTCACTAGTTTTTTCCCTCTTACTCCATTATAGAGAATTGGATAGGGAAACTGTTAGGGCAAAAATATGGGTCAAATTATCCAAATGCATATTTTCCAACAGTTTGGGGAAGCTGTTGGAGATGGCCTTAGGGGTGTATGTTGAGTACTTATACGGCTATTTTATGAAGACTTGTTGACAAATTTGGTAATTGTTTGTTAATTTTTTTAAAAAAAAGGTTCTTCAATTTCAATTTAGGAAATAATTTTAAAATAATTTCTAAAATTAGCATTTTTATTATATATCCATGAGCACACATTTTTTTCGAACTTGTTTTGGTCTAAGATTTTTTTTCCGAACTTTTAGTTGGTGGTCTTTATATAAATCGAGTTAAATTCGGACTTCCTTTCTATAACTGGGCAGCCCAGTGCAAGAAGTGGCCCAATTTTACCAGGTCTACTCATCTATCTACCCAGATCTCTACCGCCTCTACACCTTCAATATTGAGTCGATTTAAACCCTAGTTTTGCTGTGAATCCCCCTCCTTCCCTAATCGCTCTCCATTCGCACAGCCGTCGTAGCAGCCGACTTCTTTCCGAGGTAAACCTCCTTGATCTCGATCATATTCTTTCCCAGATCTAGCTACAGAAAACTTTCAATTCTATCCGGTGAAACAGTTTCATACCTGTAAAAATTCGTCATGTTCATATTCATCAATTGTATTTGTTTCGCGCTGCATTGTAATTCAGAGTCAGATACATATTTTCCCTTGTGATTTTTCTCGTGTCAATCACCTAATTCGAAACAATTGTTGATGCAGTTCATCAAGTTAGCTGCTTCCATGGCTGCTGTGTTCTACAACCTCGGCTCCGAAGAAGGTCTCAAGAATCTCGATGAGTACCTCCTCACAAGGAGTTACATCAGCGGGTGAGTTTTAAAAATTGATCCTTTTAGCTGTTTATCTCCTCCTTTGGCATATTGTTTATTTGTTTGTGATTGTATCTAGGTACCAAGCGTCGAAGGATGATCTGACTGTGTACTCTGCTATTCCCAAGCCCCCATCTACGAGCTACGTCAACGCATCCCGTTGGTTCAACCACATTGATGCTCTTCTGAGGATCTCGTAAGTCACTGCTTTAGATTTCGTCTCCCTTATTCGCCCTTTATCTTAGTGGATGTAGCGTAAACAAATCCTCCCCTTTATGTGTACCAGTGGCGTCTCCGAAGATGGATGTGGCATTACTGTTGAAGGATCTGCACCTATTCCTGACAGAATTGCCACCCCTCCTGTTGCTGATTCCAAGGTGCTTTTGGTTTTCCCTGTTCAATTGCTTCAGTTTCACTAGTGTCTTGATGTAAATTGTAAAATGCTTGTTCTCTAAAACAATACTGCTGTCTTTAGGCCTCTGCCGCGGATGATGATGACGATGACGATGTAGATCTCTTTGGTGAAGAGACCGAGGAAGAGAAGAAGGCTGCTGAGGAGCGTGCTGCTTCCGTTAAAGCTTCTATTAAGAAGAAAGAGTGTATGTTCTTTTTCTCTATTGATCTACAGATGCTATATAATTTCCATCATAATTTTCTTGTTTATGAAATTTATTCTGTGTTGCTGGTTAGTCTTGTTTGATCTGATGTGATTTGTGACTGATCAGCTGGCAAGTCATCAGTCTTGATGGACGTCAAGCCATGGGATGATGAAACTGACATGAAGAAACTCGAGGAAGCTGTTAGAAGTGTTCAGATGGAAGGCTTGCTTTGGGGAGCCTGTATGTTCTGTTTCTCTATAGCCTTTTGCTGTTTTATAAGCATCATAGCTTGAAGTTAATACACAGACAGTTGCATTGCCTTATCCACCTTGATTTATTATTGAATTTTTTTTGCTCACATCAAAACAATCTTTTCTTGACAGCAAAACTTGTAGCAGTCGGATATGGTATCAAAAAGATGCAAATCATGATGACTATCATTGACGACCTAGTCTCCGTGGATGACCTTATTGAGGAGCGCCTCATGGAGGAGCCAATCAATGAGTATGTCCAGAGCTGTGACATTGTTGCCTTCAACAAGATATGTGAGTTCTTTTCACGATTTTATCTCAACCAATTTATTTTCTTAATTGTATTTATTTGTTTCTTTTATGGCATGGTATATAAGTATTGGATTTGTGCATTCTCGACCTGGTTTTATTTTATGTTCACTTATTGGATTTGTGCATGTTCGTTGCAGGAATGACCAAGGTTTTTGATTCTGATGTATGTGGAGCTGAATTATCTTCCCAGCTTTTGTTTTGTTATGTTTCAGAGTTCTTTCCCGGGTCTCTTTTCCTTCAGTTGTTTATGTTTCCAACGTGTTGCCGTTGATTTTGTCATAAAAACAGCATAAATTATGAAGAATTTTGTTTCTATTTTCTCTTATGCAATTTCTGTTGTTCTGTTGGTAAAGTGTCCATAGTAATTCGGCTGGTAAAAATGGTGGTTATATAGCAAAGAAAAAGGGTCCCATAATGCACTTGTGTTAATGATCAGAAATAACTTGCAGAAGTTTAGTGTACATAATTCACTTGTTCACTTGAATATTGACATACTTTGTCCGGTTCACCTCTGTTTAACTTAAATCCAAGTGGTGCTATAGTTTGGCTACCCACAAACTCATCAAAAATTCAAAATTGTCTACTCTATTAACCCCTTTCCGTTAACTCCATAAACAAACAAACAAACAAACAACTCATATTCAACCTCCACTTCATCCATCATACCTAAAAACATGCAGGTAATTCACCTCTATTTATTTCTTCCTATTTTAATAAGTACTTGTTTGGTTAACTGTTCAAATCACATGAATTAGAAAATCATAGGAAGCAAGACTAAATATATATGTTTAACAGAAAAAAAAAACTAAATATATGTGTTTGGTTGAAAAATTATGAAGGTAAAATTCTAGGAATTTTAATTTTCTCTGTGCACCTTTTGGCAAGTGTTCCAATTCACCCATTCAAGTTTTGTTTACGGAAATTTCGCCCCATAACCTTCAACTCTTGCCAAATTCGCATGGTTGACAATACTTTGCATTATTTCGTGAGGTAACCTTTAATTCCTTAAAATTTTCGGCTTGTGCCAATCCGTTTACATCCGTCTAAAAAAACATCAAATAAATCAAAAATATATAACACTTCTCACAAATCAGAAGCGCTACTGGCGAGTTTATGCGTGCGAGTGTGAGGAGGGGATCGAGATCGGCAATGTCAACGGTAGTTGCAAGATCAACGACGACCGTGAGGAGGAGATCGAGATCGGAAATTTCGGTTATTGTTGCTATCTTGTGGGTACGACGTTGTGGGTGCGTGAGCAGGAGGAGACATCGAAGTTCATGTTGGTGTTCTCTCTCCAGAGCAAAAATGACCAGGAGCTCGGTGATGGACGACGATATTCGAAGTTGTTGCTTCTAGGTTGAGGTAATTTCAATTTTTGTTTGGTGATTTTTTATTAGGTTAATAGGATAACATAATTCACAGGTATGGATTTGAGATTCAACATTTTGAAAATTTAGGGTTTCAAAGTTTCAAAATTGGTACCAATTGAGATGCGGGGCTATAATTTCTTGAGTGGAAAGCTTAATTATTGTAACGTATGTTGGTGGGTGCTAGGATATCTAATCTAATGTGTGTTCGAGAGTGCTTGTGCGCTGAACATTGTGTTTGGATGCAATTGCAAAGAAGTAGAATGTTTTATGAATAACTATGTCTGTCATGTTTGGTGGTCTTCAATTGATTTGAGTGTCTGTAATGAATCATTAGGGAGGAACTTCTGCTCAAAAACTTGCTCCACCATTAAAAGGATTTTCTTGTTCTGGGCTTTTTTGTTGTTTGGTTCTTCCATGATCAGTTGATGGGAGTTTTTGTATTTCCTGCCATTTATTTTGTTAGCTGATAGGAGTTTTCCACTATGCTTGATCCTTGCTTGATCAAGTGTTTTTGTATTTATCTTTTGTTTTAGCAATTAAGAAGAATTTACTGATTTTTTTTGAAACCTGAAGATATTTTAGCTATGTACAAAAGCATTTAATTTGTAACCTTTTGATTTTAGCTATGTACAAAAGATATTTTAGCTAGTTGATTCTAGTCTTAAATTCATTAATTATCATATCATAATCATATCATCAAGGCTACTTTGACAAAGTACACATGTAGCTACATTTGAGAATCCCCATTTATACAATGTTGATCTTATTGGCCATTTATGTATGAAAGCAGGTGATAAACAAAGCAAATCATCAGTATGTCTGGGAATCCCTGTTTTTATAGCCTTGAAACTCTTGACAAATTAGTCCCTATTTTGTTCTATTTTAGCCTATTAGCTTAATGGGAAAGCAATGTGTTTTACACATCGACGTGGGTTCAAATCCCGCATAGGCTACAAAATTTATGTGATCCCATTCTTGCTTTCTAGTTTATATACATGCCAATGTGAATTTTATTGTAACTGTTACCATACGAAAATGAGAAGAATCATGTACAAGATTGAAATAGTGTCAACATTCAGTCAGTTTTGCTACTAATTACAAGAGCTCCACTAGTTGCTTAATTATGTTTGTTATTTTAGGTTCTCCGAGATTCTACTGTTACAAAGGAGGTTCTAAAGGAACGTGCCAAAGCTTCAAAGAAAACTTGGTGTCATATTTCAGGTAACATGGTATTTATTTAAACTATCCCATTCAAGTCCTTTATTAGCCAGAGCTATAATATATAGGTCAGATTTGAGTTAAAAAATTTTGGACAGGGAGCCAAGGGTCCTTACAGTAGAGAGAACAGCCTCCGATTGGAAGATCCTAATGTGGCTAAGGTAACAAAAACCCCTTCTGCATCGACCTAGTTTGCCAAGGTGTGCTTTGAAATCTTGCCGGAACATAACTTGAGGTTTATCATGCTCAATGAGGCAAGCAATGTGTAGAGTATGTGGTGACTTTTATTGTGAATGTAGAAAATGAGAAGAATTTTGGGTATTATTTTAAAAAAAAACTTTTTAACATTTGTAACTCAGTTTAACGTTTTTTAGCCTAAATTAACGGTTGGGGTATTTGGCAAAAAAATTTGAAAGGTGAGGGTTACCATGCAAAATTTAAAAGTTTGTTGGGTACCATGTGAATTTGTCTTAACTTGAGGGTTACCAGGTGAAATTTCCGTTTTGTTTAATATAAAGCATCAATTTTGTTTGAATTAGTGCACTCTAATGTTTGGGGATCGGATATCTCGGTTTCAACTATTGGGGTTGGAAATTTCATAGCATTGGTGGACGATTTTTCGAGGTCTGTATGTCTATACTTGAATTTTATCCAAAACAGAAGTTGCTCAAATGGTTAAAAATTTTTGCGTCTTTGTCAACAAGCAATTCAATAATTCTATAAAAATGATTCCGAGCTACCAATGGGACTAAGGTCCCGTTTGGGTTTACGTTTCCATATGTTATGACAAACCAAACGAGGCCTAAATTCTTTCCTTTAAGAGATTATTTTGCTGGTGTAATTTTTGAAATAAATTGTGTTGAGACTCCTAACAAAAATGGTAGCACAGAACACAAGCATGGACATTTGCTCAATGTTGCCAGAGCATTACGCTTTTAAGCGCCTCTTTTGATTGCTTATTGGGGAGAATGCATTTTTCTTCATGGCAAGATGCCTGTAGAGTTGTATGTATTAACTTGTAATCTCCTAAGTTTGGATCGGGCTTGTAATGTATAGATCTAGTATGTGTGTGTGTGTATTACCAGACTGGGCCTTTTCTCGTTGGAGGCAGTATTGGGCCAAATGGCCCAATGCTATGTCACCCGAGACAGCCCAATTTCGGTGACCCATGCTCATTAACTAGACGACGTCGTCTGGAGCTTAGGGTTGATGCGTGTCATATATATACACGCTTTCTCTTCCTTTGCCTCTTGTTGGGTTCTTTCAGAGAGCTCTCTAGGGTTTCTTGCTTGTAGCGTCTCCTCGGCCTTGCTTGCCTGAGCTCGACGCCGGCGACCCGAGCTCCCTCTGAAATCCAAACAAAGGAAGTGTGGAGACGAGAGCACCTTGGAGACCTTCGTGGTTGTTCGACTTGCTCGATCTGTGCTTCTCTGAACTTGCTCCACTCTCTCCGATTACTTTCTTTACATTTCAGTTCTCTTTGCCCTCTGAACTCCCCTTGGATCTCTGGTATTTCGATTGAGGCTCAAAAGCTTAATAAAACTTTGTTTGTTTGTTTCGCTTTTGATTTCTGTTTTGCTTGAGTTCCTTTCGTTACTTCCGCATATCAAATTGGTATCAGAGCGAGGTTGCTCTTACGAATCTAGGGTTCGAGGTTTCTGGACTTTCTAGTCCTGGATCTTCGAATCTAGGGTTTGTACTTGTTGTTGCTTGTGTTGGATCTTGAGATCAGAGACTCTCTTTGTTGGATCTGGGGTTTCTACTCCCAGATCTTGAGTTCTCATTAGTTGTTCCTTGTTTTCCTTCACTCGCTCTCGAAGTTACTCTTGCTTCGTTCCATTGAGAGTTTCCTACTCTCTGGATCTAGAGTCTTAAGTCTCTTCTCGACCTTTCTGGGCTAGATCTGGGAGTTCTAGAGTCAAGTGACTCTCTAGAACTCAGATCCGTTTAGTTCCACATAGAAAATCGCTTTAAATCGCTTTAAAACTTTGTAGTCTCAACTTCTTTCAAGTGTTTAAGTTGCTTGCTTTCCTTGCTTGTTTCTGAGTGGTGGAACAACCGACTCTCTTTACTAGAAAGAGAGGGCGGAGGATCCTTGATAAGCTGGGTTCCAGTTATACTGGTGTTATCCCATTGTCGGATTCCTACACTAAGCTCTTGCAAAAGAGCGTCTTTGCTCAGATCTGAAACCCTAATTTCACCACTTAGGGCTTTGGATCTTTACTTGTGACTTGTCTATTACTATTACTTGTCTACCACTACTCTTGATCACTGTTGAGACTTGCAACAGACCAAAGCCTTGTCTTGTTGGCTCTGTTGTGTAGTTTCTTTGCGTACATTTGCAGGTGCAGTTTATTGTTGTGAGAATCTCTCTTGAGAGACTCACTTGCTGAAATTCTCTCTGTCTCTACTCTCTCTTTGAGTTACTACTCTCTCTCTGAGCTATCACTGTCTCTCTGAGCTAGGCTCACAATGTCTGATCACTCATCTATTCGGATAAAGCCACTAGATGGCTCTTCTGACTTTGCAATGTGACAATTAAAGATGAAAGCTATCTTGATTAAAGAAAAATGTTGGGCTGCTATTGATGAATCATGACCTGACACATTTGATGCTGCTAAAAAGAAGGAAATGGATCAAATTGCTCATTCTGAGATTATTATTAGACTGTCTGATGAAGTAGCTCGTGAAGTGGTCGAAGTAGACTCTTCCAAGAATCTCTGGAAGGCGTTGAATGACCTCTATCAGGTAAAATCTCTCCCTTCTGCTATTAGCATGCTTGGTCGCATCTTTGTTTTCAAAATGGATGTTTCCCTGTCTCTGAATGATAATCTAGATAAATTTCTTAAGATGAATCAGGAATTGGAAAGGTGTGGTGATAAGGTTGTAGAATCTCACCAAGCTGTGATTTTGCTAAATTCTTTACCACCTCAATTTGATAACTTTAAGGATGTGCTTGAGTTTAATCATGATGGCATAAAAGGTCTGACTAAGAAGAAAATAATTGATGCTGTAACTCAGAAAAATGAGACTTTGAAGGTGTTTAAGTGTAAACCTGACAAAGATTCTAAAACTGAAGTCATGTTCACTAAGAGAAAACATAAAAACCAGAAAAAGAGCTACAAGAAGAAAGAAAAGGAATCTGACTCTTCTAGCTCCAATTCTGGTAATACCAAACCCAAATCTGAGAAAAAGAACCTAAAATGTCACTACTGTGGCAAGAGAACTCACTTGATTAATGATTGCTTTAAGAAGAAGAAAGATGAGGCTTTAGCTGCCTCCACAAAACCACAAAATGGTACTTCTGCAATTGTTGAGTCACACCTTTCCTATCCTGTAGAATTGCTAATGTGCTCACATCATACTAATTCTGATCATGATGCATGGATACTTGATTCTGGTTGCACTATGCATGTTACACCTCATAGACATGTTTTTGATTATCTGCATCTCTGTGATGAGGGTGAGGTTAGGTTGGGTGATCATTCTTCTCTTAAGATTAAGGGTGTTGGTACTGTTCCTTTTAAAATGCATGATGGGGTTGTTAGAATTCTCCAAAATGTTAGGTGGGTACCTAACTTAAGGAGAAATTTGTTGTCTGAAAGCATGTTTGATGATCTTGAGTGTCATATCCACACCCATAATGGAGTCAGAAATGTCTCCAGAAATGGGAAAGTCCTTGTAAAAGGGATTAAAAAACATGGACTTTACCATGTCATTGGCTCTCCTGTTATGACTATGTCTTCTGAAGTGAATGCTTGCATGAGTGTTGATTCAACTAAATTGTGGCATGCTAGACTAGGTTATATAGGCAACAAGGGATTGCATTACTTGTTCAAGAATGGGTATATAAGTCAAAAACCTTCTGATTTGAGCATGTGTGAAAACTGTGTGTTTGGGAAACTTGCTAGAACTCCCTTCTCCAAATCCAAATTTGTTGCTCAAAAGCCACTTGAGTATGTGCATGCAGACCTATGGGGACCTGCCCAAGTGGATACAGTTGGTGGCAAAAAGTATTTCTTGTCATTAATTGACCACTATTCCAGGAAGGTTTGGGTACACTTACTCAAAGCTAAAAGTGAAGCTTTTGACATGTTCAAATATTGGAAACAAACTGTTGAAGACCAGTCTCAGTTCAAGGTAAAATGCCTAAGAACTGACAATGGTCTTGAGTTTTGCAATCATGCTTTGATTCCTTTTGCCATGAAAATGGCATTAAGAGGCACTTAACTGTGCCTGGCACACCTCAGCAGAATGGCATAGCTGAGAGGATGAACAGGACTTTGCTTGAAAAGGCAAGGTGCCTGCTAATCAGTGCTGGGATGAAACATTTCCTCTGGGGAGAGGCTGTCACCACAACTGCTTACTTGATCAATAGATCCCCATGCTCTGCCATTGGGTTCAAAACTCCACAAGAACTTTGGAGTGGAACCAAACCCACCATTTCTCACTTGAGGCCTTTTGGATGCACTGCCTATGCTGTTAATAATGCTGGGAAGCTGAATCCTAGGGCACAAAAATGTGTGATGCTGGGATACCCTGAAGGGGTAAAAGGCTACAAACTATTACTCATTCAGCCTGGTGGCTATAGGGTGATAGTGAGTAGGGATGTCACTTTCAATGAAAGTGACTTTCATTTCAAAAATGTTCTCACATCTTCTCCTGAGCACTTAGACAGGTCTGAACAAGTTCATACTCCATTCTATGTTGCTCCACCTCTAAATGAGCTATATGATGAAGACTTTGATATTGGATATTCTCCATCTCATTTTGGAAATCCTGAAAATTCTGGCATTGGTATTTCTAATGAGCACTTGAATGCTCAAACAAGTACTGAAGAGCACTTAGCTGTGCAACCTCACCATCACGGTGGGCAGGTCAGTTTACATTCTTCTCCTTCCACATCTATGCATGAGCCTCTGTCTGATTCTTTGTATGACTCTGTGCATGATTCTATATCTGATTTACATGATGATTTGCATGATGTTGATGATTCTGTTGAGGATTTACCCTTTGATGAGGTGCCAAACTTAAATAACTATCAACTGACTAGAGATAGGGCCCATAGGGTTAAAATTCCAAACAAAAAGTATGTGAACAATGCTGATGAGTTTGCTTTCATAATTGCTGATGTTTTGAATGCTTATACTCCTGACCTGTTTGAGAATGCTATCAAATGTGTTCATTCTGATCTTTGGTTGAATGCCATGAAAGAGGAAATTAAATCCATGCATGACAATAAGACTTGGATTCTGGTTCCCAAACCAAAGAATTCAAGAGTTATTGATTGCAAATGGATTTATAAGCTCAAGGAGGGAGCCATTGCCACTGATCCACCTAGATACAAAGCTAGGTTAGTGGCAAAAGGCTTCTCTCAAAGAGAGGGGGAAGATTATCATGACATTTTTGCTCCTGTTGCTAAGTATAAAACCATGAGATTAATGCTTGCTATGTCTGTTGTGTATGACCTTGAAGTTGAACAAATGGATGTTAAAACTGCTTTCTTGCATGGTGACCTTGATGAAACCATCTATATGAAACAACCTAAGGATTTTGTTGATCCTTCCAAGCCTAATCATGTATGCTTGTTAAAGAAATCCATATATGGCTTGAAGCAATCACCTAGGTAGTGGAATATAAAATTTGACAAATGCATGAAATCTTTAGGGTTCAAGTCTAGCAAGTATGATTCATGTTTGTACTTTAAGCATGTCAAGTCTGATTTGCCCATTTATGTCTTGCTTTATGTTGATGATGTGCTCTTGATTTGCAAATCCATGTCTAAAATCAATGATGTAAAGAGGGCCCTTAGAAAGAACTTTGACATGAAAAACCTAGGTCATGCTCAAATGATTCTAGGCATTAAAATTCTTAGAAATAGGTCTAAGAAACAAATCATGCTTACTCAATCTGATTATATGCATAAGGTGCTTGATAGATTCCATGCTTTGAATGCCAAACCCTCCTCCATGCCCTTAGGAGGGCACCTTGACTTGACAAAAGCCAAGCTGCCTCTCTCCAAGGAAGAAGAGGGAAGAATGTCTTCTATCCCCTATGATGCTGCTGTTGGGTCAGTGATGTATGCCATGATTTGCACCAGACCTGATCTTGCTTTTGCCATCAGTGTTCTGAGTAGATACATGTCTGAGCCATGTGAGAAACATTGGCATGCTATGAAATTCTGTTTGAGATATATTGCTGGTACTGCCAACTTTGGTTTGCTCTATGGTGTTCATTCCTCTCCCTCTGAACTCTATGGTTATGTTGATTCTGACTTTGCAAGTAATAAGGACACTAGAAAATCAACTACCTCATATGTCTATACTTGGTGTGGAAATTGCATCTCTTGGAAGTCTCAGCAACAGTCTATTGTAGCTCTATCCTCCACTGAGGCAGAGTACATAGCTGCTACTGAAGCATCCAAAGAGGTAATATGGCTCCAAAGACTGTTGAGGGAGATTGAAGGCAAAAATTACATGTCCAAATTGCATATGGACAGTCAGACTGCCCTCTATATGTGCAAAGATCCTATGTACCATGAAAGGACCAAACATATTGATGTGAGGTACCATTTCATTAGACAAAAGGTAGCACAGAAAATCATTCTGGTAGAAAAGATCGATGGTAAGAAGAATCCTGCTGACTTTGGCACCAAAATTGTCACAACTGATAAGTTTAACTTTTGCAGGGATTTCCTACATGTGATTGTGCCAGAACAGAGCTGAGAAGGGTACAAATGGGCCGATGATAGAAAGACTGTAAGACCAGGGATCAACAAACAAGGATACAAGTTTTACTATTGATGTAAACTTAGGAATTAGGAGGGCAAATTGTAGAATTGTATGTATTAACTTGTAATCTCCTAAGTTTGGATCGGACTTGTAATGTATAGATCTAGTATGTGTGTGTGTGTGTATTACCAGACTGGGCCTTTTCTCGCTGGAGGCAGTATTGGGCCAAATGGCCCAATGCTATGTCACCCGAGACAGCCCAATTTCGGTGACCCATGCTCATTAACTAGACGACGTCGTCTGGAGCTTAGGGTTGATGCGTGTCATATATATACACGCTTTCTCCTCCTTTGCCTCTTGTTGGATTCTGTCAGAGAGCTCTCTAGGGTTTCTTGCTTGTAGCGTCTCCTCGGCCTTGCTTTCCTGAGCTCGACGCCGGCGACCCGAGCTCCCTCTGAAATCCAAACAAAGGAAGTGTGGAGACGAGAGCACCTTGGAGACCTTCGTGGTTGTTCGACCTGCTCAAGCTGTGCTTCTCTGAACTTGCTCCACTCTCTCCGATTACTTGCTTTACATTTCAGTTCTCTTTGCCCTCTGAACTCCCCTTGGATCTCTGGCATTTCGATTGAGGCTCAAAAGCTTAATAAAACTTTGTTTGTTTGTTTCGCTTTTGATTTCTGTTTTGCTTGAGTTCCTTTCGTTACTTCCGCATATCAATGCCATATTCACTTCTTTTTGGTACTAATCTTGATTGCTCTCACATTCATATATTTGGGTGTTTATGTTTTGCTTCGGCTATCCCAAGAAACAAAGACAAGTTTGAATCGCGCAACAAGAAGTATGTTTTCTTGGGCTATCTGTATTCCAAAAAGGGATGACGCCTACTAGAACTCGAGACCGAAAAAGTATTCATGTCTAGGGATGTTATTTTTAGAGAACAGATGTTTCCTTTAAAGGCCGATTTCGTAGAAACTGAAGTGCAAACTACACACTGATTTATTCTCAACCTTATATGATACAAGCTATTTGGAAGGGTCCAACACTTGTGATATGGTCCACATTTCTGCTGTTGAATGTGTCATTGATACACCGATTTAGCCTCTTGATGTCTTGCCTACTGTCGAGGCTGATCCTCCATCGCTAGATGCAGCAACTACAACGGATTTGCCTACAATGGTTGACACTTATGTTGCTCCTGATTGTTGCAGCCAATGATCTCGTCAAGCCAATGTCCGACTCCGAGACTATACAACTCAGAAAACAAAATTTATGTCTTGCCTACTTTGCCTGCTCCCACCGATTCCTCAGGTACTCCATACTCAACAACAAATTTTGTTTCCGCTAATAAGTTTTCTCCTCAATATTCTTAGTAGTTAGTACTTAGTTGTTGTGACGGCTTCTCATGAACGACCACTTTTGAAGAAGCTATCCGAGATCTAAAATGGTGTTTGGAACTTGATGCTCTTGAAAGAAACGGGGCTTGGGAGTTAGCTCCACTTGCACTAAAAAAAAGCCCATTGGATGTAAATGGGTTGTCCGTATATATAGATACAAATCCAATGGATCTATTGAGCCGACATAAAGCTCGGTCGGTGGTTCTTGGGAACGAACAAGTACAAGGCAGTGATTATACCGAAACATTTGCACCAATGGCCAAGATGACTTGGGTTCGGCTCCTTCTTTCCACAGCTACCATTAAAGGTTGGCATCTTCACCAAATGCCTTCTTACATGATGATCTTGACGAGGAGGTCCTGGTTTTTACTTTTTCCCCTTCCGCAAACAAAGTATGCCGTCTTCAAAAATTCTTATACGGGCTTGATATGCACCTTGTAATTGGTTCGCTAAACTTGCTTTAGCTCTTAAACATGAAGGACCTTGGAATTCTTTGTTATTTTCTTTATTTCGACATGGCAACACAATAATTAAGGGATATTTACATGTCAACACTATTAAAATTGTTTCTATTCCGGTTACTACATGTTCACATTCCACTTCTTCTTCTTTTATCATTGTTGATGATTTTACACACACAACCTCGACACACTTACCTTCCCATTAGATTAAATGCTTTCCCAGTGCTCTATACATCCATGTTGAAATCATCATAACAGATAATGGATGAGATTCCCATATATGGTACTATGTACAAAACGTTTTATGAATCTAAAGGGACTCTACATCAAACTACCCGGCACAATAAAATGGGAGGTGGAGCGAAATCACAAGCATCTATTAGAAACAACTAGAGCCTTGTTATTCCAATCAAATCTCCAGGAAAATTCTAGGAGGGAATGTATCCTTCTTGCCACATATCTAATTAATAGACTCAATCTTAGAACTCCTATTAAGATGCTCTATAAATCAATACCTGATTATGAGCATCTAAAACCTTGTAGTTGCTTGTGTTTTATAAATACAATTTAAGTTCATAGACTGAAATTTGATGCTCAAAGCAAACCTTGTATATTTCTCGGTTTTGTTCATGATGTTAAAGGTTACAAAGTGGTAGACCCTAAGAAAGTTCTTATCTCTAGGTATGTAACTTTCATGAGTTATATATTTCCCTATTCAATAATGCACCATATGATCTACCTTTGCCTTCTATTTTCAAGGATGATTTTTCCAATCAACCATTTATAACTCCTTCAAAGTTCAAATATTCTTTCTATTTCTATTGATGCATCTAACCATTCATCTCTTTTCAATACTACGTACTCAACCTTCTGTAGATAGAATTATCTTCTTTCTCTTGTATTCTTCCATCTCTATAGTCATCTAGAGCACATAAACCACTTGCATATATGCATAAACCATTTGTCTAAGTTACCTCTTTTACATGGTTTCTTCAGTCCTTTGCTACCTTAGTTTGTTGCTTTATTACTTTAGTTTTCCACACCTTCCTAGCTGTACGTCAGAAATCAAGGTTAGATAACACATTAGTTGTAGTGTACGTTAATGATATATTGGTCACTGGGTCAGGAACAACCAATCGGTTATCCTTCATCTAAGGTCACTTTCCATTCTTTGTTTAACATCAGAAACTTAGGTCACCTCATTTATTTCTGAAGATAGAGGTTGCTTAACTGGTGAAAATATTATATTGTTCCAACAAATATTTGTTGGAGAATTGTTACTTGATGTTGGTGTTAGTGATTCATCCACTTGTGTAACTCCTTTGGCCCATAATTTCAAGCTATCTTCAAATTCAAGAAATGATATGTTGTCTAATCTTTTTTTTTTTTCATATAGAAATTTGGTGAGTGAACTAAGCTATATGATAATTGATAAGCACTCGCCTTGATCTCCTATTTGTTGTATAAAACCTTAAAGTTAATTTATTCAGTATCCAAGACACGATTAGTTGCAAGCATTGTTTGCAAGTCTTGAAATATATCAAAGGTACTCTATATTAAGTTATATTGTTCCAAAAATGCTTGGATCTCAAACTCCAGGGTTAAAATGATTTAATTAGATTGGAGAACTTAGCATTGTACTCGTAGATTTGTTACATGGTATGTACTTTTGCTTGGGGCTAATCCCATTTGTTGGCGTTCTAAGAAGCAAAATATTGTTTTTAACCATGGCCTAGCCTGCTTCTAAGGTTACATTATATTGTTAGTTATTGTGACAATAAGTCTGCCTTTCACATTGCTTGAAACCTTGTGTTTTACGAGCGTTCCAAACATATTGACAATTGTCACTTTATACGGGAGAACTCCTTGAAGGTTTGCTTGAAACCTTGTGTTTTACTAGCGTACTAAACATATCAACTGCTAGACATGACTAAAATTTTGCCTTCCCATAATCACCGACAATTGTTAAACAAGCAAGACATCTTTCTTCCACCCCTGCTTTAGCTTGCAAGGGGAGGGGTGTTAACACATTTATCATCTTCCACCTCAATTCAAGCACTTGATTGCATGCTAGCTCAATTGCTCAATCCAATCCCCATTCTTAATTTCTAGGCCTTTCAAGTCATTGATACGGACAGGGGAGATGGGGCGTCAATTGTCAAATTCATAAACTTGTATCAAAATTGCGCTGCGCAACACAAGTGACCATTTTGGAAAACACCTCTAGTTGGAGTAGTAGTTTGATCTTCAATTCATACCTCTGCTCTCTCTTCCCTGAGCAGGATGAATTGACCATCCAAACTATCATCGAGTCAGCTGGTGATAATGAGGCTCTCCTCTTCAAAGCCCTCAACTTAAACGACGACGAGGTCCAGAAAGTTCTCTCCAAATACAAATACAAATACGTAATAAAAAGGTCCCGAGTAACTTCTACTATTCAACAAGAACCTGAACCCGCAATGATACCCATTAATGCCCAGCCAGAGGATGACAGTGAGATGATGGACGACCTCAATGAGATGATTTTCGGGAAGATGTCATCTGGATCTGCATCGGAAGGTGGGAGTGAGCTGCCGAAGAAGCAGCAACCGACCAAGCAACACAATTCAAAGTTCTTGTATCATTGGGTGGCTAAAGTTCTTTGGAAATGGCATGCTTTGGGTCTAGTTTAATGGTACTATTAGTACAATAACTTAGTAGCATCAATAGATTTTACTGTATTTGTAATAATCTGTTTGATACAAATGCCTTGACAAATTGCGTCATGCCAAACAGAACCTAACGGAGTAGTAGCACCAACTCACGAGCCATCTGGAAAATAGCATCTATAAGATACTGCTATGATTTTTGACATGTATTCAAAATACAAGTGGACAACATTTCCCCACACGAACCAACAAATAAACCACCAGAGATCAGATCAGTTTATTACTTACACATTGACGGTGTTAACTAGTAGTCATCTGAACACGGATCAGGTAATAACAGTTTTTTCAGTTCTGTCAGTTTGACAAACCCAGGTCGAACACGTAAAATCAACACAAATGGTCGACAACCTTGAAAATAACTATCCATTTCGCGTCATTAGTTCCTCAACGCTCTACAACGAATCATCATGAAGAAATTAAGAGACATAATTGCACTTGCAGACCAAAAAAATTATATTGACACTTATCTATATTACGAGACAACAATGAGACTACTGAGATACTGTGGGTTTGATTGACCTCCTTCCTTCCATTGCATCTTTCTTTTTCTGGCAGTTGGAACAAAGGATGGGTCCATCTCCTGCTGTTGAAATGGGCGTAAAAAATTGCCCTGAAGCAGAAGACTCATCATCTGTAGGAGGAACTTGGTCCATTTGACAGACTGCACATCTAAACATCCCAGAATCTGGGTTTATGGGAGTATCTTTACCCAGTCTGCAGTGCAACAAAAGAATAAAATCAAAATTCAAGCAATGACATTCGTAAGGATTCAGGAGTATATGATGCAAGGATGATTTCACGCTCTTTAGAAAAATGGTACCAATACTTATCTCCAATTTTAACAGAGAATGTTGAGAAGAGATTGTCAATTGGAAGGCACAGCAAAATAAATGAGACTATTGACCTAGAGTTGACGCTCAACACTCCTATAAGAGATGAATCACATGCAAGACAAAGTATTGGTACCGGCAACACATCGATACCTTCACAATGCAAGACACTTGCCTTAAATAGAAGACCATAAACAAGCATCTGAATCATACATTAAGAACACACTACCAAAACTTGTGTTCTTGAGTCGATTCTCAGTGCAAAGTAATGAATTAAGATTTTTTCAGTAATTTTACTGTTAATTCCTACAAATATAGAGGTGAAGTGCAAAGTTGGATGCTGTGCTAAGTGATTAGGCATGCTATGTTAATGAATCTTTTAATGAAAAGCATAACGGACAAATGGATTATGAATAAGAAGTAAAAGGTGAATGGAATTAGATCATGCCTTTCTGAAAGCATTGCAGAACCCTCTTCAAACAGTTCTTCCACACCTCCAACAGCAGATAGCTTATTTGTTTTGCCATTACTATTTTGAGACTTTCTCCCAAAGAAGATTGAAGTTAGCATATTTTGCTTCTTCAAAGTTGTGGGAGGTAGAACTGGGTGGGCAGAGGGGAAAATGTCAACAACTAGGCAGGTCGTATCATCTTTGAGTCCTCGTGATCTCAAAGCATCCTGTAAAATACAGAATAGCAATCAGGATATAGAATGGACATGGAAAATCCTAAGCAAGGGAGCTCTTTGACATTCTAATGATTCACCACCTTGACAACCAGTTTTGCAGCAAGATCTGCAGAAAGACCTCGACAAGATTTTGCTGCAGCATCAGACGACAAGGTGTCCCATATACCATCAGAGGCAATTATAAGTCTTCCTCCTGCATTTGAAAGCTGCAGAAACCACCCTACGTCAGTAATTTCCCTAATTAACCACCCTACCTCAGTAATGTCCTTAGTTAAAATGTTTTAGAAACATTGAATATGCTAGCAGCCAAGAATAGTTGACTCACCTTGACTTGCTTAACATGTGGAATGGGAACAATATACTCTCCTACATCTGTATCACCAATTGATCTAGAAAGGCACAACCCTCCAGGCCAACATCGGAGTGGACCCACCTACAAAAGATACACAAAGAAAATGCTAAGATCATATATGGGTAGTACATTATGTGACACTTTTTTAATTGGTCAGGGCAATGACTAAAAACAAATAAGACCAATGTGTTCACCTCACTGCCACCATAAACATTTAGCCTTCCCACCTCTCCACCACTGGCTGTTACACGCTCTCTCTCTTCTACATTTTCTTCCAGACGATGATCAACAGTTAAAAGAGAAACGACACCTCCTTGTGTGTCCAATATGCATCTTGAATCCCCAACTGACGCAACCGTAACAGTCCAACCATCAATGACAACGAAAGTGACAGTTGTTCCAGATGTCTCACCTGCCAAGTTTATAGTAATAAAAGTAAGCAACATATGGAATATCTATTATGAAGATCAAATTTACTTGTGACTTGGTAATTATAAGTAGCAAGTACAGAGGGGGCTACCTTTCTGCTGAAACTCAATATCGGTTTTCACAAAGCCAGATACTAATGCCCTTGGGAGGGTTTGAAGCCACCCTTCTCTGCTGATACCTTGTGGAATGGCACTCATGACATTACTTAACAAGTTCTCCTTTGCAAATATAGCAGCAGATATGCCATTATGCCCATCAAATATCTGCCCATTTGACAATTCAAGTTGGATATTTTTTTCGGGGGACAATAGATAGAATTTTGAAAAAATTGATATACATGAAATAGCATTTACCGCAAAAACAGAGAATGAAGTTGATGGATCCCCAGGAATTCTCTCACTATCAGGCTTAATCAGAAATAAGTCCTCTCCTTTCTTGGCCAGGGCTGCTTGGCCATACGTAATCACTGGCTTCTCGGCTTTTTGGCTCCTCAGCTCACGACCAATGAGTGTACCAAGCGGGAGAAGAGGAGGCTTAACTCTGGATACTTCGATCTGGCTCATCTTAATCTACATTCCAACAGTTCTTAAACCTCCGATTCATAACCCTAAGATTAGGATATACATTTTACACAACCAAAAATGTATTTCAGTTGTTTTTCCCCATTGCCCAAAGTAGAATCCAAAATGAAGTCTACACCAGAGTTATGGCGAAACCCTAAAGCTTTCAATTTTATTTAAAAATAAAGAACAAGTGTTTTTAATAAAGACAACTTTATCGAGAACATATTTTAGCAAATAAAGCTCAACTTCATAAGATCATACAGCAGATTTAACAGTTCTTCCACATTACAAAGACAATCAACCAAAAAGATTAGGCTTTTGGAAACTACAATGAGCAGCGGAAAAATGAATTCCTGAACAAGGTCATGGCAAGAAGAAATTGAAACCATATACTTACAGATCGAGCTGGCATCGACGAACATTAAGCAAAAAGAGGATGGAAGCAGCTCCAACGGCTTTGCATCTACAGAACTTCCATTGATGTACTACAAAGTGCGATTTGCCTTGACAAACGGGCTCGATCACGCCGTAACTGAATGGAAAGACTCGGCAAGACCAGAGAAAGCAGCTTGATTGGGAGATTGGGGGTGGGGGGGTGAATCTGGAATTTGGGGAGAGAACCGCCGAGGAGAGAATGGGGGTGGAGTGTGGCCGTGTGGGTAAGCAATTCAATTGATTGGAATTTTTTTTTTTATGATGTAAGATCAGTTGTAAATTGTAATAATAAATCGACCAGCCACTGTCGACATGGAATTACCTTTGTGTCCTTCATAGTTCTCCCCAAAATTTCAATTTAAACTTCTTGAAATACTTGCAAGGGCCTCTCACTCAGTATTGGCAATGGGTCGGGTCGGGCGGGTGCGGGTGGTCTACTTCGACCACCCGACCTGCAGTTGTAAACCGTTCATCCGAGTCGGTATTTTTCCCCCGACGGGTTCACCCGAAACCGACCCACCCAAAATTCGTCGGTTTTCGGGTCAGGTCGGTTTTTTCGGGTGTTATTAAAAGTTGAATTTTTTGATTTTACATAATAAATTAACCTTAAGTTTATTTGTTCAACGGGTCAACCCGATGACCCGTAAGCAAAATAAATTTAACCCGTGACCCGACCCGTTTAATCCATCTAATAAAACTTTAAATTTTAAGCTAAAAAATAGATTTAATTAAAAGTCTCAAAGCCCATCTCTATGGTTAGGCTTCAAACACTTAATCCTCTTCTCCTCACCTTCCCTTTTTATAAGCTCTTCTTCTCTTCTCCTTCTACCAATTTTTCGATGTGGGACAAAAAATCGGGTGATCGGGTCGGGTGTTCGGGTCAGGCGATCGGGTCGGGTGAGGTCATACCCGAAACCGTACCCGCTCCATCACCCGACCACCCGAAACCCGTTTTCACCCGTTTTTAATCGGGTTTTTTATCAGGTTTTTATCGGGTCGGTTTTTCGGGTACCCATCGGGTGCGGGTGAAATTACCAAGCCTATCAGTATATCAAAGGTATAGGTCTCGAATTGGTAAATATATAGAAGGGAGATAAAGAATATACATGAGCAGACTTCACAAGAGAAGTCTCATTAAAGTCACTACCATGAACAAGCTCATGGTTAGAACCTAAATAACCACAAGAACAAGTAAAGAACTCATTTCGGGATGCATGACACAACACTACCCACAAAATCATTCTAACCAAGGTGCAACTTGGTAGTGAAATTACAAAAGGAAGCTACAAAAATCAATCACACCACCCACATCTACTCATCCAACTTCTTAGAGCCTCAAGAACCCCCTCCATCTCCTCCCATCCTTCCCATTAAGGTCTATTTTGCAAGCTACCCTCATCCTACATGCCTCGAGGATGTGCAAGAAACAACTTGTTGCGTCGGGCTCCGCCCCCTCATAGATCACATCATTCCTCATTCTCCATATGAAGTAGACCAAGCACGTGAAGGCTAAAAGTCATACCTTGTAGGAAACCGCTTCCTTGGCTCTTGACTCTTGGAACCAAATCAACCAAGCCACCATGGAGCTCTTCCTTACCCCAATGCTCAACCAAGTAAACACTCGATTGGCTATCTCTCTAGTTACCGGGCAATTGAACCATAGATGCTCATTATCTCCCCTCCCTTGTTTGCAAAGCACAGAAGTGTCTTCCGCCAAGATCCCCCAAGCATACAACTTCACCCTCAAAGTCATGCGGTCAAGCCCGGCCATCCACGTTTGGAAGCTCCATCTCTTATTGTAAAAGCTTACCCTCCACAAGCCCCCGAAGCCAATGTAGGCTTCTTCTCTCTAAGGAAGTCATAGAGTACATTTGTGGCGTACTTCCCATTAGACTTAAGGAGCACACTCAAGTCGGCCTCCACCTCCTCTCCAACTTGGCGGGGTATCCCCATTCCCATCAAAACATCATCCCGAGCTCTAAGAATGCACCTCCACACCCACGATGCCCTCTTCCTTGCCACAATATTCAAGAAAGGCTTGCCATCACTTAGATTGTTATGGAACCACCTTGTCCAAACATTAGTTCTACCAAAATGGATATCCAACCCAAGCTTAACAAGGTTAGCCTTATTCCATGCTAGAAGCTCCTTAAATCCTAGCCCCCTTCTTCATAAGGGGCGTCTAGGGCATTCCAAGCAACCGGGCCCCTCCTAGAACCTTCTTTCCCCGCCCAAAGGAAACTCGTACACAACCCTAGTTACTCAAGAAAGGCTTCTAGGAGGGGCCCGATTGCTTGGCACGTCGCCCAAAGTCGTCGTGCCAAATCAAAAATAAATCCCTAGTTACTCAACTAGTATAGTCGGTAAGTCGGGGTCGTACTCAAGAGACACTTGTAATTCAGAGTAATATTATTATCAACTCAATAGTAATAAGGGGCCCGGTTGATTTGGCGCGACGCCCAAAGTCGTCGTGCCAAATCAAAAATAAATCCCTAGTTACTCAACTAGTATAGTCGGTAAGTCGCGGTCGTACTCAAGAGACACTTGTAATTTAGAGTAATATTGTTATCAACTCAATAGTAATAAGGGGAGATTTTTGGTTATTATTCTAAAGCTAGGGAATTTAAAGCAAGTAAAGCAATTAAACAAAGCAAAGAAAGATTGGGTTTTTATCAATTAAGGAAAACAATCCTATTCAAGCATCCACTTTCATCATCAAGTTATTGATCATTGATTCAAACAAGTTATTTCCTTTGGTTATTCCTATCCTGAATCAGATATAATAAACAAGCCAACGGGTCATGTAAATACTTAATATCAAAACAAACATGAAACGATCATGAATAATAATGATACTAGCAATGAGAGCAAGGATATGCAGGATACATGAAAATTGAGTTCCAATGAGTCAAACAATAAGCATGCAATCAAATCTCTTTCTCAATGGTTTTAGTCCAACGAGTCCTAAAATATTGAGTTGCTACAATGATTAGGTTTTGCTACGAGAAAACCTAAATCTAGCAATAGAGAGTATCAATTCCAACAAGGTGATCAATCAAGTAGAAATCAATACAATCGATATTAATTAGGCACAAGAGAATTGAAATAACCTGTAGAAATAAACCTTAATTGTAGAATCTCACAATAAACTTGAATATGAGAGCTTCAACTTGACTAGAACTTTAGGAGTTTAGTTCTCCATAGGAGAGAAAAATACAAAAGTCTGAATAATGAAAACTAGGTCTAAGAGATAATGCAAAACAAAGGCTAAAAAGTAAAATAAATAGTCTCGAACAACAGCCGAAAATAAAATAAAAGGAAACAGATATAATAAGGCAAATAGATAGATAAATCGTCGCCTCGGATTTATGCTGACGTGGACCTCCGCGGACGCGGGGAGTAACCTCCGCGATCGCAGATCTGTAGAATCTAGAATTCGAGTCGGTGATATCCGCGGGTGCGGTATTGGTCCTCCACGGTCGCGGATCTGGTCTTGACAAACCTTTGACGGTACTTTCGGAGGCTGTTTTGACCCACTTAGAGTTGGAATCTGAACTCTCCATAAAAACATGAATTGTATCTCTTCGAGTTATCTTTACAATGATACCAAATTCATCTTCATCCGACCATTGTAGCTCCCGAACGATGCGTCACAAGTAAGTGGTGTCGAAACAACTTCAAAGCAACACTTAACTTCAAAGTCTTCTAAATACTTCTTGATTTCTTCATTTTAGCTCTTGACTTTAAAATTCCCAAAACACTTTAACAACTAACTAAACCACTTATGAATAATGCTAAAAAGTCCTAGATGCATTGTACAAACTACAATTTATCAATCATCAAGGTTTTATCTCAACTCCTAAGCACTCCTTTGAGCCTTTTCAACTTTGAAACAAGAGCTAATTGCTTGGACCCTCTCACTTCTCCCTCCCAAGCGTACAACACTCTCTCCTTCAAGCCCTCCTTCTTAACCCAAAATTTCTTGAACTTGAAAGGCACTTTCATCAGCCTCCAATCATCAAACACCGAGACCACCCCTGGGGAGTAATCCGAGAGCATTGGATCCCCAAAGTGTGCTTTGGCTAAAGAAAACCGATCTCTTCAAGCATCATTAACCATCACCCGATCCAACTTACACAAAATCCTAGCAACTCCTTTCCTCGAGTTGTTCCATGTGTACCAAAACCCCCAGTATTCTAAATCGGCCACCCCACAATCCGTGACCACATTCAAGAGCTCCTCACAATCATTAACAATCTCCCTACTAGCATTGCATTTGTCATCCGACTCCAACAAACAAATAAGATCACCCATGACCACCCACGACTCCTCACAAGAGTCGGCAAACTCCCTCAAGAACTCCAAAGTAGGCACCCTTTCCCGAATAGTATTAGCACCATAAATAACCGAGATAAATGATTCGAGCTTACCATCCACCGACGTGGCCTTTGCATGCATGAGTTGGTCAGAGAGAAATTCCACCGAGATTACAAACATCCTCAGATTCCACAACAACCACATTCGCCCGGGATTAATGACTCCACTATTTGTAACATGCTTCCATCCTCGAGGCAACATCTTCTTAATGACTTCTTCCCTTCCTTTATCCACCTTGGTTTCCAAAAGTGTAAGCAACCCGAGATGTTGAGGAAAGTAAATGTTAGAGGCCATCTCACACTTAACTTGGTCATTAAGCCCTCTAACATTCCAAAAACCAAATCGGGAGCTAATCATAATCACCATCGGAAGGGCTACTACAACCCTCATCTTCATAGCTTGCATTCTTTGAAGTTCTTAACTTGGACTTCCCCTTTTTCCTCACTACACTCCACCCATCATTGTCATTCTTTGGCCCCCCTCCTTCAATTTGCCATCTCTTCCTTTCCCTTTCTTACTGTTCAATCCGACTTTTGGGGCTATGGCTAACTCCTCCTCAATGGGAGAAGGAGTGAGCATAGCCAAGTTCTCCGCATAGTTAACTTCCACCGTAACTAATTCTAGCCGAATGTACACCCCCATTTTATAGACTTATAATGGGATGCTAACGCCGGCGGACTTGGACTTTCCATCCAAGGCCTGACCGTAAATGAATAGAGACATGTTGAAACAACATAATCTGATAAAACAGATTGTCTTATATTCATAAACATGGTTACAAGAGTTTACAACAGAATACATAAACATGAATCGTTGTTTCTAGAAATTACTTTCAAAATCTAGAAATGCCTGTGTGGAGAGAACACTGTTTGAGCCAAAATTTACCAAAGGTAGAACCTTGGCCTAAATCGGGCCTTGATCAAATAAACCGAGAAGAATTCGAACAAAAGTGTGTTCTTATTGATGTAGAGATCACAAGAAGTTATGTGTATGGATCGTGCTTTGCCCCTAAGAATTACATCGATTTATATAGCCCCTTAGGGTATATCTTATCTCAACTAAAGATATGATTTTATCTCTAACTAAGAAATCTTGGCTTATTCCTATCTTATAACGGATACAATCTTAGGAGGAATCTATCTTGTAACAAATATATCTCGGATCCTCTTTCCTCCAACCGACTTAACCACCCCAAAGATCTTCCGTAGCTCTAGATGAGTTGGAGATTTCCTGACTATGGGCTGACACTTCCCTGCTTAAAATCTGGGTCTAACAATACCCCTAAATGCAATTTCAAAATTTAAACTTCAAATTTCGAAAATTGCATTTAAGTTGATTAGACGTTTGGAGATGCCTTGGAAAACGGGATTTCCTTCTGCTGCCTTTTCTTAATGACCTGAGAGGCTCTTTTCTTTTTACCATCATTTTGCCTTCGTCCTCCTTCCTTCCCAATCTTGCTCTCGGCTCTTCAGGTAACGCTTCCTTCTTCTTCCTTCATAGTTTTACTCTGCTCAACTTCCATGGCCAAACCTTCGCCCTTCACCTCTTCTTCTGCCCTAGGTTCCCAGGATCTTTACCACTGCGAAATGACGCCGGAGGAGATCGCCGATTGGATCTCCTTCGGTGGCTTTCCTGAAGGTACCCGCTTCCATGCCCCGACTGTCGAGCTCATCGACTGGGTTCGGCCGAGGTGGATCTGCTTTCTTGATTATCCTTTCACTTTAGGCTTAAAATTTCCCTTCTCTCCCTTCATTCGAGACTTCATCCAAACCCTAAAAGTTTCTCCTTGCCAAATTCTCCCGACCACCTGGCGCACTTTTGCTCGAATTGATGAGCTTGCCGCAGAGAGGGGTTTAGAAATGACCATGGGAGAACTCCTATTGACGTACAAAATTGTTCCTTAGAGGGCAGGCCGCATCACCTTGCATGCTAGGGACACCAAAAACCCCCTTATTCCTAAGCTAAAAATGTCTTCCCGGTGCTAGCAATCTCGCTTCTTCTTTGTTGAGAAAGCATCTTTAGGCGATCTTGATGATAAAGTGAAAGACGTCTTTCGAGATGAAGGGAACACATCTCGTAAGACGATCTGATCTTCCCTGTATTTTTCGGAATCTTTTTAGCCCTGCCTTCATGTTCTAATCCTTCTTTGTTCTCGTGTTTCTTGCTTGTGCAGTTCCGGTAGGGATCAACTCCAAGTGTATAGATACAGGCGTGTGTCGCCGCTTGCTGAAGATCAAGGCTGAGAAACGAAAACCCAGAAAGATTCGTCCTGACCCAGAGGGTAGTGGTGAAGACGAAGAATCTCCAGAATCCGACGAAGACAAAACCGAAACGGAAGTCACCCCCCTGTCCTCTGATATGGCGAGCTCTACCAAGAAGAAGTCAGGTTCGCAGTTTCACTCTTTTTTCTGCTCCTTATGCGATTAATTTCTTCAACTTTACTTTTAAATACATGTCCCTTTTTCCTTGAACTCTCCAGGTGCTGGTGTGGATACCTCTGCTGCGGCAATGGTTCGCCGGCTAAGGTCTGGCGGTCCCAGACTTCTTACTTCTCCCTCTCCTAGTTCCGAAGCAACTAAGTCCCTCGCGCTGAAACGAAAGAGAGTTGAGGACTCTCCAGCTTCGCCTGTCGCCAAAAAGAAGGAGCCCAAAGATCTCCTCAGCACTTTCGGGGATACGTTGCTGCCGAACGTCAAGCTGGAAGTCCAGGCTTTAACCACAGACGCTGCATTCAGTCATGTGGGCACAACGCTGAGAATGGTAGGTTTGCTCATTCAATTCTTTAGGCATTTGTTACCGTTTCTTTGGTATTTCTTTGGTGCTCACTTGCTTTTTATCTGGTTTATCCTCATTCCTCCATTTTCCCCTGTTGTAGGCTTTCCAGGAACTAATGGCCACCAACGGCCGTTGCCAAGAGGAAATGAGGGCGCTGGAGGAGAAAGAGAAGCAAGCGAGGGAATTGGCCGCCTCATCAGATAGGAAGGCTCGCAAACTCCAATCGTTGGTGGACTCCTTGAGGGTTCAGGTGGAGGACCTTCAATCTGAAAAGGCATCGCTCGAGGCAAGGACGGTTGAGGCAGAAAAGGAGATCAAGGGCTTTTCCCAGGTGGTGGTGAACGTGGCAGCGTACTACACGATGAAGTCTCAAGTGGAGCTGCTGTAGGACTTTGTTGACGGCAAGAGCGCCAAGTGGGACTTGAAGACGCAGTTGGAGGTCTTAGAGGAGTATTACCCGGCTAGCAATCCCCCTCCCGGCAAGGAGTATCTGGCGGCTGAAGACCAAGAGGAGGATGTTAGCTCTCCGAACAAGGAGAAGGGTCAAGACGATGATGATGGGGGCCCAACCAGCAAGGAAGGAGATGGCGAGAAGACCATGGACAAGGAGGAGCCTTCGACCCCAGCTGATGGACAGTAGGCCCTAGCCGTGCTTCTCTCTGACTTCTGTTTTGATGAACTTTAAGCAGTACATTGTTTTTGTTTTTGTTGTGTGATCTGTTTGAAGACTTGGTAACTCTTTGGCCTGGGGCCTAAAACTCTTATGGCGTCTACTTTGAATGGTTTTGACGTCCCGTGAATGGCACAACATTATATTTGCTTGCTTATCTGTCTGTGTTTGGAAATAAATTTTGCGTAGTACATTAGTATAGGTAGATTCTTGGAGAATCTCCATGAATTTGTTGCCCGCGAATGGGGTACGCGTTAGGTTTTAGCGTTTTAAGAGGGAATTTTGGTGCTCCTCTTTTTAGCGAGTTGTTGTGAATCTCGTGTGGATTTACATTTCGTGTTTTGGGTGTTAATTTTCTGCAAAGGGCCGTGCATAGTTAGTTATGATTAGGCTTCCTTTGGCCATTGCCAAGGGTCATTAGAAATTGACGCGTTTCTGGAAAATGGATCCTTAAGTTTAGAACTTAGGATGTGGGTGTCATCGCGGCGTCCCGCACATATGGCCATTTTGGGTTATATGCTATATCTTTCCCCTTCCCGTACTAATCGGATGTTTTGTTGATCGGACTTAGATAGGGGGTAACCATCTTATGGGTTACTTCGTCGACGTTGTATTCGTGACGACCTCGTCGTTTTTAGACGGTATAACCATGTGTCTTAACAGTGGTGTTTTGAATTCGACGCGTTTCATGTTGTATGCAACGTTGATTAGCGAATGCTTGCGTTTATAAGCAATAAGAGAGTGTGCAATGATGGGAGAATATTTTCTCGCAAATCATTTCGTAAAAATGTGTGAAATAAACCTTATGAACTGGGAATTTTTGAAAACTTTGTTCGACAGTGTGGGCAAGTGCCCTGAGTCGTTTATTCGAAAAAGCCAAAAATAGCCTAAAGATTCTCTAAGCTAAAGCTATGAAATGTCCAGAGATAAAATATGATAATGGATCAGTTTAGAAGTAATACTTTTTTAGATGGGTTGCGTTCCAGCTTCGTGGAACCGCCTTTCCATCCTTGGATTCTAGCTGGTAAGCTCCGTTCCCCGCGACTTTGGTGATTTTGTACGGCCCCTCCCAATTGGGTGCTAATTTGCCACCGTTTGCTTCCGCGGTGTTCTGGAAAACCTTTCGCAACACCCAGTCTCCAAGCTGAAAACTCTTTACTCGAACGTTTTTGTTGTAGCTTCTAGCCACTTGCTGTTGGTACTTCGCGATCCGAGCATGGCAGCCTCCCTGAGTTCCTGGATAGTGTACAGATTTGCTTCTAGCTCATGCTTGTTGCTATCTGGGGTAGCGAGTCCATACCTTGCGGTTGGGACTAAGATCTCGACAGGGATAACGGCCTCGCAACCGTGTACCAGTGAGAACGGGGTTTGTCCGGTGGCCCCCTTCGGTGTAGTGCGATCAGCCCAGAGTACGTAGGGTAACTCCTCGGCCCATTTCCCTTTGCATTTTAGCAACCGTTTCTTCAGGTTGTTAATGATGACCTTGTTGCTAGCTTCGGCCTGTCCGTTGGCTTGAGGGTACCTGGGGGTGGACATGACTAAGTCAATGTTCCATTCCTTGCAGAAGTCGCGCATCTTCATGCTTATGAATTGTGACCCATTGTCGCAAGTGATCTCCGCAGGAACCCCAAATCTGCTCAGGATGTTGCGCATGATGAACGAGATTACTTGCTTATCTTTGATTTCCCGAAAGGCTTCAGCTTCGATCCACTTAGAGAAGTAGTCTGTCATGGCGAGGAAAAACACCTTTTGCCCCGTAGAAGGGGGTAGCTTGCCGACGATGTCCATCCCCCACCGCATAAATGGCCAGGGAGTGATAGATGGGTGGAGAATTTCTGGTGGTTGATGTGGGGCTGGTGCGTGCCGTTGGCATGCTTCGCACGACTAAGCGTATTCGGTGGCATCTTGGCGAATGGTTGGCCAATACCACCCCTGCCTAAGGATCTTGTTAGCAAGACTGTGACCCTCAATATGATTACCTCAATCTCCGCTGTGTACATCACGCATGATTTTCTCAGCCTCTACCTTTTCTACGCACCGCTGTAGGAAGCCTGTGGCAGACTTGTGGAAGAGGATCCCATCTAAGATGGCGAATCGCGTTGCTTTCGACCTTAAGGCTTTGGCTTCGATCTTGTCCTTGGGTATTTTACCGTGTATGAACCAATAAAGATATGGCTTGGTCCAGTGGTCGCCCAAACTGACCCCGGGACTGGCGGGTGCTTGGAGAATATCTAGGGTGAGTTGCTCTGGTGGTGGTTCAGCAGCCTGCGTCGCCGATGTTTCGGTTATAGCCGACTGTAATAAGTGGACTATTGGTATATTATCATACTCCCTGGGGTCTAGGGTTGAACCCAAACCGGCTAGGGCATCGGCCGGAGCGTTTTGATCCCGAGGAATTTGCTCAAATTGTATTTGTTCGAAACTCTCGGATAGTGTTTTAACCACATTGAGGTAGCTAGCCATCCTGTCATCTTTGGCATCGAAAATGCCCAAAATTTGATTGATGATGAGTAAGGAATTAGCGCGTACCTTGATTTTCTTGATGGACAAGTCCCTAGCCAATTCCATCCCAAAGATGAGGGCTTCATACTCCGACTCGTTGTTGGTGGCCTCAAAGTTGCATCTGACTGCCTGAGCTATCCTTTCCCCTTTTGCCGACTTTATCATGACGCCTAGGCCGGCTCGCCTTGCGTTTGAGGCTCCATCGGTGTTTAGTATCCATTCCTCCTGAGGTTCGTCGAGGGACGAGGCCAAGACTTCCTCTTTAGCGCTTTCCTCAAGAGTTGTGATAAAGTCGGCAACGAAGTCAGCTAATACTTGTGACTTGATTGCTCTTCGAGGTTCGTATCTGATGTCATATCCACTTAGGTGGATCACCCATTTTGCCATTCTTCTTGAGAATTCTGGCTTTTGCATGATCTGTCGGAGTGGGTAATTCGTCAGGACGATGATGGTGTGTGACTCGAAGTATGGTCGGAGTTTGTTTGAGCACATCACAACCGCCAGGACCAGTTTCTCCGTCGGGGAATAGCGTGTCTCGGCGGACACCATCGTTCTGCTGACGAAATAAACTGGCACTTGTTGGCCGTCTTCCTCTTTGACAAGGACTCCGCTGAGGGCGCTGTCCGATACGGCTAAGTAGAGGTGTAATACCTCCCCTGGGGTCGGTTTAGCCAGCAACAGGGGGTTGGAAACTCTTGTTTTTCCTTTGGGCGCTGTCCGATACGGCTAAGTATTCCTTTAGCTCTTGGAAGGCGGCCTCGTGTTTTTCCGTCCACTGGAAACTCTTGTTCTTCTTTAGCACCTCGTAGAATAGTCGGCATTTATCTAAGGATTTGGAGATAAACCGATTAAGTGCCGCTAACTTGCCAGTCAGCTTTTGAACGTCCTTTACGCTTCGGGGGGATTTCAGGGAAGCAATCGCCCGAACATGGTTTGGGCTAGCCTCAATCCCCCACTTGGTTACCACATGCCCTAGAAAAATCCCAAACTGCACCCCGAAGATGCACTTTTGGGGATTCAACTTTATGTTGTATTCTTCGAGGATTCTGAATGCTTCTTCAAAGTGCCCCCTATGTAGGGAAGCGCTTGTGCTTTTCACCACCATATCGTCAATGTATACCTCCATTGTCTTGCCGATATGATCACGGAACATTCGATTGACTAATCATTGGTAAGTGGCCCCGACGTTTCTCAAGCCGAAGGGCATTACACGGTAGCAATACGTTCCTTGTCCTGTGATGAAGGAGGTCTTCTCTTGATCTCCCGGTTCCATCTGGATTTGGTGATAACCGCTGAATGCATCCTTGAAGGTAAGGAGTTCGTGACCCGCGGTTGCATCCACCATTGTATCGATGTGAGGGAGAGGGAAAGAATCTTTAGGGCAAGCTTTGTTGAGGACGGTGAAGTCCACGCAAACCCTCCACTTCCCGTTTTTCTTGGGCACCACGACTACGTTAGCTAGCCAATCGGGGTACTTTACCTCTCTGATCTTACCGGTATCTAGTAACTTTTTGACCTCTTCGTCGACCGCTTGTATTCGCTCTGGGGCAAATCTTCGTCTCTTTTGCTTGACTGGAGGGTGCGTAGGATCTACGTTGAGTTTGTGTGTAATGATGGAAGGGTCTATTCCAGTCATGTCTTCGTGACTCCAAGCGAAACAACTCTTGTGATTTTTCAGGAAAGTGACCAATTCTTCTCTGATTAAGGGTTCTAGATTTTCTCCGATCTTGACAACTTTCCCCTCTTCTAGGGTCACCTCCTCCTCTTTTTCTCCATCTTCAGTTCGCGCCGGCGGAGGGGTGACGTTCTGTAATTGCTATGCTTCGGGTCTCAGAGTGGTTGGCTTGAGGGCTGCCTTGTAACACTCTCTAGCCAACCTTTGGTCCCCGCAAATTTCTTCTATTCCCCATGGTGTCGGGAATTTCACCGTTTGGTGGTAAGTGGAAGCTACGACTTTCATGTCATGTAACCAAGGTCGTCCCAAGATTACGTTGTAGCATGAAGGGTAGTCCATCACAAGGAAATTGACTTGCATATTTATACCCTTGGCGAAGGTTGGGATTGCAATGTCGCCCACGGTGTGTTTGACTTCGCCGCTGAACCCCACTAAAGGCACCGGGTGTTTATGGATGTCGTTTTCAGACAAACCCATCTCTTTCAAGGCAGTTAGGGTCATGAGATTTGTGGAGCTTCCTGTATCAATCAATACCCTTTTCATCAACACGTTCCCGATGTGTAGGGATATCACAAGACCGTCATGATGCGGCTCGGAAGTGTTCTCTGCATCGGTGTCGTCAAACACGATGTCTTGTCCTGGAGATTCTCTGGCGCGGTGCCTTGATGATTGAGGTCTGCCAAAGCTGCTTTCCCTTGCGTGGCGCTTTGCAGCTGAGTATGATAACCCACAAATGCTTGATCCCCCGGATATCACGTTAACCACCTTGTCAGGAGTTGGAGGATTTCGCCTTTCTTGGTGCTCAGACTGAAGATTCTCTAGCAAATCTTTGGGTACTCGAGCGTCTGGAGCTACGTCTCTTATTCTTCCCTTCGCGACTAAGCGGGCCAATTCTTTCCGGAGCATCAGGCAATCACGAGTCCAGTGTCCATGATACTCGTGGTAGTCGCACCATTTGGACGTGTCTTTCCCCGAGCGGGGGACTTTGTCCCTCCTAGGCCACCTCACAATTTCTTCTTGTTTCGCTATGTTCCGGAGCAGCTTTTCCGTGGATATGTTAAGTTTGAAGGAGTCGAGTGAGGGTGGCATGGGCTCTCGTTCTTTATCATCCATTGATTGTGTCTTGGTCACATGGACCTGCCCTGAGGTAGGCCGTGAGTAAGGATGAGCACGGCGGTCCCTCCTTTGGTCTGTTGAGTTTCGACGACTGTCAACGGGACCCCTTCTCTCAGTTTTTTCCGTTTCTGAAGACCTCTTCCTCAGGGACCTATCTTCCTCTAACCGGACGTGCGCCAGGGCTCTAGCTTGCACCTCTTCAAAGGTAGTGCAAGGGTGTTTAGTCAGTTCCTTGTACAGGCCATCATCGGGGGTGACCCCTTGTCTGAATGCTTCCACCGCGTCATCACGTCGCAAGATGGGATGGAGATCTTTTCGCGATTGAAGCGATCTAAGAATTCTCTGGTAGTTTCCTGGCACCGTTGGCGGATTCGGTAGAGGTCGCTGGATTGCTTCTCGAATTTGCGGCTCGCAAATTGAGACCGGAATGTGTCCGAGAGATCCGCGAAGGACTTAATGCTCCCGCGTGGGAGGTTGATGAACCAGGTGAGGGCCGACCTCGTTAAGGTTGTGCCGAACCCTTTGCACATCACTGCCTCTTTTGAGTGGGACGTGACCGCACTCGTCATCATCTTTTGTTTGTATACAGCCACGCGCTCGTTAGGGTCCGTAGTTCCATTGTACGTGGGCATGCTAGGCACTGAGAACTTTTTTGGAATCTCCACTCGGGCGATTCGACGAGAAAACGGATATTCGTCAAACCCGTCGGGTGCTTCGGGCTCTAAAGGTTAGAAACCTTAGCTTCCCCTCCGGAGTTGGTCAGCGATGACGCTTATTTGTTTGGTCACCTTTCTCCGGATGGCTGCGTCTAAATCAATTGGCTCGCGCCGTTCGGGATCTTCCCCATCGGTGCCATCATCTTCGATCCAGACTTCTTGAGATGGCACTCGGCGTTGGTTAGCCGCTGACCGGAGATTGATTGGAGGATTATTGTCGTGGAAGACTTCCTCACGGCGGATTCGGCCCATGGGCTCCAGAGTCGCGTCTCGTTGTGCGGGCGCCTTGTCTCGGGGGTCTGGGTCTGCACCCTTTCCGGAAGTTCCTTCTCCAGCGTTGAAATCTAGCCTCCTTACTATTCCGTTAGTGCGTCGGGTGACGCGGAGGGAACGACGTCCCGTATCCAAGACCTCGTATTGTTGTTTGAGTTGGCTGTTTTCAAAAGTGAGGCGTTCGACATGAGCGTCATAAAAGCTTTTTTGGTCGCTCAACGCCTTTTGGAGAAATTCCATGCGTTGTCTGAGATCTGTCATCTCCTCTTCCTACGACCGGACGCCTTGGTTTTCGCGGTTTTGATTGTCCTCGGTAACGGGAGTTTTAGGGCTTTCATCACCGTTTCCAGACATCGTGTTCCTTGATCCGGAAAGAAATAGAATGGTGATTCTTCTGATGGTTGTATCGATCACTGCCCCACGGTGGGCGCCAAATTGTTTGAGCCAAAATTTACCAAAGGTAGAACCTTGGCCTAAATCGGGCCTTGATCAAATAAACCGAGAAGAATTCGAACAAAAGTTTGTTCTTATTGATGTAGAGATCACAAGAAGTTATGTGTATGGATCGTGCTTTGCCCCTAAGGATTACATCGATTTATATAGCCCCTTAGGGTATATCTTATCTCAACTAAAGATATGATTTTATCTCTAACTAACAAATCTTGGCTTATTCCTATCTTATAACGGATACAATCTTAAGAGGAATCTATCTTGTAACAAATATATCTCGGATCCTCTTTCCTCCAACCGACTTAACCACCCCAAAGATCTTCCGTAGTTCTAGATGCGTTGGAGATTTCCTGACTATGGGCTGACGCTTCCCTGCCTAAAATCTGGGTCCAACAAACACGTCTTCCAAAGCTACCTTCGTTTCCTCTTTCCTTCCTTTCTTTTCTATCCTTCTATGGTCTTCAAGCTTGAACTTCTTTAGTCTTCTTCCTAAAACCTGATATTTCCATAGAAGACAGAAATACCAGCCGAACAGAACCGGGAAGAAGCAAGGGTATTAGTCTTCCAAGAGACTAAGCAAATAGGAGAATGTGCTTTGGTTCAAAAAGACAACGCCAAAACGTATTAATACCATAACCCGAATTCAAATGGGTAAAGGTATAATAGTCCAAAGGACTATTAAGGACGACAATACTCTGAATAGGTGGCAAACTGATCAAAAGGCTTTCTTGGAAAATAGGAAACCACCACAAGTAGTTTCTATGAAAGAGAATGTGTTTGGATATTTGTTGGGAATATTATAAACAAGCATTTACTTTCAAAAGGTGTGTCCATCGACTAATCAATTCCATAACCACCCTCACGTTGGACATCTCCAGAGTGAGAAATGGAAACTTTCATAGCGAGGAGCCAGAGTGGAAAGCACCCTGCAGATTATCATTACTATGCCCGAGGTTCTAGTCTTTTATTAGTCATAAAACCTTGCATTACAGTTATAGATTTTTAAATGTCGATGCTCAACCAATGAGACTTATACCGAAAAAAGCAAGGGATCAAATCCCAAAGCACTCACAAGTACTTCACTTCCTCACGCTTGGTTGAGAAAGTACGTCATGAGCAATATCAGGAGAAGATACCAAAGTATACCACCCGATACAATTATGAAGAGACTCTCAGAGCATATCCCCGAGATCCCTAGTTCTAAAACCTATCCACAACAAAGAGATCCCAAAAGAGACTCTTGAGCACATAAGAGCACAATCAACGACCCTAAATAGTACTAGTAGTACGAATAATAAGAAATAATGAACAGTCGTTAAATCTAAGCAGTAAATAAACCTAATTCATTTATTTAGCAAACAAGTATTCCCAACATAGAGATGATAACGGAACACAGGTTCCTAATTATCGATTATTCCAAAAAATAATGATATCTAAAACAAAGTTTAAAGATATCGAGTTCAGAAAAGGGTGAACTACCCACTTGCCTTGAAAAGCGAGCTTAGAACTGATCAATGCAATTAAGTTAAATCTTTATAGCTTTCCTGGTAAGAATAAATATTATACCAATCAAAAAGACATTTTCGAATAAACTTCCTAATTGTTTATTCATTTTTTTAATGTCTTGTGCAAGTTCACGGTCATCATCATTAACTTCCTCATCAACCTCAACGCTCTCTTCATTTTCAACATCATGGTCATCAACATCTCGAGCTACCCCTTCAAGCAAGCTGACAATTTGTACCGAGTTAGCAACCGGCTCTTCAACAACAATACTACCTTGCATCCCCTCGGTTATCCTCTCTCTTAGCTCATTCGAACACTTAGCACAAGCCTCGCCCTTCTCTTTTCCACCACTATGGGGACCGGCCCCTAGCAATCCACCCTCTTTATTTCCCACATTTCCACCCAAGCCCTCATTGCCCATGGTTAGGGCCTTTTGCTTGGTGGCCTCTTTAGCTTTCCATATTTTCTCCCTAGGATTAGCTTGCCTCTTATTACAATACGCCGAAGTATGGCCAAAGAGTTTGCAAACACTACACCTCCATGGCATCCACTTAAACTCAAGCTTATATAAGAAATTCTTGCCACACTTAGACTTCAACTTAACCTCCTTCTAGTTGGCCTCCTCGGTGGCGATTTCCACAAGTAGATGAGCATACAAGATTCTTTCAACTCTTGAAGTCATCTTATCAATACAAACCGGGTTGCCTATCATGTTTCCCATCACATTGAGCAAGTGCTTTGATGAGAGAACAATTGGGTCAATGTCTAGAATTTTCATCCAAACCGGAATTGAGACAAAGCTCGCCCAATCTATGGCCATACCCATCTTCCATTCCTTCAAGATAAGGGGTTTGTTGTTGTTAATCATCCAAGGCCCATTCTCCAACACCCATGCCCTATCCTCCATAGAAGCAAATTTAAAGGTAAAGACCCCATTCTCCTTGACATAATTATTAGGAGAGGAAACCTCCCAATTCACCTTTGTAAAGTGAGACAAAGCACCCAAAGTAGGTCTTGCACCAACAAAAAAGCCAATCAAAGTAGCCTTCCACTCCTCTTGTTCTTTTGCAACTTCTTCCAAGTCAAATTCATAAATCTCCTTGCTCTTGAGAGGAACATAATTCAAACTCTCACACTCTCGAATAGTTCGATTACCGGTAAGGATTTCTTTGAATGAAGGTGGTTTGGGCATTAATGGGTTCCCTCCACTTTTCCATGGAGCTTTGCTTGACTCCCCCTATAGAAGCTTGGGGAAAGTCGATCAAAAACCGAACATGGAGGTTGGTTGGGCACTTTTGAGAGAGATGGTATTGGTTGGACCAAAAAGGAATGAAGACCACCCTTTTTTCCAAAAGCATGGTTACTAGAAATAGGTATATTACCTTTCAACACATGTGAGGCCTTTGACTCCAATTGATCGTTGGATTTTGAATGAGGATGGACCAAAGAGGAATGGATTCCATCAACCTTTTCAAAAGCTAGCTCACAAGAAATAGGCAAGTTCCCTTTCAACACTTGTGACCCTTGTAGGTTGCTTTATGACCCCAGTGGCCTATGAACATTTTGTGAGGAGGCCTTGGATTGTGTTCCACCTTAATCTTCAACATTTTCACTACGGGGTCGCCACCCTCACCACCAACTGCACCACCTTGGTCATGGTTTCCGCCACCACCTTGACCCAAAATTTTAAAACCCGAATCAAGCCCTTTGCTCTTAGAAGAGAGATTCCTCTTGAAAGCTTCAACTTGGGCTTCAAGCTCCTCAAGAGTCCATGCTTCAAAATCAATCTTCTTACCCATTGGTGTAACCTCTTCTCTTGCCAAACTAGAATCTGGGCATTGCATGGCCATCGGCGAGGTCACGCCCCTAGCAACTTCACTATCAACCCTCTTTGGTCCCTTCTCCTTGCTCCAAGCTTCTACCTTTCCCAAGTCTCTTTCTTTGCCATGGCTAGACTTCAAATAAGTGCGCCTAAATCGATTGGCCCCCGACCTAGCCATTTGAACAAGAACCACCCCTAAACTAGGAATTTGAGCACTCACCTCACAACCCTTCATCCTCACGTACTTGATTCGGACCAAGTGGTTTCAACCAAGTTTAAACCTCACAAAGCACTGCCCCTTTCACTCAAGTGGTGGCGCCGCTAGATGAACCGCCAAGCTCTACCACAAACCGTATTTGACCCTCACCTCACACCCCTAGCTCCCTCTTTGGATTCGGCCGCCGGTCCTACCGAGTCAAGCCTCACCTAGTGTACTCCCGTTCGTCACTCACCCTAGTCCTAGCCCCGCCGGAGAAAGCCACCGCCGCCGCCAAGACCACCCTTGCCCTTTACTTAAGGAGAAAATCTAGAGAGAGGAGAGAGTTTCTCTCTCTATGTTATCTATTTTTCACAAACTATTTACTATCAAAGGTATAGGTATGTTTGGACTACAAGCTTATGCATTATAAATTTTGCATATACATTATAAGAGCATCCACAACTATGCTCCGCTACAGTGTCATGTACCCCTACTTTTTTCATTTTTTCTCTCTGCCACATCAGTTATGCACCCCATAATAATTTATTTCTACATCCATGCACCTCATGAACCCTTCTTTTCTCATTTTCAATACTTTTCTCTCTCTCCATATACAATTACAAGTATACCTGATGAAACCCGAAATAACGTCTCGCTAGAAGACAAGGGACGAGATTATTATATTCGATTGTGCAGACACTTGCTTCTTTATTTATGATTTTCTTACAGTGAGGTTACAAGCCAATGAGGCTGATAAACAATTGAAAGTTACACCCTGAACCTCCTACGAGTATTTGACATATCGATCCAACAGTGTTCGAGATCTCTTAATTGCTAAATGATTCTAACACCTAAGTATCACTTGGATGATCGGATGCGAGGACGATCCGAGAGCGTGGTGTAGGTGTCTTGCGAGATTGTGTAGCGAGGCCTTTGATGTGTACAGAGATTCTGTGTGACTTGAAGTCTTTTTGTGGACTTCACTTGTCTGTAGCGAGGTCTTTTGACGATGTTTCTATCACGTCGATCTTCAATGAGCAAGATAGTTCTTGAGTTCAAGATGTTTTTCGACCCCCTCTTCTTACGAGGTTCTTCTCTATTTATAGAGGATTGGGGAGTCGCATTTTGGCCAAGGTCCGATGTGGGACGCACGAGATTGGGGGCTTCTGATTGGTCCGAGGGTGAGGCAGCTGGTGATTGGTTCGGGGAAGCGGCATCAGTGAGTGGTCTGTGTGGGCGGGTGTCAGTAGAGTCGGTTACGAGGTTTAGGCCTCGCTCTGAGGTTTCGGGAGACCTCGCGGGAGTGGGAAATTTGTTTAAAATAAACGAGGGGTATGGGTGTGGGACCCAGAATCATCCTTGGAAGGCCCACCGGATCTGTTTGTTCCTCGTACCCCGAGCCCACTTCTTATTTTACTATTTTGATCATCATCACAACCCCATGGCCTGGGGATCTCGACCCGAGGGCCGCAGGGCATAAGTTTCTTGAGGTCGCGGGGTACAAGGTTCTAGAGGTTGGGAGAGCGCTTTACGAGGTGTGAGGCTCTAGAGATTGGGAGAGTGTTTCGCGAGGTTTGAGGTTCTAGAGGTTGGGTGATCGTTTTGCGAGGTTTTAGGTTCTAGAGGCTGGGTGAGCATTTTGCGAGGGGTGAGGTTCTGTACTTAGGTTTTTTTTCTTTCGTTTGCATGGGCGAAGCTTCTTGGGCCCGCTCTTCATACCCTGCTTAATGGGCCGTCCAGGTGGGATAGGCCCATTGAGCCTTTCGGGAGCGTGGGGAGGTCCAAGCCTGTTCTTTATAAGGGCGTATCTCACATGCCTCCTCTTCATCTTCTTTTCCACCATTTTCGCTCTTTCTCTATTCTCCCTTTCAGTTTCCCGTGAGCGGTTTTCGAGATGGTTTCCGACGAACCTCCGCTGCTCTTCAGTCGCGCCACCGCTCTTTCCATGTCGATTCTAAGCAAGTAAGTACTTCGACTCTCTTCTTCTCGTTCTTGGTGTTCTTCGTTTTTTCCTCCCGCCGCCCTCTGCTCTCGACGAGAGACGGGTGTTTCCCGGCGTTCTGTGCCGGTGTCACGGTGGCGAAATGGCGGTGTTGGGGTTGGGTGTGTCTCAGTGTGTTGCCCTTGTTGCCATTTTTCTTTGCTTTTTCCTGTTTTATTCGGCGCCTTAGTGGGCGACGGTTGTTTCTCGGCACTTCTCGCCAGTGCTGTGGCGGCGAGACGGTGGTGGTGAGGATGGCTCTTGTCTTGGTGCGGTGCCCCTGCCATTTCCTTCGCCGTCTCTTTTTGCTGTTTCTTTTTCTGGGTTTAGGTTTTGGTGAGCGACGGTGGTTTCTTGGTGCCTTTTTCGCCAGGGCCGTGGTGGTGGGACGGTGGGGCAAGGAAGAAGAATCACCTGCCGAACATCAAAATCACCACGGCCCCTTGGAACGTCGGGCCGTGGAAGAAGAATTGGTTTCTGGTTCGAGACCTCACCGGGAGGTATCTCAATTTTCCCACAGCGCCGTGCAACTTTGTCCGGTCCGTGGGTCTGCATAGGGTCCCCGAGCTTAAGGCGCTCAAAGCCCGATATGCTCCGGTGCGTCAGGCCCCGTACCAGAATTATCTAGCACAGGACCGGCTTGAGCGGGCCGACCTGAGCCTTGCCCTTCCGCCTCCCGAGGGCAAAGAGGGTACTTAATTTTGCTCTTGCTTGCCTTTGCTATTTACCTTTGTTTTTAGGCCGCGAGGTTCAAAAACCTCGCAAGTTTGTTTTGCTGTCATACCTCGCTACTCACTTTTCATCTAATTCGTTTTCATGCTTTTCTTTGACAGTGGATCTTTTTGGCGCTCTCACCACAAAGTCACAGGGAAAGAGACCTGTGACTTCTAGTTCTACGGCTCCGGTCCCCCGAGGTCCAAAGGGGATAGTTATCAAGGAGTCGACCTCGCTGGCGAGGCCGCCCACCTCGCAGCCGAAACCTACACCCCCGCCGCCGAAGACGTTCGGGGAGAAGACCGCCGTGGGAGGCCCGTCTAAAGGGGACGTCGCGAAGACGTCTTCCCAAGCCTCTCGAGGTTCCGGCCCCGGAGCCGAGCATAAGAGGAAAGGACGGAGTCTCCTCGTGGGGAGAAGAGAAAGAAGCACCGGGCGGACGACCAACGAGGTTCGTCGGGGAAGGAGATCATTCCCTCCTTTAACTTTGAGGGACGAGCTCTCGATGCCGCTGGTCCTTCGCCCGCCAAGTTTCATTGTCCCGGACCGCTTAGGGGTGCCCCGGTGAAGTGGGGCCGGGAGGAGTGGAAGGAGGAGGTCGCATGGGCCAACAACCTCACCGAGGTGGCCCTTGATGACGAGGTTGCCCGATACTCGGCCATGGTAAGTTCCGCTTTTATGAACTTTGCTTCTGTTTTGGGTTTCATGCCTTCTTTCTTAATTCTTTCTTTTTCCAAACACTTTTGTGAACTTGCAGCATACCTTCTTTGATAACTATAACCGTAACCGCATCAACCTCGCTCATGCGAGGATGTAAAAGATGGAGGCGGCGCTTAAAGCCCGCACAGAGGAGTGTGCGAAGCAAGCAAAGGAGCTTGATGCGGCCAAGAGGTGGGTTGAGGCCGCGGAGGTTGCGGCCAAGGACGAGGCCAAGACGGCGGCGAGGGCAAAGGAGGGAGAGGCTCGGGCGAAGGAGCGGGAGGGCAAGGCGAAAGAGGTGGCCGAGGCTTTACAGAGCGAGAATGAGGAGCTTCGGGGTAAGCTCTCCGCTGAGCACAAATTTTTCAAAGAGAGAGAGGCGGAGATTTCGAAGGTTGAGGAGGAGATTACCCGCTCAACGAGGAGGTGGAGGCGGCGGGTCCCAAGTACGTGGCTTCGGAGGAGTATCAAGCGGAGTTGGTGGAGAGTGTGAGGAAGATGTTCCACCAAGCCGTCCGCATGGGGGTCAGACAGGCGGTGGAGAAGTACGGGCATATTGATCCCCGCATTTCCTTCTTCATCCCCAACTATGAAGAGACTATGGGGGAGGAAACCGGGGTGGAGCCCGAGGGTGAATGCGAGTTCTTTCCCAACGAGGATGGGATTGTGGCGAGCGAGACGCCTCCTATGGCGGAGCTCGTTCAAGGAGGCCCGGAGGTCGTTGTTACGGGCCCCCAGCCTGCGGCTGATGCGCCAAGTTCCCAGTCGTCTGCCATCCCTGTCCCCGTCCTAGAAACTCCTGCGGGCCTTGATGCCGATGCACCAGAAACTCTCACGGACTCCGCCGACCCCGCCGCTGAAGCCCTAAAGAGCTAAAGGATGTTGCTGGTTTTGTAATAATTTTTTTTATTTTGTTCTGTTGGTGGCCCTGCGGGGTCTGTAATTAAAACATCTTGGCCCTTGTGGCCTTTACTTTATGTCACTTTTCTTATCTCATGACCGTTTGTGTTTCGTGCTTCAATTTATTCGTATATCCATCCAATCCATCCAACCCCATGGCTCGAGTGTCACAACTATTGCGGCACTTGGGCCACATCGGGTGTTTAATTCTGCACCGAGATCATGAGCTTTGCTCGGATCTTTATTAGATTATGGCGAGGTTGCGGGCCATGCTCGGACTTCGCACAATGATTATTATGCCGGGGTTATGAGCCTCGCTTAGGGGTGTACTAACTTTCAAGTGAGATTCTCCAAACCCAAGCGGGAAGCGAGGGGTGGACTTAACGAGATTCTCCAACCCCAAGCGGGAAGCGATGGGTGGACCTTAATTTTTAAACGAGATTCTCCAACCCCAAGCGGGAAGCAAGGGGTGGACTTAACGAGATTATCGAACCCCAAGCGGTAAGCGAGGGGTGTACTTAACGAGATTCTCCAACCCCAAGCGGGAAGCGAGGGGTGGACTTAACGAGATTCTCCAACCCCAAGCGGGAAGCGAGGGGTGGACTTAACGGGATTCTCCAACCCCAAGTGGGAAGCGAGGGGTGGACTTAACGAGACTCTCCAACCCCAAGCGGGAAGCGAGGGGTGGACTTAACGAGATTCTCCAACCCCAAGCGTGAAGCGAGGGGTGGACTTAACGAGATTCTCTAACCCCAAGCGGGAAGCGAGGGGTGGACTTAACGAGATTCTCCAACACCAAGAGGGAAGCGAGGGGTGGACTTAACGAGACTCTCCAACCCTAAGCGGGAAGCGAGGGGTGGACTTAACGAGATTCTCCAACCCCAAGCGGGAAGATTCTCCAACCCCAAGCGGGAAGCGAGGGGTGGACTTAACGAGATTCTCCAACCCCAAGAGGGAAGCGAGGGGTGGACTTAACGAGACTCTCCAACCCCAAGCGGGAAGCGAGGGGTGGACTTAACGAGATTCTCCAACCCCAAGCGGAAAGCGAGGGGTGGACTTAACGAGATTCTCCAACCCCAAGCGGGAAGCGAGGGGTGGACTTAACGAGACTCTCCAACCCCAAGCGGGAAGCGAGGAGTGGACTTAACGAGATTCTCCAACCCCAAGCGGGAAGCGAGGGGTGGACTTAACGAGATTCTCCAACCCCAAGCGGGAAGCGAGGGGTGAACTTAACGAGATTCTCCAACCCCAAGCGGGAAGCGAGGGGTGGACTTAACGAGATTCTCCATCGCCACGCGGGAAGCGAGGGGTGGACTTAACGAGATTCTCCAACCCCAAGCGGGAAGCGAGGGGTGGACTTAACGAGATTCTCCAACCCCAAGCGGGAAGCGAGGGGTGGACTTAACGAGATTCTCCAACCCCAAGCAGGAAGCGAGGGGTGGACTTAACGAGATTCTCCAACCCCAAGCGGGAAGCGAGGGGTGGACTTAACGAGACTCTCCAACCCCAAGCGGGAAGCGAGGGGTGGACCTTTAAACACGAGGTTTTCATTTTTAGGGGAGATGTTCGAAATTTTGCCATCCTTTATTCACAAAAACCTAAAAGAAACAACGAGGTTTAGAGAGTTTGCATATAGTATTTCTTGAGTCAGGCGACGTTCCATGTTTTGCTTAGAGTGCGTCCCTGGCTGTCTTTGAGCTTGAAAGCTCCGTGAGCGACTTCCTCGCCGAGGAGGTATGGCCCCTCCCAGTTAGGATCCAACTTGCCGCCTTCGGTACGCCTCAGAACGAGGTTACCTGTGACCAAGAGACGAGGTCTGACCTTCTTGTAATGATATATAGCCACACGTCGTTTGTATTCTCTAGAGCGTAGGTCAGCTACCTCGCGCAATTCGTCTCTGAACTGCAACTCGACCTTAAGGTTGGACTCGTTCTTGTTCTCGTCGAAGTTGAAAACCCTCGTTGATGGGACCAGAGTTTCCACGGGGACTAGCGCCTCTGCCCCGTAAGTTAGTGCGAAGGGTGTCTCGCTTGTTGCTCGACGCGCGGTCGTGCGATACGACCAGAGGACGAGTGGAAGTAGTTCTGCCCAGCGACCTTGCGCCATGCCTAGGCGCTTCTTTAGGTCGGTCAAGATGCGGGCATTGACATTTTCTACCTGGCCATTGGACTGGGGGTGGGCCACGGGGGAGAATTTGAGGGCTATGCCTAGTTCAGAGCAGAAAGTCCGAGTTTCTTCGCAGTCGAATTGGGGGCCATGATCAGTCATGATATTCATGGGAACGCCAAAACGACAAACGAGGTTATTCCATAGGAAGTCGCAGACCTTTGCCCCGGTGATTTTTGCCATGGCTTGCGCCTCGATCCACTTTGTGAAGTAATCGACGACGACCAAGATGTACTGTACTTGGCCGACGGATTGGGAAAGGGTCCGAGGATGTCCATTCCCCACATCGCGAATGGGCAGGGTGCGTGGATGGAGTGGAGACGGGAGGTCGGGATGTGCTGGAGGTTCCCGTGCTTCTGACATCCGTCGCATCTCTGGACATAGGCCTTCGCATCTTGTCGGAGAGTGAGCCAAAAGTATCCCAGATGGATGATCTTATGCGCCAAGGCCCGCCACCCCGGGTGGCCGCCACAGACTCCCTCATGTGCCTCGTAGAGGATGTGGTCCGTGAACTCGTGCGGTACGCATAGCAAGTTGGGCTCAGCGTAGCCTCGGCGGTAGAGTTGGCCACCGACGACGCAGTAGCGAGCCGCCTGCATTTTCAGCTTCCTGGCCAGCGCGGGGTCTTCTGGGAGGACATCGCTCTCCACATATCGCGTTATCGGGAACCTCCAATCCTCGGTTCTGTCGGAGAGGACCTCGCTGGTCACACTTCGCGAGAGTTTTCTCTCTACCATCCCGCGGTTCCCTACCTCCAAGGGAAGGGCAGATCCCAACCTTGCGAGAGCATCTGCCTTTGTGTTCGAGGCTCGCGGGATGGATTCTACCGCAAAAGTTTCTAGGCACGAAACCAAGGCCTTTACCATTTCTCGATAGGCAGGCAGGAATCCCGTCCTGGTGTCGTATTGGCCGTTGAGCTGACGTGCCACCAGCTCGGAATCTGTGTAGACCCTGATTTTACGGGCTCCGCTAAGGAGCGCCATCTCGATTCCGACGATCATGGCCTCGTACTCGGCATCGTTGTTGGTGGCCTCGAAGGCAAAGTTGAGGGCATACTTCGTCTTGATTGAGGGACCAACGAGGAATACACTGGCCCCGCCACCGGCATCACACCGTGATCCATCAACGAATACCTTCCACTCTTCCGAGCTTGCGTCGGTTTCGGGGAAGGTGACCTCCACCATGAAGTCGGCGAGGGCCTGCCCCTTCATCGCGGTTCTTGGGAGGTAGATGATGTCGAACTCGGAGAGCTCGATCGCCCACTTCGTCATACGCCCGGAGAGGGCGGGTTGATGGAGGATTTGTCAGAGCGGGAGGTCGGAGAGGGCTTGAATGGGGTGTGCATGGAAGTAAGGGCGTAGGCGCCTCGCGGCGGTCGCATCTGCCAGCGCCATCGTCTCTGCCGGGGAGTATCGCTGCTCCGGAGGTTGGAGCACGCGACTTACGAAGTATACTGGGTGCATGGCCTCTCTAGTAAGCACCACACTCACTGTCTCCGGGCTCTACGCGACGTATAGCTGCAGATCTTCGCATGCCAATGGGGGTCACAAAGTGGGGAGCTTTGACAAGAAGGTCTTTAATTCAGAGAAGGCGACCTCGAGCCCCTCATCCCAGACGAACTTGTCATTCTTCTTGAGAGCGGCAAAAAAGGAAAGGGATTTGTCCTCTAAACGGGAGCAAAACCTTCCTAGGTAGTTTACAGCGCCATTGAGCCGCTGTACCTCTGTTCGAGACCTCGTAGATCTCATTGGGAGGATTGACTCGACCTTGGCGGGGTTGACGTCGATCCCGTGCTCGCTGATCATGAAGCCCAAGAACTTCCCTGATGATACGCCGAAGACGCATTTCTTGGGATTCAGGCTGAGACGGTTGTGACTGAGGGTGGCGAAGACCTCAGTGAGGTCAACCAGATGTTCTTCGGGGCTTTTGCTTCGCAGGACGATGTCATCTACGTAAGCCGACACATTTCTCCCTAGATGGTTCTTGAAGACCCGGTCAATGAGGCGTTGGATTGTGGCCCCAGCGTTTTTAAGGCCAAAGGGCATGACCTTGTAGAAGTATGTTCCCCGTTGCGTGATGAAGGACGTCTCTTCCTCGTCACGCGAATTCATCGAGATATGATTGTATCCCGAGTACGCGTCGAGGAAGCTTAAGACCTCGTGACCTACAGTCGAATCAACGAGCTCGTCAATTGAGGGCAGGGGGTAGCTGTCCCTGGGACACGCCTTGTTGAGGTCTTTAAAGTCCACACACATCCGCCACTTGCCGCTGGCCTTTTTTACCAACACGATGTTGGACAACCACCTCGGATACTGGACCTCACGGATGAATTTCGCGGCCAACAGCTTTGCCACTTTGTTGTTGGCGGCGTTTCCCCTCTCTTCATTCATTTTCCTTCATCGCTGCACCACAAGGCGAGTGGCGACATCGACGTTTAGGGAGTGTTGGGCCAGTGTCCGAGGAACACCGCGGAGGTCCTTCGCGGTCCAGGCAAACACGTCGTGGGACTCGACAAGCAAGGCTTCTAGGGACGTTGCAGATATCCCGGTGAGACATTCCCCCAGGTAGATTTTCTCGTACTTGCTTTCAAAGGGGGTTATCACCCTTCTCTCCGCCTCGGGGGTGGGGATTGTGAAGTCTCAAACTTCGAGGTCGGCCTCGACGGAAGACTCCACCATTAATACTGGGCTCCTTTGTTTTGTCGAGGTCGCGTAGCAGACGCGGCCCTCTTCCTGGTTGCCCTTCACCTCTCCGAAACCGTCGTCGATGGGGAACTTCATTTTGAGGTGGTAAATGGAAACCACCGCCTGGAACTTCATCAAGGAGACCCTCCCGATGATTGCGTCGTAGGCCGAGGGCAGGTGTACCACCGTAAATTCTACCATCTCGGTTCTTGTTGTGGAGCCGGTGCCGAGCGTCATCCAAAGGTCTATTAGACCGACGACGTCGACCTCATTTCCCGAGAAGGAGGTGAGTTTCCCAGCGTAGGGCTTCAGGGACGTTGCGGAGATGCCTAATTGCTCGAAGGCGCCAAAGTACATGATGTCCACGGAGGAGCTCGTGTCCACCAGCACTCGCTTCACCATTTTCGAGCCTAGTTGAGCGTGCACTACCAGGGGGTCGGAGTGCGGCATGTGGAGTCCCTCGGCGTCCTCGGAGGTGAAAGCCAAACCTACGTGGGACCGCGAGGTCTGCGCCACGCTGTACACCGAGGGCTCGTGGTGGCTTGCCCCCGCGTATCTTTTTCTTTCTGCCTGGCTTGAACCCGCCAGCGAGGGTCCACCCGAGATGGTATGGATGTACCCGTCGGGTGCTGCGCTCTGCCCGGGGCGCATCTGCCCTGCGGGGGCAAGTTGTTCAACGTTGTTGGCCCGAGGCTGGACCGTACCTTGCTGTACGATGTTGACTCCCGACGCAGGGTTGGCATGCCCCCGTTCATTTGGGTTGTATGCGGGGCCGCCCTTGCCCTTGTAACCTCGCGGCTTTCCGCCAAAGCAGCTCCAACCCCCACTACCACTTCTGCGGTTGTTATAGCGGCTGTTGTTCCTGTTGTCATTGTTGTTGCTGTTGTTTCTGTTGTTGTTGCTGCTATTGTTTCTGTTGTTGTTGTTGTTGCTGTTGCTTTTGTAGTCGGCGCGTCGGTCACGGGTCTACGTCATGTATGCATCCCTTGCGGCCGACGCGACCATTTTCGCCTTTCCCTTAGCCTCGGTTACAACTTCCCTGTCGGTCCTTGGTCTCGAGCTCTGGTTGGCGGCATCCTCGGCATAAACCTGGTCCGTGATTCGGGCACACAGGCTATCATACGTAGTAGGGTTTTTAAGAAAAATGAAATTCTTGAAAGCCCTTCCGCACAGGTTGCCCATGAGGATGTCTCGCACCGATGCTTCATCGATGTGTGCGATTTCCGCGACCGTGGTGGTGAACCTTGTAAAGAAGGTGCCCAACATCTCGCTCTCCCCTTGCTCTATACCGCGGAGATCCCGCATGTTCTTCTTGCGCTTCCTCGAGCCGTTAAAGTGTGTGACAAAGGATTCACATAACTGGGAGAACGAGGCCACCGATTCCGTCTTGAGGCTGATCAACCATGTCATTGCTGCCTTGTCCAAGGTGGTCGGGAAGATACGACAGAAAATGTCGTCATTATAGGAGTTGACGTTCATTTGGATGGCGTAGTGTTTCACGTGGTTCTCGGGATTGGCGGTGCCGTCATAGAGACTCATTTGTGGCCAATGGAAACCCTTAGGCATAGGTGCCCCTTGGATCTCGGCCACAAAGGGGTTATGGTACCCGACCTCGACAGGTTGGCGGCGTGACTTCGACTTCGTTAAGGGGTGAGCAACACTTCCTGCTGTTTCGGACAACTCCGTGTCCCGTATCCTCGAACATCGCGAACGAGATCGAGAGATCTGCATGGGGTCCCAGGAAGGTCTCTCCGTTGTTGAGCCATTGGTCGATGTGTCCTGCCTTGGCATATGCCCGGAGACGTACGCCAATACGTATTCGGAGTGGGGTTGGCCCTGAGCGGGGATAGGGACGTATGGGGGGGGGGGGGCGAGACCTGGCTGGTATTGCCCGTAACCTGGGTAGGGATACGGGGCCGGCGGCGCACCACCTTGCTCATACCCTTGGACTGGGTAGGTGTTTTGTGGGGCGTTGTACGTCCAACCTGGGGGAACCACGAAAGGGCACCCTGGGGGCCCTATGGCCATCCACTGCGGAGTCTCGGGCATGTTATCGGGATGTTGGCGAAAGAAGTTGTTTGGGCAGGCCATTTTGAGAGGTTCGAAGCCAAGTTTTGCACTAATCGGGAAACTACTTAGGATGAAGAAGTTCCCACAGACGGCACCAGTGATGAAACCCGAAATAACGTCTCGCTAGAAGACAATGGACGAGATTATTATATTCGATTGTGCAAACACTTGCTTCTTTATTTATGATTTTCTTACAATGAGGTTACAAACCAACGAGGCTGATAAACAATTGAAAGTTACACCCTGAACCTCCTACGAGTATTCGAGATCTCGATCCAACAGTGTTCGAGATCTCCTAATTGCTAAATGATTCTAACACCTAAGTATCACTTGGATGATCTGATGCGAGGACGATTTGAGAGCGTGGTGTAGGTGTCTTGCGAGATTGTGTAGCGAGGTCTTTGATGTGTACGGAGATTCTGTGTGACTTGAAGTCTTTTTGTGGACTTCACTTGTCTGTAGCGAGGTCTTTTGACGATGTTTCTATCACGTCGATCTTCAACGAGCAAGATGGTTCTTGAGTTCAAGATGTTTTTCGACCCCCTCTTTTTACGAGGTTCTTCTCTATTTATAGAGGATTGGGGAGTCGAGTTTTGGCCAAGGTCCGATGTGGGACGCACGAGATTGGGGGCTTCTGATTGGTCCGAGGGTGAGATAGCTGGTGATTGGTTCGGGGAAGCGGCATCAGTGAGTGGTCCGTGTGGGCGGGTGTCAGTAGAGTCGGTTACGAGGTTTAGGCCTCGCTCCGAGGTTTCGGGGGACCTCGCGGGAGTGGGAACTTTGTTTAAAATAAACGAGGGGTATGGGTGTGGGACCCAAATAAAATTATATCGCTAATTTAAAAAAATTATAGTCATAGTTTGAATATATAATTTTTTATATTAATATTTTATCTTTTTTTTAATTAAATATTTATGAAATGTCATCAGAAAAAAGAGAACTATAATTATTTTATCTTAATAATATATCTTCACTCTCAGCATTAAATTTAATTATTTATATTGATTGCAAAAATTATACATTGTATGAGCAATAAATTACTTATATTAAATTTTATATTGTATTTTTATTTGTTAATATCTTATTTATAATATCTATAAAATATCGAATCGTATTCGTACATGGTACGACAGATACAACTAGTTTAAATAAAGGGGCAATTTCCTATTTAATTGCCCCCTTCTGCCATGTGTTGCCCGTCGAATGAGCCACTCGCCCAATGCGAGCACGCCATGTGTCACTCTCATTTTATAATTTTTTGCCCAGAATGCATTAAAACTTCATGTTTTGGATATTACGGCAATGAAATGTGTCGTTTCGTTTGGTTGCACGCGCATGCACCGATCCACTTATTTTGTCTTTAAGATTCATAGTTTGCACCATTTTTTATGGGGACAAGCGATAGCCACTGTTAGACCCGGATTTTAGGTGACGAAGCGTTGAGCCATAGATAGAGAATCTCTGACGCATACAAGACTACGTAAGATCTTCGGGATCAGATAAGTCGGTTAGAGGAGAGAGGATTCAAGATATGTTTGTTACAAGATAGATTTTTCTCCAGGTTGTATTCATTATAAGATAGAAATACACCGAGATTTGTTAGTTAAGGATAAGATTGTATCTTTGATTAAGATAGGATATGCTCTAGAGGGCTATATAAGCCAATGTAACCCTTAGGGGAAAAGGACGCTTGGTTCATACAATTTCTTCTGATTTCTACATCAATAAAACACACACCTTCGTCTACATTCTTCTTAGTTCATTCGATCAAGGCCCGATCTAAGCCAAGGTTCTACCTTTGGTAAATTTTGGCTCAAACAATTTGGCGCCCACCGTGGGGCCGTGATCGATACAACCATCAGAAGAATCACCATTCTACTTCCTTCCGAATCAAGGAACACAATGTCTGAAAACGGCGAAGGAAGTCCTAAGACTCCGGTCGTCGGGGACGACCAAAATCTTGAAAACCAGGGCGCTCGGTCTCAGGAGGAGGAGATGACGGACCTCAGACAGCGCATGGAATTTCTCCAAAAGGCGTTGAGCGACCAGAAAAGCTTTTATGATGCACATGTAGAACGCCTCACCGCCGAAAACAGCCAACTCAAGCAACAATATGAGGTATTGGCTACGGGGCGTCGCTCCCTACGCGTCACCCGGCGCACTGACGGAGTAATAAGAAGGCTGGATTTCAACGTTGGAGAAGGAACTTCTGGAAAGGGTGCAAACCCGGACCCCCGAGACAAGGCACGCACAACGAGACGCGACACCGGAGCCCATGGGCCGAGCCCGCCATGAGGAAGTCTTCCACGACAATAATCCTCCATTCAATCTCCGGTCAGCGGCTAATCAACGCCGAGCGCCATCTCAAGAAGTCTGGATCGAAGATGATGGCACCGATGGGGAAGATCGAGAACGGCGCGAACCAATCGATTTAGACGCAGCCATCCGAAGAAAGGTGACCGAACAAATAAGCGTCATCGCTGACCAACTCCGGAGGGGAAACCAAGGTTTCCAACCTTTGGAGCCTGAAGCACCCGACGGGTTTGACGAATCTCCGTTCTCTCGTCGAATCGCTCGAGTAGAGGTTCCAAAAAAGTTCTCTGTACCGAGCATGCCCACGTACAACGGGACTACGGACCCTAACGAGCACGTGGCCATATACAAACAGAAGATGATGACGAGTGCGGTCCCATCCCATTCCAAAGAGGCGGTGATGTGCAAGGGTTTCGGCACAACCTTAACAGGTCCGGCGCTAACTTGGTTTATCAACCTCCCACGTGGGAGTATTAGGTCCTTCGCAGACCTCTCGGACACTTTTCGGTCTCAATTCGCCAGCAGCTGCAAATTTGAGAAGCAATCCAGCGACCTCTACCGGATCCGCCAACGGAACCAAGAAACTACCAGAGAATTCTTGGATCGCTTCAATCGTGAGAAGATCTCCATCCCATCTTGCGACGTGACGACCGCAGTGGAAGCATTCAGGCAAGGGGTCACCCCCGATGGCGGCCTGTACAAGGAACTAACTAAGCTCCCTTGTGCTACGTTCGAAGAAGTACAAGCCAGGGCTTTGGCACACGTCCGGTTGGAAGAAGATAGGTCCCTGAGGAAGAGATCTTCAGAGACGGAGAAAACCGAGAGAAAGGGACCCGTTGACAGCCGGCGAGGTTCAACAGATCAGAAGAGAGACCGCCGCGCCCATCCTTACTCACAGCCTACCTCAGGGCAGGTCAACGTGGCCAAGGCACGATGGACGAATGACAAGGAGTGAGAACCCATGCCGCCCTCACTCGACTCCTTCAAACTCAACATATCTACGGAAAAGCTGCTCCGGAACATGGCGAAACAAGGAGAACTCGTGAGGTGGCCAAGAAAACTCCCCACCCGGGGGGGGGACACGTCTAAGTGGTGCGATTACCACGAGTATCACGGACACTGGACGCAAGATTGCCTTATGCTCCAAAAAGAATTGGCCCACCTAGTCGCGGAAGGAAGGATAAAAGACGTAGCTCCAGATGCTCGAGTACCCAAAGGTTTGCTGGAGAATCTCCAACCCGAGCACCAAGAAAGGCGAAATCCTCCAACACCTGACAGAGTGGTCAATGTGATATCCGGAGGATCAAGCATCTGCGGACTATCATACTCGGCAGCAAAACGCCACGCAAGAGAAAGCAACTTCAATCGACCACCGTCATCAAGACACCGCGCCAGAGAATCTCCAGGACAAGCCATCGTGTTCGACGACAGCGATGCAGAAAACACCTCCGAACCACATCACGATGGTCTTGTAATATCCCTGCACATTGGGAACGTGTTGATGAAAAGGGTACTGATCGATACAGGAAGCTCCACGAATCTCATGACCCTAACCGCCCTGAAAGAGATGGGTTTGTCTTAAAACGACATTCATAAACACCCGGTGCCCTTAGTAAGATTCAGTGGTGAGGTCAAGCACACTGTGGGCGACATCGCCATCCCAACCTTCGCCAAAGGCATAAATATGCAAGTCAATTTCCTCGTAATGGACTGCCCTTCATGCTACAACGTAATCTTGGGACGACCATGGTTACACGATATGAAAGCAGTAACATCCACCTACCCCCAGACGGTGAAATTTCCAACACCATGGGGAATAGACGAAATTTGCGGGGACCAGAGGTTGGCTAGGGAGTGTTATAAGGCAGTCCTCAAGCCAACCACTCTGAGACCTGATGCATAGCAATTACAGAACGTCACTCCTCCGCCGAAACGAACTGAAGACGGAGAAAAAGCGAAGGAGGTGACCTTAGAGGAAGGAAAGGTCGTCAAGATCGGGGAAAATCTGGAGCCACTAGTCAGAGAAGAATTGGTAACATTCCTGGAAAGTCACAAGAGCTGCTTCGCTTGGAGTCACGAAGACATGACTGGAATAGACCCTTCCATCATCACACACAAGCTCAACATAGATCATGAACATCCTCCAGTCAGGCAAAAGAGACGAAAGTTCGCCCCGGAACGAATACAAGCGGTCGATGAAGAGGTCAAAAAATTACTAGACACCGGAAAAATCAGAGAAGTGAAGTACCCCGACTGGCTAGCTAACGTAATCGTGGTGCCTAAGAAGAACGGAAAGTGGAGGGTTTGCGTGGATTTCACCGACCTCAACAAAGCCTGCCCCAAGGATTCTTTCCCTCTTCCCCACATAGACTCAATGGTGGACGCAACCGCGGGTCACGAACTACTTACCTTCATGGATGCATTCAGCGGTTATCACCAGATCCAGATGGAGCCTGTAGACCAAGAGAAAACCTCCTTCATCACAGGGCAGGGAACGTATTTCTATCGCGTAATGCCCTTTGGTTTGAGAAACGCCGGGGCTACTTACCAAAGATTAGTCAACCGGATGTTTCGCGACCACATTGGCAAAACAATGGAGGTGTATATCGGCGATATGGTGGTAAAAAGTACAAGCGCTTCCCTACATAAGGGGCACTTAGAAGAAGCGTTCAAGGTCCTCGAGGAATACAACATGAAGCTAAATCCCCAAAAGTGCATCTTCGGGGTACAATCTGGGACTTTTTTGGGGCATGTAGTAACCAAGCAAGGGATTGAGGCCAGTCCAAACCAAGTGCGGGCAATTGCTTCCCTGAAATCCCCTCGAAGCGTGAAAGACGTGAAAAAGCTAACCGGCATGATAGCTGCACTCAATCGGTTCATCTCCAAATCCTCAGATAAGTGTCGACTATTTTACGAAGTACTAAAGAAGAACAAGAGTTTCCAGTGGACGGAAAAACACGAGGCCGCCTTCCAAGAGGTGAAGGGCTACTTCGCCAATCCCCTACTACTTGCTAAACCAACTCCGGGGGAGGTGCTACACCTCTACTTGGCTGTATCAGACCGCGCACTAAGTGGAGTCCTGGTCAAGGAAGAAGACGGCCAACAGGTTCCGGTCTATTTCGTGAGCAGAACGATGGTGTCCGCCGAAACGCGCTACTCTCCAATAGAAAAACTGGTCCTGGCGGTCGTGATGTGCTCGAATAAACTCCGACCATACTTTGAGTCACACACTATCATCATCCTGATGAATTACCCCCTCCGACAGATCATGCAGAAACCAGAATTTTCAGGAAGGATGGCAAAGTGGGCAATCCACCTAAGCGGGTACGACATCAGATATGAACCTCGAAAAGCAATCAAGTCACAAGTACTGGCCGACTTTGTTGCCGACTTCACCTCGACTCTTGAAGAAAGCGCCAAAGAGGAGGTCTTGACCTCATCCCTCGACGAACTTGAGGGAGAATGGATACTAAACACCGATGGAGCCTCAAACGCAAGTGGAGCAGGGCTCGATGTCGTGCTAAAGTCGGCAAGGGGGGAAACGATAGCTCAGGCGGTCAGATGCAACTTCGAAACTACTAACAATGAGTCGGAGTATGAAGCTCTCATCTTTGGGTTAGAATTGGCTAAAGACCTGTCCATCAAGAAAATCAAGGTACGCACTGACTCCTTACTCATCATCAATCAGATCCTAGGCATTTTCGATGCCAAAGATGATAGGATGGCTAGCTACCTCAACGTGGTTAAAACACTATCCGAGAATTTCAAGCAAATACAATTCGAACAAATTCCTCGAGATCAGAATGCACCGGCCGATGCCTAGCCGGTCTAGGATCAACCCTAGACCCCAGGGATTATGATAATATACCATTGGTCCACTTATTACAATCGGCTATAACCGAAACGCCGGTGACACAGGCTGCTGAACCACCACCAGAGCAACTCGCCCCGGATATTCTCCAAGCATCCACCAGTCCAGGGGTCAGCTCAGGCGACCACTGGACCAAGCCATACCTTGATTGGTTCCTACACGGCGAGGTACCAAAGGACAAGATAGAAGCCAAAGCCTTAAAGTCAAAGGCAACGCAGTTCGCCATCTTAAAAGGGATCCTCTTCCACAAATCTGCGGCAGGCTTCCTACAGCGATGCATAGAAAAAGAAGAGGCTGAGAAAATCATGCGCGATGTGCACAACGGAGATTGCGGTAATCATACTGGGGGTCGCAGTCTTGCTAACAAAATCTTAAGGCAGGGGTGGTATTGGCCCACCATTCGCCAAGATGCCACCAAGTATGCTCAATCATGCGAGGGGTGCCAGCGGCACGCACCAGTCCCACATCAGCCGCCAGAGATTCTCCACCCATCCATCACCCCCTGGCCATTCATGCGATGGGGGATGGACATCGTCGGCAAGTTACCCCCGTCTACAGGGCAAAAGGTGTTTTTCCTCGCCATGACAGACTACTTTTCTAAATGGATCGAAGCTGAAGCCTTTCGGGAGATTAAAGACAAGCAAGTAATTTCATTCATCCAGCGCAACATCTTGAGCATATTTGGGGTCCCCGCGGAGATTACTTGCGACAATGGTTCACAATTTATAAGCAAGAAGATGCGGGACTTCTGCAAGCAGTGGAACATTGATTTAGTCTTGTCTACTCCCAGATACCCGCAAGCCAACGGACAGGCTGAGGCTAGCAACAAGGTGATCATCAATAACCTAAAGAAGCGGCTGATAAAATCCAAAAGAAAGTGGGCCGAGGAGTTACCCTACGTGCTCTGGGCCGATCACACCACCCTAAAGGGGGCCACCGGACAAACTCCATTCTCGTTGGTACATGGCTGCGAGGCTGTTATCCCAGCCGAAATCCTAGTCCCAACTGCAAGGTATGGACTCGCCACCTCAGAGAGCAACGGACGTGAGTTGGAAGCAGACCTGGATACTATTCAGGAACTCAGAGAGGCTGCCCATGCTCGAATCACAAGGTACCAGCAACAAGTAGCTAGGAGCTACAACAAAAATGTTCGGGTGAAGAGTTTCCTGCTTGGAGACTGGGTATTGCGAAAGGTTTTCCAGAATACTACAGAAGCAAATGCTGGCAAGTTGGGACCCACTTGGGAAGGGCCATACAAGATCACCAAAGTCGCAGGAAACGGTGCCTACCAGCTAGAATCCAAGGATGGAACAACAGTGCCACGAAGCTGGAACGCGACCCACCTAAAAAAGTATTACCTCTAAATTAATTCCTTATCATGGTTTATTCCTAGACATTTCTTAGCTCTAGCTTAGAGAATCTTTAGACAATTTTTGGCGAGGAAATAAACGACTCCAGGCACTTGCTCACACTGTCGGACAAAATTTCGAAATTCTTACCTCATCAATCATGTTTTTACACATTTTTTACATATTGATTTACGAGAAAATATTCTCCCATTCTTGCACACTCTCTTATTGCTCATAAACACAAATATGCGCCAATCAACGTTGCATACAACATGAAACGCGCCGAACGCAAAAAACCACTGTTGAAACACATGGTTATACCGTCTGAAAAGGACAAAGTCATCACGCACACAACGTTGATGAAGTAACCCATAAGATGGTTACCCATACGCTAATCAAAGTTACATACAACATGAGACGCGTCACATACACTAAATGCCACTGTTAAGACACATGGTAATACCGTCTAGAAATGGCGAAGTCTTCACGAATACAACGTCGACGAAGTAACCCATAAGTTGGTTACCCCCTATCTAATTCCGATTTAACGAAACATCCGATTAGTACGGGAAGGGGAAAGCTATAGCATAAAAGCCAGGCCATATACGCGGGACACCGCGATGACACTACATCCTAATCTAAGGATCCATTGCCCAAGAACGCGTCAACTCTTAACGACCCTTGGCAGTGGCCAAAGGCAGCCTAATCGTAACAAACTACGCACGGCCCCTTTGCAGAAAATTTAAGCACTCGACGCGCAAAACGTGATCGTACGCAGGACTCACAGTAAGTCGCTAACGAGAGGAGCACTAAAACTCCTTCTTAGAACGCTAAAACCTAACGTGTACCCCACTTGCGGGCAACACATTCATGGAAATTCTCCAAGAATCTCCCTATGCTAATATACTACGCAAATTCCCAAATACAGACAAACAAGCAAATAAAATAATGTTGCGCCATTCAAGGGGCGTCAAAACCATTCAAAATCAGACACCATATGAGTTTTAGGCCCCAGGCCATAAGATTACCAAAGTATCCTGACAATCATCCAGCAAAAACAGAAAAAAAAGAGTACTTCTAAAGATATCGAAGAGAGGCACATCAGGAGCTTACTGTCCGCCAGCGGGGGTCGAAGGTTCCTCCTTGTTCATGGCCTTCTCACCATCACCTTCCTTGTTGGACGGGCCCCCATCATCATAGTCTTGACATTTTTCCTTAAATCGGGGAGCTCACGTCGTCCTCCTGGTCTTCAGCCACCAGGTATTCTTTGCCAGGAGAGGGATGGTCGGCGGGGTAGTATTCCTCCAGGACCTCCAGCTGCGTCTTCAAGTCCCATTTGGCACTCTTCCCGTCAGCAAAGTCCTGCAGTAGCTCCACTTGAGATTTCATCGTGTAATATGCTGCTACGTTTACCACCACCTGGGAAAAACCTTCAATCTCCTTCTCTGCCTCCGACGCCTTCGCCTCAAGTGATGCCTTTTCAGCTTGAAGATCCTCTACCGACGATTGAAGTTGGCCCACCTTCTCGTCCAACGAAGCAACCAAATCCCTCGCCTGCTTCTCTTTTTCCTCCAACGCCCTCATTTCCTCCTGACAATGGACGTTAGTGGCCATCAGTTCTTGGAGGGCCTGCGAAATTAAAAGAGCAAGATAAATCAGGAAAAAGGCAGAAAAGCGTCAAAAAAAATGCCAAAGAAATGACAGCGAATATCTAAAGGCTCGGTTAAGCAAGCTTACCACTCTTAGCGTCGCACCCACGTGGCTGAACGCAGTGTCAGGGGTGAGGGCTTGGAAGTCCATCTTCATGTTCGGGAGCAAGATGTCCCCAAAAGTACTGAGGAGATTTTTTGGCTCCGCTTTCTTGGCAACTTGTGAGGTTGGAGAATCGTCGACCCTTTTCCGCTTCAACGAGAGAGATTTTTTGGTCTCGGAGATGGGAGGAGGAGACAAGGGAAGCCTGACTCCACCGGATCTCAGCCTTCGAACCATTGTTGCGGCAGAGGTATCCACGATAGCGCCTGGGGGAGTTTTTTAGCCACATTGAGAAAAGAAGACATGGAGTGACTTCTGTTTCAGTTTTGTCTTCGTCGGATCCTGGAGATTCTTCGTCTTCACCACTACCTGCTGGGTCAGGACAGATCTTCTTGGGCTTTCGCTTTTCAGGCTTGATCTTTAGCAAGCGCCGACACACACCCGTATCCGTACTCTTGGAGTTGATTCCCACCGGTACTGCACAAGAAAGACAGATATGAAAACAGGAAGACCAGAATACGCAAAAAAGAGGTTTAATAAAGAAGATCAGATCGTCTTACGAGATGTGTTCCATTCATCTCGAAAGACGTCTTTCACTCCGTCATCAAGATCGCCTAAAGACGCTTTTTCGACAAAGAAGAATCGGGATTGCCCGCTCCGGGAGGAAATTTTCAGTTTGGGAATAAGGGGATTTATTGTGTCCCTAGCATGCAAAGTGATGCGACCCGCCCTCTGAGGAACGATTTTATATGCCAAGAGAAGTTCTCCCATGGTCATCTCCAAACCCCTCTCTGTGGCAAGCTCATCAATTCGAGCAAGGGTGCGCCAAGTGGTCGGAAGGATTTGGCATGGAGAAACTTTTAGGGTTTGAATGAATTCCCGAATGAAGGGGGAGAAAGGAAACTTTAAACCTAAAGAAAAGGGGTAATCGAGAAAGCAGATCCACCCTGGCCGAACCCAATCAATGAATTCGACAGTCGGGGCATGGAAACGGGTCCCCTCTGGAAAGCCACCGAAGGAGATCCAGTCGGCGATCTCCTCCGACGTCATATCGCAGTGGTGAAGATCTTGGGGACCCAAGGATGAAGAAGAAGCGAAAGTCGGAGTTTTGGCCATGGAGATTGAAGCAGAAAAAAGCTATAAACGAGGAAGAAGAAGTGTTACCTGAGAAGACGAAAGCAGGGATTGAGAAGGAAAGAAGGTGTGGGCTAGATAATGATGTAAACAACAAAGAGCCTCTTGGGTCATTAAAGAGAAACGGCAGAAGCAGATCCGTCTTCCAAGGCGATCCCTGAAACGTCCTATCAAGCTTAAATGCAATTTTCAAAATTTAAATTTAAATTTTAAAATTGCATTTAGGGGTATTGTTAGACCCGGATTTTAGGCGACGAAGCGTTGAGCCATAGATAGAGAATCTCTGATGCATACAGGACTACGGAAGATCTTCGGGATCAGATAAGTCGGTTAGAGGAGAGAGGATTCGAGATATGTTTGTTACAAGATAGATTTTTCTCCAGGTTGTATTCATTATAAGATAGAAATACACCGAGATTTGTTAGTTAAGGATAAGATTGTATCTTTGATTAAGATAGGATATGCTCTAGAGGGCTATATAAGCCAATGTAACCCTTAGGGGAAAAGGACGCTTGATTCATACAATTTCTTCTGATTTCTACATCAATAAAACACACACCTTCGTCTACATTCTTCTTAGTTCATTCGATCAAGGCCCGATCTAAGCCAAGGTTCTACCTTTGGTAAATTTTGGCTCAAACAGCCACACCGCCCTTTCTTGTTGTGTATGAAAATCACTGTATAAGGCGTTAATAATCTTTCCACCCCCCCCCCCCCCCCCCACATGAACCCTAATCCGGTAAATGTTTGAATTTTTGTTTGAATCTGTTACGATTTTGCAATTACATGGTTGCTTGGTCTTCATATACTACCGGTGAATTTTGTATATAATGCGCTTGTGTTTTTTGCCTACCCTTGATATATTTTGCACTTGTGTTATTTGCCTACCCTTGATATATTTTAGGGGCTTTTGCTTTTTCACATGAAATAGATAGACTATTCAACCTTCAATTCGTTTTACAAATTAGAAAAAAAAAATTCTCTTTGCCTATTTTTTTTTATCCGGTAAGATATAGGATAGCTCAAGTACCACTTGGACTAGCCTAGAGCACCCTTAAACGGGTGAGAACTGATACAGTTCTAGAGAAATTAATGTTTTTGGTTTCCTCACCGGTGGGTGTCGAACCTGTGACCTCGGGGTTCTTCCCCCAAGGTCAAACCGGCCCGACTGGGCTCCTCACCCTATTTCTCTTTGCCTATTTGTATCTAGGGTCTTCTTAATTTGTCATCTTTTTTCATCTTTGATGGTACTAATTTTCTTATTTCTATAATAATTACTAATTTTTATGTGTTCTTGTAATAATTTCCTTAGATCACAAGTATGTATTTGTTGGTTAGTGTAACCAGTAGCGTAGCTAGGAATTTGACCTAAAGGGGGCTAAATTTCTCTGGGTCAAATCCGTGACTACAAAAAAAATATTCCTAGTAGAATCGATAGAGGTCACAAATTATTTTATTTTGTTTTATTTATTTATTTTTCCTAGTCAATTATATATAATATACACTGTATAGCTATAACAATATATATGAATTGTTAAAGGGTTGAGCATGGGTCAAGTCAAACCCAAATATTAAACCAAACCGACTGAATTGAACCAAAATCGATATCGTTTTGGTTTCGGTTTGAATTTTCCAAATTTCAATTTTAGTTCGGTTCTAATTTTCCAGAAAAGATAACCTTCGATCTATCTTAAACCAATAAAGCTAAAATAATTGAACTAATTATCTAAACATGCTCAAGTCAATTTTTTTTAAAAATTGATTTTTTTTTCAAAAAATCCAATGGGGGCTGTCCTAAGGTAGCTCCGCCCTTGAATATAACTACATGGCATCTCCAACGAAGAACATAACATCACCTCATAAAAAGATGGCATCTCCGAGTAAGACAAAATTTTCACCAAGTAAGAAGGTGATATCGCCTAACAAGCAGATGGGGAGATCAATTCCGATACCTCAACCATAAGAAGCATTATCACTTTATAGGAATCCATCACTAAACAAATCGAGGTTGACTCAAATTGGTGGGAGATGAAAATCAAGGTTCGTTATATTGTTTAGGAATTGTGGCTTATTGTAATCTATTGTGAGAACATGTTTAGTTCAGTTTATTGGTTTAAATAAACTAGTATATGTTCTATTTCACATAGTCATGTTTTCACCATGCAGGAGTGTCAAGATTATAAGAGGTTTCAGACAAGGGTGTACTGCCTGAATATTGAAAATTTATGGGAACAAATATTTGGTGATTCGTATGCCACAGGGGAGAATTGTGTTGCCTCGAGTATGGATGATCTATCGATTACACGTTCTGATCTTTCTTATGATGTGGGAAAGGAGTCATCTCAACCTGAACCCATGATAGAAGATTTGGAAAATAATTTGCAATATTTAAATGCAGATTATAATGTGGGGGTAGTACGTTTAGGTTCTATGCATATGCATTTGCGTAAAACAACTACACCATCTAATTCTACATCAAAGAGAATGTCAAAGGAGCCCTTAAGTACTACCCATGGGGGCAACATATTCCCTAAAATGTCTCGAGGTGCAACTACTATCCAGGATACTCTTTGGGAACTAAAAATAGAAGGTATGCGTGCTTATGATCTCGTTGCCAATGTATGCTCAACCCTTACATCTTCAACTAATGTGTCCGAAGATGCAGATCGATAAGCAAGTCCATGATGCATTTGAAATATTATATCAGATGGTGGAGGATGGGTTGCTTGATCCTAAGTCTGATATTTTTTTCTTTGCAACATGTAAGATCTTGGATAATAATGGAAGAAAAGGGTTCATGTATTTAAAATCAAACAATCATAGGTTGGCATGGTCGATGTCAGAGATGAAAAAGAACTAACCCTTCATACTAGTCGTATTTGATGCCGTAGCCTTCTATTTTATCTCGTGAGTTGAAGATCATTCTCATTAGGGACGACTTTCTCTATGCTTCAGCTATATATGTTATGAATTTTGGAATTGTTGAAGCCTATGTAGCATGAATTTTGCTAATTTGCGATGCTATTGGTCCATTTTGTATGTGCGTAAATGTTGTAAATTTGCATAACAAGGAGCCTACTTTATATATATAATAATGCATGTAGAATTTCATTGAGTCTATTATAGATCTATAAGAATTACATGAGTACCGAGAATGAAAGTGCTAAAACTAGGAAAATTGGTTGGTCAACGCACCTTCTGAGTTACGTAGTGTAAGAAATGCAAAGAATAGTTCATTGACTGATCCCTCATCAATCTTGTTTGAGCCAAAATTTACCAAAGGTAGAACCTTAGCTTAGATCGGGCCTTGATCGAATGAACTAAGAAGAATATAGACGAAGGTGTGTGTTTTATTGATGTAGAAATCAAAAGAAATTGTATGAATCAAGCGTCCTTTTCCTCTAAGGGTTACATTGGCTTATATAGCCCCCTCAAGGCATATCTTATCTTAAATAAAGATATAATCTTATCTCTAACTAACAAATCTTTGCTTATTTCTATCTTATAATGAATACAATCTGGAGAAGAATCTATCTTGTAACAAACATATCTCGGACCCTCTCTCCTCCAACCGACTTATCTGATCCCGAAAATCTTCCGTAGTCCTGTGTGCGTTGGAGATTCTCTGTCTATGGGTCGACGCGTCTTTGCCTAAAATCTGGGTCGAACAATACCTTGTAGCTGCAAGGCATTAGGCCTTCCCTGGTAATGGGCTACCTCCTTCTTGGATTATTTCTGGGTCCAACAATACCCCAATTTCATGTCTTCGATAGGATCCTTCATCATTTACAAGAGTTGTCCGCTGATATAAGAGATCGAGTTTCTGGCCAGCAGACGTTTACAGAACAGAAGTGTTTACTAGAGGCATAGACTCTATCGAAGTCGTTAGCTATAGACACGGACTTGACCGAAGCTACTTGCCGCCAACGTTGGTGTGATCGAAGTTGTGTAGCCTTGGGCGTTTAACTTGATGAAAACCGTGAGCGTTGGGCGTTAACCTGATCGAAGTCGCTAGTCCATAGCATGGACTCAAATCAAGTCACAAACCAGGAGCATACACTCGTTGTCGTGCAAAGGTGATGCTTGAGAAACTGGAGGTCTATGTTTCGGATTGAGAACCTATGTCTTGGAAGCTGTGTTCCGAAGCGACTCTTAAGGTAGTACACCCGGCTGGTTTTGTAGGTCTGCATCGGAGATTCTCCGCGTAAGAAAGCGAATACTCGATGAGTTATATTGTGCTCGGGAAGAGAAGCTGTGAGAAGCTATCAAAAAGGTGACCCAGTGTTTGGTCAACATGGTAATTAGCGTGGTTACTTAGTTTTTGATAAAGCCTCGCCTGGAGATTCTTCAAGACTTTGTTGATGAGAAGAACGATCGTTGGGACTTACTGGCATAGTAGGATACCTTTGTCAAGTACTACTCACTCGGTACCCCAGCATTAGGATCTTCTTTTCTGGTGGAAGACTGAATTACTGTTGACCGGTGGTGTTGAGAGTCGTTGAGCAACTCAATCGTTTTCATCGCCGTGCCTCCTTACTTCAGCATTCAGGGACTCATTCACCACATTTACGGACCTCACATTGGTCCATGCTCGTTGATTACGAGCCTGCTCAGCCAAGATCTCAATCTTCTTGAACCCCTGCGCGGGAGTTAAGTTCCCGTAACTGCTTCCACAAGATGCATTCACCAAGTGCTTGCCGGTGATGTCCATCTCCCATCGCATGAATGACCAGGGAGTGATGGATGGATGGAGAATCTCTGGTGGTTGATGTGGGACTGGTGCGTGCCGCTAGCACGCCTCGCATGATTGAGCATACTTGGTGGCATCTTGGCGAATGGTGGGCCAATACCACCCCTGCCTTAAGATTTTGTTAGCAAGACTGCGACCCCCAGTATGATTACCGCAATCTCCGCCGTGCACATCGCGCATGATTTTCTCAGCCTCTTCTTTTTCTACGCATCGCTGTAGGAAACCTGTCGCAGATTTGTGGAAGAGGATCCCTTTTAAGATGGCGAACCGCGTTGCCTTTGACTTTAAGGATTTGGCTTCTATCTTGTCCTTGGGTACTTCGCTGTGTAGGAACCAATCAAGGTATGGCTTGGTCCAGTGGCTGCCCGATTTGACCCCTGCACTGGTGGATGCTTGGAGAATATCCGGGGCGAGTTGCTCTGGTGGTGATTCAACGGCCTGCGTCGCCGATGTTACCGTTATAGCCGACTGTAGTAAGTGGACTAACAGTATATTATCATATTCCCTGGGGTCTGTTTGAAGACTTGGTAGTTTTTTGGCCCGGGGCCTAAAACCGTTGTGGTGTCCGTTTTGGATAGTTTTGACGCCCCGTGAATGGCACATTATAGTATTTGATATTACCTGTCTACATTAAAAAAAACAGTTTTGCATAATATGTTAGCATGGGTAGATTCCTGGAGAATCTCCCGGAACTTGTTGCCCGTGGATAGGGTACGCGTTGGAGTTTAGCGTTTCAAGAGGGAGTTTTGGTGCTCTTCTCATTAGCGACTTATCGTGAGTCTCGCGTTGGATCATGTTTTGCGCGTTGAGTGCTTCAGTTTTCTGCAAAGGGTCGTGCGTAGTTAGTTACGATTAGGCTACCTTTGGCCACTGCCAAGCGCGTTCTTGGGTAGTGGATCCTTAAATTAGGATGTAGTGTCATCGCGGCGTCCCGCGCATATGGTCTGGGTTATATGCTATAGCTTTCCCCTTCCCGTACTAATCGGATGTTTCGTTAAATCGGAATTAGATAGGGGGTAACCAACTTATGGGTTACTTCGTCGACGTTGTATTCGTGACGACTTCGCCATTTCTAGACGGTATTACCATGTGTCATAACAATGGTATTGTGTATTTGACGCGTTTCATGTCGTATGATTAGCGTGTGGATAACCATCTTATGGGTTACTTCATCAACGTTTGTATGCGTGATGACTTCGTCGTTTTCATACGGTATAACCATGTGTCATCACAGTGGTTTTTCTTTGACGCGTTTCATATCGTGTGATTAGCGTGTGTTTGCGTTTCTAAGCAATAAGAGAGTGTGCAAGATTGGGAGAATAATTTTCTCGCAAGTTATTATGCAAAGATGTGTGAAAACAAACTTGATGCACTAGGAATTTTTGAAAACTTTGTCCGACAGTGTGGGCAAGTGCCCCGAGTCGTTTATTGAAAAAGCCAAAAATTTGCCTAAAGATTCTCTAAGCTAGAGCTAAGAAATATCTAGAAATAAATCATGATAAGGAATTAATTCAGAAATAGTACTTTTTCAAATGGGTTGCGTTCCAGCTTCATGGTACCGCTTTTCCGTCTCTGGATTCTAGCTGGTAAGCTCCATTTCCTGCAATTTTAGTGATTTTGTAAGGTCCTTCCCAAGTGGGTGCCAACTTGCCAGCGTTCGCTTCTACGGTATTCTGGAAAACCCTTCGCAATACCCAGTCTCCGAGCTGAAAACTTTTTACTCGAACATTTTTATTGTAACTTCTAGCCACTTGCTGTTGGTATTTCGTGATCCGAGCATGGGCTGCCTCTCTGAGTTCCTGGATAGTATCCAGATCCGTTTCCAACTCTCGTCCATTGCTCTCTGAGGTGGCGAGTCCATACCTTGCGGTTGGGACTAGTATTTCAGCTGGGATAACGGCCTCGCAGCCATGTACCAGTGAGAATGGAGTCTGTCCGGTGGCCCCTTTTGGGGTGGTGCGATCGGCCCAGAGTACGTAGGGTAATTCCTCGGCCCACTTTCCTTTGGATTTTATCAGTCGCTTCTTTAGGTTATTGATGATTACCTTGTTGCTGGCCTCAGTCTGTCCGTTGGCTTGCGGGTATCTGGAGTAGACATGACTAAGTCAATGTTCCACTGCTTACAGAAATCACGCATCTTCTTGCTTATAAATTGCGACCCATTGTCGCAAGTAATCTCCGCGGGGACTCCAAACCTGCTCAAGATGTTGCGCTGGATGAATGAGATTACTTGCTTGTCTTTGATCTCTCGGAAGGCTTCAGCTTCGATCCATTTAGAAATGTAATCTGTCATGGCGAGGAAAAACACCTTTTGCCCTGTAGACGGGGGTAACTTGCCAACGAAGTCCATCCCCCATCGCATGAATGGCCAGGGGGTGATGGATGGATGGAGAATCTCTGGCGGCTGATGCGGGACTGGTGCGTGCCTCTGGCATGCTTCGCATGATTGAGCATACTTGGTGGCATCTTGGCGAACGGTGGGCCAATACCACCCTTGCCTTAGGATTTTGTTAGCAAGACTGCGACCCCCAGTATGATTACCGCAATCTCCGCTGTGCACGTCATGCATGATTTTCTCGGCCTCTTCTTTCTCTACGCATCGCTGTAAGAAGCCTGTCGCCGATTTGTGGAAGAGGACCCCTTTTAGAATGGCGAACTGCGTTTCTTTGGACTTTAGGGCTTTGGCTTCTATCTTATCCTCGGGTACTTTGCCGTGAAGGAACCAATCAAGGTATGGCTTGGTCCAGTGGTTGCCTGAGCTGACCCCTGGATTGGTGGATGCTTGGAGAATATCTGGGGCGAGTTGCCCCGGTGGTGGTTCCGTAGCCTGTGTCACCGACGTTTCGGTTATAGCCGACTGTAATAAGTGGACCAATGGTATTTTATCATACTCCCTGGGGTCTAGGGTTGAGCCTAGACCGGCTAGGGCATCGGCCGGTGCATTCTGATCTCGAGGAATTTGTTCGAATTGTATTTGCTCGAAATTCTCGGATAGTGTTTTAACCACGTTGAGGTAGCTAGCCATCCTATCATCCTTGGCATCGAAAATGCCTAGGATCTGGTTGATGATGAGTAAGGAGTCAGCGCATACCTTGATTTTCTTGATGGACAAATCTTTAGCCAATTCCAGCCCAAAGATAAGAGCTTCATACTCCGACTCATTGTTAGTAGCTTCGAAGTTGCATCTGACCGTCTGAGCTATAGTTCCCCCCCCTTGCCGACTTTAGCACGACGCCGAGCCCTGCTCCTCTTGCATTTGAAGCTCCATCAGTGTTCAGTATCCACTCCTCCTCAGGTTCGTCGAGGGATGAGGTCAAGACCTCCTCTTTAGCGCTTACTTCGAGAGTTGGGGTGAAGTCGGCAACAAAGTCGGCCAGTACTTGTGACTTGATCTCTCTTCGAGGTTCATATCTGACGTCGTATCCGCTTAAGTGGATCGCCTATTTCGCCATCCTTCCTGAGAATTCTGGCTTTTGCATGATCTGTCGGAGTGGATAATTCGTCAAGACGATGATAGTGTGTGACTCGAAGTACGGTCGGAGTTTATTTGAGCACATCACGACTGCCAGGACTAATTTTTCCGTTGGAGAGTAGCGCGTCTCGGAGGACACCATTGTTCTGCTTACGAAGTAAACAGGAACCTGTTGGCCTTCCTCTTCTTTGACCAGGACTCCGCTTAGGGCGCGATCTGATACAGCTAAGTAGAGGTGTAGCACTTCCCCCGGAGTTGGTTTGGCTAGTAGTAGGGGATTGGCGAAGTAGCCCTTCAGCTCTTGGAAGGCGGCCTCGTGTTTTTCCGTCCACTGGAAACTTTTGTTCTTCTTTAGTACTTCGTAGAATAGTCGGCACTTATCTGAGGATTTGGAGATGAACCGATTGAGTGCAGCTATCATGCCAGTTAGCTTTTGCACGTCTTTCACACTTCGAGGGGATTTCAGGGAAGCAATTGCCCGTACTTGGTTTGGACTGACCTCAATCCCTCGCTTGGTTACTACATGCCCCAAAAAAGTCCCAGACTGTACCCCGAAGATGCACTTTTGGGGATTTAGCTTCATGTTGTATTCCTCGAGGACCTTGAACGCTTCTTCTAAGTGCCCCTTATGGAGGGAAGCGCTTGTACTCTTTACCACCATATCGTCGATATACACCTCCATTGTTTTGCCAATGTGGTCGCAAAACATTCGGTTGACTAATCTTTGGTAAGTTGCCCCGGCGTTCCTCAATCTGAAAGGCATTATGTAATAGCAATACGTTCCCTGCCTTGTGATGAAGGAGGTTTTCTCTTGGTCTGCGGGCTCCATCTGGGTCTGGTGGTAACCGCTGAATGCGTCCATGAAGGTAAGTAGTTCGTGACCCGCGGTTGCGTCCACCGTTGATTCTATGTGGAGAAGAGGGAAAGAATCCTTGGGGCAGGCTTTGTCGAGGTCGGTGAAATCCACGCAAACCCTCCACTTTCCGTTCTTCTTAGGCACCACGACTACGTTAGCCAGCCAGTCGGGGTAATTCACTTCTCTGATTTTTCCGGTGTCTAGTAATTTCTTGACCTCCTCATCGACGGATTGTATTCGTTCCGGGGCGAACTTTCGTCTCTTTTACCTGACTGGAGGATGTTCAGGGTCTACGTTGAGCTTGTGTGTGATGATGGAAGGGTCTATTCCGGTCATGTCTTCGTGACTCCAAGCGAAGCAGCTCTTGTGACTTTTCAAGAATGTTACCAATTCTTCTCTGACTAGTGGCTCCAGATTTTCTCCGATCTTGACGACCCTTCCTTCCTCTAAGGTCACTTCCTCCGCTTTTTCTCCGTCTTCAGTTCGTTCCGGCGGAGGGGTGACGTTCTGTAATTGCTATGCCTCAGGTCTCAGAGTGGTTGGCTTGAGGGCTGCCTTATAGCACTCCCTAGCCAACCTCTGATCCCCGCGTATTTCTTCTATCCCCCATGGCATTGGAAATTTCACCGTTTGGTGGTAGGTGGATGCTACGGCTTTCATGTCTTGTAACCATGGTCGTCCCAAGATTACATTGTAGCATGAAGGGCAGTCCATTACGAGGAAATTGACTTGAATATTTATACCTTTGGCGAAGGTTGGGATAGCGATATCACCCACAGTATGCTTGACCTCGCCGCTGAATCCCACTAAGGGCAGCGGGTGTTTATGAATGTCGTTTTCGGACAAACCCATATCCTTCAGGGCAGTTGAGGTCATGAGATTCGTGGAGCTTCCCGTGTCGATCAGTACCCTTTTCATCAACACATTCCCAATGTGCAGGGATATTACAAGACCATCGTGATGCGGTTCAGAAGTGTTTTCTGCATCGGTATCGTCGAACACGATGGCTTGTCCTGGAGATTCTCTAGCGCAGTGTCTCGATGACGGTGGTCGATTGAAACTGCTTTCTCTTGCGTGGCGTTTTGCTGTCGAGTATGATAGTCCGCAGATGCTTGATCCTCCGGATATCACATTGACCACTCTGTCAGGTGTTGGAGGATTCCGCCTTTCTTGGTGCTCGGGTTGGAGATTCTCCAGCAAACCCTTGGGTACTCGAGCATCTGGAGCTATGTCTTTTATCCTTCCTTCCGCGACTAGGAGGGTCAATTCTTTTCGGAGCATAAGGCAATCTCGCGTCCAGTGTCCGTGATACTCGTGGTAATCGCACCATTTGGACGTGTTCCCCCAGGGTGGGGAGTTCTATCTTTTCTTCGCCATGTTCCGGAGCAGTTTTTCTATAGATATGTTGAGTTTGAAGGAGTCAAGTGAGGGCGGCATGGGTTCTCGTTCCTTATCATTCGTCCATCGTGCTTTGGCCACGTTGACCTGCCCTGAGGTAGGCCGTGAGTAAGGATGGGCGCGGCGGTCTCTCCTCTGATCTGTTGAACCTCGTCGGCTGTCAACGGGTCCCTTTCTCTCGGTTTTCTCCGTCTCTGAAGATCTCTTCCTCAGGGACCTATCTTCTTCCAAACGGACGTGTGCCAAAGCCTTGGACTGTACTTCTTCGAACGTAGCACAAGGGTGCTTAGTTAGTTCCTTGTATAGGCCGCCATCGGGGATGACCCCTTGCCTGAATGCTTCCACTGTGGTCGTCACGTCGTAAGATGGGATGGAGATCTTCTCATGATTGAAGCGATCTAGGAATTCTCTGGTAGTTTCTTGGTTCCGTTGGCGGATCCGGTAGAGGTCGCTGGATTGCTTCTCAAATTTGCGGCTGCTGGCGAATTGAGACCGGAAAGTGTCCGAAAGGTCTGCGAAGGACCTAATGCTCCCACGTGGGAGGTTGATAAACCAAGTTAGCGCCGGACCTGTTAAGGTTGTGCCGAAACCCTTGCACATCACCGCCTCTTTGGAATGGGATGGGACCGCACTCGTCATCATCTTCTGTTTATATATGGCCACGTGCTCGTTAGGGTCCGTAGTCCCGTTGTACGTGGGCATGCTTGGTACAGAGAACTTTTTTGGAATCTCTACTCGGGCGATTCGACGAGAGAATGGAGATTCGTCAAACCCGTCAGGTGCTTCAGGCTCCAAAGGTTGAAAACCTCGGTTTCCCTTCCGGAGTTGGTCAGCGATGACGCTTATCTGTTCGGTCACCTTTCTTCGGATGGCTGCGTCTAAATCGACTGGCCCGCGCCGTTCTCGATCTTCCCCATCGGTGCCATCATCTTCGATCCAGACTTCCTGAGATGGCGCTCGACGTTGATTAGCCGCTGACCGGAGATTGATTGGAGGATCATTGTCGTGGAAGACTTCCTCATGGCGGGCTCGGCCCATGGGCTCCGGAGTCGCATCACGTTGTGCGGGTGCCTTGTCTCGGGGGTTTGGGTTTGCATCCTTCCCAGAGGCTCCTTCTCCAGCGTTGAAATCTAGCCTTCTTATTATTCCGTCATTGCGTCGGGTGATGCGGAGGGAACGACGCCCCATAGCCAAGACCTCGTATTGTTGCTTGAGTTGGCTGTTCTCGGTGGTGAGGCGTTCTACGTGAGCATCATAAAAGCTTTTTTGATCGCTCAACGCCTTTTGGAGAAATTCCATGCTCTGTCGGAGGTCCGTCATCTCCTCTTCCTGAGACCTCATGCCTTGGTTCTCGAGGTTTTGGTCATCCCTAGTGACCGGAGTTTTTGGGCTTCCTTCTCCGTTTTGAGACATCGAGTTCCTTGATTCGGAGGGAAGCACAACGCTAATTCTTCTGATGGTTGTATCAATCACGGCCCCACGGTGGGCGCCAAATTGTTTGAGCCAAAATTTACCAAAGGTAGAACCTTGGCTTAGATCGGGCCTTGATCGAATGAACTAAGAAGAATATAGACGAAGGTGTGTGTTTTATTGATGTTGAAATCAGAAGAAATTGTATGAATCAAGCGTCCTTTTCCTCTAAGGGTTACATTGGCTTATATAGCCCCCTCAAGGCATATCTTATCTTAAATAAAGATATAATCTTATCTCTAACTAACAAATCTTTGCTTATTTCTATCTTATAATGAATACAATCTGGAGAAGAATCTATCTTGTAACAAACATATCTCGAACCCTCTCTCCTCCAACCGACTTATCTGATCCCGAAGATCTTCCGTAGTCCTGTGTGCGTTGGAGATTCTCTGTCTATGGGTCGACGCGTCTTTGCCTAAAATCTGGGTCGAACAATACCTTGTAGCTGCAAGGCATTAGGCCTTCCCTGGTAATGGGCTACATCCTTCTTGGATTATTTCTAGGTCCAACAAATCTCATTGTAAGATAATGTCGAATCAAGCAAATCAAATTCCCTTAATTAAAATTAGATCAAATTTGGTATTTAGGAATTTCTCTATTCTTTTTTAGCTCCTTTATATACTTGAATTACAAGTTTGAAATAGGTTTGCTGGTTTGGTCATTGTGAAACTAGAAACTAGAAGTGGAGCTCTGGTGTAGTTTTATATTAGTACCAAATACTTTTTTTCGAATTTCTTGTTCCTAATTGTGTGCATAATTGTTGTCTCTTGAATGCGTTTTTAGAGAGGCTATTGTTGTCTGGCTGAAGAAGAAGACAACTCCAAGAATTCACAATGTAACAACAACTGAGGAAGTTGAGAAGATCTTGAGCACTGATTTTGTAATAGTGGTGGCATTCCTAGAAAGCTTGATGGTGATGAAACCCGAAATAAACCGTCCGCTAAAAGACAAGAAACGGGATTATTATATTCGATTGTGCAAACACTTGCTTCTTTATTTATGATTTCCTTACAACGAGGTTACAAGCCAATGAGGCCTACAAGTAGTTGAGATTTACACACTAAACCTCCTACGATTTTTCGAGATCTCGATCTAACAATGTTCGAGATCTCCTATTTGATAAATGGTTCTATCACCTAAGTATCACTTGCTTGATCTTGGTGTGAGGCTGATTTGAGAGCGTGGTGTAGATGGCTTGCGAGTTTGTGCAGCGAGGTCTTTGATGTGAGCGAGATCTCTGTGTGACTTGAAGTCTTTTTATGGACTTCACTTGTCTATAGCGAGGTCTTTTGAAGATGTTTCAATCACGTCGATCTTTAACGAGCAAGATAGTTCTTGAGTTCAAGATGTTTTTCGACCCCCTCTTCCTACGAGGTTCCCCTCTATTTATAGAGGATTGGGGAGTCGAGTTTTGGTCATTGTCCGATGTGGGACGCCCGAGATCAGAGCTTCTGATTGGTTCGGAGATGAGGTGGTCGGTGATTGGTTCGGGGAAACGGCTCCAGCTGAGTGGTCCTGGTGGGCGGGCGTGTCATTAGAGTCGGTAACGAGGTTTAGACCTCGTTCCGAGGTCTCGGAGGACCTCGCGGGGGTAGGAACTTTGTTTAAATAAATGAAGGATATGGTTGTGGGTCCCAGAATCATCCTTGGGAGTCCCGTCGGGTCTGTTTGTTCTCTGTACCCCGGGTCCACCCCTTATTTTACCATTTTGCACATCATCACAACCTCATGGCCTGGGGTCTCGTTCCGTGGACAGCAAGCCATAAGCTTTTTAGAATTTGCGAGGTGCGAGGTTTGGGAGGGCACATTACGAGGTGCGAGGTTTGAGAGGTTGGAAGGGCGTATAACGAGATGTTCTCATTGCGGGCTTTGTACTTCGGATTTTCTCTTGCTCGCGCGGGTGATGTTTTCTGGGCCCGCTCTTCATACTTTGCTTAATGGGCCGTCTAGGTGGGATAGGCCCAATGAGCTTTTTGGGGGCGAAGGAAGGCCCAAGCCTGTTCTTTATAAGGGCTTCTCTCACACGCTTCCTCTTCATCTTCCTTCAACACTTTCGCTTTCTCTCTCCGTCTTTTCAGTTTCTTATGAGCGGTTCTAGAGACGGTTTCCGACGATCCTCCGCCACCTTCCAGTTGCACCACCGCCTCCTCCACACTGATTTAAAGCAAGTAAGTGTTCGGCTTTCTTTTTCTCGTCTTCGATGTTCTTTGTCCTTTCTTTTTCCGTTTTCTGTTCTCAACGAGAGACGGATGCTCTCTGGCGTTTCATACCGGTGTCACGGTGGCGAAACGGAGGGGGCGAGGGCGGCGCTGGCGTCTGTACAACGCCCTTGATTTTCTTTTCCTTGTTTTCTCTTTGTTTCGTGTTTCAGGGGGTGATGGTGTTTCGCCTGGTGTTTCGCGCCGTTGTCATGGCGGCGAAACGGTGGTGGCGAGGGCGGCGTGAACTTCAGCGCGGTACCCTCGTCATTTCTTCTACGCTTCTCTTCTTCTTCTTTTTTTCTTTTCGCTTTTCTTTGTTTTTGTTTTGCGCTTTGGGTGGGCAGTGGTTGTTTCCTGGTGTTTTTTGCCAGTGTCATGGCGGCGGGACGGTGGCGCGGAGGGTGGTGACCGCCAGGCCTTCGAACCCTTGGTCCGCCAGTTGACGGTTGGGTTTTTGCGTTTTCGCCGTTTTGAAATTTGAGATCCTTGAAAACCCAAATGTCATGATGCCCGACTGACGGGACGTTTGGGTTTCCACCGCTGGACTCCACCGCTGATTTGCATTCTTCTTTCTCTCTCCTCTTTCTGGAGCTTCAAATTCTCCCCCGCCGTCCTATCTTGTCAGAGTAGCTCTAGGGTGCCACGTGGCCTTATACCTTCATGACCTCGTGTTGTTTTTCCTTGGTTATTTTGCCCGATGTCTCAAACCTCTTTTCTTTTACAGGTGCTCGCCTTTCGTGACATGGACGTCGTTCTTTCATGCCTATGAGAGCTTCCGTGAGCACCCCACCAGGCTTCATGTTCAAGGCTCAAGAGAGATTCTACGAGGAGGTTTCCGAGTCCATAGGGAGTGTAGAGACTAGAGACTCCCAGAACCCGAGGTTTCCCTCGTTGGTCTTTAGTGATCCCTCTTTCAGCGACATTGTCGCTTCCATCAACTCTTGCTTTTCCTGACTTCGTGCGTCGTCCGGTGTTGAAATGGCCTCGTCTTTGATCCCCGATGAGGAATTCGCCGAGGTTGTTGTGAGGTCGTCTGACTCCAACGAGCCCGCGAGCTTTGTTGCAGCGTATATTATTGACGTCGTGTCTTGCATCCCACCTGTCCTTGAGGAGCGGATCCCCATGTCCTCGGATTCGAACGAGGCTTTTTTGTCCGAGGGGGTACCTACCGAACTAGAGCCTAAAGACCTCTCGGATATTGCCAAGGACTTCGCTTGGCCCGAGGGAGTCGAGCTAGCGCTTCCCGAAGGGGGGCTGCTCCTTGGCGCCCTACGAAAGGTGCGTGGTCGTGCACCTGTTCAGTCTCCAGGCGGGCTTCAGGTTACCTCTGGCCCAACACATCGTTGACTTCCTGTGGGCCATGCAGGTCTGCCCTGCACAGCTGTTTCCCAATGCATGGAGGTTGTTGTGTGCCTACACGTTTCACAGCCGTGAGCTTGGAGACGGGCCGAGTCTCGACAATATGTCGACTCTGTTTCTAGCGAGGAGGGAGAAAAAGTCCTGCCTCATCAACCTCAGCTTGTCGGGTATCAAACTCACCACGGCCCTTTCGAACGTCGGGCCATGGTAAAAGAAGTGGTTCCTGGTTCGAGACCTCACCGGGAGGTATCTCAATTTTCCCACGGCGCCGGGCAACTTCGTCCGGTCCGTGGGTCCGCACACGGTTGCCGAACTTAAGGCACTCAAGGCCAGATATGCTCCGGCGCGTCAGGCATCGTTCTTGGAGTATTTAGCACAGGACCGGCTTGAGCGGGCCGGTCTGAGCCTAACCCTTCCTCCTCGCGAGGTTAAAGAGGGTACTTACTTCCTTTTTGTTGTTTGTTCTTGTTATTTGCTCCCATTTTTAGGTCACGAGGTTAAAAAACCTCGCTAGCTTGCTTTGTCGTTGTTTTGTCTCTTGCTTTTATTTAACTTACTTTTATGTTTATCTTTGGCAGTGGATCTTTTCGGCGCTCTTACCTCGAAGTCGCAGGGGAAGAAACATGTGACTTCTAGTTCTACGGCTCCGGTCCCCCGAGGTCATAAGGGGATAAAGGAGCCGACCCCGCTGGCGAGGCCACCCCCCTCGCAACCGCTGGCGTCCGGGGCGAAGACCACTGAGGGGGCCCCACCTAAGGGGGACGTCGCGAATACGTCTTCCCAAGCTTCCCAAGGGTCCGTTGATGGAGCCGGGTCCAAGAGGAAAGGTACGGAGTCCCCTCGTGGGGATAAGAAGAAGAAGCACCAGGGGGACGACCAACGTGGTTCGTCGGGGAAGGAGATCATCCCCTCTATAACCTTCGAGGGACGAGCTCTTAACGTCGTTGGTCCTTCGCCCGCCAAGTTCCACTGCCCCGGGCCGGCTAGGGGTGCCTCTGTGAAGTGGGGTCGGGAGGAGTGGAAGGAGGAGGTCGCATGGGCCAACAACCTCACCGAGGCGGCCCTTGACGACGAGGCTGCGTGACACTCGGCCATGGTATGTTCCTCTTTTATGAACCTCGCTTCTGTTTTGGGTTCCGCGCCTTCTTTTTTCTTAACAACTTCGTGAATTTTCAGCACACCTTCTTTGAGAAGTACAACCGCAGCCGCCTCACCCTCCTCCAGATGAGGATGGACAAGATGGAGGCGGCACTTAAGGCCCGCACAGAGGAGTGTGAAAAGCAAGGGAGGGATCTCGCCGCGGCCGAGAGACGGATTAGAGCCGCGGAGGTTGCGGTGAAGGATGAGGCCAAGGCGGCGGCGATGGCGAAGGAGGGAGAGGCTAGGGCAAAGGAGGGGGAGAGCAAGGCAAAGGAGGTGGTTGGGGCTTTATAGAGCGAGAACGAGGAGCTTCGGGGCAAGCTCTCCGCTGAGCACAATTTCTTCAAAGAGAAGGAGGCGGAGCTTTTGAAGGCCGAGGATGAGATCACCAATCTTCGGGGGCGTGTCAACCAGCTCCACGAGGAGGTGATGGCTGCGGGGCCTAAATACGTGGAGTCGGCGGAATATAAGGAGGAGCTGTTAGGGAGTGTGCAGAAGATGTTCCGCCAGGCCGTCCGTATGGGGGTTAAGTAGGCAGTGGCGAAGTATGGGCATCTCCACACCCGTATTATCTTCTTTAACCCCAGCTACACAGAGACTATGGGGGAAGAGGCCGGGGAGGAGCCCGAGGGGGAATGCGAGTTCTTCCTTAACGAGGATGGGACTGTGGCTACCGAGGTGCCTGCTGCGGAGGACCTCAGCCAGGGAAGTCTAGACCCCGCCGTCACGGGCCCTCAAACCGCGACTGACGTGCCGAGCTCCCAGCCTTCTACCGTCTTTGCTCCCGTCCTTGAAGCTCCCACGGATCCCGCCGCTGATGCCCCGAAAGACACCGCCGCCGAGGTCCCGAAGAACTGAAGGATGCCCCTGTTTTTGTGATATTATATATATATATATATATATTTAACTCTGTTATGTTGGTGACCCTGCGGGGTCTGTAATTAAACAATTAGGCCCTTGTGCCCTATTTTATGCAATTTCTTTTTGTCTTATGGATGTGTCTGTGTTTCTTGCTTTTATCTTACTTGTACATATATCCCGATCCCACCCCATGGTTCGAATGTGGCACAATACCTTGTGCAACCTTTGAATCACATCAGGCGTTGGTCTTACGCCACGATCCCGAGCCTCGCTCAGATCTCGCATGATGATTATTATTCCGAGATCACGAGCCTCGCTCGGATCTCGCATGACGATTATTATTCCACGATCACGAGCCTCGCTCGGATCTCGCGTGACGATTATTATGCCAAGATCACGAGCCTCCCTCGGATCTCGCATGACGATTATTATGCCAAGATCACGAGCCTCGCTCGGATCTCGCATGACGATTATTAGTTGTCTCCCACCCCCAAGCGGAAAGCGAGTGGCGAATTTAAACCGAAGATTCTCCAACCCCAAGCAGGAAGCGAGGGGTGGATTCTTAAACACGAGATTCTCCAACCCCAAGCGGGAAGCGAGGAGTGGAATTAACTACGAGATTCTCCAACCCCAAGCGGGGAGCGAGGGGTGGACTTTTAAATACGAGATTCTCCAACCCGAAGCGGGAAGTGAGGAGTGGACTTAACTTATAAACGAGATTCTCCAACCCCAAGCGGGAAGCGAGGGGTGGACTTAACTTACAAACGAGATTCTCCAACCCCAAGCGGGAAGCGAGGAGTGGACTTTCAAACACGAGATTCTCCAACCCCAAGCGGGAAGCGAGGGGTGGACTCAACTTATAAACGAGATTCTCCAACCCCAAGCGGGAAGCGAGGAGTGGACTTTCAAACACGAGATTCTCCTACCCCAAGCGGGAAGCGAGGGGTGGACTCAACTTATAAACGAGATTCTCCAACCCCAAGTGGGAAGCGAGGGGTGGACTTTTAAACACGAGATTCTCCAACCCCAAGCGGGAAGCGAGAGGTGGACTTAATTACGAGATTCTCCAACCCCAAGCGGGAAGCGAGGGGTGGACTCAACTTATAAACGAGATTCTCCAACCCCAAGCGGAAAGCGAGGGGTGGACTTTTAAACACGAGATTCTCCAACCCCAGGCGGGAAGCGAGGCGTGGACTTAATTACGAGATTCTCCAACCTCAAGCGGGAAGCGAAGGGTGGAGTTAACTTATAAACGAGATTCTCCAATCCCAAGCAGGAAGCAAGGGGTGGACTTTTAAACACGAGATTCTCCAACCCCAAGCGGGAAGCGAGGGGTTGACTTAATTACGAGATTCTCCAACCCCAAACGGGAAGCGAGGGGTGGACTTAACTTATAAACGAGATTCTCCAATCCCAAGCGAGAAGCGAGGGGTGGACTTATCTTACAAACGAGATTCTCCAACCCCAAGCGGGAAGCGAGGGGTGGAATTTGCAACTCAAATTCGAGACTCATTTTTCAAAGAAATTTGAAAATTCTGTAGCCCTTTATTCATAAAGCTCGTGAGAAACAGAGGGTTTTTAGAGAGTTTACACGTAATATTTTTTGAGCTGATCGATGTTCCATGTTTTGCTCAGGGTACACCCCTTGCTGTATTTGAGCTTGAAAGCTCCGGGCGCGACCTCCTCGTCGAGGAGATATGACCCCTCCTAGTTAGGATCCAATTTGCCACCTTCGGCACGCCTCAAAACGAGGTTACCTGTGACCAAGAGACGAGGTTTGACCTTCCTGTCGTGATATACAGTCACGCGTCGTTTGTATTCTCTGGAGCGTAAGTCAGCTACCTCGCGCAATTCGTCTCTGAACTGTAGCTTGACTTTAAGGTTGGCCTCATTCTCTTTTTCATTGAAGTCAAAAACCCTCGCCGATGGGACCACAGTTTCCACGGGGACTAGCGCCTTCGCCCCGTAAGTTAGAGCGAAGGGTGTCTCGCCCGTTGCACGGCGCGGGGTGGTGCGATATGTCCAAAGGACGAGCGGGAGCAGCTCTTCCCAACGACCTTGCGCCATACCCAGGCGCTTCTTCAGGTCGGTCAAGATGCGGGCGTTGACGTTTACTACCTGGCCGTTGGACTAGGGGTGGGCCACGGAGGAGAACTTGAGGGTTATGCCCAGGTCAGAGAAGAAAGTCCGAGTCTCTTCGCAGTCGAACTGGGGGCCATGATCAGTCATGATGGTCATGGGAACGCTGAAGCGACAAACGAGGTTCTTACATAAGAAGTCGCAGACCTTCGCCCCGGTGATTTTCACCATTGCTTGTGCTTCGATCCACTTCGTGAAGTAATCGACGATGACCAAAATGTACTGCACTTGGCCAGCCGCTTTGGGAAAGGGCCCGAGGATATCCATCCCCCACATCGCGAACGGGCAGGGTGCGTTGATGGAGCGTTGACGCGAGGTCGGGGCGTTCTGGAGGTTACCGTGCTTTTGACACCCGTCATATTACTGGAAGTAGGCCTTCGCATCGTGCCGGAGAGTGGGCCAAAAGTATCCCAGATGGGTGATTTTATGTGCCAAGGTCCGCCACCCCGGGTGGCCGCCATAGATTCCCTCATGTGCCTCGTAGAGGATGTGCTCCGTGACCTCGAGTGGTACGTACAGCAAGTTGGGCTCAGCGTAGCCTCGGCGGTATAGCCGACCACCGACGACGAAGTAGCGAGCCGCCTGCATTTTCAGCTTCCTGGCCAATGCGGGGTCCTTTGGGAGGACACCGCTATCCACATATCGCGTTATTGGGAACCTCCAATCCTCGGTAGTGACGGAGAGGATCTCGCTGGTTACACTTCGCGAGAGTTTTCCTTCCACCATCACGCGGTTTCCCACTTCCAAGGGAAGGGCGGATCCCAACCTTGCGAGAGCATCCGCCTTCGTGTTCGAGGTTCGCGAGATGGACTCTACCACGAAGGTTTCTAGGCACGAGACCAGGGCCTTAACTTTCTCTCGGTACGAAGGCAAGGATCCCGTTCTGGTGTCGTATTGCCCGTTGAGCTGTCGCGCAACCAGCTCGGAGTCGGTGTAGACCCTGATTTTGCGGGCTCCACTGAGGAGCATCATCTCTATCTCGACGATCATGGCCTCATACTCGGCCTCGTTATTGGTGGCATCGAAGGCGAAGTTAAGGGCATACTCTGTCTCGATCGAGGGACCAGCGAGGAACACGCCAGCCCCGCTACCGGCGTCGCACCGTGAGCCGTCAACGAATACCTTCTACTCTTCCGAGCTTGCGTCGGTTTCGGGAAAGGTGACCTCCACCATGAAGTTGGCGAGGGTCTGCCCCTTCATCGCAGTCCGCGGGAGGTAGCTGATGTCGAACTCGGAGAGCTCGACTGCCCACTTCGTCATTCGTCCGGAGAGGGCGTGCTGATGGAGGATTTGTCGAAGTGGGAGGTCGGAGAGGACCTGAATGGGATGCGCATGGAAGTAAGGGCGTAGGCGCCTTGCGGCGGTCACGACTGCCAGTGCCATCTTTTCCGCCGGGGAGTATCGCTGCTCCGCAGGTTGGAGCACGCGACTCACGAAGTATACTGGGTGCATGGCCTGTCTGGTCAGCACCGCGCTGACTGTCTCCGGGCTTACTGCCACGTACAGTTGCAAGTCTTCGCCCACCAATGGAGGCGATAATGTGGGGAGTTTTGTAAGGAAGGTCTTCAACTCGGAGAAAGAAACCTCGAGGCCCTCGTCCCAAACGAACTTGTCGTTTTTCTTGAGGACGACGAAAAAGGGAAGGGATTTGTCCGCCAAGCGGGAGCAAAACCTCCCTAGATAGTTCACAGCGCTGTTGAGCCATTGCACCTCAGTTCGAGATCTCGGCGACCTCATTGAGAGGATCGACTCGAACGTGGCGGGGTTGACGTCGATCCCGCGCTCGTTGATCATGAAGCCTAAGAACTTCCCCGATGATACGCCGAAGACGCACTTCTCGGGGTTCAGGCTGAGACGGTTGTGCCTGAGGGTGGTGAAGACCTCAGCGAGGTCGACCAGATGTTCTTCGGGGCTTTTGCTCCGCACCACAATGTCGCCGATGTAGGCCGACACGTTTCTTCCCAGGTGGTTCTTGAAGACCCGGTCAATGAGACGCTGGAATGTGGCCCTAGCGGTTTTAAGGCCAAAGGCCATGACCTTGTAGCAGTATGTGCCCCGTTGTGTGATGAAGGACGTCTCTACCTCGTCACATGGATTCATCGAGATCTGATTGTATCCCGAGTACGCATCGAGGAAACTTAAGACCTCGTGCCCCGCGATTGAATCAACGAGCTCGTCAATTGAGGGCAGAGGGTAGCTATCTTTGGGGCATGCCTTGTTGAGGTCCTTGAAATACACACACATCCGCCACTTGTCGTTGGCCTTCTTGACCAACACGACGTTGGACAGCCATCTTGGATACTGGACTTCACGGATGAATTCCGCGGCCAGCAGCTTCGCCACCTCGTCATTTGCGGCGTTTGCCCTTTCCTCGTTTATTTTTCTTCGTCGCTGCACCACAGGGCGAGTGGCGACATCGACGTTTAGGGAGTGCTGGGCCATGGTTTGAGGGACGCCGTGAAGGTCTTTTGCGGTCCAGGTGAACACATCGCGGGACCCAACGAGCAAGGTTTCTAGTGACGTTGCTGACGTCCCGGTGAGACATTCCCCCAGGTAGATTTTCTCGGACCCGCTCTCGAAAGGGGATATCACCCGTCTCTCTACCTCGGGGGTGGGGATCGTGAAGTCCCGGACTTCGAGGTCGGCCTCACCAGAGGACTCCACCATAAACACCGGACACTTCTGTTTAGCCGAGGTCGCGTAGCAAACACGACCCTCTTCTTGGTTGCCCTTCACTTCCCCGACACCGTCATCGACGGGGAACTTCATTTTGAAGTGGTAGATGGAAACCACCACCTGGAACTTCATCAGGGAGACCCTCCCGATGATTACATTGTAGGTCGAGGGCAGGTGGACCACCGTAAACTCCACCATCTCGGTTCTTCTTTGGAACCGGTGCCAAGCGTCATCCAGAGGTCTATGAGACCGGCGACGTCGACTTCGTTCCCCGAGAAGGAAGTGAGTTTCCCAGTGTAGGGCTTCAGGGACGTCGCGGAGATGCCTAATTGCTCAAAAGCGTCATAGTACATGATGTCCACGGAGGACCCCGTGTCCACCAGCACTCGCTTCACCATTTTTTAGCCCAATTGAGCGTGCACTACCAGGGGGTCGGAGTGCGGCATGTGGAGTCCCTCGGCGTCCTCTGAGGTGAAGGCGAAGCCTACGTGGGACCGCGAGGTCTGGGCAACGCTGAACACCGAGGGCTCGTGGTGGCTTGCCCTCGCGTACCTTTTCCTTTCTGCCTGGCTTGAACCTGCCAGCGAGGGTGCACCCGAGATGGTATGGATGTATCCGTCGGGTGTCGCTGTCTGCCCGGAGCGCGCTTGCTTCGCGAGAGCTTGCTGCTCAACGTAGTTGGCCCGGGGCTGGGCCGGACCTTGCCGTACGGTGTTGGCTCCTGACGCAGGGTTGGCGCGCCCCTTTTCATTTGGGTTGTATGCAGGGTCGCCCTTGCCCTTGTAAACCCATGGTCTCCCGCCGAAGCAACTCCAATCCCCACCGCTGCCTCCGCGGTTGTTGTAGCAGTTGTTGTTCCTATTGTCGTTGTTGTTGTTGTTGCTTCTGTTGTTGTTGTTGTTGTAGTCGGCGCGTCGGTCGTGGGCTTGCATCATGTACGCATCGCTCGCGGCCTGTGCGGCTATTTTTGCCTTCCCCTTAGCCTCGACGACGATCTCTTTGTTGGTCCTCGGTCGCGAGCTCTGGTTGGCGGCATCCTCGGCATATACTTGAGCCGTGATCCGGGCGCACAGGCCGTCGTACGTCGTCGGGCATTTCAAGAAAATGTAATTCTTGAAGGGACCTGGACACAGGTTGCCCATGAGGATATCTCGCACCGATGCTTCATCGATGTGTGCGATCTCCGTGACCGCGATGGTGAACCTCGTGAAGAAGTTGCCCAACAGCTCGCTCTCCCCCTGCTCGATACCGCAGAGATCTCGCATGTTCTTCTTGCGCTTCCTAGAGCCGTTGAAGTGTGTGATAAAGGATTCACACAGCTGAGAGAACGAGGCCACCGACTCTACCTTGAGGCTTATTAACCACGTCATCGCGTCCTTGTCCAAGGTGGTCGGGAAGATACGGCAGAATATTGCGTCGTTGTAGGAGTTGACATTCATCTGGACGGCGAAGTGCTTTACGTGGTCTTCGGGATCGGTCGTGCCGTCGTAGAGCCCCATTTGTAGCCAATGGAAACCTTTGGGCATGGGTGTCTCTTGGATCTCGGTCACAAAGGGGTTACGATAACCGCCCTCGACGGATTGGTGACGCGACTTCGTCTTCACCATGGGGTGGGCAGCACTCCCTGCTGTTTCGGACAACTCCGTGTCCCGCATCCTCGAACGTCGCGAACGGGATCTCGAGATCTGCATCGGGTCCTGGGACGGCCTTTCTGTTGTCGAGCCATTGGTCGATGTTTCCTGCCCCGGCATATGCCCGGGTACGTACGCGGGTACGTACTCGGAGAGGGGTTGGCCCTGAGTAGGGATAGGGACGTATGGGGGAGCGTGACCTGGCTGGTATTGTCCATAACCTGAGTAGGGATACGGGATCGGGGGCGCACCTCCCTACTCATACCCTTGGAATGGGTAGGGGTTCTGGGGGCGTTGTACTCCATCTCGGAGGGACCACGAACGGACAACCCGGAGGGCCCGCAACCATCCATTGCGGGGTCTCGGGCATGTTATCGGGATGTTGGGGAAAGAAGTTGTTTGGGCAGGCCATTTTGAGGGTTTCAAAGCCAAGGTTTGCACAAATCGGGAAACTACTTAGGATGAAGACTTTCCCACAGACGGCGCCAGTGATGAAACCCGAAATAAACCGTCCGCTAAAAGACAAGAAACGGGATTATTATATTCGATTGTGCAAACACTTGCTTCTTTATTTATGATTTCCTTACAACGAGGTTACAAGCCAACAAGGCCTACAAGTAGTTGAGATTTACACACTAGACCTCCTACGATTGTTCGAGATCTCGATCTAACAATGTTCAAGATCTCCTATTTGCTAAATGGTTCTATCACCTAAGTATTACTTGCTTGATCTTGGTGCGAGGCTGATCTGAGAGCGTGGTGTAGATGGCTTGCGAGTTTGTGTAGCGAGGTCTTTGATGTGAGCGAGATCTCTGTGTAACTTGAAGTCTTTTTGTGGACTTCACTTGTCTATAGCGAGGTCTTTTGACGATGTTTCAATCACGTCGATCTTTAACGAGCAAGATAGTTCTTGAGTTCAAGATGTTTTTCGACCCCCTCTTTCTACGAGGTTCCCTTCTATTTATAGAGGATTGGGGAGTCGAGTTTTGGTCATTGTCCGATGTGGGACACCCGAGAACAGAGCTTCTGATTGGTCCGGAGATGAGGTGGTCGGTGATTGGTTCGGGGAAACGGCGCCAACTGAGTGGTCCTAGTGGGTGTGCGTGTCAGTAGAGTCGGTTACGAGGTTTAGACCTCGTTCCGAGGTCTCGGAGGACCTCGCGGGGGTAGGAACTTTGTTTAAATAAATGAGGGATATGGTTGTGGGTCCCAGAATCATCTTTGGGAGTCCCGTCAGATCTGTTTGTTCTCTGTACCCCGGGCCCACCCCTTATTTTACCATTTTGAACATCATCAGATGGTATTCACAATCACAACCTACATTTGAACATTGTGAGCTTGATGGTATTCCTACATTTTGTAATAGTGGTGGCATTCCTATATATTATTGGGGTCACTGATTCAAAATTACTTATCTCCTTTATCGGCTGCCATGATGATCATTTTAAGTAGCATTTCCCTCGCATGTGATGCTTTTTGTCATGGCCAATGAATCAGAGAAATACATTCATGCATTTGAACAGAAAACAAAAGCATTCAAGGGCAAGGTATACAAACTAAGGCCCCGTTTGTTTTTATAGAAACGTAAACAAAATGAAAATGAATGTAGTCTATTTTAGTGTCATGATATATTGATAAAAAAATCAAGGGGGCTTGCTCACCTCAATCATTCCTCTATCAAGGGGCTTATTCTACCTCAATCATTTCTCCACCAAGGGGGTGGGTAACAAAATGATTGAATCACTCCCTTTTATCTCACTTTTACAATGGACAAGTTGTTGAATGATTTATTATATAAATGTATTATGACACTAAAAATGGTCTAGATTCATTTCGTTTTCGTTTACGTTTACGTTTACGTTTTCATATATCACGATAAACCAAACGGGGCTAAGTACCCTTAAGTTTTTACATATATTTGTAATTTGTCAGAGTGTTGAGAATAAACAAAAGTATTTGCATATGTTCTAGATAGGAGAGATGACTGAAGTTGGACATTTTGGAAGAGAAGCACTTGGATAAATTTATTATCTCCTGGAAAAAAAAAATTTGGCCTATCAAACGAATAATCAGAAATTCAGAACCTTAGTTCACACAGTTCAATGGCAATTCAGACTTGAACTTGAGATTTTAATTTTAAGCTAATATCTCTGACTGAATTTTGTTTATATTTCTCTTGTAAGAGGGCAATTTACAAGGCAACAAGTGGTTTACTAACCTACTTTGGATTATAATTCCCACGAACCATAAAAAAACAATAAAAATCAAGCGCTAGAAACCAAGCATGACAACGTCTAGCCTCGACAAGCTCACAAAATTTTAAAACCAGCAACATAGAAGTAAATTCAACCAAAAAATCACTATTACTTGTAAGGACAAATGCAATTTATTGCATGATTCAGCACACGTGCATCATGAGTCAAACCTTCCCACCCGGTGCATCATGAGTCACTATTACTTGTAAGGACAAATGCAATTTATATCTTTTAATGTCATGGTCTCTAAACTCCGTGTTCATAGGCTTGATTAAGGCTATGTTTGTTAAGTGATTAAAAAATTAGTTAAAGTTTAAAAATTAGTTGAAATTAAAAAATTAGATAAAAAATTGGATAACAAACTAGTTAAATTAATAACTTTGTTTGTCATCCTAAATTAGTTTATTCTTGTGAAGATTACGTAACATTGTAAAACTACCAACCTCCACCATCTTCTCTCTCATCCCCACTATCTTTTTTCTCTTCTCTTATTGGTAGAATTTTTATTTATTTTTTTATTATTCAAATAAACTAGTATAAATCACTAGATAAGCTAAAATTTTAAGCTTATCATTTTAACTGGTTTATAAATCACTAACTAATTTATTAAGTCAAGACAAACACAATTTACTATTTTTTTCAACTAGTTGAGATTTATAAACTAGTTAATTTAGTATTGACAAACACAGTCTAAGTCAGATGTTAGTCCACGAAATCCCTTCTTCTGACCCACAAATGCTTCCAATACTTCATGGAAGACATGACTTATTATCTCCCTAGAGTACGTATTGGAATCGTTCCATGATATCCCTGGTTGAAGACCCCCGTGCAAGATTTAACACCCCGATTTACCTCGGAGAGGTTACAAGCCAATGTGACCTTGGAATTACCCTCCAGAGTCACCCAAGGCTATACAGTACAAAACTTTAATACAATATTTATGTGAAATAAAGTCGCCCAAGGTTACACGCCAGCGTCTTCGGCCTCAAGAGGGGATCTCGAAACTGAAGGCCCACGGTGGCCTCGACGCACTCCGGCACTGGAATCGGCTTTAGTGCCGGAGCGGACTCGGGTAAGGACTCGTGGATCAGCACGGTCATGGGTGTGCCAATGGGCGCGGCTGACGCCATGGTAGAATCGACCACGGGCACACGAGGCCCGGCCTTTGGGGTGGGGGTGGGGGGAGAATATGCGAGGCAGGCTCCACGGTGGCCTCGACCACGACCACGGATGGCCATGGGCATGCCAACATGCTCGGCAAGCTCCTTGGGGGCCTCGACCACGTACGAAAAAGGGTTGCCACGGTCCAATGGTGCTCGCTTTGGATCCTTCTTCGTGTCGAACCTGTACACTTCTCATTGTTTGGCCATGCGTCTCATAAGATACTCTTGAAAGGCGACGACGTCCACATTAGGCTCAAAGTGTCGAGCCATGCGGTACACAAGATGGCACCATGTCTCAATTGGACACCACTACCTATACCAACGATCATCCTTCAAATGATCAAACCAATCTCGAGCGTAGCTAGTGAAGCAAGCAATGGCAATGTCACATCGCTCAAATTTGTCGTAGTCTCGTTGGTCGAAGTAGTTGGCCATGCGCTTTGCCCAATATAAAAATGCATCGGGGTCATCATACCCGGAAAAGTGTCTTCGGTGAATAACTATTACAACATGAGTCATAGTAGTAGTTAGGAGTTCATAAAAACAATAAGCAATAGAAAGTCGAGCTTGTAAGACTCACCGACCCAACTACTCTAATGTGCACGATAAAAGAGGGTTCAGGGTTAGGGTGGTTAAGGGTCTCGACTACACAAGTAAGGATCAAAAGTACACAAGCAAGAACAAACAAGCAAGACAAGAGAGGGGGGTGCGGAAGCCTAGGGTTAGGCGTGCCACAGTAGAGAAAGTAAGACAAGAAAATAGAAAGAAATCTTGTCCAAGAGGGAAGGCCGAGATATTATGCAATCAAGATATGATATGCAAGATAATATGGTAATAAAAATAGAAGATATGGGAGAGAGAAAAGATATGATTGTCGAAAATATGGATAAGAGAGAGGTAGAAGATCTTACCTCATTTTGGCTATTAGCTTTTAATATCTTTTTTATATAAAATGGGCAATAAATAAAATCTTGTGGATTTTATCGTCCATGATCACAACAAACAAGGAAACAACTAGGGCAAATCTCGGCCAACAATATAACACACGGATTTTATCCTTTTGTGTGAAAAATTGACCAAATCAGAATGGATTTTATCCTTCCTAGCCACGAATTAAGGACAATGAAGATATGCTCGAACAAGCCAATAATCAGCAAAGATGAAATAGCATGCAAACTCAAACTTGAAAGCAAGATCACCAAACAATTATGCAAGTCGAGGGATCGTGGGTGATTTTTTTTGTATTTTTGAGGAATTTTTTCGAACAAAACAAACACCAAGGGAAACCTAGATGAATCGAAGGTAGACTACAGAATTCTATGGAAAAAATCAAACAAACAATGGTGGAAGGAAAGAAATTTGTGCAACAAAAGAGCAAGAAGGTAAGAATGAGACTTACGCAATCCCGAGGCTCTGATACCAGTTGATGTGCCCGCGTGCGCGCACAAGGCCTGTCGCGATATGATATGTACGACCCGGCATGGCCTTAGTGCTTGCAAGAACCTCATGTGGTCGTACCGCGGTGCGCTAGGGTTTACATGGAGTTGGCTAGGCACGCCGAGTCTGGTACGGCAAGGGCGAGGTCCACGGAGTCGAGGCTCGGATCTTCTGCGATGTCGATGGTGACTACCCACACGAGCAAGGGCTCGGTCGTGGCGCGCCGTGGCTAGCGAGAGTGTGTGTCACTATGGAGCTCGTGGCTACGGCGATGGCGCGGGTCCGAGCTCTAGTGATGGGTTCGTCAGAGCGCACGAAAAAGGACTCCTCCTCTTGGCCCTCATCTATAGATAGGGTCACATCAAAAGGCGCAAAGATTCCTAAACAATCTCATTGAGGAATTTTCCCTAATCCATAATCTTTTCGAGATCGTGTTCGAACCGATTAAGTTCTTTTCCCATAAATTTGTTTTTTCTTCATTGAGGTATTTCCCTGATCCATAATCTTTTTCAAGATCCATTTCCAACCAGGGGCGGATTTGTGTAGTGCCGAGTGGGGACTACAGCCCCATCGGGATTTAAAAAAAAAAATTTTAAAAATATACAAAAACACTTTGTTTTTAGGATTAGAAGCACCTCAAGCATGCGGAACGCCTCTCCTGAAATGAGAGAGCACTCAACTGAACGAGTGAACGACACAAGTCACACAACAAAAGTCCTCGAAGGCTCGAACGAGTGAACGAACGTCAGTGCAGAATCCAAGCGGTCCGTCCAGCAACCTCCGATCCTCCTCTGCTCGCCCGCTCGCTTGCTCGCCCACTCCCCTGCTCGCCCGCTCATCGACAGTCGGACTCCCCAACAACCTCAGGTTTGCTGGTAAATTCTAATTTACCCTATTTTTATTCTTAATCTGGGTTGAATTTCACGTGTCATGCTTCTAATTTCAATTGAGATTTGTTCTACACTTACTGCGATACTTTTGCACTTGTCCTGCTTCTAATTTCACTTGTCTTGCTTATCATGAAAATCATGGTTTTAATTGAGATTTTAAATTAAATTGTATGATTTAATGATTTGATGATTTGATGAATTGTGTGTGAGTGCGTGTGCTGAATTTAGATTTGTTTTAGCCTCAATATTAGATTTGATGAATTTGTGTTATCCCTTATTTCATATTCTAGGATATTTGTGTTTGTGTGATGAGTTGATGAATTGTGTGTGCTAAATTGATGATTTTAAATTGTTTTGTGTGTTGAATTTATCAAATTGTTGATGAAGGAACTTCCGTTATGATTTATGAATTTAGAATTTGATGTTCATGTTCTTTAATTGTTCATGAAATGAAGAGATTTTTTCTACCTGTTGGGGATTCACAAAATATAGATTTGAGTTCTAATCTCGATCCATTAAGTGTTCCAACGCACGTAACATGTTGAATTTTTTAATATACAGAAAAATACAATTTTTTCTTTATTTTATAAAAAATATCGCATTTTTTTTCTTTATTATATAAAAAATATTGCCAGGAATTTTTCTGCAGCAAAAAAATTTACCCAAAAAAGTTAGCCTCCACTCATACAAATTCGTGACTACGCCAATGGTTTCAACCCATTAAGTTTTTTCCCATAAATTTGTTTTTTTCTCATTGAGGAATTTCCCCTGATCCATAATCTTTTCGAGATCCTCTTCCAATCCCTTAAGTTCTTTTCCCATAAATTTATTTTTTCCTCAATTATATTCGAAAGGTGTATCCAAATTTTGGAATACAACTAGGGGATAGGCTCGTGCATACGCACGGGGCGGGTTCTTTTGCATGTGTATATTTTTAAAAACACTCTTTTCAACAATGATTCCAAGATTGTTCGATCTTTATAAATTTTCATTGCACATGACATATACGCATTTATTATTTAGGCATATATATATCACTATAAAATGTTGCTTGCTATTATATCCCCTAAATTAATATTTGTAACTAAATTTATTAGTAAAAACTATGTAATTGTTTTCTAATTAAAATTATATTTAATTAGTTATATAAATTTTTTGACCCACAATTATATAACGATTAAGGTGAAGAGTCTTAATCAATGGATTGCAAAAGCTTTTAGAAAATAATTTAATGATAAACAATGATGACAATAGTGTAGATAAGCCTATGTGTATTTGTAAATTAATTATAACTTTTTTGTGTAGTTTTGGATCAATTTTATAGTAATTACACGATTACGTTACGATCTTCATAAATTTTTATTGCATATGATGGGAATTTTTTTTATATTCCCGCTTATATTTGCATGAACTTTTTTTAATGTATTCTTTATTTTTTTTGCTAATCTATTAAGTTTTTTGGCTTTTTTGTCAATAGCGTGGAGTATGTACATAACTTGGTTAAAGAGTAATATAATGGAATTTTGTTGAAAAAAGAATATACCAAAAATAAAAATTAGAGAACATTTTTCGAGAAAGATTCCTTGAGAATCTACAACTCAAATGAAACCGCAAACATTACAATGACCATAAGTAGGAGCGGGAACGGAAAATAATGATAAGGAATTTACAATTCTTAGATTTTCCATCATAATATAAAAGTTAGAAACTACTATAAGTAGATAATTTTTGAAGATGACCATATTTTTACCTCTTCAATGATTGAAGATGGAGAGCTCGATTGAGTGCTTTAGCCACTGGACATTATTTGCTGCAAAATGAAGCGAGATACAAATAAAAGATCGCTAATATTCTTAATATTTAAGATTTAAGATACACTATCTAATATACAATTAAAAAGATAATAAAAAACAATAATAATAAAGGAATTAAAATTAAAAATGTATACCTCATGAATGTTTGCATCAGTGACTTGACTAAAGAGGTAAAGCTAATCTAGAAGATGCCTCCTTCCACTTATACAGTATTACTTATAGGCAAAATGAAATTTTAAGTGTTTATATCTATGATTTCTAACCACAATTAGTCTTAATAGTGGAAGCATAAAATTAAGAAACGTTTTTCTTTTAATCTACCTATGAAACATTTTCATATCCATTATTTTTTAAATAAATAGCCTCTTAATTAAAGCTTAAAAATGTTATGCTAGAGAATTAATATGGTCAAATAAATAACCATAATATGCATGCATTTAAACTTTGTGATTAAAAGGGGAAATTTGGTTTGACTTGAAGTTATAAAATTGATTTAAAGAATGCAATAATTGTTACAAAAACGTTATGCTAGAGAATTATTAGGTCAAAATTTATTAACATAATATTTGCATGCATTTAAACCTTTTTTTTGTAGAATGCATTTAAACCTTGTAATGAAAAGGTGAAATTTGGTTTGACTTGGAGTTATAAATTTGAATTAAATTCTATATATGTTTGGTTAGGTATAAATGTGTTCTTAACAATTATTGTTATAGTGATGGAGCTGAAATTGATTATCTACAATACCACTTTTAGTCATATTCTTCACCAATAATGTTTTTCTAAGTAATGTTTTTCTAAGTAATATGAGCATTAATTCTCAAAAAGCTTTTTTTATATTTTTATAGATAGATAGTTAATATAGAGGATTTCAAAAAAATATTTAAGTCATTTAAATCGGTCATTAATTGTCCAGATTTTTCTATTTTATATTATAAATACAATAGTGTCAACATTCATAAGAAATGAAATGATTATTATATTTGTAATCATATAGCATCAAATAATTCTAATAAATAAAAAAACATAGTGGATTTTTCGTTGTCAATATTTTTTCTAGAAAATATAGTGTTTTTTACTATTTAATATGTTAAAGAGCTTATTATATATAAATATAAAAAAATAAATATATGAGCATTTATTTTCATTTTTATTTTAAGTTTATAGTTTTATTTATTGTTATTTTTATCATATTAAAAAAATGACATTGTTCAACCTTAAGCTTCAAGAACTTCAATATGTATGGAGTATTTTTTTTCTATTCTTTTTTCTCATATTATATTTTTGGATTCATGTGTAAAAATGAATTAATGCGTATAACAATTATATGTAGGGGTGATATTGTTTTGTTAATTTTTTTCTATTATATTTTTGGATTCATGATAATAATTATAATTATGTTACATATTTGTAATGTACTTATTTGTGAAAACTCTCTCCCTCGTAGCATATTGTATAAATAGTATGCTAGCAAATATATTGTATTCTACTGTAGCTTTTTTGGCAATGAATATCATAATTAATATTTTTATATATATAAAATATATACATTGTTGTGAATTATGATATGAAAGAACTTTTAGTTTTAAATTCTTTTTTAAATAATATATAAATTGATTGCCAAAAGTATATATGTATTACAGATATGTACGTGAAATAATATGGTATATATCCATTTTATATATACACATTTTGAATATGTCAAATGATCTTTATAAACTTGAAATGCATCGCAAGCTCATTACATACAATTTATTAAGGGGAAAAATGCAAAATATTTTGATTAAGTGGACATGTAATTTAAAGACTAAGGATTTATTAGACGCAATAAATACGAGCATGTACACAACTTTATATATGTAGTATAGATTCGATATTAACTTTTCTTCATTTACGTTTTTCAAGTTCTTTGTCGAGTGTTTTGCAACAACTTTCTTTAATCTCAACTAGATCATTATGTTTGAACCCAACGATCGTGTAGCTTGGTTGTGAGCTTCTTAAAAAGGTGAAGAGTGATCATGATATTTTTTTTACCCAAAACAACTATAATGAGACTAGAGTAGTACGTTAGTCAAGAATTTTAGAGATGAGATTATACTTACCTTGTCAAGCATTCAAAATACTCCAGGTTATGATAATAGATAAAGATAGTGTAGCTAGACTTGTTCACCTCTTTGAAGTCTATAATAAGTGTTAGAGAATATAACATCTTCCTAAATCTAAAAAAGAGACTGAGATGTTACTAATTATCATTGTCCTCGGTTTATGACACGACAGACTTTCACATAAAAGGAGAGCATGTTTGGTCCTTGTGTTGGGTTCTAGGGATGTAAACGCAGTGGAAAAGACTCAAACTTTCATCCCAAACTTCCAAGGATCAGTATGATAATGTAGGACATATAATTGGATCAGATGATTACCTCAAATGCGAATCCAAATAGCAAGTTCAAACCTTTCTTTGATCACCAAAGAGCCCCAAGTGTTGCTCCTCTAGCGGTATCCACGCACACAAACAAGATCCTTTTCTATATCGGAAATAGCTTGCTAGAGCACTCACTGATACATGAACGAGATTGGAATTTGTTTTATCTTGTGAAGAACTGATCAACTCGGCCGATATACCTCGGTATATATCTACGGAAATACTCAAAATTTCCAATCTAAGTGAATCTCCAATCTTAACAACTATATTATTATTTTAATAGTCTGTTAAGATTTAACCTTATCCACTTGTTATAAGAGATAAATTCTATCTATTATCTCTTTATTTAATTTTCTAAAATCACAATTAATTAAATTACTTTATAATTAATTATGATTATCTAAGAAAAATAAATATATGTTCTCCATAATATTCTATAGGTCTAATTATAATTAAGACCCATTAAACCCGGTTCGATAAATCTAGACTCGTTGGTTTGGTTATTGTGCATATACTATCAATCTCCCACTTGCACTATTACCAAGCTCAAGTAATTATCTTATCAACCTTAGGTTCAAAGTCAACTCTCATATTCAAGATTTTTTTCGAAACAGTTACTTAATTCCGAAACTTTGTTGATTCATTCAAGTAACTTCAGAAATTTCCAATCAACAATTATTAATTTCCCATCTATTGTGCTTATGCGTGCGACCCTCTAGGTTTCTATCTTGAAGGTAGTGTTATCCAACACAAGTCAAGGTAACCGTCTAGCAACAGTTATTGACCACCCAACAAAACAGAAATGGTTGGTGAACCATATACCACTATGAACTGATTACTGTGCAGTTTTCTTCAACACCAATATATATCACGATTAAGTTAGTGCACTATGACCACTAAGCTCAATCATTTACTCGGTTTTGAAAAGATAACTTAGACTCAAAATTCTCTACCATGGCTATGGATTTTAGAGTCACTTATATCTCAACCAAGTGGCCAGTGATATTTACTCTCTAATCCAAGAGAGGGATGAATCCTTTCTTGACTTAATCACTATCTCTCTACACTTTGCCTCAAACCTAATAATCGTATTAGTTGCAACTCATAAAAGCTACGTCTAACGGCATCAAAGTTAAGACTCCATGCATAGGACTATGTGACAGTCTCAAGTCATGAGATCACTAACACTCATTCATTTAGAGGAGGAACCAATGACGTTTTAATATACATGTGGTATCCTCTAATTTGGGCCGGTCCAGTAGCTCTACTTATCCTTGAGCACCCATGCAAATGACTTGGAAGAACTATCCCTAGAGTCTATTAACATGTTGGTCTGTAGTTTTGATATCCCTTCTCGATACTAATCTGACCAAGGACGTTTTAAGAATATAACCTTGTTTGTAAAATTCTCATTGACGATAAATAACTATATCATCAATTCACACAAGACATCATATTCTAAGGATTTTACCAATATTAAATGTTAGCAGAAAAACAAAATAAACATGATAAATATTGCCTTTTAAGTAAAATGTATCAATGTCATATAAGTAAAACTAGTTCGACAAACTTGCATACTATAATAGTATCTTGCATACATCAATGCCAAACTCTAAGTCCTAGACCCCTCACATGAGCATCATGTTTCTACTGAGGTAAGGCCTTAGTTAATGGATCAGCAATGTTTTCATTACTTGAAACTCTGCTTAGTGCAACATCTTCTCTTTGAATTATTTCTCTGATGATAATGTACCCAACCGCAGAAGCGTAGGGTACATAACTCATCTGTCTCTCTCTTGTTGTGTCTTTGGACACATTTTCTTAGAGAGACGTACACCATGTGACAAAGGCAAAAGTCCTCTCTTGGAATCTTGCATCTTATATCTATTCAAGATCTTGTCAATGTACGTGCTTTGACTTAGACCAAGCAGCCTTTTAAACCTATCTCGGTGTATCTTAATTCCTAAGATATAGGCTGCCTCACCTAGGTCCTTCATGGAAAAACACTTGCACAACCATGCCTTGGTAGATTCCAAGAATGGCTTGTCATTCCCGATGAGGAGAATATCATCCACATACAAAACTAGAAACACTAATGTGCTCGAGAAGGCATCTTTTGATCGTTGAACTTTCACGCTCATATAGCACTAACCTTTTTTATAAACGCAAGGTTCTTCTGAACTTCTAATGAAGCCAAATTTCTTGACTGCATCATCAAATCTCAAATTCCAACTCTGAGACGCTTGCTTTAATCCATAAATGGATCTCTTCAACTTACAAACCTTATTTGTACTCGTAGACGTTTCAAACCCTGGAGGTTGTTTCATGTAAACATCCTCTATTAACTTCCCATTTAGGAAAGCAGTTTTCATATCCATTTGTCAAATCTCAAAGTCATAGTAAGTTGCTATTGCAAGCAAAATCCTGATAGACTTTTGCATGGCTACCGATGAAAAAGTTTCATCACAGTCAATTCCATAACGTTGAGTGAAACCTTTTGCAACCAACATTGCTTTATAGGTGACTCGGCTAAAGTCGTTGTTGCCAAGATCAAAAATAAATAACCCTATTCTACTAACTAGTATAGTAAGCAAGCAAGGGGTCGAACCCAAGAGAATCGGGATTCTGCTCAATCGGCAAAGAGCAAAGACCTTTTTGGAAGTTCAGGCAAACAAACAAACAAGCAAATATTGTTGGGTTTAAATCAATTGAAGGAAAGTAGAGTTTATTCAATCAATTCCACCTTTTTAATCATCCGATCATTGATTCATCCACTTTTCTATTAATTCCCTAGTTAATTCCAATCCTTATGAAAGATTTCCGCTTGTCCACGGTCCAAGCGAAACGATGATATGAACAAGAACGCTTAATTCAAATCATACAAAATATTAAGGATAGAAGGATATTAAGTCATGCAATCAAGCTATGAGTCTCATGCATAAAATAACAATCAAATACTCTTTCTCAATTCTAGTCCACGGTCCTAGAAAAGAGTTGCTTCAAAGATAAATAAGATTGCACATACAACAATCAAACCTATTCCAAACAATAGATCTAAGTCAATCAAACAAGTTGATCAGGCTTATCAAATCAAACATAGATCATATAAATAAAACCAAGAGTTTTGATATTAACCAAGGGATAGAAAAGTTACCAAAATCTCACGAATTACATAAAAAGGTTTCCTTGATCAAACAAACTCCAATAGAAATTAGTTCTCCATAATACTGAAATAAAAACCCAAAAGTAAAAGTATGCTAGAATTGTGTAACCCCTAAAGTGAAACTCGAAACAAAGTTTAAATAGTAGAAAATAAGTCTGAAACCCTAAGATATAATAATACTAAAAAGATAGAATAAAAGAAACGAAGGCGGCGCTGAAAAGCCAAAATCCGCGAGCGCGGAAATAATCCGCGGGCGCGGATTGATCCTCTACCCTCGGCCGCGGATGCTCAACCATCCGCGAGTGCGGAAATAATCCGCGGGCGCGGATCTTCTGACAGATTACTAGTGTCAACTTAGGAGGTAGTTTTGACCCACTTAGAGTTGGAATTTGAACTCGTCGTAAAAAGATGAATTGTAGCTCTTCGAGTTAGCTTTCCAATGATACCAAATTCAGCTTCATCTGATCATCGTAGCTCCCGAAATAAGCGTTAGAAGAAAGTGGTGTCGAAACAACTCCAAATCAACACTTGTCTTCAAAACTCTTGCAATTCTTCAAATCGTTTCTTCGGTCTTCATATGACAATTATGCTCAAAACTAACCTAAACACACTCAAATCATACCTAAAATACAAGAGTTAACCTATACTAAATAGAGCGTATCAAATTCCCCCATACTTAAACCTTGCTCGTCCTCGAGTAAGCTCAAAATAAATCTAACAATCAATTCTATCAAGGTTTACAACATAGTACAAGGGAAGACAAAAAAAAACACTCACCTCACCAACCCAAACCCAAAATAGAGAAATAATGAGCAAAGACATGAAAGCTCAAATCACACACCTCACATAATACATATAAACTCTCAAGCTCTAAAAAGTGTAGAGCAACCTAGGATCTACCCAACATCTGAAGTGTAATCCCCAGACCCCAAAGTAGAATATGATCCTAAACACTCTGATTTTACCACTCATTCTACTTAGGCGCCCTTTCGGGTTTTCATCTAATCACTCTTTTCATTTTTCTTAGGTGTGCTCACAAATACTCACATCTCTCATAAACCTCTTATTACCCCAGCCTAATGCTGGTCCGGGTTACCTGCTTATTACCTAAGCCGCCCTTTCGGGTTTTCAACTCATCCCAGGATTTTTATGCCTTTTTTCTCATTTTTATGGCTTTTTTATTTTTATTTTTTTTTAAAATTTTTCTCTATACAAAACATGGAACAAAAATCTCATAAAAATAACACAAAATAAACTGAAAAGCAACTAACTATGATAAGCGTAGTGAGTACTTCCTCCCCCATACTTAAATCCTTCATTGTCCTCAATGAAGTAAAGAGAAAGGAATTAAGCATAGAAGAGGAAAATCAGAAGACTCACATACTAAAGAAGAGAGGAATGAACTCCCGGAATTATAAGCACCAAACTCAGGAACAAACTGATTTGTTTGGGAACAAACCACGAACGTCATCTTCACAACTCAGCAACCAAATCCACACCATAGGACGTCTCCAATGAGAATGAACTGGACTTCTCAAAAATAATAAAAACTCTGACGACGGTAGCACCCCCATACTTGAACAATTCCAAGGAAATAGACATGGAAAGATATAGAAAAATGGATTGATGGGTGATGGTAGAATATGGAAGAACACTCCTTTTTTTCACTCTTCTTTTTTCCTGATTTATCTCAGGGGTTTCACCCGAAAACCTTTTATTTCAGGGGTTTCACCTGAAAGCCTTTTATTTTTATTTATTTATTTTTTTTATTATTTTTTTTATTTTTCTGAATAAAACGAAAATTAATATTGTCAGGCCGATCCGCGGGCGCGGATGGAGCTGCGGGCTCGGACTCTCCTCGGACTGGCTTCTTTTGATGGGAAACATTGTACCTGCAAGTTAGCCCGACAAAACCAAAACAAAAACCAATAACTAAAACTAAACTAAAAAAAATAAAAATAAAAGAAAAAAGAAAAACTTACCTCGGGTTGCCTCCCGAGCAGCGCCTTTGTTTAACGTCGTTTGGCCCGACGTCAACCTATTATCTCAAGACTCAGACATTGTCAAAGCCCTGAGAAGTCTATCAAAATCCTGCGAACAACTGTAATGTAGGCAAATATAGCACAATGATAACTTGAAACCGAATAATATAGCATTCAGACACTGTTTCAGTTTATCAAACCCACTAGAAAAATCATTGTTAGATGGTTTAGGATATAACCAGTTGAGAGAATGAGGTAGTGTTTCAAAATATAAATCAAGAGTATTGATTTTCAAGTTAGCCCTACCACCCTTAGAATTTAAGAAATCACTAGGTAAACTATCATGCTCAAGACCTTTTTCAGAAATATCAGGCAAACAGATATCAATAGAAAGTAAGGAAGAAGAGGAAAGGATACAGGGATCATGATCGATCACAATAAAGGGCTCCACGGCAGGAGACATAGACATCTCCTCAGGTGGAAGGGAAATCTCCATATCATCATTTAACTCCTTTTCGAGTCATCAGGCTCGTCGTCATCACTCCAGGAGCTGTCAAACTTAAGGAAATATTCCTCCTCCGTCATTACATGACTATGATCATCTATCTCTTCATCCAATGAAGGGTCTCTGAGTGCCTCTGGAGAGGATGGAACTGGCTCTTCAGGGGGATATGTTGGTTGATCTTCGAGAATTTCCGTCTTTATGGCCAACACCTCCTTTAGTTTTCTTTGTTCAGAAATTTGGTTCTCCAATTTCTGTATCTTGATCTCTTTGGCTCGGATATAACAAAAGAAATCCCATCGGTCAATGGGTTTCCAAGGACGTATTTTGCATCGCTCTCGCGGTACATCCTTAGTTGGGACTCAAGAGTCATCTCCATAAAGATGTGATAGCAAGCATCATAAAGCCCTATGTGTAACCCCCAAACAGAGAGATCATGCAAGATTTCCTGGCACCTAGTGAAGTACTCATGAAAGGGTTCATCCTGCAACAGACAAAGACTAAACGTAGACATTAGCATATAAAAGTGTAGACCGTAAGATAGGTCTACACAAGAGATTCGGGATTTCTGGACGACAGAAACCGCGGGCGCGGAAATAATCCGAGGGCGCGGATCGTCTACAGGCGCGGAATTTATCCGAGGACGCGGATCGTCCACGGGTGCGGAATTTATCCGAGGGCGTGAATCGTCAAAAGCGCCGATTTATCAGAAAATTAAAACCGATTCCCCGGCAACGGCGCCAAAATTTGACTCAGCTAAAGTCGTTGTTGCCAAGATCAAAAATAAATAACCCTATTCTACTAACTAGTATAGTAAGCAAGCAAGGGGTCAAACCCAAGAGAATCGGGATTCTGCTCAATCGGCAAAGAGCAAAGACAGGAGTTTTTGGAAGTTCAGGCAAACAAACAAACAAGCAAATATTGTTGGGTTTAAATCAATTGAAGGAAAGTAGAGTTTATTCAATCAATTCCACCTTTTTAATCATTCGATCATTGATTCATCCACTTTTCTATTAATTCCCTAGTTAATTCCAATCCTTATGAAAGATTTCCGCTTGTCCACGGTCCAAGCGAAACGATGATATGAACAAGAACGCTTAATTCAAATCATACAAAATATTAAGGATAGAAGGATATTAATTCATGCAAACAAGCTATGAGTCTCGTGCATAAAATAACAATCAAATACTCTTTCTCAATTCTAGTCTACGGTCCTAGAAAAGAGTTGTTTCAAGGATAAATAAGATTGCACAGACAACAATCAAACCTATTCCAAACAGTAGATCTAAGTCAATCAAACAAGTTGATCAGGCTTATCAAATCAAACATAGATCATATAAATAAAACCAAGAGTTTTGATATTAACCAAGGGATAGAAAAGTTACCAGAATCTCACGAATTACATAAAAAGGTTTCCTTGATCAAACAAACTCCAAGGGAAATTAGTTCTCCATAATAATAAAATAAAAACCTAAAAGTAAAAGTATGCTAGAATTGTGTAACCCCTAAAGTGAAACTCGAAACAAAGCTTAAATAGTAGAAAATAAGTCTGAAACCCTAAGATATAATAATACTAAAAAGATAGAATAAAAGAAACGAAGGCGGCGCTGAAAAGCCAAAATCCGTGAGCGCGGAAATAATCCGCGGGCGCGGATCGATCCTCTACCCTCAGCCGCGGATGCTAAACCATCCGCGAGCGCGGATCTTTTGACAGCTTACTGGTGTCAACTTCGGAGGTAGTTTTGACCCACTTAGAGTTGGAATTTGAACTCGCCGTAAAAAGATGAATTGTAGCTCTTAGAGTTATCTTTCCAATGATACCAAATTCAGATTCATCCAATCACCGTAGCTCCCGGAATAAGCATTACAAGAAAGTGGTGTCGAAACAACTCCAAATCAACACTTCTCTTCAAAACTCTTGCAATTCTTCAAATCGTGTCTTCGGTCTTCATATGACAATTATGCTCAAAATAACTTAAACACACTCAAATCATACCTAAAATACAAGAGTTAACCTATACTAAATAGAGCGTATCAATAGTTACTAATATTACCATCCATGTATGTCTTCTTTTTAAAGATCCACTTGCACCCAACAGGTTTAACCCTAATTGGTGCATCTACCAACTCCCATACTTCGTTGGTGTACATAGAGTCCATTTCAGAATTCATGGCATTTAGCCATTTCTCGAAATCTGGTGAAGCTAAAGCTTCCTTGTAGGTTGAAGGTTCATCATCATTCTCGATGAGCAAAACTTCACCATGCGCAGTGACGATAAGACTCATTCTCTCTGGTTCCTTTCACACTCTTGAGGACCTACGTAACTCTTGCATTTCTACAATCTCAGGTTCTGGCTAGGATACCACTGTTGGGTTCTAGGAATGTAAACGCAGCGGAAAAGACAAAAACTTTCATCCCAAACTTCCAAGGATCAGTATGATAACATTGGACAAATAATTGGATTAGATGATTACCTCAAACGCGAATCCAAATAGCAAGTTCAAACCTTTCTTTGATCACCAAAGAGCCACAAGTGTTGCTCCTCTAGCGGTATCCACACACACAAACGAGATCCTTTTCTATATCGGAAATAGCTTGCTAGAGCACTCACCGATACATGAACGAGAATTGGAATTTGTTTTATCTTGTGAAGAACTGATCAACTCGGTCGATATACCTCGGTATATATCTACGGCAATACTCAAAATTTCCAATCTAAGTGAATCTCCAATCTTAACAACTATATATTATTTTAATAATTTGTTAAGATTTCAACTTATCCACTTGTTATAAGAGATAAACTCTATCTATTATCTCTTTATTTAATTTTCTAAAATCACAATTAATTAAATTACTTTATAATTAGTTATGATTGTCTATGAAAAATAAATATATGTTCTCCATAGTATTCTATAGGTCTAATTATAACTAAGACCCATTAAACCCGGTTCGATAAATCTAGACTCACTGGCTTGGTTATTGTGCATATACTATCACCTTGTCCCATTTTCCTAGTGGTTTGGGTTTGGCCAGTTGTCCGCCCGCTATTTGGACTGAAGGTTAAAAAGAAACTGAGATGTCACTAGAATCCTGCAGCCGTGGTTGAGGTAGTTGTTAGGCCCAAAAATCCATCGGCCCATCTGGTAATCCGAGCCCATGAGTACACAGAGAAGTCATCGGTCGTGCCAAATGAGACGGGATCCTGGAATGGGGAAGTCTCCAGTCATCCGATGGAAGGAAGAAAGCATCCGTCGCAGAGCGAAGAGATCTGTTCAGAAGACGCTGGAGAAAGCGTTCCGAGTCTCAGATATATGCGGAAAGTGGGAAGTTAGTTATAAGATGTGCCCTAGAGATCCGGAGATCGGGATAATCGAGAAGTAACCGTTGTAATTTGGGTGTATATACGGAAACTATGTATTTTGTAGAGGACACACAGAATCACACGAAACAATCGACTTTCTGAAAGAGATCATTTCTCTCTGTTCTTGTGAATTCCATACTCATTCGAACTTGTAATTCCCTTTGAATTCAATCGTGCCCCAATCTAGGGCAAAGGTTTGTTAATCAAATTTTTGTCCAAAATAATTTGGCGCCCACCGTGGGGCCCAAAGATCGAAAAACGATTCAGTTCTGCGCATCGAAAAGAGGTCCGGAAGGTCACCATGAGTAACCCTAACAAAGGTGGTCAAGAACCAGGCATCGGAGAGGAGGGAGGCGCACGCTAGGACACATCGGCAACCCTTCGTCTCGAACTAACCGAATTTGCTCAAAGGCTCCAAGCTTTGGAGAAAGAACTATCCGATCAGCGTGCTTGTAACGAGAAGCACAAAGTGAGCATTGAGCAGTTAACCGCCGATAACGACGGTTTGCGTTCCCAACTTCGATCCGTGTCCTCTGTCGGCCCGCATGCCAGGGCAACGGATCGAACCCGAAACAATGGGGGTGAAGGTTCCTCTGGGAATCGTACCTACCGTCGCGGAGGAAATCCTGGCTTAGAGTTCATTACCCCACCCGCAACGGTCCCGAGAGTACCATCATTTACCCCCGCTCAAGGAAACCCTGGTAGCGAAAGAGTAAGGGCACCCATACACCTACGATCGGCGCGAGCGGTTAGTCCCCGACGCTTGGAAGATGAAACCATGGACGATGACGAAGACTGGGACCGCCGCCGTCCCCGAGACCTCGAGGATATCGTTCGGAACCAATTCAAGATGTTCACTGAGCAGTTGTCGAAGATACCCGGGGTCCCGCGGCCCATAGAGAAAGAAGTTGTTGACGGTTATAATGAGTCGCCTTTCGCTCCCCACATCGCCCAAGTCGAGATACCAAAGAAGTTCTCGGTGCCCAATATGACTTCTTACGACGGCACGGGGGATCCTGACGAGCATGTGGCCATATTCAAGTAGAAGATGATGACCAGTGCGGTACCATACCATTCCCACAAAGCGTTGATGTGCAAGGGGTTAGGAGCCGCCCTCGCGGGACCGGCCCTGAAATGGTTCGTTAACCTCCTAAGGGGAAGTATCCGTTCTTTCGTCGAGTTAATGGACTCATTTCGGGTGCAGTTCGCCAGTAGTCAGAGGTTTGAGAAGCAGTCTAGTGACTTGTACCAGGTTATCTAGAAGCCGGAAGAATCCACCTGGAATACCTAGATCGGTTTAACCGAGAGAAGATTTCCATCCTGCATTGTGACGTGCCGATGACGATGGAAGCTTTCCGTCAGGGGGTAAATCAGGACAGAGATCTCTATAAAGAGCTCACTAGACACCCTTGCCACAGCTTTGAGGATGTGCAAACCAAAGCCTTGGCTCAAATCAAGCTTGAGGAAGATTTGAAGATGAGAAAACCCATGAGTGTCTGGGAGAGGGTGGATAAAAAGGCAGCACCAGATCACCGCCGAGAGCGCCGTGACCAACCATACCGGTGTCGTCACCCTGACGCGGTGAAGGTAAACGTCGTCGAAACCAGACCGGCCAAGCCGTTGCCGCCGAAGTATGACGAGTTCAACCTGGGTATATCCCCTGAGGACCTCGTGAAGAACATAGCTCAGACAATACGAGGTGTTAGGTGGCCGAGGAGAAATGAAAAGCCCTATCCAAATAAGGATATGAGTAGGTGGTGTGACTTCCATGACGATTACGGTCACGTGACCAAAGAATGCGTAGCCCTGAGAAGAGAGATTGCCTACCTCGTCTCTTGGGGAAGGATTACAGAAGTCGCACCAAACGCGCAAGTCCCTCCAGATGTTGTGGAAGCTTCGCGCGCGGGAAGGCCAGCGTCGCCGGTGCCGACAAAAGTCGTAAATGTGATCATCGGGGGGTCGAGTGTGTACGGACTCACTTATTCAGCAGCTAAGAGGAATGCACGAGAAAGCTCCCTTCCTCGCCCAGCGCGCAAGAAGAGTGACGTAGTCAACCTTGCGATACACTTTGGCGAGGACGACGTCAATGGTCTTGACAAACCCTACCATGACGGCCTCGTGATTTCTTTGTCAATCGGAAATGTCCTGATGAAGCGAGTCCTCATCGACACCGGGAGCTCAACTAATCTCATGACGCTAGAGGCTCTGAGAGGAATGGGTCTGAGCGAGAAGGACGTGGAGAAAAACCCCATAGCACTCGTAGGCTTTAGCGGAGAAGTGAAGCACACTGTAGGAGACATCATCCTTCCCACATACGCAAAGGGCATAAACATCCAGGTTAGGTATTCTGTTATGGATTGCCCTTCATGTTATATGTAATCATGGGAAGGCCATGACTTCATGACATGAGAGTTGTTCCATCTACTTACCACCAAACGGTGAAGTTCCCAACTCCGTGGGGGGTTCAAGAGATCCGTGGTGATCAGAGAACGTCCCAGGAGTGTTACAAATCGGCGCTGAAACCAGCCGCCAGTCAAAAGTCCACCTAGCAATTAAAGGAGGCCACTAACCCTACCTTTCTAAAAGAAAAAGAAAAGAAAGATGAACATGTAGAGGAGGTGGCCCTAGACCAATCCGACCTCAATCGGTCGGTGAAGATTGGAAAAGATTTGGAGCCAGCTATGAAAGGCGAGCTAGTAGACTTCCTTAGTAAAAACTCGGAGTGTTTTGCTTGGTCTCATGAGGACATGGTGGGAATTGATCCGAATGTCATCACGCATCGGTTAAATGTGGATCCCAATCATCCACCAGTAAAACAGAAGAGAAGGAAGTTCGCCGCAGAGAGGAATAAGATAGTGGATGAAGAAGTGAGAAAGTTGATGGAAACTGGAATGATCAAAGAAGTCAAATACCCCGAGTGGTTAGCGAACGTAGTCGTCGTTCCCAAGAAGAATGGAAAGTGGAGGATGTGTGTAGATTTCACGGATTTGAACAAGGCTTGTCCCAAGGATTCATTTCCGCTACCTCACATAGACGCCCTGGTAGATGCCACGGCGGGCCATGAATTATTGACTTTCATGGACGCCTTCAATGGGTATAACCAGATCAGGATGGAAGAAAGTGATCAGGAGAAGACATCCTTCATCACCAGCAAGGGAATGTACTGCTATAAGGTAATGCCCTTTGGGTTGCGGAACGCTGGGGCCACATATCAAAGGTTGGTGAACAAAATGTTCCAAGATCAAATTGGAGAGACAATGGAAGTATACATAGACGATATGCTCGTCAAATCGAAGAAAGTTGTAGACCACAGAAATCATTTGGAGAAAGCTTTTGAAATCCTGAAGCAATTTAACATGAAGTTGAACCCACAAAAGTGTACACTCGGCGTGAAGTCGGGAAAATTCCTAGGGTATCTAGTCACCCAGAGAGGAATAGAGGCCAGTCCCGAGCAGGTTCGACCAATAACGATGTTGAAATCCCCCAGGTGTGTGAAAGATGCCCAAAAGCTCATTGGGCAGATCGCTGCCTTGAACAGGTTCATTTCTAAGTCAACAGATCGATGTCGTCTCTTATATGAAGTACTTAGGAAAAACAGATGTTTCCAATGGACTCCCAGACATGAGGAAGCTTTCCAAGAACTGAAGAGATACTTCTCCAATCCTTTGATTTTGGCCAAGCCCGAAGCAGAAGAAGCTTTGCCTTTATACCTTGTTGTCACTAAAAAAGCTATCAGTGGGGTGTTAGTCTGAGAACAAGATGGGAAGCAGCAGCCCGTGTACTACGTTAGTAGAACTCTCTTGTCAGCCGAGACTCGATACTCTTCTTTGGAGAAGTTGGTCCTTGCCCTGGTTATGTGCTCCAACAAACATCGCCCGTACTTCGAGGCACACCCGATAGTGGTAAGAACCACACATCCTTTGAAGAGGGTAATGCACAAGCCAGAATTCACAGGTAGAATGGCCAAGTGGGCGATTCATTTGAGTGGGTTCGACATTAAGTATGAGCCTAGAACTGCATTGAAATCTCAAGCGCTGGCTGATTTTGTGGTTGATTTTAGTCCTACGACGGAAGAAGAACCCAATCCAACAGAGCTAATGACGCTAGAAGCTAAGTCTCCAGCCAAATGGACGCTTCACACGGACGGCACTTCTAACGCCGGGGGAACATGGATAGGAGTAGTCATAAAATCAACACAGGGGGATAGGGTGGCATAATCCGTAAGATGTACGTTCGAAGCCACGAACAATGAAGTGGAGTATGAAGCTTTAATCTTCGGGCTAACCCTCGCCAGAATCATGGGCATACAGCAGATAGAAGTCAAATGTGACTCGTTGTTGATAGTCAACCAAGTTCTAGGGTTGTACGAAGCAAGGGATGAGAGGATGGTAGCTTATCTAGATGAAGTCAAAAATCTGATTCCACGATTCGTGAAGGTTTCCTTCGCACAGATCCCAAGAGAGCAAAATGCTCAAGCAGATTCTCTTGCTCGCTTAGCATCGGCCATTGATCTTGACGAATACCCTGTAATCCCGATGGTTCACATCATGGTCCCCGCAATTAGAAGAGCTCACGCCAGCAATAGCGAGAAATATGAGAGAATGACCGATGATGTCAGCCTTCTCGAAGTTGCCCCCTACAGCATCTTCATTAGCAGCGACGATGTTGATGCCAGAAGTTACCGGAATGATCCCAATCCAGACCTGCTCCTGAACGGATCAGACTGCGAGAGAGCTCTCTTCGACCCCTCGGAGACTAACGAAGCACCTTGGACTGAGCCGTACCTAGATTGGCTAACCAAAGGAAAGCTTCCAGTAGACAAAATTGAAGCTAAGTTGTTGAAGATGAAGGCCACCAAGTTCACAGTAGAAGGCGGGAAACTGTTCCACAAATCGGCGGTAGGAACGCTACAACGTTGCCTAGCTAAAGAAGGGGTTCAGAGACTTCTCGAAGAACTCCATTAAGGAGATTGCGGAAACCACATCGGAGGGAGAAGTCTATCCAACAAAGCCCTTCGGCAAGGATGGTTCTGGCCTACTATGAGGAAAGATGTCGTAGACTTCTATCGTAAATGTGATGCTTGTCAAAGACACGCGTCGACCGCTCACCAACCTCCTGAGCCACTCTACCCCACACTCACACCATGGCCCTTTATGCGCTGGGGGATGGACATAGTCGGGAAGTTACCCCCTTCGTTCGGACATAGAGTTTTCTTCCTTGCTATGACCGATTACTTCTCCAAGTGGATCGAAGCTGAAGCTTATTGAGAAATCAAAGATAAACAGGTGATATCTTTCATTATCAGAAATATCCTTTGTCGGTTTAGGGTATCTACGGAGATTGTATGCGACAATGGCTCTCAATTCATAAGCCAGAGAACAAGAGACTTCTATAGTCACTAGAAAATCAGCCTGGTCACTTCAACCCCCCGTTATCCCCAGTCAAATGGACAAGCCGAGGCTAGAAACAAAGTGATCATAAATAATATGAAGAAGAGGCTCACGGAGGCTAAAGGAAACAGGGCTGATGAGCTCCCGTACGTTCTTTGGGCCGATCGCACAACGCCGAAGGTCACGACTGGTCAGTCTCCTTTCTCTTTAACACACGGATGCAAAGCGGTCATTCCTACCGAAATTCCCATCCCAACCGCTCGTACCAGCTTTGTGACCGAAGAGCGTAATCATCTGGAGTTGTCGGCTGATTTAGATACCTCAGGCGAACTTCGTGACCAAGCCCGGTTACAATTGGCAAGACACCAGCAGCAGGTCACCCGGAGCTATAACCAGAACGTCAGGATCCGGACTTTCCGAATCGGTGACTGGATACTACAACGATTCTTCCAAAACACCCATGAAACCAAATCAGGGAAACTAGCCCCGACCTGGGAGGGACCCTATAAGATAACAGGGGTCGTCGGGCAAGGCGCTTATCAGTTGGAATCCAAAGAAGGAGAAGCCATCCCTAGGAGCTGGAACGCAATACACTTGAAGAAGTATCACTTCTGAAGGAAAACTCCTTTTATCGGAGCGAAGACCTCCTCAAATCCCCGGCGAAAGGTTCTCAGCGTCAGATCTTCAAGACACTAGAGATCATCGGCCCGCAGTTTATTATCTTGGTTTCGCTTTAAGTTTGTCCTTTATAGTGTGCTCAACTTGTTTGTGTGAAGACTCTTTGTTGTGTGATTTCTATGCTATAGTTTGCTCTTATCGAAGTGAATGACGATAATGCATCCTTGTTTGGTTACTTTTATTTCCTCTTTGCATGAATAGAATTAGAAAATCCAAAGCATGTTTTATTTGCATATAGAATACGTGACATAATCAATTACAAGTGCAAGCAACTGAGGTAACCAATCCTGGGCTAGACAACCGAGGTAACCAATCCTGGACTAGACAACTGAGGTAACCAATCCTAGACTAAACAACTGAGGTAACCAATCCTAGACTAAAGACGTCTCTAATCGACGAACTTCCCGAGCGCAAGTCTCAACGCGATACCCGTTACACGCCTGGAAACCTCATCAGTAAATGCAGCTTCCACCCGTGATCGAAGACTTTTGCAGGAGTCTTCATCTCAAAGCCTTCTATCTGAAGCATCCATCCGTTTTGGAAATTCCTGCACACAATGGAAGGACAATACCAAACAAAAATACGCAAGAAAGAAAAACATACATGCATAAAAAAGATTCACTTCCTCTTCCTGAGGAAGAGAAGACGTCCAGATAATGGACAAACATTGTTCACGGCCTCTATACGGCCCATACGTGTCACCAGAAGTTTGTTCAAGCAAAAACAACAGAAAAACATCTTAAGAAATCTTTTACAAGGGCCCGCAGCCCTAATCTTCATCGTCGACAAAAGCACTCCCTAGCCGCTCCGCAGCATCCGCCGAAGGCCCATCACCTTACTCAAGTACTCCGCCCGCGCTCATACCATGACCACCGTCTTCTTCCTCGACGTCAAGAGAGGTTAGGAGCTCATCACCAGGGGTCGGTTGATCTGGAGGATAACAGTCATGGAAGGATGCGATCTCCGCGTCTAGATCCTAGTCTGAGTGCTCGCCCGCCACGAACTGTTTGATTGTCTCCACCCTAGACATCATTGAACAATAAGCCTCGATTTCGCTAGCCTCCTTGATGATTCTCTTGTTCTTGGCCTCGAGCTCAGCGATCTTGGATCAATCCGACATAGCTTGAGAGGACTGACGCTTGACCGTCTCGGTAAGCTTCGCCAGCTTACTCGCATCCGTCTTCTGGCTTCCACGGCTAGGTTGACCTCCTTCTCCAGCGCGGCCTTTTCGGCGTCCCACCGGGCTTGGTGTTCTCTAAAGATCAGCTCTTCTTTGTCAACAGCGTCCGCCACCCACAGAGTACCTTGTAAGGCCTACGCACCGAGACACGGTATTACCCGCGGTCAAAATAAAAAAAATAATAAAAGAGAAGGAAAAAGGAAAAGATGGCAGAAGAAAGTGAACCTTCCAAATCGATAAACCTGCGTCCCTGACCAAAATAGAGCGGGAGACATCCAAACGAGGTCTCTTCGAGCCGTGGGCACTTCGAAGTTTCTGCCACAAGTCTGAGGGACCTTTGTCGTCCAGGTCAATGACTTCAATAGCGTCGGGTGATGATCTCTTAGTCGGGGTCACTTTCGCTACGACCTCTACCTTCACCTTCGGATCCAAGGGGGGTTTCTTGTCACTTGAACGAAGCTTGCGCCAAATCAGAGTTGCAGCAGAAAAACATCTCCCCAGAGACGAAGAAGGTTCTGAGAAGACAAGCGTTAGAATTCGAGAAAACAATCGTTGTCACATTCACAAGTAAAGAAGAGAGGCGCATACTGGTAGGGTTTTTAACAGGGCTTGAACCCTTGTCGGCGAGTTTCCCAAACATCGGAGCATTATCCTCGATCGTCTTCTCATATTTCCCTGATCCTGCATCATCTTCATCGTCCTTTGGATCCCCAGTGACTGTCGTTGTCTTATTACTAGACTCACCCTCAAGCATTTGTTCCGCAGACCTCCGGTATGTCCTTTTGGCCTCCGGAAGAGAAAAGAGCTTTTTGCAAGCTTCCAATTCCAGGACTTGGGCCTCCAGACTCGGCGGAACTGCGCGAGAAATCCTCAAAGTCAGAAAATTGAGAGCGAAGCAACTTGAGAAAACAATTGGGGGTTGAGAAAATTAGGGCACAGAGTACTTACTTTTGGTGGTACAGAGTCAAAGAACACAACTTGATACATCTCCCCCAGAGTGGATTTCTCCACGAAAAAGAAGCGCGAAGCCCAATCTTTATCATTGACCTTCGATTTCGGGATCAGAGGGTTCCTGGCATCTCGTGCATGAAGAGTGAAACGTCCCGCCCTGAGGGGACAAACTCGATACGTGCACAAGAGATCTTGCAATGTGAAGTCGATCTTCTCACTCCGACAGATTTCACTGATCTAGTACAAAATCTTCCATACCGACGGCATCAACTGCGCCGGAGAAGCTTTGAGCGTCATTAAGAAGTTTAGGATCAGAGAGGAGAAAGGGAAAAGGGCTCCCAAGGTGAAGGGGTACTCTAGAAAGCAGACCCAGCCCTCCTTGACCCAGTCGGCAGCCTCGCATGTAAGGGTGTAAAAATTGGTATCGGAGGGGAATCCATGGCTTCGGACTAGAGTTTCTACCTCGTCTTGGGAAAGTGAACAAGGGAGACATTCGTGGGGCTCAAGGATATGAGAAGATTCGAAGCCCATGTCTTTAACATCGGTGTTGGCCATGGAGGTTAACAGCAGAGGAGTAAAACAAAAGTAGAGAGAAGGGAAAGAAGACGATGAAGCACGAAAGAAAAGACGTGCACCTCCGAGGGGGGTCTGGAGCAATGCATTTAAAGCCTGGGTGATGGGACTCTTCAAGTTCTCGAGGGAGATCGAACGGACGGGTAACCACCACGTGGCACACGCTGCCTACGCTCACGCGGCAAATCCAATCCAAATCTCGCCTAAAAGATTTGGATCAGGATTTGGGGGTATTGTTAGGCCCAAAAATCCATCGACCCATCTAGTAATTCGAACCCATGAGTACACAGAGAAGTCATCGGCCGTGCCAAATGAGACGGGACCCTGGAATGGGGAAGTCTCCATTCATCCGATGGAAGGAAGAAAGCATTCGTCGCAGAGCGAAGAGATTTGTTCAGAAGACGTTGGAGAGAGCGTTCTGAGCCTCCGATATATGCGGGAAGTGGGAAGTTAGTTATAAGATGTGCCCTAGAGATCCGGAGATCGGGATATTCGAGAAGTAACCGTTGTAATTTGGATGTATATACCGAAACTATGCATTTTGTAGAGGACACACAGAATCACACGAAACCATCGACTTTCTGAAGGAGATCATTTCTCTCTGTTCTTGTGAATTACATACTCATTCGAACTTGTAATTCCCTTTGAATTCGATTGTGCCCCAATCTAGGGCAAAGGTTTGTTAATCAAATTTTTGTCCAAAACAGTAACTATAAACGTTTCTTTGACACTTTTTCATGATATAGCTCCTCTAGCTAACACAAAAACATAGCCTGAAGTGAAACTTCTATTGTCACGGTATCCTGCAAAATTGGAATCAGAATATCCAGTAATTTCCAAATTGTCCGATTTCTTGTAAGTTAGCATGAAGTCCTTCGTTCTCTGCAAATACCACATGACCCGTTAGTTATTTAGCCATTTAATATAATTGTATATAATATATAATCTCACAATATAAGATTTAAATAATCTTACAATCTTATATTGTGGGCTTATCACTTATGTGCTAGGCCCATCCGTGCATGTGTGCACAAGACGGACAACCTCTTTGTCAATATCGGTCCACGGACTTTTAACATGGCATGAGAGCGGGTTTTGTCCTCGGTCTAGTTTCTAGTTGTTTGAGTTGGACTAGCGGTCTACATATAATTGTATATAATATGTTGTTGTGCCTTGTGGACCTTAAAACATATTATATGTCAGGTGATAAATGGGCTAGTTCAGTTGCCATTTGAAACAGCGGTGAAAGACTGAAAGGTATACATCCAACATTGGGATTTCAAAGTAGCAGGGGCGGATTTAGGGGGGGCGGGGAGGGGCGGCCGCCCCCACATCGGCCCGGAAGAGCAACGAGTATTACCTAAGGAGCCCGGATGATAAAAAAAATAAATTAATTTCGCCCCCACATCGGACCAGGACGGGAAGAACTACGAGAGGAAGGGTCGTGGGCGGGAATTGGGCAAAGGTCAAAAAGTCTTCAATGGAGTTATGGAGGATTTGCTAATGCGGGTCGAAAAGTCTTCAGGTAGAAGACGATTTGATATGGCTGGTGAATTACATATTTACATAAAATTAAAAAAATAAGCCCATTTGTGAGTTTGGCTTTTTGGGCTATCAACTTCCAAGGCCCATTTGTTTTATTTTCTTGCGTGAATTTGTATTAGGCTCGTTCATGAATTTTTTTTTTGTTGTAATGAGTGTGGTTGAAGTGCTTAATAGGGCTGTTAATTACCCACGGGCGACCAACTCACTCGTTTAACGCACTCGAAATAAACGGGTGAAAACTCAATCAAAGCGGGTGACGGTGAAACGGGTTATGGGTCGGGTAAGGGTGGGATTTTATCACCCAATCACCCGACCCATCAACCGATCCATCATCCGTTTCACCCAAACTACCCATATTATCCATTTCGGCCCATAATTTTCAATATATATGGGCTTTTGAAGTCACCCATATAACTCATTTCGGACCTTTGATAATTAAGTCCATTTGTAATCCATCTTTGTGTCCATTTTTATTATTATTGCGTATGGGATTTGTTTTTGTTTATGTATGAATTATAGATATTTGTTTTAGTTTATGTATGACAATTTATTTATAGACATAAAATACAGCGGTTATACAATGGTTATATTGGTAAATGAGTCACCCATATAACCAGCGGGTGACGGGTGGTTTGGGTGACGGGTAGAATATTTCACGGGTGACGGGTGGGGCGGGTGGGGCGTTTTAACTTGCGGGTCGAGTGGTGGAAGTGCTCCACCCACCCATAACCCAACCCATTGACAGCCCTAACTGCTGAACGACACGGAAGAGTGAACGAACGCTGCCTGCGGCATGGCTCAAGCTGCTAACTAGTGATTCTGATGTACAAAGTCCACCCCCTTTGATAGAATCCTGGATCCGCCCCTGCAAAATAGTGAAGTAGTAAAACAATTATCACTACTAGAAGTAGTAAAGGCGGGTCCATATTCGGAGTCTGATACCAAATATCCACGTCGATCACCGTACTTGTCACTTTGAACCCTTCTGGTTTTTTTTTTCAAAAATTCAAATTTATTTTCTAGTATTCTGAAACCTGATTCTTGCGATCTATTTTGATCCTGCGCCACTTTGATTGTTACAATCAGCCATTATTATGACTAATGTCTTGACATGTACATGCAGCATACACTAGTATTCAATAAAATCTTCCCAATTATCTCTTGGCAGTTTGGTCGTCTTCTCAGTATTCGACAGCCTTTTTCTCGAGGTATTCGTTGGATGGTTGGAAATGGACAAACTATTAATTTTTGGTCGGATATTTGGATTGAAAATTTTGATCTAACTAGTTATTATGACAATGTCTTCTCCGAGTTTCGAACTTTATCTTAAGTGATGGTTCTTGGGATGTTTCAGCGCTTTCGCTTATTCTTCCTAGGAATATCGTTGACCGCATTCTGCAAATTCGCATTCCGCATAATGGTATGGATGATCATCTTGTGTGGTTGTCGGCTGCTGATGGGTGCTTCTCAGTTCAGTCTGCCTCAGGCATGCCATCTTCTTCCTCTCATCCCGTGGTTGGGTTTGGGTGGATTTGGAATCTCAACATCCCTCCAAAAATAAAATCGTTTCTGTGGAAGGCTTGTTCGGATTGTCTCCCTACGACAGATCGTTTAAATAGATTTTTTAATAGGGTACCGAGTTGGTGATCCTTATGCCAAATTCAAGATGAAACTTCTAATCATTTGTTCTTTTCTTGCTCGTTCTCTCAAAGAATGATTTGTAATTTATGAGTAAAATTACAATGTGCGTTTTTTGTTCAAGCTTTTGACACTTTCATTGAAAATATAACAATGGCTAAGAAAAATAATCACAACTTCATTCATCTTTGCTTCTTATGGTGGTATATTTGGTGCCATATATAGAAATGCAATTATTTTTAACCCTTCTAGAACCAATCAAATTTTTTGCCAGATGCGTTAGCCTTTTCTCAACAACTACAATGGACCTTTGCAAACCCTATAATAGTGAAAAATATGTCCACCAGGAAGGGGAAAAATCATTCTTCTTGGGTAAAGCCTCCTCCAATGTGGATAAAGTTAAATTTTGATGCTTCGAGAAAACAAGATTCTTCGACTTTTGTAGCTTTCGTAATTCGTGACCATAATAGTAAGATCCTTGGTTTAGATAGGAAGGTTATGCCTTCTATGAGTGTGTTACAAGCTGAAGCGTTCTCTCTTTTGTTTGGTCTTCAGTTTGTCGTGTCTTCAAAATTTTCGCATGTCATTATTGAGGGAGACAACTTTTCTCTTATTAATTCTATTAAACGTATTTGGAAAATCCCTTGGGAAATTCAATCGCTAATCCAAGATATTAATTCCTTAATTTATGTTATTCCACATGTTCAGATTTTTCATTGTTACAGGGAATGTAATAATGCAGCTGATTTCATCGCTAGAAGATTCATCGCCTTGCCACAACTTCAACAATTGATCCTTGAAGCGCAAGACCTTACTTCTTGTAACTCTACTTTTTTGGCACGCTTAAGTTTAAATGTTAGTCAGCGTCCTATTATTCTGAAATTCCTAAAGATCATCCGGTGTGATAATTCGGGTTGGCCCTGTAATTTACGGGTAACCTAATGTTTGCCTAGTATTATCAAAAATAAAATAAAATCTTCCCAATGCCCAACTCTCTATCCGCGCATGCAGTAGTTTTCTTCAATTGCTATCTAAATGTCTATCGGTTTCTTACTTAGGTTGATCAATTTCAAACTTTTCACGTTGTCATTGTAGGCTGGGGGGTACGAGAATTTAGAAATCGGGCACTTTAATAGTGTAAGAGATATTGAATGGAATAATTTTGAATGTCAATTCTTTAGTTAAAAACCAACCCCCTTTTATATATATATAAAAAAAAATCCACCCCACATTTGAGTTATGGAGAAAAGAACTTTATGTAAGAAAGTCCCAGAGGAGGAATTAGGAATTTATTTGATAGGAAATCACAGGGCTTTTCCATGGTGACGGAATTCTAGGCATTAAGCGTTTATCATTTGTTCATTTTAGTACCTGTCCTTAATTGAGACTGCTGGATGTACTCTAATGCATGTTATGGTAGCAATGCCGTGACCAAAACATAAAGTACGCGATCAATGTCTAAGCCGGACATATGTATATGAAATTAAACAAGGAAACAAAAAGATTATTATTGGCGATTGACATACAACTCAATGGTTATGGCATTGAGTTTGTACAGCCACTAGCAAAAACATAGGAGTCATTTACATCTTCCCGTCAATACAGCTTGTCGCTGTTGCTATTATTGTTGGTTAAGCAGGTCAATACAGGCTGCCGCTGCTGCTATTAATGTTGGTTAAGTGGATGAGGTTGATTCTCATTCAACAACTTCCATTGGCATTGGATTCGTAAGTTATGTCTAAAAAGAACTTGTTCGCTTTGCACATTTACTGGAATTCCAAGTGACAAATCATGATGATGATTATGTGTCTAGCTATCATCAATAATGTACAGGATCAATGCCATGAAGCTGCAAGTCAATTCTATATTCTTTGTTCCTACAAGCAGACAAGGCAGAATGCAACCCAATCCCCCATCAGTTGAGATCGGTTAAGGGGCTGAAGTCAGATCTAGATTATGCATATAATTTGCCTATAGTTTCATTCTGAATCTTTAATACAACAAATTAGTAGGTAATACTTAATGGGTGACTTAACATTCAATACATGCAAATACTGCATAACTTAACATTCAATACATGCAATACCGAGCTTGTTACACTCACCTATATAGGTGCTCATAATAAGAGTAATAAACTAGTAGTAGCCAACAACAATTAGACGTACAATGCCAACAAAACAAACACGTCCAAGTCTGGAGTTTTGACCGTTCCAAAAGTTGCCCACTAATTGGAAAACAAAACCGAACAACCAATATGTGATGAGATGAGCAACGCTGCTCTAGCGACGACCACGACGGCTACTACGACATCCTGCAGGGTAAAGCCCAAAACGAAATCCATGGCTAGGATGAATCACTCTCTTCCCCAAATGGCTGGGACATACGTGACACCCCGCAGTGGTTTTTCCTACAGCATAAAAACAAAAATATTACTTGTGCATCTTTAACACTACAAACAATTCTCTCTACCTCCAACGTAGAGTTAATATATAACAAACTTTACTTAATTACCACGTACGACACGACAACTAGTAACAACCCAGTCATCCTTGGGCTTCGTTAATTCAGCAAAGAAGAGCTTATCAGATTTATTTTGCCTAGCTATGAAGTTACCGTGATACACAATCCCATAACTGGTATCACATGAAAAACAGCGTGGCAAACCATCCACAAGCTTATAGTCTGCATGCTGCAAAACCAGGCATTCGGGTCAAAACAAAAAACCATTAAAACTAAATTAAAAGGAACCCTAAAAATAACAATAACAATAGCAATAATGATCAATATACATATCTACCTGTTTCTTGTTGTAATATGCCAATGCAAGCAATATAAAACGAAGCCTCAACTTAGCCTTGTCACTTAAGGTCACCTCATCAGCCAATAAATGGGAATACTTAGATAGAGGTGGAACAATTTCCCTGAAAAACAAAACCATATATTATAATCATAGTCGCCACGTAGAATGTCAGTTAGCATCCCAAAAACAAAACCTGACAGATAAAAATGTATACTTCGATTTTGTGCGATTAAGCTCCTCATCCCCACTGGTTTTGCCAACGTTCCTCAAGAATACACGCATCTCATTATAGCAAGCCTCACAGACTTCAGGACCTGCAAAAGGAAGAGAAGGAGCACAAACACCTCAAATCCTATCCTGTAAGTAACAAGTAGAAACACACTACACTCACTAATAAGAACATAAAACACGCATCAACAGTTACTCCCACAATACAAAAGTAACTGTCCAAACATCACATAATATTTATGAGTTCTCACCGTCTACAATACGACAAGAAGTGACAGCCTCCTCACCCACTCTACATCCTTGTGCTTCTAATTTAGTGCAGAATTGCTTAGCAGCAGCATAATCACACTTCTCAGATGCTGTGCTCGGGAAAGCAATGAAACCAAAATGAATCAAGATGGAATCTCCATAAGTTGCTTCTAGATGTGTGCAAACCACATGCTTGTAGTCAGTGTGCTGCATATTAAAGCCGTAAAACTTGTAGTCAAGGTGAATTTCCACCCAAGATCTCGTCTATAAACATATATTGTTCAGCTAATTTAGTAGGAGTTAGAGTTGATCACCCACATGTTTTCCATTGTAGTACGCCAAAGCAAGATCGCTGCAACGTTTAATCTTCCTAGAGTTTTCCAAATTCTCATCATCAGGGTCATCAAAGTCCTTCTCATCTATGGGGTTTCCATTTTTATCATAAATCAACGTCGTATCATCAGGAAGCAAGTCAAGGGGCCTGAAATTTGAAGAAATTTATACACAACAGAGGAAGCCCTAAAATACGAGAACCAGTGTTGAATTACACAGCAGTAAGATTTAATCTAAACCTAACCAAATTCGAGCTTTGGCTGACTGTAATATCCAATTATTGGATCTCACCCAAACAAAAAAAAAAAAACCGTAACCCTGGATCAGCCCCTGGTAGGCACAATCTAACTAGAAATATTGAACAAGATACAAAATTGAATGAAATAAAAAATAGACATACTCCTCCATCGACGAAATCTAACCAGATTGCTAGAATAAACAAAAATCCAATTAAAAAAACGTAAGATAATACTCCTTACAGAATGACTTCATCGCCGAGGACGGAATGTAAATATGCCGCCATAGTCGCCGCTAATTTTCCCTAATTATAACCTGTAGTGTATAACTGTATGCATACCTTGGATTAAAATCCACCGAAATGGATTGGCTAATATGCCGATATAGCTCAATTTATAACCGAGCGTGTCACACGCAGTACGCCCCGGTATCGATGTGGGACGCAATTCTACCCTTTTTATAACCTCTCTTTTATTTGGGGAAAAAACCTCACCCTCGTATTTTTTGGGCTACAAATAAATGCATAAAATATATTTGGCCGAAATACCAAAATTGGTTTAAAAAATGTCACCATCGTATATTTAACTAGTGTCTCTAATAGATTTACATTATGTATTTAACAAATGCAATTTCGCTTATTAAGACCGGTCGTTACATTGTTAATTAATAAGAGTCGCAATCAAGAGTTAATTTTTGCGTGTTAATCTATATATCTTATAAAATAGAAAAATTTGACCATTTATGATAAGCACTATAATTAAGTTTGAAAAGGAAAAAAAAAGATAAAATCCTCCATTCATAATCAATTTGTACAAATCCTTTTGACCATTTATGATAAGCACTATAATTAAGTTTGAAAAGGAAAAAAAAAGATAAAATCCTGTATTCATAATCAATTTGTACAAATTCTTTATGACCATTATTCTCTACTAATTAATTCATAATCCTTTACACATTCTCTATAGCCGTTATAAATCCCTCCTAATAAAATTCATAGTGAAGGGATGAAAATAATTTAGTTCATAGAAAAAAGAAAATAATTAAAATGAAAATTCTTTAACCCATCCGGTCCCCTATCCATTCGTAATTAAACACTAGAAATCCTACTAATCAATTCTTAATTTCTTACACATCCTTTAATTGTTAACATTCTCTTTTTTGTTTGAGAATAACTGTTAACATTCTGTACAACTGTTACAAATAATAAAAGGAAATCCTACTAATGCAAGAGAAAAAAAAATACTACTAATGCAAGAGAAAAAAAATAAAAAGGAAAATTATTTAGCCCCTCTCCATCTATCTATCTATCTATCTATCTATAGACCTATAAGATTAAATCTCCATATCAATTAATGCCCCACATTTTATGCATAATACAGTATATATTTTTATATAATTCCTACACAATGTTATAATCTATTTTAATTAAAACTAAAATAAAATAAACTCATTTAATGCATTTAATTAAAAATAAAGCACTAAAAAGCACGTTAACTCTTCATTGCCAATTTCACTAATATAATTAAGGCACGTTACATGACTATTAGAATACCAATTTCATTTCAATTCTCACTAATTCAATTAATTGCCAATATCACTAACTCAATTAATTATATAGCAGATTCAATGTATACCATTTAAAGTTATAATACTGTTACAATGTGTTTTGAAAATTGAAAAAAGATTAACTATGAACATACAACATATAAATAGTGAAACCTACTCCCGATCATTCACTCGGGTCAATATTCACTCTTTTTCCTCTCCACTCCTTTTTCGCTCACGATGCTTCTAAATTAGGGTTCTCTTTCCTCTCCACTCCCTAAATCACAAAAAAAAATTATCAGACCATTTATCATGTCATTGAAAATGCGTAATTTCATGCGTAATTTCATACAAGATTTATACCCCTCAACCAATTAGTTGAAGACTTGGAGATGCAAGCTCTAGAATCGAAGTTAAGTTGTGTAGAAAATAGGATTTGATCAATCGGTATGGACTCAATATCAATTTTCTTCTAGCCGATAATATGGTATAACACAAATTTACATTTCCTTAAGTTTTTCTTACTTTTTTGCATTGTTTTCCATCTCGATACACCGACTAATGTAATTTCATGCTTATCATTTACAAAAAACAAACTACTCCGTAATACACTATTTTAGCATAGACTCGAAATTATTTTTAAAATTTAAGATTGCAAAAAACATACATGGAGTGAAGAAGAAGAGTCAAAATTCCGAAATCAAACCTACTAAAAACAAAAGAAATGCTGACACTTCTAAGGTACAACATCATCATTTCCCCTCAACAACCAAGCAAAATCAGCTTTGTCTTTGGTTCAATAATAAACTTTCTATGCTTAGCAAATCTGTTTAATACTTATTTTTCCATGTTTTATTATGAAGTGTTCTAGCAAAAGAGTTAATAGCGTTAGTATTCACTCATGTCTAGCTAACATGTTTAGTAGCACTTCCTCCTTCAATGATCACTTGACTATTTCAGTACAATGCATTTTCATCTACATAATACTTCATTTCTCTTATTTTAATATAGAGTGATTGATAAAACAATTAATTAATCCATATCTACATATCAATCTATCCATCTCAATCAATTTATATATATACATAATACATGTATATAAATATTTAATTGCATTTGCATATTTGACACAGTAGAAAAAAATACCAACATATAAATTAACACACATTGTACAAGTAATTTGATGATTTATTCAAAAAAAATAAGTCCCATGCAAAAAAGAGAACACCCTTGATCGTTTTTCTAAAAATGTCAAAAAAATTACAAAAAAAAACATTCAGGAGAAAATTTCGCCAATTTCCTACACCTATCTATGCATAAGAAAAATATTAAGAAGAAACCTCTTAATTAAGTGTTACAAATTGTTTACCATCCGCACAAAACATAACATTGTACGAAAGAACCTTTTTTTTTTCCTAACTCTTAGAAGCCAAACAAATTCCACATAAATTTACAATTAAAGAAAAAAGGAGAAAAAAATAATTTTGAAATATTGTCATAAAGATTTATCAACTACAGTAATAAAGTCAATTGTTTATATTGTGCATTAATTCTATGACTGTTACAATTATTAGAAAAACACATACATGTCATTTAAAATTCCAAATGAAATTGAAAGAAATACAAATCATTAATGATAAGGAAAATAAACATCCATTAAAAAAACCATTAAAAATAGGAAATAGTAATACAAAAATTAATAACAAATTTAAGTCTATTTATTAAATATACATGCAATTGATTAATATTTGTAAAATCTTGGACATTAAAGCCGTTGAGAGAGATACATGACTGTTTACAAAAAGTCAAAAAGGTTGTTGTAACCAATTTCAAGATTCAAAATAATCAAATAATTAATTCATATACCATTTATTGATGAAATAAATAATTAAGTTAATTGTGCATATTAGTGCTTTTAATTCTCGGACTGTTACAATTATGGCGATTTTGCAGAAATACACCAACTAAAAGTGTTTATTGCAAAAATGACCATGTTATACTTAAATAGCATTTGAATACTCACGTGGGCATCTTTGCTATAAAATGAACATTAATAAATCTTTTTTAAATAAATAAAAATTCTTTTTTTGATTTATGAGTTTTAAAAGAAATATGAAAATTCTATCCTGTCTTTCTATATAGTACATCCTGTCATTATGTATGCTTTATCCTGTCGCCGGAAATAACATTCGTGGACGGTATGTCCACTTGAGCTTTTCGGTGGCGGCGTATTTGGAAGAGTATCCGGACTGCCGACCGATCTCGGTGACGATTTTGAGAGTCAATTTATTGGTCAAAAGCATCGTGTTCTCTCCGTGTCGGGAATCGAACGAGGCGAAAATCACCGGTCCTGGCGAGCCGGTGAAAGCGGTGATTGTCGATTTGTAGATCCGCGGATCGGAAGAGTCCGCCCAGTAAGTAGATCCAACAAGGGAGCCAACACAAGTGTCATAGAAGTGGACTCCGGCAGCGTTTTCTTATCCGATGGCCACAATCTTCGGCGATACTCGGCACCAGCAAGTAGTCGTAGGTAGAGATCTTGCCGCCGTGGGCCATCCAAAGGGTTCGTGATCGTCGTCGAATGCTGTGAACGCGGATACAAATCCATCGGAGGCGGGGGCGACGGTGGAGACGAGAGAGGCATTGATGCCGGAGAGAGGAGCAGCGGCACGGGCAGAGCAAAAGGGATCCGAGGCTATCCCGAGTCATTCGGGATTCTAATTGAATGAGAATCGCAAATTGCTATTGCTCCCAGATTGAACAGAGGGAATTAAATGAACAAATCCATCGGCCGGTTTCTGGTCGAATCCGGTTTCTGGCCTACATACCACTCGAGGACGAGGAGTTGAGGACGAGTTGCGACTTGCGAGGTTGTGAGGACGAGGAGGCGGAACCGCTCAGTTGAGGACGAGGAGGCGCGACCAGAGAGGAGGCAACCCGCGATTTCCTACTAGAGAAGGCGAGGAGTTGCGAGGACGAGGAGGACGATGAGGCACTGGCAGCGAGAAGTGGCGGGCTAGAGGCGAGGAAGAGGAGGCACGAGAACTCCGGCGAATCGACGACGACTCGCAGGCTGGCGGCTAGGGACGCGATAGGAGAGAGGAGTTGCAGTGTTGCACTAGTTGAGCTTTCACAATATCCACATGAGTTAGCCAACTTAATTGTCAAAGTTTGAGACTTCTTTTTTCGTTGATACATCATTACTTACAGTTTTACCTCCGCCAATGCACTTTGAGCTTGCCGATTGCGCAATTGTATTAACGTAATTGGCAAATATTATACAAAGACATGTTGATAAAAAGTTCACAAAATTTATGCTATATTATTAGAGTAAGGTTCAAATAAAACATTTCCTTATCATATAAAATTAGGAGCGTTCTTGATCCAAGGTTTGTTGTTCTATCTCTTTTAGGGACGCGGTGGCATTTTAGTAATTTCTCGAAAATTACAAAGGTGCATTGTTATCGTGAAAAAGTGCAATGATAAATACAAAAAGTGCATTAGTAAGCCGAAAAAGTGTTCTCGTCCCATAACTTTATTTTGTCTCTCTTTCTTTCGTGTTCTCGTCCTTTGGAAGCTCAACCCAACTCGTCTTCAAATCATGGCCGGTTTACAATTTCATTCATGAATATTTCTATATTTGTTCGTTATAAATTGTGTTGTTTGTTTTTCCTTTAAGCTTGCTTCTGATCTCCTTCTTAGATATCTCAAAACTTCTTCCTAATTGTGATCTTCGAACTTCAATTTTTGATCTTTTGAACCAAAATTTTATTTCTTTAATTGATGTTAATAATTGTTTCATTTGAAGAAGTATTGTTTTGATTACTTACATGCAAATTAGAAATTTTGTTTGGTCAAAAGTTTCCCCTTTGATCCATCTTAATTTTAAGTGTATCATACTCAATTTGCAAATTCATGCTTTCAATTTAGGCTTTTTATTATTTCGGAGGTTATGAAATTGCATGTTATAAATTGTTAACTATACTAATAAGTTGAACATGGATTAGGGTTAGTCTTGATACGATAATAAGTAAGATTGAAATTGCATGTATTGAAAGTTCAATTTAGCATTGGTGTTCTTCTTATACAATTCCATGTAAAATTTTGTTCAATTTGTGGACAGACTACATCAGAACGTTTGACAGATAGGAAAGTTGCCAAGTTCCAGAAGAACATTAGGGGGCGTGGTTATATTTTCGTAATTTCTCGGAAATTACAAAAGTGCATCGCTATCACGAAAAAAGTGCATTGCTAAATAAAAAAAGTGCGCGCATTATAAGCCGAAAAAGTGCAAACAAAAACGAAGTCAGCAAGGCACACGTTCCATGTTCGGTTCATTATAAAAGTGCATCGTTATGGTGGAAAAGTGCATTGCGAAATACCAAAAAGTGCATTATTAAACCAAAAAAGTGCCCAAAATATTTGGGTTTAGCAATGCACTTTTTAGTATTTCGCAATGCACTTTTTCACCATAACGAAGCACTTTTATAATTTCTGAGAAATTACGAAAATGTCACTGCGTTCCTAATTTTTGAGAATATGAGCCCTTAGATCAAGGAGATCCAAGAGTTCTAAACGCTCCTTATTTTATAGGATAAGAAGTTGTTTTATTTGAACCAAACTCATTAATATACGTTAAAATTATATTTTAGAAATTTAGAGTTTGGTTTAAATGAGACAAGCTCTTGTCATAAAACGTGAAACGAATACACTTTTTATAGTTCGTAGTGCACTTTTCATATAAAAGTGCATTGCAAAATATAAAAAATACAATTCTAAAATGCACTACAAAAAATACACTGCATTTGAACCAAACTCTAGAAATTTATTCTTATAGCAGGTCTCGCCCAAATGCCTTGTCAAACATTCTATATAGTTGATAATAGCAATCAGTATATTCCGTGATCATTACTCACATATATAGGAATTAAGAAAATACTTAAAAAAATAACGTCCTTGAAAGACCTTTAACAACCACTACAAGCTAATTCTAGCGTCCTAAACAATATATACACATCCATGTACACTTTCTTCAACTACATATCCATTCACGTATTCGTATATATCCTCACTAGTAGTGATACCCGTGTTACGCACGGGTTACATTTTTTTATATAAATGGAAGAATTGTGTATATATTTATTTGTTTTTTTTATTTATGAGGTTAGTAAGATAGTGACATTTGTTTGGATGTAACTGGTGTTTCCCCCTTTACTGGTGGTGGGGTACACTCTTTTGTACCTGGTCAAGCTATTAGTAAGGTTGTCACTCGAAAGCACAACAAATATTTAGCGAAGTGTTCTGCTCAGGGGCTTGGCTTTGGGGTTCTTACTTTCACTACTTTGGGAGATTTGGTTGGAGACACTATAGATTTTTTGAAAAGATTGAGAAATTATATGGCTAGTCATGATACGAATATCAAGGTAGGAGATCTCCTTTTCCATAGGCTAGGTGTGGTTATTCAAAAAGGGATTGGAGCACAGCTTATTGCTCGGCTCCCATCATATTTTTTGGTTCATACTGAAAATGAGTCTGATTCTTTTGTATAAATTTTAATTAAAATTTTTAAAAAAAAATTAATAATTTCGCAAATATTGATTTTACATATTATTTTAGGGCCATATATGTTCTGATTTTTCATTTGTACATTATTTTAGGGTCTTTTTTATTATTATACGGAGTAATAATTAAATTAGAGCTAATATGACGAAGATTGTTTAGATCGTAATACTATTTCAGAAATAATTAAAATATTTTTAGTTCTTTTTTTTTGTTGAAAGTGGGCATTGTAATTTTACATTGGTGTGTAAAATCTAATATTATCCAAATAAAAACCTAGAGATTTTGAAAAACATAATGTATAAATGATTTTGTACATCTTATAACAATTAAAAAACCCTAGAGGATTTGAAAAACATATATGATTTATGTACATCTTATAACAATTGTTTAACTTAGTTTTTTTTATAGTAATTGTTTAACTTAGTTTGTAAATTGTTTAACTTAGTTTGTAAATTATCTATTTTAAAGATTGAATGTCAACTATGTATAAATATGCTTTTGTATATATTGTGCAAATAAATCAAATTCAATCTAAAGTTTTCTTTCCTCCTTCAATTATTTGCATGTGGCACATTGTGAGTATGTAATTATATCTCCAAATTTGGCTAATTCATGACAAAAGGCTAAATCATGCTCAACCTCGGCTAGACAATATATATTGTGTCTCCTTCACCAATCTTGCAACTACAAATAATTTGGTTAGAGATAATTCTGGCTAAATGCTAACTACTTAAATAACATTAGTAAGAAATAATTTTGCCCACCAAATAAACTATAGCATAAGATCAACCTTAGTGTTTAACAAATACCTTCAATAAAACCACCACAAAAGATCGCTACTATTACCTTGGTGTTAAGTCTATAGTTTGGTGTTCATGTAGTAAATAGAGGCACACAATTTCCAAAATATATACAAAATTTTTTTTTGGTTTGGAAAAAACCTACAATAAAACCACCACAAAAGTCTTGGTTTGGAAAAATATATAGTTGCAATATATTAGACACATGGTTTCATTAGGGTAAGTAGAATCTATGGATTCGGTCTTAATTAACTCGCTCAATCTATAACAAATACAAAATTGTGTTTGCAAAAGAGAGATTAAATAAATGAAAAGGAAATATACGCTTGTTAATCTACTAAGATAGCATAAGAGAAAATAAGCAAATGAAAAGGAAGCATACCCTTTTTGATCTTGGAATTTTAGATCATAAAAATGTTTGTGAAAAATAATTATTTCCTCTATCTTATTGTCAAAACCTCAATGCAAGGTAGTTACCTTTTACCACAACAAATCATCGGATCACAAAGATGTTAAGTCACACCATTGCACAGAACAACACATGTTCTACATTAAAAATCAAAATTTCAAGCAAAAATATAAAGCAACAATTCTACAAATTCAACACGTAGAGATTAGAGAGCAGAATAGAAACAATTTTTTTTTGGTGGATCACTGTATATATAGTCTTTAAATTAAGTTTTACCTTAAATGGTTGAATGTTACAGCACGTAATTTAATAAATGATGATAGGAATCGTTATTTTTTTGGGGGTTGGATATCAAACGTTATTTTAAAACATCCGTTTAGACCCTTATTAAGTCTCTCATTACTAAAATATACTTATAGCTGATAATTAATAGGTGGAAATATGGGCTTGAAGCCTTGAACTACAAAGAATTAACGTACGGCTGTTCATATACTCATTAAGTCTCTCATTTTAAATAGAGAAGCTCTTTGATTAGTGGAATGTAAAAGGTCACAAAATTATAAAATTATATGACATTTTAAATTCCACCCATTCATGAAAAATTATGAAAAGTTCTTTGATATATTGGAATATATGTCATTTTTCACGAAATTTCCTTTATAATTTACGGACATTGTTGATAATTACATTCATGGGTTATTGAAAGAATATCAAGATTTATTTATTTTATAAATTTATTTAAATTTGAAACCTTATATATATATATATATATCATATATATATATTGAAAACCTATGTACTTCACATTGTATGTGCATTCATTGCCTAAAAGCCTATAATATGTTTTGTATGACATAATATTAACAATATGTTTTGTATAAAATAATATTAGATTTATGAGCATTAATAGTGAAGGGCATTTAAATAAACATCTAATAAAATAAAAGTTGTGTGATAAAATATCATATGAATTGAAATAAAATAATTCATTAAATGAATTGACATTCATTACCAAAATCCTTGTCTTATAGGTTTATAGATTAAAAAAATTATGTGGACATTTGGGTATAAAAAAATAAAAGGGCTAATTACACCAAACCACCCTTTATCTTAGTGTGTTTGCAATAAACCACCCTTTATCTTGAATTTTACAAAAAACCACCCCTTAAGTTAATTTCGTTTGCATTTAACCACCCCTCTAACTTTTCCATCCAAATTTCCGTTAAAATCTAAAAAAAACCTAAATTCTTTGACAAACCCATTTTCATATTTTGTATGCTTTGTCAAACTGAAAGAGATTGAAAAGCGGCACAAAATTGCTGTCATTGGAGCATGTTTTTATTTCCGGCTCCTACTCTTCATCCGGCTTCAAATCCTTCCCCCGCTTCCCCTCCGGCAAAGCCAACTCTCTGAACCTTCTAGAAGACCTTCATCGCACATCCAGAGCCCTCGCGCCTGGCCCGCCGACGACGAAGTTGTGGAGGAGCCGATCGCGGTCGAGATCGGCGGAGGCCGTGATCGCTACACTCCAGAAGCTTCTCACCTCCGTCTAGACGCGTAAGGAGGAGGATGCAGAAGTCTTCGTGCATGTTAGAGTGAAGGACATCCTACGGTGGAGATCGTTCCGGGACTTGATCGACGACCTTGATGAGGAGCAGCAGAAGGCGAAGGCTCTGCCGTTGGAATGTTTCCGCACGTCGCCGGTCTAGATTGGATGCTTTTATGGGGCGGCACAAAATTGTTGTCATTGGAGCATGTTTGTTAATTTCCAATCAATCTCAAATCTCAACCAATCAACTTTGATTGTTAATTTACTTTTGTGCTCTTGATTTTCAATCTCTTTCAGTTTGAAAAAGCAAAGAATTTAGGGTTTTTTTAGATTTTAATGGAAATTTGGATGGAAAAGTTAGAGGGGTGGTTAAATGCAAACGGAATTAATTTAAAGGGTGGTTTTTTGTAAAATTCAAGATAAATGGTGGTTTATTGTAAACACACCAAGATAAAGGGTGATTTTGTGTAATTTACTCAAAATAAAAACCGATCATTTAAGTACTTCCGATTGAAAAATTCAATTCACATGCACAAAACTCATTTTGTTGAAATCGTTTTTTTTTTGTTTTTCTTTCTAATTAATGATACTCACATTTTGGTTATCATCATCATTGACCCAATGAAGCTCCGCTACAGCGGAATCTGGAAGGTCAAGATGGGATACTCATGAGTCATGTCCAAGGTAAAGGGGTACGTCCAATAGACCTAAGAAAAACTGAAAATCAGCTATGTTACAATAATAACTGAATTTAGTTAGAATGCACCAAAATTAATATAGGGACTAAATCCATCTCAAAGGCATTGTATAAAAGCCAATGAGCATGAGGATGTGCGCCAGTATCCACATTTTGGTAAAATTTTCTAATGAAAATAATTTATTATTAGTTATACTCTTCGTGTCATGCACGACTATATGGATTTAATACTTAAATTTATTTAATGAATTATTTTAATTTAATATAAAAAATAAAAATAAATTGTCTATTATAAATATTTTATATATAATTTTACATTTGTTATAACGTGAGATGAATCCAAAAACATTAAAATAAGTCCAACATGATTTTGATGGCTTAATGATAATTTATTTATGGAAAAACACGCTTTTAAAAATTGAGAAAAACACAAAAATAATGTAAAATCTTATAAGTAGTTTTTTTTAATCAAATTCAATTCTTTAAAAATATTTTGAATAAAAAAAATTAATAAGAAAAGATGAAAAAATATGAATAAAGACTGCATTTTTTAGAAATAATTTTTTTTCTATATATACATGAATAAACCAAAAATTAAATTAAAGAAAATATAAATTTTTTTAATCAAAATTCAATTTAGGCAAGTAATTATCTAGATATTGAATTTGTTTATTTTTTTTTATCAAACTTTGATATAAGATAAATTTTTTACATAAATAGATAAAAAGATAAAAATAGAATAATTTTTCGTTATTTTTAATTAAATTGAATTTAAAAATTATTTTTTCACATAAATCTTTATTCTTTATTATCATAAAAGAGAGCCAGATTTTGCATAGAATAGTGCCATACCCAAAAAAACCTTCATTGTTTTTGCCTAATTACCATTTTATCTTGCTGGGATGCTGAAAACTAAACTCGTTATCACTCCCGAACACATACCGCGTTTCTCAAGCTGAAAACTAAATTCCCGAGCACACACCGCACCGCACCTCCTCCTGCCTCCCTCTTTTGTCGCCGTTCACGCCTTCTCCAACGACTCGCACATTCGCCACCCCTTTTCGAATCGCGTGCTACCATTGTCGAGTAACCCCGACGCCGGTTGTCGCACGCCTCTCCACAAATCAGCCTCTCTAGGTAAGCCAACGACCCGCACGCCCCTTTTCTAGGTTTTAGCGTTGTTGTTGGATTTGTTTTCTACGATTTGCAAATTTATTGGCCTAACGATCGAATGAAAACTTCATTCTCAATTCTACGAGAATTTTTATGAATGAATCATCCCTTCTACGTAGGTAAACCTTTGCCTGCTACTCAAGAGGATAGCAAGTTACAAATTCATTTTTGGGATCAAATTGAATTGGGTAAACTCAAGCTAATTTGAGAACAAGGATTTGTTATTTCTGGAATTGGGTTACTTTGATTGCATGTGCGGTGAGAAGAAAGATATCTTTGTAAATGAGAATATTATTTAAATTCATATTTTGTAATCAGCGTAACAACTATTTGTTAAATATAATTGATTAGATTAGATCTTCTTAACAACTTTGACTTAGTCTAAGTTGGTTAGATTGTTAGAGGTTTATTAGGCTCCACTTTCTACACTTTCTACGTATGTGTAGCGAAGTGCTGATCACTGTATTTAAACTCAGCTCTTATCAATAAACAAGATACAGCTTTTCTCTACAATCTCTTCAAATCTTATAATCTTTACTGAAAAAATGTAAGCAACGGAAGAGCATGATCAAAGTTAAATATAATTGAATTGCATATTTTGCTCTAGCACAAATTAACTAAGATAGACAAGGTGAACCTATCTAATTTTAATTGTTAGCACAAATTAACTAAGACAAGGTGAACCTATCTAATTTTAATTATTCTATTTTCTGATGCATGCTTTAGATCTCATCTAAGTAATTTTTGCAATGCAAAAAATGTACAATGTAGGGAAATTCTTTACTGAACATGTGTGAACTTTATTTGTCTCTCCAAAGTCACCCATTACTCAACTTGAATGCTGAAATGTGCAACTACAAAATACATTTAACATTCTAATATGATTAGGCTTCAATGGAAAAAATTTAACAATGTTAGATGGAAATGAACCCTACAATAAGGGAATGAAAAGGAAAGAATAAGCTGAATGATAAAACCAAGAGGAGGAATGGAGAAGATTAAGAATTTGGTGCACACTTGATGCACAGCTGTCATGTAGCTAACTTTGTTTGCTCACATAGGCGGTAATTTGTTCTTTGCAGCTGAAAGATTGTGTTTTTTTTTATATGCTGAAAATTGATGTTTAGCTTTATTTAGGAGTTGCTTTACCAGAATACTTTTAGAAAATCCTAGAAAAAATGCTAATGCAGGGTCAAGCATTAGTGTGTAGGAAGATTACACAACACACTCTTAGGTAAATTCAATTTGGAGGGTGTATTCCTCAAGGAAGTTTTCCTTAATGATGTGACATTTGATGATTTACTACATTGAAGGGCTCAGGCCAGCCATTCTATATGGGGCAGAATGTTGGCCAACCACGAGGGCACAGGAACAGAGAGTGATGGTAGCTGAGATGAGAATGTTGAGGTGGATGTGCGGGCATACCTTATGGGACAGGATCAGAAATGAAGAAATCAGGAGCAAGCTAGGGGTGGCTAGTATAGGGGATAAGCTGAGAGAATCGAGACTCCGATGGTTCGGACATGTGCAGAGGCGGGGAGTAGGGGAACCAGTCCGTAGGTGTGAGAGCTTGGACCTTGGAGACTTTCGTAGAAGCAGGGGACAACCTAAGAAATGTTGGAGAGACAGCATAAAGCAGGATATGGTTCAGTTGGGAATTTCAGCAGAGCTAGCAATATGTAGGGACAGCTGGAGGGAGAAGATCAAGGTGGCGGATTAGACAACATAAAACAGCTGGAGGGAGCTAGCAAATCGCCAGGACAGACAGCCCCCGTGTTTTGAGTGTTTGGTTCTGTTTTACTTTGTTCGGTCTGCCCGGTTTTGTGCTGTTGTGTTTTATTTTGTTTTTGTTAGTGTGTTTCGTGTAGGGTGCCTTGTTATGTGTTGTTGTCTACGTCGGTGGGTTATGGTGAGCGCTTGTGTGGTGTGGCATCCGTTGTCCTGTGCTTGCAGAGTTTCTGGTTGGTGGTCCTACTTGGGCCTTTCAGGGCATTCCCCCTCAGCTTTAAGCCAGGGGTGTTTTCCATCTTGACCTCCCAGATTCTGCTGAAGCGGAGTACACTGGGTCATTGTTGTTGTTGTTGTTGATGGGCTCAGCACACAAATATAACTTCGTTGAATTTGGATACCTTGGTTTGGATTTTGTGAAAGATAACTTTCTTGGGTTTTGCCAATATTGATTGCACAGGCTGACAGGCTTCATACGCAATGGATCACTTTCTTCTACTACTTTTCCATGTTTTGATTTGATGTATGTATCCTTCATATCAGCCTCTAGGAATGATGGTTCTAAAAAGTGTGGTTGCTGGGGCAGGTTCTGGAATCAAGTAGATACACATACCGAACATACCTGCTACAAAGGTATAAAAAAGGATAATGGTAAAAGAGGAGTTTCAACTTCCTAAGTGATTGATGAGAAGCCAATTACCTCTCATACCAGACCTAAACAAGATCTTGAATCCTGTCAATTCATTTATTATATATAATTTGTTTAGCTTTGGCATGATTTACAACTTTCATGCTTGTTCGTTAGTATGTTGATCCTTGTGCATTAACTGTAGGCTATAGAATCTCCTGACCATTAACATTGTAGATGGTGGCAGAACCGTTATGTGCTATTTGGCACTTCATTGTTTATTCAATATAAAAAAACTTACAAATTAAGTAAAAATATTCATTTCATAAATTTTCTCTGATTGTATTTATTGTTTATTTGCCTGAATGTATGATTATTCTACCATATTTATCATTAACATATGTGCTTGTTATTGTTCCAGTGGTTCAATGTGCACCTGTTCAAAATCAGGCTGTTGCACAAACTATGACACATCACCTGATCTAGCTTGTTTCTTGCTACGAAGGAATATGTCCCTGGTGTAATTCGATTTCCTTCTTCACATGGAGAGACATCTCGAAAAGTGTTTTTAAAGAATTTGCTTGCTAAGTGGTCTTTGTATAGCACGAAGTTGCCTATTTGATTTTGCGTTGAATAAAGTATTGTGTATTTGCTTTTCGGTGGGTGTTAATTATGTACTTATAATCTCTAGCCTTTTCTACTGACTTCTTGTGAAACCATTTACCTCTTTACTACATACAATCTTGCTTTATATGCCTTTGTATCTTTCTATAGTTTTTTAACACACAAATTGAACAATCAATCTATCTGATCTATGTAAATCCTCTAACTAGATTACTTCTAATTATATGAACTAAGATACTGTTGGATACTGGTAATTTGTGAATGGACTTCTGTTTGATTGAACAATCAATCTGCTGGATACTGTCTGATCTATGTAAGACTTCTGTTTGATTGAAATTTTTTAGTAGATATGTAGAAGTATGGTTCCTTATTCAGTCACTTTCTTATGTAATACTTTTGTTTGTTAGACAAGCCTCAAGAGGATCCCCATGTTACATAATTAAATTTAAAAAAATACATGTAAATTGACGGGGTGCTTACCTAGTATTCCCTCCGTATAAGTCTACTTGTCTTTGTAGAATTGGACACATAAACTAAGAAAATTTTGAGTTAGACAAAAATGCCCTTAATTAAATGTTTACTTTATCCATTGAAAATGAAATAAATTTAGTTTACTTTTTTTATTAAATGTAAGGGTTAAAGTGGGAAAATTTGGTCCAAAATATGTAAAAGGACAAGTTCTTTTAAACAAGATTTTAAGTCCAAAAAGACAAATAGAGTTATACGGAGGGAGTAGATAAAAAAGAATTTAACTGAAAAAGCTAAATTAATATAAATAAAAATTAAATTTTAAATGTAAGGTGTGACCACAATCAACGTCGTGGTGGTGGCTCCAAAATAATTAGTTTTAATATATAGTTATAAATTATTTTCAATGTAGGGTAACAAACAACCCATGTTTAAAATGAATGCGTAAGGAAACAAGGAAGAAAGGAGGGATAGTGGAAGACTCATGTAATCTTTACTTGTGTAGGCGGGGACCGTTATTTTCTGAATCCTTATGTAAGGAATTACAAAAAAAAAATTCTTTACAAAAAAAATTCTTTCAACAAAGATGCGAATTAGGAAGGATTGGTCGACGAAATATGGATCATAGACTGAACCTTGATATACCTCAAAACGATACATTTTTTTACCGTGAGTAGGGGTGGGCACGGTCGGTTAACCGGATATCGGTTAACCGGAACTTCGATTATTAAATTTCAATAACTATAACCGTACCGTTCGTTATCGGTTAACCGTGAAACTTGATATGGTTCATCGGCTAACCACTTATTTTAATTTTAATTTTTTTAATAAAAATCAGATTTTTAATACAAAAATTACCTTATTTTTCAATAATATAAAAACTTAAAATTTAAATTAAATGCAAAATACAAACAAATATCCAAAATAAATCCACATGCCATGCCCAAATCCATAGTAAGAACATATATCTAATTTAACTAAAATTTACTATGCGGGAACATGAATTTCATATGCAAAAATATTATGCAAAATGAGATAATTTTTTGCTACTTTTATCATATCCGAACAGTTCACGCAATGTCGTGAGCAGCTACCATTATGTTGATAGATTGATTTATAACTGCTTTATTTTGGTATGTATATTTATTTTTATAAATTACTTAGTTATAAATGATATATAAGACTTCTTGAAACTTTTTTGAAGCCAAGTACTTGTTTTTTTTTATCAGAGAGTGGGCTTAACCCTATTATTAGAACAAATTAAGCATTACACCCAAGAAGGGTTACATCACGAGACATTAAAGCAAGAATACTGCTAGGCGGGCTGAAAAAACAGTAAAATTAGAACCTAGATCAATGGAAAGATTGGCAAGTCGATCAACAACTAAGTTGTTGGTTTGGGCAGTGTAGAGCATAGAAATATTCCAATGGCTTTCATTAACAAGAGCGTGGCACTGTGCTAGAAGATGGTAGTCGGCATCCGCGCCTCAAGCATTGGATTGGAGATTAATCTCCAAACTTCCAAAGCATCAGTTTCGACCAGTAGATGGGTGATTCCCATTGTCTTCGCCAGATTCAGACCATGGAGAATAGCCCAGAATTCAGCCGTTCGAGCTTTACAAGACCCACAAGTAAAAGTATAGGCCCTTCCTTTCGACACCGCATCGGTATTAAGCTTCATAAATCCCGTAGGTGGTTGTTGCCAACCAGAATTAGTGCGTTCATGTTCAACAACATTACCTCTATAAGTGAGTCTTCTCACCGCCTCAACATCTTGATAACTATGAACGAACTGTTGGACTATTGGCATGATGCGGTTGAGATCTTCCACACCATCGAAAACAAAGCGATTACGGCTTTTCTAAATTTGCCACAGCATGGTGACAAAAACAGAGCATTCATCACCTGAGTTGCTGATGTTCCGATTGATCCAATCCCGAATATTAGCCTCAGTGAAGAAGTTGGCATCAACAAATCGGAAATTGCCTTGCCTCCACAGTGCCGCAACTTCAGCGCAGTCTCTAAGTAAATGAATTCCGGTTTCAGGTAGAGAACATCGCGGACAATCAGCCAAGGCGACAATCTGTCGTCGAACTTTGTTGACATTACATAGCATTACATCCTGACAAACCAAATACAGGAATTGGCGAGCTCGCTGTTGAACCGGACACTTCCAAACACAAGTCCAAATTTGTGATTGTGGAATGGTACATGGGGGCTGAAGCATCTTCCTCGCCGAAGCAGTCGAAAAGGATCCAGACGGTGTTGGACTCCAGAATATATTATCCACATCATGAGGAGAATCACGCAATCTGATCGAGGAGAGTTCCATACCAATGCTTGGCGGAAGTTTAGATTGAAGAGCATTCCAGTTCCAACCTTGATCGGACCAGTAATCCGCCACCACCATGCCTAAATCATCGTCCGTTAAAACATCGGTTGCAAAATACAGTGATATAGTGATACAATGATACATGCTTAAAAGTAAAACATCGGGCGATGCGGCTGGTGGGGGTCTATTTAGAGATTCACAAGGTAACTTTCCTCATGGATTCATGTTCAATTGTGGAAATTGTAAAGCACTTAGAGCTGAACTTTGGGCTCTGTTCTATGGGATTAAGGAGGGAATTGCTCTTGATTTTCCCCAACTGATCATAGAATCAGATTCAGAGATTGCTGTTAAACTGCTGTGTTAGAAGACGGAAGTTTGAGTTTTGATGATTCTAGAGTCAGTGACCCTATGTTTGCAAGTCAAGTCGGCGACTTGGCAAAGTCACTGACATGAACAACTGGCGAAGCAATTTATTTATGGAAGGAACGCACAGATCATGCGCGTTCAACTGAAGACAACTGTGTTGGTTTATTTTAGGAGAAGATCATCAAAAGAATGCTAAAATCAAGATGAAGATAATTTGTTTCTCCTAGAATATTTTAGTGTGCGTATGATTATATATTTGGAAAGATTTGTAACGATTGAGTGAATATTGTTTTCCTAATCGAATGGAAAATAATATTCATGAGATCTCTCTTACCTTAGTTTAAATACTCTTGTGCTTTAGACTAATGGTAAGCGTCTGAGCATAATTTCACAATCGTGTGTAAGAAAGGAAGAGTAGACTTGTGCGAGAGATTCGTACAAGTGGTGAGTCAAGAGATCTTAGGCATAGCGTGAGATTGAGAGTGTGAGTGCAAAGGTAGAGCGTGGTTCAAGGGTGTGGGATTCATTCTTGTACAAGGGAGAGCTTTGTAATCACTCAAGAAATCAATAGAGCGAGTCTAAGGACTCTTGAAATCCGACCAAGTGATAAACTTGGAAGGGAGTGGTTTTTCTCTAAGTAAACTAGTTGGTTTACGAAGAGTTTCCACTATACATCGCTTGTCAGTGATTGTTGGTAAACGTTTATTTTACTGTTTGATTATTCCGCTGCTTTGTTACTCAAAGTCGACGACTTCGTAGGAGTCGCCGACTCGTCCTAGTACTAACGATCCTACAATTGGTATCAGAGCCAGGGCTCTAGATTGTGTTTTAGTACTATTATTGCAGGAAAATGACGTCCACCAACACCTTTGTGAATGACTCTTTCTGGAAACCTCCAATCCTCAAGGTTGGAGAGTATAACTGGTGGGTTGAACAGATGAAGACCCATATCTGCTCGCTTGATGGTCAGCTTTGGAAAGTGATTGAACTAGGTCCAGAAACGTTTCTTGGAAAAGATGGAAAGACTGAAAAGACCACAACCGAGTACGATGATGTTGATTTCAAGAAGCTTGAGAAAAATGCTAGAGCAAAGAAAGTGCTTCATCATGCTCTTACTGATGGTGACCTCAAAAAGGTCATCGGATACAAGACGGCAAAAGAAATCTGGGATGCTCTTAAAAGACTTCATCAAGGCAAAGATGATGTAAAGAAGGACAGAATTATCAGTCTTGAGGCAGAGTATGACAATAATTTCCAAGCAAAAGGAGAATCTCTTCGTGACTATCATTCCAGATTCCAGACGATTGTGAATCAACTCGAGTTTCTTGGTGAAGAGATTCCTCAATGGAAACTCACAAACAAGTTGATCTCAGGGTTGAACAAGAGTTGGGATAGTATTGCTGCGTCTCTCCTTACTCAAAAGGAGACCAAGTCATTGACCCTGGAGGATCTTGTAGGACAACTTACCATGTATGGAGGCATTCAACAAAGAAGAGTTGAAAGACTAGACTCGGAGAAAGTAAAAAACATTGCTCTCAAAGTTGAGAGAGCCTTTGACTTAGCTCAGGGAGACGATGACACTGATGAGTAGATGAAGATGTGGCTCTCATTTCTAAAGCCATGAAAAGACTGTGGATTCGAAACAAAGCTCCCTTGAAGACTCCAGAATCAACTAAAGAAGGGAAGGATATGAAGGATGTCATTTGCTATCAATGTCAGGGTAAAGGACACTTTGCCAAACATTGTCCAAATAGAAAAAGTGGTGAAGCTGCCAAAGGCATGATGGCAACTTGGGACATGTCTGACGATGATGATGAGGTGGCACCAGCAAGTGGAAAATGTTGCATGGCCATTGAAGATAAGTCTTTCCAAGAGGTAAATGACTCTGAACTTACTTCATTTTTAGCCAAAAAATCCAGAGAACAACTGGTTGCTATCATTGAAAAGCTTGGAACTCAGGTCACTGAGTTAAGAGAAAAATTAGAGGAAAATGAAGAAACAATCTCCAATCTCTTCGATGATAACAAACTCTGGTCCTCTAAAGCAATTGAACTTGAAAAGACTTCATCTCTAAAATCAGTAACTTGTGAATTATGCTCAAATTCAGAGAATCAAGTCACTGACTTGCAAAAACAAGTCAATGACCTGGAAAAACAAGTCACTGATCTAGAAGGTGAAAGACTTATACTTAGGCTAGGAAATGCTAAGTTATCTAAAGAACTTGATGATTCAAAGGCTGATGATGAGACTAAAAGAAAGAAATGGCTAGATGAGTATGTTGTTGAAAAGGCTCAAGAGGTCAGAAATGACTATAAAAAGAAGTTTGTGAAGGAGGTAGACAGATCTGGAATTGGTTTTGTTCGTGCACCCAATACTCAGGGTACCAAGGCTGCTCCCCTTTTGTCTAAAGGTAAAACCCCTATGTATAGTGACAATGCAAGTTGTTCTACACATATGGTGGCTAAGCCTGACAAAGGGAAGCAACAGTGGTATCCTGATCAAAAGGTGCACAACATATGGCAAAAACAAGTCCAGAACTCAGCTCCGTCAAAAATTAATTTTCAATCTCGCATCAACAACAAACCCATCTATCCGGGCTATAGCAAATATGTTGCCCTAAAGTCTCATAGAACATGTTGGTATTGTGGCAAGCCTGGTCACTATCAACATGATTGTCACAAAAAAGCAAGAGATGATGAAAATGCAAGGTCACAGACTCAGAGTGCTAGTCATGACATGTCCACTGTCACTGACTGTCCTCCAGAGTCTGTGTGTGCAAGTTGTGACAAATGTCGGTCAAAAACTGTTTATGTTGCCAAACCCAGAGAAGTCAAACAACTCTGGGTTCGTAAGAACTAATCTTTTCAATGCAGCTTGAAGTGGGTGACCAAGAGCCCTGGTTTATTGATAGTGCATGCTCAACTCATATGTCGGGAAACCCCAGGGATTTCATCTCACTTCAAGAATACAAGGGAGGTAAGATTACCTTCGGCAACAACAGTAAAGGTGGTATCTCAGGTATTGGTACGGTAAGATTCTCCGATAAGCTAACCATAGACAATGTGAATTTAGTTGATAATCTTAGTTTCAAGTTACTGAGTGTTTCCCAAATCTGTGCTAATGGAAAATATCAAGTTGTCTTTGATAAGATTGGGTGTCAGGTACAAGAGATTAGCTCAGGCAAAATTCTTCTGAGAGGGGTATGTGAAAACAATCTATATAAGGTGGACCCCTATTTGAAGCCTGAAGAGAAACTGTGTCTTAGAACAGTTTCGGATGTCGCCGACCTCTGGCACAAAAGGTTTGGTCATGCAAGCTTTCAACTTCTTGACAAACTTCATAAGCAAGAACTAGTTAGAGGATTGCCCAAGATTGATTCAAACAAGCATGAGGTTTGTGAAACTTGTGTGAGAGGTAAGCAAGTAAGATCATCATTCAAATCCAAAAAGGAAGTAAGTACCACTAAAACTTTAGAGCTCATTCATATTGATTTATGTGGTCCCATGCGAGTCCAAAGTCGAGGGGGAAATAGCTATATTTTTGTCATTGTTGATGACTTTTCACGGTATACTTGGACTATTTTTCTATCTTCTAAAGATCAGGTCTTTGAAGAATTCGATGCATGGGTGAAGGTGGTTGAGAAAAAACTTGGAGTTTCTCTAGTGTCAGTTAGATCAGATCATGGAACAGAATTTGACAACTCTGAGTTTCTATCCTTTTGCAAGAAAAATGGCATAAGTCACAACTTCTCAGCGCCAAGAACTCCTCAACAAAATGGAGTGGTTGAAAGAAAGAATCGTGCCTTGGAAAACATGTCAAGAACCACGCTTATCTCAAGTGGTCTTCCAAGGAATTTCTGGGGTGAAGCCATAAATGCATCTTGCTATGTAATGAATAGAGCTATGCTTCGACCACTTCTTGGAAAAACTCCTTATGAGCTGCTTAGAGGAATTAAGCCCACTGTCGCCCACTTGCGCACTTTTGGATGTAAATGTTATGTTCATAACAACGGCAAAGATAGTTTGGGAAAATTTGATCCAAGAAGTGATGTTGGCACTTTTGTAGGATATTCTCCTCATAGCAAAGCCTACAAAGTGTTCAACAAAAGGACAAGGAGGATTGAAGAAAGTGTTCATGTGGTGTTTGATGAGAACACTATGGGAGGATCGATGATTGAGGATCTTGATGATGGTGATCAAGGATACAATCTGGTTCAAGACGACTCTCTTCCAGTTTCCACAAAAGAATCAACAGTCAGTGACTATTCTGAAGTCACCGACTCAGACAATACAGGGGGCAGGAGTCAAAGTCAAAATTCAAGCTACAGTGAGTCTGATAATGAGAAAACTCCTGAAAGAAGCTCAAGCGTGGAGAACTCAGCAGAAGATTCAGAGAAGACGCCTCAGACTCAAGTTAGCGACCTCACAGAAATACAGATCCGAAATTATCAACAGAAAAGTGCTCATCCTGTCACCAACATCCTCACTGATTTCTCCAAGGGTGTGTAAACCAGATCTTCTTTGAACAATTTCTTTGCTTTCAATGCTTTCATCTCAATGTTGGAACCTAAAAATGTTGAACAAGCACTGAAAGATTCGGATTGGGTTAGTGCTATGCAAGAAGAACTTCATCAATTTGAAAGGAATAAGGTATGGCATCTGGTTCCAAAGCCAAAAGACAGATCAGTGATTGGAACACGATGGGTGTTCAGAAACAAGCTGGATGATGAAGGAAATGTGGTCAGAAATAAAGCAAGGCTAGTAGTTAAGGGATACAATCAGCAGGAGGGCATTGACTATGATGAAACGTTTGCTCCAGTAGCTCGTCTTGAGGCTATTCGATTACTCATTGCCTATTCTGCTCATCATGGTTTCAAGCTACAACAAATGGATGTCAAGACTGCATTCTTGAATGGATTTTTAAAGGAAGAAGTATATGTTGAACAAACTCCGGGTTTTGAAGATGTCACCCACCCGGATCACGTCTACAAACTGGACAAAGCACTCTATGGATTAAAGCAAGCCCCACGTGCTTGGTATGATCGGTTGTCTCAGTTCTTGATTCAACATGGGTATGTTCGTGGTGAAGTAGACAAGACTCTCTTCTTGCTGAAAGAGAAAGGACACACACTTGTTGTTCAGGTCTATGTCGATGACATCATCTTTGGCTCAATAGATGATAAGCTGGTTAAGAAGTTCGCTGACCTCATGTCCAGTGAGTTTGAAATGAGTATGGTCGGCGAACTCAAGTTCTTCTTAGGACTTCAAGTTGTTCAAAATGAGGATGGGACACGAGTTCATCAACAAAAGTATCTTAGAGAATGTGTTAAGAAGTTCGGTCTGGAGAATGCTAAACCGTTTGATACTCCCATGTCGCCGACTACCTCACTTGGAAAAGATGACAAAGATCCAGAAGTCAATGCTACTATGTATCGGGGTATGATTGGTTCATTGCTCTATCTTATTGCAAGCCGACCAGATATTGTGTTTGGAGTCTGTCTATGTGCTAGGTTTCAAGCCGATCCAAGAGAGTCCCACTTGAAAGCTGTTAAAAGAATCATTCGGTATCTTAAGGGGACTGACAATCTGTGTTTATGGTATCCAAGAGGATTTGATTTTGAGCTTGTCGGATACACAGATGCTGACTTTGCCGGAAACAGGGTTGATAGAAAAAGCACTTCAGGGATGGCTCAATTTCTTGGACCTTGTCTTGTCTCATGGGGATCTAAAAAGAAAAATTATGTGGCTCTATCAACAGCAGAAGCAGAGTATAACGCGGCTGCAGCTTGTTGTTCACAACTTTTGTGGATCAAGCAACAAGTCAGTGACTATGGTGTGAAATGTGAGTCAGTGCCCATACTATGTGACAACACCAGTGCCATCAACATCTCAAAGAATCCGGTGCAACATTCTAAGACAAAACACATTGAGATAAGGCATCACTTTCTTCGAGATTGTGTAGAAAAGGGCATGGTCACTATGAAATTCTGTAGAACAAGTGATCAAAGAGCGGACATCTTCACAAAGGCCTTAAAATCGTGAACCTTTTGAACAACTCCGCATGGAATTAGGTATGATCTCTCTTCAATGATCTGTTTCCCTACATGAATTTCCTCAATAATTGGCTAAAATTGATTGCTATGCATAAGTCTTGAAATCATGCTTTTATGGTATAATTCTTAAACATACTTGATAGACATCATATTTAGGAAACCCATGCATTTGACTGTCGATGACTTTCATCATATTCTGTATATGTGCAACCTTTTTGAGCTCTTTGTTTAGCCCAAAAGAATCAACCTGATGATCCTAACCCTCACTACAAGCCCAAATGATGGTTAGTTCTAATGCTTGTCCCTAACCTATCATGGTTTGAGAGTCTCTATGAGCCCAGTTTGAATTTCTTTATAAAACGGAGACTTATCATCATGATCGACAAATCCTCAACAATATAATTTTACTTGGTTCTCTTTGGCACCCCTGTGCAAACCCATCACCAAGTAAGCTCTTAAAAGAGTAAGTCATGAGTGGACAAAAGTCACGAATATACGAAAGAAGCTGTTTTGAGATAGAAGTCGCCGACGTGCCCAAGGTCAGTGACTGCAATTTCTGGCGCTAGAAAAGGATCATGGCTTAACAGTATCTTTTGAAATTGGAAAGTGTACTTCAAAAGGAAGGAAAGAGAAGATCTTGTGATTTGACAACTTCCTTAATGATGGAAGTGAATCCTTTATTATGCCTCAACCGTCAAACTAAAAAGGTACGCTCTTCTAAAATCCTTCTCTTTCTCTCAACTTCCTCTCTCTCTCTCTTGAACCCAAAACCCTCCAACCTTCATCCTTCTCCAATGGCGTCTCCATCCAACTCCGACATCCCTGCCTCTCCTAAGACCAAAATCGACAGTCCTGAATCGGCAAAGAAGAAAATTCTCGCCCTCTTTGGTGATGATTTTCTTCGAGCTCTTTTATCTGGAGAATCGTCTTCCTCCACTGTCCCACCAACCGCCATGGAACCTCCATCCCAAAACCTCATTCCTCCACAGAACCAAGATCTAAGCCCTTCTCTTCCAAAATCAACTCCCTCATCACCCGTTACCACCGAAAAACCCCAAAATCTCCTTCCTCAAATCGAAACCGAAACCCTAACCACTTCACCAGAGTCTGGAAAAATGCGCCAAATGGCGCAACCAATGTTTTTTCCAGAAACTGGTGAATCCTCCTTACCCAAAACCCCAAACCCAGAGATTGTAGAGGAAGAGAGAGCGAAGACTCCGATTATGGAGTCGATGGAGTTTGAGGAAACAAAGACTGTTGTCGGGTCGTTTGGAGAAGAGAAAGAAGAAGAGGCTGCTGAAAAGGAGAACCAACGGCTATCTCCTCAAGAGAAGGCTGTCAATGACTCCTCGAAAGTCATTGACCTTGATGCTGATGCTGAGAATGCTGACAAGGTGGCTGACAAGGATCCCTCTCGAAAGGAATCAAACGACAACTCTGAAGAAGGTACTCCCTCTGATCCCATCTTGGTTTCCAAGAAACCCATTTATGGTGAATCTGTTAAGAAAAATCTGGAAAAAGACCTCTTTGGAGATGACTCTGAGTTGCTCAAGGACGAAGAGATAGAAATGCCTCCTCCCTTTCGTCCTAAAACTAGATCTGCTAGTGCTAGAGCCTCGGCAATGGCTCTTAAAGCCAAAAAGGGCAAGGGGTTGGAAACCCCTAAGGCTGCCTCAGAGGGAGGTGACTCTTCCTTTTCTTAGAAAGTCATTAGGAAGAAAAGGGGAAGATCTCCTAAGTCTGCTGTTGGGTCCAGTAAAAAGAGTAAGAAAACAAGTGTGAGCATTGCTATGTCGTCTAGAGATTTCACTAAGGATCTACTGTGGGATGAAAATTTCATAAAGGAGTTCAAACTGACCAAGGTCCTTGACTGGTTGAAAAAACAGAAGTGGGAGAAGTTAATCCAAGGGGAACATGATTATAATCCATTGATGGTTAAGATCTTTTATGAAACTCTGGTCATTGAAGATACAGGGAACATAACCATAGGTAGGTACACCATAGACAAGAAGACGTATTCCTTTACAAGCAAGGATGTCAGTGACATTCTGGAGATTCCTCATGAAGGTTTTGCTGAGTACTACAAAGGAGGTTGGCCTGAAGGGGTTGATGACCGTGAGATCATCAAAACTGTCACTGACAGTGATGATAACTTCACGAGCCCTTACCTGGTCAACAAGATGGGAATAGAGAAGAAGGTAATGTTCAATTACCTCATCATCAACCTACTGCCCAGGGAGCTTAAGAGGAACGCTGCTTCTATTCAAGATCTGCTGGTCATGGACAAGATAATCAGAGGAAAGAAGATTAACATGCCACGTCTGATGATGCTTCACATGAAGCATGTGCTTGAAAATGCCAAGCATGCTCTTCCTTACGGAATGCTGATTGCTCTGCTGATGTATGACCACAAGGTCTATGTGGACAGTCATGCTGATGTCCTCAATACTAGTGTTCTCAACAAGGAGATGATCAGAAAGTTTGGCTGGTACTGGGTAGATGGTCAGTGGGTACTGAAGTCATCTGATGTCAGTGACAAAGGGAATCAAGAAGAAGGACCAAAATCTGCTCCGGTGAATGATGAGTTGAAGGAGATCAGGGAGCAGAACATGATTCTGAAGGGGATGATGGAAAAGCTTTAGAATATGGTCGGCAACGCACTGTCAAAGTTGGATGCATTAGATGAGAGGCTCAATGACTTTGGAGCCTGATGTCAGTGACTGTCGTGCACTCATGACCTTCTCTATCCCTTTCTTTTTTCCTTGCCATATTATTCCTCCACTCTTAAAAGACCTCTTTAGTTCAATTTGGTTGTAACGTACTTCTGGATTGTGTGTGTCTGCATCGTACTCTTATTTTGCCATGGTGGATGACTATTTATGACTGTTTTGATATTATGCTTTACGTTTCTATATTTGCCTTTGCTTTCTTTTCTTGTTTTAGCAGTCTTTTTGATGATGCCAAAAGGGGGAATTAACCGAGGAAATAGATTTATTAGGGGGATCAAAATACTGAAAACATGTGGTTACTAAGCTGAGGGGGAACTTTTATGGCTTTTGTTTTTTGCTCTATCTACTATACTGTTTTGTATGCTGGATATTTTGTTTATCAGAACAAGTTGTTTGTCACCATCAAAAAGGGGGAATTTGTTAGAAGACGGAAGTTTGAGTTTTGATGGTTCTAGAGTCAGTGACCCTATGTTTGCAAGTCAAGTCGGCGACTTGGCAAAGTCACTGACATGAACAGCTGGCGAAGCAATTTATTTATGGAAGGAACGCATAGATCATGCGCGTTCAACTGAAGACAGCTGTGTTGGTTTATTTTAGGAGAAGATCATCAAAAGAATGCTAAAATCAAGATGAAGATAATTTGTTTCTCCTAGAATATTTTAGTGTGCGTATGATTATATATGTAACACCCCCTTCCTACCCTGGAGGTATTACCGCCAGTTACCCCGATTAAGACTAAACCGAAGCTACCCAAGGCTTTAAACTAATTGAACAAACTAAAAGAAACATTACAGCGGAATAAATACAATTGGTCTTATACAAACCTTAACTTAAAATAATAAATAAATAGAACAACCTTCTATTTAAACAAAATCTTCATCAAGTCTTCCTTGAGTTCTTATTTCTGAAACTCAGCTTCGCTTTGAAGTAGTTCAATCATGATCTTCACTCAAGTATAGCCATTGGAAACCTTTATTCAACTTCTGGAGCTTCAAACATCTGATCCGCCTCTTGAATCAACTTCCAAGAAGAACCTGATGTGTCGTAAACCAATGGTAGACACCAGCCAACCAAATAAAAGAAAAGAAAATGGACGGGTTAGTCTAATGATAGACTAGCAAGCGGAGAAACTAACTTGGTTCTTATGGTTGTAACTATACATATTGGCATCCAAAAGCCGAATAGACTCGGATTATGATCCAACAGTTAGCAGTCTTATAGAGAATAAGAAGGAAACTCGCATAGTCAAGAGAGAGAACACCACCACTTGTGGTTTCTTTAAGAAGCATAAACGATTGTTGGGAACTCATATTAATCACATAACGTTTTGAAAAGCGTCCATCGACTAATCAGATTGACTTAATCAAAGTTTGATTAAGAATCATTCATAATCGGAAGCAAGAATGGTTATCGAATAGACTAACCATTCGAGTACATTAATGTGCCCAACGCACTTATCTATCATTACTCTCAATCTGTGCGCTCGCACCATTTAATAGTTCTCATATAGTTCGGCCAACAACCGAGATCAGAGGGCCTATTTCATCCATGATCATTTATATATGCTCGGCCAACAACCAAGATTCGGCCAACAACCGAGATCAGAGGGCCTATTCCATCCATGATCCTTCAAATGTGCTCGGCCAACAACCGAGATTCAATTGCACTTAGCTAGAGTGCACCATCGTTCTCCTTCAACGTGAAGCGTGACATGAGTCATGATTCCAATATTGGGGTACGCTAGCAAGCTACGCCCCCAATACAGATTTTGTTATAAAGAGGTCATTGGAGACTCGGCTCCTACCCCTGGACTACCTATTTCGCAACAGTGTTTCAATACAGGACCAATAAAGAGATGTATCGGAGTCTAAACTCCCATCTCTACCATCTTGCTTCACAACAATGTCTCAACATGAGACAACATATACATAACGGACCTAAATCCAGTTCTAGCGCAAAAAAACTACAATAACGACGTGGTCGTTATTTCTAACAAAATAACAACCTATCAAAATTTATTTAACATACAAATTATTCCCAACATGAGGATTAAAAGGAATTCAATCCCTCATTAATAACCATAACGCAAGAGAGAATCGTCCACTTGCCTTATAAGGCGTGCTCGACGTCCTTAGCAATTCCAACAGTAATCTGTATCATCCTTCTGACAAATTCAACAAAAGGATTTCTCAACAACGAGCTCACAAAAACACTTCTTGGTTGTATACTCAAATCCTACAACTTCCTAATCGTTAAACGATTTGATTTTCGAATATCGATATATAATAAATCCTTAGTTATCATGCTTCAAGGAGCCATCTTGGCGGAATTATAACTAATTATCCGTTTCACTTTTGAAACAATTTTCTAAATAAATATTGTTCATTAGCATCAGTTCTTAAAGACTACCAAATCTCGGATCAAACGGATTAACAACGAATCCCGAGTAATTATCCGAAGTCCTTTACCTGCCAATCGGTATCCGAAACTTGTATTCGCTATAACTGAAGATCCAGACGTCCGTTTCACGAGTGGTTCGAACCTGTAGAACCGTATCAACGTCAAGATTATAAAAACTATAAATTTAATTAGCAAAGCGGCACCGAAAGGCCCTTACGGTGGCTCCGCAGTCAAACCGCTAATTAATTTCGATCGTATATACCTTCACTCGAGCCCATGGCTCGTGTGGCTCGATCATGGCTTGATCCTCGAGCCCGAGGGTGGCTGGGCATTGCCCGACAGCAGCTCCCATGGTGTTTGGTGGTCGGAGGAGCTAGCGTTCGCCGGCGGCGTCACCTTGGCGAGGTAAAGAAGACCGGCGGTGAAGCGTCTTCACTTCCTCCTTCCCGAGCCCGTCGCTCCGCCTTGATCCCCTCGCTGGTTCTACCTCCTTCCCAGCAGCATGTGCTCAGCAAGAAGAAGAGATGAGGTGGGTAGGGGATGGTGGACACCTGAGAAGAAGACAGCCGGCGGTGGAGCTGAATTCTTTCTCCCGAGACGTCGTTCCGTCCTTATCTCGCTGGTTCCTCTATACTTAGCAACCAGCCCACACAAAACAAAATGGAAGGGAGGAAGAAGAATAAGTGGTGGAGGGTGGTGATGGAGGTGGCTGGGTAAGGAGGTGGCTCGGCGGTGAAGGCATCCCGAATTCTCTCCCGAGTCCGTTTCGTCCTTATCACTCTCTCGGCTTTGGCTTTTCAAAGGAGAAGGATAAGCTTTAAAAAGTCAAGAATTTGCTTTGCCCAATTTCTATCTCCCAAATGCTTATACGTTAAGCAAGAGACGTCAATGCCATTTTCCGTCCCGAAACGGGACTCGCGTTAAAGCGGTAAAATTATGTACCTCGGATGGAAAAACTTACTAAATACAAAACGTCCCGTAAATTATGTAGACCAATAAAATCAATTTTTCATGATTTTATCTTGCTACCTTCAATTTTTAAGGCTTCCGTTTCGTATTTTAAATCCTTTCCGGTACATAATTAAAAAGACGGCTTATCCAATAAATATTCTTTTTCCACCGAAAAATCCTAAAATTCACACCGATCCATAAAATCATTTCTTTTTTATTTTAGGATATCACCAAGAATTTTCTAGGATTTAATCTCCAACAAAAATATTGGATTAAGCATTAAAACGGCCAAAAAGGTTAAAAAGATATCCGAGAAAAATTCAAAAATATCCTCAAAAACCGCAGTTATTACATTAGTACCCCCTTAAAAATGGTTTCGTCCTCGAAACCAAGGAGAACTCAGATCACAAAGAAGGATAGCACAAACACATCCACACAACCACTACAAACCTATACAGAAGTTTGTAGTACCCCCTTAAAAACATATTGTTACTTCTGCACAAGCACAATCAACCATTGCTTAGTTACCAAACTCCTTCTTTACAACGTTCACTGACTTTGGAAAATGACTCAACATTTCCTGTCTATTCTCAAATCTTTTCTTCACCTCCATTTATTGGCCAAGATAACCTAATCAAAGGAAAACATTACGGATAGAATGCACTGAAGGTGGCAATGCAAACCGATACACAAGCTTACCAATATCTCAAAAGATCCAATCATAGCGAGCATTTACGTTGTCTCGCTTTCCCCAGCGGAATACGCCTTTCAAGGCGAATATTAGAACAAAACGTCGTTCTCTACAGTGAACTCAACATGCTCTCTAATTAAAACAACACACGATTGTTGTCTCCTTTGAGCAGTTAGAACCCTTGTTCGAGTTAGTGCAATATCAGTTGTTGTTCTCTTGGCCAAGTCTAGCCCATGAAGAACCTTGTCAGTATTGTCATTCCAAACAATTGACAACCAACACTTCCGGTCTTACAGAGCTTTAAAAGATTCATTTCTTTATCGTGAATTCAAAATTCTTGTATGTGAATTCACTCAACCTCAAACTACCATTCCAACTCATGTGGAATTCAAAATACATGTCCTCAGAAGTTTGAATCTGTTTCCTTGCATTATTCATTACTTTGATGAGGGAAGCCAACGCTAAAATTCAACTCAATCCACAAAGCTTGATGTCACTCCTTTCAAAACTTTGGCATGAATCACCTATCTCAATCAGAGATAAAAGTCTTTGGAGTTTTATGAAGATCAAAAACTTCATACATGAACATCTCATCTAACTTCTATACTCTTTAAGTCAGCTTAAATGCATTAAAAAGAACACTCTAGATGAGTTTCTTAACAACCTTCATATTGCATTTTTCTTTCAATAAGTCTTGAACGACTAATGACAAGAATCCATTGTAATATCTTCCCATTTCCATTCTAAACAGGAAGAGTCTATAACATTCTATCTGGTCTTCTATACTTAATCAAGACTTCCAGACAAACTAAACATATCAAAACGAACTCAGTGTCATTTTGCTTCATGTCAGTACATCATTATCTCAAATCCTTATACATTTACTTGTTCCAGGATGAACTAATTAAGCAAGTAAATATGCTTCCTTTGAAATAAGCTTTCAAAGCTAATCAAAAGTAGACACACATGAACAGTCTTGAAACCAAGCAATACATAATCTTGAATAACAAATCCAGGTGTCTTACCTTCTTGATCTTCTCCATTAATCTTAAACAATATTACTTTCCTATACTGCTTTTCCTTGATCTGGTCAACAGATTTTGAATAACATCCTAGGGAATTCACACAACCTTGTTGTCATCCAAACTAAACCTTTAGTCCTTCTCAAATTAGTTTCTTTACAAGGATTACTTAAAATCCTTACTCAATTTCCTTTTTGAGATAAAATCCCAGTATTACCTTAACAAAGAATATGAGATTTATCCAACACATGACAAGATAATAACCTATCTTGTCAATCCTTTACATTCTTTTCTCAACCAAAACTCAGCTTGAGCATACTGACATTTAGAAGTAGTTATCTCTCTCAACTACTTCAAACTAAACTCTTATGCATTAATATACCAACATATTGGACAATAATATCTTTAGTCCAATAATTTCCAACCAAATTGTCTCCATTGACAATAATTAGTCCCGATCATTGAAGAACAGTTAAAAATTCACTTGACGTACTGACTTGTTGAGTAATCTAGCTCTTAGGATTGAAAACATATCCTCAAATGTCCATTCTTTACATCCAACAACTTATCAGGCTGAGATTGAACATTAACACTAATTTACATATTCAAACTCCAGACCTATTGGAGTTCTGCTTAAAGTCCTTACTTGACTATCTTATCTCAAAGAGATTTAAGTTTTCAAGATAAAATGAAAACAAATAACAACTAATGGAGAAATTATTAGTACATCCTTTATTCCAAAGAAAGGATTACTACAATATCATTCCTTAGAAAGGGTTCCATCCCAAGAGTCCATATTGACTTACTTTCAAAGACAATTTCGTTAAAAAGGCAATGACCTTCTTAGGTCATGACGTCAACCAAGATGAACTACTAGCAAACTGCTTAGAGAATTCCAATAATCATTAACTGAAAACAATCCCAAACTTGTAGAGAAATACGGAGTTACTTCATGCTCTTCAGAGACCAACACATATTTGTAAAGAATCTTACCAAATTTCTTTACTTATAATCGAACTGTTTTGGGAAGTTTGACCATACTCCTTAAATGATATAGGGTACCAAGGGTATACTAACTCAAAAGAGTTTTACAAGGTACCAGATATAGAAATTGCTATAATGCAAAAGAAAGTTTGCATCTTTTCATCTCGAACAATTACGCTTACAAAATTCATATGATTGCAAAACTTATATGATTACTTATTTCAAACATAAACATGAGGAATTATGTGATCTAATTCCACCATGTGATCAGGATGGGGAACAAAATCAACACAACCCTTTACTGCATTCTCATAGGAATAAGACATGTAATCTTGCCTTACCATGTGATCAAGATGGAAGACAAAATACATTCTTACTCACCACCATGAGAACCGTAGAATTTTTTTTTTCACGAATCCCGTATATCAATTTAACAATTCTCTAAAAATTCATACCAGAATTCTACCGAGTCCTAAGATTTTTCTCAAAAGAGAAAATCGCAAGAGAATTTCAAATATTCCTTACTTCATGACAACTTGACAGAAAACTCGACATAGGTTACTAGCATACTTGCTTTAACCTGGAATACCTTGGAAACAAAGGTTGTCTACTCTCTTGAAGAATTGGGCGCGTCAAACCAATGCATCAATTTAAATTACTGACGTTATATTAATGATGCTACTAACGCTTTGCCCTAGTTTCGTGTCGACATTTGCACATTACCTAGCCTTACCAACTTGACCAAAGTTTCAATTAAAATTGAGTCTCAAAGGAGCTAAGATGCTCCAACTCACTTCTGAGCCCCACATTTCCCTTCGAATGTGACACTTCATTCCCTCCTCAAGGTAGAACTTGATGACATACCTTGACTTTTCTTAATTAGACATACTGCTAGACTTTTCTATAATCCATATATTGAGTAATCTCTGCCTGATTCACTCAATCTCAACCCAACTTAACTTCACAGGTTCAATAAAAGAGTTGATCACTCCAATCCACTTACTTGCAAACCTTAGAGAAAATGTGATTCCGCCATCTTCATACTCATAGCAAAGATTCTTCTTCAATCATTCTCAACTTGTATGCCTGCTTGACATACTACTTTAAAATTATGCCAATATGATCCATTGACAAATAGTTAATACTTGAGTTCATCCATTTACAAAACAACAAGCCTTCTCTAAGTGAATCTTCATATAAATTCTGATATCCAAAAGTAAACTATCAAACTCTTCTGATGAGTTTAAGGCCTTTCAATCCTTTTACAACTTAATCTTCTCAAAATAAGAAGTGAACTTTCAAACTTTGCATCTAGTTCAAAACATTCAATCCTTATATCTCTCTACATATAAGGAAATTCCTTTAATTCCCAACTTCTCTTAATAGAAGATTGCACATGGCCAAACAAGATATTCTTGAACTTATCCCAATTCAACATTGGTAAACAAACTAATCCATCATTCTCTTGTCTTCTTACTTAACTATAAGGAGATGACATGTACCTTTTCATTAACTTAACGTCAAACCACATTGCAAAGAAAGAACTTATGGTTAGGAGACTTGCCGATAGCTTAATAGTTTCACCAGTACCACCTTAGACATTAGGTTTAACTGATATAAAATCTTCAAAACTCAACCACAACTGAATTTATTTTTCAGTGATAAGGTCTAAGCCTTATTGACCACAATATTGAAGGATTGATATTTTTCTCCCAACTGTTTAAAATATCATAGACAAATATGCTAAGATCATTCCTTGATTGATCTTCTCAAAACTGAACTTTATCATTTCCATCTTTGAAGAAACATAAGCCAATATCAATGGCAATTTAGAATATCTTACTACTGATTCCATTACTAGTCAATTATAGACCTCAAGTCTCTTTTCATAATCCCGAGTTGGGCATCATACAACGAAACTCCAATAACGTTGTCACATAGGTTAGTCATCTGAATATCAACAACTCATGTAATCAATTAACACTTGTGCTAAGTAGTCAATTGAACATAAACACATTACTGATGAACTTCTACCTGTTCAATCCATTTTGACTAATCAACCTTATTCACAACAACCTTGGTAATTAACCACTTGTTCACAACTTAAACTGAACCAACATTCTTCCTTCCTTTCTTACTATAATCATAAGAAATTCCCATTCTATTTAGGATTCTCAATCCTCTTAACTCAAAGGATATCAATATATATGAACATCCGAGTTTGAATACTCTCAGATTCAAAATTGAACTGCATCTTCCCATAGTTTAACAATTCAGTTTATCCAACACCTGAGCACCTCAAAGCTCTTTAGCTTCCCACTGGCCAAAGAAAAGTATAGAATATCCATGATTCTATACTATAGAGTCACAAACACAATTGTTGAAGAAAGTTTCCAAAGGTAATCCTTTTCTATTCAAATACAGGACCACTAAAGAGATGTATCGGAGTCTAAACTCCCATCTCTACCATCTTGCTTCACAACAATGTCTCAACATGAGACAACATATACATAACGGACCTAAATCCAGTTCTAGCGCAAAAAAACTACAATAACGACGTGGTCGTTATTTCTAACAAAATAACAACCTATCAAAATTTATTTAACATACAAATTATTCCCAACATGAGGATTAAAAGGAATTCAATCCCTCATTAATAACCATAACGCAAGAGAGAATCGTCCACTTGCCTTATAAGGCATGCTCGACGTCCTTAGCAATTCCAACAGTAATCTGTATCATCCTTCTGACAAATTCAACAAAAGGATTTCTCAACAACGAGCTCACAAAAACACTTCTTGGTTGTATACTCAAATCCTACAACTTCCTAATCGTTAAACGATTTGATTTTCGAATATCGATATATAATAAATCCTTAGTTATCATGCTTCAAGGAGCCATCTTGGCGGAATTATAACTAATTATCCGTTTCACTTTTGAAACAATTTTCTAAATAAATATTGTTCATTAGCATCAGTTCTTAAAGACTACCAAATCTCGGATCAAACGGATTAACAACGAATCCCGAGTAATTATCCGAAGTCCTTTACCTGCCAATCGGTATCCGAAACTTGTATTCGCTATAACTGAAGATCCAGACGTCCGTTTCACGAGTGGTTCGAACCTGTAGAACCGTATCAACGTCAAGATTATAAAAACTATAAATTTAATTAGCAAAGCGGCACCGAAAGGCCCTTACGGTGGCTCCGCAGTCAAACCGCTAATTAATTTCGATCGTATATACCTTCACTCGAGCCCATGGCTCGTGTGGCTCGATCATGGCTTGATCCTCGAGCCCGAGGGTGGCTGGGCATTGCCCGACAGCAGCTCCCATGGTGTTTGGTGGTCGGAGGAGCTAGCGTTCGCCGGCGGCGTCACCTTGGCGAGGTAAAGAAGACCGGCGGTGAAGCGTCTTCACTTCCTCCTTCCCGAGCCCGTCGCTCCGCCTTGATCCCCTCGCTGGTTCTACCTTCTTCCCAGCAGCATGTGCTCAGAAAGAAGAAGAGATGAGGTGGGTAGGGGATGGTGGACACCTGAGAAGAAGACAGCCGGCGGTGGAGCTGAATTCTTTCTCCCGAGACGTCGTTCCGTCCTTATCTCGCTGGTTCCTCTATACTTAGCAGCCAGCCCACACAAAACAAAATGGAAGGGAGGAAGAAGAATAAGTGGTGGAGGGTGGTGATGGAGGTGGCTGGGCAAGGAGGTGGCTCGGCGGTGAAGGCATCCCGAATTCTCTCCCGAGTCCGTTTCGTCCTTATCACTCTCTCAGCTTTGGCTTTTCAAAGGAGAAGGATAAGCTTTGAAAAGTCAAGAATTTGCTTTGCCCAATTTCTATCTCCCAAATGCTTATACGTTAAGCAAGAGACATCAATGCCATTTTCCGTCCCGAAACAGGACTCGCGTTAAAGCGGTAAAATTATGTACCTCGGATGGAAAAACTTACTAAATACAAAACGTCCCGTAAATTATGTAGACCAATAAAATCAATTTTTCATGATTTTATCTTGCTACCTTCAATTTTTAAGGCTTCCGTTTCGTATTTTAAATCCTTTCCGGTACATAATTAAAAAGACGGCTTATCCAATAAATATTCTTTTTCCACCGAAAAATCCTAAAATTCACACCGATCCATAAAATCATTTCTTTTTTATTTTAGGTTATCACCAAGAATTTTCTAGGATTTAATCTCCAACAAAAATATTGGATTAAGCGTTAAAACGGCCAAAAAGGTTAAAAGGATATCCGAGAAAAATTCAAAAATATCCTCAAAAACCGCAGTTATTACAATATATTTGGAAAGATTTGTAAACGATTGAGTGAATATTACGGGATGCGAGACCTCACTCTGAATACGTACCCGCGTACGTCCCCGGACATGTACGGGATGCGAGACCTCCACCAACGGCTCATCCACGGAAAGACCTCCCCGGGATCCCATGCAAATCTCGCGTTCTCGATCGCGACGTTCGAGAATGCAGGACCCAGAACTGTCCGAGACGGCGGGAAGCGCTCCCCACCCCACCAACGCGAGGCCAGCGACGACAACGCACCCTCTAAAGTCGAAGTCGCATCGACAACCCGCCGAGTTTGGATATCGTAACCCCTTCGTGATTAGGATCCAAGAGGCACCCATGCCCAAGGGTTTTCACTAGCCACAAATGGGGCTTTACGACGGTACGGCCGACCCCGAAGACCATATAAAGCACTTCGCCGTCCAGATGAATGTCAACTCCTACAATGACTCCATTTTCTGCCTATCTTCCCAACCACCTTAGACAAGGCCGCAATGACGTGGTTCACCAGCCTTAAGGTAGAGTCGGTGGCCTCGTTCCCTCAGCTGTGCGAGTCCTTTATCGCACACTTCAACGGCTCGAGAAAGCGCAAGAAGAACATGCGGGATCTTCGCGGTATCGAGCAGGGCGAGAGCGAGTCGTTGGGCACCTTCTTCACAAGGTTCACCACCGCGGTCGCGGAGATTGCCCACATCGATGAAGCGTCGGTGCGAGACATCCTCATGGGCAACCTATGCTCGGGGGCCTTTAAGAATTTCATTTTCCGTAAAAACCCGACGACGTACGTCGCCCTGTGCGCCCGGGTCACGGCCCAGGTCTATGCTGAGGACGCCGCCAACCAAAGCTCAAGGCCGCGAACCGACAGGGAAATTATAACCGAGACAAAGGGAAACACAAACCCATGACCGGCGCGCCGACTATAAAGGCAACAACACGAACAACAGAAACAACAACAACAGGAGTAACAACCGTAATAACAACCGCGGAAGTGGCGGTGGGGGTTGGAGCTGCTTCGGTGGAAAACCACGAGGTTACCAAAGAAAGGGCGGCCCCGCCTACAACCTAAACGAAAGGGGGCGCGCCAACCCTGCATCGGGGGCCAACACCGTCCAGCAAGGCCCAGCCCAACCACGGACTAGCAACGCTGAACCAAACGCCTCCGCTAGACAGGCACATCCCGGGCAGACCGCGGCCCCCGACGGATACATCCATACCATCTCGGGTGGTCCCTCGCTGGCAGGCTCAAGCCAGGCGGAAAGAAAGAGGTACGCGAGGGCGAGTCACCATGAGCCCTCGGTGTATAGCGTTGCGCAAACATCACGGTCTCATGCGAGCTTGGCTTTCACATCCGAAGACGCTGAAGGAATTCACATGCCGCACTCCGACCCCCTGGTGGTCCACGCTCAATTGGGCTCAAAAATAGTAAAGAGAGTGCTAGTGGACACGGGATCCTCCGTGGACATTATGTACTTCGGTGCCTTCGAGCAATTGGCATCTCCGCGACGTCCCTGAAGCCCTACGCAGGGAAGCTCACCTCCTTCTCGGGAAACAAGGTCGACGTCGCCGGTCTCATTGACCTCTGCATGACGCTCGGCACCGGCTCCACAACGAGGACCGAAATGGTTGAATTTACGGTGGTGCACCTTCCCTCGGCCTACAACCCAATCATCGGAAGGGTCTCCCTGATGAAGTTTCAGGCGGTGGTTTCCATCTACCACCTCAAAATGAAGTTCCCCACCGACGAAGGTGTCGGAGAAGTAAGGGGCAACCAAGAGGAGGGCCGCGTCTGCTACGCGACCTCGGCAAAGCAAAGGAGTCCCGTATTCATGGTGGATTCTGCCGTCAAGGCAGACCTCGAGGTCCGGGATTTCACCATCCCCACCCCCGAGGCAGAAAGAAGGGTAATATCCCCCTTCGAAAACAAATCCGAGAAGGTCTACCTGGGGGAAAGCCTCACCGGGACGTCTGCAACGTACCTAGAAGCCTTGCTCGCTGGGTCATGCGATGTGTTCGCTTGGACCGCGAAGGACCTCCACGGTGTTCCTCGGACACTGGCCCAACACTCCCTGAACGTCGATGTCGCCACCCGCCCCGTGGTGCAGAGACGAAGAAAAATGAACGAAGAAAGGGCAAACGCCGCTAATGACGAGGTGGCAAAGCTGCTCGCCGCAGAGTTGATCCGTGAGGTCCAATATCCGAGGTCGCTGTCCAACGTCGTTCTGGTAAAAAAGGCTAGCGGCAAATGGCGGATGTGCGTGGATTTCAAAGACCTCAACAAGGCGTGTCCCAAGGACAGCTACCCCCTGCCCTCGATTGATGAGCTCGTTGATTCAACAGCGGGTCACGAGGTCCTGAGCTTCCTCGATGCATACTCGGGATACAACCATATCTCGATGAATCCACGTGACGAGGAAGAGACCTCCTTCATCACGCAGCGAGGAACGTACTGCTACAGGGTCATGCCATTCGACTTGAAGAACGCTGGGGCCACATTTCAGCGCCTCATCGACCGGGTCTTTAAGAACCACCTGGGGAGGAATATGTCGGCTTACGTCGACGACATCGTAGTGCGGAGCAAGAGCCCGGAGGAACATCTGGTCGACCTCGCTGAGGTTTTCGACACACTCAAGCATAATCGCCTCAGCTTGAACCCCGAGAAGTGCGTCTTCGGCGTATCCTCGGGGAAATTTTTAGGCTTCATGATCAGTGAACGCGGGATCGACGTCAACCCCGCCAAAGTAGAGTCAATCCTCTCAATGAGGTCTCCGAGGTCTCGAACTGAGGTACAACGACTCAACGGAGCTGTGAACTACTTGCGAAGGTTTTGCTCCCATTTGGCGGACAAATCCCTTCCTTTTTTCGCCGCCCTCAAGAAAAACGACAAATTCGTTTGGGATGAAGGGCTCGAGGTTGATTTCTCTGAATTAAAAGCCTTCCTGTCCAAGCTCCCCACTTTGTCACCCCCACTGGCAGGTGAAGACCTACAGCTGTACGTCGCGGTGAGCCCCGAGACAGTTAGCGCGGTGCTAACTAGATAGGCTATGCACCCCGTGTACTTCGTAAGTCGCGTGCTCCAGCCTGCGGAGCAGCGATACTCCCCGGCGGAGAAGATGGCACTAGCAGTTGTGACTGTCGCGAGGCGGCTTCGCCCTTACTTCCATGCACACCCCATTCAAGTCCTCTCCGACCTCCCGCTTCGCCAAATCCTCCATCAACCCGCTCTCTCCGGGTGTATGACAAAATGGGCGATCGAGCTCTCCGAGTTCGACATCAGCTACCTCCCAAGAACCGCGATGAAGGGGCAGGCCCTCGCCGACTTTATGGTGGAGGTCACCTTCCCCGAGACCGACTCAAGCTCGGAAGAGTGGAAGGTCTTCGTCGATGGTTCACGATGTGATGCGGGCGGTGGGGCCGGTGTATTCCTCGCTGGTCCCTCAATCGAGACAGAGTACGCCCTCAACTTCGCCTTCGAAGCCACTAAACGCTGAATACGAAGCCATGATCGCCGCGATCGAGATGGAGCTCCTTAGTGGAGCTCGCAAAATCAAGGTTTACACAGATTCCGAGCTTGTGGCGCGACAGCTCAACGGCCAATACGATACCAGGACGGGGTTCTTGCCCGCCTACCGAGAAAAGGTAAATGCCTTGGTATCGTGCCTAGAAACCTTCGCGATAGAATCTGTCCCGCGAGCCTCAAACACGAAGGCAGACACTCTCGCGAGGTTGGGTTCCGCCCTCCCCCTAGAAGTAGGGAACCGCGTAATGATAGAAAGAAAACTCTCACGAAGTGTGACAAGCGAGGTCCTCTCCATCAGAACTGAAGACTGGAGGTTCCCGTTGACACGATATGTGGAGAGCGGCGTCCTCCCAGAAGATCCTGCTGATGAAACCTGAAATGACGTGCTCGCTAAAAGACAAGACACGAGATTATTATATTCAACTGTACGAAACCTTGCTTCTTTATTTATGATTTTCTTTACAATGAGGTTGTGGTAACACGAGGTTACAAACGCTGGGAAGTTTACACCCTAGATCTCCTACGATTATCCGAGATCTCGACCTAACAATGTTCGAGATCTCCTCATTGCTAGACAATTCTAAGTATTGCTTGCTTGACCTTCTGAGCGAGGTTGATCTAGCGGGACGGTGTTGACGACTTGCGAGATCGGGCAACGAAGTCTTTGATGTGAATGAGAGCGAGGTGTAGGCGGCGTGCGAGATGGTGTAGCGAGATCTTTGGTGTGAGTAGGAACTCTGTGAGACTTGAGGTCTTTTTGTGGACTTCACTTGTCTATAGCGAGGCCTTCTGTCGATGTTTCGATCACGTCGATCTTCAACGAACAAGATAGTTCTTGAGTTCAAGATGTTTTTCGACCCTTTCTCCATACGAGGTAACCCTCTATTTATAGAGAATTGGAGAGTTGGGTTTTGGTCATTGTCCGATGTGGGACGCCCGAGATCAAGGGCTTTGATTGGTCTAGAGGCGAGGCAATCGGTGATTGGTTCGAGGAGCGGCGTTCGCTGAGTGGTCATGGTGGGCGGGCGTTTGTAGAGTCGGTTACGAGGTCGAGACCTCGCTCCGAGGTCTCGGGGGACCTCGCTCCGAGGTCTCGGGGGACCTCGTGGTGGGAGGAATTTTGCTAAAAATAGGGACTGGTTGCGGTCGTGGGCCCCGAGATCCACCTTGGGGGTCCCTTTGATCTTGTTTGACCCTCATACTCCGGGCCCACCTCTCGCTTTGCTATTTTGAGCATCATCACAACCCCATGGTCTGGGGACCTCGTCCCGAGGGCCGCAGGGCATAAGTTCTCAAAGATCGCGGGGTGCGAGGCTCTGAGAGGTGGGTAGGCATTTTGCGAGGCTTCAAAGGTTTCTGAGGTTCATGGGGGGCATCTTGCGAAGCCCTCTTTTTGCGAGGTTCTACACTTAGCTTTTCTTTGGTTGGCAAGGGTAAAGCTTTTCTGGGCTTGCTCTTCGTATTTTGCTTAATGGGCCGCTCAGGAGGGACAGGCCCAATAAGCCTACCTGGGCAGGGGAGGCCCAAGCCTACTCTTTATAAGTGCGCACTTCACACGCCTCCCCATTTATCTCTTCTTCCAACATTTTCGCCTTCTCTCTTTCCGTCTCTTCGGCTTCCTGCGAGCGGTTTCTCCAGACGGTTTCCGGGGAGCCTCAACCACCTTCCGGTTGCACCACCGCTTCCTCCTTGTCGATTCTGAACAAGTAAGCCTTCGACTTTTCTTCTCCCGCCTTTTGTTCGCTTTCGATTTTTCCCTGCTCGCTTTTTGTTTTGTGGTTTTGGGGAGGCGATAGTGGGTCGCCTGGTGTTTCGCGCCGGCGTCTCGGTGGCGAAACGACGGTGGTGAGGTCGGCGTGAGCTTCCGCATGCTTTTCCTCGTCGTTTTTTTTTCTTTTTGCCCTTTTCTCTTTCTTTTCTTTTCGTTCGGCCTTGCGCCCTAGCGGGCAGTGGTTGCCTCTTGGTGTTTTGCACCGGTGCCATGGTGGCGGGATGGTGGGGTCAGGGTGGCGAACGCCATGCACTTGAACCTCTCGCCCTCCAACCGATGGCCGTCTCTTTTTCTTTTTCGGCGGTTTTGAATTTTGAAGTTCTTGGAAACCAAAACGCCCTGACGGTTGATTGATGGGACGTTAGAGTCTCCACCGCCGCTTTCCACCGCTGGCTTCCATTTCACCTTCTCTTTCCTCTTTCTGGCGCTTCGATTTCTCCCTTTTTGGCACTTCATCTTCTCCCTCGCCGTCCTATCTTGTCAGAGTAGCCCCTAGGGCGCCACGTGGCTCCTCGCCTCTTATGGCCCAGAATTTCTCTTTCTTACGAGGTTATGATCTCGTTCTTTTTCTTCCGAGGTTATGATCTCGCATTGTTTTTCCTTGGTTATAGTGCCCGACGTCTCAACGCTTCTTTCTTTTCCAGGTGTGATAGCACACATTTCGGTGTTAGTATAAGGGCATATTTATGTTTAAATCGTAGGTAGTTGCATGCATTTTGTTTAGTTTTCGTAGTTTTTGCATTTCGGTGTCTACTCTTGTCGTTTTGTGTTTTTAGGATGTTTTGAGGAGCAATGATTAGTTAAGTTGAAGGACACAAGATTGGAGATATTCAAGTGTATTTTCCAAGGATATTCAAGCCACTTTTGATGATCATTAAGGCCCAAGAGGTTGTGGAAAAGAACGCTTAAATCCGGGCTATCCATTGAAGTTGTTGTTTCGACACCACTTTCTTGTGACGCTTATTTCGGGAGCTACAGTGATCGGATGAAGATGAATTTGGTATCATTGGAAAGCTGACTCGAAGAGATACAATTCATATTTTTACTCCGGGTCGAAATTCCCACTCTAATGTGGTCAAAACATCTTCCGAAAACAGCGCTGGAATTCTGTCACGATCAGGTCCGCGATCGCGGAGGTTACTCACCGCGCCCGCGGAGGTCCACGTCAGCATAAATCCGAGGCGGCGTTTGCTCTTTCTATCTATCTATGTTTATTTATTTCCGAGTATTTTATTTCGTACGAGTTGTTCGAGACTATTTAGATCTAGTTTTGGAGCTTTGTTTTGTATTCTCTCTTAGACCTAATTTCAGACTTTGGTATTTTCTCTCTTATGGAGAACTAAACTTTCTAGATTCTATTCAAGTTGAAGCTTTTCAGACTCAAGGTTGTTGTGAGATTCGTCTTTACAGGTTTATTTCTACAAGTTATTTTAATTCTCTTGTGCGTAATTTATATTGATTGTGTTAATTTCTTCAGGCTTAGCTAACTTGTTGGAATTAATATTATCTATTGCTAGATCTAGGTTTTCTCGTAGCAAAGCCTAATATTTGTAGCAACTCAATTGATTTAGGACTCGTTGGACTAAAACAATTGAGAAAGAGATTTGAATGCATGTTAATTGTTTGACTCGTTGGAATTCAATTTGCATGTATCCTGCATATCCTTGTTCTCATTGCTAATATCCATATTATTTATGATCGTTTCATGAGTTGTTTGGATATTAAGTTTGTATGTCTCGTTGCCATGTTCTATTTCTGATTAGGATAGGAATAACCAAAAGGAATAACTTGTTTGAATCTGTGATCAATTGCTTGAGGAAGAAAAGTGGATACTTGAATAGGATCGCTTCCCTTAACTTGATAAAAATCCAACTTTTGCTTTGTTTGACTACTTGCTTTGTTTGTTTCAATTCTTAGTGTTAGTTTATTAATCAAAATCCCCCCTTTGTTACTTCTTTGAGTTGATAATAATATTGCTTAGAATTACAAGTGTCTCTTGGGTTCGACCCGACTTACCAGCTATACTAGTTGAGTAATTAGGGATTATTTTTGATTTGGCACGACGACTTTCAGCCAGTCAAATTTTGGCGCCGTTGTCGGGGACACTTTGTTTAATTCTAGGTTTTTATTTTTATCAACTCTTGTGTGGACCTATCTTACGGTCCACACCTGTGCTACTAATCAATGGCTATGTTTGAATCTAGACAACTACAGGATGAACAATTTCATGTATATTTCTCTAGAGTGAAACAATATTTTCATACACTTGGTGCTTGGGGCTATCACCCTTGTGAGAGGGAATTATGTCAGTGCATCCTAGATGGGATGAATTTTGAGACTCTACAGTTGGCTGAGTACATGAGCAATTATAGGCTATGGTGTATGGTACCAGAAGAGTGTTGGGATTTCTTTTGCTACATGAGCTATCAGTGTGAGCAGGTTGAACAACATCCACCTATGCTCCATCCAGTTGAGAACTCCTCTTTCAATGTTGAGGATATGTTTGCAAGGCTTACTAACATAGTAGACCAGTTGGAATAGAACACTCAGACTAGTATCCAGAGCAATCAAGCTAGTATCAAGAACATAGAGACTCAGATTAGTCAAATGGTCACTGTTGTGAATAGACTGGAAGCAAGAGACTCTGGGAGTTTGCCTTCTGAACCGATAAACCCGATGGAGAATGTGAGTACCATTACATTGAGGAGTGGAAAAGAGTTGAACAAAGACGTGGAGATATTTGAAGACCCGCGAACTAAAAACTCGGAAATTCTAAAAGACGATTACGCGCCCGCGGTGACCACAGTCCGTGACCGCGGAGCTATAACCAAGGGTTCCGCGCCCGCGGTGACCACCATCCGCGACCGCGGATCTGACTCCCGCGATCACGTTTATACTTCAAAAGCTGGCGATGACTTATGGCTCGACTTTCCTCCTCTTGACTCTCAAAATTCAATTCTCCTATATCCCGAGGCACTCAAGGACACTATGAAGCCCATCGAACCAAGTGAGCCTAAGATTGGTGCTAGAGATTACATGGAGTTCATCTTTGGTAAAAGCTGTAATGTTGATGAGTTCTTTGACCCATACTGTAAGTATTTTCTAACATCACCACTTGTGTTGAATTTGTTTGAGCATATGCCATCTCATGAAAATTGGTCTCACAAGTTTGATAAGTTGAAGCGGTTTTTAAATGGGTTATTATTCAATTTGAATTTATCCTTGTGCTACTTATGTTTTTGTGAGATGTGTTCCAAGGCTTTTGACAGGTTATTAAGGGCATTGACAATGTCTAATCTTGTGAATTCATTGCTCTCCATCTATCTTGTGTCCTCTCCACCAAACTGTTGCCACTTTGAACCTCTTCCATATTCAAAAGAGTAGATAACTTTGTGAGTGTTCTCTCTTCCTTTCTCTTTTATTTTATACATTGGGGACAATGTATTGTTTAAGCATGGGGGAGGGGAACATTTACATGCTAGTATAGTTTTGCATTGCATATAGTTTTATTCTTGCAAAGCATGTTTAACTTTTTGCATTCATAATTGCATTAAAAAAACAAAAAAAAAATCAGAAAAATTTAAAAAAATACAAAAAAATCATGCATTTTAGGTTTGTCATATTTTCCCAAGCAAATGAACCACTTGTCCTCTAATATTTTTGATGATGATTTTTGCCCCTTAACTTGCTTGGATTGCTTGAAACTTGATAATGTTTATTTCTTTAAGAGCATGTTTGATTATTTGATTGAACATGTATATCCTTGAGATCTAAGTTACACGGAAGTTCTAGACAAATTTTACCTTGTGAGATTATTATTTTTTGCCTTTCTAGGAGTATGCATCTATGAGTCCTCTTTTTCATTGTGTGTTCTCACTTTGATTGCTTCCTCTAGAACTTGCATTTAAATATCTTTTTCAAGGCTGCATTGATGACTTTTGCATATGACATTAAAATGATTGAGGCATTGTTTTATTAGCCTATTATTCCCTTTTCCACCCTTACATATGTTCCTTCTTTGAAGCCCCTTTCTGAGCCTTAATAGCCTTATTTTTGGAAGTTCTACAAAATAAATCCGAGCATTATATAAGCTTGACCCATCCGGGAATTAGATTTTCACTTGATTTGTTTTGTGGTTGTGAGCCAAGTATGGGGGAGTTGAAAGAGCAATTGGTGGATGAATATTAAATTTGAAAATGAGGGTGAAAAGAAAAAATAACGAGCTTTAAAGTTGAAGTCTTCAATTGGTTGAAAAGAAAAATTATATCAGAGTTGAAACAAGAAGAAGAAAAAAAAATGAAAGTGAAAAAAAAGAGAAGATCAAATGGAGTTAAGAGAGTAGGAGTCGGGAAAGAAAAAGAATTGAAGTTTGGTGTTGATTTAGAATTGAGTTGAGTCTTGATTCCCGGATTTAGCACCACAAGACCAAATGAATTACTACCAAATTATTATTACCTTGGCCCCATTACAACCCTCAAAAGACCTCATGATTTTTGTTGTATGCAAAGTCTCTAGCGGTGGAGAATTAGAACACTGATGCAAGCCTATGGTAGCCAGGCTTTCAAAGTTGAGTTTGAGTGAAACACATATACCCTTAATCACATGAGTGAGAGTGAAAACACATGTTCCTAGTGAGGTTTAGAATGGATGTGTTCACTTGATCTATTTGGATTCCAAAATACATGCTATGATGTCAATTGTTCAATCATGTTTCTTGTTATTCTTGCTTAAACATTTATCAAAGTGGATGCATGAATTGCTTGTTTGTGGGGTGTTAAATCTATTTCTTGCTTGAGGACAAGCAAGGTTTAAGCATGGGGGAATTGGATAGCACACATTTAGGTGTTAGTATAAGGGCATATTTATGTTTAAATCGTAGGTAGTTGCATGCATTTTGTTTAGTTTTCGTAGTTTTTGCATTTCGGTGTCTACTCTTGTCGTTTTGTGTTTTTAGGATGTTTTGAGGAGCAATGATTAGTTAAGTTGAAGGATACAAGATTGGAGATATTCAAGTGTATTTTCCAAGGATATTCAAGCCACTTTTGATGATCATTAAGGCCCAAGAGGTTGTGGAAAAGAACGCTTAAATCCGGGCTATCCATTGAAGTTGTTGTTTCGACACCACTTTCTTGTGATGCTTATTTCGGGAGCTACAGTGATCGGATGAAGATGAATTTGGTATCATTGGAAAGATGACTCGAATAGCTACAATTCATATTTTTACTCCGGGTCGAAATTCCCACTCTAAGGTGGTCAAAACATCTTCCGAAAACAGCGCTGGAATTCTATCACAATCAGGTCCGCGATCGCGGAGGTTACTCACCGCGCCCGCGGAGGTCCACGTCAGCATAAATCCGAGGCGGCGTTTGCTCTTTCTATCTATCTATGTTTATTTATTTCCGAGTATTTTATTTCGTACGAGTTGTTCGAGACTATTTAGACCTAGTTTTGGAGCTTTGTTTTGTATTCTCTCTTAGACCTAATTTCAGACTTTGGTATTTTCTCTCTTATGGAGAACTAAACTTTCTAGATTCTATTCAAGTTGAAGCTTTTCAGACTCAAGGTTGTTGTGAGATTCGTCTTTACAGGTTTATTTCTACAAGTTATTTTAATTCTCTTGTGCGTAATTTATATTGATTGTGTTAATTTCTTCAGGCTTAGCTAACTTGTTGGAATTAATATTATCTATTGCTAGATCTAGGTTTTCTCGTAGCAAAACCTAATCTTTGTAGCAACTCAATTGATTTAGGACTCGTTGGACTAAAACAATTGAGAAAGAGATTTGAATGCATGTTAATTGTTTGACTCGTTGGAATTCAATTTGCATGTATCCTGCATATCCTTGTTCTCATTGCTAATATCCATATTATTTATGATCGTTTCATGAGTTGTTTGGATATTAAGTTTGCATGTCTCGTTGCCATGTTCTATTTCTGATCAGGATAGGAATAACCAAAAGGAATAACTTGTTTGAATCTGTGATCAATTGCTTGAGGAAGAAAAGTGGATACTTGAATAGGATTGCTTCCCTTAACTTGATAAAAATCCAACTTTTGCTTTGTTTGACTACTTGCTTTGTTTGTTTCAATTCTTAGTGTTAGTTTATTAATCAAAATCCCCCCTTTGTTACTTCTTTGAGTTGATAATAATATTGCTTAGAATTACAAGTGTCTCTTGGGTTCGACCCCGACTTACCAGCTATACTAGTTGAGTAATTAGGGATTATTTTTGAATTGGCACGACGACTTTCAGCCAGTCAAGGTGCTAGCCTTCCGCGGCCTGGACATCGTTCTTTTCATGCCTAGGAGAGCCTTTGCGAGCCCTCCGCCCGGCTTCGCTTTCAGAGTCCAAGAGGGTTTTTACGAGGAGGTTTCGGAGTCTGCGGGAAGCGTAGAACTCATCGACTCTCAGAACCCGAGGTCCCCTTCGCTGGTTTTCAGCGAGCCTTCCTCCAGCGACTCCGAGGTTTCTATCAATTCGCGCTTCTCCCATCTTCGAACGTCGTCGGGCGTTGAAATGGCTTCGTCTTCCACCCTAGACGAGGTTATTACTGAGGTTGAGGTGCGGCCGGACGTGGGAACGACCTCGGCGCCGCCTCCCTACGTGCCTCCGAGCTTCCCTGCGGCGTATATTACTGACGCCGTGTCTCTCGTTCCGCTTGTCCCCGAAGAGCGGATTCTCATGACCCCGGGTACCCCTGAGGAGTATCTTTCCGAGGGAATGGCCACCGAACTCAAGCATGATGACCTCGTGAAGATTGCCAAAGACTTCACCTGGCCCGAGGGGATTGAGCTAGCACTTCCCCAAGAGGGGGGCCGACCCTTGGTGTCCTACGAGAGGTGTGCGGTCGTGCACCTCTTCAACCTTCAAGCGGGCTTCAGGTTACCCCTGGCCCCGCACATTGTTGATTATCTGTGGGCCATGAAGATCTGTCCCTAGCAGTTGTTTCCGAATGCTTGGCGGTTGTTGTGTGCCTACACGATTCGCAGTCGCGAACTCGGGGACGGACCGAGACTCGATTTCCTGTCGGCTTTATTCCTAGCGAGGAGAGACACTCGGTCCCTAAGCCTCATCAATCTTAGCACGCCTCTTATCAAGATCACCACGGCCCCTTCGAACGTCGGGTCGTGGAAACCGAATTGGTTCTTGGTTCGCGACTCCACCGGGAGATATCTCAATTTTCCCGTGGCGCCGGGCAAATTCGTTCGGTGCGTAACCCCGCTGACGGTTGATGAGCTTAAGGCACTCAGGGCCCGATACGCCACAACGAGTCAGGCACCGCACCAGGTGTATCTTTCTCAGGACCAGCTTGAGTGGGCTGGTCTAAGTCTCAGCCTCCCTCCTAGCGAGGGCAAAGAGGGTATTCAATCTCTTTCCTGATTTTTCTTTTTGTTGTTGAGGAGCGAGGTTTATAACCTCGCCGGCCTATTTTGTCTCACTACTGTCATTGAGCTGCGAGGGTTTAAACCTTGCTAACTTGTTTTTTGCTTTTCTTATCTAACTTTCATACTCCTTCTCTGTTTTGACAGTGGACCTACTTGGCGCTCTTACCTCGAAGTCGCAGGGAAAAAGGCCTTTAACTTCTTCTTCTACGGCCCCCGCTCCTAGAGGTCATAAGGGGGTCGCTATTAATGAACCGACATCGCAAGCGAGGCCTCCCGCCCCGCAAAGTAAGACGACAGCCCCGACGTCGAAGACGCCGGAGGTGAAGACGAGCAGGGGGGTGGCGTCCAATGGGGACGCTACGAGGACGTCCTCCCAAATCCCCCGAGGATCCGGGGATAAGGCCGGGTCCAAAAGGAAGGAGGAGGGGTCTCCCCGAGAGGAGAAAAGGAAGAAACGAAAAGGGGATGGGCAGGGGGAAGCCCCGGGGGGCGAGAAAATCGAACGCCCTGGCGCACTGAGCCGAGTCATCTCGGCCTCCGGGCCTCCTGCCGAAAAGTTCCATTGCCCTGGACCCTCCCGGGGCGTGCCTGATGAATGGGACAGGACAGCCTGGAAGGAGGAGGTTGCGTGGAGCAACAATCTTTCGGAGGCCGCCATCAACGACGAAATCCTCTGTTATTCGGCGATGGTACGTCTTATTCTTACGAGGTCGCTTTTTGTTGGTTTCATTGTTATTGCTCGTCTTAACGTATTCTTCGCTTGTTTCAGAACACCTTCTTCGCGAACTACAACTGTGGTCGCGTCACCCTCCTCCATAGGAAAATGGATAGGCTGGAGGTGAGGCTTAAAGAGCGCGACACCGAGATCGAGAAGAGGGGAAAAGATCTCGCGGAGGCCGAAAGGCGTGTTCGCGCCGCGGAGGTCGCAGCGGCAGATGAGGCCAAGGACGCTTCGAGGGTCAGGGAGGATTTGAGGAAAACGAAGGAGGAGAACAGGGATTTGAAGGAAGAGAACGGGGACTTCAAGGACGAAGTCACAAAGCTCAAGGGGCAGCTATCCGCGGAGCATCAATTTCTCCGAGAAAAGGAAGCGGAGCTTCAGAGAGCCGAGGAGGAGATTACCAGGCTCCAGCGGCGTGTTGTTGAGCTTAGCAAGGAGGTGGAAGCCGAGGGGCCTAGGTACGTGAACTCCGAGCCCTATAAGGCGGAGCTGGTTGAGAGTGTGAGGAAAATGTTCCATCAGTCTGTCCGTATGGGGGTTAAACAGGCTGTCGCGAAGTACGGGCACATTGACCCCCGCATTAAGTTCTTCATCCCCAACTATGAGGAGACTATGGGGGAACTTGACGGAGAAGAGCCCGAGGGGGAATGCGAATTCTTCCTTAACGAGGACGGCACTGTTGCCAGCGAGGTGCCCTCCTCGGCAGCCATCGCTCGGGAAGAGGCGCCGAGCTCCCAACCTTCTGCCATCTCCGCCCCTGCCCTGGAGATTCTCTAAGACCCTACTGCTCAAGCCTCTAAAGATCCTGCAAAGACCTCCGACCCTACCGCCGAAGCCTCGAAGATCTAAAGGATGTCGTCTCTTTTTTTCTTTTTTTTTTTGTTTTGTTGTTTTGCTGGTGGCCCTGCGGGGCTTGTAATTTAACCATCTGGGCACACGTGCCCCAACTATTTATGTTATTTTCTTTACCTCATGATTGCTTGTTTGTTCTAGTTTTCTTGTATATGCTCGCACATCTCTACCCAACCCCATGGTCCGAGTGTCACAACTATTGTAGGACTCGGGCCACATTAGGCGCTTCTAATCTTGCATCGGGTTACGAGCTTTTCTCGGACTTCGCACAATGATTTTCCCGAGGCCATGAGCCCTGCTCGGACCTTGCATATTTTTGTTCGAGTTTCTCCAACCCCGAGCTGGACGCGAGGGGTGGACTTAACGAGATTCTCCAACACCACGCGGGAAGCGAGGTTTGGACTTAACGAGATTCTCCAACACCACGCGGGAAGCGAGGTTTGGACTTAACGAGATTCTCCAACCCCAAGCGGGAAGCGAGGGATGGACTTAACGAGATTCTCCAATACCACGCGGGAAGCGAGGGATGGACTTAAGGAGATTCTCCAACCCCAAGCGGGAAGTGAGGGATGGACTTAACGAGATTCTCCAATACCACGCGGGAAGCGAGGTCTGGACTTCACGAGATTCTCCAATACCACGCGGGAAGCGAGGTTTGGACTTAACGAGATTCTCCAACCCCAAGCGGGAAGCGAGGGATGGACTTAACGAGTTTCTCCAACCCCAAGCGGGAAGCGAGGGATGGACTTAACGAGATTCTCCAACCCCAAGCGGGAAGCGAGGGATGGACTTAACGAGATTCTCCAACCCCAAGCGGGAAGCGAGGGATGGACTTAACGAGATTCTCCAACCCCAAGCGGGAAGCGAGGGATGGACTTAACGAGATTCTCCAACCCCAAGCGGGAAGCGAGGGATAGACTTAACGAGATTCTCCAACCCCAAGCGGGAAGCGAGGGATGGACTTAACGAGATTCTTCAATACCACGCGGGAAGCGAGGTCTGGACTTCACGAGATTCTCCAATACCACGCGGGAAGCGAGGTTTGGACTTAACGAGATTCTCCAACCCCAAGCGGGAAGCGAGGGATGGACTTAACGAGATTCTCCAACCCCAAGCGGGAAGCGAGGGATGGACTTAACGAGAGTCTCCAACCCCAAGCGGGAAGCGAGGTTTGGACTTAACGAGATTCTCCAACCCCAAGCGGGAAGCGAGGGATGGACTTAACGAGATTCTCCAATACCACGCAAGAAGCGAGGTTTGGACTTAACGAGATTCTCCAACCCCAAGCGGGAAGCGAGGGATGGACTTAACGAGATTCTCCAACCCCAAGCGGGAAGCGAGGGATGGACTTAACGAGATTCTCCAATACCACGCGGGAAGCGAGGTCTGGACTTCACGAGATTCTCCAATACCACGCGGGAAGCGAGGTTTGGACTTAACGAGATTCTCCAACCCCAAGCGGGAAGCGAGGGATGGACTTAACGAGATTCTCCAACCCCAAGCGGGAAGCGAGGGATGGACTTAACGAGATTCTCCAACCCCAAGCGGGAAGCGAGGTTTGGACTTAACGAGATTCTCCAACCCCAAGCGGGAAGCGAGGGATGGACTTAACGAGATTCTCCAATACCACTCAGGAAGCGAGGTTTGGACTTAACGAGATTCTCCAACCCCAAGCGGGAAGCGAGGGATGGATCTGAAGCCCGAAGTTTCTATTTTTGAGAGAGATTTTGAAAGTCCAACCACCCTTTATTCATAAAAAGAGGTAACGGAGTTCAGAGAGTTTACACAAAATATTTCTTTAATCGGCCACGTCTTACTGAGGGTACGCCCCTCGTTGTCTTTGAGCTTAAAGGCTCCGGGAGCGACCTCCTCGCCGAGGATGTATGGGCCCTCCCAGTTGGGGTCTAGTTTGCCACCTTCGGTTCTTCTCAAGACGAGATTGCCTGTGGCCAGGAACCGAGGTCTCACCTTCTTGTTGTGGTAGACGGACACGCGGCGCTTGTATTCACTGGAGCGAAGGTCTGCTACTTCGCGCAGCTCGTCACGGAAGAGCAACTCGACCCTGAGATTGGCCTCGTTCTCCTTTTCATCGAAATCGAACACCCTTGTCGATGGGACCAGGATTTCTACCGGGACTAGGGCCTCTGCCCCGTAGGTTAGGGCGAACGGCGTTTCTCCGGTCGCGCGGCGCGGTGGTGCGGTACGTCCATAGGACGAGTGGGAGAAGCTCTGCCCAACGACCTTGTGCCATGCCCAGTCGCTTTTTTGGATCGGACAGGATGCGGGCGTTGACGTTCTCCACCTGGCCGTTGGACTGAGGATGGGCCACGGAGGAGAACTTGAGGGTTATGCCCAGGTCTGAGCAGAATGTCCGAGTTTCTTCAAAATCAAATTGGGGGCCATGGTCGGTCATGATGGTCATGGGAACGCCGAAGCGGCAGACAAGGTTCTTCCACAGAAAGTCGCATACCTTAGTTCTCGTGATCTTCGCCATTGCTTGTGCCTCGACCTACTTTGTGAAGTATTCGACGATGACCAGGATATATCGCACCTGACCGGGGGCTTTGGGGAAGGGGCCAAGAATGTCCATCCCTCACATCGCGAAGGGGCACGGCGCGTGGATGGAGCGACGCTGCGAGGTTGGGGCATGCAAGAGGTTACCGTGCTTCTGGCATCCATCACATCGCTGGACATAGTCCCTCGCGTCTTGCTGGAGGGTGGGCCAGAAGTACCCTAAGTGGGCGATCTTATGCGAAAGGGTTCGCCATCCTGGGTGGCCGCCACAGACCCCTTCATGGGCCTCATAAAGGATGTGCTCCGTAGACTCGGTCGGGACGCACAATAGATTGGGCTCGGCGTAGCCTCGGCGATAAAGGCAGCCACCTATGACGCAATATCGCGCCGCCTGCATTTTCAGTTTCCTGGCCTGTGCGGGGTCCTCTGGGAGGACTCCGCTTTCCACATACCGTGTTATCGGGATCCTCCAATCCCCCGCGGTGACAGATAGAACCTCGCTGTTCACACTCCGCGAGAGTTTTCATTCTACCATTACGCGGTTCCCCACTTCAAGGGGGAGGGAGGATCCTAACCTCGCAAGCGCATCTGCTTTGGTGTTCGAGGTTCGCGGGATGGACTCCACCGCGCAGGTTTCCAGGCATGATACCAAGGCTTTGACCTTTTCTCGGTATGCGGGCAGGAACCCCGTTCTGGTGTCGTACTGACCGTTGAGTTGGCGCGCCACCAGCTCGGAGTCGGTGTAGACCCTGATTTTCCGGGCACCACTGAGGAGTGCCATCTCGATTCCAGCGATCATGGCTTCATATTCGGCCTCGTTATTGGTGGCGTCGAAGGCGAAGTTAAGTGAGTTCTCCGTCTCGATCGAGGGCCCAGCGAGGAATACGCCAGCCCCACCTCCGGCGTCACATCGCGAGCCGTCAACGAACACTTTCCACTCCTCCGAGCTTGTTTCTGTCTCAGGGAAGGTGACCTCCACCATGAAGTCAGCGAGGGCCTGTTCCTTCATGGCGGTTCTTGGGAGGTAGCTGATGTCGAACTCGGAGAGCTCGACCGCCCACTTCGTCATTCGCCCGGAGAGGGCGGGCTGGTGGAGGATTTGTCGAAGTGGGAGGTCAGACAGGACCTGAATGGGGTGCGCATGGAAGTAAGGGCGCAGACGCCTTGCGGCGGTCACAACTGCCAACGCCATCTTCTCTGCTGGGGAATATCGCTGCTCCGTGGGCTGAAGCACACGACTCACGAAATAGACCGGGTGTGTGGCCTTTCTGTTGAGCACCGCGCTGACCGTCTCGGGGCTGACGACCACATAAAGTTGCAAGTCTTCACCCGCCAGCGGGGGCGACAGTGTGGGGAGCTTTGTCAGGAAGGCCTTCAGCTTAGAGAAAGCGAGCTCCAGATTCTCATCCCACACGAACTTGTCATTCGGCTTGAGAGCCGCGAAAAAGGGCTGGGACCTTTCCGCCAAGCGGGAGCAGAATCTCCCAAGGTAGTTGACGGCACCGTTGAGCCGTTGCACCTCGGTGCGAGACCGTGGTGACCTCATAGAGAGGATCGACTCGACCTTGGCAAGGTTTACGTCGATGCCCCATTCGCTAATCATAAAGCCTAAGAATTTTCCCGATGACACGCCGAAGACGCATTTCTCGGGGTTCAGGCTGAGACGGTTGTGCCTGAGAGTTGCGAAGACCTCAGCGAGGTCGACCAGATGCTCCTCAGGGGGTCTTGCTCCGGACAACAATGTAGTCGACATAAGCCGACACGTTCCGCCCGAGATGGTTCTTGAAACCGCGGTCGACGAGGCGTTGAAAGGTGGCCCCCGCGTTCTTCAGCCCAAACGGCATGACTTTATAGCAATTAGTGCCTCGTTGGGTGATGAAGGATGTTTCCTCTTCTTCTCACAGGTTCATCAGAACCTGATTGTACCCCGACTACGCGTCGAGGAAGCTTAAAACCCCGTGACCTACGGTTGAGTCAACGAGCTCGTCGATCAAGGGCAAGGGGTAACTGTCTTTGGGACGGGCTTTGTTGAGGTCCTTGAAATCGACGCACATTCTCCACTTACCGCTGGCTTTTTTGACAAGAACGACGTTGGACAACCACCGGGGGTATTGAACCTCGCGTATAAATCCCGCAACCAGCAATTTTGCCACCTCGTCATTTGCGGCGCTCGCCCTTTCCTCGTTCATTTTTCTTCGTCGCTGCACCACGGGGCGAGTGGTGACATCGACGTTCAAAGAGTGCTGGGCCACGGTCCACGGGACACCTCGGAGGTCCTTCGCAGTCCAAGCGAACACGTCGCGGGATCCAGCGAGCAAGGCTTCTAGCGACGTCGCCGACGCCTCCGAGAGGCATTCCCCGAGGTAGATTTTCTCGGACTCGCTCTCGAAAGGGGATATCACCCTTCTTTCCAGCTCTGGAGTGGGGACTGTGAAATCCCGGACTTCGAGGTCGGCCTCGCCGGGGGATTCCACCATGAACACCGGGCACTTTTGTTTTGCAGAGGTCGCGTAGCAAACGCGACCTTCCTCCTGATTTCCCTTTACCTCTCCAACCCCTCCATCAACGGGGAACTTCATCTTCTGGTGATAGATAGAAACTACCGCCTGGAACTTCATCAGGGAGACCCTCCCAATGATTGCATTCCAAACCGAAGGCAGGCGTACCACTGTGAATTCCACCATCTCGGTCCTCCGGGTGGATCCGGTGCCTAGCGTCATCCAGAGGTCGATGAGTCCGGCCACGTCGACTTCATCTCCCGAGAAGGAGGTGAGTTTCCCAGCGTAGGGCTTCAAGGAGGTCTCGGAGATGCCCAATTGCTCGAACGCGCCATAGTACATGATGTCCACGGAGGATCCCGTGCCCACCAACACTCGCTTGACCATCTTCGAGCCCATTTGAGCGTGGACCACCAAGGGGTCGGAGTGTGGCATGTGAAGCCCCTCGGCGTCTTCGGACGAGAAGGACAAACCTACGTGGGCGAGCGAGGTTTGGGCGACGCTGAATACCGAGGGCTCATGATGGCTTGCCCTCGCGTATCTCTTCCGCTCTGCCTGGCTTGACCCAGCCGGTGATGGTCCGCCCGATATGGTATGGATGTACCCATCGAGCGTCGTCGCTTGTCCAGACCGGGCCTGCTTCGCGGGCGCCTGCTGCTCGACGTTGTTGTTGTTGTTAGCCTGGGTCCGACTTGGGCCTTGCGGCTCGAGGTTGGCTCCTGACGCGGGGTTGGCGCGGCCCTTTTCATTTGGGTCGTGCGCGGGACCTCCCTTGCCTCGGTAACCCCGCGGTCTCCCGCCAAAGCAGTTCCAACCTCCGCCACCGCCTCCGCGGTTGTTGTTCCGGTTATTGTTGTTGTTGTTGTTCCAGTTATTGTTGTTGTCTCTGTTGTTGTTGTTCCTGCTGTTTTTGTTGTTGTTGGGGTTATGTGCCTGCGTTACATACGCATCGCGCGCAGCCGGCGCGACCACCTTTGCCTTTCCCTTGGCCTCGGCGACGATCTCTTTGTCAGTTTGTGGTCGCGAGCTCTGGTTGGCGGCATCCTCGGCGTATACTTCGGCCGTGATCCGGGCGCACATGCTTTCGTACGTCTCCGGATTCTTCAAGAAAATGCGGTTTTTGAAATCCCCGATGCGCAGGTTGCCCATGAGGGTGTCGCGCACCGACGACTCGTCGACGTGCGCGATTTCCGCCACCGCGTTCGTGAACCTTGTGAAGAAGGCGCCTAAGGATTCGCTCTCCCCCTGCTCGATCCCGCGGAGATCCCGCATGTTCTTCTTGCGCTTCCTGGAGCCGCTGAAGTGCGTGACAAAGGAATCACACAGCTGGGCGAACAAGGTCACGGAGCCGACCTTCTTACTTGAGAACCACGTCAACGCGGCATTTTCCAGGGTGGTTGGGAAAACCCGGCAGAATATGGTGTCATTGTAGGCATTGACGTTCATCTGGACCACGAAGTGTTTTACGTGCTCCTCGGGGTCCGCTGAGCCGTCATAAAGTCCCATTTGTGGCCTTAAGAAGCCCTTGGGCATGGGCGCGTTCCGGATCGCGTCCATGAATGGAGAGGTGATCTTGGCCTCCTCCTGGTTTTGGGGCAGTGGTCTCGAATTGTGCGATCGAGACCTCGGGCAGTGCATCGCGCTCCCCGCTGTTTCGGACAACTCTGGCTCCTGCAGCCTCGATCGTCGCGATCGATACCGCGAGATTTGCATGGGATCTCGGGGAGGCCTTTCTGTTGACGAGCCGTTGGTGGAGGACTCGGGCTCCGGCGCACGCCTAGGGACGTACGCGGGGACGTACTTGGAGTGCGGCTCACCCGGGGGGGATAGGGGACGTACGAAGGGGCGAAGCCCTGCTGGTATTGCCCATAAGCCGGGTAGGGATATGGGTTCAGGGGCGCGCCGCCCTGTTCGAAGCCTTGGAATGGGAATGGATTTTGCGGGGCGGCGTACGTCCATCCCGGAGGGACCACGAACGGGCAGCCCGGAGGCCCCGCGGCTGTCCATTGCGTAGTTTCTCGCATGTTGTCGGGGTGTTGAGGGAAGAAATTATTTGGGCAAGCCATTTTGAGGGAATCGAAGCTAAGGTTTGCACGAATCGAGGAACTACTTAGGATGAAGAAGTTCCCACAGACGGCGCCAGTGATGAAACCCGAAATGACGCGCTCGCTAAAAGACAAGACACGAGATTATTATATTCGACTGTACGAAACCTTTCTTCTTTATTTATGATTTTCTTTACAACGAGGTTGTCGTAACACGAGGTTACAAACGCTGGGAAGTTTACACCCTAGATCTCCTACGATTATCCGAGATCTCGACCTACCAATGTTCGAGATCTCCTAATTGCTAGACAATTCTAAGTATTGCTTGCTTGACCTTCTGAGCGAGGTTGATCTAGCGGGACGGTGTTGACGACTTGCGAGATCGGGCAACGAAGTCTTTGATTTGAATAAGAGCAAGGTGTAGGCGGCGTGCGAGATGGTGTAGCGAGATCTTTGGTGTGAGTAGGAACTCTGTGAGACTTGAGGTCTTTTTGTGGACTTCACTTGTCTATAGTGAGGCCTTCTGTCGATGTTTCGATCACGTCGATCTTCAACGAACAAGATAATTCTTGAGTTCAAGATGTTTTTCGACCCTTTCTCCATACGAGGTAACCCTCTATTTATAGAGAATTGGAGAGTTGGGTTTTGGTCATTGTCCGATGTGGGACGCCCGAGATCAAGGGCTCTGATTGGTCTAGAGGCGAGGCAATCGGTGATTGGTCCGAAGAGCAGCGTTCGCTGAGTGGTCATGGTGGGCGGGCGTTTGTAGAGTCGGTTACGAGGTCGAGACCTCGCTCCGAGGTCTCGCGGGACCTCGTGGTGGCAGGAATTTTGCTAAAAATAGGGACTGGTTGCGGTCGTGGGCCCCGAGATCCACCTTGGGGTCCTTTTGATCTTGTTTGACCCTCATACTCCGGGCCCACCTCTCACTTTGCTATTTTGAGCATCATCACCCGCACTTGCCAGGAAGTTGAAGATGCAGGCGGCTCGCTACTGCATAGTCGGCGGCCAGCTCTACCGCCGAGGCTACGCCGAGCCCAACCTGCTATGCATGCCGCCCGAGGTCACGGATCACATCCTCTACGAAACACATAAGGGGGTCTGTGGCGGTCACCCGGGGTGGCGGGCCTTGGTCCATAAAATCATTCGTTTGGGATACTTCTGGCCCACTCTCCGACAGGATGCAAAGGCATACGTCCAGAAATGTGACGGGTGCTAGAAGCACGCGAACCTCCAGCACGTCCCAACCTCCCGCCTCCATTCCATCCACGCACCCTTCCCGTTCGCAATGTGGGGAATGGACATCCTCGGACCATTTCCCAAAGCAGCAGGCCAAGTACAATATTTCTTGGTCATCGTCGATTACTTCACAAAGTGGATCGAGGCGCAGGCCATGGCAAAAATCACCGGGGCAAAGGTTTGCGAGTTCTTGTGGAAGAACCTCGTATGCCGTTTCGGCGTCCCCATGACCATCATGACGGATCATGGCCCCCAGTTTGACTGCGAAGAAACCCGTACCTTCTGCTCCGAATTGGGCATATCCCTCAAATTCTCCTCCGTGGCCCACCCCCAATCCAATGGCCAAGTAGAAAATGTCAACGCCCGCATCTTGACCGACCTGAAGAAGCGCCTGGGCACGGCTCAGGGTCGCTGGGCCGAGCTACTTCCACTCGTCCTCTGGACGTATCGCACGAACGTGCATCGGGCAACAGGCGAGACACCCTTTGCCCTGACTTACGGGGCGGAGGCGCTGGTCCCCGTGGAAACCTTGGTCCCATCAGCGAGAGTTTTTAACTTCGACGAAAAAGAAAACGAATCCAATCTTAAGGTCGAGCTACAGTTCAGGGACGAGTTGCGCGAGGCGGCAGACCTACGCTCCAGAGAGTACAAGCGTCGCGTGGCTGTATATCATGACAAGAAGGTCAGGCCTCGTGAATTGGCCACGGGAAACCTCGTTCTGAGGCATACCGAAGGCGGCAAGTTGGATCTCAACTGGGAGGGTCTGTATCTCCTCGGCGAGGAGGTCACGCCCGGGGCTCTTAAGCTCAAAGACAACGAGGGACGCACCTTGAGCAAAACATGGAACGTCGCCCGACTCAAAAAATACTACGTGTAAACTCTCTAAAAATCTGTGGTTGTGTTTTGTGAATAGAGGATTGCAGGCTTCTCAAAAATCTCTCCCAGAAATGAAAATCTCATTTGGTCCACCCCTTGCTTCCCACTTGGGGTTGGAGAATCTCGTTAAGAGTCCACCCCTCGCATCCCGCTTGGGGTTGGAGAATCTCGTTTGGTCCACCCCTCGCTTCCCGCTTGGGGTTGGAGAATCTCGTTTGGTCCACCCCTCGCTTCCCGCTTGGGGTTGGAAAATCTCTTTAAAGGTCCACCCCTTGCTCCCCGCTTGGGATTGGAGAATCTCGTTAAGAGTCCACCCCTCGCATCCCGCTTGGGGTTGGAGAATCTCGTTAAGTCCGCCCCTCGCTTCCCGCTTGGGGTTGGAAAATCTCGTTAAAGGTCCACCCCTTGCTTCCCGCTTGGGGTTGGAGAATCTCGTTAAGAGTCCACCCCTCGCATCCCGCTTGGGGTTGGAGAATCTCGTTTGATCCACCCCTCGCTTCCCGCTTGGGGTTGGAAAACCCCGTTAAAGGTCCGCCCCTCGCTTCCCGCTTGGGGTTGGAGAATCTTGTTAAGTCCGCCCCTCGCTTCCCGCTTGGGGTTGGAGAATCTCGTTAAGAGTCCACCCCTCGCATCCCGCTTGGGGTTGGAGAATCTCGTTTGATCCACCCCTCGCTTCCCGCTTGGGGTTGGAAAATCTCGTTAAAGGTCCACCCCTTGCTTCCCGCTTGGGGTTGGAGAATCTCGTTAAGAGTCCACCCCTCGCATCCCGCTTAGGGTTGGAGAATCTCGTCTGATCCACCCCTCGCTTCCCGCTTGGGGTTGGAAAACCTCGTTAAAGGTCCGCCCCTCGCTTCCCGCTTGGGGTTGGAGAATCTCGTTAAGTCCACCCCTCACTTCCCGTTTGGGGTTGGAGAATCTCGTTAAGTCCACCCCTTGCTTCCCGCTTGGGGTTGGAGAATCTCGTTTGGAGTCCATCCCTCGCTTCCCGCTTGGGACTGGAGAAATTGAAGCAAAACATGCGAGGTCCGAGCAGGGCTCATGACCTCGGCGTGATTATTGTGCGAAGTCCGAGCAAGGCTCGGGACCTCGGCGGATTCTTGTGAAGATCCGAGCGAGGCTCATGATCTCAATGCAGAATTAGAAACACACGATGTGGCCCGAGTACCACAGTAGTTGTGACACTCGAACCATGGGGTTGGATGGATATGGACGAGCATATGCAAATAAGCCAAACAAACAAACAATCATGAGAAAAGGAAAGTGATATAAAAAAGGTGGGCCAAGGTGGGCCACGAGGGCCTAGATGTTTAATTACAGACCCCGCAGGGCCGCCAAAATAAAGGCTACAAGGGCCCAGATGTTTAGATTACAGACCCCATGGGGCCACCAACAAAAAATAACAACAGAATCAGACAACAACATCCTTTAAATCTTCGAGGCTTCGACGGTGGGGTCGGCGGTCTTCGTAGGATCTTCCGAGGCTTCAGCAGTGGGGTTTTTGGAAATCTCCAGGGCAGAGGCGGGGATGGCAGACGGTTGGGAGCTTGGCGCATCTTCCCGAACGATGTCCGCCACGGGAGGTACGTCGCCGACCACGGTCCCATCCTCGTTGAGGAAGAACTCACATTCTCCCTCGGGCTCCTCTCCTTAAAGCTCCCCCATAGTCTCCTCATAGTTGGGGATGAAGAACTTAATGCGGGGGTCGATATGCCCGTACTTCGCAACCGCCTGTTTGACCCCCATACGGACGGACTGGTGGAACATCTTCCTCACACTTTCCACCAACTTCGCCTTATAGCCCTCGGAGTTCACGTACCTGGGCCCCTCGGCTTCCACCTCCTCGCTAAGCTCAACAACACGCCGTTGGATCCTGGTAATCTCCTCCTCAGCTTTCTGAAGCTCCGCCTCCTTTTCTCTGAAGAATTGGTGCTCCGCGGACAGCTGTCCCTTGAGCTTTGCGACTTCGCACTTGAAATCCCCGTTCTCGTCCTTCAAGTCCTTGACCTCCTCCTTCGCCTTCCTCAACTCCTCCCTGACCCGCGCGGCGTCCTTGGCCTCGTCCGCCGTTGCGACCTCCGCAGCGCGAACACGCTTTTCGGACTCCGCGAGGTCTTTTCCCCTCTTCTCGATCTCGTTGTCGCGCTCTTTGAGCCTCACCTCCAAACTATCCATCTTTGTGTGAAGGAGGCTGACGCGACCATAGTTGTAGTTCGCGAAGAAGGAATTCTGAAACAAGTGAAGAACACGATAAGACAAGAATAATGATAATAAAACCAATAAAAAACAACCTCGTGAGAATAGGGCGTACCATCGCTGAATAACGGAGGATTTCATCGTTGAGGGCGGCCTCCGAGAGGTTGTTGCCCCACGCAACCTCCTCTTTCCAAAATGTCCTGTCCCAGTCCTTGGGCACGCCCCGGGAGGGTCCGGGACAATGGAACTTATCAGCAGAAGGCCCGGTGGCCGAGACAACTCGACTCAGAGACCCAGGGCGCTCGATCATCTCGCCCCCTGGGGTTCCCCCTGACCGTCCCCCTTATGCTTCTACCTTTTTTCCTCGCGGGGAGACCCCCCGTCCTTCCTCTTGGACCCGGCCTTATCACCAGATCCTCGGGAAGTTTGAGAAGACGTCCTCGCAACGTCCCCTTTAGACGCCGTCCCCCCGCTCGTCTTCGCCTCTGACGCCTTCGACGTAGGGGTTGTCGTCTTCCATTGCGGAGCGGGAGGCCTCGCTTGCGGCGTTGGCTCATTAATGACGACCCCCTTCTGACCTCGGGGAACGGGGGCCGTAGAAGCAGAAGTCGCAGGCCTTTTACCCTACGACTTCAACGTAAGAGCGCTTAACAGATCAACCACTGTCAAAAAAGAAAGGGAGAGTAACAATTTAGATAAAAAGAGAAAACAATACAGACTGACGAGATCTCAAACCTCGCGTCCCAAAGACGACATCAAAACACAATAAATCTAGCGAGGCTGCCAAAATCTCGCTACCTAGCCAGCAGTAAAGGCAAGCAAAAAATATAACAAAAAAAAGGAAAAGGTGAAGAAAAGGTTAAGTACCCTCTTTACCCTCGCTACGGGGGAGGCTGAGACTCAGGCCGGCCCGCTCAAGTTGGTCCTGAGAGAGATACACTTGGTACGGTGCCTGACTCGCTGTGGCGTATTGGGCCTTAAGTGCCTTAAGCTCATCAACCGTATGCGGGCACACGCACCGAACAAAGGTGCCCGGCACCACGGGAAAGTTGAGATATCTCCCAGTGGGGTCTCGGACCAAAAACCAATTCGGCTTCCACGTCCCGACGTTCGAAGGAGCCGTGGTGATTTTGATGTTCGGCGTGCTAAGATTGATGAGGCAGGACCGAGGTTCCCTCCTCGCTAGGAATAAAGCCGACAAGTTATCAAGATTCGGCCCGTCCCCAAATTCACGACTACGAATCGTGTAGGCACACAGCAGCAGCCAAGCATTCGGGAACAACTGCGCGGGACAGATCCGCATGGCCCACAGATAGTCCACAATATGCTGGGCCAGAGGTAGCCTGAAACCCGCTTGAAGACTGAAGAGGTGCACGACCGCGCACCTTTCATAGGATGCCAAGGAGCAGCCCCCCTCTTCGGGAAGAGCCAACTCAACTCCCTCGGGCCAAGCGAAGTCCTTGGCAATCTTTTCAAGGTCTTCACGCTTGAGCTCGGTGGCCACTCCTCCGGACATATAGTCCTTGGGAGAACCCGGGGTCTTGGGAATCCGCTCTTCAAGAACAAGCGGGACGCGAGACACGGCGTCGGTAATATACGCCGCAGAAAAGCTCGGAGGCACATAGGGGGCGGAGCCGAGGCCGTGTCCACACCTGACCTCGCCACCAAGTCAGCAACAACCTCATTGGGGGTGGAAGACGGAGCCATTTCGACGCCCGACGACGCACGAAGTCGGAAGAAGCGCGAATTAATGGAAACCTCGGAGTCGCTTGAAGAAGGGTCGCTGAAAACCAGAGAAGGGGACCTCGGATTCTGAGAATCTCCAGGTTCTACGCTTCCCACGTACTCCGAAACCTCCTCATAAAAACCCTCTTGAACTTTGAAAACGAAGCCTGGCGGGGGGCTCAGAGAGGCTCTCCTAGGCATGAAAAGAACGACGTCCAGGCCGCGGAAGGCTAACACCTGGAAAAGAAAGAAGTGTTGAGACATCGGGCAAAATAACCAAGGAAAAACAATGCGAGGTCACAACCTCGAAAGAAAAACAATGCGAGGTCACAACCTCGAAAGGAAAACAATGCGAGGTCACAACCTCGAAAGGAAAAAAATGCGAGGTCATAACCTCGCAAGGAAGAGAACGCAAGGTCACGACAACAAAAGGAAGAACAAAGCGAGGTCATAACAGCATCCGGAAGAAAGAGAATTCAAGGTCATAAGAAACGAAGAGCCACGTGGCACCCTAGGGGCTAGTCTAACAAGATAGGACGGCGATGGAGAAGTCGAAGCACCAAAAAGAGGAGAAGTCGAAGCGCCAGAAAGAGAAAAGAGAAGGTGGAATGGATGCCAGCGGTGGAAAGCAGCGGCGGAGACCCTAAAGTCCCATCAATCGGCCGTCAAGGGGTTTGGGCTTCCAAGGATTTCAAAATTCAAAACCTCCGAAAGAAAGCGTAGAGACCCAGCCGTCGGTTGGAAGGCGAAGGGTTCGAGAGCAGGGCGTTCGCCGCCCTCACCCCACCGTCCCGCCACCACGATGCTGGTGCGAAACACCAAGAAACGACCGTTGCCCGCTAGGGCACAAAGCCAAAGAAAAAAAAGAAAGAGAAAAGACCTCACCACCACTGTTTCGCCGCCGTAGGCGTCGGAGCGAAACGCCAGGCGATACGCCATCGCCTCTCCAAGACACAGAACAGAAAGGGAAAACCGAAAGCAAAGAACACCCAGAAGCAAGAGGAAGAGGAGCGAGCACTTACTTGCTTAGAATCGGCGTAGAAGGAGCGGTGGCACAACTAGAAAGTGGCGGAGGATTTGTCGGCAACCGTTTGGAGAACCGCTAGCAAGAAATCGAAAAGTGAAGAGGAAGAGGGCGAAAATGTTGAGAGAGAAGATGAAGGGGAAGCGTGTGAGATACGCCCTTATAAAGAACAGGCTTGGGCCTCTCCTGCCCAGAAAGGCTTATTGGGCCCGTCCCACCTGGACGGCCCATTAAGCAAGAAATGAAGAGCAAGCACAGAAGAGCTTCACCCCTGCAAACAATAAAAAAAAGGGGGCTAAGTGTAGAGCCTCGCAAAGAGGGGGCTTCGCAAAACGCCCGCCATGAACCTCGGAACCCTCGAAACCTCGCATAATACCACCAAAGCCCCGCAAAACACCTACCGACCTCTTAAAGCCTCGTACCCGTGATCATTGGAAACTTATGCCCTACGGCCCTCGGGGCGAGACCCCCAGGCCATGGGGCTGTGATGATGCCCAAAATAGTAAAGTAAGAAGTGGGCCCGGGGTAGCAAAAAACAAATAGACACGACGGGATTCCCAAGGACGATTCTAGGACCCACGACCATATACCTTTTTTAGATTAAATACATTCCCACCTCCGCGAGGTCTTCCGAATCCCCGGAGCGAGGTCGAGACCTCGTCGCCGACTCTACTAACACACCCGCCCACACGGACCACTCATCGATGCCGCTCCCCCGAACCAATCACAAGCTGCCTCACCCATAGACCAATCAGGAGCTCCCAATCTCGAGCGTCCCACATCGGACATTGGACAAAACTCGACTCTCTAATCCTCTATAAATAGAGAAGAAACTCGTACAAAGAAAGGGTCGAAAAACATCTTGAACTCAAGAACTATCTTGCTCGTTTCAGATCGACGTGATAGAAACCTCAATAGAAGACCTCGCTACAGACAAGCAAAGTCCACAAAAAAGACTTCAAGTCACATAGAGCCTTCGCTCACATCAAAGATCTCGCCACAAGACCTCACAAAGTGCCTGTGCCATATCCTCTGTTCGATCTCGCATCAAGACAATCAAGAGATACTTAAGTGTTAGGATCATTTAGCAATTAGGAGATCTCGAATTCTATTGTACCGAGATCTCGAACCTCGCAGGAGGTCTAGGGTATAAACCTCGATAGTTTTTTGGCCTCGTTGGCTTGTAATCTCGCTGTAAAGTAAAATCATAAATAAAGAAGCAAGTGTTTGCACTTTCGAAATACAACGATCTCGTTCTTTGTCTTCTAGCAAGCCTTTATTTCGGGTTTCATCATAAACTATGCTTGTTTTTTAGTTAATTCATTCAGGGCTCTGCCCTCTCTGATACGTGATTGCCTCGGATGACTCCTCAGAAACCTCGTATATGACCCACACAAGTCCCGATCTTGCCAGTAATCAATCAAACCTACAAAAGCTTTCAACTTTAGATGCCTTGAAGAACACGAAACAAAGAACTCGAGTATATGAATGACGAACTGAATTGGATAGGTTGAAGGAATCAACTTTGATAGTTCAATTGGATTGGCTCTAATGCTAAATCCGATTGATTAACTAGTTTTATCTTTAACAATCACAACTAGAACAATCTAATTGATTAAACTAACAAACCAGATTCAAACAAAAATCAACAAACCAACTTAAACAAACACAAATCAGAAATCGTAAGAGAAAAGGAGTTCGAATGATGTTGGACGAGGGTGATGATGATTCTCGAAATTGCAATTGCAAGCATAGACACGATTGTTTTTGAGCCCAAGGACGAGATAAACCTTTCTTAGGGTTTATCTCATCTCAAGCTGATTTTATTGAATGAAATAACAAGAGTATAAATAGAGAATACAAAGCTATGGCTTGGGGAGCAAGGCAAGGTTACATGGCCGGCCCTAGGGAGATTAAAATGCCTTATCTTGCTTCCCAAAATATAATAAAATATCTATAACTATATCTATCTAGATTTTCTTAAATAAAATAAATCATGGCTGATTTATTTATTTAAGAAAATATCCTAACAAACTCAAAATATATAAAAGATAATAAAAACATAGGAGAGAGAACAATCAACCATTAACATCAGCCTATGGTCGAAATTCTCTTAACATAAATAAATAAAAATCGTCCTTAATAAAATAATTAAAGATAGAAATTCAAACTAAAGATAAGATTCCCGTAAGACTTGAACAACTCTCAGTAAAACCCATTTTTCAGTCCTTTGGTGTTGGATTCTGGATTTTATGTAAACTACAAAGTTGTAGAACTTTTAATTATCTTTCCAACGAGTACTTATCTGACTTGATATGAATTTTATAGCCCAAGTTATGACCAGTTTACTGAGCATTGTTTTTAATTTGACGGGTTTCTTAACTTTCCGAACTTTGAAGACTTCATCCTCTTCCTTGGTGGCCTTGGACGCCATTGATGAATATCTTCAACAAATAAGATCAAGTCCTTGAATTTATTCTTGAACTTGAATGCCCGAGACCTTGGAAAAGGTCTTGGTTTTGGCCTCTTAGACACCTTCTTTGCAAGCGCATTCTTCATGGTCCTTTGATCGCTATCATTCTCCCCCACTTGACCTCGAATCGTCCTCGATTCGATGTTGCATGTAAGATTAAGAGGAGAAATATCTTGAAATGCTGGAGATACTAAAGGCACCATGGTTAGTAAAGAAGGTTTTGGATCAAACATAGTTGATGGAAGACATTGAATCATCTCTTGGACATTATGGCTCTCTTTGATTGAAACTCCATTTGAGATGATAACTTCTTCCTCCATGCTCTCATCTTGCAAGTTGTCCTCAGCTGGAACCTCCTTCTTCAAACTTTCATCCACAACATGGCATTGAGGAACACATGGGAGGTCACTTGATTCTTTAGAGATCTCTTGGCTTTGTGGGGCTATAACTTTCTCTTCTTGAGTGAACATTCCTGGTTTTGGTGAGTCAGAAACTCCCAATTCCTGCAAAAAGGAGTTAGGATCCAAAACAATGGAAGAAGAGTTAGAAATGTACCTCATTTGACTAGAATTAGCCAAAGCCTCATTCTTTCGTTGGAGTTGATAAAAAATACTTCTGAGCAGCTCGAACCAAGGCATCAACATCATTGTAGTCTGTATAGCTTTCAAGATGTTCTTGGAATTGAGAATTCAGTCCATCTAAGAATTGTAGACATATATACCTTGGTGATACATCAACTCCAGCAAAACACATCAATTCTTCAAGCTCCATGAAGAAGTCAAGTGGAGATCTAGAACCTTGCTTACAACTAGCCACTCTTTTCAACCGTTCGGAGTGCTCATATGGGACAAACTTCTGGCGCATGTAGAATTTCAGTTGATGCCAAGTGGAAATGGCCTTAAGACCTCGGTTCCAACGATCTCTCTGTACATGATCCCACCAAAAACGTGCAGCTCCCACAAGACAAGTTGTTACTGCATACAACTTCTCTTGTTCAGTGTAATAATGGTACTCAAGGAAAGAGTTGGTGTCTTCTTCCCATTCAAAATACCATGTAGGGTCAGTAATCCCATAAAAAGGCTCTATGCGGTGTGGAACATATTGTTGAGACATCCTGAAACAAGCAAGAAGTAGAGAGAGTAGTGTGTTCTAAAACAAATCACAACAAGCAATACCACACCTTAATCAAGCCAAAACTTGCCGCAAAGCAATCCAATCAACTTAATTCAGTTTTTGGGTTGAATTGAGGGAGTAAATGGGTAGATATGGTGAAGATATGGAATACTAATGATAAATAAAGGAAATATGCAGCTTAAGCAAATGGCAAGTATGCAATAAGACAAGCTATGCAAATAATCCCTTTATGAGCTCTAAAACACATGCAATCTCTCAATTGACTCTATGCAAGTTAATAAAGCCAAATTTATCATGCAAGGACAGAAATATGGTGGGATAAGTGACTTTTGTTTTGTCACTCTTTTTCTTCAAAGTGATTTCTACTTAACTATTTTTAAGCAAGCAGTCACTAGGGTTAAAAGTGGCTTAAAACTAGTTGGGGTAGATCACTTTTGCTTTTCTGATTTTTTTTTTTTTTTGACTTTATGCACAATCTACTCTTTTTTTTGATGGAATATGCACAATCTACTCTTGTGCTAGAATGAAGAATAACAAAGCAATGCAAAGGAATGCAAATAGGATAAAAAAACGAAACTAGGCTAATCTGATTTTTTTTTTATCTAAGTGACTTTAAACTACCAATGAAACCAACTAGAAGCCAAATTAATAAGAAGAAAAAAGGGCTAGGTCGAACTTATGGAATGCAATGACAAAAATCAGCAATTATCAACAATGCAATATGAATCTCTATTGATCAAGCAACATGCAATAAAAACTCATAAAAATTGTAGGAAGACAAAAGCTAATCTATATTGCAATCAAACTCAACCAATTCAACCAAAAGCATGCAACAAATCCCTTAAAATCTCCTAGATGGGTTATTACTTGGAGGGCAAGCAACAACAAGGGGAATTAGGGTTTGGTGAAGGCTCGGCTGAGGCTAGGGTTAGGGTTTGGGGCTCGACTTCTGGGGTTTAGGGGAAGGTAGGGTTTGAACTAGGGTTAGGGTTTCGGATCCTAGGGTTGGCCGCCAATTTAGGGTTAGGGTTAGGGTTTGGCCGCCAATTAGGGTTAGGGTTCGAAAGGGGGGTGGGTGGCGATCTAGGGTTTGGGGTGGTCCGATTTGGATGGGGTTGGTGGGGTTGTTATCGGACGGTGGTAGTGGGTGGTGCGGCAGGGTAGTACGACACCAGGTCGTGGTGGTGGAGGGTGGTGCGAGGTGGTTGTTGGCGGAAATAGGTGGTGGTTGTGGTAAAAATTCAGGCTTTGGTTCCAAAAATTCAATCTTTGGGTAAAGGCGGGATTTTTGGGATCAAAAACTGAATCAAATCAATTAGAAAGCAAATTAAGGAAAGAAATTTTTACTTGGCGAGACGCTGGATTATGATACCACTTGATATCGCTGGCTCTGAGTACCACTTGATACGTGATTGCCTCGGATGACTCCTTAGAAACCTCGTATATGACCCACACAAGTCCCGATCTTGCCAGTAATCAATCAAACCTACAAAAGCTTTCAACTTTAGATGCCTTGAAGAACACGAAACAAAGAACTCGAGTATATGAATGACGAACTGAATTGGATAGGTTGAAGGAATCAACTTTGATAGTTCAATTGGATTGGCTCTAACGCTAAATCCGATTGATTAACTAGTTTGATCTTTAACAATCACAACTAGAACAATCTAATTGATTAAACTAACAAACCAGATTCGAACAAAAATCAACAAACCAACTTAAACAAACACAAATCAGAAATCGTAAGAGAGAAGGAGTTCGAATGATGTTGGACGAGGGTGATGATGATTCTCGAAATTGCAATTGCAAGCATAGACACGATTGTTTTTGAGCCCAAGGACGAGATAAACCTTTCTTAGGGTTTATCTCATCTCAAGCTGATTTTATTGAATGAAATAACAAGAGTATAAATAGAGAATACAAAGCTATGGCTTGGGGAGCAAGGCAAGGTTACATGGTCGGCCCTAGGGAGATTAAAATGCCTTATCTTGCTTCCCAAGATATAATAAAATATCTATAACTATATCTATCTAGATTTCCTTAAATAAAATAAATCATGGCTGATTTATTTATTTAAGAAAATATCCTAACAAACTCAAAATATCTAAAAGATAATAAAAACATAGGAGAGAGAATAATCAACCACTAACATCAGCCTATGGTCGAAATCCTCTTAACATAAATAAATAAAATAATTAAAGATAGAAATTCAAACTAAAGATAAGATTTCCGTAAGACTTGAACAGCTCTCAGTAAATCCCATTTTTCGGTCCTTTGCTGTTAGATTCTGGATCTGGTGTAAACTACAAAGTTGTAGAACTTTTAATTATCTTTCCAACGAGTACTTATCGGACTTCAGATGAATTTTCTAGCCCAAGTTATGACCAGTTTACTGAGCACTAGAACAACCAATTGGATTTAGCGTTAGAGCCAATCCAATTGAACTATCAAAGTTGATTGTTTCAATCTATCAAATCAGTTTCATCTTTTATTTGATTACTTGTTCCGCAAGTTTCTAACTTTATTAAGCAAAACAGTCAAACTAGAACAATCTCAATTGACTAAGTCAATGGGCCGAAAATATCCTAGGTGATTTCTACTTTGAAGACTTCATCCTCTTCCTTGGTGGCCTTGACGCCATTGATGAATATCTTCAACAAATAAGATCAAGTCCTTGAATTTATTCTTGAACTTGAATGCCCGAGACCTTGGAAAAGGTCTTGGTTTTGGCCTCTTAGACACCTTCTTTGCAAGCGCATTCTTCATGGTCCTTTGATCGCTATCACTCTCCTTTCTGATAAAAAAAAAAGTAAAAATACAGTGATACATCCTTTGATGAAAGAGTAATCATATATCATATAATATTATTATGGGTCGAATACATATATATAGACCTCTTCAACTCCGACGAGATGGAGTTCGACGACGTCGTATTGGCGGTCGAGGGTGGATGTGGTCGGATACCGTCCGGATTGGCCGCCATCATGAAACCCTAGTTTCTAGATCTGGAATTTGTAAAGGAAATTTGTGAAATTAAAACCCTAATTTTTAACATACAGATCCTCCATTGGAGGCTTGCCTAGCAGCAGTCACAAACCGCTCCTCACCTTTGACGATCAACCGGCGTCCCTCGCCCAACCTCGTCTTGCGCAATCGCCATTGTCGGATCTTTGGTGCCGACTTTCGATTTCCATGTATGTGTCAATTGACACCGAATTTAGCCCAATTCCGGTCAATGTTCTCATCTCAGATCTAAATTACAAGTCTAATCAACACTTTGGCACAAAATTTCTCTTCAGAATGTATTTCTCTTTTAAATTTCTCAAGTCTACATATGCAAGGAGAATGTGGTTTTTTAGATAAAGGATGAAGTTTTTGTTTAATTATTATTTTTAGTGTTGTACTAGTTGAATTCCCGTGTCATACACGGGTTTTATTTAAATTTTTTCTAAGTAAATATTTTTCAAATTTTCAATTAAATAATTAGATTAATTTTTAAAACTTGAAATGCCTAAATTTTAGGAATAGTAACCATTTTTTATTTTAATTAGTATAAAAATTAATTAGTTAAAGTATAGTGGGGCCTAAATTTTTGATAAAAAATAATTCAAAAATACCAAAAAATGACACATAGGTAAAATAAGTGTGAGGAAGACATGTGGCCAAAAGGCCTCTTCTTTAGTATATAGATTGATTGATGATATACTATATAGTAGCTATATGAAAAAAATTTAAAAGCATAATATGTGGCAATTAGTCATAAAAATAAGCTTATGTGGTAATTACGTGGCGATTACGTGGCATCCAATCATCGAGCGTATATATCACGTTAGTAAAAAAGGGTTTAATGGAACAAAAGTATCAAGTTGAGGGGTTTAAAAATAAGTTTTTTAGTATAGGGGTCTGAGCGAACAAAAGTTACAAGTTTAGGGGTCCATGAATGTATTCGGCCATATATTATGTATATATTATATGTATGAGTACATGGTTACTTTTCAAGTGTACTTAGGCTTTTAAACTTAAAATTTAAATAAAACTAATTAGATATATAATTTTCTTTTTAAAAACATAAAATATAGTAAAAATATTTTCGGTTATAAGGTTAATCGCCCGTGAAAATTTTAATAACCGTATCCGAACCGTTGAACTGTTAAAAATATTGGTTGGTTAACTATAATTGATTAAAAAAAATTTCGGTTCGGTTAACTGTAAAAAGTGATCGGTTCTTCGATTTTTCTGTTACGGTTTTTTTTACCCAGCCCTAACCGTAGAATATATTGGCAAATACAGACCATTTGATTAGAACGCGTAAAAATAAACGTATTCGTTCTATGGCGGATCTCTTACAAGATCAATTAAAGACAGATTCACCGAATTCCCCATGTGCTAGAACTCCCACCACCTGTTTGAAGAGCCGCCACCGACTCCATCAAATATGTCGTAGATTTTCTAGATTAAAACCATCGCTGTGCCGATTTGAAGATTTGAAACAACATACCAGGTTTTTAGTGATTTAGAGGCACCAACATAACCGAGTTTTTAGAGATTTAGGGCCTTTAGAGGATGTGGATAGCCAAATAGAAAATCTAAAGGGGAGAACAAAAGTAATATTTCATAGCCAGAGGTCATGAGTAAATGACTAATGTATATCTAGTATGGATGTTCAACTAGTCGGGTCGTCCACGACCCACACTGACCGACCCACAATTTGCGAGTTGTGGGTCGATTTTTTTATTTTGCGAGTTGCAAGTCAGGTCGGGTTAAACCCGCGCGGGTCGCGGATCGACCCAAAACCCGCAATATGTTTAAAAATATATATTTTTATAATTTTATTAATATATACAATATATTTTTAATATAAAAACCCGTGGGGTTTGGGGGTCGACCCGCAAACCCGACGGGTTTTAAAAAAAATATTTTTGAGTTATTGGGTAAAAAAAATCATTTTTTTACCCGAATGACTTAGTCAAATGGATCGATTCGCGACCCGGGGGTCGGAGCGCAGGTCAGATTTTTTTTGCAGGTCGTGGGTCGTCTCGCAACCCAACCCGCAGGTCAGATCTACCCGACCCATTGAGCATCCCTAATATTTAGGGTTTGATTTTAGGGGCTGGTGGAAAAGGAGGCATGGTTTTTCTTGTTGCAGAGAGCGTTTGTTCAGGGGCTCTAAGTGTATGGCATGGTTTATATAATTTTCCTGTAGGGCTGGTTATGGGTCAGGTTATGGGTAGGTGGAGCACTTCCACTACCCGACTTGTGAATAAAAATTGCTCACCCGACGTACCTGTTACTCGTAAAACCTTTCACCCTTCTCCGACCCACCCGTCACCCGCGGGTGAATTAGGTGACTCGTCATCCACGAATTGTTAAATTACAATAATAATTTATAAAAATTTAGAACTAATAAAAAAACTAATTAATAATTACTATTAAATTAAAACATCGCATCAATTCCATTATATTATTTAAAGTTTTGAAATGCAAAAGGGTGAGAGGGCAACAAGGAGAACAAAAGGACCAAAGAGAAAATGGTTGTGCCCAATGCAAGTTTAGGTTATGCTAGAGTATGCAATAGCTTTAAAAAAACCCAAACCTTTTAAAAAATACCCAAAGTCCCAAACTTTAAAAAAATCCATAAACCTAATTTAAGTTAAATTTATACGGGTGAAACGAGGGTCAGGTGACGGGTCGAGTGAATTGGGTGTAAATTTTCACCCATATCCGACCCATCACACGTTCCACCCGTCACATGTTCCACCTGTTTTTCAAACCCGTGTAAACTTTATCACGGTTTTTCACCCATTTATATGGGTCGAGTGAAGCAAGTGGGTCGGTCAGACGGTCACCCGCTGTATTTCCTGTATACTACTTTTCTCATTTTACAATATATTGATATTTTCATTTTTTTTATGGATTTTAAGAGAAGAATAAAATATGAAGGAAAGATTTTACTATTTTAATCTAATTAATTTAATATTTTAATAAAAATACTAAAGTAAGTTGGAACTAAAATCATTATAAAATTATATAAAAGTCCATGTCTTTTTTTGGATTAAAAAAAACAAAGTAGTATTTGACAATGTTATCAGAATCCCGATCCGATTCTACGATTCTAGCGATCCTACGATCCATAACACATGAAAGGATCCACGATCCCAAGTAGGATCTTATTAGAGTAGGATCTTAAAAGATTTAGAATACAATCTCGATCCGATCCCGATTTTACATACGATTTTAACGATCCTATAAACGATTCTAACGATCTTACAAACGATTCTAACGATCCTATAAAATGAAAATTTTAACTATATATTATTATTAATTTCACAATTAACGCATCATTTCCATTTAAATAGTTTACTAGTCCATCCTATACCATTTTTAATGATCAAATTAATAATGTTTATCATTTTCTTACATCATGTATAACAAAATATACAATCCATTAGGTTATTCTTGCATACTTTTAGTTATAATATAGGATCTTACGATTTAGCGACCCGATTCTACGATCCGATCCAAAAGACCCTCAACGATCCAACCTAGAATCCCGATTCTGATAACCTTGGAATTTGATGTGAGAAAATCTAATTTTGATGTAATATACTCCACTGTACATAGCAGTTCAGTATATATCAGTCAAATATCACATACGTAACTAGCCTTTTCTTTTCATAGACTCCCTCTCTATTCTCCTCCTTTTCTTTTGATTTGCTAACTGGTCGGTTAAAGACTCAAAGCTCCCATTTTACACGTACTACCATGGATGTGTTGTTATTAATGAAAGTTGAGACGCAGCTCCTCGGGACACTATGTATCAAAAAAATAGTAATAATTGATGTATGACCCGCAACAAAGATACAGAGTACAAAAAATCAACACTGGTAAAAGGCCAATTTGCAAGATCAATAATCAATAGAAGGCTCTGTCTGACTCCGTCTACAAAAGCCTTGCAGGAAATAAAACACTCTTCTTTTGGGAAACTGCTGATTCAACATCTCACCTCTATGGATTTTGATGATAATAAATATCTTTGAAATTAATGAATTTATTTAAATAATTCAAGGAAAATAAAATTTACAAAAACTAGGAGTATAAAGTAAAAGAAGTGTAAAATTTTGGAACCGTTTCCTAAGAAAATTAATCTTACGTGTCAAATTAAGAAGGGCAAAGACGTTCTTTGTGGAACTATCTTGCGCATCACCTGAAGAAGGACATAAGTGTCCATGAGTGAAACTAGCGTACAAGAACACGTTTGTCATTAGGGAGTGAACAAGACCGAGCTACCAAGAGTATTCCATTGAAGATCAAGGAAGAAGAAGAAGTCAACGACGAGTACTGTTCGATCTCGATGACAACGGAGGTGACTCCAAAACTAAAGGGAAGTGTGTCCGAATTGCTTGAGGTTTGATTTCTTTGATTAATTGTTTGAGTGAGCTTAGAAACTATGTTATTCATTAGTATTACAAGGATTTAGTGATCAGTAGTAATTAGAGCGGTCAAAACCCGACCGAACCCGACCCGAACCGCCCGAAAATTTTAGGGTCAAGACCCGAAAATTTGAACCAGAAACTCAAAATAAACTGAACCCGATAGTCCCGAAACCCGTTGGGTTCAAACCCGAAAAAACCGTTAGGTTGACCCAAATTGATATATTTTAAGAATATATAATACATTTTGAAGATTATAATATATTTTATTATTCAAATATATAAAAATAATAGATTTATTATTAAATATCATTTTTTAAATAAAAAATATTTTAATAATTGTAAGAAAATCAATTTTCTTGACCTATTAGGTCGACCCGACACATCCGATAACCCGCAATGACCCGACCCGATTTGACCGGTGACCCGTTACGACCCGAACCCGACTCAACTCGAACCCGAACCCGACCTGACCGACCTATTTGACACTTGTACTACTAGTAATAGATAAATTCAACTCCATATCTTATAATTAAGAAACTATTCAATTAATAAAGTCTATATTCAAAATACTTGAATAAAGTTAAAAAAATAATCATTTAACTAATTAGTTAGAATCCTCTTTCATATTAGCTAACCTCAACGGGTTCATTTGATATGTAAATTGTACCTGACACCCAAATGTCAATCCAAATCGATATACTAGCTAGCTAGGCTTTCCTTTTGCTCCATCTCCATTAATTATCCGTATTCTCTCGGTCTCCTAAAAACTACTCCAAGCTACCCATCTCCCAGACGGCGCCCTTTCATTCTCACGGAAACCCCCCTTTCCTTGTCAAATTTCTTCCCAAGCTGTGTCCATTTCCGGTTTCCCATCTCCCATCTCCCATCTCCCACTATCTCCCACTTTCCCAGGTAAACAAATCTCTTAATTTTTATCTTTCTCATAACTCAAGGTGTGGTTTTTTTTGAAGATGAGGTGAAACCATGCATTTTTCTTCTTCTCTTTCAAGTTTCATCCTTTTCTCTATTAGATATAATTTCAGCTCCATCCTTACTAGTAGAAAGACTACGTTTAAAAAAGGCCGCCTTTTTCAGAGATTTGAGGTGAGAACAAATAATTAATAAAGCATTTTTAAAGCAAGCAAGTTCATCTTTTTATTCTTCTTTAGTGGAAATTACTTCCATGTTAGTTTTAATGTATGACCGTTTAAGCTAGAAAATTAAAGGGAAACAAAGAAAAAAGATGAACTTGCTTAAACATATCTTTTGGGCTAGGAGTAAACTGGTAAAGCTAGGTTAATGGCAGGGCTGAGTTCAAATCGAGACAAATTCAAAAAGGTCTTACAACTTTTAGGGCAAACGATAATACATGGAAAATGCAACATGGACCCAATTTTGTAAGCATTGACCCAAAAACTGTTAAATTTTTTGTCTCGTCTATAATAATAACTAGAAATAAAAACTGTTAAAAATTCAAAAAAGAACATGCTAAAACATGTCCTTATCTTCTCCCTCTCCTCACCCTTTCTCACTCTCCCACTGCTCTCTAGCTTCTTTCCTCCCTCCATTTCTCTGTAAACCCTTCTACCTCTTAAACCCTTTTCACTTCTCTTCATCTCTATTCTATCTCTACGGTAAACTCTTTTTTTTTTTTTCTGCATTTTAATTTTGGTTCATCATATTTATGTTTCATTTCATTTTTAGATAAGATTGAAAAAGTTGGGTTTTTTTTCTTTTCTGTTTTGTTTTGTGGATATTTGTTAGAAAAAAGTTTGATAATTGGATGAGGCTAGAAAACCATATGAACAAAGAGAAAAGGAAAAAAAGAAAGAAAGAAAGAAGAGAGATATGATTCAAGCTAGTTAGCTAGGTGGTCTTGTCAATGGTTCTTTTTGGTGGGAGGGATGTAAAATCCGAGTGAAAGGGCCGGTCAGATTTCGAACAATACTTGAGGAAAGATGGGTGAGGAATATTGGGGTCTTGTGAGGTTTTGTAAGCTGTAAGTTGTAAGCATTAGGCTTGGTTTGACATGTCTCTGATTCTTGATCGATTTGAGTCTCACAGTTGTGATCTGATTGCACATTTCCCGGTTTAGCTGGATGACCTTTTGTAATTACCTTTAACCTTTGGAATATAGTTAACAATCTAACATATCTTTTGCGCTAGGGCTAAACTGCTAAAGCTAGGTTAATGGCAGGCTGAGTTCAAATCCAGACAAATTGAAAAAGGTCTTACAACTTTTAGGGCAAACCATACATAATATATGGAAAATGCAACATGGACCCACTTTTGTAAGCATTGACCCAACCCAAGCTTATAACATACTCTGAAAATGACATAACTAGCTAGCTAGAAAAGGCCATAACTAGCAAAACAAGGTCACTCTCCCACTTGTTTTTTCTCACCATAACCATAGGACTCCATTCTCCATCTTATAAAGTTTTCTATAAATTAGGGTATCACTTTTAATAGCTTGTAGTGATGATAACTGTATATATGGTTAAATGCATCATAATTTTAATTGCATCATAATCTTCTCATGTACTTATAATTACTTTGTTGTTGTCGTCTCTGGGAAGCTAGCTACTTATTTAATTGATTAGCATTCCATATCTAACAAGCTAGCTTGCATGTGTGATTTCCCCTGCTGCTTCAGTTTGATCCGTGAGTTTGATTAAAGTGCTGTGGTTTGTACATCTTTCTCTGTCTTTTCACGTAGCTAGGTATTCTCTTCTCCAGATTCAATTTATATTGTTGCATCACCCAGGCTTCTTAATTAGGACAGTGTCTTGAGGTTGGTTTGTAGAGTTCTTTCAGAGGACTGTAAAAGAGCTAGCTAGGTGTTTCAATTAACATCTTCTCTTTTACAGCACAATAAATATTTGCTTTTACCTCTCATCTTATGCTTTCCTGCTCCTTTGCTCATCCACCCATTTTCCATTTCTCACTAGTCAGACATAGTTTGGTGCAATCTTAATTAGTAGAGATATCAAATTCCTAATGAGTCCTTCCCTGCATGTGATACATGAAGTAGGCCACTATCAAATCATTATGGCTTTGAATGAATGGGAGGTTTATGGAGATGGATTTCCTCTCATACGGGAGCCGTTACAACAGCTACCCGGAGGTATTTAAAGTTTCTATGATTTTTTTTTTAATTTCAGTTTAACATATATTTTAGCTAATAATTAATTAGTAAAAATCGTTTTTAAGGTACATGCAGATTTTCTGCTCTTGGTCGCCATGTTGAGTATGAGCTCCGCTTAGCATACGGTAATGCATCTCCTGCTGTTGTTCACCTTTTCAATGGTGAGTTGATTGATCAAGCAGAAATGATAAGACGGTATATGCTATGGCCACAACGAAACACCCGTCTTTCCGGAGTCTTAGAGTTTGCAAAAGCTGTGGGGATTCCCTTGTGGAATAAGCATGAGTTTAAAATAATAACTTATAAGGAAAATGTGGGCGAAGATTTTGAAGGTGAAAATATACCTGAAAACTGGGAGAGCCAAAAGTGGGTGAACATTTTAATGGAATGGTTGGAAAAGGGCACAGTATTAGCCACAATGAACATATTTGAGGATTACACTATAAAAAATGACCGTGTTTATTGGGGACAAGGTGAGAATCTTCTTGGAACTCATTCTATTGTCATCACCGGGCTTAGGGCTCACCCTCGTGAGGGGCACTTGTTCATATATCAAGATTCACGTGGTCCCGATAATGGTGGTATGTTAGGCAGAGGGAGAAACTTAGCAAGTTTGAAGGTCTTACTGAAAATTTATCAGGTTGTAATTCCTTTCCCGAACGAATTACGACCCCTACTTGCCTAGTCGTCAAATTTACCAACAGGTAGTGTTATATTAGTTACTTGAAATATATTTAGTTTAGCAATATTTGAAGTGATTGAAAATTAAAGATGTTGCTGTATGCATGTTTCATTTCCAGGCCTGGTGGATGCAAGCTGAAGTGGGAAAAGAGGGCGTAGAGTACTGCACAAGTAGCACTTTTTGATGCATGTCGGACCTTTCAAAGTCGACTTCAGTTTCGTTTTTTGGGTTTTAATTAATCTTAGTGTGGTGGTTGATTTATGTTTTCCATCTGAACTTGGTTTAAAGAGGGTAGAAGACTAGAAGTGTAGAACATTCAGTTTGATCGATTAGTAGTAGCTTGGTTGGACTCATTAACACTGAATGCTAAGTAGTAGCTAAGAACTTCCTTGTCTGTCTTCCAGTTTGGAACTTTAAAAATCAGCTTCTTCTATATTTGCATAAGCTTAAATTACAATCTGGTTTTTACTTCTTTTTGCATGGTAGCTTAAACATGCAATCTGGTCAATTGAATTATATATATATGTGATACTATCTGAGTACGTGTCTGAAGGTGGTAATTAAATTGATTATCTGATGATATAAGTTTTTTGATCAGGAAAGAGGGCTCTTGTGAAATTGTTGTTTAGAAATTAAGAGCCATGCAGGCTCATAAAGAGCTACAATATCTATAATTAATGATGATCTCTGTAGGAGACCACAGAAGCTTCGGAAGACAAGAGGGAATTATTTGCTAGGCAATGGGCTGCTTGGAGAAGCCCCTTTCAATCATTAAGTTGCTTATTCCAAGACTAGTAGCAAGGAGGCGACCGTGTCTTATAGCCAGAAATTCAGCCAGGCTTGGTTCTGATCGAATTCTCATCTGTATAGGTGAAAATATTACGGTCAAAAAGACGTTTTGGTATATAAAATTAGCCCCTTAAGACAGATTGATATTTAAAAATAAATTCAGAGACTTTTAGGTATTTAAAAATACATCCGATAGACAATAGGACATTTTATGCGTCTAGTTTTAAAAAATCCCGGTTTATAATATATCAATCCGGTTCAAATTACAAACAGTTAAAACAAATTTCTTAAACCCAAATTAAATCATCATCACTTTCATTCACCCTAACAACTTACAGACCTCTCTCCTCCATATGAGTGTCTCCTCCATCGACCTTCTCAATGGAGATGGTGTCCATGATTTGAAGATTGAGAGAACTAAAAAGATCCACATCTATAGCATTCTCGAAAGGTAAAAGATAGAAAATGGAACTCTTGTTGAGATCTTCTCATACAAGGAGAATATTATATAACAGAGAGAGAGAAGTTACGTACAAAATACAATCTTGGAGAAACAAGCCATACAAAAGGATAGAAATATTAACAAGGAACTAATATAATATAAAGATAAGAATATTGTATAATTAGATAAGAAGATTTTATCTCATCTTCTCTCTAATACCCCCGCAAGCTCATAGAAGGGCCCGACATGTAGCTTGGAAAGCAGATGGAGAAAACGAGAGGAGCCCAGTGCTTTGGTAAAGATATTTGCAGTCTGCTAATCAACACTAATATGTCGAATAGCCAATTTCTTTGACTCCACTTTTTCCCGAACAAAATTAAAATCAATATCAATATGTCGAGAGTGCCTATTAACAACCGGATTGCGGGACATAAATGTGGCACTTAGACTATCCGAAAGCAAAACTGGTTTCGATGTTAGGCGTCAACGAAGATCCTGTAACAGCTGGAAAATCCAAGACATCTCAACAATCATGGCGAAAATTGCTCTGTATTCGGCCTCAGTGCTAGAACGAGCTACAACTCGCTGCTTCCTAGAAGTCCAGCTGATTAATGAATTACCAAAATAAATTGCAAACCCAAACTGAGATCGACAATCATCAAGATCAAGCGCCCATCATGCATCACTAAAGGCTATAATAGAAGACTGAGACACAAGCTTCAAGCAGAGAAAGTGAGTCAGAGTGCCTTTCAAATAGTGAAAAATGTGTTTGACAACACACCAATGATCATTAGTTGGTCTATGCATATACTAGCAAACCTAATTTACAACATAAGAAATCTCGGGACGAGTAATCGTAATGTGCTGAAGAGCACCAACAATACTCTGATACAAAGTAGGATCAAGCATGGCATCACCGGTAGAATGCAGCCGAGAATGTGGCTCAGCAACACTGGAGATCGACTTTCCATCAACCATTTTAGCACGAGCTAGAAGATCGCGGATATATTTTTGTTGGCATAGAAAAAGTTGACCATCAACCCGAGAGACTTCAATGCCCAAAAAATAATGAAGCGGTCCTAAATCCTTCAAAGCAAAAGTCTGATGAAGACTCTGAATAAAGGAAGAAATAGCCACACTAGAATTGCTAGTAACAACAAGATCATCAACATAGACCAACACATAGAGAATAATATTATCCCAAAAACAGCACAAATAATGAGCAATCAGACTGGCATGCATGAAACCCAGAACATAATAAATAAGATTTGAGCTTACTTAACCAAGCCCGAGGTGCTTATTTGAGGCCATAAAAAGCCTTATGGAGTTGACAAACATGATGATGTTACACTGGATCAATGAAACCAGATGGTTGTTACATGAGAACTTATTCTTCTAAGTCACCATTCAGAAAAGCATTATTAATGTCCAATTGCCGAATAGGCCAATGACGAGAAAGAGCAACGAAAAGAACAAGACAAATAGTAGTAGGATGAACCAGTGGACTAAAAGTGTTAGAATAATCAACTCCTTCCTCCTGACGATAATCCTTTGCTACTAAATGAGCTTTGTAGCGATTAAGAGAACCATCTGCTTTCCATTTCATCTTGTAAATCCACTTACATCCCACAACATTAGTATTAAGAGGACGAGGAACTAAAGACCAAGTGCCCGTACCTCGTAAATTATCGAACTCAGATTTCATGGCAGAGATCCACTCAAGATGTTTTTGGCTTGATTATATGTTTTTGGTTCAATATCAGGCAAGGGACCAAGGTAATACGGTACTATTTGACCTAGGAGTTATTGTTAGTAATTAATTAATTAGTGTAACCTCTTAAATAGAGTTTGTAAACTCCTTCATGGGTTTTCTTATCGGTTCTTTCCCATGTCGCTTTTATTGAACCTATAGGGTATTATTATAAATACCTTGTATTGTTATTTCAGAAAATATAATCAATAAGAAGAAAATAGCTCTAACCCTAATTCTCTATAGCCTTCCTCGTCTGTTTGTCGTCTCCTTCTTCCCCTGGCCAATCGGCCCTTCTTCCGTTCACCTTTATCTGTTCTTTGATCCTACTTTACAGTGTTTTGGTACGGTAATCCTAGTATTATCGTATCAATTGGTGCTTTCATTCTTGAACTTTACAATTACCATGTCCAAAGACACAGATCTCCGGGAACTCTAAAATCTACGTTGGAGTTCCGCCATACTCGTCAGGAACAAGAGGTTCAACGTCAAAAGGCTCCATGATTCTTTCGGATTTGAGCCAAGTGGAAGCTTTGGTTGAAGATACCAGAACAGTCGGCCCAGCGGAGCCCACGACAGCTACCCCTGCAGCCACCACCCCCGCGCCCGCGACCACCACACCCACACCCGCGGCAACCACCTCCACGCCCGCGGCTCCTTTCGTCGCACCCTTCAATGAAGGTACTGTCACTTCTTTTCCTGCGAATGAACATCAACGGCCAATTGTGAGCATGAACCTTTGCTTAGTTATTTATGGAATTTAGACAAATCAGACGCTAGGAATTGTTGTAATTGATGAGAATAAAGGGTCTGATGTGTCTCTGTAGAAGAATTTGATGCAAAATTCTATAATTGTTTGTGGGAGTTTTGATGCACAACAGGTGTTCGAAAAAATGCCTATTGGAGAGTTCAATGCTAATAATGAATTTGTTCAAGTGAGTAAAGCTAGGTTACAATTGGGTAATGGGGTTTTCGACCCCGGTGGTTTCATAGACCTGGGAATTGCTAAAAGGGTCGGTTTGGAGCATCAAATTTTTTTTATGATGGAGGCTAGAACAGTTGAGCATAGCTTATTTAATTTTTATCCAGGTGGAAACTTTAATAAAGCAATGTTTGGATTAAATGTGGAACATGCATTTATGGAACTCAATTTGTTATTGTTGTCTACTTTGGTGTTTGGAATGATTAATTTTGTTGATAGGGGCAAGATGAGTTTTCAGCATACAAAAACCATGATGGAGGAATCCACTGGGATGAAAATTGCTACTAGTCATATGTCTGGAGCAATGGACATTGTAGGGAGTAAAGTTGCATGGATTCACTCAAGTCATGTTGTCTTTGATCTTGGTATACGTTTCTTCAGCAGCTCATGATTTCTCTTCCTGATTTCTGACTTGAGGACAAGTCGATTGTCAACGGGAGAATTGATACGGTACTATTTGATCTAGGAGTTATTATTAGTAATTAATTAATTAGTGTAACCTTTTAAATAGAGTTTATAAACTCCTTCATGGATTTTCTTATCAGTTCTTTCCATGTCGCTTTTATTGAACTGTAGGGTAGTATTATAAATATCTTGTATTGTTATTTCAGAAAATATAATCAATAAGAAGAAAATAGTTTTAACCCTAATTCTATCTAGCCTCCCTCGTCTGTTTGTCGCCTCCTTCTTTCCCTGGCCAATCGGCCCTTCTTCCCTTCACCTTTACCTATTCATTGATCTTGCTTTACAGTGTTTTGGTACGGTAATCCTAGTATTATCGTATTACAAGGGGAAGAGGATGTTTTGTGGAGCTATATGCTTTTAGTTTAAGACTACCAATACGAGCCGGAGTAGTCATCGGGTGAGTCGATGTATCGGAAGAGCGTAGGTGAGGGTGATGAATCAAGGCCAACACGCATATTTGCGGCTTCTTTAAAGGCTCCATAAGATGAATCGAGGCCATGAAGGATAGCCGCAAAAAAATCAACATCGAAGACCGGCTGGAGGCAATCAGCAAGTGCATCCGCCAAGTTCCTTTTTTTCCCAAAATATTCCAACATAGAAAGACCAGTCTTCGGAAGAGTTTGTAATTGATGTTTGAGATGCATGGAGCGTGCTCGGGATTGGGCTTGAAACCTGCATTCCAGTGTAAGCCAGGCATCCCGAGAGGAATCGACTTTAACTAAGTAACCAAGCAAAGGAGCAGAAATTGTGGTGTGAAGCCAAATAAGAATGAATTTATCCCGTCTCTTCCAAGTCAAGTAGTCGGGGTTGGGTTCGGTTCGAGCAACTGTAGTTTCATTGGTCAGAAACCGAATGGTCTCCATAGGATGAACACCCGAAGTGACGAAGTCCTTCAACTCGTAAGCATCAAGAGCCGTTTGTGTGTTCCAATTCGAACGAGAAATCAGGAAATTGAAGACCTTGAGTGGAGCTTACGCCGAGTGCTGTAGAGAGAATACTAGCACCATTGAATCGAGATCCAGTTGTGGACGAAGAACCCTCGTCAAACATGGTGATCGTTCAAGGGAGAGTCGACCAAATTAAATAGGATTTTTTATGTGGATAGAACTTATGCTCTGGATGCCATAAAATATAGAATATGGAACCCTTGTTAAGATCTTCTCCTACAAGGAGAATATTATATAGAGAGAAGTTATAAAGTACAATCTTGGAGGAGGAGGAGGAGGACGACAACAACGACGACAACAACAACAACGACAACGACCTAGTTTAACTCCGCTTCAGCAGAATCTGGGGGCTAAGATGGGGAGACCCTTGGCATAAAGTCGAGGGAGAATGCCTGAAAAGGCACGGGTAGGACCACCAACCAGAAATCCTGCAAGCACAAGACAACGGACTGATACGAAACCGTATAAATCTCGTATAGGGAGGCTAGAGATAATTAGGGTAGAATTGATTTTTCATTGAATCCTTTCCTCATTAACAAGATACAATATATATAGCTAAATTATAAACCCTAACCCTAATCTTAATTCTAACGGTTCAACAAACGCGTCCCGGGAAAGAACCGTAAAGAAAACCCGAGAAGAGGTAATTAAACCCAACTAAAAGTACAATTAATTAATGAATATAAAAATATATAACATTAACGTATCAATTACTCCCCCGGTGAGAATCGACTCATCCTCGAGGCGGAAATCAGGAGAAGAAGTCGGAATCAATGTCTTTCCTCGATCATACGGCATAAGATGTGGCACTCCTTGTCGAAGACAAAACTTGTAATGTAAAGCCCGCAATGTGGACGCTCGAGAAGGACGCTCTCCATATTGGCGTTTTCCAACAATAGTTGCCTCACGAGTAGGGATGCCAAAGGAACCCAACCCAAAATTGACCTCGGTAACGCCGGTGTGTTTCACATCAAGTGGAGTGTTGGGCACAACTTCGATTGAAGTTTCAGTCTCCTGCCTTTCCAAATTGACGCCAAGAATTTTAGGGCTTGAATCTGCAGGCGTCGGACGTGGGTACACGGTGGGCGCGGGTTTCTTCGCTGCGGTCGTGGGGCTGGCCGCGGCCGCGGGCGCAGGCGTGGGAGTCGTGCAATGAACGGGCGCGGAGCTGGTAAGCGCAGGCGCGGACGCGGCGTCGCCTTCGTAGCTTTGAGATTGAGTTCCAATCTCGAAAAAACTTGATGTATCCGACGAAGACGATCCTCATATTCCATATCTATCTGACGACGACGAACCTCATATTCCATATCAATATTACGGATCTTGAACGCCGTATTTTGATGAAGTTCCCAGATATTGCTTGGATCTACTGACATGGTGATGGTAGAGTTCAGGAAAATGAAAGCACCAATTGATACGAAATCATATAGATCTCGTATTGAATTTAATGAACAAAGTAACCGGTGAAGGGAAGAAGGGCCAAAGTCGGGAATAAAGAGTGACTCAGATGAGATAGGAGAGAAGACAAAAAGAAGCGTAGAATGAGATAGATAGGGGGAAATAGGGAGGCTAGAGATAATTAGGGTAGAATTGATTTTTCATTGATTCCTTTCCTCATTAACAAGATACAATATATATAGCTAAATTATAAACCCTAACCCTAATCCTAATCCTAATCCTAGCGGTTCAACAAACGCGTCCCGGGAAAGAACCGTAAAGAAAACCCGAGAAGAGGTAATTAAACGCAACTAAAATTACAATTAATTAACGAATATAAAAATTTATAACATTAACGCATCATGGACCAACACACCAAAGCAGATAAAAGCACAGAACGCAAAGGCAAACTGAACAGAAACAAACTAGACAAAACAAAACAAAATAAACAAAACCAGGCAAATAGAGCAAAGCACATCATAACCAAACACTCAAACCACTTGGGATCGTCTGTCCTGACGACTAGGTATCCACCACCTTGATCTTTTCCCTCAAGCTTTCCCTACATTCTGCTAGATCTGGTGAAATCCCCAAATAGTCGATATCCTGCTTTATTTAACAAACAAGTATTTAACATTTAAAAATGAACAGAAATTTGAAATTATTAAAAAACATAAACCACGTTGGTTGTTAAATATTTTATTGAAATGTTATTAGGGCTATCAAAAGCTGACCTAACTCGCAAACCCGATCCGAACTATCCGATAATTTTAGGATCAAAACCCGAAAATTTGAACCCGAAACCCGAAATAAACCGAACCTGAAACTCGTTGGGTGGCCGATTTAGTTTATTTATAGAATTTATAAAATTTATTTTGAAACTTATAATATATTTTATTATTAAAATACATAAAAATAATATATTATTATTTAATTAAAAATTGATTTTAATAATCATAAAAAATGATATTTTATACCAGTTGGTCAACCCGACCCGACCGAAAATCCGCAACAATCCAATCCGATTGACCTGTAACTCGAAATAAAACCAAGCCCGAACCCGCCCGACCCAACCCAATTGACAGGTCTACTGACTGTTATCACTTATCATACCACATAAATAAATAACTAATTTGTTAAAATTTGAATTTTGGTACTATTAAAATGGCTGCTGCTGACTAGTTCCTTCCTACTTGGCCCCATTCATTCGAATTTCATTACCGAATGAATGGATATCTAACCAACTTCACAAACTCAGAATATTTAGCGCCCGGGGTCGAGTCGAACTGCTAGAAATAAACTGTAAGGGTATTATTGTAATCTTACAAGATACGCGTACCGGTGCAAGATCCAACGTACATGCATAGGTCACAGCAGATCGGACCGCTGAGAATACATTCTTATAAAATATGGAAAAAAAATTAAATGAAAAATTAAAGGTTGATTATCAATTAGCCATTCGCCCCCCAAAATTGTTCCCGACAATTTCCTTTCCCGGTGGTTCCTTCCTTTCTATCTCCTCTCAGGTACCGAATCCTTTTCGGTTGTAAAGCTCTGCAGATTTTCATCTTTTTCATCGTTTTCCGCTTGTAGAACTAGCATTTCTACTCCGATATGAACTTGTATAGTTCTCTTGCTTATTGTCCTTGTTGTTTGTAAATGTAATTTTTCCTTTTGGTTCTGGTTGATCCTCCATTGCTGTGATCGGCTTAATTTTGCCCTTTTGGGTTCTAGTTCGACTGTAAACATGCTTCGGAATAATTGCTTTTGGTTTGATCGGTGAGTTGTAGCCTTCTAAGCATGGGAAATCGAGCTGAGTTTTCCTGTACATGCTTGTTTTTTTGTATTTTACTTTTATGAGTAATGATTTGTTTGTTCTTGTTTAGTGCTGGTGATGGTGTGGTTTTCATACAGTGGAATTCATAGAATGTTGCCCTAACCCCCTTTCGCCAATGTGTCATTCTCTTCTTCTTGGATCAGATTGGGCTGGGTTCTGCTTGGAGCTTTAAATTTGGCTTTGGATTTGTGGGGGAATTTTACTTGCAATTGTGGATCCTTGGGGTTCTGGGTTGCTGTTCTTTTTCTGAATGAGGTAGCTAGCTATTGAAAAAGACAGAAAATCTGAATGATTTAGGTCTTTTTCTTTCCTTGACAGAGTATGAGATTTATTGCCTGTGGTTTTCTTCTTCTAATCAGATCACTTCTTCTTGACATGGAAACTTGTTAGGCCGAATTGGTTAGGGTATATAATCTACTAGACTCATGAGATTCATGTATATTTCTCTTCACTTGGCTTTTTAATTTATGATCATTGATTGTATATTTTTTTTTACCAGTCTATTATTGATATTTTGTATCAAGGCCGAGTTAATATCCTAATTTTGTTGATATACTCATTGGTAGTAAAATATTGTTTGAGTAGATTAAGAACATTTGTAATGAGGAATTAAGCTCTTTGTAATAAAGATTCATATTTTTCTGGTACATCATAGCATTACTGAGTTACCTTTGAGGTCTTAGCCTGCCTGGTTGTTAGGACTGATCTTCTGGGTATGTTGTTATTACCTTTTGAAGTTAATAGTTGATCTGCTTTTCTCGGTCGTTACAAATTTAAAATTGATCTAATATCTTGGTCACTGCATGTTATGTTGAGGTTATGGGTATGCTCTACTTCATCTTACTTACAGTTTCTTGGTCTTGTATCATTTGTGATGATGACAGATGGGGAAGGGAGAGAGGGCTGGCTCTAAGAACAGTAGTCGGGGACATTTTTCAAAAAGAAATATGAAGTCTGATGATTCCGATGAAGACTACAGGCTAGAAGAAGAGGAACTTGATGATCAGACTGATGAGCTGGATTCGCTGGCTGGAGATGCTTCAGATGAAGAAAGCTTAGGTGGCTTTGCAGATGAGGAGGATGAAGATGAGATATTAAGAAAGGTCGTGAGATCAAAATCTCGGAAGAGATCAGTGAAGCAAATGAAAAAAGGGACCAATACAAGTTCAAAAAGGAGAAAAAGGATACCATGCGGTGAAGGTGGTGGTGACGAAGAAGAAGAGGATGACTATGACAATGATTACAAGTTTGAAGATGATGAGTTTAACCCAGATAACCTAGATTTTCTGGATGAGGAAGAAGAACGTCCTTCAAAGGAAAAAAAGAAGAAAAAAAGCAACCCAGATGATGATGAGTTCAATCCAGATGACCTAGATTTTTTGGATGAGGAAGAATTTCCATCTTCAAAGAGGAAGAACAAGAAAAAAGGCGACTCAGATGACTATGAGTTCTACCCAGATGACCAAGATTTTTTGGATGAGGAAAAAAAACTTCCATCTTTAAAGGGTAAAAACAATAAAAAAGGCAACATCGATGATGATGATGATGATGATGATGATGATGATGATGATGACTTCTGGCTAGATGACCAAGATTTTTTAGACGATGAAGAAGAACTTCCAGCTTTGAAGGGTAAAAACAAGAAAAAATGCGAAACAGATGGTGATGAGTTCAACCCAGATGATGAAGATTTTTTGGACGAGGAAGAACTTCTATCTTCAAAGGGGGTAAACAAGAAAAAAGGTGGCACAGATAATGATGAGTTCAACCCAGATGAACAAGATTTTTTGGATGAGGAAGAACAGTTTCCATCTTCAAAGGGGAAAAACAAGAAAAAAGGCGACATGGATGATGATGAGTTCAACCCAGATGAACTGGATTTTTTGGATGAGGAAGAAGGAGTTCCATCTCCAAAGAAGAAAAACAAGAAAAAAGGTTCTGTGAACAGCCGAAAAAAGAGAACTGGTAGAAAACTTTTTAAAAACCCTCAGAAAAAGAAAAGAAATGGGAGTAGTAAAACTACCCCTGGTAAAAGTAGAAAATCCAAAACCAATGTTCCATCATCAAGAGGTATATGCAAGAGAATGCCCACACGTAGAAAGAAGGCAATGCTGTCTTGTGATTCAGACTTTGTTAGCTCTGAATCAACTGACCATGAGTTTACTATATCCGAAGAAGAGCGGGAACAGGTGAGAGAAGCTACTGAAATTTGCAGGAGAGAGACTTCAAACTTAAGAAGTTCAAAGAGAGGTCAAGAAGATGCAGGTTATAATCAGCTAAGGAACTTTCCTAGAAGAAAGGGGAAAGAGAAGCTACAGGAAGTAAAGAATGATATTGCAAAGGAGGACTGTGGTATATGCTTAACAAAAGAAGGAAAAAACACAATCCGTGGGACATTAAATTGTTGCAACCACTTCTTCTGTTTCGCTTGCATTATAGAGTGGTCAAAAGTAGAAACTCGTTGTCCTCTGTGCAAACAAAGATTTATCACAATCAGTAAACCTACAAGAAGTGCTACCAGGATTGATCACAGGGATGTAGTCATAGAAGTTCCTGAGCGTGATCAGGTATATTGATACAAACCCAAAACTTAGTTTCATTAATTATAATCATTATCTTCCAGTTTTCGTTTTTTAGTTAGTTTATTAAATTTCTGATATTCCAACTTCCTAGTTTCTTGCTTTTCATATTTTCCTATCTTTTATATCACTTTCAGGGTTTGAACACATATTTTATTAGTTCACATACACAGAATCTATGAAGCAAAGATGTTCAATATATATGTATTATCCACCTAAATTAAGGCATTACTTTATATTTGTAATTTATGCAGGTCTATCAGCCTACTGAAGAGGAACTTAGGGATTATCTTGACCCATATGAAAATGTGATATGTACTGAATGCTATGAAGGTGGAGATGATGCTCTAATGTTACTATGTGATCTTTGTGATTCACCCGCACATACATACTGTGTTGGTCTTGGACGGGAGGTGCCTGAAGAAAACTGGTATTGCGAAGGTTGCAAACCTTCTGCTCTTGGATTTATATCTTCACACGTACAGGATCACACGCCTATTCAGAGACCAAATAACAGTGCCTTAAATGAACCATACACATTTGAGAATATGGCTGAAATTGACCTCAATATCACCATACCTGAAACCCCTATGAATACAGGGACTGGGTTTCTTATTTCACCAAGACAACAAACCTCAGGTGGAGGAGGTCTTCAACAAGCACCACCTCCTGTATCTGGTGTAGGTGTATCAACCTTGTCTGGAAGGCGTAGGGTCCGCCGCTTGCAGTATTATTTGTCTTAACAATAGATTACGCCACATGGGTATGAGAGTGGACCCTGCCACTCAATCACCATTTCTTGAGACCGGTGCAACAGATTTGGGAACATTATACCATCCTGAATACATGGACAGGTTGCAGGTGAACTCATTCAGCTCTTTAACAACTAGGGACAATTTTCCTGGAAGACAAAACACTGTGAGGGGGCAGTTGCTTCATGTTCCTTCTGCTGCTGGTGCCACAAATTATGGTTACATGCATGTAGGTCAGGTTGGTGGGATGAATTTGGGGCTTAATAGTGTAAGGGGTTGTGAATGGTTGGGGTCCGGGACTAGTATGTCTCCTTTATACAATGGGGATGTGGACCAAAACGCTACGAAACAGCAACTGCAATAATTCATGAACAGAAATCTGTACAGATATGGAATTTGGCAAGTGCATTATCCTTTTTCTTGTTTATTTAATGCATTGGTTCACACCTGAAATGAATATTGCTACTTGATTAGGAGGTTGAAGTTTGTTCTAATTACTTGTTTAGGATCAAAATATTCCTGGGTATGCCCTATGCTTTGGCTAGCTCTGAACGTACTGCTTATGCTTGCCTAGTTGACCTAAATCCATATATTAGAGATGAATTTCTGTATTATCTAGTAAAGGTATTGAGATAACATTCATCCGCCTCACTAATTCATTCTTATCTAAAATTTGCAGGACAGTAGACATTAGCCTGCACCATTTTGGATACAAATGGGCTTGAACACTCGAGGACAGAGGTTGCTGTCAAGCCTGTTTTCGTCCCTTTGTAAGGGTTGTATGGACATTATTTATGATTTCCGGATTCTTCATTGTTTTAGGAGTTGGGGGGCATTTTGCAGGTTGTATAGACATTATTTATCTCCGGATCCTTTTGTTTATAGTTTTGTAGGAACGATTCTAACTGATGGACACCAATAAAATTTCTTCTTTCAAAAAAAAAAAACAAGGTCAAAATTGAAATGCTCTTACATACTCTTTAACTTTTTTTACGAATTCATGTTATATTTATTGGTGCGTTGACATATGTGTGAATCCCAGGACCAGACCTTTTTTGCTTAACTTAAGACGCTTATATTTGAGGAGATTAGGCCCTGTTATATATTTGGGAAGGCTAGTTCTGTTCTAGTCTAACAAAGGATGAGTATTCTGTTTTCAATGGCCATTTGAATGTTTTTACTTTTACCTTCTTTTTTAAAAGGAGCATGCTTTCATCTTCTTATCGTCAACTTATCAGCAAAAAGTGCCATCAACAAAACACACAAAAAAGTATTGTCATCAGCAAAAACAAAAAAAAAACATCTTAATTGTTTGACATGCCAAAAGAGACCATGAGCCCCTTTATATTCTCTCGAATTTAGCATATATTGGTGAGGGAAAAGAACATAAATAATCAGTCAATTTTCCTATAGATTACAATCTTAAACACACAACATGAAGATTATACATTTATTCCTAACAGGCTTGTTTCTTTCTTCTTTTTTTTTTTTGCTTCTTTGAAAACATATTTGCATTTTCACTACAACCAAACAGGAGATCCCCGTGGCTCTCCAAGTCCACATCCATGGACAGAAGCTTGTCAGGCCTTAATACCTTCAAATTTTATTGTCAAAAATAGTGGACAACAACAGTTCATGAACGAATCCTGACCTCTTTGCTCTCTCTTTTTGATCCTTGATTGATAAAGGCGGAGACTGCATGTTCCTGACAATATTAATTAACATAGAATTAATACTTTTAAAAAGGTTGTGGGTCTTGTGGACATTAACATAAACAATACGTAGAATGAAAAAGAAAGCACAGATTGTAAGTAGAAAGTAGAAACATAATCAAGACTTTAGCAATGGTTTTCAAGTAGAGTAAATAAGCCTCAAGTTGTTGTCTTGATGTTTCTCTTTTATGGAATGCATAATATACCATATCAGATCTTTCAACAGAAGAAGATTTCATATGATGAAAAAACCCATCAATAGGTAAGCCCAATATCCCCAGTTTCACGTTTTCAGTTCAAATTGTTTTAAGGATGACAGAGGATCAATGCAACACTTACGGAAGCACATGTCAAAAATAAAGCAAAACAGAAAGATAAAGTATGAACCAATTTTCCACCACACAGATTGACCTGGTTCTCATTGAAGAAATATCTATTAGGACATGTAACAGACAGTAGAAAATCCTCTTCAATGGGAAATCCTAGCACATTATCTCATATAAACTACTTAGCAGTACACCCCGCAGGAAGTGTAAAATTCTGTCTCAGATGATTGGGATGAACAAAGCCAATAAAAGTTAAATTTTAAAGTCAAGGTCTAAAATTATTGCTAGCAAAATGCACATCTTGCTGTATCCTTTGCAGCAAAGCTTTGATAATCGCATTGGCCAATTAACAAGACTGCCTTAGAGTTCTATCTCAAAACATCTAATGTACACAGATAAATACGACAAAAATTATCTTTCACAAGAGCCCAAGTACCTGACTATCTTAAAGTAAAGTGCTTATTATTAATTTTAAACAACTTTCTTTCAAGCATGAATACAGCCTACTCTGGTTATGTATACATTAAAAACTCATATATGGCACCATCAAACATATATTATTAGCTAACATCATATGCTTACCTTTCTAATGATTTCTCATCTTTTCCTTTGTTTGGAAAGATTGTATCAGATGAAGAGTTACATTCAGAATTCACAAGCTCATCACACATTGGCAATATAAGAGATGACAGTGGATCAGGGTCTGCATTGTTTGGAGATACTATATAGGAAGAGCCCCCAAAGAGGGACTGCAAGTTTCCTTCTCGAAGCTCCTTCCTCAGCAAAGCAAGTGTGGAATGTGAGCCGCCCTTATAAGATTTCCTCTTGCGCTGCATGTAAGTTTTGGTCAAGGAAATACAAACTATAGACAGATCATCAGTATAAAGTTGAAAGCTTAATTAGACCTTTCATAATTTGCTTAATTAGACAAATGAAATCAGCTATAATAAAATCTACATTATCACCATAGCCATCATGAAAAAGGTGATATGGTGACTATCTCGAAGAAAACTAAATGAAATGTATCCATAGTTCAGCATATTTGCAGTATCCATTTCTAGAATTCTAGACATGAAATGAAAGATACAATCGAAAATAAATATGAATGTCAACAAATTAGTTAGGAAAGGATATCTTAAAAATATTTCCATGTTGAAGAGTGATATGTGCAACCATGTCAATCCCCACTTTAGTTGCACAAACTGGACATACCTGAAGATCAACAAGTGAAAATATTTAAGTAAGAAAAGCTACATATTCATGAAACTTCTCAATAAAAGAACTTAAATGATGAGAGATCAACATATCTGCTTAACCAAAATTATAAAAATAAAACAGCATAGATATATTTTTCCTTTCACGAAATGACATGTAATATCTTACTCTTGAAGAACTTATGGCTCTTCATATTAATGGAGAAAATCATCATGTTTCCTAGCTGATTCAACAATTGAGATAAATGGGCATCCAAGTAAAAATCCTAGTTAAGTGAATGATGAATGAAAGACAAGTACCCTTGGCAAAAACTCACATATCCATGAAGCTGCTCAATAAAGAAACTTAATGATGAGAGATCAACTTATCTGCTTAGCCAAAAATCCTAGTTAAGTGAATAACTGAAAGACATGAAAATTTTTGTTACAGTCCTTTATGACACATTTTACAGACTCGAGTGTTCAAGAGAGTAAAACTATTTGTTCAGTTCCCCCATCATTTTCTCTTGGCATATCCTTCATACATCTATACTTCTTTCCTTCTCATTCTCTACCCCAACCCCCACCAGCCAATCAAAAGTTAGACTACTTCACACAGGCTCAGCTTGCTGTCTTTGACTTGATCACAATAACAACTAGAGTAACATCACAAATGGAGATCATATCAGCACAAATAAAAAAACCATCTCAAGCATACTTCTCCAAAACATCTCACATATAAGGGACCGAATCCCCCCATCCCTCCCGCAATACGCAGTTCAATCATATGAAACTATCTTGTGTTACACCATCCAAAGACATTAATAATAATCCACATTCCTATACGGTACCACCAATTCACAAACTGACTAGGATAAGCTCGTACCACTTGCAATGCCTTGTAGGATAAAAAAAATTAAACAGGAGAAAATCTGTGAAGGACATAAAGAATCAAACTTTAGCAATTACCCCATTCTTCGCCTCTACAGGATGTTCGTCGTCAATGTGACAGCACAGGCCAACAATATCGAAGTACTCGCAACAAAACGGGCACGGATACTCCTCCCTTGTATCATCATCCCCATCGATTTCCTCTAACCCTAGAAGCAAATCTGAAACGACATACGAAAAAACACCCAGAATGAATCAACTCCGCACGATACGAACGAGAATGGAAAGGGGGGAAACATTTCAAATGCTTGCCTGATCGAGATTGTAGACCGGGCTGATAACGTTTGGTGAGATAAGACAGACGCCCGCTCCAATCGGCATCCATTTGTATATTTTGAAATTGATGATCGAACCTAGGGTTAGAAGAAATATGATTTCGGATTCAGAGTGAAAGGATCTTTGCAAATTGAGAGAGGATGGTGAAGTTGGGGATGAGTAGTAGGGTTGTAGAGAAGAGAGGATAGGGGTGGCGAATGGCGATGGATTGTTTTGGAGGAGATGAGCAGAGCAGTCCACAGGTGACAATATCCCTTTGGGTAGTTTGGGTGTGTACGTGCATTTTCCTTCTCATCTACGTTCGATCGCGTGGACCAATAGTCTACCAAATTTTTTACTTCGGACTCGTTTGGTTGCTAAGCAAAATTTTAGGACATAGAGTTCGATTTGAACTAATTCGAAACTTATAATATGGATTATTATGGACAATGCATTTGGTTTTTATTAGGGCTGGGCAAACCGTAACTGAAAAACCAAACCAATAAACCAATCATTTTTTTCGGTAACTGATCTATTTATCGGTGCGAATACGATTATTAATATTTTTATGGGTTACTATATATTTTATGTTTTTAGAAAGAAAACTACATATCTAATTAGTTATAGTGAATAATAGATATCTTTTAATAAACAATAAAGTAACAAATACAAGATTAAGATTCCTATTATGATATTGTATTTCTGTTTTTTAATTTCTTACTTGCAAACCCTAAATTTTACTCATTAGTTTACAAGTTGCTTCTCTACTAGTCGACTATTATTACTCAATTAACCCTTGCTTTTGATTCATACCAAAAAAAAAACCCTTGCTTTTGAAAACTCTCTCTCTCCTCTCTTGTTTTAGAGAGATGAAGAGAAAGGCTGAGAAGGCCCGTTGTGAAGGCTCCACCGAGAAGGCTCGCCGTGAAGGCTCAATTCGTTTTGCCGAGAAGGCACAATCCGTTTTTTTGTTTTGACTAGTGTTTGGGATCTCAGAAAGTTTTCAATTCATAACCCTAACTTATGGATCTGATCCTCATCTCGACCGTTTATCAAATTGATTTTGCCTTCGTATTTCTTCTTGATTGTGGAGGCAAAGCCCCATTCTTCTCGTCTGAAATTTGTGGATTCAGGCTTTGATTTCTTCCAGTCCCGGTTTTCTTTTGGTGGAATAAACCTATTCGTTCTTGTCTTCACTAATTAAGAAATAAGATGGGTTCTTTCAGATCTGAATGAAAACGAAACCATTGAACGCATTCAAAGACAAAGTCGATATCCAGATTGCTTTTGGAAGTTTGTTCAATAGAGCACCCTTCCTTGTTTCGTTGTGTAATGTTGAGTGTTGACGACCCTAATCTTCTCTGTTTGCTCCTCGCTGACTACTTTCACCGTTTATGGGTGACTACCCTACCACCGATCTTTGTGTCGTCGTTGAGCACGGCTGTTGTATATTGCGAGTTTGGTGTTGTGTTCAAGATTGGGGGTTTTTTGAGCTTGGGCTTGCCCATCAACTCTTTTGGGAGTTTTGTAGTCTTGAGGCCTTGTTGGGCTTCTGGTTCATAATTTTTTTTTTTTTTTTTTTTTTTGCTCTCGCGCCTGGTTCACCCGTACGGGCTACGTCCAGACCGGGGTACTGAATGGGATTACGGCAGACTCCTCCCAACGACATTGCGGGGAATCGAACACACGGTTCGTCCTACCAAGCGTAGCCCCAACGCCGCTACGCCAATGCACCGTTGGTGTTCATAATTTTTGTTAATATTGTGGTATGTGAACAAAGTTAGAATTTTGCTTTCTTCTTAATTGTTGGATAAGATCCAATAATCTAGAAATTCAAGTGTTGATACCTTGAACAAATTTTTTTGGATTCGCCTTGGTTTTTAAAAATTTGTTCATGTCTAGGTCTAACACGTCAGATCTCTCGGAGTTCGTTGCTTGTGTGGTGTTGATCTTTTCTGGCGCACGTGGCCTCTTTACAGCCTGTTTTGTGTGATGTTGGGCTTGGACTTTTTTTGGCCCATGTGGGTGTTTGGCTCTTGTGGGCTATCTTTTTTGGTGTATCTTTTTTTAGGTTTCTGTTTGTTGGTTTTGCATGTTAGCTCTAGCACGATTTGTACAACTTCGGGATTTGGCTCTAGGATTGGGTGTGGTTCATTGTGATGGTCTTCTAGACGTTTTCGAGGCTGTTGAAGATCCTTCATCCTGGTGGAGGCAACGCCAATAGTCCACTTCATCATATTTGTCTGCTTTTGACCCGAATGCTAAAGATGTTGATCTTTAGCCCCTCACTTCTCCCGCTACTCCTTTTGTTCTAGTGCCTTTTTTCGTCAGTTGTACTTATTTCGTGTTTTGTTTGCTTCAATTTGTTCTTGTCGGTTTTCCGACTGCCGTTTGCTCGACCTCTCGGTTTATCGGGCATGTCCGGTAAATCGAATTCTTACCTAGTCAAAAAAAATTAACCCTTGCTTTAGTCACTTAGACAATTTTTCCTTACTTGCAACCCCTAAATTTTACTCATTAGTTTACATGTTGCTACTCTACTAGTCGACTAGTGTTACTCGATTAACCCTTGCTTTAGTCACTTAGACAAATTCACCGATTTCTACCGCTAATTTTCCTTCTTTGTCACTTTCTTCTTCCCATTCTAGTTAGCTCACACATTAGTTTATTACATTTGACTTTGATTAATTTTGATTATATATGCATGTTTATTCTTATGATGAAATCAATACTATTCTAATTCGAGTATATAATTAGTTATGGGTCTTTTATGGATTGTAATATAGAAACACAATAGATTTAGTAAATTGTATAATAAAAGATCCATAATTAATTATATATTTTAATATTTGAATGATTTAAGATTAGATATTTGTTCTTATTTTGGAGTTATTATTATTTGTATTTTATTATTTGGATGTTTTGCTTTGAATCTTATGTTGAGTTTATGAACATTATATGTACAAGTGTAATTCTCGTGCCTTACATGAGATTTATATAAAATATATTTTTAAACATAAAGAATATATAGAACCCATATTTATAGAAAAATATATACTAATTAGCTGTCAAACGGGTCGGTCAGGTCGGTTTCGGGTCCTGTTATTTTGGATTCGGGTTCGGGTCGTAACGGGTCACCGGTCAAATTGGGTCGGGTCATTGCGGGTTTTTGGGCGGGCCGACCCAACAGGTTAAGAAAATGGATTTTTTACAATTATTAAAATAATTTTTATTTAAAAAATCATATTTTAATCATATTCTATTATTTTTATATATTTTAATAATAAAATATATTACAATTATCAAAATATATTATATATTCTAAAAATATAACAAATCGGGTCAACCCAATGGGTTTCGGATTTGAATCCAACGGGTTTCGGTTCTATCGGGTTCGGTTTATTTTGGATTTCGTGTTCAAATTTTTGGGTCTTAACCCTAAAATTTTCAGGCGGTTCGGGTCGGTTTTTCGGGTCTTGGCAGCTTTTGACAGTTATAATATTAACTAATAGTGTCAAAGACATATGTAGCATATGTTTCTATTATGATCACATATATATAATATAAATAGGTTGAGGATATATACACACAAATTTTTTTCCCCACACACAAGATTTGGCTCGCTTCAAGAAGCGAGTCGCTTCATACTACAAGTCATCTACGGATACCCGAGCGGATTTTTTGCCAAAGCGGCAAAATGACACGCTTCATGAAGTGTGATCCAATATGGTGCGATTTACTTGCCTAATCCAATATTTTTTTATATATAGGTTCCTCTTGTTGATAGTTTCGATTTGATAAGTAATAAGCTCAAATCAGACACCCGAGCAAAAAGTTATGAACGTTTAAAGATTGGACGCATGCAAACTATTTTCACACGTCGTTTATCTAGTATATGATTTGAGTATATTTTATCTTAATGGAATTACATGCTTATTTTGAGAATTTAAAATTATATTTTATTTTGAAAACATTTTTTTATATTTTCATCATTGATTAGTTAAATATGCCTTTTTTAAAAATATTTAACTCCCAAAAGGTTATATATATAGAATGCATATTTTAAAGAAAATTTAAAACATAACCATCATGTAAAATAGTATTTATTTTGAAATTCTAATCGAGCGATAATATTTTTAATATAAAGCTGCTAACTTTATTGTTGTTCAAGTGTATTCTTATAATATAAAATTAAATAAATAGTTATTGGTTAACGAGAAAACCGAACCAAAAATTTGGTTAACAAATCTCTGATTAACCGACATTAAAGGGTTGATTTTGGTTAATGATTTTAATTAACTGAAATAATGGTTAATCAAACTTCAGTTCACCAAAATCATGGTCAAACGGGTTTGCACACCCCTATCCGGTTATCCTTTACCATAAATCATATCTCTTATCCTAAGTCTTATCCAACGCTAAAGCCTTAGCTTAAACATAAACCCTAAATCTACCATAAACATTAAAACTTACCTAAAATCCTACCTTAATCCTTATATTAAACCCTTTACTCAAACTCTACTCTAAATCCTAAACCTTACCCAAAACCCTACACTTAAGCCATACCTTCAATTCTTTATCCAAATCCTATCCTAAACCCTAAGCCCTAAAACTATAAACGTACACTATCATAAACCCTATACCTCACTCAAATCCTACCCTAAACCCTAACCCTAACTATAAACCCTAAAACTTACCTAATATCATACCTAAAAGGCTAAAACCTTATCTTAAACACCATCATAAACCCTAATCCTTATCTAAAACCCTACCCTTAATCCTTAATTTAAATCCTACATTCAAACCCTATCTTAAATCTTATACCCAAATCTTAAACCTCACTCAAATCCAACACTAAACTATAACCCTTACTATAAATCCTAACCCTTAGCCCCAAAACCCTACCTTAAAGTCTTACCCTAACCATAAACCCTAATACTTACTATAAACCTAAACTGTACCAAAATATTATATACTAAGCCTTATCTTAAATCCTATCCCAAATAAAACATTGTGTTAAAGTAGTTTGCGTATGTCCAATCTTAAAACGTTCATAACTTTTTGCTCAGGTGTCGGATTTGAGCTTATTACCTATCAAATCGAAGCTATCGACGAGAGGAACCTATATATGTAAAAAAAATATTGGATTGGGTAAGTAAATCGCACCATATTGCATCACGCTTCATGAAGCATGTCATTTTTCCGCTTTTGCAAAAAATCCGCTCGGATATCCGATGATGGCTCGCATTATGAAGCGAGCCAAATCTTGTGCGTGGGGAAAAATTTTTTGTGTATATAGCTTTCCCTATAAATATTGATAAAATATGTTTAATTTTTATATATTTATAGTGTTAAAATCAAGATAAAAATAAGCATGTATGTTGTGTTAGAAAGGATGGTGCATGTGTTCATGTAATATACGTACATAATAATATATTAGGATAGAGAGTCACACTCGGGTGCACTGTTTTGATACAATGAAAATTGTGAGCAAATCAGGACCGTTAGATTATCCAAATGAACGATCAAGATTAGACGATATGGGTTTAGTGGAAAATAGGAAAAAAGAGACGTATCATTTATAGTGGCAACACAGGTAAATAACCTAATTTTTCTGTTTAGAGACAAAATTACCTTTCCAACAAATATAGCCCCAAAACAACGCTTACAATATTCCTAGGTTTATCAATGGATTCTTCATCGTCGTTTCACCGTCGTTATCTCTCTCCAGCCCCAATTTCATGCTCATTCTAACTCTTCCCCTCCTCTCCTTTCTCCCATCAAACGACGTGTACGAGGCTAGGGCCGACTCCTTTTGACGTCTTTTCCATTCTTCCTGAGGTAAAGGATACTTTCTTTTTTAAATGGTTTAGATTCGACCTTTGCATCTTTCTTGATGCATTTAAATCTCATTCTTCGTCTTTAATTCCACCTCAAGATGTTCTTAATTCAGATCTTTGTAATGTATTTTTAAAATATAGATTTCTAGATCTAGTATTGAATTAGAATTGTTGTTGGAATGTTGGTTGTTGAACGTTTTGAATCTAAGAAATGTGTATCTATTGAATTACAGCTTGAGGAAGAAATCTGGTGCATTGACCGTTGTATTGATTGTTCTAATGATTGTCCTAAAAAATGTATTGATTATTCTGTTGGTTCACATCTCTGTATGATGAGGTTCATTTAAGCACTATTACGGTTCATTGTTTTTTTTCATAGTAGTTATTATGTCATGATATTTGGTTCATGATAAATGTTATTTTGATTCATGGTGTGATTATGGTTCATGTCTCTTGATCCAACCGATATATGACATTACCTAACTTATTTATACTTGATATATACCAGCTTATATATACACGATATAACCATGTCACCCATAATTGACTATAACTTCTTCTCTCAGCTCCATAGTGCAACTATTATTAGGGAAGAGACTTCTTCTTTTTTGTTACTAACTCGCCATCATTTATAACTAATATGTATACTTTGTACGGGAATTACTTAAGAAAATATTAATAATATTTTTTTCAAATATATCAATCAATCACGTCAAATAATCAAATAAATACTTAATATAAGAAATGTTAAATAAATATTTGAAATCACAAAACTTTCAAGTTGTCAAATTTTTATCATTTAAAATAATAATTATTTTATTGATTATGAATTAAATTGATGAGCAAAACATGATATTCTTTATAATTATGAAAAAATAAAGGGAAATTCCGGTTGGTACCCTCGAGTTTTTTACTTTTCCGAGTGGTGCCCTAGAAAAAAACTTATTCCGAGTGGTACCCTTAAACTTTTGCAAAAGTCCGGATGGTACCCTTACTTGTAAATTTTCGTTAATTTATAACTAAATTAGTATGTTTTCTAATGAAAAAAAAAATATTTTCATATTTAATTAAATTAAAACAACATTTTAGTTTAATAAAAATTAAAAAAAATATAAATATTAAATTAAAAAAATTGTATATATACATATATTTGTAAGGTAGATTGTATGTTGTATAATTAAAATCTTTAATGTTAATTTTTTTACAATATCTACATTAAAATAAATATATTACATAATTAAAATTTATCATGTAGGTTTTATGTAATAATTTTTTATTTTAAAAAAAACTAATAGAACTTTGATAATGGTATTATCGAGTTACTTTAAAATTTTAATTTCTATCAATTTTTAAAAAAAATTCAAAATTACTATATAAAATTTACATGGAAAATGTTATATATTTATTTGAATATATAATATAAATATTATAATATTTTTGGTTTTAAATTAAAAACTTTGAATTATACAACATAAAATCTACTTGAAATGTATATATATAATAAATTTATTTTAATGTTTTTATATGATTTATTTTCATTGTTATTAAATTAAAATTTTGTTTTAAATTTATTAAATATAAAAAATATTTTTTTTTGATTAGAAAACATACTAATTTAGTTAATGAAAATTTACAAGTAAGGGCATCAACCAGACTTTTGCAAAAGTTCAGGGGTACCACTTGGAATAAGTTTTTTTCAGGACACCACTCGAAAAAATTAAATAATCATGGGTACCAACCAGAATTTCCCAAAAATAAAAAGAAAAGATTTATAAACTAATTATATATGTGGGGTTCAAGTGTTCAACCAATCAAAATATTATTAATTAAAAATTAAAAATTATAAAGTTTTAATAATTGTTGACCATATGATTGACGTGTTTAAATGTGAAGTTGACATCTCAATAAAAAACATACTAATAATAGGTTATAATAAATGTCATATAATCGAAACTTTCAAGTTCTTAGAGAACCTTCCACATTAATATTATAAGAATCTCATTTAGCATATTAATTTTTTTTAAGAATAACATTTTAAATTCACTTTCAATCATGCAAGAATTGATATTATACGAATCACATTTAACAAATTAAAATTTTAAATTCACTTTTAATCTTGAAATAAGATCATTTTTGAAAAATAAAAGTAAATAGTAAACAAATGAGTAATATTTATTACATATTTTGATATAATATTACAATTATAATAAATAAAAAATAAAGTATATAAGATGTTAACGTTTTTTTAAATATATACGCAATTTTTAGTAAAGGAAATATCATATCTTCCAAATATAAATATCGATAGAGTTATGGATTAGCAATATTACTATACATAATATAAGAAATATTAATATAATATAAGAAGGAATATTATTATAATATAAGGATTGTTAACACAAAAAAACTAAGGGCAAAAAGGTAAATAGAAAAATAAATATGCTTATGTGGAATAGTTAAGGCGATGACACATAGGCTAGAAGGATTCGACTTTAATTATAGTATATTGATTCTTCATTTTTAGGTTACCGATCTACCCTAATCTATGTATATATATAAAAGACGCAAGGAATAAGGCCACCACGTTGCGCCACCTAGGATTTTCTTACGTGTCGTTCCCACATTAAGCCACCTAGGATTTTGCCACATAGGATTTTTTATTTTGGGAATTTATATATGTTGATATTATTTTAGGATAATATAGAAATAGGATAAATTAATCTAGAAAAGATTCTATCTAAAATAAAGATGTTATCTATTGTTAAATCTTAAGTATTAATGTTAAATATTTGATATAATAATTTATTTAACTTAAAAAGATATACCTAAAATAAAATAAACTATAAAATAATTAAATATTTGACCCCACCTTATATTTAAAAAATTAGATTTTATCTATATTAATTTATCTTTTTCAATTAACTTTCTTTATATGTATTTATGTGAAATAAAAATTATAATTCGAATTTAATTAAAAATAAATAAAATTATTTTATGTTTGTCTTTTCATCTATATATGTAAAAGATTTATCTTAAATCAAAATTTGATAAAAATATTAAAATTTTTCAATATCTAGGTAATTACTTGCCCAAATTGAATTTTGATAAAAAAAATACATTATCTTTTCATTAATTTTCTTTTTAACCTGTTCATGTAAATATAAAATATTTTTTATCTTTAAAAAATTCAATCTTTACTCCTTTTTTTTTATCTTTGTTTATTTATTATCTTTTTATTTAAAATATTTTAAAGAATTGAATTTGATTAAAAAATTATAAGAATTTACATTATTTTTATTTTCTTATCTATTTTAACTTTAAAAAATTGAATTATTCTTTTTAAAATAATTTTATTCATATGTTTTCATAAATAAATTATCATTAAGCCATCAAAATCATATTGGGCTCACCTTATTGACTTTGGCTCCGTCTCACATTTTAACAATTTTAAAATTTTATGTAAACTTTTCCTAATATATATATTATTTTTATTTTTTTTACTAAATTAAAATTACATTCAATAAATAAATTAAGAATTAAATCCATGTAGTCGTGCAGGGCACGACGGGTATAACTAGTACATTATAAAGCAGAACCCAAGTCTGTTGTAAAATTTGCGCCACGTGGCATTTTTGAATAAATTAATGTGAAATTACATTTTAATAAATTTTGTAACAACTTATAGTATTCTTGCTATATATACTAAATACATAACATGTCTATATAATTTTTATGTATATAATTTTCTATCTATGGTCTATGTATTAGTTTACTACAATAGATAACATATTTATATAATTTTTATATACATAAATTCCTATGAGATGATATTTTCCATATCTATAACTATATATTAAAAGTATATCTTTTCGAGCCACCAAAACGATTCTGTCCCACTTCATATTTACAAAATTGATTTTTATTCCTAATATTTGAACTTTTTCCTATTAAATCTTCTTTAACTATTTAAATCTATCTTTAACATCAAACATATATCTATTTAGTATAATAATATCTTTTGAAAACATCCTTAGACAAATATTTAAAATTAAAGATATCAACTTTAAAATATTTTAAAATAAGTATAAATATCTTTTATCTTTTAGCATGATGTCTTTTCATGAATTTATGTATATATATATATATATATATATTTCTTTTGTAATAAAAAATTAATGATAAATACTTATAATGTTTAAAAATAATAAAAATAGGTAATAAAATATTTGATAGATATATTGAAATATTTGATAATCTATAAATTAAGATACATAGAAAGTAATAAAAATATAATATTTAATCTTATCTAATATTTACTTTATCGAGGCACAAAATGTGTTTGGCTCACCTTAAATCAAAATAAATTATTATTTTTAATTATTTTCTACAAATAAATAATTTTTATTTTTAACTTTCATGTTTTATTATATCTTATTTATTAGTTTAATTATTATTTTATTTAAAACTTATATCTTCCATATTCTAATAAATAAATCTTTTTTATTCATATATTATCTTTTATTAATGAAATATCTACGAAATATAATCATGGAAAAAGAGAAATGTACATTATTTTACCTTAATAATCTTTTTATATTCTCAATATTAAACTTAATAAATTATATTTAATTTTTTTAATTTGATTCCAAAAAATAAAAAATTTGCACATTGTACAGACAATAAAATACTTACGTACATTAAATTTTATATCATACTTTTATTTAATATCTATAAAATACCGAACCATAGTCGTACATGGTACGACGGGTATAACTAGTTGTTTTATGAATGTACTCTTGTAAGAAGATGAGTTAATATACAATTCATTTTTTGATTGCAAGTTGATGATTTTTGCCATCATGTCTGTCTTGTTTGAGATGAAGTTCTCATTTTGATGTGCATTTGTCCAAATGAATATCAGATACCGCCTTAACCACATGATTCAAAGGATTTGGTGGGCGTGCCTAATGATGCAAATTCTGTATGTTGTTGGTTGCCCTTGGTACGGAGACATCGCTATAATAAACATCATATTCATTACATATTTTGGTGATTTTGTTTGAGTTTAAATATTTGGATATCAACTTTTTTAAATGATCATGTCATTTGGTAGCCTCCTAGCTCAAATGGTAGAGCAATGTGCATGTGCAAAGAGATGTGGGTTCAAATCCCACATAGGCTAACTCTTCGTACAATTTATGTCTTTTGGCTCATACGAGTTGTTCTTTTGGTTCATTACTTTATAAAGTAAGGTTCATAATAATTCTTCTTATGAATCATAAATTTTGTTCCATGCTTTTTTGTTTATAACAATTGTTCTTATGATTCATGTCTTTTAGTTCATGCTAGTTATTATTTTCTTTCGTGATTTTTGATTCATGATACTTGTTCTTTCGGTTCATGTTTTTGTAAGCTAGGTTCATAATAATTCTTATGGTTCATGACTTTTAATTCTTAATAGTTTATCTTATAGTTCATGTCTTTTAAGTCATACTAGTTATTTTGGTTCGTGAATTTTGTTCTTTTAGTTCATGTTTTTATAAGCATAAGTTTACAATTTTTCATCTTACGATTTTTAGTTCATAAAAGTTAGACTATTGGTTCATGGCTTTATACGGTTAGGTTCATAACAATTGTTAATAAGGTTCATGAAATTTAATTCACAGAGTTTGGTTCCCATAAAACACTCCCTTAACATGAAACGGAAGGAGCATTTTGGGCCCTTGGATCAAGGAGATCTAAGGGCTGATGTTCGGTTGAAGAGGAGGGAGACGAGCAGGAACGGGATGATGATGAAGGCACAGGATATGGCGGTTGCGATTGACGGAGCGTATTTGTTGCCGACGTACGGCTTGAATCCCTTCGTCATCCCCTTGTTCGCCTTCGAGAAGTAGATCTGCGATGACAACGAGATTCGCCGGAGGTCCGGGATGAAGGTTTTTTGGAACTTTGTAGGTAGATCTCTAAACTCGGATACCAGATCGTCGTCTTCGTCGGAGTTGTAGAGCCAAGTCGGTGGCGAGAGCTTCTTCTTATTCTGATCGGGATTGCTCTTCTCCGAAGTGATCTCTTCTTCACTTTTGAAAATGCACTTTTAGAACTTTTCATTGCACTTTTAGAACTTTTCAATGCACTTTTTCAATCAGATGATTCACTTTTCTTATGCCATTTATCAATGCACTTTTCTTATGTCACAATGCACTTTTGAAACTTTTCAATGCACTTTTGAAACTTTTCAATGCACTTTTGTAATCAGATGATGCACTTTTCATATGCCATTTATCAATGCACTTTTGAAACTTTTCAATGCACTTTTTCAATCAGATGATGCACTTTTCTAATGCCATTTATCAATGCACTTTTCCTATGTCACAATGCACTTTTGAAACTTTTCAATGCACTTTTGAAACTTTTCAATGCACTTTTTCAATCAGATGGCACACTTTTATTATGACATTTATCAATGCACTTTTTCTTATGTCATAATGCACTTTTGAAACTTTTCAATGCACTTTTCACCTCAGCTTTGCTAATCTTATTTGATTGAATAGAAAAAGTCCCCCTATTTTTAGCAAACATTAGAACTTTGGTTACATATGGATCAACAGTAGCGTTGTAGCACATATAAAAATCAACATCAGTACGAAGTAAACAGACAATCACGCCAACTTTATGGAAGTTCCTGGATTGACAAACTGAGTGCGAGCGGTAACCTTGATCGAGAAGGTGAGCGATCAAAGTTGGGAGCCTATGAAATCGTCCGTCGATTGAAGTTGGGAGCCTTCGATCGAAGTTTGGAATCGTCCGTCGAGAGCTTTTGGGCAATTGGAATCCTCGCGTGCGTCCCCGTCTGGTTAGTACTGTACGATTGGTTTAGGCGATCGAAGTTGGGCTTTTTTTTTATATTTTAAGTTAAGGGTATAGAAGTTGGTTTATTTACAAAATTGCCACCTTGCTGATTTGTTTTTTTTTCTTTCAAAAACACGGGTTTAATCTGAGCCATTGGATCATGTGATCCGACGGCTGAAAACTCTCCTTCCGTTTCATGTTAAGGGTTGGTTTCATTTGAACCAAATACTTGTTATTTGTGTCATATTTTCATAAATGATATTATGTTGGTTCAATTCATTATATGGTTAAGTTCATAACAATTGTCATTAAGGTTCATGAAATTTAATCCACAATACTTGTTATTTTTGACATGTAATCTAGTACATAAATCGTATTTTGTGGGTTCATGTCTTTATATTATTAAATGCATATACTGTTCATGAAATTTAATTCACAATATTCTAGTTAATAAATGGTATGTGTTAATGATTTAGTAAGCTAGGTTCATAATTTATGAACAATTGGTTAAAAAATTGCTCTAAACACTAAGTTAATCATTTGGGCATTTTGCCGAACACATGGTGAGCGGTTATATGAGCATTGGACATTAGCATTTATTTTCAATCAAAAACTTGAAATTGTAAATCAAAACATACACAATCTTCATGTGTTTGATTAAAACCAACAAAAATCAGTCCAAAATACACAAAACATGTAAATTGTAGTACCAAGCTCCCATATTTAAAAAAACCCCAAATGTGAATTTGAAACCATACAAAAGAGATCTATATCAAAGTTCATGAAGAGAGAACACAAATTGGGATTGGGATCAACAAAAAAGTGAACCAAATTAGAAGAAGAAAGGGGCAACAATTCTAGAGAAGAATTCGTTCGAAAAGGGTGAATGAAACTCCACATTGTATAGGAAGAAGATGCCCCATGTAACTTGCGTTCTAATTGAATGGATAAAAGGCAAAAATTGTAACACCCCGAATTTCGTTGGAGCGCTACTCGACAGTAGACCTCTTCCGGGTACTACTTGGGTTGGTTTGACAACAAATTCACTCAGATCTTGCAACTCGGGCACGACGAGAAAACCAATAAAACATCCAACTTTTTTTTAAACTGAATGTAGAAAAGATGATAGTATCCTCGAATTCATAAACAAAAGATAACAATCAGACCACTCTGTAATTTCAAACCATTCTAAACCATTTCTATCCAACTAGATACAAAACAATTCAACAGACAAAATTTAATACATAATTAACGAAATCCCAACAACCCAAACCTAATGACATGTGCACCAACATCCTCTCCACCACTTCATAGAGGATCTATCACGGTTCCTCGAATGTACCTGAAACTGTACAGATATTCCCCGAAGGGTCAAACTACAATTCTAATTCAAGCTAGAAAGCGCGAGATGCATATAGAACATTTTAAAAATCCCACAGAACTCTACCAATCAACATTTACACATAAATCAAATCTTTTCAATTCATATCAACTCAACACTTAACTTTAAATAATCACACACAAAAAAACATACAAACACACAACCACACAGACACACAACTCATACAAACGACATCAAAACTATAACCAACATAGAAATACAATAGTAACACAATAATATAATTAATAGTGATGACATTAATAACGATGCCAATAAGGGTAAAAGCAATAATCATAAGAATATTACCAAAAGCACACATAACCAAAACGTTCATTCCATTAGGTCAACATCCAAGCATACTAGACCATTTAAACAAAATCCATCAACAAACATAGCAACCAAACATCCTCCTCAAAGATATGGCACCCTCCGGCCTCTATTCCATGTCGCACGGTCAGTGCGCTTAGCTATACACGTGCCCATTTCCCACATTATCCCTTCTTTCCCGTCTAAACCTCTACTAGAGCATTTGCCAAAATAATTTATTTTATTTTTAGAAGGGGGTACTTTCCAGCCACATGACCATGCCCATGGGCCTCTTCATTTCCAACGTACCCGTGATCCATGACCATGCCGGTGGAACCCAGTGCAAGCATAACGAAAAAAGTTTTAAAAATATTTTTTATAATTTCAAATACATATATAGGCACATAATATGAAATCACTCCAAACAGGGTTTACAGATTCAAATCACTCATTTAACACAAAACAGGTTGTAAGCTAAGTAAGTTGGCAAGCGAGTAACCTCAAACAACGAAAACAAACACGTAGCGGAAGAAAGTAGGCTCGAACAAGTCTCAATTTTTCAATTCAAATACAATCACAATTGCAAGAACATTCACAATTTCAAACACAATCACAATTGCAAACCCAATCACAATTTCAAACACAATCGCAATTACAATTACAAGCACAACCATTTTCACAATTACAATATCAATACATTTACTACTACAAATACAACTGCAACACATTCATAATCACAAACCCAATTACATAATACAATTACAATCCCAACTACACTCTTTATTACAGTTACAATCACAAATACAAACATTTACATTTACAAATGCAAACACAGTCATAATTCACAAGCACACTTACAGTCACACAATCAGATTTAGGATTTCATAGGTACAGATTAAAATGATTTTAAATTGAAATAATAAACAAAGGGACTAATTGCAAAACCAATTCTACACACATGACACCCAATCTAATAAGAATTGAATTAAACCGAGCAAGTCGCAGAATTACTTAACTCACGGAAGAATTATATGTACGCAAAGATCCACCAAACCAAGCCACGCGAGGCCCTGGACAACGATGACGAGAAATATTCATGAAGACGAAACTTTACACAAGAATATTTAATGAACCCAAAGCCCGGTAGCTTAATACTCTTAATAGTTTTTAACAAACTTACCCTAAGCCAAGATAGAAGGAAGGTCTGACTTAAACAACCTTAATCTACACGAAACATCGATTGACCTTAAAACACACTTAGCTTAACCACTACAACTAAACTCCAACCGCACAGATATCGATTTAAAATAATTAAGGCAACCAAAACCCGATTGTTCGCATTAACTCATACTAACCGATTGCAAGACACATATTAAAACCAACATACTTTCAAAACCGAAATTTTATATCACAAAGGGGATGTCTAACTATCAAGCCTTTGGACCGGGGTAGGACTAAGACGACAACCGAAATCAACCAGTTCAACTTGAGGGTTCTTAACCTTATATCAAGACCAACCTATGAATTATCAATTCAGTTTCACTCAAACATCATTATTATATATATATATATTCTCACTTAGGTTTGAACATAGAAAAACCAAACAAGATGAACAAAACTATAAGACTCGATTGGCAAAGTGATAAACAAATCCTATTTGAACGACCATGACACGACAAGGTCTAGTATGAAAACTGAGATTATGCAACGACCTAAACCAAACTGATGACAACTTAGCAAGAAGGAACTATTAACCAATACGGGTTAAATTACAAAGAATCCCTAACCTTTAGCTTACACAAAAATTCGATCATCAACTCCAAAGGGTCGAATTTACAACATGCTAGCAAGTATATTATGAAAACATGAGATTGCTATAATGTGATTGTGGAAGTTTAGCTTGTTGTGCTTGTAATTTATTGAAAAAGATTGGTGAACATGATGAAGAGGATAAACTTCTTCAATTCTTGATGGGACTAATGACGATTTTGATTTAGTGCGAAGTAATATCTTGTCATCAGACCCATTACCTACAATAAGCAAGGCGTTTTATTTGGTTTAGGAAGTGGAAAAACAGAAGATGATTTCAAGATCTTTGAGCAATGTTGAGGATATAAATACAATGCCGATCAATAGCTTATCTAGTAGACAACAACAGAGGTTGTATCAAGAACTTGGTACACAATAGGGAAGTATGATGTTTGTTGACACAATTGGCTCATTGAGGATTAACAAGTACTTGGCTATACATGATATATTGTTGATAACCAGATTTCAACACAATCTCATGCTTGTGACTAAGTTGCTTGATAGACATGGTCTTATTAGACAAATAGAATCTAACAAGATTCTATTTCAGGACCCTACCGCTAAAAGGATTGTTGTTGAAGGAATACGAGCTGGGGGATTATACATTGCAAAAGTTGAAGTTGAAGATATGAACAAAAATCTAAGAGGTGGCAATGAATTCAAGACAATTGTTGTAAAAGCTTGTAATGAACTAGATTCTAGTATAATACATCAAAGATTAGGACATTATTCTAAAGGGAAATTAGATCATATGTTTGTTTATATTCAATATCTTTGAATGAAGAGATATGTGAGAGTTGTATTTTGGCAAAACGATGTGAGACTACTTTTAATAGAAGTGAGTCTCTCGTTGAAACACCTTTTGATCTTGTACATATTGATATATGGGGCCCTTACAAGACTCCAACCATGGTTGGCGCTTCTTATTTCTTAACTGTGTTGGATGATTCTACTAGGTATACATGTTAAAACTCAAGTCACAAGGTAGGGAGGTGATTCAGTCTTTTTTTTTTTTTTTGCTTATGTGAAGACTCAATTTGGGAAAACAATTAAAGTCATCAAAAGTGATAATGGTTTTGAGTTCTTGCAACAAAAATGTCAGGATTTGTTTTCAACAAATGGAATCATTCATCAATGAAGCATTCCAAGGAATCCACAACAAAATGGTACAGTGGAAAGGAAGCATTGACACATAATTGAGACAACACGTTCCATGAAGATTCATGCAGGTATGGCAATTTAATTCTAGGGTGATTATGTTTTAGCAGTAGTTAGTATAATAAACGTGCCACCAAGTTTAGTTTGAAAGTGGAAGGTGTCTTATGAGATATTGTTTTAAAGGAAAGTAGACTATGACAACTTGAGAGTGCCTGGGTATTTGTGTTTTGGAAAACCAAACTTGGTCAAAAGAGATAAGTTTGGTCAAAAATCAAGAAAAGTTGTTTTTGTTGGATATCCTTGTGGACAAAAGGGGTATAGGCTTTGTTGGATATCCTTCTAGTGTTTAAAGAAAAAATTTTCCCTTTTAAGACCACTTCTTTTACCCCAATACAAAAGCCACCAAATGAACTATCTTAAACTTTGGTTAATCCAATTAATGATGATGATTTTATTCCATCTAAGAATCCTCCCAATCTTTTACTCCTACAAACAACCAAGATCCAAACACAACATATCCCATTATACAAGAGCCTCCTCAAAATCAAATTCCCATACCCATACCTAATAATTCTCCTCGGCGATCCATAAGATCTAGACAACCTCCTATAAGACTACAAGATTACATATGTCCTTCTAGGCACCCTCTTTGGTTGCTTCCACAAAAACATACCAAAACACAAACTTGATGGATTTTACTAATTTTTCCAGTGAATATACAACATCCTTTTATAATGTTTGGTCAATAATGGAACCGACCACATATTCACAAGCCGAGGAAGATCCATGTTGGTAAGAAGCTATGAAAAAGGAGATTCAAGCTCTAGAATCCAACAATACATGGGAACTCACTACATTACCAAAGGGACAAAAGGCACTGGGCTCAAAATGGGTATTCAAAGTTAAATTCAAACCAGATGGAAGTGTTGAGAGGTATAAAACACGATTAGTAGCAAAAGGTTATAATCAAAAGGAAGGGAAAGATTATAAGTATACTTTCAAACCAATTGCCAAGATTGCTATTGTAAGGGTTCTGATTGCTTTGACTACTATTTAAGAGTGGAATATTTTTCAACCGGATATTAGCAATGCTTTTTTGCATAGTTATTTGGAGGAAAAGGTGTTCATGTTACCACCAGAGGGTTATTCAAAAGCTCAACCAGGTCAGGTTTGAAAATTAATTAGGTCTCTTTTTGACTTAAAACAAGCCTCGAGATAATGGAATATAGAGCTTACAACTTTCTTGCTTCGAATGGATTATGAGCAATCCAAGCATGATTACTCATTATTTGTGAGAAAATCAGAAAATTTGATCGCTATTGCTTTGGTATATGTTGATTATTATTATTAACAAGAAATGATATTGAGTTTATTCAAGCAACCAAGCACTAAGCTTTCACTATAAAAGACTTGGATTTGGTAAGATTTTTTCTAGGAAATTAGAGGAAGTATATTCTGGATATCCTTAAAGATACACAACATTTAGATTGCAAGAGTGCATCTTTTCCTTTACCATGGGGCCTCAATCTGTTAACAGAAGATGGGAATATTTTCATAGAACCAGAAGTTAATAGAAGACTTATAGGAAGACTCTTATATCTCAACATCACTAGACTATATTTGTCATATTATGTGCATCATCTAAGTTAGTTCCTGAGTTGTCCAAGGGAGCCTCATATGCAAGTTGCATTACATGTGGTCAGATATCTTAGAGGTACTATAAACTAGGGTTTGTTTTATCCTGCTAAGACAAGTCTTATTCTCAGTTCTTATAGTGTTGCTGATTGGGGAGCGTGTAGATTCTTTGCCATATCATTATCAACTTATTTTGTCTTTCTTGGAGATTCCCTAGTGTCATGGAAAACAAAAACAAAAACAAAAACAAAAAATAGTATCAAAGTCTTCTAATGAGTCCAAGTACAAGAGCATGTCATTAACGACAAGTGAGGTAGTATGGATAAATTCTTTACTCACATTTTTTTTCATCGCAGTTTCCTTGACAATTGCTTTATCTAGTGACAACCTTGTTGCGAAACACATAGCGGCTAATCTTTTATATCATGAGCAGACAAAACACTTGACCATTGATTGTCATTATGTTTGAGGGAAAGTAAATGAAGGGTTTCTCAAGACTTCACATGCCAAGTCACAAGCTCAACTTGCTTATTTGTTGGCCAAGCCTTTGGGAGAAGTTCAACACAAATTCTTGACATTCAAGTTAGGAATGGTTGATTCTCCCCCTCAATCCGACTTGATGGGGGATATTGAGTATATTACTTGTAATAGAATATTTTACCTAATGGTGAGTGCGTGTAATACACGTGAGAGTATAAGTGAGGGTATAAAAACTTTTGTATAATGAGGTAGTTGGGTAAACAAAACATAATGAGTGAGTGAGACCTCTCTTAGAGGCATCTCACGTATGTTGTGAGGAAGATACACAATCGTAACAGAGTTTTGGTGATTCATTAAGATTGATCTTGATTGTTGTTCTTGCTAATCTGATAATCATGATTTCATAAAGCTCAAGTATGAATGGCCTAGATCCAAAGTTATGCACAAGTTTTATAATAGTATAGAAGTATAGATAGATAAATGACAGTTGTTTGCTCACAATTCTTCACCCATTAGAATTTAACTAAGCCTTCTTATAAGTCAACAACATGAATTTATTTTGTCAAAACCGCCTATTACATGGACGATGCTGTCAAACTCGTTGAGTGTAAGGGTCGAACTTTATTCTCGCCATATTACATCCAATTTAGTTTGTGATCTTTGTCATCTTAGTTCAGAAATAGTTTGACATGTTATTTTTGAATGTTCTCATGCCCGATTTCTATGGTCTGACTCAAGATTGCTCCCAAGTATACTTTCTATGCATGCCCTTGGATTGATATCATACATCATATTATTAATGTTCATAGTATCTCTGGTTTTGAGGATTTTTTGTTAGCTTCATGGGTATGTTGGAGTTCTCAGAATTTGGGGATATTCCAAGGCAAGTATAATCAGGGGCTACACCTTCTAATTGGCTTTAATAATCTGTTGCAGTCTTAAAAAGCCTCTACCTAGAGCCTTTGTGTTTCGAAACCCCAACCCTCTCCGTGTTCTTCATGGACGCCACTTGCACTGGGTTTAATTAAAATTAATTCAGATGCTTCTCTACTATGTGATGATGAGATTGGACTAGGTGTGGTCATCTGAGACTCTAATGGGGTTATAGTACTACTATAACCGTTCAAAGATGTTCGCAATTGTTGCCAGTTGAAATTGCAGAAGCTTTGGGATTTCGAATTTAGTTGGCTCGTTCATTAGGCTTCAGTTCTATTGTGTTCGAATCCGACTCTTTCATTTTAGTGTTAGGAATAGATAATAATGTTCCTAATTTATTTTATTTCGGGTCTTTATTTGATAATATTAGATTGTTTTTAGCCTCTTTCATACCTAGTACTTGTATGTATGTAAGTAGGCATTATAATGTTGTTGTTGACTTTGTATTTCATTTATGATCTAATATAGCATTATAGGTCATGAACAAGTTTTTGGCTCTAATTCTCCTCCTGGTATCTTAACTTCGGTGGAATTAGACCTTTAATAATAAAACAATATTTTTCTCTTTAAAAAAACTAAAAAGCTTTCTTAATTTCAATTTAGGTGTTTTTTTGAAGTGATAGTTAGTTTTATATGTGTTTATTCACGGTAAAATAAAATGTGAGAATGCCAAAAAAGTTCTGACCAAGGATCAATCAGACATCAAACTCAAACCGTTTCTTAGTCCCCAACGGCAATCATCCACCTCCCCCATTGCCGTTGCTTCGCCGGCGAATTCTCCAATTCTCTCTTTCTATCTTTTCTCCCTGTCCATTTGACACTATAGCATACAAACATTCAAGGATCGCCCTCAGATCTGCGGGATCGGTTACAAATCGCAGTCTATTATTCCAAAGGTGAATGTTGAAAATTTTTTAATCGGATTACATTTTCGCCGAATCGCTTTGGTGGTTCCTAGTGGAGATCCACATTGATTTAATTTGATATATCACGCTAGATTTTTTTTCTGTCCTCGATCCTCTCTTTTTTCTCGGTTCATTTGGGAAGGCGAGAAAGAAAAAGGCGTTCTGCATTGTTCAGATCTGCAATGCATAATCGTGAGCATTGAATTTTGATTTGGAGGTTGGAGGTGGTATTTTGGTTTGCAATGGCGACGAGGAACAGGACGATTTTGTTCAGGAAGTATCGAGATTCGCTGAAGAGCGTGCGTGCTCCAACGAGCTCGGCCCAAAATGGTGGTATTGAATTGGTAGGGAGCTCACTCCTGAATCATAATAGCAAATATACTCCGCTCAGTACAGAAGATCCTGCTAACTCCAGGTGTGTAAGAAACTCTGGCTTTATTACTGAACCTTTTTCTTCTATTCTAGACTTGCAAAGCAGGGTTGTTTTAATTGATTATTTGATTGAGATAGAGTTAGTCTTTGATGGGATTAGCATCAGTAGAAGGTAGTATGTTTTTTTCTTCCCATGTGCTGAAACCATGGAGCTTGTTTGATCAATCAAAGGTTCTGGTTATTTAGATTGTGAAGTTACCAATTTAAAAGCTTGACTTGAAACTTTATTGGGCGAAATTGTAGATTGATGGTAATTGTCATTTGAGATAGTATGGTACTTCAAAGATTAGTGGTTTCCCTTCCTTCCCAGGACTTCGCAGGAGTCGTCAGTGTTTTTCTTGTCATATTTATGTGTTCATCTTACAGAATTAAGCCGAAACAGCACAACCTATCTAATTTATGCTGACAATTTTTTTCAACTCTTTCAAGAGAAGGATATCAGCAGAAATTCAGAGAAATTACTGTAAAAGACACCTGCAGCTTCTGAAAGAGTATCGAAGTCTAGTTCTTTGTACAGATTAATATTTTTGCTTCAAATCCGTGGTGCTAGAGCTCTCATGTTTTATGACTGCATATAGGCTCAAAGGTATAGGTTACCATGTCAATAATGAACTGTAATTTTGCAGATTACACAAACAAGAATCAAATATGTGAGAGTTTTTAGAGGTCGGTCTTGTGTCACTTGACTAATAATGAATTTTAGTGTTAGCTACTCAAATGAATATGTTGATGTAAATTTGATTAAGAGTCATTCTCCCTTATCCAACTGCATGTCTATGTTTTTGAAACTTGTGTAATTCCTGGCTGCATGACATTAAATAGTTTGTAGTAGACATAATTGGTATCATGACTGCTGAAGCTTTATTGCCTATCTGCTTCCATTCTGCCTCCTTTACATCACCTCATGTTATATCTCTGGGCTGGACTTACATCACTGAGCAAAAGCAAGTGTTGGCTGGCCGATGCCTTTAACACAAACCTGGCCTTTTAGGTTCACTAACTTGGTTTTCTTTGTAAAATGGATGATCTCTTAGGTACAAAAGATATTATTTATTCCTTTTTCAACTCCAACTTGGATATGATGGGAATAGATTTTCCTCTAGGAGTGGAAAGATCATAGAGACTATTATGCTCCTGTAATCTCAACCAGCTTGCAACAGGAAATATAGTGTATAAATGTGCTTAATTTGGAACCTAGATACTAGTATATACAGATAGGGAAGCCTTTACTGCTTAGTATCTCTTTTCGCCAAGAAGTCAAAACTCTCATCACAAAAGGAGAATCTTCTTTTCTGTGCTGATTATTTTTCTATCCTATATTTAAGTCTCATATTAAGCTTTCTTTTTCTTTTTCTTTGCTGCAGCAGAGGGGCAGTTGCAGTGGGTTTGCCACCAGCTTGGGTAGATGTATCTGAAGATGTTGCATCGAATGTGCAGCGTGCAAAAGTAAAGATGGCTGAGTTGTCGAAGGCTCATGCAAAGGCATTGATGCCTTCATTTGGAGATGGTAAGGAAGATCAACACAGAATTGAGACTCTTACACATGAGATTACTGACCTATTGAAGAAATCTGAAAAGAGATTGCTGAGACTCTCCGCTGATGGACCTTCTGAGGACTCGAATATCAGAAAAAATGTGCAGGTTAGACATATATTTTTCCGATTTCTTATAAGTTCACTCCTCTCTTTGGATATGTATGTATTCACTTTGAGGGAATCCTTATAATTTTAAGCCACATGTCATCCATGGCTGATTATGGGTGCTTCTATTTTACAGCGCTTTCTCGCCACTGACCTTCAAAGTCTATCATTGGAGCTACGCAAGAAGCAATCTGCTTATTTAAAGCGTCTTCAACTACTAAAAGAGGTAGGCAGTTACACTCTTACAGATGCTTTAGTATATGCATGCATTCCAACAATTTGAATATTGTTGTCAGCATGGTTTTCTTCAGTTAAAGATTTCGTATGTGCACAAAATTAGTTAGATATCAAATGTTGATGGTGATTGTATGATGAACTTACTGGCTTTTGGTGCAGGGTCAAGATGGTGATGACTTGGAAATGAAGTTAGGTGGAAATAAGTCTAAACTAGAAGACGATGATGACCTGGATGAGTTGGTAGGAACTGCTGAAATTTATCTTTATGGCTAAATTTGAATCTCATATAATGTTGTGAATAAAATATCAGGTGTTTAACGAGCGTCAGATGGCCAATTTGAAGAACAATGATTCACTCACACTTGAAAGGGATCGAGAGATCCAACAGGTAAGTACACGTGCTACAATCACAGCCTAACTCAGAAGCATGTTACAAACTCCCTGATTTTCTCTCGTCTTAATGTGTATAGGTTGTGGCATCAGTCAATGAGCTAGTCCAAATAATGAAAGATTTGTCAGTATTAGTCATAGACCAGGTCAGTAGCAATGCACTCTCTTTCACAATTCCCAAACCCATATTTGAAATTTGATCATTTCTCCCGTCTGCACACAGGGAACAATAGTAGACAGGATAGACTACAACATCCAAAATGTGGCAGCAACAGTTGAAGAAGGCTTCAAGCAGTTGCAGAAGGTAAGCTTTCTTTCCTCTTAAGCTTATAAAAAAAAATTTATTTTATCATCTTCCCTAATCTTGAATTTGCAGGCTGAAAGAAATCAAAAACATGGCGGCATGGTGAAATGTGCCACAATCCTCGTAATCATGTGCTTTGTAATGTTGGCCCTCCTCGTCTTAAAGGAGATAATTTTCTAGATCTTCCAAGGATAACAAAGCTATGGACGTCTTCTTGCAATTTAGAAGTCGCTGCGAGCTTGTGATGACGTGGTCTCTGCAAGTTACCCATATAAAATCTCTGATGCTTTACATGATACACATTCGGTGCTGCCTGCTTCAATTGCCTACTTCTGTTGATTGTTCCTCCATTTACCTTTTGAGCTCGTAGAAGGTCAGGGAAGGAATATGTTTCCTTCTCACCAAAACGGTAGCTGAAGATTTTACACAAGGCAAATCTTAGACAAGCTTGTAAGTTGAGCATTGGAAGAGAATATCTTTGGCCTGGAGATTTTGTACTCGTTTATTAGTGCCAAAACGGAAATCTACAGAACAAGATTCTTCTGTACAAGTATTTTTTTTTTCAGACCAGTCAATACAACCCATTCATTGAAATGTGTGGAATTTTCTTTTCAAACTGATTCTTGGCAAGTCTTGTTTTAAGAAGTTGGCAAATATCTAATGCCTTTTTTTTTAATGAAAAGCCACTTGGTGCAGTGATCACATATAATTGGGTTTCCAGTTCAAGACACTAATCACATATAACTGGGCTTACCAGCGGTCAGCTTAATTGAATGGTGTAATAATACTCGGACATTAAAATATAATTGGGCTAGTGTGTTTACACATTACAATAAAGTTTTTACTTTCCAAAATAAAATTAAAATTTGGGTGAAGAATGAAAGATATTTCATATACTGGTTGGATTTCTTTGGCTTTAGTACAGCAATGGCCGCAAAAAAAAACTTGTACAGCCAATATTAGTGTACTGGTGCAATGAAGGGTAGGCCTTACATGTTACAACATTGGGCCAAGCATAAATTAGCAGAGCAAAGGTAAGAAGAAGGGAGCAGCAACACTGGTAACTATCTAACTCGTTTTCTTCTTCTTCTTGGACGAATTGCCCACATCGGATGCTTTGAAACACCTCTCCATAAGCTGAGAAACAGGTAGCTTGAGATCGAACGTTAGCTTTTGAAAAATCAATGCCAAGGAGTGCACATCTGACATGGCTCTGTGAGCTGAACCAACCAGCTGCACTCCATAATGCTTTCTAAGGGCTTCCAAGGATACACTCACTCTTGCTCCTGTCAATAGACACAGTTTTGTACCCAAGTAAGAGGGAGAAGATATCAAGTGATAATAGTTAAAGGATTTTTCCAACTTTAAACTCTTATATGTGCCCATGGGCGCACATTAGCCGAATTGATAATTAAACGGAGAAATGTGGTGAAATGAGGGACATACCGTCAGGAGATTTCCTCACTTCACGGGCAAGAGGAAGCGTGTCTAAGAAAAGCCAGTTTGAGGGGATTTCATAGGAACAGCGATTGAACTCATTGATTAAGAAGGGGACGTCGAAACATCGACCGTTGTGAGCAACAAGCACAACGTACCCCCCTGGGGTTTGGCGGCTTTTGATGTACTGGAGTAAGATTGGAATGAGCTCCTCCATCCTGCATTAAAGCACATGGCTGTAAAATTTTGCTGCCTCTTAGCAAATGAAATTGCACTTTTCTTACATACATGACAATTGTACTTTTCTTACACTACTCTCATCCTTGATTTTTCAGTAAGTTATACATGTTCATTTCTACACAATGAAACAAAAGAACTAGGACTGGGAGCAGATGAGTATAGCAACTTAGATCTGAAATTAGCCATTACACCAAATATCCATGTTACATTGTCCAGTTTTCATTAGTTTTTATGCATGGATGTCATTTCACCCTTGACCAAGAAAGTAGCTAAGCCATGCCCAAATAAACCATCCTTGTCATCTCTAGTAACTATGCAGGAAATAAAAATAATAGTAACTTGTTACCAATGATTCTTTGAGGGGCAAAAATAAATGTAACTTAAAAACAGGTCGGTAGTAATAACAAATTAGCAAAAAAAGTTCCATAAGCCGTAAAGCATTATGGGAACACGCAGTTCCACGGTCTATGGATAAGTCAACATGGTTTCATCAAAGAACAGCAGTAGGAGAAGCCAAATTTTTTATTTAAGGAGTACCTTGGCACATCAGGTCGATTAACCATGTTGGTTGTTATGCCATGGATATTTGCATTTGTGATAAAACACTGCGGATTTACCAGAGTCTGGAAAGTACTATTCTGGCCTCCTTTTAGATCCTGGAGGGCAATCTCAATGATCCTTCCCACTTCTCTGCTCAAACCAGAAGTCTCAATGTCCATCACAATGAAGGTGACGAGCCTGGCTAAGTCTTTATTTTCAGCAATCTTTAGTTGAATATCAGAGTATTGAATCTGCTGCACTGCTTTGCTCTCTACCCTGTTTACATTTATATTGGTGCTTGCACCGATCTCTTCTGAGATTCCAGGTCTAATGCTCGGTTTACCACCCAATATGGTTTCTTCACTCTCTATCTTGGTGGTCATTGGACGCCTGGTCCATCTTCTGTTGTTTCCTCCTATCCCGTAAACCCTATAATCTATATGCCTTGAGGAATAAATGCTTTTACATGTCCTACTTCCACTAAAAGTTTCCACACAAATATTTGCCAAAGTAACAAATCTACGTCTTGGAACCTGAAGAAACGAAAAACACATTGACGCAGTCTTCATCGGAGCTCAGGGGTGGAATTAGGGGATACTCAGACAGGGAAATGATGATGTGTAGCAAGTTTCGACAGCTTGAACCTGATAAAAGTTTTAAGAGAATGGGGGAAGATAAGCTCTGAGTTCAAGTGTTAGGAGATTCATAGTAAAATAGATGTTTTATTGCATAACAGAAAAAGGAAATTCCATGTGTAAGAATACCCTTAAATGTAATATGATAAGCAAATCTGAATGAACATATAAGAAACTAATGCAGAAATGTTCAAATATTTTTTCAGAAGTCAAAACGATGAGAAATTAGAGTGTCTAGCGATAATACTTAACAGTATGTATCCTGAGAGGGAAACAGATCTCATCAGCTGTAAACTAAACTGATGAAAAAACATCATAACAACAGTTCAATTGATGATGGTAATTGTAAAAATGAAGCACCCAAACAGTCGGTTCACCCAGGACATAAACAGATGTCAATCAACAAAGAAATTATTGAAAGACCAGTTTAATCAATCAAAATGATCAGGGGGATTGTGCGATATCATTAGAAAGTTATCTCTCCAGATTTATGCTTTTAATTCTACAACATTCAACAATTAAGGTATCTTTAGTTACAACCAGAAAAAAAAAAAAAAAGAAGAAGAAAAAGTACAAATCCTAGAAGAACCATTCGAAGCGTATTGAAATCAAAAGGCATAACATCTCAATAAAGTCTTCACACGCATTCTAAATTTCTAATCCAACCAATGCAAAAGTGAGGAAGGATTTGCAGAAAGCCAATGAAGTCGGGGAGATTGCCATTTGCACCAGGAATTACAAGATCTCATCTCACCAATTTATGATTTCATAAAAAGCTAGAGAAATGGACAAGGAAAAAGGCGCAGGCATTATCCAATTCGAGCGAAGATGGTAAGCAAACAGCGCAAGTAATTTTGTTTCTCCAATGATGTAAACATTAAAAGCTACGCATCTCCCACTCAAAACAAAACCTTTCTAATCTCCGAATTCCCGATTCGCCTACAAAACTCAAAATGCGAGGCGCAAAATCGGCAGATTGAAAAGCGACGCAAATGGAATTGCAGTCGCAGGCCTATCCCACACAACTCCACGAATCGAAGCATTCAATCAACAATCACAAACAATTAGTACAGAAACAAAAGATATTGCGATACTGGAGCAATAAATGGAGCGAGCGAGAGAAGGAAGACTTGCCTTGAAGAAGATGGCGGAGAGAAGAAGCATCAGCTTGAAACGTCAAATGAAGCGCTTAAACAATACTTTGTTTAATTTATAGATGGAGAGAGAGAGAGAGAGGAGAACGGTAAGCGCACGAAACGAAAGAGGAAGACATGTGCGCTAGAGACGGGGGAGTGAGGAAGAAGGTGGATTAACCATTAACCCCCGAACGGAAGGGAAACCCGGGGGAGCGGAATACCACCATATATATTAGCTGGTTTAATTTGCAAATTTTGGAAAATTATGGGTGCCAAGTCTTAATTCCTGTAATTTCTGGGTGCTACAGGTTTGTAATGCCATGAAAAATGACGGGTCATTATATAATAATACTACTAGGATATGGAATGAAATTATCAAGAGTTGGGTTGCCCGGGTAGAAATTGAAAGAGAACTTTGGGCATTACAAAATTCATAAAAAGATCATCAATCTAATACTAAAGTAGTAGAAAATAGAAAGCCGGAAATGGGAACTGGGATCACGTGATGAGCCCGTTTCTTTCGGATCCAATCTTTCCAAGTAGTTCTTTTCTTGAACGTCTGTTCTTCCACATCTGCTGCTACCTCACATGATATATTATCATGCACAATTCTTTATGCTGACTAAGTAGACTATGGCTTCTCAAAAAAAAAAAAAAAAGACTAACTAGACTATGGTTTCAATTAATTGAAAGCCAATAACATTTATTTTACGTATTTGTCTCTTTTCCACTAACAAAATCACTTTTTTTTTTGTCTAAAGAGATTCTCCACCCCCTTGGTGAAATTTTTACTAAAATTTTTTACTAACTAGCTGCCAACGTGTTTTTTAGAAGAAGATATGGAAAATTCCAGTTTTGCCAAGAATCGAAACTTCATTTGGAGGGTGGCAAAGGAGATTTTGCCATGCAAAGAGCATTTGCATGCAAGCAAGGTTACCTCAGATCCATCTTGTGCTTTCTGTGGCAAGCAGGAATCACCAATTCATGCACTACTGGGCTGCAATTTACCAAGAGCAGTTTGGAAACATTTCAGGGGTATGGAGGCTGCTGGTACTACAGGACTGGTATTCTTTGTGGGCTGGGTTGATAGAATTTTTCATTTGTAAGACGATTCAAATATTGTTTTGTGGGCAATCTGGTGCTGGGAACTTTGGAATGCTCGAAATGCCTGCTTATTTTCTTCGACTTTTACCACGACAAAGGAGATTATTGACAAAGCTCTCAGTTTGGCGGCAGAGTACTCAGCTCACCCTCCTGAAAACTCAGTTGATAAGTAGTCAAAGGATGTACTTTGGACCAAACCAACTTCTAGAGTGATCAAAATTAATTGTGATGTTTCGGTTGTGGGTGGAGATTGTGGAATTGGAGTGATAGGAAGGGTTCATACAAAGGTTAATATACTATGTCGACAGTTGGGTTCATGTATTATGTTGGAATGTTTATATATTATCTTTTAAGGTTCATACTTATCCATTTGATAAATGTTCATGTTTTTGGATCTATTGTTGCCTCTCATGCTATTGATTTTTTGGGTGCTTTTCTCTATTGATTGTTGTTCTACTTTTTCATAATTACTTATTTTTTTGTGTTGCTTTGTAATGTTTGCTTGTATTTTTATTGTTGCTTTATGCTAGCATATGCTCCTTTTTTATGTTGTCCGCTTTTTGTTCATTACTCTTTTTAAGTGCACTTTCTATTGACTCATTTATAAATTGATAGTTGTTGCTAAACTCCTTTATGTGATTTTTTTATCGCTAATTGGATCTTGTTTCGTGCCTTATCTCTAGTTACTTTGTTTCACGAGCATTTTTCTATGAGCTTTCACTACTTTCTTTAGGAAAGATACAAGTTTGTAGTATGTTTTGCTCTTTGTTACCCATAACCAAATAATTGATTTGTGATAGTCTATTAGCTCAAATAGTAGAGCAATGTGTTGATACACATAATGTGGGTTCGAATCCCTCATAAACTACATATTATACGTGTGATATTTCAATCAAAGGCGAGTTTCTTGTATCATGTTCAAGTTCATATACTCCATCTGTCCCCATTTATTTGTCATGTTTCCTTTTCGGACGTCTCCTTTTGTTTGTCCACTTTTCTTTTATATCTATACTTTTCTTACAATATTACCCCTACCTAATATCATCTTTTACCCACTATCCCAATTACCAATACTACTTTACACCTTTTATCCCTATAAAATTACAAACATACCTCCAATCAATCTCACCTTTTACCCACTTTCCTAATTACCAATACTACTTTACACCTTCCTTAATAACCACAAAAACCGTCCTTTAGGACAAACAAAAGGGAACGGAGGGGGTATATCACATTATTGTTCACATATTGTACTTATATATTCACATATTGACTATGTATGTATGTTCACATAATGATATATTTTCGAACAAGATCCTTATATTTTACAAAGTCATCTACTAGCAATCAAGCCTTAACCTACAGTTTCTTAGTCTTGACTTTCATAGAGGTTTAAATTCCTAAATTTACCTCATTCAAAATCTCATTGAGAACGTCGCTTAGTTTCTTTGTTTCCTCCCTTGCTATAGTCTAAGAACTCAATACATGTTTTAATTTGTGGGTTTTGTGTCAGATTTATGAAGTTGCACAACCATGTTTTCATGTTCATAAATATATTATTACCTTACATTCACATATTTAATGTGTATGTTCACATATTGTGTATATTAATCTAAAGTTCACATATTGAATATTGATTGTGTATGTTCACATATTTTCAAACAAGGTCCTTATATTTTATGAAGTCAATTACTAGTCTAAGCCTTAAGCTGTAATTTCTTAGCATTGGCCTTCATTCAAGCCTTAGTTTAAAAATGAATATCTTCTTGTAATGCGCTAAGTCACATTTCTAGTGTATCTTTGATATCCTCCAAGCAATCGAGAACAAAATACATCGATATGCCTTGAGAAAGCAAAACTCAATAATGAAACTTAAATCGGACTACTCAAAATTGATGTCATCAACACTATGCACACTATATCCATGAAACAATTCACCTCTCACATCAACTTAGGTTGATGAAGAACCTACAATAAAGGGAATAATTTGAGAATAATCAACGAAAAAGGTTCACACAAAAATGTATGAGAACCGATATACTTTAAAATTAAGTTTCAACTTGATCATGTATAATAGTAGTAGTTATCTACTCTTGGAAGCTCGAATTAGATGAAGATTGATTATTTTGAGACTTTGCTTCTTGCAAACTCAATGAATACTCGAAGACATTAAGAAGATTATAGCTTTACATACTTAAATGCTTGCAAATCATGAATATATGCATCAAACCTGATGCATTCAATCTTTTCTTTAGAATTTTAAGAGGCTCTTGACTCTTAGGACTTTCATCGAACAACTTGTGTGCATCTCATAACTCATACATCACAACATCATAGAATTCGAAAAAAAAATAATAACTATGGGAGAGTATACAATGACAAACAACATGAAAACAATGATTAATTGAAATTTGCTATTGATTGCAACTCATATATATGCCGATTCGAATCTAAAGGTGAAATCCATTCAAAAAAATAAGAGTGAAAAATAACCTTCGAAAAAATAAAAAAAAGTACCTACACTTGAATCCATTAAGAAGGAAAAACAAAGAAAAAATGATTTCAATATTCAAATAGGAAGAAACCGGACATAAAAATTGGATGGAAAAAAAAATTCATTGCAATTGCCATAGCCATGGGCCCCATGGCTGGGGGAGTTGCAGAAGAATAGTTGATGGACAAAAAGACAAAAATGCCCTTAGAGGTAAAAATATAAAAAAGAAACGAGTGAGCATCTAAACCGTCCAATTCATTAGATCCAAAGACCACCAAACATTTTTAGTTTCACGATAATGCTCATTTCCATATGATTCAACTTGAGTTTTATTTGAGTTTAGTTAAAGGCATTAGACTATATTTGTAATGGCATTGATGTGTTTGGATTTTGGCTATGTAATGTACTCAATATAACTTATTTATTATGAACTTATGCTCAATTTATGAGTGTATTTTTGAAATTTCAGCATCTTTCAAAAAAAATCAACATCTTTTAAAAAAATTCAGCATCTTTTAAAACACCGAAAAAAAAACATCGACCCGACGGGTTTCGGGTTAGTCGGATCGGGTGGAATCGGCGGGTGAAAAAAGCGGCTCGGTGGGCGGTTTGTACCCGTCGGGTCGGGTGGTGGAAGTACTCCACCCGCACCCGACCCGATCCATTGCCAAGCCTAGCCCATGGCTGGGGGAGTTGGAGAAGAAGATTTGATGGACAAAAAGACAAAAATGCCTTTAGGGGTAAAAAAACAAAAAAAAACGAGTGAGCATCTGAACCGTCCAATCCATTAGATCCAAAGGCCACCAAACATTTTTAGTTTAAATGTTTCACAATAACGCTCATTTCCATATGATTCAAATCGAGTTTAAATTAGAATAATATTTTAGTTTATTTGGCTATTTTTTACTAGTTTGGTCATATATAACTTGGTTATATACAAATTGTAATTGGATAAATTTAATAAAAATTAAGAACATCATTTATTTTAGGAAAAATTGCTCCAAATATCCCAATCTTTCACTCGGTTGCGCACTCTACCCCGACCTTTTCAAATTTCACAAAATATTCTATACTTTGGGGATAGTTGCACACTCTACCCTCAAAGTGTCCATACTTTGAGTAAAATTATGATTTAACCCCTCACTTTTTCGTTTTGTAACAAAAATGTTCAATCTATGTACGAACAAATTTTTTTATTTATAATATAGCCTTATAGGTTTAATTTTCTCACTTATTAAAAATAATATAATAATTTTTTTTATTTATCTAATATAAATATCACCTTTATAATAACCACATAAATTATTAAACCATAACTTTTACTTTACAAAGTAGTTTATCTTAATACTCTTTCCATTATTATTTTAAAAAAAATTCAACACAAGTAAAAAAGATTTCATAACCTTTTTATAAAACTTATATTATATTTTCTCATCTTTATAATTAACCACATAAATAATAAATCCATAAATTTTACTTTACAAAAGTATCTCATCTTAATACTTTTTCCATTATTATTTTCGAACTAAATTTAGACACTAGAAAAAAATTCATAACCTTTTTTTATATAAAAGTTTAAAAACTTATGTTCTACCTTGTCCAACTTATATTCTAGCTTGTTTATTTAAACACAATGACACAAACTAATTAAATAAAAAAATAAAAATAAAATCCAAATTTCCTTTTTTTAAGGAAAAACTAAAAACTCAATTATTTAAAAAAAGAAACCCGAACAAGGCATTAGAAAATATTCATAATTACTTTTTTTTTTATTTTCGACAAATAAAAGTTGGACTCGATGATTATGTAATAACTCAAAGTTTTCAAACTTTTAAAAAATAAGTTTATGAAAATTCTTATTAATTTTTGTCTATAATTATTTCAAAAATAATATTGAACAAAAAATATTAAGATGAACTCATGTTATTATGTGGTTAATTATGTAGTATACATTTTATATTAGCCAAATACTAAAAGTAATGACATTATTTTCATGTAAATGAGAAAAGTAAATCTATAAAGCTATGTTATTACTTTGGACCTTACCCAAAATATTATTAACCTTAACCAAAAATATTGTTACATAAAGGAAATTGATTATTTTAAATTAATTTCCACTAAAATTGATTTAGAACAAAAAGAGATCTAAAATGAGTATTTTGTAATGTTTTATTCCTTATAAGGACAAGATCTATAAGTTTTAAAAATTATTTGTACACGAGTTGGGTATTTTTGACACAAAATGAAAAGGTGAGGAGTCAATCTACAAATTTATCCAAAATGGGGACACTTCGAGGGTAGAGCGCACAACTTTTCCCGAAGTATAAGATATTTTGTGAAATTCGAAAAGGTCGGGGTAGAATGTGCAACTGAATGAAAGGTTGGGATATTTAGAACAATTTTTCCTTTATTTTATGTGATAAATTTTGTAACTAAAAACTAGAATTATCTAATAGAAACTAAGCTAACAAATTTTGCAATTTGAAATTAAAATAAATACTTGACTTGTTAAAAGATTCCTAGCATAATTTAGGATATACCTTCCAAATCCAATTGACGTCTCCCAAGTTCATATACTCGAATATTTTCTACCATTAAAAAAAATCGGATGATGAATACACCCAAAACAGAAAACCGAATTCCAAATATTCCAAATCAAAATCAATAGTCCGGATGAAAAAAATATGTACTGTATGTGAAAATTATTGAGCCACGCAATATCCGACTTATATTTCTTTTTTTTGGTAAAAAAACGGGCAAGCCCTGCGTTTTATTAATAAAAGCAACTAGTTTTTCCTAGGCGGGATTACATAATCAGCGATAATCAAATCCATTACATAACTAGGAAGGGACAAGAAAGGTGAATGCCCAGCTACACTTCCAAGCGCTGTCCCGGAAGAGACCACCCCCCAGCAATCCCGGGGTTGCCTTTGGACACAGCATCGACATTCAAAGTCACCCAACCAGTAGGCGGAGGGCTCCAGGAATATGACGATGTGATTGGATTTTCCGGACCTTTATTCGAGGTCAACTGATGAATTGAACTAGAAAGATAGGCTTTAGCTTGCATCGTAACAACCCGAGTGAGCCTGTTACTTGTATCAATGCCTTCAAAACTGAGGGAGTTACGACACTTCCAAACATACCAGATCATGGTGGCGAAAGTTGTGCTCCAATCGTCGCATTTCTGAATGTTTTGATAAATCCATTCAACCATATCGGTGCATGAGAAGAACCAACCAGGTGTGCTGTTGCCAGTAATAGCAAGCCAAGCATCACGGATAATGCTGCAGTCCCGCAAAAGATGGAACAGAGTCTCGTCAGCAGGGCATCTTGGGCATTTGGCAGAGCTAGACAAATGGTGTCGGACCCTGGTTGAATTACATAGAACTGAATCATGCGCAGACAACTAAAGGAAATGCCTAATACGCTATTGAGTAGGCGTTCTCCAAATTGCCTTCCATACCGGATTAGCTAAACTATGAACTGTTGTGCGCAAAAGGGTCATAGCTGACTGAGTAGTGAACCTGCCCGAAGCTGTAGGAGTCCAATAAAAACGATCAATTGCATCCAAATCTTCCACAAAGGTCACGGCTTGAAGCTGGTGCAAAATATTTGTGGGGAGAGTAGCAGATAGACGGTGAAAGTCCCATCCATTCAAAGTCCAGTATTCGTTGATTGTGCAGGCCATGGATACATCATCAATGGGTTGCACAGCAAACTCACAGAGAGGCCTGTCAATGAGCCATGAGTGTTGCCAAAAGAAAGTAGTCCTTCCGTTACCAACCGCCATAGCTAACCCCTGATTAAGTGTGTGAGAACCGTGTATAATTCCCTTCCGCATGTGCGAAGATCTCGGACGAGATTGAAACATGTCAATATCAAGTCTTCCGGCACAATATTTACCACGAATCACCCTACTCCAAATTGAACTCGGGTTGTTCAGCAAGTGCCATCCGAGCTTAGCAAGGAGAGCGGCATTAGATTCACGCATGGAACGTAAGCCGAGGCCCCCAGCAACTTTCGGTTGAGTAATTGTGTCCCAAGAAACAAGATGGATTTTGCATTTCTCCGCTGTGGAACCCCATACAAAGTTTCGTATGATTTGATCCACATCATCACAAATAGCTCTAGGAACCAAAGTGGATTGCATGATGTACACTGGAAGGCTCGACAAAAATGATCCTGCCAATGTGACACGACCCGCTGCAGACAGTGTCTTGGCTTGCCAGCCTCTAAGGCGAGTTGTCACTTTATTAAGTAAAAAGGAGTACCTCTCATTAGACATACGACCGCAGGAGAGCGGCACTCCTAAATACATCTCAAAATTGTCAACCACGGGAATAGAAAGTGCCTGGCTAATCTCCTGTTTAATAGATTCCGAGACACGCCGAGAGCATAAAATGTTGCTTTTTTCGAAATTAACTTTCTCACCAGAGATGCTGCAGAATTTAGCTAGACAGTCTTTAATAACATGGGCCTGCGAAACAGAGGCTTCAGCGAATAAGATAAGATCGTCCGCAAAAAAGAGATGTGAAAGAGGGACACCTCCTTCAAAAATCGGCTTCCAACGGCCTATAGCAACCGCTTCAGTAATGATGTGAGAAAGATATTCCATACATAGAACAAAAAGATATGGAGATAAAGGATCTCCCTGGCGAACACCTCGGGACGGTTTAAACGAACCTCCACGCACTCCATTCCAAAGTAGTTCCATATTTCCCTCCGATTGACATTTCATTATAACATCGACTAGATGAGAGGGAAACTGAGCATGAATAAGAATGGAACGCAGAAATCCCCATTTGACTCGATCGTATGCCTTAGCCAGGTCAATTTTTTAAGAATCATAGTTCTTGTCGAGTTGTGCACAGACGACATCGAGTGAAGTACCTCTTGAACAATAACAACATTGTCAATAATTTGACGTCCCGGGATAAAACTAGCTTGAGCCGGAGACACCAAAATAGGGAGCACAGGTTTCAATCGATTCACGATCAATTTAGTTGCTATTTTGAAAATAACATTCAAGAGTGATATAGGTCTGAATTGTGCAGCAGAACTAGGATGATCCACCTTTGGGAGCAAAACCATCAATGCATCACCAATATTGTTTGGTAGCAGTCCGTTGTTGACAATTTTGAGGACCGTATCCGACACCTGATTACTCACAATGTCCGAATTCTGTTGGTAGAACAACGCGAGAAACCCGTCCGGACCTGGTGCCTTATACGGGCCCATTTTCTTGACCGCACTCCACACATCAAATTGATTGAAAGGTAAATTGAGCATATCAACACACTCGGGCGGCATAGTAGGAAAAGCAACGCCTGGCAATTGAGAGTTCACGAGATCAGACGGGGAATCAGCAGAGTACAACTCTGTAAAAAAGGACAATATCATCGATTGAATTTGGTCGGAATCAGTAACCCAATCACCATCAGAGTTTTGGAGAGTAGTAACCCGGTTGAATTTCCTTCGGATAACTGTTGATAGGTGATAAAAACGGGTGTTTCGATCACCCTCCAGCAGGAAAGAGGAGCGTGATTTCTGAAACCAAAATATCTGCTCTTGCTGGATTACTTCTTCAAGTTCTCGCCGTAATTGAGTTTCCAGAGAAATCAAGAACTCAGAGGGGTGACTTCCCAGTTTACGTTTCACACCATCAAGCCTTGCCCAGAGCTTTCTTTTTCTGAAGAAAATATTTCCAAAAACACTCTTGTTCCACACCAGCAAATCATTTGAAGGAGAACGAAGTGACATGGCGGAATCAGTATCTTTATTCCATTTTTCTCTAACAAAACCTTTAAAGCCATCATGAAGGATCCAAGCAGCTTGAAATCGAAATGGTTTTGGAGCCGAAGAAGGCCTAACTTCCGGATGAAGTTGAATAAGAATAGGTCTATGATCAGAATGGGGAGCGGATAAATCGTGAACAATAGCCTCCGGATATTTCAATCTCCACACGTCATTGCACAAACCACGATCCAGTCTAGCCGCCTTATAAGTTGAGCTTGATCTGCCTGTCGACCACGTAAACTGAGGTCCCGCAAACCCCATGTCGATTAACTGCAATCTGTCGATTTCCTCACAAAATTTTAAAGAGGCCAAATTAGAAGCTTCTGATGATTCCAAGCGTTCTTGTGAAGAAGTTGTGGCATTAAAATCACCGGCGAGCATCCATGGTTGTTGAAGATTAGCAAAAGAAGCAATGGAATCCCACAAAGCTGACCGAGAACCAGCGTTTGGCGAGGCGTACACGACCGAAAGAATCCACGGGTCTTCGCCCCGACGAGAGATATCAACCGTAATATGCTGCGGATGTAAAGAGATAGGATTGACAAGGACTTCAGAAGTCCTCCATAAGAGCCAGATTCCCCCTGAAAAGCCAGTAGCATCGACTTTAATGACGCCATCAAACCCAAGATGGCGACAGACTTGATCTGCCCTCACACCGCTAATGCGTGGCTCAACAATAGCTAACAGAGTAGGATCATGTAAGCGGATAAGTTCCCGAACAGAAGTTAAGAAATTGGTGGCCCCTGCACCTCTGACGTTCCAAATCAGTACGCTCATTCTATTCATATTAACCATATCAAAATTGATAGTATCAATTAAGTGGAGCATGAAAAGAGACGTAAAATTCTCCGAGCCTCTCGTGAGTTCAGCTAGACGCTGAATCGCGTTACTGAGCATTGTTGGCATTGAGACTCTGCATAGAATTGGCTGAGTCTCGGTTTGAATCGGTAATAGTTCTACCCTCATTCTGTTGGCTAACCACGGTAGTCTCATTAGTTTCGGGCCCATCCGGTGGTTTGATAGCATTGTGCTTCGGGTGTTGAAGACTTGGAGAATTTCCGATATTGGTAACGGTGGGTTTATGACTTCCCCCATCACTAGCGGGCTGTGGGACGGGCGTTAATGGTAAGGAGATGGTTTGGTTGGGAGTTGGTTGTGGAACGGGCATTGGGGTAGCTTGGTTTTTTTTGTTGGAGGAGACTCTCGGACGTTGGGTTGGCTCGGTTCTGTTTTTGGAGGATACTCTCAGAGATTAGGGTCTTTTTAGATTCTGAAGTTTTAGATAGATTGCCCGACTTCGCGGCAGATTTTCCATAATCTTTGCGTTTAAAAGATAACGCAGCTTCCTTGCCTTCTTTTTTTTCTTCTTTTTTTTTGGACGTTCGAGCAATATGGGACTGATTTTTTATGGTAACCAGATCTGCTACAGTAGTATTCTTTCCCATAATACGTGCATCGAATCTTTGGAGGTTGACATTCGCAGCTTTGACCGCCGCCTCCGAAAAGACCGCGTTGACTACCGAATTTGACTGCTCAGCATGACTAGGGTTTTCTGACGGCGCCGACGAGTGGTTAGGTGGCGTTGGATTCGACGGTCCTTCACCGCCGTCCATCTGCATCAACGCCTCGAATCTGTTAGCCCTGATCCCAGCTTGTCCATTCTTAGATTGTTGCTTCGCCCTAGTGGAGGTCTCCTTGATCGCATCTTTGGAATTTCCGTTTTGTTTGGAATTCTCCTTAGCAGAATCTTTTGGCGGTTGGGGTCTTCTTCTTGGCTTCACTGGCTGCATCCAAGGGTCGAAAGTTTCCTCAGTCTCCTTGTTCAGAGGTTCCTGGGGCACTGTTGTCGTTTCAACAATTGACATCTTGGAGGGGCATTTATCACGAACGTGGCCAACCATACCACATTCATAACATAACATGCGAATTCCTTCGTATTGTACATGCCAAGTGCGTCCCTTGCATCGGAATCGAGGTAGTAAAGTCTTCTCTAAATCAATTTCGACCGCAAGACGAACAAATTGGCCTCTATCCGCAGCGATTGTTGTTTTATCAATACGAATTACTTTCCCTATCTGCTAGCCAATTCTTTGCAAGAAGCCTTGTTGAAAATATTCGAGGCTTAGTCCCGGGATTCGTATCCATGCCGTGAGGATTTTGGTGACATTGGTGAATGGGTCAAAGTTCGGTACCCAACGGCGGATCATTAAGTAATTATCTCCGATCATCCAAGGGCCTTGGGTCATCACATGGTTGTAGTCATCTTCATTTGTGAACTTAGCAACATAGTGATCATTGCCAATATCCACAAGAGTAAGGACCCCTTTCAACTGCCATTTCTGCTACAATCTTTTTTTGATGACTGTGTAACCCGGGCCTCGATCAAACATGTGGATGATTAGTGCTTTAGCCCACGGGAGGCGTAAACACCTTTTTTCATGAGCTGTTAGAGTAATTGTGGGGCATAGAGGATCGTCATCTTCCGGAGGTTCTTCATCGTCTGTGTCATACAGATTGGGGCGTTCTTGCCAGATGGTAGGAGGTGGCGCCATTAGGTTTTTGATTTGAACTCCTGCCAGGGTTTCTTTGAACAGTTGAAGGCTAGATTGGTCAGCAGTTTGTTGGGTCACAGTTTCCTCCCGTACGCCTGTAAGGATCTCCTTGAAAGTACGGGCTTGCGGAGAAGTGTTCTCTGCAGGATTTCCTTGCACAAGTGCCTCGGCATTAGGGATAAGATTTCCATTAGGGTTCTTCTGGTCAGCAACTCCAGCAGCCCCTTGATTTTGTGCGTTTGAAGTAGGCGGGTCGACTTCCATATCTCCTCCTGTCCCACCATCAGGGGGTGGATGAGGATCAGCGAGCGTTTCCGCCATGGCTGGAGATATACCGGCAAGCACTAGGGTTCAGGCGAGGATAACTTTCAGTAGAGAGAATTTTTATAGCTAGTTGAATGTTGGGTTTAGGTCCTCCGACCTATATTTCTGATCTAAATATAGAGTGACACTGACACGAATCGATTGATCCAGGCGAGTTATACAACAAGACCAACAATACGGGTTCTTTTTGCACACGAAATTTCAGAAATAGACAAGTTCATTTCCTTATCCCAACTCAATACCTAAAATCATACAAACAACACTTAAATTAAATCCCACACTACAGAATTGGAAAATGAAATCACGATTAGGATCAGGAATTTCATTATTCATCCCAAGGATTAGCGACTTTTTCTTTTGATGGACCGACGGGGAACTAGCAATTAAGCAGAAGGAAAATCATTCACTTACACATACTGCTAATTTAACCTTTTGTTGCTGGGTATTGAAAACCACAGCATTCCAACTATCAGAACAAGTTTAACTGGTTTATATCCACTAATAACAGCTCTTTCTCAAGTTATTTTCACCCTCTAGATCACATCATCCTTTTCAATCGAGACACAATCAATCATCACCTTTACTTCTAGTAGTCGCAATTAAAAAGCAAAAGTGTATCCCAGGATATTGCTCACAGGAAACGCCAATATATTCACAAAAATGTACAATTGCTTCTTCTTCTTTTTTTTTCTGTTTTTTTTTTCTTTTACATTTTTTTTTTGTCTTTTTTCTTCTTGAAGGTAATGAACACTGTACAAGGATCTAATATATAAAGTACATCCTATACAATTCTTACATGATTGCCAAGCTAAATATTCAGAGTTCTAATCTTTTTTCTTCCTTTTTTCTTTTTCCTTTTTTTTTTTTGTATTTTTCTTATATAAGGACCCTTCTATATACTCCACACCAACTAAAATCAAATGATGAAGGGGCAAAGGGAGACCTTATCTACAACCACAAGACTAACTGCAGATTGTAACTTTTCTATGAGCATATCAGTTGAAAGTAGTAGCTTGTCTAAAACCACAAGCACATACTCAGTATTTATAGTTGGGTAACTTGTCCTTCTTCCCACCAGAATTACCATCTTTCCCAACCTGAACTTTCAACATTAAAGCAGCTTTTACCTTTGGCCAACCAGCATTCGACTTCTTACTAGCTGGCAACACATTATCGTCAATGTTAGGAAGAGGAGAAAGTACACCAACATGTGAGTTACTGGTTGAGGCCCCCATGGATGGTGTGATGGGAAGCCAGGCTGAGGTTTGGACATGAAACATGCTATCTTCCATTGAGAAGAGACCATCTGTAGAAGATGGTTCAGTTGGAAGATTTTGAAACCAGCTGGGTTCGTCATCATAGAACCCTGTGAACAGATCACCTAGCAAGGATGGCACGTGGATTTGTTGATCATTCATGGATTTGTATAGGTGATGGCTTTGCTCAATGTAGTCAAAATCCGTGTCCTTCTGGGATTGATCTGCAAGAACAGCGCTTTAGTCACCCCCATCAAGATATCCTATTGAACATGAAATTGTTCTTTAATAGTTTTTCTTTTCCTTTTCTGTTTTCTTGCATATTTTTAAAAATGTTAGGATGTCATGCAGTATAAAGAACTTAGGCATTGTTAGGCATTAATATTGAAAGTTTACTATTTTATATATGATGCACTTTTTGAAAGCCAAAATATATAATGTCAAAATGCTTTATTTTTGGGGCATCCAAACACAAATTTTCTACAGTAGGCATTATAATGCAGAATACATGTCTGATACCACATGTTTTATTATCCAAATATGGCTTAGTACCTTCAACTTCAAGAAGATGCATATCTGTGAGGCTTGAACTAGTGGATGGAACTATGGGCCGACTAGGTGACGAGGTGTCACTTCCAGTGGCAGGGACATCAGTTAGAATCAGCTCATTCTGATGCTGATGTGCATAACGCCTTATTTTATCGACTTGGAGCTGGCAAAGAAATACAAGATCATTAGTCAAGTGTCTATGAATCTTTAGACTGAATAGACAACATAATTTTGATGTTTTCTTTGCTGAGCATTTGTAGGTACTTGTTAGTTGTTACAAACCTTCTGAGCCTTGTTAAGAGTTTCAAGGGGTTGGTAGTTTTGCCCATCATAAGTCACTCCTATGATGTCCAGAACACAGTTAAAGAGAAGCCCGATCCCGTCAACCGCACTGAAGGTGTAATGATCATTGTTCAGTGAGCATGACTTGGCATGCTCAACTATTGCCTCCCAAACTCTGTTTGAAACGCCAAGAATCTGCATCATCACAGTAATCAGAATGAAAGGGCGGTTGAAAAAACACCATCACGATGAATGTAACAAATTTATTTGCTAGTCTTGAGTCTTAACATCAGAGACAGATATCTCACACTGCGAAGAGAGGATTCATCAGTATAATATCGTTGGAGGAAATCCTTCACTGTGCGTATTCCATTGGCAGCCAACCTTTTAGAGTGAGGCCCACCTTTTGCAATCTTGGATAGGCGCCAGACCTCATCTTCCAGGGACGGTGTGCCATGCTTTTGATATGCTGCATGAACAAATCATTCATCTCTACTTATTTTTGGAGATCAGTAATTTTTGCTCTTCTATTTTCCAAGGATGATGAATCTTTGGCTATTGACAAAATTACAAGAGATCTATTCCTGAGTAAAGCCAGAGGCCTAAGATGGCTTGATTGCTAAAGAATGGTCTGCCTAAGAGGCTTCCAACACATGAAATAGTAAATTGTTAACCCAAAAAAATGTTCTTAATAAAAAAACCATAGCACCCAAACATGATAATAGGATGAAAATTACTTACGTTCACCACGTCTGTCCCTCACTTCAAAAGCACCACTTACTGCTTCCTGCACTCCTACATCAGGAAACATCCCTTGTGCAACTTTAACCCCCAACCTGAATCTCTTGCTACGGACCCAACTACTATTGTCCGTAAATTGCAGGTCTTTGATTAAGCCCACACCATGATTTAGGGTAATAATACGCTCTCCTATCAGCAACGGCCTCCTTCCTTCTCTCTCACGCAGAATGTTGTCATTAAATTCCTTCTCGGTCCAATTGGTTTGCTCCTCTGCCTTGAAATCTCCTTGGAGAGCAACAAATTCAATTCTGATAGAGGAAAAGGGACCATCATTTACTACAGCCCCAGTTTTTGCATCTTGCATTACTACTTTCAGAGGCTCAGTCCCCTCAGCTTCTATTTTGTTTCCAGTAAAAACCCGATTGGGGAATTTATTGTAAAAACACAAGAGAAAGCGTCTTGCAACAGATGGCTCAGTTTCATATTGCGATGCTCTGTAATATAACAAAAGGGTCATTTTTAGAAACCACATATTTGTTCAAATACACAACGTATAAGTATGTTACTTTCCACATGAAATAGCTGCTACAAAACAAAAAAAGACGGCTCTCCTTCCACACTGCCTTAAGCTTGCAAAAGGGGGATAAAAGAAAACTTTAGTGGGTACCAAGATAGCAACATAAGATCCAAAACTACAAACTTTGGATAGTTTTTGGTCCAAATCAAAATCTGCTTGAGTCTGAATCCCTCTTTGTTATGCCATATTGATATTCAGCAATTTACAACTACATGTAACAGCATATTGTGAAAGAAGTGTGATAAGACAAATATAAAGCATTTAGAGATCAGCATAATAAATTAAGGAGAAAATTCATCAAACCTTTGCAACGGAGCATGGAGACGCAGTGCTTGGTGGACCTCCTCCCGGACCTATTTAAACAAAAGACAAAATTTAAGAACCGAAAGATGAAAGTAACGTACGGTTAAGTCAGCCAAACCGAGCTATGAACAGAGAATTTTTAACTAATTCTTGATATTTGTAATAGCAAGAGAAGGTTAGTACTTGCTATGTTTGACAATATACCATGGGCAAAGAAATGCAAAGAGAGAAAGATAGATGATGAAAGCAACAGGGCATAGATGGCAAAATTATCATACCAAAGGAAGAAGAGACATATTCGTATTTACATCATGCAGCTTATGGACGTGTAAAAATCAATTGGATGAAAAGTATCTATATATAAAGTGCCGTCAAAGGCTTCGAATAATCATTAGAATTTTCAGTCAATCTACACCTGGTACATAATGGGTGGAGTTGAACTAAGATGTGAAAAGTAGGAAGAGAACATACATACCACTTTCCGAACCAAAGCCTCAAACTCCTCCTTGCATATAGGCAGCCCAATCTGTTTCCTCGCGTGCTGTTCCTCTCTGTGACAAAGGATCAAACACCTTGCGTGCATCATTCAACAGATACCGGGCCATATTCGCCCACGGAGAGAAAATAAAAACCCCAGCAGAAAGAAGAGATAAAAGAAGTCAAACATCCAATTAAAACCCAAAGAAAGAGGAAATCCATCGTTACTTTCTAATCTTCGATCTCGGACTTCGGAGGTGAATGTTTGGATTAGAGTTCCTCGAACGATCCACCTCTTCACCCGAGCGCCGGCTAAATACCATCAGCGTACTAACAAGGCACAATTCCACCTTAAGTCGTAGAGAGAGATTCAAGAGACTAATCAAGATTTCAAGCTGTGTAAAGAGAACCGAATTGCAGAGCTGTTTATTTATAGTCTGACATGACCTATCAATGGCGCTCAAATTAAAAACAAAAACAAAAAGTGGAATCAAGTTGTGAGATTTTCTGTGAAGATGCGTTCCAACTTCCAAGGCAAGAAGAAAGTCAAGATTGTAGGGTATTGAAATATAATGTCATGTGACAATATTTAAAATATTGTATTTTTCTTTTCCGTTAGAACTATGGTTAAGTTTAATTGTGGTTCAGTGATTGTAGTTAACAAGGGTCAGACTTGAGCAACACGAATATGTGTAATATCTCTCTTAGTTTGCAGAGATTGAATTAATAGAGTGTGGGTTTTCTCTCTCAAATTCTCTCGTGCTCTTCAGCATCCACAGCTGAGAGCACATTCTCTTGGGTTTCTTCTTGGTATCAGAGCGACCACGGTTAAATTGATCGTTGGGAGTGAGAAAGAGAGGACGAGAGTTTTCCCAAAAATCCAAATCGAAAGAGAGGTGAGAGATTCAGACGGAGATGACTGGCGAAAACGAAGGAGCGAGACTGCTAGCTCAACTTGCGCAGATGGCTCAATTTCAAGGGAGTTCGCAGGGCGATCCTCTGAATCTATCAAACTCCGACTATCCAGGTATGTCTTTGACCACCGTGCCGTTCAATGGCACCAATTTCTTAGGCTGGAGTCGACAAGTCTGTATGGCCTTAGGATCTAAGTTGAAACTAGGGTTCATAGATGGTGTGGTAGAAAAATCGACTATAGATCCAGTTGAAATAGCTAGGTGGGAAAGGGCTGATCGAATGGTATCATGCTGGATTCTTAATTCAATGACTGCTGAAATTTCAAGCTCATTTATATATCTTAATTCTGCGTATAAACTATGGAATGAGATTTTGGAGCGGTTTAGTCAAAGCAACGCTCCCTTGATATATCAACTAAAGCAAGAGTTGATTAACACCCGTCAAGGGAATTTGAACATCACTGCTTATTACTCTAAGCTGACACGATGCTGGGAAGAGTTGAACTACATGAGTGGCTTGCCTGTTTGTAGTTGTGGTGCTATGCAGAAGTGTAGCTGTGATGTTATAACCAGGGTTTAGGAGCTGGAGGATAGAGACAGGCTGATGCACTTTTTGGTCAATCTCAATCCAGAATATGATGCAACCAAAACCCACCTTTTATCTCAAGATCCATTACCTAAAGTGAGTCGAGCCTACTCTGTTTTACTCCAAGTGGAAACTGAGAAGAAGTTGTCTACACCAACACCAGAATCTGTTGCTTTCAGTGTTAACACTAGGAGCCAACACAACAGTGGGTACAAGGGTGGTCATTCAGATTCGAGGAACACATCTAATGACAGGAAAGAACAAAAGAAAGGGAAAGATGAAAGGAAGCATTGCACTCAATGCAACATGACAGGGCATTTGAGGGAGGAATGCTTTGAAATTGTTGGGTACCCGGATTGGTACAGAGGAAAAAGGAAACAGAATGGGATTCCAGTGGTTGCAGGACAGGTCAGTAATGGAGGCAGTCAACAGAGTACACCATTGGAAGGGGAGAGTGGTTCCCAACAATCCAAGTTTGATCCGGAGATGATGAAGGCAATGTGTGCTGAGATGATGAGAATGATGAAAGGCAAGATGGTGATTCCATCTTCTGTCAACTTTGCAGGTAGCATTTTTATAAATCTTGCTTCTGGTCATTTCACTAAGCACAAATGGATACTAGATACAGGAGCCACAAATCATATGTCTCCTTATCTAGAATGCTTAATTGATTTGAAACCTTTAATGAAGTCAGTTTTAGTAAATTTGCCTGATGGATCAGTCAAAGAAGTTACACATTCAGGAAGTGTGAGAATGAAACCAGACCTAGTTATTACAGATGTTTTGTATATTCCTGATTTTCGGTTCAATTTACTATCAGTTGGAAAAATCATTAGCCAGAAAGGACTGATGGCATACTTGATGATTGTCAATGTGTGTTACAAGACCCTATGAGTAAGAGAGTTGTTACTGTTGGAAAGGAGTTCAAAGGGTCTTTACAGGATGGAGGCAGGCAGTTGTGAAGAGAAGATTCCAAATAAAGCATGTCAAGTCATGAGCACAGGAGTTGACAAGCATGTTTTCCATTCAAGATTAGGACATATTTCCTTTTCAAGTTTAAAACATTTGCCACATGTAGGCAATTTTGATCACAATGACAGTCTTTGTGACACTTGTAGTTTGGCCAAGTTTCATAGGCTTCCTTTTCAGCTTAGTAACAGTAAAACTGAAGTTTGCTTTGAATTAATGCACATGGATTTATGGGGTCCTTTCCATATTGCAAGCATAAATGGTGAAAAGTATTTTTATACTATTGTTGATGATTATAGTAGGGCAACTTGGACCTACTTAATACATGATAAGCAACACGTGTATGACATAATCAAGAATTTCTTGAGTATGGTCAAAACACAATTTGAGGCCAAGCCTAAGATAATTAGGACAGATAATGGTACAAAGGTGGTAAATGAAAAATGTCGACAACTGTTTTCTGAGTTGGGAATCCTTCATCAAAGAAGTATGCCATATACTCCACAACAGAATGGGATAGTGGAGGGCAAGCACATGCATTTGATTGAAACAGCCAGGGCTTTGAGGATCCATGTTGGATTGCCAAAGAAGTTCTAGGGAGATTGTTTGTTGACTGCCACCTACTTGATTAACAAGATGACTCTAGTGAGCATAAATTGGAGAACTCCTTTTGAAATGCTTTATGGAAAAAGACCTAATTATGACAACTTAAAGGTTATGTGATGCCTTTGTTATGCTGGTGCTAAGAAGAGGACATGATAAATTTGATCCCCGAGATGTATTTTGCTTGGATACCCTTATCAACAAAAGGGTTACAAGCTGTATGACATGGAGACCAATGAAATTTTTCATAGTCGAGATGTGGAGTTTCATAAGACTCATTTTCCATTCAAAGATGCAGCTCGAGAGAACATCAGTTTTGTGCATCAAAATCATGCAATGTTCCCTACAACACAGCAGATTGGCTCACATGATGAGATTGATGTTGTCAACGATGTTACAATTGAGAATTCAGATCCTTCCAATCCGTCCATGCCAACAGCTTCCACACCGGCAATTGTGGCACAACAACCAGAATTAAGGAGGTCAGTCAAAGACAAGAGGTTACCAGTTTGGTCTCATGATTATGCTATGACAGTAAATTCAGATTCTTGTTATGATGATAAACCAGTTTACTATGCTTTCATGAGTCAAGTTCAGTCTGCTGAGGAACCATATCTGTATTCTCAAGCCAAAGGTCACCCGAAATGGGAAGAGGCCATGACTAAAGAGTTACAATCCCTAGAAAGCAATGGTACCTGGGAATTGACTGAATTACCTAGAGGACATAAAGCCATTGGTTCTAAGTGGGTCTTTAAGATCAAGTTTAAGGCTGATGGAAGCATAGATAGATACAAAGCTCGGTTGGTGGTCAAGGGGTTCAATAAAAAATTAGGCAAGGATTATAAGCATACTTTCAGTCCAGTGGCCAAATTACCAACAATAAAAATTGTTCTTGCCCTTGCAACTAGCTATGAATGGCCTATCTTGCAATCAGATGTAAACAACGCCTTCTTGCACGACTATTTAGAGGAAGAAATATACATGAAACCTCCAGAGGGGTATCAAGTTGCCAAAGAAAATCAAGTTTGCAAACTAAAAAGGTCTTTATATGGACTTAAGCAAGCTTCCCGACAATGGAATCATGAGCTCACCAATTTCATTAAGCAATTTGGTTATGAGCAATCAACCAATGATTATTCACTCTTTGTCAAGAATCACAATGGGTTCATCACATTCATATTAGTTTATGTAGATGATATTTTATTGACATGGAATAGCATGGATGAAATAAATGAGATCAAAGCTGGTTTGCATCACAAGTTTACCATTAAAGATCTCGGGAATGCTAAGTATTTCCTAGGAATGGAAATATTCAGAGATGCTAAAGGAACTTATCTGAGTCAACATAAATATGTAACAGACATTATCAGAGATGCCAAGTTACATGACGCTAAAGAAACAAAGTTTCCCATGCCAACTGGACTGAAGTTAAGTACAGAAACAGGGGCTTTGCTCACTGATCCTGAACAGTACAGGCGACTCATTGGTAGGTTGCTCTACCTTAATCTGACCAGGACAGACATCTCTTATTCAGTTCAGCATCTCTCTCAATTTGTATCTCAGCCAAGGGAGCCACATATGCATGCAACTATGCATCTTTTTCGCTATCTCAAAGGTACTCCTTCAAAAGGGCTTTTCTATCCCATTCAGAATGACTTGAGAGTTACAGGATTTTCAGATGCCGATTGGGCAGCATGTTTACATACCAGAAAATCGCTCAGTGGCTACTGTGTTTTTCTTGGTCATTCCCTCATATCTTGGAAAACCAAGAAACAAAAAACTGTGTCACGTTCCTCCACAGAAGCAGAATATCGGAGCATGGCCTTCACAACAACTGAGATGGTGTGGACTCATTATTTTCTTCAGGATCTGAAAGTCAATGTGCAATTACCAGTCACACTCTTCTGTGATAACAAAGCTGCTCAACAAATTGCAGCCAACCCTTGCTTCCATGAACGCACCAAACATCTGGAGATTGATTGTCACTATACTAGGGAGCAAGTGCAAAAGGGTTTTCTGCAAACAACGTATATCCACACCAGACTTCAACTGGCAGATACAATGACAAAGCCGATTGGACAAGCACAACATGACTTCTTGATGGCTAAGTTAGGACTTACAGAAGTTCCAACTTATGGGGGGGATATTGAAATATAATGTCATGTGACAATGTTTAAAATATTGTATTTTCCTTTTCCGTTAGAACTATGGTTAAATTTAATTGTGGTTCACTGACTGTAGTTAACGGTTAAGGGTCAGCCTTGAGCAACACGAATATGTGTAATATCTCTCTCAGTTTGCAGAGATTGAATTAATAGAGTGTGGGTTTTCTCTCTCAAATTCTCTCGTGCTCTTCAGCATCCATAGCTGAGAGCACATTCTCTTGGATTTCTTCTTAGGGGAAATAGAATTCAACAAAAAAAAAATGAGGGGAAATAGAAATTTGACTCGTACAACAATATGAATATAAATGCTAATGACAATAATGATTTAAAACATACAGTATTTGGTAAACAATTTTCGCTATTAGACATCCATTTTAATCTTCTATCTATGTTTTATACAATATATGTAAAGCTACCATCCGTTAAATATATCATATTATCATAACCCCATGTTATATGACGAATTATTGAAAGTTAATCCTAAACCCATTAGCCAACCTCTCTAGATTTGAAATAAATAAAAAAGTTGTTTTTGTGTCAAAGTTAATCAAAAAATTGAATATCTTCATTTGTCAAAGTATCATGCAATGGTAATTATTCTAACGGTCTTCTAATATATAATGAGTACACATTAATAAGTTAAATCTAAAAATAATATACAAACTATTCTTTAAATTGAAATTGTTAAACCTTATTAAAAAAAATAAACTAAGCAACTAATTTTCATACTTTCCAAATATGATATTAACATTAGAAAAATCCTTATCCTAATGCGATAATAATGATAAAAATAACTCTAAGATTTGACTTTATTTATGAAGTGGATCACAATCCTAATATCTCGTAGCAAAAAATATTAAGTTAACTTTAATTATCAACTTTGTTAAGAAAAGGGTTTAAGATTCCATGAAATATGGAGTAACAAATACTATAGTTAAATAATTTATTTAATTTTATTCAATTTGAATCATATTTTTATCTTAGAAATTAATCAAATAATTTTTTTTTTAAAGTATTGTACAGGTCCATGAAATATAATTGGTAATTTGGTATCTTACTTAGGCCACTAACCAAATAAATTACTAGTCATTATAATTTCATACTATATATTTTTTTTTGAAAAGGTAAGATAAATTCATACTACCGGAGTATATGATATAGCAGTTGAAAAGGAATTCAAATGGAGACACCACCGGACACCTTATCCAGGATTTTCTTTTCTAGATTTCTTTTTGGGAACTTTTTAGATATTTGTTCCCCGTATTTTGGGGCTGAAAATGTCAACCCTCCAACGTGGCGACAATGATACGGGCCTAAAAATAATTCAACCAATATAAACTTGAGTAACGGTCGGTGACGTGGTTGGGGACAAGTCATGTCATGCATGCATACTGACGGCACGTGACACAGACAAACTCCTTAACGAGTTAAGTTAAACACACCACACCAAACAAAGATTCTCCCGATCGACGGTCAAAATAACAAAATGCCTTACATTACACATGGTAGCATTTTTTTTTTTGAGTAATCACTCAATAAAACACTGAATTATTCAAAAAAAATGTTGGGTTAATATTGACCCCTCCGTAGCAGAATTTATAATTTACACGCATAGTCAGTCAAAAAGTAATTTGAACGTGGGCCGTAAGCTAGCTTCAAAGTGGGTATAATAATGTATTATTGTTGTTTCTACCAAAAAAAAAAAAAATGTATTGTTGTTTTAGTAATCACGATCTAAACTTGTAGCAAGTGTACGTTCATTGCCAATTAGATAGTTTTATCGACTTTTTTTAGAGTAATCTAAATGATGCGTTTGATGTTGATAGTGTAGCTACTACGTATAATTTTTCTACCAAAGAAACATCGAGCCTTTTACCAATATAATTAAAATTTGGCAGATCCTGTAAATTTAATATCCCATACCTACTATCTACAGATTAATTAGAACGAATGTCTTCATTGATTAATGAAATTAATTATAATTTTTTAGTGATTTTCCTACTGTATAACACAACGATATTGCCAACATTAAAATTCGGTGGGTTAAATATAACGTGGGAGTCTATACGATTATACAGACGTTTATACGTATATGTGCATAACCAAAAACTACTTGTTTGAACCCAGTTCCAAAAGCACTAATACATTTGCATTTAGGGTGCAAAATTAAGAAATAGTCAACTTGTTTTAGGAATACACAAGAAGGGAATCGAAGTGGGATCTACAAAAGTAACATAATTTGAGTCTTAAGGTAATAAAATTCAGTTTTGTGTGTAGGCAAGGAACTTTGTAATCTTATCTTTGGAGGGGAACCCGTGAAACTTATTTTTTTTGTTGCATTTTGCTGGATAAATTAAGCCTTCAATCTCCTTCTCTATCCTCTACCGACCTCACACAATCGAATTAGTCTCGGAGAGCTTCCATGCGGCAGGAGAAGATCCATCGCATAAGGCGGAGGTTGGGTACCAAATTGGATTATACTTGTGATTTGACCTACAAAACCCTAACCGAGATTGAGATAACACATTAACCATGTCGATGGGCTAAATGACACAAGTGGCAAGCATAGAGATACCGCCATTGATGAAGGATTTAATTGCGGGCCACACTCCGATTGTTAGAGACTTGGATCTTGTCCTGGGATCGGACATTGTGTACCATGACTCTTCGAGTCGTTGTTGCAGACATTGAAGTGCTTTCTAGGAGGCCATGAGACAGCGATTTGGTGTTTTTAATGATGCATCTAAATAGGCAGAAGAAGGAATTCGTCTTTCATCAATGAGGCCAGGAAGATGTTCGTCATCGATAATGTCCCCCAGGAGATCTCGGGCGATGGGAAAAGGGTCGGCGTATTGGTGTATCGTTTTACTAATTTTGGAATGCATTTTTTACTAAATATAGAGAGACTTAATTTGACATGCACTTTTACTAATTCGAAATACACTTCTTTTTTTTTTGCACTTTTTTGGTTTAGTAATGCACTTTTACTAATTTCATAATGCAATTTTCCACTATAATGATGCACTAAACATGGAGCACAAGCAACCATTGACTTTTGCTACGATCGCTTTTTCGAGATAAAGAGGCAAAGATGTTTGATAATTAGAGATAGAAATAAAATCCTACGAAAGGGGAGGCCTCGTTAAATGGAAGTTCTTGCTTCCTATACTTGTATGGGTGTGGAGGGGGTTTTATGCTCTTGCATCCGAACGCGAACGAGAGATGTTTGTTCGTGTAGCTTTGTGTCGTATATGCATAAAACTTTTTCGTAGAATATTTGCAAAAAATAAAAACGTAAACCCCCCCTAAACGAGCGTTGCTCGAAGTTCACGGGCACGTCCTTCCCAGCTTGCTTCTAGTCCCCACGGACGGCACCAATTGCATGTACTACTCGAAATTGTCCTAGACAATTGGTACTAGGATTTTCCTGAAAGCAAGAAACAACTGTCTAGGATTTTCCTGAAAGCAAGAAACAACCAATCTCTTCTATTGATGAGGAGGCCCTTTACATAATAGGCCTTTTACAAGGCTAATATTCCCTAGGATATTTATTATTAGATCTCTTGAGGAATAACCTGTCTCTAAATACATTAATTGTCTAATTAAATAAATACAATAAAATATTGCTACACAATTTTATTTTTGTTTCTACTTTTTTGGTTTAGTAATGTACTTTTATTGATTTCATAATGCACTTTTCCACCACAATGGTGAATTTTACAATGCACTAAACATGGAGCAGTGGAGCACATATAGTCGTGGATTTTATATTTGTTTGCACTTTTTTGGTTTAGTAATGCAGTTTAACTAATTTCACAATGCACTTTTCCACCATAATAACTTTTGTAATTTTTCAAAAAAAAAATACAAAAATGCCACCGCTTTCATATACTGTATTACTCTGCATTGAAGGGGAAAAAAGATGTTTAATCTATGTTGTATATTTAGTCCATTGAACGGTCAAAATGTTACCTTATATTACCCATAACTATCGTATCTCATATGATCCAGATTCATAACTGTATAAATATACTAGAATGCTTAGCCTATCCGTTGGACGGGGTAAAGTTTACGTTTATATTTGCTATTTTTTAAAATGTACATATTTTTTGCAATTATGAAATAATTTGAATTAGAATCCAAGCTAAAGGTGTAAAAGTATGAATAACCATGTTAAATTGGTGTAATTGGATTTCATTACAATCCTTAATCAAGTATATAACAAAAATAAAATATTGTACATATATAAATAATAGAAGTTCACATATTTCAATGCTACAACTATGTATGCAATACACTCAAACCCTTGGAATAATAATTTAGGCCCATAAATAAATAAAATTAGGCCCATGAATTAATATTCACATGAATAAAAACTCTAACATTTATTATGTCTTCGAAGATAACTTTTTAAGCTGTAAGATTATATTATAAATGGTCAAACCTTTAATATTAATCTTTGAATCACCAAATTTATATATATTACAAATATCTCTCTTTAAAGCTGTGATAGTATGCAATTAAGTCCATGTCGGTACGGGTCACCATAAAAAATCGAACCGAAAAACCGATTATTTTTTAGGTTAACCAAACCGACTTTTTTTTTTGAAATTTCGGTTTGGTTAACCAAAACGAAAATATTTTCGGTTTATTGGTTCGGTTTCGGTTCACGACTTTACAAATAAAGGTTAGCCGAAAAATCGAAAATATATTAATATTTTATTTAAATATTAGTTATCTCTGATATAATTAGTGGTTAAACTCTATGATCTTCAAGGCGTTAATCTAGTTTGAGTCTTTCCATCTTCAATTTTAACAATTTACACACTATTTTTCCACTTCTCATTAATATACGAGTCGCTTATTAAATTTGATGGGATAAAAATTAATACACACAATATAGAATATACTTTCGATATTTGTTTACAACAAGTAAAATAATATGATAAAAGTACATATTTAAAATAAAAGTCTTACTTGATCACTTTTTTTATTCATATTTTATTATTTTAGTCTTAATTATTTAAGCTAAAATTATATAAACGGTTATTGATTAACCGAGAAAACCGATCCAAAAAATTGGTTAACCGAACTACGGTTAATCGGAATTCACGGTTCGGTTTCGGTTCATGATTTTAACTAACTAAAATCATGATTAACCGAATTTCGGTTAACCGGATTTGGACACCCCTACTGTGTAGGTAGTTTGTAGCGGATATTAGGGATAAAATAAATAAATAAATAAATAAATAAATAAATTGTTGATTGAAATAGGTTACACCTTTCCACGTACACTTTTAGTCAGTCAACTGGTTTGTAGATTTCTTTTTGATATTTTTATTAGTTGATGGCATAATATTCTTAATATCCATCCTTATATTATATTCTGACGCGGTTTAACGCTCGTCATCAAAGTGTTAAGTTGATTCAATTTTAACGTACGTGCTTTGCTCATTCATTACTTGTTAGTTGTTACATACTTACATCATCCCATTCATCCGTTCTTTTTAACTAGCCTAGAGCGCTCATGAACTGATTTATTCTGTAAACTGATTTATTAACCAATTCTAAAAAAGTAGGACAAACCATCGCCATAATACTCGGATTTGAGACCTCTTGCATATGGAAAAGAAGCTCAACCATTAAGCCATGCGCACATACAAACTTTCTTCAGTTGTTTAATGTTAAAATGGATTTTAACTAGACCTGTCAAATGGATCGGCGGATCGGATTCGGGTTTGGGTCAATCGGGTTCGGGTCAAAACGGGTCACGAGTCGTCGGGTCGTAAAATTTCCGGGTTCATATGGACTGGGTTGTTACGGGTTCGAGTTGATCCAACGGGTCATGATCGTCAATTTATTAACCTTTATCTTTATATTTATTAAAATAATTAATATTATATTATATAAATATTATTTAATAATAATAAAATAATATCAATTTGGTTTTCATACACTGCCTTTGAGATGGATTTAGTCCCTGCATCAATTTGGTTCATTCTAACTAAATTCAGTTATTATTGTCACATAGCTGAATTTCAGTTTTTCTTGGGTCTATCCGGGCGTACGCCCTTTCCTTTGGGCAAGGGTACCCCTATCTTGATCCCCAGATTCCGCTGTAGCGGAGCCTCATTGGATCAATGATGATGATGATGATGATGATGATGAATAAAATAATAATTTTATACAAAATTTATAATAAAATATTGAATTTTTAATTGAAATAATACTTTATTTGGTTGGCTGGGTCAACCCAACAGGTTGGTGATCCAACCCAGTTTTTGCTGGGTCGATCAGGTTTGGTTACTCATGACCCATTGATTTTCGGGTTGGATTTAAATCCAAGAAACTTCAGGTGAGTCGGGTCGGGTCAAGTTTTAACAGGTCTAATTTTAACAGGTTTTTCTATCTCCACACAAACTAAGCTCATACGGAGTATATAGTATCCGAAAGATGGCTAATTTTCTTTTACATATGATTTGACTAGCTAGCTAATACTATAGGAAAAAACGTAGCATGAATGTAGGGGGTTATATCACGCGTTTTCTTTATACCCACTCTCATATTTTCTCGATTTTTAGCATTAGCTTAAGAAAATTATGCGTAATATAGATGGTGATTTGTGAACAAAAGTCTTAACCTTGGTGATTTTATATTAGTTTTTAAAATAAAATATTTTGAGAAAACCATCCCATTTTAGTATTTTGTAGGTAATTTCATGTAATTTTCATTTATGCGTGATTTTGGGAAAAAAAATCTCTTGTTTCGCGAACGATTTTACATAATTTAACCTAGATGACTTCTAATTAGTGAATGGGTTGTGACTTGTGTGTGAATTTTCAAAATAAAATATGAAAATTTGATTTTTTTAAAAAATATTTATGACCTTGGTTCGGTTACTAGAAGTTAACGGCGGTTACCAAGTGCCACGAAAGGTTATCACCAATAACCCACGTCACCCATCAGTTATTAACTCTTTAAGGAAGTTTCATTGTAGTTATACAACGGTTACATGACCGTTATCAACAATTAACAACGTGCCGAAATTTTTGGCATGCGTCATAGAACTGTTCCCACTACTGTTCCCTCCAAGGGAACATACATTGTTTCCTCCAGTAGGTAACAAACATTGTTTCTTTTCATGTCGCAACTTCTCCTTGATATTTCCCTCTAGACCTCAACCATGCTTACACGAGCGGACACTCCGCTCGAGTATTTTATCTAAATATCAAAAATTAAGCACAAATTATATAAAATTTAACATATCATTACTGTAATTGTAACTAAGAGCAGGTCTGGTCCTAAAATTTTAGAGGCCCATGGACGAAAAAAAAATTATAGGGCCCTAACATGTTAAAGACTTAAAAACTTTCAATATTAATAGAAATTTCGTTAATTTTTCATCAATACTTGAATTTTGAATATCAGCTATATTAGGCACATTATAATGTCTATTAATCTAATTTTAATCTCTTAAATTTCGAACAGAGTAACATAACACATCCCTAATCCATCAAAATTCTACAAAAATTATTTTTTGTAATTCGATAATTTTTCAAGTTAATTTTCTTCTTATAACATTTAAATCTAAATTGAAACCCTGCTCCAGATATACGATAAATACAATAATTGTATATAGCTAAGACAAATTAAAAATCTAAACTAAGAAAATAATTAATTAAAACAATCCACCATATATTATATGCATAATTGAAATGATGCCCATCAACCTGCTAATTCATGTACAATATAACTAGAAGTATATGCCCGTGCATTTGCACGGGTTAATAATTCTATTTTTTTTTACATGTTTAAATATTTAGTTTTTTCAAATATTATATTCCATTAATGATGTTTTTGAATTTGTATATCTTTTTACTTATAAGTTATCACATACATTTACGATTGACATTCAATTATTTAGAAAACCTATAAAAATATAGGTTTTCTAAATAATTAATTTATGATTGATGTATAATATTAAGTAAATATTATGTGTGGAAGGTTAAGAGCCTAAGGTAGAGTATATACGATATGTATGACATTATAAGTCTATAGGAGGTAATTGAATGTTTTAAATTCAAAGCATTGAATGTAAAAAAATACAAATTTACATGTAGGTTAGATTAGAAGATTTAAATAATTTATTTTGGTTTTTTTATAATCTTTTTTACCATTAATTAAACAAACTCCAATGAACAAGATCATGTGGGCTTTATTTTAAATTAGTCATGGGCCTTTTTTCTAATCCAACAATCTTCCTTTTAGGATTTGGTTTAATATTCTCTTTTATTAATAATTTTTTCTTTCTCATATTACTACAAATATAAATTTGATTGGCCCCCAATCTAACTTGGGCCCTGGGTCGTCGCCCAGGCTGCCCTTGCTGTTGGGCCGGCCCTGACTAAGAGCTATGTATTAGATACAATTTCCTTAGGTTGTTAAGTAAATATATGACAATATTGCTGATAAACAAAAATGAGACAATTAAACTCTAGAATTTATAAGACTTGGGCCACAAAATTTTATATTTTATCTATACAAATATACCTAATAAATAACATATAAATACATATATTATATTGATACCCCTCAAGTCAGAGCATGTAGATCACAAATGCCCAAATTGTTCAAAAGAAACTGAAATTGCTGAAACCCGAGAGCCTTTGTATGAATATCCGTAAGTTGAGAATGAGTGTGAATATGAGCAGTTTGAATCACGCCATCCAACAGAAGATCACAAATGATATGACAATCAACCTCAACGTTCTTGGTGAGATCATGGAACATCGGATTAGTTGCAATATGCAACATAGCCTGGCTATCACAAAAGAGATGCATGGGGAAGAAAGACGGACCCTAAGAGATATTAACAATTAATGCAGCCATAATAACTCACACCATGCCCCTGCCATGGCATGGTACTCAGCCTCAACAGATGACTGAGAGACAGTCTTCTGTTTCTTAGTACCCAAGAAACAAGAGAAGATCCAAGCTGAATCTAATAGCCAATAATAGACTGATGAGTAAGAGGACATGAGGCGTAATCGGAGTCATAAAAGGCCATCAACTCCAAACTAGACGATCAAGAAAGTACAATGCCCTGTCTAGGATGACTCTCAAGATACTATATGATTCGAATGACAGCATCCCAACGATCAACTGTCAGAATTTGCATAAATTGTGCCAAAGTATGAACCGCATAACAAATCTTTGGTCGAGTGATAGTCAAATATATGAGCCAACCAACAAGACACCTATATGGATTTAGAGCATCATATAAAGGCGCGTGTGACATGGCAAGCTTGTGATTATGCTCCATCAGGAAATCACAAGGCTTACCGGCTAATAAATCGACCTCAGATAAATATCTAGCGTGTACTTTCGCTGACATAAAAACAATCCTTTAGAAAATCGTGCAATCTCAATGTCTAAAAAACACTTTAAAGGACCTAGATCTTTCATGTGGAAGCAAGAACTGGTTGTCCTTTGAAGGTAGTAATACCAACAGAGTTATTACCGTCAATAATCAGATTGTCTACATACATCAAAACACGTAAGAACACGCTAGAGCGAGAATAGGAGAACAAAGAGTAATCCACCAAGGACTGAACAAAACCAAACCCTTGCAAAGTGGTTGTCAATTTGGCAAAACAATTTCGAGGAGCCAATTGAAACTAGATAGAGAGCGATTCAAGTGACAAATCTTGCCATTAGCTGAACTAGAGAAGCCTAGAGGAGGTCTCATGTAAACCTCCTCAGACAAGTCGCCATGAAGAAAGGTGTTATGAACATTCATCTAATGAAGTTCCCAAATCAAGAGCAACAACAACAGCTAGAAAAGTCCTGACAAAGACCATTTTTGCCACAAGTGAAAAAATCTCATTATAATCAATATCAGCCTTCTGATTGTTTCCATGGACAACCATACGAGCTTTGTAACGCTCAATAGATCCATTAGACTTATATTTCGCCTTGTAAACCCACTTACAACCAATGGGTTTCTTTCCCTTAGGAAGAGCATAAAGAGTCCAAGTGCCATTTTGCTCTAGGGGCATCAATCTCAACCTGCATAGCCTCACGCAAGTGAGGACTACTAACGGTATCAGAAAAAGTAGTAGGCTATGTAGACAATGTAGTAGACTGAACAACAACAATAAAACCAATATGCCGAAATAAAGACCGATTGTAATCAACAAAATTAGCTATGGGATAGAAGGTACCTGACGAAGCCGATCAGCAAGGTGAAGGTGGCGTTGAAGCTTCCTATTTTCGTATAATATTACACACAATGTCATTTATCCTCACAAAAGGAGTACGATCACGGGTAGAACGATGGACATTGTCTTGAACGGAAACATGAGGAGATTGAACTGCACTCCCCCTATCATTCGTCTGTGATTGGTCGATTGAGGAGCTAAGTAATGGAATGGCTTGAACAATGCTAGAAGGAGATTGAGCCCCACTCCTTCCAACAATTGTATGCGTATGTCTATCTAAGGAGCTAAAGGTTGGTTCTTGGACAGGGAGAAGAGGAGATTGAACCCCACTCTCCCTATATCCTATTTGTGTGGGAGCCAATGGATAAGGTAAACCATCATAAATTAAGGCATGTTGATGAGCACTTTTATGTCGCTGTAAAAGCACTGTCAAAGAAATATCCTAACTTCCAAACCTAAGTATAGTGGAAGCAAGGGTCGAACACACATGGACTCAGATTACTTGTATTTAAATAATATTACTAAGTGAAAGGGGGGTTTATGATTGATTTATCTAAACTAATATGCAAACTGGAAAGTAAATATGAATACAAAGATGATTGTAATATATGAAAGACAAGCGTGTTCAACTAGTTAAATCCATCATGTCATTGCTTTGTTGATCATCGATTCTCTTGATTCTCTTCTCACTTGAATAATCTATTGTGGATTATGACCCTACTAAGGATTAAGACCCGAACGTCAGATTTAGTTGATAGAACAACCAATCTAACAACTCTAATCATCTAACAACCTAGAAGACCTTCTAGATTCAATTAGACAACAACATAACGATTCAAGTTATCAATAGAAACAAACACTTAGAGCAACCAGACATCTAAGTAACTTGGGAATTTATTCCCTTCTTCAACCAACTAGTCCAACCGGTACTAAATTGATTAAAGTATACTCTTGATCAAAATAACTCCGATCGGTAATTAATAAGATTTAGTTATAACTAGAAATTCAATTAGGTAGCTAATCTAACAAAACCCTAGTTTAGATTCAATTAAGCACAGGGAATAAACTCTATTCAAGTTTGTTGAGAATCAAATCAAACCTCACAACAATATGTAAATCATGACTTCAATAACTAGCCAAACACAAAGGAATTTAGCAATGCATAATTAAAATTAAGAAAAGCTTACAAAGGTTTAAAGTTTTGCCTCTAGAGAGAAAAACCCTAGCCTCCAAAAGTTATGATTCAAGTTCTGAAAGAGAAACTAAAAACAAGGTTTAAATACCCTAAGATATCCAAAGATAAAAATATCCCTAAGATATCCAAAGATAAAAATATCCCGAAATTACATTAAACAAGTCGGTCAAGATCTATCTAAAGCCCATCTCGAAGCCCAAATGCTCGACCCAACATCTCCGTTGCAAGACAGACGGCACGAGCTTCTTCTTGGGTGGCGCGACCGCGCACTCTGTCTCATGTGCCCGTGCCCCATTGCACTGAACCGTGCCCTCTTGACTTGTCATGCATTCTGTCCTTATGCTCATGTGATCTTTATTTGAGTTCCTTAAATCTTCATTCATGCACTCCGATTCACCACCATAGCTCACCATGGATCACACCTTGCTTGCTCTAATACCTAAAAACCTGCAAAACATAGCAAACAAGCGCAATCTACCCGAAAACGATAAAACCTAAAAACTAAGCTAAACCTATTCAAAACAAACATAAAACATGCATCTAAACTATACCTATATGTAAGCTATCAAATTCCCCCATGCTTAACCCTTGCTTGTCCTCAAGCAATACATAAATCCAAAACACACCACAGAAATGCAATCATGCATCCATCTCATAATCAAACGAACATTTCACATATAATCAAAACCCGACCAAGACTTCCTAGCATATATTATAACAAGCAAAAGGTAAAGACCATACATTCATTCTAGACATCACCCAGGTAAATGTGTTTGCACTCAAACTCTCAAGTGTTTAAGGACATGTGTTTCACTCAACATCAACCATGAAAACTAGACTACCATATGCTTGCATCAGAGTTCTAAATCTCCACCGCTGGGGATCAAACACATAACAAAAATCAAGAGGTCTTTTTAAGGGTTGTAATGGGGCCAAGGTAAAGAGAAAATTGGAAGAGATTATATTTGTCTTGTGGTGCTAAATCCGAGATAAAGAACTAATCCTAAACCCAAAATTCAACACTTTCTTTTCTTACTTCTCCCAAACTTTCTTTTTCAACTCCATACACTTTCATTCAAGCACTTGTTTCCTCTTTTTTCTTCTTTCTTTGCCTCTTCTTCAACTCTTTCTCTTACACTTATGAAGATTACTTACAATTGTACTCAACTTTTTCTTTGCTTTGCACATACTTTTCATCTTCATTTTTTTTTTCACTTTGCACACTTAGAGTTGTATTCCTCTTTTCTTCATTTTCTTCCAACTCCCCCATACTTATACCAAAATCACACAAAACAACAATACAACCTAAAGTCCTAAATCCCGGATAATGGGTCAAGCTTATTAGGCTAGGAATCATTTTGTGGAGCTAATAAAAACAGGCTTAAAGCTCAAAGAAATAGGGGTGTCAAGAACATGGATCTTGTAAGGTAGGAAGGGAAATAATAGGCTAATAAGAAACATTGCCTCAATCATTTTAATGTCATGCATTCAATCATATAAAGCAACCTTGAAAAAGAGCCATAACGCAAGTTCTAGAGCTAGATAATCATGGTGATACACTCAAGAATGTAGAGAACAAATATAATCATGAAAGACCAAAAATATCTCACAAGGTAAATTTTTGTCTAGAACTTCAGAATGAATCAAATACCCAAGCTAAATACATGCTCAGTCCTATAATCAAGATAAATAATCAATGATCATGCTCATACCATATAAACTTTAGCATATTATGCAAATCATGGGTTAGGACTCATACTTAGCATAGAAACACAAGAGGAATCAAACAATGTGGAAATAAGAACCTAAATGCAATATTTTTTTTTGTTTTTTGTATTTTTTCAAACTTTTCAGATTTTTTTCATTTTTCAAAATTTTCAAAATTTTAATCAATGCATGCAAAAATTTTAAATACGACCTAAACTAATGCAACTATATGCAATGCAAAAGTAATACCCTTCCCCCATGTTGAAAACATACTTTGTCCCCAAAGTATAGCCAATAGTAAAGGAAAGAGAAAAACTCACAGAAAACAAACTATCCGGGTAGTGTTGGGGATCATGTGGTAGCGGTGGTGGATAAGCAGGGAACTGAGGATATGGCGGCGGAGGAAAGCTATACTGAGGGTAGTACTGGTGAGGCGGGTAGCCGGTGGAACTCCAACCATCCAATCTAGTATTGGGCAGCCTAAACTGCTCATCATGACGCGCCTGGAATGCCTCTTTGCTTGACCCGAAAAGCAGCAAACTGCTGATCTTGATGTGTCTGAAGAGCGGAGATCCTCTGATCTTGATGTGTCTGAAATGTGGAGAACCGCTCATCCACATAATCATGAAATCCCGTGAACCCCTAAGTCTGGCTCAACTGCATCTGCTGCATCATCCCAAACAACTGATCAAACTGGGCTGAAGAATAGCCCATATCCTAATGCTCATTTCCAGCCTCAATAGTCGGCTGCTCGTCCTCACTCTCATCATCGTCATCATCATCATCTACCTCCATCTGATAATCCTCATCTTCAGCTTCATCATCCACCTCCTCCAACACCTCATACTATGCACAATGAGCTGGTACTCTAGGCTGTCTAATATCTGAACTCTGGCCTCTAACCCTCTCTACAGGCAAATCACTATCTAACACCTCAATCATCCACGTGGCAGAGTTGCCTATCCCAACAGAAATCTCAGTCCTCCTTTCATTAGGTAATTGCATAACTCGACCCGAGTCTCCTATCACCCAATAATATGCCCCCTTATAGAAATAGAACACATTCATGCTATGGAACATCCTGAAGCTCATGGGTAAAGGCTCCATGTCAGCCTGATATCCACTCAAGTTAATGTGGAAATGACGGGCAAATCGAGTAACAATACCACCAATAGCAATAGAAGTACCGCCAACTCGGCCCACTTGATACAACTGAGTCATCAGCAACCCAGCTAAATTAACTTCCTCTTTTGCCAAACATGCACATAGAAGCAACAGATCTTTCCTGGGGAAATTGTTCTCCCCATCCCCTCTCCCACTAATGGTGTGGGCTATGAACCTCTGAAGTATACGAAGAACGGGATGAGAGATGAAGGAAGATTTAGCCCTTGAAGGCTTGTAGACTTGCTTCCCTGTAATGCTAGACCAAAAATCCACAGTCAACCAAGTAGCTTGGCTCTCACAACGGGTCACATCTTTATCCTCAACCTCAAGAAAACCAAGCATGGCATTAATTTGATTCAGAGTCATCCTCCTTTGTAAACCTCCCAGCTGAAATCTACACATCCCATCTTCAACTTCCTGCCCTTCGGTAATGTCGCACTTCAGAGTACTCAAAAATTCCAAAGTGAGGCCTTTGTAAGTAGCCTGTCTCAACTGAATGAAATCCCCAAATCCCAAGGACTGAGCAACCTTGATTAACTCTCCTTAAAGTCCCAATGCCTGCATGAATTCCCAATCAATGCAGCGAGTGGGCTTCCACGCCCGTTCTGTAAGACTCCGAAACCTAGCCCGGCTCCAACCCTGAATCAAACTGAAACCATATTGCTCAGGAGTGGCCTCTCACGCAATGGGTAGTGGTTCAGGCGCCTCTGGAGCTCGTCTCCTAGTAGTAGAAGTACGAACTGCTCGTGACCCAGTATTTCCCCGTGCTCTAGAAGCAGCAGCACGGGATGTAGAAGCACCCTGACTAGCTCTCTTAGACCATCAACATCGGGAGTTTCACGTTGAATTTCACAGTGAGTTTCATGTAAAAAAGAAAAGATAAAAGAAAAAGAAAAAGTGAAACTTTATTTTGAGTTTCGAAATGTGAAACCGAGAGAAAAGGGGCTCAAGTGGGGTTACAACTAAAATTGTCCACTTATCAAGTGACATGTGGAAGAGGATAATTTGTCAATTTTGAGTGATTTATTTGTTAGGTTAATTTTTAATTTTGGCCATTTTAGCGAAATTTAAATTAAAACTAAAAAAAGTAATTGTACCAAAATTCATAACTTTTTTTTATCTACACATAGATATCAATTTTGCATATGTTTGAATTATTTTAAAATTAAATTAGTTTTTGGGTTGTTTTAGGGTAATTAAACACATATTTATCCATTTCTTTTATTTTCTCTTGTTTTAATATGTTTTAAAAGTAAATTAGTTTTTGGGTTGTTTTAGGGTAATTAAACACATATTTAGCCATTTCTTTTACTTTCTCTTGTTAATTTATTTAATGTATTTTGTCATGTGTTTTGATTTTTGTTGTGTTTGATATTATGGTTTTGTTAATGATGACGGAGAAGATTATAATCGTTTTTTGGCAAATTAGTCAAATTTAAATTTATTTATTTATAAATTTAAAACATTTTTACAAACCCAAAACTCAAAAATATAATAAAATTAGTCAAATTATAATTTGTTTAAGTAGATAAAGAAATATTTAAAATTAATAAATGAAGAGTATAGTTGTAATTGTGTATAGAGCAATAAATGGTTGTTGGAAAGTGAGAAAAGTAGAAAAGTGGGTTTCATGGGTTTCATTGATATTTAAGTGGGTTTCATAAAATTGAATTGAGAAAGTATAAGATGATGTGGAAAAGAGAGAAATGATAAAAAAGTGTTTTTTGGGGTTTTACGGGTTTCACCGGGTTCACCAATATACATGGTCTTAGGACCCATGGTACCTAAATTTTATCAAATTCCTGCACACGCACCACCAAACAACACAAATACAATTTTTGTTGCCCCGGTAAGGACAACCACAACAATATTTCACAAATAAACTCTCAATCACTCTCTTCCCCCACTACCTAGAATATTTTAATCAATTTTAATCAACAATTCTAGGGTTAATCTCAAATCTTCATAAATTAGCAAAATAAGCACAAATCTAGCCTATAATCAAGCAAAGAACAAACTTTTGTGAAGGAATGAAGCAAAAATCGAACTAAAATTGCCTAGATCTAAGTTTTCCTAACCGAACTAGAGCATGCTTTAAATTCAAAATTAAGCTTAAATTTGATTAATTTGGAGTTAAGAATGGAAAAGCTTACTTGAATCTTGAAGTTTGATGTTGTTTGAGTGAATTTTTGATGCAAATCCGAGCTTCAAGCTTCTTCAATGGAGGAGGGGCGAGAGAGAGGCGCGAGGAAGGAGAAGGATGAGTGTGCGGTTGAAATGCCTCGTTCGAATCTTTTATTTTCCGAAAAAACGCAGGTGGCGCGGGCTCCAGGCATAGACTGCGCGGTCGCGCAGTCTGCCTAATTTGCCCGTGTCACTTGCTTCTGTCTACTGTTGGAATTACGCGGGTGTGGGCCCCTACTGGCGCGATCACGCCACCTGTCCGTCATGCCCGCGCTCCTCTGAATCATTCGGGTTATTGATTTTTGAACCTAGAGTATCTAAAACACAAATAAAAACTACCTAAAAAGCAAAAGAAAAAAAAACTGAAAAACAAAACTACTATAAGCCTTGGGTTGCCCCCCCCCCCCAAGAAGCTCTTGTTTAACGTCATTAGCTTGACGTAAAAAGGATATTAAGGCTCTTGTTCCGGCTCTTGTAGAGCCGTCTCTTCTAAAGTGGCATTGTTAAATCCATCATAGTATGGCTTCAGCCTCTGACCATTCACTTTGAAGATGGAGTGAGTGGCCTTGTCATAGATGTCAACTGCGCCATGTGGATATACCCGAGCCACCACAAAAGGACCTCTCCATCTAGAGCTCAATTTTCCAGGAAACAACCTAAGGCGGGATTGAAACAAAACTACTTTATCTCCAACTTTGAAATTCTTCCTCCAAATATGCTTGTCATGCCAGGCCTTTGTCTTTTCTTTGTATATTACTGCATTGTCATAAGACTCAAGCCTGATTTCTTCCAGTTCTTGGAGTTGAAGTTTCCTGAATTCCCCCACCTCATCGGCTTGCATGTTGCACTTCTTGACTGCCCAATATGCTTTGTGTTGGATTTCCACCGGTAAGTGACATGCTTTACCAAACACCAACCTAAATGGTGAAATTCCAATTGGCGTTTTGAAAGCAGTCCTATATGCCCATAGTACATCATCCAACCTAACACTCCGATCTTTTCTGTTTGGTGCCACAATCTTCTCCAATATAGACTTAATCTCTCTGTTGGACACCTCTGCCTGGCCATTCGTCTGAGGGTGATATGCTATAGAGACCCTGTGTGTGACATGATATTTTTTCAATAATGCACTCACCATCCTGTTGCAGAAGTGGGATCCCTTGTCACTATCTAAAGCTCTAGGGACTCCAAATCTAGTAAAAATGTTGGTCTTCAAGAAATCCGTCACCACTTTAGAATCGTCAGTACTGGTGGCCTTCGCTTCCACCCATTTGGAAACGTAGTCCACCGCAAGCAAGATATAATAATTCTCAAAAGAATTAGGAAATGGACCCATAAAGTCAATGCCCCACACATCAAAAATTTCACAGAAAATAATTGGAGATTGAGGCATCTCATTCTTTTGGGATATATTCCCAACCCTTTGACATCGGTCACAGGATTTACAAAAGCCATGGGCATCCCTAAAAATTCTAGGCCAGTAAAATCCTGCATCCAATACCTTTTTATCTGTTTTGTTAGAACTAAAGTGCCCCCACAAGCATAATTATGACAAAAGGTCAAGATAGAAGTTACCTCATTATCCGGAATACATCGTCGGATTACCTGATCAGCGCAGTGCTTCCATAAATATGGATCATCCCAGATGTAGTACCTTGCTTCACTTCTCAACTTGTCCTTTTGAGCTTTTTGTGAACGTTGGTGGGAACTCACCCATAACCAGGAAATTGACCAAGTGTGCATACCAAGGTTTTACAACCTTAATAGCAAACAAGGTATCGTCAGGGAATTCTTCCTGAATGGGTGAACTCTTTGGGCTGCTTTGTTCTTCCATCACCAGACGACTCAAATGATCAGCAACCATATTTTCAGCCCCCTTTTTGTCCTTGATCTCAATGTTGAACTCACTCAACAACAAGATCCACTTGATTAACCTGGGCTTGGCCTCCTTCTTCATCAGTAGATAGCGGAGTGCTGCATGGTTTGTGTATACAATCACTTTTGTTCCCAGCAAGTAAGAGCGAAATTTCTCCAATCCAAACACAACTGCCAAGAGCTCCTTCTCCGTAGTGTAGTAGTTCCTCTGAGCCTCATTCAATGTCATAGAGGCATAGTGAATCACATGAGATGCCCTGTCCTTCTTTTGTCCCAAAACAGCCCCCACTGCATAATCACTAGCATCACACATGATCTCAAAGGGGAGAGACCAATCTGGGGCTTGGATAATGGGAGCTGTGGTGAGGCGGAATTTTAGCTCATCAAACGCTATCTTGCTAGCCTCACCAAACTCAAAATCGGCTTCTTTCTTTAACAACTCACATAAGGGGGAGGCAATCTTTGAAAAATCTCTAATAAACCTGCGGTAAAACCCTGCATGGCCTAAAAAAGAACGCACTTCACACACATTAATAGGATAAGGCAAAGATTGAATCACTTCAACCTTAGCCTTATCGACCTCAATACCCCTAGAAGACACTACATGGTCTAATACTATACCTTGTTCTACCATAAAATGACATTTTTCAGAATTAAGAACAAGATTAGTATCTTCACATTGTTTAAGCACAAGTGTCAAGTAAGTTAAGCATGAATCAAAATCATCCCCATGGACTGCGAAATCATCCATAAATACCTCAATAAATTTCTTTATGTCCTCAGAAAAGATACTAACCATACACCGTTGGAATGTAGCTGGCGCGTTGCACAGTCCAAAAGGCATCCTTCGGTAAGCAAAGGTGCCAAAAGGACAAGTTTACGTTGTCTTCTCCTGATCCTTTGGTGCTATGGCTACCTGAAAATATCCAGAATACCCATCCAAGAAACAATAGAATGAACGACCGGCAAGTCGTTCCAACATTTGATCAATAAAAGGTAATGGGAAGTGATCCTTCCGGGTTACTGCATTAAGCTTACGATAATCAATACAAACTCGCCACCCGGTTTGAACTCTAGTGGGAATGAGATCACCCTTGTGATTCTCAACCACTGTGATGCCACCCTTTTTAGGGACAACCTGAGTTGGGCTGACCCATTTACTATCAGAGATTGGAAAGATCATACCTGCCTGAAGGAGCTTCAACACTTCCTTCTTTACCACCTCCATCATTGGGGGATTCAACCTTCTTTGGGGTTGTCTAGAGGGTGTAGCTTCATCTTCCAATAGAATCCGATGCATACATGTTGAGGGACTAATCCCTTTAATGTCTGCAATGGTCCATCCTATGACCATCTTGTGCTCCCTCAAAACTGCCACCAATCTTCCTTCTTTCTCCTTGGTGAGCTTGTTTGATATAATTACCGGTAAAGTGTCCCCATCACCTAAGAAGGCATACTTGAGATGGTCTGGAAGTTGCTTCAATTCCACCACTAGTGCCTGCACAATAGATGGCAAAAGCTTCTCGCTTGGCAAGGTTAGTGGCATAGGCTTAGAGCCCGGTGGCATAAGTGGACGCTCAAAGTGAGCATTCAACTCAGCCACCACTTCCTGCAGGTCAGTTCTTAAATCCAAATCTAAAGTATCATTCATAATAGCATTTTCCAAGGTGGATCTCAAAGCTTCAGATTCATTCATATTGAAGAATTCTTAAGCAAGTGGTTCTACAACATCTATTATGCATAAAGAGGAATCTTCGGGAGGGTATTTCATTGCATCATAGATATTGTACTCTACCCTTTCCCCATCGAATTCCATGGTCAAAGAACCACTAAAAACATCTATTTTTATCTTAGCTGTTTTCAGAAAAGGTCTACTTAGCAAAATAGGTGCAACATGCTTATCATGGTCTATATCCAAAACATAAAAATCAGCAGGAAATATCAGAGTATCAACCATAACAAGCACATCTTCAACTATCCCTCTAAGGTAAGCATTAGATCTATCAGCTAGTTGTATTACAACGCCCGTTTCTTGCAAAGGACCCAATTCAAGCATTTTGTACAAGGAATAAGGTAACACATTTATTGAAGCAACTAGATCTAGCATAGCCTTGTCAATTTTTGTGTCACCAATTATGCAAGGGATAGTGAACATGCCAGGGTCACCACATTTCCGAGGCATGCGCCTTTGAAACACAGCAGACACATGTTCACTTACAGCGATCTTTTGTTTTCCCTTAAGCTTTTGAGTTCTTTTTATGGTGCACAATTCTTTCAAAAACTTAGAATATCTAGGGATACTTTTAATCAAATTGAGTAAAGGAATGTTTACCTCACATTTGCTGAATGTCTCGAACAGTTCCTTTTTATTTTCTAACTTCCAGGTCTCCTTTAGAGCTTCTGGGAATGGTGGAACAAGTGTATAAGACCTTGGATCGGAACTCGGAAGATTCACCGTCGGCGGGGTCTCTGAAACAGTGGGCGTAGGCGCGCCATCTATGTGCCGCAGTCGCGCCACAGCATGCGCGGGCGTGTCGTTTGCTTTTTCGTCCGCGTCCAGTTTCTCGAACTCACTGTTGGAATTATGCGGGCTCGGCTCAATAGGGCGCGGTCGCGTCACCTCATGTTGTAGCCCACGTTCATCTGGGTTTCCCTGTTCGTTTTCCTTCCATTCATTCTCCTCCCCTTCATTGATTTGAAGATCGTCCCCGGGCTTCCTAGTTAGTGTCTTGCCACTACGTAAAGTGATGGCATTTGCATTCTACTTAGGATTGAGTTCTGTTTGAGAAGGTAATCTGTTGGAATCTCTAGCTTCAAGTTTGTTCATTGCCTTTGCAAGTTGGCTCATCGGATTATCCAAGTTGGCGATGCTTGACTTGGTGTCATGCTGAAATTTCCCCACAGATTGTTGAAATTGCCCCATAGATTGTTGCATAGTTGTCATATTTTGGGTAAGAGAACGGATCATTTCATCCGTGGATAAGGACGAGCCTTGATTCGGTGCTTGATGCTGCGGTTGAAAGTGAGGTCTAAAACCTGGAGGGCCGTTTGGAGGTACATATTGTTGATTCTGATTTCCATACCTGAAATTCTGATGATCCTTCCAACCAAGATTGTATGTGGTCGAATAAGGATCATAGGCTGGCCTTTTGGGCCTATAGCCCCCAAGTGCATTGACTTCTTCTTCTTGAGTATGAAGAGTAGGACAAGCATCCGTCTTGTGAGTAATGTCTGAGCAGAAACCACAAGGTTTGACTTTTTGTTGTTGTTGTCCTTGTAACATGAATTGCCTGAACATTGACTTCAACTCATTCACCTCTTCATGTAAAGTTGTAGCATCGATAGAATTGGTAGCCTTCATTGTAGCTCTTTTGCTGAATTGACAAGAGCCTTCAGATAGTTCATGGAATAGCTCAAAAGCTTTAGCAAGAGTCTTATTCAGGATGTTTTCTCCACAAGCAGCATTAACATGTCGGCGTTCTTCATCCAATAAGCCTTCATGGAGGTACATAACAAGATCCAGCTGAGAATAACCATGATAGGGGCAGGTTGAGATTGGCTTCTTAAACCTCTCAAAATACTCACAAAGCGATTCATTCGGGAGCTGCTCAATGTTGTTAATGCTCTTCTTCAGACTCGAGAGCTTTGTGGTAGGGAAATATTTCTCAAGAAAAGCCTTCTTCAATTGCTCCCAAGTCTCAATACTGCCAGGAGCCAAATAATAGAGCCAATCACTAGCTCCATCCTTCAAAGAGAAAGAGAAAGCTCTCAGCTTAATTTGATCATCAGTGACGCCTTTTGGTTTCATTCTAGTGCAGACAACATGAAATTTTGCTAGATGTTTGTTGGGATCTTCACCCGCCTTCCCATAGAATTGAGGAAGGAGGTGAATCAACCCAGATTCTAGTTCAAATTGGACACTGTCAAGGAGCTCAGGTAGCTTCACCGCCAATGGTTGTTGGGCCAAATCAGGTGCAGTCAACTGTCTCAGTGTCGGTTGAGACATCTCTACGATTTCAGGAATGCTTTCAGTTTCAAAATCATATGAGGAAGACACCAGGTTGAACGGTAATTCCCGAGAAATCTCACGAGCTTGCCTGCGTAACCTAGAGAATGTCCTTTCAATTTCTGAATCAAATTCAACAAGAGATGAATTAGTAGCACGGGTATGAACCATACAAGTGGTTCACAACCCAAAAAAAAAATAATAAAATAAAATAAAAAGTAACACTAGATAAACACAAATAACTAGCCGAGTCCCCAACAACGGCGCAAAATTTGACGAGCACTTTTATGTCGCTGTAAAAGCACTGTCAAAGAAATATCCTAACTTCCAAACCTAAGTATAGTGAAAGCAAGGGTCGAACCCACAGGGACTTAGATTACTTGTATTTAAATAATATTACTAAGTGAAAGGGGGGGTTTATGATTGATTTACCTAAACTAATATGCAAACTGGAAAGTAAATATGAATGCAAAGATGATTGTAATATATGAAAGACAAGCGTGTTCAACTAGTTAAATCCATCATGACATTGCTTTGTTGATCATCGATTCTCTTGATTCTCTTCTCACTTGAATAATCTATTGTGGATTATGACCCTACTAAGAATTAAGACCCGAACTTCAGATTTAGTTGATAGAACAACCAATCTAACAACTCTAATCATCTAACAACCTAGAAGACCTTCTAGATTCAATTAGACAACAACATAATGATTCAAGTTATCAATAGAAACAAACACTTAGAGCAACCAGACATCTAAGTGACTTGTGAATTTATTCCCTTCTTCAACCAACTAGTCCAACAAATTAACTCCGACCGGTAATTAATAAGATTCAGTTATAACTAGAAATTCAATTAGGTAGCTAATCTAACAAAACCCTAGTTTAGATTCAATTAAGCACAGGGAATAAACTCTATTCAAGTTTGTTGAGAATCAAATCAAACCTCACAACAATATGCAAATCATGACTTCAATAACTAGCCAAACACAAAGGAATTTAGCAATGCATAATTAAAATTAAGAAAAGCTTACAAAGGTTTAAAGTTTTGCCTCTAGAGAGAAAATCCCTAGCCTCCAAAAGTTATGATCCAAGTTCTGAAAGAGAAGCTAAAAACAAGGTTTAAATACCCTAAGATATCCAAAGATAAAAATATCCCGAAATTACATTAAACAAGTCGGTCAAGATCTATCTAAATCCCATATCGAAGCCCAAATGCTCTGCCCAACATCTCCGTTGCAAGACAGACGGCGCGAGCTTCTTCTTGGATGGCGCGGCCGCGCACTCTGTCTCATGTGCCCGTGCCCCATTGCACTGAACCGTGTCCTCTTGACTTGTCATGCATTCTCTCCTTATGCTCATGTGATCTTTATATGAGTTCCTTAAATCTTCATTCATGCACTCCGATTCACCACCATAGCTCGCCCTGGATCACACCTTGCTTGCTCTAATACCTAAAAACCTGCAAAACATAGCAAACAAGCGCAATCTACCCGAAAACGATAAAACCTAAAAACTAAGCTAAAACTAAGCTAAACCTATTCAAAACAAACATAAAACATGTATCTAAACTATACCTATTTGTAAGCTATCAATGTTATTAGAATCAGATAGGGCCAATCAGGAGTAGGTGATGCAAGTTTAAAAGGAAAATGAGTTTCATTGGAAAACAACTTCAGACAAGACAAACTGTTCTTTAGTTTCCAAATCAATAACTTGCCAAAATTTTTGACCTTTCGGATAACTAATAAAAACACATTTTCGAGCTCGCTGCTCAAATTTATCAAAACATCATGCAATAGTAGACGCATAACAAAGACATCCAATGTTACACAAATGAGCATAATTATGTAATCTACTAAACAAAATTTCATATGGCGTTTTATTTCCAAAAGAGGGGTAGGAGTCCAATTAATCAAATATCCCTCATTAAGTATACAATATCCCCAAAACATTAAAGGCAAGTGCGCATGAAAATGAATAGCCCTAGCCACATTTAAAATATGTCTATGCTTGTGTTCAACCCTACCATTTTGTTGTGATGTTCCTACACAATAGGAGCATAAACATGTAAATTCACTATCTATATCTCTTCGAAAGCGCTTGACATGTTTTCCAAATTGACACTTAACCATTGAACAAAACTTGTGAACAAGACAATTGATGGTGCGCGGAATAAACGATGTGTGAACAGTGGACACGGAACACGAGGTAAAAGAAGTCGGTGAGGTCCCCCGGGTATTTTCTAGAAGGTCTTTTCCGTACCCATCTAAAAAATAATGAGGTCCCTGCATCCGTGAAGGCTCAAACCACGACCGCGTACTCACTAATAAAGGTGGCCAAGAAACTCGTCTCAAGAAATAAAGAGGTCCAAACCTCGTTACCCAAAAGCTGACGCTCCTGCCCGCCCCGCCAGTCAAAAACCGCCTTTCTCTCGACCAATAAGCCACCACCATCGTCTCGACCAATCAAATGATCGAAACTCAAGTGTCTCACATCAGAAGTGGGCAAGATCCGTGATCTTCAAATGTCTATAAATAGGAAAGAACCTCGAAGGTTGTAGGGGGTCGAAAAACATCTTGAACTCAAGAACTATCTTTTTGATTGAAGATCGACGTCTTGAATCATCGTAAAGACCACGCTACAACCAAGAGAAGGTCCACAAAAATACTTCAAGTCGCCCAAAGAAACCTTGTCTCAAGCAGGATCTCGCTCAAACCGCTTCGCAAACTACAATCTCTGTGTAAACGCTCAAGTGTCCAATCTCGCTTGATAGACTAATTCTCCATTTGTAATAAGAGAAAAGCTCGCTAGTAGTTTGTAAAGTGATAACCTTGTTGTAATCAGGAGGTCTCGAAGCTTTGCTAAGCAAAGACCTCGAATCTCGTATAAGGAGATCTAGGGCATAATCTCGCTGTAGTAGTCCCGCTCGGAAATCATAAATAAAAAGCAAGGGTTTGCCTCGTCGAATAAATACATAATCTCGTGTCTTGTCTTTAGCGTTGGTTTATTTCGGGCTTCATCACTGGCGCCGTCTGTGGAAAACTCTTCATCCTAAGCAGTTTCCCGACCTGCGTAAGCCTTAGCTTTCAAATCTCTCAAATGGCCCGTCCGAATAACTTTTTCCCTCAACACCCCAATAATATGCATGAAACCTCAGAGTGGATGAATGGGGCACCTCAACCAGGTTGTCTGTTCGGGATCCCTCCTGGATGGGCATATGCCATCCCGCAAAATCCCTACCCATTCCAAGGGTACGGACCGATCACCATTCCCCCAAACCCATATCCCTACCCAGGTTATGGGCAATACCAACAAGGCTTCGCCCCTTCACCCGTCCACGACCATGCATCTCCGATGCCCGAGTACGTTCCCATCCCCGAGCCTGGATAGCCCCACTCTGAGTATGTGCCCGAACACGTCCCCGGACATGTGCCGGGGCACGAGACATCAACCAACGGCTCGTCAACGGAGAGGTCGGCTCGGGACCCTATGCAAATCTCGAGGTCTCGTTCGCGACGTTCCTGGACGCAATATCCGGAAATGTCCGAAACCACGGAGAGCGTGGCGCATACCCTGAAGTCGCGCTCGTGACGTTATCATGTTGAGGTTGGCGGATTCTCACCTTTTGTAGACAAGATCCAGAGCGTGTTGATGCCCAAAGGCTTCCATAGGCCGCATATGGGGTTCTACGATGGGGTAACAAAGCTTGAAGAACATGTGAAGCACTTAACTGTCCAGATAAATGTCAACTCTTACAACGATGCTATCTTCTGCCGCGTTTTCCCGACCACCCTAGAAAAGGCCGCGATGACTTGGTTTATAAGTCTCAAGACTAGGTCTGTGTCCTTGTTTGCACAGATGTGCGACGCATTCATAGCGCATTTCAATGGTTCAAGGAAGCACAAGAAGAACATGTGAGATCTTCGCGGCATTGAGCAGGGGGAGGACGAGTCGCTGGGCTCTTTCTTCACAAGGTTCACAACCGCGATGGCAGAGATTGCGCACATCGACGAGGCGTTGATGCATGACACTCTCATGGGCAACCTATGTCACGGGGTATTCAAGAATCATATTTTCTTGAAGTGACCATAGGCATATGACAACCTGTGTGCCCGGATCACCGCCCAGGTGTATGCCGAGGATGTAGCCAACCAGAGCTCTCGGTCGAGGACCGACAAGGAAATTATGATCGAGGCTAAGGGAAAGGCGAAGGTGGGTGTGCCCGCTGCCAAGGATGCATATGTGGCGCAGACCTAGAACCCCGTGAACAACAACAACAACAATAACAACACAAGGAGAGACAATGGCGGCAAAAGTTGGAACTGCTTCGGAGGAAAACAATGAGGTTACAAGGGAAAGGACGCCCCCTGTACAAGCCAAAATATAAAGGCCAGGGCAACCCCGCCTCAGGAGCGAACAATGTACCGCAGGGCCAAAGCCAGGCAAGAGCCAACAACATCGAGCAACAAGCTCCCGCAAAGCAGGGGTGATCCAGGCACACCACAACGCCCGATGGTTACATTCACACAATCTTGGGCGGTCCCTCATTGGCGGGCTCAAGCCAGTCAGAGCGAAAGAGGTACGCGAGGGCAAGCAACCATGAGCCCTCGGTGTTTAGCGTTGCCCAATCCTCGAGGTCCCAAGAGGGGCTGGCCTTCACATCCGATGACGCTGAAGGTCTGTATATGCCACACTCTGACCCTTTGGTGGTGCACGCACAACTAGGCTCGACGATGGTGAAGCAAGTTTTGGTTGACACAAGGTCTTCTGTGGACATCATGTACTATGATGCCTTCGAGAAACTAGGTATTTCGGCAACATCCTTGAAGCCCTATGCCAGAAAGCTAACATTCTTCTCAAGAGACGAGGTCGATGTGGCAGGTGTCATCGACCTCTAGATGACGTTGGGAGCAGGTACGACGAGACGAACCGAGATGGTAGAGTTCACCGTGGTGCGTTTTCCCTTGATGTATAACGCGATCATCGGGAGAGTATCCCTGATGAAGTTTCAAGCTGTGGTATCCATCTACCACCTAAAGATGAAGTTTCCAGTCGAAGGCGGAGTCGGCGATGTCAAGGGCAACCAAGAGGATAGCCGTGTTTGTTACACGACCTCCGCAAAACAAAAGTGTCCAGTGTTCGTGGTGGATGCTCCCGGGGATGCTGACCTCGACGTTCGGGACTTTACCGTCTCAACCTCGGAGGCCGAAAGAAGGGTTGTCACTCCCTTCGGCGACGAGGCAGAGAGGCTCTTCCTGGGCGAATATCTCTCTGGGGAGTCAGCATTGTTGCTGGAATCCCTGCTTGCTGGCTCCCGCGACGTGTTCTCTTGGACTGCAAAAGATCTCCACGGAGTCCCGCGGACTATGGCCCAACATTCTTTGAACGTCGACGTCACCACTCCTCATATGGTGCAGCGGCGGAGGAAAATGAAGGAGGAAAGGGCAAGCGCCGCGAATGCCGAGGTGGGGAAGTTGTTGGCCGTGGGGTTTATCCGTGAGGTCCAGTACCCTAGGTGGCTATCCAACATCGTGCTGGTAAAAAAGGCTAGCGCAAAGTGGCGCATGTGCGTGGATTTCAAAGACCCGAACAAGGCTTGCCCCAAGGATAGTTACCCTTGCCATCGATCGACGAGCTGGTCGATTCCACGACAGGTCACGGGGTCTTGAGCTTCCTCGACGTGTATTCAGGTTACAACCAGGTCTTAATGAACTAGCGAGATGAGGAGGAAACAACCTTCATCACGCAGAGAGGGACCTATTGCTGCAAGGTCATGCCCTTTGGTTTGAAAAATACGGGAGCCACCTTCCAGCGACTTGTGGACCGAATCTTCAAAAATCTTCTAGGGAGAAATGTGTCGGCTTACGTCGACGACATTGTGGTCCGGGGCAAAACCTCGGAGGAACATCTAGCTGACCTCGCAGAGGTTTTTGCGACACTCAGACACTGCAGGCTAAGCCTCAATCTTGAAAAATGTGTGTTCGGCGTGTCATTAGGAAAATTCCCGGGGTTCATGATCAGTGCGCGGGGAATAGATGTGAACCCCGCCAGGATCGAGGGATTCTTGCAATGAGGTCACCCCGGTCTCGGACCGAGGTACAACGACTCAATGACGCTGTGAACTACCTGGGGAGGTTCTGCTCTCGTTTGGCGGACATGTCGTTGCCTTTGTTCCCGGCCCTAAAGAAAAACGACGAGTTTGTCTAGGACGAGGAGTTAGAGCTTGATTTGTTTGGGCTGAAGGCATTTTAGTCAAAACTCCCCATGTTGTCACCTCCGAAGGCGGGCGAAGATTTTCAACTATGCGTGGTTGTGAGCCCAGAGACGGTCAACGTGCTATTGACAGGAAAGGCGATGCACCCCATCTATTTCATCAGTCGCGTGCTCCAAACCGCGGAGCAGCGATACTCCCCGACAGAGAAAATGGCCTTGGCCGTGGTAACAGCCGCGAGGCACCTGCGTCCTTACTTTCATGCCCATCTGATCCAAGTCCTCTCAGATTTCCCTTTCCGGCAGATCCTCCACCAGCCCACCCTCTCCGGGCGGATGACGAAGTGGGCGGTCGAGCTCTCCGAGTTCGACATCAGCTACCTGCCAAGAACTACGATGAAGGGGAAGGCTCTCGCCGACTTCATGGTGGATGTGACCTTCCTCGAAATCGATGAAATCGCGGAGGAGTGGAATGTCTTTGTGTACGGCTCCCGATGCGACGCCGGAGGTGGGGTTGGCGTATTTCTTACCGGTCCCTCAATCAAAACGGAGTACGCTCTTAACTTCGCCTTCGATGCCACCTATAACGAGGCCATCACCGGGATAGAGATGGCGTTGCTCAGCGGAGCTCGCAAAATCAAGGTGTACAACGACTCCGAATTGGTGGCACGGTAGTTGAGTGGCTAATATGAGGCCAAGACAGGGTTCTTACCCGCGTACCGGGAGAAGATTAAAGCCTTAGTATTCTGTCTAGAAACGTTTGCAGTAGAATCCGTATCGCACGCTGCAAACACAAAGGCAGATGCCCTCACAAGGCTGGGGTCGGCTCTTCCCTTAGAAGTGGACAATCGCGTGATGGTGGAGAGAAAGCTCTCGCGGAGCTTGACCGGAAAAGTTTTCTCCGTCATACTCGAAGACTGGATGACTCCCATCACGCGATATATGGAGAGCGGGATCCTTCCTAAGGATCCCGCAGAAGCCAGAAAACTCAAAATACAAGCAGCTTGCTACTGCGTTGTTGGAGGACGACTCGATCGCTGGGGCTTCGCAGAGCCCAATTTGTTGTGTATGCCGGGCGAGGCTAAAGAGCACATCCTGTTTGAGGCGCATGAGGGGGTGTGTGGAGGCCATCCCGGTTGGCGTGCCTTGTCACACAAGATCGTCCACTTGGGGTATTTTTGGCCCACTCTCCAATAGGACGCGAGGACTTACGTCCATAACTGTGACGGGTGCCAAAGGCACGCCAACATCCAACATGCCCCAACCTCGCCTTTGCGCTCGATTCACGCATCATGTCCCTTTGCAATGTGGGGGATGGATATTCTAGGACCCTTCCACAAGTCCGCGAGACAGGTCCAGTTCATCCTGGTCATCGTTGACTATTTCACAAAGTGGGTCGTGGCAGAGGCAATGGCGAAGATCACGGGAGCGAAGGTCTGCTCTTTTCTTTGGAAAAACCTCGTGTGTTGCTTCGGGTTCCCCATGGCCATCATGACAGACCACGGTCCCCAGTTCGACTGCTAGGAAACCCGAACCTTTTGCTCCGAGTTGGGCATAGCCCTTAAATTTTCCTCAGTGGCCCATCCCCAATTAAACGGCCAAGTAGAGAACGTCAACGCCCGGATCTTGTTTGATCTTAAGAGGCGCCTAGGCACCGCACAAGGGCGCTGGGCGAAGCTTCTTCCCCTCGTCATGTGGACATATCAAACATCCGCCCGCCGCGCCATGGGGGAAAATCCCTTCTCTATGACCTACGGGGTAGACGCTGGTTCCGGTCGAGACCCTGGTCCCTTCGGCAAGGGTTTTCAACTTCGACGAAAAAAGAAAACGAGGCCGCTCTCAAGGTAGGGTTACAATTCAGGGATGAACTTCGCGAGGTCGCGGCCTTGCACTCCAAGGAATACAAGCGACGGGTCGCGGTGTACCATGAACAAAAGGTTAGACCCCGGGTTTTAACCTCGGGAAATCTCATTTTAAGGCACACCGATGGGGGGAAGCTAGACCCAAACTGGGAGGGACCATATCTCCTTGGAGAAGAGGTCGCGCCTGGGGCCTTTAAGATAAAAGATAGCGAAGGGCGCACTCTAAGCAAGACTTGGAATGTCGCTCGGATAAAGAGATATTACATATAGAAATTCTAAATTTTCGCTGTCCCCAAATTTTTTGTATAAAGGGTGACAAATTATTTTACAATGTTGTCTCAATTTGGAAACAACCCAGTGAGATCGCGATGACTAGGAGCAATCCCGAGTGATCGTCACGCTCTATCCTCCCCAAGCTTCCCGCTTGGGGTTGGAGACAATCTAGCGAGTTCACAATCACTGGGAGCAATCCTGAGTGATCATCACGCTCTATCCTCCCAAAGCTTCCCGCTTGGAGTTGGAGACAATCCAGCGAGCTCGCGATCATTGTGGAGCAATCCCGAAGTGAACGTCACAATCTATCCTCCCCAAGCTTCCCGCTTGGGGTTGGAGACAATCCAACGAGGTTGCAATCACTGGGAATCCCGAGTGATCGTCACGCTCTATCCGCCCCAAGCTTCCCGCTTGGGGTGGGAGAAAATCCAGCGAGGTCGCGATCACTGGGAGCAATCCCAAAGTGATCGTCACAATCTATCCTCCCCAAGCTTCCCGCTTGGGGTTGGAGACAATCCAGCGAGGTCGCGATCAATGGGAGCAATCCCGAGTGATTGTCATGCTATATCCTCCCCAAGCTTCCCGCTTGGGGTTGGAGACAATCCAACGAGATCGCGATCACTGGGAGCAATCCCGAGTGATCGTCACACTCTATTCTCCCCAAGCTTCCCGCTTGGGGTTGGAGACAATCTAGCGAGTTCGCGATCACTGGGAGCAATCCCGAGTGATCGTCACGCTCTATCCTCCCCAAGCTTCCCGCTTGGGGTTGGAGACAATCCAACGAGATCGCGATCATTGGAAGCAATCCCGAGTGATCGTCACAATCTATCCTCCCCAAGCTTCCCGCTTGGGGTTGGAGACAGTCCAGCGAGGTCGTGATCACTGGGAGCAATCCCGAGTGATCGTCACGCTCTATCCTCCACAAGCTTCCCGCTTGGAGTTGGAAACACTCTAGCGAGATCGCGATCACTGGGAGCAATCTCGAGTGATCGTCACAATCTGTCCTCCCCAAGCTTCCCGCTTGGGGATGGAAATAACCCGTGTGACATGCGCGATCCGAGCGAGGCTTGTGATTGCTGCATATAATCCAAGTGTGATATGCGCGATCCGAGCGAGGCTTGTGATCGCCGCATGATGTCGCACTTTTTAGTTGGTTTTTATGGGTAGTTTTCTAGCTAGGTTGAGTCTTTTCTAGGTTTATTGTGTTGTTTTGCATATAATTTCGACCCTCTTTGGAGAGTTGGAGTCGTTTGCGCTTGTTTGTTGTTTTTGTAGGTATTTGAAGCGTTGAGGAGGAGATATCCCGAGTTTTCAAGCTTTCTAGGAGGTGGCGTTAGAGTTGTCTTTTGGTGATGTTGATAGAAGAGCGAGAGTCGGTGCATTTGAAGGTTTGATGATTCAAAGGTGAAGATTTCAAGATCAAGATGCTTTAAGAAGGAGCTAAAGGAAGTTTTAGAAGGCCAAGAGTGATTGAAGAAGGAACATTGAAGAAGAACCAAGCTTTGGAGCAAGTTTCGGGCAAAGAAGTGAAGAAACCAAGTGCTGCCTAGGTCGGAGACGACCTACTCTAGGTCGGTGACGACCAACTCCGTGTGTGGCGAGAATGAAACTTGCGCTTTAAGTTAGGTTTAGTAAATGTTTTATTTATGGGCCTTTTTAAGATATAATTTAGTTTCCTTATGAAGACATTCCCACTACTATATAAGGTTCTTTTAGGTTTTTATTTTAGGGGGAACACGCTTAGGGGGATCGAAGAGAGACGTTTGGGGACGTGGTGGAGAGACGGAACAAGTTGCAAGTTTGTTTTCTAGGTTAACTTTGATTCCAAGCTCTTGGACAATTTTAAAAGAGACTTGGAGGTTTGCTTGAGATTGTAAGTTGACTTTTCAATTGAAGTTTGTTTGGTTTGAATTATGTTTTCTCTTTTGTTTATGGTTGTTGATCGTGCCATGGATCGTGAGTAGTCTACTTTTCTAGGGTTTGGGTGAAACCCGATGAGTTGTGCATGATTAAAGCATGAATCTTTGATTAAACCACACTTTTAATCTCTATCCTTTATCCTCTTATTTGTTATCAATTCCTTGATGAAAATTGAGGCATGTTCATGTTCGTGATTGAATTGAAAGATTGAATTGTGAATTTGGATTATATTTGGGTTGAAACGAAAGTTAAAACCTTTAGGAAACAAGTAGGGTTGCAAGTTTAGATCTTTACGAAAGTTAGGATTTATGCTTGATTAATTCATGACGAAAGTCATTCATGAGATTATTATGGGATTATTTTGCTTCATGTTTGCATGCATAGCTTGTTGTGGTGAATCATTTGCTCTAGATCTCTTTTAATTTGATTTTTAGAAGTTTATTTGTTACCCGGATAGGTCGGTTACGACCCCTTTTTGGTCGGTGCCGAGCACTCAATTTTTCCGGTTTTCTCCTGCGTTTTTGTGTTGAGTCGTAGGTCGGTGACGACCTGGTGTGGGTCGATGCCGAGCACCTGCTGCGTGTGTTTTGCTTTGTTTGTTTTATTTTGTTAGGATTAATAACTAGATTTAGATACTTCTAATTCCCGTGGACGAACCTGACCTCCTTGTACTCAGCGGGGTCTTGATTATAAATTTATTTGTTGTCAAGAAACCCTTTCAACACCGCATATAATATTATAATCTAAGTATGATATGCTGATAGGCCAAATCCTACCTTGTAAGTGTACGAGATCGGTTGTAATACCAAGGTGTCGAACTCTGGGACTAAGTAGTATTAATTGTATTCAAAATAGTAGACTAAGTCGGAAAAATAAGAAAAGATTGTTGTGTGAATTTTGCTATGAAACTAACTTATGACAAATAAATAAGTAAATATATGAAATCAATGAGAGAAAGGCTTCTAAGATTAAGGATCACCACAATAATGCTTTGGTAGACTATAAAAGATGATTGCACAATCTTAATTATGACTTTGTTTGAAGGCAATTGTCTAATGTATCCGCTAAATTCTTTCGAATGTTAACAAACGTATCTAGACTCAATTAAACATCCACTTTCGTGACTTGCGAATTAAAATCTAGACCTTTAAGCACTTAGAATTTAAGATTAAATTGAATTAAAATCCGCTTTCGCGACTTGCTAACTCAAGTACTCAACCCAACCTTAAGATTTCTATGACAACTGTTATTCCACAAGAGAATTCAAAATATTTTCATAATAGAGAAAACTCAAGTTCAAATCCTAGGGTTCCAACATGAAAAATTACCTTTCAGTCTCAATCCCATGTCTAACTACTTATCAAAGTTTTCACCTTTCAGTCTCAAACTTTGGCAAGTTCCCATTCAAATAAATTACTAGGGCATAAAGCATCTAGGATTGAATCAAACAAAGCTTCAAACAATAGATTGTGCAGTTTAATAAATAAGTCTACCTACACATCATTGGTTTCATCCCAATCTTATAATTTGGGGTTTAGCTAGACATGGATAAAGAAGAAATCAATTCAATAACGAGAGGAAACATATCGGATTGAAGAAACAAATAAACTTGATTAATATCCAGCAAATCTGATCTCAAAATCAAAACAAAGTCTTCAAATCTCCAATAAATCTCTCTAAACTTGTCTCTCAAGCAATAAAAACTAGGTTAAAAGTCGAACCCCCATCTAGAAGACAAAGTAAAGTATTTATACTAAGGATAAAATAAGAGAGGCGGCCTAAAAACACGTCACACGAGGGACGCACGACCCACGACGCGCGTCGTGCGCCGAGGCGCACGACCTTACACTGTGCACGACCCTGGACATGGAGACGCACGACCGTGCACCTGTGAACGCATGGGCGTTGCCTTTCTCTGGTGTAAAACGCACGATCGTGCGTGGTATGGTGCACGACCTTCAACGATAAGGAGCACGATCCGACATTCTTCAACACCGCCTGCACGACCGTGCACCTTGGTGCACAACCTTGGCCTTGATCGTGTGATTCTCCTTATTTTGGACTCCTCAGTTGATCCTTTCCGGTCCCGATGCCTCTTATACTGAAGTCTTGATTTCGTCTTGTATCCAAATGCATTCCAATGAAGCTCAAATCTCTCCAAAGTACCTGAAAAGCATAAATATACGCGTGTAGACATCTATAACGGAAACTAAACTAAAAGTACTAGAAACATGAGACAAATGCAATAAAACATACTAAACTAAGAACTAAATGCATGTCCTAAGATGCTCTACAATGCAAGTTATCAAAATCTCCCAAACTTGGACCTTGCTTGTCCTCAAGCAAGAAATAAACTCAGCACCCCACAAAACAATGCAATCCAAGTATCCACCTCAAATGAAGTTAAGCATTAATCGATAAACTTGTAGTTCAACAGATTGAAATCATTGCACATGCTTTTAGAAAATAAAAAAGACCAAGATAATGCATCCATTCTAGACCTCACTAGGAGAATGTGTTTATCTCTCTCACTCAAGTGTTTAGGGTATAGTGTTTCGCTCAATTCTCAACTAAGACCGCTAAACTACCATATGCTTGCATCAGTGTTCTAAATCTCCACCGCTATGGACATTGCATACAACAAAAATCAAAAGGTCTTTTAATGGGTTGTAATGTGGCCAAGGTGAGAAGATTAAGGCATAGAAAGTATTTGGTTATGTGGTGCTAAATCTGGAAAATAGGAATCAAGCTTTATCAACACCAACAAACCAACTCTTTTGGCTCATTTTCTTTCCAAACCTTCTATTCATACTTCACTTATTTCTTTTTTCTCACACTTCTTTTGCATTTTTCTTTCAACCCATTTTCTTCATAGTTTTTGAAACTTCTTTTTCATATGCACACTTTTTATTTCTCAAGCTCAAACCATTCTTCATTTTCAACCTTCATTCCCTTTACTTCACTTTTTTTTTCTTTCAACTCATCCACCAATCTCATTCTTCTTCTCAACTCCCTAGCTCACTCAAACTTCACAAAATAAATCTAGCAAAAATTCCTATTCTCCAGAAGGGTCAGGCTAATTAGGCTCGGGATTTAATTTTGTGGAGCTAAAAAAGATAAGCTATTAAGGCTAACAGGGGCTTCAAAAAGAAGGATTTATGTGCAGGGTGGATAGGGAAATATAGGCTAATGAAAAATAATGTCTCTATTACTTTAATGTCATATGCAAGACTCATGTAAGAAGCCTCAAAATTGATATCTAAACGCAAGTTCTAGAGTAGCAAGTCATAGTGAGACACTCAAGAAATAAAGAGAGGACAAATAGTCCTAAAAAGGCTAAAAATATGATCTCACAAGGCTAAGCATGTCTAGAACTTCAGCATAATCTCAAATCTCAATAGATAACATGTGCTCATTCAATTATATGTAAAACATACAAATCCACAATCATGCAAATATATAGAGGTTTCAACAATTCAAGCATGTCATAGGTTTTAGAGTTATGCAAAGAATAATTAAGAGGACAAGGGGTTTTCCATTAAAAGGGATTCAATAACACCTAAAATGCATGATTTTTTTTAATTATTAATTATTTTTTTCATGCAAAGACAAATTCAAAAAAATCTTAAACATGAAAGCGCAACCTAGCATGAAACTATATGCAATCTAACTAACATGGAACATGTTTCCCTCTCCCAAACTTAAAATCTACATTGTCCCCAATGTAGAGAATAAAAGAGAGAGAGAGGAACTCACCAAACAATCTACTGAGGAGGCGGAGGATAGGGAGCGCTCGGGTCATAGAAATACCCGAAAGTGTGATGATACATCTTCTGCGTCATCTGCTCAAGGCTGTTGAAACGGGAATCTACAGATGTCTGTAACGATGTCATCCGCTGAGAAATGGAGTCTATTTGCTGGCGGAGATAAGCAGAATCGCCAAGGCCAGAAGACTCTCCCTGCTGAAAGTGTGGTGGAGGAGCGGGAGCGTCTGCCATAGGCTCATCATCATCCTTGTTAACCACATCAACAGGTCTAGGAGGAGGAGGTGCTCCAATCCAAGACTCATACCAGTTGACCATATCACTAGTGAGAATCCGAACTGGGTCAGGAAGATGCTACGCAATAGTCACCTGAGTAAACTGAAGATATAATGCCATGCCTTTGCGCTTGATCCAACGACACTGGATAAGAAAATCTTCATCAATACGATATAACTCTGGAGTCTCTCTGTATCGTGCCAGATCCACCTGAAAGTGATGAGCAATAAGAGAAACCATTCCTCCAATAACAATCACGCCGTTGGTGGATTTCCGAATCTGATCAAACTTCACAGCCAATTGATACCCCAGATCCATAGGAGACTCCTGTGCCACGACATACAAAATAGCAAGCTCTCCACAACGAATGTTGCCTTCCTCTTCACGCCCATAAATTGTGTGGGCCAGAATCTTCTGCAGAATACGAAAACATGGGTTGACAATGTTGGAGGCCTTTGCGGTTTGACCTCAGAATGTCAAATTCCCAGACAATTTATGCCAAAAATCATCCTGCTCATTATTGAGAAGCAATGTTCGATCTCCACCCACAGGAAAATTGAAATTTTGGTTTAACTGAGCAAGAGTCAAACGCCTCCATTGGTTCCCAAGACGAAATTTAAGAAGCCCAGCATCCTCCATGTCAAGAGAGATGGCAACAGTCAGAGAGCTGAAAAACTCACAAGTCAAAGCCTTATAAGTTAGTGAAGACAAAGAGAGAAGGCTTTGAATGCCAATCTTGGAGACCATACGATTGATTTCACCCATAACTCCTAAATGGACAAGGCTCTCACTGTTGACCCAACGAGTAGACTGATGTGGAGGTGCATCAAAGTGAGCATACAAATTCTGTTGCTCTTGAGTAGCAAAATTAACTCCATCCACAGCCGAGCGCCTTCGAGGAGGCATAGGTACGATTTTTTTCAATACAGGCGGAATCTCCTCTGAAATATTACCTGGCTCGGGGTGGGACTGCAGCGGTTCGACGGTGTGGGCAGAGCACGGAGGAAGTCGCCGGCGAGGCTGGACGACCGAAGAGAGAGGGCAGAGGCCGGAGGTGCTGGTAATGGCTCGCGCGATGGACTGGTGCGCGGTGCTACAACAAGTCGAGCAGGGTGTTGCAGCAGGTTCATCGGACTAGGCGGCGTAGGCGAACGGAAGGACTCACCGGTGGCCGGTTCTGGTGGCTAGAGGAGCTGCTGCGTTGTTGTAGGCTCTTCTCGAGCCGGCCTCGGACTCGACGGCGTCGAGCAGTGCGAAGCGCGTGGCCGCAGAGGAGTGTTGTGTGGTGGCTGGATCTGACCGGAGAGTTGGTGAGGTGAGGAAGAGAGAGTGGAGAGGGGAAGAAGAAGGAGTCGGGCGGATCGCAGAAAAGAAAAGAAGAGGGGAAAAAGAAGAGAGGAAAAAGAAAAAAGAAAAAAAACTAAAATAAATAAAATAAAAAAACGCTGACGATGCATGCTCTCTTTACCCCTTTCTTTTTTTCTTTTTTTTTATATATTTTCTATTTTTTTAAATTAAATTAAATTGGGTTGCCTCCCAATAAGCGCTTGTTTAAGGTCGTTAGGTTGACCGTCAAATTTTTTTTAAGCACTCGGGCTAGGAGGGTCTTTGGCACCCACCCTAACCGGATTAGGATCAACCACAAGCTTCAACCTATGCCTTTGTACTTTGAATTTTCCCGAGTATTTAAGCCAAAGCTCAGCTCCACCTCCATGTAAAACTCGAGTCACTATGTATGGCCCAGACCATCTTGTTCCTTTGCTCCCTGGAAACATGTTGGATCTTTCATGAAAAAGCATAACCTTGTCTCCAATCTTGACCTCAATTTTTGCTCGATCCTTCTTCTTTTTCTTTGGATATCTACCCTTCATCTCCTTAGCACCATCACCAACTATAGAACTTGTAGCCTCTACAACTTGTTGAAAAGGTTGAGCAACATCAGCAAGTAGCTCTCCTTTCTCCACCTAGTCCTCAATAGCGGGTATACTAAGCTCCAATAGGTCCTTAGAGACCAAAAACATCAAAGATCCATGAACTTCCCTGTCTATGACATCTAACTTGCCATCATCATCCTTACAAGAAAATTGTTTAATAGCTTTAGAAAAACTAAACTCAATTTTCTCATCACCAATTGTGAAAGAAAGGACCCCCTGCTTAACATCAATCATGGTACCTGTAGTAGCTAAAAAGGGTCTTCCTAAGATGACTGGGACAGGCATATCAGCATCAATATCAAGCACAATAAAATCCACAGGAATAAAAAACTTACCTATACGAATAGGTACATCCTCAATGATTCCTATGGGGCGAACCGATTATCTATCCTCCATATAAAGTGTCATCCCTATAGGTCTAGGCTTTCCCAAACCCAATTCTTTGCATATAGATAAGGGAACAATACTAACACTAGCTCCAAGATCACATAAAGCATTGTAAGTAGTATTTCCAAAGACAATATGGACAGAAAAGTTACCTGGATCTCCAAGTTTTGGAGGGAGCTTGTTTTGGATGAGAGCACTGCACTCCTTGCTTAGAGACACGGGTTGGAATTCGTCAATCTTCCTCTTGTTGGATAGAATCTCTTTCAAAAACTTCACATAACAGGGCATTTGCTTCAAGGCGTCCGTGAAAGGAATGTTGATGTGGAGCTTCTTCAACACATCCACAAATTTTCTAAATTGTGGATCCAATTGGGCTTGAGCTCTTCTTTGAGGGAATGGTAGAGGTGGCTTGTATGGTGGTGGAGGAACATATGGAGGCTCCTTCTCATATTCTTTTGACTCCTCAAAGACCTCTTTCTCTTGTAACTCATTCTCCTTCACCTTTTGAGTAATTGGTGGAGTCTCAAGTGCTTTTCCACTTCTTAGAGATATAGCATTCACTTGGCCTTTTGGGTTAGCTTCAAGTTGACCAAGCAATTGACCACTGGGTCTTGGAACATTCAAGGCTTGTTGAGCCAATTGTTGTTGTAAGACCCCCGTACTTACCCTAGAGGTATTACCGCCAGTAACCCCGATTAGGACTAAACCAGAGTTACCCAAGGCTTTAACCTGATAGAACATACTAGAACAAGGTAAAAGAAACCATTTAAAACCTAACAAAATTAAGTTAAATATTACAGCGGAAAAGCAAGTAAAAGGTCTTATACAAACCTTAACTTAAAAAGATTAAATAAATAGAACAACCTTCTATTTGAACAAAGTCTTTAAAAACTTTTCCTTAAGTTCTTAACTGCTTTCACACTTCGCTTTGCAGCAACTTAACCAAGAACTTCACTCAAGTATAGCCATTGGAAATCTTTCTTCAATTTCTGGAGCTTCAAACCTATGAATCCGCCTCTTGAATCAGCTTCCAAGAAGAACCTGATGTGTCGTATACCAACGGTGGACACCAGCCGACCATACAAAAGAAAATAAGATGAACGGGTTAGTCTAATGAAAGACTAAGTAAGCGGAGAAACTAACTTGGTTCTTATGGTTGTAACTAAACATATTGGCATCAAAATCCAATTACACTCGGATTATGATCCAACAGTTAGCAGTCTTATAGAGAAAAAGAAGGAGACTTACATAATCAAGAGAGAGCACACCACAACTTGTGGTTCCTTTAAGAAGCATAAACGATTAATGGAAACTTATAATAGCCACACAACATTCACCATCGTCTTCAATGACTAAACAACTTAACTTAATCAAAGTTTGATTAAGAATCATTCTTAATCAGGAGCAAGAATGGTTATCAAAAGAAATAACCATTCAGATACATTACCGTGCCTATCGCACTCTCTTTACTTCATGATTTACACATTACACATTCATTGTACTAACTTTTAATCGACCTAAACTGCTGTCGATAAATTCCTTTTTAACTGATGTCGTCAGGGTGAGAGGGCATATTTCATCCGTGACCACTTGACCCACATTAGTTCCATTTGCACTTAGCTAGAGTGCACCATTGTCCTCCTTCAACGTGAAGCGAGACATGAGTCATGACTCCAATATTGGGATACGCCAGCAAGCTACGCCCCCCAATATAGACTTTGTTATAAAGAAGTCATTGGAGACTCGACTCCTACCCCTGGACTACCTATTTTGCAACAGTGTTTCAGCACAAGACCACTAAAGAGATGCCTTGGAGTCTAAACTCCCATCTCTACCATCTTACTTCACAACAATGTGTCAGCATGAGACAACTAATCATACAACGGTCCTAAGTTCAGTTCTAGCGTAAAAACTGAAATAACGACATGGTCGTTATTTCTAACAAAATAACAACCTATCAAACTTTATTCAATATACAAATTATTTCCAACATGAGGATCAAATGGAATTCAATTCCTCATTAATAACCATAACGCAAGAGGGAATCATCCACTTGCCTTAGAAGGCGTGCTCAACGTCCTTAACAATTCAACAATAATCTTTATCACCCTTATGTCAAATATAACAAAAGGATTTCTCAACAACGAGCTCACGGAAACACTTCTTAGCTGTATACTCAAATTCTATAATCTCCTAATCGATAAACGACTTGATTTCCGAATATCGATTTATAAGAAATCCTTAGTTATCATGCTTTAAGGAGCCATCTTGGCGAAATTATAACTAATTATCCGCTTTACTTTTGAAACAACTTTCTAAACAAAAAGTGTTCAACAATAACAGTTCTTAAATGTGACCAAATCTCGGATCAAACTGATTAACAACGAATCCTGAGTAATTATCCGAAGTCCTTTACCTGCCAATCGGTGTCAAAACTTGTATTCGCTATAACTGAAGATCCTGATGTCCGTTTCTCGAGCGGTTTGAACCTGTGAGACCGTATCAACGTCAAGATTATAAAAACCATAAATTTAATTAGCAAAGCGGAACCGAAAGGTCCTTACGGTGGCTCCGCAACCAAATCGCTAATTAATTTCGATCGTAATTACCTTCACTTGAGCCCATGGCTCGTTTGGCTCGATAGTGGCTCGATCCCCGAACCCAAGGGTGGCTGGTGTTGCCCGGTGGTGGCCCTCGTGGTGGGTGGTGGTCGGAGCAGTGGGTGATCGTCGGCGACGACATACGGCGAGGCAAAGGTACACCGGCGGTAACGAATTCTTCTCCCGCGTCCACGTTCCGTCCTGATCTTCTCTCGTTGGTTCTGCCTTCTCCTTAGCAGCAGGGGTAAACCAGAAAAAATCAGAGAGGGAGTAGAGGAAATGAGGAAGATGGTAGGAGGTGGACGGGGCAGAGAAGACTAGCGTCGGCGGTGAAGAATTCAGCTTCCCCGAGTCCGTTCCGCCTTGATTCTCGCTGTTCCCTTTCCTTCTTTTTAAAATTTTGGAGACAAAACTCGTAGACTTGATAAGGCAGAAAAGATATGTCAGTGGAGAAGAATTCTTTCACCCGTCGTTCCGTCCTAATCCCATTCTCTCTGGTTCCTTCCTTACTAAGGCATAGAAAAGGTGATTTTAAATCCAAAATCCGTCTCGGAACGGGATTCACGTTAAAACGGTAAAATTATGTAGCTCGGATGGAAAAACTTACTACATACAAAATGTCTCGTAAATTATGTAGATCAATAAAATCAATTTTTCATGATTTTATCACGCTACCTTTAATTTTTAAGGCTTCCGTTTCGTATTTTAAATTCTTTACAGTACATGATTAAAAAGACGGCTTATCCAATAAAAATTATTTTTCCACTGAAAAATCCTAGAATTCACACCGATCCATAAAATCATTTCTTTATGATTTTAGGATATCACCAAGAATTTTCTAGGATTTAAATTCCAACAAAAATTATTGAATTAAGCATTAAAATGGACAAAGAGGTTAAAAGGATATTCGAGAGAAATTCAAAAATATCCTTAAAAACCACAGTTATTACATTAGTACCCCCTTAAAAATGGTTTCGTCCTCGAAACCAAGGAGAACTCGGATCACAGGGAAGGATAGCATAAGCACACATACACACAACCACTACAAACCTATACAGAAGTTTGTAGTACCCCCTTAAAAACATGTTGTTACTTCTGCACCAGGCACAAAACAACCATTGCTTAGTTGCCAAACTTCTTGTTTACAACGTTCATTAACTTTGGAAAATGGCTCAGCATTTCCTGACTAGTTTCTCAAGTCATTACTTCACTTCCATTTTTAGGCCAAGGTAGCCTAATCAAAGGTATTTTTCTTATTCACGATTCAACCTGGCCCTTCTTCATAGGGGTCATTTGGTTGAATATCCATCTTATTATTGTTGAGTACATGAGATATATCGAACGCATACTATCAAGGAAGACATTAAGGATAGAATGCACTGAAGGTGGCAATGGCAACTATTAATCAAGTTTACCAGTTCTTTCCAGTATCTTGAAAGATCCAACATAGCGAGCATTCACGTTGTCTCGCTTTCCCCAGCGGAATACGCCTTTCAAGGCGGATACCAAAACAAAAATGTTGTTCTTTACAATGAACTTAACATGCTCTCGCTTTAGCACAACACACAACTGTTGTCGCTTTTGAACAGTTAGCACCCTTGAACGTGTTAGTGCGATATCAGTTGTTGTTCTCTTGGCCAAGTCTGGCCCATGAAGAACCTTGTCAGCATTGCCATTTCAACAAATTGACAACCAACGTTTCCAGCCTTACCAAACCTCAAAAAGAGTCATTTTCTTTATTGTGTGATCAAAATTCTTGTATGTGAATTCTCTCAAACTCAAGCTACCATTCCAACTCGTGTGGAATCCAGAATACATGTCCTCGTGAGTTTGAATTTGTTTCTTTGCATTGTTCATCAGTTTGATGAGGGAGGCCAGAGCTAAAATTCAATTTACTCCATAAAGCTTGATGTCACTCCTTTCAAAACTTTGGCATGAACCATCCATCTCAGTCAGAGATAATAGTCTTTGGAGTTTTATGAAGATGAAAAACTTCATGCATGAACACCTCAACTAACTTCTGTACTCTTTAAGTCATCTTAAATGCATTAACAAGAACACTCTAGGTGAGTTTATTAACAACCTCCATATGCATCCTTCTTTCATTGAGTCTTGAACGACTAATGACAAGAATCCATTGTAATATCTTCCCATTTTTATCCTGAAACAGGAAGAGATTATAACATTCTATCTGGTCTTCTATGCTCAATCAGGACTTTCCAGACAAACTAAACATATCAAAACAAACTCGGTGACATTTCGCTTCATGTCAGTCCATCAAAAGTTTTATCTTTAATCCTTATACATTTACTTGTTCCAGGATGACCTAATTAAGCAAATAACTATGCCTCCTTTGAATTAAGCTTCCGAAGCTCAATAACAACAGACACACATGAACAGTTTCAAAACCAAACAATCCATAATCTTGAATAACAAATCCCGGTGTCTTACCTTCTTGATCTTCTCCATTAATCTTATGCAATAATACTTTCCCATGCCACTTTTCCTTAATCCGGTCAACAAATTTTGAATAAAATCTTAGGGTATTCACACAACCTTGTTGTCATCCAAACTAAACCTTTAGTCCTTCTCAAATTATTTTCTTTACAAGGATTACTTAAAATCCTTATTCAATTTCCTTTTTGAGATAAAATCTCAGTATTACTTTAACCAAGAATATGAGATTTATCCAACACATGACAAGATAATAACCTATCTTGTCAATCCTCTACATTCTTTTCTCAACAAAACTCAGCTTGGGCATACTGACATTCAAAAGTAGTTATCTTACTCGACTACTTCAAACTAAACTCTTACGCATTACTATACCAACATATTGGACAATAGTATCTTTAGTCCAATAATTTCCAACAAAATTGTCTCCATTGACAAATTTCAATCTTTTTCATCAAAGAACTGTTTAGACTTCACTTAACATTCTAACTTGTTGAGCAACAAAATTCTCAAGATTAGATATAGTAATTGGCAATACTACTAAAATAGTATACAATGCCAATACTAAGTTAGCTCAAAGGATTTTTACAAAGTAGCTGATATAGCAATTGCTATACAAGAAAATTCTCGTCTTTGAATCTCAATAACTTTACTTGAGAAAAACTTATATGATTGCCAACTCATACTAGAACCATTCTTTAGAAACCCCAAGAAAATCACGTATCCCTTAGATGACCAACACACTATATAAAAATAGTCTTAAAGTCTGGCTCAAACACTTTACATGGAAGGAAATGCTTACTTTCAAAAATCTTATCCAGACAGTACTGCACATTACTCAAATTATGACAAATATTTGCAATTCTTACAAACTCTTTATTTCATCTAAAACCCAAGGAATTATGTAATCTTATTCCACCATGTGATCAGGATGGGAAATAAAATAAACATACTCCTTTACTGCATTCTCATAGGAATAAGACATGTAATCTTGCCTAACCATGTGATCAAGATGGAAGACAAATTACATTCTTACTCACCACTATGAAAACCGTAAAAACACTTACTCTCAAATCGTTTTAACAACTAACATTGCCTTAAAAATTCATATCTGAATTTTTTTTCTCAAAAAAGCAAAGACAAACTTATTCGTTTCTAAACACATCACTTCCCTTTTGAAGTATAACACTTCTTTTCTTCTTCAAGGAAGTTCCTGGTGACGTACCTTGACCTTTTCTCACTTCCAATACACTATCATACTTTTCGTACTTCATAGTATGAAGTAATCCTCATTTGATACGACTTGGTCAGAACTCATCTTAACTTTACAAGTTCCAATAAAAAGGTTAATTACTTGAACTCATGTACTTGCAGTCCTTACTAAAGAAAAGATTTCAACATCTTTATACTTACAACATAGATCCTCCTAAGATCATTCTCAACTTGTATATCATCTTGACATACTGCATTTAAGATGAGGTATTAATGATTCCTCACTAGAATTCAAAGCTTGAGTTCATCTACTCTCCAAAACCATAGACCTTCTGGAGTTTGCTTGTCATCTCAACTCCTATATTCAAAGGTAAACAAACTTACCCTGTAACAAGTCCTAAGGTATTTACTATCCTTTTATCCTTACATAAGGAAATTCTTCCAATTTCCAATTCCTTATCACATATGGAAGTACATTGTTCCACATAACCTTTGGAGATCCTTTCAAATTCTACCTTTGGTTAAACAAATCAAAATATTTCATTATTGTCTTCTCTTCTCACATAGCTGTGCAGAGATGAAATATTCCTTTTTATTATCTTAATTTCAACTCACTTTTCAAGGGAAGAACTTATTGTTAGGAGATCACCTAACACTTAACAATTTCAACTGTACCACCTTAGGCATTGGATCTGACTAATATATAATCTTCAGAACCCAACCATAGATAAAATTACTTCCCAGGGTTATGTTCTAAACCTTATTGATCATAACATTGTATGCTTGAGATTTTCCTCTCAATTGTTTACAGAACACAGATAGTTATACCAAAATCATTCCATGAGTAATTCTTTAAATCCTGAACCTCATTGTTTCTATCCTTGAAGAAACATAAACCCATACCATTGACAACTTAGAAATGTCTTTAGCATTAATTCCCATACTGCTTGATTATACATCTCAAGCCTCATATCCTTATCCCGAACTGGCATAAGCTTACAAAATTCCAACAGAATAGCCTTCTGGGTTAAACACTTGAGTACCAATAATTCATCCCAATCAATCAACACTTGCATTAAGTGATTAATTGAATATAAACACATTACCGATGAACTTCTACTTGTTTAATTCATTTCAAACAATCCATCTTATCCATCACAACCTTGATGAGTAACCACTTATACACAGTTTAAACTGAACCAACATCCATCCTTTCTTCCTTACCATAGTCACAAAAGATTCCCATGTCGTTTCGGATTCTCAATCCCTTTCTACTTAAAGGACACAACACATATAGGAATCCGAGTTTGTATCGGATTATAATTGAGTGGAATTTCCATTAAATTATCAAATTAATTGATCACACACTGGAGCACTTCAAAGCTCGTACTCTCACTTCCTAACAATAGAAAATATAGAATATCCAAGATTCTATACTATAGACTTACCAACACGATTTTTTGAAAAAAGTTTCCAAAGATAATCCTTTTCTTTTCAGTATTCTTATATCACCTCACCCTCCACGTTGAACTTTCATAAACACTCCAACCTTGTCAAGATTTTCCAATCTTAAGATCAAAAGTAGAGATTCCAACTCCTACTTCTCTTGAAACTCAACTCCAAACTTAGAGTTTTTAAGAAAGTATTTTCGTAAAAATTCATAATCATATAACTTCAGTCTCAAAGAAACTTGACTTCAGAATTTCCTTTTTACTAACAAAGCATTAACATACGCATTTCAACCAAGGAAACTACCAATTCCTTTCGCATAGCTTTAAATTATCATCTTATTAAACGAAATTCTTAACTTGGAATCTTCCATCATACGAGCTAAAATAAAAACTTTTAAATAGGAAGTCTTTAAGAAATATACTATTTGGTTTTCAAACTTCACAAAAGTTAACAAAAAAAGTACATGTACTTCAAACTCTTGAAAGAAAAGAGCGAATCTGTTGAGAACTTAATCTAGAACCGGTTCAACCAAGAAAAACTTCACATGCTCTTACTATGGATCCTTCTCGGAATCCACTCTCATTTCCGAGGTCTCAAACGTCCATCACAAGACCTTTTTCTTAAAAGTTATTAGCAACTTGGTCCTCTTTCTCTTTCGATCTCTTTTCGAGTTTACCCTTGCAACTTAACCATTTTCCATAATGGTTCTATGATATAGCCCATATAGAATTCTCCATAATTCTATATAGAAGATGAAAGTCTTAAGCAAGACTTAGGAACTTTTAGCTCTGATACCACTTTTATAACACCCCCTTACTTACCCTGGAGGTATTACCTCCAGTAACCCCGATTAGGACTAAACCAGAGTTACGCAAGGCTTTAACCTGATAGAACATATTAGAACAAGGTAAAAGAAACCATTTAAAACCTAACAAAATTAAGTTAAATATTACAACGGAAAAGCAAGTAAAAGGTCTTATACAAACCTTAACTTAAAAAGATTAAATAAATAGAACAACCTTCTATTTGAACAAAGTCTTTAAAAAGTTTTCCTTAAGTTCTTAACTGCTTTCACACTTCGCTTTGCAGCAATTTAACCAAGAACTTCACTCAAGTATAGCCATTGGAAACCTTTCTTCAACTTCTGGAGCTTCAAACCTCTGAATCCGCCTCTTGAATCAGCTTCCAAAAAGAACCTGCTGTGTCGTATACCAACAGTGGACACCAGCCGACCATACAAAAGAAAAGAAGATGGAAGGGTTAGTCTAATGAAAGACTAAGCAAGCGGAGAAACTAACTTGGTTCTTATGGTTGTAACTAAACATATTGGCATCAAAATCCGATTAGACTCGGATTATGATCCAACAGTTAGCAGTCTTATAGAGAAAAAGAAGGAGACTTGCATAATCAAGAGAGAGAACACCACAACTTGTGGTTCCTTTAAGAAGCATAAAGGATTATTGGAAACTTATACTAGCCACACAACATTCACCATCGTCTTCAACGACTAAACAACTTAACTTAATCAAAGTTTGATTAAGAATCATTCTTAATCAAGAGCAAGAATGGTTATCAAAAACCCTAACCATTCAAATACATTATCGTGCCTATCGCACTCTCTTTACTTCATGATTTACACATTACACATTCATTGTACTAACTTTTAATCGACCCAAACTGTTGTCGATAAATTCCTTTTTAACTGATGTCGTCAGGGTGAGAGAGCCTATTTCATCCGTGACCACTTGACCCACATCAGTTCTTTTTGCACTTAGCTAGAGTGCACCATTGTCCTCCTTCAACGTGAAGCGAGACATGAGTCATGACTCCAATATTTGGATACGCTAGCAAGCTACGCCCCCAATACAGATTTTGTTATAAAGAGGTCATTAGAGACTCGGCTCCTACCCCTGGACTACCTATTTTGCAACAGTGTTTCAGCACAGTACCACTAAAGAGATGTCTTGGAGTCTAAACTCCCATCTCTACCATCTTACTTCACAACAATGTGTCAGCATGAGACAACTAATCATACAACGGTCCTAAGTTCAGTTATAGAGTAAAAACTGAAATAACGACATGGTTTTTATTTCTAACAAAATAACAACCTATCAAACTTTATTCAACATACAAATTATTCCCAACATGAGGATCAAATGGAATTCAATTCCTCATTAATAAACATAACGCAAGAGAGAATCGTCCACTTGCCTTAGAAGGCGTGCTTAACGTCCTTAGCAATTCAACAATAATCTTTATCACCCTTCTGTCAAATATAACAAAAGGATTTCTCAACAACGAGCTCACGGAAACACTTCTTAGCTGTATACTCAAATTCTATAATCTCCTAATCGATAAACGACTTGATTTCCGAATATAGATTTATAATAAATCCTTAGTTATCATGCTTTAAGGAGCCATCTTGGCGAAATTATAACTAATTATCCGCTTTACTTTTGAAACAACTTTCTAAACAAAAAGTGTTCAACAATAACAGTTCTTAAAGGTGACCAAATCTCGGATCAAACTGATTAACAAGGAATCCTGAGTAATTATCCGAAGTCCTTTACTTGCCAATCGGTGTCAAAACTTGTATTCGCTATAACTGAAGATCCTGACGTCCGTTTCTCGAGCGGTTTGAACCTGTGAGACCGTATCAACGTCAAGATTATAAAAACCATAAATTTAATTAGCAAAGCAGAACCGAAAGGTCCTTACGGTGGCTCCGCAACCAAATCGCTAATTAATTTCGATCGTAATTACCTTCACTTGAGCCCATGGCTCGTTTGGCTCGATAGTGGCTCGATCCCCTTGCCCAAGGGTGGTTGGTGTTGCCCGGTGGTGGCCCTCATGGTGGGTGGTGGTCGGAGCAGTGGGTGATCGCCGATGACGACGTACGACGAGGCAAAGGTACGCCGGCGGTAATGAATTCTTCTCCTGCGTCCACGTTCCGTCCTGATCTTCTCTCGTTGGTTCTGCCTTCTCCTTAGCAGCAGGGGTAAACCAGAAAAAATCAGAGAGGGAGTAGAGGAGATGAGGAAGATGGTAGGAGGTGGACGGGGCAGAGAAGACTAGCGCCGGCGGTGAAGAATTCAGCTTCCCCGAGTCCGTTCGACCCTGATTCTCGTTGTTCCCTTTCCTTCTTTTTAAAATTTTGGAGACAAAACTCGTAGACTTGATAAGGCAGAAAAGATATGTCGGTGGACAAGAATTCTTTCACCCATCGTTCCGTCCTAATCCCATTCTCTCTGGTTCCTTCCTTACTAAGGCATAGAAAAGGTGATTTTAAATCCAAAACCCGTCTCGGAACGGGATTCACGTTAAAGCGGTAAAATAATGTACCTCGGATGGAAAAACTTACTACATACAAAACGTCCCGTAAATTATGTAGACCAATAAAATTAATTTTTCATGATTTTATCACGCTACCTTTAATTTTTAAGGCTTCCATTTCGTATTTTAAATCCTTTACAGTACATGATTAAAAAGACGGCTTATCCAATAAATATTCTTTTTCCACTGAAAAATCCTAGAATTCACACCGATCCATAAAATCATTTCTTTATGATTTTAGGATATCACCAAGAATTTTCTAGGATTTAAATTCCAACAAAAATTATTGGATTAAGCGTTAAAACGGACAAAAAGGTTAAAAGAATATCCGAGAGAAATTCAAAAATATCCTTAAAAACCACAGTTATTACAGTTGCTCAAACAACTTCTGCTGCTTTTTCATCTCTTGTTGAGGCAATTGACCTCCTGTTGACCCGCTACAAGTTGCTCAAGTAGAAGCTCCATTGTTGATTGTTGAGGTTGTGGCACAGGAGGAGCAATTTGTGGTTGAGGAGCTTTTGGTTGAAACCCAGGTGGTTGTCTTTGTTGTGCTTGACTGTTTCCATAGGAGAAGTTTGGGTGATTCCTCCAACCGTGGTTGTAAGTATTGGAGTATGGGTTATTCCTTACATCCCGATTGTAGTTATTCACGTAGTTGACTTCTCTTACTTGTGGCTCACGTCAGAAGCATACAAATGACATGCTGATATTGTGTGATCACGTGCTCCACAAAACTGACAATTTACCACTGAGCTAGATGGTGTAGGGCCAATGGGCTTTTCTGCTGTTGCAGCTGTTTCCATCTGCTTTACCTTCTGAGTAAGAAATTCAACCTGATCCCTCAATTGAGTATTGGCATCAACTTCATACATACCAAAGGCTTTCTTGGCACTAGATGTGGAACGAACATCAGAATAGTTGTGGGAGTGCAATGCAGTTCTTTCAATCAAATCCCATGCATCGTTTGTTTGCAGATTAGACAGGCCACCTCCAGATGAAGCGTCAATTAGCAGACGAGTTACACCATCAATTGCATTGAAGAAGATATCAAGAAGTGCCACCTTAGATTGCCCATGATGAGGGCACAGCACAAGAAGCTCCTTGAATCTCTCCCAAGCTTCAAAGTAAGACTCTCCATCTTTTATCATGAAATTACTGAAGTCTTCTTAGGTGGGAAGTATTTGTTCAAGAAGGTTGAGGCTAACTCATCCCATGTTCTGATGGAGTTTTGAGGAAGAGTCTTGAACCATGTCTTGGCCTTGTCCCTTAAAGAGAATGAGAATGCTCTCATCTTGAGTGCGTCATCTAGGACATCATGGATTTTAACAGTTTCCATGAGCTCAATAAAAGTAGTGAGGTGCTGATGAGGATTTTCAGATGGAAGACCTCTAAATTGATTTTGTTGGACCATGTTGATCAAGGGGGGCTTCGATTCAAAGTAACGAGCTTGCACCTTAGGATAGACAACACCAGAAATAGGCCCATGTTGAGCAGGCCTCATATATTCAGCAAGAGTTTGTGGGTGTTGTTCTTCCTCTTGGAGCGCTTGGTTTTGTTCTAACACAACCAATCGATTGTTGGCAGCCGCTACTTGGGCTTCTAGATCAGCAACATAGGCTCTATGCAAAGCCTGAGCATCTTGGTCTTGATCACCCATAGCTTGGATTGCACGTTGCTCTCTTAGTCTTCTACGGAAAGTACGCTCAATTTCAGGATCAAAATTGTTGAGTGGTTGAGCATTCAGGGCTCTTCGCATGAACTAGAGAACAATTTGAAAACACAAACAAAAGAAACAAAATTAAAAAGAAAAACAGACCTAGTCTACCGGTTGTGAGAAACAACCAATACTAACTATAGTCCCCGACAACGGCGCCAAAAACTTGATAGGCCAAATCCTACCCCGCAAGTGTACGGGATCGGTTGTAATACCAAGGTGTCGAACTCTGGGACTAAGTAGTATTAATTGTATTCAAAACAGTAGACTAAGTCGGAAAAATAAGAAAAGATTGTTGTGTGAATTTTGCTATGAAACTAACTTATGACAAATAAATAAATAAATATATGAAATCAATGAGAGAAAGGCTTCTAAGATTAAGGATCACCACAATAATGCTTCGGTAGACTATAAAAGATGATTGCACAATCTTAATTATGACTTTGTTTGAAGGCAATTGTCTAATGTATCCGCTAAATTCTTTCAAATGTTAACAAACGTATCTAGACTCAATTAAACATCCACTTTCATGACTTGCGAATTAAAATCTAGACCTTTAAGCACTTAGAATTTAAGATTAAATTGAATTAACATCCGCTTTCGTGACTTGCTAACTCAACCCAACCTTAAGATTTCTTTGACAACTGTTATTCCACAAGAGAATTCAAAATATTTTCATAATAGAGAAAACTCAGGTTCAAATCCTAGGGTTCCAACATGAAAAAGTACCTTTGAGTCTCAATCCCATGTCTAACTACTTATAAAAGTTTTCACCTTTCAGTCTCAAACTTTGGCAAGTTCCCATTAAAATAAATTACTAGGGCATAAAGCATCTAGGATTGAATCAAACAAAGCTTCAAACAATAGATTGTGCAATTTAATAAATAAGTCTACCTACACATTATTGGTTTCACCTCAATCTTAGAATTTGGGGTTTAGCTAGACATGGAGAAAGAAGAAATCAATTCAATAACGAGAGGAAACATACCGGATTGAAGAAACAAATAAACTTGATTAATATCCAGCAAATCCGAACTCAAAATCAAAACAAAGTCTTCAAATCTCCAATAAATCTCTCTAAACTTGTCTCTCAAGCAATAAAAACTAGGTTAAAAGTCGAACCCCCATCTAGAAGACGAATTAAAGTATTTATACTAAGGATAAAATAAGAGAGTCGGCCTAAAAACACGTCACACGAGGGACGCACGATCCACGGCGCGCGTCGTGCGCCGAGGCGCACAATCTTACACTGTGCACGACCCTAGACATGGAGGCGCACGACCGTACGCCTGTGAAGCACGGACGTTGCCTTTCTTTGGTGTAAAACGCATGATCATGCGTGGTATGGTGCACGACCTTCAACGGTAAGGTGCACGATCCGACATTCTTCAACACCGCCTGCACGACTGTGCACCTTGGTGCACGGCCTTGGCCTTGATCAATTGATTCTCCTTATTTTGGACTCCTCGGTTGATCCTTTCCGGTCCCGATGCCTCTTATACTAAAGTCTTGATTCCGTCTTGTATCCAAACGCGTTCCAATGAAGCTCGAATCTCTCCAAAGTACTTGAAAAGCATAAATATACGCGTGTAGACATCTATAACGGAAACTAAACTAAAAGTACTGGAAACATGAGACAAATGCAATAAAACATACTAAACTAAGAACTAAATGCATGTCCTAAGATGCTCTACAATGCAAGTTATCATATGCGCGCTCCGAGCGAGGCTCGTGATCGCCGCATATAATCCAAGTGTGATATGTGCAATCCGAGCGAGGCTCGTGATCCCTGCATATAATCCAAGTGTGATATGTGAGATCCGAGCGAGGCTCGTGATCGCTTCATATAATCCAAGTGTGACATGCGCGATCCGAGCGAGGCTCATGATCGCTGCATATAATCCAAGTGTGACATGCGCGATCCGAGCAAGGCTCGTGATCGCTGCATATTCGAACAATAGAATGGCCCGATATGGCCCGAGCAGTCTGCAAGCTTTGCAGCACTCGTGCCATGGGGTTGGATCGGGATGAAGTGGGCCTTCGAAGCCCTAAAAAAGCACGTAATATGAAACGGAAGCAAAGGTAAAAAGGAAAATTCAAAAAATAAGGTCGCGAAGGCCAAAATATCATATTACAAGCCCCAGCGGGGCCACCAAAGTATTAAAAAAAAGAAACAAAAAAGGAGATTACAAAAGGCAACTCTCATTCATGGGTTCTGTCGGCGGGCGGGGCCATTGGGAGCTGGCGGAGGGACGAGACATTAACAACTTCGAGCTCAAAGGTGGGATCGACCTGGGCGAGGTTGGGGTCGGCCTGGGCGGGGTTTAGATTTTCCTGGCCAGTGAGGTCAGTGGCAGGGGCTTCATTCTCGCTCGTCACAACCCTACCTTTGCCATCGAGGAAAAATTCGCATTCTCCCTCAGGGTCCTCCTCAGTCTCCCCCATGGTCAGCGTGTAATTGGGGATAAAAAAGACAATACGAGGATCAATGTGTTGATACTTTGCGATCGCCTACCTCACCCCCACACGGATAGCCTATCGATACATCCCATCTATGGCACTCAAGTTCGCCTCCTGGAATTCAACAGGCTTGACGTACCTAGGTCCCGCGGCTGCAACCTCCTCGTTGAGCTCTTTGACACGATTATGAAGGTTGTTATTCTCCTCCTCCACCTTCTCGTGCTCTGACTCTTTTTCCTTGGAGTACTTGCGCTCCTCGGAGATTTTAGCTTACAGTTCCTCGATCGAGGCCTGCAAGCCTTCGACCGAGGCCTTCGCCTTTGCAGCTCCCTGGCCTCCTCTTTCGTGCAGTGTTTCGCGGCTTGGACCTGTCTCTCAGCGTCGGCCTACGCCTTCTCCCTCCTAGCCCACTCTTCCATGCTGACCTTAAGCTTCTCCTCCATCTTATCCATCTTCCTATGAAGAAGGTTGATGCGGATGTAGTTGTAATTCTCGAAGAAGTTGTTCTGAAAAATCAAAAATATGTTAGGAAAGGAACAAGCAAGAAAGGCCAGGGCGAGGCTTACAAGGAAAAACAAAACACACCATTGCCGAGTAGCGGAGAGCCTCGTCAGCAAGGGCGGCTTCGGAGAGATTGTTTTCCCACGCGATCTCCTCCTTCCAATCTCTCATGTTCCAATTCTTGAGTGCGCCCCAGGACAATGGAACTTTGCGGCTGGAGGGCCAGTCGGAACAAGCGTCCACCCCTCGAGACTGGAACTCAAAACGAGTCCCCTCCCCGAGGAGCTGCGTTGGCTATCCCCCTTATGCTTCTTCCTCTTCTCTCTTCGGGGCGATGCCGCTGTCTCCTTCCGCTTGGAGCCAACCCCGTCGTCGGCCCGTTGAGGGACCTTGGAGGATGCCCTGGCAGTGTCCCCCTTGGAGAGGGGCGCCTCACAAATCCCCACCCCTGTGGTCTTTGCATAGGCTTGGACCTTCAAGGCCCCAAAGGTTTGCGCGGCAGGCCCCGCGGTTTTCTTTTGCTTCGCCCTCTGGGCCAGATCCTCCAAAAGAGTCACTAAAAGAAAAAAGCGAGGGGTTAGTGAAAGAAAAGAGAATAAAGCAGCAAACAATCTAAGTTCAAACTGCGAGACCCGAGCGAGGCTTGGACCCTCGTAAATAACCTAAGTTCAAAACGCGAGGTCCAAGTGACTCTCGGATCTTCGCGAACAATCCAAGTTCAAAGCACGAGATACGAGCAAGGCTCGGATCCTCGCAAAAAATCTAAAATGCAAAAGGCGAAGTCAAAGCGAGGCCCGGATTTTCGCAAAAAATCTAAGTTCAAGGCGCAAGAGACAAGCAAATCTCGAACCACAAAAAACAGTCCAAGTTCGAAGATAAAAAAACCAAGAAAACAAGGCAAACAAATACCCTCGCAATTCGGGAAGGGAAGACACAAACCCGCTCGCTCAAGGCGATCATGCGCCAAATATTGTTTGTAAGGTTCCGTGTGCGGCGTCGCGAATTGTTTCTTTGTCTCGGTGACATCACGCGACTCCTTGGGCCATCGAAAATTGTCCGGTGCCGAGGGGAATTTAATATACATCCTGGTGCGGTCACAGACCAAGAACCACTTATCTTTCCACTAGCCGACGTTCGACTGAATGGCGGTAATCTTGAGCCCTAGCAAGATAAGGTTGACGAGGCATGATTTCTATTCTCGCCTGGCTAAAAAAGGCTGGTCATGATGTCAACATCGGGCCCATCCCCGAGTTCGTAACTTCGAATTGTATACGCGCACAAAAGCAACCACGCGTTTGGGAACAGTTGCGCGAGGCAGACATTTATCTCCCACAAAAAATCAGCTATATGTCGGGCGAGCGGTAGTCGAAACCCGGCTTGGAGGCTATGCAAGTGATAAATGTGCAATGGTCGTACGTCGCCCAAGAGTAACCCTCCCCCTCGGGCAAGGGAAAATCCTTCGCAATTTTCACAAGGGTCGCTCTATCAAGAACGGCCGGGGCTCCCTCAGGCAGAAATATCCCGACCGCGGAGTTCGGGGTCATCGGGATCCGCTCCTCAATGACCGGCGGGACGATAGATACGTTGTCGGTAATATACCGCGGGAAGAAGCTTGGTTGCTCGTTAGAATCGGGCGACCGCATGTCGGAGCCGACAGGTTCTTCGTTTGAAATCGAGGACGAGGCCATCTCAACCCCAAAAGACGTGTGTAGTCAGGAAAAGTGCGAGGTAATGGAAGTATCGGAAGCGCTGGACGAAGGATCACTGAACACAAGCAAAGGGGACCTCGGGTTTTGAGAATCGCTAGATTCGACGGTCCCTACGATCTTAGAAGATTCTTCGTAAAACCTCTTCTAGAGCTTGAATGCGAGTCTTGATGGAGGGTTCGAGGAAGCTCCTCTAGGCATGAAAAGCGAAGTCCAGGTCATGAAAGGAGAACACCTGAAAAAGAAAAATCTTAGGAGAAAAATAAACTAGAAGAAGGAAGAAGCGAGATAATAGCGTGGGGAAGACGCGACCCTAGGGCTACTCTGACAGATTGGACAACCTATGAGGAATGTGAAGAGAACAAACAGATTTGCAGGCCGAGAAGCAGATCTCTGAAGATCAAAAAAAAGCAAACGTCCCATCCCCTAAGCGGCGAGACGGTTGGACTTCCCAAGAACATTCGAAATTCAAAAAAGAGGGGGCCATGAACTCAACCGTCACCTGGCGCACCGAAGGGTTTGAGTCCATCGCCAGACCTCTGTCGCCACCCCCACCTTTCCACCGCCATGTCGCCGGCACAAAACGCCAAAAAACCCACTGCCTCCGCCTAGGGCGCGAGGCGGAAAAGAAGTTAAAAAGCACCGAAAAACATGCAAAGAGAAGAATTACCACTTACTTGTCGGAAATCGCTGTGGAAGAAGCGGTCGTGAGCCTTAGCCGGTGGTTACGCTTGTGCTTGTTTGCCGGAAAATGAAAAGGCATAGGGAAAGGGAGAGAATTTGCTTGGAGAAGAAGACGAAATGAGAAGGAGGAAGAACGGGGTTCGCCAGGCATTTATAAAGAAGAAGTTGGGCCTCTCCCCGCTTAATGGACCTAATTCCCGCAAGGGCCCATTAATGAAAAAGGGGAAGGGGGCCCAAAGCCCGTCAAATGCGTGACCAAAAGAAAAACTTCCAGAAAATCACCAAGTGTCTAACCCCGCTGAGGGTCCTCGAGCCTCGTCGCCCATAGCCCCGAAACTCCTAAAGAGAGATCCTCGGCCTAAAACCTCGCCTCCCAGGTGCGGTAGGCCACACATCGCGCATGTATGCCCCGCGGCCCTTGGGACGAGAACCACAAGCCATGGGGTTGTGATGGTGCGCGGAATAGCGATGTGTGAACAGTGGACACGGAACACGAGGTAAAAGAAGTCGGCGAGGTCCCCGGGTATTTTCCCGAAGGTCTTTTCCGTACCCATCTAAAAAATAACGAGGTCCCTGCATCCACGAAGCCTCAAACCACAGGCACGAACTCACTAATAAAGGTGGCCAGGCAACTCGCCTCAAGAAATAACGAGGTCCAAACCTCTTTTCCCAAAAGCCAACACTCCCGCCAGGCTAGTCAAAAACCGCCTAGCTCTCGACCAATAAGCCACCACCAACATATCGACCAATCAAATGATCAAAACTCAAGCATCCCACATCGGAAGTGGGCAAGAGCTGTGATCTTCAAACGTCTATAAATAGGAAAGAACCTCGAAGGTTCCAAGGGGTTGAAAAACATCTTGAACTCAAGAACTATCTTGTTGATTGAAGATCGACGTGTTGAATCATCGTAAAGACCACGCTAAAACCAAGAGAAGGTCCACAAAAAGACTTCAAGTCGCCGAAAGAGACCTCGTCTCAAGCAGGATCTCGCTCAAACAGCTTCGCAAACTACAATCTCTGTGTAAACGCTCAAGTGTCCAATCTCGCTTGATAGACCAATTCTCCATTTTTAATAAGAGCAAAGCTCGCTAGTAGTTTGTAAAGTGATAACCTCGTTGTAATCAGGAGTTCTCGAAGCTTTGCTAAGCAGAGACCTCGAATCTCGTATAAGGAGATCTAGGGCATAATCTCGTTGTAGTAGTCCCGCTCAGAAATCATAAATAAAAAGCAAGGGTTTGCCTCGTCGAATAAATACATAATGAGCTCCAGAAATAGAGAGAGCCGATACGGACCCCAAACATCACAATGAATTAAATGAAATATGTCTAATGCGAATTCTAATAGGAAAACTAGAACGTGTTTGTTTCGCTTTATGACAACTATCAGAAGGGTACACGGAACCATGTATTTTAATGTTATGCAAATTTTGAAGAAAAGAAAAAGAAGGGTGTCCAATGCCAAAGGGCATGTGAATCAGATTCTAACCGTGAAGCATGTGTTGTGGGTGCCACTAAACGAAGCCAATACATTCCATTGCGTTCCTCACCCGCTCCAATTAGCCTCATCGAAGCCTAGTAATGTAAAATGAATAGCTTATTAGTCAATGTGACAATAGTATTCTAATGTTGTAATAATTGTGCAACTGAAATCAAATTGCATTGTAATTTTGGCACATAAAGCACATTTTGTATAATCAAATCGTCACTCAATATCAAACTACTAGCGCATTTGGCAATGGTACATCAGGAAGCAACACAGTAGATGACGACACCTCCGTCAATTTACTCAATAAGGATGTGTTGCCAGTCATATGAAAAGATGCGCCAGTATCCAAAATCCATTTAAAACAAAACATACCCGAAAATTTGCTAGTAGACCTTGTGTTGGCAAACTGGAACAAATTGACTAACATGGCCCACTGACTTTCATTCATCCCCGTCCATGCCCAATCATTGGCCGAGAGAGGCCCGATTACTGAACTATAATTATTTTTAGATTGCGCTACATTGGCAAGGCCTCCACGACCTCATCCGCACCCTCGAGATGGATAGCCTAAATTAGTGCACTATTGTGAATTTGCTTGCCATCCCAATCTCGATCCCACCACTCGGGATATCCAATTAATTTTGAGACACGATTTTTGAAGGTGTCCAACCTCATCGCAATGATAGTAGGTCGGTTGGTCTCCATAACCGCGACCTCTACCTTGCCCCCGACGGTCGACATTGTCCTCTCGGCGCCATTCTCTAACACTTTTGGTGACCTGTTCTCATCGATCAAACTCTCGACAGTCCGACCCATTCCCGCGAACAATAAAGGCGACTCCTATTATTTTCACATCTCGCCCATTGACAACAACTTGTTGACATTCTTCTTGAATCAACATCGAGTAGATATTATTCAATCTAGGTAGAGGCTCTAGAGAAAGAATGCTCGATCAGACTATTGCATAAGGCGTGTCAAGCCCCTTAAAAATTGGTGCTATTTAGCCTCTTCGCGATCCAAGGCGGATAATTTAGACCAGGTGCACAAACACTTCCTGCAAGAACAACTTCTTTCTCGGGTATAATTGGACAATTCGTCCCAAAGTTTCTTCAAAGTACCATAGTAAACTGCAATCGATTGGTCGTTTTTAGTACACCGAGCCATCTCGGATCGCAATTGGTGCACTCTAGGACTATTCCCAATAGAAACTCCCAATTATAGATTGTCCCACAATTCTTTTGTGGTATCAAAATACGTAATAGTCGATCTAATTGATTCCTCCATTGACTGGATTATCCAACCCACAAGCATGGAATTTACACTCCACCAATCATCCCGGCCCAATCAACCATATCATCTGGATTTTCAATCGAATTGTCAATGAAACCAAGCTTACATTTTGCATGTAGAGCATTCCGTAAGCAAAGTTCCTACTCTTGGTAATTATTCCCTTTAAGAATAATGAGGAAGATTTTCATCCCGGGGTGATCCGATGGATGGAGAAAGTATGGAGAGTTGGTGGGTTTAACGCCCAGAGACTCTCTTTTCCCATCAGGCATGTCGACAATCAATCCAACCAACACAAATCAAGAAACTTTAAAGTTTCACACGACCCAAACACTCAGCAATTTCATGTTGAAAACTCACAAGGACAAGAACAAACAAACTCAGCAATTGCACGCTGAAACTCACGAACACATGAATAGATCAATTTGTAATCTAATAGAGAAGAAAAAAAAATCAATTTTAATGCAATTCGCTCTAATACCATAAAGTCTAATTTTAGGGCTGCAAATTCGTCTACTTTCATTCAAAAAAAGAGTTTAAATACTCTAGGGTTTACAAGACTTAGGCCATAAAATTTTATATTTTATCTTACACAAATATACCTAATAAATAACATATAAATACATATATTATATCGATAAACACCATTTAACGTTATTAGAATACCGATCCGATTCTATGATTCTAATGATTCTACAATCCAAAACCGGTGACACAATCCGCGATCCTAGGTAGAATCTTATTAGGTAGAATCCTAGGTAGAAGATTGTTGTAATCGAACTCAATGAAACTTAGAATTAATTTTCACTTCCTAAAGGTAAGAAATCAATAAGTCGTAAACGGGTATATAATCTAAGGTACAAAGTAGATGGAACCATCAAAAGGTATAAATCAAGGCTAGTTGTTTGGAATTTTACTCAAAAGAAGGAACTAAGTAAACAAATATGTTCTCCCCTATTTTCAAGAGGCTCAAAACATATACAACCCCTGTACTTGTGCAAATTGGTCACTTGGACACCTCACCTTTGGTTTGGACCGATTGAACACTTGTACTTAACATTTTGGACCTATTAAGAACCTCTTCGCTGATATGGCGAAGTGCGTGCAATTCAAACGCACAGGTGCGAGTGAAGGAGTGTATCCAAGCCAACATGGAATTTATTTAAAAAAAACCTTAATAATGACATTAATAGGCATCCAACTTCTTCTCTCCCCCGTTTTTCTCCATTCCTCCATTAAATCTCTTTCTTCTCAATTTTCACTTCCTCTGTTCATTTGGCCATAATTTTTAAAGTTGCAATAATTATTGAAATTTAATAGAATCAGAAAATAACCTTTATCTAGAAAATATCTAAAATATCCTCCCTCAATGGTAAATTTAATCTCTGTTAGGCCATCTTCAACCTAAAATAAAATGCATAAATTGAGCACAATTTCCACACAATTGTTCCTGCTAACTAGTTAAATTGCACATCAACCCAAAACCCACAATTGTTCCTGCTAACAAGTTAACTAGTTAGGACGGTGTGCAAATCTACCCGCCCTCTAGCCAAGTCACCACCACCGCCTTCGTTTGAGCATGGTTGTCGCCGCCGTTCGAGCATGACTTCTGCCGTCGCTGATGGTGCTCAAATCTGTGAGCGAGACGGAAAGGAAATATCTCTCTACCAATCTCCTCCCTTCGCCGGATCTCCATCTCTCCCTCCACCGTCGTATCTCTGGCTTGAAGGCCTCTATCTCGAACGGTGTCATAGATCTACGTGAAGGCGATACAAAATTGGACTCGGCGAAGTAAATTGTAGGTGTTGGAGCATAGATGTGGTATAATCGATGGTGTTGGCGGTGGCTAGGTTTTTGGTTTTAGGGTTTGATGGAAAGTTGGGAAGTGAAATGTACGAGAGAGAGAAAGGGGAAAGATGTATGTATCTTGAATGAGCTTATGTGGCATTTGTTCTAATTATGTGGCATAAATTTTTATTGACATGGAAAAATTTTAATTATGTCAGCGCGCCTGTATTACACGCAGCGAGGACATCCGTGAAGAGGTGCTTAATAGGTCCAAAATGTTAAGTACAAGTGCTCAATCGGTCCAAACTAAAGGTGAGGTGTCCAAATGACCAATTTACACAAGTACAGGGGCTGGATATGTTTTGAGCCATTTTCAAGATGACAACAATGAATGCATTGGTTTATGTTTCCATGAAGAAAGGCAAAAAATTCTCAATTAGATGTGAACAATGCGTTCTTACATGGAGATTTAAGTTTGCTAGTATTGATTCTAATATAGTTTGTAGATTAATCATCTCAATATGGCTTGAAGCAAGAATCAATAGTGGCATGCCAAGGTCTCAAATTCACTACAATCTTGGCGTTCTGTGAATTCACAAAATGATCACCCCTTTTTCGTAATAAGGTTGGATCTTCCTCTATTGTTCTTGCAGGTTTATGTGGACACTATACACTTAACGAGGAATAATGCCACTAAGATGTGCATTTTTATATTCCTTTTCAGATGAGAAATTTCACATCATGGACTTAGGTTGTAGGCATTTCTTTTTAAGCATTGAACTCATTCAAGTGCCAATTGGGTTTATGACGAGCCAAAAGAAATTTCAATATGAAATGTTATAAGAATTTGATTGTGTCAATTCTACAAATGCATCTTCTCCCCGTGAGATTGGTTTAATGCTTGATTCTTTCATACCATTGTTGCCAAATCCTTTTTTATATTGTAAATTGGTTGGAAAATTAAAAGTTCTAACGAACACTATACCACACATCGCTTTTACTATCTAATTCCTTATTCAAGATTACAGTAACTTTCCATTACTCATTTCAAGTTGTTTTTCATTGTCTTAGATAGGGGGTTGACCCGTCCGTTGGACGTGATTAGGTTTTTAAACTTTTATAAATTATTTAAAATATTTAATTATAACTTTTTTTTATTACTTCAAATTTAAATAAATAGTTGAAGAAGTTTATGAATAAATATTTAAAGATTAATATTATTTGTATAAATTTAAAAATAACTTTTATGATATATAATTTTAAAAATAAGTTTTTTTAATAGGAATTTAATCTATTAATTGATTGGTAAAGTTATTGTAATATGAATGAATTAATAATAAATTTATGAGTATTGCTATTTCATGTCTCTATTCACACATCAGTCAAAATTTTATGTTATTTTTAAAATTAATAAGTTAATTATATTCATATTTATGATAATTTTTAAGTTAAAAATCTAAAAAATACCAATTAAAATTATTAATAAGATTTTGATCCATTAATATTAATTGTTCAAAGTTTTGGAATATGAATAATTATTTATTTAGAAATGCCGAGTAGTTTAAGGAATGAAAAACTTTAATAACATAAATTTACATGTTGTGAAAGCATTTTACAATTAAAAAATCTTAAATATATAAAAAAAATATAGTATATAAGAAAATCATAATTACATGTGAAAAATTATTGAATATTCTTGTGATTTTATTAAATTAGTTTCCCCATTTTTATATTTATTTTCATTTATTCTATCCGTAAAAAGTACGACTTTTGATCTTCTTATATTAGGGTCTTCATCTTCATTATTGTGACATTTATTAGAAGAAAAAAAAACTTTACATGTAGGTTTAATATTTAATATAGACATGTGTAAATTAGTTTCTCCTTATTTATATTTTTTGTCATTCGTTATGCAAAAAAGTACAACTTTTTTGTCTTTTTTTTATTAGTCTCTTCATCTTCATTTTTCTGACATTTATTTAATTTTTTTTTATTTTTAATCTTTTTAATAATACCAAACCAACACTATTTATATATAACTTTGATTTATACACTACGTACATAAGTGTTAATAGATAGCTAGTAAAGATCAAATTGGAATGTAAGAACCAAAATGCCATTATACATAATTGGAATGTAAGTATATGAGTGTTGGTTTAGTAAAGATCAATATATAATGACTCTTTTGGAGAGAAAAATGTCATTTTATCCCAATTTTGATCTTGTAAAACATGATGTAATGATGTAATGATGATGATGGGAAGTAATCCACCTAAACTTGACGAACATTTGAACATTTAATCTATATGTAAATAAATCAATTATAGACATATTAAAAAGTTCTTTTGTGATGATATATTGAAGAATAGAGATGACATTTGCTTGCAATGTTAATTAGTAGGAAGCTAAGCTTACCAAATATGATATGAAAGTATGAGACCATTGTCTTTGTTTCTCCACATATAAAAATGATAAAAAAAAGTATTATTTGAATATGCTCTCTACTTTTTTTCTATAGAATTAACAATTTATATCTACTTATATATGATTGGAAAGTCATATTTTACATCACGTTCAAATAAGTTAATATCATTTAGTAACTAAATAAAGTATATTTTAAACTTTTAAAAATGATAATATAAATCTACTTCTCTCGAAGTAAAAAAAAAAGTCAAATGAGGTTCATATTTTCATTTTGAAATATTTTTATGTACATTTGATTTCCATAAAAGTGAATATGTTTTTAAAAAAAAAAATCATGCAATAAATATTAACAAACAAATAAAAAATATGAATTTGACAATTTGATCAAAAGAGTATACTAATGGTTTCAAGACGTGCTACTATATATAGATTAGCATGACCTATTTTATTTTAATAAATAAAAAATAAAAATTTGCGAGAATATAAGAGAATTTAAACAATTTGATCAAAAGAGCATACTTATCATGCTAGTCTTCAATTGAGGACTAATAATGAACAAATTACAATGGATCTTGTATGTATCCAAACCCACAAAAATCGAAACACTCTATGACTCCTACTAGTTGGTATTTATAAGAGAATAAGAGGCTTAAGAGAATAAGAGGATTAAGAATTTGAAAAGACATTCGGTAATATAATGCTTGGTGAATTAAAATACATATTAATGTTCCTAATTTTACCAACCTTCTAATTCAATGGAAAACCAAAATTCATCATCCAATACATAATGCTTGGTTAATTAAAACCCTTATTAATACCCCAAGTTTTACTAACCTTTTAATTCAATAGAACACCAAAAGTCATCACCCAATACATATATAATAAGAGTAAAAAGTATATCCATTGTAAAATTAATGAGTAAATAGAAAACCAAAAGTCATCACCCTATGCATATAATAAGGATAAAGAGTATAACAAATTTTTTTTTTTAATCTTTCACCATCTAAAGAAAATAATATACTCCAGTTTGTATAAAATATATAATCATCAATTTTCATTTGTTTATAGTTTATATGTTTATAGAGATATAACTATAATAATGAAATATTTTGGAATTTAACCATATAATTTATATAAAATGATATCAAATTTATGTGCATTATTTGTGAAGAGGATTTAGTCTTCTAGTATTATAGACATATATTTAATTTATAGTTTTATAATAATAAATTTAGTATTAATATTTAGACAATTGAATGAGGCATTAATTTCCTAAAATTTTTCTATTTTATAGTATATATAGATATAGATTTAAAAGGTCAATGTGACATATTGTTGAATTCTTCTCATGACTTAGAATTGGTAGGGTAGCAATTTTTGAGCTTTTTTTATCTTTAAATATTTTTATCTTTATTCATATTTTTTCATCTTTTCTTATTATTTATATTTTTCATTTTTTATTTAAAAGATTTTTAAATAATTAAATTTAATTAAAATATTATAAAAATTTATATTATTTTTACTTTTTTTATCTATTTTTGTAAAAGATTTTTAAAATTGGATTATTCTAATTAAAATAATTTTATTTATATTTTTCCATAAATAAATTAGAATTTAGCCACCAAAATCATATTGGGCTCACCTTAATAATTTTGGCTTCGTCTCACATTATCAATTGTAAAATTTTATATAAATTTTTTCTAATAAACAAATTGTGATTATTTTATAGTATTAAATATTTAAATTAAAATCTTATTTATTAAATACATAAATATATTAAATCAATATAGTCGTGTATGGCAAGACGGGTATGACTAGTTATTGCAATAATCTACCTAATCTATGTATATATATAAAACGCTAGGAATAAGACCACCATGTTGCGCCAACTAGGATTTTCCTACGTGTTATTCCACATTAAGCCACCTAGGATTTCGCCACATAGGAATTTTTATTTTGGGAATTTATATATGTTGATATTATTTTAGGATAATATAGAAATAGGATAAATTAATATAGAAAAGATTCTATCTAAAATAAATATGTTATCTAATGTTAAATCTTAAGTATTAATGTTAAATATTTGATATGATAATTTATTTAACTTAAAAAAATTATATCTAATATAAAATAAACTATAAAAGCATTAAATATTTGATAAAATATTACTAATAAATATTATTTATTATAATTTATTTAAATAATTTTTTATATCACAATATAAGCTATCACGTAAGATTTTTCAACCCTATTCTAGTATCCCGTACTTTCTTCTCCTCTGTTCTCTCAACCGTCGCTGGTTCCGACCACGGCCGCTTATTTTCTCAGTAGTATTGTTCAAACTGCAAGATTTATATCTTTAGCCTTAGCTCGGGCTAAATTTCTTGCCAATGGCGAATCAAGTAAGTTTAAATTTATACTCTTTGTCTCTTAAATTTGAAGAAACCGGAGTTTCTCGTGCTTTCCTATATGCCAAATGATTCTTCATGTCTTTGCTCAATTGTTTTCCGCTTCTAGGCAGCTGGAGTGGATAACACGTTTCGGCGGAAGTTCGATCGCGAGGAATACCTTCAACGAGCTCGTGAGCGTGAAGAGAAGGTTTGTGAAACCCTAGATTTTGTTTACACCCTGAATTCCGAATGAAGGATGGAAATTGTGTATAGGGTTAAATTGATATTTGTTCTTTGTGCTAATTTGGTCTGGTTACGGTTGTGTCCAGGAGAAGGAGGCTCACTTGAAGGGCAATTGTAAGTTAAAGTAGTGATTTTTTTTATTGTCTATTGTGTCGAATGTCCGAAATTTGATTGTGTTTTTTCTATCATGGTCAGCCAAAGGTCCTCCGGTGCAGAGGAAACCCTTGAAGCATAGGGACTATGAGGTTGATCTGGAGTCTCGTTTGGGCAAGACTCAGGTAGGTTTTGCTTTTTTTTTTTTTTTTTTTTTTATGCTGAACTTTGCACCTGGGTTTCATTAATTGTTTTGCATCAATGCTCATTAGTTCGAGCCCCTTTAATAATTGGTGGCATCAGGAATTGGGTTTGGTGATACTTGAGAGTTAAGAATTGGTCGATGGTTAGAGTGTGATAGTCAAATTAGGGTTTCTCATGAACACCTAACCACCACTGCCACCCTTAAGCAAACTTTAAAGTTGAAATTCAGATAAGTAAACCCACAAGAAGAAAAGCAAAGATTAACCCATGAGAGTTGAACCTGAATTCAGTCAGACCTACAGATGGTCAACACCCTAAATCAGAATAGAAGTTCGACCTGCATTCTACAACAGCTCCACAAGCAGGAGCATAGAAAAAATTAGAGGTTGCAAGACCAACTTACCTGAAGGAGAGAGCCTTCCCATTGAGAGCAGAACCAGTTTGATCACAGTGAGAAGCAAGTTGGAGGCCAATGAATAAGAGAAAATTAAGCTTTGGTAGATTCGTTGGGGTAGAAGCTGACAATGAAGCATTGAGTAATATTTGCAATGCGGGTCATTACAGGGAATAACTCGTTCTAATATACTTTTATCAACCGAACACCCCGAAACCCATTCTTGATTCTGGAGGCATGATACCATATGGGGCCTAAGATAAATGAGGAAATCTGAGGGATTCTAGTTTCTTTTTAACAACAACAAGTCAATGCTTGTCTTGGTTGAACTTATTTCCTGATGAACCTTGTTATTAATTGGGAATTCACTTATATAGACTTGAAAATGCAATGCAATTAAAATTGACACACCAGAGAAGTGAAAGATATTCTCAAGTGACGAGGGTGTGTTTAAATTTGTATTTTTGCTTGTAGATTGCCTTCATCTGTCTGATTATCTAAATTATTTGTTGCAGGTTGTTACTCCAATTGCACCCTTGAGCCAGCAGGTACACTTTAAGTTCCATTTCTTGTTGTCACTCGCCCTAATATTCTGTGTTTCTTCCATATTCTTTAAACATAACACTATTTCTGCAATAATCTCCCTCACGATTGGGATTTTACTGACGGACACCTATTCATATCTATAGTTACTTTATGTGCACGTATCAAACAATGTGTTGCCTGTATCCAAATAATAGCTACATAGCTAAATGTTGAACAAACCATGGCAATGATTGCATTTGATTTTCTTGTCAAGAAAACCATGGCTGACCACTCAGAGCTCTTAGCAAAGTTTGTTAGCTTCTAGTTGTCTTGAAGCTTATAAGCTTTGGATGTTGACAAATTGTGATTTGTTATTAATGTTGTAAGGAAGTTTGCTTTTAAGCTTCTAGATGTCTTTAATGTGGTATCATTGACCTGAAATATCTACTCAGTAAAGTTTGGAGGCCTCTTGCATTGGGTGCATGTGTCAAATTATAGTGGAAACAGTATTCTTGGAATTAAAACTTTTACCATCTGTCTAGGACACTAGGTTGAGGTCATCAATATTATTTGGCTCCTAACTCGGTTCTGGCTGCATTATGTTGGGAAGCATTGTCTAGTATCGCCTTTTACACCCAGCGAATAACTATGGCCTTTATTTCTTTTTATCCTGATTGACCTTTACCTTTTCTTAATTGAAAGTGGATCACTGGATCTCTATTAACATCCCTTCATTTGAATTTAATGTAAAATTTGTAAATGTTGAATATATGCAATTTGTTGCTGTGTTTTTTTGTCTTTGGTTAACAACCTGTTTTCTTGTTCATTTATGCCTATGTATCTGTGCAGGCTGGATACTATTGTTCAGTTTGTGAATGTGTGGTGAAGGATTCTGCCAATTTCTTGGACCATATCAATGGGAAAAAGCGTATGTTTTTTTCCTTGAACAAACACTAGTGCTGAGTTATCTATTTGGTTTCTTTTGTTTCAGGCTTAAACTGCACTCATATCCTGTACTCTTTATTTTTGTATGGCAGATCAAAGAGCTCTCGGTATGTCTATGCGGGTGGAACGTGCTTCTGTTGAACAGGTATTTCTTTGATATTAGATTCTTGATAATAGTAAACCTTTTCCTTTTAAAATGTGAAGCTCTCCGTTTATAATTTGTATTTCTACCCCTTACTAGACTCTCTATACCAATAAGCTACCATCAAGATGAATGCACTTGACTGAGTGCAGAGTGCATGTGATCTCTGCTTTGCCTTGCATGACGGTTATCTCTAGAAAGTCATTATTCTTTGCTACTAAATTCTGTATGGTATCACGGTCTTCAAACTGCTGGGCTTTTTTTAATCCCGAATTTAAAAATGAAATAACTTGATTGCTAAATTGAAGCCGCCTGGTTTGTGATTGATAAAGCTAAAGAATGAATAATTATTTTTCAAGGAGTAAATATTAATTGTAGTGTGCTTTTTGACAATAGGTGCGAGAGCGGTTTGAAATTCTGAAGAAAAGGAAGACCACAGGTGACTTCACTGTTCAGGGTAAGTAAGAAGATGATGCAATTCTTGATTGTTCAGGATTTCTTAGTTCAGAATTTTTTTTTATTCACATGGAATGGTAGGGATAGCTGCTGATAGAACAGAGAGGACTGAAAATCCTCGTGTGACCAGTTCAAATCTCGTTCCTGATTCATTATTTCAATTATATCTCTAAATATAAAGACCCTGAGTAGGAATGTGATTAACATTGAATACAATTCTCTTATCAGATCTCGATGAAAGGATTATGAAGCAACAACAAGAGGAGGAGGAAAGGAAACGACAGCGTAGAGAGAGAAAGAAAGAGAAAAAGGTCTGTAAATGTCATAATTCTCATGAAAGTAGCATCAGTGTATCCTTATGAATGACGCCTTGATATAATGTTGGCTTTTCTTTCATATCAGAAGGAGAAAGCAGTAGAAGAGGAAGGTGAACTGGAAATGGATCCCGATGTAGCTGCTCTGATGGGTTTTGGTGGCTTTAAATCATCAAAAAAGTGAGACTCCATTGCAACACCTTCACCTCTTATTGCCCCATAAACTCAGGATGCTCCAAGACCTTGATCAAAGGACAAGATTTGGACGATTCAAATTTTACTATCCATGATCTTTACTAGATTAAATTTAGATGAAGAAAATCAGTAGAGAAACTGTGATGGAGTTTCTTTGTGTAGCATATGGAGTGTCTTTGAAAGATGAAAAAAGTTGGCTTTAAAAACCGCTAGGCAGATCCCTGCATGTACTAGAGAGCCCTTGAGAAGTAGATGATTCATGTTGAGATTTTTCCATCATTTTGTGTATCCTATGCCTAATTTTAATGTTCAATGCAAGAAGTTCATTACTCTGCTTCACTTCTGCTTGGTTTTCAGTTTGTATAAGATTGAGTTGCAAAATGGTGAAAATCAATCCTTTCCATTATACGGTACAAGACGATTGTTTAAGCTTTCACCAATCATTTTTAAAAACTGTAAAAATTTAGAATTGGAGATGCGGGGTATCGATCCCCGTACCTCTCGCATGCTAAGCGAGCGCTCTACCATCTGAGCTACATCCCCTTTGATGCAATTTTAAGTTAGAAATTTTATATCTTTTCATTCTCATCAATAGAATAGATACAACGCTCTCGGGCTTGTTTCACTTATACCACAAAGCTACTTTTCACCAAACAATTACTTTTAATACTCTTAAAATTCGTGCAACTATCTCTACTTTTTACGTTTTTCGAAACATAAAAAATAACTTTTTCCCCCAAAATCCCCTTTACATCAATAAGTGAAACACAACCTAAGTCACCAAATAAAACAATCAAGGTTCTCCAACAATTTTTTTTCCGTAGGTTTAGGATTTATAAAAACACCTTCAGTCTAAGGTAGGGGATTATATTATACTCCATAGTGTAACAGGAAACTAAGAAAGGTTCTCATTTGTGCATATCTAAACTAAATGCACCAAGGGAGGAGAAGAAAATACAGCCAGTACTATACAAGCAAAAGCACAAGGCCAAATCCAACATTACACACATCATATTACAATTTTTGATGAGAAAATAAAAAGAAAATCAAACTTCCTAAACTTGATCATGAAAACAACCACAATATGAGTATGACAGACATATGATAAAAGATAGACATGTCAAGCTGAATCTCTTTATACAATCTTTACCCATCCTTCTTTCAAGCTTAGTTGATGTACTGAGACAGCCATTTGAATCCATCCCCGTACCCCATTTTCCTCACTATACTGCACATGAACACCTCAAGGGGGCGTATGTTTGAATCTGCAAGACCCACTTTCCCCTTGCCTGTGGTTAAATTTGTCAGTCCCATGTGGAAGTGAAGCTCGTCTTCTGAGGCAGCGTACGGTATGTCTATCTTATTGCCTAGGATCAGGAAAGGGACATCAGCCAACGCCTCATCGGACAGGAGAGCGTCTAATTCCTTTTTGGATTCAGCAAATCTTTCCTGATCGTACGCATCCACAAGGTACACTACAGCGTCCACCTTCAGATAGATTATTCAGAGAGATCAATGGAAATTGACACCCATCACCTCATTCTCTACAGCTAGAAACTGAAATTGAAAAAGAGAAATGATGTGTAGTACCTTGGCATAGTAATCTTTCCAGACTCTGCGAGCAATTTGATGTCCTCCCAGATCAAACGCCTTAAACTTGATTTTCCCAATACTCAGTTCCTCAGATGTTGGATACTGAGTTGGCTGATGCTGAACTAATCTCTGCCAGAAGAAAACAATCTCAAGATTCAGGAGGAACAGCATAGACGTAGCTTACAACATAATACCCCAAACCCTGCAGCCCACTCTCACCACCAGTCCAAATTCCCAAGTAAGAAAGAAAATGCAATTCTCATTCAGCCAAATAGGAAATATCTTCTTTAAATGCCAAAATTCAGCTCATAGCTTCTCTGTCATAACTAATAAGTTCCATCAACCATCAAAATACTTGTTTGGCAAGTAGTGTCTGCACTTTGCGAATTGGATTTGAAATCAATGGTATGATTCAGGTACTTGATTTTAAATTCCTTCCAAACTGACAGAATTTCAACTTCTAAGATTCCTTTAAAATAGAGTATTAAAGTGAAATTCTGTCTGACAATCAAATTTCTTTAACGCTTAAAACTTCATAGTTCGAGCACATCCGCCTCAGCTAGCCAAAACAAGAAATTGATCCATTTTGTACAATACGTTCATAGCGAACAGCAAAACAGGCACATCAAGCAATTTAAACAGACAAATAATTAAAAAACACTGTTGTCGATACCAAAAGATAATTCAAAGCTCAAATACTCACTCCATCAAGCATAGCGCTGCATAAGAGAATAGGAAGAAAAATGTATAAGAAAACGCACCTCATCTTTCAGCATATGGAGAAGCGTAGTCTTGCCGGCGTTATCAAGCCCTAGAAACAGTATCTTAGCCTCCTTCTGCCACAGACCGAGAGAAGCGAGAACTCCATAGAACCAATCGAGCAAAAACATCGTCTCTAACGCTCAAACAAACCCTATCCAATCAGATCTGCCTACTGAAACTCAAAATTCTCCGATTCTTCTCAGAGGAGAGTTTCTAGAGCATGAGCAATAGAGGATTTTGGGAAGCTTGAGAAATATCTACTACCGCCTTTACTTCGGTAGGGAATCAAAACTCAATCCAATACTAAACCGACTACTGGACCGGTTTTCGGCGAGTCGGTTTACATTTTGCCCCTGCTGTTGAATACGCAACTCGTATTTGCCACCGGTCCACTGCGGACTACCGGGCCACAAAACAATACTTCCATGGGCGTTCTTTTTGGCACCTGCAATTAATCTACCTTGGCATGCCTCTTTTTGGTCGCATCCGTGCCTAGACATGTTGCTTGTGAAATATGCCCCACCTTGGTTTGGACCCCGCGACGGTGCGCCCATGTAACGGGGCGTCCACACTCTTGCATCGTTGTACATCCTCACTCACTAGTCACTAGCCACGCGCCTGCCTCCAGCTTGTGGCTACACCCCTACCTCCTTGTTCGCTTTGTGAACATGCCTTTCGTGCCAACTCCGCGCCGACACCGCTCCTTGCACTCTACCTTGTCGGGTTGCATTTAATACTATGTTGACATTCACCTCATACCTTGTGATTCCATCAATACGTCTCATTAGTGCCATGCATCCTTAATGAATATGTCATCAAGAGAGGACCACCTTTCTTCTTCCAACAAGACTTTACATATCTACTAGTTTTACTACATAATGCGACTTTGTTCTTCTGTTTTTGGGGATAGATGTTTTTTTTTATTAAGAAAAGAGAGAGAAAGGTCAAGCCTTTGTAGTGTAAAATAAGATTAGGTGAGTGTGAGTTCATCTTAGTTGCCCTTGAATCTCATGAATTTATTGAGATTCGTTAACCAATCTTTCAAGGTGCATTCATCCTTGTGGGGGTTGTCCATTGCCTAGAGCATTCACAAGGGATGAGAACTGATTACTAACCAATTCTAGCGAGGAATGGGCAAACCGCCGCTCGTGGGGTTTAAAGGGTGACCTTGGAGTATTACCCCAAGGCTTAACCATTGAACCAAATGTCCGAAGGCCGTTTTGCCATCTTTTAAAAAAAGTACAAATTGGTATGTTTTTATTTAAAATTAAATAAATCTTATATCTTCCTCTCACTTCTTACTTGAGATTTGAGGACAAGTCGGAGCTAAACAAATAAAGGCGTGGGAATTGTCATCAATTTAAGTTTCGGTTCAAGCCTGCAATGGTGAAGGTCTTTAGACTGGTTTTACTTCTGTATTTAGTTTGGGTTGTAAATAAATGGTTCCGGTCTGGTATACCCCGGGCCCCGGCCATAAAAATACTCGTTAATTCCTTTTTTTCTTTTTGATGGTTGTTTGTATCGATTCGTGTGACGGCAGACTCTCTCTATCGGGATTTTCAATTCCATTGTTGATCGAGCTGGTTAGTGGTTAGCTCATCTTTCTGTGCATTTTTTCTTCAACAAATTGTGATTCTCTTTACACTTGATATAGCTCTTGGTTTCCTTCAAGATTGACAGAGGTAGAAAGGAAAAAGCAGTTGCCTTCCCCTGCTTCCAAGGATAGGTTATACAGTCGTCGACTTCCATTGAGGAATTAAGACTCCAAAGCAATTCTTCTTTGTTAATCCCATGAGACTGTAAACGTGGGTCTTCCATCAACATTACCATTGTAAGTTTCATTAAATTTTGGGCTTAGATTAAAAATTTAATGACATTAGGGTTTGTAACTTTATATATGAAATTATCTAATTGATTTTTGTTAATTAGTAGATGAATTCAATCTGATTACATAATAATTCAAATTCAAATTCAAATTTGTGATTGAATTGGCTACTCTTAATGAGTTGATTGTGTTAATTATGTTAAATTGATTTTTTAGGTTTTAACATTTGCAAAATTATGTAATTTCTTACTAGTGTATTCATTCAATTAGTTAAATCGATTCACTTATTCATTAGGTTTTGAATTGATTGTAATAAGATGATAATATATGTTTAGACATTCAATATAAAATCTTGCGCATTTCCAGGGTAGTTAGCTTTGAGCAAATTGTTGAAATTCTCTGGCTCTGCCACCGTCCAAAGGGTGTGTCAAGTACTTATGCTTTCAATAAATCTCTATTTCAGTCTTACAAATTCATGCACAAAACTTCTACAAAAACTTCAAAACAAACCCGCCACAAGCAATATCTTGAACCATCTCTTCGAGGACCAACTAAGGACGGATCCATACAACTTGCTCGACACCAAAACAACCTCGATCTAGCCGGGAGTGCATCAAGTGGTATCAGAGCTAAGCCTAGTAAGCTCCTTTAAGTGTTTAGGCGTACAAATTACTTACTTTGTTTCAGGTTCTTGTTGCTCATTTGCCGCCTGTCTTGCCTTGTATGCCTTCATTTTTTTTTTGTTACCCTAAAACCGTAACCATTTTTGCTTATTTGAACCTTGAAATCTGGCTGAAAATCTTGACCTAAAACCAGTTTGGAAATCGTCCATTTCAACGTTTAAGACGAGCCTTGCACATTGTTGTGTTGGTCCGACTTTCACCCTTCAAAATTCAAACTTTCACCTTTTGCTTTCAATTTTATTCCTCTCACCCATGCAAATCTGAATTAAGAGTGTGACCCTTCAATTTTTGGTATTTTGATCTTTGCAATTCCACGTGATTAAGTCCTTGTTAGTGCATTGTTTTAATCCCCTGTTTATTCATAGTTTTCTTGGTAAAAAATTGTGTGCCACATAAAAAAAAAAAAAGAGTTTAGCATCTGATTTAAAAAAAAAAAAATCGAGAGCAAAATTTCAAAGAAAGTTTGCAAGTGTGTACCTTTGCTTGGTTGTTGATCTTGTGTGTGTTGTTGTTGTGCGCTAATTTGCTGGCCCCTTTTCAATTGTGTCACCTGAATTTTCACATCAAAAAACCATCTCATTGTCCACCCCGTCCTAGCCAAAACCGAGCCTAACCCTTGAACAACTTTTACTTCAACTTAGGCCATCTCCAACAGCTTCTCCAAAATTTTCTCCAAAATAGAACACCAAATGTCATATTTTCCAAAAAATATTCGCTCCAACTCCAACAGTTTCCCTATTTTGGAGAATACTATACTTATTATTTCTATTTTATATAATATGAAATCTTCTATAACATTTATCAAATTAATTAATTATTATTTTTTACTAATACAAAAATAAAAATATTTTACAATCTTATCCTATTAAATGATAAGTTATTTTTTATTTTAATTATAAGAAAGTTATAATATTTTTTAATATTAACCTAATACATGATAAAAATATCTATTTTATGTATAAGGAAATAAAAATATTTTAAAATCTTAACCTAATAAATTAATTTTTGACTAATATAAAAACAAAATATCTAGAATCTTTACCTAATAATTAATAAATTATTTGTCATTTGACTTGTAAGAAAATAAAAAATTCTTGAATCTCAACATAAAATTCTTGGATCGTGACGCGTTAGTAACAAGTCAGGGAACTAGAGATGTTACCTGGGCAACGGAAATAAACAGTAAGAACACAGAATTTAGAGAGAAAAACTTTCTGTTCGACCAACAAGTCGTAGAAAGAAAAACCTCTACCTCTGAGATTCCTTCTCAGAGGATTTTCAATAGAATACCTTTATTAAGTTTCAACGTTTACAAGGCAAGTCAAGTTCCCTGGTAACTAAGGCACCGACCAAAGTTCAACCAACTAGACTTCTACAACCCTAAGCGCAAACCTAAGACAAAGTAAACTACTGACTTACTTGTGGATTCTTCACCGAAAAAGCCACACACTCATACACTTGAAAAGCTCACTCTCCAAGTTCTTCGTCTTCAACACTCGAACAACCACACCCTTAACCCTAGCTAAACTTAGCTATTTATAAGATAAGTTAAGTATGATCTCACACGTAATTCTTGCCTAATTACGCTGATATTCCACTTAACAAATCCCACACAATAAGGAAAAGTATTGTTTGTGATTTCGTATCCTCAACCATGCCGATTCTTCCCAAAAACCGAATGATCTCGGATTTCCCAAGATAAGATCGTGTGAAGATTGATCTTATCTTCTCTTTTATCTCCTTAAGCAACCGCCTACAGCTGTAGATCTTCGTAGAAGATTGCTCGCAGAAGATATGGTAACTTGCCATTTATAGAAACCCGCGTTCCTTCTGAGACGCGCTTCCTAAATCTGTCACTCGTTCCCTCCATCGTTCCTCACGATGTTCCTTCACTCGTGACCATGTACCTGTTTACCTGAAACACTTACATGTAGAAGCAAGTTATATCAACTAAGTTTGTTATCATCAAAACTAAGAGAAACCATGGAACAACCATTGTTCCAACATACTCTCTTATTGTTATCCTGGCGTTTGGCCCTTCTTCCCTTTACCCAGTTATTTTGTTCATTAAATTCGATACGAGATCTATAAGGTTTCGTATCACTTCGTCTTTGGATGTGGGAACGGAAGTAGGCGATTTCTTCTTTAGTGGCCCACGACTAAGCTCTTCTTTGAGCTCTTTATATATAGAACTCCTCGGGGCTCCTTGATCCTTGAGTCACACACTCAAGTCTAACATGAAAGCGATCAAGGTACGTAATCTTCTAGCTAGCATAAACCTATCTCGAAGAGCGGTTTTGAGCTCGTCCCATGTAGCAATGGGACGTTCACCAAGATATGCACATTCCTCTTCTTCTAGCCTTGTCACTAAGAATATATATATAAAAAAAGAATGGTAGCAAGGGCCAATCTTTGAGCCTCAGGATTACCATAGTACTCAAAGATAGACTCGGTTTTAGATTCCATGTCTAGGTATGCCTCAACATCGGAGGCCAGGAACCAACAAAGTGCTCAATGGCATGGTGAGCTTCACTCCGTGATAGTGATCCCTCACTTACCTATCGATCATAGGGATTTTCGTGGTAGTTTTGTTTAATATATAATTACCATGACGAGGCCAATTTTAAAAAGTTTAAAAGTTACTAGTTCAATAGTTTAGTGTTACAATTTTTGTATAAAAAAAAATAGTTCTATTTAACAAAATCAATAACCTAGCTAAAAGCCATTTATATCTCCTTTCTTGTACGTCAAAATATTGAAATTGAAGCTCCTGCAACAAAAGCATTCCCCAAATGGTGAACTTTACCATGTGACAAACTTCATGCTCACAGATACCAATACATTCAAAGTAGCAAGCGCTTCTTTTTATATCAAAAGCAGCTAAGCAAAGCATCCGATTCCCGTTTCCTTTAAAGAAAAGAAAAACAAGAGAGTTGCAACCGCTCCTTTAATTTATAGGAAGGAGGGAGAGAGAGAGAGAGAGAGAGAGAGAGAGAGAGAGAGAGAGAGAGAGAGAGAGAGAGAGAGAGAGAGAGAGAGAGAGAGAGAGAGAGAGAGAGAGAGAGAGAGAGAGAGAGAGAGAGAGAGAGAGAGAGAGAGAGAGAGAGAGAGAGAGTTGGCTTCTTTTTATATTTCATAATTCATATGGTTGATGCATCAACAGTTGCTATATATATGGAGTAGAAGACCATATCCATGCCCTTCAAAGCGACATGGAGTGTATGAAAGAGCTTCTCCAACAAGTAGAAGATCATCCAAACATTCTACAAGAAGACGGACAATTGCGCATTTTTACTAAAGAATAAGAGAATTGGCTTTTCATGTTGAACTATTAGCAGCTATATTGTTAATGTGGAATCCAAGATTCGAAGGTATGATTTTTCATTAACAATCAAGTTTAATACTTATTCCAAGGTATAATTCGAAGCTAAATTATTAATGAGGACTCCACCACTAACCTTCAATTTTTAATTTATTGTCAATGAAGTTTAATAGTACTTATTATAATTTTTATGTAAAAACTCACTATAGTGTAAATTGAAAGAGGAATTTTATAATTTAGATTTGTACTTGACCAAAAATAATTAATAGCAAATTGTAGATATAATTTGTCCATAGAGAATTTTGAGGGGGAAGAAAAGGCAAACAGATTGTGAGTTGGGGGAAGAAAAGGCTATTCTCTGATAAGGAGAATCAAATCTTATAATTAGTTAAAGTTGTTAGCTAGTTTCTAGATAATTCAATTTTATAATTATTTATTATTTACACTACTTATTTAGTTGTTAGGTAAAATATCTCTCTCCTCAATGTATATTGTACAAGATAATATAATAAGATGATACTAGTTTTTTTTTGGTAGAAAGATGATACGTTTATTAACATGAAGAATTTGTGTGTGAAACCTGATTGTTTCACATCACAAAGGCAAAGCTATCCAGTCCACATGCTAAAAATCGAAATTGAGTTGATCCAAAAGGAGCTAGAAGAAGCAAAACAGCTATTCGAAAGATTCGGAATCAACATTACACAGTTCCTCGCGCCCAAACCCCGAGAACTATGTACTTGCATCTTAGTGATGCAGTTGTTGTCGGGATAGAAGACGACATCAACATCCTTGTGAAGTGTCTCATAGACTTGGAGCACGACTTCAAAGTAGTAGCCATTGTTGGAACCAGAGGAGCATGCAAAACGGTTTTAGCTTCCCACGTGTATTTTCATATTAAAGTTAAAACTGTATTTACCCACCGAGCCTTTGTTTCAGTGTCTCGGCAATGGAGTAGAATAAATATCCTTCATCAAATATATAAGCAAGTTACCGGAGTGTAAGATGATAGCCAAATTCAATTCCTTCAACTGACATAGAATTAGTAAGAGAACTGCATACATTTATGAAGGATAAGTAGTGTTTGGTGATTCTCGATGACATATGGAAGAAGGAAGCTTGGAATGACAATTATCGAATCTCCCCTCGTTCCAAAGGTTTTAGGGTGATCCTTACAACGAGGAAAGAAGAAGTCCCTCTGTATGCCGATAGCAAGGGCATCATTCATGAACTGCAACTCCTAACAGAGGAACACAAGTGAGAATTGTTTAATAAAATTGCAATGGTGGGGCGAGGCGACGTTTAGAATAACCCGGAATTAATGAAGTTGGGCAAAGAATTGCTTGAAAAATGCCAAGGCTACCACTTGCAATGGTAACACTTGCGGGTATTTTGCGGATAAAGCAACACTTGTACCAATGGGAGGAGATTAGTAAAAGCTTCTACAATCATTATTCTCAAGGGAAAAGGGGGTCTCAATTATGGAGTTATAGAGGACATGCTCGAATTGAGCTACATTGACTTACCAACTCATTTGAAACCATGCTTTCTCTTTTTAGTAGTTTACCCTTAAGATTACCAAATAGTTTCCCTTGAACTTGCTAAATTGTGGATCACGGAAGGATTTATTACATATGACATGCGAACCGGGCATGAATCCCTCAAAGATATAGTGATGCGATTGCTTAATGAGCAAGCTCAATGATGTATTCTTCAAGTCACAAATAGAAATCCCCGTGGCCCTATTGAGAAATTTTGCCTAAATGACCTCATGAGAAAGTTTTGCATTCATAAGGCTGAGAAATATGATATCTTTTGGACAATTTATTCAACGTGTCCAAGTTTTAGAGGCCAAAGCCAACCAAGATGAGTATCAATTTTGTCCATGTATATGTTTTTATATAATATGTTTGAAGTGATTATCATCATAAGTCTAATTCGTTAGTACAATTAGTGAAACTTAATGCAAACTATTTTTACAAAGAAAAACCAACATTTCTATGTGCACTATTTTGAATAAGTTTTCCGGTTGCCAATTCAAGCATACAAATATTATAGTAATAAATGGTGTCTAAGGGATGCGCTTGGAAGGGGCATTCGGGTCTGATTTTGAAGGACATGTTTTCAAATTGTACCTTCCAACATGTTAAGAGGTCATCTAATGGTATTGCACATTATGTTGCATCTATGCTTCCTTCAGTTACTTTCTGTTATATTTTTCCTAGTTCTATCGTTTTGGCTTTAAAATACAATCTTTGTATTGTCTCTATTGCTTAATGAATGGATGTTTTGGTGATAAAAAAACTAACGGGTCCAAATGATTGAGTTTACTAAATTAGATAGATGATTCATTTAAGCTGACATCATTATTGGTTTTGATATAATTGTTGTAGTGAATGTTGTGTTCTAGAAATAGAGTATTCAAGAACACTTGTTTATTTTTGTGAACCTTCAAGAGGGGAGTTGGAGTCAATCCTTGACAAGTTTAAACTGTTGAGAGTTTTGATCATCATCCGTGCTCCAAATGGTGCTTTGCCCAAGCAAATAGGGAACCTCATAAACCTCGCATACATGTGCCTCTATGATATTGAAATTGGTGAGCTTCCAAAGTAACCTCTTGTACCTAGAGTGCACTAATTTTGTTGAACAAGTGGAAGCACCCAATGATCTTGTATTAAAGATGGAAAATCTAAGAGTAGTTGATTTACTTCATGTGCTAAAGCGTGGGGGTCCAAGAGCAACTTCAACAAAAAATTAGGATTAAATGGAGCACAAAAGAAGTTGCACACATTGAAATGCGGTGCATGCACATAGATGACAACGAAGCTACCTATGTTAACCCCCACCTTACAAAACCTTCAAATAAATGATATACGGACAATGGAAGGGGTAGAAGCAATTTATCAATATCCCAATACCTTGGATGATAGTCTTGGTACATTGAAGGTATTTGATTTTATTGATGCGATGAGCTTGACAGACAATGTGGCTTGCAAATTTGACCTCGTGAAATCAAGGGATTGCACAGCATTACATGCCCTAGATTTACGTTACCCACTGGGAGTTAGTATCAAGTTTCCTCCTAACCTTGTGACCTTAGGTTTATATAGTAGTAGACTTGGAGAAGTTGTTGACCTTATGGAGGTTCTTGGTCAGCTGTCAAATCCCAAATACCAATAGTACATGTAGAATATTCCTTATGGAGCGACAACTTTTTGCCGACCATATCCACTCTCAATCCGTCTGGGGCAGCCAGGGAAGACAATAAAGTCCATTGCTAACAATTCCTTTGAGAAGAACCCGCCCCTGCTTGTCCTTAACCAAACAAAAATTTGGATGAAATTCAACAAACAAATTATTATCTTTAGTAAGTTTATGAATACTAATTAAATTTCTGGTCATGTTGTGTACAAGTAGGACATTTGATAAACGAATAGGAGTATCAAAAGACGGAAGAGAAGAATGGCCAATATGAGTTATAGGTAAAGTGGTACCGTTGCCTAAGGAGAGTTGATCATTTCCAGAATAATCTGATTTAAGAGACACCTTGTTGTGGTCACTTGTAATATGGTCGGTAGCTGCGAAATCAAAATATCATGCGGAGTCCGTCTTGGATGATTGAGATTGAGCATGATAAGCTGTTGCTGTGACTTGATTAAGACGTTCAGGCGGATGGCGAGATGGGAAATACCGAACATTCAGCCTGCTATAACAATGTTTTGCAAAGTGACTCGGACGTTCACAAATTTGGAAAATAGTTCGAGGCTGAATCGATCGGGACTGTCCGCCCGAATTAGTTTACTCATGACTCGAGGTACGGGAATTTAAAGAAAGCGAAGACGAGCCATTGAAGCGGCAAGAACTCTGTTGTTGGGACTACGAAGCACCACGATTCGGGTTTGACCGTCGTTATTGGCCATTATTGGAGCGATTTTGGAAATAATGAGCAGCCACCGATGAGGCATTCATGGACCACACTTCTTCTTGGATGCGTTTTCTTCTATGAGTAATTAGCCGAGAAGATCATTAGGCGAGAATGGTCCAATTCTCATGTTGGTATCATCCTTGAATGGACTATAGGAAGCGTCCATGCCACGAAGAACGGAGGCGACAAACTCATCATCCGAAATAGGTTGGAGGCAGTCGGCTAAAGCATCCACAAGATTACGCTTTTTCTCAAAGTATTCAATCATTGATAAACCAGCCTTTGGAAGAGTGTGGAGTTGATTTTTGAGATGCATAGAATGAGCCCAAGATATATCCTAGAACATCCACTCAAGAGTGACCCAAGCCTCGCGAGAAGATTCAACCTTGATTAGGTAGCTAAGTAGAGGAGGCGATGTAGTGGTTTGTAGCCAAATAAGAATGAACTTGTCCCGTCTCTTCCATGTTAGGTAGTCGGGATTTGATTCGCATCGAGCAGAAGTCTCTTCGGTTGAAGGAATTCGAATTTCCTCCATTGGATAAATGTCATAAGTCACAAAGTCTTTCAACTCATAAGCATCAATAACATCAAGAACATTGGACCTCCAGATTGCGTAATTTGTTCGCTCGAGTTTGAACAAAAAAATTGGCAATTAGAGACCACCGAAAGATTACGCACTGTGGGTGGCCGAAAGAATGCTGTCGTCATTCGATCGAGATCTGGTTGCACACGAGGAGGCTTTGTCGAAGGACATGATCACCGGTGAGAAGAGTAGTCGTTGTAATGTTCGGCGAGAAGAGAAAAAAAGTTTGTGGAAGAAGGATCTAGGCTCTGGATCTCTCACAAAAGGAGAATTGTATTTATAAGAAGAGTACAATATACATATTGGAGAGAAAGTAATTACAAGATAAGAATAACAATAATAAGGAAAGTAAATATATACAAAGATAAGAATGTAATACTCGGTTTCTTCTAAATTTTTTTCCGTCACGGGTTCGTTTCTTAAACTGCAAATAATCTCAGGTTAGGAATAAATACTAATATCAATATTTAGTTACCTTTTTTTTCAAATAAAAAGGTTTAATCCAACCTTTTGTTTTAGTCACCCGATACTATCCTGGTAAAGGTTAAGATTATACTTAGTAGATAAGATTTTAGTAGGGGAAGAGATCTATCTTAGCCAAATTAATTAATCTTTTTAAACCTAACTACCTAGCCTTAAACCCCGTTGTGGATCTTTCTTCCTCGTCAAAAGCCAAACAACCAGCTCCTTCTAAACCTAGCCGAGATCGCCTCCTCCGGCATTGATTCCCATCCTCGATACCTATATTCAGTTTTGGTGTGTTCAATGTAGAACTCGATCGAGGTTTTGAGTCAGTCTGTCCCTAGCCATGCTACCCCGCGCTTTCTTCTTCTGCTAGAATTACGCGGGTTCCGATCCTTGCCAAAGCTCGGCTTGCACAATCTTCCTATGCCGTGTTTTGTTCTCTTCAATTGTCTTCACTCTAGATTCTTCAATGCTCCGTTGTACCACCTCCTAGCTTTCTCATGTCTTCTATACACCACCATACTCAACTATAAACCGTCCCGCTTTTGCTCATGTACCTAGAAACCTGCAAAACCGAGCAAAATAAACGCAACTACCCGAAAACAGAAGATCCTAGAAACTAAAATAAAACCAACTAAAACTTAGCAAAAACCAACATAAATATGCAACCTAATCTACTCCTAAATGCAAACTATCAAAGTGTTTAAATGGTTTCTATCGGTTTTGTTTCATGACGAGAGTGGGTTATTAATTTGATAGAAGTACATTAAGCTAAACTTTGAGAAAAGTTAATTTATTACATTAGACAATAACCTTCATATGCAACTCAATTTAGGTAGAAGTGAGATTCAATTTCCGTGGATTAAAGTTGTGGGGATTCCTAACCTTGGAACTTTGCATTCTCATATACTTTTCATTCTTATAATTTACTTGTTTTAATTGCTTTCTTTAGTTAGAATTACTTCAAAATCTTTATGGATCTTCGAAAGTTGTGGGGATTTACTTGTTTCAATTACTTTTTATTCTCATAATTTACTGGTTTCAAGAATTTATTAAAATAGAAATAATCACCGTGATTCGATCCTGATCTAATACTATGATAGATCTCGTATTCTTGCGAGTGTGTGGGAAACCATCACAACAAGTGGAGAGATGAATGTTAGCAGCACTTGGAGTGTCAATAGGCTTGGAAGAGGACTAACCAACCCTGGCCAACACCTTCTGGATGTAGCCTTTATGTGACAAGAAAAGCTTCTTCTAATTTCTGTCTCTAAGAATCTCCATTCCTAGAATCTTTCGTGCTGCCCCTAGATCCTTCATCTCAAAGTTGACACTCAAGAGACCCTTCAACTTTTGAAAATCATACTTCCTCTTAGCGGCTATCAACATGTCATCTACATATAGAACCAGATAGATGAACGAATCATCTTGCAGCTTGTTGTAGTAGACACAACAGTCATATGCACTCCTAGAGTACCCCGGCTTCATCATATTTTTTTTGAGAAGCCCCGACTTCATCATATAACTGTCAAACCTCTTGTACCACTGCCTCGGAGACTGCTTAACTCCGTATAAGGACTTCTTTAACTTGCACACGTAGTTGTCCTTTCCTGGAACCTGGAAACCATTTGGCTGAATCATGTATATTTCTTCCTCTAACTCTCCATGTATGAAAGTTGTCTTCACATCAAGTTCTTCAAGCTCCAAATCCTGATTTGTCACTATTGCTAGCAACACTATGATGGAGGTGTGTTTGACTACTGGTGAGAAAATCTCATTATAGTCCACCCCCTCTCTTTGATTGAAACCTCTAGCAACAACTCGGGCATTATATTTGACTCCCTCTGCGGGTGATGTCCCTTCTTTCTTCTTGAACACCCACTTGCAAGTAATGATCTTTCTCCCTGGAGGTTGTATGACTAGATCCCATGTCTCATTCTTGTGAAGAGACTCCATCTCATCTCCCATTGCAGCAAGCCATTTCTCAGACTCAGTACCAGAAACAACTTCTTTGAATGTGGATGGCTCATGATTATCCATCTCTTCATCAACATGTAGTGCATAATCCATCATATCCTCAAATTCATATCTCTTAGGTGGCCCAACTCCAGCTCTCTTGGTTCGATCCAAAGCTATACTAGATGGTTGAGTGTCTGGTGGTGTAGATTCTAGATGGTCAGTTTCTGCTGCCTAGCTACCAAGCCCAACACATAAGCCCAAAGGGGTTCCATCTTAAAACCAATTGGCAATAGGAGGAGTAGTCCATCAATCTTATATGCTAGGCTTGGATCCTTTGAATTCCAGATGTGGGATTCACAATTGACCCAACAAATCTCCACCTTCACTTGTGAATTCCTCACAAGCTCAGACCCAACCCACTACGCACTGAACCACCAAGAATCGCCTTTGACTTGCACGATTGTCGCGTGCTCACTCTTGGAACTGAGACCACCACACAACGGGTCAAATGCTAACCCGGTGGGAGGCACTGTGGAATTATGTCTCAATTTGATACAACTGGCCCCACACCGAACCGTCGGCTCTGATATCACTTTGCTGAGACGAATGTGGGGAAAAAAGCAAGAAAAACACAATAATCACACACAGATTTACGTGGTTCACCATCGGTGTGTTGACTACGTCAAATGGCAGAAAGACATATCAGATTTTTATTAGGGAGAACATATTGGAGGATTACAATGTGAGGATTTTCTCTCAAGGACAAATCTCACTCTTGAAACTCTTTCTACAATGTGGAGGCAAATCTCTACTCTTGTAGCTAGGGTTGCATATGAGAGTATATATACTACTCAACTAAACCCTAATGGGCTAGGCCCAAAATTAGGTACAAGCCCAAAAACAAATTCAAGTCACTTTTAACATTTTCTGATTGCCAATTCAAGCATACAAATATTATAGTAATAAATTAGGGTGTCTAAGGGCTACACTTGAAAGGGGCATTCAAGTCCGATTTTGGAGGACATGTTTTCAGATTTTACCTTCCAACGTGTTAAGAGGTCTTCTAAAGGTATTGCACATTATGATGCATCTATGCTTCCTTCAATTACTTTCTGTTATGTTTTTCCTTGTTCTTTTTTGTTTTAAAAAACATTATTTGTATTATCTTTGTTGCTTAATGAAGTGGATGCTTTGGTGCTAAAAAAACTAACGTGGCCACATTATTAAGTTTACTAGATTAGATAGATGTTTCATATAAGCTGGCATCAATATTGGTTTTGGTATAATTGTAGCGGTGAATGTTGTGTTCTAGAAATATAGTATTTAAGAACGCTTGTTTATTTTTTTTGCACCTTCAAGAGGGGAGTTGGAGGCAATCCAAGACAAGTTCAAACTGTTGAGAGTTTAGATCATCACCCATTCACCCGTGCTCCAAATGGTGCTTTGCCCAAGCAAATAGGGAACCTCATAAACCTCACATACACGTGCCTCTATGATACTAAAATTGGTGAGCTTCCAAAGTCAATAAGAAAGCTGCGTAACCTCTTGTACCTAGAGTGCACTTATTTTGCTGGACAATTGGAAGCACCCAATGATCTTGTATTAAAGATGGAGAATCTAAGAGTACTTGATTTACTTCCTGTGCTAAAGCGTGGGGCATCCAAGAGAAACTTCAAAAAAAGATTGTGATTAAATGGAGTACAAAAGAAGTTGCAAACATTGAAATCCAATGCATGCACATGGATGACAACAAAGCTACCTATGTTAACCCTCAGTTGACAAAACCTTCAAATAAATGATATACGGACAATGGAAGAAGTAGAAGCAATTTATTAGTGTCCTAGTATCTTGGAAGATAGTCTTTGTACATTGAAGGTATTTGATTTTATTGATGCGATGGGTGTGACATACAATGTGGCTTGCAAATTTGACCTCGTGAAATTAAGGGATTGCATAGCATTACATGCCCTAGGTTTACGTTTCCCATTAGGAATTAGTCTCCAGTTTCCTCCTAACCTTGTCACCATAAGTTTATATAGTAGTAAAATTGGAGAAGTTGTTGACCTTATGGTGGTTCTTGGCCAACTGTCAAAACTCAAATACCTGAAGTACATGTAGAAGATTCCTTATGGAGTGACAACTTTCCACCGACAATATCCACCTTCAATCCGTCTGGTGCAGCCGAGGGAAGACAATAAAGTCCATTGCTAACGATTCCTTTGAGAAGTACCTGCCCCTGCTTGTCCTTAACCAAACAAAAATTGGGATGAAACTCAACAAACAAGTAATTATCTTTAGTAAGTTTATGAATACTAATTAAATTTTTTGTCATGTTGGGTACAAAATTCAAGCAAGATAGTAGATAAACGAATAAGAGTATCAAAAGACGGAAGAGAAGAATGGACAATGTAAGTTATAGGTAAAGTGGTATCGTTGCCTAGGGAGAGTTGATCATTTCCAGAATAATCTGATTCAAGAGACATCATATTGAGGTCACTAGTCATATAGTCGATAACCGCGGAATCAAAACACCATGCGGAGTCCGTGTTGGATGACTAAGATTGAGCATGATAAGCTGTTGGCGAGACTTAAGACGTTCAGGCGGATGGCGAGATGGGAAATACTGGACATTCAGCCTGTTGTAGCAATATTTTGCATAGTGACCAGGATGTTCACAAATCTCGCAAATAGTCCAAGGCTGAAGCGAGTGGGACTGCTCGCCCGAATCAATTTGCTCATGACCCGAGGTGGGAGAATTTATATAAGGCGAAGACGAGCCATTGGAGCGGCAAGAACTCCATTGTTGGGATTGTGAAGCACCACAATCTGGGTTTGACATTCGTTGTTGCCCATTTTTGGAGCGATTCTTGGAATAATTACTAGTCGGAGACGAGGCGTTCATGAACCACGCTTCTTCATGGAGGCGTTCTTCTTCGGTGAATAAATAGCCAAGAAGATCATCACGCGAGAATGGTTCAATTCTCATGTTGGCAGCAACCTTGAATCATTGATAGATGACAAAGTCATCCGAAATAGGTTGGAGACAGTCGGCCAAAGCATCCGCAAGATTATGCTTTTTCTGAAAGTATTCAATCATTGATAGACCATCATTTGCGTGGAGTTGATTTTTGAGATGCATAGAATGAGCCTGAGATTGAGCCCGGAACATCCACTCAAGAGTGACCCAAGCTTCGCGAGATGATTCAACCTTGACTAGGTAGCCAAGTAAAGGAGGCGATACAGTGGTTTGTAGCCAAATAAGAATGAACTTTTCTCGTATCTTCCATGTTAGGTAGTCGGGATTTGGTTCACGTCTAGTAGAGGTCTCTTCAGTTGCGAGAATTCAAATGAACTTTTCTCGTTTCCTCCATTGGATGAATGTCGGAAGTCACAAAGTCTTCCAACTCATAAGCGTCAAGAGCATCAAGAACGTTGGACCCCCAGATTGCATAATTTTTTCGCTCGAGTTTGAACGTTAAAAAAAACTGGAAATTGGAGACCACCAGAAGATTGTGCACCAAGGGTGGCCGAGAGAATGCTGCCACCGTTCGATTGAGATCCATCGGCAGACGAGGAGGCTTCGTTGTAGGATATGATCGCTAGTGAGAAGAGTAGCCGATGTAATGTTCAGCGAGAAGAGAAAAAAATTATGGAAGTAATTGCATAACATAAGAATAACAATAATTAAGGAAAGTAAATATATACAAAGATAAGAAGATTTCATTTTATCTCCTCTTCTATCTAAAACATATATATATAGTTTGTGGACATTCAATCCTCTCTTATAAGCTGAACCATTTTTCTCTTATCAACGCGCAATTGTTTACACACATTTAATTGCATAATCAAAATTCCAAAGTACCTCCTACTAAATCTTCTACATGTATTGCAGGTGTGTTCCCATTTGAATCAAATTCAATGAATGGCTCCTCAACCAAGCATCTCAAAGCACTGTTCCTACTAATTTGGAGGCATCGTGATTTTCCTTCAAAGTATAGAATAAAGGTGAATATATAAATATTATTGAGAGAGATCTCTTTAAATAGAGAGTACAAGAGAAGCTTGGGCTCTAAATAAGTAATCATATCTAGTGTTTCCTAAATACAATCATATACTAAAGATATAAGGAAAGAATATATATAATCTTCTAAATAATATCTATAACATGTCCCCACAAGTTGGACGGTGGACCACACATGCCAAGCTTGGAGTCGAACATTTGAAACTGAGCACGCGATATAGGCTTGGTTAAGAAATCCGCAACTTGATCACGTGTAGACACATAGGAGACCTGAAAAGACCCTTTTTGTACATGTTTTTGAACGAAATGAAAAGCCAATGCAATATGCTTCATTCGAGATTGAAAAATGAGATTATCACTAATCTGCTTGGCATCCACATTATCAGAATAAATAATAGGTTGATGAGAAATGTGTATACTAAGCTCGGAGAATAACGACAAAACCCAAAGTAGCTCACAACTCCAATCAGTTAACGATCGGTATTCCACCTCAGTGGAAGATCGTGCAACCGTCTTCTTTTTTCTAGAGCTCCAAGAGATGGAAGTACGTCCAAAAAACACACAATATACAGATGTAGAAATATATAGTCATCCTGATCTCCTGCCCAGTTCGCATCCGAGAAGACAAGGAGATTAGGAGGATTGGCAGCATGTAAGAGAATACCATAACTAGAAGTGCCATTTCAAGTACCTAAGAAGGAGTTTGACTGCGCTCCAATGATCGATTGTGGGATTTTGCATGAATTGAGACAACTTGTTCACCGCAAAACTAATGTTCAGTCTCGTAAGAGATGGGTATTAATAGGGATGGGAAAAAACCGTAACCGAAAAACTAAACCGAAAAACCGATTACTTTTTCCGGTTAACCGTACCGAAAAATACTATTCAGTTACGGTTCACCAATTGATACTTTTACCAGTTTATCGGTACGGATACGACTATTAATATTTTCACCGGCGGTTAACCGATAAACCAATACTATTATTACTATATATTAAATGTTTTTAGAAAGAGAACTATATATCTTATTTGTTTTAGTGGATAATAGATGTATTTTAATAAATAAAAAAATAACAAATATACGATTAAAACTTCTCAATAATTTACACGATTATTTGTAAACTATTGGGTATATTTTCACGGGAGAAAGAGCAATTTTTGGCCTCTTTGTTTGTCATTTAACGCGCACATGTACACCACACCCTAGCCTATATGACTTATACAATACAATGAACACATTTTTTTGGTTAAAAATACAATGAATACATACTTCGTATGTGATATAACGTCACGATAATTAATACAAAAATACAAGTGTTAATTATTCATTTAATTAAATAGATGTTTATCTCGCTTAGTATAGAATACTAGCTTCTCCCATTGGCCTAAGTAAAAGCTTTTCATGTACAAGTCATATGAGTAATGCATTTCATGAAGTAGATGTATAGTGTGATTGTATTTAATTTAAACTTTAATTTTATTTTATTGGAAAATAAGGTAATTTTTATATTAAAAATATGATTTTTGATTAAAAATTAGAAGTCGGTTAACCGATGAACTGTACCGAATTTCCCAGTTAACCGATAACGGTTAACCGATAACTAACAATACTATTATGGTTATTGAAATTTAATAACCGATGTTTGGTTAACAGAAACTCTGGTTAACCAACCGTGCCCACCCCTAGGTATTGAAGATTCCCCACAATCATATGATAGGTGTGGAAATGGCACTGCAATCGGCTATGTGGGCTCGTTGGAGAATATCAACAATGTATTTACGCTGATTGAGGAAGAGGCCTTGGGGATGAGAATGCACCTCGACGCCTACAAAATATGATAGACTCTCAAGATCTTTCAGCGAGAACTAAGTTGCAAGTTAATTGACTAACCATTGCATCGATGAGGTGGAGTTACCCGTGAGGATAATGTCATTCACATACACGAGCAAGAAGAGTGTAATATAGCGATCCCGATAGATGAACAAAGACGAGTCAAACCCCGAGTTCACAAAGCCAAGATAAATAAGAAAGTTTCTGAATTCCGTGTACCACGCTCGGGGAGCTTGTTTGAGGCCATAGATGGCCTTCTTGAGTTTGCAAACATGGCTAGGAAACCGCTTGTCAATGAAGCCAGGAGGTTGTTCCATGAAAACATCCTCATTTAGTGATCCTTGGAGGAATGCGTTGTTGACATCGAGCTGACACATGGACCAACCAGAACTAACGGCAAAGGCGAGGACCAACCGAACCGTGACGGGCTTGATAATGGGACTAAAGGTCTCCGTGTAGTCAAATCCATGTCGTTGGTGAAAGCCTTTAGCGACTAGACGGGCCTTGTATTCGTCAAGAGTGCCATCGGATTTATATTTAACCTAAAACACCCATTTGCAACCAACAATGTTGGTTTCTTAGTCAGGAGGTACAAGGTTCCATGTTTCATTTGAGAGCAGGGCTGAGAATTCTACTTTCACGGCTCGACGTCGGTCCGGGTCCTTGAGAGCTTAGGTTATATTTTGTGGTTCTTTGGGAACGGGGAGCGTGAAATGCAGATTTAGGCGTTGGACAGGTTTATGGATGTTGTTCACTGATTGGGTGGTGATGAAGTGAGGCTGGGATAAGGTCGAGTTAGGGTCCAAAGTGATAGTTATAGAGGAGGGTTTGGGGTAGGAGTGTGACAAGGGCGCATCGGTTGATGTAGGTGCGTGGGAGGAGAGAGACGTGAAAGTAGGAGGAGAATTATCTTGGGAAGGAAGTAAGGTTCCGGTTGGTGAATTAAGGTTTGGAGTTTGCGGCGGAGAGGGAGAAGCGGGTTCGTTAGGGATGTTGGGTTGGTTTGGGACGGGTTCCGGCTTAGGGAGGACTGGTACTTGGAACGAGGGCCAAGAGGACGGGGTGGCTCATTGGTCGAGCCCAAGATTGGTGGCGAGTGGTGGAGAGAGGGAGACACATGTTCCACGAAGGTGACCTTGTGGGAATTGTAGATTATATAGGTGGCGCCGTGGTGGGGTCTAGACAAATGTAAGAACTTTGGGTTAAGGAGTATCCCACAAAAATTTAAGGCAAGGATTTAGAGTCAAATTTGTTGGTAGTGTAGGGTTTTAACCAAGGAAAGCATAAACAACCAAAACTTTTTAAATTTTGATAATTGGGTTGTGGTTGGAAAAGTTTGAGAAAGGGAAACAAATTTTGGAGAGTGGGAGTAGGCATCCTATTAATGAGGTAGACGACTGTTTGGATAGCAAACGTCAAAAGGCAACTTATGACTTTCATTCATTGAACAAGAAGAACGGTAATCAAATTTAGAACTAGAACTAGGAAATTGAAAAGTGTCTTGCATAAATTTTAAAATAGGTGGTGTTGGATGTCCCAACTTATGATGCTAGGATGAGTCGGCAGAGAGATGGGCGGAGAGAGCACTAGGGTTGGCAGTGGAAGGCAAAAGATAGATGTCGTGCATTGTTGTTGGAGGTCGTGCCTCCCTAGTGCAAGATCATGCGCTTGCCCTCAGTTTGCTTCTTGGGTCGTGCGTTTGTGCCGAGAGACGATATTTGGGTCATGACTTTGTTTGTTTAGTATCTAACCTAGTTTAGCCTTTTTTTTACTCTTATAAACACTTGTTAGCCTCTATTTTTAGGTTAGGTTTAATTTAATTGAAAGCGTTTTGACTAAGACGCTTCTCGATTTCAACTCAAACGCACATCTTTGTAATCTTTGCTTGAATTTGAATCTAGTTGATTATTTTGCATTCAATCTGTTGTTCTTCACAATTCAAAAGCATCTAATCAATCCTTATAAGTTCTAATCAAGTCACGAAAATAAGGTGAAGAGGTGTGTAAACTAGTACAAAATCGGGACTAACCTAACGAGATTAATCAACCCGAATTCTCACATTATATACACTATCCATATTTTAGATTTGACATGTAGTTTGTAGAAGAAATATTTTAATTGGTTTGACCCTCTTCAATCCGCATATTATTTAGACCAGTATATACTTTATTTTCTTCGTATATAAATTAAAGTAAAAAATATAGGAATGAATAAAGTAATCAGTTAAGTTAAATAACCTGGTTGAATTTCTACCAAAAAAACATAACCTGGTTGTTTTGGGCGGTGGTGCCACGGCCGTACTGACCGTTGGAATAAAAATTCTGTATAAATCTATAAGCTTGTGACACTATTATAAAATTCTTAGATTTATTCACACAAATTTCAAATAGAATATTTTTCTTTCCGTAGTTCTCTACAGAATATCCGCTTCTAGATTAAGTGTACCAGATTTTCAACATTAACATGTTTTTGATCTTAACAAGGATAAGTTGTTACGTTCATATGCATGTGTGACTTTTTTTTTGTTGGATCGTAACCGGTTAGCTAGAGCTTGGGAACTGGCTGTTAAGCTGTTCCCAAGGCAGCGGAAGAAATTAGTGCAAGTATTAGAAAGACAGAATGAACACAGTTCCTTATAGAGGAACCCCACTACAACCAACTAGTTGTATGGGTAAACCTCTACCTCCGCTTGGAGGATTTTGAATGACTTACTTATATTATTGATTTGTTCCTTAGTTACAAACAGCCAGATTCAAACTTCTCTGTTCCTACGAGTTCTACCTAACTCTAGCAACACTAATGAATCTTCTCAACTGAGTTCCTAAGCGAACAACAATCACTAAATAAGTAACTCAAACCTTACACCGAATCGCATTTCCCTTGCTCCTGGGAACTCGGCTTCACCGTCGTCGAGATCAGACACTCGCCGTCAGGGACTTCTCTTCTTCTTTTCTCTTTCTCTGTTGTGGGTATTTGTATGTTCTGGGAGAAGTGCTCAATCCGAGCACTATTCATTTGGCTTTATACTCGAGTGAACTTGGGCTTCAATCGCATCTTTCATTTGTGTTCGAAATGCCCTTTGCTTGATGCCCAAGTTGTACTTTCTTCACATGTGACTTCAATTTGAACTGGGTTAACTTCTTGAGATGATCGGACCGTTGGATCAATCGTGACAGTCTGCTCCTCAGACTGTGCCTTCATCCTGTCCAAGACAGGATCCCGTGATATGCGCTGATCGGTCCTTGTCCTCACATGTGAGTTCCCATATCGTGGGAACTGTCCTCTTCCGAGTTCCTTTGAGAGAAACTCTTCATCGTGTAAGCCTGTGTTCTTTGGTCATTCCTGGGAGTTCTCATTTCATGGAAACTTTCCTCTTCAGAGTTCCCTTGATGTGAACTCTTCATTGTGTGCTCCTGTGATCTTTGGTCATTCGTGGAAGTTCTTTGCTCAACCTGTGTTCCTTAGAAATACTTGATCGAAGCACATTAGTTCCCTTATAGCGTTTGTCATTATCAAAACTCGGAGAACTGTATCGTTGTTCCGATGTTTAGAACCAGATGTCCCAACATCGTTCCAAAAATTTCCCCCTTTTTGATGATGACAAACCTATCACAAAAATCAGCAAGTATTTCAAAGCATGATATGCAAATGAGTTCCTACGCGTATTCCTAGGGAGCCACTTCTTGTGAATCACTGAGTTCGTACTTAGCTTTTTATGCAATTGTTCCCCCTTAGCTATAGCGTATTCTGTGATATCTTTTCAACTTAACTCATCTCGTATTTTTTGTCTTTCCCCCTTTTGACATCATCGAAAACAAGTAAACGCATAGATAAGGAAGGAAAAGAACACGCAATCATACTAAAAACCATACATTACTTAAGCAATAAAAATGTACATAGGGACACAAGAGACTATTTGTGGGAATATTGAGGCTAGGAAAAAGAAGGAAAAGATCATGGGCTTGGTGGGAACAGGGCATCACAAAGCCGTGTCAAGACTCTTACAAGCTTTTCCTGGCCTTTGGCAATTTGTTCTTGGTCCCTTGCCATCTTTTCTTGTTCCCTGGCCATCTTGTCGAATGTGTTGGCAATGTGCACCAACACTTGAGTGTTCCCATCCTGAGTGCCTTCACCAGATGGCAGCCTTTCTTGTTCCTCCACTGGCTTAGAGTGCCGCATTTTGTGGACCACAGAGATGTCCAGTTCCCTATCTATGGTGACCTCTTCCTTGGATGTGTCGTAGAGGCCCTCTCTTAGAAAGAGTTTCTTGATGAGGCCAGCATAAGGGAGGGAGTGGGATTTGGAAGCCATACACTTCTCCATGTGCCCCAAGATTATGCGAGGAAGATTTATGGGCTTTTTGAGGAGGAAGTGGTAGAGGATAATGGCATCAGGGATGTTGATAACAAGGCGCTTCTCCTGGCGAGGGATCACCATGTTGATGATGAATTGATGGGCCAGCTTTGCAATGAGGGACAAGTGATGAGTAGAGGTGCCAGTGGTGGGAACACGACCCTCGTAGATCGTGTTGTAAATCTCCTCACTGTTGAAGTCGCCCCAGCTCTTGGTGAGCAGTTCCTGGAGGCCCTGGACAGGGACCTGTAGTTGAAGGCGGATTGTAGATGTGGTGAAGATGAAGTCATCGCCTTCGACGGAGAGAGTTCCCTTGGTGTCGTTGTCTTGAACCACAAAGTTGTTGTAGAATCGGCGCACTTGAGAGGGATCGACACTCACGACCTCACTACACATGTGTTCCCATCCTTGGGCCTTGATCAGGTCCCATAGTTGCCCTAGCCCTTCATTGGTGAGCTGTGTTTCAGAGAGGATGAGTGGGGGAAGGAGCTTGCGATTCTCAGAGATATGGACTTTCTTGGGCATAGTTCCTTTCCCTTTCTTCTTGGAGTCCCCCCTAGAGACCGTAGTCTTTCCTTTTTGCTGAGGGGGGTCAGCCGCTTCGATCAACAGTGGGCGGGTCCTTTCCTCTGGGACCTGTGCCGACACCACCATTTGTTGTTCAGAAGCAGGGATGCTGGCAAGCTCTTTGTAAGTGGGGGCCTCTTCTTCCTCTTCAGCGTCATCACTGGAGGTCCCTTCATCATTGGAGGAGGTCAGCCCTGTTTCCTCCTCGTCGTCTTCCTGACGACGACTGCTTGTCTCAGCACCGTCAGTTGGTGCTGGGTTCCCTTCTTCTTGGTATTTGCCCCCTTGATTTTCGGAAGGCCCTTTGAGTACGCCTTCGAATTCTTTCTCGAGGGCCTTTAGTTGGGCTTCCTCCTCAGCAGTTCCCATCACGATGGGTGCATTGGCCTTTTAGCGAGCAAGGACTCCGATGGGGAGATTATCCTCGTCGGAGTCGAGATCTATGGTTTTCTGGGCCGAAGAAGGTGGGGAAGGGAGTTTGAGTGTGGTGGGAGAAGAGGGAGGTAGAGGAGAATTTTGTGGAGTTGGGACCTTGGGAGTGGAAGGAGGAGGAGGAGGAGTGCGAGCCTTGGGACTTGAGGCAGATTTTGAAGTGATTGGGGATGTGGGAATGGGTGAGGTGGGTGGGGGAACTCTGGGGGAGGAAGAGGATGGAGGAGGGTTAGTAGTTCCCTCAACCATGGGAACAGGGGAGGAAGAGATTATCGTGGAGTCCCTGGGACCTGAGGTCTCAGGGATTGATTGGGGACGAGGGAGAAATAGCTTCTCGACCTCGGATGGGTGAACGACGGCATAGGCGTCGGGTTTGGACAGATTAAGGACCTCCTCCATGTTGAGGAGGGATTTTTTCTTTGGAATGGGAAGAGATGGGGATGAAGAAGTGGAGATTTGTGAGTGTTTGCGTTTGGAGGAGTTGTGTTTGGATTTGGAGGAGTTGTGTTTGGATTTTGAGGGGTGGTGTTTGGATTTGGAGGGGTCTTTGGAAGAGTGTTTGTCTTTGGATTGTTTGGGTTTTTCGTATTTGGAAGGGGGTTCGGATCCGAAAGTGTCGACGATGCGAATTTCGGAGGAAGAGGGAGGTGGAAGAGTGGAGGTCGGCGGTGCTGGAGGTTGCGCCGCCGAGGGAGGAGGAAGAAAGGGACTTACATAATTGTAAAGTCCCTCGATGAGAACATCGCGAAGAGCTTCATTTTTCTCTTTCTCGACGTCCGCCATCATGGTGAGGAAGAGGGCTTTAGGGTTGTTTTGAATCCATGCCTTCATCTCGGCATAAGAATGGGCTGGTGCCATTTGAGAAAGGTTTGGGAAAGAGAGAGTTTTTGGAAGTTTTCTCGAAAGAGGGAGGAGGCAAAGTTGCAGAGGAGGAGAATGACAGGGAAGGATGAGGAAGAAGGAACCCAAAAGTGGTAAAGTAGGATTTTATGTGAGAGAGAGACGAGGGTAGAAAGGGAAGTTGAGAAAGGCCTCGATAACCGTTTGCCAATAAGAGCGGAGAGCCGTTTCAACTTCTCGAGCACGCCTCTGACACGCGTCGTTTTCTTCCAGGGGAAGTATTTTGAATTTTTGAGTGCTTGGCCTAAAACGCTTCAGAGTCTGACACAATTTCCTATTTCCCTAGTGACGGTTCACTTTTCAGATCCAGTGTTCCCTTGCTTGTTAGCACCAGTTCCCATGATCTCTAGAAAGGTCATATTGAGTGGAGAGGTTAGGGGAACTCACACTCAATTTTCTTTGTGAGGCTGAGGAACTCAAAAGAGAACCAGACAATTGCAACTCGATTTTGGGATAAAGAGTTTGGCTCATGAGAAACGTTTGTCTGGTCCTTAGCTTAGGGTAGGTTTTATGATCAACCGTCATAGTGGCTTGTAGAGAGGGTTAAAGGGAACTCTGGTTGATCATTTTGGGCCAAAAGAGATAATGTTCCTCTATACACATCAAGCTCTAGACTAGTAATATGGCAAAATGAAAGCACTGAGTCCTACAGTTCCCTATCATGCATTTCTAGTTAGACTAATCAAGCATTGAGGGAGAGACAAACAGGGACTCGTTTAGTTTAGAGTTATCATCCCTAGAAGCATTCGAAAACGCTGGTAGGGACGTCTGTCTAAAGCTTTGGTGAGAATGTCCGCAATTTGCTCTTCCGTTCTACAGTGTTGCATAGAGATGTTCCCATTTTCAACATTGTCACGTAGAAAATGATGCCTAATGTCTATGTGCTTAGTCCTAGAATGATGCACAGGATTTTTGGAAATATTAATGGCACTAGTATTATCACAGAGTATAGGAACTGGGCCAAATGACATACCGTAATCATGAAGTTGGGACTTGAGCCATAGTACTTGGGAACAGCATGATGCGGCAGCCACGTATTCTGCTTCAGCTGTGGAGAGTGCCACTAAATTTTGCTTCTTGGATCCCCATGAGACCAAGCATGACCCAAGGAACTGGGCCATTCCTGATGTGCTCTTTCTATCAACTAGGTGCCCAGCAAAATCTGCATCTGTATAAGCAATGAGCTCAAGGGAACTGTTCCTTGGATACCAGAGGCACAAGTTGTCGTTCCCTTTGAGGTACCTGAAAATCCTCTTCACCTCTTTCAGGTGTGATTCTTTGGGATTAGCTTGAAAACGTGCACATAAGCACACTAAGAACATAATATCAGGCCTACTAGCAGTTAAGTATAGGAGAGAGCCAATCATACCTCTAAAGTTCCTTTGATCGACACTTACCCCTGTTTCATCAGCATTGAGCCTGGAATTTGGGGAGATGGGAGTGTCGATGGGCCTTGAGTGGTCCATCCCATACTTGACTAGCATTTCTCTTATGTATTTTTGTTGATGAATCCTTGTTCCCTCCTTTGTTTGAGATATCTGGAGTCCTAGGAAGAACATGAGTTCCCATATGAGACTCATCTCAAACTCACTACTCATGAGGTCCTTAAACTTCTCTACAAGAGTTTCGTTAGTTGCTCCAAAAACAATGTCATCAACATAAACTTGAACAATCAAGATATCCTTAGACTCTTTCTTAAGGAAAAGAGTTTTGTCTATGGAACCTCGAAGGTATCCATGAGACAGAAGGAACTGAGCAAACCTGTCATACCATGCTCGAGGAGCTTGTTTGAGTCCGTAGAGGGCCCTCTCCAGGAAGTAGACGTGGTTGGGTAGCTTCTCATCTTCGAATCCTGGGGGTTGAGCTACGTATACTTCTTCCTTGAGGTGCCCATTGAGAAATGCCGTCTTCACATCCATCTGGTATAGCTTGAATCCTTTGTGGGCTGCATAGGCTATGAGAAGGCGGATGGCCTCGATCCTTGCAACTGGTGCGAAGGTCTCGTCATAGTCGATTCCTTCTTCTAGTCTATAGCCTTGAGCAACCAGAAGAGCCTTGTTCCTAGCTACGGCCCCAGTATCATCTAGCTTGTTCCGAAAGACCCATCGAGTTCCTATGATGTTCTTGTTTTTGGGCCTAGGAACTAGCTTCCACACCTTGTTCCTCTCAAATTAGTGTAGTTCTTCTTGCATAGCTTGGATTCAGTATGGGTCCTTTAGAGCTTCTTTGATGCTTTTTGGTTCCACCATTGAGACAAAGGCATTAAAAGCACAAAAATTATTGAGAGAAGAGTGAGTTAGAACACCTTTTTCATATGGAGTGATGATGTTGTCGAGGGGGTGATCTCTCTTTTGGTGGTAGTTTCTTGTTAGAATGTGTGAGACATCAACCTGTTCCCTTGACTCTTCTTCATCTGTGTCTTGATCCTCCTCTTCCTCAGGGGAACATTTATGTTCAGCTTCTTCGCTGGGACTTTCGTCAGGATTTTCTTCGGAGTTCCCTCGTTGTTCCCCTTGAACACTAGATTCTGGTGCATTTTCATTTTGGGGAACAAGAGAGTTGGAGGCATCTTGTGGTTCTGCTGTTGAGGAGAGAACTTCAAAGGAGCTTTGATCTATGGAGTTTTGGTTTCCTTCGTTGTTCCCTGAGTGTGGGGCATTGTTCCCATTTGGATAGTCTTCATCTTTCTTTCTCGGTTCATCCTCGTCGTCGTCTTCTTCTTGTCTGACCAGCTTGAACAGAGTTCCCTTTCCTTGGGCCTCTGTTCCCATCTTTACAGATTTCTCGTCGAAGATGACGTGGATGCTTTCCTCTATCTTCTTGGTCCTCTTGTTGTAGACCCTGTATGCCTTGCTATGGGAAGAGTATCCCAGGAATATCCCTTCATCGCTTCTAGGCTCAAATTTGTCGAGGTTGTCCTTCCCATTGTTGTGAACGAAGCCTTTGCATCCAAAGGTCCTCAGATGAGAGATGTTGGGCTTCCTTCCTTTGATCAGCTCGTAGGATGTCTTTTTGATCATGGGCCTAGTCATGGCTCGATTTAAGATGTAAGTAGCTGTGGAGATCGCTTCAGCCCAGAAACTTGGAGGAACTCGACTTTCTAGCATCATGGTCCTTGCCATGTTTTCCAAGGTTCTGTTTTTCCTTTCCACCACACCATTCTGTTGAGGAGTCCGAGGAGCTGAGAAATTGTGAGATACACCATTGTTGTCACAATATCTTAGGAACTCTGAGTTCTTGAATTCAGTTTCGTGGTCAGATCTGAGTGACTTGAGCTTGATTCCCATGCTCACTTCCATCCTCTTGATCAGTCTCTCGAACTCTTTGAAGGTATCTGATTTTGATCTCAAGAAAAGTACCCATGTAAATCTCGAAAAGTCATCAATTAAGACATACATGTACCTTTTTCCTCCATAGCTTTCAGTGTCCATGGGACAACATAGATCCATGTGAATCAGTTCCAATGGTCTTGTAGTGCTAACCACCTTTTTGGGTTTGAACGAGCTCCTGGTTTGCTTCCCACGAACACATGCTTCGCACATCTTGACTCCTTCAAGGTTGATTCGTGGGAGACCAATGACTAGATCCTGTAGATAAAGCTTCAAGATTTGATTGATACCTGCATGGCCCAGTCTCTTGTGCCAGAGTTCCGTTTCGTCAAGGGAACTTGCCAAGCACAGTTTCCTTGGTGGCTCAAAGTCTGTATCCACCACATATATGTTGTTGGACCTTCTTCCTTTCAGGATGATTTTGTTAGTCTTCTTGTTGATCACTAGACATTCCTTTGAGTCAAAGGTGACGATGTTATTCCCTTGATCATATATTTGAGAGACGCTCAAGAGATTGAATCCCAGATCTTTCACCAAGTTAACGTTGCTGATTTTGATTGATTTGTTGAGTAGCACTTCCCCTGTTCCTATGATCTCTCCTTTATTTTTGTTGCCAAAGGACACGTGACCTCCTTCGGCCTTTGGGTGGAGTGAGGTGAGGTTGTCTTTGTTTCCAGTCATGTGGTTGGAACATCCACTGTCAATGACCCATGTGCTGTTCCCCCTCACTGCCACCTACAAGAAAAGTTAGTTTTTGAGGACCCAGGCAAGATGACTCTTGCCTGGTTCCTTGCAAGGGAATACAGTCTCAAATAGCACATAATCAGCAATGTTAATGTCACGAGAGTACTTGTTATAGGCAGAGTTCCTATGGTTGTTTCTTTTAATGGGAACTCTAGCAGGCTTGTTGGTTTGTTGATTCTGCTTGTTCCAGTACTCGTGGTTTTTCTGGGCTTGGGCCTTAGCTTTGGGACAGCTTTCCTTGTAGTTCCCATGAGCACCACAGTTCCAGCAGGTCTTATAGTATTCTCCTAGGTAGTACTTAGGATGGGGTGTCTGTATCGTGTTCCTATCCATAGTTTCCTTGTTGTACACTCTAGACCTGTTTCCCTTAGCTATTTGAACATACAACTTGTGTCCAGTGTTCCCAGTGTAACAATCTACTTCTCCATTTACCCCACTCTCCAGAACACGGATTTTCTCTTCCAAGTGTGCATTTTTCTGTTTCTCACACTGAAGCTCTAGGGCCCTACACTCGTTCATCTCTTTTTCACTCAAAGGGGACTTCCCTTTTCTAGGGCTCTCTGACTCATACCCTATTCCGTGTCTGGCAGGGACAAACTTGGTTTGGGAACTAGAGGCTTCAGAGTTCCCTTTTGCTTTACTCAGATTTTGTAGAAGGGTGTTTTCATCACTTTCTAGGGTTTTAAGCTCATTCTCAAGTTCTACGATGTGAGACACATAAGACTGAAGTTTTTCTAGAAGGGACACACAATTGGGACATGGCTCTAGACCAACTAGTTCAGCATTTGTGTGTTCCGACTTTTCCAACTTCTTTTGCAATTTAATATTATCTTTGACAAGGCTTGAGAGAATTTTAAGCAACTCAGGTTTTTCATAATTATTCAAGGAAGCAAGAACGGATTCAGTAGTTACCTCATTGTGTTGTTCCCCAGTGGTGTCTCCTATGGCCATTGCACACATGTCAGGAGATGCCCAGGCTTCAGGATCTTCGTCCTCGTCATCGTCCCAGGTGGCGATGTAGGCCTTCTTCCCTTGCTTTCGATCGTCAGTTCCCAGTGGGCACTCCTTTGCGAAGTGTCCCTTTTTGTAGCACTTGTAGCATGTGACGTCCGAGAGGTCTTTTTCAGCTGGTCTTCTTTGGGAACCTTGTACTTTCTGTGATTTCCCATTCCCCTTTTTGAACTTCCCTTTGTAGAAGGATCGAAGGGACCTTGTTACAAGTACCAGTTCCTCATCCTCTTCTTCTTCAGATTCTTCATGTTGCTCTTGAACTAACTTGAGCATTTTTTCAAGTTTAAGGGCAATTCCTTGGTGTGCCCTTGTTTGCTCCTTGTCATCTATCTTTCTCTTCTCATATCCCGCCAGTTTTCCAAAAACCTGGTGGAGCATAAGAGCTCTGTTTTCGGGATTCTCTTTGAACATCGTTCTTTCATTTGTCCATTTTCCAGTCAACCCATTGAAGAGTTGTTGAACCTTCATTTTATCAGTGACTTCCCCTTTAGTGATCCCAAGGCCAACCATCTTGGTGCAAAGTCCCTCGAAACGGGATTGGTAGCTATCAACGGATTCTGCTATCTCCATTTGGAAGGTGAAGAACTCCCTCCTTGCGTTCATCTGAAGATCTTCTCGGAGGTCTGAGTTCCCAATGTGCATTTGTTGAATGGCTTCCCACACTTCCTTTGCAGTGTCTAGGTTTGCCACTCTGTCGCAGTCTTGCACCGACATGGCATTCTTGAGGTACTAGATGGCTTTGAAGTTGGCCTCCATGCACTTGTACTCATTGGGTCCCCATTTTGAAAGGTCATTCTCAATCGCTGGATCAATTTTGAAGTTCCCTTTTTCTATGACGCACCAAGCTTGGTAGTCCTGGCTGCGCATCCAATTTTTCATGTTGCGTTGCCATACTTCGAATCTACCAGTGATGAGCCTTGGTGGCTTGCTGTTTTTGTGGCCGACTTGGGTGAGTTCGTGAGCCATTTCGAAACCTGTGATGCTAACACAAATCTAGAGCGACCAGGCTCTGATACCAATTGTTGGATCGTAACCGGTTAGCTAGAGCTTGGGACCTGGCTGTTAAGCTGTTCCCAAGGCAGCGGAAGAAATTATCGCAAGTATTAGAAAGACAGAATGAACACAGTTCCTTATAGAGGAACCCAACTACAACCAACTAGTTGTATGGGTAAACCTCTACCTCCGCTTGGAGGATTTTGAATGACTTACTTATATTATTGATTTGTTCCTTAGTTACAAACAACCAGATTCAAAATACACGTTCTGTAAAATTAGGTACGGTTTAGGAAAGGTAATTAAATAGGTCAAAATTTTCTACCTGTGAAAGTACTAAGAACGTGCTGTAAAATTGGCGTGTGACTAATTCAGGGAAGTTTCAAAATACACGTTCAAATAATGATGCTAATTTTCTGTCTATTTGTAGCAATTATTTTTTTAGTACAATTTATGTCATGGGTTCAAATCATTCATTCTTCAAGCATGCATGTTGTTGCCGCTTTACGTTAATTTTGATGGATCAAAGAAATAATATCAAAAAAATTGGTCGCCTCATGAAGACGACGGATATGACCTTAGAATAATAATGGGTACTGTGTTGGATCGTAACCGGTTAGCTAGAGCTTGGGAACTGGCTGTTAAGCTGTTCCCAAGGCAGCGGAAGAAATTATCGCAAGTATTAGAAAGACAGAATGAACACAATTCCTTATAGAGAAATTATCGCAAGTATAGAGGAACCTCTACCTCCGCTTGAAGGATTTTGAATGACTTACTTATGTTATTGATTTGTTCCTTAGTTACAAACAGTCAGATTCAAACTTCTCTGTTCCTACGAGTTATACCTAACTCTAGCAACACTAATGAATCTTCTCAACTGAGTTCCTAAGCGAACAATAATCACTAAATAAGTAACTCAAACCTTACACCGAATCGCAGTTCCCTTGCTCCTGGGAACTTGGCTTCACCGTCGTCGAGATCAGACACTCGCCGCCGGGGACTTCTCTTCTTCTTTCTCTTTTTCTGTTGTGGGTATTTGCGAGTTCTGGGAGAAGTGCACAATCCGAGTACTATTCATTTGGCTTTATACTCGAGTGCACTTGGGCTTCAATCGCATCTTTCACTTGTGTCCGAAATGCCCTTTGCTTGATGCCCAAGTTGTACTTTCTTCACATGTGACTTCAATTTGAACTAGGTCAACTTCTTGAAATGATCGGACCGTTGGATCAATCGTGACAGTCTGCTCCTCAGACTGTACCTTCATCCTGTCCAAGACAGGATCCCGTGATATGTGTTGATCGGTCCTTGTCCTCACATGTGAGTTCCCATGTCGTGGGAACTGTCCTCTTCAGAGTTCCTTTGGGAGTGACTCTTCATCGTGTAAGCCTGTGTTCTCTGGTCATTCCTGAGAGTTCTCATTCCATGGGAACTTTCCTCTTCAGAGTTCCCTTGATGGGAACTCTTCATTGTGTGCTTCTATAATCTTTGGTCATTCATGGAAGTTCTTTGCTCAACCTGTGTTCCTTAGAAATACTTGATCAAAGCACATTAGTTCCCTTATAACGTTTGTCATTATCAAAACTCGGAGAACTATATCGTTGTTCCGATGTTTAGAACCAGAGGTCCCAACATCGTTCCAACAATTTCCCCCTTTTTGATGATGACAAACCTATCACAAAAATCAGCAAGTATTTCAAAGCATGATATGCAGATGAGTTCCTACGCTTATTCCTAGGGTGCCACTTCTTGTGAATCACTGAGTTCGTACTAAGCTTTTTATGCAATTGTTCCCCCTTAGCTATAGCGTATTCTATGATATCTTTTCAACTTAACTCATCTCGCATTTTTTGTCTTTCCCCCTTTTGACATCATCGAAAACAAGTAAACACATAAGTAAGGAAAGAAAAGAACACGCAATCATACTAAAAACCATTCATTACTTAAGCGAAATATGTACATAGGAACACAAGGAACAATATTTGTGGGAACATTGAGGCTAGGAAAAAGAAGGAAAAGATCATGGGCTTGGTGGGAACAGGGCATCAGAAAGCCGTGTCAAGACTTGGACCAGCTTTTCTTGGCCTCTAGCTATTTGTTCTTGGTCCCTTGCCATCTTTTCTTGGTCCCTGGCCATCTTGTCGAGAGTGTTGGCAATGTGCACCAACACTGGAGTGTTTCCATCCTGGGTGCCTTCACCAGATGGCAGCCTTTCCTGCTCCTCCACTGGCTCGGAGTGGCGCATTTTCTAGACGACAGAAATGTCCAGTTCCCTTCCTATGGTGACCTCTTCTCTGGAAGTGTCGTAGAGGCCTTCTCTAAGCAAGAGTTTCTTGATTAGGCCAGCGTAAGGGAGGGAGTGGGATTTGGAAGCCATGCACTTCTCCATGTGCCCGAGAATTATGCGAGGAAGATTGATGGGCTTTTTGAGGAGGAAGTGGTAGAGGATAATGGCATCAAGAATGTTGATAACAAGGCGCTTCTCCTGGCGAGGGATCACCATGTTGATGATGAATTGATGGGACAGCTTTGCAATGAGGGACAAGTGATGAGTAGAGGTGCCAGTGGTGGGAACACGACCCTCATAGATCATGTTGTAGATCACCTCGCTGTCGTAGTCGCCCCAGCTCTTGGCGGGAAGTTCCTGGAGGCCCTGGACAGGGACCTGTAGTTGAAGGCGGATTGTAGATGTGGTGAAGATGAAGTCATCGCCTTCGAGGGAGAGAGTTCCCTTGGTGTCGTTGTCTTGAACCACAAAGTTGTTGTAGAATCGGCGCACTTGAGAGGGATCGACACTCACGGCCTCACTACACATGTGTTCCTATCCTTGGGCCTTGATCAGTTCCCATAGTTGCCCTAGCCCTTGTTCGGTGAGCTGTGCTTCTGAGAGGATGAGGGGGGGAAGGAGCTTGCGATTCTCAGAGATGTGGATTTTCTTGGGCACAGTTCCTTTCCCTTTCTTCTTTGTGTTCCCCCTTGAGACCGTAGTCTTTCCTTTTTGCTGAGGGGGTTCAGCCGCTTCGATCATCAGAGGGCGGGTCCTTTCCTCTAGGACCTGTGCCGACACCACCATTTGGTGTCCAGGAGTTGGGATGCCGGCAGGCTCTTTGGCAGTGGTGGCCTCCTCGTATTCTTCAGTGCCTTCACTGGAGGTCCCTTCATCGTCGAAGGAGGTCAGCCCTGTTTCCTCCGCGTCATCTTCTTGATGATGACTGCCTTGCCCAGCACCATCAGTTGGTGTTGGGTTCCCTTCTTCTCGGGCCTTGCCCCCTTGGTTTTCGGAAGGCCCAGTGAGTGCGCCTTCGAATTCTTCCTCGAGGGCTTTGAGTTGGGCTTCCTCTTCAGCAGTTCCCATGAATATGGGCGGCAGTTCCTTGGCCTTTTTGCGAGCAATGACTCCAATGGGGAGATCATCCTCGTCAGAATCGAGGTCGATGGTTTTTTGGGCCAGAGAGGAGGAAGGGAGTTTTTCGGTGGGGGGAGAAGATGGAGGGGGAGGAGAATTTTGTGGTGTTGGGACCTTGAGGGTTGAAGGGGGAGGATTGTTCGATACCTTGGGACTAGAGGTCCCAGAGGCGATGTTTGGATTGTGAGAGGGAGACTGAGCAGTGGGGGAGGTGGGTGGTGGAGGTGTGTTTTGTTTAGAAGAGGGAGGGATGGGAGTTCCCTCGGGAATGGGATGAAGAGAAGAAGGAGGTGTGGGGGAAGGAGCGTTGAGGGTAGAGTTCCCAGGGTTTGGGGACTCTGATGAAGAGGAGGTTTGAGTGGAAGGTGGTGGAGGTTGACGCTGGGATTGAGAGTTCCCAGAATCGGAAGGAGGGGGGAAAGAGAGGGGAGGTTTTTCAACACATGAGTTGGGTTTGGAGCAGTTGAGATACTCATCGAATCGGAAGTAGGATTTTTTCTTGTCGGAGTAAAGAGAGGGGAGGAGATCTCGGAGTGTTTTCGTTTCGAGGAAGAGTGTTTGGATTTGGAGGAGTGGTGTTTGGATTTGGAGGGATCTTTGGAGGAGTGTTTGGATTTTTTGGGTTTTTCATGTTTAGAACGAGGCTCGGAACTGTCGAGGATGACAGTGCCGAATGAAGAGGGAGGAGGAGGAAGGGTGGAGGTCGGCGGCGCTGGGAGTTGCGCTGCCGAAGGAGGAGGAAGAAAGGGACTTACATAATTGTAGAGTCCCTCGATGAGAACATCGCGAAGAGCTTCATCTTGCTCCTTCTCGATGTCAGCCATCATGGAGAGGAAAAGGGTTTTAGGATTGTTTTGAATCCAAGCCTTCATCTCGGCATAAGAATGGGCTGGAGCCATTTGAGAAAAGTTTGGGAAAGAGAAGATTTTTGGAATTTTTCTCGAAAGAGGGAGGGTGCAAAGTTGCAGAGGAAGAGAATGACAGGGAAGGATGAGGAGGAAGGAACCCAAAAGTGGCAAAGTAGGGTTTTTATGTGAGAGAGAGAGACGATGGTAGAAAGGGAAGTTGAGAAAGACCTCGATAACTGTTGGCCAATGAATGCGGAGGAGCGTTTCAACTTCCGTAGCACACCTCTGACACGTGTCGCTTTCTTCCAAGGGAAGTCACTTCGAGAAATTCAAATGCTTGGCTCATAATGCTTCGAATTCTGACACAATTTCCCGTTTCCCAAGTGACGTTTTATTTCTCAGATTTAGTGTTTCCCTGCTTTTGTCCATTAGTTCCCATGATCTTTGGAAAGGTCATGTTGAGCAGAGAGGTTAAGGGAACTCACACTCAATTTTTCTGTGAGGCTAGGGAACTCAAAAGAGAACCAGACAATTACAACACGATTAAGGGATAAAGAGTTTGGCTCATGAGAAGCGTTTGTCTGGTCCTTAGCTTAGGGTAGGTTTTATGATCAACCGCCATAGTGGCTTGTAGAGAGGGTTAAAGGGAACTCTGGTTGATCATTTTGGGCCAAAAGAGATAATGTTCCTCTATACACATCAAGCTCTAGACTAGTAATATGGAAAAATGAATGCAATGAGTCCTACAGTTCCCTATCATGCATTTCCAGTTAGACTAATCAAGCATTGAGGGAGAGACAAACAGGGACTTGTTTAGTTTAGAGTTATCATCCCTAGAAGCATTCGAAAACGCTGGTAGGGAAGTCTGTCTAAAGCTTTGGTGAGAATGTCCGCAATTTGCTCTTCCGTTCTACAGTGTTGCATAGAAATGTTCCCATTTTCAACATTGTCACGTAGAAAATGATGTCTAATGTCTATGTGCTTAGTCCTAGAGTGATGCACCGGATTTTTGGAAATGTTAATGGCACTTGTGTTATCACAGAGTATAGGAACTTGGCCAAAAGACATACCGTAATCCTAGAGTTGGGACTTGAGCCATAAGACTTGGGAACAGCATGATGCGGCAGCCACGTATTCTGCTTTAGCTGTAGAGAGTGCCACTGAATTTTGCTTCTTGGATCCCTATGAGACTAAGCATGACCCAAGGAACTGGGTCATTCCTGATGTGCTCTTTCAATCAACGAGGTGCCCAGCAAAATCTGCATCTGTATAAGCAATGAGCTCAAGGGAACTGTTCCTTGGATACCAGAGGCACAAGTTGTCGTTCCCCTTGAGGTACCTGAAAATCCTCTTCACCTCTTTCAGGTGTGATTCTTTGGGATTAACTTGAAAACGTGCACATAAGCACACTGAGAATATAATGTCAGGCCTACTAGCAGTTAAGTATAGGAGAGAGCCAATCATACCTCTAAAGTTCCTTTGATCGACACTTACCCCTGTTTCATCGGCATTGAGCCTGGAGTTTGGTGAGAAGGGAGTGTCGATGGGCCTTGAGTGGTCCATCCCATACTTAACTAGCATTTCTCTGATGTATTTCTGTTGATGAATCCTTGTTCCCTCCTTTGTTTGAGATATCTGGAGTCCTAGGAAGAACGTGAGTTCCCCTATGAGACTCATCTCAAACTCACTGCTCATGAGGTCCTTAAATTTCTCTACAAGAGTTTCGTTAGTTGCTCCAAAAACAATGTCATCAACATAAACTTGCACAATCAAGATATCCTTAGACTCTTTCTTAAGGAAAAGGGTTTTGTCTATGGAACCTCGAAGATATCCATGAGACAGAAGGAACTGAGCAAACCTGTCATACCATGCTCGAGGAGCTTGTTTGAGTCCGTAGAGGGCCCTCTCCAAGAAGTAGGCGTGCTTATGTAGCTTCCCATCTTCGAATCCTGGGGATTGAGGTACGTATACTTCTTCTTTGAGGTGCCCATTTAGAAATGCCGTCTTCACATCCATCTGGTATAGCTTGAATCCTTTGTGGGCTGCATAGGCTATGAGAAGACGGATGGCCTCGATCCTTGCAACTGGTGCGAAGGTCTCGTCATAGTCGATCCCCTCTTCTTATCTGTAGCCTTGAGCAAACAAACGAGCTTTGTTCCTAGCTACGGCTCCAGTATCATCGAGCTTGTTCCGAAAGACCCATCGCGTTCCTATGATATTCTTGTTTTTGGGCCTAGGAACTAGCTTCCACACTTTGTTCCTCTCAAATTGGTGTACTTCTTCTTGCATGGCTTGAATCCAGTCTAGGTCCTTTAGGGCTTCTTTGATGCTTTTTGGTTCCACCAGTGAGACAAAGGCGTTAAAGGCACAAAAATTATTGAGAGAGGAGCGAGTCAGAACACCTTTGTGATATGGAGTGATGATGTTGTCAATAGGGTGATCTCTCTTTTGGTGGTAGTTTCTTGTTTGAATGTGTGAGACATCAACCTGTTCCCTTGACTCTTCTTCATCTGTGTCTTGAGCCTCCTCTTCCTCAGGGGAACAGTTATGCTCAGCTTCTTTGCTGGGACTTTCGTCAGGATTCTCTTCGGAGTTCCCTCGTTGTTCCCCTTGAACACTGGATTCTGGCATACTTTCATTTTGGGGAACAAGAGAGTTCGATGCATCTTGTGGTTCTTCTGTTGAGGAGGGAACTTCAAAGGAGCTTTGATCTGTGGAGTTTTGATCTCCTTCGTTGTTCCCTGATGGTAGGGCTGTAAATGAACCGAGTTGTTCGTGAGAAATTCGGTGTTCGGCTCGGTTAAATCTTGTTCGTGTTCGGTTCGGTTTGTAAATGAACCGAGCTTGAGCACAATTTTAAGGCTCGAAAGATAAATGAGCTGAGCTTGAACACAAGATAATTCGGCTCGTTTGCTCATAAGCAAGCTCGATAATATGCTCATGAGCAAGCTCGATTGTACACTCATAAAAAACTAGATTATATGTTCATGAATAAGCTATATATACTATATATTATATGCAACATATATTTTATGTTAAATTACATAGTTTTGGTGGTGTTTCTCAAAGCACGTAGTATAAATTTTAGTTTCATTTGCTTGTATAATTGATCAAGCAAACAAGTTGTTCACGAATTTGTCTCGCGTAAAAACTAAACGAGAGGTTCGCGAGCAAGCTCGAGTTCGATGAACATTTAAATGAAAGAAACTCAAACAAGATTTTAAGCTCGAACTAAGCTCGCGTTCGAGCTCGAGCTCGTCTATTTTTAACTGAGCCGAGCATGAGCAACTCAAAGCTCGACTCGGCTCGGTTCGATTACAGCCCTACCTGATGGAGGGGCATTGTTCCCACTTGGATAGTCTTCATCTCTCTTTCTTGGTTCATCCTCCTCGTCGTCTTCTTCTTGTCTGACCAGCTTGAACAGAGTTCCCTTTCCTTGGGCTTCTGTTCCCATCTTTACAGATTTTTCGTCGAAGATGACGTGAATGTTTTCCTCTATCTTCTTGGTCCTCTTGTTGTAGACCTTGTACGCCTTGCTTTGAGAAGAATATCCCAGAAATATCCCTTCATCGCTCCTGGGGTCAAATTTGTCGAGATTTTCCTTCCCATTGTTGTGGACGAAGCATTTGCATCCAAAGGTCCTTAGATGAGAGATGTTTGGCTTTCTTCCTTTGATCAGCTCGTAGGATGTCTTTTTGATCATGGGCCTTATCATTGCTCGATTCAGAATGTAAGTAGCTGTTGAGATGGCTTCAGCCTAGAAACTTGGAGGAACTCCACTCTCTAGCATCATGGTCCTTGTCATGTCTTCTAGAGTTCTGTTTTTCCTTTCTACAACACCATTTTGTTGAGGAGTCCGAGGAGCTGAGAAATTGTGTATCATTGTTGTCGCAGTACCTTAGGAACTCTGAGTTCCTGAACTCAGTTTCGTGGTCAGATCTGAGTGACTTGAGCTTGATTCCCATGCTTACTTCCATTTTCTTGATCAGTCTCTCGAACTCTTTGAAGGTATCTGATTTTGATCTCAAGAAAAGTACCCATGTAAATTTGGAAAAGTCATCAATTAAGACATACATGTACCTTTTTCCTCCGTAGCTTTCAGTGTCCATGGGACCACAGAGATCCATGTGAATTAGTTCCAATGGTCGTGTAGTGCTGACCACCTTCTTGGGTTTGAACGAGCTCCTGGTCTGCTTCCCACGAACACATGCTTCGCACATCTTGACTCCTTCAAGGTTGATTCGTGGGAGACCAATGACTAGATCCTGTAGATAAAGCTTCAAGATTTGATTGATACCTGCGTGTCCTAATCTTCGGTGCCAGAGTTTCGTTCATCGAGGGAACTTGCCAAGTACAGTTTCCTTGGTGGCTCAAATTCTATATCCACCACATAAATGTTGTTGGATCTTCTTCCCTTCAGGATAATTTTGTTGGTCTTCTTGTTGATCACCAAACACTCTTTTGAATCAAAGGTGACAATGTTGTTCCCTTGATCACATATTTGAGAAACGCTCAAGAGATTGAAACCCAGATCTTTCACCAAGTTAACGTTGTTGATCTTGATTGATTTGTTGAGTAGCACTTCCCCTTTTCCTATGATCTCCCCTTTATTTTTGTTGCCAAAGGACACGTGACCTCCTTCGGCCTTTGGGTGGAGTGAGGTGAGGTTGTCTTTGTTTCCGGTCATGTGGTTAGAACATCCACTGTCAATGACCCATGTGTTGTTCCCCCTCACTGCCACCTACAAGAAAAGTTAGTTTTTGAGGACCCAGGCAAGATGACTCTTGCCTGGTCCCTTGCAAGGGAAGACAGTCTCAAATAGCACATAATCAGCAATGTTAATGTCATGAGAGTACTTGTTATAGGCAAAGTTCCTATGATTGTTTCTTTTAGTGGGAACTCTAGCAGGCTTGTTGGTTTGTTGATTCTGCCTGTTCCAGTACTCGTGGTTTCTCTGGGCTTGTGCCTTAGCTTTGGGACAGCTTTCCTTGTAGTGCCCATGAGCACCACAGTTCCAGCAGGTCTTATAGTATTCTCCTAGGTAGTACTTAGGATGGGGTCTCTGTATCCTGTTCCTATCCATAGTTTCCTTGTTGTATACTCTAGACCTATTTCCCTTAGCTATTTGAACATACAACTTATGTCTAGTGTTCCCAGTGTAATAATCTACTTCTCCATTCACCCCACTTTCCAGAACACGGATTTTTTCTTCTAAGTGTGCATTTTTCTGTTTCTCACATTGAAGCTCTAGGGCCCTACACTCATTGATCTCTTTTTCACTTAAAGGGGACTTTCCTTTTCTAGGGCTCTCTGATTCATACCCTATTCCGTGTCTAGCAGGGACAAACTTGGTTTGGGAACAAGAGGCTTCAGAGTTCCCTTTTGATTTACTTAAGTTTTGTAGAAGGGTGTTCTCATCACTTTCTAGAGTTTTAAGCTCATCTTCAAGTTTTACGATGTGAGACAAATAGGACTGAAGTTTTTCTAGAAGGGACACACAGTTGGGACATGGCTCAAGACCAACTAGTTCAGCATTTGTGTGTTCCGATTTTTCCAACTTCTTTTGCAATTTAATGTTGTCTTTAACAAGGCTTGAAAGAATTTTTAGCAACTCAGGCTTTTCATAATTATTCAAGGAAGCAAGAACGGATTCAGTAGTTACCTCACTAGGTTGTTCCCCAGTGGTGTCTCCTATGGCCATTGCGCACATGTCGGGTGATGCCCAAGATTCGGGATCTTCATCTTCGTCATCGTCCCAGGTGGCGATGTAGGCCCTCTTCCCTTGCTTACGGTCGTCAGTTCCCAGTGGGCACTCCTTTGCGAAGTGTCCCTTTTTGTAGCATTTGTAGCATGTGACGTCCGAAAGATCCTTCTCAGCAGTCTTTCTTTGGGAACTCTGTCCTTTCTGTGAGTTCCCATTTCCCTTTTTGAACTTTCCCTTGTAGAAGGATCGAAGGGCCCTTGTTACGAGGACTAGTTCCTCATCCTCTTCTTCTTCAGATTCTTCATGTTGCTCTTGAACAGACTTGAGCACCTTTTCAAGTTTGAGGGCGATCCCTTGGTGTGCCCTCTTTTGCTCCTTGTCATCTATCTTTCTTTTCTCATGTCCCACCAATTTTCCAAAGACCTGGTGAAGTATAAGAGTTCTGTTTTCAGGGTTCTCCTTGAACATCGTTCTTTCATTTGCCCACTCTCCAGTCAGCCCGTTGAAGAGTTGTTGAACCTTCATTTTATCAGTGATTTCCTCCTTAGTGATCCCAAGACCAGCCATCTTAGTGCAAAGTCCCTCGAAACGGGATTGGTAACTATCGACGGATTCTCCCATTTCCATTTGGAAATTGAAGAACTCCCTCCTCGCATTCATCTGAAGATCTTCTCGAAGGTCTGAGTTCCCAATGTGAATTTGTTGGATGGCTTCTCACACTTCCTTCGCTGTGTCGAGATTTGCCACCCTATCACAGTCTTGCACCGTCATAGCGTTCTTGAGGTACTGTATGGCCTTGAAGTTGGCCTCCATACACTTATACTCATTTGGCCCCCATTTGGAGAGGTCATTCTCAATCGCTGGATCAATTTTGAAGTTCCCTTTCTCTATAACGCACCAAGCCTGGTAGTCCTGGCTGCGCATCCAGTTTTTCATGTCGTGTTGCCATACTTCAAATCTACCACTGATGAGCCTTGGTGGCTTGCTGTTTTTGTGGCCGACTTGGGTGAGTTCGTGAGCCATTTCGAAACCTGTGATGCTAACACAAATCTAGAGCGACCAGGCTCTGATACCAATTGTTGGATCATAACCAGTTAGCTAGAGCTTGAGAACTGGCTGTTAAGCTGTTCCCTAGGCAGCGGAAGAAATTATCGCAAGTATTAGAAAGACAGAATGAACATAGTTCCTTATAGAGGAACCCCACTACAACCAACTAGTTGTATGGGTAAACCTCTACCTCCGCTTGGAGGATTTTGAATGACTTACTTATATTATTGATTTGTTCGTTAGTTACAAACAACCAGATTCAAACTTCTCTGTTCCTACGAGTTCTACCTAACTCTAGCAACACTAATGAATCTTCTCAACTGAGTTCCTAAGCGAACAACAATCACTAAATAAGTAAGTCAAACCTTACACCGAATCGCAGTTCCCTTGCTCATGGGAACTTGGCTTCACTGTCGTCGAGATCAGACACTCGCCGCCGGGGACTTCTCTTCTTCTTTCTCTTTTTCTGTTGTGGGTATTTGTGAGTTCTGGGAGAAGTGCACAATCCGAGTACTATTCATTTGGCTTTATACTCGAGTGCACTTGGGCTTCAATCGCATCTTTCACTTATGTCCGAAATGCCCTTTGCTTGATGCCCAAGTTGTACTTTCTTCACATATGACTTCAATTTGAACTAGGTCAACTTCTTGAAATGATCGGACCGTTGGATCAATCGTGACAGTCTGCTCCTCAGACTGTGCCTTCATCCTGTCCAAGACAGGATCCCGTGATATGCGCTGATCGGTCCTTGTCTTCACATGTGAGTTCCCATGTCGTGGGAACTGTCCTCTTCAGAGTTCCTTTGGGAGTGACTCTTCATCGTGTAAGCCTGTGTTCTCTGGTCATTCCTGGGAGTTCTCATTCCATGGGAACTTTCCTCTTCAGAGTTCCCTTGATGGGAACTCTTCATTGTGTGCTTCTATAATCTTTGGTCATTCATGGAAGTTCTTTGCTCAACCTGTGTTCCTTAGAAATACTTGATCAAAGCATATTAGTTCCCTTATAGCGTTTGTCATTATCAAAACTCGGAGAACTGTATCGTTGTTCCGATGTTTAGAACCAGAGGTCCCAACATCGTTCCAACATACTGTATTATTTTTCTCGTCTTATTCATTAGACAAAACAATTAATGTCGGTGTGGAAGGGATTTTCAATGTATGTCACAGTATTTTTGTAGACTGTTTTGGCATATATACTCAGGAGGGCCATCTGCATTAATTTATTAAAAAAATCTGCAATTACAAAGAAATTAAGTTAGACATTTGAAGATTTTTTGTAGAAAAATTGTTATATTATGCTTTTTATAGAAATTTAAATTTAGATATAACTTATTTACTAGAGGTTTCATAACCGTGCATGCCCAATAAAATATAAATTACAGTAAAATTATACTCCTATGTATTCGTATCATTTTTTTTAATCAACGGAGAGATAACATTTTCTGCTCGATCCCTCCCTCGAGAAAAAAACTATATGTATTATAATTCGAAGGTGCTGATGCAATCGTCCCATTCGTCCGTATCAATATACACTGGCTAAATTGGTTTTTCATCTTATATGCATACGTAAGGGTAATTAATTAAATAATCTTACGTCGAGATTTTTTTTTGGTATAATTAGTATGTTAACTGCGTCATACATGCATGCATGGTACAACCCCATTGAAAAACCTTATGAGCCAAAAATGGGGTTGGCTTTGGCATGGGAGAGAGCTTTTCACATCCTTAAAAAAACATAATTAAAAGTGATGATACATGCTCGATCTATAGATTGATACGTTACAACTTACAAGCACAAATTATTAATTTAATTATTGGATTGTGGCGTGGAATGTTACATAGCTCTATATGCATCATGCATGCTTTGTGAAGAGAGAGCACTCATGCAACAAGAGTTCGTAACTGTGTACTACTTTAATTAGTTATTATAAGTGTTTAGCCGTACTTTTGACAGCCCTTAGAGTAAAAATAAAATTTTACCTTACATTAGTGCTTTCTATTTTCTTTAAATAAAAAAATTAAGCTAAGGTTGCAACTCTTAATTAAAACGTACAATTGAAGAAACAAGTACCATTATACATATATGCTTCGAAAATTTGATAATCCAAAATAAAATAGATGATTTATGTATGTCGAATTATATATATTAGACAAATCAATAGAAATGAGATGAGTTATTAAGTAATTAAATTTAAATTTTTATAATGAATCACCTTAATTTTTTTTTTTTTGATCTCTAGCTCGGTTCGATTAGCCAGGGTCAATCTACGTCCGAACCGAGTACTGCAGAGGCCCATTGCTGGGGGCGACCCTCCCAATTCAATTTTTTCCATACACGTCACCAAGAAGATTCGAACTTCGACCCTAAGTTTAAACATACAAAAAAAAACTACTTTCTTGAATTCTATCTTTGAAAAGAAGCAAATACAAATATTGATTATATGTAGAGCTGTCAAAAGTTGACCGGACCTGCAAACCCGACCCGAACCGCCCAAAAATTTTAGGGTCAAGATCCGAAAATTTGAACTCGAAACCCGAAGTGAACCGAAACCCGATAGACCCGTAACCCGTTGGGTTGAAACCCGAAACCCATTGGGTTGACCGATTTAGTATATTTATAAAATATATTTTAAAAAATATAATATATTTTAATATTAAAATACATAAAAAATAATATATTATAATTATATATTATTATTTAATTAAAAATCTATTTTAATAATCATAAAAAATTCTATGTTTTTGACCCGCTGGTCAACCCGACCCGCTCGAAAACCCGCATCAACCCGATCCGGTTTAACCAGTGACCCGTAACGAGCCGAACCTGACTCAACTCGAACCCGAAATGACCGAATCCGAACCCGCCCGATCCGACCCGACCCGATTGACAGGTCTAATTATATGGATGTACTAATATTCAAAAGGGAATTCAATGTTTCTAGTAACACAAGCAGCCTACTTGTTCAACATGGGTGACCACACCTTTCATAGTTGAAGTTGAAGGAACATTTAGTTTGATCTTTGGTTTTAGGTTTGACACTTGGGAGAAACAGAAGCCAATACCTGAGAATATTTGGTGCTTAAAACCAGTTGCGCATCGCGTAAATCTTTTTACTTATAATATACCGACTACGTACCAAGTGCTTCATTACGCACTCGCATGCACCAGCACCACCCCTTGGAAAATTCGACCCTTTGATTATTATTTATTTATATTTTATAATCTCCCTCATTTCAAGTGTTTTACCGTTTTACCCTTCCTCACATATATCCTGTTGCTTATTCTCTTTCCCTTGTGGTATATATAAATAGGGTGAGGCAGAGCGTTCTGTTCTTCAGAACTTGCTATACCCACAAAAATAATTCATAAAAGGGAAAATTAATTAACAAAATCTCTCTAGATGGGACACGTGGCGGCAGAAGAGAGGAAGGTCCTGGTGGCAGTGGATGAGAGCGAGGAGAGCTTGCATGCACTCTCATGGTGTCTCAACAACATCAAGAGCTCCGAAAATACCCAAATTGCCCTTACCCTTCTCCATGTCAAGCGCCCAACCCTTGTCTTCCCTCTACAACACAAACCACCATCTGGTATCCATTTTTTTTATCCCTTTTACTACTCATTTATTTAGTTTTTCTTTTTCTCCTAGGAATTCGATAAATGGTACGTATATCATGAACTAGCTTAATACTTGAGTTTAGAAACTCTCAAAATGAAAACTGAAAAATAGCTAGAATAACATGCATGTACTGAATATTAATTCGGAGTGATTGTTCAAAAATAATGCAGCGGACATGTATAGCCATGATGTGCTGTTTTCACAAGACTGGAGGGATGAGAAAATGGCCTGTTGGGTCACAGAGAAAGCCAAGAAGATATGCGAGGGCTACGATGTGCGTTTCTTAACAATTTACCGCATTTTTTCCTCTTTTTTCCATTGAGAGTAGAATTGTGAACTAGCTAGGAGGAATCGAATACGCTGATTGATTGATTGACTGTGGTTGAGGTGCAGGTTAAGGTGGACGCTAAAGTGGAAGAAGGCAATCCAACGGACTTGATTTGTCAGATGGCGGACACGCTGGCTGCTGATTTGCTTGTCATGGGAAGCCACGGATACGGCCCCACTGCCAGGTATAACCCATACTTGTGATGATTCTAGTATTCTTTTCCAGTTTTCCTCCTAGACATAGTAATTAAAAAATCCCTGTTAAATGAAAATAAGAATTTGAAGTGATAATTAAGAGTATATATGTTTTGGTGTTTTGCAGAGCACTAATGGGGAGTGTGAGCGATGACTGCGTACAAAAAGCCAGCTGCCCCGTCGTCGTTGTGAAGAAGCCCAAGGCCTGACCACCAAATTCCTAGTACCCCTTCTCGGTGCGGAATATACAACTTTTGAGAGATGCGTCAATTTTACATTGAAAGATGTTTTTTGTATTTCCTAGCTTACTTCTTTCCTAATAATTACGTTATGTATAGCACTAAACGGCCATATTACACCGGCACTGAACCAGATATTATTGGAACAAATTAAATAAACATTCTGTATTTTTGGTGTTGTAATCAAGCTGCGATTGGTGGCTAACGCTTCACTAGCGGACTCAAGTTGGAGCTAGTTTTGACGAGGAAAGTCGGTTTAAAATAATAGTTATCCATCCATGTAGTATTGTGTATGGTTCAGATTATTTCAAACCAATTTGCTTTCCTTTTAGAATAAAAGAACAAGGGAATGAATACTGGGACTGCTAAAAACATGTGCGCTTGTGTAGATGAATAGATCAAAGTTGAAAGCAAGTGCAAAATCAGTAAACTGTTTGCTTCTGCTTTTTCAGCTAGAAAACACTCCTCCCACTATTCCACTAACACAACGTGCTTTTGCACCTCAAAAACAAAAGTGCTCACATAGAAAACAACCAGTAATTTCTCCTTTTTCCATCCCTTACCACAAACCTAGGAGCTAAACATATGAAAAACCAACGAAAACTGTTTCCTGTGGACGGGATCAGATCAGCCTTAAAATCCTACCACCTTCAGAGTTCATCCTGCAGAGGCCACACATAACCAGCAGCATATAAGTACCCACAATAAATAAATATATAAGCCGGGCAAAAGGATTGGTATGTTTTAGAGAAATCATCTGAAGCATGAAAATGATGGAAACTTACATGCTTGTCATCTTCGTCAGCATCCGCTGAGTCATCTTCATCAGCATCTGCATCATCTTGTTCATCCTGAAAAAAAAGACATCTCGAGTTAGGATAACTGAGCAATATGTAGCAAAATATTGAATTCTGAAACCAGATATTAAGATGATGAAGCCATTACATCGGACTCTGGTGCATTCTTAGATTCCTGCAGATGAAGAGAGAAGCAAAGGGTCAGCAAATTGTAACACACCTCAAGTGACTTTGGTAGCATATCTTAAAACAAATTAAGGTTTTACCTCCTCTTCTTTCTTTTTCTCATACTCCTCAAAAGCAGCCTTCTCAGCCTGAGAATTAAAGATTGATTTGTCAAATATGAAGCAAAAGATGCAAAAAACATATTTTGACTTCTCAAGATTAAAGAGCAGCGGAGGCTTACATCTTTCTGCTTGCCCCAGGTCTCTTCAGCCAACTGCTTAGCATACTCGGGATCATCACACACCAATACGTTGTCAAACAGAGTTCCAGATTTCACCTAAAACAAATGCAATTCTCCCTTAGTCCAAAGGTCTTTAAAATGAATTGAGAATTTGAGAGTTCTCACAGAATAGCATCAAGAAAGGGATCTACCTGCCATAGCTCAACACCAACATACTTCAAGTTGGGGTAAACATAAAGTTCTGGGTCATCCTTGAATTCTGTATATTAAGCAAGTTTTAGATATCAGAATATAAATATTTTTCAGTACCATGCAAAAAGAAGAACAACCATTGGTCATGCATTAATAGTACAAATGCAGAAAATAAACCTGGGTTATCTATCATGGGAGCCTTCCACTTGCCCTTGTAGTTGGGGTTCTTAATTTTCTGAAGAACATGATAAGTTAGTAATTCATTAGTAGAGCTCAATTATAATTTCAGTCAAAACAAAGTCAAAAGCACACACCTTTGGCTTCCATTCGCCCTTGTACTCAGGGTTTGGAATTGTTGGGGCAACCCACTCACCATCTTCCTCATCATCCCAATCCTCAGGCTAAAATTGTAATTAACTTCCATTAGCAAAGTGAAACTGAAAAGTACAAGTGAAAGAGCATCGAGTTCACTGCTTTTAACACTATACCTTCTTAGCATCAGGATCAGTAATCTCCTTGGGAATGTCATCATATCCCTTTAAAGAAAAAGGAGAAAAGTATCAGTTGCACTAATCAAAACTATGTCAATCAAGCATGAATTTTTTAAGCAAAGTAAAAATACCTCTGGTTTTGTGTCTTCAGGGTCAGGAATGTACTCCTTGTCATCCCAATCTTCAGGCTACAGCACAAATGTCAAAACTCAATATTTACAGGAGTGCAAAACTCAAAAAAACTAGGAAATACACTTTACCAATGCAGTTAACAGTTTACCTTCTTGGCATCAGGATCTTTAATAGTCTTTGGGGGGAGGATGTTCCAGTCACTGTAGAGACTACCAGTTTGTTTCTCCTGGTTGTCAATAAGAATGCTGTATGTAGCATCTGGGCGGAGAATGAATGTGTAAACATGAGTCAACTGGTCTGTCTCACACGGAACATCCTTCTTGATTAAGTGGTTTGTCTCATTGTGTGTCAGAATAGCATGGACCTTTTTAGTGCTGTAGCCACAAATATCAGGTCCAAACATAATACTGCACAGAAGAAGGCATGAACATCAGTAAATCACAAGGGATAAGAAAAATAAGCAAAAGGGAATATGTCAAGAAGATCAAACCTGTATGGGGTGTCTCCACCGAATTTCTTTTGGTCTACATCACCACTGAGCAGCTTCATGTAGCCACCACCACAGTCAAGCTTCTGTTCATGCTTAACAGAAAACTGGAAGACCAATGTCTTATCCTTGTTGCTGAATTCAGGAAACTCAGCAGATATAGCATAAAACCTGTAATCCTCACTTGTCTGGATGCCTGAAAAGAGTATTTTCATTACAAAGCAGCTAGAGAACGTAGCTTTGTAAATAGACTAGTAAATACAAGAAAACCAAACAGATAACAATAATGATATAGTATGAGTCAAATACCTTTATCATTGGAATCACCATTCCATTTACCAGATGTGTAATTCCACTCTCCAGCCATGTTCTCGTCCTTTTTCCACTCGGATTTGACCCAACGGTTCTCCCATCCCTCTGAGAAGTCAAAGCACCACATAAGCATTCTCAAAGGAGTATAACTGATAATTGCACTCCACACAAGAATAACATTCCCACTTCCCAGTAAATGCAGACATGACAAGTATCAGATGTAGAAACAAGACGGAACAATACAGCAGAATCTCAATTGAACAAAATTGAAAAGTACAGTAATGAGATAAACACCAGATCAGCGTACTCAAAGGCAGTGATAACAAATACAATTTGATAGTTACACTGCAAACAAGGATAAAATTCATAATTCCCGTGTATATGCAGGCTCAACAAGTACCACATGTGGAAGAAGAATCTAAATACAGCAGAATTACATCATAAAAGTACTCAATTGAACAAAATGAAAAAAACTTTACTGAGATAGACATCACAATGACATCAAATTGATCAAAGATACTGTGAACATACAGAACGTCATAAAAACAGCGAGGACTAACAGACGTTAGGCAATAAAAATAATATTATAGGCACGTGAGAACAGATCTAGTGCATGCAACTAAGATTTGCAGTTCACATCACAGAACACAATAGAGCTTATTATAGAATGAACCAGATCGAAATTTATATGGATCTCGTGTGACCAAAAGTATCCACAGAAATCAGATCCAGACAAAAAAAACTATAATTACATCAATCACCACCGAATCAATGCAAGTCTATCCGCAACACCATATACCAAACATATACACTTCACATGTAGGGTGTAGAAATAGAATGATCTTCCGATCCAACTATAAGAGGAAATTGTCAATTGCACATTTCAAATTGAGATAATCTCATTTCACAAATTTCTTATAAGACTCCATCGGACAAAAATAAATTCAATAAACCATTAACCAATTCCAATTCCAACCAGCATTAAAAATCGTCAATTAGGTGCAAATTAGCGCTGCACCAGGAAAGAAGACAGAAAGAGAGTCGATCTGTGTACCTTCAAAGCGTTCTTCGAAAATGACTTTAGCAGAAGAGATCGCGAAGAGGGAGATGAGAAGGAGACAGATAACGCTAGGGTTTCGACTCCACAACTCCATTGCTAAACGGAGAGAGAGGAAAGAGTGAGATTTGAGATGTAACGTAGCTGCTGAATAATAAGTACACAGACACGGAAGCAGTAAGTATTGGGTGTGAGAATTAATATAATCCTAGGTGGAAATTGGAAAATAAATTAACGAATAGAATTTTGCCACGTGGTATTTGCATGTCATTGAGATGACGTGTCATGCCGCCATTGGGAGCTCACACAAACAGCATTTCTGCTGGAATATTCAGCTTTATGTGTCACAACTAACCTTGATTTGAATGGGTATTACGGGACTACCACTGTCATGTTTCGTTTCTTCTTCAACGTGATTTTACACGATCTCCCCTCCTAATCTAATATGCAAAAGAAATATAATCATCAATCATCCTAATCCTAAAAACCGATTTGGCTGATTTTTATTTCTTTTGAATATCCTAAAATAATTATTTTTTTTGGTCGAATCCAAAAATAATATCTAAAATTAGCATTCAGATGATTTCTGAACCACTCATATCCAAATGCCTGCATTCACACGTCTTTTTTTTTCTACTTCACTAAGAAAAAGTAGCAACTTTTAGGATTAAATTACTTTTTTTGTTGAAATTAGGATTAAATTACTTAAAATAAACAAATACTTTGCAAATGAAGAACCAGGGTAATTTACCCTCGAATGTATTGTTGAAGGTTAAAATTAGAATTACACATTTACACCCTTAGTTTCTTTACTGGTAAGGTTCACTTACAAATTTGAGAACGAAAGAAATGAGTTTTATTAGATTATGTATAGTTATTTATGTAAATGATAGATAAATTGCCTTGTTGTATTTATCTTTTCCTATCTTATCTTGGATAAGATCTTGTATATTTTGTATATATTGTGCCCAATGAGGCTAATGAGAGGTCAGAAAACATTCTCCCAAATCAAATCTTTCATGGTATCGGAGCAGGTTTCTTAACCTACCGTTTTTTTTTCATCAAATCAGCCGCCGGCGTTTTTTTCTCCATTGTTTCTCGTTCTCTTTTCCGGCTCGTTCTCCTCGCTAGTCATGTCGGACTCCGAGAACGAAACTCTCAATCCCACCGCCTCCTCTATCACCAAACGAGCCGCTCTTGATTCCACAAATCCGTATTATTTGCATCCTTTGGATCATCCCGGCCTCAAAATTTGTCATGTCACATTAAAAGGTGACAACTTTCAAGAATGGAGTATTGCTATGCAGAATGCCTTCCGAGCCAAGCGCAAGATGGGTTTTCTTGATGGTCGCATTCTCCAGCCCTCCGATCAATCGGACGACATTGACGATTAGTGGAGCTTCAACGCAATGATGATTGGTTGGATTTTCCAGACCATTGATCCTTCCATTCGTTCTTCTATTTCTGTTCCGGAGACGGTTCGTGCCCTATGGGACGATCTGTTTCAGCGTTTTCATGAGGGCAATGGTCCTCGCATGCTTCAACTTCGAGCTTCTATCGCTACTTGTTCTCAGAAAGGCCAGAATATCGCCACTTATTATGGTGCTCTTAAGCAACTATGGGACGAGCTTTTGATTTATGATCCGCCTCGTACATGTACTTGTGGCTTGTGCACCTGTAATCTCGGTTCTTATCTCACTGCCAAACGCGAGGAAGAACGTGTCCATCAATTTCTCATTGGATTGGACGACACTCTATTCAGCAATTTTCGTTCCAATAGTATGACGAAAGACTCGTTGCCTCTACTTAGTCGAGTTTATGCACTCGCAATTCAGGAAGAAAGTCAACATAGTATTATCAAGGAGCGCGAGGCGCGCTCTACTGACTCGTTGGCTTTGGCGGCTCAACATCGTCGTCCTCCTGGTGATTCGAAAACCACATCTGATCGCCCTACTTGCAGCAACTGTGGCATTGTTGGGCATGATGTTTCTAAATGTTATCGCATAATTGGATATCCCGAAGGATTCCTCTTCAAGAATGGCGACATCATTCGTAATGGCCAGCGGGTTTCCGCCACTACTGGTGCCCCGTCAGCCTCCAATGTTCCGCCTCGTGGCCGTGGCAAAGGCGGCAAAACGGCCTCTGCTAATGCAGTGAATCTTCCATCGTCTGCTGAGGCTGCTGCTGCCTCCCTGACTTCTGTTGATCACGCCGCTCTGAGCCCTGGCATCACCCAAGAGTAATGGAACAATTTTCTGTCCGTTTATAATTCCCTTCATCTTCCACCAAACTCGTCTGGTAAGACTCCTTGGATCTTAGATTCTGGCGCCTCCTTACACATGACAGGCGACAGGTCTTTGCTTTCTAATCTGGTTTCCATTGAACCTATTTCTATTAAATTGCCGGACAATCGTTTCGTTCAAGCTGTCTTTGAAGGGACTTTGATTTTATCTCCTACCTTGATTCTACATCATGTCTTATTTGTGCCTTCGCTGGGATGTAATCTGATATCTCTTAGTCAATTGGTTGTGGTTGCAAATTGTGTTATTACATTCACTGACAAAGTATGCCTCATACAGGATCGAATTTCGAAGACACTGATTGGTCTGGGTGAGCAGAGAGGTGGGGTTTACTGGCTGCGTGACATCAGTTCCGTGGTTCATGCTGCATGAATTTCGGTCTCTACTAGTCTATGGAATAATCGGATGGGGCATCCGTCTGCCACTGCATTATCTCGGCTTTCAATTTTATCCAGTAGTTCAGTATCTAAGCTTGACAGTCCTTGTGATATTTGTTTTAAGGCCAAACAGACACGAAGTGTTTTTCCGTTGAGTTCGAATAAAGATGTTGATTTATTTCACTTAATTCATTGTGATATTTGGGGACCTTATAGTGCTCCGTCTTCTTCCGGTGCATCATATTTTTTGACTATTTTGGATGATTATTCTAGGGCAACTTGGGTCTTCTTAATGAAAGCCAAATCCGAAGTCTCCGGCCTTATCCAAAATTTTTGCAAGATGGCTGAAAATCAATTTCAAAAATCCGTCAAGCGCGTTCACTCGGATAATGGCGTTGAATTTCTCTCTTTAACCCCATATTTCGCCTCTCAAGGTATTTTGTTTGAATCATCTTGTGTTTACACTCCTCAGCAGAATGGGCGTGTCGAACGGAAACATCGACATATTCTCAATGTCGCCCGGGCATTGCGGTTTCAATCTCACTTACCTATTCGGTTTTGGGGTGAGTGTATTCTCACCGCTTGCTACTTAATCAACCGTACTCCAATGGCTTTGATCGAGTTCAAAACTCCTTATGAATTGCTATATGGACATCGGCCTACTTATGATCATATTAAAGTATTCGGTTGTCTGTGTTTTGTCTCCGTCAACCCTAAACCAAGAGATAAATTCGCACCTCGGAGCTCCAAGTGCGTCTTTCTTGGTTATCCACCCGGGAAACGTGGTTGGCATGTCTTCGAGATTGAATCCAGCCGTATATTTATTTCCCGAGATGTTCGATTTCATGAGAAGTGTTTTCCTTACCCGGCTTCTCCTACGCCGTCTCCTGTTGAAGACGCTCCCTCTGATCGTCATCCTGCCATTTTTGACTCGGTAGAGCCGTCACGGGATAGGGGGAGTCCAGTGATTGTGCGCTCGCCACCATCTGCTGTTCAAGAATCTCCAGCGCCTGCTGTAGCGATCGATCCATTGCAATCGGATAACCTTCAGCTCAATCCGGATAATCCTCCGCAGGATCCGGATAATCTTCCGCAGCATCCGGATAATCCTCAGCAGAATCTGGATAATCCACAGCAGAATCCGTCTTAAAGATTTTATTTGTTCTACAGTCAACACTTCTAAACCCCCCTCTCCTACAACTGCCTCACCCGTGCCGATCGCGTCTTCAGGTTCCATCTATCCTATAGCTTCCTATGTTTCTTCCGTTAATTTTTCGGATAATTATGCCCGTTTCCTAGCCTCTATTACAGCAGGTTCCGAGCCTAAATCCTTTCGAGAGGCCAATTTACATTCTCATTGGCGTGACGCCATGGCTTCTGAGCTTGCTGCTCTTGAGCGTAATAAGACTTAGGTTGTTACAGATTTACCACCCGGCAAGAAATCTATTGGTTGCAAATGGGTCTATCGCATCAAGTATCGCTCCACGGGCGAGATTGAGCGTTACAAGGCTCGTCTTGTTGTTCTTGGCAACCGACAGGTTGAAGGTATTGACTATCACGAGACCTTTTCTCCCGTGGCTAAAATGGTTTCCGTTCGTGTTTTCTTGACTGTTGTCGTTATTCAAAACTGGGAGTTACATCAAATGGATGTACACAATGCCTTTCTGCATGGTGATCTTGTTGAAGATGTGTACATGACTCCACCTCCTGGTTAGAAACATTCTCCCAAATCAAATCTTTCAAGTTTATTCAATGATTTCTTTTGATACTTTGCGAGTAAGAATTCAGAAATCCATATCCATTGTTCTCATTTTTATGCGATTTTCAAATGTTAGTTTGTTTTTTAACAAATCCACGTACAAAACTAGTTTCCAAGTGAGGCGTGGTCATGGTGGATCGAATCCATAGAAGTACAAATCGATCCTTCTGTTACCAAGCAAGATGATCGGGATTCGAAATTAGAGGGGCAAGGCAAACGCAATTGAGGTCGGCAGTTCAGAGCTTGGAAGGAGGAAGTTGTCGAGCATGTAAGCTTTGAGTGCAGATTAGCTGATGGTGTGGCGCTAGAGCGTGTAAATTGTTGCGCTCTAAACGAATGTTCAACATCAAGAATTGCAAATTGGAGGTGGCGGTGCCACCGGCTGCGACGACAAGGAAGTTGTCGCATGTATTCAAGTTAGTGATTTGGTTTTGGGATCGTTAACGACCTCAGTACCGGAATCGTTAACCTCAGTGTCGAAATCAATTATGGCTGGATTTTAGTATGAAAGGCAGAAGCTTTTTGTTGGGAGGATCTATGTTTTAGGTTGTAGGTTGATACCATGTAAATCTAGGAACACAATTATATTGAATGTCTTAATTCTTTCATTCATTATTCAACATATATTTATACAAAGAAAATCATTGGAGCTGAAGTTAGGTTTTAATTCTCTTATAGAATAAAATATTACAAGATATCATTAAAGAGTACAAGGAAAACTACATCGTTTCTATGGAAATAATATCTTTCCTAATAGTTTCAAATGTTAGTTTTGTGGATTTGTAAAAACTTTCAAAATAAACTAGCATACATCTATCAACTCGTAGATTGGATCCAAATAGCAAGCAAAAGGGCCAAATACATATACGGTTCTTTGAACTTGGGTCAAATAGTCACTTAGTCCCTTGTATTTTGGCCCTATTCGATTGAACCCCTTCTCCTACCCTTTGAGACCTAATGAACCCCTAATCTACCATTTTCACTTGCTTTCTTTGGTTGTGTATGTCACACATGCCAAGTGAGCGCCACATATATGCCACATTATCCTTTTATAAAAATCAACAAATAAAAAAATAAAAACAATAGGATAAAGAATTAAAAACAATAAAAAAAAGATAAAAAAATACATTAAAAAAAGTATAGACAATATGTAGATTATCGGTCCATCGGACTTTATATGAGACATAGCCCTTCCTTGACCTAATCCTCTAGGTGGTAGGGGTGCCCATGAGCACACATTAGCCAGGCTCATTTGTCTTGATTCAATAAAATATTTGGTTTGGGTCAAAGATCTTCAACCGAACATGAGAAATATCCCAATTATATAAAAATACATAAAACAATCTAAATGCAAATAGCCTATGACCTGTTTGATAACCATATAGTTTTTTAGTTTTTATATTTTAGAAAATTAAAATCAGTTGTCAATTCAAAAACTTCGATTTTAAAAACTATTTTATTCACGTTTTGAGATATTACCGTGATATAATAACTCATAATATAATATATCATAAAAATTAGTTTAGTATTCACTAAATAATAATAAACATGATGATTTATATGGTGGAGGTTGAACCTAAAGGCGACGACGACAATATCGGTGATGATAGCGACAACGATAGAGGTGACATTGGGAGGTACATTTGGTAGTGGTAGTGGTGGAGGTATTAATGACAACGACAAAAGGTGGAAGAGGTGATGGTGGTGGCATTGGAGGTGAAGGTAGTTACAACAGTTATGGAGATGGTGCTAATTGTGGTGACGATGGAGGTGGTGGTGGTGGCGGCGGCCGCGGATGTGAAGATGATGGCGACTGTGGTGGTTGAGCTAGTGATGGTGGTGGTCCTGGTGGAGGTGGGTTGGTAGTTGATGAAGTATGTTAGGTGGTACGGGTGGCGGCAACAATAGTGTTAATGTTAGTGGAGGTGGTTCTTTCAATGGTGGTAGACTTGGAGGTGATGGTGGTGGCATCAATGGTGATGGTATCGTTAATGGAAGAGGTGGTGCAAATGTGACATAGGTGGTGGAGGTGATGGCGGCGGCGGCAATGACATTGGTGATGGAGGTGGTGGCAGCGACAGTGTTAGGCATGGTGATGGTATCGTTAATGGAAAAGGTGGTGCAAATGTGACATAGGTGGTGGAGGTGATGGTGGCGGCGGCAATGACATTGGTGATGGAGGTGGTGGCAGCGACAGTATTAGGCAAGGTGAAGTTGGTATTCGTAGCGGTGAAGGCGAAGACGTCTTTAGTTTTTTAAATCAAGATCAATTTTGTGGTTTAATATTTTAATTGTCGAGTTTTCAAAATATAATAGGATTTTCATTTTGGCAACAGTGTTACCGAACAAGTTTTGTTTTATATTTGTGAGTTCAAAACTAAAAACCATGGTCAAACATGTGATTGCGCCCCCCCCCCCCCCCCCCCCCCCCCCCCCCCCCCCCCCCTACTCCGTCCATATGCCATGGTCATATACGAAGATGAAAGTCCTACTTTCAAGTAATAGCTAGGCCACTTAACAATCCTCCGCACTCTTCACGGAATCAATCAGGCTACAAATCTTTATTTTAATGTCCTAAAAAGCCAGTTTCTAAAAACTACTGCTTAATTGTATCAAAATGGGAGAAAAACATGAATCAAAAAAAAAGGGAGAAAAACAAATAGGGATTTCTTTTCTTTATTAAATCAAATGAACATTGAACATCAAAAGGTCTTTTATGAATCTATTTGTTTACCAGTGGAGTAATGGTGATAACAGTCTCACAAAGTCGGTTGGTTTGGTGATAACATGGAGAGGGAGAATGTTTGATTCCCTTAGAAGTGACATATCTAGTTTGTGAGAATAATTGATGCACAGTTCACAATTGCATATACCCTTAATAAACGTTGTGCTAATAAACCTTTGGAAGTATTAATAAATTAAACATTAAACAAGGTATATCACTGGTTACTAGATGATAATCAGAACAATCAGTATATAGATTAATGCTTTGCCTAAACCATTCAGTGCATCATTATAGCATTGGAACTGGTCCACGGAGAAATTAGATTTCTAATCTTTATCTCTCTTGTCAAGGTGACAAGGTGTTGGTTGTTTAATTGATCTACTTATACTAATACAACAGTCATCACCATCCACCAATCATATCATTACACATGAAATGAAAAAACTGTAAAGCTGAGTTGATCCAATCATGAATGATTCATGATATTGTATCTGAGTAATTTATGAATCAAGTCATTTTGATTTTGTATCCTTTTCAAACATGAGCTCTGAATCTAACAGAAATTTATGGCAGCTGCCAAATAAGTATGGTAAACTGAATCCTCCTAGAACTGCAATTCCATTATACTAATGAACCCAAGATACAAGCTTGAGAGATTTCCAGAAAGTACCTTGTGTAGAACACACCAGAGAAGGCTCGGCCTCTTCAATTTTCAAGTAAAACAACACCATTTGAGCAACAAAAACAGATATCATCAGAAATGGCCTACATCAGATTGGTCAAATGATATTACACAAGACCAGCTATTGATTCGTGTCATGATGGTTGATAAACTCGCGTAACCCACAAAGGCAAGGGTGCCTTGATTAAAACTGGAACACCCGTTACAGGGTGCTCAAAAGACAAGCTCTCGGCATGAAGCGTGTGCCCATCACGTAAACTCCCTTTCCACTTATAAACCCCGTGGTATTTCACATCTCCCATTATCGGGATTCCAAGGTACTGACAATGCAAACGAATCTGGTGCGTCCTTCCACTCCTAGGAAATGCTCTCACCATTATTTCATCTCTCATTTGTTCGATCTCCACCTCAGACTTCCCTTCAACAACAATCACGCGTTCAGTACTATCTACACTGCACTCAGGTGCTTTCCCGTTTACAGATAGCACTTCGAACATGGTTTCCATGTCCCTCACCAACGAGCCACCAGGCAAAGATTTCCCAGCATCTGACAATGCATAGACACGCCAGGCACCGAATTTGGATCTACCATGGCCAGATTTTATTCTGATTCTGTCCCATTTGGGGGATAAACCGACACAAAGAGCAATGTAGGTTTTCTTAACCTTGTGGTCTGTGAATGCCTTGACAAGCCTAGCTGCAATCTTGTGAGACTTTGTGATCACCATTACTCCGCTGGTATCTCGATCCAGTCTGTTAGCGAGATGGAATTCAGCTGGTCTGGATACTGTTCCTGATATATAAACACTAGATTTAGCAGCTAAAATTTAACATTTTCCTTCAATCTAAGACTAAAACTACCTTTTATCTTCAGATGTATAATGTGCAGATTTATACATAATTTCTATTCCAATGCTACATTTTGACAGCTAAATCAACAATTTTCTTCAATCCAATAATCCTCAAATTGCAATTCAGAAAGCTATTGCACTTTCAACTGCCGAAAAAGGACAAAATCTAAAGGCACCAACTTCATTGCAAACTAGAGTAAATGACTGGTCTTACGAATTAGGCCGGCAAAAAAAAAAATGAATTACAAAGAATATTACCAAGCTGATCGGAAATCGGGGAAGATTGGAGAAGGCGAGGAACGGCAGACAATACATTTTCACAGTAAATTCCCTGGGGCTTGTTGACCACAATCAGCCACTCGTCTTCGAAAACGACGTCGTCTCTGGAGAGGGAAAAAAGGCTCGACTTTGAAGAGGCGGACATCGCCCTGGCAAGCTCGACTTCCTTGGAAAGAGAAGGAAGCGGGGGCGACAATGGCGATGGGTATATAAGGGGTTTAGGTGTGCCGTAGTCTTGAGTTAGGGTTTCTCCGGTTGAGCTACAATCGTTAGACATGGCAGATTGGAGGGAGAAATATCGAGGAGGGATAGCGATTGCGGGGAATGATGGAGGAATTGGTTGTCTCCTTGAAAAAAGAAGCCAGCTTTCGGTTTTAAGGTTGAAGGTGGATTCTTGCTGCACTAGGGGAAATCGAGCCCTCATTAGAGGTGCTCTTAAATTAAAAAACGAAGGACCCTGTGATTAAATTAAAACGAAGGAAGGACCCTGGACTGATGCCGATGGCAACACCGACTGAGTAATGCCTCGAACCTTGGTTGAACAAGCAGCAAAAGAAGTTGTTATTGCTGTGACGGTCAACGATAGCCTTATGTGGCCATCTTGTTGTTCAAAAACCAACTTGTTCCTTGTTAGGCCCAAAATCCAATCGGCCCGGTTCATGGTGTAAGTCCAAAAGCAAATGCGAAGTCGTCGGAGAGCTTGATTACAGAAATATTTGGAAACGAAGAGAAGTCATCAGTCGCTTAGGTGAAGAAAGAAAGCCTCAGTCACAAGGAAAAGGCACGCATCCAGGAGATGATGGTTCGTGGCGGTTACACCCTCTGATATACATGGGTAGTGGCGAGGTAGTTGAAAACATACCACGATAGCCCGGAGATCGTGGGATAGGAAGTGGATAACGGTTAGCAACCACGAAAATATAGGAGACCGAAGTAGAAAACCCGAGGAGGGTCAATTGTATAAATAGAGGATTTGAACCGAATTGTAAAAAGGAGCTTTTCGCATTCAGAATTATTGATCCCCGTTATTTCTTGAGTGTTACTTTGATTTCGATTCGATCGTGCCCCAATCTAGGGCAGAAATTTGATTATCAGATTTTTGTCCAAAACAATTTTGCGCCCACCGTGGGGACAACGATCGAAAAGGATTCGTCTTTCCATACCAAAAGAAGTTCAGGAAGTCGCCATAAGCAACCCTAACGCGGGTAATCAAGAGCCAAATGCCGGAGACGACGGAGACGCACGCCAAGACATATCGGTGGCGCTCCGCCTCGAATTATCTGAGTTCGCCCAAAGGCTTCAAGCTTTGGAGAAGGAACTAACGGACCAACGTGCTTGCAATGAAAAACAAAAGGGTAGCATCGAGCAGTTAACTGCTGATAATGAGGGTTTGCGCTCTCAACTCCGATCTGTTTTCTCCGTCGGCCCGTGCGCCCGAACAACGGTTCGGACCCAAAACAGTGGGGGTGAGGGTTCCTCTGGAAACCCTACCGGTCGACGCGAGAGACACTCTGGCATGGAGTTCGTTACCCCACCAGCAACAGTCCCCGGGGTGCCGTCATTTACCCTTGAGCAGGGCAATCCTATTGGCGAAGGAGCGAGGGCACCCATACGCCTTCGATTGGCACGAGAAGTTAGCCCTTGACGCTTTGAAGACGACATCATGGACGATGATGAAGATTGGGACCGCCGGCGTCCCCGAGACCTAAAAGACATCGTCCGAAATCAATTCAAGATGTTCACCGAGCAATTGGCAAAGATACTTGGGGTTCCGCGACCCATAGAGAAGGAAGCGGTTGAAAGTTATGACGAGTCACCCTTCGCTCGTCATATCGCTCAAGTCGAGATACCGAAGAAGTTCTCGGTACCTAGCATGAGCCCCTATGATGGCACGGGAGACCCTGATGAGCATGTAGCCATATTGAAGCAGAAAATGATGACCAGTGCAGTTCCATATCACTCTCGTGAAGCACTGATGTGCAAGGGTTTCGGAGCAGCTCTCACGGGGCCGACCTTAAAATGGTTCGTCAATCTTCCACGAGGAAGTATCCGTTCCTTTGTTGAGTTGATGGATTCCTTCCGAGTTCAATTCGCTAGCAGACGAAGATTCGAGAAGCAGTCTAGCGATTTGTATCGGGTTATCCAAAAACCGGAAGAATCCACCTGGGAGTACCTAGACAGGTTCAACCGAGAAAAGATTTCCATCCCGCACTGTGACGTGCCGACGGCTATGGAAGCTTTCTGTCAGGGAGTAAATCAAGATGGAGACCTCTACAAAGAACTCACCAGGCATCCTTGTCATGGTTTCGAAGATGTCCAAACCAAGGCTCTGGCTCAAATCAGACTTGAGGAAGACTTGAAAATGAGGAAGCCCGCAAGCATTTGGGAGAGGGTAGAAAAGAAGGCGGCACCGGATCATCGTCGGGAACGCCGTGATCAACAATACCGGCGCCCACACCCCGACGCGGTGAAGGTGAACGTCGTCGAGACCAAACCTGCCAAACCATTTCCACCGAAGTATGATGAGTTCAACCTGGGTATATCCCCCGAGGACCTCGTGAAGAACATAGCTCAGACGATATGGGGTGTTAGGTGGTCGAAAAGGAATGAAAAACCCTACCCAAATAAAGATATGAGCAGGTGGTGTGATTTCCATGATGATTACGGTCATATAACCAAAGAATGTGTAGCGTTGAGAAGAGAAATTTCCTACCTCGTGTCTCGAGGAAGGATCACAAAAGTCGCGCCAAACGCGCAAGTCCCCCCAAATGTTGTGGAAGCCTCAAGCGCGGGAAGGTCAGCATCGCCAGCACCTGCCAAGGTCGTGAACGTGATCACCGGAGGATCGAGCGTATGCGGCCTCACGTACTCAACAACCAAGAGGAATGCGCGAGAAAGCGGTCTCCACCGCCCCGTGCAAATGAAGAAAGACGTCATCAATCTCGCAATACACTTTGACAAGGATGACGTCAATGGTCTTGAAGAACCTCACCATGATGGTCTCGTGATTTCCCTCTCAATAGGGAATGTCTTGATGAAGCGGGTTCTCATTGATATCGGAAGCTGGACTAACCTCATGACACTGGGAGCTATAAAAGAAATGGGGCTAAGCGAGAAAGACGTGGAGAAGAACCCAACAACGCTCGTAGGATTCAGCGGAGAAGTGAAGCATACAATAGGAGACATCACCCTTCCCACATATGCGAAGGCCGTGAACATCCAAGTTAGATACTCTGTTATGGATTGCCCTTCTTGTCATAACGTAATAATGGGGAGGTCATGGCTCCACGACATGAGGGTCGTCCCCTCCACTTACCACCAGACGGTAAAATTCTCGACGCCGTGGGGGTTCAAGAGATCCGAGGAGATCAAGGAACGTCCAGAGAGTGTTACAAGTCGGCACTGAAGCCGACCGCCAATCAGAAGTCTATATAGCAATTAAAGGAAACCATTGACTCTACCTTTCCAAAAGAAAAAGAAAAGAAAGATGAACAGGTAGAGGAGGTGGCCCTAGACCGATCCGACCTTAATCGGTCCGTAAAGATTGGAAAGGATTTGGAGCTATCTATAAAAAATGAGTTGGTAGATTTCTTAAGTAAAAACACAGAGTGTTTTGCTTGGTCTCACGAAGATATGGTGGGAATCGATCCGGAGATCATTACCCACAAGCTGAACGTGGACCACAATCACCCACCGGTAAAGCAGAAACGAAGGGAATTCGCCACCGAGAGAAATAAGATAGTGGATGAAGAAGTAAGAAAGGTGATGGAGACTGGAAAGATCAAGGAGGTCAAGTACCCAGAATGGCTAGCAAATGTAGTCGTCGTGCCCAAGAAAAACTGAAAATGGAAGATGTGTGTAGATTTCATGGATTTGAACAAGGCTTGTCCCAAGGATTCATTTCCGTTACCTCATATAGATGCCCTGGTAGATGCCACGGCGGGCCATGAATTGTTGACCTTTATGGATGCCTTCAGTGGTTACAACCAGATCAGGATGGAAGAAAGTGATCAAGAGAAGACATCCTTCATAACTAGCAAAGGAACATACTGTTACAAGGTAATGCCCTTTGGGTTGCGAAACTCTGGAGCCACGTATCAAAGGCTAGTGAATAAAATGTTCCAAGGCCAAATTGGAGAGACCATGGAGGTATATATAAACGTCATGCTCGTCAAATCGAAGAAAGCTGCAGATCACCGACATCATCTAGAGAAAGCTTTCGAGATCTTGAAGCAATATAACATGAAGCTGAATCCGCAGAAGTGTACTTTCGGCGTGAAATTTGGGAAATTCCTAAGGTATCTGGTCACCCAGAGAGGGATAGAAGCGAGCTCCGAACAGGTTCGCGCCATTGTAACGGTGAAATCTCCAAGGTGCGTGAAAGATGTTCAAAAGCTTACTGCGCAGATCGTCGCCTTGAATAGATTCATATCCAAGTCAGTGGATCGCTGCCGTCTATTCTACGAATTACTTAGAAAGAACAAGTGTTTCCAATGGACCGCTAGACATGAGGAAGCTTTCCAAGAGTTGAAGAGATACTTCTACGATCCCTTAATCTTAGCAAAACCGGAGGCAGGAGAAGCTTTACCCCTGTACATGGATGTTACCAAGCAAGCCATCAACGGAGTGCTGGTCCGCGAACAGGACGGGTAGCATCAACATGTATACTATGTAAGTAGAACTCTCATGCCGGCCGAAACCCGTTACTCATCCTTAGAAAAACTGGTTCTAGCACTAGTCATGTTCTCCTACAAACTCCGCCCGTATTTTGAGGCACACACGATTGTGGTAAGAACCATGCATCCTTTGAAAACAGTCATGCATAAATCCGAGTTTACAGGGAGAATGGCCAAGTGGGCGATTCATCTAAGTGGGTTTGACATCCAATACGAGCCTAGAACTGCATTGAAGTCCCAGGCGCTAGCTGACTTTGTGGTTGATTTTAGTCATACGACAGAAGAAAGAACAGAACCAGCGGAGTTAATGACGCTAGAAGCTAAGTCTCCAATCAAATGGACGCTTCATACAGACGGCGCTTCCAACGCTGGGGGGAACAGGGATAGGAGTAGCCCTAAAATCAACACGGGGGGATAGGGTGGCACAATCTGTGAGATGTACGTTCGAAGCCATGAATAATGAAGTTGAGTATGAGGCTTTGATTTTCGGTCTGATTCTCGCCAAAGATTTAAGCATACATCAGATAGAGGTCAACTGTGATTCATTGTTGATAATCAACCAAGTTCTGGGGTTGTATGAAGCCAGGGATGAAAGGATGATGGCTTATCTAGATGTGGTGAAAGATCTAATCCCTCAGTTTGAGAAGATATCCTTTGCACAGATCCCAAGAGAGCAGAATGCTCAAGCAAATTCCCTCGCTCGTCTAGCTTTGGCCATCGACCCTAATGAATATCCCATAATCCCAATGATCCACATAACGATTCCCGCCATTAGAAGAACCCGTGCTGATGATATCGAGAAGTCTAGTAGCATGACCGAAGACGTTTTCCATCTCAGGACCGCACCATGCGACGATGTCTTCATGAGCAATGATGATATTGACGTCAAGAGTTTTCGAATGATCCCGACCCAGATTTGCCTCTGAGTAACCCGAGTCATGAAGAGAATCCCTTCGATCCCTCAGAAATCAGTGAAGCACCTTGGACTCAGCCATACCTTGATTGGCTGATCGAGGGAAAGCTACCGGAAGATAAAACCCAGGCTAAATTGCTAAAGATGAAGGCTACAAGGTTTACAATCGAGAATGGAATGCTGTTCCACCGGTCGGCAGTGGGTACACTCCAGCGTTGCCTAGCCAAGAAAGGTGTCCGGAAACTTCTCGAAGAGCTTCATGAGGGAGATTGTGGAAACCATACAGGAGGAAGAAGTCTGTTCAACAAAGCCCTTCAACAGGGGTGGTACTGGCCTACGATGAGAAAGGATGATGTAGATTTCCGCCGTAAATGCGACGCTTGCCAAAGACATGCGCCAACAGCTCACCAACCTCTTGAACCACTCTATTCCACACTCACACCATGGCCATTCATGCGTTGGGGAATGGACATAGTCGGGAAGCTACCCCCTTCGTCCGGACAAAGAGTATACTTCCTTGCCATGACCGATTACTTCTCCAAGTGGATTAAAGCCGAGGTTTACCAGGAGATCAAGGATAAACAGGTTATTTCCTTCATCAGTAAAAATATCCTTTGTCGTTTCGGAGTACCTTCAAAGATTGTGTGCGACAATGGGTCCCAATTCATAAGTCAGAGAACCAGAGACTTCTGCAGTCGCTGAAAAATCAACCTAGTCACTTCAACACCCCGTTATCCCCAATCCAATGGGCAAGCCGAAGTCAGCAACAAGGTGATCATAAATAACCTGAAAAAGTGCCTCGCAAAGGCCAAAGGAAATTGGGCCGATGAGCTACCATACGTTCTTTGGGCTTATCGAACGACGCCTAAGGTAGCAACCGGTCAGTCTCCCTTCTCATTGACGCATGGGTATGAAGGGGTCATTCCCGCTGAAATTCTCATCCCTACAGGTCGCGCTAGTCTCTTGACGGAAGAGTACAATCATTTGGAATTGCTGTCCGACTTGGATACTTCGGACGAGATTCGCGACCAAGCCCGATTATGCCTCGCTAGACACCAACAACAGGTCGTCCGGAGTTACAACCAGAACGTTAGGATTCGTTCTTTCCGAATTTGTGATTGGGCATTGCGAAAAGTCTTTCAAAACACCCATGAAACCAAATCGGGCAAGCTAGCCCCAACATGGGAAGGACTATGGAGGATAACCAGGGTCGTTGGTCAAGGCGCATACCAGCTGGAATCCAAAGATGGCGAAGCTATCCCGCGGAGTTGGAATGCGGTACACCTAAAGAAGTATCACTTCTAAAAAAAGTCTTCCTCCTTCGGAATGTAAACTTCTCAGACACTTCTAACACAAAGCCCCTCCTTCAGAATGTAAACTTCTCAGACACTTCTAACACAAAGCCTCCTCGCTAGATACACAAGACATTCGAGGTCATCTATCCGTAGTTGTTGTTTTGTTTTTGTTCAAAGTTCATCTTTTTCGTAATTCGTTTGTGATCAACCTGATTGTGTGAAAGCTTCTTGTTGCGTGATTTCCATGTTGTGATGTTTTATTAAACGAATGACATTTGCGTGTGTTATTGTTTGCTCGTATTTATTTCCTTTCTTGCATGAGTAAGAATAGTAAGTCAAGCATATTTTATTCATGTCATTATCATATAGATTACATCATATAAATAAGACAACCGAGCAAAAGTCCAAACAGTAGAGGTAACAAATCCAAGACTTAAGACGTCTTCAATCGAATGAACATCTCGAGCGCATGTTCCGATGCGAAACTCGTCACTCGCCTGGAAACCTCCTTCGGTAAGTGAAGCTGCCACCCGCGACAAGAGACTTCTGCAGGAGTCCTCGTCTTAAAGCCTTCGGCCTGAAGCATCCAACCGTCCCGAAACACCTGCGCACAAAGGAAGGACACAACCAAGCAAAATACGCAAGAAATATAACGCATGCATGCACAAATAAAACCTACACTCCCTCCCCCGGGAGGAGGCTTCGTCCGTGTAATGGACAAACATTGTTTTTGGCCCTCAGACGGCCCGTACACTCCAAAAGAAATTTGTCCAACAAAAAAATCACAAAATGAAATTACAAGAGCACGCGGCCCTAATCTTCATCCTTGTCTAAGATATCCTTCAGCAGCTCCACCTCGCTCGTTGAAAGACCGTCTAACCCCTTGCCATGATCGGATGTTACATCTGCTCTCGGGCCACGATCACTACCATCCCCCTCTACGTCAAGAGCTTTCTCCTCTTCCAGGAGACCTAGAGAGGCACAAAGTTCATCGTCAGAAGCGGGCGTTTTAGGAGGATAGCAGTCATGAAAGGTCGCGATTTCAGCATCCAGATCCCAATCAGAATGCTGACCGACCGTGAATTGCTTGATCGTCTCTACCCTTGACATCACTAAAAAATAGGCGCCGGTTTGGCTAGCTTCCTTGAGAATCCTTGTGTTCACAGCCTCAAGCTCAACAATTTTGGATCGATCCGAAGCAGCTTGGGAAGAATGACGCTTGACCACTTCTGCGAGCTTCGCAAGCTTGCTTGCATCATCTTCATGCATTCGACCACAAGAGCTACTTCTCTCTCCAGGGCAGCCTTCTCAGCATCCCACTTGGCCTGATGCTCCCTTAGACTCTGGTCCTCCTTGTCGGTGGTATCCGCCACCCAAAGAACGCCTTACAAGGCCTATGCGCAAAAGAGAGACGTCATCCGTGACAGGATATATATATATATATATATATATATATATATATATATATATAAAAGAAGAAGAAATGTATCTAAAAACTTGAGAAGAACAACTAGGCGAAAGCAAACACAAACCTTCCAAACCGACAGGCCGGCATCCCTAACCAGAGTAGGGGTAGGAACTTCGAAGCGAGGTTTCTTAGAACCATGAGCGCCGCATAGTTTTTGCCACAGATCCGAGGGAACTTTATCGTCTAGATCGATGACTTCTGTGGCACCGGGCGATGACCTCTTGACGAGGGTTATCTTCGATGCAGCTTCAATATTCACCTTGGGATCTAAAGGAGGCCTCTTGTTGCTCGATCGCAGTTTGCGTTGGATCATGTCTGCAGCAGAGAAGTTCCTCCCCAGAGAAGAGGAAGCTTCTGATAAAGATAACAGTTAAAGCAAGTATTTAGAATAATTGAACATTCAGTCGCTAGGGGAGGATACATACTAGCAAGATTCTTCAAAGGCTTCATGGCCACTTCAGCAACTTTCTCAGACGCAGGAGCGTTATCTTCGATCGTTTTCTCGGAATCTCCCAACCTTGCATCATCTTCCCCATCCGATTGACCCTCAGAAATAGCCGTTGTCTTGTTACTGGATTCATCTTCAAGCAGTTGTTCCACGGACTTCCGATATGTCCTCCTCACCTCCGAAAGAGCAAAAAGCCTCATGCATGCCTCCGATTCCAAAACATGGGTATCCAAGTTCGATGGGACTGCATACGCGAAGACCGCCCAAACGGAAAAATCAACAAGGAGGATGAATATTGGCAGAATAATACATGAACTAGGGTTGCAAATACTTACTCTTAGAAATCCACGAGTCAAAGAACGCCGCTTGGTATGCTGCACCCAGCGTAGACTTCTCTACAAAGAAGAAGCGGGTAGCCCAGTCCTTGTCGTTCACTTTCGACTTAGGAATCAGGGGGTTCTTGGCATCCCTCGCATGGAGGGTGAAACGACCGACCCTGAGGGGGAAAACCCGATAAGCGCATAGCAGGTCTTGCACCGAGAATTCAACCCTTTCGTCTGAACAAACTTCACTTATCTAGTATAGAATCTTCCATACCGATGGCATCAATTGTGCCGGAGAAGCTCTAAGAGCCATCAAAAAATTTAAGATCAGAGAGGAAAAAGGGAAGAAGGCCCCCAGAGTAAAGGGATACTCAAGAAAGCAGACCCATCCCTCTTTAACCCAATCCACGGCTTCACGTGTGGGGCAGTAGAAATTGGTGCCGGCTGGGAAACCATGGGTCTGGACTACTTTCTTTACTTCCTCGGGAGACATGGAGCAAGGACGACAAGCGTGAGGTTCAAGGGAGTGGGAAGACTCAAAACCCATGTCTGTTACTCCGATTTTGGCCATGGAGAATGCGTAAAGAGGAGATAGGGCAAAGAAAGAGAGAAGCAACAGGGAGACGATGAGAAAGGATGAGAGGCAAAGGGATATTAACGCGTATCTTCGAGAGATCTATCTCCGATCATTTAAATCCTGGTTGACGTGACCTCTCGTTTTCACGAGGACGATCGGACGGTTGGGGCTAAACCACATGTCATGCGTCGCCTGTAGCTCACACGGCAAATCTGATCAAAATCCCGCCTAAAATATTTGGATCAAGATTTGGGGGTATTTTTAGGCCCAAAATCCAATCGGCTCATTTAATGGTCTAAGCCCAAAAGCAAATGGGAAGTCGTCGGAGAGCTTGATTTTAGAAGTATTTGGGAACGAAGAGAAGTCATCAGTCGCCTAGGTGAAGAAAGAAAGCCTCGGTCACAATGAAAAGGCACGCATCCAGGAGATGATGGTTCGTGGCGGTTACACCCTCCGATATACATGGGTAGTGGCGAGGCAGTTGAAAACATACCACGATAGCCCGGAGATCGTGAGAAAGGAGGTGGATAACGGTTAGCAACCACGAAAATATAGGAGACCGAAGTAGAAAAGCCGAGGAAGGTCAATTGTATAAATAGAGGATTTGAACCGAATTGTAAAAGGGAGCTTTTCGCATTCAGAATTATTGATCCCCGTTATTTCTTGAGTGTTACTTTGATTTCGATTCGATCGTGCCCCAATCTAGGGCAGAAATTTGATTATCAGATTTTTGTCCAAAACATTCCTCACCTTCCACGTTTTCCACAATATGTTTTCAAAGATGGTGGCCCAAGAATCATGCGCTTTGATGTCCAAAATCCAAACATTAATGTTTTCACCAGAGAAGAAAGTCGGGTGTAGAGAGTTACCACTTAAAGCAAGCCAAACATTTCTTATATCTACACAATCACTTAGCATATGGATAATGGACTCATTTTGAGGGCAACGTGGGAACAAAGCAGATGCCGAAGAAATCTCGTATCATTGCAATGAACTAAATTGTGGGTTGCAAGATATAAAAAATGTCGAACTCGTTGTTGTATAAGTGTATGCCAAATAGCGGTCCAAATTGGGCCATCCGGATTCAAAGAAGGGGTTCGAAGAATCTCCATAGCAGATTGAGTCGTGAATGAACCAGAGGATGACCATCACCAACAAAAACGATCTACCATGCCCTCATCTAAACTCAGAGCCACAAATTGAAGGTGAGAAAGGAATTCAGCAGGAAGGAATGGCATGAGGAGTTGCCAATTCTAACCAGTTGGAGTCCAAACCTCAGCCACTGTAAAAGCCCTCAAGTCATTGGAAGAGGCTGCGAAGCCACCTCTGCAAGTGGTTTGTCAACCAACCATGCATGATCCCAGAAGAAGATAGAGAGCCCATTACAAACCGACATGCTAATAGGCCGAGAGTTTGCGAGCCCATCAAGAGACCTTTCCACATATAAGAAGAATGTGGATGTCTTTGAAACATATCAATATCAAGTCGATCACCACAATATTTTCCACGGATTACCCTACTCTAAGTACACTCGGATTCCTACAAAACACACCAACCAATCTTTGCAAGCAAAGCCGAGTTAGATTGCCTTATGGTTCGCAAACCAAGCCTGTTGTCTTTCTTCGGTTGGACGATTTTGTCCCATGCAAGGAGGTGAACTTTCCTCTTGTCAGCGGTCCAACCCCAAACAAAATTACAAATTATCTGATCAATCTCATCATAAATAGACCGAGGGACAAAAGTTGATTGCATAACATATAGTGGCATACTTGTTAGAACGGAATTAGCAAGGGTTACTTGGCCGACCGCGGAGAAGGTTCTCGACTTCGACCATTGTAATCTAGCCTTGACCTTGTGCAACAGGAAGGAGTACTTGTCCATCATCATCTTCCTACAAAGAGTTGGGATCCGATTATAGGTACCAAAGTCCTCGACCACGTGAATGGAAAGGATGCTACACACCTCGTCTCGAATATGAGAAGGAACCTTTCGGGCAAAAAACATACTGGTCTTGTCGTAGTTGACCTTTTCTCCCAAAAGCAAGCCAAACTTATCCAAGCAACATGATGTGACCCTGCCCATGGATGCTAGCCAGGAGGAGGAGTCCTTGTATGTGCGCTCGCACAAACCCATCACTAGAGCCCGAAGTCGCGCCATCGCTCGAGCCACGACCTCCATAATGGCACGAACACTTTCCAGCCACGACGCGCCCATGACTGAGCCTTCGACCATGTGCCTTACCATCATCGGCGTCGCGGAACAGACATGCCACGACGCGCCCGAGACCACGCCACCGGCCCATGCAAGCGACGCCTTAGCCTCAGACTGTTCCATAACCATGCTAGTGTTGAGCCACTACGATGTGGCCACTTGAGGTTCTCACATCGACCAAGGCCATGCCACGCCGCACACGGCGTGTCGCGACATGTCTTACGTCGAGCGCTAGGCGCGCCAGCGCCCTTGTGCACCGCGACGGCCATGTCTTGGCATGGGTCCATGACACCCACAACCTTCTATCTTTTACTATTATTTTCGTATTATTTCCATTCTAGACTTGCTATATTTATGTTTGTCTACTTTTAGTATGAGTTAGGGCTTCGTTGGGCCGCTTGCATGCGCCACCCTAGACGCCTCTCATTTTGTTGCTAGGGTTTCTCGTGGCCTCCTCTATATAATGAGCCACAACCCTCTTTATTATTTACGCTTGATTGAATTTGATAATGAAGTTCTTCCGGATTAATCCTAGACTATCATTATTAGGCGTCAATCCTCTCAAATCTCTTCCTCTAGACGTGTTCTCCCTTGAATCCGACAATTCTCATCTCTAAATTCCGAGTTCTCCATTAATTCTAGGCATCTCGTCTCAAAATCTATCGCTTCCGCTTTTGCTCGAGACCTACTACGAGTCCAAGACAAAGATCCATTCATGAGTTCGGCTTCTTCGAAGACGGGTGTTAGAAAAGTTGGAGGCTTTGATTTTGATGGTTCCAAACGTCTACCACGTAAACGACCTCGAGTCTTTGAACATAGTCACCAACGTCAGTCAGGTCGTCGACGTGTGTTGAAGGCAAATATCGGAGATCTTGAAGACGCGTGAGATTTTGGAGTTTGGATAGTATAATCTTGTTTTAGGAAAGATCTCATGAAGATTATATTGTTAGCCGATTATTGCCTTTACCCGAAGCCATTTTTTTTGTAATCTTATCTTATGCTTATGATGTTTTTGTAAGTATGAAAGAAATAATATCTTGCAATAACCGAATTGGAAGATATTATTCTCTTTTATCTGACCTAGTTTGTGTGTATTTAAGCTAAGGCTTTAGGTTAAAATACTTACGAACTCATACTCCATATTTGTGTTAAGAAAGAAAATAAAACGAGAGTTTGAGAGACGTAGGCTTGTTAGACGGGTTGAGGGTTGTAGTTACTCGGTTCACAACGAGTTCTAGAGTGTTTGGGAAGTAGGTCTAGATCCAGGGTGTTCAATCCAAGAGAATCTCATCTCAAGGTTGTTAAGATTCTCTTGGATTGAACACCCTGGATCTAGACCTACTTCCCAAACACTCTAGAACTCGTTGTGAACCGAGTAACTACAACCCTCACACCCTGGATCTCTTGGATTGAACACCCTTGGACCATGTCTCGTGTCATGGGGATCCAAGAAGCAGAATTCAATTGCTCTCTACTACAAAAGCTGAGTACATTGCCGCTGTCGCGTGTTGCACCCAACTTCTATGGCTCAAGCAACAACTCCATGACTTTGGCTTGAAGTGTGATGGCATACCTATTCTTTGTGACAATACAAGCGCCATCAACATCTCAAAGAATCCTGTACAACACTCACGAACCAAGAATATTGAGATTCGTCATCACTTTCTTCGTGATTGTGTTGAGAAGAGTTAGTGACCATGGATTTCTGTCGAACAAGTGAACAACGTGCTGACATATTCACTAAAGCTCTCAATCGCGAACCCTTCGTATAGTTCCGCATGGAGCTAGGTATGATTTCCCTAAACTAATTTATTTCCTATTTATTTTCCCTCAATAGATTAGATGATCTTTTTATGATTCAAAAGTTTTACGATCTTGAGGTGTTAAATCTGAATATTTCCTTGTTACATACTCTTGAACCATGCACATCATAATGTCTTCATTCTTTGCTTCTTGAGTTATGTCTTAAGTGCATATTGAAACCATTTTTTGAGCCCAAAAGAGTCTAAACCTGATGTTCCTAACCCTCAATACAAGCACAAATGACGGTTGACTCTACAACCTACCTAAGCCTATCATGTTAGGGAGTCTCTATGAGCTTCATTTTCTCTGTCTTGATTTTAACAAAGACTCATCTACATGATTGAAAAATCCACATAAATTATTTCCCCTGGTTCTCTTTGGCACCCCTGTGCAAAACCCCAAAGAACCAGGCGTATTTTTTTTTCAATGGATGTTGGCAACGTGAGTGAGGTTAGTGACTGTGCATTACATGGGGAATGCCATTTATCTGGAAAATTTGCTGGTTAAGTGGTTGACGCAGAACATGTTGAGAACGTCAGTTTCAGAGTAAGACAAGAGTCACCTTTCTCCAACGGTATCTTTTCAAAAATCTGGAAATCTTTTTACCAAAGGAAATTGCATTTTTAGTTGCATTGATTAAAGATCTTGGGAAGATATAGTTTTTATCTAATCAACTACAATTCAAGAATAAATAAGGAGAAGGATTTTGGTTAAAAGCTACGCTTTCTCTCTCTCTCTCTCTCTCTCTCGTGCATTATCTCACTCTCTTGCTATTCTCAATCTCTCTGCAAAACTCTTTCTCTCCCAAAAATCTTCAGCCTTTCACCATCAATGGCGTCAAACCCTAACCCCTCATCCCCTATTTGTGGGACTGAAAATCCACGAACCCTAGCTCTCAAGCTTGGGAAAGTGGTTGATCCTCAAACCCTGGCTCTTCTATTAGCAGCCATTCAAAACTCCAACAAACCAATTTCACCATTAATGCTTGAAGGTCCCCAATCCACCCAAATTCAAGAAACATGCCAATCCTCACACATTCCTACCGAATCTCTTCCAATCCCTCATGAAATCCCTCCCACTCAAACCTCAACAAAGAACCTCCCCCCATCTCCATAAAAATCTCTGCCCAATTCTTCAAAACCAGCAGAGAACGAGAACGATGAGACCGATTCTATGCTAGGAGTTGAGAGTTCCAAATCTAACCACATGCAAGGGAATTTCGATTCCGTTCAAGAGGTAGTGAAATCAATCGAGGCCATGGAGTCTCAAGAAAAAGAATTAGAACTAGTCGCCACAGAGAAGACGACTACTATGCACTTGGCGGGAACGGACGCTCAGGTCGATGACCCTGAACAAGTTGTTGACCCAAGCAAGGTGATCGACCCCTTTGACAATCCAGATTCATCTCTCCTGCCATTGAACATTGAATGTCAAGATGATTCTGTACAAGGTACTCCCAGTGATCCTAAGCTTTCTCGTCTGAAATCTGTCGCGTCTTCGTCTAGACATAAATCAAAAGAAGAGATTACTAGGCAACTGTTTAAGTCCGAGAAATCCGATGAGGGTGATGTTGTGGTAACCAAGGAGTCAAAGAAACCAAAGACTAGGGGATCTAGTGCTAAGGTTATGGGAAAAAGAGGTAGGGAATCGACTCCCACACCTGTTGAATCCGAGGGTGATGACTCTGTTTTGTCCAAGAAAACAATGAGGTCTAAGAAGAGTAAAAAGGCACCCACTCGGTCAAGTGGACGACTTGTTGCGAGTGGAAAACCTAAAAAGGGTAGTGGAGAAATCAAAGGTGAGGGAAGTAATATGGCTGGACGTGACTTCGTTAAAGAACTCATCATGGACGATGAGTTCATCGAGTCAACTGGTTTACAAGGTGTCTTTGAGTTGTTGTCAGTTCAAGGATGGAATCATTTGTTTCATGATGAGGAGAGCTTCAATCCAGAGTTAGGGAAAGATTTCTATAGGTCATTGACTGTAGAAGACAGAGAAAAGATGACCATGGGTCACTATGAGCTGAATGGTGAGAAGTTCACCATGTCGAGTATGGAGTTAGCCACTCTTCTGAAAGTGCCGCACAAAGGTTTTGTTGAGTATCATAGAGGCGCATGGCCTGAGGAAGTAGATTCGGCTGAATTGCTGAAGGAGGTTACACAGGTTGATGACGTTGAAAGTGAACCCTTTGCCACTAATTCGATGACTGCTGAGAGGAAAGTCCTCTTTACCTGGGTGATTAGCAACTTAATTCCTAGGGAGCAAAAGAGGAGTACTGTTATGATCCAAGACATTCTTGTCATGGATAAAATTCTTCAAAAGGAACCTTTTAATCTTGCTCGATTAGTGCTTATACACATGGAATCTGTGAAGGATAGTCCCACACATGCTCTTCCATACTGTTCTGTTGTCAAGAAAGTGCTCCTATATCATGAGGTTTATGAGGCTGAGAAAGAAGTAGAGCATGTTCATCATCTAAATTCTGATATCGTTTGCAAGATGGGCTACAAATTGATTGATAATCAATGGGTGTCGAAGGATGCGGGAAAGGATGTTGTTTCAGATGCTGAGATGGAAGATGCTGAGTTGGGCATCAATGTTGAAGGAAGGGACAATGAGCAACCTGGTGCTATTATGAAGATGTTAGTTGATCTCCAACACTAGAACCATGATTTGCTTGAGAAGGTTGGGCAACTCCTATCAGGTCAAATTGCACTCAAGGTTGATGTTCATGAATTATCTGTTGCGCTTGATGACCTGACTAAGTCAGTGACTTAGCTCAAGTAGCTGACATCCAATTCCCTTTACTTTTCCTAACACATCTACTATCTCACAAAAACATCTCTTCGGTTTCATTCATGTGCTTTTGCTTTCTCTATGGCATGTTTAAGACTATTTTGCTTTTGTTGTTATGGATTCTGTGTGTGCGTTGGATAATTTCTTTATTTACCCTTGTTTGATTATCTCTTTTTGCTTGATTATTTAGATTGTTCTTTTTGATGATGCCAAAAGGGGGAAATGGCTGGGGGTAGATAAAATAATGGGAATATCTATGTTGAATTTCATGTGGGTTATCTAACTTAGGGGGAACTTTTGGCAACCATGGTATTATTGTTTTTTTTTTCGATATTTGGTCTTGCCATGTTTATACAGGATGAATGGAGTTTGTCCCCATCAAAAAGGCAGAATTTGTTAGAAAAGCTGGAGGCTTTGATTTTGATGGTTCCAAACGTCTACTAGGTAAACGACCTCGAATCTTTGAACAGAGTCACCAACGCCAGTCAGGTCATCGACGTGTGTTGAAGGCAAATATCGGAGATCTTGAAGACGCGTGAGATCTTTGGGGTTTGGATAGTATAATCTTGTTTTAGGAAAGATCTCATGAGGATTATATTGTTAGCCGATTATTGCCTTTGCCGTAAGCCATTTTTATTGTAATCTTATCTTATGCTTAGGATGTTTTTGTAAGGATGAAAGAAATAATATCTTGCCATAACCGAATTGGAAGATATTATTCTCTTTTATCTGACCTAGTTTATGTGTATTTAAGCTAAGGCTTTAGGTTAGAATGCTTACGAACTCATACTCCATATTTGTGTTAAGAAAGAAAATAAAACGAGAGTTTGAGAGACGTAGGCTTGTTAGACGGGTTGAGGGTTGTAGTTACTCGGTTCACAACGAGTTCTAGAGTGTTTGGGAAGTAGGTCTAGATCCAGGGTGTTCAATCCAAGAGAATCTCATCTCAAGGTTGTTAAGATTCTCTTGGATTGAACACCCTGGATCTAGACCTACTTCCCAAACACTCTAGAACTCGTTGTGAACCGAGTAACTACAACCCTCTCACCCTGGATCTCTTGGATTGAACACCCTTGGACCATGTCTCGTGTCATGGGGATCCAAGAAGCAGAATTCAATTGCTCTCTACTACAAAAGCTGAGTACATTGCCGCTGTCGCGTGTTGCACCCAACTTCTATGGCTCAAGCAACAACTCCATGACTTTGGCTTGAAGTGTGATGGCATACCTATTCTTTGTGACAATACAAGCGCCATCAACATCTCAAAGAATCCTGTACAACACTCACGAACCAAGAATATTGAGATTCGTCATCACTTTCTTCGTGATTGTGTTGAGAAGAGTTAGTGACCATGGATTTCTGTCGAACAAGTGAACAACGTGCTGACATATTCACTAAAGCTCTCAATCGTGAACCCTTCGTATAGTTCCGCATGGAGCTAGGTATGATTTCCCTAAACTAATTTATTTCCTATTTATTTTCCCTCAATAGATTAGATGATCTTTTTATGATTCAAAAGTTTTACGATCTTGAGGTGTTAAATCTGAATATTTCCTTGTTACATACTCTTGAACCATGCACATCATAATGTCTTCATTCTTTGCTTCTTGAGTTATGTCTTAAGTGCATATTGAAACCATTTTTTGAGCCCAAAAGAGTCTAAACCTGATGTTCCTAACCCTCAATACAAGCACAAATGACGGTTGACTCTACAACCTACCTAAGCCTATCATGTTAGGGAGTCTCTATGAGCTTCATTTTCTCTGTCTTGATTTTAACAAAGACTCATCTACATGATTGAAAAATCCACATAAATTATTTCCCCTGGTTCTCTTTGGCACCCCTGTGCAAAACGCCAAAGAACCAGGCGTATTTTTTTTTCAATGGATGTTGGCAACGTGAGTGAGGTTAGTGACTGTGCATTACATGGGGAATGTCATTTATCTGGAAAATTTGCTGGTTAAGTGGTTGACGCAGAACATGTTGAGAACGTCAGTTTCAGAGTAAGACAAGAGTCACCTTTCTCCAACGGTATCTTTTCAAAAATCTGGAAATCTTTTTACCAAAGGAAATTGCATTTTTAGTTGCATTGATTAAAGATCTTGGGAAGATATAGTTTTTATCTAATCAACTACAATTCAAGAATAAATAAGGAGAAGGATTTTGGTTAAAAGCTACGCTTTCTCTCTCTCTCTCTCTCTCTCTCTCTCTCTCTCTCTCTCTCTCGTGCATTATCTCACTCTCTTGCTATTCTCAATCTCTCTGCAAAACTCTTTCTCTCCCAAAAATCTTCAGCCTTTCACCATCAATGGCGTCAAACCCTAACCCCTCATCCCCTATTTGTGGGACTGAAAATCCACGAACCCTAGCTCTCAAGCTTGGGAAAGTGGTTGATCCTCAAACCCTGGCTCTTCTATTAGCAGCCATTCAAAACTCCAACAAACCAATTTCACCATTAATGCTTGAAGGTCCCCAATCCACCCAAATTCAAGAAACATGCCAATCCTCACACATTCCCACCGAATCTCTTCCAATCCCTCATGAAATCCCTCCCACTCAAACCTCAACAAAGAACCTCCCCCCATCTCCATAAAAATCTCTGCCCAATTCTTCAAAACCAGCAGAGAACGAGAACGATGAGACCGATTCTATGCTAGGAGTTGAGAGTTCCAAATCTAACCACATGCAAGGGAATTTCGATTCCGTTCAAGAGGTAGTGAAATCAATCGAGGCCATGGAGTCTCAAGAAAAAGAATTAGAACTAGTCGCCACAGAGAAGACGACTACTATGCACTTGGCGGGAACGGACGCTCAGGTCGATGACCCTGAACAAGTTGTTGACCCAAGCAAGGTGATCGACCCCTTTGACAATCCAGATTCATCTCTCCTGCCATTGAACATTGAATGTCAAGATGATTCTGTACAAGGTACTCCCAGTGATCCTAAGCTTTCTCGTCTGAAATCTGTCGCGTCTTCGTCTAGACATAAATCAAAAGAAGAGATTACTAGGCAACTGTTTAAGTCCGAGAAATCCGATGAGGGTGATGTTGTGGTAACCAAGGAGTCAAAGAAACCAAAGACTAGGGGATCTAGTGCTAAGGTTATGGGAAAAAGAGGTAGGGAATCGACTCCCACACCTGTTGAATCCGAGGGTGATGACTCTGTTTTGTCCAAGAAAACAATGAGGTCTAAGAAGAGTAAAAAGGCACCCACTCGGTCAAGTGGACGACTTGTTGCGAGTGGAAAACCTAAAAAGGGTAGTGGAGAAATCAAAGGTGAGGGAAGTAATATGGCTGGACGTGACTTCGTTAAAGAACTCATCATGGACGATGAGTTCATCGAGTCAACTGGTTTACAAGGTGTCTTTGAGTTGTTGTCAGTTCAAGGATGGAATCATTTGTTTCATGATGAGGAGAGCTTCAATCCAGAGTTAGGGAAAGATTTCTATAGGTCATTGACTGTAGAAGACAGAGAAAAGATGACCATGGGTCACTATGAGCTGAATGGTGAGAAGTTCACCATGTCGAGTATGGAGTTAGCCACTCTTCTGAAAGTGCCGCACAAAGGTTTTGTTGAGTATCATAGAGGCGCATGGCCTGAGGAAGTAGATTCGGCTGAATTGCTGAAGGAGGTTACACAGGTTGACGACGTTGAAAGTGAACCCTTTGCCACTAATTCGATGACTGCTGAGAGGAAAGTCCTCTTTACCTGGGTGATTAGCAACTTAATTCCTAGGGAGCAAAAGAGGAGTACTGTTATGATCCAAGACATTCTTGTCATGGATAAAATTCTTCAAAAGGAACCTTTTAATCTTGCTCGATTAGTGCTTATACACATGGAATCTGTGAAGGATAGTCCCACACATGCTCTTCCATACTGTTCTGTTGTCAAGAAAGTGCTCCTATATCATGAGGTTTATGAGGCTGAGAAAGAAGTAGAGCATGTTCATCATCTAAATTCTGATATCGTTTGCAAGATGGGCTACAAATTGATTGATAATCAATGGGTGTCGAAGGATGCGGGAAAGGATGTTGTTTCAGATGCTGAGATGGAAGATGCTGAGTTGGGCATCAATGTTGAAGGAAGGGACAATGAGCAACCTGGTGCTATTATGAAGATGTTAGTTGATCTCCAACACTAGAACCATGATTTGCTTGAGAAGGTTGGGCAACTCCTATCAGGTCAAATTGCACTCAAGGTTGATGTTCATGAATTATCTGTTGCGCTTGATGACCTGACTAAGTCAGTGACTTAGCTCAAGTAGCTGACATCCAATTCCCTTTACTTTTCCTAACACATCTACTATCTCACAAAAACATCTCTTCGGTTTCATTCATGTGCTTTTGCTTTCTCTATGGCATGTTTAAGACTATTTTGCTTTTGTTGTTATGGATTCTGTGTGTGCGTTGGATAATTTCTTTATTTACCCTTGTTTGATTATCTCTTTTTGCTTGATTATTTAGATTGTTCTTTTTGATGATGCCAAAAGGGGGAAATGGCTGGGGGTAGATAAAATAATGGGAATATCTATGTTGAATTTCATGTGGGTTATCTAACTTAGGGGGAACTTTTGGCAACCATGGTATTATTGTTTTTTTTTTCGATATTTGGTCTTGCCATGTTTATACAGGATGAATGGAGTTTGTCCCCATCAAAAAGGCAGAATTTGTTAGAAAAGCTGGAGGCTTTGATTTTGATGGTTCCAAACGTCTACTAGGTAAACGACCTCGAATCTTTGAACAGAGTCACCAACGCCAGTCAGGTCATCGACGTGTGTTGAAGGCAAATATCGGAGATCTTGAAGACGCGTGAGATCTTTGGGGTTTGGATAGTATAATCTTGTTTTAGGAAAGATCTCATGAGGATTATATTGTTAGCCGATTATTGCCTTTGCCGTAAGCCATTTTTATTGTAATCTTATCTTATGCTTAGGATGTTTTTGTAAGGATGAAAGAAATAATATCTTGCCATAACCGAATTGGAAGATATTATTCTCTTTTATCTGACCTAGTTTATGTGTATTTAAGCTAAGGCTTTAGGTTAGAATGCTTACGAACTCATACTCCATATTTGTGTTAAGAAAGAAAAGAAAACGAGTGTTCGAGAGACGTAGGCTTGTTAGACGGGTTGAGGGTTGTATTTACTCGGTTCACAACGAGTTCTAGAGTGCTTGGGAAGTAGGTCTAGATCCAGGGTGTTCTTGTAAGCAATCCAAAAGATCAATAAAGCAATCTACGACTTTTAATCCTTCCAAGCGAGAACTTGGAAGGGAGTGGTTTTCACACTTGATTGATAGAGTTCATCAATCAAGTGTTTCCACTATAAAAATCATTATGTTCAAGTAAGTCTTTCTTGTAGTTTATTTCCGCTGGATTTACTTAAGAGGTTGACGACTTAGTTGAGGTCGACAACCTAGACGTACTAACGATCCTACAACGGGTTCACATCAACTGGCACCAAAGCCTACGGATTGAGTAAGTCTCATTACACCCTCGTTACTCTTTGTTGCATGAATTTTTTTTTCTATACCACCATTGTTTGCGTTTTGCACCTTAGCTTCCGCCATCTCTACCATCATTCACGTAGGAATCGTCGTTTTTGCTTCAAAAAAATTAAAAAAAATTGCCTTTACCCCTCGACTTGCATATTGTTTGGTGTTATTGCTCAAGTTTTTCGAGTCATGCATGCTTTGAGTCATTCTTGTTCAATTTTGCCAAATTCTTGTGTGTGCATAGAACATATTGTTTGTGTTCTTGGTTGGAAGAGGATAAAATCCATTCCGTCTCGCTCGATCTTCCAAGTCAAGAGGATAAAATCTATTGCTTGTTTGTTGATCGACTGAGATACACCAAACCCTAGTTTCCTTGTTTGTTACAATCTTGGAGGATAAAATCCGCAAGGTTTGGTTGTTAGTTGCCGAAATTTAAAAATAAATCAGATTCGGCTTTTATTAAAAATAGATCTTGTGGGGACACACAAGCCAAAATAAGGCTAGTGTTTCCACCTCTCTCATAATCAACCACATATCTTCTATTTGTGTCTATCATATCTTTCTTGATTGGTTAATATCTTGTTGATTGATCTTAATTGATAACAAAAAGATCTCGCCTACCCTTTGGCCGAGATTCTTACCCATCTTCTATTTTCTTTCTCTTGTAAGCAAGGCAATCCTAGCCGACGCTCACCCTCTCCTCTCTTCTCGTCTCTTGCTTAAATTCTTGATATTTTTCTGCTTTACACTTGCTTGTGTTTGTCGAGATTCTAAGCCACCCCAACCCTTCAAGCCTCTTGTGCTCGTGCACTTAGAGTACTTGGGTCGGTGAGTTGTACAAGATCTAGACTTTCAATTGTTTTCGGTTATTGAAACTTTTTACTCGTGCATGTCTATGGTTGCGATAGGTGACATCTCAAACATGGATTCACAAGAAACGAGTGGAGATCAACGCCAACAAGGCGCACTAAACACCACACCCCTGCGAACCAACCAGCTCTCTTGTCGATAACCGGGGCCATGCAAACCGAGGTCGCGCCCACCGAGGTGCACCTTAGCGCGCAATCGCAAGGCATGACGGTGCCGAGGGATACGAATCAAGAGAAGGGAAATCATCATGCTCAACCTTTGTCGCAACATGGGATCCAACGGTTGGAATCCATTAAGGAAAGTCGGACGATCGGCTTAGAACATGGCGTATAGGTCCATGACGTCCTTTTTTTACCTCCATTTTCATTTGCTTTGACTCTTTGAAACTTGCTATTGAAACTGGATTGGTTCTTCTAATTTATGTTTTTCATTTCCTTTTCAAAAAAGATCTAAGAAAACGTTGGGTTTTTTTGGTCATTAATATTCAGTTATTTCATGTCTAATGGCATAAATTTAGAATTGAAATGCATTTTGAGGAATTAAATGCAGGTTTGTGTCCTTCGAGTTTAATATATATATATATACTAGTAGTGATGCCCGTGCATATGCACGGGACAAGTTTTTCGTAAAAATAAATTGAGGTTTTTTTATTACATTTTTTAGTTATGCCATTTTCCTTGCTTATTTGTTCATCTTACATTTTTTTAGTTAAAAATTGACGTACAAAATAATACATGGTCCCAATATTAATATTATGAAGTATATCTCTATTTTTCTTAAACAATATACTTAATGTAATTTTTTTAAAACCGCTCATGTTACTAATTAAAGTATCTCACTTATAATTCTTTCCAAATACCATAATCTTTGTAATTGTAATTGACAATCATAACTATAAATAAAGTTTGAGACTAAGTAGTTTAGGTTTTTAAATTTTTTTACTTTAGTACTTTCAAAAGATTTTTATTTTATTTTTCATTTGGATAAATAGAGTAGTACAATCCTTTAACCATCACAGTATATTTTTTCTTTTCCATCAATTGATTAGCATGACCTTTTTATTCTTATAATTTCTCATGATATATATATTTAGTTATCGATGAGAAAAAGTATAAAATAAATTACTTAACCAAAATAATCATTTTACCTATGCTTATCGTTATATATATATATATATATAGTTATCGATGAGAAAGAGTATACAATAAGTTAATTAAACCAAAATGTCATTTGACCTCTTTCACAATGATAAATTTGACCAATCTTAAAACGTATAATGTTTTTTATTGTCTCCTTAAGTTTGAATTTTTATAATCATTAGTTACCTAATTAAAATATTTGCAACATAGATATTTTAGTTCACAAAATTTTCAACTTAAATTTATTTTTGATTGATTATCTATGCTCTATATTTTAGAATTTAATTTTTAATATTATCATTTGAGATTGTTAGTGATGGTTTTTATGCATATCAAGTAAATTTTGTAAATTTTTACTATGTTGTTGTTGTTGTTGTTGTTGTTGTTGTTGTTGTTAATGAATACGTCCAATAAATATATTGATTTTTTATTTCAAATATCATTTTAATAAAAAATATTAAGATTCTACAAAATTACAATCCTACGATTTGAACCCATGACCTATAGTTTCATAAATGAGTTTTAACCACTATGCTACACTCTATTCTTTGATTTTCTTTATGCAATTATAATTATATAAAAATATTTGTGATCATGATTAATGAGTGCAATAAATGGGGGCAAAACCCATTCTTATATGTATACTAGCCAAGTCAAGCCCGTCCGTTGGACGGGGCAAAATTTATATTTTAATATTTGAAATGTATAGATGTTTGAAAGCATTTATAAAAATAATACAAACCACAATAAAAAAATAATTAATATATTAAAATCATAGAAATTTGAACATTAAAAAAGTTTTTTTGTGCAAACCTAATTACCATCCACCAAAAACCAAATCAATTATAACAAAACGTTTAAAATATTTGAAAAAAATATGAGTCACCTTATAACTACATATAATCAAATAGATTGATGTATAATTAATTCATTATCAAAATCATATATCATTTTTCATACACTTATGTGCAATTGTAATATAAGCATAATAAATTTTTTATATATCATTCACATACTTTTAATATCAAATTTAAATTGAATTTAGTATTGTGTATGGGGTCTTTTGATTGTGGTAAAAAAGTTATCTAAAGTGATTATTTGAATAATCGAACCTTAAACCTCCAATATAATTGTCAAAGCTTCAATCATTGAGCCAAAATTTTATATTAACGTATAATAAAATCAACATAATATGAGTGAAATGTTTTTCAAAAATTTAATATGTTCACCTAGTACATAACATTTTAATGTTATAAATTTTAAAAATAAAAATTAAGGTGAATATAAAACAATTTGTTTTATTATATAATAGTGTAATACTATAATTGATTATACATAATGGTGCCTAAAATATAATAATATACTAATGATTAAATAGTAAAAGTATTTCAATTAAATAAAATATATGCAACAAAATAACAATTGCCAATAAAGGATGATAATATATAATAGTATATACCAATTATAATTAAGCCTTAAAACTAAATGTGAATAAAAGGATCTACCTTTTTATGTAATAGTATAATTGACAATGCATTGCATATTGTACATAAGACATAATATATCAACGATTCAAAACTAAGAGTGTGTTATCTACCAAAACAAAGAGTTGTCAAGATTTGAACCGTGATCTACAGGTAGTTTAAAAGATTCTTTACCACTAAGTTATGTAAAATTATTTTATTATTTAAAATAATAAGTTCTCATAAAAATAAATATTATGTAATAAATATGGCAATGTGGTTTTGTACATAAATTTATTTATTTAGTATAAACCATTTTAAAGGTGAAAAAAACAATTAGGAATTTACATTAAGTGCATTAAATGAGGCATGTACACAAAATTATATATGTATTATAGATAAGATACTTTCTCATGGCTTGAAACTCTTAAGAATATCCTTAATTTAATGTAATTTTATATTTTTTTTACTATGTATTGCATATTTTAGATTTTTAATTTGGTATTATATATATTATGAACAATGTGAAAGTGTCCATCGATTAACCTAATGTCAATTTTGTACCCGTATTTTATATTTTAAAAATCACATTATTGGAGTAAAAATAATATGTAATAAATGCCATAGATCCAAAAAATGATTGCAACTATATAGGTAGGATTGTAAATATGATTACATGAAAGCAATTAATGAATACGTCCAATAAATATATTGATTTTTTTATTTCAAATATCATTTTAATAAAAAATGTTAAGATTCTACAAAATTACAATCCTACGATTTGAACCCATGACCTATAGTTTCATAAATGAGTTTTAACCACTATGCTACACTCTATTCTTTGATTTTCTTTATGCAATTATAATTATATAAAAATATTTGTGATCATGATTAATGAGTGCAATAAATGGGGGCAAAACCCATTCTTATATGTATATAAGATATGTTTAATTACCATTTATTCCACATTAAGTACCTTATTTATAATGGTAACCCATCTAGAAAAACAATGTTAATATTATACTAAACTTGTCGTGGATAAAAATTAGAAAATGAGTTGTTAATAGGCTATATGAAAAGGTATATATGGCATTATGAATGAAGAATTAGGTTTTGAAGGTATGGAGAAAGCACTCGGGGAGAAAAGATGGTCTTCATTTCAGATCTAGGATGTAACATCAGTACTGTCCATGACTTTCTTAAAAAAATAAATAAAAGGCTATAAATTCCCTAATTAAAACAATGAATTTCCCAAAGCCTCCAAACCAGCCTATCTTGGGCAATAAGTGTTTTTCAAGCATATAACCGGAAATAAAAATTATTACGAGCTTGGAAAAAAATTCAAAAACAAACCGGCAGAACCTTTGTCTTTATCTTCTCATCCCACACCCTTTCTCCACTTCTCCCATTACTTTCTTCTTTCCTCCTTAAAACATCCCTTTGTCTATCATTTTCTGATTCTCTCTGTAAACCCTTTTCTTCTCATTTATTTTCATTTCCCTTTAGTTGACTTTTTGATATTTATCTCTTATTTTCTGATTCTCTCTCTATTAGACTGGTAAACCCTTTTTTCTTCACCTCCATTTTCATTTTCTTTGACTCTTTAAAACTTGCTATTGAAACTGGATTGGTTCTTCTAATTTATGTTTTTCATTTCCTTTTCAAAAAAGATCTAAGAAAACGTTGGGTTTTTTTGGTCATTAATATTCAGTTATTTCATGTCTAATGGCATAAATTTAGAATTGAAATGCATTTTGAGGAATTAAATATATGTATGTGTCCTTCGAATTAAATATATATAGGTTTAATTACCATTTATTCCACATTAAGTACCTTATTATAAGGGTAACCCATTTAGAAAAACAATGTTTATATTATACTAAACTTGTCGTGGATAGAAGTTAGAAAATGAGTTGTTAATTGGCTATATGACAAGGTATGTATAGCTTTATTAATGGAGAATTAGGCTTCGAACGTAAAAATAAAGCACTGGGGAGAAAAGATGGTCTTCATTTCAGATCTGGGTTGCAACATTGGAATTGTCCACGACTTTTTGAAAAACAATTAAAGCCTATAAATCCTCTAATTAAAACTGTGAAGTTTCCGAAGCCTCCAAACCAGCCTATCTTGGGCACGAGCCTGGAAAAAAATTCAAAAAAAATAGTAGAACCTTTGTATTTATCTTCTACGAGCCTGGAAAAAGTTGAGTTTTTTTGGTCATTAATATTCTGTTGTTTCGTGTCTAATGCCATAAATTTAGAAGTGAAATGTCGTATGAGAAAATAAATATAGGTTTGTGTCCTTTGAATTAAATATAAATAGGTTTAATTACCATTTATTCCATATTAAGAACCTTATTTGTAAGGGTAACCCATCTAGAAAAACAATGTTTGTATTATACTAAACTTGTCGTGGATAGAAATTAGAAAATGAGTTGTTAATTGGCTATATGACACGGTATATATAGCATTATTAATGGAGAATTAGGCTTCGAAGGTAAAAATAAAGCACCAGGGGAGAAAAGACGACCTTCATTTCAAAATTGGGTTGCAACATTGGTATTGTCCACGACTTTTTGAAAAAAATTAATTCATATAAATTCCCTAATTAAAATTGTCAATTTTCCGGATCTTCCAAACCAGTAGAACCTTTGTCTTTATATTCTCCTCCCACACACCCTTTCTTCACTTCCCCCATTGCTCACTTCTTTCATCCATAAAACATCCCTTTGTCTCTCTTTTTCTGATTTTTTGTAAACCCTTTTCTCCCTATAAACCCTTTTCTTCTCCTCCATTTTCATTTCCCTTCATTTAACTATTTGAAATTTGTCTCTATTTTCTAATTCTCTCTCTTTCTCTCTCTCACACACTCTCTATTGGACTGGTAAACCCTTTTTTTCTCCTCCATTTTCATTTAGTTTGACTCTTTGAAACTTGGTATTGAAAATGGATTGATTCTTCTAATTTTTGTTTCTCATTTCCTTTTCAAAAATATCTAATAAAAAGTTTGGGTTTTTTTTTGTCATTAATATTTTGATGTTTCATGTCTAATGACATAAATTTAGAAGTGAAATGCCTTCGGAGAAATAAAATATAGGCTTGTGTCCTTTGAATTAAATATATATATATATATGTTTAATTACCATTTATTCCACATTAAATACCTTATATGTAAGGGTAACCCATCTAGAAAAAACAATGTTTATATTATACTAAACTTGATGTGGATAGAAATTAGAAAATGAGTTACCTCGTTTTGATGCATATTAATTAGCTGACATTAATCTATTGTGTGTATTCCTTCTTGCTCTAGAATTTTATGGCTTCTTCTAGAGAAATGAATTTCAAATAATGGGAAACATATGCCGAAGGAGGCCCACTTATACGACAACCTATAGTACAAACTTCAAGAGGTAATAGTCTTTTCAATTTGAATATATTTCCACTTATATATTTTAATTTAATTAAGTATGCAATTATATAAAATTTTGTAGACTTTAATTTTAATCAAGCTTATGTATATTATTAACTAATATTTAGTGCTCTATTATTTTTTAGGTAATTGTCAATTTGCAAGCTTAACTCGTCACATCGAATAGGAGTTGAGATTAGCATATGCAAAACTCAGCCCAGTGGTTCCACTCCCAAATCAAAACTTGATGGATCAAGATAATACAAGACAATTATATAATTTTGAGCCAAGAGCAAACAACAGACTTTCTATACTCTTAAAATTTGCACAAAACCACGAAGTTCCCTTATGGATTGGCAAAAGATTTAAAGTAATACGCCATCCGTCCCACAATATTTGTCCACTTTCCTTTGTATGACATTAATTTACAAAGGAAAGTGGACAAACATTGTGGGACTGAGGGAGTAAGTCATAATGAAGCGACATTTAGTAGGATAGTGGATGATTATCATCTTTAATATGTTCCCCATTATAATCGTAGTATTGAATGGTTACAAAGTTAGTTGGTTGAGGGCGCGGTTTTGGATAAAGTATGTATTTTTAATAATTACACTAGAGAGAATGACAAAGTGTATGACATTAATTTATTGTGTGTATTCCTTCTTACTCTAGAATTTTATTATTTCTTCTAGAGAAATGAATTTTAAAGAATGGAAAACATATGTCGAAGGTGACCCACTTATACGACAGCCTATACTACAAACTCCAAGAGGTAATAGTCTTTTCAATTTGAATACATTTTCACTTATATAATTTAATTTAATTAAGTATGCAATTATATAAAATTTTGTAGACTTTAATTTTAATCAAGCTTATATATATTATTAACTAATATTTAGTGCTCTATTATTTCTTAGGTAATTGTCAATTTGCAAGCTTAACTCGTCACATCGAATACGAGTTGAGATTAGCATATGCAAAAGTCAGCCCAGTGGTTCCACTCCCAAATCAAAATTTGATGGATCAAGATAATACAAGACAATTATATAATCTTGAGCCAAGAGCAAACACCAGACTTTCTAAGCTCTTAAGATTTGCACAAAACCACAGAGTTCCCTTATGGATTGACAAAAGATTTAAAGTAATATTCCCTTCGTCCCACAATGTTTGTCCATTTTTCTTTTTATGACATTAATTTACAAAGGAAAGTGGACAAACATTGTAGGACGGAGGGAGTAAGTCATAATGAAGCTACATTTAGTAGGATAGTGGATGATTATCATCTTTAATATGTTCCCCATTACAATTGTAGTATTGAATGGTTACAATGTTGGTTGGTTGAGTGCGCGGTTTTGGGTAAAGTATGTATTTTTAATGATTACACTAGAGAAAATGACAAAGTGTATGCCATTAATTTATTGTGTGCATTCCTTCTTGCTCTAGAATTTTATGGCTTCTTCTAGAGAAATGAATTTCAAAAAATGGAAAACATATGTCGAAGGAGGCCCACTTATACGACAACCTATACTACAAACTCCAAGAGGTAATAGTCTTTTCAATTTGAATATATTTTCACTTATATAATTTAATCTAATTAAGTATGCAATTATATAAAATTTTGTAGACTTTAATTTTAATCAAGCTTATATATATTATTAACTAATATTTAGTTCTCTATTATTTTTTAGGTAATTGTCAATTTCAAGCTTAACTCATGACATCGAATACGAGTTGAGATTAGCATATGCAAAACTCAGCCCAGTGGTTCCACTCCCAAATCAAAACTTGATGGATCAAGATAATACAAGACAATTATATAATCTTAAGCCAGGAGCAAACAACAAACTTTCTATGCTCTTAAGATTTCCACTGAACCACGGAGTTCCCTTATGGATTGGCAAAAGATTTAAAGTAATACTTCTTTTGTCCCACAATGTTTGTCCACTTTCCTTTGTATATACAAAGGAAAGTGGACAAACATTGTAGGACGAAGGGAGTAAGTCATAATGAAGCTACATTTAGTAGGATAGTGGATGATTATCATCTTTAATATGTCCCCCATTACAATCGTAGTATTGAATGGTTACAAAGTTGGTTGGTTGAGGGCGCGGTTTTAGGTAAAGTATGTATTTTTATGAATTACATTAGAGAGAATGACAAAGTGAATATGGGTAAGGGTAGAATTAAGGGTACTCATAATGTTGTTATCACTGGATTGCGATATATAACTTTTGGGAGTGATGGGGGATATTGTTTTATTTATCAAGATTTCAGGGGTCCCGAGTATCAGGGTTTACTAGGCAAGGGAAGGAATTTAGCAAAAATATATATCTTACGAAAAATGTATAGGGTTGTTCTGCCATCCCCAAATGAACTGGCAACTGTGTAGTCATCTCCTTGAGCAGTAGGTAATGTGTTAATTATATGTAAATTATTTGATTTATTAATATTTAAATTAGTTAAAACTATAACTAAGCTAATCTAGTATTATATTTATTCTTAGGACCTGCTAGTTGAGGAGGAATAGAAAGTGAACTAATTTGACTGAAAGGAAGCTAATTTGACTGAAAGGACGCCAATTGGATCTTACTCTATTTTGTACCTACACCGAATTGTTTTTTTTTTGTTTTATTTTGATGCCTACATTTTCTATGGAACCTCAAGGGTAATCGTATTCACAGTATTTTGATGCCTACATTTCAAATCTGGGTTGCAACTTGTCTTCCCTCATGCTTTTTAAGGTTGATTTAAATTTCACCTCAATGGATCGCACAAGAGTTTCTTCGAGGGCGGAGCTTACACCGATACTAGTTTCAAACAAAGAGCCTCTCGAATCTCTAAATTAAGACATGTCTAGATCCGAGCTGCAATAGAACTTCAACGATCGTTACATCAAAAATTGTGTTTCATCTGTTCCTCTCGTGTCCCAAGTTAGGGTCCCCATGGTAAAAGATCCTTCCGGGAAAGAATTCTTGAAGCACACTTTAGAGACTGTCATGGGTTGGGTATGATTGTCTAATATCTTAGTTGACTACTGATGTGATGTGACTATGCTAACATCGTCACATCATGAGAAGGTAGAGTGTGCTTGTCATGTTAGAATGTCACTACTTGTGTGGTGCATTGCTTGGTTTGTAAGGGCATTTTATTAACATTTGGAAACCTTGGGATAGTTGGTAGAAAATGCTTTGTGTTGTCTTAATTTTGGTTTTGCCCTTGTCTTGTTTAAGGCCTGGGAGGCGTCTTTACCTAGTTAGAAAAAGATTGAAGAAGAAATTCCAACTTCTTGTCTCATCCTAGAACACGAAATTTTAGCTTTCATTTTGAATCAAAATCAAATTTTGGTACCTTGGATTGTGAGTGATATCAATCCCAAATTCGAAGGTTTGATCGTGGTGCGTTATATCCTTGATTAATCGTTCCAGTTCGTGTTTCGAAGGTGAGTTACATCCTTCTTCACATGTCCATATCCCCCTCTCAATCTCGTTCATATAATCATCCATTTCTCTCCTCAAATTGTCCATCAAAATTCTCCTTGTATCCATTTATAAGAAGTCCAAGGCACCACCAACAAGAAGCCAATTTGACTTGAATCATCCTTGCACTAATTTGAATACATCAATCCTCATTAAGTGGTATCAGTTCCACACAAGGTATTCACCTTAGATCTTGATCTTATAGATTTGAAATATAACAGGTTGTAAGAGCTTTAGATGCTACCCTTACTCTCCTTTTGCTGATTTTGTGGTTGAAACCCTAGTGTGTTGTGTTGTCCTTGTTTTGTGTTGTGTTGTCCTTTTTCTTTGCGTGTGGTTATTGCCTTGATTCAGTCAAGAACTCACGTTTAAAGGAAGGGGACGACCACTCCAAAGTTTGCTCCTTCAAGTTACAAAAACAGAAGGCCAAATCCACACTAAAGCAACACCCTTTCAATTTTGGCTTATTGATTTCTTGCTTTTTAATTGCATGTGTTCAAAACTGTGTCATTAACCTTAATTCAAGCCGAGCCTTGACCTTAATTTGTCACACTCTTTTTCTTACAAGCTTGGATAAGTAGCGCAGTAAAATACGAGAACGATACGAAGGTTGAAAACGTCAAATTAAATGTGAATATGAATGCTTGTGTTCGGTTGTTGTTGAAAAGTTTGTTTGTTTAATTAGAAAAACAAGTGTGTCTTACAAAAAATAATTCAAACTTGGAAAGAAAAAGAAGTAGGGCTCAGAAAAACTCGAATCTAATGAAAGTACGTGGATAAGTGTTCAAACTTAGGAAAATTCAGATCCCACGAGAAAGAGAATCCGAGCTAGACATGAGTCAAAATAATAAATTTTGCAATTCATACTTGGTAGTTAGTAGCTTCTTACTTTGTCGAAGTCTTAGATGAATTAGTTTGCTTGAGTTGTGCTTGTTGATGATTGTATCCTAGCCTACCTTTTTGCCTTACCGAGACCTAGTTGATTTGGTTTCATTTCTAGGTCATTTTGGGTGAATCATGTGTTTGGAAATATCACTTCTTTGTGTTGGATTTTATTTGTTTGGTTAGTGTATGAAGGATGATAGAAATAGGTAACAACGACACGGTTCCGATTGACCATCCATTGGAAACTACGTTGCCTTTAGTAGAGGCCATGTTGTAGTCCATTCAATAATCCATTCAATCACTTCAGTCCATGAAATCACGATTCGAGGTTTTGGAAGTTCGAATGCAAAGTTTGGAAGAGAGATCTCAACCGAATGTGAGTCAAGCACCAAGCGTCGATCGAGTTAGTTTCGTTGTATTTGGAGGGGTGCATGTAGTTCTGTCCCACGTTGTGAGTCGTGCCTTCCATCCGGAAAAGGGCTCAGCGTCCAATGTTCCTCACGTCCATTAAATGCCAATTGAAGAGAAGCTTGAACCAAAGGGAAATGGGGTCAAATTTGTGGAACCAACTCCTCCTAATATTGGGCTTCACCATACCATTATCCCTAGCTCCATAAATTCTATGGCTACTCCTTGGTTGGATGCATTTCCTATGGTTCCTTCATACTTGCCTTTCCTACTCCATGAGGAGGAGGATGCCATTACTTTCATTCCAAGTAATTTTATGGATAAGGAAAAAATGAGGAAGCACATGAGTCGAGAGGTGAGGAAGGGAAAGAAGATGGCTATTGGGAGTAGCGTGGACACTTCCAAACAAATTCTCTTAGCCAAGCCTAAGGAAGTGTCCACGCCATCAAGCGGAGTAATGTTTGTTTCTTACTTCTCTTTCAAGAGTCTTTATTTTCTTCTCAAGATTTGGATGATTTACCCTCACTTATTTCTCGATTTTTGTAGGAATATGATGACAATGAGTTGTAGGATCATGGTTCAAAGATGAACCCTTTTCAAGGGAGGGAGGATGATGTGACTATGCTAACGTTGTCACTTCATGAGTAGGTGGGCAATGCTTGTCATGTTAGAAGGCCACAACTTGTGTGGTACATTGCCTTGTTTGTAAGGGAGTTTTAACATTTGGAAACCTTGGGATAGTTGTCTTAATTTTGGTTTTGCCCTTCTATTTTTATAAGGCCTAGGAGGCGTCTTTGCCTAGTTAGACAAAGATTGAAGAACAAATTTAACCTCTTGTCTCCTCCTCGAACATGAAATTTCAGCTTTCATTTTGAATCAAAATCAGATTTTGGTTCTTGGATTGTGAGTGATATCAATCCCAAATTTGAAGGTTTAATCGTGGTGTGTTATGTCCTCAATTGATCATTCAAGTTCGTGTTTTGAAGGTGAGTTAAATTCTTCTTCACACATCCATACCTGATGAAGTATTTTTCAGTCGTTTTACCTATCAAAGAATCCTAACTTAACCAATCTGAGTAGAATGGTAAGCAAGGGTCGATCCCACAGAGACTCGTGTATTAATGTTTGATGTCTCTCTATTTGGTGGTGTTTTCATATGTGATTTCCTTTGTAAATATGTTTCTTTTTCCCCTTTTCTTGTGCGTTTTGTTCCTTTTTAGCTTAGTTCCCGTATTTCTATGAGATTCGGAGACTACGCACCTTTTATGTGTTTTGTAGGTAATTTGGCATGAATCAAGGATGGATTTGAAGGAGGGTCGAGACATGGAGCAAAGGCCGAGTTAAAGCGGGAAAGAGAGAAGCAAGCCATGAAGAAGAACAAGAGAAGCCAACTAAGAAGAAGGTGGAACGAGGTCAGGACCGAGATGCAACAACGTCGGGCCCGACTTTGAAGTTTCCAACCTCGGACCGAGTTGCACAGTACCTCGGGCCCGAGGTTCCTCCGTGTCGGGCCGAGTCGGTCACCGGACTACTTGGGCTCCAAGGCACGAATTTGTGAACTTCCACTTTTGCCCCTCATTTAATCCATAAAAGGCCCTCTTGTCTTCTAAGAAGGGGTTCGTTCCCTCACACACAAAAAAAGGGGGGTTCCAAGGGAGCCAAGAGGATACTTGGAGAGCAAGGAGGAAGGAGAAGAGGAGGAAGAGAGAGAGAATCGGCCAAGGAGGAGGAAGACTTGAGAGGTTTTGTTGATTGTTTAGCTTTGATTTGCTTTGATCTTGTGGATTTGAAAACCCTTGAATTGAATTTGTGGATTGCTTTGGATTTGAATGGACCCTTGCTTTGTTTTGAGATTGATTATGATGATTGCTTTCTCTTTTGATTTGATTGCTTTCTTTGCTTGTCACATGGAGTAGATCTCCTTGATCTTGGGTTATGGGGGAAAACCCTAGCTAGGTTTAGGCTAGAAACCCCAATTCCATAGCCTTGAGTGTTTGATCTAAGGAACCCACTCTACATCGAGCTACAATTCCTTGCGAAAGTCGGGAATCAAGGCTTGAGATTGGCAAAGTAGCGAAAGTGAACATGTGTCAATCTCAAGACCTTGCTTCGAAGGGGATTTCCCCATGGATCGAGGTGTAGATGTGGTTGGAACGAGGGCGAAAGCACTCGATCCTAGTCCGATCATCACTCATTGCCTGAATTGGGGTGGAAAAGCCTTAATCTACTAGGGAAGGAACCCAAAAGCCCAAGATCTACTTTTAAAATCTTTGAGTTCGACATCCCCAGCTACCTCGGGCCCGAATTACCCAGTGTCGGTCCCGACTTCCTCTTGTCGCCAACCTCGGGCCCGACGTGACCTCAGTGTCGGTCCCGACTGTTTTCTTTATTTTCCTTTGTTTTACGCTCTCCTTTCTAGCTTCCTAGTATCTAGGCACATCGATCGAGTAGACTTCACGAGTGTTCGACACCCACCACGTACTACAACGGGGTCGGGTTATAATTTGTATCTCTTGACCCTCGCACATCGTGAGAGGCGATCAAAAGAATGGCGCCGTTGCCGGGGAAGTCTAAGTGCATTGAGTGCCAATTTGGTTAGTTTTTTTGTGTTTTGGTAGTTATTTGGGTGAGGGAATAGCCCAAACCCTTTGTTTGTTTTTGATTTGTTTTGGTTTGTGTTTTTGTTTCATAGGTGTATGCTAGCTCGTTCCTCCCGAGGAACACTTGAGCTTGAGTTTGTGAGTGATCCGGAAAGTATTCTCAAGGAAGCCCGAAGAAGGAAAAGGATGGAGAATCAAGCTCTCCATGTTAATGAGGAGTTGGCTCAACTTAGGGCCGAAATGGCTAGATTGCAACTTGAGAGGGACAATTAAGAGGAGGTGGCAAGAAGAGAACGGGAGCAACGGATGAGAGCCGAGGCTCAACTCAACGCTCTACCCCGGAATGCACGCCAATACATGCATCCGGAGTTGAGGGTCCCCGAGCCGGCTATTGTGCTTCCCGAGGTTGCCAAGAATTTTGAGATCAAGACGCAATTCATCTCCCTCATCAAGCGTGATCAATTCGAGGGCCGTCCACATGAGTGTCCCATAGAGCACGTCAAACGCTTTGTGGACATGTGTGAGACGATCTCTACCGACGAGGAGACATTGGAGTATGTGCTTCTAAAGGCGTTCAAATGGTCACTTGGGGGAAAGGCCACACATTGGCTTGAGAGCCAAGCTCCTAGGTCAATCACAACTTGGAAGACACTCTATGATGCTTTCTTGATGAAGTTCTTCCCTCCCTCAAAGACAACCGAGCTAAGAAGGAAGATTGCAAGCTTTCAACAAGGTCCGAATGAGCCTCTCTTCGAAGCATGGGACCGTTTCAAGGAGATGTTGCGCCAATGTCCTACTCATGGCCAACAACCATATGTGCTTCAAGACATCTTTTTCCAAGGCATCAATCCGGTAACGAAGGACAAGCTCAATCTCCACACCGATTGTGGGTTCATAGACTTGACACCGGATCAAGCTTGGGAGCTACTTGACAAGCTATCCGATTATGAGGCCATGTATGGGGTGAGTCAAGCTAGCAAGGAGGTGAAAGTTCAAGGTGAAGGTGCAAGGAAGTTATATGATCCAAAGGGAGAAGACATTGATAGAGATGTGAAGCTCCAATTCCTTGAAGGTGAAGTGAGCAAGCTCAAGAGGCAAGTCCACTACTACAAGCAAAATGCTAGAGCTTGTGAGGAGTGTGGATCCTTTGCACATGCTACACAAGTTTGTCCGAATGAGAGCCAAGTGCGCTTGGCCGAGCGAATTGAGGAGGCAAACTATGTTCGTGGAAATTTTGGTGGAAGAGGCAACTTCAACAATGGTGGCAATGGCCGGTGGATCAACGGTCAAGCTCAAGGTTACAACAACAATTTCAACCAAAACGAGCCAAGGGCGCCACCACCACCATATAGACCACCGGGATTCAATGAGTTACAAACATTTGCTCAAGAGATGAGAGATGGGTTCAAGGAGATGAGGACCCAATTCAATGAGTTTGGTGCATGGAGGAGGCAAGTCGACAATCAATTTGCCCAAATTGCGACTCAAGCCCCGAGAGAGAATGGGAGACTTCCGGGCCGACCCGAGGAGAATCCTCGAGCTCAAAACAATCAAAATGAAGTCCGGGCAATTGGATTGAGAAGTGGCCGAAACCTACCCGAGCCACACGTGCCTAAGAAGAATGAAGAGAGTCGGACCAACTTACCCAGCAAGTCGGGTCCGACGTTCCCCGAAGTCGACCCAGCAAGAAGATCGACTCCTTCACCCCGGACCGAGGTCGAGAGCAACTCGGGACCGACGTACACAGACCTCGATCCAACCCCTCTGTCCAGGACCGAGATTCACAACATCGGGCCCGACATGGTGCCCAAGTCGGTCCATTCAGAAAATGTTGAAATTGAAGTAGGGAAGTCCAAAGAGGTTGATCCGAGCAAGATTCAAGGTGCAACAATTCTCCCATATCCCTCGAAGAAGCCGAAAGATGATGTTGAGAACAAGTTCAAGAGGTTTCTCAAACTCTTGCAAGGCTTGAACATCTCCATCCCGTTCACCGACGCATTGAGTGAGATGCCATCTTATGCCAAGTTTTTAAGGGAGATTTTGAGCAAGAAGAGGTCCATAGTGGAAATGCAAGATGAAGTCAAGACCTTGGAGTTACCACAAAAGCTAGGAGATCCCGGTCGTTTTGCTATAACCATTGGTGTGGGGTCTCAAAATTTCCAAGCTTTATGTGACCTTGGGGCAAGTGTTTCGGTGATGCCCGCTAGCATTTGGCGAAGAGCAAATTTGGGTGAAATGGAGCCGGCCGATATGTCCCTAACCATGGCCGACGGTTCCATCATCAAGGCCAAAGGAATATTGGATGACGTTCCGGTGAGGGTTGGAAAGTACTTTGTCCCCGATGATTTCGTGATCTTGGACATGCATGAGGATCCCTTGGTTCCAATAATCTTAGGGAGACCATTCTTAGCTACGGCGGGGGCAAGGTTCGATGTCAAGAACGGGAAGGTCTCCTTTGAGATTGGGGAAGAGAAGGTAGATTTCCACTTCAACAAAGCTTTGAATGAGCCGGACGCCTTGGCCATTCTTAAGCTTGAAGAGAGTGCCAAGAGAGAACATGAAGAAGTGGAAGTTGCTAGGGAGGTTGTTGCTTTAGGGGGTGATGAGAGCTTCAATGAACAAACACAAGTGAGGGAGTTGTTGGAGCAACTTAGGGATCATGATGAGTCAAGGAACAATGCTAGCTCAAGAGGAGATGAAAAGTATCCTTACTCATATCTTTTTAATGTTGGTGAAGATCACAATTCTTCCCAAAATTTTGATTCCTATATTTGCTTGAGTGATTTGGATGATGACCTAGGAGACTCCTATATATGCCTTAGTGATTTAAAAGGTGAATTAGTAGAATCTCCTAGGAATACTTTGGATGACTATGGTGTAGGGCAAGGAAAACATGATAGAACAAGCAAGGAGGAGAAGTCTCATCCGTTGGAGGAGTATGATGAGATAGGCCCGAGATCGGAGAGCCATGCTTATGTGGACCATCGTTGGTGGTTTTATGGGTATGAAGGCAATGGGAATGAGCATAACAATGGCGAGCAATTCACCGTGTTTCACCCGCCATAAGGTTGAGGTTAGGAAGTCAAGCTAGTGACTCTAAACGAGCGCTTCTCGGGAGGCAACCCGAGCTAGTAGCTTTCTTTTCGTAATTTTAGTTTGATTTTCTTAGTTTAGCTTAGCTTTTCTCTAACCAATCCTTATCTAGTGTTTTGTGGATTTATGGTGTTGTGCATCCTCCAAAGTTGTGTAGGATTTGAGGGGAAATATTTAAATGGAAATATGGGAAAGAAGTTGCATGAGGATGGAGTAAAAATTGATAACCCGAATACTCCCACATCGAGCCCAGGTAAGTCGGGCCCGACATAGGGACGTCGGTCCAACTTGATCCGACTAGTTGGAATGCCAATTTTGCCCTTGACCTAATTTGTCCCTTTCCCCCATTAAATACCAACCCCCACCTACCTATCATCTTCATCATCAACTACCATTCCCAAAATACAACCCCTCTCCCTCAAAAACTCTCAAACTCGGCCGCCCCTACCCTCACCATACTCGATCCACATCCATCCCCACTTCATCTCGTTCCAACCACAAAAAGGCCTCCCAAACCCGAATCCAAGTAGAAATCTCGAGTTCAATATAGTCCTTCGTCCCCCATCTAGATCTAGATCTAGGAAATTTGAGTTCTAAGTTGCTTATTTGTTCAAAAGTTCAATTACTCTTCGAATCCGGTATGTGTTACTCGATCTCTACTTATCTCTTTGAAAATTTTGTGCTTTCATTGCATAGATTGAGTAATGCCATGTTTGATTGAGAGCTTGAGCTTTAGCATCAATGGTGGTTTTGCATGATTTGTGAAATTGAGCTTTAAAGTTGTTTATGCATGCTTAGATCCATTTAGAACTTCGATTAGGGATGTTTGATGGTTGAATTTGAAATTTAAGTGCATGATAGAGTGATTTGGGTTGATTTGAGGTTAGTAGTCGAAGCATGAACTAGGTCGAGATCGACGTGCCCAGGAGCGTCGAGCCCGAGTTGTGGAAGTCGGTCCAACAAGTCGGACCGAGGTTGAGAAAGTCGGGCCCGACATGGGTTGAAAGTCGATCCTAGTTGTTTTTGCTATCTTCTTGTGATATCATGTGGATTCATGTGTTTAATTGTTGGCTATAGTCTAATCATGATGTAGAATGATCATTTGCTTAGCTATTGTTAGAAGATGTCCATGATGATTTATGTTGAATTGAGATGCATGTGAGTTTAGAGACTAAGTATGGGGTTCCCTTTGTGTTGGGATGTTGTTGTGTGTTGATGAATGCTTTTTTTGGGTTGTATGGAGTTTATCTTGGATCCTTTTGTTTGGATGTGTGTAGGTACAATGGAGACAAGAGCTTCATCCTCTCATATGGAAAGGCCAAGGAAGAAGTCCAAGAAGACGAGGAAAGAGCCGAAGTTGGATGATGTCTATTTGGAGGATGATGAGCAAGTGGAGAATTATGAAAGATATATGGCGCTTGAGCACCACACGAGGTGGCTTGATTGGGAAGCCATGAGGAAGATGGACATGGACCAAGCCCTACCAAGATGCTACTCCCACATCGGTCTTAATGGAATGCTAAGGTGGAACAACACTCACTACCCCGCCCTCACTTCGGAATTTATGGCCACATTCGAGTGCACTTATGATAATGTGGAGGATGAAGAAGGGGCGATCACTTTCCGATTGGGCAACGAGGACCACAATCTCACTCTTAGGGATTTGGCTACCTACTTCGGGTTCCCATGTCCAAGAGAAGAGGCCGACGTTAACAATGAGAAGGTGAACCAAGTATGGCGTCATGTGGCCGGGAAGAGTGAGATGGAAAAGGGCGCCTCCACAACCAAGATTACTAGCCCTCTTTTTCGGGTCATGGTGCGAGTCTTGGGGTGTGCAATCTATGCTCGTCATGAGTTGAGCAAGCCGATGAAGGAGGAGATCATGTTGCTCCATGAGATGCTCTTCAACACCGAGAAGCCCATGAACCTTGCATGGGAGTGGGTCAAGATGGTGCGGGACTTCCAAAGTTCCTCTTGGATCTACTTCGGCGGGATGATAGCAAGGCTCGCCATGCGTCTAGGAGTTGATCTTGACAAGTATTCCCCGGCCCCGAATGGTGTTGAGTTCATGAACATGAAGTATTTCAAGAAAGCCAACATCATCAAGGAGAAGCTCTACATGATTTCCTTGGCCCCTCATTCAAACTATGATGGTGTGTCGATCCGGTTAGTGCACAACCTCTATGATCTTTCTCGGTATCAAAATTGGTACCAAGTGTGGGCCGGCAAGCCACACTCATTTGGCGACCCACAAGGTGCAAGAGAAGGGCGGCGACAACAATCTCAACACATTCGGTTTACCTCTCCTCCATCTACACCGAATTCCGACCAAGACAACTTCGTGTTTGCACCTCGTGGGGAGGACATGGATGTCGATCAAGGGCAAAGTGAAGAAGATGAGCGCTTCCAAGGTTTGATGGCCAACCTCCGAGCCACGCACCAAGCTCCAACACTAGAGGACCGAGGTACACCCCAAGTCGGGCCCGACTTTCCCCAACGTCGGTCCAGTTCATTCCATGGTGGTGAGGTCCCGAGGCATTATGAACGTGGAGAAGGGAGCGGTGCAAGGCGAGAGCAATTCCAAGGTGGCGGTTATGAAGGCTATGCCCAATGGTACGGTCCGGGAATGGTGTTTCCCGAGCAACAACAACCGGTGGACATGTCCTTCTTAGCCAACCAAATGGCTCATCTCCAACTTCAACAAGAAAATGTTCTCCAAGAGGTCCATCATGTGAATCTCCAACAACAACAAATGTATCAACAACAACAACAAATGCTTCAACAACAAAGTTCTTTCCAAGCTAGCCAACAAGAGATGAACCGGGCCCTCGGCTACACTAGGCGAGAGGTAGAGGAGCTTAGAGAGGTGGAAGACCAAAGGTGGCGAGTCCAAGATAGCTACAATACGTGGATGAGCGGGAACTTCCCTTCCCGTGAGGACCAATGGACACGCCCGGAGCCTCAACTCCAACCACCACCACAAGACTTCTACCAAGAGCAAGTGTACGAGAGGGAGCGGCAAGCAAGGCTCCAAAGAGGACGTAGACGTGACAACCCCTTCGAGTGATCCCATACATGCCATTGAAGAATAAGAAATTGTGAGCTTTTCATACTCTTCTCTCTTGCTTTTAAGTTTTGATTTCCTTGTTTGATGGGGACATCAAAAATTTTAAGTATGGGGTGGGGGTAAGTGTGTTCATGATTTCACTTGTTTATGTTTGTTTATTATTTTGAGGATATTTAGTTAGTGTTTCTAGTTTGTGTTTGGAATGTTTGAGTCTTTGGTTTTAGAGAATTTTTTTTTGCAAAAAAAATCCATAAAAAATTGAAAATTTGTGTTAAAAACAACAAAAAGATTTTGTGTTTTGTAGGTTTTGGACTAGAAATTCCCATCTTAGATTGCCAAAATAAAAGCTAATGATGATGTGAGCATGTAAATTCCTTTGCATATTTTTAGATAGTTTAGCCTCTTAAATGATGTTGCTTTTGATGTGATCATGATATCTTGCTTGTTTTATTGAACATGTGAGTTCTAGGATGAGTTCTTATGCAACTAAGTATGAGTGACCCTTGTGAGATTGATTTTTGGCCATTTTAGGGATGCTTGTTCATATTTGCATATCCCTCATTTTTCTTGTGTGATTAGCTCATTCATGCTTAGTAAAACTTGCTATTGCGGTGTTTATCTATTTTCCAAGACCGTCATGAGAATTGTCCTAGCATGGTCACATTGATTTTGAACTTTATTCTTCTAGTCACATAAATGTTCCATATCCTACCATGAAGTTAATCCTTTGTTTGTAGCCCCGTTCTAGCCTAAGCCTTTGTTTCAAACTCCTCAAAAATATTATTCCTAGCCTTATATGACTTGACCCTTATGGGATTGGACTTTAGAAGAGAGGTTTGGATTGTATTTGAAGAGTTGAGATTCTCTTGGGTTTAAGGGCAAAGAATGGTGTTATGAATCATGTGAGTAGTGCATCTTTGTTGTACAAAAATGAAAAAAAGAAAGAAAAGAAAGAAAGAAAATGTTGGAAATGTAAGGTGGAATAAAGCAAAGAGCTTAAGTGAAGAAAATGGTCCGACCGAGTTACAAGCAACATCGGGCCCGATGTCATAAGAAAGTCGGTCCAAATGTAGAAAGTGTTGAAAATCCAACAAAAAGCATAAGAGCAAAGATGAAGTGGAATGATAAGTGAAATTTCGGGTTGGAAGGAAAATGTTAAGTCTTTTTGGTGAGTGTGAAAGTAATTGTGGGATTTGGTGAAATTGGTGAGAGTTTAGTTTGTTCAATCCCTATTATAAGCACCACAAGACCAAATAATTCCCACCTTGAGAAATACCAAAAGCCCCATTACAACCCGGCCGAATGGAACCTCTTTGAGGACCTCCATTGAGCCAAGTTCGAAATTCTTTGTGTACTTTGCATTAGGCATCTCTAGGTGGAGGAATTGGTGATATTAGCTTCAATAGTAAAGTCCTTACTTGCATGATTTTTGAGCTTGAGTGTTCTTTGCTAAACCCAAACACATGATGAGTGATACACATTCACATATCCCTAAAGTGAGGCTTAGTTGCATTGACTTTATTCCTTGGAACACTTAATCACGTGTGATGATGTAATCTTGCTTGAATATCGATCACTTGTGCTTAAAACGTGTTTTCATACGAGGCTTTACTTGAAGATTATGTTTCGGTCTTGCTTACATTGTTATTGCTTGAGGACAAGCAAGTTTAAGTATGGGGTATTTTGATGTCTCTCTATTTGGTGGTGTTTTCATATGTGATTTCCTTTGTAAATATGTTTCTTTTTCCCCTTTTCTTATGCGTTTTGTTCCTTTTTAGCTTAGTTCCCGTATTTCTATGAGATTCAGAGACTACGCACCTTTTATGTGTTTTGTAGGTAATTTGGCATGAATCAAGGATGGATTTGAAGGAGGGTCGAGACATGGAGCAAAGGCCGAGTTAAAGCGGGAAAGAGAGAAGCAAGCCATGAAGAAGAACAAGAGAAGCCAACTAAGAAGAAGGTGGAACGAGGTCAGGACCGAGATGCAACAACGTCGGGCCCGACTTTGAAGTTTCCAACCTCGGACCGAGTTGCACAGTACCTCGGGCCCGAGGTTCCTCCGTGTCGGGCCGAGTCGGTCACCGGACTACTTGGGCTCCAAGGCACGAATTTGTGAACTTCCACTTTTGCCCCTCATTTAATCCATAAAAGGCCCTCTTGTCTTCTAAGAAGGGGTTCGTTCCCTCACACACAAAAAAAGGGGGGTTCCAAGGGAGCCAAGAGGATACTTGGAGAGCAAGGAGGAAGGAGAAGAGGAGGAAGAGAGAGAGAATCGGCCAAGGAGGAGGAAGACTTGAGAGGTTTTGTTGATTGTTTAGCTTTGATTTGCTTTGATCTTGTGGATTTGAAAACCCTTGAATTGAATTTGTGGATTGCTTTGGATTTGAATGGACCCTTGCTTTGTTTTGAGATTGATTATGATGATTTCTTTCTCTTTTGATTTGATTGCTTTCTTTGCTTGTCACATGGAGTAGATCTCCTTGATCTTGGGTTATGGGGGAAAACCCTAGCTAGGTTTAGGCTAGAAACCCCAATTCCATAGCCTTGAGTGTTTGATCTAAGGAACCCACTCTACATCGAGCTACAATTCCTTGCGAAAGTCGGGAATCAAGGCTTGAGATTGGCAAAGTAGCGAAAGTGAACATGTGTCAATCTCAAGACCTTGCTTCGAAGGGGATTTCCCCATGGATCGAGGTGTAGATGTGGTTGGAACGAGGGCGAAAGCACTCGATCCTAGTCCGATCATCACTCATTGCCTGAATTGGGGTGGAAAAGCCTTAATCTACTAGGGAAGGAACCCAAAAGCCCAAGATCAACTTTTAAAATCTTTGAGTTCGACATCCCCAGCTACCTCGGGCCCGAATTACCCAGTGTCGGTCCCGACTTCCTCTTGTCGCCAACCTCGGGCCCGACGTGACCTCAGTGTCGGTCCCGACTGTTTTCTTTATTTTCCTTTGTTTTACGCTCTCCTTTCTAGCTTCCTAGTATCTAGGCACATCGATCGAGTAGACTTCACGAGTGTTCGACACCCACCACGTACTACAACGGGGTCGGGTTATAATTTGTATCTCTTGACCCTCGCACATCGTGAGAGGCGATCAATGTTATTACTTATGTGCCAAGTAACTAAAGGGGGGTTTCAGAATGATTATCTAAACTAATATGCAAGAATAAAACTAACTATGAATGCAAAATATGATTTTAATATATGAGAGACAAACGTGTTCAACTAGTTAGATCCATCATGATATTGGTTCATTGATCATCGATTCTCTTGATTCTCTTCTCACTTGAATAATCTATTGTGGATAGTGATCCTACTAAGGATTAAAACCCGAACTTCATATATAGTTGATAGAACAACTAGTCTAGCAACCCTAATTATTTAACAACCTAGAAGACCTTCTAGATTCATCTGTCTCATCATCTCCATCATCTGGTTATACTGAGCATCAGAGTAATGTACACCTCCAGCAGGTCGAGACGGATCAAACTGCCTCTACTGATCCTCCTCCTCAGACTCATCATCCTCATCAGTGTCAGCATCTTCAGCAGATTCTTCCTCTTCTTCTTCCTCTTCTTCAGCCATGGTGAAATCTTCATCCATCTCCTCTTCATCAGAATCCACCACAATAGGAACTGAAACCGCCTTTTTACCCCTAACCGGGCCCTTAACGGTAGCCACATCCAAATCTCCAGCCTGAACCTTGATGAACCAGTTAGCTGGACTATCCCCAATCTGCACTCGATGTCCATCAGGAAGCTTCATTGCTCTCCCAGAATCACCAATCGCCCAGAAGTACGAGTTTCTGTACTTGTAGAGAGCACCCATTTTCTTCAACATGATGAAGTCAATAGGTGAAGGCGGAATATCAACATGTAACCTGCTAAGATCGATACCAAAATGCTTGGCTAGGAAAGTCACAATCTCGCCAATACAAATGGCTCCACTGCCTTTTTTCCCAACATGAGCCATGTGGTGCATCAGCATAGCACCCAAGTTCAACGACTTCCTCTTCAAGCTAGCAGCTAATACAGTGACGTCTTTCTTGGGACAATTGTTTCCCCCATCACCTCTCCCATTCAGAGTACTAGCAATAAACCGCTGGAAAACCTTAATAGAAGGATGAGTGATGGGAGAGGCCTTTTCTCTAGACGGATTGTACTGAGATCTCCCTGTGATGGCTTTCCAGAAGTGTCTGTCAGCCCATGTAGCACCTGCCTCTGTAAGCACCAAATCTCTACTGATAGGAAAATTACAGAACCCAAACACTCGGTTGACCTCTTTCAAGGTCATCTTCCTTCTAACTCCCCCTAGCCAAAACTTTATCTCCCCTTCTCCTTTAAAATTGGTGGACAAGGTGCTCAGAAACTCCAAAGTTAACCCCTTAAAGGTCGGTTCACACAGCTTTAAGAACTCACGCATATGCAGATACGCTCCTATTTCATTCAACAGATGAGCTATCCCAATCTGGTTCATGAGATCCCAGTCAATGAATCGAGTTGCTTTCCATTCTCTATCCTTTAGAAGCTCAAACCTAATCACATGACTGTCCTTGGTCAAAGTGATCCCAAAAGTCTCTTGGGTGACCTCCCCCACCACAGCAGGGGGAGCTAAAGCGGCTCGGGATGATGAAGATCCATCAGTTCGGCCTCTCTTGTTACCATGATATCAGAATATCAAGTAAACCTGCACAAACACCACACAACCAACAAGCAAGCGCAATTCCGTTGTCCCGGCAAGGACAACCACAACAATATTTCACAGATAATCACTCAAACGCTCTCTTCCCCCACTACCTAGAACAAATTAATCAAAATTTAATCAAATTCTAATTAATTTCTAGGTAATTTTCGGATTTGCATGCAAAGTTCAAATAAAACACGAATCTAGCCTAGAATCATGCAATAAACAAACTTTTGTAAAGGTCTTAAGCCTAAATCCGAGCCTAAAGGGGTCAAATTCGTTTTTTTTCTAATCAAACCTAGATCTAGATTTAATTCGACTAAAACCGAATTTTAAGAGGAGATTGTGAAAAACTTACTTGAATTCCGCTTGAATGTGAGTTCCTTGCTTGAATTTGCTTGAAAATCCGCTTTGAAAGTGCTTGATTGGAGCTTGGAGTGATGGCTTCAATGGAGGTTTGGGGTGAGGAAGGAGAAGGAGGCTGCACGAGTGGGGGTGTAAAAATAGGGCTTCGGGCTTTTATTAAAATAGTCTCCCAAAAAATTGCCGAAAGCGCGGGATCGCACAGGAATGCGCGGCCGCGCATTTGCGATCCCGCGCAATATGCCCCCAGTCGAGATTGCGCGGCATTGGGGCTTGGATTGCGCGGCCGCGCTTTTTCTTGCCCAAGCCGCGCTTTCTCCTCTGGGCTTGCATTGCTCGGGATCGATCCCGAGCTTTGCAGGCTGGAGTTATTTTAGCCCCTGTTATTCTATAATTGCCCGAGTTATCTGAAATTTTTGAGGATTATTTCTATCTAAACTAACTAATAAAAACAAAAACTGTAAAACAGAAAGCAAAAATCAAAGCAAATCTATCCTAAAACATGGGTTGCCTCCCAAGAAGCGCTTGTTTAACGTCTTTAGCTAGACGTAAAAGGATATCAAGAAGGATACGGGCTATGGAATTCGATCTCCTTCCCATCGAATCCCATCTTCAGTGTGCCTTGCGGTATGTCAATTCTTGTATTTGCAGTCTTCAAGAATGGTCGTCCTAGCAACATAGACATCTTTCCAGCTCCCTATCCCATGTCCATCACTAGAAAATCAGCCGGAAATTGTAGGGAATCCACTGTAACCCATATATCTTCAAGTTTTCCTTTGGGCCTTACAGTGGAATGATCAACCAACTCCACTATGGTTCGGGTCTCTTTCAATGGTCCCATACCGAGTTTCTCATATAAGGATGAAGAAATCACATTGACAGATGCACCTAAATCAATTAAAGCTTCATTCACCTTGGTGCTTCCAATCATGCAAGGAATGGTGAACATGCCAGGGTCACTGCACTTCTCAGGCAAACGCTTCTGAAACACAGCAGACACATGTTCTTTCTCTTTAACTTGCTTCTGACATTTCTCCTTCTGTCCCCTTTTTAGAGTGCACAGCTCCTTCAAAAACTTAGCATACTGAGGTACACTCTTGATCAGATTCAGCAATGGGACATTAACTCTGCATGTACTGAAGACCTCGAACAGCTCTTTATCATTCTTCAATTTCCGGGTTTCTTTCAAGGCTTCCGGGAATGGTGGAACAGGTACATAAGCTTTCAGAAGAGGTGCAGACGAATCTTCCAACTCGCCCAGAATGCGCGGCTTCGCATCCAAATGCGCGGCCGCACTTTTCTCGTCAATCCCGCGCAATCCCAACTGGGACTGTATTGCGCGGGATGCACATTGCTCGGCCGCGCTTTTAGCAGCCAAGCCGAGCAATCGGTCTTCGTTCTGTTCCTCAGTTTCTGTAACCTTGCTCAGCTGATATACTTGTCCCGCCTCAGAACCACCATAAATGGAGATAAAATTGACATTTGCCCTCGGGTTAAGTTCTGTCTGAGATGGTAGCTTACTTGAATCTCTAGCTTCCAGTTTACTCACTGCCTCAGCAATCTGACTGACTTGGTTCTCTAAATTCTTTATACTAGACTTGGTTTCCTGTTGAAGCTGAGTTAGAGAACCATGCATTATAGAAACTGATTGAGTCAACTGTCGGACCATCTCCTCTGTGGACATAGTATTCTGATTCATTCCCTGATGAGGTTGGAAAGGCGGTCTGTACTGAGCTTGGCCACCTTGATGGTTGAACTGCTGGTTGTTGGAATTTCCATACCTCAGATTAGGATGATCCCTCTAGCCTGGATTGTAGGTGTTGGAGAAGGGGTCATACCTCGGCCTAGGTGGTCCATATCCTCCCACTGCATTCACCTCAGCATTCTGATCTTGAAGTGTAGGGTAGGAATCAGTGGGATGCATGTTATCAAAGCAAATTTCACAGGACTTCACCTGTTGTCTACCACCTTGCTGCAACAGCTGCTTCATCATCATTTTCAACTCAGTGACTTCATCTTGGAACCTTGTATTAGCCACCACAGAGTTTGCAGCTTTCGAGCTAGTTTCTCTTTTGAACTGTCTTGTGCCTTCAAACAGTTGTGTGAACAGGTCAAACGCAGCAACAGGAGTTTTGTTGAGAATGTGACCTTGGCAAGATGCATTGACCATTCTTCTCTCATCATCCAAGAGGCCATTAAACAGATATAAGATCAGATCTTGGTCAGTGTAGCCATGGAAAGGACAACTGGCTATCAACCTCTTGAATCTCTCATAGTATTCGTACAAGGACTCACTGGCTTCTTGTTCAATATTACTGATTCGCTTCTTCAGATCATTGAGCCTTGTAGCAGGGAAGTACTTCTCCAGAAAAGCTTCTTTCATCTTAGCCCATGTATCAATACTTCCCGGAGCCAAGTAGTAAAACCAGTCTTTAGCCTGATCCTTGAGAGAAAAAGGAAAGGCTCTCAGCGCGATCTGGTCATGAGTTACATCAGCAGGCTTCATGCTCGAGCACACATCATGGAATTCAGAAAGATGTTTGTTGGGGTCTTCACCACTATGCCCATGGAATGAAGGCAAAAGGTGGATCAACCCGGATTTCAGCTCAAACTTGACTCCCTCAGCAAGAGCAGGAAATTGCACCGCCAACGGTTGTTGTGCCAGATTCGGTGCAGTCAACTCTCTCAATGTTCGGTCACCCATCTCGACAGATTCAGCAGATTCAGATTCCGAGTCAGAGTCTTCAAGAAAGAATGGCAATGCCTGAAAATGATTCCGGATTTCCTTCCTTAGCTTGAAGAGTGTCCTGTCAATATCTGGATCAAACAACAGGGGAGATGAGTTAGTAGCACGGGTATGAACCATATAACAGGTTCACACCCAAAACAGCACAAAAGTAATAAACACAAATAGCGATGAGTCCCCGGCAACGGCGCCAAATTTGATGAAGTATTTTTCAGTCGTTTTACCTATCAAAGAATCCTAACTTAACCAATCTGAGTAGAATGGTAAGCAAGGGTCGATCCCACAGAGACTCGTGTATTAATGTTATTACTTATGTGCCAAGTAACTAAAGGGGGGTTTCAGAATGATTATCTAAACTAATATGCAAGAATAAAACTAACTATGAATGCAAAGGATGATTTGAATATATGAGAGACAAACGTGTTCAACTAGTTAGATCCATCATGATATTGGTTCATTGATCATCGATTCTCTTGATTCTCTTCTCACTTGAATAATCTATTGTGGATAGTGATCCTACTAAGGATTAAAACCCGAACTTCATATATAGTTGATAGAACAACTAGTCTAGCAACCCTAATTATTTAACAACCTAGAAGACCTTCTAGATTCAATTAAATAACAGCATGACGAATCAAGTTATCAATAGAAACAAACACTTAGAGCAACCAGACATCTAAGTGACTTGTGAATTTATTCCCTACTTTAATCAACTTGTCCGACCGATACTAAATTAATTAAAGTCTACTCTTGATCTAATTAACTCCAACCGGTAATTAATCAGATTCAGTTGTAAATTAACCTAGAAATTCTATTAGGTGATCAATCTAACAAAACCCTAGAATAATTCTGATTCAATTAAGCACAGGGAATAATTTCTATTCAAGTTTGTTGACTTCAATAACTAGCCAAACACTAGAGAAATTAGCAATGCATAATGAAATTAAAATCAAACTTACAAAGGTTTCAAAGTCTTCTTTGAGAGAAAAACCCTAGCCTCCAAAAGTATGATAAAAGTCCTCAGAAAATAATCTATCATAAAGTATTTATATGCTCCTAAAAATATCCTCAAACACTATATCTTAAACCTCGTACTCGGATAACACAAGCCCAAAAACCAACATTCCAAAGCCCAAAACCAATCTCGGCCCAAAACACATGCTCGCTGAAAACTTTCGAATGCGCGGCTTCGACACCAGAAAGCGCGTCCGCGCTTTCTCTTGCAATCCCGCGCTTGCCCCATTCAGTTGGGATTGCGCGGCTTCGTTGCTCGGCTTTATCCCGAGCACATGGCTTGTCTTTGGCTTGTCTTCTTCCTTGCCTTGGCTCTTCTCCTAGCATGTCCTAGCTCTCTTGGCTCCTTCGCCTCGTCCATCACCACCATGATCCATCTGTACTCGCCCCGCTGTTGCTCCTTAACCTAAAAACCTGTAAAACCGAGCAAACCAGCGCATAATACCCGATAACACAAAAACCTAAAAACTACATAAAAACTAACCTAAAACTAACTAAAACATATATAAAACATGCATCTAAACTACTCCTATATGCAAGCTATCAATACCCCCCTCTAAATCTTTTCCATATCATCATCTATTTCTCTCCTTAAATCGTCCATCAAGTTTCCCCTTTGATCCATTTCTAAGAAGTCCAAGGCGCCACCAACAAGAAGCAGATCTAGCTTGAATCATCCTTGCACCAATTTGACTACATCGATCCTAATCATTATGGGATCCTACTCAGCTCAAGATTTTCTTGGATGAGCTTGAGTCGCCCACGACCTTGGCGTCCCCCATGGCCAGATTCTCTTTTTCATTATCCTTATTATTATTATTATTATTATGACATTATTTTTTATTTAGTGTTTATTTATGTTTGTTTTGTGGAGTGGGAGTATGACTTGACTTGAATGTCATTTCTAGCACACTAGGTCTTTTAGGAGTCTCTCCTATTTAAACCTCTTGTTGCTTCATTTTATGATTAAGTTTAGTTTTGTGAATGAGTCAAGTTGAGAGTATTTTTTCCTCCTTTTTATGCACCTAAGCATCACCAACAATTATATATATATATATATATATCCCCCTTTCTCTTCTCATCTCCCTTCCCACCAATCTATTAGCATAAACTCGATCAGTCGAGCCTACTTAGTGCAATGCCTATCCCATCAACCCAAATGGAAAACTCGAGCCTACGAGAACGAATCCTTGTAAGAATGTGGTATGACCCCCTCAGATCGCTATCAGTTGGTAAAACCTTGACTTGTCACATCGGGGGTGGTGATAGTGGAAGCAAGATGAGGGGTGACAACGTAGGCACATGTGGAGGCATCAATGAGGGTTCAAACTCGAAAACATGTGTCGGAATCACTTGGAGTGAAACCAACGATGGGACATGATCGAATGAAGATCTGACCTAAACAACAAGATGAGAAGAAGAAGAATAAGATGAGAAGTAAGAAAGGTTTTGGAGGTCCAAATGCAAGGAAGAAGCTCTCTACTCAATTGCATAAAATCAAACGTAACCTTATAATGATGTAACAAACGGTTTAAGTTAGAGAGACTCCTAAGAGACCTAGTGGGCTAGAAATGGCATTCAAGCCAAGTCACACACCCACTCCACAAAACAAATATAAATAAATACTAAATAAAACATAATTTCATAATAATAATAGATTTAAATAATAATAATAATAATAATAATAATAATAATAGTAATAATAATAATAATAATAATAATAATAATAATAATAATAATAATAATAATAATAATAATAATAATAATAATAATAATAATAATAAAAGACCTAGTGAGGAATTCGATAAGGAGACTTTGGACACGCTTTCACGTATTAAGTCTCTCGTCGTTAGCCACTCCAACAATGCTAAGAGTGGTGTATTCGTTTTTCATGGATTGAGTTTTTGCATTTAGAGGGGTGTGGGGGCCCAGCTTGTTTCTAGGCTCCCTTCCAACTTTATGTAATTTGTATTGTTTTTATAATAATAATAATAATAATAATAATAATAATAATAATAATAATAGTAATAATAATAATAATAATAATAATAATAATAATAATTACAAGGGGGACGCCAAGGTCATGGGTGACTCAGGCTCATAAAAAACAGGCTTAAGATGAGGCAAAATCCCATCACCCCCCTTTGGATTCGAAGCGTCCTTTCTTCGAGCTCGGTAGGGCCAAGGAGTGTCGACACTTGGTAATTAGTGGAAGAACAATGCTTGACCTGAGTGCAACCCTTATAGTGGGCATGTTATTGGATGTAGGGATATCCTAATTAGTGGGCTGGATAAAAAAATGACATAGTAGGAACGAGCACAATAGGAGTGGTAGCGGGCACTCCAATGTATGAGATGGGGCATGACAGGCGCGAGGATGACCACGACAATGGGAGTAGTAGGTGCGGCCTTGGGCATGACCGTGGAAGTGGTATTGGCTGCGCCAATAGGTGAGAAAAGGGTGCAACAAGCGCGATGTTGGCCTTGGCAATGTGCGTGTACTTGAGCACGACCATGGATGCGATATGAAACAGTTTTGGCATGACATTGATCACGGTAGAGGTAGCCTTGGGAGTGACAAGATGCACAACCGTGGTGCTGATTGGGGTCGATGTCGCACGGGGGTCAATACCACATGGTTCTTGACCAACATTGTAGTAGGAGAAGGAGTGATGTCACGATGGCAACTCGTCGGCACAACGCCAAGGGGCGACATGTCAAAGCAAGGTTACTTGCCATAATACGAAGCCGCATGAGGTGACAAATGAGGAGGGGGATCCGATTGCCAAGATATCTATTGTGCGATTTGAGAAGTCCTATGCATTGACTTGTGGAGCAAAATGTCGAGCCATGAGAATCACTAAGTGTGCCCGTGCCTCAATGGGTGGCCGACGACGATAACATCGATCATCATTGATACACTTGTACAATGTAACTAGGACTTTTTAGTATTATTCATGAGTATTTTAGGATGTTCTTATAAGTGTTTTTTGAAATCAAAGGCAAGAGATAAAGTGAAGAAATCAAGAGTGATAAGAAGATTTCGATGTCGAATGCTAATTTGGATTTGTTTCGACACCTCTATCTTACGATGGTTTGTTCAGGAGCTACGGTAGTTAGTTGGAGCTCAATTTAGTGTCGTTCGAAAGCTTGCTCAAAGAGATACAATTCATATTCTTACTCCAACTCCAAATTCCTACTCGAAGAGGGTCAAAATGTCTCTGAAAGTGTTGTTAGAATGTTGTCAACCGAAAACCACGACGTCGGTTAGAGAAACCACGACTGCGGTTACTTGTACCGCGACCACAATTCTTTCGGAATACACAAGTGAGAAGACTTTCCGAGTTTATTTTATTTATTGAGTTTTTCTTATCTTTTACGCTTCATATTTCCTTAGTATAAAAAGACGTGTTAGGTTTTTTCAGAACGACCACTCTTATTACTATTTTACAATTTTCAGAGAACCTTAAGGAAACTCGTTATTTTCCTATGGAGAACTAAACCCTTTGTTTCATTCGCTACTTGAAGCTTTTAGACAAGTAAGTTGTGAGATTGGATGTTATTAATTTCTACTTGTCTGATCAACTTGTTGAGATTGGTTATATTTTATTGCAAGGATTTAGGTTTTCTTATTGAAAAGATTTATCCTTAGTAGAAAACTCAATATCTTAGGACTCGTTGGACTAAGATAATTGAGAAAGGGAATTGATTTCATATGAATGTTTAACTCGTTGTGACTAATTTGTATGTATCCATATTTTCCCTTGTTCTTAATTCTAGTCTTGAATGAATTCATGATTGTTTTATGATTCTTTGATATTAAGTTTTGCAAGACTTGTTGACTTGTTAAATACGTAAGATTAAGATAGGAATAATCTTTGGATATGAAATACTTGATGAAGAATCAATGACCAATGAATTTTTACCCAAAAGTGGATAGTGAATGAAATTGTGTTCATACTTGATTGAATCCAACTCATTTACTTGTTTGATTTTGCTTTGCTTTCTTAGAAGTTAGAAATTAAATCACAATCCCCTTTGTTTACTCCTTTAGTTGATAAAAGTATAACTTTGAAGTACAAGACTCTTTTGGGTTCGACCCCGACTTACTTGATATACTTAGTTAAGAAATAGGGATTTTTTTTATAAGGCATGGCGACTTTGAACCTATCAAATTTTGGCGCCATTGCCAGGGAATATTCGTTTATTCTTAATTTTTTATTTTTATCAACCTTTGTGTGGACATATCTTACGTTCCACACTCATAGACAACTATAGGATGACCCTTCATGTGAGTATTTTTATAGAGTTCAACAATATTTTCATAAACTTGGTACTTTGGGCTATCATCCCTATGAGATGGAATTATGTCAATGCATCCTAGACGGTATGAGTTCTAAGACTTAGCAGTTGGCTGAGTACAAGAGCAATTATACGCTATGGTGTATGGGACATGAAGAGTGTTCAGAATTCTTTTGCTACATGAGGCATCAATGCATGCAAAGTTGAATCATCTACCAACATGCCTCATCCAGTTGAGACTTCTGATATTCCTCTTGAGGATATGATTAGGAATCTCACTACTAGGGTTATGGGGGCATTGTGAGGTGTATCCTTCAACACTCCATTCAACAACCTCGTGCCCCTTTGTTGTGTGTGAAAAGAAAGGGGATGTCATATTGTAATTTGTTGGATCGTACATGTGTTAGAATACAGTTACTAATCCTAAGGGACTAGTGAACTGGGCATCATAATAAATAAACAAGTAAACTAAAAACAAGAGTTTCCAAATCAAAGTTAATATCTTTATTAGTAGAAACGAACTTACAAACGCAAACCTTAGATTTCTAGGTGTACACAACTCCGAGGGACCAACCTAATGTTCTTAAGCATCGAACACCTTCTACCAACTCGGACTAGCTTCTTTGACCCACCAGCCTAACTTATACACTACTTAGTCAAGCTATCCTCATGTGTTTTCTTCTCCTAAATTCGAATCTACACAACTCTCTAATTCTATCTCAATAAACTCTTACAAAAACAACGAACATTTAATCCTAGACATAAATCCTATTTATACTTATGAATAGTAATTAATCTATCCAAAAATATAAGATAGAATATATCTTTTACATAAATTTTAATTTTATCTAATAGTAGCGAATAATTAAGTTCCGTAAGTAAAATCTATCTTTAAGCCTTCTATCTAATTGTTCTGCATGGAACAATTCTATATTCTATCTTTAAGCATTCCAATCGCCCAATGCATCCGAAGACTAGACACGCATTTATGCTGCCTCTATTTTTAAGCTTTTCTGCGGCTTTACGTTGTTCTAATAGGACCAACGAACACAACAACTTGCTTCCTTTGTTCCTTTGAGGTGTAACGATTGATCTTAGAAGCTTCTCTTTGTTCATTCATACTTGAAATATCTTCAGGTACAAAGCGTAAAACCCATAAGGTTTTTCATCATCAAAACTTAAAAGGATCAGGGATTAGTTACTACCATAGCAACATCCCAACACTTTCCCCTTCTTGACGATGAAAAATCCCTTATTAAAATTAAAGAGAATGCTAATAAAAAAATACAAAGCTTAGAAATCTTAATTCCCTTTGAGTAGGTTAATGCAATCCTTACTTACCATCATGAGCAAAAATTCCCCCTTAGCCAAAGATTGTTCCTTCTGTACCTACGAACTTAACCGCATCTCTAAAATTTTCCTAACTTCCCCCTTTTCGCATCATTAAAACTTATTGATACTTCAGTAATAAGCACACAATTAATTCAATCAAGCAAAAATAGTTCATTCATTGCATTAAAGAAAAATTACAATGATAACATGGGATATGTAGAAAAGATGGAAATAAAACATAGACAACATCGAAATAGATCATTAGAACTAATTTTTTTTAAGTGGGGGTTAATGGGCTAAGGGAACACAGAGGGGGTTCCAAGTCAAACTCATGTCTTCAGTCTTGTCGTCTTCCTCTTTCCTCTAATCCTTCTAGAACAGATAATCCAGCAATGCTTCAACAAATTTCTATATGAGCTTGAGCTCCTTTAGTATCATCATATATGTTCCCTTCCACTTCACTGGTGGTGAGTCACCATAATCCTTCTTCACTAGGACTTTCTTCTTTAGATTCAAATTGCCTTGATGACCCATTTTCTTCAAGTTATGGACCTCCAAAGGAAATCCATAACCTTGTTCCTCTTGAGGCTCTTAAACCCCATCTAGCTTCTAGAAGCTTCCTAACTAATACCAGGTATGGCAATGGATGATTCTTCCCACAACACTTTTGCATGAGCAAAAGAACCAGCTTTGACAAGTCATTCTTCTTCTTACTCATGAACATATCCAGCATTATCAGATCTGACACTGTTAGATTGTTCCTCTTCTCCTATCTTGGCACCACCACCTTCACCAGAAATTGGTGAGCCACCCTTGTAACATAAGGCAACTCAAACATCGTCAATTGTGCCTCCTCTGATCCAAACAACCAAACCAGTAACTCCTTCTCGTAGCTTGGCCACGTTCTAGCTTGTGGCAATGTGGCATGTCTGCCAATGCGAACATCCAACATCGTGGCGACTTCATCACTTGAGAAGGTGAGCGGCTTTCCCAGTTTAGCAATTCCTACAAATCACATTCATATCTCTTACTAGAGAGAAGGATCTATAGAATTAATGAACTAGATTGGGGATCATCAATTACCTTGTTGATGCTCAACTTCTCCCATCCCTGGGCTACCAAAAGATCCCAAAGTGCATCAAGGTCGTCTTCTTTCAGAACTTGCTCCTCCACCAATACCAAAGCAACCAAATTTCTTGATACCCTTTCCTTGGGCACAGAGGCAACAATGGTGGCAGGGGACTCTTGATTTGGATCTCCTCTTTGGAAGAAGACCTAGTTTTTTCTTTATCCTTGAGTTAGATGGGACCATCTTGCCTTTCTTCGCATTAGGTGTGCAAGGAGACTCTATTTTGATCTTTTTGGATCAATCTCCAAAACATCTTCTTCTTCCCCGATCACCTTCCTCTCCCTCTTTCTTTTAGGAGCTTTGGAGGATTCAGGCTTTATTTCCTCAACCTTCTTGAGTTCCTCCTCTAAGGCCTTCATTCCGACCTCTTCGGCTGAGGGATCGACAAATATCCCCTTGTTTACATCAACGACAAGATTGTGAAGTGCCTCTACTAGGTCGAATTGGAGCAATTATGTGGTGGCATCATCCACCATAGCATCCCCTTCTTCATCACCATCGACATTGATAGGCTCGGTATATCTCAGTTATGCATCTTTTTCTACCTCTTCCTCTACCTTTTTTCCCAAGTCGGTGACTCTATCTAGGGATTGCATCGGGATAGAGGTATGGTTGGGGTTTTGGGATGTGGAGGTTTTGAGTTTTTGAGCAGAAAGAGCAACAAAAAGCATGCCCCTTTCAACAATATTGAGGGAAGAGATATTAATCTTGGAGGGAATGACCATTGATGATGTTATGTTGGTTTTGGGAATTTAGGGTTTTGAGAGTTTGAAGCAAGAACGAGAGAGAGAGAGAGAGAGAGAGAGAGAGAGAGAGAGAGAGAGAGAGAGAGAGAGAGAGAGAGAGTTCTTTTAGCATGTCAGCAATTCAAATTTTGATAGCAGTAAAGGGAGCTTTGGTTCTTTGGTATGTGGTTTTATATAGGAAAAGGGATAAGGATAAGAAAATAAAGGATTTGTTCAAGCTTTGGTTACCTTCCATCTGATGATCCCTTTAACACCCACATTTACCGGCCGTCCTCTAGTAACTCTCCTACGACTTCATTTGTTATCGTTCCCGTTAATAGTCAAATGCAATAATTACATCCAAAATCCTACAAGATGAACTAGCCATTATGACCTTTCTCTTCTGAAGCAAAAGCAATATTTGATTCTCTCGTCTTGCTGTATCAATTGATTTTCCATCAATTTTCTTAACCATTGATCCCATAGACTTCAATTTCAATTTTCTCCTTTTCAAGACCTTTTCTCCCATTCTCCTTTTCTTGAGTGGAATAGAAAGGACCGATTTTGGATAACATATAGGGTTTAAGACATATAAAGAAAGCATATCCAAAATAAAAAAACACATAAGGCAAGGATACTTTTAATTTTCCATGTAATTGAATTCCGTTTCAAAGGTTTAAAAAGGAGGTTTCATAGGAAACGTTTACCTGGATCATGGTTTGGGACAGTTTTATGACTAACTATCATCTCGCCTTGTAGTGAGGGATAAAATAGACCAAGTCAGACATCTTATGAAATGCACAATGAAGTTTCAAATATTAGAATGACAAATATGCATTCATAATATCACGTAAATAATTCATGCAAATCATTATGAACATATTTAAGTAGAAAGAGACCACCATTAGCATTGTTCCCTTCATATCAAAAGATTTTCTAGCCAATCATTAGAGGAATAGTGGATCGAGACTTGATTAGTTCATGATGATCATCCCTAAGAGAATTCTCAAATTCTCTTAAGGTTTTTTGTCTAGGGCCTTGGTATAAAAAATATGTCACTTGGTTTTCAGTCCTGTAATGATCCATCTCTTAAGAAGTGATGACGAATGTCAATGTGCTTTGTTCGAGAGTGTTGAATCAGATTTTTAGAGATATTAATAACAATTGTATTATTGCACAGAATACTAATGGTTCCAAGGGACATACCATAGTCTTCATGTTGTTGTCTTAACCATAGTACTTGGGAACAATAGGCATAAATAACGACATATGTGGCTTATGTTTTTGAAAAGGGAATCGAGTTTTGCTTCTGTGATCACTAAGAGACAAGACAAGGGCCTAGGAATTGAGCCATTCTTAAGGTACTTTTCATGTCCACCAAATGCCTAGCGTAGTCTGCATTTGTGTACCCTTCCAAGTCGAAATTGCAATTCTTGGGTACCAAAGACAAAAATTATCACTTCCTTTCAAGTATCTTAAAATCCTTTTGACTTTTTCTAGATGAGATTCCTTAGGATTTACTTGAAACCTGGAACATAGACAGACACTAAACACAATATCTATCCTACTTGTCGTTAAAAATATAAAACCCCATTTCAACACAAACTAAATAATTTATTAATGGAACAAAAATTGTAAACTTCAATATATGACCCACAATTGAGTTCAACACGATTCACGAAAACCACACAACATTAACATGCAACTCAAACACAACTTGATTTAACTTTAACATAAGTGACCAAACGACAACTTTATGCCTTCTAAGCCTTTAGTGGTAGGAATGAGTTCTTATAGTGAGCGGTTGTCATCACCTTCATCTTCTTTGGTGATCCACGTGATAACAATACATATCAAAAATCATGGCATTAACCCCCCGAGGTTCTTCGTTAAGTCATTGTTCTTCAACAACACAACACCCTAGTCCAACTTGCACTTGCAGTTGGCCAACGATGGCTTCGTGATGAACCACCAGATTACACCAAGCCTCCATGCTAGCATTCAAGAGAGCGTTTTTCAACCCACACATATCTAGGCTTGAGATTGCCAACAATTACACGAGCCTCTCATGAGTGGTACTACACATCGGAGACTTTCTCTTTTTGTTTTGGATCCTCATCCTCTTCAGGGACCTCCACTCAACTTCAACCTCTAAAAAAGCTTGCACTTGTCGCCTTGTTTGTACAATTTTTTTGTAAATGATAGACAAGGAAGCGATTGGTATAGAATGTCTTTGTTCCTATACCCTAATATGGCGAAAAAAACTCTATAGAGTTGAGTTTATAGTTCGGCTCTGATACCATCAATTTCTGAGTTCTTTGTCTTCACTTTTGACCCAAAAAAGAAAGAGCTCTTGTTGACATGGGGAGTACCTCAATCCCTTATAAACCATCGGAGTGTTACAAAGTAGTAGTGAAGGGAGATTCAATGAGGGTCTATGTTGATTTGTATTTTTGATCCAAGCATAGTGTGAATGTGACATAAAAAGCACAATCAATTCAAACACAATAAATGGAGGCCATAATATCCATACATCAATTGATTAGTCACTTATTAATATGTCGTCGAACAGAAGAGGTCACAAGACGCCATGACACAAAGCTTTAAGATAGGTTATCAACAGAATAAGTTCAAAGGTCAACCTCAAAGAGTTGAATGTCAAAGGCTGAAAGGTCACTCCAACCCTATAAGGGCTTGTTTGTTTCTATACCCGGAATCGGGTTGGAATGAAGAAACGGGTTGGAATAGGTTTCATTCATACCCACCTCAAATAGAAGGTATGAGTTTCATGTATATTTTGAGGGAATGGGAATGAGCCCTACCCAAACCTTGTTCCATACCAAACACCAAAAAGGAGATGGGTCATACCTAACCCGATTCCTTATACCTTAGGTATAGAACCAAACATGCCCTAAAATACATCCTTACAAGCCCGTTTCAATACGTAGAAATCATCTATAATTTTACACTCTTTTTAGCTTCAAAAGCATTGTAATCGAGAACTTTTGAGTATCCAATTGAATTGGTCTCGACCATGAGAGCCAAAACTATATCTATAAATATATGTTGTTTCTACGCCTTTTACAAATTTCAATATTTCCACTAGTTGTTTTTCTCCAATGGTCACCTTACAATTTAGTAAATAGTTGTTCTTTACATTTTGGGGATATTCTTTTTGTACCTTAGAGTTTCTTCCTTTTCTTTTTGGTCTCCAAAAAAATATTCCTCTTGATACTTTTGAGGTTTTGCATTTTCCAATTGGTTCTCCTCTTTGGTTTGCATTGATTAAATTCAAGCCGTCATTGTGCTCATCACCCTAAAATTAGTAGGATTCGACTCTTAAAAGTTAAAACACCCAAATTCACAATCGGACCACCTCGATTTGAATTTCTAAACAACTACCCTTAAAACTCGGATTGTTTAGAATTTCAAATCGAGACGGTTCAATTGTGAATTTGGGCATTTTATGAGTTGAATCGTACTATTTTAAAATCTTTCACTACTTAAAGATAATTAATACGGAGTATATAATAATACATATTTTAATTTAATACATACATTCAGTTTATTAACATAAATATGTATTAAATCGGTATATTTTTCGGTATATAAAATAATATATTTTGGATTAAAAAAATTCAAGTAAAAGTTTAACAAAAATCACTAGTTAAGGATATATCAAGTAAAAGTTCACGCTCGCTTATAAGTTTTTTTTTGATAAGGTAAAAATTAGGAATACCAACTGAGAGGCCGTAAGAAAATACGGCAACCGAGAACGGCTAAGTGATTCAAAAGAGTCACAAACAATACAAGCAGGATAGACTAGGGATAGTACAAATTCGCGAAACAAAAGAGTAATAACTCGTTTGGGATCAGAGTGAGTAAAGCACTAAAAGTCATAGCGTTGTAGGCAAGCGGTCAACCCATCTTGGGGTGTGCAAAAGGGTAGTTGACATTCCCTCCACCGAAATGAAGGATCTTCAAAAGCTACGGAGCACCAAACGACCTGGTCTAATACAAGTCGGTCCAAAACCAAATACAACTCCAAATCCTCGGAAAAAATGTACACAAAATAAGCTCGAGCCATCCGCAATAAGAGTTTTCAAGCTTTCATCGCAAGTAAAGATATCAAACTTGCGCCGTAAGCAATACAAAGTTGCGCAGCAAGCAATACAAGCTTGCGCCGCAAGTAAAAGTGACAAACTTGCGCCACAAGAATGGTGACAAACTTGCGCTGCAAGAAGCGCCTCAAGAGGCAAGGTGACGTCGGGGAACACCGGAGATGAGCACCGATCAGATCTAGGAGAGATAGACGGAGGAGCCTTGAGGGTGAAGTGGTGGTAGGGTCGTGGAGATGATCAAAGTGGCGAGGAGACCATGGGGTGAAGCAGCGACGTTTTCCGACCAACAACGGAGGAATCCGGCCAAAACCACCTAAAGAGCAGTGGTGGGTCTTTCTATTGGAATGTAGCGGCGGTGATGCCGTGGGGTAAAGCGGTAGAGAGGTCGTGTTGGTATGATGACGGTAAGGCTACGGGGTTGATTTGGTGGTGAGGCCGTGGGGGTTAGAGGCGTCGGGAGGCCATTGAGGTGGGGCGGGTTATCCCCCGAAGGGGATAACCCAAAGAGAGCGTTTTTCTCTTTTCGGACAAAAACACGCTCGCTTATAAGTTATAAATGAGCGTATCGACTTTAAAATTTTCACCATAATGAGGGATTGCCTGTTCCGAACGTCGCAAGATCAGAATTTAAGGCCTTCAGCGTTCAATTAGAAAATAGTACAAATTTACATTCTCTCATAATGGTGGCAAATTTGAAATCCATCCTCAACAATGAAGTCATTCGGTAAGGGTTTTATCTTTAAGCATTCGATTTTGTTTCTCTTTTCAGCATTGTCAAGGTTTATTGTCTAATTTGTTTCTTATTGAACTGAACATTCCTAGTTGGATTGTTCCTGCTAGGGGCGGATCCAGGGTTAGGGTTTTTTCTAGTCCAATGAAAAACTGATGGGTTGAATAAGGATTGGATATTACAGTTGGCCAAAGATCAAACTTTTGGTTACGGTTAAATTATATCTTGTCTAGGTTGCTTGGTTGTGTCTAACGGAAAGGGTTTCCTCTTTCCTCTGTTTTCAAGCCTTGTGACCTACTTCCTGAAGATGATCTTGTAGATGAGGAGGATGACTTTAATCATGACTTTAAAGAATTTGATGAAAGTAGTAATATGAACCGTTACAGTGGTCTTGCTTTGGAATACTACAATGGCAGACATGTGGGTGATCAGCTCTCACTAAATTAATTAAACATTATATTGTATATGTTTATAGGGTTGTTTGTTGGCTTTGCAGGACACTGACTACAACTTTGTTACTTCCACATGGCTAGAGAGAACTTGTGTGGATGATTACGTCTTGGTTCATTTTAGTTTTATTGATGCGCGAAGTGCAACTGAGGAGTGCAAGGATGCTGCTAAGCATTTCTGCTCTAAATTGAAAGCATGGATGTGGTATGATGGTGACGAGGAGCTCATTTCCTGTTGTATGGTAGATGGTGAGAAGAACTCTTTTGATGATGATGTTCTTTAGTTGAAAACACAGTTCTAATCAAGCATGTGATATTTGGACATCATTTACTGTCATTGAGTTAGTGTCACCTATGTCATTGCAGGTCTCGAAACCACTGGCTGTGAGCCCTGCTATCGTTGTTCCCTGTATGATTACTCTGGCACACGAGGTTGGAATGTGCCCTCAAAAGGATCTGCTAAGAGCACCCACGTTGGGAGAGACCCATTTGGGTCTCTCACCAATATAATAATGTTTATTTCAGTGAGGGATGGTCCCTCATAGTCCCTATTTTGAGGGACTATGAGAGACTCTCACAACAAAAAAGCCATTTTTTATTTTATATATATTTTTTTTACTATTGTAGAGACTCTTTGAGAGGCCCTCAATTAATGGAGATGCCCTAAGTATGTGTTTTTGTATTCTTGTCAGATTTTTTGTTTCTGGCAGTTACTTTATATATAGTATATGGTTTGTGTTTAGGGAAGAAGTTCCACCTTTATCTCATTATTTTGATTATTTGGCTGATGGGGTGACTTTGAGTGACAAGGCCAAGTCTAGGGCTCCTTATATATTGTTTGCATTGACATTTTACAACAAGAAGCATTTAAGTGTGTCATATATTATTATTATTATTATTATTATTAATGTAACTTCCTAGATTAATTAAAATGGCCAGTTTTAATTAATAATGTAGTTTGGTTTTGTAGCGCACAGACTATAAGCTTGTGGATGCTTTGCCAAACTGTCTTTCATATAAGAACCGTAATGCGTTTGTGTATCACTGCAACTTCGTAGCAAGGGAAAATGTATCTGCTAAATATGATGTTCCCAATAAGCTATTCTTTGCTGAATTAATAAATAAAAAGGAGAACTGCAAGGATAATTGGGTTGTTACTGCTTGTCGTCCCTTGCGTGGTAATTATTGGTTTTTTAAATTGCATGTACGTGGTTGAGAGAGTTGTTGTGCAGAAGATATAATAATAATAATAATAATAATAATAATACAAGTATTGTTTGTGTTGTAGGAAAAACCATTGTTGGGTGTCACAACTGTCCACGTCCTTCCGGGAAGAAGGTCATTCATCCTATGTGTGGATTTCGTTTTGGGCTTTACCCTCAGCGTCCTAGTGCTCGTCGTCGCCCTTGGGAACTTTGTTGAGTTTTATTTTGATGTGCTACTTATTTATATTTCAGTTTGCAACTTCTTTTTTTATTGTGTATCCAAAAGCCTCTACCGTAACTAAGCTGAGTGTATTAAGCTAGTTCAATGGTACTTAATTTCTGCACTAGACATTTCGATCAAAAAACATGATGTGGCCTCAATTTGTTGGAACTAAATATTGATTAGCTGCTTAATTACATTTTATGTTATTTTACCATAGATAATTTTTCTTCTGGATCCAAGTTAACTCTGATATTCTGAGACGTTAATGGGCTAAATCATAATTTTTTTGGCACGTGGCAAAATGCATTATAAAGGGAATCCAAATACAAAAAAAATCCAAGTTCAGACAGGATATTGTGGTAAGATAAACAAAGACCTATTCTCTGAATATTTGACTTGGTTCTAGGGAAGCATCGAGCTTTTTAGAGCAAACAAGTCTAATTGAGGGTCACACCTTGCATTGCCGTGAAGCTTATTTTAGCTAGCTTACTCAACAAGTCAACGGCCAAAGGGGAGGGATTTGTATACAAGTCAGAGAACATAATACGTCAACCACTCACTACAACAAAGAGATCCTTAATAAAGCCCAAGCAAGGCACTTAATAGAGGACTGGCCCAAACCACAGTGTCATATTGTTACAAGAATCCCACGCATTGCTCAATGTTGAGAGGGTTTCTTGACAACAAATAAATTTATAATCAAGACCCCGCTGTGTATAGCAAAGTCAGGTTCTTCCGCGGGAAGCAAGGTTATTTGTTTACCGAACTAAGAAAACAAAGCAAAACAAAAGCAAACAACTACGACAGTCCTCGGTACCGACCTTGTCAGGGTCGGTAACGATGTTGGAATTCTACTAAAACAGAGCAAACAACACGATTCAAGTGCAGGCTCGGTACCGATTTGTGTACCTCGGTAACGAGTCTATTCGTGAGTAAAAACGAAGGAAATCAAATGTTAAAAAGCTCTAGGACAAGGGTTACCACAACATAATTATGCATACTAACTCATGTAAAGGATAAAGATCATGCCTTTAAAGATAAATCTATCAACTTTCGCTGACTAATCAAGCAAATCAATCAACTTTCATAAATCAATTCACTTTTCTACTTATTTTGAATCCAAAGCTCGAAACTTTCGTTGTCAAACAATATCAACATTCAAGTTCACAACTTTCTCTTTCGATCAAGCAACAAACTCAAATTACTTCGACTTTCGTCTAAGTATAAGCACAAATAAGTATTTAAAAGGATAGAAGGCATTCGAAACATCAACATATTCATTCAACCATGCATAACCATGTCGGGCTTCTACCCCGACCCTAGAAAAGAGAACTACTCACTCATCATTGAATCATAACAAACAACTATATCAAAAGAAAACATTGAATTAAAACTTACTTGAAATCAAAGAAATATCGCCTTACAAACCACACGTTCACGATCAAAGCAACGAAGAACAAGAAGGATTCCAACTCTCTCTCTCGATCGAGCCGAACAACTAACGTCTTCCCACAAAACTCGTGAACTCTAAAACTAACGAATCCCCTCAAAACTCGTGAACTCCCAACAACTAACGAATCCCTCTCTCTACTAGGCTAGAACAAGGGTATTTATACTAGAGGAAACTATCTAATAAAGATCTAAAAGATAAAAACTTTCTAAACTAAAAAGATTACAAGATAAAAGATATAATTTCCGAAAGTCGGCACCTCTCTACCGACACAAGTCACCTCGGTAACGACCTAGACAGGGTCGGTAGACACTTGCGGAATTCCTTGGATAAAAACCTGTTGCACAACTTGATACCGACCCTCACAGGTCGGTAACGAGGTCTCTATTTCGCCTTTTTGAACTCTTTCCATGGCTTTTCTTGGACTTCTTCGAGATCTTCAACACATATCCTTCCTTCCCTTCCTTCTATGCACTTTATCATTCACCACTTGACTTCAGCTTTGCTAAAAAATGCTCCTTTCCGCTTCAAAAACCTACAAAAAGACACAAAACGGAGTAGCTTCCATACTTTTCACAAAATATGCAAACTTATCCAAAAACACACAAAACTAACTCTAAAACTTACTAAAACTAGACTAAACAACCTAAGAAAAGAAACCAAAACTATACTAAAAATACGAACATCAAAATACCCCATAGTTAAGCTTGCTTGTCCTCAAGCAATTACTAAACAATGACCAAAACCAAACATCATGCTTATCAAGCAATATCCTTCATCTAAAAGCAACATCAGAACATAGAAAAAATAGCAAACGACTATTAATGTTTCATACATATATAAGCACTAATAAACATAAGCAACTATAATCCAACCTCACCAAGGATAAAGTGTTTCACTCAACTCTCATGCGTTTGGGCTATAAATTCAATCTCTCAACTCAATCTTATATGCAAAAACTCAAAAAAATTGGAACTTATATCACCAAACTCTCCACCAAAGATTTGTCAAAACAAGCAAAAATCATCAAGAGAACTTAGGCTCAATGAAAAACTTCATAGAAGCTTCCATTCGGCCAGGTTGTAATGGGGCTTGGTAAAGACAATAAGGCGTGGAAATATTTTGGCTATGTGGTGCTAATAATATCCGGGAATCAAAAGACTCCTAAGAACTCACATATAATACCAAAACTCTCATACAATAAACATACCAAACTCACTCTTCATTAAAGCTTTTTCTTTTCACTCACCTTTTAATCCTAGAAAGCCTCATAAAAACATAAAGAATCTCCGGTTTTACTTTAAACACACTGCACAACTTCCTACTCCTTCCCCTTTTTTCTTTCATTTTATTGCATTTTTTCTTCCTTTTTTCTCCGACTTGCCTCGGTACTTACCAGAGAGGGTCGGTAATGAGCTTCACTTTTGCTTCCTTCTCTCATATTTTCTTTCTTTTTTCACCATCGGTACCGAGCCCACATAGGCTGGTATCGATCCAATCATTCCTTTCTTCCTTTTTCTTTGTGCACACTTTTTAACCAAGAGATCTTTTTACAAAATAAAACAAGAGACTTCCGATCTACCCCACCAAAACCCTTATTTTGAACCAAAACATCTCTTTTGCACTCTACAAAAACATACATTTCCAACTAAGTCCTAATCCCCGGATAGGGTCAAGCTTATCTCGGCTAGGGAATAATTTTTGTGGAGCAACAAATAAAAGGCTAAAGCTCAAATTGGTTGTCAAATAGAAGGATCATGTAAAGGTGGATAGGGATTAATAAGGCTCTTAAAAATAAGTTCTCCATCATATGACTTTCACAAGTATTAAACTAAAAATCTTATACAGGCTTTGAGAAATAGATAACCATAACAATTCCAAGAGATAATATTATACATAAAGAGAGTAAATCACACAAGAAAAGAAGAGGGATTTTTAATGTTCTCCCTACAAGGCCAAAAATAACTCACAAGGTCATTTTGTTGGATTGCAACTACTCACGCTAAAAGTTATACATGCTCAATTTCATCAAATGTTATTTGTCCATAAAAACATTATTTCATCATGAGAATCAGGCTATACTATCAAAAACATGCTGAAAGGAAATTACATGGTCATGCAAGCAATTAACTATCATAGAACCAAAAAAACAGGGTACTCATCTGTTCTAAAATCTTTTTTTGAATTTTCAAAAAAATTCAATTTTTTGTGATTTTTTTAAACTTTTTCTTAACAAAGACAACTAAGACAAGAAACAAAACAAACAAACAAACAAAACAAACAAACAAACTAGCAAGTTTTCTTTTCCCTCCCTACCCCATACTTAGAATTACAGTGTCCCTACTGTAATAAAGCGAAACTAAATAAAAGAATAGGGAAAAGAAAAAAACTTACAAGATAACCAAAAGAAGCAGAAGAAACATTCTGAAAGCAAGATCCTCAGTGTGGTGGTGGAAACTGGCGTTCAAAGTTGCCCATGAACTCATACATCGTCCTCCAACGCTCCTCATCTACCGTCACCCGTTGCTCCATCGTCCTCCAACGAGCATCAGCTTGTTGCTGCCTTGCATCCTCAAGAGCCATGCGAGCGGAATACACACCCTCCCAATGATCCATTCGTTGAGTGAGCTGTGTTTGCTGTAGGTTTAGCTGCTGCATCAGGAAAGACAAATCTTCGGCCCATGGAGGTGGAACACTTGAGTCGGTGTAGCTTGGTTGGGGCGGTGGTTGATAGTGATCATGAGGCTGGAAGTGGTCTTGATAAATCACCGGGTTGTAAGGCACTAGTCCATACGACTGTGGCTCGGTAGGTGGAGGAACAGGCTCATTACCGAAGTTGAATGCCTCGGTATTGACTTCAAAATACTCAGAATCGAGCCCAGGTTGCTTGTTACCGAGGAAGTCATCCTCACCAAGTACCTCGGTACCGAGGTCATCATCCTCGATATCGAGCTCCTACGTAGTTGCCTCGTCTTCATCCATGGCAACGCCATCTCTCCCGTATCTAGTCTCGCACTCCCATAATGATGGCTCATCTTGAGGCTTCTTTTCCAACTGAAATGGATGAGACGTCCAAGCTTCGTACCAATTTGGCACATAGAGCAACTCCAACTTGGCCCGAGTGATCGGCACCACCTGTCCAAGCACCTTGGTGGCGACTCCAGCATGAATCCTCACAAAGATGCCGGAAGAGAACCAATACTTCGAGTCTAGCTTCTGGACACTGCGTGGAGTGTAGCGTGTGAGGTCGACACCGAGCTTTTCCGCCAAAAGACTCACCAAGTTCCCACACCAAACTTCCTTTGATTTGGCCCCGTTCTTATCTATATATTTCAACCATTCATACCCCAAATTCCTGGGGGCAGGGTCCTCGAAAAGAATGGTGCGGAGGCATCCTACCTCCGTTCTTGTCGGCCTTGAAAGTTCCTTCTTGGGCCAGAAAGTGGCGCCCAAGACTCGAAGAATGATCCGGAAGATGGGGCTGATGATGCTTGCCCCTGGAAGTGCTGGTGCGGAAGGATTGACCTCCCCAGAAATATAGCTCCATGTGTCGGTGAACTTTAAATCATCGGGAGCCATGTAATCCCGAGAATGGTGGGGCAAGTCTAGAAGTTGGTTGAATTGGGCCATGGAGTACTCGTGGTTGGCATTGCCCAAACGGAACTTGATCTTTCCTACTGATGTCTTGGACTTGAAACTCATTTTGAGGGTGGCTATGAACTCGGAGGTGAGGGCCGGGTAATGCGGTGTATCCTCCTTCTTCAATAGATGCGGCACAGCAAGAATAGCAAAGGCGTGCTTGACATCATCGTAGATACAGATGTCCTTGCCACGTGATCTTGAGAACCACCTAGTGAAGTGGTCCTTTTGAAGGACGGAATCGAAGACCGCCCGTTGCTCCCGAGTAGGCAAGATTACATCGTCCATTCTTGGAGGAGATGGGGATCTTTGAGTCCTCCTCTTCTTTCCGGCTCTAGCGTTAGCTCGGCTTGTGCTTGCCATTTGTACCTGAAATCACCACAAAAATTCTAGATAAGATCCACTCAAACCAACAAAATAAAACCCCATACTTGTATTCGGAAATGGTCTCGACCCACCTCGGTATCGAGCCAATTTGGGTCGGTAACGAGGTCTCTGGGTTTGGCTCTGATTCTGGGCTTTCTCAGGTCGTTATCGACCCTCACATGTCGGTAACGAGCCTGGGAGAGAACAATATGCAAGCGATTTCGAGTTCCAAATCTCAATATTTTCGACAATTCAGCACAGATTCAACCATGATTCCACATAAAAACACACAATCTAAACATGCAACCCCATACTTGCTCGAAACCCTATCTAATCATGTCGATAATTGCCAAAACTCATGGTGAAAATCATATAATTCAAGAACAAGTTACTTCATGCTTTGTCTTATCAAAATTTCAATATAAATCAAGCAAGAAGAACCAAAAATCAATCAAGATAAATCACCAAACATAGAATAAGGAAGAATGGTGGCAATATAGACATGCAATCCAATTTTCACACAAGATCTAGATATGAAAACTACCCAAATTTACCATGGATCTTCAAGAAAAGAGTTAGGTTTAGAAATCATACCGTAGCTTGGAGAAATTGAAGAACAAAAAAAATCGAATTTGAATGGATAACGAGGGCTCGAGTTGTAATAGCTGCGGTTTTTGAGGATATTTTTGAATTTTTCTCGGATATCCTTTTAATCCTTTTTGTCCGTTTTAACGCTTAATCCAATATTTTTGTTGGAGATTAAATCCTAGAAAAATTGTTGGTGATATCCTAAAATCACAAAGAAATGATTTTATGGATCAGTGTGAATTCTAGGATTTTTCGGTGGAAAAAGAATATTTATTGGATAAGCCGTCTTTTTAATTATGTACTGTAAAAGATTTAAAATACGAAACGGAAGCCCTAAAAATTGAAGGTAGCAAGATAAAATCATGGAAAATTGGTTTTATTGGTCTACATAATTTACGGGACGTTTTTCGTTTAGTGAGTTTTTCCACCCGAGGTACATAATTTTACCACTTTAACGCGAGTCCCGTTCCGAGACGGGTTTAGTTATTAAACCGACTCTCCTATGCCTTGCCTTAATTATGAAGGAATGAAGAGATAGAATTTGGAATGGGTTCGTACCTTTTTGAAAGTCAAACAAAAGGAAGGAACCGAGAGAGGCGGAACAACGACGAACTGGAGAAAGAATTCGACCCGTCACCGCCGGCTAACTTCATCTTCTTCCTCTAGCTCCTCACCTCCACCTTCCACCTCCTATCTCCTTCTTCATCTCACCCTCCCCCTTTCCATGTTGCTGCTGCTCCAGAACCAGCAAGAGATCAAGAGGACGACGACGGGCTCGGGAAGGAGGAAGTGAATACGCCACGCCGGTCATCTTTCTCGCCTCGCCGCACATCGTCGCCGGCGATCGGTAGCTCGTCCGACCACCAACCACCATGGGAGCCGCTGTCGGGCAATGCCCAACCACCCTCGGGCTCGGGGATCAAGCCATGATCGAGCCAAACGATCCATGGGCTCGAGTGAAGGTATATACGATCGAAATTAATTAGCGGGTTGATTACGGAGCCACCGTAAGGGTCTTTCGACTCCGCTTTGCTAGTTAAATTTGTGGTTTTTATAATCTTGACATTGATATGGTTCCACAGGTTCGAACCGCTCGTGAAACGGACGTCCGGATCTTCCGTTATAGCGAAGACAAGTTTTGGTTACCGATTGGCAGGTAAAGGACTTCGGATAATTACTCACGATTCGTTGTTAATCCGTTTGATCCGAGATTTGGTATCCTTTTAGAACTGTTGCAGAGGAACACTTTTTGTTTAGAAAGTTGTTTCAAAAGTGAAGCGGATAATTAGTTATAATTCCGCCAAGATGGCTCCTTGAAGCATGATAACTAAGGATTTATTATATATCAATATTTGGAAATTAAATCGTTTATCGATTAGGAAGTTGTAGGAGTTGAGAATACAACTAAGAAGTGTTTCTGTGAGCTCGTTGTTGAGAAATCCTTTGGTTATATTTGTCAGAAGGATGATAAAGATTTCTGTTGGAATCGCTAAGGACGTTGAGCACGCCTTATAAGGCAAGTGGACGATTCTCTCTTGCGTTATTTTTATTAAATGAGGAATTGAATCTCATTTAATATTTGCGTGGGAACAACTTGTATGATTAATAAAATATGATAGGTTGTTGTTTTGTTAGAAATAATGACCATATTGTTATTCGTTCAGTTTCGCGCTAGAACTAGATTAAGGTCCGTTGTATGTGACCTCGTATGTTTAGTTGTCTCATGTTGAGACATTGATATGGATTAACTTAGTTCAGGGATGTGAGCTTAGTCTCGGAAGCATCTCTTTAAAACTCGTATTAGGCAGTATCAATATTGATCCCCTAATCCTTAGGTCATGACCATTGGCCCTCTCTACGCTTGAGGGGTGACTATTCAATATGTGTTGGTAGTGGATTATGGATGAAACAGGCCCTCTAATCTCTCCATCATTGGGACCCGTACTATTCGTTGTTCAAGGATGAAACATGCCCTCTGACCTCGATAGTATTGTGTTCTATTCAATATGTGTTGGTAGTGGATTATGGATGAAACAGGGCCTCTAATCTCTCCATCATTGGGACTCGTGCTATTCGATGCTCAAGGATGAAACAGGCCCTCTGACCTCGATAGTATTGTGTTCCACCGGCAGTAGTTCGAGACGATTAAAAGTTACCAACTTGTTTGTGAAAAGTTTTGAAAGTAATACAAGATAAGTGCGTTAGGCACATTAATGTACTCGAATGGTTAGTCTATTCGATAACCATTCTTGCTCTCGGTTACGAATAATTCTTAATCAAACTTTGATTAAGTCAATCTGATTAGTCGACGAAGGCTTTTCAAAATGTGATGAGATTAATATGAGTTCCCAACAATTGTTTATGTTTCGTGAAGGAAACCACAAGTTGTGGTGTTCTCTCTCTTGTTTATGCAAGTCTCCCTCTTTTCTCTATAAGACTGCTAACTGTTGGATCATAATCTGAGTCTATTCGGATTTTGATGCCAATATGTTTAGTTACAACCATAAGAACCAAGTTAGATTCTCCGCTTGCTAGTCCTTCATTAGACTAACCCGTCCATTTTCTTTTCTTTTATATGGTCGGCTGTTGTCCACCGTTGTATTCGATACATCAGGTTCTTCTTGGAAGTTGATTCAAGAGGCGGATTCAGATGTTTGAAGCTCCAAAAGTTGAAGAAAGGTTTCTGGTTTCCAATGGCTATACTTGAGTGAAGATCATGGTTAAACTACTTCAAAGCAAAGCTGAGTTTCAGAAGTAAGAAATCAAGGAAGAATTGATGAGGATTTTGTTTAAATAGAAGGTTGTTCTATTTAGTTAGTTATTATTTTTGGGTTAAGGTTTGTATAAGACCAATTGTATTTATTCCGCTGTAATGTTTGTTTTAGTTTGTTCAGTCAGTTTAAAGCCTTGGGTAGCTTCGGTTTAGTCTTAATCGGGGTTACTGGCGGTAATACCTCCAGGGTAGGAAGGGGGTGTTACACGAGTACTCCGATAACGAATCACAAGGGGTGTGTTCGTTTTCGAGTGGGTTGCGATCGGGATTGGGGTGCGAGTGGTACGATTGACAGAGGTGGGAAATCCGGTGGAATTCGGTTGAGATTTTGAAGGTTTTGGTTTGAGATTTGGTGTGGGATTTGAAGGCTTAAGAGTGTTTAAAAGGAAGAGGGCAAAAGCGGCATGTCGGGGCAGGGAGAGATAGAAGATAGAATTAGGTTTAGGGAACTTACCTTCCCGTGCGTTGCTAGATTTTGGTTGCGTCTCAAGTCGGTACCGACCCTCTCAGCTCGGTACCGAGCCTGGGCGACTCATTTTCTAGCGCCTTTTGAGCCCGACTTCTGTAACAAGTTAGCTCCAAGAATATCCTATCTTGCAAACTTCTAAACTACTAAAAACTCAAAAGAAAGCTAGGAAAAAGAACTATAAAAAGAAAATTAAACTAAAACTAAAACTAAAATCGGGTTGCCTCCCGTAAGCGCTATTTTTAACGTCGTTAGCCCGACGAACTTACCTGAATTGGAGAATGATTATGGATTTTGGATTTTGGAGAAGTTGTTGATGGTTGTTGTGATATATGTGTTAAATGAGCACTACATTGAGTAATCTTGTGCTTATTTCACTCCAAATTTCCTACTAGATTCTCGGGTGATTGTATGATGATAGCCACTTACCTAATCAATTGGATTCCATCCATATTATTGCATGGGAAATCACCTTATGAATTGTTTGGATGTCTAGCTGATTATTCTCATCCAAGAGTGTTTGGTTGTCTTTGTTACATGACAATTATTGGTCCATAGAGAGATAAGCTTCAATCTAAATCATTGCCTTGTATTTTTTATGGCTATTCAAGTGTTAAAAAGTCCTACATAGTTTTTGAATTAGAAAGCAAGAAATTTTTTGTTGCAAGAGACATTGTGTTTTATGAACATATTATTCCTTTCTCCATTGGGAATTCTTTTCTACAACAACATTATGATATTTTACCTCGAGCTATGACAGATAGTGAATCTTTCTCATCACCTTTTGATGTTCTAGAAGCAAGAGAACATTTTCATGATGTTGTGTCTACAGATTATGTCGATGGTAATACTCATAGTCAAGCTCATGGAGATGTTTCAAATCCTGCATAGGACATTGTTAGAAGGTCTTCTCGAGTTCATCATCAACCATATTATTTAAGGGATTATCACTGTAATCAACTTACTTCTGATCATAGTACTTGTCCTTTGCTTGATGGTTTATCACCCTCTCATCAGCTTTGTCTCAATGCTTTATCTTCTAATGAATTTTTTTCTTCTATAAAGTACAAATAACCTTTCAATTATTCAGAGCCACTGCAATCTTAATAATGAAGGAAGGCTATGGAACTTGAATTTGTAGCTTTGGAAGCCAATGATACATGGGAAATTGTAGATTTAACAGTTGGTAAAAAAAACTATTTCTAGTAAATGGGTTTATAAAGTGAAATAAGGTTGATGGTTCACTTGAGAGGTTCAAGGCCAAATTAATAATCAAGGGAAACACACAAAAGGATGGTTTGGATTACACAGAGACTTTCTCACATGTGGTTAAAATGACCACAATTAGATGCTTGATTATAGTAGCTACTAAGAAACATTGGCAAATGTTTCAATTGGATGAGAATAATGTATTTTTAAATGAGGATCTTTATGAAGATGTTTTCATGAAATTGGTTCTGGGATATACACCTCCTATATCATCTACTTCTAGTACACCTGTTTGCAAGTTGAAGAGTTTGCAAGGCTTGAAACGTGTCTCTAGGAATTGGTATTCTAAGCTTTCTTCTTCTCTTTATTCCGAAGGCTATCAATATTCTAAAAATGATTATTCACTCTTCATCAAGTCTGGTAATTCTTCTATCACCATAGTCGTTGTTTATGTTTGATGATGTCTTGATTATTGGGAATGACATGGCTGAAATTGAGCATGTCAAGAATGTTCTTCATAATAAATTCAAGATTAAAGATTTGGGCAAAGTGAGTTTTTTTCTAGGCATGGCAATACTTGATAATGTTGATGTTGTTTTAGTTTCTCAGAGGAAATTTGCAATTGAGTTACTACACGAAGCAAGATTTGAAGATTGCAAGTCAATTCATAGTCCACTTGAATTAAAGTTAAAGTTGTTGCCAAATCAATGGGAGTTGTTTGAAGATCGTTTGTTGTATAGAAGGTTAGTAGGAAAGCTCAATTTCCTTACTAATGCCATACCTGATTTGTGTTTTGTAGTTCAATGTTTGAGTCAGTTTATGAAGACACCATGTGTTCCACATTATCATGCTTTGTTGCACACTCTAAAATATTTGAAAGCTTCACCAATCATGGGATTGGTTTTTTTTCCAAGTCCTCTAATTTCAAGCTCAATGCTTATTGTAATTTAGACTAGGGAGCATGTCCTACAACAAGGCATTCTGTTGTAGGGCCCAATAATACCCCCCAAACCCGCTCAAAATTTCTCTCGTATATTTTGGTGCGGGTTTGAACTTGCTTTAGGAACCATTGCCTGAAGTCGTCAAACTAATGATCTCCTCATGTTGTCTTTGTCAGTTTGTGAAACTTTATGTTAATCAAGATGTCGTGTTGTGTATGCTTTGTTTGAACAAAGGCTTTCGCAAGACAAGCTGCTAATCAAGATGACGCGTTTGTCATAACGTGTACCCGGGGTTTAGTGTTGGCGACATAGGCCGATGTTGTAAATACTGGCGACAGAGGCCGATGTTGTAAGCACTGGCGACAAAGGCCGATGTTGTAAGTGTTTGGCTACAAAGGCCGATGTTGTAAGTACTAGCGACACAGGCCGATGTTGTAAGTGTTTGGCTACAGAGGCCGATGTTGTAAGTGTTTGGCTACAGAGGCCGATGTTGTAAGTATTGGCGACAGAGGCCGACGTTGTAATTGTTGTAGCGCGCGTGTGTAAGAATGTACTAAGGGAGTTTTTTGTATATGTAGTGTGATGACACAAATGACAAATGTAATATGCACGTACATTGTTACATGTCATTTGCGCTTAAGGGCTCCCCTTGCTCTAGAGCGCCTTAAGTGTAATCCACCTTAGCATCTTTGACCGGTCATGTGTGCACATCGTTTGCCTGATCATAAGGCAAGGTCCCATGTTTTGGCCTGTAACGTCACAAGGCATCCCTTGCTAGTTTTTGTTTGATATATACTGGCGACTAAGGCCGATGTTGTACGTGTTGGCTACAGAGGCTGATGTGTAGTATGTAAAGAATGTATTGACATATGTAAAATGGAATGGTAAAGTACCTTTGACCTGAAGATTATGTTGCCAGCTCTTAACGCGTTCATGATGATTTAGAAGCGATGAATCTTTGTGTATTACATCTTGACTATGCTGAAAATAAGTGACTCGTGTTCCACTTTCGTTGTTCGTTGCTTTGAATGTGCATTGCACGACTTGGGCCACCCCCAGTGGTGTGCTCAATCCCACACCGTGTACAACGCCTCCTTGATTTGATGTGCCATTGGTATGTAGTGACTGCCTTCCTGATTGTAACTTGTTGTCTACTTGCATTGTTTCTTGTAAGGCGTCATCAGGTTGGATAGGAATGAAGTTGACCATAAAATTATTTTGTAACACGTTTTAATAATTCTGGTATTGACATTGTACTCTTCATAGAAAAGTTAGTGCTCACTTTATGGATTGACTTTCAAAGTAAAGATGTAACACGATAGAATTCACAACTAGTACTCATACCGATTTTTTGATGGAGGAATATCTAGTTCCAGAATGATGTAAAGTTTTGCTTACATGGTAGATTGATAACTTGTTTGTATTTTATTTCCTTACGAGGTCAATGACGAAAACCACCTTTGTAACGCGTTCCCGAGATCTTCTATTTATTCGAACGTCATGTCCTTTATCAAGGGTAAGGACGATACCTTGACTCGCGCTTCCCATGCCTCCGATCTGATCGTAGTACTTCCCTCGTGTCAGCGACAAAGAGGTCATCCTTTTCTAGTCGAATGTGTGCTAACGCTTTTGTCTGTACTTCATCAAAGTTGGAGCAAGGATACTTAGTTATTCATCATAAAGTTCGGGGTTACCTGTGGATATCCCTCTTCGAAATGCTTCTACCGAAGTTGTAGCATCCTACTCTTCAATGGCGACGAGTTCTTCGTTGTACCTATTTAGAAATGTCTTCAAAGACTCTCCATATTTTTGCACCAAACGATATAAGTCGCTTGAACATTTCTTGGTGCGTCGACTACTTGCAAACCTGAGTCTAAACTTGTCAATAAATTCAGCAAATGATGAAATTCTTCCAAGTGGTAAGTGTGAATGCCAATTTAAAGCTGGACCAGATAACGTGTTTCCGAACCAACGACACATTACCACTTCCTTCATTTCGAATGGGACAGTGCTAATGTTCATCGCTTGTTTGAAAGTCGTAATATGTTGGTTTGGATCAGTCATTCCTTCGTACTTTGGTACATCGGGAACGTGATACTTTCTCGAAATATCAATTCTCGCAATAGCCGGAATGAAGGGGGAGTCGGTATAACCATCTCGCCTTTCCATGACTATTGGTTTAGGTGCCTCTGGGATCTGACTGAACCGGTCCTCAAGGGCTTTAAGCCACTCTCTTAGAGCCACGACTTCGGCGTCCTCTTGGACAGCGCGAAGCGTGTTACCACTTACATGATAACGTGTTACCTGTCTCCCGTTACTCGGTGTGACGTGATTAGGGTCATCAAGATCCGATTGTCGTGCAACTCCACGATCCTTGTTCCCGAAACACTTGGTCGACTTCGGCGTCCTCTTGGACAGCGCGAAGCGTGTTACCACTTACTTCATAACGTGTTACTTGTCTCCCGTTACTCGGTGTGACGTGATTAGGGTCATCAAGATCCGATTGTCACGCAACTCCACGATCCATTGTTCCTGAAACCCTTGGTCGACTTGGAAATGATTGCTCCTGTGATTGAACTTGAGATTGAAGCAAATTTCTTTCACGAGTTAGAGATTTAATTTGTCTTTCATAAACTTCTATAAATCGGTTGTGTGCCTCCATTTGCTCTTCCAGGTCCTTTTGCATGGCAAGCATAGAGGCCTTGAGTTCGGCTATGACAACCGAATCGGATGCGACCCCCAATTCCGGTAATGTGTTAAGGTCATTTGGCTTGAGAGTTTGGTCGGTAGATGTGTCGGTTTGAGTATCGGTGGCAATAGTAGGAGGTATGATTTGTGGCTAATTGAGAGTGACGAGGTTAGCTTCTTGGTTTCCATGTCCGCCAGAGGGACTAGTGTTGGAAGTTTGGTCGTTGGTCATTTAGGTAGTGGGGTGGTGGTAACGTGTTTAATGGGATTTTTGGCTAAAGGCCCCACGGTGGGCACCAATTGTTTTGGGCAGATTTAACACGTAAACGCATTATTTGCTATAATGAGGGAACTCTAGTAAAAAAATCAGTTTAAACACGTTAATTCGCAAATAATAAGGGATTCACGAAGAGAAATAGCAAATGGACTAGTAAACAAGTAGAGAAAGAGATATGAGTTCAAAATAGTGAAATAAGATTTCAATTACACTGTTGCGAGTTACTCCTTATGATTGAAGATACCAATGATAAGTAGTAGACACGCTAATTGGCAAAATAATAGATATCGAAATAAATAAAATAATAGATATCGAAATAAATAGGCAAAAATATAGAATAACGAGGGTAAACTTCACTATGATTCCATTCAGATGTAGAAGAACAATTGTTGAGTATGCCAGAGAGAAGATGAAGAGCAAAATAGCTTTTGAGATCGTGGATGAATAATCGAAAAATAAAAATACAATTCTATGTAGATTGTTTTGTTGTAGAGAGATCGTGTGAGAGTGAGTCCGAGAGGATGATCCTTTTGTTGATGTTCTTCCTCCCCTTTTATAGGCTTACATTTTGGTCATTTATGAGTATCAATCCCGAGAATCTCGCCCTGTTATTAATGTCTTCCAACGGCTAGTTTGACCAGTTACCACTTCTCTTGAATTGTCAACGCGTTAGGTATTTAAAGCGTCCGTGATTTTCGCCCATGTAGTTAATGCGTTCCAACAACTCTTTAATGCTCCTTGATTTCCTCCATGCACTTTAATGCTCCATTAATGGTGAATAATGTCTTTAATTCATTCTGATCTTCTTCATATCTTCGTGGTCCCACCTCATAAATTAGCCCGATATTTTAGGGCCCAACACAAGTGTCATCTATTGTTCCAATACCTCTTCATTGTGACAACCAAGCCGCGGTCTATATCGCAACAATCATGAACGAACTAAGCACATCGACTCAACTGTCATTTTGTAAGGGAGAAATTGAATGATGGCCTTATCTCCCTTTACTTTACTCCTACTTCTCAACTGACGGACATGTTTACTAAGCCTCTTTTCGGAATATAGCATCAATTGGAACTTGGCAAGTTGAGTAATTAACATACCCTCCAACTTGAGGGTGTTTGGAGTAAACAAGAGCTTCAAAAGACAGAGTCAACATTTTACATTCTTTCCACATCGGTTTTAAGTCTTCTCTTGTGTTTGTCCTCGTATAAAAAGCCTTTTGTAAGAGTTTGTTCGGTTAAGAGAGAGAATCGTGTAATAGTGAACATACAAGACATAGAGAGGGGGGAAGTTAGCGAGATCTAGAACATTCATGGCTACTTCTTGTTGGGCCCTCCGAAATTTGGCCCAAGAAGAATGTTACGAGCCCAGAATAGTCGGTTTGAGAGAATCGGAAGAAGGAGGAGACGACGAAGCAGTTAAAACAAAGCTAAAATCTCGGACCTCATTATTGCCATCAACGGCTACCTCATTAACGTCGGGGACGAAATCTCTGGGATTTGCCAAGCGTCTCAACTAAATGGTCGAAAGGGTGAAGAAGCTTATAAATAGAGACGGGGCAAGGATAGAGAGGACACACAAACACTAATACTCAAAATTACTCACGAAAGCTCAAGTCTTTTTCTAGCCATTCTACTTTGCTCGAAGCATCCATTTGTGTTGACAGTAGATCCACGATTTCAATCATAATATCGATCTAATCATTCCATTGCTTTTCTTGCCTTTTATTTTGTTTTGCTACTTGCTTGTAATTTATAACACGTTGCGAGTTCTGTTTGGTTAGGACTTCCCACATTATAGCAGGTAACGCGTTAGTGTGATTATCCTGCCCAAAACAATTGGCGCCCACCGTGGGGCCCTAGCCGAAAACAAAGAAAAAGCTAGTCCACCACCACCCCCGAAGCACATTGGAGTAATCAACGTTATCACTGGGGGATCAGAGATTTGTGGCATAACGTACTCCGCAACAAAGAGAATTGTGAGGGACACCAGAAGAGAATGCCCCAGATCTCCTTCACGAACAAGTCTCGCCATGATGTCAATCACCTTCGATGACATTGAAGAAGAGGAAGTTCATCATGATTGCTTAATAATTTCTTTAACGATAGCCAATTTCCTTGTTAAAAGAATATTAGTTGATAACGAAAGCTCCACTAATTTGCTCATGTTGGATGCCTTGTACAGCTTAGGTCTCGGGATGGATGATATTGTAAAAAAATCTACGACTTTAGTAGGCTTCAGTGGGGAATCACGCAACACGTTATGGGAGATATCCTTACCCACCATTGCAGGAGGAGTAAACTACCAGGTAAAATTCCAAGTACTCAATTGCCCTTCACCCTTTAATGTTATTTTAGGCAGGCCATGGATACACGGGATGAGGGCTATCCCTTCTACTTATCATCAATGCGTGAAGTTCCCAACACCATGGGGAGTTCAAGAAATTAAGGGGGAACAGAAATTAGCAAGGGAATGCTACTCCATAACAATGAAAGCAACGACTTCCAAGAACTCACAGCTTGAAGCAGAGAAGAAGTCGTCAGATTAGCAATTAAAGGACTGTAGAACAACCACCTACTACGTAAAGCCGGAGATGCCAGAGCTTGAAGAAGTGGCTCTTAATCCATTAGAGCCATCCAAGAAAACCAAAATAGAAGCAGACCTGGAGCCAACTTTACGTAAACAATTGGTGGAGTTTCTACGGTCCTACAGTGATGGTTTCGCATGGTCAAACGAGGATATGGTGGGCATTGATCTTACGCAAGCCCTCAATGTCAATAAGAAGGTGCCACAAGTGAAACAGAAGAGGCGCAAGTTTGCACCCGAACGAAATCAGGCAATCAACGATGAGGTAAAATCCTTACTTAAATCTGGAAAAATTAGAGAAGTTAAATATCCTGATTGGATTGCGAGCGTGGTTGTCGTAAAAAAGAAAACGGTAAGTGGCGCGTTTGCATAGACTTTACCGATTTAAACAAAGCATGCCCCAAAGACTCGTTCCCTTTGCCTCATATTGATGCAATGGTGGATGCGACGGCAGGACATGAACTTTTAACTTTCATGGATGCATTTAGTGGATATCATCAGATAATGATGCACCCCGACGACCAAGAAAAAACCGCATTCATAACCAATCAAGGAACCTATTGTTACAAAGTTATGCCCTTCGGGTTAAAAATCACAGGTGCTACTTATCAGAGATTGGTTAATAAGATGTTTCAGGAAAGACTGGGGGATACAATGGAGGTGTACATCGACGACATGTTGGTCAAATCGTTGAAGGCGGAGGAACACATTACCCATTTGAAAGACGCGTTCCAGATCCTGCGAAGCTACAAAATGAAATTGAGTCCAACCAAGTGCTATTTCGGAGTTACATCAGGGAAATTCCTTGGATACATAGTGACGCAGAGAGGAATCGAGGCGAGTCCAGAACATATCAAGGCCATAATGGAGCTACAGTCACCAAAGTGCGTCAAAGACGTCCAGAAATTAACAGGACGCGTAGCTGCGTTGAACCGATTCATATCGCGATCCTCGAACAAAAACAAGTTGTTCTACGACGTCTTGAAGAAGAGCAAGTCATTTGAATGGACGGAAGCACATGAAAAGGCCTTTGGAGAGTTGAAAAATTATTTATCTAACCCGCAGGTACTCTCCAAACCCAAGCCAGATGAGAAATTATATGTGTACTTGGCCGTGACTGAAGTAGCAGTGAGTGCCGTCTTGATTCGGGAAGAGAATGGAGACCAGTTGCCCATTTATTACGTAAGTAAAACCTTGCTTGATGCGGAAACCAGGTATTCCCCCATGGAAAAACTAGTATTATCTTTGATAATGGCTTCAATAAAGTTACGTCCTTATTTTGAAAGTCATTCTATCATCGTGAGGACTAATTATCCAATGAGGAGTATCATGTCAAAGCCAAAATTGTCAGGTCGGCTAACAAGATTGTTGATCCATTTAAATGGTTACGACATCACTTACGAGCCAAGAACAACAATGAAGTCCCAAGCATTGGCAGATTTTGTGGTTGACTTCACTCCTACCACTTTAGACCAAGAAGACCAAGATGTATTAAATATAACAAGGAGCGGCAAGTGGTTGATGCATACAGACGGAGCGTCAAATCAGGTTGGTGTAGGATTGGGGGTAGTCCTGAAGTCACCACAGGGGGGTAGGATAGCCCAAGCTATTCGATGTACGTTCAAAGCTACTAACAATGAAGCAGAATATGAAGCGCTTATAGCAGGATTACTCGTTGCCAAAGACTTGAACGTGCAAGAAATTGAGGTAATTTGTGATTCGTTACTTATTGTAAATCAAGTTTCGAATTCATATGTTGCCAGGGACTCAAAGATGAAGGCGTACTTAGAAAAATTCCAAGAGATCATTAAACACTTCAAACATTTTGAGATAAAGCAAGTTCCTCGGGATGCTAACACGCAAGCAGACGCCTTAGCCAACCTCGGATCCACTATCGACCCAAGAGAGTATGACAAGATACCTTTTGTGTACCTTGATGCCCCATCCATAATTAAAGAAGCAAATATGTTTGAGGTTCGGGATTCCGTTGAAGACACCTCGTGGGTAACACCTTACTTAAGGTGGCTAAGAGATGGGGTCCTACCAGATGATAGAGAAGAAGCTCACCGACTTAAGGTAAAAGATTCTACCTTCGCTATTAAGAATAACATTTTGTTCAAGTGGATGTCATCAGGAATGTACGCTCGATGCGTAAAGGAGGAAGAGGTATAGAAAGTGTTACAAGACATACACGACGGAGAATGTGGAAATCATACAGGGGGTCACAACTTAGCAAAGAAGGCAAGCAGGATGAGTTATTACTGGCCCACCATGAACAAAGACACAGTGGAGTTCGCCCGCAAATGTGACGCATGCCAGCGTCATGGACCTATACCACATCGACCTTCGGAGTTGCTACATCCCATAACTTCCTCTTGGCCATTCATGAAATGGGGAATGGACATCGTGGGAAAGCTTCCTCCAGCTTCAGGACAACGCGTCTACGTCTTAGCCATGACCGACTACTTCTCCAAGTGGATTGAAGCCGAAGCCTTTAAAGAAGTCAAAGACACTCAAGTTATTTCTTTCATAAAGAGAAATATCTTGAGTAGGTTTGGAATACCGTCCACCATAGTGTGTGACAACGGATCCCAATTCATCAGTGACAAGACGAGATCATTTTGCCAGCAATACAACATTCAGTTGGAGATGTCGACACCATGTTATCCCCAAGCCAACGGTCAGGAAGAAGCAAGCAACAAAGTAATCATCAATAACTTGAAGAAGCGACTCAAAGAGGCAAAGGGAAAATGGGAAGATGAGTTACCCCTTATTCTGTGGTCAGATCGAACAACTCCTAAAACTGCTACAGGCCATACACCCTTCTCCTTGGTCTATGGATGCGAAGCCGTGTTACTGGTGGAAGTAACTTTGCCCACAGTTCGATATGAACTTACTACCAAGGAGTCAAATCTACCTAACTTGTTGCACCATCTGGACACGGTAGACGAGTTACGAGATGAGGCATCAGTTCGTATGGCGGCATATAGACAGGGGGTAGCTCGGAGTTACAACAAACGTGTTAATGCAAAGGCGTTCCAAGTGGGAGATTGGGTATTAAGGAAAGTCTTTCAAAACACGCAGGAATTAAATGTTGGCAAGTTGGGAGCGAATTGGGAAGGACCTTATCAGATCACGAAGATTGTAGGACAAGGGGCCTACGTGATATCATATGATGGGAAGACAGTGCCCAAAAGTTGGAACGCGATAAACCTGAAGCTATACCATTTCTAGAACACGTAGCAAGGTACATATCACATATTACTTTCTTTTTTACATTGCATTATTACATCTTGATACATACATGAGACGACACCGGTTTTGTAAAAACTAACAAGGGACGCCTTGTGACATTACAGGCCAAAATATAGGCCCTCGCCTTATGATCAGGCAACGCTGTGCACACAACGACTAGTCAAAAAGATGCAAGAGATGAGAACGCGTAACACAAACTCTAGAACAAAGGAGAGTTTTTCACAAAGTACTTGTAACACGATTCATAATTTTATAAATCACAAATGTTTACATTCTGTCAAGAGCATCATTTTTCTCTCTCTCAGCATCTTACATAAAAAGCGCTAGTACAACGGAAAGTTTATCATTAAACTACGGGTAAACATTTTACAATGAGTCGATCTATCACAACGCGTTGATCTTCATTCTTCGGCGGTGAACCTGTTTTACCTGCAAAAAAGACAAAAAACAGATCGAAGACCACGGCAAATACTAAAATATCACTAATAGACATAAACCCCTAAAAACCAACAGGGATAAAAGTTGTCCGCATCAAGGCCCTAAAACAAGCGGCCATACAAAACAAAGAGTTTTAAGCCCCAACATACTGGGGGTAGGATAATGTCTGAAAGATAAAAGAAACAAAAGGAAGTCATTCCTTGGAAATTTCTTCGGCTGGCTTCTGGTTGTCCATTTCCACCTGGGCCACTTCTTTGGCAACTTGAGAAATCTCATCGACAAAGGAGGATTTCTTGGATACATTGGCTTCGTCGAGGAATAAATTCTCGAACTGCTCCCTTTCCTTCACAACATCCCAAGAATAATGCTTCCCAGCGGCGAATTCCTCTATTGTCTCAACACGAGCTCTAAGCGACCAATAGTCAGCCGTGTCTTCAATCTCTTGAGCAAGCGCAGCGCCCTTCTTCAATGTCGCAGTGAACTTGTCCTCCCACGCCTTAGACTCTCCAACAACTTTCTCAAGTGCATTTTGCAGATCTGCAACCTTCTTTCCCAAAGCTTTCTTCTCTTGTCCCAAGATGGTCGACTTGTCCTTCTCAAACTGTGTACTGATCTTACTCTGTGCCAACTGCTCGGGGTAGTCCTTGAAGGTGTCGAAAGCCGCAAGAGAAAGTTGAAGACCCTGGGCGACAAGTATAGAACCATCAAAGACCATGATAATTAACGGTACAGATGAAGAGAATTTTTAAAAACCTGCCACTGAGCTGCCAGAATCTCGCCGAAGAACTCGGGCAAAGTAGATCGGTGGCCTGAACTATGAAGATGATTCAATTGAAGAGGCGTCAAAGACCTCAAACACTTCTCCGCATCCATATCCAGGGACATCATGGTGCTAGGAAGGCCAGTCATTCGAGAAGATGCACTTTTCTTTGATAAAGAGACCTTAGGAGAGTCGCTTGCAGTCTTTGGAGGAAGGGCCACCACCAAAGATGTATCTGCAGTAGAAGCTGTTTCCGCCTTCCTCTTTTTTCTGGCCTCGACTCTTTCCAAGGTTGATAGCGCAACGGTTGATCTGGTAGTTCTTGAACCTGACAGCATGAGAGTAACAAGATTAATGGAAGACAAAGGCAAGGAGTAGGGTAAAAAGAAGAAACTCACTTGACATCTCGGTATCCTCAGGGTCTACGAAGCACGCTCTCACTAGTTCGGGGTAAGATCTATCTTCCAACGGAAGGGCCTCGATATGGGAAACGACTTGGGATGACACCTTGCGGGGTTGAAGAGCTACAAGATTCTCTACACAAAAGATAACCGGTGGTTAGACTTGAATGAAAAGTAAAGAGTACAAAAGGGAAACACTACCAATTGGCCGCCTTCGACTTTTCAGAAAAGACGTATCGACTCCCAAAGAGGATAGCTTTACGAAAAAGAACTTATCAGCCCAACCCCGGTCAGATTTTGATATGTTGAAGACTAGGTCAGATTTAGTTGTAAAGGTTTTCAAGGTCAAACGACCAGGTCCACCTTTGGAAAGGCGATAATTTAAGAAAAAGTCGGCAGCTTTGAAAGGGAGACCTTGAGAGGAGCATAATTGGTCGATAGACAACAGAAGTCTCCAAACTTGGGGAAGTAGTTGCCCAGGAGACACATTGAGGGTTGACAGGAAATCGGCGACTAGGGGTGAAAAAGGGAAACGGTGGCCAATACGAAAAGGGTACTCGTACAAGCACACCCAATCATCAGCATAGGAATCGGCATAGACACCAGGAGGAGGAAGGAAAATTTCTGCATAAGGAGGAAAACCCGCAGAGAAGGCGAAGATGTGGGGGTCTTCCGAAGTACTGACCCTCTGATGATAGGGGGTGAGGATTCCGGAAGAGGTTAGGGAAGGAGGAATGGCGGTTTCGAGACAGTAAAGAGAAGGCTTGGGAGAAGAGTTGGAAGTTGCCATAACTAAAAAGGGAGAAGACGAAGGATGAGGAAGAAGGAGACGTACCTGGACACCGGAAGACACAGTTGAAGTCTGGGAGGGTCATCATATCTGCTATAAATAAGGGTTGATTAGACGTGACATAACTCGCTACAACTTCCAAGACATAAAATCAAAAACCCTAGGAAAGCGGTGGAGGGAATTTTACCGCGTTTTTGATGGGGGTATTGTTGGGCCCTCCGAAATTTGGCCCAAGAAGAGTGTTACGAGCCCAGAATAGTCGGGTCGAGAGAATCGGAAGAAGGAGGAGACGACGAAGCAGTTAAAACAAAGCTAAAATCTCGGACCTCATTATTGCCATCAACGGCTACCTCATTAACGACGGGGGCGAAATCTTCGGGATTTGCCAGGCGTCTCAGCTAAACGGTCGAAAGGGTGAAGAAGGTTATAAATAGAGACGGGGCAAGGATAGAGAGGACACACGAACACTGATACTCAAAATTACTCACGAAAGCTCAAGTCTTTTTCTAGCCATTCTACTTTGCTCGAAGCATCCATTTGTGTTGACAGTAGATCCGCGATTTCAATCATAATATCGATCTTATCATTCCATTGCTTTTCTTGCCTTTTATCTTGTTTTACTACTTGCTTGTAATTTATAACACGTTGTGAGTTCTGTTTGGTTAGGACTTCCCACATTATAGCAGGTAACGCATTAGTGTGATTATCCTGCCCAAAACACTTCTCTTGTTCTGATTTTTCAGTTTCGATTGAATGAGAATTAGTTCAATTGATTTGTCTTCTCTTCTCTTTTGAGATTTATCGTTCTTGATACACCCCTTTAATTTCCCTACAGGTGTATGCGATTTGATACGTTCTAAAGTATATGAGGTGCAGAATGATCAAAAATCAAATCTTCTACTCCCTAAATAATGGACATGAATAATGATGTCCTATGGGAAATGTTATGTTAGTGAAGATGAGCCATTCTTATTGCTTCCTTCTAAAAAATAAAAATTGAAAATGATGGGCATGAATAATGAACCCATCCATTCTGATCCAGCCAACAAACAAGAACAGCTCATCAACAACTCACCTAATACACAAGTTTAAATATGACAGTCCATAACATACTCATCTATTCAATTTGAATCTACATGTAAAAGTTTTCAACTTTGTAATTATCGAAAATATTACGTTAGTGAATCTATTATATTACTCCGTATGTAACTATGGACTTTAGGAAAAATTATAAAAATATACGTAATTGTCACATTTGACAAAAATCACAATTCTATCCGGGTCGTATATATTCAAACCTAGATATAGAGATAGTAACATCTTTTTCTATTTGTTCATCATACATCAATCATAACATATGATGGCAGGGACAAATAGCTGCGCATGCCTCTAAATAATGCATCCCCATTACAAAATATAAAAGAGAACTAAGAACAGAAGAAAATAGCAAGCCTAGGCCTAGAGAAGGAAGTCGTCTGTGAGACTATTATTCTTTCTTTCTGGTCTCAAAAAAATGCAGTTGAATAAATCAATTGTATAAATAAAAGGCACTGGTCAACTTTCATCTTAGAATTAACCTCAATTATATATTTGCAATATCATTCAGTTACATTTGTTTACACGTAAGCTTAGTGTTTTCAATTTAATACAAGAGTTAGGTAGTTGCCAGTGTTTGTTAATTTGTATAACCACTTTAAAGCCAGGAATATATTGTATGGCGGCATTGGCTTGTTCTAATTTGACCTCAAAATGTTTATTATTTCTAAACAATCCAAGCAAAAGAGAAATCTTCATTTGGGGGTTAATGTTGAAACTCTGCAGGAGTGAATTTCAGTAATCAGGGAAATCACTGTGGACCGACAACATTCAAACTTGCCATCCATCTCTTTTACCTCACCTGGCGGTAAAATTGTACAGTAAAAAGGAAGCCAATATATTACTACTGAATAAACAGCTTCCACAATTTCCTCCATGAATATGAATATGAATGGCCGTTGATTGAGGCTTTTTCCACATGAACCACACATTCAAAGACCAACGAAATCCAGCCATGACCCACCCACATAAAGCACGAATTTTACAAGGCAAAATCTTTACAGCTGGAATCCCTCAAGGACCAACTACCGATTTCTACGTCTCAACATCAATCACTACTACTCCAATTACAAATCTCTAAACCACACACTTTCAAAATTAACCCAATGGCAATGTTAAAGAAAGAATCAATGCAAGCAAACTAGAGATCAAAAGCAAACTTTGCAACCCAAACAGCAAAAGTCCCCAAAAATTCACACAAGCCGTCCCCCTTTTCCTTTTCGTTCACACTTCAAATTCAAAAATTCAAAAGGCAACCCCCCCTCACCCACGAAGAAACACGCCCAGATCTAAAAATTTTACATAACAAATTACTTCCATAATTATATCATCTAAATTACGCAATCCATCAACAGAATTATGCTAATAATAAGAAGAAGAAAAGATTCATAAACAAGTCATTTCGATGTATACCCAAGATCCATCCAATAAAAAAAAGTAAAATTAAAATTACAGATCTTACATTTTCAACCTCTGCCGCCTATAACCACTCCACAACAGATCCCTGATTCAAAATGCAGCAGCAAAACAAGGCAATAAACAAACTAACTTCTGCACCGGGTGATTCTGCTGCAGCCGCGCCTGTAAGGGTTGGCCGACGCGCCTGGCCGGCAATTGTAGTACGACGAGCCGCGCCTGGAGCAGGGCACACTGTTCTTGTTCAGCGCACCGTAGCTGATGTACCTCTGGTTTGCTAATATGCGCCGGTTGATCTCCGAGTTCATCTCGAACTCTCCGTCCACCCCGCACTCGCCCATCGATCCGTCGCATCCGCCGGATCCGGCCGCCGGTATCCATCCGAGATCCGACCCCAAATCGACGCCCGCATCAACGGCCAGCAAGCAGCTCACCGCCAGAAGAGCGACGGCCAAGATTAACAGCATGGATTTCGCCATTGGAGCTGTGATTTTGCTCTCCTCTTCGCCTCTTGAGGGTTTTGGGAGGAGGAGCGTGGAGTGTGGTCACGCGCTTTCTTTCGGTGCAAATTGAATGGGTATTTGGAGTACTGGACTACTGGGGGTTGTGGGTTCATTTAAGTAGGTGGATGGAGAGTGAAAAAAAGAGGCCTGGAAGAGCGGCTTAATTACGAGATTGCCATTTAAACGGTCTCGGACGGCGTGTTTTGGTTATGCAATTATGGTTGACTATTATTACGGAGTATGAACTACGTACTACGCCTTTTCCATAAGTATCTGCGTGCCAGCTGTATTTATTTAACAATAAAACTACTTTTATCAATCAATTTTATATGTTATGTTGTAATTAAAGGTGTTCGGTTTGATGGAGCAAAGCTCTCCGCTAAACTGGGGTGGCAATAACAAAAAAAAAAAAAAAAAGTGTTCGGTTTGTATTTTATGAAGCGTTCAAAGTTTGGTTTATAAGTATTGGAGTAGTATTATTATTGTATTCTTTTTTTTGGTCTTGTCTTTTGGCTCGCCCGGTTCGATCGGTCGGACACCGCTCTACATCCGGACCGGGTACTTTGTAGCCCCATTTTGGGGGAGACCCTCCCAATATCAATTTTTACATACATACTGTCAGTGAGATTCGAACTTCGAACCTCCTGCATAACACTTAAGGAGTCTAGCACCACTTTACCATTAGACCAACTGAGTATTGGTATTATTATTGTATTCTTTGATTGCTTTCCGTGTTGCAACTTTGTATTGCCTGGATTTCATACTGGTATATCGATGTTGGACAATAATGCTGTTTACAACTCAGAATTTCATCTAGAAATTTTGTATAGGCAAATCCGAATCCAAGAACGGATTGGAATTTTTTGGGTTTAGTACATTTTTCTATTCGATATTCTATTCACTTTTTTGTGTTCCGTTTTCTCCCTTGCAATTTAAAATATTGATATATGAAAATGGATTGGATGAGGAAAATAAAACACCAAAAATATATACATTCATGTAACACGTTGTACAACAAAAACAATTAAGTAGTGCTATCTCCTATCATGTTTTATTAATTCGACAATCCTATTCCTTTCCACCAAAAAAAAATCCGACAATCCTCCTATTCCTCAAAAAATTACTCATGGCATACACAAATGAAAAGCACGTAATTTGAAAATTAATTAGATTTTTTTCAACCTCTATAAAATATAAAATATAAAAGAAAATAATAATTAACATGATTAGCTCCTGTAACAACTGATTTTACTGCACCCACGATTGTAAGGATTAGCTTGTGCACCCGGCTTGCAATTGTAGTAAGACGCCCCACGTCGAGAACAAGGTACATGATTCTTTTGTAAAGCACCATAACTTATATACTTTTTTGTAGCCAAAATTCATCTACTGAACTCCGGATCAAGTGCAAACTCGTCGCGATAGTCCATGCACTCGGCAATGGAACCATGACAAATTGATTTGGTTGGAGGAAAGGAAAGAGTTACTCATCACGCTTGCATCCACAACCACGAGCGATCTTATTGCCACGATACATACTGCTACTATTATGAGTATTGATCTAGACATCTAGTGATCGTTGCCATATGAAATGGAAGAAAAGGGATACTTTTACGTTCTCTTCAAGGATTTATTTTTCTCCTTGCTCTAGAAACGAATGAGATCTTAGACTTGGCCAATGGGTCTTAAAAGTAGGAGATAAAAAGGTATATGGGAATGGGAGTACTTTTTATATGCGAAATTTGAAGAACGTGGCATCTATTATATTAGATGAAGTTTGATTTTTCAAGGTTATTTCTTTGACGAGTTTGGAAGCGCACTAAAATGGCTAACCTTGCAATACGTGCTTCCATTTTCATTAGCCGGTTTGAGCTTAATTTATGTACGTCGTCGTATTTGGACCGAGCAGCAACAACAACATCTACTCAGGTGGAACCCGGTATGAATGGGATTTGGGGAGTCGAGATGTACGCACTCTTACCCCGAATCAACGCCGGGAGTGTATCTAAGGAGGGCCCAAAGTAAAAAAAGGAAAAAGGGCGGGCAAACAAAAGATAGAAAGGGTAGAGGAGGAGGAGAAAGCAAGGGCGAAAAAGTACGCTAGAACACACAGAAAACGAAAACAACGAAACTAAAAACAAAGATAAGGAAAAGAGTAGGACACTCCCTCCAAGTCTTCCTTGCACCGCTCTGTCACAGTAATCTTCTGACGCCATTGGTCCCTACAAAAAGCCAAATCTGCTGAGACCGCCATCATGGTAAGGTCTTGTTTAATGACTTCCTTCCAACTCTTCTTCGGTTTGCCTCTATAATATCCGCTAAATTTCAAGTATAATAAAACATATATGTTTTTTTACAAATAATTTTTTTTTCTCTAAATTAGAGAACTTAATATTCTTTATAATTCATATCAAATTATAAAAAGTTGTAAAAGTTTATTACAATGGCAATTAAGAATTTAATTAAATATGTTAAGTAAAACATATTTTATTTAAATAAGTTCTCAAAAATAGAGAATTTAATAATTTTTGTAATGTCATAATATATTCTAAAAAGCTTAAAAGGTTATCAAAATTGCAAATAAAATTTAAGCAAATATAATTAATAAAATTCGGATTTGATTTGAAATATTAATTTACAAAGCAAATAAAAATACAAACAATGGGCAAAAAAATAAAAAGGGACGAGAGGGGGACTCGAACCCGAGACCTCTTGCACCCTTCCCATAATCACACACCTCATATCCGCTAGGCTATTGTAACTTGACTACCCATTATGGAATACTTTTATTTTTAAACCCTCTTTTCTCTCTTCTTCCAAATTGAGTCATCAGACTTGTCAAGTCTGATTGACGCCAAAGGAATGCATGCTTCTTCTTCCTCCCAATTGCCATGGTAGCTTCATTTGACCACCATCATCTCATGTCATCTTTGAAGAAGCACAACCCCCACCAATCTCCTTCAAGCTCCTTCTTCTATAATGTTCAATTTCATCAATGGTGGATCCATGGAGGGGTCAATTTTGACTATAAAAAGGGCTGGGATTTCATTAGAAATCTCACACATTCATCTTCTCCCTATTCTCTTGCTTAATTCATCACTTTCAAGCCAAAAATTCAGCCAAAAGACCTCCATTATACTTGTTGATTTTTTTACAAAAACCCTCAAAAAAACCCTAATTTCTCTCTCGGGCCGTCGGACCACCCCTTGGCCGCCCCTCCCTGTCGCACGCCACCACCAGGCCGTCGCCGGAGCCGCCCATGGACGCCATTGCAGCCTGCCTTGCTGTTGCCCTGGTCGATCGTCGTTCTGTCCTTGTTCCTGTTTGTGTGTGAAAGAAGAAGGGAGAAGAAGAGATAAAAAGGTGGGCTTAATCCTAAATTTTGGGTAATTATAACTAAACATGGGCCATTAATTTTAGGCCCAAAATATCAATTAAAATCAGATTTTAACCTTGTTAATTTCTGAAACATTAAAAATCTAATTTATAAACTTTAATGGCTTGTACATAGTTTTTAATAAAAATTAACATGCATGTGAATTTTGTAAAAGAAAATAAAATATGGAAAGACATGGAAAAATTCAATATTATAAGATTAATATATGTGACTTTAAGCATGGAAAGTATGTTTTACTAATATTTTTACCTTGCTCGGATTTTAATTTAATGAATAAAAAGAATTAGAGTAAGATGATGGAAAATATTATCTTAAGACTATTTATATTGAAAAAAGTTTGCATGTCCTTTAAAGAGCATATTATAAACTTAAATATATGTTGATAAGATATTTTGATCATAAGATATTTTTATATGGTTAAAGTATAGAATAAAAAGATGTATTGAAGATAGACTAAAGATATTGCATAAAAGAGATTTATTGATTTTCTATAAAGAAAGTAATTAATATGATCTATATGAGATTTAAATAATATAGAAAATATCTTATTGGTGGACTTTACTAAACTTTATCACCTTTCATGTCATTATTAAAGATTTACAATATATTAAGAATATATATTTTTTTTTTAACTTTGGATTGAATAAAAAGGTATGTTTACTCTAATGGATTTTAACCATAGAATATTAATATTAATATTAAGTCAAAAAGGAGTTATCTTCACTTTCAAATTTATATACAACTTTATATAAAAATAAGTATTTTTATAAAGTACTCTTGGGATATTACAATTAAAAATAATAATCAAGGATATTATTATTTAACACCTCCACCTAAATTATTATTTAAATAATTTAGCTTTTCATTCTCTTATAAAAAGGAAAATAAGAGAAAAAAAACCTTAGAAGAGATAAGGAGTTTTAATAAAAATTCTCTCGTTATCTCTCGTCTCGTTAGGTCGAAACCTCAATTCCGTCTAAGCATCGAATTTTGTGTCGTTCGAAAGTACATGCTTGCAAATTAAGGCAAGTGGATTTTCTCCTTGAAGCCTCAATAATTCATTTCCGTGAAATTTCTCAATGTTGGGAACAACTTGTTTGCTAATAATAAATGAATTTAGGAATATCGATTGTTAGAAATAATGACCCGCTTGTTATCGTTATTGCGATTATTAATGTTCGATAGGACTATTATGCTAGTCTTGTTTGTGTGACCTTGCTTGTTTAAGATCTCTTTTCGTGATCGATATGGATTAAATAGTAAGGGGTGCGGGATTAACCCGACACCTCTATATAACCTACTAATTCGCAAGGCACCATGCCAAAATTCCGCGACTTTAAGGGTCATGATCTAATGTCTGCTCCTATTCAGAGGAGGGATGTGCGCACCCTAGCTAGGTGTCGGAACTTCGTTCCCATAAGTGGACTCGGGCCCTTTCATGGCCCCCCACACTCTTAAAAATCATTAACGTAAGTGAAAGTTTTATCACGACATAAGATAAGTGCCAAAGAACATTTTAAAAGAAACTACAACCGGGTCGGAATAGTACAACTTGGAAGACCACCCGGCTCTCGGTTCTTGAAACGATCTTCGTCTTTCCAATCTGAATGCTTATTCGGGATTGTCAAGGTGGCTTTGATACTTAAGCGCCTTCGGGCCACCTCCCCGATCTGGAGCACCTAATAAGATGAGGTTGGTTGAGGTCCGACAAGGGCGCGAGAGGTTTTCAAAACTTGTATGAATGAATAACGTTCCCAACATACTTCCTACTATATGAAGTTCCACAATCTCGTAGTTCTTCCTTTAGGTTTAAGAGTTATCTCATCTCGAGATTTACTCATTTCCATCCTTAAAGCTCCACTTAAAGTTTCTACATCTCAAACACATCCCGATAATCTCTCTCAAATAGCGTAAATTACCAAACTACCCTTGAGAATTTCCATTCTCACTTTCTTAGTCTTCTTAGACTAATTCCACTATTTCCGCATTTTGGCCTGGTATTTCTCGCCCTTCGCAACAAATGCCAGACTCTAGGAAGTTCCCACCGAAGTTTGAAGACAAAGGCTAGAAGATTCGAGAAGAGTTATGCAAGGATAGAAGGTCAAGACAAGACGACATTGAAGGAAGGAAGGAATATCTATAGAGCAAGCATTCAGAAGATGGTGCAACAACTCTTCCATTTTAAGCCAAGCAAATCATCCTCATCTGAGTTGTCTTGGAGAAAAATACTTATATTTTCAATACATCTTTTCAACCCTTTTAATACGGGCTTTATTTTCCGCTGCTACATCATTTCTAAAACGACTCTCAATGTAATGAACGAATGTTCTTATAGATGAATAAAATTCCGCTTTTAGTCATTTCTTCTTTAATTATATTCTCATTAAATTATTTAAAGCCTAGGGTAACTTTGGATGGTAAAATCCGAGGTCACTAGCAGTAATACCCAATGTTACAAAATAGCGGTGTTACAGCCTCTTTCCATGCGAAAGTCACTATCGATCAACCTCTCAATTCTCCGAACTAGGGCATCTGGAGGTCTCCTCTGTATGTGCCCGAACCATCTGAGCCTCGACTCTCTGAGCTTTTTACCTAAACTGGCCACTCCCACCTTTCTCCTAATAACTTCATTTCTGATCCTGTCCAGTCTTGTATGCCCACATATCCACCTTAGCATCCTCATATTTGCTACCATCAACTTCTGCTCATGCGCCTTAGTAGTTGGCCAACACTCCGCCCCATACAGTATTGTTGGTCCAACCATAGATTTGTAGAACTTTCCCTTGAGCTTGAGTGGGACTTTTCTGTCACATAGCACTCCAAAAGCGCCCCTCCACTTCCGCCAACCTCTCTGGATTCGGTGTCTAATGTCCTCCTCGATGCTCCCATCACTCTGCACGATTGAACCTAGGTATTTGAACATCTCTTTTTTCGCTATGACCTCTCCTTACAAGCGGACTTCCTCATTTGGCTCGACCTCCTGACTGAACTTAAAATCAATATATTTTGTCTTGGTCTGACTCAGCTTAAAACCCTCTGTCTCGAGCTTCTCTCTCCAAGATTATAGCTTTCTGCGAACTCCCTCCCTAGACTCGTCCACCAACACTATGTCATCGGCGAACATCATACACCACGGTACCTCTTCCTTTATCCCCCTCGTCAACTCATCCAGTACGAGAACAAACAGAACAGGGCTCAAAGCCGACCCTTGGTGCAAGCCGAACCCTACTTGGAAAAATTATGTGTTTCCCCCCGGGGTGCACACACTTGTCAACGAGCCTTTATACATGTCCTTTAGAATTCTGATATAAGTCCTTGAAACCTGTCTCGTCTCCAAACACCTCCAAAGCAACTCCCTAGGAACCTTGTCATACACTTTTTCCAAATCGATAAAAATCATGTGCAGATTTTTCCTCCTCTCTCTGTAGGCCTCTACCAACCATCTGATCAGGTGAATAGCCTCAATAGATGACCGCCCTAGCATAAAACCGAATTTGTTGTCTGACACGGTGACTATTCTCCTCAACCTAGGTTCAATCACTTTCTCCTACAATTTCATGGTATGGCTGAGGAGCTTGATACCCTTATAGTTGATGCATTGTTGCATATCCCTTTTGTTTTTGTATAGTGGGATCAAGCTACTGAGCCTCCATTCCTCTGGCATCTTTGTCGTTCGGAAAATAACATTGAACAAAGACGTGAGCCATTCTAAGCCTCTCACACCCAACCACTTCCACTGGATCTCATCCAGTCATCCGGACCTACCATTCTCTTGTTTCTCATCTTTCAAAACCCTTCTTGCACCTCGATTCTGTAGATGCGTCTGGAGAAGAGACAAACTGGCTGGCCTCTTGAGTCCTCTGCATCTACTATCGACCCTTGGACCTCATTTAGCAAGCTACAAAAGTACCTCTGCCAACGTTCCTTTTATTTGGCTATCCTCAACTAGCACATTTCCTTCCTCGTCCTTTACACACTTTACTGTATTCAAATCCCTGCTGTTTTTCTCCCTAGCCCGAGCCAACCTGTACAACACTTTCTCCCCCCTCCCCTTTTCGTCCATCGTTTTGTAAAATTCCTCGTACGCTTTATCTTTTGCGATTGCCACTGTCTTCCTCGTAATTGGACCGATCGTTATGCAATTTACTCTTGTTATACTGTATTACACACTCCATTTTCATTATGGCTCCGTTTGCATGATTTGAAGCTTGCAACTTTGTTTGATTCAATTCTAGATGCTCTATGCAATAGTAACTTTTGTGAATTAAAATTTGTTAGGGCTTGAGATCGAAATGTGAAAGCTTTAATAGGTAAACATATAGGCGTTGAGACTGAGATGTGATACTTTCTATTAGACTCCAAGAATTTGAACATGAGATTTCATTATTGCAAAAGTGTCTTGTTTTATCTTGTGGAATAATATTTATCATAGAAAACTTAAGATTGAGTTGGGTTAGCAAGTCGCAAAAGCAGATCTTAGGTCAGTTTAATCTTCTAAGTGCCAAAGGGTCTAGATTATAGTTCGCAAGTCATGAAAGTGAATGTTAGTTGAGTTTAGACATGTTATCGTTCGAAAGGACTTGGTAATTACATTAGATAACTACCATCAACAAAGCCAAACTATGTTCATGCATTTGTTTTTTTTCTAAAGTCCACTACAATATTGTTGTGGTTAAGCTTATTACTAGAAGCGTTTCTCCATTGATTTTCTACCACTTAAGCTAGTTTGTTTGATTTACTTTCTCCACTCATGACCACTTCTCAATTCATTCTTTACTTGTACGGCTTAGTCTGCTGAACAATTATGATTGGTACTACATAATCCCTGTGTTCGAAACCTTTGTATTATAATCGATCCCGTATACTAGCGGAGTCAAGATTTGACCTATCACACCACCACGTCAACCTTTTAGATTTAACTAGCATAAGTACCCGTACCTTGTACGGGTTTGGTTAAATATAAATCATGACCACTTCTCAATTCATTCTTTACTTTTACGGCTTAGTCTACTGAATAATTATGATTGGTACTACATACTCCCTATGTTCGAAACCTTGGTACTATTCCCGATCTCGTATATTTATGGGGTCAAGATTTGACCTATCATACCACCGCGCCAACCTTTTTTATTTAACTAGCATAAGTACCCGTACCTTGTACGGGTTTGGTTAAATATAAATAATTTATTTTAAAAATAAATTAATTTAATTTTTATGTGAATATGAACAATTTATACATATATGTTTTATTTCAAATCATTTATTTTAGTGTGAGACTTAGCGTTTTATTTTTCCCTTTACTAAAGGAAATGAATTAATTTAGCAATTTTTAAATTTGTACATATATATTTAAATTAAAAATCTATACATATAAGATTAAAAAATGTTTAATTATAACTTACATCATTTTTTCATTATAATATGAGATTTGAATATATAATTAATCAATAAAATGTAACTAATCAAGGGTGAATGAAATAAGAATGAATCTAAGATTTACTTATTATTTGTAACAAACTTATATGAAAAAATAGTTATAAATATTGTTTATTATAATTAGTATTAATTTTTTTTTTAAGTTTAGAGTGTTGATGTTGTGACACTACATATGCGAGTTGAATATGAAGATGACACATCGATAAAATGAATGTGAAGCCGACACGTTGTAAAATTATTTTTCCTTTAGTATGTAGATAGATAGATAGATAGATTGTAAGCTAGATATTTAAAAGTACTGTTGAAAGGGTTTTTTTGACAACAAATACATTTATAATCAAGACCTCGCTGTGTATAGCGAAGTCAGGTTCGTCTACGGGAAGCGAGGTTGTGTCTAATACTAAACTAAAACACAAGGAAAAAGCAAACGAAAGCAAAACAAGGCAAACAAATGCACTGAAGAGGGTCGGTACCGACCTTGTCAGGGTCGATAACAGGGTGCAAATGAAGACGAAAAACTAAGTAAACAATGAAACAAACAAGAAATCTGCAACTCGGTACCGACCTTAGGGAGCTCGGTAACGAGGTAATTAGGGATTAAGATCGACTCACAGGTAAGAGAAAAATCTAGGATAAGGTTCCACCACAACATAATCATGCAATTTCAAACAATATGAATCATAAAAATCATGCCTTTAACATAAAGTTATCAACTTTCGTTGAATAAACAAGCAAATCAATCAACTTTCATAAATCAATTCACTTTATCTACTTATTTTGATCCAAAGTTCTCAACTTTCGTCTCAAACTTTATCTCTTATTCACGTTCATAACTTTCTCTTTCAATCAAGTCATAAACATGAATTACTTCAACTTTCATCAAAGTATAAGCATAAACAAGTACAACTTAGAACACAAGAAATCTTCACAATCTTCTTCCTTAGAACACAAGTAATCATTAATTGCACTAAGTCAGTCACGTCCTACCGACACAGGGACCTCGGTATCGACCTCGTCAATGTCCGTAGCACACTGGATTTTACTCTTGAGAGCCTCGGTACCGGCCCCTAGAGGGTCGATATCGAGCTTGGTCTTGACCTTGTTCTTGTTTATTCTTCACTTCTCACTTGGACTTTGTTGGAGTTTCTTCCATTGTCTTCTTCTCTTCTTCCTCTTAGCTTGGTCCTCTCCTTCAATGTCCTCGAATGCTCGAAATGTGCTTCAAAACCTACACGAAAACACGAAACTAGCGTAGTTTTCATACTTTTTATATAATATACAAACTATACTAAAAAGACACAAAACACACACAAAAACATATCTAAACAAGACTAAACAACCTAAAAACAAAGCTAAAAACATGGGCATTAAGTACAAACCACGTGAAAATCTTGTACATACGGTTCAACTAAAAGCTACTAGTAACCTAACCTAATAAATATCCTAATTAATCTCCTAACATCAAATAATGTTCCGTCCCTCTTCTTGGCCCATTGGCCAATCCAATTGACATACATGATACATATAAGTAGAACTGTCAAAACTTGACCCGACCCGAAAAATCGATCCGATCAGTCTGAAGTATTTTGTGTTGAAACCCGACCCGAAAATCAATGGGTCAAGAGTAATCCGAGCCCGATCGATCCGGAAAAACCTGGATTGAGTCACCAACCCGTTGGGCTGACCCGACCAACGCGATAAATTATTATTTTAACTAAAAATTAAAATATTTTTATTATAAAATTGTATATATTTATTATTTTATTATTAAATAATATTTAATATAATATAATATTAATTATTTTAATAAATATAAAAATAAAGGTTAAAAAAATTGACAATGATGACCCGTTGGATCAACCCTCGGACCCGTAATAATCCGGTCCAAATGAACCAGTGACTTTAACGACCCGACGACCCATGACCCGTTTTAACCCGAACTCAATTGACCTAAATCCGAACCCGATCCGCCCGAGCCATTTGACAGGTCTACATATAAGTATATAATAACGCCTCCCGCATTCCTCCTTTATCGATTAGTTAATGCACCCCACATGGTGCATCGCCTTTAGCAATTAGTGGGCCAGCTCCACACATTCAATGTTGTCCACAGATTTACGTGGGTTCGGCCCACTTCAGTGACCACCAATCCGAGAAAAGCCATTTAAAAGCCATCTTCAGCCCATTAAATTAGCTCATAAAAATGAATGGCTGAAATGCCAAATTGGTATAAAAAAATACCACTTTTGGACATTTGGGTAGTAAAAAATATTTGACAGATGGGTATTAAAAAATTAAAATTTAAACATATGGGTATTAAAAAGCAAAGATAAGTCATTTTAGTACAATTCTACAAAAAAATCAGTTTACAAGCACAAAACACTTTTTAATACCAATTTGGTATTTTGGCCTAAAATGAATATCCCGAGCATCCACTCCACGAGGCAGAATACCAACAATTCAAAATAAAATATTAAAAGTCGAGAAAAGTCATTTTTGCAAGAGAAATGGGAGAAATGTCAGAGATTGTCACTAGGCTCAGTTGTGCGGAGTGATGGGAGCATTGAAGAGGACATTAGAAACCGGATACATATGGGTTGGCAGAAATGGAGGGGTGCTTCTAGAGTGTTATGTGACAGAAAGGTCTCACTCAAACTAAAGAGAAAATTCTACAAAATTGTGGTTAGACCAGCCATGTTGTATGGGGCAGAGTGTTGGCCGATTACAAAGGCACTGGAGTAGAAACTGATGGTAGCAGAGATGATAATGTTGAGGTGGATGTGCGGGCATATGAGACTAGACAAGATCAGGAATGAGCTGATTAGGGGAAAGATGGAAGTGGCCAGTTTAGGAGAAAAACTCCAAGAATCGAGGCTTAGATGGTTCGAGCACATACAGAGGAGATCGCTAAATGCCCCACTACGGAGGATGGAAAGTTTGACAACTGGGGATTTTCGCAGGGAAAGAGGCAAGCCGAAAAAGAGCTGGAAGGAAGTCATAAAGCAAGATCTCACTGTTCTGGCAATTTCAGCAGACCTGGCCATATGCAAGGTTCAATGGCGCGAGAAGATTACAGTGGCAGAGCCATAGTAGCTTTGATCTGGAGGGAGTATCTTGCTCTACCCCCTCTAATTTTAGCTTTTATTTTTGGTTCATTCTTCCTTACTCGCTGGTGTTAGTTTTTGAGTTTCTCGAGTACTCGCTTGTTTTGCCCCCCCCCATTCTTACCGCCCCCTTCCACCCCCCCTTTCTTTTAGGCCCGTCTAAAATACCTTCCCGATATTGGTATGTACATCTTGACCCCCAGATCCCGCACACTTCGGGTTCCAATTGGGTAGATGTTGTAAAAAATTTCTTTGTATACAACAACCACAACAACATCTACCCAGGTAGATTCCGGTATGAGAGGGATCTGAGAGTTGAGATGTAAGCACCATTTCCCTCGAAAGAGAGTCGAAAGGGTATTTCTAGCGGGCCTAGCGCTAAAAAAGGGGGGAAGCACAAGATAGAAAACCAGGAGGGGAAAGGAAGAGGAGTCAAAACGGATGCGAATAAACGCACAAAAACCCAAAGGGTGAAAAAGGAAAAATAAAAAAAAAGCAAAGGGGGAAAAAGGGTACTCCCTCAAAGACGGGTCTTCCTTTTATTGCTCCACCACCGTAATCTTCTCATGCCACTGGTCTCTACTCATGGCCACCTCTTCTGAAATTGCCAGAGTTGTGAGGTCTTGCTTTATGACTTCCTTCCAACCCTTGTTTGGCCTACCCCTTTCCCTATGAAACTCACATGAGATTAGACTTTCGATCCTCTAGACCAAGGCATCTGGTGGTCTCCTTTGTATGTGCCTGAACCATCTAAGCCTCGACTCTCACACCTTTTCCTCTAAACTGGCGACTCCTATCTTACTCCGAATCGCCTCATTCCTAATCTTGTCTAGTCTCATGTGTCCACACATCGACCTCAACTTTCTCATCTCTGCTACTAACAACTTCTGCTCTTGCGCCTTTGTAGTCGGCCAACACTCTGCCCCATACAGAATTGCGGGTCTAATCACAGTTTTATAGAACTTGCCCTTCAATTTTAGTGGCACCTTTATGTCACGTAGCACTCCAGACGCGCCCCTCCACTTCTTCCAACCTTGCTAGATTCGGTGTCTAACATCCTCTGCAACGCTCCCATCACTCTGCACAATTGGATGTAGATATTTGAACATCTCCTTTTTAGCTATGACATCTCCTCCTAAGTGTACTTCCTCTGGCTCCACTCCCTAACTGAACTAAAACTCCACATATTCTATCTTTGTCCGACTTAGCCTAAAACCCTCTGTCTCGAGCTTCTCTCTCCATGTCTCTAACTTTCAGCTTACTCCCTCCCTCGACTCATCCACTAACACAATGTCGTCGGCGAACAACATATACCACAATACCTCTTCTTGGATCTCCTTTGTCAGAACATCTATAACGACAACAAACAGAAAAGGGCTCAACGCTGACCCTTGATGCAAGCCGACCCCCACCTGAAAATACTCTATGTTATCCCCCGGGGTGCATACCGAGTCCTTATACAAGTCATGTACAATTCTGACATAAGTCTCAGAAACTGCTCTAGCTTCCAAACACCTCTACATCAACTCTCTCGACACCCTATCATAGGCCTTTTCTACATCAATAAAGACCATGTGTGGGTTTTTCCTTTTCTCTCTGTAGGCGTCTACCAGTCGTCTGATCAAGTGGATAGCCTTAATCGACGATCGCCCTGGCATAAAACTGAACGGGTTCTTTGACACGTTGACTGTCCTCCTCAACCTAGCCTCGATCACCTTTTCCCAAATTTTCATAGTATGGCTAAGGAGCTTAATACCCTTGTAGTTGATGCATTGTTGCACATCTCCTTTGTTTTTATACAGTGGAATCAAGCTACTAAGTCTCCACTCCTCTGGCAATCTAGCATCTAGCATCCTCGTCGTTCGGAAAATAACATTGAAAAGTGACGTCAGCCACTCTAGGCCTCTCACTCCCATCCACTTCCACACCTCCACTAGGATCTCATCTAGTCATACTTCTCTCCTACTGCTCATTTTCCGAAGCACATCCTGCACCTCGACCCTAGAGATGTGCATGAAAAAGAGGCATTCTAACTGATCCCTCGACTCCTTTATGTACACTCTAGTCCCCTAACCCTCATTTAGCAAGCTCTAGAAATATCTCTGCCAGCGTTTCTTTATTTGACTATCCTCAACTAGCACCCTTCCTTCCTCGTCTTTTACACACTTCACTATGCTCAAGTCCCTGCTCTTTTGTTCTCTTTCCTAAGCCAACATGTACAATACTCTTTCCCATCCTTTTTTTTATCCAAGGCTTTATACAGCCCCTCATACACTTTCTCCTTTGTTATTGGCACTGCCTTCTTCGCCCTCTTTTTTGCCACTTTATATTCTGTATGGCACGCTTATCTGTCTATGTCGCTGCTTTCCACCCACTTTTTGTATGCCAACTATTTTCCCTTAATGTTTTCTTGGTCTTCTTCATTCCACCAATTTTCAGCTCTTTCGTTTCCACCTCTGCTCCTCAACATACCCAGCACTCCACATGCCACTCTTTGAACGCACTTCGCCATCTTACCCCATATACTAGCTGCACTGTCTCTAACTTACCATGCTCCTTTTTCCTTTTCCTCCTCAAAAACCCTTTCTTTTAAAAATTTGTCCATTCGTCTCCTTTAGGCGACCTCATCTGATCCTAGGTTGCATCCCACCATTGGTTCTCCTTTTTTTGTGGGCCCATGCCAGATCCATGACCAACAACCTGTGTTTTGTCGTCAGGCCTCCGTTCGGGATGATCTTACAATCCCTCCAACTCCTCTTGTCCACCCACTTGAGCATAAAAAAGACAATTTGCTTCTTATTTGAGGCGCTCTTGAAAGTAATCAAGTGCTCGTCCTTCTTCTTGAACTAGGAGTTCGTTTTTACGCACCGAAAAGCCAATACGAACTCTAGTAAGGCCCGTCCTTCGTCGTTTCTATCCCCAAAACTGAAACCTCCATGCACCTCTTCATACCCGTATCTCAACCTACCAATGTGCCTGTTGAAGTCACCCCCTAGCACCACCTTCTTTGTTCATGGAATACTCCTCATCAGTTTATCCAAGTCATCCCAGAAACACCCCTTTTCTTCTCCATCTAGACTCGCGTGTGGGGCGTAGACACTTATGACATTTAAAGAGTCTCCACAACCACTAACTTAACCATCATCAATCAGTCACTTTTGTGGTCCACAAGGACTTGGTCACTTAGATTGGCATCGACTAGCATGCCAACCCCATTTGTGTTGCTAGCTACTCCTGCATACCACAACTTCCATCCATCGATATCCCTTGTTTTGCTTCCTTTCCACTTAGTCTCTTGGATGCACGCAATATCTATGCTCCATTGTTGAAGGATCTTAACCAGCTCAAATGATTTTGCAATGAGTGATCACACATTCCACGATGGGCTTGCTAAACCTCGACAAACCCATCTTGGTACGTTGCACATAGTGAAAAAGGCTTAACACCTCTCTTAATTGCCCAAGGCTCAACCTGCAACACAGACACCATAAACACACAAAAACAAATGCACCGGTAAGAGGCAAACGCTTACCCGATGCCTCTTGACACAACAAAGTCTAAACACGAAACAAAAACCAACAAGTAGAATTGAAACTAGCAGGGCAGGCAGAAAGGAGATCAACAGTGAACCAGAAAAACAAAGGTAGCTAATGAAACTAGTAGAGAAACAAAGCAGGGGTGAAGGGCACCCAACACGGGGGAAGAAACACCCAGATCACCTGGCCAGAAACATGGCACAAGCAACCTGGATCCCCACTACGTTTCTACTAACGTGCATTCGAGTGGTACAGGTGCAAGTTCTAGCTCCAAGCCCGCGACCTACACGTCGACATTCTCTGGTTCGACTCCACACGAGCCACCTACCAAGGTAGCGCCACCAACCAGTGAGCATGCCCAGGACCTTGAGTGCTTCAAGTGTGGTGGTCGAGGTCACTATAAGAAGGATTTCCCGAATGAGCGACGGGTCCTCTTCTCCTTGGCCATTGCTAGTTATGAGTCTTTAGATGAAGAGGAGCCCACACAGGAGCTGTATGAAGGTCATTATGAGGAGCCAGTGGAAGAGGTCTATGTTGCGTTGCTTTGGCCACCGATGCATGGACTCCCTTGAGTCTGGTTTCGAGAAGTTCCCTAATTCTTAAGGAGACCTCTCTCCAAGATCAAGGGAAAAGCCTATTTCATACTTGTTTCCTCGTTGGGACAACTAGCCTTAGTGTCGTGATTGATAGTGGCAGTTGCACCAAGTTGGTCAATGAGAAGGTGGTTGAGCATTTGAAGCTTCCGACGACTTCCCACCCTATTGTTTATTACCTTCAATGGCTATCTTCTGCAGAAGGTACACAGATCACTACAACAATGTCTTATTTCCTTCTCTATTTGTGCTTATACGGACTCGGTTTTATGTGATGTCGTTGTGATGGACATCACACATATTTTGTTGGGACACCCATTGCAGTTCGACAAGCGCATTCTTCACGATGGTTTTTTGAACACATGTCTTCAATTACAACGGTAAGCACGTCAAGATTTTATCTATGTTGCCTAGTGAGATATTACACGATCACGTACAATGGGATAGGCAAAAAGCGATAGAGGTTGAGGCCAAGGCCAAGGAGACAAAGGGGTCGAAAGGCGCCCCCAAATCCAGCCCATGTCACGAGAGCACCGAGCCTCCTAGGCCATGATCATAGCCTAGCAGCGCATCCGGTGGACCTCTCCAAGGAGGCGTCGAGCATCGGGTTATGCTAGCATGCACCACAAACATGACAACGTTGCTCCAGGTCGCGCCCCATGCTTCTTATTGGTGTTGACTCATGTTGAGTCTCCTAACACCAAGGTGGATTCTTTACCTCCGACAATTGTTGCTTTGCTGAAGGAGTTCATGGAAATTTTTCTCGATGAGCTCCCCCTGGTCTTACGCTCCTTCAAGGAATTTAGTACCAAATTGATTTGGTGTCTAAAGCATCATTGCGGAATCGGGCCGCCTACAAGGTCGATTTTGATGAGATAAAGGAATTGTAGCAACGTGTTCTAGAGAACTATGATCGAGGCTATATCCGTGAATCACTGAGCCCGTGCTCGAGTAACCCACCTTTGATGGTAACATGAAGGTATTTTTCAAACTATCTTTGATGCTTAAATTAGTTTGATTTCAAACTATCTTTAGTATTATTTTTTTAAACGAGTAACGCACCTTTGATTTCAAACTATCTTTGATGCTTAAATTAGTTTGATTTCAAACTATCTTTAGTATTATTTTTTTAAACGAGTAACGCACCTTTGATGACAAACCCCGAGTCCGTGAACTAGCTGGCAAAGCGCATTGAACAAGTAAATTGGCTTGCACCGATTGACTCGACCTTTTTTTTAAATCAAAGCACACCTTTATTAAACTTCTAAGTGAGCAGCTAAAATGTCATACAAAGCAACATGCAATTGAGAAGTGTCATACAAAGTAAATTGGCTTGCATCGACCGACTCGACCTAGTAGTAGGGAGAATAATGAGACTTATTGTCTTATTGTTTTATGCTATTTTAATGTTTAAACTAGTTTGATTTATTCGATTTTTTTATTAGACTTGTTTAACGTTTGTTCCCATCCAATCTATCCTAGATCCGCGGTGATTTGTTTACTTGTGGTTAACTGGTTATGGTGGGTTTTGTTATGTACGACAAAATTGCGATCCGTATAGGTCGTCCAATTTTGAGGAGGTGGGGGTTGATTGGCTTACGACCACAAAGGTGGAAAAGCCTTGCTTTTTTAATGCCCGATCGAAGCGCCCATGTCAGGGCCTACGAGCGCCCCAGTTGGTCACCTCGACCGACTACCTGGGGCCTCGGAAAGTGGAATTTAGTCGATCGAGGTGACCGACTACCTAGTCGGTCCCTTCAACCGACTATCCACCCGTTGGAATTAGTTCCAAACGGGTGGATTTTATCCCTCTATTTAAACCCATGCCCCAAACCCATTTTCACATACAAAAATACATTTCATTCTTCTCTACAAAAATTCAATTTCAAAATTTTAACGGAATGGCGAATTGGTTAATTACAAAATTTAATGTAAGTTAATTACTTATTTTATTGCAATTTATTTAAGTTTTTTCCGTTAAATTTATACGATTCGATATTCTTTCCTAAATATTTCGTAATTTTACGTAGTCGTTAATGGTGGGAGAGTCAAAACCACCGGCTCTATTTGATTTAAACGAGGAGTACGTTGATGACGACGATGGAGGATATGAGGCTTCAAATGAGCTCAATTACGGCGCCGTTTATAATCTAGAATCAAATCAGGTATGTAAATGTCATTTTATTAAGTTTAGAAATTAAGATAAAAAATTATAATTGGTTTTTTTTATTATTATAGGGTATTCAGTTTCCATATTTTTCTAGTTATTTTGCAAATAATTGTGAGTGAGAGGTACGAGATCCTATGATAAAGTGGCTCCGTGAGATAGGGAGGGGGTTAAACATTGTACTCACCACCAAAAACTCATGGCCGACAAAGATTAGTTTGGGATGTGTATTAGGCGGTGAGTACAAAGCGGGAAAAAAGGCATACCGCGTAAAATGGTTAAGAATTTAGGTGTCGATGATGAGCTTAAACCTTGTCCTCATACTAGAAAGAATGGTTGCCCTTTCGAGTTGATAGGTTGGAGGGACAGAAAGACCAAGAAGTGGCACTTAAGGGTGGAATGTGGTAACCACAACCATGACCTTTCCACCAGTCTAGAGGGCTATTCGTTTACGGGTCGACTGACTGAGGAGCAAAAGATTGACGCAAGAAATATGGCTTTGGCAGATATAGAACCTAGGCAATCCATGACATTCCTATTGGAAAAGTATCCAGATATGACCACATCAATGAAGCAGTTGTATGATTTTCGATACGAAGTGTTTAAAAAGGAGATGAACAGAAGGGGGGTGAGCGAATTTGCGATTCATTTCTTAGAGTGTAATCAATACTATGTCAACTATCGAACTGCGAAGGGTACCCGTAAGGTACTGAAGTTGTTCCCTTACGTCGTTGTGATGGACTCGACGTACAAAACAAACATGTAAGTCTGTTTATTACCTATTATGTAGTAGTATATTGAAGTACACGCATTAAATCTCATTGAATTGACATTGTAGGTACAACATGCCTTTGTGCGAAATGGTTGGATTTACATGCATCGGGAAGACTTTCTGCATTGCTTCAACGTTTATGACAAGGGAGATTCAAGACCACTACGAATGGGTGTTACTCCAATTGAGAGAGGTCTATAAGCTGGTTGGAAGAGATCCAAAAGCCATACTGACCGATCGGGATATAGCTGAGGGGAATGCTGTCGATATCTTATTTCCCAAAGCCAAACATATGCTTTGTTGGGTGCACATCCAACGCAACTGTAGGGCATATGCTTTGGGACATGGGTTCTCGGATAAGTCGGCAGACTTTTTTGCGAACAAAGTGTGGGAGCTATTTTGTTCGACGACCATGTGGGAGTACGAGACGCGAATCCAATTGGTGAAAGAAGCCGTGGAGCCAATTTTATTTACATATCTCCAGAATACCTAGCTCACCCCTTGGCAGGATCGGATTGTGAGGGCATTCATCGACCACCACTTCAACCTTTTTACGAGGACCAAAAATAGGTAAAAATAAGTTACTTCTGCCACTCATTCCAATTTAAAAAATTGGGTTTTAATTACCAAAATTTTGTAGGGTCGAGTCACAACACTCCACGGTGAAGGATTAGTTGGGATCATCTGTTGGACGGTTCAGTACTATAGTGAGGAAGATACACAACACGATCAGAATCCAGATTATGACCATACGTGGGTAGATGGAGATGGATCTCACCACTATTCCACTTGCCATCTATCACATGGCCGAATCGCTCTGAACGATATTCTCTCTCCTCCCAACGAAGGTATCCAACTGTTGTATAGGTCATTTGTTCGATCATATTAGTGCCCCTCTTAGGCTAGATAGTGGATATAGTTCGGTGTGCGACGATCAGTGGTGGACAACTGCTCGTGTGCTCACGTGCCCTCACCAAGTCGAGCAATGCATCACCCAATGTAAGCCTATTGAGCTTTCAATGATCCATCCTTTTTGGAAGAAATTGGTATGGGAAGGCCTTCCGAAGACATCGCCCGAGGATGATTGCATAGAAGATAACGATGCTGAATGGGTGAAGATGATAGCAGACTACAATGCAGGCACGATGCCCAAACGCGTGCAACGTGAGGTGATCCGCCATTATCGTAAGATCATGGATACCAACACATTGGAGGAACCCGATTGTGAGAAGAAGAAGGGAAGACCTAGGAAGAAATCAAAGATTTAGGCAAGAGGGTTGACTAGGTTGGAGCATCTACAATAACAACCTCCCCAACGCAAAAGGGATGTAAAAGGCGCTCGTTCTATGCTAGGACAAGCATTTACATCGATCCCATCAATTGATGAACAAGAGGAAGATGTCGAGACTGAGGAAGATGCAGACCCGGTTTTGCCTCCCACATCGGAAATGGGGTTTATTCCACCCAAGGCCCCCCTCTCACTAGCGACTTTGGAGGATTAGATCTCATACCTCATGTACCTCCTTTCATGATGGCATACATCGTCGCTGCGCATGATGTTCCAGGAGACGATCATTGTGGATATAGGGCGCTCGCTTCTCAGATGGGGTGGAATGCCAATGATGGATGGCAGCGTATGCGACAAGAGCTTGTCCAGGAGCTGAGGACCCACCGCGAGATATATTCAAGGATGGAGGGTTGGAGCTTCACTCAGGTTGATCAGTTGATCCGTAAAGTCCAATGGTTGCACTTGTCTTATCCAGTGGAGTAATGGATGGAGACACCTTCGATGGGCGTCGTATTTTCTACTAGATTTCAGTGTGCACTGATCACATTGTGCCGGGGTATTTCACACACATGTTTCCCAATCACTGGAGACGAGGGCGTTCAGAGCCCTCTTTGGGACAAGGTTGCATGTATTGCTTTCCTTGGGAACCACTACATTCCGGTAAGTCAATATCCTCATTATTGATAATTATTGTATTTTATTTAGGACACTTAATTATTGCGTGTTTTGTTTAATATTGTAGGTTACATTGCACGATGATTCTCCGATACCCCCCCCCCCCCCGCTAAGAATGTGGAGGGAGTGTGTTTTGGGCAGGATAATCGCACTAACGCGTTACCTGCTAAAATAGGGGAAATCCTAACCAAAAAACAGTCATAACACGTTATGAACTATAAACAAGATGTAGAATCAAGTAAAGGATAGAGAACAAAGAGCAAGCAAGTTGTAATGCGTGTATTGCGATCGTAATTGTAGATAAATCTCTCAAAAATGTATAAGAACACTCGAATGAAAATGGAATGAATAAACAGAGATGAATTTAGCTTCTCGTTTTGTTCAGAGTGCTTGTTTCAATCGTCCATTGTTTTCGCCTCAGCCTCGTTTTATAGCCTTCTCCTCGGTTTGGACCGTTGGTGGGGTGTTCAACGTATCCCGAAGATCTCGCCACCGGAATCCATGAATTAGCCATTTTTGCCTATTAACTATAGGATCTGGGATTTCCGTCACGTCTTAAATACTTCCTCCAACATCTCATCCCAGCCAGGCCTTAAGTATCCACTCGGCCCTTTCTTGCTAGCGATCAATACAGGCTGACCTTCTTGGGCTTGATTTGCCTTTTCGGGCTTGTTTTGGGGAGGCCCAACAATAACCCCTCAAAAACCCGGGAAAACTCCCTCCACCGCTTTTCTAGGGTTTTTGATTTTGGTTTCTCGGAAGTTGTAGTGCGTAAAAGCATGTCCCATCAACTCTTATTTATAACAGTCATGATGGCTTCTAAGACTTCAATTGTGCTTCTCGGTATCCAGGCACGTTTCCTCCTACTCTCGCTTCTTCGTCTTCAACTTCTCTTCTTCCCTCAACCATTGCGGTTTCTGGTTCTTCCTCTATCTCTCGCTGTCTTGACCCGCATGTACCTCCTTCCCTAACTTCATCCAAAATTCTCACTCCACTCCATCGTAGAAGTAGTATTTCAGAAGACCCTCACACTTTTGCATTTTCCGTGGGATTTCCATCTTCCGTGGAAATCTTTCTTCCTCCCCCTGGGATTTGGGCTGATTTTTATAGTTATGACTGGGTTTGCTTGTACGAGTACCCTTTCCGCATCGGACATCGCTTTCCCTTCTCCCCACTAGTTGTCGATTTCCTTTCTACTCTTAACATCTCCCCTGGTCAAATACTCCCACAAGTCTGGAGATTATTACTGTCGGTTGACCTGTTATGTTCCTCCCATGGTCTCCCTTTCAAAGCTGTCAACTTTTTCCACAACTATCGCCTTTCCAAAGGTGGCCCGGGTCGATTGACTCTAAAAACCTTCCAAGACAAATCTGACCTAATTTTCAACATTTCCAAGTCTGATCGGGGCTGGGCCGACAGATTTTTCTTTGTAAAACTTTCTTCCCTCAGGATTGACACAACTTTCTTAAAAACTCGATGGAGGCCAACAAGTAGTGGTTCTTTCTTTCTCTTCCACTTTGTTTGATTCTTTCTAACTATTGATCACTTTTATGCTGCATGCAGAGAATTTGTCTTCCCCTCAACCACGCTCAATGTCGGTGCAAGTAGTATCTCACATTGAAGCCATTCTGTTGGAGGAGAGGTCTTACCCTAAACTGGTACAGGCGTGCTTTGCTGATTCAGAAGACATTGAGATGTCGAGTACGCTACGTCTTTCTTTTACCCTTTACGTTATTTATTTTTCCCCTTGTAACCTCTTTGTCTCTCTGCTAACAGGTTCCAGGACCACCCGTTCCACTACTGCACTTACCACTATGGAACGAGTAGAAGCTCGGAAGAAGAGGAAGGCTGAATCAACTTCAACTGCGGATACTTCATTAGTGGTCTCTGATACAAAGAAATCTTCCGAGGCTCGGGTTGCCTCTCCTAAGAAGAAAACCAGTTCGAACCTTTCCTATCTTCCAAAGATGATGATGTCTCTAGACATGGCCGGGAAAAAATGTCTGAACTCCTTGGCGCCTCTTCACGTGGACTGTTCTCGAGGCAGGGAAAATCCACCTTCTTTCCCGAAATTCTTCGGCGAAATTCTTGTGGCATAATGGCATGTATGTTTTCTTCAATTGCTGTTACTCCATGATCTACTCTTTGCCTGATTCTCTGCTTTTCTGTGCAGGGCTTGCAACTTTCGCTCTCCGCTTTCGAAGCCTTTAAGGACTTGCTGGACCAGCTGGCTCAAAGCAAGATCAGCCTTCAACTCGAAAAGGATAGGAGTACTATCTTGGAACATGAGAAGGCCGCTCTGGAGAAGAAAGTGCGCGACTTGGTGGATAACTTCAAGAGGGTTTCGAAGGAGTCCAAAGAGAGGAAGGAAAAGTTCGCAGTCTCTTCTGCTAAGGAAGCCACTCTAGCTAAGGAAATCGAGGATACTACGGATTATTGGTCATGCCGAGCTCAAGTAGAGATGATGGAGGAATTCGCAGCTGGGAGGCACACTTCTTGGGATGCGGTGAAGGAAAGAGAGCTGTTCGAGAGTTTGTTCTATGATGAAGCGATCGCAGCTAAGAAATCTTCGGTTATTGATGATATTGCTTCTGTTGCCAAGGAGGTTGCTCAAGTGGAAATGGAGAACCAGTCCAAAGAATGATCTTTTTTAGTCTTTCGTACTCGTTAAATTCTGAACACTTTCCTACCCCCAGTATGTTGGGGCTTTAAACTCTTGTTTTGTGTGACTGCTCGTTCTAGGGCCTTGGTGTGGACATTTTTTTCCCCTTGTTGGTTTTTAGGGGTTTATGTTTACTTGATGCTTTAGTATTTGCCATGGTCTTGGATCTTTTGTTGTCTTTTTTGCAGGTAAAACAGGTTTGTTGCGGAGGAAGGAAGATCGACACGTTTGAGACAGACTAACTTGTTTGTAAAAATATATAGTTTAGTGGTAAACTTTCCGTTGTACAACGCTTCTTATGTAAGATGCAAAGAGAGAGAGAGAGAATAATGTACTTGTCTGAATGTAAATACTTGCAATAAATTTGTGAATCGTGTTACAAATATTTGGTGAAAACTCCTCTTGCTCTAGAGTCTTTGTTACATGTTCTCGTCTCTTTCATCTTATTGACTAGTCGTTGTGTGCACAACGTTGCCTGATCATAAGGCGAGGGCCTTTGTTTTGGCCTGTAACGTCACAAGGTGTCCCTTGTTAGTTTTTTCGAAATCGTTGTTGTCGTTTGTATAAAGATGTAATGATATAATGTGAAAGGAAAAAGTTTGTGAAATATACCTTGTCGCGATTCATGCGTTTTAAAAGTGATACAACTTCAAGTTCATCGCGTTCCAACTTATGGGGATCGTCTATAGGAGTAGCTTAGTTGCATGTTTTATATATGTTTTAGTTAGTTTTAGGTTAGTTTTTATGTAGTTTTTAGGTTTTTGTGTTATCGGGTATTATGCGCTGGTTTGCTCGGTTTTACAGGTTTTTAGGTTAAGGAGCAACAGCGGGGCGAGTACAGATGGATCATGGTGGTGATGGACGAGGCAAAGGAGCTAAGGAAGCTAGGACATGTTAGGAGAAGAGCCAAGGCAAGGAAGAAGACAAGCCAAGCACAAGCCAAGTGCTCGGGTAGAAGCCGAGCAATGTGCCCGCGCAATCTCAACTGGCGAGTAAAAGCGCGGTATGGTAAAGAGAAAGCGCGACCGCGCATTTCAGGGACGAAGCCGTGCAATCGGGATTTTACACGGAGCAAGAGTTTGGGCCGAGTTTTGATTTGGGCTTTGGTTTTGATTTGTGGGCTTGTATGTCATCCGAGTATGTGTGTTTAATATATCTTTTGAGGATATTTTTAGGAGCATATAAAAATACTTTATGTTAGTTTTATTTTGAGAACTTTTGATCAACTTTTGGAGGCTAGGGTTTTTCTCTCTTGAGGCAGACTTTGAAACCTTTGTAAGTTTGATTTTAATTTCAATTATGCATTGCTAATTTCTTTGTGTTTGACTAGTTATTGAAATCATAGATTGCATAATATTGTGAGGTTTGATTGATTCTCAACAACTTGAATAGGTTTTATTCCCTGTGCTTAATTGAATCAGATTTATTCTAGGGTTTTGTTAGATTGGCCACCTAATAGAATTTCTAGGTTAATTTACAACTAATTTGATCAAGTCCCGTTTGGGATTGATTAGATAAAGTAGAAACTATAATTGTTTAGACCCATTCGGGCTATTCAGTTGTAGAGGGAATAAACCACAGATAACTTGATTAGCTGTTTGCGTTGAGTATTTGTTTCTATCGATACTTTGAACTTAAAGCTGTCGTTTAATTGAATCTAGACGTTGTTCTAGGTATTTAGATGATTAGGGTTGTTCAGACTGTTAGCTCTTTCAACTAAATATATAGTTTTGGATAATAATCCACGGTAGATTATTCAAGGGAATTGAGAATCAAAAGAATCAATGATCAATAAGCATATCTATGATGGATTTAACTAGTTGAACATATTTCTCTCATATATATTCACAACCATCTTTTGCATTCATATTTAGTTTTCTGATTTTGCATAGTAGTTTAGATTTTCATTCAATAAAACCCCCCATATTAGTTACTTGACACATAAGCAATAACACATTTACACGAGTCTCTGTGGGTTCGACCCTTACTTACCGCTCTACTGAGTTGGTTAAGCTAAGGATTCTTTGATAGGTATAAACGACCACCGAAAATACTTCATCAAATTTGGCGCCATTGCCGGCGATTCAAGCAAGTTGTGGGCAAACTGGAAGCTAGAGATTCAAGCAAGTTGCCATCCCAGACCGAGCTCAATCCAAAACAAAATGTCAATGCTATTACTTTGAGGAGTGGGAGAGAGCTGCAAGTAGAGCCCAGGGACGGGCAAGAACAAATCAGAAGGGAAGAGGCAGAAGAAGCTAAGGGCGAAACAGAGGAAATCCCAAGCAAATCAATCGTCGATGATTTGCTCGGCCTGCCTGATAAATGCGCGCCCGAGCAAATGCAACCCCGCGCAATGCCATCTCAATCGAGAATGCGCGGGGACGAGACGCCAAAAAGCGCGGCCGCGCATTTGCCAAGCCGCGCAATCCCGTCTCAGTCAAGATTGCACGGGATGGCATTGGAAAGCGCGCCCGCGCATTCTGGAGCGAAACCGAGCAATTCCGACGCCGTTGAAGATTCGTCTGACACCCCTCTGAAGTCTTATGCATCTGTTCCACCTTTCCCAGAGGCACTAAAAGAGACCCGAAAGCTGGAGACTGACAAGGAATTGTTCGAGGCGTTCAGCAAGTGTGAGGTAAACATTCCTTTACTTAAACTGATTAAAAGCATTCCTAGATACGCTAAGTTTTTGAAAGAATTGTGCACCATTAAAAGAACTCAAAAGCTAAAAGGGAAACAGAAAATCTCTGTAAGTGAGCATGTGTCTGCTGTGTTTCAAAGGCGTATGCCTCAGAAATGTAGTGACCTTGGCATGTTTACTATTCCCTGCATTATTGGTGATACAAAGATTGATAAAGCCATGCTAGATCTAGGAGCTTCAATTAATGTTCTACCTTACTCTGTGTACAAAATGCTTGAACTGGGTCCTTTGCAAGAAACTGGTGTGGTTATACAGTTAGCTGATAGGTCAAATGCTTACCCTAGAGGAATAGTTGAAGATGTGCTTGTAATGGTTGATAATCTCATATTTCCTGCTGATTTTTATGTCTTAGATATGGACCATGATAAGCATGCTGCACCTATTTTGCTAGGTAGACCTTTTCTGAAAACAGCTAAGACTAAGATTGATGTCTGTAGTGGTTCTCTGACTATGGAATTCGACGGGGAAAGGGTAGAATATAATATATATAATGCAATGAAATACCCTCCTGAAGACTCCTTGCTGTGCTTAGTTGATGTAGTAGAGCCACTTGCTCAAGACTGTTTCAATATTCATGAATCTGAAGCTTTAAGATCCACCTTGGAAAATGCTATTATGAATAATACTTCAGATTTGGATTTAAAGACTAACCTGCAGGAAATGGTGGCAGAGTTGAATGCTCACTTTGAGCGTCCACTTATGCCACCGGGCTCAAAGCCCATACCACTAACCTTGCCTAGCGAGAAGCTTTTGCCATCTATTGTGCAGGCACCAGTGGTAGAATTGAAGCAACTTCCAGACCATCCCAAGTATGCTTTCCTAGGTGACGGGGATAGCCTGCCAGTAATTATATCCAACAAGCTCACCAAGGAGCAAGAAGGACGATTGGTGGCAGTTTTGAAGGAGCATAAGACGACTATAGGATGGACCATTGCAGACATTAAAGGGATTAGTCCCTCAACATGTATGCACCGGATTCTACTAGAAGATGAAGCTACACCGTCTAGACAGCCCCAAAGAAGGTTGAATCCCCCGATGATGGAGGTGGTAAAGAAGGAGGTGCTGAAGCTCCTTCAGGCAGGTATGATCTTTCCTATTTCTGATAGCAAATGGGTAAGCCCAACTCAGGTTGTCCCTAAAAAGGGTGGTATCACAGTGGTTGAGAATCACAAGGGTGATCTCATTCCCACAAGAGTTCAAACCGGGTGGCGAGTTTGTATTGACTATCGTAAGCTTAACGCTGTAACCCAGAAAGATCATTTCCCATTACCTTTCATTGACCAAATGCTGGAACGACTTGCCGGTCGTTCATTCTATTGTTTCTTGGATGGATATTCTGGATATTTTCAGGTAGCCATAGCACCAGAGGATCAGGAGAAGACAACATTCACTTGCCCTTTTGGCACCTTTGCATACAAAAGGATGCCTTTTGGACTGTGCAATGCCCCAGCTACATTCCAACGGTGTATGGTTAGTATCTTTTCTGAGTACATAGAGAAATTTATTGAGGTATTTATGGACGATTTTACCGTCCATGGGAATGACTTTGATTCATGCTTAACTCATTTGACACTAGTGCTTAAAAGATGTGAAGATACTAATCTTGTTCTAAACTCTGAAAAATGTCATTTTATGGTAGAACAAGGTATAGTATTAGGCCATGTAGTGTCTTCTAAGGGTATTGAGGTCGATAAGGCTAAGGTTGAAGTAATTCAATCTTTGCCTTATCCTACTAATGTGCGTGAAGTGCATTCTTTTTTAGGCCATGCAGGGTTTTACCGCAGGTTTATCAGAGACTTCTCCAAAATCGCCTCCCCCTTATGTGAGTTATTGAAGAAGGAAGCGGAATTTGAGTTGAGTGATGCATGCAAGACAGCGTTTGATGAGCTAAAACTCCGCCTCACCACAGCTCCCATCATTCAAGCTCCAGATTGGTCTCTGCCCTTTGAGATCATGTGTGATGCTAGTGATTATGCAGTGGGGGCTGTTTTGGGACAAAAGAAGGGCAGGGCGTCTCATGTGATTCACTATTTCTCTATGACATTGAATGAGGCCCAGAGAAACTACTACACCACGGAGAAGGAGCTCCTAGCAGTTGTGTTTGCATTGGAAAAATTTCGCTCTTATTTGTTGGGAACAAGAGTGATTGTTTATACAGATCATGCAGCACTCCGCTATCTGTTGACGAAGAAAGAGGCCAAGCCCAGGTTAATCAGGTGGATCTTACTGTTGAGTGAGTTCAACATTGAGATCAAGGACAAAAAGGGGGCTGAGAATGTGGTTGCTGATCATTTGAGTCGTCTGGTGATGGAAGAACAAAAGAGGCCAGCAAGTTCACCCATTCAGGAAGAATTTCCAGATGATACTTTGTTTGCTATTAAGGTTGTAAAACCTTGGTATGCACACTTGGTTAACTTCCTGGTTATGGGTGAATTCCCACCAACTTTCACCAAAGCTCAAAAAGATAAGTTAAGAAGTGAAGCAAGGTATTACATCTGGGATGATCCATATTTGTGGAAACACTGCGCTGATCAGGTAATCCGACGATGCATCCCGGATAATGAGGTAACTTCTATCTTAACTATCTACCATAATTATGCATGTGGGGGTCATTTTAGTTCCAATAAAACAGCTAGGAAGGTATTGGATGCAGGATTTTACTGGCCAAGCATTTTTAGAGATGCTCATGGTTTTTATAAATCCTGTGACCGATGCCAAAGGGTTGGGAATATGTCCCAAAAGAATGAAATGCCTCAATCTCCAATGATCTTTTGTGAAATTTTTGATGTATGGGGCATTGACTTTATGGGACCATTTCCAAACTCTTTTGGGAACTATTATATTTTACTTGCGGTGGACTACGTTTTCAAATGGGTGGAAGCGAAGGCCACCAGGACTGACGATTCTAAAGTGGTGACAGATTTTTTGAAGACCAATATTTTTACTAGATTTGGAGTCCCTAGAGATTTAGTTAGCGACAAGGGATCACATTTCTGTAATAGGATGGTTAGTGCATTATTGAAGAAATATCATGTCACACACAGGTCTCGACAGCATACCATCCCCAGACGAATGGCCAGGCAGAGGTATCTAACAGGGAAATCAAGTCCATTTTGGAAAAGACTGTTGCACCAAACAGAAAAGACTGGAGTGTTAGGTTGGATGATGCACTATGGGCGTACAGGACAACTTATAAAACACCCATCGGGATGTCACCGTTCAGATTGGTGTTTGGTAAAGCTTGTCACCTACTGGTGGAAATTCAGCATAAGGCATATTGGGCAGTCAAGAAGTGCAACATGCAAGCAGATGAGGTGGGCGAATTTAGGAAACTTCAACTCCAAGAATTGGAAGAGATTAGGCTTGAGTTTTATGATAATGCAACAATTTACAAGGACAAGACAAAAGTCTGGCATGACAAGCATATCTGGAGAAAAAGTTTCAAAGTGGGTGATAAAGTCCTTCTATTTCATTCCCGCCTGAAACTGTTCCCTGGGAAACTGAGGTCAAGATGGATGGGCCCATATGTAGTTGCTCATACTTATCCACACGGCGCGGTGGACATTTATGACAGCACTACGCACTCTATCTCTAAAGTCAATGGTCAGAGACTGAAGCCATACTTTGAAGGATTCGACAAGGCCATCATTGAAGAGACGGCTCTACATGAGCCGGAGCAAGAGTCGTGATATCCTTTTACGTCAAGCTAATGACGTTAAACAAGCGCTTCTTGGGAGACAACCCATGGTTTAGGATAGATTTTCTTTGATTTTTGCTTTTAGTTTTACAGTTTTTGTTTTTATTAGTTAGTTTAGATAGAAATAATCCTCAAAATTTCAGATAGCTCAGGCAAGCCTTGAAGTGCAGAGAAACTCGAAAGGGGGACAAAAATTGCGTGTCCAAAAGATCTGTATCCAAGACGAGCAATGCACGCTCAGAGAAGAAAGCGCGGCTTGGGGCTGTTAAATGCGCGACCGCGCAATCCCAGCCCCTAAGCCGCGCATTTGCAACTGGGAGCACATTGCGCGGGATAGCAAATGCGCGACCATGCAATTTCGGTGCGATCCCGCGCATTGGCCCGTTTCAGCGTGATAACCTAAATCAAACCCGAGGCTTTTTATTTTCATTCCCCCACTCGTGCAGCCTCCCTTCTACCCTTCTCCTCTCGAACTCCATTGAAGCACCAATCCAAGCTCCATTCAAGCCCTTTTCGAGTGGATTTTCAACCAAATTAAAGCAAGGAACTCACATTCAAGCGGAATTCAAGTAAGTTTTTCACAATCTCCCCTTAAATTTCGGTTTTTGAATGATTAAATCTAGATCTAGGTTTGATTAGAAAAACCCGAATTTGACCCCTTTAGGCTCGGATTTAGGCTTAAGTCCTTTACAAATGTTTGTTTATTGCATGATTCTAGTCTAGATTCGTGTTTTATTTGAACTTTGTATGCAAATCCGAAAATCACCTAGAATTTGATTAAAATCTGATTAAATTTTGATTAAAATTGTTCTAGGTAGTGGGGGAAGAGAGTGTTTGAGTGATTATCTGTGAAATATTGTTGTGGTTGTCCTTGCTGGGACAACGGAATTGTGTTTGTTTGGATTGTGTGGTGTTTGTGCAGGTTTACTTGAAATTCTGATATCATGGGTAAAAAGAGAGGTCGAACTGATGGATCTTCATCATCCCGAGCTGCTTTAGCTCCCCCTGTTGTGGTGGGGGAGGTCACCCAGGAGACTTTTGGGATCACTTTGACCAAGGACAATCATGTGATTAGGTTTGAAACTTCTGAAGGACAGAGAATGGAAACCAACTCGGTTCATAGACTGGGATCTGATGAACCAGATTGGGATAGCTCATCCGTTAAATGAAATAGGAGCATATTTGCATATGCGTGAGTTCTTGAAGCTGTGTGAACCCACCTTCAAGGGGTTAACACTGGAGTTTCTGAGCACTCTGTCCACTAATTTTAAAGGAGAAGGGGAGATTAAGTTTTGGCTAGGGGGAGTTAGAAGGAAGATGACCTTGAAAGAGGTCAACCGAGTGTTTGGGTTCTGTAATTTTCCTATCAGTAGAGATTTAGTGCTTACTGAGGTAGGAGCTACTTGGGATGACATGCATTTTTGGAAAGCCATCACAGGGAGACCCCAGTATAATCCATCTAGAGAAAAGGCTTCTCCCATCACTCATCCCGCTATTAAGGTTTTCCAGCGGTTTATTGCTAGTACTTTGAATGGGAGAGGTGATGGGGGAAACAATTGTCCCAAGAAAGACGTCACTGTATTGGCTGCGAGCTTAAAGAGGAAACCGTTGAACTTGGGTGCTATGCTGATGCACCACATGGCTCATGTTGGGAACAAAGGCGGTGGAGCCATTTGTATTGGTGGGATTGTGACTGTCCTAGCCAAGCATTTTGGTATCGATCTTTAGGAGGTTACATGTTGATATTCCGCCTTCACCTATTGACTTCATCATGTTGAAGAAAATGGGCGCTCTCTACAAGTACAGAAACTCTTACTTCTAGGTGATTGGTGATTCTGGGAAAGCAATGACGCTTCCTGATGGACATCGAGTGCAGATTGGGGATAGTCCAGCTAATTGGTTCATTAAGGTTCAGGCTGGAGATTTGGATGTGGCTATCGCTAAGGGCCCAGTTAGGGGTAAAAAGGCGGTTTCAGTTCCTATTGTGGTGGAGTCTGATGAAGAGGAGATGGATGAGGACTTCACCATGGCTGAAGAAGAAGAAGAGGAGGAAGAATCAGCTAAAGATGTTGACACTGATGAGGATGAGGAGTCTGAGGACGAGGATAGGCAAAGACAGTTTGATCCGTCTATCCCTGCTGGTGGAGTACATTACTCTGATGCTCAGTATAACCAGATGATGGAGATGATGAGACAGATGCAGCTAGACAACACGCAGCGATACAACGATATGTCTTCTCACATCGATCAGAGTTTTCAAGGCATGAGAGGTTATGTGGATCAGAGGTTTACATCATTTCAGACTCATCAGGATCAGCAGCTTGCTGCTTTTCAGGCCCGCCAGGATGAGCAGTTCAGACTGCTCAACACCAGATTGGATGGATGGAGCTCAGCGGGCTATCCGCCTCATCAGTCGTATCCTCAGTATGCCTTCCCAGATCCTCCGTATCCTCAGTTCCCTCCATATCAGCCACCACCAGCACAGGAGATCCCACCGTACCATCCACAACCAGAGTATCCACCGGAGTACCAGCCGCCACCACCACAAGATTTTCCGCCTTATTACCCGCCACACAACTAGAGTTTTGTGAGTTTTTCTCTTTCCTTTACCTTTTTACTATACTTTGGGGACAAAGTATGTTTTAAGCATGGGGGAAGGGAATTACTTGTTTTTGCATTTCATGTAGTTGCATTAGTTTAGGTCATATTTAAATTATTGTATGCATTGATTAAAATACTAGAAAAATGAAAAAAAATCAGAAAAATTTGAAAAAAATACACAAATATTGCATTTAGGTTCTTATTTCTCCATTGTTTAATTCCTCTTGTGTTTCTAAGTTGAGTATGCATTCTAACCCATGATTTGCATGATTTACTGAAGTTGATATGATATGAGCATGATCATTGATTGATTACTTTGACTATAGGATGGAACATGTATTTAGCTTGAGTATTTGATTCATTCTGAAATTCTAGACAAAATTTACCTTGTGAGATTTTTGGCCTTTCATGATATATTTGTTCTCTATATTTCTTGAGTGTATCACCATGATTATCTAGCTCTAGAACTTGCGTTAATACTCTTTTTCAAGGCTGCTTTATATGATTGAATGCATGACATTAAAATGATTGAGACAATGTTTCTTTTAAGCCTATTATTTCCCTTCCTACCCTACAAGATCCATGTTCTTAAAACCCCATTTCTTTTAAGCTTTAAGCCTATTTTTGATAGCTCCACAAAATTTTCCTAGCCTAATAAGCTTGACCCAGGATCCGGGATTTAGGACTTTAGGTTTTGTTTTTGTTTTGTGTGAGTTATGTGTGTAAGTATGGGGGAGTTGGAAGAAAAGGTGGAAAAAGAAGAAATACAACTCTTGGTTGAAAAGTGAAGAAAAAAATGAAGACGAAAAGTATGTTGCAAAGCAAAGAAAAAGTTTAGTACAATTGTAAGTAATCTTCATAAGTGTAAGAGAAAGAGTTGAGGAAGAGGCAAGAAAGAAAAAAATAGAGGAAACAAGTGCTTAAATGAAAGTGTATGGAGTTGAAAAAGAAAGTTTGGGAGAAGTAAGAAAAGAAAGTGTTGAAGTTTGGGGTTAGGATTAGTTCTTTATCCCGGATTTAGTACCATAAGCCAAATATAATCCCTTCCAAATTTCTCTTTACCTTGGCCCCATTACAAGCCTTAAAAAGACCTCTTGATTTTTGTTATGTATTTGATTCCCAACGGTGGAGATTTAGAACTCTGATGCAAGCATATGGTAGTCTAGTTTTCATGGTTGATTTTGAGTGAAATACATACCCTTAAACACTTGAGAGTGAGACCAAAACACATTATCCTTGGTGAGGTCTAGAATGAATGAATGGTCTTTGCTCTACGCTTACTATAATGCATGCTAGGAAGTCTTGGTTGGGTTTTTGATTATGTGTGAAATGCTTGTTTGACTTGAGATGGATGTATGATTGCATTTCTATGGAGTGATTTGGATTTATGTCTTGCTTGAGGACAAGCAAGGGTTAAGCATGGGGGAATTTGATAGCTCGCATATAGGAGTAGCTTAGTTGCATGTTTTATATATATTTTAGTTAGTTTTAGGTTAGTTTTTATGTAGTTTTTAGGTTTTTGTGTTATCGGGTATTATGCGTTAGTTTGCTCGGTTTTACAGGTTTTTAGGTTAAGAAGCAACATCGGGGCGAGTACAGATGTATCATGATGGTGATGGACGAGGCAAAGGAGCTAAGGAAGCTAGGACATGCTAGGAGAAGAGCCAAGGCAAGGAAGAAGACAAGCCAAGCACAAGCCAAGTGCTCGGGTTGAAGCCGAGCAATGTGCCCGCGCAATCTCAACTGGCGAGTAAAAGCGCGGTATGGTAAAGAGAAAGCGCGGCCGCGCATTTCAGGGACGAAGCCGTGCAATCGGGATTTTACACGGAGCAAGAGTTTGGGCCGAGTTTTGATTTGGGCTTTGGTTTTGATTTGTGGGCTTGTATGTCATCCGAGTATGTGTGTTTAATATATCTTTTGAGGATATTTTTAGGAGCATATAAAAATACTTTATGTTAGTTTTATTTTGAGAACTTTTGATCAACTTTTGGAGGCTAGGGTTTTTCTCTCTTGAGGCAGACTTTGAAACCTTTGTAAGTTTGATTTTAATTTCAATTATGCATTGCTAATTTCTTTGTGTTTGACTAGTTATTGAAATCATAGATTGCATAATATTGTGAGGTTTGATTGATTCTCAACAACTTGAATAGGTTTTATTCCCTGTGCTTAATTGAATCAGATTTATTCTAGGGTTTTGTTAGATTGGCCACCTAATAGAATTTCTAGGTTAATTTACAACTAATTTGATGAAGTCCCGTTTGCGATTGATTAGATAAAGTAGAAACTATAATTGTTTAGACCCGTTCAGGCTATTCAGTTGTAGAGGGAATAAACCACAGATAACTTGATTAGCTGTTTGCGTTGAGTATTTGTTTCTATCGATACTTTGAACTTAAAGCTGTCGTTTAATTGAATCTAGACGTTGTTCTAGGTTTTTAGATGATTAGGGTTGTTCAGACTGTTAGCTCTTTCAACTAAATATAAAGTTTTGGATAATAATCCACGGTACATTATTCAAGGGAATTGAGAATCAAAAGAATCAATGATCAATAAGCATATCTATGATGGATTTAACTAGTTGAACATATTTCTCTCATATATATTCACAACCATCTTTTGCATTCATATTTAGTTTTCTAATTTTGCATAGTAGTTTAGATTTTCATTCAATAAAACCCCCCATATTAGTTACTTGACACATAAGCAATAACACATTTACACGAGTCTCTGTGGGTTCGACCCTTACTTACTGCTCTACTAAGTTGGTTAAGCTAAGGATTCTTTGATAGGTATAAACGACCACCGAAAATACTTCATCAAATTTGGCGTCGTTGCCGGGGATTCAAGCAAGTTGTGGGCAAACTAGAAGCTAGAGATTCAAGAAAGTTGCCATCCCAGACATGGCTCAATCCAAAACAAAATGTCAATGCTATTACTTTGAGGAGTGGGAGAGAGCTGCAAGTAGAGCCCAGGGACGGGCAAGAACAAATTAGAAGGGAAGAGGCAGAAGAAGCTAAGGGCGAAACAAAGGAAATCCCGAGCAAATCAATCGTCGATGATTTGCTCGGCCTGCCTGATAAATGCGCGGCCGAGAAAATGCAACCCCGCGCAATGCCATCTCAATCGAGAATGCGCGTGGACGAGACGCCAAAAAGCGCGACCGCGCATTTGCCAAGCCGCGCAATCCCGTCTCAGTCAGGATTGCGTGGGATGGCATTGGAAAGCGCGACCGCGCATTCTGGAGCGAAACCGAGCAATTCCGACGCCGTTGATGATTCGTCTGACACCCCTCTGAAGTCTTATGCACCTGTTCCACCTTTCCCAGAGGCACTAAAAGAGACCCGAAAGCGGGAGACTAACAAGGAATTGTTCGAGGCGTTCAGCAAGTGTGAGGTAAACATTCCTTTACTTAAACTTATTAAAAGCATTCCTAGATACGCTAAGTTGGTTAAGCTAAGGATTCTTTGATAGGTATAAACGACCACCGAAAATACTTCATCAGTAGGCTCCTTGTCCTACTATCTTCGTGATCTGATATGGTCCTTCCCAGTTTACCCCCAACTTGCCAGCATTCAATTCCTGCGTATTCTGGAAGACTTTCCTCAATACCCAATCTCCCACTTGGAACGCCTTCGCATTAACGTGTTTGTTGTAAATCCGGGCTACCCCCTGTCTATATGCTGCCATACGAACCGATGCCTCATCTCGTAACTCGTCCACCGTGTCTAAATGGTGTAACAGGTTAGGTAGGTTTGATTCTTCGGTAGTGAGTCCATATCGAACTGTGAGCAAAGTTACTTCTACTGGTAACACTGCTTCACATCCATAAACTAAGGAGAAAGGTGTATGGCCTGTGACAGTCTTAGGGGTTGTTCGATCTGACCATAGGATAAGGGGTAACTCGTCTGCCCATTTTCCCTTTGCTTCTATGAGTCGCTTCTTCAAGTTGTTGATGATCACTTTGTTACTTGCTTTTGCTTGACCATTGGCTTAAGGATAACATGGTGTCAACATCACCAACTGAATGTTGTATTGCTGGCAAAATGATCTCGTCTTCTCACTGATGAACTGGGATCCATTGTCGCATACTATGGTGGACGGTAATCCGAATCTACTCAGGATGTTTCTCTTTATAAAAGAAATGACCTGAGTGTCTTTGACTTCTTTGAAGGCTTCGGCTTCGATCCACTTGGAGAAGTAGTCAGTCATTGCTAGGATGTAGATGCGTTGTCCTGAAGCTGGAGGAAGCTTTCCCACGATGTGCATTCCCCATTTCATGAATGGCCAAGGGGAAGTTATAGGATGCAACAACTCCGAAGGTTGATGTGGTATAGGTCCGTGACGCTGGCACGCGTCACACTTGCGAGCGAACTCTACTGCGTCTTTGTTCATGGTAGGCCAATAATAACTCATCCTGCTCGCCTTCCTTGCTAAATTGCGACCCCCTGTATGATTTATGCATTCTCCATCGTGTATGTCTTGTAACACCTTATGTGCTTCTTCCTCCTTTACGCATCGGGCGTATATTCCCGACGACATCCACTTAAACAAGATGTTATTCTTAACGGTGAAAGTGGAAGGTTTTACCTTAAGTCGTCGGGCTTCTTCCTTGTCGTCTGGCAAAACTCCATCTCGTAACCACTTGATTTACAATATGTAACGAGTCACAAATTACCTCAATTTCTTGTACATTCAAGTCCTTAGCAACAAGTAACCCTGCTATAAGCGCCTCATATTCTGCTTCATTGTTGGTAGCTTTGAACGTACATCGAATAGCTTGGGCTATCCTATCCCCCTGTGGTGACTTCAGGACTACCCCTAATCCTACACCAATCTGATTCGACGCCCCGTCTGTATGAATCAACCATTTGCTACTCCCCGCTACGTGCAACACATCTTGATCTTCATGCTCTGAAGTGGTAGGAGTGAAGTCAACCACAAAATCTGCCAACGCTTGAGACTTCATAGCTGTTCTAGGCTCGTATGTGATGTCGTATCCATTTAAGTGGATCAACCATCTTGTTAACCGACCTGACAATTCTGGCTTTGACATAATACTCTTCATTGGATAATTAGTTCTCACGATGATAGAATGACTTTCAAAATAAGGACGTAACTTTATTGAAGCCAATACCAGAGATAGTACTAGTTTTTCCATGAGGGAATACTTGGTTTCCGCATCGAGCAAAGTTTTACTTACGTAGTAAATGGGCAACTGATCTCCATTTTCTTCGCGAATCAAGACGGCACTCACTGCTACTTCGGTCACGGCCAAGTACACGTACAACTTCTCATCTGGTTTGGGTCTGGAAAGTACATGCGGGTTACATAAATAATTTTTGAACTCTCCCAAGGCTTTTTCGTGCGCTTGTGTCCATTCAAATGACTTTTTTTTCTTCAAGATGTCATAGAACAACTTGTTTCTATCTAAAGATCGCGATATGAATCAATTCAACGCAGCTACTCGTCCTGTTAACTTCTAGACGTCTTTGACGCATTTTGGTGATTGTAGCTCCATTATGGCTTTGATCTGTTCTGGGCTTGCCTCGATTCCTCTCTGCGTCACTATGTATCAGAGGAATTTTCCTGACGTCACTCCGAAAGAGCACTTGGTTGGGTTCAATTTCATCTTGTAACTCTGCAGGATCTCGAACGCGTCTCTCAGATGAGTAATATGGTTCTCTGCCTTCAATGACTTGACTAGCATGTCATCTATGTACACCTCCATTGTATCCCCCAGTTTTTCCTGAAACATCTTATTAACCAATCTTTGATAAGTAGCACCTGCATTTTTTAACCCGAAAGGCATAACTTTGTAACAATAAGTTCCCTGATTGGTTACGAATGCAGTTTTTTCTTGATCGTCAGGGTGCATCATTATTTGATGGTATCCACTAAATGCATCCATGAAAGTCAAGAGTTAATGCCCTTCCGTCGCGTCCACCATTGCGTCAATATGAGCCAAGGGGAACGAGTCTTTGGGGCATGCTTTGTTTAAATTGGTAAATTCTACGCAAACACGCCCTTTACCATTTTTCTTTTTGACGACAACCACATTCGCAAGCCAGTCAGGATATTTTACTTCTCTAATCTTTCCAGACTCAAGTAAGGATTTTACCTCATCGTTAATTACCTGATTTCGTTCGGGAGCGAACTTACGTCTTTTCTGTTTCACTGGTGGCACCTTCTTGTTGACATTTAAGGCGTGAGTGATTACGTCAGGATCAATGCCTGCCATATCCTCGTTTGACCAGGCGAAACAATCACTGTAGGACCGTAGAAACTCCACTATTTGCTCATGTAAAGTTGGTTCCAAATCTGCTCCTATTTTTAATTTATTGGATGGCTCTAGTGGATCAAGAGCCACCTCTTCGAGCTCGGGTGTCTCCGGCTTTTCATAGTAAGTGGTTGTTCTACAGTCCTTTAATTGCTAATCTGACGCCTTCCTCCTTGCTTCAAGCTGTAGGTTTTTAGAAGTCGTTGCTCTCATTGTTATGGAATAGCACTCCCTTGCTAATTTCTGTTCTCCTTTAATTTTTTGGACTCCCCATGGTGTCCGGAACTTCACGCTTTGATGATAGGTAGAGGGGATAACCCTCATCCCGTGTATCCATGGCCTGCCCAAAATGACATTGAAAGGTGAAGGGCAATCAAGCACTTGGAACTTTACTTGGTAGTTAACTCCTCCTGCGACGGTGGGTAAGGATTTCTCCCCTAACGTGTTGCGTGATTCCCCACTGAAGCCTACTAAAGTCGTTGACTTTTTGACAATATCGTCCATCCCGAAATCTAAGCTGTATAAGGCATCCAACATGAGCAAATTAGTAGAGCTTCCATTATCAACTAAAATTCTTTTGACAAGGAAATTAGCTATCATTAAGGAAATTATTAAGCAATCATGGTGAACTTCCTCTTCTTCGTCATCGTCGAAGGTGATTGGCATCATGGCAAGACTTGTTCGTGAAGGAGCTTTTGGGCATTCTCTTCTTGTACCCCTCGCGATCCTTTTGGCTGCGGAGTATGTTATATCGCAAATTTCCGACCCCCCTGTGATGACATTGATTACTCCGGTGTGCTTCGGTGGAGGTGGCAGACTGGCTTTCTCTCTGTTGCGTTCCAGCTGCTCCTTCGCCTTCTTCTATATCAATTCTCTGAGATACCCCTTCATAACAATTCGCTCACTTCCTTTCGCAACGTGATACACTCATCGGTCCGATGCCCATGATCAAAGTGGAAATCACACCACCTAGACTTGTCTTTCTGATGTGCGGGCACGTTACTCTTTCGAGGCCACTTAACAGGATCCCCCATGGTGTTGAGGGTCCGGACCACCTCGCTTGCATCCACGCTGAAATTGTAGTGAGAGAGTTTTGGAGGTAGTTTGGGATTCTCGTATCTTTCTCCTTGTCTAGCTATCATTGCATTGACAGTTGCCTTGGTATGAGGTGTAGTAGGGTACGGAGTGTATCTTGGTTCTCGCCTTCCCTGTCTCCGGTCGGGTTGATGAGCGCTGATTGCTCTTTCGACAAAGAGGTCATCTTCCTCTAATCGAACATGAGCTAACGCTTTCACCTACACTTCATCAAAATTCGAACAAGGGTATTTGGTTAATTTGCGATATAACTCAGGGTTACACACCGATATGCCTCTTCGGAATGCCTCCACAGTTGTAGCAGCATCGCATCCTTCAATGGTCATCAGTTCCTCGTTATAGCGGTTGAGGAAGGCTTTCAGTGATTCACCCGGTTTCTGGACCAAGCGGTATAAATCACTTGATCGTTTCTTAGCATGTCGACTGCTTGCGAACCTGATCCTGAACTTGTCAATTAACTCAGCAAAAGATGAGATACTCCCAAGAGGTAAGTGCGAATGCCAATTGAGTGCGGGTCCGGATAACGTGTTACCGAACCAACGACACATAACAATCTCTTTCATGTCGAAAGGGACTGTACTAATATTCATAGCCTGTTTGAATGCGGCTATATGCTGATCGGGATCTGTTACCCCTTCGTACTTGGGTACGTCGGGGACATGATACTCCCGGGAGATATCAACTCTCGTGATAGCGGGCACGAAGGGGGAATCGGTATAACCGTCTCTCCTTTCCATCACTATCGGTTGAGGTGCCCCTGGGACCTGAGTGATTCGGTCCTCCAAGGCTCGAAGGCGTTCCCGTAATTGAGAGAGCTCAGTATCCTCCCGTATTGCCCTTAAGGAATTACCATTTACCTGATACCCGGTTACAGGTTTGACGACATCGGGTGTCACGAGACTTGGATCATCCATATCTAATCGTCTAGCGACTCCTTCCACCACATCGGTTCCTCGAGGACAGGTTGGAGCTGATTGTACCTGGGATCGAAGCAAATTGTGTTCATTAGTTAAAGTCTCAATTTGCTTTTCATATACCTCGGTGAATTTCGCATTAGCTTCTTTCTGGCTTTCTAGGTCCTTTTGGAGAGCAATCATCGTTTATCGGAGTTCCATGATGACGTCAGCATCGCCTCCTCCAACTCCTCGTTGCTCGGAAGTATCGGGATTACCATTGGTGTTTCCGGAGCCTTGCTCAATTCCATCCACATTCCCAACTCCATCTACGTTTCCGATACCGTCTACGTTTCCAGCGCCTTGATTGTTTGTTTCTTCGTTGACCTCATGGTTATCAAGATTTCCTACGTGACTATAAGTAGTTTGGATTCCTTCCATTTGGTGGACTTTGCAGTTGTTTTAGCGTGACTTCTTTTTGGCTAGGGCCCCACGGTGAGCGCCAATTGTTTTGGGCAGGATAATTAGACTAACGCGTTACCTGCTAAAATAGGGGAAATCCTAACCAAAAAACAGGCGTAACACGTTATGAACTATAAACAAGATGTAGAATCAAGAAAAGGATAGAGAACAAAGAGCAAGCAAGTTGTAATGCGTGTATTGCGATCATAATTGTAGATAAATCTCTCAAAAATGTATAAGAACACTCGAATGAAAATGGAATGAATGAACAGAGATGAATTTAGCTTCTCGTTTTGTTCAGAGTGCTTGTGTCAATCGTCCATTGTTTTTGCCTCAGCCTCATAGCCTTTTCCTCGGTTTGGACCGTTGGTGGGGTGTTCAACGTATCCCGGAGATCTCGCCAACGGAATCCATGAATTAGCCGTTTTTGCGTATTAACTATGGGATCCGAGATTTCCGTCACGTCTTAATTACTTCCTCCAACATCTCATCCCAACCACGCCTTAAATATCCACTCGACCCTTTCTTGCTAGCGATCAATACAGGCTGACCTTCATGGGCTTGCTTTGCCTTTTCGGGCTTGTTTTGGGGAGGCCCAACAGAGTGTCATCATCCATCAGTGGGCAGATATCTAGCCCGATATCATGATCATTTATATACGTTCGATCAGTATCAGATTTCAGAAAATTTGTCTCGTCCTTATGGGCAGATATCTAGTCCTTATCAGGTTTAGTGTATGAATGGTTTAGTGTAATATCATGGTTTATGTACGTTCGTATGAATGGTTTAGTTTGTATGGTTTAGTTTAATATTATTGTTTATGGAAAATTAAGCTACAAATATAAGTAACAAAACCAACACAAATATAAGTACCCTGAATTACACATGTCCAACAAAGATAAGTAACCATTACACAACTACAACTACAACAAATTAAACTATCTATAGTGTCCTACATCGCTATGGCGTGCGGGTTGTAAGGAGGGGGAGCGGCGAGGGCGACCACTTACACGTGGCGGGATCGGTGGTTGAGGCCTCTCTCCAAACCATATGGCTTGTAATCGGCGAGCGATGTCGACCACTTCAGGATTCCTATGACCTTCTAGTTCTCTACTGAGGGCTTTCGTCAGTGTCATCCGCTATCAAACCAACACAAATTTGTTATTTTACAATTTGAAGTTTTTTACTAATACGAGAAAATCAATCAAGTGTCATCATACACGTACCGCATAAATATCCACCGTGGGTTGCGCCATCGGAGGGTTGTTTGCCAATTCAATGGAGGACGTGTGCAACAAAAAAGGATGTGCTCGTCTCATATGACATTGCACGTACTCAGCATCCATAAAGTACATGTGTGGTGAAATTTCCCCATTGGCACTAACGAGTTCCATCGATCTTCCCAAAGATCATCATCTGCTGAGTATTGCACATCATACTTCACATGCACGTTTGTCAATTTTTTTGGTCGGCAGAAACTGATTGGCTTGATACGTCTAATTCAGGGATTGACTGGTGCCAACCAAATTGACGAGCCAAGCTCTCGGGATGATATGCCTCCTTGATGTGGAGACATGTCAAGGTACCCCTATACCTCGGCAAACTAAGATCGCCAGTGGAAAAGTCGATAAAATCCTGCCATAGCATCAAATTGACCTACACATAAACACAAATTTCTCATGTTATAGAATATATAAAAACGCAAGTCGATAAAATTCTATGTTATATATTCTATAAATATGTTAGTGTAATATTGATGTTACTTACATCTTCAACTTTTATGTTGTCTAAGATGCGACGATAGTAGAGCACTGAGACATGATCCCTGTTTCGACCATGATCTGCTATGAAATTCTCCCCTGGCAATCGTGTGATATCGTGATTGATGTGACCTTGGAGTCTTGGAAAGTACCTCCAAATGAAGTTCTGCAAAATAGAGAATATGTTAGATTCAAATAAAATCGGACTAGCAATTTAAACAGAACAAGGTATCATCACTCACGTGTAACACATATGAGCACCCTGCGATCTGCGCTCCTTCATCTCGGGACGCCATTCGGAGCTGCCTGAGTAACCATGCAAGTGTAGCGGCACACCATGAATACTCCATCACCTGATCGTGGTTCAACACGAGCTGCAACAATCTGAGGGGTACCCCATCACCTGTCTTGTCCATTATCAAGGTTCTTCCCAACAGATCACACAAATATCCTGACGTTATCAACTCTGGGTTTCCTCCATTTTTTATCATGCTAAATAGGATCTCCTTCCAACGTTTGATGTTTATGCTGCCTTTGGTTACTAACCTCTTCATTTTAAGAGAACTAACGTTGTATGCACCACTGATAAACTGCTTTAATTGTTCTTCGAAGTATGTCGAAACAACCTTCATCCGGTTCAGCGGTAGACCTAAAATGTAGTGGACATCATGGAGGGTGATTGATATCTCTCCCCCAAAAAAATTAAAACTGTTTGTTTCAGGATGCCATCTTTCAACAAAAGCCTGAATCAATGCTTCATCTGTTTGTTTGAACCTCCACGCTTGTAGGCGCATTAAGCCGCTACGCTGAGCACAGGTGACCAACGCTGACCAAGCCGTCAACTTTTCGTTCCATTCCTTAATGTTCCCTCGCGTATGCACTCTCAAGGGTCTACTACTATGCTGAAACATTATTACCAAAATTATTCAGTATAATTATTTATGCATAAATATAAGGTAAATTAATTAAACGTTCTTACCGTTTGATCTTCCCATATGAGCTTTGCTACATGCGTGTCGTAACTGACCAACAAACTAGTATCGATTGGTCCGCCACCATATCCATCTTGGGTGTTGGGAGGATCTGGTGGAGGTTGGGAATATGAAGTCCCGACATGAGATTCAGCTTGGAAATAAGGTTGGGATGGTGGAGGTTGGGAATAAGAAGTCCTGACATGAGTCTCAGCTTGAAAATAAGGTTGGGATGGTGGAGGTTGGGAATAAGAAGTCTCCGCCTGATTCTCAACTTGGAAAAAAGGACTCAAGGGAGTAAAAGAAATTGCATCTTGAATCCATGTATCACCCTGTGGGCCAGTTTGTATGTCGGTCCGGGGAGTGAAAGCATTGTCGAATTCAGTATACAAATTCCTAGTGGGGGTTAGGTTGGTGTTGTGTGGGGTGTGTTGGGAAGTGGATGAACCCCACAAATTCTGATAGTTGGGAGTTGTATATTGGGTGGGCGGAATAGTTGGGTTAGGTGGAAACGGTGATCCAGTAAACTCGTGTGGTGGTTGGGGGTTTGTACCCCCAGACGTATACCACTCCATATATCGGGGATCGTTTATAAGCATCTCTACATAAATAATGTATGACCATTATCATATATAATGTATTAAATACTATAATTACTTATCAAATAAAAATACTATGAAATCAAATTAAGAAAATTCTAATATGAATAATAAATTAAATTAAAATACTAACAAATAAAATTAAGATAATTCTAAAGTATTATTATAATATATGATCCGTCTAAATTTGATGATTCAAAACGTAAATTATTAATTTATATAACTAAATCAATCCCCCTGCTAAATGGCGTAGCTTCTTGATTTGGAGCCGTTGGTTGGATCGGTACCTCCTCTTGCTCTACATTAGCTTGTATATCCTCAACGTTCGTCCCTTCATTCAAATCTATTTGCGACGATTGCCCATGTGAAGTTTTTGAACGACTTTTGCTCTTAGATTTTCCTAAACCGAAAGACCACCCTTTTCTCATTTTCACACTTTTTTTTCCTCTCGATTGCAATTTTTTTTTACCGATGGTAGTGTATTGTGGAGGATTTGTGGAGGAGTTGAGGGCTTTATATAGCCCTCAACAAAGAGCCGTTCGGCTCTTTTGGGGCCGAAAAGAGTCGTTGCTCTTTCGGCCCCACACGCTATCGCTGCTAGCAATAGCGTGTTTTTTTAAAAAAAAATTATACAGTCGGTCACCTCGAACGACTACATGCACGTCGGTCGAGGCGACCGACTAAAAAAGCATGGGCGCCCGTCAATTCTGACATGGGCACTTCGTATTAGCCTTTTTTAATTTTGTTTTTCCTGTTTTGGGTTGTGTTGGAATAGGCCGGGTCGAGACTCGAGAGTCTACTTTAAGAACACGCTCTTTTTTTGATGAATTTCTAAGGAATTGCTTCAATCCTTATAAAGAAATTATAACCAAATGTTAATTGGTATCCAAACCCTTAGATTTAAAATTTTGATGTCAGAACTATCAATCCTTATAAAGAAAAATTAATCCCCAATAACAAAGTGTCAGAGCTATCAATCTCTATTAAAAAAATTGGGGAATTTTTTTCAGTGTCATGCATATAATTTTTCCCAATTTAAAAAAAAAATTGATAGTAGGGCTATCAATCTCTAAAAAAATGTAACTACTTGATGTATAAAACAAACCTTAGGTTTTAAAAGGAAAATTAACAAGGTGGAGCTTGCATTCATACGAATAAGGTGGGTGAGCTTCTCCGCGGTTTCCTTGCTTGCATGCATAACTAATCATCTGAAAAAACGTAATTTAACATGGAACCACCAAAAAATTTATTAATTTAGATTTTATTGGATTATAGCAAGCGATCCTCGTCTTTGTAAGTCATTTTTAACACATAAAAAATGAGAAGGCCACATGGTCGTATTTATGGTTGATATTTAACCTGATATTCAAACCGAGTGAAGTCTTAATTATTCCTTCTCTTGATTTTCTAAGATATCCTTACTTATTTAAATAATAATTCAATTTGAATAGCTATCATGCTGCAGTTACTGCTTTTTGTCTCAAATTATTAAAACGGATATGTGTCTTATTTCGATAGGGATGTAATCGAATCAAGTCGAGTTGAGTTTTGAATTACTCAAGCTTGGCTCGGTTAAAAATAGACGAGTTCGAGTTTGAATGCGAGTTTGGTTCGAGTTAAAAATTTTGTTTGAGCTCGGTTCATTTAAATGTTCATCGATCTCGAGTTTGTCGCGAACCTTTCATTTAGTTTCTTTGAGAGATAAATCCGTAAACAACTCATTTACTTGATCAATTATACAAGCAAATGAAACTAAAATTTAAGGTATGTAGTTTGAAAAACACCAACAAAACAATGTAATTCAACATAAACTATATATTGCACATAATATATATATATATATATAGTATAACTTATTCATGAACGTATAATCTAGTTTTTCATGAGTGTATAATCGAGCTTGCCCATGAGCATATAATCAAGTTTGTTCATGAGCAAACGAGCCGAGTTATGTTGTGCTCATGCTCAGTTCATTTATCTTTCGAGCCTTAAAATTTTGATAAAGCTCGGTTCATTTACAAATCGAGCCGAACACGAACAAGATTTAACCGAGCCGAACACCGAATTTCTCACGAACGGCTTTGTTCATTTACAACCCTATATTTCGAATATTGGATTTACAATTTTTATACATGTTTTGATAAAAATAAATGTCATTAGGAACTAAAAAGTATATCTAAGTAATTTAAAAAAATATAGATTTACAGAAACAACAAAGAAAATGAAGTGTATAGTTGTGGAACCGTTTCCTAAAGAAATATGTCTTATGTATCAAAGGAAGAAGAGCAAAGACATTCTTGGAAAGATTGTCTTGCACATCATGGGAAGAAGGGCATAAATGCCCATAAGTAAAGCCATTACATAGGGGCACGGACGTCATTAGGAAATTTGTCTTGCGCCCCAAGGTTTAAATGATAGAAGCGTAATTGTATCCTTTCCGAGGACAAATGAGAAAACCCGGCCCACTCACTATAAGTAGATAGAGATGAAGTAGGGTTTTGTGCTGCTTTTGACAGAGCGAATAGTAAATGTTAGTGCACAAAAATTTCGCCTTTTAATGTACTAATTGTGAACTCCTCCTCTTCCGCTCCGCCTTAAATATCTTGACCTAAAACCTGCAAAACAATGGACACATGGGGCGAGGACCCCCTAATCCACCTTCGATGCCTAAGTCAAAAGAGCGGATTGTCATTTCAAGCGTCGAGGTACAACAAGAGAACGGTGAATCCCTGAACAGTCGAGCTAAGCGAGTATTAGCCTGTTCAAGTTTCTGAATACGCCGATGTGCGCATGTGTCTCTCCCTAAACGCCTAGGGTGTGTATTTATAATGGAAGAAGGAGATCAGGGGGCCTAATTTTACTTATCTCCTAGGGTTGCTTAAAGCCCAAGCTAGGAATATTCCCACCTTCTCCAAGTTTAATTCTATCATATTTGCAGGATAGAATCTTCCATAAAGTTGCACAACTACCATATATTTAATAATATGGAAAATAATAAAAATAATAATAAATGCGTAGTAATTTAAGAAATACCTTATAATAGCGAAAATAACTATGGCAACTACGTTTATTTTACCTGCTCACAAATGCCCCACCTACATCGCCTTACATGTTTTACCATGTTCGGCGACGTAGGATACAAAGGTTTACTAATCGAAGTGGCCAAGTGGATTGGTCGATGTCAAGTCCCCTAACGCTTTCGTATATTCGTATACACATGAGCGAATTTCAAGTGCTTCAAGATTTATGAGCAAGTATCATAAATTACCTATATTTTTTATGAGCGAATATCATAAATTCTTTATTTTATGAGCAAATATGATAGACTCTTTATTTCATACACGCATATGAAAAATTCATTAGTGCGATTAACTAATGTTGCGCTATATTTTTTTATGCAAGACTCAAGCTAATGCAAAAAGACTGACTTTTATTAATAAATAAACGTGAATGTTATGAACTTACAAAGCTAAACGAAATGAATGCAAAAACAAAAAATCCTAAGGGCCTCATCAAAACCACATGGGAAAAAGAGTGCCCTGTTTACATGAAATTCCTAATCCCGAGATCCCTGCACATGGGAAGATGGGTGATCGCGCTTACGATCAACATCTTGCGGAATTATGTTCTCGGACTCAGTATCGCGATCGCGGACCTCGATGCCGCGATCGCGGCATGGCGATCCGAGGCCGCGGTTTTGCCCCAGATCCGGGGTATTGATCTCACTTCCAGCGCCACGATCGCGTCCCTCGGGCCCGCGATCGCGGTTTCGCGGCTGGTCTTCGATTTTCAACTCGTCTTCTATTTTCCGCATAAATTCAGACTTAGGGCGATTTCCCTTGGAGCATAGAAGAGCATCTAATTCATTGGCCTAGACCCGAACTATGGCGTCTCCATCTCTGAATTGAACCATTTGATGGAGGGTCGATGGTACCGCTCCAATCCCATGAATCCAAGGCCTTCACAAAATCAAATTGTAGGGTTAAGGCACATCAACGATCAAGAACTCAACGATCATCACTTTCTTGGCTAGACTAACTTGGGTTTTAAACATTCCAAGCGGCTACGTCGGATAACCACCAAGTCCAGTCAATTGCATCTTGATCGGGATCAAATCTTCATTGCTTTTCCCAGGGAGTTTGAAAACTTCAAAGTACATGATGTCAATTGAACTCCCTGGATCAATGAGCTAGAGCACGACGCACCTTGAATCCTTCTAGCTTGACTGCTAGAACTAAGGTGTCGTTGTGAGGAACTTGGACTGTCGCAAGGTCCTTGTCCCTAAAGAATAGCCCATCCACCGCGCGCACGGGGGAAGGGGGTCGTCGTGGCTTGGCCTGCTGAACTCTCATCACTTCAAGTTCATGGCAGGACTTCTTGAAGTTACTCCTTGCTTCATCATCTTCATGCTTGTAAGATGCCGAGATTGTTTGGATGACTTCAATCTGCTTCTACCCCGGCTCATCGCCTTTCTCAAGCCTATCTTTCTTGATGAACTCGTGCAAGTACCCTTTTTCAACCAAGCTTTCCAAATACTGCTTAAATGACACATTGTTCAGTCATATGCCCCCGAATTCTGTGGTACATGTAGTACTTTCTACTACGTGGATCATCTCCACGACATTCCTCTTTGGGAGGAAATTGAAAAAAGCTTTCGTGCTTAATGCGGGGCAGGATCCGATAGATCGGTACACTGAATGTGGTGTAAACCGCTCTAATCTGACCCTTTCTCTTGAAGTTTTCAGAATGACGATGAGTTTTATGAGGAGGAGAGGACGATCTTCCTCTTGTTTTGGAATTATCCTCCTCCAATCTCACATACTGATGAACACGCTCTTGAAGTTCGGCTATTGTAGAGGGAAGACGGAGTGTCAATTCCTCTCTTAGCTTGCTATCCGCGAGGATTGCCCTTTTAAAAGCTATAATAACGGTCTTATGATCACATCCCTCAACTTCTGCATAGCATTCCATGAATCGATTTGAGAAGCGACACAAGCTTTCTTTTCTCTCCTGTCTGAGGCCAAAAAGCATGTCAAGTGATGCAGCATCTCAACTATTGGCTATATATCGCTTCACAAATTTAGAAGCCAATCGTCCCCAAGTCCGAATTGATCCCGACCTGAGACTTTGAAACCACTTCAAAGGGCTTTTACCAAGGTTGCTCGTAAACATCTTGCACATGATGGAATCTTCGGACACCCACAATGCCATTTTATGGGTGTAAGAGGCTATGTGACTTACAGGATCCGTGTTCCCGTCATACAAAGTAAAAGATGGGGGAGAAAATTTTGACGGTGGTAGGGCTCGTTGGATGTCCACGTGAAATGGCATCGACGTCAACAAAGCCAACTTCTGCTCTGCTTGATCCCGAGCCGATTGCAAGGTATTGCCTTGCGCTCTCAAAATATCAAGTAGCCTACTTTGAGTACGCTCAAGAGCTCGGGCTCTACCTTCAATTCTCTCAAGGCTAACACTCCGACATTGGCTACGTCGTCTCTTCTTCCTTTTCTTGCCTTGATCATGGTTAGGCTCGAAATTTCCAAAAGGATCATAACGATCGTCCCGCTCGCACGAAAGATCGCGCCGATCGTCAGGTCTGCGATCGCGGTTTGACCCGCCGCGGTCGCGGCTCCTTCTGCCGCGATCGCGGCTTCGCTCGCGATGATCATCGCGGTTCTCGGCTTTGCCCGAGTCGTCCAAGGATGGGTCGTTAGGCTGAGGAGGGTCCGCGACCGGAGTCCTCTTACGCGAGGGCGACTCGTGGTGGTAATTTCGTCAGAACTGATCGATTGAGGACTATGACAGTTATCGGCGAATTCAATAACACTTGCAAGCCGTCGAGTAGTCCTCTCAATTTCCGACTCATCAATGGGGCGCTTGCCTTGAATTTTATCCATGGAGTGTTTTAACCTGGCGATTTCTTCTAGGGCATGCTCCAAACGCGACTCAGCTTTTGCACACCTAGTTTGGTACTTCTCATTCACTCTTAGAGTAGTAGCCAAAGCATGGGTGATATCATCTTCTTCTTCATCCCCGACGGTTGTAGATGCCCAATTCCCGCCGTTTGGAGCGGATGACAAAGTAATGAGATTGTCACCTCTGACGGAATTAGACCCGACACGACTAGATTGGCCTTGCTCTAGACGAGGGATAACCAAATTAGGGTTTGGTTCGCGAATAGAGAGCGAAGGCTCAAAAACACGCAACCCGCGGGCGCGGATGGACTGGCCGCGATCGCGGCCCCCCTGACCGCGGTCGAGGTTCTGTTCGGCGATTGCGATCGTTTGGAGCGATTTGCCTCGCCCCTGAACTCTTCGATTGTTCTCATTCTCGGCAACACGCATTGCCGACTCCCGCGCTTGATCAAACTCGGTTGATTCAGGCCTTGAAGGGTTACGATTGACGATTCTGTCGATTGACTCGTACCCCAAACAGTCTTTGCAATGAACAGTCGTACTAGCGAGACGGGTCGGGTTACGGTTCAAGTCGTTTTCAAGTACCAAGGTTTGATCTTCCGAGCGAATATCTGAATTAACCTGATCAACCTCCATTAGGGCTCGGTTCCCAAGCTATTTTCGAGATTTTCGGCTTCGATTGCCGATCCGTGATCGCGGTGTACAGTACCGCGATCGCGGTTTCGTTCGCCGAGCATATTTCGCGCGATTTCGCTTCGCGATGATCCCCCGGTTTCTTCAAAGACAACTTCTTGATTCTCTGGGATAGATTCCAGCACCATAATTGCGTGGATCGAGTACTTGTTTTCCACAGATGGCGGCAATTGTTAGTGCAAAAAAAATCCGCCTTTTAATGTTGTGAACGCCTCCTCTTCCGCTCCGCCTTCAATCTCTTGACCTAAAACCTGCAAACAATGGACACAGGGGGTGGGGCCCCCTAATGCACCTCCGATGCCTAAGTCAAAAGAGCGGATTTTCATTTCGAGCGTCGAGGTACAACAAGAGAACGGTGAATCCCTAAACAGTGAAGCTAAACGAGTATTAGCCTGTTCAAGTTTTTTGAATATGCCGATGTGCGCATGTGTCTCTCCCTACACGCCTAGGGCGTGTATTTATAATGGAAGAAGGAGATCAGGGGCCTAATTTTACTTATCTCCTAGGGTTGCTTAAAGCCCAAGCTAGGAATATTCTCACCTTCTCCAAGTTTAATTCTATCATATTTGCAGGATAGAATCTTCCATAAAGTTGCACAACTACCATATATTTAATAATATGGAAAATAATAAAAATAATAATAAATGCGTAGTAATTTAAGAAATACCTTTTAATAGCGAAAATAACAATGGTAACTATGTTTGTTTTATCCGCTCAAAGTGAAAATACCTGAAAGTGAGCATTGAGAGCTTTCCAAGAAGAAGAAGACGTCCGCGACGGCGAATGTCCGATCTCGTCGACGACAAAGACGATTCCGGATGTAAAGGGAAATGCTTCCGGATGTAAATGGAAATGCAGGTGTAGCGTGTTGCAGCGTCGATAATCTCGCCCAAAATCGATGTGTATATATGAAACTTTGCCTAGCACTTCAAACCAAGCCTTTGTACGTACATTTATGTATGAATTTATGTACATTCTAAACAATATAAACTGTATGGACATTTTACGTGCTTCACATGTGTCTATTTTTAAAAAATAATTGCATGTTTCAAAAAATAATTCACCTAATATGTGCCCATAAATACATAATAAAAGTACTAATTTGAGAAATTATTTCAAAACTATTCTTTCCTTTCTAATAAAATGATTCCAAGTTTTTTATTTTTCTTCATGCCTTAACATCATTTGCATCCCAACAAGGTCCATATTAACTCATCTGTATAGAGTGTCCAATAATGAGTTTGAGAAACGTTTAGTGTAAAAAGTGCTCCATTTTTAGCTCGGCTTTCAACAAATTATTGTCTCTGGCAAATTATGAGAAAAGAGTATAATTCTACAAAAAAAAAAGAAGAGTATGATTAATGAGCTCAAAATAGAACACGAATCATCTAATTATTAATTTGTTTTGATTGATTGAGAGCATCTAATTATTAATTTTACGTCATTACGTGTGAACAGATCATAAACATTCTAATCAGTTTAAACAAATACACATATACTAATCAGTTTGACTCTAGTATATAGTAGTATAAAGTTTTGTTGTTGAGTGAGAAAATTTACATAGATAATATAAAATGATCATGCCATCTACCCAACCTGGCAACTTCCATTTTGTGTTTTAATATTATTTTGATCTAAGACGACCAGCCCCCCTATAAAACTCGATGAACATACATTCCCGCCCTCCTCAATTCTTCCTAACGCTACACATATGCAGGTGAAATACATGGACCCCACTCCCGACGCCGTTAGCGACACAAAGGAGGTGGACGTTACAAGTCTTAACGCCGTCTACGTGGAGAGCACAATAGCCGACTACGACGTACGAGACGACACCGTTTCGATCATCCACACGGCCACGGGAGCAGGGGAACTTGATGACACGGCTCTGTTAGCGGGCCAGGTGTCAGCGGCGCGTAGGCTCACCTCCTTGCAGGAGCTCCTGTCCCGCGTGTCCAGCTCACTCTCCCTCTCCCGCCGTAGCGGTATGAGTAACCGGATCGTGATCGACGGCAATGGAAGCAAGTCCACGGCGGCGCGTGGGCTGTGGGGCCTCCACTTTGTCAAAACGATTAATATGGAAGGTGAGGCGCGTGAGGAGGGATGGGCCGCTGTGGAGAAGCGGTTCAAAGACCACGCCGTCGATGATTGGCTCCCAAGGTCTCGCTTCGGTGATTGCATAGGTATGATCTCATTTATTTATTTATTTTTGGTCGAAGTATGATCTCATTTATTTATGGATAACTAAGTTGTATTTTTTCGAATTATCAAAATCTCACTCATATTTAAAAAAATTAATTTAATTTTTAATATTTTAATCTTTTATTATTCATTTTATTTATTTATTTAAATCTATCTTTAAAAGCAAATCAAATATTATTTAGTACACATTAATTTTTTAAAATATATAATCATCACAATATATTTAAATAAAAAATAACAATATCTTTTGACAAATTCCTTATACAAATATTTAAAAAATATAAAAAATATAAAAAATATTAAAAAAATAAGTATAATTATTTTCATATTAAACAAATAAATATTTAAAATATATAAAATATTAAACAAAGAAAGAAAAATATTAAATATTAAATATTAAATAATATTTAATATTATAGATATGTTGAAAGATTTTATAATCTCTAAATTTCTGTACGTTAAAATAATAAAAAAATAGATAATATAATATTTAATTTTATCTAATTTAATCTTTACTATATCAAGTCACTCCAATGATTTTGGCCCCACTTTTAATTAAATTAATTATATTTTATTTTTAAATAAATAACTTATCTTGATCGTTCATATTAAATAATATCTTTTTCATTAAATTATTTATTAATCCTTTTAAATCTTATCTTTCCATATTCTAAACATATATTTTTGTTTCTCGTTTAAAAAAACCTATTTATTAAATATTGTCAAGGAAAGGAGCAAAATCTTAATAATCTATCTTTATTCTCAACATTAGACTTATTAATTTAGATTAAATTTTTTATTTGATTTTAAAAAATAAAATAAATTTTGGACATGCTACAGACAGTAAATTACCTACATAAATTTTATATTATATTTTTCTTTATTAATATCCTATTTATAATATATATAAAAAATACTGAGTTATAGTCGTGCATGGCATGATGGGTACAACTAATTTAACTAAAAACATAATATAATCTACTAGAATAAATCCTCTACCAAAACAAATCTACTAAAATAAATCACATCACATATATATACTACCGACATTTATGGTTACCATTCTAATTTTTTTTGCATGGTTGAAGATATTATTCCTTTCCTAAAATTACAATTATGTAAAAATTTTCTATCATAATGTTTATTTTTTATTAATTTTATATGCAAGTAAGGTTTGTGGAATAAGAAGAAGGGAAATAGGTAGAGAATCTTCGTTGGGTTAAAGATTCTAATTACATCCTTTTAGTAAGGTTTAGAGTGAGTTGTATTAGAGACATCTGCCATTACGTGAACATTCTAGATATTTTATAAGGTTTTGGTGTTGGTCATGCTATGCATTACTACCCCCCTCGATTAATCGGGGAAAATGCTTGAGTTGGGATCATTGTTGAAGAAACCTTGTAGTGGGAAGAACCTTTGTTAGGGTTTTTTTTTTCTTATCCTTCGAGGACATGAAAGGAACTTGAAGAGATTTGTTCTCAACACATTCCTGCACAAAATGGTAGTCAATGCTAAGATGCTTGATTTGCTGATGAAGCATGCACTTGTTGATCTTCTTTCAATAGGATCCCCCGCCCAATGGACAAGTGAAACTAGATCTCAACTATGGCATTGAGATAGCATATCACCTTTTTAACACCTTGCTAGTGTCACTCTTGTAGTCTTGTGGTGAATACATTGATTGGCAGAGGTGATTGACTGTAAATCAGATGTCAGGGTGATTAAAAGCAAGATATACAATCAACCTACAATGGTTGGTTATTGAACGTGTCGACAAAAGGAGTGGAGTCTTCCTCTGATGATGACACAAAGTTGGTCATCGTGGGTGTTTGCACAACTTTTGATTTATCCATCTCAGCACGAGTCACCAAATCTTGATGTATTTGGTTTGGAAGAGGTATAAACTATTGTCGTCTTTGTGTATTTCAATACCTAGGAATTAATGGAGGGGATCGAGTTCCTTCACTAGAAATTGCTGAGAGAGTTTTGAAATAAACAAGTCAAATAAAGCAAGAGTGGTAGAAATCATTAATAGGTCACCAACATAGACTAAGACGAAGATGAATTGAGCCTCAAAGCTATGAATAAAGAAGGAAGAGTTCGTCTTAGAGGGGGTGAAACCCATGATCACCAAAGAGTAATTAAAACGATCAAACCATGCACGAGGCGCTTGTTTCAACCCATAAAGAAATTTGTGGAGTTTGCAAATATTAGAGGAAATTGAGAATTGATAAAAACCCTTGTGTAATGAAGAAATATTTTGACAAGTGCCCGTGTAAGAAAACGTTGCGAATATCGAATTGTCGGACTGGCCATTGATTCATCGCCGCCAAAGAGAGAATGAGACATATGGTAGAAGGCTTTTCCATCGGACTAAAAGTTCTGACACAGTCAACACCTTGGATTTGATTGTATCCCTTCCTTACTAAGCATGCTTTCCCACATTTAAATTGCCCATTGGTGTGTTGTTTTCTCTAAAAAACCCACTTGACCCCTAAGACAATGCTTGTGTTTTGTGGAAGAATAAGGATCCATGTTTGAGTCTTGAGTAATTCTTGGAATACGATTTCCATGGCATGTTGCCACTCAGGGAATTTCATTGCATCAATAAAGCTAGAGGGTTCGTCTGGTATAATGATGGTAGTACAACAAGAGGGAAGAGTCGAAGGTATATTATTTTAAGTGCAATTTTTTTGCTTGAAAATATTTGATCTTGATCGAGTTTGTATATAGGGAGAGTTAGGGATGGGGTGAGACTTAGACGGTGGGCGGAAGAAGTGGGCCCAATTATAGGAAACGACCCATCATGAGAGGGTCGAGGAGGAGAAAATTTTGGAGTAGTGGAGGAGGATTTATTTGATTGGGAAGAAGCATGTCGGGGCTAGAAACAATGCATAGGGAAGGCCCATTATTGAATGGCTTTGGGTTGATTTGAGAAGGCCAAGAGAAGATGGGCAAGGCATGTAATTAAGTTAGGAAGGGTGTGTTCTGTGGAGATGATGATGGGTTTGAGAAGGCAAAACTATTTTCATGAAATATGACATCTCTTGATATATAAACCCTTTTTGAATTCCAATCATAATAAGTGTAGCCCTTTTGGTTCCTACCATACCTGACAAAGATGGTGGAGTTGGAGCGAAAGGAAAGTTTGTGAGTGAGGTAGGGTCTGAGATTAGGAAAGCAAAGGCATCCAAAAACCCGAAGGAATTTATAATCCGATGGGGTTTGGAAGATGAGTTTATAATGGTGTTTTATGATTGAGAATTGGGGAAGGGAGTCATTTAATGAGGTAGGTTGGGGTTTCGAAGGCATAATCCCAAAAGAAAATGGATAACAAAGCTTGTTTGAGGAGGAAGCCGTTAATGTCAACAATGCGTCGATGGCATGTTTCAATCCTCCCATTTTTTATGGGGGTAGGGACAAGTCAAGCAATGGGAAATGCCCAATTTTTTGAAGAGGGGTTTGAGAGGTTTGAATTCGGTACCCCGGTATGTTTGTATATATGAGATTTTGATGGAGAAAAATTTGGTGGCAAAAGTAGAAACGATTTCAGGGACTAAAATTGTTGTATTAAAAGGGAATATCCAAATAAACTTTGAGTAATCCTCGTCAATAGACAAGTAGTATCGATGTCCTTTCTTGGAAATAGAGTGGGTTGGACCCCAAATATCTAGGAATTAAAGATAGAGGGGTTTTGGGTTAAGACTCTGACTAGGCGGATGAGGAAGTTGATGGGCCTTGGCCCATGAGCATTCCAGGCATCTATAAAAAAAAAAAGCAGACCCTTTATTTCTTTGGTAAAGGCTGAGTGAGAAACAAAACTCATCACCCCGACAGATGGATGGCTTAATCGGCGGTGAAGCAACACATTGGGAGCAATAGAAACAAAGGTTTTTGTTGTTGTGGTGACAATGAGGTGGTGGTGGCCGAAAACTCGTACAACCCATTCTTAATGGGTCCTCACAAAAGAAACTCCCAGGTCGTGGCCCCCTTAAAGACAAAAGAATGGGCATTGAACTCAAAGAAGACGTTATTATCAATGCAACATTGGTGCATAGAAAGTAAGTTTAGCGAGGAGAGAATTGAAGAACTGTGATTTGGAATTGAGATTTGGGAATCATAACTTAAGGACACTTGGTTTGTGTCTTCATAGTTGTAATTATCAATGCGCAATTTGACAAATTAGGGTGAAATGATGGGTAGTTGGTGTATCTGGAAACCACTAATGATGGGTTGTGTGATTCTCTTCAAAATGTTGCGGTGGTGAGGTTTAGAAAACTTGATCCAAGCGGTGCCAACATTTCAAAGTTGTGTGGCCCTTCTTGAGACATGCTTGGTATGCGGGACGACTGTCTTAGGCACCAAAGAAGGTGATAGTGTAGTCATGTCCTCATCCATTTTCTTTTGTGCTTTGACCATTTCGTCGGGATTGGCCTCTACCACTATTGTTGCCTCTCGATTGTCTCCATTCTTTATTGGTATTTGTGTAGTTTGCTTCAGGTTTTGTGTCAGTAGAAGTATTTTTCATTGAGATATTGGTTTGAAGATTAAGAGTTTGGTGGGTAATGCGGGATTCATGTGTAAGAAGGTGAGAGAGTATATGGGTGGAACTTGGAAGGGAAAGTTGGGTCGATAGGGTTATGACTACAAATTCTTAGTTAGTGTTGAGTCTAGCGAGGAGAAAAGTGGAATACTCCACATCAGAGACGACTTGGCCAACAGTTGTGATAAGAGAGGTGTAAGTTATAACTTTATTAAAGTATTCAATTATGGTTTCGAGCCCTTTTTAGAGATCATGGTGGGTTCGAATCGGATGTGAACTACTTGTGCACAAGATCATGAAGAAAAGAGATCATGGCTATTGTTCCAAATTTGAGAAAGACGAGCAATCTATTACCTGAGCAAGGAAGGACTCGGACAATGAACCATTGAGAATATCCATGACCAAATGATCCTTTGTGTTCTAAGATGAGAACATTGGATTCTCCTTTCCTTCAAGCAATCGTGTAGGAGGATCTTGTGAGCCATCAACGAGGTGGGAGAGGTTACGGGCGTTTAAATAAGGCCACATGGGCCTTCCACAAGGGAAAATTTTCCTTGGACAACTTAATAGTGATGAAATGGATAAAAGATGGTAGGTTTGAGTTTTAAAAGGCCAAGGATATGTGATTTTTTTTTAAAAGGTGATTGCTTGTAGCAGAATACGGGTGAGACATTTAGGTCTAAAGGAAAGGTGGCAGCTTTATACCTAGATTTGATATTTGTAAAGGAGAAAAAATGAGTCTTGTGGTTTTAGGACGTGACACTAGAGAGGGAGACGTTTGTCTTTGTACATCTCTGATTCCATGGCGGAAACAGAGGAAGAAGAATAGGTAGAGAATCCTCCTTGCATTTACGATTACAATTGCATGCTTATATAGAGGTTTTAAGTGACCTTTATTGGAGACAATTGTCACAGCCTAAACATTCTAGAATTCAAGGACATCAGATATTTTACAAGGTTTTGACATTGGTCATGTTGTGCATCACTAAAGGTGTTTTGGGTAAATTTCTTATTTTGAAACAATTTCGGTAAAGTCGCTCAACTATGTTGACATTTTTATAATAATTTATGTATTTTGTTTGGGCCTCATGAGAATATTTTTGGTAATATTTCTAGAGAAACTCACTCTTGTACTTGGACTATTATTGTTCATGTAAAAGATTAGCATTAGATCTAGGTGGAAGAAGAATGATAGAGAATCTCACCAAAGAATCAGAATAAAAGAGGAATTAATCCAAGGATTGTCTAGTTTGTAAACACTATTTTATCTTATGGATGACTTACTCTTTCATTCACAAAAAAAAATGATAAAAAAGCTTTTGCTTTAGGGCAATCAAAAGTTAATATGTAAACTCTTCGAATATTCATATTTTGAAGCGAAGTTGAGAATTTTGTTTACTCACTATTAGTAAGTGTGAATATGTGCGACATAAAAGTTACGTGTAATATGAGATTCACTATTGCCGTTGGATGCACTCCATCTACGGTCTTTATTAAAAGTGTATCATAATTGTCAAAAGTGCACTTAAATTAGGAATGCACTTTCGATTCTTTACGATACACTTTTGATGATTTACAATGCACTTTTATTTATCGCATATTCGCACAAAACTTTTGTTTTGCACAAGATTCAAACTCCATAAATATATGTAAAGTTGGGGAAATTTGGACAAAAAAGGGTAAATTTTGTGAAATGAAAGTGAAAAAGTCAATGTATATGTGCAAAATTACTCAAAAGTCAAAACAATAGATAACTGAATTCATCCTAATATAAGTTCATTTCCTTTTAAATCTACAACAGGAATAAGTGACAAAAATGACAAGGAATATGCGGTAGAGCTGTACGACGCGCTGGCGCGTAGGAAAGGAATCGTGTCGTGGATGATTAACAAGTCCCAACTCAGAGAGTTCTGGGAACATCTCACCGATCAGAGCTTTGATGCCAGGCTTCAGATTTTCTTTGACATGTAAATTCTTCCTATTCGTTGTTGTATAATTTCTTTTCATTTTTTTTAATTTCAATTAATTATAGATTAACTATGATGGTTGACCCGATGCATTTTTTTTATCATTTTCCATATACATATCTAAATAGACCACGTGGTGTATAATAAGATAGAAATGATTATTCAAAAGAAATAATTATTCATTGTATATGCGTTTTTGTCCACATATATCATGGAAAATTAAATTGGAAGATACTAGTATATTCACAATTTCTTGGATAGTTGCACCCTTTAAACTTGAATTGTAAAATATAAACAAAATTATCAACTTTTAGGATAATTTTCTTGATAGCACGATACTCACAAGTCACTAGTTGTCTTACTAAGCAAGTGAGGAATTTTTGTTATTAGGATAGGTGAATTCTTATAGGTTTATTTCCTATAGAAATCGAACATGAGAATTTTTTATCATCCGGCTCGAGTAAGAATTAAAAGGACCAAGATATATATATATGTTAGGTAATTCCTATAATTATGAAACCCATATGAGATATAGAGGCTATTCTTTGAGATCTCTGGTTCAAGTATAGCTTAACTGCGTTAGGGAAAAGAATAGAAGAAACGTCTGACTTCTCATTCATGCTCCACATGGCTAAGGGTCAGGATATATTTGTTGGTTCAATTTACTCGTATGTATTAATTAGTGGTGATAATTGTGCAGGGTGGATACGAATGCAGATGGAAGAATTTCAAAGGATGAAGTCGAACAAGTATCTATCGTCTACTTGTCGACATAATTAACAATTTTTTGAATTCTTTGACATATACATATATTTGGGGTGAAATGTAATTATTGATTTCATTTTTCCAGATTCTCTCTCTAAGTGCGTCAACTAATCACCTGTCCAAGATCAAAGACCGAGCTAATGAATACGCTACGTTCATTATGGAAGAGCTTGATCCCGACGACCTTGGTTTTATTGAGGTAGATTTCCAATATACAATACTCTTCCAAGTATTTTTCACTTGAGTAACAAAGCCTAAACTGGGCCGGCCCATTTTAAGTGGCCATCTTTTGGGCTATATGGATAGACCAAATCATAAAAGAAAACATAACTAAAATTTCAACTCACACATGTTTTTCAGATACACAATCTAGAGAAGCTACTCCTCCAAGGCCCCGAGAAGCCAAGCAACACGGCAACAAACAAGATAGAACTGAGCCAACAACTTGAACCCAACCCTATGAAGAAGTGGGTGAGGAAGCTGATCTACTTTGTAGGGGACAATTGGAAGAGGGTTTGGGTGATCCTTCTTTGGCTCTGCGTCTGTGCCGCCCTCTTCACGTGGAAGTTCATCCAGTACAAACATCGTTATGTGTTCCATGTCATGGGATATTGCGTGTGCATGGCAAAAGGTGGAGCCGAAACAACCAAGTTCAACATGGCCCTCATTCTTCTCCCTATTTGTAGGAACACTCTCACTTGGCTACGCGGTCATACCAGGCTTGGATTCGTCCTCCCCTTCAACAATAACATTAGCTTCCACAAGGTATATATGTTTCTAAATATGTACAGATCAATTTAATCTACATTTGATTTATGTACATCAATCTTTATAGACACAAGATATCATCACTTACCAACTAAACTATTGATACATTGTTATGCATACTATACTAACTTGGTGATGTTGATATGCTTAATATATAGTTGATACAATTTGTATTGGTCAATTTCATGAAGGTGGTAGCCGCGGGGATAGTTTTAGGGATCGGCTTGCATGCAGGGGCGCACTTGAGGTGTGATTTTCCAAGGCTCCTCCATGCATCTAACGAGGCATACGAGCCACTAAAGCGGTATTTTGGGGAGAAGAAACCGCAGAACTATGGTTGGTTCATGAAGGGGACGGAAGGTTGGACCGGGGTGCTCATGGTGGTGCTCATGGTCATAGCCTACACCCTTGCAATTGGCCACACCGTGGTTCGACCCACAATCCGTCGCAAAAAGCTTGCGCCACCTAAGTTTGTTAAGACACTAATTGAGTTAAAGGCCTTCATGTACTCCCACCACCTATTTGTGATTGTGTATGCCTTGTTCATTGTTCATGGCCACAAGCTCTACCTTCAGCACACGTGGTACAAGAAAACAGTAAGTAGTTGCCCAATTGATATGTTTTGATTATATGTATGTACGTATTATATGTTCTTAAATAAATTATTGACCGAATTGATATGGTACAGACATGGATGTATGTTGCTGTGCCCATGGCATTATATGCTTGTGAAAGGCTGCTTCGAGCATATAGGGCACACTATAGCAAGACGGTTGAAATATTGGAGGTATATATATATATATATTTGAAAAATTCGGCCATATATAGCTAAATTTTCATTTGATAATTAAATTAAGTGTACGTGGAATGAGAGCATGTGCATGTGTAGTGGTTGGCCACTATTTTTTTTGTCATAGATTATTTCATTGATTTTTTCTCTTTTTATTTAAATTTTTACTTTAAAATTATTCTCTTTTTCTCTGCTCTTCTGTACGTGTCAAAAGGTCTGGTGTATGTCCAAATAAAATCTTGATCATTAATATGACCAAATTTTCAATCTCTCTCCTTATTTTTGACTCCTCTCACCTCATCAATATATTGATAGATCGATTTTTCATGTTTGAATGCGCGCAGTCTAGAAGCAAGGTTCTTGAAGGGAATGTCTTGGCATTATTCATGACAAAGCCTAAAGGGTTCAACTACACTAGTGGACAGTATATCTTGATAAAATGTCCTCAAATTTCTATACTTGAATGGTAATCATTTCACCGTACGTATTTGATGGATGCAATGCAATGTTAAGCTAGCACTAATATAATATGATTGATTATGACAACGATAAGTATCATGTATATAGGCATCCATTCTCTCTGACTTCGGCTCCGGGAGACGACTACCTTAGTGTTCATATTCGTAAGGCGGGAAACTGGACGAGTCAGATGCTAACCCTGTTCCCATCTAAATCCGGGAGTGGGGACAACGACAAAGGAGATCACACACCAATAGCAAGGTAGGTACATGATACGTTAATACTAGGATTCCTGTACCAAGAAAACACATCAGTAACAATCGAACCAGTGAAGTGAAGGGGAGAAGGGCCAAGTGGCCAGGGATGAAGGTGACGAGACAAAAGAAGAAGAATATCATAGTTAACCCTATTTCTCCCTAATCTCCTTCCTCTTTCTCGTCACCTTCATCCCTCGCCTGCTAGCCACTCGACCCTTCTCCCCTTCACTTGTTCGATTGTTACTGATACGCTTTCTTGGCACGAGAATCCTAGTATTAACGTACGATATCAGTACATATTAATCATATACTACTAAGGTTTTCTACGTACGTACGCAAGATCCAACAAATGGAAATTGCAGGAAGAGTCGAAAAGTGGAGATAGACGGATCATACGGTGCACCCGCACAAGACTACAAGAACTACGACGTCCTCCTCCTGGTGGGCCTCGGAATCGGCGTCACACCCTTCATCAGCATCCTCAAGGACCTATTCTTCCACAACCGCCAAATCCCCGACACCGACCACGACGTCGAGAGGGGAGTAACAGCTTCACCAAAGATCACCACCAACAAATTAGATAACGGCAAACGGGCCTACTTCTACTGGTCTGCAAGGGAGCCCGATTGCTTCGAGTGGTTCGCGGAGCTGATGAACCACGTGGCAGAGCACCATGCCATCGAGATTCATAACCACTGCACCAGCGTGTACGAGGAAGGCGACGCCAGGTCAGCACTCATCGCCATGCTGCAGTCTCTCCAATACGCCAAGAACGGGGTTGACTTCTTCTCAGGGAGTAAGGTTAAGACTCGCTTTGGCAGGCCTAGTTGGCGCCACGTCTTTGATAAGTTGTCTAGCAATCACCCAGGACAGCGCGTTGGTAAGCTAATTTGCACTTGAACTATATATTAATTGATGCAATTTAAATATATTCAAACGAGATCATCCGATCCGTTGGTTAAATCTAACCCATATAAATCTGAAGCATGTCCATTTTTTCAAATTCAAGCAAAATATTATTTTATGTAAAAAATTGAATCCAATTATTTAATAAAAACGTATGAGTGATATAGGAGGTGAGATAAATTTGATGAACATATATATAGGATCTTGAGTAAATTTTTAATTGACTGTATTGTCAATTTTCTTTCTTTTACTGTTTTGTTTTGTTTTTTTCAGGGGGTTTTTACTGTGGTGATTCACCGGTCTTGGCCAAGGAGTTGAAACATCTTGTGGAAGAGTTCTCCTTAAGCACGTTAACAAAGTTTGAATTCCATATGGAGAACTTCTAGAACCTTCAATCTCCATCTCCATTTATATATAGTTGTTGTATTTTCCATGTGTATCAAATGTGCTTGATTGATTTTGCCCTAGCTCGAACTGGTTTTCTTACGATATCTAGCTGGTGTAAGTTTTCTATGAGATTTGAAAATATATCTTGTAGAATTTTTAATTTCATAAGTATCAACCACGAACATATATTATAATTACATAGTTTGTCAAGCAAAAAGTACGTTCTTAGATGAAAATGTTGTGACAGATGTGGAATTTCTTGAAATGATGTTGGATCGTGATGCGTTAGTGACAAGTCAGGGAACTAGTAATGTTTTTTGGGCAGTGGTAATAAACAATAAGAATACAGAATTTAGAGAGAAAAATTTTCGGTCCGACCAATAAGTTGTCGAAAGAAAAAACCTCTACCTCGGAGACTCCTTCTCAGAGATTTTCAATAGAATACTTTTATTAATTTTCAACGATTACAAGGCAGGTCAAGTTCCCTGGTAACTAAGGCACCAACCAAAGTTCAATCAACTAGACTTCTACAACCCTAAGCGTAAACCTAAGACAAAGTAAACTACTGACTTACTTGTGGATTCTTCACCGGAAAAAGCCACACACTCGTACACTTGAAAAGATCTTTCTCCAAGTTCGTCGTCTACAACCTCTACTTAACCCTAGCTATTTATAAGATATGTCAAGTCTGATGTCATACATAATTCTTGCCCAGTTACGCAGATATTCCACTTAACAAATCCCACACAATAAGGAGAAAGTATTGTTTGTGATTTGGTATCCTCAACCATGCCGATTCTTTCCAAAACCGAATGATCTCGGATTTCCTTAGATAAGATCATGTGAAGATTGACCTTATCCTCTCTTTGATCTCCTATACAACCGCCTACAGTTGTCATATCTTCGTAGAAGATTGCTCGCAAAAGATCTAGTAACTTGCCATTAATAAAAAGTCGTGTTCCATCTGAGACGCGCTTCCTAAATTTGTCACTCGTTCTCTCCATCGTTCCTCACAATGTTCCGTCACTCGTGACCATGTACCTGTTTACCTGAAACACTTACATTTAGAAGCAAGTTATATCAACTAAGTTTGTTATCATGAAAACTAAGAGAAACCATGGAACAACCATTGTTCCAACAATTTCCCCCTTTTTGATGATGCCAAACCTATAGAAAAAAATGCATGTCATAGAAACCAGTAGAAATATAGATCATAAAAAAATTCCTGTATGGTTCCCCTTTAACAGATACACCGTTGTTCCTACTCATCCGAGTTAACAACATATTCCCCCTTAGCCAAAGTTCCCTCTGTATTTCCTGAGTAGAACGCATCTCTGCATTTTTCCTAACTTCCCCCTTTTGACATCATCAAAAGATCAATAATCATCAAGCAAAAAAATAGAGCAAATGAACAAATTCAATTGAACCTTAAACCATTCATAAGCAAAAGATAGTTATTATTATAGATAATTATCGCGGGGATCACAACCAGAGAAAACGTAAAAACATAAAAAGTCTTAGCATCCAAGAAACAAACAAAAAAACTTTAAACTGGGGATAGATAGGCTAAGGAACTTGAGAGGGTCCACATCATAGTTCGGAGGAGGTGGAATCAGCAGCAGCAGTGTCAGTGTCTCTCTTAGCCAGGTAACCAATGATGGTACTCAGCTGAGAGGAAATCTTTTGAAGCTCAGACAACATCTTGGCATTAACACTTTCACTCATCGAAGAACTCCTAACGTCCATCTGGGAATTCTTCTTTGCAGTTGTTCCCTTTGAATCACCCTGGTAATCCAAAGTTGAGACCGTCAAAGTTGGGCTTGAAGAGCTGCGATCTCGGAGGCATCGACACCGTCAAAGTTGAGGACTGGGGTGTTTGAGGAGGAAGCCATTGAAGCAGTAGAGATAAAAGGTTGAAGCTTGAAGAAGATTAGGGTTTCGAAAGGTAAAACAGAGATGCGGTGAAAAAATGAACGAGAGAAGGGATTATAAAGCACACCTCTGTCCTTGTTGATAATGATCATAATCTTCCCAAGATTTTCTATCCAAATCTTAACGGCTAATAGTTTCCATAATGATGAAATTTCACCGCCATTAATTCTCGACTGCGCCAAACGTCCTATTATTTCCTGCAAAAACACTGTGCAACGGCTGGATTTTTCAAACGAGCAGTCACAACTGCTATTTCTTACCTGCGTTCTTTGAATTGATTGACGTCTGTTCCTTTGCAGAAAAATCTTCAATTGTAATCAAAGACGTTCCTTTAATGCGACACTATTTCCAAACCACTAGTTCCATACCTCGTTACCATGAGTGGATAAAAGGCTATGTTTGAACAGACAAGGGACCAGAGACGTTCCATTCAAACTTTTTGTGGGCTTGGAATATTTTTGACATCCAAACAATGATTCCCCGTTTAAAGGTAATCAAAGGGGATTCATAGGGAACGTTTGTTTGGACCAGGCTGGGGGACAACTTATAACCAACTATCATTTCGGCTTGAAGTGAGGGATAGAATAGATCAAGTTGGTTTGGATGTAAGCGGTTTAGTTTCAGTTCCTTTTAGCATGAAACACTTAACAATTTCTAATATATACAACATCTATGCATAGAGGAAATATATAAGTCATTAGAAAACTTGTCAAATGATACATAGTTACTTGAGAAGTTACCTCTTTAGTCAGGCACTGAGGGAATAGAGGACCGAGACTTGTTTACTCCAAGGAAATCATTCCTAGCAACATCCTCAGATGTTCATAGGGTTTTCTGTCCAAAGCCTTGGTGAAAATATCTGCCACTTGATTTTCAGTCCTACAATGATCCATCTTGATAAAACCTTTTTCAACATTATCTCTTAAGAAATGATGTCGAATGTCTATATGTTTGGTTCTAGAATGATGCACATGATTCTTGGAGATATTGATTGTACTTGTATTATCACATAAGATAGGGATAGTTCCAAGAGACATACCAAAATCCATAAGCTGTTGTTTTAACCACAAAACCTGGGAACAACAGGCAGCTACTGCGACATACTCCGCTTCAGCCGTTGAAAGAGTAACCGAATTTTGCTTCTTCGATCCCCAAGACACCAAGCAAGGACCAAGGAATTGGGCCATACCTGATGTGCTCTTCCTATCTACCAAGTGACCTGCAAAATCTACATCCGAGAATCCAACAAGATGGAACGAGTTGTGTCTTGGATACCATAGACACAACCCATCGTTCCCTTTCAAGTAGCGCATAATTCTCTTCACTTCTTTCAGATGTGTTTCTTTAGGATTAGCCTGGAATCTAGCACAAACACACACACTGAACATAATTTCTGGCCGACTGGTCGTTAGGTACAATAGGGAACCAATCATTCCATGGTACATCGTTTGATCAACATCAACACCATTAAGATCAGCATCAAGACGAGTAGTAGGAGAAATAGAAGTATCAAAACCTTTCGTAGAATCCATACCATACTTCTTCAATAGTTCCTTGATGTATTTTTGTTGATGTACCTTTGTTCCCTCATCACTTTGTACCACTTGTAGACCAAGAAAGAAAGTAAGTTCACCGATCATACTCATCTCTCAAACTCACTGCTCATAAGATTCTTGAAACTTTCTACAAGTTTAGGGTTAGTAGAACCAAATATAATATTATCGACATAAACTTGAACTACTAAAACCTCACCGCTTTGTTCCCTTAGGAACAACGTCTTGTCGATCACACCATGTCTATATCCATTGGCTAATAGAAACTGAGCGAATCTATCATACCAAGCAAGAGGAGCCTGTTTAAGACCATAAAGAGCCTTATCTAGTATGTAGACATGGTCAGGGTGATCAACATCTTCAAATCCTGGAGGTTGCAACACATAAACCTCCTCTTGTAGGTACCCATTCAGCAATGCTGCCTTCACGTCCATTTGATATAATTTGAATCCCTTGCGAGCAGCATAGGCGATTAGAAGGCGAATGGCTTCTATTCTTGCAATAGGAGCGTATGTTTCATCGTAGTCAATCCCTTCTTGTTGATTGTACCCTTTTGCTATAAGCCTCGCCTTGTTCCTTGTGACAACTCCGGTGTCATCAAGTTTGTTCTTGAATACCCATTTTGTTCCTATAGCCATTTTGTGCTTTGGCTTGGGAACTAATCTCCGTACTTTGTTCCTCTCAAACTGGTATAGTTCCTCTTGCATAGCAACTATCCAGTCAGGATCTTTTAATGCTTCCTTCACATTATTGGGCTCTGCAAGAGAGATAAACACATTGAAAGCACAAAAATTCTTAATAGAGGAACGAGTAAGCACACCTTTATTGTATGGAGTGATGATGTTGTCAACAGGATGATCCCACTTTTGATGATAGTTTCTGACTTCAATCTGAGTGGGATCTATGTTTGACTCCTCATGAACCTGTTGGCTTGTCGTTCCATGGGATGTTCCTTCTTCCACATGCTCTTCATTTTGTGGAGAATCATCTTCAAGACTCAAAGTACCTTCTGTGTTATCTCCATCCAGATTAGGACTGGGTGGGGTGACTTCTTCAGCTGGAGCTTGTGCACTTGAGTCTGGATCGACTTCATCATATGAATCTGTATTTAGAAGCATCAGTACGTCCTCGTTACTACACATGTTCCCTCCATTTTTGGATTCGTCAAAGACGACATGAATGCTTTCTTCAAACTTCTTGGTCCTTTTATTGAACACCTTGTAAGCCTTGCTGTTGGATGCATACCCCAGAAAGATGCCTTCGTCACTCCTTGGATCAAACTTGCCTAGCTCGTCTTTTCCGTTGTTGTGAATAAAGCACCTGCATCCAAAGACTTTCAAGTGGGAAATATTTGGCTTTCTTCCCTTGATTAATTCATATGGAGTTTTAGAAAAATTGGAACGTATGGTGACTCGGTTAATGATGTAGCAAGCGGTACCGACTGCCTCTGCCCAAAAGGACCGAGGCAAGTTACTTGCCAACATCATAGTACGAGCCATGTTTTGTAGTGTTCCATTCTTTCTCTCTGCTACGCCGTTTGGTTGAGGAGTCCTTGGCGCAGAAAAGTTCTGAGACACTCCATGTTCATCACAGTAGCTATGGAAAATGGAATTCTTGAACTCTGTTCCATTGTCCGACCTGATAGCCTTCAGTTTTTGTCCTGTTGATGCTTCTACCTTCTTCATGCAGCTTTTGAATGCCATGAACGTCTCATCTTTGGAACCTAGAAAGAGAGTCCATTTATATCTAGTAAAATCATCAACAATAACAAAAATGTACCTGCTACCTCCATGACTTCTCACCCACATGGGACCACACAAATCCATGTGTACCATCTCAAGGGGATGAGAGGTGCTAATCGACAACTTTGGTTGAAAAGATGACTTGTTTTGTTTCCCTTTCACACATTCTTCACACAAGTTTTCTTATCTGTAAGAACTTTGGGAAGTCCTATCACCAGATTTTAGTAGAGTTTGTGAATTCCTCGATGATTTGCATGACCAAACCTCCTCGTTGTTCCCTTGATCAGAAAGCTGAGCAATACTCAACAAATTGTAACTAAGACCTTTCACCAAGCTCATGCCTTTAACGCTGGTCTTATCATTTAGCTTGACTTCACCTGTTCCAATGATTTTTCCTTGATTGTTGTTGCCAAAGGAAATGTTTCCTCCAGCATTGATCTGAAGTGAGGACAGAATACTCTCGTTCCCTGTCATGTGACATGAACACCCGTTCACTACTAGAAAAGGGGTCTTTAACGACGAACAAATTTGTCGTTATAAGTTAAATATTTCGTCGTTAAAACATTTAACGACGAACAAAATTCCGTCGTTTGTTCGTTGCAATAGCTTCCGACGTTATTGGTTTTAACGACCATGTTCGTCGTTAATTATTAACGATGACATGATTGTTCATCGTTAAGCATCAACGACGACATGTCTGCTCATCGTTAAACATCAACGACGACATGTCTACACGTCGTTAAGCATCAACGACGACATTACATGCTCGTCGTAAAAACATCAACGACGAGCAATAATTTTGTCGTTAATGATTTAACGACGATCAAATATATCATCGTACTTAGTTAATCAATAACAACAAAATCATAATTGATAACGACAAACTTCTTCATCGTAAAAAGATATTATAACAAATCAAAATTGATTAAATTATACATTAAAAACCACAATTATCATCATTATTTCAATTATAAGGAAGGGAAATGAACAATTTTAATGTATATCAGATAACTAGATAAGTCGAAGGAGCATGTCTAGTATTTTATCAAAAGGAGGGAATCAAATGCTCTAGGTACTTGTACACATAGCATTGGAGCCTCATGACCTTCAAATATATGCACTGGTAAGCCAACTCCAATTGAAGTGAGATTTCTTCGATCAAACATCTGAACTTGTGCACTGGTAAGAAAATGGCATAAACCATATATAGGAAAGAAAAATTATCAATACAGGTAAGGACCAAAATTTCACTGCCTGAGAGTATAAATACAAAAAAAATCATGATATTCACTTAAAAGATAAAGAGAACATCCATATAAAAACAACTAATAGATAATGAATTGCAGAACCATACAGAGAAATTTATAGGAAAAACAACCACATGAATATCATATAAAAACCGATAAGTGTTAATAAATAAGCATTGTATAGCATAATATCACTGCATATGTAACAGGTTCTAGAAGACATTGTCAGCCTTATATTCAAAAATCAACAGGAGAAATATATAAATAAAAGAGTTTTACCTCTAGACAGCACAAATGGTTCGGTGGGGAACATAGCAAGAGCGAATTCAGCATTTTCATAACTTGTTAAAATCTACATCATAAGAAGTTTCAAAATAGGGGATCACTATCAGAATTTAAATTTTATTAATGATAAAAAGCAATTTTAATTCCTCTACATGAATTGCCATCTATTATAGATGAAAAGATGCAGAAAAATGCATCATCTACTTTAAATAATAAAGAAATGAAAGGTCCCTAAGATCTTCTATAAAAACTTTTAGAGTTTATCCCAATTTCCCTTGCTCCAAAACTGTTGCATTGAGAAGAACAGTGCCAGAAATTAGGACTTCTTGTCATCAAAAGTGTGTATGCACTATCTGAATATAAAAATAAAATCAATTTGAAATCTATGTAGCAACAATATGGAAGATTAGAACCTCCCTATTTGAGCTCTAAGACTGTACTAATTAGAAGGCAGCAGGATGTAAGATGCATCATAGCCCTTTAATCATACTTACCAGAGCTGGACGAGATTCAAGAGCCCCGAGAACAGCCTGGAGGTTAGGCTAACTGTCAACATCCCAGATAAGCACCTGGTAATTAGAACCAGAGATTAACATATGAATGCATTTACATGAAATGTCCAGATTAGAACTGGAAGAACCAGTGTCAAGGTACACACAATATACATGTCCATGTCAGCATATAAACATCAATCACTACGCAAGCCAAATATTCATCCAATCATGATAAAAAAAGACTCTCGTGAAAACAACCTGAATTGATTTAGTAGCAGACCATTTACTGAATATATTGACATAATTACCAATGGTCTTTCAAAGCAATCAAGCATCCAATCCCTAAGCTAATCATAAATTCTAAAGTTGCTCAGTAAACATCAGATAGAGAGAAGCAATCAACCACTTAGCAAGTCTCTATACTCAGGATTAGAGGACTCTAAATCATAAACAACATGAAATAAGGCATTGAAAATCAGAATTAAAGAGACGAAGTTGATAAGTACACATCAAAAAGAGCAAACAGTATAAAGTAGCAAAAATCTAAATGAAAATCAACCATGAACGAACCAATGAGCCCTAGGTCACAAAACTTAAAGATTCAAGTCACTATAATCGGGATTTTCATCTATCAATGAGAAAATGGTTAAGGAATCATGACAAGGAAAAATAAGATCCTTTTTACATCAATAGACAAAGACAGTGAATTTGTTTAAACCAAATTAATGCAACAAGTTAAATCTCTTTTATGATGGGTTCCGTTAGCTATTTTTATGCTTTTTCTACGCTCATTTTGTTATTAAGTCAAGAAAGATAATTGTCAAATCTTAGAACAACTTACCATGAGATTTCTTTTTTTTTTTCTCAACCATCTCCACCTTCTCCTTTGGTTTGAGAGAAAAAGTGAGCCTTCTAAACTTTTTGTTAGCCAATGAAACATATACTTTGATGCACTACAAAAGAAAACCCTATCAATTCCCATGTCAGAGATAAACTGAACAGGATGATTTTACATTAGAGAAAACAAGTTCAAACTGACCAACAAAGGATGACAACAATCTGATTTTCTCTTGGTGATGTATCCTTAAGAGGTCCTTGAGCTCCATATCAATTGCAATTTCTACCTTAGAATTTTGAGGAGTTTTTGCGTTTGAAGAATTGAGAGGACTATTATTGCTTAGTAACTCATAACTTCCCACTATGCCCGCACATACTTTGCCTCTATTTAGTTGGGTTTTAATCCTTTCTTTCTCAGCCACGAAGGGAAAGCAAAAAACTTGAACCTCTGTCATGTTGCGGTATGGCAAAAAACCTATCAATGCCCCAAATGACACCTGATTTTTTTTACGTTTCATTTCACAGACAATGAAAAAAGAGATGTATTAGGAGAGAAATATAGTATCTATAGTGGAATAATTGTATTTAGTTAGTTTGAGGAATTGGTCCCAACAGCGAAGCCCCTGGTGCTACTGCTAATCCACTCCACTTATACTTTATATCTGATTTTGGAAAGCTTCTCTACTCTTTCCCAATCAGAGTTTTCATGTTCCTGAAAAATCCATAGAATTCAGAACATTGAATGTTCTGAATTCTATGGTGATAATGAAAATACTCTATATTGACATAATTACCAAAGGTCCTTCAAAGCAATCAAGTATCCAATCTCTAAGCTAATCATAAATTCTAAAGCTGCTCAGTAAACATCAGATAGAGAAACACAATCAACCACTTAGCAAGTCTCTATACTCGGGATTAGAGGACGCTAAATCATAAACAACATGAAATAAGATAGTGAAAATCAAAATTAAAGAGAGGAAGATGATAATTACACATCCCAGAAGACCAAACAATATGAAATAAAGTAGCAAAAATTTGAATGAAAATCAACCATGAACGAACCCATGAGCCCTAGGTGACAAAACTTACAGATTCAAGTCACTACTATAATCGGGATTTTCATCTATCTATGAGATTTTTACAACGAACCTGTGAATGAAACAATTTTGTACTTAATTCGACCTAGAAAATAAATTACAGAACCCTAGGTCGTAAAAATTAACCAAAACAAACTCAATTTGACCTAGAAATCAAATCACAAAGAGCAAGAAGTGTACCTTTATCAGATTGATTATTAGAGGCTCACTCCTTCAAATTAGTGATCCACCAAATTCAATGAGTAGAAGAAATCACTTTGAGAAGAAACTGTGATTTTGATCCCTTGTCTCTTTGATCTGCTTTGATCACCCTCCTCCGAATTAGTGAGCCACCAAAATCGATCGGTAGAAGAAATCTTTTTGTTTTTGAGAAGATCGGTAGAATAAATCAGTTTGGGAAGAAATCATGTGAATGATAAGAAATCTGAGATTTTTGTTTATTAGCGGCGCGACTTTGGGAAGGATTTTTGAATTTGCCAAAAATTTTCCCAAATCTCTCGCGCCTAGTTTTTGATTAACGACGATCTTATTTTTCTTTTATTTATTTTTTTTGTAATAAATAACATTAACGATGATTATTGAGTATATATATTTAATTTAGTTTCATTCATATTACAACCAACACTTTGGTTTGTCGTTATTGCGATCTCTATACACATTTTTAACGATAAATTTTTCATTTCGTCGTTATAACTTTGTCGTTAAAAAGACTAATTCTAGTAGTGGTTGTCAAGCATCCAGCGGATGTTCCCCCTCACTTCAACCTGCAAGAAAGAAATCACATTTTAACGACCCAGGCCTGCTTAGCCTTCCTGGGTCGGTTAGCATAGCTCACAGAATGATAAATTTGAGATTGAACTAAAGTAGCTTTCTGTGGACTCTTGGAACTAGAAGCAATATTTGAGGGATCAACATGGTTTTTCCCTTTGTCAGTTTTAGAATCTTGCTTCTTTTGTGGTTGTGGAGCTGATTTCTTTTTGTTTTGATGAGATTTGTCATACCCTTGATTTTTCTTACCAGACCATTGTTTCTTGTTGCTCCCTGTATTCTGGTTTTGAACCTTTTTGTTAGACAATCATAATCTAACCTTACAGTCCTTTTGAACATGACCTCCCTCACCAAAATGATAGCACACCCTATAATATTCACCAAGATAGTGTTTAGGATGTGGTTTCTGGAGGGTACGTTCCTTGGAAGGAACTCTGTGCTGGTTCCCTTGAGACTGTTTTAGATATATCTTATGAGCCGTTTGTCCAGAATACCACTCAGAGTTATCATTTAAATTACTCTCAAGAATCTTAACTCTACCCTCTAGATGAGTAACTTTATCTCTAGCGGATTGAAGTTCCCTAGCTTTTCTTTCCATATTTTCTTCAAAGCTAAGGTCATCAGGAGGATATTCAGATTTATCTTTACCATAACCAATACCACATCTAGCCGGATTAAACACAATCTGAGTTCCTTTATTAAGCTCATCTTCTAATTCCTCTCCTTTGAGTTTATAGATAAGCAAATCCGTCATAAGCTCGTTATTGGTTTCGGTGAGAGTCTTAATATCTTTCTTTAGGTATTCACACTCTGAACAAGGAACAACACTAGTAACAATAGATTTTGATAATTTTTCTTCAAGATTAAGACATTTCTCATCAGAAGTTTCTATTACATCTTGCATCTTTAAGTTATCTTCAAAAAGCTTTTTAACAAGGATGACAAGATCAAATTGTTTAGCATTCTCTAAACTAGTAAGGAATTGTTCAGGAGCTACCTCCGGGTCAGCATCTTCGGTCTTCAGAGTCATGGCACAGACCTTTGGTTCAGATTCATCATCCGAGTCAAGATCCCATGCGGCGATGTAGGCCTTCTTCTTCTCGTTCACAGAATCGTTACCTTTGGGACAACTTTTAGCATAGTGACCCTTTTCTTGACAGTTGTAGCAGGTAACTTCCTTAGTATCCTTCTTTTCCGAGTAGATCTTCTCTTGTTCCTTCCAGGCTTCTTGCTCTTGCCTTTCTTGTAGAAAGCCCTCATCGTTTTTGTTATGAGAGCCACATCAGAGTCCTCTTCTGTAGTATACATCTCGACTTTGAGAGCAATACCCTTGTCAGAACTTGAGGCACTACTTTTGATTTTCTCGTATCGCTCGTAATTTGTCAGCTTTCCAAAGATTTCATGAAGAGTGCAAGTCTTCGTGATTGGATTTTCTCTTAGCAAGCCTCTGTTCACAACATACTTGGGACCAAGACCATCAACAATCGTAGATATTTTCTCCGACTGAGTGATGTCCTTTCCGATACCAAGATGGTTGATGCGATTCACCAATGCCTCGAACCGAGATTGGTAGGTGGCAATGGTTTCACCATCCTTCATTTGGAAGTTGTAAAACTCCTTCTTGGCATCCTTTTGATGGCTTTCCTTCAGATCTGTACTGCCGATGTGCATTTGCTCTATAGCCGCCCATGCTTCTTTTGCGGTTTTGCAGTTCACCACCCTTAGTAGATCTTCAGCACCCAAGGCATTATTCAACAACATTTGTGCCTTGTAGTTCTTCTCCATTCCTGATCATTCAGTTGGTCCCCATTCGGATTTTTTGTCCTTCTTGTCCGCAGGAATGGTGTAGTCTCCATCCTCAATGATTGTCCAAGCTTGGTAGTCATTGCTTTTGAGCCAAGTAGCAAAGAGGATTCTCCAGTGGTCATACTCTCCAGCAACAAGTAGTGGAGGCTTGTTGTTTCCAATCTCGACGTTGTGAGTGTTGTTTGAAGTCATTCTGTATTCCTGCACTAACACACAATCTGGAGCAAACTTGCTCTGATACCACATGTTGGATCATGACGCGTTAGTGACAAGTCAGGGAACTAGTAATGTTCCCTGTGCAGCGGAAATAAACAGTAAGAACATAGAATTTAGAGAGGAAAACTTTCTGTCCGACCAACAAGTTGTCGAAAGAAAAAACCTCTACCTCTGAGACTCCTTCTCAAAGGATTTTCAATAGAATACTTTTATTAAGTTTCAACGATTACAAGACAAGTCAAGTTCCCTGGTAACTAAGGCACCAACCAAAGTTCAACCAACTAGACTTCTACAACCCTAAGCGTAAACCTAAGACAAAGTAAACTACTGACTTACTTGTGGATTCTTCACCGGAAAAAGCCACACACTCATACACTTGAAAAGCTCTCTCTCCAAAACCCTAGCTAAACCTAGCTATTTATAAGATATGTCAAGTCTGATCTCATACGTAATTCTTGCCTAGTTACGCAGATATTCCACTTAACAAATCCCACACAATAAGGAGAAAGTATTGTTTGTGATTTCGTATCCTCATCCATGCCGATTCTTTCCAAAACCGAATGATCTCGGATTTCCTTAGATAAGATTGTGTGAAGATTGAACTTATCCTCTCTTTGATCTCCTTAAGCAACCGCCTACAGCTGTCATATCTTCGTAGAAGATTGCTCGCAAAAGATCTGGTAACTTGCCATTAATAGAAAGTCGCGTTCCGTCTGAGACGCGCTTCCTAAATCTGCCACTCGTTCCCTCCATCGTTCCTCACAATGTTCCGTCACTCGTGACCATGTACCTGTTTACCTGAAACACTTACATGTAGAAGAAAGTTATATCAACTAAGTTTGTTATCATCAAAACTAAGAGAAACCATGGAACAACCATTGTTCCAACAAATGATTTCATTCATTCATAAGAGCACTTCACATGGGTTTATAAAGATGAGAAGGGAGATTATTAGTGTAGGATCTATCGACATGTGGCATGATCGGCTAAATATATACTAAGAGATCAAGAAGATATTATACATCTCGTTGCCCAAGGCAAAGATAATACATAAAGGATTCTAGAGGTTGATTCATATGAAAATGAGCTTTATATGAAACTAGAAATAAACGAAGACTTTTGAATTTGAGAAATGGATGACTAAGGCTCTATTCGGATGCAGTAGCTGAAGCTAGAACCCGAGCTGGATTTATTAGCTGAAGCTGAAAACTAGCTGGATTCCGGGGTGGAGTTGGTGCTGAATAAACGAGCTGAATCTGCCTATGGAGTGTTCAGATAGGTGAAGTTGAATTTTTTAGGGGTCTCATACAATTACCAATTTGGGTCTCTTTAATGCCATAGAAAGACAAAAATACCCTTGTAAATGTAGAAAATCACAAAACCCTACACACATCATATGTTTGCACGTGTTGTATGCCCATGGATGGCATTGCCCATATCTGAGGAGAGCTGACGCTGAGGAGATCTGAGGCACGATACTTCTGTGATCGCCCAAAGTGAAGGAACGGCCAGCGTCGAGCTCCGATCCGACGCACCAAACTGCGACGGCATCATCCTCAACTCGTCTTTGTAGATTCTGAGCATCGTTTCGTTGTCCTCAGTTGTCCATACAGCACGAGGCATCTAAACATTATTGACATTATGATTCTCAGAAAATGCAATAGAAAGTGACATAAACTGTGTATTCATAAATTTTAGCATCTGATGCATGCTCATCTCTATCTATGTTGATATGAGTTATGTAAATTTTTGGGTATTGAGATGTTTTTGTTGTAATAGGAGAAATGATCTCCAAATATGGCTTTTTAGTACATATAAAGAAAGTTCTTTCATACATTTCAAATGAAAGCAAAAGAATTATCCAATGACACATGGATTAAGAGTACAGCTTGAAACAAGACACATGCTAATTTTATATAACATCATAAATACTCCAAAAAGATGATCAAGAGTATGATAAACACATGCTAAAAGATCACATCGATCAAAGGCAAGGCAAGGATATTACCTTCAAAATGCTTTGCTGAAATTGAATACAAAGGGATGATTGCTCGAATGTTTTCTAAGGCAAGGCAAGGATGTATAGATAAGTATGCACATACTTTTATAAGGCCAAGGGACATAGGCCTTATTATAACTATTGTATTCACTCATAGCAATAAATAGAGATAGAATTAAATGCATTGACAAGTCATTTTTTGATGAGACAACACACATAGAGTGTGAAATCAGAATCCTGTTCATTTCATACAGGAAGTAACAACAAATAATACAACTCCATCAGGGGAACACAACTAACATTCTTGGTCAAACTACACACCTCCTAAACAAAGACCCTAAAATCATCCATCCAAATGCACAACAAGTTAAAAAACTAAGCTCAGAATACATAAAACTAGCTAGAACGGACTACATAGAACGTGTAGATAAGACAGAGGACGCATGCACAAATTTTCCACTTTCGAGCTTGTGTCATCGCTTGATCGCGCTCCAATGCAGTAGTCACGACATAGGTGGTAAGCTCGGAAATTCTTTCGGTGTCTTGTTGAGCTTCCAGTTTCATCCGTGCAACAAGGGTGGACTGTTTCTCCAAATCATTACTCACACAGTACGCACGAAACTTGTAACGGCAAGCGACGCATTGAAGACGCCTAATGGTTGGACAACCGGATACCTCGTCAATGATTTCGTCGTCTGTCATAGTAGGTTTGACCTAATACTCACACACATGAAAAATTGTCAATACCATTACAAAATGAGGATATGACATTCATCAAACAATAATGCTAGGACTCTCTATAAATTCAGTTCACAGTACACTGTTAATATGAAAACATAATGTTAATATGAAAAAAATTCTAGGACTCTCTAAAAACATAATGTGTGAATTGGACATGTTAATAGTTTGGAAGGTTATGAAACATAAGCATTCCAAATAGCACTTGAGAAAGTCAAAATAATCTTGTTACAATAAAAAGTAGGCCATGGTTTGATGATTTTTATTATATCTGTAGCTATGTTGATAGAAAATTAATCCTAATCCTGTCTCATGTTTCGCATTTTAACTTCACAGGCATTGTGTGTTACTCTTGGAAACATGTCAAAGCCAACTTACAGACATGAGTCTGTTGAACACCCTATGAGTCTGTTGAACAAGGCTGGTGGTGGGCCAACTTACAGAAATTGTTGCTTTTGGATATTATAAGATGGGTTGGAATGCACTATAAATTCATGAGCTATGACAACACAGTATCACACATTAATGCACTACAGTTAATGACAGTCTTGAACCAATGAGACTGTTAAAGCTGGGATGAATATGACAACACACTATAAATTCAGTTCATAGTTGCTTGTCTAGACTTTAGCCTTGAGGGATAGATAAAAGAGGAAGCCTTTGGACCAAATACAAATTAAGCAATATTCAGCAACTGTCTAACTATAAATTCAGTTCCTAAACACATTCCTAATATTTCCATCAGTTTGGACCTCTACTGCTCAGCATGGTATAACAAACACATTATTCCACATATTAAACAACACGGTATAAGAAACACATTATTCAGCAACTGCTCAGCATGGTATAACAAACATATTATTCAGCAACCTCTACTGCTACGCATAATCTCAATTTGGAACAAAAGCACTTGCAAAGGAGTACTAACTATAGCATGAAGTCAATTAGAAATGGAAATTGCATGAGACAGGTTTAGGATTACTAACTATAAATTCAGTAGTGGAGCACTTGCAAGGGAGTACTAACTATAAATTCAGTTCCTAAGTACAAAGAGTGGAAAAACAACAACTTTTGCAAACCTCATTGGGAGAGTATTCTTCATAATAGCCAGAAACAGGTGTATCCTCCGAAGTGAGTGATCCTTGCGAAACCATTGTTTCTATTAATGGCACACACAGATAATGTCTCATTAGTGTTTATGAACAAAGCATTTATGAAGCAATAATGGAAACCACAATTAGCAAAACCAATATCTGATAGGCATAACATCTTCAAAGTTTAATAGCCATGAGATAACCATAAGTACTGATGGATTTGGGCAATATTTGATAGGCATAACATCTTATCAGCATAATGAATACAAGGAATCAACACCTTATCAGCATAATGAATACAAGTGAATCAAGGAATCAATTGAATCAAACATAGGCATAACATCTTATTAGCAAAACCACAATTAATTTACCCTATTTACAAAAACTAATGTTGGTCAAACACAAGGAATCAACACCTTATGAGCATAATGAATACAAGTGAATCAAGAAAACACACCAATTACACCATGATATAAAACTACATCATATGAAACAAAATGGATACAAGTGAATCAGTAATTTATCAAGCACTTCATAAGCAATTTCCAAAAAAGGGAAGAACTGGCTGAAGAAGGGAAAAGCATAAACAATGATCCAGTCATTGGAAAATATATTGGGATGCTAAAGAAGTAAGAAATGATATACACGAATGAAGAACAAGCTCAATATATGTCTAGAAGTCATTTATTATGCATCTATAAACATTGATAATTCTCTTCACCGCAGTAAAGATACAGTAGAGCAATTGAGATTCATAAATAGTAGTTGAAAGGGTTCTGAGATCAGTTTCATAACCCAAAGTTATGTTATAGAAAGGTGAATAAAATTGCCCAAGTTCTGAGATCAGTTTAATCTTCTTCTCCTACTTCTATCTCTTCTTCTTTCTTCTTTATTCTCTGAATTTCTAACATCACAAAATGATATTAGCTCATGTCATGACAATGTAAGTAATGTTTGTCCTAACCAGAAACAAATAATGGAGATCAATTTCATGCACTATTAAACCTTTAAACATTGCAAGCAAAACATCAAAGTAATCATGAAACAAATCTTGACTCTCATTTCTCACCAGAATGTCAATTCTGTAAATGGCCATTTCCCTTCTTTCTAGAAAAACAATGCAGCAACATAATGCTCCTTACTATTTTACATCAAAGAATTCATGATGCAGTAACACAACGCTCCTTACTATATTACATCAAAGAAGAATGATCTCCATCCTAGCTAAAAAATGCTCCTTTACCAAAGGTCATTCAATTAACCAATTACCAAATCACAAACAAAATGATATAAGGCAGTGTTTAAACAGAGGAAGCTTTTTTTTAATCAAAAGACAAGAATGTGATCCATACACATCTCAGATGACCATAAAGTATGAAATAAGGCAACAAAAGTTGAATTGAATATCAACCATGAACTCTCAGAATGTAGAGGTTAACCCAGCCAGAATGTGGCCGACTAGAAACTAACCCTAGGTCACAAAAATTAACCAAAACAATCCCAGCCAAGGCCACTGCCGAGGTTAATACAGCCAGTTTTGTGCTGAATTTTCACAATGTATAGGTAAGTCGATATGAGAAGTCAAAATAATCATTAAAGGAGAAATTTTTAGGGTTTGCTTTGAAGATGGTCACGGAGGTCGATTTGAGCTCCCGGAGACTGGTCACGAAGGTCGAGTCGAGCTCCCGGTGAGATCTGAAACAATGGAGGAATTTTTAGGATTTGCTTTGAAGATGAGAACGAGGGGCGTACGAATCAATTCTATGTCATACCTGGGATCGAGGATTTTGATGGAGAACAGATCCGTTACCGACGACGAGCTCGGAACTGATGGAGATGGTCGGGTGGAGCCGAATTGCCAACTTCTCTCTGAAGGTTTGCTCGAGAGATGTTACAGGCTATGGAGAACGCGAGGGTATCGGGGGGAATTTGGGGGAAATAAAGGAGATGGAAATCTCGGACAAGCTCGATAAGCTTGGGGGAGGAGCTTCCCAAATCAAGCTGCCACCAGCTCCCATCAGCCCCCACAAGCGAAGTCTCCGAACGAGCAATCAAGGAGCTAGAAATCTGCGTTCAGCTCTAATAAGCCCCAACAAGCCGTATCCGAACGCAGCCTAATATTAAAAAAAACGGTAAAATGGTAATTTTGATAAAAAAATTATTAAAATTTTCTTAGTTTCGTTTTTTTTTCTAAAAACACGACATTTGAGTTTTTACGTTACGTTCACATATTTTATGCATATGTTCACACTATTATAACACATGTTTACATATTATCACATTTTCAGTTCAGAGATTTTATAATACACTCACATATATTACAAGTGTGCTCGCATATTAGTATTGTTTGTTTATGTTTTATGGTCATATGTTCATGTTCAATTAAATCATCATGCAGGCGTTAAACGACTTAAAAAATTGACAAAAAAATAAAAATACAATTTTTTTTTTCATTTTTATATATTTTTCGCTTATTTTTGCCAAAAATACGACGCTTAACATTTTACATTCTGTTAACATATTTTATATACATGTTCACATTATTACAAGACATGTTCACACATAACTGCATTTTAACTTCAGAAAATTTAGTATACGTTCACATATAATATAGGTACGTTCACATATTAGTATTGTGTGTTCACGTTTTATGGCCTTTTGTTCATGCTCGATTTATATCATTCTACGTACGTAAAAAGACTTAAAAAATAAAGTAAGAAAATAAAAAAATATTTTTATTTTTTTAATCGGACGACCTAGATTCATTTCTAGTGTTTCAATCGGATGGTCCAGATTCATTTTTATTTTTCATTTTTATTTTTCATGATAAGAACCATTTTCATTTGATTCAATCTCAAGAGTTCTATCCTTATTCACAAGTGAAGAATCGTAAGATTAGTTCAAATGTAAGAGAGTAAGAGAGAAGAAGAAAGTAATGTTCTGTATATTACAAAGAAGATCATTGATCTTATACATATCAAACCAACGGTAAAGATAAAATTAAGGCACCAATTAGGCTATTGACAAACATATGTTTATCCTAATATAAAGATAATGGGGAATATTATCTTTGAGTAAAAGGAAAGTATGGATAGAGATATGGTACGTTAATACCCCCCCTCAAGTGGAGTGTATGTTGATGACACTCAACTTGAATAAGAGGTTGGAGAAGGCTGTCAGGCCGAGCGGCTTTCTAAACATGTCAACGTGTTGATCTTGAGTTCAAATGTGCAATGTTCGGATGTGGCGTTGTTGAATCTTCTCCCGAATGACATGCCAATCTATTTCAATATGTTTCGAGCGTTCATGGAAGACCGGGTTGGAAGCAATATGAATGACCGCCGTGTTGTCACAATAGAGATTGACCGGTTGCAAGTGTTGGACGTCGAGGTCATGTAGTAGTGTGCAACCACGTTAACTCGCACCATGTCGTAACCATGGAGCGGTATTCGACTTCGGCACTAGAGGGAGAGACCGTGCCTTTCTTACGAGTTTTCCACGAGATTGGTGCGTCTCCTAGGAAAATGATGTAGCTGATTGTGGAGCGGAGGGTATCACAACAGTGGGCCCAATCGGCATCGCAATAGGCGTTCAATTGGAGACGATTATTGCTTGGAAGGAAGATGCCTTGGTCGGGCGTGTCTTTGATGTAGCAGAGAACCTGGTGTGCGGCGGTTAGGTGCGGTTGTCTTGGCGTGGACATGAATTGGCTGAGGATATGAACCACATATACTAGATCCGGGCGCGTAATTGTAAGGTAGAAGAGGCGTCCAACAAGCCGTCGATACACGGAGGGGTCCGAAAGGAGGTCACCATCTCTCTCGGTAAGAACTATATTCTGATCGAGTGGAATGGGGGCTGTTTTGGAGATGAGGAAGCCAGAGTCATCAAGGACTTCCAGGGCATATTTTCGTTGGCAAAGAGTGAGCCCTTTTGTTGATCGGGCAACTTCAATTCTAAGGAAGTATTTGAGTGGTCCCATGTCTTTGAGTTTGAATGATTAGAAAGGAAGCATTTGGTGTCTTGAATGTCCTGCAAGTTAGTCTTGTTAATAATCACATTGTCGACATAAATTAATATAATAGTAAAAATACCTTTAAGTTGTCGAATGAATAGGGAATAATCTGCCCATGATTGTCGAAACCCGGCTTGTTTGAGTGAGGTGGACAACTTTAGAATCCAATGTCGTGAGGCTTGTTTTAACCCATATAATGACTTATGAAGTTTGCAAACTCTTGTCTCCTCCTTTCGATGAAATCCGGGTGGCAACTTCATGTAGACGTCTTCTAAGAGGTCGCCATTTACAAAAGCGTTGTTGATGTCGAGTTGATGAAAGTGCCAACCATTAACGGCAGAAAGGCTTATGAGGACTCGAACCGTGGTGAGTTTGGCAACAGAGGCAAAGGTCTCTCGGTAGTCAACGCCTTCGATTTGGCTATATCCTTTGGCAACGAGATGCGCCTTATATTGTTTGATCATCCCGTTGGGTTTATATTTGATTTTATAGACCCGCTTACATCCAATTGGACGTTTGTTGGGTGGTAACGGGACTACGTTCCATGTTTTGTTTTCTTCTAGGGCTTTGATTTTGTTGGCCATTGCATTCTTCCAGTTTTGTGAGCGATTGGCCTGCAAAAAAGTTCTTGGTTCTTTCTCAAGAATAATGTTAGAAACAAAATATCTAAAATTGTTGAAAAGTTTGTTATAAGATAGACCATGATCCAATGAAAAAAGCTTTACCTAAGGGTGTGCCATGTGAGGAAGAAGAGTGGAATGCCGAACGAGAAGGTAAAGTGGCTTCAATATGAAATTCTCGGAGGACATTTTATGGTTTAGTGGGACAAGTAGAGCGTCGAGGTGGAGGAGGAGGTGGTGGCGGTATTGGTGGAGTTGTTTGTGGAGTGTCGACATCTTGAAGTGTTGGTATAGTGAGGTCTGCATGTTGGGAGTTGGTAGATGTAGACGGGGTGTCATCATAAAAAATGGATGAGTTTTGAAAATTAGGGAGAGGGAAATCGTTACTAGAAGTGGGTAAAGCGGAAATGTCGGAATATGGAAAATCGGTTTCACAGAAAATAACATCTCGTGAAATGATAGTTTTCTTGTTCTTAAAATCATAGAGTTTGTACCCTTTTGTGCCAGGTGGGTACCCAAGAAAAATGCACTCAATAGAATGAGTTTCAAATTTTTTTGGTCGATGAGGGTGTGTGGATGCAAAACCTCGACACCCGAAAACTCATAAATGAGAGTAAATAGGAGGTTTGCCAAAAACGTTTTTCAAAAAGAGTTTTATTTTGTAAAATGCGACTAGGCATTTGGTTTATTAAGTACGTGGCGGTTATGATAGCATCACCCCAAAAGATTTTTGGTAAATGAGTTTGAAAAAGGAGGGCACGAGCAACGTTTAATAAGTGTCTAATGTTTGCGTTCATTGACGCCATTTTGTTGAGGCATATTTATGCAACTAGTTTGATGTAAAATGCCTTTAGAGGAGTAAAAATCAAAACATTTAAATTCTAGGGCATTGTCAACACGAACAAGTTTGACTCGTTTTGCAAATTGGTTTTCAATAAGAGTGAGAAAATGAATGATAAGTGGCCGGGCTTCGGCTTTTCTTTTCATAAGATGAATCCACGTAAATTTGGAATGATCATCCACAATAGTTAAAAAATAACGGGTTCTTGTCAAGCGAGGGACATGGTAGGCTCCCCAAATATCAATGTGAATAAGATCAAAACAAGAATAACTAATAGAAGTACGGAGTGGAAAAGAGTTCCGAGTTTGTTTCGCTAATGGACAAACTAAACAAGAATGTTTGGTGGAACCTTTATTTTTAAAAATGGAAATTAAAGAAGATACTTGAGGAGACGGATGACCGACCCGTTGATGCCATAAAGAATCCGTGAATGTGATGTTGCATATATTGGGTTGCGGTTGAGAGTTGAGTAAGTAAAGGCCATCTCATTCATATATAGGCAATCCCAATCGTCTTCTTCTTGGCATGGTCTTGAATCACACATAGGCGTTTTGAAAAAATAGTAGCATAGAAGGAATCCAAGGCCAATTTACTAATTGAAATTAAATTAACAGTAAAATCAAGGACACAAAGAACATGTGATATTTTTAATTGAGATGTGAAAGTGACTGTCCCAACATGAGAAACTTTATAGGATTTTCCATTCGGGAGATGCATAAACCGATTTTTAGTTGGTTCATAAGTATCTAACACTACAAGATTCTAGAGATTTAGCGACCATATTTGGCGACCAAGTTGGTCGCTAAATCGATTTAGCGACCAGATTGTGGTCGCCAAAAATGGTCGCTAAAAGGTCGGACGCTAATGTCTCATCGACCACGTGGTCGCTAATGGTAGCGACCACAGCGACCACATGGTCGCTAGAAATAGCGACCATGTGGTCGCTCAGTAGCGACCATGGACGCCTCTAGTGGCGACCGGTACTGCGACCAATGCGACCACACTGGTCGCCGCCCACGTGGTCGCCGATTGACGCCACCTATAGCGACCACGTGGTCGCTATAGTGGCGACCACCTGGCCGCTAAAATAAAAAATAAACGCACGGGCATGGCCTTTGCCTGAACCTAAACGCACGATCGTGCGCACATACGGGCGTTCAAAATATAGCGACCACATGGTCGCTAATATTTATTTAATTAAAAAAAATAAAAAATTATTTCCGCTTTATTAATATTAATTTAAAAAAATTAGAATTGCAGAAAACAAAATATTTACAAATTTAATTCCAAAAATATTTACAAAATTATTTACAAAAATATTTACAAAATTAATTACAAAAATATTTACAAAATTAATTACAAAAATATTTAAAATAAACTATCTAGTTGTTTCCGTCGGGGTTCGCCGCATCACTTCCGTCTGCACCATGGGACCCACCCTGCTGCGGGTCGAAATTTTGCTGCATCCGAGCCATGAACTCCTCGAGCCGAGCGACCCTACTACGCAAGTCCGTCACTTCGGTCGTAAGCTCGGCGTTGCGTTGCGTCAAATGCTCCACCCGAGGAGGTTCCCGACGGGGCGCCGTCAATCGTGACCCATAGAACTCGGAGGCTGCGTTGCCAAGCCCGAAGACAGCGCCGCCCGGGCCCACCCCTCCAGCGGCCGTCAGAAAGGCATCGCACTCGTCTTGAAAAGACGGAGTGTTGCCCGTCTCCGAGGACCTCTGGAAGAGGATCTCCCGGGTCCGAGCCTAAAAAAAGCGTAATCATATAAATAAAAATAATAATAAACTAAATATAATAAGAAATGAAATAAGTGAAATACTTACAGCGATCTGGGCGGACCGGTCGTCTATAAAATGTCGGTCCGGGCCCTGTGTGTGCATCTCGATGAGAAGCTCGAGAGGCGTAATCGGACGACCCCGTTGGGTTTCCTACGAATGATTAACATGTATTAATATTTATTAAAAGTATATTAACCTATTATAAATAAATTTAAAATAAAATACATAAATTTAAATTAAAATAACGTACCAAATGTTGCATGGTATCGAGGTGTGACCTCGAACCACTGCTGTGGTTCAAGGGATTTGTATGCCGGATTCTCTTCTGACGCTCACACTTCGCCTTGTACTCGGGCGTGTTCCAATACGCCACCCAAAGGTCCCAAGCGGCGGAGTTGATCCAGCTCGGCTTCTTCCCCGCCCGACGACTCTTCCCAACATTGTCGTCGTATCGCTTCTTCGCGATCTTCTCCCACAATAGCCGGACCGTCTCGACGTTCATACCCGACTTCTTGGCATCCCATTGGAAGTGCGTCTAAAACAAAATAATAAAGCAAACATATTAGTCGATAAATACGAAATATTGTCTAAAAAAAATATATACGAAATATGTAAAACGTAATGCGAAATAAAATAAAATTACCCTCCAAGCCTCAAACCACCGCGCCTTTGATGCGGCAGTGGCAAAGTCGAAATCCGACGCCCTATCGTCGGGTTGGCCGGTAATGATGTGCGTGGACCACCGCGACACCATTCCCGACGGCTGCAAGCTGCAAGATTTCGCAAAAAGACATTATAACATTTTTTTTTAAATTTACAAATTTAAAATAAATTGAGTATTACCTTCCGCCGCGAATGGAAAGGTCCCATACGCGGTTGGGATCGAGCCCATTGCTCGATCCCACCGAGGGCGCCGGAGTAGGGGTTGTGGACCCCTCTGCGGGGGCAACCTCGTCGTCGGACAAATGAGGTGTGTCCGTGCGGGTCGCATCGGAATCGTGCTCCTCCTCGTCCGGAAGAGGAGCTCGTGCACGACGTCGTCCTCCTCCTGACATACTAAATCAACAAAACAACAACCCTAACAACAACTTAAACAACAACAACACCATGAACAACAACAAAAAAACTCAATTTAAACAACTTCATTAATTCCAAATTCATCAAACTCTATCCAAACACAACAACAACAACAACAACAACAACAACAACAACAACAACAACAACAACGTGGTCGACAACACCAACAATTTCTCCAACAACAACAACATATATAACAATTTCTCCAACAACAACAACAACCCAAACAAGATTCAAATTATATCCAAATTCATTCATTCAATTTCAATTTCTATCCAAAATTCACTCAATTTCATTCAAACAAAACCCTAATTCATTCAATTTCTATCCAAATTCAATCACATTTTGTCCAAATTCATCAAAATCTATCCAATTTTAATCCTAAACTACAAATTCAATCTCAAATCCTTTAACGGAAACACTAAATAAACCGAGAGCGGAGAAAATACCCGGAAAAAGAGGCAGAAATCAACCGGGGCGGAGAGGGCGGTACGGGGGGGCGGCGGCACTGGCAGGCGGCGGCACTGGCGAGGCGGCACTGGCAAGGCGGGCCGGAGCGAGGAGGCGGGGGCCGGAGTGCCCAGTCGCGCAGAGGAGGAGGAAGAGGAGGAGGAGGAGGAGGAGGAGGCGGGGGGAGGAGGAGGCGGGGGGAGGAGGAGGCCGGAGCGGCGAGGCGGGGGATGAAGCAGCGAGGCAGGGGTGGAGTGAGGAGGCGGGGGTCGGAGCACCGAGTCGCGCGGAGGAGGAGGAGGAGGAGGAGGCGGGGGGAGGAGGAGGAGGAGGAGGAGGAGGCGGGGGGAGGAGGAGGCCGAATCGGCAAGGCGGTGGACGGAGCGGCAAGGCGGGGCCGGAGCGGCGAGTCGCGCGGAAGAGGAGGAGGAGAGGGACGCGAGGGAGAAGGAGGCGGGGGGAGGAGGAGGAGGAGGCCGGAGAGGGCGAGGCGGGGGGAGGAGGAGGAGGAGGAGGCCGGAGCGGCGAGGCGAAGAGGTGGGGGTGAGGCGGCGATTCGCTCGATCGGGAGGCCGAAGGAGTTGAGGGTTTGAGAATGAAGAAGATGGAGACACGATCTCCTTCTTATTCAGAGGTGGCGACCATATGGTCGCTACTTAGCGACCATATGGTCGCCATATTCGATTAAATGAAGAAGTGGGGCCGCCCTCAACATCGCGACCATATGGTCGCTAATTAGCGACCATATGGTCGCCATCCCTGAAACCCAATAATTCGGATTTCCCCCTTATTTTTCGAAATGGCGCCGAAAATTTCAGTTTAGCGACCACGTGGTCGCTAAAACGAAATAAAATTGAAATACACGCTAAAAATTCCAATTTCGAGCTCCTAATTTGAAGGTTGGCGACCATATGGTAGCCAAAATTTTAATGGTGGCTACTATATGGTCGCTAAATTAAGAACTTGGCGACTACATGGTCGCTGAAATTGCTATAGTGGACAAAGTAATTGGTTCGAGGGCTCAAATGGGACAACAACTACAATCCGTCTCAGTAAATCGAAGACTAAACCCAGTTCTCAGAAAACAACTTCATTAATTCATAACGAAACCAAGTTACAAACAACTTCATAAACTCGAACGAAACCAAGTTACAAACACTTGCTTCCTAAGTACATTAATTAAACGAACTGACAAACAACTAAATCAAACAACACAAAGTGAAGCTTTTTAAGTGAAACCAAGTTACAAACAACTACAATTAATGGACTCTCATGTTGTACGTGGAATATGAACTGCCCGGATCTCAGCACCTTCCAACACGCGAAGCTGCACAGCCGTCTCCCTAGCCGCAATGCGAGCAGTGATGTCGTCGCCGTTCAAGAAAAAACGGGTAAATCCTGGAGGTGCTCCCCCGGGAGCACCTCCAGGATTTACCCTCTTCGTGTCCAATCAGCTATGACTAGTCTTAATTCCTCTCTTGGTGTGGTGCTCCATTCCGTTCTTGTCTCCCTACCCCCATGCACACGCACAATGGAGAAATTTATGACTTTTGGAGCTAAGGCAGTCGCTCGTTTGGTACAAGCTCTCCTTTGAGCCATTTGAGGATGGAAGTTTAAGGATGGATCGATTTGATGTTAGAATTTGAGGTGAAGATAGAGCTTCAACTGGGAAGGTATGTTGGAATTGGAGATGTGGAGATGTGGAGATCTCCTTTTATGGTTGGAAAAGATGAATACAATAGTGTTATCAGAAAATTGAATGCATGGCAATACAATAGTGTTATTAGAAAAGTGCATGGCAATACAATAGTGTTATCACAAAAGTGAATGACAATACAATAGTGTTATCAGAAAAGTGAATGACAATACAAAAGTGTTATCAGAAAAGTGAATGACAATACAATAGTAATATTCTGACTACATGTCTTCCTCATCTGTATCCGTCTCACTCTCAAACTCACCCTCAGACGTTTCAGTAGACGTCTCTTCTCCATCCTCAACGACATGATCCTCTCCGTTTGGGTCATTTAGCGGACCAAGTGGATCAATATCATGTGTGTCATCGATTACTCGTGGAAGGGAAGGATCATGTTGAAATGCCTCTTCAACAACAACCCCCCGTGAACCACTCTCGTTAGGGTCTACACACGTACCTTCATCGGGCCACACACGTGACTTCACTTTACAAACCGCTATCCATTCAGCATCTACAAGCCTCATCTTGGGGTAATCTAGGAAATAAACTTGAGTCGCTTGATGGGCTAAGATGTAACAGTCTTTTGTTCTCAACATTTTATGTCTATGAACATCCACCAGCTTTAGTTGAGCGTGAATGCGTGTTCCTCCACGACTTCGAGTGTCAAACCACGAACAATTGAAGACTAAACCCAGTTCTCAGAAAACAACTTCATTAATTCATAACGAAACCAAGTTACAAACAACTTCATAAACTCGAACGAAACCAAGTTACAAACACTTGCTTCCTAAGTACATTAATTAAACTAACTGACAAACAACTAAATCAAACAACACAAAGTGAAGCTTTTTAAGTGAAACCAAGTTACAAACAACTACAATTAATGGACTCTCATGTTGTACGTGGAATATGAACTGCCCGGATATCAGCACCTTCCAACACGCGAAGCTGCACAGCCGTCTCCCTAGCCGCAATGCGAGCAGTGATGTCGTCGCCGTTCAAGAAAAAACGGGTAAATCCTGGAGGTGCTCCCCCGGGAGCACCTCCAGGATTTACCCTCTTCGTGTCCAATCAACTATGACTAGTCTTAATTCCTCTCTTGGTGTGGTGCTCCATTCCGTTCTTGTCTCCCTACCCCCATGCACACGCACAATGGAGAAATTTATGACTTTTGGAGCTAAGGCAGTCGCTCGTTTGGTACAAGCTCTCCTTTGAGCCATTTGAGGATGGAAGTTTAAGGATGGATCGATTTGATGTTAGAATTTGAGGTGAAGATAGAGCTTCAACTGGGAAGGTATGTTGGAATTGGAGATGTGGAGATGTGGAGACATCCTTTTATGGTTGGAAAAGATGAATACAATAGTGTTATCAGAAAATTGAATGCATGGCAATACAATAGTGTTATTAGAAAAGTGCATGGCAATACAATAGTGTTATCACAAAAGTGAATGACAATACAATAGTGTTATCAGAAAAGTGAATGACAATACAAAAGTGTTATCAGAAAAGTGAATGACAATACAATAGTAATATTCTGACTACATGTCTTCCTCATCTGTATCCGTCTCACTCTCAAACTCACCCTCAGACGTTTCAGTAGACGTCTCTTCTCCATCCTCAACGACATGATCCTCTCCGTTTGGGTCATTTAGCGGACCAAGTGGATCAATATCATGTGTGTCGTCGATTACTCGTGGAAGGGAAGGATCATGTTGAAATGCCTCTTCAACAACAACCACCCGTGAACCACTCTCGTTAGGGTCTACACACGTACCTTCATCGGGCCACACACGTGACTTCACTTTACAAACCGCTATCCATTCAGCATCTACAAGCCTCATCTTGGGGTAATCTAGGAAATAAACTTGAGTCGCTTGATGGGCTAAGATGTAACAGTCTTTTGTTCTCAACATTTTATGTCTATGAACATCCACCAGCTTTAGTTGAGCGTGAATGCGTGTTCCTCCACGACTTCGAGTGTCAAACCACGAACAATTGAAGACAATAGGGCGCTTCACTATAGGAAATATGTAATTCAACTCAATTATTTCCTCTAGCACACCATAGAAGTCCTCCTCGTCAGTGCCGAAACTTTGTCCTAGAACACAAACTCCACTACTGTCGGTAGCCCTGGTTGATGCGTGTGCCTTCGTGTGGAATCGATAACCGTTGACCACATAACGAGCATATGTCTTCACTTTTTTGGAGGGTCCACGAGCTAATGTTGCAATGTTAGGATCTGTAATTGCCGGACTGTCGGCCTACATGTACGTCGAGCGAGGACTCAAATACCATTTATGCACAATTAATTCGAAACCCTTAAACTGAAAACAATAGTGCAAAATCTTTACATGGGAGTAGAACCATAGGCGAAAGTGTCTTTCCAAGATCTTTTGCTCTTCGGCTTCGGATATTCTTGGATTTGACGGGCGCACGAAGTTTGTCAAATAGTATCTATTACAAAGAATAATTGATCGAGTCAAGTACTTATATATAGATTATTCATATCAACAGAAAGAGAAACTTACTCGATATAGGGCTCCACTTCGATGAGTTCATTAATATGTAAGTTTGGATCACATGGAATTCCTCATCTGTGAGCACACGACCACTGGATCTACCCAATGTTCGCCCAGTTGTTGTAAAAATAGACAAATTGCCCGGATCAACCCCAACTGGAAGTGTGCAACTAACGTTGCGGGAGACATCCATATGATTACTCGCGACATGCGAGTTAAAATAATACGAGCAAAAGGTGGACATCTCCTGAACGAGATAGGCACTACAAATTGAGCCCTCAACCTTAGCTTTATTGCCATTTGTCCCCTTCAGCCTTTTTAAGAACCTACAATATATATATATATATATATGATATTGAAGAGTCTAAAACCAAATTAACTAGCTACAACTTATCAAAAATTACAATTGTACATACCTTTCTTCTGGATACATCCATCTATAATTGACAGGGCCACAAAGTGAAGCTTCTCGTGGCAAATGAATAGGCAAGTGCTCCATCGAATCAAATAACGCCGGGGGAAAGATTCGTTCCAACTTGCACAAAATAATTGGTATTTCCTTGTGCAACTGCATAACCACCTCAGGCTTAAGCTCATAACACGTCAGGTCCCTGAAGAACGCACTTAGCTGAGCAATAGGCTCCCAGACTTTGTCATCAAGAAATGCTCGAAAAGCAATAGGCATCAACCGTTGCATGAACACATGACAATCATGACTCTTCATCCCAAAGAGTCTAAGCTTGTGCAAGTCAATGCAGCGGCTCAAGTTGGACACGTATCCATCCGGAAATTTTACGGATCTCAACCACTCAAGAAGCACATGTTTTTCATTACGATCTAGTGCATAGCATACCTTTGGGTACCTATTGTCCTCCTCGTCAGGTTCCAACTCCGGACGCTTGCACAATTCCTTTAGGTCCTTTCTAGCCGACCATTTGTCTTTCGACTTCCCCGGAACATCGAGAATGGTGAAGAAAACATTATCAAAGAAATTCTTTTCAATGTGCATGACATCTAAATTATGTCTTACCAGCAGACTAGGCCAATAAGGTAGGTCCCAAAAAATGCTTTTCTTCTTCCAACCCGAACCTCTACTGACCGTCTTATTATGCTGTTCGGCTCCCACTTCAGTTATCTTCATCAAACCCATATTGTTGATCTAGTCTAGTATCTCGTATCCGTCACGGAGTACAGGGGGAGCACGACGTTCCCTTCTACCCTTCTTGAAATCGTTCTTATTGTTTCGGAAGCGATGATCATGTTCTGTAAACCTCCTATGACAATCGAACCAACACATTTTGTGTCCATGGGTTAGATAAAATGCATCAGTGTCTTCCATGCAATAAGGACACGCGTATTTCCCAGAAGTACTCCAGCCTACACAAACATATATTTGGTACAACACATTAAATTATTTAACGGCTAGCTTCATGATATATGCATGAATATATATAATATACTTGACATTATTTAAGTTGAGTCTAGAACAACATACCTAACAACATCGAATATGCCGGGAAGTCACTGATAGTCCATATTACAGCTGCACGCAAGACAAAGTTTTGCTTCCTCCATGCATCATATGTGCACGCCCCATTAAGCCACAAATTCTTCAACTCGACTATCAACGGCTGCAAATACACATCCAACTTTTACTTCGGACTCTTCGGTCCGGGAACAATAACCGTAAAAAACATAACCTCTTCTCGCATACACATCGATGGCGGAAGGTTATAGGGTGTCAGAATCACAGGCCAACATGAGTATTGACGCCCTGACGCACCGAACAGATTGAAACCATCCGTGCACAAGCCTAGTCTAACATTTCGCGTTTCTGCTGCAAAATCTGGCCACGCAGCATTGAAGTGCCTCCATGCCTCTGCATCAGACGGATGTCTCATCACCCCATCTTGTGCATGCTCTGCATGCCATCTCATATGCTCGGCAGTCACCACCGATGCGTACAACCTCTGCAACCGTGGAGTTATTGGCAAGTAAAACATACGAGAATAGGGAATGAGCTTTGACTTGCCTTGCCTCCATCTAGGATACTCACAGATCTTGTAGGCCGCGTATTCTGCATCTGCACCCCAATATATCATGCAAGAGTTTGGACAACAATCAGTGGCCTCGTACGGAAGCCCGAGACCCTCGACTAGTTTTTTCGTGTCGTAAAACGTGGCTGGTAATGTGGTCTCCGAGTGTGAAACGCGACCGCAGAAATCCGAGATCATGTCGTATCCGCGCTCCGTCATCCTTAGCTTTGACTTTATGCTAAGTAGCTCAATCGCCGCCTCCAACTGGGTCATATCACATCCAGGACACAACGACATATTTGCAGCGGACAACATGTCGTACATACGTTGTGCATCGGGATTGGGCGCTTCATGATAATATTGGTCCCCCTGCTCATGCCTTATACCCTCAATCTGCACAGGATCATCAGTAGTGTACTGACTTTGGGCATTAAAGCCATCATACACCATCTGCTCCATTCGATTATCATTCCTCCCAGATACTGGTTGTGTTGGATCAGTACTGCTACAGCCTTCATACTGTCTAGACTCTGCCAACAAGGCGGCGAACATTTCATCAGTCTCTCCGTGCGAAACCCAATGGTAATAATTCGGAAACCCATCCTTAACAATGTGATAATGCACATCATCTACAGGAATCAGTTTCCTATTCTTGCACCTCCGACACGGACACCTTAATTCAGATGGGTCATATGTCGGCATAGCTTTGCAGAAGTCAATAAATTGTTGAACGCCAGCCAAAAACTCCTTGTGCAAAAAACCATCTATATGACGCACCTACATCCATTCACGCATTTTTTCTTCCTGCAATTCAATATAAGACTATAATTAATTGACTTTTGCAGTGTATAATCCCTGATATGGCGACCATATGGACGCAGATTAGCGACCAACTGGACGCTAAATTCTCTTGGCGACCATATGGACGCTAATTAGCGACCATATGGTAGCTAATTAGCATCCATATGGTCGCCAACTTCAGAACAGCAGAACACAAATTTACAACATAACCAATTGCTATTTGCGGTAAAATTCTGTAATACAATCTCTTATAAATATATAAATGAAAGCTTTCTACCGTCAATATTTATCTAAAAGAATATAATGACGGAATGAAAAATTAGGAATAAGATTTAAATACATACCTTTAGTGAGGATGTCGATAAAATTTGACGGAATTTCTTCCTAGAATCAATTCACAATTGTGGTTCTCTTTTGTGAATATTTTGGAAGACAGTGGAATGAGAGTGAAGTTGTGTTGAAGCGGAATGAGGGTGCATTTTTAGCGAAATGAGAATGGAATATATGTTGAAACGGCGGGAATTTTACCAATTACTGTTTTTAGCGACCAAGTGGTCGCCAAAAACGCGGGAAATTACCCGCCAAAAAAGATGTGCCGCGCCAAAACATCTGACCAAGTCAGCGACCATATGGTCGCTAAGATGTGTTCTGATAGTTGCGACCATATGGTCGCTACATGCTGGCGGGAAATTACCCCGCGCACTTTTTGCGACTATAAAGGTATAGCGACCATGTGGTCGCCCATTTTAGCGACCATGTGGTCGCTAATTTCGTTTTATTTTTTTCCCCGTTTTGACGTCCAGATTTGCGACCATTGGCGACCATATGGTCGCCAAATAGCGACCATATTCCGTGGTTGCTAAAATATGGTCGCTAAATCTGCAAAATGGTGTAGTGTAAGAAACAAGTATGATAGGTAATATGATCACTTGCACTTCTGTCCATAATCCACGAGGTACGATAATATGGAGTTTGACCATTACCTGAGAAGTGATCGGAGTGTGAGGGGTCAACGACTTGATTGGCGGAAGAGTGGAGAATGGAATCGGTTGGGCTTGTCTACTGGGAAGCTATATATGGAACTTGGAGCCAGTTGAGCAGTCCTAAAATTTGTTGATAGTCAGTAGAAGAAATTATTTTAGTATTTGATGGGGTGCCAGTTTGGTTGACACTCGAGTTGGATTGGCCTCCTTCCATCGATTTCTTCCATTTCCGACAATACTCAAGAGTGTGACCTTTGTTGTTGCAAAAGGTGCATTTGAGATGGGCAGGAAATTGTTTGGTGTTGTGCTTGGTCATATGGAACTTCTCACAATATTTTGCATCACCATTATTTGAAGTGTCACGAGGCCTTTTGACAGAGAAAGCGGCGGTCTCGAGTTGTGTCAGTTGCTTGTGTGAGAGAGCTTGGCCTGTTGACACAGTAACATAGAATAGGCTTTGTTTGGTTCGGGAAAGGATCCAAACCAATGATTGTACTCCATATTTGTTCATATGCTAAATTGAGGCCCATCAAGAATTGCATCCTCTTTTGATTATTTGTGTAGATCTTAATATCAACAGCTGTCGAGCAAGAACATGGTGGGAAGCTTGTGAGGGCATCTTTTTCATCCCAAAGGGAGTTAAGTTTGGTGAAGTAGGTACTAACAGAATCCGTCCCTTGTTGACAATCATGAATCTTTTTTTCAATATGAAAGAGAGACACGATATTAGTATGAGAAAAACGCTCTTTAAGTTTGAGCCAAATGCCTCCAACGTCTTTGCAATGGATGCCACTTTTCGAGATGTTTTTGTAGCCAAGAAGCCAAGTTTTGACGAGAACATTGCATCGTTCCCATTGTGATTCTTCAACTAGGTTGGTGTTCGGTTTGGGCAACGATCCGTCTACAAATCCGACCTTGTCTTGATGGTGAGAGCCATCAACATAGAATGTTGCCAAGTGGTATATAATTGTCTTCCACCAGTGATTGTGATACCAGGACAGCGCCCGATTGATCGAAGTGATGGAGAAAAAGAGGGTGGTTGGATTTTTCCCATAGCTCATAACGTGTTTCTGCGTTTGACGGTGGAGTAACTTCCGACATGTGGAACGAGTGGTTGGATCGAATTGTAAAAACCTGTTAAAATGATACCATGAAGAATCATGAGATTAGTTCAAATGTAAGAGAGAGAAAAAGAAAGTAATGTTCTGCATTGATAAAATTGTGTACAGATTACAAAGAAGATCACTGATCTTATACATATCAGACCAATGGTAAAGATAAAATTAAGGCACTAATTAGGCTATTGACAAAGATATTCTTATCCTAATATAAAGATAATGAGGAATATTATCTTTGAGTAAAAGGTATCACATCATAAGATAATATCTTCTATCCTTATTAATCTTCTACCTTATATAATCTTGTAAAACAGGACAAGAATATACAGTGTGTAATTTCCTACTATATTGCTAATGGTTTCATGCTTCACTACGCCACCTCGATCCAAGAGTTTGCAAATTGAACTTGGACCGTATTGAGTTGAAAATTGAAAATTGAAATGTTGAGTAGGGTAGCCCGCACATTAGCAATTGTGGTGGATATGGAAACCAAGCCAAGAAGGGGCATAGTTAAGGACTTAAGGTTGATCGATCGGATCCAAAGAAGGATAAGACAATATTTATGAACCCTTGTGTGATAAGCAGGATTCGGTATGCAACGAGTCTGTTGGAGTAGGAGACCCGGCGGCAAAAGCAGCGATGGTTGCCTCAATAGTGAGAGGCGTCAATGGTGGTGCGAGAATAAGCGTCAGTGTAGGGGGTCAGATCTAGAAAAGATTTGTGACCAAAAGCCTCAAGAGTCGAGCGTATGGTACCACCCAACAAAGAATAGTTCGATTGATCAAGTCGAATAACAAAATTGGGGAGATGGAAATTTGTAGATTCACCATCAAAGGAACCGGAGAAAAGGATTTGCATTGGGAAGGTGGGATTGTTTTTTTTTTAAGAAACGAGCTACTAGCTCATTACATAGCCAACACTAGGATGCCCGTACAGTACAAGGCCACCCTAAATCATCATTGCGGATGATCTTTAGAAACTCAAATAACATAGGATGAGTCTGAATCCAGAAATTGAAACTAGAAGAATCCAAAGGATCAAACAACGACCCCGGAAAATAATGAGAAATAGCAAAACTAAGATCAGAAAAAACAAAACACATTCTGGCGATAAAATCCGCCGCCGAATTACACTCCCTGAAACAATGAAAAAACACCACACAGGGAATAAAAGCAGCAAAATGACGGATGTCATTTACAATAGCTTGAATTTCCCAAGGAACTTTCCAAATGTTTTTCAAAGAATTAATAAGAACCAAATTATCACCCTCAATAATCAGACGAGACGGCTTTAAAAGAACTGCACTTTTAAGACCATCAAGCAAGGAAAGAGCCTCAGCCTGCAGAACAGAAGCAGAGCGAATATGTTTTCGGTCATAGTACAGGATTTTGCTATTATGATCACGGATTAAGAAACCTGTATGAGTCGAATTATATAACCTTTTAGAAGCATCAAAATTTAGTTTTAAAGAGTTAACTGGTGGTTTCTTCAAAACACAATTATTTTTCCTTTTAGGACGAGGTTTGTCGTTACGAGCGGGACCAGCCTTGGAAGAAACCCATTGGAGATGTTGCGAAAAAGCCAAGTCACAAGGAGGAAGCATAGTCAAGAGCTTAACCGGGTTAAATATTTTTAAATTTCTATGGCCCCAAATGAACCACCACAAGAAACAAAGCACATTACTATTTTTGTTTGATTTTAAAGTAGATAGCAGATTGTCAGGGAAACTATCCGAGCATGAAATAAAGAAAGTGATATTGAGCATAGCTTCTAGTTTAGAAATCATTTTTAGGGTAAAAGGACAATTAAAAAACAAATGATTCAAACTTTCATCAACAGAGTCACATAAGGAGCAGGTACTAAAAACACAATGAAAGTGCCTATTTAGACGATTTGTAGTTGGGAGACAATCTGCACACGCTTTCCAAAAGAAATTTTTTATTTTTGGAGGGAGAGAAGATTTCCAAATCCAAGCAAAATCAACAGCACACTCAGGATGGGAAGAGTTAAGCATAGAAGACGCCGAATGGGCAGAGAAATTTCCATCAGAAGCTGGAAGCCAGACTAATCTATCCAACGAAGGAGAGATGGGAATTCTAATATCCGAAATTAAATCAACTAAAAAGTCAGGCAAAATTAAATGTAGTCTATCATAATCCCAGGAATGATAAGAGGTTATGAAAGAAGAAACTTTTAACTTGATATTAATATTATCAAAGTAAGGAAATAAATCAATTTTTTGGAATCCAAGGGTCTGTCCAAAAGTTTACAGACTGTCCATTTCCAATACTCCACAAAATACCTTTGGAGAACTTGTCCCTAAGATTCATTAGTCTTCCAAATTGCCAAGAGCAATTTTTCTTTTGATATTGAAAGAGCGAAAGAGTACCAAGATATTTCTCGGAAATAATACGAACCCAGTAATTATGGGGAGAGGATAAAATTTTCCAAAGAAGTTTCATTTGTAGAGACAAATTAGTATTCTCAGCAGAGCGAAGGCCCATTCCCCCAGACTCTTTAGGAGAACACACCTTCTCCCAGCTAATTAGAGGATGGTGATTTGGTTGGAATTTGTTCCAAAAAAAGATTTGTTTACTTCATCAATATCACACAAGATTCCCTTAGGAAGAAGGAAGCTTTGCATTAAATAGTTAACTTGGCCTAACAGATTAGATTGAATAAGGATTGCCCGCCCAGCCTGAGAGATAGAATTCGCTTTCCACTGAGATAACTGTCTTTTAAGTTTAGTAATTGATTCGAGAAAAACAGAGTTTTGAACCCTCCCTTTAAGGATAGGAATTCCCAGATATTTTTCCATAGAAGTAGTAATCTGAATATTTAACACAGAAGCAAGAGAAAGAGCCGAGGTTCGAGAAATATTTTCCGAAACCTGAAAGCTACTCTTATGGTAATTAATCGAAAGGCCCGAGATTCTTGAAAAATTGTCTAAAAATTTTCTAATATAATTAATATTTGCATGAGAGGCATTTGCAAAAATAAGAGTATCATCAGCAAAACTAAGAAAGGGTAGGCACGTTCCATTCTTAACTAACTGTATACCAACAAACTTAGAGTCAAGAGTAGACTGAAATTGTAGCGTACGCGCAAGGTATTCCATAGCAATGATAAAAATAAAAGGAGCAATTGGATCCCCCTGTCTAATACCACACTGAGGCGAGAACTCACCCCCAGGTTCATTTTTAACGAGGACATAAGAAGAGGAAGTAGATATGCATGTCATAATAAGACTAACCCATCTAGAATGGAAGCCAAATTTGAGAAGAATTAATTTAATGAAGTTCCAATCAAGTTTGTCATAAGCTTTCTCCATATCTAATTTAATGGCCATCCAACCTTTTTTCCCTTTTTTCTTTTTATGAAATGAATGAAAAATTTCATGTGCTATAAGAATGTTATCTTGGATAAGTCTTCCTTTCACAAACGCCCCCTGGAGCGGATGAATAAGGGAAGGAAGAAGTGTTCCCAATCGGATGGCTAACACTTTAGTAATAATTTATAAATGGTGTTACAAAGGCTAATTGGACGAAAATGGTTAATAGTTAAAGGAGCATCTATTTTAGGAATAAGGGTAACAAAAGATTTATTAACTGATCGAAGCATATGTCCAGAATGGAAGAAGGCTTGAACCGCTAAAACAACAGAGTTGCCCACAATATTCCAAAATTTTTGGAAAAAATCTGCAGGAAAGCCATCCGGACCAGGAGTTTTATTTGGAGCAAGATCAAAAGTTGCAAACTTTATTTCTGCAGCCGATGGAGATTTAATAAGCATAAGATTATCAGTTGTAGAGATTAAATTTGGAATTATATCAAGATCAGTCGGAAGGATAGAACAAGAAGGATTAATCAAAAATCTATGACTAAGTTCTTCCGTTATGTTCTGCGAAATCAAACAATGATCAAAAATAACAACACCTTCATGAGTTTGGAAAGAAATAATTCTCTGTTTATAAGAACGTATTTTAGAGATTGATTGGAAATATTTGGTATTTCGATCTACATTTTGTAAATGAGTCACCTTAGCACGTTGCTTCCAAAAATTGTGTTGGAAATCCAGTAAAGCATTATATTTATTTAAATGCGACAGAAGCCGCAAAATAATGGTAGGATTAAGGGGATCAAGTAATAAATTTGATTGAAGAGTTTGAAGCTGATTTTATGAAATTTTTAATTGTTCAAAATTATTGTTTGTATGATGTTTCGCCCAAATCTTTGAATACTTTTTTAAAAGGTTCAATTTCATAGACAGGCGAAACATAAAGGAACCTGACATATGATAACTCCAAACTTTAGAAACTAACGGGATAAACGAAGATTCTGACATCCAAGCATTTTCAAAACGGAAAGGAATTTTCCAAAAAGATTTTGAAGATCCAAGGGAGAAGGTAATAAGACAATGATCAGAAGTGGTAAACGGATGATGATGAACTAAGAGAGAAGGAAATAATGAAGTTAAGGATTGATGACATAACACACGATCTAATTTCTCGAAAGTATTATCCAATGGAACAGACCGTTTTCTCCAAGTGAAAGGGAAGCCTGACGTTTTTGAATCAACAAGTCCAAATTCATTTGTGAAGTTTAAAAGTCTATTAAAACGACTTAATAACGGTGCCGAACCTCCAAGTTTGTCATTAGGAGAAGAAATTTCATTTAGATCACCTATTAAAAGAAAAGGTAATTGGAAACGATAAATGGTTTCAGAAACAGAGTTCCAAAAAAGATTTTTATTGTCTTCTCGAGAAGGGGCATAAACAAAAATCATCAAGAAAGTTTGGTGACGGTAATTATATTGCATAATTATAAGATTATTTGATTGGTGAAGTAATATACATTTTCTAGCTTCTATATTTTCAGAAATAAGTAGCCAAAGCCCACCTTTAGTACAAATAGAAGGAGAAGAAATAACTTTATGGAATCCAGCTTTTCGGATCGTTGAAATGATGGGGTCGGAGCCAGTTTTAGTTTCCGCTAGGCAAAGGAAATTAAGTTTATTGAATTTTCTTATGAACCCAACTTCCTCCCAAAAGTTGGGCCTACGAATACCTGGAATGTTCCAATAACCTATATTCATAAAAAACATTGTTTATAAGAAAGACCAAAGATCAAGCAAGTATGATTCATAAAATAATACATCAAAAGATATAAGATGATAGAAAAAATTAAGGTCCCTGTATAAACCCAAACACACAAGAGACAAGCTGTAAAACATGAAGTGATACAAAGGAGCACGCCATTGGTGCTAGAAATTTTGAAACACAAATTAAATTTGATACAAAACAGAAGCCAATTATTAGTAAATAAGAGCCAAAAATTACAAAGGATTACAAGAAGGCTAAAATGATACAAGTACAAATAAGTGTTGAAAGAGTAAGAGGAGAAGTTGTTGGCTAAATTGTCAAAGGAGCTCGAGCTAACAATCCTGTTTAAGAGCATCACAAATTGAATAATGCAGTAAGTTATAAAGGTATAAGCTGGTATAAAATAAATATCACATGAGAAGACATAATACCTTGATTTTAGAGTGAGTTTAAAGAGTAAGTGTTGAACATGGTCATGAAGAAGAAGGAATGAGCAAATTGAGACCAAAATATAGGAATAAAACAAACTTAATATTATACATTGAGGATCACTACAGCATATATTCAGCCAAGCAAGGCCATAGAGGGCATTACACACATCAAAAGCAGACCACACAAAGCAGCCAAAGCCCATAATTCTAAAACAAAAGTAAAGCAACAGTAGAAAAGGGAGACAAGACCATAAAGGAAGTACACATAGAAGGAAAGCATGCCATAGTTAGGTTCTACTTTAGGAAGTAGGAGACTGAAGCAGATCAGTTTAGGAGAAGAGAGATCAATGTGAACATGAAAATGAACAGAATAAGCATTAAACATGGTATACATAGATTGAACAATATAAGTCTTAGGATATAGGTTATATTTTAATAAAAGTATATAAATGAAGTGGATGAACAGTAGCTTGTAGATTTTGACATAATGTTGGAAAACAACAATACAGATAATATAGATAGATCTTGAAGTTTCGGTTTTTGCTTTTTCAAACACAAGCATACAAGAGATGAAAGGTTTAGCAGGAAGAACATCTAAGTAAAACAAAAGAATTAAATGGGTGATTTCAATAACAATTCTCAGAGGGAGTCTATCAAAGAAATAGAGCACCCAAGTTTCTTCATTGAATTTTACACTAATCCAAGAAGAGGTATGAGGCCAAGCTTATCAAGAAGAAAAAGGAGCCAAAGCCAACATACATCAATCTGGATTAGTAAATAAGTCAATTCATGGTTCAAACACATCCTCAACAAGGAAGGCAACAACACCTCAACCAAAAACATCATAAGATAACTTAAAGAGATAGGGAGCACTTGCTGCCAGTTCCAGGAAGAGGGGGAACCAGTACTAAGACTGATCAATAAAGCAGAAAGAGGCATAAAAAAAGAGCACAAAAAAGGAGCAAAGTCAGAACAAATGTCATAAAAGTTTATGTAATAGATAAGAAGCAAAGAAAAAATGTAGAACATATTAGCAAAAGGATTTAGCATACAAATGAAAAGATCGCAGGAAGAATCATGAAAGATGTCATAAATAAAACCAAACAGGGGAAGGAGAAGATGACAGGAAGCAATCACATTAACGAGATAAGAGAGAGAACCTGAGATTTCTACCAAACTCCAAGCTTCCATAATAGAATTTATAAAGAAGCAGTGGAATGCATAAAGCTGAATAGATCGAAACCTCAAGAGGTCTGAAACATAGAGCACCTGCACATAACTCATATAGAAGAGAGGGATAAGGTTATGATTATGAAAACGGATCAACAACAAACAGGTCACAAAAAGTATAAATTGCAGCACAAGGGTAGATTGAGGAGATTGATCATGTTTCACACTAAGTTTCATCAAAGTTGGGAGAACAAGTTTCAATAATAGTTCATAAGATAAAGGGTCATTCTCTCGATGCACCAGGTGTGGTAAGATCTCAATCTTTACAGAACACAAGGTCTGGCAAGAGAGATGGACACCACAAGGATACAACACAGATAAAAGTGTCACACAATTATGGATACAAATTGGTATTAACGTTTCATAAAGAGAAGGTTCATTCTCTAAATGCAACATCTGTAGCAAGATCTCAATCTTGAAAGACCAAGGAATAGTCTGACAAAAGAGATGGAGACCACAAACGAGCAAACAAGAGAAAAGATTGATAGAAGCATAAATAAAAACCAAACAACAACAACAATAAAAGAAGACCGGCAAAAGAGAAGCAAACACATAACCTGTTGAAGCAGAAATCCAAGAACAGCAGAGAAGGCAAGATAACATCTCACCCTCCCACAGAAGCTCAAAAAAGATCCAATCAACAAGCCAATCCACGAGAGAACAGAGGAAGCTCTTTCTCAGAGAAGCGAGAATCCCAGCCCAAGATTTCTCAAATAAAGAGAAATCCCAAACAAGGATGCAAAACCAGCAACCAGCAAAGAGAACATCGAGCAAGCCAAAGATGGAAGTTTCAAAAGGGGAAGGGAGACGACAAGATCTAGCAACAACCAGATCTCGCATCAACCAAACCCTTAAAGGGTCAATTGAAGGATAAACAAAGGGGGGAAGAATGCAATCGAGAGGCAAAGAAGCAAAAAGGGGAAGGAGGCGAGCAGGAGGGCTTGAACAAGCCTCCAACCGGAGACACCAGGCGGATTTACATGGTGAGGCACTAGGGGAGAAGGGAGAAATGAGGCGGCGGAGGAGGAGAAACCCTAGGAGCTCTTGGGAGCGTTTTCAAGACTTTTTTACTCACTATGAAAACTACACTCTTATCCTTTCTTCCCATCCGCTGGAAGGTGGGATTGTTAGCATGACTAGATCGAGAGGAACGAGACATTAGGCTAATACCATGTAAAGATATGAGAATTATGGTTGAATATTTTGAGTTTTCATGATGAGCATATACACATATAATTGCACAAGTAACTCTTCCTAAACCCTAGATAAGACCCTTAACAATATAAGATCAAAAATCTAGACAATAATGACAAAAAGGATTTACAAGAAAATAAATATCATAATAATACAAATAAGGAATATGTGACAATAGGAGTAGACTTTCTTATGAACAAATGATAGACCAAGTCTACATCTTTGATGCGCTGGTGAAGGACATGGTTTACAAAAATGTAAGTAGCCTCCAAATTTTCAAACCAAAGAATTATTGATTGAGGAAAGGCATTAAGTTCAACCAAGATGTTGTAGTTAGATGAGTTTGCAGATTGTTGTGGCTAGAGAGGGTGTTACTCTGCTTTGGTAGAGGACCTAGCAATAATGGTCAGCTTCTTAGATGATTAGAAAACCAAGGTGTTGCCAACATAGAATGCTGAGACACGGTTGTAGCACTGAAATAAATTCCACCACACTTTCATTGTAATGATAATGGGTACATTATATAGAGAGCTACAAGCGATCAGATGAGGACATCTGGCATGATATAATATTCTGGACTTTAGAAATATTAGTCTCCTATACACTAGTATAGAAGCATTAAGCTCCCATAGAGTGGTGATCCTCAATGTTTCCTGACCAATTAAAATTGGCATAAAAAATGCTAACAAACATAGTGAAGAACGAGATGATATAGGCAATGGCAAAGAACAAGTAGCATTCAAGTATCTCAAAATTCTTTTTAACAGCCTGCCATTAACAAATTTTGGGTTGGTGCATATACTAGTACATTCTAATTACAACAAATGAGAGGTCGGGTTGTGTATGAGACAAATATTGTAAACTCCCAACGATGTTGGGATATTGATGCAAATCAAAGGCTCAATAATCATTACTTCGGTGAAGCATGAAACTAGCTCCATAATGGCAAATATTTGAAATATCCATAAAACATACTTAGTACAAACCTAGTCAAGTAACTAATACCAAAGGGTGCCAAAAACTTAGGATTATGGCAAGGAGTTTGATCCTCACAATTTGCCCCTCTAATTCAAAGTTTACTCAATAAGTACAATTAGTAATTCTGTGCCCTTCTAATTCAAAGTTTACACAATAAACCGATTCTTACCTACTCAAAATAAAAAATTGGAAGACTGATCTACCCGACCCACAAATTCGTCACAAATTTGGACGGATGCTAGCTGATCTAAAATGTGAAGATAAAAATTTGAAGTTGGAGTAATTGGGCCAGGCCCAGTCCAAATAATAGTTATAGCAGTTTGATGGGGCCCTTACCCTCGTCAAAAATGTTGGATATTTGTAGAGGTTGGCGGCAACTTGCAATTGGGTGGAAGTGGAACCAAGTGACGGCCAAGCCAAGTAATTCAAACACCCAACATCTTTTACCCCCACATGCCCACAACCATTTTTTCAGCTCTTTTATTCATCCCAGCTTGTGTCTTCATTTCAGAGATAGATTAGGTAACCATTGAAACACATGCTACAAGCCAAACTATATGTAAAAAAAGGTTGGTTCAGGTAAGAATGGACATCGGGCACATCGGGCAATGACGTACACATTACCAATTTTTAATAAAATATGCTACATATTATTTTACAGAATAGATAAAATATATGTTTTCCTACCAAAAAAAGATAAAATATATGTTTTGTCATTAAAATGATACAGTACAAAAAATTATGCACACATACTACACGTTTTATCAAATACACTGGTGTCGCTTTTTTTAATGATGTGTGTATTTATTTTGTAAGAAATATATGCATGTTCTTACTAGTTTAGCACATGAGTGCAAGTTCTCACCTAATGCGTTGTTGTAAAAAAAGTGCGAGAAAATGAAGTTAATTGGAAAAATACACAAATAAGCAGTTGATGTATACATTTTGATTTGTCAACCTCAAACATCACATAATCATAAAGGTTTCCAGTCCTACTTATTAGTCAAGATCGAGCATAGAGAACTAGGTTTAGAGCTATTATGAGTGACTTTAAGGCCTCATTATTCAACAATAAATAAATAAAAAAATGCTACAATTGCTTTCATTCAAGCACCCATCACCCAACACATAGCTTTTGTTGGAGGTTGCTTCTCCTGTTGAGATGTTCTTGCAAGAATGTGATTGGACCCATCTCTCTTTCTCTACGGATATTATAATTATTAAGGTGTTGGTCGGCAAGCCTTCCTCAAGGGGCAAGCTTGTAAATTTCACAGCCTACTAGACAAGGACCACATGGACAAACAAAACTATTGTCTAAGTGACTAAGTTGTTGTGGGTATTTTTAATAGTGAATGTTTAAGGTACGTAAAAACCCTTTGCAGATTATAGAAGCTGAACCATTATGAGTAGCGGCCAATAGCAAAGAGCCAAAAACTGTCACTGTTTAGATCTTTGTCCACCTCTCTATAACAAGGCAAATAAATGGAGAATATAATTAAGGGGGTGCAACTAGTCCAAAATCATAAACATGTAAACAAAAAGTAAGAAAACCAGATTCTGAGCAAAGTAAGAATCAGATGACATGAAAACACATTGCCTTAAATAATAATAATAAAATCGTATGGCATGAACAGAAATTGACAATAAAGGCTGAGTACAACTACACCTGCTTGTGCTCAGGGGTTCCTTGAAGTAGCATTAAAGACTTGCCTTCTTCAACCTTCTTCTTCTTCTCACCTTCAACATCTTCACTCTACCAGTCTACCAAAACACCTGCAAAAAATAAAAATAAAAAAACAGGCATGAACAACTAGATTCAGTCCAATTTTTCCCCTGGTGTTTGGGTTTCCATCAGTAAGAAAAAGAATTAAACCCATGATGGCTTTCTTGATTTTGCTCATCATCTTTATCCTACTTGGGATCAAGCCCATTTCAACAACGGATGGCTCCTGGGAAGCATCAGCAGCATCTGAAAGAATCAGCTTTGAAGATCATCAAGAGGAGATGATGATGATGATGCAATTGAGAGTGGTATCTGGTCAAGATGAGAGTGAAAAGAAAGAAGCTTTATTACTTGACAAGTTCAGAGTCTTGCTTGGACTTGGAAGCCTCCACAAGAAGAACCATGGAGCCATGGAGCTGTACGGATCACCTGCACCTGCACCTGCACCGTCTACAATGGAGGCGCAGGCTCCATCTCCTGCTCCTATACTCCAGCCAATCCCGCTGCACCCGCACCGCCGACACCCGCCTCATCTGAAGCTGCCACGTCACCAAATCCATGGCCACAATGAGAAGCAAAGGGCAAGGAGGAGAATCTTGGTAGGTGTTCTTGTGTCAATTGGTGCTGCATTGCTGATTTTTGGAGTTGGGTTTCTGTGTTTTGTGAAAAAGTATTATAAGAGGAGGAAGAGATATGTGAGAACTGTTTCTGTAGTAAGCATTGAAAGAGGAAAAGATTTACAAGATAATGGAGCAAACAATAATAAGGTTAAAAATGATCCTCCTAGCTTTGATTTGTTTTACCTTAACACACTGGCTAGTGTTTTAGAGCCAGAGACACATTTTAAGGAGAGTTCATCTAGTGGTAAAGTGGACAACGTGGAAGATCATAGTCAAGATTATGGAGTTAGAGGAATTAGCAATTCAGTAGAAGAAATTGTGAGTATTCAAGAACACGAGGAAGAGATCAATCACCATTGTGATGACCGGATTAGTCGAATTGAGTCTCGGTCTTCAGGAGATGAATCATTCCACTCTTTGTGTGAGTCTAATGCATCCAACAATGCTCGGCTTTCGAATGCCTCTATGAGTAGTAGCTTCAGTGATGCCGTGGAAGGATTCTCTCCTAAAGTGTCAAATGCACCCTCAACACAAAATCCCACCATTCAAACACAACCTACTCAAGATGCTATTAATTCCAAAGAACATTCCAAACATCCGCCTCCGTCTCCTCCTCCACCACCACCACCACCACCAGTACATTGTTCTCCCCTGGTTAAATTGAAGGCTAAGAGTCCATCTTCTATACTTCAAACCCCGTCATCAAGTGAAAGCTCCTCATCAAGATCAAATGAAATAATTGCATCACCAAAAGCTCCAATTCCTCCAAAACCACCATCAAACATTCCTCCACCTCCATGTCCACCATTGTATATGAAAGGAAACTCCCTAAAAAATCCACCTCCTCCTCCACCTCCAGACTTTGCTAATTTGGGGAAAGATGGAGCTCCATTGCCAAAGCTAAAGCCCCTTCATTGGGACAAAGTGAGAGCCACACCAGACCGGTCCATGGTGTGGGACAAACTTAGATCAAGCTCATTTGAGTAAGTAACATACATATATTCATTCTAGCTTTGTCTTTCCATTAATACATAATTGGCCTATAAGTTTGGAAATTGAGATGCTTGTACTTGTTGCAGGTTTGATGAGGAGATGATAGAATCATTGTTTGGATACAGCTTGAAAAATGTATTCCAGAATGATGAAGGGAAGAGCAAAACCCCGTCTCCAAATAAGCATGTTCTTGAGCCCAAACGACTCCAGAACATGACAATTCTTTCAAAGGCCTTGAATGTGACCGTTGAGCAGGTCTGTGAGGCGTTGGTGCAAGGTAATCCACATCTCAACTTCCCCTTGAATAGATAGAATTCTTGTACTCGAATAATTTAAAGGAAGAATTGAAAGTAGAGATGTTGTGAATTAGGGGACGGATTACGGCTGCAACAGCTAGAGGCATTGGCAAAGATGGAGCCAACCAAAGAAGAAGAAACTAAGCTGTCCAACTATAAGGGAAACATCAATGAGCTGGGTTCAGCAGAGAAGCTTGTAAAAGCAATGCTTAACATACCCTTTGCCTTTCAAAGAATTGAAGCCATGCTTTATAGAGCTACATTTGAGGATGAAGTTGTTCACCTAAGAAATTCCTTCTCAATGCTTGAGGTAATGGTTATCTTCTTATCATGACAAATTAGCTGAAACGACCAAAGTTATCAATTTTATTAGTCTTAAGTAATTTTGTTTAACACAAGCCATCTCTTCTTGATTTCTCCCTACCCAGGAAGCATGCAAAGAGCTTAGATCAAGTAGGCTTTTCTTGAAGCTACTTGAAGCCGTGCTCAAAACAGGAAACAGAATGAACGTTGGAACGATCAGAGGAGGCGCAAAAGCATTTAAGCTAGACGCGCTCCTAAAGCTTGCTGATGTGAAAGGAACCGATGGGAAGACCACTCTACTCCATTTTGTAGTCCTAGAGATAATAAAGTCAGAAGGAATCAAAATGGCTGACAGCATAATGGGAAAGATACACCGGACCAACAAAACAAGAACAACCGAGGAAAAAGAAGAAGATTACAAAAAGATGGGTCTTGATCTTGTTTCCGGATTGACCACTGAACTTTGCAACGTTAAGAAGACGGCCGCCATAGACTTGGACATCTTAGCAACCTCTGTCTCAAATTTGTCGGATGGGATGACTAAGTTGCACAAGTTGGTGCTCAAGGACTTGAGCAAAGACGGCACAAGTGGCAATTTCATTGGTGTGATGAAGATTTTTATAGGTCATGCTGAGGAGAGCTTGAGAGAGGTACAAGAACATGAAGCTAAGGTTTCCAAAAGTGTCAAGGAGATCACTGAGTATTTTCATGGGGAAGTGGGGAAAGATGAGTCAAATTTGCTTCATATTTTTGTTATTGTGAGAGATTTTCTGGCAATGTTGGATCAAGTTTGCAGAGAGCTAAAGAGTTCCAAGGGCCCAAAAACACCAAATACTCTTGCTCCATTTCACTAGATAGAGATTGTGTGGCTGTGTACTGTGCATTGTTTGTAATCCGTAGTGTAGAAATATTTTTATTTTTTTACTTGAGCAAGACGAGGCGTGAAAAATGTATGATTTTTTTTTTTTTTGAGTGTTTAGAGATTTTGTATGGAGAAGTCTTCTTATAAGTTTCGTTCCCACGAATCAAATTCACCATAAGTCTTCAACTTGTAGACTACAAGACAAAATTTTAATGCTAAATTGCTGAAAGTGGCACATGACTATTGAAAAAAATATATATACATACATTCATGTTATGCAGTCTACCCTTGGTCATTTCTGCTAAACACCCAAAATCTATAAGTTTATTTCTCAAAACTATCTATAAGTTTATTTCTCAAAACTATATGTACAGGGACTTCCAATCCGTAATAAAATTAAAAACAAAAAAAAGGACAACCAGTCACGTATCAACCAGATTGGCGTCAAATTTGAGAAGGTTCTACTACTGGCTTCAAGAAATCATGATAAATCAACTTTTCCATCTCGCCGCCAGTCTCGGGATTGAATTTATAAAGGTAGTAACTGCATATGAAAGTGAAAAAACAAGAAGCATCAGTCAAATTCCTAAACCAAAGAGAGAAGTCTTAAATAGACAAGTCAATAACTTGGAGAGTTATTGATGATCAAACAATTGGACTAGAAGCTTTAAGACTAATTGCTATGCCCAATAATGAAGGCGTGCAAAAGATTCATAGTCGGTGTTATATAACATGACAAGCTTGGTAAAAAAGCATTTAATAGATGTTTAATTCCAACGAATCTTCCAGTTTCATGTCACTTATATATGCAAAAGAGTTCAGTAGGGGAAAAAGCATGGTTTGCTAGTGCGATTTACCTTCCATCCATGCCGACAATGACAATTGTGTTTTCTTGTTGACCAAATGCAACAGAGTATTGAGTAACTTCTCGCAAGTGACACTGGGCCACAGACCACTCTGAGCTGAAATACTTGGGCAAGACACCTGTATCACATGAGGATAATAAATCCTAGTTAGCAATCGAATTTCATGTTGTCATAAGAACATTTTCTGTTCATGCTCAATCTATGCAGGTTCAGTATTCATATTTGTTTTCTGCAAATATACACACTTTAACAATGAGCTACACATGCAATGGAAAAAAGAGGGTACCTTTCATGAAAGAAAGAGATGACACAGGTAGTGGAATATAATGAATAGGTTCAGATGAAGTCCGGCGTAGCACACTGTTGTTCCCTGGAGATGAAGCTGAATCTACTTTGAGGCTGAAAACGTGAACGGTTCCCCGATTACTTGATACAGCAAGCCAATGTGCACTGGGGGAAAAGGCCAGGCTATGGATTTCTGCTCTGTCGGTTCCCCTCCTCACCTGCATAATCAGTATTTCCATTTAGATATAATGAGATACGGCGTGCAACTAAAATGCACAATGAAAGATCAAATATTATACCTCTTGTAACAACGTAGCATCGAGAGTATTGAAAACCCTAACAAGAGTCCCCTTACTGCTGGCGGTGGCCACGATTCTCCCGTCCTGTGTCAAGGCCATGGCAGCGATCCTGGAATCGTGAGCCATGATGAACTTGGTCCTCTTGATTGCATAGTGCTCAACCCTAATCTGGCCCTTCTGCGGCCCAGGGCAAGCCAACACCACGGAATTCGAGGCGCAGGAGATCTCGCACAAGCCCTTAGGGTTGGCGAAGGTCTCAATATGGTGCAGCAGCTTCAAATCCACGAAATTGTAGACGAACACCTTCTGGACGAGGGCGACGACGATGCGATCGCGGCGGAGACGGACGGACTTGACGTCGGAGCGGAAGGAGAGCTCCGCCATGCAGCGGCGGCGGTAGTCGTCCCAGATCATGACCTTGGACGGGGGATATTGCGGCCGGTCGCCGCCGCCGACCATGGCGAAGAGGTTGTACCTGAAGAGCATCTGGACGGAGGAGATGGCTCCGCCGCCGCTGGAGGGGTCGAAGGTGCGGCGGAAGGTCTCGCGGAAGGGGTGGGAGTTGTAGATGCGGAATCCGGTGTCGGTGGCGACGGCGAAGCATGTGAAGTCCTGGTTGAAGGAGACACCGAGGATGGCGGGGTCGGAGGATTCGGGTTCAGTATCGGTGTGGTCCGGTACGGATTGGGGCGGCGGCGGAGGTGGCGCTGGCGCTGGCATCGTGGCGGGAAGAGAGACGTGAAACCAGATGAGAATGACGGTGAATAGGGATTAGGGACGCCGGCCGCAATTCCTATTTCCTAAACAGTAAAACAGGTACCCTGTATGAGATATTGATATATATTCAGACTCTAGGATAAAATTTGATCTATTCTATCTATCCTAATACATATTGTAAAGTATAAATTATATCTTTTAAATAAATTACGTTACGTGATATAAATTTTTTTTAAATATTTTAATTAATTTACTATTTTATTAGACATTTACCTGATAAACTTTAGTTTATAGTATTATTATATATAAAACTTATTTTTTGACCCACTCAAGTAATTTTGGTTCCACTTAATATTAAACTAGTTTAGGACCTGCGCCTTGCGCAGGGGCTTTTATAAATAAATATTGGACTATTATTTTAAATAATATGTAAATTATTAGATATAAAATTAAAAATAAATTAAATTAAGAAAATTGTAAGTTTATTATAATGACTTTTTTATATTGTATAAGATTTTTGAATAAATTTATTTATGAATTTGATTAGGAATATATAAAAAAAATATATGAGCTAATTTTATTGGCTTAATCACACAAACACAAAAGTTTAAATTAGAATGAAAATGAACTTGAAAATTTCCTAAAATAAAAATTTAAGTATTATATAATATTTTAATAATCTTAAATAAGTCGTCACTTATTAACCCGTTTGATCAACCTGATCATGCAAAAAAAAAACCTACAATGGTCATACCCAATTGACTCGTAAATTTTAACAATATAAATTTGTTCTCAATCCAAACTTGAAATGACGAAAGTCGGATGAAGAATAATTTATAAAAATTTAGATTATTTATTAATTAAGTTTGGTAACATGAATATTATATTTATATTTAATATTTTTCATTCTCATAGATAGAAATTTAACATAAAAAATCCATAATTAAAAAATATACGAATGATTTTCTTGGCATATTAAGGACATCATTAATCAAAAACATACAAATACCTCATATTTTGATAAAAAAAAATTAGGTGGCCTTAGTTAACCCTATATAGGCCTCGTAGGAGGATATAGATATAACTTTATGTAAAAGCAATTTTTATCTATATTATTTAATTTCATATTAATATATGGGTAGAAGATAATTTATCCAATCTCATACCAAATTGATAAAAAATATTAAATAAGATGAGTTAGTGAATTACATATTATAAAATTGGAAATTCTTTCATTAAACATGTACATGATGAAATCTCATACCAAATTGATAAAAAGTTTATTATTAGATAATGTAAATTTTCGGATTATATGCAAATTTTCGGATTAAATAAACTAGAGGAGAAGTGGATTTTGAGTGAAAATCCAACCATGCATCAACCCTCTTTTATAGTGGAAAAAAAATTGGTCTAAGGCTATGGAGTAGGCTTAGGGTAGGGATTGGTGAGAAGAAAGAGTATTGGTCATCTTAGGAGGCATTGGCCAATATTGGAGGTATTGCATGCAATGACATTGACTATTGTAGAGGTTTTTTGGAATTTAAAAAGATGGAAAAGAAATAAAAGAAAAAGAATTTCTTAAGATGCAAGAAGTACATAATGACACAGTGGTGTGAGAGGAGTGTTAAAATGCGAAAGGATGTACGATGTTGGGGGTTTGAATCCCTTCTCTTGCATTTTCTACATTTTCCTCCTTTTACCACTTTTTATTACCGCTTAAGCTAACGGAAAATACAATTTCGTAAATGTAATAAAAAAGAAAATATTTTCCATCATGTTAACTTTTAATCATGTTTATAACTCATGATTTTAATTTCAAAGATTAACTTGTTATTTTAATGAAATAATTTAAATTTAATATTCCTTTTTATTGAAATAGAGGGTATTATAGAGGTTGACCCGAAAAGAGTTTTTCTCTCACAAAGCATATGGCGCAGAACGATGTCGTATGGAGAGAGACAGAGAGAGAGAGATAAGAGTAATGGGGATCTTATTCTAATGGAGTTAGTAAAAAACTCTATAGGTAGAGTTTGAACAATCATGATCGTTAAATAAAAAATCAACATATATGATTAGATTCTTCTCTTTCTCTTATTATTTTTTTCGTTTTAATTATTTTATCTAGGGTTTATTAATTTGTTATAGGGTTTGAGAACTTCACCCATAAAGTTTCTAATAAACTCTGTGGGAACAATGGACCCTTAGTTTGTCATTAGCATATGTTGGTGTTGTTGGCGTGTTATTCTGTTTCCTTTTTTTATCCACTTTCACTATATGTTTGATTCTTTTTCTCTAGGCCTATCGGGCTCACCATCCTGGTATGTTCAAAGTATGGATGCCCCCATCTTGATCCCCCCAATCTCACTACATTAGAACTATGCAAGGTCAATGGTGTTGTTGTGCTATGTGGAAAGGTCAATATGCACACGAGATTGATAACGAACTATTTATTGTGTTAGGAGTTGTTATGGCATGCGACCAATGGATTTGCATGTTTATTTCTAGAACACCAAAGTGATTGCATTGATAATAATGTATTTGATCTTTCTTTCGTATTTTTGATGGTTTGCATGGTAAGGCTCCCAAACTAGATTTCGTAGTAAATGTGCACTGATACAACATGGGATATTATCTCAGTGATAACATTTACACACCTAAGGTTTCATTAATCTAATCAATTTGTCATTTTTATGGGGTTAAAGATAAATTGTTAGATGAGAAGTGAGAGTCAACTAGTAAAAATGGGCGAGCTTTTGGCATTCTACAAGCTCGATTTGCTATAATATATCATAGTTTGCATATATTAGAATATAGTTGGTTGGAAAGTTTATCGGAGCATGTATCATATTGCATAATATAATAATGGAAGACAAACAAGATACATATAGTCTATATTATAACTTGCCTTAGTTTGATCAACCAAAGAACCATGGCACAACCACCACCAATCAACTAATCAAGATGAGAGAATTCATTGCAAATAGGGTACGTCTTTGAGATAGGAGACTTTGTTGAGCATGTGAGGCAAAAATTTGAAACCTCGATGATGAGAATTATCAATGTGTTATTAATTATATGAATTTTTCTATCCTATGATATGTATGATTTATAATGTTTTATAATCTCTATTGTTTTGAACCAAATGACCATGGCACAACCACCGTCAATCAACTAATCGAAATGAGAGAATTCATTGCAAATAGGGTCGTCTTTGAGATAGGAGATTTAGTTGAGCATGTGTGAAATTTTTTTGAATCCTCGAAGATAAGAATTATGAATGTGTTATTAATTTTATGAATTTCACTATCCTATGATATGTGTGATTTGCAATGCTTTATAATCTCTATTGTGTTGAATTCAAATATTATATTATCTTTTGTGCGTCTAATAATATTTTGAAATCTTGTTTTAACTAATGAAAAATTAATCATGAATTTTGTTCTCAATACTTTTATAACTATACTAATTATATACTGGCTAGTTAGTATTTAAATATACAATTTTTCTATAATGCACCTAAAGGCTATGATAAGGATTTTCAATTACAAAGATTTGATTAGGTGTAAATTTTTAAGATTATTTAAAATTTTATATAGGTTTTATTATTGTTATTTTATGGTTTACTAACTAAATCAAGTATTCTTATAATGTGTCATTTATAGAAAAATCATTAAAGATAATATATACAAAAAATACAATGGAAAAGAAAAGTGAAACATCATTTGTTGATCTAAAGCCAACAATGTGTACGCTGGTTCTCTCGACTTTGCATCTTAACTGCCTAAATACCGACTTTGCCTTTAATCTTTATCCAATTTATAATTTTATGCTTAAGGGAAAATTTAGTATAAAAGTATGGAAGGAAACAAAATAGTATGGAAGAATGATATTGATTTTATATTTCTTGAGTCCAGAGGAGAGTGGAGGGATATTGTTAAAAGAAAAGGAGTAATATGGTTACCCACGTTAAAATTAGTCAAAGGGATGGGGAGATAAATAATCTTTTTTGGTATTGATGAACAATAATCCTATCACATATTTTTTTATATTAATGAATAATAATCCAAATGACATTTTGTACCCAAAAGGGGGTTTGCGATAATGTGACCCTCTATCCTCCTTCTTGTGCATCATGTGTGCTGAGATTTTGGCAAGGAGATTACAACAAGTATATGATGAACCAAAGCCGTGTGTTGGATTTAAAATAGCAAGATGTGACACAACCATCCCATTCTCTCCTTTGTTAATGATAATGTCATCATTTCTAAAGTAGAGAATGCAGCTTGCTCAAAATTATCAATAATCATTTATATATATATTATAATTTTTTGGAATAGAAAGTGAATTATAATAAATTTGCCTTTTAACTAATTCCAAGGGTTTCAAATAGACAAAAAAAATGAATTTAGGAAATTCTAGGGATAAGCAATTGTCGACCAATAGAAAAGTATATGGGTTGCCCTATTATGATAGGACATGTGATCCAATCCACTTTTGGAGATGTTGTTGAATCCACTAAAAACCAACTCCTGAAAAGGAATTCTGTTTTTTTCGACCAAAAAAAAGGAACTATATTTCCTAGGAGGGAAGACCTATGCTAATAAAAGCAAAATTGTCGACAAAACTAATGTATACTATGCAAAGCTTTCATGCTTCTAGATAATGTTTACATTGATTTCGAGAAACTTAACAGAATTCTCCTCTAGAATAAAGAGTCTAAGTACAAACCATTAATTAGATGAGATAAGATCTATAAACCCCGTGCATTAGGAGGCCTTGGTATTAGAAGATCCAATGACATCAAGCCCTTCAGATGAAATTCTTATGGAAAATAACATTAGAACCACATAATAGTTAGGTTCATCTAATAAATAGAAAATACTTACATGAATGTCATTTACTAAATCATCAAAAAGGGACAAAATATTCATGGAAATCGAGAAAACTTAAGGATTAAGGTAAATTTCACAAAACCACTCGCGAAATATGGGTTTGTGCACAAAACCACCCGTAAAAATTGAAATTTCAGCAAACCACCCGTAAAAATATTTCGTTTGCAAAAAACCACCCGTAAAAATTGAAATTTCAGCAAACCACCCGTAAGAATTTTCCGTTTACAAAAAACCACCCGTAAAAATATTCTGTTTGCAAAAGACCACCCAAATCAACAATTCCATTAAATTTTCCGTTAGAAATATAGAATTTCATTATTTTCACTACTAAAATACCAATTTCTACTATTCAAACACCAAACCCCAAATTCCATATTCTAAATTTGTGATTTGTGAATGTTTTCTTACTTGGATTTGAAGAACGAGATACCCGTCATCCATAATTCCATTACATCTACCGTTAGATACTAAGAAAGTTACAAAAATACTCTTATTTGATTAATACCGTAAAAATAAAAACTCAAAATTTATTTTTTGCATAAAAAAGAAGGAGAAGGACAAATGAGCTTCAATCAATCCAAATTCTCCGATATAGGGAGATGAATTAGTATTTCGTGTTTGGGCTTTGGTTGAAAGAATCGAAGGTTTTGATATCTCGTTCTTCAAATCCAAATAAGAAAACATTCACAAATCCCAAATTCAAAATCTATGGTTTGGATTTGTGTGTTTAAATGGTAAAATTGGTGTTTTAGTAGAGGAAATAATAAAATTTTGTTTTTTAACGGAAATATTGACTCGAGTGGTCTTTTGCAAACAAAACATTTTTATGGGTGGTTTTTTGCAAACGAAATATTTTTGCGAGTGGTTTTCTGAAATTTCAATTTTTACGGGTGGTTTTCTGTAAACGAAATGTTTTTACTGGTGGTTTGCTGAAATTTCAATTTTTACGGGTGGTTTTGTGCACAAACCCATATTTCACGGGTGGTTTTGTGAAATTCACCCTAAGGATGTTGACGGGCCTTCACTCAGGACAACAAATAAATTTATAAGTCAAGACCCCGCTGAGTATAGGGGAGTCACGATCGTTCCACGAGAAGCAAGGTTGTTTGTTTATCGACTCCTAATAGCAAAAATCTAACAAAAATAAGCAAAACACTCACAAGCAGCCTCGTTAACGACGTTGTCAGGGTCGTTAACGAACCACCGCAAACAAAAGACTAAAAATAACGACCTAAACAGGTTCGGTACCGAGCCTACGAACTCAGCAACGAATATCACTTGAGAGAATTCAAATAAAAACAAAGATCTAGGATAAGGGATACCACAACATAGTCATGCATATAAACTCGTAAGAAGATGAGATCATGCCTTTAAATAAATAAATTCATCAACTTTCATTGACAAATAAGTAAATTAATCTACTTTCATAAACTAATTCACTCAATTGCTTGCTTTGGATCTAAAGCTTGAAACTTTCGTATTCAAACAATATCAACCTTCAAGTCTATAACTTTCTCTCTCAATCAAGTTAACAACTCAAATCACCTTGACTTTCATCTAGGTCTAAGCACAACAAACAATCAAAAATAGATAGAAGACATTCAACACATAATCTTACTCATCAAACATGCATAACTATGCCGGGTTTAAACCCCGATCCTAGAAAAGAAAACTACTCACTACTCATGACTAAGAAACAAATAAATTCAACAAAAGAGATCATTACAAACAAAACACCACTCAAATTAATAAATATCGTCTTACAAAAATTCAGAAGAAACCCGAAAAATACAAAACACCGAACCGAATCTCGACTAACGACCCCGGTAACTCTCGTCCACCGAGCTCTCGATCTCGACTCCGATCCGTCTCTCGCCTCTCTCGGCTCTTCCTCTTCTCTCTACTTGCTTCCCTGCATCGTCCTCTCCTTCTAGGCTAATAAGAGGGCTATTTATACTAATAAGGCTAGAAAAATAAAAAGACTAGAAGATAAAAACTTTCCTAAAAAGATAGAAATAAAATCCTACAATATAGAAATAAAATCTAGAAAGATAAAAAGACCTAAAATACATAATATAATAACCCTAAAAATTCATAAAAATCACTCTACCAACACGAAAATAAATTCTCGCACAGGATCGGTGAGTCACAAAATCAAACTCTCGAAAACTCTATCTCGTAGCCTCGTTAACGAGCCTTCACAGCCTCGTTAACGAGCCTGGGCTTGGTTTCTTCAACACTTCTTCTTCAGAAACTTAGACTTCGACTTCTTTATCTTGCATTCCTCCATCCTTCATCATAGCACTCCAAATTCAGCTCCAATTAGCACCTTTTCCTTGCTAAAAACCTACAAAAATACACAAAACGGAGTAGCTTCCATACTTTTCACAAAATATGCAAAACTATCCAAAAACACACAAAACTAACCCTAAACTTATCAAAACTAGTCCTAATAAACTAAAAAAATATACTAAAAACTATACTAAAAATACGAACATCAAAATACCCCATACTTAGACTTGCTTGTCCTCAAGCAATCACTAAACAATAATCAAAACCAAACAAACAAACTCATCAAGACATAGCCATCCTCTTAAAAACAACATCAACACATAGAAAAATAACAAATGATTATTAATGTCATCACACACATATGCACCAAATAGACACAAGAAAATACAATCCAACCTCACAAGGGATAACGACGTGTTTCACTCAACTCTCAAGTGTTTGGGCTTATAAATACATCTCTCAACTCATCTTATATACAAAAACTCATAGAAATGGGAACTTATATCACCAAACTCTCCACCCAAGATTTGTCAAAACAAGCAAAAATCATCAAAAGAACTCAGGGGGCTCAATGAAAAACTTCATAGAAGTTTCCATTCGGACGGGTTGTAACGGGGCTTGGTAATAACATAAAGGTGTGGAAATATTTTGTCCATGTGGTGCTAATAATATCCGGGAATCAAAGACTCCTAAAAACTTACACATACCACAAAACTCTCAAAAGAACAATAATACCAAACTCACTCTTCATTATGCACTTAACTTTCACTCACCCAATATATCCTAGAAAGTCTCATAAAAATAAAAAAATCTCTGATATTATCTATATAAACACAAATGCACTTCAAACTTCTTCTTTCTTTTTTATTCTTTTTTTCGCTGCCTCGTTAACGAACCACTTCAGGGTCGTTAACGAGCTTCATCGTGTACTCTGCTTCTTCTTAACAACTTCCTTTTGTGCATCTTTTGCTATCAAGAGATCTTCCTTTTTACAATTTCAAAATAAAGAGACTTCTAATCTACCCTTCCCAACAATCCCTTAATTTAAACCAAACATAACTTGCACTCAACAAAATATACCTCTCCAATCTAAGTCCTAATCCCCGGATAGGGTCAAGCTTATCTCGGCTAGGGAACAATTTTGTGGAGCTAAAAATAAAAAGCTTCAGGCTCAAATTGGTTGTCAAAAAGAAGGATAATGTAAGGGTGGATATGGATTAATAGGGCTATGAAAAATAAGTTCTCTATCATCTAATTTTCACAAGCAATGAAGTATAAATCTTTTACGGATCTTAAGAAATAGATAACCATCACAATTCCAAGAGATAATATGTATATAGAGAGTAAATCACACAAGAAAAGAAGAGGGATTTTTGATGTTCTCCCTATAAGCCCAAAAATAACTCACCGGGTAGCAATTTTTGTTGGATTGCATAACTTATGCTATAAAGTATATGTGCTCAATTTCATCAAATGCTATCTCTTCTAAAAAAAGCAATTTCATAACGAGAATACGGCTATACTATCAAAGACATGTTTGCAAGGAATTATATGATCATGCTAGCAACTACTATCATAGAACCTAAGAAAGGGATGTCTATCAATTCTAAAACTCCTTTTTTTCTTATGATTTTCAAATTTTTCAATTTTTTTCAAATTTTTCATAGAACAAAGAACTACTAAAAAAACAAACAAAACACATAAGTCAAATAAGACACAAAACAAACAAGTTTTTCTACTTTCTCCCACCCCATACTTAAAATTACAATGTCCCCACTGTAAGAAAAATAAGAAGAAGGAAAGAAATAGAAAATGAAACAAAAGAAAACAAGAAAAGAGAAAACAAAAAAACTTACAAAGTCATAAAGTAGAAAACAAGGAAACTTCTTCTTCAAGCTGAATCAACGGTTTGGTGGAGGAAAGTAGTGATCAAAGTTCCCCATGAAGTCGTACATCGTCCTCCAGCGCTCCGCATCCTCTACCTCTCTCTGACGATGTCTCTCGTCCTCCATCGACATGCGAGCTGAATAGACAGTCTCCCATCTATCCATCCTCCTATGAATGTGGTCCTGCTGGAGGTGAAGCTGTTGCATCTGTGCAGAAAGATCCTTGGCCCATGGTGGCGGCATACTTGATCTTGTGTACTCGGGCTGAGGTGGTGGTGGGTAGTGAGGCTGGAAGTGATCTTGGTAAAGCACCGGGTTATATGGCATGAGTCCATAGGAATTAGGGTCGATAGGAGCTGGCGGGGGGTCGGTAGTTGTCCTCGGGGGGTCGTTAACGAATCTGGGTGCCTCGTTAGGAGCATATGTAGAAGTCTGGAAATGGTCGTTAACGAGCCTGGTAGGATCATCAACGAGGACGTTGGCGCCTAATACATCTTTGTATTTTAACTTCAAGTTAGGGTTTTTGAGAATCAACTGAAGAAAGCAACGATGCAACCTCTCGTCTCTCTCTCATGACGGAACTCCTGTGAGTCTCGCCTCTCTCTTTCGCGACGAGCCGACCACTACACCTTCAAGGAAGCCTTCTCCGATGGGGATGTCGGCGGGGTCGTTGATGATTTGTTGATGTTGCCCGGTGGCCATGGGAGGTTGAGCCCTTCAAGGAAGCCTCCTTTTCGAGTCTCGGCGGGCTTTCGGGCCGGGTTTTGGATTTGATTAATTTGGCCCGATTCGGTGTATGACGACGTCGTTTTGAGAAGCTTCTCAAGTTTTGAGAGGTGGGTTTTATTTTTTGCAGTGGCCGGGTTCAAAGGCGAGGTCCGACATTGGAACCCGACCCGTTTTAGGTGGAAGGAGTTGAGATTGTGGGAGGGAATTGTTGAGTTAATTTGCATCATTTTTTGATTTGGGAGGAATTAGTTAATTAAATTCGGATTAAGAGGCACTACTAGAAAACGCGCATATAGCGAGGAAATTATAGCCATGAATATCTGGTGTGGGTAAGTTAATTTGCGGGTAACTGCTACAACATCCTTTACAAATCTCAAATTTTCTGGCTGTTTACCCATGAAATTCACGGTTGGTGCTACATTTGGGAGAATATTGTCGTGAAATTAACACACAGCTAAGTTCGATTCTAATTTTGTGGCCATATAACCATGAAAATATGGGTTGTGGCTATAGTTGTGGCCATATTGACGCGAATATATTATGAAGCTAAATCGATTCTACAATTTATCGGAAATTTGTCGCAAAATAAACATACAGCTAAGTTCGATTCTAAGTTTGTGGCCATCTAGCCATGAAAATATGGGTTGTGGCTAAAGTTGCAGCTATATTAACGCGAATATATTACGATACTAAATTCGGTTCTAAATTTATGGAAAATTTGTCGCGAAATAATCATGCAACTAAGTTCGATTCTAAATTTGTGGCCATATAGCCATGAAAATATGAGTTATGGCTATAATTGCAGCTCCATTGACGCGAATTTATACGAAGCTAAATTCGGTTCTAAGTTTATGGGAAAATTATCACGAAAATAATCATGTAGCTAAGTTCGATTCTAAGTTTGTGGCCATATAGCCATGAAAATATGAGTTGTGGATATAATTGCAGCTATATTGACGCGAATATATTATGAAAGCTAAATTCGGTTCTAAATTTATGGGAAAATTGTCACGAAAATAATCATGCAGCTAAGTTCGATTCTAAGTTTGTGGTCATATAGCCAGGAAAATATGGTTTGCGGCTATAATTGCGGCGATATTGACGCGAATGGATTACGAAGCTAAATTTGGTTCTACATTTGTGGTCAATTTGACGCGAATGCATTGCACTTGTTAAGAATTAGGGCATATATATACACAACTACAAGGCCATGCTTTGAACCAATCTAGCCCAAATTAACCAAGATAGAAGATTAGTTTTATAATTTATCAAACTATCCAACTCCATAACCTTTCAAAAATAATGCATCCATAGCTTGTCTAAACTATATATTTAACTCCTCAAAGGATTGTCCCAAACTCAAACAATGCACATATAAAATTTGCCATAACTTGGCCTAAAAATGAACATACAAACCTTCCCATAAGAATGCATAAAATGTCCAACACAATCTTAACAAGTGCAATGGCTTCAACACAATAAGATTCCAACACAATCTCAATGTCTTCAACAAAATCCTCTAATGTCACTAAAACCAAGTAAAGGCACACAAAATACAAGTCTAAGATCACTAAAACCAACACAATTCTCTAAATGCTTTCATCTTCATCTTCCTCCTCCTCCTCTTCCTCTTCCTCTTCTTCTTCCTCTTGTTTGCTACAGCCCACTTCCTTATCATCGTCACTAGACAAGTAAAGCACCACATCTTCATCTTCTATGGTTCGAGAGTTAAAGATTTTGTCCAAAAGATAACTCATATTGGGATCCATGCCATTTTTCCTGAAATACTTGTAAGCCTTGCACTCCTACCATACAAGAGACTTGCAAGTTAAAAATGAAAACAAAACAGCATGAAACACAAGGCAAAGTAAATCTACTAAGAGTCTAAAAAATGAAAAAAAACAGCATGGAACACAAGGCAAAGTAAACCTTAAAAAATGAAAACAAATCTCCAAGACTAAAATCTCTTGTATTACTTTCGGCAAAGTAAACCCAAGATGAGAAGTAAGGTGAGAAGTAAGGTCAAATTATGACCTTGCATAGCCAAAATCCTAGATGAGAAGTAAGGCAAACCCTAGATGAGAAGTAAGACTAAAATCTCCAAAACAGCATGGAACACAAGGCAAAGTAAACCCTAGATGAGAAGTAAAGTGAAATTATGACCTTGTATTACTTTTGCTAAATATGATGAAATTTATATCAATTAATTAAATCCAAATCTAAAATCGAATCTCCAAAACTCTAACCCCAATCAACATGGTATTATTTTGCTAAATATGACTTGTATTACTTTTTCTAAATATGATGAAAGTTTGTACCAAAACTAGAAGTGTAAACTTGGTATTATTTTAGAGGGGGTAGAGTACAAGTTGGTATTAAGTAAAAAGGAGAATTTGCACTTACTTTGTATTTCACCGCCCACCACTCGTCGTGACCAGTAATTTACCAGGTACTTGAATCCCACATGATACCCCCTTCGTTTGTCAAAAAAGGCTTCATATCTTCCAAAACTTAAAATAGTGAGTATACCTTGATTGCGCAGTGATTCTCGTGGACAAACACCCAGTCTTAGCCTTGAAGCGCTGGTGGACATCAACCTAGTTAGGGGGGCTGGGATCAAATAGTGGAGGACTAAGCTCTAAAACAATTTTGAGGAAGATCATCTCTTGGTCATGCGTCCACTTGAAGTGGACCACTTCATTGGCATTGCAACAATCTGTCAAGAAAAGAAATGGAAAAATGTCTAAGTAATTGACAAAATAATGAAAGAAAAGTGTCAATTGTTTAGGGTAGAAAGCAAACAACCATGCAATGAGTATTTTAGAGTTAAATAGAAAGGTTCACTGGTATACTTGTCATCAATTGATAAAAAATTTCCAAGGCAAACTAATTTCCAAGGCAAATAGAATTAGGAAAAAAAATTCCAAGGTGCACTGGTATACTTATCTAAATCAAACTAATTTCAATTTACTTGTCATCAATTTAAAAAAAAAGTTTGACATGCAAAAAACATAGTAAGGCCATTGATAATTTGCAAGGCATAGATAGATGAGAACCACATTTTATTTACTTTGATCCCTATAAGATTTGTTCTAACACCACTTGACTCAATTAGTAGTGAAAATGATGGTCTAAATGCTTATTTTATCACTTTTAATCGTCTTTACCTCCTAATTTTCCTTTTTCTGACTCTAAATTCTTAAATTTAAACTATTTTATCTCTAATAAAAAATCATAATCTTTCATTGACCTTACAGATGTAACACCCCGGTTTTAAATACCAGAATGTCACTTGGTTGTGGACCTCACTTTGGTCCACTCAGGCTAATTTAACAACAATTTCACCATGCGGGACCTTGCAACAAAGGCACGACGAGAAATACAAGAAAAACATCCAACTATGTTTCTTTAAAAGTAACAAAGTCATGCACGTGTGCATTAACCCACTCCAACACAACTCTCATTTCTGATCTCTAGACTTTAACCAAAATTTACAAACATCTAACTTAACCAGATAACATAGACTCCTAGGACCTACAGTTCTACAAAACATTATCCGACTGCATCCTAAGACACACCACGTCGATCTGGCTCACCATCATCTTGGAGAAGATTCCTTAGCGCATTATTCATACCAGAGTGATTACCTAAAAGAAGAACAACACCCCGAAGGGTTAGCTAACAATTCCAATATGCACTGGATAGTAAATGCAACATGCAGAGGCAAAATCAATTTATTCAATTACATATAAGAGTCGTAATATAATAATTCACATATAGAACATTCACCATACAAAACAAACGCACAACGATACTTATAATTATAAAACGCACATAATAATACCTACAACCATACAATGCATACTAATAATAGCACATCATTTCACTTAAGTATCACTTCAATCACTTTTCGTCTCAATAATTGTTCAATCGCAACTCATCAATTGTCAATCGACATAATTTATTAAACAAGAAGGGCATCCTCCAGCCTTACGCGGGGTAGTGGACGGCGGCCTCCATCGTTTATCCGAACCACTCACACCCTGATCATTCACCTTCTTATCCCTGGTCAAGCCTCCTCGGGAGCAGTCGCCAAAACATTTTATTATAATTTTTAAGGGGCCCTCCTTGACATACAACTAAGTTAGGGGTGTCTCCGCCTTCCCGACGATCCCTAATCATAGCCGTATCGGTTAGGTGCCAATATTTAGAAATCCGAATAAAATACAGAGTATTATTCATCTATTATAGTTTTTCAAAATAACGGATTATTTTCAAATAGACATAATATATATATATATAGGAATGAATCCCAAAATACAGCTCTACACATCATATCTACACATCCAATACACATCAAAATTGATAACTAAGTAAGTCAAGACGACTTACCTCGAAGACGAAATCCCAAAGCCAAGAAACACCTAACTATCGTGCAACGCAGAACCCTGTCTAAGGCAGATAGCCTGTCTCTTCCCATCGTCTATGTTCACTTCCTAAGACCCACGCTCCTATATATATGACCCAATTAATAAAAATAGTCTTTTTACTCTTACAAACTCTAACCCTAAAAATGACAAAAAGCCAGCATGCATTATAACTTCTTATGTATACTTCCAAATCCTTTAAAATTTGACAAGGATATACTACATATAAGAGAACGTTTTTCTATTTCAAACCTCTTCGTAAAACTTGATCAAAATCCCTAATAATCATTATAAAACAAAACCCTAAAAACACTCTGAAATCTTTTACCAAATATAAATCCAATATCGAAAACACCCTCTGAGAACTATACATCAACCGATTTTCAAATCAAAATCAAGTGTAAATCTAGATCTGAAAAAATTAGTACAAATCAAGTAAATCACTAATTAATTAAAACTTACCGAATAACATCTAAAGTCCAAATCCGACCAAATCGATGAACCATGCGCCGAGGCTACTTCCCTCTCTCTCTCTCTCCCACCTCCTTTCTTTCTCGTTTCTTCCCTCGTAAACATGCTAGAAATGTGAAGACATCTCACATATATATAAAACGTCAAAGTCGGCATAATTTTGAATTAATCCCATTTTCCACCCTCAAATCTCCTTTACTATAAACTTTACCCTAAATAATTAGTAATTATTTTTAAATTAAAAACTTTTTAAAGCATAATTAACTTAAATTAGATATTAAATATTAAATATGTTTATTTATTCGATATTACTTATAAGCTAAGTAATCCCAACACGAAAATCGAGGAGCATAAAAATAGGATAAAAATATCATAATATTTCCGAATATTACAACATAATACTTTTAGATACTTTGCAATGCTTAATTTTCCTATGTTGTTTCCTCTTCTTCGATGAATTAGGTAAATCCATCATTCCAATTAGGTTTATTTGACGCCTTAAAGACAGAGAAACGCCGACCATGAGTGATTGATACGGAATTATCTCCTCGATTACTTGATGATGACAATTCGGTCTTGTTTTGACCCGATCTTGACAAGTAACTCTTTCCAACCTGAATTGCTCGAACTCAATTACTTGTGGCGCAAGCAATTCGACTCTCACTAAACTCAATGAAGAACGACTGAATTTGAATGGATAGTACTTCACAAACTGAATTGTCAATTGAGAGGCTCTAACGCTATCTCAATTGATTAACTAGTTAAGATCTTTAATAATCTAACTAGACAAACTAATTTGATTATACTAAACTCTCGAAATCTGAATTGTGTTTGAAGAACTTGAATGAACGATCAATGGAATGTAAAAGCACGAACACAAGTTGTTTTGGGGCCCAAAAGCAAGACTAAACCACAGGGGTTTAATCTTACTTCAAGCTGATTTTTATTGAATGAAAATGCAAACTATAAATAAGGAATACAAAGCAAAGTTCCTTGGAGAGCAAGGCATTGAATGGCCGGCCCTAGCAGGGACAAATCGGTCCATTCCCAAGATAACTTATAATAACTGAAAAGCATCTATCTAAATTCTCTTACCATAAATAAATCAAATAATAATTATCTGACTTATTTAGATAAGAAAATTATCCTAACAAACTATAAATATCATAAAGATAACATAAAACATAGGAGAGAGAATAATCAGCCCTAACAAACCCTATGGCCGAAATTCTCCAATTATTCTAGCATAAAAACGTCCATAAATAAAATAAATAAAGATAGAAATTTAAACTAAAGATAAGATTCCCGTAAGACTTGAATAGCTCTCAGTAAAACCCATTTTCGGTTCTTTGCTGTTGGATTCTGAATTTGATGTAAACTACAAAGTTGTAGAACATTTAATTATCTTTCCAACTCATACTTAACGGACTTGAGATCAATTTTCTAGCCTGAGTTATGACCAGTTTACTGAGCATTGTTTTTATTTTGACGGGCTTCTTAACTTTCCGAACTTTCATGACTTCATCCTCTTCCTTGATGGCCTTGGACGCCATTGATGAACACAATGAAAGGACAATATGAAATCCATGAAAACTTCTTGAACTTGAATGCTCGGGACCTTGGAAAAGGTCTTGGTCTAGGCCTCCTAGACACCTTCTTTTCAACCTTATTCTTCATGGTCCTTTGATCGCTATCAGATGAGTCGCAATATTTTTTTCACTGGTGGAATTTTGGTTTGAGATATGACTAAGCACCATACCAGCAGAGTCGTTCTTGAAAGTATTGAGGATTAGGATAAAAAAAATTGTAGAGAACAAAGCTAATCAAGGCAGGGGGTCGAGATTTGTGGTTCCAAATTAGGGAAAAATACACTTAGTTGTAGAACTCATGACATCAACCAATATACTCATGACATCAACCAGTATTAATCAAATTTCAAGCATCTTCATTTGCAATCAAAATAATAAGGAAGCCAATATTGCATTTTCATTTCCAATCAAGCAATCAAAATAAGAAGGGAGCCAATATTACATTTTCAAGTTTCTTACCTTTATGAAGAAAGTGGAGAAAAAGGAGGAGAGCAAGAGAGATGTGTGCCGATCTGGTGGATGGTGTCGCCGATCTGATCGATGGAGCCAGTGGAGTGGATGGATGTAGTTGCTGATTGATCCAAAGCGAGAGAGAGGTAAGAATGAGGGCGAAATGGGAGGGGGCGAACGAGAGAGTCAATCGAGAGTGGCGAATGAGAGAGTCGAACGAGAGTGGCGAATGAGAGAGTCGAACGAGAGTGGCGAATGAGAGAGTCGAACGAGAGTGGCAGATGAGAGGAGGCGAAATGAGAGGGCGAGAAGGAGATGGGAGACCAGAAACCCAAACATATGTGAGCGTTTTTTGGGTTGGGACGGAAAAAATTGATTCTCTCTTTATGGGCCGAAATGGAGCCCAAAATGTACTCTCATTCTCACCACTAGCTTGTTTCCGAAAATGAGCCCAACTCTGTTTATTTGTGGCTGTTTTTGTGGCTATTTTTCTGGCTAATTTAAACTTGCACACTCATTAAATGCTCCTCGTACCAACCTTATTCAATTCTCAACTACCATTGTTATTTGATATGTCAATATGCTCATTCCCACCACTTGTTTCCCAACATTCTCTCACAACATTCTCTCCCCATTTTTCCCGACATTCTCTCCCCCAAAAAAAAACAAACTCAAATTTTGTATCATCAATCTTGGTAGTTTGAAGATAATACTCTATACATTTTGACGATAAGAGGTGTAGATCTGATTTGGATTAGGTAAGTTAGTTGCAAAGAGGTTTTAGGGTTCCATGTTTTAGGTTTAGGGTGTTTAGTATATATTTGTGGGTTTTGCTTATTTTGGATAATCAATCTTGGTAGTTTGAAGATAATACTCTATACATTTTGACGATAAGAGGTGTAGATCTGATTTGGATCAAGTAAGTTAGTTGCAAAGAGGTTTTAGGGTTCCATGTCTTAGGTTTAGGATGTTTAGTATATATTTGTGGGTTTTGCTTATTTGTTGATGTTAACTTAAGTTTGTTTGGACAAATATGAAGAATTATTGATGGAGAATCGCGATTTAATGTATGATAGATGGCTTCCTAGTGGTGGTGGTGGTTTGAGTAGCGAATTTATTGATGGTGTTGGGAGATTTCTTAAATTTTCAAAATCTTAAAAGCATTTCATGGATGGGGAGAAGATAAAATGTCCTTGTTTGAAATGGAGGAATGGGCGATTTGATGATGTAGATAGTGTCCGCGTTCATTTGTTCAGAAAATGCTTCGTTGACAGTTATTATTGGTGGACTGCACATGGAGAGTCACCATTTGCCAATGCGCCCCCTTTGGAGGAGTTGTCTTCCACCTCAAATCCTAATGATAAGAATCTCTTTGGGATTGAGATGCATTTCTTTGATAATTTGAATCCTACCCAAAGAACGGTGTTTGATGCAGCTTGTCCAAGTTTTGTTTCACCCCCGTGGTTTGACACAAGCACTTCTTATAATGAGTCGAGTAGTAGTCAGTTACAGATGGGTGAAAACCATTACCTTGAAGAAGGAAGTTACTTAAAACAACCGACAACAACAATGTTTGGTCCTGACAATGAGGACATGTCCTTATTATCTGAGCGCTTTGCTGATTTATTGAGAGCACCAGTGATTCCATTATATGATGGTTCTCACATGTCATAGTTAGTTGCTGTCGGATCCTTTATGGAGTTGAAGACCAAATACAACATGTCACAAGCTAGATATGGTGCACTACTTCAAAAAGTCAATGAGCTTTTCCCAAGGGACAACAACTTCCTAAAAAGTTTCTATGAGCAAAAAAAGATAACTAGAGAGTTAGGCTTGCCCCAGCAAAAGACACACATGTGCCCCCAAGGTTGTATGTTGTTTTGGAAGGATGATGTTGATGCATTTGAGTGCAAATTTTGCCACAGTCCAAGGTATCAATCTTGTTTGTCCCAAAAAGAAAAGCCAATACCCAATAAAGTGTTACAATATTTGCCATTGATCCCATGGTTGCAGTGATTGTACGATATGGAGGAAACGACTTCAAAGATGCGTTGGCATGCGGAGCACCACGCAAATGAAGGATACATGATTCACCCATCTGATGTCGAGGCTTGGAAGCATTTTGATCAAACCTATCCGAATTTTTCCAAGGAGATTCGTAATGTGAGATTATTCTTGTGTTCAGATGGATTATACCCCTTTGGTAAGTTTGGCAAGACATACTGTTGGGAGCGTTTCCCGACAACAAATAAATTTGTAGTCAAGACCCCGATGTGTATAGGGAGGTCAGGATCGTCTACGGGAAGCAAGTTATGTTTGATTACTATCTAGAAAACAAGAAAACACAGAAATAAAAAAAAGCAGAGACAAAAGTGAAAACAAGGCTACGATCACTAATGTTGACTTTCGGCTCGGACAGGACAGAAACGTAGACAAAACGCAGGCTCAGTACCGAACCAGATACCTCGGTACCGAAGCTAAACAGAGTATACGAAAGTGTTTTCAAATGGAGAAAATATCTAGGATAAGGGTTTACCACGACATAATCATGCATTTAAGATAGTGTGAAGGATAAATAACATGCCTTTAAGATAAAGCTATCAACTTTTGTTGATTTAAGCAAGCAAATCAATCGATTTTCATGAATCAATTCACTCTTTACTTATTTTTTATCCATAGCTCGAAACTTTCGTTATCGAACAATATCAACATTCAAGATTACAACTTTCTCTTTCGACCAAGCAATAAACTTGAATTACTTCGACTTTCGTCTAGTATAAGCACAAAACAAGTAGATAAAAGATAAAAGGCAATCAAACATTCATCACTCATTCAATCATGCGTAACTATGTCGGGTTTTTCAACCCCGAGCCTAGAAAAGAGAACTACTCGCTCATGATTGAAGCAAAACAAGCAATTAAATTGAATGAGAACATTAAATGAAAACAAAACAAAGCTTACTTGAATTAAAAAGTCGTACTTGTCTTCAAACACAAACTTGAACTCCAAGTAATCTCAAACTAGAACTAGAAAACAAGAGAAAAGTCTATCCTTTGATCCTCTAACGTGCGTCTCTCTCTTTCTCCTCTCAGTTGCGCCCCCTCTCTAGGTTAGAATAAGGGGTATTTATACTAGATTGCCTATCTATCAAGTTTTCAAAAGATAGAACTTTCCTAACTTAAAAAGATTGTGAAATAAAAGATATAAATTCTGAAGTCGGTGCCACCTACCGACACAAGTGACCTCGGTGTCAACCTGCACAGGGTCGATAGACGTCTTGACTGAACTTTTCGACTTGGCTCTATTGCACAGCTCGGTGCCGTACCCACAGGGTCGATATCGAGGTGTTTGTTCTTGGTTCTTTGTACTTTTGCATAGCTTCTTTTGGATTTGTCGGGATCTTTTGAAAGTGTTTTCTCCTTTCCTTGTCTTCAACCATGCTCCACCATCAACCTCTCAATCTCAACTTCTTCCGAATGTTCCCTTTTTTGCTTCGAAAACCTACAAAAAAACACTAAAACGGAGTAGCTTCCATACTTTTCACAAAATATGTAAACTCATCTAAAAACACACAAAACAAACACTAAAACTCAACTAAACTAAGCTAAACAACTAAGAAAAACACTCAAAAACTATACTAAAAACATGAACATCAAAATACCCCATACTTAAGCTTGCTTGACCTCAAGCAATTACTAGACATAAACCAAAACCAATCAACATGCTCATCAAGTAATAGCCTTTATCTGAAAAGCAACTTCCGAGCATAGCAAAAATAGCAAATGACTCTTAACGTCATAACACATATATATGTAACTTATAGTCATAAGCAATCACAATCCAACCTCACCAAGGATAATGTGTTTCACTCCTCTCTCATGTGTTTGGCTTATAAATTCATCTCTCAAGTCAATCTTATATGCAAAAACTCATAGAAATTGGAACTTATATCACCAAACTCTCAACCAAAGATTTGTCAAAACAAGCAAAAATCATCAAGAGAACTTAGGCTCAATGAAAGACTTCATAGAAGTTTCCATTCGACCGGGTTGTAATGGGGCTTGGTAATAAAAAATAGGCGTGGAAAATATTTTGGTCATGTGGTGCTAATAATATCTGGAAATCAAAGACTCCTAAAATTTCACACATCCAAAACTCTCATAAGAGAACATACCAAACTCACTCAAACTTTATGCACACTCATCACTCACCCATTAAATCCTAGAAAGCCTCATAAATATAAACATAAGAATCTCTTGGTTTTAGACTTTTTGAAACATTTGCACGCTCTCCTTCTTTATTCCTTCTTTTCACTCCCTTTTTTTTTTACTTTTTCTGCATTTTTCCTCTGTATTTTCTTTCTCGGGTAAGCCTTGGTACCGACCTGAGAGGGTCGGTATCGAGCTATAACTTCGTCTTTTCTGGATTCTTTTGAGAACCTCGGTACCGAGCCCACATAGGCCAGTATTGAGCTGAAATTCCTTGCTTAAACTTCTCCTCTCTTGTGCATTTTTCTAACCAAGAGATCCTTTTACATAATTGAAACAAGAGACTTCTAATCTACCTCAACCAAACCTTTATTTTTGAACCAACAAATATCTTTTTGCACTCAACAAGATCAATTCCTCTCCAACTAAGTCCTAATCCCCGGATAGGGTCAAGCTTATATCGGCTAGGATAAATTTGTGGAGCAACAAACAAAAGGCTTCAGGCTCAAATTGGCTATAAAAAACAAGGATAAAGTAAGGGTGGATATGTATTAATAGGGCTTATGAAAAATAAGTTCTCTATCATATGATTTTCACAAGTAATGAACTTAAAAATCTTATATAGGTCTTGAGAAATAGATAACCATCACAATTCCAAGAGATAATATACATATAGAGAGCGAATCACACATGAAAAATCAAGGCCAGAAATAAAGCTCACAAGGTCAATTTTGTTGGATTGCAACTACTCATGCTAATAGTCATACATGCTCAGTTTCATCATAAGCTATTTCACCATAAAAACCATTTTATCATGAGACTCAGGCTATTCTATCAAAAACATGCTTAAAGGAAATTACATGGTCATGCAAAGTAAAGACAATCATAGAAACAAAAGATCAAGGGTACTCATCTATTCTAAAATCTTTTTTGAATTTTTTGAATTTTTTTGTGATTTTTTAATTTTATGAAAAGCAACTAAAGCAAGTAATAAGAAAAACAAACTGAAGCAGGAACATGGAAACACACAAAAGCAAACAAGTTTTCTTTTCCCTCCCTACCCCATACTTGAACATTACAGTGTCTCCACTGTAAAAATAAAGCAAAGCATAAGGAAAGATAGGGAAAAGAAAAGAAACTCACAAAACAATTGTCGAAGCAAAGGAAACATCCTTGAAAGAGAGATCCTCATTGGTTTGGTGGTGGGAAGTAGAGCTCCATGTTATACATAAACTAATCCATCGTCCTCCAACGAGAATCCGCCCTCCGTTGTCGTACATCCTCAAGTGCCATACGAGCTGAATAGACATCCTGCCAATGATTCATCTATTGGTGGAGCTGAGAATGCTGCAAATTCAGATGTTGCATCTGTGATGACAAATCTTGTGCCCACTGTGGTGGAGCATCTGAAGCAGAGTAATCGGCATGGGGCGGCTGCTGGTAATGGTGGTGCTAAACAAAGGGGGCATAAGGCACCATACCGAATGATGGGGCTCGGTAGGATGCGGAGCAGGCTCGGTATCAAAGTGGAATGCCTCGGTTCTAGCCTTAAATTACTCGGTATCGAGGCCAGAATGCTCGGTACCGAGGTTGGCAGTCTATGTAGGTGCCTCGGTACCGACTTGGTAGCCTTCGGTACCGAGCCCTTCCGTAGCGGCTGGCTCATCTTCTTCCATGGCGGCCTCCTCTCGCTCATACCTCATCTCAGATATCCGCAATGTTGGCTCATCCTGAAGCTTTTTGGCCAAGGGGAAGGGTTGAGACGTCCACACTTCATACCAATTGGGCAAGTGTAGCAACTCCAGCTTATCTCGAGTGACTTGCACAGGTTGTCCGTGAATCAGGGTGTCGACTCCCCCTCCCTCACATCTCTGAAAAATATTGGAAGCCAACCAATAGCTTGTGTTCATCTTCTGTGGACGGTGTGCACTATAGCGTGAGAGATCGACGTTGAGAGCTTTTGCCAAGAGGCTTACCAAGTTTCCACAATAAACTCCTTGTGAAGTGGCCCCGTTTTTCTCTACATACTTCAACCATTCATACCCCAAATTCATAGGAGCGGGGTCTTCAAAGAGAATGGTACGGAGGCATCCAACTTCCATCCTTGTCGGCCTAGAGAGCTCCTTTTTGGGCCAAATGGTTGTACCCAAAATTCTGAGAATGATCCGGAAAATGGGGTTGATGATATGTGCCCCCGGAAGTGCAAGTGTGGTAGGATTAACTTCTCCAGAGATGTAGCCCCAAGTATCAGTGACTTTGAAGTCATCTGGTGCTTTATACTCTCGGGAATGGTTAGGAAATTTGAGAAGTTGGTTGAATTTCGCCATAGTGAAGTCATGATATATCATCATTGCCTAGCCGAAACTTGATTCTCCCCGTAGAAGTTTTGGTTTTGAAGCTAGTGCGGAGAGTGGCTATAAACTCCGAGGTGAGAGCCGGATAGTGAGGGACGTCTTCCTTTTTGAGGAGGTGTGGCACACCGAGGATAGAGAAGGCATGCTTTACATCGTCATAAATGCCTGAGGACATTGCACTTGACCTTGAAAACCATCTTGTGAGATGAGGCTTTTCAAGGACAGAACTGTAGATTGACAGTTGATCCCTAGTCGGCAATATGACATCATCCATACTCAGTGGAGATGGAGATCTTTGGGTCCTCCTTTTCTTTCCCGCCCTTGAGTTAGCTCTACTTGAACTCGCCATTTTAGTACTTGAAAGGATCATGATCAGCTAAGGAAAAATCGGTTCATGCAAATTAAACACCATAGAAACCCCATACTCGCATTTAAAAATAGCCTCGAACGACCTCGGTACCAAGCCTTCAGGGTCGGTATCGAGGTCTCGGGGTTTCAGTTTGTGTCTGGGCAAATGACAGGTCGGTATCGAGCATGTATCAGTATTTCTCACCGAGTTTTACGACTATGAAAATAAGTATGTCAAACTTCTCTTAGGCAAACAAGCATGTCTCAAGCAAGATTCCGAATCAAAACCACAAAATTGAGCACCAACAACCCCATACCTACTCAAAACCCCTACTATTCATGCCAAAATTGCCAAAGAACACATGGTGTCAAACATGCAAATCAAGAACAAGTAACTTTATGCTTTTTATAATTGAAAAGAGTTGTAATCCAAGCAAGAAGAAACAAATTCATCAAGAGTATGCATCAACAAGAAGGCAAGGAGGCACAAATCCATGAACTAAACTCAATTCAGGACTAGATCTAGATTTAGACACAAAAATCACGCAAGAATTTACCATGAATCTTCAAGAATTGCAAGTAAAGAGTTAGGTTGAGAAATCATACCGTAAATATGAAGATTAGAATTGAAATTTCAAAAGAGAGGAGAGTAACGATGGTTGGGACTCGGTAACGAACAAAGTAAGGTTTTGCTCGATATCGATGGTAGTGTGTGAGATGATGCGTGTGGATCGATCAAGGGATTGGGGGAAGTGGTGGACTAATTTTTGTTTGAGAACGTTTGTGAGATTTCGGTAAAGTCGAAGTAAGAGAAGAAGGAAAATAAAAGGTAGGGTTTAAAAACACTTACCTGTTGCGCGTTGTCTCTGGATTTTCTGAATTTTCGCAGATCGGTACCGAGCCTCTTAGTTCGGTACCGAGCCTGCTGCGGCTTTGTATTTGCCAGCCTCGTTATCGATCTGACTTATGTGACATGTTATCCAAAAACATTCTATTCCGTAAACTTCTGCTCTTCTAAAAAAACTCAAAAGAAAGCTTAAAAAAGAACTATAAAAAGAAAGAAAAACTAAAACCGGGTTGCCTCCCGTAAGCGCTATTTTTAACGTTGTTAGCCCAACGAACTTATCTTAGCTAATCTGACGATGTGAGAGCCCAAGTGGCTCTAATTTCTTCTTCCGAGTCGGCTTGCTCATAGATCTTCTTCAACCTGTGTCCATTGACCTTGAAGATGGCTCCATTGTCATCTACTAGATCCACTACTCATGAGGGTATATGTGGTGAACCACAAATGGTCCACTCCATCTTGACCTTAGCTTCCCTGGAAACAAACGGAGTCTAGAGTTAGAGAGAAGTACCTTGTCACCAACTTCATAAGTTTTGGGCACCAATTTCTGGTCATGCCACCGCTTTGTACGCTCTTTGTAGATCTCGGCATTCTCGTATGCCTTTAGCCTCAGCTCTTCTAGTGCTTGCAAATCCATAAATCGTTTTGCTCCGGCCGCATCGAGGTCCATATTGAGCTCTTTAAGATCCCATAATGCTTTGTGCTCCATCTCGACAGGCAAATGGCAAGCCTTGCCATACACTAGGTTGTAGGGAGTGGTGCGTAGAGGTGTCTTCTACGCCGTTCTGTAAGCCCATAGAGCGTCGTCTAGCTTAGATGACCAATCCTTCCTTGAGCGGAAAACCGTCTTTTCTAGGATGCTCTTGATTTGCACGTTTGAAACTTCAACTTGGCCACTAGTTTGGGGATGATATGGTGTTTCCACCCGATGTGATACCCCATACTTAGCCAAAAGTGCTTCAAAACTCCTCTCTATGAAATGTGATCCACCATCACTAATGAGGACTCTCGGTATGCCAAACCTGGGAAAAATGTTAGTCTTAATAAACTTTGCCACAGTTTTAGCATCATTGGTCCTTGTAGCCACGACCTCCACCCACTTAGAGACATAATCAACCACAACCAGGATATACTTGTAGGGGCCCGATGAAGGGCAAGGTCCCATAAAGTCTATTCCCCACATGTCGAATAGTTCGACCTCTAGTATCCCTGTCAGCGGGTTCTCATGTCTCCAAGTGATGTTGCCAGAGCGTTGGCATTCATCACATGAAGTCACAAAATCCTGTGCGTCCCTGAAAATAGTTGGCCAATAGAGACCACTTTGAAGAATCTTCGCTATGGTTTTGAATCCTTTTGCATGGCCACCGGTGGGAAGTGTGTGACATTGACGGATCACCCTATCTCTCTCCTCTTCTAGAATACAGCGCCTAAAGAGGTGATCACTCCCTTGTTTAAACAAGTAAGGATCATCCCAATAGTACTGTTTAACATCATGGAGGAACTTCTTTTTCTTTTCTGGGGTTAGTCCCTCGGGAATTACGCCTCTTACAATGTAGTTAGCGATATCCGCAAACCAAGGGGCTTTTGACCCTCTAACAGTATAAATAGAATGAAAAGAAGTAGAAGCAAGAGATGGGGAAGGAATTGAATTAAAAGTAATGAAATTGGGTTAAGAAAACGTACCTGGCTGGGTCGGTAACGAGGGTTTTGTCGTTTTCGACCTCATACAACATGAGGTTCTCATCCGGTCTGGAGTCGTTGATTGGCACCGCATTGTTGGAGTCGGTAATATGTTCAACTAGCAACTTAGATAAGTGATCTGCCACCAAGTTTTGTGCTCCCTTTTTATCTCGGATCTCGTGATCAAATTCCTGTAATAAGAGCATCCAACGGAGTAGCCTAGGTTTGGCATCCTTTTTGGCCATTAAATATCTGACGACCTCATGATCAGTATAAACTATTACTTTTGAACAAACAAGGTATGAACGGAATTTTTCGAAAACAAATACTACGGCGAAGAATTCCTTCTCCGTCGTAGTATACTTAATTTGCGCCTCATCTAGCGTCTTACTCGCATAGTATATGGCGTGGAGATTTTTGTCCTTCCGTTGTCCTAGCACTGTGCCAACAGCATAGTCGCTGGCGTCACACATAATCTCAAAGGGCAGGGTCCCATCTGGGGACTGTATGATAGGAGCGGAAACAAGGGCCTCTCTCAACCTGTGAAAAGCTTCAAGACATTCTGGAGACAACTCAAACACTACATCTTTCATCAGTAGGTTAGTCAATGGTTTAGCTATCTTAGAAAAATCTTGGATAAAATGTCTATAGAAGCCTGCATGTCTTAAAAAACTCCTAACGTCTTTGACAGAAGAGGGTGGAGGTAGTTTTTCAATAAGCTCAATTTTAGCTTTGTCTACTTCTATCCCTCTTTTTGAGACGAGGTGTCCTAGTACAATCCCTTTTTGAACCATAAAATGACATTTTCCCAATTAAGCAGAAGGTTGGTTTCCTCACATCTTTTAAGTACACATGCAAGATTAGCAAGACAAGTATCAAAGGAAGATAGCCATCATGCACCTTTGGAAGGTAGCAGGGGCATTACAAAGCCCAAATGGCATTCTCCTATATGCAAAAGTCCCATGGGGACATGTAAAGGTTGTTTTCTCATGATCATCAAGATGAATGGGAATCTGCCAAAACCCGCTATAGCCATCTAAGTAACAGAAAGAATCATGCTGGGCTAAGCGTTCTAATACTTGATCAATAAAAGGAAGCGGAAAATGGTCTTTCCTTGTAGCACTATTGAGCTTCCTATAATCAATGCACATCCTCCAACTAGTTGTGGTCCTAGTGGGGATTAGCTCTCCCTTATCATTTTCAATAACGACCATTCCCCCTTTTTTAGGGACTACATGGACCGGACTAACCCATTGGCTGTCCCATATAGGAAATATGATCCCAACATCAAGTAGTTTAATGATTTCCTTTTTAACCACCTCTTTCATATTAGGGTTTAACCTACATTGATGCTCTATGGTGGGTTTATGATTATCCTCCATGTAAATCCGATGCATGCAAAGTGAGGGAATAGTCTATAGCTTTTCTATATGTCCTAAGCACAAAAAGAAGCTTCTCTACTTCCTCATTTTTGAGTTTAGCATTAATGATGACGGGAAAAATAGAGTAAGGACCAAGAAATTCATACCTGAGGGAGTCTAGAAGGGGCTTGAGTGTTGGGGTAGGCTCAGCCGGAATAAGAATGGGCTCTTCGGGCTCTGTCTTCAAGACTTCTTCAAGGTAATCAAATGCCAAGATCTCTTCATCCTCGGTCGAAAGGCTCGATCCCTGATATCCGCCTTTTTAGTTGTGTTTTTAGGGTGTGCTTTTTGTGTCTTTGAGTCTTTTTCTTTAATTTTGTGTTTTTTTTGAGTCGTTTGTGAAGGTTTTCATATTTCTTGAAGATATGGAGTCTACATAAGCTTTGGTGGTGTTTTTATAGGTTTTGAAGCTGTTTTGGAGCATATTTTGAAGAAAGGAGGAAAGAACTTGAAGATAGCACTCAAGAATGAAGTGAAATCCGAAGAAAAGCCCAATAAAGACATTGAAGATCAAGTTCAAGCTTGTAAAGAGGTAGAAAAAGTCGTTACAAATACATAGGAAAAAGAATCGATTCAAACGGAGGTGTAACGAACCCGCTACGGAAGTTTTACTCAAAGCTGTTTTCAATGCTGATGGAGGTCGATATCGAACCTGCCCAGGTCGATATCGAGGTGCGGAGAAGAGAAAAAATCGAGAATTCAGAAGAGAGATCTACCGACCCTGACGGGGTTGGTTCCGAGGGTCCCGTGTCGGTAGAAGACTGTAGAGTCTTCTACCGACACGGGACCCTTATATGTTATTTAGATACTTTTAAGGGATATATCTTTTATTAGATTTATCTCCTTATAGAAGGGATATATCTCTTAAAGATTTATTTCCTTATAGATAGTTTCTAGATAAATTAGGTTTTTCTCTATAAATACTCTTGTTGTAGCTTTAGTTTAGGGAGGCCACAATTAACCTAGTTTTAAGGTAGAGAGAGGAGAGAGAATTGGGAGAGAGGAGAGGACGAGTTTGGATTGCTTGGAGCACAAGCAAGAAGATTGTGGGAGATTTTCTTGTGTTCTAGGTGTGTTCTAAGACAAGTTTGAAGTTTTAATTCAAGTAAGCCTTTAGTTTTAATTGAATTATGTTTTCTTTCAATTGTTGTGCTTGTTTTTTCCAATCATGAGTGAGTAGTCTTCTTTTCTAGGGTTGGGGATAGAAACCCAACATGATTGTGCATGAATGATGATGTGAATGAATGAATTGATTGCCTTTTATCTATTTTCTACTTGTTTGTGCAAAAGCTTTGACGAAAGTTGAAGTATTTCATGTTCCTAACTTGATTGAAAGAGAAAGTTGTGAATTTGAATACGAGATAAAGTTTGAGACGAAAGTTTAGAACTTTAGATCAAAGCAAGTAGATTAAGTGAATTGATTTGTGAAAATTGATTAATTTGCTTGATTAAATCAACGAAAGTTGATAACTTTATGTTAAAGGCATGATATTTAAGATTTATGTTGTTTGAAATTGCATGATTGTGTTATGGTAAACCCCTATCCTAGAGTTTTTCCCTTATTTGAGTTAAGTTTTTATTTCCCGGTTGCCTCGATATCGACCCTGCCCAGGTCGATATCGACCTGCAATTTTTCTGCTTTCTTCTTGTTGTTTACTTAGTTTTTCTGCTGCATTCATACCTCGATACCGACCCTGACAAGGTCGATATCGACCCCTTCTAGTGCATTTATTTAGTTGTTATACTTTATTCTTTGCTTTGTTTTGCTTTCTCTGTTGCTTTTTAGTTTAGTAATCAAAAATAACCTTGCTTCCCGTGGACGATCCTGACCTCCCTATACACAGTGGGGTCTTTAATCATCCTAGAAAGAGGAACTTGGCCGGATACGAAATCACTGGTGTTCGATCTAGTGGTATTTTTGACTATAAATTTATTTATTGTCGGGAAACCCTTTCAACAATACTGATGTAGAGGGGGTCGGTACCGAGTTGTCTTCGCCTTCCAAGAGACTCGGTACCGAGGTTGATATGCTCGGTACTAAGACTGCAGTTTCTATCTCGGCCCATCTTTGTCCCGAGAATGTATCACCTGCCAAAAGCCTTCCGATTTGGTCCCCACATTCAATGAAATCGTTGTGGGTGTAGAGCATCTTAACTTCGGCTTCATTGGTCTCCTTCATTATAGGGTTGAACCGGGATTCCACTACCTCATCCCCAATTTCGAAAGTTAGGAGTCCTCTTCTAATGTCAATTATGGCCCCGACTGTGGCGAGGAATGGTCTCCCTAAAATGATAGGCACCGGATCTTCGGGCATTTCCATAACTATAAAATCATTGGGAACAAAGAATTTGCCCACTTGTACCGGAAAGTCATCAACAACTCCCGTCGGCTTGACGCATGATCCATCCGCCATGTACAACCTCATGTTAATAGGCTCTAGTGGTCCCATGTTGGCTTTGGACCAAATCGACAATGGTAGGAGAGTTGCATTGGCGCCTAAATCACATAGAGCTTTGAATCCGTGGGCGCCTATGCCGATGGTGATTGCAAACTTTCCTGGGTCACCAAGCTTCTCCGGTAGCTCTAAGGATCGGACCTCATCCGTCAGCTCTGACATCGACCTTTTCCTGCTAAGAATGTCTTTCAAGAATTTGGTGTAAGCCGGCATTTCGCTTAGGGCCTCAGCGAATGGTATAGAAATATTTAAGCCTTGAAGAATCTTAATGAAACACTTAAATGTTCCTTCTGTTGAGTCCTTAGACTTCTTAGTAGGGAAAGGGAGAAACTTCACCAATCTCGGAACCAAAGCACGCTTGAGAGGTGGTGCTACCGGATCGACAACAGGGTCAATTGGTGCTGCAGAAGGGTTAGTACCGACCCGAGTGGGGTCGGTATCGAGCCTAGGACTTAGGGAGTGGCTCGGTATCGAGGACTTACCTAGATTGGGTTCGGTAATGAGCTTTAGGTTATTGGTACCGAGGGTGTTAGGCTCGGTATCGATCCTTTTTGGCTCGTTATCGATCTTGGTCGGGGCATTTTCTTCGGTACCGAGGTCTTTTTCCTTGGCCTCAACACGATCTAGTAGTGTCTTTCCGCTCCGGAGGTGTACAGTTGCTATTTGTCCTCTCGGGTTCTCATCAGGGTGGCCCGTGAGTTACCCTTGAGGTCTTGGAATTTGTGCAGCAAGGTTGCCCAGTTGGGATTCAATACTCTTTTTCCGTGTTTCGAGACCATTTAACCGATTGTTAAGTTGGCTTGGACTCCATCAATCTTGCTATGAACTCCATCAATCTTGCTATGGATACCCTCTTGTAGGCCTTGTACCCATGAAGGTACCTCTTGATATCTTGGAGGTCAGTAAGGAGGAGCCTTCCTTTCTTGTGGTGGAAGTGCTTGGTTTTGATTCTGATTGTAACCTCCCCAACTAGGATATTGTTTGGCCTATCATAATTATTAGGCGGGTTTCTGTATTGCCCTCTCATATAATTCATCTCAATGTATGTCTCAGTGGCTCTAACCTGCTCAATGTTAGTTCAAGAAGAGGTACTATGACTTTGAGAGCCGCATTCTTGACAAGGTTGAGAGGTTTTCAGAAAACTTATCTGTTTCTTTAGGCGGTTGATTTCATCCTGTAAAAATTGATGTTTAACATCGGGATCAACTTCATCTTTATTTGGAACATAGAGCCGTTTTTGAGGCTGGGGTGGCTGCTGGGTCCCATACATGGCATCGTAATTGGTCAATTTATCCAGCAATTCCCATGCAGCATCGGGCTCCATCTCTATAAAACCGCGGGCAATATGCAAGTTGATGCGATTCTTCGTCTCAGCATTTATACCCTGAAAGAATATCTCCTGCAGGATGTATTGTGGCTGACCATGGGTGGGGCATTGCCTCAGCATCTCCTTCAATCGCTCCCACGTCTCCACGAATGTCTCGTTAGGCAGCTGATGGTAAGAAGTAATTCGCTTCCTTAACTCCGTAGTCTTGGCAGGAGGGAAGAATTTGGTCATGAACAAGTCATGCAAAGTTCTCCACGTCCTTACTGATCTAGGAGGTAAGCTCTCTAGCCAGCTCAGGGCCTTACCTGCAAGAGACCATTTAAAAGTTTTAAGTTGGACATATTCAAGAGAAACACCATCAACAACAATGGTGTCAAATAAATCAATAAAATTACGAATATGCTCCATAGGGCACTCAGTTGGTTTTCCCTCAAACCGAGCCCTCTTAATTAAAGATATAAACTGAGATTTAATCTCAAAAGCCCTTTCTATCTCAGGAAGCACTATAGCTGATTCTGGCACCCTCAATTCCGGATGCATATATTGTTTGGCATTCATGGGGATAGCGTTTAGTTGCTCTTGTAAACGATTGGTGTTTAATCGTTCACGTTCAGCGACAGCTCGTTCATGCCTGTCACGCGGGTGACCCATATTCGATCCCCGACAACGATGCCAATTTGTTGGGAGGGTTTCCCGACAACAAATAAATTTGTAGTCAAGACCCCGCTGCGTATAGGGAGGTCAGGATCGTCCACGGGAAGCAAGTTATGTTTGATTACTATCTAGAAAACAAGAAAACACAAAACAAGCAGAGACAAAAGTGAAAACGAGGCTATGATCACTTCGGTACCGACCTTGTCAGGGTCGGTATGAATGCTGACTTTCAGCTCGGACATGACAGAAACGTAGACAAAACGCAGGCTCGGTACCGAACCAGATACCTCGGTACCGAAGCTAAACAGAGTATACGAAAGTCTTTTCAAATGGAGAAACGATCTAGGATAAGGGTTTACCACGACATAATCATGCATTTAAGATAGTGTGAAGGATAAATAACATGCCTTTAAGATAAAGCTATCAACTTTCGTTGATTTAAGCACGCAAATCAATCGATTTTCATGAATCAATTCACTCTCTACTTATTTTTGATCCAAAGCTTGAAACTTTCGTTATCAAACAATATCAACATTCAAGATTACAACTTTCTCTTTCGATCAAGCAATAAACTCGAATTACTTCAACTTTCGTCTAGTATAAGCACAAAACAAGTAGATAACAGATAGAAGGCAATCAAACATTCATCACTCATTCAATCATGCATAACTATACCGAGTTTTTCAACCCCGAGCCTAGAAAAGAGAACTACTCGCTCATGATTGAAGCGAAACAAGCAATTAAAGTGAATGAGAACATTGAATGAAAACAAAACAATGCTTACTTGAATTAAAAAGTTGAACTTGTCTTCATTTCAAACTTGAACTCCAAGTAATCTCAAACTAGAACTAGAAAACAAGAGAAAAGTCTATCCTTTGACCCTCTAACGTGTGTCTCTCTCTTTCTCCTCTTAATTGCGCCCCCTCTCTAGGTTAGAACAAGGGGTATTATACTAGAGAGCCTATCTATCAAGTTTCCAAAAGATAGAACTTTCCTAACTTAAAAAGATTGAGAAATAAAAGATATAAATTCTGAAGTCGGTGCCGCCTACCGACACAGGTGACCTCGGTGTCGACCTGCACACGATCGGTAGACGTCTTGACTAAACTTTTCGACTTGGCTCTATTGCACAGCTCGGTACCGAACCCACATTGTCGGTATCGAGGTCTTTGTTCTTGGTTCTTTGTACTTTTGCATAGCTTCTTTTGGATTTTTCGGGATCTTTTTGAAGCGTTTTCTCCTTTCCTTGTCTTCAACCATGCTCCACCATCAACCTCTTGATCTCAACTTCTTCGGAATGTTCCCTTTTTGCTTCGAAAAGCTACAAAAAAAACACTAAAACGGAGTAGCTTCCATACTTTTCACAAAATATGTAAACTCATCCAAAAACACACAAAACAAACACTAAAACTCAACTAAACTAAGCTAAACAACTAAGAAAAACACTCAAAAACTATACTAAGAACATGAACATCACATTCTCAACATGGCCAGTGATTGTCACCCCTTACAACCTACCCCCAGATATGTGCATGAAGGCTCCTTATTTGTTCTTAAGCACTATTGTTCCAGGTCCAAAAAATCCGAAGAAGTTAATAGATATTTGTATGCAACCGTTGATTGATGAGTTATTATTATTATGGAAAACGGGTGTGCCAACATTTGATGTCTCTACAGGGAAGCACATTGGGATGCGTGTTGCACTTTTGTGGACAATGAATGACTTCCCAACATATGGGATGTTATCTGGGTGGAGTACTGCTGATATTTATTCTTGTCCTCATTGCATGGAGAACACAAAAGCCTTTCGATTACCACATGGACGAAAGGCTTCATGGTTTGACTGTCATAGGTGCAGATTGGAACTAGATCACCCATTCAGTTTCAACAGGAGAAACTTATACAAAGGGCGAAAGGAGGACGAGCCTCCTATTCCATATTTGTCTAGTGAAGAGGTGTGGGAACCTATTCACTATTTGCCGACCGCCATGGAGAGTCCACTTCAATATCTTGATGTTTATGGTGAAACTCATAAGTTCACGAAGAAAAGCATATTTTGGCTGCTTCCTTATTAGAAGCATAATTTGCTCTGCCACAACCTTGATGTCATGCATATTGAGAAAAATGTGTTTGACAATGTGATTAACACTATATTGGATGCTAAGGTAAGACAAAGGACAACCTGAGCTCAAGGAAGGACCTACGCTTATATTGTCATCGCCTAGAGCTTCAAGTGGAGGATGACCACAAGGGCCCAAAACCAAACGCAGTATATGCATTAGATAGAGAGAGAAAGACAACGTTGCTTACTTGGTTACAGAGCTTGAGATTTTCGGATGGTTATGCCTCTAATATTGGTCGATGTGTGCAATTGGAAGAGGTTAGACTACAAGGAATGAAGATCATGATTTCCATGTGTTCATGCAAGGACTTCTACGAACTGCTTTGAAAGAACTTCTTCCCGTGGGTGTGTGGGGGCCATGGACGGAGCTAAGCTTGTTTTTCCAATCATTATGTTCATCTACACTTGACTTACAAATGATTGAGGATCTAGAACGGGCTGCACCTCTTTTATTATGCCAATTGAAAAGGATATTTCCACCATCGTTCTTTGATTGCATGGAGCAACTCATTGTTCATTTACCATACGAGGCAAAGTTAGGAGGTCTTGTACAGAACGGATGGATGTATCCAGTTGAAAGATTATTATTCACGTTGAAAGGGAACATGATGAACCCACAAAAGGTGGAGGTGCCCATAGTGGAATCATATTTGTTTGAGGAGATAAGAAGTTTCGCTCAACATTATCCTCAACATCAAGACTCCTATAAGAGAAAGAAAACCACCGCGAATGAGGTGAGTGTGCATCCTCAAATTTCAATTTTCAACCATCCGGGTCGTGCAAGTGGAAATGCAAGGCTATTTGGATGTCCGATGAGTCAGACTTTCATGCAGCAAATACTTACATCCTACTTAATTATAGAGAGGTCGACTCCTGTGTTTTGTAGGTTTTGATTGCAAATGCCCTACACCCCCCCCCCCCACTTGAGAATCATGATTTGATAAATAGTTTAGCTTGGTGGCCTTCCCAAAAGTTGTTGTCCTGGCCATCATATTGCATCAATGGTTATAAATTTGAAGCGTTGCAACGCGGAGAATGAAAGTTAACCATGAATAGTGGTGTGTGTGTGCAAGCTTCTAATGGTGATACACAATCAAATTTCTTTGGGTTTGATAGAACAGATTTTGGAGTTTGAGTTCACTGGGATGTCGTGGAAGAAGATTGTCAATCATGTTCAAATGTCTGTGGTTTGACCCTAGCCCTAATGGGACAAAAGTCCATCCAGATTACCATTTCCAAGAGGTTAATGTGAAGAGACGTTACAACAACCATGATCTTTTCGTCTTTGCTCAATAATGCATCCAAGTTTACTATCTTGACTACCCTGGCGCACCCCGAAGTGGTGCAAATTGAAGATATGTGTGTAAGACAAAGCCAAGAGTCAATGTTGAGCAATGATGGGCAGAGAGTAATGTTGAACAACCAACCATTTTTGAACCATTACAACCGAATGACTTTGAGATTGATGACTTCGTAGGGTCGACAATTCAATCTTTATATACAAATCTTAATGATCCAGTTTCTTTGCATGAGGAAGCATACGATGTCGAAAGTGGCGATGATAACTTCGATATTGAAAACGACAACGAAGAAGATGATTTTTCATCATATTCAAGTTCCGAAAAATATGATTGGTAAATCCTTTTCCCTCATTCTATCATCTATGTAATTATTTGCTCATTTTACCATCAAATTTTTTGTTTAAGAGGGAAGTATTGAGGTAGGAGGAAAAAATTGATGTAGGATGGAATTATTCATTTAGGAGGGAAATTTTTGTTTGAGAGTGAAATTTTAATTTTGGTTTATGAATGGGAGGGAATTTTAATTTTGGGCTAAGAGTATGATTTTTGCGCTCGATCTAATGTAGGCCTGTTAGTGGAATTCATTCCATCTCAAACTCTAACACGCGCATGATTCATTCCATCATTCACGGCGTTGTCTCACACTTGTTTGCTTTCAGAGGTTGCTTCCTTTAGGGTTTCGTTCTCACTCGCGGCGTTGTCTCCCTGGCAATTCTGTTCGATCTCGCCGCGTTGGTAAATCTCTCTCCCTCTTGACCTTGCTCTTGCTCCTTTCGTTCTCACTCGAGGTTGCTTCCTTTCCTTTAGGGTTTTGTTATATCCTCTTTGGTGTTCTTTCAAAGCAAGCTCATTGTAGCCCTTTGGACCAAGGCATCCGGCGATTGGTAAATCACTTTCCCTCTCTCCCTTGCTATCGCTCCTTTCCTTTGAGTTTGATACAATGGATGTTCGATTTTGGGATCTGAATACCATCTTTGGTGTTCTTTCAGAGCAAGCTCGCGTTTGGAACTAGGCAGTCGCTGATTGGAAATTCTCTCTCCCTCTCTCCCTTGCTCTCGCTCAATCATCTCTCCTTCTGGGTCCATTTTTCTTTCTTTAACTCTTTTTAATTGATCTTTGTTTTCTCTCTTCATGGGTCCTTAATGTTGGCGGTTTCATGGGTCCTTAATGCTAGCGGTTTCTTCCTGGACAACCTACCCTATCTCCTTCTATTCATTCAGTAAAGGTACAAGTCCCTAATCTCTCCATCTTTCTTCTATTTTCTCATTTGGATGAATTGTATGCTCATTTGCCCCAAATCCTGTTCTAGACTCACTTTAACTGTGTGTGCACCTATCTTTGCATGAATTGCATGCTCAATTGCATGCCCATTTCTTCTTGGACAAACATGCATTCATGTTTCATTTGTGTGTGCACTTATCTTTGCATGAATTGCATGCTCCTTTCTTCCTAGACAAACATGCATTCAATTGCATGATCAATTGTATGTCCTAAGTATACTTGAGTTCTATTAATTTGTGATATTTTAATTCTAGACTCACTTTAGGTATTCATCAATTGCATGCTCTTTTCTTCCTAGACAAACATGCATTCAATTGCATGCCCTAAATACACTTGAGTTCTATTTATGTTTCCTTGTATTGCTCTGATTTAGGTCATCATGCGTAAACTTCGAAGCACATCTCGTGGACGTGTTGGGGTTACTAGTTGCAACTTTGCACGTGGTCCACCTCTTTCTTCTCCAGCTCAGGGTGCTTTAAGCCCTAGAAGACCTCCTCTGAAACAATCCCTCGAGCTCCCTATTTGTAGTAGCCCCAGGCTTAAAAAATCAACAACATTTGCAACCCCTCCATAACGAGTTGTTGCACATTTAAAGGCTCCTTCAAAAACTTCCCCACCAACTCCTTCAAAAACTTCCCCACCAGCTCCTCCAAAAACTACCCCTCCTGTCCGACGAGCACTCAACCCTTCAAGGGCTCCTTTAAATGCTCATTCAAGAACTCCTAGCCTGATTCTCAGACCTCGTAGAAAGAAAGTTGTTCCACCAGCCCTACTACCAGTTGAGGAAGAAAATTATGACCAACATATTGAGGATGATTTCAATGTGGATAATGAGCTTGGGGTTCGTATGGAAGTTGAGGAAGAACTTGAGGAACAAGTTGAGGAAGACGCTGAGGAAGAGGATGAGGAAGATGTTGAGGAAGAAGAGGAGGTAAGTGAAGGAGAACAAGATGTAGGAGACAAAGAACAAGGAGAGCAATTATGAAGAAGGAGATAAAGAACAAGGAGATGAAGTTGAAGAAGTGGAACAAGGCATACAACGGAAGCTTATATGGATTTCGGGGGAAGGTAGTCGGTCAGTGCTAAAACAACTCTCTATTAATCCTAAGTTTCATTTTATAGATTACTAATAATTGTATGCAATTCTTTGTAGCGACTATGAACCAAAAAAGTTAGCATTTGCAAAGGCTAAGGAAATCGTCCATGGCCATTATGGAGGTCCTTGGACCAGTATATCGAGAGTGCCAAAACATGTGCACACCATGTGGTTTCAAGAGTTTCAGGTTATTTTCTACTTCTTAAAATGCAAAATCGTTGTGTGATATCGTTGGATGATTTGTTTATCTGATTTGAGCTAATTGGTTGTGTGATATGTATTATAGTCTTGGATGAAATTGATATCTTTGGTACATGATAGCATGATTCTGTTGTGATCTAATTCTAGTAAGGAAAATATGATTGAGATTTTGGTAATCTTTTGTTTGAAGTTAGAAATTAATCTTTTGTTTGATATCTTTAGTACATGATAGCATAATTATATTGTGATCTAATCATAGTAAGGAAATAATGATAGCATGATTCTGTTGTAATCTAATTCTAGTAAGGAAATAAATGATTGAGATCTTCTTGGTAATCTTTTGTTTGAAGTTAGAAATTAATTAGGAAAGCAATTGAATTTTAGCTATAATTTTCATGTAACAACTAGGTTAATGTAATTTTTAAAATACTTAGGTTAATTCTTGCTAGAAGCTTGTTTTTTTTTATAATTTTGTTTTTGCAAAGTAATAATGTGTGGCATATGCAAACTAATCCTTCTATTGCTGAAATTCTGCCTTGACATGTGCAAACTAATATTAATTGTTGAAATTCTACGTTGGTTTAAATGATTTGATTTGTGCAAAGTAATAATGTGTGGCATGTGCAAACTAATATTATTTGGCATGTGTAAATGATTTGGTTTAAATGATTTGACATGTGCAAACTAATCAGTCTATGTGCAAACTAATAACTCTATTATTGAAATTCTACCTTTCTTTCTCTTTAAAAATGAAAGAATAATAAGTTTTAGTTTAAATCAGCCTATTGATGTAACATGCCTTCTATTTCTTTAAATTAATGAAACAAAGGCTGTCTTATTTCTTGTTTCTCAATGTAGAGGTATTTCTGTTGGAGGGAGACGGATGAGCTGGTGACGAATGCCTTTCTACACCAAATTGGAAAGCACCTTAGCAATGTCTTCAAGAATGCGCGTGCTAAAAATGTACCACCAACCTGGTTAGCGAGCAGGCACTTGACAAGGATGAAGACCTTATGGAGAACTAATCCCAACTTGGTGTGCCAAGCTAAGGTGATTAAGGATAACAGGAGTTTAAAGAAATCACTCGAGTTTGGACCATACCCAAGGGGTTCTCGCAAGTTCACAAAGTGGATGGAAATGATGGTAATTGCAATCAGTTTTCACATATTACTTCTCTTTTCTTTTGATGTTGAACTCAATTTTAGTCTTTGTTTTTCAAGGGTGGTGAGTCTGGTACCATGCCTATGATTTATGTGGTTGTAAAGAAGTTGTGATCAACCAAAGATGGAACCATTGGTGAACGACTAACTGCTATCATTGTAAGTATTAGGCTGAATATTACTTATCATTTACAAACTGATTGGGTTGAAATCTATTCTCAAAATATGGATTTTATGGTTGCTTTATGGTTGCCTTTTATAATGGCCCATTTACACATCTGATTGGGTTGAAATTTATTGTCAAAATATGGCTTTTATGGTTGCTTTATGGTTGCCTTTTATGATGGGATGTACTGTTGACTTACTTTTCTAGTCCTCTCTAGTTGAGTCTTAGACTGAGATTTTTATGCTAAGATTTTGATGCTATTATGAAATTTTTGTGTTGTTTGGATTATGGAAGAAGTCATGTTAGTATATTTTGAAGCTAATGCTCCTTTAGTTAGCAAGTAATGATTGAATGAGGCTTAGAAGATGTGTGAATGATACGCAAGTCATGTTTAGTATTATTTGGCATGTGTAGTGCTCCTTTAGTTAGCAAATCATGTTTAGTATATTTTGAAGATGGAAATATTACAAGAATGATGGAAATACTACAAGTCATGTTTAGTATTATTTGGCATGTGTAATGCTCCTTTAGTTAGCAAGTCATGTTTATGAATGCAATTTTCTATAAGTTATGTGCTATGTGTTCATGCTATATGTGATCTATCTTGTGCCAAAGATAGAGATGTTTGTGAATCCAGTCTGCTATTATCTTGTGTCAACGATATATGTTTGTGAATCTTTTAACCATAAACTTTTTGTGAATGAAATCTGTTTGTAAATGCAATGTGCTCTATCTTGCATACTTGTTTATTTTACATTTGTTTTTACAACTTGTTCTTATAGTCATATATTGCTTTCATTTCTTCATTTTAATGCATTTTCATTCTATTCAAGGCTGGTTGCTGAGGAACAACTGAACAATGCATCGCGTCAACCATTGTCAAACACAAAGATGATAGAGTTGCTGATCAAAGCTGCTAAGGGGCATAAAGATCGGAAGATATTCACATTTGTTGAGCACGGGATAGCCCTCCTTCGCAGCGGCAAGGTTGATGCATGCTTTTCTTCTCCTTCCTCCAGCATTTTTCACCCACAACCATCTACCGAGCCTCTCAAGGACGAGATGAAGGAAATGCGGGACCAAATGAAGGCTCTTCAAGCTTGGAATCAATAAATTCAAAGCCAAAACAACGATTTGAAAAGCATGCTTTAAACGTTGATGGAACACATTGCTAGCAATTAGCTCTCTCTCTCTCTCTCTCCATGATAATTTAAGGTCTTTACTTGTGGTGGTCATGCATTTTGGGAAACTTGTTGGATGTTGGTGATGCCATTGTGGATATTTGGATTTGATGTAAGGGTTTGAATTGTTGGATTGCTGGTAGTTTTTGTTTTCAGCACAGTTTGGTACTTAAAAATAGGTTGATGTAGCTAAAATGGTACAGGTTTAGCTAGATGGTACGTAGGTGCAGGTTTTGCTTTGAAAACTTGTGTATTTGGCCATATGCCACATGGTTTGATGATCAAACCATTTTTGTATAATGTGATGCATATGGTACATATATTTAATATTGCATTCAATTCCATGGTGCAGGTTAATATTGCAATTAAATAGGTGGATTATACTGATTTTTATAACCACATAATTTGACACAAAATGCTTTCGAGGCTAAGTTTGAGACAAAATGGCCACAACTTTGGCTATTAAATCCAATCAATCAATTCGTAGCCAATTTTCATGCTAAATGGCCACGACATTGGCCATTAAATGTATTCTGACAATTTGTAGCCAAATTTCATGCTAAAGGCCACAACTTTATCCACCAAATCTATTCGAGGCAAGTTTTGATACTAAATAGCCATGACATGTGGTTGATGAACACGACTTATTTCTCCCGAATTTAGCCAGAAAAATACTTCGACACCAACTTTCTGGTAAAATAAACTCAAACTTAGCCACGAAGTGTCTCTAGCTATACCATGCATTTAGCAGAACATGATTTTCTTATCCAATATTGTGGTTAAATAGGAACGACTCAAAAGTTTGTGGCTAGTTTTCACGCTATGTTATACCCGCGAGCGTTTTAACCACAAACTCTTCGCCCTGGGAACACTGGTGGCTATCTTTGTGGCGAAGCCTTTTTCCTGGCTAACTTTGTGGCTTATCGTGTTGCCAATAATCTTGGTTATAGACGCGTTTTCCAATAGTGAAGAGGGGGATTTAATTAATTAAGTGGAAAGGGGAAATGAGGAAAACATTGGGTAAATTAACCAGGGGAGGCAAAACCGGTCCAAGACCAGACCGGGACCGGGTCGGTTTTTTCTGGTCCGGTCCTTGGTCCAAGAATTTTAGAAATCTATTCCCGGTCCGATCTAGTCAGGTATGGTCTTGGACCGGTGTCCAGCCCTATTTGGACATGTGATTAATCAAGTAGCTTTTCAAGACACGCTCAATGTGCCTATGCCTGACACACATCAAGGAGCTTTTGAGAATGCTCAACACGCCCATGCACAATGCGCCCTTGCACGATACTTTAAAAGATGCTTAGGTTGAATTCCTCTTGGCTCCATCACTTGGGCATGTGCAAAGCATCTCCAGGCTAAACTTCTGTAATAACTCATAACCACTTCTTTAGACCATCAATATCAAGTCCGCGCATTCAAGAGTCTTTATCAAATTGATGGCCTAAGTCCGCAACCTCAAATGCTTACTATTGGCATCTTGAATTCTAATGAAGGGGTGAAGTTTAAATCATATTCAAATTCAAATTACATGCAACCGATGAATGAAGAAGACACGTTGAAGTTCCACCCCATCTAACAATCAATGTACATGCCTCATTTTTCTACCACATCATTTAATGTATTCAGGTGGCCAGTATAGGGGACAAGATGCGAGAATCAAGACTGCACTGGTTTGAACATGTTCAGAGGCGGGGTCCCGAGGAGCCCGTTCATAGGTGTGAGAACCTTGTCTTTTGATACGTATGTATAGGGAGGGGACGGTTGAAGAAATGTTGAAAAATAGTAGATAGGATATCAGCTAGTTGAGGATTTTGACAAATCTAGTAGTATGCAAGGATAGTAAGTGGGAGAAGATCTGAGTGGTGTATAGCTAGTCACCTTAATAGACCGTTTCACGTGGGTCTAGTGGCTTTAACGTGATGTTTTGGTTTTTGCTGCGTTGCATTGGTTTTTACTACTTTATGGTTGTGCTCTATTTTTTGTTCTGTGTCCCTTTGGGTCTTTTGGACCTCTGTTCTGTGCCCCCATCTTGACCCCCTAGATTTCCCAAAAGGAAAACTGCACTGGGTCAATGTTGTTGTTGTCGTCGTCATCTTTTTATAGGCACGCAACTAGGGAGATTGTCTTTGAAATTTATAATTCACTCTCCAAAGATGAATTTCTATGTCTGTATGGGTTTTTGATGGTGTATATGCAATAATAGAAACAAAATGCTATTCTTCGCTTGTAACACCCCCTTCCTACTCTGGAGGTATTACCGCCAGTAACCTCGATTAAGACTAAACCGAAGCTACCCAAGACTTTAAACTGACTGAACAAACTAAAACAAACATTACAGCGGAATAAATACAATTGGTCTTATACAAATCTTAACCCAAAAAGAATAAATAAATAGAACCACCTTCTAGTTGAAATAAAATCTTCATCCAGTCTTCCTTAAGCTTTTATTTCTGAAACTCAGCTTCACTCTGAAGTAGTTCAACCATAATCTTCACTCAAGTATAACCATTGAAAACCTTTCTTCAACTTCTGGAGCTTCAAACATCTGAATCCGCCTCTTGAATCAACTTCTAAGAAGAACCTGATGTATCGTATACAACGGTGGACACCAGCCGACCATATAAAAGAGAAGAAGATGGACGGGTTAGTCTAATGATAGACTAGCAAGCGGAGAAACTAACTTGGTTCTTATGGTTCTAACTAAACATATTGGCATTCAAAATCCGAATAGACTCGGATTATGATCCAACAGTTAGCAGTCTTATAGAGAAAAGAGGGAGACTTGCATAATCCATGAGAGAGAACACCACCGCTTGTGGTTTCTTTAAGAAGCATAAACAATTGTTGGGAACTCATATTAATCACATCACATTTTAAAAAGCCTCCGTCGACTAATCAGATTGACTTAATCAAAGTTTGATTAAGAATCATCATAACCGGGTGTAAGAATGGCTTTCCGACTGGACGAACCATTCAAGTATATTAATGTGCCTAACGCACTTATCTTATATTACTTTCAAAACTTTTCACAACAAGTTGGTGGCTTTTAATCGGCCCGAACTACTGCCGATGGAACACAATGCTACCGAGGTCAGAGGGCTTATTTCATCCTTGAACAACCCGAATAGCACGAGTCCCGATGTTGTAGAGATTAGAGGGCCTGTTTCATCCATAATCATCTCAACACCAAGATCGCAAGACTTAAGCTATCCTTGATCTTTCATTTTGCATATGGTGAGGTAGAGATCCCAGAGGCCTATTACCAGGTCGTGTACACTACACCGTACCGAACCTGCACTTAGCTAGAGTGCCTATCAACCCTCTCACACGGGAGCAGGGGATCAGAGTCATGACTCGCCATTAGGATTAGGCCCCTCCTAATGTAGTATTGTTTTAAAGAGAGGGTATAGAACCACTCCCTGAACTATTTTAATCACAACAAAGTCTCAGTGTGAGACAACATACAAGGTCACCCATAACGGACCTAAATCCAGTTCTACCGCAAAACTGAATAAACAACATGGTCATTATTTCTAACAAACATAACAACCTATCATATTTTTATTAATCATACAAGTTGTTCCCAACGCAAATATTAAATGGGATCCAATTCCTCATTTAATAACAATAACGCAAGAGAGAATCGTCCACTTGCCTTATAAGGCGTGCTCGACGTCCTTGGCAATTCCAACAGTAATCTGTATCATCCCTCTGACAATATAACAAAAGGATTTCTCAGCAACGAGCTCACATAAACAATTCTTAGTTGTATTCTCAACTCCTACAACTTCCTAATCGATAAACGATTTAATTTCCGAATATCGATATATAATAAATACTTAGTTATCATGCTTCAAGGAGCCATCTTGGTGGAATTATAACTAATTATCCGCTTCAGTTTTGAAACAATTTTCTAAATAAAAATTGTTCATCAACAACAGTTCTTAAAGATTACCAAATCTCGGATCAAACGGATTAACAACGAATCCTGAGTAATTATCCGAAGTCCTTTACCTGCCAATCGGTATCCAAAACTTGTCTTCTCTATAACGGAAGATCCGGACGTCCGTTTCACGAGAGGTTCGAACCTGTGGAACCGTATAAACGTCAATATTATAAAAACAATAAATTTAATTAGCAAAGCGGAGTCAAAAGACCCTTACGGTGGCTCCGTAATCAACCCGCTAATTAATTTCGATCGTATATACCTTCACTCGAGCACATGGCTCCTTTGGCTCGATCATGGCTCGATCCCCGAGCCCGAGGGTGGCTGGGCATTGCCCGACAACAACTCTTGCTATGGGTGGTGGTCGGATAGCCTAACGGTCACCGGTGACGTCGCTTGGCGAGCATGAAGACAGCTGGCGGTGAAGGAATTCTTTCTCCCGATTACCTCGTCGTTCCGCCTTGAATCTCTCGTTGGTTCCTCCTAGCAGCAGCAACAAGGCAAGAAGAAGTAGTGGAAGGTGGAGGTGAGGAGGTGGACGGAGAAGGTGAGCGTCGCCGGTGTGATTCGTTCGCCTGAGCCGGTCGTTTGTTCCGTCCTTTCCCTCGCTCTCGGTCTCACTTTGACGAGGCAAGAAGATATGTATGTGGAGGATAAGCACGAGCCCCCCCTTTCTATCTCTCAATTCCTTCCATACTAAGCAAAAAAGATATGCTTATAAAATTCAAACTCGTCTCGGAACGGGACTCGCGTTAAGGCGGTAAAATTATGTACCTCGGGTGGAAAAACTTACTACACGAAAAACGTCCCGTAATTTATGTGGACCAATAAAATCAATTTTCCATGATTTTATCATGCTACCTTCAATTTTTAAGGCTTCCGTTTCGTATTTTAAATCCTTTCCGGTACATATTTAAAAAGACGGCTTATCCAATAAATATTCTTTTTCCACCAAAAAATCCTAGAATTCACACCGATCCATAAAATCATTTCTTTGTGATTTTAGGATATCACCAATAATTTTCTAGGATTTAATCTCCAATAAAAATATCGGATTAAGCGTTAAAACGGACCAAAAAGGTTAAAAGGATATCCGAGAAAAATTCAAAAATATCCTCAAAAACCGCAGTTATTACATTAGTACCCCCTTAAAAATGGTTTCGTCCTCGAAACCAAGGAGAACTCAGATCACAAGGAAGGATAGCATAAGCACACAAAACCACTACAAACCTATACAGAAGTTTGTAGTACCCCCTTAAAAAAAACATACTCTTACTTCTGCACCAAGCACAATCAACCATTGCTTAGTTACCAAACTTCTTCTTTACAACGTTCATTAACTTTGGAGAATGACTCAGCATTTCCCGTCTAGTTTCTCAAGTCTTTTCTTTAACTCCATTTATAGGCCAAGGTAACCAAACTGGCATTTTCTCTTATTCATGGATAGAATGCACTAAAGGTGGCAATGCCAACCGATAAACAAACTTATCAGTTATTTTCAGTATCTCAAAAGATCCAATCATAGCGAGCATTTACGTTGTCTTGCATTCCCCAGCGGAATATGCCTTTCAAGGTGGATACCAGAACAAAAACATTGTTCTTTACAATGAACTTAACATGCTCTCGCTTTAGCACAAAACACAACTGTTGTCGCTTTTGAGCAGTTAGCACTGTTGAACGTTAGTGAAATATTAGTTGTTGTTCTCTTGGCCAAGTCTGGCCCATGAAGAACCTTATTAGCATTGTCATTCCAACAAATTGACAACCAACACTTCCAGCCTTACAAAGCCTTAAAAGAGTCATTTTCTTTATCGTGAAATCAAAATTCATGTATGTGAATTCACTCAACCTCAAACTACCATTCCAACTCGTGTGGAATCTAGAATACATGTCCTCGGGGGTTTGAATTTATTTCCTTGCATCGTTCATCAGTTTGATGAGGAAAACCAGCACTAAGATTTAGTTCACTCCATAAAGCTTGATGTCACTTCTTTTAAAACTTTGACATGAACCATCCATCTCAATCAGAGATAATAAATCTTCGGAGTTTTATGAAGATAAAATACTTCATGCACGAACAACTCAGCTAACTTCTATACTCTTTAAGTAATCTTAAATGCATTAAAAAGAACACTCTAGATGAGTTTCTTAACAATCTTCATATGCATCCTTCTTTCATTAAGTCTTGAACGACTAATGACAAGAATCCATTGTAACATCTCCCCACTTTCATTCTGAAATAGGAAGAGACTATAACATTTCATCTAGTCTTCTATGCTCAATCAGAACTTCCAAACAAACTCAACATATCAAAACGAACTCTGTGACATTTCGCTTCATGTCAGTCCATCAAAAACTTTATCTTAAATCCTTATACATTTACTTGTTCCAGGATAAACTAACTAAGCAAATAACTATGCTTCCTTTGAAATAAGCTTTCAAAGCTCATCAACAACAGATACACATGAACAGTTTCAAGACCAAGCAATCCATAATCTTGAATAACAAATCCTGGTGTCTTACCTTCTTGATCTTCTCCATTGATCTTAAACAACATTACTTTCCCATACTACTTTTCCTTGATCTACTCAACAAATTTTGAACAACGTCCTAGGGGATTCACACAATCTTATTGTTATCCAACTAAACCTTTAGTCCTTCTCAAATTATTTTCTTTATAAGGATTACTTAGAATCCTTACTCAATTTCCTTTCTTGGGATAAAATCTCAGTATTACCTTAACCAAGAATATGAGATTATCCAACATATGACAAGATAATAACCTATATTGTCAATCTTTTACATCCTTTTTCTCAACCAAAACTCAGCTTGGGCATACTGTCATTCAAAAGTATTTATCTCTCTCAACTACTTCAAACTGCACTCTTATGCATTACTATACCAACATATTGGACAATAATATCTTTAGTCCAATAATTTCTAACAAAATTGTCTCCATTGACAATTTTCAGTCTTTTTCATCAAAGAACTGTTTGGACTTCACTTAACATTCTGACTTGTTGAGCAACTTAACTCTTAGGATTAAAAACATATCCTCACGTGTCCATTCTCTATATCCAACAACTTATCAAGCTGAGATTGAATATCAATACTAATTTACATATCCAAACTCCAGACCCATTGGATTTCTGCCTAAAGTCCTCACTTGACTATCTTATCTCAAAGAGATTTAAGTTTTCAAGACAACCTGAAAACAAATAACAACTAATAGAGAAATTACTAGTACATCCTTTATTCCAAAGAAAGGATTACTACAATATCATTCCTTAGAAAGGGTTCCATCCCAGGAATCCATATCAACTTACTTTCAAGGACAATTTCGCTAGAAAGGCAATGACTTTCTTAGGTCATGATGTCAACTAAGATGAACTACTAGCAAACTACTTAGAGAATTCCAATAATCGTTGACTGAAAACAATCTCAAACTTTAAGAGAAGTACGGAGTTACTCCATGATCTTCTTAGATCAACACAGATTTGTAAGGAATCTTACCAAATTTCTTTACTTATAATCGAACTGTTTTGGGAAGTTTGACCATACTCCTTAAACGGTATAGGATACCAAGGATATATTAACTCAAAAGAGTTTTACCAGATACTAGATATAGCAAGTGCTATAATGCAAAAGAAAGATTGCATCTTTTCATCTCAACCAACTATACTGGCAAAACTCATATAATTGAAAAACTTATATGATTGCCAAATCATACTAGAAACTATTCTTTAAAACCCAAGGAATTATGTGATCTTATTCCACCATGTGATCAGGATGGGGAGATAAAATAAACATAATCCTTTACTGCATTCTCATAGGAATAAGACATGTAATCTTGCCTTACCATGTGATCAAGATGGAAGACAAATCACATTCTTACTCACCACCATGAAAACCGTAGAAAATTTATTCATAAATCTTTTATAACAAACTATCATTACTTGTAGAATTCATACTTGAATTCTACAAAGTCCTAAGATTTTTCTCAAAAGAGAAAATCACAAAACAATTTCAACTATTCCTTAAATCATAACAGCTTGACAGGAACTCAACATAGTCTACAAGCATACAGGCTTTAACTTTGAATGTCGCTGAAACAAAGATTAGTTACTCTCTTGAAGAATTGGGCACATCAAGCTAATGGATCAAATAAAATTGCTGACCTTATCTTAATGATGCTACTAACACTTTGTTCTAATTCTGTGATGACACTTTCACATTAGCTGGCCTTACCAGCTTGACAAAAGTTTTGAATCAAAACCGAGTCTCAAAGGACCTAAGATGCTCCAACTCACTTCTGAGCCCCACATTTCCCCTCGAATGTGACACTTCATTCCCTCCTCAAGGTAGAACTTGATGACATACCTTGACTTTTCTTAATTAGACATACTGCTAGACTTTTCTATAATCCATAGTATTGAGTAATCTTCATTTGATACAACTTGATCAAAACTCATCTTAACTTTACAAGTTCCAATAACAGAAGTTGATTGCTTGTATCAATCTACTTGCAATCCTTAAAGAAAATATGATTTCAACATTTTCATACTCATGACAAAGATTCTTCTTCAATCATTCTCAACTTGGATGCCTCCTGGACATACTACTTTAAATTTAGGCAAATATGATCCATTAACAAAAATTTAATACTTGAGTTCATCCATTCACTAAACAACAAGCCTTCTGCAAGTTAATAGTCATTTAAATTCCTATATCCAAGAGTGACTATCAAACTCTTTTGACGATTTTAAGGACTTTCCATCCTTTTACAACTTAATCCTCTCAATATAAAAAAAATGAAGTTTCAAACTTTGCATCTAGTTCAAAACATCCAATCCTTATATCTCTCTACAAATAAGGAAATTCCTTTAATTTCCAATCTCTTTTAGCAGAAGAATGCCCATGGCCACACAAGATATTCTTAAATTTATCCCAATTCAACATTGGTAAACAAACTAGACTTCTCCATCATTCCCTTGTCTTCTTACTTAACCATAAGGAGAAGACATATACCTTTTCATTAATTTAACTTAAACCACATTGCAAAGGAAGAGCTTATGGTTAGGAAGCTTGCCGATAGCTTAACAGTCTCACCAGTTCTCCCTTAAGCTTTGGATTTGACTGATATAAAATCTTCAAAATCCTACACAACTGAAATTATTTTTCATCGATAAGGTCTAAGCCTTATTGACCACAATATTGAATGATTGATATTTTTATTCCAACCGATTAAAATATCAAAGGCAAATATGCTAAGATCATTCCTTGATTGATCTTCTCAAAACTGAACTTTATCATTTCCATCCTTGAAGAAACATAAGTCAATACCATTGGCAAATTGAAACATCTCTATGTTGATTCCATTTCTAGTCCATTATAGACCTCAAGTCTTTTCTCACTATCCCGAGTTGGGTATCATACAACGAAATTCCAATAACGTTGTCACATAGGCTAGTCATCTGGATATCAACAACTCATGTAATCAATTAACACTTGTGCCAAGTAGTCAATTGAACATAAACACATTACTGATGAACTTTCACCTGTTCAATCCATTTTGACCAATCAATCTTATTCACAACAACCTTGATGATTAACCACTTGTTCACAACTTAAACTGAACCAACATTCTTCCTTTCTTTCTTACTATAATCATAAGAAATTCCCATTTCATTTAGGATTCTCAATCCTCTTAACTCAAAGGATAACAACATGTATGAACATCTGAATTCGAATACTCTCAGATTCAAAATTGAACTGCATCTTCCAATAGTTTAACAATTCAGTTGATCCAACACTTGAGCACTTCAAAGCTCTTTAACTTCCATCTGAGCAAAGAAAAGTACTGAATATCCATGATTCTATACTATAGAGTCACAAACACAGTTGTTGAAGAAAGTTTCCAAAGACAATCCTTTTCTATTCAGGATTCTTTTACATCACTTCATGATCCATACTAATCTTTTTAGAATCACTCAAGACTCATAAGATTTTCCAAATCTCAACATTGAGAAGTGGAGATTCCAACTCCAAACTTCTATTGATAATCGAATTTCAACCAAATTCAGAAATTCCTAAGAAATATTCTCGGGAAAACTCTTACTCTTCCAAGAAAGTCACCTTAAAATTTCCTTTTTAAAGACAACACTTGGACTTTCACATAACATTCAATCATGAACTTTTTAACAAAAATTATTAACTTGAAATCTTCCATCATACAAGCTTAAAATAGGAAATCTTCAAACTAGAAAGTCTTTATGAAGTACAATACCTAACTTCAAAATCTCACAAGAAGTTTCCTAATATGGAAGAAACGACGAAGGTACACCCAGTTCAGACTCTCAAGAGAGAATAGGAATTTATTGAGAACTTGGTCTAGAACCGAATAACCTTTAGGAATCTTCACCTAATCTTACTTTGAATCCTTCTCGGAATCCATTCCCATCTCCAGGGAATCAAATGTCAACTATAGGACCTTTTTCAATATAAACCATTACAAACTTGTTACCTCGTGTTCACCAATTCCCTTTTCTCTTTCTATCTCTTCACGAGTCTGACCTCCAATCTTAACCACTTTCCGTAAATGGTTCTAAGACAACACCAATATAGAATTCTCCATAATTCTATATAAAAATGAAAGTCTTAAGCAAGACTTAGGAACTTTTAGCTCTGATACCACTTCTGTAACACCCCCTTCCTACCCTGGAGGTATTACCGTCAGTAACCTCGATTAAGACTAAACCGAAGCTACCCAAGACTTTAAACTGACTGAACAAACTAAAACAAACATTACAGCGGAATAAATACAATTGGTCTTATACAAATCTTAACCCAAAAAGAATAAATAAATAGAACCACCTTCTAGTTGAAACAAAATCTTCATCCAGTCTTCCTTAAGCTTTTATTTCTGAAACTCAGCTTCACTCTGAAGTAGTTCAACCATGATCTTCACTCAAGTATAACCATTGAAAACCTTTCTTCAAACATCTGAATCCGCCTCTTGAATCAACTTCTAAGAAGAACCTGATGTATCGTATACAACGGTGGACACCAGCCGACCATATAAAAGAGAAGAAGATGGACGGGTTAGTCTAATGATAGACTAGCAAGCGGAGAAACTAACTTGGTTCTTATGGTTGTAACTAAACATATTGGCATTCAAAATCCAAATAGACTCGGATTATGATCCAACAGTTAGCAGTCTTATAGAGAAAAGAGGACACTTGCATAATCCATGAGAGAGAACACCACCGCTTGTGGTTTCTTTAAGAAGCATAAACAATTGTTGGGAACTCATATTAATCACATCACATTTTAAAAAGCCTCCGTCAACTAATCAGATTGACTTAATCAAAGTTTGATGAAGAATCATCATAACCGGGTGTAAGAATGGCTTTCCGACTGGACGAACCATTCAAGTATATTAATGTGCCTAACGCACTTATCTTATATTACTTTCAAAACTTTTCACAACAAGTTGGTGGCTTTTAATCGGCCCGAACTACTGCCGATGGAACACAATGCTACCGAGGTCAGAGGGCTTATTTCATCCTTGAACAACCCGAATAGCACGAGTCCCGATGTTGTAGAGATTAGAGGGCCTGTTTCATCCATAATCATCTCAACACCAAGATCGCAAGACTTAAGCTATCCTTGATCTTTCATTTTGCATATGGTGAGGTAGAGATCCCAGAGGCCTATTACCAGGTCGTCTACACTACACTGTACCGAACATGCACTTAGCTAGAGTGCCTATCAACCCTCTCACACGGGAGTAGGGGATCAGAGTCATGACTCGCCATTAAAATTAGGCCCCTCCTAATGTAGTATTGTTTTAAAGAGAGGGTATAGAACCACTCCCTAAACTATTTTAATCACAACAAAGTCTCAGTGTGAGACAACATACAAGGTCACCCATAACGGACCTAAATCCAGTTCTACCGCAAAACTGAATAAACAACATGGTCATTATTTCTAACAAACATAACAACCTATCATATTTTTATTAATCATACAAGTTGTTCCCAACGCAAATATTAAATGGGATCCAATTCCTCATTTAATAACAATAACGCAAGAGAGAATCGTCCACTTGCCTTATAAGGCGTGCTCGACGTCCTTGGCAATTCCAACAGTAATCTGTATCATCCCTCTGACAATATAACAAAAGGATTTCTCAGCAACGAGCTCACAGAAACACTTCTTAGTTGTATTCTCAACTCCTACAACTTCCTAATCGATAAACGATTTAATTTTCGAATATCGATATATAATAAATCCTTAGTTATCATGCTTCAAGGAGCCATCTTGGCGGAATTATAACTAATTATCCGCTTCACTTTTGAAACAATTTTCTAAATAAAAATTGTTCATCAACAACAGTTCTTAAAGATTACCAAATCTCGGATCAAACGGATTAACAACGAATCTTGAGTAATTATCCGAAGTCCTTTACCTGCCAATCGGTATCCAAAACTTGTCTTCGCTATAACGGAAGATCCGGACTTCCGTTTCACGAGCGGTTCGAACCTGTGGAACCGTATCAACGTCAAGATTATAAAAACCATAAATTTAATTAGCAAAGCGGAGTCGAACGACCCTGACGGTGGCTCCGTAATCAACCCGCTAATTAATTTCGATCGTATATACCTTCACTCGAGCCCATGGCTCGTTTGGCTCGATCATGGCTCGATCCCCGAGCCCGAGGGTGGCTGGGCATTGCCCGACAACAGCTCTTGCTATGGGTGGTGGTCGAACAGCCTAACGGTCGCCGGTGACGTCGCTTGGCGAGCATGAAGACAGCCGGCGGTGAAGGAATTCTTTCTCCCGATTACCTCGTCGTTCCGCCTTGAATCTCTCGCTGGTTCCTCCTAGCAGCAGCAACAAGGCAAGAAGAAGAAGTGGAAGGTGGAGGTGAGGAGGTGGACGGAGAAGGTGAGCGCCGGCGGTGTGATTCGTTCGCCCGAGCCGGTCCTTTGTTCCGTCCTTTCCCTCGCTCTCGGTCTCACTTTGACGAGGCAAGAAGATATGTATGTGGTGGATAAGCACGAGCCCCCCCTTTCTATCTCTCAATTCCTTCCATACTAAGCAAAGAAGATATGCTTATAAAATTCAAACCCGTCTCGGAACGGGACTCGCGTTAAGGCGGTAAAATTATGTACCTCGGGTGGAAAAACTTACTACACGAAAAACGTCCCGTAATTTATGTGGACCAATAAAATCAATTTTCCATGATTTTATCATGCTACCTTCAATTTTTAAGGCTTCCGTTTCGTATTTAAATCCTTTCCGGTACATATTTAAAAAGACGGCTTGTCCAATAAATATTCTTTTTCCACCGAAAAATCCTAGAATTCACACCGATCCATAAAATCATTTCTTTGTGATTTTAGGATATCACCAACAATTTTCTAGGATTTAATCTCCAATAAAAATATCGGATTAAGCGTTAAAACGGACCAAAAAGGTTAAAAGGATATCCGAGAAAAATTCAAAAATATCCTCAAAAACCGCAGTTATTACACCGCTTGGGATATCATACGTGAATTGCTCCCATGATTAAATGATATTCACTCTCCAAAGATGAATTTCATTCCATTTACAAGAAGGAGGCTTCTCTCAAGCGTTCCATATTCACCCAAACTATGTGAGCACATCATAGATCAGATCACCGAAGCTTGACTTGTTCCAAGCCATTATTTCCTTGAGTCCAAAGCCACCCTCCCCCTTTGGCATGTAGAGGTTCTTCCAAGCTATGGGAGCCTTTCTACCTTGATCACTGCCTGACCACAAGAAACTTCTAAAGAGCTTCACTATCCTCTTGACTACTCCCTTAGGGAAAACAAAGATCTTGCATAAGTATTGAAGAACACTATACAAAATTTCCCACACAATTTCTAACTTTCCTGCGTATGATAGCTTCCTGGTTGCCCAAGTACTAATTTTAGTTGATATCTTGGTAAAGAGTGGCATGTAATCCATGCTTGTTACCTTTCCACTACATAATGGAACTCCCAAATAGGTGACTAGAAGTTCTCCCATCTCCATATTCATCTCATTGATCAAAAAGCTACGATGTTGGGTTGTGAAATCCTCATCTTGGCAAAAACGTTTCTCCGTGTTAAAATATGTAACACAAACACAAGGCCAATTGCTTAACATTTTGCTCATTGATCCCTACACACAGAATACTATACACTTATTGTAGTTAATATTAAGCCTTGACATCTTGCCAAACTTGTCTAGAGCTTTCTTCGAGGCTTGGACTAAAGATTGATCTCCAGGAGAAAACAAGAATAAATTGTCAACAAAACAAATGTTGGTAGTCTCCACTCTTGAAAATTTTGGATGAAATATGTATATATGGTTCTACTCATTCTCTTGACCATTCTACTCAAGCACTCCATGATAAGTACAAACACATAGAGTGATAGAGTGATAGAGGGTCCCCTTGACATATTCCTTTAGATCCTTTAAGTACCCATGTCACTCCAAAATTTAATGTGTAGGCACAGTTTATGACTACTTCTCTTATCCAATTAATCATTTGAGAATGAAAGCCAAAGCTTTCTAGCACTTGGAAAAGGAAGTTCCAATCAACTGTGTCATAAACTTGTTTAAGATCTATTTTGATAGCACGTCTACGGCTTGTGTACTTTCTAGAGTAGCTTTTAACTATTTCTTGGCAAATTGATATATTGTGTCTTTGTGCTTAATGGTCCTCCCTTTTATAAAAGCACCATGTCTTCGGTTCACAATCAAAGGCATCATAGATTCAAGTCTTTTAACAATGAGCTTGGAGATTACCTTGCTAATCACTAAGCAACACGAAATAGGTTTGTAGTCTCAGACAATGGCAAGGTTGTCTTTCTTTGGAATGAGGTCCAAGGTTGTGCTTACAAATTCTTTGAGCAATCTTCCATACTTAAAGAAGTCTATAACTATATCTTTGAAATCCTCTCCTATAATGGGTCACGCATTCTGGTAGAATTTAGAGTTGAGCCTATCTAGTCTTGGAGCTTTGTTGACTTCAATCTCCCACACTACTTGTTTAACTTCTTCTCTATCAAAAGGTGCTCCCACGGCATGTCTATCATCTTCATTGAGTACATGGCCTTCTTCAACAATTGAAGCATCACAAGTCTCACACTCCTCTAATCTGCCTAACATGCTTTTGAAATGCTCAATCATCACCTTCTTTATCTCCTTGACATTTGTATGAACTTGCCCTTGGTCATCCTAGATAGAAGCAATGGAATTTCTTGCTTTCCTCACCTTGATAGAGTTTTAGAAGTAATTTCTACACTGATCTTGGTGTTTTAGCAAATGAAGCTTGGTATTCTATTACAACAAGGTGCTTTTGTTTTTCATTCCTTTCTTCAATTTGCTTATAGTATCACTTTCCATAATCTGCAAATTTAAATCAAATAGCTTGCTTTGCAGCTCACTCTATATCATGAGCAATTTTCCCTGCAAGTCTCTTATGACGCCTTCTCCTCATTATCCATTCTCCTAGTTATTTACTTCCTAAGAGGATTTTCAGAGTTTTCAACTTGGATATAAGGGAAAACATCTTCACACATGGGGTGTTGTTTCTTGACCACATATTGCTCCATGTCTAGTTGAAGTCATGGTGATCACACAAAGTGTTGCAAAACTTGAAATCCAAATTCTTGTGTTTGGTTGCCATTAACACACAAAACGACATGTGAGTGATCAGAGCACTTTGGCAAGCCAAAATTGGTTGCATAAGATGGATACTCATCAATCCACTTCTGGTTTGCAAGAATAGTTTCTAGTTTACACATGATTTTTATGCCATCGATGTGTTTACTTGACCAAGTGTAGAAAGAACCTAAGTAATGCAAATTCAAAAGACTATTTCTATCTAGGAAATTGCTGAAATTTGTGCTAAGTTGCAATGGAGCATTGTTCTCAACAAGTTTCTCCTTGTGCTCCCTAATGGAATTGAAATCACCTGGCAAAATCAGAGGCTCTTGTGACTAACTTGTTGCAATAGAAAACTACTAGTCTTTTGCCACAAGTGACTTCTTTCTTAACTTAAATTGGAGGCATACACAAAAGAGACTAGCATTGACTTAATGATCTTAGGAGAAGAAATAGAGGAATGCATTAAGTGAGGTTCTTCACAGAGCAAATCAATTGTAGTCACTGAATTAGGCTTCCGAAAAATCCAAATACTCCCATTAGGGTCTAAGATTTTTGTATTTCTAGACCACCCCTTTAAAATTGGACAAGAAATAGAAGGTATATTGTTAACTCTAACTCTTGTTTCCAAGATAGCTAGAATATGCACGTTCTTTTATGCAAAGGTATTAATAAAATCACACTTAGAGCCTTAGAGGCCTCATTAAGCCCTCTGATGTTCCAGTTGGTTATGACGAACTTATTTATTTGGAAGAATAGAATCTAAGTCCACCCCTAACCCTACTCCACCTCCTCCATTGGCTTCTTCCTCTATCTTTCTTCTCAATGCCTTATATCTAGAGCCTAGTTTTTCAATTTCTACTAAGACAACTTTTTCCTAACCTTTGCTAGCTAAAGAAGCTTTTTTACCCTTGCTCATTGTTTGTCAAATGTTGTTTTCTTCTTCTTATCTCTAATTTACTTTATTTGTAGCTACAACTCTTCTTGAGCCCCTTCTCTTGTTGATTCATTTGGGTTGGCACATCTTCACTTCTATTGGTTTGCGAGCCAACTCCTCCCTCCTCCATCATAATTTTCCCATTGTCAAAAGTATTAACTAAAGGTTCCCTTGCCTTCGGCTAGGTCTTTTGCACCTACATTTTCCTTGTCACAAGCCTCGCCACTAGCTTTAGCAAGAATCTTCTCCCAAAAGTAAAATTTGGCTTCTTGTGACATTCGTCCACTGCATGTTCACAAACTTTACATTGGTCACACTTCTTGGGGTGCCACTCATATACCACTTTTTTCTCAACAACCTCACTCATCACGATGGAATGCAACCTTAGATTTTAACGGTTTTGCAGTTGTCACTTCTACTTGAATTCTAGCGAAGGATAATCTCTTTTGGTTTTTTATGACCTTGTCTGCAAATATAGGTTTGTCTAAAGCTCTTCCTATTTTCTCATAGAAGTCTTCATCCCAGAATCTTACATCTAAGTTGGGAAGAGTAGCCCAAACCCGAGTCGTGTCAAAGCAAGAAGGACTGAGCTTAACTCTTTCGCTCCATCGTCTAAGAGCAAGCAGTTTGACCTCTCATAGCAACCAAGGTCCTTGTTGTAAGACCCATTCAAGGTCTTTTTCTTCTTCAAACTTGAAGATGAAGATGCCCAAATCCGTTAAGATGATCTTTAGGCTCTTGCATCCCTAACATCTTGAAAATGTCATTGTGGCGCCTACTACCATTCCAATTAGGTTGAGCTTCTATTTACTCGCGTTCTTTTCAACTTCCTTCTTTGTGAATTTAATGATTCCATCTTTGTATCCATGCATGAACAAGAGACGATTTCCATTTATGTTTGCATTGTTCCTAGCAAGTGCATTTCGGAAGGAAAACTTACTCCTTTGCTCAGGAAAGGCTTCCCTTTTTCCTTTTGCTTCATCCATATTCGAATATTCCACCATATCTCCAGCTTTACTCTAGTTTTCAACACCTTTTACCTGACTAAAAATGTCTAGCACAATAGGTCCCTTCCGATCCAACTAGTTTTTTTCCCAGGTCACCCACATCTCCATCTTTTGAGCCAACTTCTTGAGCTAGCGCAGCTGCTTGCTCTTCTTCAATTAGACTCACTGCATTCATCAGCACCTCCTTTGACCCTCGTCGGGGAAGCCACTTGTTTACCATCCTTATGGTTTCTACAGACACAACTACCGGCGTAGCAGATTAAGAAGAAGGCGAGGCCACCGTTGACAAAAATTTTGATGCTTTTGGTGGGCCTCCTCCCCGCGGACTTGTTTCTTCCCATGGCAGCTTGTTTCTGGTGGCAGCGGCTGCCAGGCGAGAGCACTAAACCCTAGTACTGTTACCTCTCTCTAGAAAGATTATTGTTTTAACTTGAACATGTATGTTTTTTTTTTGTGTTTAGGGATTTTGTATGGAAAAATCTTCTCATAGTTTTCGTTGCCAACAATCAAATTTACCATAAGTCTACGGACAAATCTTTAAAATGCTTGAGATGCAACTCCGTAAAGCTACAACAACAAAACATTTCAATGCTAAATCGCTGTTTTAAAAAATTCCATGTGAGGATAAAAACGACAAGAAAATAATTACTAGTGCATTTCCCTTTTTCTTGATGATTAGGGTCTCCAAATTCAAGCTTATGGAAAGCAAATTCACAAACCTGTGCAATATTTTCTTTGATCATCCCCAACAGACTATTGAAACTTGAAAGGTAAACTCATGTTATGCAGTCCACACTTTGGTCATTTCTGCTAAACATCCAAAATCTACAAGTTTATTTCTCAAAAATTTATGTACATGACTATAGGGACTTCTAATCTGTAATAAATTAAAAACAAAAAAAAGGAGCTCTTGTCCATCATCAATCAGATTGGCCTCAAATCTGAGATGTTTCTAGTACTGGCTTCAAGAAATCATGACATAATAACTGCTCCATTTCACCCCCAGTCTCAGGATTGAATTTACGTCGGTAGTAACTGCATATGAAAGTGAAAAAACAAGAAGGATCGATCAAATACTCAGATTCCTCAACCAAAGAGATAAATCTAAAGCAGACAAGTCAACAACTTAGACGATGAATGATGATCAAACAATTGCACTAGAAACTGGAGCTTCAGATCTCATTTCTATGCCCAATATGTATAAAGGCAAGCAAGAGATTCATAAAATCAGTGGTATTTTGTAGAATGTGCACAAATCAAGGTTATTTAACATGACAAGCTTGGTAAGAACATTGAATGGATGTTTAATTCCACCAAATCTTTCAGTTTCATGTTAGCAACTCCATTTCAAGCAACTATCCAACTTATATATGCAAAAGAGTGAGTAGGGGTAAAAATATGCTTAGCTATTGCAATTTACCTTCCATCCATGCCGACAATGACAATTGTATTCTCTTGTTGACCAAATGCAACAGAGTATTGAGTACCTTCTCGCAAGTGACATTGGGCCACCGACCACTCTGAGCTAAAATACTTTGGCAAGACACCTGAATCACATAAGCATAATAAATCTAGTTAGCAATCGAACATCACAGACCACATTGTCATAAGAGCATTTTCTGTTCATGCACAGTCTATGCAGGTTTAGAACTCATATTTGTTTTCTGCAAATATACAAATAATAAACTACACAAGCATTGAGAAAAAGAGGGTACCTTTCATGAAAGAAAGCGATGACACAGGTGGTGGAATATAATGAATAGGTTCAGATGAAGTCCGGCGTAGCACACTGTTGTTCCCTGGAGATGAAGCTGAATCTACTTTGAGGCTGAAAACATGAACAGTTCCCCGATTACTTGATACAGCAAGCCATTGAGCACTGGGGGAAAAGGCTAGGCTATGGATTTCTGCTCTATCGGTTCCCCTCCTCACCTGCATCGGTGTTTCCATTTATATGTTGTGAGATACAGTGTGCAAGTAAAATGCAACTACCACATCCGTCACCAAATAAGACCAAAGAGCGTCATGGAACAACTTAATGAAAGGTACATGGGTCACAAATCGAAATACCTTTTCAATTGGAGAAATAACTGATGTTGTTTTATATTCAACCGATGTAAATTATATGCAAATGTTCCGAACAGAGCAATTTAAACTAGAATCAATATCAAGCTCTTGACAAGGAAAAAAAAAGCTCCTCTTGTACAAGAGCAACTCATAAATCATCAGGCATCAGTTTTTCAGACCAACCTAAATAGGGCACAAAGATGCAAAACAAAAGTAATACAGTGCAGTATGATAACCAACAACAATGAAACACCCCAACCAAAATCAGAATATGTTGATAGCAATGCTTCCACACTATGACAAGGAATAAATTTTCACGTGTACTTCAGATTGATAATTACGGAAATAAGCTGACAAAATGCACAATGAAAGATCAATGTTATACCTCTTGTAACAGTGTAGCATCGAGAGTATTGAAAACCCTAACAAGAGTCCCCTTACTGCTCGCGGTGGCCATGATTCTCCCGTCCTGTGTCAAGGCCATGGCAGCTATCCTGGAATCGTGAGCCATGATGAACTTGGTCCTCTTGATTGCATAGTGCTCAACCCTAATCTGGCCCTTCTGCAGCCCAGGGCAAGCCAACACCACAGAATTCGAAGCGCAGGAGATCTCGCACAAGCCCTTAGGGTTGGCGAAGGTCTCAATCTGGTGCAACAGCTTCAAATCGACGAAATTGTAGACGAATACCTTCTGGAGGAGAGCAACGAGAATCCGATCGCGGCGGAGACGGACGGATTTGACGTCGGAGCGGAAGGAGAGCTCGCCGATGCAGCGGCACTCGTTGTCGTCCCAAATCATGACCTTCGTCGGGGGATATTGCGGCCTGTCGCCGCCGCCGACCACGGCGAGGATGTTACACCGGAATAGCATCTGGACGGAGGCGATGCCTCCGCCGCCATTAGAGGGATCGGCGGCTTCGCGGGCGAAAGTGCGGCGGAAGATCTCGCGGAAGGGGTCGGCGTTGTAGATGCGGAATCCGGTATCGGTGGCGACGGCGAAGCAGGTGAAGTCCTGGTTGAAGGAGACGCCGAGGATGGTGGGGTCGGAATCGGAGTCGGATTCGGGTTCGACATCGGGGTCGGGTGGGAGAAAAGCGGAGGTGGTGCTGGAGGAAGAGAAGGATAAAGATGGTTCGGTTTGGGATTTGGGCGGCGGCGAAGGGGACGGTGGCATCGTGGCGGGAAAGGGGGAGAAAGAAAAGTGTAATTTGCAGGAAATCAACCAGGAAAACTAAAAAGAAATCGAGAATTCGGGGGATAACTGTGTGCTTTTGCAGGTGGAATTGGGATACAATCTGCCAATCTCGGGAATGGAAATTGGAAGCAATGAAAGATGATTGTGAATAGGGATTAGGGATGCCCAGAGCCCAGAGGGTACGAAGACCGGCCCTGATTCCTAAATGATAAATAAGATAGGGTGAATTATTCACAAATTTCATTCAAAGGATAAATGATAAATTATGTAATAATATAATATTAATATAAAATTTAAAATATTTATATATAATATTGTAATAAAATTATGTAATTTATAAAAAAAACTTTAAGATCGTGCGACATAAAATTATTGTTTTATTTACTTATCTTTATTAAATTTTGATGAAATTGATTTATGCAAAAATATTTCTAAAAAAACTATATCTTCAAAACATTATTACTTTCAAAAATCATTATTAAAATTAATATAGGGAAGAATATTTTTAAAAATTTATACATATCTTATTTAAAAAAATTCTATCCAAAAATTTGATATAGGGCATTCTATATTAGTAATTATTAAAATTGATATAGGGAATTTTAATTTTTTTTATTTACCTCTTTGCCCTTTATCTATCCTACTAATCTATGTATATATATAAAAGACGCAAGGAATAAGGCCACCACGTTGCGCCACCTAGGATTTTCTTATGTGTCGTTCCCACATTAAGCCACCTAGGATTTTGCCACCTAGGATTTTTTATTTTGGTAATTTATATATGTTGATATTATTTTAGGATAATATAGAAATAGGATAAATTAATCTAGAAAATATTCTATCTAAAATAAAGATGTTATCTATTGTTAAATCTTAAGTATTAATGTTAAATATTTGATATGATAATTTATTTAACTTAAAAAGATATATGTAAAATAAAATAAACTATAAAAGAATTAAATATTTGGCCCCATCCTATTTTAAAAAATTAGTTTTTATCTATATTAATTTCTCTTTTTCAATTAACTTCCTTTATATTTATTTATGTGAAATAAAAATTATAATTCGAATTTAATTAAAAATAAAGAAAATTATTTTATCTTTATTTTTTCATCTATATATGTAAAAGATTTATCTTAAATCAAAATTTGATAAAAAAAATTTAAAATCTTTCAATATCTAGATAATTACTTGCTCAAATTGAATTTTGATAAAAAAAAAAATGCATTAAATTTTCATTAATTTCCTTTTTTACCTATTCATAATATAGAAGATTTTTTATCTTTAAAAAATTCAATCTTTACTCCTATTTTTTTTTAATCTTTTTTTATTTATTATCTTTTTATTTAAAGTATTTTAAAGAATTGAATTTGGTTAAAAAATTATAAGAATTTACATTATTTTTCTTTTCTTATCTATTTTAACTTTAAAAAATTGAATTATTCTTTTTAAAATAATTTTATTCATATGTTTTCATAAATAAATTATCATTAATCCATCAAAATCATATTGGGCTCACCTTATTGATTTTGGCTCCATCTCACATTTTAACAATTTTAAAATTTTATGTAAACTTTTCCTAATATATATATTATTTTTATTTTTTTTACTAAATTAAAATCACATTCAATAAATAAATTAAGAATTAAATCCATATAGTCGTGCAGGGCACGACGGGTATAACTAGTACATTATAAAGCAGAAACCAAGTCTGTGTAAAAATTTGCGCCACGTGGCATAACTTGAATAAAATAATGAAAAACCTTTTTTCAACTTAAAAAACTAAAATAATAATTCTAGAAATACCCCTACACATTATACTCTAATAATAATTCTAGAAATCACGATTTATCTTAAATTCTTACCCACTTCATAAAATAGATAATGGATAGATATCATATTATATGCATAGATTGTTTCATATAGTAATTAATTAATATGCAATTATATTTTTAAAAAATTTAATTAAGTAATAAAAATTACTAAATAAAAAAATAAATTTATAAAGATTGAAGGTTTTTTAGGGTAAGATTTAAGATTTTATAAAATAGATAATATATATATAGTTATCTATCTATCTAAATATTGATTTTATTCTTAAAAATTCATAAACATAAAAAAGGCAATTTTAGATTTTATAAAATAATTAATGTATCAAAATAAAATTTTATCTATTAATTTTCTATATATTTTTATTGATATTAAAAAGAAATATTATATATGCTGTCTTAAGATTATGCTAAAATATTTTTATCGGATTGTTGAAAAAAGGTTATCAATATAAATTTCTATCTATATCTAAATTAATACATAATAAAATAGAAATAAATTATCTATAAAATTTGTGCTACATGACACTTTAAGAACCAATCATTTATTTTATTTTATTTTTATATTTTATATTTTATATTTTTATTTATTATACTTAAAAGTGAATGTAGAAGGTTTGATTTAGAAAAATATTTTCCAAGTTTATTTAGTTTTATCTTAAAGATTAGAAAACAAAAAAAATTCTTAAATATCATTAATAATTATAATAATAGAATAATTATTAAAATATACATTATCTTTGTTTTTTTCTCTTTAATAGTATAATTTTTAAAACTACCCGTAAATTTACGGGAATTATACTAGTTTATTTAAGTATTTATAATTCTAATATTCTAACAATATTTCTTATATTATTAATACACTTATATTTAGAGATCTTAAAATTTGGCAAGTTGTGTTAGGAACGTGATCCATTATGAAATAATTTTATTAAATATAATATTATTACTAATATCTATAACTATATATTAAAGTTGTACCTTTTCGAGCCACCAGAACGATTTTGGCCCCACCTCATATTTAAAAAAAATCAATTTTTATTATTATAAATTCTTTCTATTAAATTCTTTTTTAACTATTTAAATTTATCTCTAACATCAAACATTTATCTATTTAGTATAACAATATCTAGTATTTAAAATTAAAGATAAAATATTTTAAATATTTTAAAATAAATATAAATCTTTTAGCATATATATATATATATCAATTTTTATTATTATAACTTCTTTCTATTGATTTTCTTTTATAATAAATATTTAATAAATATATTGAAATATTTGATAATCTCTAGATTTACGTACATGGAAAGTAATAAAATATGAATAACAAAATATTTAATCTAATCTAATCTTTACTTTATCGAACCAAAAAAGAGTTTGGTCCCATCTTAACTTAAATTAATTGATTTTTTAAATATTTTATATGATTAAATTATATTTATCTTTCACACTTTATTACATCTTATTTATTAAGCTAACTATTGTTTTTTTAATTCTTATCTCTTCCATATCTAAATATATAATTTTTTATTCATATTTTATCTTTTTTTTAATTAAATATCTACGAAATATCATCAAGGAAAAAGAGAAATGTAATTATTTATCTTAATAATATATCTTCATTCTCAACATTAAATTTAATCATTTATACTGATTAAAAAATTATACATTCTACGAGCAATAAATTACTTATATTATATTTTGATTTATTAATATCCTATTTATAATAATGTCTATAAAATATGGAATCGTAGTCGTACATGATACAACGGGTACAACTAGTAGAATTATAAAATTAGAGATCTTAAAGTTTGTCAAGAAACACTCTTCATTATGTAATAATTTTTTTTAAATATAGTAATATTACTAATATACAATTATATTTAGAGATATAAAATTTTGGCAAGTAAAAGATACATAATCTTTATTGTAGTTTTTTTAATATTAAGAAAATAAAGTTGCTATTTTTTAAAAATATTAGGAACATAATTGTAATGTTTGATTTTTTGAAATTATTATTAATATTTAATTTGTAATATTAAAATATATATAATTCTATATATGTGTATAAAACATATTTTACTATTATAGATCTTGTGCAAGGCATAAGTACATCAACTAGTACAATACTAGAGGAAACCCAATGTCTTACACTCATTCTTTTCCTTTGTAACAATTTTAAAATCTATCTAATACAATGCTCATAGAAAAATAGTCTAATATTTCTTGTTACATTTTTTAAAATAATGTTTAGATTAAGAACTTTTAAAAATAAAATATCTTTATTAACTTTCTCTTTTTAGTCATTTAATGCTTGCAAAAAAACAATTTATATTAGATTTAATAGTTTGATGGATATTAATTGTATTTAAAATTTGATCCAACAAACAATACACGTTGTTGATTTAAAATTAAACTATTTATGACCCGGGCCTTGCCCGAGGGCTTTTAAAAAAATATAATATATTAATTTCCATATGATATATGTATTATAATTTATATAGTGAAAAAATAGTGATAAAAATAATGAAACTAATAACTACATATATAATATTTATTTTTATTATTATAACATATTTAATTATAAAAATATATTAAATAATATTTTATCATTAAAAAATATTATTTATTTTTAATATCATTTTCATAATGATCTTGACTCATTGTGCCAACCTAAACCCGCAAGAAAAGTGCAAATAATTGATATAATCAACCTGTAAATTTTAACAACATGAATATGTACTCGATCCTAACCCGAAATGACCGAACCAAAATTTAAATGAACCAATCTGGTTAATTAATTTAACATTAAGGAATCATTAATCTAAAAAATCAACATACTTATATATATATAATTTGAAAAGTTGTCATACCTTTAAATAGAAAATTAATATAAAAAAATCCAAAAATTAATTAAAAAAAAATTCATTAAAAATATTATTAATATTAATTAACAAACTTGTCATACTTGTGGAATAGAAAATAAATACAAAAAAATTTATGACTATGTATATTGTGATAGAGATATTAAAATTTAAAAATAATACAACCTTTTGTAACACCCCTATTTTACAACATTGGGTATTACTGCCACTGACCTCGGACTTTACCGTCCAAAGTCACCCAAGGCTTTTAGAATGATATAGAACAATAATAATGCGGAAATAAACATAATCCGTTAAAATAGGAAAGGTGCTCCTGAAGGAGACTTAGTTCGTACAGAACATCTTACATTGTCTTCAAACTTAAAGTTACTCGGAATTGAAAAGCAAAACCAGCTTGTTCTTGAAACACATCGAAACTAAAACCAAAACGAAATGATAAATACATCTTGAATGTTCTTGTTCTTCCTTTGTCTTCACTTCACGCCTTCGGGGGGTTCCTAGGTTCTGGCATAATTCGCGAGGGGCGAGAGAATGCCAGGCAACATGCGGAAAAGAAGAATTAGTCTAAGAGACTAAGCAACCGGGAATGGAACTTCCCGAGGGTATTTCAGTACTTTCAAATTTTATCGAAGGAGATATTAGGGTTGTGTTTACGATGAGGCTTATTTATGTGGGGTTTTAATGGTACAAAAGAGAGCGTATCTCGAGCGGAGATAGCTCGATAATTTGAGAGAAGAGCTTCTAGATTGTAGCCTTCTTTTAGAATCGAGGTTGTGTTGGGAACGTTATTAATTTATACAAGTTAAAAACCTCTTACGCCCTGGGCGGACCAAGAGCCGGATCGATCATTGTGCATTCGGCACTTGTCTTATATAGTGACGGAAAGTACTCGATTTCATTAATGATTTTTAAAGGGGGGTGTTGGAACGATGTTGGGACATCTGGTTCTAAACATCGGAACTACGATACCATTCTCCAGTTTTGATAATGACAAACACCATATGGGAACTAACGTGCTTTGTCCAAGTATTTCTAAGGAACACAGGTCAAGTGAAGAATCTTCATGAACGCTCAAGGAACACTGGTTTACATGATGAAGAGTTCCTCTCAAAGGAACTCTGAAGAAGACAGTTCCCATCACATGGGAACTCACATGTGCAAACAAAGACAAGTCAGCGAGATTTACGGGATCCTGCCTCAAGACAAAACAAACGCTCAGTCTGAGGAACAGACTGAGTCGTTTGATCCAACGGCCCGATCAACTCTCAAAGTTGACTCAATTCAAATCGAAGTCACATGTGAAGATTGTACACTTGGGCTGCAAGCAAAGGGCATTTCGGACAACATGAAAGATGCGATTGAAGCCCAAGTACAACCAAGTATAAAGCCAAATGAATAGTTCTAGGTTCAAGCACTTCTCCCAGAACTCACATATACTCCCAGAGAAGGAAAGAAAGAAGAAGAGAAGTCCCCGGCGACGAGTGTCTGATCTCGACGACGGCGAAGCAAAGTTCCCAGGAGCAAAGGAACTGAGATAGTCAAGGTGCAAGGTTTGATCTACTTATTTTAGTTGAGTCGTTCACTTAGGAACTCAATTGAGAAGATTCATTAGTGTTGCTAGAGTTAGGTAGTACTCGTAAGAACAGAGAAGTTTGAATGTGGCTGTTTGTAACTAAGGAACAAATCAATAATACAAGTAAGTCATTCAAAATACTCCAAGGGAGGTAGAGGTTTATCCACACAACTGGTTGGTTGTCGTGGGGTTCCTCTATAAGGGAACTGTGTTCATTACCGTTTGCTTACCTGCTTATATTTACTTTCGCTGCCTTGGGAACAGCCTAACCACTAGTTCTCAAGCTCTCGCTAACCCCTTACGATCCAACAATTGGTATCAGAGCGGGTCGCTCTAGATTTGTGTTAGCATCGCAGGTTTCAAAATGGCTCACGAACTTACTCAAGTTGGACACAACAACAACAAGCCTCCAAGGCTTATCACTGGGAGATTCGAGAACTGGCAACGCGACATGAAGGATTGGATGCGGAGCCAGGACTTCCAAGCTTGGTGCGTCATAGAAAAAGGGAACTATGAAGTAGATCCAGCCATCAGGGACGACTACTCCAAATGGGGGCCAAATGAGTGGAAATTCATGGAGGCCAACTTCAAAGCTAAGCAATACCTCAAAAATGCTATGACGGTTCAAGACTGTGACAGGGTGGCTAACCTAGACACAACCAAGGAAGTATGGGAAGCCATCCAACAGATGCATATTGGAAACTCTGATCTCAGAGAAGACCTCAAAATGAATGTCAGAAGGGATTTCTTCAACTTCTTGATGGAAATGGGAGAATCTGTTGATAGTTACCAATCGCGCTTCGAGGGCCTCTGCACCAAGCTCGTGGGACTAGGAATCACGAAGGAGGAAATCACTGACAAGATGAAGGTCCAACAGTTGCTCAACGGCCTAACTGGCGAATGGGCAAATGAAAGGACGATGTTCAAGGAGAACCCCTAAAACAGAAATCTTATGCTCCACCAAGTTTTTTGGAAAACTGGTGGGACACGAGAAAAGGAAGAAAGATGATAAGGAGCAAAAGAGGGCACACCAAGGGATCGCTTTCAAACTTGAAAAATGCTCAAGTCAGTCCAAGAGCAACATGAAGAATCTGAAGAAGAAGAGGATGAGGAACTAGCCCTTGTGACAAAGGCCCTTCGATCCTTCTACAAAGGGAAGTTCAAGAGAGGCAATGGGAACTCACAAAAAGGACAGAGTTCCCAACGAAAACCTATTGAAAAGGACCTCTCGGACGTCACATGCTACAAGTGTTACAAAAAGGGACATTTCGTGAAGGAGTGCTCACGGGGAAGTGACGACCGAAGGCAAGGGAAGAAGGCCTACATCGCCACCTGGAGCAATGACGAGGAGGAAGATCCTGAATCTTGGACATCCCCGGACATGTGTGCAATGGCCATAGGAGACACCACTGGGGAACAACCCAATGAGGTAACTACTGAATCTGTTCTTGCTTCCCTATCTAATTATGAAAAACCTGAGTTGCTAAAACTTCTTTCAAGCCTTGTCAAAGATAACATTAAATTGGAAAAGAAGTTGGAAAAATCGAAACACACTAATGCTGAATTGGTTAGCCTTGAGTCCTGTTCCAACTGTGTGTCTCTAATCGACAAACTTCAGTCCTATTTGCCTCACATTGTAGATCTTGAGGATGAGATTAAGACTCTAGAGAGTGATAAGAATGCCTTTTTACAAAACCTGAGTAAGAAAAATGAGAGCCCTGAAGCCTCGTGTTCCCAAACTAAATTCGTTCCAGCCAAACACGGGATAGGGTATAAGTGTAATATCCGCTAAATTCTAAATAAAATAAAATGGATAAATATCCCAATAATTTTTTTTCTCTAAAATAGAGGACTTAGTAAACTTTATAATTTCATACTATGTTATGAAAGGATACAAAAGTTTACTACAATGACAATTAAGTATATTATGCAAGTCGGATACCTATCTAAATATTTTCGCTTGAATAGAGAGTTTAATTATTTGTATAATTGTCTCAATAAAAATATAAAAGTGTTATAAATTTTATATCCGCAATATTCCAAGACGTTAAATCCAATATAATATAATTTTATAATTTTTTCTCTTATAAAGGACAATCTTTAAATATATGTTACATATAACCCTTTGGCTCTTTAAAAAGAGATTCGTATGTAAATTAAAATTAAATAAATTGCAAGGCATTATAAGGGTTATGAATAAATAAAAGCATTTAAAAGTGCATCATAATTTCGGTTTTAGTAAATAAAAAAAAGGTACAACAAGCTAGTAAAAATACAATGAAAAATTCAATAAAAAGAATGCAAGAGCCGGGACTTGAACCCGAGACCTCTTGCAATTCTGTCTCACACGCCCTTCCCCTCTTCCGCTAGACCAATGTGACTTTCTTGCCATTTACCCCACTCCTTTAATTTTATAACAATATTAGCCTTCTTCTCCAAACAAGTCAACTTGATTTGACACTTCACCATTGCATGCTTCTCTTCCTTCTCCTTGGCTTGCAAGACAACCTTGTTGCATCATCATCTCATCACCATCAAACAAACACACATATGACCAATAGATGATCATCCTCTTCTTCTCCATTGGCTCATCTCCATTGCCATGGATCACTCCTTTGCTCTCCTTTGCCTATATAAAGGGCTCTAAATCCTCTTCAAACTCACACAATCACTCACTCCTCTCCTTCTAGCAAGCATTCTAGTTCAAAAGCTCCAAAATTCAGCCCTTCAAGTTTTTGTTCTTCCCTTCAAAAACACCATTGTAACCCCTCAAAGCTCCTCCTCTTCCTCCCTTGTGCACCGCCGGCCACCACCAGCCCCATCGGCGCCCCGCCGGAGCACCACAGGCGATCGCCGCCCCTCTCCTCGCGCCGCCGCCCGTCCCTGGTTGCGCCGCCCATCACCGCCGGTTCTCCCATGCCCGCCTTCTTCTCTGTATTCTGTAATACAGGCAACCAAAGTATAAAATCTAAACCCTTTTATTTTGTTAATTTAATTAACTTATGTTATTAAAATAAGTTGCTAGTAAAGATAAGTAAAGTAAATAAGGTTATTTTGCAAGTTAAATATGATAAAAATAATTGTGAAAATCTTGTTAGTTGAGAATTATATGAGATCAAATAAATCAAGTAATGACAATCCTTTATATCATATTGTAATATAGTTGCAAGACATGATTATTTTAAATAATGTCAAGAGCTCTTATAAAAGTATTTTTTATAAAATTATTAGCATAAAGATTGTAGTTTTTATGGAATATTATTTTTATAAAGAAATAATTTTATAAAATAAGATAGTATAATGCTTATCTCTAAGTGTAGAGAATAACAAGATATATGAATTTATTTATAATAATGATAGTTATATTAATAAAGTTGTCATTTAATAAAAATATTATTTGAAGATCTTGATTAGTTGAAAGGAGAAGATAAATAAATTAAATAAAATATTGAGAATTTTATTATATAATATTGAAGTATATTATGCAAGACATGTTATATTCATAATACTAAAGGATTCTTATAAAGAGTTATTTTTATAAAATTACTAGCATATGAAATGTAGTTTTAATATTAAAAATATCACCTTTATAAAAAAAATAAGACTTATATAAGGGAATAATATTGCATGTCTGTAGTTATAAAGAAATTGAAGATATATGAAACTAGTTATAATAATAATAATAATAAACATATTGTTAGAAAGTTATCATGTCTAAAAATGTAGAGAATTGCCATAGATATAGTCTTAATAATAAAATATGGTAATAGGTGATAAAGTTCTTATGACATATTATAATAATAATTATTCTAAATAATTTGTAGGGAACTCATATAAAAATATTGTTACAAAAGTTGTAGCCATGGACTATAGTTTGACATTAGATATTGATCTCTATTAGAGCTGTCAAAAGCTAACCCGACCCGAAATACCAACCCGAACCGCCTGAAAAATTTAGGGTCAAGACCTGAAAATTTGAACCCGAAACCCAAAATAAACCGAACTCGATAGACCCGAAACCCGTTGGGTTCAAACTCGAAAAAACCGTTGGGTTGACCCAATTAGTTATATTTTAAGAATATATAATATATTTTGAAAATGATAATACATTTTATTATTAAAATATATAAAAATAATAGATTTATTATTAAATATCATTTTTTAAATAAAAAATATTTTAATAATTGTAAAAAAATCAATTTTCTTGACCTGTTAGGTCGACCCGACCCACCCGACAACCCGCAATGACCCGACCCGATTTGACCAGTGACCCGTTACGACCCGAACCCGACTCAACCTGAACCCGAAATAACCGAACCCGAACCCGACCTGACCGACCCGTTTGACACCTCTAATCTCTATAGAAGAATAATATTATTAGTAATTATATTACTAAAGTCATCATTATGAGGAAAATATTAATTTAATGGCCTCTAAGTGTAGAGATTTGTCACAAGACATAAGTTCCAAACTAAATATAAAGAATTATGACTTTATATTGATCCTAGGATATTATATAGAATATGGATGACTTGTATGGAAAGAAACCATGTAGATATGGAAAAGATATTATTTTATAACCTAAAATGTTATAATAATGGACTATAAATATGAAGAAGGATATTTATAAACCATGATTATATTTTATAAGCCATGATCATATATTATAAGCTATGATCATAGATATTTTATAAATCATATAATGTGAAAAGAATTAAAGGAATAAAATAAATAAGATTAATTTAATGTATGTTAGTTTTTATGAAGATTACTTTATAAAGTAAGTAGAAAGTCCTAATTATAGAAACTTTCAAGAAAATAGATTATAAGTCTATTAGCTTTATTTAATGTGAATTATATAATTAAATAAAATTCTATTAAGAGAATATTATTAATAAAGTATTCTTGGTGAGGGAAATAATATTCTAAGTTCACTAAGGAATAATTGGAAATTAAAAGTAATATTTTAATTAAGATAAGTATGTAAAAAGGTTAAAGTAGATTCCTTAAAGTTTAATAAGAATTGTACATTTTAAAAGAAAAATACCTTCTAGATAAAGTATGATATTTTATGAAATTATACTTTCTTAAATTATATTAAAGGAATTAACACGTGAAGTTAAAAAGGATTATTTTAATAATATTGAATAAAGATTTTTAAGGAATAAAAAGGATATTACAAAGCCAAAATAATAATAAAGAAATATTATTATTTTAAAATAATTTTCTAAATTATTATCTCAATAATTTAGAATTCCATTTCTCTTATATAAAGTATTATAAGAGAGAATCCAAACTTTAGGAGGAATTCATAATTAAAGTTTCGCTCGTAAATTCCGTGTCGATAGGTCGGGATTCTCGCTCGAAGTCGCGAATCACACTTTCCATCTTATCGCAATCCGACCCGTGAGAACAAGGCAAGTGGAATTTCACCTTGCGACCTTTATATTTCATTCTGTAAAAATTCTCGATGTTGGGAACAACTTGTGTGCTTAAATATAAATGAACCTAGGAAATATCGATTGCTAGATATAACGACCCATTGTTAGCATAGTTCGATTTATATTCTCGCGATAGGATTATTGTTGGATCGTGAACGAGTTAGCAAGAGCTTGGGAACTGGCTGTTAAGCTGTTCCCAAGGCAGCGAAAGGAATAATATCGTAAGTAATTAAAACGCTGAAAGAACACAGTTCCTTATAGAGGAACCCCACGACAACCAACTAGTTGTGTGGGTAAACCTCTACCTCCGCTTGGAGGATTTTGAATGACTTTCTTATTTTATTGCTTGTTCCTTAGTTACAATCAGCCAGGTTCAAACTTCTCTGTTCCTAAGAGTTCTACCTGACTCTAGCAACACTAATGAACCTTCTCAACTGAGTTCCTAAGCGAACTACTCAATTAAAACAAGAGAGTCAAACCTTACACCTTACAATTCAGTTCCCTTGCTCTTGGGAACTTCACCTTCACCGTCGTCGAGATCTGACACTCGCCACCAGGGACTTCTCTTCTTCTTTCTCTTTCTCTGTTGTGGGTATTTGTGAGTTCTGGGAGAAGTGCTCAATCCGAGCACTATTCATTTGGCTTTATACTCGAGTGAACTTGGGCTTCAATCGCATCTTTCATTTGTGTCCGAAATGCCCTTTTCTTGATGCCCAAGTTGTACTTTCTTCACATGTGACTTCAATTTGAACTAGGTCAACTTCTTGAATTGATCGGACCGTTGGATCAATCGTGACAGTCTGCTCCTCAGACTGTGCCTTCATCCTGTCCAAGACAGGATCGCGTGATATGCGCTGATCGGTCCTTGTCCTCACATGTGAGTTCCCATGTCGTGGGAACTGTCCTCTTCTGAGTTCCTTTGAGAGAAACTCTTCATCGGTTAAGCCTTTATTCTCTGGTCATTCCTGGGAGTTCTCATTTCATGGGAACTTTTCTCTTCAGAGTTCCCTTGATGGGAACTCTTCATTGTGTGCTCCTGTGATCTTTGGTCATTCGTGGAAGTTCTTTGCTCAACCTGTGTTCCTTAGAAATACTTGATCGAAGCACATTAGTTCCCTTATAGCGTTTGTCATTATCAAAACTCAGAGAACTGTATCGTTGTTCCGATGTTTAGAACCAGAGGTCCCAACATCGTTCCAACAATTTCCCCTTTTTTGATGATGACAAACCTATCACAAAAATCAGCAAGTATTTCAAAGCATGATATGCAAATGAGTTCCTACGCGTATTCCTAGGGAGCCACTTCTTGTGAATCACTGAGTTCACACTTAGCTTTTTATGCAATTGTTCCCCCTTAGCTATAGCGTATTCTGTGATATCTTTTCAACTTAACTCATCTCGCATTTTTTGTCTTTCCCCCTTTTGACATCATCGAAAACAAGTAAACGCATAGATAAGGAAGGAAAAGAACACGCAATCATACTAAAAACCATTCATTACTTAAGCAAAAAAATTGTACATAGGAACACAAGAGAATATTTGTGGGAACATTGAGGCTAGGAAAAAGAAGGAAAAGATCATGGGCTTGGTGGGAACAGGGCATCACAAAGTCGTGTCAAGACTTTTACAAGCTTTTCCTGGCCTTTAGCAATTTATTCTTGGTCCCTTGCCATCTTTTCTTGTTCTCTGGCTATCTTGTCGAGAGTGTTGGCAATGTGGACCAACACTTGAGTGTTCCCATCCTGAGTACCTTCACCAGATGGCAGCCTTTCTTGTTCCTCCACTGGCTCAGAGTGCCGCATTTTGTGGACCACAGAGATGTCCAGTTCCCTACCTATGGTGACCTCTTCCTTGGATGTGTCGTAGAGGCCCTCTCTGAGCAAGAGTTTCTTGATGAGGCCAGCATAAGGGAGGGAGTGGGATTTGGAAGCCATACACTTCTCCATGTGCCCCAGAATGATGCGAGGAAGATTTATGGGCTTTTTGAGGAGGAAATGGTAGAGGATGATGGCATTAGGGATGTTGATGACAAGGCGCTTCTCCTGGCGAGGGATCACCATGTTGATGATGAATTGATGAGCCAACTTGGCTATGAGGGATAGGTGATGAGTAGAGGTGCTAGTGGTGGGAACACGGCCCTCGTAGATCGTGTTATAGATCACCTCGCTATTAAAGTCGCCCCAGCTCTTGGTGGGCAGTTCCTGGAGTCCCTGGACAGGGACCTGTAGTTGAAGGCGGATTGTGGAGGTTGTGAAGATGAAGTCGTCGCCTTCGAGGGAGAGAGTTCCCTTGGTGCCGTTATCTTGGACCACAAAGTTGTTGTAGAATCGGCGCACCTGAGAGGGATCGACACTCACGGCCTCACTACATATGTGTTCCCATCCTTGGGCCTTGATCAGGTCCCATAGTTGCCCTAGCCCTTCATCGGTGAGTTGTTTTTCTGAGAGGATGAGGGGGGGGGGGGGGGAGGAGCTTGCGATTCTCAGAGATGTAGACTTTCTTGGGCACAGTTCATTTCCCTTTCTTCTTTGTGTTCCCCCTGGAGACCGAAGTCTTTCCTTTTTGCTGAGGGGGAGCAGCAGCTTCGAGCATCAGTGGACGGGTCCTTTCCTCTAGGACCTGTGCCGACACCACCATTTGGTGTTCAGGAGCTGGGATGCCGGCAGGCTCTTTGTCAGTGGTGGCCTCTTCGTCCTCTTCAGTGTCATCACTGGAGGTCCCTTCATCATTGGAAGAGGTCAGCCCTGTTTCCTCCTCGTCGTCTTCCTGACGACGACTGCTTGTCTCAGCACCGTCAGTTGGTGCTGGGTTCCCTTCTTCTTGGGCTGTGCCCCCTTGGTTTTCGGAAGGCCCTTTGAGTGCGCCTTCGAATTCTTCCTCGAGGGCCTTGAGTTGGGCTTCCTCTGCAGCAGTTCCAATGAAGATGGGTGGCAGTTCCTTGGCCTTTTTGCAAACGATGACTCCAATGGGGAGATCATCCTCGTCAGAGTCAAGGTCGATTGTTTTCTGGGCCGAAGAAGGTGGGGAAGGGAGTTTTAGTGTGGTGGGAGAAGAGGGAGGTAGAGGAGAATTTTGTGGAGTTGGGACCTTGGGAGTGGAAGGAGGAGGAGTAGGAGTGCGAGCCTTGGGACTTGAGGTCCCAGAGGCAGATTTTGAAGTGATGGGGGATTTGGGAATGCGTGAGGTGGGTGGGGGAACTCTGGGGGAGGAAGAGGATGGAGGAGGGTTGGTGGTTCCCTCAACCATGGGAACAGGGGAGGAGGAGATTATCGTGGAGTCCCTGGGACCAGAGGTCTCAGAGATTGGTTGGGGACGAGGGCGAAAGAGCTTCTCGACCTCGGATGGGTGAACGACGGCATAGGCGTCGGGTTTGGACAGATTAAGGACCTCCTCCATGTTGAGGAGGGATTTCTTCTTTGGCATGGGAAGAGAGGGGGATGAAGAAGTGGAGATTTGTGAGTGTTTGCGTTTGGAGGATTTGTGTTTGGATTTTGAGGAGTGGTGTTTGGATTTGGAGGGGTCTTTGGAAGAGTGTTTGTGTTTGGATTGTTTGGGTTTTTTGTATTTAGAAGGGGGTTCGGATCCGAAACTGTCGACGATGCGAATTTCGGAGGAAGAGGGAGGTGGAAGAGTGGAGGTCGACGGTGTTGTAGGTTGCGCCGCCGAGGGAGGAGGAAGAAAGGGACTTACATAATTGTAAAGGCTCTCGATGAGGACGTCGCGAAGGGCTGGATCTTGCTCCGTTTCGATGTCGTTCATCATTGTGATGAAGAGAATTTTAGGGTTGTTGAGAATCCATTCCTTCATTTGTTCATAAGAGTGGGTTGGAGCCATTTTAGAGAAATTTTGGGAAAGAGAAGATTTTTGGAAGTTTTCTCGAAAGAGGGAGGAGGCAAAGTTGCAGAGGAGGAGAATGACAGGGAAGGATGAGGAAGAAGGAACCCAAAAGTGGTAACGTAGGGTTTTATGTGAGAGAGAGACCAGGGTAGAAAGGGAAGTTGGTATCCTCGATAACCGTTGGCCAATGAAATCGGAGGGGCGTTTCAACTTCCTTAGCACGCCTCTGACACACGTCGTTTTCTTTCCTGGGAAGTCCTTTTGATTTTTGAATACTTGGCTCAAAACGCTTCAGAGTCTGACACAATTTCCCTTTTCCCTAGTGAAGTGTCATCTTTTCAGACCCAGTGTTCCCTTGCTTTTGCCTATTAGTTCCCATGATCTTTGGAAAGGTTATATTGAGTGGAGAGGTTAAGGGAACTCACACTCAATTTTCTTTGTGAGGCTGAGGAACTCAAAAGAGAACCAGAAAATTGCAACTCGATTTTGGGATAAAGAGTTTGGCTCATGAGAAACGTTTGTCTGGTCCTTAGCTTTAGGGTAGGTTTTATGATCAACCGTCATAGTGGCTGGTAGAGAAGGTTAAAGGGAAATCTGGTTGATCATTTTGGGCCAAAAGAGATAATGTTCCTCTATACATATCAAGCTCTAGACTAGTAATATGGCAGAATGAAAGCATTGAGTCCTACAGTTCCCTATCATGCATTTCAAGTTAGACTAATCAAGCATTGAGGGAGAGACAAACAGGGACTCGTTTAGTTTAGAGTTATCATCCCTAGAAGCATTCGAAAACGCTGGTAGGGACGTCTGTCTAAAGCTTTGGTGAGAATGTCCGCAATTTGCTCTTCCGTTCTACAGTGTTGCATAGAGATGTTCCCATTTTCAACATTGTCACGTAGAAAATGATGCCTAATGTCTATGTGCTTAGTCCTAGAATGATGCGCAGGATTTTTGGAAATGTTAATGGCACTAGTATTATCACAGAGTATAGTAACTGGGCCAAATGACATACCATAATCCTGAAGTTGGGACTTGAGCCATAGTACTTGGGAACAGCATGATGCGGCAGCCACGTATTCTGCTTCAACTGTGGAGAGTGCCACTGAATTTTGCTTCTTGGATCCCCATGAGACTAAGCATGATCCTAGGAACTGGGCCATGCCCGATGTGCTCTTCCTATCTACCAAGTGCCTTGCAAAATCCGCATCTGTGTATGCAATGAGCTCGAGGGAACTGCTCCTTGGATACCAAATGCACAAGTTGTCGTTCCCTTTGAGGTACTTGAAAATCCTCTTCACCTCTTTCAGGTGTGATTCTTTGGGCTTAGCTTGAAAACGTGCACATAAGCACACTGAGAACATAATGTCAGGCCTACTAGCAGTTAAGTAGAGAAGGGACCCAATCATACCTCTATAGTTTCTTTGGTCCACACTTATACCTGTTTCATCTGCATTGAGTCTTGAATTTGGAGAGATGGGAGTGTCAATAGGCTTGGAGTGTTCCATTCCATATTTGACCAACATTTCACGAATATACTTCTGTTGATGAATCTTTGTTCCCTCCTTTGTTTGGGTGATTTGAAGTCCCAAGAAGAACGTGAGTTCCCCTATGAGACTCATCTCAAACTCACTGCTCATGAGGTCCTTAAATTTCTCTACAAGAGTTTCGTTAGTTGCTCCAAACACAATATCATCAACATAAACTTGAACAATCAAATATCCTTAGACTCTTTCTTAAGGAAAAGGGTTTTGTCTATGGAACCTCGAAGGTATCCATGAGACAGAAGGAAATGAGCAAACCTGTCATACCATGCTCGGGGAGCTTGTTTGAGACCATAGAGGGCCCTTTCCAGGAAATAGACATGGTTGGGTAGTTTTTCATCTTCGAATCCTGGGGGTTGAGCAACGTACACTTCTTCCTTGAGGTGCCCATTGAGAAAGGCGGTCTTCACATCCATTTGGTACAGCTTGAATCCCTTGTGAGTAGCATAGGCTATGAGAAGACGAATTGCTTCAATTCTTGCCATTGGTGCGAAGGTTTCATCGTAGTCGATTCCTTCCTCTTGTCTGTATCCTTGTGCAACCAGTCGTGCCTTGTTCCTAGCCACTGCACCAGTGTCATCCAGTTTGTTTCTGAAGACCCACCGAGTTCCTATGATGTTTTTGTTTTTGGGCCTAGGAACCAGTTTCCACACTTTGTTCCTCTCGAATTGGTGTAGTTCCTCTTGCATGGCTTGGATCCAGTCTGGGTCTTTTAGGGCTTCCTTAATGTTCTTGGGTTCCACCAAAGAGACAAACGCATTAAAAGCACAAAAATTATTGAGAGAAGAGCGAGTTAGCACACCTTTGTCATAAGGAGTGATGATGTTCTCAATGGGATGGTCTTTCCTTTGTTGGAAATTTTTTGTACGAGTGGGTTCCCTTGGACTCGTTTCACCTCCGTTTGAGGCTTCTTCTTCATGGGGACACCCGTCTTCAGCTTCCTCGCTGAGTGTCTCTTCTGGTTGTGTTGTTGTGTTCTCTCTTTGTTCCCCCTGAACACTTGATTCTGGTACGTTTTCATTCTGGGGAACAAGAGAGTTCGAAGCATCTTGTGGTTCTTCTGTTGAGGAGGGAACTTCAAAGGAGCTTTGATCTGTGGAGTTTTGATCTCCTTCATTGTTCCCTGATTGTGGGGCATTGTTCCCACTTGGATAGTCTTCATCTCTCTTTCTTGGTTCATCCTCGTCTTCTTCTTCTTCTTGTCTGACCAGCTTGAACAAAGTTCCCTTTCCTTGAACCTCTGTTCCATCTTTACAGATTTCTCGTCGAAGATGACGTGGATGCTTTCCTCTATCTTCTTGGTCCTCTTGTTATAGACCCTGTACGCCTTGCTATGGGAAGAGTATCCCAGGAATATCCCTTCATCGCTCCTGGGATCAAATTTGCCAAGGTTGTCTTTCCCATTGTTGTGGACGAAGCATTTGCATCCGAAGGTCCTTAGATGAGCGATATTTGGCTTTCTCCCTTTGATGAGCTCATAGGATGTCTTCTTGATCAAGGGTCTGATCATGGCTCGATTCAAGATGTAAGTAGCTGTGGAGATAGCTTCAGCCCAAAAGTACTCTGGAACTCCACTTTCAAACAACATAGTTCTAGCCATGTCTTCCAAGGTCCTGTTCTTCCTTTCGACAACTCCGTTTTGCTGAGGAGTGCGAGGGGCCGAGAAGTTATGAGAGATCCCATGTTTGTCACAGTATCTTAGGAACTGTGAGTTTTCAAACTCTGTTCCATGATCAGATCTGAGAGCCTTGAGTTTGAGTCCCATGCTGACCTCCATTCTTGTGATTAGGACTTCGAATTCCTTGAAGGTATCTGATTTTGATCTCAAGAATAGCACCCATGTGAATCGTGAAAAATCATCGATTAAAACATACATGTACCTCTTTCCTCCATAGCTTTCGGTGTGCATGGGACCGCAAAGATCCATATGAATTAGCTCTAAGGGCCTGGTCGTGCTCACCATCCTTTTGGGCTTGAAGGAGGTCCTTGTTTGCTTTCCTCGAACACAGGCTTCACACATCTTGACTCCTTCAAGGTTGATTCGTGGGAGACCGACAACGAGATCTTGTAGATAGAGCTTCAAGATTTGGTTCATACTTGCGTGTCCTAACCTTCGGTGCCAAAGTTCCGTTTCATCAAGGGAACTTGCCAAGCACAGTTTCCTTGGTGGCTCAAATTCTGTATCCACCACATAAATGTTGTTGGACCTTCTTCCCTTTAGGATAATTTTGTTGGTCTTCTTGTTGATCACCAGACACTCTTTTGAATCAAAGGTGACAATGTTGTTCCCTTGATCACATATTTGAGACACACCTAAGAGATTGAAACCCAGATCTTTCACCAGGTTAACGTTGCTGATCTTGATTGATTTGTTGAGTAGCACTTCCCCTGTTCCTATAATCTCCCCTTTGTTTTTGTTGCCAAAGGATACGTGACCTCCTTCGGCCTTTGGGTGGAGTGAGGTGAGGTTGTCTTTGTTTCCGGTCATGTGGTTAGAGCATCCACTGTCAATGACCCATGTGCTGTTCCCCCTCACTGCCACCTACAAGAGAATTTAGTTTTTGAGGACCCAGGCAAGATGACTCTTGCCTGGTCCCTTGCAAGGGAAGACATTCTCGAACAACATGTAATCAACAATATTAACGTCACAATGATCCCTAGAGTTAAGGGCAGAGTTCCTATGTGTGTTTCTACGGGTGGGAACTCTATCAAGGTTGGATCTGTGATTTTTCCTTTTCCAGTATTCATTATTCTTTTGAGTTTGGGCCCTAGCTTTGGGACAACCTTCCTTGTAGTGCCCATGAGCACCACAGTTCCAACAGGTCTTGTAGTATTCTCCTAGGTAGTACTTAGGATGCGGTCTCTGTATCCTGTTCCTATCCATAGTTTCTTTGTTAACCACTCTAGACCCGTTCCCTTTGGCTATCTGGACATATAGCTTGTGTCCAGTGTTCCCAGTGTAATATTCTACTTCTCCATTCACTCCACTTTCCAGAACACGTATCTTTTCTTCCAAGTGAGCATTTTTCCTTTTCTCGCACTGAAGTTCTAAGGCCCTACATTCATTAATCTCTTGTTCACTCAAGGGGGACTTCCCTTTATTAGGGCTCTCTGACTCATACCCTATGCCGTGTTTGGCTGGCACAAATTTGGTCTGGGAACAAGAAACTTTAGGACTTTCAACCTTTTCACTTAGCTTTTGCAGAAAGATATTCTTGTCACTTTCTAGGGTCCTAATTTCATCCTCTAACTCTACAATGTGGGACACATAAGATTGAACCTTGTCCAATAGGGGCACACAGGTGGGACATGGCTCAAGACCAACTAACTCAGCATTAGTTTGTTCTGACTTTTCTAGCTTCCTTTGCAATTTAATGTTATCTTTGACAAGACTTGTGAGAATTTTAAGCAGTTCAGGTTTCTCATAATTTGACAAAGAAGCAAGAACGGATTCGGGGGTTACCTCACTAGGTTGTTCCCTAGTGGTTTCTCCTAAGGCCATGGCGCACATGTCAGGTTGAGCCCATGATTCAGGCTCCTCGTCTTCATTGTCACTCCATGTGGCTATGTAGGCCTTTTTCCCTTTTCCTCGGTTGTCCGTTCCCTGAGGGCACTCCTTGGCAAAGTGTCCCTTCTTGTAACAATTGTAGCATGTTACATCCGAGAGGTCCTTTTCAGCAGATTTTCTTTGGGAATTCTGTCCTTTTCCTGAGTTCCCATAATTCTTCTTGAACTTCCCTTTGTAGAAAGATCGAAGAGCTTTTGTTACAAGGACTAGCTCTTCATCCTCATCTTCTTCAGATTCTTCATGTTGCTCTTGTACTGCCTTGATCACCTTTTCAAGTTTGAGAGCTATCCCCTGATGTGATCACTTTTGCTCCCTGTCATCTATCTTTCTCTTCTCATATCCCACCAGTTTTCCAAAAACCTGGTGGAGCATAAGAGCTCTGTTTTCGGGATTCTCTTTGAACATCGTTCTTTCATTTGACCATTCTCCAGTCAACCCATTGAAGAGTTGTTGAAACTTCATTTTGTCGGTGACTTCCTCTTTAGTGATCCCAAGGCCAGTCATCTTGGTGCAAAGTCCCTCAAAACGGGATTGGTAGCTATCAACAGATTCTCCTATCTCCATCTGGAAGGTGAAGAACTCCCTCCTTGCGTTCATCTGAAGATCTTCTCGGAGGTCTGAGTTCCCAATGTGCATTTACTGAATGGCTTCCCACACTTCCTTTGCCGTGTCTAGGTTTGCCACTCTGTCGCAGTCTTGCACCGACATGGCATTCTTGAGGTACTGGATGGCTTTGAAGTTGGCCTCCATGCACTTGTACTCATTAGGTCCCCATTTTGAAAGGTCATTCTCAATCGCTGGATCAATTTTGAAGTTCCCTTTCTCTATGACGCACCAAGCTTGGTAGTCCTGGCTGCGCATCCAGTTCTTCATGTCGCGTTGCCAGACTTCGAATCTACCAGTGATGAGCCTTGGTGGTTTGCTGTTGTTGTGACCGACTTGGGTGAGTTCGTGAGCCATGATTGAAACCTGCGATGCTAACACAAATCTAGAGCAGCCGGCTCTGACACCAATTGTTGGATCGTGAACGAGTTAGCAAGAGCTTGGGAACTGGCTGTTAAGCTGTTCCCAAGGCAGCGGAAGGAATAATATCGCAAGTAATTAAAACGCTAAAAGAACACAGTTCCTTATAGAGGAACCCCACGACAACCAACTAGTTGTGTGGGTAAACCTCTACCTTCGCTTGGAGGATTTTGAATGACTTTCTTATTTTATTGCTTGTTCCTTAGTTACAATCAACCAGGTTCAAACTTCTCTGTTCCTAAGAGTTCTACCTAACTCTAGCAACACTAATGAACCTTCTCAACTGAGTTCCTAAGCGAACTACTCAATTAAAACAAGAGAGTCAAACCTTACACCTTACAATTCAGTTCCCTTGCTCTTGGGAACTTCACCTTCACCGTCGTAGAGATCTGACACTCGCCGTCGGGGACTTCTCTTCTTCTTTCTCTTTCTCTGTTGTGGGTATTTGTGAGTTCTGGGAGAAGTGCTCAATCCGAGCACTATTCATTTGGCTTTATACTCGAGTGAACTTGGGCTTCAATCGCATCTTTCATTTATGTCCGAAATGCCCTTTTCTTGATGCCCAAGTTGTACTTTCTTCACATGTGACTTCAATTTGAACTAGGTCAACTTCTTGAATTGATCGGACCGTTGGATCAATCGTGACAGTCTGCTCCTCAGACTGTGCCTTCATCCTGTCCAAGACAGGATCGCGTGATATGCGCTGATCGGTCCTTGTCCTCACATGTGAGTTCCCATGTCGTGGGAACTGTCCTCTTCTGAGTTCCTTTGAGAGAAACTCTTCATCGGTTAAGCCTTTATTCTCTGGTCATTCCTGGGAGTTCTCATTTCATGGGAACTTTTCTCTTCAGAGTTGCCTTGATGGGAACTCTTCATTGTGTGCTCCTGTGATCTTTGGTCATTCGTGGAAGTTCTTTGCTCAACCTGTGTTCCTTAGAAATACTTGATCGAAGCACATTAGTTCCCTTATAGCGTTTGTCATTATCAAAACTCGGAGAACTGTATCGTTGTTCCGATGTTTAGAACCAGAGGTCCCAACATCGTTCCAACAATTATTTATGCTAGTGTGGTTATTACCTTGACTGCTTGCGATCTCGCTCAGAGATCAATTGTGAACGAACTAGTAAGGGGTGTGGATTAGCCAACGCCTCTATATAACCTTACTAAGTCGTACGTACCTATGACTTTCGGGATCATGATCCCATCCGCTCCGATTGCAAGGGGGGATGTGCGCACTCTAGCTAAGTGCCGGGAAACTGTGTTTTCCCCGGGTGGCTCGGATTATCCGTGTCCCACCACTTTCTATTAAAAATCATTAACGAAGTCAAATATATTTCGTCACTATATAAAATAAGTGCCCAATGCACATTTAAGATACCAAAAACCGGACCGGTCTCAAATGATCGATCCGGCTCTCGGTCCGCTCAGGGCGCGAGAGGTTTTTAACTTGTATAAAGTAATAATGTTCCCAACATACTTTCGATTTCTAAAGAAGTCTACAATCTAGTAGCTCTTCTATCGCTTATCGAGTTATCTTCGTTTAAGATATACTCTCCTTCGAACCACTAAAGCTCCACATAAACAATCCCTATCGTATAGCTCCATCGTAAACACAACCTTATCATCTCTTTCGACAATAATTAAAATTACCGAAATACCCTCGGGAAGTTCCATTCCCGCTTGCTTAGTCTCTTAGACTAATTCTTCTTTTCCGCATGTTGCCTGGCATTTTATCGCCCCTCGCGAATTATGTCAGAACCCAGGAACTCTAGCAAGGCGTAAGGCGAAGTGAAGTGAAGGAAGGTCAGGAACTTTCAAGATGTATTTATCATTTCATTTTGGTTTAGTTTCCACTTTGTTTCAAGAACAAGATGGTTTTGCTATTTTCGAGTAACTTTAAGCTTGAAAACAATGTAAGATGTTTTGTACGAACCAAGTCTCTTTCGGGAGCATCTTTTTCATATTATGAATTATGTTTATTTCCGCATTTTATCGTTCTATATCATTCTAAAAGCCATGGGTGACTTTGGACGGTAAAATCCGAGGTCATTGGCGGTAATACCTAATGTTGTAAAATAGGGGTGTTACAATAAGTCAGAGAGCCCTAAGAAAGGAAAGTCTCCTTTGAGTGAACAAGAGATCAACGAGTGTAGGGCCTTAGAACTCCAGTGCGAGAAACAAAAGAATGCCCACTTAGAAGAGAAAATCCGTGTCTTGGAAAGTGGAGTAAATGGAGAAGTAGATTATTACACTGGGAACACTGGGCATAAGCTGTATGTCCAAATAGCCAAGGGAAATAGGTCTAGGGTGTACAACAAGGAAACTATGGATAGGAACAGGATACAAAGACCTCATCCTAAGTACTACCTAGGAGAATATTACAAGACCTACTGGAACTGTGGTGCTCATGGGCACTACAAGGAAATCTGTCCCAAAGCTAAGGTCCAAACCCAAAGGAACCACGAGTATTGGAACAGGCAAAACCAAAGGTCCAACAAATCTGCTAGAGTTCCCACTGGTGGGAACAACCATAGGAACTTTGCCTATAACAAGTATTCTCGTGACATTAACATTGCTGATTATGTGTTATTTGAGACTGTCTTTCCTTGTAAGGGACCAGGCAAGAGTCATCTTGCCTGGATCGTCAAAAACTAACTTATCCTGTAGGTGGCAGTGAGGGGGAACAACACATGGGTCATTGATAGTGGATGTTCTAACCATATGACTGGGAACAAAGACAACCTCACCTCACTCCACCCAAAAGCCGAAGGAGGTCATGTGTCCTTTGGCAACAAGAATAAAGGGGAAATCATAGGAACATGGGAATTACTACTCAACAAATCAATCAAAATCAGCAACATTAACTTGGTGAAGGATCTGGGATTCAATCTCTTGAGCGTATCTTAGATATGCGATCAAGGGAGCAACATTGTCACCTTTGATTCAAGAGAGTGCCTAGTGATCAACAAGAAGACTAACAAAATCATCCTGAAGGGAAGAAGGTCCAACAACATCTATGTGGTGGATACAGACTTTGAGACACCAAGGAAACTGTGCTTAGCAAGTTATCTTGACAAAACGGAACTCTGGCACAAGAGATTAGGCCATGCAGGAATCAGTCAGATCTTAAAGCTCTATTTACAGGATCTGGTTATTGGCCTCCCTAGAATCAACATCAAGGGAGCTAAGATGTGTGAAGCGTGTGTTCGTGGCAAACAAACCAGAAGTTCCTTCAAACCAAAAAGGGTAGTTAGCACAACAAGGCCATTGGAGCTGATCCACATGGACCTCTGTGGTCCCATGGACACTGAAAGCTACGGAGGAAAGAGGTACATGTATGTTTTAATTGATGATTTTTCAAGGTTTACATGGGTTCTTTTCTTGAGATCAAAATCAGATACCTTCAAAGAATTTGAGACTCTAATCAAGAGGATGGAAGTTAGCATGGGAATCAAGCTCAAGGCACTCAGATCTGACCATGGGAGGGAGTTCAAAAACTCAGAGTTCCTAAGGTACTGTGACAACAATGGCGTATCCCACAACTTCTCGGCTCCTCGCACTCCTCAACAAAATGGCGTGGTGGAAAGGAAAAACAAAACCTTGGAAGACATGGCAAGGACCATGATGCTAGAGAGTGGAGTTCCTCCAAGCTTCTGGGCCGAAGCCATCTCCACAACAACTTACATCCTAAATCGAGCCATGATACGTCCCATGATCAAGAAAACATCATATGAGCTAATCAAGGGAAGGAAGCCTAACATCTCTCACCTAAGGACCTTTGGGTGCAAATGTTTCATCCACAATAATGGCAAAGATAACCTGGGGAAGTTTGACCCTAGAAGTGATGAAGGGATCTTCCTGGGCTACTCCTCCCAAAGCAAGGCGTACAGGGTCTACAACAAAGAGGACCAAGAAGATAGAAGAAAGCATTCACGTCATCTTCGACGAACAATCTATAAGGGTGGGAACATAGGCCCAAGGAAAGGGAACTCTGTTCAAACTAGTCAGACAAGAAGAGGAAGATGATGATGATGAACCAAGAAAAAGAGATGAAGACTATCTGAGTGGAAACAACATCCCACAACAAGGGAACAACGAAGGAGATCAAAAGTCTACAGATCAAAGCTCCTTTGAAGTTCCCTCCTCAACAGAGGAACCACAAGATGCATCAAACTCTCTTGTTCCCCAAAATGACGTTGTACCAGAATCCAGTGTTCAAGGGGAAGAACGAGGGAACCCTGAAGAGAATCCTGACGAGAGTCTCAGTGAAGAAGTTTAGCACAATTGTTGCCCTGAAGAAGAGGAGGCTCAAGATACAGATGAAGAGGCAAGGGAACAGATTGATGTCTCACATATCCGAACCAGGAACTACCATCAGAAGAGGGATCACCCCATCGATAACATCATCACTCCCTATGACAAAGGTGTTCAAACTCGCTCCTCTCTCAATAATTTATGTTCTTTTAACGCCTTTGTCTCGCTAGTGGAACCAAAAAGCATCAAAGAAGCTCTAAGGGACCCAGACTGGATCCAAGCCATGCAAGAGGAACTTCATCGATTCGAGAGGAACAAGGTGTGGAAGCTAGTTCCTAGGCCCAAGAACAAGAACATCATAGGAACTCGATGGGTCATTAGAAACAAGCTTGGCGATATTGGGGCTGTAGCAAGGAACAAGGCACGACTGGTGGCACAAGGATACATGCAAGAGGAGGGAATCGACTACGATGAGACCTTCGCACCAGTTGCAAGGATTGAGGCAATCTGTCTTCTCATAGCCTGTGCAGCCCACAAAGGATTCAAGTTGTATCAAATGGATGTCAAGACAGCGTTCCTAAACGGGCACCTCAAAGAAGAAGTCTAAGTGGCACAACCACCAGGATTTGAGGATGAGCAATTCCCAAACCACGTATACTTCCTGGAGAGGGCCCTATATGGTCTCAAACAAGCTCCCCGAGCATGGTATGGCAGGTTTGCTCAATTCCTTCTGTCTCATGGGTACCTTCGAGATTCCATAGACAAAACCCTTTTCCTTAAGAAAGAATCTAAAGATATATTGATTGTTCAAGTATATGTTGATGACATCGTTTTTGGAGCCACTAACGAAATCCTTGTTGAGAAATTTAAGAATCTAATGAGTAGTGAGTTTGAGATGAGTCTCATAGGGGAACTTACGTTCTTCTTGGGACTCCAAATATCTCAAAATAAGGAGGGAACAAGGATTCATCAACAGAAATACATCAGAGAAATGCTAGTGAAGTATGGGATGGAACACTCTAGGCCCATCGACACTCCTATCTCACCAAACTCAAGGCTCAATGCAGATGAAACAGGTATAAGTGTTGATCAAAGGAACTTTCGAGGTATGATTGGGTCTCTCCTCTACTTAACTGCAAGTCGACCCGATATCATGTTCTTCGTGTGCTTATGTGCACGTTTTCAAGCTAACCCTAAAGAATCACACCTGAAAGAGGTGAAGAGGATTTTCAGATATCTCAAAGGGAACGACAACTTGTGCCTATGGTATCCAAGGAACAACTCCCTTGAGCTGGTTGCATACTCAGATGCAGATTTCGCTGGGCACCTAGTTGATCGCAAAAGCACATCAGGAATGGCTCAATTCCTAGGATCGTGTTTGGTCTCATGGGGATCAAAAAAGCAAAACTCTGTGGCACTCTCCACATCTGAAGCAGAGTACGTGGCTGCCGCCTCATGTTGTTCCCAAGTTCTATGGCTCAAGTACCAACTACAGGATTATGGTATGACCTTTGGCCCTGTTCCCATTAGATGTGATAATACAAGTGCCATTAACATATCTAAAAATCTTGTGCATCATTCACGTACAAAGCATATAGACATCAGGCATCACTTCCTACGTGACAATGTAGAGCATGGGAACATCTCTATGGAACACTGTAGAACTGAAGAGCAAATTGCGGACATTCTTACTAAGGCTTTAGACAGACGTCCCTATCAGCGTCTCCGGATGCTCCTAGGGATGATAACTCTAAACTGAACAAGTCCCTGTTTGTTATTCCCTCAGTGCTTGGGTAGTTTATATTGATTTGCATGATAGGGAACACTAGGAACAATTGCTTTCATTTTGCCATATTACTAGTCTAGAGCTTTTAATGTACTTTTGGAACTCTATTTCTTTTGGACCAAAGTGATTAACCAGAGTTCCCTTTAACCCTCATTACAAGCCACTATGACGGTTGATCATAAAACCAACCCTTAAGCCAAGGACCAGACAAACGCTTCTCGTGAGCCAAACTTCTTATTACTTTATCGAGTTGTAATTGTCTGGTTCCTTTGAAAGTTCCCAATCCACACAAAGAACTTGAGTGTGAGTTCCCTTAACCACTCCACTCAAACCGACCTTTTCAAAGATCATGGGAACTGGTGTGCACAAGCAAGGAAACACTGATAACTGTGAAACGATGCAGCGTCACTTGGGAAACGGGATATTGTGTCAGAATCCGAAACGTTATGGGCCAAGCGTTTGAAAATCTTGAAGTGACCTCCCCAGGAGAAAGCAACGCGTGTCATTAGCGTGCTAAGGAAGTTGAAACGCTCCTCCGCATTCATTGGCCAATGGTTATCGAGGTTCTTCAATCTTCCCTTTCTATCCTTCTTCCTTTACCACATAAAAACCCCTTTTTGCCATTTTTGGGCCTTTCTTCCTCATTCTTCCTCTGCAACTCATCCTCTCCAACTCCTTCTCTCTTTCCCCTTCAAGCAAACCTCCAAACCCTCTCTCTTACCCAGATTTTTCTCATGGCTCCAATTCATACTCTTGAACAAGTTCGTGAGTGGATCCAAGCCAATCCCAAAACCCTCTTCATCACAATGTTGAGTGACCTTGATAAAGAACAAGACCCTGCCCTTCGAGCAATTCTCTTCGAAGGGATTTACAAATATATCAGTCCTTTTCTTCCTCCTCCGGCAATGCAAACTCTAGCAATGCCTTCCTCCATCACCACAACCTCTCGATCTCTTCCTCCTCCACCTCCTCCCATTCAACCTCCCTCAGTCTCTTCCTCTGGAACTGTCATCCTTGACAGTTTTGGCTCCGAACCTCCTTCTAAACACGAGAAACCCAAACCCTCAAAATCCAAACACTCCTTCTCTAAATCCAAAAATCCATCAAACTCCAACCACCCTTCATCCAAACGCAAACACTCTCAGATCTCCTCTTCCCGTTCCTCTTTTCCAACTGAACAAAAGAAGAAATCTCTTCTCGCCATGGATGAAGTTCTTAACCTCTCCAAACCCGAAGCCTATGTCATCATCCCCCATCTTAAATAGAACAACTTTTTCAAAAACGCCCCTCCGTCCCCTCCACCACTAACCCTAAACCCATCTCTAAGACCTCTGGTCCCAGAGAGTCGACAACCTCCTCCTCCTCTCTTCCCACGCTTGAAGGAACACCCAATTCCCCTCCATCTTCTTCACCACAACAGATTCCTCCACCCTCCTCCTCCCTCAAAGTCCCCACACCACCTCCATCGCCTCCCACGAAAACTCCCTCACCACCAAAATCTCCTTCCACCGAAAAGCTCCCCTCTCCCTCCCAAACCCAACAACTCATGAACCTCGACTCCGATGAGGATGAGCTACCCATCAGAGTAATTGCTCGCAAGAAAGCCAACATGCAGCCTCCCATCGTCATGGGAACTGCCGAAGAAAATGCGCGCCTTGACGCGCTCGAGGCCGAGCTTCAAGCAGAGATCTCGTGGCCCTCAACTGCGGAAGGGACCACTGCTTACAAGGTCCCCGAAGAAAGGGACCTAGCACCAACTGACGGTGCTAGGGCAAGCACAAGTCATCAAGAAGAGGATGACAATGAGGACATGGACCTGTCTTCAGAAGAAGAAGGGACCTCAGATGGTGAGGCCACCACCGATGTGCAAGAAACCGCTCAGGATCAAGGACGCCAAATGGTGGTGTCGGAGGTTGCCCAAGAACAAAGGGAACCTCCCTTGATGATCGAAGCGGCTGACTCCCCCAGCGAAAATGAAGAGCTACCGCCTCCAGGGGGAACAAGAAAAAGAAGGGGAAAACAACCGCTTCTAAGAGGGTTCCCATCAAGGAGGACCGCAAACTTATCCCTCCCCTCGTTCTCAACGAAGAAGAACTCCAAGAGAAGGGCCTTGGGGAGCTTTGGGATCTCATTAAGGCCCAGGGGTGGGAACACGTCTGTGAAGCTACCGTGAGCGTCGACCCAGCTCAAGTGCGCCTCTTCTACAACAACTTTGCCATAGAGGGCACCAAGGGAACTCTCTCCCTCCAGGGCGACGATTTTGTCTTCACTGCCTCAACTCTTCGCCACCAACTCCAACTCCCTCTCAAGGGCCTCAGCGTCGTTCCCATCAAGGCCTGGGGAGAATTCGAAAGCACCTGATCTACAACGCTATCTATGAGGGCCGTGTTCCCAGGACTGGCACACCCACTCATAATCTCTCCCTCATAGCTAAGCTGGCCCATCAGTTCATCATCACGGTGGTGATCCCAAGGCAAGAGAAGCGTCACCAACTCAACATCCAAGACGCCATTTTGCTCTATCACTTCCTCCTCAAGAAGCCCATCAACCTTCCTTGCATCATCCTTGGGCACATGGAGAAGTGCATGGCCTCGACTTCCCATTCCTTTCCTTATGCTGGTCTGATCAAGAAACTGATGGTCAAGGAAGGGCTCTACGAAGCCAACAAGGACGAAGTGACCATCGGAAGGGAACTGGACCTCTCTGTGGTCCAGAAGATGCGTCACTCAGAGCGGGATGAAGATCAAGAGACGCTTCCCTCTGGTGAAGGTCTTCAGTATGGGAACAATCAAGTGTTGGTCCACATAGCAGCCACACTTGAAAGGATGGCGGGAACCCAAGAGAAAGTTATGCATGCCTTGTCCCGATTGAGTGAACTTCTGCTCCCACCAAGCCCATGATCTTCCCTTCTTTATCTTTATCCCTTTTTTCCCCCACAAATTGTTTTGTGTTCCTTTGTACTTTGAACTGCTTAAGTAATATAAATGGTTTCTAGTATGATTGCGTGTTCCCTTCTTTCCTTATTTATGCTTATCTATTTTCGATGATGCCAAAAGGGGGAAGGACAAAATGTGCGAGATGAGTCTTATTTTGAGTTATCACAGAATATGCTAATGCTAAGGGGGAACTATCGCTTAAAATGCTAAGTAAGAAAACTTTGTTCCATAAGATGTGGATCTCTAGGAACTCACATCATCTCACATAGGAACTCTGCTGCACATCATAGTTTCAAATACTTGGTTATTTTTGTAATGGGTTTTTCATCATCAAAAAGGGGGAAATTTTTGGAACGATGTTGGGACCTCTGGTTCTAAACATCGGAACAACGATACCATTCTCCAGTTTTGATAATGACAAACACCATATGGGAACTAACGTGCTTTGTCCAAGTATTTCTAAGGAACACATGTCAAGTGAAGAATCTTCACGAACGCTCAAGGAACACTGGTTTACATGATGAAGAGTTCCTCTCAAAGGAACTCTGAAGAAGACAGTTCCCATCACATGGGAACTCACATGTGCAGACAAAGACAAGTCAGCGAGATTTACGGGATCCTGCCTCAAGACAAAACAAACGCTCAGTCTGAGGAACAGACTGAGTCGTTTGATCCAACGGCCCGATCAACTCTCAAAGTTGACACAATTCAAATCGATGTCACATGTGAAGATTGTACACTTGGGCTGCAAGCAAAGGGCATTTCGGACAACATGAAAGATGCGATTGAAGCCCAGGTACAACCAAGTATAAAGCCAAATGAATAGTGCTAGGTTCAAGCACTTCTCCCAGAACTCACATATACTCCCAGAGAAAGAAAGAAAGAAGAAGAGAAGTCCTCGGCGGCGAGTGTCTGATCTCGACGACGGCGAAGCAAAGTTCCCAGGAGCAAGGAACTGAGATAGTCAAGGTGCAAGGTTTGATCTACTTGTTTTAGTTGAGTCGTTCGCTTAGGAACTCAGTTGAGAAGATTCATTAGTGTTGCTAGAGTTAGGTAGAACTCGTAGGAACATAGAAGTTTGAATCTGGCTGTTTGTAACTAAGGAACAAATCAATAATACAAGTAAGTCATTCAAAATCCTCCAAGGGAGGTAGAGGTTTACCCACACTCTATAAGGGAACTGTGTTCATTACCGTTTGCTTACCTGCTTATATTTACTTCCGCTGCCTTGGGAACAGCCTAACCGCTAGTTCCCAAGCTCTCGCTAACCCCTTACGATCCAACAGGGGGTGTGGGCTCGGATGGCCCGATCCACCAAGGGGAAACCCAGTTTCCAGGCACTTAGCTAGAGTGCGCTCATCCCTCCTTGCAATCGGAGCGGATAGGATCATGATCCTGAAAGTCGTACTTCAAACACGTAGGCATTACGACTTAGTAAGATTATATAGAGGCGTCGGCTATTCCGCACCCCTCACTAGTTCATTCGACGTTTATCTCTGAACGAGACCATAAACAACCAAGGCCACAACCATACTAGCATAAATAGTCCCATCAAATAATAATAGCGAACTATACTAACAATGGTCGTTATATCTAACAATCGATATTTCCTAGGTTCATTCGTTACTTAGCACACAAGTTGTTCCCAACATTGAGAATTTCACGTAAATAGATATAAAAGGTCACAAGGGAAAATTCCACTTGCCTTAGCTTTCCACGAGTCTACTATCGAGCTTTGACGGAATATTTGATTCACTACTTCGAGCGAGAATCCCGACCTAACGACACGGAATTTACGAGCGAATTTTAAATACGAAATCCTCCTAAAGCTTGGATTATCTCTTATAATACTTCATATAAGAGAAATGGAATTCTAAATTATTAATATAATAATTTAGAAGATTATTTAAAATAATAATATTCCTTCATTATTATTTTGATTTTGTAATATCCTTTTTATTCCATAAAAATCCTTATTCAATATTATTAAAATAATCTTTTTTAGCTTCACTTGCAAATCCCTTAATATAATTAAGGAAGTATAGTTTCATAAGGAATCTACTTTAACCTTTTTACATACTTATCTTAGTTAAAATATCACTTTTAAATTTCCAAACAATTCCTTAATGAACTTAAAGTATTATTTCCACACCAAGATTATTTTATTAATAATATTCTCTTAATAGAACCATATTTAATTATATAATTCACATTAAATAAAGCTAATAGACTTATAATCTATTTTCTTGGAAATTCCCATAATTAGGACTTTCTATTTTCTTTATAAAGTAATTTCCTAAAGTTAACATATATTAAATTAATCTTATTTATTTTATTCTCATATTTCTTTTCATATTATATGGCTTTATAAAATATATGATCATGGATTATAAATATATGGTCATGGCTTATAAATATCTTACTTTATACCTCTAGTATATTATTGTGATATCTTAGGTCACAAAAAAAATTATATCTTTTCTATATCTTACAATATCTTTTCATGCAAGTAATCCACATAACTATATAATATCATAAGATCAATATAAGGTCATAATTCTTTATATTTAATTTGGAACTTATGTCTTGTGACAAATCTCTATAATTTATTTAGAATAATTATCATTATAATATGTCATAGGTATTTTATCATCACTACCATATATTATAACTAAAACCATATAATAACATATATTATATATTAATTTATTGTCAAATTTATCATTTTATAATAAAACCTTATGTCTTGTAGTAACTTTTACACTTAGAGATATGTTAAACTTTATATTTTATTAAGTAATGACTTTATTTAACATATCCATCATTATTATAACTATTTCATATAACATGATATTCTCTACACTTAGAGATAAATCACATAATATTTTGTATAAATAACATTATTCCTTATAAAAATAATATTTCATATAAAAAGCTAGAACCTTTATGCTAGTAACTCTACATAAATACTTTTGTAAGAGCTCTTAAAAATTATTTAAAATTATCTTGTCTTGCAACTATATTATAATATGACATAAGAAATTATCATTATTTCATCTATTTGATACAATAATATTTCCAACTACCAAAATTTCTCCAATTATTTTTATTAAATTAAACTTTTGCATAATTAAACCTTATTTGATTTATTTTACTCTACTTAGCATATTATCATAAAAATATAAATTAATTAAATTAATTAAAAGGGGTAAAAATTATACCCTAGAAGTATTCTGTAATACAGAACACTGAGGAGAAAAGGCAGGGGAGGGGCTCGACGGCAGGGGGCGGCGCGCTGGCGGTCCGGCGAGAGCAGGGAGGCGGCCGACGGTCTCCAAGGAGAAGAAAAGAGGATTTTTGGTGGTGTTTTTGAATGGAGAATTGAACTTGGAGTGGCTGATTTTGGACAATTTTTGAGAGCAATTCAATGAGAGGAAGAAGAGAAGGTGAATAAGTGCTAGGAGAAGTGTGAAGCCCTTTTTATAGGCAAGAGAGGCCAAGCTCTCAATCCATGTCCATGGGAGTGAACCAATGGAGGAAGGGGGGATGCTCCATGATTGGCCAAAGTTGTGTTTGTTGGTGGTGATGGGAGGATGATGCAAGAAGGAAGGTCTTGCAAGGCATGGAAGTGGAAGAAGAGCATGCAATGGCTCACTTTTGAAACGACGTCAATCAATCAGACATCATTCTGATGTCTCTAAAAAGAAGAAGAAGAAATAGTTGATATAAAATAAAAAGGGTGGGTTGATTGAGTAAGAAGTTCACTTGGTCTAGCGGAATAGAGAGGGGGCGTGTGGAGTGTGTTGCAAGAGGTCTCGGGTTCAAGTCCCGGCTCTTGCATTCTTTTTACAAGACTTTTAATTGGATTTTAATGCCTTAGTGTAATTCATTTTATTTAATAAAAATTCGAGCTTCAATAAGGCATTATTTTTATTTGAATGCCTTTTTATTTATTCATGACCCTTATAATATATTATTAGATTTTACTTAATTTAATTTACTTGATAATCTCTTTTTAAAGAGAAAATAAGGGTTAGAAATTCTCTTTTTATTTAGGGAAAAGAATTTATAAGAAATAAATATTATATTATATTCGGTTTTAAAACCTTGGAATATCGCGGATATTACACCTTTAATTATCATATTTATATATAGAATATTGGCATAAAAACTCAACAAAATTATGGATGAAGCTTTTAAAGTTTTAATTTATAGAAAATTTAATATAAGAAATTCTAAAATTAATTAAAAAAATTGTGATTGAAAATACGGTTCATACTAATTAAAAATGTGGTCATGATTATAGAAAGAAAATTTATATAAAAATTCAAAAATTAATATTAAAAGTTGTTACTAAAAATATTGTCCATAATAGTTAAAAAGCATATCATATTTATGGGTAGAAAAGTAATATAAATGAATATGAAAATTAATGTAAAAAATTCATAATTCAATATATGGTTCATATGAATTAAAGAGTTGTCATACATATAAATATAAAGTAATGTAAAAATAAATCATAATTCTAGATAGAAAATTATTTTGTAAAAAAACATTGTCATACAATTATGGATAGAAAATTAGAGTAAGTTCAAATAAAAGAACTCCTTATCCTATAAAATAAGGAACATTTAGAATCCTTAGAGATGTTCTATCATTTTTAGGGATGCGGTGATATTTTGGTAATTTTTCAAAAATTACAAAAATGTATCGCTATTGTGAAAAAGTGCATTATTAAATACAAAAAGTACATTACTGAGCCGAAAAAGTGCAAACAAAAATGAAGCCAGTGGGGCACGCACTCCATATTTAGTTCATTGTAAAAGTGCATCATTATAGTGGAAAAGTTCATTACTAAACCAAAAAAGTGCATCATTCTAAGCGTCCAATTGACTCGATTCCGATTGAACTCAATCGCCCAAAATATTTGGGTTTAGTAATGCACTTTTTGGTATATCGTAATGCACTTTTTCCCATAACAATGCACTTTTATAATTTCCGAGAAATTACGAAATTGCCACCGTGTTCCTAAATCCGAGAATATCAGCCCTTGGATCAAGGAGATCCAAGGGTTCTAAACACTCCTTATTTTATAGGATAAGGAGTTGTTTTATTTGAACCAAACTCTAGAAGATTAATATTTAAAATCCAAAATTTAATATAAAAAATACGACCATATTATAAAAGTTGTTATAATTATGTATAAAAAAATCAATAATTAATATTTAAAATCAATAATTAAAAAATATGTACCATAATAATTAAAAAATGTCATATGTAAGGAAAAATATTTTAAAATAAATCAAATTAATATAAAAACTCAAAATTAAACATATGATTTGTATTACATAAAAACGTTTTCATATTTTAAGATAATTAATGTAATTAATACATATGAATAGAAAAATATTATCATAATTACGTATAGAAAGTTAATATAATAAATCAAAAATTAAAACGAAAATCCATGATTAAAATACAGTTTATATTGATTAAAAATATTATCATGCTTATGGATTGAAAGTTAATATAAAAATTTGTGTTTAAAAATATGTTCCATAATAATTAAAAAGTTATCATAATTATAACTTATTTATAGAAAATAATATAAAAAAGTCAGGTTTATGGATAGAAAATTATATTGTAAAAAAATTGTCATATAGTTATGGATAAAAACTTAAAATAAAAATATGAAAATTAATTTAAAACTTCAATACCATATTAAAAAAAGTTTTCATACTTAAATATAAAAATTAGTATAAGAAAATAAAAATAATAAAAATCTAATAAGAAATATGGTCCATACAAATTGAATAAGCTATCATATGGATCGAAATTTGCAATAAAGGGAATTTTTTTAAAACATTACGTAACTACATTTTTAATGGATAGGAAATTAATTTTCATATATAAAAACTTCCATATGGATAAAAAAATCAAATTAAGGCAAATTTTAAAAACAATGTGAATAAATTACATAGTAATATAGTACGTATGTAAATTATTGTAAGATAACCTAATAGTAAGAACTTGTGATGTGCAAGATCTTATAATTTATAATAAATATTATAAAATAACTTTGATATAGATAGAATGTTAAAAATAAATAAAAATAATGCAATATAAGGAAGATAGAGATCAAAAAATTTAATGTGATATATTGTATCCCACGTACTTTGTATATGAAGAGATCAAAATAACGTGATATATTATATATGATAAATATGTACAAGATCTTGTAATATATAATTAATATATAAATACATAATTAAAAATATTAATAATAAATTATTATTAAAATATGGATAGAAGATAATTACATATTATAATATAAGGAACATGAATAAAGATAAAAATAATGGATAGAGATAAAAATTTATCCAATCTTATGGTAAATTGATAAAAAAAATATTAAATAAGTTGAGTGCATAAAATTGGAAATTCCATAAGGTGATTAAATTACATAATATATAATTAATTAAAAAATCATTATTAAAAATAGGGTGATTGTAATATAAATTCTTAATAACGAATTTGTCCAAAAGTGCTTCAGGTTTAGAAGATATACTAGTATTTTTACTTAAACAAAATATTAATAATGGTTTTTTTTTCAAATACATAAATTATCTAGGAACAAATAATCATGATCTTCATACTGCAAATTAATTTTGAATTTGGATATAACTAAGAAAAACTTAAAGATTTTTTAGAATCTAGAACTCTTTTTTATTAGTAACATCCCAATTTAATAATAAATCAAGTTATCTTAAATAAATTATTTTAATAAAATGATCTTTTAAGTTTTTCTAGAATTTAGAACTTTTTATTATTATTATTAATATTCAAATTGAATAATACTTAAAAACAAATTAAATCAAGTTATTTTAAATAAATTATGTGAATCAATTTTTTTTATTTTGTTTAACAAATCAATAAATCAATATAAATAATTTATTTTTAAGATATAAATAAAATATTTATACATGGTCTACAATTAGATTTCAACTAATAAAAAATAGCCCAATTATATAGGATATTAAAAAGATGGATGATGTGGTTCAATGTGTGGTTGACATGTGTCATTAGTAAAATTGATATGACTGCTATGGAGGGCCCAACACTAAATAAACCCTTATCGCACACGGATAAATGAGGGGAATAAATGAGACTATCTTTAAAATATTGTAGTATCTTATCTAAAAATAATAAATAAAAATTAATATATGCAAAGATTATTAAAAACTAATATATTGATTGTTTTATTTAACATATAAATATAAATAATTAAAAATAATCTAGTTAAATTTCAACCAATCAAATTGATTTTTAAAAAATGGATGATGTGATTTAATGTGGGACTATTTTATATATTATTTTAACCTCTGCTTTAGTATATAGTAATGATGATTAACTTTTACACCTACTATAGGAAAAAGACAAAAAAATAATTGTACATACATAAGTACATTACACTATCTTTATATTAAAGTTAATTATCTAAACCTAGCATATGCATTCTATGATCTAAAAGTAAAATAAATATCCTAATATTTGTTTAATATTATATGATAAAAAATATTTGAATAATCTTCCTATTTATCATATCCAAAAATAAAAGATTATTTTTAAAAAAATTAATGGTTATTTTTCCAAAAATTGCCAAATCCAAATCTTATAGAATATTTCACATGAATATAAATAATAATTTTATTATATGTGGGATCTATAATTACTTTTAACCAATAAAAATACTCAATTAAATTTCAACTAATCAGATTGTTTTTAAAAAAAAGGGGTGGTGTGATCCAATCTAAAATGGACATGTGTGATTTAATAATTTTTTAATCTCTACTTTAGTACATAGTTATGATGATTATATGTGGGATCTATAATTATTTTTAACCAATAAAAATACTCAATTAAATTTCAACCAATCAGATTGATTTTAAAAAAAGACTGGTGTGATCAAATCTAAAAGTGACATGTGTGATTTAATAATTTTTTTAACCTCCTCTTTAGTATATAGTTATGATATTGATCATAAAATATGTTTAAATTTCAAGTATGATATAGGATACTTAATCAAAATTATTTACTCAACTCTAATTAGGGTAATGATTCTTTTGTAAAATAAAATAAAATAATAAATGTGATACAATACTCAATTATAATAGCATGTTCAATTTAAAACTCTAAAATATGATAAATATTTATGTAATGTACAACATACGCACCATATCATTTCTTACCTTAAAAAAATTTACAAATATAAATATAAATTATACTAGTCATACCCGTCGTACCATACTCGACTAAATGACTTATTTTTAATTAATATAAAAAATAAAATTACTTATTTATTACAAATATTTTATATAAAATTTTACTTTTGTTATAATGTGAGATGAAGCCAAAATTAATATATATAGTTATAGATAGTCATGCGATTCCTATCAAATTGTTGAAGTGGCAAAGGGAAAAAAAAATCTTTTGCCAAATAAAATAAATAAAAGGAATTTAATTAGGAGAACTAAAATAATTCAATTAAAAATTATTTTTTAAAATATGAGGTGGGGCATAAGAATGATGAAAATTATAACTGAAATATTAAAAATAATATCGCCCCACCCTTCTTTAGTGTGAATAAAGGATCGGTCTGATTTTAAAAACAACATAAATCAAATATTAAATTCATAAACTTACAATATTTGTACATAGTAATATTAAATAACATCCTTTCAGATATGTCAAAATTAATTAATTTAAAAGAAGTGGGAATTAATACATATTCAACGTTGAATTTTAAAAAGATTTTATCTTTTGCCACATAAGTAAATTAAATAAAATAAATTATATTGTGAGAACTAAAATCATTCAACGTTGAATTTTAAAAAATTCTATCTTTAACAAAAAAAATTCAACATGGAAACGTGAATTTTGTTTAAAAAAATCTTATCTTTAAAACAAAAGCATGCAATGAGGAATTTGAAGGGAAAAAAATCTTTTACCACATAAAATAAATTAAAAGAATTTAATTAGGAGAACTAAAATAATTTAAATAAAAATTATTTTTTAAAATATGAGGTGGGGCCAAAATCAACTTGGTGGTTCGAAAATGGATTTTTTTATTTTTGATTGATTATATATTACACATACATAGTACGATATTTGGGCTAGTTAGGAGGGGTCATGATTGAAGAGTCAAGTGTAAAATTAGGGTGGAGTAAAATTATCCAATTCAAAGTATTCTTCGATCATATCCGTTATTATTCGTATTGAAATTTATTTGTTTAAAATTGATCTGTATTCGATCTGATTTTCTATTTTTTTTTACTCGAATTGGATATGGATCGAGGTTTTAAAGTAAACCGTTATCTAGTATTATATATTAACATATATATTTTTGAAAAAAAAGCACAAATATATTTCGGATTTTTATGGTAATATATGTTCGATACTTGTATCGTTAGAATAATGATTGTTACCATGGGACCATTGTCAAGTAACCCTCTTAAGCTTTAATAATGACAAACTCTATAAGAACTAACATTTTGTATGCTTTTGTAAATTGCAATAGAGATCACATGTTAATAATACAACGCATAACGACACAATCGAGGAAGCACTGATCTGAGGGAACAACAATGCGAAATCGGTTCATCTTTCCACTTTTGGAAAGCGCATCAAATGGTTGAAAGAAGATTTGATCTCAGAAGATTTGACAGCTGGATGAAGCAGTTACTTGGAGATACTCATAGAGTGAAGATTTCCAAACAACAAACTCCAAGATTAAGTGAGCTTGTTACACTGTAAATAGGATTAAGAGACTAGGTTAAAATTATCGATCACAAGTGAAGTCATCGTGTAGCTTGAAGCCAGTTGTTGTAAGTTGTGTTGTGTTTAGCTTTATTGGTGAATCATTCTAAGGCTGAGAACTTGAGTTAAATAGGTCTAGATTCTAGATAATAGGATAAGATTATCGTGGATAACTCTACTTGCTTGTAGTTCGTGTGAAATTAATAAAACTAAAAGAAGCATTACAAGTCCTCTACGGAGGGAGTGGTTTTTCCTTCAAAAAAATAGTTGTTTGTTTGAAGGTTTCCACTATAAGTAATCGTGTTTACGTCTTGCATATATCCATTGCCCAGTTCACTGTTCTCCTAGGAATAGTGTCTGTACTTCTAACACACTTGTTCCAATAGTATATGTAATTCGAACTTTGTTATTATTATGTTTAAGAAAGTTTAACAATTTCGGAGTTTTATAGTAGTATATGTAATTTGAACTCTTATATTAGTAGGTGTAAGAAAGTTTAACAAGTTTAAAGTTTAAATTAGGTTGACACATTTAAATATATATTTTTTAAGGGAAAAAGGTCAAATGAAAATGGGCGCTCACTTACGAAATAGGAATGAATCTCATTCGTTCTCTCCAAAAAAAATCAACGTCCTAAATTAGACTTTCATTACACGGGTGTATTTTTCTAAATTATTTGTGTATTTTTCGAAAAATCTGTTTATGGGGACACACGTAGCCTACATTGTTTTCACCTTGTATATCCATCAAAATTAACTCTATGTGCAGCATCTTTTTTATGCACATTGTGCATCAATTTTGAACTTTTTTTTATATATGTATGAAAACAATAGTTAACTAGTTTTTTATGCACATACTGTTAGTTTCACTCGTGTAAAATTAGATGTAATTTCTAGTTGTTTTGATACACATGCGATTAATTTTGATGCACATACATAAATAAGATACTTTTGTGCATTGGTTACACCTTATATTTGCATCAAAACTAGTTATATGTGTGCATCAATGTTTTTATTTTTTGATGCACATTCTACTAATTATGATGTACAATTAGCCAGTTTTGATACACTCACAAACAAGATGCATCTTTTAGTTGTTTGGAAGCACATAAGGCTCATTTTGATAGACAAACATATATACATGCACAATAGCAATGATGCATAAATAATTAGTTTTGATGCAGACACAACAAATTTTGATGCACACATAAATAAGATACATTTTTTACTTGTTTTAATACACATATGACTCCTTTTAATGTACATAGGATAGTTAGTTTAGATCATGTACATCTTGATATATATTCGATTATTTTTTATGCACATCTCAATTTTAATGAAATGATCTATGCCCTTAATTTTTCCCATTTAATGATACTTATTCTTTCTCATTTTACATGAGATTGTCCATTCACACTTTTACCCTCTCGTTAAATAGTTTTTTTGTTCAAATTAGCGGATATTTGAATATTCAATCTCTCGAGTGTCTGATCTAAACACTTATCAAATACCCGGCTAATAACAGATCGGACGGATAAAAAATACCAACTATGTATCTGGATATCCGAACCAGAAATATTAGTTTGTACTAAAAAATGATGATGAGGTGTGATGATGTGTTTTTTGACACCATGATCACTCAAACCTCGCCGGAAATAGGTTTTGTATTATTTTCAATATATATATATATATATATATATATATATATATATATATATATATATATATCAATAATTTGACTATAATTTTATGATACTAGCATTGGGCCATGTTTCGCATGGGGCCCCATGCGAGTTTGAAGTTGAGATTTTTGTGGACCTTTTTTTTTTGATCAGAAAACTCAATGCATTAACTTGAACGGAAATCAGTCTGAATTACATCATAAAGTTCACTGGGAAGGTAAATATTACTAGAAACAAGAAAGATATTAGGTGGTCTCCATTTACTAAGCCAATCCGCCACCTTATTTGCACTTCTTCTACAAAGACTCCATTCACAAGCTTGAAATTGAGCTCTTGCTTCTAGAGCAATTGTCACCAAGTCACCAAAAGCATTCAAAGGAAAAGAGTCCTTCTTAACAGCATTGATGACCATGCTTGAATCAGACTCCAGGACAACCTTTTGAAACCCCAACGACAGTCCCACGGTTAATCCCGAAACAGTTGCCTCAATCTCAACCTCAGCTACTCCTGAACCAGCCTGAATTCTTTTAGCACCAGCGAACATAACGTGACCATCAGAGCCTCTTCCGACAACCCCAACACCACGCTGCCGATTCTTAACAGAACCATCCACATTAATCTTAATCCAGCCTTCTGGTGGACGTTTCCAAACATGCATTGTTTCACTCTCAGGGACGATCATTTTCTTCTTTTCCTGCGCAGCTGCAAATTCATCAAACCGATCCAAACAGACAGTGACAAGCTCTCCCACATCGGCTTCTTCATTTGCAAAAATAGCTCTGTTACGAGCACTCCAAATTTCTGAACACAAAAAAGCCCAAATATCTTGTTCCTTATTCGGCCTTTGCATAATGCATTCAACCCAATCAATCATGTTTGGCGAGGATAATCCCATCTGGAGAAGTTCGGGAAAATTTTCCCAGACTTACTGTGGTAAATTACATCCCAGAAGCGCGTGCATATTTGACTCCACACTGCCACAGAAGTCACAGCAAGGACTCTGCACAATTTTCTTCTGAAACAGATTCAGCTTGCATGGGATTAAGTTGCGAACAGCTCTGCAAATGAACGTCCGAATTCTAGGAGGAACGTCGATTCTCCATATCTTCTTCCACAAGCTTTTCCCTCCAGAACTCTCTGATTGTTCGCCAGCTACAGCAGCACGATTTCCAGCTTGTAACATCATGTAAGCTGAACGAACTGTGAAGATGCCATCAGAAGAGTAGAACCAACTTAATCTGTCTTGAACCATTGAATCCACTAAATGAATATCCATAATAACATCAACATCAATCGGTTCAAAAATCGATCTAACCACATCTTCAATCCAACATTTATGATCCCAATCAATCAAGTCACCCACTCGAAGCTCATCATCACTACCATGAAAATTACCAACCGGCTTGAAAAACTTTGGGCGAGGCAGCCATTTATCTTTCTAAGCTAGCAGATTATTTCCATTACCTACCTGCCAAAACACGCCTTCTTCCAAAACTTTCCTCCCATGCATAATGCTCCTCCAACAAAAGCTCGAATTGTAGCCCATTGACGCCTTTAAAAAATCAGTTCTTGGAAAGTATTTGGCCTTAAAGATCTTTGCTGTAAGAGAATTTGGGTCTTGGATAATCCGCCACCCTTGTCGTGCAAGCAATGCAAGATTAAAACTCTCTAGATCTCTAAAACCCATTCCCCCTCTGTCCTTCGGCATACACATCCGCTTCCAACTCATCCAATGTAGTTTTGACGCCTTTTCTCCACTCTAAAAGAAGTGACACATGAGTTGTTCAATTTCTCGGCATAAACTAGACGACAAAAGAAAGCAAGACATAGTATAAGTCGGGATAGCTTGTACCACCGATTTGATGACAACTTCCTTTCCCGCCCGAGACAAAGTATCTGCTTTCCATCCCTTTAGTTTCTTCCAAACACGCTCCTTGACCTGGGCAAAAATAACTTTCTTCGATCTGCCTACCATAGTAGGTAAACCGAGATATTTCTCATGCTTCTCAACTTCCGGTACATTTAGAATACATTGCACACTGTCCCTTGATTCTTGTTTCACATTCTTGCTGAAACTCAATTCTGACTTGCTAAAGTTAACTTGTTGTCCTGAAGCTGCTCCATAACGCTGGAGGATATTTGAAATTTCAGTTGCCTGTTGACAAGAAGCTTGAGCAAACAGAATACTGTCATCAGCAAAAAATAGATGTGAAACTACAAGTGCAGTTCGAGCAACACGTATTCCTTTCAATCTACCCGCCTCAACACTCTCTCTAATCAAAACTGAGAAGCCTTCCGCCACTAGCAGAAATAAATAAGGTGAAAGAGGATCTCCTTGACGAAGGCCCCTTTCCGGTGTAAACTCACAAGACGGATAACCCTCCATCAACACCGAGAAAGTCACGCTAGAAACACATCTCATAATCAGTCCAATCCAGCTCTCATTAAAACCGAACCTTCTCATGCTGCTTTCCAAAAAGTTCCATTCCACCCTGTCGTAGGCCTTGGCCATGTCCAGCTTGAGAGCAAAAAATCCCTTCTTTCCTTTTCGCTTATTCTTCATGTAATGAAACAGCTCAAAAGCAGACAATACATTGTCCGTAATCAGCCTACCAGGAACAAACGCACTCTGGGACTCGGAAATCACCTTGTTAAGCACCTTCTTTAACCTGTTTGCTAAGACCTTGGAAATAATTTTATACAAAACATTGCATAAACTTATAGGACGAAGGTACTTCATGCGACACGGATCATAAACTTTTGGTATAAGAGAAATAAAGGTATGATTTAAACACTCTGGGAAAGGATCTCCCGCTAAAATGCCTAGAACAAAAGTAATAATCTCATTCCCAACAATATGCCAATGCTGTTGAAAAAACAGTGCTGACATACCATCAGGACCAGGGGATTTTGTGGGGTGCATAGAAAAAAGAGCAAGTCTAACCTCTTCACCAGTGAAAGGAGATGAGAGCATCAGGTTATCTGCATCCATCAGAATAGGCGGAATTCCTTGAGGAGCCGTATTTATGTGTGTGTTATGACCAGTTTTAAACAGCTCCACGAAGTATTCTACAACAACTCTGGATTTATTCGCCCTACTCCTCCATTCAAGACCATTCTCATCAACCAACCGCCAGATCTTATTCCTTCTCTTTCCCCCGTTGGCTTTCCTATGAAAGAAAGCCGAGTTACAATCTCCCCAACGGAGTTCATTTGCCTTTGCTCTTTGATACCAAAGCAGTTCCTCCTTCTCCATAAGTTCTCTCTCTTTTCTTTCCAGCGCCCGACGTTTCTGAATCAACTGTCCTTTCATCACACCCTTATTCATCCTTCTCAACTCTTCTCTTACTTCCGCAAGCTGTGCCACAATATTGCCGAACTCAGTTCTGTTCCATAACTTTAACTCTGCTGCACATACACTTAACTTTTCCACAACTCCATTCGATCTATTTATTTGACTAGGATTGGCCCACGAATTTCTAACAATCACTTCACACCCTTCATGTTGACACCACATTGCTTCAAATCTAAACGGTATCGGGCCTTTAACTTCCTCCTCATCACCCTCTTCACACCTATAACATTCTAATAAGACGGGCATATGATCCGAGCCAAAACGCTCCAGGTGACGGATCGTGGCACTAGGGAACAACTCGAACCAAGTATCATTTGCAAATCCCCGATCCAATCTCTCCTGTATGAAATCATCACCTTCACGCCCATTATCCTAAGTGAATGGATCGCCAATCCAAGAAATCTCCCTAAAACCACATTCATCCACTGTTCTATTAAAGTCCATCATGTCGTTCCAATTAGGCTCTCCCCCTCCTTCTTTCTCCTCCCTTCGAAGAATTTGATTACAATCCCCCATACAAATCCAACATGTACATTCTTCTTCCGCAAGTCTCCTTAAAAGGGCCCATGAGTGAAACTTCTCCTCCCTATTCGACCAACCATAGAAGCTCGTAAACCTCCACTTTTTCTCCTCAACTTTCATTTCAACCTCAGCATCAATATGATGTCGCGTATAAGAGCAAACTTTTACTGAAATTTTGTCATCCCATAGTAAACAAAGGCCACCAGATTTTCCTACACAGTCAACTGTAAAACATCCTTCATAACCAAGCTTTAATCGTATCTCCTCCATTTTCTTACGGTCACATTTAATTTCCATAAGAAAAATCACCATCGGGGTCTCCCTTCTCACTAAACTAGTGAGTCTTGTAATTGCACGGGCCCTCCCCAATCCCCGGCAATTATAGCTTAATGTACTCATTGATCCCGGCAAGAGAGACTCGTTGTCTCTCCCGCCGATAAAACAATCTTTTTCTAACGTCATTCACCTCATCAACCTGCATCGGATCTCCCTGTGCTTTTCTCTTCTTTTCTGTTTCTTCAGTACGCCCCTCACTTCCTTCTTTCCTAACTCTTCTCTTCCAAGAACCCCCCTTTTTTGCCTCCATCTTTTTTATTTCATCTCCCTCATTTAATGACAATATCTCCTTCTCTCTCACATTTAAAGCTGGCCCTACTTTGCTTTTTTCCCCTTCCTCCATTTTCAACATTCCCATGCAGAGAACCACCCTCCCCATGCACGTGAAAATCCCCCCCACCATCTTGGACCCCACTCGTAGCCCCTCCCTTCCCTTTTGCTTTTTCATCCTCACCTTTGCCCTTCTTAGCTTCAGTAACTCCTTTTTCACTCTCCCTCCCGGACCCCTCTTTTTGTGAAATTTCTTTTTCTTTTACACCCACTCCCTCTCCTGTTCTCCCCTCATTCTCCCCCTTATCTTTGATGGTAAGCATTCCTACTCTATCTTCAACCCCCGTTTCAACATTGTTTTCACCAGTACTTTCCATACTTTTCTCCTGTGAATCATCAAGTAATTCCAACAAAGATTTCCTCACACCTTTACCTCCTCCCCCCTTGCTTGTACTTGGACATTCTGTTACTTCTTTCAGTCCCTTTACAATGACCCTCTCTTTTTCCTTTTCTGCCTAGCTTGAAGTGTCTTCAGAGGTGATGCTCGGAGCCAATCCCCATACTCCCCTTGTAACTCCTTCGCATCATTATCAGCAGAATCAATCTCCATATGACCCAACCTTCCACAAGCATAACAAAAATTAGGGAGTTTCTCATACTTGATCTCCAACCACAACTTTTTTCCTCCGACCTTCATCATTAAACCCCTTCGTAACGGCTTCGAAATGTCTACAAGGACCCTCAGGCGTAAAAATTTTGCACATGAACGCAAGTCAGGGTCATCCACTTCTTCCAGTCTTGCAAAAGACTTCCCGATTGCCTCTGCCGTTCCCATATTCATTGCATCAATCGGAATGTCGTAAACTCTTACCCAGAATGAAGCTCTATCAATGACAACCTTGGACGGCTGCTCCAACCCCGGCTCTTTCAAAGCAAGAAGAGCCTTATCAAAAGCCCATGGCCCCCCAGCAAGAACCTTCTCCTTCTCTTCTATGTTAGAGAACTAGAAGAGGAATAGGTTATGTCAAAGCTCTCTGAATACAAATCCATTCTTCAAACGCCACGCTCCCCTCATCGACATATTTAGGGCATAAGAATTAAAGGGACGGTTTGTGAGAAGAGAACCTACCAGTGTTAACGATGATTTTGCCCTACCATCATCGCTCGTCTGCACGTGTCCTTCGACCTCAATACATTCATCTTCGTTCAACAACAGATCTCGGCGTTTTCCATCAGCCATGACTTCTCGGAACTGTCTATCCTGGTCACACACACACACGAATCCGGTGAACCCGCACGTGACGGCGGGACAACCCTAGCCCTCACAGTCTAACACCGGAGAGAAGCAAGATCGCTCGGAGAAACCGCTATACCACAGTCGCCGAAATGCTCCCAAGACGCTCTAGGGTTTTTTTTGTTGTGTTATTGTGGACCTTTTTTTTGGTTGTTTATGTGCATGGTAGAGTTTCAATTTCATGGACAAGTCACCAGGATCCTGTAGTTGCCTTTTAATAGACTGGAAGACCATAGCATAACATAAACAGGCGAAGTACATTAACAAAAAAAAAAAGTCAACCAGTTTGTACTAATTAGTAGGGCTGAGCATCGGTTCAAAACCGAACCGAACCGACTCGAATCGAAAACCGATTTTTTTTATTTTTGTTGAACCGAAAACCGAACTGAACTTTTTTCAATTCGGTTCGGTTTAGGTTTTTTCGGTTTCGGTTTCACCATAAACCAAACAAACCGAACCTACTCCAATAGTAAATGAATTTAATCTTGCTCCAATATAAAATGCCACAAACCCACAGTGCTCAGCAATAAAACCTGATTTATGTAATTAATTAATTAAAGTCGAACATTAAAATGGTGAAACCGAACAACATAGCCTAAATGTCCACTCCAATACATTGAGAGGAATTGCAACCTTAAGCTAACAGGTTTGCTCCTACCAGTAAGTAATTGATGAATCAGAGGATTCAGAGCTCTATTCTATAAAAAAAAAAAGGACCAATTTCAACCAGCAAGTTCAAGTGTTCAACCAGCAAGTATAAAACTTTACTCAGTGACTTACGCTCAACACAACAAGTCAGTAACAACTTTACTCAGCATTACAGATACACTCCCCCTTTGTAGTGACATCTGCAATGTTCTCACCCTTGGCAAATGCTTTATATATCAGAGTAGGAGTTGATCTTCATGTAACTGCAGCCACATTCTGTCAAGTAGTTGAATAAATAGCCAATATTAGGACTGATGATGAAAGTATTAACATGGCCGGGTGAAGCATCACGTCTAGGGATTGAACGCAATGGGATATTTACAATCATGTTATGTGAAAGAAGTTGTTTACAAAGACTACTCATAGGTTATGCAATGAGATCCAAAGAATAAGGCTTGAGCAAAGACCAACTTAAAAGCATAGAAATATGATATTAACAGACATTTTGACAGAAAATATGAGAAAAAAATTCCCAGCTATTTGAAATCCAGGTCGGCCAAATAATTCTATTTTTTCAAACAAAGAATATCTGTAACTGTTCAGATAGAGCAACCAAACAAGATCAGATTTGAAAACAGAGAATTATAAGCTCTTAAAGAAGCACAATTTCTTCATAAATACTATATTGTTAGTAAATTGCACATAGCAAGCTGAACTAACATTAAGACCAACTCATTTACACAATTAGACACGATGCTCCAGCAGCGACTACAAGCACCATGGGTGTGGTAGTAGGAACCTACTATTAGACCTGACACCATCGCTGCATAGCAAATGCAGACCTCTACACTAAATGTATAATCGTTATCTTAATTTTTAGATTTTGATACAATACTAGATATAGTGCCTGATATTCCTAAATCAATGTTTATGCGCAACTAACAAATTAACTTATCAAAACTTAAACTTCAAACATACAAAATGTCAATAAAAAAAAACAAGTTAGACAATCAAATCGTATCAACATACACCCAAAAAAATAAAAAAAATGACCTAACTAATGCAGTCCTTAGAGGCCAACAGGCGGCAGAGGCGGAGCAGAGGCAGTAGCAACGACGGTGGCCCTATCATAGGACTCGTGAATCCCAAACCTATACGAAAAATAAACGGAACCCTTGTACCTTCCGGACCGGGTCACGATCGGACACCTAATCGAAGTCCAATTCACCATATCCTCCGCCGCAACTCTCTCGTACAAATTCTTGAGCGGCAGCCGCAGCTCCCCTAATTTCCTCGGCCTGAAGAGATTGACGGGGGACAATGCTTTTACTTCGAGAACGAGCTCTAGCCTTTGACCGTCGTTGCCTTGTTCTAGGAGAAGCGTCTTGTGGTCAAGGTCGAACTTCATCTCCGAGTTCCAAATAGGGTTCGTGCCGTTATGCTTGTCCGGGTTCGTCCTCAGGGTGTGTTGGGCACCGTTGATGTGCGCTTTTACGTAGACTTGTATGGCCATGCATGGGTTCACGTTCTTGAAGCCTTCGCCGTGGAGAAGATTGATCGTCAATGGAAGAGCGTGGTAGCTTTCAACGGATGTCGCCATCTTCGATAAGTAGTTTTACGTGATCGAGTTGTGGGACAATCAAAGATAAATACTAGTACTAGATAGATAGATAAAAGTATAAGATTATTAGATATCTAGTTGTTGATACGATTTGATTTTCGCCAATCATAATAGTATATATTTTCGCCAATCAACGGATATCGCCAATCATAATAGTATATATTTGGCCCTTAAGTAGTTTACCCACTTTTTTCTGTTAAAGATAGATTTTTTTTTCATTTTCTATTAACCAAAATACAAATCTCTCATTTTTTTTTATTAGACTTGTTAGAACTCCACATGAGTACATGACCCTTGTTATGTCAACCAATGATGTTTTGAAATTAAAATAGAATTTAGAATTAGAATACAGCATGTAAATGAAATGTAATGATGTGGAGAAAATGACACATGACATATGACATGGAATAAAATTAATGACGTGTAAATTTCATTGAGTAAGGAAAATATGACCCGTGTCAAAACACTACGTGACTAATTGTGGGATCGTCATGTGGCAAAAGCTTATTTGGTGTAATATAATAACTCTATTTCTTAGGAGTTTTAATTATATATATAGATTATGTGCTCAATTTTCATCTATGCATTGAAAGAATTAAAGTAAAATTATATTTTTCCGATATCAAAGAAAAAAGAATAATTTTTTTTGGTGAAGTGTAAAAAAAGAATAAATTTGCCTATATCTTTAAAAAAAGTGCTCACTAACTCCAGAAAATATCCTTTCGAAAATAAAACCTCCAGAAAATATCATATATATGAGCATGAGCCCATGTGAGAATGAGCTTTCAATACCTGCTAGTTAAGTTGAGATGACCAAACTATCTTCAAAATATCCAATAAAGTTTGATCTCATTAAACATGTGTCAAGGTGACATTATTTAACACCCACTCAAACATGACAACCTCCGACCAATTGTCACTTAGTTTAGGGACGATCTTAAATTGTATTGTGACCGAGGCGGTTGAGAGGGGGACTAATAGCTCATTGCCAAGTAATTAACAACATATATACATCACTAATTGACCACATCGGTATGGGAGTAAGCATTGTCCTAGAATAATGCTGACATTTTGTTACCATCCTTATTTACAAATCAACACCCCCACATATCATAAATTACGCCATCTTATATCATAAATGTAATGCGTTTGCATTCATAAAAACCAACACACCATCGAGATTGATTGTAGATAGATAGGTATGAGATAACATTGATAAAGTGTTCAATTTGTATACAAATAATGTACAACGTTTTCCGTAATCAAATGTCGGCTACATCATCCACCATCTCCCCTATCAACAACCCACCCAACAGCCCCATCCCAACCCCCGCCGCTGCCGCCGCCGCCCCCATTCCATATTTACCCCCAGAGCCATCGCCTCCCGCCGCCGGACGAGGCGCCATTGCCACCACCCCGTAAGGATAAGCCGCGGGAGCCACCCCGGTCGGAACGACGGCCAGATACCCTAGGGGCGGCGGCGGCTCCTCCATTTGCGGGGCCTCTCGGGTGAATTTCTCGCCGAAAGCGTATGAAAATTTGAAAGTACCTTTTAACTTTCCGGTTTGGGTCCGGACCTGGTATTCGGCTTCCAAGTGGGGGCGAGCGGCGCCGGGGGAATATTCGGCGTTGGCGCCGACGCCGTAATGGTCGAGGAGCTCCTTCACGGGGATGTAGACGCGGCCGGACTCTTTGTCGCCGAGGGTCCTGTTGGACATGATTTGGAAGACGAAGCCGATGCGGGAGTTCTGGGCGGCCACTTCGTCCACTACGAATTTCATGTCGTAATGGTGCCATCGAGGGTTGATTCCGCCGTCTTTGTCGATCGGCGATCGTTGCACGCTTTTTGGGTCGCCCGAGACCGAAACCACCACGTACACGTCCATCTTTGAGAGCTTGTTCACGTCCTTTATCCCGCTCGCTGAGATCACCTTGATCTCAACGGGCCTGCACTCCATTGTTGTTTTTTTTTAATTGGTTTGTTTTTGGTTTTTGTTTTTGTTTAATTCAAAAGGGAATTTGAAATCAAAGATGTGTGAAAACGGGGAATTTGAGGGGAAAGGGATTTTTTTTTTGTCGGAGATGGGGCCCAGGAGTGATTTTGAGGAGAGAGAAGTTGTTTATACGGAGTATTGTTATCGTGGGTTGTTTGGATGGGAGAAATACAAGGGAATCTTTTTTTTTTCCATTATTTTTGAATTGTGATGATTTTTTTTTGAAGGAGAGGCGATACTCTCCGGTCCTTAAGTGGGCATTTTATTAATAGAGAAAAAAAGTGGGCTAAATAGTCAGTAAATGGGGTATAGCCCGACCCCTAATATCATCAAAGAGCAATAAAAAAATCTCCTCCGGCGGGGCACTTAATACATGCATTCCTAAAGGAAACTGTAAAGCCAGGAAAGCAAGTTGGTCACCTAACCATCTACCATTGCAGTCCCTGAGCACTCCGCCAGCCGCCGCCAATCCATCCTTCACAGCACCATCCGTGTTGATCTTCGTCCAGCCTTCATTCGGTTTTTTCCAAGCAATGTCCTGCACTCTTTTATTGATAGAACCACTAGCAACCAACAACTTACCTTTCGCTCTAGCAGATTCGCCAACTCGATCCTTGATGAAGAAAACATTGTCGATGGCCACCGTAGCATCATCAAAAGCTTTCATGTTCCTCCATTTCCAATTCCACCAAAGCGTAGTTGCAAAAACCGCGTTCCAGTTCGAATCACCAAAATTGGTTTCTTCTAACATATTTCTTCTAATCCAGCACGCAAAACTGTCCTGGAAGAAAGAAGAATAGAAATTAGTAACCTTAAAATTATTCCAAATACAACTAACCTGAGGGCAGTCCCTAAAGATGTGTTCATAAGTTTCTTCAGCCGACAACCAAAAACGCAGTCAACGTTGTCCGTTAAGTGCCGGCGCCGGCGCTCATAGTTTGAAAGTACGCCCCCTTTGCTTGCCATCCATCCATCCAAAGCACCTTATACGCTCAGGGACATAAATTTTCCAAAGCCTGCGAAAAAACAAACCATCAGGATCTATTCGAGAAAAGTTATTCCGGATCAGATCATATCCAGAAGCGACCGAATAGGCTCCATCAGTCGTGAACCTCCAACTGATCTCGTCTTCAAGCCCATCTTCGCCATCAACAATGGAAACAACAACGAGTTGAAGGAGAGTAGATGAAGACAGCAACTGCGATAGCGCCGCCCAAGCCCAGCCCAAGCCATTCCAGTAATGGCAAACTGGAAGTGCCTCCATCTCAGTCGAAATATCAGTAGTAGCAACATTTGTAACACCCCGACTTCCGTCGAGGCGCTACTGGGAAATAGACCTTACCGGGTACTATTATTTAGGTTGACAACTACACTGTAGGACCTTACAACTCGGGCACGACGAGAAAATCATAATAAAACATCCAACCTTTATTTAATAAAACTTAGAAAACGTAATAATGCATGAATCCCCGAAAATCATAAATAATCAAATACGTCATAACGCCTACTGAAACTGAACTATCTGATCCAAAAGACAATAACTGAAACAAAATACCAACTGCGTCTAACAAATATCAAAATCAACATCCTAACTGTTATAAATAACTAATAAAAACCAATCCCACTATGACACGCGCTCTTTACCGCTCCGGCCCGCCATCTTGCCTCGGTTCCTGCACGGCTCCCTGATTTATACCTGGAACTGAAAAATGTTCCCCGAAGGGTCAGCGTCTAATCTACCAAGCTAGAAAGAATATGGAAACTGTAGAACGCTTTGAAATCATTTATCTAAAGTCAGCATACAAATCCACAACCGCAATCATAACTCTAAAGGCCAATACCTAAATTAGTTATATCAGTCACACAAGTCACATACGCATTCACAATCACAATCACAATCACACAGCAATGCCATTCTTCCTTTGTCCACGATCCGACTTCCCAGGCGCTCATCACCGCGCCGAGTGCAGAGGCAGGCCCTCCCACTCCACTTCCCAATCTCCCTTCAAACTCCTGGCTAAGCCTCCACTGGAGCGCTTGCCCAAAAACACACAGATAATAATTTTCGTTTGAAGGGGTACGATTTTCCCAGTCACACGGGTCAAAGTAGCCAACTCTTCCTCAACACCAGCTACAATGGGCCGTGTCGGAAACGGTACCAACACAGAGAAAACGTTCCAAAATATTTTCCGATAAATCACATTTAAAATCATTAACGCACACAACACACAAGGAGTTCAAAACAATTTATAAGGTATTCGGGACTAGTTCCCAAAACCCGTCCTACAATATCGATACGCAATCTAACAAGAAAGAAAAGAACCGAGCAAGTCGAAAAACGACTTACCTCTACTGAAGAAGATTTGATGATCACGGAGAACGAAAAATTATGAATCCGGGCAAAAGCAATTTCCTAACAAGATTGAAGTCATTACGGTTAGACCTTTGAAGGTCTAGAAATTATGGAATTTTGAAACAAAATAAAATTTTCTTAGTCCCACCCTAAACCTCAAACAATGGATCTAGTTCCTACACTTATATATTGTAGACCATGAAAGAGAATCCAATTTCTAAAACCATAACTCTACCCCTAAAATATTATTATATATTTTTAATCTAGTTAACGAGACCTAGCTATAACATATTTTAGCCCCACAACTCCAACACATATATAGCCAAAGTCAGAACTCACGTAAAGCTCCTGATGCCACTAACTAAATACTAATTAAGCTAATTAATCATTATCAACCTTGTTCAATAATCCAGCTTCCAAGTGAACCTTCCCCAAACCAATCTCCTGCGTTAACTAGTAAACTAAAATCCAGATTAAAATTGACACCCTTCTTTTTTAAAAAAAATACCACACTAAAACCATAGATTATACACTCCCCAATTCATGAACTCGAATTGACGATCGAAATAAAAGGAAGAACAAAAGATCAAAACTTTCAATTGATCAAAAGAAACCGAGACGGAAGGTGAATATTTACCAACAATATATGAACAACCTGGCTAGAGACTAACGCTGGACGGGGCGGCCAGAAAAACACGGTGGCGTTGGAGGCAGAGCAGCAAAAACAGAAGTGATCGGAGACAAGGGGTCTACACGGTCAGACCGATGACGATCGTAAAAGCCAATGACTAGACCGGCTGAGGCGTGAGATGTGCTTATAGTGGAGAAGAACCCATAACGACGATCACCGGCTAATACCCAACGAGGCAGAGATAGACGAGGGCGAGAGCGAGATTAATTCTATGGAGTATAGGCTTTGACTACAAGAATATACAAAGGAGAAGAACGAACTCTTCCTTTGCGGCGTAGACCCGTTAAATAGGAAAGAAGGAAAAAAAAAACCAAGAATGAGAAAAAAAATAAATTGGGCTTCTCCTAATATTGAAACGGGCCAACAAAGAAGTAGAAGAATTAAATTAGGTTACCTAAAAGATAATATTTTAACTTATTTATCCCTTAAATTGATACATCAAACTAGTTTGGATAAAATTTATTATGAAGTATAGTTGTTACAAAGAAGTTATATAATTTTGCGAAAAATTAAATTATTTGCGAGTCAAGAAATCCGATTCTTCGTTTAAAGGACAAAAACAAAACCTACTATTACATACTATCCCCTTTAAGAAAGTTTCGGAAAAAAACCTAGTATTACATACTATCCTCCTTAAGAAAGTTTCGTCCCGAAACTTAGGAATGAACGGAACTGAAGTAACTGAGGAATAATTAAGAGATTAATAGACCTATTGTCAAGTTCTACAATTATCTCCCTCTAAGAAAACGGTTCGTCCCCGAACCGCTGTTCTAAAACATCTTACGAAACTAGGGTATAAAATCAAGGCCATAATAAACAAACAAAAACAATCCCGTTTTATGAGCATCGTCCAAACCAAACAATTATCCGAGCAACAATCAATAAAACAAACAGTCATAAACAAAGCAACAAAATCCCGATTCAAACAACCGAACAACGTAATGAACAATTAAAGATCCCCCATGTCCTGAAAAACTAAACTATTAGCAGCTAAACCATACTATCAACCGACAATTAGAAATCTCAAGCTAGGTCGTCGGGTGGAGCGAAGACATCCGATCCTTCTATTCCCTTCATCTCAAACACTCGAGTAGGAACTGCGCCAGTGTTACTAGCTCCTGCACTCCGACCAACACTCTGATCTGGTGTCTGCCGTGCTGGTGGCCGATGGTGGACTCCTCGATTTCTTGTCCCCGGTATCGATCCCTGCGACGGCGCGCCAACCGTACAGAACCTTTGAAGATGTCCGGGCTTCCCACATGTAAAGCAATCCTTCATTGGACTAGGACACTGATTTCTCAAGTGCTCAGCGCTTCCACAGTTGTAGCACTGTCTTTGATTCCCGGCAGCCCGACTCTGTTGTGATCGTTCTTGGCGTCCCGCTGGCTGGAACTCTAGTCTACTCTGTGGGTACTGTCCAAACTGATCGTCACCCTTAGAAGTCGCTGCAGTTGCCATTTTCCGTCTCTTACCCCCTCCTACCTGAGCATCCACCTGTTCCGGACTCAGAGTGGCTATAGCATACGCCAAAGCAGACTGTTGAACCTCTCCCAACGTCGCGAGTCGGAGACCAGACACATAGGCACGTAAATGCGGCTGTAACCTTTTCAGGAAGGTCGCAATCTTCAACTCTTCAGTAGGGGCAGCATTTGGCACCGCTGCCAACTCTTGCTGAAACTTCAGAATAGTCTCAGATACTGTGATATTTTCGGGTCCAGCATCCCGAAAAGCAGCCTCCCGAGCCGCCCTCACCACCGGAGGACAATACTGATCTCGAATCCGCCTCTCAAACTCCTCGAAAGTCACCTCATTCCGGTGGTCCCTACACAACTCCCACCAGTCAAAAGCGCTCTCCTGTAGCAGACTCTGTACTAAGGACATCTTCCGCTCCTCCGGTGCCTTAATGGAATCCAACGCAGATTTCACCCTCCTCAACCACTGCTCTACGTCAGAACCCTGAGCTCCAGCAAAGTTTGGCACTCCAGTCTTCCTAAACTCCGCGAGCCACTTGTCAGGCTGAGGCTCGCGATACTGTCTCCTCGGTTCAACCACATGATCAGCTATCACTGGTCTTCGCGAATCTGGCATTGCTCCTAGCTGGGCAGCCAAAATAGAATCCGGTCCTGGTGCACTCCTTTCAGCTCCGGATCCTTGTTGCCCCGCAACTGCGTTCAGATTCGGTGCAGCTCCCGCACCCATCAAAGTCTGCAATAACAGCTGGATCGCAGCAGTCACCTCTGGGGCCAATGCTGCTGGTGGTACTCCTCCTCCCACTTGAGTCCCGTTTGCTGGGAGACCTCCTCCAGCGACAGAGGCACTGTCCTCTCGATGAACAGCATCAGCCACATCCTGACTCTCAGCAACCTCCTCCTGGTGGATATCATGTTGTACCTCTAGCTCAGCAGCTACAGGGATCTCTCCTCTACCCCTGCCACGACCTCCTACTCGGCCTCTACCGCGGCCTCTTCCGTTAGCTGCAGCAGCTCTAGCTCTGATTGGTGGGGCCATCTATAATAGGAAGTCCCACAGTCAAAACTTAAACATTCTATCTATTAACGTAATTCTTACTATTCTACGTGAGGTCCTTCGGCTGATGGGGCGGAGTCGCGACGTGTCACCTACCCCCCTATATGCAACATGTCTACCCCAGTAAAAACATTTGAAAACACCGGCCGGTTTTGGTTTTAAGTTGGACCTCGGGTACTCTTTGTTGGTCAGTTCCATGTGCCCTGTTGTCAACCTCGCTCTGATACCAATTTGTAACACCCCGACTTCCGTCGAGGCGCTACTGGGAAATAGACCTTACCGGGTACTATTATTTAGGTTGACAACTACACTGTAGGACCTTACAACTCGGGCACGACGAGAAAATCATAATAAAGCATCCAACCTTTATTTAATAAAACTTAGAAAACGTAATAATGCATGAATCCCCGAAAATCATAAATAATCAAATACGTCATAACGCCTACTGAAACTGAACTATCTGATCCAAAAGACAATAACTGAAACAAAATACCAACTGCGTCTAACAAATATCAAAATCAACATCCTAACTGTTATAAATAACTAATAAAAACCAATCCCACTATGACACGCGCTCTTTACCGCTCCGGCCCGCCATCTTGCCTCGGTTCCTGCACGGCTCCCTGATTTATACCTGGAACTGAAAAATGTTCCCCGAAGGGTCAGCGTCTAATCTACCAAGCTAGAAAGAATATGGAAACTGTAGAACGCTTTGAAATCATTTATCTAAAGTCAGCATACAAATCCACAACCGCAATCATAACTCTAAAGGCCAATACCTAAATTAGTTATATCAGTCACACAAGTCACATACGCATTCACAATCACAATCACAATCACACAGCAATGCCATTCTTCCTTTGTCCACGATCCGACTTCCCAGGCGCTCATCACCGCGCCGAGTGCAGAGGCAGACCCTCCCACTCCACTTCCCAATCTCCCTTCAAACTCCTGGCTAAGCCTCCACTGGAGCGCTTGCCCAAAAACACACAGATAATAATTTTCGTTTGAAGGGGTACGATTTTCCCAGTCACACGGGTCAAAGTAGCCAACTCTTCCTCAACACCAGCTACAATGGGCCGTGTCGGAAACGGTACCAACACAGAGAAAACGTTCCAAAATATTTTCCGATAAATCACATTTAAAATCATTAACGCACACAACACACAAGGAGTTCAAAACAATTTATAAGGTATTCGGGACTAGTTCCCAAAACCCGTCCTACAATATCGATACGCAATCTAACAAGAAAGAAAAGAACCGAGCAAGTCGAAAAACGACTTACCTCTACTGAAGAAGATTTGATGATCACGGAGAACGAAAAATTATGAATCCGGGCAAAAGCAATTTCCTAACAAGATTGAAGTCATTACGGTTAGACCTTTGAAGGTCTAGAAATTATGGAATTTTGAAACAAAATAAAATTTTCTTAGTCCCACCCTAAACCTCAAACAATGGATCTAGTTCCTACACTTATATATTGTAGACCATGAAAGAGAATCCAATTTCTAAAACCATAACTCTACCCCTAAAATATTATTATATATTTTTAATCTAGTTAACGAGACCTAGCTATAACATATTTTAGCCCCACAACTCCAACACATATATAGCCAAAGTCAGAACTCACGTAAAGCTCCTGATGCCACTAACTAAATACTAATTAAGCTAATTAATCATTATCAACCTTGTTCAATAATCCAGCTTCCAAGTGAACCTTCCCCAAACCAATCTCCTGCGTTAACTAGTAAACTAAAATCCAGATTAAAATTGACACCCTTCTTTTTTAAAAAAAATACCACACTAAAACCATAGATTATACACTCCCCAATTCATGAACTCGAATTGACGATCGAAATAAAAGGAAGAACAAAAGATCAAAACTTTCAATTGATCAAAAGAAACCGAGACGGAAGGTGAATATTTACCAACAATATATGAACAACCTGGCTAGAGACTAACGCTGGACGGGGCGGCCAGAAAAACACGGTGGCGTTGGAGGCAGAGCAGCAAAAACAGAAGTGATCGGAGACAAGGGGTCTACACGGTCAGACCGATGACGATCGTAAAAGCCAATGACTAGACCGGCTGAGGCGTGAGATGTGCTTATAGTGGAGAAGAACCCATAACGACGATCACCGGCTAATACCCAACGAGGCAGAGATAGACGAGGGCGAGAGCGAGATTAATTCTATGGAGTATAGGCTTTGACTACAAGAATATACAAAGGAGAAGAACGAACTCTTCCTTTGCGGCGTAGACCCGTTAAATAGGAAAGAAGGAAAAAAAAAACCAAGAATGAGAAAAAAAATAAATTGGGCTTCTCCTAATATTGAAACGGGCCAACAAAGAAGTAGAAGAATTAAATTAGGTTACCTAAAAGATAATATTTTAACTTATTTATCCCTTAAATTGATACATCAAACTAGTTTGGATAAAATTTATTATGAAGTATAGTTGTTACAAAGAAGTTATATAATTTTGCGAAAAATTAAATTATTTGCGAGTCAAGAAATCCGATTCTTCGTTTAAAGGACAAAAACAAAACCTACTATTACATACTATCCCCTTTAAGAAAGTTTCGGAAAAAAACCTAGTATTACATACTATCCTCCTTAAGAAAGTTTCGTCCCGAAACTTAGGAATGAACGGAACTGAAGTAACTGAGGAATAATTAAGAGATTAATAGACCTATTGTCAAGTTCTACAATTATCTCCCTCTAAGAAAACGGTTCGTCCCCGAACCGCTGTTCTAAAACATCTTACGAAACTAGGGTATAAAATCAAGGCCATAATAAACAAACAAAAACAATCCCGTTTTATGAGCATCGTCCAAACCAAACAATTATCCGAGCAACAATCAATAAAACAAACAGTCATAAACAAAGCAACAAAATCCCGATTCAAACAACCGAACAACGTAATGAACAATTAAAGATCCCCCATGTCCTGAAAAACTAAACTATTAGCAGCTAAACCATACTATCAACCGACAATTAGAAATCTCAAGCTAGGTCGTCGGGTGGAGCGAAGACATCCGATCCTTCTATTCCCTTCATCTCAAACACTCGAGTAGGAACTGCGCCAGTGTTACTAGCTCCTGCACTCCGACCAACACTCTGATCTGGTGTCTGCCGTGCTGGTGGCCGATGGTGGACTCCTCGATTTCTTGTCCCCGGTATCGATCCCTGCGACGGCGCGCCAACCGTACAGAACCTTTGAAGATGTCCGGGCTTCCCACATGTAAAGCAATCCTTCATTGGACTAGGACACTGATTTCTCAAGTGCTCAGCGCTTCCACAGTTGTAGCACTGTCTTTGATTCCCGGCAGCCCGACTCTGTTGTGATCGTTCTTGGCGTCCCGCTGGCTGGAACTCTAGTCTACTCTGTGGGTACTGTCCAAACTGATCGTCACCCTTAGAAGTCGCTGCAGTTGCCATTTTCCGTCTCTTACCCCCTCCTACCTGAGCATCCACCTGTTCCGGACTCAGAGTGGCTATAGCATACGCCAAAGCAGACTGTTGAACCTCTCCCAACGTCGCGAGTCGGAGACCAGACACATAGGCACGTAAATGCGGCTGTAACCTTTTCAGGAAGGTCGCAATCTTCAACTCTTCAGTAGGGGCAGCATTTGGCACCGCTGCCAACTCTTGCTGAAACTTCAGAATAGTCTCAGATACTGTGATATTTTCGGGTCCAGCATCCCGAAAAGCAGCCTCCCGAGCCGCCCTCACCACCGGAGGACAATACTGATCTCGAATCCGCCTCTCAAACTCCTCGAAAGTCACCTCATTCCGGTGGTCCCTACACAACTCCCACCAGTCAAAAGCGCTCTCCTGTAGCAGACTCTGTACTAAGGACATCTTCCGCTCCTCCGGTGCCTTAATGGAATCCAACGCAGATTTCACCCTCCTCAACCACTGCTCTACGTCAGAACCCTGAGCTCCAGCAAAGTTTGGCACTCCAGTCTTCCTAAACTCCGCGAGCCACTTGTCAGGCTGAGGCTCGCGATACTGTCTCCTCGGTTCAACCACATGATCAGCTATCACTGGTCTTCGCGAATCTGGCATTGCTCCTAGCTGGGCAGCCAAAATAGAATCCGGTCCTGGTGCACTCCTTTCAGCTCCGGATCCTTGTTGCCCCGCAACTGCGTTCAGATTCGGTGCAGCTCCCGCACCCATCAAAGTCTGCAATAACAGCTGGATCGCAGCAGTCACCTCTGGGGCCAATGCTGCTGGTGGTACTCCTCCTCCCACTTGAGTCCCGTTTGCTGGGAGACCTCCTCCAGCGACAGAGGCACTGTCCTCTCGATGAACAGCATCAGCCACATCCTGACTCTCAGCAACCTCCTCCTGGTGGATATCATGTTGTACCTCTAGCTCAGCAGCTACAGGGATCTCTCCTCTACCCCTGCCACGACCTCCTACTCGGCCTCTACCGCGGCCTCTTCCGCGGCCTCTTCCGTTAGCTGCAGCAGCTCTAGCTCTGATTGGTGGGGCCATCTATAATAGGAAGTCCCACAGTCAAAACTTAAACATTCTATCTATTAACGTAATTCTTACTATTCTACGTGAGGTCCTTCGGCTGATGGGGCGGAGTCGCGACGTGTCACCTACCCCCCTATATGCAACATGTCTACCCCAGTAAAAACATTTGAAAACACCGGCCGGTTTTGGTTTTAAGTTGGACCTCGGGTACTCTTTGTTGGTCAGTTCCATGTGCCCTGTTGTCAACCTCGCTCTGATACCAATTTGTAACACCCCGACTTCCGTCGAGGCGCTACTGGGAAACAGACCTTACCGGGTACTATTATTTAGGTTGACAACTACACTGTAGGACCTTACAACTCGGGCACGACGAGAAAATCATAATAAAACATCCAACCTTTATTTAATAAAACTTAGAAAACGTAATAATGCATGAATCCCCGAAAATCATAAATAATCAAATACGTCATAACGCCTACTGAAACTGAACTATCTGATCCAAAAGACAATAACTGAAACAAAATACCAACTGCGTCTAACAAATATCAAAATCAACATCCTAACTGTTATAAATAACTAATAAAAACCAATCCCACTATGACACGCGCTCTTTACCGCTCTGGCCCGCCATCTTGCCTCGGTTCCTGCACGGCTCCCTGATTTATACCTGGAACTGAAAAATGTTCCCTGAAGGGTCAGCGTCTAATCTACCAAGCTAGAAAGAATATGGAAACTGTAGAACGCTTTGAAATCATTTATCTAAAGTCAGCATACAAATCCACAACCGCAATCATAACTCTAAAGGCCAATACCTAAATTAGTTATATCAGTCACACAAGTCACATACGCATTCACAATCACAATCACAATCACACAGCAATGCCATTCTTCCTTTGTCCACGATCCGACTTCCCAGGCGCTCATCACCGCGCCGAGTGCAGAGGCAGGCCCTCCCACTCCACTTCCCAATCTCCCTTCAAACTCCTGGCTAAGCCTCCACTGGAGCGCTTGCCCAAAAACACACAGATAATAATTTTCGTTTGAAGGGGTACGATTTTCCCAGTCACACGGGTCAAAGTAGCCAACTCTTCCTCAACACCAGCTACAATGGGCCGTGTCGGAAACGGTACCAACACAGAGAAAACGTTCCAAAATATTTTCCGATAAATCACATTTAAAATCATTAACGCACACAACACACAAGGAGTTCAAAACAATTTATAAGGTATTCGGGACTAGTTCCCAAAACCCGTCCTACAATATCGATACGCAATCTAACAAGGAAGAAAAGAACCGAGCAAGTCGAAAAACGACTTACCTCTACTGAAGAAGATTTGATGATCACGGAGAACGAAAAATTATGAATCCGGGCAAAAGCAATTTCCTAACAAGATTGAAGTCATTACGGTTAGACCTTTGAAGGTCTAGAAATTATGGAATTTTGAAACAAAATAAAATTTTCTTAGTCCCACCCTAAACCTCAAACAATGGATCTAGTTCCTACACTTATATATTGTAGACCATGAAAGAGAATCCAATTTCTAAAACCATAACTCTACCCCTAAAATATTATTATATATTTTTAATCTAGTTAACGAGACCTAGCTATAACATATTTTAGCCCCACAACTCCAACACATATATAGCCAAAGTCAGAACTCACGTAAAGCTCCTGATGCCACTAACTAAATACTAATTAAGCTAATTAATCATTATCAACCTTGTTCAATAATCCAGCTTCCAAGTGAACCTTCCCCAAACCAATCTCCTGCGTTAACTAGTAAACTAAAATCCAGATTAAAATTGACACCCTTCTTTTTTAAAAAAAATACCACACTAAAACCATAGATTATACACTCCCCAATTCATGAACTCGAATTGACGATCGAAATAAAAGGAAGAACAAAAGATCAAAACTTTCAATTGATCAAAAGAAACCGAGACGGAAGGTGAATATTTACCAACAATATATGAACAACCTGGCTAGAGACTAACGCTGGACGGGGCGGCCAGAAAAACACGGTGGCGTTGGAGGCAGAGCAGCAAAAACAGAAGTGATCGGAGACAAGGGGTCTACACGGTCAGACCGATGACGATCGTAAAAGCCAATGACTAGACCGGCTGAGGCGTGAGATGTGCTTATAGTGGAGAAGAACCCATAACGACGATCACCGGCTAATACCCAACGAGGCAGAGATAGACGAGGGCGAGAGCGAGATTAATTCTATGGAGTATAGGCTTTGACTACAAGAATATACAAAGGAGAAGAACGAACTCTTCCTTTGCGGCGTAGACCCGTTAAATAGGAAAGAAGGAAAAAAAAAACCAAGAATGAGAAAAAAAATAAATTGGGCTTCTCCTAATATTGAAACGGGCCAACAAAGAAGTAGAAGAATTAAATTAGGTTACCTAAAAGATAATATTTTAACTTATTTATCCCTTAAATTGATACATCAAACTAGTTTGGATAAAATTTATTATGAAGTATAGTTGTTACAAAGAAGTTATATAATTTTGCGAAAAATTAAATTATTTGCGAGTCAAGAAATCCGATTCTTCGTTTAAAGGACAAAAACAAAACCTACTATTACATACTATCCCCTTTAAGAAAGTTTCGGAAAAAAACCTAGTATTACAACATTGACCAAAGGAACATCCAACAGCCAGACATCCGCCCAAAAACTGATCGAATTCCCATTCCTAACGAGCCAACGAGTCCCTTTAATAATAACTTCCGAGGTTCTTGTCTTGATACACTTCTACACATGAGAACAAGCAGTCGACTTGCCCAGCGCCTTGTCGACATATTTATTTTTTAGGACAGTAGCCCAAAGATCTCCATCGTTTGTAATGAAGCGCCAAGCTAATTTTCCAACAAGAGCAAGATTGAGATCATGCATCGACTTAACTCCAAGACCTCCCTGACTTTTCGGTTTAACAATTTCTTCCCACGCCACTTTGTACAGACGTCTCCGTTCTCTTGTACTCTCCCAAATAAAATTCCTAGTAATCTTGTCAATCTCCTTACAATTACTAGCTGGTAACAAAGAAGAGGACATAGTATAAACTGGAATAGAGGTCAGAACCGACTTCACAAGTGTAACACGCCCAACAAAACTCAACATTTTCGATTTCCAACCCGCCAATTTGGAGTTAAATTTATCAATAAGATGGGAGAAAGTATTCTTGTTCACCGACTTGTGCAACACCGGCATCCCAAGATAATTTGCCAAGTCAGAATTCACCTCAAAACCACTAGTTCGTTTGAGACGTCTACAAATACTTCGATGCACATTCATAGAGACAAAGATCATGGACTTCTTAGTGCTAATCTTTTGTCCGGAAGTCGTAAAAAAACTATCCAGACACTCTTTAATCACCAAGAATTGCTCAATTGAAGCCTCCGAAAAAAGCATGATGTCGTCTGCGAAAAACATGTGAGAAAGACAAGAGCCGCTTCGGGTCAACTTGATGGGCTTCCAATTCCCACGATCAACAGCCTCGGAAATCAAATGCCCAAGCCGCTCAATACAAAGCAAGAAAAGATAGGGGGAAATCGGATCTCCATGTCTTATACCTCTGGAAGCCATAAACTGAGACGAAACCTCACCGTTCCAAAGGATTTGTATTCTCGGAGGCTTCACACACGCCATGACCCAAACGACCCACTCATTGGGAAAACCCGCCTTGTGAAGCGTATCCTCTCTAAACTCCAAACTAAGCTTGTCATAGGCCTTCTCCAAATCAAGTTTAAGAATCATCCAACCTTTAGCTCCCGTCTTTTTCCTCATAGAGTGCACAACTTCCTGGGCAATCACAATATTATCGGTAATTAACCGTCCCGGAATGAAACTCCCTTGTTCCTGGCCAATAATATCTAGACATAAGAGGCTGAATTCTGTTGGCGAGAACTTTCGTAATAGTTTTGTAAATCACGTTACGAAGGCTAATGGGCCGGAAATGACTAATGCAATCGGGTTTCGATATCTTAGCCAACAACACAATTAATGTATCGTTGATGCCCTCAGACAAGCAGGCTGACTGGAAGAAGGCCTTAACGAAATCAACAATTGAGACCCCTACAATATGCCAAAATTTTTGAAAAAATCCCGGCTGAAACCCATTCAACCCTGGCGATTTGAAGGACCCCATACTTTTGATGGCATGCCAGATTTCATCAGCCGTCACCGGTCTAGCCAAAACTTGGAGACGCTCTAAATCAATAATGGGAAAGGCCACCTGAATATTCGGGAAAACAGAGATATCTGATGTTTCAGCAGTGTACAAGCTACGATAGAAGTCGACTGCTAATCTCTCCAAATCAGCCTTATGCTCAATCCATCGGCCATCATCATCACGCAAGCCTTCGATTCTATTGTGTTTCCGTCTTATAATAGTAGAAACATGAAAGAACAAAGTATTACGATCCTCGTATCTAAGCCATTGTTCACGGGATTTTTGGAACCATAAGATTTCTTCCTGTTCAAGCACAATCTCAATATCCCTTTGAATTCTCATCTCTTCCTCCAGTAAAGCATTCGTTGCACCTCTAGAAATACTATACTGGATCTTTTCTAAACACTCAAAAAGCTGTTGCTTCCTGTGATTTATGGTGCCAAACACTTTCTTGTTCCAAACCAACAGATCCGTCTTCAACATAGCCAGCGCCCCAGGGGTATCAGTATCCCTATTCCAGCTATCATTGACCTTACTTTCGAAACCAGGGTGAGTGAACCAGGTTGCCTCGCAATGGAAGGGTCTTCTTTTCTTGTTTAACTCCAAATTCGGACAAAAATTCATCAAGAGAGGGCAATGATCAGAAGACATCTTTGGGAGGTGTCTGACACGAGCCTCCGACCACCGAGTACAACCTTTGACATTCAAGAAAACCCTATCCAGTCTTTTATGAACCACCATCGAAGGGGAGATTCTACGACTCCAAGTGAATTTGGGACCCACAAACTCCATATCCACCAAGCTTAACTTACTCTGCCACCTGCTTAAAGTTGAGGAGTCTGCGTGCAAACCATCAGATCCCCCACTCCTTTCATGATTGTATAAAATACAATTGAAATCTCCACCCACAATAGTCAGTCCCGAGACTACTGATCTTTCTTTCAAGTTGCTTCCAAAAAACCTCTCTCCTGGAAACCGAAGGAGGATCGTAAGCAGCAAAAAGATGGGAACGAACACCTTGATCTTTGAAGGAGGCGTGAATAAAATGATCAGATTTTCCTTCAACTCTCATATCAACCCTATTAGCATTCCAGAATAACCAAACTCCTCCCGCCATACCACTAGCTTCCACACGCTCGTTGCAAGTGAACCCTGCTCTGTTAAGTCTATCACAAACAACCTCTGCAGCATCTCCCGAAATTCTGAGCTCAAAAATCGCCAAAACATCAATCTTGTGAGTCTTGCACATGTGTCTAATTGCTCTGCAAAAACTCAGTTTTCCTACGCCAAAACAGTTCCAAAATAAGATATTAATCATCATCATAAATGCTGTGTAGCAACAAAATGACCATTCGGTTGAGTCGCGACAAGCGGCTCATTGGCCAAGATTCGGGTCTGCCATATTGGCATCGTCGTCGCTTTGATCCGCGAAATGCTGTGTAGCAACAGCATGACCATTCGGTTGAGTCCCAACACCATCAATTTCCTTCGTATCTGGAGGACGTCCCTCATTGCAAATTGCCGATGATTCATTATTAGGAGGCGTCACAGAAATCGCATCGAGTTTCTGAGCAAGGACGACATCAGTAGCCTCTAATTGGGCCCTTGGGCGCTTGGGTCTTCCTTCCTCACTAGTAATATTTCTTGCCATGGGCCCTTCACTATTATTATTTCTATCGGAGAAAATTCCTGTCCTTCTACCCGCTCTAATGGGACTTTTCACATTTTTTTGTTTCTCATTGAAAAGCCCATTATTGTACACAGTTTGGAAACCCAATCCATTACAATCTCCATTCACATTACTACTACTTCCCACATCAGTAGACGTACCCACAGGTTTGTGCATAAGCAGACTCACGTGGGGACCATTGAAATTTTGCACATCAGCCTTTGCATAACTGCCTTTCCCTCTCTCCCCTCGTTGCATAGGATAATTATCCTTGTTTGACTTAAAAATCAAATTTTTTTGAATCACAGAAACTTTAGTCTTCTCTTCATGACCATGATTAGCACTAGTTTCCATATTCATAGTCATATCTTGAAACAAAGCTTGAAATTGACTCTGACCCGCGGCATTGTCGTTAGAATTTGAGGCAAGTTTCCCTCTATTCTTTTCGTGATTGCCATTCCCCTTCTTATTTGGAAGATACTTTTGATTTGCTCCGATATTCTTGGGGACGTTCCTCTTTCTTTCCACTTTCATCCAAGGGCCATAGGCACCATGACCATCGTCGCCGGTATGGCCAGACTTCTCGTGAGGAGAAACATTTCGCTGTGAAGAACCGTCGGCAAGCTCCGGAGACATAACAACCTCTCCATCTTGATACGTCGAACCCACCGTCTTCCCCTTACCCGGGTCATTATTTACCAATGGAGGCTTAGCACCATCTTGAGCGTTCTCTGGATCCTTAGCTTTACTATCCGGCGTACGAAAAGGACAACCAACCTTCGTGTGCCCAAAACGACCACACCCGAAGAAGATAGTGGGAAGTCCTTCGTATTCGATAAGGAATCGCTCCATATTGACACACACCGAGCCTTTAAGAGGTTTCTCGAGATCAACCTCGACGCAAATGCGAGCAAACCTGCCCCGATTATTGTGGAGCGTACGATTATCCACCTTGATAGGCCTACCCACTCCTGATGCGATTTTAAGAAGAATTTTTTCCTCATAAAGGGAGACCGGCAAATCAGTAATCCTAATCCATGTGGGAGCCATGCGTATGGGTTCTGAGGTTCTGAACTGGGGTGACCAAGCCCTAACACAAAGGCATCTTCCAAAAATCGTCCACGGGCCATCTGTAAGGGCTGATAGATATTCCTCTTCTCTGATGAAACGGACGAGATAGAAATCGTTCGTTAGATCCATAATTTGGTATCGAACATCGGATCGCCACATCTCCCGGATTTTCTTCTCCATTATAGCGAAAGCTATTGATGACCAGATAACTTCACCACCACGGACAACTTCCAGACTGAGGCAAGCACCTCCATAACATCGTCCGCAATCATAATGACGGGTTCACCATCTTCACCATTTGGGAAGTGGACACCTATATTCCCCTCAAGGAACTCGTCATCGATCATAGTCTTCGGTTGAATGGAGCTACCCACAATAACAATATCCTTCCAACTGGACGGTTGATCTGGTGGATCTCCTAGTGGCCGAACCCTTGCCGAGTTCGCCATCTGAATGTCATCAGCTTGTGAATAGTTCTCCGGCGAACCGCCGGAGAATGAGAGACATTAGCCATTACGAGAGAACCAGAAGAGAGCGTTTTTTTAATTGTGATGAAATTAACAAATTGAATTTGTGTTTAACACCTAACAAAATAGGGTATAATGATTTGTTAAATTGCAAGTGTGTACCTTGTTTACCCCCTCACTTCAGAAAACATCAATAATCTTCTCACAAGGAAGCATATGGAACACTGTCATAATTGCAACAAATATTGAATCGTTGGATATCTTAAAAATTCAACAAAAGAATAGCTAAAAAAGGCTAATTTTTAACTACAAGTTGTTCACCTATACCGAGTTAGGTAAGAAAAGGAGAGGGAAATTCCTTTTGGTGCCCCTAAGTTTTTGCCTTTTCCTTTTGGTGCCCAAGAAAAAAACTTATTCCTTTTGGTACCCTTGAGGTTTTGGCTTTTCCCGTTGACGCACCTCTCCGGTTCAAATTAGCCAATTTCAATCTTACCATTATGTTCGTCACCCTTAAATTAGTAGGATTTGACTATTAAAACATTAAAATTCATAATCAAACTACATCAATTTGAATTTTTAAACAATTTTGTAAACAACCCCTTAAAATAGAAGATTGTTTAAAAATTCAAATTGATGTAGTTTGGTTATGAATTTAAGTGTTTTAAGAGTTGAATCCTACTAATTTAAGGGTGATGAACATAATGGTAAGCTTGAAATTAGCTAATTTGAACCGGGGAGGGGCGTCAACGGGAAAAGCCAAAACCTCAAGGGTACCAAGAGGAATAAGTTTTTTTCTTGGGCACCAAAAGGAAAAGGCAAAACCTTAGGGGTACCAAAAGGGAATAATGGTAATAACGAGATGCCAAAACCTAGATGGTAAATGGGTAAATTTATAGACAATTCAAGGGCATAATGGTAATAACACATGATTCAACGGGAAATCAAATGAAATTGATGGATCTATAACCCGTAGTTTTGTGCAAATATGATCATTTAATGGGTGGTTATATGCAAATTCATATTTAGTTGGATTTTTATCACACCAATTGTTCATGTGTAACTAGGGGTGTTCAACGGGTCGGGTCGTCCGCGACCCGCGACCTGTGTAGGTCGGGTCGCGGGTCGAATTTTTTTTATTTTGCTGTTCGGGACAATATTTTTTAAAAATATATATTTTTATAATTTTATTAAGTATTAACTATTTTTTTATAAAAAAATCGTTGCATTTATGGGTCGACCCTCTAACCTGACGGGTTTTTTAAAATATACATGTTTTTAGGTTAGTCAAGCGGGTCGACCCGCGACCCGACCCGTTAGACCCACGGGTCGCGGGTCAAAAGTAACTTTTTTTTGTGGGGCGTGGGTCGACTCACAACCCGCAATTTCGGGTCGTGGGTCGACCCGACCCGTGAGCATCCCCATGTGTAACCAACAATAGTTCAAACGTAACGTGATAATTGTTGTTCATAAACATAAGGTATACATGATCATACTATAAATGCTCATGTGTATTGGTTCATACTTCATGCTATCCTAAGATTCTTCTCTTCGATTGTTCTTAGTTTAGATTCGAAAAACCGAAAAAAAAACTTTAAAGGAAACCAAGAGATTTAGTGATGTCGTTCGGTTTTACCCAATCCACTCGGCATCAAAAGGCCAAAAAAAATTGTTTACAAAGCAAGCACACTCAGAAGAAGAAAAAAGCTAAGAAACGAAAGAAAGAATATAGAAAGAAGCTCAAAGCTAGAAGAACAGCAGAAGGAGTGTCCACAAAAGGACACTTGAAAGCCTCCAAAGAAGTTAATCCCAGACTTAACCACCATGGCTTTAAACACCCTCGTTCTCACTCTTTCTCTCTTCCCCTTTCTTTCTTCTTTAGATCTCGATTAGAACTTGGAAGCCATTCTCGACAGAGCGAAAACCCTAAATCACCTATAGCGGTGTAAGTAATGAGCAATACATCGAACTAGGGTTTCCTCTTCACGGAGTAAGATATTGAGCAAGATATCATTTAATTTAAACTCTCAAAGACGTTCCTCGACAATGGTCTTCTTCAAGCTTCAGGTTATGATTCAGCCCAAAAAAGTGTCATAACCCAAGTCACTCAAGAACACGGCCCATTAGTGAATTCTTAACCATCATCGAGAGCCATACTTAGCCAAGATGGTCAAGCGGCTCAAAGGTGATCAAGGTGCACAAATTAACCTTTATTCGAGCATCTTAAGCCATAGCTTAATACTCCTAGCTTCTATCTAGCCTAAGTGTGTATTGCATAAGTAAACTCAAATGTGTATACATATTACAACAAGATTAAAATCACAACAATGTCCTCCTAATCCTTGTTGTCAATATTGCCTAAGTCAAAAGTTGTGGATTGGTATTATCATCATCCATCATTCGCAAGTGTGTTTCTTTAAACTCTAGTGGTATCCCAAATAAGCAGGAAGTTCATATAGAAATGGAATTTATCTGTTGTCACATTTTGGCGCCAAAATCTGTTGGATTTGGCTCTCCTTTCACCTTCGTTACTTCAAGAACCTTTTCCTCCACTATAGTCTTCACAAAATAGTGACTAACATCAATGTTTTTAGTCCATTCATGAATCATTGGGTCTTTACATAAATATAAGGAACCTTGAATATCCATAAACAAAATATGCAAGAAGGGAGGTTGACTGAATTTCATTGAGAATTCCAAACAGCCAGATTGCATCTAATATAGATCAAGATACGACCAAATCCAAAGAGTTGTTTAGGAGCATAAGAGGTAAAAGGTGGACCAATACCATTCTAAAGATCACGAGCTTTCAAGTATAAAATGGTCTTGAAGAATCTACATCTTATTCATCACCTTTTGTCAAGTTGACATTGGAAAATGAAGACTGCATGTATGCGTTATTTACTCACATGAAGACTGCCTACAATCGAACTCTCTTCTTCTCTCAATCACAACACTAAAACAATCTCTACTTCTCTTCTTCTCTTTATTTCTCATCTCAATCATTCTTCAAAACACAATTTCTTCTCATTCTATGATTGAACTCAAGTCATAAGAGAGGAGCCATTACTCGGCCTTCAAAGGAGTTTGCAAGGAGTGATTGCAATATTGGCTCCTCTCTTATGACTCGAGTAATGTATCCTCTCTTCTCATTCTACAATCAAGCGGAGCTACGCAGTTTTGTATCAATTGGTACTAGATTCATTGTTTATGTCAAGTCTTTCAATTGCTTTTCAATTCTTTGCATGATTCAGCTTTTATTTTAGAAAAGTTGCAACTTTGAACAAAACTCCTCAAAAGAGTCAACTTTTACTCATAACTACCGAGCGTCGCCACCACCGGTGTCGCTCCTAATCCACCACCGACTTTCTCCACCAAACACCACCTTCTACCACCCCAAATCCTCAAAAAAATCCATCCCTTGCCATTCTTTGGCATGCGCCCCGCACCTTCCATGCGCGCCTAGGAAAAAGTCTATTATTTGTGGCCTAAGTTTTGCAACTGCTTTCCTTAATTTAGGAGATTTTGCTAGATTTCATGTCTTATTGATATCATTAAGATTTTATTACATGATTTGTTTTGCTATGATTTATTCCTCCAGATTTTGCATGATTAGTCTATTCTTAGACAAGATTAATTGATTTTACATATTCTAGCCATAATTTCTTGCAAGTTATGCATGCATCTTTTCTCACTTAATTTTCTCCGTATAAATTTATCCAATCTCCCTAATTTTCTCCATATAAAGTTATACATGCATCTTCTTCTCGCAATAGGAGACCAAGAAGCTCATCAGAGGAGATTTGCTTCTTTTGCATATTGTAGGACGTTAAAAACGCTGAATAAGTCGAATCAAGACAAGTCAAAAGACATTCAATGAAGTCAGGATCAGATACAATATAACCACATTTAGCCAGAGCCAGAGCATCAGAAAAGCTCCTCTTTTTCTCAACATACTCCAAAATACTAAGATTGCCTTTTGGAGATTCGACATCTATTGTTTGAGATGCATTGAACGAGCACGAGTCTGGGCGAAGAACATCCGCTTAGGAATACCCCATGCCTCAGATGTGGATTTTGCCCTAGCGACATGGGCCAATAAGGGTGTGGAGAGCGTTGAACGAATCCACAACAAAATAAACCGATCCTTCTGCGTCTGGGCAACGAAGTCCAAATTTGGGACGGGTGGTGTTGTAGAGCCGGCGGCCACGGGTAAAGTCACAGGCAGTGCATTCCCGGGAGAATGAAAATTTTCAATTGAAAAAGCTTCAAGAGAGGACTTAATGGTGTGCCTCCATAAGGTGTAGTTGTGCCTCTCAAGCTTGATATTAAGAGTAGGAAAGTGAAGCGCCATATTGGGTGATCCAACAACGACCAATAAAAGATATCTAAAATATAATACACATATATTTTATGAGGTTGATTCACATGCATGGAAATGATTCTTATCATGAAAACTAGAAACAAATGAGGACCCTTGGATTTGAGAAATGGATGGCTAAGATTAAAAGAGATAGAGGCAAAATGGTAATTTTGACAAAAAATAAAAAAAAATAATAATATTAATTTTTTTAAAATTTTTCTTAGTTTCGCTTGTTTTTGCCAAAAACACGAAATTTGATTTTTTTACGTTACGTTCACATATTTTATCCATATGTTCACACTATTATAAGACATGTTCACATATGATCACATTTTTCAGTTCATAGATTTTATAGTATGTTCACATATATTACAAGTATGTTCACATATTAGTATTGTTTGTTCATGTTTTATGGTCATATGTTCATGTTCGATTAAATCATAATACATGCATTAAACGGCTTAAAAAAATTTTGACAAAAAAATAATTTTTTTTTATTTTTTCGCCTATTTTTTCCAAAAACACGACGCTTGACATTTTATATTCTGTTTACTATTTTATACACATGTTCACATTATACAAGGGTTGTTCACATATAACCGCATTTTAACTTCAGAAAATTTAGTATACGTTCACATATAATATAGGTACGTTCCCATATTAGTATTGCATGTTCACGTTTTATTGCCTTATGTTCATACTCGATTTATATCATTCTACATACATAAAAAGACTTAAAAAATAAAAGTAACAAACAACCCAGGTGGAACCCGGTATGGATACGGGATCTGGGGGGTCGAGATGTACTCACCCTTACCTCGACTCGAAGTCGGGAGGGTATCTAAGGTGGGCCCAAAGAAAAAGTGAAAACGGTTGGAAACGAAAAGGAAAGAGGAAAAGGTAGGTAAAAAGCGAGAACGGGAAAGTACACTTGAAAACCCAGAAAACAAAAAACTATATCAGAGAAACTAAGATGAAGAGAGTAAAAGATCAGGGCACTCCCTCCAGGTCGGCACCACTAGCACTCTGTCACTGTAATCTTCTCGCGCCAGCGGTCCCTACACAGGGCCATATCTGCTGAGACTGCCAGAATTGTGAGGTCTTGTTTTATGACTTCCTTCCAACTCTTCTTCTGCCTGCCCCTTTCCCTGCGAAAGTTGTTATCGACCAACCCTTCAATTCTTCGAACCGGGGTATCTGGTGGTCTCCTCTATGTGTCCGAACCATCTAAGCCTCGACTATCTGAGTTTGTCACCTAAGCTGGCCACTCCCACCTTGCTCCGAATCACTTCATTCCTAATTCTGTCTAGTCTCATGTGTGTGACACCCCGTTTTAACATCGGGGCGTTACTTGGTAGTTTGACCCTAACAAGTCCTACCTGAACTGGGTTGAGAACTAGAGTACCTGGACCTTGCAACTCGGGCACAATAAGAAAACTAATTTAAAACATCCAATTGTCATTCAATAAACACATTTTCAACAATGTCATGCATGAGATCCCCAACAACTAGTCAAGTCACAACCAACACTAGAAACCCGCTAAGGTCAACAAAAGAGAGAAATATCCAAAGCAAAAACGAACAACTAAACTTGGACACTCAAACCACTCCAATACCTAATGATACGTGCGTCAATGATCCGCTGCAGCATCATGCCTAGGCTCCAACACGGAACCTGCAGAAGTACTTGTAATTGAAAAATAATAGTCCCCGAAGGGTCAGCAACTATCCTAGGCAAGCTAGATAACAAGCGGCAAAAGTAAGATGTTTGAAAACAATTAATAACAAACAACTTGACCTTCAATGAGTGAATGAAACAAAACATAATAGTCCAATACACATATCAACAACTTAGATAACAAGCGACATAAGTAAAGCGTTTGTAACAATAACCAACAATTCAACATTTAACAAGTGAAAGGAAACACAACAAAATAAACAATTCATCAAACATGCCAACAATTCACAAGCTAGGAACCAACTAAGCAACCACACACAAACACAAGCAAAAATCATTCACAAACCTATTTGGAAATGCAATTCTTCCCCCCACCGTTGCATTCCAATCTACGACGCTAACTCACCTGCGCGGCTGCGCCCGAGTGCAGAGGCAGGCCCTCTCACTTTTCATATACGTCGTCATTCCAACCCCTGGTCAAGCCTCCGCCGGAGCACTTACCAAAAACAAAGCAATTGATTTTATTTTTGAAGGTATCCAAACAAATGTGGTTTGACTTGATTTATTATTTTTAATCCAAAGTTTAGACGCGATGAATTCAAAGGCCAAAGCTTCCTGTTTTGAAATCCAAGCTCACGATTAAATCCTAACTACTATTTGCATTCCAGAAGGAGATCAAACCACACAATATTAGATTCCCCTCAGCTTCCATTCACAAACACACACACAAACATAATCACATTCACAAAAACTCAACCTCACATTTAGGTCAACCTTACAGCCTTTAGTTCATGCTAGAAAGAGACCAAATTAAACTTTTACACCAGCCTAACAAAATTTCAACACCACACCTCAAACATCACTTATATTTTCAAGGCAAAAACAGTAATAATTCGTAACTTCCAAGTTAACCATTCAAGTGGGTCTTAGCAACCAAACAAGCAAGTAGATACACCCAAATCACATATCCTACAACCATTCGAAACCCAAATAGAGATTCAACGCATAATTGTAACACATGAAACCAACATTCAACGACCACGACTAGGTTCAAAATTGATAACAACAACAAAATAAGAATTTGAAACAAGGCAGATTCCCAACCTTGGTGACGGAGTTGGTTAGGCTCCCAAACTGGAATCCTTGACAAGCACACGCCCCCTCGACATAGATTGACTTTAGGGTCACAAGGCTCGATCTCAGGAACTCGACTCCTCCGATCGTTGTTCTTGACCTCAGATGGTGCAAGGCTACCTCACTCTTGTTGGTGGTAAGTGGACAGGAGGATAACGAAGGTGACTGGATTGGTGTCGAGCAGATCGAGTCCACGACGGCGAAGTGACGCGAGCTGGAGTGCGGTGGTGTCAACTGAGATCTGCTGGCAGCTTGGGACGATCAGGTCTCACTAATGACGAGGTAGAGCAAGGGTTTCAGACGACATTAGAGGGAAAAGGGAAAGAAGATCGGAAACAAAAGGTGAGGTGAGTATTACCGACGAGGAAAGGACTCAGGCGAGGGTTCTAGTGGCGGGTTTTAGGCAAAAATTGTTAAAAGAAAAAAACCATGCACAAACACATCTAATTTGATTTCTAAGTTCGACCCTTATCTGTACATCTTTACAACTCTACTAATAATATAGACACATTGGAGATTTTTGAGTTTATTTTTAAATTTGAGATGCACCCGAGTTATAACGGGTTGCCTACGTATCTCTTTAAAGAGAATCAAGCCTTACGTAGTTCAGAATGTTTTTGTTTTTGTGTTTGGTTTGGTGTGTGTAATTTTTCATGCATCAGAGGAACGAATCTAAACCCACCGTAACAGAAACAGAGGGCTCGGGAGTCTGGACCCTACACACGGATGGGGCTTCTAACGGTCGTGGAGTCGGGATCAGCGTGGTGCTGAAATCGCCCAGGGGGGAGATGATAGCACAGGCAGTGCAGTGTGCTTTCGAAGCCACCAACAATGAATCAGAATATGAAGCGCCGATACTGGGGCTGACAGTCGCCCGGGACTTGTCCGTCAAAGAGTTGGAATGAGGTGCAACTCGTTGTTGATCGTAAATCAGATCCTAGGGACTTTCGCCACTAGGGATGCTAGGATGGCCGCATATGCAGGAAAAGTCAAAGAGATTATGCGAGAGTTCAAAACCTTCACCATCCAGCAGGTTCCCAGAGAAGAAAATGCACAAGCCAATGCATTAGCAAACCTAGCATCCGCCCTAGATCCAAAAGAGTTCCCTTCAATCCCGTTGGTGCACGTGCTATCCCCCGCGATTACTAGAGAAGCCAGTCCTTCAGAGCAGACAGTGCAATTGGGTCCATCACGAGCTAGGACCGAGGAAGTACACATTCAACAAGAGATACTCGACGGCGAAAATCCAAAAGGAAACATTCCCAATGCCCCTCCAAAAGAGGAGTGTTGGACTCAACCGTACATGTGATGGCTTGAACATGGACAGCTACCAGCAGAAAAGTCAGAAGCTAGGGCAGTCAGGATGAGAGCGGCTCGCTACAATGTCAAAGAAGGAATTTTGTTCAAACAATCCGCCACAGGAACCTCGCTCCGCTGCCTAGCGAAGAGCGAGGTGCAGAAAATTCTCCAGGAATTACACGAGGGCGATTATGGAAACGATTCTAGAGCCCGCAACCTCTCTAACAAGGCCCTTAATCTTGGGTACTACTGGCCAACCATGCGCCGCGATGGGACGGAATATGCCCAAAAATGCGAGGCTTGCCAGAAGCATGCTTCCACTTCTCACCAGCCACCAGAGCCGTTGCACCCTACGCTGACCCCATGGCCTTTCATGAGATGGGGAATGGATATTGTGGGGAAGATGCCGCCTTTGTCCGAACAGCGAGTGTTCTTCTGGGCAGTCACCGACTATTTTTCCAAGTGGATCAAAGCGGAATCATACAAGGAGATAAAAGAGCAATAGGTCATCGCGTTCATCAAAAAGCATATCATCTTCCGCTTCGCGATACCCTCAGAGATTGTCTGCGACAACGGGTTGTAGTTCATCGGCAAGAAGACGCGAGACTATTGCTAGCAATGGAACATTGACTTGGTAACTTCCACTCCTCGTTATCCACAGGCCAACGGATAGGCAGAGTCAAGAAACAAGGTGATCATCAACAATCTCAAGAAGCGGTTGGTCAAAGCTACCTTATGTTCTATGGGAAGATAGGACCTCCCCGAAAGCCGCCATTGGACAATCACCATTCTCTTTGGTCTACGGATGCAAGACGATTATCCCAGTAGAAATGACCGTACCCACTGCACGGTACGGGCTACAGACACCTGACCAGAACACCACCGAGCTAGTCGCCGATCTCGACACCACGGAGGAGCTTCGGGAGAGATCGCGATTGTGTCTAGCCCGACACCAACAACAAGTGGCCCTTAGCTACAACAAGAATGTATGGATCAGAGCCTTCTGCATCGCCTATTGGGTTCTCCGAAAAGTGTTCTAGAACACCGCCGAATTGAACGTTGGCAAGATCGCTCCTGCCTGGGAGGGGCCTTACAAGATAATTGGCATGTGCATACCAATTAGAATCCCATGATGGAAAGTTAGTGTCCTGTAGTTGGAATGCTACGCACCTAAGGAGGTACCACTTCTAAAGACAAGCAAGACGCCATAAACGGCCAAAATAAACAACAGTAAGATACAATCCGCGGTATGAATTTCTTAAAGTCGATTTCAAGTACAAATAACGTGTAAGATATATTGTTTTTGTTGCAATTTCCTTAGAGTAAAATCTCCAGAAGCTATCCCCGATAGACATCGCCAAAAGAGGTACCACTTCTAAAGACAAGCAAGACGCTAGAAACGGCCACAATAAACAACAGTAAGATACAATCCGCGGTATGAATTTCTTAAAGTCGAGTTCAAGTACAAATAACGTGTAAGATAAATTGTTTTTGTTGCAATTTCCTTAGAGTAAAATCTCCAAAAGCTATCCCCGATAGACATCGCCAGAAGAGGAGAACTCTTGGGTACAAATAAAAAAACGGTACGAACGATCCGAGATTAAGAAAGATAACATACGAAAAGCAAAATCCATTTGGAGATAAAGTTTTTACAAACAATTACAGGGCACAAGAAAGTATCTCCTAGACGCCCACTATCCGGAAGCACCGCCAGTACGAGCACAATCGGAAAGACATTCCCCAGAAGCTTACCATCCGGTAGCGAGGATCCCCCCCCCCCCACGTTTCCAGTTCAACCGTCAAGCGCCAGATCTTTGAAAGACAGCGTCGGGGCACCGCAAAAAGTCGATGGATATCGTCCATTGCACGCCTTCAAGGTAGGTAATCTCTTAAGCAGGCAGGGGCTTAGGGACACCCCTTAAGTCACCCGTAACGTCGGCTCCTTAAGTCACCCGTAACGCCGACTAGAGTTTTTCCTTGCCCTCCGAGCCATAGCTATGCATCCTTCTCGACTAACAAACAACCTTCTGCACGGGCTACTCCGCTGACAACCGTCATGCAACAAAGACACCTGCAAAAGATACCAATAGAGACAAAAAAAACAACAACCAAGCAAGAGGCAAACAGCCAAAACAAGCAATAAAACCCCCGCCCCGTGACGGGGGCAGACCAGAAACAGTATCCGTGGCCTCGCCACCATCCAAAAGCCTAAAGACCGCCCGATAAATGGCACGGCCCAAAGGTACTACTTGTATTAAAAAAAACCACGAAAGATGAAAAAAAATATTTTACAAACGGCCGAAGCCGCCAGAATCCTTGGTCACTTGGAAAGAAATCATGCAGGGTCAGTCGAAGCTCCATCCTTCTCCACCTGATCACCGTCCCGCATCGCAGCATCATCCTGATCTTCGTGTGCCCTCGGAGTCACAAGGGAACCAACAACACCCATCAGAGCGGCCACTCGAGCCGGGGGAACACCGCCAGGGAAGTTACTCAAAAACAACGCATTAAACTTGTCAGCATCCTCGACAGTAAGATCCCCGACCTTGAACTCCCTGATGGTTTCCAGCCGCGCCAGCATGTTGTAGTATGTCTCGATATCCTCCGCCTCTTCCTTCCCCACGAACACTGGCTCAGCAGCCCTCGCCTCAAGCTCCTTAACCTTCGCCTCCGAAGCAGAAATCTCTCGCTCCAGCTCCGCAACTCGTGCCCTAGCAGCCTCTTCCTTGTCGGCCAGCGCTTTCGCGCGAGCAGCGGCCTGCTGGCGGGCTCTCGCTACCTCCTCACGGTACTTGGCGATCTCTTGTTTCCTTCGCTCCTGCTCAGCTATCTCCTCGCCCATTTCATCAATAATCAGCCCGGTCTCTTGAAAGAGCTGCACCCAATCAACCTGACAGAAGTCAGTAGAAAACTCATAGATGCAAAGAGGGAAGGAAGCGGCAAAACTCAGAAAGGCCAAACAAGCAGAAAATATATTACCTTCCAAGCTCCGGAACCTACCTCAACAGCCATGGTACGAGCGGAAGAGGAAGCGTGACGCTTCTTGAAATTAGGGTCACGATATTGTTGAAGGGACTACCAGTGAGAAGAAGCGTCATCTCCGAGCTCAGGAGGGTCACTATCTCTCGACGCTTGACACTTACGAGAAGTCTTGGGAGCATCGGCCGATTCCTTCTTGACCATGGGAGCAGTAGGAGGCTTCGAATCACTGGAACTCGTTTTCTTGAGGATCAGGTCTGAGGCCAAGAAAGTTGAGCCGGATTTGCGAGCACGAGTTTCTGAAAATGGCGAAACGAGCAGGTCAGGAAAGTAGAAAAAAAAAGAACAAGGCTTTCAAGAGGGGTCACGCCAGAATGAGACTTACCAACAGAAGGGCCTGATACAACAGCTGGGGCTGGAACGGATGACATCTTGACGAGTGTGAGGTCGTTCTTTCCGCTCGATTCTCCGGAATCCGCAGAGGTTGCGCTATCTTCGCCTTCCGAAGGTTCTTCTGAAGGATTAGTAAAAGAGGCTCCGAACGTCCTTTGCGCTGAGGTGAGTTTGAAAAGCTTCGACAACACCTTTTCCGACTGGCTTCGCGGTTCGACGATGTCACGGATGCCTGCAAACAAAGAAAAACGAAGATGAATAGACGTTAAATTACCCTAAGAGTCAGATCAGGAGAAAAGCCAGGTTTTTACTAATCTCATTCCACTTGTCACTAAGGAACAAACGACATTCAGGGTTCAAAGAGGCGATTTCAACAAAGAAAAACCGACTGGCCCAATTCTTCCCGTTAACCTTAGTGTTCAAGACAAGCGGTTGTCGTGCGGTCTGGGACTACAAGATGAATCGCCTTTGCCTCACCGTTGTCAAATGGTTGTCCTAGAGCAAGTCCAGAACCGTGAAAGCCACGCCGACAGCCTCAGCCATCTGACTCACCCAAAACAGAATCTTCCAAGTGGAAGGGAGTAATTGCGTAGGAGAGAGTTTGAAGCGACCCAAAAATTCTTGGACCAGTGGAGGAAAAGGAAGATTACATGAGATAGAGAAAGGAAATTCGAAAAAGCAAGCCCAGCACTGGGGCGAACCTAGTCTGAGCGCTCCTCCTCATGGCACAACGCCACAACCCCCCAGGAAAGCCCCCCTCGATGAGAATCTGGTTCATCTCGCTTAGGGTCATGGTGCTGGCGACCCCGATGGTTGGAAGCCATGCTTTGAGACCACGCGAGTCCTCGCCATTAAAGGAAAAAATAGAAATTGCAGGAAAGCAAAAGGAAGAAGAAAGGGTTTTATTACTTTCATACCTCGGGAGAGTTCAATGCGGAGAGGGTGAATGATGACAGTGAAGAAGACGCAGTAAATATAGTTGCGACCCGTCTCTTCGACTGCAGCCTTGAAACGCGTCCGAGAATCTCGACGCTGCACGTGGCATATCCGGGATAGCAAAGATCGCGAAAGTTCAACAGTAAAAAGATCTCAGAAATTTGAAAATTTACGCGATCTTTTGGGGCTATTATTGGGCTCAAGAGTGACGAGTCCCTTTTCACTTCAGCCCATCAGGACCAGTTCCAATGGCCCGGTCCAGCTCAAATATCCCCAGAATGGGCGAGCGGTTGATGGAAGCGAGGGGAACCAACGGCAGAGTGGGGCTGAACGTGGGAGAAGACCATGGCAATCATGGGCAGCTGCGATAGAGGCCCGCCCGACGAGGGTATAATAGGGGGGGTGGAATCAAATGTAAAGGGATATGGGAAATCAGTTGTAATCAACCTCCTGAAATCAAATACACATCCTACAATCGAACTGTCGTTCTTATGTTCATACTTGGATCGGATATTAGTTTATCGATTAGAAAAGCCTCACGCTTACTAGCAATCATAAGCAATTTCCTTTAGTTGAAATTTGACCAAAACATTACTCACATTCAGGCTGAAACAGATTAGTTGGCTGTTGTAATGGGCATTCAAAAAGGCTTCAACTGGTTTCTCCTACTTTGGCAATATGTTGGGAGGATATTACTTGTTTACTTTCTTCTTTTACTTATGCTTCATGTTCTCATGTACATAGAATGGGTAATATTATAGCTCGTTTGTGTACCGAATCGGATCAAGAACATGTGTATATGATTATGTATGATATTCCCCAAGACGTAACAAACTTGACGGAATTAGATCTTTAATAAAAGAATACTATTTCTTCGAAAAAAAATACCGTCATGAAACTGTAAAAGCCATTCAAGAACCATTGACGGTTCCAAGCAAATACTGAATATACCAAAAGCGGAAACTTAAAACATAAATTCTAGAATACGCACAAGACTGAATATAATATTGGCCGTTAACCAACAACCGTGAGAAGCATGGTGGAATGTACTTATGTACAGTATCACTTCAGCGCACACTGGGATGCAATCCGACAAGATAAAAGTGAACATATGGAAAGAGAATAGTTAAAACTTAAAAGAGACCTGCAGAATTACAAATTACACAATCTCGCCACCGGCCCAGATATAAACCCCTTTTCTATTGCTATTTGCTATTGTTGCCCGTTCTCATGTCTTTGCCCCATTTTTACTGGCTTTGAAATCAAAATCCAGTTTCCCAAGTAAACTTCATCCTGAATCTCTTGGGAGTACACACAAATGCCCCTATGAAACCTAGCAAAAAAAAACAAAAAAAATTATGTTGTCACAAGACCTGAGAGCTCAGATGGTCCAATGTGTTTCCAATTAGTCTCTTTCATGTTCACAAGGGACGGTAAGGGACATAACCCAGAATAGACTTCACATTGGACACAACATCATTGCACCTCGTCAGCAGATTCAGCATCTGCTGTGAGATGTCCACTGGTGGTGGTCGGGACAGTGGAGGATGGCAGGGTGGTGGTGGTGGTGGCGGTAGCGGTAGCCTAGTGCTGCTGGTGTAAGTATGCTGTGGGTAGTTACCGTGAGATGATTCAATCAAAGGTGGGTGATTATGCAATGGGGGTGAAACAAGAGGAGGTTGCAATGGATTTTTCAAAATGGATTCCGGTTGATTGTTGTGTACTACATCCATGGCAACAGCTGACAAAGACGAAGAAGATGAAGAAGTGTCATTGATCCTAGAGTCAGTTGTTTTAACTCCTCCTGAGCCCACATTAAACCTAACCCGAGAAGCACGAACTCCACCAGAGTTCTGGCTTCCTCCCTCCTCCCCAGACGGCTTCTTCAAGCATGATTTCAGCTGGACAGCTGAAGAAGACAATTGATGCATCGTTTGAACATTATGATCAATGGCCGTCTCATCCCCAGCCCTGCTGGGCTTCTCTGCTTGAGGGTCGGGTGCCACCGCATACGGCCTTAACGTGAACCTCACGTTGGCAAAAGCAGATTTGTTCCCCAAGGCAAATCTATAAGCACTTTCAGCATCTTCCTTGAAGAGGAACAAAATCCTGCAAGTGTTTGTAGCGTAAAAAACCCGCATCTGTGAAGTATCCATCGGGCCAAACCGGGCAAACCGGGCCTTAAGCTCTGCACTGGAAGGAACCGACGTCCCAGGAGGGTATTTCATTACCAGAAAAGTAGGTTCTTCTACCCTCACCTTTTGAGGCTGCTTCTTAATGGGTTGCTCCACCTTTGCACTGAATCTGGGATTAGCTACAGCAAGGGCTTTTCCCTTTCCATCAAGTTGCTGCATTTCAGGGGCCTTCCTCTTCTCTTTGAAACCTGCTGTTGATTTCATAGCAGTTACCTTTTTTATCCTCTTGGTAGCAATGTCCTCCTGACGCTCAGATAGAACCCGTTTTTTCTCCGCTTTTGGTGGTCTTGTGGGAGGCGTGCTTCTTGTGTTTTCTCCAGATGAAGTTCGGGCTGATCGAACTTCAGAGGCTTCTGTGTCACCAGAAGCAGCTGAGCTTTTTAGGAAAACAAGGGATCGGAATCTCAGGAAGTATTGCCTTGCTATTACAGGTCTGCTCCTCTCTCTGCCATGGAGGGGATCCACAGCAAGAGCTTTCAGATCAGACAATAGCTGCTGAAGCCTGCCATCAATATTCCTTTCAGTAGGCAGAGGATCAGAGGTAGCCCCAGATGGCACAACAACCTGTACAGGTTTTCCTGGTATTTCTCCTCCTTCAGATACTCCACGAGAAGAAGAAAGCTTCTGGAAATTATCTGAGCTTGCCAAAAAGTCTGTTTTCCTTTTCTTCTTCTTTTTGTCCCTGAGGTCAGATTTCTCAGCATTCAACCGTTTAGAGGCTCCTTTCAATAAACCAGACTTCTTTTTCTTACCAGTAGGAGTATGAGAATCTCTCTCTGTACCCGCATTTTCCCCTACAGCCTTTTCTTCTTCAGCAGAAGGCCCAGGTTTACTCGGGTTATGACTTGAAGCTGGCTCATCATCTCTGGCAGGAGCAGTGACCTCCTGCTGATCTTTGGCAGGGATGGGTTGATCCCTCTTCTGGAGGATGTAATCACCTGGTGCTGGATTTGATTGTCTATCTTCACCAGGAGATGATGAAGAAATTGCCATTTGACCAGCTTCATCTCTTCGCTTTAAGAGATACCTGTCCTTCTTCAACTGCTCCTTGGGTTTAGTGGCTTTTGTGGAGCTCTTACGACCACTAAGAGGATCGGCCGTCACCAATCGCCCACTGAAGCGAGCTGCAGAAAAGTTGCACAGTTAGTACCAAGGTTTAAATGTGAAGAAAAAAGAGCTACAGACAAACTTAAAATGCAGTAAGGAATACAGCAATAAGCTACCCCCATCCATGAAACTGCCAAGCATAAAACTTCAATCACTCCCAAACCATATAGAAACACAATGATGGGGCTACTAATCCATGTTAAATCAACAATTTTATAATCAGAATCACGGATTAAAATAGAAATTGACATCCATAACATGGAGGCCATTACATATAAAACACAAGCTAGTCTAAATATAAGAGACATTTGCACGGCACATTTCAGACACTAGTCAGAACTAGGCGGAATTATCCTGCTAGAGGTGAACATTACAGCATGTAGTTTGATCAGGAATGAGTAAATCAAATCTCATTGCTATTCCAATTACTCAATTCATCTCACAATAGTATAATATTAATAAGTACACAACAAAAGCACCAAACCTCTTTAGCAAACCAGAGTAACAGTTGTGGATATATAGGATGTAAGCTTTTTTATCACAGAATTAAGAATATGCACACCATTGAGATGTTCGCATAGCAAAAACGCTAACAGGAACCAAAATCATGTAGCTGGGCTTATGTGTTCATAAGCATATGTGAATCAATGATTATTTTCACAAAAATCAGCTTCCAGCTAAAATTTCTCTTTCATGTAATCCTTTTAAAAGGAAACCTTTAGACAAACAAGGTTTCCTCTGTTTTAACCAAGTCTTGCTATTTTATTTTAACATGCCAAGCATCAACACGTCAACCTAAATGTCTTACTATAATTATTCGCATTAATCAATCAATCAGCATACGCATTGGGATACACATTGGATGCAATGTACAAACTCCCGGATTTCTTATACATTGAATCAAACACTCACACACAACGGTCACACTTGTGTCAAAGAGCATGATTCCTCACATGAACTTCTTTTTTGACACTCATACAGTTAACTAAATTATTATCCTAATATAAAGTCCCTGTATAAGCTATTGACTAAAAATACAAAAGTAGCAACAGAATTTCCTAAATCAAAAGGCAAAATTTTAGACAAGGAAGTTTATTTGTGACCGGCGACTACATGGTTTCGAATCAATTACAGCACTAGTATCTACATAATAAAATATGTTTCAGATTTTATGCCTCACGTCCAAGAGATTTTGATGGAAGTAGGAACTACCCACTCAAACCAATTCCATGAAGAATAAAGCCACCAGAATAGATGAAATGCACACAACAAATGCAACATTAACTCATACATTACCACCCAATGCCAATCAAGGAGAATAAGCACAAAGTAACAAAATGTTACACCTTACAAAAGAAATGTCATAGCCGGTAATACTTATCTAGGAAGTAGAAAAGAAACTTGCTGCCTTCATCACAAGGTCTATAATGTCTCCAAATCAACGTCAGGTTGACTCGGGTAAAAGAAAACATATCTAATAGAAGTTGACTCCAGCATTAACAAAAAAATTCAATAAAGAATAAGATTGAATAACAAGAGAGACTACAGAATCTACGGCAAAAGAGCAGAAAAGTAAAGATGGACAAGGAAACAACCATATACCTTGGACTGACTGATCAACAGTTGGTGGTGGTGCAACAATAGGGCGTACAGCTTTATGACCAAATGCCTGAGCATAAGTTTCATCAAACTCCACAAACACAGCTCTTCGACATGCAATAGCAGTTGCCTTTTCTCTCATAAAATCAAGGGTCATAGGAGTTTTTCTTGGTGTTGCAGCCACGTTCTCTATAAACGAAAGAGTTTGTTCAGGGTGAAAGTTGTCTCTTGACTTTTGGATTTGGTCAGTTGAATAAATTCCACCAGGTTCATAATCAAAAACGTCAACAGCGATGTGACCTGGAACTTTAGTAGGTCTAAAGTTATTAGGGTTCCTACAAATACAAGTCAAACCAAGAGCACTCCTTCTACATGCTTCATCAATAGATTCTTCCACAGCCTTCACAAAATTTCTAGAAGTTGATTGTTGTGATTTTTCAATAAAGTGAGGCTCATAGGGAATCAACTCTGCAGGATCAAACCATCCATAACTACTATCACCAAAGAATGCAACCAAAACTTGACCATCCTTCTTTGTACGCCAAACAGAAGAAGATGTAAATGCTTCATTGAAAATATGGCCAGGCCACCATGGATGAGACTTTACCTTGCCCCACACCATATCGCCCATTTCAAAACCATTGCCCAGAGACCGCAACCCTGCACTACAATGTGAAGCATGGTCACTATGCATCATATTAGAATCAAGCTGTAGAGGAGCTTTATCCAACTGCAACATTTCATCATTGATTGATCCTCCATCCATTCTCATCACGCTCTCATCAGTATTTCCATTCTGCGCGTCAGATTTATCTAAAATGTCAGAGACAGGCAGTTTTTCTTCATCTTTTGTATCCCCACTAGGCTCAACAGTAATAACATCACCAGCATTAGAAACACTTTTAGGCTCCACATTTTCCAATCCCCCTGTTTGAGCATCAAAGCTGTTGACTCTCTGTTCCTCCACTACCACTTGTTCGATGCCACTGTCACTGGTTTCCAGTGACTGATCAGTTGTATCAAGAATCGTAGACTCCATCTCTGTCATCAGAATTTGTATGATCACAATACCACTAAATTAAAAGTATCACATGTAAAAATGATGAAAACTTATGAGTTGAACGATAGATTCTAAGGACCCAGGTGACTGCTAACTTATACCTGAAGCAGCTATAGGCTGTGCATTTAGCAAAAAGCCATAAAAAAACCATAGAATTCCAACACAGAAAGATGATATTAAACTTCCGCATGTACAATGAATAGTTGGGTAAAAAAAGGGTCAATCAAAGCATATGATTGAGGCAAGTTTGCAAAGTTAAATGTAATTCAATTATGTGACTGAAATTAGCGTTAACACTTGCACAATAAAACTCAGATAAGTAAGGTATATGATTACAGCTGCCAAAAATAACTAAAAAACCTAATAGGAAAACTTGACATTAAAATAATTAAAACTTAAAATAAGAAAGGCGGCACCACCACTGCTCTAAAGTTCAACTTGCAAATCCCAGCTACTCACAGATACGAGGCATTGGCAACGATTTCAGCACAAGTCCCCAATTAGAAAAGGGCATGTGATGACGAAGTATACAACAGCCATTAATGGCATACTTCAAAGTCCAAGTCCTTTCCGCAATAGGAAAAAAATAACGCAAACATAAATGAGAACCAAGAAGATTCAGTCGTGTTGTACTGTTGTGTGGATGGCATGCAAAAGTAGCTATCAAATCTACCACTTAACTCTAATTCATCCCGTCCACCCAACCACAAAACCAGTTTTTTAGCTCCCCGTCACTCACAGGACAACCCTCTTTCGATACCACCCCTCCAAAAAAACCCTAGGGAATAAAATTCACCACCCTGGAAGCATAACTTACAAGAGATAGGGTTCCGAAAGCATCACAAAAACCATAAATTGGAAGATCTGGAATTCCACTTACCCGGCCGGTATACACGGATACACGCAGCGGCTAGCCGTTTCCTCAAGAAAGATACGCTCAACAGCTGAAATGCACCGGAGAACGACCTGAACCTAATCAAAAAGAAGAAAGCACTGAAAATATGGATATGAGATATCGGCAGATAACAGACATTTACAGCGAGATGAGGAGGCGAGCTTTGCTCATCTGCTGCGAAATGAACTCAAGCGGAGAAAGAAGAGAAACGCTGCGAGCAGCGCAACAGCACGCACCAATGCACCGCGTTCGCGAAACCGAGAAATTTCTCCAAGCGATTGAATCCCTAGGATTGAGTGAGGGAAATTTTGCGTTGTGTGAAATATGAAACAGGGAAATGAGGGGAAAGATGAGTTATGGCGGTCTGAGTGAGAGTGGGGGATATGCGTTTTGGGTTTATGCAACTCCAAGTGAAGAGATGATGGCTGGGCCGGCATGTCGTTTGGTTTATTTTATAGAAAATTACCAATTTATTGATTTTCAGTTTTCTCAAAATATTTTTTATTGGTCTACCAAAAAAAATATTTTTTATTTCTTAAGGCCTTCATCAAAATGAAAACACCAAACCAATTAATTGATAACGACTTATAGTTAATCCGGCCGATATTTTTTCTAATAATGTTTTGGTTAATTGAAGAGTATAAATATGGTGCTACACTTTGATTCAAATGAAAATAGTTCTTATTATGAAAATTAGAAAAGAATTTGGGTCATTCGATCAAAACACTAGAAATGAAAATGAATCATGAAAACTCTCTCCTTTACCCCCACTTCCGTTCCCCGCGATCCCTCTTCAGAAAATTCAAATCTCCCATCAATCGAAACATCCTTTTCTTTCTGTTGTTTCGATTCAAGCATTTGCTTGATTTATGCCCAATCTCAACTTTCAACCAAGAATACTCAAACCCTAGATTGGTTAAATGGGGTACTAGATTGGTTAAATGGGGTAATTTATTGGCTCTGCTGGAAGCTATCAATTGGCATCATAATTCATGCCTCTGATTCGGTGGTTCCATGTGCTTCCTTGGAGATCTCTATCTGATGTGTGGGTAAAAACCCCAAATCCGTGTTCCGTTCTGCTGTAGCATGGTAGCAAGAACGTCCTCAGGCGATGGAAGATTCAAAGAAAGGGGGACGATTGTAGGCTTCCTCGATGGTGCTGACGACAAGTAGCGGGGCTAGGCGACCGTTGTCGGTGGTGGTGCGTGACGCTCCACGTTCTTCAATGGATGAGGAGCGGCAAGGAAGGCTTTGGTTTCCATAGCGATGAGACTGTTTGGTATCCTAGGCAATGTTTCTCGTCTCACACGAAATTAATTTTTAGTTGCTATGAACATTTGATTGCTGGTATCCTGTATGATTCTAAACTAAATTCATGGGGACATGAAAATAAATTTCTCCTGAACTGGTTATTGGCTAGCTTAAACATTATTCTACAGAGAAATGCTATTTTCCCTTTTAAATGCGGGAACTATTATACCTATGTGATCGATCTTTGCTTTGAGAAGAAATCCCTTAATGAACAATCCTCCTTTGAACAATCTCTTGAACCAAAACCTGCTGAACAAACTAACATCAAACCCACTATGGTTGAGGAAACCACAAATAGTGGTGCTATAATGAACAAAGGCATGGAAAATGTTGTTGGAATTGAGAAAGACAAAGACAAGGTTAGAATTAAAAAACCCTTAGGTTGCAAGTTTGGTGTTAAGTCACTTGTTGCTTGGAAGCCTATAGTGTCAGTATTTATTTATGGATGCTTTTCTTGTGATAATTTGCATATTAATAGGGTTCTACTTAGAACTAAGTTTGTGGGGATGTGGTTTATATGGATGTGCTTGTTCGATGGCTTTAAAATAATTTGTGGGGGGCTAGCATGCTTTGTGCACTCCCTTCATGTCCTTTATTTCCTTCAAAATATTTTGCTGATTGTTTTGGAGCTTTGATTAATTGGAGTAGTTTGTGTACTTTACTTGTGTGGTGGAGGATTGGAACTATAAAAAAAAGTAAACAATCTTTAAAGAATGCTCTTTGTTTTGGAAAGAAATTATCTTTTGAACTACATGGTCAAATGAACCCCACTGGGATATCAGTCGAGGAGACCCAAAATAGAAGTGTTATGAACAATAAAACTGAACTTGGTCCTTTGAGGACCAAAACAGAAAAATACAATGTTGGCAATGTTGCCAAAACCTGTAGCAGCAAAACTGGAATAGAAAATGACAATGATAAGATTGTTGAGTTAAAAGAAATGACCATTAAAATTGTAAGGGAAAAGTGGAACACTTTTATAAATCCTAAACTAATTATGCAACGTGATGTTTGTTATAGGATACAATACTTAAGGCATTTCCATGATAACTATTTCTATCAAACTAAGGAAAACAATTCTAATGATGTCCTTGATATTGTGTCTCGAGTTTTGATCTTTGATGTCCTTGATCTTGTGTCTCGAGTTTTGATCTTGTGTCTCGAGTTTTGATCTTTGTGTCTATCAAACTAAGGAAAACTTGATAGGGAAAAAGAGGTCCGGCCAAAACAACATGATAAAGGATGACAATATTTTAAGATACAAGGGAGACATGGTGGCATCATGCAACTGATTCAAAAGCATCTCAAGGCATATGATGGAGGGGCTTTAATTGAGCCCAAAGTAACAAGAATTTACACCCCACAACAATGGAAGGGAAATTTTTGTAAAAAGAAACATGTAACACATGTTTGTCTACGAACAAATAGAGCAATGATGTATGATAAAAAGCTATGTAATTTATTTTCGGTACAAGTTAAACACACTTAATGTGCAGAGAAAATTAGATCAGAAATGATCATAAATAAATTAGATTAGGGTTTGTTTGAACACCCCAATCATAATTATTGTAGGTTAAAATGAAAGTAAGCCTTTGGAACTGCAGGGGTATAGGACCTAAGTCGTTCTGGCCTGAAATTGACTCGTTTTGTAAAATAGAAAGAATACAAATTATGGCTATAGTAGAAACTAAAACTTATCAGATTCCTTCTGATCAATTTTGGCGTAGGGCAGGGTTTGACAACATAGTTTGGTCTCCTGCTAATGGTAGAGCAGGTGGCATCTGCGTTCTTTGGAAAGAACATGGGTTCACTAATGAACGTATTGAAGTTATTCTTCAAGAACCTCGTTATGTAGCGTTAAAATACACCAATTTAGTAACAAAATACACCCTAGCTATCTTTTTAGTCTATGCACCACCTCAAGAAAATGAGAAAGATAGTTTTTGGGAATAATTAATTCTGTCAATACAACAAACTAATCTTCCTATTATTATTATGGGAGATCTTAATGAAATACAAGAGTCTAGTGATAAGAAGGGAGGCGTTGATCCAGACCATAACAGATTTGAAAGACTATAATTTCAAGGATAGGTGTAATCTCTTCGATATTCCAATAAATGGAAGTAAATTTAGCTGGAGGAAAAATAAAACTGAAATCGATAATATATATGAAAAACTAGATAGATCCCTGGTTTGCTCCCAAATCCTTCAGTGGTTCTCTAGTATAGCAACAAAAAATTATGCCTTATCCTCGTCAGATCACAGCAAAATAGCAATTGATCTAAGTAATGGAACAATAACTAAAGCTCAACCGTTTAAATTTGAAAACATTTGGATGCAAAGAAAAGACTTTAGAAATATAGTTAGACAAGCATGGAGGGCCTCTATTGTTGGCTCTAACATGTTCAAACTGGTAAAGAAAACTCAACTACTGAAAACTCAAGACAAAAATGGAATAAACAATGGAATAAATTCAAGCGAAACTGGAAATAATGTTGGATCGTAGGTTAGTCGAAATCAGTTATGGGAACTGTTCGAATGCAGCAGAATAAACAAGTATGCAGGTAACTAAAAACACTAGAGAGAGTTCCCTTATAGAGGAACCCCACATCGATCAACTAATCGCGTTAGGTTTCACTTTGCACACTTAAGAGTTTTATTTCCTCTTTTTCCACCTTTCCTCCAATTCCCCCATACTTACATCAAACTCACACAAAACATAATCACAACCTAAAGTCCTAAATCCCAGATTATGGGTCAAGCTTATTAGGCTAGGAATCATTTTGTGGAGCTAATAAAAATAGGCTTTAAAGCTCAAATAAGTGGGGTGTCAAAAACATGGATCTTGTAAGGTAGGAAGGGAAATAATAGGCTATACAGAAACATTGCCTCAATCATTTTAATGTCATGCATTCAATCATATAAAGCAGCCTTGAAAAAGAGTCATAACGCAAGTTCTAGAGCTAGATAATCATGGTGATACACTCAAGAAATTTAGAGAACAATTATATCATGAAAGGCCAAAAACCTTACAAGGCTAATTTTTGTCTAGAACTTCAGAATGAATCAAATACTTAAGCTAAATACATGCTCCATCCTATAATCAAGGTAATTAATCAATGATCATGCTCATATCATATCAACTTCAGCATATCATGCAAATCATGGGTTAGAACTTATACTTAACTTAGAAACACGAGAGGAATCAAACAATGGGGAAATAAGAACCTAAATGCAATATATTTATTTTTTTTGTATTTTTTTTTCTAATTTTTCAGATTTTTTTTCATTTTATTTTTATTAAGAATTTAATCAATGCATGCAAAAATTTTAAATATGACCTAAACTAATGCAACTACATGCAATGCAAAAACAAGTAATTCCCTATCAAAGAAACCTAACTTAACCCTGACTCGTTCGGAGACGAATTGCTTGGAATATCCTATGTTAGTTCAAATTTTTCCTCAGTTTCGCCCTTGGTTTCTTCTTCACTCCCCTTCTGATTGGTATGTTCCCGTCCCTGGGCTCTACTTGAAGCTCTCGCCCACTCCTCAAAGTAATAGCATTAACGTTCTGTTTTGGGTTGAGCTCAGTCTGAGACGGTAACTTACTTGAATATCTAGCTTCCAGTTTGCCCACAGCGTTGGCAATTTGATTGACTTGAGTCTCTAGATTGTGGATGCTAGACTTGGTCTCTTGTTGAAATTGGCTCATTGAGCCTTGCATTGTAGTCACAGTTTGTGCAAGAGTCTGAATCATATCTTCAGTAGACATAGCATTCTGATTGGCCCCCTGAGGACGGGATTGAAAAGGTGGCTTGTATGGAGCTTGGCCACCCTGCTGATTGAACTGTTGATTGTTTGAATTTCTGTACCTCATATTAGGATGATCCATCTAACCTGGATTGTAGGTGTTGGAGAAGGGGTCATACCTCGGCCTAGGTGGTCCATATCCTCCCACTGCATTCACCTCAGCATTTGGATCTTGAAGTGTAGGGCAAGAACCAGTGGGATGCATGTTATCAAAGCAAATTTCACAGGATTTGACGTGTTGTCTTCCACCTTGTTGTAAAAGTTGCTTCATCATTGTTTTTAACTCAGTGACTTCATCTTGAATTCTTGAGTTAGCCACCACAGAATTTGCAGCTTTCGAGCTCGTCTCTTTTCTGAACTGTCTTGTGCCCTCAGACAGTTGTGTGAATAGTTCAAACGCAGCAGCATGAGTTTTGTTGAGAATGTTACCTTGGCAAGCTGCATTAACCATTCTTCTCTCATCATCCAAGAGGCCATTAAAAAGATATAAAATTAGATCTTGATCAGTGTAGCCATGGAAAGGACAGCTGGCTATCAACCTCTTGAATCTTTCATAGTATGCGTACAAGGTCTCATTAGCTTCTTGTTCAATGTTTCTAATCATCTTCTTCTAGTTCATTGAGCCTTGTAGCAGGGAAGTATTTTTCTAGAAAGACTTGCTTCATCTTAGCCCATGTATCAATACTTCCCGGAGCCAAGTAATAAAACCAGTCTTTAGCCTGATCCTTGAGAGAGAAAGGAAAGGCTCTCAGCGCAATCTAGTCGTGAGTCACATCAGCAGGCTTCATGATTGAGCACACATCATGAAATTCAGAAAGATGCTTGTTGGGGTCTTCACCACTAAGCCCATGGAATGAAGGCAAAAGATGAATCAACCCTGATTTCAGCTCAAACTTGACTCCCTCAGCAAGAGCAGGAAATTGCACCGCCAACGGTTGTTGTGCCAGATTTGGTGCAGTTAGCTGTCTCAATGTTTGGTCACCCATCTCAGCAGATTCAGCAGATTCAGATTCAGAGTCAGATTCTTCAAGAAAGAACGGTAAGGCCTGAAAGTGATTCCGGATTTCCTTCCTTAGCTTGAAGAGTGTCCTGTCAATATCTGGATCAAAAAGCAGGGGAGATGAGTTAGAGTTAGTAGCACGGGTATGAACCATATAACAGGTTCACACCCAAAAACAGCACAAAAGTAAGAACACAAATAGCGATGAGTCCCCGGCAACGGCGCCAAATTTGATGAGGTATTTTCAGTGGTCGTTAATACCTATCAAAGAAACCTAACTTAACCAAACTTAGTAGAATGGTAAGTAAGGGTCGAACCCACAAAGACTCGTGTAAATGTGTTATTGCTTAAGTGCCAAGTAACTAATATGGGGGGGGGGGGTTGTAATTGTAAATTCTAAACTACTATGCAAAAATAGAAATAAATATGAATGCAAAAGATGGTTTAAATCAAATAAGAAACAAGCGTGTTCAACTAGTTAAATTAATCATAGATATGCTTATTGATCATCGATTCTCTTGATTCTCAATTCCCTTGAATAATCTATTGTGGATTATACTCCTACTAAGGATTATAACCCAAACTTCATAAATAGTTGAAAGAACTAACAGTCTAAGCAACCCTAATAGTTAAACAACCTAGAACAACGTCTAGATTCAATTAAACGACAGCTTTAAGTTCAAAGTATCGATAGAAACAAATACTCAACGCAAACAGCTAATCAAGTTATTTGTGGTTTATTCCCTTCTACAACTGATTAGCCCGAACGGGTCCAAACAATTATAGTTTCTACTTTATCTAATCTATCCCGAACGGGACTTGATCAGATTAGTTGTAAATTAACCTAGAAATTCTATTAGGTGATCAATCTAACAAAACCCTAGAATAATTCTGATTCAATTAAGCACAGAGAATAAAACCTATTCAAGTTGATGAGAATCAATCAAACCTCACAATATTATGCAATCTATGATTTCAATAACTAGTCAAACACAATAAATTTAGCAATGCATAATTAAATTGAAATCAAACTTACAAAGGTTTCAAAGTCTGCCTCAAGAGAGAAAAACCCTAGCCTCCAAAAGTTGATCAAAAATTATTAGAAAATAAACTAACATAAGGTTTATATATGTCTTATAAAAATAACCCTCAACATATCTATCTTAAAGCATTTTACTCGGCCAAAATACAAGCCCATAAACCCAAATATCAAAGCCCCAAACCAAGATCTCGACCCAAAGCATGTCCGCGTAAAAACACCAAATGTGCGGCTTGACCCAAATGCGCGGCCGCGTAATTGTGCTTCCTCGCGCAATCATGCTTCAGATGGGATTGCGCGGCCAGATTGCTCGGCCTTGATCCCGAGCTTTCTCCTTGGCTTGGCCCTTCATTTGTACTTATCCAATCTTCATTCCTAGCACTCCTGGCTCTCTTCTAGCTTGTACACCACCGCCATGGTCAATCTACACCTCGTCCCGCTGTTGCTCCTGAACCTAAAACCTGCAAAACCGAGCAAACCAGCGCATAATACCCGACAACACAAAAACCTAAAAACTACATAAAAACCAACCTAAAACTAACTAAAACATATATAAAACATGCATCTAAACTACTCCTATATGCAAGCTATCATGAGTAAACCTCTACCTCCCTCTCGGAGGATTTTCGAATGAGTTACCTTTTCTTTATTGTTTAGTTCCCTTCATGTTACAAGGCAGAGTACAAACTTCTCTGTTCCTACTAGGACTCTCTCCCTAGGCAACACTAATGCACTATCTCGACCCTAACCTGGTGAACGCTCACAATCAAAGACAAAGCGAAACTTAAACCTCTCTCTCTCTCTCTCTCTCTCTCTCTCTCTCTCTCTCTCTTCTCCTGAGTTCCCCTAGACCTAGGAACTCGCTCTTTCTCCTACACCGTCGTCTGAGATTAGCTCCCCGCCGAGGACTTTTCACCAGCTTGATGACTCTCACTCAAGCAGCTCTTCATCTCTTCTTTCTCTGAGTTTGGAGTTTATGATTTGGGAAAAGTGAGTAGCAAGGTGACTGTTGAAGGGTTTAAATAGGCGTGATGAGAAACCCTTATCTACTTGAGGTATTTGTCCTAAATTCCCTTTTTGCCTTGCTCTCCAAGTATGATCCCTTAAGGTTGACATGTGACTTTGATTTGAATTTGAATTGTCAACTCTTGAATCAATTCGGACCGTTGGATGGTCTTCGTCTCTGTGCTGAGGCTCTGATGGTCTAAGACGTCTTTGTGTCCGGAATAAACAAGATCCCTGAAAATGCACTGAGATGTCGCTTTCACGCATGCTCCATTTCCCATCCAAAGGGAACTCTCATCTTCTCGGTTCCCTTCTCCTGGGAACTCTTCTTGACTTTTGTGGGATTCGTGTTCCTCATGTTCAGTTCCCAACTCCACAACTCCATCTTGAATTCGGTTCCATGGTCTGATCTCAGAGCAATAAGCTTTAGTCCCAAGCTCACTTCCACCCTTTTCATGAATGACTCAAATTCCCTAAAGCTATCTGCTTTGGACACAAGAAAAATAACTCACGTAAATCTAGAAAAAATCATCAATGAGAATGAACATGTACCTTTTTCCTCCATAGTTGGTCGTCAGCATGGGACCACAAAGATCCATATGGATCAGTTCCAAGGGACGAGTAGTGCTCACAACTCGTTTTGGTTTGAAGGAGCTTCTTGTTTGTTTCGTTTTGACACATGCCTCGCACATCTTCACGCCATCTAGACTAATCATGGACAATCCAATTACAAGGTCTTGAAGATATAACTTTTGAATTTGGTTTACTCCTGCATGTCCCAATATTTTATGCCATAGTTCCGCTTCATCAATTGAACTTGCAAAACATAGTTTCCTTGGAGGCTCGTATGATGTGTCCACAAAATAGACGTTGTTTGACCTAGTTCCTTTGAGTATGATCTTATTTGTCTTCTTTTTTATCACAAGACACTCTTTAGAGTCGAATGTCACTACATTGTCTCCTTGGTCACACAGTTGTGAGACACTCAGCAAGTTGTATCCAAGGTCTGTTACTAGATTCACGTTATTGATCTTGATTCCTTTGTTGATGATGGTCTCTCCAGTTCCAATGATTTCGCCCTTGTTCTTGTTGTTGAAAGAGATGTGGCCTCCATCGATCTTTGTTAGTAGTGAGGTGAGATTGTCTTCTTATCGATCATGTGGTTGAAACATCCATTGTCGATGACCCAAGTGTTGTTCACCCTCACTACAGCCTGCAAAATTAGTTAGATTTGGCGACCCATGCAAGATGTCTCTTGCTTGGTTCCACACAAGGAAATAGAGTTCTTTCGACCAAGTAATCAACAATATTGTGGACTTGTGTGGAGTTCCTAAGACTCAAGAATGATTTCCCAAGAGAGTTCCCGTTCTTGGGTTCTTTCCACTGTTTTGGTTGAATTGGATTTTTTCTTTGAAAATTTCTGTTTTTGTAACTCTTGTTCCCAACAGTGTGAGACCTCTGTGCTTGCCTTTTTGGGCAGCTTTCAATGTAGTGCTCATGAGCTCCACATTCCCAGCACATTTTATAGTACTCTCCAAGATAGTACTTTGGGTGAGGTCTCTAGATCCTATCTCTATCCATGGTTTCCTGATTTTAGACTCTAGACCCATTTCCCTTGGCTATCTTGATGTACATTTTGTGGCTAGTGTTCCCCGTATAGTATTCAGTGTTCCCATTTTCCCAGCTTTCTAGGACACGAATTCTTTCTTCTAATTGAGCATTCTTTAGCTTTTGGCTTTGAAGCTCAAGATCCCTACACTCATTTCTTTCCCTTTCCGTGAGAAGATAGGATTCGTTTTTTGATGTTCCCTCTCCATATCCTATTCCATGTCGGGCTGGGACAAACTTGATCGGGGGAATGGATTCTTTGGTGGTTTTTGGAAGGGGACTCTCTAGACACTTCTGACTTTCACTCAGTTTCTTAATAATCTCATCTTTTTCACTCTCAATACTATTGAGCTCATCTCTTAAAGTGATGATCTCATCAACTGAGCACTGCAATTTGTCCACAAGCTTCACACATTGGGAACAAGGTTCCATTCCTTGTTGTTCTGCTAAGACATGATCAGTTTGATCTAGTTTCCTTTGAATCTTTACATTATCTTTTAGCAGTTTGGTCAAAAGTTTAAGCAACTCAGGTTTTTCAAATTGAGAAAGAGAGCTCAGAAGAGTTTCAAGATTTACCTCACCGGGTGGTTCCCCAGTGGTCTCCTCTATGGCCATAACGCAAGTTTTTGGGGTTGACCAGGTTTCAGGTTCCTCATCATCGGAGTCACTCCAGGATGCTACGTATGCCTTTATTTTCCCTTTGTCGAGTCTTCGCTCTTCAGTTCCATGAGGATAGTTTTTGGCGAAGTGTCCCTTCTTGTAGCATTTGTAGCATATGGCATCGACGATTGTCTTTGTCTCTGTCCTGATATCTGTTGTTGACATCGTAGTTCCTCCTTTCTCTGATGGAGTTCCTTTTGAACTTCCCTTTCATGTAGAAGTTTCTGAGCGCCTTTGTGATGAGTACAAGTTCCTCTTTCTCATCTTCCTCCGATTCTTCACACCGTTCCTGAACGGTTTTGAGGACCTTCTCCAGCTTGAGAGTTATGCCTCTTGTTTCCATCTCTTGTTGCTTATCTTCTTGCTTTCTCTTCTCGTGAACAAGGAGCTTACCAAACACTTGGTGAAGCATCAAGTTTCTATTTTCAGGATTCTCCTTGAACATGGTTTGTTCGTTCGCCCATTCTGTCGTTAGCCCATTGAACAGTTGTTGCACCTTCATTTTGTCGGAGATTTCTTGCTTGGTGATACCTAGGGCTGCCAACTTTGAGTAGAGGGTCTTGGAACGCGATTGATAGCTATCAATCAACTCACCCATCGTCATTTTGAAGTTGAAGAACTCCCTTCTGGCGTTCATTTGGTGATCTTCCCTCAAATCAGAACTTCCGACGTGCATTTGTTGAATGACTTCCCATATTTCCTTGCTCGCATATCGCGTTGTTGAGGTACATCTTGGCCTTGTAGTTGGCCTCCATGCATTGCCATTCGGTTGGACCCCATTTGGACAGGTCGTTCCGAATATTTTCGTTGACCTCAAAGTTCCCATTCTCTATGACACACCATGCTTGGTAGTCAGGACTCCTCATCCAGTCTCTCATCATGATCTGCTAGTTTTCAAAGCATCTAGTGATGAGTCTGGGAGGCTTGTTGTTCCGATGTCCAATCTTCGTGAGTTCTTGAGACATCTTTCCTGAGTACCTGCAAAGACTAACCAAGATCTAGAGCGCATGCTCTGATACCAATTGTTGGATCGTAGGTTAGTCGAAATCAGTTATGAGAACTGTATTGAACAGTTCCCACACGCAGCGGAATAAAAAAGTATGCAGGTAACTAAAAACACTAGAGAGAGTTCCCTTATAGAGGAACCCCACATCGATCAACTAATCGCGTGAGTAAACCTCTACCTCCCTCTCGGAGGATTTTCGAATGAGTTATCTTTTCTTTATTGCTTAGTTCCCTTCAAGTTACAAGGCATAGTACAAACTTCTCTATTCCTACTAGGACTCTATTCCTACTAGGACTCTTTTCCTAGGCAACACTAATGCACTCTTTCGACCCTAACCCGGTGAATGCTCACAATCAAAGACACATCGAAACTCAAACCCCTCTCTCTCTCTCTCTTTTGTCTCTTCTCCTGAGTTCCCCTAGAACTAGGAACTCGCTCTTTCTCATACACCGTCGTCGAGATTAGCTCGTCGCCGGGGACTTTTCACCAGCTTAATGACTCTCACTTAAGCAACTCTTAAGCTCTTCTTTCTCTGAGTTTGGAGTTTATGATTTGGGAAAAGTGAGTAGCAAGGTGATTGTTAAGCGTTTAAATAGGCGTGATGAGAAACCTTTATCCACTTAAGGTATTTGTCCCAAATACCCTTTTTGCCTTTCTCTCCCAAGTATGATTCCTTAAGGTTGACATGTGACTTTGATTTGAATTTGAAATGTTAACTCTTGAATCAATTCGGACCGTTGGATGGTCATCGTCTCTGTGTTGAGGCTCTGATGGTCTGAGACGCCTCTATGTCCAGAACAAACAGGATCCCTGAAAATGTGATGAGATGTCGCTTTCATGCATGCGCTAGTTCTCATCCAAAGGGAACTCTCGTCTTCTCAGCTCCTTCTCTTGGGAACTCTTCTTGACTTCTGTGGGATTCCTGTTTCTCATGTTCAGTTCCCATCGTGTGGGAACTCTATTCTCTAGGTTGGTCACTTTCTTTTTCGTTGTTACATTAGTTCCCATGTTGTGGGACCTTGTTACTCTGTGCTATGGGACCTTGTTACTCTGTGCTTTACTTTGCGAAATGCAACCTGTTAAGTTGAAATACTTGGCAATTGGCATTAGTTCCCACGGTGTTTATCATTGTCAAAATTAAGGATGTTGTTCTAGTGTTAATGAACGTGAGTTCCTAACACCGACTCAACAAATACTTTTGAACAACTTAAACAAGTTGACAAAGAACTATTGGAATTACAACAAAAAATCCTACTTTCTCTTGAGGAAACAATCATAAAAAAAATTACGAATTTTTTTTAAAAAAAGAAAAAATATTAACCTTCTATAAAACATACTGAAAACAGAGAGCAAAAACAAAGCATATTAAGCTGGTGGACTCTAATGTAGGATATTTCCATAAGGTTGCTTGTGGAAGACGTATTAGGAAAGTAATCAAGGAAATCACATCAGCGGAGAGAACACAAATCATAGGAGAGGAAATCATCAGAGAGGACATTAGAAAGGAATTCAAAGCAAGATACAAAAAGGAACAAACTAGTCGTGATATATTTAGACAATACTCCAATTTAATCAACAAAGAGATAACGGATGAAGACAATATAAATCTCACAAGACCAGTATCAAATGAAGAAGTCCGAGATGGATTATGTAGATAAATTATGATAAGTCTCCAGAATCTGATGGTATGTCGACAAACTTCTACACAATATATTGGGATATTGTAGGACTAGATGTAATAAAAGTTGTCAAAAGTTTCTTCCATTCAGGGAGAATCCTCAAGAAAATTAACCACACATTCATAACATTAATACTAAAGAAAGATAACCCTACTACCACCAATCATTACCGCCCAATCGGCCTCTGCTCAACCATTTACAAAATTATTACGAAAATAATCACGGAGGGATTGAAGCAGATAATGCCCAAATTAATACACCCAATGCAAGGGGCCTTTGTTGCTAAAAGGTCGATTCAGGATAATGTTCTGATTGTCCACGAAATTTTTCACTCCTTTAAAAGAAGAAAGGGAAGAGATGGTTGGGTAGCAATAAAACTAGACATGGAAAAATCCTATGATAGGTTAGATTGGGATTTCACCTTTGAAATACTTCAAAATTTCGGATTTGATAACAAATTTATAGGATGGATAAAACAATGTGTTCAAACAGTGTCGTTCTCAGTCCTAGTCAACAATAGCCCTACTAAATTGTTTCTTCCGTAACGGGGTCTGAGACAAGGAGACCCACTATCTCCTTTCCTATTTATTCTTGCCACTGAGATACTGGATAGGAAACTACAAGAAATGAGCAATATTGAAAAAAACATTGTTGGCTTCCCACTTACCCGGGCCGGAACTAAAATCCCATTTCTTGCCTTCGCATACGACATCATTATTTTCACTAGAGCAAACCAAGTAGTATGTGCAAGAAGAAAAAAGATTATTGAGGAATATTGTGCTATTTCAGGACAAAGAGTCAATTACCATAAATCGGCCTTCCAAACGTCAAGAAACGTGGACAACCAACAAAAAAATAGAATTCAACACACTTTAGGGATAACGACAATGATCAACCTTGAATCCTACCTTGGTTGCCCAATCATCAATGGCCGAGTCAATCGAGATACCTTCAAAGACACAATTGGAAATTCTAAGGCACAACTCGCTAAATGGAGAGCTAATGCACTATCACTAGAAGGAAGATCGGTCCACATAAGATCCAACCTATCTACGAAACCTAACTACCTAATGCAAAGCTTTATGCTCCCAAACAATGTACATAAGGAATTAGACCAAATTAATAGAAACTTTCTCTGGAACAAGGATATTCACCACAAACCGCTCATTGGATGGGACAAAATATGTAAACCATAGACTTATGGCGGGCTTGGAATTAGAAAAATTGAACATGTGAACAAAGCTCTGCAAATGAAACTTCTTTGAAAATTACTAGCGGAACCACAAAACATTTGGGTCAAGCTCATGAACGAAAAATACCTTAAGGGTGCTTCAATTTTATCGTATAAAAAACAGACTAACACCTCGTGGAAATACAAACCTGATGAGTTTACGTGAAGATTTCAAAAAAGGTCTTATTTGGCAAGTAGGGGATGGTAGAACCATAAAATTCTGGATAGACAAATGGTTATTTCAGGATATGTTGAAGTGGTAAATGGATCAACTTTAGTTGAAGAGTTTATAACTAATAATAGAGCATGACGTCAATATGTCCTATGTCGGTTACTTCCAATTGACCTAGTTAACCAAATCACGATGGTCCCAATCCCTGAAAATTGGATTCGGGATAGACTATACTCGGCCCCTAGTAAAGATGGGTACGTGGTTTTCGACGACCACTTCTATAGAACTAATAACGGGAGTGAATCAACAAACACCTCATCCCAAAAATTGGAAATGGAAGCTCGATACATACCCTAAAGTTAAGAACTATATGGAAAATCGCTTGCAATGGACTTCCTACCAAAGCAAGGCTATTAGAAAAGTGTATAGCTACCCCTCCGGGATGTTTAATGTGTAACTGTACCCGTGAAGATATAGGACACCTCTTAGTTGAATGTCCTCATACAAAAAATCTGAATCACAAAATTAATACAAAAACAAAAAGTATCATTAAAAACTATGGCTTAAGAAATAAGTCAACTAGTACCATTCTTAATGAATTATGCCAAAGCTTAGGGATTTCTGAGTTTACAGAAATGGCAGTATGCTGCTGGTTTATCTGGTACCAGAGAAATAAATTAGTCTTTCAACAAACCTCTAATGATTTTATTCAGAATATTGAACAATACATAAAAAATCGAATTAACCAATGGAAAAGATCAAAGACATGGGAGGAAGATAAAGGAAAAATTCAACAATGACCCCAAAATGGACACAAGAGGAAGAAAAGAACGGAAAAATGGAAGAAACTCCCTCACAATTTCGTCAAATTAAACTTCGATGGTTCTAGACTTAACTCCAACCAAGCAACTTCGGGATTTGTAATACGAGATCATGAAGCACAAGTAATCGGATTACGAACCAAAAAACAAGGATCTACCTCAATTTTAAAAGCGGGAGCCCTTGTACTTAAAGAAGGAATCAAGGAAGCTAAGAGAATGGGAATTACAAAACTTGAAATTGAAGGAGATAATCTTATAGTCATAAATGTAACACCCCGTCTTTAAATAGGGGCGCTACTCGGTAGTAGACCTTACTAGGTACTACCTAGGCTAGTTTGACAACGAGTTCACTTGGATCTTGCAACTCGGGCACGACGAGAAAACATGAATAAAACATCCAACCGATATTTATAAAACCCAAGTATAGAAAACATGCATGAAACCCAAAACAACATAATTTACAACACTTCCTAGAAACATTTCATTAACATACCACTACCCTTTCTTTATCAAAACAACACATTAGATAAAAGATACCAAAAAGTAACCACCATTTCTCCCAAATGAACCCATCCTAATGACACGGCCTTCAACGATCTGTTCCATCATTCTGCCGAGGTTCCATCATGGGTCCCTTGTCTTTACCTGAAACTAAAAAAACAAGTCCCCGAAGGGTCAGCTACCATTCTAATACAAGCTAGAATCCATACGGTACTAGTAAGACGTTTAAAAACCAATCAAGTACCTAACACACACACCTGCAAGATTCACATGGATACAAGACATATCAATTCCAAATTCATACTCAACTTCTCCATGATTACACATACAACAACACATCACACATACACAAACAAACAAACCACACATACACACATTCCTACACATAAGTCCAAACACAACAATACAACCATCCGCTTTCCATTCCATTCCATTCCATGGCGCTTATCAACCCTACGCCCCAGGTGCCGAGGCGCGACCTCCCACCCTTCACAATTCCATCCTTCTAACCCCGGGTCAGCCTCCACTGGAGCACTGCGCAAAACACAAATAACTTTCTTTTGAAGGGGCACGATTCTCTATCACATAACCATACGTAGCCGTCGCTTCAACCCAGAGGACTACGCATATGACCATGCCGAGAACGGTACCAGCACAGAGAAAATATTCGAAAGCTTCACATTCAATGAAAACCTAATGAAATTCTTTTCACACATATCATACACAAGTAAACCTTTTTCATAAAATAATCATCTAGGGACTAGTTCCCCAAAACCAATCCTACAAGCACACCATGAAGTCTAACAAGTATTGAACAGCAACTGAGCAAGTCGTAAACGACTTACCTTGAAGACGAATTCCCAACGCCAAGAAACCACTAATTATCCAACAACGCGAAACCCTGTCTAAGACAGATAGCCTGTCTTTGCCCTTCGTCTCTTATCACAACCTAGGACTCACGCTCCTATATGCATATATAAACCCCAATGAATAATAATAGCCTTTTAACTCTTACAAACTCTAACCCTAAAATCAACGAAAAGCCAGGATGTTTTATAACTTCTTGTGTATAATTCCAAATCTTTTAAAACTTGACATGAATATACTAGATATATAAAAGAACATTTTTCTAGTTCAAACCTTTCTGAAAAACTGGATCAAAGGTCTCCCTAATATCATTACAAAGCAATACCCTAGAATTACTCTGAAATCTTTTATCGAATATAAATCAATATCAAAAATACCCTCTGAGAACTATAAGTCGACTGATTTTTAAATCCAAATCAATTGTAAAGCCAAATCTGGAAAAATTAGTAAAATCTAAACAAACTATTAACTAATTAAAACTTACCAAACGACGCTTGTTCTTCAAGATTAGAACCCGATAGAAGAGATCTTAAACTGGATCCAACAAAAACAACAAATTCTCCAAACTCTTTCTTTCTCCTTCGAACTCTCTGTATTTTGATTTTGGTGATTCTTCACAATGAAGTTGAAAGATGACACGTACATACATATATTGTATTCGTGAGTCGGCAAAATCATTTAGAAATTTTACGGTTTCCACCCTCAAATCTCTTTTACTACAAACTTTACCCTGAAATTATTTTAAATTAAAAATTAAAAATTAAATACTTTTATATATCCGAGATTACTTATAAGCTAAGCAATCCCAATACGAAATTCAAAAAGCGTAAAAATAGAATAAAAAAATATCGAAATATTCCCGAATATTACAATAAATGCCATTAACAATGTCGGAAACTGTCTGTGGGAAATTGAGATGCAGATATAAGATATTATGGTCTCCCTCAAACAATTTAATAGTGTCAAAATCCGATATGTGGGTAGGGAATGCAATGTTGTGGCCGATAAAATTGCTAAGTTGTGCCACAACATCCCTACCAACCTGCTTTTGGATAATTCATAACTTTGGGTTCTCATCCGCAAGGATGCTCTAGGACGCCCTCCTTAGAGGGACTCATAAACCTTACTCTATCAAAAAAACACGAGAAATGAATCTGCGCAATTCGATTAAAAATTTTGAAAAAATAATTTTTTACTTTATTTTTTTTAAGTCTTTTTACGTACGTAGAATGATATAAATCGAGTATGAACATATAGCCATAAAACGTGAACATACAATATTAATATGTGAACGTATACAAAATTTTCTAAAGTTAAAAGGTGGTTATGGGTCCGTTTGGCATTAGTTAGGGATGGCAATGGGGAGGGGATTCCCCATTCCCCGTGCGAATTCCCCGTTATGGGTATGAGGATGGGGATTTTTAGTGGGGATGGGGGCAAGTATGGGGGGGGGGGGGGCAAAATTCCTCGTTAGGGTATGGGGATGGAGGCGGGGGGAGGGGGGTGTCCCCGCCACCCCCCACCCCACCCCCCCGACCCGAGCCCGACCCCATTGGGTAACCCCGTGTTGAATCCCCTCTAGGAGACCTGTTGGGGAACCTCGTGGGGAATGCCCATTGGGGAATCTCTTGTTAAACTATTGGTAATTCAACTATCATTATATTATGCACTTGATGCGTATGAATGGTATGATCATTGAATTTTCAAAATTATTGTCTTGTTTGTTTTCTGAATCTCTTGTAGGCTTGTTAATTATATAAGTTTCATTGATGAGTTTTGTAAATTGTGTATCAATAGAATTTTTGAAGAAAGTGTACAAGAAAGTAAATGGAAAATAAAACGAGTAACTCGTGGGGATTATAAAAGGGGAAAATCAAATGGGGAGAGTCCTCGATAGAGTTTATAAATGGGGAAAACCAAATGGGGATTATAAATGGAGAAAATCAAACGGGGATGAGGAATCCCTGACGGGAACAAATCTTATTCCCCGATGGGGAATGGGGCGGGTATGGGGAACATATATCTAAATGGGGATGGTGAGGGTATTCCCCGCCGCGAACCCGCCCCATTGCCATCTGATACGTTGGTTTTAGTACAGCGTAATTCTATATTTTTATTAGGATTTCTGAGTGTTTTAGGCTAGATTAGGGCATTTAATTGTAATATCAGAAAAAGCTTACAATTGAAGATTTTGAAGACAGAAGTCCTAACAGAGCTGAAGACCCACTTTACAGCGGTTGCAAGGAATAAGAGACTCAAGATTTTACAGAGATCAAGACATGTGGCCTCGGGTTTGGAGCCAGGACCGCGGAGTTAATGAAGTCGAAGAGTCGAAGAAAACAGGACCCGCGCTCGCGGGTGGAGCTGATTCCACGGCCGAGGAGAGAAGATTGAATCACGCTCGCGGTTTTTATCCGCGCTCGCGGGTGGCCGTATATCCGAGGCGTCGACTTTCGTTATTTTCTATCTTTTTATATTATTTATATCCTTTAGGTTTTCGTTATTATTTCGACTATTTAAGTTTAATTTTGTGTATTTCAGTAAGAATACTCTATCAGAGTACCAGAATTCAGAGCATACTTTTATATTTTAGGTTTTATTTCAGTTTTATTATGGAGAACTAATTCCCTTGGAGTTTGTTTGATCAAGGAAACCTTTTTATGTAATTCGTGAGATTCTGGTAACTTTTCTATCCCTTGGTTAATATCAAAACTCTTGTTTTTATTTATATGATCCATGTTTGATTTTATGAGCCTGATCAACTTGTTTGATTGACTTAGATCTACTGTTTGGATTAGGTTTTATTGTTGTCTATGCAATCTTATTTATCCTTGAAACAACTCTTTTCTAGGACCGTGGACTAGAATTGAGAAAGAGTGTTTGATTGTTATTTTATGCATGAGACTCGTAGCTTGATTGCATGATTTGATATCCTTCTATCCTTAATATTTTGCATGATTTGAATTAAGCGTTCTTGTTCATATCATAATTCCGCTTGGACCGTGGACAAGAGGGAATCTTTTATAAGGATTGGAATTAACCTGGGAATTAATAGAAAAGTGGATGAATCAATGATCGAATGATTAAAAAGGTGGAATTGATTGAATGAACTCTGCGTTCCTTCAATTGATTTAATCCCTAATAATATTTGCTTGCTTAAACTTCCAAAAAACCCTGTCCTGTTAACTGATGATTGTTCAGAATCCCGATTCTCTTGGGTACGATCCCTTACTTGCATACTATACTAGTTTGTAGTTTAGGGTAATTTATTTTTGATCTTGGCAACAACGACTTTAGCCGAGTCAAATTTTGGCGACGTTGTCGGGGAATCGGTTTTAATTTTTTGTTCAGTCGGCGCTTCTGATCGACCCGCGGGCGCGGGTCTGGCCGCGGGCGTTGACACCCGCGCTCGCGGTTTCTGTTCGTCTAGAAACCCCGAATCTCGTTGTGTAGACCTATCTTACGGTCTACACTTGTATATACTAATGTCTGCGTTTAGGTTTTGTCAGTTGTAGGATGAACCCTTTCATGAGTACTTCACTAGGTGCCAGAAACTATTGCATGAATTCTCTGCGTGGGGGATAGACATAGGGCTTGATGATGCTTGCCATCACATTTTTATTGGGATGACTCTTGAGTCCCAACTAAGGATGTACCGCGAGAGCGATGGAAAATACGTCGTTTGGAAACCCATGGGCCAATGGAATTTCTTTTGTCACCTCCGAGCCGAAGAGATCAAGGTGCAGAAATTGGAGAACCAAATTGCTGGACAAAGAAAATTGGAGGAGGTGTTGGCCATCAAGACGAAAATTCTTGAAGATCAAGGTCTAGTGCAAGAACCGCGCACGCAGGATGACAACCACGCATGCGGTTCCGGTACAGAACCAACAGATCCCCTTGAAGAGCCAGTTCTACCCTTTTTGGAGGCACCCAGAGACCCTTCATGGGATGAAGAGATGGATGATCATAGTCAAGTGATGACGGAGGAGGAATATTTCCTTAAGTTGGACAGCTCTTGGAGTGATGACGACGAGTCTGATGACTCGAAGAAGGAGCTAGATGATGATGTAAAGATTTCCTTTCCACTTGAGGAGATGTCTATGTCTCCTGCCGTGGAGCCCTTTGTTGTGATCGATCATGATCCCTGTATCCTTTCCTCTTCTTCCTTACTCTCCATCGATATCTGTTTGCCTGATGTGTCTGCAAAAGGTCCTAAGCATGATAGTTTACCTAGTGATTTCTCAAATTCTAAGGGTGGTAGTGTTGAGATAAAAATCATACCTTTTGATAAACTACCTCGTCCTTTCAATTGGTTCTATCCTAAACCATCTAACCATGATTTTTCTAGTGGGTTTGATAAACTGAAACGGTGTCTGAATGCTATATTCTTTAGTTTCAAAGTATCATTGTGCTATATTTGCCTACATGAGAGTTGTTCGCATGATTTTGACAGATTGCTTAGGGTTTTGATGATGTCCGAGTCTTGAGACAATAGGTTGACATCGGGCCAACGACGTTAAACAAAGGCGTTGCTCGGGAGGCAACCCGAGGTAAGTTTTTCTTTTCTTTTATTTTTGTCTTTTTAGTTTAGTTTTAGTTTTAGTTTCGTTTTGGTTTTGTCAGGCTAACTTGCAGGTTAAAAAAAAATTCCAAATCTCAAAGAAGTGCAAGCCCGTAGCGAAATCCGAGCCCGCGGCTCAACCCGCGCTCGCGGGTCCCTCCTGGCAGAATTCGTTTTCGTTTTTCGTTAAAAAAAATAGAAAAAAATATAAAAATATAAAAATATAAAAAAAATAATAGAAGGTTTTCAAGTGAAACCCCTGAAATAAAAGGTTTTCGGGTGAAACCCCCGAGATTCTACCTTCTATTTTCCATCCTTCTATCTTTTCCGTCTTCTTTTTATGTCCGCCCATGGTCATCCTCAAGTATGGGGGAATTTTCATCTTCAAGGCTCGTACTACATTAATGCCTAAGGCTACATTCAGAGTTCGTTTGTGAGTTCGTGTTTAGTTTTGTTGATCGTGTTCTCTAACCATTTTTCCACGATCGGAGCACCACCTACGCCCACGATTTTTCTTGATGACGGATCATCTGGAGATTTCCGAGCCTTTCATCCAAGCCTTTGAAGAGTTCTTCCATATAATCTTTCATATGTGAGTCTTCTGATTTTCTTCTTCCTTGCTTATTTCCTTTCTCTTTACTTCATTGAGGACAATGAAGGATTTAAGTATGGGGGAGGAAGTACTCACTACGCTTATCTTAGATAGTTGTTTTTCAGCTTAGTTTTCGCTATTTTTATGGGATCTTTGTTCCATGTTTTGTATAGAGAAATTTTTGAAAAAAAAGCCATAAAAAAGAAGAAAAAAGGCATAGAAAATCCTGGGATGAGTTGAAAACCCGAAAGGGCGGCTCAGGTAATAAGCAGGTGACCCGGACCAGCATTAGGCTGGGGTAATAAGAGGTTTATGAGAGATGTGAGTATTTGTGAGCACACCTAAAGAAAAATGAAAAGAGTGATTAGGTGAAAACCCGAAAGGGAGCCTAAGTAGAATGAGTGGTAAAATCATAGTGTTTAGGTTCATATTCTACTTTGGGGTCTGGGGATTCCATTTTAGATGTTGGGTAGATCCTAGGTTGCTCTACACTTTTTAGAGCTTGAGTAATATATCTTGTATCTGTGAGGTGTGTGATTTGAGCTTTCATGTCTTTTGTTCATTATTTCTCTACTTGGGTTCGAGTTGTGAGTTGAGAGTTAGATTTTTTTCATATTTCCCTTTACTTCCTGCGGATCTTTGATAGGATTTAATGTTAGATTTATTTTGAGCTTACTCGAGGACGAGCAAGATCTAAGTATGGGGTAATTTGATACGCTGGTTTTAGTACAGCGTAATTCTATATTTTTATTAGGATTTCTGAGTGTTTTAGGCTAGATTAGGGTGTTTAATTGTAATATCAGAAAAAGCCTACAGTTGAAGATTTTGAAGATAGAAGTCCTAACAGAGTTGAAGACCCGATTTACAGCGGTTGCAAGGAATAAGAGACTCAAGATTTTACAGAGATCAAGACCCGTGGCCTCGGGTTTGGATCCAGGACCGCGGAGTTAACGAAGTCGAAGAGTCGAAGAAAACAAGACCCGCGCTCGCGCGTCATAACCGCGCTCGCGGGTGGAGCTGATTCCGCGGCCGAGGAGAGAAGATTGAACCGCGCTCGCGGTTTTTATCCGCGCTCGCGGGTGGCCGTATATCCGAGGCGCCGACTTTCGTTATTTTCTATCTTTTTATATTATTTATATCCTTTAGGTTTTCGTTATTGTTTCGACTATTTAAGTTTAGTTTCGTTTTTTTCAGTAAGAATACTCTATCAGAGCACCAGAATTCAGAGCATACTTTTATATTTTAGGTTTTATTTCAGTTTTATTATGGAGAACTAATTTCCTTGGAGTTTGTTTGATCAAGGAAACCTTTTTATGTAATTCGTGAGATTCTGGTAACTTTTCTATCCCTTGGTTAATATCAAAACTCTTGTTTTTATTTATATGATCTATGTTTGATTTTATGAGCCTGATCAACTTGTTTGATTGACTTAGATCTACTGTTTGGATTAGGTTTGATTGTTGTCTGTGCAATCTTATTTATCCTTGAAACAACTCTTTTCTAGGATCGTGGACTAGAATTGAGAAAGAGTGTTTGATTGTTATTTTATGCATGAGACTCGTAGCTTAATTGCATGATTTGATATCCTTCTATCCTTAATATTTTGCATGATTTGAATTAAGCGTTCTTGTTCATATCATAATTCCGCTTGGACCGTGGACAAGCGGGAATCTTTTATAAGGATTGGAATTAACCTGGGAATTAATAGAAAAGTGGATGAATCAATGATCGAATGATTAAAAAGGTGGAATTGATTGAATAAACTCTGCTTTCCTTCAATTGATTTAATCCCTAATAATATTTGCTTGTTTATTTGCTTGCTTAAACTTCCAAAAACCCCTGTCCTGTTAACTGATGATTGTTCAGAATCCCGATTTTCTTGGGTACGATCCCTTACTTGCATACTATACTAGTTTGTAGTTTAGGGTAATTTATTTTTGATCTTGGCAACAATAACTTTAGCCGAGTCACCATCCCTAGCACTAGCTTCTTGGGAGCTGAATTTATCTAGATGCAGCTTAATTTCTCCAAAATCCACACCCTTGTGGGTAGGATGATGTTGAAAAAGGAAGCTTTTCATCTAGATGAAAAGCTAGAAAAAAAAAGAAGCTTTCAAAATGTTGAACAAAGCCTATATGTGAACAACCCTTGTAATAAAGTGAATATGTATATAAAATATGTGAGCAGAATGTAAAATGTCAAGCGTTGTGTTTTTGGGAAAAATAAGCGAAAAAAATATAAAAAAATATTTTTTTCATTTCATTATTTTCGTCAAATTTTTTATGCCTTTTAACGCATGTATGATAATTTAATCGAACATGAACATATGACCAATTGACCATAAAACATGAACAAGCAATATTAATATGTGAACAAACTTGCAATATATGTTAGCGTATTATAAAATCTCTGAATGGTTAAGTTGATAATAAGTAAACATGTCTTATAATAGTGCGAACATATGGATAAAATATGTGAACGTAATGTAAAAAGCCAAATGTCGTGATTTTGGAAAAAACAAGCAAGATAATAAAAATTTTTGTCAAAATTACCATTTTGCCTTTATCTCTTTTATTCGTAGCTATCCATTTCTCAAATCCAAAGATCCTCGTTTTTTTTCTAGTTTTCATGACAAGTCCCATTTCATGTAAATCAACCTCTATGGTGCTAACCTATAACATAAGGAGTTTTCAAAAAGTGGATCAAGAAAGTTTAACGATTGTTGTTTTATCTTATTTCATTAAAAAGGAAATATTTTAGTCTTTTCACACTTTTAAATGAAATATGGTATTTTATCTTTGTCCTTCATGAGTATCTAGTTCAAAACCCTTTTCGTTCTTCGTTCTTGAAAAGTATCCCTTCTACTTCTCCTTTAGTTTATTCTATTGATTATTTTCATTAATCTCTCTATAAGCATAAACGAAATTGATAATTGTTCTTCCTATTGTGATTTTTCATTACTTTCTATCGCATTGTAGGGTTTCTAATTTCGAGCTTCTCTTACAACTTAGACTTTCTCATTCTCTTTTATTAATTGTTATTTATTTGAGTGTTTCATCTTTGATATGGTAATTAGATTGACATGAATTTGACAATCTCATGTTATATGGAGATTGAAATGTTGTTTATGTAGTCGAGAATAATTTTCGGTGATTTATGTAAGCGATTTCATGTTTGATTGCAACCCCAACATTAATTTTTACGATTTCAATATATATATGTGGCAGAATACATATACAAACAGCTATACTTGCGCCAATTAATTATTCCACTAATTAGCCATTCAACAGAGCTCGTATATTTTTAACTGGGTGAATTAATCCGCTTTTTCATAATTTTATCTTTTTAGTTTTAAAAAACTCATTCCAATTAATATTATCAGTTTAAATGAGATCAATTTTTTTTTGGATATGAGGGCATAGAGTTCCTCACCGCCACCTTCTAAAATACCCAAATCTTAATGGAGACATTCCTCACCGCCACCTTTCCAATTCATCACTGTCGACTTTCCTAAATTAGTGAAATTTTGGATCTGAGGGCATAGAGCTCGAATTCCTCAAATCTAGCAAAAAACAAGTGAAATTTTGGATCTTTATCAATTGAGAAATAAGAAGCACGGTTGGCATGGAGACATTCGAGTTCGTCGTTACATCCTCACTCCCTCTAGTTCTAGAATTGGTTCCTTTTTTGCAGGTAGTGAAGAATTCGAACTCCGACTCCGCTGTTTCGTCCTCACTGTCTGGTTGTTGCGGCGGACGACTTCGCCGACGGCAGGTATCAGTGTTGAAGGCGAGGAGGGTAGTGGTAGGGTTTGGTCAAATCAGGGAAGGAACGAGAAGCTCTTTTGATAGTGGCCTGTGGTCGGATCTGGGAAGGCAATGGCATGGTGGAAGTGATAGTGCGTGCAAATGGATGGAACGAGAAGCTTTTTTGAGGAGTTGAGAGTGAGCAACTCATCCATGGCAGCAGGAAGGAGCGACCGACGAGGAAGAAGACCCGAAAAAGAAAGGAAGGAGAAAAGAAAAATAAAAAAGAGATTTTTCCTTATTTAATTGATATCTAATTCAATATCTTGTTTTAGTTTTGTTTTTCTTTTTTATTTTGTTAAAATGATGACATGGAATACACATGGAGCCCTCGTGGCAAAAATATTGACACAAGTCAGTGTGAGTGCACCACACGGAAAAAATATTTAGCGTAAAGGTGCCCAATAGAACAAAAAGGCTAAATTCAAGTATTCAATAGAACAAAACCAAAGGTGAGGTGTCTAAATGACTAATTGATGCAAGTTCAGGTGTATGTATATGTATTCTGCCATATATATATAGCCAAATCAAATGTAGGGCTACAATTTTGACCAACAAAAGTGGTAGTGTTTCCTTACATCATTGGATTTGGTTGAATTTTATGTCTCTTGATCGATTGTTTCGGCTAGAGTGCTTATTTATGTCCATTGATTTCGATCATAATGTGCCCCATTAATCTGTAATACAACTTTTAGTAACTTATAATGCACTCTACCTGCTTTGTAATGCACTTTTACTAATCACATGACATACACTTTATCGATTTTGTAATTACACTTTACCTAATTTAGAATGCACTTTTACTTATATTGAATGCACTATAACTTAATTTCGAATGCAATTTTACTAAAAAATATAGCCATGTAATTTTCCTACTATATAATGCACTTTACCTAATTTGAAATACACTTTTGATAATTTAGAATAGACTTTTAGTAATCATATAGGCATGTACTTTCACTAATCACTTGTAATGCACTTTTACATATTTATAATCTATTGAAATAGAAGAAATTGAGCTAAATACATAATTTACATATTGTTTTATTATTACTTTGTTGTATTTTCTTTTTTGTTTTAAGACTTGCTTCTAATGCGTCTCTTCTTTTATTTTCAAGTTGATTCCATTCTTAAGGTCAAGTAGAAATTCATTTGTATTCTTTAGTGTATCCATTTAGACATTTCCACTCTATTAGTACAACTTTGCACCTAGTCATTACCAATGCACACATTTTTTTGAAGTAATGTAATGCACTTTATGTAACAATATACTTTACCATCAGTGTAACGCACTTTACCAGTAATGTAATGCACGTTACCCTTATAAGTGATGCATTTTATGAGACATGTTACTTGAGTAGCAAACACTATTCAACATCATATGTGAGATTTCTAGAGGGCTTCAATAGTTGATTCTTGTCTTAGTATGATAGATGGGAATCTCAAAGTATGGAGGATCAATCCAGTAACCATCTTAATTTCGGTTGCAAATAGCTGAAACTTCTTCAACTGGCTTTCTAACTAATTATAGCCTAACTGAATCATTTGTTCGGTTACTTATTTAATCACCAAATAAATTGGGTCTATTCGGGGTTTTAGGTCGCCATATAAGCTTTTGGGCTATAAAGGTGCATTCTAAATTTGTAATAAACTTTATCTATATAACGATGCACTTTTTTTAAATTCACTAAATAAAGAGTTCGTCGCTACTAGAAAAAGGGTTTTTAATGACGAAAAAATTTGTCGTTGTAAGCTAAATATTTATCCGTTTTAACAACGACAAAAAGTTTGTCGTTTGTTCTTTGCGATAACTTCCAACGTTATTGGTTTTAACGACCATATTCTTCGTTAATTATTAACAATGACATGCCCACTCGTCATTAAGCATTAATGACGTCACGCCCGCTTGTCGTTAAGCATCAACGAGGACATGCTCACTCGTTGTTAATTATTTCACGACAAGTAGGCATATCATTGTTAATGATTAACCCTTAAAACAAAGCCATAATCGATAACTACAAACTACTTCATAAAAAAAATATTCTAACAAACCAAAATTGATTAAAAATGTATGATAACAACCACATTTATCATCATTATTTCAATTACAAAGAACAAAAGTCAACAAAAATTTTAAATAAATTATTATCACACATTAAATTGTACAATGATCTTATATAATCATACAATAAAACTCATATTCAAACTTCAATGTAAGCTTTAGAAATAACTATCTATAAAAAACACAAAAATGAAGTAATCCATACGATCTAATAGTAATATATGTTCTAATAAATTCTGAAATAGATTTTGAAAATGTTAATAATAGCTTCTAATCTTCAATTACATGAAAAATAAAATAAACCAAAGTTAAAATTATTAACACGGTAATTTCTAACAGAAAAACAAGAAAGAAACAAGTATAGATGTGATGTCGGGCCTAAGAGAAGGAGGAACCCTCAACTTAACAACAATCTTAGACTTTAATTCATTTTGATGTAAATAAAATTGATTACAAACATAGGTTTATATACTGCTAGAACTAATCCTAATCTATCTAGCAAAACTCTTAAAGATAACAAAACAAGCTAAAAGCTAGAAGTCCTAAAAACCTTAGGCTAAGTCATGTGGAACACCATTGACTCTCACCTAAACCAAAAGAAACTATAAAAGGAAAGTCTTAAACAAGCAACTACTAAATATAGAAATATCTAATAATAAGCTATAAATGATTAAAACTCGATCCAAAGAATCCTCCAAGGTCTTGGTCCCCTCGGGATCGATAGGACTTGATGTGGGCATAGGCATGATCACATCAAAAATTGAAATTTCTCTTATCTTCAATCTTTCTTCTCTTCCATATTTAAGAAATTTTAGAAGAGAGTAAAAGCATAAAACCAGTCAATGTTATTTGGGAGTTTGTAAAATTGGAGGGATTTTAGGTAAGATAGGGAGATCGTTAGAGGTCTATTAACCGGGAACCGAACCAGAAAAAAATCGACGGTTTCGGAACTAGAACTGAAACCGAAACCGATGGAACCGTTGGTTCCATGATCACGGCGGTTTTGAATTTTCAACGTTTATTTTTATTTTTAAAGGTTCGGAACCGAACCGAACAGGAACCGCCCAGGAACCCAAAAACCGGAACCGAACCGAGGAACCGGGGGTTCCCGGTTCCGATCATGTTCCATGGTTTGGTGGAACCAGAACCGCTAGTTCCGGAATCGAACACACCTCTAGAGATCGTCAACGACAAGGGCGATGATGCCGGAGGCGGGTTTTGGATGATGAGGGAGGTGATAATACCATGATAGACTGAACGACTGAAAACCACCCGTATAATAGGTCATATAATGCAAAACCACGAGTTATATTGGAAATTACCGAAAACCACCCTAATTATGGTGTCCGTCAAAAATCAACCACACAGACCCACTATCCCATTAAATGATTGGCTACGCTCGCGTGCCTTCGTGTTTCCTTGTTTCATTTTATTTCTTTTTCCCATTTTTCTTAAATATATATGCTAAGACCTGATATTCATTGAAGAAGACATATATAAGTTGCTTGTGAGTTGTCAAAGCGTGGAGAGCTATCAAACCGGGGGAGATGAAGAGCGTCATTGAAGAAGATCTCGAAGCCATTGAAGAAGAAAAAGTTGCTTGTGAGTTGTCAATTTAAGTCGCCATTAAAGAAGACCTTCATCCATTGAAGAAGCCATTGAAGCACCGCAAATTGTAAGTTGTCAATTTAAACCCTAAATTTATTACTCAAGATTTGTGGGTTTAGGTTTATTTTGACTTCAATTAACATACAAGAGCTCCATTGGATTAGGGTTTGAATTGCATTCGATTAGGCTTTAGGGGTTGAATTGGAATTCCCAGATTTTGATTGTGACTTCGTGAATCCAAATTTGCATTCGATTTCTCAAATTTGCATTCTAGATAGTATGAGTCGTAAACTAGGGTTTGAATTGCATTTAACAGATTTTGAATGAAATGTTGAAATTGCATGAGTAAAAGCATGGATTTAGGCTATTTAATTTGCTCCATTCGATTACGAAAAACAAGGTCAAATTGAAATTGGATTCTCTTACAATGAAAATGTTGAAAATAATTGAGCAAAATCATGGATATACTTGGACTTCTCTTGGTTGGTTTAAGTAGAGATTGAAGATGAGTAAAATGATGGATTCAGGTTTGCAATGTCAAGCTCAAGTGTTACCTCAACAAATGCACAACAAAGAGCATGTTATTGTGGTCTCCAAGCAAAGGAATCCACTGCACATACGGAGAGGAACTATACTAGACGACTTTATGGTTATAGCCAATATGGATCCCAAAACAAATGCAACTTCTTTGTGTGGAGAGATGAAGAATATACTACTAGAGCTATCTATGTGATCAACAAACTGGTAAATGAGAAGCAAAGACTACAAAGAGAGACCAAGGAATTACTGGATTCAACTAGAGTGTGTCAAATATAAATGCAAAATCTAAGGCAAGAGCTTGCATACAAGAGCTCCTTATTACAGAGTTTGATAGCTGAAAAGGAAGCATAAAACAACCAAGCTTTCATGAAATTTAAGAGATATGATCAAAGCCAAGTTACTTTAGTGGTTGTTCTTATGCTTATATTCACGTGTTTGAATGTTGTAATAGTTAAGTGGGCAATTTAGCAAAATTGTTAGGCATGTATGAATGGAGTTATGCTATCTATGAATGATATAGTTATGTATGAAAGTCATGTTATCAATGAATAGTTTGTAATAGTTAAGTTGTGGTGAACTGAGATAATCCATCTAAAGGTAGTGGTGTGAAATTCATCCATTAAAACCACAAGAAATGCAAGTGAAAACCATACAACTCCAATTCCTTCCAAAGCACCCAAGTGAAAACCATAAGTACATAAGTACATAAACCATACACATTTAACAAAGCATCCAAGTGCTCCTAATTATACAACAACATAAGTACATAAGCCCTAATAATTCCATCAAATAGGGTAGATATCTTAAAAGTTTGAGCATATACGCAAAAGCACTCAACTTTGGACACTACAACTTTGGACACAAAAAGATATTGTTTCTTAAGTTCCATCACATATATCCCTAGCTTTTTGAAGGACCATTGCCCTTGTGCTTCCTAGGTGAGCGCCTTAACACATTGGCTAGCTGACCCTTTATTGCAATTACTTTTCTTCTGACTCGATTCTTTAATACATTTTTAATTACTTTATAGATCAAATATTTTGATATATGAAATTAATTAGAAAAGGGTAATTTATTATTATAATAATAAATAAAAATTTTTTACTAACTAATTTTAAATATAAATATTCTAATATACTTAATTGATACATGGTACATAGTTATGAAAACATGAAATAAGAAATATGCTGAAAAAATAAAAATATAAGGAGATTTGCTATAAAAAAAAAGGAAATTGATTTAAAATCTTTTATAAACAAGATAAGGGGTGGGACCGTTGGAATAGTGCGTAGTGTGCTTTATAAGAAAAAGAACAAAAAAAAGAAATAAATGCAAACTTTCAGGTTCGAACCCCTGTCTTTGAAAAACCCACACATTCTTACCATCTGGGCTATTAATTCCAACAGGAATATATCAACTCTTTTAATATATGTACTAATCTAATATTTTTTGGGGTGGGTTGCAGCATACCCTAGCCCACCCCTAGCTTCTCCTTGATTTTCTGCTTCTAGAGTAACTCCTCAATCTCTAAACTCACCAACATCTTCATCAATGTTATTCTCAAACAAATCATCATATTCACTTTCTCTAAACTCAAAATCTTCATTTGAGACTCTAACCCTAATATGTCTCGATCATCCTCACCAGCAGAACCATATGAATCTTCTTCATCTTCTGTGTGAGCATTTGTTGGATCTAGGATTTCGGTTGGATGAGTTTGGTGGCAAGGCAAAGTTGTCTTATGTGGTAAAGACCTAGTTGATATGGATTGAGGTATCGGCTGAGAAGTTAGGCCTTGGCATCTTGATTGAGGAATAGGCTGAGAATTTGGGCCTTGGGTTCTTAATGTAAATGGGCTAGCCTAATTACTCTGAACTACATACACATGGACCACTCTATCAGACCAAACACATTCAACTATTTTCATTACATCACTATCTCCACTAATAAATGTCAAGCCATTTTGTATTGTTAATCCTAGTTGTGAGAACCACATCTCCTTTATATTCAGCAATCTAACTTCTTCCCTTAATAAAGCTTCCAAAACAACTTTTGATATCATATTTGGATCAACATCTCTATAATAATGAACCTTTCCTCTCTTATAGCATAAATCACCTACTTTGGACTTATAAAACTGACCCTCATACATAAATCTGACATGTATATGCATATCTGCCATGAAAAAACTATAAATGCAAGTGAAAACCACAACTGTTGTAGATATGCAATAAAGACAAAAACTACCTAAGGCATGCGTACTACAAATACCATCTTTTTCTGTCACATGAGTTGTAGCTTTCCACATGTGTCAACTATGTCATAATAGGGAATCTTTCTACACTAAGCAACTAAAACAACCCCCCCCCCCACCAATCAATACATAAAGCCCACAAATACAAGCCTTTCGAAGCAATATAAACCCTAAACCCATACAAGACAACAACTACATATCGAAGCAATTGTGCGAAAACCCTAAACCCACCAAAAAGAACACCTAATCGAAGCAATTGTACGAACACCCACCAAATATAAACACCAAATTGAAGCAATTTAGTTTTAAGTACTCACCTTCCTTCAACAGAAGATCTAGGGCAGATCTAGGGCATCGATTTCGACCTTCCTTTAATTTTGTTGCTCAGATTTCGAACGCCAATGTCCCCTTCCATTAGTCTTCGTGAATCGGATCTTGTAAACAAGAGGAATTGCTTGAATGTTGGGGGATTTTGTGGGTTTTGATCGCCATTGAAATGAAAGATCGAGAGAGGAATGTGATGGGTTTTTCGGGTGGTGCATCTGGAGATTTATCGGGTCTTAGCATATATATTTAAGAAAAATGAGAAAAAGAAATAAAATGAAACAAGGAAACGCGAAAGTACACGCGTGTAGATGATCATTTAACGGGATAGTGGGTCTGAGTGATTGATTTTTGACGGACACCATAATTAGGGTGATTTTCGGTAATTTCCAATATAACGGATAGTTTAGTGTAATATGCCTTATTTTACGGGTGGGTTTTGGTTGATCGGCCTACCATGATATCATGCAACACAGTAGCTACTAGCTTGGCACGTTATTTAGTTTCAGTCAAGTAAATTATGTACATACATATAAATGATATCGAAAATTAGTATTCAATTCTAATCTTTATAACTTTTTAATATTTCATATTTGATGCTAGTATTTTCAGAACGATTTGAATTACGTTTTTCAACCCATCTAGTTTTGACAAATCTATATAACCCAAGTCTGATTGATTGAATTGGGGTAAAGAGTTGTGAAGAGAGAAAGACCGCAACCGATCTCATTCAGTTAGCATATTACGTTTATGTTGGATCAGTGTTAGGGAACTAACACTGGAACAATGGTTTCTCTATTCGAGAAATCGAAGTTTTGATAATGACAAACAAATGGAATTAATTTCCTTTACAAGTGATCTCAGGAAAGATACAGGTTCACAGGAAAAGAAGGAGAAACATTCCCCATGACGCCATCGGAGTATGTGGCGAAAGTTTTAAAGGATAATAAAGACTTTTCACTATTGTCTTGGGCGGCAAGCCAAGTTCCGAATGGATAATGATGCAAAAGGGTACGCTAGTCTTTTTTAATAGTATCGTACTCCCCAAGACAAGAAGGGCAAAGGCGTCAAGCTAAAAGTAGAAACCTCTATAAATAGTATGCGACGCCGCTAGGTCATTTGAAGCTCTCGAATGCAAAAGCATAAGATCTAAAAGGGAAAGTGAGAAAGCGAGATCCCGAGCTTATCCAGTGAAGACAACAATCCAGAATTCGAAGAAGGAAGTTCCGTGACCAAGCGATGGAGATTGCGTGAAGATCGCCATTGACTTGGAGAGTTAGTTCTTGTGCTAAAGGGAACTGCACAGGAACGAGTAAGGTTCACTATCTATGTTCTATTGTGTTTAGATCTAGGAACCACCATGACTTAGTCGTTAGTATTGTTCGTGAGTGGGATTGCGAACAATAGAGAAGTTCGACTTTGTATTGTGTATCTTGAGATCTATCAATAAAAATATAGTGTGTGTTCAAAATCCTCCAAGGGAGGTGGAGGTTTACTCTCTAGCTAGTTGGATGTAGAGGTTCCTCTATAAGGAACCGTGTCCTTGTCTCTGTTTTGTAGTTTACTTTCTGTGTTGTTTTATTCTGCTGCGTAAGGGAACTGTCACTAGAACAGTTCCCGACTTGTCTTACTAACACAGATCTACGATCCTACAATTGGTATCAGAGCTTGGCTCTAGATTTTCTGTAAAAACTTGCAGGATGTCTATGGAACTGTCTTCAGATCTTAGCGTTGTTGGACACGGAAACAACAAACCACCTAGGCTGATTGAAGGGCGATTCGAGAGATGGCAGGGACTGTTGAAAGACTGGATGCGAAGTCACGATTACCAAGCATGGGTTGTATTCGAGAGAGGGAACTTCGTCATCAACCCAGAAATCGAGAATGATCTCAAAAAATTGGGGCCCAACGAGTGGAAGTGTATGGAGGCAAATTTCAAAGCAAAAATGTACCTCAACAATTCCATGAGTGAAATCGACTCAGCCAAGGTAGGAAACCTAAAAACTGCTAAGGAAATGTTGGCTGCAATCGAGCAGATGCACATGGGAAGCTCAGATCTACAGGAAGATCACCAAATGGATGTTCGTCAGAAGTTCTATAACTTCAAGATGGAACCAGGAGAAACTGTAGCATCATATCAGTTCCAATTCGAGGGACTACTGACTAAACTTGAGAATTTTGGAATTCCAGAGAGCGAAGTCAAAGAACGGATGAAGGTCAAGAAGGTGATAGATGGTCTTTCCGGAGAATGGACCCATGATCGAACAACGTTCAGGGAAAATCCATCCAACAGGAACCTCATGCTTCATGAGATCTTTGGGAAACTAAAGACTTATGAGAGAAGAAGGAACTCTGACAAAGCTCAAGACAAACCTGGAAAAGGAATAGCACTTAAGCTTGAGAAGGTGCTTAAGTCTGTCCAGGAACAGTGTGAAGAATCTGAAGATGAGGAAGAGTATGACATAGTGCTCATCACAAAAGCATTACGCAATCTCTACAAAAAGGGAAAGTTCCAAAAAACGATGGAGGGAACAATCACTCAAAAGATTACAACAAGTCCGGGGAAAAGGATCCCAAGGATATTACATGTTTCAAATGCTTCAAGAAGGGTCACTATGCTAAAGCATGTCCTCTGGGAAACGATGAGAACAAGCCTGGGAACAAAGCTTACATAGCAACATGGGATGATTCAAATGATGAAGATCCTGAGGCTTGGGCTACACCGAATATGTGTGCTATGGCTATCAAAGGAGATCCGAAGGAACCACAAGAGGATGTGAGTATTCTAACTAGTTGCTTTGATAAATACTCTAAATTTGATCTTATTCGTATACTTTCTAAACTTGTTAAAAACAATATGAAACTTCAAAAGGAAATGAGTGAAACTGAAGAGCTTTGTCTTAAATTAGAAAGTGATGTTGCTGAAAAGAAACTTGAGTTGAAAAACACAAAGTCTGTTGAATGTTCTGAGTGTGATAACCTGAGAAAGGAACTTGACTCTGTCATGACTGCTAAAAATGAGCTTATATCTGTGCTTGCCTCTATTACCTCAGAAAAGGAAACTCTTACTAAGAAGCTAGAGATAAATGAGGGAAAGAAAGTTGTAGAGATTTCTAAGGTCACGTTTGTCCCCTCTAGACATGGTATAAGATACTCTGAAATAGATTCTGGAAATGATCAAAAGACCCTTACTCTGAGGGAACTAAGTGAAAGTAGAGCCCTAGAATTACAAACTGAAAAAATAAAAAAACTCCCATCTAGAAGAAAAAATTAGAGTTCTAGAGAGTGGAACCAAAGGGGAAAGGGACTACTACACTGGGAATAACTCTCATAAGATATATGTCAAGATAGCTAAGGGAAACGGTTCCAGAGGACCAAACAAGGAAACTGTTGAGAAAAATAGAATTCAGAGACCTCATCCTAAGTATTATCTAGGTGAATACTACAAAACTTGTTGGACATGTGGAAGTCACGGTCATTACAAGGAAGAATGTCCTAAAGTCGGTTTCTCAAGAAGTCACACAAAGAACAACAACAAAACTTCACGTTCAAGATTCTACAGGAACTATCACTCTGTTGATGTTAATATTGCAGATTATGTTGATTGTTATCCCTGTAAGGAACCAGGCAAGGAACACCTTGCCTGGGTAACCAAACATTGACTCTTTTGCAGGTGAAAGCGAGGGGGGACTGTATGTGGTTCATAGACAGTGCATGCTCCAACCACATGACAGGAAACAGGAACAATCTAACCTCGCTTAACACCTAGGTCGAAGGAGGAAATGTTTCCTTCGGCAACAGGAACAAAGGGGCAATTCAAGGTTCAGGGGAAGTCAAGCTCAACAAATCAATCAAAGTCAATAATGTCAATCTTGTGACAAATCTTGGGTATAACTTACTATGTGTGGCACAACTCTGTGATCAAGGGAACAATATAGTCACTTTTGATTCAAATGAATGTCTGGTTTTGAACAAAGAGACTAACAAAGTTATTCTTAGAGGAAAACGATCCAAAAATGTTTACATTGTTGATCAAGATTTTCAACCTCCAAGAAAGCTATGTCTCACAGTTCCCACAAGTGATACTGATCTTTGGCATAGACGTCTTCGCCATGCGTTGTTAAATCTCATTCAGAAGTTGTTCTTCCAAGATCTTGTAATTGGTGTACCTAGGATAAACCCAGACACAGCAAAACTGTGTGATGCTTGTGCAAGGGGTAAACAAATTCGAAGTTCCTTCAAACCAAAGAAGGTTGTTAGCACTTCCAAACCTTTGGAAATGTTACACATGGATTTATGTGGTCCAATGGACACATGTAGCTATGGTGGAAGCAGGTACATGTTTGTAATAATTGATGATTATTCTCGTTTCACTTGCGTTATTTTCTTGTCTTCCAAAGGAACAGTGTTCAAGGAGTTTGAAGTCTTCATCAAAAGAACAGAAGTCAGTCTAGGAACCAAACTGAGATCCATACGTTCAAATCATGGAACAGAGTTTGATAACTCAGCTTTCCTCAACTTTTGCAATGAAAATGGAGTTTCTCATAACTTCTCTACACCAAGAACTCCATAGTAGAAAGGAAGAATCGCACCTTGGAAAATATGGCTCAAGCAATGATGCTTGAAAGTGGAGTTCCATCAAACTTCTGGGCTGAAGCAATTGCAACTTCAGTTTATATCCTTAACAGGGCCATGATTAGAACTATTCTATTAAAGACTTCCTATGAGCTAATCAAAGGCAGAAAGCCAAATATTTCCCATCTTAAGGTCTTTGGTTGCAGGTGTTATATCCATAACAATGGAAAAGATGCTCTAGGAAAGTTTGATCCAAGAAGTGACGAAGGGATCTTCACTGGCTACTCACTTCAAAGCAAAGCATACCGAGTCTACAACAAAAGAACCAAAAAGTTTGAAGAAAGTGTCCATGTCATCTTTGATGAAGAACCCATCCATCATGGAACTATCTCTATCAACCCATTCTCAAAAACAGGAGTGAAGCCCTTCACTATACCAAGGGAAACAATGAGGGAACCAACAGAAGAGGATGATGATTCAGATCATCGAAAGGATGACACTGAATATCTCAATGGAAATGCGCCTCAATCACAGGAACAAATCAACGAAGATGATCATGGAGATGATGATACCACGGAGCATTTCGATGATCCCTTCACTAACTTCCCTGAAGAAGAAAATAATCCATCTGAATCTTTAGAAGTCTCTAACTCAGGGAACAATCCTGTCACTGAGATTCAACAAAATCTACCTGAAGCTAGTTCCAGTGCTCAGGGGGAACTTCAAGAAGCACATCAACCTCAACCCAAGAACTATCATCAGAGGAGAGATCACCCTCTTGAGAACATTCTTACACCTCTGGAACAGGGAGTGCAAATTCGTTCCTCTCTCCATAACTTTTGTGCTTTTAACGCATTTGTTTCTCTTGTTGAACCCAAAAGCATACAAGAAGAACTCAAAGATCCAGATTGGATACAAGCAATGTAGGAAGAGCTCCATCAGTTTGAAAGACACCAGGTGTGGAAACTAGTTCCAAAGCCACCAGACAAGAATGTCATTGGAACTAGATGGGTCTTTCACAACAAACTTGATGAATCAAGGAATGTGTCCCGAAACAAAGCTAGACTTGTGGCTCAAGGCTACAACCAAGAGGAAGGGATAGACTATGAGGAAACATTTGCACCAGTTGCCCGAATTGAAGCAATACGCTTACTCATAGCATTTTCCACATACAAAGGGTTTAAGTTGTTCCAGATGGATGTCAAGACAGCCTTTCTGAATGGCTATCTTCAAGAAGAAGTCTATGTCAAGCAACCACCAGGATTTGAAGACGAAAGCAAGCCAGATCATGTATACTTTCTTGAAAGAGCTTTGTATGGCCTCAAACAAGCACCTCGAGCCTGGTATGATAGATTTGCTTCATTTCTATTATCCAAAGGTTATCAACGAGGATCAATTGACAAAACTCTTTTCCTGAAGAAAGAATCGGGTGACATTTTAATTGTACAAGTCTATGTTGATGATATAGTTTTTGGTTTCACTAACCCTGTGCTCACAGAAAAATTTGAGAAACAAATGAGTAGTGAGTTTGAGATGAGTATGGTAGGAGAGCTCAACTTCTTTTTAGGCCTTCAGATTTCTCAAACAAAGGATGGCACCAAGATTCATCAACAAAAGTACATCAAGGAAATGTTATCAAAGTATGGGATGGACACTGCAAAACCCGTCAACACCCCGATCTCACCTATCACACGCCTTGATGCTGATGAGAATGGAACCAATGTCAATCAAAAACTCTTTCGAGGAATGATTGGTTCTCTTCTCTATCTCACTGCTAGTAGACCGAACATCATGTTTGCCGTCTGTCTTTGTGCACGGTTCCAAGAAAATCCTAAGGAGTCTCATTTGAAGGAAGTCAAAAGGATCTTTCGCTACCTCAAAGGAAGAGACTACATGTGCTTATGGTATCCAAGGAATAGTTCCTTTGAACAAGTCTCCTTCACCGATGCTGACTTCGCAGGGCATCTAGTAGATCGAAAAAGTACTTCAGGCATGGCACAGTTCCTAGGAGATTGCCTTGTATCTTGGGGATCTAAGAAGCAATCCTCAGTGGCACTTTCTACTGCTGAAGCTGAATACATAGCCGCTGCTGCTTGTTGTTCCCAAGTTCTATGGCTCTAGTATCAACTTCAAGATTATGGTATGTCTCTTGGAACTGTCCCTATTAGATGTGATAGTACTAGTGCAATAAATATCTCAAAGAACCCTGTGCATCATTCTAGAACAAAGCAAATTGAGGTTAGGCACCATTTCCTACGTGATCATGTAGAGAAAGGTTCCATTGAGATGGTACATTGCAGGACAAATGAACAAGTTGTTGATATTTTCACCAAAGCTTTGGATAGACAACCCTTCGAGCATCTTCGAATGCTCTTAGGGATGATTCTCTTACATTAAACAAGTCCCGGTCTATCTTTTCCCTCAATGATTGACTAGTTAAGCATTAATATGACTAGGGAACTGCATGGTTTAGCAACTTTCATTTTAATAATTGCTCTTTGCATGAAACATGTTTATTACTATGTATGGGAACTACCTCTTAAAAGTACTTTGTTTCTTTTGGCCCAAAATGAACAACCTGATCTTATATATCCCTCATTACAAGCCGAAAGGATGGTTGATCATACGACTTGTCCCTCAAAGCCGATCCAGGTAAACGTTTCCTATGAGCCTCAATTAATTGATAACCCTTTCTACTGGATTCAATTACCTAGATGATTTTTTTTAACCTACCTTTTTTGTTTGGATACTTCTCTTTGTCTTTTTCACAAAACACCCTTTATGTATCCAAAAATGGCCTTCCGTTACTTGTTCATGGAAATGAGGTTGGAAAGGAAAGGAACTACTTCAAGTCACTAGGGAACTACAAGGATCTTTGCACCCAAGCGTCTCATAGTTGTATTATTGGAAAGAGAAAAGACGTTGGAAACTGGGAATTTGAAGCGACAGGTTGAGAAAAGGGAAATTTGAATCTACACCGTTCGTCTAGCTACTTTGGCTCATTATCCGCCACGTAGATACTGTTGATTTGGAAAGAATCTCTTAGCGGAACACAACAAATCTTTCTTGCTACCCTTGGAGTAACTAGATGCGTTTTTGAAGGGAACCCTGGTAAAGCCTTTCTCTCTCACCTTTTCAAATTCATTCCCTTTCCTTACTTAACCCATCTTCCTCATTCTCTTCCATTTTCATCGCCTTCATCTTCATCTCTTCTGCAAACCCTAGACCCCAAACGTCATTCCCAATTCCTCTCATAAATCCCAAAATCATCACAAATGGCCAACCAAAATCAACCCATCATCAGGTACTCTGTCCTTCACAAAAATCCTCTCATCGAGCATCTCCTTCACAATGACCCTGAGTACCTTCAGAAGATGCTCCTCACAAATCTTGATGTTTAGCATCATGAACCCGAATACATCTTCGATGTCAAGGTGCATCTCTTCTCTCTTCTAAGGAAGAAAGATGGTCAACCCCCTCTCACTCCTCAAAACTCACCCCCCACAACTCCCAGATATGAAATTCCAGTACTCACTACGAGACTGGATGGTTCCTCAACCCTCACTCTCAATATCGAGGGAGTTCAAACCACAATTCATGACTCCAATCCGTCCCTGCTTCTACAAGATTCATCACATTCCTCTCCAAAACACTATACTCAGATTTATGATAGTCTAAGTCCTAAACGGACTGATCCTTTGGCCTCAACCTCTCAAAACCCTAACCCTCAAATCCAAAGTTCCAAAGAACCCTCCTCCTCAACAAAAGCTCCAACTATTCTTGTTCCACCCCACAAAGAACTCGACCTCTCTAATCTCGACCAAACCCTCTCTCAGTTTGAAAGAGAAGAGTTCCCCTCTACACAGGGAACTACACCTGTTCTTCCTTCCACCTCTTCAAACCCCACAAAGAAAACACCAATCAAAGATCCTCTCTCAAATATTCCAACCGGGCAAAGAACGAAAAAGAGGAAGCATAGAACGCTGGGTGAAAATGAAGAAGAGGAAGAAGAAGAGGAACTACAGCCTCTTCTCTCTGAGCAACTCCGAGCCCTCAATCAATCCAAGGAAATAATCACCGTTGAGGGCGACGATGATGAGATAGAGGAGTATACAAAGCTTGTCCTTCAAATCGACTACAAAGAAACAACGACTGGGCGTCCCTCAACAAGAGGCTCCAAGAAACAAAGGGTGGAGGAGAAGAAGGAAAAGGAGAAGAAAGAAAAGAAGAAGAAAGGAATAGCTACAACTGGGGAAAGGAAGTTGGTTGTTCCCCTAGTTGCCACTGCTGAGTTCCTTCAAGAGCATGACTTTAAAGAGCTTCAAGAACTCATCCAGTTCCAAGGATGGGATAAGCTTTGCTCGGAACCAACCAAGGTAGACCCTGAACAAATTAAATTCTTCTATTCCAAGTTCCTACGAAAGGAAAGAATCAATCTGCCCAAGATAATGATCATGCACATGTGCAAGTGTGTAGCCAAGGAGTCTCATGCCCTTCCATATGCTGTTGTGGTGAAGGAAATCATGAAGAGGAACGATGTCTATCATCCTCAGGAGGAAGAAGAGCTTAGACAAGAGATGGAAATGTCCAATATTCAACGAATGAAGCACTCCCAAGAACCAGCTGAAGAAGTTCCTCAACCAATGTTCATCGAACAGGGAGATTGCACAACTGTTCTCCAAGCTCTCAATCGTCTGTGTGGGGTCAATGAGCGAATCCTTGATGTTCTTCTAGACATCCAACAGAAGTTATCTTCCTCCTCCTCCTCTAATCCATGAACAAGCCATCTACAAAACAATTCCCTAGCTGTTTTACCCTCCTTCAATGCTTTTAACTTGTCTATTCCTGTACTTTATTAACTTTGTTTCAATGCATGCATTTTGCTATTATTCTCTAGTTATGATTGTGCTCTACTTGCTTCTCCTTGCATGTTATACTTGATTCTTTTCGATGATGTCAAAAGGGGGAAAAGTGGAAAAATGCAGAGATGCGTTGTGTCTAAGAGAATACAGAATAATTAGCCATAAGCTGAGGGGGAACTATATGCTTAAAAATCTTGCAAAATTGAATTGCTTGTCCATTTCAGGGGGAACTAAGTATCTACAAAGTATCAACTGTGTAATTTTGGTGTTTAATCTCTCTTATCTTTCCTGTTTCCCTGACTTGCATTTTTTTTTAAAGTTTGTCATCGTCAAAAAGGGGGAAATTGTTGGATTAGTGTTAGGGAACTAGCACTCGAACAATGGTTTCTCTATTCGAGAAATCAAAGTTTTGATAATGACAAACAAATGGAATTAATTACCTTTACAAGTGATCTCAGGAAAGATACAGGTTCACAGGAAAAGAAGGGGAAACATTCCCCATGACGCCATCTGAGTACGTGGCGAAAGTTTTAAAGGATAATAAAGACTTTTCACTATTGTCTTGGGCGGCAAGCCAAGTTCCGAATGGATAATGATGCAAAAGGGTACGCTAGTCTTTTTTAATAGTATCGTACTCCCCAAGACAAGAAGGGCAAAGGCGTCAAGCTAAAAGTAGAAACCTCTATAAATAGTATGCGACGCCGCAAGGTCATTTGAAGTTCTCGAATGCAAAAGCACAAGATCTAAAAGGGAAAGTGAGAAAGCGAGAGCCCGAGCTTATCCAGTGAAGACGACAATCCAGAATTCGAAGAAGGAAGTTCCGTGACCAAGCGATGGAGACTGCGTGAAGATCGTCATTGACTTGGAGAGTTAGTTCCTGTGCTAAAGGGAACTAACTGCACAGGAACGAGTAAGGTTCACTATCTATATTCTATTGTGTTTAGATCTAAGAACCACCATGACTTAGTCGTTAGTATTGTTTGTGAGTGGGATTGCGAACAATAGAGAAGTTCGACTTTGTATTGTGTATCTTGAGATCTATCAATAGAAATATAGTGTGTGTTCAAAATCCTTCAAGGGAGGTAGAGGTTTACTCTCCAACTAGTTGACTGTAGAGGTTCCTCTATAAGGAATCGTGTCCTTGTCTCTGTTTTATAGTTTACTTTCTGTTTTGTTTTATTCCTCTGCGTAAGGGAACTGTCACTGAAACAGTTCCCAACTTGTCTTACTAACACAAATCTACGATCCTACGGTTTATCAATCCAAGTTTTATTGATTATAGTAGTTTCTGGATCCAGTTAGCAATCTCTGGCATTAAATATTACGTTTATCAATCCTCATTTGATCCACATAACGTGTAATGATATTTAGCTTAATAGAATAATAGTACAAACACTTGAACCTCAAAGGTATATACTACACTAGAGAAATACACAGTGCTTGCAAATGTTAATGATCAAAATCCTCCTAAAATAAATGTCAATTTTAAACAAATGTAACCCTTTCTTTTTTAATTTTGTGAAAAATAACCAGAACATGGGAAAAAAAAGAGAGAAGGATTAATAAAACAACTCAGTAAAACTATGTATTAGAGAAATACACTCTGCATGCTCTTTTAGGACTCGTCTGATTCAGGAGACCCGCCGGCAAGCCAACCCCACATACCACCAGAGCTCTGCCTCTGCTTGGCATTTAGAGCGGCTTCTTCAGAAGCAGCCTTTTGCCTCTGAAGAAGTTCCAGTTCTTTTTGTAAACTCTCCATCGTTTGCAGCTTTTGTCGTAGCTCAGCAACGCTAACCTGCCAATTTACAGACGAAGATTTTCATAACCCAGAAACCATTGTAATCCAGATAGCAATACAAGTGCATTAGTTTTACCAAAACAAGAATTCACGTCTCTGTTCTGAGTATCAAGTTCATAGCAGGTAGATTGATTCTACACCAAAGCAACAATAATAACAAGAATTTATTTTTAGCTTATTCGTTCCCATGCACACATGTCAAAAGTTTGCCATTTTTTCAAGGATAGTGCAAGGTGTGTCTTGTTTTTTATTTAAATAATTATTTTCATAGAATAAATGCAGGTGAGAATACCTCAAGCTTAAAACATCTGGACTGCTCAGTTGCAAGTTGGCCTCTTACGGATTGAAGCTCCTGCAACACAATTTCACCCAAGAAAACGCATCTGTAAGTATAATCAATCATTAAGTGTGGAGTTATCTGTCCTGTACACTGAGGCCTAGGCAAGGAGCCAATAAGAAACTTATCAAAGGTGGTCATTTCTTATTTTTACCTTTTTACCTCTAAATTCTTTTAGCCTGAAATTTCAGGATCAAGGTCAATCAATAGTCACAAAATAATTACCTTGTACAATTCAGTGTTTTTGCTTTCGGCCTCTGCCAATTCTTGCTTCAACTGTTGAGATTGCAAATTCTCCTGACTCAGCATAGACTCCAGTTCTTCTTTTGCTGTTCTAAGAGCAGTACTCTCCTCGCCTTTGAATTGCTGTAAAATAAACGAATAATTGGCATAGGATACTCCTAGATTGGAATAAAATAAGATGGCATCTATCAATAATGACAACTCCATTAAAGGTGACTTGCATATATTCTTATAGGCGCATGAAAACTAAAGAGATAGTAATATAACTTTTGTTCATATTATATAGAGACCTTAATGAGTTTGTATCTTAGATGTCAAAACACAATTGAATTAATCATGAACAGAAAATAGAAGAAAACTACATCTTTATACTGGTGTTAAACTGTTAACTAGCAAGCTAAGAGCATCTACTTCTACTCTTCTACTGCTGGTCAAATCTGTGGAATTTCATTTGAAAATTATGTTGTACTGAAAAAGACAAAGGGCAATGTACATATCTTCAATTTACCTTTCCATCAACTTTGTCTACTATGATTTCCCTGACTTTTCCATCTTGGCCTCCATCAAGTTCAGACTCATTTCTAGTACCATTTGTGGCATTATGCACAGCAGAGTCACTATCTCGTACAGGTGTCTCCCTTATCTTTGATTGAAGGGTTGGCTTGTGGCTGGGTTTAAGAACATTAACCTGCCAAAACATAAGACTTAGAACAAAGGGAAGAGAATTGAAGTGAAAAATCTAAATCACTTGACATACTAAATGATCTTAGACCTCATTATTGTAGCGTCCATTATAACCTCCAAAGGATACAAGAACATCCTCTCCATTGTATGAGCTCACTACCAAGCTCAAGCCCTGTTATTGGAAATATTTAGAAGGTTATTTATTATTCAGGTCTCTAGCCCAAGTCGAAAAAATAAGGGTAGAAAGAAAAAGGTTAAAGACAGGCAATAAGAATAATGCATTAGATTAAACTCATGAAGGCATGCACTTGCTGCAATAATAACATGGCACCAATTGCATGGTCATTGGTCGCTCTTACCCTAGTGTTCCTTGTGAAACTACTTATCCAAAGTTGAAAACTACACACTCTAAAATGAAGTAATATTTTTGCAGTGGAAAATGAACAATCCGATATCCTTTATTGTTGTTAAACTAATAAAGTCTTCTCAGACACTTTAGGAAGGTCCTATGACATATTGACACCTATTAGAAACATTGTATTTAAGGGTAACCCAAAGTTGAGAGAATTAGAACAAAAAAAAAAAATGGCATGAAGTTAATACCACAAAGATGCCCAGGAGAGCCAACATAAGATGCTTCACATTTGTATAAAGTCGTGTTGAAAATGTATACACTCTGACAGGGTATATACAGGAAAGACAGATATAATAGCACACATTGGAGTCGGGGAAAAAATGTTCATCAAGTCAGGAGCTAAGTGAATCAGACACTACTACCAGGAACAAACCTCACTGGCAACTGGAATGCGTCCCTGAACGGAAGTAACAACTGACCATGCAAGTGTAGACATGTTTAAAACAATAGTGTCTGAGGCCCCTGCAAATTTAAATAACTGGACTTTAGTAATGATTAATGCAAACGAAAATAGCAGTCAGTGGAAAAGCCAACCATGAAAAGAAAACAGAAACATATTTCTCATAGAAATAAAATGTAAAGTAACAACATGCATATTTATCTTTTCGTGGGCTTACTTCTTGAAAATGTAAACCTTCAATAAAGCACTCACCTTACTAAAAAAAGGTGCATAATGTAAACAAAATCACATTTAGACAAGTTGCAAAATTATGCGAGTAGATACCACTCTTGTAGTCACCACCACCAACAATGAACCAGTTTTCTCCAATTGTGACTCCTGCATGGGCAGCACGTGGACTTGGTATGTCACCCTGCTGTACAGGCCTCGACCATTCCATCTACAGTACGAATATAATAGCTTAGAGCTGTCCAACTGGGCAGCAAAGTAAAGAATACAATTTTATTAGAAAACTTACAGCTTCCAAATCAAGGACATGCAGATCATTATAGCAGGTAGCGTGAGAACCCCCACCAAATATAAGAAGGTACCGCTCTGCATGCACTGCAGCAGCATGATCGGATCTTGGAGCAGGAATCACCCCCCTGAAAATATTGCAAATTTAGCAATGGTCAGATGATAGAATAAACAGAGAACTGCTAATTTTTTTCGAGAAACATCTCAAACAGCATGGATCTATACAAGTCAAGAAAGAAACTTGGCTATGACAAATTCCAATAACCTAAAAACATGTCTAGGCTTAGGAAGCAGGTCCAAATCAAATGAAGCAGCTTACACTGTATCAATTTCATCCCATGTCATGGTCTCCAAGTCAAGAATGTGCAGATCATTCAGAAGAGTTCTGTTAGCATCTTGACCCCCAAAAATGACTAAAGTTGTGCCAGCAAGGGAAACAGACTGACCACCACGTGACACCTGCAAAGGATGAGACAGTTGAGATATCAACTCTAACAATATAAATAAAACAACAAAAATATTCCACTCATTCAGCCACAAATCAAGCAAATCACACCACTGTTGAGTCATGTAAGCATGACTATCATAAGATAAACTACATAACATTACAAAACTTCATAAACTAAACTAAATTACATCACAATATCTGCTATGATAAGATAATTAGCTGCTCTTGAGTAGTCTTAAGAAGAATAAAGGGAAATATACCGGCGGTTTCCCATATGTCTTCAAGATGGACCACATGCAAGTTTGCAGATCAAAAGCCTTCACTGCTCACGAAATGGGATAGAAAGTAACAAGATTAAATTCAATATTATATAAAAAGATATCATCAAAATAGATCACTTGTACCATTTTTAACATCACACAATGACAATGAATAGGGAACCTTTTAAAAGAGTAAAATAGATCCTATTTTAAACATTTTCACATTCCCCTTTGGTGTATATATTCACATCATCGACAACTTTGTGTTTTCTTAGACTGTTTTATTGCTGTGTTACCTTGAATTGTTTCAGAAGGATCTTTTGTATGGCCAGCAACTGATAGAAGCTTGTTTCCCCATGGTATCTACAAATGCCAGCCAAAAAGTTGTTTGACTTCCCTTTACAGTATTTTTAGGTAAGTATGTAACAGCTTGGTGTACATCAGATTAGAAAAATGCGAAGCATTATATTCAGTCTCCCCACTAACCAGTGAATGGCCAGCACAAGGGACAACAGGAACGGGTGCTGGTGATTCATCTGTCTCAATTCCAGTCTTGAATTCAATCTTGGACCATGTCCAACTTCTCAAATCCAAAACCTTCAATGTTTTATCCACAAATCAAAAAAATATATCATAACTATATACTAAAGCGGAGGTTAAAAAACTATTAAATCACACATGTTACTTTTAGATTGGACCACACCACCCTTTTTTTAAACCCAATCTAATTGGTTGAAATTTAATTGGATATTTTTATCGGTTAAAAAATATTTGTAGATCCCACATATAATAAAATTATTATTTATATCCATGTGAAATATTCTATAATATTTGGATTTGGCAATTTTTGGCAAAATAACCATTAATTTTTTTTAAAAATAATCTTTTATTTTTGGATATGATAAATAGGAAGATTATTAAGATATTTTTTATGCTATATATTATACAAATATTAGGATATTTATTTTACTTTTAGATAGAATGCATATGTTAGATTTAGATAATTTAATATAAAGATAGTGTAATGTACGTACAATTATTTTTTTGTCTTTTTCCTATAGTAGGTGTAAAAGTTAATCATTATTAATATATACTAAAGTGGAGGTTAAAATAATATATAAAACAATCCATCATTAAATCACATCACTCATCTTTTTAAAATCAATCTGATTGGTTGAAATTTAAGTAGATTATCCTATATAATTGGGCTATTTTTTATTGGTTGAAATCTAATTGTAGACCAATGTATAAATATTTTATTTATATCTTAAAAAATAAATTATTTATATTTATTTATTGATTTGTTAAATAAAATAAAAAAAACGATTCACATAATTTATTTAAGTAAACTTGATTTAATTTATTTTTTAAGTATTATTCAATTTGAATATTAATAATAATAAAAAGTTCAAAATTCTAGAAAAACTTAAAAGATGATTTTATTAAAATAATTTATTTAAGATAACTTGATTATTATTAAATTGGGATTTTACTAATAAAAAAGAGTTCTAGATTCTAAAAAACCTTTAAGTTTATCTTAGTTATATACAAATTAAAAATTAATTTGCGTTTGAAGATCATGATTATTTTTTCCTAGATAATTCATGTATTTGAAAAAAAACTATTATTAATATTTTGTTTAAGCAAAACCCGTACAAGGCACGGGAATACATACTAGTTTATAATGGAAATTAGACAAAGAGCATGCATTCTTTTATTGTCAATAGAATCACAGAGGTCATGAGTAGTTAGATTAAATCAAGTTTTTTGATAAATAAAGGAAACCTAAGATCATTCACTAACTTTACATATAAAACATAAATAAGCATATCCTATTATTTGTACTGAGCAGCTACACACCTGAAGATCATTAAGATAATGACCATTGTGATTCCCACCGTGTATATACATTTTATCATGAACAACTGCTGCTCCATACTGCAAATTCAAATAACCTTTATTAATAATAATATAGATATTGGTCGCTCCCCCGTCGCTTTAAGCCAGGGGTGCCCCCATCTTGACCCCCCAGATTTCCCGTAAGGGAAGATCCACTGGGTTATTGTTGTTGTTGTTGTTGTTGTTGTTGTTGTAATAATAATATAGATAAATATGTAAGATACTGACCATACACAAGTCTACCCAAATTCCAGGAAAGTGGTTGAGAGTACAGAAAGTAAATACCTCATATCGAGGCTTGGGACGTTGACCAGAAACAGGAGGTGCGACCCATTGGTCATAGACTTCAACTGAGCCTAAGCCTTCTGAGATAACATCCTTATCTTGAGTTTCCACCATGTTTACACTTGCAATAGATACAGTCTTGGTCTCAGGAGAAACATTCCCATTTTCTGTTACTGCTGCAACTTTAGGATTATGCTACGAGAAAGAAGCAAACAGAAGAATAAGATTTACTTTAACTCATACAGATACTGTATACAAGACCTACAATGAGACATGGAACAGCTAAATTGGAGGAATATAAATTGTATATACAAGTATAGCAAGGAATAAAGCAACCACATTGAAGAACTCACTACCATGGCTACGTCAACAACAGGCTCAGAAACAGAGTCAGATATCCTGGAATACCATCCTGGTTCTTCTTCCTGTTCAAAAGACATTCAGTATGGTTCCTAACAAAATAGTTGAACACAATCCAAACCAAAATGAGCAATTAGGAACCTCTAGAATCTTCACAAAAAGGCGCATTGCTTCTGTAGAAGCCATGTTTTTAAGCCCATTCCAGCTGCAAAAGTAGACAAACCATGTAAGTCAAGAGGATTTATATAATAGAATCTAGCTATTTATGCAAAGTCTTAATACTAGACAGTAGACAATAGATCATCATCATCATCGTTGACCCAGTGAGGCTCCGCTACAGCGGAGTCTGGGGGGTCAAGATAGGGGTACCCCTGCCCAAGGGAAAGGGGGTGCCCCCGGATAGACCCAAGAAAAACTGAAATTCAGCTATGTGACAATAATAACTGAATTTAGTTAGAATGCACCAAATTGATATAGGGACTAAATCCATCTCAAAGGCAGTGTATGAAAGCCAATGAGCATGAGGATGCGCCCATAAACAAAAAAAAAAAAAAAAAAGAGTATCAATCTGAAGTACAGCAACTTTCCACAGATGTATAGTTTCTTGTGACTTGGAACAAAATGAAAGAAGAGTGAAGTGTAAGTATGAAGCTGTCATGAAACCTATCAAGAGATTGGCTCCAGCACCCCAAAGATTCATCACAACATGCATTCAACTATAGTTTCTAAATTCAACAAAATATAATTACCGTTCAATTGCAGGTAAAACGTAAACCATCGAATTGAAGACAGATAAAAAAGAAGGTAAGAGTACAGTCAAAACACAGTATTTCATGGTTTGAAACTCAGTCTTATGTTCCAGGAGAGGTGCAAGAACAGGTCACTTTTGCTGGCATCAAGAAACCTTGAATTGTCTATGCAAGAGAGAAGTTTAGGAAAATGGGTGATCTTGTGAGCCAACTACTCCAACTACATAATTATGTTAGATGGGTTGGAGAAAGTATCCTAATTCCTAAACTTGCATTTTAGTACTTTCACTTAAGAGTTTTAGGTATAAATAAGGGAGGATTTGTCATTGACAAAATTGTGCTATTTTTTTTTTTTTTGTACTTGATTGCTTTAGCCAATCCTGGGCCAGTGAGGCTGTGAAGGCATTTATCATGGCTGTTAAGTAAGCTTACTCTAGACTTCATAGAGTTGATCCTCAACTTCTTCCTCTTCTATCTCTGTGTTTGCTTGTGTTGTATGATTTGCTCTAAACTCTATCAACTTTATCCAACAAAGTACAATGGCAAAAGATTTACCTACGTAGACACCTAGTTTTTCAAACTCCTAAATACAAAAGCCAAAGCAGCCTGTAAAACTTAAAACAGTAGAAGGTGAAGCATAGAGAGATAAAAGATCTCTCCCTTCTAACTATAACAATTTGAGAAGTCCAGTTTGCACCAAGTATCAGATTTTGCACACAAGATGGTTCTAAGGAGATCTAGGTGGACAACAAGATGCACTAAATTATAAATCATCCAAAGTTAGAATCCCCCTGTCCTACAAGTCACAACTAGGACACCTTTTCATATTTACCTCCATGGCCTTAAGGCAGAGATTTAACAGCAAATAATTAGAAAATGCAAGATTCACAATACAAACCTCTGCCATTTGCTCTGCTCAACAGGACTCCAAGCACTTGGTTTTGGAGCACTACAGGGTCCTATTGTTGCCTGCACGCAAAATTGAAATCCAAATAACTCTTTCAGTCACCTCCATTACATAGATCCAAACAGAGTTTATCATCATTGCTGGTCAATGAGTCAATCGCAATCATCTGAAAGAATTTAGCAAGTAATACTTTCACCCTCTCCCCTTCAACGTCATATGATCACACAATTGTGATATCGGTACAAGCAGAACTATTCAATACTACAGCTTCCACTCGATAATTCCAACGAATTACGAAAAGCAACCGCAGTATGAAATGAATCAGACTGGGATCAGCAATTACACTTAGAAACACTACCGAATTAATCAGATCCGCGTAAATTAAGAACAAAATTTGCCAATGACGACCATCTGCATAGAATCCGAGTAATGAGACGAGATAGAAGAGGAAAACGATGAAGGTATTTGGAAAGGACCTGTTGGTAGAGGCCGTAGAGGAGCAAAGCAACGTCGCTCTTGAACTTGGAGCTGACATCCTTGGCGGATCCGTCGAAACCGGCGTAGGAAGCAGCAGCGTAGAAGCGCTCGGGGTAAGCGAGGCCACTGCTTGCCCTCGCCATTGTCATCTCTCTACAAGATCCAACCGGTCGTGCAGGACAATGTCCAGAGGGGGAACCGGAGGGGAGTTGAATTATAATTTGTTTTTAAGTAATAAAGTATACGTAGGCTTATGGAATTTGTTAGTTATAGGAAAAAATAAAATTGGGATAGATCCGATCGATCATATGCTTGTCCAATATTCTTCTGTTTTTCATCACTATAGGTGGGACTTTCTTTACCTTTTTGGACTTGAGAAATGAATTCACAAATTAAATGCGAGGAATTCAAAAATTGAATTGCGAATTTAAGTCTAATTATATTTTTTTTGGTCGAACCAGTCGATCTATGTTAGTACATGGGTTATGATGTGTAATTGAATTTTGGCCCCTTGAGAAAAATAATGTGAAATGTATACTGTGCTTTGACTATATAGTGATCATAGGGTGTACATTTTCAATGAGCTTAATTTGAACTTTGTGGATTGGAATAATAACCACTCGACTAAGCAACCGTAGTGTTTTTCGGGAATATGGTTAGTTTTGGTCCATTTTAGGGAGATTTTCACTTTTGTTCCGGTGTTTTTTGAGAATGATCCGATCATAGTCTCCTACTTTTTTCTTCTTTCTCGCCACCACACATCTCTACCACTTCCTTTTATCTGTTTTGGCTCTTAGGGCTATCTTTTCGACATCGAAGAATTGACGGTTGTTGTATCTCCAATCCCTAATGTTTTGCCTCTTGCTCACTTTAATCCTTGTCTTCCTATCAAATCCAACGCTATAAAGTCGATTAGCATTAATGCTCTACAGTCGCACCATCTGGATTTCACGTTTTCGCCTTTTTGAATTCAAGTTAAAGATTTCCTGCTATGGTTGCATTGTATTTCAACAACAAAGGTTGTTGTCTCGATGGTTTTCTGGATTTTGGTGAATCGGACTTTATGAATTTCGAATCAACTATGCAGATTCCTAACAATCTTGATGTCACTAAGCCATCCGATCTAGATTTCTCTTACTCTTCCATTTCTAATCTCTTTTTCATTGATGATTGCTTATTTTTCGTTCAAGCAAACTTGCAGGAATGCTAAACAATAACTGAAATTCTTAGTACTTATGATAAGCATCTAGTCGGAAAAGTCATATGGCAATATCAAAAGTTTGTTTTATCCGTCATGTGTCAACTCAACGAGATACAACGTTTTTTGGTGCACATGTTAGAGTTGTGGGGGTATTTATTAGAGAATCCTTTGATTTTGGTGTTCATTTCGTTGTCAAAACGGTTCATAAATGGCCAAATAATATCATATCTAATTTATTTTCTATTTGTTATTTATAAACATGTCACTAGACATAAAAATGTTGTGTTTATGTCTGTACCTCGTTTTTGGCCCAAGTTGAAACACGGACAAATATTTAAAATATATAATAACATGATTTTCTTTTTTGGTGCAAATAATAACATGATTTTCTTCCTTAAAACTTTGTGTACTAGCAATTGTACATGCTAGCTAGGTGGCCTAATTTGCACTTGAGTAATTTTAGACTTTATTCATCCAAATCCAAAGTAGGCTTTAGAATTGAAGCTCATTTAGTTTCTCATTTATGGCCTATTAAAAGGGTAAAAAATGGCCACGAAGTACCCCGTCCGGATGTAGAGCGATGTCCAATCGATCGAATCGGGCAAGTCAAAAAACAAGACAAAAAAAAGGCAAAAAAATAATGATTTTTTTTACGAGGGATCACCTTTGGTGGTAAATTTCGGATCCATAAACTAGCCGGCAAAGCGCACGAACCAGGTAAACTAGCTTACACCGATCGACTCGACCCGGTAGTAGAAAGAATGGTGAGACTTAATATTTCACCCATATGTAAGGACGGAGGAAAGGATTGAACCTTTAAGTTTAGGACCTCCCAATACCTCCCATGCCGTTTACTGGTAGGCCACCCATGTGGGGCAAAATATAATAATTTCACTTGTCTTAAGATACGTAAATAATTTTATGCAGTAGTTTATACGAGTAGTATAATCATACAAAATTGTTTGCTTGGTGAGGGTTGCAGCAGCTAGAAGTCTAGAACTCCTGCGGTAAGGAGGTGAGGTTGAAAGAATTGGAGATGGCATAGAAGTCTCGTTTCACCTCCGGCCACGCCGACTCCGGCGCCTGCGCATTCAGAGTGTAAAGCCTCCTCCCTCTCGCGCAGCACACCGCCACGTTGTGTCGCCGGAACGCTGGGCTCTCCACCTTGAACTCCAGCTCGTAGTAGTTCACCTCCTTCCACGGATCCCTCCGTATCGCTGCTCTCACTAGCGTTGCCTTCAGATCTGACCTTCCCCGCCCAGTGATCGTCCGTAGAACCGCTTCTCCTACCTCCTCCGCCCCGCCGAAAGCTTCAATCCTAAGACAAAGCAAAACGAACGAGCTCAGCATCGGATCCAACCGGATTGTGTACTGGAGGAGCCTGAATCCATCGATTCGAACCTGAAATCAAGCGGCACCGGCGAGACCACGACGCTGACGTTGAGCTCACCGGAGGATCCCGGCGGGCCGAATGCGACGACCGGCTCGTTGACGTTCCTGATGCGCTGATTAGCCGGTTTTGAATCGCTCGGAATTAGGTCTAGGGTTCTCTGCTGTGCCAATTTCTCCGCTGCCCTGTAAAGTAGCGTCTGATCGCCTGCCCAAGTGGCGGGATACACGAATTCTGCCCAAATTTTGCAAGGAAAAAAAAAATCAGTGAAATACACTCCTAAAGTAGAATTGGAATTTGGGGCTTTTTTCCATTTAAACTCACCAAATCCTTCATTTGTCTGGAAGTAACGGCTGTAGCCATTGACAGGGTACAATACGTCAAGTTTCAGACTCCGGGCAAACTCCGGTGAGGTTCCGAGTACAATGCTGGTGATCCCGGCAAAGTTGGCCCCAAAGGCCACCAATGAAGCTGACCCTACACCCAACAGGAACCTGCGCTGGAAGGCCGAGGCCAGTGGTCTGAATTGCTCCGATGGAGGTGGCGGCGTCTCATTCTGGTTGCCGGAGAGTCGCACGGAGAACTTGTGTGGGCAGTGGTTGTGACTGGAGGAGTTGGTGGTGGCGGAATAGTGGTGGTATAAGCGCAAAGCCATTTGTACTTGCAAGCTCCTCAGCCCCACAATCCAATTTCAGCATCTATTACTTTACTCGACCTTCCAAGTGACAAGTGAGTAGTGACGTTGGCATCTCGGTGTCTTATCCAAATCTCGTGGCTCTATTTTGTGTGGGTTAGAATACTTAACCAACCAGGACTTGTCAGTATAAACTGTAATTAATTACTAATTGAAGTACCGATATAATATGGCATGACCTTATCGGGAAGTAGATTGAAACATAGGGTGAATTTGTGCTTGAAGATCATGATGTTGTCTTATCCTTCTGTTAGAAAGAAATTCACAGCAAATTAAGTTTGGCACCAGTAAACTACCATTAAACTGAAAATAAGCTTCGACGTGTTTGGGCTATGTATGAGTTCATGTGTGTGTATGTTAGCGATAGTGGAGCTCAACGTGTTTGATCCGAGTAAGTTGGGAGGATTGCAGATGTACAAACTCTTTCAACAACTATGAAACTATATGGGTTTCGTATTTTTCTAAACCCTATTAAATTTATCATTGTACGTCTAGTTAAACATATTAGTATTTACAAGCAACTAATATATACATATAGGAAGTACCAAAGTATCATAATATGTTTTTAGAGGGCTGATATAGAATTTCCCTTTTTAGTTTTTACGTACATACTAATTGATTGAAGGCACTTCTTCACAGTTCACACACAAAGCCTGTTCCACACTTCCACCTCTTCTCAGTCTCACCACAGTTTTCTGTCTACAAGGCATAAAGACGTCTCTTTCAGTCTTTCACACACTCGAAAATAACAAACCAAAAATCTTGCATTCTACGTCTCAGACTGAACTTGAATTATTTCATCCAATGGTCCAAAATTAATTGCCTCTTTAAAATTACAACTATAGGAGATCTTCTAAATCCAGCAAATCTTGTGAAATCATAAAACATGACTTCTGTAGGATATCTTCCGGGCACCCTTCCAAGTCACTAGTTCAGCCTTTGTGCTTGATCAAATTAAAATCCTTAGGAATTCACCCAAAGTTAAAATACATGAATCATGCATTGCTTTTATTCATCAAAGCAAGAGAGTAATTAACAATTCAAGCTCTATAACATACTAAAAAACAGTGCAACCCTTGCTTGCACTGAGAAACTGTGCTTTCAAATTCAACCTAAAGATGTCTACTTTTTTTCAACTGTGCAGTTAAGAAAATTGCCTTATTCAACAAAGATACCAACCAAAAAAAAAAAGAAGGCTACAAATGTGCTAAAATATACAAAAGAGTATGGTATATGAGCTAAACTTTTGTCTGAAAGCCTTTACTCCAATCCAATGCATGCTACTCCTACAAGAAGGCTACCCTGTATCATTCACAGATATTAATTCCAACCAAATAGCTAAATCCAACTCAGCTTGTCAAAAACCTAGCTGATTGAAGAACAAAGGGATCAGATCATACCTCAAAAAACTGAATTTTGTTCAGTCTAAGTGAGAGCCTGACTAAGCACATCACTGGTTGCATTGTGCATTCCATTGGATCTCATTGCTTCAGAGTCCCTAACAGCATCAACTGTGCAATTCCCAGGCATAGAATTTTTGAGACGGGCCCGCCTAGATGGCCTTGGTTTCTCTTCTTGAGATTCTGAAGACGAGCGTTTCTTTGCTGCCTTTGGGTTGGAAAGCCTGCTTTCTAGAGCTTCCAACGCTCTAGTGCTCATTGGGCGTATTCTAGTGCTTTGCCTCCTTGCATTCCCATTAGCCTGCTCATCCAAGCAAATACCTTCAGTAGTGGACCCGCCAACTGCTTCTGAGCTATCATGGCTACCATTTTGGCTGGAGTCATTACTTTCCTCAGCAGGAGGTTGAGGTATGTTCAAGTCAATCTTCAAAAGATCAGATCTTGCACAACTTTCACTAGAAATGACAGAAGAGCTACAAGAGCCTTGGTTAGGGTTAGGGTTTCCCTTGTGGCTCTTCTCCAAAAGATTATCTGCAACTAAAGAACTTGTGGGTGACACTCCATTACAAGTATGGCTCCTCTGAACAGGTTTCTTTCTGGGAGCTGGTAAGCTCAATGCACAGTTGTCTTGTTTCATAGCTAAAGACTTGGGTTTTGTCTCTTCTTTAGAAGAAGCGGCAAATTTTCGCCTTTTCACCACAGGATCAATACATTCTTGCTGTTTATCAGCAGACAGATGATCTGAGTTATTTTTAACCAGTTTATGTGGAGGGTCAGAACTATTGTTTGCCATTCTCTTTTTTCCACCACCAATAAGATCCCTCAGCTTTTCAGATAGATCAATAGCGTTCTCATGAGCAGGTAAACTCCTCAGCTCCCTCACCTTTGACGGTTCATCTTCAATGAACAAACCGGTGTCCACTATGGTAAACTTCATATCATTTGCTTCCTGAGAAGAAGTTCGGGGTTTGAGATAACGATTTTGGTCATGATCATACCCATATTCCTTTCCAGAATTTCTGTCCCCAATTTCTTCGTTCTCCAGCACGAGAATTTCCGGGTCAGAAGCAACTTTCTTCAGCACATCACTGACAGAATCAAAGTAGTGGTTTCCTTTCAAGAGTTTCCTCCCGTATTTTTTAATCCCGGGAAAAAGAAAAACCAAGCAGTTTCTGGAGCCTCTGAAAGACTCATCCTTGGGCTTCTCAGAATGCCATCCTTTTGCCAAAAGGCGAGGCCAGACAGCATCCCAGAAGAGATCAATTGACCGAGCCTTGCTCAGCCTTAAATCTCCAGTTAGATACTTGATTATCTCTTCATATGTAAGAGAAGAATAGTCTTTGCCTAAAGAGTGCACATGGCTAGTCCTTGAGGGTTCCATAGCCATAATAGTGAGGTCCTTGTTGACCTTGCCTATTGCTACAGCCTCTACTAAGGCACGAATGCCAACTGTGTTCTTCAATGTTGAAATATATTCCTCCACTGAGGTTCTACCATCTGCAAATGCCTTGTAGGCCTGAAAAAAAATCAATGACAGGATGGGAATATGGTGTAAGATTTCCATACTATCCATTATCCAAACCTCTTAGAAGCTAGTTTATTTAGTCCTAAATCAGTCAAAAATCTTATGAAATATTGAAAGAGAAAAAACTTCAGGAGAAATGAAAATGGAATTGTAACATTATCACACAGGTAGAAACTTGAACATGCATCATGCAAGAAGTACCACAAAGGAGCAAATGCTCCATACTCTTTGAGTATATATTTTACAGTATAATGTTTTCCTAGTCTTTTTTTTTTTGTCAACATTTTCCTAGTATTTTTAGATGAAAGAAATCAAGCAAATAATTAGCAAGTGGATGTAAAAGCAAACAAAAGATAGATGTATAAGATTGTAATTTCTATGTCAATAATACATCAGTTGTGTATGTAAACCACTGTTATACCTCCAGTGAAGTGTTTCTAGATTCTTCAGAGAGTCGGGGAAGCAAACGTGAGAAAAGTTCCTGTTGCCTACTTCCAATTAAAAGCCTCTGACCAATAATACATTTCCTTCCTTTTGTCTTCCGACAATCAGCCCATCGTCGGTATTTATCAGTTCTAAAGAATTTTCCATAATAAAATGATAAAATTTGGCCCATTTCTTTGCTCTCCATAAATCTCTTCACCTGAAGAAGATTCTTCCCGAATATATATAAACCAAGAAGGAAAGAATCAATTTCAAAGTCACTCCAAGAGTTTGTTGGTAGCCTAGGAACAGCGCTGTATCCATTAGTCACATCCCTCTGATCCAAGCATTCTCCCTTAACATTTGATTCTTCCTTATCTGAAGCACTGGAACAATGTGTGACATGCTGCTTAGGTCCTGTCCTAGAAGAATCAACATCATCATGAACTTTAAGTGAAACATCTATCATGGACTGAGAATTATGATGGCAACTCAAGTACTTGAGCAGCTCAGAAGGGCTCAACATGTCAGGGATTGCAGCTTGATACTCATCACCAACACGAGGAAGTAACTCTGATTCTCCAAAAATATCACTTGAATCAGGAGAATCAGGACCAGCAGAATGTTCTGTAGATGTTTCCTCCACATCATTCTCAGGTTGATCTATCTCATTGATGTCCATCTGCACAAATGCAATGAAAAGATAAAAGTCAAAATTATTGATAATTTCATCAAGGAAGCTGAAAATCTGTCAAAGCAGAAATAGCTATAAGAATCATCACAGGTCATTGTTTTTGATGCATAGACTTGAGCAGCTACATTTGCTGCTGAGTATTAAATTTCCTTCATCAAAGGAACTTCCTTCACAAACTAGACAATTAAAATAAGGTGTATGAACCTTTTTACATCGTAATGACAATGATTTAGGACACTACTGGCTAAAAAATAAAATATTTGTTTATCTGATAAGTTTTGCCCATTTTTAAGCTAGTGATAACAAAACAAGGGCTTTGGTACTGAACTCAAACTCATAAGAGAAAACCTAACCGCTCCACCTAATTAACATACGATAATTTGCTCAGTCATACATCTGCGTTCATCACATAAAAGCCGTCACAAGTCACAATCTCAAATTACAGATCAAATTTGAAATCTGGGAGATTCAATTTCGCCCCTCCACTCTTACCATATTCTTCCAAGTTATACCACACCATTGATTCATACCGTTTCGAAGAAGTGTTTTCACTTCATAAAACAACCATAATCACCACCAACCGAAAAAAAACCACGAAGTGTATCTGTTAGAACCAAGAAGAATAAAATTCTACCAAAAAAAGAACAGAACAGACCAGATTCAGATCCATTCCCAGCAAAAACAACAAAAATACACCATTCAAAAAACCACTCTTTTGAACAACCCAAATTGGTACAGAAATACGTTCAAAAGAATAATACTTTGAAAACACACAGAGAACAGAAAGCCCAAAAGCGCAACAAAGCAAACAATTTGGAACGTACCAAAGCGGAAGCAGATGAAACCAATGATACACCCATGATATCTCTGCTTCACTCAAAACACCCATGCGAAAATCGCATATCCGGGAAAACAACGTTGAGAAGCTTAATATCGTAAGCAAATAAATGCACGATAAAAACACGGCGAGATACAAATGCAAAAATAAAAATACATAAGAAATGAAAGAGATCGGGGCGACCAGTTAGTTCTCTTTCAAGAATCGAAGAGCTCGTAGCATCAAAACAACACCCGTAAGACTTTGATACGAACAAATGGGTACCAGATGAACGAGTCAATTGGGCTTGATTCTTGTTTTCTTGTACTCAAAACAACCCAAATCAAACAAACAGTGGCCAGAAGAAAGAAACGCAAACTTAAGAGAAGGAAGAGGGACAATCAGAGGTACCTGAGTCTGCAGAGCACTGCTGTGAAAGGTGGAGGCGATGTCTGAAAGTGTTGAGAGGAGGAGGAGGAGAGTTGCAGAAAAGAAGAAGAAGAAGCCACCGAAACCGAAGGTCTGAGCGATTTGTTGTGTAATTTTTGCGTGCTGGTTTTTTTTTGGCCTTTTATTATCGTAGCAAGACAGAGTTAGGAATAGAGAGACTGTGGGAGGAAAGACGATATTAGCCCCTATGTTGTGTGTGCTACTTGGCGACGCTATGGTCAACCAAATTGCAAACTGCCCATGCCATGGAATTCGTCCTCAGATATGGTTTATTTTTCATTTAATTTTTCTTGTTTTCTTTGAGGATGGATATTCAACGTATAAGCCAAATTATGAGGTTTAAAAAAATATGGTGGAATTTTTGATGAATTCAAGAGTAGGGGTGCTCATCCGATCCGTTGAGCACCCTTCATATTAAAAAAATAAGTTTATTTTTCGTGTTTTCAAAAAAAAAATGTATTTTTTCTACCAAAAAAAATACATTTTTTTTCTAACATGATTAAACCATCCAAAAAATACAAGTTGCAGAAATATGTATTGACGACCAACCTAGAAATTCAAAATTTATTCATGCACGTTTAATAACATTAAATTATATATTGTTTAAAAACTCATCAAAATCAGACAATGTTTTACCCTTGGCAAGCCCTAAAAGCACTATTGTATGATTTTGCAGCCCTCACGCATGACCAAAACCCTAACTTTTAGGAATTACTTAAGTGTAATTTTGCCATAAATTGTCCCACATGGGTGGCATAGTGGTAAGAGGTATGGAGGGATGTTGGGAGGTCCCAGGTTCGATCATTGCCTCCGCCTCTACACTTGGGTGAAAAACCAAGTCTCACCATTCTTCCTACCACTAGGTCGAGTCGGTCGGTGCAAGCCGGTTTACTTGATTCGTGCGCTTTGCCGACTAGTTCACGAATCCGGGGTTTACCACCAAAGGTGGATCCCTCGTTAAAAAAAATTGCCATAAATTTTCTTTGTATTTATAACACTATTTTAAGCCGTAAACCATAACAAAAATTATTAGGAACCTAATCTCACAAAAACATGAACCTAAAGAATAATCATTATGATCCAAAAGACATGAAATAAAATAATAACTTATATGAATTATAATATATGAATCATAAGATAAAATTTGATGAACCTAATATTACATAAAAGGCTCAAAACATATACAACCCCCTCTACTTGTGCAAATTAGTCATTTAGACACCTCACCTTTGGTTTGGACCTATTAAACACTTAAACTTAAAATTTTGGACCTATTATACCTCTGGTCGCTGACAACCTCGTTGAGTGTAACACACGCGCACTGACATATTCCAACTATTTGTCCAGATATGTGCCACATAAGCCTATTTTACCACATAAGTCAAAATTTTAAAGGTTCTATTTTGCCACATACGCCAAAATTTAATTTAAAGGTTAATTGAATTAAATTATTAAAAGAAAAAAAAGAAAAGACCCACCTTCACTTCGATCTCTCTCCCCGACTTCACTCGTCCGAGTTCCGGCACCCTCTCGTCGCTTCCGACGCCCCCAACCAGTCCGGTCTTGCACGCTAGTCTCAAACACGACCCACCTCCGCTTCCCCCTAGCGCCCCTCCACCTGCGCTCGGACTAGCTACCACCACCCAAAAAATCCTAACTTGCTAGATCTGGCGGTTCCACCACCCACGATGTCGATGGCGTTCAGTTTGTTCAGATCTGGTATCACTATTTGTGATTTGGGTCGGATCTGGTACCACAAAACCGATTTGGGTCGGATTTGGAATCTCATCGCTGAGATTATTGACCATTTTGATTTTGAAATTTGAGGGTTTTTTTTCTTTCTTTGCTTTATGATTTTAACTTGATAGACCATTCGGTGTCCAAAACTACAAAAGCCAGGTAATTTAGCACCTAACATAGGAATCACCTGAATTCTTATTGTTATTGCTAGTTTTCTACTATCAAGATTGGTGAGAAGCTTTTGTTTATTTTCCCCTGTGTTTTCTTCAATTTTCCTAATTATATACCATGAGCTTTAAGATTTTTTTTTTGGTCGGAAGGTGGGAGTGTAACTCCCCACTACAAATATATATATTACGTACCAGTAATATCAGCTACAAAACGGGGTGACTAACCCCGAGAAGATCCTGAAATAAAAATGACATACAACCATGTGGAATGGTAGAAAGTACCATTAGCTTTAAGATGATCTCTTGCTGCATGTGTCAATATGGGAATTAAGCTTGTACGCACATATGGCAGACTCTTAAATTTTCCTTCGTCATGCATTTAGGTTAGTGAATAGAACTTCAGAATGTAGGAGGCGTTATTAGTGATGATCTTGGTGTTAATGAATTCTTTTCAGAGGGTAAAATCTAGCCTTCATGTTGCTGATCTTTAAACTTTATGTACAAAATTTGCGATTTGATCTGAATTATGAAAATAAAGACATGTCATTAAATATTTTTGATGTTGTTTAGATCTGTCGACTTTAGTTCATGGTTCTCTTGTGAACATCATTTGCAGGGATCGGCCTCGTTCTTCTTCCAGTCGACGATGGCGACGGAGGTGGCCGGTGAGGAGTCGACGACGAATTTGAGGGAGAGGAGGGAGCTAGAGACCGTCGGAGGAGACGAATTTACTCCAGGATTGTATTTTGTTTTTCTTGTTTTTGATATTAATGTCATGTCAGCTCTATATTTAATGGGATTGAAAGAGTCACTCGCCCATTAGCGTTTGATTTACACGCACATCGCCACATTAGCGACCAGGTGTTTAATAGGCTCAAATTATTAAGTTTAAGTGCTCAATAGGTCCAAACCAAAGGTGGGGTGTCTATATGACTAATTTGCACAAGTACATGGGGTTTGATCGCCTCTCACGGTGTGCGAGGGTCTAGAGATACAATTTATAACCCGACCCCGTTGTAGCACGTGGTGGGTGTCGAACACTCGGGAAGTCTACTCGATTGATGTGCCTAGACACTAGGAAGCTGGAAAAGAGAGCTTAAAACAAAGGAAAACAAAGAGAACAGTCGGGACCGACACAGAGGTCACGTCGGGCCCGATGTTGGCGACGAGAGGAAGTCGAGACCGACGTAGGGTAAGTCGGGCCCGAGGTAGCTGGGTTTGTCGAACTTCAAGGATTAGAAGTAGATCTTGGGCTTTTGGGTTCCTTCTCTAGTAGATTAAGGCTTATCCACCCCAATTCAAGCAATGAGTGATGATCGGACTAGGATCGAGTGCTTTCGCCCTCGTTCCAACCACTTCTACACATCGATCATTGGGGAAATCCCCTTCGAAGCAAGGTCTTGAGATTGACACATGTTCACTTTCGCTACTTTGCCAATATCAAGCCTTGATTCCCGACTTTCGCAAGGAATTGTAGCTCTATGTAGAGTGGGTTCCTTAGATCAAACACTCAAGGCTATGGAATTGGGGTTTCTAGCCCAAACCTAGCTAGGGTTTTCCCCCATAACCCAAGATCAAGGAGATCTACTCCATAAGGCAAACAAAGAAAGCAAACAAATCAAAAGGGAAAGCAATCATCATAATCAATCTCAAAACAAAGCAAAGTTTCATTCAAATCAAAAGTAATCCACAAATTCCAATCAAGGGTTTTCAAATCCACAAGAACAAAGCAAATCAAAGCAAATCTACCAACAAACCTATCAAATCTCCCTCTCCTTGGCCGATTCTCTCTCTCTTCCTTCTCCTCTCCTTCCTCCTTGCTCTCCAAGAATCCTCTTGGCTCCCTTGGAACCCCCCCCCCCCCCCTCTTGTGTGTATGTGGGGGAGCCCCTTTCTTTGTGTGTATGAGAGAACCCCCTTTTTTGTGAGAGAGTGGGGGGAGGAACCCTTTCTTAGAAGACAAGAGGGCCTTTTATGGATTAGATGAGGGGCAAAAGTGGAAGTCCACAAATTCGTGCCTTGGAGCCCAAGTAGTTCGGTGACCGACTTGGATCGACACGGAGGACCTCGGGCCCGAGTTACTGTGCATGTCGGTCCGAGGTTGAAACTTCAAGTCGGGCCCGAGGTTGGTTGCAACTCGGTCCGAACCTCGTTCCACCTTCTTCTTGTTGGCTTTCCTCTTGTTCTTCTTCATGGCTTGCTCCTCTCTTTCCTCCTTTGCTCGGGCCTCGCTCCATGTCTCGATCCTCCTTCAAATCGATCCTTGATTCATGCCATATTACCTACAAAACACATAAAATGTGCGTAGTCTCCGAATCTCATAGAAATACGGGAACTAGGCTAAAAAGGAACAAAAGGCACAAGAAAAGGGGAAAAAGAAACATATTTACAAAGGAAATCACATATGAAAACACCACCAAATAGAGAGACATCAGGGTTGTATATGTTTTGGGCCTTACATAAAATAAATCAAAAGAACAATTTATTATTGTTAGTGCACAAAAATTCGTCTTGAATGCAATGGTTGAATACTCTCTTTCTTCACCTTCCACTCCAATTAACTCTTCAACCTAGAACCTGGAAAACAATGGACACATGGGGTGGGGACCCCCTGATCCACCTCCGATGCCTAAGTTAGAAGAGCAATTGTCGATTGAACATCGAGGTAAAGGACAAGACTTGCGTGCGAGCTCAGTGAATATGAGGTGCTCATCATACATGGCGATGACATGTACTTATAATGGAGGAGAGGGAGAGAGAAGGTCGAAAACTCTATCTCTAAGAGCGGGCTGATAATGCTCCAGCCCAACAAGCGATTTCTTACTCCCCAATCCAAGTGGAAATTCTATCTTTCGACTAAGATAGAATCCTCCATCATAACGAATAACCGCCATATTTTAATTTATAATAACATACTTAAAGATAGAAAATCATAATAAATAAAAGTACCTTTATGGCAGATAATAGAGAAAATAATTATGTCAATTAATTTTACTCGCTCACAAATGCCCCACTTAGGTGTTAGTTACATTAGAACTCATCTAAGACGTAAGTATTGTAGGTCCTATACAAGGTGGCCATGCAGATTAGTCGATGAGGTCTCCTTACGCGCGTGCGTGCGTATTCGTATATCCATGAGCGAATATCATGGCATCTTTTGCTCTTCTACATATGCGCATATGTAAAAGTCCATTAATGCGATGAATTAACGTTGCATTTTTTTTATGCAAGACTCAAACTAATGCGAAAACTGACTTTTATTAAAAAAATAAACGTGAATGACATCATGATCTTAAGGACATAACTAATGAATGGAAAAAAAACCTAAGGGCCTCATCAAAACCACGTGGAAAAAAGAGTGCCCTATTTACATGCATTATCATGAGATCCTTGCGCTTGGGAATACGGGTAACCGCAATCGCGGTCGCGGTTCTTCCTCTAAGAAGGAAGATCGCTCTCAGCTTTAGATCCGTGGTCGCGGCTCAGCAATCTACGATCGCGGTCTCCATCTCCGCGGTCGTGGTTTCGTCTCAAAGAAGGAGCAGTGCTCTCTAGACCAGATCCGTAATCGCGGCACTTGGGCCCGCGATTGCGGTTACGCTCCTGGTCCTTACTTCTCGGCTTGTTTTTAACTCTCTACATAAACTTTGTCTTAGGGCGATTTCCCTTGGAACACATATGCGCTTCCAGCTGGTTAGCCTGATTTCAGACTGTAGCGTCTTCATTCTTGTATGTCACCAAGATTGTTTGGACGACCTCAATTTGCTTCTTTCTTGACTCTTCCTTGTAATTTGATTTGTTTTCTCAATGTACTTGTGCAAGTACCCTTCTTGAACCAAACCTTCAAGGCATTCTTTAAAGGACTCACAATCTTCAATCTTGTGCACCCGTGTACCATGTGGTACATGCAATACTTCCGGCTCTAGGGATCATCTTCAGGACATTCATCTCGCGCGGGATATTGGAAGTAATTCTCATGCTTGATGCGTGGTAGAATCCCGTAGATTGGGGATTTGGGATGTTGAAGCTGGTATAGACCGCTTTGTCTTGGTCTCCCGTTTTTTGCCTAATGCTTTGTTAATACCATAGCCGCCATTCACTTGATAGTCTTTAATTAGACTAACCCGTCCACCCTCTCTTTCTTTTTCCTTGCATGTTCGGACATCAGGATGCAGATGCGTGTTTCTCAAGGATCGAGGATTCAAAGATAGACGCGGTAAGGGACATACCAAGGATGGATCAAATCCCTAAGTTGAAGTATTAAAGAGGAAGTACGTGTTCAAGGGAGTAGTTTTAAGACTTGAAGATCAAGGCAAGACAAGGTTGAAGGAAGAAATAATTTTCTTCAAGAGCAAAGCATCCGAAAGGTGGTGCACCAGCTCTCCCATTGTAAATCAAGGGACTCATCATCATATGGGTTCTCCTTGGAACCCGCATGTATTTTCAAGAAGCCCTTATTAATAACCCTTTCATAATTTGGGTCATATTTTTCATTGCTACACCTTATGTAAACAAAATGCTATTGTAATGAACAATTATTCCTTTATGGAATAAAACTTCCACTTTTAAATCATTTTCCCTTAATTATGTGTTTTAAAGCCTTGGGTTGTTCTGGGTAGGTAATCCAGGTCATTGACGGTAATATCACTTAGGATAAAAACAAGAGTGTTTCATCATGGATGTATCATTCTCCCTTTATTGCTGTTGATTCGTCCCCGAATCATGGTCGGACAAGACAATCTCATCATCAATGAAGGGTGGAAGATCGACGACATTGAAAGTTTCATGTACGATAGTCACTAGGAAGATCAAGATAAACATTGTTGTTGATCCTTTGGATAACCTCAAAAGGACCATCATCTCTAGGATCAAGCTTGGATTGACATGAAGTGGGAAAGCACTCTTTTCTAAAGTGAACCCAAACAAGATCACTGGGTTGAAATACAAACTCTCGACAACATTTTTTGTGTTGTCTTGCATATTGATCATAATCGTGTCCTCTGATGAAGCTTCCAAATAAAAGCAGCACGAACCTTGTCTTCAAAGGACTCTTTCTTCTTGAGTAGATGTGGGGCAAGAACTTATAGAGCATGAGGATTAAGCCCATAAACAACGTTAAAAGGACTCCTTTTTGTAGCACAATGAATAGAGTTGTTATAAGCAAGTTCTACAAAAGGCAAACACTCTTTCCGACGTTTGAGGTTAGTATTCAAAATGGCACACAACAATGTGCCCAATCTACGATTTACAACCTCATTTTGACCATCAATTTGGGGATGAAAACTAGTATAGAAAAGCAACTTAGTCCTCAATTTAGCCCACAAGGTCTTCCAAAAGTAACTAAGGAATTTAGAATCCCTATTAAACATAATAGTACGTGAAATACCATGCAATCTCACAACAAGCTAAAAAATAGATTGACAACATAAGAAGCATCATCAGTTTTATAGCATTCAATGAAGTGAGCCATCTTACTTAAGCGGTCAACAACCACAAAAATTGAATCCCTCCTTTTCATAGTCCTAGACAACCCAATTACAAAATCCATGTTAATATCTCTCCAAGGAAGACTAGGAATGGGCAAGGGAGCATAAAGTCTGTGAGGGTTCAATTTAGATTTAGCTTTCCAACAAGGAAAAAGAGAACCATAAAATATGCACACATCTCTTTTCATCTTATGCCTATAAAAATGTTCCCATAATAATCCATGCTGAATTTTACCACATGTCAATTTTTTGTAATTTACAAGTCATTATTTTTTCCACATCATATGACACATGTCCATTTTTTCCAGCTCACTTATGTATAATTTACATGTTGTTGAACCCGAAATAAAGAAGCACTAGATTCAAGGTTTTGAATTAATAACTATAACACCCCTATTTTAAACCATGGATGTTAACGCCAATGACCTTGGATTTTCCCATCCAAAGCCACCTACGGCTATAGATAACACAACACATTCATAATAGAGTGGAAATTGAAACTTAAATTACTTCAAAAGTAGTCATTGTTGAGACATACTTAAATAGAGTCATTACATCCTCATTGTTCAAAAGAGAAACACCAACTAAATAGATAGCAGCAGAAATAAAAACGATAATTCAAAAGATTAACCTTCAAAACATCTTGGAGTCTTTAATTCCTTCAAATCTTCGAGTCTTTGTCTACAACCTCTGTGCAATACTCCCCTAATATCTAATATTTCCGTGAAAGGCAGGAAATACCATGCTAAAGTGTAAAGGAAAAGAAAAGTAAATGGTTAGTCTAAGGAGAATAAACAAGTGAGGAACAGATGGTTCTCATAGTAATAAATCAGTAGATAATTCAACCACTAACAATTTCATTGGAAGAAAAAATGAGGTATTTTGAGAGTGATATCATTTGAGTGGCATTCAACGAAAACAAAAGTATCTCACTTGAAGAGGAAAAGTTTACATGATTCTTGAAGGGAAATGATGCAACGGAAATGTGGTTCCTTTAGATATATGAATATTGTTGGGAACATTATTATTTCATATCAATTTTTAAAAGCCTCCATCGACTAATCGGATCCCAAACAACCTCATTAAATTCGAAGCTCCATATGGGGAGGTGGTCGCGAGGGCGACTAAGTACCAAACCCACCAAAACAATCCCGAATAAGCATTCATATTGGAAAGACGATCTTTCAACGCTGATAGGCCAAATCCTACCCGCAAGCGAACGAGATCGGTTGTAATACCAAGGTGTCGAACTCTGGGACTATGTAGTATCAATTGTAGTCAAATCAGTAGACTAAGTCGTAAAAATTAAGAAAATATTGAGGTGTTATTATGACTATCAAACTAACTACAAGCAAGCAAACAAGTAAATATGAGAAAATCAATGGGAGAAAAGCTTCTAAGATCAAGGATCCCCACAACAATGCCTTGGTAGGCTATAAAGGATGATTGTACAATCTTAATTCTGACTTTGTTTGAAGGCAATTGTCAAATGTATCCACTAAATTCTTTCGAATGTTAACAGGCGTATCTAGACTCAATTAAACATCCACTTTCGTGACTTGCGAATTAAAATCTAGACCTTTAAGCACTTAGAATTTAAGATTAAATTGAATCAACATCCGCTTTCGCGACTTGCTAACTCAACCCAACCTTAAGGTTTCTATGACAATTGTTATTCCACAAGAGAATTCAAAATACTTTCATAATAAAGAAAACTTAGGTTCAAATCCTAGGGTTCCAATAGGAAAAAGTACCTTTCAGTCTCAATTCCCTGTCTGACTACTTATCAAAGTTTTCACCTTTCAGTCTCAAACTTTGATAAGTTCCCAATCAAATAAATTACTAGGGCATAAAGCATGTATGATTGAATCAAACAAAGCTTCAAACAATAGATTGTACAATTTTATGGATTAGTCTACCTAGACATCATTGGGTTCACCCTAATCTTAGAATTTAGGGTTTATCTAGACATGGAAAGAATAGAAATCAATTCAACAATGAGAATAAACATACCAGTTTGAAGAAACAAGCAAACTTGATTAGTATCCAGCAAATCCAAACTCAAAATCAAACAAGTGCCTTCAATCTCCAACTAGGGTTCTAAGAGAGAGAGTGTCTAGAGAAAATTCCAATCTAAACTTGTTCTCCAATCCAAAGATCTCTTAAGATAGATAACTAGGCTAAAAGTATTTTTGGAAACAAATAAAACAAGAGAATCTCGTCCAAATTCAACACGGGAGACTACCCTACCAACTACCCGGTCGGGTAACTCTTAGATGACTTGTACTTTGACTTGGTTTCTTTCTTGGCAAAACTTCCAACTTATTGGGCCTTGAACCTCTTGTCTTGACTCCTCTTCTAGATCCTTGAATTCTCAACCTTCCTTGAATAGCTTAGTTTCCTTCTCCTATTAGACCTGAAATTCCAAGAAATACAAAGCGTAGATACCGAACTACAAGTCTCACAAAAACAACTAAAAACAACCTAGAAACACAAGATTTAAGCTAAAAACATAAGTAAACATGATCTAAAATGCACCCTAAACATGTTCTAAATGCAAGTTATCAAACGCTAGGAGCAAGAATACTCTTCCAAGTTGTACTAATCCATCCTAGTTCATCAATTAATGTGCATTGGACACTTATCTTTCTCAAGTCATAAAACATTTCACTTTAGTTAATGACTTTTAATGTGGTAACTCCAAAGGTCCTAACAATTAGCTAGAGTGTTATCACCCCTTAGAGCAGTAGAGTAGGCAGAGGTCATGATGCAGTATCAGGAGCCGATGGCAAAAACATACATCCCAATACAAGTTAAAAGGAGATGTAGAGGGTCAAAACCCGCATCCTTGGTTATATCCTATTCCACAAAAAACCTCGAAAAGAGATTGAAACAATCAAGGACACAATCATCGGACTTAATTTCAATAATAGCATAGTACGAATAATAATAACATGTCATTATACTAAGCAATAAATAAACCTAAGTTCGTTTATTAGAAAATAAGTTGTTCCCAACACAAATACAAATAATTAATGAAAGTAGACATTCACGTTAAATATGGTACAAGGGAGAATCGTCCACTTGCATTAAGATTTTGTTTGAATTCCTACTTAGAAATGAAGTCGCAAATGGAAAGCTTCTCGAGAATTTGACCGAAACTTCACTTAAGTGTGAGTGGATCGGAATGCTTCCAAGTGCGGAGAGGGGTTGAAGAAAGGGGGTTCCTCAATGGCGGCAAGATGGAAGCAACGACGACAAGGTGGTGGCAGCGGCGGTAAGGTGGCAGAAAGGAGGATGATGCGACTCTGCCCTAGCTCGGACCCAGCTCCGAAGGACCCGAGACGGCCTAGACCTTGGAGACCCCCTTGGCTTAGGACTTAGTCTCATTTATGTTATTATTTATATTATTATTTCTATTTCAGTCATTTACATTTCGTCTTTACTATTTTAGCGTGTGCTCTCTTATGCTTAAGACCCCGACCCATTATGGTAGAATAAGGCCCATTAGGGTTTGTTGCACCTTTTCATTTTAGTAGTTACTATTATTAGTATTATGATCTTAGATGTTGGGCCTAGCATGTTGCTAACCCTAATCCAACCTATTTAGAACTAGGGTTTCATGTGGCCTCCTCTATATAAAGGAGCCACGCCCCCTTGTATTATTTACGTCAAAAATGAATTAGCCAATGTTATAGTAGAGTGAGATTCCTCCTAGCCCTTGGCCCGACGTCACCCCTTTCTAACCCTTTTCCCTCGCCCTTGATTCTTCCTCACCCCACCCTCATTCCGACGAGCATTAGAGGCTCGCGAGTCCACTTTGTGGTCTCGTATTTATCCCGGTTACTATCTGTCGGAGAAGATCTGGACGTTTCGAGCCTAGATCCACCCCTTGTGACTCTAGGGTCGCATCAATTGGTATCAGAGTGTCAGGCGGTTCGAACGGATTTCTTTTCCGACACCACCATCTAGTCCACGGCAGTCATCAGCTCGCCTCTGCCGGTCGACCTTGACCTCCATTCACCTCTTGTTTGTCCTCCTTTAAAAAAAATCATGTCCCATTAAAACATTGATGTTGTGCGATTCGTCATCTGTGCTCAATTGGTATTTTGGTACGTGCTTTGCTTGACTTTCCCGTAGAGGCATCGTGATCTGATTTAACCTCTTGCTTTTTATTTCAATTTCAATATCCTTGCATAAAATAAATACAATTTGGAAACTCTCTGCATGTACATCTTTGCTAATATAATTGCAGAGATACATTTCCTTGTCGGTTGTGATTAACATATCACGTTAGGATCTCCTTGTTTTATTTCCGAAATTCGGTTAGTTAGCCGATCTTTCAATAAAAAAACAAATTAAAAAAAAAGAGAGAGAGAGCCGATCAGTATATTAAAAAAACAATTCGGCATTTAAAAAAAAGAGTTTGATATATTTTCGGCCTAGGAATTGTTGTTAGTTGGTCGGAACTTTTTTCTAATTTTATACAGGATCGAGCCATGTCTTGGACTTACTCGGTAGTATGGGACGATTCGGATTCTTGGGATCGGCCTCATCGACGAGTCAACACTCGTCCCTATAGGCTGCTTCCAAGGGATGATCCAGATTGGATCCCACCATATCGACTCCCAGAGAATCGGGCCCGCTATTACGGCGAAACTCCAAGACCCCGACGTCACACATACGTTGAACGGGATTAGAGTCCGCCACCTCGGCGCCCGCGTCCCCGATACGACGAGCGGGATTGGAGTCCGCCACAATGGCGGCCTCGTACCCGAGACCGCACCCCGGAGGCCCCAAGGTCTCCCTCCGTCCGCACTCGAGTCCACCACATGGACTCCCGCGCCACACCACTGACGCTCTCCGAGCACCAATGGGGCACGCACTACGCCATACTCGCGGAGGAAAGGATCGCGGAGCTCGAGCGCCTTCTCGCCGAGGCCAACTGAAAGTCCCAACCGTGTCCAGCACCCAACGTGTCGACGCACGAGTCTAGCCCATCGTTGATTGATTCGCTCTTCGGTTCCGAGGACTTGCTCACCGAGGCCCTTGACAGCCCCGAGCCGGTGTCGAACGCGCCAGTCCTTACCAACGATCCGATCCTTCCAACGCCGACACCGAAGGACCCGCCCCAGCTCGTCGAGCTTTTTCCTACATCTGCGCCCTCCTTAGAGTCCGACGCTGAAACCGAGCCCAAGCTCGAGCTTGCCCTTGTGTCGACACCATGCTTATTCAAGACTACACATGTCGATGGCAAGGCTTTGCTGAGATCGTCGCCTTCTTCCCTTGTCTGACCCACGTCGAAGCGAGGACGCTTCGAAGCTAAGCAGGGGAGAATGATGCGACTCTGCCCTAGCTCGGACCCAGCTTCGACGGACCCAGCTCCGACGGACCCAGCTCCGACGGACCCGAGAAGGCCTAGACTGTAATAACTGTGGTTTTTGAGGATATTTTTGAATTTTCTCGGATATCCTTTTAACCTCTTTGTCCGTTTTAACGCTTAATCCGATATTTTGTTGGAGATTAAATCCTAGAAAATTCTTGGTGATATCCTAAAATCACAAAGAAATGATTTTATGGATCGGTGTGAATTCTAGGATTTTTCAATGGAAAAAGAATATTTATTGGATAAGCCGTCTTTTTAATTATGTACCGGAAGGAATTTAAAATACGAAACGGAAGCCTTAAAAATTGAAGTTAGTAAGATAAAATCATGGAAAGTTGGTTTTATTGGTCTACATAATTTAAGGGTTGTTTTCCGTTTAGTGAGTTTTTCCACCCGAGGTACATAATTTTACCGCTTTAACGGGAGTCCCGTTCCGAGACGGGTTTAGTTTTTAAACCGAACTTTCTTGCCTTAATATGGAAGGAATATGAGAGAAAGAATTTGGGGGAAAGGGGCTCGAAGATTGTAAGGGCAAAAAAACAGAGGAGGGTCGAGAGAGCTTCAGGAGCAACGGTCTCGGGAGAACTGTTCACCGCCGGCGATCTCCCCTGCCACTTCCTCATCTCCTACCTCATCTTCTTCTTCGTCCTTGGGTTTGGGCTGCTGCAGAAGAGGGACTCGAACCAGCGAGAGATAAGGCGGAACGACGACGAACCAGGGAGAAAGAATTCACACCGCCGGCTAGCTTCTTGCCTCGTCGTACGTCGTCACCGGCGACCTCTAGCTTGTCCGACCACCACCCACCACGAGAGCCACCACCGGGCAACGCTCAGCCACCCTTGGGCTCGGGGATCGAGCAACTATCGAGCCAAACGAGCCATGGGCTCGAGTGAAGGTATATACGATAGAAATTAATTAGCGGGTTGGTTACGGAGCCACCGTAAGGACCTTTTAGTTTCTCTTTGCTAATTAAATTTATGGTTTTTATAATCTTGACGTTGATACGGTCGCACAAGTTCAAACCGCTCGAGAAACGGACGTCAGGATCTTTAGTTATAGCGAATACAAGTTTTGAAATCGATTGGCAGGTAAAGGACTTCGGATAATTACTCGGGATTCGTTATTAATCCGTTTGATCCGAGATTTGGTCACCTTTAAGAACTGTTGCTAATGAACAATTTTTATTTAGAAAATTGTTTCAAAAGTGAAGCGGATAATTAGTTATAATTCCGCCAAGATGGCTCCTTAAAGCATGATAATTAAGGATTTATTATATATCGATATTCGGAAATTAAATCGTTTATCGATTAGGAAGTTCTAGGAGTTGAGGATACAACTAAGAAGTGTTTTTGTGAGATTGTTGCTGAGAAATCGTTTTGTTATATTTGTCAGAAGGATGATAAAGATTATGGTTGGAATTGCTAAGAACGTTGAGCACGCCTTCTAAGGCAAGTGGACGGTTCTCTCTTGCATTATGGTTATTAAATGAGGAATTGAATCCCATTTAATATTTGTGTTGGGAACAACTTGTGTGCCTATTAAAATATGATAGGTTGTTATATTTGTTAGAAATAATGACCATGTTGTTTATTCAGTTTTGCGGTAGAACTGGATTTAGGTCCGTTATGGGTTACCTTGTATGCTGTCTCACGCTGAGACATTGTTGTTGATTAAGGTAGTTTCAGGGAGGGGAACGTGGTTCCATATCCTCTCTTTAAAAGAATATTACATTAGGAGGGGCCTAATCCTAATGGTGGGTCATGACTCTTCCCCTGCTCTTCGTGTGAGAGGGGTGATACGCACTCTAGCTAAGTGCAATTGGTGTTGCAGTGTAGACGACATGGTAATAGGCCTCTCTGATCTCTACCTCACCATATGCAAATGAAAGATCAAGCATAGCTTAAGTCCTGTGATCTTGGTACAGGGTAGATGACCATGGAGGAAATACTCCGATGATATCTACAATACCAAAATATTTCGGCAGTAGTTCGAGCCGATTATGAATCACCAACCTGTTTGTGAAAAGTTTTGAAAGTAAAATAAGATAAGTGCGTTAGGCACATTAATATACCTGAATGGTTCGTCCAGTCGGAAAGCCATTCTTGCTCCCGGTTATGAATGATTCTTAATCAAACTTTGGTTAAGTCAATCTGATTAGTCGATGGAGGCTTTTCAAAATGTGATGTGATTATTATGAGTTCTCAACAATTGTTTATGCTTCTTAAAGAAACCACAAGCGGTGGTGTTCTCTCTCTCGATTATGCGAGTCTCCTTCTTATTCTCTATAAGACTGCTAACTGTTGGATCATAATCTGAGTCTATTCGGATTTTGATGCCAATATGTTTAGTTACAACCATAAGAACCAAGTTAGATTCTCCGCTTGCTTAGTCTTTCATTAGACTAACCCGTCCATCTTCTTTTCTTTTATATGGTCGGCTGGTATCCACCGTTGGTTTACGATACATCAGGTTCTTCTTGGAAGTTGATTCAAGAGGTGGATTCCGAGGTTTGAAGCTCCAGAAGTTGAAGAAAGGTTTTCAATGGCTATACTTGAGTAAAGATCATGGTTGAACTACTTCAAAGTGAAGCTGAGTTTCAGAAATAAGAACTTAAGGAAGACTGGATGAAATTTTTGTTTAAATAGAAGGTTGTTCTATTTATTTACTAATTCTTTTTAAGTTAGGGCTTGTATAAGACCTTTTATTCTCTTTTCCGCTGTAAAGTTCTACTTAATTTTGTTAGATTTTAAATGGTTTCATTTACCTTGTTTTTAGTTTGTTCAGTCAGTTTAAAGCCTTGGGTAGCTTCGGTTTAGTCTTAATCGGGGTTACTGGCGGTAATACCTCCATGGTAGGAAGGGGGTGTTACATAGACCTTGGAGACCCCATTGGCTTAGGACTTAGTCTCATTTATGTTATTATTTATATTATTATTTCTATTTCAGTCATTTACATTCCGTCTTTACTATTTTAGGCGTGTGGTCTCTTATGCTTAAGAGGTCGGCCCATTATGGTAGAATAAGGCCCATTAGGGTTTGTTGCACCTTTCCATTTTTAGTAGTTACTATTATTAGTATTATGAGCTTGGATGTTGGGCCTAGCATGTTGCTAACCCTAATCCAACCCATTTAGAACTAGGGTTTCATGTGGCCTCCTCTATATAAAGGAGCCACGCCCCCTTGTATTATTTACGTCAAAATGAATTAGCAAATGTTATAGTAGAGTGAGATTAAAGGGCCTAGCATGTTGACTTAATCAACGTTTGATTAAGAATCATTCATAACCGGGAGTAAGAATGGTTATCGAATAGATCAACCATTCGGGTATATTAATGTGCCTAACACACTTATCTTATTTACTTTCAAACTTTTCACAAACAAGTTGGCATCTTTTAATCGGCTCGAACTACTGCCGATGGAATACAATACTACCGAGGTCAGAGGGTTTGTTTCATCCTTGAACAACGGATAGCACAATCCCAATGATGGAGAGATTAGAGGGCATGTTTCATCCATAATCTTCTACCAACACTTATTAATAAATGCACTTAGCTAGAGTGCATAGTCTCCCCTCAAGCGTAGAGCGGGCCATGGTCATGACCTTAGTGTTAGGGGATCAATATTGATACTGCCTAATATGAGTTTTAAAGAGATGCTTCCGAGACAAAGCTCACATCCCTGGACTAGATTAATCTATATCCATGTCTCAGCATGAGACAACTAAACAAACAAGGTCACACACACAACGGACCTAAATCCAGTTCTAGCGCGAAACTGAATGAATAACAATATGGTCATTATTTCTAACAAAACAACAACCTATCATATTTTATTAATCATAGAAGTTGTTCCCAACGCAAATATTAAATGGGATTCAATTCCTCATTTAATAACAATAATGCAAGAGAGAACCGTCCACTTGCCTTAGAAGGCGTGCTCAACGTCCTTAGCAATTCAACAGTAATCTTTATCACCCTTTTGTCAAATATAACAAAAGATTTCTCAACAACGAGCTCATGGATACACTTCTTAGTTGTATACTCAACTCCTACAACTTCCTAATCGATAAACGATTTGATTTCCGAATATCGATTCATAAATAAATCCTTAGCTATCACGCTTTAAGGAGCCATCTTGGTGAAATTATAACTAATTATCCGCTTCACTTTTGAAACAAATTTCTAAAGCAAAAGTGTTCCTCAATAACAGTTCTTAAAGGTGACCAAATCTCGGATCAAACGGATTAAGAACGAATCCCGAGTAATTATCCGAAGTCCTTTACCTGCGAATCGATATCAAAACTTGTATTTGCTATAACTGAAGATCCTGAGGTCCGTTTCCCGAGCGGTTTGAACCTGTGGGACCATATCAACGTCAAGATTATAAAAACCATAAATTTAATTAGCAAAGCGGAACCGAAAGGTCCTTACGGTGGCTCCGTAATCAACCCGCTAATTAATTTCGATTGTAAATACCTTCACTCGAGCCCATGGCTCGTTTAGCTCGATAGTGGCTCGATCCCCGAGCTCGAGGGTGTATGGGTGATGCCCGGTGGCGGCCCTTGCGGTGGGTGGTGGTCGGAGGAGCTAGCGATCTCCGGCGACGTCGCGCGGCGAGGCTAGAAGGTGACCGGCGGTGTTGAATTCTTTTCTCCCGAGCCAGTCCCTCCGCCTGATTCTCCTACTGGTTCTGGTTCCTCTTTTGCAGCAGCAACGCTCAACACTCAGGGAGATGAAGAAGAAGATGAGGCGAAAGAGGTGGACGGGGCAAAGAAGATCGCCGGCGGTGTAGAGAATTCTTTCTCCCGAGACCGTCGTTCTCGATCTCGCTCCATCCTCCTCCTCTGTCTTTATCCGAAAGTTCAAGCCCCCTACTTAACTCTATCTCCCTGGTTCCTTCTTTACTAAGGCATGGAAAATATGATTTTAAAACTCAAAACCCGTCTCAGAACGGGACTCGCGTTAAGGCGGTAAAATTATGTACCTCGGGTGGAAAAACTTACTAAATACAAAACGTCCCTTAAATTATGTAGACCAATAAAACCAATTTTTCATGATTTTATCTTGCTACCTTCAATTTTTAAGGCTTCCGTTTCATATTTTAAAACCTTTATAGTACATAATTAAAAAGACGGCTTATCCAATAAATATTTCTTTTCCACTGAAAAATCCTAGAATTCACACCGATCCATAAAATCATTTCTTTGTGATTTTAGGATATCACCAACAATTTTCTAGGATTTAAATTTCGACAAAAATATTGGATTAAGGGTTAAAACGGACAAAGAGGTTAAAAGGATATCCGAGAAAAAATCAAAAATATCCTTAAAAACCACAGTTATTACATTAGTACCCCCTTAAAAATGGTTTCGTCTTCGAAACCAAGGAGAACCCGGATCATAAGGAAAGATAGCACAAACACATACACACAACCACTACAAACCTATACAGAAGTTCGTAGTACTCCCTTAAAAAAACATGTTGTTACTTCTGCACCAGGCACAAAACAACCATTGCTTAGTTACCAAACTTCTTCTTTACAATGTTCATTAACTTTAGAAAATGGCTCAGCATTTCCTGCCTGGTTCTTGAAATCTTTTCTTTACCTCCATATTTGGACCAAGGTAACCTAATCAAAGGTATTTTTCTTATTCACGATTCAACCTGGCCCTTCTTTATAGGGGTCATTTCATTGAATTTCCATCTTATTATTGTTGAGTACAAGAGATATATTGAACGCATACTATCTTAGAAGAAACACAAGGATGACATTGTAGATAGAATGCACTGAAGGTGGCAATGCCAACCGATAAACAAGCTTACAAGTTCTTTCCAGTATCTCAAAAGATCCAACATAGCAAGCATTTACGTTGTCTCGCATTCCCCAGCGGAATACACCTTTCAAGGCGAATACTAGCACAAAAACGGCGTTCATTACAATGAACTTGACATGCTCTTGCTTTAAAACAACACACGACTGTTGTCGCCTTTGAGCAGTTAGCACCCTTGATCGTGTTAGTGCGATATCAGTTGTTGCTCTCTTGGCCAAGTCTGGCCCATGAAGAACCTTGTCAGTATTGTCATTCCAACAAATTGACAACCAACACTCCCGGCCTTACAAAGCCTTAAAAGAGTCATTTTTTATCGTGTAATCAAAATTCTTGTTTGTGAATTCACTCAATTTAAGCTAACATCCCAACTTGTGTGGAATCCAGAATACATGTCCTCGGGAGTTTGAATTTGTTTTCTTGCATTGTTCATCAGTTTGATGAGGGAGGCTAGCGCTAAAATTCAATTCACTCCACAAAGCTTGATGTCACTCCCTTCAAAACTTTGGCATGAACCATTCATCTCAATCAGAGATAATAGTCGTTGGAGTTTTATGAAGATGAAAACTTCATGCATGAACACCTCAGCTAACTTCTGTACTCTTTAAGTCATCTTAATTGCATTAAAATGAACACTCTAGGTGAGTTTATAAACAACCTCCATATGTATCCTTCTTTCATTAAGTATTGAACGACTAATGACAAGAATCCATTGTAACATCTTCCCACTTCCATTCTGAAACAGGAAGAGACTATAACATTTCATCTGGTCTTTTATGCTCAATCAGGGCTTTCAGACAAACTAAACATATCAAAACTAACTCGGTGACATTCCGCTTCATGTCAGTCCATCAAAAGTTTTATCTTAAACCCTTATACATTTACTTGTTCCAAGATGAACTAACTAAGCAAATAACTATGCCTCCTTTGAAATAAGCTTTCAAAGCTCATCAACAACAGATACACATGAACAGTTTTGAAACCAAGCAATCCATAATCTTGAATAAAAAATCCCGGTGTCTTACCTTCTTGATCTTCTCCATTGATCTTAAGTAATATTACTTTCCCATACTACTTTTCCTTGATCTGGTCAACAAATTTTGAATAAAATCCTAGGGTATTCACACAACCTTGTTGTCATCCAAACTAAACCTTTAGTCCTTCTCAAATTAGTTTCTTTACAAGGATTACTTAAAATCCTTACTCAATTTCCTTTTTGAGATAAAATCTCAATATTACTTTAACCAAGAATATGAGATTTATCCAACATATGACAAGATAATAGCCTATCTTGTCAATCCTTTACATCCTTTTCTCAAACAAAACTCAGCTTGGGCATACTGACATTCAAAAGTAGTTATCTCTCTCAACTACTTCAAACTACACTCTTACGCATTATTATACCAACATATTGGACAATAATACCTTTAGTCTAATAATTTCCAACAAAATTGTCTCCATTGACAATTTTCAGTCTTTTTCATCAAAGAACTGTTTAGACTTCACTTAACATTCTGACTTGTTGAGCAACCTAACTCTTAGGATTAAAAACATATCCTCACGTGTCCACTCTCTATATCCAACAACTTACCAGGCTGAGATTGAATATCAATACTAATTTACATATCCAAACTCCAGACCCATTGGAGTTCTGCTTAAAGTCCTCACTTGACTATCTTATCTCAAAGAGATTTAAGTTTTCAAGACAACCTGAAAACAAATAACAACTAATGGAGAAATTACTAGTACATCCTTTATTCCAAAGAAAGGATTACTACAATATCATTCCTTAGAAAGGGTTTCATCCCAGGAGTTCATATCAACTTACTTTCAAGGATACTTCCGCTAAAAAGGCAATGACTTTCTTAGTTCATGACGTCAACCAAGATGAACTACTATCAAACTGCTTAGAGAATTCCAATAATCGTTGACTGAAAACAATCCCAAACTTTTAGAGAAGTACGGAGTTACTCCATGCTCTTCAGAGACCAACACAGATTTGTAAAGAATCTTACCAAATTTCTTTACTTATAATCGAACTGCTTTGGGAATTTTGACCATACTCCTTAAATGGTATAGGATACCAAGGATGTACTAACTCAAAGGAGTTTTACAAGATACTAGATATAGAAATTGCTATAATGCAAAAGAAAGCTTGCATCTTTTCATCTCAAACAACTACATTTGCAAAATTCATATAATTGCAAAACTTATATGATTGCCAAATCATACTAGGAACGTTTTATTCTTTACGACCCAAGTGAAATCACTTATCAAATGGTTATTTCCAAATTCCCATCACAGCCTTTGTGTAATCATTCCAACCTTGACAATAAATGTAACTTCTACAAATTTCTTATTTCGAACTTCAACCTGAGGAATTATGTGATCTAATTCCACCATGTGATCAGGATGGGGAAATAAAATCGACACAACCCTTTATTGCATTCTCATAGGAATAAGACATGTAATCTTGCCTTACCATGTGATCAAGATGGAAGACAAAATACATTCTTACTCACCACCATGAAAACTGTAGAAAATTTTATTCATGAATTCCGTATATCAAATCAACATTTCTTTAAAAACTCATACCAGAATTCTACAAAGTCATAAGATTTTTCTCAAAAGAGAAAATCACAAAACAATTTCAAATATCCCTTAAATCATAACAGCTTGACAGGAACTCGACATAGGTTACTAACATACTTGCTTTAACTTTGAATACTGTGGAAACAAAGATTAGCTACTCTCTTGAAGAATTGGGCGCGTCAAGCTAATGCATCAAATAAAATTGATGACCTTATCTTAATGATGCTACTAAAACTTTGTTCTAATTCTGTGATGATACTTGCACATTAGCTGGCCTTACCAACTTGGCCAAAGTTTCAAATTAAAACTGAGCCTCAAAGGAGCTAATATACTCTGACTTCTGAGCCTCAAAGGAGCTAATATACTCTGACTTCTGAGCCCCACATTTCTCTTCGAATGTGACACTTTCTTCCCTCTTCAAGGTAGAACCTAATGACATTCCTTGACTTTTCTTAATTAGACATACTGCTAGACTTTTCTATAATCCATAGTATTGAGTAATCTCTGCCTGATTTAACTCAATATCAACCTAACTTAATTTCGCAAGTTTCATAAAGGAGTTGATTGCTTGCGTCCATTTACTTGCAATCCTTACGGAAAATGTGATTCCAACATCTTCTTACTCATAACAAATTCTTCCAAGGTCGATCTCAACTTGTATGTCTCCTTGACATCCCACTTTGAAGTGACATATCAACGATACATTACCAAATTTCAATGCTTAAGCCCATCCACTTGTAAATCAACGACCCTTTATAACTTAATCTTCTCAATACAAATAAAAGTGCACTGTCAAACCCTGCACCTAGTTCAAGACATTCAATCCTTATATCTCTCTACATATAAGGAAAGTTCTTTAATTTCCAATTTCTTTTAACAGAAGAATTCACATGACCAAACAAGGTATTCTTAAACCTATCCCAATTACTTCTTCATCATTCTCTTGTCTTCTTACTTAACTATAAGAAGATAACATGTACCTTTTCATCAACTTAAATTCAAACCACATTGCAAAGGTAGAGCTTGTGGTTAGGAGACTTTCCAACAACTTAACAGTTTTACCAGTACCATCTTAGGTATTGGATTTGACTGATATAAAATCTTCAAAACTTAAACACAACTGAAATTATTTTTTAGCGATAAGGTTTAAGCCTTATTGACCACAATATTGAATGATTGATATTTTTCTCCCAACCGATTAAAATATCAAAGGCAAACATGCCAAAATTCTTCCTTGCATGATCTTCTCAAAACTGAACTTTATCATTTCCATCCTTAAAGAAACATAAGTCAATACCATTGGCAAATTAGAACATCTCAATGTTGATTCCATTACTAGTCCATTATAGACCTCAAGTCTTTTCTCATTATCCCGAGTTCGGTATCATACAACGAAACTCCAATAACGTTGTCACTGTAACACCCCTATTTTACACGATAGGTGTTACCGCCAGTGACCTCGGATTTTACCATCCAAAGTCACCCAAGGATTTATAAGGTATTAAGCTAAATAAAAGCATGCGGAATTATAAAGTTATTACAATTTGAAGAGTTGCTCATATATGAGACTTTAGAAGTATTAGTTACATACCATGGTTTAGTTTAGCAAAACATAAAACCTTAAGAGTCGTTAGGCAGCGGAAATTAAAATAACATTGTTTTAGCATAAGCGTAGATGACCCGAAGGTAAGCAAAACACCGTATTTAGTTTAAAACCGACCTTCCTTCCTTCACTTGATTGATCTTCGTCCTTTACGCCTTTGGTGGAGGTTTCCTAGATTCTGGCATTTGGCGCAAAGGGCGGAAAATGCCAGGCATAAATGCGGAAAAAAAATTAGTCTAAAGAGACTAAGCAAGCGAGAACGGACATCCTTAAGGTAGTTTGGTAAAGTATCGAACTTATTACGAGATAAACGAGATGTGTTCCGAAAAGTGTATACTTTAAGTGGAGTTTATTAAGAACAGAATGAGTGAATCTCAAGACGAGATAATTCTTAAACCGAAGGAACGAACAACTAGATTGTAGAACGTCTTAGAATAGAATAAATGTTGGGAACGTTAATTACACATAAGCTTTTGGAAAACCTCTCGCGCCCTTGCGGACCGAGAGCCGGATCGATCATTTGAGACCGGTCCGTTTTGGTTTCTTTTAATGTGCTTTAGCACTTACTTTCTTTCGTAATCAAAACTTTCACATTAGTTAACGGTTTTTTAAGAGTGTGGGGGGCCATGAATGGGCCGACGTACCACTTACGGGAACTGAGTTCCGGCACCTAGCTAGGGTGCGCACGTCCCTCCTCCGAGTAGGAGCAGACAATAGATCATGATCCATAAAATCGTAGGAAAGTTGGTATTTCATGATACTACTTAAGATGTTATATAGAGGTGTCGGGCCGGGCCCGCACCCCTTACTACACTACTTACGAATTTAATTACGAATCTCACAAAGAGATTTTAAACAAACAAAGGCCACTCAAACAAGCCTAGCATTATATCTACTAACAATAATAATAGTAACAATGCTAACAATGTCATTATTTCTAACAATCGGTGTTTCCTAGGTTCATTTTTATTTAGCAAGCAAGGTGTTCCCAACATTGAACAAGTTAACGGAATTTGAATTATCGAAAGGTTCAAGTAGGATATCCACTTGCCTTGGATTTCTTTCGGAATATTCGTAACTCGGAATTATAAGCTCTTAGAGACGTTGAGCGCTTTGACCTATTTGACTGAAAGGGAAGACGAACGAAACGTATTAAAATACTATTTTAATCTTAACTATACTTTTCTCTTATTTCCCTCTTCTAAGAGAAAGAAAGTTAAATCTAAATTATTTTAGTTAACAATTTAGATATGGGATAGAAAATTTAATCTTTATTATTATTTTCAAGATAGTACTCTTTATAATTTTAAAATATTTATTTCAGAGACACATGCAAAGTCTTATTTAAATATAAAGGAAATTCCTTTGAAACCATATGCAATAATTAAAATATACTTAAAATACGATTTGCATTTATTTTATTATTTCTAAAGTCAAACTTTATTTTATTCTCAAAAGTTTATGTGACAAGGCTAATTTTGACATGCAAGCATATTAACTATTAAAACCTTTTTTCCAACTATCAAAATTTTTATACAAACTACTTAGTAAAAATTATTATTATGATCAATAATAATATCAAATGTCATGATTGATTCATTATAAAAAATATAATAAAGTCTCTAATTGACATGCATGTATATATTACCTTATAAAAATACTTTATTTCCCACATGCAAAATAATATACTAATTAAATAGGATATGATTATGAAAATTCCTTTTTCTTCTATTAAGAGGAGTATATAAATATTTATTTTTACCTAGTGAATATAACTAGGTTGCATGTAAGAAAGGATTTTTCCCAAAGATTTTTATAAAAATCCATGAACAACTATTTAATTTTCTTAAGTGGATAAAAACCTTATAAGTTCATTTTTAACTCTAGATGGTTCAAAATATTTTATCAATATTCATTTTAGCTAAAATAGACATGCAAAAGAGTTTTAAGCTATAAAAATTCCTTAAAGAGTACATGCAAGGATACTTTTAAATTAATTGATTAAACTTGTCTTTACTAGACTTATCTATGTTAAAAATTTATATAAAAATAATCCAAATGCTCATGTAAAGCATGTATGAAGATTGCATGCATGAAACCTTACATTATAAAATTAACAAGTCAAAACCTTTATAAACTAAGCATTTTTTTTATAAAAAAAAGAGAAAGAAGGTCTAGGCCTTTTATGTAAAATAAAATCAGAATTTTCCAATTAAAACCACCTTTATAAATTTGGGATTTATTAGAATTTATCTCCTAACTAGTAAAAATAAATCACCTTTTAAAAACTTGCATGCATGTTGTATTTAATAAGAAATATGAACAAGAGATTATGAATTGTTATAAATTTGATTTTTAGATATTGAAAATTGATTTGTTAGTTGGGCTTAAGACACAACACAAGTAATAAAAATAGTCCAAGAAGAATTAAATTAAAAGGCCCAAAAATAGATTATACCCTCTTCTTCTCCTCTGTTGGTTTTACACAGGAGGAAACCAGAGAAAAATCAGGATGGACGACGACTGAACGCAGGGCAAGGGAGAGGCGCGAGGGTGGCGCAGCTAGGGTGGCGGTCAGCAAAGGGTCGGAGGTGGTGGTTGGGTGAAGAAATCCCCAAAAGAGAAGAACCCCTAAAATCTAAAAAAAATCAGCATGTATTTTTTTGAAGAAATTGGGTGTAAAAGGGTGTTTAATTGAGTTGGGAGTCTGTTTAGTTTGAGCAAAAAGCCTCCCTTAAATAGGCAAAAGGGTTAGTGGAAGAATCAAGCTCATGATGAGCCATATATGCCATAGGAAGTGGATTGGGGAGGAGAAATTCACAAAATCAAGTAGTGGATTTTTGTGTAAGAAAATCCTGCATAAAATCTCCCAACATCTCCCCATCAATACACCCCATTCGGATTTATGAGGCTTAAAAATGGCGTTTTTTGAAAATGCCACTGGGAAGGAAGAGTTTAAATATAAATGGGTGTTTTACAATATCAGAAAAGTTAACTAGCACATATGGTAGAGGAGTGTGGGAAGGAACAAAAGGCCAAGGGTTCAATTCCCACCTCTTGTTTCTTTTATTTTTATAAAACCCCTTTTAAAAGATTTATGGGCTTTCTAGATGAACCGGCTAAGGCTCATTTCCTTCTTTTTAAGAAAGAAATAATGAAAGGACTTGAGAATTTAATTTCCGTTATGATATAAAAATTTATTAAATTTTATTTTTAATAAATTTTATTTACTCGAATAATTATTTCATAAGAATTATGCTCCGTTTATTTAGAAATAACTTTCGAATAAAAAGGAATATTATGAATTTAATTTATTTAGTAAATAATTAATGATTAAAATTAAAAAAAAATAATCATAAAAATAGCGGCTATTACAGTCACATAGGTTAGTCATCTGGATATCAACAACTCATGTAATCAATTAACACTTGTGCTAAGTAGTTAATTGAACATAAACACATTATTGATGAACTTTTACCTGTTCAATCCATTTTGACCAATCAACCTTATTCACAACAACCTTGATGATTAACCACTTGTTCACAACTTAAACTGAACCAACATTCTTCCTTCCTTTCTTACTATAATCATAAGAAATTCCCATTCCATTTAGGATTCTCAATCCTCTTAACTCAAAGGATATCAACATATATGAAAATCCGAGTTTGAACACTATCAGGTTAAAAATTGAATTGCATTTTCCAATAGATTAACAATTCAATCGATCTAACACTTGAGCACTTCAAAGCTCTTTAACTTCCCACTGGCCAAAGAAAAGTACAGAATATCCATGATTCTATACTATAGAGTCACAAACACAGTTGTTGAAGAAAGTTTCCAAAGACAATTCTTTTCTTTTCAGGATTCTTTTACATCACTTGATGATCCATACTGATCTTTTTTTAGAATCACTCAAGGCTCATAAGATTCTCCAAATCTTAACATTGAGATGTAGAGGTTCCAACTCATTCCTTCTATTGAAAATCGAATTTCAACAAAATTCAGAAATTCCTATAACAATATTCTCATGAAAACTCTTACTCTTATGACTTCGATGTCAAAGAAACTTACTTTAAAATTTTCTTTTTAAAGACAACATTTGAACTTTCACATTTCAAGAAAAGAAATTAACAATTTCTTTCACATAACTTTGAATCATGAACTTTCTAACAAAAATTCTTAACTTGAAATCTTCCATCATACGAGCTTAAAATAGGAAACCTTCAAACTAGAAAGTCTTTATGTAGTACAATACTTAACTTCAAAATCTCACAAGAAGTTTCCTAATATAGAAGAAACGACGAGGGTACACCCAATTCAGACTCTCAAGAGAGGATAGGAATTCATTGAGAACTTGGTCTAGAACTGAGTCAACTTTAGGAATTTTCACCTAATCTTATCTTGGATCCTTCTCGGAATCCATTCCCATCTCCATGGAGTCAAATGTCCACTATAGGACCTTTTTCCACATAAACCATTACAAACTTGTTACCTCGTGTTCTCCAATTCCCTTTTCTCCTTCTATCTCTTCACGAGTCTGGCTTCCAATCTTAACCACTTTCTGTAAATGGTTCTAAGATAACACCCATATAGAATTCTCCGTAATTCTATATAAAAGATGAAAGTCTTAAGCAAGACTTAGGAACTTTTAGCTCTGATACCACTTCTGTAACACCCCCTTCCTACCCTGGAGGTATTACCGCCAGTAACCCCGATTAAGACTAAACCGAAGCTACTCAAGGCTTTAAACTGACTGAACAAAGTAAAAATCCAAAAGCTAGAGTCATTCAAAACAGAAATATGAAAATGGAAGACCACAAAATGTTGTAAAAGAACTTAATCTTTATTATTTGACAACTCCAACTTTACAAAGTTTAAGAAAACGCTACAGCGGGATAAATACAAATGGTCTTAAAACAACATTAGTTTTTATGACAAGATGATAGAACAGTCTTCTATCTGAACAAAGTCTTTAGTATATAAACTCTTAGCTTCTTCTTTCCCAACATAGCTTTATAGTGGTCCAACCATAAACTTCGCTCAAACACAACTTCTGGAAACTTTTCTTCAACTTCTTGATCCACTTCTCAAATCAACTTCTAAGAAATACCTGATGTGTCGTATACAACGGTGGACACCAGCCGACCATGCAATTGAATAAAGTGGTCGGGTTAGTCTAATGAAAGACTAAGCAAGTGGAGAAAATGACTGGTTCTTATGGTAGTGACTAAACATATTGGCATCGAAATTCGAATAACAACCGGTCGATGATCCAACAGTTAGTAGTCCCATAGAGAATAAGAATGAGACATGCATAATCAAGAGAGAGGACACCACAGCTTGTGGTTGCTTTACGAAACATGAAAAATTGTTGGGAACTCAAATTAATCACATCACATTTTGAAAAGCCTCCATCGACTAATCAAATTGACTTAATCAATGTTTGATTAAGAATCATTCATAACCGGGAGTAAGAATGGTTATCGAATAGATCAACCATTCGGGTATATTAATGTGCCTAACACACTTATCTAATATTACTTTCAAACTTTTCACAAACAAGTTGGCATCTTTTAATCGGCTCGAACTACTGTCGGTGGAATACAATACTACCGAGGTCAGAGGGTTTGCTTCATCCTTGAACAACGGATAGCACAGTCCCAATGATGGAGAGATTAGAGGGCCTGTTTCATCCATAATCTTCTACCAACACTTATTAATAAATGCACTTAGCTAGAGTGCATAGTCGCCCCTCAAGCGTAGAGCGGGCCATAGTCATGACCTTAGTGTTAGGGGATCAATATTGATACTGCCTAACATGAGTTTTAAAGAGATGCTTCCGAGACCAAGCTCACATCCCTGGACTAGATTAATCTATATCCATGTCTCATCATGAGACAACTAAACAAACAAGGTCACACACACAACGGACCTAAATCCAGTTCTAGCGCGAAACTGAATGAATAACAATATGGTCATTATTTCTAACAAAACAACAACCTATCATATTTTATTAATCATAGAAGTTGTTCCCAACGCAAATATTAAATGGGATTCAATTCCTCATTTAATAACAATAATACAAGAGAGAACCGTCCACTTGCCTTAGAAGGCGTGCTCAACGTCCTTAGCAATTCAACAGTAATCTTTATCACCCTTCTGTCAAATATAAAAAAAGATTTCTCAACAACAAGATCATGGATACACTTCTTAGTTGTATACTCAACTCCTACAACTTCCTAATCGATAAACGATTTGATTTCCGAATATCGATTCATAAATAAATCCTTAGCTATCAAGCTTTAAAGAGCCATCTTGGCGAAATTATAACTAATTATCCGCTTCACTTTTGAAACAACTTTCTAAACAAAAAGTGTTCCTTAGTAACATTTCTTAAAGGTGACCAAATCTCGGATCAAACAGATTAAGAAAGAATCCCGATTAATTATCTGAAGTCCCTTTACCTGCCAATCGGTATCAAAACTTGTATTCACTATAATTGAAGATCCTGACGTTCGTTTCCCGAGCGGTTTGAACCTGTGGGACCGTATCAATGTCAAGATTATAAAAACCATAAATTTAATTAGCAAAGCGGAACCGAAAGGTCCTTACGGTGGCTCCGTAATCAACCGTCTAATTAATTTCGATCGTAAATACCTTCACTGGAGCTCATGGCTCGTTTAGCTCGATAGTGGCACGATCCCCGAGCTCGAGGGTGGCTGGGTGATGCCCGGTGGCGGCCCTTGCGGTGGGTGGTGGTCAGAGGAGCTAGCGATCACCGGCGACGTCGCGCGGCGAGGCTAGAAGGTGACCGGCGGTGTTGAATTCTTTTCTCCCGAGCCAGTCGCTCCGCCTGATTCTCCTACTGGTTCTGGTTCCTCTTTTTTAGCAGCAACGCTCAACACTCAGGGAGATGAAGAAGAAGATGAGGCGAAAGAGGTGGACGGGGCAGAGAAGATCGCCGGCGGTGTAGAGAATTCTTTCTCCCGAGACCGTCGTTCTCGATCTCGCTCCATCCTCCTCCTCTGTCTTTATCCGAAAGTTCGAGCCCCCTACGTAACTCTATCTCCCTGGTTCCTTCTTTACTAAGGCATGGAAAATATGATTTTAAAACTCAAAACCCGTCTCGGAACGGGACTCGCGTTAAGGCGGTAAAATTATGTACCTCGGGTGGAAAAACTTACTAAATACAAAACGTCCCGTAAATTATGTAGACCAATAAAATCAATTTTCCATGATTTTATCTTGCTACCTTCAATTTTTAAGGCTTCCGTTTCGTATTTTAAAACCTTTACAGTACATAATTAAAAAGACGGCTTATCCAATAAATATTCTTTTTTCACTGAAAAATCCTAGAATTCACACCGATCCATAAAATCATTTCTATGTGATTTTAGGATATCACCAACAATTTTCTAGGATTTAAATTTCGAAAAAAATATTGGATTAAGCGTTAAAACGGACAAAGAGGTTAAAAGGATATCCGAGAAAAATTCAAAAATATCCTTAAAAACCACAGTTATTACATCTAGAAAGTGAAAGACACAAATGGAAGGTGCACCCCTTTTTATGGAGGAAAGGAGTAGGTATTACCTCTCTTGCACAAGCCAAGTGGCAAGGAGGAGGAAGAAGTGGTTTTCCATTAGTTGCATGTGGATGGTAGCCCATGCATTGGTTGCATGTGGGTGGTTGGCTGATGAGGTATTTTTTCAGACGTTTTATCTATCAAAGAAACCTTAGCTTTACCAAACTCAGTAGATGGGTAAGTAAGGGTTGAACCCACATAGACTCGTGTATTTGTGTTGTTACTTAGATGCCAAGTAACCAAAGTGGGGGTTTATGATTGAATATTCTAAACTACTATGCAAAATAAAAGTAAATATGAATGCAAATGTGATTAAATCAATATGAGACAAGTGTGTTCAACTAGTCAAATCCATCATTACATTACTTTGTTGATCATCGATTCTCTTGATTCTCTTCTCAGTTGAATAATCTATTGTGAATTATAACCCTACTAAGGATTATGACCCGAACTTTAGATTTAGTTGATAGAACTACCAGTCTAACAACCCTAATTATCTAACAACCTAGAAGACCTTCTAGATTCAATTAGACAGCAACATAATGATTCAAGTTATCAATAGAAACAAGCACTTAGAGCAACCAGACATCTAAGTGACTTGTGAATTTATTCCCTTCTTTAACCAACTAGTCCAACCGGTCCTAAGTTGATTAAAGTTCTACTCTTGATCAAATTAACACCGACCGGTAATTAATAAGATTCAGTTATAACTAGAAATTCAATTAGGTAGCTAATCTAACAAAACCCTAGTTTAGATACAATTAAACACAGGCAATAAACTCTATTCAAGTTTGTTGAGAATCAATCAAACCTCACAACTCATGCAAATCATGACTTCAATTAACTAGCCAAACACAATGCAATTTAGCAACTCATAATTGATGGTGCGCGAAATGACAATGTGTGAACGGTGGGCACGAAACGCGAGGTAAAAGACATAGGCGAGGTCCCCAAGATCCTTTCCCCCAAGATCTTTTCCATGCCCATCCAAAAAAGCGAAGTCCCTGCTCCCGCAAAGCCTCAAGTCGCGGGAGCGAGGTCCAAACCTCGCAAATCTCACCAATTAAGGTAGTCAAGCAACTCACCACAAGAAATAACGAGGACGAACCTCGCATACTCAAAAGCTGACATTCCCACCCCGCTTGACCAGTCAAAAAGCACCTAATTCTCGACCAATAAACAACCATCTACGTCTCGACCAATCGAATGGTCGAAACACGAGTGTCCCACATCGGAAGTTGGCAAGATCCATGATCCCCAAGCATCTATAAATAGAAGAGAACCTCGAAGGTGGCAGGGGGTCGAAAAACATCTCTAACTCAAGAACTATCTTGCTTGTTGAAATCATCGTAAAGACCACACTACCCTCAAGAGAAGCTCCATAAAAAGACTTCAAGTCTCTCAAAGAAATCTCAAAGTCTCAAAAGATCTCATAAGCCTCCTCGCAAGCTACAATCTCAGCATTGACCACAAGACTCCGGCCTCGCTAGATGAATAGTAACTCTCAAAACTTGTAATAGAAAAAGATCTTGCTAGTAGTTTGCAGGTGGCAATCTCATCGTAACAAAGAGGTCTTGAATCTCGTTGGGAAGAGACCTCGAATCTTGTAAAAGGAAATCGAGGGAATAATCTCATTATTGTAACCTCGTTTAAGAATCAATAATTAAAGCAAGGGTTTGTCTCGTTGAATATATAACCTCGTTTCTTGTCTTTAGCGTCGGTTTATTTCCGGTTTCATCAATAATTAAATCAAAGAAAGCTTACAAATTGGTTCAAAGGTTGCTCCTTGAGAAAACTCTCCAAAAGTAACCCTAGCGTCCAAATTGTCTTCTAAGTTATGAAAAAAAAGAGAAACTAAAAAGAGTTTTAAGTATCTCATAAAAACTACTAAAGATATCCAAGGAAACAAATCTTAAATAATCCATACAAGAAATACTCGAAAATACATAAAAACAAGCCCAACTTGAAGTCCAAACACGCGGCCCAACATCTCCGCGTAAACACCGATGGCGCGGTCTCTTCCTATGTTGTAGCCCGCGACACTCACGGTTCAGCATTCAAGTGACACTTCAAAGGCCGTTTTGACCCCGTTCGTGTTGGAATTTGGACTCGGAGTAAAAATATGAATTGTATCTCTTTGAATTAAATTTCCAATGATAACAAATTTAGCTCCATCAGACCACTATAGCTCCCAAACCAACCATTGCAAGATAGTGGTGTCAAAAGAAGACTCCAATGCATGGCCCGAATTTAACCGTTCTTTTCCCACAACCTCTTGGGCCTTTGCTCTTCCAATCTTCACTTGTACCACTCTAAGCTTTATCAAACTCCACCATAATCATCTAAGATCCGTCCCATCCATTCTTGTTTACCTAAAGATCTGCAAAACCGAACAAAACAAGCACAAAACCTGAATTTCCTAGAAAACCTAAAAACCTAAGAACTAGACTAAACTAAACTAAAATCATGCAAAATAAACATAAATATGCATCTCAAGCTACACCTAAATGCAAGCTATCAAATTTAGTTGATAGACCCTACTAAGATAATCCACCTAAAGTCCTAAATCCCAAATGGGTCAAACTCATATAGGCTTGAAAATATTTTGTGGAGCTATCAAAATAGGCTTTGTAGGCTCAAAAGAAATGGGGGAATTTGATAGCTTGCATATAGGTAGTGTTTAGGATGCATGTTTCCGTTTCGTTTGCTTTGTTTTTAGGTAGTTTTAGTTAGTTTCTTTAGTATCTTAGAGTGTCTCGGAGTTTTGGGTTTTTGCACTTGTTCTATGTTGTTTTATAGGTCTCAAAGTGAACAAGTATGAAAGGAATGGAAACCGAGAAAAGAACGCTTGAATTCGGGCCATCCATTGGAGTTGTTGGTTCGACACCTCTGTCTTGTGAGGGTTTGTTCGGGAGCTATAGTGGTGAGATGAATTTGATTTTGGTATCATTGGAAATCTAATTCAAAGATCTACAATTCATGTTTTTACTCCGAATCCAAATTCCAACTCGAAGGGAGTCAAAACAGCCCCCAAAGTGTGACTTGAATGCTGAATGAAGGGGATGACGTTGTTGCTAGCAGCGGGTGCCGCCCGAAGGGCCTTTTACTAGGCTGAGATTTCAGTCTGCGGGTGCATTATATCTTAGTAATTTTATTTTGGGCTTATATCCTACTAGACTTATGTTGTTTAGACCTAGTTTCCTTCTTTATATTAGGGTTTTGGGGAGAAGAAACTCTCATCTATCTCATTCTCATTCTCATACTTTGCATTCTAAGTTTTACATATTTTCTATGGAGAACTAAGCCCTTTTGCTTAGTTAGACAATTGAAGCATCGTTTTGATAAAAGTTGTGAGATTTCTAATTCCTTATCTATTGCTTGGATTTAATCTTCTCTCTTACTTGAATGTTTATGATTTATTTCAACAATGTCTAGCCTGATCAACTAGGGTTTGTTGTTATTGAATCTATTGCTAGATCTAGAGTGTTACTGGTTGAGCATTCTCTAGATTGAAGTAGCAACTGCATCGTACTAGTATATGGTTGTGCTAGTCATATGAAGAAGAGATTGAATTTACATTCTAGGGTAAAAGTTGGTTGTTTTATGCCAGAATTATATTGTATCCTATTATATTCCTATCTTTAATGCTGCTATTAAACTGAATCATTGATGGTTTCATGGTTGTTTAATTAGTTAGATCTAATAGTATATGGTTGTGTTGTTAGTTACAATTGAAAAGGAATTGGAAAATCCATTGCATGTGATATTGAGGTGAAATCAATGATCAACTTGTCATACGATTGTGGATATTTGTTTGCCTAAACTATCTTCCCAAATCTTGTTAACCACAATCTTTTATTGCTTTGCTAGTTTTGCATGCTTAGACTTTGTTACAATCAAAAACTTTCTTGTTACTTGTTTGGCACAAACTTCATTACAAAAGATAAAACCTGTCTCTCTGTGGATTCGACCTAGACTTCCTAAAGACTACAGTCTTTTGGTTTGTTTGGATTCTTTTACATAACCGTGATTTGCACGACGAAATCACCGTTATCATTGGCGAAGGGGAAGAGAGAAAGAGTCAAGGGCTTCTTAGCCCACTTAGCTAATAAGGGAGAAAGAAAGTACTTGGGCCTTTTGGTCCATTAAGAATAACTTAGCTCATTTGAATTATTATTGAGTAGACATGATAACACGGTTATCCATGTTTCACTCATTATTCTACGTGTGATAATGATTCATGCGCTTTCTAAAAAAGATTCTACAATTTTACAAAGGTTATCTATGTTTATTCATAATATGCATGCTTTTTCTCTTAATCTAGATCTCACATATTTATCCTAAGTGTTTTCCCTCATAAATAGAGACTTGTAATCATTAAGAATTCCCTCTCATAAAAAATGAGATTCTTCGAAAAGTTTCAACACGTCGGCTCTTTGTTAATAAGAAATTATCTTAAGCTAGAGATGTTTTTCGACCTTTGCAACCTTCACCTTCACCATCTTCATCTGTTTATAGATGTTGGAAAAGGTCGAGAGTCAGAATTTCTCGATGTGAGAGAGACTTTATGATCTTTGAGGCGCCGATTGTTGATTGGTGGAGTGTGAGGTGTGCGACGTATTACATTCTCGTTGGTGGAAGATGCGCTTTTAGTTGGATTTTCGGGATCTTTCGATGTAGGAGAGTTTTATTGATCTTTGAGGTGTCAATCATTGATTGATGGAGTGTGAGGTTGATGTGACTTGTAATATAGGTCGGTTCTAAGCACTGACTAGACAAGGTAGTCGACCGCTATGTAGGATGAGCGTTATTTGTATGCTGAAACTGTTTTGCCCGTTTGGATGTGTTTATGGGCAGGGAGACTCCGGTATTTGTATGGTTTTTGTCGAGTGTGCGGGTTTATTAGCATCATCATGATATGACTCCGAGTTCCAAACTTACATATGTCATGTCTCCTCGTTCTCTCCCCTTGCTTCAATCATTCTTCTTGTCGTTTAGCACTTGAATTATCCGTGCTCCATCACAACCCCATGATTTTATGTTTCCGTTTGCGAGAAGCTTAATGCAAATATGTGACGTCCCTTCTCTCCAAAGGCACGAGTTTGTTTGCTATGGATTTCTCATGAGTTAGCATCTTGAGAATGCTCGTTTAGAGAGTTCATTTCAGAGTTTCATGATTCTGGGTTGGCTGCTTATTGGGTTGCCTTTGCTCATTTGGGCCTTGCTTATTTAACATATAGTTAATGTAAACCTAAACATTATCCAATTTGTAACTTAGGTACTAGATTCAAGTGTTCTATACGTGTGTGTATATTTCTTCGAAATGACATAATGTCCTCTTTTTCAAATTAACGCTTTCGATTTCATAATCCCTTTTTTTTTGGTCGAACGATTTCATAATCCCTGTTGTCAAAGGGATTAAACAAAACAAGAACTACTGAAAATAAAACCACTTGTATATAATAAATACATTTAATATTCTACCAAAAAAAAATACATTTAATAGAAGTTGATGCATTTGAAAGCATAGCCTGACAGATTTATCGTTAAATTAAATTACACTACCTTCTTCCTAAAATCTCCCCTTAAAATCTTCTTGCCAGGTCCTCAAAATTACACTACCTTCTGATAGTATTTCATCACGTTCATTTTGTTTTTCCCCTTAAAAATGTGTGAAGTTCTGTAAACATGATCAAATGGAAAAATGAAATGTAGTCCGCTGAAATAGATCATATCATGTACGTATCATCCATAATAGACTGAATGATGATTTTGACATCCTTATTTTGTACGAATTGTGAATGGTCTGCTTATGCATGTAGTGATGATAGTGGGGTTAGGTATAAAATCTTGTTGGATCGGAGTTTGACCTAAACTAATAAATATACAGCGGAAGAAGACCTAACCACCCACTTTGTCAGGGTCAAACCCATCTCAAACGAATTCTCAGCATCTTATCAATTTTAATCTTTGGTCAAATTTCTGGTGTCAGGGTCAAACCCATCTCAAACGAATTCTTTCACATGGTTCGTGGATTCCCAGGCTAGCTCTCTCAGTTCTCAACACTGGAACTTATCTTCTTCACTATTTACCATTTCCCCCCATTTGGGGCTGAGTGTTTATCGTAGGATTTAAGCATTTCCAGCTCCAAAAGCCGTTTCTAAAGGCCAAAATGCAATATTTTTTCAGAACAAAATCTAACTTTAAATTCTCCGAAGAGGAGATCGCACTCAAAAAAGAATCACTTTTTTCTTCAAAATCCAAATGATGATGGCTAATTCCGATTTGCAGGGAGAAATTTAAGAGTAATTCAATCCGGGTAATGTAGCTCTGATTTTTTTATTTCTAGTAATTTTGAGTGATCTTATATCAATTCCATTGTTCTCAGCAAGCAAATTTTGGGTTTAATTGTTAGATCAAGAATGGGATGCTTCCCGAAATGCGGATTGGCCCGAATCATGGGCTGTATCCAATTGGCATTAGGAGCACTAGTTATGATTGTAAGCATATCCAGTCTACTCAGACTCTATTCAGCAGGATTTTTCTTACATGAAGAAGATATCTGTCGCCATTTCTATGGCGCGAAAGAGGTCATTTACGGGTTCGATGTGAAGGCGCTAAGGGAGCGTATGGAGGAAGTTCTTGACAAGATGGAGATCTTGCAGAACAAGCTCGAGGCCGAGGTGCAAAAAATGGACAAGGAAGAGAACACTCATCTTGGTAAACTCACTTTCCCAAAATCAGAGTTCAAGAGGTATTTGGAAGACGAGATTGTCCGGCCTCTGTACGAAGCTCACATTGGCCTTAGACAGATTCGTCTGCCACGAACCCAAGGGATTGGGAACTCGTCTCTCCAAGAAGAGCCGTTGATTTAACTATTTCGTGACGGAGGAGATCCGAAAGTATATTACACCCAAGGAGAACAGGCTTAAGAGGGCTAACATTTATAAGACGGACGCCATACGTAGCACAATAGGCCATTCTTGTGTACTAGTGAAGAAAGAATTGGAGGATTACATGGACTATGAGGTTGGGTCATACTGTAAAGATGATTGGAACCTTGCTCAGAAGCTGATGCTTAGCGGATGTGATCCGTTACCAAGAAGGCGTTGCCTGACACGAGCCTCAAAGACGTATTTGAAGCCTTACTCGATCAACGAGTCGCTCTGGAAGGTTCCGGATGCTAGGAACGTTCGATGGGGGAACTACTACAGGTGCAGGGATTTCGAGTGCCTGTCGAGCAAGAACCCAAACCGCGGATACTTCAAGTGCGTCGGTTGCTTTGAGATGGAGAAGGAGAGGCTCAAATGGGTCAAGAACACTTCACTTGCTGTTGATTTTCTTATTAAGGATGTTCTTGCTATCAAGCCAGGGGAGATGAGGATCGGTTTGGATTATGGCGTCGGAACTGGGACGTTTGCTGCTCGTATGAGGGAGCTTAATGTGACGGTTATCTCAACAGCTTTGAACTTAGGGGCGCCCTTCAATGAGATGATTGCGCTCAGGGGTTTGGTTCCTCTTTATGTTACTCCGAGCCAACGGCTACCGTTCTTTGATAATACTCTTGATATGATCCATACAATTGGGTTCTTAGATGGATGGATTGATTTCCTGCTTCTTGACTTCATTCTGTTCGATTGGGATCGCGTTCTGAGGCCTGGAGGTTTGTTGTGGATTGACAAGTTCTTTTGTAATAGGAGTGATTTGGAGGATTATATGTACATGTTTTTGCAGTTCAGGTACAAGAAACATAAATGGGTGGTTACTCCCAAGTCAAAACAGGAGGTTTATCTTTCTGCAGTCTTGGAGAAGCCCCCTAGATCATTGTAATAGCTTGTATACTGCTTTTTTGTTCTTGTTCCTTTTGTTACTGATGTTGTATGTATCCTAAAACTATCAAACTTCTGGAAAAAATGTCATGGATAATTATGTAGCTGAAGGGTAATATTACCCAAACTTGCATCTCTGTATCTTTTATTTTTCAGGGTTGCTTGAATATGAAAAATTTTCATTCGGAAGATTACAGATAAATAACACAACCTTTTTGGTGGCTGTGGAATAATAGCCTGGAGTTTCAACATTGTGATAAATATTAACTAGGAAATGGATAGTGATCCAGAAATTTCGCATGATAATCTCGAGTTATGACAAAATGAGATGTAATTAAATTTGACATAAGTCACGTGATAACCTTGAGTTGTATACGCAAGATAACCTTGTGATTTAAATGTAATTTGTCACATAACAAAAAGGTTAAAATTACCTTTAATTATTAAAAAATCTTAAAAATCTTAAAATTTTAAAAAATTTAGCATAAAAAATAAAAATTAGAATTGTAACAAATTAAACAATAGGTTTTAAAATCTTAAAATATAATTTTATACATTACTATAACATGGAATGTTTTAGTTAATAAATTTATTTAATTTGATCCAACTTTTATTATATTTTTACATTATAAAATAATTAATTAAATATATTAGAATAAATATTGTTTCACGTACTCCGAGTCAAAAGTTAAAAATACAAATAAATTAAATATATTAAAATTACCTTTAATTATTAAAAAACTTTAAAAAATTTAAAAATCCAAAGAAATAAAAAAATTAAAAAATTTAAACATAAAAAATAATGAAAATATTAAAAAAAAATAAAAGAAATAAAACTTATAATTGTAACAAATTAAACAATATGCTATAATATGGAATGTTTTAGTTAATTAATAAATTCATTTAATTTGATCCAATTTTTATTATATTTTTAGATTATAAAATGATTAATTAAAATATAGTAAAAGAAATATTTTTTCACGTACTTTATTTTAAGAAGTTTCTTAAAAAAAATTTGTTGATGACCATTGACCAAAAAATTTTTAAATCATTCACATTGTTAAAATTTCTTTTCTTGTCAAAGAAAAAATATAAATTTTCAAAACATTAAATTATTTAAGTTATTTAAATTTAATTTATTTTATTTTTTATATTTTAACTTATTTATTCAAAATAAATTTATTAACCCAAGCTTGATTTAAATTATTGAATTTAATGAAAATTTTAAGTTTTACATTATTTATATTCTATAGATTTTCATTTTAATATTTTATGGAGATTTTTTTATTAAAATTAATGAATTTAATGAAAATTTAAATTTGTACATTATAAATATTCTATAGATTTTTGTTTTAAAATTTTATTGTTTACATTATTTTATAAATTTTTAAAAATTCTTCACTTTGGTAAAATAGAAAAAATATGCATTCGAATAGTTTTATAATTGATTAATTTATAAGTTAAATATATAATAAAGGTTGGTTGGATGAATATTTACAATATGGATCAAAGAACTCATCAACATTACTACTCTTACCAAAAATAAACTCCAAGTAATCTCTAGTGCCCACTTTAGGCTCACTTGGTTCTATAGGTTTCCTAGTGTCCTTGAGCGCCTCTGAAAATTGAAGAATTGACTTGAAAGCCAATACAAAGAAAATTTGGACAAACATAGTTATCCTCCGCTTGTGGAGCAAAATCGTGGTTGCGGCTTTTTGGGTTGCGATTTGTGTCATGCGATCGCGGCTTTTCACTAGAATTTAGGTCGTCTTTGGTCAGCTCATTCCCACTCCTCAATGTAATGACACCCACATTTTTCCACGGGTTTATGAGTTGAGAAGGCAAATTTTCCGAGTCCCTTACTTCCAGTCCACTAATAGTAGTAGCCATTTGAATAATCTGAGTCTCCATGTTCTTAAGACTTGTCAGTGTATTCTGTCCCAACTGGTCAACTATGTTTGCAAGTTTAGTGAAAATCTCCCCAGCTGAAACTTCAAAATTCTCAACTGGATGGGTTATGGGTGGAGATAATTCAATCTGCAAACTTTGATAGCTCATGAAGAAAAGGAAGTCCCAACACTCTTCAAGTCCCATCCACCAAAGCCTATAATTGCTCATGTACTTCGCCAGCCCCCGATTCTTAGAAATCATACTGTCTAGGATGCATTCACATAATTTTCTCTCACAGGGATAATAGTCCAAGAAGGTACCAAGCTTATGAAAATCTTGTTGTAGTCTAGAAAAATACTTATGGAAATATTCATCTTGTAGTTGTCTACATACAAACATAACCATTGATTAGTAGCACAAGTGATAAAAATAAAAACTTACAAATAAACAAAGATACCCGACAATAGTGCCAAAATTTGACAGGCTGAAACTCGTCGTGCCTAATCAAAAATAAATCCATATTACTAAACTTAGTATAGTCAATAAGTCGGGGTCGTACCCAAGAGAATCTTGTATCCCCAAGTTGTTATCTTTATCAACAAGAATAGTAAACAGGGGAGATTGTAGATTGGTTTCTAACTCTAGGGAAAAACAAAGCAAGTAACAAAGCAAATAAATTAAGATTGAATTTGTAATCAATTAGGGAAAACAATTCCATTCAAGTATCCACATTTATCATCAAGGATGTTGATCATTAATTCATAACAAGAAATTCAGTTTCTAGTTATTCCTATCCTGATCAAACATAATAAACAAGCCAATGAGTCATCCGAATACTTAATATCAAAACAAGCATAAAACGATCATGAATTATAATGATATTAGCAGTAAGAACAAGAATATGCAAGATACATGCAATTGAATTCTAACGAGTCGAACAATTAGCATGCAATCAATTCTCTTTCTCAATTGTTTTAGTCCAACGAGTCCTAAAATAATGAGTTGCTACAAAGATTAGGTTTTGTTACGAGAAAACGTAGATCCTAGCAATAGAGTGTATTAAATCTCAACAAGTTGATCAATCAAGTAGAAATCAATACATTTAATATAGATTAAGTCCAAGAGAAATTGAAATAACTAAAGGAATAAACTTGAAAGAAGAATCTCCCAACTTATTTGAATCAAAAGGCTTCTACTAGAATGAAATTAGGATTTTTAGTTCTCCATGGAAATCTCTCTCTCAATAAGGGAAAAGAGAGAACACAAAGCACAAAATGTAACAAAGCGAAAGAAAAAAAAACTCAAACTAAAATGTCGTAAAAACTACTAAAACCGAAAAGGAAACATAAGATATAAAACAACTAAAGATAAGCTCGGAGGATCCTCTATGCGCATGTAGCCCAATGAAGCCGACCACTGTAGCTCCCGAACGAAGCGTCGCAAGAAGGTGGTGTCAAAACAACAACTCTAATGCATGGCCCGATTTAAGCGTTCTTTTCCTATAACCTCTTGGGCCTTAATGATCATCAAAAGTGGCTTGAATTTCTTTTAAAAAGACACTTGAATATCTCCAATCTTGAATCCTTCAACTTAAGATAGTTTAGAACTCCGTGTAACCAATCCTTGCTCCTCAAAACGACCTACAAACACGAAAGCACAAGAGTAAACACCGAAATACAAAAACTATAAAAGTTAAGCAAAACACATGCAACCACCTAAAATTTAAACATAAATATGTCCTAAAATTAGCCACCTAGATACATGCTATCAACCACCCTTCAAATTTCTCCTCTTAACACAAAAGGGGAAAAAAAAAAAAAAAAGAAGGAAGAAGAAGAGGTGGGCATGCGCTTGCTGATGGAGCGAAATTGCTTCACTTCCTTGGCCCATAATGGGTCTCTTGAGCTACTTAACATTTATTGTACCCATTAAAATTAAACTACTAAACATTCAATTCAATCTCCTCACAAGTTGCAGTAGCTAGCTACTTAATAAGCTAGTAGCATTCCAAGCTTAGTGTGTTGTGTCCGTATAACTCAAGAACATGAAGCTACAATAAGGTAGATACATACATGCATATATTTATAACATGAATGAAGATGTGGAGGATTTTGCACCATGTATTATTCTGTGCGTAATTTGGAGCATGAGATTCTGTTGGAAACAAAATACAAATGGGCAAACTTGTAAAGCAGCAGAGAGATGATGAGAGTTGATCAAAAATCAAGAAAGGTAAAATGGTAAAATAATTATTGTTACCAAAGAGTGTGACAAGAACCACTGTTCCCTGAGTTAAAACAAGAGCATATGGGGCTTCTCACAAAGGTGCTCCTTTCTTGTTTGTTTATTGGTTCACTTTACTAAACGTACTTGTGCAAATTTCAACCATTCATTTGGGTTCCTCAAGCAATATTATACTCCTACTAATAAAGATCAATTTACGAAAACTGTTTTTTGGGAGCAAATTAAAGAAGTGGGGGGTTTAAAGATGAAAAATCTGGAAGAAGGGACCACACTCTCTCTTATGGTGTGGATGTGGATTCAGCGTATTGGACAGTACAAATGTCGGAACCAGCTTTTTTTTGCATCAGCCCACAACCCAAAAAATTTATTCAGGAAATATATGGCCTTCTTCTGTAATGTATATATGATATAATAATAATAATAACAACACTAAGAAGATTAGATTATTGGGGTCTATATATGATTATGTAGATTAATTTGCATCAATGAGATAGAACTAGCTAGCTTAATGGTTGATATGATGCTTAATTGACCTCCAAATCCAAATCAAATGCCTTGACACAACTACTTCTTCTATTGGCTGGTGGGTGGTGGCCGGTACGGTGGGGCATATATATATATATTTTTAGGTAGAGTATATTAATTTCTCAGCTTTAATTTGGTGGAATTTGTGCATAATGTTGGCTTTGGCTATCCTTTGAGTAAGGAATTTATACGATTCCTAAAGTATATTGTTAATTTTAAACCTCAAAGGATCTTGAGCCAACGTACACATTATTATTATTATTGTTTTTGTACATATTAATTATCAATGTTAGTATAGATTATGACATGGCTAGCTCCTTATTTACCGTTTTCAATGTATATAGATACGTATCTGAATAATATATTGAGGAATTGAGTGATAACATATAATCACGAGAAGTGGTGTTTTTTCATAAAAAGATGTACGCTTAAGATTCAATTCATCCATAAGTATAGATCGATGGAGATCAGTAAATCCTACCTATCATGATAGATAGAACTTGAAGTTATTGTTGTTGTTGTTGTTTTAACACTATCTATCTATCTATTACACCTAGCTAGATCGACGAGCTAGGACATGGGGGAAGAGGCAGATAAGTTGCTCCCAATAGCGAACGTGGGAAGAATCATGAGGCAAGCCCTTCCTCCACCAGCCAAGATCTCAAAGGAGGCCAAAGAGAGAATGCAAGAGTGCGCCACGGAGTTCGTCAGCTTCGTGACGGGGGAGGCCTCCGACAAGTGCCAAAAGGAGAACAGGAAGACGGTCAATGGCGATGACATCATCTGGGCTCTCAGCTCGCTAGGGTTCGACAACCAGGCCGAGGTCATCACCAGGTACTTGCATCGGTACAGGGAGTACGAGGCCGACAAGGCGAGGCAGAAGGAGCTAGTAGGGTTTGCAGGCGAAGAAGGCACTTCATCAGTTCAACCACAGGAGATGGAAGGAAGAGGGCAGCTGCCTTTTGAGTTTAGAATGCTAGACAAGGGCAGTTAATTAACTCATTAAGATTCCCTACCCTCTTTAATTTGCCCTACTTCAATTCCCTGACAGATTAAAGGTGATTTATTTGCAACTCTCTATTTAATTTTTGCAGTATTCTTAATTTGGTTTAATTTCGAGAGATGCAGAAACGTACTTCTAATTAACTAGTCTCACTTTCAGTTTGAGCTTTTGAGTTAACAATGCTCCTGAGAGCTGAAAATTCGATCGGAAATAATTAGAACCAAACAAAATCTTTGCCTTCTTTAATTGCTAGCTTCAAGATTTGTGATTAGAGGTATAGTACTTACTTAAACATCTACAAAGAGAGAGGGAGAGGGGTTTACCTGCAGAGATTGAATTGTTTAAGCGGGCTCCATCGATCGATCGATCGATCTAGAGCTAGGGTTTCAACATTTGGGCATTAATTCCAAATCCTCCTTTCTTTGCTTTTCTTGAGATTCAACCCTTTTGTCTTCAAACCTCTCATTTCTAGGTTTGAGCTGTTTCCAGCTCAAACCATGACATTATGAAGATAGCTAGCTAGGGTTTCCTCTTCACTCAAGCTGTAGCTTGAATTTTCTTCACTTCACTGTTCACAAAACGCCGCAATACTGAATTTATGAAATATATAGGGTGCAGATTTAATTAGGGCAGGCTAGCTTTGTGCAAATTTGACATACGCATATAACTAATTAAAATGGGTCGGAACAAAAGAAGTACACTGATATTTCCAGGCGAACAATCAATTATTATATGTAGCTTTCACTGACCATATCCTGAATTCCTGATCATTACTGGCTTGATTTGTTTGTGATTAGTGGATTTACTGCAAATAATTAAATCATATGAATTGATTTGAGGGTATTTGGAAGGAAGATACTCTTATTTACTGGTTAGGGTTGAATTAACGAAATAAATAAAAAATCATTCCTCTTAAGAATATGTACCCCTTATTAGTTGTTTCATTCTGAAATATTTGATTATTTAATTACATAAATGTCATATATAGTAAACTTTTTCATCCGGCACCTACCTTCTAACCACCGAAACTTTTAACTCAATAAATCTCTCCTTTTAATTTTTGGAATTAATTAAACAAGGTCAAACACAAAACCAATCATATTATTGCAATTCATTTTATTACGGCCTCTCGAATTATTAAAGCATTGCTAATACTATCAATCCGTAGTCAATTACATTCCTAAACCTGTAGTTTAATTTCTTGCTTGAAAGTCATCAAGGAAGATGGACAAACAAGGGCAATGTTTTGGCGGGGGGCAAATTGTATAACAAATGACATAGTGACATTTTGTTTCTTAAAAATAGTCCGATAACAGATTAGTATTTTTATTTTTTTTAAAAACACATAGTGATGAATTTGGCTCAATCGGTCAAATATCAACATCTGGGCACCAAATATATGATTGACGATCACTTAAATACTTTCACCTTCTTTATGTATGAAATTATGTGTTCATGTTATTTTAATTAACTTACTATAGATGAAAAAAATTGAATAATTATCTGAGAATTTTGGAAAATCTATTAGTAGAGTTTTTATATTATGACTCAATAAGTATTCGTTCAGATCCTTAAGAATCATTTAAGCATCTAAATAGATTTGGAAAAAAAAAATTATAACATGTTTTCACTCCTCCGGAAATAAAAATTATAAAGGTATTTTCTAGTATGTGTCCATAATATATTTGATTTTTCTAAATTTTCTAGTATGTGTCCATAATATATTTGATTTTTCTAACCTATGCCCTAAGGGCATAGGTTAAGAACCTTTATTTAAAAATTTTCATGTGTATTTTGATTATTTAACATTTTACAAATTATTTCCTAAGGGTTTATGTTTTGCTTTTTAGGGTTTAGTTTCCACATTCGGTATTTTTATCATATGCCCTTAGGGCATAAGTTAGAAAACTGTAATATATTATCCTAAATTGGAATGAGAAAACCTATAAAATTATTAAAGCTTTATTAGATAAATTACCATTATTTTCTAAATTAGAATGAGAAAACCTATAAAATCAACAAAAAAATGTTAAATAAATTACTAAAATAAAATCATTTCTTTTTGGAAAATTTGCTGTGATATTGAAGAAGAGGAAAGGATTTACAAGTCAAAAAGTTTTATCACGTCTCTTGCAAGTATTTTAAATGTCCAAATAACTTCTACAATGCAAAAATATTCGGGAATCCTGAATTTAAAAGGACGAGTTCAGAGTGCTATGTTCAATGATTTAATCATTAGGCTAAAATACCAATTGTCTCAATGGAAGGCTAATTCTATTTCTCAAGCTGGAAGAGCGGTGTTGATTCATTCCAATTTATTAGGAAAAGTAAGTTATTTAATGCAAATCTTCCTACTTCAAAAAGGAATTTATTATGAGATTGATAATGTAAATAAATCATTCTTTTGGAATAAATATACCCCTTATCACCACTCACTTATTAGTTGGGATAAAATTGTTCGCCCAAGGAAAATTGAAGTGTTGGTTTACATACTGCTTATAATAATAATGTTGCGCTTCAGATGAAATTACTTTGGAAACTTTTAAATGATCCTATGAATAATTGGGTCAAAATCATAGATGAAAAATATTTACGTTCTCAAAGTATTTTCCATTATAAACATAAAACATCTTCTTGGCAATTTGGTCGTTTATTGAATATAAGAGACTCCTTTTATAAAGGAGTAAAATGGTTAGTTGAAAATAGCCTCAATATAAATTTTTGGTTTGATGTTTGGGTAGATAATTCAAATTTATTATTATATTTTGAAAATGGTAACCCCTACTTGAAAGTTGCGCACTTTATTACTAAAAATAAAACTTTGGATCTACAAGCTTTAGTTCAATTATTGTCATCTTGGATGGTAAATAAAATTCATATATTAATTATCCCATAACAAATGTTCAAGATACCATTATTTAGTCTCCTCTTACTACTGATGGTGCTTTTTCAGTAAAGTCAGCTTCTGAGTTAATCTATACGATGCGACACTTACCTTTAACAGGGTTTTCTTGGATCTAGAAAAAAAATCTTCCTCCTAAGATTCAAAACTTTATTTGCAAATCTTGTACTGATTTTTTGTCTACAACTGAGAGACTGAATAGATATTTTAATTCAGTTCCACATGCTTGTTCGCTTTGTGATATGGATAATGAAACTTTAAATCATATCTTTTTCCATTGCCCTTTTACTCAGAAAATGACAACAAGTTTAGAAGTAACGCTACATCTCTCTTTTGAGATTATTTCTTCGGGTTGTTTCAATGATGATTTAATTTCTACGTTAAACTCAAATGTTAATGGCGATATTGTTTGTTACCTTTGATGGTAAATTTGGAGTCATAGAAATGCTAGTATTTTTAATCATTCAAGACTCGCCTCTAATCTGTTATCGTGTGAGTTGGCCGCCTTTAATTAGAGAACACTCTATGTGGGTTTCGGCTCATGCTAAACCTTATCTTAGCAATAATAATGGGCCTAAACGTAAACCAAATGTGACTTGGAAAAAACCACCGATTAACTTGTTCAAAATAAATTTTGATGCGTCAAAACATACTAACTCAAATACGTTTATTAGTTTTTTATTAGGGATCATGTTAGTGGCATTACTAGTTTTGATCGCAAAAAGGTTAATCTTGTGTCGGTCCTTCAAGCTGAAGTAGTGGCTTTGTTAGAAGGTCTTAAAATGGCGATTCAATTGAATATTCAAAAACTTATTATAGAAGGCAATAATTTAGTCCTAATAAATTCTTTAAAAAATTCTTGGAAATTTCCTTGGGAACTTAGCTTAGTAGTTAAGAACATTCGAAATTTTTTATTTTGGGGTTTGCTAATGTTTTTTTTCCATTATTCTAGGGAATGTAATTCAACGACAGATTTTTTTTATTATCAAGAAGGCATGTCAATATTCCTCATTTTCTTCAAGTTGTCTATTCGTCTCAGCTAGCTTTTGCCTCTCAAGATCCTCGTGTTTGTAATTCTAGGGAGTTGTTGTTTCATTATCCTCTATTGTTGTATTTTTTAATGATCATTCGCTGTGATGATTTAGGTTAACCTTGTTCCTTTAAAACGGTCTAATGTTTGACATTGTTTGTCTTGTAATGACCTAGTAGCTCATTTTATGGACAAAAAAATGATTTATCACGAAGCATATAGTGTTACCAGAGTACAGTAAAAAGTTAGGAGCAAAAGTTGTAATTTAATCCCCAAGAACATCATGGATTATTAAACATACTAGGATAAGCATATAACTCATCATGTATTACACAAAAAGTGACGTTTTAGCCTTAAGAATTTGATCCACAAAAAGTGACGTTCACATTTAACTCTGGTAACACTATATGCTCATTTTGTGAACTGATGGTGATCTTAAAGTATTAAACGGAAAATAAGGAGTAAAAAAAGATAAAAGAAAAGTCAAAGATATGGTATATATACTTCTCCCTCCGTTCACAAAAACTTGTCATTTTAGTTTGATTCTGTTGTTAAATAAAATCTGTCATTTGAGATATTTTAGCCCATTTTTTCCAATAATATCCATACTAATTAACAATATTTACAAAAATTACAATAAAAGGTGAAAGATATCAACAAAAGATTGAGGATATTTTAGTCAAATCAAACAATTTCTTAATTTTAAAGGCAAATTCTAAAACGACAAGTTTATGTGAACGGAGAGAGTAGTTGGTTGAGATTTCCATCAAAGTCTACTAGGGATAGATTTTATATTGTTAGCCTTTCATATTCTACTGTCATACTTCTATATTATCATGTCACAGACTTCAAACGGAAAAACAAATTGCAAACGATATTAGATTTGTTACGAAATATTTTGTTTCCTTTAAATGAGAAATATAACAGAATTTAGAAAGATAACAATCTTAAAAGATATCAATCTTAATGGAAACAATAATAAACAATGATTCTACATAAAGTTTCACCGGACCTCTGCCTAATCTTTTCATCGAGTTTTGATATATGTTTCATCCTTTCATCCTAAAGTGCTGATTTACATTGAGTTCTGCCATGGGTAAGTAGTATACTATTGACTTGTTTAGATAATCCTTCATTGCTTCTAAGTAATTACGATTTGTGTATTTCTAGGTCGAAGCAACAGCTTACTCATGTTAATTACTAATGGTGAATGGAAGGTGTTGGGAGATAAATGGTCTTACGAAGAGGATAAGAAGGCAATAGCACTTGTTATATATGAAACTATAAAATTCAAATCCCTTAAGGATAAAATAGTTGAGAAACTATCCCTTGATTGTGAAAAGTACAATCTACAATTGCATTATGTGTCACCCATAAAGGTAAACTTTAGGGTTTAGGGTTAAGGTTAGGGTTTAAGGTTCCAAATTACCACCACACAATAGCTCATCATAGTTGCTAAAGATTTTATCAAATGCTCCTTTTGGCATAAGCCCTAATATGTTCTCCTCGTTATTATTATTATTATTAGGTTTTTCATGGATCATTTGTGTAGGAAATGAACCGTTGGCTTCATCTTCTACTCCTTGTGTTGAATCTTGCTTTGGCTCATGATTGAGATCTAGATTAGGGTTCTTTGTCTCCTTCTCCTTGGTTGGCTTGTGTGTCACGGGTTCTAACCCTAATTACTTGAGCCTCTTCTTGATTTTGGTGTTCCAGTGGTTCTTGATTTCATTATCCGTGCACTTTGGAAAATGGGAGGCTATTTTTGACCATCTATAAATACTTTTGATTAGTAACTTGTACTTATCATGATTGAGATTGATATCTAAGAAAATTGAATGCCTATTACCAAGGCAGGCATGGAGCTGAATGATTTGATCCTCTTCGGATTTTTGTAAAACCCCTCGCTTGAGATCAGGGCGAAGATAGTTTATCCATCTAAGACGACAACTCTTCCCACACCGCGACAATCCTATATAATCCAAAAAAAATGTCATCACCTTGTTATATACAATATAGTTTAGCAATATTATTGGACATTAAGTTTGGCTCATCATATATTGCTTATTGTTCATTTGGTTTTGATATCAAAGTAAGAGACATATATCGATATCGGTATCAGTATCAAGACATGACTATGAGTGATATCTGTATATTTTAGGTATATTATGAGTGATATCTTTGATACCACTCATTTTATTAACGATGTCTAAATAGTGCTTCGATATCAATTTCGATTATACCAAGACAAAGGATTTAGGGTTAAGCCCTATTACCTTAAAAACATACCCTTGCATTGCCATATTTTGAACTATATTTATTTAAAGTTATATGTCTTGAACTTAAGACTACTTTAGGGTTATAGGTTCCATTTGGCATTATATATTTGTCACACTTAAGATATGTTAATACGAAAAAGATAGCCAAAAGGCACAAAACATCATAATAACTAAGCAAAATCGAATATATCGTCTAAGGAAAATAAATCTCATGTCTCGAATATAAACCCTAAGTAGTGTCTAGATCCTACTACCCTCGCCTCACTCAACCGAATGCTCATGAGTTGTCCATTGCCCTCCCCTTGCTCGGTTGAATGACGCTGAGATGCATGCGGGAGCGGCGCTGGAACAACAAGAACATTGTCGTTCACAAAATCTAACAAGTGTGGTAGGAAAGCCCTCTGGCCAGGATTGATTGTTGTCGTCTCCAACCGATGTCGAATCTGGCCGACCAACATACGAATGCGCTGCAACAATTATATAAGCAAGGGCCAACATCTTAAAATGTAATCACCCTATACACCAAAACATAAAAATTGTAAAAATATGAATAAAACATACCCTAGAGGAAGTGACGGAGAGGATTTAGGCCAACATCTTCAGAATGATTTGTAGTAAAAAAAAAAGAGAATATTGTGTATGTATTTAACAACGAAGAGGAGATTTAAATAACCGAAAATGAGATGGATCGGAAAAAACCCTAGAGGAAGTGAGGCAAGAAGAGCGGAATTGGGGCACCTTCCACTCAAACAGTTTGAGTGGACGCCCGCACCATAGGATTGCGTGGTGCACTTAGAAATAATAACGCATGCAAACAAATTCAACGTTATGGTAAATGGTAAAAATGTAAAAAAGAGAGACGAGATTTATCGAGAAGATCCGTCACACACTCACACCTGGAGGCTCGGGGATGCCTGTTATGCCTCACTTTGCTTAAGCAAAGAAGTCTAGTATGGGAATTTGTAACCACATGGTCCCTAAACTCCCCATTTCTCACCTCTTTATAATCCTATTTTAACTTAGGTTAATTTTTACCTTCATCTTTAGTTAAGAAAATAAAATGAAGATCATTTATTTCCACCCAAAGGTGAAATAGTTTCCGTCTTAACACTTAAGTGGAGCTAGACAATGAATAATTAGAACAATCCCAATAAAATGGAGAATCAACTATATATCATATTTTCTAAGAAAATGCAACCCAACTACAACAGATATCCTATTTTCAAGAACATTTATTTAATACACTTATTTTACCATAAAAATTATTTTACATTACTTATTAAAAAAAAAATTTAGTCGGAATTACTTATTAAAAATTAACGTACTTATAATATTCTAACATCTTAACTTAATGATAATAAATTATTTATTATTTTATTTATTTAGAAACAAAATATTATATAATCATATCCTAATATATGATAAACTATTTATTATTTGACTAATCAAAAAATTAAAAATTCTTAGACTATCAAATGATAAATTTTTGTTCATCAACTTATAAGAAAATAAAAATATTGTAGAATCTTAATTTAATAAATGATAAATACTTTATTATTGGATTAAAAAAGAAATAATTTTTGTATTTTTGCATATAAATATCAACACTTTGTTATTTCATTCACATAATCATTACTTTCATCTTTGTCTCGATGTGCCTCTTTAACTTTATTTGTCTATTAAAATCTTAAAAGAAAAAAAAGATTTTGGAGATTTGGAGATCATCCTATATTTAGGAAAGTCTCAACAATATTTGGAGAACCTCTTTAAAATGGGGAATAAAATGGAGAATCGATTGGGATATAAAAAAAGTGCCTCAAATGTCCTAAGAATTTAATTTTCAAGAATTTAGGGAATCTGTTGGGGTTGCTCTGGGTGTAAATCGTCTCGCCATTCAATTTAACTTTTCACACGGCACTCAAACAACATTTTAACGGTTAAACCAAATCACGGCAAGGCCATTATTGGTTAAATAAAAATGAATTTTCTAACCGTTATTTATTATTTGATTTATTGAGAAATAAAATATTATAAACCCTTAACCTAATAAATGATAAATTATTTATTATTTGACTAATAAGAGACTAACAAATAATAAAGACCCTTGAAATAGAAAGAATTTGTAAGTTTGTATTATATAAGACAATTTTATTTATTTTAATATGGTTCATTTATTTCCAATTAGGGTTTTAGTTTCTAAAAAAAGAATATTTATCCTTTTCTCAGGCATAAGTTAGAGAATCCGAAATAAAAGTGTTTTTTTACGAAAAAAATATTTTTAAGGGAAAAGGAGCAAGTCTATTTGTTGCCCACCCTAAACTTCTGTTCGTAGTTTGTCCTAAATTTTTTTTATTGTAGTTGGTGACACAAATAATCTATTTATATACTAAAGAAGAGGTCGTCACTTGTCAACCTATTATTCAATTCACCTATGTGTTAATTTTGGTGTTTTTGAATTATTATTTTTATCAATAATTTGGGTCCCACTATATTTTAATTAATTAATTATTTTTTTGAGTAGGTAAAGATTCGGGATACCAAACAAACCTGGCAGCCCGTGAGGCTATCAAGAGATAGCAGCCGAGAGCTCGGCAAGCAACAAACAAAACAAGCTACCACAAGTAAGGTAAGTTACAACAACCGAAGAAAGGAAAACGAAAGAAGATTGGTAGCAGGAGAGAAACACGCGAGAAGTCAAAGCGTCATAGGACTGGAGGTCAACCTTGAACAATCCAGAGGGGTGCACAAAGGACCGCTGACGAGTCTCCATCTAAATGAAGAACCATTATAAGCCGCTAGAGCACCACGCCCATGCCTAGCAATCCAAGCCCAAACTCAGTTCCCAATTCCGGTGAGATACATACGCCAAACTGAAAGTTAGCCTGTCAACACAACCACCAAAAAAACAAACCGAAGAACTCAAAAGAAGGATCTACCCAAAAGACTACTACTACAAAGAGTACTAATAATTGTCCCAGATATTACTACTAGAAGAGAACTAATAAGCAACTAAAAAAAATCCAAAGCCCACAAACTTGAAATTAAGATGGCTATCGTAGTTAGAGCAACCCCAAGAGATTCCCCATATACATTGATATTTGTGTTTTTGGAGAATGCTAAACTTTTTTTGGCCCAACAGATTCTCTAACACATTCTTCAAAATAGGGATAGAGGGGGAAAAGTGATGTGTTTTCCCTAAATTTAGGGAATTCTCCAAATGCATTTGGAGAATGAATTAAATGTAAATGTATACATGTTAACATGTAATTGGTCACATTAAATTTTATTATATTTTGTAAATATATAATAAAAATAATAAATGCTTGGTTCTTCAAAATGAAGAAACTGTTGGAGTTGAAGCATATATTTTTTAAGAGAATCTGACTTTAAGTTCTCAATTTTAGAGAAAATTATAGGGAAGTTGTTGGGCTTGCCCTTAGCCTTCCAAAGCCACATAAATAACATAAGAATGGGCCAAAGCCCATATGCCTAAAAGGGCTAAAGGACGAAAAATAACACACTTACAAACCATAGGAGTCTTTTGACATTTTAAATTTCCAACATTTAGGCATTTTAAATTTTAAATTCAAATTTAAAAAATTAAAATATTATTTTAATTAGGTAAATTTTAAAAATTGTTTATTTATGCAAAATATTTTTAAACGAAACCGGAAAACAAAAGCTCACTATATTACCCTTTATTAAAACATAACATCATCTAGTATAAACCTATATATGCTTAGTAGCTCCTCAACTTTGTAGTTATCCGAATATATTTATAACACTAATGAAAAATGTTGCGAATTTATTCCATTCACGCAGTTATTGCCTTGGGACAACATAAAACGTCATCTACCCAAAAAAAGTGGACAACATAAATGTCAGGAATTATTACATATGACTTATGAGACGGTCTCAAAAGATCGAAGATCAAACATGCACTATATTACCCTTTATTAAAACATAACATGTTAAATTGACATCCTCACTAAAAAAAGAAACTTGTGAATTACATGATCCAAAACCGACCCAATTAGTGTTTCCAGTTTTTATCTGTCCTAGCCAAACCAGAATGATCGTACCAAATGATATATATACATTGATTTTGGGAACTTTGGAATGAAAAAGAGAGAACATTAGAGTGAGGCTAAAGCCAATAACCACTGATGTTGCATGAAAATTGTGGTACAATCAATATGGAGCTTGGAGAGCTCACATGGCTTCTCAAGCTTTGACTTCCCAAACAGTTTGCTTCAGTTAATGTTTGAATCGTAAAGCTCAAGTGTTTCCAGATCTAAACAGCGAGCTTCACTGGCAATTTTAAGCTACACCCTTGTAAATTCGGGTTATGAGAACCGAAGCCACCAAAGGCAACATTGCTTTTCAGCCAATCAGTTTGGGCAATCAAGGTAATTATGTTCTTTTCAACTGTCATTCTTGGTAATTTAACAAATTTCAGATCAAAAACCACTCCCTTTGAGTAGTTCTGAGCCCCTATTCATTTATCTCGACTTGGATTCATATTTTTTTTCAATTGAGAAGCATATGACAATGGGATATGCTAAATTAGGAAGGCTGCAATTGCTAACTGGGCTGGTGGTAATCACAGTAAGCATATATACCCTACTTGGTTTCTATTCTACCACCTTTCATTTGCACAACACAGACACCTGCCAAAATCTACACAATACAAAAGGCGGATATGAAGGATTTGATGCTAAAGCGTTCTCAGAACGTGTAGCTGAAGTACTCAAGAAGATAGAAAGTCTGCAAAAGAAGGTAGAAAAGGACCAAAATACCCACATGGAGGAATTTAATAGGCTGGAATTCAAGATGTACTTGAAAAAGGAAGTTGTTGAGCCTCTATACAACACACATGCCACTCTCAGACAAATAAGGCTTCCTAAACTAGAAGTGATTAGGGATACGGGTTTCAAGGAGGAGCCGCTAATCAACAGCTTTGCAAAAGAGGAGATACGAACATATATAACCCCAAAGGAGAATAAAAGAGGGAAAGAAAGAGTGTACAAGTGTACAACACAATTGGACATGCTTGTGTGTTAGTACAGAAGGAATTAGAAGAGTATATGAGTTATGCCAATGGAGGTGATTGTAAAGATGATTGGAACCTGGCTCAAAAGCTTATGCTAAATGGGTGTGATCCTCTTCCTAGAAGGCGCTGCATAACGAGAGGCCCCAAGCTTTACAGAAAGCCTTACCTTGTGAATGAGTCACTATGGAATATTCCAGAAGATAGGAATGTTAGTTGGAATAATTACCAGTGCAAGGATTTCAAGTGCCTATCAAGCAAGACCAAGAATTTTGAGATGGAGAAGGAAAAGATTAAATGGGTAATTAAGAGTTCTCTACCTGTTGATTTTCTAATAAGCGATATTCTGGGTATCAAGCCTGGGGAGATTCGAGTTGGTCTTGACTATAGTGTGGATACAAGGACGTTTGGTGCAAGAATGAGAGAACAAAATGTAACAATCATCACAACTACACTAAACCTAGGGGCTCCATTCAATGAGATGGTAGCACTTAGAGGTTTGCTTCCTCTATATATCACTCCTAACCAACGACTACCATTCTTCGATGATACTATGGATTTAATTCATTCTACGGGGCTTTTGGATGGCTGGATTGACTTGGTGTTGTTGGATTTTGTCCTGTTTATTTGGGATAGGGCTTTGAGGCCTGGAGGATTGTTGTGGATAGATAGGTTCTTTTGTAAGAGAAATCAGTTGACTGAATATATGAATGTGTTTTTAAAGTTTCTATGAGCATAGTGAGCCAGAGTAAATATTGTACAGTGTGGCCGTTTTCACTCTCACACTAACTTGGCACGCACCTCTGTCTGCCAGCTTTAGTTTGTTAGAAGTTAACCCTAGTTAGATCATTCTAGGCTAACTCTAGTTCCCCTAACTTCTTGTATATATAGCCTTTTAACTCTCCTGTACATAACTAACTCGTCATAATACAAAACCCAGAGAGCTTTTCTCTGCATTTCCATGGCAATCTAGACGAGTTCAACCTGATTTTGCTTACATTTCACATGGTATCAGAGCCACAGAGCTCGATCCTGTGACCTAATTCCCTTCGTACCTTGCTTACCTGGTTTTCTTCCTCATTTACTCTTTTCCCACGTTTTTTTTCCACTCGCGATGTCTCATCAATCTGATTCCGATAGTTCTAGTGTTGGCAACCCTTCTCGAGGGCGTCGTCGTTCGGCCACGAGTCGCTATCGATCTCTTCCGAACGATGATCCATTGTTTCTGGCAAATAGCGATCATCCAGGTGCCCAGCTTACCGCTGCTCCGTTCAATGGTACCAATTTTCCAAGCTGGAGCAGATCCATCAAATTTGCTCTCGGTGCGAAGTCAAAACAAGGGTTCATTACTGGTGCGTATCCTCGACCCATGGAGGGAACTGAAGACTTCCAACATTGGATTAAGGTGGATTACATGATACGATGCTGGATACTCAACTCCATGATTCCAAGTCTTTCAGAGGGGTTTATGTTCGTTGAATCTGCACAACAATTGTGGAGCGAACTTGTCGAGAGGTATTCTCAGGTTAATGCTCCTCTTATCTATCAACTTAAGCGCAATTTGGCCAATCTGAAACAGGACAACTTGTCTGTTGTTGATTATTATGCTCGTATGAAGCGTATCTGGGATGAGCTTAGTAGTATTGAGGGTATTCCTCATTGTGATTGTGGAACTATGAATACTTGTATCTGTCTCTTGCTTAAGCGAGTGAATGATGCTGAGAATCAGAACAGGGTGATGCAGTTTCTCATGGGTCTAAATGATGAATTTGATGGGATTCGTTCTCAAATTCTCGGTACCGACCCGTTACCTTCACTTAACAAGGTGTATTACTTCGTCACTCAACGTGAAGTTCAGACAAATGTCATTGGTGAGAATTCTGGTGGCCAAGAGGTTACTGCTCTTGCGGCAGGGCGTCACCAGATGGGAGGCCAGCGTTCTAACACTCATCGACCTCAGGATACTAAAACCTATGGGTCTTCTAGCCATGGTAAAACTGATAACAGGGATTACAAGAGACAAAAGTATGATCGTTATTGTGACTTCTGCAAGGTCAAGGGACATACTATGGAAACTTGCTTCAAAATTCATGGTTACCCTGATTGGTACAAGGAGTACAAGGAGAAATTGGCTAATCAGAAGTCTGAAGCTAATGCTACTTCTCAGATGGATAACCCACTTGACTATGATCGTGCTGAAAGTTCTAAGGCTAACGCAGCTAACACTTCTGAGCAGTGTGATCCAACTCTAGTTAAAGCAGCATTTCAACAGCTTGTTCGCGCTCTGAAAGGAAAAGACAAGGCAGATGTTGCAGCCAACTTCTCTGATTTCGCAGGTATTAAGTCTGATCCAATTGCATTCAATGTTAGTTCAGGTTTTGAACATTTTGATTGGGTTATTGATACTGGTGCTACAGACCACATGTGCTATGATTCGAATTTGTTTTCTACTATTCATACCATGTCTAAACCTATGATGGTTGGACTCCCTGATGGATCCATTAAAAATGTCACTATGAAAGGAACTGTGACACTGAATCCTAGTCTGAAACTCCATGATGTGCTCTTTATCCCTGAGTTTCGACACAATTTACTATCAGTATCTAAACTGCTTGAGGATACTGCTTCTTTGACTTGGTTTTCTAAGGAAGGGTGTCTTTTTCAGGACCCTTTAACTAAGCATATCAAGGCCAAAGGAGAAAGAGTTGGAGGTCTTTACAGATTTCGAGGGGAACCAATCAAGAGCAGTGACATTTCTACCAGTTTATATCATAGTAGTTTTCATTCTCCTAAAGAGCAAACAGTGACTCCAGTCAATTCAGTTGTTACTTCTGATTTACTTCTTTTACATGCTCGGTTTGGACATATTTCTCTATCTAAGTTGCAAATTTTGAACTTGGTTGATATGAATGATTGCAAGCAGTTTCATTGTGATACTTGTGTCTTGTCTAAACACCACAAATTACCTTATTCTCGAAGCACAACAATTGCTTCTTGCATCTTTGATTTGGTTCACATGGATCTTTGGGGACCATATAAACATCCCAGTATAGGTGGTGCTCGGTATTTTCTCACTATAGTTGACGACCATAGTCGAACCACATGGACATATCTACTAGCTACTAAAGATCAAGTCTATTCAGTTATTGTTAATTTTTTGGCACTAGTTGAAACTCAGTTTGCCGTCTCAGTCAAAAAGGTTAGAAGTGACAATGGCACTGAATTTGTCAATTCCAAGTGTCGAGAGTTATTTGCTTCTAAAGGTATTCTTCACCAGCGGTCAGTTGCAGGCAATTCCCAACAGAATGGGCGTGTCGAAAGGAAGCATCGTCACTTAGTTGAGACCGCTCGAGCTCTCATGCTTCATGCTTGTTTTCCCAAAAGTTTCTGGGGAGAATGCATACTTGCTGCAACATATCTCATCAACATTATGCCTTCCTCTGTTCTTGGTAACAAAATTCCATATGAAATCCTTATGAATCGCCCACCTGATTACAGCCGTCTCAAAATCATTGGATGCTTGTGCTATGCTCTACATAAAAACACTGACAAGTTTGGCCCCAAGGCCAAAAGATGCGTTCTCGTTGGATATCCATACCAACAAAAAGCTTATAAATTATATGATCTCGACAATCATAAGTTCATCATCAGTCGAGACGTTATTTTTAAAGAAAATATTATTCCTTATGCCACTACTTCTTCTACACCACCCCCTCCCAATCTTGCAACCCCTTCTTTACCACTAGTTAATCCCGCTTTTGACTTTCAAGACTCACCATCAATACCTCCCAGTTCCGATTCTTCCCATTCTCCAATTACTTCCATTTCTTCTCCCTCTCTTTCTTCTCTCCCACCTGTTTTTCTTACACCTGATTCTTCACCTTCATCTTCACCAGCACATTCACCAACCCCTACCCTTACACCAGTACCTCCTCCTTTTTCTACAAGACCACAGCGACAAGTCGTTGTTCCTGCCAAATATAATGATTTTGTTTGCCCCACCCTACATCACGACCCTTCAATGTCTCTATCTTTCCTGGTGACAAATTCCAACTTAAAAGCTTATTCCACTGAATACATGGCCTCTCTATCCAATGTTATGCAAGTGCTGGAACCTGTCACATATTCTCAAGCCATACTTGACAAAAATTGGCAGGATGCAATGGATACTGAAATACGCGCCTTAGAGCACAATCAAACATGGGATATTGTATCCTTGCCACCTACTCACAAAGCAATTGGTAGCAAGTGGGTCTACAAGGTCAAATTTCGACCTGATGGTTCTGTGGAACGATACAAGGCCAGACTCGTAGCTAAAGGCTACAATCAAGTTAAAGGCAAAGATTTTAAACACACTTTCTCCCCGGTTGCTAAATTTGCCTCTGTTCGATCTTTACTCGCAGTTGCTACAGCCCAGAACTGGTTCATTAAGCAACTGGATATTAACAACGCCTTTCTCCATGGCTATCTGGAAGAAGAAGTTTACATGAAACCACCAGAGGGTTATTCCAAGGCACTTCCTGGTCAAGTTTGTCGCCTAAAACGCTCCATTTATGGCTTAAAACAAGCCTCTAGACAATGGAATGTCGAACTCACCAAGTTACTTCTTTCCCTTGGTTTCATTCAATCCAAAATGGATTACTCTATGTTCATCAAACATTCTATTGATCACACCACTGTGGCTCTCGTATATGTCGACGATCTAATCTTATCCGGCAATTCCCACTCTGACATTGAGGCCACCAAACAAGCTCTGCATACAGCTTTTACCATAAAGGATTTGGGTGATATTCGATATTTTCTTGGTATAGAAGTGGCCCGGTTTTCTAATGGCACACTTTTAAACCAAAGAAAGTATATTATCGATCTCCTGAAAGACACCGGCATGCTATCTTGCAAGGCAATTACGTTTCCCATGACTCGGACCCCAAAATTATCCATTGATGAAGGAGTTCTCCTCGCTGATCCAGAAGTGTACAGGAGGCTAGTTGGTCGCTTACTCTACTTGAACATGACACGTCCTGACCTCTCTTATGCCACTCAACACCTCAGCCAGTTTATGAGTGCACCACGTGAACCGCACCTGCAAGCTGCCAAGCATGTCATTCGCTATCTTAAAGGCACGCTTGATCTAGGACTCTTCTATCCAGCAAAATTGGATATTACACTTCGTGGCTACACCCATGCTGACTGGGGCGCTTGTACCTTCAGTGGTAGATCCGTCACTGGCTATTGCATCTTCCTTGGAAAGTCTCTCATTTCCTGGAAAACGAAGAAACAAAAAACGGTTTCAAAGAGCTCCACTGAATCTGAATACAGGGCAATGTCCACCACCTCCAGTGAGTTAGTCTGGTTGAATGGATTGCTTCATGATCTTCAAATTCTTATTCCCACACCCATCCCACTTCACTGTGACAACAAAGCCGCCCAACACATCGCTGAGAACCTGGTCTTCCATGAGCGTACTAAACATCTCAACATTGATTGCCATTATGTCCGGGACAAAGTTCAAGAAGGCTTCATTGAGACACACTTTGTTCCTTCTTCTCAACAGCTCGCAGACATTTTTACGAAAGCCCTTGGTGAGCAACAACACAACTTCCTAGTGTCCAAGTTGGGACTTGTTTCTCAACCCCCAACTCCAACTTGAGGGGGGGCTATGAGCATAGTGAGCCAGAGTAAATATTGTACAGTGTGGCCGTTTTCACTCTCACACTAACTTGGCACGCACCTCTGTCTGCCAGCTTTAGTTTGTTAGAAGTTAACCCTAGTTAGATCATTCTAGGCTAACTCTAGTTCCCCTAACTTCTTGTATATATAGCCTTTTAACTCTCATGTACACAACTAACTCGTCATAATACAAAACCCAGAGAGCTTTTCTCTGCATTTCCATGGCGTTCTAGACGAGTTCAACCTGATTTTGCTTACATTTCACAGTTTCAATATAAGAAACATAAATGGGTTGTTGCTGCTAAATCCAAATATGAGGTTTACCTGTCTGCATTGTTGGAAAAGGCTCAGAGATCGGCGTGATCTTAATTTGCTTCGTACATCTTGTATTCATGACAATTGACAACATGAACAATGTCTATGAACAGAAATTGTGCTTGTTAGTCTTCTTTTGAATTTTTAGCACTGTATATGAATAGTCAACCTCATGGATAAGAATGTATGAATACGTTGTATTGTGTTGAATGCTGATTAACTACATACTAATGTTGAATGCTTAATGCTTAATGGTAAGGAAGAAACAAAATACCATATCAAACTATCAAATTTTATTTAAGAAAGCTTCTACTAAACCCCAACCATCTTCTGCATCAGGTCCAATCCAATAACCAATTATTACTTGAGAACAACTTCCTACATCAGAATAATTGGTAAAAAACATACAAGAATTTTCAAAAGATGCTCTTACAAAACAAGGAGAGTCCAAATTCTTCGTGGTTCCTTTGGAGAGATTGTAACACCCCGACTTCCGACGGGACGTTACTTAGAAATAGACCTTACTAGGTACTATTAAGTAGGTTGACAACTACACTTTAGGATCTTGCAACGCGGGCACGACGAGAAAACATAATAAAAACATCCAACCTTTTATTTAGTAAAATTTATAAAACATAGTCATGCATGCGTTCCCGAAAAATATAAATATTCAAAACTGACACAACACTTAGTAATACTGAACTATTCAAATAATAGTAAATGAAACATAATACTAACTCCATCTTAACAATAATAAAATCAGCATCCTAACTATCATAAATAAACTAGCGTAAAACCCATCCCACTATGACACGCGCTCTTTACCGCTCCGGCCCGCCATCTGGCCTCGGTTCCTGCACAGCTCCCTGGTTCATACCTGGAACTGAAAAATGTTCCCCGAAGGGTCAGCTTCTAATCTACCAAGTTAGAGAGAATACGGAAATTGCAGAACGTTTTGAAAACATTTCTAAAGTCAGCATACAAATCCACAATCGCAATCATAACTCTAAAGGCCAATACCTAAGTCAGTTATCATTAGTCACACATAGCCACATACACATTTACAATCACAACCTCATAACAATGCAATTTCTCCTTTTTCACCATCCGACTTCCAAGGCGCTCATCACCGCGCCGAGTGTAGAGGCAGACCCTCTCACTCCACTTCACAATCTCCCTTCTAACTCCGGCTAAGCCTCCACTGGAGCACTTGCCAAAAACACACTGATAATAATTTTCGTTTTGAAGGGGCACGGTTTCCCTGTCACACGGGTCAACGTAGCCAGCCCTTCCTCAACGCCAGCTACGATGGGCCGTGTCGGAAACGGTACCAACACAGAGAAAACATTCCAAAAATATCCTTCCGATAAAACACATTAAAAATCATTTTCACACACAACAATACGAGAAGTTCAAAACAGTTTATAAAGGCATTCGGGACTAGTTCCCAAAACCCGCCCTACAATATCGATGCGCAATCTAATAAGGTAGAGAAGAACCGAGCAAGTCGAAAAACGACTTACCTCTGATGAAAAACCTCTAACAACCCAGAAAACTTTAAGGACCCGAACAGAAGTGATTTCCTGAATGTTTTAATGAGGATAAATAATTATGCGAATCCACGACTCTTTGAACAAAACTAGTGTCTACTAAAAACAAAACGACGAGATATAACTTACCCCGAGTACTTAACAAAATACCAAATTAAGTAGTCAACTAATTCTTAAATAAAACCTGAACTTACCAACTTTAACTAAACATCTTATTAAAACCGAACCCACCACTTTCAAAACTACTTAGCCACCCTTTTTTTCATTAATTTACTATTCTAAATTACCAAACCTATTTATCCAGATAATGAGTCCAACAACCAACATACCCACTAATTAATTAACTTTAATTATCCACTAACAAACAAAGTACACCTTCCTAAAAGAATTTTCTGTTGCCACAAAAAAAAATAACATTGAAGCCTTGATCGTTAAGTACCGACCGAACCAGTACAGCAAAGCCATCACCATTAATTAAATTCTTAGTTAACCATAACCAGCCCAACACCCTTCCAACACCACATTCACAACCGGGTAATACTTAAACATATAGGTATATATTTAATTTAGATCAAACCAACCTATCCGAATTCACACTTATATTTAAACGAGCATTCCAACCCCAAAAAAAAACAATCGTCTTCCTCCCCGTTGTACCAGAGAGATCCCAAGCCCACCCATTTTTATACAGCTCATCCGATTAGTCTAATTAATTTTATTTTATTTTATTTTTTTAAACCCTAAACTCAACTACTTAGCTAGCCATGCTCGATCAAGACTACCCCTCCCAACTTCATTCTAAAGGAACACCGTGAACCAGCCTGCCAATAGCAACAAGCGGGTCCGCATCCCCGCCAACCGAACCTAGACCCACTGTGCCAACCCGCCATTGACAGAAATTGGACCGTTGCCTAAGACCACGACCCGACAACCAAGTTGAACCGAAAAGGAATACAGGGAAGGATAACGAAACAGAGAGGACTTAAACTCACCGGAACAATTAACGGGGACGGCGACCAAAACCTCGACTGAGTTCAGAACTCTGCGAGATTGCCATAGGAAAGAGATTGATGATTAGTTGAATTGAATTGGAAAAGAAAAAAACGTCGGCGATCCCCTATCGAGGTCCCAAACGGCGTTACCTGCGATCGGCGACGACTACAGTTTAGGGTCTCTCCGTTCTTGGCTTAAAGACTTAGGACGGATCAATGATGAACATCACGTGAATGGTAATTGTAGAGGGGTTTGGTTTAAATATAGGGGATTAGTCTAAAGATACGATTTTTTTCTAAGATTAGATATGATTTTCGGTTAGTATCACCGAAGCTAGGTATCTCAATTAGATAGATAATAAAAAAAAAAAGGTTTGATAAGATTTAAAGAAATACAGTTTATAAAATTATATATATTTATAGGATTGTAAAGTCATTGGTACAACTCAAGGATTATAATTAACGAGTTAAATCCTATCTCGAAAGTTACTTACTAGCAAACTAAGACGGAAAAACGGAACCCGGATATTACAGAGATGGAGTGACAGTTTGTTCAAGGCTGCAAAAAAAACCATAAGTTTGGATGTCGATACAGTCTTTGGAGTTGGAGGCACCAATAGATTTGAGATCTCTGCCACATTTCGCAAACCATACAAACAATATTTCATGCCAAAAAATAATTAGCATATCAAAAGCAAAAAAACATAAGGTAAACAAACATTGTACTATCTATAGAATCCAGGATACCATGCAACTCAAATACTTCAGTTACATGATACTGTACCTAGCATGGAAGTAACAGACAGATTTAGCAATCTCATATCTTATATTCATTGATCTTAATTGGAAAATGACGTACCAACTTCCAATAACATAGCTCTTACGTGGGAAGCAAATTTGGAAAAACTAAAAGATATTAAGGAAGAAGAATATATACAAGTTCAACAATCTAAGAAAGCAGATTAATCCCTCTTCAAACAAAAGTAGTGGAAACAGAGACATAGAGGAAGTTCTATAGAGCAAACATGGAACAGTAAGCTCTCTCTTTGTCACAGGTGTCATACCTGCTATGCTAGATTGTGAGCTTGATATAATGTTTCCAGTTCTCATCCATTGATGTCCATCAAGCTTCTGCAAAACCATCAGAAAATGAAGATAAATAATAGTGACAACACACATGCTAGAAAAGGAAGAAGAGCTTATTAGCAGGGCTCTAAAACCACTGAACTTCCAGCAGCACATTATCCGATAGTAGAAATGATTTCACAAGGTATCTACATTGAACTCTAGGGATAGTATAGGGCCTAGCGGATTGTAAAACAAATACAATATTCTTACGGAGTCACAACTCACATATCTTGGCATTTTCTTACATCCTTTATATAGAATGTAGTACTGTACAACACAAACTAATGAACATTTCTTAAGCACAACACTAGGAGGTCATGAAACCCTAGCGAGAAAAGTCCAAATCTACTGTTCTTGTTGCAAAGGAATTGATTGCATCACATTTAACATGAAAACTACCAGAGAAAATCGTTCCAAATTTTCATCTAGCCGCTTAAACTTTGGGAATATTTATTACATCACAATTTACATGATAATCAAGGCAAAAAAAATCGCAGCTTTTCGCCTATTTTCATCCTCTCAAAGCATCAAAATCTTCTGTTATACATAGAGCTAGCCAAATTCTTAAATTCGGGCGTTTAGATCGAATTTCACACCAATTCGCACAATCAATAAGCTCCTGACCTTCGACACGAAATTGTTTCAAGAAACAACAATCTGCCATTGTTCTAATCCTTTTGCATTTTCTATGTATTATCCCTAGCGAAACAAATGCCGGCGCAGAAAGACAGACTCGAAGTTAAGAAAGAACACAAGAAATACAAACAAACGAAATGTAGAAATTATGATTTACGCTTACCGTGTGCACTGAAAACCGAGGAGGAAGGAGCGCGGCGAAGCGAAACGAGGCCAACAACGCCATTTTCGTTGTGCGTCTTCGGAAGCTGGTTTACAATTTGCTTCAAAACGTCAACCCGAAACCGTAGTATCGGTTCGGTTCGGGTCAACCCATTGGCTCAAGATCCCACGATGGATGGAACCGAGAAATCTATCTATCTATAACTTGTAACGGGAAGGATAGGATCCCAGCTAGAAGCTCGATTGGAGCTCGAAACCAGGGAAAACCAAGTCTAGAAATCAACCATAAAGAAGAGGAAAGGTTGATTCGAAGAGTTTGGAATTCATACGATGAAGATAATCAGAGGGTTTGAGAGAATTAGGAAGAGAGATAGGAATTTAGATTTCATTGATTGCCTTGGCAGAATGCCGTAACTGAATTACATATAGCAAGCCTAGGTTGCCAGATTAACTAAACCGGTAATAATAGATTAACCCGGATTTACAAAGTTATTTAGCTAGACCGGAAATAAACCACGAACACGTAAAACCCTGTTACAGATCTCCCTTGTCGAGATGATCCTTGTCCCCAAGGATTTAATATAACATATGCTCCAATGACTAGGTGACTGATGAAGCTCTACATGATGTGCAAATTTTCCAACTGGGTCAAATACATATAACTTAGTGCTTGTCTTTGTCAAGCGAGAGACTCCTATAGTAGCTGAAACCCTTATCTCATTAGTAGTTGCCTGAGAGCAAATAGTACCTTATTTCATTCTCTGGCAACCCTTCTATGGCATGTTCAAAAGCTGGAACAAAAGTCAAACTTAACAACCCCGGTGCATTGTGCTTTTGAGCCTGACCGATGATGAGTCTGAAATATCCTCCACCCGGGTCAAATACAAAGATCATAGTAAGGCCTATTCTTGAATCAAATATTGCTGCAGTAGCTTCTCCAACACAAGGGAGCTCTTTGATTATACTTGATGTTACTTTTAGCTCGTAAACCAAGGATGCAATCTTCTGGTTCACAAGGATACAAGGAAGGACCTCAAATGACAACTCACAATGTTGCCTCATTATAATCATGCTAATAATACTCAAAACCAGCAGCAAATAGGCTAGGATGTAATCCCTTCTAACAAACATAGCTCCAACTAACAGCCTTACTTTGACTAAAGCTTCACTATGAATGATCTCCAAGAAACCTAACAATTTGTGAAGATGAATATGCAAGGTATTATTGAGGAAACCCAATTGCAGCAGCTGAATTTCACTAGTCTTCTCAATTTTAAGCATGAATTCAGCATCACCTTCTTTGCCCTTTGCACTCCAATCAAAGTGAGGATTGGTTCTAGGCATAAACTTAACTCTATTAGTTAAGCACAGAGCATAACCACTAGATGACCTTGCACATTGAGCTTCAATATTGAACTTTGAGAATCCTCCACCGGGATCAAAAGCAAATATCAAAGTGGTGCACAGCCCCATAACTTCAGCCTTTGTGGACAAACAGTCAACTAAAGTCATATGTAGACCACTTATTTTCTCATCCTTAAGCATAAACTCAGCATTCTGTGTATTTCCTTTTGCATTCCAGCTTGGATAATTGTAATCACCAAACATGAAGCCTCCTACGTAGTCATCTATTTTTAATTGAGTAAGGAGTGTATACGATATAACCAACTCCTTCATGCCACTCCATTCTTTGCTAATAAACCACGGCTTGCAAGAGTGAACAACAAGCAACATTGCTTTTCCCCCTGGATCAAAGCACAATATTCTTACATGATCACCCATCATTTTCCCTTGCTCAGAGAGCGCATTTAACGTCTTGACCAAATGAACAACTTGCTTGATTAAAGGTGTAACAATCACCATGTAAACATAGCATGACAAAGCTAATAGAAATTGCACATCAACATCCACAACAACCTGTAGAAACTCACTAAATTCCTCGGATCTCGAGAGATAAAGACCACCTAGCTCACCAAGCAGAAATCCTTTGTCTTGAGGGTTAAAAACAGGTAGTAGTTTGACATAATCACCTTGCCCTATTTGTTTCATAAGTTGTCCCAAGCAATAGTTGCTAATAAACTTTCTGACATACTTATGAACCATACCAATCAACCATAACTGCTCTCCTCCAGGATCAAACACCATCATTTCAGGTCTCCTAAAATGGTGTCCAAGTCTCAATTGCAGCAATGTGACAGTACATCGAACAAGCTCATCAAAGGACAAATAAAAATTTTCCATAGCAGCATGTTGCTCAGATACACCAGGTATTAATAATTGCCCTCCAGGGTCAAAGCAAACTCTCTGTGCATAACCATTCATCCTTTTCTCTTGTGCAGCAAGCTTATTTAGCAAATCAAACATATCATTTTCATCAGCTAATGATCTTGACCATGCTCCTCCCGGGTCAAAATGATAAAAATCTAGACAAGCAACTAAATTAAACACATAAGTTTCTTCCCCCAATTTCTGCACCTGAGGATTTACCTTGTCTGGGCTAAAATTTGAAGGGAGAAGATTAGGTTGATTTGCAACAGTATCAAATGACGCCACTCTAGACACCACTGGCACATCAAGCTTGATTTCATGGCTGTCCATTATCTTTGGCATTTCGTCGAACAGTTGGTGTGCAACTGAATTCGAGAACTCTTTCATCAAAATCGGTTCACCTTTTAGCTTCGTTTGAACCATTTCTTCACCATTTTCCACAGAATCGTCGATTTTCATCACCATCTTAGTCAACGGATCATTTTCGTTCAGCACATCACACTCAGAAGTTTCATCGAGCACCTCGAGTTCATCATGGACGGACTGATCTGAACTCCTTTCAATTGTGTTGGGACTTTCATCAAACACCTTTGGGGCGATTGACTTCGAGCATTCCGGAAATTCTATGCAACCTTCAACCCAGCCAATTAGCTTGAGAATTTCATCAAAGGACTCGTGGTCTTGGCTCTCTACATCGTCGGGGATTCCGTCAAACAAGCCGGTGAGGACCACACCACCATTTTCACCGCACATGACTTGAACATGGGGTAGGTTGAAGTGTTGATCAATGATACTCTTCAAATTGCTCAACTGCGATCCCGATCTTGGTTTGAATTTCAGCACACATATTTCATCTCCTTCGTTTTCCATCGCCAATGCCGAGAAACGAGACGGCTCTGATACCACTGTAACGGGAAGGATAGGATCCCAGCTAGAAGCTCGATTGGAGCTCGAACCAGGGAAAACCAAGTCTAGAAATCAACCATAAAGAAGAGGAAAGGTTGATTCGAAGAGTTTGGAATTCATACGATGAAGATAATCAGAGAGTTTGAGAGAATTAGGAAGAGAGATAGGAATTTAGATTTCATTGATTGCCTTGGCAGAATGCCGTAACTGAATTACATATAGCAAGCCTAGGTTGCCAGATTAACTAAACCGGTAATAATAGATTAACCCGGATTTACAAAGTTATTTAGCTAGACCGGAAATAAACCACGAACACATAAAACCCTGTTACATAACTATATATTAAAGTTGTCCCTTTTCGAGCCACCAGAACGATTCTGGCCCCACCTCATACTTATAAAATTAATTTTTATTTCTAATTTTTTAACTTTTTTCTATTAAATTCTTCTCTAACTATTTAAATCTATTTTTAGCATCAAACAAATATCTATTTAGTATAACAATATATTTTGAAAACTTACTTATACAAACATTTAAAATTAAAGATAACAAATTTAAAATATTTTAAAATAAGTATAAATATCTTTTATCTTATAACATAATATCTTTTCACGAATATGTATATATATATTCTTTTATAATAATCTATCTATAACTATATATTAAAGCTAACCCTTTTCGAGCCACCAGAACGATTCTGGCCGCACCTCATATTTACAAAATTAATTTTTATTTCTAATATTTTAACTTTATCCTATTATATTCTTCTTTAACTATTTAAATCTATCTTTAACATCAAACAAATATGTATTTAGTATAATAATATCTTTTGAAAACTTTCTTATACAAATATTTAAAATTAAAGATAACAAATTTAAAATATTTTTAAATAAGTATAAATATCTTTTACCTTTTAGCATGATGTCTTTTCATGATATTATTTATAGATATATTTTTTTTCTTTTATAATAAAAAAATTAATGATAAATACTTATAATGTTTTAAAATAAAAAAATAGGTAATATCTATAACTATATATTAAAGTTGTACCTTTTCGAGTCACCAGAACGATTCTAGCCCCACCTTATATTTACAAAATTAATTTTTTTATTTCTATTATTATAACTTCTTTCTATTAAATTCTTTTTAACTATTTAAATTTATCTCTAACGTCAAAAAAATATTTATATAGTATAACAATATTTTTTGAAACCTTCCTTATACAAGTATTTAAAATTAAAGATAAAATATTTAAATATTTCAAAATAAACATAAAAATTTTATCATATATCTTTTGACGAATTTATTTATAGAAATATAGTGATTTTATTTTATAAAAAAATTAATGAATAAATAATTAAAAATTTTAAAAATAATAAAAATAGATAATAAAATATTTAATAGATATTGAAATATTTGATAAACTCTAAATTTACGTACATGAAAAGTAATAAAATAGAAATAATATAAAATAAATTACTTATATTAAAGTTTATATTATATTTTTATTTATTTATTAATATCCTATTTATAATGTTTATAAAATATCGAATCGTAGTCGTACATGGTACGGCGGGTAAAACTAGTAAAAATAATGATAAATAATTATAATGTTTAAAAATAATAAAAATAGTTGATATAATATTTGATAGATATATTGAAATATTTGATAATCTCTAAATTTATGTACATAGAAAGTAATAAAATATGAATAATATAATATTTGATCATAAAAAGTATACATTTTACAAGGAACAAATTACTTATATTAAAGTTTATATTATATTTTTATTTATTAATTTGCTATTTATAATGTCTATAAAATATCGAATCGTAGTCGTACATGGTACGACGGGTACAACTAGTTACTGCGTAAAAGTAAAACCTCTATAAAAAAAAATTTTAGTAAAGGTAAGGATTATGAGATTCAACCAAAAGTATTTTTTCGCATGAGAAGAAGTACGCCTTGCTTTGTTTTCAATGCACGCTACAAAATCACTGGTCTTGATGGTATGTCAGCGTTGTTTTTCAACAGCTTTGGCATATTGTTGGGCCTGAAGTTATTGCCTTTATTCTTGATATTCTTGTTGGTTCTCCTTTTCCTGATAGACTTAATCATACTTTTATCTCCTTAATTCCAAAAGTGATCGACCCTTATCATATGAAAGATCTTAGACCTATTAGCTTGTGTAATGTCTTGTATAAAATCATTTCCAAAGTGATAGCTAACAGGTTGAAGCAGGTGCTTGAAAAGATTATTTCTGGTTCTTAGACAGCTTTTGTGCCAGGAAGATTAATTACAAACAATGTTTTATCAGCTTTTGAGATCTTCCACTATATGAAGAATAAGAGAAAGGGGAAGAAGGGTTATTTTGCTTTGAAGCTGGATATGTCCAAGGCCTATGATAGGGTGGAATGGGATTTTTTGGAAAACAATATGAGGATGATTGGCTTCAATGAGGGATGGATCAATCTTCTTATGAGATGTGTCACTAGTGTATCTTTTTCAGTTTTGATGGCGTGAAGTCCTTCTAGGGAATTTATTCCTTCGCGAGGACTGCAACAGGGGGATCCTTTGTCGCCTTATTTGTTCTTACTTGTGGTGGAAGGCTTTTCGGCTCTTATTCGTGAGAGTGGACAGAATGGACGTTTTTCGAGGGATTCGAATTGCAAGGACAGCTCCTATTGTGTCACACCTTTTCTTTGCTGATGATAGTATCCTTTTTGCTCAAGCATCTTGTCAACAAGCTACAGAAATTGTTAATATTCTCCAGCGTTATGGAGCAGCATCAGGTCAACAAGTTAATCTTGGGAAATCGGAACTTTCTTTTAGTAAGAATGTGGGAGTGGACAGAATGAACGTTTTTCGAGGGATTCGAATTGCAAGGACAGCTCCTATTGTGTCACACCTTTTCTTTGCTGATGATAGTATCCTTTTTGCTCAAGCATCTTGTCAACAAGCTACAGAAATTGTTAATATTCTCCAGCGTTATGGAGCAACATCAGGTCAACAAGTTAATCTTAGGAAATCGGAACTTTCTTTTAGTAAGAATGTGGGTGATGCAAGTAAGGTGTCTATTCAGGAGATTTTAAACGTCCAAGAAGTGGAAAAGCATGAACGCTATCTTGGTTTACCAACTATGGTTGGGAGATCAAAGAAAATTATTTTTTCACAAGTTAAAGAACGAATGTGGAACAAACTGAAAGGATGGAAGGCTAGTTCCCTCTCTAGGGCAGGAAAAGAGATTCTACTGAAGTCTGTTATTCAGTCGATTCCCATGTACACTATGTCATGTTTTTTGCTTCAAGTGGACTGATCAATGATATGGAACAGATTATGTGCATATTTCTATGGGGAGGGTCGAGTATAAACAAAACGCTTCACTGGATGAGCTGGAAGAGAATGTGTGAGCCTAAATGTCGTGGTGATTTAGGGTTCCAAAATCTTTAATCTTGCTTTGCTTGCAAGGCAAGGTTGGCGCCTATTACAAAACCCGACGTCATTGGTGGCCAGGCTATTAAAAGCTAGGTACTATCCAAACACATCTTTTTTGAAAGCTTCTATTGGCTATGCCCCAAGTTACTGTTGGAGAAGCCTTTTTAAGGCAAAGGAGGTAATTGAGGCAGGCTCCTTGTGGAAAATTGGGAATGGAGAAGATGTCTATGTTTGGAGTGATAAGTGGGTGCCTCGACCGCTATCCTTCAAGATGCTGGGAAATTTTTATGGTGGTGAGGAATCTCAACGTGTATGTGATCTGATTGATTGGGCCCAAGGTTGTTGGAAAGAGGATGTAATCCGATCAATAATGTCACCACAAGATGCTGATGTTATTCTTGATATACATTCGATTGATCAGCTAGTTAAAGACAGAATGTTTGGTACTACACCGATGATGGAGAATCGATTGTGAAATCAACATATCATGTGTGGGAAGAAAGGCGTCGTTCTGTGTTGTCCAAAGGAGATGGATCTGATGTAGAGCGCTGCAGCAGATTGTGGAAACGAATGTGAAAATTGAAAGTGCCACCACGAGTTTGTTCCTTTATGTGGAGAGCTGACTGCAATTTGCTCCCATGTAAGGATAATCTTTTAAAGAAGCACATTGTTGATGTTTCCTGGTGTGATTCTTGCGGGCAAAACGAGAATGTTATGCATGCTTTGACTAGATGTTTACTTCCAAGAGCAATTTGGGAGGCGTTTCCAAATTTGTTTGATCCAGAGGAGAGGCAAGGCAGTTTTCTGAACTGGTGTGAATTTGTTATGTCAAAAACAGTAGCTGAACAAGAACTGTGGGCGTGTCTTTGTTGGGGAATTTAGAAAGCACGCAACAAGCTGTTGTTCGAAAACTAGTCAGGAAATTACACAACAGTTGTTAATGAATGCTTGTGTATGCTGGAGGATTATCACCATGCTCAGACCATTTTCAAGGAGAATTCAGTTCCTCAATCGGTTGTGCAACAGGTGTGGGAGAGGCCAAGTGAAGGCATTATCAAGGTTAATGTTGATGTAGCTGTTGCAGGAAGAGAGTGTGGTGTTGGTTTTATTGGAAGAAATGCAGAAGGTCAAGTAGTCTTTGCGGGAGCTCGAAAAATTCAAGATGGCACTGCAGTTGATGTGGCAGAGGCAGAAGCTGCTCTTTGGGGTCTTCGTACATGTGAGTCTTTGGGTTTTAATCGTGTCATTGAGGAATCTGATTGCTCTAAGGTCATTCGTTTAGCTGTTGGCAATGACATTCCTTGTACAATCTTTGGAGATATCATGGCACTTGCTCTTGAACAAGGAACTTTTCTGGACTCTTGTGTTTGGAGGCACTATAGAAGAAGCACAAACCAAGCAGCTCACATCTTGAGTCGACTTAAGCCATCGATTCCTTTCTTTAATTCTAGCAATTTTCATTTTCGGCTAAATCTTTATGATGTTTTGGAACAAGACTTGCTGTTGAGCTAATATATTTTCTTCTCATAAAAAAAAGAAGTATTTTTTCGAATGATAATCTGAAATTTTGAATGAGTTTGTAATTGTACATTAGGGATAATTTAACCCAACTTTGAAATTTTATCAGCTAGTGAATTACATTTCCTAAACACATGAGACAGTTGAATAGTTTTGAATTCTTGAAGTGAAATCACGATATCCGAAACTAGCATTTCAATTTCCCAAGGGCACCTCCCAGAATCCTTAGATTGCATTTATTTTTTTTTATTTTTTTTTATTAGGTAAGGATTAAGGTGCTCTTCTTTACGGAGGGCGCCCTAGAGCATCCTTTCGGATGAGAACTAGAAGTTCTGGATGAGTCTTGATACACTCAACTGGGAGACTGTGGCCCAAATTAGCAATTTTGTCGGCCACAGCGTTACATTCCCTAAAGACATGGTTAATCACTATATCTTGGTTTCCATAAATGGAAACAAGGATGTCAGTGATAATGAGTTCAATCTCCCAAGGGCTATGTATTTTCCCTTTAACCGCATTAATGACTTGGAGATTATCCCCTTCAATTTCCACTTTTTCTATCGTTCTGTTTTTTATTTGCCTAATCGCTTCTCGGAGGGCTAAAGCTTCAGCCTTTAAAACCGACACTTTTCCAAAGCTAGCCGTTATGATATCCGTTACCTGGCCAAGGTGGTTTCGGAAAACAATTCCACCAGAAGTGTTTCCATTGGGCATTTTAGAGGCATCAATGTAAGGTTGTCACCCTCAATCCCCAATTTTTATAGGCCCAACAGTTGAGCTTTTTGGATTCCGTCCCAGAGCGCAAGTGTCTCAATCTGTAATACTATGTAACTTTCGTAGTTGTTGGCTCCCATACTAATAATTTGTGTATTTTGGTCACAAATCACAAATGCAGTTGTTGTCTACTCGGGTGCAAATTTGGATTCATCAAACTTTAGTTTATAGAATCCATATGTTGATTTTTGTCATCTCTTCTGTCTAGCACTTCTTCGACTTTTAGGTCGTGTTTGATTCGTCCCTTCTTCCTCGTTCTCGCTCCATCGCTTGGTTCTCTCTCATGTCATCAATTGATGTTTAATGTATTGTTTGAGGTCCAAGATATATTCATTCAGACTTTGTTGGAATACTACTTTGTTCCTTTCGTGCCAAATGCACCACCAAATTACTACGAGTTTTGTAAATTCTCGGGTTGCAAGATTATTTTTCAATTCATTGATAATTTCCAATGGCGTCTTATTCTTTGTGTTGTATTTTCTTAGTATACTTTCTATTTTTAATTAATTTTTCTCGTTATTCCATGGGCATGTGTACAATCAACAAATAGGTGGCTTGAATCTTCGTCTATACAATGGCACATGAGGCATCCCGATGGTGTTGAAACTTGCCTCACTCGTAATCATGTCTTAGTTGGTAATCCATTATTAACCAATTTCCATAAAACGTTCTTCACTTTTGGGTATGTGTGTAATTTCCATATCTAGTTATTTGGGCTTGAAATCTGATTATTTATTCTAGTTATAAGTTCAATGAATGAGGTTGTTGAGAACTAATCATTCTTACTTGGTGCCCAATCCAACTGATCATGGATAAAGTTTTTGGTGGTGGAAACTGCCATTAGGGCTTGGCAAAAAAAGTAACTGAAAAACCGAGCCGAAAAACCGATCACTTTTTACGGTTAACCGAACGAATTTTTTTAAGCGGTTACGGTTAACCAACCGATACTTTTAAAATGGTTCGAATACGGTTATCAATATTTTCACGGGCGGCTAACCGATGAACCGATAATATTTTTAATATATATTATATATTTTTTAAAAAGGAATTATATATCAAATTAGTTTTAGTTAAAATTAAATGTACTTTAATAAATAATAAACTACCTATTATAATTATTGTTTATAGTTTTAAATTTTTTTTCAATACTCAAGAGTCTTAGACAAAGCAGCTCAGACTCAGCAAAGCAATTTACGCGTTCAACCGTTTACCTGCTTTGATAGTTTGCTTGACTAAAAATTGACCTAAAAGGCTAAAAAAATTCGAAACCCAAACCCGTCGCCCCTTCTCTGCTCTTCTTCGTTGCCAAACCAAAACCCAAACTAAAATTTGAGATCTCTTCCAGACTTCTACTCTTCCAGCTCCAAGATTTCCAACAAGCTGCAGTCATGTCGCCCCTTCTTCTTCGGGAAAACCATTCGATTGCAGGCTATTCTCGATACGTACTATTTCGTTGTTCTTCTCTTCGGGCAAACCATTCCAGCAAGTGAAATTGCAACAGCCCCTTATCGGCTCATATATTATGAATTTGTTTGTATTTTGTATTTAATTTAAATTTTAAGTTTATTTTATTGAAAAATAAGGTAAGTTTTCTATTAAAAATTTGATTTTTGATTAAAATTCATAAAATTATAACAAGTCGATTAACCTATAAACCGTACCGAGTTTCACGGTTAACCGATAACGAACGGTACGGTTTTGATGATTTGATGTTAAAAATGAATTTTTTTAGTTAGAATTTGGAATAATTGGAATAAAAATGATTTTTTTTAAATATAAAGTGAGACCAAATTTTTTCTAGACGCTCGAAAAGATACAACTTTAATATATAGTTATAAATGAGGTGAGACCAGAATTTTTCTAGTGGCTCGAAAAGATACAACTTTAATGTATAGTTAGTTATAGATAGATTAATAAAATTTAATTCTTTGATTAAAAAGGAAGATAAAATTATTGGATTTAGCAAATTAAAAAAAAAAAGTTAAATACCCTGTCATCTATAAAAATTAGTCAAAGTTTTTTTGTCGAAAATAAAAATACTATTTGAGAGATGTTAAAACATTGGATAAAACTAATTATTTAACCTTTTTTTATTAAAAAGGTTCTATAATGTAATTTTCGTAATTGAAAGCGATAGTTTGCAGCTGGCCAATGCCGTACTCGGTGACTGGCGCTGCCCGTGGGAGATTGAGTTGCTACGTGCGGACATCCATTCTTATTGGCTCGTTTCCAGGATTGGAGCATTTCTCACATTGTGCGGGAGTGCAATTCTGCGGCGGACTTCATCGCTGGATCGTTTAGGCGTGTCTTCTCTGTCCCACTTGCAGCTGATTCGGCTTCCTTACCCTCATCCGCCAGGATACTCCAGGGCGACCACTAACTTGTTAGTGGTCACCCTAATTTCTTTCCTTATAAAAAAGCTCTATAAGAAAAAATTCATCAATTAAATTCATAAATTTTATATTCTTATGTTAATTAAAAGATAAAAAAATTAAAAATTACAATAAATAAACATTATTGAATTTAGTAAACAAGTAAAATAAAATTTCAAAAAATTAGATACATCATCGGTTCTTTGTTGAATATAAGATTACGATTTGAGAGATGTTAAAACTTTAGGATAGAAATGATTATTTAACCTTTTCTATTAAAAAGGTTTTGTAATGTAATTTTCGTAATTAAAAATCTCTATTCGAATGAAATCATAATTTAAATTAATAAATTTTATATGCTTATGTTAATAAGAAGATGAACAAAAAATTTAAAAATTATACAAATGAACATTATTAAATTTAGTAAATTAAAAAAGTTAAAAAATTAAATTTAAGAAAATTAGATACATTCTTAGTTCTTTTGCTGAATGTAAAATTAATATTTGAGAGATATTAAAACTTTAGGATAGAACTAATTGTTTAAAATTTTGTATTAAAAAGAGTATTATATTATAATTGTTTGCAAATAAATAGATTTATTCAAAAAAAATGATAAATTGAATTTATAAATTTTATATTTTTATGTTAACAAAGAAGACAAATAAAAATTTATAAATTATCAAAAAATGAATTAAAAACAATACTTTTATCATCTTGTCTCATAAAAAAATCACATAAAAATGAAGTAAGAATGAGTATATTTTAATGTATTATCTTTGGAAAGAAGATAAATAAAACAACAAACAATATTTTGTTATTATTAGTATATATGATAAGATAAAAATATTTTCTTATTGTTATAATGTTTTTATTTGTGGGTTCACATATGAAAACCCTAGATTTGATATCATCTTAGATCTTGTACTATCTCAATAAAAGGCCCTTATGGGTGACCTAATAAGATGAATTTGATCTCTCTCATTTCTCTCTATTCTCTCTGTTTTCTCTTTAATTGATAACACCTTATCAACACGATTGCTTTATATTTTCTTCGTGTGTTGCATATCATGCTTACTATTACTTTGTTATGTACGCATTATGTATGCAATCGGATAAGTTTAGTTTCTTGCATATACATGTATATAATATAACTGGTCGTTTTTTAATTAGGTAAAGATTAGGAGGCGCTCCATTCATGGAGGGCGTCCTAGAGCATCCTGTTGGATGAGAACATTAAGTTTTGGGTGATTCCTAATGGCGGAGGTAGGGAGACTGTGACTCAGTCTAGCAAGTTTATCAACCACAACGTTACAGTCCCTAGGCACATGGGATATTCGTACTGATTGGAATTCAAGAAGGGTCATACGGATGTAAGTCATGACAATTTCTATTTCCCACGGGCAATTCTTTTCACCTTGAGCTGCTTTGATTACTTGTATATTATCGCCTTCGATCTCTATGTTTTTGTGCCTTCCCTGCTTTGCTAGTCTAATTCCATCTCTCATTGCTAAAGCCTCAGCTTTGATTGCCGATATTATTCCATAATTTTTCGTTGTTAAACTTATAATATTTCCATTACAATCTGTTAAGATGGATGCTCCTGATGCTTGTCCATTTCCTAATTTTGAGCCATCGAAGTTGCATTTTACTACTTCTCGTGGCGGCTTTTTCCATTTCCGTTTCATTTTCTTTTTGTTTTGTCTTGTACTGCCGTTTATGCTCATGATTTCTTCATCTTCATTCCAATTTTTTGATCTTTCCCATTGTTCTCTTTGATTCTTAATATACTGAGGTAGGTCTTGGATAAAATCATTTGTGCTTGTTGGAAAATTAATTTGTTCATTTCATGCCAAATGCACCACCATGAGATTGCCAAGTCAGAAAATTCCTTTTTTCCTACTATACCGAAAAGTTCATTTAATATTGTCTTTGGCGTTTTATTTTGCGGATCATTGTTCGTATTATTTGTTTTATACTTGGATTAACTTTTTTTATTGTTTTAAGTGTATGAGGGCATGTGGTGAGCAAATGGGATGTATCATATGTCGTGCTAAAGCACATAACGCATCCACCAGGAGTTGCAACACCTTTTTCTCTTCATCTTTCTTTAGTTGGCAGGCCATTATTGCTAATTTTCCATAGGAATTTTTAACTTTCGGGAGTGTGTCTAGTTTCCATATCCAATTAACCTCACTTGGTTCTTGATTTGTTGTTTGCGATATTAATGTTATTGTTGAATGTGTTGAGAACCATCCATTTTTGCTAGGCGCCCAATAGAGCCGATATGTAGTCTCATTATCCGGAATTGGGATTGCTTTTATAATGTCAACTTGTTGTGATGGCAAAATTTGTTCTAATTCATAAGTTTCCACCGTCAGTTTTCTGTTATGAATTCTGACACTTTCATTCCACTTATAATGCTTGATGGATACTTTGCAAAGTTTTTTAGTGGTTGTTCCATTGCCCAGTTATCTTCCCAGAATTTGATTGAGTTTTCGTCTCCAATTTGCCATATAAGGCCTTTTTCGATTTCCATTTTTAAGCTAAGGAGCTTCCTCCATTGCCATGACGTGTTTGATTTGATTTTATAGGAGAAAAGGGTATCATTTCTTAAATATTTTTCTTTTATTACTTTCACCCATATATTATCTGGTTCTGCTAGTATTTTCCATAGGAGTTTTATCTGAAGAGCTTTGTTCATATGCTCTGTTTTCCTTATGCCTAATCCACCGTAGTCTTTTGGTCGACATATTTTATCCCATCTAATAAGTGTCTTGTACTACTGATCCTTATTCCAGAAGAAGGTTCTATTTATTCTATCCAAGTCATCATGGATACTTTTTGGTAACATGAAACTTTGCATTATATAATTGGGTTTCATAGCCATATTTGATCTTATTAAGGTCGCTCGTCCTTCATGAGAGAGAGCATTCGCCTTCCATTTTGAGAGTTGGTTGTTTGCCTTTTCTATTGATTCTTTGAATGTGTATCGGTTTACTTTGCCATTAGTGATTGGGCATCCCAAGTATTTTTCTAGATTAGTCATCGTTGCAATCCCCAAGGCATATTTTATTTGTTGTTTTTGTTGGTTGTTGATGTTTTTTTATGGTTGAAAGGCTGACTTATGGTAGTTCACCTTTTGTCCCGAAATTGCTGCGCATTCTTCAATTATATTCTTAATTTTGGTACAGGTGCCTTGGGTTGCCTTCGAGAAAATAATGATGTCATCTGCAAAGGCTAGAAACGAAATTCTAGTTCCACCACGTGCGATCGGAAATCCAACCGAGTATTTATTTCTTTCGCATTCACGTTGAAGCTTTCTTACAAGAATTTCTGTGCCTATAACAAATAGGAAGAGTGATAGCGGATCGCCATGTCTAAGGCCCTTTTCAGGAGGAAACAAATCTGTGGATCCATTATTTACTAATACTAAATAAGAGACCGTGCAAACACATTCTCGAACCCATCCTATGAATTTATCATAGAATCCAAATTTCCTTGGGACTTGGAAAAGGAAGTCCCAGTCTAGCCGATCATACACTTTTTTCATATCTAACTTTACTGCTATCCACCCATCCTTTGCTTTACTATTTCTAAACGAGTGAAATATTTCATGTGCAATTAATACATTACCTTGTATAGCCTTATTACATACAAAGGCTCCTTGGAACGAGTGTATTATTTTGTTTATTATTCTTTTTAACCTGTCCGTTATGATTTTGGAGATGACTTTGTAGATTGTAGAGCATAGGCTGATTGGTCTGTAGTGGTTGGTTGATGAAGGGTAATCTATTTTCAGTATAAGTGATATAAAGGTGTGGTTAATTTGTTTTAGTATGTTTCCGTTGTGAAAGAAGCTTTTTACTGCTTTTATGACTAATAGTCCCACAATATCCCAATATTTCTTATAAAATTCTGTTATCATTCCATTAGGTCCTGGCGATTTGTTGGAACCAATTTGCATTACCGTTGATTTTATTTCCTCATTTGAAATGGCTTTTGTAAGGAAGTCATTGTCTTCATATGTGATTTCATTTGTAATTAAGTTAAGGTACTCATGTGTCAGAATTTGGTTTGTAGGTTCTTTTATATACCTTTGCTTAAAATCTCTTCTTATTTCTTCTCTTATATTTTCTGTTCCAATTATATGAGCGCCATCACTTGTACATATTTCCTTAATTATCTTCCTATTTCTTCTACAACTAGCTACTTTGTGAAAATATCCTGAGTTCGTTTCTGATAGCTTGATATGTTTTGTTTTTGCTCTTTGTTTCCAATATATTTTATGAAAGTTAAGAATGTTTTCTTTCTGTTTTATAATTCGAATTTGTTTTTTGTACTATGTTTGGTTGAGGAGATATTAGGATTTGATTTTGCAACTCAATGAGTTTTGTATCAATTTCTTTTAGTTGTTGGAAAGTGTTTCCTAGTGTTCTTTTATTCCAAGTCTTTGCATTTGTCTTAAACAGTTGGGTCTTTTTAATTAGTTGAAACATATTTGACCCTTGGACATTTAACCTCCAATCTTGTTTTACCACATTTCTAAAATCTTTGTGGTGCATCTACGCGTTCTCAAGCTTAAACGGTGCTCCTTTCATGGTTGTATCATTACTCAATTCAACAGAGATTTTACAATGATCCGATGAAGTGAAGGTGTGATTGGTTGTATGAATGCCAGGATACCATTGTATAATACAATTACTAACTAATACTCTATCCAGTTTTTCATATATGTTATTTTCCTCAGTTCTATTTTTCCTCGAGGTGAATTGGTTACCATATGTAGGAATGTCTATTTGTTCGCAATCATTTTTAAATTTATGGATTCGTTCAAATCTGTGTGGTTCTGGGGGGGCTTCGCCTTGTTTTTCACTTGAGTCTTGAATCTCATTAAGATCGCCAATAATAATAGACGGGATACTTAAGGATTCGATCTCACTAGTTATTTTCTGCCAAAAAGCCTCTTTAGCATCAACATTAGGTGGTGCATATACAAAGCAAAGAGCAATGGAATGTTTTGTTATCGCATTGTAGTACTTTAGTATTATGTATCTCGGCTCCTGAATAAGCAGCGAGATTTCTTCATTTACTAGTTAGTATTCTTTCCACAGCACTCCAATCCCACCAGCTCTACCGTTCGCAGGGGACCACACAAAGTTGTCAAACCCCGCTCTTCTCCAAACTTGGTCACTTGAAATTTTATCAGTTTTGGTTTCAATTATTTCCATTACTTGAATTCTATTGATTTTACAAAAGGAGTCAACTTCCGGCCAGAACGACTTCCGTCCTATCCCTCTACAGTTCCATGATCCTATCTTCATCATTATACATTTTGTTAATCCCCTTATTGTTCATATTTTTCCTTTTCGTCTCTGTCTTTCTATAGATTCTACTTTGCTCTACCCATACCCAAATATGGTAGCAATTATTAGTTAGACTTTCCTTGGAACTCACCTCATGCGTTCTTGATTTTTGTTTTGGTATTTCATTTTGCCGCATACACCAGCATTGAAATTGTCGTGTGCAACCTTCCTTTTTATGAGGGGTTTGGTTCCTTATTTTTATAGTGACCTGAATACCGCAGTTCCTATTCCTATAATTATGCTTTCGAGGGTGCATTTTCCAACCACTCCAATCCATCTTGAAAGCAGAATCAACGCTAACCCTCACCTCTTCAAGACTATATTGTCGTGAGTATACAAACCACTACACAAGCTTATATATACAGTCTTGTTTAGACATATAGTTGTTCCATTCTTGATTAGCATTCTGTTTTTTACATCTCATTACAGTAAAGATATCTAACATTACATAATAAGCTATTCATGTGTAGTATATATTCTTAATGCTGAAAATTTTCCTTTTGCCTTGACTTGTTCTTTTCCATTTGTCTTTTCTTTTTCTTTTTCCACCTTCCATGTCCCCGAGTCTACAAGCTTTGATCCATGTGATAGATGCATCAGGCTTGCTTCCACTATTTGCCTTATGCCTCCACTTGCACCTTTTTTCAACAAAAGCAATAGAATCAAATATGTTCTGTTGTTCATGGTTCGTCTGTTTTATTTCTTCCTTCCTTTCTTGTCTTTTGCAGGTTTGCCCTCTTATATTTGGTTGTTTTAGTCGTGTCCTTTTCTCACATGCTAGTTCTATGTACCTGTCATCAAACAAGATTCCAATTACAAGAGTAAATGCATCAATATGTTTATTCTGAGTTTGGTATAAGTAGTCAACTTCTTGTTGCCACCTACTCTCAATCCAAATGCATGCAGAACATAAAAACTTTAATTCAATGTTACACTTTGTTTTGGTCCACCACCAGTTAGGGAGACAAAACTGGAGGGGGCAAGAAATCGCATTTCCTTTACTTAAAGAGGCATAATTAGTTCTAGAGTCTTTAAGCACACACAAGTAAAGCAGTTGCACAGACTTATCAAAAAAAGGCAAGCCAAACTGCCCAGTGTGCTACATAAACAGAATAGGCTTCACATCATAGTTCATATCATAAGGTAAAGACTTCCAACTTCTCACGGAGATCCTACACAAGTAATTCTCATAATTTTATATTTTAGCTAGTCATGCAGGTTTGCAAACTTGAGCATACAGCACATAAAAGTTATCCCTAAGCTTTGCCATGAACGCATAATTGCAATTCCAATTAGTCCAAAACCAGTCCCCTAAGTTCTTAGCAGCTTCACACACATCATACATATAGGTCATATGCAGAAATTTGACTATTGTCATCACAGTTTTACACACACAAGATATATCAGCTATGCTTTTCTTTTCCTCTTATCGTTTTTGAATAACTGATCATTGGTTTTTCCATTAAGTCGCCTTGGTTAGAGAAACACAAACACACACTTAAGAGTTCATGGTTCTTAGCATTCATATAAAGGCTATTATAATTATTAGTTGCAAGATTCCTTTTGCTCTCTTTATTTGAGATTAAGTTTGTAATGTGGTTCCGATATTTCTCAACATTATAGCCAGCAAAAGAGTAAGCATCATTATGATTAGTCTTGGAAGAAACTCCCATACTTTCTATGCTAATACCATCCTTGAGGTTAAGCACCGTTTCATCTTTGAAAGATTCATTAAAAACCATCTCAAACTTATAACCAGACATAATATTTTTCCCCATATTTTGCCTTAATCTAGATGCTTCAATGAGATCACCAAACACAAATCCAAAGAACTATTTTTCTTTAGGATGGCACATAGTCTCCATGACTCGTGATAGCTTCTCGAGGAAAGCTTCCATATCAATTTTTTCTTTAGCCTTTCCCTTATCTTTCTTAGACCCCGAGAGGCCAGCCTCAAAAGGCTTCTTAGAATGACTACCCTTTAAGGTCTCCTCGACCATGGTAGGTTGCGTTCTAGGCTGATCATGTAAATAAACATTCTCAACTTGTTCTTTAGAAAACGATTTCTCAGAGCATAATACCTTCTTAAAGGATCTTTTGCTTTTCTTCATTACTGTAGTTTGTTTTCTCCAGATATTGATTTTGCAGTTTTCAGTAAGACTACACGGATGGATAAAAATTAAATAGCCTATATCAAAGGAATGAGTAGATAGAAACAACCTGTTTAATCTCGATCGGCGCCCATCATATCTCCTCATATATAGAGGGGAGGAACCTCTCCACTGGTCATCCATGTCTCCATACCCGGAAAGCCCACGCTGCGTGGGGCCTTGAAAACGCCCTACATCTTCTCGCGATGAACAGGCTCGTACAGGAAAGAGGCTGCATCAATCCTCGTCTCCAAATCGCTCGAGGTTCCAATAAAAGGATCCCCCATCGCCTCTTCAGCCTCCTTCTCTGGAGGGGAGAGATCTTGACAAAGGATCCATAGGCTTCAGGAGCATCATCTCTTTTCAGAAAATTTTCGCCCTTGGCGCTTGAGGTGATATTTGCATCAGAATTTTGGGGCAAATTCTTCCCTAGCAATCCAAGGAAGGATTTGTCCTTGAGTATTGAAATTTTGTGAGAGGAGAAGGATGACAAGTGCTCCAATTTGAGCTAGGCTTTGAGATTTAGGGTTTCTGATGTGTGGTCGGGGGTACTGTTCACGGAATTGGGGGCGAGAGCGAGGAGACGAGGGATTCATTTCTCTAGATAATATAATTGATCGTTATTTTGCCTCATAATATGCTTTATGAGAATAACTAATTTTTCTAAATTATTGCTCAATGTTTTGATTGCATATTGCTTATCACATACAATCAATGTTTGATCTTGTTAATTACTTTTCATCGGTTTCATGTTTTAAGTGTGCGTATAAATTGTCTTCGTGTACACAGAATACCGCATAGTATTTCATGGACATATATGTATTGTTTACATTACGTGTCATATTATCTACCGGATGTATTAATAAACAAATTTGTCCCGGTAAGACAAATTATATTAACATATAAAGATATTATTATCCCCGAAGTGATAACTTTTCATAATCTTCATTCCCTGAAGTGAATGAACATCAATATAATTCCTAAAGTGACTATTTCGATTCCCTGAAGAGGTTGGAATATCATTGTATTATCTCTGAAGCGATAATTATTTCCTCCTGAAGAGTTGAATTTATAAAACAATATTATAATTTTATCCCTGAAGTGATAAATTTCATTCCCTGAAGTGAATGAATTATTTTATTTATTGTATTGTTCTTATATTGTTTGTTTATTTATTATTTTCATATACTTAATTATGTTAATTATATTATTTCCTCTTAAAGAGTTATGGAACGAATTCAACAGGGTTCAACGGTGGAGATGGCGGAGGCTGAAGCTCTTCTTTGGGCGATGAAAGTTGCAAGCGAGGCTGGTTTCTCAAGAGTGATGTTTGAATCAGATTGTTCAGCTCTGATAAAAAAATTTCACAAGAGAGAGCTACCTCGTACAATTACTGGTGAGCTGGTTGCAAAAATTATGGCTAGTGGTTGGGACTTCAACTATTGTTCTTGGCATTTCGTGCGTCGACAAGCTAATTCAGCTGCGCATTGGCTTGCAGCGTGGAGGCCTGACCCTCTGTTTCTTTGTTTCAATGCTACTCTTTTACCTTCTGCTTTAATTAGTGTTGTACTGAACGATATTTCAAGTTAATGAATGCATGAGTTTTGTGATAAAAAAAAAGATAATATTCATTCCTTGAAGTGAAGTGAATGAAAACTTTATTTTATCCTTGGAGTGAAAATTCTCATTCCTTGAAGTGAATGAAACAACTTATTTTATCCTTAGAGTGACAATTCTCATTCCTTGAAGTGAATGAAACATCAATATTTAACCACATCCCCCGAAGTGGATGAAATAATTCAATCAATTCCCAAAAGTGGATGAATATAATAAAAGTTTTTACTCCTTGGAGTGAGTGGTGATACTAAAGTCGTCTCTTGAAGTAAATGACATGATTCATGTGCAAATTGAAAAAGAAAAAAGTAGACGATAAATTTCATATGACAAATATTATCTCTTGAAGTAGATAATAAAATACCCACATAGATATCACATCCTGGAGTATGTGACTAAAAAGGTCTCATTGAAATAACATCCTGAAGTATATGATTGAAAGATTTTATAAATAATCACATCATGAAGTATGTGATGGAAAGAAGTCTAGAAGACTTCGTATTCAATCTCTTATCACCAAAAGTTGACAATATTTTATGATACTTTATTTCTTTATTTATACTTTTCAATTTAATTATTTATGTTATTGCTTATATACATTTTTATTTGTTCTTAAAGTTAAAACTTGTCATCTCCTAAAGCGAATGCTAATATGTCCCAGTAGAGACAATTTGAAATCATCCCCGAAGAGATGAAATAATAAATCTCATTACTCCTTGAGTGAGAAATGATAGAAAATATCGCTTCCTGAAGAAGATGATAAAATTTATGTGACAGTAATCATCTCTTGAAGTAGATGCTTTTATACATAAGAGTATTATCCCTAGACCTTAGAAGTGGATTTACATATAGAACTTATTACTTCTTATAATGGTTTAAGAGATAACTTATTCATTGTAACTTGAAGTTGATAAATAAGATGTTTGGGAGAATTATGCAGCACTTCAAATTCCTGTAGATTTGTGTTAAGCTATAATGGTAAATTATCATATCATCAACTCCCTTCGAGGTTGAAGAATCGGATTTTGACAAGTAGAGATTGTTATAAACTCTTGGAGAGTTAAGAGATCTCATACCAAACCATGTACTCTAGATGTAGTACAAGAAATATGGCATGTACTCTAGAATTAGTACAAGGAATGTGGGACATCACAATATTCAAAACTATGTATAAATGACCACGTACCTAGCATGAGCTGTAAGTTCGAGGTCATTTTTTACCAACCTCTTGCATGTCGGAAGCATGCCTCCTCTAGAAGAGTGTGTGAAAGAAGTTACGATATATTACGCATGCAGCCGTTAGTCATGGTTATGACTTATAGCTAGGAACATCGTGGGTAAATTTTGATGTCCGGAAGAACATCTGTGTATAGATAAGGGATATCCCATAAGTGATGTAATTGATCATTAGTCTTGTACCAGTTGTACAAAAACCACACCTTATAGGTATAAGTGTGGAGACCGGTCTAGTATAAATTAAAATTCTGAATGCATCCATTTTGAGGCATCTAATTTTTGATATCAAGATAACATTTTATCTGATATGAGTTGATGAGTTCCCAAATTTATGTATGGATTACCGACATTTTTCAATGGTGTCACACCACACAGTATTTGAAAACCAGAAGTTTTCACAAGTCATGCGCAAATTTTGGTGTGATGGTTATGATGACTCTAGAAGAGTATATCCCATTGAATAATGTAATCTCACTAACTGGAAGTTTAATGATAAGATATATTTATGGCATGATTAACTTGGTCACTCAAGTGAAATAATAAAGTGCATGATCGGTATAGGACCGAAAGATCTTGAGACTTGAAGTCTCTTCCTAAGAGTGGCCTTGAAAGGCTTGTTCTCTTGGTAAAAGCAAGGCCGGTATAAGTGAAGTAAATACAAAGTCACATATGCTCCTTGACAGAGTTCAAGTGATATAAGAGGATTAGCTAAATTGCCATGTGGACCATTGTAGATTATCATAATATTGAAAGATGCCTCAACCCATTGGTTCCAAGGAAAATGGAGAAAAATGGAATAAATCAATATGTGTAGTGATTGAGCATTGGATAGCTCTCACACATATTCACAAAATGACCCAGGTAGAGTCGTCAATAATGCAGTCATAATTGATAGCTAGGCAAGTGCTATTCATGGCATACGCGACCTGGAAGAGTCATGGTTAAATAGGGTCATGAATATCGATTATTTAATTCGGCAAGACCGATCGTTTTTAGCAAATTCTCCTAATGGAAATGCTATATATGTCCTCCACCCCCAAATAATTTTTGAGTAGGGCCACACATAAATGAAAGTTGGGATTAAACAAGAGGATTGAGTCCTTGTTGTTTAAAGAATACCTTGAGCTTAAAAGAGGTGATCAATATATTGCTCGATATTAAACTTATCACTTTGGCGAGGTGAAAAATAACAACTTTAGGGGGAGAAGATAACTGAGACTACAAGTTAAGAGATTGCATGGGATACAATGTATTTTAAAGTTTGAGTAAGCTAAACCAGAAGTTTAGCCGATTGAATTGCGAAATCAAAAAGTTTCTAAAGATACCAATCCCCAGAAGAGGAAAGAGTCGATTAATTTTGTAAGTATCGGTATAGGGTATCGGGAAGATATTTTTGCTTATGCAGTTATCGTAAAAGTCATTGGAGAAGATGACAATAATTCCCAAACAATGGAGAAATGTCGACATCGAAATGGTTGGGAAAGTTGGAAAGCAGAATTGGATTCGTTAAACAAACTAGGTGTTTTTGGGCCTGTAGTTCCAACACTAGAAAGCGCAAAACCAGTCTGTTATAACTGGTTGCACAAGGGTTAGCGCAAAAACCGAGAGTGGATTACATGGAAACGTATTCACCAATAGTGGATGCAACGACACTTAGAAACCTTGTTGCTTTAACCGTTGTTGAACGTTTGAAAATGCAACTCATGGATGTGGTAACAACATACCTATATGAGTCGTTAGGTACCAACATATACATGAAAATCCCAGAAAGATTGAAAATGTCTGAAGCATTTGAATCAAAACCACATTACATGTATTCCATTAAACTTGGAAGATTTCTATATGGATTGAAACAATCGGGAAGAATGTGGTATAATTGCCTTAGCGAATATCTACAAAGGCAAGGATTTATCAGCGATCAAATAGGTCCTTGTGTGTTCATAAAAAGAACAAAATTGGGATATGTAATAATTGTTGTTTATGTTGATGATTTGAATATTATTGGGACTCTAGAAGATATCCTAATAGAAGCTGATTATTTGAAAAGAGAATTTAAAATGAAAGACTTAGGAACTATTAAGTATTGTCTCGGCCTTCAGTTCGAGCATACAAAGGATGGAATGTTTATCCATCAATCAAACTACGCAAAAAAGGTCCTAAAGCGATTTAATATGGATAAGGTGCATCCATTAAGTACACCAATGGTAGTAAGATCGCTAAGTGTGAAAAAGTACCCCTTTCGTCACCGATTAGAAAATGAAAGAGATATTAGGTCTTGAAGTGTCATATCTCAGTACAATAGGTGCATTACTATATCTTGCTTCATTACCTCAATAATGTCATTTGATGTGAAAATGAGTTATTGTCTCACTAAACATAAAATAAAGATTATTGGTCCAGAAGTACCAATTCTTCTACAAAAGTCCATGATGAAATAAATCTATTGTATAAATATTGTATGTTTAACTGAGGGGGAGCATTATTCCACAACTGTACTCATTTTCCCTTAGCTTTGGATTTTATCCCACTGTTTTTCCAAACAAGGTTTTTAATAAGGCAGTTCGTCATATAAGTTCTCTAATGAGACAATCTCAGCCTAAAGTTCGAGATATGTGAAAGAATGGAGTTTTTATCCATCCATCAAATCAAGTTAAAAGGAGCCAACAGTGATGTATGAAGAGAATTCGGCATGAACTGATCAACCAAAGTACATATCATCAAGTATTCTCAAACTACAAGATTTAAGTAAAAGGCGGGATGTATTTTCAATTCAATCAATCAAGGAGGATATATTTCAAGTTGAGAGGAAGAATCATAACTGCACTTTTTTTCCCTTAGTCTTGGTTTTGTCTCATTGGGTTTTCCAGACAAGGTTTTTAACGAGGCAGTTAGGGATGTACATTCAAGGGAGAGTATTATAATTTTATTATTTGTGGATGTACATATGGAAACCATTGATTTGATATCATCCTAGATCTTGTACTATCTCTATAAAAGACCCTTATGGGTGACCTAATAAGATGAATCTGATCTCTCTCCTTTCTCTCTATTCTCTTTGTTTTCTCTTTAATTTATAGGAAAAATTGCTCTAAAATATCCTAACCTTTCATTCAGTTGTACACTCTACCCCGACATTTTCAAATTTCACAAAATATCCTATTCTTTGGGGATAGTTGCACACTCTACCCTTGAAGTGTCCATATTTTGGGTAAATTTGTAGATTGACTCCCCATCTTTTCATTTTGTGACAAAAATACTCAACTCGTGTACAAATAATTTTTAAAAATTATAAATATTGTCCTTATAAGGATTAAAACATTCAAAAAAAATCATTTTAGATATTTTTTGTTCTAAATCAATTTTAGTGGAAATTAATTTAAAATAAGAAATTTTCTTTATATAAAATTATATTTGGTTAAGATTAATAACATTTTGGGTAAGGTCCAAAGTAATAACATAGCCTTATAGATTTATTTTCTCATTTATACGAAAATAATGTCATTAATTTTATTATTTGGCTAATACAAATTCTCCAGTTCATAATCTACTATATATATATAAGCAATAAGGTTTGGAGCCACCACATTGCGCCACCTCATCATTTTCCACATGTCGTCCCGAGAATGTGCCACCTTGGATTTTGCCACGTGTCATCTTTTTATTAAGCCATGTCATATCATTTTTTACACGTCATATGCCACTTCATATTATTTTTGCCCCATCATTTTTTCATGTCATATTTAACTACAATTATAAATAAAAAAATAGTCTAATAAAAAATATTAATTATAAAACAATTTACAAACTCTCTTCCTCCTTCTTTGCCATCTTTATCGGAATTTTCCATAGAACTTATAAGGTCATCAATGGCCTTGCACAATGTTGTTGATGGCACTCCCAATCTATGCTACTCACCATTATTGGTCTCGAGTTCGACTTTACAGATTCTTCTTCTAGATCTGATCCACTGTAATGACAGATCTTAGTCTTTACTTTTAACCTCTTCACATTCTATTCACCAAAGTAATGAAACTTTTATCATGTTCTCTACAATTACTATACTCTATCGATGCCATTGATGAGTTTATCGATTCATGTTCTCTATCAATGTCATTGAAGAGGCCGAAATCGTCATCTAGATCGATCTACTAGACTACAACACTCATGTCAGATTCAACCTTACCCCTAATCTGTAATATCCGCAATATTCCAAGGTTTTAAACCGAATAAAATATAATATTTATTTTTATAAATTCTTTTAAAAGGGAGAATTTTTAATATATCATAATAACCTTTATTTTCTCTTTTAAAAGAGAATTGTCAAGTAAATTAAATTCAATAAATCCTAATAAAATGTTGTAAGGATCTTGAATAAATAAAAAGGCATTAAATAAAAATAATACTTTATAAAGCTTAATTCTTATTTAAATAAAAAGATATTACATTAAAGCATAAAAATTCCTTTAGAAATCTAGCAAAAAGAATGCAAGAGTCGGGACTTGAACCCGAGACCTCTTGCATCACACTCACACGCCCAACCCCTCTAAATCCGCTAGACCATTTGCACTTTCTTACTCAATTACCCCACCCTTTTTCTTTTATGTCCACTCTATCTTCTTCTTCTCCAAAATAGCATGCAAGCTATGTCTGATGCACTGACGTAAAACAAAAACAAGGCCATTGCATGCCTTCTTCCACCTCTAGTCTATGGTACTAGCCCTATGACATCACAACCATGACATCATCATCCAACTAGCACAATTGTGCCCAATTGAAGGGCTTTTCCTTCCCATCCATTGGCCCTCCCCCATTGCCATGGATCTCAAGCTCCACCCCCTTGGCGGCAGAATACATCAACAGATCCATGTACTTACACTTTTTTTCCTATTGGACCCTTGTACTAAAAAATGTTTAAACAGACCCTTATACTGCCCCCAATTTTGCCTATTGAACTTTTTTACTTGCGTGGACTAGCGCGTGATTTTCAATTGAGATTATTGAATGTCGCTCTCAAATCAACTTATCTTATAAACTTATTTTTAAAACTTTATTTTAAAAAAAATCAAAGTTGAATTAATTAAGAAAATGTGAGTCATTGTAACTAATATATATAAGTCGCTTTAACTAACTGCACAATAATTTGATCCAAATCCTATTCTCGAATTGTTTTTTTTTCTAAATTTTCTAATTGTTTTTAGTTATCACTTTTCAAATTAAAAAAAAAACTAAAATTAATAATAAGATAAACCCAGTCTCCATTGTCAGCCATATTTGCAAGCTTCAAGCTTCCATAGCTCTACACTATCCCAACCAAAATTGCCCTTTTCCATGGAAAATCTTCAATTCTTCCACTCCTATCACCACTACATTTCAATCGGTCTCTTCCCATAGCCAAATTGGTTGAGAAAATTCCTCCGCATTGGATCTAACCCCTTCAAATTCCAGATCTCGTTTTCAAATTCCAATCTCGTTTTCAAATTCCAGATCTGGCTTCCCTTGTCAACCCATTTCCAAATTCCACAGCTTTCAACACCATTCCAGATCTGATTTTCGGGTCTCCTTCCCCAATCCAAGGAACCAGATCTCGTTTTGTTTTCGCTTCTTCTATGGTACCGCTTCTTCTATGGCACGGCGGAGTCGGAGTTTGAATTCTTCACCACCGGCAAAAAGAACCAGACCAGAACTAGAGGGAGTGAGGACGGAACGGCGAACTCGAAGAAAGAGTTCGAATCTTTACCGCCGGCAAAGAGAACCAGAGGGAGTGAGGACAGAACGACGAACTCGAAGAAAGAGTGAAATTTTCACCGCCAACAAAATGAACCAGAGGGTGTGAGGGCGGAACGATCCAAAATCTCACTTGTTTGTGTTGATGATGTGGGAGGTGTATATGCCCTAGATCCAAAGTTTCACGTGTTTAGGAATTGTACAGAGATTCACAAGGAAGAAGATCTGCAGAAGAAAGAAGAGATAAAAAAAAAGAAAGAAAAAAAGAAAAAATAAAAAAATAAAAAATAAAACAAACATTTGTTTTTTTATATTTTCCATGTCACCACAAATAATTGGCATAACTCAATTCAGCATGGTTTGTAAATCACGCGCTAGTCCACGCAAGCAGAAAAGTTTAATAGGCAAAATTAGGGACAGGACAGGGGTTTGTTTGAACATTTTTTAGTACAGGGGTCCAATAGGAAAAAAAGTATAAGTACAAGGGTCTATTGATGTATTCTGCCCCCCTTGGCCTATAAAAGGGGCTTCAAATCACCCATTGAACTCACACTTCCAATTCCTTCTTCCTCTTCTTACAAATTGCTCTCAAGTCTCTCAAAAATCAGCCCCTTCAAGCTTGGGTTCTTCATTCAAAATCCCACCAAGGAGCCTCCTCTTCCCCCGTTTGGACCGTCGGCCGCCACCCTCACCACCGGCGCACCACCCGACGACCGCCGGCCCCCCTCCAGTGCGCCGCCCTGCCGTTGAAGCCCTGGTGCCGCCGCCCCTCACACCGCCGGCCTCCCATGTCTTCTCTTCCTCTGTGTTCTGTAACACAGGCAAACAATCAGTATAAATTCTAAAACCCTTATTTCTATTTTATTTGATTTTATTAAGTTATTAAAGTATGCTAGTAATAGTAAGAAGACCAAACAAAATTGTTTTGCAAAGTTTTTAAGATTTATAAAAATATTATGTAGGTCTTGTTAGTTGAAAGAAGGGGATAAATCCATTAAATAAACTATGGTTAAAATATTATATTGTAGTATGATTGGTAAAGACATGATTATTTAAATAGATTTTAAGAAGCTCTTATAAAAGTATTTTCATAAATTTATTAGCTTATGATTTTGTCTTTATATTAAATATTACCCTTATAAAAGTATAATCTTTTCCAAGTTATAAAATTACTTATCTCTAAGTGTAGAGAATATCAAGTTATATGAAAATAAGTATATTAATGATAATTATATTAATCATTTAATATAATATTAGTTTGATCTAACTCTAAGTGTGGAGAATTACTACAAGGCATAAACTTTTATTGTAAGTACAAGGGTTGTGACAATAAGATAAATTATAACATTATATTGCTAAGTATATAAAAATATCTCACATAAAAAGATATTGTAAAGTATAGAAAGATATTATTTTGTGACTTAGGATATCATAAAAGTATACTAAAAGGAGATAGTTGGATATTTTAAACCATGATCATATAACTATATATAAATTATGGGAAGAAACTTGGAAATAAAATAAATAAGAATATTTATTTTATATTATAATAGTTTTGGAAAGCTTACCTTATAAGGTAAATAGAAATTTCTATTTATGGAAAGTTACTAAGAAATAGTCTAGTATTATCCTATCTCTATTTAATATGATCCCTATAGTTAAATAAGATTTTATTAAGAGAGTATCATTAATAAAATATTCCTTGTAGAGAAAATAACTTTAAATAACATTTTGAATATCGTTGAAATTAAGGAAATTATTTTGAATAATCAATGAGTTTTGTTTTAAAAGGAATAAAAGGATATTATGAAATTAAAATAATAATAAAGGAATATTATTATTTTAATTTAGCCACCTAAATTATTATCATAATAATTTAGAATTCCATTCTCTTATACTAAATACATGTGAGAAACATGAACCTTAAAAGAATTCGTATTTAAAAACCGTTCATGCATTCCGTGTCGATAGGTCGGGATTCTCATTCGAAGTTGCGAACCACACCTCCGTCTTATCACTAAATCCGTTATCGTCAGAACTAAGGCAAGTGGAAATTCCCCTTGTGACCTTTTATCGTTTCCGTGAAATTCTCGATGTTGGGAACAACTTGCGTGCTAAGTAACAAAATGAACTTAGGAAATATCGATTGTTAGATATAACGACCCTATTGTTAGTTCGCTCATTATTATTGATAGGACTATTTATACTAGTTTGGTTGTAGCCTTGATTGTTTACGGCCTCGTTAAGAGGTCAATGTCGAACAAACTAGTGAGGGGCGCGAAAGTAGTCGACGCCTCTATAAAACTTACTAAGTCATAAATGCCTACGTGTTTGAAGTACGACTTTCAGGATCATGATCCTATCCGCTCCGATTGGAAGGAGGGATGAGCGTACTCTAGCTAAGTGCCGAGAAACCGGGTTTCCCCTTGGTGGATCGGGCCATCCTAGCCCCCACCCCCTTTAAAGAATCATTAATGAAATCGAATACTTTTTCGACACTATAAGATAAGTGCCCCAGGCACATTTAAGATACCAAAACCGGACCGGTCTCTAATGATCGATCCGGCTCTCGGTCCGCTCAGGGCGCGAGAGGTTTTAACTTGTATGAATTGATAAACGTTCCCAACATAATCTCAATTGTAAAAGAAGCCTAAAATCTAGTAGCTCTTCTCTCGATCGACAAGCTATCTTCGCTTGGGATACGCTCTCCCTCGTACCATTAAACCCCACGTAAACAAACCCTATCGTAAAACACAACCTGTTGTTATCTTCTTCGTATTACTCAAATTACCGAATTACCCTTGGGAAGTTCCGTTCCCGCTTGCTTAGTCTCTTAGACTAATTCTTCTTTTCCGCATGTTTTGCCTGGCATATTCTCGCCCCTCGCGAATTATGTCAGAACCTAGGATTAATCACAAGGCGTAAGGTGAAGGGCAAAGGAAGGGCAAGAAGTTCCAAGATGTATTTGAATCTCCTTTTGGTTTATTTTCGTTTACGCTTCAAAGACAGTTTCTTTTATGAATTGTAATTTCCGAACAAGCTTTTGATAATGTGTTTTGGGTTGTAAGAACAAAGTCTCCTTCGGGAGCATCTTTTATTTATATGAGTATGTTTAATTCTGCATTTTTATCATTCTATATCATTCTAAAAGCCTTGGGTGACTTTGGATGGTAAAATTCGAGGTCACTGGCGGTAATACCCAGTGTTGTAAAATAGGGGTGTTACATAATCCATGTCTTCCATCACCGCCAGAAATTCGTTTTCTTTCATCCTGATTACAAAGAGTCGATATCTTCCATCCTAATCGATCAATATCTTCCAAAAAAAATCTTATGAGTCCAAATTTTAAATTTCTTTGTTTTTTGAAATTAAAAGAAATGTTAAATTATTTTTACAAAAATTGAAATGGGTAAATATTCTTTTTACATTAAAATAATGCTACATATAAACATGATAGCTTTAATGGTATATTTTTTTATTTAAAATATATAAAAAATTGTGGTGGCTAATGGCTATAAATAATTAATTAATATTGAATATTAATAGAAAGAAATTATATAGAAAAGATTATCTGAGGTAATTAATTTTTCAAAAGAGAAGGAATAGATTATGCGGTAGTGAATCATATGCACATGGCTCTTATTATGAAAACTGGAAATGATTTATAACCATTGGATCTCGTGCAACGGACGACTCAGATGTAATAGTGAGTTTCTCATATTTTTTAAAGCCAAGAGGCAATTTTGTCATTGCGCCCATTCAATCTTCTTCTCCATCTCCTTATTTGCAGAACCGTACGAATGGTGATTTTTTGTATTGCTTTCAGATTTAAAATCAAAGTCATATCCTTGCCTCTGATCTTGTTTTTTATCACTAAACTTAGTTATTCTTCATCTTCTATTTTTAATAGACTCAAATTTTGATATGAGCTTTTTAATTTTCGATGCTGATTTTAATTTTTTTATTTTTGGATTGCTTTCAACTTAAGGATCGATTTTGGCATGGATTTTTGTTAGAGTCGATCAATTATTTTAATTTGTGAGTATTTTTGATGTTGTGTTGCTCCCATAATTAACTTGTTTGATTTCTATGATGTTTTGATGGGAGAGTTTTGAGATGCACATAACTTGTTTGATGAAAGTCCTAAGAGACAAAACTTAAGGGCCTCGTTTGAAAATATGTGAGCATACATAGTCAATATGTGAACATACTTAATCAATATGTGAACGTTAAAGTAATATATACGAAAATGAATGAATCGTCTTATAAAGACCTTAACCTACCTTGGAACGAGACATTTTGATTTGGTTCCACAAAGAGAATGGGAAGTTGATCTTGATACGATTGAGTCTTTGGCTGATGAGAAAACGGTTGCAATTATGGTCATAAACTCGAGAAATCCATGTGAAAATGTGTATTCTTACCACCACTTGAAGAGTGTTGTATATACCTTAATCAGTTTGCTAATCAATTAAATTTAATTGTAGTTTTATTGATGTTATATGTGAATTCATGTTTTTGAAACTGCAAAGAAGCTGAAAATCTTGATGATTGCTGATGAAGTGTATGAACACTTGCGCTTCCTTGTTTGTTCATATGAGAGCATTTGGGTCAATTGTTTCGATTTTGACACTCGAGTCATTGTCCAAGAGATTGTGAGTTTGGGGTTAGAGGCTTAATTGCTTTCAATTTTAGAATCAAATTTGGCATGAATTAGTGATCAAAATTGATGTTGTGTTGCTCCCATGATTTTTTTTTATGATGTTTGATGGAAGAGTTTTATGGTGCACATAACTTGTCTAATGAAAGTCCAAAGAGATAAGAGTTGTTTGTAAAATGAATTGAATCTTATGAGAAAACACAAGGACCTTGTTTAAAAATATGTGAGTATACATAGTTAATATGTGAACATACAAAATCAATAAATGAACGTTAAACTAATATATACAAAATGAATGAATCGTCTTATAAAGATCTTAACCTCATTCGAAAACAAATGACAATATACATTCAATATGTGAATGTGAAGATAATATGTATTATGAGCATGGTAATGCAACATCATAAATTTGGCACAAAATCTACCATTGTAAATCGGTACTAAGTTCTTAAACTATAGCAAGGGAGGAAACAAAGAAGCTAAGAGATGTTTTCATTGAGACTTTGAAAGAGGTTAATAGGAAGGGAGACTACTATGAAAGTCAAGCATGAAGAATTATAGATTAAGGCTTTAAAGTATAAGAACCTTGTTCAAAAATATGCAAACATACATAGTCAATATGTGAACATACAAAGTTAATATGTGAACGCTAAGGTAATATATATGAACTTGAACTCAATACAAGAGAAATCGACTTTGAATTGCAATATCACATGCATAATATGTAGCCTATGAGGGATTTGAACCCACATCTGTGTGTATCAACACATTGCTCTACCATTTGAGCTAATAGGCTATGATAAAATTAATTATTTTGTCATGGATAACAAAGAGCAAAAATATAAGAAAACCTTTAATTTGCATGAAATATGTGAACACCCACACTTTTTATCAAAACATGATATTACAAGCTCAACATTTTCAGTCATGCCTTGTCTAGTAGTTGCATCAATTGTTTGTTAAACAAATAAATGCTTTGTTGATGTTGAAAGTGTTGCATTATGAGAGACTTAGTCCATAATGATGCATGTTGTATTAAAGCAGAATGATACGATTATTAAATTTGATGAAGTAGTACCTCTTAGAAATCTAAGCTGCCATTGAACCCTTTTTTTTACCTCACCAAAAGAATTAGAGCAAAATGCAATTGTAGTTTTACGCAAACATCATCAACCACAATACATTGGTCACAAAATCAACTTTATAAGTGAACATCAACTTTAAGCACATCACATGAATCAATCTCGCCTATGATTTTCAGCCTTAATTTTATGAATCCTAGCAAACAAAATCAAAATCTCTTCTACTTTGAAAATTCTATAATTAATCAAGTGCAACTATGAATCGAGATAACATCAGTAAATTTTAGCCTTTCACATAATAAAACGTGAACTTCATAGTAACTAAATATGAACATATAGATTGAAGACATGAACTTCAACATAAGAATAACAAATTTAACATACATGACAAATAATGAATCTCATAGTGAGAACAACATTGATCCGAAGAAGTTGAAACAAATCCTATAATTTTTTCTTATTTTTTATGAACCCTAATTGAAACTCAGATCCAAACATTTATCCAAAATCAAAATCAAATTCAAACAATATCAAATCAAAACATAGATCCATAATCGAAAGTCAAATTCAAACCGTTTCTATTCTAAACTCAATAATCACGAATTCAACCCTAGATTCTTATGCTTGTTTTTTTTTTGTTTTCCTATCAACCCTAAAATAAAAAAGTAAAGAATAAATGTTTTTTACCTTCTTTGAACCAGATTTTGATGAATATTGTTCTTCATCTGCCATGGAAGTGACTTTGAACTTCAATTTGTTGGGTTTTCTCTTGTGATCTTTCAATTGAAACCAGAGAGACAAGCGATGATTTTGGGAGAGAGTCGACATCGTCAAATTGGGCTTTGTTGGGAGAATGAACAATTTTAGGAAGTTTTTATTTTTTGGGCGTTAATTACAATTTTGGGTTTCACCTTGTTGTTATTTTCAAAATTGCCACCGAAAATGATACCTCTTGCACGCGCCTTCTACATTTTTCTTACTTCTCCCTTTTAATCTCAGTCTTCCATTTATTCCATCCAATGGCCCATATTAAATTTCAGTTTTCACCATAAGAGTCATTTCCACCTGAACCAGCCTCTAGATTATGCTAACTACATAGTATATACAAAATCGTGGATCCAAATTTTTGGAATCATTGAAGACAATCATACCGATATATTAGGGTGATATATTAGGGCGATATATTAGGGACATTATAAAAAATTGATTCTTTAAATATTTCTTAAAAATGATCCATTTTTTTAGATAAATTCATAATCTTTGTTAAAGACATCGGTTTGAATTTTTCTGTTCATACATATCCTTGCCTAATATATAAATTAGGTTTCCCCTTCATATATACTAGGTTGTTTTGGGTAAAGAACACGTTCAAAAAAAATATATTTTGAAAATTTGTTACATTGGAGGAGATGATTAAATTTGGATATAAATAGTTGGCAAATGATGTGTATACTAAATTACTACCTATTTCCAAATTAAAAACATAAGCTAGCACTTACCAATTGAAATTGGTTATGATTTTTTTTTATTTGAATATGATCAGATAATCTTTGATCAAAATTAATATATGTAAGCTATTATCCTGTTTGCAAATTTGAAAACACAATATATAACTTACTTTATAAAATTGGTTATGATATTTGAATTTGGATAAAATTAATTGGATAATCTTTGATCAAATTTTCATACATATCCTCTATGAAGTATATGCTATGGCTATTCTGTTCCATATAGCTAATTAAAATTTACTTGAGATAATAAAAATCAATTCACTATTTAAACAAAACATACTATCTTAACAAACGAATACTTCAATTACATTATTTTTTGTATAGTCATTTCATGTAATATCTTAACAAATCACCATCTAATATCTTTCTACCTTAATATTTTCAATTTATTCTTAATACTAAATCGTATGGAGAAAGAAATCAGTTTAATTTAAAAAAATATTTTATTCCTGTCCATATATTTTTAAATTTTAATTATTAATTTTATCTATTTCAATTAATCAATACATATATTTTTTAGGATTTCTATGATTTTTATATGTGAATTTATTATTATGATTTTTTAACTAAAATATTAGATAAAATTTAACTAACTATTTGTAATTATATAAGATTTAATGAGGAATATCTCATCAATCGAGATAATGATTCATATTTTTTTATATGTATTTGCTATTTATCTAACAATAGTATAATAGACTAAAAAAATAGAACAAATTTAGTCCAAACGCAAAAAATTCTACCCTAATTAATGATAGTGAAAAAATTGTGATGACGGTTTTGAAAATGATGATAGTGATGATTGTGATGATGGTCAACGCCGGTCAACGGTCGGTCAACGGTCGGTCAACACCCGGTCAACGGTCGATCAACGACCGAGTCAACTCGGTCAACGGGCGAGTCAACCCGGTCAACGACCGAGTCAACTCGGTGGGAGTGGGGTGGGGATGGGGGATGGGGGGTTTTGCCATTTACCTAATTTTTGCACACTCCTTAATATCCACCTAATTAGGCTCATTTTTTTCCTATTTAATTAATTCATCCTTAAAAATATTCAAATAAAAATATATTGTTATGATTTTTTTATTGAATCTTTTTCTATTTTTAGCAAATATTTTTTATTATAGAGATCCTTTATATCAAGATTCTATTCTAAAATATCTAACTATTTGTAATTATATAAGATTTAACGAGGAACATCTCATCAATCGGGATAATGATTCATATTTTTTTATACGTATTTGCTATTTATCTAACAATAACATAAAAGACTAAATTTATCAAAAAAAACATAATAGACTAAAAAATATTCAAATAAAAAATATATTGTTATGATTTTTTTATTGAATCTTTTCTATTTTTAGGAAATATTTTTATCATAGAGATATTTTATATCAAGATTCTATTTTAAAATATTTTGTTCAAACTACTTTAAGAAATGAAGACTTAGTTCAAATTTCCAATAGCGATATTTATACTTCAGTATCGTTTATCATTTTAATTTATTTACTCTTTTTTATTGTAATTTATAGATTAGTTTTTAACATATATTTAATTAATTAAGATAGAGTATTTAGTTACCTTAATTTACAAAATATCCTATCTTCTCAATTTTTATTTTGAGCAAATTTTTTCTAATTAATACTTTCTAAAAATACAACTAATAGATATTATGAAATTATTGAAAATTGAAATTTTGAGATATTTTAATAATTTTTTTAGCAAATTTATTTTTTTATAAAAGTGAAGATTTGGTACAAACTATAAAATCATTTGATTTTATATTTTAATGATTTTTTAGCAAAGGTATTTTTATAAAAATGAAGATTTTGTTGAAACTATAAAGTCTTTTACTATCCTTTTATGGAAATATTTTTATCTTTTGAGATATTTTATAGAAATATTTTATTTCTAAAAAATTATTAGAATTATAAAAATTATATACTTAGAAGATATCTATCAAAAATATTTGTACCAAAAGTGATAATTTATACTAGAATTATCAATAGCGATAATTTATGGTTCAAACTATAAAAAAATGTAGTTTGAACCAAGTCTCTTTTATTGATCAAACCTTTTCAATCGATTTGTCATACTATTTTTTATTATATAAGAGATTTATTTATTTTGTCACCTCTTTTTCTATTGATAAAAAGAATTTGTGTATAATACTGGATATATATTTTTAGAAGATGAATGTATTAAATCAGTACGTAAAATGATTATTTTTCACATAAAATCTAATTAAAAAGTTTAAGAAAATCCGCGCAAATCGCGGGAAACTAAGCTAGTAAATCACATAAATCTATAGTCATAACTTTGACTTTAAAAGTAGTTCATCTTAATAATTTTAGACAAAAATTGATAAGGATTTTTCATAAACTTATTTTATAAGAGTTTGAAAACTTTGAGTTATAATATAATAATCTAGTCCAACTTTTGTTCGTCCAAAATTAAAAAAAAAATAATTATGAATATTTCTAATGCCTTGTTTGGGTTTTTTTTAAAATAATTGAGTTTTTAGTTTTCCATATACTAAAAAGGAAATTTGGATTTTGTTTTTAATTTAATTTTTTTTAATTTAATCAATATGTGTCATTGTGTTTAAACAAACAAGCCAGAACATAATTTGGCTAAGTTGGACAAGCTAGAACATAATTTTTTAAACTTTTATAAAAAAAAAGGGTTATGAATTTTTTTCTTCTGTCTAAATTTTTTTCAAAAATAATAATGGAAAATTATTAAAATGAGCTACTTTGTAAAGTAAAAGTTATGGATTAATATTTATGTGGTTAATTATAAAGGTGAGAAGTTATAACATAAGTTTATAAAAAGGTTATGAAATCTTTTTTATTTGTGTCAAAAATTTTAAGAAAATAATAATAATAAAAAATATTAAAATGAGCTACTTTGTAAAGTAAAAATTATGGATTAATATTTATGTGGTTAATTATAAAGGTGAGAAGCTATAAAATAAGTTTATAAAAAGGTTATGAAATCTTTTTTATTTGTGCCAAATTTTTTAAGAAAATAATAATGAAAAGAGTATTAAGATGAACTACTTTGTAAAGTAAAAGTTATGTTTAATGATTTATGTGGTTATTATAAAGGTGAAATTCATATTAGCAAATAATAAAAGTAATTATTTTATTTTTTTTATAAATGAGAAAATTAGACCTATAACTCTATGTTATAAAGGACAAAATTTTGTTTGTACATGGATTGGGCATTTCTGCCACAAAAATGAAAAGGTGAGGGGATAATTCATAATTTTATCCAAAGTGTGGATACTTTGAGGTAGAGTGTGCAACTATCCCCAAAGTATAGGATATTTTGTGAAATTTAGAAAGGTCGGGATAGAGTGCGCAACCGGATGAAAGGTTGAGATATTCGGAGCAATTTTTCCTAATTTATAATACGTATCTATATTTACTTTATATATCTACCTAATACATTATAAACCAGAAACCATGCATGCTGAAAAAATTACGCCACGTGGCATTACTTGAATAGAATAATGTCAAGCTTTTTAATAATAATTTGCATTATTCTTTCTATACATCTAATTTTTTATATTATAATAACTTGATCTATCTATATATTACTTTGTATGTTAATTTTATGCATATTTTTTAACAAAACTTGATCCATATGCTAATATTTTTTATATTAATTTTATAGATAATGATTTTTTTTATCTTTTTAACAAATCTTGTGCTCCAAGTATATAATTTTTATCTATATATTGATATTTTGTAATATAAAAAACTAGGGTGATTGCCCGTGCTACGCACGGGTTAATTTTTAACTTCTTTTTTTAAAACTTTTGTTACTATATACTAATTTTTAAATGATAATTTTTATATTATTTGTGAGGAATTTCTATAAATATAATGCGAAATTTTATAAATTTGTTAATGGACACTAAAAATATAAAATAGTGATATACTATGTATTTTCTAATATAAATTAATACAAAAGCGTATTACATTTATTTTACTACTAATAAATATATCAAGCTCAAAAATGTTATTCTTAAGACATTATTATCTATAATACTATAAACTTAGGTTCTTGAGCAATTAATGCTCATAAAATTAATAAGGTTTTTTATAATTTTATTTCAAGCATATTATATAATACGGAGTATTTATCATAATAAAGTGTAATAAATGCACATTGGATTCTCAATGAGATATCATAAGAAAAAGAAAATTAATATCCCTAATCTAATTAAGTAGACCATATAATTTAGGGCTTTTCTTATAACCCCTTTGGAGAATAGTGAAAGATTCAGTCTAACTATCCAATATACACCATCTATCTTCTATAATCTATCTATAATACTATAAGAAAAGGTTCTTGAGCAATTAATGTTCATACATCTAATAAGGTTTCTTATAATTTCATTTCAAACATATTATATAAAATTTTTGATTTCATTTGAAGCAACCAATACTCATACAATTTTTGACAATTAATGCTCCCTATTCCAGCGAATTAATGCTCCCTATTCCAGCGAATATTTTTCCACTACTGCATCTTAAATCTTAAATCCAGTCACCCTTTGTAATCAATTAAAAACCCAAAAGTCAAGACTGTTAAAATATAAGACATACATAAACGTTACTTTTTTATCATATTAAATTCAAAAATTCCATTCACACAAATCAAACCACCCATATTCTACTCGTTGCAATCACATCTTGCATTTGACTGTTTAAAAAATAGACTTGTGTAAACGTTACCATATCATCATATTAATTTCACATCCTTCCTTTTGAAATAAGATCCTATATTTCAGCCCTTGCATTGAAAGTCTAAATTCTAAAATCCCTATAAATTACTAACAGCATGTTCCATATCCCTCACAATTCCTTCCTCTTTTGAGCTCCAATCTCCACTGTCTTAAATCCCTGCAATGGCAACCAAAATCGTGTCACTAAATCAATTGAGTGAAGGCTTTAGTTCTGAAATTCAAGCTATGATCTCTAGGAAATGGGATGTCATCAATAAGTACGGGACACATTTGAGCACAGACTACCTTTTAAACTGACAATAAGGTATGTATATTCCTTTAAATTTCCATTGCACTTAAGCACATCACTATTTACATAACTACTTTTAGCAAACTAACTATTCTCATTTTTAAAGGGAAATGCCATATATTGTACTACTAAGAGCAATGTGGCGCATTGCTTCATCACCAAGCTAAAAGAAGGTTTGGTTTACAACTTCAAAGAGTTCTATGTGCTCCCTAATTTATCTGAATATCGTGTTGTTAAGGATAATGACCACATGATTGAGCTTCATGGTGCATCACTAATAAAAGAAATTCAAGACACTACATTAGGGTTTAAAAGATATCTTTTTAACCTTATTGACATCGAAAAAATCAAGTTCGATCCCACAAATGCTCTAATTGGTAAGAATATCATTCCCTTCAGTTTCAAATATTATTAATTTACAATTGCCTAACAATGTAACATAATTATCTACTGATCACAGATGTTGTAGGCTATGCTGTCAATGTCGGGACATCGATACCTAAGGATGTTGTTACTGGAAATACACAGAAGGTGGCATCAAAAACTCTTGATTTCCAACTGATCGATAAGAAGTAAGCAATTCTCCCATTTCATATAATTATGCACCCATGAAATTTTCCCAACTAACTTTTAATATGTATTCTAACCAATACAGGGGAAAAAAGGTGAGAGTAACACAGTGGGGTAATCGAGGGGATACCTTCGGAAGCAAGTGCATATGGTGTTCTACTAGCTGGAATGAATGTGAAGTCCTATAAGGGTACAATCTATACACCTTTCAATAACCTAACTTTATAGTTCTATAAGTGTAAACTCTATAAAGCTTTCATTACTCTTTAAGTTTTTAGTGCTTAAAATTATAGTTTGTGACATAACAATCTATAAAATTATAGTTTGTTAAGTTGAGCTGCTAATGTGTATAAGTTATGTTAAAACATGTATAGCTAATGGGAAACCAAACTAAAAGAAAATCTCATTGAGGCTCATGCACCCAACAATAGAGAGAAGGACCATCCATTGGATCATACATGAATGTGATAACATGCAAAACACATGCTCAAACAGCTTACAAGATAGTACATTAATCCCCCACTCACACAACCATCAAGTAAGAGTGCAAAAAAAATTATACGAATTGAGTGCAAAATATTGATATGAATGACTTCAATCAAAGTAAAATAAGTAGAAAATATATTTCTTTAAAATCCGTAGTAACAGAAAGACCAGTATACCTGATCTGGTGATCGCTTGAAGGTAGGTGGAAGAAGATCATCAATAAGTCTAATATTATTATTATATCCAAACTTTCTCAATATTGTCCACGTTGTTTAAAGGCGTCCTTTTCCTATGAAAAGGGCGTGAATAAAGAGAAATCCAGTCAAGGTAAGGCCACGCTCATTCACCCCTTCCGGCAACTTCTCTTGAACAACTTTTTTAACACCTACAATTTCTGCAGGTTGCAAGGGAGCATTGAAACATTTAACCTGTTTACAAACACCACAAAAACCAATAAGCAAGTTAGCTTCATAAATTTATCAACTTCTGCTTAACTATGACTTAGGATACAATTTCAAATATTTAATTTGAAAAATAAACATATTATATATATAACAAAACCTGGAATTCATTCAACTCTGCATCACAAAGCGCACCATCTCTGTCATGGTCACACAGAATAAATATTCTCTTCAAACCCTTTACACAACGAGGGCATAAAGTTTGTGTTTCCTGATCAAAAAGAGGAGTTGTAGGATGGAGGACTGCTTCTTGATCATAGTAGAATACCTCAAGGACCTGAAAAAAAAATTTGGAGACAAATAATTTAAGGGAAATGAATTATCAAAACTTAGATCACAATTCATTCAAGATCCCCGGAATGCTGTCTTGAGGAATCATCTCTTTAGTTTCATTATTATTAGAACTAGAAGACATTCCCAAGTATTCAATCTCCATTGATCTAGCTTTAGCATCTTCCTTAGCAACAAAGGAAGTAGTTATGCTCACAATAGGAATAATTGCAATTCTTGAGAATTGGTTGAAAAGGGCAATTGAGTCTCCAACAACAGCATGTTCAATTGGGCCTGATTTAATAGGAGTTTTAATGAGTAGAAAATATAAACATTTTTGTGAAGAGGGAAAAGCATAATAACAACTACCAATATGGCCAATGAAAGTTGTGTCTACTAAAGAAGCAATTCGATCAGTTGCCAAAGCCATAGCTGCATGAAGTGCAATCTGTGCAATTTCAAGGCCGACTTCATCCAATTTGGAAACCATCATGTTCATGGAAACAACTTCTTACAAATTTGAACTAACTTGCACTTGCCAAATGGTGGTACTTAATTAATCACTAGATGTACCAACATGCCAAAAAGGATCATTACCTTGCATTCTTGACGAGAATGAAGAGTGTGATGTTGCGATTCTCCTCTGGATCAAAAAACCCATCTTTCTCTTCCATTGAACTTAGAACCAAACTCCAAAGCTGGTCTATTTTCTTAAGAATCATTTCGTATATTGGAGGCAATTTCATCACAGGGAGAATAAGATAAAAATTTCCAAGGGTCTTCTCAAACACAACTTTGTGACTCTGCCTCAATCTACACCCACACAAGCCTCCAACCACCATTCTAATACTTCTGATTCGACTCAAGCAACACCTAACAACAGAAACAACAGATCTAACAACAAGAGCAACAAATCTAAGCCGACAGGACCAAACAACAGCATTTATTGCCAAAAACACCAGATTAAACATAAAACAACAACATTTCCCACGCCAGGGAAGAAAAAAGTACAAACACCAAAGATTTTACATGAATCAACCCTAGATCTAACAACAATCACCAGAACTGATAATAACAACAACAAATCTCACATGCAAACACCGAACAACATCATTTATTGACAAAAACCGAACCGAGACTAACAAAACCAACTAAAACGAACATGTCGACAATCATCATCACCCCGCAAAGGGAACGAAAATTACCGGATCAACATCGCCGCCTACAACATCCAGAGGACCTATTTTCGGGTGAGGCACTGGCGCGGTCACGATCTACCAAGATGCGCACCCAGATCCACAGCTGTCGAAGGTCAAGATTGATGGGCGGAGAACGGTCAATCTTTTTTTTTAGATAAAAAAAGGTGAGGCTGGAAAGGTGGACTATGGTTGGGCCATGAGCCCATGAGAAAACAATTACATGTCCACGTTTCAGAGGTAACAAACCATGTTCCGGGTTCTATAATTACACTTCCATTATTACACGTATTTCGTTTTTATGCAATAGTTATTATATACATTCAAATCACACTATGCTTTATTTATTTAATCAATTTAATAAAATCATAGTTTCTAATATTTTGTAAAATCGGGGATCAAATTGAAAAACACACATGATTATGACTCTCACTATTATGATCCCAAACTATATAATTCAAACTCCAATTATTCGAAAATAAATACCCATCATCAATACCCAAAAAAATTGACTAAAGAAAAAAATAAAAACTTAAATTATATTTAGATGCCAAACAGTTAACCATAGTCCAATTTAATTCATTGTACACACCAAAAAAAAAAAATTAGTAACATAAGTCATCCTTCTTTCAGTAATGAAATAAATACCACAAATATGAGATTGTTTGTTCACTTATGTCCAAAAAGCTATTACTATGCAAAAAACAAAATCCCACACAAAACAATCAAATTGAAATATTAAGTTGTTAGTTTACAATTAACACTATTATTATTTTATTCCTAATTTTTAAAATATGTAGGAAAAAATTAGCTACAAATCTAATATTCATAACAACCTTAAATCCGTGCGTAGCACGGGCATGACACCTAGTTAGTTCTAAACTTCTAATTGATTATATTATTTTTTAAATTGAATTAATATGGATTTGACAACTATTATATAAATTAAAAATATAATATCAATAAATTTCTTCACATATTAGGTACGTATTTATCCACTAAAATAATATTTTAACATTGCATGAAATATTATTGACATATTATTTGTTACTATTTAATTGTGGATATAATTAACCTAAAAAGAACTATTTTGATTGTGTAGTTAAGATGAGCAATTATTTTCTAACCAAATGTCTACAAATGTAATTGAAAATGATACATATTTTTAAAGAGCAAGTTTTCAAATCCAAATACTCATAAATATAATGCAATTAAAACTTGTAGTGAAAATTAGCCTAATTATGTTGAAAAATTTATGCTTTTAGCCATTTTGAAACCAAGTTTTCTCATCCAAATCCAAATACTCATAAATTAGCCTAATTATGTTGCTAATTTGTAACTTATTTAGAATTAGACCTATTTAATGTGGTACTAATTCAATACAATTAATATGGAATTCAAGGCATACAATACGAACGTTATGGCTTTTAAAACTAAAAAATGGTCAAAGTGAATTTGTTATGATATTAATTTTTTTATTTAACTTTGAAATTGATATTTTATGGTCAAAATGATTTTTTTTTTCAAATTCTTATCATGATACACATTGTATTATGATATCAAAAAAAAAAATAGTTTTAAATTTATTTACATATGTATGCGATTTTCAAATTCATTACCATTGTATTATGAGAATTTCAAATTGTTATCATAGTACACATTTTCAAATTCATTTACAAATGCATGCGATTTTTTTACTTTTAAATTCTTTCACATTGTATGATATGATCTAAATTAAAATTATTCACTTTATCTACTTTTGTCCATTTCAATTTTCAAATCTTCATTATTAGAAAAAAAGTATAAAATCTTCAATCCCTTGCCCACTCATACTCTTATTTCGTGTTTTCATCATTGAGATTTGAGGAAATGAAAACGAATAATATAAACTAAAAATAGTACATTAAGATGGTGAGTGATTGTTTTGTAACCCTTGCCCACTCATACAGTCATACTCTTAATAGTAAATTAGTAAAATTTAGTTTGATTGATCATTATTAATTTTGATTAATTTACTTATCAAGGATATTGTGATTAATTTACTTTTATTTGTAAGGATATAAAACTTATCAAGACATATATTAGTTAATTAATCTATATAAATCTGTATATTGAATATATATTAAAAGAAAGTCACTCATTTTGCAACAAAATAAAAAAAAAATCAGATTTCATATAATTTCCCGTGCTTAAGCACGGCCGGTTCACCTAGTTTAAAAAATAAAGTTCACTCACATTAAAGATAATCAAAATCAACAACCTATGCCATCAAATTCAAAACACATGTAAAATCTGTGTATGCATGTGTAAACTATATTGAAGACATATATACCTTAGCTCTGAAATTAGAGCCAAGAAGTATATTAGTCGACTTTATGTCTCGATGAATGATTCTCGTGTGACCTATATGTAAGAAAACAAATTTCTAGCTTTCAAAAAGAGAAAAATTGAAAAATTTGCATGACTGGGAAAAGGGGGCATACTTACATTCTTCATGTAAATATGAATTGACACCATGGTCGACTCATCAGTTCCCCGACCACATTGTAAGATATTTCACATTACTTTGCATTTTAGGAACTTTGAACAACAAACAGATACATCAGGTGAAATTGGCCGTTGATTTCTCACAAACAGATGTTACAATGGCGAGTGAATTGGTGGATCGGTGGTATTACTGGTATATATATAAGATTCCCGTGGTTTTGAAACCGACGTTACAATGGTCAATGGTGGTTTTGTTTTAGGTAATTAGGATGGTAATTGATTGCCTTATTAGTATTGCCTGATTAGTGTTCAACATGCGTTTTTGAGGTAATTAATTGGGCTCATTTATAGGATTTGAATTCAGCAGACGTTACAATTCATCAGACGTTTTTTAGTGGATCAAAATGAAATTCAATTTGAGGTAAATAATTGGGCTGATTTATGGGATTTGAATTCAACAGACGTTACAATTCAGGAGTGTTTTCTATAAGGTGTAAAAGATATGAATTGAATGGGGTTCTGGCTAGTTAACGAATTAGTATAGAGGTTTTATACTTTTATTTCATTCATTATTATGATGAATGATGATATGAATAGGTAAAAGAAATTATACTGTATTATTTTGTATAAAATCATAGCAATAATTGCACTAAAGATTTTAGTTTATAGAAAAAATCACTAATTAAGTGCAATGAGCAACATTAATGTGTAATTCTGAACCGACTACAGGATTTTGTAGGCATTAATGTGGCATGGAAAACTATAAGGATTGTATATTATACGTAGCATTAATTACGCAAAACATTTTGGTTTATAGGTTTATAGATGTTTATAAAATATATGATATATTTTAATAAACATTGATGTATCTACCTAAATTTTAATAAATTAACTTTAATTTAATAAATATTTTAATAAGTTGTGGTATCCTTACTAGATATCCTACCGTAATTATCTTTAAGTTATATCATTATATTATTTTTTTTCCGTATGTTATCTTCTATACTAATCTTTATATTAATGTTCTCCAAATTTAAAAATATTATTATATTCATTATAAAGTAAAAGATAAGAACTCAAATACATAGCCTTAATAAATATTTTATAAAAAATTATTATTTTATGCATATTACTATGTTAACAAAAAATAAAAAAAATATTTATAAATATTCAATTCAAGTGAAATTAATATTTTAAAAATTTTAATCTAAATATGGGGCAAGATTTCAACAAATAATGAAAATAATTTTTAAATATAAAATATGTGGAAAGATCTTAAGGTTTTTTTAAATTACATAATTTTATTACAATGTTATATACAAGTATTTTAATTTTTTATATTAATATCAGATTATTGCATAATCTGTACTAAAATCACCCCGTGAGTATAACGGGGATTCAAATAGTACTAAGATAAAATTATAGTCGAAAAAGCATATTTTAAATACTTTTTCTATCTAAGTTATCACAAATAAAAATAATAAATTACTTATGATATATTTTTATTATAACTATTTTAAATATTTATTTTAATAGTTTGTGATGTGGCGTAATATGGTGGAAAAAATTTGCTACCGCTTTAGTTATTACTTACTAGTATACGTTGATATATTTGAATGACAATATACGTTGATATAGGCAATGATATTTTTAAAAAATTATATGTATCTTATCTAAAAGAATCATAATATCCAAAAATAAAAATAATATATTAATTGATACTTTAATATGGTTCAACATGAGACCGTTTTAAATATTATTTTAATTTCTGCTTTAGTATATACCAAACTAACCCTTACACTTTATTCATAAAAAATCTCGTTAGTAACGGAATACCGTGGAAATAAAACGTTTTTCAACACAAGTACAGATACCAATCAGGCAATCATACAACAGTAAAAAAAAACTCAATACCGGTTCAGAGACTCAAAACAATGGACAACAAGGCCAAAATCGTCAAAATGCCCAAGCAAAAAAACACGTTCCGCGGCATTTGTTCTCCCTTCCCAATGGTCAATCCCAAATGACGAAATTACCCTCCATCTCCCAAATCCGGAGGCTTCCACGTGTTTCCAACTCTCTCTCTTCGCGGGGTGGCTGTTTACGTCGGTCTTGCAAAATTTACCCAAACTGAACCACAACCCACCTTCCGCCTTTTGATTTTGGGCCCCCATTTTTCCTGGAAACAAAAACACAAGGGCACTCGGAAAAGCCTAGAGAGGGGAGAGAGAAAGAAGAGGAGGGGAACGCAAACGCGCATACAATTACATTCAGCCAACATCGGAGAGAGGAGGAGCGTTTTTCTTCTTGTTTTGGCGAGAGGATTACTTCTACTCCAATATTTTGCCTTTTGATTTGGTAGCGATACGAATGCTGGATTCAGTTGTTTGATTAAAACGGGGACTTCGTGATTGGTTGTTTTGTGTGACGTCGCGTTTTTATTGTGGAATTCGATATCGTCTGCCCCTTTCTGAGTCTGGGGAGAAGAGGGGAGTGAACAATCCTTTTGGATTTTGGGGCTGTTTATATGGTCATCTTTTATGTCTGGCGACTGGGGTTTCTGATTTTGGGGGAATATAATGATAGTCTTGAGAGATTTGCTTCATGGGTTTTTCTGGGTTTTGGATTTCCGAAGTGGGTTTCTGATGTCTGATCAGCTTCTCCTCTGATCGATAGAACGGTTTCAGTATTCCTAGGGTTTTTAGTACCTTCTTTTATTTCAATTTTTTCTTGTGAGTCCTTGGATGATTAGGGTTTCGGTGGATTGGAGTCAGACAGAGGAGAGATGACGGAAATTGAGCTCAAAGGGGGCGCGGCTTATCTTTACCGAGACAATGATGAAAAGATCGATCCAGACAAGGATTTCTCTCACATTGTAAGATTGTGTACTGCTTTTGATGTACTTGTATTCTTATCTGGGAGATTCTGTTTATTTTTGTTGGTTTCTGTGCTCTGAATGTACTTATATGGTGTGATCTCACAGTTTTAGGCATTCTAGATAGTTGCTTTCTTGAGCAATTTCAGGAATTGATTACAATGGGCAAAGACATCATTTAAGCAATTTTAGCAAATGCTGCCTTTTCTTTGGTGCATGGCGTCAAATATTGAACTGAGATAAATGAATGTTGTACTTGGTCTCAATAGAATGAAATACCAATGCTCTAGTCCTGACAGAGTCTTCTGAAAGTCCATGTTTATTAAAGCCTTAAAATTCCCAAAACTAACCTCAACATAGATTTGTCTAGCTTTTTTCTTTATTTCAGCTCTTCTATGCCCTTCATCCTTGAAATTGAAAAGTAAGATTATGAATTGGTTGTTGGTTCTCATACTTGGTGCAAGCTGCGTACATTCTTCTACCGTGCTTCAGATCCTCTGCTATTTCTTGTGTTAATGTATTAATGTATGGAATAAAAACATGAATATATGTGGATTTTAGAGTGTGGTTTGTGATGTTCTTGTCCTTTTTTTTGCATTTAGAAACTTATGCAGTGTTTAAGTTTGTTCTTGCATCTATTGGATCAAAGGATTTATAGAAACTTTTTGTCATTTATATGCATTTTGCTGTGTTGGACTGTTGATTGCTTAAAAATACTGGGCTTTCTGAATATGTTCTTCACTATTGCAGTTTGATGGCCTTTATTATTTATTATACTCGGCATTGTTCTCTGTGCCAATGTGTGTTATAATATAATTTTTCTCATTATGGTGTATTTGTAGGATAAGAGAATTCAAGATGTACTGGGACAATATCAAAAAGATTTTATGGGTGAGGTTTCCGCTGACAATCTGGGTAAGTTGTTGGTATTATCATCTAGCAGTTTTTTCTTATATGTATTTGTAAATTAACTTATTCATATAAATCTAAACAGGAGCGAGGTGGGGGGGCTATGGCTCATTTCTGCCAGTAGACCGAAACATCCCTATTCCCACTCATACAAGGCCCCAGGCACACATCAGTTCAAGGTCTCCTCGTAATCCAACAGAGGTACACTATTCCTTTGACATCTTTCTGTGATGTAATGACCATTCACAGGCCCTTAGTGTCCATTTACAGTCCTAGATCCTTAACGCATGTGATTTGTACAGGTGCGTCGAAACTCTACAATTCAAGCTAATGAACCAGTTCTGCCACAACCTGGTATTCCGCCACTGTCTGGGAAAGCAACTGCGGCATTGGATAATGCAGTTGATGTTCGGAGTTCAAGAGAGGCTTTTCTTATGAACCAACCTAAAGCATTTTCTGCTAATGACTCTGATAATAATTTGCTGAAAGTCCGGCTCAATGTGGGTGCTGACAAAGGCATAGATAATTCTGCAATCTATAGTGGCCTTGGGCTTGATGATTCTCCATCCTCACCTTTTGGGGATAGTCCATTAGAGTTAGATGCGACTTCTCCCTGCACCCAAGGTTTCCCTGAGAGATCTCCATCTTATGTTATCAAGGTACAATTCTATTCATTGTCACGTTTCCTTCTGTCTGTCTAGGTGTTTTCCATAACTTCATTTGTAAAGAGGCTGGACACTTACAGCTTTCAGTTATGTTCTTGGATTTTTGTGGTGGAGTAGGTTATGACAACTTTTCCTGTTCCTGATGGAAAACTGCTGTCACCTCTACCAGACAACTTGCTTTCCTTGACAATAAAGAAAATTAGTTTGGACAGAAGTTTTCCTCAGGAAATCATTAAAACTGAAAGTGAAAATATTTCTTCTGAGGAGAAAATGAACTTGCTAAAAGAGAGGAAGGTGAAGGAGATCAGTAAAAATAAGTTGTTTGAGTTCGAAAGGAAAAACTGTCAAGATCCTAGTATTATTGGTCAATGTTCGAAGAGAATGGAAGATAGCAGATTATCGAAGGAAAGAGAATTTAATATTGATATTTTGGCTAGCTCAGTTGATATGCCCGTTGATAGAAAGGAGAATTCAAACATAGTCCACAAAGATAATGTTTCTAGCATTTCTTTTACATTCAGTGAGAGAAACAATCTTGGACAGTCGGTAGATGTTGGCACCATGTTGCAGAAGCAATCACATGTAAGACAGGGGGCACCAATTGAAAAAGTGGATTCATTGGCTTCCCCTGTGATTTCTTTAGAAGGGAAAGGCAATCCACTTGGGTCCAAAGCGAAGGTCCAAAGAGATAAGAATGACATACCTGTTGTGAGGAATAATGAGTTGAGCCAAAGTGGATACATTGAACAAAACAGTAATAAGTCCGCAGAAACGGCAATAAAGAAGAAAATGAAGGAAGAATTTGAGGATTCATTTTCTTCCCGAGATGCTGGTATTCAGCATGATAGGATGACAGAAGAAAATACTGATAAGTCTTCTAAACAGGAGAGGAAAATGAAGAGCAAGGTGAAAACACAACTAGATGCTGCATTTCAAGAGGCTGCTGGTACATGTCACCAGAGAACAGTGGACAGATCTGTTGACAAAATAAATAATGATGGGAAGGCCAAGGCCAAGCCAAACACTATGGTGGATAAAGACATTGAGGACAATATAAAGCATGGAAATGAAGATTCCTTTCAAGTGGTGAAAGATTTAGGTTGGGCTACAGCTGAACCAATATTGGAAAGTTCTAGCGAAAAGAAGTTGCCTCATTCGCGACTAGAAGCAAATTTGTCTAATAGGAAGGAGCGTTCATCTTCTGAGGGCAAAAAGAAGACAAGGAAAAGCCAAGATGGTAGCCAGTTAACCACATCATTACCGAAGGTAAGCTTCAGGGTTGGTTCTTCTTCCGTACTTAGTATTCAACAAGCAGATTGCAGAAGTAATTCTATGCCTCAAAGTGTGACACAAAAGGAAGTGAGGGAGGAGAAGGATACAGGTGATAACAATGCGGCTGGTAAAGCAACCCTTAAGAAAATGGATAGTAGTAATCCCAATGTGGCTGGTAAAGCTATTCTAAAGAAAAAAGAGAAAGGGACAGCTTTTAAGGACTCTCTTGTTGGAGTTGCAAGAAGGGAAAAAGATGCATCAGGTAGTAAATTGAAGCTAAAATCAGAGGGCAAACAGTCTCAATATCCTTCTAGCATTGGATCAAATTCAAGACAAGATATTCCGAGCAGTAGCCATTTGATTGAAAAGCCACACACTTCAGATGCACTTCCGGCTGTGGCTGCTCCACCAGTCACTATACAGGATGACTGGGTACAATGCGATAAGTGTCAGACATGGCGGCTTTTACCTCATAACATAAAGCCTGATGATCTTCCAAAAAGGTGGCTCTGCAGCATGCAAACTTGGCTGTAAGTATCTCTTCTGCACTTAATTGTTCATGAAATGTGAAGTTTTTGTTACTTAATTGTTTATGAATTGTGAAGTTTTTGTTAAGAGAAGGTAATAAGGCCTCTGTCTCTATCTGCTTATGTACCATTATCTCTCACTGTTTCTGGTCTTGGTATGATGATGTTTTAGGCCTGGAATGAACAAATGTAGTTTTTCTGAGGAGGAGACGCGAGATGCACTGCTTGCATTATACCAGCCTCAACCTTTGGCTAATGGTGCACAGATCCAGCAGCCTTGTCCTATTGGGGTGCCACCTGTGGTCACTGCAGATACACAAGTTAGAAGTACTTTCAATTCCACCATTGGTTTAGATGCTTTGCCAGGCAGTGGAATCAGAAGACCAAAGGAAGAGATTTATGTTAATAGTAAGAAGGATCAACCGTGCACTTCTGAATCGGGCAGTAAGCAGAAATTGACCCAGTCAAGAACTGGTAACATTCTTGATTATATTTGTAATCAAATAATAATATTTCTTGGAATATATATGGTTGTGATTGAGTGATTGAAGCATGGAAGAATATGGATGTTTTAGATTCTGGGATTTAGTTGCCTATTCAGGGTCATTTTTCATCTGTATTTGAAGTTGTGAATAAGTGTGCTAAGGCTAATTTTGTAATTTTTTTTGCTTAAAATGATAGGTAAAATCTCATGCTTGTTATTGATTTAGGCATCCCACATTTCTATTAGAGTTTGTAATAGCATTTTAATTTTTCATCTCATTCCTTAGCAGCTTCTGGCAATCCAGTGGTGACAGGAAAGAAGAGGGGGGGTAGCAGAGATATGGATGTTGTTCCTAAAAAGATGAAGAGAGGTCCCCAGGATTCTTCCGTAGGCACAGAACAGATTGGAAATGCTAGTCTTAATCATGATCCCTTTCCATCTGAGGGTTCCAAAGATCTTCTGAAGAGGAACTTAAATGTCTCTAAGAAATTGAAGGACAAAACTCAGAAGCATGCAGGTACAAATGAAGATGAGAGAAAGGATGTTTCTGCTAGTAAGAGGAAATTGAAAGACTTGCAAATTGGCACTCTTGGAACAGATCTATCCTCTAGCCAGGTTCCTTTGGAGGAGACAAGCAGTGACATCAGGAAAGTGAAAAGGCAGAAGTTGAAGGAGTCATATTTTCCAGAAAAAGAATCTAGCACTTCTAGGGGAAATGATAAAAATGAAGGTGGAAATTCAGGAAAGGTGGGAGGACAACATCGTGATAGAAATATGTCTCAAAAGACTGTTGATGGTAAGAAGTCTATTGGGTCAGGTCTGGAGTTAAAAATGCCAGCTTTGGCAGCAGCTACTTCTAGCTCTTCAAAGGTGTCGAACACTTGTAGACTCAAAGTGAAGCCCCAAGCAAAATGTTCCCCTGTTGGATCAATCTCGTCCTCTCCATTGAAAGTTTCAAGGTCTGATCATGATAGAAGCAGAAACCAGGTTTCTATTCCAAATGCTGAGCAGGAATTGCCATTGGTGAAAAAGAAGAATCTGGAGACGAGCTCTGTGCCTCGTCATGAAGAGAGGGCAGAGGGGAGGCATAAAAGGGAGAAGGATTATGGGGTCCAGCTTCGTTCCGTTCAAGAGGATGCTAGAAAATTATCTTCTGTGAAACTTTTGGATGAACGTAAAAAAGAGAAACAATTAAAGCTTGAGTCGTACGAGTCTAAAGAAAAACGTACTGATTTAAAAGAAGAGGAATATTCGTCACCTCGTAAACTTTCCTCTGCAGATCTGGGTGCGAGATCCTTGAATGTCATGTGTTTGAACAAACCCAAATCTGATGATATATTGCAAGAGAGAGTAAAACTTAAGGACAAAGTTGGGAACAGTAGAGATAATCCCTCTTTAAGTACCCGGGAAATGGAATTTGAGAAAGCAGATGGACATAATTCTGTGGAAGCACACGATAGTAAAGGAAAACTTCCCAAGCTGCCAGGATTTAGTGACTCGATGGCAGATGATGCGGGAGCTCCAAGCTCTGTGAGGAAGGAAATGTCTGATCGTGCTGCAAGAACTGCCTTGAAAGAAGCAAAGGATCTTAAGCATTTAGCTGATCGTTTGAAGGTGATATTGCTTTCTTGCTTTAGCCTATTCTTATATATAAGATGCCTTCCTCTTTGCTTTCTTGTTATAGCTTAAAGAGTCTTACCCTCTGCTTGTATTTATCTTGTCTTGTAGGTTAATGGCCCAGTAGCTAGCTCTCAGGTACTGTTTCAGGCATCATTGAAGTTTCTTCAATGGGCGTCACTTGTGGAATCTGGCAATTCTGAAGTGTACATCTCTACTGCAAAACTATGCCAGTGAGTTTTAATCGCTTTGCTACATTTCCTAGTCATTCTTTTTCCTACTGGTTGAAAAGCAAAGGATAGCTCAAACGTGAGATTCTGGTATCTAATTTGCATAACAAGCCTTTGGTTTCATTTTGTACCTTGGAGTTGAGATAGGTGATAGTATATTGAAATAGTCAATTGGAATGAGAAACATGTATTGGTCATCTGTGTTTTACATGATATTTTTATAGAAGATTTAGATCCATATATCAAGCTGGCAGAGTATGCAGTAATTGATAGGAAACTTAGATCTGAAGTAGAGTTGCGTGTTGCACTCATTAGACACTTTTGACGTTGAAGTCCTGTTGTTTGTTTATTATTGTTCCCTACTTATGTTGACTTTGTTTTCTCTTTTTTCCTATCTACTAGCTACAGCGCTCATGAGTTTGAAAAGTTGAATGACATGGCATCAGCCGCATTGGCATACAAATGCGCGGAAGTTGCGTACATGCGTGTAGTCTATGCCGAAGACGTGGCTGCACACCGAGACAGACAGGAGTTGCAATTGGCACTGACAGTTCCTCAAGGTAATCGAACATAGAGTAAACTGATGTCTCTATTGTTATCTAGTATATACTAAGACGCATTCAAAAAATTGAAAAATTTAGACAATTTAAGATAAAGAAATTTATTATGCCTGCAGTTCTCTCTATGCTTTGTTGACTATTAGAAATATTGTACTTCATTTTGTTTTTCAATTATTATTACTTTGTGGTTTTATTTGTAATTGGTCTGCTTGTGCATCTGAAACAACACTTGTACTATAATTTTTGTTCATCACTTCATCATATTTACTGCTTTTTTTTGTATTGTTGTTTTGACAGCTTTGGGCTGAAGTACCAAATGAGTGTGAAAAAATCCAGCTAATGGGTGTATTATATAGGATCATGATGTTGTTTAGATCTAAAGGTTTTCGGGTTTTGTGTTTTGGATGGTGATAATTGATAACCTTTAAGAACACACAAAATAATTTCTTTCTTTATCTTCACTTCTAACTTGCAGTGCATCCAAAAGGGAGTTTGATTTGAATCTATAAAAGAAGCTCATAGAAAGCAAATCAAATATAGACATTTAAAGGCAGACATTTATGGCATGTGGCCAAATATCAGTTTCTTCTACATATCTTATTGTCCATATATGCATGAACTACCATGTTATAGGCGATACTTCAACTGATTGTTGGTTCTGGAATTTAGCACCGCCTGATTTTTGTTTTCATGTGCTAAAATGGATTTCTAAGACATCTGGTCAATGTGGTGCCGACACCTGTAATCTTTGTTTGAACAGATAGAAGATAATGGCAGTGTTGTGCTCTTAACATCTGGCTAACATAAGTTTTGTTTTTTCTGTCTTGTTATTTCTGCAGCAGAGTCTCCGTCATCATCTGCCTCTGATGTGGACAACGTGAACAATCCAACACCCAATGAAGCAGTCAAGTCTGCTCATTCTTCTGCAGTTCATGGAAACTATGTTATCTCTGCTGGAAACCGGCCCAGTTTTGTTCATATTCTTGACTTTGTATGTCTTCTGAACTAATTGGCTTCAACAAATCCTTCACACTCTGCTCCTTTTTTTTTTCTTACTTTATATTGTGAGTTTTATAGAAAAGCTTTATGCTGCAAAAGTTTTCCTGATACCTGCCTGTTTTCCGCCAGCTTTGAATCTCCATGTTAGTATTTTTTTAGAACTTGTTTTCTCAATTTAATTATTTAAAGATTTGAAGTAGAATTTCTGGTTATATAGTTTAAGCTCTCTGCAGTCTTGAACCTGTCCAAGGCTATTGATTGTTTGTCCGTGTCTGTCTGCTTTTTCCCCTTTTTACCTTCCATTATAACAGAAACATTGTATAGTTGAATGGGTCTTAATTTGACTAAATCACAGGCTCGATATGTGAATCTGGCAATGGATGCTGCAAGAAAATCTCAAGCTGCTTTTGCAGCTGCTCGTGTAACCCTTGGAGAAGCAGGGAACGAAGAGGGTATCTCCTCTATAAAGAGAGTCCTTGATTTCAGCTTCCATGATGTCGATGAATTACTCCATCTTGTTCGCCTTGCAATGGAGGCTTTTTCACCGGGTGATTAGAGCCATCTTTGCACAAGTGATCAAGTGCTTAGAGTGTGGCAGGTAAAGCAGAAATCAATTCGGTGAGTTTACAATTACACAACCACTGATCTCTAGTAATATATCCGTATATATAAAAAAATTGCTCCTGATTATTTTTTTCATGCAGATTTTTGTACAGGATCACTTAAACTAGAACTGAAAACAGTTCACTCAGCATTCTTATTCCAAAAGTTCAGAAACAAAAAAAATAAAAAATGACAATATGGTATAGTGAGTTCAGAAGATCAAATTTTTTTGTAGCTGTAGACTGTCCGAGGAGTCCCGAAAAAAAAGGTAAATCCATCTGCCCTTCTCCCTTGCAGCATTGTTTAATTATTCCTAGATGATTTAGTGCTAAAATACGTATAGAAATTTTAAGTCCATATGATTCTAGTTTGTTACCTTCACAGGTTCAGGATGGGGACTATGGCCATTTCTGGGAATACAATAACTCTGTTTGCCAAAGAAGTTCCAAATAATCTTCAAACTGGTTCTGCCATCTTTCTGGCCTGCACCGATCCAATAGTGAGGTAAAAAGAATGCTTCATCCATGTCTTGAGATGTGTGGAATTTATCATTGTATCTGATTGTTAGCCAAATGCCCATAAAGTGAGCACTTGCGACGAGAGTTTCAGGTCAATTTGGGTGCTGGTACAGATCTAATGGCAGCAAATTTGAGTCTTAAGAGCTGAACCCTGGTTTTGGAGTCTTCATTTTAATCTCTACTCGCATTCTTGACTAACCATTTTTCTGTTTGCTACGCTACCTTTTCCAGTATACAGGAATTAGAAGTACCATCAATGAGTCCCCCGTCTTTTGTACATACATTTATTGTCCAATTTACAGAAATGGAAACTTAGCTAAAGAAATGAGAGCCAAACAAGAGAAACACCAGTGCTTTGTTTTTCTTGTTTTTTTGTACATGGTTGATTGTTCCTGTTTCTCTAGCTGTTTGGCAATGGTAACAACCTGCATAAAATATTTGCCTTTAGCCTTATTCATTGCTTTTCTTTGTGAAAGATGTACTGGATTGAACGTTTTCACTTTTATAGTGCTTGCTTTTAGGCTTTAATCGTGTTTTATAAGTGATTACTAGTACAAGGACCGCGTAACAGGAAATACTAAGCTATAAATGGACTCATGTAAACTTAATTTCATGGATGTGTGCACATAACTTGATGCTAAACTAATACAAGTTGATCCTTAAAAACGAAAAAGAAAAACATTATGAATAAACACAAAACGTTACTGATCTCACCCAATTTTTTTTTTTCTTGATTTCTCTCCATTGACATAGGTAAAGTGACTTTATTTTTGACTTCATCCACAGCCTTTATTCCTAGTTATTTCTTCAATCTGGTCCCAGATTGAAGAAATAACTAGGAATCTGCCTGAGCCGCCATCATTGCCGCCTCTGTTTGATGCCAATAGCCGTCACCACCAACCCAGCCCAGATTTTCTATTGTCTAATTGTAGTCTCTATTATACTCCCTTGTTCTAATTTGTTCATTTTAATAAAATTAATTAAATATAATTAAAGTAAAAGATACACCATTATTTACCTAAATTAAAAAGATAATTATTTTGTTGTTTAATCCTTCCCATGTTCATCATATCTCCTTTATAAATTTTTTATGGGAAATTCCTTTTGATGCCCTTAAGTTTTTGTCTTTTCCTTTTGGTGCCCAAGAAAAAAACTTATTCCTTTTGGTACCCTTGAGGTTTTGGCTTTTCCCGTTGACGCCCCTCTCCGGTTGAAATTAGCCAATTTCAAGCTTACCGTTATGTTCATCACCCTTAAATTAGTAGGATTTGACTATTAAAACATCAAAATTCATAACCAAACTACATCAATTTGAATTTTTAAACAATTTTGTAAACAACCCCTTAAAATAGAGGATTGTTTAAAAATTCAAATTGATGTAGTTTGATTATGAATTTAAGTGTTTTAAGAGTTGAATCCTACTAATTTAAGGGTGATGAACATAATGGTAAGCTTGAAATTAGCTAATTTGAACCGGGGAGGGGCGTCAACGGGAAAAGCCAAAACCTCAGGGGGTACCAAGAGGAATAAGTTTTTTTCTTGGGCACCAAAAGGAAAAGGCAAAACCTTAGGGGCACCAAAAGGAATTTCCCATTTTTTTATTATTTTATCTCCATTCTTTAACAAACACAAACTTAGTTTAATTTGTTCCTTAATTCAATCGAACCAACTTCCTTCTTATATACTGATTCATGAAAGACGAACATCATGATCAAGATCTCTGATTGTGGTATGTGTTAAGAATAATGTTAGTGTGTACGTGACTATTAATTTAGTCAAACTTGTTGTTTTCTCTTTCATATAAGAATTGAGCTACAATACTTGATATCATGGAATTCAGGACTAGGTTACATAAAATTTGTATTAGAAGCAGGTATGGATAAATTTAATTAGGAACACGAACAACAAATTGACGACCTTCTCCAATTTACAATCGGTGAGACACCGATTAGTTCCCGACACCAGCGCGTTCAAAATCTCCCTCATCAATGGCCAGAACTTCTCCCAGTGGATCGAGCAGTTCCCATCGACATTGAACTTGTCAAACACTGGACCGTCAATTTGCGACGTTTGGTGGTCGATCCCCACACATCCGGATGATTTCTAGCCGAGATTTTCCCGCACTGTTGGAAATTGTTGACGTCGTCCAAGAATGTCGATCGACTGAGAGAGTGCTCAATGGAAACCTTGATACATTTTCCTTATCGGTGTAGTGAAATAGGATATCGAATCAAATGAAAATGACTCTTATCATAAAAACTGAAAATGCATAAGGATTGTTGGATCTTGTGGAACGGATGGCTCAGATGTATAGTTTGTTTCTCATACTTTTTAAGCTTAAGGGGCAATCTTGTCATTTTGTCACATAAGTCATTTTCTCCATTCCCTTCTTTTATTTGCAATTGAATATTCATTTTCTATGTTTAATAGATTCAAATTCTAGTACTCCCTCCGTCCCATATTGTATGAGTTTTTAGCTAAATGTACACTTATTAAGAAAGTAGTTAATTTTGTCTGTAAGAAAAATAATTTATCATTTGTTTATGTAAAAAGTGAATTAATTACTCCTAATATCAAGAGGATGACTTTTCATGTCCAATTGGAGATGAGAAATTGAATGTCATCCGAATACCAAGAGTGACAAAGTATTGAAAATGGAGTATGGAAAAACTAAAACCCCATAGATTATGAGACAAAGAATTTAGGCTAAAAACGCATACAATATGAGACAGATGGAGTATATGCTTTATTATTTTCGAAGTTTATTTCCATTTTCTTATTCTTAGATTGCTTGCAACTTTAGATTCGAATTTGACATGTATTTTTGTTGGAATCGATCACCACTTTCAATTAGCAAGCATATTTGATGCTTGTGTTGCTCCCATAATTATTATTTCAATTTCTTTGTGTTAGGAAATTCGACCTTACAGTAAGGGTTAGACACACAGACTCACAAGAGAAGAATTGAACAAATAAGAACAAAGGAACAAGAGAAATTTGTTAACCCAGTTCGTCAGAATGACTACGTTTGGGGGCACTACCAATCTAGTGACTTTCACCAGATTTGAGAATTCCAAGAATTACAAGATTTGATCTTCTTGATCTACACCTAACCTAATCTCTCAAGCTCTCTGTAGACTTTTCCCTCTCTAACTCTTTTAGAATTTTCAAGCACACAATTACAATAATCAATGTGGGTATTTATGGAGAACACAAGTAACTTAAAGATAGAAATAAGATATTCAAGGATAGAAATCCCAATCTCCTAGATATATTTCTATTCTAAATCTCAATATCTTTTACCCTTCCTTACTTGGCACACAAGAAATCAACCTCTTCCGAACATGCTGAATTGCGCGTGATGGTGCGCGAAATAGCAGTGTATGAACAGTATACACGTGGCGCGAGGTAAAAGAGACCGGGGAGGCCCTCGAGGTCTTTTCCCAAACAAACAATCTTTCCCATAGCCATCCAAAAAGCAAAGTCCCTGCCCACGCGAGACCTCAAAACCACGGGAGCGAGGTCCAAGCCTTGCGAAACTCACTAATAAGTGTGGTTAAGCAGCCCGCCACGAGGTTCAAGCCTCGTATATTCAAAGCTGACATTCCCGCCCCGCCTAACCATTCATAAGCCACCAAAATCCCGGCCAATGGGCCGCCGCCTATACCTCGACCAATCAAATGGCCGAAACCCAGACATCCCGCATCGAAGGTTGGCAAAAACCATGATCTTCAAACATCTATAAATAGGAGAAGATCTCAAAGGTTGCAGGGGGTCGAAAAACATCTTGAACTCAAGAACTATCTTGTTGATTGAAGATCGACGTGTTGAATCATCGCAAAGACCACACTATAATCAAGGGAAGCTCTACAAAAAGACTTCAAGTCGCCCAAAGAGACCTCGTCTCAAGCAGGATCTCGCTCAAAGCCACTTCGCAAACTACAATCTTTGTGTAAACACTCAAGTGTTCAACCCTGCTTAATGGACGCCAACTCTTCATTTGTAATAAAACAAGCCTCGTTAGTAGTTTGTAAAGTAGTAACCTCGCTGTAATCAAGAGGTCTCGAGGCTTTGTTAGGCAGAGACCTCGAATCCCGTGTAAGGAGATCTAGGGAATAATCTCGCTGTTGTAATCCCGCTCAAAAATCATAAATAAAAAGAAAGGGTTTGTCTCGTCGAATAAATACAATTTCGTTTCTTGTCTTTAGCGTTGGTTTATTTCGAGCTTCATCACTGGCGCCGTCTGTGGGAACCTCTTCATCCTAAGCAGTTTCCCGACGAACAAAACTTGGCTTTTAAATCTCAACATGGCTTGCCCAAACAACTTCTTTCCCCAACACCCCGACAACATGCCTGAGACCCCGGCGTGGGCTGGTGCGGAGCCTCAAGCAGGTTGGCCATACGAGGCGGCTCCGGGGTGGGCGTACCCTAACCCGCAAATTCTGTACCTCTTCCAGGGGTAGCCCAACCAGCCCGCGGCGTCCTACAATGCCTATCCGTACCAAAGGTACGCACAAGGCGACATCCCTCCTAACCCCCAGCCCTACCCGAGATATGGGCAGTTTCAGTAAGGTTTCGCCCCTTCCCCCGCCCATGGGTATGCACCCCCGCCGCTCGAGCACGTTCCCATCCTCGGATATTGGCAACCCCATCTTGAGTACGTCCCCGAACATGTGCCAGGGCGCGAGGATTCAACCAACGGCTTGTCCACAAAAAGGCCACCCCGGGATCCTATGCAGATCTCGAGGTCTCGTTCGCGACGTTTCCGATCACAGCGTTAGGAGATGTCCGAAACCACGGGGAGTGTGATGCCTGCCTTGAGGTCACGCTCACAACGCTGTCCCGTTGAGGGTGGCGGGTTTTCGCCTTTCATAGACGAGATCCAGGGCACGCCGATGCCCAATAGCTTCCATAGGCCGCAGATGGGGTCCTATGATGGGATCGCGGACCCCGAGGAACACATAAAGCACTTCGCAGTCCAGATGAATGTCAATTCATACAACGATGCGATTTTCTGTTGCGTCTTCCCAACTACCTTGGAGAAGGCCGCAAAGACCTGGTTCATAAGCCTTAAGATCGGGTCTGTCTCCTCGTTTTCCCAGCTATGCGGTGCCTTCGTCACGCACTTTTGCGGCTCAAGAAAGCGCAAGAAGAATATGCGCGATCTGCGCGGGATCGAGCAGGGGGAGGACGAGGCGCTGGGTTCCTTTTTTACGAGCTTCACAACTGCAGTTGCGGAGATTGCGCACATTGTCGAGGCGTCGGCGCACGATACTCTCATGGGCAACCTGTGTCACGGGGCTTTCAAGACTCACATTTTCCTGAAGTGCCCAGAGATGTACGACGACCTGTGTTCCCGGATCACCGCTTAGGTGTACACCGAGGACGCGACCAACTAGAGCTCTCGGTCGAGGATCGACAAGGAAATCGCGGCTGAGGCTAAGGGGAAGGCAAAGGTGGGGGTGCCCGCTGCCAAGGACGCGTATGTAACGCAAACCTAGAACCCCGTGAACAACAACAACAACAACACCACCACCAACAAAAACAACAACAACAACGCGAGGAGAAACAACAGCGGCAGAGGTTGGAGCTGCTTCGGAGGGAAGCTGTGAGGTTACAGAGGAAAGGGCGGTCCCTATACAAACCAAAGGGTAACCCCGCCTCAGGGGCGAACAATGTGCCGCAGGGCCAAAGCCAAGCAAGGGCCAACAACATCAAGCAGCAGGCTCCCTCGAAGCAGTCACGCTCCGGGCACACCACGACGCTCGATGGATACATTCACACAAACTCGGGCGACCCCTCGTTGGCTGGCTCAGGTCAGTCTGAACGAAAAAGGTATGCGAGGACAAGCCACCATGAGCCCTCGGTGTTTAGCGTCGTGCAGTCCTCAAGGTCTCACGAGGTGCTGGCCTTCCCAACCAAGGATGCCGAGGGTCTGCATATGCCACACTCTGACCCCTTGGTGGTGCATGCGCAGCTAGGCTCGAAGATGGTTAAACGAGTTCTAGTGGACATGGGGTTTTCTGTGGACATCATGTACTATGATGCCTTCGAACAGATGGGGATCTCGACAAGATCCTTGAAGCCCTACGCCGAAAATCTAACGTCTTTCTCAAGAGACGAGGTCGATGTGGCAGGTCTCATTGACCTCTGGATGACATTGGGAACAAGTTCGACGAGACGGACCGAAATGGTAGAGTTCACCGTGGTGCGGTTGCCCTCGGTGTACAACGCAATCATCGGGAGGGTCTCCCTGATGAAGTTCCAAGCTGTGGTGTCCATCTACCACCTAAAGATGAAATTCCCAATTGGCGGAGGAGTCGGCGAGGTCAAAGGAAACCAAGAGGAGGGCCGTGTTTTCTACGCGACCTCCGCAAAACAGAAGTGTCCAGTGTTCATGGTGGATGCTGATCTCGAGGTTCGGGACTTCACCGTCCCAACTTCGGAAAACGGGAGAAGGGTCGTCACTCCCTTCGACAACGAGGCGGAAAAGCTCTTCTTGGGCGAATGTCTTTCCGGGGAGTCAGCATTACAATTGGAATCCCTGTTCGCTGACTCCCGCGACGTGTTCGCTTGGACCGCTAAAGATCTCCGCGAAGTCCCGCGGACTGTGGCCCAACATTCTTTAAACGTCGACGTCACCATCTATCCTGTGGTGTAGCGACGGAGGAAGATGAACGAGGAATGGGCAAGCGTCGTGAACACCGAGGTAGGGAAGTTGCTGGCCGCGGGATTCATCCACGAGGTTCAGTACCCCAAATGGATGTCTAACGTCGTGCTAGTAAAGAAGGCCAGCGGGAAGTGGCGCATGCGCGTAGATTTCTAAGATTTCAACAAGGCTTGCCCCAAGGATAGTTACCCCCTGCCATTGATCGATGAGCTGATCGATTCCACGATTGGTCACGGGGTGCTAAGCTTCCTCGATGCATACTCCGGTTACAACCAGGTCTTAATGACCAAACGAGATTAGGAGGACATTGTGGTTCGAAGCAAGACCTCGGAAGAACATCTGAAAGACCTCACGGAGGTTTTCGCAACACTCAGACACAACAGGTTCAGCCTCGGTTCATGATCAGCATGCGAGGAATAGATGTGAACCCCGCCAAGATCGAATCAATTCTCTCGATGAGGTCACCCCGGTCTCGGACCGAGTTACAACGACTTAACGACGCCGTGAACTACATGGGGAGGTTCTGCTCTTGTTTAGCGGACAGGTCGCTGCCCTTCTTCGCAACCCTAAAGAAAAATGAAAAATTTGTTTGGGAAGAGGAGTTGGAGCTTGCTTTCTCTGGGCTAAAGGCGTTTCGGTCAAAGCTCCCCACGTTGTCCCCTCCGAAGGTGGGCTAAGATTTGCAACTTTACGTGGCGGTGAGTCTAGACACGGTCAACGCGGTGTTGACAAGAAAGGCGATGCACCCCGTCTATTTCATCAGTCACGTGCTCCAGCCTGCGGAGCAGCGATATTCCCCGACAGAGAAAATGGCCTTGGACGTGGTAACGGCCGCGAGGCGTTTGCACCCATACTTCCACGCCCATCCAATTCAGGTCCTCTCTGATCTCCCCCTCTAGCAAATCCTCCACCAGCCCGTCCTTTCCGGGCGGATGACCAAGTGGGCGGTCGAGCTCTTCGATTTCGACATCAGCTACCTGCCAAGAACCGCGATGAAGGGGCAGGCCCTCGCCGACTTCATGGTAGAGGTAACCTTCCACGAAATTGATGAAAGTACGGAGGAATGGAAGGTGTTCGTTGACGTCTCGTGATGCGATGCCGGAGGCGGGGCTGGCTAATTTCTTGCTGGTCCCTCAATCGAGACATAATATGCCCTTAACTTCGCCTTCGATGCCACCAATAACGAGGCCGAGTATGAATCCATGATCACCGGGATAGAGATGGCGTTGCTCAGCGGAGCTCGCAAAATCAGGGTGTACACCGACTCCGAGTTAGTAGCCCGACTGCTGAATGGGCAATATGAGGCCAAGACGGGGTTCCTACCCGCATACCGAGAGAAGGTTAAGGCCTTGGTATCCTGCTTGGAAACATTCAAGGTTGAATCCATATCACGCGCCGCTAACACTAAAGCCGATGCCCTCGCTAGGTTCGGATCGGCTCTCCCCTTGGAAGCGGGAAACCGCGTGATGATGGAGAGGAAGCTCTCACGAAGCGTTGCCAGCGGAGTTTTCTCCATAAAAGTCGAAGACTAGATGACTCCCATCGTGCGATACGTGGAAAGCGGGATATTTCCCGATGACCCCGCGGAGGCCAGAAAGCTCAAAATGCAAGCAGCTCGTTACTGCGTAGTTGGGGGGAGACTCTATCGCCGAGGCTTCACAGAGCCCAATTTATTGTGTGTTCCAAGCGAGGCCAAAGATCACATTCTGTTCGAAGCATACGAGGGGGTATGCGGCGGTCATCCCGGTTGGCGCGCCTTGTCACACAAAATCGTCCACTTGGGGTGTTTTTGGCCCACACTCAGGCAGGACGCGAGGACTTACGTCCAGAGCTGCGACGGGTGCCAGAGGCATGCCAACGTCCAACACGCCCCGACCACACCTTTGCGCTCGATTCACACCCCCTTCCCCTTTGCGATGTGGGGAATGGATATTCTTGGACCCTTCCCCAAGGCCGCGGGGCAGGTGCAGTTTATCCTAGTCATCGTCGACTACTTCATAAAGTGGGTCGAGGCAGAAGCAATGGCGAAGATCACAGGGGCGAAGGTCTGTTCCTTTCTATGGAAAAACCTCGTGTGTCAGTTCGGGGTGCCCATAACCATCATAACTGACCACGGTCCCCAATTCTACTGCGAGGAGACCCGAACTTTTTGCTCCGAGTTGGGCATAGCCCTCAAATTTTCCTCAGTAGCCCAACCCCAGTCAAACGACCAGGTCGAGAATGTCAACGCTAGGATCCTTTTCGACCTAAAAAGGCGGCTAAGCATCGCGCAAGGTCGTTGGGTGGAGCTCCTTCCACTCGTCCTGTGGACATATCGAATGACCGCCGGACGCGCCACAGGGGAAACCCCCTTCGCATTAACCTACGATGTGGATGCGCTGGTCTAGTCGAAACCCTGGTCCCTTCAGCAAGTGTTTTCAACTTCGATGAAAAAGAAAACGAGGCCACTCTCAAGGTAGAGTTACAGGCCAGGGACGAGCTTCGCGAAATCGCGGCTTTGCGATCCAAGGAGTACAAGCGACAAGTTGTGGCGTATCATGACAAGAAGGTCAAACCCCAGGTTTTGCCCCCGGGAAATCTCGTTTTAATACGTGTCGATGGGGGGAAGCTAGATCCAAACTGGGAAGGACCATATCTCCTTGGAGAAGAGGTCGCGCCTCGGGCCTTTAAGCTAAAAGATAGCGAAGGGCGCACTCTAAGTAAAACTTCGAATGTCACTCGACTCAAAAGGTATTACATGTAATATTTCTAAATTTTCGTTGTCACCAAGTTTTGCGAATAAAGGGTGACGAATTATGTTACAATGTTGTCTCGTTTTGGCAATAGTTTAGTGAGATCGCGATCACTGGGAGCAATCCCGAGTGATCGCAACAATCCCTCCTCCCCAAGCTTCCCGCTTGGGGTTGAAAATAATCTGGCGAGACCGCGATCACTGGGAGCAATCCCGAGTGATCGCAACAATCCCTCCTCCCCAAGCTTCCCGATGGGGGTTAGAAATAATCTGGCGAGATCGCGATCACTGGGAGCAATCCCGAGTGATCGCAACAATCCGTCCTCCCCATGCTTCCCGCTTGGGGTTGGAAATAATCTGGCGAGATCGCGATCACTGGGAGCAATCCCGAGCGATCGCAACCATCAATCCTCCCCAAGCTTCCCGCTTGGGGTTGGAAATAATCTGGCGAGATCGCGATCATTGGGAGCAATCCCGAGTGATCGCAACAATCCCTCCTCCCCAAGGTTTTCTCTTGAGGTTGGAAATAATCCAGCTAGATCGCGATCACTAGGAGCAATCCCGCGTGATCGCCACAACCTATCCTCCCTAAGCTTCCCGCTTGGGGTTGGAGATAATCTAAGTGTTATATGCGCGGTCCAAGCGAGGCTCGTGATCGCTGTATATAATCTATGTGTGGCATGTGCGGTCCGAGCGAGGCTCGTGATCGCTGCATATAACCTGAGTGATATGCGCGATCTGAGCGAGGCTCGGGATCGCTGCATATAATCTATGTGGTGTGCGCGGTCCGAGCGAGGCTCGTGATCGCTGCATATAATCTAAGTGTGGTATGCGCAGTCCGAGCGAGGCTCGTGATCGCTGCAAATAATCTACGTGTGGCATGCGCGGTCCGAGCGAGGCTCGTGATCGCTGCATATAATCTAAGTGTGGTATGCGCAATCCGAGCGAGGCTCGTGATCGCTGCAAATAATCTACGTGTGGCATGCGCGGTCCGAGCGAGGCTCGTGATCGCCACATACAATCTAAGTGTGATATGCGCGGTCCGAGACAGGCGCGGGAGCACCGCATAGTCAAACAAAGAAAAAATGACCCGATATGGCCCGAGCAGCCTGCAAACTTTGCAGCACTCGGGCCATGGGGTTGGATCGGGATGGAATGGGCCTTTGGAACCCTCAAAACAACGCGTAATATAAACCATACACAAAGATAAAGAGGAAAATGCATGAAACAAGGCCGCAAGGGCCAAAAAAGTTATATTACAAGCCCTAGCAGGGCTATCATATGTTCCGAACACAAAAAAGAGAGAAAATTACAAAAGCACCCTTCATTCATTCAGCTTGTCGGCAGGAGGGCCCATGGGGAGCTGGCGGAGGGGCGAGGCAACGACAACTTCGAGCTCGGAGCTAGGATCAGCTTGGACGGGGTTGGGATCGCCGAGGGCAGGGTTCAAATCTTCATGGACCGAGAGGTCTGCGGCAGGAACTTCATTCTCGCTTGGTACGACCCTGCCTTCATTATTGAGGAAAAATTCACATTCCCCCTCGGGATCCTCCACGGTCTCCCCCATAGTCAGCTCATAGTTGGGGATGAAAAAGACGATGCGGGGGTCGATGTATTGATATTTCGCGACCGCCTGTTTCACCCCTACGCGGATGGCGTATCGGTACATCCCGTAAATGCCGCTCAACAAATCTTCCTTATACGCGACCGACATGACGTATTTGGGCCCCGCAGCCTCCACCTCCTCGTTGAGCTCCTTGATGTAGTTGTGAAGGCTGCTATTCTCCTCCTCCACCTTTTGGTGCTCCGATTCTTTCTCCTTGTAGAATTTGTGCTCCTCGAAAATTTTAGTCCGCAGGTCCTCAACCGAGGCCTACAGATCCTCAACCAAGGCCTTCACCTTTGCCGCCTCCCTGGCCTCGTCTTTCGCTGCAACCTCGGCAACCCAGACCCGCTTCTCAACATCCGCGAGGGCCTTCTCATTCTTGGCATTTCCCTCCATGCTGGCCTTGAGCCTCTCCTCCATCCTGTCCATTTTCTTGTGGAGAAGGGCGATGCGGCTGCAGTTGTAATTCTCGAAGAAATTGTGCTGAGGTAAGACAAAGAAACTTTCAAGCGAGGATTGTGATATGTTGTGTTTTATACAACATAACTAGGACTTCTTAGTACATCTTTTTATAGAGTCTTAGGCCTTTTAGGAACATTATTGAAGAATTGGTTTGAAGACCAAAGGTTCGACGTTACAGTGATTTGAAGCTCGAAGTTTGTTGAAGGCCGCGATCGCGGTTTACATCAGTGGCGATCGCGGTTCATGTCGCCAAGAAAAGACGAGTTTTGAAGACAGTCGCGATCGCGACCCCACATTATGGCGATCACGGCCATGGAGATCGCGGTTCTGCTCGGTTGACGCGCGATATCTTCCGCTTAGCTTTATTGTCTTATTATATTATATCTTTCCTTTCGTGTTTGAGAGGACTACTTAAACCTAGTTTTTAGCTTTTGTTGGGAACACCTCTCTTAGACCCAATTTTCTATTATTCCAGACTTTTGTATTCTCTGTTTCATGGAGAACTAAACCCTTTAATTCTATTCAAGTTGAAGCTTTCAGATTCAAGTATTATTGTGAGATTCTTCTATTCAGGTTTATTTCTACAAGTTATTTCAAATCTCTTGTGCTTATTTAATATTGTTTGTATTGATTTCTACTTGATTGATCACTTTGTTGGAATTGATATTCTCTATTGCTAGATTTAGGTTTTCTCGAATCTTTGTAGCAAATCAATGTTTTAGGACTCGTTGGACTAAAACCATTGAGAAAGGGATTTGATTGCATGCTTATTGTTTGACTCGTTGGAACTCAATTTGCATGTATCCTGCATATCCTTGCTCTTACTGGTAGTATCATTATTATTCATGATCGTTTCATGTATGTTTTGATATTAAGTATTTACATGACCCGTTGGCTCGTTTATTATATCTGATCAAGATAGGAATAACCAAAGGAAATAACTTTTTTGAATCTATGATCAATAACTTGATGATGAAAGTGGATGCTTGAATAGGATTGTTTTCCTCAATTGATAAAAACTCAACCTTTGTTCTATTTAATTGCTTGCTTTGCTCACTTCAATTTCATAGTTTTAGAATATTAATCAAAATCCCCTTTGTTACTATTTGAGTTGATAATAATATTACTTTGAATTACAAGTGTCTCTTGGGTACGACCCCGACTTACCAACTATACTTGTTGAGTAATTAGGGAATTATATTTTGATTTGGCACGGCGACTTTCAGACAGTCAAATTTTGGCGCCGTTTCCGAGGACACTTTGTTTTATTCTAAGTTTTTATTGTTACCAACTCTGGTATGGACCCTAGTTTATGGTCCACACCCGTGCTACTGATTCTTCTCTTTTGCCTTTTGATTCAGAGATTGAAAGAACTCTTTTCAGGTTGAGACGTGAAGCTCGGAATCTACTCCGTGAATTGCCATTCAACTCGAATTCTGTTGAAGCCGAGACAATGGGAGATCAGATTTTGAGGCAGCTAACTGCCCCAAACTTTCAACAACAACCTCTAGATGTACAGTTCCCTACGCTGGATGAAGGCGTTAAGTTTGAGTTGAAGTCCAGGTTGATCCACCTTTTGCCTCACTTCCATGGGCTTGGTGGAGAAGACCCCAACAAGCATCTTGCTGAATTTGATCAGGTCTGCTCCAGTATGAAACCTGCTGATGTAACTGAAGACCAGATCAAGCTAAGGGCGTTTCCTTTCTCTCTGAAGGATTCAACCAATTAGTGGCTCTACTATCTTTCTCCAGTCTCCATTAATACCTGGACTAAGATGAAAGCAACATTCTTGGAGAAGTACTTTCCATCCACCAAATAGAACAGTCTAAAGAAGAGCCTGAGCAACATTGAACAACAGGCTGGGGAGAGCCTGTATGATTATCATGAGCGCTTCAAGAGGTTGTATTCTAGTTGCCCATATCATGGGTACTCTGATCAAGACCTGGTGCTTTATGATGTCCGCCCTTTTTAGTCATGTTTTAGGGTGTGTTTTTGTGTCTTTGTGTCTTTTTCTTTAGTTTTGTGTTTTGTTTTGAGTCGTTTGTGTAGGTTTTCGTATTTCCTTAAGATATGGAGTCTACATAAGCTTTGGTGGTGTTTTATAGATTTTTGGAGCTATTTGGAGCACTTTTGAAGAAAGGAGCAAAGCCGGTGAAGATAGTATTCAAGAATGAAGAGAAGATGAAGATTAAGTGCTCAAGTAAAGTCATTGAAGATCAAGTTTGAGCTTGGAAAGAGATAGAGAAATTTGTTATAAGAACATAGGAAAAAGAATCGAGTCAATTAGAGTTGTAACGAAGCCGCTACGCAAGTTTTACGATTGTAGTGCACGACCCAAACAAAGAGAGGAACTCTCAGGACCGACCCTATGAGGGTCGTGCACGACCCATTTGAAGAACAATGCTCTCAGGAACGACCCCAAGAGGGTCGTGCACGACCCATTTTGGGTCGTGCGTGGCGCCGACTCTCTCCATATTCCGAGATCTTTAGGAGATATTCTATCTTTTTATTTTAGGAAGGTTGTTTTATCTTGTTTCCTAGTTGAATTAGGACTCCTTTTCTTCTATAAAAGGAGGTTAAACCCTTTGTTTCGGGGGAAGCCAACCAACACCGGTCTAGGGGCCGAGGGGCACGTTAGAGGAGGAGGAGGAAGAGAGAGAGAGAGAGAGAGAGAGAAAAGTTGGTAGGAGAGGATAGAGAGTAGAGATTGGTGTTGCTTGGAGAACAAGTTTGTTTTGAATTCAAAGTTGTAAGCTTTTCCTTTTTAATTCAGTTTTATTTTGCATTATTATGCTTAGTTAGTAGTTTTCCTCTCTAAGGTAGGGGTTAAACCCAACAATGGTGGTGCATGCTTTCTCTTGATCATGATTTGATTGTTTTTTTGTTGCATGAATCTATTCTCTTGCTCTTAATCCTTGAAGCGAAAGTGGATTGGAATTTCTCATTCATAGTTGAAGCGAAAGTGGAAACTTTGAATCAGAATAGTCAAATTAGGGTTTTGAAGCGAAAGTGGATCTATCCTAGTTGAAGTAGAAGAGATTAGATAGTAAGTTTATTAATTGAATGAAAGTTAGTTGATTTACTTGCTTTAGTTAACGAAAGTTAGCGCCTTTATGTGATAAAAGCATGATCTTTATGTTTCATGAGTGTGAATTCATGATTTGAATGCTTGAAGATAATATCTATCTATCTTGTGCTTAATTCCTTTGCGAAAGTTGAGGCATATATCTTGCAATTAACTCAAAAGCTAAAGTGTAAGGTTGATTGTTTGATTAGTTCTAATAGGATTATTTGCGAAAGTTGATATTCCTAGGTTGAAGGATAGATAGAAAGTTGTTTGATTTGCGAAAGTTGATTGAATAACTTGAATTGTTTGCGAAAGTCGACTCTTCTATGATCTAAATTGCATAATAAGTTGTGAGTTCTCGTTGGAAGCATGCATGATTATTGTTGTGGTGATACCTTAACCTTAGAAATCTCTTTCCCTTGATAAAAATCCTTACTTTTCTCTCTTGCTTGCTTGAGAAGTAACAAAACTTGATACTGACTATCTCGTGTGGACGAACCTGACTCCCTGTACTCAGCGGGGTCTTGATATAAATTTATTTGTTCAAGAAACTGGCGTCGTTGCCGGGGAGATTTCAATAGTGCCAAGTTTTGTTCTTTTTGCGTTTTCGGGACTCCGCCGAGTCGGTAACGACCCCTCTAGGGTCAGTACCGACCCTGCTGGGCAACCCTATTTTCTGTGTTTTTTTCTGTTTATTTTCTAAGACATTGTCGAGTCGTTACCGACCCTGTCGACAGGTAGTTGCTTATTTCTTTTTAGTTTCTATTTCATGGGATCACTCCAGGCTCGGTACCGACCCCCTGGGCCTCGATACCGACCCTCTCCGAGAACCCGTTTTGCTTTTTGATTTCGTTTTTGTTTTTGTTTTTGCTTTCAATATATAAAATCCATGGCCATGACAATTGAAGATATGAAACAAGAGATAGTTGAACTCCGCTTACAAATAGCGGAGATCCAAAGAGAAACGGACACCATAGTCGCGCACAAAGCCCGTCTACTAGAGCAGTTGGATGCTATTTCAAGAAGCGAAGTGGATAGTTGTAGTACTGAGGAGCCTACCGACCCACCATGGGTCGGTACCGACCCCTATCTGAGTATAGAAACGAGCGGCTTCAAGGAGGACGTGCATATCATGGAGTCTACCGACTCCCCATGGTCGGTAACGACCCTTTTCCCGATAAAGAAAGACGATCACATATGCGTTACAGGGCTGGACACGCACGGTACCGAGGCCTTTCCGGACCTAGTGGGGTCGGTAACAACCCACTTCTCCTCGGTAACGACCACTTTTCCGAAAGACCCAGGTGAGTTTTCTTGTTCTTATCCAATCAGTTCTGGTCATGATCCTTTCTCTGATCCTTATTCTATTTTATATCCTACTGTTAGTACTGTGAAAGAGCCAAAACCTCCTTGGTTTTTGTATTTTACTAACCCTGTTGTAGGACTTCCGAGCATTCTGATTGATGATAGAGGACCAAATATCTTGGAGAAAAGCTATGATGTTTTGCAGGCTAAGTATGGGGTTTCTTATGATCCCTTCGATACTGGATGGAGGCCACCTTAGAGGCAAGGTAAGTTCGTCGGGCTAACGACGTTAAAAATAGCGCTTACGGGAGGCAACCCGCTTTTTGTTTTTGCTTTTAGTTTTTAGTTTCTTAGATCTTTTTGCTAGCTTTCTTTTGACTTGTTTTTAGGTTAGACTAGTGTAGTAGGATAGAAGTTTTCCTAAAGTGACTCAGGTACAAAGAAGAAGAAGTGCTAATCCGAAGAGCAACAATGAGTACTCGGTGTACAAGCATATGGCAAGCTCGGTAACGACCCCACCGGGTCGGTACCAACTTCTACAGGAAAACCGAGAGAGAAGAACAAAATTCAGCACCTCCTCAAGTAATCCATGGTTGCAAATAGCTTCAGTTTTACTTTGTGAGTTCCCTTTTCTTTATCCTCTTTTCTTTTCTTGTCTTTGCTTTAAACAGTGAGGACATTGTTTGGTTTGAGTATGAGGTATGGAAAAGGAAACTCAGTTTTGTGTCAGTTTTTGTTTTTTGTGTTTTTAGGATTGATAATATTCCACATATATGTCCTATGATATGCTTTAACTTGCTTGACCATGTAAATTCCTTTAGCATGTTTGGAGAGTTTTGCCTGAATCATGTTAAAAATTGTTTTTATGTGGATATTTAGCATGTGATATAATTGAGCACATATGATCTTAGGTAGAAGTGACTTAAATCCAACAATATCTACCTTGTGATATGTTTTTGGCCTTATAGGGAGAACATAAAAAATCCCTCTTCTTTTCTTGTGTGATTTACTATCCTTATGCATATTATCTCTTGTCATTGCATGGTTATCTATTACTTGAGACCTATATGAGATATTAGTTCATTGCATGTGAAATCATATGATGGAGAACTTATTTGTTTTAGCCATTTTTTATCCTCTTGTTACCTACCTTATCATTATCCTCTTTTTGAAGCCACGTTGAGCCTTATAGCCTTTTATTTTTATCTCCACAAAAATGTTCCCTAGTCGATATAGCTTGACTCTATCTGAGGATTAGGACTTAGTGTTGGTTATTGTGATGATTTTGTTGAGTGAGTTGTTTGGTTCAAGTGTGGGGTAATTTTGGGTTAGGTAAAGTAATATCTTGCGGTTTGTTATGTAAAAGGAGTTTGGTTCCCTGAATGCACTTACAAAAGAAGTGGGAAGAAAGAAAAATGATGAGCAAAAAGAGAAATCTGTACCGACCTTCCCAAGAAAAAAAATCACAATATTGGGAAGGGAAGAAAGAAAGAAGAAAAGAAAGAGAAAAAGAGTTGAATAGTGAATAATGTGCATGAGCCAAATTTTCCTAAGTGTTTTTTAGCAAGATTAGTTGGATAAAAGGGGTTGAAAGAAGTGAGTGTGCATAATGTTGAGTAAGTTTGGTTTATCTTTTATGAGAGTTTTTGGATATGTGAGTTGTTAGGAGTCTTTGATTCCCGGATATTATTAGCACCACATAACCAAAATATTTACACGCCTTATTGTCTTTACCAAGCCCCATTACAACCCGGCCAAATGGAAGCTTCTATGAAGTTTTTCATTGAGCCTAAGTTCTCTTGATGATCTTTATATGTTTTGACATCTCGGGTGTAGAGTTTGGTGATATAAGTAACAATGACTATGTTGATTTTTGCATATTGGATTGAGTTGAGAGTTGTTATTTAAAGCCCAAACACATGAGAGTTGAGAGAAACACATATCCCTTGTGAGGTTGGATTTATGGTTGCTTTTGCTTGAGGTTTCTCATATATGTGTGATGACGTTAGATTCACTTGTCTATTTTCTACTTGTGCTTAGATGTTGCTTTTTGATGAGGGCATTGACTTGATATATGTGTTGATGGTTTTGGTTGATGTCTAGTTGATTGCTTGAGGACAAGCAAGTCTAAGTATGGGGTATTTTGATGTCCGCCCTTTTTAGTCATGTTTTAGGGTGTGTTTTTGTGTCTTTGTGTCTTTTTCTTTAGTTTTGTGTTTTGTTTTGAGTCGTTTGTGTAGGTTTTCGTATTTCCTTAAGATATGGAGTCTACATAAGCTTTGGTGGTGTTTTATAGATTTTTGGAGCTATTTGGAGCACTTTCGAAGAAAGGTGCAAAGCCGGTGAAGATAGCATTCAATAATGAAGAGAAGATGAAGATTAAGTGCTCAAGTAAAGTCATTGAATATCAAGTTTGATCTTGGAAAGAGATAGAGAAATTTGTTACAAGAACATAGGAAAAAGAATCGAGTCAAACAGAGTTGTAACGAAGCCGCTACGCAAGTTTTACGATTGTAGTGCACGACCCAAACAAAGAGAAGAACTCTCAGGACCGACCCTATGAGGGTCGTGCACGACCCATTTGAAGAACAATGCTCTCAGTAACGACCCTAAGAGGGTCGTGCACGACCCATTTTGGGTCGTGCGTGGCGCCGACTCTCTCCATATTTCGAAATCTTTAGGAGATATTCTATCTTTTTATTTTAGGAAGGTTGTTTTATCTTGTTTCCTAGTTGAATTAGGACTCCTTTCCTAGTTGAATTAGGACTCATTTTCTTCTATAACTAGGACTCCTTTTCTTCTATGTTGTGTTTTATACAACATAACTAGGACTTCTTAGTACATCTTTTTATAGAGTCTTAGGCCTTTTAGGAACATTATTGAAGAATTGGTTTGAAGACCAAAGATTCGACGTTACAGTGATTTGAAGCTCGAAGTTTGTTGAAGGCCGCGATCGCGGTTTACATCAGTGGCGATCGCGGTTCACGTCGCCAAGAAAAAACGAGTTTTGAAGACAGTCGCGATCGCGACCCCACATTATGGCGATCATGGCCATGGAGATCGCGGTCTTGCTCGGTTGACGCGCGATATCTTCCGCTTAGCTTTGTTGTCTTATTATATTATATCTTTCCTTTCGTGTTTGAGAGGACTACTTAAACCTAGTTTTTAGCTTTTGTTGGGAACACCTCTCTTAGACCCAATTTTCTATTATTCCAGACTTTTGTATTCTTTGTTTCATGGAGAACTAAACCCTTTAATTCTATTCAAGTTGAATCTTTCAGATTCAAGTATTATTGTGAGATTCTTCTATTCAGGTTTATTTCTACAGGTTATTTCAAATCTCTTGTGCTTATTTAATATTGATTGTATTAATTTCTACTTGATTGATCACCTTGTTGGAATTGATATTCTCTATTGCTAGATTTAGGTTTTCTCGTAGCAAAACCTAATCTTTGCAGCAACTCAATGTTTTAGGACTCGTTGGACTAAAACCATTGACAAAAGAGATTTGATTGCATGCTTATTGTTTGACTCGTTGGAACTCAATTTGCATGTATCCTGCATATCCTTGCTCTTACTGCTAGTATCATTATTATTCATGATTGTTTCATGTTTGTTTTGATATTAAGTATTTACATGACCCGTTGGCTCGTTTATTATATCTGATCAGGATAGGAATAACCAAAGGAAATAACTTGTTTGAATCTATGATCAATAACTTGATGATGAAAGTGGATGCTTGAATAGGATTGTTTTCCTCAATTGATAAAAACTCAACCTTTGTTCTATTTAATTGCTTGCTTTGTTCACTTCAATTTCATAGTTTTAGAATATTAATCAAAACCCCCTTTGTTACTATTTGAGTTGATAATAATTTTACTTTGAATTACAAGTGTCTCTTTGGTACAACCCCGACTTACCAACTATACTAGTTGAGTTGTTAGGGAATTATATTTTGATTTGGCAAGATGACTTTCAGCCAGTCAGCTTGCAAAGAAAAATAAAACATACCATCACCGAGTAACAGAGGGCCTCGTCGGCCAGGGCAGCCTCGGAGAGATTGTTCTCCCACGCAATCTTCATCTTCTAGTCGTTCCTGTTCCAGTTTTTGAGCGCGCCTCGAGATGGCCCGGGACAGTGGAACTTCGCGGCCGGTGGGCCAGACGCGACAAGTACCCGCCCCTTGAGGCTGGAACTTGGAACAATCTCCCTCCCCGAGGAACTGCGTTGGCTGTCCCCTTTGTGTTTCTTCCTTTTTCCCCTGCAAGGCGCCGCCTCCGCCTCCTTCCTCTTAGAGCTGGCCCCGTCGCCGGATCGCGGGGGGGGGGGGGGGGGAGCTGGGAGGACGCTCTGGTAGCGTCTCCCTTAGGAGTTCTCCCCTCAACAATTCTCACCCATGTGGCCATCGCAGGGGCCGGCGCCCCTTCGTAGGGTGTCGGGGCCTTCGGGGCCCCAGAGGTTTGCATGGCGGGCCCCGTAGGTTTCTTTTCTTTCGCCCTTCGGGCCAAATCTTCCACGACAGTCACTAAAAAGGAAAAAGCGAGTTAATAAAAAGAAAAAGAAAAGGAGGTGCCGAACAATCGAAGATCAAAATGCGTGATCCGAGCGAGGTTCGTGATTCTCGCAAACAATCGAAGATCAGAATGCGTGATCCGAGTGAGGCTCATGATCCTCGCAAACAAATGAAGATCAGAATGCATGATCCGAGTGAGGCTTGTGATCCTCGCAAACAATCGAAGATCAAAATGCGTGATCCGAGCGAGGATCGTGATCCTTGCAAACAATCAAAGATCAGAACGCGTGATCCAAGTAAGGCTCCGGATCACCGCGCGTGGTCCAAATTTAACAAAAAAAAAAAAGAAAGAGCAAGAAAGCATACGACAATAAGTACCCCTTGTGCCCTCGCGGTTCGGGAAGGTGAGACTCAAACCCGCCCGTTCGAGCCGATCCCACGCCAAGTATTCCGAGTAGGGCACCTAGCGCGGCGTCGCAAACCGAGTCTTGAGCCCGGTGACATCTAGCGACCCCTTGGGGCGTCAGAAGTTGTCCGGTGCCGAAGGGAAATTGAGGTACCTCCCAGTATGGTCCTGAACCAAGAACCACTTGTCCTTCCACTAGCCGACGTTAGACGGTGTGGTGGTGATCTTGAGTCCGGGCAAACTTAGGTTGACGAGGCATGATTTCCGTTCTCGTCTCCCTAGAAACAAGCACGTCATGACGTCCACGTCGGGCCCTTCCCCGAGCTCATAGATACGGACGGTGTATGCGCACAAGTGCCTCCACGCATTGGGGAACAGTTGCGCGGGGCGAACGTTTATTAACCACAAAAAATTGGCTATGTGCCGAGCGAGCGGCAGCCGAAAGCCGGCCTGGAGGCTGTGCAAGTGACCAACCGCGCACTGGTCGTACATCGCCAAAGAGCAGCCCTCCCCCTCGGGAAGTGCCAGCTCGACTCCCTCGGGCCAAGGAAAATCCTTTGCAATTTTCACAAGGGCCGCTCGGTCGAGAATGGTCGGGGCTCCCTCAGGCAGAAAGATCCCGACCGCGGGGTTCGGGGTTATCAGGATCCGCTCCTCAATGACTGGAGGTATGGCCGACACGCTATCAGTAATATACCGCGGAAAGAAGTTGGGTTTCTCGTTAGAATCAGACGACCGCAAGTCGGAGCTGACAGGTTCTTCATCTAAGATCGAAGACGAGGCCATCTCAACCCCAGAGGAGGTGCGTAGTCGGGAAAAGTGCGAGGTGATGGAAGTATCGGAACCGCTGGGCGATGGGTCACTAAACACAAGCAAAGGGGACCTCGGGTTTTGAGAGTCGTTGGATTCGACTGTCCCTTCGGTCTTAGAAAATTTCTCGTAAAACTTCTCCCGGAGCTTGAATGCGAAGCCTGGAGGAGGGCTCGGAGAGACTCCTCTAGGCATGAAAAGCGAAGTCTAGGCCGCGACAGGCGAGCACCTGGAAAAGAAGAAGAATTTTGAGAATATGAAAAGACTAAATGAAGAAAGAAGCGAGGTGATTGAACGAGGGAAGCGTGAACCTAGGGTTGCTCTGACAAGATGGGACAACTTAGGCGGAATATGAAAGGACAAACGGAATTTCAGACCGAGAAGCAGGTCTCAGAGGATCGAAAAAGCAAACATCCCATCTTTGAAACCGCGAGACGGTTGGGCTTCCTAAGAACATTCGAAATTCAAAAGAAAAGAGGGGGCGATGAACTCAACCGTCGGCTAGGACACCAAAGCATTTGAGTGCATCGCCGGGCTAGTGGCGCTGCCCCCGCCGTTTCGCCACCGTAACGCCGACGCGAAACACCAGAAACTCACCGCCACCGCCTAGGGCACGAGACGGAGAGGAAAAAAACACCAAAAAACACATGCAAAGAGAGATTGTTCACCACTTACTTGTCGGAAATCGGTGTAAAAGAGACGTTTGCGGGTTGTAAGCCGTTGGAGACGCTTCGCCCGGTTGCCGGAAACCGAAAGGACGAAAGAGAGAGAGAGGTTTTTGCTTGAAGAAGAAGACAAAACGAGAAGAAGACAAAACGAGAGGTTTTTGCTTCAAAGCTGACATTCCCGCCCCACCTAACCATTCAGAAGCCACCAAAATCTCGGCCAATGGGCCGCCGCCTATACCTCGACCAATCAAATGGCCGAAACCCAAGCATCCCACATTGGAGGTTGGCAAAAACCATGATCTTCAAACATCTATAAATAGGATATGATCTCGAAGGTTGCAGGGATCGAAAAACATCTTGAACTCAAGAACTATCTTGTTGATTGAAGATCGATGTGTTGAATCATTGTAAAGACCACGCTATAATCAAGGGAAGCTCTACAAAAAGACTTCAAGTTGCCCAAAGAGACCTCGTCTCAAGCAGGATCTCGCTCAAAGCCACTTCGCAAACTACAATCTTTGTGTAAACACTCAAGTGTTCAACCCCGCTTAATAGACGCCAACTCTTCATTTGTAATAAAAACAAGCCTCGCTAGTAGTTTGTAAACTAAACCTCGCTGTAATCAAGAGGTCTTGAGGCTTTGTTAGGCAGAGACCTCGAATCCCGTGTAAAGAGATCTAGGGCATAATCTCGATGTTGTAATCCCGCTCAGAAATCATAAATAAAGAGCAAGGGTTTGTCTCGTCGAATACATACAATTTCATTTCTTGTCTTTAGCGTTGGTTTATTTCGAGCTTCATTAGCGCAGGCACCAGCAGAAAAGTGCGTTCGCGCTTTTCATGCTCAACCCGCGCTTTGGCCCCTGTCGGAATTACGCGGGCAACACCACAAAAGCGCGACCACACTTTTTTATCCCAGCCTGTGCTTTCAGGCCGTGATCGCAACCTTGATGGCTGTGGTCTTGGTTCCGCTCTTCGCTCTGCCTTTGTCTCCTTTTGCCTAATCCCGAATCAGACTCAGAAATCCCAATAATCTTCCACTTGGAGACTGATTCCAATTGTGATTGTCTTCTTCTTCAACAGTCCTTCAGTCTTGGTACTTTGGTAGTGCCGGGCCATCAACTTATGTAAGCATGTCTGAAGCCTTGTCTGGCTTTAGTTCCTTCATCAAGTTCATCTCCCCGTCCATGTTCTGACTCTGCCTTTGCAAAATCTTCTGGCTCAGCCAATTCAACAAACTTGAGATAGAAATCAGAAGGTGAATTCTTATCTAGTTCTTCAATGATCTTTTGACCATTACTCTGTGGTTATTCCTTCAAAGACTCCTGCCTACTAGGAACCACTGACTTACTTTCACCTGATCTTGATGTACTTAGAATCAACGCATCTGCAACACACTTTGTTGCTACATCTTCTAACTCCTCTGATGTTTGGCATTAACTTTTGTAGTGACAAAATTCAACACAATTCCAACACTTGATCTTGCTCTTGTCCTTGGTGGCCTTCTCCTTCCGTTTGGATTTTGTCCAACCATGACTAGACCTGCCCTTGTTCCCTACATTCAAGGCTAATCCAAATGTAGAACCTGATTCCTTACTGCGAATCTTTTCGCTAACCATCAGATCCCTCACATCATCAAACTTAAGTTTCCCTTTCCCAATTGAAGCACTGACAGCCGTGACAATTCCACTCCAACTCTCATGCAAAGAAGAAAGTAAAATTAGGGTTTGTACCTCATCATCGAACTCAATCTTCATTGACTGCAGTTGTGCAATCGTCATGTTGAATTCACTCAAGTGCTTGTATAATGTAATGTCCTCCATCTTCAGGTTGAACAACTTTCTCATTAGATGCACCTTTTTCACCGTTGATGGCTTCTCATATAACGCGGACAAGATTTCAAGCAAACCCTTTGTCGTAGTTGCCTTGATCGTAGGGTTGTTCAACGGGTCGACCCGACCCGACCCGTAATTAAAAAAAAGTTGACGCGTGACCCGACCCGTAACCCGGATTACGGGTTACGGGTTTTACGGGTCGGGTTACGTATCGACCCATTGACCCGTTTGACTGGTCAAACCGGGCCAAAATTACCCGTTTAGCTTGATAACGGGTCAAAAATACATGTTTGCAACTTACAACAGTAAAACCGTCTTAAACAAAAATTCACCAGGCAATATGAACCTGTTTTCAACAACTTACAAAATACAAATATTCCACAAATATTAAAATGGTCTTAAAACACAACTTACAACAATAAAACTCCAAAATAGACTATAGTTCACAAAGGCCAATGGGTTAAAAAAAGATTAAAAATTCATAAGGTTTGAGTGTTTGACTTTAATAGCTTGTCATTCATTCTTCAAATCTTCATTACTCTTCAATCTTAATAGCAGAACCTATTTACAACAATATGAAGTCAAAATTCAGATTATTAAAAGTGTATTAGCCTACACTTTACAACAACAACAACATATTATTAGTGTATAGCAGATTACAATAAAATTATGCAACATTTAGCAACATTTAGCACCAGTTTACAGCAGTTTACACCAAGTTTCAACACCAATTTACAACAGGTTATTACAGCAATAGTTTATAGCAAATTTCAGCAATAAATTACAGCAGGTTAGTGCATCACAGTTGCACTAATTTACAACACCAATTTCAGCAAAATGAAGTCCATCAAACATAAATACAGAATAAAGTAATAGAAGAATAGTATTATTTACATACCTTTGAATCTTTGATGATTAGCAATTTTAACAAGCAAAAAATGTGGCTTGGATGACCTCACTTGGACATTCATCTTCTTCTGAATCATCGTCATTGCTATCTTCATTTCTTGAACTTGCACGTAGCCAATCTTGAGTGCAAACAAGGGCTTGGACCATCTTATAAGACAAAAAGAATATATCATTAATATATAATTAGGCTAACCAAAATATATAAACTAATAAAAGTTTTGTAAATAAACAAATAAATTACACTTACTGTGGGTTTCAAATTACTTCTATAATCTGAAATGGTACGCCTTCCAATACTAAATGCAGATTCAGATGGAACAGTCGATATAGGAATAGCTAAGACATCTCGAGCCATCCTTGCAAGAATGGGATACCTATGGTGATTCTTTTTTCCCCATTCTAAAACATCTGATATTTCGGGTTCCAACCTCTCAGCCAAGTACAAATCAAATTCTGATCTCAAGCCATCATCACATTCATAAATTTTATCCCTAAAATCATTCATCCAACTTGATTCTTCGGCATCATTAGAAGGTCGGGATTGTGAACCTTGGTTGTTAGCTGGAATTGCTAAACTTTTGTAGGAATCAAATAAGTTGTAGGCATAATCCTCTACCATCTTCACTGAGCTTTCCAAATCTGTTTCTCCAAATAAGCCTCTCAAAACAGACATCACTCCAGGCATTTTATGATAAGGATCAAGGATAGCAGCCACTGGCATCAACATATTCAGCTTCTTCATTTCTGAAAAATACTTGTTATATTTTTCCTTCATCTCAATTCCCATCTTCCTCATATCATAGTCATCACTCATAGTCAATGAATTAAGCAACTTTGAACATATACCTATGTGGAAAACCTGCCAATTGCTTGTAACATACAAAGATCCTAAAATCCTATTAGTCAAATTGTAGAATCCCTTCAAAAACTTAGCAAGATCTTTACATCTTGTCCAATCAGACGAAGTCATAGGCCCTAATGTTGATCCCTCAAGCAAGGCCGGAATGAATCACCATTCTATCAAACACAGATCTATACTTGAGAACAGAGTCCAAAATCAAGTATGTGGAATTCCACCTAGTAGGCACATCATTTTTCAATTTAGTGGTATAGTTAACCTCCAATTTCTTTGCCAGCTCTCGAAAATCATTCAATCTCGAAGGGGAGCCTCTAACATACTTAACCATAGCTCGGACCTTTGCAATATGGTTACCACCTACTACTATACCGTCCTACACAATCAAATTAATAATATGTGAAATGCATCTCACATGCAAATGATTCCCCTTGGTGATATTATTCTTTTTAGCAACATCTCGAAGAAGATTACAAGCAACATCATTTGCACCCACATTGTCTACAGTCACTGTCAAAAGCTTGGACGACAAACCCCAAAACCTCAAACAATCCTCAATAACCCTAGCAATTGATTGTCCAGTATGGGATGAAGTGAAACAAAAAATAATAATCCTCTTTTGTAACTTCCAATTATTATCAACCCAATGAGAAGTCACACAAGTATAATTATCATTTGCTATTGATGTCCAAGTATCAGTAGTCAAGCAAATTCTTTGACATGAATCACTAAGAAGCTGTTTTAATTTTTCCATTTCCTTCAAGTACAAAGCATAACAATCATGTCTTATTGTAGATCGAGAAGGCATAGTAAATAGAGGTTGAGCCTCGAAGAAAGCATCTCTTAAGCCTTTTTTATCTACACAGCTAAATGTCATCTCATCTCTAATGACCATTCGAACAACAACTTCCCTAATATTCTTTGCATCAAATGACCAATTTCTCATCCTAACACCATTATCATCATAATTTTCTAGAGTCATTTGAGTTTGTGTACCTTCACCTTGATTATTGGGATTGAGTTTGCACTTTTTCCAATGCCTTGAGACATTTGAAGTTCCAGCCTGATTTGAATCGCACGCATAATCAACACAGCAATAGTTGCACTTAGCTCTATCTATTCTGTTAACCTTATACTTGGTAAAATCATCCCAATAAGCCATTCTCTTCTTTCTCGGAGCTTGAACCGGTGGTCTTCCACTTGCAGAAGAAGCTATGCCATCAACAAGAGCCGGCGATTGATCAGATGGACCCAATTCAGTTCCATTGCTTCCATCCATATTCATCTAATAAAAAAAAAACAGAAACATTAATAATTGACATTTGGTACAACACATAAATTACATAAACACATCTCCCCATCTTACGTTGCAAGAATATTTCGTAGATAATTCAATGATTAACTTTCCTTTCAATGAAATAGGCCTGGCAATTGTTATCAAAATCATAGAATAACAATTTTAGATCAAATTACATGCCCAAATCAGAGTTGCATGCTACTATTAACAGAGGGATTTGATTGAAATAGGCCCAAATCAGAGCTTATTATGTTCCAATTTCAGCAAAAGCACTACAAGTTGACAGTGGCTTAGGAAAGAAGCGGAGAGTTTCAGTCTAGATCTAGAGTTACTAACTAGAGAGTAGAGAAGAGTTAGAGAGATTACTAGAGGAGGAGAATCTGGCGACCACGAGCAACTGGCAGTGAAGGCTGAGAGACGAATGGACGAGCACGAGTGATGTTCGTGTTTTTGGTATAGTTTTTAGTAGGTTTTCTTAGTTTGTTAGGACTAGTTTTGATAAGTTTAGGGTTAGTTTTGTGTCTTTTTTGGATAAGTTTGCATATTTTGTGAAAAGTATGGAAGCTACTCCGTTTTGTGTCTTTTTGTAGGTTTTAGCAAGGAAACGGTGCTTTTTGGAGCTGAATTTGGAATGCTATGGTGAAGGACGGAAGAATACGAATGAGAAGTCGAAGTCAAGCTTTTTAGAGTTGAAGTGATGAAGAAGTCAATATCCAGGCTCGTTAACGAGGTTGTGAGGGCTCGTTAACGAGGCTACGAGATAGGGTTTTTTCAAGAAATCTTAGTGATGATCTACCGATCCTGTGCGGGAATTTATTTCCGTGTCGGTGGAGTGTTTTTGATGATTTTTAGGGTTATTATGTTATATTTTAAGTTTTGTTATCCTTCTAGGTTTTATTTCTATCTTTTTAGAATAGGGTTCTATCTTTTAGGAAAGATTTTATCTTATAGCCTTTTTATTTTCTAGCTTTATTAATATAAGAGTCCGGAACCTAAAACCACCCGTAAAATAGGCCATATTCCGCTAAACCACCCCGAATATAACTATTTATTTTTAACCACCCGTAAAACAACCTCCGTTATCTCAACGCCACCTGCAGTTACTTATCCCGTTAAAATTTTTAAAAAACCCAAAAATACCCTTGTCTTATATGAACCCTATTTTTTGCCTCAAACGACGCCATGGCTGTCTTCACTTTGGCATATCTTCTCTGCACCATCAAAGTCTAGAAATCCATCTGCAAAATTCATCTACAAATTGATCGGTTTTTAACGATATCATTAAACAAGTCATAATTGAAGGAACCAGTACTCTTCACCACCAACATAACTTCTCTGCCTCGTCAAACAAATTGATCGGTTTCAACTCCTCGTTCTCAATTGAAGGAACCAAAACCAGATCTGGAAAAAATTGGCCTTACCATTTGGGGGAAACGGAGCATTGTACATGCACTCGATCTGGAAAATCAGCCTCGGATCCCTCGGAATCCATAGTTAGATCGTTCGCCGCGTTGTACAAGCACTCGAGCGGGACGTGATCGGTTGTGTTGACGACTAATTTCGACAAGATCGGGTGGATCTCGTCGTCGGTGTAGTCTCTGGTGAGCTTCGGATCCAAAGGCCAGTCGACGAGTACATCACCGGGCATCCATGGAGTATCTTAGAGGCGCTTGGCTCTCGTGCGATGGCCTCACCGAAGACGAGTCCCTCGTGGTTGGAGATCCACCCAGATTCCAAATCCGAGAACGAGGTTCTGGTTTCAAGGGTGAAGACGATTTTTTTTCAGATCTGGTTCTGGTTCCTTCGAACAATCAATTATGGAGGCGAATATGTAGACTCTTGACGAGGAAGAGAAGATATGCCAACGGTGAAGACTTCGAGTCCGTCCCAAGGAAGAGAAGATATGCCGACGGTGAAGACTTCGAGTCCGTCATTCTGTCCTCTGGTTCTGGCTCCGTCAATTTGAGAACGAGTTCAAAACGATCATTTTTGCAGATGAATTTGTAGATTTTGACGAGACAAAGAAGATATGTCGCCAGTGAAGATTTCAAGTTCTTCATTCTTCATTCCGTCTTCTCTGGTTTGGTTGACAAGAGAGGAAGAACAAGGCAAGCAAGACAAGGGTAAAAGACAAGGGTATTTTGGGGTATTTTAATTTTTTTAACGGCCCAAGTGACGGAAGGTGGTATTTAGCTAACGGAGGGTGTTTTATGGGTGGTTCAAAATAAATAGTTATATTCGGGGTGGTTTAGCGGAATATGGCCTATTTTACGGGTGGTTTTAGGTTCCGGACTCTTAGTATAAATATCCTTCCTTATAGCGTAGAGGAAGAGGAGAGCAAGTGGCGAGTAGAGAAAGAGGAAGAGCCGAGAGAGAGAGAAGGGTCGGAGATTGAGATCGGGTTCGGTGGAACGAGAGTTACCGAGGTCGTTAATCACGGTTTTTGATTCGGTTCTGTGTTTTTCGGTTTCTTCCAAATTTTTGTAAGACGATTATTTTCTTATTAATTTGAAGTACTGGTTTTTTTTCAATGTTTTCTCTTGTTGAATTTATTTGTTTCTTAGTTATGAGTAGTGAGTAGTTTTTCTATCTAGGATCGGGGTTGGAACCCGACATAGTTATGCATGATTTGATGAGTAAGATGATGTGTTGAATGCCTTATATCTATTTTTGAGATTGCTTGTTGTGTTTATACCTAGATGAAAGTCAAGGTAGTTTGAGTTTTTAACTTGATTGAAAAAGAAAGTTATAGACTTGAAGGTTGATATTGTTTGAATACGAAAGTTTCAAGCTTTGGATCCAAAACAAGTGATTGAGTGAATTAATTTATGAAAGTAGATTAACTTACTTGCTAGTCAATGAAAGTTGATGAATTTATCTATTTAAAGACATGATCTTTATCTTCTTACGAGTTTATATGCATGGCTATGTTGTGGTGACCCTTGTCTTAGATCTTTGTTTTTATTTGAATTCTATTAGATCATATTCGTTACTAGGTTCGTAGCCTCGGTACCGAACCTGTTTAGGTCGTTATTGTTGGTTAGTTGGTTACGTTGGTTCATTAACAACCCTGACAAAGTCGTTAACGAGGCTGATTGTGAGTATTTTGCTTTTGTTTTTCTTTGATTTTTATTATTTATAGTTGGTAGACAAACAACCTTGCTTCTCGTGGAACGATCCTGACTCCCCTATACTCAGCGGGGTCTTGACTTATAAATTTATTTGTTGTCCAGAGTAAAGGCCCGTCAATAAATTGGCGCCGTTGCCGGGGACACAACGAGTTTGTTTGTTCATCTGTGGGTCTGGGAATAGCCCGACTTTTTTTTTAATTTTTGTTTTCTTTGTCTGTTTTCTCAACGTATGCCGGTAGGACGTCGAAGGCTCGAATTTGACAACACTGGTTATTATTCAAAACCGGAACATTCCTTGCACCGTAGACGCCGAGTGAACCGAGCCATGGCCACACTTGAAGAGATGGCTCGTCAATTGGAAGTCCTCCAAAACAAGATGGAGGCATTGAAAACCGAGAAAGAAGACGCGGCTGCAGAGGCTGAGCGTCAACGAGTTAACAATGCTCATCTACAGGAAGAGCTGAATGCCTATCCGAGGAATGCCAAACAATACATGCATCCGGAACTGAGGGTGCCAGAATCACCGATTGTGCTTCCGGAGATAGAGAAACCATTTGAGATTAAGTCTCAATTTATATCCTTGATTAAGCGGGCTCAGTTTGAAGGGAAACCTACTGAGTGCCCTATGGAGCATATTAGAAATTTTCTTGATTTATGTGACACCATAGCTGCTGAAGGTGTCTCACATGAATATGTTCTGTTAAAAGCTTTCAGGTGGTCTCTTGCTGGAAAGGCCTTGAGCTGGTTGGAGAGCTTACCTCCTAAGTCTATCAGGACTTGGAAGAACTTGTATGATCAATTTCTTACAAAAAATTTCCCTCCTGCCAAGACAACGGAGCTAAGGAAGCGCATCACCTCCTATCACCAGCTACCTAATGAGACTTTTGTTGAAACATGGGAAAGATTTAAACAGATGCTTAGACAGTGCCCCATTCATGGGCAAACTTTATATGTTCTTCAAGAAATCTTTTTCCAGGGTATCAACGCCGAGACAAAGAACCGCATCAACACGCATACAGCGTGCGGATTTATAGAGATGGACCCTACGGCTGCATGGGAATTGCTGGATAAGCTGTCCAATTATGATGCCATGTATGGAACCCAACAAAACCCCCAACCCCAGAAACGTCTCTACGTGCCTAACCGAGAAGAGGTTGACCTAGATGTTAAAAGTCAATTTCTACAAGACGAGGTCAACCGCTTGAAGAAGTAGGTAAGTTTTCTGAAGTCCTCTCAATCCTGTCAAGAGTGTGGCTCTTCTACCCATAGTACTTCTGCTTGCACTAACATAGAGAAGGTAAGAGCCGTTGAGACAATTGCTGAAATGAATTACATGAGAGGCCCATACAGGAACCAACCTAGTAATTTTGACAGGTCGAATAACTATCAGACGTGGGGCAATCAAAATCCAAATCCAAGCTATACAGCGCCTCCACCGGATAGAGACCTGCGCCATATCGACCTCCAGGCCATCAGGAGCCACCATCATGGGTACAAGGGTTACATGAAAGCATTAATGGAGTCCACAACAAAGTTAATGAAGTTCAAGCCAACCTTAACCACCAAAATAAAAGATGGGGAGAGTTCGATGTATGGAAGAAGAATGTTGATTCCCAACTAGAGAACCTCGCTGCACAGATTCCGAGGCCCCAAGGGCAACTTCCGGGCCGTCCCGAAGAGAACCCTAAAGGATAGATAGCAACGGTACACCTTAGAAGTGGAAAGACACTACCGGAGCGGGTCCAAGCTAAGGACAAGACTGAAGAGGACGCCACGGTTCAGCTCGGTAACGAGCCAGCGAGGGCGAGTACCGAACCAGCACACCATGGTGACGAGGCCCCGAGGGTACCTAACGACACTAGTCCAGGTAAGTTTTCTAATCCGAGCCCTCTTCTCAATCCCAGGGTAGTTAACGACCCCATTAGGGTCGGTAAGGACCCGCCGAGAATACCTAACGACCCTAGTGTTGACCCGGTAGCTTCACCTCTCGAGCCTAACTTGGTTCCGAGAATGGTGAAATCTCTTCCATGTCCCACTAAGAAATCTGTGGACTCTACTGAGAGTAAGTTCAAGTGTTTCGTAAAGATTCTTCAGGGCATTAATATTTCCATCCCCTTCGCTGAGGCCCTAAGCGAAACGCCGGCTTACACAAAATTTTTGAAGGATATTCTTAGCAGGAAAAGATCCATCACAGAGTTGCAAGATGAAGTCCGATCTATTGCTCTGCCAGAAAAGGTAGGAGATCCGGGAAGATTTGCCATAACAATTGGCATAGGCGACCACAAATTCAAAGCTTTATGTGATCTGGGAGCCAGTGCCAGTTTACTCCCTCTCTCAATTTGGTCTAAAGCCAATATGGAACCACTAGAGCCCATCAACATGCGACTATATATGGCAGATGGCTCTTGCATCAAACCTACAGGGATTGTAGAAGACTTTCCGGTTCAAGTGGGCAAATTCTTTGTTCCAAATGATTTCATTGTCATGGAAATGCCCGAAGATCCGGTAGTGCCTATTATATTAGGGAGACCGTTCCTCGCCACAGTTGGAGCCATAATTGAATGTGCTTAGGATGCCCGAAGATCCGATAGTGCCTATTATCTTAGGGAGACCGTTCCTGAGGAAGTAGAAAAACTGCTGAATGTGCTTAGGATGCATAGGAAAGCCATAGGCTACTCCCTAGATGATATAACTGGCATATCTCCTTCTCTTTGCATGCATAGGATATACATGGAGGATAATCATAAACCCACTATAGAGCATCAACGTAGGTTAAATCCTAACATGAAGGATGTAGTCAAAAAAGAAATCATTAAATTACTTGATGCTGGGATCATATTTCCTATATCGGACAACCAATGGGTGAGTCCGGTCCATGTAGTCCCAAAAAAGGGGGGATGACTGTCATAGAAAACGAAAAGGGAGAGCTTATTCCAACTAGGACCACCACCAGTTGGAGAATGTGCATTGATTATAGGAAGCTTAATAATGCTACTAGAAAAGATCATTTTCCGCTTCCTTTTATTGATCAGGTATTAGAACGCTTACCCCAGCATAATTATTTCTGTTATTTAGATGTCTATAGCGGTTTTTGGCAGATTTCCATTCATCCTGATGATCAGGAGAAAACTACCTTTACATGTCCCTATGGAGCCTTTGCTTATAAAAGAATGCCATTTGGGCTTTGCAATGTCCCTGCCACCTTTCAAAGGTGTATGATGGCCATTTTTTCGGACATGATAGAGGAGATTGTAGAGGTCTTCATGGATGATTTTTCTGTCTATAGTTCTTCATTTGATGCTTGTCTTGCTAACCTTGCACGTGTGCTTAAAAGATGTGAAGAAACCAATCTTGTGTTAAATTGGGAAAAATGCCATTTCATGGTTCAAGAGGGGATAGTGCTAGGACATCTTGTCTCCAAGAGAGGGATAGAAGTAGATAAAGCGAAAATTGAGCTTATTGAAAAAGTACCTCCTCCCTCTTCTCTAAAAGACATTAGGAGTTTCCTAGGGCATGCTGGTTTTTACAGACGCTTTATTCAGGATTTTTCTAAGATAGCTAAACCTTTGACTAACCTACTAATGAAAGATGTAGTGTTTGAGCTGTCCCAGAATGTCTTGAAGCATTTTACAGGTTAAGAGCAGCCCTCGTGTCCGCCCCTATTATGCAATCCCCAGATTGGACATTACCCTTTGAGATAATGTGTGATGCTAGTGACTATGCAGTCGGCGCAGTCTTGGGTCAAAGGAAGGATAAGAAACTCCATGCCATCTACTATGCCAGTAAGACGCTAGATGAGGCGCAGAGTAAGTATACCACCACGGAGAAGGAGTTTCTTACTGTGGTATTTGCCTTTGAAAAATTCCGGTCCTACCTTGTTGGATCCAAAGTGATTGTTTATACTGATCATGAGGCCATTAGATACCTAATGGCCGAAAAGGATGCCAAGCCTAGATTGCTTCGTTGGATGCTCTTACTGCAGGAATTTGACCATGAAATAAGAGACAAAAAGGGAGCAGAGAATCTAGTGGCGGATCATTTATCCAGATTGCCAGTTGGGCATATCACTGAGTCCAACAATGAAGTGCCAATAAACGATTCCAGACCAGACGAACACCTCATGCTGAACGAGGTCGAACTCAACAAGACCCTCGTCACCGACCCCTTCAGGGTCGTTAACGAGGCACCGAGGCTGGAATACATAGATCACGAAGGCAAAGACCCAATGTGCATCGACATATCAGCCAGGCAGGTCGTCACCATGCCACGGGGGGTCGTCACCGAGGACAATACCACATCTCCAGGGTCGTTAACGACCCATTCAGGTCTAGTGACGACCGGGTCATGTACGATTTCTGAACCAAAACTCATTCAATTCGATTCAATCCCTTCCTCTCCTACCACTTCTATTTCTTCTACATCAATTCATGTTGTTAGAGGGTCAAGAGCCCCCTGGTTCGCAGATTTCGCTAACTATCTTGTAGGAGGCGTAATTCCCGAGGGACTAACCCCACAAAAGAAGAAGAAGTTCCTCCACGATGTAAAACAGTACTATTGGGATGATCGTTACTTGTTTAAACAAGGAAGTGATCACCTCTTTAGACGCTGTGTCCCAGAAGAGGAGATAGAGAACGTGATCCGTCAATGTCACACACTTCCTACTGGAGGCCATGCAAAAGGGTTCAAAACCACGGTGAAGATTCTTCAAAGTGGTCTCTATTGGCCAACCATGTTCAAGGATGTACAAGCTTATGTGACAGCATGTGATGGATGCCAACGCTCAGGCAACATCACTTGGAGACATGAGAATCCGCTAACCGGGATATTAGAGGTCGAGTTATTCGACGTATGGGGCATAAACTTCATGGGACCTTTTCCCGCATCAGGCCCCTATAAGTACATCCTAGTGGCGGTCGATTATGTCTCTAAGTGGGTAGAAGCCGTTGCTACAAGGACCAACGACGCTAAAACTGTGGCTAAGTTCATTAAGACTAACATTTTCCTCAGGTTCGGCGTTCCAAGAGTCCTCATTTGTGATGGTGGTTCCCATTTCATCGAGCGGAGTTTTGAAGAACTTTTGGCTAAGTATGGGGTATCACATCGGGTGGCAACACCATATCATCCCCAAACCAGTGGCCAAGTTGAAGTTTCAAACAGGCAGGTAAAGAGCATATTGGAGAAGACAATGTCCCGTTCTATGAAGGATTGTTCTTCTAAATTGGATGACGCTCTATGGGCATACAGGACAGCATACAAGAGGCCTCTGCGCACAACTCCTTATAATCTAGTGTATGGCAAAGCATGTCACTTACCGGTTGAGATGGAGCATAAAGCATTATGGGCTCTTAAGGAGCTCAATATGAACCTCGACGCGGCAGGAGAAAAAAGATTCATGGCTTGCAAGCACTAGAAGAATTGAGGCTTAAGGCGTACGGAAATGCTGAGATTTACAAAGAGCGCACCAAGCGGTGGCATGATCAGAAATTAGTGCCCAAAACCTATGAGGTTGGCGATAAGGTACTTCTCTTCAACTCTAGACTCCGTTTATTCCCAGGGAAGCTTAGGACACGATGGAGTGGGCCATTCGTGGTTCATCACATCCATCCCCACGGTGTGGTAGAGTTGATCGATAACCAAGGCGCAATCTTCAAAGTTAACGACCACCGACTGAAAAAGTTCCATGAGCAACCCGATCCTAATGAAGAGATTAGAGTCACTATGGCTCTCACCACGTCGGATTAGCCAAGGTAAGTACGTCGGGCTGACGACGTTAAAAATAGCGCTTACGGGAGGCAACCTGCTTTTAGTATAGACTAGATTTTTCCTTTCTTTTTAGATCTTTTTCCTAGCTTTCTTTTGAGTTTTTAGTAGATTTTAGGATAAGAAAATAGGATAGTTTCTTTTAGCTAACAAGATACAAGAGAAGGGCTCGAAAATCATTCAAAGGAGGCTACGGTGGCTCGTTAACGACCCACCCAGGGTCGTTAACGACCTGGTTCGGCGAACCGACTTGGGCAGGTAAGTTTTATTTAACCCTAACCTATCTTCTATCTTCTACCCTATCTTTTATCTACCCTAGCCGCCTCTACCTACCCCCTCCTCCTATTTCTACCCTCTCATATTTAACCCTTCTAAAACTCCCAAAATCCTACTCTCAAATCTTCAAATCCCAAGCTCCAATTCCCTCAAATTCTACCGAAGACCCTTCACCATCGATCGGAACCCCACCTTCACCGAACTTCGGAAAACGCCTTGTTACCGAAGCCCGCCGCCCCAATTTTCCCACCGACGAGATCCAAGCTCGTTAACCATCCAAACTCGATCTACGTTCTTCAATTTCTCAATCTTCCGATCACATGGAAAGTTCAAGCAGATCCGCTACCTGAGCCCAAAAGAAGAAGAGGAATCAGAGGTCCCCATCTCCACCTCGCATGGATAATGTGATCTTGCGCACTCAAGGGCAAGAGGACCAATACAACGCCATCCTAGACAAGGACCACAACACTCGGTGGTTCTCGAGGTCAAGTGCTAAAGCCATGGGGATCTATGAGGATGTTAAGGAGGCCTTTGCTATTCTTGTTGCTTCTCATTTGCTGAAGAAGGAGAATTTACCACACTTTCCGGCTCTCACATCCGAGTTTCTGGCCACTCTTGAAACAAGCTTTCCGACGAAGAATTCGGCGGGACGCATCTGATTTAGGCTCGGCAATGTGAACCCAGAGTATACTATGGCGGAGTTCAATGCTATTCTGGAGCTCCCAAATCCATCTCGAGATTACAGTTTCAAAGATTATAAGTTGACGAGGACTTGGAGCTACATCACCGGGGAGGTTGAACCCTCCTCTGCGGCATTGTCCGGGGCAAGCATTATCAACCCCATATTCAGGATCATCCTCCGAGTCCTAGCCGCCACATTCTGGCCAAAGAGGGAATTGAACAGGCTGACAAGGATGAAGGTTGCATGTCTTCGCACTATTCTTTTTGAGGAGCCCGCCACATTGAATTTGGGGTACGAATGGCTTTATTATGTGGAGAAGTCAACCAAGTCAAAGGAAGTTTGGTGCGGGAACCTAGTTAGTCTCCTGGTGACCAATCTTGGAGTCGATCTCACCCGCTACACGCCGGCCCACGATCAGCTGCTCAACCAGAACTATTGGTTTAGCTCCGGTATTTTCACTCAAGTTCGGGATGGGTATATTACTAAAGTGCAAGGCCGAAATGTCGAGCCCACCCGAGACAAGTTTGAGCTACTTTACGTACCGAATTGGTACGAGGCATGGACGGGGCATGCATTCCCGTTAGAGCCCAAGCTGGAGGATGAGCTATCACTTAGGTCGTGTGAGACAAGATTTGAGCGAGAAGGAGAAGCGATGGATGAAGAAGATGAGACTGAAGAGGCAGCTACTGAGGGAGGTACAGAGGAGATCGACATCGAGGAGGATGACCTCGATACAAAAGTTCTAGGCACCAATGTCTTCGTTAACGAAATACCAGGGTCGTTAACAACCAATTCGAGGCTTCTACCGACGCTCCTACCGAGGCACACAACTTCGGTACCGACCCGCCGAGAGCATCTACCGACCCCACGCAGCCTCCTATCGACCCTCACTTTTATGGTATCGTGCCATACAACCCGGTGCTTTACCAAGATCACTTCCAGCCTCACTATCAACCACCTCCTCAGCCCGAGTACACTGGATCGAGTATCCCGCCTCCATGGGCCGAAGATCTTTCTGCTCAGATGCAACAACTTCACCTCCAACAGAACCATATTCATAGGAGGATGGATAGATGGGAGACTGTCTGTTCCGCTCGCATGACACTTGAGGATGAGAGGCATCGCCAGAGAGAGACAGATGATGCAGAGTGCTGGAGGATGATGTATGACTTCATGGGAAACTTCGAGCATTACTTTCCTCCACCGAACCGTTGATTCAGCTTGAAGAAGTTTTTCTTGTTTTCTACTTCATGACTTTGTAAGTTTTTTGTTTTCTCTTTTCTTGTTTTCTTTTATTTTTCTTTTCTATTTCTTTTCTTCTTCTTATTTTTCTTATAGTGGGGACACTGTAATTTTAAGTATGGGGTTGGAGAAAGTAGAAAAACTTGTTGTCTTGTGTCTTGTTTAACTTATGTGTTTTATTTGTTTTAAGTAGTTCTTTTTTCCATAAAAAAAATTGAAAAATTTTTTGAACAAAATTGAAAAAATTGAAAAATCCATAGAGAGTTTTAGAATTGATAGATATCCCTTTCTTAGGTTCTATGATAGTTAGTTGCTAACATGATCATATAATTCCTTACAAGCATGTCTTTGATAATATAGCCGGGTTCTTAATTTAAGGTTGTTTTTTTTAGGAAGGAATAGCATTTGATGAAATTGAGCATGTATACTTTTTAGCATAAGTGATGTAGTCCAACAACAAAAAAAAATTGCTACCCAGTGAGTTATTTTTTTAGCCTTATAGGGAGAACATTAAAAATCCCTCTTCTTTTCTTGTGTGATTTACTCTCTATATGCATATTTTCTCTTGGAATTGTGATGGTTATCTATTTCTTGAGACCTTTATAAGATTTATAGTTCATTACTTGTGAAAATCAGATGACAGAGAACTTATTTTTATAAGCCCTATTAATCCATATCCACCCTTACATGATCCTTCTGTTTGACAACCAATTTGAGCCTGAAGCCTTTTATTTGTAGCTCCACAAAAATTTGTTCCCTAGCCGAGATAAGCTTGACCCTATCCGGGGATTAGGACTTAGTTTGGAGAGGTATGTTTTGGTGAGTGTAATGTTATGTTTGGTTTGAAATTGAGGGATTGATGGGAAGGCTAGAGTGGAAGTCTCTTGCTTAAGTTGTAAAGGAAAAGATCTCTTAATAGCAAAAGATGCACAAAAGAAAGTTGTTAAGAAAAAAGAGGAGTACACGGTGAAGCTCGGTAATGACCATGTTGGCTCGTTAACGAGGCAGGGAAGAAAGAAAGAAAGAAAGAAAGAATAAGTAAGAAGTGCATGTGTGTTTGATAGATAAATCAGAGATTCTTTTGAGTTGTTTTTATGAGACTTTCTAGGATATATTGGGTGAGGGAAGATAAAGTGCATATGAAGACTGAGTTTGGTATTGTTTTTATGAGAGTTTTGTGTATGTGTGAGTGTTTCAGAGTCTTTTGATTCCTGGATATTATTAGCACCACATAGCCAAAATATTTTCCACGTCTTATTGTACCATGCCCCATTACAACCCGGCCGAATGGAAGCTTCTATGAAGTTTTTCATTGAGCCCCCTAAGTTCTCTTGATGAATTTTTGCTTATTTTGACTAATCTTGAGTGGAAAGTTTGGTGATATAAGTTCCAATTTCTATGAGTTTTTGTATATAAGATGAGTTGAGAGTTGAAATTATAAGCCTAAACACTCGAGAGTTGAGTGAAACACATATATCCCTTGTGAGGTTGGATTGTATCTGCTTATGTCTATTCAGTGCATATATGTGTGATGATATTAATAGTCATTTGCTATTTTCTTCTATATGTTTTGATGTTGCTTTTTTAGATGATGGCTATAGTTTGACGAGTATGTTGTTTGGTTTTGATTATTGTTTAGTGATTGCTTGAGGACAAGCAAGTTTAAGTATGGGGTATTTTGATATTCGTGTTTTTGGTATAGTTTTTAGTAGGTTTTCTTAGTTTGTTAGGACTAGTTTTGATAAGTTTAGGGTTAGTTTTGTGTGTTTTTTGGATAAGTTTGTATATTTTGTGAAAAGTATGGAAGCTACTCTGTTTTGTGTCTTTTTGTAGGTTTTAGCAAGGAAATGGTGCTTTTTGGAGCTGAATTTGGAATGCTATGATGAAGGACAGAAGAATACGAATGAGAAGTCGAAGTCAAGCTTTTTAGAGTTGAAGTGATGAAGAAGTCAATATCCAGGCTCATTAACGAGGCTGTGAGGGCTCGTTAACGAGGCTACGAGATAGGGTTTTTTCGAGAAATCTTAGTGATGACCTACCGATCTTGTGCGGGAATTTATTTCCGTGTCGGTGGAGTGTTTTTGATGAGTTTTAGGATTATTATGTTATATTTTAAGTTTTGTTATCCTTCTAGGTTTTATTTCTATCTTTTCAAAATAGGGTTCTATCTTTTAGGAAAGATTTTATCTTATAGCCTTTTTATTTTCCAGCTTTATTAGTATAAATACCCTTCCTTATAGCCTAGAGGAAGAGGAGAGCAAGTGGCGAGTAGAGAAAGAGGAAGAGCCGAGAAAGAGAGAATGGTCGGAGATTGAGATCGAGTTCGGTGGAACGAGAGTTACCGAGGTCGCTAATCACGGTTTTTGATTCGGTTCTGTGCTTTTCGGTTTCTTCCGAATTTCTGTAAGATGATTATTTTCTTATTAATTTGAAGTAGTGGTTTGTTTTCAATGTTTTCTCTTGTTGAATTTATTTGTTTCTTAGTTATGAGTAATGAGTAGTTTTTCTATCTAGGATCGGGGTTGGAACCCGGCATAGTTATGCATGATTTGATGAGTAAGATGATGTGTTGAATGCCTTATATCTATTTTTGAGATTTCTTGTTGTATTTATACCTAGATGAAAGTCAAGGTAGTTTGAGTTTTTAACTTGATTGAAAAAGAAAGTTATAGACTTGAAGGTTGATATTGTTTGAATACGAAAGTTTCAAGCTTTGGATCCAAAACAAGTGATTGAGTGAATTAATTTATGAAGGTAGATTAACTTACTTGCTAGTCAGTGAAAGTTGATGAATTTATCTATTTAAAGGCATGATCTTTATCTTCTTACGAGTTTATATGCATGGCTATGTTGTGGTGACCCTTGTCCTAGATCTTTGTTTTTATTTGAATTCTCTTAGATCATATTCGTTACTAGGTTTGTAGCCTCGGTACCGAACCTGTTTAGGTCGTTATTGTTGGTTAGTTGGTTACGTTGGTTCGTTAACGACCCTGACAAAGTCGTTAACGAGGCTGATTGTGAGTATTTTGCTTTTGTTTTTGTTTGATTTTTATTATTTATAGTTGGTAGACAAACAACCTTGCTTCTCGTGGAACGATCTTGACTCCCCTATACTCAGCGGGGTCTTGACTTATAAATTTATTTGTTGTCCAGAGTAAAGGCCCGTAAACAACGAGCGGGGGCGGCGTTGACAGAGGGATTCGGTGCACGATGGAAGATTTGACTGAACGGACGAACAGCTCTGAACGGACGAGCACGATGGAAGATTCGGCACACGAGCAAGATCGGCGGTGCACGCGCACAAGCAGGATCGGCGGCACAAGAGCAGGGATCGAGCATGTTGGCCAGCGGTAGGGTCTCCGATGCATGCTACTGCTAGGGCTCCATAAGCGATGAATAAGAAACGTGTGACAGCTAGGGCAAAGTGTGACTCACTCTACTCTCTGAAGTCTGAATAAGAAACGCTCAAACGCGTATTCATTAAATGATTAAAGGCTTTAAAGATGTAAACTAAAATATTTTTTTATTTTATTAAAAACAAACGGGTTACGGGTTTTACGGGTCGACCCGTAACCCGATCCGAAACCCGTAATCTAAATTTCTTGACCGTTACCCGACCCGTAATTTCCGGGTCGGGTTACGGGTCGCCGGGCCATTTGAACAACCCTACTTGATCGTGTGGTGCGCTACACTCCTGGACAGGGACAGACGAATTGCACTCATCACCTTCCTATCCAATAAATTTCACTCTTCGTTCTTCATGTCTGCATGCTTCTCTCCTAGAGGCAAGTGAAGCTTTTTACCATATAGGTAATCTTCAATCTGCATCTTCCATAAACCATAATCAATTCCATCAAACTTCTCAATAAGAATTTTTCTGTCCACTATTGCAACTACATGAACTTCTCTTTGATACCAGTTGTTAGGAAATTACCGACACCCTACAGTAAGGGTCGGATACACACACACAGACTCACAAGAGAAGAATTAGAACAAATAAGAACAAAGGAACAAGAGAAATTTGTTAACCTAGTTCGTCAGAATGACTACGTTTGGGGCACTACCAAGCCAGGGACGTTCACTAGATTTGAGGATTTTAAGGATTACAAGACTTGATCTTCCTAATCTATATTGATCTGATGCCTAACCTAATCTCTCAAGCTCTCTCTAGACTTTTCCTTATCTGACTCTTTTAGAATTTTCAAGCACACAATTACAATAATCAATGTGCATATTTATGTAGAACATAAGGAACTTATACATAGATATACGATATTCAAGGATAGAAATCTCAATCTCATAGATAATTCTTTCCTAAATCTCAATATATTTTACCCTTCCTTACTTGACAAGCAAGAAATCAGCCTCTTGCGAATACATTGAATTGCACCGACACCACCAAAAAAGCGCGACCGCGCTTTTCATGCCCAGTCGGTCCATAGGCGCACCTAGAGCGATAGTGGAGAGGACTAGGCTCTTGGCAAGGATGTCCGAGGGGTCTTGACTTGCGTTGCACTAAGCGACTAGGGATTGAGTTGCTCTGGCAATGGGCTTGGCTTGGGCTCGTGTCACCGGTCCATTAGATCAGACACTATGGCTTGACATGGTTGTGGGCATGGTAACATCACCCTCCTCCCCTTGAGTGTGAAACGTCCTCGTTTCACCGTCATCAAACTCGGGCTCCACATATGGCATTAGATCGACCGCATTGAAAGTAGGGCGGACATTGTATCCATCGGGGAGCTCGAGTCTATAAGCATTTGTCACCGATCCTCTCGATGACTCGAAATGGTCCATCACCTCTTGGAGACAACTTAGTCTTGCGCTTGGAAGGAAATCTTTCTTTGTGCAAGTGGACCCAAACAAGATCTTCGAGGGCAAAGACAACCCGACGTCGACCACGATTGTGTTGTGTGGCATATTGGTGGGCACGCCTCTACGATTGGGCGCATGTTCGGCGGTGAAGCTCCATAATATGCTCGACTCGGTTGGAGGTGGTTATGTGATCTTTGTCTTCAAGAGGCCATGGGTGCAAGTCAAGTGGTGTAATAAGATTTCTCCCATAAACAACTTCAAATGGAGTGAGCTTAGTAGGTGAATGCCTAAGGGCTAAGAGAACTCCACAATAGAAAGTAAATCTTCCTACCACTTGACATTGGCCTTAAGCATAGTGCAGAGAAAAGCTCCTAAGGTGTGGTTAGTGACCTCGGTTTGGCCATCTGTTTGGGGGTGGTAGCTAGTTGAAAACAAGAGCTTAGTTACCAAATTACCACAAAGTGTTTTCCAAAAGCGACCAATAAACTTAAAATCTCGATCACTCACAATTGTGTGTGGCATCCCATGGAGTCGCAAGACATTATCATAGAAGAGTTCGACGATCTCAACAACACTATTTCTGGACTTACAACCCACAAAGTTGGCTATCTTTGAAAACTGTTCCACTACCACAAATATCTTTCAGAGAAGGAGTGTCGAGAAGAAGCGGGCTTGTCGATTAACACACACGGAGACAGTAACCAAGGGTCTACAACATAGGCGAGCAACATGCCCACCGCCTAGAAGATCTGAGAAAACAAAAAACTAGTTGGAGAAATTTTGGGTAGAAACGATGAGATTCGGGGTCCCAAAATATCTAATTTAAATAAAATTAATAAGGGGCTTTCAGTCTATATGCTTATCAAGAAAGGAAGAAGAAATCGACTTGCAAGTTTAAAAGATTTAGGATATTTTTCAAACAAGATTCGCACCTCTAACTATAAATCCACGACAATTTCTTTGAAAAAACAATCTGATTGGACAAAGAAAAATGCTTTCTCGGCTTCTTCGACGATTGTCTTTGCCTTCTCGACAATTTTCTCTAAGCCTTCTCATAAAGTAGCTGTCTAAGCCCTGAGAAAATGCTTCCTCAACCATAAAATTTTAGACTAAGCCTCGTATTATATTATACTATATATATTAGTAGTATTTTATAGCTTAATTCCACCTCTTTCGTAATTAATTACCCCCAACCTCTCTCTCTCCCTCTCAAATCCCTTCAAAGATCCAACAATGCCGATTGCTCCTGCAGCTCCATATTCGAATTCTTCCCTTACATAACTCTCCTAAACCTCAATTTTGGCCCTATTTGAGGATTAGACTCCAATTACTATCACTTCATTGCGAAGAGCCAGAATTTAGGTTTTTTCTCCTCTTCTTTTGACATCAATTTTGTCGTCAAATCCCTAATTTGGTTAAGATTAGCGTGCGGAATCGGTGATTTCCTCCTGAGAAACTGGTCTCTGTAGAATCTGTGTGATTGAAGTACAATATTTGGTCAAATTGGATAGTGTACTTTGCCCACATAATAAAGATTGTAAATTAGTTGGACGGTATTAAATTAAATCTGCTTGTGGCTGATTGTTCGTGCTCGATTCTACTCATTTGAAGTGAAATGTTTCCGTCTGGCGCTTATTCTGGTAACCGCAGTAGCTCATTCGGGGAAACAGTGCTAATCCCATGTCATTTTGTGTGGCCATATGGCGGAAAAAGGGTGTTCCTCAGCGGTTCTTTTACAGGGTGAGGACTTTTATGCCAGCACTTAATACACATGATGTTGTTTGCGGTAGCTTTTGTACAGTATCCAACTTGAATTCCTTGTTGCAGGTGGTCGGAACACATACTTATGCCACCTCTAGAGGACTCCCCTAATACGTTTCAGGTTATGTGCAATTTGACACCAGGATACCATCAGGTAATACCATTGATGCTGTTTAACTCTGCTTTATACTTGTATCTTTCTTTGATAGGCTTTCTTCTGAAATTATTTGTGGAAATTAAGCATATCAATGTGATATGGAGATTAAGCTGATCTATTTTTTGGAAACTCTGCTATGAAAAACCAATGAAACACCTGATTAGTTCCTTAGAAAACTGCCTAGGGATTAATGTATGTTATGTAGATTGGGAAAATCTCTTTATTTAGCATGCATGACTCTTTCCTTGTTTCCTGAACATCCTATGTTTTATGTTCAGTACATGTTTAATGTTGATGGGGAATGGCGGCATGACGAGCTTAAACCTTTTATAAGTGGAAGCTATGGAGTTGTAAACACTCTTTGCTTGGCCACGGAAGCTGAAATGCTTCCTACCAATTCTAACACTGAAGTTACTAGCAGATCAAGCATGGATGTTGATGATACTGCATTTCTTCGTATGGTGAGGAACTTTTATTCATTTCAATGTTCAAAATTCTTCTTGGTTTTCTAATATCTATCATTGCTGGGAATTTATTCAGCAAATCTTGTTTCATCTTCTGGGGAAAAAAACTAAATTGATAAACTGAAAAACTGGATTTTTTCTATTTATCGGACTGATGTTTTTCATCTTCCATTTTTTTTTTTCTGTTTACTCTTTTTGGTTTCGGTGCACATTTTCTTACAATTCGGTCAACTATAAAGAAATATAGGTTAGTTAGTTTTAAGTAATATCATAAATTGAAGTTTGGTACACTGGACAAGCCATCCTTTTGGTTGAACAAGTAGTAGGTTTGAGTATTTGCAGTTCCTCGGCCCCCCTTTATTCATTGGTCTTTCAATGTACTGTACAGGGTAGGACCCATTTCGTTGAAAGATTAATTCTAATGATAAAAAGTTTACTCCATTCTATAGGAAATATAAGTCGTTTTAGTATGTACATATTCATCTAAAATACAAGTTGGTATCTAATTTTATAGGAAACTAATTCACATTTTGTTCATTCATTGTCTCAAAAAGTGGTAAACATTTAATAAGTGTCAAGGTCTAGAAATACTTTATAATATTTTCGTTAACGTAATACTTTTCTTGAAACTGGTGTCAAAAGCTAAACAACTTATATTTGGATTGGAGGTAGAATATATTTTAATTAATCTCAAGTAATTTCACACATTGAAGTTTGTTACACTGGACAAGTCATCTATTTGGTTGGATAAGTCGTAGGTTCGAGTATTTGCAAAACCTCCGTCCTTTTTACTTTTCATTGTTCTTATAATGTACTGCACAGAGTAGGATCCAGTTATTTGGAACTTCAAATTTAACTCCCCTGTCATCTTTCCTTATAATTTTTTATGAACTTTCAATACCATTTCATTTTTTCCACTCAAGAACTTTCTACTGCCAACGCCAAATACCAATCAATTAACAAATTTTAACTTCGTTTTCCAAATTTGCACCATCCCAACTTCCATCTCCCACCATTCCGACAACATGAGCTTATAGATGAGTCCATTTCACATATATTATGTCTTGATTTTTAGTTAGTATGTATTGTTATGTAATTTGATCAATGTATATGGTAGTATAGATTCACATTTCACATATTATGAGGCGCATTAAGTTTTATATTATGCATATAGTATTGATTATTGATGTTTCCTTCCTTTTTATGCATGTCTTTATTTCACAAACTACTCATAGATTCCTCAATTAGTACTACAAAAACAGCAGATTTGGAATATGATGATATAAAAATAAAAATTCAAGTTTGTCTGTTAGCTGTGCTCTTTGACACTGGTTGGCTATATATTTCAAGGCCTTCTTAAGCAATTAACATATGTCATCTCAAACCTTTTTCAGTCACTTCCTATATATTTTCGTTCATCTAAAAGGAGCCTTTTAGTCTGTGAATTATGCTGTCATTTCAAGAGCATTAATCCCTGCAAAGCATAGCTTCTTTCCTTTCAACTGACGGGTATAAATATGCAATCACACACATCTAGGCATCATATAACTTTTGACAATTGATGGTTAAGGCTTCCATCTCAACTATGTAACTTAACAAATACTATGGAATCGTTTCATGTTGAATGAATTTCTCTTTCTATGTGGAAGCAGGCAACCCAATCAGATGGTATTTCACGTAATGTGATTCCAAGAGTTCCAGAAACTGATATAGAGATCTCTCGTAGTCGCATATCTCTATTTTTATCTCAACATACTGCGTATGAATTGCTTCCAGAGTCAGGCAAGGTTTGAATGATACATTTTTCTCTTTAGGAGTACTAATGTGTGGCTCGTTGAATCAGTTGCTTGTACTGTACCTTATGTCTCTGATGTATGTAAGCTTCTAAAAATGCAGGTTGTTGCGCTGGATGTTAATTTACCTGTGAAAGAAGCATTTCACATTCTTTATGAGCAGGTGACTGCATTCTCATTTCCCCCTTTTTATGTATTTATCTCTTTTTTTTCCATTTGCACTATATTGGATGTGTACTTCATTACATGACATATTTTGCTTGCACAAGGTTTTGAAGAATCTTTCTCGTTATGGTTTCACAATTTGCCTGTATTCTGCTTCCATTATTCAGGGAATTCCAGTGGCACCACTTTGGGATTCCAGCAAAGGTCAATTTGTTGGAGTTCTTAGTGCGATTGATTTTATACTAATTTTGAGACAGGTATGTGAAATATCCGATCTGCTGGTCCAGACTAGACTAGAATTTGTAGTGGGAATTTTTGGTATGCTGACCCTCTACTAATTTCAGCTCGGGACTCATGGATCTAATTTAATGGAGAAAGAATTGGAGACTCATTCTATATTAGCTTGGAAAGATGGCAAATCACATATGTATCGACAAATTGATGGTAATGGAAAGCTGAACCAAAGAGCGCTTGTGCATGTAAGCATTTCAATCGGTTGTACAGCAAATTCGAGGAGTTATCTATCTTTAGGTTTTACTTAATTGACTACTTTGTAATGTTCATAGTTAGGCTGATTATTTTCCTTAAGCCTAACTACATTTGATAATCTATAACTAGATGCAACTGTCTGGAACTGGAATATTTGTTAAAATATATATGTTGAATACTGAAGCTAGCAATGTCAACTAACAAATCCTTAAGACTGACATTTGGAAAATTTAATGAAGTAAAAAAACTAAAAGAAAAGAGGCATTTGGCCGTGCAGGGAGTTTTACTACTGACTCATGCATGTTGAGTGTTTTATGATAATTTGTCCGTTTCAGCCGCTACTTCTGTGGCACTCTATTTTTTCGATTCAATCCTTGACACTTTATATAATACTTCTTTCATTTATGCTTGACTTATGTGTCATGCTATATTTTATGATATTTCAACATCTCATTAAGTTGTTTATTCATCAGGTAAAGCGTTCTCTGATTTGAGAATTTCTTTTCAGGCTGGGCCTTATGATTCATTGAAGGATTTGGCTTTACAAATCTTGGAGAAGAAGGTCTCTACTGTTCCTGTGATTCAGTCTTCTTTGTCAGATGGTTCCTTACCTCAGCTGCTACATCTTGCGTCCTTGTCAGGAATATTGAAATGTAAGTCATTTTTTATTGTATATTAGTGTGCTAAATGAAATACCTCTTTCATTTCCCAACATCTTTGCCTCTTGATTTTATAATTTCCGTCTCTCTCACATTACATATAATCTTCTGTAATACCGATTATAGTGTTACATGCTGTGTATGAAGTGAACTTTGATATATATGGGTGACAAGAGGGCTTAATATGATGCCTGATAATTTTGGACATTTTTCAGGTATTTGCAGACACTTCAAACATTCTAGTAGTTCCTTGCCCATCCTCCAACAACCAATTTGTTCAATTCCTTTGGGTACATGGGTTCCCAAGATTGGAGAAGCAAATGGACGTCCATTTGCTATGCTGAGACAACATGCTTCTTTAGGCGCTGCCTTGTCTTTGCTAGTTCAAGGTAGAAGACCCTTTGTGTTACTTTTCTTCTTTCACATATTGAAACTAGAAAGAGCCAGTTCATTCTTCCACCCTTTGTTTAATTCTGGTTGCTTTCTTTTTGTAGGTGAAGTAAGTTCTGTACCTATAGTTGATGACAATCACTCTCTAATTGATATTTATTCTCGGAGGTAATTCTTGGACTTGAGAAATTGTCGAACCAGTCTCTATTAGTCATATCTTAAGATACTTTTTCCATTCTACTTGTAGTGATATTATGTCATTAGCAAAAGGCAGAGCATATACACATGTTCAACTTGATGGAATGAGCATTCATCAGGTACGAAATAGAATTTTCTTTTTTGATTATATTTATCTAATAGGTTTTGCAGTAGAAGTATTTGCCCCGGAACAGGGCCTTTCACAAGAATATTTTTTTGATTCGATCGGGTAGCTCAGAAAAGAAAGGTCTCCTATCTTTTCTTGTCTTACCAAGCAAACCTTTTTTTTTTTTTTTTTTTTTTTGAAGGGAAGCAAACTCTTTACATGCTGGAAAACTTTGCATGATCAACCTTGTTTTTCTGCATTGAATCTCTTGCTTTTTTTTCTACTAAATTTGTTTCAACCTTGCAGGCACTTCAACTGGAAGAACAAGCTAGCTCTTCTCATGGACAAAGGTGTCAGATGTGCTTGCCGTCGGACCCCCTGCAAAAGGTCATGGAAAGGCTTGCCAATCCAGGTACAATTCACTACTTCTCCCAGTTTACTTTCCTTGATACTTCTCCCCTTGCCCGTCATAAAAAATAGCTTTTTTTATCTCTTAACCAATAATCTTCTCCTCCAGGGGTTCGTAGACTAGTGATAGTAGAGGCCGGAAGCAAGCGTGTTGAGGGCATCATTACATTGAGTGATATTTTCAGATTCTTGCTTGGATAGAGCGACCATTCAACTTCACCGCAATTTGCCATGGCGGCAGCTAAATAAATAAAAAAAAAGTGGGGGCGGGGGGTTGGATTGCGGCCATGTATTAATTTAGGGCCCGTTTGGATGTCCATGAATGATGTATTATAATGCATTTTTCTCATTATAATGAATAATTTTTTTTAAAGCTTGTTTGCATGTTGAAAGTTTAAGGCTTAATGCATGCTTTAAATAAGAAAAGCATTATCCATGTCTTCTCCCCACAAAGCCATTAAGCAGAGACCAAACTTCAAGTTCAAGAAATTCACATAAATTGCCATGAAATTGGATATAGTTAAATATGAAAATCATAAATTTGCACAACAAAGCCTTCCGGAAAGTTGCTAAAGGACGATTAAACTCTCCATTTTTCTTTAAGGTGTCGAACATTGCTTGATCTTTGTACACGTGCACCGAGATGGCATTCTCCATCACCCACTCGGACTTAGCAATCTCCTCACTCGTTGCTAGTTAACATCACTGGTCACATTCGTGTCGGAGTCACAGTATTCTTCCATAACTCTTTCAACTTCTTTAAGTCCTCTCTCGCCTAAGGACATCTCGATTGCATGTGACTCTTCTCCTCGCAGTTATAGCACTCCACATCACTCTAATCCTATCTCCGAAATGAATCAACTCACCATCTTAGGTTACCTCAACCTCTGGGCTAGTGTCTCCCTCGCTCCTGCTCCCTTGCAACTAGTATGTGATCTCTTCCAGCATCGGTAGTGTCACTCTTCATCATACTCTCACTTTCCTGCAAAGCGGACGTCACCTCATTTAGAGTGAGAGTCATCCTTCCTACAAGTAAAGTTTGCACCAAAGACTTGTAGGTCTTTGTCAATGATGTTGATAACAACAACGCTTGTTCCACATCTTTAATCTTATCATCAGTATTCATCAATTGGCATACTAGTTAATTTAACGAATTAATGTTGTCATGAAGATTACCTCCTTTACGCATCTTCAAACACAACTGGTTCGTCAACAACTTCGACGTATAACTGCTCATGAGCTTCTCTCACAATGCCTTTGGGTCATCTTATTCAACACATTGAACTTAATCTCGGGAGCCGACGCCAATCGGATTGTACTCACGACCTTCTTCTAAATTTTGCTCCATTCTTTTTCATTCATGAAGTTAGGCTTCTCCTCCTCTAAAGCCTGATCAAGACCCTGCTACACCAAAAGGTCTTGAATCGTATACTATTCCACAATGTGAAGTTGATCTTCCCATCAAACAATGAGATCTCGAACGTCCTTGACAATCAGCATCCACGCCAACAAGAGATCCTTCCACAAACAAGTTATACATGCGTGCTTCACCAACAATGGAAACCTTTGCAACATCGTCTTTGATACCACTGTTCGGAAATCAACCCTCCCAAGACACTTGTATACCCACTGAAATCACACGTACACAATTTTACAAAAGTAATTAGGAAACTAATGAATATACTATGCCCTTAGGGCATAGGTTAAACATACTATACAAGGGAACTAAAACCCCATTATGAAACTAATGAACCCTTTTATAAAAACTAATTAATCTTAAATAAATAAAAGTTAACAAAATATTACCATTTTAAGGAACTTAACCTATGCCCTAAGGGCATTAGTTAGAAAAGTCGTAGTAATATATATATTTTTTTTGTTAAAGAGAGCAAGCTCTCAGGGCTTTATTGAAAAGACAAGGGCTAAACGCCTACAATGCGAGGGGTAGTACAACCCCGTAAATCGTCCTGAAGTAAACTCAAAGTACAAGCAGGGGGCTCCACTACCGGATGCACCCCTAAAGGAAAAGAGTAAGCAAAGCTAGCAAGGGAGTCCGCGACTAAGTTCGCTTCCCTATGGACATGATGGAGCCGGATTGACCAATCCCGGCTCAGAAAGCCTTGGCATTGGAGAGCCAGGCTGGCAAGTGGGTGATGCGGGGCAATTTTCTTCTGGAGAAGTTGCACTGCAAGGAGCGAATCGGTCTCGAATATCACTCTATGGTAACCCTCGTCCCAGGCGAAGGCCATCAAGAATCCCCCAAAGCTCCGCTCTAGGAACCGAGCAAGCCCTTATGTTGTGAGCAAACCCTTTGATCCATCTCCCATCGCTCGATCGGAAAATCCCAGCCGTCGTCGCCCTACCACTACCATCGACAGCCCCATCCGTGTTACATTTGATCCACCCCTCTTCAAGCTTCTTCCACGAGATATGGGCTTCCCTCCTTTCCACCGCCAAGCCCAAACAATTCCTGGCGGCCCAAGCCTGCTTATACTCCACGGCCCGGTCCAAAACAAACCTGATCGCAATTACCGGTGGCGTATTGTTCATGAAGACCCGATTATTTCTGGTTTTCCAAATCCACCAAACGACAATAGCGAACACGGCCGGCCACGTCACCCCATCGCCGATCGTCTTCTTCGATAGGATGTTCGCCCTAAGCCAGCTCGCAAAAGGGGCTTTGAAAAACTCCTCTCTCGTCACCGGCAGGGTTGTTTCCTCCCAGAACCTCCGAATCTCAGGGCAATCCCTCAACATATGGGCTAGGGACTCCATCTCAGCATTACAAATTGGGCAAGTGTCGTCGCCGGTCATGTGCCGCCTCTTCCGTTCAGAATTCGTGAGCACTGCCCCTCTACTCGTGAGCCACACAAAGCAACGGACTCTCTCCGGGACTTGAAGATGCCAAATCGCCTTATACAACGCTCTGTCATTCCCGGCCATCGTACCATGACTCTCAATCAGGTTGTACGCCGACGCAACTGTGTACTCCCCATTTGGGCTGCCTTTCCAACTTAGCTCATCCTCCCTTTGGTCACTCTCCACCACTTCCAGCTCCGTAATTTTTAACAGAGTCGTGTTGTCGAGCAACTGGTTCAAGACTTCCCAGTTCCAGCCCTGTCCTTGTATCCAGTAGCTCCTAACCATATCCGGGAGGTGTTGGAGCTCTGAATTGGTCGGCACACCCATCGCAAGAGGCTCATCCTCGACCCAGTTATCCCGCCAGAACCTTATGGAACGCCCATCCCCAACCTACCATCTGCTGCCTTTACTCACAAACATATTCATCCCTCTCATCAAACTCCTCCGGACGTGGGACGAGTTCGCCATACTAGTAGAATGCCTACTGACATACTTCGCCCTTAGCACTTGACTCCAGAGTTCATTCCCACTATGCAGGAACCTCCAGCTCAGTTTGCCGATCAACGCATTGTTAAGTGAATACATCGATTTCAGCCCCAGACCGCCCTGGTCTTTCGGTTTGCACAACTCCTTCCACCCAACTAAGTGCACTTTCCTGTTCTGATCCCATTCACCCCAGATGAACGCTCTTATCAGCTTATCAATCTTCCGGCAAACTGCCTTTGGCAAACAAACCATTCCCATCGTGTAGATTGGGATAGAAGTGAGGACTGACTTCGTCAAGGTCACACGACCCGCCAGGCTCAGAGATCTGCTCTTCCAGCCCCTCAACTTCGCACTTACTTTATCAACAAGCGGCTGGAACGTGTCTTTGGAGACCTTCTTGTGAAGAACTGACATGCCCAAGTAACTACCTAGGTTAGTCGTTACTTCCATCCCACATCTGCGCCTCAAGAGATCAACCACCTCCTCCCTGACGTTTGGTGAAACAAACAACTTGGATTTGGCGATACTCACCCTCAAGCCCGACGCCCTACAGAACCCTTCAAGACAATTTTGAATTACGTTCAACTGGCTACACGATGCCTCCACCATAAGGACCACATCATCCGCAAAGAACATGTGCGATAGAGACGGTCCCTGACGAGTCAACTTAATCGGCCTCCACTCACCACGGTCAATTGCATGCTGGATAATGTGCCCAAGTCTCTCCATACACAAAACGAAAATGTACGGAGATATTGGGTCTCCTTGGCGAATCCCTCTAGCAGGCTTGAAACTCTCTAACGCCTCGCCATTCCAAAGGACCTTCATAGTCGTCGCCGTCACACACTCCATGATCCAGCCGATCCATTGGGGTGGGAATCCCGCGTCTTCTAAGGTTTCTTCAATGAAATCCCACCTTAACCTATCGTAGGCCTTCTCGAGGTCAATTTTGAGGAGCATCCAACCGCCTTTCCCCTTCTTTTTCCTCATGGAGTGCACCACTTCCTGCATTACAATCACGTTATCAGTAATTAATCTATTCGGAAGGAAACTAAACTGCATAGGGCTAACAAGGGAAGAAAGAATGGGTCTAATCCGATTCACTAAAGTCTTAGTGATAGTCTTATAGAGGATGTTGCACAAGCTTATCGGCCTAAATTGGTTGACTATTGGTCCTCCTTCCTGCTTTTTCCTTCTTCTTAGAAGACGACACTCCTGCCTCAAACCTAGAACTTTCTTCTTGTCTTGTCCTACTGGTTTGACCCTGGCTCTTCCCTTTCTCCTCTGTCGCTGGCTTTCCCTACTCTTGGCTCTGATTTTGCTCTACAACGGCCTTCTCTTTTCCCTTTACGGCTGCCTGATCCTATATCTGCTCTTTGGCACCATCAGACTGATTCTGTAGGACAGCAAACCTGTTCCCGCCGTTCTCCTTGGTCGAGGTGTTGTCTCTAGACTGTTCCTTGCTCTTGGGTGGCCTCCTTCGCCTCGGGGCTTGCATCCAGGGACCAAAGTTACCGTTGGCCGAGGTATTCTGGTTTTCCGGCCCCTTTCCCCTGTTTTCCGGCGACTCGGTTTCCTGCCCTTCGCCCGTCGGCTTCGTCGTCTCATCCCGTTTCTGTGGAGTCATCGGACACTTCGCCGCCAGGTGCCCGTATCGACCACATCTATAGCAAATAAGTTGAAGGCCCTCGTACTCGACAAAGAAGTTCTCTCCATTGATTTCAACAGCAGGTTTGAGAGGTTTGGTGAGGTCCATCTCAACGCACACTCTCGCATAGCTCCCCCGATTTGAGAAGAGGGTCTTGGAATCTGTTGGTGATTTTAGTGTCATCAAGTCATTGTTCCCTATATGGGAACAGTGCCTTTTAGTGTGATTGGGATTCATACGACACTATGAGATCTTACTTTGCTATGTCACGGGTTTGGGTGTGCGGAGTGCGCGCTCGTGTAAGCATGGTTGAGGTCTAGATCGAGGGACATATTAAGGAGAAGTTGCGACCTGAAATGGAACAATGTTTGTTACTACTGGAGGAAACAATGTCTGTTCCCTTGGAGGGAACAGTGGTTGGGAACAGGAGTTCTCTGACGCATGCCTGAAATTTCGGCACGTTGTTAATTGTTGATAACGGTCATTTAAACGTTGTGTAACTGTATTGTAACTTCCTTTATGGGTTAATAACTGATGGGTGACGTGGGTTATTCAAGATAACCTTCGTGGCACTTGGTAACTGCTGGTAACTTCTAGTAACCGCCGGTAACTGCTGGTAACCGTTCCCTGAAACAGTTTTTCCTTTGCCTATATATAAGGCTATTGGGAGTTTGGTGTCGGGTTGAAACGTTGGTTCACGTGGTTCACATAATCAGAAGAGAACGTTTTCTCTCCATGATTGAACTTCAAATAGAGTCTAATATCCATTTACATGAACTCTAAGGTTCGATCTCTTGCATAGCCTTGTTAGAGATCGGTTGGTTTGTCTTATCTCACTTCAAATTTCGTGGATTCCCCAAGGCTATTTAGGGGGCGAAATATTGATTTCGGAAAGCGTTTCTACGTGATTCAAACCTATATCAAGTATTGCATATGATTGATCTACAGAAGAGTCTTCTTCAACTTCATCCACAAAGAGGAACTCCACGGCTTCAGCAACGCACTATTCCCTGAGTAACAGCAGATACATGATCTTCGGTGGGAACTACGAAGCAGGAGTCCAAGACACCTACATTCGAAATCAATATTTTGAGATCAATCATATGGCAATGGCTTTCGAAGAAGACAACCAATTTGAAGTTGGAGGAGATCAAAGGTTTGATTGTCCTACTTAAGAACCCGAAAATCTATAAAGGTGGATCCGAATTCTTTCATGTTTAATCTTGGGAATTGAAGGGTTTTTCCCTTGATATTGTTCTGATGAATGATATGTAAAGAGTGGTATTGGTTGATTGTTACCCATTGGTGATCTTTTGATCATGGAATAAGAAATTCGTATAATGGATGTGTTTGTGTTTTTGTACACGTGTTCATGTTTTCTCGTTACTTATTGAATGAGAATTGATCAGTGTAATACCCAAGTTTTATTCATAATATATAAGATTATTATATGATTGTGTAAGGAAAACTGAATTTTGGATCAAATGGAATTCGGATAACTAATCCCGAGAAAGGAACGTTGAATGGTCCCGTGAGGGAATTGTTCCTTGATAAGATTATTGTTCCTGAAGGATATGAATAAGTTATAGCAGTTGTCTATATGAAGAATTTTCTTATAAGAAAGATGTATCCTTGAAGGGAACGAATCTGTTTCCGATGTATTGTTGCTTGTTCCAAGATATAAGTTCTATGGGAACAAGAGTATATAATAAAATGTTATACTTTGTGGTATTTGATAACCATATAAGATGATCAAGGATGTGATCATGAATAAAGGATGATATGAGTCTACTATACCTTGTGTGTAGATTACTCATGATTAAATCTAGATTACTTACTTCAAGTTTGTTGTTCCTAGACAGGTTACTTGAGTAAAGTCTACTAGATATCAGATTACTTAATTTAAGTCTACTGTTCCCCTGGACAGATTACTTGATTAAGTCTACTGATGAAGGCCCTACTGTGATTCATAGATTGGCTATTTGACTCTACTGTATTTATACAGATTAGTCAATTTATTTCATATTGTACTTATATTATATTTATATGATGTTTGTTATATTTCTTATTTGCATACTAACGATGGTGTTTGTGTAGCATGTACAATATGTATGATTTCATGAGAATTGAAAAATTCTATGAAGGACATGGGGAAGGTCGAAGTTAATCATTGGGGTTACTGTCCTTGGGAACGATGCCATTTGACAGGAAACGTGTCCCTGGGAACGATGTCATTTGACAAGAAACGTGTCCTTGGGAACGATGTCATTTGACATGAACGCTTTATCCTTGCTTGGAAAGATATCCCTTGATTTCTTGTCTTCTCTCATGGATATGAGTTTGTAGATTACTTGGTAAGGACCATGGATTGTGGTCTTAGTAATGACATAATTTCCTTGGAAATGGAAATGTTGGATGCAAGTTGGATCGTTAGAGAATTATTTTCTATAAGTGGATGGATCTTTCTACTTGGGAACAGTTCCATTTCATGGACTGTGGAAAATGATCTAGCATTCTGATTTTGACAATGGGAATAAGGTTGGTAGTGTGAGTTGTAGCCTTGTTTAAGGTAATAACTAAAGCAATTAAAATCTACCATGTTTCGTGAAGACCGAAACAGATTTCAACTATGTGAGTAAAATATCTCTGGCCAGAGGGGACCGATCATTGTTGCAGTGTGTTATCACATGTCACGTCTTTTAGATGTGAAGGTATGACATGGATCGTGACACATAGTGTGATTTTGTTGTTTCAGTTCGGTCAAAACAAATTTGGCTAACCACTTGACGAAGGGGTTAGTTGTAAGGGGATGGATTAAAGACCCGTATAGCTTTCTAGCGATGGGATACCCAATTCCTACCTAATGAAAATTAGGGACATAATTCAATGTGGAAAGCCCATACCTAGAAACTATGAGCACAACATAACAATCCCCAAAGGTGTGCTCTGTTCCTACAAGTTGGAGGTTGAAGGCGTAGTCTTCTTAATAGTTCCTTTGAAAAAGTGCAATTGTAGGTGCACGATTAAAGGATCTACCTATATGGACGTGAGGTTTGGCCGCTTCATGAAGCTCTGGGTTGGCTTCACATACGTTCATGAATAGATATGGACTCGATGCCCTTAATAGAGTCAAGTAAAACTTTAGAGATGTAACGAAGCTTATGTGTGTGTTATCTTCATGCATCCAAAGTGGTTGATTGGTTCAATCCTTAGGACACCATGATTCCGGGGTGTTTGAAATGTGTAACTACACTAAGGCGGAAATTCAATCGTTTTCGACATTTTCGCTTATGCATGAGTTTGGGATAAAAACTTTCTTATTTTATGAATCAAGGATTACACTAAAATGGCGGAGGATTGTTGGTGATTTTAGTGTCATCAAGTTATTGTTCCCTATATGGGAACAGTGCCTTTTAGTGTGATTGGGATTCATACGACACTATGAGATCTTACTTTGCTATGTCACGGGTTTGGGTGTGCGGAGTGCGCGCTCGTGTAAGCATGGTTGAGGTCTAGAGGGACATATTAAGGAGAAGTTGCGACTTGAAAAGGAACAATGTTTGTTACTACTGGAGGAAACAATGTCTGTTCCCTTGGAGGGAACAGTGGTTGGGAACAGGAGTTCTCTGACGCATGCCTGAAATTTCGGCACGTTGTTAGTTGTTGATAACGGTCATTTAAACGTTGTGTAACTGTATTGTAACTTCCTTAATGGGTTAATACTGATGGGTGACGTGGGTTATTCAAGATAACCTTCGTGGCACTTGGTAACCGCTGGTAACTTCTAGTAACCGCCGGTAACTGCTGGTAACCGTTCCCTGAAACAGTTTTTCCTTTACCTATATATAAGGCTGTTGGGAGTTTGGTGTCGGGTTGGAACGTTGGTTCACGTGGTTCACATAATCAGAGGAGAACGTTTTCTCTCCATGATTGAACTTCAAATAGAGTCTAATATCCATTTACATGAACTCTAAGGTTCGATCTCTTTCATAGCCTTGTTAGAGATCGGTTGGTTTGTCTTATCTCACTTCAAATTTCGTGGATTCCCCAAGGCTATGTAGGGGGCGAAATATTGATTTCGGAAAGCGTTTCTACGTGATTCAAACCTATATCAAGTATTGCATATGATTGATCTACAGAAGAGTCTTCTTCAACTTCATCCACGAAGAGGAACTCCACGGCTTCAGCAACGCACTGTTCTCTGAGTAACAACAGATACAGGATCTTCGGTGGGAACTACGAAGCAGGAGTCCAAGACACCTACAGAATCCACTTTCAGTGGTCGCCCAACAGCAGCCGCAATTCGGATAAGAACGCCCTCCTCATAATATGCCAGCGGCAAGTTCGTAATCCTGATCCATGCCGGCGACGTCGTTATTCTGTCGGATTCCGGTCTGAACTCAGGAGACCACGCCTTGATTATGACGTAGGGCCCGAAAATTGTCCACGGCCCTCCCGTAATGGCATGGATATAGTCTCTCTCCGTCTCAAATTTGACCACATAGTAGCCATTCGGGAGGTCGACGACGACCATCTTCCCCACCGGTCTCCACAGTTCTCTGATTTTCTTCTCCATAACTGCGTACGGGACGAAACCCCCCAGTAGCTTCACGATCAGAGAGGAGCACCACACTTCAACAAGAGCCGTTACCACATCCGGTGCAATCGCGATTGTCGGGATCCCTTCTTCGCCCCTTGGGTACGAAACTGTGATTCTGCTGTCCAGGAACGCCGGTTCCATGACTGGTCTTTGCTGCCCCTTCTCCCCTGTAACCATCTCCTTCCAGGTCCGAGGAGGGTCCGGTGGCTTCTTCGGTTGTTGAGTGATCTGTTGGTGTTCGGTTGGAGAGATCCCCGGCGTGGCCTGGGAGTCCGGAACGATTTCCGGCGTGTTCATATCCCCGAAACAAAGCAAAGCAAAGAAACAAACGAGCGCGTGACGGCGCGTACTGAATTAACTTGCACTATCGTAGTAATATATATAATGAATATACAAAATATACTACATGAGTTTCCACCAAAAAAATAAAAAATATACTACATGAGTAACTCGGCCATCATTTATAAATGAGACAATTCCACTAGCTTACAGACACACTCGATCAATGCTCGATACATGCCTCACTCTACCTCGAAAATGAGTAGCACCTAAGCCTATATTTACTTGCATAAGGTCGGTTATAACATTTGCCACCGACCTTCTCTTCTTTCTAATTACATATTTATTACAAAACCATCTAGAATATCTTAAATATTTTAGCTTATGTGCCCCATTTTACTAATTAGTTATAGAAAGACTCGTAAAAATCTAATAACTACACTATTCTTCAATTATATAACAATGATGACGGAATCTAATTAGAATGCACCAAAATTAATATAGAGGTTATAACAATGATGACGGCATTGTATAAAAGCAAATGAGGTGCTCCCAATGTCAAAGTAGATTCGAAATAATGCTCCCTTAACACCACCACAAGTGCCATAAAACGGCTCAAAACAAAAACCATCAATAAAACTTGTGTTTTGAGTTCGTCTCATAACACAACATAAGAACATGAACAAAAGAATGTAACCATACCGCAATGAGAACTTATACAAGGTGTCATTAAAAACCTAGAAACTTGTGTTCGATCATAAGTTACATGGCTTTGCATGTATTATATTCTTCAAACTTAGGAGTACTGCATTTAGATTCATCTTTATCACCCCATCTTCCTTTCCATCCACAAACTTGGATGATCCTCGGCCGCTCTATCTTGCACCTAATTGCTGAGGATTCTTTCTCCAGCTGAACACAATACTGATTGAACGTGTCCAACGTTACGTGAAGTCTGAATTTGAGGCTGAATAGCAACTCCATCTCCAGCTTGTTCATCTCTAAAGTGCTTACGCCACCAACCTTGCCATAGTAGGCATTGTTGAAGCTTCTACAACAATTACATAAATTCGAGTTAACTTAAAACATATATAGTTATTTGAGAATAAAGCTCAAATTAATATGAGGTTAACCGTAAAAATTAAAGAACTTACGCATCATCAATGAACTTTGCGGCCATCATAACACCGGTAATGAGAAGGCGATGCACGTTCAAAGAAGTGATCAAGCAACTCTTATGTTGAATGTACCTTTGGATGTAGATGAAGGCAATGACAAAGCAAGAAGGGCTACATCTAGCGTACTTGGAGATGCGCTCGAGGTACTGAACAAGGCTCAAGGAGGGAGGCTTAACACCATGGAAGGCTGTGATTCTAAGGCTGCTCCTTTTCTTTGAGGAGGACTTGAGAGACTTGTCGTTCTTCTTGATCGACTTCTCGAGGAGCGCGGCTAGAATGGAGACAACCTGTGGAGTTGAAGAAGGAGATTCTTCTTCAGGCAGCTCATCTAAACCCAAGTTAGCGTAGACGTCTGAGCTACTTTTGGTCATGGCAGGAAATGAACCGGCCATAATAAGATAAGAGAGAGATTAGGAATTATTTTGGATCGAGCTTTAGGGTAAGTAATTAATCAATGTTAGCTAGGACGATGAGTAGTAATTAGAAGAGGAGGAGGAAACATGTAAAGTTTGTTGTCGATCAGCTTTACACTATTCTTTTCTTTGAATTGGGGAAATGATGGGTAGGAGGCAAACATTGATGGTCATTAGATATGATTAATTAATATTCTCCTACTATTTAATTTGGACCCCATTTGTTTGGTGCTTGATATCAAAATGCTGTCGTTTTGCTTTGTTAATTCCACCGTTTTGAGCACTGAGGAGTTTGTTAATCTTAATCATCATGTGCCGCGCAGCATGCAATTGCTAATAGCAAAATAGTCAAAAAGGTGAGAAAGGCATGGTAAAAAAAGACATTTGTAGAGTTGTTGCCTTGTTGGTTCCTCATTCGTAGCTTTCAGCTTATTTGCTTCTTGCTATATAAACACCCTAATCTCATCAATCAATATTCATCAATTATTACCGACTGGCAAGTCAAACGCCTATCATAGTTCCACAGCAAATTCCTCATTAATTAAATTTACAGAGGCTGCTAATCATTGTGTTATGGGTTCCGGGACTTTCATTATGTGACTGGTTCAATCATTTTCTGAATTTTCATTATGAAAAATATATCTTGCTCTGTGACCCTTTTTTGTTCATGACGAACACAAGAATCTATGTATATATATAAAAGACGCAAGGAATAAGGCCATTACGTTACGTCACCTAAGATTTTTTTACGTGTCGTTCCCACATTAAGTCACCTAGGATTTCGCCACATAAGATGTTTTATTTTGAGAATTTATATATGTTGATATTATTTTAGCATAATATAGAAATAGGATAAAATAATCTAGGAAGATAGATTTTATCTAACATAAAATTGTTATTTAAGGTTAAATCTTAAGTATTAATGTTAAATATTTGATATGATAATTTATTTAACTTAAAAAGTTTATATCTAAAATAAAATAAAGTATAAAAGCATTAAATATTTGGTAAAATGATATTGATGAATGTTATTTATAATAATTTATTTCAGTTGTTTTTTCTATCATATTATAAGCTATCTGCCACGTAAGATTTTACCATGTGCCACCCTAGGATTTTTCGTACATGTCATTTTCATGTTGATCCATCTAGGATTTTACCACATAGGATTTTTTTAATTTTTCACATTTTATATATATTGAAAAAATTATATCTAACATAAAATAAACTATAGTATATAGGATAGATTCTAAGTATATAATTGATTATATCTAAAAGATTTTATTTAAAATGAAAATAAATTATATAACATTAAAAATTATATATTATGGATCTAAAAGATTTATCTAAAATTAAAATAAATTATATACGTTTTCGAGCCACCTCATTGATTTTGGCACAACCTTATATGTAAAAAATCTATTTTATTTATATTATTTTATCTTTTTCAATTAAATTCTTTTCTATCTTATGTGAAAATTTTAATTCGAATTTTAATTAAAAATATATTTATCGTTTTATCTATTTATATAGGATATTTATCTTAAATCAAATTTTGATTGAAAAAATAAAATTTTCTACTTAATTTCTTTTTGACTTATTCATGTAAATATAGAAGATGTTTTTATCTTTAAAAAATTTAAATTTTATTCATATTTTTTTATCTTTTCTTATTAGTGATTTTTTAACTATTTATCAAAAAGATTTTTGAAAAGATTGAATTTGATTAAAAAATATAAAAATTTATATTATTTTTGCTTTTTATCTATTTTTTATAATGATTTTTAAATTTTAATATTCTACTTAAAAATATATTTTTTTATTATTTTATATAAATTTATTACCATTGAGCCATCAAAATCATATTGGACTCATCTTAACGATTTTATAGAAATATTCAATTTATAATATGCCTAAAAATAATTTTATAATTGTGTGGTAGTCGTGCAGGGCACGACAGGTATAACTAGTATATTTTTAAGTTTATGATTGAGCAAATTTTGTGTGAATCCTGAAAGTAATCCCATGTTTTTTTTATATATAAGAAATAATAGTTCAATCGACTATGAAAGATAGTACAAATCAAATTTGATTTTTAAAAATTAAGAAATAGCACAAATAAGAGATCAAAAAACGAATGCTTTATAATTTGGCAAATTACCGGAAATATTTTTGGTATAGTAATATTATATACATTAAGAAAATTCAGATAAAAAAAAATATATATATTAAGAAAATTTTAAAACACTCTACACTAAGGGCTATGATTAGAACGTCTGTATGGTGAACTAGTGAGTTTCCCTTGCATAGGCCTTAATCTATGAAGTAATTAATGAGGTTCTACTGAAATCAAATTCAATTTCTTATCAAAAAAAAAAGTAAATCAATTGCAATTACTATATCCTACAATTTCTTATCCTGCAATTCATTCGATTTAATAAGCCAACTTTCGACCCCAAATCTAATTTAAAAAATCCACACACAAAAAAAAATTGTTTACATTCTTATGCTATCAAACATTTTTATTGCAAACGTCCCCAGCTGAAATGATACAATAAAAACACCCACCAACCAACCTTGATAAAACCTAAACCATCCATTCATTCTTAATTTCTTATAGTATAAAATCGACAGCAATGCTCTTGTCAAAGGAGATGATGCTTGACGAGCCCATCTCAAAGATCCCTGCAGGCTTGCAGGCGTGGACATAAATAGAGTTTCATCCTTTTCAACTCGAAGCGTTCTTTCGAGCAGCATATACGCGATAGGCAGCTAACCCGACAATTGCCACTGCAGCTCCTACTGTAAAGAGAGAAAAAAAAAACACACAAGAGCCTAATCAAATACAAGAAACAGAGAGTTGATCCAATTTGAAAAATCATACAAAGGGTAAAAAAGAAAATACATCAAGTTACAAGGCAAAGTTAAAGCATGAATATTTGTGCACCTGAAACGACCATGAGTGAGCGATTGACGAGCTTGGTGTATTGTTTTCTACTCCTCCCAGCTTCAGTCTCTGGGATGCACAAATGAGGATGTTGTGCTGCTCTAACAATCTTGCAAAACACGTTACTAAAGTCTCCCAGCTTTGAACTGATGGGTATTGGGGCGTCCATCCCCATATCTTGACTAACCTGTGTAACATTGCAACATGAGCTGGTAATGAGAATGCGAACATGAATGAATACATATGGTAAATCATTTTCATTTGAGATAGAACATGATCACTTGCTCAAAAAAAAGAGATAAAACATGATCACAAAAAACAAACGAAAGCTAGAATGTAACGAGAGAGGTACTTATCAAAGCACTAGTAGCTAATATTTCAAATGTGCAAAAATCAACATTAAATAATTGAAGAATGTAATTTGATGTGACAGAAAAATGATAGATTAACCCTATACCCATTGACAAGCACACAAGCAAAATTCAATTGAAATAGAACCTCATCTTTGGGGCACACTTGGTTTATTTTAAGATATTTCCTTTATTTCAAAGCTCCCCATTTTTTTACTTATTCTGGCCTGCTAAAGTTCAAAGCAGCTGTGTGTTAGACCTAGAGCAAGTCTTAGATAATTTATGGACTTCTATGCATCTGTTCAATTTGAAATAGAAGAACCCCTTATTGGGGGCACACTTGATTTATTTTAAGATGTTTTCCCTTTATTTCAAAGCTCCCTTTTTTTACTTAATCTCGCTGCTAAAGTTCAGAGCAGCTGTGCCTCAGGCCTAGAGCACATCTCGGATAATTTATAGACCTCTATGCATCTGTTCATTTGAAACTTGCAACATGACAATTGCCCAGAATTATTAAAGCTGACTGTTTATTTCCTATACCTATTACCTATTTTGACATATTTAGTTTAAGCCTAATATTTTATCAATAGAATTGATTTGACTAAATTTGATGACAATGAGAGAGGGAAAATTACCCGAGTAGAATCAAGAATTGCTTGAGGGTACGCTTCCAGATCATCTTTTGCAGACACAATGAGACAGGGCATCGCATAGCCAGTATCTTCTCCATGACCAGCAACATCTACAAGTAGCTCTGACGTCTTTTTCCATGATATCTCATCAGAACTGAAGGGAAATGGCATAATAACACAGTCAAATGAAAAAACATATACATAGACAGAGATACTTTGAAACTGAAGCTGAAAAGTCCGTCCAAGTTCAGCAAATGGAAAAGGAATAAGCAACTTAAAAAAAAAAAAAAAAAAACTTCAGGTAAAAGCATTTACATCAATAGATTCATGTTAAATTGTTAAAGCAAAACTAAAGATTGCTTCTTTAAGGTCGTATTCTATTCATTGAAAAAGTTTTACAGATCACTTCTCTTATTTGTATCGTGAGAGCAGAATAGAGAAAACACACAGTATGAACCTTCAACCTTATATGACTGGGTAGGACTGATCAGCTTATAGATTAACATAAATGTAACTCCAGTAGAACTCTACAAAAGAGTCAGCTAACAGTGAAACTGAATCACCTGTCATAGACAAATATAGCTACATCGCAAGGTGCTAAGGACTCTTTGCTAGAAAGCAAATTGGGAATTTCATCTTCAGGAATCTCCCGCAAGACAAGAATTTTCTCTACCCCCTAAAACGAAATAATAGTATGCAGTGAGTATCATAACAAGCCCTAAAGGGAAAACAGAAAGCCCATAGTATAAGTAGATAATACTTACTGCCGGCTCATCCACAGATCCTACAGCATATTGCTCTTCTGTTGTTGGTGTGTAGTTCCCTGAGAATGGTCTGCAAATTTTTAAAAACCAATTGTTGTTATGGAGCAGCTAATACCACATTTGGCCTTAAACAAGTTTACCCACATTTGACCTAACTAAAACACGGTAATGACCTTAAAAACTCATAAAACTGCAATCATTTGAGAAGCTATGCTTAGGATAAGTATTTCATTAATCCAAATAAAAATGACAAACAAATACCACATCACTGTCTCTGTGTTAAATATTTTCACACAATTAGCTTTCTAATAATATCATATTCAGGTTAGAATCTTAAGAGGAAACAAAGAAACACATCCAATCAGCATATACCTTCCTAGAAAAGCATTGAGAAGAGCAGTTTTCCCAGCGCCTTTTGGTCCAAAGACAAAGCACTGAAGAACTTTTCTATCAGTTTGTTGTTTTTTACGATCCATACGCCTCTTTCTAGTCACACGAATGGCTGAGGCAGCATCACCATCATACATCACATATCTAAGATACTCGACACTTTTTGCTGGATCTAGAAGGGTCATGAGAGCCCACTGCAAGTAAAATATGGCAACTCAAAATTTGACTTGATCCACAAAACTTAACAAGAAAATGGGGAACCATGAAAGAGATGAACGTGCCTTCGACAAGAACCCTTCAACAGAAATGACACCCAACGCAGTTGTTGCAGCTGCATCTCTATACGGAGCTTCACTCCAAGGACTAAATAACAAAAGAAACGAGAAGATATCATTGACTAGTACTTTACAAAGTTTTCTTGACAGAGAAATGGAAAGGGTGACATGAAGGTAGAAGAGTACCTTTCAGGGGCTGTAGAAAATAAATCATCATGAAGCTCCCAAGGTCGCAAAGCTCCATCCTGTTTAATGAATTTTAAACATGTGTATACATACAAAATCAGCATTAGACAAATCACATGATTCCAGAACTATACAAAGAGACATGTATAATAATTATTCATCTCAGTTGTGTAATATGAATAACTAGAAGAGAATATTTTCTACATGACCAAGAAAAAAACCTGTCAATAGTCTCATAGACTGATAGACAAAAACCATACAGAAATGTATAACTTGGAAAGGCAAATTTTGCTTACATTATCAGTGTCATAAGAACTGAATACCCCCTTCAGGAACTCAATTGCATTCTTAGTGAGCTCCACACTCTGCATATCATCAGCGACATATTAGAACCACATAAGAAATTGCCGAGGAAGTTAGGAACTTTATCAGTAAAAAGAAAAACAAATTCATTCAATATAATTTGAGTGCAGACGTGGATTTACAATATTAAGATTCTCATAATTTATGAACCAAACTCCCTCCTCTGAAGCCTAGAGCAATAGAGGAAGGACCATCTTTCGAAATATAAACAATGTGATAAGACACAAAGGACATGCTCTAGCAGCACACAAGAAAAAAATATTAGCTTTTTCTTACACCCAAAGTCTATAAGCATGAGAGATGCACATGCATAAAGCATACGGAAGAGATCTTTCATGGCCATCAGAAATAGAAAATAATATATCTGCCAAGAGAAACGTGTTAATTGAAATAAGTGACAAAATAAATATCAGCATACCTGATCTTGTGATTGCTTGAATGTAGGTGGAAGTAGATCATCGGTTAGTCTAAGATCGTTATTGTATCCAAACTTCCTCAAGACAGTCCACGTAGTCTCAAGACGCCCTTTTTCTATGAAAAGGGCATGAAGAAAGAGAAATCCAGTTAAAGTGAGGCCCCGCTCATTCACTCCTTCTGGCAATTTTTCTTGCACAACCCTTTTAACACCAACTATTTCTGGAGGTTGCAAGGGAGCATTGAAACATTTGACCTATTTAGAAACATCATAAACACACCAATCTATGATCTGCTTCATTATAGTGAAAATACAACATAAGATGTACATACATGACAATATACATAAGCTATACAATATTAACCTGAAAGTCATTCAACTCAGCATCACAAAGTGCACCATCCCGGTCATTGTCACATAGTATAAATATTCGTTTCAAAGCCCTTATGCACCGAGAGCGTAAGGTCTGTGTTTCCTGATCAAACAAAGGCGCAGTAGGATGAAGGACTGCTTTTTGAGCATAGTAGAGGACCTCAGGCACCTGCAAAAATAATTGAAATCACAATGCTCAGTTACTAAGCCAAAATGAAATAGGGTAAAATAACTATCAGTATTTAGATCAAAACTCAGACGAGATCCACAAACATTGTCATGATAGTGGAACAACTCAGTTTAAAATAAAATTAGTGCAAACATGCCAACCAACAAAAACAATAACTTAATAGAATAACAATTCTTTAGGATGGATTTTTAACAACCCACATAACAAGAGTCCTCTTCAACATGGCAAGAGATTTCCAGTTCCACTTCCACTATATATGTAGTAGCAAAGAACAAACAGGAAAATATTTAAACATAAATGCTTTACAGTTTACATCCTCAAGAAGATGGAAAATATATTTTACCTGTATATATTTAAATGCTGAACACTCTATACATGTTTCAATCTCTCGAAATTGTTGCATAATTGGTGACATGACCTGCTCAAGGCTCACTTGTTGAAGCTCATCTCTAAGATCTAACTTACAACCCACAACTATGACAGGGACTCTGACCTGCCTAGAAATAAGTATATCATGATTAGAACATATACAAGTTCATATCCTTCAAAAAGTAAGTTCGAGAGTGATTCATGCACATAAAAGTAGTATCTTAATTGGAAAAAATAATTCCACGTTGAATGAAATGTAGCATTAAAGCATATGAAACCTAACCTCCAAGCAACGAAGCTCAGGAAGCCAAAAAGTGCTCAAACGATCAAGAGTCTCAGGACGATCACAGGCGTAAGTAAGAACAACAACATCAGCAGACAGCAGGTCTTCTGCAAGCTTATTCCTGTTCTCAATACTAAGCAAAGGTATGCAAATCAAAACATACATCAACACTTGTACCCAAAAAGCTCTGAGAAGTGTTTTTTTAAAAAACAGCATATGGGTTATTAAGTAATATTAACAAATCAATCTTTTTGTTATCGGGTCAGGAGGGAAAAATAACCAATTCAGTAAAAATAATTTATAGTTTGATAATATACTGTATACACTAACAACAGGTATACAGCAAGATTGAACTCGACCACCCTTATTTATGAAATTATACAAAACCACAGTTCTCACTTCTCACATACCTATTGCTCCTATTAGCAATTAATTGACTGTCTTTCTTCCGTACTTCAAATATACAAAGTCCATCAAAACTAATATATAAAGTCCATCAAAAACATAGTAAAAGAACAATATTGACTCATTCTACTTCAAACTATCTTTTAACAGTAAATGGACATGGATGATTTGTGTTTAATGGAGATGCAATGATGAGTATTTTTATACAATTTTAAGGGAGATTAACTGTAATTTAAGCTATAAAAGTGTAGCAGCATTTTACAGGGTAGCAAAAAGTTCAGACCTTGAAGATGTGTCGATAATGGTAATAGGAACACGATCAGGAAACAAGTCATCTGGCAAACGAGAAGGCGGCATTACAGGTGGAACACTAGCAGGAAAGTTTCCCGAGACAGCAGCCACTATCAAGCTTGACTTTCCGCTACACTGATCACCCGCAACCACAATCCTAACGCCATTTATGACACCTGCCATCCAGAACTACACCCACACAAAATTAACAGAAGAAATACAGCTCAAAAACTAACAAAAGCTCGTTTAGCTAACTTGGAGGAGAAATCTATCTCATCTAGAACAAGCTAAGCCAATGAAGAAGAAAAAAATACAAATTAATTCTATATATGGCGACAAGTGGATTTCTGTAGCCAAATTGTTCGTCGAAGATAGAGCGTGCCATCTGAACCCGATTTCAAAGGCGGCAGATCGACCCCAGAAACCCCTTTAAACCCTAATCAGAAAATCCTCCATGAAGCAGACAATATAAATGGATTGATTATTTATTGCAAAGGTCAGGGAGAAAGAGAGATCACCTGAACACGGCTGTTTCAATGCTAGATAGAGAAAGAGAGGAGATAGTGGAGGCTGTTACGCGAGAAAAGGATACCAGATTCCAGGAGTGCTGGGGAGAAGGAGAAGGGTTTGAGAGTTGAGCTTAGCGGCTAGACGTTTCACGTAGACTCACACGCACCGAAGACGTTGTAGGGTGTGTGCATAAGAACAACCCCGTTGGTTCTCCAAATATTTCTCCAAATTGGAGAGGCAAAAGCCATTTTCTCTAAAAAAAAATATTTGTTCAACTCGAACAGCTTTTTTATTTTGGAAAATGTAACATTTATTATTATATAATAATTTATTTATTTATTAATGCAGTCAATCATAAATTATTTTTACCCCCTCTCTATTATAGATAATTGTTCCATTGTCTAAATTTAAGGAAAGAGACTTAATATTTTTGCCTCCTTTCCCATTATAGAGAACAAGATAGGGAAATTATTGGACCAAAAACATGCCCCTGTTTCCCCAAAAATTCAATTTCCAAGAATTTGGGGAAACTGTTGGGCTTGCACTAAAGTGACAAGGCAAAAGCCACAAAATACATATAGAGGCACCAACATTTGCTCAATTGGTTATTTTATCACGTCACCTTTAAAACTGTTTGACTGAACAATTAAAGTATACCCATTAAGGCTTTGTTCGGATGCACTAACTAGAGCTGGATTTTGTAGCTGAAGCTGAAACCCGAGCTGGATTTGTTCTGGAGCTGGAACTGAAAATATGAGCTGGATATATGAATGACTGTTCGGAAAGACTAGCTGGAAAAAATAGGGAGCTAGATAAAATTACCATTATAACCCTCTTTTTTAACCTAAAATGACCCATTCGACCTTGTACATGGAAACAATCACAACCCCAACCAACATCATTAATTGAATACTCTACCCCCATTACACATCCAGATCTGGATTGTTGCTTCGTTGTGCAGTTGCGTCGTCGTCCTAACAGGGAGGCAGCGACGCTTGATTCGACCTCTAGCACCGACGAAGAAGAGCGCCATCAAACGAAGAACCACGGGAGGCGACGAATCTCTGGCGCCAAGTTCCAGACTTCCAGCCAACAGAGGGGTTGCAGCGATATCTTCGGGGTTTTCGGCAGATCAGCAGTACACAACAGTTTCGCAGCAGCTCTTCCACACCGACCCGAGCTTGTCCCGAGTATTGAGGTATGTTCCAGGCTCGTAGGCGTTTTCGGGCTCATGACCATTTGTATTCGTATTCATTTCTGCTGGGTGTTTACATTCAATTCTGTACTAAAGCTGATGTTACATAAGTGAGTTCTTCGATATGAGATGGTGCTTTAACATGAAAAGTGTTTGTATTCATAGAATTTGAGATGATATTGTTGAAATGTAAAAGTAGGATGAGCAATGATTGGATGATGAACTGAAGCGAACAATTTGTTATGTGTTAACGTTGTTGCAATATGTCTCTGAGCTGGCCCTTGTTATGATTGATTAAAGACCTTAATTAGTGTTTGTATTCATGAAAATGCATTAGTGTTTGCCTGTATGAATTCTACTTGTGGTTTGACATTGGAGATGTTATTAGTGTTTGTAATGCAAGAAAGATAAACAATTGTTTTGATCAGTTGGTTAAGCTAATTGTTGGATCATAGGGTTGATTGTAATGATATGTTGTTGTCCTTATTCTTGGAATGTTTGTATACATTTGTATGTGCTGATGTTTGCTAGTCAATGTCTTAATTATTGTGGGTGAATTTACATTTGCTTGTTCTCGGGTTATTGTTTGGTTGAACCTAAACATGGTTAAATTTAACAATACAAAAGGTATAGGACAATGGCTGAGGTACAAAAAAAAGGATAGCAAGTGTCATTGGAGTGATCCTGAGCAAAAGACTTTACTTGTCATATACCGAGAGTACCACAAGAAAAACGGGATTGACACCCACTTTAATTAGTCTGAAATTGCTGAAAATTTTTTGGAAAAAATTGGGAAGGCAGTCAAGCCGGAAGAATGCAAAAACAAATTTGACTACATGAAGAGTGTATGGAGGGCATGGGTTGACTTACGATACAAGGAGACCGGTTGTGGATGGAGCGAGAATTCACATACCATTTAGGCTTCGGGTGAATGGTGGGAGAAAAAATTAAGGTAAGTTTATAAGTATATTGATTGGGTGCTTGGTCATATATGCATGTTTTCCTTCCTTTTCGAATTTAGGGTGTTCATTTTTAATTTGTTTTTTGTGCGGTGTTTTGTAGGAGAATGGGAAATACAAGAGATTTCGAAGGAAGCCTGTTGATTTGGACCTGCTTAAATTATGGAATTCTGTCTATAATAGCATATGTGCTACAAGGCAACATTGTGTGTCTGCCAACATGGACCATACCCCCTCCACTCCATTTGATGCTTGTGTGGGTGACATAGATGACATTGATGCTTAAATTCTAGATGAAGAAGAGGTAGATCTCAATGGGTTCACTGAGCCTATTGTCCCACCAATGTCACAACAGACATTTGTTGGAGGCTCCTAGCATTCTCCTGACACATTCAAGAGGTCCCAAGTTCCTGGCACTTCCCAACAATTACCTAAGTCAAAGAAAAAGCAATCTACCATGGCTAGAGAAGTAGTTGCACACATGGCTTCCATGGAGGAGAAGAGTGACAAATTCTTAAATTATTTGCATGGGGATTTGGTTAGTATGGGAAACACAGGATCTGGGAGAATGTATGGTGTGGATGACGCAATTACAATGATTAATCAGTTTGTTGTTGGGGGGTGATAGAGAAGGTGTCACCTCTTTGGTGTTATGTTGTGGATGAGGTGAACAATGATCATAGTCGACGCCTCTTCATGACTCTCCAATCCGATGAAGAAAAGATGGCGTGGTTGGACTACAAGTTCAAGAAGCATGCTTGATTTGTGGAGTTTGGATGGACAAATGTGTAGTTGTGTTTTTTTGGATTGTTTAGTAATCGACATGTTGTTGTCTTTGCATATTAGAGTTTGGTTGACATGTTTGCTTTCGGATTTGGTTTGTTATGGTGTTTCATGTGTTTTGGATTTTTATGTGGACCACTTTATGATGTTAAGTGTAGGTTGACAAATTAACCATTCTAAAGACCATCAACATTTTTTGGCTATGGATAGCCATTGGGATATTGTTGTCATCAATGTGTTTGTGTGTTTGTGTATTTGTGTAGGTATAATGGTCAGGAACCGTTTGTCAAGACGGGAAAAGATCATTGCATTATTCCTTTTGCACATGAGGAACCATGCATTGGTCATGTCCGCCTATTACTGATAGCTTACATATAGGAGTAGTTTAGATGCATGTTTTATATATGTTTTAGTTAGTTTTAGGTTAGTTTTTATGTAGTTTTTAGGTTTTTGTGTTATCGGGTATTATGCGCTGGTTTGCTCGGTTTTACAGGTTTTTAGGTTAAAGAGCAACAGCGGGGCGAGTACAGATGGATCATGGTGGTGATGGACGAGGCGAAGGAGCCAAAAGAGCTAGGACATGCTAGGAGAAGAGCCAAGGCAAGGAAGAAGACAAGCCAAAGACAAGCCAAGTGCTCGGGATGAAGCCGAGCAACGAAGCCGCACAATCCCAACTGAATGGGGAAAGCGCGGGATTGCAGGAGAAAGCGCGGCCGCGCTTTATGGTGTCGAAGCCGCGCATTCGGAAGTTTTCAGCGAGCAAGTGTTTTGGGCCGAGATTGGTTTTGGGCTTTGGCATGTTGGTTTTTGGGCTTGTGTTATCCGAGTATGAGGTTTAAGATATAGTGTTTGAGGATATTTTTAGGAGCATATAAATACTTTATGATAGATTATTTTCTAAGAACTTTTGATCAACTTTGGAGGCTAGGGTTTTTCTCTTTGGAGGCAGACTTTGAAACCTTTGTAAGTTTGATTTTAATTTCATTATGAATTGCTAATTTCTCTAGTGTTTGGCTAGTTATTGAAGTCATGATTTGTAAGTAGTTGTGAGATTTGATTGATTCTCTACAAACTTGAATAGAGTTTATTCCCTGTGCTTAATTGAATCTGAATTATTCTAGGGTTTTGTTAGATTGATCACCTAATAGAATTTCTAGATTAATTTACAACTGAATCTGATTAATTACCGGTCGGAGTTAATTAGATCAAGAGTAGACTTTAATTAATTTAGTACCGGTCGGACAAGTTGATTAAAGTAGGGAATAAATTCACAAGTCACTTAGATGTCTGGTTGCTCTAAGTTGTTTGTTTCTATTGATAACTTGAATCGTCATGCTGTTGTTTAATTGAATCTAGAAGGTCTTCTAGGTTATTATTTAATTAGGGTTGTTAGACTGGTTGTTCTATCAACTATATATGAAGTTCGGGTTTTAGTCCTTAGTAGGATCACTATCCACAATAGATTATTCAAGTGAGAAGAGAATCAAGAGAATCGATGATCAACAAACCAATATCATGATGGATCTAACTAGTTGAACACGTTTGTTTCTCATATATTTAAATCATCTTTTGCATTCATATTTATTTCTATTTTTGCATAGTAGATTAGATAATCATTCTGAAAACCCCCATATTAGTTACTTGGCACCTAAGTAATTACATAAATACACGAGTCTCTGTGGGATCGACCCTTACTTACCGCTCTACTGAGTTGGTTAAGCTAAGGTTTCTTTGATAGGTATAAACGACCACGAAAAAATACCTCATCAATTACCATAGGTATTTATTATAAATATATTACATCCATTATTTCTTATGTCGGTTAGCATACAAATTATATTTACATGTGCTTTCAAATTAGGTACTTATGTAAAACCCCTTGTTTCAACTCTCCATTTACGGGAATTGCGTGGATGATGGAGATCCTGGAATCCGGTTCAGAAGTGAGGTGCATTAATGCATTCAGAATGGAGCGAGCCGTCCTCCAAAGTCTTTGCGATGAGCTGCAACAACACCATGGATTGAGACCATCAAGAAATGTTAGCGTATTGGAAAAGGTTAGAATATTACTACACACTCTTGCAGTTGGTGCGTCAAACCGAGCTTCTTCTGAAAGATTCCAAAGATCTAGGGACACGATTAGTCAAGTGCTTCACGAGGTCGTGGATGCAATCACAGGAAGGCAACATGGCACACAAGGCCTTGCAGGTCGCCTGCTTCGACCTCGCGATCCCTCCTTCACCGAAATTCCTGGGAAAATTAGAAGCGATCCACGATACCAATTCTTCACGATAAAGAAATACTTTGATGTTTTATGTTTAGGGTTTAGGTTTATAATTTTTGTTCATGTTTTTTTAATAGGGGAAATCGGGTGTATAGATGGTACACATATTGCAGCTTCTTATACCACTCGCAGAGCAAATGCCATTCCGAAACCGAAAACAAGTTTGCTCATTCAACATCATGGCAGTATGTGACTTTGACATGTATTTTAAGTTCATCTCTGTTGGTTGGTGTATTTGATCATGCTTTGAGGACACCCGAGCTCAACTTCCCACACCCTCCTCCAGGTATGCAAATAAGAAATCGAGTTTTTTACATACAAAGGGGTTGATTGCAAACTTATTTTGTAGCGATGTATGTATGTAGGGTGGTATTATTTGGTTGATAAAAGATATCCTGACAGGCAAGGGTACATGGTTCCTTACTCCAAAGTGAAGTATCATCAGTCTCAATTTCAAAATGTAGTGCCCAAGGATGCTCCACAAGCATTTAACAAGATGCATTCTTCATTGCGCAGCTACATAGAGTGGTGCTTTGGCGTGTTGAAGAAACGATTCCAAATACTGAATAACATGGCAAGTTACCCGCTTAAAACACAAATCGATCTCATTATTGTCTTATTTGCTATACACAACTACATATTGGAAAAAGAGTGATTGATCGGTACTTGGAAGAGGACTACGAGGACCCAAACCTCCCACCGCCTTGAATACCCGAAGAAAGTGAAGACAACGCGCCCGGTGGGATGAAGGTGTTGAGAGATCAGATTGCCATGCAAATATGGAACGTCCCCAGGTTTTATTAAAGAGTTGTTGTTTCTTTAACTATATATGTTTAGAGCACATTACAAGGGTGAAACCATGGATTGATTATGTTGCCGTTTGTTTTTGTGTAGGACATAGTTCGAATATTTTGTTCTAGATGTTCGCTTCTTTTTTCAACGATGGCCTATGGATATGAATTATGTTTGGATATTACCACAAACCCTTCACAACATAACACCATATTACATTAAACAAGTGCGATAGTACAACACATTAGCACATACTCTAAACAAGAAGAACCGGAACTCGTACCAATTATTACACAAATTAACTTAAAAAGTGTGCACACGAGCACTACACTAGAAACAAAAGTAGAACACATTACGGTAAACAACAATGGACCTAGAGCCTCGACCTTACGAAATACAACGTCATTACCCATAGTTAGTTGTCGTCGTTTTCATAATCAGATGGCCCGAAATCGGATAGGGTTGTTGCCCCTCCAGGAACATCCACGAATGGTGCATTATCAACATTGTCCGCAAACAGCTCTTCCCAAAGCAAGGTGGTTTCATCATCAATAGTGGAGTTCCTAAACCTTTTAGCAATCGGGCATGCTTGGAGCATCCGCTGCCACCATTCAACATCGGCGACGACTCGTCCAGAGTTAATGTCCCATGCGCTAGCGCCACACATACTTGTTGTAGTCAATCATATTCTTCACCATGGAAGGCCTTAAACCCTCGCCCGTCTGTTCATTAAACGAATGCGCCATGGATCGTAATCGAGGATACTCGCCGGGAGACGTCATCCTCAACTCGTCTTAGTAGATTTGTAGAATCGTTTTGTTGTGCTCATTGGTCCATACATCACGAGGCATCTAAATGTTATTGACATTATGCTTTCAATATACATGTGTAGGACTGTTAGTACTTAAACGAGTCGGCGACTTCTTCGAAGTCGTCGACTTTGAGTAGTAAAGCAGCGGAATAAACAAACAGGAAAAACAAACGTTACCAATTGTCAATGACAAGCGATGTATAGTGGAAACTCTTCGTAAACCAACTAGTTTACTTAGAGAAAAACCACTCCCTTCCAAGCTTCTCACTTAGTCGGATTTCAAGAGTCCTTAGACTCGCTCTATTGATTTCTTGAGTGCTTACAAAGCTCTCTCGTGTACAAGAATGAATCCCATACCCTTGAATCACGCTCTACCTTAGCACTCACACTCTCAATCTCACGCTATGCCTAAGAACACTCGACACACCACTTGTACGAATCTCACGCACAAGTTCACTCTTTCTTTCTTACAAGAATTACAAATAACGCTCAAAGTCTTACCACTATACTAAACACGAGGGTATTTAAGCTAGAGCAAGAAGGAGATCTCGTGTGTATCAAATCCTATTCAATTAGGGAAGTGACACACACTCAATCTTTACGTATCTTTCCTAATATATCAAATATGCACACAATAAAATATTCTAGGAGAACAAATCGGTTTTCTCTTATTTTAGAACTCTTTTGTGATGATCTTCTCCTAAAATAGAATGGCCCAGTTGTCTCCAAATGCATGCACACAATCTGTGTGTTCCTTCCTTAAATAGTTTTCTCGTCGGCTGGTCATGTCAGTGACTTTGACAAGTCGCCGACTTGACTTGCAAACTCGGAGTCACTGACTTTTCTGGAACCATCAAAACTCTAAATCTTCTAACAAATTCCCCCTTTTTGATGGTGACAAACAACCTGTCTTGATAAGATCTTTGCAGCATACATACAACATCATAGTATAAAGAGCAAAACACAAAAGCCATAAAACTTTCCCCTAAGCTTAATACCCACATGGTTTCAGTTTTTAGATCCCCTTAATAAATCTATTCCCCTGGTTAATTCCCCCTTTTGGCATCATCAAAAAGATTGCTAAAACAAGAAAAGAAGTCAGAGGAAAATATGGAAACTTTAAAACATAATATCAAAACAAGCATAGATAGTCATCCACCATAGTAAAAGATAATGTATGATGCAAACACAAATAATTTAGAAATGCAGTATAACCAAATCGAACTTAAAACAAATAAGTCTTTAAACTGAGAAGAATGATGTGGTAGGGGTAGAAGAGAGGGGTAGAGACAGTCATGAGTGTGTTGCGGTCACTGACATCAAGATCCAAAGTCATTGAGCCTTTCCTCTATTGCATTGATCTTTGAAAGCACAGTACCACACATGTTTTGAAGCTTCTCGATCATCCCATTGAGAATCATATTCTGCTCCTTAAGATCTTTCAGTTCACCGACCACTTGAGCAGACTGGATTCCCACATGAGCAGACTAGTGATCCTTGTCACTAACCTCAGAAGTCCTTGAGACCCACTTTCCATCAACCAGATTCCAACCAAATTTCTTGATCATTTCCTTGTTCAGGAGCATAAAGTTGAGGACATCACCACCATGCACGTAGACTTTATGCTCAGTCATCAGCATACAAATCAACATTCCATACGGAAAGGCATGCTTAGCAGTTTCAAGCACATGTTTCATGTGTAGCATCATCAGTCTAGGCATGTTCACCTTCTTGCCCCTGAGAGCCTTGTCCATGACAATCAGATCTTGAATTGAAGCGGCATTTCTCTTGAGTTCTCGTGGTAGCAGATTGCTGATTAGGTAATTGAGCATCACCTTCTTCTCAATTCCCATCTTGTTGACCAGGTATGGACTGGTGAAATTATCATCACTGTCAGTGACAGTTTTGATGATCTCACGATTATCGACTCCTTCTGGCCATGATCCTTTGTAGTACTCAGCAAAACCTTCATGAGGCAGCTCCAGGATGTCACTGACATCCTTGCTAGTAAAGGAATACTTCTTCTTGACAGCAGTGTATCTCCCTATAGTCATGTTCCCAGTATCCTCGATCTCTAGTGATTCATAGAACATCTTGACCATCTGAGGGTTGTACACGTATTCTCCTTGAATCAAATGATCCCATTTTTGCTTCTTGAGCCAGTCATTAACCTTAGTCAACTTGTACTTGATATTCATGTTTTTGGTCTAGCTTTTAGTGTGTTTTCTTAGTTTGTTCGGTTTAGTTTTAATAGTTTTAGGGTTAGTTTTGTGTGTTTTTGGATGAGTTTGCATATTTTGTGAGAAGTATGGAAGCTACTCCGTTTTGTGTCTTTTTGCAGGTTTTGAGCAAGAAAGAGCGCTTTTTCGAGCTGAATTGGATTGTTATGGTGGAGGACGGAAGAATATGAAGATAAGAAGTCGAAGTCCAGGCTTTTAGAGCTGAAGAGTTGAAGAAAACCAAATCCAGACTCGTTAACGAGGCTGTGAAGGGTCGTTAACGAGGCTTAGAGATAGATTTTTTCGAGAGATCTTCGTGATGTCTATTGACCTTGTGCGGAAATCTATCTTGATAATTCCGTGTCGGTAGGGTTTCTAATGAGTCTTAGGGTTATTATATTTTATGTTTTATGTCTTGTTATCTTTCTAGATTATCTTTCTATCTTTTTAGAGTTAATTTCTATCTTTTAGGTAAGTTTTTATCTTCTAGCCTTTTTATTAGATAGCTTTATTAGTATAAATACCCTTCTTTTCTAGCTTAGGAGGGTGAGTTGGAACAGAGATGATTTTAGGAGAGCCGAACGAGAGAAGTCGGGTGGGAAGATCATCGAGCCAAGGTCGATCCAGAGAGAGGCTTGGGTCGTTAATCGGTTTGTCTGCTCGTTATTGTTTGTTTGTTTTCGGTTTCTTCGGGATATTGTAAGACGATATTTTTCCTAGTAATTTGAAGTAGTTTTGTTTTGTTTTCAATGTTTTCTCTTATTGAAGTTGTTTGTTTTGTTACTATGAGTAGTGAGTAGTTTTCCTATCTAGGGTCGGGGTTGAAACCCGGCATAGTTATGCATGTTTGATGAGTAAGTTGATGTGTTGAATGCCTTTTATCTATTTTTAGATTGCTTGTTGTGCTTATGCCTAGACGATAGTCGAAGTAATTTGAGTTCTTAACTTGGTCGAGAGAGATTGTTATTAACTTGAATGTTGATATTGAGTGAATTGATTTATGAGAATTGATTGATTTACTTGCTAATCAGCGAAAGTTGATGAATTTATCTTTTTAAAGGCATGATCTTTATCTTTTTACGAGTTTTTGTGCATAGCTATGTTGTGGTAACCCTTGTCCTAGATTTTTATTCTTATTTGAGTTTATCTTCGATCCCATTCGTTACCGAGTTGCTTGCCTCGGTACCGAACTTGTGTTGAGGTCGTTAGTGTGTGTTATCCAGGTTCGTTAACGACCTTGACAAAGTCGTTAACGAGGTTGGTCGTAGGTGTTTTGTTCTGTTTTGCTTCGTTTCATTTTTAGTAGTTAATAGACAAACAACAGTGCTTCCCGTGGAACGATCCTGACTTCGCTATACCCAGCGGGGTCTTGACTTATAAATTTATTTGTTGTCCAGTGAGTCAAGAAAACACCCGTCAACAAATTGGCGCCATTGCCGGGGAAGCAACAAGTTTGTTCGTTTATCTTGGGTTTGGGAATAGCCCGACCCCGTTTTTTGTTTTAATTTTTTTTTTCTTTGTCTGTTTTCTCAGCGTATTCCAGTTGGACGTCGAAGGCTCGAATTTGACAGCACCGGTTATTATTCAGAACCTGAACGTTCCCTGCACCGTAGACGTCGAGAGAACCGAGCCATGGCTACACCCGAGGAGATGACTCATCAGATGGCTGAACTCCAGAGGCAGATAGAGGTGTTAAAAACTGAAAAAGATGCCGCTGCTGCCGAGGCGGAACGTCATCGAGTCAACAGTACTCGTTTACAGGAAGAGCTGAATGCCTATCCGAGGAATGCCAAACAATACATGCATCCAGAACTAAGGGTGCCAGAGTCTCCAATTGTGCTTCCGGAGATAGAGAAACCATTTGAGATTAAGTCTTAATTTATATCCTTGATCAAACGGGCTTAGTTTGAAGGGAAACCTACTGAGTGCCCTATAGAACATATTAAGAATTTTCTTGATTTATGTGACACTATAGCTGCTGAAGGTGTCTCACTTGAATATGTTTTGTTGAAAGCTTTTAGATGGTCTCTTTCTGGAAAGACACTGAGCTGGTTGGAGAGCTTACCTCCTAAGTCTATCAGGACTTGGAAGGCTTTGTATGATCAATTTCTTACAAAGTTTTTCCCTCCTGCCAAGACAACGGAGTTGAGAAAACGCATCACCTCCTATCACCAGCTGCCTAATGAGACCTTTGTAGAAACATGGGAAAGATTTAAGGAAATGCTTAGACAGTGTCCTACTCATAGGCAACCTTTATATGTGCTCCAAGAAATCTTTTTCCAAGGTATTAATGCAGAAACGAAGAACCGCATCAACACGCACACAGCGTGCGGTTTTATAGAGATGGAACCCACGACTGCATGGGAATTGTTGGACAAGCTGTCTAACTATGATTCCATGTATGGTACCCAGAATCTCCCCCGCCCCAGAGGCGTCTCTACGTACCTAACAAGGAAGATGTTGACCCCGATGTCAAAAATCAATTTCTGCAAGACGAGGTCAACCGCTTGAAGAAGCAGGTAAGTTTTCTGAAATCCTCTCAATCTTGTCAAGAGTGTGGCTCTTCCACCCATATTACTTCTGCTTGCACTAACATAGAACAGGTAAGAGCCGATGAGACATATGCTGAAGTGAATTATATGAGAGGCCCATATAGGAACCAGCCTAGCAATTTTGATAGGTCAAACAATTATCCAATGTGGGGCAATAAAAATCCGAATGCTAACTATACAACGCCTCCACCAGACAGAAGACCTGCACCATATCGACCTTCGGGCTATCAAGAGCCACCATCATGGGTACAAGGGTTACATGAAGGCATTAACGGGGTAAATAACAAGGTTAACGAAGTTTAGGCCAACCTTAACCACCAGTTAAAAAGATGGGGAGAGTTCGATGTGTGGAAGAAGAATGTCGACTCCCAACTAGGGAATCTCGTTGCACAGATTCCAAGGCCACAAGGGCAACTCCCGACCGACCCGAGGAGAACCCGAAGGGACAAATAGCAGCAATACACCTTAGGAGCGGAAAGACACTACCGAAGCGTGTCCAAGCTAAGGAGAAGGGCCCTACGACTGAAGAGGACGCCACGGTGCAGCTCGGTAACGAGCCAGCGAAAGCAAGTACCGAACTGGCACACCATGGTGACGAAGCTCCCAGGGTCGTCAACGACCCTAGTCTAGGTAAGTTTCCTGATCCGAGCCCTTCTCTCAATCCCAGGCTAGTTAACGACCCCATCAGGGTCGATAACGACCCGCCGAGAGCACCTAACGACCTTAGTGTCGACCCGGTAGCATCACCTCTCGAGCCCGACTTGGTTCCGAGAATGGTGAAATCTCTTCCTTTTCCTATTAAGAAATCAAAGGACTCTACTGAGAGTAAGTTCAAGCATTTCGTAAAGATTCTCCAGGGCATTAATATTTCCATCCCATTCGCTGAGGCCCTAAGCGAAATGCCGGCTTACACGAAATTTTTGAAAGATATTCTTAGTAGGAAAAGATCCGTCACAAAGTTGCAAGACGAGGTCCGATCTATTGCTCTACCAGAAAAGCTAGGAGACCCAAGGAGATTTGCCATAACGATTGGCATAGGCGACCACAAATTCAAGGCTCTATGTGATTTGGGAGTCAGTGCTAGTTTACTTCCTCTTTCAATCTGGTCAAAAGCCAACATGGGACCATTGGAGCCTGTAGACATGAACCTCTACATGGCAGACGGATCAAGCGTAAAGGCCACAGGAGTCGTGGACGACTATCCTATTCAAGTTGGGAAATTCATTATTCCAAATGATTTCATCATCCTCGATATGCCTGAAGACCCTCACGTCCCCATTATCCTAGGCAGACCATTCCTAGCTACAGCAGGTGCTAGGGTCGATGTGCGGAAAGGACTCCTCACTTTTGATATTGGAGAGGAACGCGTGGAATTCGGCCTTGATCAAAACGCTAATGACCCAACTGCGGCCGCACCAATCGAGTTGACCCAGCCAAAACTCGACATAGCTGTTCCTAACGATCCTCCTCCAATTACCAAAGAAGAGGAGAATTTCACCCAGATCCCTACCGAATCTCCTTGGCCCATTACCGAGCCCCGCAGGCAGGGCTATAATCAAGGTGAGTACTCTAACCATGAATTCAATAGTACTGGTTATGATTCTTCTTCATACTTTGTTCCTACATTGTATCCCATTGTGTATGCTATAGAGGAGTCCAAACCACCTTGGTTTTCGGATTTTACTAACCCTTATGTAGGAATACCGGGCATACTGATAGAAGATAAAGGACCAAATTTAGTGACTCAAGCCAATAATGCCTACAAGGCTAAGTATGGGGTACCTCAAGACCCTAACAATGCCGCAAACGAGCCACCTTGAGCCAAGGTAAGTACGCCGGGCTGACGACGTTAAAAATAGCGCTTACGGGAGGCAACCCGCTTTTAATATAGTTTAGTTTTCCTTCTTTTCTTTTTAGATCTTTTTCCTAGTTTTCTTTTGAGTTTTAATAAGTAGTTTTTAGGGTAGCAAGATAAAATAGTTTTTAGCTAACAAGATGCAGGAGTTGGGCTCGTAAATCACTCAAAAAAAGACTACGGAGGCTCGTTAACGACCCAACCCAGGGTCGTTAACGACCCAGTTCGGCGACCCGAATTGGCAAAACGGGCAAGTAAGAAATTTTAACCTAATCTATCTTCTATCTTTACCTATGTGTCGCCTCTTACCCCTTCCCCTACCTCTAGCCCTCTCCTATAAAACCCTTCCAAACCTCCCAAAATTCCACTCTCAAATCCTCAATCCAAAAGATTAAGCTCTCCAAAAATCCTACCGATATTTCTCACCACCGATCGGAAATCACACCATGACCCTACCCTCGGAACTCAACCCCGTTAACGAACCCGAAACCTTCGCATTCGTTACCGGCGAGACATCGAGCTCGTTAACCACCCAAATTTTCAATCTTTATTCTTCAACTTCTCGATCTAACGGTATGATTTTTAAACCCTAACTCTCTATTTGCATGATTCATGGTTTATAGGGTCGAAATTTCATATCTTGTCCATATAGAGGATCGAATGGCATGTTTATTGTTGCTCAATGATTTTATTGCTTGATATATTGGTGGTTGATCTTGATTTATATTGGTTTGTTCTTGCTTGATTCTCCATTGAAATTTGATTAAGAAAAGCATGAACTACCTTGTTTTAGAATTGTTTGATCTTCACCATGAGTTTCTTGGGCAATTATAGCATATTCGGGATGGGTAATCGAGCAAGTATGGGGTGCATATACCCGATTGTGTGTCTTATGTAGGATTACGAAGGATGCATGCTTGATTCATGGCTTAATTTTGGAGTATTTTACACTCGGAAACTATGACTGGTTCTCGTACAAGCTCGTTAACGACCTGCCCAGGTTCGTTAACGACCCTGCGTATTATCAAGCCCAAAAATCAGTCCAGATCCGTTACCGACCTCAATTGGGCAGTTAACGAGGCATTCCGAGAGCTACTTCGAGACCAAGTATGGGGTCTCTTGTCTATTGATTGGTGTGGATCTTATCTTGGAAAATTCGTATTTTTTGTAGGTCCACTGGCAAGTTCTAGCCGAGCTGCAACCCGATCCCAAAAGAAGAAGAGGACTCAACAGTCCCCATCTCCACCCCGCATGGACAACGTGATTTTGCGCACTCAAGGACAAGCGGACCGCTACAACGTCATACTAGACAAGGACCACTACACTAGGTGGTTCTCGAGGTCGAGTGCTAAAGCAATGAGGCTTTATGATGATGTCAAGGAGGCCTTTTCTATTCTCGGCGTGCCTCACTTGTTGAAGAAGGAGAATGTACCACACTTCCCGGCTCTCACATCCGAGTTCCTAGCCACTCTTGAGACAAGATTCCCGACGAAGACTTCGGAAGGACGAATCAAATTCAGGCTCGGTAATGTGAACCGTGAGTTTACTTTGGCGGAGTTCAATGGTATTCTTGAGCTCCCAAATCCTTCTCGAGATTACATTCTAAAGGACTACAAGGTGATAAGGACTTGGAGCTACATCACCGGGGAAGTAGAGCCTTCCGCTGCAGCACTATCCGGGGCGAGCATCATCAACCCCATTTTTCGAATCATTCTCCGAGTTCTAGCCGCTACATTCTGGCCTAAGAGAGAGTTGAACAGGCCAACAAGGACAAAAGCTGCATGCCTCCGCACCATTCTTTTTGAGGAGTCCGCCCCATTGAACTTGGGGTATTAATGGATATACTATGTTGAGAAGTCGATCAAGTCAAAGGAAGTATGGTGCGGGAACTTAGTTAGTCTCTTGGCGACCAATTTTGGAGTCGATCTCACCCTCTACACACCGGCCCACGCTCAATTGCTCAACAGGAACTATTGGTTTAGCTCCGGTATTTTTACTCAAACCGAGGGCGGGTACACTACAAAAGTTCACGACCGAGATGTTGCACCCACCCTAGATAAGTTGGAGCTCCTTTACGTACCGAATTGGTACGAGGCGTGGACGGGGCATGCGTTCCCGTTAGAGCCCAAGCCGCAAGATGAGTTAACACTCCGGCCATGTGAGTCCCGGTTTGAGAGAGAGGGAGAAGAGATGGAAGATGAAGATGGGACTGAAGAAGCTACCGAGGGAGGTACAGAAGAGCTCGACATCGAGGAAGATGACCTCGATACAGAAATTTTGGGCAACAATATCTTCGTTGACGAGCCCGCCAGGGTCGTTAACGACCACTTCGAGCCTTCTACCGATGCTACTACCGAGGCTCACAACGTCGGTAATGACCCCCCGCAACCACCTATTGACCCACATTCTTATGGTCTCATGCCTTATAATCCAGTACTTTTTCAATACCACTTCCAACCCCACTACCAACCACCTCCTCAACCCGAGTACACTAGATCGAGTATCCCGCCTCCATGGGCCGAAGATCTTTCATCTCAGATGCAGCAACTTAACCTTCAGCAGACACATACTCACCAGAGGATGGATAGATGGGAGAGTGTCTATTCTGCTCGCATGGCATTCGAGGATGCGAGGCACCATCAGAGGGAGGTGGACGATGTAGAGCGTTGGAGGACATTCTATGAGTTTATGGGGAACTCTGAGCGCCAGTTTCCACCATATGGGCGCTGATTCAGTTTGAAGAGTTGTTGTCTTTTCTGCTTTCAAAGATCTTGTAAGTTTTTCTTTTGTTTTCTTTTGTTTTGTTTTCTTTTCTATTCTTTTCTTCTGCTTATTTTATTACAGTGGGGACACTGTAATTTTAAGTATGGGGTGGGAAAGGGTAGAAAGTTAGTGTCTTGTTTGTTTTGTGTCTTATGTGTTTTAAGTAGTTTTGGTTTCTTAAAAATAAAAAAAAACACAAAAAAATTGAAAAATTTGAAAATTCGAAAAAAAGAGTTGTTAGAATGGATAGATACCCTTTTTCTTAATGTTCTATGATAGTAGTTGCTGGCATGATCATGTAATTCCTTGCAAGCATGTCTTTGATTGTATAGCCTGATTCTTGTTATGAAGTTGTTTTTAGAAGGAATAGCATTTGATGAAATTGAGCACGTATACTTTTTAGCATAAGTGATGCAATCCAACAAAAATCTACCTTGTGAGTTATTTTTGGCCTTAAAGGGAGAACATCAAATAAATCCCTCTTCTTTTCTTGTGTGATTTGCTCTCTATATGCATATTATCTCTTGGAATTGTGATGGTTATCTATTACTTGAGACCTATATAAGATTTATAGTTCATTACTTGTGAAGATCATATGATAGAGAACTTTTTCATAAGTCCTGCTTATCCATATCCACCTTACATTATTCCTCTTTTTGAAGCCAATTTGAGCCTTTAAGCCCTTTATTTTTAGCTCCACAAAATTATTAACTAGCCAAGATAAGCTTGACCCTATCCGGGGATTAGGACTTAGTATTGGTTACTATGGATTGTTTTGTTGAGTGAGATGTTATGATTGGTATTGAAATTTAGGGATTGTTGGGAAGGGTAGATTGGAAGTCTCTTGTTTTATTTTGTAAAAAGAAAGATCTCTTGATAACAAAGGATGCACAAAAAGGAAGTTGGTTGTTGAGAAAAAGATGAAGAAAGTGTACACGATGAAGCTCGGTTAACGACCCTGCTGGTTCGTCAACGAGGTTGCGCAAGTGAAGAAAAAGAGAGCTGAAAGAAGGAAGAAAAAGAAGAAAAGTAAGATGTGCATTTGTGTTTAAAGACAAACCAGAGATTCTTTTGAGCTGTTTTTATGAGACTTTCTAGGATATGTTGGGTGAGTGAGAAAAAGTGCATAAAGAAGAGTGAGTTTGGTATATTTGATCTTATATGAGAGTTTTTGGTGTTTATGTGTGATTTTTTAGGAGTCTTTGATTCTCGGATATTATTAGCACCACATAGCCAAAATATTTTCCACGCCTTATTGTTTTTTACCAAGCCTCATTACAACCCGGCCGAATGGAAGCTTCTATGAAGTTTTTCATTAAACCTAAGTTTCTCTTGATGATTTTTGCTTGTTTTGACAAATCTTAGGTGGAGAGTTTGGTGATATAAGTTCCAATTTCTATGAGTTTTTGTATATAAGATGAGTTGAGAGATTTAATTTCTAAGCCCAAACACTTGAGAGTTGAGTGAAACACACATTATCCCTTGTGAGGTTGGATTGTATTTTCTTATGTCTATTTGGTGCATATATGTGTGATGACATTAATAGTCCTTTGCTATTTTCTTCTATGTGTAGAAGTTGTTTTTTAGTTGATGGCTATTTACTTGATGAGTATGATTGTTTGGTTTTGATTATTGTTTAGTGATTGCTTGAGGACAAACAAGTCTAAGTATGGGGTATTTTGATATTCATGTTTTTGGTCTAGCTTTTAGTGTGTTTTCTTAGTTTGTTTGGTTTAGTTTTAATAGTTTTAGGGTTAGTTTTGTGTGTTTTTGGATGAGTTTGCATATTTTGTGAGAAGTAGGGAAGCTACTCCGTTTTGTGTCTTTTTGCAGGTTTTGAGCAAGAAAGAGCGCTTTTTCGAGCTGAATTGGATTGTTATGGTGGAGGACGGAAGAATATGAAGATAAGAAGTCGAAGTCCAGGCTTTTAGAGCTGAAGAGTTGAAGAAAACCAAATCCAGACTCGTTAACGAGGCTGTGAAGGGTCGTTAACGAGGCTTAGAGATAGAATTTTTCGAGAGATCTTCGTGATGTCTACTGACCCTGTGCGGAAATCTATCTTGATAATTCCGTGTCGGTAGGGTTTCTAATGAGTCTTAGGGTTATTATATTCTATGTTTTATGTCTTGTTATCTTTATAGATTATCTTTCTATCTTTTTAGAGTTAATTTCTATCTTTTAGGTAAGTTTTTATCTTCTAGCCTTTTTATTAGATAGCTTTGTTAGTATAAATACCCTTCTTTTCTAGCTTAGGAGGGGGAGTTGGAACAGAGACGATTTTAGGAGAGCCGAACGAGAGAAGTCGGGTGGGAAGATCATCGAGCCAAGGTCGATCGAGAGAGAGGCTTGGGTCGTTAATCGGTTCGTCTGCTCGTTATTGTTTGTTTGTTTTTGGTTTCTTCGGGATATTGTAAGACGATATTTTTCCTAGTAATTTGAAGTAGTTTTGTTTTGTTTTCAATGTTTTCTCTTATTGAAGTTGTTTGTTTTGTTACTATGAGTAGTGAGTAGTTTTCCTATCTAGGGTCGGGGTTGAAGCCCGGCATAGTTATGCATGTTTGATGAGTAAGTTGATGTGTTGAATGCCTTTTATCTATTTTTAGATTGCTTGTTGTGCTTATGCCTAGACGATAGTCGAAGTAATTTGAGTTCTTAACTTGGTCGAGAGAGAAAGTTATTAACTTGAATGTTGATATTGTTCGATAACGAAAGTTTCGAGCTTTGGATCCAAAACAAGTGATTGAGTGAATTGACTTATGAGAATTGATTGATTTACTTGCTAATCAGCGAAAGTTGATGAATTTATCTTTATAAAGGCATGATCTTTATCTTCTTACGAGTTTATATGCATAGCTATCTTGTGGTAAACCTTGTCCTAGATTTTTATTTTTATTTGAGTTTATCTTCGATCCCATTCGTTACCGAGTTGCTTGCCTCAGTACCGAACCTGTGTTGAGGTCGTTAGTGTGTGTTATCCAGGTTCGTTAACGACCCTGACAAAGTCGTTAACGAGGTAGGTCGTAGGTGTTGTTCTGTTTTTCTTCGTTTCATTTTTAGTAGTTGATAGACAAACAACAGTGCTTCCCGTGGAACGATCCTGACTTCGCTATACTCAGCGGGGTCTTGACTTATAAATTTATTTGTTGTCCAGTGAGTCAAGAAAACACCCGTCAACAGTACTCCTCTAAGAAGTTTTCCTCCCACAAAAGATCTTTGGTGAATTCCCTAGAGGTCATATCAACAACTGTCATATGTTGGATTTCATATAGCATAACTAGGACTAGATAGTACATTTTATGTATAGGTTTATGTTTTTTGAGAGCTTGTAATGACAAATTAGGAGAAGACCGAAGAGTTGAAGACTTTCATTTAAAAGAAGAATTGAAGACGGAATTGGAAGATCAAGACAAGAAGGCCGCGGATTTAAAGCAACTGCGGTGGAGCCAAGTAGCAGATCCGTGATTGCGGTGGCACAAGGTTGCGGTTGCGGTCAACGTTGACTCGGGTTCGGAATTTATCAACTACGCGATCGCGGAATTTACACACCGCGCCCGCGGTTTTACACGTCAGCGAAGATCCAAGGCGGCGTTTTATCTATCTATTTATCTATTATATTAGTTTCCTTTTATTTTATTATTCCATGTGTTTTTTGAGACTACTTAAACCTAGTTTTCAGCCTTTGTTTAAAAAACTTCAGACCTAATTTTTATTATTCTAGTTTGTATTCTCTCAACTATGGGGAACAAAACACTTAAAATCTTATTCAAGTTGAAGCTTTTGAGACTCAAGTTGTTGTGAGATTCTACTTTCCATGTTTATTTCTACATGTTATTTCAATTATCTTGTGTGTAATTAATATTGATTGTATTGATTTCTACTTGATTGATCACCTTGTTGGAATTGATACTCTCTATTGCTAGATCTAGGTTTTCTCGTAGTAAAACCTAATCGTTGGACTAAAACAATTGAGAAAGAGATTTGAATGCATGTTGATTGTTTGACTCGTTGGAATTTAATTGCATGTATCCTGTTTATTCTTGTTCTCATTGCTAGTGTCCTTATGATTTATGATCGTTTCATGAGTTGTTTGGATATTAAGTTTGCATGTCTCGTTGCCATGTTATATATCTGATCAGGATAGGAATAACCAAAAGAAATAACTTGTTTGAATCAATGATCAATAACTTGATGAAGAAAGTGGATGCTTGAATAGGATTGCTTTTCCCAACTTGATAAAAACCTAATCTTTTCCTTGCCTGATTTATTAATTTGCTTAATTATTCCTAGTTTTAGATTAATAATCCAAAATCCCCCCTTTGTTACTTCTCTGAGTTGATAATAATATAACTTAGGATACAAGTGTCTTTTGGGTACGACCCTGACTTACCAGCTATACTAGTTGTGTAACTAGGGAATTATATTTTGATTTGGCACAACGACTTTCAGCTAGTCAAATTTTGACGCCGTTACCGAGGACACTTTGTTTTATTCTATGCTTTTATTGTTACCAACTTTGGTGTGGACCCTAGTTTATGGTCCACACCCGTGCTACTAATTCTTCTATTTTGCCTTTTGATTCAGAGATTGAAAGGACCTTTTCCAAGTTGAGACGTGAAGCTCGGAAACTACTCCGTGAATTGCCTTTCAACTTGAATTCTGCTGAAGCTGAGACAATGGGAGATCAGACTCTGAGGCAGTTGACTGCCCCAAACTTTCAACAGCAGCCTCTGGCTGTACAATTCCCTGCGCTGAATGATGGTGTCAAGTTTGAGTTGAAGTCTGGGTTGATCCATATTTTTCCCCACTTCCATGGGCTAGGTGGAGAGGACCATAACAAACATCTTGCTGAATTTGATCAGGTCTACTCGAGTATGAAGCTTGCTGATGTAACTGAAGACCAGATCAAGTTGAGGGCGTTTCCTTTGTCTCTAAAGGATTCAACCAATGAGTGGCTCTACTATCTTTCTCCAAGCTCCATTAATACCTGGGACTAAGATAAAAGCAACATTCTTGGATAAGTACTTTCCAGCCACCAAGCAGAACAGTCTTAAGAAGAGTTTGAGCAACGGGCTGGGGAGAGCCTGTATGATTATCATGAGCGCTTCAAGAGGCTATGTTCTAGTTGCCCATATCATGGGTACTCTAATCAAGACCTGGTGATTTACTTCTTTGGTGGATTGTTGGAAGATGAACGTGGAATGGTGAATGCAGCATGTGGTGGAAGCCTGATGAACAAGACACCAGCAGATGCCCTTGAGCTCTTTTCTGAGCTATTTGAGAACTCAAGACAATTCAACAAAAGAATTGGCACTAGAGGAGTCAATAGCTATGGATTCCTCATATTCTGCTTTAAGCTCTGAGGTGGCGGAGTTGAAAGATATGATGAAGAGGTTCATGCTACAAGGAACCCCTCAACAACTGAAGGCATGTGAAATCTATGCTGATACACTTCACCCTACTGATGCCTGCCCACAACTCCAAGAACCTCAGGCTGAGGTTAATGTTGTAGGAGGTTATCGACCTCCTAGACCTCGTTTTGATCCTTACTCAAATTCATACAACCCAGGTTGGACAGCTCATCCAAATCTGAGATATGGAAATTAAAATCAGCCTCAATATAATCAGCAAGGAGAAAATCCACACAATACAGGCCATAGTATGCTCCTAAACCTCTAGTTTCAAATCAAAACAACTCCTAAACCTCCAGAGCACTCAAGCTATCTCAAGAACATGGAGACCCAAATCAGTCAAATGGCCACCGCTGTGGGTAGATTGGAGGCAAGAAACTCGGGCAAATTGCTAGCACAACCCATCAACCCAAGGGAGAATATGAGTGCTATCACATTAAGGAGTGGAAAAGAGCTGAACAGAGACATAGAGGTGTATGAAGATCCGCAAACTGAGAATCCGGATTTTCTAAAGAACAACTCCGCGACCGCGGTGAGTAACATCCGTGATCCCGGGACTACAACTAAGAGCTCAGAAATTTTAATCAAGGATTTTGCGACCGCGGTGACCAATTTTCGCGATCGCGGAAGCGAGGGACTTTCAGATTCCGAAAAATCCGATTTTCCGCGACAACGGGACTCAATCTGCGCCCACGGAATTGTAGCTGAACCCGAAGATTCTTACGTTCGACCTCAGTTCCCTCCAATGAATTCACAGAAGCCTATTCCACCATTCCCTGAGGCACTCAAGGATACAAAGAAGCCAGAACATGACAAGGAAATCTTTGAGACGTTCTCCAAGTGTGAGGTAAACATCCCTTTGTTTAATCTGATTAAAAGCGTTCCTAGATTTTCTAAATTTCTGAAAGAGTTGTGCACTATTAATAGGAGACACTAAAATTGATAAAGCCATGGTTAAAGTCAGTGAACATGTCTCTGTTGTATTTCAAAGGCGTATGCCTAAGAAGTGTAGTGCTCCAGGCATGTTTAGCACTCCCTGTGTAATAGGAGACACTAAAATTGATAAAGCCATGGTTGATTTGGGTGCTTCTATTAATGTCATGCCTTCCTCTATTTACTCTTCACTAGGCTTAGGACCTTTGCATGAAACTGGTGTGGTTGTTCAATTAGCTGATAGGTCCATAGTTTACCCCAAAGGGGTTGTTGAGGATGTTCTTGTCATGGTTGATAATTTGATATTCCCTACTGATTTCTTTGTTCTTGACATGGATCGTGATGTGCATGCTACACCTATTTTGTTAGGTAGACCTTTCATGAAAACTGCTAGAATAAAAATTGATATGAGTAAAGGTGTCCTAACAATGGAATTTGATGGGGAAATATTTGAATATAGCATGGATAATGCTATGAAATACCCCCAAGATGATCACTCTCTATGCTCCATTGATGTAATTGATCCTATTGTACAAGTTGTATTTGATACTACTTGTGTAGATGAGTTACAATCTGTTCTAGAGAATGACATTGATCTTTCTTGCTTGGATTATGAATTGCCTGATAGATATCATGAGATCCTTGCTGATTTGAGTGCTTGTTGTGAATCTCTTGCTGATGCTTTGGCCATTAGGCCCATAACACTAACTCTCCCTAGCGAGAAGTTGCTTCCTTTTGTAGTGCAGGCACTTGAATTTGAGCTTAAACAGCTCCCTGAACATTTGAAATATGCTTTCCTTGGAGAGGGTGACACTTTGCCTGTTATTATCTCTAACAAACTCTCTAAGGAACAAGAAGATAGACTAGTATAGGTACTTAAGGAGCACAAGACAACACTAGGCTGGACCATTGCTGACATTAAAGGGATTATAAGTCCCTCTACATGTATGCATAGGATCCTCCTAGAAGATGGTGCCAAGGCATCCAAACAGCCACAGAGAAGGCTCAACCCACCTATGATGGAGGTAGTCAAGAAGGAGGTGTTGAAGCTCCTACAAGCAGGTATGATTTACCCGATCTCTGATAGTCAATGGGTTAGTCCGACCCAAGTTATGCCCAAGAAGGGTGGTATTACAGTGGTAGAAAATGTTCATGGGGAGTTAGTACCCACTAGAGTCCAGACAGGTTGGAGAGTTTGCATTGATTACCGTAAGTTGAACACGGTAACCAGAAAATATCACTTTCCCTTGCCATTTATTGATGAAATGCTTGAGCGACTTGCCTGTCGTTCCTATTACTACTTTTTAGATGGCCATTCAGGGTATTTTCAGATTGCTATTGCACCAGAGGACCAAGAGAACATGACATTTACATGTCCTTTTGGCACTTTTGCATACCGCAAAATGCCATTTGGATTATGTAACGCACCCGGGACGTTCCAAAGGTGTATGGTTAGTATCTTTTCTGAGTATATTGAAAATTTTATTTAGGTTTTTATGGATGACTTTACAGTACATGGTGATGACTTTGATGCCTGCTTGAACCATCTCTCTTTAGTCCTTCAAAGATGTGTAGAAACTAATTTGGTTCTAAACTTTGAGAAGTGTCACTTTATGGTTGAGCAAGGCATTGTTTTGGGTCACATAGTGTCATCCAGGGGTATTGAGGTTGATAAGGCAAAGATTGATATCATTCAGTCCTTGCCTTATCCTACTAATGTACGTGAAGTGCGTTCTTTTCTAGGCCATGCATGTTTCTATCGCAGGTTTATTAAAGACTTTTCAAAGATCTCAGCCCCATTATGTGAATTGATGAAGAAAGATGTGCCTTTTGAGTTCAATGAGGCATGTTCGATGAGATGAAAATCCGCCTTACAAGTGCACCAATAATTCAAGCCCCGGATTGGTCTCAACCTTTTGAGATCATGTGTGATGCAAGTGACTATGCTGTTGGGGCCGTTTTGGGTCGTAAAGAAGCCAAATCATCTCATGTTATACATTATGCTTCCATGACCTTGAATGATGCCCAAAGAAACTACTCCACCACTGAAAAGGAAATGCTTGTTGTAGTGTTTGCTTTGGAGAAGTTCAGATAGTAATTGTTGGGGACAAAAGTGATAGTATACTAAAACCATGCAACACTTCGTTATTTGATGACGAAAAAGGAGGCAAAACCAAGACTGATTAGATGGATTCTCCTGCTGAGTGAGTTTGATATAGAGATCTGAGACAAAAAGGGAGCTGAGAACTTGGTGGCTGATCACCTAAGTAGGCTTGTGCATGAAGAAAATACGCCAGGAAGCCAAGATCAGATTCAAGGGCGTTTTCCCGATGACACATTGTTTGAGGTTCGAAAAGTTGAATCCGCGATTGCGGTGAAGGAATTTTACGCCCGCGGTGTTGTAACTGAGACGGGCGAAAATCTTCACAGTTTTCCGCCATCGCGGGAATTTGACCGCGCCCGCGGACCTGACTTTGACGACGATATCGATCCGCGATTTGAGGAGTTTATTTTTGGGGTCCATTCGTTCAGACCATGGTATGCAAACATTGTTAACTACCTCGTCTCAGGGGAGTTCCCACCTAATTTTACCAAGGCTTAGAAGGACAAGGTGCGTCATGAATCCCGAGTCTATGTTTGGCATGGTCCTTATTTATGGAAGCACTGCACAGATCAGGTAATCCGATGTTGTGTCTCGGATTATGAGGTACAATCTATCCTTTTTTGCCATTCCTATACATGTGGGGGTCATTTTGGGACTAACAAAACTGCTAGGAAAGTTCTAGAAGTCGATTTTATTGGCCTCACATTTTTAGGGATGCTTATGCTTTCTGTAAATCATGTGATCGTTGTCAGAGGGTGGGTAGTATTTCCAAAAGACATGAAATGCCTCAATCTCGTATGATATTTTGTGAAATTTTTTATGTTTAGGGCATTGATTTCATGGGACCTTTCCCCTCTTCTTATGGGAACCTATATATTTTACTTGCGGTGGACTATGTTTCCAAGTGGGTGGAAGCAAAGGCCACCAGAACTGATAATTCAAAAGAAGTTGCAGGTTTCCTTAAAGACAACATTTTCTCTAGGTTACATGTTACATATACTGAAGGCTCTCTTTTTTCCACCCCTTGAGCGATCGGGCGAAACCGTTTCTTCGCTTTCGTGTTCCACACGATTTGTGGTTTTAGCTGCGATCCGTCCGGATTTCTTTGCAATTACGACGAGTGGAGTGAGGTGGGAGCTATGGCTTGTAAGGCGAAAGCTAGGAATGCTAACAAAGGCGAATCGGTGCTTTCGATTGGGAGTTCGGAGGAAGTTTTTGGTTCTGTTGATGTCTCTGGACAAGAGAAGGCTGCTGCGTCTCAACCTTTGAATTCGGCTCCTAATCCTGACCTCGATTGTGTGCCTGTGGTCTCTGAGAATGTTGATCTCGATCGTACTGAGAATTTGGAAAACCCTAAGTTGAACTTAAATGATAAAATTGGGGCAAATTCTGACGATCAACCTGAACATAACTTGAAATCTATTCGTACTCCTAATCGATCGTATCTGGATGTTTTGAATGGTGTTTGTCAAATCGGAGATGGTCTGAAACTGGATTTTGTGCCTAATGTAGACAAGGATGTGTACAAATTTGACATTTCTGATGTTGTTGAGCAATCGAAGGAGTGGAGAGCTGTGTTAATTGGAGCTGTTATTGGTCCTAATATCCTCTTGCAGGATCTTTAGCTGTTTGTCCAAAAAGCATGGCCTGTTCAACCTATTAGTATGCTTAAAAAATCCAATGGTATATGGATTTTCCATTTCCATACTCTAGAGGATCGAGATGCTGTTTTGAGTTCAGGACCATGGATCATAAATGGCTGGAGACCTCTTGAATTGCGAGTTTGGGAATCTGGTGTGCCTATTAGTTGGTCTGCTTTTGATTCTGTACCAGCTTGGGTTACTTTGCCTGATCTTGAGCCTATGTTCTATTCGGGGCACATGATTAGCATTATTGGCAGTATGATTGGGCAACCTATTTGCATGGATTCTGTGACTGCTAGGAAGAGTAAGATTTCTTTTGCTAGAATTCTTATTCGAGTTAAACCTGATGAGGTTCGAAAAAGATTTGTTACTTTGGAGGATTCAACAGGCAAGAGGTTTGTGCAGAAATTGTTTTTTGAGTGGATCCCTTGTTTTGCTCTAATTGTGTTGAGTTTGGCCATCGTACTGATAAGTGTGGTAAACATGGATTGCATCAACGTACTGGCAATAGAGACAAAGTTCCTAAAAAGGTTTGGGTTCCGAAACATAGCAAGGAGCAAGCTACTACTTCAGAGGAGACATTGGTCCCTTCTCATGTAACTTCTCATGTAAGTGCTCAGACAGTTCCTGTTGCTAGTGTTACTGCTACAGCTGCACTTGTTGTTGTTGGTCAAGCTATTGCTGGGCTAAGTAAAGGTAAAGAGATCATGGTGGTTGCTGTTGTTAATGATGTTAATGCTAAAGCTGTTGGTAAGAGTGTAGTGATTCCGGATGGCTCTGTGGGAGAAAATTGGCAGCAACAGAAGAAGAAGGTTGGGTCTCAGGGTTATTCTCTTAGACAGAGAGTTGATGCTCATTCTCAACAGATTGCCCAGACTAAGAACAGATTTGCTAAAATAGGGGGTCGTAGTAGCCCCATAGATGGTAAGAATGGGTGAAGTCAAATTAGGAGCTTGGAATGTTAGGGGGTGCAATGCTTCCCCTAAAATAAACATGGCAAATCATTTTGCCAGGAAGAATAAATTGAGTGTTTTTGCTGTTTTGGAATCTAAAGTAGCTTTAAATAAAGAAGATGAGATTAGTTTGTCTCTTCTTAGGGGTTGGAATTTTGTTACTAATAGTTCTGCTTGCAAAAGGGCAGGATTTGGCTTGCTTGGGATAGTGATCATGTTGATCTCACTGCTTTGGAGTCCTACTATCAATTCATGCATTGCTCGATTTCTGATAGGAGAGGGCTGGGGTCTTTTATGGCCACCTTCATCTATGCCTCTAATGCTGAGAGAGGTATAAGAGAGATGTGGACTAAGCTTATTAGTCTTAGTCAAAGTATTAGAGGTCCTTGGATTATCCTAGGTGACTTCAACTGCATTTTGGATAATTCTGAGAAGTTTTCTTTGAGAAGTTTTGATGAGGAGGATTACTCTGAGTTGGAGGATGCTTGCAGCAGTTTGCTTGTGTAAGATATCCCTTATTCTGGAGCTAAGTTCACTTGGAATAATAATCAAGAGGGAAGAGATAGAATAGCATGTAAGCTTGACAGAGTTATGGTGAATGAAAGTTGGCAAGAGGATTTTCCTGAGACTACTGTGTTTTTTGCTGATCCTTGCCTCTCTGATCACTCACCTAGCATAGTTTGCATAAATCCTATTCAAATTGCTAAGAAAATTCCTTTTAGATTCAGGAACTATTGGATCAAGGAGGAGGATTATGATGATATTGTGAGGAATGCTTGGAGTGGTTCTGTTGTTGGTTCTTCTCAGTACATTCTGAAAGAGAAGCTGTTTCGAGTGAAGGGAGCTCTCAAGCAGTGGCAGTATCATTTTTCTAAGACCCTTGAGGTGATGATGGAGGAAAGTGTGGAGAAACTTAAGCTAGCTCATGATGTTCTGCAATCTGATTTCTCTAATGTTCAGAAGCAAAAAGCTGTTTTGGAAGCTAAAGAGGAAATGAGTTTGAGAATGAGCCAATATCAAAGCTTTTTAGCACAGAGAGCTAAAATGGATTGGCTTCAACTTGGAGAGGAAACTTCCTGTATTTTCTACAATTGCATTAAAATTAGGAGAGCAAGGAACACTAGCTATGCCTTGAAGGATAAAGATGGGAAGAGCTTAGATGATAGTGCAGGTATTGAACAGGAGATTATTGGCTTTTATGTGGATCTGTTTGGGAAGGATGTTGTAGGAAAGCAGCCTAACTTCTCTGGATATGGGGGCAGCAAAGTGGATGGGCATTCTCATGATCTGTTGATACAGGTTCCTTCTATAAAAGATATCCATGATGTAGTTGTTGACATTGGCAATAACAAAGCTCCTGGGCCAGATGGTTTTGGTAGTCTTTTCTTCAAGCATAGCTGGAATTTGCTTAGTAAGGATGTGATTGAGGTTGTTTTGGAATTCTTCAGGAATGGAGTCTTACTGAGAAGCTTTAATAATACATTCATCAATCTCATCCCTAAGGTTGAGAAATCAGTAAGTATGTTAGTGAAAGGATGAGCACTTTTCTGTTGATAGTTTCTGATCTGTAGCTCTATCAAGTTGCAGACTTGAGTTTGAGGCGCTCTCTCTGAATCTTCTTTAGAGTCTTCTGGACTTGAGCTTCTCTTAGGCGTTTTCTCATTATCTGTCTCATTGTCACTTGATCTTTGATCTTGATCACTTCCCCCTGTTATGTCTGAGTCGGCGACACCAGCATTGTCACTGACTACTATTTCCTTTTTTGATGCAACAACTGGAAGTAGATCATCTTGAACCAGATAATATCCTTGATCACCATCACCATGATCCTCACTCATCGAGCCTCCCATCGTGTTCTCATCAAACACGACATGAACACTTTCTTCAATCTTCCTCGTCCTCTTGTTGAACACTTTGTAGGATTTACTATGAGGAGAGTAACCTACAAAAGTTCCAACATCACTCCTTGGATTGAATTTTCCCAAACTGTCCATGCCATTGTTGTGAACATAACACTTGCATCCAAAAGTGCGTAAGTGGGCGACACTGGGCTTAACTCCTCTAAGTAGTTCATAAGGAGTCTTTTCAAGAAGTGGACGAAGCATGGCTCGATTCATCACATAACAAGATGTGTTAATGCTTCACCCCAGAAATTTCTTGGAAGACCACTTGAAATAAACATTGTTCGTGACATGGTCTCCAAGGCTTGATTCTTTCTCTCAACCACGCCATTTTGCTGAGGAGTTCTTGGCGTTGAGAAGTTGTGACTTATGCCATTTTTATTGCAGAAAACCAGAAACTCAAAGTTGTCGAATTCCGTTCCATGATCTGACTTGACATATACAAGAGCAACTCCAAGCTTTTTCTCAACACCCTTTACCTATGCTTTAAATTCTTCAAAGACCTGATCTTTAGAAGACAGAAAAATTGTCCAAGTATACCGTGAAAAGTCATCGACAATAACAAAGATATAGCTATTTCCTCCACGACTTTGGATTCTCATGGGACCACATAAATCTATATGGATTAACTCTAAGGGTTTAGTGGTACTTACCTCCTTCTTAGATTTGAAGGATGACTTCACTTGCTTACCTCTTACACAAGTCTCACAAACTTCATGCTTGTTCGGATCAATCTCGGGTAGTCCTCTAACCAGCTCTTGCTTATGAAGTTTGTCCAGGAGTTGAAAGCTCGCATGACAAAATCTTTTGTGCCAGAGGTCGGCGACATCTGTAACTGTTCTAAGACATAGCTTTTCCTCGGGTTCAAAACAAGGGTCCATTTCGTAGATATTATTTTCACACACCCCTTTCAGAATAATCTTCCCCAAGTCAATTTCTTGCACCTGACAACCCCTCTTATCAAAGACAACTTGATATTTTCCATTAGCGCAGATTTGAGAAACACTTAACATCTTAAAACTAAGATTATCAACTAGATTCACATTATCTATGGTCAACTTATCAGACAATCTTACCGTACCAATATCAGAAATACCACCTTTACTATTGTTGTCGAAGGTAATATTACCTCCCTTATATTCTTGAAGTGAGACAAAATCCCTGAGGTTCCGGGACATATGAGTAGAGCACGCACTATCAATAAACCAGGGCTCCTTGTCACCCACTTCAAGCTGCATTGAAAGAATTAGTTCTTACGAACCCAAAGTTCTCTAACTCCTCTAGGTTTGGCAACATAGTAATTTCTAGGACAACACTTGTCACAACTTGCACAAACAGATCCTAGAGGATAGTCAGTAACAACAAGTTTGTTAAGAGTGTTGTCCAGGGTCTGTGACTTGGCATTTTCTTCATCTCTTGCCTTTTTGTGACAATCATGTTGATAATGACCAGCCTTGCCGCAATACCAACGTGTTCTGTGAGACTTTAGGCCAACATACTTGTTGTAGCCCGGATAGATGGGTTTATTGTTGATGCGTGATTGAAAATCAATTTGTGAGGGAGCCGAGTTTGGGGTTTGTTTTTGCCACATATTGTGCACCTTTTGATCAGGATACCACTATTGCTTCCCTTTGTCTTGTTTTGGCACCACATGAGTAGAACAACTTGCATTGTCACTACCCATAGGGGCTTTACCTTTAGACAGAAGGGGAGCGTGTTTGGTACCCTGAGTGTTGGGTGCACAAGCATATCCAATCCCAGACCTGTCAAACTCCTTCACAAATTTCTTTTTATAGTCATTTTTGACCTCTTGTGTCTTTTCAACAACAAACTCATCTAGCCATCTTTTTCTTTTAGTCTCATCATCAACTTTATAATCTTCTAGTCCTTTGGAAAGCTTAGCATGACCAAGCCTAAGCATAAGTCTTTCTCCTTCTAGGTTAGTGACTTGTTTCTCCAAGTCCTCAACTTGCTTTTGCAGGTCGACGACTTGGGTTTTTGAGTCAGAACATGACTCACAAGTCACTGACTTAGGAGAAGAAATCTTTTCCATTCCATAGCTTTAGAGGACCAGAGTTTGTTATCATCGAAAAGATTGGAGATAGTTTCTTCATTTCTTCCACCTTTTCTCTTAACTCAGTGACCTGAGTTCCAAGTTTTTCGATGATAGCAACCAACTGTTCTCTAGACTTTTTAGCAAGAAGAGAAGAAAGTTCAGAGTCATTTACCTCTTGGGATGATTTGTCTTCAATGGCCATACAACAGTTTCCTCTTGTCGGCGTCACTTCATCATCATCGTCGGACATATCCCAAGTTGCCATCATTCATTTACCAACTTCTCCACTTTTCCTTTTTGGACATTACTTGGCAAAGTGTCCTTTTGCTTGGCATTGATAGCATATGACCTCCTTCATATCCTTGCCTTCCTTGATCGACTCGGGTGCCTTGACAGGAGCCTTGCTGCGATTCCATATTCTCTTCATAGCCCTAGAGATGAAAGCAACATCCTCATCTACTCCTTCAGTGTCATCGTCTCCTGAGCCAAGTCGAAGGCCCTTTCGACTTTTAAGGCAATGTTCTTGACGATCTCCGATTCAAGACGTTCTTCTCTCCTTTGTTGAATGCCTCCATACATGGTGAGTTGAACAACAACATCCTCCAAGGTTAGCTCCTTGGTTTCTTTTTGAGTAAGCAGTGATGTCGCGACGGTGTCCCAGCTTTTGTTCAATCCAGAGATCAACTTGTTGGTCTGTTTCCATTGAGGAAACTTTTCTCCAATGAATGCTAGTTGGTTAAAAATGGTTTGGAACCATGAATGATAATCCCAAAGAGACTCACCCTTTCCTTGATAAAGATTCTCATATTCTCTTTCGAGACTTATGATTCTATCTTTCTTGACATCCTCATTTCCTTGATGAAACCTTTTGAGAGCGTCCCAGATATCCTTGAACCACGCTCTACCTTTGCACACACTCTCTCAATCTCATGCTATGCCTAAGAACACTCGACACACCACTTGTACGAATCTCACGCACAAGTTCACTCTTTCTTTCTTACAAGAATTGCAAATGACGCTCAAAGTCTTACCACTATCCTAAACACGAGGGTATTTAAGCTAGAGCAAGAAGGAGATCTCATATGTATCAAATCCCATTCAATTAGGGAAGTGACACACATTCAATCTTTACATATCTTTCCTAATATATCAAATATGCACACAATAAAATATTCTAGGAGAACAAATTGGTTTTCTCTGATTTTAGCACTCTTTTGTGATGATCTTCTCCTAAAATAGAATGGCTCAGTTGTCTCCAAATGCACGCACACAATCCGTGCGTCCCTTCCTTAAATAGTTTTCTCGCCAGCTGGTCATGTCAGTGACTTTGAGAAGTCGCCGACTCGACTTGCAACTCGGAGTCACTGACTTTCCTGGAACCATCAAAACTCTAAATCTTCTAACAACATGTAAATGCAATACTTATAAGACATGATCTTACCTTGAATATACATGTAAATGCAATAAAGTGAGCAAAGAAGAGATGATCTTACCTTGGACATGCTTTGATGATTTTCAATATGCTTTGATGATTTCTCAATATACTATGAAGTCATGGAGGACTTCTGGGTAAAGTATGCACATACTTATAAGGCCAAGGGACATAGGCCATTTAATAGTATAATTGTTCTATTCACTAATAGTAATAAATTCGGGTAGAAATAAAGGCCTTGTCAATTCATTTGTTTTTCGGTTGAAAGGCCTTGTCAATTCATTTGGAAGCCACTATTATGACAACAAAATAAAGCAAGTTGAATTCAATGTCCAGCCATAACAAATAGTGATGACCCAAATGGAAAATAACGTACAACAGCTAACCAAAACACATTCAACTGACTTTCTAGTTTCTACCCTTACCTACCTAACATTCAATCAAACACAAACAAAAGGAGGCAACAATCACAAATAGGTGGCTCGCTAGTCCATAGCAACACACATAATAACACATAAACAACACAATCCCTAAACAAGAACATAAACTGTTGCAATCAATCCGATGATGCATGCGCATATTTTCCAGGTTCAAGCTTGTTTCCTCGCTTTGTCTCGCTCCAAAGCAGTAGTGACAAGGTATGTGGTATGGTCGGAAATCTTTTCAGCGTCTTGTTCAGCTTCCAACTTCAACCGGGCAACAAGGGCCGGCTGTCTCCAAATCGTCATTCGCAAAGAGGGCACGATACTTGTAACGGCGCGCTACTGCTTGAAGACGCCTAATTGTTGGATAACCCGATACCTCATCTATGAGGTACTCGTCAGTCATGGTGGAGTCAACCTGAAACCTCACGGGAACATATCACACAACAGTTATTAAATGCTAATGGATATATATTTGCTAAGCAGTTAGAAGTCATTAGTATATGTTCAAAGTCTGCATATAACATGATCAATCTCAATAAAATTGTCATTTTGACAACCTCACAATGTTGTGTGAAATCACACAAGCACTTGTCATAAGTAAATGCTAGCTAATGTTCCTTCTGAAGAGAATAGGACCCACAATCAGTTAAAAGCAGGGTCCTTTTTTTACCTTATTGTACCAGCAAATAGTTAAAGGCATGGTCATTTTTACCTTATAATGTAAGGGTAAAATGAGGGAGGGAAATGGATAAATCAGTGGCCTGCATATAGTTTTGAATCAGTGGACTTTATTTTCTAACAAACAAAAAATCAGTGGTTTTTTTTCATGAACTAAAGTTTTGAATTTCAGGTTCAAAACTGGTTTTCAGTTATTACAAAGCACTAACCTAGGTAAATTTGTTCTAAGTCAATTACAAAGAACTAACCAGTGGCCTGGTTTTCATTTATTCACGCCTACACGTGCATTCCAAGGATAATGAAGGCTTAAGAACTAACCTAGAAAGCATTGCAACATCCAACAGTGACATGAAACAATGCATAGTTAAATTGTATTTCATACTTGTGTAACTAGTCCAAAAATCACAAAAAACAATTATTGCAATTACTCAACTAGGATGCATATGAGAAATAAGCAATCCAGCACATAGTTCAAACCTCGGTAGGAGAGAATTCTTCATAGTGAGAAATATGTGTATCCTCCGAAGAAAGTGATCCTTGCGAAACCATTGTTCCTATTATTGGAACACACAGATAATTTGTCATTAGTGTTCATGAACAAAGCATTTATGAAGCAAAATTCAGTTGGCCAGCTGTATAGAACATGAATGGCAAATGAAATAGATCAATTTAAGCAAGAGGTCCACTTTTTTTTTAATCAAAATCAAGCACATATATGTTTCTCTTCTTGTAGGTGATAAGTAGATATTTCAATTCATTGGCAGGAGAATTTCAAAATCAAGCAAAATTCAGTTGGAAACTATCATTTTTTTGACACAAACTTGGTATTCATTTCAATTTAGTGGGAATGAATTTGATTTCCATTATAACTTCTGTTCTCCAGAGAAGAGGAAGAACAGAAGTTGAGAGAAGGAAGAATGTCACATGGGTATTTTTAAACTCCTTGTTTTCATGACTTGTTAAATAACTATCTTACCAAAAGTTGTACAAGCAAGTCTTTTTCACCAGTAGTGTACCAAAATGAACTACCAAGCATCAGCTTATAGTGACAAGCATTCACATAAACTAGAGTTTTGCCTCACTCTTGGTTGCCCTCTTTTTCCTAAACTAGCAAGAATGCATCAATAAGACACATTATAAACACTAGTGTCATGATCATGAGTTGAGTTTATCTAATGTATAGCCTAATTTCGATGAATGACCAATAAGGATGCATGAGGATCAATACTATCACACTTTAAACCCCCTGAGTTCCACACATTTCACACACACACACACACACACACACATACACACACACACACATAATTTTGCAATGTGAAGAGAATCCAAGTCATGCTTAACAAAAATTACATGTGCATTCTCAATATATGACCAATTCTCATTCAAAAGATGTACCTCCTAGGGTTAACAAGAATATTGTAAAACAATGAGTTCTAAAGAATCATGTGAACACTCCTTTTCGCTTAGCATAGTTAGCTACTACATTGTGCCATATGATTCAATTTTGGAAGGAGAATAATCTAGGGCTTTGTTCATTTTAGTTCTACAATCAATTACAATTTTTGTTCCATCAGAAAAGGGTTTTGACATTATTAATGGAGTCATGAATCAAGACCTAGATTAAGGAATTAGGGTTCAACAGAAATATAGAGGCCAAATCGACACATATGGTTCAATGAAATTATGGATTCCATAATGAAATTAGGGTTTTGACATGTTAATCGACTAAAGAAATTACGGTAGTAGGGCTTACTTGCTAAACTGCTTCGTTGTCTTGGAGATCTCGAACCTGATTCAACAAAGTCTTCGTTAGGGATTTTCGTTGGAATTTTCGTGAAGGGGGAGAGATCTAGTGATGGAGGAGTGAGGGCCATACCTGGAATCTTCGTGAGGTAACTCGGAGACAGCCGTCGGAGATGGAGAAGTGAGGGGGAGATATATCCTCTCGTTCGTCTCCGAGAATCAATCGGGGAGAGAGAAATCCAAGGGGTATCGGGTTTTTAATTTTAGGGACTGGTAAATAGATCGACAAGCTCGGTAAGCTTGGGGGAGGTGGAGAAATGAGCTTGTTCTAGCCCGTTCAAGCTCCGATGCGGCTGAAAATCCATCGTCGTTGGTGAAATGTCGACCAGCCCGTACAAGCTATTTACAACGACCTCCGAACGGAGCCTAAGACTTATTGAACACATCTTTTTGTTGATATAGCAATTTACATGTGATACACTCTCCTATGGGCGAGTGGGGAACCTTCTTCTTTCTTCTTTGTTCTTTCTTCTTCCACTTTGTTTCTACTAATCGATTTAAAGAAAACCCCAAAATCATCTCATGTCTTTTTTTAAAAAAAATTTCATCCCCCAAATCTTATTTCTCTCGTTCTTTGAAACTTGACCAAGGCCTCACTAATCCACCAGCACCTCCGAACTCAACCCACCTTCATAGATCCTCCGCCATCTACCATGTCAGATCTCATCAACGCCAGTCCAAGCACCACTATGCATAGTAGCGCACACATCCATATCCGACCACCATCGTCACATCTATCTCCAACAACAACATCGCACACGTATAATACTAGATTGAACTCTAATTTCTCATCAAATCCACCATGCACAAATTGATCTCCAATTCTTCATCCAAACTCATCACTAAAAGATAGATTGAACTCAAAAGGTACAAATCTTTTTCAAGTACAGCAACACTTCAAAACCAATTTCTCAAAACCATAATATTAGGTTAAAACCAACCAAATTTTGTAGGGCTTGACCTAATTTGGTGTGTTTGTTTTCAATTCAATCAAATTGGATTTTCTGTTGTATTTTCTAATCTACAATGATCGTCTCATACTGGGTTTTGTCTTTCGAAGTGCTTATGCTTGTGATAATTATCTCTACAGTGTCAAACAGGATGTGAAGGAATAACATACATCTGTAATTTCATGCCTAGTTGTGTGTCTACATGCCTAATCAAACCAAATTCACCATGCTTCTCTTTTTTTTCTCTTGACTTTAGTGTCTTGTTATATGCTATTCTCCGTCTAAGTGTTGAATAAGTGAAATTATTGATCATTTTCTTTGTTAATGAGATGGGACGTGGAGTTAGCAGTGGAGGAGAACATAGTTCCTTGGACTACTTATTTGAAAGTGGTGAACCAAGCAGAAATGCCAATAACTTCTTCCATGTTGATGGCCAAAACAGTGGCAACTAACGGTATATATTTTATGCATTTTCACTTTTTAACCAGGTACTGAAGTACTAATCCATGTTCCCCCCACTTCCACCGAGATTCTTGCTTGGAATTTATTCCCTTTTATGACTAAATAGCTCGATCGAGTCTAAACAATTGTAGATTCTACTTTATTTAACTAAACCCGCAATGACCCGATTTGACACGTGACCCGTTACGACCCAAAGTCGATTCAACCTGAACCCGAAATGACCGAACCCGAACCCAACCTAACCGGACCGTTTGACAGGTCTACATGTACTATATACGGGTAATAATTTTATAATGTGGAGAATTTCATTTGATATATGGAGGGAAATTTGAGCAACACAAAGTTACAAAAGTTGGATATAATATTTTTGGGTATTTGTTTCAATTATTTCACCATGAAAATCAAAACATATTCATTGATTAGAACAATAAGAAAGGCCCTTTGATGACAAACAAACGAATGTCATCAAGGCCATTTAAACGAATGTCAACAAGGTCCTTTTGATGACATTTGTATCTTGATGAAATTTGTGATGAGAAACAAATGTCATACCCTTTGATAACATTTATGATGAAAAATGATCGAATGTCTTCAAGGCCATTTGTGATGACAAATGAATATCATCAAGGCCTAGATGACATTCCTCTGATGACAAAATGAATGTCATCAAGGCCCTTTGATGACAAACGAATTTCATCATGTTCCTTTTGATGACATTTGAATGTGATGACAAACGAATGTCATCAACGGACCTTGATGACATTTGAGATGACAAGGAAACCCCTTTGATTACATTTGTGATGAAAAACTAATGTCATCAAAGAAAATTTTTTAATGACATTTGATATGAAAAACAATTATCATCAAGGAAAGCCCTTTGATGACATTAAAAAATGTCATAAAAAACGTCATCAATGTCGGTTAATGAGTGGTCAACGTCCGATCAACAGGCGGTCAATGCTGGTCAATGGATGGTCAGCAAACGAGTCAACTCGGTCAAGGAGGGAAAAGTCAACTCAAGAGGGAAAAGGGTGGAAGCGGTGATAGGCTTAGATGTTTACATGAGTGATAAAAACTATGGTGTGCACATATCAACAATTTTACTTCTTATATACTCCCTCCGTTTCAAAATAGATGTTCATAGACAAATTTGCACTTATATTAAGGGAAAAAAATTCTCCCAAAATTACCCCTATTAAATGGTACTTCCTACTCCTAAAAGTTGCTTTGGAAAAAGTGTATATGATTAATTTGGTGTAATTATTAGGGGTATAAATGGATAAAATTCTTATATGGACATCTATTGTGAAACAAAAAAAATAGTCTCTATAAACATCTATTGTGAAACGAAGGGAGTATATATTTATTAGTTACCTAATTGGGCCTTACTTACTCACATACACAAATTAATTAGGATTTAAAAAGATATGAAACAAAAAATTAATTAGGATTTTGATAGATCATTAGGTGTAATCAATATCTTAATCAATTTATTCTAATTTTCAAACTAAATTTACAAAAACGGTTTGGCCGTTTGAGTGATTATTTACAAATTACAACTGATGAAACCCGAAATAAACCGTCGTTAGAAAACAAGAAACGAGATTCTTTTATTCGATTGTGCAAACGCTTGCTCTTTATTTATTGTTTTCTTACAACGAGGTTACAAACCAACGAGGCTTACAAACAGACGAGATTTACACCCTAGACCTCCTACGAGTGTTCGAGATCTCGATCTAACAATGTTCGAGATCTCCTAATTGCTATGTGATTCTACCACCTACGGGTCACTTGATGGATCTTTGGCGCGAGGCTTGAGCTTTGAGTTCGAGTGTGGTGAAGATGGCTTGCGAGATTGCGTAGCGAGGTCCTTGGTGTGAGCGAAAGCTCTGTGTGACTTGAAGTCTTTTTGTGGACTTCACTTGTCTATAGTGAGGTCTTTTGACGATGTTTCAACACGTCGATCTTCATCCCCGAGGTTTAGACCTCATCCCCGAGGTTTCGGAAGACCTCGCTCGGATAGGGAATTTGTTTATTATTAAAAAGATGGGTACGGTTATGGGCCCCGGAATCCACCTCGGGAGTCCTGTCGGGTCCGTTTATTCTCTGTACCCCGGGGCCACTTCCTGTTATACCATTTTGAGCATCATCACAACCCCATGGCCTGGGGACCTCGTTCCGAGGACCGCGGGTCATAAATACGAGGGGTATTTGATTCACCAAACCCGGGGTGCGGGGTTTGTATTTTTTAGGGTTACGAGATGCGAGGTTGAGAGGTTGGGTGGATGCTTTGTGAGGAGCTCTCTTGCGAGGCCTGACACTTAGGCTTTTCTCTCGTTCGTGCGTGCGAAGCCTCCTGGGCCCGCTCCCCATACTTTGCTTAATGGGCCGCCGGGGTAGACCAAGCCCAATTAACCTTTCGGGAGCGAGGAGAGGACCAAATTTATTCTTTATAAGAGGCGTCTCTCACACGCCTTATCTTCATCTTCTTCCTTCGGCATTTCCTCTCTTTCTCTCTCTCGCCCTTCTAGTTTCCGGCAACGGTTTCCAGGCGGTTATCGACGATTTTCCGACACTCCGGCAGCGCCACCGCATCATCCGCGTTAATCTTTTAAACAAGTGAGCGTCTCGACTCCCCCCTTTTTGTCTCTTCGACGCTTTTCGTTTTACGCCCTACTGGGCGACGGTTGTCCTCCGGCGTTTCGTGCCAGTGTCATGGTGGCGAAACGGTGGGGATGAGGGCGGTGCTCGCGTCTGAGCGACGCTCTCAAACTTCTTCTCGTGTTTTCTCTTTCTGGGTTTTGTGCCCTAGTGGGCGTCGGTTGCTCTTCGGCGTTTTGCACCATCGTCATGGCGGCGAGACGGTGGGGGCGAGGGCGGCGATGGTTGTTTTTCGGCGCTTTGCGCCAGCGCCATGGCGGCGAGACGGTGGGGCGAGAGTGGCGCTGGCCACGCTCTTGAGCCCACCATTGGCCAACCAACGGTTGAGTTTCTGCGACTCCTTGACTTCTCTTTTTTCTTTGAAATTCGAATTCCTCGGAAACCCAAACGTCATGATGTCCGACTGACGGGACGATTGGGCTTCCACCGCTGGCATCCATTCCGCCTTCTCTTTCCTCCTCTTAGCGCTTCACATTCCGTCTTCTCTTTCCTCCTTTTGGCGCTTCACCTTCTTCTTCTCCGTCCTATCGTGTCAGAGTAGCCCTAGGGTGCCACGTGGCCTCTTCCCGTCTTTACCTCGCGTATTCTTTTTGTGGCTTTGCTCGATGTCTCAACACTTTTTCTTTTCCAGGTGTTCGCCTCTCGTGGCCTAGACGCCGCTCTTTCATGCCTAGAGGAGCTTCTTCGAGCCCCCCCCCACCAGGCTTCGTGTTCAAAGTTCAAGAGAGATTCTACGAGGAGGCCTTCGAGACCGTAGGGAGCGTAGAGACTAGTGACTCTCAAAACCCGAGGTCTCCCTCGCTAATTTTTAGTGAGCCCTCTTCCAGTGACTCCGACGTCTCCGTCAACTCACGCTTCTCCCGACTTCGCGCTTCGTCTAGTGTTGAAATGGCCTCATCCTCGATTTCTGATGAGGAAGTGGCTGGTGTTATTGTGAGGTCCTCCGACTCCAACGACCTGGCGAGCTTTTTTGCGGAGCACATCAACGATGTTGTGTCCGCCCTTCCACCTGTCCTTGAGGATCGGATACCCATGTCCTCGGATTCGAAGGAGACCTTTCTTCCCGAGGGGGTGCCTACGACCCTAGAACTGAAGGACCTTGCGAAGATCGCCAAGGACTTCGCTTGGCCCGAGGGGGTTGAGCTAGCGCTCCCCGAGGGGGAGGGCTGCTCCTTGGCGGCATACGACATGTGCGTGGTCGTGCACCTGTTTAGTCTCCAAGCCGGCTTCAGGCTACCTCTGGCCCCGCACATCGTCGACTTCTTGTAGGCCATGCATGTTTGCCCCGCGCAGCTTTTTCCCAATGCGTGGAGGCTCATGTGTGCCTACACCCTTCGCAGCCACGAGCTCGGGGAGGGACCCGACCTCGACACCATGTCGAGATTATTTCTAGCGAGGAGGGAACACGATTCTTGCCTCGTCAACCTCAGCTTGCCCGACCTTAAGATCACCATGGCCCCTTCGAACGCCAGGCCGTAGAAGAAGAAATGGTTCTTGGTCCGGGACCCTACCGGGAGGTATCTTAACTTCCCCACGGCCCCGGACAACTTCGTTCGAAATCAAGAAACGATACGTTCCTGAGCGCCAGGAACTGTTCCAAGAATACCTGGCACAGGACCGGCTTGAGCGGGCCGGCCTGAGTCTCACCCTTCCACCCACCGAGGGCGAAGAGGGTACTCACTTTCCCTTTTGTTGCTTGTTTTTGTTACTTGCTTTTGGTTTTGGGCAACGCATGGCCCCGAGGGAATACCTCGTTTGTTTAGTGCTGACCACGAGCCTCGCTCGGGTCATAATGCCTTGATTGTTTGTGACATCTCGCTTCTTGTCTTTTATCTTAACTTATATATTTTTTTAACATGTTTTCTGTGTTTTTGACAGTGGATCTCTTCAACGCTCTGACCTCGAGGGCGCAGGGAAAGAAACTTGTTACCTCTACCTCCACCTCCCAAGTCCCATGACGCTCTAAGGGCCTCATCAAAAAGGAACTAGCCCCCCAAGCGAGGCCACCGACCTCGCAACCGAAGGCAACACCCCCGTCGGCGAAGGCGCCCGGGGTGAAGATTGCCGAGGGGGCCTCGTCTAGGGGGACATTGCGAGAACGTCCTCCCAAGCTGCCCGAGGATCCGGCGATGGAGTCATATCAAAGAGGAAAGAATCCGAGGATCCCTCCCACCAGGAAAAGAAGAAAAAACATAAGGGGGACGGCCAGAAGGGGACCTCGGGAGGAAACTTGCCGGCAGGAGGCCCGGTGTCCGCCACCGGGCCTCCTGCCGGCAAGTTTCACTGCCCTGGACCAGCCTGGGGCGTGCCCAAGGATTGGGACAGGGCGGACTGGAAGGAAGAGGTTGCGTGGGCAAACAACCTCTCGGAGGCTGCCCTCAACGACGAGATCCTCCGCTACTCGGCGATGGTATGCCATACTTCTTCGAGGTTGTTCTTTTTGTTGGTTCCATTATCATCATCTTTGTTTTAACATGTTTTTTGGTTTTTCAGCATCACTTCTTCGAGAATTATAACTGCAGTCGCGTCAGCCTCCTTCACAAGAAGATGGATAAGATGGAGGCGAAGCTCAAGGTCCGCGATGCCGAGATCGAGAAGAAGAACAAGGACCTCGCAGAGGCCGAGAGACGAATTCAGACCGCGGAGGTTGCGGCGGCGGATGAGGCCAAGGCCGCCGCCAAGGCCAAGGAGGAGGCGAAAAGGCTTAGGGGGAGGCGGAGAAAGCTAAGGAGGAGGCGGGGAAGGTTAAGGGGGAGGCGGAGAAGGTTAAGGGCCATGTTGGGGGATCTTGAGGCCGAGATCGAGGAGCTCCGAGGAAAACTTTCCGCGGAGCACAAATTTTTTAGGGAGAAGGAAGCGAAGCTCTAGAAGGCCGAGGAGGAGATCGGCAGCCTCCGATAGCGCGTAATCGAGCTCAACGAGGAAGTTGAGGCTACGGGCCCCAAGTACGTGGAGTCTGCGGAGTACAAAGAAGAGTTGTTGGGCAGTGTGAACAAGATGTTCCGCCAGGCCGTCCGCATGGGGGTTAAGCAGGCGGTTGCGAAGTATGGGCACATTGACCCCCGTATTTCCTTCTTCAACCCCAACTACGCAGAGACTATGGGGGAAGAGACCGGGGAGGAGCCCGAGGGAGAATGCGAGTTCTTCCTGAGAGATGATGGGACCGTGGCTTCCAAGGCACCCTCTGCAGAGGACCACGGTCGGGGAGGCCTGGACCTCGTGGTCGCAGACTCTCATCCCGTGACCAACGTGTCGAGCTCCCAGCCCATTGTGATCTCCGACTCGGCTGTCCCTCAAGCTCCCACGGAACCCGCCGCCGAGGTCCCCAAGGAACCCACGATCGAGGCCCCGAAGGAATGAAGGATGCTCCCGACTCTTTAAGATACTTCGGCCCTTGTGGCCCTATTATATGCAACTCTCCTTGTTTTATGGTTGTGTTTGCGTTTCTTGCTTTAGTTTACTTGTATGTATACACCCCGATCCAACCCCATGGCCCTAGTGTCCCAATATTGGTGGCACCCTCGGGCCACATCGGGCGCTCGTTTTATGCCGCAAACCAGAGATCACGAGCCTCGCTCGGATCGCGCATGATAGATTTTATGCCACGATCACGAGCCTCACTCGGATCGCGCATTATAGACTTTATGCCACGATCACGAGCCTCGCTCGGATCGCGCATATTAGAATTTGATGCCACGACCACGAGCCTCGCTCGGATCGCGCATGATTGTTTTTATGCCACGAGCCTCGCTCGGATCGCGCATGATTGTTTTTATTGTCTCCAACCCCAAGCAGGAGGCGAGGGGTGGGCTTGGCAACTTAAAACCGAGAATCTCCAACCCCAAGCGGGAAGCGAGGGGTGGAATTCGCAACTTAAAACCGAGAATCTCCAACCCCAAGCGGGAAGCGAGGGGTGAATTTCGCAACTTAAAACCGAGAATCTCCAACCCCAAGCGGGAAGCAAGGGGTGGACTTCGCAACTTAAAAACGAGAATCTCCAACCCCAAGCGGGAAGCGAGGGGTGGATTTCGCAACTTAAAACCGAGAATCTCCAACCCCAAGCGGGAAGCGAGGGGTGGACTTCGCAACTTAAAACCAAGAATCTTCAACCCCAAGCGGGAAGCGAGGGGTGGACTTCGCAACTTAAAACCGAGAATCTCCAACCCCAAGCAGGAAGCGAGGGGTGGACTTCGCAACTTAAAACCGAGAATATCCAACCCCAAGCGGGAAGCGAGGGGTGGACTTCGCCACTTAAAACCGAGAATCTCCAACCCCAAGCGGGAAGCGAGGGGTGGACTTCACACGACATTTTTATTTTTGAGATAGATTTGAAAATTCCACAACCCTTTATTCACAAAATTTGTAGGTAATAGCGGAGTTTGGAGAGTTTACACATAATATTTTTTGAGCCGATCGATGTTCCATGTTTTGCTCAGGGTACGTCCCTCGCTGTCTTTGAGCTTGAAAGCTCCGGACGCAACCTCCTCCCCGAGGAGGTATGGTCCCTCCCAATTAGGGTCCAGCTTGGCACCCTCGGTACGCCTCAAGACGAGGCTACCCGTGGCCAGGAACCGGGGTCTGACCTTCTTGTCGTGATACAACGCTACGCACCGTTTGTATTCTTTGGAGCGTAGGTCGGCCACCTCGCGCAGCTCGTCTCTAAATAGCAGCTCGACCCTGAGGTTGGCCTCGTTCTCTTTTTTGTTGAAATCAAAAACTCTCGCCGAAGGAACCAAGGTCTCTACTGGGACTAGCGCTTCTGCCCCGTAAGTTAGAGCGAAAGGCGTTTCTCCCGTTGCGCGACGCGCGGTGGTGCGATATGTCCATAGGACGAGTGGGAGAAGCTCCGCCCAGCGACCTTGCGCCATGCCCAGGCGCTTCTTCAGATCGGACAAGATGCGGGCATTGACGTTCTCTACCTGACCGTTGGACTGAGGGTGGGCCACAGAGGAAAACTTGAGGGTTATGCCCAGGTCGGAGCAGAAGGTCCGGGTCTCCTCGCAATCAAATTGGGGGCCATGGTCAGTTATGATGGTCATAGGAACGCCAAAGCGGCAAACGAGGTTCTTCCACAGGAAGTCGCAGACCTTTGTCCCCGTGATCTTTGCCATTGCTTGTGCTTCGACCCACTTCGTGAAATAGTCGACGATGACCAAGAAATACCGCACCTGGCCAACAGCCTTGGGGAAGCGGACGAGGATGTCCATCCCCCACATCACGAAGGGGCATGGCGCGTGGATGGAGCGAAGACGCGAGGTCGGGGCATGCTGGAGGTTAACGTGCTTCTGACACCCATCACATCGCTGGACATAGGCCCTTGCGTCTTGTCGGAGAGTGAGCCAAAAGTATCCCAAATGGGTGATTTTATGTGATAGGGCTCGCCACCGTGGGTGGCCACCACAGACCCCCTTGTGTGCCTCATAGAGGATGTGCTCCATAGACTCGGTCAACACACACAGTAAGTTGGGCTCCGCATAGCCTCGGCGATAGAGCTGGCCGCCAATGACGCAATAGCCTGCCGCCTGCATTTTCAACTTCCGGGCCTCTCCGGGGTCCTCTAGGAGGACGCCGCTTTCCACATATCGCGTGATCGGGATCCTCCAGTCTCCATTTGTAACGGAGAGAACCTCGTTGGTTACACTCCGCGAGAGTTTTCTTTCCACCATCACGCGATTCCCAACCTCCAAGGGAAGGGCAGAGCCCAACCTCGCGAGAGCATCCGCCTTCGTATTCGAGGTTCGCGGGATGGACTCTACCGCAAAGGTTTCAAGGCAAGACACCAAGGACTTAACTTTCTCTCGGTACGCAGGCAGGAACCCCGTCCGGGTGTCGTATTGCCAGTTGAGTTGTCGCGCCACCAGCTCGGAGTCGGTGTAGACCCTGATTTTGCGGGTTCCACTAAGGAGCGCCATCTCTATCCCGGCGATCATGGCCTCATACTCGGCCTTGTTGTTGGTGGCATTGAAGGCGAAGTTAAGGGCGTACTCCGTCTCGATTGAGGGACCGGCGAGGAACACGCCAGCCCCGCCACCAGCATCATATCGTGAACCATCAACGAACACCTTCCACTCCTCCGAGCTCGCATCAGTTTCGGGGAAGGTGACCTCCACCATGAAGTCAGCGAGGGCCTGTCCCTTCATTGCGGTTCTAGGGAGGTAGCTGATGTCGAACTCGGAGAGCTCGACTGCCCACTTCGTCATTCGCCCGGAGAGGGCGGGCTGGTGGAGGATTTGTCGAAGTGGAAGGTCAGAGAGGACCTGAATAGGGTGCGCGTGGAAGTAAGGGCGCAGGCGCCTGGCGGCGGTCACTACGGCCAATGCCATCTTCTTCGCCGGGGAGTATCGCTGCTCCGCGGGCTGGAGCACGCGACTTGTGAAGTAGAGTGGGTGCGTGGCTTTTCTGGTTAGCACCGCGCTGACCATCTCCGGGCTCACCGCCACATACAGCTCCAAGTCCTCGCCTGCCATTGGAGGTGACAACGTAGGGAGCTTTGATAGGAAGGCTTTTAACTCGGAAAAAGCGAGCTCTAGCCCCTCGTCCCAAACAAACTTGTCGTTCTTCTTGAGGGCGGCAAAGAAGGGCAGAGACTTGTCCGCCAAGCGGGAGCAAAACCTCTCCAAGTAGTTCACGGCGACGTTGAGCCGTTGTACCTCTGTGCGAGATCGCGGCGACCTCATTGAGAGAATCGACTCGACCTTGGCGGGGTTGAAATCGATCCCACGCTCGCTGATCATGAAGCCTAGGAACTTCCCCGACGACACGCCGAAGACATACTTCTCAGGGTTCAGGCTGAGGCGATTGTGCCTGAGCGTCACAAAGACCTCGTGGAGATTGGCCAGATGCTCTTCAAGGCTTTTTCTCCGCACCATGATGTCGTCGACGTAGGCCGACATGTTTCTCCCCAAATGGTTTTTGCAGACCCGGTCAACGAGACGTTGGAAGGTCGCCCCTGCATTTTTAAGGCCGAAGGGCATGGCCTTATAGCAGTATGTACCCCGCTGCGTGATGAAGGACGTCTCCTCCTCGTCACGCGGACTCATCGAGATCTGATTGTATCCTGAGTACACGTCGAGGAAACTCAAGACCCCGTGCCCCGCGGTTGAATCAACTAGTTCGTCGATCGAGGGCAGGGGGTAGTTGTCTTTGGGGCATGCTTTGTTGAGGTCTTTGAAGTCCACGCACATCCGCCACTTGTCGCTGGCCTTTTTGACCAGCACGACATTGGACAACCATTTCGGGTATTGGACCTCGCGGATAAACCCTGCGACCAGCAGCTTAGCCACCTCTTCATTTGCGGTGTTTGCCCTTTCCTCGTTCATCTTCCTCCGCCGTTGCACAACAGGGCGGGTGTTGATGTCGACGTTCAAGGAGTGTTGGGCTACGGTGCGCGGAACGCCGCGGAGGTCCTTGGCGGTCCAGGCGAACGCGTCACGGAATCTGGACAGTAGGGCCTCCAGCAACTCCGTCGATTTCTCGGAGAGACACTCTCCCAAGTAGATCTTCTCGAACTCATTCCCGAAGGGGGTAATCACCCTTCTTTCTGCCTCGGGGATGGGGATCGTGAAGTCCTGGACTTCGAGGTCGGCCTCTCCAGGGGACTCCACCATGAACACTGAGCATTTCTGTTTTGCCGAGGTTGCATAGCAAACGCGACCCTCCTCCTGGTTTCCCTTTACCTCTCCAACCCCGCCGTCAACGGGGAGTTTCATCTTTAGGTGATAGAAGGAGACTACCGCCTGGAATTTCATCAGGGACACCCTCTCGATGATTGCATTCCACACCGAAGGCAAGTGTACCACGGTGAACTCCACCATCTCTGTCCTCCTCGTGGAGCCGGTGCCCAACGTCATCAAAAGGTCTATGAGACCTGCTACGTCGACCTCGTCTCCCGAGAAGGAGGTGAGCTTCCCAGCGTAGGGCTTCAAGGATGTTTCGGAGATGCCCAACTACTTGAAGGTTCCGTAGTACATAATGTCCACGGAGGATCCCGTGTCCACCAGTACTCGCTTCACCATTTTCGGAGTGCGGCATGTGGAGTCCCTCGGCATCTTCGGAGGTGAAGGCCAAGCCTACGTGAGACCGCGAGGTCTGAGCGACACTAAATACCGAGGGCTCATGATGGCTTGCCCTCGCGTACCTCTTTCTTTTTGCCTGGCTTGATCCAGCCAGCGATGGTCCACCCGAGATGGTATGGATATACCCATTGGGTGTTGTTGTCTGCCCAAACCGTGCCTGCTTCGCGGGAGCCTGCTGCTCGACGTTGTTGGCCTGAGCTTGGCTCGGGCCTCGTGGTACGGTGTTGGCGCCTGACGCGGGGTTGGCACGTCCCTTTTCGTTTGGGTTGCATAAAGGGTCGCCCTTGCCCCATAGCCTCATTGCTTTCCGTCGAAGCAGTTCCAATTGCCACCGCGGTTGTTGTTACGGTTGGCGTCGTTCCCGTTGTTATTGTTGTTGTTGCTTCTGTAGTTGTTGTTGTCGTAGTTCCTGTTGTTGTTGTTGTTGACGGGGTTTTGGGCCTGCGTTACATACGCATCCCTCGCGGGTGGTGCGGCCACCTTCGCCTTTCCTTTAACCTCGGCGACGATTTCCTTGTCGGTCTTCGGTCGCGAGCTCTGGTTTGCGGCGTCCTCGGCATACACCTGGGATATGATCCGAGCGCACAGGCTGTCGTACGTCGTTGGGCACTTCAAGAAAATGTAAGTCTTGAAAGGCCCCGAACACAGGTTGCCCATGAGGGTATCTCGCACCGATGATTCGTCGATGTGTGCGATCTCCGCTACTGTGGTGGTGAACCTCGTGAAGAAGGTGCCCAACAACTCGCCCTCTCCTTGCTCAATACCGCGGTGATCCCGCATGTTCTTCTTGCGCTTCCTCGAGCCGCTGAAGTGTGTGACAAAGGATTCGCACAGTTGAGCGAACGAGGCCACATACCCTATCTTGAGGCTTATGAACCACATCATCGCGGCCTTGTCCAGGGTGGTTGGGAAGATGCAGCAGAATATGGCGTCATTGTAGGAGTTGACATTCATTTGGATGGCAAAGTGCTTCACGTGCTCCTCCGGGTCAGCCGTGCCGTCATAGAGCCCCATTTGTGGCCAATGGAAACCTTTGGGCATAGGCGCACGCTGAATCTCGTCCACGAAGGGGAAGGTGCACCCGGTTTCGACGGGCTGTCAACGCGACCTCGATTTCAGAGGGTGCATCGACGTCGTTGGCCTCGATTTGGGGGGATGTAGAGCACTCCCCGCTGTTTCGGACAGCTCCATGTCCTGCATTCTCGAACGTCGTGAGCGGGACCGTGAGATCTGCATGGGGTCCCGGGGAGGCCTCTCCGTCGATGAGCCGTTGGTGGAGGTCTCGTGTCCCGGCACATGCACAGGGACGTACGCAGGTACATACTCGGAGTGGGGTTGCCGGGGGGGAACAGGGACGTATGAAGGGGCGAAGCCCTGCTGGTACTGCCCATAGCCCGGGTAAGGATATGGGTTTGGGGGCGCACCGCCCGGCTCGTACCCTTGGAATGGGTAGGGGTTTTATGGGGCGGTGTACGTCCAACCCGGGGGGACCACGAACGGGCAGCTCGGAGGTCCCGCGCCCATCCACTGCGTGGTTTCGGGCATGTTATCGGGGTGTTGGGGGAAGAAATTGTTTGGGCAAGCCATTTTGAGGGGATCAAAGCCAAGGTTTGCACAAATCGAGAGACTGTTTAGGATGAAGAAGTTCTCACAGACGGCGCCAGTGATGAAACCCAAAATAAACCGTCGCTAGAAGACAAGAAACGAGATTCTTTTATTCGATTGTGCAAACGCTTGCTCTTTATTTATTGTTTTCTTACAACGAGGTTACAAACCAACGAGGCTTACAAACAGACGAAATTTAAACCCTAGACCTCCTACGAGTGTTTGAGAACTCGATCTAATAATGTTCGAGATCTCCTAATTGCTATGTGATTCTACCACCTACGGGTCACTTGATGGATCTTTGGCGCGAGGCTTGAGCTTTGAGTTCGAGCGTGGTGAAGATGGCTTACGAGATTGCGTAGCGAGGTCCTTGGTGTGAGCGAAGGCTCTGTGTGACTTGAAGTCTTTTTGTGGACTTCACTTGTCTATAGCGAGGTCTTTTGACGATGTTTCAACACGTCGATCTTCAACGAGCAAGATTGTTCTTGAGTTCAAGATGTTTTTCGACCCCTTTCTACCTACGAGGTTCTCCTCTATTTATAGAGAATTGGGGAACTGAGTTTTGGTGTTTATCCGATGTGGGACGCCCGGGATCAGGGCCGCTGATTGGTCCGGAGGTAAGGCAGTCGATGATTGGTTGGGAAGAACGGCGGCAGCTGAGTGGACTAGGTGGGCGGGGGTGTCGGTTGAGTCGGCAACGAGGTTTAGACCTCGTCCCCGAGGTTTCGGAAGACCTCGCTCGGATAGGGAATTTGTTTATTATTAAAAAGATGGGTATGGTTGTGGGCCCCGGAATCCACCTCGGGAGTCCCGCCGGGTCCGTTTATTCTCTGTACCCCGGGCCCACTTCCTGTTCTACCATTTTGAGCATCATCAACAACCAATTATTAATAACTAGTATGTATTCACGTACATTATACGGGTTTTTCTTAAATAAAATATTAATAATAAAATATTTTCAAAAATATTTATTATCCGAGAAAAATAATCATGTAAATGCTTAAATATAAATTTTTGTTATGATCTGCGTAAAAAGATAAGAGAATTATCATATAACTAATCAAGATCTTTTCATATAAGGTAACAAATGATTGGATTATAATAATAACCAAATTGGCAAGGAGATTGCTAGTAATATATGGTTACAAAGATAACTATTCAATTTAGATATTTTGTTAAAAAAACGATTCTATCTAAAAATAAAATAAATATTCTAGAATTTGTATGATAGAATAAAAAAATATCCAAATGATCTTCCTATCTATCATATCCAAAAATAAAAGATTGTTTAATAATGAGATTTTCTATCCTATATTCGAAAAACATGAATACGAATTTATCATTTCTATAAATAAAAGATTATTTTTTTTAAAAAAAAGGTGTGATGTGGTCCAATAAAAAAGTGACATGTGTCGTTTAATAATTTTTTTAACCTCCGCTGTAGGTTATAGTTATGATTGGTGGGAGATTGAATCAAATGAAAATGGGGCTTATCATGAAAACTAGAAATGAATCTAGACCATCCGATTGAAACATTAGAAATAAATATAGGCCATCCGATTAAAAATAAAAATAAATAAATAAATTTTTTTCTTACTTTAAATTTTAAGTCTTTTTATGGATGTAGAATGATATAAATCAAGTATTAATATAAGGCCATAAAACGTTAACATGCAATACTAATATGTGAACATACCTATATTATATGTGAACGTATACAAAATTTTTTGAAGTTAAAATGTGGTTATATGTGAACAACTCTTGTAATAATGTGAACATGTGTATAAAATATGTGAACAAAATGTAAAATGTCAAGCGTCGTGTTTTTGACAAAAATAAGCGAAAAAAATAATTAATTTTTCAAATTTTTTGTCAATTTTAAGTCGTTTAACGCATGTATGATGATTTAATCGAAAATGAACATATGACCATAAAACATGAAAAAACAATATTAATATGTGAACACACTTGTAATATATGTGAACGTATTATAAAATCTCTTAATGGAAAAATGTGATAATATGTGAACCTGTCTTATAATAGTGTGAACATATGCATAAAATATGTGAACGTAACGTAAAAAATCAAATTTTGTGTTTTTGGCAAAAACAAGCGATACTAAGAAAATTTTAAAAAAATTATTATTTTTTCTATTTTTATCAAAATTACAATTTTACCCTTGTCTCTATTAATCTTAGCCATGCATTTCTCAAATCTAAGGGTATTTGTGTGTTTCTAGTTTTTATAATAAGGCTCATTTTCATTATGAATCAACCTCTAATTGGTGGTTTATGCAAACCTGTTTATAAGGGGTGGTTTAAACCAATGGGAATAAAGGGTAATGTTTTGCAAATGTTTTTAAAAAGAGTGATTTTGTGCAAACAAATGTAAATTAGGGGTGAGTTTATGCATTTTCATATGAGTTTATTGTATATTTGTACCAAAGGGGAAGGGGAAACCAAACTACAAAATCCGAATCAGACCAAAAGAAAATCTACTATATATATAAAAGCAATAAGGTTTGGAGCCTTCTCATTGCGCCACATAGGATTTCGCCACATGTCAATCCTATATTAAGCCACTTCATATTTTTACACATGTCATTTTCTTATAATTTAAACGTCTTTATAAATATTTCATGTCATAGTCCACATGTCAAAAATTTTCCATTTATTATGTACACATCATATTGCCACATAATCTACAAATATCAATCAATTTTTTAATTTTTTTTATATTTGATTACAATAATGTTTTTTTGGAAATTTATTTACATATAAAAATATTTTTTACCATATCTTTATGATCCTAACAACTCTTCAATATAATCTACCAAAAAAAACTCATATAAATATATACCAAGATCTTATCCTATAATATAAATATATACCGAGATCTTCTATAATATATACCGAGATCCTATCCTATAATATGTCAAGTCAATTTTATTTGCTAATCCATATTAAATGTCCCATTATTTTCATTTTTGTTATTAAAATCTTTAATTTAGAATTATGCTTTTTTATAATTTATATAAATCACCAATTCACAATTATTATTTGTATTATATTTTTATTTATTAATATCTTTTTATAGTATATCTAAAAAATATCGATTTATAATCGTGCAGGGACAATTAGTAAAAATAAAAAAAGAATAGCAAAACTCCCGATCCGGAGTGAAATCTTAAGATTAGCTACTAAAGTCTTCCAACGAGGAGGAAGGAGCTGAGGCTCGCCAGATCTCGCATTCCCTCTCAATTCCACCGCAGCAGCACAAGGAGAAGAAGAAGAAGAAGAAGCGAAGATGATGTCCAGCAATTACACCAGCATTGACAGCGAAAACGTCTCCGGATCTGTGCCTGTAATTTGCTCCGTTCCGATTTCTCAATTCTCAAATCCGTTGTTCTCAATTCTTTCAATTGTAACGCTCAGATCTCACTTGTCTTGTCTGCTGATTTCTTTTCTTCTTTAGGCGGTTTCAGATCCAGGCCACGTGACTGTCAAATTTCAAGGTGCTTGATCCCTCTAAGTTGAATTCGTCAAGTCTTGAATTGTTCTTTTCGCTGGAAATAGTGCGCAAGTGTATAATTGATATGTGTTTTATCCGTTTTGGCAGAATCCAATCTCCAGACATTTCCGCCGTCTCAAGCACAGGGAAAGATCTCTACTGGCTCTCGGCCACCGCGTGATGCGGATGGTACGTTCAATATTGTTTTTCTCTAGCCATATTATGATGTGATTTTTATTGGAAGGATATAATGTTGCAATTGCCCAATTAGCCTACCTGGTTCAACTAGTCCTTGGTACTCGATGATCTAATTGATTAGGCATGCTTTGTTATTTTATCAGCTATTAAAAGAGGTACTCTTTTTTTAATCTTTGGAAATTTCCAAGAGCTGTAGACGTGGATGCAGCTATTTGCTGACCTGAAGGATATTTTAGAAACATCAGCTTCTTTACCTAGCAAAATAGAACTGTTAAGATTTAATTACGTCATTTTGCATATACTTGGTTAGATTTGTGCTAAAGAAATTAAATGTAAGGTGTTTGTTCCATTGCAATCAATTTTGCACTTGAAATGTATGTGTAAGGAATGGAGAGTTGTTGAATTTTATACATTTGCAAGATGTTTAGAAATATCTGTCAGATTACACTTTTTTTAAGATATTATGGATTACTTCTCAGCTATAGTTATGATAAATAGTATTCGATTGTAACACCTGTATTTGGAGTTGTTTCTTATCATAAAAATGCTTAGGAACACTATTCCCAGATTAGCAATACAAATGAGCTCATCCTGTCAGTTTATTATTGTCAAGTGCTCTCAAGAACCTTTCCCCCCTGTGGCAGATTCATTCTCAAAGCCTGTTTCTGGCTCTGATGACTCTCAGTCAAGTGGTTGGTTTCGAGCATTTACAGTTGCTGCCTACAAGCCGTACTTTGATGTTGATTCTTCTGATGTCATGGAGAGAATCAAAGAGTCTCTCTTCCCATTTAAAGGAAGTTTTACAGAAATGATCTCAAACAACCCAGATTTGTAAGTTGTAGTTCGCTAGTTTGTTGTTTCTATGATCTTATATGCGGTAGTTCACACAATGCGCACACTTGGTTCTCATCTGTTGCATTCACTTATGCTATTTACTGCCTTCTTTGTTTTTAACCTTTGGTAATCTTATTGTTTGATGATAAGCAGATATGGACCGTTTTGGATATGCACTACGCTGATTTTTGTGGCTGCGTCTATTGGTACATTCGTCACATATGTGGCTCACAAGCTACAGAACAAGGAGTGGGATTATGACATAAATGTAGTAACTTGGTCTGCTGGTTTGTTCTATGGTTATGTAACCATCGTTCCTCTTGGCCTTTATGTGGTCCTCAAATACTTCTCTGCTCCATCTGGCCTTGTCCAACTATTCTGTCTGTATGGTTACTCCCTGTTTGTGTTCATTCCTGCATTGGTAAGCCAATTTTGTCTTTGCAATTTGCTTTAATCATATTAAAAGGTTCAAATCATTCACAATTTTCTATTTATATATTAGTAGATGTTATGAATTCTTATGGTGTTAGTTACAATTTGCATCTAGAGTGTCGTTGTACATTTTTAACAGCATGTATCTTACCAAATGGTATAAGAACCCTTATGTTTTAATCTTCAGTTAAATTAATTACTTAGCAAAAAACTGGTTCTTGCCTACTTGCAAAGAAATTCAGTATGAGACTAGTTTTTAACTAAATTCAGTTATTATTGTCACATAGCTGAATTTCAGTTTTCCTTGGGTCTTTTGGGCGCATCCTCCTGACATGTTCAAGCTATGGGTGCTCCCATCTTGACCCCCCAGATCGTGCTTGAGCGGGACTTTACTGGGCATTGATGTTGACTAGTTATTTATCTGCACCAGTAATCATTATTGGTCACAATATGTCTGATATAGTTACTTTTAATACCTTTTATTACCTTGGAGACTGAACGACAAGTAGTACTTCCTTGCAAGTGTTAGCTTTCTTTGGATTGTTCATTCAGTTTTGCTAATCCTGCATTCTTGCATTCAGTGCCTTTCCGTGGTACCCTTGGAAGTGTTTAGATGGGCTGTTGCTGGCGTGGCTGGGTTTATGTCGGCATCCTTTGTCGCTCTTAATCTGCGGGCCCACATAATGTCAGCAGGAGAGAGGTGGTTCCTTATTGTGGCTGCCATATTCCTGCTGCAGGTAGCTTTGGCTATTGCCCTCAAAATGTATTTGTTTACTGTCACAGTTTAAAAAAAAACGGAAGCCAATTGGTAAGGGTATGTAAACCATACACATAGCTCACAGTTGAATTAGTTACTTTGATCTGTGTAACTTTGTTGATTTTGAAACACCTTCCTAGTACACACGCTCATAAAGCCTATTGCATCCTATCATTTTTTGGCAAATATACATACATGCTTATGTTTGAAGTTCACAACCCTGATTGTGTTCAGTCTCTTGATTCGATTAGTTAGTTTTTCTCGCTATATATTCATGCTTTGATGTATCTGGAATCATATTCTAGAAATCAAGGATTCCAGAGATTGTTCTTCCTGTTGATTTCTAGTACCAATATGTGGTCTTGGATGAACTGGAAGGTGCATGGCTCTCCCTGTTGAGGGAGGGAGAGAAGTATGAATACATTACTTCAGACCTATTACTGATCGCGTGTATATAAGAGGAACTAATGTGATGTGAAAAGGGAAGATTATGTGCATTAAAGAATGTTGAAGCAAAAATGTCAAACGGCCTGCAAGGTGGTCAGAACTCACAACTCACAACTCTTTAGAGCATGTTTATTGGAGGGTGGTTGGAGAGGATGATTGAGATGCTAACATCCTACTTGAAGCATCCTTCATCAAACATGCTATCGGTGGTGAAACTGTTAAAAATGTGGATGGTAGCCATATTACATAAAGGGGTAATTGGGTCATTCGTTCATTCACTAGCCAAGCAAGCCCCATGGTACCATCCGTACAGTTTTTATACATCCAAACACACTGTGACACTGACACTGACACGCGCACACTTCCTTTTAATTATAGGAAAATTTCTTTTGGTGCCCCTAAGTTTTTGCCTTTTCCTTTTGGTACTCAAGAAAAAAACTTATTCCTTTTGGTACTCTTGAGGTTTTGGCTTTTCTTGTTGACGCCCTCCCCGGTTCAAATTAGCCAATTTCAAGCTTACCATTATGTTCATAACCCTTAAATTAGTAGGATTTGACTATTAAAACATCAAAATTCATAACCAAACTACATCAATTTGAATTTTTAAACAATTTTGTAAACAACCCCTTAAGATAGAGGATTGTTTAAAAATTCAAATTGATGTAGTTTGGTTATGAATTTAAGTGTTTTAAGAGTTGAATCCTATTAATTTAAGGGTGATGAACATAATGGTAAGCATGAAATTGGCTAATTTGAACCGGGGAGGGGCGTCAACGGGAAAAGCCAAAATCTCAAGGGTACCAAGAGGAATAAGTTTTTTTCTTGGGCACCAAAAGGAAAAGGCAAAACCTTAGGGGCACCAAAAGGAATTTCCCTTAATTATACTAAGCATATATATCCAAGAGACTTGAGACACCAAAATACTTGCAAAAAACAATCTCAAGTCTCAACACAGTCTACCCAGCCGTCCAGCACTTAATCCCTTGAGAAAAATACGGAGTAGAGCTGATCATTTTGACTCAAAAATCTACTTCTTTAGCATTATTACCTCAAAAAACAAACACCCACCCCAGAGGAAAAACCATGAGCAGAAACCAACTCGGGTATTTCTTGTTACTTCTTCTTAGCATCTCATATCTTCACCCACAAGTTCTTGGAGCCAGGAAACGGTATCTCGTTGCTACAGATCATGAAGAATACTCCATGCGAGAATCGGGTGAGGTTGCAAGAAATGAGTTCGGAGGGCTTGTTGCAACAGCTGAAAGAGAGGTGCCCTCTTGTCCTGATCCATTGCACAACAGGTAAGTCTTTCTTGGCATGATGAGGAAATCGAAGAGAAAGTATAATGCATTGGAGTTTCATTTTGTTTGTAGGCGTGGTAGATATAACAAGGAAGATCTTTGTACATATATAGAGAACTGAATGGTTGTAATATACTCGTTTGTTTGGACTATGGAGATGCATGCTTTCATTTACAAGCTAAGCCTTGTCTTGGTGTTGCTCTTTGCTTCTTCGAAAATCGAAACGTTACATCTGATTTATATTTGGTGTCTTTCGAGCTTGATAAATGCGGATTATGAGACAATAGAAACAGCAATATTCAAGGTGAAAGAGCGCTGTTTTTCACATGAAGTAGGTTTCATCCATCCAAGTTAGGTACAAGTGGTTTCAATGTTAATTTCATCTTCCTTTTTCCATTCTGATATTGAAGGTACGTGGAAATAGTGCTTTTCTGGGCGTGTGTTTGGTAGTTGGCACTGTCAAAGAACCCCACATCACCTAAGACACTTCAACTAGCCACTCAAAAGAGACTTTTCTTCAACCCTTTAATCTCAATATTCTAAGATATAATTAGTCAAGTTTTATCTTCAAACAATAATGTCAAGGTACAAATCCTGGCCATTTAGAATACCCCAATGAAACTGAAATTTCAAAAGTTGCATGTGCTCTACCGGTTTTTGAGATCCAAAGTATATATTATATAGGCTTTGGTGTATTTGCTTAGTCATTTAAACAAGTATTTCTAGTTGAAGTTTATTGAAACCAAAAAAACTTTATTTACTTGTACTTTGGATTAAATATTATTTTAAATAAAACTTTTTTTTTATAGATTACGGAGTTCATTAGTTTAAAAAGTCAGTTTTTTAAAAACAAAGTTTAATAAACGTAGTGTACTGTTGTCACAAAAAAATCACAACCACAAGTCCACAACCTAATTTAATTTTCTTAACTAGATATCAAACTTAAACTAGTAATTCAATGCATACAAGCAAACACGCCTAACATTTTTTTTATGAGGAATCCACTTGTGGTTAGCCGAGTCATTGCGCCCCGGTCAGAGTTGTAGGGCGCACCGGCTTTTTAGCAACGGTGTGCCCTACCGCTCCAAATTTAAAAAAAAAATTGAATAAAAGGCAGCGGCAGCCACTGCCCATTAAAAAACAAAAAAATTTTGTCGTTATTATGGCAGCGGCAGCGGTTAAAAAAAATAAAATTATTGCATAGAGCGGCAGCGGTGGCCGCTGCCGCTCCCTTGCCCTCAGTAAAAAAAAATACCGCGGCTATTTATACCGAGCAATGAGGCGAGGTCGAAACAATGGAGAAGCGGTAAGAAGAAAAAAGCTCTCAAATTCGTCCCCAAAGTTACCTCTACCAAAATAATGTCGGGTTTTTGGCCATTCAACGAAGGGCAGGGCTATTCTAGTTCAAATCCGGTAAATGTGAACGACGATCAATATGGCGGTTTTGAAGGAATTCCTTATGGTGGACATGGCTATTCTAGTTCAAATCCGGTGAATGTGAGCGACGATCAATATGGCGGTTTAGAAGGAATTCTTTATAGTGGACATCAAAACGAGGAGGTTTTGCATCAAAACGAAGAAGCGGTATGTAATCGATTATTTATTAAATTATTATTTTTATTATAAGCAATCATTTTTTAGGGTTGTTATAACTAATCATATTTTATAGTTGTTATAATTGTTAAATTAGTTGTGTTAGTGCAAAATTTTCGTTTTAATTTCTCATATTGTGTTGAATTTGGGAGTTTATAATCGAATTAATTAATGAAGTATTTGTCATAATTGTTTCCAGTTTCCCGATTTTTCTACCTACTTTGAGTCTGATTATGAGTGGTCGGAACGTAATCATATGCTAAAATGGGCTAGAGAAGTAGGACGTAATTTGAACATGGTGTTGAAAATTAAGAACTCATGGGAAACGAAGGTCCTTTTAGCATGTGTGTTGGCCAGTGAGTACAAGCCAAAGAAGAAGGGCAAATCCGGTGTTAATATGCCGACCCTACAAGTTGGTGATGATCTAAAGGAAAAACCACGTAGCAGGAAGATGGGCTGTCCGTTCGAATTGGTTGGCCAACGGGACAAGAGGACCCATCATTGGCGGCTAAGCGTGAAATCCGGTCGCCACAACCACGACCTTTCCACTGGTCTAGAGGGATATCCTTTTGTCGGCCGCTTAACTGATGAGCAAAAGGAGGATGCAAGGATATTAACCCTCTCACATGGTGCCCCGAAGTTTGTTATGACATACTTGCGTGAAAAGTGGTCGGACATCACAACTTCGATGAGACAGTTGTACACTTTTCGGCACGATGTATTGAAGAAAGTGATGAGCTCAATGAATGTAACTCAATTCTCACTCCATTTCTTAAAGTCAAATGGCTATTATCTGGATTATCGAGCCGAGGAAGGAAGCAACGAGATAATAGACTTTTTCTTTGCCCATCCCAAGTCATTGAATCTGCTAAAGTTGTTTCCGTATGTTGTGATCATGGATGCGACATACAAAACCAACATGTAAGTAATTATAATAAAAGCGTTTTTACTTGAAATTTAAGTTTTGCACGTTAACTTATTTAGATTAATTAACATTTCAGGTATAACATGCCTTTGAGTGAGATGGTAGGATTTACTTGCACCGGGCACACTTTTTGTATTGGGTTTGCATTTATGGCAAGAGAGACCCAAGATCACTACGAATGGGTGTTATATCAGTTGCGGGAGGTGTTCGAAATGGTTGGGAAAATGCCAGAAGTTGTTGTCACAGATCGGGATATTGCCGAGGTTAACGCCGTTGCGGTCATGTTTCCCAACGCCAAGCACCTATTGTGTTGGGTGCATATCAAGAGGAATTGCAAGGCGTACGCTTTGGCGAACGGGTTTTCTGAGGGGACTGCGGAGTGGTTTGGAAACAAAGCATGGGAGCTATTTTGCTCAACGACAGTAGCAGAGTATGAGGCACGACTTCGTCTATTGCGGATTGGTGAGATTGGAGTACAAAAGTCGCTCAATCCGTTGTTGTTAGCGTACCTCCAGAGGAACTGGCTTACTCGTTGGCGTGATCACATTGTTAGAGCCTACACTGATCATTGTCTACATTTGTTTACAAGGACCACAAACAGGTACGCTAATCAATTTTCCTTATTAGAAAACTCTTAAACACAAATATTAGCTATTGGTACTAAATTAACGAAATATTTATCAGGGTCGAGTCCCAACACTCTGTGTTGAAGGATTATTTGGAGTCTTCTGTTGGAGGGTTCAGCACGGTCTTGAGAAAGATGCACGTCGTGGTGAACATTCAGGTGCACACTATTAGGGCAGAGATGGAACGAGACCGTACCAGTGAACCGTTGTCCATCAAACATATGGACGAGCCACTCAAAACTGTCTTCTCTCGTCTTCCAGGGAAGGTTTCCAACAATTGTATCAGAGAGTTGTTTGCCCATGTCCGCGCTATATTTGACCCGAACAGGCCTTTCCGTCAGATATGCGACGATGCGTGGTGGACAACCGCCCGTGGACTACCATGCCCTCACCAAGTCCAAGCTTGTATCAATGAATGCAGGCCTATTCAACTTTCAATGATTCATGATTTCTGGAAACAATTGGTGTGGGAAGGCCAAAGGAGAGTAGATGAACAGGTGGCCCCCACAGCCCTAAATCCAACTGACGAGATTTGGACGAGGATGATACAAGACTTCTATGAAGGCAAGATTGCTTCTACTGTCAAACACGTGGTTGGTCGAAAATACTTGAACCTGAATTATCCTGAGGAGGGGGATGTGGTGGAGCCATCTCGCAATAGGAAGAAGAAGGGTAGGCCAAGGAAGAACTCAAAGGTTCAACCAAAAAACTTGACTAGGCTGGAGCATCTTCAACAGCGCGGGAAAGGCACTCGTTCTATGCTTGGGGTCGCACTTAGCCATGTTCCAGAGGAGGAGGAGGAGTAGGAGGGAGAAGATGTATATCGTCCGACGGTTGAAGGAGGAGGTCACATTGAAGTTGATCTCGGTGTCCATGTACCCCAATTCATGAGGCGATTCATCGTCAGCGCTCCTGATGTCCTAGGAGACGGTAATTGCGGGTATAGGGCACTCGCTTGTCTTGTTGGGTGGGGGCAGGATTGTTGGAGGAGGATGCGAGAGGAGTTGGCTTTGGAGTTGAGGACCCATTACGAGACGTATGCACGCTTATATCCTTATATTACGCATATTGATGATTTGATCAATCAAGTCAGTACAGACTACTACTGGATGGAGACGCCAACAGTCGGATTGGCGTTTGCTACTAGATTCCAGTGTGCACTTGTCGTACTATTCGAGCGTGGTCCTCATACATGCCTCCCGATGATATCTAGTGAAGCTCCGAGTACTCCTGTGTGGGACAGGGTCGTGGCGATAGCTCATCTAGGGAACCACTATGTCCCGGTATGCGTCATACACTTACATAAATTTCATAGTGGACTAGCTTTTATTATATTATTTACGAATTTGTCATTGTAGGTTATGCTCGTAGATGAAGCCCCCATGCCGACCTCTGCGAAGCTTTGGACCCAATATCATCATTATAGCGTTGATGGGGTGGATATTCGCTTTCATGAATGCATGGCCCGGTACGTCAGTTACCACAACGCAGAAGGGCTGCCTCCAAGTTTTTATTAGAGTAGTACTAGTATTTGTATTTCTATTTACGAATTTGTCGATCGGTACTTGTATTGGTACTTGTATTTGTAAGATATTATTATGATTATTATTATTTGTATTTGTATTTGTATTTGTATTTGTATTTGTATTTCTATTGGTACTTGGATCGGTACTTGTATTAGGGTCTAGGGTTTAGGGTTTTTAGGGTCTAGGGTTTTAGGGTCTAGGGTTTCTAGGGTTTAGTGTTAGGGTTTAGGGTCTAGGGTTTCTAGGGTTTCTAGGGTTTAGGGTTTGGGTTAGGGTTTAGGGTTCTAGGGTTTAGGGTTTCTGGGGTCTTGGGTTTAGGGTTTCTAGGATTTAGGGTTTATGGTTTCTAGGGTTTCTAGGGTTTAAGGTTTCTAGGGTCTAGGGTTTAGGGTTTAGGGTTTCTAGGGTTTAGGGTTTAGGCCTTATATTACGCATATTGAAAAAACACAAATAAATAATCCACTAAACATCCTAATATCCAAACATAAAAAGTCCATAACACATCCAAATAAATAATCCATAAAACATCTAAATATCCAAACATAAAAAGTCAATAACACATCCAAACAAGTAATCCATAAAACATCTATCTGTAATAACCGGCATCACTACGCCGTCCAGGCTGGTAACGAGGGGGCGGTGGAAATGGGCGCATCTCCGGTTCAGCTTGGGGGAGCTCTCCAAAAACTGCTCTGTCAATACCATTGAAAAAATCTGTGGCATATGGACCTCTCATTTCACTAGCGTATGGACGGAAACTTCGGACGTACCCTTCCAAGTAAGCCATGCGTTGCGTCAAAAAAACATGATTATTTAAATATTAATAAATTAGTATAGGTAATAATGAACAACATATATGGTTCAATACGGTACCTGGACAAGTTCGACCTCACGGGAAACTGGCGGTGGATGAGCACGTTGATCTCTCATAAGATATGGATGAGACAGAGGCTGAAGCCATGGTATATAGTTTCTGTCTGCTGCATAATGGAATATGGCCATCTCCCCCTCGGGCACCAAGGATTGATAGCGGGATTCCCAACGGTCATCCTCGTCTCTGAAAGTGACTTTATATTTGCTTGGACCCAATTTCGACTCTCTTTTTACAGTTTTTGGCCTAATGACGTCCAACACAGGAATCTTTTGGTGGTAACCGAGCTGCCTGTAGCATCTGTCCGGCATATACGGCTCCCTCACATCGAAGTAGGTGAGTACCCCACGATAACGAGAGAGCACAAGCTCGCCGGTGGAAAAGTTAAGGCCCTGGCCCCACGGCATCCAAATAACCTGATCAATCTTGATCTCATCTAATTGACGTTGTATGGCAAGACATTCTTCATCATTGCCGTGTCGGTTCCGATCTGAATGGTACGGGGTCGGATCATCACCCAACGATCTGCTCAACCGACCTCTAAAGGTCGGAAAGTACCTCCAAATCCAAGTCTGTGAAATATATAAATATGTTATGTTAGATGTGTGTACAAAACGTTACAATATATTTAAAGTAAATATAAGGTTAGGTATACTCACGTGTAGGACGTACATGCACCCACTAATACCCGCAGCCTCTCTGCGGCTTGCACAACCCAACTGCCTGTACAAGTAGGCCAATGTACCCGCTGCCCATGCATAATGAGATGTCGTCGTATGGTCTAGTACCAGATGCAAGAGCTGTAGCTGGGTAGCGCCATCAGACTTGTCCAAAAACAGCGTGTTTCCAAGCAACATTAACAAGTAAAGAGAAGCGATCAAATGTGGGTCCGCTTCTTGTTCAACTAGGGCTGACAACCTATCCTTCAAAAACACCGTGTTGATGCCACCGCTTGAGGTCTGCTTGTTCACCTCCCTAACTTCAACTCCTAGCATTTCCGCCATCCTCAAGCGTAAAGCGTCATCACTCAAAAGCCCTTTCTTGACCTTAGCGCCATTCAATGGAAGGTTTAGTATCTTTGAGACGTCGTGGAGGGTGATGGTAATCTCCCCCCAAGGAAAGTGGAAACTATTCGTTTCCGGGTGCCATCTCTCCACGAATGCAGAAATCAGCGCTCTGTCCATTTCCCGGAACTTCCCATCCTTCAGATGACTCAAGCCGCTTTGGTTTACAAGCGTCACCCAATCTTGGTTTGAATGGTTGTCCGCCAATTTTTTCAAGAAGTCTAACGCCTCGGACCGACCTTGCACCTTAAGGTTTTTTGCCCACTATTCACATTACAACAAAAATTAAGTTTTGAACATTATAAATAATATCATAAATTTAAAAATTATAGGTCGTTCTTACCTGTTGGTGATCTCATATGTAATGTGCCCTATGTGTATGAAAGTGGGTGAGTAAGGACGTGTCGCTTGGACCGCCACCATATCCGCCCACCGGATGGACCGGGGCCGCTAATCCAGGGTCCTCATAAGGCGGGACCTCATAATCATGGGCCGGGATATCGGGCTCCGGAGGAGCCGAGTAGCGCATGGGAGGGGGTGGGTTTGTGTACGACGGAGGAGCCGGATTTGTGTACAACGTCATCAGCGTAGACGGCTCTTCTGGTGGCGTAATATGGCTCGTACTACCATAATGGTGCGTCTCCTGTGGTGGCATATAACTCGTACCACCATACTGCATCTCTGGCGGTGGCATATAGCTCGTACTACTACCATATTGCGTCTCTTGGAATGGCATATAACTCGTACTACCGTAATTATACGCCTCTTGTGTTGGATATTGCAGGGGAAATTGGTAACCCCCGTATTGCCCATGAGAGACCCCGTATTGCCCATGAGCGAATGATGGACCAGCTTCACCATAACCCGTATTAGCATATGTGGGCTGGGTACCACCATAGAGGTCCGGAAATGTATCACCACTTCTATTCAGCAATCTTTCGATTGCTGAAATATCATCTGCATGCATTTTTTACAATATTTCTTTAAAATCTAATAACGTGCATAAAGCTCATTTAAACACATAATTAATATATCAAACTATTAACTCATCCGTAAATATAGTAACCATGCACATTAAGAAAAATTCATATTCACCCTCAACAACTACTTATTCGCTTATTTTTATAATACTCATAAATTAACTTACTAACATGTATGAACCTAATTTAAACTCATAATTAATGAAAAAAACTAATAATTACACCATAAATAAATTAACTATTTAAATTATGAAATTTTATAATTATTTTCTACAACTACTTAGTCACTAATAATTATACATACATTAGTCTATAAATTATACATTGATTAATTAATTAATTATTTTTACCACATAAATTAACATATAAATTTACTATCATGTAAACTACTTAATCGATCAAACTCTCGGTAATTAACCTATAAACTACTTAATAGATAAAACTAATAATTAATTCATAATATAAAAATAAATTTAATATTTTGCGTACCTAAACCCTCCACGGGGGCGACGTGGGCGACGGGGGCGACGGGTTGGCTCGTCGTCGCTTCCGGAAGCGGGACTTCAACCTCCTCTCGAACTCTCGAGGTTGCCTCGCTCTCATTTAAGTTAATATTTCGTCGGGATTCATTCCGCCGTCTACTTGAAGATGACTTCGAGCCAAACAAATTCTAATAAAAAAATTAAGTTAGTTTTAACCTTAATAACTTAAAATAATTCAATTAAAATAAATAAAAATCATACATACCGATAGGCGATAGCGATAAACTTCTCATTTTTGGAACCGCTTGAATCGAATTAACGAAATTTGGACCACTTTCAATCGGATTTGGGGCCTCCTTGCAAAGAATTGGGGCGAAAATGGAGAGGGCTCATTCGGAGCAGGTGGTGGATGAAAATGGAGAGGGAGTGAGGAAGAGTTGGAGTGAAATTGGTGAAAGGAAAGAATCGAATGGAGCTCTTAAAGACGAATGAGGGTCGCAATTATTCGGGTTTCAATTTGAACAACCCGCTCCCCACCTGGTCAAACTGGGATTCTGCAAAATTGCAGAATCCCAGGTGCAGCGGTGGCCGCTGCCTTTGCCTTTGCATGCAGAGGCAGGGAATCTTTCCCTGCCTCGTTGTCTGTTTTTAAAAATAAAAAAATCAATATAGCAGCAGCGGCCACTGCCTCTGCATTTTCAGAGGCAGATTCCCGCGTGGGAATCTGCCTCGTTACAGTATTTTTAAAAAAAAAAATTAATCAAGCGGTAGGGCCCACCGTTGTAAATACCGAGGCGCCCTACACCTCTGAGCGGGGCGCCCCTCATTATTCTCCGTGACTACTCGAAACCAATGAAAAAGAGGATGACGAGACTTGGGGGAAATCAAGAACCAAATCTAGAACATTCAAACATCTCCATGCCTCCTTCCACTAGGAGTACGTGGGGGAGGAGTTCCGGCGTCATTTTTCTTTGAACTGTTTTTCTCAATGTGGGCAGAACTTATGGTTTGGATTAATCTCTAATAGACTAACTTCGAAAATTCTCTTTCCTTCTAAACATTTTTTCTTCTGTAACAGGCCCTGAGCTGATGAGATACGGAGGTTCCTCCTTGAGGTGGGTTGAGACGACACATGTTTCTCATCCAAATTCCGGCCTCAAAGTTTGGGTATTCGATGCTGTGTGGATAAAGCTTGATATTTGTTTCAGCAAAACGAATATCACAATACATCAGACAAACAAAAAGAGGAGCATTTCATCATATTCAAGCATTCAACTTATGACTGAGCAGAAACCAGGAAAATCCTATGTAACCAAACCACATCTATACAATACAAGTACTGGGCAATCTAACTCACAATGCTCGAAACAAGTTCAACAACAAAACCTAAAACACCATAAAATAATACCGTCTTACCTGCCAGAAGATGACGTCAACGGCGTTTTAGTTGCACACCACAAACTTCAATTATCAGAAGATGACGGCTGCTTCTGCAATGCGACCGGGGCCCACATGCTCGCTGGAGCCATATAAGGCTGCTGGCCCTGCTGAGCATAAGCATTCGGGTCCATAACGGGCCGACCCATCATCATCCCACCATTTCCTGCCTGAGGAGACGAGGTCTGAGCCGCTGCCGGTGGCATGTAGTAGTAAGGAAGCCCGTCAGCCGGGCCCGCCATAGGCCCGGCTGTTCCTCTCGGGATAGAAGCAAGCACGTCGTCTTTCAAATCCTCCCTCGGAACGATATCAACCAAGAAGTCAAAGATATCCGTCCTCGTGATGGCAGCAGCAATGTCGTTCTTTTGCAGAGTCCGACGCTTGTTCTCCTCGGTGTGATTCCATGACCTAAGTGTGAGCTCAAGGATGAACATTTCGCAGGCCCGGGCAAAGACGACGGGTGCCTCGGCAGATATCATTCGGACGTCTTCGTCGGCTTTCATGATTTTCTTGATCCTTGCCAGTGGAAGGCTATGGTTCTTGAAGTCGGTCACCTTTTCGATCTCTTGGCATTGGTTTGACCAGAAAGTCTGGAGCTGTTGTTGGAGTTGTTGCTGTTGTTGCGCGTGAATTTGTTGATAGGCAAGTGGGTTACCCGCAGTTTGTGGGACTCCACCAACAGAGACAGGCACGGTCATTTGGTTTGGAGGGTAAGCGCCTCCATATGGTAGATGCCCACCGGCGTTCCCTTGCTGGTCCATTCTGAATCATATCAATAAAACAATGCATAATTCGAATGCCATGAGAAAAGGTTAGATGGAGAAGAAAACACAATTTATGTTAATACATTGAAAAGTGAAATCCAATTAGTGAATCTAAGGTTATGAGTGCCCCCATCTTAGACCCCCTAGATCCCGCTTGTGCGGGACTTTACTGTGTGATGATAATGATGATGATGTATTCTAGCAATGTAAACATAGTCTCATACAGCAGTACACAGAAAAAAGGCCCATCTCCAACCACCTAATAGTTGAAAAAAGATCAAACCACAAAGAAACACAAACGGCAATAGCAATCAAAGAATTCAAATTATCTGACTACAAATGGGGATAGACATGAAGACAACAAGATAGTTATTTACAACATATCGAAATGCTACAGAGGATATGTTATGACACTGAAGGTTCAAGTTATTTCACCACCAAGAGGTCTTTTTTTTGGTAGAAAAATCTATAAATGAAGCCTAAACAGAAAGAATTTCTCCTCATTGATATGCAAGTTGCCTAAAAGTGAAAAATGGGAACATATATAGATATAGAAAGAATGTCATTTTTTGGCACAGCTCTTTGTAAATGATTATTGGATTATAGGACATTTTAAGGAAAAACTAATATGTACAAAAGAAATGCAGCTAGATGGAAGTGTGTACATTTTTCAGATATCCAAGATATTAAATCTATGGTGTTCAGAAATATCATGTAGCTTGACCTTTAGAAATATCATGTAAAGGAAAAATTAGAGCAGTTTTGAAACTTTCAAATGGGTATCAACTCGCATGGTTTGTAGATTTGAAAATAAACTTCTTTTAGATTATGGACAAAACATAAACACTAAAAGCACTTATGGGATTAGCATTATGCGTAATTCTTAACTTACAGTGCTAAACATAAAGGAAACGACAATATATAGGTCCGGCTCAAAAAAGCCTGAATGGCATCTGTGTTTCCATGTGACAAATCGCCTTTATTGGTAGTCAACCACCGACACAGGTCACATAAAGATATGAAGGATCAAAACACCAGAAGCACAGTCACATTTTACTTCCAATTTCTTCATTGCTATCATCTTTCAGTTCCTCAACCGTGTTTAAGATGATAGTTCAGGCATCCTCAATTATGTTTGACAAGGTAAATTCATCTTTTATTCCTCAAATTTCCCCTGCCAATCTATATGTTTCTATGTCGAATTCTTTTTCCAGCAGAAACAGGCTAGATTAAAAAAGTTTATCTTCAAAGATAGAAAGGCAACAACAACAACAACAACAACAACAACGTCCCAGTATAGTCTTGCTATGGTATCGCCTCTCAGTTCCTAGGGATCAGATGATAGTTCCAGCATCCTCAACTGTGTTTGACAAGGTAAATTCATCTTCTATCCCTCAATTTTCCCCTGTCAATCTACATGTTTCTATGTCGAAAACAATTCCTTTTACAGACGAAAAAACCTAGAATAAAAAAAAAAATCTTCAAAGATAGAAAGGCACAGAACATAATACCTCAACTTTTACTTCCTCATATAATACAGGCATACAAATGTTTTTTCAGAACCAAAACAACACCTTTAGCATCCTATCATTGCCATTGAGATAATAATAAAAAAAAGGGTATGTTCATCATTATCCTCTCTCCTTTCAGTTGACCTAGTCTTTCATAGCACAAAAAGGGCAGAGGCCTAAATACATCTAACCACACATTACTTTCCTATTATGCATCAAGACCATAGGAATCGTGCAGGGAAGAACATTCTGACACCTAAATTAATAGAAGTAAGTCATCTTCATCTTACCATAGTAGGTTTCATTTACTAAATTGAATTACAACTGAAACCCCATATTTTTTTCAGCAAAAGATGAACCATAAATCCAAAATTGTTTCCACTGTCACCACTAAAGTGCAGACTTTAAACGCTCAGCTTCAGAGAAGTGAAAGCACCCCATCTATTTTTTCCACCAAAAATCATTTCAACAGCCTTTTACAGTCAACCTCAACCAGTGACCAGCTGTACCTTCACTATTGTTATGACAAGCTGTACCTTCTTGACATGCTACACCAGGTTCTCTAGGCTCTTTAGTTCTATTTTGATCTGATTTAGCATTAACCATTCTTCTTTTGTACCTTACATTCTCTCAAGCTACACCTCTAATCACAAACAGTTAGCGCAGCTGCTAATGGCACATAAAGTATTCTCCTTTATATATGTCTACAAACAACAAAACCCAAAGCTACTAATGCAAAAGTTTCAGAATAAAAGGGTTAGTTTAGCAAGTCCTTCTGAAAATGAAAATAATATACAGCTACCCACAAAGGCCACAATGTCGTTATATAACAAGAGTCAATCGAATCAATCTCTGAGGACATACATGCACACTTGCATAGATATAAAGATTAGCCCACATGCCACAGCCAACACCCTACCTTCTTAAAGATAATATGTATAAGCCTATCCGACAATGTTAAAGAGCAGATGCAGATTAGAAGATCATCATTTCCACTTAAGTTGTATAAAACTTGACATAGAAACATCCCAAGTAATAAAGTACATATATAGTATAATGGAGCCCTAGCCTAAATGAGTGGCTAACAGCAAAGTCAGCCCTTAAACTCGTCACAGCCAGAGAGGAAAACTATAACATGAGCAAAGGATAGACTGAACATGGACATATTTAATTAATAACTGATCCAAGTCTTCTTGATGGCTTACAAATGAAAGAAAGACTTAGATAAATGAAGATTGCAGTACTTATTGAATGTTTGTAAGCATTTACAAGAAGACTTAGATCAGTTATTATTCAAATATGTCCACTTGTGAATGTTCATTCACAAGAGATACATTAGAAGTAGTTAGCAGCTATACTAAAAAGAGAAGGGTGCAATGCAATGTAGCACAATATCGTACAAATCAAGAAATTTTATTGCATGGAAAAACTTAGCATATATCCCTTTGTATGGAGGTGTATTTATTTAACAAGATAAACAACAACAATAATAAAATAGTGACTTCATATTAAGACAAATTAAAACATGAAAAAACTTTTAAGAAAATACTCAAAAAAATTGTAGGAAAATGAAAAGAGAAAAAGGAAACAGGTTACAAAAATTATATGTAAAACATAACCCGAAGATTTGTGAACTTTGATGGTTCCAAATGCAGCAATGGAGGAGCAATAGTTTATTTGATAAGAAAAGAAAATGGTGATTATTTTGTGGATTATGGTGCAAAACTAAGTGACCAATCCCAATTATATTGGCTGAGGCAATGAGGGATTTGTCAATGGTAAGAGAGCAAGACAACTCGGAATTAGGTTGAAGGAGTTAACTTATGTGTGATAAATGTCCTATAAATGAATCATTCTCCTTGTGAGATAGAGATGTTTAGCATACATCAAATTAAAACTCTGAACATATTATGGGACAACTGTTATGCATTTGTTATTGAGTGGCAGACAAATTAGCTAACATCGAACACGTCTCTCTTACGAATTGTATTTGGTAATGGCCTGGAGCACTCATCCACAATCTGAGTCAACCTAAACAGTAACATTTGCTAAAAAATTGAATTCAGCAACCAGAGATTTTTTGACAAGTATAAGATATCCTAGATAATTCTACAAATCCTAGAGAGAGAAAAACCAAAAATGTAACCCCTAAGGATTAGATAATACAAAAGGACCATTAACAAAATAAGATGAGATTTCCCAGAATTGACCTAGGAACTAAGGACTAGAAACCATCACAGGTTTTCAAAAAAAACACATGGCATGCAAAGGTGCTCAAGGAAACAACCGAGAACAAACAATAGAATTATGGAATTCGAAAGGAATCTTCTAATCGGGGCCTGAAACCCGTAAGAGAAAGGCATGTAAACAAGTGAAAAAACAGGCGAAACTAGAAATTAAATACCTTTATAGAAATTAAGTACCTGCAAAATTGAATTCACCTGCAAAAAAGGCAACGAAAAAAAAAGGAATACAATCAAATCCAGGATCACAGAAACTGCCCGAAAAACAGGAAAGAAAGATCAAAGGGACCACTCAATCAGGGAGTTTGATGCTAAAAAAAGAGAAATTAAAGAGGGGTCTCACTTAATTGTTTGCCGTCTAGGGTTTCTACTTAAATGTAGGGGGAAGAATGAATGAAGAGGAAGGAGATACGAGAGAAAGTGAACAAGAAAAGGGAAAGAGAGAGATACCCGACGATAGAAAGAGAGAGTGAAACGTTGAAAGTTGAAACCTTGCAAATATTGATGACGATGTGTTTGTTAGAATTCCAAAGAGAAGTGTTTTCCCTGGTATGTTTCAGTTGTCCTCCTCCTGCCACGACGAGACTGCAACCAGCCCCCACTTACGAGCCTACCCTTTTACAACAGAGAAAACAAAGGGAAACCAGTGTCATGGAGCATCCTCTCTAATGTTGATTATCCTAATTTCCGAATTTTGTCGGCATGGAAGAAATTTGCTTAAATATAATCAAAGTCCCACCAAAAAAAATAATGCCTTTTTTGGACTGGCTGGAAATGAGCCGAGCCTTGAATTGCTCAAGTTCATTTTGTTTAAAATAGGCGAGCTCGAACTAGAACAGGAGCTTAATTCGATCGCAAAATTTTATTTGAACTTGGTTTATTTAAATATTTACCAAGCTCGAACTTAACTCGTGAGTCTCTTATTTAGTTTCTTCACAAACAACTCATTTAATAAACCATCTATACAAGCAAATACAACTAGAAATTAAATTATGTAGTATTAGAGAAACCACTAAATCTATGAAGTTTTACTTAAACTACATATTATAAATAATATATATAGTAGAGTTTATTTATGAGTGTATAATTAGTTTGTTATGAAAATATATTTGAGCTTGCTCGTGAGCATATAATTGAGCTTTCTTGTAAACAAACGAGCCGAGTTTTGTTGTACTCAAGCTTAGCTCAATTATCTTTCAAGCCTTAAAACTATGCTCAAGCTTGACTCATTTACAAATCGAGCCAAAAAATGAATAAGATTTAATCGAATTGAACACCGAGTTGCTCATGAATAACTCTGCTTATTTACAAATAGCATAAATTTCTTCCTTTTTAATAACTTCACTTGGAAACCAAAACCAAAAAGTACAAGTTCATTAGGGTGGAAAATGCCCCATTTCAAACTCGAATTATATAGCCAAACCAAAAGTCCAAAACCAAATTTACCAATAGAGTATGTTATGGAAATATAGTTATTATATAATAAGAAATTTAGTGGTGACCTACTAAGGGGTAAAACATTTCCTTACAAATTTTAAAACTAATTTATTCTCAAGGGTCGAATTCAAAACTCATACTGTACTGTATTAACAAAGTGAGTCCCTTCACAATTTCAGTCAGCTTTTGTAACCTGGTGTTATGGAAACATTTCATCTACTTGTTTGAACCATACTATTTAGGCCTTGCTACACTTTATGTAAATAAACACTTTTTGCTAATTAATAATGTTTTTTTACATTGGAATTCGTGCAAGATAATTGTTTGCTCCACCTTTGAGGCCTTCCAAGCGGCCTAAACACGATCCAATGCTGTCCAAAAAATTGCTGCAGCTATTTCCACTGATCCAGGTGTGTCGACTTTGCAGCGTTGGGTTGGCGCCGCCTCTGGGGTGGCTCAAACTCAATGTAGATGGTTGCTCTAAAGGAAATCCCAGGCTGGCGGGTGGAGATGGACTTTTACGAGATGAAAACGGCATTGTCGTTCGTATGTTTACTTTCAAATGTGGTGTCTTCTTGCCCTTACAACTGAATTATGGGCAATTCTTTATGGCTTACAGTTTGCATCAGCTATGGGTACCAATCGCCTCCAAGTGGAATCAGACTCGATCAATGCCGGCACCATTCTTCAAGCTAGAGAGCTGATAACTCATCCAGACTTCTCCTTAGCTGCCGAATGCTTGATACACATCGGCGAACAAAGCTGCTGATCACTCAGCTAATCAAGCAATCACTAGCTCTGTCCCTTATGAAGAGTTTACCGTTATTCCTAATGATTTACTTAATATTCTTGCTTTTGATAATGTAGGCCTAGTGAGCAGGACCTTGATGTCTTAGTTTTCTAAATAAAATCGCAGGGGTCACCCCCCTGATCCAAAAAACAAATTACATAATTTATGATAAAATCGTTTGGCACAATTTAGGCACTTTCCCTTCACTTCTATCAATCACCATTCCAACTTTGATGAATTCAGTCTGCCAACTGCCAAGTGGGGAATCTTCGTTTCACTTTCAAGCAATTAGAACTAGTTCATGTCAAACAGGTTTGGCACCTTTACTGAACCTACTTGCCTAATAAGAATGCATACACATACTTTGAGCCAATTCATCATCTATTGTAAGAATTCAAGACTTTCCTGTTTCACTAATTCTAAACATCCAAGCATCAATGGTGGCCAAAACAAAAATGGCCATCCAAGCATCAATATACCCCTTATAAGGACCCGGTTCAAACCTTTATCGTATCAGCTTGAAAACTGAGAAACGAGTAAGCTCACAACCATGAAGAAGACGTATAAACCAACAAGACAAAAGCCCCAAAATCTTGGAACCCGAAACCTACACCACATCACAATAAGGAGCGAACCCATCAAACTCAACAACAAGAAGACAAATGCAACAACAATGCTGATGTGGAAATGAAGCGTATAGGCTTCAGGGTACACCTTTGCAGTTTGAATGACCAAAGCCATCCCGAGTCCACACAGCATATTAAACATGGGCCCAGCAAAGCAACCTGCCATGGCTAAAGTGGGCTGACCCGCCTTTGCAAGTGCCACATCAGCAACAAGGTCACCTACGGAGTTTCCCCAGGCTAGAACCGTAAGCCCAAGGAGGGCAGGCGGTAGCTCAAGAAGTGTTCCCAAGGCGGCAAGGCAGTTGAGAAGCTCTCCAGCAATGTTGGAGATCCAGAAAACGCTCATGACGAATGCAATCAGTATGACGGGTAATTGATCGCTTTTGGGGGGTTCGGTTTCAATGATGTAGTGAAGAAGTGCAAGAGAGGAGCTTGAAAAGAGAGTTACTGACCATAGAGGGAAATGGACAGTGGAGATGAGGAATGTCACTGGATGGCTTGCTGGTATGAAAGAATTGCAGGAGTATAAAAGGGCAACTGGGCAAAGAGCAATATTGGCAGAAGAATAAAACCGGCTCCATTCAGAAGGTGAGGTCTTAGGAATTGTTAGCTTTAAAAACAGAGAAACGGGAACCTCCCAAATTTTGGATGTCTGCACATTAGAAATCAAGCATATTGACTTAGGACAGTACCTCAATTCAGCACAAAGCAAATTAAAGCCCAAATGTTCAAAGTGATATGACTTAAGAGCATTATTTCCATACAATAAACACACAATCATTTTACTTTCCAAATTTGAACAATCTCAATCAGAACTTCAGCATCAAGTCTTCATATGTTTCTGATGCTTGTTCACCATAAAAGTACTAGGAAACCAAAATCTAGTTCTAGTATACCTAAAAAAAGAAGCATGCTTCCGACAAAGAGGGTCTAAAACGAAAAAGGCCATAATCACAATAATGAGTAGACAGGGATCATGACTATGATCTTACTAGAGTAATAAATTCGGTCATGTAGTAACTGATGTTCATGAAGAATTCACTTAGAAAACAGGGTTCACTCCCTCAACGGAATGACAAAAGAACTTAATATGAATTCCTTTGATCACAGCAACAGATGATCTTCAACCCATTCTCTTAACAAGATAGAATTATGATACTGAAAGTCAAAACTCCAAGTGGAGAAAATCCAAATAACTTAAGAACCTTATCAGGTTTCTATACATCAAATGGGCAACCTTGAAGATGCATCAAAATAGGCAATTGAAACCAACATAGATTAGAGTTGCTTATATGGAAGAATATCTAGATAGCTCAAATTAAAAGACTCAACTAGAACCATAAATCTGTTCGTAATCAATAATAATTGTTTCAAAAGACAGTCTTGAATGGGAATGAAAGCACAAAATGAAGCAAATAGAACAATCATGATCATGCTTTCTGTGTAGACACTCTATAAATGATCATCATACCTTATCGAAATACCGTTGAAACCCTAAATTGCGTCTTCCGTCTTCCGGTTCCAGCTTCCCGGTCAGCTTCAGATCGCCATTTTCGCAATCTGAGAGCACCAAACTCTCCCGAAAATCACCCTCCCCAACCCCCAGACCCCCAATTTTCCTTCCATGCCCGTCTTTGCGGTCCCCCAAATCCATCCAAAACACAAGCCCTACAAAGAACAAGTAGAATCCAACAAAGCCAACGGCCTGCCAAAGATACAACTCCCCGCTAAGGTAGACGTAGAACAAGAAGAGCGCAGCAGTCAAGTAAAACATGACGTCCCTAACAAACGACGCCGGGTCGACACTAAACGGCGCCGCATTGATGGCGACGAAACCGACAACGAAGGCGGAGACAAAAGCGCCAGCGGAGAGAATAGCGCCGAATCCGGTACGCGGATGACCAGCGCGGACGGCGGCGAGGGAAGAGAAGACATCGGGGGCGCCGTTGCCGAGGGCGAGGAGCGTGACGGCGGCCATGGAAGGGGAGAGCGAGAGGCGGGAGCAGAGCTTGGTGACGACGACGGAGAAGCAATCCTGAGCGGTCTTGACGAGGGCGTAGAAGAAGAAAAGGATGGAGAGGGAGAGGAAGGGGAGAGAGAGGAGGAGGTTGCCATTGAAGAGGCAGTGGTGGAGGGAGTAGTAGTTGATTAGGCCTGGGGAGTCGGATTCGCAGTGGAGGAGGGAGAGGGCGCAGCGATCCGACGCCGGATGGAGCGGGATCGAGGAGCAGGACGGCGGCGGCGGAGGATCGGCGGTGGCGTTCGCGGCGGGGGAGAGGAGGGACCTGCGGGGGGGAGGAGAGGGGTAAATTGTGGAAGAAGGGGGGGAGAGGAAGAAGAAGAGGAGAGAAGAGAGGAGGAAGAGGGCGAGGGGGAAGGAGAAGGCCATGCCATTAGCCTTCTTTGAGTCTCGGAGAACGCCGCAATCGTTTCAGTGGAAGATTTCGAGTGTGGGCAAGAGAGATGGAACGCGTATTCTGATTTCAGTCAACCGCGTATTGACGACGAAGCAGTGGCCTTTTTTCCGATGAGGAAAGATTTCCATACACCGACAGGTCAAAACAACCGATAGTCTCGCTTAAGAGAGAACAAACATAAATCACCATTACTTTAGTAATTTGGTAAATTTATATAGAACTGGTTAACTAATAGGCTATTAGAGACGGCAGCTTGAGACCGGCTAGATGAGGCATAAGATGAGCACAAAAAGGCAACATGAAAATACTAAAGTACAAATAAATCAAAACTCGAGTTGAGGTTGGAGGTGAGTGAAACACTAATAAATAATGCTCGACAATAGGTCAATCCGTCTCAGAATGTTCGAAAAGGACTAAAGACGTTTCCTCCACCAAGATGAATGATCTTCAGAAGCCACGATGCACAACAACGACCTGGCCTCACCACAATTCACGTCCAACTCTCTAGAGATATACCAGATAACTCGATCAAGCCTGCCAAAATAAAAGTGCCAAAGTCATCTAAAACAACATCAAAAGAAACAAGAAAAGGGCCAAGCCCATGCACACAAGCCCAAAAATAAAACAAAGGAACACAAATGACGACGTAATGCCAAAAGGCACCACAAAAAGTCGTAGACTCAAAATAGGCGATGTGAGTTTCAACCCTCAACTAGTTCATCATCGACAACGATGGCAACCCGCATGGGGCGGCTGGAACCACAACAACCGCAAACCGGCAAGTTTTGATCCGATCAAAAGGAATTCCACTCAAGAGCTCAGTTAGAAAACTGGCTTTGGTTTGAACAAACCAAAAAGCAAAGGAAAATTTTTATTCTTCTCTTACCTTCTCAATTCATGTTGTCACCTATGAACCATTTTAAACACTAATGGAAACTCGACTTCGACAAAACCAAAAAGAAGATAAATATAATTGTCAAAAAATGGAATAATAAACTTATATAAGGGAAATTTGTACGAGATTTTAGAGAGCATAAAGTCAATTTCTTTATTTCAACTCCTTCAATTTCGAGATGTGTTAGAGTGTTCTTCTTTATCTTGCAAACAATCAACATAAATTACTTGATTCTCTCATTTTTTGGATCTAAGCAAAAATCAATCTTCGATTTTCTCAACCATTGAAGATGGTTTAGACAAATTCCAACTTTGTCTTTCGCAACCATTGAAATTGGACAAGAATATAAGAGAAGAAGTTAGATTAGGAAACATTCTCATAAGCCATTTGATGAGGATCATTGTAGGCGGTTCAGTGCAAGGGTGACTCACAGCTAGACCCCTACGGTAAGATTTATGATGGCGCTCTTGAATTCAATGGTGGGTGGTCTCAAATGGATCTTATGGGATGATTTTGTGAAGAAAAGGATGGTGGAGAAGACGAATTTAGAAAGGGGATATGATCGTTTTGTTGAAGGATATGACTCACCTTCGATAACATGAACTAGAAGATCCGCTCTAGGATATCGCACCTAGATCGAGCCTTTGGTTTTTGGATCGATATGACACACGATCTTGAGCAACCAAATCAGATTTGATTTATTTGAAAACTGAAAATAACGAATTCTAAGAGGCAAGGAGTTTTGAGTGTTGGATCTTCAACTTGTCTAAGGATCTAAGATGCCCCACCTACGCCTTATAACACAAGAAGGCCAAAAACGTCTAAACAAGGGGAAAATAAGATATTTCCCACCAACTATCCCAAAGGTTTCCAAATTTCATTAAAAATGCCCTTACAAATCATAAGAAACACCACACAAACATGGTCTTCAAGACACACACGCCATAAGGTTGTCACGGCGTTGGCGCGACCATGTCATGGACCACCAAGAGTCTCCAAGCTTCCAAAGCTTTTGTGCTAGGCAATCCAAGGGCCAACAAGCATGTTTTGATGTCCTCGTGTAAAGCACGAGCTCTTGCTTGAGTAATTCGACCCAAATATGGTCGAGCATCAGCCACCTTCCTTGGCGTCGCGACGGTGTCTTCTAATGGATCCTCTAGGCGCTCACTTGGCCCCTCTTCACTTTGCTCGACACTCTTGGCCTCCATGCTCCTGATTGGATAAGTTGAATCCTCTCTTGAAAGGTAGCCTAACGGAACTTGAGAACTGTTCGATGGAATTGGCTCAACAATCCTAGTGTTCGGCGTGCCCACAACGGCTATCGTGCCATCCTCGGTGACGGACTCGGGACTGCCTTGAACATGATGTGATTTTCTCGGTGCTCACCTAGCCCCTCTTAACTTTTCTCAGCACTCTTGGCCTCCATTGTCCTGATTGGATGAGTTGAAGCCTCTTTGGAAAGGTAGCCCGATGAAACTTGAGAAGTGCTCGGCAAAATTGGCTCAACAATCCTAATGCTCGGCGCGCCCGCGGCGGCCATCGTGCCATCCTCGACGTCGGAATCGAGACCGTATTCAAAATGATGCGATGGAATAACATTATTCTCCCTCCCTTGAAAGGAATTCATCCTCGAATCCAGCAAGCCTATGAAACAAGTCAAGTTAATAACATCCCTCCCAAGTTCAACATGATATGCAAAAATGCAATCACAAGCTACGCCACTTTTCTTTTCGTTTTTTTGTTATATTTGCATGGTATATAACAAAGCCATTCCATGATCAAAAATACTTAGGCAAGTATGTCAAATCATGATAATCAAGTGAAAGGAAAACGCTACTTCCCTTGAGAGTATGGCCAACTTCCTTAGGCTTGGGTAAGAGAGTTTGTTTAGAAGTGTCCATGCTACCTCCAATAGTCATCTTCTTCCCCTTCTTCTCTTCTCGAATCATGTGCTTCCTTCTTTGCTCCTTGGCCACATGATCAAACATAATCTCGTCGGGAGTCATGGGATGCAATGTCACATTCTTATCATCCCAATGGAAAGAATGCTCATTAGAAATGCCATAATGTACAACACCTCGATCAAATTGCCATGGTCGACCGAGTAAGAAATGTCAAACGAACATAGGAACCACATCACACTCCACCACATCGGAGTAAGGCCCTATAGAAATACAAATCAAAGCCCTCTCCTTGACTTGGATAGGCGAGTTAGAGTGCGCCCAACCAATATAAAGGATATGGCATGGGATGAGGAGTAGTAGGAATTGAAAAACGAGCGACTACCTCTTCATTGATAACATTACAATAAGAACCAGAATCAATGATCATGCTACATACCTTGTCGTTGATCTTACAACGGGTGTGGAAGATGACCGTACGTTGGCTAGGAGTAGTAGAGCTCTCGGTCATGAAGACTATGTTGGACAACAAAACGCTTGCCTTCCTCCACCATTGCATGTAACTCGACTTCCTCTTGTCCCTCGAGGACTTCTTCTTTCTTGCTCATCCAACCCTTCCGCAAATTCATAATCACCTTGAGCATTGAGGAGAACCTTCCTTTTGTTAGGACAATCTCGAGCGTAATCACCTCACCCGAGACACTTGAAACACTTTTGTTAGGATAAGTAGAAAAAGAAGGAGTACTTCCAATTCTTACCTCAGTGGTCGGCACATAAGGTGGAAAGACATCATGCTCCGAGGGTTGTCCTTGGAACTCATGATGAACGTGGGGAACATGGGATGTCAAACCCTCCTTCATTTGGAAGCCACGACTCACTACATAAGAAGGGCCGGTCTCCATGCACCCCTCACATACCACAGGACTAACTCGGTTGACGCTCGAGACTATATTTTCTTGAGCCCTCTCTTCCGACCTTTGCATCTGAGCTTCTAATGCCTCAAACCGTGAGTTCATGGAATGAATGGATTGTTGAATGGATTGCAACATGGCCTCCATTGAAGGCGGCGTAGTTTCCGGTGGAGGTTCAAGCTGACCCGTGTCGTTGTTACTGGTGTCTGTCATTTTTCACACACTAGCCAAACAAATCAAATCCGACAAACACAAGTGATATTTCCAACCACACGATTCACCCAATATGACCTAGAAATGAAACCAAATCAAATTGTAAGTAGCTAGGTCTTTACAAGGCAAAAAGGGATGGCTTGACAACAAAACAACAATTTACAAATCAAGCAAACTAAATCTTGTAAGTCTTCGACGAAATAAGAAGCTACTAAGTACCAAGTATGAATTACAAAATTTCAAAGTTTTGACTCATGTCTAGCTCGGATTCAAAGATTTGAGAAATCTTCTAAGATTTGAGAAAACTTCTAAGATTTGAGAAATGGATGGTTGAGATTAAAAGAGATAAGGGCAAAATGGTAATTTTGACATAAAATAAAAAATTAAATTAATTTTTTAAAAAATTTTTATTTTCGCTTGTTTTTGCCAAAATCACGACATTTGACTTTTTACATTATGTTCACATATTTTATGCATATGTTCACACTATTATAAGACATGTTCACATATTATCACCTTAACAATTCAGATATTTTATAATACGTTCACATATATTGCAAGTGTGTTCACATATTAGTACTATTTCTTCATATTTTATGGTCATATGTTCATGTTTGATAAAATTATCATACATGCGTTAAAAGGCTTAACAAATTTTGACAATAAAAAATAAAATAAAAATGTTTTTTTTGTTTTAATTTTTGCCAAAAACATGATGCTTGATATTTGACATTTTGTTCACATATTTTATATACATGTTCACACTGTTACAAGGACTGTTCACATATAACCACCTTTTAACTTCAGAAAATTTTTAGTATACGTTCTCATATAATATAATTATGTTCACATATTAGTAATGCACGTTCACGTTTTATGATCATATGTTCATACTCGATTTATATCATTATACGTACGTAAAAAGACTTAAAAAAGTTAAAGTAAAAAAAAAAAATTTAATTTTTTTATTCGAATGGCCTAGATTCATTTCTAGTGTTTTAATCGGATGACCCATATTCATTTCTAGTTTTCATGATAAGTAGACTTGTCAATCGGGTCGGGTCGGGCGGGTTTGGGTTCGGTCGTTTCGGGTTCGGGTTAAATCGGGTTCCGATTCGTTATGGGTCATGGGTCAATCGGGTGGGGTTGTGGTTGTTTTTCGGTCGGGTCGGGTAGACCAGCGGGTCTAAAATATCCTTTTTTCTTATGATTATTAAAATCAATTTTTAATTAAATAATAATATTTAAATATAATATATTATTTTCATTTATTTTAATAATAAAATATATTATAAGTTTCAAAATAAATTTAAAAAGTTCTACAAATATACTAAATCGGTCAACCCAACCAGTTTCGGGTTTCAACCCAATGGGTTTCGGGTTCTATCGGGTTTCGGGTTCAAATTTTCGGTTGACCTTAAAATTATCGGGTGGGTCGGGTCGGGTTAGCGGGTTAGTTCATTTTTTGACAACTCTAATGATAAGGGATAGTTTCATTTGAATCAAACTCTCAAACCCTAAGAAAATTAAAAAAATCCTAGAAACAACTCAAATGAGGTCGAAAATAGATACTAAATCTAATTAAAACATGCAAACGGAGGATGAGGAAGAAGAAAATCGAAATTCAACAATGGAGAGAAGAATTGAAAAAGCTCCCAAGGAAGAAGAAGAAAGAGGGGAGGGATTTTATTTATCGGAAAATGATGAAATTACCCCCTAGTTTAAAAACCCCAATTAATGAAACACTCTATCTACACTATTGATCCCCCAAAATCCAACCTTCTACATTTTTTTCTCATTTTATACTATAAGGTATGTTCTCATTTGATCTCAACTCAGTATGTTTATTCACTCTTAGTTTTAATTTTTTTTCAAACTATTCTGAACCGTAGAATAAGAACTAATATTAACAAATAAATACCATTTTTGTCATGTTAGAAAAATCCTATAGTAAAACCTCCCTAAATTAATACTCGATAAATTATTAAACTCTCTAAGATAATATTTTTCTTGGGTCCCGACTTAGGCTAGTGGAAATTTTAACAAATTTCGATAAGATAGTATATTTTCAAACAACCACTATATAAATATAAGAGCTCATTAATATCACAAATTAATAATTACATAAACTTACATAGACATAACTAAGACAATTTAATAAAATATGATTCTAGTGTTCTAGACTCTTTAGCATGTATTAAGTTTACTTGAGTAATCAATAGGATATTAATATCCATTTTTTTTACGATAGCCAAGCTCATTAATCATGAACTCAAGTTCATGAATGTCATTTTCACAAGTGGGTTCATCTAAAATCTTTGAGACTTCATCCCCTAAACGAATTTTGCATTTTTAAAAACAATTTGCTATTGTCTCTTGCTCAACATTAACTATCCAAGTCGAGGCTACAATCTTACCTAGATCAGATTGTTCCAACGTATAGTCTTCTATTATTCTACGGTAAAATCTTCTACGATAGTGCATATTGAAAACTCTCTTGTTACAAAACAACTCTTAAAATTAATAAATATTAATTTATTGGTTAATTAATATATCTATAAAATAATAAAATATTATGGTCTCAATCCTATTAATTTATAGAGGTTTTATTTTATGTTATTTTATCCTAAAATAAGGTTAATATTGTTGGGATAGGTAATCTAAGTCCCACATGGAAAGAATAAGGAAGTGAAGAACTCCTTATAAAGTGAAAATACACTTCATTAGTATGAGGCTTTTTGGGAAGGATCCCAAAAACAAATTCGTGCGGACTAGGCCCAAAGCGGACAATATCATACTATTATGGAGCTATGTGTGCGTGTGACCCAACAAGGTGGTGACCCGGGCCCAACAATTGGTATAAGAGCTGATGGTTCGGCTGGGAAAACATGGAACCTAATGTGACTTGGTGCTGGAACACGCGGGTGTAGAGTGGTTTGGCTTGATGGCGTGGGTGCAAGTCATTGGTAGTGTTGTGTGGGAGACCCTCAATGTGACCTCGCGATTGAAGATCTATGGTGCCTTGTATCGAAAGTCCACTTGATATTGTGGTGGTTAGGTGGCGTGTTCCGTAGTGGTAGCGGCGGTACAAGATGGGAGATTTGTGCCTTGTATTGAAAGTCTTCCTGACAATTTGGATGGTTAGGCAAGCGCGTTACGTGGGTGATAGCGGCGATGCAAGATCATTTCGTTGAAAGGGATGCCATGAGTTATGTGGTCCTTGGTTTGAGAGGAGGATTGTTGGGATAGGCAATCCAAGTCCCACATGGAAAGAATAAGGAAGTGAAGACAAGGGCGTAGCTAGAAACTTCTCATTGTAGGGGCCAACAAATTTTTCCGATATAGCTAATGTACGTTTCGAAAAAGATGTAGAAATAAAAAATACAAATTTAGATAAATAAGAGAACATATTTTATAGATGATGAACTAAAATATTTCAAAATACAATTACATTAAGAAAACAAGAGTTTATAATGACAACTTATATAATTATGAGTTATGTTTCAGAATACATTTATGTTAAGAAAACGAAAATGTTTCAGAATACAAATTAATTGAATTTATAAATATTAAAATCTCGTAACTGAAAAATAAAACTCAAACTAAAGCCCTCACGTTAATAATGAATTGTATGATTTGAGATATTCCAACAATAACTTATTGTTTCAAAGTTTTCGGGTTCGATCACATTATGAAAGTGGGAAGTTTAGCAAAAGATAAAAGCATTCTAACTAAGTAAATGACTTGTTAGAAGTGGTTTGTATACGTCCAATATTCAAACGTTCATAACTTTTTGCTCAAATGTCATAATGAAGCTTATAATATATCAAATCGAAACTATTGACAAGAAGAATGTATATACGGAAAAAAAAATTGGGTTGGAGGGCCATGGCTCCCACCCGCCCCCAAATAGCTCCGCCCCTGAGTGAAGAGCTCCTTATAAAGTGAAAATACACTCCATTAGTATGAGGCCTTTTGGAAAGGAGTCCAAAAACAAATTCGTGCGGACTAGGCCCAAAGCGGACAATATCATACTATCATGGAGCTATGTGTGCGTGTGCCCAACAAGGTGGGTGACCTGGACCCAACAAATATTATAATCTGGTTGTGTTAAAAGTTTTGTAACAACCTTACCCTACAATTATGCTCCGAATGTAGTATTTTAGATTTGTGGGTACTTTATAGGTGATTGTATAATCATATAGCCTTACCAATCCAAATTACGAGACAAAATCTTCTATAAGAGAAAAACAAAGTAAAAAGAAAAAGTGAGAGATCACATATCCACATGGTAGATCCCTTACTTGGACTACATGTAAAGACTAAAGAACCAAGAAGAGAGAGGATGTCGCTCTTTCACTTTTACGTTTTTTCATGTTTATGTTTCCGCCAGAGTTCATAATTTAGTTTTGGTGTCTGTTAATTACTGCATATTTCTGTAATTCTGTGGATTAATTCACAAGAAAGTGGTTTCAAAACACCAGCCTACAAACTAAACAGTCTAATAGAGTATACATATAAAAACATATTGTATGTCATCTGGCATTCTGGTTTGGCCCACGTCTATACTAAACTATATTTCAAGATACTATCAAAGTACAAGTTGAGACAAAACAACAAAAATAACCCCTTTATACCTTAGTACTTGGATGTTTTGCCCCTTCTCGATCATTAACATCAAAGCCAAACAAAATCATGCATTTGCTGTTTACATGCACAGGGGAATTAATTGGATTCAACTCTTATCACATGATTGAACCAGAGGCAAAGACATTGATCTAATCTAATCTACCACAACAACGTACAGAACTATCTAAAGAAATTAATTGACCAGGGGAAAAAATTGCAGTTTACATGATACTACAACTATCAGTATTCTCATCACTGAACATGTGCGTGTAGGGCTCCTGATGATAACCCGGTGCCGGTGATGGCGGCAGCATTGCCGGAATGTAGCCATACGCTGGAGGCGGCCGCCCGTAGGTCGTTGGATGATACATCGTATCACCACCACCACCACCACCATTCATCATCATCCTTTGTTGATTCATCATCCTCTGCTGATTCATCATCATGGCCATGTATTGTTGCTGTTGTTGTTGCTGTTGATATGGGTGGTTGCCTGCTGGCGTCATTGGGCCCACACCTGCACCGCCTGCTGGCCTCATTGGGCCCCCACCTCCGCCCGGGCAGTACCCATTTCCACCACCATTGCCGCCTCCGTTCATATTCATCATTTGTGGCGCAGGTGGGCCCTGGGCTGCAACATTCCGGTACTGACCCGTGCCACCACGTCCAGCGCCCCTGTTGTGGTGGTTGGTGACTTCAAAATCAGAAAACATTCCATTTTTGCCCCCTCCTCCACCTTTCCTACCATTACCAATGTTTCCTTTGCCTCCGCCACCACCGCCCACTTTAATTCCAATTTTGCCCTTCCCACCACCGTGAATTTGAATCTCACCCCCTTTAATTTTCTTACCCACGGAAACACCTTTTTTACCTGCATTTCCATGTTTATCCTTGCCCTTTCCTCCAATTGCCTTCCCTATCATAGACATGATGAAACCGCCCCCTGATTTCTTTGCTTTCTTGGCTTTCTTTCCTCCCTTGCTTTCCTTTCCGACAGGCTTCCCAGCTTTAGGCATCAACTTCTTTTGACCATGCTGATGTTGATGACCGCCATATCCAAATTCATCGTCCTCTTCCTCCTCCTCCTCCTCATCGAAATACTCATCCTCGTCATCAAAAACCTCATCACCAAAATCCTCATCCTCACTAAAATCATCAAATTCATGGGCTTTCTTAGACAAGTCAAACTTGACCGTCTTCTGATCCTTCATTTTAAAGGGCGCCTTCAAATCTCTAGAACCTTTCATCTCCTTGATTGATGGTTGATACTTAATATGGTGGTCGTCCTTTCCACCCATGTACTGAGCCTTCTTGTCTCCTCTGCCATTACCCATTTGGAGACTCTTGAATTGGTTGCTGAGAGCGTCAAATTGGATGCTTTTGTTGCTGCTATTATTGTTCCTCCAAATCTCTGCATGTTTTCCTGATTTCTCCAGCTTCCTGATCAACACAGCAGGATCAACGTTACCCGTAACAGCCACCTTCCCCTGTTCCACATCTATGGAGGTAGCATTCACACCTAAAACAGAGCAACGAAAAATCCATCAATTTTTTTTCGTTCATTATAGCGAAAATTCAGAGGTTAAAGAAAATAGACTTACCGTCGATTTTCATCAGAAGTTTTCTGACTTTGCCTTTGCACCCATCACAGTGTATGTTGTCCACTCTGAGAATACACGTACGTGCCTGAAACAGAGAAAACAGAGTAAGAAGAAGAAGAAGAAGCTTCAAGCGTAAATAAAAGTTTTTAATCAACAAAAAAGGAGGAGAAAACACAGAGTGTATGATCTACCTGGGGTTTCATGGCGTGCTGATTTTTCATGGTCGGATAATCGGAAAAAACAGAGGAGCTTGAATCAATTAGACAGGGAGGGAGTTTAAGATTTTTCCTTGTCTTTCTTCAGCCCTCTGATTTCTGGGATATTGCATCCCACTCTTGAACAAAAGTTAAAAGAGAAAGAGAGACGTTGTGGTTGCGGTGATGGGAAAATGAATCGAGAGAAAAGAGAGGAGCATATATATAAAAGCAACCACTTTGTCTTTTGTCTTTTGTCTTTTTATTCTTTTGGTGTGCTTTCTTTTCTCGCTATTTCAGGGGCTCTGTTTTATGTCCGCTCTGCTTCACGAACCCGTGTTTGGAGAGAGGACGATAGCGAGAAGGAACATACTGTGTTTGCTTGCTGTGTGAATTTGAAAAGACAAAAATAGCCTCAGCAAACACAGAATAAAAACGAGTGTAATTTGAAGCCGGTCGGCGGTACTCGGTTGCAAGCAACACAGGACGGTGTCGTTTGCAGCCACAAAACAAGGCTAAAGAGATATTTCTTTGAAGCGCGTTTGATTTCAATAAACAGGGAAGAAAGGGCTTCTTACCATTAAACTTGACATGGTTTGAGCCTATCTATGATTGAGTCCAATGGCCTTTTATTATAGTAGTAAAATTGAACAATTTTGATTGTTCTAAAAAATCATAGCCAGGGTGGATTGAAGTATGCATCAAACTTTTCTCCTTTTCCATCCTACTCTACAATAGACCCATAGACCTATTCTTCCCCGAATAAGACTTAGACAAGGAGATTGTGGTATCTTTGATATAAATATCAAATGGACCCTTTTAACATGTACAGTATAATACTCTCTACATGCGCTTCATCAAGGCAATCATAGACAATTACCTTATTACCATGTCCAGATGTCCTCACTCATTCTAAAGCTTGCATGCTTCCCTATAAACATAGTTAACCACCTTCAATACACTCCTCACAAGAATGATTAACCTTTCTACAAAGAAAAGAAGCTCGATCAGTGATAATCATATAAATACGTTTTAATATAGTACTATTAAATCTTAGAAGAAAAGGTTCCCCATTTTGGCATACATTTCTCATCATTCATCGATCGCACCATTTCACGCCATTCTCTGCCCATGTTAACATTGGCTTGTCTGCAGTCTGTAGTCTGTACACTACAGAGAGCTTCTGTTTATGTTGGAAATGAACTTTTTGACCGGAAACTAATTCATAAGAGGATTCCTAAACATTAAAAACATTATTATAACAAGAAAACAAAACACAAGTACTACTTTAATAGTTTACTGGTACATACATATATGGTTCTCTATGGCCAATCTATCACCATCCGTCCATCCATATAAAAAGCACACCATATTCAAATTCATTTTTCAAGATCCCTACGTATATTAATCTTTCACTCTCTCTTTTTGACCCTTTTTCTGCTTTTCCGGCCATTATTGTCGACTCGTATGCATGCATAATCATATCAACTCCACACCTTATTCTTTTCCTTTTTTTTCCTTTTCAGAAGAGTGTCTTTTTGGATTATGATGTGATCTAAAATGTCCGACGATCGGAAGATCTTCGTATTGTTCCATTTTATGGGAATAATGAAATTTGGAATCATGGATTTCTACGATGATACTAATTGATTAAAATAATTACTCTCGAATGTTTTAACCTTTTTTTTTTTTTTTTTTATGTTGGTTCCTAACTTTTTTTTGGTTTGAGCCATCAAACTTCATAATATATTAACAACCATACACTCTTGATCCTAATGTCTTTAATCTAAGAGTGTAAATGATAGAAATTGCGGAGGAAGAAGAATTAACCCATGAGTATTGTTGCTAAACCTCTGATGATCATTCTCAATATTTAAGAAAACACTAAACACTGTTCTAAAAAGGCACTGCAAGTCCTTAACCTTCTAGTCCGTCTAAACGCTCGCCTAGACCACTAGTCAACCATTTAGACTGTTTAGGTGCTAGGCAACCCATCTTCACTCAGAGACCACCTAGGGTTCTTCCACTCAAATGAGATGATACCGTGTTTCAATTAAAAAATGGAAGGATGCGAGCACGTTCACAGCCTCTGCAAGTGTGTATTCTACAAAGTCAGTGGCATGCTTAAATCTTGATCATTCCCTAGCTATTCAAAATCTTGATCATCACCACACTGTCCAAGCATAATGAAAATCAAAAGCTTGTTCTGGACCCAACTTTACGGCCACTGTATATATAGCTTCCTAGGAAATACAGTCCAAATCAGAAACTAAGCTGAATGCCACAATCCAATCAAGAGATGTTGAGAAGCAACTGGATGACAAGAATGATAAAGATATCAACGGCTTTCATATGTAATTTATGCAAAAAATCATATCATAAGTTCTGCAGTTTTTACCAGAATCAAATTGCTATCCTATCTTCACTTGAATATTGAATTGAGTTTTTTCCAACTAATAAGTTCTTCAGTTCTAAAAAAGTTTGATTCTATACAAATCTGCAACTCTAAAGAAACATTGCATGAACATGCATGCACGCATAAAAGAACTTCAAAAGATAAACTTGTACGATATTATAAAATTGGCTCTTGCAAGTAAGCAATATACAGTACCTGTAACGGAGTGAAGTAAGAGATATGCTGTTGAATTTCTCTCCTCTATGAAACAACATAATGCAATTTATTTGGCAGCATACTCTCTCAAGATGAGTGCTACCTCGTCTGCCACTCCTATTCTTCTGAACCAGCAAGCCAACATTTCTGACGCCTCTTGCCCGACCAAGATACCATCTTTCTCAAGATGTATTAGCAAATCCAAGGCTGCATTAAGATTATTCTCCTTTTCGTATGCTGCTAACAAAAGAGCCACACATTTATCACTGGGTTCTATGCCAGCCATTCTCATATTTTCAAAAGCCATATGCGCTTTTTGGCTTTCACCGGCCACCACATAAGCGTTTATGAGGAGTGCACATTGCTTAACATCAGGGAAAGTTCCTGATAGTTGTATAGCATTGAAAACCCTCTGAGCTCCTTCACAATCACCCTTTATAGAGTATGCTCTCAACAAAGCCTTGTAAACTTCTCTACCCGCATATATCTCCTCAGCTTCCATTTCTAGAACCAAGGCTTCCCCTTGATCAGGTAGTCCTGCTCTTATGTATGCCATGATCATTGAACCGTATGATCTTTTATCCAATGGTTGACCCAGAAGTTTCATTTCATCAAAAACTTCCCTCGCCTTATCAAAATTGCCAGCTTTGCTGTACATGTGGATCATGGTGGTCAATGTCACTTGATCACAGACCAACCCTTGCATGGTCATGGCTAACAAGGTGATTTCTGCATCTTGAAGGCGATTCTGCTTGGCATACAAATGAATTATCTTTGTATAATCACGAATGTTGGCTTCAAAAGATTCTTCACTAAGAGCATATTTAAATACCTAGGGAACAGACAAACAATTGCATGAAAATTCAAAAGCTTATACATAATCCTCCCATTAAAGAAGAAACATTACAAGTTGCAACAAGGATTAGTCTTCTCCTCAAATGGATACACAACTATAGAAAGCCAATAAATGAGAAAAACCAAACCCATCAAACAAGATCACTGTCATTATTAATAATGATATATGCAACTTGTAACACCCACTAGTACAATGACCACTTTGGTTTCTGAAATATGATTTAAATAACAATAAAAAATTACATTAATCTTCTCATCCTCTACAATTCAGAATATGAAAACTAAGGAAAGCAGATAAACTTTGAAAATCCTCATCAGGAGGGAACCCTGTGTTGGAAAACCAAGCTATACTAGAATGTAAATTTAAGCAAAGACTGCAAATTTCTTGAGAAGAACACAGTTACATACACTAAATTTGGTGAGAAGAGAATACCTGGAGAAAGAGGGGATGATCCACATCACTCAATTGTTTGAGAACAGCAAGCCAGTCAGCTCTTATGGGCTTCATAATCCTAACCCAAGAAGCCACCAAATCTAACAAACTCCCCTTGTCAGTGGAGTAGCAGATAATCTGTCTCATGAAAGCCTTACATTTTTTGGTCATCTTTCTGGGAAGCTTGGAAATCTCAATTCTCTGCTCCTCTGAGATTTGTGCACTGGTTGGGTGAATCTCCACCCACCTGAACTTGGGCCTTTCCTCGGGCTTCTGCAAAGGTTCAGCATTTTCCAAAGGAGCTACTGTGTTCACGGAGATTAAGGTTCGTAGATTTGAATCAGTCGGTTTGAATGTTTGGCGCATGTTGATTCGGGAGGGTTTGGAGTGGAGGGAGGGATGGAAAGGGCGGAGGTGGGAGAGGATGTTGCAAGCCACAGTGAATACGTCAGTGCTCATATGGAGATTATAATTCTAACAATATTTGACACTTTACATTAACCTGTACAAAAATATTTCTTAGCATAAATATAAAACTTGATCCAAGGTAACAACAAAAGTATACAAGGCAACGATTTGATTTTCAGTGAACATTTGATTATATTGTAGGAAAAGCTACAAGGGAAACTGAATGCATACTGATAGTTTGTAGGAAAAGTTGTAAATTATCACAAACTTATCTAATAAGAGTAGTGCTTCGGCAGTTATGCCCCTTTTACTTATATAATTATCACAAACTTCATAAATAATGGAAACATTCCACTCAAACAAACATTTATGCTCAATCTCCTCAGTCATCAGAATCCAACATGATAATGTCCACACAAAGTCAGCCATATCCTAATCAACAGTGCTCTTGAATTTTAGTTATAGAGCTTTACAAACTCAGTAGCTAAAGATATAATTTCCAACTTCAATCATAATCCCTACCAAGAAAGGTCACAACTACTACAAGCACATGGATCAAACTAACTGTAAAATTGGGAAAACAAATGGACTTACTAATCAGACAATCAGAATGAGAATTGAGAACCATAATCATGTAAAAGAAATTAAAACTTCATAATCGCCACAGCTAAATAGATTACGGGGGCAATAAAAAAGCACCACAGAATATGAATCCATGAACAGAAAAACGAATAGCATGACAATCATAACTGTAACTAAAGAAAGAACATAGAATACCTTCAGAAACCATAAGAAACAAATCGGTTGTAGTTGCAAGCCTGGACATTAGAAAGCAAGGAAATGTTGCACAAATGTAAAAAAAGCCTTAAAGGAAAATTAGGAACAATTAAAGCCCTAAACGAAACATGAACAATGAAAATTCGGAGGTAAATTTTCACATACTCAGAAGAGGATGAAAAACACAGGTATTAGAGAACTGTGAAATTTTAGAACAGAAATGGTGGTTGCGCCAAGAGCAGAATGGGCAGAGGGAGCAATAGCCTGCAATATTTAAAAAAAAAATCTGCATTAGAATTTCAATGAATTGAAAGAAAGATTAACAAATATCAGGCAGCATGATCTGATGATGGGTTTAGTTGGTTTAGGCAATAATTCAAACAGTTGGTGAGCAATCACGAGTACTTGTATCAATGTGCGTAATCAAAGGGTTCAATACTCTCATTCAAAATAGCTTGGAAAACGGGAGGAGGGAGGGGCGCGGAGGAGTAGCGTTCACCTGTTTGTTTTCATCGACGAGGGGAGCATAGGAGACGACGAAGCGGGGACAGAACGGCACCGGGGCAGCGATGGAGGCGGCGTCAGAGGGAGTGCGGAGAAGTCGGCGACATCGAGGGGAAAGTCCGGGCAGATAATGGGCTGAAAACAGAGAGAAGGTAAGGAGGGGGAGTCATATGCTCGTATCCATGATGGAAGAGCAAGTGAGCAAGTGAGCAACTGAGCAACTGAGGAGGTTGCTCCAGATATATGTGGAAGAGATAATAAACTTGAAGAATTTGTTCGTTGGATATTTTATGTTTGTTATTATTTTAAATGTCTAATTTTTTAGAAATTATAATATATAATTAAGTGAATTAAATTAGAATTTATTGATTTACATTATAATATAAAATAACTAATCATATACTTCATCTGTTTTGTAAAAGATGTCCTTTTAATCAATTACACGATTATTAAGGAAATTTTTTTATACCTAATATGTCCTCATTAAATGACTTTACTTTATTAATGTGGCCAATTACATGGGAAAATGAAAAAAAAGGAACCCACTTTTTAGGGGAATAATCGGAAAAAATTGAAAAAAATGGTAAAAAGACAACTTTTATGAAAAATGCTAAATGGCCTAAAAAGACAACTTTTGCGAAACGGAGGGAGTAACTAAAACAAAATAAAATATTGTAAATCATACAAAAATAAATTATTTTATTATTTAATAGATGTACATTATATAGCAATTTAAGATATAATAAATCCTCTTTCCATCTAAATTTGGTTTAGTAGTTCAAGTATTATTTTGATTTTATTTGCTCAATCTACAACTGATTTTGGAGGTTTATTTTTTTATAATTTTTTTTCAAATTCAAAGTAATGCGGTTCTTATACATATGAAATTGTGAATAACCGACAATGATATTGTATTTTTTTTTCATAGAAAAATGATATTATGTTTTCATATATGTTTATATCATACATAGTATTTATATTTTTTTTTTCCTAAAAGAAGAATTTGAAGTTTTTAAAAGAAGATAAATAGTTAATTTGTACATATGTTTATAATGTCTTTCAAATAAATCTTTAAATACTTAACGAATTTTAATATTGTTGAACAACATATATGTAGAGCATTTATTTAACTTGAGTGGGACAACGTTTATAGTTGTAAAGATACAAGTTATGCTCGAATCCTAGTATATAAATATTCTTGATTTACAAGTATTAAAAAAACTACAACTCTAAGGTAAAAATGACCAAGTCGACATGACTTGTCCATTCCCCTTAATCTAGACGGAACACAATCCGCTTCTAGACCCGACCCCGGGATAGAACATGATTTTTCACTCCTAAGGTGGAACGAGAGTTGAGCCCCTAAGGCACCAACTCCGAACCCTCATTACAAAAGTAGCTCGCCCCTTATATAGGCCACAAAACCCACCAAGCTAAGCCAAGGGTGGAAAACCCACCAAGCCAAGGGCTGTTTTAAAGTGAAAAGAAATCATGAGAAGTGATCAAAGGAAAAAAGTGATTTTGAAGGTTGCCATTTCTAGAATGTCATTGTCTTGTGGAGGATTGCTAATCTTGGAGGATGACCTATTATGTAGAGGAGATAGCGTAAGAGGAATCAATGAAGGACATTGATGAAAAAGGTGAGAAAGACTTTAAAGTCCTAATTTAGTTCAGTTCTTTACAAAATGGGGGTAGATGTTGAAGGGATTACGTATCCAAGGCTGGAGGAAACAATGTAGAAGAAGACCACTATTGAGTTGGCGTGAAACACAAAGGAGGTCGCTAAAATAGCCCATGTTGACATATTTACTAATGTCGTTGACTCGTCATCCTAACTTGAGTCGTTAAACTTTGAGCATCATGATGAGAGCTCAGATCAAGTTGTTGGCTTATGATGAGTTAGAAGTGAATAAGGAAGCTAAGAGACCTAGTACTAGAGGTGCTCTGCTTATGTAGCATGCGAGTACGCTTGATACCTCTAAAGGAGGCGAGTACGCTCTTTCTAAGAGACTTGAGAAGGGAAGAAGGTTTAAAGGGGAAAATCCCTTGGTCAACATAGTGGGAGACTAGCAACATCTAGTATAAAGAAAAAGGAGTCAGACCTTTTTGTAAATGCTACAAACAAAGACTTGTAAGGGATATGATTCTTGATGAGAAGTTTCTATGAACATGATGATAGTGATCTAGGTTTCAACCTTTTCCAAAAGGATGAAATACCTCATGTGGTTCACGAGAAAGAAATTGAAGTTGTGAACATTGCTTCCGTTCCCAACATTGAAGATTCAAATGTGTGTGATCAAGAAGAGGATGATAGTTATGCTGGTGCAAATAATTAGGAACAAAAAGAGTCTGAGTCAAAAACTTCGATCTAGTGAAGAAGCTACCATGGATGATGGATTTGTAGGACAAGTGCCCAACGTACTAACATCTTTACAAAGCTCTAAATCGTGAACCCTTCGAGCAATTTTGTGTGGACTTGGGTATGATTTCCCTTGACTAATCTATTCCCCATATTCATTCCCTCAATGTTTGGTTAAAATTGGATTATCATATTTCATTACAGTAGTTCTATGCATATAGAGTTTTAATTTGTGAATGAAGTGATGTGGCATACTCACGTACCATAAATATTGATCATGTCTATGACTTCTACATGATTAAAATTTACTTGATAAGCTTGGAAATCTCAAAAGGAGGCAATTTTGCTCTTTTTTTTAGAGATTTATCAAGGGAAGAAGTGAAAAGGGGGAAATCCCTAGCTTGGTCAAACTAGTGGGAGACTAGCGGCATCTGGTACAAAGAAAAAGGAGCCAAGCCTTGTTGTAAGTGTTGTAAAAAAGACTTTGTAATGAAGATGATTCTTAATGAGGAGTTTCTAAGAACATGATGACAGTGATCTAGGTTTCAACCTTGCCTAAAAGGATGAAATAACTCAAGTGGTTCATGAGAAAGAAATTGAAGTTGTGAACACTGCCACAATTTCCAACTTTGAAGATTCAAATGTGCATGATCAAGCAGAAGATGGTGGTGATGCTGGCGGAAATACTCAGGAACAAGAAGAGTTTGAGTATGAAACTTCTAGCGAAGAACCTACATCAAAGATGGAGTTTTATAGGACACGTGATCAACATGCTATAACATATTTACAAAAGCTCTAAATCATGAACGTCCCTTCGAGCAATTCTGCATAGAGCTAAGTATGATTTTTCTTAACTAATCTATTTCCCCATCTTCATTCCCTTAATGATTAAAATTGGATTATCATTTTCTATTAAGGTAGTTTTATTCTTATAGAGTTTTAATTTGTGAATGAAGTGATGTCGCATACTCATACCATACATATTGATCATGTCTATGACTTTTGCACCATTAAAATTCACTTGATAACGCTAAATACCCATTTCTTTGAGTCCCTAAAGAATCAAACATGATGTTCCTAATCCTTATTACAAGTACAAATGATGGTTGATTCTAAAATCCTACCCAAACCTATCAATGTTTGCGAGTCTCTATGAGCCAATTTTCATATTTTCCATTTAAACAAGAGTCCGCAACCTAAAACCACCAGTAAAATAGGCCATATTCCGCTAAACCACCCGTTTTATGACTATTTATTTTTAAGCACCCATAAAAGACATTCCGTTAGCTAAACACCACCCATGACACTATTCCGTCAAAAAAATATGTCAAATATGCCCATTTACATTTCTGCCCTCGATTTAAAAAATGAAACGCCAAAGTTGCCCCTTCTTTAAAACGCAATCACAAGCCCCTTCTTCGAACTCTCCATCTCCACCCAAACCCTAATCAAGGAGATGCAATCCAAATTATTTCGAATCGCTATCGAATTCAATTGGTCACATTTGGCCTCTCTGCCCTCGAATTCCATCACAATTTCAATCATCTCCCACCACCATCACCTTCCCAGAACACCCTTACTCATCCTAACAACCATCCCTTGGGTTTCAATTGAATTCGAACCCCAAACTCCACCCTTCAAATGCCTTCTCCAAATGAAATCCCAGGCAAATTCAGCGAAGATTTTTTTAGTTTTGAAGAAGATAGGCCTCTTCGCCGCCCAATGGGTCGGATCTTGGCCTCTCCGCCCTCTCGAAATCAAATCTCCGCTGAATCCAGCGAAGAGTTTTCAAGAAGACAGCCTCTTAAAAACCATCTTCTTGCTCCTCCTCTAGGCTTCCATTTCCCTTGCCCTCTTCGCATTCTCAGAAGGAGACAAGGTCGTCGCCGATTCCATCAAAGCTGTAACTTTCGGTGTCAAGGTTGTCGATGCATTTCGGAGCTCTAGCTGGCGTGATGAGGCTATTGTCTTCTTCTCCTTGGCCACGCTTCACGTGATTGAGCTCGGCGGTGCCATTCCCTTTGGTTATTGGATGAAGCTCTAGGGAAGGTGAAAGGTAGGGGATGATGAACAATAATCAATTAAGTTTGGTGGGGAAATGGAATTTTTTAGTATACTGTATTTGTTTTAAAAAAATAAGACTATAATATATTAAAATGGAGGGCAGAAATGTAAATGCACATATTTGACGGATTTTTTGACGGAATAGTGTCATGGGTGGTGTTTAGCTAACGAAATGTCTTTTTATGGATGGTTAAAAATAAATAGTCATAAACCGGGTGGTTTAGCGGAATATGACCTATTTTACGTGTGGTTTTAGGTTGCGGACTCTTTAAAGAAAGACTTAATTATCATCATGATCAACAAATTCTACAAAATTATGTTTATACTTGGTTCTCTTGGTATACAACCACCCCATCAAGCATACGTTTTCAAACGTTGGAAACTTGTCTAAGTTTGGGAACAATGAAAAGACAAAGGTTGGGGAACATTCGATATCTAATGGAAGTATAAGAAGTACTAAAAGTTGAATTTATTTGTGGTAAACAGTGGCGGAGGGAGGGGGGAGGGGGGGGGGGGGGGGGGGGGGGGGGCGGGTGGGGGCGGCCGCCCCCACCGGCGGCCGGAGGAGCGGGACTCTGTAGAGAGTCGCCCAAGGATGAGACGGGAGCGGGGGCGGAGAAGAAGATAGATGTGGCTGCGTGGGGGGTGCAGTCGGTGGAGTGCGGTGAGCAAGCGGAGAAGTCGGAGATTGAGACGGCACGGTGTTGATCTGCTTCCGAGTATATCAGAAATTTGGAGAAGAAACTATCTTTTAATAAAAAAAAACAAATCAGATGGGCTGTAAATTGAATTGGGCATTTTAATACTTGGGCTTTGTAGTTACTAAAAAAAATTGTATTCAATTAACGAAAGAAACGAGTTGCTCTGTGCCTGAGTTGATGGCATTTACAAATTGAAGGTTATCTTTCTTATTTCTAACTTTAATTTTCATTTTCATTTTTATTTAATTCCAGTTTTTTGTTTTTTAGTGTGTTTTTTAGCTATTTAAACTACCTATGAGGCATCTTAGAGCATCCTAATTATAGGTTTTTTAGGGATTTTATTGTTTTGATATTTAGATTTTATAATTAGTATTTTATTATGTTTTAAAAAGTTTTTGTATTTGTTTAAATTGATAGGTTATTGTTAATTTGTATTTTTTGATGTTAAACTGCCTTAAATTTATTCTTTTGTGTACTTTATATATTTGATATATCTTATATATATGTCGATATGTTAAACTAGTTCGATTTTTCTAAGAACAATTGTTCGAAGTCCGCCCCCCCCCCCCCCTCCAAACTTTTCTGGCTCCGCCACTGGTGGTAAAATTCTATTACAATGAATGTGAAATAAGGGGAAGAACAAACAAAAATTGAAGGTTAGTAACCTAATTTGAGTAAAAGAAGAAAGAAAGAAAGAGTGTTGTCTTGACTGAATATAACACGTCGATTCAGTTAAGATTGAGAAAGAGGAGAGGTATTCCAAAGCTCTAATTGATCTAAATGTTAAACTAAGAATGGTGGTGACAAGGATGTTGAAAAAAGTAAAGTCCGTGACATCAAGACGTACTGACCAGCTTGCTCAACTCACTAAGTTTCAGACTTGATGATGTTTTCCAACGTTAAACAATCTTTTGCTACCCCTACCACATAAAACTCTCAATGAACATACTCAATGGATATGTGAAGCAAGCTACAACTTTTAAATCGACAATATCAGAACTTGGAAGGTGGTGGTTTTCGCTTAGTTAATTGAGTTTGTTAGCTAAGTGTTCCATTATAAAAAAATCCTCGAGTCAAGTAAGTCTTTTTTGTTTAAGGTCATTTCCACTGTGCGTTTATAGGTCAGCGCCTTACTGAAGTCGGCGACTCAGTAGTACTAACGATCCTACATTAATGTCATCATGACACTTAGAGCTGCTAGTGGGAGATAGAGATGATCATGTTTGATATTCGGTGCTTTTTGAGTCATGTCACTCGTTTCTCTCGGGATATCAACAAATTGGCCATCAATCTGCTTGCAAGGATAGATTATGTCGACCATGACCGGGAAGCTTCAACCTCTACATGATTCTTAGATCTCATATGTCTGGATGCTCTAGCTAGGGTGGAAGACTTCCCGCTAACTCTGCTAACCCCATAATATTTTACTTATCAAAAAAATATCTCAATCGATCTCAACATGTCGCGTCATGCACCTTTGCAGTTTGAATAGTACGCTTTTCATAAGATGAAATTAGAAGTCGCAACCACGTACGTATTGAACTAGCTCTAGGGTTTGCACCGGGTAAATCCATAAATCCGTACACTGGTGAATAGTTGTACGCGTACGTGTAGACAATTAATTGGACATATTCCACCAAAAAGAAAATTAATTGGACATATTCCACCAAAAAGAAAATTAATTGGACATATATACAAGTCAATCAAGCTAGGACTAATTAGTTGATACGAAGGTTTGAAGTTAATATTCCTTGTCTATTTCGAACAACCCGGGTATATACTTGTCAGCCAGGAAAAGATATGTAACTTAATGTCAAAACTAGCACTCGAACAGCCCACTTGCATCTGTTGATACATCATGCATGAATAACAAAGAGAAATGGTCTTTACTTAGTTAACTTAATGTCAACTAGCATTGTATATTATTATTTTTTGTAGAAAACAATGTGCGGAAGAATTAAAACTGTACGGACAATTACAAATTAAATCTCTTAAACCTCTTTGTTTCGATATATTCTTTATTCTTAATTTTTTATTTTTGTAATATATGTTAGTCACAAATTATATTAAGCTAGGATCAATATATCAACATTTCAATTAAGTTCATGATATGGAATTATTTTCCTGACAAAAGTGCCCCATGGATTAGACTACCCAACTTACCTTGCTAAACTTTTCATCGTGTTTCTCTTGAATTAAAGTAATTGAGCAAATCTGGTTTTAGTGCAGAACTAGAAAATTAGATAACCGAATACAAATCTTTTCAAGAATAGGCCAACAATATATTGCAAAATCAAAACCAGATAACCTTGTATAAAAACCACAGTTGATTATATCAGCATAGAATTAATAAATAATTAATTAATACAGAAAATAATATCAATTTAATATAAATTTAACCTAAATAACTCTTCAAGAATATATAACACATACCTTGATAATATATATTGTAGTATACAAAAGTCAAACTAAATGTACATGCATAACTGTTTCCTCTACGCAAAATATGTCAAAACAAGGACATTTTGAAACCAAAACACACAACCGATCAAAATACATGATCATATATATCCTAAGTCCTAACAACAACCATATATCTATAATCAATTTCCTAATTCCTGGGAATCAAATTTTCATAGCTAGCTCGATCAATCCATGAGGTGGTATGCTATTCTTGCTTTCACAGCTCAATCCGTGGTTTGGATACTTCTAGTAGTGTGGATGATCGCCTCACGCTATGAGTACTGCTGCTGCTTCGAATTCCGATCTCGAAGGCACGAAGGCGGTGGCGGTGAGTTCGGGGCGGCGGAGAGGCCCACTAGAGGGCTGGAGCCGGCGGAGATCGAGAGGCTCCCCAAGTTCGGTTACCCGAAGGTGCAGGATCATGAGGGCGCGAAGATGAGTAGGGGGGTCACGGAATGCGCGGTTTGCTTGGGAGTATTCATGTACAATGAAACGCTGCGTTTGATTCCCAAGTGTGGACACGTGTTCCATGCTGATTGTGTCGACGTTTGGCTACGCTCTCGTTCCACGTGCCCTTATTGTCGAGCCAATCTTTTGCTTCCTCCGCCCCCGACAATAAACGAGTTGCCCGTGTAAATGGTGTAAATAATACTCCGGTATCATACTGTATCATTTTGTATTGTTCTTCTCTTAATTGGCTTTTTTTTTTATTATTGTTATTGCTATTTGCTAGGTTATTTTTCAACTTTTCTTTTATTTATTTTGGAAACAACAAATTTGTGTGCAAAGTTTTAACTTGTGAATAAGTTCTCCAAAAATTAAGCGACTTAATCAACTATTTAGACACTCCAGTAAAGGAGGGCGTCCTACATCATCTTGCCGGATGAGAACATTAAATTTTGGGTGATTCCTAATAACGTCAACAGGAAAACTGTGACCCATTTTTGACAATTTTATCAGCCATATTATTGCACTTTCTACTGACATGGGAAACTCTAACCGACTGAAATTCTTGAAGGGAAACAAGAATATCAAAAATAATCATCTCAATTTCCCAAAGGCAGTTCGGGTAACCTTGGGTTGCATTGATAACTTGTAAGTTGTCGCCCTCGAGTATGACTTTCTCATATCTTTTTTTTTTCGCTTCTCTCACGCCATCCCTTAACACTAATTAAAGCCTCCGTCATAATTACCGAAGTTTGTCCATATTGTCTTGTTACAACATCTATTACACGACCCTCACGGTCTCTTATAGCTATTCCCCCGTCGATTGACCATTAGTTAATATTGATCCATCAACGTTGATTTTAATGATTCCGTGTTTTGGTTTTTTCCACATTTCTGCTTTTCGTTGCTGCCGCCTTCTGTTATCTACTTTCTCTTTGAGTTTTTCCTCATCCTCTATACTAGCATATATTTAGTAATGGGCTCTGTCTTGCCCCATAAGTCACCCTTTTGTACATGTGTATATAATACCATCTAATGAATGGAGAATCCACTGATGGGACTTTCACAATTGACGTCTCACATGGTATCACGAGCGTCTTCGACCTAACCCTAGCCCACCCCTCTCCCTTGCGCCGCCAGTCTTCTCTCGGTGCCGTCGCACACTCCTCCCTCGCCTTCTCCTACCGCCTGCTCCTAGAGATCTTGCGCTGCTCGCCTCTCCTGCCGCTCCCCTCGGCGTCGTCTACTTAATTTTTCTGTTTGCCCTAATTTTTTCACAATGGCCGACGACGATCCCCCTACGGTTCAGCAGAAGGAGGCCGTTGATGGCGGCGCTGTCAAGGCTGCCGATGCTGATGGCGGCGTTGGCACGTCCGTCCAAACCCTTGCTTCATCTTCTGGCACGTCGATCGGCGCTTCCAAGACCGGTTTTCACTCCGCTCTCGCTATCTCAAACGTCAAGAATCTGGTTCCTATTGGGCTCGATGTTTCCAAAACGAAATACAACTTCTAGGCCCAACTTTTTCGTGTCGCTGCTAGGGCACATCGAGTCCTAGATCATATTGATAGCACTGTTGCTCGACCTGATGATGTTGATGACAACTTATGGGATCAACTTGAAGCCATAATCTTGCAATGGATCTACGCCACAATTTCTCCGGATCTCTTGCTCACAATTCTTGATAACAACTCCACTGCTTTATCAACTTGGAACAAATGAAAGGACATCTTCCCTGACAATAAGGTGTCTCGGGCTGTTTATCTTCAACATGAATTCTCCCGGTGTCGCTTAGAAACTTTCAACTCGGTGTCGACATACTGTCATCATCTTAAAGACCTCTCGGATCAACTTGCTAATGTCGACGCATCGGTTTCTGATTATCAACTAGTAATTCAATTGATTGCTGGTTTAACTCCTGAATTCGACACCACGGTGAGCTTTATTCAAGAAACTTGCCCTCGTCAGGATTTTTCCAAGGCTCGATCCATGGTATTGTTGGAGGAGACTCGGAGAGCTCAGTAGCAATCGATGGCCGCCGATTCTAAGGCCCTTATTGTTGCTTCGGAGAAGACTTCGACACCAAACTCGGACAACAATGCATCGCAGCCCAACGTTCAAACCAATCAATCATCCAGTCGGCAAAACGGTGGGCGCGATGGACGTGGTCGCGGGCGCGGTATTCAGCAGCACCAACAAATGCAATTCCAATGCACTCCTTTTGGTTGGGTTCTGTTTCCGACTCAAACTCAGCAGCATTGGCCCGCATATGTATTGAACCAGCCCCCTGTCCTTACCCCAACAATCCGGGGGCGGGTATTCTCGGCACAACACCTCGCCAACCGCATCAACAAGCTAATGTCATGTATTTCTATTCTAGCTATGGATACACTGCTCCCACGAACCTCGCCAATTCGTTCAACACTATTTTGTACCCCCGGACAATTCATGGTACATGGAACCGATGCCTCGTCCAATATGGACAATAATTATCCAGGAAATGGAAAGAGAGTTCCATTACTTCTAAGAGTTCATTACATTCGGTTATAGTCGGAAATGGAAAGAGAATTCCAACTTCTGGTCTTGGTAAAGCCACAATACCCACCACAAACCGACCATTATACCTCCAAAATGTTCTTATCACTCCAAACATTATCAAAAACTTGGTGTATGTTCGACAATTTACCCGAGATAATAACGTTTCTGTTGAATTTGATGCTTATGGTTTTTTTGTGAATGATCTTCAAACGGGAACCAATCGTCTGAGATGTAACAGTTCTGGCGAGCTCTACCCTGTCACTGCCCAATCTTCCTCACCTTCGTCTGTGTCTTTGTCTGTTGAGTCGTGCATCCCTTGGCATCAACGCCTTGGGCATCCTGGACATCCTTTCTTCAATCAATTGCGTCGTTGGCTGCCACATCAAGTCAATAAGGAGACTTCGTCTTCAATTTGTTCTTCTTGTCAACTAGGAAAACATGTTAGATTGCCTTTTGTTAATTCTCAAACACGCACTTTATTTCCTTTTGATATTATTCATAGTGATTTGTGGACATCACCTATTGTAAGTTCAGAAGGGCATACATACTACCTATTGTTTTTTTATTATTTTTCACACTTTCTTTGGGTTTTTCCGATCAAATATAAGTCTTAGGTGTTCGACATTTTTGTTCGTTTCCATCGCTATGTTCAAACTCAATTTCGGTGTGCTATTAAGTCATTTCAATGCGATATGGGTAGAGAGTTCAATAATCATCAATTTCATTCCTTCTTTAATCAAAACGGGATCACTTTTAGGTTCTCTTGTCCACACACATCTTCTCAAAATGGAAAATCTGAGCTCATGATCCGCATTGTAAACAATATGCTCAGAACAACGCTTCTTCATTCTTCTCTTCCACCTCGTTTCTGGCACTTTGCTTTGGACACTGCTGCCTATCTTATTGATATACTACCTTCGTCCTCCATTCAAAATAAAAGCCCAACTCAAATTCTTTACAACACTACCCCGACTTACAATCATCTCCGGGTGTTTTGTTGTCTTTGTTTTCCAAATCTTTCTGCCACTTCCGCTCACCAATCACAACCTTGTTCTACTCCATGTGTCTTTCTAGGCTATCCTAAAGATTATAGAGGTTACATTTGCATGGACCTCTGATCTCACAAACTCATTCTTTCCGTTTGCCAAACCAACTCCTTCCCATCCTCATCTCTATGACTCTTTTCAGTCCGATGACTCGGTATCTCCTCTGTTCACTCAACCTTTTTTGAGCTCGTCGGCAACTTCGTCTCAGACCGCGACCGCGGGTACCCCACCCGCACCCGCGGTTTCCCCGTCAGTGAATCCTGTCACTTTTCCCGCGCCCGCGGGTATTCCACCCGCGCCCGCGGTTTCCCCTACAATAACCCCTGGCCATTTAACCGCGCTCGCTGCCTCGCCTCCCGCGCCCGCGGGTGTACCTGTCTTGGCCGGAACCCCAATTGTTGTTACACCACCTTTTGTTGTCCCTCAAACCCAACAACCGACTCCCCGAACTCATCCTATGACCACCCGTGCTCGGGCAAGCATCTTCAAACCGCGCCGCATTCTTGACCTTAATACCATTACCACTAAAAGTAACAGCCTCTCTCCCATCCCTAACTCCCACAAAACAACCCTACTAGACCCGAATTTGTCCTCTGCCATGCAGGATGAATACCGAGCTCTTTTGAGTAATAGAACCTGGGTTTTGGTTCCTTGGCTGTCTAAGGCTAATGTTGTACACTGCATGTGGCTGTTCCAACATAAGTTATGCTTAGATGATTCTCTTGAGTGATATACGGCCCGATTGTTTGCTAATGACCGATCTTAGGAGGTTGGTATTGATTGTGATGAGACTTTCAGTCCGGTCGTGAAACTGGGTACTATTCATAATATCCTTCATCTGGCTGTCTCTAGGGCTTGGCCTATACATCAGCTTGACGTCAAGAATGCTTTTCTACATGGCTCTCTACAGGAAACAGTTTACATGTTTCAACCGCCATGCTTTGTTGATCCAGCTCGGCCCAAACATGTTTGCCTTTTGAAGAAGTATTTATACGGTTTAAAACAGGCTCCTCTGGCCTGGTATCAGCGCTTTGCATCTTATCTTATCCAGCTTGGTTTCATCAGCAGTAAGAATGATACTTCCCTTTTCATTTATAAGAAGGGTGATTCTATGGCCCAATGTTATCAGAATCCCGATCTAATTCTACGATTCTAGTGATCCCACGATCCATAACACGCGAAACGATCCACGATCCCAAGTAGGATCTTATTGGAGTAGGATTCTAAATGATTTGGAATACAATCTCGATCCGATCCCAATTTTACATACGATTCTAACGATCCTATAAAACGATTCTAACAATCCTACAAACGATTCTAACGATCCTATAAAATGATAATTTTAACTATATATTATTAATAATTTCACAGTTAACGTATTATTTCCATTAAAATAGTTGACTAGTCCATCCTATACCATTTTAATAATCAAATTAATAATGTTTATCATTTTCTTACATCATATATAAAAAAATATACAATCTATTAGGATATTCTTGCATACTTTTAGTTATAATGTAGGATCTTACGATTCAGCGATTCGATCCTACGATCCGATCCAAAAGACCCTCAATGATCTAACCTAGAATCCCGATCATGATATGATGTTGATGACATTATACTGACGGCTTCATCTAATGCTTTGCGTTCCGAGATTATTCGGCTTCTTAGTAGAGAATTTGTCATGTCGGATTTGGGACCCCTGTCATCTTTTTTGGGCATATCTGCTACACGCACTTCTTCTGGATTGTTTCTCTCTCAGGAGAAATATGCTACCGAGATTGTTGATCGCGCTTCTATGGCTAATTGTAATGTTGCGGCTACTCCTATTGATCCCGACACTAAGCTCAGCACTGATGCTGGGTCGCCTGTGTCAGACCCTACTCTTTATAGCAGCTTGGCAGGCGCTCTTTAGTATCTCACTTTTACACGACCAAATATCTCCTATGTTGTTCAGCAAATTTGCTTGTTTATGCATGATCCCCGGGAGCGACATTTTGCGACTCTCAAGCGCATTATTAGGTATGTTCATGGCACCACCTCCCTTGGCATTACCATTTCTGGTGCTGATAGGCCATCGTTAGTCGCTTACACTAACGCTGATTGGGCTGGCTGCCTGGACACTCGTCGATCCACTTCTGGCTACTGTGTGTTCCTTAATGACACACTTGTATCCTGGTCAGCCAAGCGCCAAATCGTTGTCTCCAGATCCAGTGTTGAGGCCGAATATAGAGGTGTTGCAAATGTGGTCACTGAGTGTTGTTGGCTACGCAATCTTCTTCTCGAGCTTTATTGTTCTCTATCTCAAGCTTCCTTGGTGTATACGGATAATATTTCTGCCACCTACTTGGCCAATAATCCGGTTTAGCATCAGCGTATAAAGCACATTGAGATTGACATCCACTTTGTTTGAGAACAAGTTGCTCTGGGTCACATTAGGATTCTCCATGTACCACCTAAATTTCAATATGCAGACATTTTTACAAAAGGGTTGTCTAGGCAATTATTTCTTGATTTTAGAGTCAGTCTTATGGTTCGTTCACCTCCCGTTTCAACTGCGGGGGTGTACTAGCATATATTTTGTAATGGGCTCTATCTTGGCCCATTAGTCACCCTTTTGTACATGTGTATATAATACCATCTAATGAATGGAGAATCCCCTGAGAGGACTTTCATAATTGACGTCTCACACTCTACCCATTGTTTCGCTCTTTCCCAATTTAGTAGTTGAGTTCGGATGTAGAGTGGCAAATCTTGTATATACTCATTTGGGGCTTGTTGGAATACTAATTTATTCCATTGATGCCATATGCTCTACCAACTTACCGCAAGAGTCGTGAAATCCTTTTCCCCTATGAGTTGGTTTATTTCGCTTAATATTATGTTTGGTGTTTTATTATCCGTGTTATAGCTCCTCAATATTGATTCAATATTAGGGTGTATCTGCTTTGTCATAGAGAGTGTGTGGACAGTTAATAAGTAAGTGTGAGGTGTCTTCCATGGTACAATTACACATTAGGCATCCTGCTGGTGTCATAACATGTTTTTCCCTAAGTCTAGCTTTGGTGGGTAGGCCGTTGACATCAATCTTCCAGAGAAAATTTTTGACCTTCGGGAAGGTGTCAAGTTTCTATATCCAATGGTTTGTGTTCATCGTATGGTTTTCTATATTTGTTATTAACTCTATGACAGAGATCGTTGAGAACCAACCATTTTTACTGGGCGCCCAATATAACCTATCTCTAATAAAGTTATCAGGGATAGAAATGAGTTCTATTTTATCTACAATATCTATCGGTAGTAGTTTTCTTAGTTCCCTTATCTTCCATGTTCGGTTGTTCCCAATAAACTCTCCAACTTTAGCATTTTCACTTATATCGATTAGATTAATTGCATGTTTTTTTGGCAATGGAAGCGCCTGATGAGCCTTAGACCAGAGTTTGAGAAGGGTCTTAGATGGCAAGAAAGTAATTCACAAGATGAGCCTACCTATTTTAATTTATATGTAAACTACTTTATAAGTCATACCTTTGATTCAATGTGTGATTCTTTTTATGCATGCTTTATATAGTTCAATGGTAGGATACTATACTTTATAAAGTGGTTGGGATCAAGCAACGTTAAAATCTTGCATACTATTAGAGTTCATGTATTTATAATATGTATTTATTTCTATTTATATTCTTTCTTTTAGCTTAGTTTTAGGCCTCTAGGTTATTAACACCTTGTATATAGTTTTGTTCTCAATGAGAAAAGAGAGATTCTTAGCCCTAAACAATTCTTTAAGGTAACAAGCTAGACCACCAAGATCTTGACTCCCAAAGGTAATAATCCACCCAGCCCACCCATGATGCATCGTATAGATCATAGAGGGGATTGGGCAAGAACTATTTCTTGACCCTCTTTGCTTAATTTTCGATCCAAACCCTAGCTTTTTCAGTCACACAACCATAGTTGATTGTCGTCGCCCTTATGCCATGTGTTGTCCACCAGTCGCCGCAATGGCCAAACCTCAAGTTCGGGTTCATACAAAAACGCTTGTGGTGGCGTTAAACCCAATAGTCTCCATATTGTCTTCACCCCTCAGATCATTCCAGGATGAAGATCTGTCAAATCGTTCTGAAAAGAAATAATTATTTAGAATTGAAACTTCGTTTGTATAATGCTCTCTAAACAAACACAAACTTGGTTTCATTCATTAAATTATCTCTTAATCTGAATACCTTGATAACATAGATGACTGGTGGAGTGTTAATTCCATGCTAGTAGGTTGAATTATGCAATCTATCGATGACTCCATTAGATCCACAATTACCTACTTTGATACAACCAAAGAATTGTAGGGTGACTTAAAGTAGCGTTTCTCCATCGACACTGGACCTAGAGTACAACAATTGCGTTTTGATCATGTCACATGCACTCAGGTAAAGAATATTATAGCGCTTTATTATGGTACTTTGAAGAAAATTTGGGATGAACTCGCAAACTACATAAGTTCTCATCATTTATCATGAAGAAAGTGCAAATGCAAAGGAACTAGTGATTTGGCAATAGAGTTAGATGAAGAGAAGATTCATTAATTTCTAATGGGTCTCGGCGATGTTTATAGGACTAAAGTTGCTTCCTTGATTCCAAAATTTTGTTCATTAACTAAACATCAATTTGAAAAAGATGTGAAGTGCTTTCATAGTGATAATGGAACTAAATTTACTTGTTTACTTCCTTTCTTTGATGAATAAGGCATTAATTTTGAAACTTCTTGTGTTGGAAGCTCGTGCCTTTGTTTTCATGACAATCTTCCTTTTAAATTTTTGGGGACTGCATTTTAACTTCAAAATATTTGATTAACCGTTTACCTACTTCTCTATTGTAATACAAACTCTTTTTGAACTTACATATGGTCGACCACCTAGCTATGACCATTTGAGAACATTGGGTTGTTTGTTATTCGTTTGTTATTCCATGAGCTTCAAACAAATTTTCTCCTTCAATCTAAGACGTGCATTTTTATTAGCTATCCAACAAGTCAAAAGGGAGGAGAAGTTCTTGATTAAAAAACCAATGAAATATTCGTTTATGTCTTGAGATGTACTTTATAAAACCCATTTTCCCTAAAAAAACTAATCAAACTCATTCTTGTCAATAATGAGTTCATACACCCATCCACTTCTGATGACATCTTATACCATCTGGAACCAGCAAATGTGGATGATAAGGGAAGTGGAGTTCAATCTCTTCCTATTGTCACTCGAAAACCTATCCCTATCTCCACAAATGTCACAATTAACGCAAATAGACAACAAGGGAATGGGGTTCAATCTTCCTCGAAAGTATTCAATTCATTCCTTTACCTACCTTTATAGAGGCCCCACCATAGACAAATAACATGAGGAGTGGGGTTCAATCTCTTCATGTTGTTGTTTAAGACAATATTCGTCGTTCTACCCGTAATCGAGTTCCGTCTATAAAGCTACGTGAATTCTAGTGTGATATTGTGCTCCACTGTGCACCACCTAATTCATTAATTCCTTCAGGTACGTTGTATCCAATAGCTCAACATGTCACTTTTAAGTGGTTTTTTCTTGGTCATATTGCTTTTACCACTGATGTTCGATCAGTCTATTTTAGAGCATACTATTTCAAAAGTTGTTCATAGCTCAAACTAGAACTCAACTATGAAGGCTAGAATAGATGCCTTAAAGAGGAATGGCACCTAGCCACTTTGTAATCTATCTCCAGGGAAGAAACTCATTGACTACAAATGAGTATTTTTGGTAAAATATAAATCAGATGGTTCTATTGAAAGCTACAAGGCTTAGTTGTACTGGGAAACAAGCGGAAAGCTAGGATTTATTAATGTTGCTCATGTAGCTAAGATGGTCTTTGTTTGTACGTTTTTAACTGTTATTGGCGCCCTAAATTGGGAACTTTATCAAATGAATGTACATAATGTATTTCTTCGTGGAAATTTATATGAAGAAGTTATGAGGCGTCCTCTTGAATTTTCTAGCCATTGTTAGTTCTATCCTTTGAATCATTCCTTGTATGGTTTTCATAGGGCACCAAGGACTGGTTCACCAAATTGGTTGTTGCTTTATGCAAGTTCTGTTTTGTTTATTCACATACAGATACTTCTCTCTTTTTATATAATCAACATGACATTTGTTTGCATGTGTTGATATATGTTTATGATTTGATTATTGTTGAAAATAAATCTGTTGCTATTTCCAAATTTAAAGGTAATTGAGTTCTTGCTTTCACACCGAAGACATGGGCACTTTTTTGAAGTATTTCTTAGGCATATAGATTCCTTATTCTAATTAAGGTTTGTTCTTGTTTCAGCACAAGTACACTCTTGATATCTTATTTGAGGCAATGTTATTTATAGGCAAGCCTTGTGAACCACCAATACCACCAAAGAGCTTGGACAACAAATCAACAAATCATTGCCCTTGGTTTTCCATTTTTTTCAAGAAGATTAATAAGAAATTGAAGAAGAGATTTGCAACTTGGAAGCTTGTAGGAATATGAAATTTTTGAATGAGAGTGGTAGAGAGAGATAATAGAGTGTGTAATTGGTGTGGATAAAATTAAAGGTGTGATATGATATTTATAGGAATAAAAGTAGATATGAATTAGGAGGAAAAGTAAATAAAATTAAAAAAAGCCGAAAGGAGCCGTTGAAAGTTGGAACATGACCATTGGAAATAAAACATAGTTGTTGCAACAGGTAGCTGGGACCGTGGTTTCAAAACCGCGGTCGAGATTGCCGGTTCCGACCATTGGGGGTTGGTGGTTCCAGGAAATATGGAACCGGAACTGGTCGACCACCGTTTCGAAACTGTCGATTTTTTCGAGTTCGGTTTCATGGTTCCATGGAACGGAACCTATGACTAAAATAATATGAGCTCAAACCACAAGCTTATACATATATTGTAAAAGATAACACAAATTACCTTTTTATGCAACTGATCAACAAAAAAGCAAAAATCGATCAAAACTTTGATTCAACAACATACCGTACGTCTAGCATGATATCATTCCTTTCCGGGAATTAAATTAGTACAACTCGTCTATCTTTTTGGCGAAAATTCAAAATAAATTTACAAAGTGGGAAAAAGAGTAACAGCAATCAAACTTGCAGGCACTCCGAATTATATTAATTAAGCACCGTGCACGCTATCGTCGGAAGAAGCCGCTGTACACAACGTCGGCGGTTCCATAGATTTGGAGCGGGTAAAGAATCCCGGCGTTAAGGAAGACACCCACTTCCCCCAGGTACTCTCTTCCCCGTAGGACCCACCGCGCCTCCAGCCGGAGACAACGACGTCGTCCCCCCTGGTCGTAGTCGGCGGGCGGAGCTTGCCGGTGATAATCCTCCTCCTGACCTCCTCCGGCAGGCGCAGGGTGAAGCGCTCCATGATCTCCCACTTCTTGACCGCCACGCGTCCCGTTGACTTTGACTGTGCCAGCCTCATCATCCCGATGGTCCACCTCGGCTGCCCGGAGCTCATGCTCCGCCACGTCAGGTTCCGGCCAAGCTTTGGCCTGGGAGGAGGAGGTACGTCATCCGCAACAATATTAATCACCACGTTGTCGTGTTGTTGGACGCTATCATGTGCATCCTCGTTGATATGAGTCAGCTCGTGGAGCTTGGCGCGGCAGACGGGGCACGTGGCGTTGGAGGCAAGCCAAGCGTCGATGCATCCGACGTGGAAGGCGTGGTCACATGACGGTATCAAACGCAGCGTTTCGTGGGCGTCGAACTCGTTGAGGCAGACGTAGCACTCGAGCGCAGCGCCGTTTGTGATGTTGAATGACTTTACGGCGGAGTAGTCGAAGGTCGGGAAGGTTTCAATGAGTGTCGGATCGAGGCCGCGTTGGAGGCTGCTAGGGGTGCGGGGAGGAGTGAATATTGGGACGACGTCGGCGGTGGCCGGCGTGGAGAGGCGCTGCTGAGAGTGTCGGCAGCGGCGGAAGGTGGAGAAGGAGGTAAGCAAGAAAAGAAGGGCGGTGAGGAAGACTATGACGCCCAGCCAGGGAAGGTCGGACGAGGCCATGGCGCGCGAGACCCATCATAGGGAGAGGAAGGGAGTGAATTTTATACGAGTACAACCGCATAGTGCATATGGACAGGGATGACGTGTCCGATTTCGGAGTGGGGCCCATGGTGCTGACTGGGGTGCCACATGTATATATGCTCCCTTAACCAATTGTTTGTGAAGTAGCTAGAGGTGCAAATTTGACCAATTGGATAGTTACGTGTTAGTAGAATAATACTATCCATTCGCTTCTTTGATTGATTTTGTACAATCTATGTATATATATAAAACACGCAAGGAATAAGGCTATCACGTTACGCCACCTAGGATTTTTTTACGTGTCGTTCCCACGTTAAGCCACCTGGGATTTTGCCACATAGGATTTTTTATTTTGAAAATTTATATATGTTGATATTATTTTAGGATAATATAGAAATAAGATAATTAATCTAGGAAATATTCTATCTAAAATAAAGATGTTATCTATTATATATTAGGAATTAGGATAGATATAAAAGATATTATCTAAAATTAAATAAATTATAGAACATTAGATATTAATATATTATATATTAAGATAGATATATTGATTTAGTTTTTCCAATTAAATTTCTATCTATTTATTTGAGAAAAATTAAATTCGAATTTCATTTAAAATTTAAAAAATATTTTATCTTTATTATTTTATCTATTTATGTAAAAGATTTATCTTAAATAAAATTTTCGATAAAAAATAGAACTTTCAATCTAGATAATTACTTGCCTAAATTGACTTTTGATAAAAAAAAAAGTGTTATCTTTTCCTTAATTTTCTTTTTGAATTATTTATGTCAATATAAATAATTTTCTTATCATTAAAAATTCATTCTTTATTTATATTTTTTCATAGTTTCTTATTAAGTATATTTTTAATTTTTATTCAAAATTTTTTAAAGAATTGAATGTGATAAAAAAATTCACAAGAATTTTAGATTATTTTTACCTTTTTATATTTTTTTGTAAAAGATTTTTTAAATTGAATGATTCTATTTCAAATAATTATTATTTATGTTTTTGCATAAATAAATTATTGTTAAGGCATCAAAATTATAGTAGATTCACCTTAATAATTTTGGCTCCGTTTCACATGACAGTATGACACCAATTGTAATATTTTATACAATTTTTTATAATAAATAAGTTTTTTTATATTAAATTAAAATCATAATCATTAAATAAATTATATATTAAATTCATGTAGTCGTGCATGGCACGACGAATATAACTAGTTTAAAACTAGTTGCGGTATTGTACTATCGTTAGGAAAGAAATAAAAAGATCTCATCTGTATGGATAGAATAATTTAGGTATATCCTAGAGATCTCAATCTTCTTTATTTCTTTCCTAACGATAGTACAATAATTATCTTCCTTTCCTTTTCCTTTTCCCTTAGGGACATCATTTAGATAACATTCCTATTATTCGTCTCTATATAGTTCCAATTATAGGGACTTGGCTATCCCAATAGAGTTATATATTCTTTTCGTTTCATAAAACATGTATTTTTAACCCAAAATGCATACATATTAAGGAATAAATATTTTGGAATTAGAAAAAAAAATTTAAAAAATAAGTTTTATAAAACAAGAAAAATAGTATAGAGAGAGTATTCCTTAATTGTTGTCTCTCTTTCAACCTTAAAAAGCTAAAAGAGGCAAGAAAAGACATCTAATTAATTGGCGGGAGAATGGTAGATTGACTAGTATTTGGTGTACTCGTATAATTAGTTTCTAGATAAACCTACACTTGATCGATAGTGACAGACTATGTCCTAATGGATATTCATGATTAAATTGAATTATTCAATTATATCAAAAATGTTATTGAATGGTTCTATTGGTGGGGCGATGAAGAACAGAAAGCTTGAGAATTTGTATTTTTATCTAAGACTAACTATTGAAATCTCTAATCGTGAAAATATATAGTATCTTAACTTTTAGTCATCAAATCCTACGTTCGTAGTTTATAGCGGGTATTTTAATATTTATTGATGAATATCACCTGATGAATAAAGTCGCAATCAAAGGCAATATACTAGACTAAAATGTCTTCCGTGTATGAGAATATCCCAGACTTCCGCATTATTTCCCCAAATTGTTCTTCCTAAAATCTTCTTCCTCCGGCTCCTATGATATCACAAGACCCTTGTGCTTCTGCAAATAATATCATGGGTCTTCACCCAAATAAAACAAATAAAAAAATATCATGGGCCAATTAAAGTTTGATTTGGCTAGCCCAGGCCCAGCCAGAAAAGATCACTATAAATTTGATGTGTAAGCGTCTAAGCGACAACCTTGATCGCTTACTGAGACACGACCCACCTTGGACTCAAATCCATTATACACACATTGATCCATTTATACTCACTGATCTTGTATTGGCCCATGAGGTCCAACTCCAAGTTGGTTGGTATTTCTAACTTGGAGAAGTACCAACCAACTTGATCAAACATGCCAAATACACAAAAACCAACAAGAGGCTTACAAGCAAAACCACCAAATAGATCAAATATTTAAAAACAAAAAAAGCCCAAAAGAAAGTGGGCCAAAGCCCATGACCACCGATCCCCAAAAATAACAAAGGACAAAATCATGAGATGCACCAAAGGCCACGTCGACGGAACAATAAATAAGCATTGACTGAGTATATTGAAAATGGGAGGAAAAACGAAACAACACTCCTTGCAAATGATGGCAGTTTGAGAGAAAGGACGAGAAGGTAAAAAATCTACACAGATCGAGACAGATAGTGTTGAAATGAGAAGGTCACTGGCTTCTATTTGAAGTATATTCTATGACATCCACTTTGAAGGCTGGTTATAGGTTTTGATGGTTTCAAACATATTGAATCAAGTATGAAAAGAAAACAAAATGAAAAGTCAATGACATGACAAATGTTGAAGATTGAAGATCGTGAGAGTGATCGAGATCGTATCCGAGCTAAAAGATTTAAGATGAAGTGCTCGAGACTGTAATATCCCTCATTTTAATAAAGGATAAAGATGTAATTTGTACATTCCCTTTAATATAATAAAATAGTTAGATATTTTATTTCATAAGTTTGATATTTTATAACATTTTAAAATGTTCTAAAATTTATTATAAGTTTAAGATCATATTAATAGGCTATTAATAAGAGTCTTACTTATTAGTAAATATAAATATTAAATAATAAAATTTATATAGAAATATTATTTCTACAAATAGTAGTTAAATAAATTATTATTTTTAATATAATTTTATTACGTTTTTAGATGTTGTTGAACAAATGAAGTTTTATTAAAACAATGTCTATAAAAGGCAAGACAAGTGAGAGTATTTAAAAATAAAAATAGGGAATGTGCACTCCCCCAAGGGTTGAACCCTCAACCTCGTTCACACACATAAAACACACGAACCAACTATGCTGCAATATTCTTCAAGCATATAAGGAGCGAGTTTTTACTTAATCCTCCAAGCGACCTTTGGTCATCCTCAACCTCCAACCAAGAAGCCCGATCGGTTCAACTTCGGTCTTATCCCAAGTGATGACTGACCACGTCAGAGGGAGTCCGATCGATTCGTTGCTCTTGATTTAATTCTCGGATTTAATTGTGGGGAAATTAAATCTAGGTTTAATTGGGTATTTGAAAGGGGTCAAGTTCTTGCTACTTAAAGGGCCGCGATCTAGGTTAATCTGGTATCAATTCGGGTTCGATCTCAATTTCAGAGAAAAACGAGAGAGAGTTAAAGAGTTCCGGGTCAATTGTCGATCTGTTTGGGTTGGAGAAGTCGTCTGGTTTCGGGGTCGGAATTGCCGGAGTCGCCACTCACTGTTCAGGTATATCCGCGTCCGGGTGGTAGGCCGGGTGGCGCCGTCGAGGCACGACCGCCGTCTGGTTCTTGTCCGCCTGGTTCTTCCTTCCTCTGTTGTCGTTGCGCTGTGTTAGTTGGCACTGTTGGGGCTGTTCTGTGATATGCGTAGAAGGAGGGAGCAGGGGTAGATTTTTAGGTTTCAGATCAGGTTGAATTAATATATATATATATATATATATATATATATATAATGATAAAAAAATTCAAATCTGTATTAGTATAAAGAAAAAAAAAACGATTTCTTGTTTTTTTTATTAAAAAAAAATGTTTCGGTTGTTTTAAAAAAAACGAACGAGTTCCAGTTTTATATTTACAAGAAAAAAAAAACGAATATGGTGTTGTATAAGAAAATGGGTTAAATTGTTAGTTTCACTACTAAGGGGATTTAATTGCATAGTAAAAAAAAATGGACAAACTAAAAGTTCGGATATGTAGTTACACATAAGATTCTATATGTGGATTTCACAAAGAAAATGATTTGGTTGCTATTTTGTTTTAATCCAAATAAAAATGAATGCTGTTATTGTAAGGAAAAAAAAAACGGATTTTGTTGTTTTAGAAAACATATATGCATTCGGTTAGGCGTTGTTTTTTTTAACGAGGGTTAATTTAATTTTGTAAAATAATAATAATAATAATAATAATAATTAAAAAAAAATTCTCTTGACATTTTCGTTATATTAATAAAAAGGATAATATTAATATAATATACAAGTTTATAATTTTTTTTATAAACTTTAACCCTTTGTAGTTTCGTAAAAATCAACGTTGACGAGTTAACGAAATAAATTAATGAAGATTTATTTCGTGGTTGATTGAACAGGAACAAATCCGTGTTCGTAGTTTTTCGAGTGTACGTTTCGCAACCAAGTTATCGTTGTTTCTAAGGCAAGTGAAATCAGTTCTGTTTTCGCATTCGTTTCCTAAGCATGATTCATATCGATCATGATGTTTTTTAAATATATGTTGGGAATCTCTGTGTGAATAAAATTGAACATAGGATTGTTTTACATTCCTAGATTTAATGACTGTAATTCCTAGTCATATTTTAGGCTGCATTAGTTATGGATGTAGGCCTTATTGCTCTGTGATGCTGTGTGTATATGTATTTAGGCTCCACTGTAAGGAGTAGAACGTAAAGTCTTATGACTTATATTATATAATGTTTAATTCTCGCTAGGTCGTTTTGTTTAAAACCCTAGCTAAGGTCATGACCCATACCCCTCAACCGCTGAGGGGCGTTCACACTTCTAAGTGCCATGGGACGTAGGTGCCCGTATATCGTAAAGTAGTACTCCGAGACTTTGTCTCTCGTAATTAAAGTACCTAATAATCCAAGTGGAATTGTTATTAAACGCTTAAAAGCAACTCAGATAAGTGTACTCATACACAAATTAATACGGATAGGATGGTCAGTACAAAATGGGAAACCGTCCTCGCTCTCGGATTTCGTTGTCATCTGGTTCCAATCTGAATTCGCACAGCACGTATGCGGTGAGGTTGGTTGATGTGCGCGGGGTCAACGAGAGTTTAATGAACCAACTATAACGATCTGTGTGTAACAACATTCCCAACATATCTGCATTAAAAGTCCGAGGCGTCACCCTTAGTGACGGTCTCATCTTTCCTCTTCTGAAAATTCATAACGTTTTCCTAGAAGGAAGTAGCTATTAGGTTTCGGCCGGCTTTAATCCGGATTCCGATTCCAGTATCAACACTCCCTTCCTAAATAAGAACCACCTTAGAAAACCCACTTGCTTAGTCTGTCACAAGACTAACCCGACCGTTTATTTTTCCTTAGCATGGTCGGCTGGTGTCAACCGTATTTCCGTTTCGGCACATCAGGAGGAGGAGTCGTAATCAAGGATTAAAGGGGCATCTTTTGTAGTTGGACAAGTTCGTTGTGCTGCCTTTATAGTTTAATTCGCTTCCGCGTAGTTTCGTTTTGCTTCCGCATATTAAATAATTTTGGTGTAAATGGATCCTCGGCTTGTGAGGACCATTCTTAATATTTATTACAGTTTGGTTGTAAACAATGCTATCGATTTATGTAATGTTTTGCTTCCGCATTATTTAAAGTTTATGGTTAAGTTCTGTAGTTACTATAAGCCTTGGGTGACTTCGAGAGTTTAATCTCGAGGTCACTGGCGGTAATATCCCTATGTAAAAAGGGGGTGTTACAGAGACATTGAGGAAAGATTGATAAAGAAGATTCTTGAAGAATTCAATAGACAAATGAGATACCTCTCTCCATGCTCCCGATGCAACTCTAATGCAGTTTGAGAGAGAAGAGTTCCCTTATCTTCAGGGAACTTCATAAAAACCTCCTTCCATCTTCCACACCCTCAAAGGACTCACTACCCAAAGATCCTCTTTCCTATCCTCCAACAAAACCCAGAACTGAGAAGAGAAAGTACAAACAAATCATCGAAGAAGAATCTGAAGAGGAACTTGAGCCTCTTGCATCTAAAAATCTCTCCAACCTTAACAAGGACACTTCAATCATCAATGTTGATGAAGAAGATAAAGAACTAGAGGACGACATGGAAATATGGAATCAATAGTGTACAAGGAACCTCTCCTACAACTTGGATTCAAAGAACCAAGTTCGAGTCGTCCATCCACTCGAGGATCTAAGAAAACGGGAAACAAGAAGTAGAAGATAGAGGCCAAGAAGAAGGGAACTGTTGTTGCTGGAGAGCAGAAGCTGGTAATTCCATTGGTTGTCACATGAGAGTTCCTTCAAGAGAATGATTTTAAGGAACTTTAGGACCTCATACACTTCCATCTTGGAATGGGACAAGCTCTGCTCCACACCGGCTAAGGTAGAGTCTACCTAAATGAAGCTCTTCTACTCACACTTCAAATTGATTGAAGGAACCGAGTTGAATCTGACGGTTTGATTCACACTTGGAGAAGATGAGTTCACCTTCTCCTATGCCGTTATAAGGAAAATTCTCCAAGTTCCAGCTGAAGGTTTCGACACTCTTCCATTCAAACCATGGCACGACATTGATGCAAGGGATGTTATTCTTAAGAGGCTGCTAGTACATGTCCCTGATCAAGGAAAGGAAGTCATGACTCATGGATTGGGTTAGCTAGGAAAGATGGCACACCAATACATCACCAGAGTGATGATCCTAAGGTAGGAAAAATGCACTACTTTGAATACAAATGATGCCATTCTCCTTGATCTGTTCCTAAGGAAGGAAAAGATCAATTTTCCATGGATCATGATCGGACACATGTGCAAGCGTGTTGCCAAGACCACTCATGGTCTTCCCTATGCTGCTCTGGTCAAGGAAATCATGACCAAAAATGATATCTACCATCCTCAGGAAGAAGAGGAACTTGGACAAGAACTAGACATGTCCAACATCCTCCAGATGAAGCTTTCCCAGGATCTGCCTGAAGAACATGGACAACAACTATTTCTAGGACAAGGGGAAAGCACGACTGTCCTCCAAGCTCTGAACTGTCTCTGTGACATCAATGAAAGGATCTTGGACATTCTCCTCGACATTCAGCAGAAGCTTCCTTCATCTTTTAAACCATGAACAAGCGCCCACAATATTTTCCCTGCTCATCTGTTCCTATCTTATCTTGCCTTAAGTTGTTTGTTTCCCTTGCTTGTATGAGCTTTTTTCTATTAATGAAAATGTAGTTATTCTTTAGTTATGATTGTGCTTTACTTGCCTTCCTATCATTGTTATTGCCTAACTCTTTTCGATGATGTCAAAAGTGGGAAAAGTGGAAAAATGCAGAGATGTGTTGTCTAAGAGAGTATAAAAATAAATGATTCCCATGCTAGGGGGGAACTATCTGCTTAAAAATCTTGAAAAATAGAACTACATCTCCATCTTAGGGGGAATTGAGTATCTTCTAGTATCTCGTTATCTTGCTTTGGTGTCTAGTCCTTTCTATCTTTCCTAAATCCCAGACTTGCATTTTAGGTTAAGTTTGTCATCATCAAAAAGGGGGAAATTGTTGGATCAATGTTAGTTCCTAATACTGGAACATTGGTTTCATCCATTTGAGTCTTCAAAGTTTTGATGATACAAACATTTGGAACTAAGTCCCCATTCAAGTGATTTCAGCAAAGACACAAATTCACAAGAAAAGCAAGGGAATCGTTCCCCATACCTACCAGAGTATGTGGCAAGTTAATGAAGGACAAACGAGTCTATTTTTTCCAAACTTGGGCGGAAAATACAAAAGGATAGAAGTGTCATAATAAGGAAATATTTCATAGGGATACGCTGGTCATTAGAACAATTTCTTGTTCCCCTTGAAGAAAAGAACATATGTGTCATTTCAAGAAGCATCTACTACTATAACAGGAAAACGATTGAGATAATTCAAGTAGCTCCCTTATCCAAATAAACAGTATTCTCTAGAAGGAAGAAAGCAATTTCGAGAGAGAAAGAGAGCCAAGAGCAAGACAAGAGAAATCAACAATCTATTTCTGAAGAAAGAAGTTCAGATACAATCGATGAAGAGTACCTGAGCTCAACATCGACTTTGAAGTTTGTTCATGTGCTAAAGGAAACTACACAAGGAACGAGTAAGGTTCGGGAACTTTTATTTAATTATGTTCAGTAGACTTAGGAACAAGATAGCTTAATTCGATAGTATTGTTATAATCTAGTGATTGCAAACAATGGAGAAGTTTGATTTTGTATCTTGTAACTAAGGATCTATCAAATTAATATAAGTTTCCTTTCGAAATCTTCCATGGGAGGTAGAGGTTTACTCATTCAACTTGTTGGCTGAAGTGAGGTCCTCTATGAGGAATCGTTTCTCTACTATCTTAGTTCCTTACATTTTGTGTTTTATTATTCCGTTGCATAAGGGAACTGTCACTAGAACTGTTCCCGACTATTTGAATTAACTCAGATCTACGATCCTATAGGAGTCGAGCCACTAGAGGCATTTTTTGTCTTCTTTCTATAGGTTTGAGGGGATGGATTTAGTCTCGGGTCGTTGACGTGGTGGTCTACGAGCTTGTGGAGTGGGACGATGGTGAAGATAGGAAGGAAGCCTGGGGAGATCGAGGGTGGTGAGGACGTCGTGCTCGAATGTGTTGAATATGATGAGGAAAGGACAGGGTAAAGGTCTCGCATCGGGGTTCCTGGGCGATGACGATAGGCACGAGCGAAGACAACCATGACACAAGCTTGAACAAGGTCCTCACCTAGACCGAGATTTCCGATGGTGCTACGAACAACTAGAAAAGGAGTGAGGGAAAAGGGCGACTGCAAGTGATGTTGGAAGGGAACGGTGGTGAGGCGAGGTGGTCAACTTTCCCTAATGTGCGGCGCTGAGGTTTTAACTCTCTCCTGATGTGCGGCCGCAGATTACGTAGAAGGAAAGTAGGGAACGTATGGCTAAGAGGAAGAGGAGAAGGCTTAAGAAAGTGGGCTCTCCGTTTTGAGTTTTATGGCCCACCAATAAGGAATAAGAAGAGTACAAAAGGAATAAAAGTGGGAATTGAAACAGAGCTAAGTTAACGGGTTTGCAAATAGAAATGCGGGTCTTACAATTGCAACTACGTATGTCGTTTATTCAGCGCGTTGTGTAGGAAGGGTAGTCAGACGATATGCAAGATGAGCGCGCTATTTGCACTTGGGCTTTGTGGAAGCTACCGGGATCCTTAGGCTTTTAGTTGATCCTACACATTGTTCGCCCATTGCTGAAACTTCTTTGTCTGACCGGAAGAATATGTGGGGAGTGAGTATCCGATATTGTATGTTTTTGTAGGGTGCACGATTTTAGAGGTTGTTAAAAAGTGAAGCTTTGATTGTGATGGTTCCAAACTTGAGGAAGTCTATGACATGGATTCTTCTACCAAGTCGTAGACATATGAGAGGTCGCAAACAAGTGAACAAACTAGAATGGAAGATTTTTTTGAATGTAATTTCAAGAATTTGATAGGTTCCAAACGCATGTAAAATGGCCAACTTTGAAACTGAAACATAGGTCACCAACTTGCACTATATCCCTGACTTGATAGGAAGGCGAACTGAAAATGTGAGAGAAGATTGCGTGAGATTTCGTATCAGTTTGGTGAAGGAAAGAATCTTCTCAAGATAATAAAGGACGTGGATCTCGCTTACACCCTAAGGAGTTTGCTTATTGTAATATCTAGTTTATTGTTTGGAAGATTTGTAAGGATTAGATTTATATTATCTTTCTTAGTAAAAAGGAAGTAATATATCTCTAAACCCTAAAGTGCTAGCCTGTATAATTCCTAGTGTTTTGGTTAGAATTTCGTGGGTTCATATTGCATATCTTGTGAGAACAAAAAGAGAGCATCTTGTGTATTTTGTGAGAGAAAGTTGGTTGTTCGAGTGACCCATTCGTGGGATTCGATTGAGTGGTGTAATCGAGACTTCTTAGGAATCGCGTGAGGTTGAGAGTTGTGATAGACAAAGGTAGAGCGTGGTTCAAGGATTGTGGGATTCAATTTTGTACACCTTTGAGCATTGTAACAACTCAAGAAAGCAATAGAGTGAGCTGAACGTGCTCTTGAAATCTGACCGAGTGAGAAGCTCGGAAGGGAGTGGGTTTTCTAGTAAAATAGTTGTTTTAGAATGAGTTTCCACTATACATCGATGTGTTTTAGTATGTTTTCTTGTAATTCATAATATCCGCTACTTATTTCAAGGTCACTAACTTTACCAAGTTGGTGACTTCTACTACTTACTCTAAGTCATTGACTTCGTAGGAGTCAACGACTCCTTAAGTATTAACAATCCTACAATTGGTATTAGAGCATTAGGTTCTAGATTTATTTTTGTACTTATAGTTTTACAAGAAAGATGAGTTCAAAGAACACAATGGTCAACATCTCATTCTAGAAGTCGTCCATGCTCAAACCAAGAGAATATGATTGGTGGGTTGAGCAAATTGAGAGCCATATTTGTTCACTCAATGGCAAACTTTTGAAAGTGATAGAAGTTGTACTTGAAACGTTCCTTGCTAGTGATGGGAAAACTGAAAAGAAAAAGGTGGACTATGATACTGTCGATTTGAAAAAGCTTGAGAAGAATTCAAGGGCTAAGAAGGTTCTCCATCAAGCCTTGACTCGAGGAGACCTGAAGAAAGTCATTGGCTACAAGAGTGCCAATAAGATATGGGATGCTCTTAAACGACTCCATCAAGGAAATGAACATGTCAAGAAGGACCGAATCATTAGTCTCGAAAGTGAATAATAGGCAATCAATTAAGACAAGAATGAATCTTTGGTTGACTATCACTCAAGGTTTTAAGCCTTGGTTAGTCAACTTGAGTTTATTGGTGAGAAACTTCCTCAATGGAAGCAAATGGCTCAACATAAAATGGAATGAAGCTGTTGTGGCATTGTTGACTAATAGTGAAACCAAAACTTTATCCTTAGAGGACGTGGTTGGGAAACTGACCATGTATAGAGGAATCGAACAATGTTGTGATCAAAGATTGGAAACTAAAAAGGTCATAAGCATTGCCATAAAGTTGGAGAAGGCCTTTGATCTTGCATAAGGTGAAAATGATCAAGACGATGTTTTACTCATGACTAGAGCAATGAAGATGTAGGAGAAATGCAACAAAGGTCCGTCACAACGTTCAAAAGATGTTATGTGCTACCATTGTCAAGGTATGGGACACTTTGCAAGACAATGTTTGAAGAAGAAAGCTGAGAAAAGCAAGTGTTCAATGTTTGCAACTTGGGAGAATTCAGACATTGGGGAAGATTCTAAACCAAATGGAGTGTGCCTCATGACAAAAGATGGAGACTCCTCAAGAGAGGTATGTGACACTAAAATTTCCTCTATTTTTTCTAATAAGTCTAGAGAACAATTGTTGACCATTATTGAGAAGTTGAGAACTTAGGTTTTTGAACTTAGTGAAAATCTAGAAGAGAAAAATGATGATGTTTCTAATTTGATTGATGATAATAAAGTCCAGTCTCAGAAAGTCATTGAATTAGAAAAGGTGTCATATGTCTCTAATTCAAATGTGTTTAACACTTGTACTGATCTGAAAAGTGAAGTTGGGAACTTAGAAAACAAAGTCACAGACTTAGAAAGTGAAAGTCTCATGTTGAAATTAAGGAATGCTAAGATAGCAAGTGACTTTGAAAAACTAAAATTGGATGATGAAATCAAGAAAAAGAAATGGATTGATGAATTTGTTTCTAATAAAGTCGAAGATGTCAAGAAAGAGTATCCAAAGATATTTCTGAAGCAAAGACCTGGAATTGGGTACACAATTGCACAAAATAATCAAAGTATTAGTCATTGTTCCCCAAGTCCAAGGGTAAAACTCCATGTGTGATAACAACGCCAGTTGTTCTACATCTATGGTGGCCAAAATGGACAAAGGGAAGCAACTCATTCACTCTGGTCAAAAGGTGCAAAACATGTGGAATAACCAAGTTCAGAGTCCTAGACCTTCTCACTCCAATTTGCAAGGTAAATGTCGGTTACTTCAACAACATAATGGATGTAATATTACCTTTGGAAACAAGGGAAAAGATTCAACTTTTAAGTATAAGAAAGAGTTGGAGAGTACATGATGTACAAGACGCGGGTGAAACAAGCTAAAGAGCTATGTTTAACGGAAAAGAAATCATGAAAAGTGATCAAAAGAATAAAATTGAAGTTGTGAACACCGTTGAAGTTTCCAACTCTAAATATTCGAATGTGCATGATCAAGAAGAGGATGATGGAAATGGGGGTGGAAATACTGAGGAACAAGAAGATATGATTCTGAAAATTCAAGTAAATAAGATACCGCCAAAGATGGGGTTTTGTAGAACAAGTGACCAACATGTAGATATATATTCACAAAGGCCATGAATCGTGAACCATTCGAGCAATCCCGCATGGAGCTAGTATGATTTCCTTTAACTAAATCTATTCTCTTATCCATGATTACTTCAATGATTAGCTATATTAGATACTCTTTTTATGATTCAGTAGTTTCATGATTTTAAGGTGTTAAGTCTTGAATGATTGAATGCTACCTACTTAAGAACCATGCATATCTTTTCATCTCTAATTCTTCCTTCTTGAGTATTGATTTAAATGCATTATGAAACCCTTCATTGAGCCCAAAAGAATCAAACCCGATATTCCTAACCCTCATTACAAGAACAAATGACGGTTGATTCTACAACCTCCCCAAGCCTATCATGTTAGAGAGTCTCTATGAGCCTACTTTGTGTATTTCTTGTTTAAACGAATACTTATATACATGATTGAAAAATCTACAATGTATATATATATATATATATTTCCCTTGTTCTCTTTGGTACCCTCGATGCAACACCCCAAAGAACTAAGTGTATTCTCTTTCTATGGATGTTGGAAACTTGGCAAAAGTTAAGAGCAGTGACACATGACATGTTTGGGGAACTTCGCATGTATGGAGAACCTTGTGTAAGTAGGGAACTCTGTGCATGTGGGGAATATTGACTTCAGAGTATGACAAGAATCGACTTTCTCAACGACATCTTTTTAAATGTGGAAATCTTTGTAAGAAATATCTACTACTCATGTGCATTGTCAAGAAAAATCTAGAATACCATGAGGTTTATGAACCATGAAATTGTATAGAGGGAAGTTAAGTTTGTGACGAATTTGAACCATGACATTGTAAAAAAAATATATTAGAAAAAAATAGGAGAGGAAAAAAAGATGGGTTACAAGCTAGTTGGTAACCATTGGGTGTCTAAGTGTGTTAGAAAAGAGGTCGTCTCTGATGATGATATTAAAGATATTGATGTGGGAAACACTACAGTAGAAGAAGATTGTTTGTACTCTGGTTCAACTTCTAAGATTCTTTGTGAGCTCCAATAATAGAACCGGTTGTTTCTAGAAAAGGTTGGACAACTCATGCAAGATCAATTTGTGCTCAAAACTGAATAGTGTTACGCTTGTTGATCTGTCTAAGTCTCTGACTTAGCTTGGGTCGCCAACATCCATCTCCCTTCTACTTAACCTAGAACATATCCCTTCTCACATAAATTATCTTTTCAGTTTTATGTGTGTGTTTACTTTCTCATGCTTGCTTTGATTTTATGTGTGTGTTTGACTTGTTCATGGGGTTTAATCGAGTGGTGTAGTCGAGACTTCTTAGTCATACGTGAGGTTGTGGGTTGTGGGAGACAAAGGTAGAACATGTTTCAAGGATTGTGGGATTCAATCTTGTACACGAGAGAGCTTTGTAACAACTCAAGAAATCAATAGAGCGAGTGGAACATGCTCTTGAAATCCGACCTAGTGAGAAGCTCAGAAGGGATTGTTTTTTCTCTATGTAAACTAGTTTGTTTAGAAGGAGTTTCCACTATACATCGTTGTGTTCTAGTAAGTTTTCTTGTAATTCATAATTTTTTCACTTTGCCAAAGTGGTGACTTATACTGCTTACTCTAAGTTTGACTTCGTAGGAGTCAGCGACTCCTTAATTACTAACGATCCTACAGAGGTATCATTACGCTATCACCTCAAATTCCAAGTTTGCACATGTCATTTCCACTTGTTCTCTCCCTTTGCTTTAAACACTCTTTTTGTCGTTTAACACTTGAATTATTCACGTTCCATCAATTACATCACACCTATTTTTCGTATACATAACTGTGTATTTATAAATCTTATTAATTTTTGTTTCCATTTTCATGATTAACCAAACAGAACTATGGCAAGGAGTGGACACGACATCACCATAGATTACAACAATTGGGGTCAACAAGAAACTAATTTGAATATCTGAATTAGCGTACGTACTCCGCAAAACACAACAATCTTGATTCACATACACAACTTTATTTCTTACGATCAACATCCCACATCATAATATTAAGAATACATGCAATATTTCACACATGCATCTAAGACATCTTAATTAATTTGACCATAAAGCTAGCTGCATGCTCAACTTTGTACCGACGGATCAACCGATAGAAACTTGGAATCAATAACGTATGTACTTAATTTGTTTGCATGACGGTTTGTTCGGGAGAGAGCAGAACTTGACGAATCAAATTCTCAAGATTCAACGTACCCTTAACAACAGCCTCCTCGGCCAAATTCTTCCATTCCAACGCCTTTCTCTTCATCTCCTTGCCTTTCTCCCCATCCATCAACTCTCTCAGTTGCTTCCCAACAACCTCCCTCTTCACATCATTATCAATCTCCATCCCAATCCCCCACACATTGCAACTAAACCAACAATTTGTTTGTTGCTCTGCGAAAAAGGGCCACGAGACCATTGGAACGCCACTACACACACTCTCCATAACCGAATTCCACCCGTTATGGGTCAAAAACCCGCCAACGGCTTGATGGCCTAAGACCTTCTCTTGTTGACACCACTCTGCCAACATCCCTCTCCCCTCAATTTCCGCCAAAAACTCCGGAGGGAGTACCGGTATCTCGCCCATCACGAGATCTGGCCTTATGATCCAAAGAAACCGATTCCCGCTTCTTGCTAGCCCGAACGCGAACTCTACGAGCTGATGGTTGCTCATGACGGTAATGCTGCCGAAGTTGACGTACACGACCGAGCTTGGTTCTTGGGAGTCGAGCCACTCGAGGCATTTTTCGTCTTCCTTCCATAGATTTGAGTGAATGGATTTTGTCTCGGGGTCAGTGACATGGCGGTCCTCGAGCTTGTGGAGCGGTCCGATGGTGTAGAGTGGAGGGAAGTCCGGGGTGAGATCGGTGAGGACATCATGTTCGAAGGCGTCGAATGTGTTGAAGATGATGGCGGCGGCTTTTCGAGATCGGTTGAGCATGAGTTGGAGGTAGTTGAGCATGATGTCTTGAGGGTCGGTGGTTCTTATGAATGTCGGGATGTTCAGTAAACGTATGCCTTTCATTGATGGGATCCAATCGATAGGTGTGTCTAGATACCCGTTTGTCAAGTCACTAGCATCTAAACAAGTACGAATTACATAACGGTTAGAATACCTTCTCTAAAATGCATGTGTACAAGCAATTTCAAAATATGGTCAACTTTTTCTTTAAACAAAAACAAGTATTAAATTGTCCGTCTGATGTATTAAGAAAAACTTTACTTTTGCTTTAAAACAAATAATTATCCCTATTTTTCTTAAAAAGTAAATTTTACTTGAAAAGAATGTCATTTTCATTTCCATGGGATAGAATTGCTTAAAATGATAATTACCAAGAAAGACAAACATAAATAAACTCAAAACCCCATATATTATGGGACAATGAATTTGGGCTAAAAATCCATATAATATGGGATAGAGGGAGTATTTTTGATGATGCATGAAACTTTTAAGCTTAGCATCAAATTTAATTGCCTTTGTATATAAAGTATGATGATAGCCTAGCTTATTCTTTTAAGTAGAAAATCAGTAGTAGCATATATTTCTGTAGAGTGATTTCTTTTTATACGAGTATTTAATTACACCGACCTCGTTATAATCAATTATGTTATTAGTGTAATAGTATTCTCACTATATTCAACGAGTCACCAACCTATAAAAAACATGAAGGGAAACCAATAGAGACGGGCCTTTTACTTCTAGTGTATATTAGCAAAAGTTTTATGCTATTATTTTTTAATATAAACAATCATTTGATGTATAATTTATCATAGACAATTTAAACAAATGAGCAAAGTTTAACTCCAAATTATTGTAACTATAATAATATTCTAAAACACGGAGTTATCTTCAGCCATTCAACTACTTTTCTATTAAATTTGGGTGAGCTAATATAACTTAGGGTTCACACGTTCGTCCATACGTATATATGTGTTAGGTTCAGTACATAAGTACAAGGATTTTATCATAAAATCAATTTGCAATAGGATAAATAACCCAAGGACTTTTATGCTAGGCAATTTTTTTTATCATAATTTCAAATGTGAAAATCTTTTGTCTCCACACGCCCCCCTTAATTGCAACTACCTTGTTGGAACAGTATTAGGAACTATTAGTTTTAAATACTGAAACAATGTATCCCTCGAAGATTTTTGACAATGACAAACGTAATAAGGAACTAAACATTTATCTAAGTGTTTCAGGAAAAAAGATTTACAAGTACTACACAAGGAAATAATGTGCAACATTATGGAAACGTTCCCATGAAGTCTGGCTTACATGTCAAATGAAGAAGGGCAAAAAAGTCTTTGCGGAACTATCTTGGGCGGCAAGAGAAAAAGGACATAAGTGTCTAAAAGAAGAAAGATTACTCAAGGGTATGTTGGTCATTGGGATTCGAGGCTTGCGCCCCAAGTGATAAAGGATAGAAGAGTCTATTGGAAGAAGGCTCATGTATAAAAAAAAAGCGATGAAGTTAAGTCACATAGATCACTCACTTGAATGAACAGTAGTCACTTGAGAGCAACAAGAGCTAAAGAGTGATCCCAAAGCAACTAAGAATCAATCCATGGAAGAAGAACCAGAGGGAGTAAGAGTTGAGTGTTCGATCTCGACAACGACGAGGAAGACGTTTCTAGTGCTAAAGGGAACTACATTCGGAAGATGATGGGGAAGTATGGCATGGACAATTCAAGATCCATTGATACGCCTATCTCTTCCAAAACGAGCCTTGATGCAGATGAATGAGGAACCAGTGTGAATCAAAAGTTATACCGAGGAATAATTGGTTCCCTCCTCTATCTCATAGCAAGCAAGCAGACATCATGTTCTTAGTGTGTCTCTATGCTCGATTCCAAGGAAATCCCAAGGAATCATTCTTGAAAGAAGTGAAGAGGATATTTATATATCTCAGGGGAAGAGACAGCATGTGCTTGTGGTATCTAAGGAACAGTTTCTTTAAACTGGTTGCCTTCTCTGATGCAGACTACACAGCACTTGGTGGATCGCAAGAGCACCTTGGGAATGGCACAGTTCCTAGGGGCATGTCTTGTATCTTGGGTATCAAAGAAGCAAAACTCGGTGTCCGTCTAAGTTGCTGAAGCTGAATACATAACTACTTCCGTTTGATTTCCCCATGTTCTCTGGCTCAAGTATCAACTTGAAGACTACGGTATGTCTCTCGAAACTGTCAATCTTATATGTGATAACACTAGTGCAATAAACATAACTAAGAATCATGTTCACTAGGACTAAGCATATTGAGATAAGGCACCATTTCCTGCGTGATCACGTAGAGAAAGATTCTATAGAGATGGAACACTATAGAATTGAAGATAAAGTAGCTGACATTTTTACCAAGGCATTGAATAGAATGCCCTTTGAGCATTTACAAATTCTCCTAGGCATGATTCTCTTGAATTAAACAAGTCCCGATCCACAATTCCCACGATGTTTGGCTAGTCTAGATTAATCATGTTTTAGGGAACTGTGTTTAGTAGCTTTCATCTTTGATAATTACATGACTTGTTTGAAATGAAATGCTTAATACTTAATGTTTAGGAACTGTTACTTAAGCATGATCTTTCTCTTTCGACCCAAAATGATCAACCTGATCTATCCTAACCCTCACTATAAGCCAAAATAATGGTTGATCATAAAACTTGTTCGTTATACTTGATCAAGGTAAATGTTTCCTATGAACCTGATATGTGTGCAACCCCCCAAATTGTATTGAATTATCTGGATGTCAAAAATTCCTCACCTTACTTTCGTTTGGATATGCTTACTTATTATTATATTGTTCCCCTCAAAAATACCATGATATTCAAACCAAGCCCATTGTTACTCATTCATGGAAAAGAAGAAAGGAACTTCTTAGTCACAAGGGAACCATGCATCAAAGGTCATCAAAATCTGAGAAGTTGAAATGATGGATCATTGGAAAGAGGAAGTGTTGGGCAAGCATGACACAGATGGGATAGACTCTTAATGAGGAAGGATTAATTTGGATCGAGCATCTATAATGCCAATTGTCTCACAATGGAACCATCAACACGTGGACAATAATGATGGAAAGAATCCAAATTTTAAAATAGGAAATCTATTCAGTTGCCCATCATTAGCACCACCCCTCGGTACAACACCGAGTTCCTAAGTGCTGAGATGCCTAGTCTTGTACGCTCGCATGACTGGCCTCTTTGCAAGCCCACACCCCTCAATCACTGCTGAGATTGAGGCCTCTAGCACACTCGGCGCCAATCACCCGGACATCATGTCGTTGTTCCCATCATGTGACCTTGCACGATTGCCCTAGATCTGATACTCACATGTTGCAGCTCATCTTCAATCCTTTTAGATTTGGTATAGGACGGCACTTACAAAAAGATTCATCCTTCGAATCTATCAATTGGTATCCGAGGCAAGCACGTCATGCACCTTAGGCTACCATGCTAAGCGTCTCAGAACGCATCATCTTGGCCAAGACACGACTCCTAGCCCACCACGTGGATAGGAGTACTCTAGATCAGTCCTTAGCATGTACACCGTAACAAGAGGCCGAGGAGTTTTACTCTACTACACCGAACATGCTAGATGACCTTGATGAGTTCAATGACGACGAACTCTACTTAGCAGGTTTAGACAATCCCTATGATATGCCACCTTTAGGAGACCCTCTCGAGCATGATGATCGCCCATCTGATTGGGTTCCACCCCTGATGAACGTTGGGAACTACAGACATCACTAGGCACATGATACTCATGCCAGAGATTCAGATTGGGTTCCACCACCTCGCAATGAGAGGCGTGGAACTAGTCGGGCCTATAACGAGCGCGCCCCTTGTGATGCTCACCATAATGCCATCGAAATGCAGGAAAGTGCACCGAGGCACGCCAACCAAGGCGTCCTGATGAGGGATGTAGGCACCGCGCCAACCACGATGACGAGTCCCCATTGTCAATCGATGCACGTGCCTATGAAGGTGCCCGAGACCGACATGTTTTTATCATGACCATGACCAGCCCCGCATCCTAATGCAAGAGGTCAGGATCGAGCCCTTCATCGGAGATTATGATCCGACACTGTGTCATGAATGGATCCAAACTACCGAGTACAGGCTCCTCTATTGTCGGACGTCACCGGAGGACCAAGTTACGATAGTCCATTTTCACGGCACGACCCATGTTTGGTGGCACCATTTCGTTGACGAGAGGCTTCGACGTGGCCTTTTGCGATCAATGAATGACACAATTGGTGTACATTATGCATAAGAAGTATGTGCCTTCTGAATATAGGGACCAACTGAGGTTAGAGATTACCATGGCTTGCCAAGGCACCCTCAACCCCCTTGAGTTCTATTTCAAGTTGGAAGACATTTTCTACAAGGCCAACATATTCGCCTCTCCAGCGACCCTCCGTTGTAGGACATTAAATCATTGATGCATGTGGCCATGAAATTACACAACCAACAAGTGTGTCAGCACTCCTGTTCTTCTTGGCAATCTAGCCAAAGCCACTACCCCTCTTCTTCTTCTCATCCTGGCCCATCTCCTAGCAGCTGCGCACTAGCCACTAACATGGGTGCGCCTAGCCAAGGCTTAACCTTACCTACATCGGCGCCCACCGCTGCCATTTGAGCTCCTCCTTCGAGAGCGACGCCTACTAGCACTGATGGTGCCAGAGACGCATAGTGTTTCAAGTGTGGTTGACGAGGCCACTTTAAGACGGATTTCCCTAAAACCAAGCATGTCCTCTTCTCAAAGCAGATTCGACACTACAATTCCTTAGATGAGGAAGATGCTTCGCTTGAGATAGTTCCCGAGGCTCCAACATATTTTGACGAGGACATGTATGCTTGCCATGATCCAACCATCACAATTGGCATGATGCTTAGCCACATATCCCGTAGATCCCTCACTATTAGGGAGCCAAGCGATGGTGACCAGCGCGTTAAAATTTTCTACATTCGTTGCCTTTTCTGCTCAGCCTCATTTTGTGTCATCATTGATGGAGGAAGTTGTTGCAACATCATCAACAAGAAGGTGGTGGACTACCTGCATTTTCCTACTTTCTGCCATCATAGTCCCTACTCCCTTCATTGGATCTCGTCTACTAACGAGAACCGTGTCACCGAGCAATGTTTGATTCCTTTTTCCATTGGCGCATATTTTGACGAGATCGTTTGTGATGTCATTGTCAAGGACGCCACACACTTTTTGTTGGGGCGGTTGTGGCAATTTGACCGGCGTTTCTTTCACGATGGGTTCCTTCATACCTATACCTTTAGCTACCACGGGAAGCGCGTCACCCTCCACCCCATGACGCCTAGAAAGATTATGTCGGACCAGTTTGAGCGCGACCATCATAAGGCCACCTACACGCCTAGCAAGGCAACTACCTCTACTCCTACTTCAAGCCCAAGCACTTAACCCATGAAGGGCTCCAGACCGCTTAGCATCGCCACCCATGACCTCCCTTTTGTGGAGTCGTTGCACCCATCCCCGACAATGCCCCCTTGGGCGCGCCCATGTCTCGCGCCTCCCACCAGGGTGCGCCGCTTACTCAACACGTGGGCACACCTTCCACCCAGCACACCACCTCCACAAGAGCGCCTTTCACACAAGTGTGCCCCATATTCAACACAACCCCCAATTGGGTGCACCCCTTTCTCCACCAATCCTACCCGAGTTGTAAGGGCGTGTCGAGCAAGCGTCCTCTTGGCTTACCCTAGTGAGATCTCTGCTTCTATCTGAGGCAATGTGTCTTGTTTCGTTCTTGTGCCCACACTCTCTGTGGCTGAAGCTTTTGATGATGTGATGTTGCCTATGCTAGTGTACGAGATGCAAGAGGAGTTTGCTGATGTTTTTCTAGAAGAGCTGCCTCCTAACCTTCCTCCCGTGCATGGCATCGAGCACCAGATAGACTTGGTGATTGGTGCATCTTTGCCACACCGAGTTGCTTTACATTGGCAGGTTAAGGAACTCTTGGAGAGAGGTTATGATTGAGAGTCTTTGAGCCCTTGTGTCGTGCCTGTTATTCTTGTGCCAAAAAAGGAGGGATCTTGGCGCATGTGTGTCGACTACTGAACCATTAACTAGATCACGATCAAGTACTGACATCTTATTCCTAAGCTCGACAACATGCTTGATGAGCTGCATGGTGCCACCATTTTTTCTAAGGTGGATCTAAGGAGTGGATATCATCAAATCCGCATGAAGGAAGGCAGTGATTGGAAAACCACCTTCAAGATGAAGTATGGCCTATATGAGTGACTCGTGATGCCTTTTGGGCACACCAATGCCCTGAGTTCTTTCATGAGACTCATGAACCACGTTTTGCGAGAGTATCTTGGAAAGTTTGTTGTCGTACATTGATGATATTCTAATCTTTTCAAAGACTCTTGAGGACCATGTAGACCATCTTTGTCTCATCCTCACATGTCTCCGCCGTGAGACCCTTTTGGCAACCTTTCCAAGTGCTCTTTCTGTTCCCCATCTAGAATCTTCATTGGGTATGGTTGTCTCCAAGGAAGGGATGTGCATCAACGACATCAAAGTTTGGGCCATAAAGGATTGGCCGACTCCCAAAACCGCCATATAGGTCCAATCATTTCTTAGACTTCCTGATTTCTACCGTCGATTCGTGCGCGACTTCATTACCATTTTCGTGCTCCTCCATGGCTTGACTAAGAAGGGCATGATAGTGGTGTGGTCCAATGCACATGAAAAGGCCTTCTAGTCCTTAAAGCACGCCTTGTGCAATGCTCCTTTACTTCAATTGCCCGACTTCTCTCATCCCTTTAAGATTGAGTGCGATGCTTCTCACATTAGTATTGGTGGTGTCCTCCACCAAGAGAAGCATCCCATTGCTTACTTTAGCAAGAAGTTAGCCATGCCTACCCTTAACTACTTCACCTATGATAAAAAAAACTTTATGTGTTGATTTGAGTCATTAAGACGTGGTATCACTACCTTTGGCCACGCGAGTTCATTATTCACAACGACCATGCGACAATTTGGTTTTTGAAGAGCTAGGCTCATCTAAACCGCTTAGATGCTCGTTAGGTCTAGTTTCTCGATACCTTTCCTTACACCATGGTCCATAAGAAGGGGATTGAGAATGTGGTTGTTGATGCCCTTTCTCGTCACTATGCCCTTCTAACTCACTTATAGACTAAGGTTCTAGGTTTTGCCCTTATAAAGGACGTGTATGCCACCGATCCTTTATTTGGTCCTTTATATGACCAATTCCTTCTTTCACGTGAGTATGAGACCTATTTCCTATATAAGGGTTACCTTTATAAGGCGGGACGTCTTTGCATTCCCACTTCTTATATCCACCTTTTGCTAATTTGGGAAGTTTGTGATGGTCGTGGCCATTTTTGCATCCCGAAGACCCTTACTACTCTTCGTAAGTACTTATTTTGGCCACACATGGCACACCAAGTGACACGGTACTACCGTGCTTATGTCACTTGCCAGCGTGCCAAGGCCTCTTCTCAACCCCATGGCTAGTACACTCTGCTTCCCATCCCAACTGGGCCTTGGGAAGACTTGTCCATGGATTTCATCGTGGGATTGCCCACATCTAGGAGGGGAAGGACTCCATTTTTTCATCGTCTATTGGTTTTCAAAGATGGCCCATTTTGTGGCGTGTAAGACCACAAATAGTGCCACCGAGATTGCTGATCTCTTCTATGAAAACGTGGTACGCCTTTGCGAAGTCCCACATACTATCGTTAGTGACAATGACTCCAAATTTGTTGGTCATTTTTGGTGCACTCTTTGGGGAAGCTTGGTACGAAGCTTCTATTCTCTACACGCAATCACCCAAAAACTGATGGCCAAACTGAGGTGACTAACTACACACTAGGAGCTCTCCTTCGCACTATGTTGAAGGCGAACGCCCGATGTTGGGAGGACTTACTACCTTTTGTTGAGTTTTCCTATAACATGTTCAAGCATTTGGCGATGCAGCTGACACCATTTGAGGTTGTTTATGGCCGCAATCCTTTGACGCCCCTGGATTTGACACACAAGCCCCTAGCTGATGGAGACCAAATTACTACGGCCAATCGCGCAGACAAAATTCGAGAGCTCCATAGGAGGACTAGGGGCATTTGGAGTTACATGCCTCTTAATACATGTCTCATCATAACCATAGACGGCGCCACGTGGTTTTGGCCCTAGGCAACTTCGTTTGGGTTCATTTGCGCAAGCAACATCTTCCTGCTTGGTGCAAGACCAAACTTTCACCCCAAGGTCATGGCCCCTTTTGAGTGGTCTGAGCTATAGGCATTAACGCCTACCAAATTGATCTTCCGAACAAGTATGGTGTTCACTCAACATTTAATGTTGTTGATCTTACCCCTTTCATTGAGCCCGAGTTCAATGACGGTGAAGCGGGGACGCTTCACACTCAAGGGGGGAGGGTGATGATACCATGTCTTCTCCTATGTTGGCCCCAAGAAGAGGAGCAGGACATGAGAGTATGATCCGATTGCCCTATCACCCGTTCTCTAGCTAATGCCTTCGCTCGCACCACTACTTTGTTCATCATGAGAGCCAACCTTGATTTTAACCGAGCATTTTGAGGCACACTTCATTATGTTCACTTTGTCCTCGATATGTGATGTCTCGGCATCAGACACCATGCCATACACTCCAGCCTAGGCACTCTCTTGCCTATAAGCACGTCCACACATGGCCTAGCCGAGCCTTATTGGAATCTATCTATGTATTTTATTTATTGCATTACTTTATTTATATTACTATGTATTTCATTTATGCCATTTATTTATCTATGGTGGACGTGTGCATGATTGACTTGCATACCCATTCTAGTCCTCTTTTTAGGGTTTTAGAGAGCCTCTTTATATAAGCTCTCTATTTCCATCTTGTATTCTCACATTGGTTTTAATTTGTTGAATAGAGAGCATTCCTATTCAACACCTACATCAACCCCTATCTCTTCTCAACCTAGTCTTCCCTTTCTCCAACCTCCTTCACCATTGCGCCCTACGTCGGGATCACCTCTCGTTTAAACGTTGAGTTCCCAAGTGCCGAGATACCTTGTCTCAAACGCTCGTGAAACTGGCCTTGATGCATGCCCGCGCCCCTCGATCATCGTTGAGGTCAAGGCCTCCTAGAACACTCTGCATTGATCATCCGACGTTGTGCCGCTTCTCTCATCGTGCGCCCTTGCATAATTGCCCCAGATCCGAGACTTGCTTACTGCAGCGTGTTTTCAATCCTTTTAGATCATGTCTAGGACGAAGCTTATGAGAATATCGATCCTTCGAAGCTATCATCAATTCCATCAAGTGGATGATTCCCCTTCTAAGTCAACCTCAAAAGAGGGAGATCTCAATCTACAACTGGTGCAATTCGAGAAAGATGAGTTTCCCTTTACCAAGAGAACTCCCTCTAAGGTCAATCCCTCTCATCCACCTACAAATCTGAGGTCTAAAAGGAAGCATCATTAAATCGCCTTTGGAAGGGATTTCGAGGAAGAAATGAAACAACTTTCTATTAAGGGGCTATTGTAGAAAAACACGGAACCCCCATTGATAAACATCAACGAAGATGATGAGGAACTAGAAGGTGATGAGGAGAAGAAGACGAAGTGGTTGAAGAAAGGGAACATCTTCTCCAAAAAGGCTAAAAATAGCCTAATTTCAACCGTCACCCAACCAAATCTTCTAAAGGGGACAAAGAAGGTCAAGAGTGATGCCAAAAAGAAGGGAACCACAACTGCTTGCGATTGGAAGCAAGTGGTTCATCTGATGGTAACAATAGAATTCTTGAAGCAACATGAGTTCACGGAACTTCAAGAACTCATTGCCTTTCAAGGATGGTAGAAACTATTCTCTGAGTTGTCCCATGTTGATCTGGCACAAACCAAGTTGTTCTATTCAATGTTCAAGCTCACAAGAACCGAATCCAACCTGGTGGTCTTTTGTACCTTTGATGATGAAGAATTCACCTTCACCACCCACTCCAACATCCAAAAGATACTTAAAGTTCCTAATATAGGTTTTGATACTCTTCCCTCTAAACCTTGGGAAGACACTGATGGCAGATACGCTATTTTATAGAGGCTCTTAGGCCATGTTCCCATGGTAGGAAAATAAGTATAGAGTCATGTGTTGAGTCAACTTGGGAAGATGGCACACCAATATATCACTCGAGTGGTGATCCCAAGGCAAGATAAGCGCACCACACTAAACACCAACAACACCATTCTCTTGGATTTGTTCCTGTGCAAGGAAAAGATCAACTTGTCCATGATTATCATCAGACACATGTGGAAGTGTGTTTCCAAAGCATCACATGGTCTTCCTTATGCGACTTTGTTGAAAGAACTGATGAAGAAGGAAGACGTTTACAAGCCTAAGGATGAAGAGGACCTTGAACAAGAACTGGATATGTCCAACATCTAGAGGATGAAGCACTCTCAAGAAGTGCTAGTGGAACAACACATCTATATTGAGCAAGTTGAGAGCTCAACTGTGCTAGAGGCACTGAATTGCCTTTGTGGAACAACTGCTAAGTTGTGCGCCATAAATGAAACTATCTTGGATGTTCTTCTCTTCATTCAACAGAAGCTTCCATCCTTTTCCTCTAATTCATGAATGAGCCCCCACATAACTTCTCAAGCTTGTCTTTCCCTATGTATTTATCATGGTTTTGCTTTATTAGTTCCTAACTTGTATACTTTCTATCTTTCAATGTTATGAATGAAATTATATTTTAGTTATGATTGTGCTTTACTTGTTCCCTTTACTTCCTGTTATTAATCTTTTCGATGATGTCAAAGGGGAAAGTGTTGAAAAATACAGCGATGTGTTGTTTAAGAGAACTTATAGTAAGTGTTTCCTTTGCTAAGGGGGAACTATCAGCTTAAAAATATTGAAAGTAAGAACATCGTCTCCATCTCACGGGGAACTTAGTATTGACAAGTATCTTGTCTTATGTCTCTTTTTCATGCTTACTTTTCCGGAACTGAACCTTATGCCTTTTTCCGTTTACTTAGTAAATTTTTGAAATGGGTTGTCATCATCAAAAGGGGGAAATCGTTGGGGCAATATTAGGAATTGTTAGTTTCGAATACTAGAACAAAATATCCCTCTAAGAGTTTTGATAATGACAAACGCAATAGAGAAATAAATGTTTATCTAAGTGTTTCAAAAAGAAAAGATTTACAGGAACTACACATGGAAATAATGTGCAACATTATGGAAACGTTCCCCATAAAGTCTGGCTTACGTGTCAAATGACGAAGGGAAAAAGAGTCTTTGTGAAACTATCTTGGGCGGCAAGGAAAGAAGGATATAAGTGTCTAAAAGAAGAAAGATTAGACAAGGTATGCTAGTCATTGGAATTCAAGCTATGTGCCACAAGGGAAAAAGGATAGAAGAGTCTTTTGGAAGAAGAATTATGTATAAAAGGAAAGCAATGAAGCTAGGTCACATAGATCACTCACCTGAATGAACAATAGTCACCTGAGAGAAACAAGAGCTAGAGAGTGATTCCAGAGCAACCAAGAATCAATCCAAGGAAGAAGAAGAACCAAAGGGAGTCGGAGTTGAGTGTTCGATCATGACAACGACGAGGAAGATGTTTTCGGTGCTAAAGGGAATTGCATCTGAAAGACATAAGGTTTGATCTCTTTATTTGTTTGAGTTAGCGAGCATAGGAACCAGATACTTAGATCCATTAGTATTACTAGGATTCGGTGATCGCTAGTAATAGAGAAGTTTGAACTTGTATTGTGTAACTAAGGAACTAGAGGTAGAGGTTTACCTATTTGACTTATTGGTCAACGTGAGGTTCCTCTATAAAGGAATCATGTGTCTATTTTATTTCCGTTACTACATCTTGTGTGTCTGTTATTTTGTTGCGTAAGAAAACTGTTACTGGAACAGTTATCGTCTTTATTACTAACATGTTACACAATCCAACATACCTGACCTTGTAATATGTCAGTTGCACTTAACATCATGCCTTCAAGCCAGCTAACCCATTAATAAACCAGGAATTGGAATCATTCTGATACCATATTAAAGTCCATTTTTAATTTAATTATGATTCATGCGCCTTGTTACATAATGACTTTTAATCAAGGAAGAAGTTAGATATTTCTATTGGACTTTTGGTTAATATGCATGCCTGTACGAATTAGTGGGTATCTATAAATTTTTTCCTAAAAAAAACCGAACATATTATTTTGATTTCTATTGAAATTAATTTACCTAGACTAAAGTGTCGTATTTATTGCCTAGACTTGTCTCCTCTTATATATTGCCTAACTTCGCCTACTTGATGATCGACGTGTAGCAGCCTAGCAGCAGGCATATGCTACACGATAAAGGCAAATATGTTTGACACAACATCTAAAATCTCAAGTGACAGAAAACTGAACCTATGATATATAGTATTAGGTTTTGGTAGAAATCTTTTTTAGAATAAAATATGTGTTTTAATCAGAGTTATTGGATTAGATTTTTTAAATATTTGAGATAATTTTTGATATAAATTTTTTTCTCTTTTTAATTAATATCACCTCTCCCCAATTCAGGTAAAAAATTAATCATTTTAGTTCAATAACCTCCATTCAAGATTAACGTCGATACGAAAAATCTCACAAAGCTTGAATTTGCCTTCTTCCATAGAGTTTGAGACCGCACCAAAAATTCTCCGTCGCCACCCTATGACAATCGCTGTCAAATTTGACACTCTTCAATCTGCTCCAGTCTAATATTGAGAGCTCGCCGTTCAACACCTTGACCGTCATATCCATCTCGGTATTCTCCATTGTTCTCTATGTGTGTATAGTCCTTGGCCATTTCCTCAAAGAGTATAGCTCTTTTTTAGGTGATCACTTTTTCTCAATTTCTGTTTTGAGATTTTTTCAACGTTTTTATGACGAATTCTCAATTTTCATCGTTGGAATTCAATATGGTGATTTTAATTGAGTATGTTATCCAAATAGGGTTTGATTTCTTGTTGTGAGTAAAGGCCACATACAACTCGGAAATATTGGTTTATGGAGGAATTTTCTGATATTCACTGATGCATACAATAATATTCATTTCCATTTGTACTCGTGCATCATGAAACTACATCAAAGTGGTAGAGCAAACAAAAACATACTACTTGATATTCACTAACAATACTTCCAAGATCGCACCAGTATTCGTCATCCTCCATAGTTGGTCATCACCGATTCATTACTTGAGTACCAACCAATCCCAAATAGCCTTCAACCATTAGTGATATTCATGTAATTGGGTGGCCATACTCACTGTATTAGTCAGTGATATTCGTTTAATTGGTTGGTTAAATTCTTGTAATTGCGTGGTCATATTCACCATATTAGCAATTGATATTCATGTAATTGGGTGATCATATTCGCCATATTTAGCTAGTGATAGTCATGCAACTAAGTGGTTATATTCACCATATTAGCTAGTGATATGCACATAACTAGCTGGGTGACCATATTCACTATATTAATTAATGATATTCATGTAACTAGGTGATCATATTCATGATATTAGTTGATGTGATATTCATGTATTTGAATGGTGATACTTTTATCATTAAATGGTGATATTTATGTAGTTTTTCAATTCAAGTTATTTATGTAGCGTTATGTCAACTGATATTCACAATTATATAGCAATATTTATTAAAGTTGACGTGATTGTCGAAATTAGAATAAGAGTGTACAATTACTCATATTGATCATATTCATTACAACATAAATAGAAATTCACTACTTAATACGTTATTATTCATGTATTCATTTGACATGCTATAAAAATTGATTTTCATTATTCATCACATTGGTATTCATTAAGTAGACCACAAGAACGGAGATAAAAAAATCTACTTGAATATTAATTATTTAAAAATACAGGGAAGATAAACTAAAAATTTATATCAATTAATTGAAATTGATTTGTAAGTGATTTGGTTTCAATCTAATATAATTCCTTCTATTTTTAAAATTTTTTAAATTAATTATTTGTTACTTTTAATGGATGTGATTTAATATTTAGGAGATGATATCTAATCTAGTAATTCACCCTATTTCACTTAGTATGGAACGTTTTTCATTAATTTATTCTAATCCAATGTAACATTTTTACTTACTTTCTACTCTAAGAAGTTCGTACCATTTCTATGGATCCTAATTTGACAGGATCCAGAGAAAGATTTTTTGTAGAGAAACTGCTATTGTGGAGAAACAGATGTGGATTGTTGTTCATAGTCATCCTGTTGCTACGTATATTCAATTTGACGTATGCGATATTCAAATTATTATATATTAAATATAAAGACATAGCGTTTTGAATATATGAATAAGATAGTACAATTTCAAAAATATTTGAAATAGCTACGAGTTAGATTGAACATGAGTGATTAAGAATTTAAATGTCTACATATATTTTGGCCAAATAAAATTAATATAAACAACCTACATTTATTTCTCCACAACCGTCTGTTTCTCCACACAACATGGGCTGTTTTTCTAAATTATTCTAATTCTATACGCAAGTTTCAATAAAGAGGAATGAAGAAACGTATAACAAATGGCAAGCGATTTTTCCGGATCTTAGTTTTATGTTATGAATAAGAGATTAGAATAGTATATCTCATAATAGAAGATTAAGACTACTAGCAAAGTAGCAAGCATGTAAATAAGATAATTAATATTATATTAGTACCTTTGAAAGGGGTGTAGCCTTGTTTGACGAGGGCGGGGTACTGAGCGTAGCCAAGAAAGCCGCAGGCGCTGGCCGTCCAAAGAAGCACCTCCTTTATCCCAAACTCCTCAGCGGCCTCCAGGGTGAAGGGCATCGCCACGTCCGCCACTATGCACGTCACCCTGGGCCCACCGTTCGCCCCGTCGTTCAGCCTCGCCAGCAGCTCCATGAAGGCCGCCAGGCAGTGTCGGTCCACGGAGGCGCACAGCGACGGGATGTCCTGGGTTGTTGCGTCGTTCTCGGGGTCCGTGTTTAGGCCGTCGGGGATGGAAGCGAAGCGGAAGGAAGGGAGGCTGTCGTGGGTGCGTGGGCCTGGGGATCGGAGGCGCGCGTGGTTGTACTCGTTGTGGACGAAGGTGACATGGAAGCCGCCGTGGGAGTGGAGGAGCTTGGCTAGCTTCATCATCGGGTTGATGTGGCCTTGTGCCGGGTACGGCACGCACACCACGTGTGGATTCTCGGCACCGGATAAATTTTCCATGTTATTATATTTTTTTTTGGTTGTTTATGGAGGATACGTTAGGGGAAGAGAAGAGAAGAGAAGAGAAGAAGAGAAGATGTGTATTTTCCACCAATAAACAAAGAGAGAATGTGTATTGGTTCGGAGCTTATTCCTAACTTATACAGGGAAATTTCTTCTTTTTTTTAGCACAAACAAGGAAAGTTATTCAAAGACAAATGTAGAGTGGACTTTATATTTACTAGTTTTACCCGTCGTATAATGTACGACTACAGTATTTTATAAACATTATAAATAGGATATTAATAAATAAAAAATAATATAAATTTTAATATAATCAAATTTTATTGTTCGTAGAACGTATAATTTTTAAATCAATATAAATGGTTAAATTTAATGTTGAGAATAAAAATATATTATTAAGATAAAATAATTACATTTCTCTTTTTCCTTGATGATATTTCATAGATATGTAATTAAATAAAGAAGATAAAATATGAATAAAAAAATTTATATATTCAAATATGGAAGAGATAAGAATTTTAAAAAATAGTTAACTTAATAAATAAGATATAATAAAAATATGAAATATAAAGATATTTTAATTATATAAAATATTTAAAATTTAATTAATTTAATTTAAGATGGGACTAAACTCGTTTCGTGGTTCGATAAAGTAAAGATTAGATAAGATTAAATATTATACTATTCATATTTTATTACTTTCCATGTACCTAAATTTAGAGATAATCAAATATTTCAGTATAATTATTAAATATTTATTATCTATTTTTATTAATTTTAAACATTAAACTATATATACTATTACTAAACTCGAATTTCTCTATCCTATTTGTCACCCATCTAACTATGCCACATAAGCATTTTAATTTTTAAATTTACTTCTTTACCCTTTATTTTTTTTAGTATTTACAATCCTTAAACATATAAAATATAATAATATTACTATTCCTATTAATATACATTGATCTACTACTTTTTTATGGAAAAAATTAAAATATTATATGTATTGTTATTTTTTTTCAATGGTAAGTATGAAACTATCCATATATAATATCTCTAATATACAATGATCTACTACTTTTTTTATGTAAAAAAATTAAATATTATATAATTGTATATTATCATCTTTAATCTGTATCATTATATATAATATACTAACTTTATTTATGGATAAAATTTAAATATTATATAATTGTATATCATCACCTTTAATATGTATCATTATATATAATATAATAATATTGCTAACGTTATTAATATACAATTGTATCCTTACAAATAAAAATACAATTAGTTATATACACTATTTAATTGTTTTACTCTTAATTTATTTAATTACTAAAAGGCATTGACTTTTTAAGATTCAATATATATAGAATAATTACTACTTAATTATATATTTGTTAATGTACGTAACTTTTTTAAGATAAATCCGTATTAAATAGTTTTAATTTTAAGATAACTTTAGCATTACTATATACTAAAGCACGCATTTAAAAATATATATAAAATAACATGTGTCAAGCTCACATTGAACCACATCACCGATCATTTAAAAATCTAATTGGTTAGCATTGAATTGGGGTATGTTTTATCGGTTGAAATCTGATTGTGAACCCTATATATTATTTATATATTAAATAAAAAATTATTTATGTTTATTTTCATAGAATTTGGATTTGAATTTTTTTCCTCCTATTTTATACTATTATTTAATCTCAATTTAAATATTAATAATAAAAATTTCACATTCTAGAATAATTATAAAATTATTATTTTCATAAGATTTGGATTTATCAATTAGAACTATTTTGCATTATTATTAATAAAAAAATTCTAAATTGTAGAAGAATCAAGAAACCATTATTTTCTTAGGATTTAAATTTATCAATAGGACCAATTTTATATTATTATTATTTAATTTTTAGTTGGATAATAATAATAATAATAATAATAATAATAATAATAATAATAATAATAATAATAATAATAATAATAATAATAATAATAATAATAATAATTCATATATGTAAATGTGTAAATTAATTAGATGCCACATTTTAGAATGAACCTACATTACTATTATTTGTTCAAATCAAAGATAGACAATTAAGATTTATCAAAGATAAGACATTTTAGAATGAACCTACATTACTAATATTTCATGTTTATATTAAACAAATAAATGATTTATATTTATTTGTTAATTTTATAAAAAAATCGTAGATTTTATATCTTCAATCATGTATCACTTCACCAATATTTTTTTATTTTTTTATAACAAATAGACAATTAAGATTTATTAAACTCATTTATCCTAAACCTAAAAAAATTTAAATTTCACAAAGATTTTAATAAAAATATTAACTTAGGCGAACTTGGATGTGTTGATGCACTTTTTGATGGTATTATCATTCTTGCAAACAATGCAAAAGGAAAATTCAACCTCAAGAGGTTGAATTTTATTGCACTAAATGTGTCACTATTGTTAGATACGTCATTCATAGGTATATATTTACAATTAAAATTTATTTTTTAAATAATTAAATTAATCTTTTTAATATAAATTACAATTTGTTATAATCAACGATGAATCTAGCTAATCAGATTTTGTTATCTTTGATCAAGATGTTAAAAATGGGTTAATCAATTGGTAACCACATTATTAGAAGCAAATATTAAGGTGTTGTATAAATGATATTGTATGATTTCATTACAATTATTGTACATACATTAATTAATGATATTGCGACTATATAAATCATTTAGTTGATAACTACATTTCAAAAGTACTAAAAGTTTTAATTGGAAAGACATGTTTGTTTAAAATCGATGTTGATTCCTGTAAACTTGAAGAGTCGTGCATTCACCGTTACTAATATGACAAACAATCCAAAAGTCCTTTCTAAAGTAAAAAAAATCTAAACCTTAGGTATTTACTATTCTTTTATAACACCGTATTTTTCCTTAATTATTTTTAATACTTTAATCGTTAAATGTTAATATATCCTAAAACATTAGTCATTATATTTCATTTTTTCATGATAATGTTGAACCATGCCATTTCCATCTGAACTTGAAATACACTCCAATTTATCCTCAAATAAGTCACTAACTCCTTCAAAGTTTTTCAAATGAAAGCTCATCTCTAGATGATGATAATGGAGAAAAACTTAGCGAATATCAACTTTCCACTTCCTATTACAAAAAAAAAATACGAAGCACGAAAAGAAAGATTAGGTTGTTTGCAGACCTCATGCAAATTATTGCAATCTTAGAATATGAACTTTGTTTCTCAAGCATTATTTTAAATACATTTTCTAATTTGATTTAGATTTATTTCAAACATATTTTCTTATTGTTATTTCTAATTAGTATTTGGAGGTTAAATGATATGAAAGTATATTGAAATTAAGTTATATTTGATTTGTTTCAAAATAATTATTAAATGTTTACTTTTATAATATTATAGTATATATAAATTAATATATGAGTAAATAATAAATTTTACTATTAAAGACCCGTGCAAGGGCACGGATACATCAACTAGTTTTTATCATAAAAGAAAATCAATATATATATCTATAAATAAATTCGTCAAAAGATATATGCTAAAAGATTTATATTTATTTTAAAATATTTTATCTTTAATTTTAAATACTTGTATAAGGAAGATTTCAAAAGATATTGTTACACTAAATAGATATTTTTTTATGTTAGAGATAAATTTAAATAGTTTAAAAAGAATTTAACAGAAAGAAGTTATAATTAATAGAAATAAATATTAATTTTTTAAATATAAGGTAGGGCCAGAATCGTTTTGGTGGCTCGAAAAGGTATACTTTTAATATATAGTTATAGATTGGTAGAAGTATAGTCAACTAATGACTTTATATAGCGTACACTTGTTTTTATTTGATAATAGAAATAATAGGGACTCTGTTGTCAAAAAGCGATGTAAATCTCTATTCCACTTCGTTGGCGCTAGTGTTAAACCCGAAATAAACGAACGTTAAGCTGGAGGGCTTCAATTAAAAGAAAACAGACTTACAAAAGCTTTCACTCTTTATTTTGCACGTGAGAATGATTCACACGCGCTTTAAAAGAGATCTTACAATCCAGGACTATTCTCCTTCGGAATATGCACACTCTTACAAGTTTTAGTTTTTTCTCTCTTATAAATAAAGAATTGGAACTTTTTAAGATTCTCCCTCGTAAATAACGAAGCTTTCCGAAAAATTTCAACACGTCAAGTCTTTGGTAATAAGAAAAGATCTTTATATAGAAATGTTTTTCAATCATTGCAACCTTCGCCTTCTTTTGGTATTTATAGACGATGGTGGAGGTTGGAAGTTGGAGTTCATCAATATGGGAGGACCTTATTGATCTTTGAGGCCGGTGTCGATTGTTGATTGATGGAGTGTGAGGTGTGTGACGTGTTGCTCATCGTTGGTGGAAGATGCAATCCTAGTTAGAGCTTCGTTCTCTTCCGATGTGGGAGAGATTTGTTGGTCTTCGAGATGTTGGCCATTGATTGGGGGAGTGTGAGGTTGATGTGACTTCTATTATAGGTCGGTGGGTTGAGCATGAGACGTCGTCAATCGCCATCACTAATTAGGGTCTCCGAACATTGGGACTAAGTCAATCATTTATTTAGCGCACTGTGCAGGAATGGTAGTTGGACACTATATAGGATGAGCACTCTATTTACACTTGGGATTTTTGGAAGCTACATAGATCTTTGGGCCTTTAGTTGATTCCACGAGTTGTTCGCCCATGGGTGAAACTGCTTTGTATTGCCGGGTGGATGTGTGGGCAGTGTGTATTCGATATTGTAAGTTTTTTGTAGGGTGCATGATTTTAGAGGTATCATTATGCTATCACCTCAAATTTCGAGTTTGCACATGTTATTTCCACTATTCTCTCCCTTTATTTCAATCACTTTTTTGTCCTTTAGCGCTTGAATTTTTCGCGCTCCATCAATTATATCGTAAATAATTTCCATATACATAATTATGTATTTATAAATCTTATTAATTTTTGCTTCCATTTCATGATTAACCAAACAGAATTATAGCAAGGAGTGGACACGACATCACCACTAGATTAAAACAATTGATACGAGAAACTAATTTCAATATTTGAATTAGCACACGTACTCCGCAAAATACAATAATCTTGATTCACGTACACAAATTTATTTCATACGATAAACATCCCACATCATCATAATAATAAGAATACACGCAATATTTCACACATGCATCTAAGACATCTTAATTAATTTGACCATAAAGCTAGCTGCATGCTCAACTTCATACCGATTGATATCGATAGAAACTTGAAATGAATAACGTACCTACTTAATTTGTTTGCTTGACGCTTTGTTCGGGAGAGAGCATAATTTGAACAATCAAACTCTCAAGATTCAACGTACCCTTAACAACGGCCTCCTCGGCCAAATTCTTCCATTCCAATGCCTTCCTCTTCATCTCCCCGCCTTTCTCCCCATCCATCAACTCCCTCACTTGCTTCTCAACAACCTCCCTCTTCACGTCATTATCAATCTCCATCCCAATTGCCCACGCATTGCAACTAAACCAACAATTTGTTTGTTGCTCCGCAAAAAAGGGCCACGAGACCATCGGAATGCCGCTACACACACTCTCCATAACCGAATTCCAACCGCTATGGGTCAAGAACCCGCCAACAGACCGATGGCCCAAGACCTTCTCTTGCTCACACCACTCCGCCAACATCCCTCTCCCTTCAATTCCCTCCAAAAACTCCGGTGGGAGAACCGCGGTCTCACCTGTCACGAGATCTGGCCTTATGATCCAAAGAAACCGATTCCCGCTATTCGCTAGCCCGAACGCGAACTCCACGAGCTGCTGGTTGCTCATGACGGTAATGCTGCCGAAGTTGACGTACACAACCGAGCCTATTTCTTGGGAGTCGAGCCACTCGAGGCATTTTTCGTCTTCCTTCCATAGGTTTGAGGGGATGGATTTTGTCTCGGGGTCAGTGACATGGCAATCCACGAGCTTGTGGAGCGGGCCGATGGTGTAGAGTGGAGGGAAGTCCGGGGCGAGGTTGGTGAGGACGTCATGTTCGAGGGCATCGAATGTGTTAAAGATGATGGCGGTGGCTGTTCGGGATCGGTTGAGCATGAGTTGGAGGTAGTTGAGCATGATGTCTTGAGGGTCGGTGGTTCTTATGAATGTCGGGATGTCCTTTAAACGTATGCCTTTCATTGATGGGATCCAATCGATGGATGTGTCTAGATACCCGTTTGTCATGTCACTAGCATCTAAATAAGTAACAATTACATAATTGTTAGAATAACAAACTCTACAATGCATGTGTATAAGCGATTTCAAAATATGATCACCTTTTTTCTTTAAACAAAAACAAGTATTAAATTGTTTGTCTCGTGTAAGCTAACCTAAATTAACGTTTTATTGATGAAACCTTGAAGCATCAGACCCTTAAAAGTCTGAATCATGTGCAACATAAAAGTAATGTGTAATATGAGGCTCACTACTGATCATTCGATGCATTTCATTTGCAGTACTTATTAAAAGGACATCTTAAAGTGTCAAAATTGCATTCAAATTGAGAATGCATTTTTGATGTTTTACGATGTATTTTTTATGCATTACGATGCCTCCTAATAGTATTATTTAAAAATACAATTTTAATATTTTATGATACATATTTTATAATACAATTTTACTTGTCATATATTTACATGAAATATTTATTCCGCCCAAGATTCAAACTTTGAATACAAATTATGATGATATTATTGTGGAGTGACTTTTTTTATATATTTTTTTATACGGTCCTCGTTATAATCAATTATGTAATTTTTTTTTTGGTCGAATCAATTATTTTATTTGTACAATAGTATTCCCGCGTTAAACGCGCGTCACCAACCTGGCAACCTATCAGTAGCAGGAAGGAGGGAGAAGGAAGAAGCGCCAATAGGGCAATAGAGACGGGCGTTTTTCAACTAAAACAACGAATAGACAGGCCTTTTACTTATAGTGTGCCACTTTATTATTTAAATGAAAAAATATTAGCAAAAAGCCAAGTCTCACCTTGGGTGCCACTTTATTATTTCAATGAAAAAATATTAGCAAAAAGCCAAGTCTCACCTTGGGTGCCACTTTATTATTTCAATGAAAAAATATTAGCAAAAAGTATTGCCCCAGGTGAGGTGACCTAGTGGTAAGAGTTATGGGGAATATTGGGATGTCTCAGGTTCGATCCTTGTCTCCGCCTCTACATTTAGTTGAAAAATCAAGTCTCACCATTCTTACTACCATTAGGTCGAGTCGGTCGGTGTAAGCCGGTTTAAATGATTTGTGCGCTTTACTGGCTAGTTCAGGGATCCGAGATTTACCACAAAAGGTAGATCCCTCGTTAGAAAAAAAGAGCAAAAAGCATTTTGCTAAAATATAAATAATCATCTGCTATATAATATATCATATTAAACTTGAAGGCTTGCTATATTTTTTTAATAAAATATTTCTTATTAATTTTAAAATACATAAAAATTAACTAATTTTAGACATCTATACAAAAACATATTTTTTTTTTTAAAAAAAGTATCCTTTAAAAAAGTGTAGTAAGCTCTCAAACAAACAATGAAACAAATGTAGTGATACTCCAAAGATTTAGGTTGCAATTACTGTAACTATAATAATATTTTAAAGCACGAAGTAATCTTTAGCGATTTAGCTAATTTACAATTTAAGCATGATTGATGCACAACACTATACTATAATGAATTTATTCTAGGAAGAAATTAAATAGTTCTATTACACTTTTGGTTAATATGCATACGTGTACGAATTTGATGGGTACATATATTCCAAATAATTCGAACATCAATATTAATTAAATTGAGCTCTATTCAAATTAAACTAGCTAGGCTTAAGTCTCCGGCCTTTTATATATTGCCTAAATTCGCTTTAGCTGATGATTGATGATGTGTAGCAAGTATATATTAGACGATAAAGACAAAAATGTTTGACACCAGATCCAAAATCTCAAGAGATAAAGAGTCGAACCTATGGATATACTTAATTATAATAGGTGCAATATTCAATAACGACGAATGAAAGAAACGTATAACAAACGGCAAGCAATATTTTCGGATCTTAGCTACACTACTTAATATTAATACTTTATGTTATGAGATAGAGGTTAGAGTACGTAGTATATCTCATAATACGTACTGTAGAAGATTTGGACTACTAACTACCAAGCATATATGTTTAAATAATACCGGTACCTTTAAGAGGGGTGTATCCTTGTTGAACAAGGGCTGGGTACTGATCGTAGCCAAGAAAGCCGCAGGCGCTGGCCGTCCAAAGAAGCACCTCCTTTATCCCAAACTCCTCGGCGGCCTGCAGCGTGAAGGGCATGGCCACGTCGGCCACTATACACGTCACCCTGGGCCCACCGCTGGCCGCGTCGTTCAGCCTGGCCAGCAGCTCCTTGAATGGCGCCAGGCAGTGTCGGTCCACGGAGGCGCACAGCGACGGGATGTCCTGGGTGGCGTCGGTCTCGGGGTCGGTGTTGAGGCCGTCGGGGATGGTGGCGAAGCGGAAGGAAGGGAGGCCGTCGAGGGCGCGTGGGCCCCGGGAGCGCAGGAGGCGCGCGTGGTTGTACTCGTTGTGGACGAAGGTGACGTGGAAGCCGCCGTGGGAGTGGAGGAGCTTGGCTAGCTTCATCATGGGGTTGATGTGGCCTTGTGCCGGGTAAGGCACGCACACCACGTGTGGCTTCTCGGCGCCTGATAAGGATCCCATCTTCATATATTTTTTGGTTGTTTACCGAGAGACTACGTCCGTCGTTGGGGCAAGAGAAGAGAGGAGATGATGAGACGTGTATTGGATCGGAGCTTATTTGTAGCTTATATAGGGGAAATTGTTCAAAGGTGCAACTGTGTTTAGTCAACTTTATATAGCTTAGACTTGTTTTTATTTGTTATATATATATATACAAAATAAAATTTCGACCAAAAAAATATATCTCTTATACTATAAAAAAACGAATTCTCTTGTCTCCAGTAAAAAAAAATTCCCATTCCACCCTCAATCTTATCTCACGTTTCTCCTGCCCATTATTAATTTATTATACTTTACTTTTACCCATTTGCCCCCTTTTTTTTTTTTGGCTTCAGATTTAGAGCCCAGTTATTTTAACAAGCCCAATTTTAATGTTCACCTGGTACAAAGTCACATATCCAAATTTTCATCCTTCGTAACTAAAAGCGTAAACCCTACTGCCTCAGTGCCTCTTCTATCACAACATTCATCTTCAATTCGTCCCAATTTTTTTAACTTTCAGATCTCGTCGGAGAAGGAGTCAGCCTCGGCGACTCTGGAGGCAGAGGAAGGTGGTGAGGCGCTCGACTATGGATTTCCCGATTGCATTGGTGATTATGTCCACCCGATCCACCACCAAGGCAGAGAAGTGGCGGGATTTTTGGTGGTTATTTCTAGAGACGGTTGATTAGGTTAGTCTCCTCCTGCATGTTATTTCCAAATTTCACTTGATTTTCAATTTTCAGATTTCACTTGATTTTCAATTTCCAGATTTTGGCACAAAAAAAAACCTCATGATAATTTGACAAATGCATTATCCTAATGTAAATTGGAATTAAATTTCTTCCTTTATGTAGTAGCTCTTTTTTTCAACATAATAATAGGTTCCAGATCTAGCTAAATTACAGGTTTAAACATACAACTATGTTTCTTTGATAATAAATATAATAAAATATTATTTTTATTATTTATCTTACATCTCTTTTTTTATACTATTCTTTTTTAAAAGAAAAATACATATATTTAGGGACAAATTGAACAACTCCCACTACGCTCTTTTAATATGTCATAATAGTTTAAGTGTTTTTTCCTTACACTTAGTAAAAGAAATAATGGTTAATAGTACTATTTCAGTACAGCTGTCCCGCTGTAATTATATTATTTCCTCTTACTTATCTAATTACTTTTTTTTTACATTTTTATCTTGATGATTATCACAAGCTTGTAACGTGGCTTCTACTTTTGATTACCAGGTTTCATGTCTTCCTTGTAACCCCACGTCAAAAAATAAGCCCTCCGTAATACGCCACGTCAAAAAAAATAAACCCTCCGTAACATGCCACCTTTGTTAATTTTTGCATTGTCATGCTTCTTGTTTATGTATAAAAGCTTACACATGCTGTAAATTAAAATTCACAGCTTCGCTTCAATTTTATTTTCCATACGTATGTAAGTATCTTTATACATTCTTTCCCTCAAAGTACTCTCAATTTATAAATATGCTCTTTTGTCTGATTCATTTATAATTTTGTAGTGATGTTGTTCCTACACTAATTAAATCTTTATTTTAATATACCCTTGTAGCTGGTTGTGTGGTCCTCTTTCCAACTACTCCTGAAACAACAATTTCACACAAGGTGATTCTTTCTTGTACTTCTTGCTTCTATTGTTTATTCATGTCCACTTCCTTTGTCACTTTTTTTGTACTCCTTATTTTTAGCTCCACTTGCTTATTCTATTTCCTATTTAATCTCATTATTTTTCTATTCCTCTTCTTAGGATATTTGCATATTATGTTAAAATTGTCAGCGTGTTTACTTGTTTGCTAACCGTAGTTGTATTTATTAATTGATAGTACCCTTACAAATAGGACTAACTTCAACTTGTTTGCTAACCTTAGTTGCATTTATTAAGTAATAGTACCCTTACAAATATGACTAACTTTAATTGCACCTATTTAGAATTCAAACAACAGAACATGTTTTATTACAAATAAAGTGAAATTAGCCATATTAAATATTTTGTTTACTGTGTGTTGATTGTAATACTAAATCTCATTGTAGGATGAAACCACAAAGGAAATATCTTGACGAGCTAACCCCGAGAACAAGATATTACTATGTCAAGGTGACAGTTATTGACAAATATCGCGTCATGCAGCCCAAAGATAAAACTAAATATCAACGTCTTCTCATCCAAGACGAAAAGGTACTTCTCTCATTTTCAATTTTTCTAAATTCACTCTTCTCTCATTTTCAATTTTTCTAAATTCACTCTTCATATATACTGTTGTTTTTTCCATTCATTAGCTCATGAAATATAGGAGCAAATTTCCTTTATTCAACTTATCCCTTCTTTGAAAAACATATAATTAATACTAAATGTTCCATGCATATGTTCTCCTTCTAAATTTGTAGGGGAACAAAATGGATGCTACCTTATTTGGTGATGACATTGACATTTTCAAAGACATTATCCAGAAGAATGGTGTGTATGAAATCAGAAACGCTGTCATCAGTTATGTCAGCACTGGTTATTCTGGTCATGCTTGTGACTACCAAATGGCCATTACGACTCGGAATCCTGTATGCAGACTCGATTCGGCAGCATCATCCAGTCAGACGGCTGCAGTTTATCGTCCGCTAGCTTCCATTCCTCACAACGCATACAACGACGAAGAATTTGGTAATAGCTTACGCTGTACTATTTTTTTTCGAAATATGAAACCTTCCATTCGCTTTATTGTATTAGTTACTATTACTGTTCTTGGTAACAAGTAAATTAAATATATGAATTTCAGAAGTTGTGGTAATTGTTTTATACGTTGGTGCAAAAAAACCCGTTGTTGGATCGACCGGATATCCATCAAATGTTTGTGAGCTGATTGTGACGGATGACATGTAGTTTTCCATCTTATTTCCCATAGAAAATATTGTTTATTTTTCCACACTAGCCATGCCTTTTGAATTTGAAGTTATCGAAGAGTTAGTTTGAATGCTATTGAAATAGCTTAAGTTAGTAGGAGAAATGGGTTCAGTACTACTTCGTTTACTAATGTAACTGATAATGTTATGGTCATCTTTAGCAATATTTATATATAGATGTTATCAAAATTAATTATTACTACTTTTCCCTCTTATTCTTTTTGCCTTTGTAATGTAGATGCTATAGCTAAATATATATCTTCATTTATTTATACATAATTTCATTTCCTTTTAACCTGAACGCAGCACTGAAGCCCCCTTGTCTATATCTTTGTGGAGTGACCTAGCAGATAATGAGGCTGAACTGCTTGCTTCTGAAGTGACCAATGCTCCAATTATTAGTTTGTGTGATCTACATGCGAGTCGATACCATGGTAAATACATATAAACTAAGTGGTATTTATATTTTATAGTATCAATCACTATGATTTTATTTGCTTGAACCTATATGTTTAGGATTCTCTTTAGCATCATCAAAGTCAACATTGGTGTCATTTGATCCTGTGGGAGAACGTCCTGAAGCCCTAAGAGATTGGTAATTGTGTACATTGTGCTGCACACTTCTTTTACTACACCATAATTAACTTCCTCTCTCTTTCAGTTGTTGCCACCTGGTTTTCTCATTGTAGTAAAATAAACACATCTTTATTTTTGTACCTCATACAGGAAGGCAAAAAACCCCAAGGTTATTGAAATGCGTAGGCTAAAAGTTGAAGAAGCAAAGTGCACTAATGCAACACCTGAGACGAGTACCATCAAAGAGATGATGGAAAAAAATGTACCCTCATTATCTATCGTGATGTCATATGCCTCATTTAAACTTATATAATTATTTGTTGTTGTACTGTTATTGTCTTCTTCATCTCGTGCAGGTTGGAAATGTGGTGTATGACAAGAACATCCGCCTCAAGATCTTCATTCCAGACTTCAGCACAAGAAGCTTACATGTGTTTGTCGGATGCAAGCTATGTGGAAAGAAGTGTGACAAGGAGAATAATGCTTCCTTCGAATGCGATGTTTGTGGGCGTATGTCAGTTGGGGAATATAGGTCATTGTCTGACACATATTTTCTCTATCTTTGACTTTTAACATGACAAAGTAACAATTTTTAAGATAAAAGCATCTACATCTGCATTTCTTTATTTGCATACTTTTTTGCATAACCATAGTATTATCCACAAATCACAAGTGATCTAACGTATAATTTAGGATTTTTTTTCAACTTCAAAGCAACCGATGGATCCGAAACCAAGACCATGTCAGCGTACAATGAAATAGCAGAGAAGATGCTCCAGATAAAATTGGACAATTTCTTAGAGATGAATCATGAGGTAATATTTATATTTGCATTTACATTTATCTATTCTTCCTCTCATTCTTCTACATAAACATATATATACCATCTTTCTAGAGTGAACCTTACATTTTTACTAATGAAAAAAAATGCACATATATTTGTGTATATATATTATATCCCGCTTTTCAATAGTAAATTGACAAGTCCTTGTCAAGCTTTTCAGCTTGACCAACCATATACCAAATTTTTATACCAATGAAATTTTTATACTAACAAATTCTTATTTCATTAAAGTGATGCCTAGCTGGAAAAGATATATTGTTTTCAGCCTTTTCATTGTATTCATATACCAAGTCCTCCTAATATCTTCAAGACTCACTTCATGTATTTTCATATATTGTATTAGTTTTCCATATTAGTTTATTTATTAATACTAAGCACTTCTCACAAATTCTCACTCCAAAAATGCAGGAGACAGCTTCTTTTTATAAGAAGACCGCTTTGAGGTTCCGTACAAAATCAACTTGTATTGAACTTGCCCCTGTTCCACCGCCTACACCAGACATGCCTTTTATTAAGTGGGTTGTAAAAGATGTAATAACTGAGTGATAGTTTGCCGAGAAGTAACAACCTTTTGTGATCGAGGAGGTCGCTTGCCTAACTGTTCCCATATGTCGTCAGCTTGCAGCATCTTTTGGGTGTTTACCAAAGTAGAGTCGACATGTAGCTGCCAAATTTGTGCTTCAACTTATATTTATGTCGACCTACAAATTAGTCCTTGTTAATCTTAGTGCAATATTACTACATGTAAGCATATGTACAGTAAGAAAAACCTAGCAGCTGCAGTTATGTATGTATGCTGACATTGTATATACTAATAAAGCAACGACCTTTTTGCAAGATACAAGTTTGAGCTTTATCTTTATCCTTCATTCTCATAGTTACTTCTAGGTTAACATTACTTATATCATGACACATTACGGAGGTGCTAATAATGCAGCTTCTTCAACTGTTAGTCATTCATTCCTTCTGCTACTATCAATAATAGAAAATAACAATCTTTTTAATTAATTTAAAAAACACTTAACAAAAAAATAAATGCACAATATATTACACAGCAAACACTACTTAAAAAAAATATTTGTATACTCTACCATGAGCAGTAGTATAAGAAGTTAGTATAAGAAGTTAGTTCAACATTAATAAATGCACAATATATTACACAGCAAACACTAATTAATTCAACATTCTTAAAAAAATACACAATAAATTACACATGCTACCGATACAATAATTTCTTCATTAAACATCATTTGTATGAACTATTTGTGTACTCTACCATGAGCAGTAGTATAAGAAGTTAGGTACCGTCTTCGGTCTTCGGTCTCGGTAGACTAACTACACTCATAGTCACTAACATTAGTCCATTGTAGGTCTTTATTTTTGTCTCATCTCCGTTATTTTGCTTGATATTTTGATACTCTCCACGTCATTTTTACGTTAACTTAAATGCAAGAAAACCATGAATCTAATCACATGAAACTACATTCCGCTCAGGTACAATCTCATGGCAAGCTCATCCCACGACTACAAGAAAAGATCGACTTCTAATACAACCTCCCGTTGCTCAAAACGTCTTAAGCAGATACAAAATAATCTCTCAGCTGTTGGAGACTGCTACATACCAACAAATGCACTATCATTACCTCCACCTACCACTTGCAGTAAATGTGGCGCTATCAAATTCGCATTTGAATCTAGAACGTTTTGTTGTTCAGATGGACAAGTCCACATTGTAGACAATGAATTCCCCTCCGAGATTTTAGAACTTTTTGGTGGCACGGATGACAACGCAACTCACTTCCAACAATATGTGAGGATGTACAACAACATGTTCGCGTTCAGTTCCCTTGGCGGATCTACTAATGGAGAATCTGCAAAAGGTATTTACGTTTTCAAATTGCAAGGGTAGTTATATCATTACATTCCTAAAATTTTACCCGGAGATAATGAACCTGCATACATGCAACTATACTTTTATGATGCTGAACAAGAAAAAGAATATCGAACAGGCTTGTTTCCAGAAGTTAGAGCGGAACTGATTCCAATTTTAATGTCTATAATGGAACAAAACCCTTACACTATGTTCTTCCGCTCATTACGAGAAGTTGGCTTATCAGAGAACACAGAATTCGTTATATCTCACAATCCTACATTAGACCAACGTGTTTATAATGCACCATCCTCTGAAGAAGTTGTTGCAATTATAATAGAAAGTTCAAGCTTAAACAACGCCAACAGTCCACATATCTTGGTACATGGAAAAGACAACAGGTCTCACAGAGTTATGCACTACTACGGTTGTTATGACCCATTACAGTATCCTTTCCTTCACATGCGCGGTGAATGTGGTTGGCATCAAGGAATAAAAAGGATTACACCTACGAGTAGACAAAGATACACAAACCATACATTCCCACTACAATCATCCCTCATCCAAAGCCCCACAGATTTGTTCACAGAAGAAGCAAAAGGTACGATGTTTATCTACATTACATTATGCAAACATCTCTCTTATATTATTTTACTCCCTCTATTAATGATGTCTCATCACACATTAATAGGCATACGAAGGTCGAAATCAAAAAACGATAGAGATGTGTCTTGTAGGCAGTACTACGCGTACAAGCTTCAAATGCGCCCAAGTAATCACATATTAAAAACAGGGCGTTTATTTCAACAATATGTAGTTGACATGTATGTTAAAATTGAAAACACTCGACTTGATTACTTAAGAAGAAACCAAGACACCATTAGAGCTGAACTTTACCAAGGAATACTTGACAGTTTGAGTAAAGGTCAGACTAATGCATCTAATATTGGCCACCGCACAATATTACCTCCTACTTTTATTGGTGGCCCTAGGGATGTGAAACGTAGATATCTTAACGCTATGACGCTTGTACAGAAGTTTGGGAAACCAGATCTTTTCATAACCATGACATGTAACCCAAATTGGCCCGAAATAAAAGACAACCTTCTACCTGGAGAAAAATCAGAGAACCGCCCAGATTTAGTAGCAAGAGTTTTTCGGGCCAAGTTACTCATGCTTAAAAATGAGATCATCCAAAAGCAAGTTTTCGGTCCAGTCGCAGCAAGAGTCGAAGTCATTGAGTTTCAAAAAAGAGGCTTGCCACATGCACACATGCTTATAATTTTAGAAGAATCCCACAAAATTATAAATCCGGAAACCTTTGATCAATATGTATGCGCAGAAATTCCTTCAAATGAATGCCCACATCTACGTGCTATCGTTTTACGTCACATGATACATGGTCCATGTGGTTCAAAACATCCTAATTGCACTTGTATGCGACAAAAAGGGACTACATTATCATGTAAAGATAAATATCCAAAGGCATTCAATGAGTTTACTACATGTGGAAATGTCTCATATCCAATTTATAGAAGAAGAAAAGATGGTGAAAAAGTAAAGATAAGAGGTGAATTGTTAGACAACAGATCAGTGATTCCTTACAATCCTTATCTATCAGCACTGTTTGACTGTCACCTCAATGTTGAGATATGTTCAACAATAACAGCAGTAAAATACATGTACAAATACATATACAAAGGTCATGATCGTGTTAACTTCAATATTATTCAAGCTGGTATGAGTGCAAATGATGAAATTTCAAGTTATCAAGCTGCAAGGTGGGTGTCTCCTCCAGAGGGTGCTTGGAGAATATTCAAGTTTAATTTATATGATATCAATCCACCTGTACTTCCACTACAAGTTCACCTACCCAATATGCAGTCTATTAGCTTTTCAGAACATGAAGACTTAGAACAACTTTCTATGCATGAGCACAGGTCAAAGACAATGTTAACAGAATTTTTTAAAAACAACAACAACACAACTCAAAATGAAAGGAAATATTTATACTCCGAATTCCCCGAATTTCATGTATGGGACCAATCAAATAAAACATGGACCATAAGGCAAAAACGATGCTCAATTGGCAGGCTTACTTATGCTGACCCTTCTGAAGGTGAAAGGTACTATCTTCGTCTCCTCCTCTCTCATGTTCCTGGTCCAAAATCATTCACAGACCTATTAACAATCAATGAGTACAAGTGCACAACCTTCCAAGAGGCTGCCCAAAAACGTGGACTCCTAGAAGCAAATGGCTATGCAGACTCCTGTATGAAAGAAGCCGCTGAAATTCAAATGCCCCATGCACTACGTCGCCTTTTTTCTACATTATTAGTATTTTGTGAGCCTGAGAACCCCTTATCACTTTGGCAAAGGTACTATGATGCTCTTTCTGAAGATTTCAAAAAAAAAAAACACATACTAGACAGAGCAAAAGTTTTACAACTAACAATTACAGAAATTGAAAAACATCTAGAAGCAATGGGAAAATCGCTCAAGCACTACAATCTGCATGAAATTTATCAATTTCAAGATAATACAATAAGAATGACTAGAGACATAACTGATGCATTGACAACGCCGATACCACCTGAATATGTAAATGCTTACAAGATACTAAACACCGAGCAACGCACAGCATATAAATGCATAATGCAGCACATAAAAACTAATAGACCTGGCGCATTTTTCGTTGACGGCCCAGGAGGAACTGGGAAAACATTCCTATATTGTGCACTATATGCAAAGCTGCGTTCTATAGGGAAAATCGTACTACCAACTGTAACACCCCCTTCCTACCCTGGAGGTATTACCGCCAGTAACCCCGATTAAGACTAAACCGAAGCTACCCAAGGCTTTAAACTGACTGAACAAACTAAAACAAACATTACAACGGAATAAATACAATTGGTCTTATACAAACCTTAACCCACAAAGAATAAATAACTAAATAGAACAACCTTCTATTTAAACAAAATCTTCATCAAGTCTTCCTTGATTTCTTACTGCTGAAACTCAGCTTCGCTTTGAAGTAGTTTAACCATGATCTTCACTCAAGTATAGCCATTGGAAACCTTTCTTCAACTTCTGGAGCTTCAAACATCTGAATCCGCCTCTTGAATCAACTTCCAAGAAGAACCTGATGTATCGTATACAAAGGTGGACACCAGCCGACCATATAAAAGAAAAGAAAATGGACGGGTTAGTCTAATGATAGACTAGCAAGCGGAGAATCTAACTTGGTTCTTATGGTTGTAACTAAACATATTGGCATCCAAATCCGAAAAGACTCGGATTATGATCCAATAGTTAGTAGTCTTATAGAGAATAAGAAGGAGACTTGCATAATCAAGAGAGAGAACACCACCGCTTGTGGTTTCTTTAAGAAGCATAAACAATTGTTGGGAACTCATATTAATCACATAACATCTTGAAAAGCCTCCGTCGACTAATCAGATTGACTTAATCAAAGTTTGATTAAGAATTGTTTATAACCCAGAGCAAGAATGGTTATCGAATAGACTAACCATTCGGGTACATTAATGTGCCCCACGCACTTATCTATCATTACTCTCAATCTGTGCACTCGCACCATTTAATAGTTCTTATATAGTTCGGCCAACAACCGAGATCAGAGGGCCTGTTTCATCCATGATCATTTATATATGCTCGGCCAACAACCGAGATTCGGCCAACAACCGAGATCAGAGGGCCTGTTTCATCCATGATCATTTATACATGCTCGGCCAACAACCGAGTGTCAATTGCACTTAGCTAAAGTGCACCATCGTTCTCCTTCAACGTGAAGCGTGACATGAGTCATGATTCCAATATTGGGATACGCTAGCAAGCTACGCCCCCAATACAGATTTTGTTATAAAGAGGTCATTGGAGACTCGGCTCCTACCCCTGGACTACTTATTTCGCAACAGTGTTTCAATACAGGACCACTAAAGAGAGGTCTTGGAGTCTAAACTCCCATCTCTACCATCTTATTTCACAGCAATGTCTCAGCATGAGACAGCTAATCATACAACGGTCCTAAGTTCAATTCTAGCGCAAAAACCGCAATAACGACATAGTCGTTATTTCTAACAAAATAACAACCTATCAAACTTTATTCAACATACAAATTATTTCCAACATGAGGATCAACTGGAATTCAATTCCTCATTAATAACCATAACGCAAGAGAGAATCGTCCACTTGCCTTATAAGGCGTGCTCGACGTCCTTAGCAATTCCAACAGTAATCTGTATCATCCCTCTGACAAATATAACAAAAGGATTTCTCAACAACGAGCTCACAGAAACACTTCTTAGTTGTATTCTCAATTCCTACAACTTCCTAATCGATAAACGATTTAATTTCCGAATATCGATATATAGTAAATCCTTAATTATCATGCTTCAAGGAGCCATCTTGGCGGAATTATAACTAATTATCCGCTTCTCTTTTGAAACAATTTTCTAAACAAAAATTGTTCATTAGCAACAGTACTTAAAGGTTACCAAATTTCGGATCAAACGGATTAACAACGAATCCCGAGTAATTATCCGAAGTCCTTTACCTGACAATCGGTATCCAAAACTTGTATTCGCTATAACGGAAGATCCGGACGTCCGTTTCACGAGCGGTTCGAACCTGTAGAACCGTATAAACGTCAAGATTATAAAAATCATAAATTTAATTAGCGAAGTGGCACTGAAAGGCCCTTACGGTGACTCCGCAACCAAACCGCTAATTAATTTCGATCGTATATACCTTCACTCGAGCCCATGGCTCGTGTGGCTCGATCATGGCTCGATCCCCGAGCTCGAGGGTGGCTGGGCGTTTTCCAGAGGTAGCCCTCGCTGTGGGTGGTGGTCGGACAAGCTACCGATCGCCGGCGACGTCACAAACGGCGAGGCGAAAGATGACCGGCGGTGAAAGCTTGAATTCATTCTTCCCGAGTCCGACGTCGTTCCTTCCGACTCTCGAGCAGCCAACCAGGTGGCTGGGGGTGCGGCCTGGTGTCTTGGGTTCAGGGGTGGCCAGGGAGTAGCCGGCGGTGCCACACCAAAACAGGGACGAGGCAGGGGAAGTGAGCGCCGGCGGTGAAGACCGAATTCTTTCTCCCTGGTGCGTCGTTCCGGCCTGATTCAGCTCTCTGGCTGGTTCCGTTCCAGCAGCCACAACATGTCAAGGAAGAAGGAGGAGATGAGGTGGTGAAGAGGTGGTGGCAAGGTAAACCGGCGGTGGAGGACTGAAATCAACCCGATGATGTCGCTCCGTCCAAACTCACTCGAGACTCTCGGCCTTTTCAATTTGGAAGAAGGAATGGATGAGGTTGGAAAAGTCAAAAATTGTTGGCTCCCAAAATCCTATCTCCCAGCTCCTTCAACGTTAAGCAATGACGTCCCGTGTAATTTTCCGTCCCGAAACGGGGCTCGCGTTATAGCGGTAAAATTATGTACCTCAGGTGGAAAAACATACTAAATGGAAAACGTCCCGTAAATTATGTAGACCAATAAAATCAATTTTCCATGATTTTATAATGCTACCTTCAATTTTTAAGGCTTCCGTTTCGTATTTTCAATCCTTTACAGTACATAATTAAAAAGACGGCTTATCCAATAAAAATTCTTTTTCCACTGAAAAATCCTAGAATTCACACCGATCCATAAAATCAGTTCTTTGTGATTTTAGGATATCACCAACAATTTTCTAGGATTTAATCTCCAACAAAAATATTGGATTAAGCGTTAAAACGGACCAAAAAGGTTAAAAGGATATCCGAGAAAAATTCAAAAATATCCTCAAAAACCGCAGTTATTACATTAGTACCCCCTTAAAAATGGTTTCGTCCTCGAAACCAAGGAGAACTCAGATCACAAGCAAGGATAGCACAAGCACTTACACACAACTACTACAAACCTATACAGAAGTTTGTAGTACCCCCTTAAAAATACATATTGTTACTACCGCACCAAGCATAATCAACCATTGCTTAGTTACCAAACTTCTTCTTTACAACATTCACTAACTTTGGAAAATGGCTCACCATTTCTTGTCTAATTTCTCAAGTCTTTTCTTTACCTTCATTTATAGGCCAAGATAGCCTAACCAAAGGTATTTTCTCATTCACAATTCAACCTGGCCCTTCTTCACAGGGTCATTTGGTTGAATAACTATCTTATCATTGTTGAGTATATGAGATCTATCGAACGCATACTATCAAGGAAAACATTACGGATAGAATGCATTGAAGGTGGCAATGCCAACCGATAAACAAGCTTACCAGTTCTTTCCAATATCTCAAAAGATCCAACATAGCGAGCATTTACGTTGTCTCACATTCCCCAGCAGAATATGCCTTTCAAGGCGGATACCAGAACAAAAACGTTGTTCTCTACAGTAAACTCAACATGCTCTCGCTTAAAACAACACACGACTGTTGTCGCTTTTGAGCAGTTAACACCCTTGAACGTTTGTGCGATATCAGTTGTTGTTCTCTTGGCCAAATCGAGCCCATGAAGAACCTTGTCAGCATTGTTATTCCAACAAATTGACAACTAACACTTCTGGCCTTACAAAGCCTCAAAAAGAGTCATTTTCTTTATCGTGAAATCAAAATTCTTGTATGTGAATTCACTCAAACTCAAACTACCATTCCAACTCGTGTGAAATTCAAAATACATGTCCTCAGAAGTTTGAATTTGTTTCCTTGCATTGTTCAACAGTTTGATGAGGGAAGCTTGCGCTAAAATTCAATTCACTCCACAAAGCTTGATGTCACTCCCTTCAAAACTTTGACATGAACCACCTATCTCAATTAGAGATAAAAGTCTTTGGAGTTTTATGAAGATCAGAAACTTCATGCATGAAAACCTCAACTAACTTTTGTACTCTTTAAGTCAGCTTAAATGCATTAAGAAGAACACTCTAAATGAGTTTCTTAACAACTTCCATATGCATCCTTCTTTCATTAAGTCTTGAACGACTAATGACAAGAATCCATTGTAACATCTTCCCACTTCCATTCTGAAACAGGAAGAGACTATAACATTTCATCTGATCTTCTATGCTCAATGAGGACTTCCAGACAAACTAAACATATCAAAACGAACTCGATGACATTTCGCTTCATGTCAGTCCATCAAAAGTTTTATCTTAATCCTTATACATTTACTTGTTCCAGGATGAACTAATTAAGCAAATAACTATGCTTCCTTTGAAATAAGCTTTCAAAGCTCATCAACCACAGATACACATGAACAGTTTCAAAATCAAGCAATCCATAATCTTGAATAACAATTCCTGGTGTCTTACTTTCTTGATCTTCTCCATTGATCTTAAATAATATTACTTTCCCCATACTACTTTTCCTTGATCTAGTCAACAGATTTTGAATAAAATCCTAGGGGATTCACACAACCTTGTTGTCATCCAAACTAAATCTTTAGTCCTTCTCAAATTAGTTTCTTTATAAGGATTACTTAAAATCCTTATTCAATTTCCTTTTTGAGATAAAATCTCAGTATTACTTTAACCAAGAATATGAGATTTATCCAACACATGACAAGATAATAACCTATGTTGTCAATCCGTTACCTCCTTTTCTCAACAAAACTTAGCTTGGGCATACTTGACATTCAAAAGTAGTTATCTCTCTTTCAACTACCTCAAACTACACTCTTACGCATTACTATACCAACATATTGGACAATAATACCTTTAGTCCAATAATTTCCAACAAAATTGTCTCCATTGAAAATTTTCAGTCTTTTTCATCAAAGAACTATTTAGACTTCACTTAACATTTTGACTTGTTGAGTAACGTAACTCTTAGGATTAAAAATATATCCTCACGTGTCCACTCTATATATCCAACAACTTATCAGGCTTGAGATTGAACATCAATACTAATTTATATATCCAAACTCTAGACCCATTGGAGTTCTGCTTAAAGTCCTCACTTGACCATCATATCTCAAAGAGATTTAAGTTTTCAAGACAACCTGAAAACAAATACAACTAATGGAGAAATTTCTAGTACATCCTTTACTCCAAAGAAAGGATTACTATAATATCATTCCTTAGAAAGGGTTCCATTCTAGGAGTCCATATCAACTTACTTTCAAAGACAATATCGCTAAAAAGGCAATGACTTTCTTAGGTCATGACGTCAACCAAGATGAACTACTAGCAAACTGCTTAGAGAATTCCAATAATCGTTGACCGAAAACAAACCCAAACTTTTAGAGAAGTACGGAGTTACTCCATGCTCTTCAGAGACCAACACAGATTTGTAAAGAATCTTACCAAATTTCTTTACTTATAATCGAACTATTTTGGGAAGTTTGACCATACTCCTTAAATGATATAGGGTACCAAGGGTAGACTAACTCAAAAGAGTTTTACAAGGTACCAGATATAGAAATTGCTATAATGCAAAAGAAAGTTTGCATCTTTTCATCTCGAACAATTACACTTACAAAATTCATATGATTGCAAGACTTATATGATTACTTATTTCAAACTTAAACCTGAGGAATTATGTGATCTAATTCCACCATGTGATCAGGATGGGGAACAAAATCAACACAACCCTTTACTGCATTCTCATAGGAATAAGACATGTAATCTTGCCTTACCATGTGATCAAGATGGAAGACAAATCACATTCTTACTCACCACCATGAAAACCGTAAAAACATTTACTCTCAAATCGTTTTAACCACTAACATCGCCTTAAAATTTCATATTTGAAATTTTCTCAGAATCAAAGATGAGTCTCGAAGGAGCAAAGGCAACTAATTCGTTTCTAGACATATCACTTCAAAAGGGAAGTATAACACTTCTTTTCTTCTTCAAGGTAGTTCCTGGTGACGTACCTTGACCTTTTCTCACTTCCAATACACTATCATACTTTTTCGTATTCCATAGTATGAAATAATCCTCATTTAACACGACTTGGTCAGAACTCATCTTAACTTTACAAGTTCCAATAAAAGAGTTGATCACTCCAATCCACTTACTTGCAAACCTTAGGGAAAATGTGATTCCGACATCTTCATACTCATGACAACTTTTTCCAAGGTCGATCTCAACTTGTATGTCTCCTTGACATCCCACTTTAAAGTGATGCAAATATGATCCATTGACAAAATTCAATACTTGAGTTCATCCATTCACAAGACAACGAGCCTACTGCAAGTGAATCTTCATATAAATTCTGATATCCAAGAGTGACTATCCAACTCTTTTAGCAGAAAAAATGCACATGACCAAACAAGGTATTCTTGAACATTTCTCAATTCAACATTGGTAAACAAACTTAATCCATCATTCTCTTGTCTTCTCACTTAACCATAAGGAGATTGCATACACCTTTTCATTAACTTAACGTCAAACCACATTGCAAAGGAAGAGCTTGTGGTTAAGAAGCTTGTCGAGAACTTAACAGTTTCACCAGTATCACCTTAAGCTTTGGATTTGACTGATATAAAATCTTCAAAATCCTACACAACTGAAATTATTTTTCAGCGATAAGGGCTAAGCCTTATGACCACAATATTGAAGGATTGAAATTTTTCTCCCAACTGTTTAAAATATCAAAGACAAATATGCTAAGATCATTCCTTGATTGATCTTCTCAAAACTGAACTTTATCATTTCCATCCTTGAAGAAACATAAGTCAATACCATTGGCAATTTAGAACATCTCAATGTTGATTCCATTACTAGTCAAATATAGACCTCAAGTCTCTTATCATTATCCCGAGTTGGGTATCATACAACGAAACTCCAATAACGTTGTCACATAAGTTAGTTATCTGGATATCAACAACTCATGTAATCAATTAACACTTGTGCCAAGTAGTTAATTGAACATAAACACATTACTGATGAACTTTCACCTGTTCAATCCATTTTGACCGATCAACCTTATTCACAACAACCTTGATGATTAACCACTTGTTCACAACTTAAACTGAACCAACATTCTTCCTTTCTTTCTTACTATAATCAGAAGAAATCCGTATTCCATTTAGGAATCTCAATCCTCTTAACTCAAAGGATAACCACATATATGAACATCTGAGTTCGAATACTCTCAGATTCAAAATTGAACTGCATCTTCCAATAGTTTAACAATTCAATCGATTCAACATTTGAGCACTTCAAAACTCTTTAACTTCCTACTGAGCAAAGAAAAGTACAGAATATCCATGATTCTATACCATAAAGTCACAAACATAGTTGTTAAAGAAAGTTTCCAAAGACAATCCTTTTCTTTTCAGGATTCTTTTACATCCTTTCATGATCCATACTGATCTCGTAGAATCATCCAAGACTTATAAGATTTTTCAAATCTTAATACTTAGAAGTAGAGGTTCCAACTCCAAACTTCTCTTGATGCTCGAATTTCAAAATTCAGAAATTCCTATAACAATATACTCGTGAAAACTCTTACCCTCCAAAGAAACTCACTTTAAAATTTCCTTTTTAAAGACTACACATGAGCTTTCACATTTCAAGAAAAGAATTTCTTTCACATAAATGGAATCAAGATCCTTTCTAAACCAAAATTCTTAACTTGAAATCTTCCATCATACGAGCTTAAAATAGGAAACCTTCAAACTAGAAAGTCTTTATGAAGTACAATACTTAACTTCAAAATCTCACAAGAAGTTTCCTAATATGGAAGAAACGACGAGGGTACACCCAGTTCAGACTCTCAAGAGAAAATAGGAATTCATTGAGAACTTGGTCAAGAACCGGTTCAACTTTAGGAATCTTCACCTGATCTTACTATGGATCCTTCTCGGAATCCATTCCCATATCCAGGGAATCAAATGTCCACCATAGGACAAACTTATTACCTCATATTCTCCAATTCCCTTTTCTCCTTCTATCTCTTCACGAGTCTAACCTCCAATCTTAACCACTTTCCATAAATGGTTCAAAGATAACGTCCATATAGAATTCTCCATAATTCTATATAGAAGATGAAAGTCTGAAGCAAGACTGGAAACTTTTAGCTCTGATACCACTTCTGTAACACCCCCTTCCTACCCTGGAGGTATTACCGCCAGTAACCCCGATTAAGACTAAACCGAAGCTACCCAAGGCTTTAAACTGACTGAACAAACTAAAACAAACATTACAGCGGAATAAATACAATTGGTCTTATACAAACCTTAACCCACAAAGAATAAATAACTAAATAGAACAACCTTCTATTTAAACAAAATCTTCATCAAGTCTTCCTTGATTTCTTACTGCTGAAACTCAGCTTCGCTTTGAAGTAGTTTAACCATGATCTTCACTCAAGTATAGCCATTGGAAACCTTTCTTCAACTTCTGGAGCTTCAAACATCTGAATCCGCCTCTTGAATCAACTTCCAAGAAGAACCTGATGTATCGTATACAAAGGTGGACACCAGCCGACCATATAAAAGAAAAGAAAATGGACGGGTTAGTCTAATGATAGACTAGCAAGCGGAGAATCTAACTTGGTTCTTATGGTTGTAACTAAACATATTGGCATCCAAATCCGAAAAGACTCGGATTATGATCCAATAGTTAGTAGTCTTATAGAGAATAAGAAGGAGACTTGCATAATCAAGAGAGAGAACACCACCGCTTGTGGTTTCTTTAAGAAGCATAAACAATTGTTGGGAACTCATATTAATCACATAACATCTTGAAAAGTCTCCGTCGACTAATCAGATTGACTTAATCAAAGTTTGATTAAGAATTGTTTATAACCCAGAGCAAGAATGGTTATCGAATAGACTAACCATTCGGGTACATTAATGTGCCCCACGCACTTATCTATCATTACTCTCAATCTGTGCACTCGCACCATTTAATAGTTCTTATATAGTTCGGCCAACAACCGAGATCAGAGGGCCTGTTTCATCCATGATCATTTATATACGCTCGGCCAACAACCGAGATTCGGCCAACAACCGAGATCAGAGGGCCTGTTTCATCCATGATCATTTATACATGCTCGGCCAACAACCGAGTGTCAATTGCACTTAGCTAAAGTGCACCATCGTTCTCCTTCAACGTGAAGCGTGACATGAGTCATGATTCCAATATTGGGATACGCTAGCAAGCTACGCCCCCAATACAGATTTTGTTATAAAGAGGTCATTGGAGACTCGGCTCCTACCCCTGGACTACTTATTTCGCAACAGTGTTTCAATACAGGACCACTAAAGAGAGGTCTTGGAGTCTAAACTCCCATCTCTACCATCTTATTTCACAGCAATGTCTCAGCATGAGACAGCTAATCATACAACGGTCCTAAGTTCAATTCTAGCGCAAAAACCGCAATAACGACATAGTCGTTATTTCTAACAAAATAACAACCTATCAAACTTTATTCAACATACAAATTATTTCCAACATGAGGATCAACTGGAATTCAATTCCTCATTAATAACCATAACGCAAGAGAGAATCGTCCACTTGCCTTATAAGGCGTGCTCGACGTCCTTAGCAATTCCAACAGTAATCTGTATCATCCCTCTGACAAATATAACAAAAGGATTTCTCAACAACGAGCTCACAGAAACACTTCTTAGTTGTATTCTCAATTCCTACAACTTCCTAATCGATAAACGATTTAATTTCCGAATATCGATATATAGTAAATCCTTAATTATCATGCTTCAAGGAGCCATCTTGGCGGAATTATAACTAATTATCCGCTTCTCTTTTGAAACAATTTTCTAAACAAACATTGTTCATTAGCAACAGTACTTAAAGGTTACCAAATTTCGGATCAAACGGATTAACAACGAATCCCGAGTAATTATCCGAATTCCTTTACCTGACAATCGGTATCCAAAACTTGTATTCGCTATAACGGAAGATCCGGACGTCCGTTTCACGAGCGGTTCGAACCTGTAGAACCGTATCAACGTCAAGATTATAAAAATCATAAATTTAATTAGCGAAGCGACACTGAAAGGCCCTTACGGTGACTCCGCAACCAAACCGCTAATTAATTTCGATCGTATATACCTTCACTCGAGCCCATGGCTCGTGTGGCTCGATCATGGCTCGATCCCCGAGCTCGAGGGTGGCTGGGCGTTGTCCAGAGGCAGCCCTCGCTGTGGGTGGTGGTCGGACAAGCTACCGATCGCCGGCGACGTCACAAACGGCGAGGCGAAAGATGACCGGCGGTGAAAGCTTGAATTCATTCTTCCCGAGTCCGACGTCGTTCCTTCCGACTCTCGAGCAGCCAACCAGGTGGCTGGGGGTGCGGCCTGGTGTCTTGGGTTCAGGGGTGGCCAGGGAGTAGCCGGCGGTGCCACACCAAAACAGGGACGAGGCAGGGGAAGTGAGCGCCGGCGGTGAAGACCGAATTCTTTCTCCCTGGTGCGTCGTTCCGGCCTGATTCAGCTCTCTGGCTGGTTCCGTTCCAGCAGCCACAACATGTCAAGGAAGAAGGAGGAGATGAGGTGGTGAAGAGGTGGTGGCAAGGTAAACCGGCGGTGGAGGACTGAAATCAACCCGATGATGTCGCTCCGTCCAAACTCTCTCGAGACTCTCGGCCTTTTCAATTTGGAAGAAGGAATGGATGAGGTTGGAAAAGTCAAAAATTGTTGGCTCCCAAAATCCTATCTCCCAGCTCCTTCAACGTTAAGCAATGACGTCCCGTGTAATTTTCCGTCCCGAAACGGGGCTCGCGTTATAGCGGTAAAATTATGTACCTCAGGTGGAAAAACTTACTAAACGGAAAACGTCCCGTAAATTATGTAGACCAATAAAATCAATTTTCCATGATTTTATAACGCTACCTTCAATTTTTAAGGCTTTCGTTTCGTATTTTCAATCCTTTACAGTACATAATTAAAAAGACGGCTTATCCAATAAAAATTCTTTTTTCACTGAAAAATCCTAGAATTCACACCGATCCATAAAATCAGTTCTTTGTGATTTTAGGATATCACCAACAATTTTCTAGGATTTAATCTCCAACAAAAATATTGGATTAAGCGTTAAAAGTAACCAAAAAGGTTAAAAGGATATACGAGAAAAATTCAAAAATATCCTCAAAAACCGCAGTTATTACACCAACAGCTACATCTGGTAAGCAGCTTCAAACCTACCCAGTGGTAGAACTGCACATTCTCGATTCAAGATACCAATTGATGATGAAGCTTCCTTAACATGTAATGTGTCAAAACAAAGTAGCTTGGCCCAATTGTTAAAAGAGACATCTCTAATCATTTGGGATGAAGCATCAATGGCGCGGAAAGAGAACATAGAATCATTACACCTTCTACTACAAGATATTTGCGACAACAAAGAACTATTTGGAGGTAAAGTTGTTGTATTTGGTGGAGACTTTCGTCAAGTCCTGCCTGTATTACCACGCAAGACACAACATGAGGCAGTCGACGCAAGCTTGGTAAGCTCCTACCTATGGCCACAATTTACTAAATTCACACTAACACAAAATATGAGGGCCAAAGAAGACCCTCACTTCTCCAACTTCTTACTTCAACTAGGTAATGGAGAATTACAGACTAAAGAACATGCTCATGTGAAATTACCAGACAATATTACCATGGACTTCACACACATTACTGAAGACTTCGACCTTTTAGTTGATACTATTTTTCCTGAAATGAAATCACACCCCCTTAATACAAACATATACAACGAAAGAGCAATACTTACACCAACAAACGATGGTGTCGATAAAATTAATGCAGCATTAATTGAGAAATTCAGTGGAACGTCTGTTGCTTACCATAGTTTTGATTATGTGCTTGATGACAACTGCAACACATATCCAACTGAATTTCTCAATAAATTATGCCCTGGCGGAATGAGCCCGCACAACCTTATTCTCAAAGAAAATTGTCCAGTAATATTACTACGCAATTTAGATCCTTCCTCGGGCCTATGCAATGGGACTAGATTAATATGCAAAAAAATTTTCGAACACGTTATACAATGCGAAATCAGCACAGGTTACCACAAAGGCGATCAAGTTTTCCTACCAGGAATTACCTTGAAACCACCATCAACCACAAAATATCCATTCAATTTTGAAAGAAAACAATTCCCTATATAACTGTGCTTTGCAATGACAATCAACAAAGCTCAAGGGCAAACTTTACAACGAGTAGCATTATATTTACAACACCCTTGCTTTTCCCATGGCCAACTTTACGGTGGACTTTCAAGAGCCCGAAAACAAACTGATGTCACCGTGTTTACAATACCCTTACAAGAAGAATGCCAAGAACCACTATTAGTTACAAATATCGTCTCATTCGAAACCTTGAAAAAAGCCAAAATCATATAATAATATTCACCATCAACCATTACAGGAAAGTGCATATCAACATTATAAAATGTATACGGATATATAGTCTTGTCTCACAACCTTTTGTCCTCAGCTTTTACTTATCTAGCCAATACATGTAAGATCGAGCCCCAACCTTACGCTCTACACTAAACTTACACACTCTCAATCATCTGCTATAAAAAAAAAGAGAAATGTGAAATTCTTCCTCATTCAAAACATAAAAGACCTCCATTAAAAAGCCCAAAACTTTAACCTCTCACATCATCATTGTCAACCCTCGTTATTGAAAAACTACTCTACCCATCAGTTTCTCCTTACCCAAAATTATTTATTGAAGCTAACCTCGTACATCAGTTCAGATTATCATGAAATCACCCCATGCCAAAATGTCGATATCATGGTAAATCCATAGGAACTATGTGGTATTGATATTTTATAATATAAATGACTATGATTCTAACTACTTAGCTCTATATGTTCAGAATTCTCTCTAGCATCGATCATCACAGTCAACATTGCTGTCATTTGATCCTATGGGAAAACATCCTAAACCCCTAAGAAAGTGGTAATTATGTACATTGTGTTGTCATTTGGTTTTCTCATTGTAATAAAATAAACACATCCTCATTTTTGTGCTTTACACAGGAAGGCAAAAAACATTAAGGTTATTTGAATCCGATTCCAGCCATTTGAAGCCACTCAAAATAGCTCCATCGTCCACTGTCTATGATTTATCACGCTTCAGCCGACGTCGTCGTCGACGTCGTCATGTGCTCTGGAAGCTAACTACTGAACATTTTCGAAGATCAGCTAATTCATCGTGTCATGAGAGAGAGAAGAAAATATAAAGGGTGCCATGTTCAGGAGATGGCATTTAATCTATGGTAGCAAATATACATGTTATCTTAGCAGCATTAAAATAGAATGGCAATAGTAAAATACACTTTCTCCTGTCACTCAGATCACAAACATTTAAATTAATATTTCTCGCTTTCTTTTACTTTAAGCCACATATTACCTATTTTTTTCTGATTTATTAGATCCTATAAGAAAACACAAATACACAACTGCTTAATTTTAGCAAAACAACACATATCAGAACCTTTACTAGTAGAAAATAAAAATGTAGTGGCAGGCCCATAGCTGTACTTCCACATGGTTGAGTACAAACAATAAAATGTGTACTTATTATATTGGTATCCCTGAATTTTGGCATTTTTTTTATTGTGGATCGATCTAAGCTTTTAATTACACCTTCACAACTATTTTTGTGTGTGGGGTGGAGGTAGGGGTGGCAATTCGGTAAATCGGTCGGATTTCGGTTGGGTTATTCGGATTTCGGATCATTCGGGTTTTGATCAGTATCGGGTGTGATCGGTAATTGGGTATCTCGGGTCGGGTCGGATCAGGTCGGATGTGTAAATTGTTGGTTACCTCGGGGTTATCGGATCAAAATCGGTCAAGCAAATCCGGATTTCGATTTAGTCGGTTTCGGGTTGAGTCAGTTTTTGCAATTTTCAATTGAATCGGATTTCGGTTGAATCAGCTCGGTTAAATCGGTGTTCGGTTAAATCAAATTTTGGTTGAATTAGGTCTTGATTGAATTTCGGTTGAAATCGATATTAAGAGTTCAAAATAACTTTATTTAAGTCATAAAAGTTATATGAATGGGTCATGATAATATCAAGAATCGATGTATTTATAATATACTATTTGAATTTGAATTTGAATTTGGATTTGAATTTTATATTGAGTTCTTAAAGATGAAATTTACCACTTGTAGAATAAATCAATTAATATTTGACCGGAAAAGTCAATCAAATTAATAGATGATCACAATTTACAAATTCATAAGATACAATATTCACAAATCACAAGTAAAGACTATATGCTATTAAACATATGTGAGACTTTATATTCATAAAAAAATCTTATGATATTGCAATCAACTAATTACATGTTACAACTAATGATTATATGATGGTATACTCCAATAATTTAAAATGATCTCTGTTCACAAATAATAATTTTATAGTCACATACAATTTCAAGATCATATACATAAATAAATAAAATCTTTACATTTTATTGAAGAAATATATCTTTTGTGATGAATAATAATATTGAAATCCATGACTATATGAGACTATGGTAAGTAGTTCTAATGTCATTAAAATAATTTCAATCATTACTATATACTAAAGCGGAGGTTAAAATAATATATAAAATAATTCCATATTAAAATATATCATTCATCTTTTTTAAATCAAATTGATTAGTTGAAATTTAATCGAATTATTTCTAAATATTTATATTCATATATATTAAGAAAATATATATTTGTTTTTATTTTGGGATAATATTATTTTTTAGATAAGATATATATAATTCTTAAAATATCCTTTCTTATATCAATTTTTAATGATTCTTTTCTAAAATATTCTTGTTTATATAATCAGTTTGATCAAAATTTAACAAGTACAAATACATAATACAATAACTTTATAAAATTCCGTAAAAGGTGCGAGAACTAACACTATTTCATAACTAAATGATTATACGATCTCTTATATTCATATGATCTTGTATATTAATAACATATAAGATCTTATATTCTATCAACCAATAGTTTTGAAAACTCAAAACATAAATATTATAAAATCTCATATTGATTTTGGTATAACTATGATGAATAATTGAATATAGATATAAAAAAATAAAATATTTTTTTCATTTGATAAATATATTTTTTTTGTGAAGAATAATGATATTGGTGTGTATGACTTGTGAGATTATGATCAATATAGTTTTAAAAAATATTAAAATGATTTCAATCCAATATCCAAATAATTATTTCATATCTTATAGTTACATGATCTTATACATTAATCATAAATAAGATCTTATATTATTTTGGAAACTAAAACACAAAATAGATAAAATATTATATTGATATTAGCATAACTATCACAATATACATAAATAAATAAGATCTTAATAGACTATTATTAAATAAATATATCTTTTTGTGATGAATGATGATATCTACCTAATACATTATAAAGCAGAAACCATGTCTGTTGAAAAAATTGCGCCATGTGACGTTACTAGAATAAAATAATGTCAAGCTTTTAAATAATAACTTGTATTATTCTTTTTATACATCCAATTGTTTATATTATAATCTTTATCTATTCATATGTTGATACTTTCTATATTAGTTTTATGCATATCATATCTTTTAACAAAACTTGATCTATATGCTAATATTTTTTTTATATTAATTTTATACATAATAAATTTTCTTTTCTTTTCACAAATCTTGCACTCCAATTATATAATTTTTTTAACTATATGCTGATATTTTGAAATATAATAAACTATCTATAGAATATATGATATATTTCAGTATACATTAGTATATCTACATAAATTTTAATAAATTACTGTTAAAAACTATTTTAATAAATATTTTAATAAGTTATATTATCATTGCTAGATTTCCTACCCTAAACCCTAAACCATAAACCCTAAACCCTAAACCTTAAACCCTAAAAGATAAGAACTCAAATACATAACCTTAGTAAATATTTTATAAAAAATGATTTTTTTATGCATACTAATATCTTTAGAAAAATAAAAAAATAATCCAAAATATTCAATTCAAGTGAAATTAACATTTTAAAAAATTTAATCAAAATATGGGGAAATATCTCAACAAATAATGAAAATAATTTTTAAATATCTCAACAAATAATGAAAATAATTTTTAAATTTTATATTACTGTTAGATTATTGTATAATCTTTAGTAAATTACCCCGTGAATATCACGTGAAGTCAATTAGTTGGTATCTAACAATCTATGACTATGATAAATAGTTCTAACTTCTAAGACATTTAAATGATTATATGATCTTTTTATAATGACATGATCATATATATATAGTAAATTCAGTTTGAATTATTCCAGGTCTCGGGTATAATCGGGTTCGGGTTGTTTCGGGTGTAATCGGGTTCAGATTGTTCGGTTTTCGGATACAACTGGTTCGGGTACAATCGGGTTCGGGTTGCTCGGATTCGGGTATGTATCGGGTTGGTATTTTCGGATATAATCGGTTTCGGGTTGCTTTTTTAAACGGGTTGCTTTCGGGTTCGGGTTAGAATCGGTCAGATCGGGTCGGTTTTAGATTTCATTTTGTAATTTTTTTTCGGATAGCGGTCGGTTCTCGAATCGGGTTGTTCGGTCGGTTATTTCGGGTCGGATCAGAATTTGCCACCCCTAGGTGGAGGTGGGTTACTTCCGATATAGCTCGGTCACTACAATAATGTCATTTTAGTCGTTTTCTTTTTAAAAAAAATAGTATAAAATGACATCATTTAAGTCATTTTGGTTTTGTTTTTCCTTGAAATGCTTTGGGCTTTTGGTTTTGGGCTTGGCCCATCCTTGGCCTCTGTGCTGCAGGTTCTTGTTTTTTGGGTTCGCTGTTTTTTGGCTTTTGTTTTGGTTGTTTGGCAGGTTGTTCGTGTTATTCGGTTTGTGTTTTTGGGTCCGTTTGACTTTCGAGGTTTTGGCTCGAGCACTGTACAATTAAGACATTTTATTCTGGATTGGGTGTGGCTTTTGTGATTGGCACGGTCGCTTAGACGTTTTCGTGGTTGTTTAAGATCTTTCATCCTGGTGGAGGCAACATCAGTAGTTCATTTCTTCTTACCCGATTTATCCGCTTTTGACCCGAATGCTAAAGGTGTTAGCTCTTTAGCCACTCACTCTCCCCACTACCTTTTTTGGTCTAGTTCCTTCTTTTCGCTTATTGTAATTACTTTTCATGTTGCTTTTGTTTGTCTCTAGTCGGTTTCCGGCTGCTGTTTACTCGGCCTCTCGTTTGTACCGGGCCTGTCCAGTGAACTGAATTCTTACCTACTCAAAAAAATATATATCTAATCAAATTCCCATACCAAGTATAGTTTTATAATAAAAAATTCTAATTAAATAATTGTTTCAAAATCCAAAAAATAATATACCAAGATTTTAGGGATTTTTAATATTTGTTGTTTTTATATTATTGTAAAACTAAATTAGTTCGATAAGATGAATCCTAAATAATGATAATCATAATTCAAAAACACAATAAATAATACGTTGGTGAAAAAATAACAGGCTAGATTTTAAATATTCTCACACCTACTCTTGATGTGATTATGCTCACCTACCCTCTTTACAAATTATGCACATGCAATAATCTTACGCTCACGCTTATTTATCATTTTCTCATTTACATTATACTAGTTTATAACTTGCACCTTGTGTAGGGATATTTTTCAAATAAATACTATGCACAACAACTTTTTAAATAAATATTATATTATTAGTTTAAATAATACATAGGTCATTACTCATTAGATATAAGATTCAAAAATAAATTAAATTAAAAAATTATGAGTTCAAATTAATGTTTTTTATGCTATATGATTTATAAATAAAGTAATTTATGGATTTTATTAGGAATATAAAAATAAATTGGTGAGATAACACTTATTGGTTTAAGTAGACGAACACAAACTTTTAAATTAGAATGAAGATGAACGTGAAATTTTCTTTCAATAGGGATACAACTTATATACAAATTAAAGCTTTTATGCAAATGGTTTTCATCATGGAGGTAAAAATTTCATAATTAATAAAACATATCTATTTCCATACTTATTGATAAAAAAAAGTTATAAAAAGTTATTATATAAAACATGGTGACAAATAACAGATCACATATCTAGCGTTTATATATTATAAATCTGTAAGTTATAAGAAAATGGGGCATAAACAATACATATAAAGTAAAATATTATATTTTCTTAATATATATGATACGAGTTGAGATCCAATGAGAACAAATGTTAGAGTGTAAGATGTGAGTTCATATTGAGCATTGGATTTGGAAAATCAATGGCTATTATGAAACACGCTTCCTTACTTGATTTTTAAAACTCAAGGGTATTTTCGGCCAAGTTGAGGAGAGATGCTTGAAACATTGTCAATAAGTGTTATACTTGACAGGTTTCTAAAAGCGAGTCTCAAAATACTAGTCTTTATATGCCTTTATCTGTTCCTGATGATATTTTGTTCGGTCGATCTCTCAATGGATTTTATGCAAGTACACAAAGAGGAGTAGATTCTGTGTTTGTAGTTGTTGACATATTTTTATAGATGTCACACTTCATTCCTTGCAAGAAGATTGTTGATGCATCCAATATAGTTAAACTGCTTTTCAGGGAGGTTGTGCATTTGCATGGGGTTCCTAAAGCTTTTGCCTTAGATAGGGTCACGAAATTCCTTAGCCGCTTCTGGATTACTTTGTGGAGAATGTTTGGCACAGCTTCAAATAGAAGTTCTATAACTCATCCTTAGATTGATGGCTAAATAGAAGTTGCTAACCAAACTTTGGGCAATATGATCATAAGTGTTAGTGGGGATAAGCCAAAGCAGTGGGATTTAGCCTTGCCCTTTAGCTAGGTGGAGTTCGCCTATAACAGTGCAGTAGGAAAGTCACCTTTTTCTGTGGTCTATACTTCTGTTCCTAAGCATGTGGTTGATTTGGTCAAGTTACCCAAGGCTCCCTGAGTTAGTGCTGTGGCAAAGACTATGGTGAAAGAGAATCAAGTTGTTAAGGCTAAGATGGATGCTATTGGGCAGAAGAACAAAGTTGATGCAAATAAGTGCAAAAGTGTTAAAGTGTTTAACGTGGGAGATGAGGTGATGGTGTTCCTACGCAAGGAGAGATTTCCAGTTGGCACTTATAAGAAGCTACAGTCTTGCAAATATGGTCCTTTCAAGGTGACTAAGAAGATCAATGACAATGCTTATGTTGTTGCTCTTCTTGAGTCCATGGCCATATCCAACACCTTCAATATGGCTGACATATATGAGTATCATCCTGGCATGGTGAGGTTCTATATCCAGTAGAGTACTTGAGGTCGAGTTCTTCAGAGGTGGATGAGACTGATGTAGATTGGATGTCAGCGATCATAGACGAGGAGCTAGACCGTTGAAAATCACGTTCTCGAAAAAAGTTATTTCGACCGTCCAATGTTCGATTGAGCCGCACCATACCTTTCCGGATAGGGAATTCGCTCACGAGTCAAACTCAATGCTTTTCCCATATCTAAGGGGCTTTTCAAGCATTTAACATCGTTTTGGGCTTAAATTAGGGTTTATTTGTATTTTCGAGATTTTTTGCAATTTTCAGATTTTATATCTTTTAGACTTTATATCTTTTATAGCTTTCTCTATACATAGGATCATATATATGTAAGCCTTGAAGACTTATCTTATCATTATTATTCATAATAGAGTTTTCTCTTTCAATCTGGTGGATTTTCAGTTTCTTGTGTTTAAGGCTTCGTGCTTGCGATTCCTTGTTTTACAAGACTCGTGTTTGCTAGTATTTCGTGCTCCTTACTTCGTCAACTTCAAATGTGGGGAATGTTAGAATATATGATTTATAAAATAGGATATAATTTAATTTATTTATGATTGAGAATTATCTTTTTCTTTTATCGAGGGCATTGTCCAAGAAAATTGTAACGAAAATCTTATGGTCCTACCCTAAAATTCTAGTTGCTGGACTAGATGCCCAAAGTATGATTGAGAATTATCTTATACATAGACCCGTCGACTTTTTGGTTATTTCTCCCATTATAAATATAGAGCTTGGCTATACGTTCCATGATCCATGAATGATGTTTACCATTAATTCATTCAATTCAAAAAAGAAGTCCTTTCTTGGTTGATCCAACATCACTGTCATGCACATGACTCAGGTAAGATGAACAATATAATTAACAACTAAACATTTACACCATGGCTTCAAATTGATTGTAAAAATAAACTGTAAAACTTGTTATGAATTGAAATAGTTCTGATTTTGCTAACATCCTTCACACTGATGAAGAAATCTTTGTTGTTTTATTATGTATTTTTTAGCCATCGAAATAAGAACTCGAGGCTGTCATTTGCTAGCTGAATAATTTTAATTTAAACAGGTAACATTTGCAATACGGACTCTAGAGCTGTGATCTCATCACCCTCTACGAAGTACCTAGATCTTTTTTGCATATGAAATTGTACTACGTACAGGGATTTAAAAATGCATACAAATCTCTCATGCTCAACCCTTCTCAAATCACCCAACCCAAAGTCATTTTGCATTACATCATATATATTTCAACACCCTTCTTTGTAAACCAGTATCTATATAAATATTTTGCACTGCTTCACAATACCCTTGCCGCATACATTATATGTAGGACAAGCGTGACGACTAGTACAAGAATCAACAACAACTTCTTCAAGTTCATCTTAATCTTCTCAAACAGCCCGGGGCGAATCTCTTGTTCATTCTTCTTTCTCAATTCATCTATCTCTGCATCTCCACTTTTGATTCCATCCTCATGATCATGAACACACTTCCTTTGATCTTCTCTTACACCCTTGTCTTCGGCTCTTTCATCAACGTCTTTACCTTCTTTTCTCGGCTCCTCCTCCTCCTCCTCCATCCTCTCGGGTATGTTGCTGGGATCAATCTTTTCGGGTATGATCAACTTGGGCTGCTTAACATAAAGTATACCTCTATCGAATTTCGCCACAATTCCTTTGTCGTCTCACTCTTCTGGGACGCGTATTTCCTTTTCAAACCGCTTCCATTTGTCGTCTCCAAGAGGGTGCTCTCCGCTGATCCTTAGAAGCCTAGTTGAGGACAGCTGAATCCTCAACTCCTCCTTCCTGAATTCTGCATTGTAAAATAAATAAATAAAAATACAAACAAATATCTTTTGGTCGATCACAGTTAAAATATATTTTGTTAAAACAAATTTGTTAGGACAAATACAAAGTAATTTACCGGGCAGATAAACAAGGAATGTTACCGCGCCTTCTTCTGCTACCGAATCCAATTTAGGATCGAAGATTTCATACTGACGACGGTAAGCTGGACGCATTCTTGGATTTTTATTGTTTATATTCCTGCTTGCTAATGTTCTTGATCAAGTATGTTTGTTAAGGTCTAATTAAGTATTCCCTTTTATATATGAGTGGCTATGGTTTCCAACACATTCAGATATTCCAATTCCAAGCATGGGTGCTTTGTAGATCGCTTGATAGAAGGTGACCCCATTTTGGGGGAACCCGAACTTTCTTCGTGTATTAATAAAGGAAAAGATACATGCAAGGTGGTTAGTGTAAGCATAATAGTATAATAATTAGCTTAGTACCCGTATCTTTTACACGTTTATTTAAATATAAATTATTTATTTTAAAAATAAATTAATTTAATTTTTTTATGTCAATATGAATAAAATTTACGCATTCTTTTAATATAAAATCCAATATTTTCTTTTTACCTTAACTAAAAGAAATTAATTAGCTTAGCAATTTTTAAATTTGTACAAATATTTTAAAATTTAAAATCTATAGATATAATATCAAACAAAAGTTTAATTCTAACTTATATAATTTTTTTCATTATAATATGATATTTGAATATAAAATTAATCAATAAAATATATAACTAATCAAAGTAGAATGAGATAATAATGAATCTAAGATTTAGTTATTAGTTTGTAACAAACCTATATAAAAATAAAACAAAATAATTATAAATATCTTTTTTTAAAATTAGGATTAATTTTTCTTAGAGTATTGATGATGTGGCGCCACATAGGCGAATTGAATATAGAGGGGACGCATAGGCGAAATGAATGTGAGGTCGACATGTGTCGGAAAAGTGACTTTTTATAGTATATATAGATTAGGTTTTTTTTGTTGGTAGGAGAGGCAATGTTATCCGTCCCCTCAAAGGGAAATTTTATAAGAGAATAAAAAAAGGGTTAATTAATCAGCAAACGAAGGATAGCAAGGAAACACAAACACCTTCAGGCAGGTCAAATAATATATGTAAACCAACGGGAAAAGAAAAAGCAAGAGAAGCGAGAAAGTCAGCTACGTTATTTTCTTATCGAAAAACATGATGAAATTGGATATCGCAGTCCCTACAAAGAAAGCCTTGGCACATATGCACCAGGCTAGCAAGTGGATGACTACGCTCCATGGGTCGTCGAAGAAGAAGAACGACAAGTTGTGAATCAACTTCCAAAACAACCTTCTTGTAGCCCTTGTTCCATGCAAGACTCAATCCCTACAAGACCCCCACAACTCTGCCATGGGGAATGTGCAAATAATAATGTTATCCACAAAACCTACCACCTACCATCCATGTCTCTTATAACTCCTGTTAACGCAGCAAGTCCCCCTTCTTTGATTAAGTTGTCCGTATTGAGCTTGAATCACCCTTCTTCCAGTCTCTCCCATCTTATGTAGCTCAAGGATCGGCTTGGTTTTGGAATCATGTCCCTTAGCTAGGTCTTAGCCTTCATATACACCTTAGCATAACTTCGAATAAAAGAGGCTCGATCTCCATCAAAGTTCTGGTGAACTTGATCAAAAACAATTGCGTTATGCCATTTCTATTTCTACCAAAGAGACGGAGCAAAAATATTTGCCCAAGTCAGCCCATTATAACACTTAAGATTACAAGAAATATTAATGCGTAACCAAATAGCAAAGTCGGATTGGAAAAAAAAAACTTCCCTGGGTAGAAGAGGGTGAAGATCATTCCAAAAGCGTGTTGTATTACTACAATTACGCAAAAGGTGGATCAACGACTCCTTAGATGCGCACGTCAGGCAAAGGCCACTTGAAGCAAAATGTCGCCAAACTCTTTCTTGATTTGTGATGATCACTCCTTTAATGAAACACCAAAGGAAGACTCGGGCACGTTCAAGGATATCTAGCTCCTATATCAAACCATAAATAATATGATCCGCCTCTAAAGTGTTGCAATGGCTAGCAATCATCTTGTAAGCCGAAGACACCGATTAGTTGCCAACTGTTGAATTGCTCCAACTCAAAATGTCATAGTTTGTGCTTTCCTCCTACAGAGCAATAGGCTCTAAACAAAGCACTATAGAAGGTGATTATTTATCGATCTCAATCCCACCCAACACCCAATATCTAATAGCAAAGCACCGATTGTTGTAAGATTTCAATGGTCAGTTGTATGGACACGTGATCTAGCAGGCAACACTCGTCAAGCCAGGCATCAAACTAGAAACATAGAGTTCGGTTGCCATGAATAAACCAGCGGACGACCACCTTGTTCACCTCCACCTTAAGACTCTTCCAAACATACGACGAGTTGGGTATATCATAATTAGCCGTCTGAACATACTGGGAATGAATGACGCTAATCTAGAGTTTTTCATATACCGTTAGAAAACGCCAACTATGTTTTTCGATGAGAGCAAGATTTAAGTTTGCCATCTTGCGAATCCTAAGACCTCCATAATTTTTAGGTCTACAAACCACAATCTAGAGTTTGCTCATTTTTCGGACCACCCTCTTTACTTCTTCCATAGAGAAGCACTTGTGAAAATAATAACTCCCTTGACCCTCTGAAACCTACTGACTCTCTGCCATCTCACAACGTACCCTCATTTAGATGGCCGCAAAAGTATCTCTCCCAACATTGCCTGATTTGACTATCGTCCACTAACACATGTCCATCCTCGTTCTTGATACACTAACCTTATATAAATCCAAGTTCTTCCTTTCCCTTGCTTTAGCCAGCCTATAATGAACTCGTTCTCCACCCTTTTTGTCCAACACCTTGTATAGGCCCTTGTAGGCTTTCTCTTTAGCATTAGCCACCATTGGCTTCCTTCTTTGCTACCTTGTATTTTGCCAACCTCGCTTCCCTATTTGACTCACTACTCTTCAACCAAGATCTGTAAGTTAGTTGTTTGCCTTAACCGTCTCCTAAACCTCCCCATTCCACTAAGCTACAACCCTTATGTTTTCATTTTTGCCTCTTGACATACCAAGCACTCCAAACGCTGCTCTACAAATACACTCTACCATCTTGCGCCACATCACATTGACGTTGCTCCTCACCTACCACACTCCCTTTGTCTCTGCTTTCTTGAAGACCCTCTTGCACAGGCTCTGCCTAGTAAATTCTGTTAGATGTCCACACATGATCCTAGGTTGCGACCTACTACTTATCTACCTCTACTTGCTCAACCACTTGAAATCTAAAACCAACAACCTGTGTTACGTCGTTAGACCTTCAAATGAAAATACTTTGTAATCCTTGCAACCTCCCTTGTCCTCCCTCCTAGCCACAAAAAAATCAATTTACGTCTTACTCGCTGCACTCTAAAAAGTGATAAGTTGCTCCACACTCTTCCTAACCCAGAGTTTACAAAACTATATAACCAAAAGCTTCTAAAAAATCTAACCTGAAGTTCTACCAAAAGGACACGGATGCAAAATGTACGTACTTTGTATAAAAGCAGCAATGGTGTAACTTCAGTTATTTTATTACATACTAGCAATTAGGCCGCGCGTTGCGCGACGATTATAAGACGGAGACTTCATTAGTGTAGAGATATGGAAATGGCATTTTCGTAAATTTATTTAAAGGGGCATGGTTTTTTTGGAAAAGGAATATGGAAATGACACTTACGTAAATTTATTTAAAGGGGCATGTTTTTTTGGTATTAATTTACTTGACTTCACCCCATGCAATGTCCTAAAACTTGTTTTATTAGTATACGAGCTTTCTTCACAACTAAGAAACAAACTTATCCGAGATTGCTTACAAGCGAAGTAACTTGGACACGTTTTTCGAGACATGTCAAGATTACCCGTTCACATCCAAATATCACATAAGTCGATCACGCTTTTCCAAGAATATATATCACGAGATTACTTAAGAGCTAAGCAAAACCTTTTGGTATTAATTTAAGTGACTTCACGCCATCCAAATGTCCTAAAACTTGTTTTATTACGTACACGAGCTTTCTTCACAACTAAGAAACAAACTTATCCGAGCTTACTTACGAGCGAGGTAACTTGGACACGTTTTTCGAGACATGTCAAGATTACCCGTTCACATCAAAATATCACATAAGTCGATCACGCTTTTCCAAGAATATATATCCCGAGATTACTTGAGAGCTAAGCAATACCGACACGAATTTTGAGGAACATTAAAACAACAAAATTATTCTTGAGGGATCGGATTTTGCACGAATTTCGAGAAACATTAAAATAACAAAATTACTCTTGAGAAATAATGAATAATGAATTAATAACACCCGCACGATAGTATTTATGAAATTGGATGGTCGTGATTAAAAGCTATGAATTAATAACAGTCGCACGATAGTTTTAGCAAAATCATCTCAATTTTATAAAAATGGACGACCCTGATACAAAGTTACGTACGCTTTTATAGATTAGTATAGATATATTTCTTAGTTGGGAAGAAAGCTCGTATACGTAATAAAAAAAGCTTTAATACATTGGATGGCGTGAAGTCAAGTAAATTAATACCAAAAAAAACCATGTCCCTTTAAATAAATTTACGTAAATGCCATTTCCATATTCTTTTTCCAAAAAAACCATGCCCCTTTAAATAAATTTACGAAAATGCCATTTCCATATCTCTACACTAATGAAGTCTACGTCTTATAATCGCCGCACAACGCGCGACCTAATTGCTAGTATATATATTAGTGTACGTAACTTTTGATCTTGCCCATCCAATTTTATAAAATTTGCTTTGCACTATCGTGTGGTTGTAATAATCCGATTTATTCCGGCCGCTTGATTTACTATCGTGTGGCTGTTATTAATTCATTATTTCTCAAGAATAATTTTGTTATTTTAATGTTCCTCGAAATTCTTGTCGGTCTTGCTTAGCTCTTAAGTAATCTCGAGGAGACCGTAAAAAATATATTTTCTTGGAAAAGCGTGCCCGACTTAAGTGATATTTGGATGTAAATTGGTAATTTTGACATGTCTCAAAAAACGTGTCCAAGTTACTTCGCTTGTAAGGAAGCTCGGATAAGTTTGTTTCTTAGTTATGAAGAAATCTCGTATACGTAATAAAACAAGGTTTTAAACATTGGATGACGTTAAATCAGGTAAATTATTCCCAAAAAAACATGTCTCTTTAAATAAATTTATGGAAATGCCATTTCCATATTCCTTTTCCAAAAAAACCATGCTCCTTTAAATAAATTTACGGAAATGCCATTTCCATATTCCTTTCCCAAGAAAATCACGACCCTTTAAATTAATTTACGGAAATGTCATTTCCATATCTCTACACTTCTTAGTGACTGTTAAAATGAAGTCTTCGTCTTATAATCGCCGCCCCTTTAAATAAATTTAAGGAAATGCCATTTCCATATTCCTTTTCCAAAAAAACCATGACCCTTTAAATTAATTTACGGAAATGGCATTTCCATATCTCTACACTTCTTAGTGACTGTTAAAATGAAGTCTCCGTCTTATAATCGCCGCGCAGCGCGCGACCTTATTGCTAGTATATATATAAACAATAGAAACAGGGAATATAATACATAGGGCCGGGTTCTGGTGAGTACAACTCTTGTGGTAAGGACTAGGCTTAAAATGAGGATTAATCTCAACCATTGGATTTACACCTTTACTATGTATTGAATGATCTAGTTTTTTTCATTTTTTTTTACTTTTTTTTTAGTTTTGTGAAAATCGAATTTTATAAAAAAAATGAACACAAAGCAGATAAAAATTTAACTTATCATAGATGAAAAATGAATTCGTAGAGTATGAAAAATGAATTCGTACAATATAGAAAATTGAACTCCTAACATAAAAAATTGAACTTCTAGTGTATAAAAATGAACAAGTAGTATATAAAAATTGAACTATCATATTTAACGTTTTTAAAGCTTTTTACAAAAGAACATAATTTTAAAAAAGTAAAAAAAAATGAAAAAAATAAAATAAAATCTAAAAAAATCATTTATATTTTTTAGTTATGTGAAAATCAAATTATATGAAAAATGAACTCAAGCACATAAAAATTGAACTTATCATAGATAAAAAAAAAAGTACTTGTAGAATATAAAAATTGAACTCATACAATATAGAAAATTGAACACCTAACATAAAAAATTGAACTTCTATTGTATAAAAATGAACTCGTAGTATATAAAAATTGAATTGTCTTATTTAAAATTTTTAAATCTTTTTTCTAAAAAAGAACATAATTTTAAAAAATTAAAAAAATTCTCGAAAAAAATTGTAAAAATATATTTATTTTTATTTATATTTTTTAGTTATGTGAAAATCGAATTAAATGAAAAATGAAATCAAAGCACATAAAAATTGAACTTATTATCGATAAAAAAAATGAACTCGTAGAATATAAAAACTGAACTCATACATTATTGAAAATTGAACTCTTAACATAAAAAATTGAACTTCTAGTGTATAAAAATAAACTCGTAGTATATAAAAATTGAACTGCCATATTTAACATTTTAAAGCATTTTTAAAAAAAATAATTTATAAAATGTAAAATAAATCTTGAAAAAAAATATTTGTTTTTATTTATATTTTTTAGCTATGTGAAGATCGAATAAAATGAAAAATGAACTCAAAGCACATAAAGATTGAACTTATTATCGATAAAAAAATGAACTCGTAAAATATAAAAATTGAACTCATACATTATAGAAAATTGAACTCCTAACATAAAAAATTAAACTTCTAGTATATAAAAATGAACTCGTAGTATATAAAAATTGAACTGCCATATTTAACATTTTAAAGTTTTTTTAACAAAGAGCATAATATAAAAAAAGTAAAAAAAATAAAAAAAATAAAAAAAATAAAAAAAATAAAAAAAATAAAAAAAATAAAAAAAATTGTGACCATCAAATGTATAGTAATGAGATAAATCTAATGGTTGATATTAGTCTCCATTTTAAGTAAAAAGTCATTATCACAAGAGTGGTGCTCACCGAAACCAAAACCGTAATACATATACTGTATACATTTACATATATAAGCACGCATTACACGTTATTTTATCTTGTCATCATGATACATATATAAATGTCGATAAAGTGGTTCAATATATTAGCTTGGTGGTGGCAGAGGGAGCGGCTTTCCTTGAAGAAAATTGTTGAGCAATGCAAGTGTTCTCTCTGGTTGCACGAACGAAGATACGTGGCCACCTCCTCTCACCGTCGCAAAAGATAATACGTCACCATAAACTTGCGTCCATCCACCAACCTGTACGTTTAATTGAATAATTATTTCATTAATTTTAATTTTTGGGTCAAGTTTGGATCGACCATTATATGTCTTATAACATATGCTATAGGAGTATATATTAACCTGTTTATTAAGCAACCAAGAAGTATATGGCACAGTTGTGTTCAGTCCCAAGCCCTCTGCTAGTGACTTTATTAAGGTTCTTGTCCCAATGAATGGTATAACCATATCTTGATCTCCGCTGAAAACAAAATTATTATAATGTATAAAAATAAAACTCAACACATATATACGTAGTCATTACGTACTAATTTTGTGGAAGAAATAATTAACGTCAGTTAAAATCTGAAAGAAGTATTAGAGAATATGTATATTAATTAGTATACGTATATTATGTCGTCTTTTATGTATATATGTATTAGCTTAGTTGCCTTGTTTAGTTTATTAGGGTTAGTCTTTAGCCATGTATATAAACTTCTTTTACGTTAATCAGAAAGCAGGTTTTCACGCCACAATATTCTTTATGGTATTAGAGCTTCGGAAAAATCTCGATCCAAAACCCTAGTTAGGGCCGCCATTTTCACGTACATCAGAACTCACCGGAACTCCACCGGATTCACGTCCTGTTCTCGTTTTGCAATCATGTCGGGAAAGGATGAACACCTCAAACCAAATTCGCCCTATTATCTTCATTCGTCGGATCATCCCGGGATGAAGATTTGTCTGGTAGTACTAAAGGGAGACAACTACCAAGAGTGGGAGTTGTGCATTCGCAACGCGTTCAGAGCGAAGCGAAAGATCGGATTCATCGATGGCACAATCATGAGGCCAGACGACTTGGTAGAGATGGAAGATTGGAGGAGCGTCAACTCCATGCTCGTCGGGTGGATAATCCAATCCATCGAGGAGTCTGTTCGGTCTACTATAACCTACTATGATTCCGCTAAGGAGTTGTGGGAGGACTTGAAACAAAGATTTTCCGTCGGCAGTGGACTGAGGGTTCATCAACTCCGATCTCATTTGGCGCGCTACACTCAAGGAGGCAAAAGTGTGGCGACGTACTTTGGATCGCTAAAGAAATTCTGGGATGAACTTGCTCACTATCAAAGCAGTAGGCGGTGTACTTGCGGGAAGTGCGAGTGCAAATGGGTCGATGATCTGATGAAGGAGCGAGAGGATGAACAGATTCATCAGTTTTTGATGGGTCTTGTTGATGGGTTTGCAGCGGTTCGGTCCCATATACTTGCTCGGGAGCCGATGCCAAATTTAAGCCAATTGTTTATGCCCTAGTAATTTCTGAAGAAAGGCAGCACATGGTGACATCGGGATGTGACAACAGTCGCGATGGTCAGGCTGATGGTGTAGTCTTTGCAATGCAAGGGCGGGGGTCGTCGCGCCAAGAGAGGCGTCTCGACACCGCTGAGCGAGGAACTGGGGTCGGGCGTGACTCCGGCATAGGACGCGGTGACAGCAAGCGTCGCGTGGGTGAGCGACCCTACTGCACCCACTGTGAGCAGCTTGGGCATGAGGCCCGTACTTGCTATCAACTGGTCGGATTTCCCGACTGGTGGAGTGACGTTCGTATCGCCAGTTAAAAAGCACAACTGGCTGGTGGTGGATCTGCTGCAGCAGGTGATCGATCGAGGCCAAGCGTCAGGCGCCGTGGGCGTGCAAACGCTGCACAAGGTGGGGAAGGCTCGACATCAGCCTCGGGTGGTCTCGATGCACTAACAACAGCGGACCGAGCTGGCACGGGACTATAGGATTCACAATTTCAGCAGCTTCAACAGTTAGTCAGTTCAATAAATTAAATTCTGGTTTGTCGGGCAATAACTCGGGTAAGTGTTCTAACTGGATTTTGGATACCGGTGCATCATTTCATATGACCGGGGATTCTTCATTGCTTAGTGATTTGAAAAGTGTTGAGAATTCCACTATTTTATTGCCTAATGGCTCGACCACCACTGCTTGTCGGACCGGAGTTGCCCGTTTAAGTGATCGACTTATTATTCGGGATGTCCTTTTGGTCCCTCAGTTGACTTGTAATCTGATTTCATATGCGCAATTATTGAAGTATCAAAATTGCATTGTGACAATAACTGATAAGATATGCTTTTTACAAGATCGCACTACGATGACCTTGATTAGAGCGGGTGAGGAGCGAAATGGGGTCTACTGGCCACGTGTCGCAATGGCAACAACGATTTCTTCACGGATTGAGGTCGATTCTGCAACCCTTTGGCATTCCCATGTTGGTCATCCTTCCCTTTCTGTACTTCAACAGTTACCTAATGTCAAAATAAATGGTCACTTAGACCCTTGTGATAGTTGTCATAGGGCTAAGCAAACTAGATCTGTTTTTCCAATTAGTCAGTCAAATGCTTCAAATTGTTTTGATATTATTCATTGTGATGTATGGGGCCCTTATCGGACCCCTGCTGCTTCCGGTGCTCGTTATTTTTTGACTTTTGTTGACGATTTTTCTAGAAGAGTTTGGATTCATCTTATGGTTAATAAGAGTGAAGTTGCGTGTTTGCTTAAAAAATTTTGTGCCATGACAGTTCGGCAATTTGATAGACAAGTTAAATGTTTTCATAGTGATAACGGAACTGAATTCACTTGTATGCGTTCATTCTTTGCTCAAAATGGCATCGAGTTTCAAACATCTTGTGTTGGAACCCCTCAACAAAATGGTAGAGCAGACGTAAGCACCGACATATTTTAAATGTTGCTAGGGCTCTTCATTTTCATGCTCATTTACCTATGGTTTTTTGGGGTGATTGTATTTTAACTGCTGCTTATTTAATCAATCATACTCCAACTCCTCTACTTAACAACAAAACTCCATTTGAAATTCTCCATGGTCGACCTCCTTGTTATGGTCGCTTACGTGTTTTTGGTTGTTTATGCTATGCCTCTATTATACCTCGAAATTCTGATAAATTTGCATCTAGGGCTAGAAAATGCATTTTTGTGGGTTATCGCAATGGTCAAAAAGGTTGGAAAGTTTATGATTTAGAGACCAATGAGCATTTTGTATCTGGTGATGTTGCATTCTATGAAATATATTTTCCTTTTCAAGCCTTTTTAGACCCCATTGCACAATCTAGTGCAGAACCACACCCGTCAATTTTCGACATTCACCATGACCCTAATTCTCATTCGCAGATGGACGATAGGGGGAGTGGGGTTCAATTTCCTTCTGTCTTCATTCAAGAACCCGTCTTTAACTCCGCAAATGCCCCAACGCATACAGGTGTTAAGGGGAGTGGGGTTCAATCTTCTTCTGACTTTGTTCAAGTCAGCTCTGTTCCTAGTTCCTCATTAACCCCAACGCAGACAGCTGATGGGTGAGGTGGGGTTCAATCCTCTCATGTCACTGTTCAAGAAATGCCTCGTCGTTCTACCCGTGATCGGACTCCTTCTGTGAAGTTGAAGGGCTATATTTGCAACACTATGCGTGGCTCTGTAACCCCATCGTCTCCTTCATCTCAACCATCTGGGTTATCAGGTACATCCTATCCTATAGCTAATTATGTTAACTGTTCACGATTTTCGCCTGCACATGTTGCTTTCCTTGTTGTTGTTCAGTCTATTCCAGAGCCTACTTCTTTTACTGTTATTGCTTCTGATCCACTTTGGCAGGCTGCTATGCAAGCTAAGATTGATGCTAGCTTTGAAGCGTAATGGGACTTGGACACTTTCTGATCTTCCACCTGGTAAGAAACCCATTGGCTGCAAGTGGGTTTATCGGGTTAAATACAAGTATGATGGTATTGTTGAGAGGTACAAGGCTAGACTGGTCGTTCTGGGTAATAATCAGAAGGCCAGTATTGATTACAAAGAGACTTTTTCTCCAGTAGCCAAGATGGTTTCAGTTCGGACCTTTCTTGCTGTGGCTGCTATTCGGAACTGGGAATTGCATCAGATGGATGTTCACAATGCCTTTCTGCATGGCGATTTGCATGAGAAGTTTATATGAGACCTCCTCCTGTTTTGCTAGTGCTTCTTGCAAATTTTTTCGGCTCAATCGTTCTTTATATGGTCTTCGTCAGGCACCTCGGAACTGGTTTGCCAAACTGGCAACTGCACTACGCAGGTTAAGGCTTACTCAATCTCGGGTTGATTACTCTCTATTTTCTTACACTTGTTCTAGTGTTTGTCTTCATGTCCTAATTTATGTTGATGATCTCATTATTGTTGGGAATGATTCTGTTGCAATTGCCAAGTTTAAGGCGCAATTGAGTTCCTGTTTTCATATGAAGGATCTTGGTTTGCTTAAGTACTTTCTTGGCATAGAGATAGCGCGTTCTGTTGAGGGTTTATTCTTGTCTCAACGGAAATACACTCTTGATATTCTGACTGAGGCTAGTATGCTTGGTTGTAAGCCGTGTGAATTCCCTATGGAGCAAAATCACAAGCTTGCTCTTTCATCTGGGCAATTGTTTGAGGCCCCTGATCAGTATAGATGGTTGGTTGGGCTTCTGATTTACCTGACTATTACTCGTCCTGAGATATGTTTTGATGTTCATACTCTTGCTCAGTTTATGCAAGAGCCTACTGTGGATCATTGGGATGTTGATGTTCGTGTTCTTCGGTATCTTAAGAGTCATCCATGTCAGGGTGTCTTTCTGTCGTCCAGGGGGAGCTTGTCTCTTACTGCTTATTATGACTGATTATGCGACGTGTCCTCTAACACGTCGGTCTGTTACTGGCTACTTTGTTCAATTTGGATCTTCACCGGTTTCTTGGAAGACTAAGAAACAACATACAGTCTCCAGGTCATCTGCAGAAGCTGAATATCGTGTCATGGCAAGCGCTTGTTGTGAGCTCCTTTGGTTGAAAGAGTTGCTGCGTTAGCTTGGCATCTCTAATACTACTCCTACGTGCTTGTATTGCGATAGTCAAGTTGATCTACATATTGCCGCTATTTCGGTTTTTCATGATCGGACTAAGCACATAGAGGTTGACTGTCACTTTATTCGGGATCTCCTTCTTGCTGGCAGTGTTCGTACCTCTCATATTGGTACTCACTCTCAACCGGATGACATCCTTACTAAGGCCCTTGGATCTCAACAGTTTCATCATTTATTGGGCAAGTTGGGCATTCGGGATCCCCATGCTCCAACTTGAGGGGGAGTATTAGAGAATATGTATATTAGTATACGTATATTAGGTTGCCTTTTATGTATATATGTGTATTAGCCTAGTTGCCTTGTTTAGTTTACTAGGGTTAGTCTTTAGCCTTGTATATAAACTTCTTTTACGTTAATCAGAAAGCAGGTTTTCACGCCACAATATTCTTTAAGAAATATTTTTTTTTACCTGAAAACCATAACTCGAACACCACCTTTTATTAAGTCACCTAGAAGAGGAAGAGTTGGCACCAAAAAGTCTTGCTCGGTGTAGCCAATATCACTGTCATCAAAAGGTGAACAAAAATTTAACCCAAAAAAACGCTAGCTAGGTGAGCAGAGCACACACAAGAAAGGATGATTAATTAACTTAATAGTTAGATATGTATTTTTAGAATATGATTTAAGTTCAATGAAAATCACTATTATAATACTTAAGACTGTGTGAACCGATTTGTATTATTCATGATTTTAAGTTACATATATATGGATGCTTTTGAATGATTGAAATCATGATTTTGAGTTGCACCGTACCCTTTTTATTAATATGTAACTTAAAAACATGAATATACAACTCTACAAACAAGATAATAAAGAGATAGAAGATGAGTGAGGCTTTGTGAATATAGTACTATAAAAATATAAATATGCGACTTCAAATCGTGAATGCGCAACATTATAAAACATGAATATACAACTCAAAAGTGTACGTGAATAGTACATTCATTAAAAGTATGCATATACAACTCAAAATCATGAATATGAATTGTTCACATGGTCTTAATTAGCATGCATATATAATAGTGGCATTACCAAAACCTACATCTATACTATCAACACTGTATAAGGTTTACTGATAAATTCCATATACAATATATATCTATGATGATGGTTTTGGTACAATATAATTAAGTAAACTAGAATATAATACTATATATGAGTTTTCCACATACCTAGTGCAAGGAAACCATTGATGGACTCCTACAAGCTTGGCATGGAGAGCTTCTTGCACATCCTTGTTGTTGAGATAGTGGACTAATTCATTCCCCAAACATACATTTAGTCCATCCCCCTAACCACCATTGCAAATAACATATGAGTCTAGCAGTCTAGGGAAAAGATTGATCAAATAAAAACCAAGAAATTAACTAATGTGAAGAAGAAGGTGATACTCCAATGTTGGATATATATACCGATTCAGGTTGGGTAGGAGAATTACACACGTCGATCAGCACATCTCCTATGTCAACAAAGTCGCCAATTTCCTCAAGAGCTTGATTGTAAACCTGACAACTTGCATTCTAATTGTATGTACTATTTGAGCTGTCACATAAAAATTCAAGTTGAGAGGCACTAATTAATTAATTAATTGATACCTTTGAGCAAGCAGCGGACATGTTGCCTTTGGGTTGAATGAGTTGCCTGAAGATCTGTGAAGCATTGCATATGGAATTGGCCATGGAGTAAGTGGAGTCCGATATCAATCCATGCGACCATAAGGAGACTGCCATGCTCTTCTTATCACTGTCGAAATCTAGGAGTGGGTTTCCGATCTGTTACATATATGTGATATCAATGTACGTGTTACCTCAAGTTTATTCTTGATAAGAACTTCTCCCTTTGGCGTAAAAGGGCCATGCCCGGTGAAGGCCCCTCCAAGTGAAGAGCAACCTGGTCCTGCAATATGTATATAACAACACAAACTTAAATGTATTTGAAAACTTGTTGGTATTTTATGAAATTAAGGATGAATTAATATAATGTTTCTATCAAAAATAAAAACATCTCTTTTGGGTAGGTTGCACCCAAAATAGCATGAATCTTGTACGAGCTAGTACTATGGTTATTATTTTGTGCCACTAATTGCAACCAATTCAAAAGTATCTGATTTTTGGTGGAGCTTTGGCTTTGTATATACGCAGAGGCCAATTCATACGAATGCCATTGACTTGATCACCTAATCTGAAATATCGGAAAACCTTAGCAAAGTAGGATGAAGAGCCAAGTACTTTCACTACCTCATCATATTATTCAATACACTCTAATTTTAAATCATGCGTCCGTCCTGAATGTATGTGTAATTACCTCCAGCGAACCAGAGTAGGAGGGGCTTGGTTTGTGGATTCGACTCGGCTTCAACAAAGTAATAAAACATAGACCTCTTTTCTTTCGCATCCACTTCCACATATCCTGAATATTGGTTGAACGTCACCGGAGGTTGCCCTGGCAAAGTCAAGATCTTATCATCGACCTTCGATGAAGCCAACCCTTTTGGGAAGAAGCAAGTTTGGAATAGAATCAAACAAGCTACAACCCATGCTAAAGATGACATGATCAGAAATACTGTTTAAGAATAAGATGAGGGTTAGATAGATGCACAATGGGATGAGCAGATGATTGAGCTATTGTAGCGAAATATATATAGAAGATGATGAAAGAATTGATACAGAATATGCTGCAACTAGTTCTTTTTTTCTATTGAGAATTAGTAATACTGATGACATCTTTTTACGCGTTCTCCTCTTACATATGAAAGTTTCATCTACAATAACAACGAAATTGCCTACTTGTGTTCCGATATCACTATCATTTACGTTAATTATTATTATTATTATTATTATTATTATTATTATTATTATTATTATTATTATTATTAGGGGAAGAGTTCCGTGCGAATGGGCCCCCGGGTAAGAATTGAGAATAAATCTCGTTCGTTCCTTCCAAAAAATCAACGTCCCTGATTAAACATTCATTAAAAAAAATAAAATACGCTACGGGCGAATTTTTCCCGTATTATTCACGTATTTTTCAATAAAATACGGCACAGACGAATTTTTCCCGTATTATTCACGAATTTTTCGAAAAATACATTTTTATGAGACGTGCCCAATTTGTTCATCAAAACTAGCGATTTGTTCATCAATATTCACCATTTGTTCATCAATACTAACTATTTGTGCATCGAGTTTTTGATAACAATGTTCATCGATTTTGAACTTTTTTTATTTTTAATTTTATTTTTTAACCTTATTTATGTGTATGAATACAATATTATATAGTTTTTAATGCACATATAATTAGTTTCAATATACCATTATTTGTTCATTGATATACTACAATTTGTTCATTGATATAACCTTGTTTGTTCATTGATAAACCATTATTTGTTCATTGATATACCCATATTAGTTCATTGATATACTTCTATTTGTACATTGATATAACCTTGTTTGTTCATTGATATATCCTATTTGTGAATAGAAATATACTTATGTTTATGTGTCAATACCATCAATTTGCACATTTGGGACTATTAATATCATCAACTTGTATATTTAGGACTATCTATTTGTTCATTTTTTGTATTTATTTTATGCTTTTAAGGCTATCTTGAATGCAAAGGATAATACGAATGAATTGCTTTAAGGCTAACTTGTCAATACGAATGAAGTGCTGAATGTAGCACCTAAACAAGATACGTTTGATTTAGAAACTTGAATACAAAGAATAATAGATAAAGAATCTCACTTTGCAATAATATGGTGTATGCTAAGAGGTTACTAATGAACAAACATGCATTTAGCAATGAACAATTATATGAAATGGCAATGAACATATATGCATAAATCAATGAACAAATATACACAAACCGATGAACAAATATGTCAAAACCAATGAACAAATATGCATATAACAATGAAAAAATATGCATGTATCAATGAACAAATATGCATAAACCAATGAACAAATTGATGTTACTAATGAACAAATATGCACAAACCGATGAACAAATATGTCAAAACCAATGAACAAATATGCCAAAGTGTTGATGAACAAATCCACATTGTTGATGAACAAATTCGTAGTATTGATGAACAAATCCACAGTACTGATGAACAAATCCACATTTTCGATTTTTTTTCAAAAAAACGCGAATAATTCGTCAAAAATTCGCCCGTGCAATTTTTTTCCCCTTTTTAAGTGAAATGATCAACGCCTTTGATTTTTTCTTGATCCAACGGCTCTTGTTCTTTCTTATTTCGCACATGAGCTCCCATTCGCACCTGAACCGAACACTTATTATTATTATTATTATTATTATTATTATTATTATTATTATTATTATTATTATTATTATTATTATTATAAAAAGAGTCACGTGGAAATGGCCGCCTGGGTGAGAAATAAGAATAAATCTCGGTCGTTCATTCCAAAAAATCAACGTCCTTGATTAAACATTCATTAAAAAAAATAAAATACGGCACGGTCGAATTTTTCCCATATTATTCAATAAAATACGACACGGACGAATTTTTCCCGAATTATTCACGAATTTTTCGAAAAATACGTTTTTATGAGACGTGTCCAGTTTGTTCATCAGAAATAGCGATTTGTTCATCAATATTCACCAATTGTTCATCAATACTAACTAATTGTGCATTGAGTTTTTGATAACATTGTTCATTGATTTCGAACTTTTTTATTTTTTATTTTTATTTTTTTTACCTTATTTATGTGTAGGAATACAATATTTATGTTGTTTTTTTATGCACATATAATTAGTTTTGATATACTCATATTTGTTCATTGATATACACGTATTTCTTCATTTATATACCCCTATTTGTTCATTGATATACCCATGGTATACCATTATTTGTTCATTAGTATACTTCTTTTTTGTTCATTGGTATACCATTATTTGTTCATTGATATACCCTATTTGTTCATGGATATACCCTTATTTGTTCATGGATATAACCTTATTTGTTCATTATTATACCCTTATGTTTTAGGTGTGCTTGTGCCTTATTTAGCTATGAACAAATTGGTATACCATTATTTGTTCATTGATATACCCTATTTGTTCATGGATATACCCTTATTTGTTCATGGGTATAACCTTATTTGTTCATTATTATACCCTTATGTTTTAGGTGTGCTTGTGCCTTATTTAGCTATGAACAAATTGATGTTATTAATGAACAAATATGCATATAGTAATGAACAAATTGATGTTACTAGTGAACAAATATGCATCTAGTAATGAACAATTATGTGAAAAAGGCAATGAACAAATATGCATAAACCAGTGAACAAATTGATGTTACTAATGAACAAATATGCACAAACCGATGAACAAATATGCCCAAACAGATGAACAAATATTTTTGTTTTTTTATGAACAAAATCACAATGTTGATGAACATATTGCATGTAATTTTGATACACATTTGTTCATTTTTTATGTACAAACAATAGATTTTTGATGCACAAGCAATAGTTTATTTATGCACAAAATCACAGTTTTGATGAACAAAATCACAGTTTTGATGAACAAATCCACATTATTGATGAACAAATCCACAATACTGATGAACAATCTAGGCGCGTGTCCTATTTCCGTTTTTTTCAAAAATACGCGAATAATTCTCCAATAATTCGTCCGTGCCGTTTTTCCCCTTTTTAAGTGAAATGATCAGTGCCTTTAATTTTTCTTGATCCAACAGCTTCTGTTCTTTCTTATTTCGCACCTGGGCGCCCATTCGCACCTGAACCGGACTCTTAATAATAATAATAAGAGTCCGATTCAGGTGCGAATGGGCGCCCAGATGCGAAATAAGAAAGAACAGAAGCCGTTGGATCAAGAAAAATTAAAGGCGCTGATCATTTCACTTAAAAAGGGGAAAAACGGCACGGGCGAATTATTGGCGAATTATTCGCGTATTTTTGAAAAAAACGGAAATAGGACACGTGCCCAGATTGTTCATCAGTATTGTGGATTTGTTCATCAATAATGTGGATTTGTTTATCAAAACTGTGATTTTGTTCATCAAAACTGTGATTTTGTGCATAAATAAACTATTGCTTGTGCATCAAAAATCTATTGTTTGTACATAAAAAATGAACAAATGTGTATCAAAATTACATGCAATATGTTCATCAACATTGTGATTTTGTTCATAAAAAAACGAAAATATTTGTTCATCTGTTTGGGCATATTTGTTCATCGGTTTGTGCATATTTGTTCATTAGTAACATCAATTTGTTCACTGGTTTATGCATATTTGTTCATTGCCTTTTTCACATAATTGTTCATTACTAGATGCATATTTGTTCACTAGTAACATCAATTTGTTCATTACTATATGCATATTTGTTCATTAATAACATCAATTTGTTCATAGCTAAATAAGGCACAAGTACACCTAAAACATAAGGTATAATAATGAACAAATAAGGTTATATCCATGAACAAATAAGGGTAGATCCATGAACAAATAGGGTATATCAACGAACAAATAATGGTATACCAATTTTTTCATAGCTAAATAAGGCAAAAGCACACCTAAAACATAAGGGTATAATAATGAACAAATAAGGTTATATCCATGAACAAATAGGGTATATCAATGAACAAATAATGGTATACCAATGAACAAAAAAGAAGTATACTAATGAACAAATAATGGTATACCATGGGTATATCAATGAACAAATAGGGGTATATCAATGAACAAATACAAGTATATCAATAAACAAATATGAGTATATCAAAACTAATTATATGTGCATAAAAAAACCACATAATATTGTATTCCTACACATAAATAAGGTTAAAAAATAAAAATAAAAATTAAAAAAGTTCGAAATCAATGAACAATGTTATCAAAAACTCAAAGAACAATTAGTTAGTATTGATGAACAATTGGTGAATGTTGATGAACAAATCGCTATTTCTGATGAACAAACTGGGCGCGTCTCATAAAAACGTATTTTTTAAAAAATTCGTGAATAATTCGGGAAAAATTCGTCCGTGTCGTATTTTATTGAAAAATACGCGAATAATACGGGAAAAATTCGCCTGTGCCGTATTTTATTTTTTTTAATGAATGTTTAATCAGGGGCGTTGATTTTTTGGAATGAACGATCGAGATTTATTCTTATTTCTCACACAGGCGCCCATTCGCACGTGACTCTTTTTCTTATTATTATTATCTACCCTAATACATTATAAAGCAGAACCCAAGTCTGTTGTAAAATTTGCGTCACGTGGCATTTTTGAATAAATTAATGTGAAATTATATTTTAATAAGTTTTGTACCAAATTATAGTATTCTTGCTATATATACTAAATAGATAACATGTTTATATAATTTTCTATGTATATAATTTTCTATCTATGGATTATGTATTAGTTTACTACAATAGATAACATACTTATATAATTTTTATATACATAAATTCCTAAGAGATGATATTTTCCATATTAATTTAATATTTCTATCTCTTAACAAAATTTAGGGTCTTAATATATTTTTTTATCTTTTAACAAGGCTTGAGCTCCAAGTATAAAATTTATATCTATATAATGATATAATTTTAAATAATAAATTTTTTTATGCTGATATATTTTTATTTTGAGAAAAAGATATAATTTTATGTTGATGACTAAGATTATATGTAAATAAAAATTTTAATTTTAATTTAAATTAATAAAATTAGATTTTCTTTATCTTTTATGTATTTATATTAAAGATTTTTTTTTAAATCAAATTGTGATAAAAAGAAATAGAAAATTGACAAATCTTGATGAATACTTGCTTAAATTGAATTTTGATAAAAAATTTACATTACATTTTTCTAAACTTTTTTTTATTTTATTTATGTAAATATATAAAGTTTTTTTTTCTAGACCCACCTCACATTTAAATTTTTTTATCTCTATGTTTTTTTTGTAATTTAATATGGATGATAGGTTAGATAATACATTGGATTTTTTAAATTTTCATATACATTAATTTCCTTTATAATTTATTTCTTCGTTATGTAAATTTAGTATGGAAAACAACTTTATAGATGGATTGAACTTTGCAAAATAATACATAGATAATTTTCTCTATGTTTTATCTCTTAAATCAAGGACAATGTTCTCTTCTATACTAATCTTTATATTGTATTTTTCATATTTACAAACATTTTTATTATTATAGGGTAAAATATAAGAACCCTAATATATAATTTTAATAAACTAATTTTAAAAAAATATTTTAATAAATTATATTTTGCTTAGTAGATAACCTATCCTAATTATTATTATCTTTATAAAAATAACCAAGTTTTTTATACATATTAGTGTATAAAAAATAAGAGAATATTATTTAAAAATATTCAATAAAAAGTAAAATCAATATTTTAATAATTTCAATCTAAATTTGGACAAGATCTCCACAAGTAATGGAAAAATATTTAAAAATATACTCAATTAAAATATGGAGTACAATCTAAAATAATAATTTGTCTATTGCATAATTTATTATGATATTATATAAATATGTTTAGTATTTTAAATTAATATCGTAGAATTGTATAGTTTTTTAGTAAAATTATCTCGTAAATATCATGGGACTTCAACTAGTTATTATTATCATTATACACACTTTTGAAATCATCTTGCTAAAGGGGTAAAAATGTTAGAACATAAGGGGGTAAAATTATATAGAAAAGAGAAGAACGTTAATTTTACATGGACAAAAGTAGTATGTCTTTCTTATTAACAGATGGGGCTAGGGTTTCTATCTCTACTTCCAAGGCATTAGGCCTCTTTATATTTGGGCTTTTGCTCCTAAAAACCTCTAATTATCCTTTAATATTTACCAATTAATATCAGGCATAAAAGTCGTTTAAAATTTTCCATCAAATGTTTTTTTAGAAAAGGTAAATTTCCATAGAAAGAAAAGGATATACAAAAAACATAGGAGACCTAACTATGAGTTTCGCATCAACAAGGACAACCCCGTTAACAAGGGCATTCAAGAAGAAAAACGGACCAAACATTTTCCGGCTTACAAAACAATACAGCAAACCACAAATTAATTAAGCCACAGTTGCAAGATATTTCTGGGGTTCTTCGTCTTGGCTCGTACTCGATCTTTGGCAAGCTGAATGGTGCGGTGGGCGCACATGACAACATCAACAAGAACACTATTAAAGCAAGCTTCGTTTCTCTGGTGCCAGATCATGTAGGTGGCAGTCGTAAAAGCCGTGATTCGTATCTTGAAGATGATGGAAGTTTGTCTGTTACTAGTGGCAAACCAAGTAAGCCATCCATGAATGCCATGGTGCATCACATCGGTCCCAATCCAGTGCATAACCTATCCAATAACAGCAGAGGAGAAAGGACACTCACACCATGTGTGCAAGGTAGTTTCCGAGGCATTAGAGCAAAGCGGGAAAAGATCGGTAGAGCTAACTCCAAACCTGAAAAGGTGATCTCTGTTCGGGGCACGGTCCAGGGCTGCAAGCCACACCGTAAAGGCGCATCTATGGATGATTGGAGATTTCCAAATCATGGCTCCCCACATCACTTCGGGTCCTTTGTTTCTCATGAGCTCATCATAAACGTCACGGGATATGTTTTTTGAGCTGTTGTCATTCCATATGTTGTTCTAGTTGACATCCCCCATGTAGGTTTTTATCGGTTCAAGATGATCTCAAATTTTAAGAAGAGATTTCCAAGTCCAAGTATCGCTCGTCTTAGCCATGACCTCCCAAATTCCCCCATTTCCAATGTAGAAGCTTTGACACAATTTAGTCCAGATATTATTCGAGCCAAATTCAACATTATAAAGAAGCCTGGCAGCTTGGGCCTTATTCTAGGCAAGGAGCTCTTTAAATCCTAGACCCCCTTCCTCTCCAGGTCTTGTAATGTCATGCCAAGCAACCACTTGCCTCTTGCCTTCACATGCGCTAGACTAGAGGAAATTATGCATGAGCTGTTGCGCTTTGTTGATGACCTTCTTGGGTAAAATGAACACTTTAGACAAGAAATTGGTAGTGCCATTCAGAACAGATTCGATGATCTCACATCTACCCGCATAGGAACAGATTCGATGAGCTCACTTCAAACAAGAAACTGGTGCCCACTTCCTGAGGAGAATTGACCTCAACCCTCCGAGCATCCACGGTCCACCTTCAAGGATCTCGTTGGACTAGTCTTTCGAGTCGAACAAGAAGAGGAAGATGCCCTCATCGTTGAGGAGAACCTTCGAAGGCTGAATATTGGTCCATCTGGCTGTGACAAAGTTCTCCATGGCTTGAATTGACACTCTAGGTCCAGGAACAAACCCAATTATAGAGGGCTCCAACAATTTGGTAGATTCAGCAACGTCTTTCGCCAAAATGTCAACGAGGTTTTCGTCAACCCCATCAACCTTGTGGAGCTTCATACCCATCCCAATAATCCTTTTGCTAGATATCACGTCCCTGAAAGACCTCGGTTCTTCACCCTTGTGGTGCAAACACAATGAAATTTAGCAATGCATAATTAAAATTAAGAAAAACTTACAAGAGGTTCAAAGTTTGCTCTTTTTAGAAAACTCTCTCAAAAGAAACTCTAGCCTCCCAAAATTATGTTCTAAGTTATGAAAGAGAAACTAAAAACAAGGTTTAAATACCCTACAAGATATCCAAAGATCAAATTATCCCGAAATACAATAAAATATGTCGAAAATCATTATACCAAGGCCCAACTTGAAGCCCAAATATTCGGCCCAAACATCTCCGTCGAAAAGCATACGGCGCAGGCTCTTCCTAGGGTGGCGCGGTCGCGCCCTCTGTCTTTGTAGCCCGCGCCCCCTTGACATGAGTCATGTCTTCCTCTTGACTTGGCTCCTTTCAGTTATGCTCTTGATATCTTCACTTGAATCTCTTCAATCTTCATTCATGCACTCTAACTCACCACCATAGCTAGCCCGGATCACACCTTGCTTTGCTCTAATACCTAAAAACCTGCAAAACATAGCAAACAAGCGCAGTCTACCCGAAAACGATAAATCCTAAAAACTAAGCTAAAACTAAGCTAAACCTATGCAAAACAAACATAAAACATGCATCTAAAATATACCTATATGCAAGCTATCAAGGGGGGAGGTATAGGCAGCCGAGCGGAGGGAAGGGGGATTTGGGTTACTATGGTCTGTTGTAGGTGCCGGCGGAATGTCGTCGGACTCTTCCGGGTAGGACGAGCTCTCTTCAATGGCCTCCGATTCTTGCGCAGTTGATTTCTTCGAGCTGCGGAGCTGTCGCGAGGAGCTTTCAACCAGGGAGGGAGTAGATCTGGAGGGGGAGCCTTTCTTCCGTCGACCCATGGCCAGAGTAGGTCGGCGGCGGCAGCGAAAACCCTAGCGGCGAAAGTAGAACACACTCAGTCACTCGTCTCACTATCGAGCGCGTGAGGCGCGTACTGTTAAAGCGTAACAACACTAGTCTTTCAACCAACTTCCCTCAAATGTTCGACTATAGTAGTTCTATGTCGGGCGTTTGAACTCGTTCGTGACTTCATTTAGCCAGTTGTATTCTTCTTGTCATCGTGTTTTGCTGTTTCTCATTGGTAACCCAGGGAATGACGAAAATGATGGTGGTCGAGGCCTCGTTAAAACCTTTTGGCTGGAAAACCACATGGAAGAAAATCACACCAAAAGGAAAAAGAGTACCTCTATTCCATCTCTTTCTTGGATACTAGCGACATTCGAGCGAAGTGTCTCCTCAAGCTTGATACTCTGGGGAGCACAATTTAATCACACCCCTCGTCCTCTCTGAGTTCTTCCTAAGAACAAACGGGCTTAGTGAGCTATGAGAACTCATCAAGGCCTAGGAATGGGAAGAGGTCTACGACAAGCCAACAGTTGTCGACCTTGACCAGATACGCCTCTTCTACAACTGCTTCAAATTCGACAAGGATGGCACGCAGGGAACTCTCACTCTCCATGGTGATAAGTATCCCTTCAACACCACCAATATTCATCGCCTCCTCAATGTTCATGTGAAAGGCCTGGAGTACCTCCCCATCAAAACATGGGGCACCTTTAATAGAGATAAAATTCTCTATCTTCTCTATGATGTTCGTGTTCCCACCAATGGGTATCCCACACACAACATGTCTCTCCTAGCCAAGCCGGCTCATCAATTTATTATCAAGGTTGTGATCCCCAAATAGGAGAAGCGAAACCAACTTAACATCTAAGACGCCATTCTCCTCTACTACTTCCTCCAAAAGGAGCCCATCAACTTGCACATAATCATTCTTAGACACATCGACAAGTGTCTAGCCTCTCATACTCACCCTCTAACATATGCTTCATTGATCAAGATGCTTCTTGTCAAGGAAGTCCTCTACGACACTACGAAGGAGGAAGTGGAACTCGGCCAGGAACTATAATTGACCGTGATTCAAAATATGCGCCATTCAGAGGTGCTAGAGGACCAGGTGACGGGAACTGTCCCTTCAAATGAATCGTCTATGGGAACAATCAGGTGCTTCAACATATTGCCGTCACCCTTGAGCAGACCTTGACGGTCATCACTAAGCTTCGAAATCAATTTCTCCTAAGGGCCCCATGATCTTCTCCTCCCAACTCCCTAGATCTCTCACTCCCCCACAAGATGTTTTTCTCTTTTGAAGTTCCATTTATGTACATTTGCTCTGCCTAAGTAATACAATGGTACTTTAGTATGATTGCGTGCTCCTTTCCTTCTCTTTATTGCTTTGCCCTTTTTCGATGATGCCCAAAGGGGGAAGGACAAAATGTGTGAAATGCTTTGTTTGTAGTTATCTTGGACATGCTTCTGCTAAGGGGGAACTAACGACTAAAATGCTAACTAAGAACTACCTTGTTTATAAAAGTGGCTTACCCTTAAAGAATTATCACTCACATGCATTGCACTTAGGAACTGTAATGTATTTCTTGACTTCTCACTCATTGAAATACTTGTCTTTTGAAATAGGTTTGTCATCATCAGAAAGCGGGAAATGGTTGGACGGTGTTGAGACCTCATGTTCCACAACATCAGAAGAATGATTCTCTCCAGTTTTTATAATGACAAACACCATATGGGAACTAATGTTCTATGATCAAGTATTTCAAAGGAAACTCAGGTCGAACAAACATTCCCCAAAAGGGAACTCAAGAGCATACAAAGACGATTGAATGAAAGAAACAATTCCCATCAAGGGAACTCATGAGAGACAAGTTCCCAACACATGGGAACTCACATGTGAAGATAAGACAATGCAGCGCAAAATGTAGGATCCTGTTCTAGACATTGAAGAGGCATAGTCTGTTCCTCAGACTGAGCCAATTGATCCAATGGTCCGATTAGCCTCAAAAGTTGACCAATTTCAAATGGAATCATGAAAAGAAAGTACAGAATTGGCTAGCAAGACAAGGGTATTTTGGACAAAGTGCAAAATGAAGAATCAACCCCAATCCTCAAGAGTATATAAGCCAATGAATAGTGCACTTGTAATGCACTTCTCTCACTTATCACAAAAGCCTCTAGCAACCAAGAAAGAAGAAAAGAGCTGAGCAACCAAAAGAAGTCCCCGACGATCTCGGCGATGGCGAATCCAACATTCCCTGGCAAAAGGGAACTGAGTCTAGACACTAGCATAGAGTGTAATGTTTGATTTCCTTGTTTTAGTTGATATGTAGTCCTAGTACTTAGGTTGATAGAGTTCATTAGTGTTCCCAAACTTTAGTGACTATTGTGAACATAAAAGTTTGAATTAACTTAGGGCACTTTCAATAAAAGAAGGAAGTCATTCAAAATCCTCCAAGATAAGGTAGAGGTTTACTCATACAACTAGTTGGTTGTATTGTAGTTCCGCTATAAAGGTACTATGTTCTAATCTGTTTTTATTACCTGTGAATTTCCGTTACCTTCGCTGCCTTGGGAACAGTCTAACGTCTGTTCCCAAACTCTTTACTAACATATCAAGATCCAACGGTTGCAATCAAACAGATCCTTCATTTCATTCAAGTCATGCATTACTAAGAGCGCAACTACCACCGAATCATCTTGTCCGTCCTTGACAAATGAGAAGATTGACAATGATAGATATCGCAAACGAACATCAATACGTACACTCACCAAGTTACAGTAAGAAATTCTCAAGAGCATTTAATTTCCACAAAGTGCATAAAAAAATTAAACTGCATTAATTTGAACGTGCATTATGTATATACTACTTGTAGGATCGTAGATCTGTGTTAGTAAGACAAGTCGGGAACTATTGCAGCAATAGTTCCCTTACGCAGCGGAATAAGACAACACAGAAAGTAAACCGTAAAACAGAGACAAGGACATGTTTCCTTATAGAGGAACCTCTATAGCCAACTAGCTAGAGAGTAAACCTCTACCTCCCATGGAGGATTTTGAACACTCACTATATTTCGATTGATAGATCTCAAGATACACAATACAAAGACGAACTTCTCTATTGTTCGTAATCCCACTTACAAACAATACTAACGACTAAGTCATTGTGGTTCCTAGATCTAAACACAATCAAATATAGAGAGTAAACCTGACTCGTTCCTTGTGCAGTTCCCTTTAACACAGGAACCCAGTCTTCAAGTCGATGGCGATCTTTACGCAGTCTCCATACTTGAACCTAGAACTTTCCTCTTTGATTTCTGGTTCGTCGTCTTCACTGGATTAGCTCGGGCTCTCGCTTTCTCGCTTTCCTTTTTTGGATCTTGTGCTTTTGCATTTGAGAGCTTTAATGACCTAGCGGCGTCGCATACTATTTATATGGGTTTCCATTTTTAACTTTGACGCCTTTACCCTTTTTGTCTTGGGGAGTACGACACTATTCAAAAAGACTAGCGTACCTTTTTGCATCACTTTGTATTTGGAACTTGGCTTGCCGCCCTAGACAATAGTGAAAAGTCTTTATTATCCTCCAATTCATTTGCCACGAAACTCAGATGGCTTCATGGGGAATGTTTCCCTTGCTTTTCCAGTGAACCTGTATCTTTCCTGAGATCACTTGTATAGGGAATTAGTTCCATCTGTTTATCATTATCAAAACTTCGATTTCTCGAATAGAGAAACCATTGTTCCAGTGTTAGTTCCCTAACACTGATCCAACAATTTCCCCCTTTTTGATGATGACAAACTTGTATAAAATGCAAGTCAGGGAATCAGGAAAGATAAAAGATATTAAACACCAAAATAATACAGTCGATGCTTTGCAGATAGTTAGTTCCCCCCTGAAATGGACGAGCAGTTCAATTTTCCAAGATTTTTAAGCAAATAGTTCCCCCTCAGCTTATGGCTAATTATTCTGTATTCTCTTAGACACAACGCATCTCTGCATTTTTCCACTTTTCCCCCTTTTGACATCATCGAAAAGAATCAAGTATAAACAAGCAAGGTAAAGCAGGTAGAGCACAATCATAACTAGAGAATAACAACAAGATGCATTTATTGAAACAGTTTTAACAGAGTACAGGAACATACAATCTTTAAAAGCATTGAAGAAGGATAAAACAGCTAGGGAATTGTTTTGTAGAGAGCTTGTTCATGGTTTGGAGGAGGAGGAGGAGGAAGGAATCTTTTGTTGGATGTCTAGAAGAACATCAAGGATTCGCTCGTTGACCCCACACAAACGATTGAGAGCTTGGAGAACAGTTGTGCAATCTCCCTGTTCGATGAACATCGGTTGAGGAACTTCATCAGATGGTTCCTAGGAGTGCTTCATTCGTTGAATGTTGGACATCTCCATCTCTTGTCCAAGTTCCTCTTCCTTCTGAGGATGATAAACATCGTTCCTTAGCATGATCTCCTTCACCACAGCAACATATGGAAGGGCGTGAGACTCCTTGGCGACACACTTGCACATGTGCATTATCATGATCCGAGGCAAGTTGATCTTTTCCTTTCGAAGGAACAGATCCAGGAGAATGGCATCGTTCGAGTTAAGTGTTGTTCGCTTCTCCTGCCTTGGAATCACTACCCTAGTGATGTATTGGTGCGCCATTTTTCCCAGCTGACTCAACCCATGAGTCAAGACTTCCTTTCCTTAGGCAGGCACGTGGCCTAGGAGTCGTTTGAAGATAGCTTCCCTTCCCTCAGTGTCTTGCCATGGTCTTTGAGGAAGGGTGTTGTAGCCTTCTCTAGGAACTAGGAGTATCTTCTTGATTATGGCAGAGGTGAAGGTGAAGTCATCGTCCCCAGATTGCCATCTCACAACTGGATCGAGCTCAGTTCCCTTTGTTAGGGTGAATTTGGAGTAGAAAAACTTGATCTGAGCTGGATCGACCTTAGTTGGTTCGGAGCAGAGCTTATCCCACCCTTGGAACTGGATGAGTTGTTGAAGCTCTTTGAAGTCATGCTCTTGAAGGAAATCAGCAGTGATGATCAAGGGAATGACCAGCTTCCTTTCCCCATGTGTAGCGCTTCCTTTCTTTTTCTTTTCTTTCTTCTCCTCCACCTTTTGTTTCTTAGAGCCTCTCGTTGAAGGACGCCCAGATGGCGGTTCCTTGTAGCCAATTTGAAGAGCAGGCTCTGTATACTCCTCTATCTCATCATCGTCGCCCTCAATGCTTATTATTTCCTTGGATTGGTTAAGGGCTCGGAGTTGCTCAGAGAGAAGAGGCTCTAGTTCCTCTTCGTCTTCCTCTTCTTCTTCTTCTTCTTCACTCAGCTTTCTTAGCTTTCTCTTCTTTGTTCGTTGACCAGTAGGAACTTTTGGTAGAGAAGCTAGAGATTTGTTTTGATGGAGTGGAGGAAGAAGAAGGTGGGACAGGTGTAGTTCCATGTGCAGAGGGGAACTCTTCTCTCTCGAACTGGGAGAGAGTTTGGTCAAGATTTGAAATGGTGAGCTCTTTATGTGGTGGAACTGGGATAGTAGGAGCTTTTGAAGAAGAGGAGGTGTCTTTTGAGGTTTGGATTTGAGGGTTAGGGTTTGGATTTCGAGAGGTTGAGGCAAGAGGGTCAGTCCGTTTGGGACTTAGACTGTCATGGATCTCAGTGTGATGTTTTGGGGAGGAATGAGAAGAATCTTGTAGGAGCAAGGAAGGATTGGACTCATGAATCGTGGTTTGAACACCATCGATTTTCATGATGAGAGTCGAGGAGCCATCCGATCTTGTGGTAAGTACCAGAATGTCGCATCTGGGAGTTGTGGGGATGAGTTTTGAGGAGTGAGAGGAGGTTGACCATCTTTCTTTCGAAGAAGGGAGTAGAGTCGCTCTTTGACATCAAAGATGTACTCTGGTTCATGATGGTCCAAATCGAGATCTGTAAGAAGCATTTTTTGAAGGTAGACTAGGTCATTGTGAAGAAGATGCTCGATGAGAGGATTTTTGTGAAGGACAGAGTACTTGATGATGGGTTGATTTTGGTTGGCCATTTGAGATTGTTCAGGATTTCTGAGAAAAAATTGGGAAATGAAGTTTGAGGTCTAGGGTTTGCAGAAGAGAAGAGATGTAGACGAAGGTAATGGAAGCGAATGAGGGCGATGGGTTAAGTAAGGAAAGGGAAGGAATTTGAAAAGATGAGAGAGAAAGGCTTACCAAGGTTTCCTTGAAAGTCGCATCTAGTGACTTCAAGGGTAACTAGAAAGATTTGTTGTCTTCCATTAAGCGATTCTTTCCAAATCAACAGTATCTACGTGGCGGATAACGAGCCAAAGTAGCGAGGTAAACGGTGTGGATCCAAATTTCCCTTTTCTCAACATGTCGCTTCAAATACCCAGTTTGCAACGTCTTTTCTCTTTCCAATAATACAACTATGAGACGCTTGGGTGCAAAGATCCTTGTAGTTCCCTAGTGAATTGAAGTAGTTCCATTCCTTTCCAACCTCATTTCCATGAACAAGTAACGGAAGGCCATCTTTGGATACATAGGGGATTTTTTGTGAAAAGACAAAGAGAAGTATCCAAAAAAAAAGGGCAAGTAAAAAATTTGTCATCCAGGTTATTGAATCCCATAGAAAGGGTTATCAAACATTTAGGCTCATAGGAAACGTTTACCTGGATCGGATTAGTGGGACAAGCCTTATGATCAACCATCCTTTCAGCTTATAATGAGGAACAGTTCCAAGAGAATGAGGATAGTATCAAGCCATAAGCATAAAGAATGAGGATAGTATCAAGCCAATAAGCACATTCTGCACTACAAAATTTAGACCGATCGAATAAAAGAATAAATTCGAACCTAGAAACCGAATGCTACATTTAGGAGTGACATTTACATGGACATTTCACCGAACACTTGGCGTGCAATGTTATATCACAAGTCATTTTAAAGGCAAAAGGAGAACAAACAAGTGAACTTTAAAGACATCTAGGCATAAGCAAAAAGAATGAGGATAGTATGAAGCCAATAAGCAAATTCTGCACTACAAAATCAAGACCGATCGAATAAAAGCATAAATTCGAACCTAGAAACTGAATGCCACATTTAGTATTGACATTTACATGGACATTTCATCGAACACTTGGTGTCTAATGTTAGATCACAAGTCATTTTAAAGGCAAAAGGAGAACAAACAAGTGAATTTTAAAGACATCTAGGCATAAGCAAAAAGAATGAGGAGAGTATCAAGCCAATAAGCACATTCTGCACTACAAAATCAAGACTGATCGAATAAAAGTATAAATTCAAACCTAGAAACCGAATGCCACATTTAGGAGTGACATTTACATGGACATTTCATCGAACATTTGGCGTTGATACTTGAGCCATAGAACTTGGGAACAACAAGTAGCAGCGGCTATGTATTCAGCTTCAACGGTAGAAAGTGCCACTGAGGATTGCTTCTTAGATCCCCAAGATACAAGGCAATCACCTAGGAACTGTGTCATGCCTGAAGTACTTTTTCGATCTACTAGATGCCCTGCAAAGTCAGCATCAGTGAAAGAAACTAGTTCAAAGGAATTGTTCCTTGGATACCATAAGCACAAATTGTATCTTCCTTTGAGGTAGCGAAAGATCCGTTTGACTTCCTTCAAATGAGACTCCTTAGGGTTTGCTTGGACCCGTGCACAAAGACAGACTGCAAACATGATGTCCGATCTGCTAGCAGTGAGATAGAGAAAGGAACCAATCATTCCTCGAAAGAGCTTTTGATTGATATTAGTTCCATTCTCATCTGCATCAAGGCGTGTGCTAGGAGAGATCGGAGTGTTGATGGGCTTTGCATTGTCCATCCCATACTTGGATAACATTTCCTTGATGTACTTCTGTTGATGAATCTTGGCGCCATCCTTCATTTGAGAAATTTGAAGGCCTAGAAAGAAGTTGAGTTCTCCTACCATACTCATCTCGAACTCACTACTCATTTGTTTCTCGAATTTTTCTGTGAGTACATGATTAGTGGAACCAAATACAATATCATCAACATAGACTTGCATAATTAAAATGTCACCTGATTCTTTCTTCAAGAAAAGAGTTTTGTCGATGGATCCTCGTTGATAGCCTTTGGATAATAGAAATGAAGAAAATCTATCATACCATGCTCGAGGTGCTTGTTTTAGACCTGATAGGCGTGAAATGGTCGTGCAAATCACGGCTATGCAAAAGAGTCCAAACTAACTAAGAACCGTAGTCTTTAGGAAGTCCGGGTCGAATCCACAGGGAGGTTGATTTATCTTTTTATGTGAATTTTATGGCAATTAAAGTAAAAAGGGTTTTATGAATTAAACTAAATCTAAGAATGCAAAAACTAACAAAACAATACAAGATTATGAATAACAATAATTGGGAAGATAGCTTAGGCAGACAAATATCCACAATCGAATGACAAGTTGATCATTGACCTCACCTCAATATCTCATGCAATGGATTTTCCAATTCCTTTTCAATTCTAACTAACAGCACAACCAGATACTATTAGATCTAACTAATTAAACAACCATGAAACCATCAATGATTCAGTTTAATAGCAGCAGTAAGGATAGGAATATAATAGGATACAATTCTAGCATAAAACAACCAGCTTTTACCCTAGAATGCAAATCAAATCTCTTCTGCATAAGACTAGCACAACCAGATACTAGTACGATGCAGTAGCTACTTCAATCTAGAGATGCTCAACCAGTAACACTCTAGATCTAGCAATAGATTAAATAACAACAAACCCTAGTTGATCAGGCTAGAAACTGTTGAAACAAATCATAAACATTCAAGCAAGAGATAAGATTAAACCCAAGCAATAGATAAGGAATTAGAAATCTCACAACTTTAATCAAAACGATGCTTCAATTGTCTGACTAAGCAAAAGGGCTTAGTTCTCCATGAAAGGCTAAAAACTCTGAAAGAAAAATATGATAATAGTGTATGAATGAGAGATGCAACTCTCTAAAACCTAATATATCAAACTAGGTCTAAAAAGTCTATCCCAAAAATATAATATCTCGGAATAATAATGATAGAAAAGGACCAATAGAAACAAAACACGTGTCATCACTTGAATCACGCGGCTGTTAGAGGCGGCGGGCGCCGCTGGGTTGGCGGCGGTCGCCGCCAGCACCTCGGTTCAGAACTCAGGTCACACTTCGGGGGTTGTATTGACTCACTTCGAGTTGGAATTTGGACTCGGAGTGAAAACATGAATTGTAGCTCTTTTAACTAGCTTTCCAATGATATCAATATCAACTTCATCGGACTACTATAGCTCCCGAAAGAACCCTCACAAGGCAGAGGTGTCGAACCATCAACTCCAACGGATGGCCCAAATTCAAGCGCTCTTTCCCCAGTTTCCATTCCTTTCACACTTGTTCACTTGAAGACCTATAAAACAACATAGAACAAGTGCAAAAACCCAAAATTCCTAGACACTCTAAGACACTAAAGAAACTAACTAAAACTACCTAAAACAATGCAAAAGAAACGGAAACATGCATTCTAAACACTACCTATATGCAAGCTATCAAGACCATACAAAGCTCTTTCAAGAAAGTATAAATGATATGGCTTGCTTTCGTCTTCAAATCCTGGTGGTTGCTTGACATAGACTTCTTCTTGAAGATAGCCATTCAGAAAGGTTGTCTTGACATCCATCTGGAACAGCTTGAACCCTTTGTATGTAGCAAAGGCTATGAGCAAGCGTATTGCTTCAATTCGGGAAACTGGTGCAAAAGTTTCCTCATAGTCTATCCCTTCCTCTTGGGTGTAGCCTTGAGCCACCAGTCTAGCTTTGTTTCAGGACACAATTCTTGATTCATCGAGTTTGTTGCGAAAGACCCATCTAGTTCCAATAACATTCTTGTCTAATAGCTTGTGAACTAGTTTCCACACCTTGTGTCTTTCAAATTGATGGAGCTCTTCCTGCATTGCTTGAATCCAATCAGGATCTTTTAATGCTTCATGTATATTTTTGGGTTCAACAAGGGAAACAAATGCGTTAAAAGCACAAAAGTTATGGAGAGAGAAACGAGTTTTTACTCCTTGTTCTAGAGGTGTAAGGATGTTCTCAAGAGGGTGATCTTTTCTATGATGATAGTTCCTGGGTTGAGGTTGTGGTTGATGTGCTTCTTGAAGTTCCCCCTGAGCACTGGAACTAGCTTCAGGTAAAGTTTGTTGAATCTCAGTTGCAGGGTTGTTCCCTGAGTTTGAAACTTCTAATGATTCTGATGGATTGTCCTCTTCTTCAGGGAAGTTGGTAGAGGGATCATCAAAATGCTCTGTGGTATCATCATCTCCATGATCATCTTCGTTGGTTAGTTCCTGTGGTTGAGACTCATTGCCAGTGAGATATTCAGTGTCATCCTTTCGAGGATCCAAATCATCATCCTCTTCTGTTGGTTCCCTTGTTGTTTCCCTCGGTATAGTAAAAGGTTTCACTGCTGTCTTTGAAAATGGATTGATGGAAGTAGTTCCATGATGAATGGGTTTCTCATCAAAGATAACGTGAACACTTTCTTCAAACTTTTTGGTCCTTTTGTTGTAAACTCGGTATGCTTTGCTCTGAAGTGAATAGCCAGTGAAGATTCCTTCATCACTCCTTGGATCAAACTTTCCGAGAGCATCTTTTCCATTGTTATGGATATAACACCTGCAACCAAAGACCTTAAGATGGGAAATGTCTGGCTTTCTGCCTTTGATTAGCTCATAGGAAGTCTTTAATAAAATAGGTCTAATCATAGCCCTGTTAAGGATATAAACCAAAGTTGCAATCGCTTCAGCCCAGAAGTTTGATGGAACTCCACTTTCAAGCATCATTTCTCAAGCCATATTCTCCAAGGTGCGATTCTTCCTTTCTACTACTCCATTCTGTTGTGGAATTCTTGGTGCAGAGAAGTTGTGAGAAACTCCATTTTCATTGCAAAAGTTGAGGAACGTTGAGTTATCAAACTCTGTTCCATGGTCTGAGCGTATGGATTTCAGCTTAGTTCCTAGACTGACTTTTGTTCTTTTTATAAAGACTTCAAACTCCTTGAACATTGTTCCTTTGGAAGACAAGAAAATAACCCAAGTGAAACGAGAATAATCGTCAATTATAACAAACATGTACCTGCTTCCACCATAGCTACATGTGTCCATTGGACCACACAGATCCATGTGTAGCATTTCCAAAGGTTTGGAAGTGCTAACGATCTTCTTTGGTTTGAAGGAACTTCGAGTTTGTTTACCCCTGGCACAAGCACCACACAGTTTTGTTGTGTCTGGGTTTATCCTTGGTAAACCAACCACAAGATCTTGCAAGAAGAACTTTTGAATGAGATTTAAACCCGCATGACCAAGACGTCTATGCTAGAGGTCTATATCACTTGTGGGAATTGTGAGACATAAGTTTCTTGGAGGTTGAAAATCTTGATCAACAATGTAAACATTGTTGGATCGTTTTCCTCTAAGGATAACTTTGTTGGTCTCTTTGTTCACAACCAGACATTCATTTGAATCAAAGGTAACTATGTTGTTCCCTTGATCACAGAGTTATGCCACACATAGTAAGTTATACCCAAGATCAGTTACAAGATTGACATTATTGACTTTGATTGATTTGTTAAGCTTGACTTCTCCTGATCCTTGAATTGCTCCTTTGTTCCTGTTGCCGAAGGAAACATTTCCTCCTTCGACCTGGGTATTAAGCGAGGTTAAATTGTTTCTATTCCCTGTCATGTGGTCGGAGCATGCACTGTCTATGAACCACAAACAGTTTCCCCTCGCTTTCACCTGCAAAAGAGTCAATGTTTGGTTACCCAGGCAAGGTGTTCCTTGCCTGGTTCCTTACAGGGATAACAATCAACATAATCTGCAATATTAACATCAACAGAGTGATAGTTCCTGTAGAATCTTGAATGTGAAGTTCTGTTGTTGTTCTTGTTTGTGTGACCTCTTGAGAAACTAACTTTTGAACATTGTTCCTTATAATGATTGTGACCTCCACAAGTCCAACAAGTTTTGTAGTATTCCCCTAGATAATACTTAGGATGAGGTCTCTGAATTCTATTTTTCTCAACAGTTTCCTTGTTTGATCCTCTAGAACCGTTTCCCTTAGCTATCTTGACATATATCCAATGAGAGTTATTTCCAGTGTAGTAGTCCCTTTCCCCTTTGGTTCCACTCTCTAGAACTCTAATTTTCTCTTCTAGATGGGAATTTTTCATTTTCTCAATTTGTAATTCTAGGGCTCTACTCACTTAGCTCTCTTAAGGTATGAGTCTTTTGATCATTTCTAGAGTCTATTTCAGAATATCCTATACCATGTCTAGAGGGGACAAACATGACTTTAGGAATCTCGACAACTTTCTTTCCCTCATTTATCTCTAGCTTCTTAATAAGAGTTTCCTTCTCTGAGGTAACAGTAGCAAGCACAGAGATAAGCTCATTCTTATCAGTCATAACAGATTCAAGTTCCTTTCTCAGTTTGTCACACACAGAACATTCAACAGATTTAGTGTTTTTCAATTCAAGTTCCTTTTCAGCGACATCACTTTCTAGTTTAAGACAATGCTCTTCATTTTGACTCATTTCCTTTTGAAGTTTCATATTGTCTTTAACAAGTTTAGAAAGTATGCGAATAAGATCAGATTTAGAGTATTTATCAAAGCAACTAGTTAGGGTTAGAATACTCACATCCTCTTGTGGTTCCTTCGGATCTCCTTTGATAGCCATAGTACACATGTTTGGTGTAGCCCAAGCCTCATGATCTTCATCATCTGAATCATCCCATGTTGCTATGTATCCTTTGTTCCCAGACTTGTTCTCGTCATTTCCTAGAGGACATGCTTTAGCATAGTGACCCTTCTTGAAGCATTTGAAACAGGTAATATCCTTGGAATCCTTTTCCCCGGATTTGTTGTAATCTCTTGAGTGACTGTTCCCTCCATAGTTCTTTTGGAACTTTCCCTTCTTGTAGAGATTTCGTAAAGCCTTTGTGATAAGCACTATGTCATCCTCTTCCTCATCTTCAGATTCTTCACACTGTTCCTGGACAGACTTAAGTACTTTCTCAAGCTTAAGTGCAATTCCTTTTCCAGGTTTATCTTGAGCTTTGTCGGAGTTCCTTCTTCTCTCATAAGTCTTTAGTTTCCCAAAGATCTCATGAAGCATGAGATTCCTATTGGATGGATTTTCTCTGAACGTTGTTCGATCTTGAGTCCATTCTCCAGAAAGACCATCTATCACCTTCTTGACCTTCATCCGTTTGTGACTTAATTTTCTGAGATTCCCAAATTCTCAAGTTTAGTTAGTAGTCCCTCGAAACGGAACTGATACGATGATACTGTTTCTCCAGGTTCCATCCTGACGTTATAGAACTCCTGACGAACATCCATTTGGTGATCTTCATTTAGATCTAAGCTTCCCATTTGCATCTTCTCGATTGCAGCCCACATTTCCTTCAGTTTTCAGGTTTCCAACCTTGGTTGAGTCTATTTCACTCATGGCGTTGTTGAGATACATATTTGCTTTGAAGTTGGCCTCCATACACTTCCACTCGTTGGGCCCCCATTTTGTGAGATCATTCTAGATTTCTGGATTGATGGTGAAGTTCCCTCTCTCGATTACTGCCCATGCCTGGTAATCGTGACTTTGCATCCAGTCTTTCATGAGTCCCTGCCATCGCTCGAATCTCCATTCAATCAGCCTAGGTGGCTTGTTGTTTCCATGTCCAACAGCGCTAAGATCTGAAGACAGTTCCGTAGACATCCTGCAAGTTTTTACAGAAAATCTAGAGCCAAGCTCTGATACCAATTGTAGGATCGTAGATCTGTGTTAGTAAGACAAGTCGAGAACTGTTCCAGCGACAATTCCCTTACGCAGCGGAATAAGACAACACAAAAAGTAAACCGTAAAATAGAGACAAGGACAAGTGATAGCTTGCATATAGGAGTAGTTAAGATGCATGTTTTATATATGTTTTAGTTAGTTTTAGGTTAGTTTTTATGTAGTTTTTAGGTTTTTGTGTTGTCGGGTATTATGCGCTGGTTTGCTCAGTTTTACAGGTTTTCATGTTCAGGAGCAACAGCGGGGCGAGTACAGATTAGCCATGGTGGTGGTGGACGAGCTAAGATATGCTAGGATGTGCTAGGATGATGGTTGGAAAAGAGCTAAGCAAGTTACAAAGCCAAGCCAAGATATAGGAGAAAGCTCGGGTTTACCCCGAGCAGCGAAGCCGCGCATTTGCAACTGAATGGGGAAAGTGCAGGATGGACAATGCGCGGCCGCGCATTTCGGGGACGATCTCGCGCATTCGGGAATTTCAACGAAGCGTGGATTTTGGGCCAAGTTTTGGATTGGGCTTTGGTATTTGTTCAAATGGGCTTTTGTCATCCGAGTGTATGGGGTTTGATATATCTTTTGAGGGATATTTTTAGTAGACATATAAATACTTTATGTTAGATTATTTTCTCATAACTTTGGATCATACTTTTGGAGGCTAGGGTTTTTCTCTCAAGGAAAACTTTGAAACCTTTGTAAGTTTGATTTTAATTTCATTATGCATTGCTAATTTCTCTAGTGTTTGGCTAGTTATTGAAGTCATGATTGTAAGTAGTTGTGAGGTTTGATTGATTCTCAACAAACTTGAATAGAAATTATTCCCTGTGCTTAACTGAATCAGAATTATTCTAGGGTTTTATTAGATTAGCTACCTAATAGAATTTCTAGGTTAATTTACAACTGAATCTGATTAATTACCGGTTGGAGTTAATTAGATCAAGAGTAGACTTTAATTAATTTAGTATCGGTCGGACAAGTTGATTAAAGTAGGGAATAAATTCACAAGTCACTTAGATGTCTGGTTGCTCTAAGTGTTTGTTTCTATTGATAACTTGAATCGTCATGTTGTTGTTTAATTGAATCTAGAAGGTCTTCTAGGTTGTTAAATAATTAGGGTTGTTAGACTGGTTGTTCTATCAACTATATATGAAGTTCGGGTTTTAATCCTTAGTAGGATCACTATCCACAATAGATTATTCAAGTGAGAAGAGAATCAAGAGAATCGATGATCAACGAATCAATATCATGATGGATCTAACTAGTTGAACACGTTTGTCTTTCATATATTCAAATCATCTTTTGCATTCATAGTTAGTTTTATACTGAGTTGGTTAAGCTAAGGATTCTTTGATAGGTATAAACGACCACGAAAAATACCTCATCAACACGTTTCCTTATAGAGGAACCTCTACAGCCAACTAGCTGGAGAGTAAACCTCTACCTCCCTTGGAGGATTTTGAACACTCACTATATTTCGATTGATAGATCTCAAGATACACAATACAAAGACGAACTTCTCTATTGTTCGTAATCCCACTTACAAACAATACTAACGACTAAGTCATTGTGGTTCCTAGATCTAAACACAATCAAATATAGAGAGTAAACCTGACTCATTCCTTGTGCAGTTCCCTTTAGCACAGGAACCCAGTCTTCAAGTCGATGGCGATCATCACGCAGTCTCCATCACTTGAACCTGGAACTTTCCTCTTTGATATCTGGTTCGTCGTCTTCACTGGATTAGCTCGGGCTCTCGCTTTCTCACTTTCCTTTTTTGGATCTTGTGCTTTTGCATTCGAGAGCTTGAATGACCTAGCGGCATCACATACTATTTATAGGGGTTTCCATTTTTATCTTTGACGCCTTTACCCTTTTTGTCTTGGGGAGTACGACACAATTCAAAAAGACTAGCGTACCCTTTTGCATCACTTTGTATTTGGAACTTGATTTGCTGCCCAAGACAATAGTGAAAAGTCTTTATTATCCTCCAATTCATTTGCCAAGTACTCAGATGGCTTCATGGGGAATGTTTCCCTTGCTTTTCATGTGAACCTGTATCTTTCCTGGGATCACTTGTATAGAGAATTAGTTCCATCTTTTTGTCATTATTAAAACTTCGATTTTTCGAATAGAGAAACCATTGTTCCAGTGTTAGTTTCCTAACAATGATCCAACAATACTAGTTATTGAATTAATCACAATTAAGACCCATTTAAGATTGAGGTTATACTTCAATTGTTCATGGAGTTGATTAAGGGTGTACCTTGTACGTATTTGAGGGCACTAAATTCCAGGTGGTGATAGTGTGTAGAAACAATATCTGATAGATACGTCAGGAATCATGATCACATTTAAAAAATAAAGTAAAAAATTATATTACAACTGACCAATCTGTGGGCGCCTAATGCTTACAGTTATGATATCTCTATGATTAAATGAGACTGGTTAGCCAAAGCAGTGTTCACACATAAAGTGGTGTCGTCTAAAGTTGAGGTCTTTTCAAATTTCCCCTGCCTTCCACTTAATAACAACAAATTAATGCAATAACTTGATACAAAGTGGTAAAAAACCAGTTAAAAACAAAAGAAGAATGTGAAAGGTGTCTCTCTTTTTCTGTTTGTTTTGCCTTCCCGTTCATAATTTGTGTTAAATCCTGCTTCTGCACTACTCTATCAAATAATTCCCTTTTATGGATTACATCTCAAGAGAACATAAGATTTGAGGTTATGCCTTCAATAAGGTGCAAACATTCATGAATTTATATGACCTATATTGGAACTTGTGGTTAGAATCAAACTTAATTACTCCCTCTATTCAATTATATTATATTAAGACATTTTTGAATTGGACAAAAATATCCTTAATTAAATGGTTACTTTATACATTAATTGAAAATGAAAATAGTATAAATTTAGTTCACTTTTTCATTAAATGTAAGAGTTAAAGTGATAAAGTTGTGTCTAAAATATATAAAAGGACAAATTTTTTTGAACAAGATTTTAGGTCTAAAATGACAAGTAAAGTTATACGAAGAGAGTATAAGAGAAACATAAAACCTATAGAAATATTTTTGGCTAACATGCTAACTTATTAAGTTTGTTTGGTGTGAATTCTTCCTTATCATTATAATGTAATGAACTTACATGAATTTAGAATGGCGCCAAATAAACCCTAATTAAAGAGAATGTCGAATCTCTCAAACAAAGCTTAATAGTGTGTAGCGAAATTGTTTATAATCTATAATGTATAGAAGAAGCATAGACAAAGATGGTCCATGTTGTCCTACATAGGGTAGCCTAGTGGTAGTATTAGTATAAGTATTACTTGTATAAGATATTTTTCCATAATTATCTTGTATGGGATATTTTTCTTATATTTATCTTAGAGCTCCAAGATAAATAAGATCTCTTGAGCTCCAAGTATTATTCTTAGGTGTATTGGGAGGTGTCAAGTTTGATCCTTACCTCTGCCTTTTTACTTGGTGAAAAACTAAGTCTCCTTCCTTCTATTAGGCCGAGCTGTTCGGTGCAGGCCGGTTTACTTGGTTCGTGTGCTTTGCCAGCTAGTTCATGAACCCGGATTTTACCACCAAAGGTGAGTCTCGTAAAAAAAAAAGATGGTCCATGTTTTCTCTCCAAAGAAGAACATACAAGTTACTAAGTTAGTGATCACGAACCATGGCTAATTATCATAACAAGTTAGTGATCAAAGAAGATGGTCCATGTTTTCTTGAGCTAATTATCTCTCTAGTTACTAATTACCGTTATTATATATGCTAATTCCCCTTGTGAATTAGAGTGCAACTTCACGTGCAAGTAGGCTATACACGCATATCAATCACCCTATAAAATCCTCCAAAGTTTTCCAACCACACCAACACCCAAGTGCTAATTTCTCTGCATCTTAGACACATCTACTATTTTCATTTCATTTTCATTTCTTGGCATGTTTTTTTTAATGTGTTTGCTTTAAAACCTGAGCTTCTTTATTTTCCCCCCTTTCTAGCTCAATTCAGATTTGAGAGAGAGAGTAATGGCACTACAAGCAGTAGTCTACCAACAAGGCCTTTTTGACCAGAAAAATGATCCCAATAAAGATTTCTACAGCCTACTTGAAAACTTGAGCTGGGATTTCAGCTTACCAATTCCAGATCAAGAAGATTTCACCCCACAACTAGGCCTAGACCTAGACCTAGTAAACCATCAGAATCCATGGGAGTTGCAGCAGATCTCACCTCTCTCATCAATGGCGCCTTCTTTCAACTCCCCTGAGCCTGATGTCCGTACAGAACCATCAACAACAAGGCCAAAACGACGCCGTTCCACGATGAGTAAGAAGAACAAGGAGGAGATCGAAAGCCAGAGGATGACCCACATTGCAGTTGAAAGAAACCGAAGAAAGCAGATGAATCAGTATCTCTCAATGCTGAAATCATTGATGCCTGAATCCTACATCCAGAGGGTCTCTTTCCTTTTTCGTCAATTTGATTGCCCCCCTTTCAATTTCTGTTTTTTGATTCTTGATTTTTGAAACCCTAATTTTGATGATGTTGTTAAACAGGGTGATCAAGCATCAATTGTGGGAGCAGCAATAAACTTTGTAAAGGAGTTAGAACAGAATCTGCATTCCCTGAGAGCCCAAAAGGCGTCGCCTTTTGCGGAGTTCTTTAGCTTCCCACAATATTCAACAATGGCGGATTCTGGTGGTGAAGCTAAGACAAGTACAGTTGCAGATGTGGAGGTTTCCATGGTTGAAGGACATGCCAATCTCAAGATCAGATCAAGAAAGCATCCCAAACAGCTCCTTAAGTTAGTGGCTGGTTTACAGAATCTTAGGCTCAGTATCCTTCATCTTAATGTCAACACTTGGGATCAGTTTTGCCTTTACTCTTTCAATCTTAAGGTCAGTATAGCGGTTTTAAGATTAGGGTGTGTTTGGCAACTTACAATTTACATTTGAATTAATTTTGTTAAACAGGTAGAAGATGATAGCAAGCTAAATTCAGTGGAAGAGATTGCAACAACAATGCATGAGTTGCTGATTAGGATTCAGGAAGAGGTTCAGATGAGCTGATGGATTTTTTAATAGAGAATGTGTAATCTTCTATTCTACTAGTTTGTGTAGTTTTATCATCCTGCAAGCGCTTTTGGGAAGATTTGAAGGAATGAAATGTGATTTAATTTGCAGTTAGCAGCAAATCAAATCTGGCCAATATTTTACTGTTTTTTTGTTATAGTAAAGTAGATATGCTGGACCACTACCTTAAACCAAGAAGAGGTATCCAGAAGCTCTTCTTTCAGAGCAAAATGGAGTTAATTCATAAATGAAGCAGAAGATCTTACCTACCAAATAATCAAGTTCAATGAATTTTTATCTTACCTACCAAATAATCAAACAATACAATCTGGTGTTAGTTCAACCTGCAAAACAAAGACCCTGATTTCCATGATTCGTCCATTTGGAAATCAAGACTAATTAGTCGAATCCAAATAATGATCCACACCATGCACATTGACATTATCAAAGCAAACAAGCAGAATCATTGTGCAGAATTTGAAGGCTGTTATTGCAAAACCATATCCTTTTATGCTTTAATCATTGGATCTAGGTGGGGCTCATTCTCCAGGCCGGAGAAAATTATACAATGCAGAGTTTTTACTATTTGATTGGAAAGCTTTCATTACCCAACACTACTACTCCTGGTAGGGGTGTCAATCGGGCGGATCGGGTCGAGTCAATTCGGTTTCGGGTAAGTTCGGATTCGGGTCAAATTCGGATATTTTAAAAATCGGGTCAAATTGGGTTGGATCAGTTCGGGTCGGGTTCTTAATTAATCGGGCAAAGTCGGGTTTCGGGTCAATTTCGGTCGTGTCATTCGGTTTTCGGTTCAACTTGATTTCAGATAAGTCCGGTTTCGGGTTTAGTTAGTTTCGGATTTAGTCGGATTTCGGGTGAGTCGGGTTTCGGGTTTTTCGGTTTTTGGGTGAAGTGGATTTCGACTTTGACCGAATTTTTGGTTAATCTGATTTCGAGTAAGCGGATTTTGATTCAAACCATATATCGAATGATGATTTTTCGTAGTTTAACTACTCTAGGGTCTAAATATTTAATGTAACATTTAAATTAAAAACATAATTATACTAAATATTCACTATCATTAATATTTTAAAACATAATGAAATTTTCGGATGGTTTCGGGTCGGATAACTTCGGGTTTTCGGATGGTTTCGGGTCGGGTAACTTCGGATTTTCGGATGACTTCGGGTCGGGTAGCATCGGATATCGGGTTGCATCAAGTTTAGTCCATTCGGGTATGATCGGGTTTGGGTTAATCTCGTGTTCGGGTTTTTTCGGATTCGGGTCAAATCGGTTTGGGTCAAACATGTCTCGGGTATAAAACTTTTTATATTTTTCTCGGGTCGGGTCGGGTTCGGAGTCGGACGAGTCGGGCGGGTTTTTCGGGTCGGGTCAAATTTTGACAGCCCTACTCGTGGTCCTGGCCAACAAAATTCTGTTTTGTTCCTATTAAAATACAATAATTATAAATTAAAAGCTTGGTTTTCCTTTTTCTCTTTTTTTTTTTTTTTTTGTAGAAAAGGTTCTCCTTCTTCTCTTTTGTCCTAGAGAAACCGAGCTCACAAAAAAGATACAGAAATTTTATATTAAAAGTGTTGCTATAACATTTTGCTTTTCATCTTATCCACGTCCAAACCTTAACTATATGATCGATTTGCATGCATGAAGCGCAACCCTATCATGTATAAACTTCAATAATTGCAATGTATTCAAAATTAACAAGGGTAATAGTAAGTAGTAACTAGTCTTGTAAACACCCGACCCAACTGACACGTAATTTAAATGATCAGATCCGAACCTGTTTTTTTATCTTAACAATCTAAACCGGATACTCAACCAACCGACCTGATTGACATATCTAATAGTAACGCTAAAGGTCAGATAGATAGCAAGTACTCCCTCCGTCCCACAATGTTTGTCCAATTTCTTTGTAAATTTACAAAGAAATTGGACAAACATTGTGGGACGGAGGGAGTATTTTATATTGGTGGGTATGAATAGTTGTAGTTGCTAAAAATTTGCTTAATAGTTCACATGCATAATTTGGAGGGGACCCACAGGGTGTAAGACACAGATCCTTATAAATCTCATCTCATTCTGAATCTGAGAACAGTAGACAGACAGAAGCAGGCTCTAGAGCTCATATATTTTGACAAATCCTCCAAAGCTATGCTACTCTGACTTTCAACTTTGTTTTTTATCTTCTTGTTCTGTTGTGGGAAAATGTTGAGGTTGCATGATTCCGCTCTTGCAATTCATCAACTCTAATCTGCTGCTGAAAAATCAGAGCAAATTACAATTTGCGGCTGAATTATTTAATGCAAGTAAACGGTTCCTTCTTCGTGATATGGAATGTCAATAATTGCACTTGTCAATAAGCTAGTCGGCATTCAAGTTATGTCTATACTATACATGTGATCTTTGTTTTAAAAAGCGCATGGGCGCAGGGTCGGCGCCTTCAAGGGGCCGGGTGATTCGATTTACGAAAGGCGATCCTTTCGATAGGGCGCGAAAGGCACGCCAGGGCGCGACTTCTTGCTCGATGCTTGAATTACTTGAAAAAAACAGAAGTAAATTGATATTATCAATTTTTTTAATCAATCTGAATTGTTGGCCCAACATATTAGAGCCCAATTGAATTAATAAAAATAAAAAAATAAATCAAAACAAGAAAACACGTTCTCTGGTGTTCACGATAAAGAGGAGGAAGAAATAGAAAACCCTAGCCCCTCATTCACCCAACTTGCGTCCACTGCTCGCCAGCTCGCCCGGCCACCGATACGACGACGCCCCCGGTCCAACGCCGCCACCTGTCCGCCTCCGCCTCTTTGCTTTCCATGTTGAGTGTTGAACCCAATTAAAACCCTAGCCCCTCTTTGCTTTCCCTACTTGTTTGTTATGGATTTATTGTGTTTGTGACTTTGTGTTTAAGTACTTGTGTGTTTTAGCGTTATCTAGAATCAAGTTGGCTTTCCTTTATCAATTTATGGATTAGTATTATGTTGTTTTGAGAATAAAATATGTTCCAGAAATGGTTTTAAAGATTTTTGACACTTGAATGCGCCTTGCCTACAAAAGGCGCGCCTTCGCCTTGCGCCTGCGCTCTAGGGCCATTTGCGCCTTTGTGCGCCTTGCGTCTTTTATCATATATACAATGAAATCCCAAGTGGAGGAATGTTGAGAGGGTTTTACTGACAACAAATAAATTTGTAGTCAAGACCCCGCTGAGTATAGGGAAGTCAGGATCGTCCACGGGAAGCAAGGTTGTTTGATTACTGAACTACGAAAGCAATAAAACAAAGTAAACAATGCAAAACAAGGCTACGACAACCCTCGGTACCGACCTTGTCAGGGTCGATAACGACGCTGGGTTTCTAAAACTACGCAAACAAGGCAAAGCAACTGCAGGCTCGGTACCGACCTGTGTACCTCGGTAACAAGTTTGTTCGAAGGTAAAAATGAAGGAAGTTCAAATGATAAAAACAACTAGGATAAGGGCTACCACGACATAATCATGCATATAAACTAATGTGAATGATAATAATCATGCCTTTAAGATAAATCTATCAACTTTCGTTGACTAAACAAGCAAATCAATCAATTTTCATAAATCAATTCACTTCTCTACATAGTTTGAATCCAAAGCTCGAAACTTTCATTATCGAACAATATCAACATTCAAGATCATTACTTTCTCTTTCAATCAAGCGATAAACTCAAATTACTTCGATTCTCGTCTAAGTATATGCATAAACAAGTAGATAAAAGGATAAAAGGCAATCAAAACATGCAACACATTCATTGAATCATGCATAACTATGTTGGGTTTCAACCCTGATCCTAGAAAAGTAAACTACTCACTCATTATTGAATCAAAACAAACAACTATATTGAAAGAAAACATTGAATTAAAACTTACTTGAAAATATAAAAAGCTTGTCTTACAAACAACCACGTTCACGTTCAAACTCAAAAACAACAATGAAGAACAAGAACAAAAACAAGGAAGCACGATCTCGATCCAACTCTCTCTCTCTCTCAATCGCGTCCTTCCTCTCTTTCAAAACTCGTGAACTCCAAAATCTAACGAATCCCCTTTAAACTAGGCTAGAACAAGAGTATTTATACTAAAAGAACTATCTAGCAAAGATCCTAAAAGATAAAAACTTTCCAAACTAAAATAGATTACAAGATAAAAGATAGATTTTCTCCAAGTCGGCACCGCCTACCGACACAGGCCACCTCGGTAACGACCTGCACAAGGTCGGTAGACACTTGTTGAATTCCCCCAATAAAACTCTGTTGCTCAACTCGGTACCGACCCTCACATGTCGGTAACGAGCTCTCTAATTCGGGTTTTTGTACACTTTTCACACCTTCTCTTGAACTTCAACGAGATCTTTAAGATGTACTCCTTCTTCTCTTCTTCTATGCACTCCACCATCAACCACTCGACTTCAGCTTTGCTCAAAAATGCTCCTTCTCACTCCAAAAACCTATAAAAAGACACAAAACGAAGTAGCTTCCATACTTTTCACAAAATATGCAAACTTATCCAAAAACACACAAAACTAACACTAAAACTTACTAAAACTAAACTAAACAACCTAAGAAAAACACCTAAAACTATACTAAAAATACGAACATCAAAATACCTCATACTTAAGCTTGCTTGTCCTCAAGCAATCACTAAACAATAACCAAAACCAAACATCACGCTTATCAAGCAATAACCTTCATCTAAAAAGCAACATCAAAACTTAGCAAAAATAGCAAATGACTATTAACGTCATCACACATATGTAAGCACCAATAGACACAAGCAACTACAATCCAACCTCACCAAGGATAAAGTGTTTCACTCAACTCTCATGTGTTTGGGCTATAAATTCAATCTCTCAACTCAATCTTATATGCAAAAACTCAAATTGGAACTTATATCACCAAACTCTCCACCAAAATTTTTTCAAAACAAGCAAAAATCATCAAGAGAACTTAGGCTCAATAAAAAACTTCATAGAAGCTTCCATTCGGCCGGGTTATAATGGGGCTTGGTAAAGACAAATATGCATGGAAAATTTTGGTCATGTGGTGCTAAAAATATCCGGGAATCAAAGACTCCTAAAAACTCACACATCTCCAAAACTTTCCTAACATAACCAAACTCACTCTTTCATTATGCTCTTACTTTCACTCACCTTTTAAAAATCCTAGAAAATCTCATAAAAACTCAAAGAATCTCTGGTTTAAACTTTAAACACTCTGCACATCTTTCTTCTTTTTCTCTTCTTTTCTTCTGCATTTTTTTCTTCTCGACTTGCCTCGATACCGACCTGAGAGGGTCGGTAACGAGCTGCACTTTTCCTCTTGTTTCGATTTTTTTCTCTTTTAAACCATCGGTACCGAGCGCACATAGGTTGGTATCGATCAAACATCCCTTTTCTTCCTTTTCTTTGTGATGGTGCGCGAAATAACCGATAAATAATCAATGGATAATTAGCAAGTATAAAAATGAAAACGGGTAAAACATCGCGTTGATTGCACGTGCCTAAACATATAAGTATATAGACTATGTGCAATTAGTAAACTATCACAATTATATGTGTATTTGATCTTGTGGAAATGAAAGTAAGACCGACCCCATAATTTTGCTTGGACCATAGTAAAATTCGTATAAAAGCGAGGTTGATTTACCCACTTGCAAAAGAATGCGTTGTTTGAACCTCGCGGACTAATTAATATTCATTCGGCCCGTTCAAATCCCTGCTTGTCATATGGCAACCTTATTTGACTTTTCAAGGCATGAGGTAGGTTGTTTAAGACCAAAAAACGTGTTGGTTGTGCTACCAATTTCAAAGTGCTAAAAGCTGCACAAATCCTTTGGTCCAATCACAACTTTCCACCTCACCATATCCATGCCAATCTTTAAGATTGTGGGCTGCTATGTTACTTCTTGTGGGAGATTTCTCAAACGTATCCCACATTGGCCATTAACGGGTGAGCAAGAAGCTCTCCGTAACTATAAATAGGAAGGAGGTGATACAATTTTAAGGGTCGAAAAACCCCTGTTGCTCAAGAACTATCTCGCTTGTCGAAGTTCAACGTGTTTGATCTCCGAGTGAGATTGTCCAAAAGCTTTATTTGTAAAGAGTACAAAAACAATCAATGCTTTATTTGTAAAGAGTACAAAAACAATCAATTGTAGGGTGGGGAGGAGGAATAATCCACGTATGAAAATCGTTCGGTTGTACGAAATCCGAGAGTTAGTATTTATTAAAATCCCGTTTATAGCGCGTATTATATCGGGTTTCAACACTGGCGCCGTTTGTGGGAATGGGCTCTCCCTATCCGACCTACTCTCGGGAAATAATCAAGTAAGCGCGTCCTCTCCCCTCCATTCGATCATGGCATATATTATATTTATATACATATCGAATAAGCGAGATCGGGCAAAGATGTGCGAAGTTAGTGGTCTTCGTGTTTGAGCACCGCTGTCTTCATGTTGGAGCCTCGCGGTCTTCATGCTTGAACATCGCGGCCTTCGGTGGGGCCAATCTTCGCGTCTTTTTCATGTGAGGCCCGTCTTCGAGGTCTTCTTCGAGGCCGTCACCGCGGTAAATTTCGGGGTCGACTTGGCGACGACACTCTACTAGCTAGCTAGAGTATTCCAGCGGGGTCTCTTGAATTGAATGAGACCAATGACCGCGGTCATTTGGAGGATCGGCGAGTGGGCCCGTCTCCGGGGTTCGCGGCGATGCTAGGCCGTGGAGTTTATTTCTCCAGCTTTGTTGTGGGCCACTCCGTTGAGGGTTCACGGAGTTCGATCCGGGGCGGGCATGCGGGATCTCTGTGCATGGACAAGCGAGCGGGGTCTTCAAGAAGGGCTAGCTAGCTAGTAAAGGCTACCTAGGCACCAATTCCACACGTGCCCTCCATGGCTTATGAGATCACCGCGGTCTTTGCATGGTTGAATGTCGTAGACTGGAGTGCGAGGATGTCATGGCAGTATTGGCCAAAGAAGCGAGGTTTCATGAGGTCGAGGAGTACCACGAGGCCGGGACGAGCTGCGTGGTACTCTCGTTTGCCGGCGATAATGGTGGGCTTGCGCGGCGTTACACACATGGCCCTTCCATCGTGCACACTCCCCTTAAATGGTATCTCGCCAACTCCACACCTCGGCGTCGTCGCGATCTTCGCGGCCACTCTCCGTGGTCTTCACATCGCCATTTCGGGTGTGTTGATCTCGTTGGATGCCATCTCGGCCAACCTCCGTGGTCTTTGGGCCGGGGCGGGCATGGGGGATCTCCATGCAAGGATATGCAGCAGGGTGATTTTCGCATGCCAACCACAACAGTCTCATGCTCGTCCAATCGCCACGGTCTTCATGGTGGGACAAATATCGCATGGCATTCGAGGAAGGTGAACTTCACTTGACTCTTAAAAAATTAATTATATTTGGTTCAAGGGATTTTTAGTTGATTAGGCGTAATGATATCCGTTGTTAATGCTTAATTCGTGCATGTGAAAAACCCATAAGAATGCATGAATGACATAAATAACCCATAAGTGTGCATGAGTGGTTGTGTCATGAATCCCCCATATATGTGATTCGCATGAATATACCACCCTTTGACACGTTGGTTGCACGCGTGGTCAATTGACCACTAATCTCCTATTCTACCGCTAACATCGCTTTGGTGACGAGTTGGCATGGGCATGCCGCATGCATCTCGCGTGTTGCAAAAATATGCGTTTTTGAGTTTGGTTCACGTACGTGGCCACCAACTCAAGCAATTCAAAATTTGTGAGATGGTGTTCCATGGCCACGTGGGATTGCCCTCGTGGAATGGATATTTCTTAAGCATGGTGCATGCTTGCATGGCCAAGGGCTATAATCTTATGTACGTTCCAAAAGTCAACGCGCCAAGAAAGATTTGAGGACATAACCGCGCACATGTTTATTCATGGTGCGCATGGCCTATTGCCACAACCTCCGTTCTGAAAATTATGTGTCGCATAGTCGTGGAATGAGGTAAGCCTTGTAAACTGGACTAGCTAATTAATTATACTCGGTTCTAAGTGCGCAAATCCACCCCTCGCTTCCTGCTTGGGGTTGGAAACTCTCGGTTCTAAGTGCGCAAATCCACCCCTCGCTTCCCGCTTGGGGTTGGAAACCCTCGGTTCTAAATGCGCAAATCCACCCCAGGCTTCCCGCTTGGGGTTGGAAACTCTCGGTTCTAAGTGCCTCGCTTCCCGCTTGGGGTTGGAAACTCTCGGATCTAAGTGTGCAAATCCACCCCTCGCTTCCCGCTTGGGGTTGGAAACTCTTGGTTCTAAGTGCGCAAATCCGCCCCTCGCTTCCCGCTTGGGGTTGGAAACTCTCCGTTCTAAGTGCGCTAACCCACCCCTCACTTCCCGCTTGGGGTTGGAAACTCTCCGTTCTAAGTGCACGAATCCACCTTTCGCTTCCCGCTTAGGGTTGGAAACTCTCTAAAGGACGAGGTCCTAACTCTCTAAAGGACGAGATCCTAATAATCTAAAGGATGAGGTCCTAACTCTCTAAAGGACGAGGTCCTAATAATCTAAAGGACGAGGTCCTAACTCTCTAAAAGGACGAGGTCCTAATAATCTAAAGGACGAGGTCCTAATAATCTAAAGAACGAGGTCCTAATAATCTAAAGGACAAGGTCCTAATAATTTAAAGGACGAGGTCCTAATAATCTAAAGGACGAGGTCCTAATAATTTAAAGGACGAGGTCCTAATAATCTAAAGGACGAGGTTCTAACTCTCTAAAGGGGCGATGTCCCAAATCTTGAAAAGTGCGTGAACTCCTCATAATTTCGAGTTTAGATTGTGTTGCACAAGTTGCAAATCGATAAGGCATGCGCACCTGTTTATTGTCTTGTGGCCCTCGTGGAACGAGGACATCGGGCCAAGGGGTTGTGATGGTGCGTGAAATAACCGATAAATAATCAAGGGATAATTAGCAAGTATAAAAAGGAAAAGCTTTATTTGTAAAGAGTGCAAAAACAATCAGCTGAAGGGTGGGGAGGAGGAATAATCCACGTACGAAAACCGTTCGGTTGTACGAAACCCGAGAGTTAGTATTTATTAAAATCTCGTTTATAGCGCGTATTATATCGGGTTTCAATACTTTGTGCATCCTTTAAACCAAGAGATCTTTTTAACATAATAGAAACAAGAAACTTCCTATCTACCCCCACCAAAACCCTTATTTTGAACCAATCAAATACTTTTGCACTCTACAAAAATCATACCTCTCCAAATGTGATGGTTTCCCACACACTCGCAAGAATACGAGATCTGTTGTAGTAGTAGATCAGGATCGAATCACGGGGATTATTTCTGTTTTAGTAAATTCTACAAACAAGTTCCTAAGCCAAATATAATGATTGTGAAGTAATTCTAACTAAATAAAGCAATTAAAACAAGTAAATAGCGATGTAAATATGTATGAGAAAGCAAAGTTCTAAGGCAAGGAATCCCCACAACTTTGATCCACGAAGTTCGAATCTCACTTCTACCTAAACTGAGTTGGATATTTTGTTATGAAGGTTATTGTCTAATGTCATAAATTAACTTTTCTCAAAGTTTGACTTAATGTACTTCTATCAAATTAAGAACCCACTCTCATGACGAAACAAAACCGATAGAAACCCTTTAAGCACTTAGAAATCTAGATGGTAAACCAAACTTGCCCCACTCTCGTGATGCATCAAACTTGACTCAAACACCTAGAAGTTCTATGACAATTAACCACATGAGAAATTAATCTCAAGTTCAATTCTAGTTTTTCCAAATAGATAGAACCACCTCTCGATGCGCACCTCTCTATTTTGTTTACTTACTTAGACTACCACCTCTCGATGCGCAACCTAAACAAGACTCTAACAAGTTAAACCTATTAGATTAAGCCCCTAGAATCAAATCATATTAGTTTCCAACTCAATTCAAGCAAAAGGTATTGAATCTAATCCGCTTCACATTGTTGGGATCAACCAAACCCTAGAACTATAGAGTTTAGCCTAGCATAATTAAATTCATGATCAAAAAAATTAATTCAAACATGGAATAAGAATAATAACAATAATTGAAAGAGAAACTTACTAGGAATTTCAATTGAAAGAAACAAAAGTAGATCTAAAGTGCAAAGCAAAACTCCAAAGCGAAAGAGCGTAGAACTAAACCCTAGAAAATCTCTCCTCTTTACTTGAAAATTAGAAATAATAATAATGCATAATAATAATATAACTTAAGCTCCAAGTAGTCTTATAAAAGTCCTAAAACTTATGCTAAAAGATATCCCAAAAATAAATCCAACTCGGGCCCAAAAAGAAACAAGAAAGCCCAAAATTCTCGCATGCAGCAACCTGATCACGACCCGTGACCTAGGTCACGACCCGTGATCAGCCATCTGAGAGCACATATTTGCTCTGTTTGCCCTTGTCTTGGCTCCTGATGGCCACCGCGACTCATGATGGCCCTTCTAACCCCTTCCTTCACTCCTTAACTTGCATTTTGACTTGTAATAGCTCCTCCACACCTCTTGAAAGCTCTTGGAATCCTCAAATCTTCATTCCTTAGTGTTAGTTGTGGTCTTTAAGCTTCACTAAGATCTTGTCCTCATGTCTTCCTCTCCATTTGACTCCAAAACACCATCAAATGACCTATAAAAGCAAAATAAACTTGTGTAGACCTCCATACTACGAATAATACAAAAATCAACACAAAAAGACCAAAACCTAAGCTAGAAAAGGGGAAATCTAATCCTAAATGCATATGCAAACGAAGTAAAACTAGATGACATCAAAATACCCCATACTTAGACTTTGCTTGTCCCCAAGCAAAACTTTAAAATTAAACCACAAGTGCAAGAAAAGACATTTTGCCTCAACTTGTTCAAATTCTCATAATCATGCTAATTGAAAGATCAAAGACAAGTACCATCATAGCATAATCATTATTATCAACAAGACAAGCCCTTCTTAGTCCCTAGACCTCACATGGATAAATGTGTTTCACTCACTCTCAATGTGTTTAGGGGTAATCAATATCGCTCAAATCTTAACTTTGAAAACCATCTACCATATGCTTGCATCAGAGTCCTAAATCTCCACCACTTGGGACAAAGCACATGACATAAATCAAGAGGTCTTTTATTAGGTTGTAATGGGGCCAAGGTAAGAGAATAAAGGTAGGGAATTATTTGGTCTTATGGTGCTAAATCCGGGAAAGAGGAATCTAACCAAATCCAACAACACACCAAGCTTAAGATTTCTTCACTTTCTTCTTTTTCACTACCTTCTCACCATAAAACTTCAACTTCATTAACAACTTTATTTATTCAAACTTTTTTTTTCTTTTTTCATTGCTTTTTTCTCTTTTTTTTTCTTTTTACCACTTGCTTTGTTTCCAACAATCACCTCAAACACCAAAAACATACAACTTCTTCAAGCTTGGCTCACACATAGCAAACTTAATCAAATATCCTAATTCCCGGATGGGTAGAAAGGCTACAAAATAGGCTCGGAATGCTTTTGTGGAGCTTCAAAAATAAGGCTATTAAAGGATAAAACATGGCTTGAAACACATGAAATTATATGTAAAGGTAGTCAAGGAATTATGGCTAACAAAACAAATGCCTCAATCATTTCTATGTCATGCACAAAAGTCATATATGTGGCCTTGAAAAAGGTTGTAACGCAAGTTCTAGAGATTAAGTAATCAAAGCAAGAATCACACACAAAGAATGCAAGAGGACACATTTACGAAGTCCATTAGGCCAAAAATTCTCACAAGGCTTTTTGTCTAGGGACCTATTCAAGCTATAATCTTATCAATAACTCCATACTAGGCAATTCATCCAAGAACAATCAATGCATTTTAGAGAAATTCAAAAACTTAGCATCATAGACAAATATCTAATCATTGTGGCCGATTCATTCAAGTAAAGGTATATATCAAATCATCATAAGATACTTTTTTTTCATTTTTTTTTACTAAACAAAAATAAACATGCAAGAAAAATAAATATGCAATGCAAAAATATCTAAAGTGAATACGCCCCACCCCATACTTAAATCCTATATTGTCCCCAATATAGAAATTAAAGAAAAGGGAGAACGGAACTCACCCAACAACTCCTAGCTTGATAGTAGAAGAGCCTACTGAGGTGGTGGTGGGAAAGGAGCAGTAGGATCATAAAAACCGCCCATGGTATGATAGTACATGTTGTACTGCATCTGATAGATGTGCTGTTGTTGACGCGCATATTCTTGCGTCAGCCTTTCTTGCTCAACCATGTTGTTCCGAAGACCATCAACAGAAAGTTTCAATTGATCCATTTTTCTTTCCAAAGCATCAAAACGGCCATCATAAGAATGTAGATCATCCTCAGTAGAAGTCTCATGGGCACCAAAAGAATCACCATGCTCAAAGTGACCGGCAGGAGGATTGCCCCCAAGAGGAGCTTCAAGCATCAAAACTTCATCATGTGTCTCCATAGCATCAACATCACAATCCTGACCTTCATCCTCATTGTCATCATTACCTTCAGGAGCATGAACCCAAGGAGGAAGATCGGATCCAACCCACTCTTTGTACCAATTTGAAGGGGAAGAGGTACTGATAAGTCGGCTAGAAAATTTCTTATGAGAATGTATAGGCCAAACATAATTGAGGTAAGCATTGTTTTCAAGCTTAATTATCTTGACATTGATGAGGTGGGCAATGTTTAAGAAGAGGGAGCCAGCTTGGAATATTTCTCCAAATCAACTTGAAAGTGAAGGGCCAAAAGAGTAATCAAACCTCCAATCAGAATCTCACCCTTAGGCTTCCGAACAAGATCTTGCAATTTCTGAACAAACTCGTAGCCAATATTAAATTTAGTTCCATGTAGCATGGCCCATAAAAGTTGGAGCTCACCATGCCACATCTTAGAACACTCAGACCGACCATAGATAGTGTTTCCAAAGATGCGTTGGACAATCTTGAAGCAAGGATGAATCATATCGATAGAAGCGCATTCTTTTCCGGAAAAGTGAGGACGACCGGTGATCTCATACCAAAACTTTTGCAACACATCCTCCTTCACATCGAGCTTGCTCAAACGAACAGGAAAACCTAAGATTCTGTTAAACTCATCAAGAAGCAAAGTATGCTCCACATTGCCCAATTGAAATTTGACTTCACCTCTAAGGTTGGAAGTTTGCACAGTAAATGGAAGCACATTGATGTTAACCTCAAGAGTAGCCAATAACTCAGACGTGAGCGCTGGATAAGAATCAAGAGGCAAAGTAAGAAGGCTCTCTACACCAGTCCGACGAAAAAGGCGAGTAATTTCATCATGTACCCCAAGTTGAACCATGGAAGCTTCATCATAGAAACGTATCCCAATATGCTTCCTAGCCATATGCTTGCTAAACAAAACCATTTTCTCTTTACTTAGATGCACATCATCCTTTGGAGAAATCGAAGAGCCTGAAGGACCCTTACGCTTCCTTAAAAACCTTGACATTGTACCTAGAGAAAACTTCAACAAAAAATTGACAACAAAGCAGCACTACCCACAAATAATAGCACACAAACAAACAAGGGTAGGAGTTGTTAGCTTCAATTATTAGTCAAAATCAATCCAAACTATGCAAGCTAAACTTAGACAAGACACCAATTTAAGAGACATCACACTAGAATTGTTGCAAGAATACTCAATCAGTTTCAATCAATATTAATATCAAGCAACAATTTCAAGCACAAGCTTAACCCAAGCAAACCCCCAAAACATGCTCTAAGTACCCCATACTTCAATTTTTGCAAGAGAATGGACTTAGCAAACCAATTCAAGCACAATTTTTGTCATAACAACTCACAAATCACACAAATTCAAACATAATAATAAAAAATTCAAGCCCCACATCAAGTTCGTCCATCACAAACCCTAGATCTAGAAAATCCCAAATCAATTTCTAGCATGCAAAACCTAGGTTTTAATCACATAAGTCAGTAGAACAACATGATTTTGGACCGAATTTAGACAAAGAAGGGAAAATAGGGCTAGAAAACTTACCGAAAATTGGAAGCTTGAGGCTGTTGGGGTTCGTGTGGGTGTTGCGCGGTCGTGACAGCGGTGGTACGCAGCAAGGGTGACATGTCTAGGTTCACCGTCAATGCGTGGCTCGATGGTGTCCGACGTGGCTGTTGCTAGTACGAGAGCTGGGCTGCGCGACGTCGGAAAGAGAGCAGGGAAGGGGTCGTGAAAGGGTCGTGAGAGAGAGCAAGGAGGAAGATTGGGGGAGTCGTGAAAGCTGTATTTAATTTTTGGGTATTGCTTTAAATTTTTTTTACGATAGAGGACAAATCGCCGCAAGGGTCACGACCCGTGACCTAGGTCACGAGTCGTGACCAGCCAACTAAGGGGTTACGTTCGGCTGTCGTAGCTCCGTCACGACCCATGATGGTTATCATGAGTCGTGACGTCTCGACTAAGATGTGGGCCGTGTTCCAATGTCGTGATCACGACCCGTGATGTACTTCACGGGACGTGAGATCCCAACTGAGTGCTACCCCGATGCAACTCATTCATCTTTCTTATTTTTTTATATATATCAACTAAAGAGAAAAATAAAGGCTCGGGTTGCCTCCCGAGAAGTGCTTCTTTAAGGTCATTAGCTTGACCGTGTTCTACCTTAAGCATGTGGAATGAGCAAGTCGAAGGACACCGACTTCTCAAGTTGCTCGTGTGATTGATAGATCTTTAAGCGTTGTCCATTCACCTTGAATTCACCACTATCTTTGCTCCAAATATCAATTGCTCCAAATGAATGCACTTTCCTAACAATAAAAGGCCCGCTCCATCTTGATTTTAGTTTTCCGGGAAAAAGCTTCAAACGGGAATTGTAGAGCAAAATTTGGTCACCCTCCTTGAACTCCTTAGGATGAATCTTCTTATCATGCCAACTCTTAGTTCTTTCCTTGTAAATCCGGGCATTCTCATAAGCTTCAAGACTTAACTCCTCAAGCTCTTGGAGTTGCAATTTCCTCTTTTCACCGCCTGCTTCTAATTGAAAATTAAGCGTCTTAATCGCCCAAAATGCCTTATGCTCAAGCTCAACCGGTTAATGACAAGACTTCCCATAAACAAGCCGGTATGGAGTAGTACCGAGGGGAGTCTTGTATGCAGTTCTATAGGCCCACAAAGCATCATCAAGCTTTATTGCCCAATCCTTCCTTGATCGGGACACAGTTTTCTCCAAGATGCTCTTAATTTGTCGGTTAGAGACCTCAACCTGACCACTTGTTTGAGGATGGTAGGGAGTAGCAATTCGGTTATTTACCCCATACTTCTTCAAAAGTGCCTCAAAGCTCCTCTCAATAAAATGTGATCTTCCATCACTAATAAGAACACAAAGAACTCCAAATCTAGGGAAGATGGTGGACTTCATAAACTTGGCTACCACTCTAGAATCATTAGTGGGAGTGGCAATGGCTTCCACCCACTTAGAGACATAATCTACTGCCACAAGAATGTTTTTGTAAGGTCCAGAATTAGGAAATGGACCGATGAAGTCGATTCCCCAAACATCAAAGAGCTCTACCTCCAAAATACCATTAAGTGGCATCTCATTCTTCCAAGAGATATTCCCTGCTCGTTGGCACTCATCACAAGACAGGATAAATTTCTGCACATCTTTAAACATAGTAGGCCAGTAGAGACCGGATTCAAGAATCTTTGCAGTAGTCTTGAAGGCTTTTGCATGACCCCCAGTGGGTAAAGAATGACAATGTTGGATCACACTCTCAACTTCTTCATAAGGAATGCATCTTCTAAATATCAAATCACTACCCTGTTTGAAAAGAAAGGGCTCATCCCAATAATATTGGCGCACATCATGTAGGAATTTCTTCTTTTGATGATATGTGAGGCCTGGTGGAAGCTCTCTAAAAACAAGATAATTCATAAAATCAGCATACCAAGGAGTATCTTCATCAGAAAGACGTCTCACTTCTTCCATATCATGAGCCAAAGTGATGGCAAATAAATGATCGTCAGGAAAGGAATCATCAGTTGGCATTTCACACTTCTTCTCCTCAATTTGCTCCAAAGGGAGCCTAGATAAGTGGTCAGCCACCAAATTTTCAGCACCATTTTTATCTCTAATCTCCAAATCAAACTCTTGGAGCAACAAAATCCACCGAATAAGACGAGGCTTAACATCCTTTTTCTGCATCAAATAGCGGACAACAGCATGATCGGTATAGACAATGACCTTTGAACCTACCAAATAGGACCGAAATTTCTCAAAGGAAAACACCACAACAAGCAACTCTTTATCAGTGGTGGTGTAATTCATCTGAGCCTCATCAAGTGTCCTGCTAGCGTAATAAATAGCATGAAGCTTCTTGTCTTTCCTTTGGCTAAGGACAACACCAACAACAAAATCACTAGCATCACACATGACCTCAAACGGGAGGTCCCAGTCTGGAGATTGTATGATAGGGGCCGACACCAACTCCTTTTTCAACCTGTTAAATGACTCAAGACACTCGGGAGAAAAATGGAAGGCTACATCCTTCAATAATAGGTTAGTCAAAGGCTTAGCAAGTTTTGAGAAATCCTTAATAAATCTCCTATAAAAGCCAACATGTCCTAAAAAACTTCTAATTCCTTTTATAGAGGTAGGGGGTGGCATCTTTTCAATGAGTTCAATTTTAGCACGATCCACTTCTATTCCTCTATTAGAAACTTAATGTCCTAGGACAATTCCTTCATTAACCATAAAGTGACATTTTTCCCAGTTTAGCACAAGGTTAGACTCTTCACATCTTTTCAACACTTTAGCCAGATTAATCAAACAAGTCTCAAAAGTAGTGTCATAGACAGAAAAGTCATCCATAAATACTTCCATAATGTCTTCAATCATATTGGAAAATATAGCCATCATGCATCTTTGGAAGGTAGCAGGAGCATTACAAAGACCAAAAGGCATTCTTCTATAGACAAAACTGCCATAAGGGCATGTGAAAGTAGTCTTTTCTTGGTCCTCGGGATGAATAAGAATTTGTCAAAACCCACTATACCCATCTAAATAACAAAAATAAGCATGCTTGGCTAGTCTTTCAAGAACTTGATCGATAAAAGGAAGAGGAAAATGATTTTTTCTAGTGGCAGTGTTCAACTTCCTGTAATCAATACACATTCTCCACCCAGTGACGGTCCTAGTAGGAATCAATTCATCATTTTCATTTTTGACAACCGTTAACCCACCCTTCTTAGGCACAACATGGACAGGGCTCACCCATTTACTATCAGAAATAGGAAAAATAATTCCAGCATCAATCAATTTTAAAATTTCTTTTTTCACTACTTCTTTCATGTTAGGATTAAGCCTTCTTTGGTGTTCTATGGTAGGTTTGTGATTGTCTTCCATAAAAATTCTATGCATGCACAAAGATGGAGAGATTCCTTTCAAATCATCAATAGAATATCCTAGGGCCTTTTTGTGATTCCTAATAACAACCAAAAGTTTTTCAACTTCATCATCATTCAATTTAGAATTCACAATCACATGATAAGTAGAATTTGGTCCTAGAAATGCATACCTCAAGGTGGAGGGAAGTGGCTTTAACACAAGCTTTGGGACGTCAGGCTCGCCCAATGGGATTTCAGGGGCAACTTTTCCAAGCTCAAGTGCTTCAGGAGACACCTCTAAATCTGCAATGGCACAGGCTAGATTTCTACCTTGGCAGGTAGTGGTTAAGCAAAGCTCCAATGGATCATTAGAAACAATTGACATTAAATGATCTTGAGCTTCACTATCCACAATATCAATCTTATCACAATAACCATCAAAAGAAGGTGATTTCACAGATTTAGCAAAATCAAAAGAAGGTGATTTCACAGATTTAGCAAAATTTAATTCCTTCATGCCAATTTTTTCACAAATAGATAGTGGAAGTAAACTAACACTAGCTCCTAAATCACATAAGGCATTATAAGAATAAGCACCCACATTAATAGGTATACAGAAACTACCTGGATCTTGGAGCTTTGGTGGGAGCTTGTTTTGAATCAAGGCACTGCACTCCCGGTTCATGACACCATATGGCACTCATCAAGCTTCCTCTTGTTGGAGAGGATCTCCTTCAAGAACTTCACATAAGAGGGCATCTCCTTTAAAGCATCAGTGAATGGTATGCTGATATGCAATTTCTTCAATACTTCAAGGAAATTCCCATACTTCTTCTCTAGCAAAGCTTGATTCTTCCTTTGGGGAAATGGGAGTGGAGGAACATAAGGAGGAGGTGGCACATATGGAACCTCCTTCTCCTTGGCAGAATTTGAAGGCGTCCCGTCTTCTTCAACCGGGCCATCCGGTTTTGTTGTCTCCTTAGCTTTCATAGGCTCCTTTTCATTTTCATGTAGTTGCTTGCCATTCCTCAAGGATACCGCTGAAATTTGGCCTTTCGGATTCTCTTCGAGGTGGCCCGGTAGAGTACCCAAAGGTCTAGGAGCATTGGCGGCATTTTGAGCCACTTGAGTTTCCATCATCTTTTGTGCTTGCTCAAGAGCTTGCACCTTATTAGAAAGTGCTTTCATTTCAGCCATCATATTCTCCATAGCAATCAACTCAGGAGATTTCTTAGGAGCCACAGGTGGAGCTGGAGGGGGCCTAGCTTGATAGCCCGAAAAATTGCCTTGATAGCCAAGAGGAGGGCCATCTCTAGCCCCATAAGGAGCTTGATATGCAGCTAGATTTTGAAATTTAGGTTGAGAAGTTGAAGAAGCATTATTTCCATACCTCAGGTTTGGATGATTCTTCCACCCTAGATTGTAGGTGGGCGAATAAGGATCGTTCTTCAGGTTTGGATATGGAGCCCCATAGCCATCTTTAACATAACTAGCTTTTTCAGTAGGAACCTCCACAGGTTGGGCCATATAAAGTTGACAAGTAAGAGTGGTATGGTTGGGAACACCACACATTTGACAAACAACCTTTGGAGTTGACGGTTCAGTCGGACTTGATTTTGACAGGTTCATCTCACCAACTTGCTTCCTCAGTTGTGCAATCTCATGAATAAGAGCACTATTTTGGGCCTCCTTGTGAACACTAGAATCAACCTCATATAATCCCATACTCTTCTTAGCAATAGAGGAAGAAGAAGAGTGAGCATTGGAAAACCGTTGAGCATGGAGGGCGGTCTTCTCAATTAGATCCCAAGCGTCATCAATTGGCATCTCCATAAAATTGCCCGATGAAGAAGTATCAATATGTAGTCTTGTAGCATCATCAATGGCAATGTAGAAAATTTGGAGAAGCACATACTTAGTGAACCCATGATGAGGGCATTGAATAAGGAAGTCTTTGAACCTCTCCCATGCTTCAAAATAAGTTTCACCAGGAGCCATGGAAAATGAGCTTCTTTGAGCTCTCATCTCAGCAGTCTTTTTGGGAGGAAAGAATTTGGCCATAAAAGCCTCATAGAGCTCGTCCAATGTGGTGATAGAGTTCGCCGGAAGAGACCGGTACCACGTCTTCGCCTTGCCTGTAAGAGAAAAGTGAAAAGCAAGTAGACGCATAGCTTCCTTAGGCACATTCTGAATATGCACTGTATTCATCAACTCCAAGAAGGTTTCAATGTGCTGGTGGGGATTTTCAGAAGGCAGACCCCCAAACTGATTTGCCTAAATCATGTTGATCAAGCCAGACTTCAACTCAAAGTGATGAGCTGTAACTTGTGGAAACACAACCCCAGAGATTGGGCCACGATTGACGGGCATCATCTACTCGCCAAGAGTGGCGGGTTGTGGCGGAAGTCGAGCCCTTTCAGCTTCAGCTCGTTGATCCGCTTCCAATCGCTCAGCCTCACGTTGTGTGAAGCCTTACAAACGGGCTGTCATATCAACAATCGTTTGTTGTAGAGCTTCCATAGCTTCGTCACGATCACCCATGTTATGTCTTTGAGCTTCTCGGGTTTCCCTTAATCTAGCGTGAAGAGATCTTTTAGGCTCGGGATCGGGATCGTGTAGTGGGGTGCTAGAACTTCTCCCTCTATGCATACACTAAAGGAACCACCTAAAACAAAAGATAAAAAGAAACAAATCAAAAAACAAAAGGGGACTTAGATGAACTAGTCCGTTAGAACCAACTAAAACTATCTATAATCCCCGGCAACGGCGCCAAAACTTGATGTGATAGTTTCCCACACACTCGCAAGAATACGAGATCTGTTGTAGTAGTAGATCAGGATCGAATCACGGGGATTATTTCTGTTTTAGTAAATTCTAGAAACAAGTTCCTAAGCCAAATATAATGATTGTGAAGTAATTCTAACTAAATAGAGCAATTAAAACAAGTAAATAGCGATGTAAATATGTATGAGAAAGCAAAGTTCTAAGGCAAGGAATCCCCACAACTTTGATCCACGGAGTTCGAATCTCACTTCTACCTAAATTGAGTTGGATATTTTATTATGAAGGTTATTGTCTAATGTCATAAATTAAATTTTCTCAAAGTTTAACTTAATGTACTTCTATCAAATTAAGAACCCACTCTCGTGACGAAACAAAACCGATAGAAACCCTTTAAGCACTTAGAAATCTAGATGGTAAACCAAACTTGCCCCACTCTCGTGATGCATCAAACTTGACTCAAACACCTAGAAGTTCTATGACAATTAACCACATGAGAAATTAATCTCAAGTTCAATTCTAGTTTTTCCAAATAGATAGAACCACCTCTCGATGTGTTCTCTCTATTTTGTTTACTAACTTAGACTACCACCTCTCGATGCGCAACCTAAACAAGACTCTAACAAGTTAAACCTATTAGATTAAGCCTCTAGAATCAAATCATATTAGTTTCCAACTCAATTCAAGCAAAAGGTATTGAATCTAATCAGCTTCACATTGTTGGGATCAACCAAACCCTAGAACTATAGAGTTTAGCCTAGCATAATTAAATTCATGATCAAAAAAATTAATTCAAACATGGAATAATAATAATAACAGTAATTGAAAGAGAAACTTACTAGGAATTTCAATTGAAAGAAACAAAAGTAGATCCAAAGTGCAAAGCAAAACTCCAAAGCGAAAGAGCGTAGAACTAAACCCTAGAAAATCTCTCCTCTCTACTTGAAAATTAGAAATAATAATAATGCATAATAATAATATAACTTAAGCTCCAAGTAGTCTTATAAAAGTCCTAAAACTTATGCTAAAAGATATCCCAAAAATAAATCCAACTCGGGCCCAAAAAGAAACAAGAAAGCCCAAAATTCTCGCATGCAGCGACCTGATCACGACCCGTGACTGAGGTCACGACCCGTGATCAGCCATCTGAGAGCACATATTTGCTCTGTTTGACCTTGTCTTGGCTCCTGATGGCCACCGCGACTCATGATGGCCCTTCTAACCCCTTCCTTCACTCCTTAACTTGCATTTTTACTTGTAATAGCTCCTCCACACCTCTTGAAAGCTCTTGGAATCATCAAATCTTCATTCCTTAGTATTAGTTGTGGTATTTTCGGATTTTTTAATTTTTTTAACGGGCCAAGTAACGAAAGGTGGTATTTAGCTAACGGAGGGTGTTTTATGGATGGTTAAAAATAAATAATTATATTCGAGGTGGTTTAGCGGAATATGGCCTATTTTACGGGTGGTTTTAGGTTCCGGACTCAAATTTAAAATATGCGGCAGCAACTTCAATTACAAGGTTACGAAGCCCAAAAGCATTGATTGTGGGCTTGTTGGGCCAAATAAAGAGGCTAACCCTTGTGTACGTCGCTGGCTTGAAATCAATAGTTGTTGGACTTGTTGCTTCATCAATACTCATTAAGGAATTATTCTGATCCAACTTTCTCAGAAAGATTTGGCTTTTTATGTCTCTTCTCTGCTGAAGTGCTTAAGCTTAACTTCCAAGACATGAGCATTTTGTTATTCCAACAAAAGGAGGATTTTGTGATTTCATTATGTTATGCCTCCACTATAAATCATCATTTTGCCTCGACTGATCTCATCCACGCTACACAACATTCACCGTCCAATGAGTACACGCTTGCAATTTCCACAATTTGAGTGGAGGATATATTACACAACTGTATTGGTACATTATTACTTGAGGCTTTTGTTGCAATCTAACTTTGAAGTGGTGATCCTTTTTGTCATTAGTTTCCCGTGACTGAACCTAATTTGACATATTAAAATTGTGCTTCGACTAATGTCTAAATTTGGGTCATCTCAATCAGCTCAATTTTGTGTCATCTTTTATATGTCCGAAACAAGCTGGTTGGTTTATTAGTAATTACTGTACAGCCAAATCCAACTTCTTATGGTTCTACTTTCACCAAGCTTTGTTCACATGCTTACGTTTTTTATTCACATGGTAGCATAAAACCTTGTTCTCTAGTAGCCAAATTGCCACCACACTATATATATAGATATAAGAAAGCATTAGCAACACCCCACCTAGTAGGCCATTATACAATACTCACCCTCCATGGCTACCAAGATATCCCAACTATTCCTCCTACTCACCATTTCTATATCTCATTCCAATTCATTAGAGTTAAATTACCCAGCAGTCTTTAACTTTGGTGACTCAAATTCAGACACAGGAAATCTTGTTGCTGGCCTTGGATTTTCACTTGTTCCTCCTTATGGCCAGACATTCTTCGGAAACCAATCTGGACGATTCTGCAATGGACGTTTGATTGTCGATTTTCTGAGTAAGTAGTAGGATGTTATCAATAAATCTTTGGAATGAGTATAGTTGAGATTCAATTCCGAAATCTTGTTATTTCTGTATTTATTCTCTATGTAATTCTCCATATACACTCATCCACAATAGGATTCCCTTGCTTTTGTTTCCATATGTACCAACATTTATTCTTGCTGTTTTGTTTCGGTTTCATCAAGACTAGAATTCCTGAATCATATGATCTACATTTTTAACAGTGTATGGAATGGACTTGCCCTTTCTGAATGCCTATCTTGAGTCCATCGGCGCGCCGAATTTCCACACAGGCTGCAACTTTGCAGCTGCAGGCTCCACTATACACCCTGCAACTGCAAACTCAATTTGTCCTTTCTCATTTGGAATCCAAGTGGCTCAGTTTCTACGGTTCAAAGCGCGAGTTCTCGATTTTCTGTCTCAAAGTATGTACACTCTATACACAACAACAAGATCCCTTTACTAGATTCTACTGCATTATACTGTTACCGGCCTCCATCTTGTTAAGAATTATTGGTTACTATTTTTAGGCAAATTGTAAATATTAGGAAGAGTTTATAGTATTATAGTTTAAATATTGAACGTCTTAATAATCAAATGACATTCTTTAGTGAACAGAGGGAGTAATATCTAATAGCATGCTGAAAATATTTGACTCCATCAAATTACATGTAGGTAAGAAATTCGCCGAGTACCTTCCAGCAGAAGATTACTTCTACAAGGGTCTGTACATGTTTGACATTGGCCAGAACGATCTTGCTGGTGCATTTTACTCCAAGACATATGATGAGGTGGTGGCTTCAATCCCTACATATTTAGCACAATTTCAAGCTGGAATTCAGGTAGGCTTGAAGAGATTGAACAAGAATAGTAATAGTGAGGGACTGAGGGAGATCAGTACAAGAATAATGGATTTTTAACCTTTTTACTGTTTTCACAGAGATTGTATAATGAGGGAGCAAGGAATTTTTGGATCCACAACACGGGTCCCCTCGGATGCTTGGCTCAAAACATAGCAAAATTTGGAGCACCCAAGTCAAAGCTTGATGAATTTGGGTGTGTGCAAACACATAATCAAGCTGCTAAGGCCTTCAATGAGCAGCTACAAGAACTTTGTCAGAAATTGCAAGGCCAGTATTCAGATATCAATATCACCTATGTTGACATCTTTGCCATCAAATCAGACCTCATAAGCAACTATTCTCAATATGGTAAGAATAGCATTATCGAGTCAGTGTATCCCAAACACGTCCTTAAACACGGGTCTTACCGTACAATCATTTTTTTTCTTGCAGGATTTGAACAGCCCATCAGGGTTTGCTGTGGACACGGCGGTCCACCGCTGAATTATGATAGTAGGGTTGATTGTGGAAGAACAGTTGTTCTGAATGGGACCTCAGTGAGTGCTAAAGGATGCAATGATAGTACTAAATATGTTAATTGGGATGGAATACATTACACAGAGGCTGCAAATCAGCATGTTGCTTCACAAATACTCACTGGAAACTTTGTCAGCTTCCAATTTTTGGATAAGTTGTCTTTTTTTGTAGCTCCTGTTAGTCCTGTAGCATGAGGCAAATTTGATCACTGCCTTAAATTATATGGCTTTTGTATCATGTATTACCAAACTCATTATCACAACATCTTGAGCTTTGTTACATTCAAATATTCAATTGATAGTTGTTGAGATGATCCAGAAACACATGAACTGTTAAGGCTTTTGTAGGTGGTATATGAAATTAAACCATGGGTCCACCAGTACACCAACGTGCCAATATAATCATGATAATCATCCATAATAGCATTACCCACCTGAAATAGATGCAAGGTCAGAAGAATTATCTTGCTTGAAAATATTGCAATTGAAGTTAATGATTTAGGAGAGTGGTGTCCTGCAAATGGATTAGAGGTTAGAATGAATTGTTTGCAAGCAAGCAGTTTCTCGCTCACTATAAAAGTGATGATGGAGAAGCAAAAGCAGACCTACATAACTTTCACCAGCAATGTAAAATTCTCTATGCTGATATTGGGGACGCTTGCGCTCTGAGAAGGAATTTGTAAGGCATGACACGTGGGATTACGAAAAATAGAGATCTAGGATGACAACCTTATAGTCATAAATGCAGTCAAGGTACTAGTCAGTAGTGTCCTTGAAAAATAAAAATGCTGGTTTTGGATATTTCGCTACATGAATTCGAAATTGTCCAACTATTTATGTGATTAGAGATTGTAATATTATGACTGATAATATTGTAAAGATAGGAGGCTATGTTATTTCTAATAAATACCTTCAAAGTCATTAAACCTTTTTTTTATATGGTAAGGATTAGAGTCGCCACAAGTACTACTCGAGCTCGCCTAGAATGGTGATCTCAGGGTAATATCCCAAGACTAAACCGTTGAACCAAATGCCCGAAGGCAAATCATTAAAACTTTTTTTTTTATTAGGTAAGGATTAGGATGCACTCCATCACGGAGGGCGTCCTAGAGCATCCTTTCGGATGAGAACATGAAGTTCTGGGTGAGTCTTAATGACTCCGACGGGAAGACTGTGGCCCAATTTAGCAATTTTGTCGGCCACAACATTACAATCTCTACTGATATGGTTGATCTGTAAATCATGATTTCCGAAAGTGGAGACAAGGATATCAGATATTATTAATTCAATCTCCCAAGGACATTTAATTATCCCTTTAAACGCATTAATAACCTGAAGGTTGTCTCCTTCAATAACAACCTTTCCTAAATTCCTAATTTTCACTTCTCGAATAGCTTCTCGGAAGGCCATAGCTTCGGCTTTTAAAGCTGAGATTTTTCCAAAGTTACATGTTTTCAAGTTGATTATCTGGCCAAGGTGGTTCCTAAGTACGATTCCACCCGTTGCTTGGTTATTAAAAAGCCTAGATGCATCAAAGTTGATTTTGACTTGGTCTTGATTAGGTTTTTTCCGATTCTTGTTCATTACTTTTCGTTGGTTCGTTAATCGAGGTTTCACCCTTCTTATGCTCTCCTCATCTTCCGACCAGTGTTTTGCCTTCTCCCAGTTTTTAATTTGGGTTTGGATATATCTTGTCAAATCCCGAATACCTTCGCACTGATCTTGTTGAAATGTTAATATGTTTCGTTGATGCCAAACACTCCACCAAATAACCGCCATTTCCGTGAACTCCTTTTTTCCTAGCAACTGTTTAAGTTCATTCAAAATTACCCTTGGTGATTTGTTATCAGGATTGAATCCTCTAATTACTTGGGCCGTGTTTGGGTTTACTTTATTTGTTATATAAGTCATGTACGGGCACTTAGTAAGTATATGGTTTGTGTCTTCAGTGGTACAATCACACAATATACATCCTCCTGGTGTAACAACCTGTTTCTCCCTTAATCGTGTTTTCGTAGGGAGGTCATTGTTATCAATTTTCCATAAAAAGTTTTTTACTTTCGAGTATATGTCTAGGTTCCAGATCCAATTATTTAGGCTTGGAGTTTGTCCCTCTATGTTCGTAATTAGCTCAATTGCCGAAGCAGTAGAAAACCACCCATTTTTGCTTGGTGCCCAGTAGAGCCTATCTTGGATATGGTTATCTGGAAGGGCAATTGTTTGGATTTGGTCAACTATTTCATTTGGTAAAACTTGTCTTAATTGATCTATTTTCCATGTTTTATCATTTGATATCCAATCTACAACTTTCGATGTTTCATTAATCATTGAAGAGTCTTTGACATGAGGATGTAAGGGTCCTTCAAGAATCCATCTATCCTTCCAAAAGTTAATCGTTTTTCCATCCCTGACTTGCCATATAAGTCCCTTGCAGAATTCTTCCCTAAGATGAATAAGTTTTTTCCATTGCCATGAAGTATTCTGTTTTGGCTTATATGTGAAGAGGCTATCGCTTTTAAGATATTTTTGTGTCACTATCCTTACCCAAATATTGTTAGGTTCCGCAAGGATTTTCCATAGTAATTTCATTTGCAACGCTTTGTTCATATGTTCCGTTTTCCTTATTCCTAATCCACCCATTTCCTTTGGCTTGCAGATCTTGTCCCATCCTATGAGTGGCTTATATTGTCTATCTTTGTTCCAGAAAAAACCTCTGTTAATCCTATCCATTTCAGCATGAATGGAGTTAGGGAGCATAAAACTTTGCATTACATAGTTGGGTTTTGTTGCAAGATTGGCTCGGATCAGGGTTGTTCTCCCTTCTTGAGATAGCGAATTTGCTTTCCATTCGTCAACTGTTGATGTGCCTTTCCTATGGACTCCTTAAAGGTATCTTTGTTAACTTTTCCGCTAATAATCGGGCATCCAAGATATTTCTCGATATTTGTCATTGTTGGGATTCCTAACGTTTGGTGGACTATGTTCCTTTGTTGTGCATTCATATTTTTAGACGCTTGGAATGCAGATTTGGTGTAGTTTACTTTCTGACCCGAAATCCTACAAAATCATCAATTATGTTTTTTACCTTAGTGCATGAGCTCTGAGATGCTTTAGCAAAAATTATGATGTCGTCGGCAAAGGCCAGAAATGGAACTCTAATTCCACCACGAGTGATCGGAAATCCAATCGATTTTCTATCAGTTTCACTAGTTAGTTGTAACTTACGCGCCAGGATTTCGGCCACAAGTACAAACAGAAACGGTGATAATGGGTCACCTTGTCTCAGGCCTCTCTCCAGATTGAATGGTTCCGTGGGTCCGTTATTGACAAGGACCGAACATGACACTGAGCATATGCACTCTTGAATCCATCCTACAAATTTCTTATCAAATCCAAATTTCTTAAGAACTTCTAAAAGGTAGTTCCAATCAACTCTATCATACGCTTTCTCCATATCTAGTTTGATTGCAATCCAACCCTCTTTGGCTTTACTGTTCCTAAAGGAATGTAATATCTCATGGGCAATAAGGACATTATCTTGAATAGCTCGATTTTCAACAAATGCCCCTTGAAGCGGGTGTGTTATCTTACTTATTACTTTCTTCAGTCTTTCTGTTATGATTTTGGATATTATTTTGTATATGGTTGAACACAGACTAATCGGTCGATAGTGATTTGTTGAACTTGGGTTTTCTATTTTCGGTATAAGGGTTATAAACGTATGGTTGATTTGTTTTAGAATTTTGCCAGAGTGGAAGAAACTTTTAACCGCTTTGGTTACCGTTGGGCCTGCAATATCCCAATATTTTTTTATAGAATTTCGCCGTAATTCCATCTAGGCCTGGAGATTTGTCTGATCCAAGACTCATTACCGTGTTTTTGATTTCTTCATTCGAGACCGGTTTTATTAGGCTAGTGTTATCCTCTTCCGTTACTTCTCTTGTAATTAGGTTCATATAGCTACTTGCATTTCTTAGTTATGGTGGTTCTTTTGTATATCGTTTTTTAAAGTCTTGTCTTATTTCTTTACGAATGTTTTTTGTCCCAACAATTAGCGTGCCATTAGATGTTCTAATTTCTTTTAAAATTTTCTGATTCCTTCTCCCACTTGCCACATTGTGGAAGTATCCTGAGTTTGCATCGGATAACTTAATGTGTTTCGTTTTTGCTCTTTGTCTCCAATATGTTTTATGGTAGTTCAAAATACACTCTTTCTTTTTCAATAATCGTAATTGTTTTTGTATCATGTCTGGTTGTGGTGAGATTGCGATATTTTTTTGAATTTCAAGAAGTTGTTCTTCAAGTTCCTTTAATTGTTCGAATATGTTTCCTAGTGTATGCTTGTTCCACCTTTTTGCATGTTGCTTAAACATCTGTGTTTTCTTAACTAACTGGAACATGTTAGAGCCCTGAAAATTGGCCCTCCATGCCTGCTTTACTACATTTCGGAAATCTTTTCTGTACATCCACATTTTTTCTAACTTGAAGGGTTGTGCTTTGATCATTTCATCATTACTTAATTCTACCGAGATTTTGCAATGGTCAGAAGTGGTAAAGGCGTGGTTTCTTGTACTTAAATTTGGGAACCATTGGATAATACTATTACTTACCAACACTCTGTCTAATTTTTCATAAATGTTGTCAATTTCTGTTTTATTTTTTCTCCATGTGAAGAAATTCCCTGATGTCGGAATGTCTTCAGAAGACATTCATTTTTAAAGTTTATTAGACTTTCGAATCTATGTAATTCCGGGTTAGCTCCTCCTTGTTTTTCATTTGGTTCCTGAATTTCATTTAGGTCTCCCATTATCAGGATTGGCATGTTCATATTTTGAATGGTTTCAGTTAGGTCATTCCAGAAATCGTTCTTTTCCCCAGCATTAGGTGGGGCATAAGTGAAACAAATGGCTAGTGTTTTTTTTTGTAATTACATGATAGTATTTGAGAACAATGTACCTTGGTGCTTGCACTAGCACGTTGATTTCTTCGTTGATGAGTTGATGTGCTTTCCAGAAAACTCCTATTCCACCAGCCCGACCACTAGCAGGAGACCATAGGACATTATCAAAACCGGCACGTCGCCAAACCTGGTCGCTCGGAAGAGAGTCAGTTTTAGTCTCCCCAATTGCCATAATCTGATTTTTTTGAATCTTGCAAAAAGAGTCTAGCTCGGGCCAAAATGATTTTCTCCCAATCCCTCTACTATTCCAAAATCCGATCTTCATATTAAACCTATTTTGTGATCCTCCGTTCCACTAGCTATCTTTGTCTTAATCTTGGTGAAGCCGTGGCTTGTGAGCTTTATATGTTGTTCTATTATCTTGTTTCTAACCATCACTTTAGGCTTATCTCTATTTTTCTGCAAAAAGGAGGCCTTAGAACTCGATCTTGGTTGCCACTGATGGTACTCATGTAAGCATTTCATTCTTTGTAAGGAATCATCATAAAGACACACAACCTGTATAAAGTTATGAGGCCCATCAAGAGGGTGCATTCTAGTGTCCAGCATATTAGAGCTGTAATCATCTCTAATCTTTCTAAACCTGTTTATGCCATATAAAAAGTTCAAATGATAACTACAATCAAGGTTTTCATAAGTACTCCTCTGTTGCCATCCCATAATCAGCAATATACTATCCAGTACATGGTTCTTATAATAAATGCTCATCATTACCTCCTTGTTTCTATATTTTAACAATATCCAATGATAGATACAATCATAGACTTCAGCTGCATCCATTCTGCGGGAATAAATGAATGCTTCTTTCTCTCGTTTCCATATTAGGGTCCTTAAATGCATCATATATTTCTGTATCCCTCTGTTCTCGAACCACCCGCTGCACCACAGCATTTCCTTTGATTCCTTATTGCCATCTGCACTATGGAGCTTATTACAACAAAAAGCAGCAGCATAATATTCAGGCCATTCATCTGCATTATTGAGCTTATTACAACAAATACCAATAGCATAGTGAGCAGGCCATTCAGTATCTTTAGCTATCATAGAATACAACTTTCTACACAGAAAATTCACAAGCAGAGATCTGTTTTTGTTCTTAGAAATCCAGCATTCATAATAGTAACAGTCTGATTCATGTTTGTGTTTTACTGGTGCATTTTTGTTAAAATCCAGATTGGTATTATTTATAAAGCTCCTCAGATTAAGCATCCATTTAGATGAATCATAATCATCACTGGATTGAGTTTTCTTAATAATATGCACCACCAGGATTTTTTGTTTATTGTGAGTCTTTCTCAATATGTTTTTATCATTATCACCATCATCTTTCTCACCCAAACTAGATAGCAAGCAATTAAATTCCTCTACACCTTGCTTCCAAGTCATGCTCTTCATGTTTGCTTTCTGTGTTTTTGTTACTTTTTTTTCCAACCACCTTCTGCCCCATAAAAGGGCAAGTTGGTTTATTTTAGCTTCTCCAAAGCAAGCTCTAGTACAGGAACCAACATGACATAAATTTTCAAGCCAATCAATGTCTATAATATTAGAGGAATTCATCACCCAATAAACAAACTTAGCATTCAGCAATCTTTTTATCTTCCCCTTTAGCCATATCTCATCATATTCTAGGGCAGTTTCATAGAGATAACCATATATCTCTTTGACTGTGTTCAGCTTGATGTCTTTTATAATGCTCCTCAGAACAGTCACCCCACTCAAGGGTAAGAAATCATCCTTGGCATCAAGTTTTTTGACAGTGTAGATACCAACAAGCATGTAACTAGTATTTATCCTTCTTAGGGTTTTTCCATTTTTCCATCTATAATTTTCCTTTTTCAAATCAATTAAGTAGTAACCATAGCTGTAATAATCATTCAACAACATCATACTAATATATTCAGTCAATCTGCTACACATCAGTTCCAAGTTTTTCAGGATAGAGATTATAACCAAACCACCTGTGTACTCAGCCCTAAGGGGTTGAATACACCAAAGGAAGGCCAGTGGTTTAAAGATCCTATGCTTCTTAAGGCTTCTTAGAAGCATAAAGTTCATAGAGTGGACCAGCCAAGCTGTCATTCTAGAGCCATCATCTCTTATACACCTCAGCCCTTTCTCATAGTTACTATTACTCATTCTTAAACTTTCTTTTTTATTGTGACTAGTCTCCTGCTTTTCCATGATAGAATGCTAGTAAACAATAGTAGAGTAAGCACTTAATAACATAATATTATAGTCATTCAAACACCAATACAGTGGTTTCAAGTTCATCAGGACAAAGATCTTAGCCACACCATCTATGTACCCACCATTCGTGTCAATTCTTCCTTTAGATTTTCCTTTTTCTTTCTTAAATCCCGAAGGAACAGCCTCACAAGGCTTGGGAGAGATGCCACCCTTAAAGGTCACTTGGACCATGGTAGGCAGGGTTTCAAAAGGATCAGTCAAGAGGTCAAACTGATTTTGTTCTTTAGAGAAAGAGTCAATACACATAACCTGCTTAGGGGCTATGATGTATTCAGCAAGAATACAACCAATACATATATAGACAGTCTTTAAATTGTTTTCAACCAACAATTTCATTTCATAGCTCATTGAGTAAAGAAATGAGAAATACAACCTGGTGAGGGTAGATGTCAGCATCATCGTTCTCTTCTCCTCCCAATGCAGGGAGTATACAATCTTCCACCTTCCTTCTGATGTGGACGCCCGGAGAAACCGTTGAGGGAACTCACCCCCAGCCGAGAGCACCCAACCCTCTTTGCGTCTCTCCCTATTGTAACGAAGGCGTACAAGCCCTAGCCTCCATGATGCTCTTAGATCGCGCCATCTCGACCCTTTTTTCAATCCCCTCCTCCATAGATCTATTATAAAGGGGATCCATTGATCACTAGGGATTTCAAGAAGAGCGGCAAATTTCCAAATCGCCGCCCAATTCCTAGCATAATTTGCTGGATTCTGTTGATTTTTTGGGGGAATCCACCAAAGAAACTTCCACAAGCCAAAGGAGATGCAATAGAAGATCGCAAAAACAGATGTTGGGTTGAAGATTGTAGCAGATGGTGCTGGATTTTCACTTTTAGGGTTTCGAATTTGGGGGCAAATACGAAGGGTCGGGGAGAGAGGTTTTCGGGGCTTCATTTCGTTCATTGTGCAAATCATTAAAACTTGATTTCTCATCTACAAAATGAATCTCCTAATTTTCATATTTAAAAAAAAAAAACGAGCTTTTTTTTTTTTAAGTGTAGCGGACCTGTCTTTAAACAAGCCCAAGTTCATTCAACTGGTAAGCAGCCCTAGGAAGGAACACGAGCAGCAGAACCAGAAATAGAACCAGGACGGAACGACGGACACAGGAGAAACTAGGATTCGCATTCTTCACCGCCGGCATATCTTCTCTGCCTCGTCAAACTCTACAATTTCGTCTCCAAAATGATCGGTTCGAACTTGCCGTTCTTAATTGAGTTTTTGTTTCCTAATGTCTTTATGTCAACCGTGGTTCTTATTTCTCAACTGAGAATGATCCAAAATTTCACTTGTTTTTTGCCGCTGGCGCCTGGCTGAGAATTACCGGCCTCCGGTGGGGGCGGCCGCCCCCGCGCCCCCACCTGCCCCCGCCATTGGCTTTTAGACATAAATTTAGGGGAAATTACTCAATATAGAAGGATGTAGTTTAGGTTCGCTAGGCAGATGAATTGCTTTACAGCAGTGATCAGTGTATTGCTCCAACTTGAAAAATAAATCTGGTTGTTACATTGGGTTTGTGGAGAGGGAAGGGAATGGAGTGAAATTATTCATTTTTTAGCTTGTTTCAAGGATACTTGAAATTATACTGCATGAAAACCAGCTCGGACTTTCTAGCTAAGGCTCCATTTGATCTTAAATTAATTCAAGAAATCGAATCAACTAGAAAATCGGAGATTACTCTTGAATTTTGTTCTAGGGTTAGATTTTAGGATTCATATGAGGATTACCTGCCTCATCCGCTTTTTACATTGTTGCCACACAGAGTTGAAGAACACCGATCCACCACCACATCTGCCACTTTTCTCTCTCCCTTTATGGTTAATTTGCATGATATATTATGTAAATTTTTAAACGAAAAAAATGGTGCCTTGTGTTTGTCCAGCATGTTCTTCTTGCTTGCCAATTTTGTACCTAGGCAATGAACCCATCATCACTTAATTTTGGACCTCACTTTTTTCTTCTCTATGTATCTCATCATCTTTCTCCTTCCTCAATTTATTAAGAATCAGAAGAAAAAAAGGGAAATTATGTGTATTGATTAGATGATTTTAGGGTTGATTCCCTAGGGATCGTAACAAATGCACCTAAGTTGTTTCCATCACACTCACAGTTCATTTCATTGCATCCGTATGCTCACACAAAATGTTTTTGGTTAATTCATCATCCTTTTTTACTTTTATCAGGGTCACAATTTCGTCGAACAGGCATTTCATCTTTGTTGTACAATGGCCAGAAGAATCTTCCATTGCTTGATAGTGCAAATATTATGTGTACCATCATGGTGAGCGACTCACCCTGGAAAAATTTAATGCTTATGCTGGGTATCATGCTACATATATTACCTTATTCACATGTGCCATTTTTAGCTATATATTATTGTTCAGACTTCAGAGTATCTTCTAGTTCAATGGTGTTCAACTGTGTGACTTGTTGTGTCTACATGGTTCTAGGACTCTCGGTTGGCTGTCTTTACATGTCAAACTAGGTCAGCTACCACACAAGTCAAAGCACCTGCTCAAGTACGACAAATGGTATGGCACCAATCATTGTAACTATTCTTTCCTTCTTTCCTTATGAGATAAGAATGTCAATTCCTGTAGCTACTCCATTATGTGCAAAGTAGATCATATCACTGTTGCATTGATAAAGTTTGGTCTCCAGCACAAAAAACCGACATTACATATGGTTTTTTTTTTCTTATACCAATATGTCTTAGAGACCTTGAATGCTCTTAATTTATCTTGGCTTTGTCTAATGTTTTTTTTTCTGTTTCCATATATTTTCAATTTATAACAGGGTGCCATGCAAGTGTCTATGCTGAGCCCTGGATTTGTCTACGAGCCATATGCACCTCGTGAACGGATTCCTTTTTGGAAAAGGTGAAATGCTTTTTGAATAGAGAGTTTTCTCCTAATCATCATTTGTTCATTTGCTTATTCTTAGCTCTCTTTGTTGTCATGCCTTTTGTTCTGTATGCTAGGTGGTTCACCAAGAGTGGATGGCAGAGAACCAAGGAGGACCTCATAATAGAGGTAGAATATCATTATTTCATATGCTTTTCCAGTTTGCATTTACTTTTCCTTTGTTTTTATTTTCTTACACCAGTTTTAAGTAATAAATGAACTATTGCTGATTATGTTGTATTTCTCTTGTCAATATATGATTATGTTTTATATCTCTCGTCAATATATGAAATAATGAGGTTCTATGATTATTTTTGTTACAGCTCAAAAGTGCATATGCCATTCAAAAACTGCGAAAATCTGGTTACTCGAAACATAAGTTCTATGTTGAGGCCTTTGATTTATATAAAGAGGTGTGCTCTTTTTCTAATATTACTCTTTAACATTTGGTCTATTTTCTAGTTTTATATCTGTGATGCTAAGGAACATTATGTTTATCCTTCTTTTGCTCTTCAGATTAGTGCTATGCTGGCAAATGGTGACAAAAAATCACTGAGAAAACATGTTACTGAGAAAATGTATTCTGTAAGCTTCTCGTGTATTGCTCATGTTATAGATTCTTTCTTTCATCCTCTTTGCTGATTATTGATGGTAAATAATCTCAGGCTCTGAAGAATGAGATCAAGCAAAGAGAATCGGTATGGAATCAGGTTTACTGGGAATTGATTGAACCTGCTGTCAAAATTCGCACAATGCGAGCTAGGCTGGCAAGTTTCCTTCCTGCACTCTCTTTCCCGCTTATCCTGCATAAATCCGTAGTCTTGATTATTTGGCTGCAGTCAACTAAGGTGGCCACTGGTCAGGGTGGTTGTAGTTATCCTAGGTGCATCCATATCTTCTATGATAGATTGGCATGACTAGATCGTTTATTTTCATAGCCAGCATGATAGTGGCTTCTTAACCAATTTTTTATAATGTTTATGTTTACAACCGTTAGCTTTGAGTGGCAGGGATTTTTAGACATGGTCTATCATGGAGGAAAACATTCTGAATAAGAATCCACTAAAATCTCATATCATTATTAGGATGAAGTTGGTTGGCACTGGAAAGTACCTCAGCTTGCTGATCTGAGTCCTTACTAATTTGTTTCTTTAACCTTTTACTTTAATTTATGTTGAAATGTGAATGAGACATGGACATGTCTATGCTTCAGCAGCACAACTGTGTCTTTTGTGGGGAAAAAAAAAAACAAATAAAGATCAGCTTTTAATACATTTTAGCAAGAGAATTGTGTTTGCCTGTTCCTGGGATGTCTATGATTACCATTGGCGCATGCTTCATTGATAATTGAGTAGATATTAAAGTTGTGCTAATGATATATAGTGCACCTCAAGACTTTACACAATTACACATAGATAATACTAGTCTGTATGTTTGAGTACAAGTCGTGTGACCAGCAAAAAGTTGTTCAAAAACCAGTCTAGAGTGGAAACTTTGAGGGATCAAACTTTTTTCAATATGAGATTTTTGGAGAATTATGGTCAAATTCTAGTTCCCATCAAACCTCAAGCGTAGTATATACTGCAAGTGGAATGCACTACGTTTTTCAGTCTTTTCTATGACAGAAGAAAGTTACACTTCTTTTGATACTCCTCCTTCTCCACATCACTCCTTTTGCCCCTTCATCTAGGTTCCCGCCTCCTCCATTATTGTCACCATGTTGTCTGCCTTCATGCCCATGGCTAAATCTGTGGATTTTTCTTGTCCACCGCTGTCACTTCTATGCCACCGAACCTTCACTATCCAGTTTCTCTTTCGCCATTCTAATGATAATCAATGCAGAAAATGAGAGCACTGATTGTTGATGCTTGGCGCCAGGTCCTTGATATCTTTCCCTTTTCTATTTGCACTCTCCAGATCTAGGTTTCAGTGGGTTCTTTTTGTTTGAATTTTTTGGTGTAGTGTTCCGATTTTGGTGGTGGGCTATTTGAAAGATCAATGGAGGAGGGTATGGCTGGTGGATTTGGACCAAATTTCTCACTCTTGTCCGACCAGATCTTAGTATTTCATTTGGAGTTGTTTTGTTGTTGTTGTATTGTATTTGGTCCAGATCTAGACTGCTGCATGTGACTAGTAATGATTTTTGATGATTATCAGCCTCCCTTTTGATTGGAATGATCATCTCAGTATTCATATTCAGATGTGAACTTACCAGTGATCCCAATTTAGCTATACCTTCTATTCATAGTACATTTGTAGTTTTTAAAAGTAACGTTTCCTTGCATTACAGATTGGTGTTGATAAGAGTAATCTCAATAAGGTGTTCGTACAACTCACCCTCGAGTTTTTGACTAAGCAGGTATATTTTATTCCTCTGGAAGCAACACTATCTTTGTAGGTTCTACATAAAATGTTATCTCATGAAAATTGCAACTCGACATTTATGCATTACCATTTTTCTGCTTCTCTGAGGAACTGATCCGTGAAGTTAAAACCCTTTTTTTGGCACATTGGCTGCACTTTTTTTTTTTAATTTCTGAGCACTGAAATAGTGAAATCTGATCTTCTTGCAGAAATTTGAGGCTTATGATTCAACAGGAGCTGTTGTAGCTGGAGATAAAAACAAGGAGGTAGATTTATTTGCTTAAGAATAACCTGCCATAGATTCAGTTTTGCTTTATCATCACATTCTTAGTGAATATTATTCGCATAAATTATGGATTATATCTGTAGGGCAATTTATAACACTCCTATAAAGGTTTGTCATCTACCTAAGATATCATATCAGGATTTCTTCACGAGGTTGTGGGTTTTGTTTCGGTCAAAAGTAGTTTGTGTTGTTGATAGCTGAAATATGCTACTTTGTAACTGTATGGGTGTGGAATCATGCATGAAAATGAGGATTTATAGCATGTGATGACGTCGGTGATACAAACTACAATTTATAACTAAGATAATGTTTAGTTCATTCTGAGTAAATTTGGCACTGTCTGAGATTTGTCACATCAATGTTTCTTGGTCCAAATTACTAATTTTGCCACTATTCTCATAGGTTCTTGTACGCGATATCTGGGTATTCGAGAAGTCACTGTTTCACAAAGGAGCATATTGGCGGCTTTGTGGACGAATTTCCTTGTAAGCTCTTGAGGTTTGATAATTTGACATGACAGCATGAAACTAGTCACTACGGCCATCAGTTTTGTAGGTAGAGATCAGTCTTAGAATTCTTTTGATCGTTATATCATAATGACCAATGTATTTAAGACAGTTTACTTCATCCCTTTCTTCTGTTTTCCTTTATTTTTTGAGCGCCATAAATGGGGTCTAAACCTTGTGGAAGACGAGGTTTGTAATGGCCTAACCCCCCACCCCATGGTGGGACTAAAATGCTAGATATACAAGAAAGTTGATGTGCTATGGATTCATCCATTTCTCTATTTATGGTTATTGTGGATGCTTAGCTTACATATCAGGATTCAGGAATGTCTAAAACAAGAAAAGATGTGTTCCCACAAGGAAAGAATTATCTAATGTGACCGTTGGCTTTAACTTCCACTCAACCTCTTTATAACAATATTCTTCTATAGTTTTCTTGCATTGCAACCCTACCCTCCTATCCAAAAAGAACACACGTTCAAGCTCGCCCCCTTTATACCTAATTGTTACCCCCTTTGCCCAATTCAAAGAACTCGGAAAATGGACCAAACTGATGAGCAGATTCAATCTCTTGGCATTTGCCATAAACTCTTCTACTTCATCATGAAAACCTTGGCTGCTCATTCGACAAAGCCTGTGATGTTAGGTGATCCGGACCATTGTAAGCTAAGCACTGCTGATGATCAAGAATCCGGTCCAATGCATCCTGAATCGGACTGCGAAAGCATCATTCTGATTGAACAAGTCGAGTTTGATGTTGCAAAACCGACCAATGAGTCTTGTGTAGTAGAAGAGAAGGCAAGAGAACAAGCTCCAATCGCGTCTGTTCAGAAACGGCCAGTGAAGAAGATGGTGAGCATTAAAGAGGAAGCAGAAGTGATAGATCTTGGCAAGAAGAGGAGGAAGGTCTCGTTTGAGAAGCAAATGTCTTCAATGAAGAATGGAGATAATGTTGAGTTGAGACCCTTGAAATCGATTCTCAGGGTCGGATCCATTCAGAAATAGATTCGTCATTGGAGATGAATAATCTCTGCAGTTCTTGTGATGGGAAGCAATTTCATTAAGAAATATTTCATAGTGATTTCGTTTTTATTGATGTGGAAGGATCCCAGAAATGAACATACCAAACCCGATGTATATACAATTCTGTGTAGATTGCTGACCAACTTTGATCTGCTGCATCATGAAAAACACTTATATGCTCTGATTAATTATATACGGGAAAAAAACGATGCAAGTGTATGTATGAACACTTTGTCCCAACTCTGTTATCACCCATGATCGCCAATCTTTGTTTACATGTCAATTCTTATTAGATAGTGTATAGTTATCTACCAAATAGAATCAGATAAGAGATAACCAGATAAATTTAGATAAAGTTTTTTTTTTCTAGACTCAATTATGCACATGTATTAGTTAATAATCTTTGTTTACATGTCAATTCACATACACAGTACATATCAAATATTTTTTTTTTTTTTTTGATTAGGTAAGAATTAGGAGGCTCTCCACTTAGGGAGGGTGTCCTAGAGCATCCTGGCGGATGAGAACATTAAGTTCTGGGTGATTCCTGATAGCGCAAGAGGGAAGACTGTGGCTCAGACTGACAATTTTATCAGCCACAGTATTGCACTCCCTAGGCACATGGGAGATTCGAACCGATTGGAATTCAAGAAGTGCTATAAGAATATCGGATATAATGATTTCTATTTCCCATGGACAATTCTTTTCTCCTTGGGCTGCTTTTATTACTTGTATATTATCTCCTTCAATTTCAATGTTTTTATGCCGTCCTTGTTTTGCTAACCGTATTCCATCTCTCAGCGCTAACGCCTCCGCTTTGATTATTGAGATTTTTCCATACTTTCTTGTTGTTAAGTCTATAATATTTCCATTGTGATCTCTTAATATTGCTCCTCCGGAAGCTTCTCCATTTCCTAGTTTTGATCCATCAAAGTTGCATTTTATTATATCCCGTGATGGTTTTTTCCATTTTTGATTGTGTTTCTTTTTGTTTCTCCTTGTTCTGCCGTTTATAACCATATTTTCTTCATCTTCATTCCATAATTTTGATCTTTCCCATTGATCTCTTTGAGTCTTAATGTATTGGGGTAAGTCTTTGATGTAGTCATCTGGTGTTTGTTGAAAAACTAATTTATTTCTTTGGTGCCAAATACACCACCAAGAAATCGCAAGATCAGCAAACTCTGTTTTGCCTAACCTATTGAACATGTCATGTAGTATTTTTTTTGGTGTTTTATTTTGTGGGTCATAGTTACATAGTGTTTGTTCTATAATCGGGTTTACTTTTCTGACTGTTTTTAGTGTATGCGGGCATGTAGTGAGCAAATGAGAAGTATCTTCTATTGTGTTGAAGCACATAATGCATCCTCCCGGGGTTGCAACACCTTTTTCCTTTAGTCTTTCTTTAGTTGGTAGACCATTATTACTGATTTTCCATAGAAAGTTTTTGACTTTTGGAAGTATATCTAATTTCCAAATCCAACTTGTCTCACTTGGTTCTTGATTTGTTATTTGAGAGACTAGAGCCATGACTGAGTGTGTTGAGAACCATCCATTTTTGCTAGGCGCCCAATAGAGTCGATCTGTGATATTATTGTCTGGAATTGGTATTTCCTTGATTACATCAACTTGTTGTGATGGCAGGACTTGTTCTAGTTCAGTGAGATTCCATTGTCGATTTTCTGTGATGAATTCTGATACCTTCATTTCGCTTCTAATGGTAGATGGGTCTTGTGCATAGTTCTTTAAAGGTTGTTCCATTGCCCAATTGTCCTCCCAGAATTTAATTGAGTTTCCATCACCCACCTGCCATATGAGACCTTTTTCAAATTCCATTTTAAGACTAAGGAGCTTTCTCCATTGCCATGAAGTATTTGACTTGATTTTGTAGGAGAAGAAGGTATCATTTCTTAGATATTTCTCTTTTATGACTTTAACCCATATATTTTCTGGTTCTGCTAGTATTTTCCAAAGGAGTTTCATCTGTAAAGCTTTGTTCATATGCTCTGTTTTCCTTATGCTAAGTCCTCCATGTGTTTTTGGTTTACATATTTTATCCCACCCGATGAGTGGCTTATAATACTGATCTTTGTTCCAGAAGAATGTTCTATTTATTCTATCTAGGTCATCATGGATTTTTTTTGGCAACATGAAGCTTTGCATAATATAATTTGGCTTCATGGCTAGGTTCGATCTGATTAATGTTGCTCGACCTTCCTGCGAAAGAGCATTCGCCTTCCATTTTGATAGTTGGTTGTTTGCTTTTTCCACTGACTCTTTAAATGTGTCACAATTTACTTTACCATTAATGATTGGGCATCCCAAATACTTCTCCAAATTGGTCATAGTTGAGATCCCCAAAGCTTGTTGAATTTGTTGTTTTTGTTGATTGTTCATATTTTTTGATGGTTGGAAAGCTGATTTGTGATAGTTCACCTTTTGTCCTGAAACTGCTGCATATTCTTCAATTATTTTTTTTACTTTGGTGCAAGCACCTTGGGTTGCTTTCGAGAAAATGATGATATCATCCGCAAATGCTAAAAATGGGATTCTTGTCCCTCCCCGTGCAATTGGGAATCCTACCAAGTATCTATTTTCTTCACTTTCTCTTTGCAACCTTTTTGCAAGAATTTCTGTGCCTATCACAAACAAAAAGGGTGAGAGCGGATCACCTTGTCTAAGGCCCCGTTCAGGTAAAAAAAGATCTGTAGACCCATTGTTTACCAACACTGAGTAGGATACTGTACAAACACACTCTCTAACCCACCCTATGAATCTGTTGCTAAATCCAAATTTTCTTAGGACTTGGAAGAGGAAATTCCAGTCTAGCCTATCATATGCTTTTTCCATATCTAGTTTTACTGCCACCCAACCATCTTTTGCCTTGCTTCCTCTAAAGGAGTGAAATATTTCATGTGCTATTAAAACATTATCTTGGATAGCTCTATTACTTACAAAGGCTCCTTGAAGCGGGTGAATTATTTTGTTTATTACTTTTTTTAATCTTTCTGTTATAATTTTTGATATAACTTTGTAAATTGTAGAGCATAGACTAATTGGTCGGTAATGATTTGTCGATGATGGATTATCTATTTTCGAAATTAGTGAGATAAAAGTGTGGTTGATTTGCTTTAGTATTTTTCCATCGTGGAAGAAGCTTTTTACTGCCTTTATGACTGAAGGACCCACAATGTCCCAGTACTTTTTATAAAATTCTGCCGTCATCCCATCGGGCCCCGGAGATTTGTTTGAGCCAATTTGCATCATGGCTGATTTAACCTCCTCATTTGTTACTGCTTTTGTTAGGTAATCATTATCTTCCTGAGTGATTTCATTTGCTATTAGATCAAGGTACTCACTTGTTAGAGTTTGGTTTGTGGTTTCTTTTGCATATCTTAGTTTAAAATCCTTTCTTATTTCTTCACTTATATTTTCTATTCCAACTATTTGAGTACCATCACTTGTGCGAATTTCTTTAATCGTTTTTCTGTTTCTTCTACCACTCGCTATTTTATGAAAGTATCCTGAATTTGTGTCTGATAGTTTAATATGCTTTGTTTTAGCTCTCTGCTTCCAATATATTTTATGGAAATTCAAGATACTTTCTTTTTGTTTGATGATTCTGATTTGCTTTTGTATTATACTTGGTTGTGGTGATACAAGGATTTGTTCTTGTAGTTCGACAAGTTTGCTATCAATTTCTTTAAGTTGTTGAAAGGTGTTTCCTAGTGTTTTTCTACTCCAATTCTTCGCATTTGTTTTAAATAGTTGAGTTTTTTTAACTAGTTGAAACATATATGATCCTTGAACATTTAGTCGCCATGCTTGTTTTACTACATTTCTGAAATCTTTACGGTGCATCCAAGCCCGTTCAAGTTTAAATGGGGATCACTTCATGGTTGTGTCGTTACTTAGTTCTACAGAAATTTTACAGTGGTCAGATGAAGTAAATGCATAATTGGTTGTATGAATATTAGGATACCATTGGATAATATTGTTGCTTACTAGTACTTTGTCTAGCTTTTCATATATGTTATTTTCCTCAGTTCTGTTTTTTCTCCAGGTGAATTTGTTTCCGCTGATAGGGATATCTATTAGTTCGCAGTCGTTCTTGAATTTATGGAGTCTTTCAAACCTATGAGGTTCCGGGGGGGCTCCTCCCTGTTTCTCACTTGAGTCTTGGATCTCATTAAGATCTCCCATAAGGATAGTCGGAAGGTTTATTGATCTTATATCACTAGTTATTTTTTGCCAAAATTCCTCTTTAGCATCAGCATTTGGCGGCGCGTATGCGAAACAGAGAGCAATGGATTGTTTTGTTTGTACATTGTAGTATTTTAGTATTATGTATCTCGGATTCTGAATAAGAAGCGTGATTACTTCATTTGTTAGTTGATGTTCTTTCCATAGTACTCCAATTCCACCCGCTCTGCCATTAGCAGGTGACCAAACAAAGTTGTCAAACCCCGCTCTTCTCCAAACTTGATCACTTGGGGCTTTATCTGTTTTTGTTTCGATTATTGCCATTATTTGGATTCGGTTTATTTTACAGAAGGAATCAACTTCCGGCCAGAACGATTTCCGGCCTATTCCTCTACAGTTCCATGATCCAATCTTCATCATTACTAATGTTGTTACTCCTATTCTTGTTCTTATGTTCTTTTTTCGTCATCAACTCCCTGTATGTTTCATTTTGTTCAAACCGTAACCAGTTTTGATGACAATTACCTGAGTAAGTTTTCCTACTGGTGAGCTTCTGTGTTCCTAGATTATTGTAAGAACTTTCTTTGAACATCGCATCAGTGCTTGTATAAGCTCGATTGGGCCACTCCCTTTTATTCTGAGTTTGATTCCAAATTTTTGCTCTATTCCGACCATTCCAAGTCGACTTCCTGTAGTTCTGATTGCAGAGATACAACCCCCTATCAATTACATTTACTGTAAGAGCACAGTAGACATTAAGTCTAACCTGCTTATTCTTACAATTATCCTTAACAATGGTTCTGTGCATATCCCTGTTTATAGAGTCCTTTTTACAAATATGATTATTCAGTCTTTGCTGAGTTTTTTGTTTAATACATCTATTGACAACAACCACATCATAAAGTGTAGCCTCATTCTCTAAGTTGCGACATCTCATCTTAAACATGAGCTTCCATCTTTGTGCTTGTAATCCCTTCTTCTTTATACACTTTTCTTCATTTTTGTTCCGTTCTCCTCTAGTTCTGCATGATCTGGTCCATTTCCTATCTGGAACTGGTTCACTTCTCTTGAGGATTATGTTCTTCAGTTTGTACCTGTTTCCATCCACAACATTACACTCATCATAGATCTTAGTACAATAGACTATAGTATTGTTGATCAGCAAGGTAAGTTGCTTAAGATATATAGTATTTAACCAGGTATGAGTAAGATAACTAATTTCATGCTTATTGATTTTGCAATTATACACCTTCCTCTCTTTTATAATTTGGTAATCATCAGTTCTTCTTTCAATTATGATGTTCTTGCTCAAATAACAGGATTCTATATACTTTTGATTCTCACCACTCGTTGGTTGGTTGGCAGCAACCGACGAGTGATATTTAGAAAAGGCACTTAGTTGTAGTTTCATCATCTCAAAGTCATCAGCAATATACCAGAATATCAGATTAGTACTCCACCAAGGCAAAGCAATCAATCTACAGATTTCACAATATAGGTCCAAATTATCCAAAAATTTCGAGATCCAATCATTCACATAAGGCATACACATCTTTCTAGTATTAATCTGTTTGGTCAAGGGATTACTTTTAAGGTAACGAACAGGGGCAAGTTTTTCAAGGAGAGCTGCCATGTCAAAGCAAGCTTTCCTGTTGTCTTCAACTTTCAAGGTCCCCAAAGGGCTAACTTGACAAGAGTTTTTATTAGCACTACTACATATGGTCTCCTCGACCGAGTAGGCTGTTGGTCTAATTGATCATGGTTTCGCAGGTTTTCACCTTGATCAAAGGGTGACTTCTCGTCATTACAAAGAGCATTCTTCATAGAATAATTCTTAAAGTGGGCAATCAATTCCCATGCAATGTTCTTTAGAAAGGGAGATTTTAAAAGCATCATGATCTTATTTGCAAAGAAGGACAGTGAACATAACAATGAAAAAGATAGAGTATGAACATGGTCCAACTCAAGCTGTTCTTTAGAGAAATCAGCATTAGAGCAGATAATCTTCTTAAAGGTTTTTTTGTTATTCTTCACCTTCTTATTTTGTTTCTTCATTAGATTTTCAAGCAAAACAGCATTCAATAGGAAGGAAAGATATTTCTCAGAGACAATAGAAATGAGCCAGCCACCATTATGCTTGAAACTAGAGGCCACCATATCTACACTTCTACTCCTTATACAAGTAATTATCATTTGCAAGAGGCTACTTTCAGTATTTATGAAAATTCTAAGATATTCATTATTTTTGGTGCTAGTAATACCCAAGCAAGAAGTAACACATAGAGAAATCCAGAGATTTGTAAATTTCCAAATAAATTCAGCATACTCCATACTCAGCAAATAGTATAACCTGAAATTTGCGTAAATTAAGGGCATTTCATTGCCAGAATCGTCATTCATGACCTCAAAAAGTTTTCTAGAGTAAAGCATGAGCAAACCACCTTCAAAATTATTTCTACCAACTTTTTCATTCACCAAATCAAGCAGAGGCCAAAACAATAGTTTATATAGTTTATTTTGTTTCCTCATTACAAGAGGTTTAAACCACATTATCCAGCACACAGAAAGGAGATCAGAATGCACTGAAAATAGACAATCTAAACCTCTTAAAATCATAGAAATATGAGGACTTAGTCTTTGCATTTCATGATTGACTATTGGGCTATTTCCTTTATTAGGTTTCCTCAGATTAGCCATTTCTGCACATAAAAGGTAATCATCCCTGGAATTTGGTTCATGATCAATACAATTATCTTGTATCATTATACAAGTGTGGTCATAATTTTTCTTCATCACACCTGACATCTTATCAAGGAAGGTCGACGGATCAATCTTCCTTTTGGCTTTTCCTTTCTTGGACCCCAATGATCCTGCCTCAACAGGCTTGTTCTGTATGCCACCCTTTAAGGTCTCATCGACCATGGTGGGATTTGGATCATGATGGAAATGAGCAGGCTCATTCCCATCTTGTTCTTTAGAAATACAGAGTTCATAAACTAAGTTCTTTTTGAGATATTTTCTGTTGTACTTGGTATTGTCATCTTGTTTCCCCATTGTTGTAAACACCAACCCCCAGACCCAAATCAAGTTAGTATAATTCTCATAGCGGTAAGAACGTGTGAGGGTAGAGAACCCCCAACCCCTCCTTGTATTGATATCCAATTTATAGCACAAATCCAATACATAACACAAAGAGATATTCACTGTCACAATATAGATTCTAGGCTTAGGTAAAGAGAAATACAACCTGGATTGCAGCCTTGTCCTTAGAATCACTATCAGTCTCCATTTCTCGAGAGAGTGCCTCACCGAGAGCCACTCTTTTCCACCCCAACATCTAGCGGTGACCAGTCCCGCACCGAAGAGTAACCACACCAACCCTAACCGCCAATTCGCCCGCTGATCAATGAGCGATAGCCCCCTTCTCAGCCCTCGCCGCCAGCAAGGAACAGAGGGGAGCAGGACCAACGAGCGAGCAGCCCGGAAAGCCCCATCGGACAGCCGTTGTGACGAAATTGACACGGCGTTTCTATGAACAGTCGCCCGAGGATCACTATTGAATAGCCCTTTTCGTAGTCCGCGCCTCCAAAAAGCACTCGCTGGGCGAACAACCAACGCACTTATAGTCCCGCCGCCTTCATCAATCGTTGCAAAGTACAGATCGGATCTCTTACGCCGGGGACAACTCGCGTACGTTCGGGGCGAAATCCATACAATTGGTTTATTGCACAGTCGAAAAGCATCATTGTGACAGATTTGGATCAGTAGCAGTAGAGGAAGAATTGCAATTTGGATCAAATATTTGATTTTTTGGTTTTCGATTTGGGAAGAATGAAATTGATTTGGGGCTAGGGTTAGGGAGAAGGGGAACGAGAGCGTTCGGGTCTTCATCGTTCTAAGGACCCAGTACATATCAAATATAAGTTTCCTATCCTCTTTACCTTTCATTGTTCTAGCGCGTCATTGTTCTAGCGCGTCTAATCACTGTTTTTTCCATTACGGTTAGAAACCATATCAAATGTGACTTTACCATTGCCCTTTTATGTTTCGGTCCTCAGAGGATCATGTTCAATTTTATTGTGTAAAGCACTGCTATTTTGGGTCTCCTCAACTGATATAACCGCTTCATTTTTGTTGTGAATTGCACTACTATTTAGGGTCTTCTTAACCATAGTTGGCAGTTATTCAAGTTGTTTAGTGGTGTTCATTTGATCATGTAGTTCAAAAGAGGATTTCTTTCAAGACCAGAGATCGTTCTTTAGAGATTGTTTACCTTTCTTTATGGTTCTTACCCTCCACCACGCAACTGAAGAACATAGATTTTTTAATCATAAAAAACACTAGAGATATATGACCTGAGAATTTTCTTGAATTTTTTAATCATAAAAAACATAAGAGATATATGACCTGGGAATTTTCTTCAATCTTCGACCAAGCCATTGGCCTGTTGAGGAAAATCTCCTCGCCTCCTTTGTGTCTTTTGCACAGCATCCACCCCGAAAGCCTTCCTATGTTGCCCCTTTCAACCGCTCCAACCCTGTCCCGCAAATTCTAGCTGAAATAATACCCCGCTAGCACAAACCCTAGACCCCAAATTGTTCGAGGATCTCGAAGATATTGCCCTCGTCGCTTGTGTTGTCTCCTTCTCTTAGCCGAATTTGGTAACCGTACCCATCATTCCATTTAGGTTTCAGCGACTCCTTGTGCTCAGAGAAGCATAGAATGAGCCTCGATCTACTCTTGCATTTCTAGGTTTTTGGATTGAAACTTTTCGAGGCTTTCTCCAAAACTTCAATTCAACAAGTACTTTTGTGAAAATTTATACTTTTAATGGGTGATATTTTGTAATTTTAAAATAAAAAAGATGATTCGATGTAAAACTATATATATTTAATAGGTGATTTTTCTAGCTTTTAGAGAGAAGGGCTATGCCCTCTCTCTAAAAGCTTTCTTTGAATTTTGGCTGAGAAGGCCATCGGATCTTGGCTGAGAAAGCCATTTGACCAAGCTGAGAAAGCCATTGCTTCAGGCTGAGAACGCTATTGTTTCTCTAGCTTGGAAAGCAACTTGATTTTGTCTTTTGTCTTTGAAAACAGATTTCTTTGGGGGAATTTTTTATACAATCACTCTTGTTCAAAGTTTTCTATCTCGAATTTGTGATAGTCTAATCCACTCCGTCCTTTGCTCTCCGATCGTCTCTTTCGACAATGATTTCTTGTCTCCATAATCCTTGTTTCTGCCGATGTGTTTCATTGAAGAATTTTTGTCGTTGGTTATTGTTTGTTGAATGGAGCCCTAGTTCCTCTTAAAATTTGATTTGTTTTTCATGTTTCCGTCGATTATCCTTCAAATTTCCGCCAGTGAACAGTACAATAGAACTCTTCGGTTCCGATCTTCTCCTCTAGAACGCCTAGGCATCTTGCGTGGCTGGTTTGGTGTTGCCGATACGGCCAGATGTAGCGTGGCTGGTTTGGCGGGATTGCGTTTCCGTCATTGTCATCGTTGCGTCTGGCCTCGTATGGCGACCGACAGCGTTCTTGAATATACTTGGCTACCGTTGTCGGCCTACGGTTGCCGATTCTTCTTGGCCTTTTGCTAGACTTTGTAACGAAAATCCTTGCTTGTTGACGGGATCTTTGATTTTGGCTTCGTTTGTTTTGTTTTTCGGTCGATCTTCCCTGCGTGGCCCGTTGTCTGTTTCAGTGCTCGTCAACTCTTCGGGCTGATTTATGACCGGCTTACGTGGTTGATTTGTGACCACTTCGTGCTTCTGTTCGTTGTGGATTGTTGACGTGGTCGGATGAAGACCTTTCTTTTGATTGTAGTTTCTGTTGACTTGTTTGGGCTTGGGCCTTGGTGTGGCTCTAGTGGGCTTACGTGGCTTTGTGTATGCAACTAGGATCGTGTTTTTTCGGCTCTTGCTTTGATCGTCTTCTCTTAGAATGGAGTTTGGGCTTGGGCTCGTGTTCTTCTTTTGGGCCTTTTTTGTTTTGTTTGTGTTCTTGTTTTTGTAGTATGTGCGTTCGGGAGTTTGTACAACACCATGGTTTAGATCTGGGACTGGGTGTGGCTTGTTGGTGATTGGTGAGGTCGCTTGGACACTTGTGGCTACTGAAGATCCTTCATTCTGGTGGAGGCAACGTCAAATGCCCAATTTCTAACCTGAGTTGTCCGTTTATGACCCAAATGCTAAAGGCGTTGTCCTTTAGCCCCTCACTTGCCCATGTACCTTTTTCGTTCTAGTTCCCCTTTTTGCTAGTTGTACTTACTTTCGTGTTGTTGGTTTTCTTGGTCTTTTTAGTCGGTTTTGGCTTCCGTTTTATCGGCCTCTTGTCCGATAAAACCGAATTCTTACCTAATCCAAAAAAAAACACATGTGATTTTTCTCTATATATCAATTTAGCGGTTTGATGGAGAAGCATAAAAGAAAAAGATGGAGAGATTACTGGTATGTACAGATTGAGAATTACATGATAAAATTGGGAACTTGCTGCCTTTGGCAGATTCAAGCTCCTATCTATAAGAATAAATTCAAAACATTGTCTTGGTTTTATCCTGAAATTAAGAAGCATAATAATACTAGAAGCACTTATGGTACTAATGAAACTAGAACCAAAGAATGCATTGTTGGTTGTTTTTACTGTAGAGATATTCTGAATAATGACTTTACTAACCCTTATGTGATTATAATTAAGTGCCTAAGATGTTTTTGCTTCAGGAATAGACAAATAGATTGGGAGCACAGAAGGTTATATAGTTCAGAACAGGCAAGAACTCAACAACACCAGCAAAGAAGGAAAAAAGAATAAAGACACAAAGAGGAGACAATTAAAGAAAAATAAAGAACCTAGACAAATGGAAAACATGTTCTTAAGGAATGTTATGGGTGTCAATATCCATAGTAAAGAAAGGATGTATAAAGCAAAACAGCAGCAGCAAGTCGAATATTCTGGCTTTGGTGGTGCGACTATAAAGATTGCGAATGTTACTTGGAAATGGTGTAAGAACACTTGCTATCTTAGCTCACAGGATAGAAGGCTATTTAATATTATTCCTTTGAGGAACACTCATCACCCAAAACAAGAAGTTGTTAAGCTTGGCATAATGATGAGTTCATTTGAAGACCAGGCTTGCATCTGTCACTGGTTTCTTCTAAATTGTATGAACAAGTTTGTAAAAAGCAGCATTTACTATATCAACTATGTAATGGATCCTACATTATTGTTGATTGTCACAAACACTAGGAAAATGGAACAGTGTAGAAACCAATATGTAATTGGTAAAGGAATGGGACTTCCTGAGCATGTTAGGGTCACAAAAAATCTCCTTCTCTACTACTCTAGAGGGGATAGAGAAAATTGTAAACAATTGAAACTGCTTTCTAAGTCAAATAAGGAGATAAATATGCATGTTTGTAATTTAGAGCACCTGAATTGTTGTATATGGGTATGTAGGATGAGTGTGAATCGCTCTTTTTGTCTGTATGCCTATTTTAAGGAGAGTCTAATGAGCCTGTGTGATACTAATTTGTTGAATAAAAATTATACTACAATCTTAGGTAACGCGATCATCATGCGAATTCCCCTTAGATTGAGGAACAAAATGGAACCTAATTTGCAAAATTTTGAACTAGGGGTGAAACGGGTCAAATTTAAATCAAGTAAACATGAAAATTGGATTTTGGAATTGTAGAGGGATAGGTAGAAAATCGTTTTGGCCAAAGCTTGACTCCTTCTGTAAAATTCAAAGAGTGCAAATTATGGCAATAGCGGAAACTAAAGCAGACAAACTACCATGTGACCAGGCCTGGAGACGAGCAGGGTTTGATAATGTTGTATGGTCTCCTGCCTCGGGCCGAGCGGGAGGTATTGCCGTCCTATGGAAGTCTCATCAGCTCATTAACGAGGAAGTCACGATTCTTGCCCAAGAACCAAGGTATGCGATATTAAAATACCACCACTTAGTTACTAAATACATGATAGCCATCTGTTTTACCTATGCTCCCCCCCCCCCCGAATGTTGGGGACAAAGAGGAGTTCTGGAACCAATTAACGATAACGATACAAAACCTAAACCTCCCTACCCTTATGATTGGAGATCTCAACGAAATACAAGAGCCTAGTGACAAAAAAGGAGGAGTGTACCCAGAACCTAGCAGATTTGAAAGATTGCTAAACTTTAGAAACGATTGTCTTCTAGAGGACATCCCAACTTCAGGTAATGCCTTCACTTGGAGGAAAAATAAAACCGAAGTTGACAACATCTATGAAAAGCTAGATAGAGTCTTAGTAAGTAGTAGCATCATACAAAATTTCCCACATATTAGCGCCCAAAACCACGCTTTCACTAGTTCAGACCATTGCAAAGTGACGGTAGAGTTAAGTAATGAGGAAACAATGAAAGCACAACCGTTCAGAGTGGAAAAAATGTGGATGTACCGAAAAGACTTTAGAAATGTGGTTAAGCAAGCTTGGAGAGTGCAATTCCAAGGCTCGAATATGTTCAAATTAGTTAAGAAAACACAACTCTTTAAACAACATGCCAAAAGATGGAATAAGCATACTTTAGGCAACACCTTCGAGCAATTAAGAGAAATAGAAGGTCAACTGGTCGAGCTCCAAAAAGATATTCTAATCTCTCTGCAACCAAGTACCATCCAAAAGCAAATCCGACTGTTGAACAAGAAAGAATGCATCTTAAAGTTCCATAAAACATACTGGAAACAAAGAGCTAAAACAAAACACATCAAAATGTCGGATGCTAACACAAGATACTTTCATAAGATTGCAAGTGGAAAACGCAACCGGAAAATAATTAAGGAAATCACCACAACCGAAGGTACTCAAATTCTAGGTATAGATAATATTAGAGAAGAAATAAGAAATGACTTTAAGAAGAGATATACTAAGCAACCAACCCATCTAAACAATGCAAATGATTATCTTAAACTGATAACCAAAGAAATAACGGAACAAGACAACAACTTGTTAACTAGTGCTGTTACTAATGAAGAAATCAAGACAACAGTAATGATGCTAGGCTCTGATAAGTCTCCGGGCCCGGATGGTATGACTGCGGAATTCTACAGGAGATATTGGGATATTGTAGGACCATCAGTAACCAAAGCTGTAAAAAGTTTTTTCCACTCAGGGAAGATATTACGACAAACTAACCATACTTTTATAACTCTCATACCTAAGGTAGAGAACCCAAAATCGACTAATCATTACCGACCAATAAGTCTATGCTCAACTATCTATAAAATCATTTCAAAAATCATAACGGAAGGATTAAAAAAGTAATAACCAAAATTATCCACCCACTCCAAGGAGCTTTTATAGAAAACCGAGCCATTCAAGATAATATCCTTATAGCCCATGAAATATTTCACTCATTTAGAAACACAAAAAACAAAGATGGATGGATTGCCATCAAACTAGACATGGAAAAGGCGTATGACCGAGTGGATTGGGAATATCTACTGAATGTATTGCATAGATTTGGATTTGATAAAAAAAGTTATAGGTTGGATAAGGGAGTGCATTTGCACAGTATCATTGTCGATACTTGTAAACAATGGACCCACGAAACCTTTCAACCCGGAACGAGGGCTCAGGCAGGGTGACCCTTTATCACCTTTCTTATTTGTTATCGCATCTGAAATCCTTGCAAGAAAACTACAACTAACTAGTGAAATGGACAAAAACACGATAGGATTTCCAATCGCTCGAGGCGGGACTCGGATCCCCTTCTTAGCCTTTGCGGATGACATCATAATTTTCGCCAAAGCATCTCAAAGATCATGTGAACAAGTAAAGACCATTATCGATGAATTTTGCAAAGTTTCGGGTCAAAAAGTTAACTACAACAAGTCAGCATTTCAAGCTTCTAAAAATATGACTACCCATCAAAAAAATGTAGCACAACAAGCCCTAGGGATAACAACAATGACGAACCTAGAAAAGTATTTAGGTTGCCCAATTATTAATGGCAAAGTCAACAAAGACACCTTCAAAGACACGATTGGAAATGCACAAAAACAGCTTACAAAATGGAAGGCAAACTCGCTATCCCAAGAAGGTAGGACGACTTTGATTAGAGCCAACTTAGCCACAAAACCAAACTATGTAATGCAGAGTTTTATGCTGCCAACTTATGCTCATTTAGAGATGGATAGGATAAACAGGGGGTTATTCTGGAACAAAAATAGAAATTACAAACCTTTGGTAGGATGGGATAAGATATGCAAACCTAAAGAGGTAGGAGGACTAGGAATTAGGAAAACAGAACATATGAACAAAGCACTCCAAATGAAACTACTTTGGAAAATTCTTGCAGAACCAAACAATATGTGGGTAAAGATAATCTCACAAAAATACCTTAGAAATGATAATTTATTCTCGTACAAACTAAAAGCGAGCACCTCATGGCAATGGAAAAAACTAATGCATCTAAGAGAAGAATTCTATAAAGGTCTCATTTGGCAAATTGGAGACGGGAAAACAGTCAAGTTTTGGAAAGATAATTGGCTACCAGGAGGCCCTCTTCGATCTCATGCAAAGAATCCAACAAATATAGACGAAACAACAACGGTAGATGCATGGATTACTAGTGACCATAGATGGAAAATAGATGAATTAAAACAAATCCTCCCAGATAACATGGTTGAACAAATTCAAAATACTCCAATCCCGGATAACTACATCCAAGATCGATTGTACTGGGCCCCGAGCAAAAATGGGTGGTTTTCCACCTCGTCTGTCGTAGACTTAATCACAAATTTAGAAAGACAAACACCGCATATAAATAACTGGTTGTGGAAATTGGATAAATATCCAAAAGTTAAAAACTTCCTTTGGAAAATTGACAATAATGGACTGCCCACGAAAGCTAGACTTAGGGATAAGCAAATCATGACTCCAGAAGGTTGTGTCTTGTGTGATTGTAGCAATGAAGACATAAATCACTTACTAACAAAGTGTCCGTATATGATCTATATAACTAATAAAGTAAACCCAAATATTGCTACTTATATCCAGGGTTATGACCCCCAAAACAAAATGCCCAGAACAATTCTAAGTGAATTATACCAAATTCTAGGGAAAAAAGATTTCACGTGTCTAGCAGTTATTTGGTGGAGCATCTGGCATCAACGCAACAAATTAATATTTCAACAAGACCAAAGCGAAGGAATATCAGATCTAACAACATACATAAGAAACTTAATAGTTAATTGGGAGAAAGCGTCGAAATGGACAGAGGATGAAGAATCCATTCTAACATCCCAATCGAAAAATAGAAACAAAAGTATAAGAACCCAAAGCAAATGGAAAAAGCCCAAACCGGGATACACTAAAGTTAACTTCGATGCCTCCAAAATGTCCAATGGAAACACTACTGGTGGAATTGTTTTCCGAAACCACCATGGCCAGGTAACGAATATTATAACGGCTAGCTTTGGAAAAGTGTCGGTATTAAAGGCTGAAGCGTTAGCCCTCCGGGAAGCGATTAGGCAAATAAAAAACAGAATGATAGAAAAAGTGGAAATTGAAGGGGATAATCTCCAGGTCATTAATGCGGTGAAAGGGAAAATCCATAGCCCTTGGGAGATTGAACTCATTATCACTGACATCCGTGTTTCCATAAATGGAAACACGGATATAGTGATTAACCATGTCTTTAGGGAATGTAACGTTGTGGCCGACAAAATCGCTAATTTGGGTCACAGTCTCCCAGTTGAGTGTATCAAGACTCATCCAGAACTTCTAGTTCTCATCCGAAAGGATGCTCTAGGGCAAATTTGGTATATTTAATGGATGGTTGTTGACTTGTTGGCATCTTAGGCTTGTTCCTAAACTCTAGGCTCTCTAGTCTACAAACTGAATAATCTCATCCCAAAATACCATACTGTCGCCCAAAATTCGGTTTTGCACTCTACAGTACGAGTACACGACACGGAACCTAGTTAAGAGAGAGGTTTGCGATTAATTTTGAGACGTGTTTTTCCTCGACCTCGAAGGTTAGTGCAAGCAAGTCAAAACAACTTTGTCATCACAGCAAATTAAAAGCCAAAAGCTTCTGCCCCGCTAATGGGTTACGTTAATATCTAACTGGACACGTTTAATCCCCGTTTGAATCACCAGTTCACCACATTTAATACATTACATCTACATTAATGGTCAATGATCACAAGTTTATTGGTTTAGTTTCAGATTGAATTGACACACGCATACAAAATGAGAGTAAGTGATTTCCTGATTACCAAAGAGAGAAAGACCCTTCTTTACTAGTGTCTAATGAAGCCGAAACTAGCTTCAGTTTACATGTCTGAGAACTAGAAGTTACATACAACTAATGATCTCTTTTCTCAGTAAGCATCCAAAACTGGTACAGATAACATGTATTGGTAACACCAACCCTCCATCCTTCTCAAACATACAAAAGACCTCAAGGCATCTCAAACAGAACTCTTCATCAATCCACTAACCACATTTCATTACACAAAGAATAGCAGACCAACTCCTTGATCTAAAGAACTGCAGCACACTACTTTGCAATCAGATGAGTATTGAACTCTGAATGATTAGAATTGCAATCCTCGTATTCTTCTTCCACACTATCATCCGAGTCTGCTAAATTATCAAAGAATTCATCAAGATACCAAGGGCACTTTTCATTCCACTGGCTTCCCTTTTTTGAATGCGCTCTATATTTTTGGTCAGCTATCATCTCAGGAGAAAGCCCCCACTCTAATAGCTCTTCATCTGTGTGACAAAGTGCCAAGCTGTATTCTCCACCGGTACCTAGTTGCATTACACGGTAATCACAATTCCCGGGATTGTTTAGTTGCTCAAACTGTTCAACCGTCCACTTGAACCATTTCATTAGGAATACACGTGAGGTTAGACCATGTGTGACAATTATGAGATTTAGATCCTCAGAGGGGTCATTATGCAGTCTGTTCATGTCTATGTCTCTCCACAATGATTCCATGAAACCTGCACTTGAGTCAATCTGATTATTTGAATGCGTACTACATACAGGTAATTTAAACCTGAAAAAAAAACTACATTTGTTCTTTGATGATTATGAACACAATATAAAACTAATGCATATAGGTGATGAAGAATGTAGGCAGAATTATAAGGGTCTTCCGTTGTCAAAACCTCACTGAACTAGTTCAAAGAATCTTGCTAGCTGTAATGTTAGTCTATGCTCTATTGTTTAGACAGCCCTAACATATATTCTTATGAGATGTCCTTTGTAAACATATCAGGATTCTCTAGTAGTAAATGGCATGTTCATAGGATATGAATACAAGTTGAAAATGAGGTGTCACCCTATGAGGAAATTTGAAACCCAACTTCCAAGCCACCCACTATGGGGTCCATCCTCCATCCAACTGCTACTTTGAATTCCAATTCATCCCAACAGAACTCTGGGAAGTGTTGGTCTAACAGCTCAACTAACCTCGCGGAAGAGATGAGAAAATCATAGAAGTTCGGCAATCAAAATTCAGCAATTTCCCACTGACTACAGACATAAGATATGTGGATTCGAATAAGCAAAGTTGAATGTTTTTCACCCACATCAACTAATCAAAACAGAGAACTCAACCTCCATTGAGACATGCTTAAAAGATAAAATACAGGATGTTTTTTAAAAATAAAGTCTTAGTTCATATTATTAATGTTTCTGCACATAACCACCAACCTACAGAATGATTAGGTAAGAATAGGAATAAAGCATCTGCCCCAAAAAATGTCAAAGGGTTAGCTTGGATGAAAATCCTCCACCAACCTACAGAAAACCACTAAAAGGATCAAAGAGGAAGACCAGTTGACTTTCACTATAGAAACAGTGTCCATTGTATTCCTAACCACAATATCAGATTTTTTCCAGATATTGAACATCAAAGAACCATGAGAACGTAAACGGAAGAAAATTCCCAGTGAAAAGGACAATCAAATCCCAGTATTACCATCCAGCTACAAAAGACCTTCCATCCCAATCATCAAAATCGACACGGGGACCATTCTTCCGAAGCCATCAATTGAACCCCCAAAACTACAAAGTCTCACAACAGCCGAAAAACTAGCTCACTACCTTGGGTCCTTAGTTCACCCGCACCATAATCAGCAGCACAACAACAACAACAATTATCTCTAGAAACAATTACACAGGATCACCAACAAGTAATAATAATAATAATAATAGGACAAAAGAGAAGAAGCAAATAATAGTACTCTTGAGTTAAATAATAAAGAATTAATTTCAACGCTTACTGGAAACACGATCGTAGACATCGGCGGCGGATTCTCCTTCGGGAAACCTATAGAAAAACCTCCCGAAGCGCTGCCTAGTCTCCTTGACGTCCCTCATCCGCTCCTCCACCTGAAAATTCCCGAAGTCCTGCTCTCTGATCCTACACTCCTCGCGGACGCCGAGGATTCGGGTCTTGGAGAAGGCGCGGCCCAATTCGCGGAGCGTGGATCTTGTGCGCTCGTAGGGGGAAACGTAGAAGTAAAGGCGCCAGGAGGAGGAAGAAGAGGAGGACTCATCGGAGGCACTAGAGATGAGGTCGCGGATGGAACGGCCGAGATGGCGGGCCTGTTCGATGCCTTGCGGAGTGAGGGGGATTTTGTGGTCGGGAATGGTGGAGTAAGCTTTGGTGTCACGGTTTCCTTCGCTTTCGCCATGCCTGACGATGATTATTCGCTTCGGAAGGTGGGATCTCAGATGATGATCTTTCGCCTGTACCATTTCCACTTACTTCGATTCACTTCCCCTTTCTTTCTCTGCTCGGCGGCGTTGTTACTCCTCCTCCTCCTCCGCGCTCTCTATCTAGTTGGCGTTGCTTAATTGCTTTCTTTCTTTCTTCCGAGTCCGAGATCTCTCTTTACAAAAATAAAAATAACAAAAATATTTTATTTCTTTTATTGGACAAGTAACAAGTTAACGTGTACTGTTGGGCCCAGTCAGGATCACGACTTCACGTTTCATTCCACATACCTACAACCTATACTACCTATCCAGCTGTCTTCTTCATCCAGTAACTCGATTAATAATATATATCGGAATTTATTATAATAATAAAATTAGAATGTCCAGGTTCACATTCTTAAGTTACGTATGTTTTTTAAACCTTATAGCTTAGTTTGATACTTTGATCTGTCTCAGTAACTTAAGAGATAGACTTTTCAGGGCAACTCTGTTGATACCTATCATGCGGCTCGCTTGGATCGTGCCTTGTGCTCGGAATCTTGGACATCTCGGTTCCCGTCGACATCTGTTCAACATTTAGTTTCTCCTTACTCCGACCATCTACCCCTGCTTATTTTTTTTTTGCTTGTCCCCCCTTTTGGGGAGGAGCGGTAAATTCGGAGTATATAAATAGAATATGAGCCCCGAGGGGCTATACAAGCGAGTCCTAAACGGGGCATACATGAGAAAGCGCGTAGGCCTCCCATACTATGCCCCGAGTAGTCAAAACATAAACATAATCATAATCAAAGCGCAATGGGAAGGCACGTAGGCCACCCAAGCTACGCAAGAACATCATCAACTAACATCAAGCCTAATAGAAACCATGAACGATCATACAAACATTCAAACACATAAAACATCACGGACATTGATCGGATAAGACCACAAAGGCGCCGCTAACTTTGCAAGGCAATGGCACGTCAAGCTTAAACCGGTCACCATTGGAGGTTCGGGGCCCTCCTAAAGGCTTGGCGGTATAACCTCGGAATCGGGCCATGCACATGAACAAGTGGAACGGCAAGTGATCATGGCGGTGGTCTTGCCAAGTTATCAAATGGGGTCGGCCAAAGGTTTGGCTAGGACATGGTGCACCGAGATTGGACCGATCGCAATTGGAGGTTCGGGGCCCTCCTAAAGGCGTGACGGTGCCTCCTCGGGAACGGGCCATGCCCATGGTCAAGTGGCAAGGCAAATCGGGGTTTTGGCCAAGGGTTGGCAAGGGGTATGGCTCGTCGAAATTGAAACCGTTCGGCAATGGAGGTTCGGGGCCCTCCTAAAGTCGTAACGGTGCAACTCCGTGCCGGGCCAAGCCCGTGATCAAGTGTCTAAGGGATGGGGTGTGGCGCGCCTTTGGTAAGGCAAGTGGGGCGCGCCTATGATTAATCGGGTGGGGCCAAGTTTATCAAAAGTGGTTCGGCCAAGCGATTGGCAAGGACACGGCGCACCGAGAATGAACCGATCGCAATTGGAGGTTCGGGGCCCTCCTAACGGCGAGGCGATGCATCCTCGGAATCGGGCCATGCCCATGATCAAGTGGCAAGGCGCAATTGGCTTGGCATGGCTTTAGTGGACAAGAACGGGTGTGATCAAGCCAAGTAGAGCAAGTGGAGCGTTGGGCAAGATTTTGGCAAGGGAGGGGCGCGCCGAATTGGAACCGCCCACCATTGGAGGTTCGGGGCCCTCCTAAAGGCGCGGCGTTCGCAATGGGCGTGGCGCGCCTTTGGTATGACAAGACCGGGTGTGATCGAGCCAAAAGATCAAGGGAATATTGGCCAAGGGTTTGGCAAGGTGGTGGCGCACCGAAGTTGAAACCGGCCACCAATGGAGGTTCGGGGCCCTCCTAAAGGCGCGACGGTGCAACTCCGGGGTTGGCATTCCATGATCAAAAGGCATGTAAAGTGGCATGGCGCGCCAATGGTAGTTGGCATGTGGGGCGCGCCTTAAAATTTTTGTTTGAAAGGGTGGGACCGGTGATGAGTTGGAGATGTGATTTGGCAAGGGTGGCAAAAGTGGGCCGGTGGTGAAGTGGCACTTTAGGTTGGCTTGGTTGGCAAGGTTGGACCACATTTTAAAAGTAGACAAGGTAGACAATGATATGTCTTGCATTTGACTTGAAAAGACAAAAAGAAGGCTTAAGTGTAGCATGTGAAGGGGCTAGAAACACTGTTCATGGTGGTGGAAGTTCGAGAAGGGACAAATTTTTTCGATTCAAGGCCTCCTGGATGTTAAATGAAATTTTTCAGACTTTTCTAGCTTCTCATTGGTCTTCTTCTTTGGACCTCCCTGCGTCTGTGACTTCTTTGGCCAAAGATATGTCTACTTGGAACAAAGAGGTTTATGGCAACATATTTCACCGTAAACGAAAGCTGTGGGCACGGCTAAATGGGGCTCGTAAGGCCTTGGCTACTAGACCAACACAGTGGTTGATTGAGTTGGAGAGGCATCTTTGTAGCTAGTGAGCTTGAAAACGTTCTTAATAAAAAACAATTGCTTTGGTTCCAGAAGTCGCGTGCCAATTTCCTAATCGAGGGGATTCGGAATACGCGGCTTTACCATCTCTCAACCTTGGTCAGACATCAATCTTCCCGAGTGACCATGTTACAGAATGATGAGGGTACTTGGGTCACGGATGATCATTTTTTGAAGAAGTTGGTCTTGGATTTCTTTGCCCAATTATTTGCAGCAGAATCGAAAGTGCCCACGGCTACCTGGCCGATAATTCAGTCCAGTTTTCCTTCTCTAGAGGAGCACGATCAACTTAGTCTCAGCCTTGATTTCACTCCCAATGACATCTCCATGGAGCGTAAAACAATGGGACCTTATAAGGCCCCAGGTCCAGATGGTTTTCCCGCTTTATTCTGTCAAAATAATTGGCACATTGTGGGTGAGAAAACGACAAACCTTGCCCTTCGTGTGCTGAACTCAGGAGAGCTTTCGGCTGACTTTGGTAATGCAATTATGACTCTGATCGCTAAGATAGATGGACCAACTTCCCCGGCGCATTATCGACCCATCTCCTTATTGAATGTGTTCTATAAATTGGTCACCAAAGCCATTGTCCAACGCCTCAAGCCTCCCTTGTCTACTCTTATCCACTCGGCCCAAGCAAGTTTCATCCCGGGACGTTAGATATGATTGTGGATAATGTTGTCATTGTTCAGGAATTAATTCACAACATGTTAGCTTACAGGGGGACTACGAGGTGGATGCTTTTCAAAATTGACCTTGAAAAGGCTTATGATAGGATGCGTTGGTTTATTTTGGAGTGCGTCTTAACTGAAGCTTGCATGCCTTCTCGTTTGGTTAATCTAATAATGAAAACCCAAATGGAGGGGAAGGTGGAGTTGCAGTGGAATGGCATGTCGTCGGGTTCCTTTAAACCAACTCGGGGCGTTTGACAAGGCGACCCGTTATCGCCGTATCTTTTTGTACTTTGCATGGAAAAATTATCCCATATTATTCAAGATGATCTGCAAGCAGGGCAATGGAAGCCAGTTGTGATTGGGGGAGTCCCGCTATCGCATTTTTTCTTCGCCGATGACCTAATTTTATTTGCCGAAGCGTCCAAAGATTAGGTGGAAGTTATCAAGGGTTGTCCTGACCATGAGGGAATTTGATAGAGCATATAGTTATAGGTTTTAGAGCATGTTTCTATTCTCTTTTCACGCATTTCTAGCTAGATTTTCACCATAATTCGTAGTTTAGTTTTGTTTTAGTTTAGTTCGGAATCTACACTCTTTTATGCTTCATTGTAGGATTGAGGTGATCGAAAGGTGAGAATGGTGGATATTAAGCCAGGAACCGGAGCTATGGAGCTAGGAACAAGTGCAAGGAATGAAGAAACCGTGGGAAGACATTGAAGTGTCAAGATATGAGGATAGGCACGACCAAAGACAGAGGCTACTGGAGGCTGAACGCGGGGACGGACAGAGGAGCGCGACCACGCTGACAGGCATTTGACCGCATCTAGGCCCGTGTTGACTGGCACTGTTTTCAAGGCATTGATCTATCTTTTAGAAGACGTCATGATATTTTAGGATATTTTTAGACTATGATATAAATACTTTTTAGGGTTTTATTTTGAGGAGGAGTTCAGTTTTATGTTATTCAACTTTGAGAGAGATTTGGAGAGAACTTGGGAGACTAAAACCCTAGAGAAGAATTTGAAGAGAAACCTGACTCTTTGTAAGTTTGATTCCTCTTTAATGTCGTTTTCTAGCTAATTTCTCATGTCCAACTAGTCAGTTGAAGTTGTATGCATGATTGCTAGTGAGATTTGAATTATTTCAACTTTCCTTGACTAAATTGAATTACTCCATGCTTAATTGATTAAATTCGCTTAGGATTATAATAGCTTGATCACCTATTTTGATTTCTAGGTTGAATTACAACTAGAATAACTTAATATACGGTGGAATTCGGTTATTCATGGATGAATCCTTTGATTAAACTTATATACGGTGGAATTAGGTTAATGAAAGGAGGAGAATTCAATCGCAAAACTTCATGAATATACGGAGGAATTTATGAACGATGTTTCTATTGAATGCTTTGAACTAAAATTTGCATGATCAATTTGACATAGAAGGTTTTCTAGGATTTGGTTAAAAGGTTATTAAAGACGTTGCATATTAATAACCACATTGAGCTTGAATTCCTTGAATTCACAATAGAGTAGTCAAGGGAGTTGAAATAGGAATAATCAAGGATCAATAATCATGTATGCAATAAATACGAAGCTAGTTGGACGCTTTCTCTCTACTTGAAAACTCAATCATTTTACTTGTTTTGTTTTCGCTTTCCTAGAATAATAGCTTGAAATCTGAAAATCACCCTTTTCTACTCTAGTAATATTACTTAAACACTGGAAATTTTAGTCTCTATGGTACGACTATTGCTTTCACTATACTTAGGTTCGAAAGTTTGGATTTTTCTTTGACAACACTTTTACCATGACATAAAAGTGCTCGTCACTCATCAATGAAAAATATCAATTTATTCTTGACAAGGTTGCTGCTAGAATTCGGGGATGGCATACGAAGACCCTTTCGATGGCCGATCGAACCACCTTGGTTAACTCTGTGCTAACTAGTCTTCCTCTTTATACCATGCAATCGACTTTGATTCCCTGAAGTATATGTGATTCAACTGATAGCTTGGTCTGTGACTTCGTTTGGGGTTCCACGGATTCTCAAAAGAAGATTCACCATCTTGCCCGAGATAAGATTTCTCGTCCGAAAAGGGAAGGCGGCCTTGGCATTCGCTCGATGCGACATTCCAACTCTACCATCCCTGCTAAACTTGGATGGGGAATGCTGCAAGAACCCCAGTCCATATGGAGTCGTGTGTTATGCGGTAAGTATTGTAATGGCAGAGCCGAAGTGGACATGTTTACCTCTTGTGCCCTCTCCTCACACCTTTGGAAAGGCATTATTCATGGCGTTGATATATTAAGTAAAGGGTTGCGAATATCAATTGGCAACGGCCAATCAACCCTCTTTTGGTTCCACCGGTGGTTAGATGAGAAGCCGCTTGTAGACCTTGTTTCGATTCTGATTCCTGAGGATATTCTCCAGCTTATTGTTTCCGAGTGTTGGGCCGGGGATGGTTGGAGATGGGACATATTACACCCTTTCCTTACTCAAGAGCTTCGTCCCCAATTGATGGCGGTCCGTGTCTTTGATGACCTAGAGTCCTTAGACATGCCATATTGGGCGCCCACGCCTAGTGGTGTTCTTACAACAAGCTCATCCATGCGTATGATCCGTGACTCTACTATGGTGGCCCCGATAGTGCAGTTCAACTAGGATCGTATTTGGAAAGCCCTTGTGTAGCAAAGAGTTCGAAACTTCCTTTACCTTTTGGTCAATAATAGTGTCTTGTGTAACGCTAATCATTTTTGCCGCCACATGGCGAATTATTCGGATTGTCCAGGGTGGTCAGGAGGAGACTGAGCTTCATATGATGAGGGACAGTGGGCCTGTCTTTGCAGCTTGGTTGGCTTTGTTCGAAAATGTGTCACCGGCTAGTTGTTTTGCCACGATGAGAGTACAAGACTAGATTGCTAATGTGGTCTTGAAGCATGATAGGTGATGCACACAGTCGGTTAATATGATTTGGTATAGCTGGAAATGTCAAAATAAACTTGTGTTCCATGTCATTGATGATCACCTCCGGTTGTCGTGCATGGTTGTTGCGACCACTGACGCTTACTGGTCGTCAAAGGAAAAATTACAAGGTGTGAATCCAGCTGAAAAGAGCCCTGTATGCCTAGCTGCAACTAGTTGGTCTCCTTCTCCGCCACTTTGGTGGAAATTGAATGTAGATGGTTGTTCGAAAGCCAACCCGGGTCTTGCAGGTGCGGGAGGACTCATCAGGGATGATCATGGTAATTTTCTAGGAGGTTTCTTGACAAACATTGGGAATTGCTCTAGTTAAACAACAGAGTTGAATGCAATTTATGTTGGGCTAAAATATGTAGCAGAAAGAGGTGTTATTCAATTGATTGTCGAGGCTGATTCATGTGAGACAGTTAGTTCGATTTTGAACCAAGGGCTGAGGACCCATTCCGACTTATGGCTTATCAAAGGGTGCCAACGCCTAATCAGAGACACAAGTTGGGATGTCCAAGTCACCCATGTTCGACGTTCGGCAAATTCTGTGGCTGATCTTTAGCCAACCATGCTCTCTCTATTAATTCTAATTTAGTTCTTCTGTATTCTTGTCCTAGCTTTATTTCTTATTTTGACTGATTATGTAGCCTCTAGTAGGAAATTTTAATTCTTAATAAAATCGCAAGGGCTTGCCCTCTTTCCTTATATATAAAAAAAAAGAGATAGACTTTTCACTTATAAGCGATGCCAATAAGAGAATTCGAATTTGGATATTTAAATATTGCGACTAACATTACATTTATGAGACCAACTTGTAATTGGTTATATTGTATACGTTAATGGACTATGGTCGTAAATGTTTGGCTTTCTTAGAGTTATTGGGGCGAATTCGGTGATGAATTCATCGTCTTTTGGGGACATTCATTTCAAATTTTGTTTGTGTTAGTCACTACTCCATCCGTTTAGAAATACATGATATCTCTAAAATTAAGAAGGTATGTGATTTGACTCAAATACCCATAATTCTTGTAAAGATCTTTCCTTTTTTATTTTCTATTTTTATTATTCTTTTTAATTAATGAAGATAATATTGGAAAAAATATGGTAAATTGTTGAAAGAGTTTTTACTGACAACAAATAAATTTATAGTCAAGACCCCGCTGAGTATAGGGAGTCAACATCATCTACGGGAAGTAAGGTTATGTTTAATTACTGATCTATAAAGTGAAAGAACATACAAAAACTAAAAAAAAACAAAGGGTAACGACTGGCTAACGACCCAAACAAGTCGGTACCGACCTTATCAGAGTCGGTATCGATGTTGTAACGAACAATAACGGAGCAACTCAACATAGAAAAACGCTGGTTCGGTACCGAGATTAGGGCTTCGGTAACGATGTGAGCAGATAACAAAGACGAACTTTCAAATAAGAGAAAAGATCTTAGACGAGGATCTACCACAACATAGTCGTGCAATCGAGATAGTATGAGTCATAAAAATCATGCCTTGAATATAAAGTCTTCAATTTTCATTGATTAAAACAAGTAAACCAATCTATTTTCATAAATCAATTCACTTTCTACTTATTTTTGATCCAAAGTTTGTAACTTTCGTTATCAAACATTATCAACATTCAAGTTCATAACTTTCTCTTTCGATTAAGCCACAAACTCGAATTACCTTGACTTTCTTAAAAGCGTAAGCACAAAACAAGTAGAGAATATATAGAAGGCATTCAATTATTCATCACATCATCATTCATGCACAATCATGTCGAGTTTCAACCCTGATCCTAGAATAGAAGACTACTCACACATGCTTAAACATGACAAAGAAAAGTATTTGAATGAAAACATGTCTTAGATTAAAGCCAAACTTACTTGAATTAAACACACTTCTTGTCTCAGAACATCTTAGAACACAAAGAGAAATCCTTAACAAACTCTTCCTTGGGCTCTAAGTAATCAATCCTCTTCTAAACAACCATTTAATCTTAAAAATGAGAACAAGAGAACATGTTCAACCCCCTTTTAACTAGTAAAGACAAGAGTATTTATACTAGAAAAGCTATCTAAAAAGTTTCCATAAAGATAGAGCTTTCTAAAACTAAAAGATTACAGGATAAAATCATTAAAAGCTTGATGTCGGCTACGTCTACCGACATAGGGACCCTCGGTGTCGACCCTGTCAGGGTCGGCAGACTCTTGCTGAATTTTGCTAAATTCTTTTTTTCCTGATGCCTCGGTACCGAGCCCTCATGGGTCGTTACCGAGCCTGTGTTGGCTTGTTTCTTTGTACTTCTTCACGTTTTTTCTTTGGATTTTCCCGGGATTTTCTTCAACTCTTCCTCAACTTTCCATTCTCCTCTGTCTCCTCTCTATCTTGATGCCTCTAGAATGCTCCATTTTGTCTTTAAAAACCTATCTAAAAACACAAATATAGAGTAACTTCCATACTTTTCACAAAATATGCAAACTCATCTAAAAAGACACAAAACCAACATAAAAGCACAACTAAACTAAACTAAACAATCTAGAAAAACACACAAAAACTAAGCTGAAAACCCAGACTTCAAAATACCCCATACTTATGTTTGCTTGTCCTCAAGCAATCACCATACATAAACCAATACCGTCAACATATTTATCAAGTAATAGCCCTCATCAAAAAGCAACTTCTGCACAAGTGAAAATAGCAAGTGATTCTTAACGTCATCATACATATATACACAACTAATAAACATAAGAAATCACAATCCAACCTCACAAAGGATATAGTATTTCACTCAACTCTCATGTGTTTAGGCTTATAAGTTCAACTCTCAACTCAATCAAATATGCAAAAACTCATAGAAATTGGAACTTATATCACCAAACTCTCCCCCAAAGATGTCAAAACAATCAAAATCATCAAGAGAACTTAGGCTCAATGGAAAACTTAATAGAAGTCTTCATTCGGCCGAGTTGTAATGGGGCTTGGTAATAACAATAGGGCGTGGAAATATTTTGGCTATGTGGTGCTAATAATATCCGGGAATAAAGACTCCTAATAATTCACACATTTCCAAAACTTCTAAAAAAACATACCAAACTCACTTTTCACTTTATGCACACTGATTTTCTTTTACTCACCAAATAAGTCCTAGAAAGTCTCATAAACACAAAGAAACTCTTGGCTTTGTCTTTAATTGCACTTGCACATATATTGTTTTTCTCTTCATTTTTTTCTGAATTTTCTACATTTTTTCTGCACTTGGAAGGGGTCGGTAACAATCTGCTGAAACTTCATTCTTTTGTCTGCTTACTCGTGCACTTCTTTCCAAGAGTTCTTTTTACAACTTTGTTAATAAAGAGACTTTTATTCTACCCAACTCATTCCTTCTTCTGAACCAACATACATCTTCACTCAACAAAACAACTTCAACCAACTAAGTCCTAATCCCCGAATAGGGTCAAGCTTATATCGGATAGGAAACTTTTTGTGGAGCTAAAAATAATAGGCTTAAGGCACAAATTGGCTTCAAAAACAAGGAATAATGTAAGGGTGGATAAGGATTAATAAGGCTCATGAAAAATTAAGTTCTCTATCATATGATTTCACAAGTAATGAACTAAATCTTTTAGAGGCTTTGAGAAATAGATAACCATCACAATCTCAAGAGATAATATACATATAAGAGAGTAAATCACACATGATAATCAAGACTAAATAAGCTCACATGGTAATTGTGTTGGATTGCAATAAACTTATGCCAAAAGTCATATGCACTCAATTTCATCACATGTTAATTTCATACTTGAAAAACATTTTCATCATGTGACTTGGGCTAAACTATCAACAACATGCTAAATGGAATTACATGATCATGCAAGCAAAAGCAATCATAGAACCATAAAGACAAGGGTACTATCTGTCCTAAAATCTTTTTGTAATTTTCTCAAATTTTTCAAATTTTTTTTGTGCAAAGAAAAGCAACTAAAATAACTTAAAGCCAACAAACAAGCCAACACACTAAACAAGAACATCAAACACAAGAACAAAAGAGTTTTCTTTTCCCTACCCACCCCATACTTAAGCAATACAGTGTCCTCACTGTAGAAACAAAGCAAGACAAAAGAAAGAGATAGGGAAAAGAAAATGAACTCACAAAATGGTTTTTGAAGCAATGGAAACATCGTTTGACATCCTTGAGAGAAAGAGAGGGAATCAGTGCTTAGGCGGAAAGTAGCGCTCAAAGTTTTCCATGTACTCAGCGGTGGATCACCAACATTCTTCATTTTGCGCCCAGCGCTCCTCATTTGTCCTCCAGCGAGACTCAAATATCTTGTAGCGCTCCTCTTCAACTGCCACTCGAGCTGCATAGGCTTCTTGGAACTGGTTCATCTGATCATGCATGTGGTATTGAGCCATGCAAAGCTGTTGCATCCGGGAAGCCAAGTCATTTGCCCACTGTGGTGGAGCAGAGTAGGAGCTGGAAGCATGACTGTAGTTGGTTCTATATTGGTGTTGGCGAAAACGAGGGTCGGTACCGACCCCATAAGGGTCGGTAACGGGGTCATACACCACGATACCGCGCTCATCAGGCATGTTAACGTGCCCATCTACATCAGCCACCCCCTCGGTACCGAAGCCATAAGGCTCGGTACCGACCTCCTTAGCAACAACCTGTTCATCTTCTTGCATGTCGTCCTCCTCCCTCTCATACCGTGACTCGGCTATCCTCAATGAAGCATCATCCTCAGGTGTTGTAGCCAGTGGGAATGGTGTGGACGTCCAAGTCTCGTACCAATTGGGAAGGTACAAGAGCTCAACTTTATCCGACCATGGACTATAGTGGTGACTCCCTCATTGCATCACTGAAAAATCCCTGAAGACACCCAGTAGTTGGTGTCCAACATCTATGAACGGAGTGCAATGTAGCGTGTGAGATAGATCTCACAAGCTAAAGCTAGAAGGGCCACCATCCCTCCAAAGTAGATCTCCCCCAAATGTGGCCCCTGTTGCTCTACATATATCACTCACTCGTATCCTAAGTTCATTGGAGTGGGATCGGTGAAAAGCATGGTGCGAAGGCAACCAATCTCCGTCCTTGTGGGCCGGGATAACTCCTTCTTGGGCCAAATGGTAGAGCCAAGAATCTGAAGGATGATGCGGAAGAGTGGGTTGATGATGTGGGAGCTGGGGAGTGCTGGTGTAGTGCAACGATCTCGGCCCGTGATGTAGCCCCATGTCTCAGGATCCTTGAAATCATCGGGAGCTGTGTAATCACGGGAGGGGCTAGGAAGATGAAGAAGAGTGTTGAACTCGCTCATAGTGAGTTGATAGTCCCCATTCCCGAGTCTAAAAGTAATCCTCCCCTCTGATGTTGGACTTTTGAATTTTGTTTAGAGAGTGGCTACAAACTCAGCGGTGAGGGCCGGATAATGAGGGATTTCTTCAAAATTTAGGAGGTGCTCCTATGATGGAGAAAGCATGCTTGAGTTCCTCATAAATTCCAAGCTTCTTCCCATCAACCTTGGAAAACCATCTTGTTTTGTGAGGTCGGCCGTAGACTGCGTCGAAGATCTCTTTCTGCTCAATGGTTATTAACTCCATAAAATCCATAGGTGGTGGAGATGGAGATGGAGGAGATGGAGATGGCCTCTTTGTTCGCTTTCCTGTCCTCTTGCTTTCTCGGCTTGTGCTTGCCATTGAAACCCTGTAAAAACACAAACAACCCAAGGTAAGATCCACTCATGATAATAACACACCTAAGAACCCCATACTTGCATTGAGTCCAAGCTCTTGCACATAAATTTCAGCTTTCTGGAGGGTCGGTACCGAACCCATTGGGGTCGATAACGAGCTCTCTAGAAAAAAACTGTATTCTGGTTAAGAGTGGGTCGGTACCGACCCTTCAGGGATCGGTATCGAGCCTGCATTGTCATCATCGAACCATAATGGAGGGGCAAGGCCTCGATTTCAAACCATGCAACACTCATGAAAGCATATTCAAGCATGAAGCCCAACAATACCATACAAACCAAGCATCCATAACCCCATACTTACTCAAAAACCTATCCTAATCATGCCAAAATTGTCATAACTTGGTGTAAAACAAATCAAAGTAAGAACAAGTAATCTCATGCTTCATATAACGAAAGAATTTTAATTCCAAACATGAGGGAACAAAGTTCATCAAAACAAAACACCATTATCAAAGCAAGTAGGCAACAGATCAAGAACGAAAAAAACTCAAACTAGATCTAGATCTAGGCATGAAAATTGACAAAAAATTACCATGAATCCATAAGAAACTCAAGTAGAGATTTAGGGTTGAGAAACCATACCGTAGATCCAAGAACTAAGAATGCAAAATAGAGGGTTTTGGGTTGGTTAAGAGGGTGTGTGGATCGATAACGAACAAAATTAGGATTTGCTCGGTACCGGGGTGGGGGCTCGGTTTTGCTGGTGGGCTGGTGTGTGCGAGGTTCAGCTTGGGTGGTGACGAGGACGGGGAAGGAGAGTGTGGCGCAAGGGTTGGGGTTATGAGGAAGAAGTGAAAAAGGAAAGTAATTAGAAGGGTCTTAAGAAACGTACCTGGGGTCGAAACCGGGTTTCTTTCAGTTATTCTGCATGGGTCGGTACCGACCCTGTAGGGGTCGGTATCGTGCCTACCTGGGTAGCACCTATTTGCTTCGTTGTTGACCCTTCTCCTGTAGCACTTTTAGAAAAACATTCTATTCCGAAAACTCAACTCTACTCTAAAAAGAAGCCAAAAGAAAACTAACAAAAAGATCTAAAAAAGAAAAACTTAAAGCAGGTTGCCTCCGTAAGCGCTATTTTTAACGTCGTTAGCCCGACGAAATTACCTTGGCTAATCCGACGATGTGAGAGCCCAAGTGGCTCGAATTTCTTCCTCCGAGTCAGCCAGCTCAAAGTATTTTTTCAGCCTATGTCCATTAACTTTGAAGATGGCTCCATTTTTATCTACTAGATCCACCGCTCCATGGGGGTATATGTGGTGGACGACGAATGGCCCACTCAATCTTGATCTCAGCTTCCCTGGAAAAAGGCGGAGTCTAGAGATAAATAGGAGTACCTTGTCACCAACTTCATAAGTTTTAGGCACCAATTTCATGTCATGCCACTTCTTGGTGCGCTCCTTGTAGATCTCATCGTTCTCATTCGCCTTTAGCCTCAACTCCTCTAGCTCTTGCAAGTCCATGAATTGTTTTGCTCCGGCCTTATCGAGGTCCATATTGAGCTCTTTGAGAGCCCATAATGCCTTGTGCTCTAACTCGACTAGCAAATGGCACGCCTTGCCATAAACTAGGTTGTAAGGAGTGGTGCGTAAAGGTGTCTTGTACGCCGTTCTGTATGCCCATAAATCGTCTTTAAGCTTGGATGACCAATCTTTCCTACAGCGGAAGACCGTCTTCTCCAATATGCTCTTAATTTGCCTGTTGGAAACCTCCACTTGGCCACTAGTTTGGGGATGGTAGGGCATGGCCACCCTATGTGATACCCCATACTTGGCCAAAAGAGCTTCAAAGCTCCTCTCAATGAAGTGTGATCCACCATCACTAATGAGAACCCGTGGCACTCCAAACCTGGGAAAAATGTTATTCTTTATAAACTTAGCCACAGTTTTAGCATCATTAGTTCTAGTAGCAATTGCCTCCACCCACTTAGAAACATAATCGACCGCTACAAGGATATACTTATAGGGACCCGATGTAGGGAAGGGCCTCATAAAGTTAATGCCCGAAACGTCGAAAAGCTCAACCTCTAGGATCCCGGTGAGCGGGTTCTCATGTCTCCAAGTGATGTTTCCAAAGCGTTGGCACTCATCACATGTTGTCACATAATCCTGTACGTCCTTGAAAATGGTAGGCCAATAAAGACCACTTTGAAGAATCTTCGTCGTGGTTTTGAATCCTTTTGCATGGCTACCAGTTGGGAGAGTGTGACATTGACGGATCACACTCTCTACCTCTTCTTCGAGTATACAACGCCTAAAGAGGTGATCACTTCCTTGCTTGAACAAGTAAGGGTCATCCCAATAGTACTGTTTGACATCATGTAGGAACTTCTTCTTCTTCTGTGGAGTCAAGCCCTCGGAATCACACCTCCTACAATGTAGTTAGCAAAATCCGCAAACCAAGGGGTCGTTGACCCTCTAATGGCATTAATGTAATGAAGAGAAGTAGAAGAAAGAGATAAGGAAAGATCAGAATCAGAAGGGATTGAACCAGGTTGAGAAATCTTACCTGGACGGGTCGTTACCAGACCAGGAGGGGTCGTTATCGGCCCTATTGCTTTAGTAATCTCCTCGGTAACGATCCTACTAGCCTCGGTATCGAGCTTTCTGGCCTCGGTATCGGGATTCTCTACTTCGGTACTGGTGTTTCCAGCGTGCTCCAACCTTTGTGATGGGTCGATACCGACCCATGTAGAGTCGGTAATGAGCCTCCTGCAGTTTTCGACCTCGTTCAGCATGAGGTGCTCGTCCGGTCTGGAATTCGTTGATTGGTACAACATTGTTGGAACCCGTAATGTGTTCTACTGGCAACCTAGATAGGTGATCCGCCCCCAAGTTTTCAGCTCCTTTCTTGTCTCTGATTTCATGATCAAATTCATGTAACAAGAGCATCCAACGAAGTAGCCTAGGTTTGGCATCCTTCTTAGCCATTAAATATCTAACTGCTTCATGGTCAGTATACACAATCACTTTAGAACCAACAAGATAGGGACGAAAATTTTCAAATGCAAATACCATGGCAAGGAATTCCTTCTCCGTCGTGGTATACTTACTCCGCGCCTCATCAAGCGCCTTACTCACATAATAAATGGCGTGGAGCTTCTTATCCTTCCGTTGTCCTAATACTGCACCAACAACATAGTCGCTGGCATCACACATTATTTCAAAGGGAAGTGTCCAATCCGAGAATTGAATAATAGGAGCAGAAACAAGGGCTTCTCTTAACCTGTGAAAAGCCTCAAGACATTTTGTAGACAGCTCAAACACTACATGTTTCATTAGTAGGTTAGTCAATGGTTTAGCAATCTTAGAAAAATCTTGAATGAAACGTCTATAGAAGCCAGCATGTCCTAAAAAACTCCTAAAGTCTTTTACAAAAGAGGGAGGAGGTAGTTTTTCAATGAGCTCAATTTTTTCTTTGTCTACCTCTATCCCTCTCTTAGAGACGAGATGTCCTAGCACCATCCCTTCTTGGACCATAAAATGACATTTTTCCCAATTAAGCACAAGATTGGTTTCTTCACATCTTTTAAGCACCCTAGTTAGATTAACTAGACAAGAATCAAAGGAAGAACCATACACAGAAAAATCATCCATAAAAACCTCAATTATGTCCTCTATCATATCTAAGAAGATAGCGATCATGCACCATTGAAAAGTTGCAGGGGCGTTACAAAGCCCAAATGGCATTCTTCTGTAAGCAAGAGTCCCATAGGGGCAAGTAAAGGTTGTTTTCTCCTGATCATCAGGATGAATGGGAATCTACCAAAAACCGCTATAGCCATCTAAATAACAAAAGTAATCATGTTGGCTAAGTGTTCCAAAACTTGATCAATGAAAGGAAGCGGAAAATGATCTTTTCTAGTAGCACTATTTAGCTTCCAATAGTCAATGCACATCCGCCAACTAGTTGTGCTCCTAGTAGGGATCATTTCACCTTTTTCATTTTCAATAACAATCATTCCCCCTTTTTTAGGAACTATATAAATAATCCTGGCATCAAGTAGTTTTAAAATTTCCTTTTTCACCACAGCTTTCATATTAGGATTCAGCCTACGTTGATGCTCTATTGTGGGTTTGTGATTATCCTCCATGTAGATTCTATGCATTCATAATGAAGGGGATATGCTAGTTATGTCATCTAAAGCGTAGTCAATGGCTTTTCTACGGGTCCTAAGTACAAAAATCAGCTTCTCTACTTCATCATCTTTTAATTGACCATTTATGATGATGGGGAAGGTAGAGTTAGGGCCAAGAAATTCATACCTGAGGGAATCTGGAATGGGCTTGAGCGTTGGAGTTGGCTCAGCCGGGATAAGAATGGGCTCTTCATGCTTTGTCTTCAAGACTTCCTCGAGATAATCAAACGTCAGAAGCTCTTCATCTTCTGTCAGAGGGGTCAATATCGACCCATAGGGGGTCGGTAACGACTCATAATTGCCTGCCAGGAGCCTCGGTATCGATCTGGTGGTGGTCGGTACCGATGCGGCAGAACCAGTCTCTCCTTTTCCTGCCAGTAGCTTCGGTAACGACCCATGTAGGGTCGGTACTGATGCTGCAGGATCAAATTCCACCAGTCTTCTACTCGGAAGTTATCAATAGCCATCAGCTTCTCGATCGGGTCCCCACATTCAATGTAGTCAGCGTGGGTGTAGAGCATTTTGACCTCAGCTTCATTGGTCTCTTTCATGGTGGGTCTAAAGCGAAACTCCACCATCTCATCCCCAATCTCAATGGTTAGGAGTCCTCTCCTAACGTCGATTATAGCTCCAGGTGTGGCTAAGAATGGTCTCCCTAAAATTATAGGCACCACCGGGTCTTCGGGCATATCCATGACTATAAAATCATTCGGGACAAAGAACTTGCCCACTTGAACTAGAAAATCATCTACGACCCCTATAGGCATGACACAGGATCCGTCTGCCATGTATAACCTCATGTTTCTAGGTTCCAATGGTCCCATATTGGCCTTGGACCAGATTGATAGTGGTAGTAGACTTGCATTGGCCCATAAGTCACATAAAGCTTTAAACCGATAAGCTCCAATACCAATGGTAATAGCAAACTTACCTGGGTCGCCTAATTTTTCTAGGAGCTCCAAAGATCGGACCTCGTCGGTCAGCTCAGACATAGATCTCTTCCTCCTTAGAATATCTTTCAAAATTTTTGTATAAGCCAGCATTTCGCTTAGGGCCTCATCGAATGGAATGGAAATATTTAAGCCTTGAAGGATTTTAACAAAACGCCTAAACTTCCCATTTGTGGAGTCCTTAGACTTTTTAGAAGGGAAGGGAAGAGTCTTCACTAGTCTCGGAACCAAAACGGGCTTGAGAGGTGGCGCTACCGAATCGACAAGAGGGTCGATCGGTGCTGTAGAAGGGTCGGTATCGACCTTGAGGGGGTCGGTACCGATCCTAGAACTAAGAGAGGGGTTCAGTGGCGAAGAATTACTTGGGTTGGGGTCGTTAACGACTTGTGTGTGATCGGTACCGAGTGTTTGAGGCTCGGTATCGACCCTGGTGGGTCCGTTATCGATCCGAACTGGAGCATCTTCTTCGTTACCGAGATCTTTCTCCTTGGCTTCAGCACGGTCCGGTAGTGTCTTTTCTCTCTTTAGGTGTACGACTGCGATATGTCCTCTCGGTTTTTCCTCAAAACGGCCCAGGAGTTGTCCTTGAGGTCTCAGAACTTGTGTAGAAAGGTTACCTCATTGGGAATTTACACTCTTTCTCCAAGTTTCGATTTCTCCTAGTTGTACCTGTACTCCTTTTAGGTTAGAACGGACTCCATCAATCTTGTTGTGGACTCAATTAATACCCTCTTCTAGCCCTTGTACCCATGAAGGTGGCTCTTGGTAGCTTGGAGGCTGATAAGGGGCAGCCTCCTTTCTTGTGGTGGGGTGCTTGGCTTTGACCTTGATTGTAACCTCCCCAGGTGGGATAGTTATTGTTCCTTTCATAGTTTCCAGGTTGATTTCTGTATTGACCTCTCATGTAATTCACATTAGAATAAGTCTCAATGGCTCTAACCAGCTCAATGTTAGTGCAAGCAGAAGTACTATGGGCATGAGAGCCACACTCAAGACATTGTTGAGAGGTTTTCAGAAAACTTACCTGTTTCTTCAACCGGTTGATCTCATCCTGCAAGAATTGATTTTATACATCTGGATCAACCTCATCTTTATTTGGAGTGTAGAGCCTCCTTTGGGGTTGGGGCGACTGTTGGGTCTCATACATGGCATCGTAGTTGGTCAACTTGTCTAGCAATACCCATGCCTCATTGGGTTCCATCTCTATGAAACCACAAGCGGTGTGCAAGTTGATGCGGTTCTTTGTTTCAACATTTATCCCCTGAAAGAAGATCTCTTGAAGTATGTATTGTGGTTGTCCATGGGTGGGGCATTGCCTAAGCATTAGGCAATGCCCCACAAAACTACTAAGATCGTCCACGGGAAGCAAGGTTATGTTTAATTACTGATCTATAAAGTGAAAGAACATACAAAAACTAAAACAAAACAAAGGGTAACGACTGGCTAACGACCCAAACAAGTCGGTACCGACCTTATCAGAGTTGGTATCGATGTTGTAACGAACAATAACGGACCAACTCAACACAGAAAAACATTGGTTCGGTACCGAGGTTAGGGCTTCGGTAACGATGTGAGCAAATAACAAAGACGAACTTTCAAATAAGAGAAAAGATCTTAGACGAGGGTCTACCACAACATAGTCATGCAATTGAGATAGTATGAGTCATAAAAATCATGCCTTGAATATAAAGTCTTCAATTTTCATTTGTTAAAACAAGTAAACCAATCTATTTTCATAAATCAATTCATTTTCCACTTATTTTTTATCCAAAGTTTGTAACTTTCGTTATCAAACATTATCAACATTCAAGATCATAACTTTCTCTTTCGATTAAGCCACAAACTCGAATTACCTTGACTTTCGTCAAAGCATAAGCACAAAACAAGTAGAGAATAGATAGAAGGCATTCAATTATTCATCACATCATCATTCATGCACAATCATGTCGGGTTTCAACCCTGATCCTAGAATAGAAGACTACTCAAACATGCTTAAACATGACAAAGCAAAGTATTTGAATGAAAACATGTCTTAGATTAAAGCTAAACTTACTTGAATTAAAAACACTTCTTGTCTCAGAACACCTTAGAACACAAAGAGAAATCCTTAACAAACTCTTCCTTGGGCTCTAAGTAATCAATCCTCTTCTAAACAACCGTTTAATCTTAAAAACGAGAACAAGAGATGCGTCTAACGTGTTCAACCCCCTTTTAACTACTAAAGACAAGAGTATTTATACTAGAAAAGCTATCTAAAAAGTTTCCATAAAGATAGAACTTTCTAAAACTAAAAGATTACGGAATAAAATCATTAAAAGCTCGATGTCGGCTACGTCTACCGACACAGGGACCCTCGGTGTCAACCCAGACTCTTGCTGAATTTTGCTGAATTCCGTTTTTCTTGATGCCTCGGTACCGAGCCCTCATGGGTCGTTACCGAGCCTGTGTTGGGCTTGTTTCCTTGTACTTCTTCACGTCTTTTCTTTGGATTTTCCCGGGATTTTAAAGTGTCTTCAACTCTTCCTCAGCTTGCCATTCTCCTCTGTCTCCTCTCTATCTTGATGCCTCCAGAATGCTCCATTTTGTCTTCAAAAACCTACATAAAAAACACAAAAATAGAATAGCTTACATATTTTTCACAAAATATGTAAACTCATCTAAAAAGACACAAAACCAACATAAAAGCACAACTAAACTAAACTAAACAATCTAGAAAAACACACAAAAACTAAGCTAAAAACCCAGACATCATAAATTATGTAAAACATCAAGTATTATTGAACAAGAAAATCAAGCTAAAACATCATGTATTTTTGAATGGAGGGAGCCCTCCATTCAGAAATACATGATGTTAGGGTCAAAACATGATGTCGAATGAAAAGAGGGCGGAAAGCCATATCACTTGACATGTTATAGAGTGATGTTAGGGTCAAAACCTGCATCCCTAGTTCTATACTAATCCACAACAAATCTCGAAAAGAGATTGAAACAATCAAGGGCACAACAATCGGGCCTAAGTTCAATACTAGCATAGTATGAATAACGATAATAATAATGGGTCGTTATCTCTAAGAAAATAAATAAACCTAAGTTTTTCTATTTAGCAAACAAGTAGTTCCCAACATAGAAGAATATCTTTAACGGAATCGAAATATTAAAAAGGTTACAAGGGGGAATATCCACTTGCCTCTAACTCGACTTGGCCTTAACAAATAGCACTGAGTTATGGGCGACTTAAGTTCTCGAGAATACGACCTAATAATCCGAGCATGGATAATTCAATAAAATAAAGTATATTAATATTCTTTATTTAATTTCCTAGCTTTTAAATCCGTATAATTCCACTTTAAATGAATAAGGAAGTTTTCTAAATTATTACCCTAATAATTGAGTTTAGAAAGTTGAATAATAATATTTCCTATATTATTATTTCATGATAAGGTCATTTATAATTTTATAAAAATTATAACTTGTCAAAATGAGCATGCATTTGAATTTATTCCATAAATTCTATCTAATAGCCCATTTATAATATTTATTCAAATTTTCTTAAATAAACATTATTTATATATAAAAACAATTTTAGAATAGATAATAGATAAATATAAGTCTCGGGAATTATACCGATACGAGACGGAAGCGGAAAAGGGCATGCGAACGTGAAATAGAATTTCATATTTTTAAGTTGAGAGGAATGTTTAAGTTGAGAGGGTGCATGAGGTTGGGGGTTCAACTCCCACCCCTTGCATTTTCCACTTTTCCTCCCTTAAACATTTTTTTCTTAAGAAATTTATGCTAACGTGAAATAGAATTTCATATTTTTAATTAAAATAATTTTATTTGCATCATGTTAAATTTTATTCATGTTTATAAATATGAATTCCATAATAAAGAGTACTTGTCGTTTTAAAGAAATAATTAAATTTAATATTTCTTTTTATTAAAATAGCGGGTATTACAGAATATGATAACATGCATTTAGGTGTTAGTTTAGGGCATATTTATGTTTTAAAACCAGATATTTGTTTGTATTTTGTATAATTTTTGTCGTCTTTGCATTTTGGTGTCTACTCGTGTGCTTTTGTGCTTATAGGTCATTATGGAGGAATTTGGATCGTGAAGACATTCTTATGGCCTGAAGATCATTGGAATGGAACAAGGAGAGCCCGGAATGGAGTGAACGAAGAAGACTAGTAAGCCAGTTGAAGAGCTCAACTGCGCCTTAGGAAGACCGTACTGATGATGCTCAAAATAGCAAAGCGAGAGGTGGGCCCGGAGTATGAGGATCAAAGGGACCCCCAAGGTGGATCTCGGGGCTCACAACCGCAAACAATCCCTATTTTTAACGAAATTCCTGCCACCACGAGGTCCCGCGAGACCTCGCTCCAAGGTCTCGACCTCGTAACCGACTCTACTGACACCCGCCCACCTTAACCACTCAGCGAACGCCGCTCCTCGGGCCAATCACCGACTGCCTCGCCTCTAGACTAATCAGAACCCTTGATCTCGGGAGTCCCACATCGGACAACGACCAAAACCCAACTCTCCAATTCTCTATAAATAGAGGGTTACCTCGTATGGAGAAAGGGTCGAAAAACATCTTTAACTCAAGAACTATCTTGCTCGTTGAAGATCGACGTGATCGAAACATCGTCAAAAAGCCTCGCTATAGACAAGCGAAGTCCACAAAAAGACTTCAAGTCTCACAAAGTTCCTACTCGCACCAAAGATCTCGCTACACCATCTCACACGCCGCCTACACCTCGCTCTCATTCACATCAAAGACTTCGCTGCCCGATCTCGCAAGTCGTCAACACCGTCCCGCTAGATCAACCTCGCTCAGAAGGTCAAGCAAGCAATACTTAGAATTGTCTAGCAATTAGGAGGTCTCGAACATTGTTAGGTCGAGATCTCGGATAATTGTAGGAGATCTAGGGTGTAAACTTCCAAGCGTTTGTAACCTCGTGTTACCACAACCTCGTTGTAAAGAAAATCATAAATAAAGAAGCAAGGGTTCGTACAGTCGAATATAATAATCTCGTGTTTTGTCTTTTAGCGAACGCGTCATTTCGGGTTTCATCACTGGCGCCGTCTGTGGGAACTTCTTCATCCTAAGTAGTTCCTCGATTCGTGCAAACCTTAGCTTCGATTCCCTCAAAATGGCTTGCCCAAACAATTTCTTCCCTCAACACCCCGACAACATGCCAGAAACTACGCAATGGAAAGCCGCGGGGCCTCCGGGCTGCCCGTTCGTGGTCCCTCCGGGATGGACGTACGCCGCCCCACAAAATCCATTCCCATTCCAAGGCTTCGAACAGGGTGGCGCGCCCCCGAACCCATATCCCTACCCGGCTTGTGGGCAATACCAGCAGGGCTTCGCCCCTTCGTACGTCCCCTATCCCCCCCGGGTGAGCCGCACTCCGAGTACGTCCCCGCGTACGTCCCTAGGCGTGTGCCGGAGCCCGAGTCCTCCACCAACGGCTCGTCAACAGAAAGGCCTCCCCGAGATCCCATGCAGATCTCGCGGTCTTGATCGCGACGATCGAGGCTGCAGGAGCCAGAGTTGTCCGAAACAGTGGGGAGCGCGATGCACTACCCGAGGTCTCGATCGCACAATTCGAGACCACCGCCCCAAAATCAGGAGGAGGCTAAGATCACCTCCCCATTCATGGACGCGATCCGGAACGCGCCCATGCCCAAGGGCTTCTTAAGACCACAAATGGGGCTTTATGACGGCTCAGCGGACCCCGAGGAGCACGTAAAACACTTCGCGGTCCAGATGAACGTCAATGCCTACAATGACGCCATATTCTGCCGGGTTTTCCCAACCACCCTGGAAAAGGCCACGTTGACGTGGTTCTCAAGTAAGAAGGTCGGCTCCGTGACCTCGTTCGCCCAGCTGTGTGATTCCTTTGTCACGCACTTAAGCGGCTTCAAGAAGCGCAAGAAGAACATGCAGGATCTCCGCGGGATCGATCAGGGGGAGAGCGAATCCTTAGGCGCCTTCTTCACAAGGTTCACGACCGCGGTGGCAGAGATCGCGCACGTCGACGAGTCGTCGGTGAACGACACCCTCATGGGCAACCTGCGCATCGGGGATTTCAAAAACCGCATTTTCTTGAAGAATCCGGAGACGTACGAAAGCCTGTGCGCCCGGATCACGGCCCAAGTATACGCCGAGGATGCCGCCAACCAGAGCTCGAGACCACGAACTGACAAAGAGATCGTCGTCGAGGCGAAGGGGAAGGCAAAGGTGGCCGCGCCGGCTGCGCGCGATGCGTATGTGACGCAGGCACATAACCCCAACAACAACAATAACAGAAACAACAACAATAATCGGAACAACAACAACAACAATAACCGGAACAACAACCGCGGAGGCGGTGGCGGAGGTTGGAACTGCTTTGGCGGGAGACCGCGGGGTTACCGAGGCAAGGGAGGTCCCGCGCACAACCCAAACGAAAAGGGCCGCGCAAACCCCGCGTCAGGAGCCAACCTCGAGCCGCAAGGCCCATGTTGGAACCAGGCTAACAACAACAACAACGTCGAGCAGCAGGCGCCCGCGAAGCAGGCCCGGTCTAGACAAGCGACGACGCTCGATGGGTACATCCATACCACCTCGGGCGGACCATCACCGGCTGGGTCAAGCCAGGCAGAGCGGAAGAGATACGCGAGGGAAAGCCATCATGAGCCCTCGGTATTCAGCGTCGCACAAACCTCACGCGCCCACGAAGGTTTGTCCTTCTCATCCGAAGATGCCGAGGGGCTTCACATGCCCCACTCCGACCCCTTGGTGGTCCACGCTCAAATGGGCTCGAAGATGGTTAAGCGAGTGCTGGTGGACACGGGATCCTCCGTGGACATCATGTACTATGGCGCGTTCGAGCAATTGGGCATCTCTGAGACCTCCTTGAAGCCCTACGCTGGGAAACTCACCTCCTTCTCGGGAGACGAAGTCGACGTGGTAGGACTCATCGACCTCTGGATGACGCTAGGCACCGGATCCACCAGAAGGACCGAGATGGTGGAGTTCACAGTGGTACGCCTACCTTCGGTGTGGAACGCAATCATTGGGAGGGTCTCCCTGATGAAGTTCCAGGCGGTAGTTTCTATCTATCACCTGAAGATGAAGTTCCCCGTCGATGGCGGGGTTGGAGAGGTGAAGGGCAATCAGGAGGAAGGTCGCGTTTGCTACGCGACCTCTGCAAAACAAAAGTGCCCGGTGTTCATGGTGGAATCCCCCGGCGAGGCCGACCTCGAAGTCCGGGATTTCACAGTCCCCACTCCAGAGCTAGAAAGAAGGGTGATATCCCCTTTCGAGAGCGAGTCCGAGAAGATCTACCTCGGGGAATGCCTCTCGGGGGCGTCGGCGACGTCGCTAGAAGCCTTGCTCGCTGGGTCCCGTGACGTGTTCGCTTGGACTGTGAAGGACCTCCGAGGTGTCCCGCGGACCGTGGCCCAACACTCTTTGAACGTCGATGTTACCACTCGCCCCGTGGTGCAGCGACGAAAGAAAATGAACGAAGAAAGGGCGAGCGCCGCAAACGACGAGGTGGCAAAATTGCTGGCTGCGGGATTTATACGCGAGGTTCAATACCCCCGGTGGTTGTCCAACGTCGTGCTTGTCAAAAAAGCCAGAGGGAAGTGGAGAATGTGCGTCGATTTCAAGGACCTCAACAAAGCCTGTCCCAAAGACAGTTACCCCTTGCCCTTGATCGACGAGCTCGTTGACTCAACCGCAGGTCACGAGGTTTTAAGCTTCCTCGACGCGTACTCGGGGTACAATCAGGTTCTGATGAACCCACGAAAAGAAGAGGAAACATCCTTCATCACCCAGCGAGGCACTTATTGCTACAAAGTCATGCCGTTTGGGCTGAAGAACGCGGGGGCCACCTTTCAACGCCTCGTCGACCGCGTTTTCAAGAACCATCTCGGACGGAACGTGTCGGCTTATGTCGATGAAATTATTGTCCGGAGCAAGACCCCTAAGGAGCATCTGGTCGACCTCGCTGAGGTCTTCGCAACTCTCAGGCACAACCGTCTCAGCCTGAACCCTTAGAAGTGCGTCTTCGGCGTGTCATCGGGAAAATTCTTAGGCTTTATGATTAGCGAACGGGGCATCGACGTAAACCCTGCCAAGGTCGAGTCGATCCTCTCCATGAGGTCACCACGGTCTCGCACCGAGGTCCAACGGCTCAACGGTGCCGTCAACTTCATTGGGAGGTTCTGCTCCCGCTTGGCGGAAAGGTCCCTGCCCTTTTTCGCGGCTCTCAAGCGGAATGACAAGTTCGTGTGGGATGAGAATCTGGAGCTCGCTTTCTCTGAGCTAAAGGCCTTCCTGACAAAGCTCCCCACACTGTCGCCCCCGTTGGCGGGTGAAGACTTGCAACTTTATGTGGCCGTCAGCCCCAAGACGGTCAGCGCGGTGCTAACCAGAAAGGCCACGCACCCCATTTACTTCGTGAGTCGTGTGCTCCAGCCTGCGGAGTAGCGATATTCCCCAGCAGAGAAGATGGCGCTGGCAGTTGTGACCGCCGCTAGGCGTCTGCGCTCTTACTTCCATGCGCACCCCATTCAGGTCCTGTCTGACCTCCCACTTCGACAAATCCTCCACAAGCCCGCCCTCTCCGGGCGAATGACAAAGTGGGCAGTCGAGCTCTCCGAGTTCGATATTAGCTACCTCCCAAGAACCGCCATGAAGGGGCAGGCCCTCGCTGACTTCATGGTGGAGGTCACCTTCCCTGAGACAGAAACAAGCTCGGAAGAGTGGAAGGTGTTCGTTGACGGCTCGCGATGTGACGTCGGTGGTGGGGCTGGCATATTCCTCGATGGGCCCTCGATCGAGACGGAGTACTCACTTAACTTCGCCTTCGACGCCACCAATAATGAGGCCGAATATGAAGCCATGATCACTGGAATCGAGATGGCGCTCCTCAGTGGGGCTCGAAAAATCAGGGTCTACACCGACTCCGAGCTGGTGGCGCGCCAACTCAACGGTCAGTACGACACCAGAACGGGGTTCCTGCCCGCGTACCGAAAAAAGGTCAAAGCCTTGGTATCATGCCTGGAAACCTTCGCGGTCGAGTCCATCCCGCGAACCTCGAACACCAAAGCAGATGCACTTGCGAGGTTAGGATCCGCCCTCCCCCTTGAAGTGGGGAACCGCGTTATGGTAGAGCGAAAACTCTCGCGGAGCGTGAATAGCGAGGTTCTATCTGTCTCCGCGGGGGATTGGAGGATCCCGATAACACGGTATGTGGAGAGCGGAGTCCTCCCAGAGGACCCCGCACAGGCCAGGAAGCTGAAAATGTAGGCGGCGCGATATTGCGTCATAGGTGGCTGCCTTTATCGCCGAGGCTACGCCGAGCCCAATCTATTGTGCGTCCCGACCGAATCTACGGAGCACATCCTCTATGAGGCCCATTAAGGGGTCTGTGGCGGCCACCCAGGATGGCGAACCCTTTCGCATAAGATCGCCCACTTGGGGTACTTCTGGCCCACCCTCCGGCAAGACGCGAGGGACTATGTCCAGCGATGTGATGGATGCCAGAAGCACGGTAACCTCTTGCATGCCCCGACCTCGCAGCGTCGCTCCATCCACGCGCCGTGCCCCTTCGCGATGTGGGGGATGGACATCCTCGGCCCCTTCCCCAAGGCCCCCGGTCAGCTGCGATATATCCTGGTCATCGTCGACTACTTCACAAAGTGGGTCGAGGCACAAGCAATGGCGAAGATCACGGGGACTAAGGTCTGCGACTTTCTGTGGAAGAACCTTGTCTGCCGCTTCGGCGTTCCCATGACCATCATGACCGACCATGGCCCCCAATTTGACTGTGAAGAGACTCGGACATTCTGCTCAGACCTGGGCATAACCCCCAAGTTCTCCTCCGTGGCCCATCCTCAGTCCAACGGCCAGGTGGAGAACGTCAACGCCTGCATCCTGTCCGATCTAAAGAAGCGGCTGGGCATGGCACAAGGTCGTTGGGCAGAGCTTCTCCCACTCGTCCTATGGACGTACCGCACCACCGCGCGCCGCGCGACCGGAGAAACGCCGTTCGCCCTAACCTACGAGGCAGAGGCCCTAGTCCCGGTAGAAACCCTGGTCCCATCGGCAAGGGTGTTCGATTTCAATGAAAAGGAGAACGAGGCCAATCTCAGGGTCGAGTTGCTCTTCCGTGACGAGCTACGCGAAGTAGCAGACCTTCGCTCCAGGGAATACAAGCGTCGCGTGGCCGTCTACCACAACAAGAAGGTGAGACCTCGGTTCCTAGCCACATGCAATCTCGTCCTGAGAAGAACCGAAGGTGGCAAACTGGACCCCAACTGGGAGGGGCCATACATCCTCGGTGAGGAGGTCGCTCCCGGAGCCTTTAAGCTCAAAGACAACGAGGGGCGTACCCTCAGTAAGACGTGGAATGTCGACCGATTAAAGAAATATTTTGTGTAAACTCTCTGAACTCCGTTACCTCTTTTTGTGAATAAAGGGTGGTTGGACTTTCAAAATCTCTCTCAAAAATAGAAACTTCGGGTTTGAAGTCCATCCCTCGCTTCCCGCTTGGTGTTGGAGAATCTCGTTAAGTCCAAACCTCGCTTCCCGCTTGGTATTGGAGAATCTCGTTAAGCCCAAACCTCGCTTCCCGCTTAGTGTTGGAGAATCTCGTTAAGCCCATCCCTCGCTTCCCGCTTGGTGTTGGAGAATCTCGTTAAGTCCAAACATCGCTTCCTGCTTGGTGTTGGAGAATCTCGTTAAGTCCATTCCTCGCTTCCCTCTTGGGGTTGGAGAATCTCGTTAAGTCCAAACCTCGCTTCCCGCTTGGGGTTGGAGAATCTCGTTAAGTCCAAACCTCGCTTCCCGCTTGGGGTTGGAGAATCTCGCTAAGTCCAAACCTCGCTTCCCGCTTGGTATTGGAGAATCTCGTTAAGTCCAAACCTCGCTTCCCGCTTGGTATTGGAGAATCTCGTTAAGTCCAAACCTCGCTTCCCGCTTGGTGTTGGAGAATCTCGTTAAGCCCATCCCTCGCTTCCCGCTTGGGTTGGAGAATCTCGTTAAGTCCAAACCTCGCTTCCCGCTTGGTGTTGGAGAATCTCGTTAAGTCCAAACCTCGCTTCTCGCTTGGGGTTGGAGAATCTCGTTAGGTCCAAACCTCGCTTCCCGCTTGGTGTTGGAGAATCTCGTTAAGTCCAAACCTCGCTTCCCGCTTGGTGTTGGAGAATCTCGTTAAGTCCAAACCTCGCTTCCCGCTTGGTGTTGGAGAATCTCGTTAAGTCCATCCCTCGCTTCCCGCTTGGTGTTGGAGAATCTCGTTAAGTCCATCCCTCGCTTCCCGCTTGGGGTTGGAGAATCTCGTTAAGTCCAAACCTCGCTTCCCGCTTGGGGTTGGAGAATCTCGTTAAGTCCAAACCTCGCTTCCCGCTTGGTATTGGAGAATCTCGTTAAGTCCAAACCTCGCTTCCCGCTTGGTGTTGGAGAATCTCGTTAAGCCCATCCCTCGCTTCCCGCTTGGGGTTGGAGAACCTTGTTTAAATCCACCCCTCGCTTCCCGCTTGGGGTTGGAGAACCTCGTTTAATCCACCCCTCGCTTCCCGCTTGGGGTTGGAGAGTCTCGTTGACATGCGAGGTCTGAGCAGGACTCACGGCCTCGGCGTGATTAATTGTTCAAAATCCGAGCGAGGCTCGAAACCTCGGCGGATCCCTGCGAAAATTCATGATCTCGGTGCAGAATTAGAAGCACCCGATGTGGCCCGAGTACCACAAAAGTTGTGGCACTCGATCCATGGGGTTGGGTGGATAAGGATGAGCATATGCGAATAAGCTAGAACAAACAAACGGTCATGAGGAAAGGAAAATGACATAAAATAAAGGCCACAATGGCCGAGATGTTTATATTACAGGCCCTGTAGGGCCACCGACAAAAAACAAACAAAAAAAAAAGAGAAACAACATCTTTTAAATCTTCGGGGTTTCAGCGGCAGGGTCGACGGTCTTCGCAGTAGCTTCCGAGACATCAACAGGGGGATTTTCGGAGATCTCCGGGGCAGAGGCGGGGATGGCGGGCTGCTGCGAGCTTGGCATGTCCTCCCGAACGGGGTCCGCGGCGAGAGATACGTCGGTGACTACAGTGCCATCCTCGTTAAGGAAGAATTCGCATTCCCCCTCGGGCTCTTCTCCGTCAAGTTCCCCCATAGTCTCCTCATAGTTGGGTATGAAGAACTTAATGCGGGGGTCAATGTGCCCGTACTTCGCGACAGCCTGTTTAACCCCCATGCGGACAGACTGATGGAACATTTTCCTCACACTCTCAACCAGCTCCACCTTATAGGGCTCGGAGTTCACGTACCTAGGCCCCTCGGCTTCCACCTCCTTGCTAAGCTCAACAACACGCCGCTGGAGCCTGGTAATCTCCTCCTCGGCTCTTTGAAGCTCCGCCTCCTTTTCTCTGAAAAATCGATGCTCCGCGGATAGCTGCCCCTTGAGCTTTGTGACTTCGTCCTTGAAGTCCCTGTTCTCTTCCTTCAAACCCCTGTTCTCCTCCTTCGCTTTCCTCAAATCCTCCCTGACCCTCGAAGCGTCCTTGGCCTCATTTGCCGTTGCGACCTCCGTAGCGCGAACACGCCTTTCGGCCTCGGCGAGATCTTTTCCCCTCTTCTCGATCTCGGTGTCGCACTCTTTAAGCCTCATCTCCAGCCTATCCATTTTCCTATGGAGGAGGTTGACGCGACCACAATTGTAGTTCGCGAAGAAGGTGTTCTGAAACAAGCGAAGAATACGTTAAGACGAGCAATAACAGTAAAACCAACAAAAAGCGACCTCGTAAGAATAAGACGTACCATCGCCGAATAACGGAGGGTTTCGTCGTTGATGGCGGCCTCCGAAAGATTGTTGCTCCACGCAACCTCCTCCTTCCAGGCTGTCCTGTCCCATTCATCAGGCACGCCCCGGGAGGGTCCGGGGCAATGGAACTTTTCGGTAGGAGGCCGAGATGACTCGGCTCAGAGCGCCAGGGCGCTCGATCTTCTCGCCCCCCGGGGTTTCCCCCTGCCCATCCCCTTTGCGTTTCTTCCTTTTCTCCCCCCGGGGAGACCCCTCTTCCTTCCTTTTGGACCCGACCTTATCCCCGGATCCTCGGGGGATTTGGGAGGACGTCCTCGCAGCGTCTCCCTTGGACGCCATCCCCCCACTCGTCTTCACCTCCGACGCCTTCGACGTCGGGGCTGTCGTCTTACTTTGCGGGGCGGGAGGCCTCGCTTGCGATGTCGGTTCATTGATAACGACCCCCTTATGACCTCTGGGAATGGGGGCCGTAGAAGAAGAAGTCACAGGCCTTTTGCCCTGCGACTTCGAGGTAAGAGCGCCAAGTAGGTCCACTGTCAAAACAGAGAAGGAGTATGAAAGTTAGATAAGAAAAGCAAAAAAAAAAAGTTAGCAAGGTTTAAACCCTCGCAGCTCAAAGACAGTAATGAGACAAAATAGGCCGGCGAGGTTTATAACCTCGCTCCTCAACAACAAAAAGAAAAATCAGGAAAGAGATTGAATACCCTCTTTGCCCTCACTAGGAGGGAGGCTGAGACTCAGACCAGCCCGCTCAGGCTGAGTCAGGCACCTGGTGCGGTGCCTGACTCGCTGTGGCGTATCGTGCCCTGAGTGCCTTAAGCTCATCAACCGTCAACGGGGTTACGCACCGAACGAATTTGCCCGGCGCCACGGGAAAGTTGAGATATCTACCGGTGGAGTCGCGAACCAAGAACTAATTCGGTTTCCACGACCCGACGTTCGAAGGGGCCGTGGTGATCTTGATAAGAGGCGTGCTAAGATTGATGAGGCTTGGGGATCGAGTGTCTCTCCTCGCTAGGAATAAAGCCGACAGGAAATCAAGTCTCGGTCCGTCCCCGAGTTCGCGACTGCGAATCGTGTAGGCACACAGCAACCGCCAAGCATTCGGAAACAACTGCGCGGGACAGATCTTCATGGCCCACAGATAATCAACAATGTGCGGGGTCAGGGGTAACCTGAAGCCCGCTTGAAGGCTGAAGAGGTGCACGACCACACACCTCTCGTAGGACGCCAAGGGTCGGCCCCCCTCTTCGGGAAGTGCCAGCTCAATCCCCTCGGGCCAGGCGAAGTCTTTGGCAATCTTCACGAGATCCTCACGCTTGAGTTCGGTGGCCATTCCCTCAGACAGATAGTCCTCTGGGGCACCCGGGGTCATGAGAATCCGCTCTTCGAGGACAAACGGAACGCGAGACACGACGTCAATAATATACGCCGCAGGGAAGCTCGGAGGCACGTAGGGAGGCGGCGCCGAGGTCGTTCCCGCATCCGGCCGCACCTCAACCTCAGTAACAACCTCGTCTGGGGTGGAAGACGAAGCCATTTCAGCGCCCGACGACGTTCGAAGATGGGAGAAGCGCGAATTGATAGAAACCTCGGAGTCGCTTGAGGAAGGCTCGCTGAAAACCAGCGAAGGGGACCTCGGGTTCTGAGAGTCGTTGAGGTCTACGCTTCCCGCGGACTCCGAAACCTCCTCGTAAAACCCCTCTTGAACTCTGAAAGCGAAGCCAGGCGGACGGCTCGCGGAGGCTCTCCTAGGCATGAAAAGAACGATGTCCAGGCCGCGGGAGGCTAGCACCTGGAAAAGAAAGAAGCGTTGAGACGTCGGGCACTATAACCAAGGAAAAACAATGCGAGGTCATAACCTCGAGAGAAAAAGAACGAGATCATAACCTCGTAAGAAAGAGAAACTCTGGGCCATAAGAGGCGAGGAGCCACGTGGCACCCTAGGGGCTACTCTGACAAGATAGGACGGCGAGGGAGAAGACGAAGCGCCAAAAAGGGAGAAATCGAAGCGCCAGAAAGAAGAAAGAGAAGGTGAAATGGAAGCCAGCGGTGGAAACTCTAACGTCCCATCAATCAGCCGTCAAGGCGTTTGGGTTTCCAAGAATTTCAAAATTCAAAACCGCCGAAAGAAAGCACAGAGACCCAGCCGTCGGTCAGAGGGCAAAGGGTTCAAGAGCAGGGCGTTCGCCGCCCTCACTCCACCGTACCGCCCCCACGATGCTGGTGCAGAACACAAAGAAAAACAAAAAAAGAGCAAAGGAAAATGGCGAGGAAGGCACGCGAAAACCCACGACGACCTCACCACCACCGTTTCATCGTCGTAATATCGGAGCGAAACGCCAAACAATACGCAGTCGCCCTCCCGGAACAAAACGGAAAGAGGGAAACCAAAAAGAAAAAGAACACCCAAAAGCAAGAGGAAGAGGAGCGAGCACTTACTTGCTTATAATCGGCGTGGAGGGGACGGTGTCGCAACTGGAAACTGGCGGAGGATTCGTCGGAAACCGTCTGGAAAACCGCTAGCAAGAAACCGAAAAGACGATGAGAAAGGCCGAAAGTGTTGAAAGAGAAGATGGAAGGGAAGCGTGCTCAATACGCTCTTATAAAGAGCAGACTTGGGCCTCCCTTGCCCAGAAAGGCTTATTGGGCCTGTCCCACCTGGACGGCCCATTAAGCAAGATATGAAGAACGAGCCCAGAAAAGCTTCGCCCCTGCAAACACAAGAAGAAGGAAAAAAGGCCAAGTACAGAGCCTCGCAAAAAGAGAGCTTCGCAAGGCGCCCACCACAAACCTCGGGACCCTTGAAACCTCGCAGAATGCCTACCCACCTCTCAAAACCTCGTACCCCGTGACATCTTAGCACTTATGCCCTGCGGTCCTCGGGGCGAGATCCCCATGCCATGGGGTTGTGATGATGCTAAAAATAGCAAAGCGAGAGGTGGGCCCGGAGTATGAGGATCAAAGGGACCCCCAAGGTGGATCTCGGGGCCCACAACCGCAAACAATCCCTATTTTTAACGAAATTCCTGCCACCACGAGGTCCCCCGAGACCTCGCTCCGAGGTCTCGACCTCGTAACCGACTCTACTGACACCCGCCCACCATAACCACTTAGCGAACGCCGCTCCTCGGGTCAATCACCGACTGCCTCGCCTCTAGACCAATCAGAACCCTTGATCTCGGGCGACCCACATCGGACAACGACCAAAACCCAACTCTCCAATTCTCTATAAATAGAGGGTTACCTCGTATGGAGAAAGGGTCGAAAAACATCTTTAACTCAAGAACTATCTTGCTCGTTGAAGATCGACGTGATCGAAACATCGTCAAAAAGCCTCGCTATAGACAAGCGAAGTCCACAAAAAGACTTCAAGTCTCACAAAGTTCCTACTCGCACCAAAGATCTCGCTACACCATCTCACACGCCGCCTACACCTCGCTCTCATTCACATCAAAGACTTCGCTGCCCGATCTCGCAAGTCGTCAACACCGTCCCGCTAGATCAACCTCGCTCAAAAGGTCAAGCAAGCAATACTTAGAATTGTCTAGCAATTAGGAGGTCTCGAACATTGTTAGGTCGAGATCTCGGATAATCGTAGGAGATCTAGGGTGTAAACTTCCAAGCGTTTGTAACCTCGTGTTACCACAACCTCGTTGTAAAGAAAATCATAAATAAAGAAGCAAGGGTTCGTACAGTCGAATATAATAATCTCGTGTCTTGTCTTTTAGCGAACGCGTCATTTCGGGTTTCATCACGTACCACTCAAGAGGAGAGATCTCAGCCATGAAGGTCAGGCGAGTTAATGGCTCAAGCAATAATCTATACAAGAAGCTCGATTGGAATGCTCGATCGAGCTAGTGTCCGAGCACTACGACCAGATGGGTGCACGACTTGGTGCTTGGTCGAACATTTTTCCAGCGTATTAGAGAAAGAGAGGAATCTCGGTCTGATGCTTGATCGAGCTTTAGGGCAAGCTTCGTGCCGCATCATTTTCTACCCGTGCCACCTTATGTATTATCTTTGTTTCCAAAAATATTTCTCCCTAGTTGATATATATTTTGTTTAGATAAGTTAGAGAATTAATCTATCTATTATTCTACTCTAGAGAGAAATCTTAGAAACCTAATAAGAGCTTTTGGATTTCTTATGGAATTCATGAAGAACTAAAAAAATTTTGCTTGATTGATCAATTTGAAGCTTCAGACTTGGATTTACCGTGAGACTAATTTTCTCTCTTTTCCTCTATTGAATAATCTTAATTTTCTAAACTTGAATGTTTATGATTGATTTTAGGTTTTATTAGCCTAATCACCTAATAATCTCTTAAGTCAGTCTATTACTAGATCTATTTGATTTATGATTAAATCACCTAGATTAAAGTAACAATTGTAATTAATTTTCTAGGACTAGTTGAACTGGTGTATTACAAAGAGAATAAATTTAGAATTGATTTATAATTGGTTGCATAATATTGATTGTTCTTATTGAATTTTCTTTATGTGCATTGTTATTATGGAATTGAGTCTATATAGTTTCTAGGTTGCTTGATATTAAGTGTTTTTAGGGTCTGATTGTCCTAATTACTAATTGAGAAGGAATTAGAATAATAATCTCATTAATAAATTCAAGAAGGATATGTTTTTATGGTCTAAAACTATGGAAACTTTTGTTAATAAAAATGGGAAAATGGATTGTTCAATTTGTATAACTTTTTTAGATATCGCATGCATACTATTGAATGGTGCACTGTCATATGGAATGGAATCCACTCTAAGAAATGGGCTTTTCACTGTTAGCCTGCTACTTTAAAAAGGCTGCCTACTACAGATAAATTGCATAAGTGGAACAATTAGGTGGTGAATAGATGTGTTTTGTGTGGTACTAATGAGGAAACTGAAGATCACCTTTGGTTCAAGTGTAAGGCTGTGACTGATATGGCAAACGTTGTGTTAAGATGTGCATGTATATTCGTCAAACATTAGTGTCGGTTCTGGGCATGTGCAAACTCTAAATGGATGGGGCCTCTAGATTAGTATATTTAATGTAGCAGTAATGTATTTTAAAATAATTAACACTAATTTGAAGGTTAATAAAATAAACTGCAAAAAAAATGAAGTGGTTTTTTTTTTAATTTCAGTGAGGCCTCTCTCCAAAATTAAAAGTTACAACTTGATCCTTTGTATTTATTGGGTATTTTTACCTTTTTAGTGGGACTATTACCCAAAATTCAAATTCATTTTCCAATTTGCAAATCAATTGCAAGGATTGTAAACTTCTATTATTCTTCAATGTCGATAAAAATTTAAAAAAATATTTCTATTAGAAAAATTAAGGATTATAGATATCAATAAATATTTATGTGATAATTTAAAGTTATATTAGTTTTTCTATAGGTTATAGTATATTAATTTATTTACACTACTATGAATAATTAAAATCTCTTAAAATTATAAAATTTACAATAAAATTTATTGTATATGAACATGGCCTCCAAAATTCACTGGACGGCCTTGTCAGAAATGATAGTTTGATGCAATTGTGGAATTGATTTCTTTCTACTACTCAAAGAAGGAACAATATTTTTCAAGTAAAATTACTTGTTGTAATAGGGATCATCTACCAGTACATTTCAGCCTTTTACTAGAATCCGAAACGCTCTCTATGTCAACACTCTTGAAAGATAATACTCCGGTGATGGAAGTGGACCAAGATGCAATGTAAACGGACAACTCCGTCAAGGATAAGCCTCCTGAGGATCCGCCGGATCTGAAGGCGTCCTGGAAGGAGATAGTGGTCGTCGGTAATGCAACTATGCAAAAAACGTATCTCGACAATGATTTTCTCGAAGGGAAAATTAGTGTTCATTTCCCAGATGGAGATGATGGTGATCCAGCTATCGCAATTGATGAGGAAGTCATGAATGCTCTTGCATCGGTATGGCAAAGATCCGTGGTTGTCAAATTCCTCGGTCATCTGGTGGCGTTCCCAATCATGGAAAAAAAGATTCGAGAAATGTGGAGAACAAACTACCGTCTTCATATCCTCGGTCTTACTTATGGTTGTTTTCTGGTGCGTTTTGAACGGGATGAAGACTATGAGATGGCGCTCACATATAGTCCATGGACGGTGTTCGGGCGATGCATGACGGTCCGTAGTTGGGCTCCCAACTTACGGACTTCTGATCCAATCAAGACCACTCCGACATGGATACGCCTCTCTGACTTGCCTGTCACACTTTATGAAGAGAAGGTTCTGATGAAAGTTGCAGCCGGTATTGGAAAGCCTATTAAAGTTGATTCTAGGACTTTATACACTAATAGAGGGAAATTTGCCCGTATTTGTGTGGAGATTAATCTTGAACGACCCTTAAAAGGGACGATTAGCATCAATGGTGATAGATATCTTATTGAATATGAAGGCTTGCCAACCATTTACTATGGATGTGGGAGATATGGTCACCTAAAAACCAATTGTCCTTTCCGTCCAAGTTCATCTTTGTCAAATGATCATGATAAGCAACAACCGGTTAATTCGGTTTCGCCGGAGAAGGCGGGAAGTGCTGAGAAGGCTTCGTCAGAATCTAATTCTCCGGCGTCGTTAACCGCTCATGAAGCTGCTAGAACCGGCAAGGGCTCCTATGGGAATGGATGATTCTAGAAAGGAAAATTCGGCCCCCAAAAAGAAACATTAAGAATGCCACTGATTCTAGGGACCAATTGAAGAAAGTAAATCAAAAGGAAGGGTCGTCCAAATCGGAAAGAGGTAAAGGGAAATTATTTCCTTCTATGGATACGCTTTTCCTGGAAGTAAACAGATTCAATGCTTTGTCTGTCAACGATGAAGATATGGTGCCCGAGATTTCGGGAGGTGATGATGCTAAGAAGGGTGGAGATCAACAAGAGAAAGATTCTGTTAGACAGCAGCAAGAAAGAAGGGATAAAAACGTGCCAAAGAAGAAGGCTGATGTTCGTGTTTTTAGTATAGTTTTTAAGTGTTTTTCTTAGTTGTTTAGTTTAGTTGAGTTGAGTTTTAGTATTTGTTTTGTATGTTTTTGGATAAGTTTGCATATTTTGTGAAAAGTATGGAAGTTACTCCGTTTTAGTGTTTTTTGTAGTTTTTTGAAGCAAAAGAGGAGGGTTTCGAAGAATTTGAGATCGAGAGGATGGTGGCGGAGCATGGTCGAGTCAAGGAAGAAAGAAGATGCTTTAAGATCCCGGCAAATCCAAAAGAGGCTATGAAAACGTACAAAAAGTCAAGGAAAACAGGCTCGATACCGACCCTGTGGGTTTGGTACCCAGGTCTGCAGCAAGGAAAGGGCGAGATGGTTCAGTAACGAGTCTACCGACCCTGTAGGGGTCGATACCGAGGTTCTCAGACTCGATAGATGCGGCGAATTCGGGATTTTTATATTTTTATTCCATAATCTTTTTAGTTTAGGAAGTTCTATCTTTATGGAAACTTTATAGATAGCTTTTCTAGTATAAATACCCTTGTTTTAACCTAGTTTAGGGAGTCGTTCAGTGGGAGACAGAGGGAGAGACACGTGAGAGTTCAAAGACACGACTTTTCTCTTGGTTTTTAGTTTCTAGTTTGCTTTTGAAGATTACTTGGGGAAGAAGTTTGTATTCTAAAGACAAGTTTCGAGTTTTAATTTCAAGTAAGCTTTTGTTTTGTTTTATATGATGTTCTCCTTTAATCTTATTGCTTGTTTCTTTTCAATTATGAGCAAATAGTTCTCTTTTCTAGGATCCGGGTTGAAAACCCGGCATGATTGTGCTTGATTGAATGTGTGATGAATGCTTGATTGCCTTTTATCTTTTATCTACTTGTTTTGTGCTTATGCTTTAATGAAAGTTGGAGTAATTCGAGTTTATTGCTTGATCGAAAGATAAAGTTATAACCTTGAAAGTTGATATTGTTTGTCAACGAAAGTTATGAACTTTGGATCTAAAAATAAGTAGAGAGTGAATTAATTCATGAAGTCAATTGATTTGCTTCCTTAAATCAATTAAAGTTGATAGCTTTATCTTCAAGGCATGTTATTTATCCTTCACACTATCTTAATTGCATGATTATGTCGTGGTAAACCCTTATCCTAGATCGTTTTTCCCATTCGACAACACTTCTTATTACTCTGTTTCTGCATCGGTACCGAGGCTGCTACGTCGGTACCGAGCCTGTGTGTTCCTTTGTTGCTTGCTCTGTGTCAGTCGAAATTCAACGTCAATACCGACCCTGATAAGGTCGGTACCACGTGTCTGAAACGTTATTTGCTTAATTCTCCTTTGCTTTGTTTTAATTTCCGCTTTCTAGAATAGTAATCAAACATAACTTGCTTCCCGTGGACGATCCTGACCTCCCTATACACAACGGGGTCTTGACTACAAATTTATTTGTTGTCGGGAAACCCTTTCAACAAAGGCTACGTCAGAAAAAAAACACAAACATGGATACAAGCAAAGATAAGTGGGCTGAGAAGAAGTTGGGCCCTGAGGCCCAAAATGTGAGCACAGGCAACACGATGGGTGTGAAGGCCCAAAATGTGTCCGATAACTCAGTTGAGAAAGTTAATTCTATAGTGTTTCAAGCTAGCGTCAAAGATAAGTCTATGATCCAGAAATCTACCGCCAAGAAGAGGCCTGACAAGGCCTCTAGAAAGAAAATGCACGAGAACGCCTCGTCTATTGAAAGAATGAACTTCCTATCTCATCTGAATGGTGCAATCCTGGGAGCAAACGCAAAAAGAAGAAGGCCAACAAAAGATGTTTTAGAGGCGTTTGAGGCTGATGTGGCCATCAAAGATACCTCTCCAATGGCAGCGTTACAATATGCAGAAGGAAATAACATAAGGTGTTTACAGGACATGCAAATGGCCTCCATCGGAACTTCCATGAGTGTTAACCCTCTGTTCTCGCTGGAGTCGTCCAAGGATCCGGAACAAACTATTGCGGGTCTACAGGGAGATATTGCTATGACTGAATCGAATTCTGGCCATTTGGGCTATGTTAATTAATGATTTTATTCCTTTTTATCAAGTTTCCCTATGAATTTTCTCATGTTAAATTGTTTTGGTGCAGGAAAACCAGGCTTTCATCATCCAAGGATCCGAAACAAACTGTTGCGGGTTTACAAGGAGATATTGTTATGACTGAATCGAATTTCGGCCATTTGGGTTGTGTTAATTAATGATTTTATTCCTTTTATCAAGTTTCCCTATGAATTTTCTCATGTGGAATTGTTTTGGTGCAGGAAAACCAGGCTTTCGTCGCGCTATTCAGTACATGTGCAAGCTTCATAAAATTGACGTCCTCGCTCTCTTCGAAACAAGAATCTCGGATGATAGAGCTCAGTCTGTTTGTAATAGAATGACGAAATCCTCTTTCTCGAATTGTGTTCGAATTGAGGCTGTTGGTTTTGCGGGTGGCATCTGGCTTTTATGGAAAGATGACAAGATCCGTTTTCATACCATTACGAAGTACAATAATTTTATTCATGTTACTTTCAATGATTGTGGTGTGGACATTCTTTTTTTTTGCTATGTACGGTCTGCCGACTGTGGGACGTAGAGAGCCCTTTTGCAAGGAACTTGAACGGGTTGTCAAGAGACTCACGGGTCTTGTGGTTATATGAGGTGACTTTAGTTGCATTATGTTCTCTCATGAACGGAAAGGGGGCTCTGGGGGATTACACGCTGATTCGAGAATTTTCAATAAGCTGATTTGTAATCTTGGACTTGTGGATCTTGAATTCATCGGTCAAAGGTTCACTTGGAGTAAAAAAATCACCCGTAATTCTACAGTGCATAAGAGATTGGATCGCGTACTGGTCAATTTAGAGGGGAGGTTTAGATGGCCCGAGGCTAGAGTTCGTCATCTTCCAAAGTTCAGCTCTGATCACTACCCTTTGTTGCTATCTTTTAAGCCTCCGCTGAATCTGAATCACAAAAAGCGGCCTTTCCGCTTCGAATCCGTGTGGTTCTCGCATCCAAATTTTCTTGAGAAAGTGAATGAGAGTTGTTGTAACGAGGTTGAGACTCCTGAGGCTTTGAATGGGCTTCAATGGGATTTGATTAATTGGAACAAGAAGATGTTTGGGTCCATACATCAGAGGAAGAGAAATTTGATTGATCAGTTGGACAACATCTAAAGGAAAATCAGTAGACAAGATTCTGTTGCTCTATTACAAATAGAGGCTTCGCTTCAACAGGAGTTGGATCATGTGCTTATGCAAGAAGAAATTTTGTGGTATCAAAAGTCTAGAGAGCAATGGCTCAGTCTCGGGGATCGAAATACGTCTTTTTTTCACATGTCGACTTATCAAACGTAAACACAACCGTATAGAGGGCCTTAGAGATGATAATGGGTCTTGGATTGAAAATTCAGCTGAGTTGGAGAATTTACCTGTGAGTTTTTATCAAAAGTTGTACATTGTTGAAGTTAAGTGTGAATTTTCCCGTTGTCAACGAGGGTGTTCTTCAGTCCAGTTCGCCTAATGTGTCTGACCGGGAAATTTGGGTTGTTGTCAAGAGTATGGGGGCTTTTAAATCTCCCGAGATTGATGGTTTCTAGCCGAGATTCTATCAAAATTGCTAGAATATTGTGGGTAAGTCAGTGCTGAGATTTGTCCGGGATTTTTTCCGTTCTTCGAGTTTACCGGAAGGAGTTAATGACACGTTGATTGTCTTGCTCGCTAAAGTTGAGAAACCGAATAGAATCAATCAATTTAGACCGATTAGTTTGTGTAATGTCTTATACAAGATTATCACTACAGTGATGGTGTCTCATCTCCAGCTTGCTTTAACGGAACTCATTGGCCCGACTCAGGGTAGCTTTCTTCCAGGTTGTATGATCACGGATAACATTGTGATATCAGAGGAAGTTGTGCATTCTATGAGGAAAAAGAAAGGGAAAAACGGTTGGATGATTCTTAAGCTCGATTTGGAGAAAGCTTATGACCGGTTGAGCTGGGATTTTATTGAAGAAACCGTGAAGGAAGCTGGCTTCTCGCATACTTGGATAACATGGGTGATGGCTTGCGTTACCACACCTAGAATGTAGGTTCTTTGGAATGGGGAAATGACCAGACAGTTCACAGCTTCTAGAGGGGTTCGACAGGTTGTTCCGATATCGCCATACTTATTCTTATTGTGTATTGAGCGCCTGAGCCATGTTATTTTGGATGCGATTGAGAAACGTGATTGGAAACCCATCAAATTGACTCGTTCAGGCCCTTACCTTTCTCATATTTTCTTTGCGGACGATATTATGCTTTTTGCGGAAGCTTCCGTGGAGCAAATACGAGTCATTAAGAGATGCGTTGATTTGTTTTGCAAGGCTTCAGGGCAACGTGTCAGCTCTGCTAAGTCCAAGATTTTTGTCTCGTCGAATGTGAATGATGCTGTTATTAGAGGGATCAAGTCTGAAATTGGGTTTTTGGTCACTAAGGATCTTGGAAACTACCTTGGGATGCCAACTCTCCATAAACAAGTCAGTAAAAACACTTACTCAAGCTTGTTGGATAAGTTCAATAGAAAGTTAACCGGTTGGAAGGCTAGGACGTTGAGATTTGTTGGGAGAGTGACGCTTACTAAGTCGGTTTTGACTTCTATCTCGGTGTACTCTATGTCTTCTTCTTTACTTCCCGCTAGTTTGTGTAAAATGATTGACAAGGTTAATAGAGCTTTCATTTGGGGGAGTAGTAGCGAGAAGAGGCGAATGCATAAGGTTGCTTGGGAGGTTGTTACTAAGAGCAGGAAGAATGGCAGGCTGGGTATTAAGTCCATGGAAGAACTCAACATCGCTTTAATGGGCAAGATGGGGTGGAGATTCATTACGGAAGACGATAATCTGTGGTCATCAGTTTTAAAGCACAAGTATGTGGATACTGCACTTGGTAATTCTCCAGCCGCGTCTCATGGTTGGAAGAATAAGGAAGGGGGTGACTGAAGTTGTGAATAAGGGTGTTAGATGGAATATTAGGGATGGAAAGACCATTTTTTGGGAGGATATTTGGTTAATTGAGGTCCCTCTAAAACAGGTTGCTACCGCTCAGCTGAATAATTCGCAGCTCATGTCGACTGTCAGCTTGTACTGGACTCCAAGTGTAGAGTGGAATTGGGCTGCTCTTTCCCCTTTTCTTCCAACCACTGTGCTGCTAAAATTGGCAGCTTGTTTGATCACTGAACATAGTGTGGACACTGAGGATGAGTTGGGATGGCGTCTTGCTGCAGACGGCGCCTACACAGTTGGTTCGGGTTACATGTTGTTAACTGGTGACAGTTCTATGCAGGGGATGGACAGTTGCTTTTATCAGAAATTGTAGAAGAACTTGGTCCCTGAACGTGTTCGTTATTTAGTGTGGCTTGCTAGCAATGGAGGGATTCTTTCCAACGCTGAACGGAGAAGACGACACATCATGACGGATGATAGTTGCCCACTATGTACAAGGAACGATGGCGCCGTGGAGTCCTATGAGCACCTTTTTCGTGATTGCAAGCAGGTTAGGAGTTTATGGCTGGGCTTACATGTTACTGATTTTTTATAAAATTTCTTTCAAATGTCTTTCGCGGAATGGATCCGAAGTAACGTGATGTCAACCGGGGTACTCGGAGAGGCCGACTGGTGTGCGGTCTTCAGCACGACTATTTACTGGATTTGGAGATGGAGGTGTGCTAAGGTCTTCGGAGAAGAAGTGGTTATTAATGACAAAGCAAGTTTCATCCTATTGCAGGTCAAGGATTATCTTCGTGCTTCAGGTAAGTCTCTTTCTACTACTACTAGTTCAATTAAATTTGTGCAGGAAGTGTCTTGGATTGTGCCGAGTGAAGGTTGGATGAAAATTAATACCGATGGTTTGGTTAGAGACGATGGTGTGGCTGCGGCCGGGGGAATCATTAGAAACCACTATGGCCGGTGGGTGACCGGGTTCGTTCATAATGTTGGTTTGTGTTCAGTCCCCATGGCAGAATTGTGGGGTGTGCTCGATGGGCGGAAGATTGCGTGGAATAAAGGCTTTCGCCAGGTCATCTTAGAATCTGATTCTCATCTCGTTGTTGGCCTTCTTAACTCTCGGGTGAGTAAGAGTCATCCGTTATATAGACTGGTTTCCCAATGCCAAGGCTTTATTAGTAGCGATTGGACTATCCGATTTCGTCATGTGTATCGAGAGGCCAATTCGGTTGCGGATTACCTCGCGTCTTATGCTTTTTCGTTTCCATTAGGTCTTAATGTATTGCTTGCCCCGCCGGAGGGGATTAATTTATTGCTCTTTGATGATGTAAGGGGCCGGACTATCCCCCGTTTGCTGACTACTTAGCCCATTTTTATCTATTAATAAAACGCCCCCTTGAGGGGCCGGAGAGTACCGTCTCTCCATTTACCGAAAAAAAAGGGATCATCTACCATTCTTGGAGTTTGGTTGAAATGAAACAAACTGTTATCCTGAAACGTGAAACAAATGCACTTTTCCTAGGTCGTAGTGCACTTTTCATATGAAAGTACATTGCAAAATACGAAAAGTGCAATCAGAAAAAGTGCACTACAAAAAGTACAAACATTGCATTACAAAGTACGAAAAGTGCAATCCACAAAAGTGCAATCCGAAATAGGAAAAGTACACTACCAACTAGGAAAAGTGAATTCGTTTCAGGATAAGAGTTTGTTTCATTTGAACCAAATTCACCATTCCTGTCATTGAATTATATCTTCATTTCAAGATGGTCCTTTTCTCCTTTTTTTGTAATTTTGTTTTGTGTTAATTAGCCATTTTAAGAGTTGTATAAATAAAGACGCGTATGAAAAGGGAAGAGTATCTGGAATAATGTCATACTCTTTAACATTCGTGTTGTGAACTAGTTTATTTCCAAATATTCGGATTGAGTTGTCCTAATTTTTTAAGTGTGCTTTATTGAACCGTACGTACGTTGGTTGTTCAATTTAAGATTGAATAAGTGTCCTTTTTTTAACCGTACGTTGGTTGTTCAATTTAAGACTGAATAGAAATCCCTAGACCTAGTGGAGCTTGATTCGATCTGTTGAAATTAATGCATCGATTGGTTGCAGCTGTACCATCGCTTTGGTCACCAGTTCACCACAACCTAGAGATTAATCAATTGATGTCAAATCAACGATGTTTTGTGAAGATTGAGTCTGATTTCTATGATGTCGAATCATTTTTGCTTATAATTTGTGTTCATTGTTTACTTTGTAAGTTGAATAAAAGCACCTTCGCCTTACGTTATAAGTTGCCGCCCTTTAATTTGGTCTTAGTTTTTTTTTCAATGGGCTGTGAATGTGAACTACATCTGTTTCGACTTGTCCTTTTTCAACTATTGTTAATCTAGCCTAGTAATGAGAGATAGATGTACATGTACGATATAAGGGAAATAGAAAATTTCCAACTCATCTAGGATGATTGCTCATATTGATTGAACATGGCTACGCTTTTTGCACACTAATTTCGAGCTTTATGCACCACGGCATATTATAGCGTAACATTTTCACGCTATGTTGTGCCGTAATATTAAAAAATATTAAAATAATAGATTTTTAATCCACAATCGAGTAGATGAGTAACATTTTTACGGCACCTTATGCAGTCATATCACGGCACAATAAAGCGTGAAATCCTATTTAGAATAATTGGGCCAAGCCAAGATATTGGGCCAAGCCAAGAAAATGGGCCGAGAAACTCACGCACCCTCGTGCAGTGAGATTATACAATACAACATATTTTAGGTGTTGGCTTTGTTTGTAGCCACAAATCATAGAAGCAACAGCATATACAACAATATATCACTGGTGTGGTCCTGGGTCCCAGTGACCCCCCCTCCCTCACCCTAGTACTTTTTTGTATATCTAGGATCTAGCTAGTAATGTTGATCCTCTTTATAGAATAATACAGGAATTGTGTGGCTCTAAGTAATTGAACAATGTTTAATGAATCTCAAATTTGGAATCAAGCTCTATTTTCGAATTTTGAAGCTTATTTGTTGTGTTCAATATCTATAATATATTGTCAAATTAAACACTAAGAGCATCTTAGCAAATGCTTTAAAATAGAGAATTTTGAGTCATTCTGGGGTGTGTTTTAATCTAATAAATTCTCCATCTCATCCCCCAAAATAGGAAAAGACGAGAAAAAAGAAGATATTTCCTACATTTAGAGAATTCTCCAAATAATAGGAATTCTCCAAATAATTTCCCTGATTTAATTTACAAATTCAATTGAATGATCCGGATAATGGTCACTAACCACAAATTCAATTGAATGATCCGGAGTAGTAATTAAGAGGTGGGCTCACACTAGACTTGTCAACCGGGTCGGATCGAGAGAGTTCGGGTTCGGTTCAAATCGGGTTCAGTTTCGTTATAGGTCATGGGTCAATCGAGTCGGATTTTAGCGGGTTTTCGGTCGAGTCGGGTTGACTAGTGGGTCTAATATATCCTTTTTTATGATTATTAAAATTAATTTTTAATTAAAATATATTATAAGTTTTATGTATTTTGATTAGAATATATTATTTTTATGTATTTTAATAATAAATATATTATAAGTCGAAATAAATTTTATAAATTCTATAAATATACTAAATCGGTCAACCCAACGGGTTTAGAGTTCGGTTTATTTCGGGTTTCGGGTTTGAATTTTCGTGTCTTGACCCTAAAATTATGGGACGGTTCGAATCGGGTTTGTGGGTTAGGTCAGCTTTTGACAACTCTAGCTCACACCCATCCAAGATATTAGACAATTTAATTGCCAGTGACTGTGAGCAAAGATTTTTGCATGAATATATAATCAAATTCTTTCATAATTAATTCATATAGAATTAAGTTAAATTAAATTTTTTTTTGAAGAAAGCATATATCATAATTATAATCATTATATTTCCTTAGAATCTCCATTCTTATAAGAAATCGTTATACTCGTTTAGATACGTACATTCTTATAAGAAATCATTATACTTCCTTATAATCTTCATTCTTATAAGAAATCGTTATATTTCTTTAGAATCGTGCATTTTATAAGAAATCGTTAAATTCATTTAGAATCGTTCATTCTTATAAGAAATCATTATATTCCTTTTGAATCTTTCATTCTTATAAGAAATAATTATATTTCTTTAGAATCCTTCATTCTTATAAGAACTTGCTATATGCATTTAGAAACGTTCATTATTATACGAGATTGTTATAATCGATTGGAATCGTTCATTCTTATAAGAGCTTGTTATATTCTTTTAGAATTGTCCATTCTTGTATGAATTTGTTATGCTTCTTTAAAATCGTTCATTTTCATATATAATGATAGCGATCAAAGGACCATGAAGAATACGCTTGCAAAGAAGGTGTCTAAGAGGCCAAAACCAAGACCTTTTCCAAGGTCTCGGGCATTCAAGTTCAAGAATAAATTCAAGGGCTTGATCTTATTTGTTGAAGATATTCATCAATGGCGTCCAAGGCCACCAAGGAAGAGGCTGAAGTCTTCAAAGTTCGGAAAGTTAAGAAACCCGTCAAATTAAAAACAGTGTTCAGTAAATTGGTCATAACTTGGGCTAGAAAATTCATTTCAAGTCCGATAAGTACTCGTTGGAAAAATAATTAAACGTTCTACAACTTTGTAGTTTACATCAAATCCAGAATCCAACAGAAAAGGACCGAAAAATGGGTTTTACTGAGAGCTGTTCAAGTCTTACGGGAATCTTATCTTTAGTTTGAATTTCTATCTTTAATTATTTTATTAAGGACGATTTTTATTTATTTATGTTAAGAGGATTTCGACCATAGGCTGATGTTAGTGGTTGATTATTCTCTCTCCTATGTTTTTATTATCTTTTAGATATTTTGAGTTTGTTAGGATATTTTCTTAAATAAATAAATCAGCCATGATTTATTTTATTTAAGGAAATCAAGATAGATATAGTTATAGATATTTTATTATATCTTGGGAAGCAAGATAAGACATTTTAATCTCCCTAGGGCCGGCCATGTAACCTTGCCTTGCTCCCCAAGCCATAGCTTTGTATTCTCTATTTATACTCTTGTTATTCCATTAATAAAAATCAGCTCTAGATTAGATAAACTCTAAGAATGGTTTATCTAGTCTTTGGGCTCCAAAAATCCCACACGAGTTCTGGCTTGCAATTGCTTCAATTCGAGATCATCAATCCGACCTCTCTCTCTCTTTGTTTGAATTTGCTTTGTTAGTTTATTCAATTAGATTGTTCTAGTTGTGATTGTTAAAGATCAAACTAGTTAATCAATCGGATTTAGCGTTAGAGCCAATCCGTTTGAACTATCAAGTTGAACTATTCTATCAAATCTGATCGGTTCTTCAATTTCATCAATTCGATTCAATTTCGTTGTTTGTGAGAAAGTTATTGACTTGTTAGCATATTCAGGTTGAAATCAAGTTTACTGGCAAGATCGGGATCCTGTGAGGTCATATACGAGGTTTCTGAGGAGTCATCTGAGGCAATCACGTATCAAGTGGTATCATAATCCAGCGTCTCGCCAAGTAAAAATTTTCTTTCCTTAATTTGCTTTCTAGTTGATTTAATTCAGTTTTTGATCCTAAAGTTCGAACCTTTACCCAAAGCTAGAATTTTTAAGACCATAATCTGAATTTTTCACCCAACCAGCACATAATTCCGCCAACACCACCACCCCGCCACCACCTAACCACCACGACCTGGTGTCGCTAACCCTAGCCGCACCACCCCCCACCACCACTCGAAACAAACCCCACCAGCCCCGTCCAAATCCAACCACCCTAACCCTAGATCGCCACCCTCAACCCTCACGCAAACCCTAACCCTAGCCTTGCGTAAAAACCCACCCAAACCCTAACCCTAATTCGGTAATCCTAATACCGAAACCCTCACCCACCCTTCACTAAACCCTAGAACCGAACCACAAACCCTAACCCTAGACCTCAGCCGAACCTTCACCAAATCCTAACCCTCCTTGTTGTTGCTTGCCCCCCCCCAAGTAATAACCCATCTAGGAGATTTTAAGGGATTTGTTTCATGCTTTTGGTTGAATTGGTTGAGTTGTGTTGCAATATAGATTAGCTTTTGTCTTCCTACAATTTTTATGAGTTTTTATTGCATGTTGCATGATCAATAGAGATTCATATTGCATTGTTGATAATTGCTGATTTTTGTCATTGCATCCCATATACTCGGCCTTACCCCTTTTCTTCTTTGTTAATTTGGCTTCTAGTTGGTTTCATTCGTAGTTTAAAGTCACTTAGATAAAAAAAAAAATTAGTTAGCTTTCGTGTTTTCCCTTGCATTCAATTGTTGCATTGCTTTGCTTGTTTCACAATTCTAGCACAAGAGTAGATTGTGCATAAAGTCAAAAAAAAAAAACAGAAAAGAAAAGTGATCTACCCCATCTAGTTTTAAGCCACTTTCAACCCTAGTGGCTGCTTGCTTAAAAAAATAGCTAAGTAGAAATCACTTTGAAGAAAAAAAAAGGGTGACGAAATAAAAGTCACTTAGCTTACCATATTTCTGTCCTTGCATGCTTAAATTTGGCTTTATTAACTTGCATAGAATCAATTGAGAGATTGCATGTGTTTTAAAGCTCATAGAGGGATTATTTGCATTGTTTGTCTTATTGCATACTTGCCATTTGCTTGAGCTGTATATTTCCTTTATTTATCATTAGTATACCACATCGACGCCCTATCTACCCCTTTACTCCCTCAATTCAAACCAAAAACTGAATTAAGTTGATTGGATTGCTTTGAGGCAAGTTTTGGCTTGATTAAGGTGTGGTATTGCTTGTGTGATTTGCTTTTGGAACACAATACTCTCTCTCGTTTTATTGCTTTGTTTTCAGGATTAAGATGTATTGGTGTGATCCCTTTAATGATATTCCACCAATTCCAAGGGTACAAAGACCTCCAAAGATTGAGCCTTTTTCTGGAGAGTATGGACCGGATGATTACATGGCATGGGAGAAAGATATTGAGTACTACCTTGACTACTATCGCTATGCTGAATAGGATATCCTTCCATGGGTGACTAACTACCTAGTTGGTTCTGTCCGTTCCTTTTGGTTATGGATATGTCAATCTAGAAGACGTCAAGGCTTGATTCCAATTACAACATGGGATCAAATGAAGTTTGTAATGCAAAATATGTATGTTACAAACGATGAAGAGTTGCATAGAAGATATAGAGCAGCTTGTGCTCCTGCTTGCCAAAAGAGAGCTCTAATCCGATCCTTGAATCACAAGTATGAGTCTTTGGACTTGACTAAGGAGGCTTTGGCTAATTCTAGTCAAATAAGGTATAATTCTAACTCTTCTTCAATTGGTTTAGATACTAACTCCTTTTTGCAGGAAATGGGAGTTTCTAACTCACCAAAACCAGGAATTTCAAGTCAAGAAGATAGAGTTATAGCCCCACAAAGCCAAGAGAGCTCTAAAGAATCAAGTGACCTCCCATGTGTTCCTCAATGCCATGTTGTGGATGAAAGTTTGAAGAAGGAGGTTCCAGCTGAGGACAACTTGCAAGATGAGAGCATGGAGGAAGAAGTTATCATCTCAAATGGAGTTTCAATCAAAGAGAGCCATAATGTCCAAGAGATGATTCAATGTCTTCCATCAACTATGTTTGATCCAAAACCTTCTTTACTAACCATGGTGCCTTTAGTATCTCCAGTATTTCAAGATATTTCTCCTCTTAATCTTACATGCAACATGGAATCGAGGACGATTCGAGGTCAAGTGGGGGAGAATGATAGCGATCAAAGGACCATGAAGAATACGCTTGCAAAGAAGGTGTCTAAGAGGCCAAAACCAAGACCTTTTCCAAGGTCTCGGGCATTCAAGTTCAAGAATAAATTCAAGGACTTGATCTTATTTGTTGAAGATATTCATCAATGGCGTCCAAGGCCACCAAGGAAGAGGTTGAAGTCTTCAAAGTTCGGAAAGTTAAGAAACCCGTCAAATTAAAAACAGTGTTCAGTAAACTGGTCATAACTTGGGCTAGAAAATTCATTTCAAGTCCGATAAGTACTCGTTGGAAAGATAATTAAACGTTCTACAACTTTGTAGTTTACATCAAATCCAGAATCCAACAGAAAAGGACCGAAATATGGGTTTTACTGAGAGCTGTTCAAGTCTTACGGGAATCTTATCTTTAGTTTGAATTTCTATCTTTAATTATTTTATTAAGGACGATTTTTATTTATTTATGTTAAGAGGATTTCGACCATAGGCTGATGTTAGTGGTTGATTATTCTCTCTCCTATGTTTTTATTATCTTTTAGATATTTTGAGTTTGTTAGGATATTTTCTTAAATAAATAAATCAGTCATGATTTATTTTATTTAAGGAAATCAAGATAGATATAGTTATAGATATTTTATTATATCTTGGGAAGCAAGATAAGGCATTTTAATCTCCCTAGGACCGGCCATGTAACCTTGCCTTGCTCCCCAAGTCATAGCTTTGTATTCTCTATTTATACTCTTGTTATTCCATTAATAAAAATCAGCTCTAGATTAGATAAACCCTAAGAATGGTTTATCTAGTCTTTGGGATCCAAAAATCCCACACGAGTTCTGCCTTGCAATTGCTTCAATTCGAGATCATCAATCCGACCTCTCTCTCTCTTTGTTCGAATTTGCTTTGTTAGTTTATTCAATTAGATTGTTCTAGTTTTGATTGTTAAAGATCAAACTAGTTAATCAATCGGATTTAGCGTTAGAGCCAATCCGTTTGAACTATCAAGTTGAACTATTCTATCAAATCTGATCGGTTCTTCAATTTCATCAATTCGATTCAATTTCGTTGTTTGTGAGAAAGTTATTGACTTGTTAGCATATTCATGTTGAAATCAAGTTTACTGGCAAGATCGGGATCCTGTGAGGTCATATACGAGGTTTCTGAGGAGTCATCCGAGGCAATCACGTATCATATAAGAAATTGTTAACTCTATAGAAACGTTCCTTCTCCTAAGAAATTGCTATTTCCGACTCGAAAGTATTTCCAACTTGACTAGTTGGGGTTTGGGGTTTAGGGTTTAGGTCGTATATTTTTTTTATAAGAAATCGTTAATTCTTATAAGAAATCATTACACTCGTTTAGAATTTTTATAAGAAATTATTATATTTCTTCAGAATCTTCATTCTTATAAGAAAGCGTTATATTCCTCTAGAATTGTGCATTCTTATAAGAAATCGTTATATTCCCCTAAAATCGTTCATTCTTATAAAAAATCTTTATATTTCCTTAGAATTGTGCATTCTTATAAGAAATCGTGACATTCTTTTAGATTCGTTCATTCTTATAAGAAGTCATTAATTCCTTAAAATCGTTCATTCCTTTTGAATCGTTATAATATTTAAAATCATTCGTTATTATAATAAATTGTTTAGAATCATTCATTATTATACAAAATCGATATAATCGTTCGTTCTTATAAGAAATGTTATATTCATTTAGAGCCATTCATTCTCATAAGAAATTATTATATTCATTTAGAATCTTTCATTCTTATAGGAAATTGTTATATTCACTTAGAACCATTCATTCTTATAAGAAATTTGTATATTCTTTTTGAATCGTGCATTATTATAAGAAAACGTTATATTTCTTTAAAATCGAGCATTCTTATAAGAAATCGTTATATCCTTTCAGAATCGTTCTTATAAGAATGAACGATTTCTAAAGGAATATAACGATTTCTTATAAGAATGAACGATTCTAAGGGAATATATTGATTTCTTATAAGAATGAACGATTTTAAACGAATATAACGTTTTCTTATAAGAATGAACGATTCTAAATGAATATAAAGATTTTTTATAAGAATGAACGATTCTAAAGGAATCTATTAATTTCTTATAAGAATGAACGATTTCTAAGGAATATAACGATTTCATATAAGAATGAACGATTCTAAATGAATATAACGATTTCAGATAGAATGACGATTATATATAGAAGAATGTTTACTTATAAGAATGAACGATTATAAAGGAATGCATTAATTTCTTATAAGAATAAACGATTCTAAATGAATATAACAATTTCAGATAGAATGATCGATTCTATATAAAATAATGTTTACTTATAAGAATGATCAATTCTTGAGAAATATATTGATTTCTTATAAAAATGAACGATTCCAAATAAATATAACGTTTTCTTATAAGAATGGACGAATCTAAATGAATATAATGATTTCTTATAAGAATGAACGATTTCTAAGGAAATATAACGATTTCTTATAAGAATGAACGATTCTAAGCGAATATATTGATTTCATATAAGAATGAACGATTTTTAATCGAATATAACGTTTTCTTATAAGAATGAACGATTCTAAACAGGGTTGTTCAACGGGTCGACCCGTAAACCTAATCACGTAAAAAAAATTATTCGACCCGTAACCCAGATTACAGGTTACATGTTTTAGGGTCGGGGCACGGATCGACCCGTTTGACCAAGTCAGACAGGTCAACATGATCGACCCATAAATATATATATATATAATACTAAAGTTTTTAGGGTCAAACGCGTCAACATGATCGACCCGTATATATATAAATATATATTAAAATATTAATATTACGAGTTACGGGTTTTGCGGTTTGACCCGTAACCCGTAATCCCAAAAATCTTGACCCGAGACCAGACCCGTAATTCGGGTTGGATCGGGTCGGGTTTTGGGTCAATGGGCATATTGATTCTTATAAGAATGGACTAATCTAAATGAATATAATGATTCTTATAAGAATGAACGATTTCTAAAGGAATATAACGATTTCTTATAAGAATGAACGATTCTAAGGGAATATATTGATTTATTATAAGAATAAACAATTTCTAAACGAATATAACGTTTTCTTATAAGAATGAACGATTTTAAATGAATATAATGATTTCTTATAAGAATGAACGATTGTAAAGAAATATATTGATTTCTTATAAGAATGAACGATTTCTAAAGGAAAATAACGATTTCTTATAAGAGTGAACGATTCTAGACAAATATATTGATTTCTTATAAGAATGAACGTTTTTTAAACGAATATAACGATTTATTATAAGAATAAACGTTTCTTATGGAATATAACGATTTTATATAAGAATGAACGATTCTAAATGAATATAGCGATTTCATATAAGAATGAACGATTCTAAATAAATATAATTTTTTCTTATAAGAATGAACGATTCTAAATGAATACAATGATTTCTTATAAGAATGAACTCTTTTAAAGGAATAAAACAATTTCTAATACTCCTTCCGTTCACATAAACTTGTCGTTTTAGAGTTTGTCTTAAAAATTAAGAAATTGTTTGATTTGACTAAAATATTCTCAATCTTTTGTCAAGATCTTTCACTTTGTATTGTAATTTTTGTAAATATTTTTAATTAGTATGGATATTATTGGAAAAAATGGACTAAAATATCTCAAATGACAAATTTTGTTTAACAAGAAAATCAAGTTAAAATGACAAGTTTTTGTGACAGAGGGAGTAAAAATAAACGATTATAAACGAATATAACGTTTTCTTATAAGAATGAACGATTCTAAATGAATATAACGATTTCTTATAAAAATGAATGATTCTAACAGATTTGGGCTAGCCAGATTGGGCCCAACCCAATCCAGATCTCACGCAACCTGGTGTCGTGATCTCACGCAACTTGGTGCCGTGAGATCTGGATTGGACTGGGCCCAATCTGGCCAGCCCAAATCTGGCCCAGTTGTGTATGTCAGCCCACGCTTTGTTCTGCAGTTATATCACGCGTTCTAGTGCCGTGATATTACGCAGTTTTCTATAAAAATACCCTAAAATTAAATATTTTAATACTTTTTAATGTTACGGCACAAGGTGACGTGAAATTGTTACGCTTTATTATGACGTGGTGCAATAAGCTAAAAAATGGTGTGCAAAAATCCTGAGCGTTGAACATTGACAGTAAAAGGTGGGCATTGAAGAGGCAATGGAATGATGGGTGATTTTGTTGACATCATTTATATATTAATCTAGGGCAATTCGAAGCGCCATGGCAGCTTTTCGAATCACCCATGATTTTTTATCGGGCACCTCGACCGATGAACCAACACGTCGGTCGAAGCGGCCGACGATATTAATTTTTTTTAATTAATCGCTTCTATGCAGCTGTGCTGCAGAAAGCAACTGTGGGGCCCGCGTCGGTCGTCTCGACCGACGCGCCCCACGAAAGAGACGTTGCAATTGCAACGTCTATTTCCAACGGCTGTTTGCAATTGCAAAAGCCTTTATAAGGGATGGGCGGGGACGCAATCGGGCAAGAATTTGGGAAAAAAAAAGAAAGAAAGAGAAAGAGAAAAAAATGCATTTGTTTCGAAGAAAATCAAAAAGTCGTTCAAAAACACCGCCTCCGTCTGCATCGAATCCTATAGATCTAAATCAAGCGAATATGGGAATGACTGAAGTTAAGCAAGAGGAGATGCCGGTTCAACCAACGGCTCCAAATGAATTTGATTTCAATTTATCTCAATCGATGGGATTTGATTTAGGTACGTTATTATATTTTAGGTCTTGAAATGTTAATTTAATCGCTTTAATTATATTTATTTATAACGTAATTTTATCATGCATATCAATTTATTCATTTTATTTATATAGCAATATATTAGAACTATATTTAATTTATCGTAATATTTTAGTTTTTATTATGCGTAACAATTAAGTATAATTATTTATGCGTAGATTGGTCCCGACCACAATTTGACTTCTCTACCTCTCCTTATCCACTAAATCCCATCAATCTACCCACTAAATTCTTCAATGCGTAGATTGGTCGCACTTTTTAGTTGATTTTTGTGGGTAGTTTTCTAGTTAGGATTGAGTCTTTTCTAGGTTTATTGTGTTATTTTGCATATAACTCCGACCCTCTTTGGAGAGTTGGAGTCGTTTGTGCTTGTTTGTTGTTTTTGTAGGTATTTGAAGCGTTGAAGAGGAGATGTTTAGGTTTTTCAAGCTTTCTAGGAGGTGATGTTCAAGCGGTCTTATGGTGATGTTGATAAGAAGAGTGAGAGTCGTTGCATTTGAAGGTTTGAAGATTCCGAGTTGAAGATTTCAAGATCAAGGTGCTTATGAAGGAGCTAAAGGAAGTCTTAGAAGGCCAAGAGCGATTAAAGAAGAAACATTGAAGAAGAACCAAGCTTTAGAGCAAGTTTCGGGCAAAGAAATGAAGAAACCAAGTGCTGCCAATGGTCGGAGACGACCCCCATATGGTCGGTGACGACCCAATCCGTGTGTGGCGGATTTGTTTCTTGCGTTTTAAGCTAGGTTTAGTAAATGTTTTATTTATGGGCCTTTTTAAGATAGAATTTAGTTTCCTTATAGGTATATTTCCACTACTATATAAGGATCTCTAGGGTTTTATTTTTTGGAGGACGCTTTTAGAGGGATTCCAAGGGGGACGTTGGAGACGTTATTTGTGGAAGACGGAACGAGTTGCAAGTTGGATTTCTAGGTTATCTTATTCCAAGCTCTTGGACAATTTTAGAGAGACTTGGAGGTTTGCTTGAGATTGTAAGTTTTCTTTTAATTGAAGTTTGTTTGGATTCGAATCATGTCTTCTCTTTCGTATATGATGATTGATTGTGCCATGGATCGTGAGTAGTCTATTTTCTAGGGTTGGGGTGAAACCCGACGAGTTGTGCATGATTAAAGCATGAATCTTTGATTGATCAATCCTTTTGAATCTCTATCCTTGTCTACTTGTTTTCTATCAATTCCTTAATCAAAGTTGAGGCATGTTCAAGTTTATGATTGAATTGAAGGATTGAATTGTGAATTTGGATAATACTTGGTTGAAAACGAAAGTTGAAACTTTTAGAAACAAGTAGGGTTGCAAGTTTAGATCTTTATGAAAGTTTAGATTTTTACTTGATTGTTTGTGACGAAAGTCATTTATGAGATTATTATGGGATGATTTTGATTCATGTTTGCATGCATAGCTTGTTGTGGTGAATCCTTTGCTCTAGATCTCTTTTAATTTGGTTTTCGAAGTTTTCTATTACCCGGATAGGTCGGTTACGACCACTTTCAGGTCGGGGCCGAGCTCCTAGTTCCCTTAGTTTTTCTCCTGCGTTTGTGTTGAGTAGTTGGTCGGTTACGACCTGTTGTGGGTCGGTGTCGAGCGTCTGTTTGTGTGTTTTTTTCTTTGCTTTGTTCTCTTTAATTAGGATTAGTAGCTAGACGTAGATTCTTCTAATTCCCGTGGACGAACCTGACCTCCCTGTACTCAGCGGGGTCTTGATTATAAATTTATTTGTTGTCAAGAAACCCTTTCAACAAATCCCAACCCCTGATTACCAAAATTTCTGGGCGTCATCTAGTTCCCAACCCACACCAAATCCACATCTTGATTTCGGGCCTACTCGAAATTTACAATTAGAATTTGACAATGTTGTGACTCCAGGGACTCACACACGTTCTGACCCATTTTTCCTTAATATGATTTCATACACCACTCTCTCAGTCTCATCCGACCCCCACCATTCTGGACCTTCCTACCAAGGTGTCGGACCTTCCCACCAAGGTGCCGGACCTTCCCACTTTCTACCTGAGCCCACCCACTATCAGGCCAATCCGTCTTATCATGAGGCTTTATCATTCAGCACCCCGCGAGGCCGAGCCTTCCTACCACACAACACCCCCTTTTGACGCTGAGGTCGAGCCTGCACAAGAGGAATATGGTGGTGGACCTATTGATACGAGTCTATTGACCGACTTCAACAATCATATTGCGAATGCTTTATGGGAAGACCCGAGCAAGGTAAGAATGATCAGGAAATATTAAATAAAATAACCTTTTTTAACTTGATTTTACAGTGATTTATTATTTGTAATGGTTTCAGTTGAATCGAAAACCATTAAAGTTACACAAGCGAGGAGCGATTTCTTGGCGGGAGGGTAAGATGCCCCCTATGGCAGAGTGGGTTGGTATTGTGAACCGTAGCAGATTAATGCGCTTATAGAACTGGAAGTTTGATGAAACAGATGAAGCATTGGTTACAGCGTTCGTCGAGAGGTGGCATCCGGAAACAAATAGTTTCCATTTTCCTTGGGGCGAGATAACGATCACTCTCCATGATGTGCATCCCATTCGTAGTAGTCTTGAATCTCCCTTGTCATAAACGCAGAAGCAATACCGAAATTCTTTCCGGTGCATGTAAATCCAACCATTTCACACAAAAGCATGTTGTACCTACAATGTCAATTCAATGAGATTTAATACGTGTACTTCAATCTACTACTACATCATAGTTAATAAAGACTTACTTATTTGTTTTGTACGTCGAGTCCATCACAACGACATAAGGGAAAACCTTCAACAACTGCATCGAATCGGGATGGGCAAAGAAGATGTCTAGTACTTTGTCTCTACCCTTCTTAGTTCGATAGTCGACATAGTATTGATTAGACTCTAAGAAATAAATCGCATCTATCACTCCAACCTATCAACTCGAACGGGCACCCATTCTTTCTAGTACGAGGTTCAGAATTAAGCTCATCACTAACTCCTAAATTCTTAACCATTTTACGCAGTTTGCCCTTTTTTCCCGCTTTGTACTCACCACCTAAGACACATCCCAAACTGATCTTTCCCGACCATGAATTTTCGATGGTGAGTACAATGTTTAATCCCCTCCCTATCTCACGGGCCCACTCTTTCATTCTCGTTCTTCCCACTCACAATTATTTGCAAAATAACTAGAATAATCTGGAAACTGAATAACCTATTATAATAAAAACTAATTAGAATTTGATATCTTAATTTCTAAATAAAATTTCTAACCTTAATAAAATGACATTTACATACCGAATTTGATTCTAGATTATAAACGACACTGTGAGTGTGCTCATTTGAATCCCCGTATCCTCCATCATCGTCCTCCACATACTCTTCGTTTAAATCAAATAAAGCTCCTCCCATCATTAACGACTACGTACAAATACAAAATATTTAGAAAACAATATCGTATTGTATTATATTTAACTTAAAAATGTAAATGCACATCTTATATTAAAAAAAATTACTTACATCAAATTTTGAAATGAGCCAATCCATATTGTTTAGAGGAAGTTTTTGGGAGAATTTTGAGATCAAGATTGTGTGATCGATTTATGCACCGGATACCCATTTATATAGACCGAAAAATCCACCCATTGGAATGGCACGTCGGTCGAGACGACCGACAATGGCTCGTCGATCGAGACAACCAACAGTGGCTCATCGGTCGAGACGGCTGACAAGGGTGTCGGTTACCTCGACCGACGCAAATGCCCTGCATCTGTCATTTCGAGGCATCTGCACGTCGGTCACGAAATGCAGACTTGGGCGCTTCGCTGACCCGTTAATCTATTTCTATGATACTAGTTTCTTTTGCTTTGAAAAAAAGGATGATATTAGATATGTGTCATGCTAAGATGTTGGGCTTAACCTAGACCAGTCGTCGTGACTATATAGAAGCATATTCGATTTACAAATGTGAGGTTTAATTAAGTAAAACAAACAAAGTGCTGGTTTGTGTACTTTTTTGGAGCCTAGTGCGCTAATCATTGTGGGATTCATGTGGCCCAGCAGCGTTTGGTCGTGGTGTGGCTCACCATCATCTATGTATAGACCTCTTAATCAGGTCAGATTGGTCGGGATTAGGTTTGGGTTTTTTCATTTCGAGTTTGGATTAAAAATTGGTTTGGATCATTAAATTTTTTACTCGTAAGTACACCTGCATCCATAATCGCGACCGCGGTTTCACTTGCTGGAAAGAGACAGAATGCAAGACTACGAGTAAAGGTGTCACGATCATGAGTTCCATCCGGTTCCACGGTTCCGGGGATGGTGGAACGGGGACCGTAAGCACCTCCATAACCGAAACCAGCCGGTTTCCCGATTCCAACGGAACCGAACCTAGGTCTACCTATAGATTGTTGCAAATTTTGTATGATTTCTCGTCAACTTTATGTGTCAAGAGTTTTTTATAATTACTTAAATATTATTTACATTAAAAAATTATTTAATAATAATTTATTATTTTTATATATTTTAAGAATATATATAGTATAATATTTTTTCAAGAAAAACCAAGCCAAGCGTTAATTAATTAAATCAGCACACACATTATCGTGTAGTTCAGGATGGATAACTATTGGAAAGGAAAAACAAAATAAATGAAATGGAACTAAAGAAGTAACAAAATGGGATATTGCATTCGACGTACTCCTAATGTGCCGAAATATGCAGTCAAAGAAGTAGGTTTGCACCCCTCTAATCATCTCCAACCACGCCCCAACTGACCCTTCCAGGCAACAACCCGATCAGCTTTGAAACCCGGAAAAGGCAATCAGATTCTAAGCATACATATGAGATTCCTTGATCTAGGCACATCCCTAGTGCCCACTAAACTGCCTAAGCTTCTGCTAGCTCAAAATCTATTGTATCTTGAATCCTCCTAGCCCTCTAACAACAAACACATCGCTCCTCGTCCCTAGCAACAAAATCAAGACCACACTAACCCATCGAAAATGCAACATCCACATTAACCTTGATAAAACCGGCTCAAGTCGAGCCTAACCTTCATAAGTAGTCTCCGCAAACAACATCTGCATCTCTTCAACTTCTAATCTGCCTGAGGTCCGTAATAAATCATCCTGGATAATACTATTGAAACCCGAAATAAACAAGTGCTAGATTCAAGGATTTAAATTAATAGAAAACTGGCATGCAAAAGTTTTCACTCTTATTCTACGCTTGAAAATGATTCACACGCTCTAAAAAGAGATTCTATAGTTTTGATTATTCGTGTTCAGATTATAAACATTTTTTCTCTTACTCTAGAGCTTAGCTTTTACAAATTTGTTTTTTGATGCGATCCTGCCTATGTCCACCACCAAGGAGGATGAAGAGGAGGCCATGTCCGTGCACTACAAAAGACCCTTGACGCAAGCCCACGCCAATGCCATTGTTCACGCCACGGCGTTGCTAGTGAGCCGTACTGCTTTCAGCCACGACACCCTCGACACCAAGACCCAAATCCTTGTCCTCGCCATAATAGGAGCCGATGCACCGCTCCTCGACACCAAGTCCGAGACACCTGTGCTTGCACCCCCTCCCGACGCGACTTGAGGTTCTTACATCGTGCATGGTTCGACGTACCCTATCTTTCACGGCACTTGCATCCGACGTACCCTATTGATTACCCAAGTAAAATTGATTGATGTTCAGGGGTCTATAGCTTAGAAGAAATCGTGGCAACTATTCTTGAAAATAATGTTGATGATGAAGTTGACGATGATACAATAGCTTTGGAACCGGTTACTCGAAAGAAAACACTCATCACGTCTAGAACTCTTCACAATTTTTAGTGCAATATTATAACACAACGCTAGAAATATTGGATGCAATAAGAAAAGTTAAAGATGAGCCTAAATAGACTTAAGTTTTAAGAAAAAAAGAAACAACACTAGAATCATATTTCACTAAATTGTACATGTAAGTTTATATAATTATTAATTTATGATATTAATGGGACCTTGTATTTTTATAGTATTTTTTGAAAATATATTATCTTATTATTTTATCGTAATTTATTAAATTTTTCACTGGACAAATTCGGAACCGGAGAAAAATATTATCTTTGAGAGTTTATTAATTTACAGAGTGTTAATTTAGAAAGGTTTTAGTGTACTTAGTTTTAACCTTTAAAGTATTCAACTAGTTGAATCCCCGTGATACTCATCACGGGGTGATTTTACTAAAGATTATAAAATAATATGATAGTAATATAAAATTTAAAATACTTGTATATAATATAGCAATAAAATTAAGTAATTTATAAAAAAAAAATTAAGATCATGACACATATTTTAATTGAACATATTTAAAAATTATTTTCATTATTTGTTGAGATCTTACGCCATATTTTGATTAAAACTTTTAAAATGTTAATTTCACTTGAATTGAATATTTTTAAATATTTTTTATTTTTTTAAGATATTAATATGCATAAAACAATCATTTTTTATAAACTATTTATTAAGGTTATGTATTTGAGTTCTTATCTTTCACTATGTAATGAATATAATCATTTTTCTAAATGTGGAGAACATTAAAATAAAGATTAGTATAGAAGGTTACATAGAGAAAAAAATAAAAAATAATATAATACTATAACTTAAAGGTAATTATGATAGGATATCTATTAAGGATAATATAACTTATTAAAATATTTATTAAAATATTTTTATAACGGTAATTTATTAAATTTTAGGTAGATATAAAATATATGATATATGTTATAAATAATTTATTATATTGCAAAATATCAACATATAGATAAAAAAATTATATGTTTGGAGTGCAAGATTTGTTAAAAGATAAAAGAAAATTTATTATGTATAAAATTAATATAAAAAATATTAGCATATAGATAAGTTTTGTTAAAAGATATGCATAAAATTAATATAGAAAGTATCAACGTATAGATAGATCTAGTTATTAATTATAATATAAAAATTGGATGTATAAAAAGAATAGTACAATTTATTATTAAAAAGCTTGACATTATTTTATTCAAATAATGTCACGTAGCGCAATTTTTTTAACAATATTGTTTCTGCTTTATAATGTATTAAGGGAGTTTGGTTCCCATAAAACACCCCCTTAAAATGAAACGGAAGGAGCATTCTGGGCCCTTGGATCAAGGAGATCCAAGGGCTGATCTTCTGTCTTCTTTTATTAAAGACGGGGAAAATTATGTCTTTTCCCTCTCTAATTAATTAATCATGTTTCTCTTTTTTGTTTTTGGGGGTAAATCAAACGACTCAATCGATTGAATCGATTTTTTGGGGGTACGAATTGTGATTGAGGGCGACTCAATCGATTGAACGAACTCTCGATTGAGGCCAACTCAATCGATTGAACGAGATTTCGATACGAATCTTACGACTCAATCGATTGAACGAGATCGAAGATTGTGCGATTGCAATCTCGTTGTTAAGGGAGTAGATTGTGCGATTCTAGGGTTCGTTCAAACGAGATCGAAGATTGTGCGATTGAAACGGAAGGAGATTGCAATCGCCGAAATCCAACGAGTTTGAATCGAACACTGCGAGTCTCGTTCCAACCATGCCAGAGGATTACTTATTGTTTTCTTCTTTTGAGGAAGTTGCATTTGAATAATATATATATGCTTTGAGTTTCTCTCAAGTAAGAAAATAAATATTCCGGAAATCCTCATCTAGCATATCTAATCATGTTTATAATATATGCTCCCTACAAATGCAGAGAGTGTCTTGGATAGTCGCCCTTCTTGTGATGGTGATAAACGGTTATCTTCTGTTGGATTTCTTCATGGCTGAAGTGAACACCATTCTATTCGGACTACTCGTCTGCAGTGGCACAACATGATATGTGGCGTTCATAATCTACCTGATTACACGGGACGACGCTCTTTGTTCAAATTGGTTCAAAAATAGGCTATGTAATTCTGCAGGAAACTAGGATTTCTACATGCCGGAATGAATCCAATCAAGATTGTGCTTTGCAATCCAGAGAAGATCAGAATAGTGTGTTAGAATTTGATAAACGGAGTCCGATCAAATGAGCTACTTTTTCTCCCTTGTTGTGATGATCCCTTATTATAAAGCATGAAATGGGGAGTTTGCACATATGAGAGAGCCTTCATTTGTAACATTTACCATTACATTCTTTCGGAACATTGTAACTTTTCATAGGTTATATATAGGCGCAAGTGCTGTTGATGAAAGTGTTATAAACTTACTGATCGCCTCGAACTGGTCATGATACTCACAATCATGTGAATTTTTCAATTCTGTAAATTTTCCTGTGAACTAGGTCAATCTTGCAAAATTCGCTGACCAGATTCCGTCTTAGCAAACGCCTGATGCCAATACTAGCAATTGAGAATACTAGCAAATGGATTCCTCTCCTCGTTGCGCTTTTCGGACTTAATACTACACTTTTCGGACTTAAGAATGCACTTTTCGGACTTACTAGTGCACTTTTCATACTTAAATAACGCACTTTGAACAATGAATTCCTCTTCTCATTGATACTTTGAACTAATCATAAAGAAGTAATAATAGCAAATGAGAATGCACTTTTCGGACTTAAGAATGCACTTTTCATACTTACTAGTGCACTTTTCATACTTACTTGCACTTTTCATAAAGGAGTAATACTAGTAAATGACAATGCACTTTTCATTTGTGTTTAGAGAACATATATTCGACCGTATATCTAATTTCATTTGTTATAGAGAACATAGTTTATACATTATAATAAGCCTCATAATACAAAAATATGATGGTTAATTGCATTGTGATTTTGGTAGTAAGGGTTATGAAATTGGACTTCAAGGTGGATATGGACCAAATAATCATGTCTTTGAATTAACATATTTTTACTGCACTTTTCACAGTTAATAATGCACTTTTTACACTTAAGAGTGCACTTTTTCTACTTAATAACATTTTTATATCTTTTACTTTTCAATGATTTAGTTAGTAGTTTTAATGCACTTTTCCTAGTATATAATGCACTTTATTATACTTTCAATGCACTTTTACTGATTTTCAACTAACACCTTTATATTTCCCTTTTATGTTGTTGTAGTGGGGACATCAAACTCTTCTTCAACTACTATTCTGAATGAGGAATCACCTAAAAACTGTGGTGAATATTTCATTGAGCTATCTCAAGGGGGAACGACATACTATTTGCCCACATCTCCATCCGAGTTGAAACCATATGAAGGTCAAATTTTTGTTTTAGTACAAGTAGCGTATTAGCTCAAATGGTAGAGCGGTGTGCTTTATGCACAAAGATGTAGGTTCGATTCCTACATGGGCTAATATGATATCTTACACAAATTAATTCTTAACGCATTTATTCTCAACCTAACTAGCTATGTACTAAAAAGAAATTATATTTTATCGTTGTACGACAAATAACTAATTAACCACTATTTTTCAAAGAAAATCATGATCAAATTAGCTTATATGGGATTCGAACCCACATCTATGTGCGTAAGCACATTGCTCTTCCATTTGAGCTAATAAGCTTTTCTTCAATTATGCCTTTAAACATGCACCATAAATCCATTAAGTATGGATTTTTATTGTAATCCAATATAGGAAGTAAAACTCAACATAGTCTGAAAATAATTTTTAAAACTCTTCAATGCACTTTTTACATTTAAGAATGCACTTTTCACATTTAAGGATGCACTTTTCTGAACTTAACATAAAGGAAAAATACTAGTAAATGAGAATGCATTTTTTCATACTTTACAATGCACTTTTCATAATTAAGAATGCACTTTTCATACTATACAATGCACTTTTGTATCAAACTGTATCTCACACCTAGCTCCTTCAAAATGTTGTAGCAACCACAAAGCAAGATTGTTCGGGATGTCCTTTATCTCAAAGTGGAGTAGATGGCCAAAACCCTTAGCCTTCAAGCTCTCTTTTTGGACATCATTTAGGGATTCCATAGCTTTTGTAAACACATCTGGCACAATCCTAGTTTCCAAACTATGATACTTAGCCGAGATCAAATTCCTGCCCTTATTCTAGTTTTTGGTTTCGGGAGGCAATGTATTATTGCTTGTACCTGTTTTTAAAATCATAGAAAAAAAATCTGAATGCAATTAAACAGTTTTGGAATGCGACTTCCTATTTGTTAAGAATGCACTTTTTATACTGTTGAGTGCACTTTTTTTTACTTCATAATGCACTTTAATACTATCTAAGAGTGTGTGAGTAGAGGAGGAATTCACAAAACTGTTTAATGCACTTTTCTTATGTCACAATGCACTTTTGAAACTTTTCACTGCACTTTTGAAACTTTTCAATGCACTTTTTCAATCAGATGATGCACTTTTCTTATGCCATTTATCAATGCACTTTTGAAACTTTTCAATGCACTTTTGTAATCAGATGATGCACTTTTCATATGCCATTTATCAATGCACTTTTCTTATGTCACAATGCACTTTTGAAACTTTTCACTGCACTTTTGAAACTTTTCACTGCACTTTTGAAACTTTTCAATGCACTTTTTCAATCAGATGAAGCACTTTTCTTATGCCATTTATCAATGCAGTTTTCCTATGTCACAATGCACTTTTGAAATTTTTCAATGCACTTTTGCAATCAGATGATGCACTTTTATTATGACATTTATCAATGCACTTTTTCTTATGTCATAATGCACTTTTGAAACTTTTCAATACACTTTTCACCTCAGCTTTGCTAATCTTATTTGATTGAATAGAAAAAGTCCCCCTATTTTCAACAAACATTAGAACTCTGGTATTGATTTTGGTATTCTGATTGTGTCAATTTGACCAAGTATTGATTTTGGTATCCTTTTATCTTGATTATACATCAATTTTTAATCAATCAGTTCCCAATTCACACCCAATCCAACAAAAAACAATTGCGAATGATGTTTCCTAATTAATCTCCATTAATCCAGTTCAAATATTATGACTTCAAGAAAGAGCCATGGTAGGCGCATGAAAAAGAAAAAGAAACAGGTTGTTGTTGCATCTAAGCCATCAAAGATCTCACTGGGTATGGAGCCTATGTTACACATGAAAGTGAGTCATGAATTTGTAGTTTAGGTCTAATCAATAAGAACTCTCATGTTACCTTGCTTTCTAATTTCTATAGGTTATCTGGTCAAAATATAGCTATGTGGTCCTCGAGATAATGCACGAGCACTCAATCAACAAAAGAAAATTCACTTCGATGACAATGCACAAGTATTCGAATCAGGTCAGACTGAACTGAATCAGAAAAACATATGCTACACATTATCCAATCCAATCATCCAAGACGCTGAACCGGAAATCAAATTTCTTATATAATACAAAAGATACATCAAGAACGACTCCAGCAAGATTACAGGCTTAGTGCGAGTTTTTACGATACATAAGCAACCAGCCCCTAGTACGAGAGGGCAAAAGTGTTAACAAGGGAAAAACCAGGCAGCTGGAAGCAGTAAGATACCAATGAACAAAAGAACTAAAAATCGATGAAAGAGAATCGTCCTCCAGCGGTGGAAAGTTCAAATTCATGATAAGCAACAAAATAATTTGGCAGGATCTCGCTGAAACTATTGATTATAACACTCATGGCGATGAAAATTAGGGCTTATACCTTTTCGATTTGTTTTTGGAGGCATCTCGTGGGAGAGATCGAAGGTGAAGGTGAGATCGAAGGTGAAGGTGAGGGCGATGGACCGAATCACGTTCCTGGATCGACAAACTGAGCGCGAGAAGGTGGGAGCCTTCGATCGAACTTTGGAGACTTCGATCGAACTTTGGAGACTTCGATCGAGCGTTTGGAGCCTTCGATCGAACTTTGGAGACTTCGATCGAGCGTTTGGAGCCTTCGATCGAGCGTTTGGAGACTTCGATCGAACTTTGGAGACTTCGATCGAGCGTTTGGAGCCTTCGATCGAGCGTTTGGAGACTTTGATTTGGGCGATTCGAATCGTTGTGGGAGTGTGGTTAGTACAATCGATTGAGGCTTTTTTTATATTTGAGAGTAAAGTTAAGGGTATAGAAATTGGGTGTATTTACAAAATTGCCACCTTGCTGATTTGTTTTATTTTTTTTCAAAATTACAGGAGTAATCTGAGCCATTGGATCATGTGATCCGACGGCTGACAACTTTCCTTCCATTTCATATTAAGGGTTGGTTTTATTTGAACCAAACTCTATATTAAGGTAGATGTGAAATATATTCAGTTATTTGAATAAAAAGAAGTTCACACTCTTTATAAAATTATCTCTCCATGTCATTTATACTTCTAATCTTTTGGTTGTTCGACATCTCCAAGAAGTAATATGAGTTCTCATTAAACACCCTAAGTCCAACAAATACTTGATCATCATACATCTATTTACACTAAAAAAAAGGAATCTTTTATCATCATATTTCTATTTAATTAATCTATCAATCTATCGTGTTTAAATTATCATATTAAAAAACCCTTAAACATTATAGGTAGACGGTAGTGCACGATTTTTATTTAGAAATTTCGATAATTATTTATAAAATTTCAATGGTCAATAACTATATAAATCTCGAATTTTTAGTTAAAAATTCAAGTCAAATTGTGCATAATATGAGATTTCAACTAATTAGCGATAAAGATCCTGTAAATTAATATATGCGAGCTAATCATCATAAGAAACTATACTAGGTATATATTCTGAAAAAAAAAACACAAATTCTAGCTATTGATGAAAAATGCAAACGTGTATCTTTTATGGGAGAGTCACCTGTGCTGTGGCTAGTTGAATTTTAAATTCAAATTCAGGAAAGGGAAACGAGAAGAAATAAGCCTACGACACTATGAGCATATATATGATGGTGTTTCTTATTTTGTATCTTTTATTTTTACTAGTTATACCCGTCGTGCCATGCACGACTACGACTCGGATTAAGTATGAGCATATTTATTTTAATATAATGATACATAATTTATTTGAAAAAGATAAAGTAATATAAATAAAAGAAATTTTTTAAAATAAATTTGGGTCAAAGTCAATGTGGTGGTTCAAAAAGATATAACTTTAATATATAGTTTCATTTTTAAAAAATATTTTACATTATAAATGGATAAAAAAGACATAGATAATTTAATTTTTATCATCTTGTAACTTTTTTTATCATAATTTGATTTAAGAAAACTTTTATAGAAATAGATATATAGATAAAGATAATGTAATCAACTTATAATCGATTATATACACTAAATCTATCCTAATATATACTATAGTTTATTTTATGTTAGATAGAATCTTTTCAATATATATAAATTGTGAGAATGATATGTACGAAAAATCCTAGGTGGCACATAGTAAAACCTACATGGCAGATAAGTAGATAACTTATATTGTGATAAGAAAAAATAAATAAATAAATTGTTAATAATATTCATCAATAATATTTTACCAATCATTTAATGCTTTTATAGTTTATTTTAGATATAATCTTTTTAAGTTAAATAAATTATCATATCAAATATTTAACATTAATACTTAAGATTTAACATTAGATAACATCTTTATTTTTAGATAGAATCTTTCCTATATTAATTTATTCTATTTCTATATTATCTTAAAATAATATCAACATATATAAATTCTCAAAATAAAAAATCTATGTGGCAAAATACTAGGTGGCTTAATGTGGAAACGACACGTAAAAAAAATTTTAGATGACGCAATATAATTACCTTATTCCTTGCGTCTTTTATATATACATAGATTCTTCCAAATTCTATGATGGATAAGAATGCTCAACTTTAGCATGTTAGAAACACGTACGGAGCCGATTGCTTCGGTATCTTTGCTTCACATATTCTCATTTCTTCCCGTAACGTAACTACTATTTTATATTTTTAATCTCCGTTCCATCTTTATGGAAAAATTTTATTTGTTTGCTTTTGTCTTCAAAATTGCTTTATTCTATCCTTTTCCATGATGTCAAATAGTTCTATTATTTTTAATTTTTCTAAAGGGGCATATTACTAACCGGTAGAAATAATAACCAAATACCAAATCTCTCATTTGCAAACTGCCCCCCTAAGTTAAAAAAAAAACACAAAAACGTTCTTAATTAAGAGCAATTGCTTTGTTTACTAGACCGACACAGCGGTTGATTGAGTTGGAGAGGCATCTTTGTAGTGAGCTTGAAAATATTCTTAATCAAGAGCAATTACTTTGGTTCCAGGAGTCGCGTGCCAATTTCCTAATCAAGGGGGATTGGAATACTCGGTTTTACCATATCTCAACCTTGGTCAGACGTCAATCTTCCCGAGTCACCATGTTACAGAATGATGAGGGTACATGGGTCGCGGATGATCATGGTTTGAAGAAGTTGGTCCTGGATTTCTTTGCCCAATTACTTTGGTTCCAGAAGTCGCATGCCAATTTCCTAATCAAGGGGGATTGGAATAATCGGTTTTACCATGTCTCAACCTTGGTCAAACGTCAATCTTCCCGAGTCACCATGTTACAGAATGATGAGGGTACTTGGGTCACGGGTGATCATGGTTTGAAGAAGTTGGTCTTGGATTTCTTTGCCCAATTATTTGCTGCAGAATCGGAAGTGCCCACGACTTCATGACCGATAATTCAGTCCGGTTTTCCTTCTCTGGAGGAGCACGATCAGCTTAGCCTTAGCCTTAAGTTCACTCCCAATGACATCTCCATGTCGCTTAAATCAATGAAACCTTACAAGGCCCCGGGTTCGGATGGTTTTCTCGCTTTGTTCTATCAAAATAACTGGCACATTGTGGAGAGAAAACTACAAACCTTTCCCTTCGTGTTTTGAACTCAGGAGAGCTTCCGACTGACTTTGGTAATGCAATTATGACTCTGATCACTAAGGTAGATGGACCAACTTCCCCGACACATTATCGACCCATCTCCTTATTGAATGTGTTCTATAAATTGGTCACCAAAGCCATTGTCCAGCGCCTCAAGCCTGTCTTGTCTACTCTTATCCGCCCGGCCCAAGCAAGTTTCATCACGGGATGTCGATTGTGGATAATGTTGTCATTGTTCAATAAGTAATTCACACCATATTAGCTTACATGGGGACTACGAGGTGGATGCTGTTCAAAATTGACCTTGCAAAGGCTCAAGATAGGATATGTTGGTGTTTTTTGGAGTCCGTCTTAACTGAAGCTTGCCTGCCTTCTCGTTTGGTTAATCTAATCATGAAAACCCAAATGGAGGGGAAGGTGGAGTTGCAGTGGAATTGATGCGATCCGGTCCTAGACCTAGATTGATCACGACGAGCCCGAGTCTACCGAGACCTTGGCATCCACCTTGGATTCCGGCCTAGCTCGTTAATATTATATTTATTATTATATTTACGGTTTTTCTATCCTATGCCCTAAGGGCATAGGTTAAGAGTACTTATTTAGGAAACTAAAACCCTAACAGGAAACTAATAAACCCTATTGAAAAAATAATTAAATCTAAATAAATACAAATTCAAAATATATTACCATTTTTAGTCTCTTATAGGTTAGAAAAATCATTATATTTATTATATTTCCTAGTTTGGCATCTTTCTATTTATAGCTAGTTTCTATTTATATTTCCATTGTTACTATTTTTGGGTGTGTGTCTACTTATGCTTAAGAGACTGGCCTAATAACTATTAGTTAGGCCCATTAGCTAGACCTAGTTAGGTTTTGTATTTTCTATTTAAACTGTTTTTTGTAATCAGTTTTAATTACGCCTTGCTTTATACAGATTGCCTTTTGTGAATCGAGTTTTTCTTCCCTAAGGCCTAGGCGTCACACCTTTCTAACCCTAAATGCCCTTTCTCGGCCGAGCCCCCTTGCTGGCCCTAGGATTCGGACCCAATTTGATCCTTTCTTGGTTACTTTCCTCACGAGCCACCCCACGGTTCGCGCTTATCCCGGTTACGATTCGTTGGAGAAGATTCGGGCACCCGTGCGATCCACCCGAAAGGCGGAATGCATCAACTAGTATCAAAGCCCAGGTGGCTCGACGAAGGCGTCCTTCTCCAACACCACCGTTCCGCGCCCGCGTTCATCTGTCGAACCCTAGTAAGTTCGGTGTTCTTATTATAAAAAAAAATCAATCGGTTCGATAAAAAATATTCCGATCTGCACCACAAAAAAAATCACGAGATCATTGCCTTTGTTTTATTTCAATTGTGATATCTTTGCCAAATATTTCCCATTGAAATCCTCATGTATATCTTCGGTAGAGATACTTTCCAATTTTGGATTGTGATGTCGTTACCATATTGGCATGATTTAATATCTTGTTAATTAATTTCGGTTGTTTTACTGAGATCTCCGAGTTGTTAGCCGAGTATTTTTATTATAAAAAAAAAGAAAGATTCGGCAATATTAAAAAAAAAAGAGAAAGAGTCGATCAATAAAAAAGAAGAAGAGAGAGTTCGATATTTTATTTTCGGCCTAGGAATTGTTGTTAGTTGACCGGAATTTTATGTAATTTTGTAACCAGGAGAGAGTCATGAATTGGCCCCTATGTTCGGACCTCCCTTGGGATCCACCGCCCCGAAAATTCCACAATTTGCCACCCCGGCAAGTACCGTATGGGCACACCGATTGGATTTCACCACTGAGACTTCCATCCCAGCAAGTACCGTATGGGCACCCCGATTGGATTCCATCGTCGAGACTTCCACTTGACTGGCGTGATTTCTCTCTGACACCAACTCGTCATCATTGTTCCAATTACGATGACGGGTTCTATGAGTTCCGATGCCCATCGAGGCCGGTTTATTATCATGACGAACCTTTTGAGATATCGGTTGCGCCACCGCTGACTCGACCTTGTTTCGGCATGATGCGCCCGTGCTACAATGAGACGCGACCGTGCCACCCCATGACGCGATCGCGCCCCAGCCCGCGTAATTCCAACCGTGGGCTCTGTTTTCAAAGCGCGGGCTTGGACCACCATGACGCGGTCACACACCCCTGTGCCAACCCGTGTCGTTCCATTCCAGCGCCGATAGCATCGCTGACTCACTGGGTTCAAGAGAGCACAACCCTAGGAAAGAAGGTCCAAGCCGATCTCGATGTCGTTGCATCATTGCTCGCCGACATGGCTCAACAGCGGTCCGCACCCACGGATGTCCAAGCCGCGCACGTCTTGGATGAGCCGAGTTTGCCGCCTCCGTCGCTTTGTCCGATGCCTTTGCTCCCCATAGCAGTCGAGCCACCGCCTATCATTTTCGCGCGCGTACTTGATCTAGTGCCATCTTCGGAACCCGAGTTTGTTTTGCCTATTATAGACGTTCTGAATGACGACATCGAGCCCGACAATGTATTTGTGCTGCATACTGATCTCCTCCTCTCCCCGGACCCCCCGAGCTTGAAGCAAGGATGCTTCAATTCTAAAGGAGTGAGGATGATGCGATCTTGTCCTAGACCTAGATCGATCACGACGAGCCCGAGTCTACCGAGACCTTGGCGTCCACCTTGGATTTCGACCTAGCTCGTTAATATTATATTTACTATTATATTTATTATATTTTCTATTTTGGCATGTTTCTATTTAAAGCTAGTTTCTATTTATGTTTCTGTTGTTACTATTTTTGGGCATTTGTCTACTTATGCTTAAGAGACTGGCCCAATAACTATTAGTTAGGCCCATTAGCTAGACCTAGTTAGGTTTTGCATTTTCTATTTAAATTGTTCTTTGTAATCAGTTTTAATTACGCCTTGCTTTATACAGATTGCCTTTTGTGAATCGAGTTTCTCTTCCCTAAGGCCTAGGCCTCACATCTTTGTAACCCTAAAGGCCCTTTCTCGGCCGAGCCCCCTTGCCGGCCCTAGGATTCAGACTCAATCCGATCCTTTCTTGGTTACTTCCCAAACGAACCACCCTGTGGTTCGCGCTTATCCCGATTACGATCCGTTGGAGAAGATTGAGGCCCTTCCGAGCCTAGATTGGGCACTCGTGTGATCTACCAAAAAGGCGGAACGCATCAGGAATGGCATGTTGGCGGGTCCTTGAAAACAACTCGGGGCGTTCGACAAGGCGACACGTTATGGTCTTATCTTTTTGTGCTTTGCATCGAAAAATTATCCCATATTATTCAGGATGCTATGCAAGCAAGGCGGTGGAAGCCGATTGTGATTGGGGGAGTCCCGCTTTCGCATTTGTTCTTCGCCGATGACCTAATTTTATTTGCCGAAGCGTCCAAAGATCAGGCGGAAGTTATCAAGGGTTGTCTTGACCATTTATGTGCTATTTCTTGTGAGAAGGTCAATTATGGCAAAATTTCAATGTTTTTCTCTAGGAAAGTCAGAAATTCGATGCAAGTGGAGGTAAGCACCTTCATGGAGATGCCGATTGTAACAGACCTTGGCAAGTACCTTGGAATCCCGATTGTCTGTGGGAGTCTCACCAATAAAAAATATCAATTTATTCTTGACAAGGTTGCTGCTAGAATTCGGGGATGGCACACGAAGACCCTTTCGATGGCCGGTCGAACCACCTTGGTTAACTCTGTGCTAACTAGTCTTCCTCTTTATACCATGCAATCGACTTTGATTCCCCAAAGTATATGTGATTCAGTTGATAGTATGGTCTGTGACTTCGTTTGGGGTTCCACGGATGCTCAAAAGAAGATTCACCTTCTTGCCCGAGATAAGATTTCTCGTCCGAAAAGGGAAGGCGGCCTTGGCATTCGCTCTATGCGACATTCCAACTCGGCCATCCTTGCTAAAATTGGATGGAGAATGCTGCAAGAACCCCAGTCCTTATGGATTCGTGTGTTACGCGATAAGAACTAAAATGGTAGAGCCGAGGTGGACATGTTTGCCTCTTGTGCCCTCTCCTCACACCTTTGGAAAGGCATTATTCATGGCGCTGATATATTAAGTAAAGGGCTACAGATATCAATTGGCAACGGCCGATCAACCCTCTTTTGGTTCCACCGGTGGTTGGATGAGAAGTCGCTAGTAGGCCTTGTTTCGATTCCGATTCCTGGGGATATTCTCCAGCTTACTGTTTTCGAGTGTTGGGCCGGGGATGGTTGGAAATGGGACATATTACACCCTTTCCTTACTCAAGAGCTTTGATTCCAATTGATGGCGGTCCGAGTCTTTGATGACATGGAGTCCTTACACATTCCATATTGGGCGCCCACGCCTAGTGGGGTTTTTACAACAAGTTCAGCCATGCGTATGATCCGTGACTCTACTACGGTGGCCTCGATGGTGCAGTTCAACTGGGATCGCATTTGGAAAGCCCTTGTGTAGCAAAGAGTTTGTAACTTCCTTTACCTTTTGGTTAATAATGGTGTCTTGTTTAACGCTAATCCTTTTCGCCGCCACATGGCAAATTCTCCGGATTGTCCAAGGCGTGGTCAGGAGGAGACTGAGCTTCATATGCTAAGGACTATGGGCATGTCTATGCAGCTTGGTTGGCTTTGTTCGGAAATGTGTCGCCGACTAATTCTTTTGCCACGATGACAGTACAGGACTGGATTGCTAATTTGGTCTTGAAGCATGATAGGGGATGCACGCAGTCGGTTAATATGATTTAGTATAGCTAGAAATATCGAAATAAACTTGTGTTCCATGGCATTGATGATCACACCTCCGGTTGTCGTCCATAGTTGTTGCGATCACTGACGCTTACTGGTCGTCAAAGGAAAAATTACAATCTGTGAATCCAGTTGAAAAGATCCCTACATGCGCAACTGCAACTAGTTGGTCTCCCCCTCCGCCACTTTGGTGGAAATTTAATGTAGATGGTTGTTTGAAAGGCAACCCGAGTCTTACGGGTGCGAGAGGACTCATTAGGGATGATCATCGTAATTTTTTGGGTGGTTTCTTGACAAAAATTGGGAACTGATCTAGTTTAACAGCAGAGCTGAATGCTATTTATGCTGGGCTGAAATATGCAACAGAAAGAGGTGTTATTCAACTGATTGTCGATGCTGATTCATGTGAGGCAGTTAGTTTGATCTTGAACCAGGGGCTGAGGACCCATTCCGACTTATGGCTTATCAAAAGGTGCCAACGTCTGATTAGAGACACAAGCTGGGATGTCCAAGTCACCCATGTCCGACGTTCGACAAATCCTGTGGCTGATCTTTTAGTCAACCATGCTCTCTCTATTGATTCGAATTTAGTTCTTCTGTATTCTTGTCCTAGCTTTATTTCTAATCTTATTTTGACTGATTATTTAGCCTCTAGTAGGCAATCTTAATTCTTAATAAAATCACAAGGGCTTGCCCTCTTTCTTGAAAAAAAAATCTCCTTCTCCTCCAACTCTCTTTCACATCATTTTTTAGGGACATATAAAGCAATGTCTTTGAGATGAATATAGCTTATATATCAATTTTGGTGCATTTTAACTAAATTCGGTTATTAATGTCACATATTTAAATTTCAATGTTCATTGGGCTGTCGGGCGTATCTCCTGAATGTTCAGGGTATGGGTGTCCCCATCTTGACCCCTAAATTCTGCTTATACAATACTATACTAGGGTGATGATGTTGATTCACTTTTGAAATAATGAAACCCTAAACTCATTACCTAGGGGTACTAAAGTCAATGGATCCGAAAAAGGGTGACCTACTAAGAACTCGACTTTAACTTCCTACGAAAATGGGTGGAGAATGATACCAAAATTACAAAGACTTACTTTAGCCGTCCAAATCTACAACCCAACAAGAAAAGGGTAGATGGTGCATCAATAATCAAGCTAATGATACAAATTAATAAGATAATAGGGTGATGAATTTATTAATCAATTAATTGATTAAGAAAAACAGTGATGTGAATTGCTTGAATGGTGCATCCTATAAGAGATAGATTAGGTGGATTTTTGTTAGGGTTACCAATTACCATTGATATGTATATATAGTACATGCCTTGGACTACAAGTTATGGTCCACAGAGATATTTACAAGATATTGAATAATATTTTCTATCACACTCCAACAGTTGAAACGGGAGGTTCCCTAACTGTGTGATTGTCTCTAAAATCTAAAATTCTCTAAGTAAACCCTTTGTAAAAATATCAACATACTAATAACTTGAGGGAATATGTAACACCCAAATGTGGACAAGAGCACCCTTCTCCCTGATGAAATGAATGTCCAACTCAATGTGCTTTGTTCGTTGGTGTTGAACTTGATTATTGGCCATTTATGTGGTTGAATATTATCTATGTAGACCGAAGATGCTTTTGAAATTGGACAATTGGGCTCAAGAAGTAAATTGTGTAGGCTTTTGAGTCTCATCATCGGCTATAGATGCAACCAAAGAGGGGAAGTGCTTTTGAGGGGGTCTAGAGATGGGGTGGCAGTCGGTAGCACGGTTGGAGGCGACACATAGAGGTGGGCTTGACGGCATAAGGGGTACTAGGGTGGGCTAGGATTTTCTCATGATACCATTTAAGAGATAGATTAAGTGAACTTTCATTAGGGTTGTTGATAGCTTGCATATAGGAATAGTTTAGATGCATGTTTTATATATGTTTTAGCTAGTTTTAGGTTGGTTTTTGTTTAGTTTCTAGGATTTTGTGTTTTCGGGTAGTTGCGCCTCTTTTGTTCGGTTTTGCAGATCTTTAGGTAAACAAGCATGGACGGCATGGATCTTAGATGATTGTGGAGGATCAAGATGAAGCTTAGAGTGATACAAGTGAAGATTAAGAGAATCAAGGCCCAAGAGCAAGGGGCGTAGCCAGAAATTTATCATTGTAGGGGCCGACAAAATTTTCCAAAATAGCTAATGTACGTTTCGAGAAAGATGTAGAAATAAAAAAATACAAATTTAGGCAAAAAAGAGAACATATTTTAAAGAGGATGAACTAAAATATTTCAAAATATAATTACATTAAGAAAACAAGTGTTTATAATGACAACTTATGTAATTATGAATTATGTTTCAGACTACATTTAGATTAAGAAAACATAAATATTTCAAAAAAAAATTAATTCAATCTATAAATATCAAAAGCTCGTAACTAAAAAATAAAACCCAAACTAAAACCTTTGTTTCAAAGTTTTCGGGTTTAATAACATTATGAAAGTAAGATGTTTAACAAAGGATAAAAACATTCTAAGTAAGTAAATGACTTGTTAAAAGTTGTTTGTATACGTCCAATCTTCAAACGTTCATAACTTTTTACTCAAATGTCAGAATTGAGCTTATAATATATCAAATCGAAGCTATTGACAAGATGAACATATATACTGGCAAAAATTTGGATTGGGGGGGCCATGGCCCCCACCCGCCCCAACATAGCTCCGCCCCTGCCAAGAGCTTATGTGAAAAGAACGCTTAATCTGGGCTATGCATTGGAGTTGTTGTTTTGACACTTCTATCTTGAAATGCTTGGTTTGGGAGATATAGTGGTAGGATGAAGCTGAATTTGGTATCACTGGAAAGCTAATTCAAATATCTACAATTCATGTTTTTACTCCGAATCCAAATTCCAACTCTAAGTAGGTCAAAACAGCCACTGAAGTTTCACCTAAATGCTGAACCGAGGGTAAGTGCGCGACTTGCCAATTGCGCGGCCGCGCAATCTGAGGTGCAAACCGCGCAATCTGGATTTGGACGTGGACGTCTTGGCCTGAAGAATTGGGCCGACTTTTGGGCTTGGTTATATCTTATCCGAGTATATGCTTAATGATAGGGTTTTGGAGGATTATTTTGGGAGACATATTTAAGCTTTTGTTAGTTTATCTCTTTCATAACTTTTATCAGACTTTTGGAGGCTAGGGTTTTCTCTCTTTCATGGAGCAAACTTAGAACCTTTGTAAGTTTTTCTCAATTTAATTATGCATTGCTAATTTCTTTGTGTTTGACTAGTTATTGAAATCATAGATTGCATATTATTGTGAGATTTGATTGATTCTCAACAATTTGAATAGGTTTTATCCCCTGTGCTTAATTGAATCAGAATTATTCTAGGATTTTGTTAGATTGGCCATCTAATAGAATTTCTAGTTTAATTTACAACTAATCTGATTAAGTCCCGTTCGGGATTGATTAGATAAAGTAGCAACTATAATTGTTTGGACCCATTCGGGCTATTCAGTTGTAGAACAGAATAAACCACAGATAACTTGATTAGTTGTTTGCGTCGAGTATTTGTTTCTATCGATACTTTGATCTTAAAGCTGTCGTTTAATTGAATCTAGACGTTGTTCTAGGTTGTTAGATGATTAGGGTTGTTCAGACTGTTAGCTCTTTCAACTAAATATAAAGTTTTGGATAATAATCCACGGTAGATTATTCAAGGGAATTGAGAATCAAGAGAATCGATAATCAATAAGCATATCTATGATGGATTTAACTAGTTGAACACGCTTTTCTCATACTTGTTTAACACAATCATATTTTGCATTCATAGTTAGTTTTTAGTTTGCATAGTAGATTAGATAAACATTCACTAAAAACCCCCATATTTAATTTACTTGGCACGCAAGTAAGAACATAAATACACGAGTCCTTGTGGGATCGACCCTTACTTACCATTCTACTCAGTTTGGTTAAGTTAGGATTCTTTGATAGGTAAACGACTAATAAATACCTCATCAGTTGCCAATTACCATTGATATGTATATATAAAGTACATACCTTGGGCATGAGTTAGGATCTATAAAGATATTTACAAGATATTGAATAAAATATTCTATCACATCCAAGGACATTGATGCTCATGAGAAAAGGATCATTTCCATCAAGTAAGGCATAATACAAAAAAAGCATGGCGCTAAACAACGCCACCAAATATGCAAGTAATTGAAATTATTATGTTGATTTTTTGTCAATTGAGCGATGCCCAATGTAAATACAATAAAATTAGGTATTGGTTTTTTGAAGATGAATATTGATGAAAGGAAGGGATTGAGATCCCATCAAGAAGCCTTGTTTCAAAAAATATAATTAATTAATTATATTAAAGGTTTAGCAAAGAAGAAAGGAAAAATGACTGTAAATAATCCCAAATATCAACTTTGAATAAAAAATAATACTAACTTTAAAATCACCAACAACAATACAAACTATCGCAATATTAACCCAAAACGATATGAAAATATTTTCCGGTCAGTTTTCCGGCGGGATCGATGACATGGCGATCTAAAATCCTACGTGGCAAGTTAAAATTTTACACTCTTTTTTTACATTGAAATCCTATGTGGCATGTCATTAAAAATTAGCCTAGTAAAGTAATCTAACATGCCCCATCTGTTTTAATCTAACCCAAATCTAACATTTAATCTAAAATATAAAGATTTAATGTAACCCAAATCAAAATAAGAAAAAACTAAACTTAATGAAGAAAGAAATTAACACAGGAGAAGAACGAAGATCTAGACGACCCATTCTTCTTATCAACCTGAACTTGTTCCAGTTGAGCAGCCAATGATACAACATCGGAGATTTGTAGCAGCAAAACGATCTAGTTGCCCCCAAATCCAAGCAATAAAATGATCGATTTTTTTGTGTGTTGATAATAAAATTTATAAACCCTAATCTAGAACCATGTAATTCGTAAATTTGAAAACAAAGTGCGTAAGGGTTTATTATTGTTTTCAGATCTAGGTTTTGCAAATTAATTTAGGGCTTTTCTTATTTGGGTTATTTTTTCAATATAGGCATCAAAATTCAATTTAAGAAAGTATTCATCAAGGGATTACACAAAGTTGGATGGGAGCCAAGCAACACACTGGGCTCCGACACCCTTATTTAAGGCAAAGCACAAGTGCTGAAAAATAAAGGAACGAATATTAACGTTAGCTGTGTTACTACGAGCAGCGCGTGTGACCCGAGACAAAAGCTCAAGGGCATCGCTCCCTAACTCTCCAAAGGTAGAGAAGGAAAAAACAATAAAACCATACCCATTTTCTGTGCACTTCAATTCATACTTCCTCTTCTTCCGGACAACCGCATTAGAAACAGCAGCTCCATGAACAAAAGCATCAACCCCAACTCCCGCGAAAGGAGAGACACATGTGACATCTAAGCAGACGTTCCTCCCTCTGTCCCAAGAGTAAAGCAGAAGATCTGCAGGTCGAAGATCTCTACCTTCCACGGACAAAAATCCAAGAGGCACCTCCTTTTGCACAACTACACCAGCCTGAGTACAGATATCACCCAACACGTCCCGCACTAGGTTATGACGAAACTTAAGACCAATGTCATTCCCACAGTGGACAGCATGATCGCCAAAACAATCTATGATTTTAGAAGAGCAACAAGGGCAAGTAAAATCAGCAGGATACATAGGAATAGCAAGGCGATAGCACAAAACACATCTGAATTGTTTAGAGTGCATCGTCTGCCCTAACCCTTCAATTGGGAGGGTTCTCAAGAAGTCCAAAGAGTGTGCTGACCTGTTGCTAATAAGGATAGCCTTTTCCCTATCACTCGGATTGTACAAACTCACCAAATTCTTCTCTACTGTATCAAAGTACACTATAGCCAATTTTTTCATAAAAGGGGGGCTGGTACATCATGGAAGAGAGCAAGAGGATCGAAGTTGCACAAATCCCGAAAGTTGTTCAAGGCTAAATCACATGCACGCCCTATGTCCAAGGTATTACAACGACGAAGCAATCTGTTCTGGAGCTCAAGAGACTGCAGTCGCGAAGCAACAAAAGCATAGATAGAAGCATCATGAGCTATATACACCCTGAAACCCCCAAGCCGAAAGGGTAGGGTGGCACAACGCCATTTCCAATCACCAAAACCAGCACCCCCAACTACAATGATCTCCTCAAGAACCTTCCTTAGGGCATTGTCGAAGGTGAGAGGAGCAGACCCAAGCATTTGTGGGGGGCAAGTCCGAAGAGAAAAGTAAAATCGGCCTACACCCACACAACTATGGAGAAGAAGAAGCCCCGAGTGGGGGTCATTAAGTCCAGCAACAGCCTCCATCAAACTAATAGTTTTTGAAACCCTGTCTCCGATCAAGCGACTGCAGAAATCAATGTCTAAGCTGACAGGTCCACCAAGAAGCTTGACTCCATCTAACGGGTGTGATATACTAGGAGGGAAAAGCGCATGGTCATAGCTCCTCGGATCTGGGTTCGGCCAAAAGATTTCAGATTTCTCAACATTCAAATGTGGCCCCAACGCCGGTCCTTCAGTAGTGATCAAATGCAAGGCATCCGACACTAAATCAGTGTCTCCAATAATGGTGCCATCATCTAGGTACCAAGCCATGAAATCCAAGTTGCACTTATCGTTGATAAGATGGATAAGAGGGTGTAAGGTAAGTGCAAAAAGCAAAGGCCCTAGAGGGTCACCTTGTTGGACCCCTTGAGAAGATAGCAAAATAAAGTCATCATAGTACACCCTCGCTGGACGCGCATAATAGAATTCAACCCAAGGAGAAAGTGAAGGACAACGACGTCGGACCTCTCTAAGCATCGCACTTCGGTCCAAGAGTTTAAAGGCATTACTAAAATCAACTAAAAGCATAGACATGTTGTTTGCACCTCCCTTGGCCTCAACCAACCTGTTGACAGCATGAAGGATAGCCTCACTTCCATTAGGCACTCCTACCCCAAACTGAAAATCCTCCAAATACTTACCAACCTCCTTACCAGCCGTGACAACCACAAACTTAGAGACAAGTCTCCTCCATACCGTGCCAACAACAATGGGCCGAACCCTACCCCCAGGCTTGAGTCAAGGCGTAAGTGGGGCACTAGCAATAAACTCACCCAAAGCAGCAGGGCATTTACCAGCAGGTAAAAGATTAACCACAACAGTAATAGAGGTGGATAAATCATCAGAAACCGCAACGGCAGCCTTCCCAAGCGCGTCAACAAAATCTTGAGCCCGAAAACCATCACGTCCACAAGACGTTCCTTTAGGAAAAATTTCTAATCCTGCTTAAAACAACTTCCTTAGTGGCAGAAATCGCCACTACATCAGCACAAAAGGGAGGTAAGTTAGGACACGGAGCACAGGGGTGCTTCTTCTCCAACTCCTTTAGAGTCTCCACATCATTGGGTGTAATCCCAGACGATGTCAAGACCCTAATAGCAGTAGAGAAGTGCCCATCACTAACCTTTCTCATACATTGTCTTCGGTTCCGCTCTTCCAAACTAGCATTCTCCTTCACCATGCTCTTTGAGATCCCCACACCCTCTTTGAGAACCTCCTTGATCAAGACTTCTGGTCCACCGGGCTCCCTCCAAACACGAAGAGCCCGAGCAATACCTTCAACCTAGCAACAACCTTTCCTCCCCGATTTGCTGTTGGGGCGAGACCGATTAACTCTAAGAGTGCACAGAGGGAGAAGGAGCAAAAGAATCCAAGAGGCAAGGTCTTGAGGGGAAGCAACAACTTTGTCAAGTGCAGCTTTGAGGCACCGAGAAAAGCCAAGCCGATTGACTTTGGGGATACTCTTAACAGTACGGCATTTACCTGCCAAAACTTCATGCAATAACTCTAGGCTGACCAAAAAGAACAGGAGGCACCACTAGCCACAACCAAATCACCACTTTCGGACCCACGATCCCTATCGAGAGATGGTCGTGGGATACCTTGGATATAAAAAAAGGGATCACTGACAACCCCTTTACACTGAGGCCCAGAAACATCAAAACCGTCAACATGTTTGCAACTGGTAGATAAAGCATGAGTGCAAAGACAAGTTCCACACATCCACATATTAAGCCCTTGCAAAGTACGTTCCAAGGAAGAAAAAAGACTAGAGTCACTGTCTAAAAGCAACTTGTACCTATTAATAGCAGAATCATCGACCAAATGCACAAGCTTGAAATGTTTGACAAGAGAACTAGCTTTCAACCCACGACCTCCCCCATTCCTGCATTTATCAAAACCTCGAAAGGGACACTGAAAATAACCCACACAAGCAATGTCCAACACCTCCGACGTAGAACACAAGCAACAACAAACCACACAAAAGAAATCACACATGATCAAGACCAGCAACACAACAAACCAACAGCAAAACGACACACGATCAACACTAGCAACAAAGCAACCGAACAAGCATGAAAAAACACTACACACCACACGATCAACAGCAAAACAACTCACACCAGCAAACAAAAGAAAACATGCCAGCAAAACCACCAGCAACAGCAAAAACACCACACGATCAACAACAACAGCAAAACACCACACCACATGATCAGCAACAACATCAAAACACCACACGCCAGAACTAAACACCACTCTATAGCAGAACTAAATGCCACGAACAACAGCAAAACGATCAACAAAAAACACCACACAACTCACCTTCGACATTAGTAGAACAACCAAACAACAAACCTCCGATGCCATAACATGGAGCAACAAACGACCTGCAAACGCCCTAACACGGAACACGGAGCGGACGAACACCAGAACACGAACAACAAACCACCAGAACACGGAAGAACGGAAAAAGGAAGAATGCTGGCAAACGACAACGATGAGGACGCTCGGCGACAGTCATCGGCGTCAAATCGCCCTAATCGGCGTCAAATCACCCTAATATAGGCATTCCTAAATTGATTTAGGGTTTTCTTAATAATCCAAATTAATTTAGCGCTTTTCTTGGGATTTGATTGACAAAAATGTAACGGGGTGGGCGGAGAAGGTGGGACGAGCAGCCAGAGATGGTGAGGTGGAAGCCAAATCAGGATGGGCGGTCGGAGATGGCAGGCGGTGGCCATAGCAGGATGGCGGGAGATGGTGGATTGCATAGCCAAATTGAAAAAATGTATAGATCTGAATTTAGGTGAGGTAGAAGACGAGTGATTCAGAGAGAGAGGGAGGTAGAATGGAGTCAGAGAGTTAAGTTTAGATGGTGGGATAGCAGTCGGAGCGGAATGGACAGAGGAGGCGACCGGAATGTTCATCTGAGAAGAAAGGCGGAAGGAAGAAGAAGATGGGTAAACAGTTCTTTTTTTAATTAGAGTTTAGTTTTTTTTATTGATTTTAATTAGAGTTTAGTTTAGTGTTCCTCTCTAATTTTGTTTGTAGTTTTTTTGTTTCTAATTTGTTGATGAGGGTTTCTTGACAACAAATAAATTTATAAGTCAAGACCCCGCTGAGTATAGCAGAGTCAGGATCGTTCCACAGGAAGCAAGGTTGTTCGTTTATCAAGTACTAAAAACCAAACAAAATCAAACAAAAAAACACACACAAGCAGCCTCGTAAACGACGTTGTCAGGGTCGTTAACGAACCACCGTACACAAAAAGACTCAACTAACGACCTAAACAAGTTCGGTACCGAGCCAAGTAACTCAGCAACGAAATTCACTTTAAATAATTCAAATAAAAACAAAGATCTAGGACTAGGGATACCACAACATAGCCAAGCATATAAACTCGTAAGAAGAATAGATCATGCCTTTAAATAGATAGATTCATCAACTTTCGTTGACCATGAAGTAAATTAACCTACTTTCGTAACCTAACTCACTTAATTGCTTGTTTTGGATCTAAAGCTTGAAACTTTCGTATTCAAACGATATCAACCTTCAAGTTACTAACTTTCTCTTTCAATCAAGTTAAAAACTCAAATTACCTCAACTTTCATCTCGGTATAAACACAACAAACAATCTTGATAATAGATAAAAGGCATTCAACACACAATCTTACTCATCAAACATGCTCAACTATGCTGGGCTTAACCCCGATCCTAGAAAAGAAAACTACTCACTAATCATAACTACGAAACAAATAAACTCAATAAAAGAAATCATTGAAAAAAAATTACTACTCAAATTAAATAACAAAATATCGTCTTATAGAAAATCAGAAGAAACCGAAAATATGCAAATACCGAACCGAAATACTGACTAACGACCCCGGTAACTCTTGTCCACCGAGCTCTCAATCTCGACTCCGATCTTCTCTCTCTATCTCGGCTCTTCCTCTTCTCTCTACCACTTGCTTCTCTTCTTCGTCCCCTCCTCTTCTAGGCTAAATAAGAGGGCTATTTATACTAAAAAGGCTAAAAACTAATAAGGCTAGAAGATAAAAACTTTCCTAAAAGATAGAAATAAAATCCTAAAAAGATAGAAACAAAATCTAAGAAGATAACAAGACCTAAAATATATAATATAATAACCCTAAAAATCATAAAAAGATACTCTACCGACACGGAAAGAATTTCCCGCACAGGATCGGTGAGTTACAAAGTCAACCCTCGAAATTTCTTATCACGTGGCCTCGTTAACGAGCCCTTACAGCCTCGTTAACGAGCCTGGGCTTGGTTTCTTCCACACTTCATCTCGTAAAACCTGGACTCTGACTTCTTCAAACTTGTATTCCTCTGTCTTTCACTGTAGCGCTCCAAATTCAGCTCCATATAGCACTTTTCCTTGCTAAAACCTACAAAACACACAAAATAGAGTAGCTTCCATACTTTCTATGAAAATATGCAAAACTATCCAAAAACACACTAAACTAAACCTAAACTTATCAAAACTAAACCTAATAAACAAAGAAAACCGACTAAAAACTATACTAAAAATGCGAACATCACCCCTCACAGCAAAGCTTATAGAGTGTACAACAAAAGGACCAAGAAGATAGAGGAGAGCATTCATGTGATATTAAAAAAAGAATCAGTCAAGGTAGAAACCGAAATGCAAAAAGTGGAAACTCACTTCCAGCTTCCCTGGAACGAGGAACATGATAACGACGATGATGAGCTAAGGAAGGGAACTCGTCGTTATCCACAAGGGAACAACGACTCTCAAAACCGAGACATCCAAGAGTTAGTTGAACTTCCCTCACTTGACGAATCGCTAGACACCTCACAAGCTGGTTCACTAGTTCCTCCACCAGAAGACATTCCCGAATCGAGCACCCAAGGGGAACACAGAGGGAACACACTCAATGCAGAGAATGAAGAACAAGAAACCATTACACAAGTGGAGGATCTAGAGGATGAGGATCTGCAAGAAGAATGCAATGACAGTGGAGATAGGAACGAAGAGGAAGATCCAGATCTCTCCAATATCAATCCTAGACACATCATATCTCCTCTTGACCAAGGCATAAAGACTCGATCATCACTTCAACATTTATGTGCATTCAATGCCTTCGTGTCAGAAATGATGGTAGCTGAGATGAGAATGCTAAGGTGGATGAGCGGACACACGTTACTAGATAAAATCAGAAATGAAGTGATCAGAAGTAGGGTGGGAGTGGCCAGTTTAGGGGATAAGCTGCGAGAATCAAGATTGCGTTGGTTTGGACATGTTCAGAGGTGGGGCCTTGAGGCACCAGTCCCTAGGTTTGAGAGCTTGGCCCTTGGAGACATACGTAGAGGGAGGGGACGACCGAAGAAGTGTTGGAAGGATAATATAAAGCAGGATGTCAGCCAACTGGGGATCTCGGTAGATCTGGCAGTATGCAGGGATAGTTGGAGGGAGAAGATTCGAGTGGTGGACAGCGAGTCACCTGGACAGACCGGCGCACGGAGGCCTTGAGGCTTCGAAGCTATGCCTTGGTTTTATGTTTCACTTTACGTTTCGTTTTTTTCCTTTGTTTTCGGCTATGTTTTTTGTTGCCTTGTTCTATTTCTTGCTCCGTGGTCATGTTGGGTCTTTTGGTCGCTCCCACGTCGCTTTAAGCCCAAGGTGCCTCTATCTTGACCCCCCAGATTTCCCGTAAGGGAAGTTCCACTGGGTAAATGTTGTTGTTGTTGTTGTTGTTGTTGTTGTTGTTGTTGTTGTTGTTGTTGTTGTTGTTGTTGTTGTCAATGGCTTCGTGTCAATGGTGGAACCCAAGAACATCAAAGAAGCCCTTAAAGATCCAGACTGGATAGTAGCAATGCAAGAAGAGCTCAATCAATTTGAAAGAATCCAAGTATGGAAGCTTGTTCCTCGTCCAAAAGGGAAGAATGTTATAGGAACAAGATGGATGACACAGGAGCTGTTTCAAGGAACAAGGCAAGGTTGGTAGCTCAAGGGTACAACCAAGAAGAAGGCATTGACTATGATGAGACCTTCGCCCCTATAGCAAGAAATGAGGCAATCAGACTCCTAATCGCCTTCACCGCTCACAAAGGTTCAAGTTGTATCAGATGGATGTGAAGACAGCGTTCCTGAATGGACACTTAAAAGAAGAAGTATATGTGGCTCAACCACCAGGATTTGAATATGAGAACTTTCCAGACCACGTCTACTTCCTTCAGCGTGCCCTATACGGACTCAAACAGGCCCCCATGAGCCTGGTATGACAGGTTTGCACAGTTTCTCTTATCACACAGATACCTTCGCGGTTCCATTGACAAGACTTTGTTTCTTAAGAAAGAGTCGAATGATATTCTTATTTTTCAAGTATACGTTGATGATATCATTTTTGGTGCTACTAATCCCTTGCTTGTTGAAAAGTTTATAGATCTAATGAGTTCAGAATTCGAGATGAGCCTAATTGGGGAACTTACGTTCTTCTTAGGACTTCAAATCACTCAGACCAAGGAGGGAACGAAAATGCATCAAGGAAATGCTAATCAAATATGGAATGGAGAATTCAAGGCCTATCAACACTCCAGTTTCCACCAACTCCAAGTTACACACAGATGAAAAAGGTATAGATGTGGACCAAAGAAACTATTGAGGTATGTTTGGTTCCCTTCTCTACCTTACAGCTAGTAGGCTTGATATCATGTTCGTCGTGTGTTTATGCGCACGCTTTCAAGCTAATCCCAAAGAATCACACCTGAAAGAGTTGAAGAGAATTTTCAGGTATCTCAAAGGGAATGACAACTTGTGCTTGTGGTATCCACGCAGAAGTTTCCTTGAGATTGTTGCATTTTCAGATGCGGACTTTGCAGGTCATCTGGTAGATAGGAAGAGCACATCAGGTATGGCTCAGTTCCTAGGAGAGTGCCTAGTGTCATGGGGATCCAGGAAACAAAACTCAGTGGCACTCTCGACGGTCGAAGCAGAATATGTGGCCGCTACATCATGTTGTTCCCAAGTCTTATGGCTTAAGTACCAACTCAGTGACTACGGTATGTCTTATGGCCCTGTTCCTATTAGATATTATAATACTAGTGCCATAAACATTTCCAAAAATCTCGTTCATCACTCACGTACTAAGCATATTGAAGTTCGTCATCACCTCTTACGTGACAATGTTGAGCAAGGGAACATTATTATGGAACATTGTAGAACTGAAGAGCAGAGAGTAGATATTCTCACCAAGGCATTGGATAGGCGTCCCTTTGAGCATCTCCGAGTAAGACGAAACGTCTCTTCTGGTAAACAGCTTCGTCTTGGGAAGACAAAAAGGTGTGTCGGGCTATTAATTAGGGGAAGACCAATTGTAAACCACGTGTTTGAATTGCACCAAGGGGGAATTGCCACGTTGCAAAGCTTATTAAAGACGTTGAAGATGAAACGACATCGGTCGATTTCAATTCTCAAGGGCAAAATGAAAAAGACAACTATGCCCCTCTGCTCAAAACTCTTTAAATACCGACCTCCTCTCTCAAAGCATAACTCATCTTCAACCCTAGTTTTTCAAACCCCTCCCTCATGAAACGCCTTAAGGAAAGAATGGTGCCTCCTCTATAGCCCGAAGATGGCCAAGCCTTCGGCAAAATCCATCCTTCCCAAGAGACGCTCAGAACCAAGACCTTCCACTGGAAGAACAGGCGGTGCATCAGCTCATCAACACCTTTAGCTTGTGAGAAGACTCTCGTGGGTGCCACGGGAAGAGACAGAGGTCCAAGCAAGAATCTACACTCATAATGCATGAAGGAGAAGATCTACTCGGGACACTGCCTCCAGGGACGGTGTCAGTGAGTCTCACATCCAACCCATGTCCATACAATGGGTTGGATCCAAGGCTTATGGCTGAAGTTTTTCTTGGTTGAAGAAGAAGAACCAAGGCCCTCCTAATCTTTTCCCTTCTTTTTCCACTTCCTTCTTGCTTCTTCCCTTCCTATTTTCCCTTGTTTTTCAACTCTGGAGTTCCCTTTTGTACAACTTGTTTGCCTAAGTAATAAAATGGATTTGTTTGAATGAGGGTTCTTTACTTTATTGTTCCGATATTCACGCTTACTCTTTTTGATGATGCCAAAAGGGGGATGGATAAAATGTGTGAGATGCGTTGTTTATAGTTATCACTGTATGGCCTTTGCTAAGAGTGAATATTTGTACAAAATCTGCTAAGTAGGAACTGCATATCCATATAGAGGAACTCCCTGCGATATGTTGTCACACTAAGGGGGAACTTGCATGAGCGTAAACATGAGCATAAAACTGAATGAAATACTTGTCATTTTATTGTGGGTTTGTCATCATCAAAAAGGGGGAAATTGTTGAGTCGGTGTTAGGAACTCACGTTCATTAACACCGGAACAACGTCCTCAGTTTTGACAATGACAAGCACCATGAGAACTAACGCCAATTGCCACGTATTTCAGCTTATCAGGTTGCATGTCACAAAGTAAAGCACACAATAACAAGTTCCCACACCAGGGGAACTAATGCAACGATGAAAAGAAAGCGACCAACCTCAGGACATGAGGAATGTTGAGGAGGGTTTCTTGACTCGGGAAAACAAATAAATTTATAAGTCAAGACCCCGCTGTGTATAGCGAAGTCAGGATCGTTCCACGAGAAGCAAGGTTGTTTGTTTATCGACTACTAAAAATCAAACAAAACAAGCAAAACACTCACAAGCAACCTCGTTAACGACGTTGTCAGGGTCGTTAACGAATCACCACAAACAAAATGACCAAAACTAACGACCTAAACAGTTCGGTACCGAGCTTACAAACTCAGCAACGAATACCACTTCAAAAGAATTCAAATAAAACAAAGATCTAGGATAAGGGACACCACAATATAGTCATGCATATAAACTCGTAAGAAGATAAGATCATGCCTTTAAACAGATATATTCATCAACTTTCGTCGACTATCGAGTAAATTAACCTATTTTCATAAACCAATCCACTCAATTGCTTGTTTTGGATCTAAAGCTTGAAACTTTCGTATTCAAACAATATTAGCCTTCAAGTCTATAACTTTCTCTCTCAATCAAGTTAAAAACTCAAATCACCTTGACTTTCATTTGGGTCTAAGCACAACAAACAATCTCAAAATAGATAAAAGGCAATCAACACACATTCTTACTACTCACTACTCATAACTAGGAAACAAATAAATTTAACAAAAGAAATCATTGAAAATAAAACACTACTCAAATTAATTAGAAATATCGTTTTACAGAAATTTAGAAGAAACCGAAAAGAATACAAACACCGAACCAAAATCACGATCAACGACCTCGGTAACTCTCGTCCACCGAGCTTCAATCTCGACTCGGATCCACTCTCTCTCTTCTCGGCTCTTCCTCTTCTCTTCAATCGATCTCCCCCCTTTTCCTAGGCTAATAAGAGGGCTATTTATACTAATAAGGCTAAAAACTAATAAGGCTAAAAGATAAAAAAACTTTCCTAAAAAGATAGAATTAAAATCCTAAAAGATAGAAATAAAATCTAGAAAGATAACAACACCTAAAATACATAATATAATAACCCTAAAATCATAAAAAGATACTCTACTGACACGGAAATAAATTCCCGCACAAGATCGGTGAGTTACAGAATCAAACTCTCGAAATCTTCATCTCATGGCCTCGTTAACGACCCCTTACAGCCTCGTTAACGAGCCTGGGTTTGGCTTTCTTCCACACTTTATCTCCAGAAACTTAGGCTTCGACTTCTTCGTCTTGCATTCTTCCGTCTTTCATGATAGCACTCCAAACTCAGCTCCAAATAGCATCTTTTCCTTGCTAAAACCTACAAAAAGACACAAAACGGAGTAGCTTCCATACTTTTCACAAAATATGCAAAACTATCCAAAAACACACAAAACTAATCCTAAAACTACTAAAACTAAGCCTAACAAACCAAGAAAACATACTAAAAACTATACTAAAAATACGAACATCAAAATACCCCATACTTAGACTTGCTTGTCCTCAAGCAATCACTAAACAATAACCAAAACCAAAATTTATACTCATCAAGACATAGCCATCATCTAAAAAGCAACATCAACATGTAGAAAAATAACAAATGATTATTAACGTCATCACACATATATGCACCAAATAGACATAAGAAAATACAATCCAACCTCACAAGGATAATGTGTTTCACTCAACTCTCAAGTGTTTAAGCTTATAGATTCAATCTCTCAACTCATCTTATATACAAAAACTCATATAAATTGGAACTTATATCACCAAACTCTCCACCCAAGATTTATCAAAACAAGCAAGAATCATCAAGAGAACTTAGGCTCAATGAAAAACTTCATAGAAGCTTCCATTCGGCCGGGTTGTAATGGGGCTTGGTAAAGACAAATAGGCGTGGAAATATTTTGGTCATGTGGTGCTAATAACATCCGGGAATCAAAGACTCCTAAAAACTTACACAAACAAAAACTCATCAAAGATCATACCAAACACACTCTCAATGTGCACACTCATTCTCTCACCCATTATATCCTAGAAAGCCTCATAAGAAGAATGATAAAAAAAACTCCGATATTATCTCTATAAACACATGCACTTCAAACTTCTTTTCTTTCTTCTTCTTTTCCGCTGCCTCGTTAACGAACCCACTTTAGGGTCGTTAACGAGCTTCATCGTGTACTTTGCCTTTTTCTTAACAACTTCCTTTCTTTCGTGCATCTTTTGCTATCAAGAGATCTTTCTTTTACAACTTAAAAACAAAGAGACTTCCAAACTACCCTTCCCAATAATTCCTCAATTTCAAACCAAAATATAAACATTGCACTCAACAAAACATACCTCTCCAATCTATGTCCTAATCCCCGGATAGGGTCAAGCTTATCTCGGCTAGGGAACAATTTTGTGGAGCTAAAAATAAAAGGCTATAAGGCTCAAATTGACTTCAAAAAGAAGAATCATGTAAGGTAGGATAAGGATAATAGGGCTATAAAAATAATTTCTCTATCATCTGATTTTCACATGTAATGAACTATAAATCTCATACGGGTCTCAAGTAACAGATAACCATCACAATTCCAAGAGATAATATGCATATAGAGAGTAAATCACACTAAATAGAAGAGGGAAATTTGATGTTCTCCCTATAAGGCCAAAAATAACTCACAAGGTCAATTTTGTTGAATTGCATTACTTATGCTATAAAGTATATGTGCTCAATTTCATCAAATGCTATTCCTTCTAAAAACACAATTTTTATATTAAGAATCCGGCTATACTATCAAAGACATGCTTGCAAGGAATTACATGATCATGCTAGCAATTACCATCATAGAACCTAAGAAAGGGATATCTATCAATTCTAAACTCCTTTTTTTCAAATTTTTTTCAATTTTTTTCGATTTTTTCATTTTTTTCTAAAACAAATAAGACACATAAAACACATAGGATAACAAGTTGTCTACTTTCTCCCACCCCATACTTAAAATTACAATGTCCCCACTGTAAGAAAAAATAAGAAGAAGGAAAGAAATAGAAAAGAAAACAAAACAACAAAAACAAAATAAATAATAAAAAAAAAAAGAAAAGACATAAAAACTTACAAAGACTCAAAAGTGGAAAACAAGGAAAACGTCTTCTTCAAGCTGAATCACTGGTTTGGTGGAGGAAAGTAATGCTCGAAGTTCCCCATGAAGTCGTACATCGTCCTCCAACGCTCTGCATCCTCCACCTCTCTCTGACGATGCCTCTCATCCTCCATCGACATGCGAGCGGAATAGACGGTCTCCCATCTATCCATCCTCCTATGAATGTGGTCCTGCTGAAGGTTGAGCTGCTGCATCCGTGCAGAAAGATCCTCGGCCCATGGTGGTGGCATACTCGATCCAGTGTACTCGGGTTGAGGAGGTGGTGGGTAGTGAGGCTGGAAGTGGTCTTGGTACAGCACCGGGTTGTATGGTATCAAACCATAGGAATGAGGGTCGGTAGTTGCTGGCGGGGGGTCGGTAGTTGTCCTCGGGACCTCGTTAACGAAGCTGGGTGCCTCGTTAGGAATGTAGGAAGAAGGCTGGAAATGGTCGTTAACGAGTCTAGTAGGCTCGTCAACGAGGATGTTGGTGCCCAAAACTTCCGTGTCGAGGTCGTTATCCTCGAAGTTAAGCTCTTCCGTGCCTCCCTCTGTGTCGGCCTCTTCAGTGTCTTCTCCAACTACCTCGGTATCCTCATCTTCATCTCCATCTTCATCCATGCCATCTCCGTCTCGCTCGAACCTTGTCTCACACGGCCGAAGTGATAGCTCATCCTCCGACATGGGCTCCAACGGGTAAGCATGACCCATCCATACCTCGTACCAATTTGGTACGTAGAGTAGCTCCAACATGTGAAGGGTAGGTGTAACAATGCGGTCTTGCACTTTCACTTTGATTCCTCTCTCGGCTTGGATGAAAACACTAGAGCTATACCAATAGCTTTTGTTGAGGAGTTGTGCATGAGCCGGCGTGTAGCGAGTAAGGTCGACTCCCAAGTTTGTAGCCAAGAGATTAACCAAGTTTCCACACCATACTTCTTTGGACTTGGTTGATTTTTCAATGTAGTAGAGCCACTCATACCCCAAATTCAAAGGGCCGGGCTCCTCGAAAAGGATGGTGCGAAGACAAGCAACTTCCATTCTTGTTGGCATGTTCAGCTTCTCTCTTCGGCCAAAATGTAGCGGCTAGGACTCGAAGAATGATCCTAAAAATGGGGTTGATGATGCTTGCCCCGGATAGTGCCGCTGCGGAGGGCTCAACCTCCCCGGTGATGTAGCTCCAAGTCCTTGTCACTTTGTAGTTCTTCAAACTGTAATCTCTAGAAGGATTTGGGATCTCCAGAATAGTATTGAACTCTGTCATGGTGTATTCTCGGCTCACATTACCGAGCCTAAACCTGATGCGTCCCGCCGAAATCTTTGACGGGAAACTCGTCTCTAAAGTGGCCAGAAACTCGGATGTGAGGGCCGGAAAATGTGGTACCGTCTCCTTCTTCAGCAAATGAGGCACACCGAGAATAGCAAAGGCCTCCTTGATATCCGTATAAATTCCCATTTGCTTGGCACTCGTTCTTGAAAACCACCGAGTGTTGTGATCTTTGTTTAAGATGTCATTGTATCGGTCTGCTTTCCCTTGAGTGCGCAAGATCACATTGTCCATGCGAGGTGGAGATGGGGACCTCTGGTTCCTTCTCTTCTTCTGAGCTCGGGTAGCGGGTCTGCTGGAACTTGCCATGTGATCTACAAAACAATCATGATTTTCCAAGATAAGATCCACTCAAGTTAGGTTAGGCAAGAGACCCCATACTTGGTCTCGAAATAATCCTCAGATTTATTCGTTAAATACCCAATTGGGTCGTTTACGAATCTGGACTGGTTAATGAACTTTGAATTTGCGCAGGGACGTTAACGAGCCTGGGTGGGTCGTTAACGAGCTGCTGTGAGCCAGTTCACAGAATTTCGGGGTTTATCAACTTTAAAAATCAAGCCATAAATCAAGCATGCACTCCTCTATAATCCCTCACAAGACACACAATCGGATATGTGCACCCCATACTTGTTCAATTACCCATCCCGAACATGCTAGATTTGCCCAAAATTAACATGGTGAAAATCAAACTCAATACCTAGAACAAGAAAGATTCATGCTTTTCTAAATCAAATCTTGCAATGGAGAATCTAGCATGAAGAATCTTCCTAGATTGAGAATCAACTAAGCACAACCATAATTCATGAGCAAAATCTAAACATGAAAATCGGTCCTCTCTATAAACACAATTCAAGACATGAAATTTCTACCCTATAAACCATGAATCATGCAATCTCGAGTTAGGGTTTAGAAATCATACCGGGGAATCGAGAATTTGAAGAACAAGAGGTCGGAATTGGGTGGTTAACGAGCTTGGGTCTCGTCGGTGGGAAAACAAGATTCCGGGCTTCGGTAATGACGACGTCTCCGATGGTCGGTGGAGTGAAGGATTCCGATCGGTGGTGAGGGGATTCAGTGGAGGTTTGAGGGATTTGGAGTTTGAGATTGTGGGTAGGATTTTTGAGGGTTTGGGAAGGGTTAAATAGAAGGGGGTAGAATTAGGAGAGAGGGTAGGTAGTGGCGGCCGGGGGCGGGGGGGTAAGAAATAGGGTAGAAGATAGAAGATAGATTAGGGTTAGAAAAACTTACCTGGTTCGCCAAACCGGGTCGTTAACGACCCTGGGTGGGTCGTTAACGAGCTACCGTAGCCTCTTTATGTGATTTTCGAGCCACTTTTCTGCATCTTATTAGCTCTTTATTTTATCCTAATTTCTATCCTAAAAACTATTAAAAAGAACTCAAAAGAAAGCTAAGAAAAAGAATCTAAAAAGAAAAGAAAAAAAATCTAATCTAATTCTATACTAAAAGCGGGTTGCCTCCCGTAAGCGCTATTTTTTAACGTCGTCATCCCGACGTAATCCTTGGCTCAAGGTGGCTCTCTTGTAGCTACGTTGGGGTCTTGAGATACCCCATACTTAGCTTTGCAGCCTTTATTTGCTTGAGTCACTAAATTAGGTCCTTTTTCTTCTATCAATATGCCCGATATTCCTACATGATGGTTAGTGAAATCCGAAAACCAAGGTGGTTCGGACTCCTCTGTAGTGTATATAATGGGGCATGGTGTAGGAACAAAAGATAGAGAAGAGTCATGACCAGCATTAGTGAATTCACAGTTAGAGAACTTACCTTGAGTAGGCTCTTGTATGTGGGGCTCGGTGATCGGCCAATGACTTTCGGTAGGGACTTGTATGAAATTCTCTTCCATTTTGGTATTTGAAGGAGGTTCGGTAGGACCAGCTGTGTCGAGTTTTGGTTGGGTCAACTAGATTTGTGCGACCGCAATTGGGTCGTTGGCATCCCGATCCAAGCTGAATTCCACTCGTTCCTCTCCAATATCAAAAGTAAGAAGTCCTTTCCGCACATCGACTCTTGCACCTGCTGTGGCTAAAAATGGTCTGCCGAGAATTATGGGGACATGAGGGTCTTCAGGCATATCGAGGACAATGAAATCATTCGGTATAAAGAATTTCCCAACTTGAATAGGATAGTCGTCCACGACTCATGTGGCCTTGACACATGATCCGTCGGCCATGTAGAGGTTCATATCCACTAGCTCTAGTGGTCCCATATTGGCTTTAGACCAGATTGAGAGAGGGAGTAAACTGGCACTGGCTCCCAGATCACATAAAGCTTGGAACTTGTGGTCGCCTATTCCAATCGTTATTGCAAATCTCCCTGGATCTCCTAGCTTTTCTGGTAGAGCTATAGATCTGACTTCATCTTGCAGCTCTGTAATGGATCGTTTCCTGCTAAGAATATCTTTCAAGAATTTTGTGTAAGCCGGCATTTCGCTTAGGGCCTCAGCGAATGGGATGGAAATATTAATGCATTGCAGAATCTTTACGAAACGCTTGAACTTACTCTCAATAGAGTCCACGAATTTCTTAGTGGGAAATGGAAGAGACTTCACCATCCTCGGAACCAAGTTAGGCTCGAGGGGTGATGTTACCGGGTCGACACTAGGGTCGTTAGGTACGCTCGGCGGGTCGTTACCAACCCTGATGGGGTTGTTAACTACCCTGGGATTGAGAGGAAGGCTCGGTTTAGAAAACTTACCTGGGGTAGGGTCGTTAGGTACCCTCGGAGCCTCATCACCATGGTACGCTGGTTCGGTAATTTCCCTTGCTGGCTCGTTACCGAGGGTATCCGTGGTGTCCTCTTCCTTCTTGTCCTCAGCTTGGACACGCTCCGGCAATGTCTTTCCGCTCCTAAGGTGCACTGCTGCTATCTGTCCTTTAGGGTTTTCTTCGGGACGTCCCGGAAGTTGCCCTTGTGGTCTCGGAATCTGTGCAGCAAGGTTCCCTAGTTGGGAATCTACATTCTTCTTCCATATATCGAACTCTCCCCATCTTTTATTTTGGTGGTTAAGGTTAACTTGAACTTCGTTGACCTTGTTGTGGACCCCATTGATGCTTTCCTGTAACCCTTGTAGCCAAGATGGTGGCTCCTGATGGCCTGGAGGTCGATAAGGCGCAGGTCGTCTATCTGGTGGAGGTGTGCATAGCTTGGATTTGGATTTTGATTTTCCCACGTCTGATAGTTGTTCGACCTGTCAAAATTACTAGGCTGGTTCCTGTATGGGCCTCTCATGTAATTCATCTCAGCAATTGTCTCAGCGGCTCTTACTTGCTCTATGTTAGTGCAAGCAAAAGTACTATGGGCAGCAGAACCACACTCTTGACAAGATTGAGAGGATTTCAGAAAACTTACCTGCTTCTTCAGGCGGTTGACCTCATCTTGTACAAACTGATTTTTAACAACTGGGTCAACTTCTTCTCGGTTAGGCACGTAGAGACGTTTCTGAGGCTGGGGAGTCTGTTGGGTTCCATACATGGCATCGTAATTGGACAGCTTATCCAGCAATTCCCACGCAACTGTAGGGTCCATCTCTATGAAACCGCACGTTGTATGCGTGTTGATGCAGTTCTTGGTCTCCGCGTTGATACCCTGGAAAAAGATTTCTTGCAAAACATATAAAGGTTGCCCATGAGTGGGGCACTATCTAAGCATCTCTTTGAATCTTTCCCATGTTTCAACAAAGGTCTCATTAGGCAGCTAGTGATAGGAGGTGATGTGTTTCCTCAACTCCGTTGTCTTAGCAGGAGGGAAAAAATTTGTAAGAAATTGATCATACAAGTTCTTCCAAGTCCTGATAGACTTAGGAGGTAGGCTCTCCAACCAGCTCAGGGCCTTTCCAGCAAGAGACCACCTGAAAGCTTTTAATAGAACATATTCTAGTGAGACACCTTCAGCAGCTATGGTGTCACATAAGTCAAGAAAATTTCTAATATGCTCCATAGGGCACTCAGTGGGTTTCCCTTCAAACTAAGCCCGTTTAATTAAGGATATAAATTGAGACTTGATCTCAAAGGCTTTCTCTATCTTTGGAAACACGATTGGGGACTCTGGCACCCTCAGTTCTGGATGCATGTACGTTTTGGCATTCCTCGGATAGGCATTCAACTTTTCTTGTAGACGAGCATTGGCAGCTCGTTGATTCTCAGCCTCGGCGGAAGCGCCTTCCTTCTCAGTTTTCAATGCCTCCATCTGTGTTTGGAGGACTTCTAACTGACGAGCCAGCTCTTCAGGTGTGGCCATGGCTCGGTTCTCTCGGCGTCTACGGTGCAGGGAACGTTCATGTTCTGAGTAATAACCAGCGTTGTCAAACTCAAGCCTTCGACGTCCTACCGGCATGCGTTGAGAAAAACAGACAAAGAAAATAAAAATTAAAAACAAAACGGGGTCGGGCTATTCCCGGACCCACAGATAAACAAACAAACTCGTTGCTTCCCCGGCAACGGCGCCAATTTGTTGAAGGAGGGTTTCTTGACTCGGGACAACAAATAAATTTATAAGTCAAGACCCCGCTGTGTATAGCGAAATCAGGATCGTTCCACGAGAAGAAAGGTTGTTTGTTTATCGACTACTAAAAATCAAACAAAACAAGCAAAACACTCACAAGCAACCTCGTTAACGACGTTGTCAGGGTCGTTAACGAATCACCGCAAACAAAAAGACCAAAACTAACGACCTAAACAGTTCGGTACCGAGCTTACAAACTCAGCAACGAATATCCCTTCAAAAGAATTCAAATAAAACAAAGATCTAGGATAAGGGACATCAAAACATAGTCATGCATATAAACTCGTAAGAAGATAAGATCATGTCTTTAAACAGATATATTCATCAACTTTCGTCGACTATCGAGTAAATTAACCTATTTTCATAAACCAATCCACTCAATTGCTTGTTTTGGATCTAAAGCTTGAAACTTTCGTATTCAAACAATATCAGCCTTCAAGTCTATAACTTTCTCTCTCAATCAAGTTAAAAACTCAAATCACCTTGACTTTCATCTAGGTCTAAGCACAACAAACAATCCCAAAATAGATAAAAGGCAATCAACACACATTCTTACTCCTCAAACATGCATAACTATGCCGGGTTTTACCCCGACCCTAGAAAAGAAGACTACTCACTACTCATAACTAGGAAACAAATAAATTTAACAAAAGAAATCATTGAAAACAAAACACTACCCAAATTAATTAGAAATATCGTTTTACAGAAATTTAGAAGAAACCGAAAAGAATACAAACACCGAACCAAAATCACGATCAACGACCTCGGTAACTCTCGTCCACCGAGCTTCAATCTCGACTCGGATCCACTCTCTCTCTTCTCGGCTCTTCCTCTTCTCTTCAATCGATCTCCCCCCTTTTCCTAGGCTAATAAGAGGGCTATTTATACTAATAAGGCTAAAAACTAATAAGGCTAAAAGATAAAAAAACTTTCCTAAAAAGATAGAATTAAAATCCTAAAAGATAGAAATAAAATCTAGAAAGATAACAAGACCTAAAATACATAATATAATAACCCTAAAATCATAAAAAGATACTCTACCGACACGGAAATAAATTCCCGCACAGGATCGGTGAGTTACAGAATCAAACTCTCGAAATCTTCATCTCGTGTCCTCGTTAACGACCCCTTACAGCCTGGTTAACGACCCCTTACAGCCTCGTTAACGAGCCTGGGTTTGGATTTCTTCCACACTTTATCTCCAGAAACTTAGGCTCGACTTCTTCGTCTTGCATTCTTCCGTCTTTCATCATAGCACTCCAAATTCAGCTCCAAATAGCAACTTTTCCTTGCTAAAACCTACAAAAAGACACAAAACGGATTGGAGTAGCTTCCATACTTTTCACAAAATATGCAAAACTATCCAAAAACACACAAAACTAATCCTAAAACTACTAAAACTAAGCCTAACAAACCAAGAAAACATACTAAAAACTATACTAAAAATACGAACATCAAGGAACAGGAATCCCACAAAAGTCAAGAAGAGTTCCCAAGAGAAGGGAACCAAGAAGACGAGAGTTCCCTTTGGATGGGAACTGGCGCATGCGTGAAAGCGACATCTCAGCGCATTTTCAGGGATCCTGTTTGTTCCGGACATAGAGGCATCTCAGACCATCAGAGCCTCAGCACAGAGACGACGACCATCCAACGGTCCGGATTGATTCTAGAGTTGACAATTCAAATTCAAATCAAAGTCACATGTCAACCTTAAGGAATCATACTTGGAGAGCAAGGCAAAAAGGATATTTAGGAAAAATACCTCAAGTGGATAAGAGTTTCTCATCACGCCTATTTAAACCCTTTAACAGTCACCTTGCTGCTCACTTTTCCCAAATAATAAACTCCAAACTTAGAGAAACAAGAGTTGAAGAGTTGCTTGAGTGAGAGTCATCAAGCTGGTGAAGAGTATCCGGCGGCGAGCTAATCTCGACGACGGTGTACGAGAAAGAGCGAGTTCCTAGGTCTAGGGGAACTCAGGGTAAGAGACAAAAGAGAGAGAGAGAGGTTTGAGTTTCTCTTTGTCTTTGACTGTGAGCGTTCACCGGGTTAGGGTCGAGAGAGTGCATTAGTGTTACCTAGGGAGAGAGTCCTAGTAGGAACAGAGAAGTTTGTACTCTGCCTTGTATCCTGAAGGGAACTGATGAGGTATTTTCGTGGTCGTTAATACATACCAAAGAATCCTAACTTAACCAAATTTAGTAGAGTGGTAAGTAAGGGTCGAACCCACAGAGACTCGTGTTTTATATTCTTACTTACGTGCCAAGTAACAGAAATATGGGGTTTTGAATGATTATTCTAACTCTAATATGCAAATATAAAACTAAATATGAATGCAAATACGATTAGGTTAAACAAGTATGAGACAAGTGTGTTCAACTAGTTAAATCCATCATGACATTGCTTTGTTGATCATCGATTCACTTGATTCTCTTCTCACTTGAATAATCTATTGTGGTCTATTACCCTACTAAGGATTATGACCCGAACTTCATATTTAGTTGATAGAACTACCAGTCTAACAACCTTATCATCAACAACCTAAAAGACCTTTTTGATTCAGTTAGACAACAACATAACGATTCAAGTTATCAATAGAAACAAACACTTAGAGCAACCAGACATCTAACTGACTTGTGAATTTATTCCCTTCTTTAACCAACTAGTCTAACCTATACTAAATTGATTAAAGTATACCCTTGGTCAAATTAACTCCGACCGGTAATTAATAAGATTCAATTATAACTAGAAATTCAATTAGGTAGCTAATCTAACAAACCCCTAGTTTAGATTCAATTAAGCATAGGGAATAAACTATATTCAAGTTGGTTGAGAATCAATCAAACCTCACAATAATATGCAATCTATGATTTCAATTAACTAGTCAAACACAATGGAATTTAGCAATGCATAATTAAATTAAGAAAAAACTTACAAAAAGGTTCAAAGGTTGCTCCTTGAGAAAAGAAACCCTAGCCTCCAAATTATGATCTAAGTTCTGAAAGAGAGAGAAACTAAAAGAGTTTTTACGTATCTCATAACCCCTAAAGATAGAAAGAAAATATTCCCCAAAGTCAATAATTAAGCCACACTTCGGAATTACAAAGAGAAGGCTCAAGACAAAAGCCCAAAAGTCGGCCCAAACTCTCCCTTGAAACAATAGAAAGCGCAACTTGTCCCATAAAAGCGTGGCCGCGCTTTCGCCCTCGGTTCAGCATTCAAGTGACATTTAAGAGGCTGTTTTGACCCCCTTCGAGTTGAAACTTGGACTCGGAGAAAAAACATGAATTGTAGATCTTTGAATTATATTTCCAATGATACAAAATTCAGCTTCATCCGACCACTATACCTCCCAAACCAAGCATTGCAATATAGAGGTGTCAAAACAAAACTCCAATACATAGTCCGGGTTTAAGCGTTCTTTTCCCACTAGCTCTTGGACCTTAGCTCTTCTAATCTTCACTTGTATCACTCTAAGCTTCATCAAACTCCACCAAAATCATCTAAGATCCATCCCGTCCATGCTTGTTTACCTAAAGATTTGCAAAACCGAACAAAACAAGCGCAAAACCCGAATTTCCTAGAAAACTTAAAAACCTAAAAACTATACTAAACTAAGCTAAGACCATGAAAAAATAAACATAAATATGCATCCTAAGCTATACCTAAATGCAAGCTATCAAATTCCCCCATGCTTAACCCTTGCTTGTCCTCAAGCAAGTCATAAATCCAAGTCATACCACATCATTGCAATCATGTATTCATCTCATAATCCATGGAGCAATTCAACGTATAATTAAAACCTGAACAAGACTTCATAGCATGCATTACATCAAGCATAGAGAAAAGATTATTCATTCATTCTACACCACACCATGGCAATGTGTTTGCTCTCACTCTCAAGTGTTTAAGGGACGTGTTTCACTCAAAAATCAACCAATTAAAAACTAGACTACCTTAAGCTTGCATCAACGTCCTAATTCTCCACCGCTATGGACCAAATACACAACAAAAATCATGAGGTCTTTTAAGGGGTGCAATGGGGCCAAGGTAAAGGGAAATTTGGAAGGAATCATATTTGGTCATGTGGTGCTAAATCCGGGAAACCCAAACTTTACACTTTCTTTTCTTCTTACCACTCCCAAACTTTCTTCACCAACTCCTTACACTCTCATTCAAGCACTTTGTTTCTTTTTTTCTTTTCACTTTTTGCCTCTTTTTTTCCCAACTCTTCTTATACTTATGAAGGTTACTAACCTTTCAAGCTCACTTTTTATTTCTTTGCACTTATTTTTCACCTTCATTTTTTCACTTTGCACACTAGAGTTGTATTTCCTCTTTTCCACCTTTCTTTTCAACCTCCCATACTTATACAAAACTCACACAAAACAAAAACACAACCTAAAGTCCTAAATCCCGGATGGGTCTATCTTAATAGGCTATGAAAATTTTGTGGAGCTATAAAAATAGGCTTAAAGCTTAAAGAAATGGGGTGTCAAAACATGGATCTTGTCATGGTAGGAAGGGAAATAATAGGCTATAAAGAAACATTGCCTCAATCATCTTAAAGTCATGGATTCAATCATATAAATCAGCCTTGAAAAAGAGTCTAAACACAAGTTCTAAAGCTAGTAAATCATGGTGATACACTCAAGAATAGAGAACAAATATAATCAATGAAAGGCCAAAATTCTCACAAGGCAAATTTTGTCTAGAACTTGAGAATGAATCTAAAACTCAAGCTAAATGCATGCTCAATCTCATAGTCAAAGTAATCAATCAAAGATCATGCTCATATCATAGATACTTTAGAATATCATGCAAATCATGGATTAGAATTCATACTTAGCATAGAAAAACAAGCGGTATCAAGCAATGGGGAAATAAGAACCTAAATGCAATATTTTTGTATTTTTTCAAATTTTTCTGATTTTTTTTTCATTTTTCAAGATTTTAATCAATGCATGCAAAATTTTAAATATGCCTAATCTAATGCAACTATATGCAATGCAAAAGTAATTCCCTTTCCCCATGCCTAAAACATACTTTGTTCTCAAAGTAAAGTAAAAAATAAAGAAAAGAGAAAAACTCACAAAGATCTCTAGCTGTCAGGGAAGTGCGGCGGGTAATTATGTGGTGGTGGATGCTTCTTCGGGTTATCAATCTTCAGACCTGTGGTATCTAAACACACACACAAAAACGACCTAAAAAGCAAGAGATTAACTGAAAAAGAAATCTACTCTAAGCATTGGGTTGCCTCCCAAGAAGCGCTTGTTTAACATCATTAGCTTGACCCTTAGCATGAATTGACAAGATTAGACATTGTCAATGCCCTTAGCAACCTGTCAAACCCCTGTGCACACATCTAAAAAAAACATAAGTAATACCATGATAATTTAAGGATGCATAACATAACTTTCAAAGACCGTTTTAACTTATCAAACATGTGTGCCTAGTTGGCATGAGATGGCATTTGCTGAAATAAATTCAGAATAAGTGGTGGCTTTAGAAAATACTTACAGTATGAGTCAAAACACTTGTCAGCAATACCACTTTCTTCAAAGATGAACTCCATATATTTCTCATCCTCCTCCTTGTGTTGTAGACTTGGCTCCTCATCTTGGAACTCCATAAGCTCTAGATGTGAGAAGGTGGGGAAACTGAACCAAGGGATGTCAAGGTCTAACATAGGGTGCACCATGACAGTGGGAACCTTAACAGATGTATCATGTTGGTTTTCTCCCTCATGGTTGTCTACTTCATCAACAAAGAAGTTATCATGGTCGACAAAAGAGTCTTCTTCCAAAACCACAAAACCCTCAAGCAATTTACTCCACATGGGTGAAGATGACTCAGGCTCCCTAGGCTCTGTAAGTATCTTTATGCCAGCACAGACTTCATTAGGCTCTATGATGCTCTGCTCAACTTGCTTTATAGGTGTGAATTCATACTGAGCATCAAATTCATCATCATAACTCACATCAAGTGTAGTAGATTGCTCTTCAACTTGAATCTGAGTGTCTGACTCATGATCGTTTGACTCCAATGTGATCCCACCACTCCTTTCATACAACTCAAAAGGGCATGAGATTGTGGAATGAAAATATGAAGAACATGACTCACAATGCTCCTTGATTATAGCATCCGCCCCTTTGGAGAGATCCTTGATTATATCCTCAAGAGACTTATCAACCGGTTGGGGTGGTTGGGAAGATGACTCAACTAGAAAGCTTTGATGGCTCATGAAACATAAGAAATCCCAGCATTCCTCGGGTCCCATAAACAAAAGCCTCTCATTGCTCATGTAGTCACCCAATCCCCTTGTCTTAAAATTCATACCATGGATAACTCCCATGTTTACCTCTCCATCACTGTATCGTATCCCCCAAGTACCAAGCTCGAACACACGATCTTGAAATCTAGAAAAATAGTCATGGGAGTGTTCATCCTGCAATTGTCTACATTCAAGCAAAGCCATGATTAGTAGCCCGTGAACCGTAAGATAGGTTCACAACACAAAGAATAGCACACAAAGTAAAACACAAATAGCGACGCGTCCTCGGCAACGACGCCAAATTTTATGAGGCATTTTCGTGGTCGTTTACCTACCAAATTAAAGAATCCTAACTTAACCAAACTTAGTAGAGTGGCAAGTAAGGGTCGAACCCACAAAGACTCGTGTATTTATGTTCTTACTTACGTGCCAAGTAACATAAATATGGGGTTTTGAATGATTATTCTAACTCTAATATGCAAATCTAAAACTAAATATGAATGCAAATACGATTGTGTTAAACAAGTATGAGATAAGTGTGTTCAACTAGTTAAATCCATCATGACATTGCTTTGTTGATCATCGATTCTCTTGATTCTCTTCTCACTTGAATAATCTATTGTGGATTATTACCCTACTAAGGATTATGACCCGAACTTCATATTTAGTTGATAGAACTACCAGTCTAACAACCTAATCATCAACAACCTAAAAGACCTTTTTGATTCAGTTAGACAACAACATAACGATTCAAGTTATCAATAGAAACAAACACTTAGAGCAACCAGACATCTAACTGACTTGTGAATTTATTTCCTTCTTTAACCAACTAGTCCAACCGGTACTAAATTGATTAAAGTATAACCTTGGTCAAATTAACTCCGACCGGTAATTAATAAGATTCAATTATAACTAGAAATTCAATTAGGTAGCTAATCTAACAAACCCCTAGTTTAGATTCAATTAAGCATAGGGAATAAACTCTATTCAAGTTGGTTCAGAATCAATCAAACCTCACAATAATATACAATCTATGATTTCAATTAACTAGTCAAACACAATGGAATTTAGCAATGCATAATTAATTTAAGAAAAGCTTACAAAAAGGTTCAAAGGTTGCTCCTTGAGAAAAGAAACCCTAGCCTCCAAATTATGATCCAAGTTCTGAAAGAGAGAGAAACTAAAAGAGTTCTTACGCATCTCTTAACCCCTAAAGATAGAAAGAAAATATTCCCCAAAGCCAATAATTAAGCCACACTTCGGAATTACAAAGAGAAGGCTCAAGAAAAAAGCCCAAAAGTCGGCCCAAACTCTCCCTTGAAACACTAGAAAGAGCAACTTGTCCCATAAAAGCGTGGTCGCGCTTTCGCCCTCAGTTCAGCATTCAAGTGACAGTTAAGAGGCTGTTTTGACCCTCTTCGAGTTGAAACTTGGACTCGTAGAAAAAACATGAATTGTAGATCTTTGAATTATCTTTCCAATGATACAAAATTCAGCTTCATCTGACCACTATACCTCCCAAACCAAGCATTGCAATATAGAGGTGTCAAAACAAAACTCCAATACATAGTCCGGGTTTAAGCGTTCTTTTCCCACTAGCTCTTGGACCTTAGCTCTTCTAATCTTCACTTGTATCACTCTAAGCTTCATCAAACTCCACCACAATCATCTAAGATCCATCCCGTCCATGCTTGTTTACCTAAAGATTTGCAAAACCGAACAAAACAAGCGCAAAACCCGAATTTCCTAGAAAACTTAAAAACCTAAAAACTATACTAAACTAAGCTAAGACCATGAAAAAATGAACATAAATATGCATCCTAAGCTATACCTAAATGCAAGCTATCAAATTCCCCCATGCTTAACCCTTGCTTGTCCTCAAGCAAGTCATAAATCCAAGTCATACCACATCATTGCAATCATGCATTCATCTCATAATCCATGGAGCAATTCAACGTATAATTAAAACCTGAACAAGACTTCATAGCATGCATTACATCAACCATAGAGCAAAGATTATTCATTCATTCTACACCACACCATGGCAATGTGTTTGCTCTCACTCTCAAGTGTTTAAGGGACGTGTTTCACTCAAAAATCAATCAATTAAAAACTAGACTACCCTAAGCTTGCATCAACGTCCTAATTCTCCACCGCTATGGACCAAATACACAACAAAAATCATGAGGTCTTTTAAGGGGTGCAATGGGGCCAAGGTAAAGGGAAATTTGGAAGGAATCATATTTGGTCATGTGGTGCTAAATTCGGGAAACCCAAACTTTACACTTTCTTTTCTTCTTACCACCCCAAACTTTCTTACCAACTCCTTACACTCTCATTCAAGCACTTTGTTTCTTTTTTTCTTTTCACTTTTTGCCTCTTTTTTTCCCAACTCTTCTTATACTTATGAAGGTTACTAACCTTTCAAGCTCACTTTTTCTTTCTTTGCACTTATTTTTCACCTTCATTTTTTCACTTTGCACACTAGAGTTGTATTTCCTCTTTTCCACCTTTCTTTTCAACCTCCCATACTTATACAAAACTCACACAAAACAAAAACACAACCTAAAGTCCTAAATCCCGGATGGGTCTAGCTTAATAGGCTATGAAAATTTTGTGGAGCTATAAAAATAGGCTTAAAGCTTAAAGAAATGGGGTGTCAAAACATGGATGTTGTCATGGTAGGAAGGGAAATAATAGGCTATAAAGAAACATTTCCTCAATCATCTTAAAGTCATGGATTCAATCATATAAATCAGCCTTGAAAAAGAGTCTAAACACAAGTTCTAAAGCTAGTAAATCATGGTGATACACTCAAGAATAGAGAACAAATATAATCAATGAAAGGCCAAAATTCTCACAAGGCAAATTTTGTCTAGAACTTGAGAATGAATCTAAAACTCAAGCTAAATGCATGCTCAATCTCATAGTCAAAGTAATCAATCAAAGATCATGCTCATATCATAGATACTTTAGAATATCATGCAAATCATGGATTAGAATTCATACTTAGCATAGAAAAACAAGCGGTATCAAGCAATGGGGAAATAAGAACCTAAATGCAATATTTTTGTATTTTTTTTCATTTTTCTGATTTTTTTTTCATTTTTCAAGATTTTAATCAATGCATGCAAAATTTTAAATATGCCTAATCTAATGCAACTATATGCAATGCAAAACTAATTCCCTTCCCCCATGCTTAAAACATACTTTGTCCTCAAAGTAAAGTAAAAGTATAAGGAAAGAGAAAAACTCACAAAGATCTCTAGCTGTCAGGGAAGTGCAGCTGGTAATCCTATGGTGGTGGATGCTTCTTCGGGTTATCAATCTTCAGACCTGGGGTATCTAAACACACACACAAAAACGACCTAAAAAGCAAAAGATTAACTGAAAAAGAAATCTACTCTAAGCATTGGGTTGCCTCCCAAGAAGCGCTTCTTTAACATCATTAGCTTGACCCTTAGCATGAATTGACAAGATTAGACATTGTCAATGCCCTTAGCAACCTGTCAAACCCTTGTGCACACATCTAAAAAAAACATAAGTAATACCATGATAATTTAAAGATGCATAATATAACTTTCAAAGACCGTTTTAACTTATCAAACATGTGTGCCTAGTTGGCATGAGATGGCATTTGCTGAAATAAATTCAGCACAAGTGGTGGCTTTAGAAAATACTTACAGTATGAGTCAAAGCACTTGTCAGCAATACCACTTTCTTCAAAGATGAACTCCATATATTTCTCGTCATCCTCCTTGTGTTGTAGACTTGGCTCCTCATCTTGGAACTCCATAAGCTCTAGATGTGAGAAGGTGGGGAAACTGAACCAAGGGATGTCAATGTCTAACATAGGGTGAACCATGACAGTGGGAGCCTTAACAGATGTATCATGTTTGTTTTCTCCCTCATGGATGTCTACTTTGTCAACAAAGAAGTCATCATGGTCGAAAAAAGAGTCTTCTTCCTAAACCACAAAACCCTCAAGCAATTTACTCCACATGGGTGAAGATGACTCAGGCTCCCTAGGTTTTGTAAGTAACTCTATGCCAGCACAGACTTCATTAGGCTCTATGATGCTCTGTTCAACTTGCTTTATAGGTGTGAATTCATACTGAGCATCAAATTCATCATCATAACTCACATCAAGTGTAGTAGATTGCTCTTCAACTTGAATCTGAGTGTCTGACTCATGATCGTTTGACTCTAATGTGATCCCACCACTCCTTTCACACAACTCAAAAGGGCATGAGATTGTGGAATGAAAATATGAAGAACATGACTCACAATGCTCCTTGATTATAGCATCCGCCCCTTTGGAGAGATCCTTGATTATATCCTCAAGAGACTTATCAACCGGTTGGGGTGGTTGGGAAGATGACTCAACTAGAAAGCTTTGATGGCTCATGAAACATAAGAAATCCCAGCATTCCTCGGGTCCCATAAACAAAAGTCTCTCATTGCTCATGTAGTCACCCAATCCCCTTGTCTTAAAATTCATACCATGGATAACTCCCATGTTTACCTCTCCATCACTGTATCGTATCCCCCAAGTACCAAGCTCGAACACACGATCTTGAAATCTAGAAAAATAGTCATGGGAGTGTTCATCCTGCAATTGTCTACATTCAAGCAAAGCCATGATTAGTAGCCCGTGAACCGTAAGATAGGTTCACAACACCAAGAATAGCACACAAAGTAAAACACAAATAGCGACGAGTCCTCGACAACGACGCCAAATTTTATGAGGCATTTTCGTGGTCGTTTACCTACCAAATTAAAGAATCCTAACTTAACCAAACTTAGTAGAGTGGCAAGTAAGGGTCGAACCCACAAAGACTCGTGTATTTATGTTCTTACTTACGTGCCAAGTAACATAAATATGGGGTTTTGAATGATTATTCTAACTCTAATATGCAAATCTAAAACTAAATATGAATGCAAATACGATTGTGTTAAACAAGTATGAGACAAGTGTGTTCAACTAGTTAAATCCATCATGACATTGCTTTGTTGATCATCGATTCTCTTGATTCTCTTCTCACTTGAATAATCTATTGTGGATTATTACCCTACTAAGGATTATGACCCGAACTTCATATTTAGTTGATAGAACTACCAGTCTAACAACCTAATCATCAACAACCTAAAAGACCTTTTTGATTCAGTTAGACAACAACATAACGATTCAAGTTATCAATAGAAACAAACACTTAGAGCAACTAGACATCTAACTGACTTGTGAATTTATTCCCTTCTTTAACCAACTAGTTCAACCGGTACTAAATTGATTAAAGTATAACCTTGGTCAAATTAACTCCGACCGGTAATTAATAAGATTCAATTATAACTAGAAATTCAATTAGGTAGCTAATCTAACAAACCCCTAGTTTAGATTCAATTAAGCATAGGGAATAAACTCTATTCAAGTTGGTTGAGAATCAATCAAACCTCACAATAATATGCAATCTATGATTTCAATTAACTAGTCAAACACAATGGAATTTAGCAATGCATAATTAAATTAAGAAAAGCTTACAAAAAGGTTCAAAGGTTGCTCCTTGAGAAAAGAAACTCTAGCCTCCAAATTATGATCCAAGTTCTGAAAGAGAGAGAAACTAAAAGAGTTTTTACGCATCTCTTAACCCCTAAAGATAGAAAGAAAATATTCCCCAAAGCCGATAATTAAGCCACACTTCGGAATTACAAAGAGAAGGCTCAAGACAAAAGCCCAAAAGTCGGCCCAAACTCTCCCTTGAAACACTAGAAAGCGCAACTTGTCCCATAAAAGCGTGGCCGCGCTTTCGCCCTCGGTTCAGCATTCAAGTGACACTTAAGAGGCTGTTTTGACCCTCTTCGAGTTGAAACTTGGACTCGGAGAAAAAACATGAATTGTAGATCTTTGAATTATCTTTCCAATGATAAAAAATTCAGCTTCATACGACCACTATACCTCCCAAACCAAGCATTGCAATATAGAGGTGTCAAAACAAAACTCCAATACATAGTCCGGGTTTAAGCGTTCTTTTCCCACTAGCTCTTGGACCTTAGCTCTTCTAATCTTCACTTGTATCACTCTAAGCTTCATCAAACTCCACCAAAATCATCTAAGATCCATCCCGTCCATGCTTGTTTACCTAAAGATTTGCAAAACCGAACAAAACAAGCGCAAAACCCGAATTTCCTAGAAAACTTAAAAACCTAAGAACTATACTAAACTAAGCTAAGACCATGAAAAAATAAACATAAATATGCATCCTAAGCTATACCTAAATGCAAGCTATCAAATTCCCCCATGCTTAACCCTTGCTTGTCCTCAAGCAAGTCATAAATCCAAGTCATACCAAATCATTGCAATCATGCATTCATCTCATAATCCATGGAGCAATTCAACGTATAATTAAAACCTGAACAAGACTTCATAGCATGCATTACATCAAGCATAGAGCAAAGATTATTCATTCATTCTACACCACACCATGGCAATGTGTTTGCTCTCACTCTCAAGTGTTTAAGGGACGTGTTTCACTCAAAAATCAACCAATTAAAAACTAGACTACCATAAGCTTGCATCAACGTCCTAATTCTCCACCGCTATGGACCAAATACTTAACAAAAATCATGAGGTCTTTTAAGGGGTGAAATGGGGCCAAAGTAAAGGGAAATTTGGAAGGAATCATATTTGGTCATGTGGTTCTAAATCCGGGAAACCCAAACTTTACACTTTCTTTTCTTCTTACCACTCCCAAACTTTCTTCACCAACTCCTTACACTCTCATTCAAGCACTTTGTTTCTTTTTTTCTTTTCACTTTTTGCCTCTTTTTTTCCCAACTCTTCTTATACTTATGAAGGTTACTAACCTTTCAAGCTCACTTTTTATTTCTTTGCACTTATTTTTCACCTTCATTTTTTCACTTTGCACACTAGAGTTGTATTTCCTCTTTTCCACCTTTCTTTTCAACCTCCCATACTTATACAAAACTCACACAAAACAAAAACACAACCTAAAGTCCTAAATCCCGGATGGGTCTAGCTTAATAGGCTATGAAAATTTTATGGAGCAATAAAAATAGGCTTAAAGCTTAAAGAAATGGGGTGTCAAAACATGGATCTTGTCATGGTAGGAAGGGAAATAATAGGCTATAAAGAAACATTGTCTCAATCATCTTAAAGTCATGGATTCAATCATATAAAGCAGCCTTGAAAAAGAGTCTAAACACAAGTTCTAAAGCTAGTAAATCATGGTGATACACTCAAGAATAGAGAACAAATATAATCAGTGAAAGGCCAAAATTCTCACAAGGCAAATTTTGTCTAGAACTTGAGAATGAATCTAAAACTCAAGCTAAATACATGCTCAATCCCATAGTCAAAGTAATCAATCAAAGATCATGCTCATATCATAGATACTTCAGCATATCATGCAAATCATGGATTAGAATTCATACTTAGCATAGAAAAACAAGCGGTATCAAGCAATGGGGAAATAAGAACCTAAATGCAATATTTTGTATTTTTTCAAATTTTTCTGATTTTTTTTTCATTTTTCAAGATTTTAATCAATGCATGCAAAATTTTAAATATGCCTAATCTAATGCAACTATATGCAATGCAAAAGTAATTCCCTTCCCCCATGCTTAAAACATACTTTGTCCTCAAAGTAAAATGTAAAAATTAAAGGAAAGAGAAAAACTCACAAAGATCTCTAGCTGTCAGGGAAGTGCGGCGGGTAATCCTGTGGTGGTGGATGCTTCTTCGGGTTATCAATCTTCAGACCTGGGGTATCTAAACACACACACAAAAATGACCTAAAACGCAAAAGATTAACTCAAAAAGAAATCTACTCTAAGCATTGGGTTGCCTCCCAAGAAGCGCTTGTTTAACATCATTAGCTTGACCCTTAGCATGAATTGACAAGATTAGACATTGTCAATGCCCTTAGCAACCCGTCAAACCCCTGTGCACACATCTAAAAAAAACATAAGTAATACCATGATAATTTAAAGATGCATAATATAACTTTCAAAGACCGTTTTAACTTATCAAACATGTGTGCCTAGTTGGCATGAGATGGCATTTGCTGAAATAAATTCAGCACAAGTGGTGGCTTTAGAAAATACTTACAGTATGAGTCAAAGCACTTGTCAGCAATACAACTTTCTTCAAAGATGAACTCCATATATTTCTCGTCATCCTCCTTGTGTTGTAGACTTGGCTCCTCATCTTGGAACTCCATAAGCTCTAGATGTGAGAAGGTGGGGAAACTGAACCAAGGGATGTCAAGGTCTAACATAGGGTGCACCATGACAGTGGGAGCCTTAACAGATGTATCATGTTGGTTTTCTCCCTCATGGTTGTCTACTTCGTCAACAAAGAAGTCATCATGGTCGAAAAAAGAGTCTTCTTCCTAAACCACAAAACCCTCAAGCAATTTACTCCACATGGGTGAAGATGACTCAGGCTCCCTAGGCTTTGTAAGTATCTCTATGCCAACACAGACTTCATTAGGCTCTATGATGCTCTGCTCAACTTGCTTTATAGGTGTGAATTCATACTGAGCATCAAATTCATCATCATAACTCACATCAAGTGTAGTAGATTACTCTTCAACTTGAATCTGAGTGTCTGACTCATGATCGTTTGACTCCAATGTGATCCCACCACTCCTTTCACACAACTCAAAAGGGCATGAGATTGTGGAATGAAAATATGAAGAACATGACTCACAATGCTCCTTGATTATAGCATCCGCCCCTTTGGAGAGATCCTTGATTATATCCTCTCCATCACTGTATCGTATCCCCCAAGTACCAAGCTCGAACACACGGTCTTGAAATCTAGAAAAATAGTCATGGGAGTGTTCATCCTGCAATTGTCTACATTCAAGCAAAGCCATGATTAGTAGCCCGTGAACCGTAAGATAGGTTCACAACACAAAGAATAGCACACAAAGTAAAACACAAATAGCGACGAGTCCTCGGCAATGACGCCAAATTTATGAGGCATTTTCGTGGTCGTTTATCTACCAAATTAAAGAATCCTAACTTAACCAAACTTAGTAGAGTGGCAAGTATGGGTCGAACCCACAAAGACTCGTGTATTTATGTTCTTACTTACGTGCCAAGTAACATAAATATGGGGTTTTGAATGATTATTCTATCTCTAATATGCAAATCTAAATCTAAATATGAATGCAAATACGATTGTGTTAAACAAGTATGAGAAATGTGTTCAACTAGTTAAATCCATCATGACATTGCTTTGTTGATCATCGATTCTCTTGATTCTCTTCTCACTTGAATAATCTATTGTGGATTATTACCCTACTAAGGATTATGACCCGACCTTCATATTTAGTTGATAGAACTACTAGTCTAACAACCCTAATCATCTAACAACCTAAAAGATCTTTTAGATTCAATTAGACAACAGCATAACGATTCAAGTTATCAATGGAAACAAACACTTAGAGCAACCAGACATCTAAGTGACTTGTGAATTTATTCTCTTCTTTAACCAACTAGTCCAACCGGTACTAAATTGATTAAAGTATACCCTTGGTCAAATTAACTCCGACCGTTAATTAATAAGATTCAATTATAACTAGAAATTCAATTAGGTAGCTAATCTAACAAAACCCTAGTTTAGATTCAATTAAGCATAGGGAATAAACTCTATTCAAGTTGGTTGAGAATCAATCAAACCTCACAATAATATGCAATCTATGATTTCAATTAACTTGCCAAACACAATGGAATTTAGCAATGCATAATTGAATTAAGAAAAGCTTACAAAAAGGTTCAAAGGTTGCTCCTTGAGAGAAGAAACCCTAGCCTCCAAATTATGATCCAAGTTCTGAAAGAGAGAGAAACTAAAAGAGTTTTTAAGCATCTCTTAACTCCTAAAGATAGAAAGAAAATATTCCCCAAAGCTAATAATTAAGCCACACTTCGGAATTACAAAGAGAAGGCTCAAGACAAAAGCCCAAAAGTCGGCCCAAACTCTCCCGTGAAACACTAGAAAGCGCAACTTGTCCCATAAAAGCGCGGCGGCGCTTTCACCCTCGGTTCAGCATTCAGGTGACACTTAAGAGGCTGTTTTGACCCCCTTTGAGTTGGAATTTGGACTCGGAGTAAAAACATGAATTGTATATCTTTGAATTAGCTTTCCAGTGATACCAAATTCAGCTTCATTCGACCACTATAGCTCCCAAACCAAGCATTGAAAGATAGAGGTGTCAAAACAAGATTCCAATACATAGTCCGGTTTTAAGCGTTCTTTTTCCACTAGCTCTTGGACCTTAGCTCTTCTAATCTTCACTTGTATCACTCTAAGCTTCATCTAGCCTCCAAATTATGATCCAAGTTCTGAAAGAGAGAGAAACTAAAAGAGTTTTTAAGCATCTCTTAACTCCTAAAGATAGAAAGAAAATATTCCCCAAAGCTAATAATTAAGCCACACTTCGGAATTACAAAGAGAAGGCTCAAGACAAAAGCCCAAAGGTCGGCCCAAACTCTCCCGTGAAACACTAGAAAGCGCAACTTGTCCCATAAAAGCGCGGCCACGCTTTCACCCTCGGTTCAGCATTCAAGTGACACTTAAGAGGCTGTTTTGACCCCCTTTGAGTTGGAATTTGGACTCGAAGTAAAAACATGAATTGTATATCTTTGAATTAGCTTTCCAGTGATAGCAAATTCAGCTTCATTCGACCAATATAGCTCCCAAACCAAGCATTGCAAGATAGTGGTGTCAAAACAAGACTCCAATACATATTCCGGTTTTAAGCGTTCTTTTTCCACTAGCTCTTGGACCTTAGCTCTTCTAATCTTCACTTGTATCACTCTAAGCTTCATCTAGCCTCCAAATTATGATCCAAGTTCTGAAAGAGAGAGAAACTAAAAGAGTTTTTAAGCGTCTCTTAACTCCTAAAGATAGAAAGAAAATATTCCCCAAAGCTAATAATTAAGCCACACTTCGGAATTACAAAGAGAAGGCTCAAGACAAAAGCCCAAAGGTCGGCCCAAACTCTCCCGTGAAACACTAGAGAGCGCAACTTGTCCCATAAAAGCGCGGCCGCGCTTTCACCCTCGGTTCAGCATTCAGGTGACACTTAAGAGGCTGTTTTGACCCCCTTTGAGTTGGAATTTGGACTTGGAGTAAAAACATGAATTGTATATCTTTGAATTAGCTTTCCAGTGATACCAAATTCAGCTTCATTCGACCACTATAGCTCCCAAAACAAGCATTGCAAGATAGAGGTGTCAAAACAAGATTCCAATACATAGTCCGGTTTTAAGCGTTCTTTTTCCACTATCTCTTGGACCTTATCTCTTCTAATCTTCACTTGTATCACTCTAAGCTTCATTAAACTCCACCACAATCGTCTAAGATCCATCCTGTCCATGCTTGTTTACCTAAAGATTTGCAAAACCGAACAAAACAAGCTCAAAACCCGAATTTCCTAGAAAACCTAAAAACCTAAGAACTATACTAAACTAAGCTAAAACCATGCAAAATAAACATAAATATGCATCCTAAGTTATACCAAAATGCAAGCTATCAGTAACTAAGCAATAAAGAAAAGGTAACTCATTCGAAAATCCTCTAAGAGGGAGGTAGAGGTTTACTCACGCGATTAGTTGATCGTTGTGGGGTTCCTCTATAAGGGAATTGTCTCTAGTATCTTTATTTACCTACATACTTGTTTATTCCGCTGCGTGTGGGAATTGTTCCATACAGTTCCCATAACTAATTTCGACTAACCTACGGTCCAACAAAAGAGATTGATGAGGTCTCGATTGAAGGAAGATCCTTCAATCTCATAACTACTATCCAAATCTGCTTTCCAAATTCTTGTCGTATTTAAAACCCAAAGAAAAATAGTTTTCATGGTGGAAGAATCTTAGTGGAGGACGATAATGAAAAAGTCGTCGAAAATGGGAGGTAGGTGGCAGAGTATGGGTAAGGAGGAGAAGAAGTTATGTGGCAAGAACAAGTATATGGCAGTAAAATTGGGGGGGGGGGGGGGGGGGGGGTTATGTTCAACTCTCCAAGCTCCATTGCGCTTGGGGTCGGATAGAAAAGATCATAAAAAATCAGCTACATCATCTTTTTCAAGCTACTTAAGCTACTCCAAAAAATTTTTTATCGAACATTCAATTGCCAACTTGTAAAAAAACCTACAAGCTTCGACCAAGATTTATTAAGAAGCCCGTGTGTTCCAAATGAACTTTATGAATGAGCCCACAAGTTTAGACCAAGATTTTTGAGGGATGTCGTTCGCCTTGAACCACCATGCAAATGAGTTATATAAACACTATAAACAAAATCTACCCCAAAATTTTAGATTCAACCACTACATACCCATGCTCATTGGATCTTGCATAATGTCGAAAACAACCTGCAATTTATCTTAAAATGCCAAACCTATGAATATTTAATTACAGTATGTGAAGAAAAAAATAGCATGAAAGAGTGAGTTGGAGGAGAAGGAAAATTAAATATATTTTTTACCCAAGAACCAATTTACAAATTAAACATATATGATGTTTTGTTATTGCTTCTATCTAATTATGCATATTCATTACGTTTTTTTATTTCATATTAGGCTTATGCCCTCCCCATATTTGCATATTAAAATTTTTAAAAATTGTATTTGTCATTTGTTACTTGTGAAACTCAAATCATATACGTCAATCCTTTCTTCAAAATAAAAAATCTCTTCAACATAAAATATAGCATTTACATAATAATTTGTTTATGATGGATGCATCATAGTACTCATGTAAGCTTAATAAATGATTTCTTTTTTGTTTTGGATCAAAACACATTGCAATCCATTAACAAAGCTTTGAATCATTCGACAACACATCATAAAACTCCAACGGAAAATAAAAGTTACAAGACAACAAGAAAGGAGAAGACGGAAGCCATTGACTATGCCAATTTGCCGCTTGGTAGGCACTGCGTCGAACAAACTCCCAATGAAAGCAACAAAAGTCATAACTTAAGTCTAAAATAATAGCAATAAGCAAGCCCAAAGTAGAATGGGGGAGCTCTCCTTGCTTCAGCTTCATGATCAAATGTTGGCAATCCGATTCTAGCACAACACGAGAGAGATTCAAGAATTTCACCATTTGCACTCCCCAACGAATTACCTCAGCCTCCGCCATCTCTTCATCAATGCCTTCTTGAATCCTCCTAGCTCTAGCAAATACCAGGTTTCCCCTCGAATCATGGCCAATAATCCCAATGCCAAACACACACCCTTTTACTAATGCGTCATAATTGACTTTTACCCACCCTTCTTTCGGTTTTGTCCAAAGGAATGTTTGCTCCACCACGGTTTCATGCCTCGGATTGACATGGAACGCTAGAGAAAACTCCGCCAGATCCTTGACACTGTCATCAATGATCTTAGTCGGGTCCGAATCCAACCCCTCAAACACGTACACATTTCTCACCCTCCATAGATTGTATATCAAACAAGCCCACAAGTTTTGGTTTCTCACTTCCTAACCCATACTAATGCTTTCAGCCCAATCTAGGAAAGAAGAAGTCAATACTCCTTGTATGTCCAACTCCAGGAAATGTTTCCATACTAACCTCGACATCTTGCATTCCCATAGACAATGCAATTTAGTTTTGACAGCCCTGCGCCGTCCATAAAAAGCCTCCCCACCATGCGTCGTTGCATTAAGTTATTTTTGCAAGGAAGAATCTACCGACAAGCCCTCCACAAAAATGAATTCACCCAAGGACAAGCATCTTGTTTCCAAAGCCATTTCCACAATTGTTTCTCCCTTTGCTCGTCAACTTGTTCTCCCTTATCGGTTTTCATCTTATTTGTAGCCAAACAAATGTGATATGCTGTCTTGAACGAGAAGTTGCCATCCCTCGTATAATATCAAACTAATTGGTCTTGGATTCCACTATCCACGAGATGAATATCAAGAATCTAACCCCCATTACAAGGCAAAAAACAACTCCTAACAACCTCTTCTCTCCAACTACAACTCTCCCAGTCTATAAGATCAATCACACACATATCTTGTGCTGCTCCATGGAAATTGCCCAAAACCTTGAATGTCGTGGAATCAAACTGTCAACCACGCACTAATACCACTTCCATTCCCCACCTACTAGTAGGAGCCCACCTCAATAAGCTTTTTTGCCTTAAAAATACTCCTCCAAGTGTAACTCGAAGCATACCCCCATCAAAGAGTTTAGAAAATTGGTACGAGGGTAGTATCGGGCTTTATACAGTCTCCCAATCAAAGAATCAGCCTCCTGCATAAGTCTCCATCCTCACTTTGCTAAAAAGGCCAGATTAAAAGCTTCTAAGACAGTTCACAATGGCAGGATTTTAAAATATAATAAATATTTGATCTCTACAAAACAGTAGAAAGTAGACTAAAGACCCATCTCACAGCCTTCAAAATAGAGACGCATGCATTGAAATAAAATCCCCAATAGTGCATGCAGGAGTGCATCATGGTCGTCCATCCTTATTTGGTTGTATGGTTACAAAATTTGAATTTCGGTAAGATATAAAAATATTGAGGCTAATTTTCGGCCATACAAAATAAAAATTAAATCATAAAAATAATTTCAATATTTTTATTTTTATTTTAACTACTCATAGAGATCCATATCAAATATGTTTTGATGAAAACAATTTCTTATATGAAAAAATACAAGTAAAATAATCTTTTAAAAGTAATCTTTATAATATTTGTAAAAAAAATTAAGTATTATGCAAAATAATATAATTAATATATTAGATGACATAAGTTATGAGTTTTATACATTTTAGTCATCAAATAAATATATTATTGGGCATCATGTATGTAAATGAACACATTTTAAGGGTTTAGACCTAAAATGAGATATATTACAAAAACTTGAGGTTACATTGAGTAAAAAACATAACATATGTGAAGATATTATTCACTTAGGGAATCGAAAAGCCTAATTGTGAAGATATTCTTCACTTTTGGTGGGTAAAAACATAAACTAACACACACATCTGAAGCTACTCTTCACTTAGGGAATTGAAAAACATAAATGAACACATATGAAGCTATTCTTCACTTGGGTAAGGTAAAAACATCTCTTTGAAGTTATTCATCACCCCTATAGTATAACTCCCTAGTCAAGCTTTCGATCACTCTCCTGCATTTAGGTTGGGTTGGGTAATGCCAAGAGGCCACTTAGAACTGCATACTTTTGAGCACGAACAGATTCATTTTGGATGCGAGCATACTCATCCAACATCTCTCTTTGTTTTTGCAATGTCTCTTGTTTAGCTGCTTGCCTTTGCATATGCGCCTCAGCTTGGGATGATCTGATTGTTTCCACATTTTCCATTATGGAATGTATTTCATCCCTTGAGCTCCTAGCCACTTGCTTCCCCTTCTTTGCAGCTTCCCTTCCAATGGGGCGAATGGGAGAACTATTAGGTGCCATAACTCCGTCACTTTCTGCACTAGATGTAGTAGATGGAGTGCCCAGATTGGAGTTGGATGAGTAATTGCCCACTTCATCCAACTTGGATATTTTAGACCCTCACCCTTCTTCCGTACTCCATGAACTGGTCCACCTCGCTTCGTTCTCCAATGCACTCCATACATGCAAGAACTTAAAGTCCTTTTTGTAATACATATGAAAAAGGTTCATTGCCCGATTTAGCACGTCATCGTTATTGCAACCACTAGCACTTTGGGCTTCAGCTGAGCGCATGTGATAGCTTGCATATAGGTAGTGTTTAGGATGCATGTTTCTGTTTCGTTTGCTTTGTTTTTAGGTAGTTTTAGTTAGTTTCTTTAAGTTATTAGAGTGTCTAAGAGTTTTGGGTTTTTGCACTTGTTCTATGTTGTTTTACAAGTCTTAAAGTGAACAGATGGTGCTCAAATTTGTTGTTGGTTGTTGGTTCGGGCCATCCATTGGAGTTGTTGGTTCGACACCTTGAATTCGGGCCATCCATTGGAGTTGTTGGTTCGACACCTCTTTCTTGCGAGGGTTCGTTCGGAAGCTATTGTCGTCTGATGAAGTTGAATTTGTTATCATTGGAAAGCTAATTCAAAGATCTACAATTCATGCTTTACTTCGAGTCCAAATTCCAACTAGAAGGGAGTCAAACCAACCTCCAAAGTGTCACCTGAATTATGAACCGAGTTCCTGGCGGCGCCCGCCGCCTGGCCGGTGGCACCCGCCGCCCCTGACAGCCATGGAGATCTTTATTCGCCATGTGTTTTAATCTGATTGGTCCTATCTTTATCAACTTTATTACGAGATTTATGTATTTTTGGATATATTTTTAGACCTAGCTTTATATATTAGGTTATGGGGGTTGCACCTCTCATCTATCTAATTCTCATTCTCATACTTTTCATTCAAGTTTTCATATTTTCTATGGAGAACTAAGCATCTTTGCTTAGTCAGACAATTGAAGCATCGTTTTGATTAAAGTTGTGAGATTTCTAATTCCTTATCTATTGCTTGGATTTAATCTTCTCTCTTGCTTGAATGTTTATGATTTGTTTCAACAGTTTCTAGCCTGATCAACTAGGGTTTGTTGTTATTTAATCTATTGCTAGATCTAGAGTGTTACTGGTTGAGCATCTCTTGATTAAAGTATCAATTGCATCGTACTAGTATCTAGTTGTGCTAGTCTTATGCAGAAGAGATTTGATTTACATTCTAGGGTAAAAGTTGGTTGTTTTATGCTACAATTGTATCCAACTATATTCCTATCCTTACTGATGCTATTAAACTGAATCATTGATGGTTTCATGATTGTTTAATTAGTTATAACTAATAGTATTTGGTTGTGTTGTTAGTTATAATTGAAAAGGAATTGGAAAATCAATTGCATGTGATATTGAGGTGAAATCAATGATCAACTTCTCATACGATTGTACATATTTGTTTGCCTAAGCTATCTTCCTAATTATTGTTTTTCATAATCTTTTATTGCTTTGTTAGTTTTGCATTCTTAGATTTAGTTACATATACAAAAACCCTCGTGTTACTTGTTTGACACAAAATTCATTACAAAAGATAAAATATGTCTCCTTGTGGATTCGACCCGGTCTTCCTAAATACTACGGTTCTTAGTTAGTTTGGATTCTTTTCAATAACTGTGATTTGTACGACGAAATCACCGTTATCAAATTGGCGCCGTTGCCGGGGAGGCAATAATTGTCGTCTGTGTGATTTTTGTGCCAATCTTGGTTTTGGGATCCTATCTTACGGTTCATAACACTTGTACTACTAATCTATGGCTTTTTTCGAGTGTAGACAGATGCAGGATGAACACTTCCATAATTATTTTTCTAGATTTCAAGATCATGTGTTCAAAATTGGTACATGGGGATTTCAATACAATGATAGACAGATCAACATTGGAGTTATTCATGGTATGAATCTTGAGACAAGGGGATTGGCTGACTACATGAGCAATGAGAGGCTTTAATTTTATATATGGGATTCGAGGAATGCTGGGATTTCTTATGTTTTATGAGCTATCAAAACTTTCAGGTTGAGTCATCTTCCCCACTGCCACAGTCGGTTGATACGCTTCTTGAGGATATAAATAGGGATCTCTCTACATTGATGGATACTTTGATCAAGGAGCACTGTGAGTTATGTTCTTCACATTTTCATTCCACAACCTCATGTCCTTTTGAGTTGTGTAAAAGAGATGGTTGAATCACATTGGAATCAAACAATCATGAGTCAAACACCCAGATACAAGTTGAGGAGCAATCTACTACACTTGATGTGGGTTATGAAGATGAATTTGATGCTCAATATGAATTCACACCTATAAAGCACGCTGAGCAGATTATCACATAGCCCAATGAAGTCTGTGCCGGCATAGAGATACTCACATAGCCTAGGGAGCCTAAGTCATCTTCAACCATGTGAGTTTGAGGGTTCTGTGGTTTTGGAAGAAGACTATTTTGTCGACCATGATGACTTCTTTGATGATGAAGTAGACTACAATGAGGGAGAAAATCAAGATGATACATTTATTAAGGCCCCCGCTGTCATGATGTTCCCTATGTTAGGCCTTGAGATCCCATGTTTCAGTTTTCCCACCTTCTCACATCCAAAGCTTATGGAGTTGCAAGATGAGGAACCAAGTCTATAACACAAGGTGGAAGATGAAAAATATATGGATTTCATCTTTGAAGAAAGTGGTAATGGTGACAAGTGCTTTGACTCATACTGTAAGTATATTCTAAAGCCACCACTTGTGCTGGATTTATTTGAGCAAATGTCATTTCATGCCAACTGGGCACACATGTTTGATAAGTTCAAACGGTCTTTTAAAGTTATATTATGCATCTTTAATTTATCATGGTATTACTTATGTTTTTTTGAGATGTGTGCAGAAGGGTTTGATAGGTTGCTAAGGACATTGACAATGTCTAATCTTGTCAATTTATGTTAAACGTCGAGCCACGACGTTAAATAAGGCACTTGTCGGGAGGCAACCCAGCCTAGTTACTTCCTTTCTTTTTCTTTTTTTCTAGCTTAGTTGTTGTTTCAGTTTTTTTTCCTTTGCTTTTGTTTTGGACTAACCTGCAGGTGGTAAAGAGGAGCGCAACGGAACTAGCGGTGCCCGCCGCCAATTAATTCCAAACGACCCTAGCTACGAAGTGCCTGGCGGCACCCGCCGCCCATCTCGCGACGACCGCCGTGACGGTGATGACATGCCGCCCATTTTTTTCGGAAAACACGGCGACCGCCGCCTCTCTGATGTTGATTTCTGCCCTTCTGATGTTGCTCACCACCATTCCGTTACCCAAATTAGTAGTTAGTTTGTGAGTTTTTCTCTTTCTCTTTACTTTTACTTTACATTGGGGACAATGTAAGATTTAAGCATGGGGGAAGGGGATGACTTGCTTTGCATTCATGTAGTTGCATTAGATTAGGCATGTTTACTTTATGTTTTGCATTAACTAAAATATTGAAAAAAGAAAAAATTCAGAAAATTCAGAAAAATTAAAAAAAATTGCATTTTAGGTTCTTATTCCCCAATTGTGTAAGACCTCTTGTGTTTCTAAGTTGAGTATGGATTCTAACCCTTGACATGCATGATGTGCTGAAGTTTCTATTAAATGAGCATGATCTTTGGCTATTTTACTTTGATTATAGGATTGAGCATGTAGATGAGCTTGAGTTTTAGATTTATTTGGAAGTTCTAGACAATTATCCTTGTGAGATTGTTCTTGGCCTTTTATTGTTTAATTGTTCTCTAATCTTGAGTGTATCACTTCGAATTGCTAGCTCTAGAACTTGCGTTATGACTCTTTTTCAAGACTGCTTTTCATGACTAGATGCATGACATTAAAATGATTGAGGCATGTTTCTTTATTAGCCTATTATTTCCCTTCCTACCTTACAAGATCCATGTTTTGACACCCCATTTCTTTTGAGCTTTGAAGCCTATTTTGATAGCTCCAAAAAATAATTCCTAGCCTATATAAGCTTGACCCATTCGGGAGTTAGGACTTTAGGTGGTTTTGTTTGTATGGTTGTGAATAAGTATGGGGGAAGTGTGATGAAAGGTGGAAGGAAAGACAACTTAGTGTGAAATTTAAGAAGAAAAAAGTGAAGATGAAAAGTGTTGAAAGAAAAAAATTGAGCTTCAAAAGAAGTAGTCTTCATAATTATGGAGATAAAAGAGTTGAAAAAGAGGCGAAAATGTTACAAAAGAATCAAAAAGAGCTTATATGAGTGTGATTGGAGTTGATGAAAGAAGAGTTGGAAGTATTAAGAAGAAGCAAAGGTGTGAAGTTTGGGTTTAGTTAGTTCTTTATCCCATATTTAGCACCACAAGACCAAATATGATCCCTTCCAAATTTCTCTTTACCTTGGCCCCATTACAATCCTTGAAAAGACCTCATGAATTTTGGTGTGTGTTTAGTCCATAGCGGTGGAGAATTAGAACGTTGATGCAAGCATATGGTAGTCTAGTTTTTCATTGTTGATTTTGAGTGAAACACATATCCTTAAACACTTGAGTGAGAGTGCAAACACATTACCTTGGTGAGGTCTAGAATGGATAAATTATCTATGCTCTTTGCTTTAATCAATTGCATGCTTGGACGTCTTAATCAAGTTATAGTTATATGTTGACTTGCTATGTGGATTATGAGATGAATGCATGGATTGCTATGTTGTGGTGTGACTTGGATCTACTTCTTGCTTGAGGACAAGCAAGGTTCAAGCATGGGGGAATTTGATAGCTTGCATATAGGTAGTGTTTAGGATGCATGTTTCCGTTTCGTTTGCTTTGTTTTTAGATAGTTTTAGTTATTTTCTTTAAGTTATTAGGAGTTTTGGGTTTTTGCACTTGTTCTATGTTGTTTTACAGGTCTTAAAGTGAACTGATGGTGCTCAAAATGGTGGAACGGGAAGTGGGCCCGGGGTACAAGGAATAAACAGATCCGTCGGGACTCCCAAGGTGTATTCTGGGGCCCACAACCATACCCGTCTTTTAATTAAACAAAATCCCTATCTACGCGAGGTCTTCCGAAACCTCGGGGACGAGGTCCAAACCTCGTTGCCGACTTAGCTGACATCCCCACCTGCCTGAACCACTCAGTTGTCGCCGTTCCCCCCAACCAATCATCGGCTGCCTCACCTCCGGGCCAATCAGAAACCCTAATCTTGGGCGTCCCACATCGAGTAAACACCAAAACTCGGCCCCTCAATTCTCTATAAATAGAGGAGAACCTCGTAGGTAGCGAGGGGTCGAAAAACATCTTGAACTCAAGAACTATCTTGCTCGTTGAAGATCGACGTGTTGAATCATCGTCAAAAGACCTCGCTACAGACAAGTGAAGTCCACAAAAAGACTTCAAGTCACACAGAGAGCTTTCGCTCACACCAAAGACCTCGTTGCATCATCTCGCAAGCTATCATCACCACGCTCAAACTCAAAGCTCAACCTCGCCACCGGAGTCCATCAAGTGGCCTGTGGATAGTAGAATCTCATAGCGATTAGGAGATCTCGAACCTTGTTAGATCGAGATCTCGAATACTCTTAGGAGGTCTAAGGTGTAAACCTCGTTTATTTGTAACCTCGTAATTTGTAACCTCGCTGTAAGAAAGCAATAAAAAGCAAGTGTTTGCACAATCGAATAATAGAATCTCGTTTCTTGTCTTCTAGCGATGGTTTATTTCGGGTTTCATCACTGGCGCCGTCTGTGGGAACTTCTTCATCCTAAGCAGTTTCTCGATTTGTGCAAACCTTGGCATTGATCCCCTCAAAATGGCTTGTCCAAACAACTTCTTCCCCCAACACCCCGATAACATGCCTGAAACCTCGCAATGGATGGGCGCGGGACCTCTGGGTTGTCCGTACGTGGTCCCTTCGGGTTGGACGTACACCGCCCCCACAAAACCCCTACCCGTTCCAAGGGTACGAGCCGGGTGGTGCACCCCCAAACCCGTATCCCTACCCGGGCTATGGGCAGTACCAGCAGGGCTTCGCCCCTTCATACGTCCATGTTCCTCCCCCAGGCCAACCCCACTCCGAGTATGTACCCGCAAACGTCCGTGGGAATGTGTCGGGACACGAGACGTCCACCAACGGCTCGTCAACGGAGAGGCCTCCCCGGGACCCCATGCAGATCTCATGGTCCCGTTCGCGACGTTCAAGAATACAGGACACGGAGTTGTCCGAAACGGCGGGGAGTGCTATGCACCCCTGAAATCAAGGTCGCGACGGCAACCCGTTGAGGCCGGGTGCCGCTCCCCCTTCGTGGATGAGATTCAAAGCGCGCCTATGCCCAAAGGCTTCCATAGACCTCAAATGGGACTCTACGACGGCACGGCTGACCCGGAGGAACACGTGAAGCATTTTGTTGTCCAAATGAACGTCAACTCTTATAATGACGCCATTTTCTGTAATATCCGCTAAATTTCAAAAATAATAAAACGGATATTTATTCTAATAATTTTTTTTTCTCTAAAGTAGAGAAAATTAATAATCTTTATAATTTCTTATTAAATTATAAAGAGATTGTAAAAGTTCATTATAAACGACAATTAGGAATTCATTTAAATATATTAAGCAAACTTGGTATGCATTTAAATATTTTTCTCTTAATAGAGAGTTTAAATATTTTTTAATTTTCGTAATAGATTATAAAAATATTATAAAGGATTACTAAAGTGACAAATAAAATGTCAAACATATATGATTATAATAATTTCGGATTTTATGATTAATGTACCAATACAAATCTAACAAAAAATAAAAGAGATGCAAATAAAAAGGTGCCAAGAGCCGGGACTCGAACCCGAGACCTCTTGCACCTCTTCTATAATAACACCCACTCCAATCCGCTAGACCATTGTAACTTATCTACCCATATTGAAATGTTTTTAATTTTATACAATTATTGCATTCTTCTTCCTAAATTGAACAAAGCAGACTTCTGATTGAATTGACGTATGTTGAATCAATGGCTTCCACTTCTCTTCCTCACCTCCCCTTTCACCCAATCAACCTCCATGCACCACCACCCATTCATCCAATTAATTCTTTCTTCACTTAGACAAGTTATCATCCACATCACCATGGGAGAAGCTTCCTAAAGCTTCCATTGCCACTATAAATAGGAGGCAAAATCAAGAGTAAAATTCACACATCAATTCCATTGTTTCTCCTCTTGCTAATACAATCTCAGTCAATTAATTTCCAGCCTCAAAATTTTTGAATTTAAATCTGATTTTTTTGGGAAAAATCCACAAAATTCCTTTCTCCCCTCTCTTGGACGCCGGACGACCTCCGACCGCCTGCGGGGCCTCCCTCCTCCGCGCACGCCGCCGCCTTCAGCCTGGGGCGCCATCGTCCACCACCACCAGCCCAACGTGGCTCGTCCTGGTGTCTCTCCCTGGTTCCTGTTATACGTAAAAGTAGTAGAAGAGGAAGAAGATAGAAGAAGGTGGAGTTGGGCCTAATTTATTCTTGGGTAATCCTAATTAATTTTGGGCTATTAAATTTTTTGGCCCAAATCTCTACTTAAATCAGATTTTTGTTATCAAATTTATTTACTTGTACATAGTCTTTTATAAAAATAACATGCATGTGAATTTATAAAAGGAATTAAAATTAGCAAGACATGAAATAAATTCAAATAAAATTTTACGATACTTAGATAGAGCTTTGATATTGCATATTAATTTAATAATAGTATAAATCTCAAGACATGGATTTATTAAATAAAAATAGGAACTTGTGTAGAAAGTATTTTATATAAATTCTATTGTTATAAAATATGGGGCTTTTAGTTGATAAAGGCTATCTTATAAGAAGGATATAAAAAGATATGAAAAATATTATAATATAAGATATCTCTAAGTTTAAAGATATCATAATGTTCTACACATAAGTTTTATTTAATAAAAGTAGTAGATATGATAATAATACTTTATATATAATTAATGTAATAAGAGGTTAAGTATGCTAGTTGGTTAAAAGTTATATTGCTTAAAAAGATATAAAAGATAGAGAAGATAATATTATGATCTAAGTTATAATTAAATAAATTATATACTCTTAGTTATAAGATAATATTATAAGACTTGATTCCATATTATAAACTAAAAGTATATGGAATATTATTTTAAGATAATTAAATTATTTATCATCATATCATATTGTGGGAAAGTATGATATAGTCTTTTTTTAATATATAATATTGGAAAATTTCCATATAAGTAAGGTATAGAATAAGTATAATATAATATGATATATTAATACCTTTTATAGCATAAGGTGGTTACATGTCTTTAAAAAGATTTGGTGATAATAGGAAAATATAATAATAAGAACTCATGTAAAAGTATTTTTATATAAAGTTACTAGTTTAAAGTTTGTAGCTTTCTATTATTAAAATGCCTAGTTAGAAGATTATAAGATAAAGGGCTATTATTTTATAATATATCTCTAAGTGTAGAGAATTTAAAGACTTATGAACTACTTTATAATGATGATGGATATGATAATAAATTTATTATATAATAAATATTAGTATGACATATCTCTAGGTGTAGAGATTCTAAAAGATATAAACTTTATTAAATAACTATGGTAGTTGTGATAATAAGTTAATATATAATATAATATTAATAGTGCTAAGTTATAATAGTTGCCTTGTATGAAAAGATAATCAAAAATAGAAAAGATAATATATCTTGTTCTAGTGATCCTAATTATATACTTATTGTTTATAAGATAAGTTTTTAAGACATGATCATATTTTTATATAAACTATAGATATGGGAAGATATATGTGAATAAAGTAAGTAAGATTATTTTAATATTATGCTAAGTTATGGAAAGCTTACTTTATAAAGTATATAGAAAGTTCTATTTATGGATATACTAAGAAGGAATGCCTATTAATATTTTATCTCTATTTAATATGGTTTATATATCTAAATAAGGCTTTACTAAGATAATGTTACTAATAAAATATTCTTTGATGAGAAAATAATATTTTAAGTATAATTATGGATATTATTGATTAAAAAAAAGGTGATATTATAATAACACTAAGTTGAGATATTTTAATAAGGATAGAATGGACTTTTATAATCCTAAGAATATTATAAATTTCAATATACCTTTTTAGGTTGAATATTATATCATATACTTTTATAAGGTTGTCCTTACTTATTTATATTAAGAAGTTAGCAAGTGAAATTAAAAGAATATTTTAATAAATTAAATAAGGAAATTATTGGTTTCCAAGAATGAAAAGGTTTAAATATTTAGAATAAGAATTTATAAGAAATACAAGGATATTACCAATATAAAATAATAATAAGGAATATTATTATTTTATTCATTTCCACCTAAATTATTATTATAATAATTTAGTAATTAATTCTCTTATAAAAAGAATATAAGAGATATTTAAAACTTTAGAAGAATTAAAGAAATTCTTATTAAAGTTCGTTCGTACCTCTCGTGTCGATAGGTCGAGTCTCCGTTCCGAGTAAAGTCAACGATTTTCGTTCGTTCGTTCGTACACAATCGTAAAAGTTAAGGCAAGTGGAATTTCCCCTTGTACCCTTATATATTCGTTTCCATGAAATTCTCGATGTTGGGAACAACTTGTGTACTAAGTAACAAATGAACCTAGGAAATATCGATTGTTAGTTCTAACGACCCCACTGTTAGCGTAGTTCGCTCTTTATTATTAATAGGATTATTTATGCTAGTTTGGTTGTGGCCTTGATTGTTTACGGTCTCGTTAAGAGATCGATGTCGAACAAACTAGTAAGGGGCGCAGACGTAGCCCGACGCCTCTATATAACTTACTAAGTCGTACGCCTATGTGCTTAAAGTACGACTTTCAGGATCATGATCTAGTCCGCTTCGATTGCAAGGAGGGATGAGAAGCGCTCTAGCTAAGTGTCGGAAACTGAGTTTTCCCTTGGTGGATCGGGCCATTCAAGCCCCCACCCCCCCACCCCTTTAAAAATCATTAACTTAATCGAATATTTTCCTCACTACATAAGATAAGTGCCCAATGCACATTTAAAAGACATCAAAACCGGACCGATCTCAAATGATCGATCCGGCTCTCGGTCCGCTCAGGGCGGGAGAGGTTTTCAACTTGTATGAATTAATAACGTTCCCAACATACTTTCGATTCTAAAAGAAGTCTACAATCTAGTAGCTCTTCTCTCGATTATCAAGCTATCTCCGCTTGAGATACGCTCTCCTTCGTACCGTTAAACCTCGCGTAAATAAACCGTATCTTAAAACACAACCCGATAATATCTTCCTCGATATTACTCAAATTACCGAATTACCCTTGGGAAGTTTCGTTCCCACTTGCTTAGTCTCATAGATTAATTCTTCTTTTCCGCATGTTTGCCTTGCATATTCTCGCCCCTCGCGAATTATGTCAGAACCTAGGAATCCCAATAAGGCGTGAAGCGAAGGCGAAGGAAGGACGAGGATTTTCAAGATGTACTTTTCATATCATTTTGATTTACTTCCGTTATGTTTCAAGGCCGAACAGCATTATGTTTAAAGCATTGTAAGATGTTTTGTACGAACAAAGTCTCTTTCGAGAGCACCCTTTTTATGTTATGAATTATGTTTATTTCCGCATTTTTATCGTTCTATATCATTCTAAATGCCTTGGGTGACTTTGGACGGTAAAATCCGAGGTCACTGGCGGGTAATACCCAATGTTGTAAAATAGGGGTGTTACATTTTCTGCCGCATCTTCCAAACCACCCTGGACAAGGCCGCGATGGCGTGGTTCATAAGCCTCAAGATAGGGTTTGTGGCCTCGTTCGCTCAACTGTGTGAGTCCTTTGTCACACACTTCAGTTGTTCGAGGAAGCGCAAGAAGAACATGCGGTATCTCCGCGGTATTGAGCAGGGGGAGGGCGAGTTGCTGGGCACCTTCTTCACAAGGTTCACCACCGCGGTGGCGGAGATCGCACACATCGACGAATCATCGGTGCGAGATACCCTCATGGGCAACCTGTGTCCGGGGCCTTTCAAGACATACATTTTCCTGAAATGCCCAATGACGTACGACAGCCTGTGCGCTCGGATCACGTCCCAGGTGTATGCCGAGGATGTCGCAAACCAGAGCTCTCGACCAAAGACCGACAAGAAAATCGTCGTCGAGGCTAAGGGAAAGGCGAAGGTGGCCGCGCCAGCCGCGAGGGATGCGTATGTGACGCAGGCCCAAACCCTGTCTTGAGGCTTATGAACCACGCCATCGCGGCGGGAACAACAACAACAGGAACAACAACAACAACAAAAATAACAACGGGAACAACGCCAACCGCAACAATAACCGCGGTGGCAATTGGAACTGCTTCGGTGGAAAGCAACAAGGCTATAGGGGCAAGGGCGGCCCCTTGTACAACCCAAACGAGAAGGGACGCGCCAACCCCGCATCAGGAGCCAACACCGTACCAGAAGGCCCAAGTCAGGCTCAGGCCAACAACGTCGAGCAGCAAGCTCCCGCGAAACAGGCACGGTCTGGGCAGACAACAACACCCGATGGGTATATCCATACCATCTCGGGTGGACCATCACTGGCTGGATCAAGCCAGACGGAAAGAAAGAGGTACGCGAGGGCAAGCCATCATGAGCCCTCGGTATTTAGTGTTGCCCAGACCTCGCGGTCCCACGTAGGCTTGGCCTTCACCTCCGAAGATGCCGAGGGACTCCACATGCCGCAATCAGACCCTTTGGTGGTACACGCTCAAGTAGGCTCGAAGATGGTGAAGCGGGTACTGGTGGACACGGGGTCCTCCGTGGACATCATGTACTACGGCGCTTTCGAGCAGTTGGGGATCTCCAAAACATCCTTGAAACCCTACGTTGGGAAACTCACCTCCTTCTCAGGAGACGAGGTCGACGTGGCAGGTCTCATAGACCTTTGGATGACGCTGGGCACCGGCTCCACGAGGAGAACCGAGATGGTGGAGTTCACGGTGGTACACCTGCCTTCAGTGTACAATGCAATCATCGAGAGGGTATCCCAGATGAAATTCCAGGTGGTGGTCTCCATCTATCACCTAAAGATGAAATTCCCCGTCGACGGCGGGGTTGGAGAGGTAAAGGGCAACCAAGAAGAGGGTCGTGTTTGCTATGCGACCTCGGTAAAACAAAAATGTCCGGTGTTCGTAGTGGAGTCCCCCGGAGAGGCCGACCTCGAAGTCTGGGACTTCACGGTACCCATCCCCGAGGTAGAAAGAAGGGTGATTACCCCCTTCGGGAATGAGTCCGAGAAGATCTACCTGGGAGAGTGTCTCTCCGGGAAATCAGCGGTGTCGCTGGAGGCCCTGCTGTCCAGATTCCGCGATGCGTTCGCCTGGACCGCCAAGGATCTCCGCAGCGTCCCGCGCACCGTGGTCCAACACTCCTTGAACGTCGACATTACCACCCTCCATGTGGTGCAACGGCGGAGGAAGATGAACGAGGAAAGGGCAAACGTCGCGAATGAAGAGGTGGCTAGGCTGTTGGCCGCGGGGTTTATTTGCGAGGTCCAGTACCCAAGATGGTTGTCCAATGTCGTGCTGGTCAAAAAGGTCAGCGGCAAGTGGCAGATGTGCGTGGACTTCAAGGACCTCAACAAAGCATGCCCCAAAGACAGCTACCCCCTGCCCTCGATCGACGAACTAGTTGATTCAACCGCAGGGCATGGGGTCTTGAGTTTCCTCGATGCGTACTTAGGATACAATCAGATCTTAATGAATCCGCGCGACGAGGAGGAGACGTCCTTCATCACGCAGCGGGGTACGTACTGCTACAAGGTCATGCCCTTCAGCCTTAAAAACGCAGGGGCAACCTTCCAACGTCTCATTGAGACCGGGTCTTCAAAGACCATTTGGGGAGGAATGTGTCGGCCTACGTCGACGACATCATGGTGCGAAGCAAAAGCCCCGAAGAGCATTTGGCCGACCTCCACGAGGTCTTCATGACCCTCAGGCACAATCGTCTCAGCCTGAACCTCGAGAAGTACGTCTTCGGCGTGTCATCGGGAAAGTTCCTAGGCTTCATGATCAGCGAACGCGAGATCGAAGTCAATCCCGCTAAGGTCGAATCAATCCTCTCAATGAGTTCGCCACGATCTCGCATTGAGGTACAGCGGCTCAACGGCGCCGTGAACTACCTAGGGAGGTTTTGCTCCCGCTTGGCGGACAAGTCTTGCCCTTTTTTGATGCCCTCAAGAAGAACGACAAGTTCGTTTGGGACGAGGGGCTAAAGCTCGCCTTCTCCGAGTTAAAGGCCTTCCTGTCAAAGCTCCCCACGTTGTCACCTCCGATGGCAGGCGAGGACTTGCAACTATATGTGGCGGTAAGCCCGGAGACGGTCAGCGCGGTGCTAACCAGAAAAGCCACGCACCCAGTCTACTTCATAAGTCGCGTGCTCCAGCCTGCGGAGCAGCAATACTCCCCAGCGGAGAAGATGGCACTGGTTGTCGTGACCGCCGCCAAACGCCTGCGCCCTTACTTCCACGCGCACCCCATTCAGGTCCTCTCTGACCTCCCACTTCGAAAAATCCTCCACCATCCCGCCCTCTCCGGGCGAATAATGACGAAATGGGCGGTTGATCTCTTCGAATTCGACATCAGCTACCTCCCTAGGACCGCAATGAAGGGACAGGACCTCGCTGACTTCATGGTGGAGGTCACTTTCCCCGAAACGGATGCAAGCTCGGAGGAGTGGAAGGTATTCGTTGATGGTTCGCGGTGTGACGTCGGAGGTGGGGCTGGCGTATTCCTCGTCGGTCCCTCAATCGAGACGGAGTACGCTCTTAACTTCGCATTTGATGCCACCAACAACGAGGCCGAGTATGAGGCCATGATAGCCGGGATAGAGATGGCGCTCCTCAGTGGAGCCCGCAAAATCAGAGTCTACACCTATTCCGAACTGGTTGCGCGGCAGCTCAACCGGCAATATGACACCCGGACGGGGTTCCTGCCTGCGTACCGGGAGAAAGTTAAGGCCTTGGTGTCATGCCTAGAAACCTTCACGGTGGAATCCATCCCGCGAACCTCAAACACAAAGGCGGATGCTCTTGCGAGGTTGGGTTCTGCCCTTCCCTTGGAGGTAGGGAACCGCGTGATGGTAGAAAGAAAACTCTCGCGGAGTGTAACCAGCGAGGTTCTCTCCGTTACTGCTGAGGACTAGAGGGTCCCGATCACGCGATATGTGGAGAGTGGTGTCCTCCCAGAGGACCCCGCAGAGGCTAGGAAGTTGAAAATACAGGAGGCCCGCTATTGCGTCATCGGCGGCCGGCTCTATCGCCGAGGCTACGGTGAGCCCAACTTGTTATGTGTGCCAACCGAGTCTACGGGGCACATCCTATATGAGGCACATGAGGGGGTCTGTGGCGGCCACCCTGGGTGGCGCGCCTTGTCACATAAAATCACCCATTTGGGATACTTTTGGCCCACCCTCAGGCAGGACACGAAGGCCTATGTCCAGAAATGTGACGGATGTCAGAAGCACGGTAACCTCCAGCACGCCCCGACCTCGCGTCTTCACTCCATTCACGCGCCATGCCCCTTCGCGATGTGGGGGATGGACATTCTCGGCCCCTTCCCCTAGGCTGTTGGCTAGGTGCGGTACATCTTGGTCATCGTCGATTATTTCACGAAGTGGGTCGAAGCACAAGCAATGGCAAAGATCACTGGGACAAAGGTCTGCGACTTCCTGTGGAAGAACCTCGTCTGCCGCTTTGGCGTTCCCATGACCATCATGACTGACCATGGCCCCCAATTCGACTGCGAGGAGGCTCGGACCTTCTGCTCCGACCTGGGCATAACCCTCAAGTTTTCCTCTGTGGCCCACCCCTAGTCCAACGGCCAGGTGGAGAACGTCAATGCTCGCATCTTGTCCGATCTAAAGAAGCGCCTGGGCATGGCGCAGGGTCGCTGGGCGGAGCTTCTCCCGCTCGTCCTATGGACATATCGCACCACCGTGCATCGCGCAACGGGAGAAACGCCTTTCGCTCTAACTTACGGGGCGGAAGTGCTAGTCCCTGTAGAAACCTTCGTCCCTTTGGTGAGAGTTTCTTATTTCGATGAAAAAGAGAACGAGGCCAACCTCAAGGTCGAACTGCTATTTAGGGACGAGTTGCGCGAGGTGGCGGACCTGCGCTCCAGAGAATATAAACGGCGCGTGGCGGTATATCACGACAAGAAGGTTAGGCCACGGTTCTTGGCCACGGGTAGCCTCGTCTTGAGGCGTACCGAAGGTGCCAAACTTGACCCTAATTGGGAGGGACCATACCTCCTCGGAGAAGAAGTCGCACCCGGAGCTTTCAAGCTTAAAGACAGTGAGGGACGTACCCTGAGCAAAAGGTGGAACATCGATCGGCTCAAAAAATATCACGTGTAAACTCTCCGAACTCTGCTATTTCCTACAAATTTTGTGAATAAAGGGTTGTAGTATTTTCAAATCTGTCTCCAAAATGAAAACTTCGTTCAAAGTCCACCACTTGCTTCCCGCTTGGGGTTGGAAATTCTCGGTTTTGAGTTGCGAAGTCCACCCCTCTCTTCCCGCTTGGGGTTGGAGATTCTCGGGTTTTAAGTTGCGAAGACCACCCCTCGCTTCCCGCTTGGGGTTGGAGATTCTCGGGTTTTAAGATGCAAAGTCCACCCCTCGCTTCCCGCTTGGGGTTGGAAATTCTCGGTTTTGAGATGCGAAGTCCACCCCTCCCTTCTCACTTGGGGTTGGAGATTCTCGGGTTTTAAGTTGCGAAGCCCACCCCTCGCTTCCCGCTTGGGATTGGAGATTCTCGGGTTTTAAGATGCAAAGTCCACCCCTCGCTTCCCGCTTGGGGTTGGAGATTCTTAGTCTTAAGTTGCGAAGTCCACCCCTCGCTTCCCGCTTGGAGTTGGAGATTCTCGGGTTTTAAGTTGCGAAGTCCACCCCTCGCTTCCCGCTTGGGGTTGGAGATTCTCGGTTTTAAGATGCGAAGTCCACCCCTCGCTTCCCGCTTGGGGTTGGAGATTCTCGGTTTTAAGTTGCGAAATCCACCCCTCGCTTCCCGCTTGGGGTTGGAGATTATCAGTTCTTAAGATTCAAGTCCACCCCTCGCTTCCCGCTTGGGGTTGGAGATTCTCGGTTTTAAGTTGCGAAATCCACCCCTCGCTTCCCGCTTGGGGTTGGAGATTATCAGTTTTTAAGATTCAAGTCCACCCCTCGCTTCCCGCTTGGGGTTGGAGATTCTTGGTTTTAAGATGCGAAGTCCACCCCTCGCTTCCCGCTTGGGGTTGGAGATTCTCGGTTTTAAGTTGCGAAATCCACCCCTCGCTTCCCGCTTGGGGTTGGAGATTATCAGTTTTTAAGATTCAAGTCCACCCTTCGCTTCCCGCTTGGGGTTGGAGATTCTCGATTTTAAGTTCCGAAATCCACCCCTCGCTTCCCGCTTGAGGTTGGAGATTATCAGTTTTTAAGATTCAAGTCCACCCCTCGCTTCCCGCTTGGGGTTGGAGATTCTCGGTCTTAAGTTGCGAAGTCCACCCGTCGCTTCCCGCTTGGGGTTGGAGATTCTCGGGTTTTAAGTTGCGAAGTCCACCCCTCGCTTCCCGCTTGGGGTTGGAGATTCTCGGTTTTAAGATGCGAAGTCCACCCCTCGCTTCCCGCTTGGGGTTGGAGATTCTCGGTTTTAAGATGCGAAGTCCACCCCTCGCTTCCCGCTTGGGGTTGGAGATTCTCGATTTTAAGTTGCGAAATCCACCCCTCGCTTCCCGCTTGAGGTTGGAGATTATCAGTTTTTAAAATTCAAGTACACCCCTCGCTTCCCGCTTGGGGTTGGAGATTCTCGGTTTTAAGTTGTGAAATCCACCCCTCGCTTCCCGCTTGGGGTTGGAGATTATCAGTTTTTAAGATTCAAGTCCACCCCTCTCTTCCCGCTTGGGGTTGGAGATTCTCGGTTTTAAGTTGCGAAGTCCACCCCTCGCTTCCCGCTTGGGGTTGGAGATTCTCGGGTTTTAAGTTGCGAAGTCCACCCCTCGCTTCCCGCTTGGGGTTGGAGATTCTCGGTTTTAAGATGTGAAGTCCACCCCTTGCTTCCCGCTTGGGGTTGGAGATTCTCGGTTTTAAGTTGCGAAATCCATCCCTCGCTTCCTGCTTGGGGTTGGAGATTATCAGTTTTTAAGATTGAAGCCCACCCCTCGCTTCCCGCTTGGGGTTGGAAACAATCAAAAATCAACATGCGAGATCCGAGCGAGGCTCGCGATCTTGGCATAATAACAATCATGCGAGATCGGAGCGAGGCTCGCGATCTTGGCATAATAACAATCATGCGAGGTCCGAGCGAGGCTCGTGATCTTGGCATAATAACAATCATGTGAGGTCCGAGCGAGGCTCGTGATCTTTGCATAATAACAATCATGTGAGATCCGAGCGAGGCTCGCGATCTTGGCATAATAACAATCATGCAAGATCCGAGCAAGGCTCGTGATCTTGGCATAAAAACAATCATGCGCGATCCGAGCGAAGCTCAGGATCGCGGCATAAAACAAGCACCCGATGTGGCCCGAGCGTGCCACAAATGTTGCGACACTCGGGCCATGGGGTTGGATCGGGACATATATACAGTAAACTAAAATAAGAAACACGGAACACAACCATAAAAAAAGAAAGTTACATAAAATAAGGCCACGAGGGCCGAAGTGTCATATTACAAACCCCGGCAGGGCCACCAAAATGCCAAAAAATACAAAACAAACACAAACTACACAGGAGGGCATCCCTCATTCCTTCGAGGTCTCGGCGGCAGGTTCCGTGGGGGCCTGGGAGGTGGAGGTGGAGATCACGTCATGCTTGGGGCTTGGCACGTCCGTCGCAGGATGAGGCTCTACAACGGCAGGGTCCCAGCCTCCCTGGACGAGGTCCTCTGCGGGAGGCGCCTCGGTGGCCACAGTCCCATCCTCCCTGAGAAAGAACTCGCATTCTCCCTCGGGATCCTCCCCAGTTTCCTCCCCCATGGTCAGCGCGTAGTTGGGGTTAAAGAAGGTAATGCGAGGATCGATAGGCCCGTACTTCGCGACTGCCTGCCTGACACCCATGCGGACGGCTTGCCGGAACATTTTGTTCACACTGCCCAACAACTCTTCCTTATACTCCGCAGACGCCACGTACTTGGGTCTCGCGGCCTCCACCTGCTCGTTAAGCTCGCTAACGTGCTGTCGGAGGCTGCTGATCTCCTCCTCGACCTTTTAGAGCTCCGCTTCCTTCTCCCTAAAAAATTAGTGCTCCGCAGACAGTTTACTCCGGAGCTCCTTGTTTTCGGCCTTGAGATCCCCAAGCTCGTCTTTAAGACCCCTCACCTCCCCCTTTGCCTTTCCCCCTCCTCCTTGGCCTTCTTCGCATCCTCCCTGGCCCTGGCGGAATCCTTGGCCTCATCCACAGCCGCAACCTCCGCGGCGCGAATTCGCTTCTCGGCCTCCGCAAGGTCCTTTCCCTTCTTCTCGACTTCGGCGTCGCGGGCCTTGAGCTGCGCCTCCAGCCTATCCATATTCTTGTGGAGGAGGGTGATGCGGCTGCGGTTATAGTTCTCGAAGAAGTGATGCTGAAAAACCAAAAAGACATATTAAAAAAATGATAATAATGGAACCAACAAAAAGAACAACCTCGAAGAAGTAAGGCATACCATCATCGAGTACCGGAGGATCTCGTCATTAAAGGTGGCCTCCGAGAGGTTGTTTGCCCACGCCACCTCCTCCTTCCAGTCCGTCCTGTCCCAGTCCTTGGGCACACCCCGGGCGGGTCCGGGACAGTGAAACTTCTCGGAAGGAGGGCCATCGGCCAAGATAACCCGGCTCGTGGGGCCGGGGCGGATGGCCATTTCCCCTCTAGAGGTGCCTCTCTAGCTGTCCCCCTTGTGCTTTTTCTTCTTGTCTTGGCGGGAGGGCACCTCAGCCTCTTTCCTTTTGGATCCGACTCCATCGCCGGATCCTCGGGGGACTTGGGAGGACGTCCTAGCAACGTCCCCCCCTTGACGGAGCCCCCTCGATAATCTTCACCCCTGGCACCTTCGGCGGCAGGGGTGTTGCCTTCGGTTGTGAGGTTGGTGGCCTCACCTGGGGAGTCGGTTCCTTTACAACAGGGTCCTTCGGGCCACGAGGAATCTGGGAGGTGGAGGTCGCAGGTTTCTTTCCCTGCGCCCTCGAGGTCAGAGCGTTGAAGAGATCCACTGTCAAGAAAAAAACATATAAGAAAAATAAGTTAGATAAAAAAGCAAAAAACGAGATATCACAAACAATCAAGTTAGTATGACCCGAGCGAGGCTCGCGGTCATCACTAAATAAGCGAGGTATTCCCTCGGGGCCATGCGTGGCCCAAAACCCAAAAAGAAGTAATGAAAAAAGGAACAGAAAGGAAAATAAATATCCTCTTCGCCCTCGCGGGGTGGAGGGGTAAGGCTCAGGCCGGCCTGCTCAAGCCGGTTCAGTGACAAATACTCCTGGAACGGCTCCAGGCACGCAGGGGCGTATCGTTTCTTGAGCTCGTCGGCTTTTTGTGTACCCTTAGGCCGGACAAAATTGTCCGGGGCCGTGGAGAAGTTGAGATACCTCCCGGTAGGGTGCCGGACCAAGAACCATTTCTTCTTCCACAGCCCAACGTTCGAGGGGGTCGTGGTGATCTTAAGGCCAGGCAGGCTGAGATTGACGAGGCAAGACTCGTGTTCCCTCCTCACTAAAAATAAGCTCGACATGGTGTCGAGGTCAGGTCCGTCCCCAAGCTCGTGGATGCGAATGGTGTAAGCACACAGGAGCCTCCACGCATTGGGAAACAGCTGCGCGGGGTAGACATGCATGGCCCATAAGAAGTCGACGATGTGCGAGGCTAGAGGAAGCCTGAGGCCGGCGTGGAGGCTGGGCAGGTGCACAACCACGCACCTTTCGTATGACACCAAGGAACAGCCCTCCCCTTCGGGAAGCGCTAGATCGACCCCCTCGGGCCAGGCGAAGCTCTTGGCGATCTTCGTGAGGTCTTTCGGTTTCAAGACCGTAGGCGCCCCCTTGGATAGAAAGGTCCATTTCGAGTCCGGGGACTTGGGTATCCGCTCCTCGAGGACGGGCGGAACGCTGGACACGGCATCGGTGATGTGCTCCGCAAAAAAGCTCACCAGGTCGTTGGAGTCGGACGACCTCGCAGTAAAACCAGCCACTTTCTCATCAGAAATCGAAGACGAGGCCATTTCGACACCAGACGATGCGCGAAGTTGGGAGAAGCGCGAATTGACGGAAACGTTAGAATCACTCAAGGAAGGGTCATTGAAAAACTAACGAGGGAGACCTCGGGTTCTGAGAGTCACTAGTCTCGACACTTCCTATGGCCTCAGGGGCCTCCTCGTAGAACCTCTCTTGAACTCTGAACGCGAAGCCTAGTGGGGGGCTCAAAGGAGCACCTCTAGGCATGAAAGAGCGACGTCCAGGCCACGAGAGGCGAACACCTAGAAAAGAAAAAGTTTTGAGACATCGAGCAAAGCCACAAAAAAGAATACGCGAGGTGACAACGGGAAGAAACCACGTGGCACCCTAGGTCTACTCTGACAGATAGGACGGCTGAGAAGAATATGAAGCGCCAAAAAGAAAAAGGAGAAGACGGAATGGAAGCCAACTGTGGAAGGCCAAATGTCCCGTCAGTCAGACATCATGACGTTTGGTTTCCCAAGGAATTCGAATTTCGAAAACGAAAGAGACAAAGGAACTTAACCGTTGGTTGGCGAACGAAGGGTCCGAGAGCATTGCGAGCACCACCCTCGCCCCCACCGTTTCACCGCCGTGGCGCTGGCACAAAACGCCAAAAAGCAACCGTCGCACGCTAGGGCACGAATCGAAGAAAGAGAAAACGCAAGAAAAGAGAATCAAGAGCGGCACACAGGCGCGAGCGCCGCCCTCACCCCTCCGCTTCGCCGCCGTGACACCGCCGCGAAGCGCCGGGAAACGTTTGTCTCCCGTTGGAGCAGGGGGCGGCGAGAGAAAGGGGAAGAACATCGAAAACGCGAAAGAGGGATTCGAACACTTACTTGCTTAAAATTGACGCGGATGAAGCGGTGGCGCTCCTGGAAAATGTCGGAAGATCGTCGAGAAACCGTCTGGAAATCGCTCGCCGGAAACTGAAAGGGCAAAAGAGAAAGAGAATGCTGAAGGAAGAAGATGGAGATGAAGTGTGTAAGAGACGCTTTTTATAAGGGGAAAACTTTGGCCTCTCCCCACTCCCGAAAAGCTTATTGGGCCTGGTCTACCTTGACAGCCCATTAAACAAAATACGGGGGAGCAAGCCCAGGAACCATCGCAAGCACGAACGGGAGAAAAGCTTAAGTGTCAGGCCTCGCAGGAAAGTTCCTCGTGAAATATCCACCCAAGCTCCAAACCTCGAATCTCGCAATCTTAAGAAGTACAAACCCCGCACCACGGGTTCGATGAATCAAATACCCCTCATATTTATAACCTACGGTCCTCGGGACGAGGTCCCCAGGCCATGGGGTTGTGATGGTGCTCAAAATGGTGGAACAGGAAGTGGGCCCGGGGTACAAGGAATAAACGGATCCATCGGGACTCCCAAGGTGGATTCCGGGGCCCACAACCATACCCGTCTTTTAATTAAACAAAATCCCTATCTACGCGAGGTCTTCCGAAACCTCGGGGACGAGGTCCAAACCTCGTTGCCGACTTAGCTGACATCCCCACCTGCCTGAACCACTCAGTTGTCGCCGTTCCCCCAACCAATCATCGGCTGCCTCACCTCCGGAGCAATCAGAAGCCCTAATCTCGGGCGTCCCACATCGAGTAAACACCAAAACTCGGCCTCTCAATTCTCTATAAATAGAGGAGAATCTCGTAGGTAGTGAGGGGTCGAAAAACATCTTGAACTCAAGAACTATCTTGCTCGTTGAAGATCGACGTGTTGAATCATCGTCAAAAGACCTCGCTACAGACAAGTGAAGTCCACAAAAAGACTTCAAGTCACACAGAGAGCCTTCGCTCACACCAAAGACCTCGTTGCATCATCTCGCAAGCTATCATCACCACGCTCAAACTCAAAGTTCAACCTCGCCACCGGAGTCCATCAAGTGGCCTGTGGATAATAGAATCTCATAGCGATTAGGAGATCTCGAACCTTGTTAGATCGAGATCTCGAATACTCTTAGGAGGTCTAAGGTGTAAACCTCGTTTGTTTGTAACCTCGTAATTTGTAACCTCGCTGTAAGAAAACAATAAATAAAGAGCAAGTGTTTGCACAATCCAATAATAGAATCTCGTTTCTTGTCTTCTAGCGACGGTTTATTTCGGGTTTCATCATGAACAAGTGTGAAAGGAATGGAAACCGGGGAAAGAACGCTTGATTTCGGGCCATCCATTGGAGTTGTTGGTTCGACACCTCTGTCTTGAGAGGGTTCGTTGGGGAGCTATAGTTATCTGATGAAGTTGAATTTGTTATCATTGAAAGCTAATTCAAAGATCTACAATTCATGTTTTTACTTCGAGTCCAAATTCCAAATAGAAGGAAGTCAAAACAGCCTCCGAAGTGTCACCTGAATTTTGAACCGAGTTCCTGGCGGCACCCACCGCCCCTGAAAGCCGCAGAGATCTTTATTTTCAACGTGTTTTAATCTGATTGGTCCTATCTTTATCAGCTTTATTACGAGATTTATGTATTTTTGGATATATTTTTAGACCTAGCTTTATATATTAGGTTATGAGGGTTGCACCTCTCATCTATCTAATTCTCATTCTCATACTTTTCATTTAAGTTTTCATATTTTCTATGGAGAACTAAGCATCTTTCTTAGTTAGACAATTGAAGCATCGTTTTTATTAAAGTTGTGAGATTTCTAATTCCTTATCTATTGCTTGGATTTAATCTTCTCTCTTGTTTGAATGTTTATGATTTGTTTCAACAGTTTCTAACCTAATCAACTAGGGTTTATTGTTATTTAATCTATTGCTAGATCTAGAGTGTTACTAGTTGAGCATCTCTTGATTAAAGTAGCAACTGCATCGTACTAGTATCTGGTTGTGCTAGTCTTATGCAGAAGAGATTTGATTTACATTCTAGGGTAAAAGCTGGTTGTTTTATGCTAGAATTGTATCCAACTATATTCCTATCCTTACTGCTGCTATTAAACTGAATCATTGATGGTTTCATGATTGTTTAATTAATTATAACTAATAGTATCTGGTTGTGTTGTTAGTTATAATTGAAAAGGAATTGGAAAATCAATTGCATGGGATATTAAGATGAAATCAATGATCAACTTGTCGTACGATTGTACATATTTGTTTGCCTAAGCTATCTTCCTAATTATTGTTTTCATAATCTTTTATTGCTTTGTTAGTTTTGCATTCTTAGATTTAGTTACAAATACAAAAACCCTCGTGTTACTTTTTTTGACACAAAATTCATTACAAAAGATAAAATATGTCTCCCTAAAGACTACAATTCTTAGTTAGTTTGGATTCTTTTGCATAACCGTGATTTGTACGACGTAATCACCGTTATCAGCATGCTACCCACAAAGCTTGTGCACGCTTTATTCATGATAGACCACCGATTTTTACATGCACTTGGGGTTCTTGAAAGAAGTATAGGGGGTCCTCTTCTAATCTATGCATGTTGTAGTGGGCAGCCGCTCGACTCCAATATTGCTCTTGCTTTTGCCTGGTGCCTTTTGTTGGATCAGTTGATACATTCAGCCATGCATTGGCTAGTAATAACTCCTTATCTCTATTCCATCTTGCTCTAGAATACGCTTCATTGCCTTCAAGATTTTTTTCATCACGGGGTGCATGAGCACGATTCTTTTTCTTTTTGGAGGCATTTTGGGTAGCAGTTTTTGGTTCTGTTTTATCTTGGATTTCATCTAGGCTTTGGCCATTTGTTGTGGGATCCATGATTGAGAAAATGCATAAGCAATTCCATAAGAACTTGGATGGAGGGTTTGGATTTTGCTAGTTGCATTCCATAAGTGTTGATCAAAATGAAAGGGATGTTGATAGTTGTTGGGATTATATGGGTCCATTTCAGAAAATGAGAGAGGAGATTGGTTGAGAATGTGCAAGTATTTCTTCAAATACAACATCTATATATAGAAGGTCAACACATCACACTCCACTCTACTCATGCTTCTGGCCAAGGGCCCCACGACCCACTTCACTCTACCCATGTCTTTGAATAAAGCCATCAATTCCACTCCATTCAAAGCATCTCTCTCATTGAGGTCATCAGCTTCACTCTGATCAATGCATTTCTTTGATCGAGGACATTCAACCCATGCTTCTGCATCCAATGCCACTCGCACTCTACTCTACCTATGCTTCCGACCAAGGGCCCAACGACCCACTCCACTCTACCCATGCCTTTGAATAAAGCCATCAATTCCAGTCCATTCAAGGCATCTCTTTGATCGAGGTCATCAGCTTCATTTTGATCAATGCATCTCTCTAATCAAGGACATTCAACCCATGCTTCTGCATCTAACCCCACAACCTACTATACTCTACCCTTGCTTCAAATCATGTCTCTCCCTATTTTTCTTATATGTACACCTTTTAATTCAAAGAACTAATCACCAAACAAGTTCCCTCTACACTCATATCATTCTCTCACATTCTACCATCCCATTCGTTTTAGCAATCATTTCACATTTCAATCACACATGCATGCCTTCCAAAACATCTTAGGGTCATTTTTTAATTTTAGATCAAGCTCATCTTTTGATGGGTTTGAAGACGTTATTAATGAAAGATTGGATAGATTGGTGGCCTTAGCAACTCAACATCTTGAAGAACACTCTCAAGGTGAAAGCTCACGACCAAGGAGAAGGCAAAGATACGTTGAGCGAGATCGTGAAAGCGGCCAACAACAACTCTTCATAGATTATTTCTCTGACGATGCACCACCAGTGTATACGGATGAGCAGTTTCGTAGACGGTTTAGAATGCAAATACCCTTGTTCTTACGCATTGTCAACCAACTCTCATCCACATTCGATTTTTTCGTCAACGGAGGGATGCTAAAGGAAGGCAAGGCTATCTACCCTACAAAAATGCATCACAGTTATGCGCATGTTGGCTTATGACATGTGTGCAGACCAGGTGGATGAGTACCTTCAAATGGGTGATAGTATTGCGAGATCCTGCCTAAAACATTTTGTGGAGGGCATCATTTCCCTGTTTGGTGATACATGCCTTCGCAGGCCAACCGCAAAAGACATAAAATGACTCCTTCATTTTGCGGAAGGGCGCGGGTTCCTAGTAACGATCGATAGCATCAATTGTATGCACCAAGAATGGAAGAACTGTCCAACTGCATGTCAAGGGTAATTTGCACGAGGTCATGGTTAGCCAACAATTATGTTAGAAGCAGTTGCATCATATGATACGTGGATATGGCATGCGTTCTTTGGAACACCAGGTTCATGCTATGACATTAATGTTCTTATTTGTTCTTCCGTCTTTGATGATGTTTTGGAAGGGAGATCACAGCTGGTGAAGTTCATCGTCAATGGTCATGAGTACAAAATGGCTTATTATCTCACCGATGGTATTTACCCATCGGGGGCTACCTTTGTGCCTTCAATTCGACTTCCATGAGGGTCTAAGGAGAAATGTTTTTCTCATTACCAAGAGGCATACCGAAAAGACATGGAACGAGCTTTCGGGGTCTTGCAAGCTCGATCTGCTATAGTGAAGAACCCAACGATTGCTTGGGATCCTCGTCATATTGGAAAAATAATGAAAGCGTGCATAATTTTGAACAATATGATAGTGGAGGATGAACGGGATACGTACAGTTTGTACTGTGATGTATCTAGTTTTGAGATACCACCGACTATGGACGACAAATATTCCCCAAATCGACCAAGGAACATGTCACAATACATACAAACTCAAACATAACTTCAAAGTAGGGGTACCCACAAACAACTACAAGAAGATTTGGCTGAGCATGTATGACAGCGGTTCGAGCATATTCATCTTCAAAACTAGTTTATGTATGATTTCGTGTGTACTTGTTTGGTGTGTTTTTTTTTTCTATGTTTGTTGGTATACTTTTTTGTGTGTTGTTTGGTGTGTTTCATGTATTCGTTTTAATGTATTTCGATGTTTTTAATTTTAAGTGAAATGAAGTGTGTTGTTTGATTGTTTATATTAATTTCAAGCTTAATATTCTAATCACCTAATTGATATGAATAATAGTCAAATTAATTTAATTAAAAAATATGAATTAAATATTATATCAATTTAACAAATATTATCCGAAATCAATCTAAAATAAAAAGCTTAAGATGTATATTATTATAGTATAAATAGTGTAATTGAGTAAATAAAGATGGAAAATTAAAAAAATGAAATGGGTTTTAAAAAATGAAATAGGGATGTGGGTTGTGGGGATAAAGTAGAAATAAGTTTTAAAATGAGGTGGATGAGTGAGAAAATTGGTTTGGGGGTTAAACACTCAAAAGTGGGCTTGGGGTTGTAATGGTCTAAGTCTCGAAAATCCAAACCTCCTCTCTCTTTCGTCCCACACATCCTTCTCCAACTCATCCAATGCATACTCCTCTTCTTATTTCCGCGACCTCCCCACAAAAAATCACACATTAATTGTTTAATCTCCCTACAAAGTCTCGTAGGAAGAAGAAAACAAGGCATAGTATACATTGGAATCGATTGGACTACCGACTTTAACAGTACCTCCTTACTTGCCCTGAACAAAGTCTCAGCTCTCCAACTCCTAATCTTTTTCCAAACTCTTTCCTTCACTTGATAAAAAATGATTTCTATAGTTTTACATAATAAAAAAAGGTTATTTTTATATGTGACATAATAAAAGTGGTCATTTTTACATGTGAAACAAACAAGCTCGAAATTGAAACAAAAGACATAAAGAAAGGGTATGTTTGTACTTTTTGGAATATAAAGGGTTAAACTGAAAATATAGTGAAATGACGTTCTCCTTCGCACATTTCCAGAACATGCTTACTGCGCAAGCAATTAATCCAACTCTTGCCAGTCAAGAAGAGGAGGGAGGAGAGGAACCGTCTCCGATAAAGGTCAAACCCTACACCAGGAAGACGAAACACAACAAACACATCAATTTCCATCTTACCCAACCACCTCCACCACCAGCATCTCCACCGCCGCAGCCACCGCCGATTTATCCGATCCCCGGTTAAACAAGAGTCCGGCTGACGAACTATCATATGCGATTTCCGGTTACCTACCAACCGCCTGTTCCCGGTCACTATCCGGTTGTCGGTCGAGGCAAGAAGGGGAGAGACAGAGAGGTCTCCGATTCAGTTGGACTATGAAACAACACCAATCCAAGGTCACCAATGGCTTCCTTCCTAATTCTATCAAGTTCTTGTCTTCTTGTGTCAAGACCGTATCTTCCGGCGTCAGGTCCGCCGGCACTTCCGTCGCCGCAGCCATTTCTTCCGAGGACCGCAAGGACCAGGTCGCTCCGTGTTCTCGATTTCATAGTTGTGTAGTTATTAACCGCTTCTTACCTATTTTGCGCTTTCAATTTTCTCCTGGAGTAATCAATGATTGGTTGATTTAATTTACAAAAATTGCGCCTGCTGGAAGTTTCAAGTTTCAAGTTTCTTGTGATGATTCCTGTTGGCGTGTCTGGTTCGATTTGACTGCAATTTTCACGCTCAATCGTACGATGCCGTGTTCAGATTTCGTTTTTATTTGGGGGAGGGTTTCTTGTACAGTGAATCGAGTTGGTGTTGGCAAATTTTGGAATTGGAGCAAGAGAATTCTCAGTGAAAACGAGAAATAGATGAATCACAAAATGAGATTATTGTTTTGGTGTTGTCAATTGTAGAGGAAGCAAAACCAGTTTGGAGAAAATGAGAGTTTGAAATTTGACTAGGTTACCAATTTCTGGGTTTTGGGAGTGAAACGTAGTTTAGACTTTAGAGTGAGCCGCCTAATTGTTCATTTGTTTGCTGCTGTGGGAAATGCTTGCTGCTGACTATGGAGTTGCATGTCTGTGAAGGAATGGTTTTAGTAGGTTGTTTATTTGGATGAAAAATTGATTAAGGAGTTGAACAAAATGTACCTTTCTTGTCCTTGATGAATAAGCACATATGTTTAGCTTAGATTTGTCATTTTTTACGAATGAAATTTTGCGGTTATAGAACTCACATAATAATAATTGGTCATCTTTGTCTCTGAATTAGCTTTTCTCTCTCTCTCTTCCTCTTTCCCCCCTTTGTGCAATGTGGAGATGACAGTAGAATTCTTTAGTGAGTTGGAATTGATACTTGTCTGTCATGCCTTCAAAATTTGGTCCCATTATTGCTCTTTGGCTTGGCAAATTTGTCTGTCATGATATCCGGGATTATATACTTGTTGCATGTTGTATTTTTATGATTTTTATGTCCATTGTTGACAGTTCTTCTGGAGACATTGATTGTTAACTTCCCATGAAACTTGTCAAATCTTGTGAATTGACTCTCATATCAACTGTTGCTCTTTATTAGATAGACAAATTGGTCAAAATAGCTGATCATTTTAAAACTTATTGTATATTGCTTGAATACAAGCTATATCATCTTAAAATGACTGATCATTTGACTTTACCAATTGCCTTGATTAAACATATGTACAACCTCAACAAAGGAATTATGAAACTGCTGAGGCATGTGAGTCATTCAAATTTGGATGTTTTGGTTGGGGAATTGGTGGAAGTCTGGTTCATATAGGAGATAGGTGAAGCTAAAATTGCTGAGAAATGGGATCATACATTTATGTGCGTTTTAATGAACGTGTTATTCATCGTCCATTTGACAACTTTTCTGGTCAAATTAAGTGGTTGCTTCCTCATTGATCCTCTTTGGACAAAATGTGACAATTATTATCCTCCTATTGTCATGCAATTACGGCGTCTTTCTTCCAAAGATCCTTCTCTTCGTCAGTAGAGGGAGATTTGAGATGTCAGATAGTCTTCTGAAACTAGATATTATCCCTTGTGGCCTTTACATGCTGTTGGCTTGAATTTCATCCCCATATGATCATACAGCATTCTATATAATTAGCCTCTACAATTGGAGATGCTATCAATAGATTTGATCACTTGAATCTTCAGCTCTGGATTACTTTAATTTTTTATGCCCTGTGGACCTGGTGTATTCTTTTCATTCTGAGGATTACTATTTATGCTAAAAGCTAACAAAAATGGTAAATTTTTAACTACCCTTCTGGCTTATTCTACTCCAATTCAGCTATTTGAGAGCTTGTAATTAAAAGGCATTATGTGGATAGGTGTTTGCATACGTACTTGCTAATATGCTAATTTTCCTCAAAAGGATTCCAGAAACTATCCCACTTATATTAAGATCTACAAGTGTAGGGTTATGTTGGAACTTGCCTCATGTTATTGTTTTCCTTTATGGGGACAGTATCAGGTGCGAGGGTGAATTTTCATGTTGTTTTATCAGTTCTAATGTATACCAGTTGAATGGTTATTACTTCAGCTGTAGGACCTGGTAATTGGTTTTTAATTTTATGGTTCTTTGTCTGCCAATAATAGCGACACCTTATAATTCTACGCTATCTAATACTACTAATCTAAAATGACATTCTTGATCAGAAAAGTTCTAATATGCTAATTTTACAAGTAGTGAATCGCTCTGGATTGATGCAGTGGACTTACTATGTCATCTATTTTGTGAAACAGGTGCTGTGGGCTTGCTTCGACAGACTAGAGCTTGGACCTTCTACATTTAAAAATGTTCTCTTGCTTGGTTATATAAATGGGTTTCAAGTTCTTGATGTTGATGATGCTTCTAATGTCAGCGAACTGGTATCAAAGCGAGATGATCCATGCACATTCATGCAGATACAGCCCATCCCTGCGAAGGTTGAAGATTCTGAGGGCTTTAGAGCTTCCCATCCTGTGTTGTTGGTTGTGGCAGGCAATGATACAAAAGGATCAGATCCCATGATGAGGAGAAGAGAGGGTATAGATAGAGATGGTTTTGTTGAACCTCTAGTGGGCAACTCTATCAGCTCTCCTACTAATGTTCGCTTTTATTCAATGATGTCCCATAACTATGTTCATGTGCTGAGATTTAGATCTGCTGTTTATATGGTCAGATGCAGTCCTCGCATAATTGCCGTTGGACTTGCATCACAGGTATTTTATCATTTAAGTTGGATTTATCATACTATATGCACATGTGAAGTGTAATCTGCATCTTGAAGATTCTAAAGAAATAATGTTTAGTGTTTTAATGATGGGGATCACTTGCATTAGGACAAAATTTAGATATACAATTTAACTAAGTCAAATCAAATGAATACATGTACATTGAGACTATTATATATGCTATGGTAATAGCAAATGAAGTTCTTGAGCTCTGTTTCTGTTTTCTAAAGATTTATGCATGACATCCTTTCTTCATATTTGCAGATATACTGCTTTGATGCACTTACCCTTGAGAGCAAATTAAGTGTCTTAACGTATCCTGTCCCACAGTCAGGAGGTCTGGGAATCAATGGGATCAATGTTGGTTATGGTCCTATGGACGTGGGACCAAGATGGTTCGCTTATACACCTAATAGCCCTATACTAACAAGCACAGGACGGCTGAGTCCTCAAAATCTTACCCCTTCTCCTGGTGTTAGTCCTTCTACTTCTCCTGGTAATGGTAGTCTGATGGCACGATATGCCATGGAGTCTAGTAAGCACCTGGCTAATGGGCTGATTAATCTTGGTGACATGGGATACAAGACATTATCCAAATACTGTCAAGAGCTTCTTCCTGATGGTTCAGGTTCTCCTATATCCTCTAATACAAGTTGGAAGGTTGGAAGAGGAGCTGCATATTCAAGTGATTTAGATAATGCTGGAACGGTAAGTTTCTTCTAAGCCTTGTGTCTTTTAGAACACTTTCCGTTCTCGATACTTGCTTATTTTTTGGCAGGTCATGTATATGCTATATTTTTCTTGGATGAATTATGAATTTATGCTCAATATCATCTGTTTTCGATTCTTTCCTAGTCTCCAAGGAGAAGCTACATACTTTTTTTTTGTATATGGTTAGTGTTCCTAAACTAGTTGAATAGATATGTGTTTATGCTAAAGCATGATAGTCATGTATTTTAACCATTCCAATGTATTTATGTATGCTTCCTTCTCCTGCTTTGTTTTTGCTGTGCAGGTTGTTGTCAAAGATTTTGTTTCTAATGTGATTGTATCCCAGTTTAAGGCCCACTCCAGTCCAATCTCTGCTCTCTGCTTTGATCCTAGCGGGACGCTTTTAGTAACAGCCTCTATTCATGGAAACAACATCAACGTTTTCAGGATTATGCCTTCCTGCTCCCAAAATGGATCAGGCAGTCAAAGCAACAATTGGACATCGTCTCATGTGCATCTATACAGGTTGCACCGTGGCATAACCTCAGCCGTATGTTTTTAACATCAGCTTCATCTTGTACTTTTGTTTTGCATTTTACAGAACATTTCCCTCTGAAGATCACGGAAACCCATTTTGTGTTTTATGCTGCAGGTTATTCAAGATATATGCTTTAGCCGTTTTAGCCAGTGGGTGTCTATAGTTACATCCAAAGGTACTTGTCATATTTTCATCCTTTCCCCTTTTGGTGGGGAGTGTGGCATGCAAGTACAAAACTATCATGCTGATGGGCCTATTCTTGCTCCACCACTATCTCTACCATGGTGGTTTGCTACATCTTTTGCCAGAAATCAATACTCCTTTTCTGCACCTCCCCCTGCTCCTGTTACTTTGTCTGTAGTAAGCAGAATAAGAACCGGTAATTCTGGATGGCTTAATACTGTTAGCAGTGCCGCATCATCTGCAGCAGGAATAGCCTCTATGACACTGGATGCTGTTTCTGCTGTTTTTCACTGCTCTACACCTTCTGGGTCAGGACGTAATGGCTTAAAGGTGAATGCTTTGGAGCATCTTCTTGTGTATTCTCCTTCGGGACATCTTGTTCAATATGAGCTGCTCCCTTCAATAGGGGCAGAGCTAAATGAGACAGCATCAAGAAATGGATCTGGCTCGGGGATTCCTATACAAGATGAGGAATTAAGGGTAAAATCTGAAGTTATTCAATGGTGGGATGTTTGCCGAAGGGCAGATTGGCCAGAGAGAGAGGAGCAAATTAGTAGTAAGGGCTCTTCAGGATTGGGCAAAGATATTTCTGACTCAGAAGATAATGATATTGGTGGTGGTGGGAAGGGTCAATCAAAGCTTCAGGAACGATACCACTCGTATATCTCAAATGCGGAAGTGCAAATGAGCTATGGTAGAATTCCAATCTGGCAAAGATCAAAGGTTAGCATATATCCACCTAATAATTGTTTGCAAATTCTTCTTTTCTGCTCCATTTGGGCTGATTACTCTCTTGAGTGTTCTCTAGATTTATTTCTACACCATGAGTCTCACTGGTGGACCAGATGCATTGAAGTTCTCTGAAGACTCTTCTGGTGGTGAAATTGAAATTGAAGCATTTCCTAATAATGAGGTTGAAATAAGGCGGAAAGATTTATTGCCTGTCTTCAACCAGTCTCAGAATGTGCACTCTGATTGGAGTGACAGGTGTAGTGATGATCTGCTTCATTTTCTTGTTTTCGCTTTATTATGCTGTTGTATAACTTAATCTTCTGTGTTTTTCCGTGTTTTATGCATTCGTTTCTCATCAGTGCTTTTACACTCTTTTATTTAGGGTTAGTTTGTAATTTTATGTGGGCATGAGTTCCGAAGTCAAATTGCTGCTGTGTTTTTTGTGATTAGCACACCATCACTAAAACTGTATGTTCCTCCCATTTCTGTAGAACTAATGGTATGTTGAGAAGTTCAAATGTCTCTTCGAATCATTTGGCTGAAGGCAAGCATTCTGAAGATCCTATGTTCTTGCCAAACAAGCTAACATCTCCTAAAGCAGTTCAGAAATCAGAACAAGGTGTTACGAGAAACACTAATAGAATTTCATTTTATTTATTTTTTGCATGCATTTCTATCTAATTCTTGATTATGATTCCTTCAGAATTTGGTTTAGCTACTGTGAAGAGAAGCTCTTCTATTTCAGTTTCCACACAAGGACAATTAATGCATTATGCTGCTGCTGCAGCAGCTTCAGTTGACAATGTTGAAATGAAAGTCTCTCCTCCTCAGAACAATAGTTGTATTGTAAATAGTCCTTCCCCCTTATCACACATGGTATGTGCTACTACTGAACGTACTATTCCTAAGGAAGTCCAGTCATCAAAGAGTGTTGGAACAAGTGAAGGTTCGAATACTAGTTCCAACCGTTCGGATTTTAGTATGAACCTTGATGAGGGCTGTGTCCAAGAAGAATCTTTCCCAGACAAGATGGACTTTGGACAATTTTTCCAGGAGGGTTATTGTAAAGCTTCTCCTCCTGATGAATGCCGTGACATGAGAGAGGTGGTCACTGATGTGGATAGTCCCCATTACAAGGAGAAATCTGAGGAAGATACGGAAACTGATGAGATGCTGGGGGGAGTTTTTGCCTTTACTGAAGAAGGTAAAATTTCTCAACTTTTTACTGTGTAGAAAGAAAGAGCTCGTTTACATACTTCAGCTTTTATCAGATCATCTAGATTTCTTTGCGCACAAATTAAGGGCTTTTTTGATTCAGCTTTGGGTTTCGATTTTCCAGTTTTTTGCTAAACTAGAAACAACTCTTTCAGGTTTTCAAGTTTTAGTTGTCTGTTTTGAGAATTCAGATGAACTCTAGGATATTATTGTATTTTGAAATAATTATTTTGATAACTGTAAGAAAATAAAATGTTTTAAAAATGCTGAACCAAACGGCCCCTTAAAATATAAATGTCATGGGTTACTTCCATGAAATTCAAATATAAATGTCATGCTTTTGTCATTAATCCAAGAACCCTTGTGAGATTTGAAGTTTTGAACCCTATGTGATTTACCCCAGAATTCGATATTTTTGCAGGGTGAAATGCTCGTCGGATCTTACTGTCTCCGTTGGCCTTCTGAACTCCCACCACCTATTCGCTTATTAACTGTATAGTGGAAATTCAACCTGAAGTTGGCCAGAGGAGGGTGTTAATTCTCAAGTTTTTTTTTGGAATTTCTCTCTGAATTCACATTGCTATTGACTAATCAAATGGGGAATTTCATTTGCAAAACTCTGGTTTCATCCCCCCACCTTTATGGTCCACATTGTACATGCTGTAGATCGAGAATTATAGCACAAACATTGTTTGTTTCCTTGGTTCTTTCCTCATTTTCTGTAATTGCAAATCTTCAATCCCTCCAAAAAAATGAAGGAAAAAAGTAAAAAAGAGACAGGAATTTGATGTTTGCTTTCTTTACTGGGTTTGGCATTTGTTGAAACTTTAGGCCTAGATTTGCCGAATAGTTTGGCCCCCTTATGCATCATGAATACCTTGATAAGTATATAAGTCCGTTGGTATTCGTGTCAGATGAATTATTATTCTTACATAATAGTTTGCTCTCAATATTTTGAGCCCGCATTCAGTTTGTGGTTTGAATCCATGTGTGCACACTGCATAGTAAGTAGTCTGATGTAGTAAGCTCAGCATCACATCATTACCCAGTATAGTCCCACTTAAGATGGGCATTCATAAATTGAACATTTTAGGAGGATGTGCCAATAGATTCAAGAGAAATTAAAATTCAGCTATGTGATAAAAATAATTGAATTTAGTTAAAATATAACAAAATTGAAAAAAAAAAACATGAAAATAGAGCACTTGAATACAAGAGTAATGTTTCAAAACCTTAATTCTAACACTGTATATTTAAAAAAAAAATATCAAACCCTTAAGCCTTGGTTGTATACTTTACGAAGGGGAAAAAAAAGAACTTTTACTTGGTCCACCCACAAACAAAGGGACACTATTTTATTTGAATCTGGCATCTCAAAGAGTCCAGATCACACCTTGTGTGTATACTATATATATTGGACTCGACAACATATTTGAGTGCATCCACATTCTTGTGTGAATATACAAGACACAAAGTCAGGCAGAGAAGTTGAGCCATGGACGCCGCAAGTCGACAACTGGAAGATTACACAGCCTCCTTGTTCAACGAGGTTAGTATCATCAAAATCAACTGATCAGTCCATCAGATCAGTTGAAAATGCATGGTTGATTATTGGATTCACTGGGATTGAAGAATACTGCATAGCATATTAATTCTTTTCTGTAATATTTCAGGGGATTCTAAATGAGCAATTCACTCAGATACAATCGTTGAAAGATGAGAGCAATCCTAACTTTGTTGTCGAACTTGTCACTGTCTTCTTTGAGGATTGCGAGAGGCTCCTCAATGAACTAGCCACAGCCCTGTAAGAATTTCATCTTATCTTTCTGGTTTTTTCTTTAAAACAAAATTCTGAAATTATTCTGTTTTCCTGCAGAGAACAGCAAAATGTGGATTTCAAGAGGCTAGATGCCCATGTTCACCAGTTGAAGGGAAGCAGTTCCAGGTACTTGAAATTCTTAACTGATCCACACATTTCATCAGAAACTTGAAAGTTTGACTAAGCTTTATTCAACTTCAGAATGTAGATACTTATTCATATTGACAGAATGAACTTCCAAGTAGATCATAATAGATCAATTAGATCTTTATTTTAGTCTAATACAGTATTGGTGATGATATTTTTTTCTAATTAACTTTGGGCAGCATTGGAGCTCAAAAGGTTCAAAATGCATGCATTGATTTCAGAAATCAGTGTGCTGAGAAGAACATTGGAGGGTGAGATTTTGCATTCTTGTTAATCCTACTTTTTTCAGATATAAAATGATCAATAGCATGAACCAGTAAAACCCATAAAGAAGATGATGAAAATTTGAGGATAATACAGGTGTCTGGAGTGTCTGAAGCAAGTGAAAAGCGAGTATGAAATTGTCAAGGGTAAGCTGGAAATCATCATAAAGGTAAGAATCTTTGAGCTCAGTAAAAAAAAACTAGAAATGCATTTTCATCCAAAATCACAAGTCATTGTTTGTTAGAGTATCAGTTTCTGATAGGCTAAAAAATAAAATTGAATGTGGTTGCAGCTGGAGCAACAGATTCTTGCAGCTGGGGCAGCATCAGCTGACTCATTTCCAAGGCACTGATGAGATTACTACACTACCTACCTCTGATTTTTTTTTTCCCTTCTTTTTCTTAAAAAAAAAAAGAACAAAGAAAACCATGTACCTTTGTTATAGGAGGTCACATTTAGACTTCTTCTTCCTATTGTATGGAATTTAAAATATATATATATATATTATCTTTTTTAAATGAAGATAGTTTCTTTTGGCTTTTGTATAGAGAAGTGTACTTTTCCTTTTCTTCCTTCCATTTGAATTTTATCTGTTCCGGCAAAGTTGTGATTATAAAACTCCTTTGAAATCATTTTCTTCAATATTTTCCATGTTGAAAATCTCTCTTGTGCAATATTTTTATCACAGAAGCTCTAAATATCTTCAGAAAATCTTCAGAGGGTACAAAATCTATGCTAAATTTAGTGCTTCTCACGCATCATCAGATCAAGCTTCTGAGACTCAGACTTTTTGCTACAATGAAGAAGAATGAGCAAATGGTCAATGTTGAAAATTCAATTATTTATTATTCCATTAAATTATTATACTGGGAAGATTGAGCAAATGGTCAATCTTGAAAATCTTAATTATTTATTATTCCATTAAATTATTATACTGGGTGGCTCAAATCTTTGAAACAGAGGGTTTACTTTGATTTTTTCTTCCATTTAATAGCTAGCATCTTGCAGCATATTCCTCCTTTTTAATCATTAAAAATTTCAACAAACAAACATAAACCTGAAAATGTTGGTGCTTGAATGTATTAGCAGAAGAACATGGCTTTGTTAAGGTATATCCGCCATGGGTAGAAAGCATAATTTGATCAGTGTAAGATACTGGTGAATTTGTGTGTGATATCCACGTTCAAGACTCGTGAGTCTGAACTATAAGGGCCAATTCTTTTTCAAAAAAAAATAACAATGACAGCGGATTTTGTATAAAATAATTTCACCTTTTGTCAAACATAATAATAAAATAAGTCATATTTTCGGTTGATATTGAAGCAATAAAAAATGTGTTGGACATGCGGAAACGCCACTAGAGTTAATCAGGAGCAACAACAATTAAAGCCAATAATCCGACAACACTTAAATGGTGATCAAACACATAAAATCTCATGATAACCCAAATCGAAAAAGAATCAAACGATGAAAATTAATATAAAATCAACACAAAATTCGTTTTACGTTTTAGGATAAGAATTACTCACCTTATTCTAAGTTTGTTTAGGTTTTCGACGATTGTTGTGGTTTTTTCCCATTTTTCATTTGTTCTTGGATGATGCTCATGCCAGTTCTTCTTAAAAAAATTGATTTACCAAAAAAAATTTAAAAAAAAAAGAAGAAAGAAGAAGGACTTGTATTTTATGTGCTAATTGTTTATATTATTTGTGAGAATTCCTCAAAGATAATAGCTAAGAATGTGTTTGGTGTCTTATAACAATTGTTTATATTATTTTGTCAGTATTTTTTCCTGGCTTCAAATTGTGAAGCAAAGTGCCGTTGATTCTATATTAATTTATGGGTAATGACTCATGCTTATGTTATTTTCATGGAATACTTCTTTGAAGTATGACTAGTGGGGAAAAAGTAGCAATTATATCAAATTATTCGTTTTGTTTATGACTCAAAGCATGAAGAACTACATAACAATGATTTCACAAGTTCAAGTAGCAATCAAATATTTCAAAACACACATTAATGAATTGTCGTTTTCATATGTAATGTTGATGAAATAGTAAATATATATGAGTGGAAGATCAACTGCTTTAATCAACTTTTCGATAATTAATTACATTAACGGAAAATAATAATAATAATTTTTTATCACGTCAACTGCTCTTGTTTAAGGTACGTAGAGCATTTCATGTTTCATAACACTATTAATATAATTAAGTATTATATTTATTGAAATTAGTCTTATTATTTATAATATATTCAGATTCTTATATTGGTAAGATGTTATTTCAAATGAGTTGTTAACTTGTTATTGATCTATCTTCGTCATCGTTATTTGTTTTCCTCAAACTTCATTGATATACATAATTTTAATCATTCAACTTCATTGTTGTGTTTGCTCGTATTAAAGATTTTTGGACGAAGGCTTCAACCACTCGATCATCTTAAAAAAGTTATGAGAAAAAAAAAATCATGTTGCTATTTGTGGAAAAAAAGAACCACACATCCGAATTTGAAAAATTATGCCTATGATATAAGTTTAGTTGACTACTCCTCTTGTCCATTGATTTAAGGATGATTACTTAGTGGACATTTGTGTATGTGCACACGAATGACATCTTTTCCTTTATGGCTCGTGTGATATCAAGATGTAAGATATGAGATATCGGATATCGGTATGAATATCAAGATATGGGTATAACTAATGATATCAAGACATCGAGTATGATGTGAAGTGATATCTTTAACATACTTATTTTCTAGGAAATATTAAAATAACACTCTGATATTTCTTTGATACTAATCTGATTTCCATATCTCATCAACCAAACAGTAGATATAGTTTGATTTTGATATCAGAATATACCAAACACAAGATACACATATCAATCGTATCCATACTTATACTTGATATCTTAATATAAATATCAAACAGGCCCTTAATCCTCAAGTTCATCTCCATTAAAGTTACTTTTTTTATTCCCTAATATCCAGACTACGAGCCACGAGCCTCAAGGTTAGACCCGATATTGCCGCCTGAATCGCCACCAAACCTTAGAAACGCCACCTCAAACTCTATGTTCGACAACAACGATGAATTAGGAATGCTAGCTCCATGAAAATGCAAAAAATGACAAATCCGAGGGAGATTATGGAGGATTGGAGGGAATAGAGAAAGAGAATCGCCTCAAATGGGCATATATAAATTGGTGATCTGCGAGTCTTAGTAGGAGAAATTGAGAAAGAGGAAGAGGGGTGGCAAACATTAAGTGTTGCTCATGGGCAAGGAGAGAAGATGTACAAAAAATGGGCGGGGTTGTGAAGAATTGGAGGAAAGATGCATTATTAAGAATTGCTTGTGCTTCTTCTCTTTTACATTCTTCTACTTCTCTTTGCGACTGGTTTTGCTTGGATTTAAAAAACAAAACTCCGGCCTAAAGTACAAACTTCCTTTGGAAAGCTTGTGCCAATTGTCTTCCCACAACAAATCGTTTAAATCGGTTTTTTAACTGCATTCCTAACTGTTGTTCTCTTTGTGAAATTGAAGACGAAAATCTAAGATACAACACAGCCATGGGATCACTCTTATCACAAAATAAGCAGTGTTAGCATGACCGTGAAAATATAAGAACATATGTATCGGTGAGTAGAAAGAACACAAAAAAATTATTTCCTCTGGCATATGATAAGTTTCAGGTCTAATTCATAAAAACAAACTTATTGTTCTATCCTATGTATGGTAATTACTTCTTTTTTTTTTATCTTCTGCTCAAGCTATTCTAATAGCTGACAAGTGATAACCCACTTTACACTTTTTTTTTTCCGCATGTATATAAAAGCTACTGTAATTCCAATGTTGCAAAATGGGAAAAAAAAAGATGGAACAAGCCTAAATTTACTCTCATCAAAGTGAAAAATGAAAAATACATATCATTCCTAAATAGAGAAGTTGGAAATAATAGCCTATCCACAAACCCCTAAGGAGTTCAAGTAGTTTAACTATGAGTAAACTGCTCATAAGATAGGATAACTTTTGAAAAAGTAAAGTATATTAGTACATGAATATCAATGAAGAACACATACCTTTGACAAGATGTCCATGTCACGGAGCTTCTGAGCTGATAGTGACAACTGTGTGAAATGTCATATAAGGTCACAATGGATTCAAAAGAAATAAACATTCTACCATATGTTATAGAAAAAGAAGCAAACATGAAAGAGATTAAGGCTGCTAAAGCTGAAGGTACTTTTGTAAATCTGTCAAGAGCCATCTGTTAACCAGCAAATAGAAAAGATCCGTTTCAGCCATTTTAAAACAATCACATTATACTTGCTCTCTTACAAACCCAGATATGCTAACTGAAAATAAATCCATTCCATGTATACAGGAAAATTTATCTCTACATAAATGAACATAGTTATCTTCAATTAAGTACAGTAAAAGCATTGCATTCCCCATACTTTAAGAACCATGACAGCAAATACATTTTGATGATGTATAAACATGGGCTCCACATTCCACATAGTAAGCATTATTTTAATCCTTGTTCTATAGAAACATATTCCTCCGTACGTATTATGATGAATAAATTACAGAAAAAGGGTATGGATTGATGCGTATAAATTCCCAGGTTGTGGTTACAAGAGACCTTGACAAACAAACAAAAAGTTCAGCTGTTTGAAAAATCGAAAATCTCAAACTATCAAGAGGTTTGGTCACACCCCCTTCGTTAAGCTAGGGGTGCCCCCATCTTGACCCCCCAGATTCCCTGCAAGGGGGGCCACACTGGGTAAATGTTGTTGTTGTCAAACTATCAAGTGGCTGGTTCTCCAGTTTGATGGCATGGACCACTAAACAATTGCATGGAAGGATGCTCCGAAACCAAACAATCGTAACTGAAATCATCCAGTTGGTGTTTCTTTCTATGGGTTCTTCCCAAATAGAAACTAATATATAGATAATTTCAAGGAAATGATCAAGATTGCGGCAGACGCGTATGGTTTTACAACGTACAAATAGGCAGATGAAAAAATGTGTTCAATTTTTCCTAAGAAATATAGCAAAAAGAGTAATGCAACATCATAAACATGGATACAGGGGGTAAAATGCAGATCGATTTCCATCCATTCAAGAATTGGGGTTTTGGGGGGTTGGTTAAAAGCAAGAAGTTAGTCAACGCATCAAGAATCCAAAGCCCTAACAGCATGAACAGACAGACAAATCAAAATTGACAATGTGTAATCGACAAAAGATGATCGAAGAAGAACCTGGAGTTGGGTAAAGAGGGGGTTCAGGCCGCGAGCTCTGTAGAAGAAATCAACGGCGTCATTGGCCCCGCCGCCGGCTGAAGTTGTGGGACCCTTGTTCATCCCTTCACCTGCTGCTTCCTTTAACTTCTCAAAGCGAAATCCCTAATTGCAGAGTTGATCGAGCTTGATCTTTGCGTATAAAAGGGGGTTGCTGGTAGAGTTAAGGAGCAAGTTGTTCGGCGGTGTTAAGAGCATGTGCAACCAAGAGGATTTACAATCCTCTCTTGTTTTTCTCTCTCCTTCAATTTTTTTGACACCTCATTTTCTCTATCATCCACATCATTTTTCACTTTTCCTTTCCTCCTTCTCTTCCTCTTTCTCTATTTCCTCCCACAACAAAGGGTATTCCCTTTCACTTTCCCTCTCCTACTTTCTACCTATTTTATATCATATAAATTAATTATATTTACTTAAATAATTTGAATTTAAGATAATAAATTATATTTATCATTACAAATTAAAAAATAAATTAATTACCTATTTTAATTATATTTACTAATTACCTATATTAATTAAATTATAATTACTAATTACATATGCTAATTAAATATAATAAATTATATTTACTAATTACCTATGTTAATTACAGTTCTTTAATCAAATAAATTATATTTACATAAATAATTTGGATTTAAGATAATACAAACTAATTACAAATTAAAAAATAAATTTAACTAACATTAAGACAACTTCAAACAACATTATAAATTGCAAGAAAATACAAAATAAAAATAACGTTAAACATAAATAATAAAGCATTGTTGACATAGAAATTTAATCTAAATCTAAATCCGATGTCAAACTTTGAACTTCTCTCATATGTTATCCACCAAATCGTTCTTTAGAGCCACATGCATTTCTTTATTTCGAAACTCCTCCCTTGTAGCCATGAATCTTCTTAGATTTCGAACATTATCGTCCACGTGTCACAATGAATGTCTCATTATCATTCCGAAACTCATTGTGCATAATGATAATTGGCCTTGGTTGATTACCAAACATTTGTAGCATGGCTTGAACTTGATTCAAATTAAATGTATTTTGATTATATTGGGTGTTTGAGTTATTTGGATTTTTATTGTGGTTATCCATGGAACATAGTAGTAGTAGTGAACGAGAGAAAGAAAAGCTAAGATGAGTTTGTGAATAACCCAACAATATTAGACTCTATTTATAGATAATAAAAAGTCATAAAAATTGATTAATTTATTTTAAAAAAAATATAAACATTAATTATTATTTTGTTGGAAATATATTTAATGTTATGTTGAAATGAAATAAATGAAGTTAGTTGAAAGTTGGATACATGTGTCAAATTGTAATTGGATGAATGTTCCCCTTTGGGCACAAGGGCCAAAGCACTCATTCCTCTATGGAAGGAGGATTACTCTCATTCCTCCTTGAAAGGGGATTCCCCTTTCAAATTTTACAACCAAGAGGAGCTCCTCTTTGAGGAGAGAGAGTGCAAAGAGGAGGTTGATTCCTCTTGGTTGCACATGCTCTAACTTCCACAACTAAACGGGAGAGTTGGTGGGAAGCTACCCAGTTTTTTATTTGAGAAATTGACCATTAATTAATAAAGAAAGACCGACCGCCAAATAATTGAAGGGCATCTTGCTCTAAAGGTAAATTTTTTTTTATGAAAAGTGTATAGATGGTCTTTAATTTCAGCGTCATGAAGTTGTTACGCTAAGATTACGATTGAAGTACATAGTCTAATTATAATAAACGCGATAAAATGAAAGTAAATTATGTTCATGCACAATCCTATTAAAACTCATTAGTTTTCCGTCAAAATAATTCTTAGATACTTGAAAAAGACCATTTCGGTTGGCCTCATCATTTGTCCTACAACATATCTTCGTCTTGTGGCCTTTTTTGATGCTAGTTGGGCTTTTGAGGGTAATGATTGTAGGTCTTAGCATGAAATTGCTATTTATTATGGTGGAAATTTTATTAACTGGACTTCTAAGAAGCAAAATGTGGTTGCTAAATTAAGTTCAAAGGAGGAATATAGTGCCATTGCTTTTGCTGCTACCTAACTTATATGGATTCAACAATTACTTCTTGAACTTCAAGCATAAGTTACTTGGCCACCGATTGTTTTATATGATAATTTGAGTGCAACTTACATGTCTGCTAATCTAGTCTTGATTATTATTTTGATCGAGAATAGGCTGATGATGACCTCTTATTGTTCAACATGTTAGGGATGAAGATCATATTGCAAATATATTCATGAAGGCTGTTGGCATTGCTCATTTCCTTATATTGCATTCCAAGCTACATGTCAGAAATTCTCCATGAGCTTATAGAGGTATTAGAATAAAAAAAATCATTTTAGATATTTACATTTAGAAAAGAGTCACGTGCGAATGATTAATATTGTGCGAAATAAGAATAAATTTCGCCCGTTCCTTAAAAAAAACCAACGTCCAAGATTACACTTTCATTAAAGAGGGTCCTGAATTATTCATGCATTTAAAAAAATCATTTTGGGGGACGCGCGCATCTTGTGCATTGATTTCACCTTAAATGTGCATCAAAACTAACTCTATGTGCATCAACACTCAGTGTTTGTGCATCAATTTTATGATGCACATTGTGCGTCGATTTTGACCTTTTTTTTATATTTTAACCTTTTAGTTATATATATATATGCATACTATACTTATGTAGTTTTTGATGCACATACCATTCGTTTCGATGTACATATAAAATAACACACACTTGTTAGTTGTTTTGATGCACATATGGTTAGTTTTAATGCACATACATAAAGATACACACTTTTGTGCATCGATTTCACCTTTAATGTTCATCAAAAGTAACTCTATATACATCAAAACTAATTGTTTGTGCTTTGATGCACATTGTGCATTGATTTCAAACTTTTACTTTTTAACATTTTTAATATTTTGTTATGTGAATGAAAGCTATAATGAGCTAGTGTTTGATGCACATGTCGTTAGTTTTAATGCGCATGTAAAATAATATGCACTTTTTACCTTTCTTGATGCACATATGGTTAGTTTTAATGCACTTACATAATAAGACATTTTTTGTGCATCATTTTTGTCTTGGATGTGCATCAAAACTAACTCCATGTTCATCAAAAGTAATTGTGTGTGCATTGCATTGATTTCAAACTTTTATTTATGTGTATGAATACGTTTTTTTACATGTAGTTTAATTAATTTTGATGCGCATACCATTAGTTTCGATGCACATGCATGAATAAGATGGACGTTTCGATTATTTTGATGCGCATTAAACGAGTTATGATGCACATGCATAAATAAGGCACACTTTTTTGTGGTATTTTGTTGCACATACAATTGGTTTTGATTCACAAACACATAAGTAAGATGCCAGTTTTGATGCACAATATTTCAGTTTTGACACACATTTAACTAGTTTTGATGCACACACAAACAAAGCACTATTTAGTTGTTTTGATGCACATAGAAAAAATATTAATTTTTGATGTACATATGACTAATTTTGATACACAAACATATATCTAAGATGCCGGTTTTGATGTAAATTTGACCCTTTTTGATGCACTTACAACTAGTTTTGATGCACAAAAAGCCAGTTTTGATGTGCATCGCGTGTGCGTCCCATGTATCCATTTTTTAAATATACAAATTCACCCATACCGTATTTTTTTCAATTTTAAGTGAAATAATCTACACCCTTGATCTCTCTCCATCCAATGGCTATTGTTCATTTATAATTCTCACTTGGATGACCATTAGCACCTAAACTGGGCACTTTACATTTACATTATGGGTAATTATCTCCTTGTATATTTATATAAATCTTTTTAATATCTCTAAAAGCACTGGACTCCAAGAAAATCATGTATAAATGTTAGAATATTTGGTTTTGATGGTTCCAAGACTCAACAACACTAAAGTTGAATGACGAGTCAGCGACATAAAGTTCTGTGACAAAGTCGCTGACAATGTTTACTGACGAGAAACCATCATTAGAAAAGGTATGTTATGATGGTTCCAAACTCAAGTGAAGTTAGTGACACAGAAATTGCATGGAGAGTCAGTGACATCAAGTTATGTGAAGAAGTTAATGACAATGACAGCTGACAAAAAAACTATATAAGGAAGAAAAACGCCGATCTTATCCAGACCAATTGGAGTGTTTATTTTAGGAGAAAATCAACACAAAGAAGGGCAAAAATCAGAGAAACGTGCAAGGATTATTGTTTGATATTTCCTATGTGCTTTAACTATATTTTAGGAAAGATCTTGTAAAATTACACGGGATGCCATTTCCTTAACCGAATAGGAAATGATATCACACGAAATCACTATTCTTCTAGCTTAAATACTCCATTGTTTTAGGTTAGAGAAGAGATACTTGAGCATAATTTGTATATCTTGTGTGATGAAAAAAGAGAGAGTTTAGGTTGAAGAAGACTTGTGCGTGGGATTCGTACAAGTGGTGTAGTTGAGAGTTTTTAGGCATAGCGTGAGATTGAGAGTGTGAGAGACAAAGATAGAGCGTGGTTCAAGGTTGCGAGATTCAACTTGTACACGAGAGAGCTTTGTTAATACTCAAGAGATTAATAGAGCGAGTCTAAGTACTCTTGAAATCCGACCGAGTGAGAAGCTCGGAAGGGAGTAATTTTCTCTAAGTAAGCTAGTTGGTTTACAAGGAGTTTCCACTGTACATCGATGTGTTGTTTAAAGTCTTGGTAACGTTCTTTCATGTTTGTTCTTTCCACTGCGTATTAACTCAAAGTCGACGGTTAAAGTACTAACTTTCCTACAATAAATATCATACTGTATTTGTCATCAATGAAAAGTAAAAAAAAAAACTTTACACAATTATTCAATTGTTTATACGTGCCTAGTAGCTGATATGGAGAAAGAAGAGCCCCAAAACACTCTCACCTCTGTCTAAAAACACATTGAAACCCAAATCAAACCCATGAGCCTAAAATCAAAACAAAATACCCAATCTTCCATCGCCCATTCTTTATCAAATCTTCTTTCATCACAACATACACAATGTTTGGAGGAAAATAGAATAATTAGAGACAAGTTTCTAAGGCTGAGAAAGCCATTTTTCTAATTTCAGGTTGAGAAAGCCACAAAATGTTAATAAACTCAGGCTTAGGAAGCCATTGATATGAGAAAGAAACCAACAAAATCCATGGCCATAAACCATCCTGCTAGATCTGAATTTCAGCCACTTGCACTTCATATCTGGTTTGTTCTAGATCTGTGCTTTTGGCTTGCTAGCCCCAAGCCAGATCTAAGTTGTTATGAACCCGCCAAGTTGTCACCCCTCCCGATTCGTCGTTCTTCGGCTCGACCCATCCCTAAAACACCCGCCGAGTCCCGGCTCAGCCCTCGTTTGATCTGCCTCGAGTTGTCGGCTTGGGTCTACAATCTACAGTTTCAACCCCTTCTTTTGCAAAAACCCTAATAACAACCCCTGCGGCACAAAAGTGTCATACAGATTTAGTTTCTTTGGAGCAAAAGTTCATCCATTAATTAAAAAAAATCAAATAAAAAATCTCTTGTGTTGCTTTTCTGAACACTGACCCTTGCAAGACAAGTTTTGGATATTATTTTTTTATTATTATTTTTTTTTAGAATAATGGGGGTTTGGTTATCCCCTTTCCCACCCTGTAAGCGTGTTTTCCTTTGTTTTAAGTTTTTATTAAAGTCTTTTCTGCTTATTTGTTCTTCTTTTGTTTTAAAAAAATGAGGATAAAAGGAAAAAAATTAAGAGGATAGCTCGGGGCTTATTTATGTATCAATTTTCCGAGGAGTTAGAGTTGAGTTTGACATTAGACCGAGTTGTATTGGGCCAGGTCGCTAGGTGCTCAGAGGCTTCTGAAGATCCTTCATCTCGGTGGAAGGAACGTCAGGTGTCCATTTCGCACGCCCAGAAGGAGTTGATCTGCTGCTTGCGGTATTATTCTTCTAGTGCTTTACTCACCCCGATCTCAAACTCTTCTTAGTTCTTAATTTTCGAAGATTTGTATTAGTTCATAGCTTTTCTTGCTTGTTTTTGACTGTCTTAGCCGTTCACGGCTGTCGTTTTCTAACGACCTCTCGGTTTAACAAGTCTGTATGGTATTCGAATTCTTACTTTTTCAAAAAAATAAAAATAAAAAATACGTGCCTAGCAGCTAAACGGGTAACATTGTTAACGACCGTAGGAATATCGACAAGAAAACCAAAAAATATCGACCCTACGAATACGATTTAAGGAGGTCGCCGATGGAGACGTTAAATAGTTAGATTCCACAACTATTAAAAATGAGTGAAGTATTATAGCAAAGAGACAAGCTGAAGGCGATGGCCATTAATGATGATGACCTTAAATTGGCTTCGGTGGATTCCACATTCCAATGGCCAACAAAGCGGCAGGAAGAGATAACAAGAAAGTTCCCGAAACCAACTCCTAAGCCAACAGAATCGTTATCAAACAAAGCAGAATCGGTATTCATTTTCAAGCAGCTTCGCAAATCAGGTTGCTGGGCAAAATCGGAAACTAGCTTCCGAAATCCCTCAACTAAAGGGATCGAGAGAGAATAAAAACTTAATAGAATTTTACTTTCTAATTTGTTTTTCAGCATTTCCGGTATCCAATGACTCAACATATTGATTATCTTTCTGATTCCTCGTGTTCTTAATTAGTTTGAGATTTGCAGATGGTTGCAATGGTTGACTTGCAAGTTTCAACTTCAATGTGTTGTTGAATTGCGAAAGTAGCATAAACGGAAGAAACAGATCATATCAACATAAAATGAGAACATTAATTAAATAGAGCCACGGAAATACTACTGAGCTTCAATTGGCATATAGATAGACGTGGGCATTATTAGTTCCCTTTGTCATTCAGCCCTTCTTAGAGCCAAATCACTTGCCCCACTGCCAACTTTTGCACAAATAATTTAAAAACTTGGAGCAACATTATCTTATTTTTTCCGACAGAACTTTTTAAGCTACAGCATCCTAATCTGAAATCCTGGAGAACTAGAAACAATCCATCAAACTTATCTCATGTGTTCTTTGTCAAGAGTTCTCTGATGAATGCCTTCGGGGCTGTTTGTTTGGAAGAAGCATCGAGTTAGGAAGAAGAAACAAAAGCACAAAGATTCAAGAGCTCAAAATGTTTGGTGATGGATTACCTGGCAAACCAGTGAAGTTTTGAAACTGCACAAAAGCTTGATTGATGAACATCTCTGTCCCATAAACAGTGGTGGCCCCAGTTTCTTGAGCTTCCCTCAACAGCCTTGTTAGCTTTGGTGTGTAAATGGCATCAAATACCAAGGAGTAGCGCTTCAAAGCGTCCTGTAAGAACACACAAGTGAGTAAGAAAGAAAGCCATATATATTCACTGCCTCCAGAAAGCCAAGTTCAATATATCATTGTTACTTCTGTAAAACACTTAGAAAGATAGAGGTACCTTGGAAATGGGTGTATCATCTACTCTTGGTTTCATTCCAACAGACGTGGTATTTGCAAGAATCATTCCCTCTTCTGGGTGGAAATCGTTCAGTTCAGTAAACCGTATGGCCTTTCCATCAACTTTACGGGCCAAGTCCACGGCTTTTTCTGAATAATACAAACAGGAAACATCACCTTCAAGTTTTGGCATGTATGGCAAATAATCACAAAGAATACGAGGCAAGATCAAAAGGAACAAATAGATACAAAGTCCCCCCACCACTGGGCCCGTTATAATTTTTATTTTGTATTTACGCGTTAAGACTATTTCCATATTTTTCATCACAAATAAATCAAAATAACCTTGTCTGCTAAAATAAACTATATTTTAATTTAGATGTAATAAAGGTTTTTACCAAATGTACGGTTTGCTACTACTACTCGGGCTCCTTTTGCTTTGCCGCCATAAGCAAGTGCCTTTCCTGCTCCACCAGCTCCAACAACAACAAAAAGTCTACCGGCCAAGGGTGATCCAGCTGCAGAAGAAGCACCATTCGAACCTGCAAAAGTTTTAAAATTATAAGTAAAATACACTTTCAGCTAAGGAGATCAAAGGAGATTCTATATGGATTCAGTTAATGACCTCGCAACGCTTCTTCAATTGCAGCAATAGCTCCTAGGTAGTCAACATTATAACCGATTAGTTTTCCATCCGTTGGTCGCTTGATCATGCAACTTATAGCTCCAATTGCCTGCAGAATTGACAGAAAATTTCAATTGCAAACATACCAACAAGAATTCAGGTTTCAAAGAACATAGCTTTCTTTTCTTTTCTGGTATGAATATAAAGGAGGATGCAAATGTTCATGGCATGAGACATGCAAGTAATTGTCATAACAGAAGTTTGAAAGTGAGAATACCTGAGCAATGGGATCAACTTCATCACAACATTTAAGTCCAGCATGCTTGTGAGGAATAGTGTAACTGTATTTCGAAAATAGTAATTAGCCTTGATATTTATAGTTTGAGCAGATTGAAAAAAAAAAGGTTGTGAACTAGGAGTTATGCATCGACCAGAGTGTCTTGGGACAAGCTAATACCTGTAACCAACAAAATCGGGGGATGAATAGGTATTGAGGAAGTTAGCAACATCATCGACCAACAAAGGCAAATAGATCCCATTGAAACCAACAGATTTAAATGATGGATTATATAAATGAGGACTCTTGCTGTGACCAATAGGGTTCCCAATCACTCCATGAACTTTGGTGTCCGGACCCAACAGCCTGAAATTGTACAAATCCAACAAGTCCTTTATAGTAGGCTGACCAGGAGCAGACACTACTCCTGCTTCTAGCGATCCAAAGGTTAGAAATCCCTCAAATTTTGCACAAAGTATCCTTGACATAAACCCTCTCTCACCCATTACAAGTCCAATCATTGGGAGCTGCAATATCAACAAATCATTTTCAATTGATAACTGCTAGATAATATACACTGTATAAATCTGTCCAGAACACAAGGGAAGTGTACGTGAAATGTGGAAGAGAAACTTTGCTCATTAGGCAAGTGGATTCAATTCAATGGATCAAAATGTTCTAAATGAAACTCAAAACGGGTCTCTATTTCTCACCTGAGAATGTGTTAGGACTTGAAAAACACGTGCACAATCTGTAATGTCTTGTGCAGTTGTAGCAACCTTAACTATGTCTGCTCCAGTTGCCTGTATCCTAGCCACAAGAATGCCTATCTCCTCAGCCGATGGGGTCTTTTCATAGTTGTGAGAGGAAACAATAATTTTCACATTATCTGGTTTCCTTTCACCAAGAGTGTTAAAGAACTTATCCGCTACCTGCAAAACATGAAAAAAAAGGTCTAAGAACATCAACAGTCAAATAATCATTTCTATGTAAGTAAACTGTTCAAGAAAGCATGCACCGCAAATTATATACACATTGGGAAATTATAATGGAGTTGCTTTGGAAAGAAATTAACCTTAAGTTCAACATCAATGTAGTTAGCACCAAGTTCCACGGCTCTGCACAGTGCATTGATGCGCAGGCTGTCATCACCTTCATACTCACCCCCTTCCCATTTTGGTCTAGAAAAGAGGTCCATGAACAAGTCAAGTTTTAAGTGAAGAAAGATGGATAAATCACATAGCATCTGCAAGAGCCGTTGTACAACACTAAGCAGCTCAATGAATATTGAATACCTGTAGGTGATGAGAGTAGGCAAAACGCTTTGCCTGATTAGAGGTCCGAGGTCGCGATCGGGACTGAAATTCTTCAAGTAATCCAACCGAACCTCAACCAAATCAGCACCTTGCTCTTTGGCTTTGCGCACCAGAGCGAGCATGTGATCGACCGAGTCGGCCATCACCGGCGCGCAAATCAGCGTCGAATTCTTGGGAGCATGCTGTCCGATTTGAAGATCCGAGGTTACCACCTGAAAAACATCCTCCATAACAAAAACAATTTCAAGCTGGAACTCCAAATTGGAAACAAAATCGAAGATCGACACTTACAGGAATGCTGCTGCTCAGCGTCATGATTGGAGGAGGGAGAAGAGTAATCGGAATCGGAGCTGGGAGCTGGGAGCTTGGAGCTTCTGCTGAGCAAGAGAGATGGAGTGCGAAAGTAGGCGAGAGAGGGAAGGTTGATTTTGTAGAGAAAGAGAAATGCGGGGTTTGTTGGGGAAGCAGGCGCGGTGTTAGGTACGCTTTTATATTATTATTTTTGGTACAAAGGGACGCTTTTATATTACCATACCCGCCCCTTTGTTTTCACCAAAAAACCTTGTACCACTTTTAATGGTGATTTGTTTGCACCGAGTGGAGTGGACAGAAAATTGACTGTTAGATGGGGTCTGCCGCCTCCTCCTTTTGGACTATTTCTTGTTACACCTAAATGTATAGCACGTTAGCACATGTGTAATGTGGTTCAAATTCAAGTGTCAAGGATCAAGTTGAGTGTAGTATATGTTAATATAACGTAGAGTTTTTCTTTTTTTTTTTTGTTGAAAAGAAAGGTAGCATACTAGTGTCTTAAATGGCCACCTACTTGTAAGACGCATGGGAAGATATTGAAAGCTCTCAAGTTCGATTTTTACATCCATCTTTCCATTTGAGTGAAAAACCAAGTTTCATCATTCTTCTTACGATTAGATCAAGCTCGTTGGTGCAATCCAATTAACATGGTTCTTGCACTTTATAGGCTAGTTTACGCTCTCGGGATAGGTAGCATACTAGATTTACTATCAAGTGACTGGTGGTACAAGAAACAATCACATGACAAAAAAAAAAAACCATCACATGACTATAATCATCTTGAATTTTTATCGCTTTTTCCTTTCGATTTCGACTTTCAACAATCTTTATCTTTACTACAAGTAAAGTTCTCTCTCAAAGTCACATAAATGCTCATTTTTTATATTCAATTTAATTTCCTTTCACAAAAATTAAAATTGAAAAATGGGAGTAAGGAATAAGAAAAAACTAAAAAAAAAACAACTAGGTAAAATAATATAAACCTTACATCTATATATGTGTGTGCGCGCGCTTAATTTAAAAGCATGTATATTTTATTTGTTTTACATAAAAACATAATTATTCATAAAGAAAGTATGTTTATTGAGTTTAAATTTCATAAAAACACAATTACTCATGAAACAATATAGATAAAAGTTTAATTTGTTACCATCAACAATCATCATTATAATTTTATTATTTTGATTAACAAAAAACATATTTATATATTTAAATTTTGTTAAATTTAAAAAATAAATATTAAATAAATAACACAAACATGACCCCGCATCATCGGGTACAACAATATATACATATTTACTAAAATCTAAATATCTAACTAATTAAAACAAAAACCCTTAATTAAGGCTTATATCTACCCTTATATTTTCACCAATATTTATTTCAGGATTATATGAAATTTCTTTATCCCAAATTATTGAAATTAACCATGTTTAATATATTACCGCGCATACACTTTGTATAATAACACAAATTTACTTTATATTTACAAAAATTCATGTACACTTACAAAATCAATAACCATAGAAAAAAATATTCAACCCGGTCCGGTGGACTAGCAAACCCTTCAAGTTTAATCACAAACACGGTCCTATATTTCTTATACAAATCTAAGTTGTTTTTAAATTATGGAGACTATATATTAGCACGACCGAATCTATAACTATATATTAAAGCTATCCCATTTCGAGCCACCAGAACGATTCTGATCCCACCTCATATTTAAAAAATTAGTTTTTATTTCTATTATTATCACTTCTTTCTATTAATTTTTTTTAACTATTTAAAAATTTATCTCTAACATCAAACAATATATATTTAGTATAACAATATCTTTTAAAAGATTCTTTATTAAGGAAAAAATATTTAAATATTTTAACATATATCTTTTAGCGAATTTAATTATAGATATATAAGGATTTTCTTTAAAAAAATTAATGATAAAAAACTTATAATTTTTAAAATTAATAAAAATATATAATAAAATATTTAATAGATATATTGAAATATTTGATAATCTCTAAACTTACATACATGGAAAGTAATAAAATATGAAAAATATAATATTTGATTAAAAAATTATACATTCTACGATCAATAAATTACTTATATTAGTGTTTATATTATATTTTTATTTATTTATTAATATCCTATTTATTATATCTATAAAATATCGAATCGTAGTCGTACATGGTACGACGGGTAAAACTAGTTTTATTGTAAAAAACACAATTTTAGATATTTGTGTGCAAGATTTTCAAGATCTTATCATTTAGTGTGCAAGATTTTTATGCTAAATATGCATGATCTTATATATCAGTCTGCATAATCTTATAATTAATTGTGCAATATTTTCATACCGAGTGTGCAATATTTTCTTTTTTATTTTACAACATTTTCATACATACTCACTTTAAATTGCACACTTGGATATAAAATCATACATACCCACTAAATATGTTTCGCACTCAATCATAAGACCTTGCACACTCAAAAAAAATTTACACACTCGGATTTAAAATCATGCACACCCAATTATAAAATACTTAATAATAAATTATTACACATTCAATAATAAGATCTTGCACACTCACTAGGAAAAACTTGTGCATTTAGTTATAATAACCATGCACACTCGTTATAAAATCTTGCACACCCAATTATAAGATCATGCAAACTCCATTATAGAAACTTCCACACTCATTATAAAAATGTTGTACACTTAGTTATAAGTTATAACATTCATGTTTTCCAATAAATTTCGGTTGTGATGAATTTTTCAAACTTTTTCTCATTTAATGAACTATTGATCTCATTTATTAATTTTTCAAGATCAAATGACCCTCGTGCATTTTCATTTCTCTTATATATGCCTATTCTCATAAGATTCAAATCCATATAATATATATTGACAATCTATTTACAAATAATTCATTTATTAAAAATATAAAATATAATAAATAATTAATTTAATGTGAAAAGTATAAAATAATATCAAAAACCCTCATGACATATGATAATTAAAATATAGCTATTATCATCTAATCTGATTGCTTGGCAGTCACGGAGTTGCCGCATATACGTAGGAAATCTTTTCATGATCTTCCAATTTCCTTCCTATATTCATGATAATATCTCTCTATTTCCCAACCAATGACACAGCCGATAGGCCAGAAATTAAGTTCGACCCGCTAGGCCTCCATGTCGGATTATTCACAATTAGGCTTAAACGATCATTGTAGGTGTCTCACCGACCAACAAGATTCTAGGCCCAACACATTTTGCGATTAATTTAGTGTTGCTTAAACAACTTCAATAAATGCTTCTTGTATCATGGCCTAAATCCCAACAACCAAAGTTGGTGCAATAATAGGTTGTACCAGAGGCATCACTACTGGAACATTTTACAGTTCTCCCCTAACCTGTCCTTCAATGACATGTGTAACCTAACTTGCAACTGAGTCATGATCATGAATCTCCTCTATAGTCAGGGGCATGATAGTTTCCCCACCTCCAAAACTCAATGAGGCAACCTACCCTATCCCCTAGCACCAATAACTACAACTATACCGCCTTTTTCTGTTGCTCTACGTATGATAAGGTATTTTTACAATCGTTAATAGCTATCAAAGAAACCTTAACTAACCAAACTTAGTAGAGTGATAAGCAAGGGTCGATCCCATATGGACTCATGTAAAAGTGTGTTTACTTGTGTGCCAAGTAACAATGAAAGGGGCTTTTTTTATTATTTGAGTAACTATCAAATTTCTAATATGCAAAACTTAATCAAAGTAAGAATAAAAATATGATTCTGTAAGTAAAGTATGAGAAATACATGTTTAACTAGTTAATATCCATTATAAATGGGCTTATTGATCATTGATTCGCTTGATTCTCACTTTTCTTTGAGTAATCTATGGTGAAATATTATTCCAAAACCATCTCCAATATCGATCTTTATTGTTTTCATTTGTGGTTTCTAAATGAAAACCATTCCGACGCATATCTTTAAAGCTCACTAAGTTCCTTTGAGACTTACTTGAATATAATGCATCATTGTGATCAATTTTATCCCTCCAGGGAGCAAAACACAAGCTCTACCAGAGCCTTCTATCAATTTTTTCACACCAGAGATTGTTTTAACATTTGCTTCAAGCAAAGTTAACTAAGTAAAGTATTCTTTATTTCTCAAGATGGTGTGCGTAGTAGCGTTGTCCACTAGACATTGATTCTTGCTACTTGATATATCTTTAATCGTTTACATATCTTCAAGATAAAGAAGAATCAGAACATAAATAACATATTTATTTATCATACACATGGAGGCTGATAAAAGAAAATATACTGCAATATTTACATTATATAGATAGAGCTTCTAGATTTTAGTAGTTGATATTTTCATTGATTCCAAATTCATCATCTATGATGATTAGAGACATTCATACTTGGTGTAGGTTCAGTGTCATCAAAAAAATGAGTCTCCACATTCTTCCCCTTATCTTTTTGGGAAGCTTGGTATAACTCAACCAAGTGTTAGGCTGTGCGACACACCCTTGCCCAGTGACCGTTCATACCACATCTATAGCATATCGATTTGGGCTTTTGGGAGGGTCCTGTAGGACCCTTATGGACCATTTGTTTATCATTCCCCTTGGAAATTGATGCATCATGAGAGTTATGCTTCTAATAATAACCAAAACCCTTACCATGGCCACGACCACGACCACGACTACGACCACGATTGTCATCGTGTCCATGGTTATCTTGATGCCTACTATCATCTTTTTTAGAGGCATATGTCGCATTTATTTCAGGGTACAGTGGCCTCAAGTTATGGTTTTTCATGAGCAAGTCATTATTCTGCTCAGCTACAAGTAGTACTCGTATCAAATTTGAATACTTTTTAAACTCCCTTTGTATGTATTGTTGTTGTAACAACACATTAGCAACATGCATGGTTGAATAAGTTTTATCCAACATTAGCTCTTCAGAGATTTTCTGCCCGCATAAATGTAATTGAGAGGCTATACAAAACAGGACATAATTATAATCATTGACTAACTAGAAGTCTTAAAACCTTAAATTAGTCCAGTCATTAGTTGCTTTAGGGAGCAAAACTTGTTGTTGATGCCCATATCTTTGTTCTAGGCTTTCGTATAATTCTTCGGAATTTTCTACCAATAGATATTCAGATTTCAGGCTTTCATGTATATGATGGAGAAGAAAGATAATCGTCTTAGCCTTATCTTGTGGGAAAATATTTTCATTTTGTTTTATAGTCTCTTGTAGACCATTTGCTTAGAGGTGAGCTAGCGCATCAAGTCTCCAATCCAGATATCTCTGGCCTGATAAGTCGAGAATATCGAATTCCTACTTTGCAATATTTTCCATTAGATCAACTACAAAATTAGATCAAATAATCAATTAACAATATCAATAACAATATTATCATAATTTCCTAGATTAATTAATTAAGCTTATATCAATAGACAAATATATATACATGATTTATATAAACATAATTATACATTCTCCTTCAAAAGCAATACTATCAAATATAATTTCATAGTGTTTTAGAGAGAAGGTCTCCACCTTCTCTCTAAAATTCCAAAATACCAATTTTAGAAATATAGACTATCATATCTGAGAATTCTTCCATAAATTTTTCTATCTTTCATAAAAATCTTTCTCATTTCCAAACATCAAAGGTTGCGGAAGCCTATGTTTGGTCTCGATTCTCCCCATCTTCATCGGTTGAGGAAACCGAAGATGGTTTTTTTGTTCAGTAACATAATAGTTTGTTTGTGAGAAAAGATCTTCAAGAAATTTGTGGTTGCATAAATTTTTTTATGTTTGTGAGAAAAGATATTCAAGATATTTGTGATTTTGATATTATAAGTTTATCATCCTATCCACTGTAAACTCGTGTTTTGATTCCTTTGTAGAAATTTTTCAAGCTTGTTTTTGCTTGGAAAAGTTAGATTTTTAGTCCTAGCATTCTATTGAATCTTTGATCTGATGCGGTCTTGTCTCTTCCATTTCATCTTTGTTGCTCTCCTTGGATTTGTTTTTTGGCCAAATGTGTCTTTCTTCTCAGACCCGTTCGTGGTGTTTGTTTTTCTTTGATCAATGGTCCGTCTGCTGGCGACGGTCTGCACATGTCTTGCCGGTTGGTGGTAGTGGCTTTTTAGTCATCATCAGCCTTGTGCCCTTTTCTCCGGTTTGTGGCCGATTTCGAGTTTACTACTCATCTGTGTGATGCACTCGGTGCTATACGCGACCACTTTTGCTCCTAGTTTGATTTTCTTGATATGTGGCTTTTAGGCTTTGATGGGACAATGTGATGCTTGATTGTTGGCATTTGTTTTGCCACGTTTCATGGCTTCAACTATGTTTTATGTTATGTAAGATCTTGTTTGCTAGGTTTGGGCTTGGGCCCTTGTCTTTTATGTATGCTTTTAGTCCATTTTTTTATGCTTGGCCCTTTTATTGTGTGTTTGTGGTTTGTTTCTAGTGTGTGTGAGCTGTTGTTTCAGTTGTTACCTGATCGCCTTTGCAAGTTTGACTTGAGCATAGTTTGTACAACTACGAGGTTTGGTTATGGATTTAAGTGTGGATTTTTTGTGATCGGCGCAGTCGCTTGGACGTTTACGAGACTGCTGAAGATCCTTCATTCCGGTGGGCAACCTCAGTAGTCCATTTCATCATACCTGATTTGTCCGTTTTTACCCGAATGCTAAAGGTATTGTTCTTTAGCCCCTCACTTTTCCTACTACCCTTTTCGTTCTAGGGCCTTATTTTCTGCAGTTGTACTTACTTTAAGTGTTTTGTTTGCTTTTGTTTGTTCTAGTTGTTTTTTCGGTTGTCGTTTATTCGACTTCTCGGTTTCATCGGGCCTGTCCAATAAACCAAATTCTTACCTACTCAAAAAATATACATTACTAATAATTCTACATATAAAACATGTAACATTAACAAAGATGGATATGCATGATATACTTATATATATTTATATATAAAAAATATATATTAACACAAAGGTTTTAAATAATAGTACATGTACATATGATGTACTAAATAAAGAGAGAAAAATGTGATCGTGTCTTCCTTTTTTTGAAGGCTTGAACACGTAGGCTATTTGTCTATATGGAAAGATAAAATATTAAAGACCAAAACATGGTGTGTTGTACATACACATGAAATAAGAGGTAAGATTTATTTTGCTCTAGCCTTTTTTTCCAACTCTTTTTAGCACTTATGAAGACTACTTCTTTGAAGCACATTTTTTCTCATCATACTTTTCATCTTCATTTTTTAAAACTTTTCTACTCTTGAGTTGTCTTTTCATGTGCCACTTCATTACAATTCCCCCATACTTAAGCAACAACCATGCAAACAACTCAACTAAAATCCTAGATCTTGGATGGGTCAAACTTCTATAGGCTAGGGAGTTATTTTATGGAGCTATCAAAAATAGGCTTAAGGCTCACAAGATGGGGCTTCAAAAACATGGATCACATCAAGGCAGATAAGGAAATAGGTTCATAAAGAAACATGCTAGGGAAATATGACAAGGTAAAATTTGCCTAGAACATCCGTGTAACTTAGACCTCAAGGATATACATGCTCAATCAAAATTATCTAATATGCTCTTAAAAGAATTTAAACATTATCAAGCTTCAAGCAATCCAAGCAAGTCAAGGGAAAAAAATCATCCTCAAATATATTAGAGAACAAATGGTTTCTTTGGTTAGGGAAATATGACAATCCCAAAATGCATGATATGTTTGTATTTTGTTTCATTTTTTTTATTTCTTTCATATTTTATGCAAATATAAATGCAAAAATTTTAAACATTCAACTAAATGCAAAGACTAAACTATATGAAATGCAATTCTACACTAACATGTAAATATTACCCTCCTCCATACTTAAACTATACATTGTCCCCAATGTATAAAATAAAAGAGAAAGGAGGAGAGAACACTCATAAAGTCATCTACTCTTGTGAATGTGGAGGAGGAGGACTGGGTTGCCACTCAGATGAACACAAGAGCATCTCGGTACCTACAACTTAGTTTCCCAAAATAAGAAAAACAACAAAAATTCTACCTAAGGGAAAATTAACCAGAAACTACGTTATTGACCTTAGGTTGCCTCCTAAGAAGCGTTTTGTTTAACGTCAATGGTTTGGCCCTTAGCATGAATTCACAAGATTAGACATCGTCTATGACCTTAACAACCTGTCAAAAGCCTGTGAACACATCTTACAAGAACATAAGTAGCACAATGATAAATTGAAAGTGAATAATATACCATTCAAAAAGCGTATTAACTTATCAAACCTGTGTGCCCAATTTTCATGTGTTAACATATGCTCGAACCAATTAAGCACAAGTGGTGGCTTCTCAAAATACTTATAGTACGAGTCAACGCACTTGTTAGCAATACCACTTTTATCAAAAACAAACTCCGAGTATTCTCTAGCTCCAATATTAGGCTCTAGACTTGATTCCTCACCTAGCAATTTCATAACATCTGGATGTGAGAAATTGGGAAAATTGATGCAAGGGACTTCAAGGCTCAACATAGGGCATACCATAATAGAGGGTTTGTAAAACTCCAACATTGAGGGGAGAGCCTTAACGGAGTTATCTTATTTACTCTCTCCATCATGGTTCTCTCCTTCATCATAAAAGAAGCTATCATGTTCAATAAAATAATCTTCCTCCAAAACCATAGAATGTTCAAACTCATGATTCCACATGGGAAGAGATGCTTTAAGCTCACTAGGTTCTATAGATGTCTCCATGTCGGTAGGGACTTCATTAGGCTCTTTTATGTTCTGCTCAACTTAAATTATAGGTGTAGAATCTTATCGGGCATTAAAGTAATCTACATAACCCACATCAAGTGTAGTGGATTGCTCATCAACTTGCATCTGAGTGTCAGACTCATGATTGTTGGATACCAAGGTTATTCCACCATTCCTTTCACACAACTCAAAAGGGCATGAGGTTGTGCAATGAAAAATTAAATAACACAATTCACAATGCTCCATAATCACAATTTACGTCCTTACAAAGAGATTCCTGATCATATCCTCAAGAGAAGTCTCAACCGATTGGGGCATCAGTGAAGATGACTCAACCTGTATACTCTGATGGCTCATGAAATAGAAGAAATCCCAAAATTCCACATGGCCAACTTCCCAGTCTCAATATTCATACCATTGATAATACAATTGCATACCTCTTGATCGTTGTACTGATATCCCCAAGCACCAAGTTCAAACACATAGTCTTGGAATCTAGAAAAGTACTCATGGAAGTGTTCGTCCTGCAGCTGTCTACACTCGGACGAAGCCATGGATTAATAGCATGAGTGTTATAAACCGTAAGATAGGTTCACAACATAAATTAGCAAACGAAATAAACACAAAATATCAAACAAGTCCCCGACAACGGCGCAAATTTTGATGAGGTATTTTTACAGTTGTTAATATCTTCTTTTCCACAACCTTTTGGGCCTTAATGATCATCAAAAGTGATTTTCATATCTTTTAAAAATAAACTTGAACATCTCCAATATCGAATCCTCCACTTAAGACGGCTCACAACTCCATGTAACCAATCCTTGCTCCTCATAAAGACCTAAAAACACGAAAATACAAGAGTAGACACCGAAATGCAAAAACTACAAAAACTAAGCAAAAAGCTAGAAACTAACTAAGTTTTAAACATAAATATGCCTTAAAAATAACACCTAAATGCATGATATCAACGTGCTATATCAACGCGCTATAGTTGAAATTACACACACCATTCAATATACTATAAGAGATTATTTTGATTGAGGAAGCAAATTTTACTTGCATAGATCACATGGAGGATTGGTTATCGATGTTTCTAAACTCTAGACTGATACAATAACACTTATCATGCTAGTACCAAATTAAACAGAACAATAGTGAAATTGAGGAAATAGAGGAGGAACAGCCAATTCGGCTGGGAAGAGGAGACGAGAGAAGAGAGCAGAGAAAGGAGATTAGAGAGAAATAGAAAATTAGGGCAAGATAATAATTCTCTGATTATGTAAAAAATAACAACTTAAGAGTATTTATACTAAGCCCTACCGGTTCAATAAAAGCTTCATGGTAAAGAACCGGAAAGAAAACTCATGAAGGAGCATAAAATTCTATTTAAAAATTACATTAATTAATTAATTACTAACAATAACTCCTAGGCCAGATAGTATCGTATCAATTCTCCCCCGATAACAATCGACTTGCCCTCATGTTGGAAATCAGGAAAAAATACGTACGGATTTGCTCAAGCGGTTGTTATTAATCCACTAGTTGTTGTTTTCTTGTCACTCAATTACTAAAGTTCCAACTTATGTAGAAAAAACCCAGCAAAATATATGAAACACCAGTAAAAATCTCACATATCTCTTTCCCATCTTCAGCACAATAGTTTCTTATGTACCATATCAAACTTATGGCACTATCCTTATGTTGCTAGTCATGTCTCTCAAACTTATGGTTGACCATTTAACTCATTAGCTCACCATACTAGTAGACTACCAACTGATGGTGCGCGAAATAACCGCTAGCTAATTAATACTAGAATATGCGCTAATCTCTTATTCTAACGGGCTAAAAGCAGGTTTCATGAGTATTTATGTGCATAAATGCGTACAGACAATATCTATTTAATAAAAGCGGAAAATCCTCGTTACATATGTATGTACAACAAATTCGAGACGCACGCGGTTCCGATCAAAGTTAAGTATTTCATTCTTCGTCCCATGGATAAGATTCCTAGCGGACAAGTGTACGTGTTGCACATGTGTCTAAGTGGATTGAGCTTGGCCCAATAAGAGAATGATGTGGGCTGGCCCATGACCAAACCTTTTTGTTTGTTTGGCCCAAGAATCATGCGTGGTTTAGTAAAGCAAGTTGGCAACTTGCTGATCTTCTTTTGTTGCCACATGCATTTCAACTAAGTCAAATAAAACGGCTTGTCATGAGATAGCCTTATAGGCTAAGCAAACGTATGGGCAAATTCTCACATCGGCTTCGTCCCACATCAGACATTAACGTGCAAGCAAATAACTCATGATCCTATATATAGCAAGGCTAAGAGATGGTAAAAAGGGTCGAAAAACATCTCTAACTCAAGAACTATCTTGTTTGTTAAAGTTCGACGTGTTTAATCTCCGAGTGAGATCTCGTTATTTACGGTATAAAGTCCAAAAAGCAATAATTGTAAAGAGTACAAAAACAATCAGCTGAAGGGTGGGGAGGAGGAAAAATCTACGTACGAAAACCATTTGGCTATATGAAATCCCGAGAGTTAGTATTTAATAAAATTCCGTTTATAGCACATATTATTTTGGAATTCATCACTGGCACCGTTTGTGGGAACAAGCTCTCCCTATCCGACCTACTCTCGGGTAACAATCAAGTAGGTCCCGTTTCCTCCCCTTTGTTTAATTATTTATAGGCATGTACATGTGCTCTCTGCATGGCATGGCATGTGGGCATGTATGCATGGTGGACATGCGAGATGCATGCCACCTAGAAGCATCGCAGTCTTTATATGGCCGTGAACGAGATGTATGGCCCGTGAACGAGATAAAAATCATGGCATGTATGGCCAAACGACGAGATAAATGGTCTTAGGCAAACATCGCGGCCAAATATCTCGATCTCGGGCTCATCCAACTATCTCGCTGGAGGCCTCACTCCGACTCCTTGTCTAAATGGCCAACCCGCGCGGTGTTGTGCCTGTGGCTCCACCGTCACGCCTCGTAACGCCTACAATCTTGGCGTCTCGGCATTCCAAGCGAGGTGGGCTCATCGCGGTGTTGTGCCTATGGCTCCTCCATCACGCCCACAATCTTGGCATATCGGTCTTCGGGTCTGGGCGGGCATGCGGGATCTCTGCGTGTTGATCCCATGGGCTTTTCCATGGCCTAGCAAGCCGAGCATGGCTTCAAGCTAGTTCACGATGGGCTCGACAACTCTCGGGGATGTCGGCAAGGGGCTCGGACCCCTCCGTTTGATTTCATGGGCTCTTTTGAAGGCAAAAAAGTGGTCTCTTTGAACAAGGCAAATGCCCGCGGTGTTTGCTCTTGGCGCGGATGTCGGCGCGATGTTCATTCTTGGCGCGGAGTCGCCTTGGTCGTACTAAAGTGGCATGTTGCGGGCTCGATGTCGCTCACCTTGGTGGTCATCATCTTTGACCAAAGTAAGAGGTCATCTTCATGACCAAAGTTGGAGGTCCATCCTAATGTGACTGAACTAGCGGTCTTCGAGGCCACGATCAAGCTAGCGGTGTTTGGGGCACTCGGGCAGTGTGCACGGTGCGGTGTCGCCTCGGCTTCGAGGTGGAGTGTGACACCTCCATGTCTCCTCTTGCGGCGAGGTGTTGCCCCGGCTCGGCGACGGCACACAAGTAACCCATCCTCGACCGAGCTTAGCGGTCATTGTACACAACCAAATATCTCGGCCATTCTTCGCGGGAGCCGAAAATTGCCATGGGTCTTTCACCGCCATGATGGTTCTCTTCTGGAGCATGTTATTGACATGGCTTGATAATCATTCCTCATGGTGTAAAGGTTATTCATGACATCCTCATGATGGAGTGGCTATCAACCCCGCTACAAATTCAACGAGGGGGTCTTTCTCAAGGAACTATGGTTGGAGGGGATTTAGATAATTATGCATGTTCACATCCCGTGGATATGAATGAATGCCATGCAAATTCTAATATGCATAAATAGCATGCAAAATCCACAAACATGCATGAAAACTATAGAAATTCCAAGAATGAATATGCATGAAAAATATGCGTGAGCCATATGATAAAATGATGAGGTGAAAGCAAGGTTGCGTGTTAAAGGGGCGTTAGGGTACACATGCCTAAAATTGTAATGGGTGGTGACTGAACAAGCTTAGTGATATGGCCATATTTATTCTTCTAGCGCTATGTTTACGTGAATACCTTCTTGAGGAATGGGGCAATGATCCCATTCTCCTTATGCATGTATGCGCGACATGCTCATAATCTCAAACGTGGCCGACACTTCATAAAGGGGGATGGCGTGCCCATATCCTCTATTGCATGGCCAAAGAATAATGGGATCACGCTTGTCAAAACTGGCAAGGTGGGGCACGTGCCTCGGTTGAGTAAAGACTCACTTTTAAAATTGGGTCGTGCTTTTCATTTTGAGATTGCCCTTTATTTGGGTCCAGTTGATGAATAGGCCCATTTGACTAAAGCAATCAACAAAAGAAAATATGGCAGGGGTGATGAGCAATAATTTCCGAGGTACTGGCCCAAATGCGACACAAGCATGTATCATGAGGATGCCCTTCATTTCAAATAACACGTGTTGCATGGTCGTGGAACGAGGTAATCGTTGTAAACTTGACTCGCTAATTGATTATACTCGGTATATATACTCACATGTTGGGGCGAAATCCTAATTCTCTAAAAATAATAATTCCACCCCTCGCTTCCCGTTTGGGATTGGAAACCATCCTAGTGGAAAGATCACGGTCATTTAGGAGGCATCCTAAATGATCGGAATAATCGTTCCACCCCTCGCTTCCCGCTTGGGTTTGGGAACAATCCTAGTAGAAAGATCGCGGCCATTTAGGAGGATTTCTAAATGATCGGAATAATCGGAATAATCGTTCCATCCCTCGCTTCTCGCTTGGGGTTGGAAACCATCCTAGTGGAAAGATCGCGGTCATTTAGGAGGCATCCTAAATGATCGGAATAATTGTTCCACCCCTCGCTTCCCGCTTGGGGTTGGAAACCATCCTAGTTGAAAGATCACGGTCATTTAGGAGGCATCCTAAATGATCGGAATAATCGTTCCACCCCTCGCTTCCCGCTTGGGGTTGGAAACAATCCAAGTAGAAAGATCATGGTCATTTAGGAGGCGTCCTAAAATGACAGGAATAATTGTTCCACCCTTCGCTTCTCGCTTAGGGTTGGAAATAATTCTCTAAAAAGGACGAGGTTCTAACTCTCTTAGGGACGAGGTCCTAACTCTCTTAGGGACGAGGTCCTAATTCTCTTTAAGGAGGAGGTCCTGAACTCTCTAAGTAGACGAGGTCCTAAATCTCTTTAAGGAGGAGGTCCTGAACTCTCTAAGTAGACGAGGTCCTAATTCTCTTTATGGACGAGGTCCTGAACTCTCTAAGTGGATGAGGTCTGCTAATTCTCTAAAAAGGATTATGTCCTAACTCTCTTAAGGACGAAACCCCAACTCTCAAAAAGCGTGCACAGCCCGAGCGAGGCTCGGGGTTGGCGGCAACTCTGTTAGGGACGAGATCCCAACTCTCTAAGTGGACGAGGTCTGCTAATTCTCTAAAAAGGATGAGGTCCTAACTCTCTTAGGGATGAGGTCCTAACTCTCTAAAGGATGAGGTCCTAATTCTATTTAAGGACGAGGTCCTAAACTCTCTAAGTAGACGAGGTCTGCTAATTCTCTAAAAAGGACGAGGTTCTAACTCTCTAAGTGGACGAGGTCTGCTAATTCTCTAAAAAGGACGAGGTCCTAACTCTCTTAGGAAGGAGATCCCAACTCTCAAAAAGCGCGCGCATCCCGAGTGAGGCCTCACTCGGGGTTGGCGACAACCTTCTTAGGTACGAGATCCCAACTCTCGAAAATGCGCACAACCCGAGTGAGGCTCGGGCTTGGCGACAACTCTCTTAGGGACGAGATCCCAACTCTCAAAAAGCGCGCGCAACCCGAGCGAGGCTCGGGCTTGGCGGCAACTCTCTTAGGGACGAGATCCCAACTCTCGAAAAGTATGTGCAGCCCAAGCGAGATTCACGAGTATTTATGTGCATAAAGACATACTCCTCATTACATATGCATGTACAACAAATTCGAGATGCACTCGGTTCCGATCGAAGTTAAGTATTTCATTCTCCGTCCATGGATAAGATTCCTAGCGGACAAGTGTACGTGTTGCACATGTGTCTAAGTGGATTGGGCCAAACCCAATAAGAGAATGATGTGGGCTGGCCCATGACCAAACCTTTGTTTGTTTGGCCTAAGAATCATGCGTGGTTTAGTAAAGCAAGTTGGCAACTTGTTGATCTTCTTTTGTTGCCACATGCATTTCAACTGAGTTAAATAAAACGGCTTGCATGTATTACACTCAACATGGATTTGCTTTAGGTCCAATTAGAATTTGCCATGAGATAGCCTTATAGGCTAAGCAAACGTATGGGCAAATTCTCACAAGGGCTTCGTCCCACATAGGACATTAACGTGCAAGCAACTAACTCATGATCCTATATATAGCAAGGCAGAGATGGTAAAAAGGGTCGAAAAACATCTCTAACTCAAAAACTATCTTGTTTGTTAAAGTTCGACGTGTTTAATCTCCAAGTGAGATCGCGTTATTTACGGTATAAAGTCCAAAAAACTTTATTTGTAAAGGGTACAAAAACAATCAGTTGAAGGGTGGGGAGGAGGAAAAATCTACGTACGAAAAATGTTTGGTTGTACAAAATCCCAAGAGTTAGTAATTAATAAATCCCGTTTATAGCGTGTATTATTTCGGGATCATCACCAACAAATGAGACTTGAACTTTGAAGTTGCATCCACCAATCATGAGGAGCAAACTGAATTTATGCTTTGAATTGTTGAAGTCATGAGCTTGACGATTAAACTAAAGCAGTTGTAGACCACTTGAAAATTTGATCTTGATTAAGACTTGCATTTTCATGACTCATTTGAGATAGCGAATTGAAAAATCAATAATCCTCTTTTCAACCCAATGGCCACACGTTCAATAGCTAGCATGTTCAAAGCATCAACACATAATACACCATTCTAGTAGCTTAACTTGCTAGTGTCTCAATTGCAGGTCTTGCAGCTTTCTTGCCAATATATTGTTGTAGGAAATTCCTTTCACCTGAACCAAGTATGGTCAAGTGGTTCTTGTGTATCCCCTTCAGTCACAAGCGATTTGCAAACACCACAAAGAGACATTGAGATTTAATAGGAAGCTGCTGAATTAAACCTGTCTATAAAATGCATCTCTTTCTTGTAATATAACACCTGAACAATCTTTGGAAATAATGAAGTTGTATACTTGAACGTGAATTTCTTCTAGAGTTATGCAATGTAGCCATCAGTGCCTTCTCCTAATTTATGTCACTTAACAGCCCATTCACCAATTACAATGAAGTCTGGTCTTGTCTTTGATTAAGAATGAGATGCAAAGTCAAAAGCAATGGCAGATGTTCAACCCAATAGATTATTTTTATAACATCAGCACTTGCACTTCAAACTTGTGATCATCTGATTGTATAAGCTATGGAATTTCATTTCACTTGGCATTCGTCTATTTCAACAGATCACTTCAAACTTGGCATTCAGATTGAACTCAAATCTCCACTAAGCCATTGCCTTGTTGGTCGTAGGCATATAAAAAAGAGCAACAAGACGACCCACCATCAATGCCACCAGGGTCCCAAAGTAACCTTGATGTAAGAACATCAACTCTATTCAAAATTAATGACAACCTATCAGCAAACCCGGCAAAGATTCCGCCTCTTAATCCCGGATCGATCGAGAAGCTACAATCTTTGTTATCCAGACTGATTTCTCTATTGAGTTCCTTTGGAGTTGCTTCAAGAATTTCACTGTTTGGTCGTTCCACATGATTGTCAAAGCGTGCTCCGACTTTTGACAAGTAGCTTGGATTCTTAGAATCTTGTTTGGACTGATCAACTAGAATTCCAAGTTCCTCAAGCTCTTGTCGACTTGCTTTCATTCTTATCCCTGAATTGCTCCAAAATTGGTTTCTAGATTCACCCCATTTTCGTTATTTGACATTTCGTCAAACACCCTATGGGCGTCTTCCATTCCCCAACTGAATGCTTTACAAACTTGGTTGCTATCCCTCTTGTTGTAATGAGCTACTCCCGAATCATAAACCCAATTACCCATGAGCAAATGAGAATGCTTCAGTTGAGTACTGAAATTAATACCCTTGAAACCTCGAATAGGCATTTCATCGGTAAACAAACCCATGTCTAGGCATTTCAACAAACACATTGTGTGCAATTTGGTATTTCCATAAAATCAACATAATTCCTCTTAAAATCACACAAACTAAATTTTATAGAAGCATCAACTAGTCTTCCTATTTCTTCAGATGTAATGTTAGAAACCAAGGGCTCATAAGAATTCGATAATACCTCACAAGGATCAAAAGCTGATTCTAAAGACTCGTTCTACTCACGAAGAATCTTTAGTTCATCAGCCATTTGCTTTTCAGAATTAATTTCGAGAAATGATTTCATCTTTAAATTCGAATTGGCTAGTGGTGTCGATCGCTCCCCTGTTGATACAACCCTTTCCTTTTCATTTAGTCCTGATCCAGGAATTTTAGGGTGTGATTCTGCAGGTGGTGAGCTCGGCAGGGTCGCCGGCATGCGCGGCAAGTTTAACGACGGACGGGACTAGGCGCTAGAAGGAGGGGGTATGCTCGCCTCTTCAACAGGAGCCTCTATCTCGTGTAATTTCTTGCCGATTCGGTCATCGAGGAACAATTCCATTCGACAGCATCTATCATAGATGCATCTTCCATTAAAAGAGTTGAAAGCATCCATGGCGGATTCTCTGTTCTTGACACGGATGTTTGAATGAAACCCTGTTTTTGGACTCAATTGTTCAAGGTCCTCTATAATTCCGAATGCGGAAAACATTTGCTCCAATATGTAGCAAGAAATTGGGTAGATTTCCTATTGAATCTTGATAGATAGAGTTCGATGCTCAAGCAATAACTCCATTACACGACACTTTTATTAATAGCATACAGGGATTGCAATTCTCCCCCGTTGACAAACGACTTGTCCTCGAGTTGGAAAGTTTAGGGATGAAAGCACCAATTGATACAATAACACTTATCGTGCTAGTACAAAATTAAACAGAACAATAGTGAAATTGAGGAAATAGAGGAGGAAGAGCCAAATCGGGTGGGAAGAGGAGACGAGAGAAGAGAGTAGATAAAGGAGATTAGAGAGAAATAGAAAATTAAGATAATAATTTTCTGATTATGTAAAAAATAACAACTTAAGAGTATTTATACTAAGCCCTATCGGTTCAATAAAAGCGTCATGGGAAAGAACCAGAAAGAAAACCCATGAAGGAGCATAAAACTCTATTTAAAAATTACATTAATTAATTAATTACTAACAATAACTCCTAGGCCAGATAGTACCGTATCAATTCTCCCCCGTTGACAATCGACTTGTATGCAATAAGTAGATTGATGCCAAGTCTAACTAATCAACATCATTCGTCACCAATCCCGCCATTATGCTCTTGAGTTTGTGTAGCGCTAGCACCTACATCTAAATGCTGAAGCAGAGCCATACATAATGTGTTAGATACAAATTTGCACACATATGTACATAGTTGTTTACAATATAAATATAATTTTAAATTTTTTAATATTAATTTGATATTTAAAATTTAAGTGGGACATGAAAATAAAACACCGAAAGTGAAACGGAGGATTTGCATCGAACTACAACCTGGGCATTTAAATTTTAAAATAATTGTTTAGTTAGGAAAACTTAAAATTTATTTATTTATGAAAAAAACTTAAATAAAACCCGTGCATAGTACAAAAATTCAACTAGTAGATCCTTCGAGGAAACAACAATCAATCAATTCCATTAGCCTACATTAAAATTTCATTGAATCTGATTCCTCTACTGCTGTGCATTTGATTCAAGATAACCACCTATCGGTTCACTCTGATCTTCCTTTAATCCGACAGTGTAGGAGACTTATGCATAGCTCAAGTTGTGATTTTTTAGTTTTATCATGTTAGGCTCCGTTCGACAAATCGGTACTTATCGGTGTGGATGCTGATTTTGATGTTGATGCTGAAACTTATGGTTGTTGATGTTGAACTTGGATGTTGATATGGGATACTGATATGAGTTGTTTATTTTCCAAATAATTCGGGATGTGTTCGGTAAACTGAATTGCTGATATTTTAAGCAAGAGATGTAAAATTACTAAGGCTCCGTTCGGCAACTCGGTACTTATCGGTGATGATGTTGATGTTGATACTGATACTTATGGTTGTTGATGTTGATCTTGGATGCTGATATGAGATGTTGATATCAGTTACTTATTTTCAAATAAATCAGGATGTGTTCGGTAAACTGAATTGCTGATATTATAAGCAAGGAGTGTAAAAAGGGTGAAAAGTAATTTTATGTGGACCCCACTTACTTATATTTTGGTAGATAAGTTAACTTATTTGAAATAAGGTGGAGGAATGCTGATTATTTTTTCAGCAGATAAGTATCGAAAATAAGTACCTTATTTCAAATAAGCAATTGTTGTCGAACATGTACAAAGATGCTTATTTTTTTCAGATAAGCAATTGGGTACTTATAAGCAACCAAATAAGTTTTGTCGAATGGAGCCTAAATTGTTTTTTTTGTGGGTCCCGCATACTTATATTTTGGTAAGAAAAGTTAGCTTATTTGAAATAAGGTAGGGGATGTTGATTATTTTTTCAGCAGATAAGTATCGGAAATAAGTAACTTATTTCAAATAAGCAAATTTTGTCGAACACGTAAAACGATGATTATTTTTTCCAGATAAGTAACTGGGTACTTATAAGCATCCAGATAAGTGTTGTCGAACGGAGCCTAACTCGGTACTTATCGGTGACGATGTTGATGTTGATGTTGATACTGATACTTATGGTTGTTGATGCTGACCTTGGATGTTGATATGAGATGCTGATATCAGTTACTTATTTTCAAATAATTCAGGATGTGTTCGGTAAACTGAATTGCTAATATTATAAGCAACAAGTGTAAAAAGGGTGAAAAGTAATTTTATGTGGACCCCACTTACTTATATTTAGGTAGATAAGTTAACTTATTTGAAATAAGGTGGAGGAATGCTGATTATTTTTTCAGCAGATAAGTATCGAAAATAAGTACCTTATTTCAAATAAGCAATTGTTGTCGAACATGTACAACGATGCTTATTTTTTTCAGATAAGCAATTGGGTACTTATAAGCAACAAAATAAGTTTTGCCGAATGGAGCCTAAATTGTTTTTTTTGTGGGTCCCGCATACTTATATTTTGGTAAGAAAAGTTAGCTTATTTGAAATAAGGTAGGGGATGTTGATTATTTTTTCAGCAGATAAGTATCGAAAATAAGTAACTTATTTCAAATAAGCAAATTTTGTCGAACACGTAAAACGATGATTATTTTTTCCAGATAAGTAACTGGGTACTTATAAGCATCCAGATAAGTGTTGTCGAACGGAGCCTAACTCGGTACTTATCGGTGACGATGTTGATGTTGATGTTGATACTGATACTTATGGTTGTTGATGCTGACCTTGGATGTTGATATGAGATGCTGATATCAGTTACTTATTTTCAAATAATTCAGGATGTGTTCGGTAAACTGAATTGCTGATATTATAAGCAACGAGTGTAAAAAGGGTGAAAAGTAATTTTATGTGGACTCCACTTACTTATATTTAGGTAGATAAGTTGACTTATTTGAAATAAGGTGGAGGAATGCTGATTATTTTTTCAGCAGATAAGTATCGAAAATAAGTACCTTATTTCAAATAAGCAATTGTTGTCGAACATGTACAACGATGCTTATTTTTTTCAGATAAGCAATTGGGTACTTATAAGCAACCAAATAAGTTTTGCCGAACGGAGCCTTAATCGTGGTTTAAATAAGGTTGCTGATAAGCTAGCCAATGTTGTTGTTAGCCTAGGCTTAAGCTTTACCACTTTTCTTTCTCCGCCTGTGGATAAAGGACTTGCTTCTTGATGAAGCTGTTGCCGACTCTAGGCATATTTAATCACTAATATATTCTCGCAGGGGCATTTGCCCTGTTTTCTGATAAAAAAAATCTCCATTTACAGCTTCAGTCCTGCGGTGATATTCTTTCTAAAAAAATGATGTTTTGGGCAGGATAATCGTACTAACGCGTTACCTGCTATGATGCGGGAAATCCTAACCAAACAGAATCTGTAACACGTTATAAGCTAAAAATCAGTGGTAAAACAAGATAAAAGACAAGAAGATAATAACAAAATGATAGTGGATTTGTATTAAGATTGAGATTGTGAGTGGATCCTTTGTTTAACACGAATGAACACTTGAATAAAATGACTACACAAAAAGACTGGAGCTCTCGTAAGTGATTGTGAGTATGAGTGTCGATCTTGTGTGTCCTCTATCCTTGCCTCGTCCCTATTTATAGCTTTCTTCCCCACTTCGACCGTTGGCTGAAACATTTGGCAAATCCCGAAGATCTCGCCCCCGTCGTTAATGAGATAGCTGTTGAATGGTGATCATGGGGTCCGAGATTTCAGCCTCACTTTGACTACTTCATCGACCTCCCCTTCTATCAAATTATTCGGACCAATTGCTCTAGGCTTGTAATGCTTCTTTTGGGCTGGATTTCGGAGGGTCCAACAATACCCCCTCAAAAACCCGGGAAAATTCCCTCCACCGCTTTTCTAGGGTTTTTGATTTTGCTCCTTGGAAAGTTGTAGCGGGTAAAGGCACGTCACATCAATCGCTATTTATAGTGGTCATGATGATCTCTCGGTCTTCAACTGCGCTTATTGGTGTCCAGGTACGTCTTCTTCCTCTTCACCTTTCAATTTCTCCCTTTTCTTAGTTATGGCGTCTTCTAGCTCTTCCCCAAAATCTTCTCTTTACTGCCTTGAAATCGCCATTCCTCCTTCCCTCACCTCTTCTAGAATTCTCACCTCATTCCACCAGAGGGATAGTATTTCGGAGGATCCCCACATCTTTGCCTTTTCTGTGGGTTTCCCTCCGCATGCAGAAATTTTCTCTCCTCCTCCCGGCATCCATGCCGATTTCTACGCCGATGACTGGGTGTGCGTTGTATGAGTACCCTTTTCGTATTGGCCACCGTTTCCCTTTTCCCCCACTAGTCATTGACTTCTTGACCACTCTTAATGTGTCCCCTGGACAACTTCTTCCTCAAGTCTGGAGGCTCTTGTTGTCTGTTGATCTCCTATGCTCCTCCCATGGCCTTCCCTTCAAAAGCTGCCGATTTTTTCCTCAACTATCGCCTTTCCAAAGGTGGTCCTGGTCGCTTGACCTTGAAAACCTGTACAAACAAGTCTGATCTGATCTTTAACGTATCGAAGTCCGACCGGGGTTGGGCCGATAAGTTCTTCTTCGTAAAGCTGTCTTCTTTGGGAGTTGGCACGTCTTTTCTGAAAACTCGATGGCGTCCAACAGGTAGTGTTTTTCTTTTTATCCGTTACGTCTTACTCAAATTTAACCGCTGGTTGTTTTTTATGCAGAGAATCTCACCACCCCTCAACCTCGTAACGTATCATTTCAAGTCATCTCTCACATCGAGGCCCTTCCGCTGGAAGATAGATCTTACCCCAAACTAGTAAGAGCGTGCTTCGCAGACCCTGAGGATATCGAGATGTCAAGTAAGTTTTCTTTTTACCTTACTCCTTCTTCCAACGCCTTTGTCGTCCACTAATCCTATTACTCTCATGCTGTCAGGTTCAAGAACTACCAGATCAACCGATGCGCTATCGACCTTGGAAAGAGTCGAAGCCAGGAAGAAGAGGAAGGCGGAAACAAATTCTACCGCAGATACGTCTTTGGTGGTGGCCCTTCCTCCAAAGATTGCAAGCGACACTCCTAAGGTCTCTTCATCAAAGAAAAGTGCATCTTCTCGAATGACTGACCTTCCTAGCACCATGATGTCTCTGGATATGGATGCTGAGAAGTGTCTGAGGTCTTTGATGTCTCTTCAAGTGGATTGTCTTCATGGTTCAGGTCACCAGTCTACTTTGCCTGAATTCTTCGGCGAGATACTAGCGGCTCAATGGTAGGTATTTAACAACTTTCCTCATCTCTATTGCCAATCGTCTTGGTTCTTGATAGTTCTATACTTGTTTTTCAGGGTCTTCAACTTGCTCTTGCGGCTTTTGACACCTTCAAGGATTACCCTGAGCAATTGGCCCAAAGCAAGATCAGTACGCAGCTTGAGAAGGACAGGACGGTCATCCTGGGGCAGGAGAAGAAGGTTGTAGATCTGCAGGGTGCCCTCGAGAAAGCTGTTGGAGAGTCTAAGGAATGGGAGGACAAGTTCAATGCGGCATCAAAGAAAGGCGCTGCTCTTGCTCAAGAGATTGAGGACACGGTTGATTACTGGTCGCTTAGAGCCCGCGTCGAGACGATAGAGGAGTTTGCCGCAGGGAAGCATTCTTCTTGGGACGCTGTGAAGGAAAGGGAGCAGTTCGAGAACTTGTTCCCTGATGAGGTCAACACATCCAAGAAATCTTCCCTTGTCGAAGAGATTTCACAAGTTGCCAAAGAAGTGGCCCAAGTGGAGATGGAGAACCAGAAGTCAGCCGAGGAAGTTTCCAAGGAATGATTTCCTCTTGTTTCCTTTTATCTCTTAAACTTTTCTCTACCCCTAGTGTGTTGGGGTTTAAACTCTTTGTTTTGTGTGGCCGCTTTTTTTAGGACCTTTGTGTGAACAATTTTTACCCCTTGCTGGTTTTTAGGGGTTTATGCTATTAATGATGCTTTAGTACTCGTTGTGGTTTTGGATCTGTTTTTTATCTTTTTTGCAGGTGAAGCAGGTTTGCTAATGAAGAATAACGCGTTGTGAGAAGTTTGCTTGTAGTTTTGTTGATAAATTTCCCGTTGTAATAGCGCTTTTGATGTAAGATGCTGAGAGAGAGAAAATAATGTATTTGACAGAATGTAAACACTTGTGATTTATAAAACTGCGAATTGAGTTACAAGTACTTTGTGAAACTCTCTTTTATTCTAGAACTTGTGTTACACGTTCTCATCTCTTGCATCTTTTGACTAGTCGTTGTGTGCACAGCGTTGCCTGATCATAAGGCGAGGGCCTATGTTTTGGCCTGTAACGTCACAAGGCGTCCCTTGTTAGTTTTTGCAAAACCGTTGTTGTCTCATGTGTGTATGAAGACGTAATAATGCAATGTAAAAAGAAGTAAATATGTGATGTATACCTTATTGCGACTTGCATGTTCTAAAAGTGATACAGCTTCAAATTCATCGCGTTCCAGCTTCTGGGGACCGTCTTCCCATCGCATGATATCAACTCGTAGGCTCCTTGTCCTACGATTTTCGTAATCTGATAAGGTCCTTCCCAATTTGCTCCTAACTTGCCAGCATTTAATCCTTGCGTGTTTTGAAAGACTTTCCTCAATACCCAATCTCCCACTTGGAACGCCTTTGCATTAACACGTTTGTTGTAACTCCGAGCTACCCCCTGTCTATATGCCGCCATACGAACTGATGCCTCATCTCGTAACTCGTCCACCGTGTCTAGATGGTGTAACAAGTTAGGTAGATTTGACTCCTCGGTAGTAAGTCCATATCGAACTGTGGACAAAGTTACTTCTACTGGTAACACTGTAATAACCCTCTTTTTCAAGAAGGACAATTATGTAATTTCCTTTTTATTTTGTTTAATAAAATAAATTATGGCAATATCCTCATAATAATGATATATTGCTTACCTAAGTTATTTTATTAAGTGAAAATTAATAATTAACCCCTAAAGGGTTATTTGAAATAATAATTGACCTTACCCATATGTTAAAAAGAAATAAAGAAATAAATAAAATTAGAATTTTATGAGAAAGACCTCAAAAGTATTTAAACATATTTTTATAAACAAAGAGAATTTTTTTTGTAAAAATATTTTGAATTAAAAGTTTTATTCTTTAAAAAGATATTAAGGATATTTATTAATATCAAGGGCATTTTTGTCCATTTCTTAAACTAGATTCAAAAATGGATTCAAAAATGGGGGTTCTTCTTCCCCAACTTGTTCTTAACTTCAAATGGAAAATTTGATCTCGTTTCTTAACGGAAATGGATTTCGTAAAAGCCTACTTGTTACATTTTTAACCCTCTACAAGTTCCCTCAATCAATTTGGGAGCAATCAATCAAAATTATCCCGAAAATCTCGTTTTAGGTCAAAGTGCACCGTTTTTGGAATCCTTCAAATTAAATTCGAATTAAAGAGGGATAAGGTCGAATTTAAGATGGAAAGGATTGGGAGGAGTTAAAGGACGGATTAGAGAATCAATCCCGATTCAATTACAAGATAAATCACCCATAAATGGGCGAAATCAACGGGATTGTGTCCAAGGCTTTAATGGAGGATTTCGGGCTCGTTTTTGGAGCATTGAAGCTCATTCTTGGCTATCTAACCTTAAGCAAAATCACTCCCTTTCCAATCGGAATTTGGTCAAAAACCGATCTAGAAACCCACATAAGAACCAGTCTCTGTTTTCGAACGACCTCACCGGAACGACCTATTCAGCGGCGTTTTCCGGCCACCATGGACCACCTCAGCCGCCGATTCTGCCAACAGTTGGTAGGGCTGCTCGTCCCGGTTCCAACGACACCTCACACGCCTCAAACCGATGCCGGACGGAGGAGAACAACGCAGCTGAAGTCCGAGACGCACCAGCCTTGCGCGTCCTGTTTTCTGCTGTATATGCAGCAGCCCGCGGGCCCGACCCGGCCCGTTTGGGCTAACCCTCTTTACCCATTCTTGCTTTATTTTGGTATTTTATTAATTGGGGTACTTAAAATAAAATAAATATTTTTAAATCTTAATTTAAAAGATGTTAAAAATATTTTTATGAAAGATAAGTAGCAAGTATATATTTTGATAAAACTTGCAAATAGAAAGGAAATGATGAATATTATTGATTTTATGTTTTAAAAACATGTACTTTGCAAAAGGATATGATTTTTATTAAAATAACATATGGGTAAATATTTTTAATTAATATGTATGCATAAAGATAAAGAATCTACAATATACAATACAAAGAAATTAAAAAGGTCCTACATTAATAAAGAAAATTTTTACTAATGTTAATAAGATAAGTCTATTAGAAATATAAAAATTAGACGAGTTATAAGAATTCAACTTACGAGGAAAAGTTGAACAAAATAAATTGCTTATAATTTATTTTGTATCTTATGTATGAATCAGGAAAAAGAAATCAATCATTGGATTGCAAGCTCGTCTAAGATAATTCTCGCTCGCCTTCGAAACAAGGCAAGTGGTGGTTCGCTCTCATATTTTATCATGAATACGTTTATTCATGTTTGCATGTTGTGTTGGGAACGCTTGTTTGAATAAAATGAACTTAGGTTATTATAGAAATAATGACCTTGTTGAAATGTATAATTGAATTAGGGTTTATTATGCATAGAAATAATGACCCATGGTAGCTTATTGTTATTATTATTATGCGCTAGAAATTATACTTAGGTTGCAATGTTTGTGCACCTGTTTGTTTCATGGTCTCATTTTGAGATTTGTTGTTTTAGACTAGCGTAGAATTAGGGGTGGGGGTTCACTAACCCCTGAACACCTCTTTATAATATTTTGCATTAAGATGGACCTAGACCCTAATGCTGGTCATGACCCTGCTCACTCAACCGTTTTGAGGAGTGTTTGGCACCTAGCTAGTGCCTTGTATCGGGACTTAGGAACCCGTTCCGCCCTTTGTGGGATTCTATATTATATGGCATATCGCGTTGCCGTCTTAAAACCTACCAACTTGAATGCAATGTTTTGTAATTAAATAAGATAAGTGCTATTGCACACCCATTAAAACGTGTTCAGGGTGGTGACTACAACTTGGAAAACCACTCTGGCTCCCGGCTTTGATTAATCTACTTTCCAATCTGAATTCGGACAACACGCATTCGGTGAGGTTGGTTGTAGATTTGATAAGTCGACAGAGGCTTTTCAAAATATTGGTTGATAATTAAAGTTCCCAACATAACCTTTCTCATTCTTAAGGAACCATAGTTTTGTGGTGTCCTAATCTTTTCATCATATTTCCCATTCCGTGAGATTATTTGGGTTATGTCATCGACCGGCTTTCATTCGGAGTCCGATGGTCATAATGCAACTAAGATCACAAGAACCTCACATAAAATTCCACTTGCGTAGTCTTTCATTAGACTGACCGACCGCTTTATTTCTTTTGCATGGCCGGCTGGTGCCAACCGTCCCTATACGGAACATCAGGGAGTAAAGGAGTGGTGATTCGAGATTGAAGCTGTTGAAGTTGTTGCACGTTTCTTTTGAATAACTTTTTAGTTTAAGGTCAAGATCCTTGGTCTATAAGGACCGCCTTCAAGAATTTTACTTTCGCTTTGTTCAAGACTATTTAATATCATCTTTCCGCAAGTATTTGGATTATTCAAGATTGTGAAAATTGGACATTTTGTTTAGTATTTATTGAATTATTATTACTTATTTATATCTAGAATACCGTGAAAGCCTTGGGTGGCTCCGGAGTGTAAATTCCGAGGTCACTGGCGGTAATATCTCCGAGGGAAAAATGGGGGTGTTACAAACACGGCTTCACATCCATAGACCAAGGAGAAAGGTGTATGGCCTGTTGCAGTCTTAGGAGTTGTGCGATCTGACCATAGAATAAGGGGTAACTCATCTGCCCATCTTCCCTTTGCCTCCTTGAGTCGCTTCTTCAGGTTATTGACGATTACTTTGTTGCTGGCTTCTGCCTGACCATTAGCTTGAGGATAACGTGGCGTCGACATTACCAACTGGATGTTGTATTGCTCACAAAATGATCTTGTCTTGTCACTGATGAACTGGGATCCATTGTCGCACACTATGGTGGATGGTATTCCGAACCTACTCAGGATATTTCTCTTTATGAAAGAAACAACCTGAGTGTCTTTGACCTCTTTGAAGGCTTCGGCTTCAATCCATTTAGAGAAGTAGTCGGTCATTGCTATGATGTAGACGCGTTGTCCTGATGCTGGAGGGAGCTTTCCGATGATATCCATTCCCCATTTCATGAATGGCCAAGGGGAAGTTATGGGATGTAACAACTCCGAAGGTTGATGTGTTATAGGTCCATGACGCTGGCACGCGTCACACTTGCGAGCAAACTCTACTGTGTCTTTGTTCATGGTGAGCCAGTAATAACTCATCCTGCTCGCCTTGCTCGCCAAGTTGCGACCCCCTGTATGATTTTCGCATTCTCCATCATGTATGTCTTGTACCACCTTCTACACCTCTTCCTCCTTTACGCATCGGACGTATATTCCTGAAGACATCCACTTGAACAGAATGTTATTCTAATAGCGAAAGTGGAAGTTTTACCTTAAGTCGTCGGGCTTCTTCCTCGTCATCTGGTAAGACTCCATCTCGTAACCACTTTAAGTAAGGGGTTACCCACGAATCGTCTTTATCAGGATCTCGAATCTCAAACATATCTGCTTCTTTGATTATGGATGGCGCATCAAGGTACACGAAAGGTATCTTGTCGTACTCTCTTGGGTCGATTGCGGATCCGAGGTTTGCTAAGGCGTCTGCTTGCGTGTTAGCATCCCGAGGAACTTGCTTTATCTCAAAATGTTTGAAATGTTTAATGATCTCTTGAACTTTCTCTAAGTATGCCTTCATCTTTGAATCCCTGGCAACATATGAGTTCGTAACTTGATTTACAATAAGTAACGAATCACAAATTACCTCAATTTCTTGCACATTCAAGTCTTTAGCAATGAGTAACCCTGCTATAAGCGCCTCATATTCTGCTTCATTGTTAGTGGCTTTGAACGTACATCGAACAGCCTGGGCTATTCTATCCCCCTGTGGTGACTTCAGGACTACCCCCAGTCCTACGCCAACTTGATTTGACGCTCCGTTTGTATGCATCAACCACTTGCCGTTACCTGTTACATGTAACACATCTTGATCTTCTTGTTCTAAAGTGGTAGGAGTGAAGTCAACCACAAAATCCGCCAAGGCTTGAGACTTCATTGCTGTTCTTGGCTCGTAAGTGATGTCGTAACCATTTAAGTGGATCAACCATCTTGTTAACCGACATGACAGTTCTGGCTTTGACATGATACTCTTCATTGGATAGTTAGTCCTCACGATGATAGAATGACTTTCAAAATAAGGACGTAATTTTATTGAAGCCATTACCAAAGACAATACTAGTTTTTCCATGGGTGATTACCTGGTTTCCGCATCGAGCAAGGTTTTACTTACGTAGTAAATGGGCAACTGGTCTCCATTCTCTTCTCGGGTCAAGACGGTGCTTACTGCTACTTCGGTCACAGCCAAGTACACATATAACTTCTCATCTGGCTTGGGTTTGGAAAGTACCTGCGTGTTAGATAAATAATTTTTCAACTCTCTGAAGGCTTCTTCATGTGCTTTCGTCCATTCAAATGACTTGTTCTTCTTCAAGACGTCGTAGAACAACTTGTTTCTTTCCGTGGATCGAGATATGAACCGGTTCAGTGCAGCTACTCGCCCTGTTAATTTCTGGACGTCTTTGACGCATTTCGGTGATTGTAGCTCCATTATGGCCTTGATCTGGTCTGGACTTGCCTCGATTCCTCTTTGCGTTACTATGTATCCGAGGAATTTCCCTGATGTTACTCGGAAAGAGCATTTGGTTGGATTCAATTTCATTTTGTAGCTTCGCATGATCTGGAACGCGTCTCTCAAGTGGCTAATGTGATCCTCCGCCTTCAACGACTTGACTAGCATGTCGTCAATGTACACCTCCATTGTATCCCCCAGTTTTTCCTGAAACATCTTATTAACCAATCTCTGATAAGTAGCACCTGCGTTTTTTAACCCGAAGGGCATAACTTTGTAACAATAAGTTCCTTGATTGGTTATTAATGCGGTTTTTTCTTGATCGTCGGGATGCATCATTATCTGATGGTATCCACTAAACGCATCCATGAAATTTAAGAGCTCATGCCCTGCTATTGCATCCACCATTGCATCAATATGAGGCAAAGGGAACGAATATTTAGGGCATGCTTTGTTTAAATCGGTAAAATCCACGCAAACGCGCCATTTACCGTTTTTCTTTTTTACGACTACCACATTCGCAAGCCAATCAGGATATTTAACTTCTCTAATTTTTCCGGATTCAAGCAAGGATTTTACCTCATCGTTGATTACCTGGTTTCTTTCGAGTGCAAACTTATGCCTTTTCTGCTTCACTGGTGGCATCTTCTTATTGACATTAAGGGCGTGTGTGATCACATCAGGATCAATGCCCACCATATCCTTGTTTGACCACGCAAAACAATCACTATAGGACCGTAGAAACCACCAATTGTTTACGTAAAGTTGGCTCCAGGTCTGCTCCTATTTTAATTTTCTTTGACGGATCTAGTGGATCAAGAGCTACTTCTTCAAGTTCTAGCGTCTTCGGCTTCACGTAGTAAGTGGTTGTTCTACAGTCCTTTAATTGCTAATCTGACGACTTCTTCCCTGTTTCAAGTTGTAAGTTCTTGGAAGTCATTGCTTTCATCGTCATGGAGTAGCATTCCCTCGCTAATTTTTGTTCCCCCTTAATTTCTTAAACTCCCCATGGCGTCGGGAACTTCACACATTAATGGTAAGTAGAAGGGATTGCCCTCATCCCGTGTATCCATGGTCTGCCCAAAATGACATTAAAGGGTGAAGGGCAATCAAGTACTTGAAATTTTACCTAGTAGTTTATTCCTCATGCAACGGTTGGTAAGGATATTTCTCCCAACGTGTTGCGTGCTTCACCACTGAAGCCTACTAAAGTCGTAGATTTTTTGACAATGTCATCCATCCCAAGACCTAAGATGTACAAGGCATCCAACATGAGAAAGTTAGTGGAGCTTCCGTTATCAACTAATATTCTCTTAACAAGGAAATTGGCTATCGCTAAAGAAATTATTAAACAGTCATGGTGAACTTCCTCTTCTTCGACATCATCGAAGGTAATTGGCATCACGATGAGACTTGTTCGCGAAGGAGCTCTGGGGCATTCTCTTCTAGTATCCCTCGCGATTCTTTTTGCTGCGGAGTATGTTATGCCACAAATCTCTGATCCCCCGGTGATAACGTTAATTACTCCAGTGTGCTTCGGGGGTGGAGGAGGACTAGCTTTTTCTTTGTTGCGCTCTAGCTGCTCCTTCGCTCTATCTGATATTAAATCTTTGAGATACCCCCTGCGCAATAATTCGCTCACCTCCTTTCGCAACGCGATACATTCGTCCGTCCGGTGACCATGATCAAAGTGGAAATCACACCATCTAGATTTGTCTTTTTGATGCGAAGGTACATTATTCTTTTGAGGACATTTGACAACATCCCCCATGCTATTGAGAGTTCGAACCACCTCCGTTGCATCCACACAGAAGTTGTAATGGGAAAGTCTGGGAGGCAGCCTGGGACTTTCATATCTCTCACCTTGCCTAGCAAATGTTGTATTGACGGCTGTTTTGGCAGGGGTGCAGTGGGGTATGGAACATATCTAGGTTCTCGCCTCCCTTGTCTTCGGTCTGACCGGTGAGGGCTGATTGCTTTTTTGACAAAGAGGTCGTCTTCCTCCAATCGAACATGTGCTAACGCCTTCACCTGCACTTCATCGAAATTCGAACAAGGGTATTTAGTTAATTCATGATATAACTCAGGATTACAAACCGATATGCCCCTTCGGAATGCCTCCACAGCTGTAGCGGCATCGCATCCCTCAATGGTCACCAGTTCCTCATTATAGCGGTTGAGGAAGGTCTTCAAAGATTCACCCGGTTTCTTGACCATGCGGTACAAGTCGCTTGATCGTTTCTTAGCGTGTCGACTGCTTGCAAATCTCATCCTGAACTTGTCAATCAACTCATCAAAAGATTAAATACTTCCAAGAGGTAAGTGCGAATGCCAGTTGAGTGTGGTTCCGGATAACGTGTTCCCGAACCAACGACACATAACAATCTCCTTCATGTCAAAAGGGACTGTACTGATATTAATAGCCTGTTTGAATGCGGCTATATGTTGATCAGGATCCGTTACCCCTTCGTACTTAGGTACGTCAGGAACATGATACTTTTGGGAGATATCAACTCTTGCGATAGCAGGCACGAAGGGAGAGTCGGTGTAGCCATCTCTCCTTTCCATCGCTATCGGTTGAGGTGCCCCTGGGACCTGAGTAATTCGGTCCTCCAGGGCTTTGAGGTGTTCCCGTAATTGGGAAACCTCAGTATCTTCCCGTACCGCTCTTAGGGAATTACCATTTACCTGATACCCAGTTATTGGTCTGACGACATCAGGTGTTACAAGGCTTGGGTCATCCATGTCTAATCGTCTGGCGACTCCTTCTACCACATCAGTTCCTCGGGGTCGGGTTGGAGCTGATTGTACCTGAGATCGAAGCAAATTACGCTCATTTGTCAAAGTTTCAATTTGCTTCTCATATACCTCGGTAAATTTAGCATTAGCCTCTTTCTGGCTTTCTAGGTCCTTTTGGAGAGCGATCATTGTTGCACGGAGCTCCATGATGACATCGGAATCGCCTCCTTCTACTCCTCGTTCTTCGGAAGTGCCAGGGTTGTCGTTGGTGTTCCCGGAACCTTGCTCAACTCCGTCCACATTCCCAACTCCGTCTACATTCCCAACTCCGTCAGTGTTTCCAGCACCTTGGTTATTTGTTTCCTCATTGACCTCGTGATTTTCGGGATCTCCTACATGGCTGTAAGTAGTTTGGATTCCGTCCATCTCGTTAATAGAATCTGTAGTTGCTTTAGCGTGACTTCTTTTTTGGCTAGGGCCCCACGGTGGGCGCCAATTGTTTTGGGCAGGATAATCGTACTAATGCATTACCTGCTATGATGCGGGAAATCCTAACCAAACAGAATTTGTAACACGTTATAAGCTACAAATCAGTGGTAAAACAAGATAAAAGACAAGAAGATAATAACAAAATGACAGTGGGATTTGTATTAAGATTGAGATTGTGAGTGGATCCTTTGTTTAACACGAATGAACACTTGAATAAAATGACTAGACAAAAAGAATGGAGCTCTCGTAAGTGATTGTGAGTATGAGTGTCGATCTTGTGTGTCCTCTATCCTTGCCTCGTCCCTATTTATAGCTTTCTTCCCCACTTCGACCGTTGGCTGAAACGTCTGGCAAATCCCGAAGATCTCGCCCCCGTCGTTAATGAGATAGCCGGATGTTGAGGTCCGAAATTCGAAGTGTTGAATGGTGATCATGGGGTCCGAGATTTCAGCCTCGCTTTGACTACTTCATCGACCTCCCATTATATCAAATTATTCGGACCAATTGCTCTAGGCTTGTAATGCTTCTTTTGGGCTGGATTTCGGAGGGCCCAACAATGGTATCTCTTGATAAACATGATCTACAAGAAACATTATCTAAGGGAAAGATAAGTGCAAGTTTTTTTTGGGTAAATGGTAGTTTTGTGAAAAGTGTTGGGTAATTCACCCTTTCAAGGATCCTAAATAAAGTCGAACGAAAAGATTTCCCCCAACCTCCAAAATACACAACAAATCTGCTGAAAATTGAACGAAAATAAAGAAGAGAAATATAGATTTCTGTAGAGAAAGCTAACCCTGTTTGATAACATGACCAGCGTTACAAGACACCAGAAATGCAGACTAGCATCTCTCAAAATTGCAGAACACTACAATGACTATAAACAATCACTTCTAGTGTAAAAATGACAATAAGCCCAATACACACTGAGACTCCAAACACACCCCTAAGTTCGTTGGGATCATAAATATACGGCCAGGAACTTGCAAACAGATTGGAGTATTTACAGTGACTAAAACATGTGCATAATTACGTTTAACCACAGACTGGACTATTACATTTACAGGTTCATTCACGTCACTCAGGCAAAATGGGAGCGTCCCTTTCAGTAGGTGAACCTGGAACAAAAGGAACAAATCCTCTACCGCCAAAAACAGGGCGCATAAAGGCATTGTCAAATTTTCTCCAGTAGTGGTGGACAGTATGAGTTGGGGCGTTTAAGAGCATTCTGAGGCTGCTGGGGCGAAAACGCCGGTTAGGCTCTTCTTGGCTGGCTTCAGCTTCACATTCCTGCTGGCCGTCAAGGAATGGTAGCACTAGAGATTTTGTGCTGTCAAATTCTGATGCTATGCTTGCAGTAGAGATGTTTCTTGTATTAGGCAGTAAAAGCCTTATTAGAGGCTTCGTCAACAAACCAAACACCTGCAAATAAACAATAATCATTAACTCAAGGGATTTAGTTTGGGTCGAGTTACATTATGTAGAGGCTAAGTAAATCTGATGATTCTGATCCTTCTATTAATGAAGTGATGGTCAAACTTTAATAAAAGCATAAGCATATAAGATCAATTTTAGTCTCTCTTAATATCCTTTTCTGTAGGGTCTACTTTGTGTGAGAGGGTTTATAATTCTATCCGTAGTCTACCCAAACGTCCTTGTCCTAACTTTTAAGAATCCTTATTGCAAATGACAATAATCCAATTCAAGGACAAGGTAAGAGTAATGGTGTGGAATGTGGAGGATATCTCACCACTGTGCTGACAAGGACAACAGAGATTGTGCTAGTAATCATGATTGCATTGCCACGTAGATGAGTGTGCCCCGACCTTGTAAACTGCAAAACATTAAAACGTGTTCAAGGAATTGACTCAATAAGTTGATCCATCCAACTAGATCGCATTTACTGCTTATGAACTCAAAACGGTATTTATAATCTATCACTATAAGGGGACTGACGGGTATAACAAATGCTCAAAGCTAACCTGATTATAAGCAAGAGCCATGGAGACGGCACCTCTCATAAGACCAGCCCACCATATAATGATCTAGATACCAAAATATTAAAAACATTGAGCTGGTGATATCATTATTTAGGCATCAAAAGTTAGATAAATGGGAGAAGGGTGCTATAGCTCACTTGCTGTCTGATGCTTATTTTTTCAGAACCAGCTTTTTTGGTCAAATTGCTCAGGAAAGATAGTGGGAAAACAAGAGCTGCTCGGCCAACCATTACCAGACCCATCAATATTGAGCTCACAGCAACTAATGTTCCAGGACTGCCCAAATGTAAGGCACGTGGGAAAAAAAATTACAAGAAGATTCATTTGAGTCTGATTGAAGACTCAACTTTATAAAAGTTGGATATGACACACTATCATGATGCATGTCTTAGAATTTAATTTTACCTATCATGAACAAATCTCCACTTATCAATGTCCAGGGCATCCATACCAACATACAGAAAGATGAATGTTTCAGCAACAAATGACAGGGTCGCAAATGCGTGCCTGGCGTTGATTAGTAGAATCAGCAATGGAGAAAACATAGAACAGGTAATGATGCACAACGAAACAATATGAACAGCTAGAGGTAGAATTAAATTTGAAAAAAAAGACATACTTTGTAGTGATTCTTGAACTCTCTGTAACGTTATGCCATGTGTAATGGGACATTACAATTCCACAGAAGAATACTGTAAGGATGCCACTCAAATAGAACAACTGTATAGAAAATCCACTTATTATGAGCCCTCAAAGACTACTAATATAGAGCATTGCAAATTTTTAAATACATCAGTTTTCAGCTTTCAAGGCATCATCATTCATAGCTTTCATGCATAATAATCCAAAAATGATGCAATCATAAATTTTAACCAATAGTGAATGAAATAATAGGATAGGCAACATTAATTAAGGAAAAACAATACCATAACTAGGATTTAGAGGATCTTACTTCAGCAAGCATGTATGAAAGGTAAGCCATAAGAATCACGAGAGCAACCTCACGGTCAGTCGAATGCCTGTGATATAAAATGAAATGTATTTAGCAAGAAGAACTTCTTCTTCCCCTTCCCCCAGAAAAATATACAAAAAGAAAGGAATACAATAATGCTTGACAAGGCTGTGGACATGAATCATCATCATCATTGACCCAGTGAGGCTCCGTTACAGCGGAATCTGGGGGGTCAAGATGGGGGTACCCCTGCCCAGGGGAAAGAGAGAAGGTACGCCCGATAGACCCAAGAAAAACTAAAATTCAGCTATGTAACAATAATAACTGAATTTAGTTAGAATGCACCAAAATTGATATAGAGACTAAATCCATCTCAAAGACAGTGTATAAAAGCCAATGAGCATGAGGATGCGCCCCAACAAATGTTAATTGTGCAGAGTTCTTTGGATATTCAAGTAAGTTAGCACTTAGCAGTGCTTCCTTCTCCCACAAATCAGATTAGTCAAAACAGATACTACATTAACATGTGAAAATGGAAATACTAACCCACCTTCCAATGTAAAGTTTTCTGATGATATATGCACTAAGTAGTCCAGTCTGCAGTAATAGAGATATGCTCATTTGTGAGGATAAACATCAAATTTAGTTTTGGACTGTACAAATAAATTAGTAGAAAGAATTGAATTACTTACCATAACACCCAGCAAGGTACTAGTGAAAAACAACTCTAGGAAGTTGCCAACAAATTTCATAGTAATCTTGGCACTGATATGTGAGAGATCAAAACTTTGAATTGCATTGAAAAGCACAACTGAAGTGGCATCATTTACAACACCTTCCCCAAACACCAAACTGTAAAGAAGTGGTGTCTCATCCTGATTAAGGACCTGTTATCCAGCAGATAAAACAACTTATTATTTATAGACAACACAGTCAGCATAAATTGATTACTTCAATGCGTGCCAACCTGCAATGTGCATACAGAATCGGTTGCAGCAAAAATAGCACCAATGGCTGGAAAGTTTGGAAATGTGTTATTAGTTACTATTAGCTGATTTCTAAAAAGTAAAAACGTAAAAAATAGTGTCAAAAAGTGAAAGAAAAAGGTGTTATACCGAGATAGTCACTTATTTCCAAAGGGCCAATGTCTAACTTCTTAAAGAATGCTAGAGATCCTGCACCAGCAAACACGAAATCTCCTTTAGGGGTGAAAATTGAAGAACTACCTAAAACTTCTACTAGCCAAAATATTTTTTGGGTGCTCAGAAAATTGTCAGACTAAACTATCAATCAACAATCTCTTACAATCCTGTATATCAAGCATGTTCTTTTAATAATGCATCATATCCTAGCAATCTGCCAAACTCAGGCTTCTGACTTCTGAGATGTATTATTTTTAGGTGTAACACGATTTTTATTGAGCTTCTCACATTCAATCAGACTTAAGTCAGAAAACTAATTACTTTCATAAGTTGTTGATTGGGTTCTTTCAAGTAATTATGATGCTTAGAAGAAAAAAGACAGCATATTGTAACATTGATATAACGCATTGAACACTCCATCTAACCTTAAGCATAAAGTTAGCCTTTTCATTGGCATTAATTCACGCAAACATGAATATGAGATTTAGTAGTAAAACCTAGAGCCACACAACGAAGCACTGGAATTCCCAAGAGAATTTATTAAGTCTAGTTCCTGGTCAATAAGAATTTTTAATATAAGAACAAGCTTCATTATAAAAAGCAAGATGATAGCAAACCAACTCCTTATCACATATATGGTTGAATGAATACACAAAGTAGCCGAACTGGGATGAATTATACCTACTGTTATGATGACGAATGAAATTAAGGTACCAAGAGCTCCAAACATCATAATAGTGACAAAGTTGCGGAAGAACTGCTTCTTTTTCACCTGAAAGCTGCAGCAAGAGAATTAAGTTAGTAAAAATCAACAAATTAAAAAGCGGGAATTTCAGTCCTCAAAAGAAGGCTAGAACTTCAGCAAAAATGGAGATATATTCAGTTCCCAACTAAAAGAAGCCCAAGAAAGTCTCAGGTTTCTATAACTTTAGAGAGAGTAATGAATGCAGCTATGCAAGGGAAACATTGCAAAATGCAAACAGCTATGCATAAGTGTAAGATCAACTTTGGAAAGTTAACAAGTGCTCCAATAAACCGGGTACCATCAATAGAAGAAGACTAACATACCCAGCATTGAAAATGATAGGTGGAAGAAGGTATATAAAGAACAGATCTTCACTGAATACTAATAGATGGGAGCTCTTTCCTCCACTAACCAGCAGAATAACCACTCCAGTACACAGACCCTACAAAGAAACAGAGTTTGTTAAGATCACAAAAGGGAATAAAATTTAAATAGAAAGCAGTTCAAATTCAGTAAGTATGAACCAACAGCAGAACTATAAAATACCCGGGAGAAAGAAACTCACAATCAGCAGAGCGGTAATAGATTCATTCACCCATCGATTCTCCTCTAGAAGGTGGCCAAGTACAATACACCCGCAAAGAAGAGCCACGAAGAGATTCATAGCAACAATGGACGAGTGATCAGAAGCGGACAGCATATTGAGCTTGCTGGAGAGAGCACTTAATTCAAACATCATGTTTCAATCACCCTCAGTATAACTGCACCAGTTAAACTACAAGACATTAAACAAGTTTGAGGAAAGTGTATAACAGATCAAAATTGAATTGCCTTTGCGTAGAATTACTTTAGAGCTCAAATATGTCAACTTAACACTCAGTAGCCCAATTGCAGCGCAGAATCTGTGAGTAAATTGTCCCCCAAAAAAAAGAAATATGTCAGAAATCCAAACTTTGAAGTTTGAATAGCCAATTCGGTAGATGTATTCCACAGAATTGCAAAATAAATCTTACTCATTGCTTACCACAGACTACTTTGTATTTTCCACGTTCAATAAATATTAATCGGAAATACTGGAGAAACAAGGCAAAATCATGGCACGAGGGAGAACGATCGGAGGCAAATTTGAAATACACAACCAACAATGAAACCCTGATTGATCCGATTCTTCAAGCTTTCCCTCAGATGTCAGCCACGAAAATTTTCCCCGGCCCAAAAAATCAGCAGAGCAACGGCAATTCTGAGTAGAGAATTGAGCTTCAGAACGAGAGCTCTGGAAGCTTGAAAAGCTAAAAGCCAATTTTGAATCGAGGGGAGAAAATTCTGGAAAGATAGAGAAGGGGAAGCGAGATCGACCAGAAATTTTGTGATTTGGTTGAGAGAGAGGGCAGCGCGTGTTATAGGAGGATTAGTCGATTAGGAAGGGGAAATCATCTCTCGATCTATATATCATTTATATTTAATCGTCTCGACTCTCGTATAGTCGTATATGGTAGTAGTAACCTGATAATGAGATCGCAACAGAAAGAAAGAAAGATGATGAGATCTAGACCGTTGGATTTAGATGACTTGACTGTAGATGCTAAGATTTGAAGCGTTTCGGTAATTCGGTATTCCTATATGAGTCTGAGAGAAGGAAAAGTTGTGACACAACTCTCCCTCTTAAGCAATGGAGAAGAGGAAGAGATGGGACCCATTAAATAATGCCACGTCACTGTTTGTAGACCAACGAATTGGATTCTTCTCCATCAGTCATCATCACTCCAATTGATCGATGCCAAATTGCCAATAATCTTATCAAAATAATTTTATAAGGTTCGACAAATTAAAATTAATAATAATACCATATGGTCTATAATTGTATAAAGAATATTAGGTATTATATTTTTGGTACTTTAGGCAAAAATATCTCCTGTCATATGTGATATGTACGTTTAAATTAATCTCAGATTTTTTTTATAAAGAAGGGAATTGAGGACTAATATACAGTGGAATGTTATACGGTGAAAAGTGATTGTTGGTGAGAATGACAAAAGTTGAAGATAACAAGCGATAAGAGGTGGAAATTTCCCAAATGGGTCATACACTTGAGTTTGTAACAAGGGATCGAGAAGAATCCAAGGGGAAATCCTAGTTGGTCCAATAATGGAAAGTTGCAACTCATATATATGTACTATGTTCATTAAGAAATTAAGATTGTAGATTTTCCAAATGAGAAATGATAAGTGAGCTGGCTTATTGATGAAGCTAAAGCCAAATTAGTTTTTTGCACATGCACATTATACATGCATGCATGAAGACAAATTCAAATAATGTTCATATGGCAAAACAAAAATTATTCATCTTCTCAAGTACGTCAAATAATACTGCCAGGCTAGCCAGGCTAGGGGTTCAATATCCTGTTGTAAAATCATGTTAGCTATTCAACATATAGGCAAAATTTTTTTTTTCTTGTGGCAGAAAATGAAGTCTATCCCATAAGATGAATATATAAGACGTCAATTTTGTTCTTGTAAGAAAACCTGTTGGCCACCATGAAAAGATGTCACATAATGATACCTAACGTTCATAGAAAAAAACTAAAAAACTATGTCCTCAGTTTTAAAATATCATAATATATATATCATGATGTAGACGTACGTCTTTAATGTAGGTTTATTTATAACTTATTATTTGTCAGGGAATTTGTAAAATTTATTGTTAGCTCTTAATTATCAAGAATTTATTGTATTTTTTTACGATAAAACCACTCTAAGTAAATGTTCAACTCAATCTTATACTGTAAGTTTCAGCTAAATTCAATTTTGTTAATGTAATTTGATGCTGAGAGTCCATTTTGACGATTGTTATTAATTTTGAGGTAATAAGGGAGGGTATTTTGAGGCCTAATTTAGTACTCCGATGAGTTTTATTTAGATTTTAGGACCTTAATGGGGGGACTAGAGCATTCCGGCTCCAAACAATTGGGTATATAAACAAACAGACCTTGCTGAACTGGGCTGGATTAAGGTACTGAAGAAGCACAGGCCCAAATAGAGAGCCCTACGGCCCATTATAAACCCATGCATGTTATCCCGGAATTAGGATTTTTCTGCAACTTTCGAATCGAAAGCGTCACGATTGATGTCAAATCTTAAGGAGGATTTAAGCAATTTTTACACCACCCCAATGCTAGGCTGGTTTGGTGGCTGAATTTGCTGTAACTTCTAGACAGTAGTATATTTATACATATTTTTCAATTATTTTGATCACTAATGAGTGTGATTCACGTGACAATGGTAGCAGCTTTGACATGAATGTTGAACCTAAAGTAGCTAGCTTTTTGGTCAAGATCAACTCTAGCTGTGGAAAAGAACATGTACAGAGTTTGAGACGACAATCAACGATATATGAAACTTAATTCAGATTCAGGTGGGTGTACTACAAGCAACAAGGCATCATCAGATATGAAGTAAACAAACACAAGACAAGGATGTATAACATCCATACACGATTGATTATTACAAGGGGAATATCATCGATCACTAATATTACACTATTACCCATAAGATCGATAAGAGACAAGATGCAAGATAAGTTGGGGGCAGGGAAACGGAATTGAGAATCAGAAGCGAGGTGGGCCTGGGGGCCCAGGAGGCCCAAACATTGGCCCACAGCAGCTCTCCAAGATGCAGCAACAGCACAGCAAGTAGAAGCTGCGCGCATTATCCAAATCCCAAACATTACAATTTACACTATATACAACCTACAAATAAACATGTATTAAGACGTACGTTAATCCTTTCCACTTTTTTGCCAGATCGTTCGGTGTACATGTTAGTTCCAAAGGAAAATTTCTCCATTCAAATCCAACATTTTGTGACAATTTAATTAATTAAATATGGGAATTGCTATATAGAAACTAATGAAATTAATGATCGATCACAAAGGAAATTACTGTAATTACCAGGTGGAGACGAGGTTGCAAATGCCATGACAAAGAAAGCCGAAACAGCCACAAGGGCCGCCCCCGGGTCCTGGTGGCGGAGGTCCCCAACCTGGTGGCGGCATTTTTCCGATCTCCTTCAAATTATTTAGTTGCAAAGAGATGAGTGATGACAACAATGGAATGCTTTGAATATTTTCAGTACAGGGTTTGATCATAAATAGGACCAGAGAGGGAAGTTGAATATTGGGAAATTCAATGATCCAATTTTTAATTATAAAAAAATACATGAATATCCATTCTTTCACTCTTGCTACAATGCTACGGCCTACGGTTCTTCAAATTAATTAAGTTACACCACCACTTCTGTGTTGGACTGGTAAGTGAAAAGATGTAGATAAAATTTGCACGAGCTCTACTCTGGCCTACTCGTCAAATTAGCTCACGTGGTTGGTGTAATGTTTTCTTTTCTAACAAATAAACCACGTTCGATTTATGGGTTTTTATTTGCTAAAATTCACCTCTTAAAATAAGCTTTCTTTTTAAAAAAAAATTCATCTTTTAAAACTTTTTTAATCAAAAATATTTTTTGATAGTACAAAAATTTAATTTCAAACACCTTAAACTATTTTGTGATGACATTTTATCCTTACTAGTGTATGACTCGTATCCTCTACATGATGTATTTTTATTTTTGTAATAAATTTTATTACTTTTTGTAAGATGATAAATCTAAATTGAAAGTGCATTTTGTTATAATAAATGAACGTAAATATAAATTTTAGCATGTCATGAGATTTGAAGGGTAAAGTTATATCCTGCTTTGATATCAGATGATATTTATAGAAGATTAAGACTTAAGAGTATTTTATGAAAAATGTAAATGTATATATATATATTGATTCATTATCTAATTAAATAATAAAAACACATGAAAAATACTAAAAGTATTAGATCTAATAACATAAGAACTATACACCACACCCATTTTTTAGTTTGCAGCTTTTATTTTACAAAATATTATAAAACAAGCCCAAAAACTCTTCTCCTCCTATTCCTCTACTCTCTCAAGTGTTTTGAAGGTTTCAACACTTGCGGCCAGGCCAGGCCGGCGACGATGCCTTCTCCTTTCTCCACTTCCGTCTACACCACGCTCTTGATATTTCGAATACTAGAGAAGAATTGTTTCGCCTCGTCGAGTGCCTTCATCTCAGGTTTGGTGAACCCTATGTTGCACGATAAATACGCCTCATCGAGTCCATAGTCTCGCCGTCCAGCCTTTCAAAATCTTCCATAAGTCGACAATAGTGAACGATTAATTTGGTCAGTTTCCCTCTTCAATTGTGTGCTTTTCCTTATTTGATTTTGAACGTGCGCAAAATAACCGCTAAATAATCATGGGTTAATTAGCAAGTATAAACAGGAAAATAAATAAAATGCCGCGCTACGCATACGCATTTGAAAATAGTATATACTCAAAGGCAACAGTCATAAAGAAGTTTGTACATGCCGTATATATGTGTGTTATGTACTTATCACTAGATTGGCAGATGATCCAAATGCGGCCCAAATAATCGGATGTGCATGGGCTTGGCCCATTAGCTTCAAACAATTGGCATATTTACACTGTTGGAAAACGAGTCTGTAGCCAGATTTTGGCGAGGGTAAATTGGGTGGCAACGGCCATAAGTTTAACCATAAATATAGTTTGCGGTAATATAACCATGAAATATAGCGTTGTGGCTAGTATTGGGGCCGAATAACTCCGAAAAGTGAGCGCGGCTAGATTTGGTTGTAGATTTCTGGCCATATTGTCATGAAAACAAGTTCGTGGCTAACGTTAAGGCCCAATGGACGCGAATTTCTGGCGCAGCTAGATTCATTTCTAGAGTAGTAGCTAATTAGCCATGAAAAAAGATTCGTGTGTATATTCAAGACAAAGTTTGGAGCTAAGTACCCACATACTAGTCGTGGCTAGGTTTCTGGATATTTGTGTGGGTAATTTGAATCATTGACTCATAAATGGTCCTTCATTTCATTAGAATTTTAAGAAATAACCACAAAACTAGCCACGAGTTCTTATTTTCATGTCTAATATAGTTTGTTTGGAAACATCTGCGATAACAGTCACGAGATTAGCTACGAGTTCTTTATTTCGTGAGAAATCTGCAGAAATAACCACGAGACTAGTCACGAGTTCTTCGTTTCGTGTCTAACTTTGTTTGTTTGGCAAAATTTGCAGAAACAGTCACGATATTAGCCACGAGTTCTTCGTTTCATGAGAAATCTGCAGAAATAACCATGACATTATCCACGAGTTCTTCATTTCGAGAGAAATATGCAAAAATAGTCACAAGACTAGCCCAAGTACTTTTCGTTCATGAAAACCTGCTCAAAATGCACTTAATTTTTGTTCTAAACACCATCTTGCACAAACATGCCTCAAATGTATGTTCCAAACACCATAGAGAGCTTAAAGAGGTCCAAACATGCATTTGGGCAAACACATAAAATGTTCACAATTGAATGTCATAAGCCTGCTGAAAAAAACACATAAAATTTGGGCAGATCCTCCCCCAAAATGCACATAAACCTGCCTAAACCTGCCCAAACTTACATAAACCTGCCTATCCCAATATAATTGTCAATGTCAACATTCATCCAACATTGTTTGCTACATAAAATCCATAGAAAATTTCACATAAAACCCTAAATGTCAATTGTCCTACTCCTACTCTTAACACTTACCATTACACTTAAACTTACTCTTACTCTTCCTCTTCCTCTTCCTCTTCCTCTTCCTCTTCCTCTTGTTTGCTACAACCCACGTCTTCCTCCTCTTCCTCATCGTCACTACTCATGTAGAACGTCATCCCTTCATCATCCATGAGTCGACCATTCCAAATACCGTCCAAAAGACGACTCATATTGGGGTCCATGCCATAAGTTTTGAAATGCTTGTAATAGCGGCATTCCTAACAAACAAGAGAAGTACAAAGCTTAAATAATAAAAACAAAACATAAGCAGTGAAGGAAAAGGTGTTAGGCGAACGAAAGTGATAGAAATCATGAATTTCTATTATATGGTGCAAATTTATAAGTTAGGTACCCCTAGAATATTATGTAATGATGTTCTTAAATAACAACATGATCTTCTCTAAGGCAGAAAACGCGTAATGATGACATGATGTTTTCTATGAACAATGTTGGGTGTTTTAGGAATTAGAATGAATACATGACAACAAAAACGAGGAAATCAGATTAATTAACTAAGCAAGCACTCTCACATTGTAGTATTGTACAATAGAAACAAAACACTTACTTTGAACTTCCCCGCCCACCACTCTTCATGACCAATAATTTTCCAAGCAGTTGTATCCCACAAAATGCCCCCCTTGGTGTGGCGGAAATCCCACCATATCTTCCATAGCCTGTAAAAGTGATAGTACCTTGATCGCGTAGTGATCCTTGTACACGGGCACCTACACTCAACCCGAAAACGCTCATTCACATCAACCCAGTTAGGGCACTGGGTATCATCCAAGGGAGGACTAAGCTCTCGAACAATCTTGAGGAAGATCAACTCTTCCTCATGTGTCCACTTCCTTGGCATTTCCACAAACCGGGAAGAAAAGAAATGCACCAGTTTAAGTAGAGCAATCAAATAGAGTATTGAAGTATTTGACAAATAGAAAAAGTGTTTTGAGAAAATAAGTAGAGCAATCAAATAAATTGTTACTAAAAGGCATAAATACCCATTCTCATTTCAACTATCATGATCCAAACCTCAAGTGACATAAACATTCTTATCTTACCAAACCTGCTCAAAATGCACTTCAAAACATTCTTATCATATTTATGTTGCAACACACACATCAACCTACTTAAAAAAACTACTTCTACTTTTGTTATTCCAAATAAATGCATGCCAGACATTTGTAATTTTGTTACCAAATAAATTTGCTATACCAAATAAATGTAAACAACATGTACTCAACAACACTTGATTTGTTAAAAGCCAATCAGTTTCAGAATATTCATGATTCGTTGAGATGTTTGTTCTAAGTGAACATGTAGACAAAAATAAACCTTAGATCCAAAAGACATGCAGATCTAAATGCAAATACATTTTTAGGGTTTTAAGACATTGAAATCATTCAAAACACATGTATACCATGCCAATCAGTTTCAATTTCAGATTGACATGAGGCAAGAGACATGCAAATCTAATCCAAAGACATGCAAATCTAATCTAAATGAATTGTGGAGATTTTTGCAACCTAAATGAATTAAACATGAGATTGACAAAGAGAAAAGGTGTGGGATAGCAAATCTAATCCAAAAATTCGAGGAATGGAGGCAGCCAAGCCGACGGGGGGAATGGGAGCAAGCTAAGCTGATTCGGGGGTTTACCTGGAGGATCGGAGAAGCTGGTGGAGAGAGGACGATTCGACGCCGATGAACACGAGCAAGCCAAGCCGGCAGGGGGAAATGGGAGGGAGTAGTTCGATCGGTTGTGGAGGCAAGAAGGAATGGAGGCAAGAGCGAAATGGGGGGAATGGAGGGAGTAGTTCGATCGGTTGTGTGGTCCCAAAACCCTAAAAGAAAAGCTCAAAGAGCCTCATGAGATCGAGTTCGGTTGTGGGCCTGGAGACAAATAAGGCCCAATAAGGCTCATGAGCCCAATTTTTTTTTGAAATAGCCCGTTAATAGCGCCCAACGTTCAAGTCGTCTCCCACATTGATGACTCGTGGCTATTTTCGTGGTTAAGGCCTGGTTCTTTTTTTTCCCCCAAAATCACTTTCTCTCCAAAACCTACTTTTAACCGTCTTGAAATTCGTGCACCCCTCTCTACTTTTTACGTTTTTTGAGACACAAAAAATAACTTTCACCCCAAAAATAACTTTCCATCTATAAGTGAAACAAGGCCTAAATTTGTGGGTAAAAAAAGGTGATTCAGCAGCTCATTAAATGATCCATACCAACCTTCATTCAATAATCTACACCAACAATCGTACGAACTCGATCTCTTTACCCTACCTTTCTTCACATTCTCTTGCAATATCACTTTCATCACACATTTTTTTCTCTTATTCCATCCCATTTCAATTTGTCTCAAGTAAACAAAACACATGGAAACCAAGTTTCATTGATTTCTTCTTTTGAATCTGGTACATTCTTGTTCAAGTGGTCAATTTCTCTTCCATTGTTGATGCAAGAAAGGTTCTTGCTTTTGTTGGTGCAAGAAAGGTTCTTGCTTTTGGGAAATTTTTCAGAAGTAGCCACGAGAGTAGCCACGAAGTTTGGCACGAGTTCTTCGTTTTGGGGCTAACGGAGTGGGTCTTGAGAGTCAAAACCGATCTATCGTGTTTGCTTATCACCCATAATTGCTTGAATCTGGTATGTGTGTTATGCTTATGTTTATATTTTTTTACAATAACAACATACATTGGTGATTGTAACCTATTTTAAGTGCCAAAATATTCAAAATTAACCATAAAATTAGCCACCTATTCTTTAATTCGTTCCTAATATTTTTCTTGTTTTTGATCTATTAATTATTACTTATTTGAATATAGGTACCATATATAACATGGACAATCGTGAGTGAATGTATGATAGATGTCTTCCTAATGGTGAAGGCTTGAGAAGCGAATTTTATGATGGTGTTAAAACATTCATTCAGTTTGCAACAGCTCAACTGAATTTCATGGATGGGGAGAAGATCAAATGTCCTTGTTTCCTTTGCAAGAATGGCAAATTTCAAGATAAAGACATTGTTCGCCTTCATCTATTCAGAAAAGGTTTTGTTGACAGTTATTATTGGTGGACCGCACACGGAGAATCACCTTTTGTCAACTCATCACCTCCCTTGGAAAACTTGAATCCTACTTCAAATCCCAATGATATGGATTTCTTTGGGATTGGGATGCATTTATTTAATAACTTGAATCCTACTCAAAGAATGGTTTTTGATGCAGCTGGTCCAAGTTTTGTTCCACCTTCGTGGTTTAACCCTAACAATTATGTGAATGAGCCAAGTAGTAGTCATCATGTAGAGTTCGAAAACCATGTTCATAAAGAAGAAGAAATTAACATGGCCAACCGATCAACCATGTTCAAGAAGAAGAGATTAGCATGGAACAACCGATCAACCATGTTCATGAGGAAATGTCCTTCTTATCTGAGCGCTTCAATGATGTTTTGAGGGCAGCAGATCAACCATTATATGACGGTTCTCATGTGTCACAATTAGCTGCAGTTGGTTCTTTTATGGAGTTAAAGACCAAATACAATATGTCACAAGCTGGATATAGTGCACTACTCCAGAAAGTCAATGATGTATTGCCAAAAGACAACAACTTTCCAAAAAGTTTCTATGAACAAAAGAGGTTGACTAAAGAGTTGGGGTTGCCCCAGCAAAAGATACACCTTTGCCCCCAAGGTTGTATGTTGTTTTGGAAGGATGACGCTGATGCCACTGAGTGTAAGTTTTGCAATAGTCCAAGGTATCGACCTTGTTTGTCTCAAAAAGGAAAGCCAATACCTAATAAGGTGTTGCGGTACTTTCCATTGATCCCACGTTTGCAGCGATTGTATGCTATGGAGGAAACAACTTCAAAGATGCGTTGGCATGCTGAACACCAAACAGATGAAGGGTATATGAGTCACCCATCGGATGCTGAGGGTTGGAAGCATTTTGATAGAACCTTTCCAAGGTTTGCATCAGAGATTCGTAATGTGAGATTATGTTTGTGTTCAGATGGATTTTCCCCATTTGGTAAGTTTGGCAAGACATATTCGACTTGGCCAGTGATTGTCACCCCCTACAACCCACCTCCAGATATGTGCATGAAAGCTCCTTATTTGTTCTTAAGTACCATTGTTCCAGGTCCAAAAAATCCAAAGAAGCTAATAGATATTTGTATGCAACCATTGATTGATGAGTTGCTTTTGTTGTGGAGAGAGGGTGTGCCAACATTTGATGTTTCTACTGGAAAAAATTTAGGATGCGTTCAACTCTTATGTGGACAGTGAATGATTTCCCTACGTATGACATGTTATCTGGGTGAAGTACTGTTGGTATTTATTCTTGTCCTCATTGCATGGAGAACACAAAAGCCTTTCGTTTACAAAATGGAGGGAAGGCTTCATGGTTTGATTGCCATCGGTGCTTGTTGGAATTAGATCACCCATTCAGGAACAATAGGAGAAACTTTTACAAAGGGAGAATAGAGGATGATCCTCCTATTCCGTATTTATCAAGTCAAGAGATGTGGGAACGTGTTCAAGGTTTGTCGACTGCCATGGAGTCTCCACGTGAATATCCAGATGGCTATGGTGTAACTCATAAGTTCACAAAGAAAAGCATTTTTTGGATGCTTCCTTATTGGAAGCATAATTTGCTTCGACACAACCTTGATGTCATGCATATTGAGAAAAATGTGTTTGAGAACTTGATTAACACTGTAATGGATGTTAAGGGGAAGACAAAAGACAACATCAACTCGAGGAAGGACTTGCTCCTATATTGTAATCGCCCAGAGCTTCAGGTGGAGGATAACCATAAGGGCCCTAAACCAAAAGCAGTGTATGCATTATATAGAGATAAAAAGAAAACCTTGATTAATTGTTTAAGGTGCTTGAGATTTCCGGATGGGTATGTCTCCAATATTGGTCGATGTGCACAATTACAAGAGGGTAGTCTAATCGGAATGAAAAGTCATGATTGTCATGTGTTCATGCAAAGACTTCTCCCAATTGCTTTCAAGGAACTTCTACCCGTGGGTGTGTGGGGGCCATTGACAGAATTGAGCTTATTTTTCCAATCATTATGTTCATCCACACTTGAGATGAAATGTCTTGAGGATTTAGAACGTGTCGCACCTCTTATATTGTGCCAGATGGAAAGGATATTTCCATCATCTTTCTTTGATTGTATGGAGCATCTCATTGTACATTTAGCATATGAGGAAAAATTAGGGGTCCAGTACAATACCGATGGATGTATCCACCTGAGCGCTTCTTATTCAAGTTGAAAGGGAACATGATGAATCCACAAAAGGTGGAGGCATCCATAGTGGAATCATATTTGTTTGAGGAGATAACGACATTCACTCAACATTATCCCCAACCTCAAGACTTGTATAAGAGAAAGAAAACTACCATGGAGGAGGAAACCAATGCCACTCATCCTCAGATTTCCATTTTCAACCATCCACGGCGTGCAAGCGGAAAATGTAAGGTTGTATGGATGACCAAGGGGAGAGATTTTCACGTGGCATGGACGTATATCCTACTTAATTGTTGAGAGGTTGACTCTTACGTCGAGTAAGTGACTTTAACTTATAATATATAAATACATGTCAATCCGATTAATATTCCACTATTAATTGTTGTTCATTTTCACATGTAGAGAGTTTCAAAATACGGTAGGACAAGGAGATCCGACTGCTATTGCCAATTGCTTTTGTGATTGGTTTCATGATTATGTAAGTTTAAATGCACATTGAATATCTTTGGGATGTTATTATGCATTACATATATATACATATAAGAATTTCATTAACAATATTACAAGTTTTGAATAGAAAAGTCCTACACCCCCCAGAAGAGGAACATGTGTTGATACATAGTTTGGCTTGGGGCCCATCCAAAAAGGTTGTGTCATGGCCCGTAAATTTCATCAATGGTTATAAATTTGAAACTTTGGAACGTGGTGAAGGCAAATTAACCATGAATAGTGGTGTGTGTACAAGCTTCCAAAGGTGATACACAATCTGATTTCTTCGGGTTAATAGAGCAAATTTTTGAGTTTGAGTTCACCGGATTGCCATGTAAGAAGATTGTCATGTTCAAGTGTTTATGGTTTGACCCTAATGCTAGAGGGACGAAAGTCCATCCATAATACCATTTTCAGGAGATTAATGTGAAGAGGCGATATAACAACCATGTTCCTTTTGTCTTTGCGCAACAATGCATCCAAGTTTACTATGTAGACTTCCCCGGCGCACCCTGGAGCCGTGCAGATTGGAGATATGTGTGTAAGACAAAGCCTCGAGCTACAGTTGAGCAATGATGGACAAAGAGAAAGGAGGACGAGCCAAATGATTTAGATCCATTAAAACCGGTGGAATTTGAGATGGATGGATTTGCAGGGTCGTCAATTCACTCATTACCGTTACATCTTAATGATCCACTTTCTCAGCATGAAGAAGCATACGATGTTCAAACCGACGAGGATAACTCAGACATTGCAAATGATGACGAAGAAGATGATTTTCCTTCAGATTGAAGTTCCAAAAATTATGAGTGGGTAATTCATCTTATCATAATTTCATTTATTTTATATCAACATGATTATCCTTTTGCAAAATATGCTTTGTAATTTATTTTCTACCAATTTTATTTTTCTATTAGGAGTGAAAATCATACTAGAATGGACAATTCATCTAAGAGGGAAAGTTCATCTAAGGAGGGAGGGAAAGTTCATTAAGGAGGGAAAGTATATATCGGTTGAAATTAAGGAGGGAAAATTTGAGTGAGTTTGGCGAGCTAGAAATTTGACTAGAGGGAAAATTTAGTGAGTTTAGGCCCAAAATACACCCAAGTCCATCACTTTTCTCTCATTTGATTGGAAGCACTCTTGCTAACCCTAACTTGAATCCTCTCATTTGCGCCTATCTTTCCAGATGCCTCCCTATCCCTCTCTTTGGTTCACTAGCGCATTCGAGCTCTCTCGTGAACAAGGATTTGGTTAGAGCTCAAGGGATCTGATTTTGGTTAGAGCACGAGGAAGGATTTGGTTAGAGCTCAAGAAGGATCTGGTTCGAGATCTCTCAGGTTCTCTCTCCCTCCCTTGATGTATGTTATTGGGATGGAATTTTGAGATTGAATGGTGATGTTGCTTCTCCTTGAACTCGATTTGGAGGGTTTAATTTGTTGGTGTGTGGCTATTTGTTTTTGATTTTGAGATTGAATGGTGATTTTACTTCTGCTTATGTGAAACAGCTTCCCTTTGAACTCGATTTGGAGGGTTTAATTTGTTGGTGTGTGGCTATTTGTTTTTTATTTTGAGATTGAATTGTGATTGTGCTTCTCTTTGAACTCGATTTGAACTCGATTTGGAGACTTCTACCAATTTGCATGTCTTTCTTCTTGCTTCTCCTTGCTTGTATTTTATTTTCTTAGACTCAGGGTTTAATTTGTGTGTGTGTGTCAATTACAACAGATTTTCATGCTTTAGGGTTCGAAATGGTGTTGCTTGTCTTGCATGTGCTCAACTCATATGAAATTGGTGTTGCTTGTCTTACTTCTCCTTGCTTGTCTTTGCTTCTCCTTGCTTCTTCTTGCTTCTCCTTGCTTGTCATTCGTTTTTAGTTTCATGATTAATTTGTTGGTGTGTGTCTATTGCAACAGATTTTCATGCTTTATGGTTCGAAATGGTGTTGCTTGTCTTGCATGTGCTCAACTCATATGAAATTGGTGTTGCTTGTCTTGTTTCTCCTTGCTTGTCTTTGCTTCTCCTTGCTTCTTCTTGCTTGTCATTCGTTTTTAGTTTCATGATTAATTTGTTGGTGTGTGTCTATTACAACAGATTTTCATGCTTTATGGTTCGAAATGGTGTTGCTTGTCTTGCATGTGCTCAACTCATTTATATTTTGTTGATGTGTGTCTATTATCGTAGAAAGCCTCATATAAACATAAAGAATATCTGGTTTATACTTTAAACACACTGCACATCTTCCTTCTCTTTCTTCTCTTTCTCCATTTTTTTCTCTTCTCGAATTGCCTCGTTACCGACCTGAGAGGGTTGATAACGAGCTTCATTTTTCCTCTATTTTTCTTTATTCGTACCGAGCCCATGATGAAACCCAAAATAAACCATCGCTAGAAGACAAGAAACGAGATTCTTTTATTCGATTGTGCAAACCGCCGCTGAGGTCCCCAAGGAACCCGCCGCCGAAGGCCCGAAGGAATGAAGGATGCCCCCGACTCTTTAATGTGTTTTTTTTATATTTTCGTTATTTTGGTGGCCCCGCCGGGGTCTGTAATTATGACATTTCGGCCCTCGTGGCCTTATTTTATGTAATTCTCCTTGTTTTACGGTTGCATTGTGCTTCTTATTTTAGTTTACTTGTATGTATACCTCCGATCCAACCCCATGGCCCGAGTGTCACAACATTTGTGGCACCCTCGGGCCACATCGGGCGCTCGTTTTATGCCGCGAACCCGAGGTTTGCTCGGATCGTGCATGATTGTTGTCGTGCCAAGATCATGAGCCTCGCTAGGATTGCGCATGATAGATTTTATGCCGCGATCCCGAGCCTCGCTCGGATCGCACATGATAGGTTTTATGCCACGATCACGAGCCTCGCTCGGATCGCGCATGATATACTTTATGCCACGACCACGAGCCTCGCTTGGATCGCGCGTGATATATTTTATGCCACGATCATGAGCCTTGCTCGAATCGCGCATGTTTGTTTTTATTGTCTCCAACCCCAAGAGGGAAGCAAGGGGTGGACTTCGCAACTTAAAACCGAGAATCTCCAACCCCAAGCGGGAAGCGAGGGGTGGACTTCGCAACTCAAAACCGAGAATCTACAACCCCAAGCGGGAAGCGAGGGGTGGACTTCCCAACTCAAAACCGAGAATCTCCAACCCCAAGCAGGAAGCGAGGGGTGGACTTCGCAACTTAAAACCGAGAATCTCCAACCCCAAGCGGGAAGCGAGGGGTGGACTTCACAACTCAAAACCGAGAATCTCCAACGCCAAGCGGGAAGCGAAGGGGACTTCGCAACTCAAAACCGAGAATCTCCAACCCCAAACGGGAAGCGAGGGGTGGACTTCACAACTCAAAACCGAGAATCTCCAACCCCAAGCGGGAAGCGAGGGGTGGACTTCGCAACTCAAAACCGAGAATCTCCAACCCCAAGCGGGAAGCGAGGGGTGGACTTCGCACGAAATTTTTATTTTTAAGACAGATTTGAAAATTCCACAACCCTTTATTCACAAAATTTGTAGGAAATAGCGGAGTTTGGAGGGTCTACACATAATATTTTTTTGAGCCGATCGATGCTCCATGTTTTGCTCAGGGTACGTCCCTCGCTGTCTTTAAGTTTGAAAGCCCCGGGCGCGACTTCCTCCCCGAGGAGGTATGGTCCCTCCCAATTGGGGTCCAGCTTGCCACCTTCGGTACGCCTCAAGACGAGGCCACCCGTGGCCAAGAACCGGGGTCTAACCTTCTTGTCGTGATAGACCGCCACACGTCGTTTGTATTCTCTGGAGTGCGGGTTGGCCACCTCGCGCAACTCGTCCCTAAATAGCAGTTCGACCTTGAGGTTGGCCTCGTTCTCTTTTTCATTGAAGTCAAAAACTCTCGCCGAAGGGACCAAGGTCTCCACTAGGACTAGCGCTTCTGCCCCGTATGTTAGAGAAAAAGGTGTTTCGCCCGTTGCACGACGCGAGGTGGTGCGATATGTCCATAGGACGAGTGGGAGAAGCTCCGCCCAGCGACCTTGCGCCATGCACAGGCGTTTCTTTAGATCGGACAAGATATGGGCATTGACGTTCTCCACCTGGCCAATTGACTGAGGGTGGGCCACGGAGGAAAACTTGAGGGTTATGCCCAGGTCGGAGCAGAAGGTCCGGGTCTCCTCGCAATCAAATTGGGGGCCATGGTCAATCATGATAGTCATGGGAACGCCAAAGCGACAAACGAGGTTCTTCCACATGAAGTCGCAGACCTTTGTCCCCATGATCTTTGCCATTGCTTGTGGCTCGACCCACTTCGTGAAATAGTCGACGATGACAAAGATATATCGCACCTGGCCAACAGCCTTGGGAAAGGGGTCGAGGATGTCCATCCCCCACATCGCAAAGGGGCATGGCACGTGGATGGACCGGAGACGCGAGGTTGGGGCGTGCTGGAGGTTACCGTGCTTTTGACACCCGTCACATCGCTGGACATAGGCCCTCATGTCTTGTCGGAGAGTAGGCCAAAAGTATCCGAAATGGGTGATTTTATGTGATAGGGATCGCCACCCTAGGTGGCCGCCACAGACCCCCTCGTGTGCCTCATAGAGGATGTGCTCCGTAGACTCGGTCGGCACACAGAGCAGGTTGGGCTCAGCATAGCCTTGGCGATAGAGACGGCCGCCTATGACGCAATAGCGTGCCGCCTGCATTTTCAATTTCCGAGCCTCCGCGGGGTCCTCAGGTAGGACCCCTCTTTCCACGTATCGCGTGATCGGGATCCTCCAGTCCCTAGCGGTGATGGAGAGAGCCTCGCTGGTTACACTCCGCGAGAGTTTTCTTTATATCATCACGCGATTTCCTACCTCCAAGGGAAGGGCAGAGCCCAACCTCGCGAGAGCATTCGCCTTCGTGTTCGAGGTTCGTGGGATGGACTCTACCGCGAAGGTTTCCAAGAACGACACCAAGGCCTTAACTTTCTCTCGGTACGCAGGCAGAAACCCCGTCCGGGTGTCGTATTGCCCGTTGAACTGACGTGCAACTAGCTCGAAGTCGGTGTAGACCCTGATTTTGCGGGCTCCACTGAGGAGCGCCATCTCTATCCCGGCGATCATGGCCTCATATTCGCCCTCGTTGTTGGTGGCATCGAAGGCGAAGTTAAGGGCGTACTCCGTCTCGATCGAGGGATCGGCGAGGAACACGCCAGCCCCGCCACCGGCATCACATCGTGAACCATCAACGAATACCTTCCACTCCTCCGAGCTCGCATCAGTTTCGGGGAAGGTGACCTCCACCATGAAGTCGGCGAGGGCCTGTCCCTTCATTGCGGTCCTAGGGAGGTAGCTAATGTCGAACTCGGAGAGCTCGACTACCCACTTCGTCATTCGCCCGGAGAGGACGGGCTGGTGGAGGATTTGTCGAAGTGGGAGGTCAGAGAGGACCTGAATGGGGTGCGCGTGGAAGTAAGGGCGCAGGCGGCTGGCGGCGGTCACGACGGCCAGTTCCATCTTCTCCTTCGGGGAGTATTGCTGCTCCGCGGGCTGGAGCACGCGACTTGTGAAGTAGACTAGGTGCGTGGCTTTTCTGATTAGCACCGCGCTGACCGTCTCCGGGCTTACCGCCACATATAACTGCAAGTCCTCGCCTGCCATTGGAGGTGACAACGTTGGGAGGTTTGATAGGAAGGCTTTTAGCTCGGAAAAAGCAAGCTCTAGCCCCTCGTCCCAAACAAACTTGTCGTTCTTCTTGAGGGCAGCAAACAAGGGCAGGGACTTGTCCGCCAAGCGGGAGCGAAACCTCCCCAAGTAGTTCACGACGTCGTTGAGACGTTGTACCTCTGTGCGAGATCGCGGTGACCTCATTAAGAGAATCGACTCGACCTTAGCAGGGTTGACGCCTAGGAACTTCCCCGAGGACACGCCCAAGACGCACTTCTCGGGGTTCAGGCTGAGACGATTATGCCTGAGGGTCACAAAGACTTCGTGGAGATCGGCCAGATGCTCCTCGGGGCTTTTGCTGCGCACCACGATGTCGTCGACATAGGCCGACACGTTTCTCCCCAAATGGTTTTTGAAGACCCGGTCAACGAGACGTTGGAAAGTTACCCCTGCGTTTTTATGGCCGAAGGGCATGACCTTATAGCAGTACGTACCCTGTTGCGTGATAAAGGACATCTCCTCCTCGTCACGCGGACTCATCGAGATCTGATTGTATCCTGAGTACGCGTCGAGGAAACTCAAGACCCCGTGCCCCGCGATTGAATCAACTAGTTCGTCGATCAAGGGCAGGGGGTAGATGTCTTTGGGGCACGCTTTGTTGAGGTCCTTGAAGTCCACGCACATCCGCCATTTGCTGCTAGCCTTTTTGACCAGCACGACATTGGACAACCATTTTGGGTACTAGACCTCGCGGATAAACCCCGCGGCCAGCAGCTTAGCCACCTCTTCATTCGCGGCGTTTGCCCTTTCCTCGTTCATCTTTCTCCGTCGTTGCACGACAGAGCGGGTGGTGACATCGACGTTCAAGAAGTGTTGGGACACGGTGCGCAGGACACCGCAGGGCCTCCAGCGACTCCGTCGATTTCCCGGGGAGACATTCTCCCAAGTAGATCTTCTTGGACTCATTCCCGAAGGGGGTAACCACCCTTCTTTCTGCCTCGGGGATGCGGACCGTGAAGTCTCGGACTTTGAGGTCGGCCTCCCCGGGGGATTCCACCATAAACACCAGGCATTTTTGATTTGCTGAGGTCGCATAGCAAACGCGACCCTCCTCCTGGTTGCCCTTTACCTCTCCAACCCCGCCGTCAACGGGGAATTTCATCTTTAGGTGATAGATGGAGACTACCGCTTGGAATTTCATCAGGGATATCCTCCCCATGATTGCATTCCACACCGAAGGCAAGTGTACCATGGTGAACTCCACCATCTCGGTCCTCCTCGTGGACCCGGTGCCCAGAGTCATCCAAAGGTCTATGAGACCTGCCACATCGACCTCGTCTCCCGAGAAGGAGGTGAGCTTCCCATCGTAGGGCTTCAAGGATGTTTCGGAGATGCCCAACAGCTCGAAGGCGCCGTAGTACATGATGTCCATGGAGGATCCCGTGTCCACCAGCACTCGCTTCACCATTTTCGATCCCACTTGAGCGTGCACCACCAAGGGGTCGGAGTGCGGCATGTGGAGTCCCTCGGCATATTCGGAGGTGAAGGCCAAGCCTACGTGAGACCGCGAGGTCTGGGCGACGCTAAATACCGAGGGCTAATGATGGCTTGTCCTCGCGTACCGCTTTCTTTCTGCCTAGCTTGATCCAGCCAGCGATGGTCCACCCGAGATGGTATGGATATACCCATCAGGTGTTGTTGTCTGCCCAAACCGCGCCTGCTTTACGGGAGCCTGCTGCTCAATGTTGTTGGCCTGAGCCTGACTCGGGCCTCGTGGTACGGTGTTGGCACCTGATGCGGGGTTGGCACGTCCCTTTTCGTTTGGGTTGTACAAAGGGTCGCCCTTGCCCCTATAGCCTCGTTGCTTTCCGCCGAAGCAGTTCCAATTGTCACCGCAATTGTTGTTGCGGTTGGCGTCGTTCCCGTTGTTATTGTTGTTGTTGCTTCTGTTGTTGTTGTAATTCCTGTTGTTGTTGTTGTTGTTGTTGACGGGGTTTTAGGCATGCGTTACATACGCATCCCTCGCGGGTGGTGCGACCACCTTCGCCTTTCCTTTAGCCTCGGCGACGATTTCCTTCTCGGTCTTCGGTCGCGAGCTCTGGTTTGCGGCATCCTCGGCGTGCACCTGGGACGTGATCCGGGCGCACAGGCTGTCGTACGCCGTTGGGCATTTCAAAATGAAAGTCTTGAAAGGCCTCGGACACAGGTTTCCCATGAGGGTATCTCGCATCGATGATTCATCGATGTGTGCGATCTCCGCTACTGCGGTGGTGAACCTCGTGAAGAAGGTGCCCAACATCTCTCCTTCTCCCTGCTCAATACCTCGGAGATCCCGCATGTTCTTCTTACACTTCCTCGAGCCGCTAAAGTGTGTGACAAAGGATTCACACAACTGAGCGAACGAGGCCACGGACCCTATCTTGAGGCTTATTAACCATGTCATCGCGGCTTTGTCCAGGGTGGTTGGGAAGATGCGGTAGAATATGGCGTCGTTGTAGGAGTTGACATTCATTTGGACGGCAAAGTGCTTCACGTGCTCCTCCGGGTCAGCAGTGCCGTCGTAGAGTCCCATTTGTGGCCAATGGAAACCTTTAGGCATAGGCGTGCCCTGAATCTCGTCCACAAAGGGGGATGTGCACCCGGTCTCGACAGCCTGTCGGCGCGAGCTCGATTTCAGAGCGTGCGTCGACGTTGTTGGCCTCGATTTGGGGGGATGCAGAGCACTCCCCGTTGTTTCAGACAACTCCGTGTCCTGCATTCTCGAACGTCGCGAGCGGGACCGCGAGATCTGCATGGGGTCCCGGGGAGGCCTCTCCGTTGATGAGCCATTGGTGTAGGTCTCGTGTCTCGGCACATGCCTAGGGACGTACGCAGGTACGTAATCGGAGTGGGGTTGCCCCGGGGGGGGGGGGAATAGGGACGTATGAAGAGGCGAAGCCCTGTTGGTACTTCCCATAGCCCGGGTAGGGATATGGGTTCGGGGGTGCGCTGCCCGGCTCGTACCCTTGGAATGGGTTGGGGTTTTGTGGGTCGATGTATGTCTAGCCCAGGGGGACCACGAACGGGCAGCCCGGAGGTCCCGCGCCCATCCACTGCATGGTTTCGGGCATGTTATCGGAGTGTTGGGGGAAGAAATTGTTTGGGCAAGCCATTTTGAGGGGATCAAAGCAAAGGTTTGCACAAATCGAGAAACTGCTTAGGATGAAGAGGTTCCCACAGACGGCGCCAGTGATGAAACCCGAAATAAACCGTCGCTAGAAGACAAGAAACGAGATTATTTATTATTTTCTTACGATGAGGTTACAAACCAACGAGGCGTACAAACAGACGAGATTGACACCCTAGACCTCCTACGAGTATTCGAGATCTCGATCTAACAATGTTCGAGATCTCCTAATAGCTATGTGATTCTACCACCTACGGATCACTTGATGGATTTTTGGCGCGAGGCTGAGCTTCGAGTTCGAGCGTGGTGAAGATGGCTTGCGAGGTTGTGTAGCGAGGTCTTTGGTATAAGCGAAAGCTCTGTGTGACTTGAAGTCTTTTTGTGGACTTCACTTGTCTATAGCGAGGTCTTTTGATGATGTTTCAACACGTCGATCTTCAACGAGCAAGATAGTTCTTGAGTTCAAAATGTTTTTCGACCCCTTTCCACTTACGAGGTTCTTCTCCTTTTATAGAGGATTGAGGAGCCAGGTTTTGGTTATTGCTAAATGTGGGACGCCCGAGATCAGGGTTTCTGATTGGTCCAGAGGTGAGGCAGCCGATGATTGGTTGGGAGGAACAGCGACAGCTGAGTGGTCGAGTTGCGCGGGGATGCAGCTAAGTCGGTGACAAGGTTTGGACCTCGTCGCCGAGGTTCAGACCTCGCGCGGATAGGGGTTTTGCTAAAATAAAAAAGGGGGCATGGTTGTGGGCCCCATAATCCACCTTGGGAATCCCGTCGGGCCCACTTGTTCCTCGTACCCCGGGCCCACTTCATGTTCTACTATTTTGAGCACCATCAGCCCACATAGGCCGGTATTGATCCAAACATTCTTTTTTTTCTTATCCTCTATTGTTGTGCATATTCTTTAACCAAGAGATCTTTTTACAAAATAAAACAAGAGACTTCCAATCTACCCTCCCAAAAAACCCTTATTTTGAACCAAAACATAACATTTTTCACTCTACAAAACATACCTCTCCAACTAATTCTTAATTCCCGGATAGGGTCAAGCTTATCTCGGCTAGGGAAATAATTTTGTGGAGCAACAAATAAAAGGCTAAAGCTCAAATTGGTTGTCAAAAAGAGGGATCATGTAAAGGGTGGATAGAGACTAATAAGGCTCATAAAAAAATAAGTTCTATATCATATGACTTTCACAAGTAATGAACAAAAAATCTTATACAGGTCTCAAGAAATAGATAACCATCATAATTCCAAGAGATAATATACATAAAGAGAGTAAATCACACAAGAAAAGAAGAGGCTAAAATAAAAGCTCACAAGGTTAATTTTTTGTTGGATTGGAACTACTCATGCTAAAAGTTATACAAGCTCAATTTCATCATATGCTATTCCTCTATAAAAACAATTTCATAAGAAGAATCAGGTTATACCATCAAAAACATGTTGAAAGGAAATTACATGGTCATGCAAGCAATTAACTATCATAGAACCAAAAGACAAGGTATCCATCTATTCTAAAAATCTTTTTGGATTTTTCAAATTTTTCAAATTTTTTTTTGTGATTTTTTATTATTTTTTCAAAACAAAGACAACTCAAAGCAAAACAAAACAAAACAAACAAAGAAACAAGCAAGCAAGTTTTCTTCCCTCCCCTACCCCATACTTAAAATTACAGTGTTCCCACTGTAATAAAGCTAAGTAGAAGAACAAGAATAGGGAAAAGAAAAAAGGAAACTCACAAGATAAACTGAAGCAGAAGAAACATTCCTTGAAACTGAATCATTATTGTGGTGGTGGAAACTGGCGCTCAAAATTGCCCATGAACTCATACATGGTCCTCCAGCGCTCCTCATCAACCGTCACCCGCTGCTCCATAGTCCTCCAACGAGCATCCACCTGTTGATTCCTCGCATCATCTAAAGTCATGCGAGCTGCATAAACACCCTCCCACCGCTCCATCCGTTGGGTAAGCTGTGTCTGCTGCAGGTTGAGCTGCTGCATCTAGAAAGACAAATCTTCGGCCCATGGAGGTGAAACACTTGATCCAGAATAGATAGGATGAGGAGGTGGTTGGTAGTGATCTTGGGGCTGGAAGTGGTCTTGATAAATCACCGGGTTGTAGGGCATCATCTCGTACGACTGAGGCTCGGTAGGCGGAACCGGTGGCTCGTTATCGAAGTCGAATGCCTCGGTATTGACCTCAAAATAATCGTTAACGAGCTCAGGTTGGTCGTTACCGAGGTCATCATCCTCGCCAAGTACCTCGGTACCGAGGTCATCATGCTCAATATCGAGCTCCTTTGTGGCTGCCTCATCTTTATCCATAGCAGCGCCTTCTCTGTCGAATCTTGTCTCACACTCTCTCAATGACGGCTCGTGTTGTGGCTTCTTTTCCAATGGGAACGCATCACCCGTCCAAGCTTCATACCAATTCGGCACATAAAGCAACTCCAACTTGGCCCGACTAAGCAGCACATCCTGACAAAGTACCTTGGTGGTTATCCCTCCTTCGGTCCTCACAAAGATGTTGGAAGAGAACCAATACTTGGAGTCTAGCTTCTGGGGACGGTGTGGAGTATAGCGTGTGAGGTCGACACCGAGCTTTTCAGCCAGGAGACTCACCAAATTCCCGCACCATACTTCCTTTGACTTGATCCCGTACTTCTCGACATATTTCAACCATTCATACCCCAAGTTCAAGGGGGCAGGGTCCTAAAAAAGAATGGTGCGGAGGCATGCAACCTCCAACTGTGTTGGCCTTGAAAGCTCTTTCTTGGGCCAAAATGTGGTGCCCAAGACTCGAAGGATGATACGGAAAATGGGGTTGATGATGCTTGCCCCTGGGAGTGCCGGTGCGGAAGGATTGACCTCCCCGGAGATGTAACTCCATGTGTCGGTGACCTTGAAATCCTCGGCCTTGTAATTCCGAGAGTGGTGAGGAAGCTCGAGGAGTTCATTGAATTGGGCCATTGTGTACTCGCGATCAACATTGCCCAACCATAACTTGATTTTCCCAACCGAAGTCTTGGTTTTGAAACTTGTTTGGAGGGTGGCTATGGACTCGGCGGTGAGGGCCGGGTAATGAGGTGTGGCCTCCTTCTTCAATAAATGAGGTATACCATGAATGGAAAAAGCATGCTTGACATCATCATAGATCCCCATAGCCCTAGCGCTTGACCTCGAGAACCACCTTGTGTAGTGGTCCTTCTGAAGGACGGAATCAAAGACCTTAACTTGCTCCCGAGTAGACAACACGACATCGTCCATGCGTGGAGGAGATGGGGACCTTTGAGTCCTCCTTTTCTTTCCGGCTCTAGCGTTAGCTCGTCTAGTGCTTGCCATTTGGTACCTGCCCGCGCCGCTGGATTTGCATGCCGTCTCAGGTCGGTACCGACCCTCTCAGCTCGGTACCGAGCCTAGGCAACTCATTTTCAGCGTCTTTCGAGCCCGCCTTCCTATGACAAGTTAGCTCCAAAAATATTCTATCTTGCAAACTTCTAAACTACTAAAAACCCAAAAGAAAGCTAGGAAAAAGAGCTAATAAAAATAAAGGAAAACTAAACTAAAACTAAAAACCGTGTTGCCTCCCGTAAGCGCTATTTTTAACGTCGTTAGCCCGACGAACTTACCTTTGCTAATCAAGGTGGTTCCTTCTCGGCTTTGTTGGGGTGTTGAGAGACCCCATACTTAGTGTTTAAGGCATTGTTATTTCTTCTCACTAAATTTGGTCCTTCATCTTCTAACAGTATGTCCGGGATTCCTATACAAGGGTTAGTGAAATCCGAAAACCTAGGAGGTTTCGATTCCTCTATAGCATAAATAGCAGGATGTGATGTAGGAATATGATATAAGGAAGGATCATGATTAGTAATATTGAATCTGGAGTTAGAATACTCACCTCGATCCATTAGTGAGGGTGTCTGCACCGAGGTAGTTGAGGTCGTTATCGACCCATCAGAAGCAAAACCTCTCTCGACGTCGTGCCAAAACGCGCCACCTCCATCGTATTGTTGTATGAAGGGCTCAGTACCGACCCTAGGAGGGTCGGTAATAATGTCGCTCTCGTAATCCTTGCTAATTGGAAGGGAAACTCCAGACTCAGCAATGTCAAGCTCGGGCTGAGACATCTCGATTTGTGCAACAGCGATTGTGTCATTGGCATCTTGATTAAGGCTGAACTCTACCCGTTCCTCTCCTATGTCAAAGGTGAGGAGTCCTTTTCGAACGTCGACTCTAGCGCCTGTTGTAGCAAGGAATAGCCTGCCTAGAATGATGGGGACTAGAGGATCTTCAGGCATATCGAGGACAATAAAGTCGTTTGGTATGAAGAATTTCCCCACTTGAATGGAATAATCATCAATGACTCAAGTAGCCTTTACACTTGATCTGTCTGCCATATATTGCCTCATATCTACGTGTTCTAGAGGTCCCATGTTAGCTTTTGACCAGATTGATAAGGGAAGTAAACTGGCACTGGCTCCTAAATCACATAAAGCTTTGAATCGATGGTCGCCTATGCCAATAGTGATAGCAAATCTCCCTGGGTCACCTAGCTTTTCTGAAAGAGTAATAGATCGGACCTCATTTGTAAGCTCTGTTTTGATCGTTTCCTGCTAAGAATGTCCTTCAAAAATTTTGTGTAAGCCGGCATTTCGCTCAGGGCCTCAGCAAATGGTATAGAAATATTTAAGCCTTGGAGAATCTTAACGAAAGCTTAAACTTGCCTTCAGTTGAGTCCTTAGACTTCTTAGTAGGAAAGGGAAGAGACTTCACCAATCTCGGAGCCAAATCGAGCTCGAGAGGTGATGCTACCGGGTCAACAATAGGGTCGATCGGTGCCTTAGAAGGGTCGGTGATGACCTTGGGAGTATCAATACCGAGTGGTTCAGGCTCGGTAACGACCCTCTCTGGCTCGTTGTCAACCTGGGTCGTGGCGTCTTCTTCAAAATCGGGCTCCTTCTCCTTGGCTTTGGCACGATCCGGCAGTGTCTTCCCGCTCCTGAGGTGTACGACCGCTATTTGTCCTCTTGGGTTCTCCTCGGGGCGGCACGGGAGTTGCCCTTGCGGCCTCGGAATCTATTCAGCTAGGTTTCCTAGCTGTGAGTCGACACTCTTCTTCCAAACATCGAACTCTCCCCATCTTTTCATCTGGTTGTTAAGGTTGGCTTGGACTCCATTGATTCCTTGTTGAAGTCCTTGCACCCAAGATGGTGTCTCTTGATAGCTTGGAGGTCGATACGGTGCGGGCCGTCTATCCGGAGGAGGGGCTGTATAACCTAGATTTGGATTTTCATTTCCCAAAGCTGGATAATTGTTTGTCCTGTCAAAGTTATTAGGCGGGTTCCTGTATTGACCTCTCATATAGTTCATCTCAGCATATGTCTTGGCGGGTCTAACCTGCTCGATGTTAGTGCAAGCAGAAGTACTATGGGCGGAAGAGCCACACTCTTGACAAGGTTGAGAGGTTTTCAGAAAACTTACCTGTTTCTTTAGACGGTTGATCTCATCTTGTAGAAATTGATTTTTGACATCTGGATCAACTTCGTCCTTATTAGGCATGCAGAGACGCTTTTGTGGCGGGGATGGCTGCTGGGTCCCATACATGGCATCGTAGTTAGACAACTTGTCCAGTAGTGATCCTATGCAGCAGTGGGATCCATCTCTATAAATCCGCAAGCAGTGTGTGTTGATGCGGTTCTTTATTTCTGCATTAATCCCTTGGAAGTAGATTTCTTGGAGCATATATAGGGGTTGCCCATGAGTGGGGCACTGTCTGAGCATCTCCTTGAGTCTCTCTCACGTCTCTACAAAGGTCTCGTTAGGCAACTGGTGATAGGAGGTGTTGCATTTTCTCAACTCCGTTGTCTTGGCAGGAGGGAAAAACTTTGTAAGAAATTGATCATACAAAGCCTTCCAAGTCGTGATAGACTTAGGAGGTAAGCTCTCCAACCAGCTCAGGACCTTTCCAGTAAGAGACCACCTGAAAGCCTTTAATAGAACATATTCAAGTGAGACACCTTCAGCAGCAATAGTGTCACATAAATCAAGGAAATTTTTAATATGTTCCAGAGGGCACTCAGTAGGCTTCCCTTCAAACTGAGCCCTTTTAATTAAGGATATAAATTGAGACTTGATCTCAAAAGGTTTCTCTATCTCCGGAAGCACGATTGCAGACTCCGGCACCCTCAGTTTTGGATGCATATATTGCTTGGCATTCCTCGGATAGGCGTTCAACTGCTCCTGCAGATGGGCAGTGTTCGCTCGTTCACGTTCAGTGGCAGCGGCAGCGGCGTCTCGATCAGCTTGTAACGCCTCCATCTGCCTTTGGAGAGCGGCCATCTGTTGTTCCATCTGTCCAGGAGTCATTTCCATGGCTTGGTTTGCTCTTCTTCCGCGGTGCAGGGTGCATTCAAGTTCAGAATAATAACCAGTGTTATCAAACTCGAGCCTGCGACGTCCTGCTGGCATAAGCTGAGAAAACAAACAAAAGAAAACAGAATTAAAAACAAAAACGGGGTCTGGCTATTCCCAGACCCACAGGTAAACAAACAAACATTGTTGCTTCCCCGGCAACGGCGCCAATTGGTTGGGAGGGTTTCCCGACAACAAATAAAATTTGTAGTCAAGACCCCGCTGAGTATAGCGAAGTCAGGATCGTCCACGGGAAGCAAGGTTGTCTGTTTACCGACCTAAAAAACAAGAAAGCAAAACAAAAACAGCTACGACAGACCTCGATACCGAACTTGTCAGGGTCGGTAATGATGTTGGAATTCTACTAAAACAGAGAAAATAACACGATGCAAGTGCAGGCTCGGTACCGATCCTAGTGCCTTGGTAACGAGTGTATACGAATGCAAAACTAAGAAAATCAAAGGATAAAAAGCTCTGGGACAAGGGCTACCACAACATAGCTATGCATATAAACTCATATGAAGATAAAGATCATGTCTTTGAAGATAAATCTATCAACTTTCGTTGACTAAACAAGCAAATCAATTAACTTTCATAAATCAATTCACTTTATACTTGTTTTGAATCTAAAGCTCGAAACTTACGTTATCGAACAATATCAACATTCAAGTTCACAACTTTCTCTTTCGATCAAGCAATAAACTCAAATTACTTCGACTCTCGTCTAAGCATACGCACAAACAAGTAAGTCAAAGGATAGAAGGCAATTAAAACATCAACACATTCATTCAACCATGCACAACTATGTCGGGTTTCAACCCCGACCCCAGAAAAGAAAACTACTCACTCATCATTGAATCAAAACTATCAACTTTATTCAAAGAGAACATTGAAAAGAAAAACTTACTTGAAACTAAAGAAATATCGTCTTATAACCAAGCTCGAAATCAAAGAACAACAATGAACAACAGAGGACTCGAACTTCTCTCTCTCTCGATCGATCGACAGAACCGATCTCCTCCAACCATCGTGTTCTCTCAAATCTGAACTCCTAAATCTCTAACTAACGAATCCCCCCTTCTACTAGGCTAGAACAATGGTATTTATACTAGAGAAAGCTATCTAATAAAGATCCAAAAGATAAAAACTTACCAAACTCAAAAGATTACAAGATAGAAGATATAAATTCTGAAAGTTGGCGCCGCCTACCGACACAAGTCACCTCGTTAACGACCTGCACAGGGTCGGTAGACACTTTCCGAATCTCTTTAACAAAACTCGTTGCACAGCTCGGTACCGACCCTCACAGGTCGGTAACGAGCTCTCTATTTTGGGTTTATTTGAACTCTTTCATGGCTTCACTTTGAACTTCAACTTGATCTTCAACATGTACTCTTCCATTTCTTCCTTTAGGCACGTGACTTCAACTTTACTTGAAAATGCTCCTTTCCGCTTTAAAAACCTACAAAAAGACACAAAACGGAGTAGCTTCCATACTTTTCACAAAATATGCAAACTTATCCAAAAACACACAAAACTAACTCTAAAACTTCTAAAACTAAACCAAACAACCTAAGAAAGACACCTAAAACTATACTAAAAACACGAACATCACACTATCAAGTTTAAAAGGCCAAGAGGGTCCTTCAGTCCAGTCACGAACGTCCACCTCATATCCATGCTTATCTCTAAGCTTGTGAGGTGCTACGTTACTCCTTACGGGAGATGTCCCAAATCCTATCCCACATTGGTCGAAACTGTATATAAGCTAAGGGCCATTTACTATAAATATTGAGGTGGTAATACAGAATAAAGGATCGAAAAACCTCTCCAGGTTAGGAATCTTTTCCTGTATCTAGATTCAATGTGTTTGATCTCCGAGTGAGATCGCGCTATTTACGATATAAAGTCCAAATGGCTTTAATTGTAAAGAGGTTTACAAAACAATCATTTGAAGGGGGGGAAGGAGGAATAATCAAGTACGAAAATCGTTTGGTTGTATGAAATCCTAAGAGTTAGTATTTAATATAATCCCGTTAATAGCGCGTATTATTTCGGGTTTCATCATATTTGGTGAACCCTAGGTTGCAGCTAGAGGTGTCAAACGGGTCGGTCAGGTCGGGTTCGGGTTCGGTTATTTTGGGTTCGGGTTGAGTCGGGTTGGGGTCGTAATGGGTCACCGGTTAAATCGGGTCGGGTCATTGCGGGTTGTCGGGCGGGTTTGGTCGACCTAACAGGTCAAGAAAATTGATTTTTGTACAATTATTAAAATATTTTTTATTTAAAAAATGATATTTAATAATAAATCTATTATTTTTATATATTTTAATAATAAAATATATTATAATTTTCAATATATATTATATATTTTTCAAATATAACAAATTGGGTCAACCCAACGGTATTTTCGGGTTTGAACCCAACGGGTTTCCGGTCTATCGGGTTCGGTTTATTTTGGGTTTCGGTTCAAATTTTCGGGTCTTGACCCTATATTTTTCGGGCGGTTCGGATCGGTTTTTCAGGTCGGGTCAGCTTTTGACTACTCTAGTTGCAGCACATCAGGTCTGATTTGATTTTTTAGGGTTTTTGAATGTAATATCCGCAATATTCCAAGGTTTTAAACCGAATATAATATAATATTTATTATAATGAATTATTTTCTCTAGATAAAAAGAGAATTTTTGATATATCATAATAACCCTTATTTCTCTTTAAAAAGAGATTATCAAAGAAAATTAAATTAAATAAAATCCAATGAAATAGTATAAGGGTCATGAATAAATAAAAAGGGCATTAAATAAAAATAATGCCTTAGAGATTGAATTCTCTTAAATAAAATAAATTACATTAAGGCTTTAAAATCCAATTACAAGTCTTGTAAAAAAAAGAATGCAAGAGCCGGGACTCGAACCCGAGACCTCTTGCAAACTCAAGCCACACGCCCCCTCTCTATTTCCGCTAGACCAAGTGAACTTTCTTACTCATTCACCCAACCTTTTTATCTAATATCAAATAACTCTTCTTCATCTTCCAAAAAGACATCAGAATGATGTCTGATTGAATTGACGTAGTTTTGAATGGAGCCAATGCATGCTCTTCCCCCACCTCCTTTGCCTTGCAAGACCAACCTTCCTACATCATCTTCTCATCACCACAAGAAGCACATCATTGACCTATAAGAGAGCTTCTCCTCCTTCCTCCATTGGTCTACTTCCATAGACATGGATCACAAGCTTCATCAATTTGCCTATAAAAAGGCCTCTCATTCACCATTTCACTCACACATTCATTCATCTTCTCCTTCTAGTTGCAATTGCTCTCTTGAGCTTCAAAAATCAGCCACAATCAAAGCTTTGTTCCACCATTAAAACACCACCAAATTTCCTTTTCTTCCTCTTGGAGCCCCGCCGGACCGCCCCTGCCCACGACCGGACCGCCCTGCCTCCGCCGAGCCGCGCCGGTGCCGCCGAGCCCTTGCCATCGTCCCTGTCCCGCGCCGCCCGTGACCGTCGGCCTCCCCTGCCTCTCTTCTCCAGTGTTCTGTAATACAGAACTAAGAAAGTATAATCCTAAGCCTTATTTTATTTAAATTAATTTATGTACTTTATAAATAATAACCTTTTATGGATTGTTAGATATAATAGTAGAAATCAAATAAGGATTTTTGGAATAAAAATATTAGGTATAAAATCATGTTAGTTGAATGATAGAAACAACTTAGAGTTACTATGGTAAATTAACCTCATAAGGAAATATGAGCATTTTTATTGTATTTATTATAAGTATGCTGCTTACATAATATAAATGGATTTTTATAAAATAAATATAGCATACGAAATTAGTGGTTAATATTATCATCTTTATAAAAAGAAAATAAGATTCCTAGAAGATATAAATTGTTGCATGTCTTAAACTATAGATGATATCATATTATATGAATTTAATAATAATAATGATAGGTATATTAAATAAATTCATTATTTAATAAAATATAAAGTTAGCATACCTCTAAGTGTAAAAGTTACTACAAAATATGAACTTTTATTATAATATGATAAATGTGACTATAAAGTAAACTAGGTTATCATATGATTTTAGTTATAATATATGATAGTGATGATAAAATACCTATGACATACTATAATAATAAATTTGTAGAGAAATCTTATAAAAATATTATGGTTTCAAAGATTGTAGTCATGGACTATAGTTTGACATTAGATAGTGATTTTTATAAAAGAATAATATTATTAATAATTATATCACTAAAGTCATCATGGGAGAAAAATATCAATTTAATAAGCTCTAAGTGTAGAGAATTATTGCAAGACATAAGTTCTAAGTTAAATATAAGAAGTATGATTTTTATAATGATTTTATAATATTATATAGTTATAAGGATTGCTTGCATGAAAAGGAATAATTAAGATATGAGAAAGATATTATTTTATAACCTAAAATATTATAATAATGGACTATAAATATGAAGTAGAATATTTATAAGCCATGATTGTATTTTATAAGCCATGATCATATAGTATAAGCTATGATCATAGATATTTTATAAACCATATAATGTGAAAGGAACTATAGGAATAAAATAAATAAGATTAAGTTAATATATGTTAAATTTAGGAAGTTACCTTATAAAGAAAATAGAAAGTCCTAATTATGGAAACTTCCAAGAAAATAGATTATAAATCTATTAACTTTATTCAATGTGAATCATATAATTAAATAAAATTCTACTAAGAGAATATTATTAATAAAGTATTCTTGGTGAAGGAAATAATATTCTAAGTCACTAAGGAATAATTGGAAATTTAAAAGTAATATTTTAATTAAGTTAAGTATATAAAAAAAAAGGTTAAAGTGGATTTCTTGCAATTTAAGGAGAACTTGTAATTTTATAAGAAAAATACACTTTAGGCAAAGTATAGTATTTTATGAAACTATACTTCCTTAACAATATTAAGGAATTTTGCAAGTGAAGCTAAAAAGGAAATTAATTTAATAATTATTGAATAAGGATTTTATTATATGGAATAAAGAGGGATATTACAAAATTAAAATAATAATAAAGGAATATTATTATTTTAAAAGACCACCTAAATTATTATCATAATAATTTAGAATTCCATGCTCTTATATAAAGTATTATAAGAGAGAATCCAAGCTAGGAGGAATTCGTATTTAAAATCCGCTCGTAAAATCCGTGTCTTTAGGTCGGAATTCGCGCTCGAAGTTACGAACCAAATATTTCGTCAAGACTCGATAGTAGACGCGTGTAAGCCAAGGCAAGTGGAATTTTCCCCTTGTGACCTTTATATTTCATTTCCGTAAAATTCTCGATGTTGGGAACGACTTGTGTGCTAAGTAACGAATGAACCTAGGAAATATCGATTGTTAGATATAACGACCATTGTTAGTATAGTTCGCTATTAATATTTGATAGGACTATTTATGCTAGTGTGATTGTGGCCTTGGATGTTTATGGTCTCGTTCAGAGATCAACGTCGAACAAACTAGTAAGGGGCGCGAAATAGCCGACGCCTCTATATAATCTTACTAAGTCGTAAGTGCCTACGTGTTTGAAGTACGACTTTCGGGATCATGATCCCATCCGCTCCGATTGCAAGGAGGGATGAGCGCACTCTAGCTAAGTGCCGGGAAACTGGTTTCCCCTTGGTGGATCGGGCCACCCAAGCCCCCACCCTTCTCTTTAAAAATCATTAATGAAATCGAATATTTTTCGTCACTACATAAGATAAGTGCCCAATGCACATTTAAGATACCAAAATCGGACCGGTCTCAAATGATCGATCCGGCTCTCGGTCCGCTCAGGGCGCGAGAGGGTTTTCAACTTGTCTGAATTAATAACGTTCCCAACACAATCTCGATTCTAAAAGAAGGCTACAATCTAGTAGCTCTTCTCTCGTTTATCGAGCTATCTCCGCTCGAGATATGCTCTTCTTCGAACCATTAAAACCCCACATAAACAAGCCCATCGTAAACACAACCCCATTATCTCTTTCGATAAGAATTGAAAGTACCGAAATACCCTCGGGAAGTTCCATTCCCGCTTGCTTAGTCTCTTAGACTAATTCTTCTTTTCCGCATATCTGCCTGGCATTTTATCGCCCCTCGCGAATTATGTCAGAACCCAGGAACCCTAGCAAGGCGTGAGGTGAAGTGAAGTGAAGGAAGGTCAAGAACTCTCAAGATGTATTTATCAGTTCGTTTTGGTTTTAGTTTCGCTTTGTTTCAAGAACAAGATGGTTTTGTTATTTGATTTCGAGGAACTTTAAGTTTGAAGACAATGTAAGACGTTTTGTAAGAACCAAGTCTCCTTCGGGTGTACCTTTTTTATTTTATGAATTATGTTTATTTCCGCATTAATAATGTTCTATATCATTCTAAAAGCCTTGGGTGACTTTGGACGGTAAAGTCCGAGGTCACTGGCGGTAATACTCAATGTTGTAAAATAGGGGTGTTACATTGAAACGGGTTAATCGCGAATCGCAACAACTGAACCGGGAAATATAGAAATAAGTATTGAACCGGTTACTAAACCGGGTTACAAATAAAACCCTGTCACAATACTCCCCGCTTGAGATGATCCTTGTCCTCAAGGATCAAGAACATTGTCACTTTGATGAGAAAATGAAGATGAACTTGTAGCCTTAATAGCATAGCAGAGATGGACAACAAACAAGCTGCACAAATCCAGTTGAACCTTGAGCATTCTCCGCCGGGGTCGAAGATAAACACTATACGAGTCATAATATTTCTGCTCACTCCAATTTAGGCTATCTCTTCATTACATCTTCCAACATACAACTTGGAGACCTTACCAAAATTGCCATTCTAAAGGCCATATATTTGCATCAGCACATATTCATACCTTGAAATGTGAGTTAATGCACCAATAGCAACCATCCTTGAACAGAATATTTTCAATGCATCTTGCTTTCTAACTTGATTGATGTGCTAGCGATATTCTCCACCCGGATCAAAGGCTAACATCACCATACTTACCTTCACCAAGCCAAGTACCCAAGATGCACCAATTAGACTCACATAAGCAGCCTTTGCATCCAAGGACAGAGAGCAGCTTGTTTGATCTTCTTTCCATGTTTGTGCATTAATCAAAACAACCAGATGAATATATGCATAAGTCATACCCACTGTAGGAGCCACTTTAGAAGCAAGTGCATTACAAATTCTAGATTCATAAACTTCAAGGGTGGCCATCATTTCAGTAGAAGTATCATCATCACCCAAGTAAAGTTTTGCTTTAACAACAAAAATCATCTTAAGTGCTATTGCATAATTCCCAACATCTCCAAAATGAGAACATAAATCAGCACACATTCCAGTTAACAGATGAGTGACACACTGAACACGAGCTAATTTTATTCCTCCCGGATCAAAAAGTAACACTTTAGTGTCTATCTCAGCAACTATGTTCCCAAGCTGGTGCATATAAGCACCTCCTCCATGATCAAATATTAGCAGTTGTCCACTCTTACATTCTTCCTTATTTATGATGCCAGGATGAACAATGAGCAATTGCAAGGCAAGAGACAAGCTCTTAATATACCATAATAGCTTGCCTTTCTTGTCATAATCCAACACAAGTAGAATTTTCAAGCATCTTGTACTTTTAAGTTTCCTTTCTATCTTAGTAACCATTTTTCCAAGTTGGTGCACTAAGTAATTAAAGAGATTCATATACCTTGAAAGATGGAGATCAATTCTAGCCATATAACCACTTCCTCCAGGATCAAACACCAGCTTTGTAGGATAATTTTCATTCACAAAGACCTTCAGGTTATCATTCTTCTCTTTTAGCCAAATGAATGAACTGTGTAACTTAGATCCACTAGTAGACAAAGCAACCCTACCTGAAGTGTGCAAACCCCCTCCAGGGTCAAAATCAAACATTCTAGCATAATAATCCTCTACAACACATGATTTCATTAGGACTTGATCACTACCTAACACCAAGTTTGGAATCATAAAATCTACCTTCACTTGGTCAAAACTCTGAAGTAGGGAGTCCATGTTGATTCACAACAAATCCACCTGTGGTATCCCCATTCAAACTTATCATGCCACACCACTCCACATCAGTGCACAACAAACCACAGACCCTCGGAGGAACAAGTTCCAATTTAAGTACATCATAAGCAAAGACCCATGCTCTTCCTCCGGGATCAAAGCTAAGTAACATACCCTTTTATTCAGCTTCCATAAAGACCTTCAAGTTGTCTCGATCTTCATTCGAGCCTAGAGACAGGATATCGTCTTTATGCTCATCAAATTCAACACTCTCCAAATTGTCTTGTTTCGTGATCAGCATCAATTCCGATGCCTTAGGATCAAATTCAACTTTGTTAACAACATCGATACCCTTTGATAATGTAGCATCCAGCTTGTGTTCAATGTCGTTTTCCGAGTCTGGTATTTCCTCAAACACTTGAGAGGCAACTGTTTCTGAGGGCTCTTTTTCCACATTTTTCTCATCTTCTACCACATTCTCAATAGTTTCTTCAATTTGATGTAGACCACCACTTTTCTTCAGCCTCTCCTCGGGCAAATTTCCTTCACTTGCCACTACAAGAGTCTCATTATCCACGTAAGCAGCCTTAAATTCAGCAAGCCTATGTTCATTCCATCTAATAATGTCATTGGGTCTATGGGCCTCTAACTCACAACACCCTGATGGAGAATTTTACCATTATAAAAGTGATATGCCCAATCACGATTGTATTTCGTTTGAAACCGAACTTGGGAATGAAATCCGCTCTCTACTAGTAAAGAGCTCACATCTTCAACCAATCCAATCTCAGAGGAAACATAATTAACCCCAAGATTGCTAACAAAATGCATTTGAGAGTTGATTTTAACTAGAATTGTTCGATCTCTTAGCTCATCTGCCATGGTCGAGAGATCTGAAATCCACAAAGGAGTCTTGAATGCCTCAATAATCAACTTCTTCACATCAAAAAACCATTCACTCCAGCTTCTGTTGGTTGATCTACTCGACATCTCAAATTTTCGCCTTGGAATCAACCTTGCTTTGATACCAATGAAACGGGAAAATCACGAACCGTAACAACTGAACCGGGAAATATAGAAATAAGTATTGAACCGGTTACTAAACCACAATTTGTAGGTAAATTAGGTGATTTAAAATTGATTTATTGATTAATTAGGTAATTGGATTTTTTGTAATTAAAATCGTCCTTTACGAATATGAAATCGAACTATGCATTTGAAAGTTCGATCATTGAGCAAATTCAGTACATAAATGAAGGCTAATGTCTTTTATACAACTCTTGGATGTTATATTCAGGGTGCTTCAATGCAGGATCCTCTCTTGATTAGTAAAGAGCATCATGGATTCTTATGTTACAGTGCCTTCACCTCAGGTTTCTACTTCTCTTTAAAGCCTTGAAGAATAAACTAATGTTGTTGTATACTGTTGTTGCACATTGTACGGGTCTGCTTACCCTCTTTTTTCACTAGTTTCACATTGTAATGATATATACTTAACACAGAAAAAAGAATAATATGATGGCATGATGTATCACAACTTTTTTCAAACATGGCAAGGCTTTCCTTGTATCTTGTTTTTTGGAGAAATTATTATAAGAATCTTGCAATCCAGGAATTAATTATCTGCATTAACAAGTTGTTAAGGTGGATTATTTTGGAATTGGTAAGAATATAAACTCAATCAGGGGTGCTCATTGCTGAAACAAGAACTTACATGGGTGCAAATGGATTCAGCACACATTAATCCTGCATGCAGTTGTATTTGTTAGGTTTAAACTTAGTTTATGAATCTGTTATTAAGTTTTAAATTTCTGGCATAAGTATATTGTTAGTATATTATTTACTAGTTAGTATACTTCTGCCACATATAGTCTATAAGATGTTGGTTGTATCTGTCCTATGACAGGATAGTTAAGTCAGTTACTAAACTGTCATGTCAGACGTCAGACGGTTAAGTAGTTAGAATGTCAGACGGTTAAGTAGTTATGTGTGTAATGTATATAAGGGTGTCGTGTGGAATGTAATATGGTTGCGTCTTGTTCATAATAAGATTTATAGTGCAGAAGAAAGCAACTGTATTGTTTTTAAGAACTGAATTCTTACCCTCAATCCAGACATCTTGTTGTTTTGTACAAGTATTAGAATTTACATTTGGTATCAGAGCGTTCAGGAAAAGATCGGAATGAGTGGAAATAATCCTACAAACACAGAGGTTACTAGGGCTCTTAATGATTTAAGGATGAATGGAGAAAGAATCATGTCCATCCAATATCCAATGCTCTCAAAATGCAATTATGCAGTCTGGGTGATGAAGATGGAAGTTTTTCTGAATGCTCAAGGGGTTTGGGAGGCAATTGAAGGCACACCACCCCTTGATGCCAAGAAAGATAAACTGGTGCTGGCGGCCCTCTATCAATCCATTCCAGAAGATGTCTTATTGCAGTTGGGAGTCAAGAAAAGTGCCAAAGAAGCGTGGGATTCCATTAAGATGATGAATCAAGGGGAAAAGAGAATCAAATAAAGTTAGGATTCAAGCCTTGTTAAGGGAATTTGAAGGACTCAGAATGAAAGAGAGTGAGCCTGTTGATGAGTTCTCGTGCAAGTTGAATATCAATGTAAGTAAATTAAGGGGTCTTGGATATAAAATAGAGGAAGAATTCGTGGTGAAAAAATTGTTGAGTCCACTTCTTCTAAATTTATCCAGATCACAATTGAAGAGTTTTGTGATCTTAAGACAAAGAGCATTGATAAGATTATTGGATCCTTAAAAGCTCATGAGGAAAGAATACAAGATTTTGAAGGAAAAAATCTGGAAAATACATTTCTAACTCGGGCTGACTGGAAGGCAAGAGAGAAGAAGAAGGGAAAAGGCAAGGCTTCCAAGGATGAGGAAGATTCCCAAAGTGATGAAGAGCAACAAAAGCCTAAGAAGCGTTTTGATAAGGGAAAAATTAAGTGTTGGTCATGTGGAAACATGGGGCACTTTAAGTCTGAATGTGATGCCAAGGACAAAGATGAGGAGGTGAATCTTGCAATGAAAGGATATGAAGAGGAACCTACTCTGTTGATGATCAAGCATGAAGAATATCATCAAGAAGGTATGTTCAATCACATAACAAGGGATCAAAACGAAGTTTGATTAGTTGGCTGACTTGTTCTGAAAGAAGAAATTGGAATGAAGTTGTTTAAACTAAGTTTAAGGGGGTAAATGTTAGGTTTAAACTTAGTTTATGAATCTGTTATTAAGTTTTAAATTTCTGTCATAAGTATATTGTTAGTATGTTATTTACTAGTTAGTATACTTCTGCCACATATAGTCTATAAGATGTTGGTTGTATCTGTCCTATGATAGGATAGTTAAGTTAGTTAAGACAGTTTAGTAATTGTCATGTTAGACGTCAGACAGTTAAGTAGTTATGCGTGTAATGTATATAAGGGTGACGTGTGGAATGTAATACGATTGCCTCTTGTTCATAATAAGATTTACAATGCAGAAGAAAGCAACTGTATTGTTTTTAAGAACTCTAAATTCTTACCCTCAATCCAGACATCTTGTTGTTTTGTACAAGTATTAGAATTTACAGTATTGTGCACACAGAGGATAAACATGCAAATAGACTTTGCACGTTGAAAATTGGTGTGCATATTGCCTATGCACATAAAAAATCTGTGTGCAAATGGATTTTGCACACATAAACTGGGAGTGCATGTTCATTATTCAAGTATATATGATGTGCGATAGGTATTTAATTGAGTTTATTCATTTATGAAATATACGTTTTTCATGTATTATAAACATGTATAGTTGATAATCACATTTCTTTATAAGCTCAAGATAAATGTGAAAATTGTTTAAAATCATGTAATTAATCCCTTAAAAATTGATAAAGTTCATACCCATCGTTGTAATCATAAAAGCTAGAAAAGTCTAGAGAACTCTAAAAATATCCAAAGAAAAGTACGTAAAATATATGTAAATTTACTCGGGTTTCGTTTTGTACTTGAATCGTTCCTAGACATACCCCTTGTGCGAGCAACTGGTGGCACCTGTATGTTGACAGTATTAGGATGTAATAGTTCATATAAAAAAAACTTCCCTTCTCCTTGCATCTTCTAAGAGTTGGGAAGCTTTTCTATGGAACTCATCAAACACAATCATGATGTTGTCTTCTAGCAGATTGAAGATCGACATCAAACTGTACAAGTTTTGTATAAAGTGTCCTCCACATCCTATTAATTATACTTGGGTTGATCATCTTATCATCTCTAATAGAAGTTTCAATGAAGTGGGGACATGGAAGCCCATGTGTGTTTGTTATACTACAATCATAAGAGTTTGCGTTTATCTTACCCCTTTTTAGAAGATCATATTGGTCTAGCATTATGCCCAATGCGTGGCGAGAAACCACTCCTTGTAACAATCTGAAACATTGTACAACAACAACAACTCGATGGTATTACTTGATGTAGGACTCCTCAAATGTCCTCCTAATCTCTCCAATGAGTGCACCAATCAATATATGCATATCATCAAAGATTGTGTCAAAACTATTACGACTCGATCCAAGGAACCTCTTCAATGTCGAAAGTTGACTCTCAACCCTATTATCATAGTTAAAAATGGGTCAATATAAACATTAATAAAGGGTATTTCAAATGTACATCAATATTTTATTAAATAACTAACTCACCTATTTGTGGTGTGGGTGCCACCAAAGTGTGTCACATTGTCTGTCCATGCTAATATAATTCTATCCTTGTATGGGTCCAACCCGATATCCTTTAGATATTTAATCAATACGGGTAACCTACTCCATGCAGTCTCAAAATCATTAACAATGAGTTGTATGACTATTCTGTCTTTTCCTCAAATAACTTAATGCATCGCCTTTCAAACCTTGTGGCAGACTTTGTACATCCAGTTACGTTTTTCATTTTGCTTCTATGTCGTTGTAGATATGTCATTGACACAGCAAATTCTTTGTATCAGGGAACACTACATTCGTAGCATTCAATATCGCACCATCTCTATTTGAAACTAGTGCTACTGGCATCCTTCCAACAAGAATCAACATATCTTTCAATGCTTACAAAGCCCAAGTATAATTCTCTCCCTTTTCATTAGTCAAAAATGCACCAGCTACTAGAAAGCTTTAGGGTTTAGGGTGAACATACCATGTAAGTTCGACTATGTAACTCATCCTCAGAGCTTCTTTCATTGTCACTCGGCATTCGTTAAGAAATAAGAAGTATGAAAAAATTTAGATTTGAATTAGGGTCCCAGACAAAAGAGAATTTGAAAAAGGAGCAAAAGTATATTTGGACTAGTTTTGTAATTTTTAATAAATTAAATGTTGCAAACTAATTTTATGGGTGGTGCATAACATGAGCCTAAAATAATATGGATGTAATTCTATAACTATGTTTAACTACTAGTCTACTATTACATGATATTATGGAAGACTTCTTTATAACAATGTTAGTTGTCGTATTTGAAGTGTTGTTATTTTCATCACAAATCAAAGTTGTCAACCCACACCAAAAAAAAAATCAAAGTTGTCAACCCATCTCTACTTGTTACCCTTGAAAATGCAACATAAAATTGTCCATGGGTAAATACCGACCTTGGAAGGAATAAGTCAACTTGTGAAAGAGGTCGGTCTTGGCTTTTGTTGATTGTCATTGCAAAAACAGCCAATGAAAGGGAATTGCTCGTATGGTAACTTAAAAGGCAATGTAATGTTGGAAGGCGTAAGAAGCACATGGGAAATTATAACCTTGAACCCAATGTTTGTGCCATAAATGATCTTAGCCTCAACCTCAATGGTGTGTCATTAGCCTTGTGATGACTATTGTGTGTCGTTGCACAGTCCATTAGATTGATCAATATTAAGGAGTAAATGACAATCACTCTTACCTTAAGTTTAAGGAAGTGATTTGGAATTCTAGATATTCTAATAGTGTTGAGATACTCAAATTGAATATAGATCGCCATCATCCTGGTTGTTTCCATCTGTCGGGCAAATACTATCTGAGCTCAAATATACCTTATCTTCTCCAAGCAGTAAGAACATAATATAATCATGAACTTTCTCTACAACTTCATATGTAGGTGCAAGGATGGTTCCTTCCTCAAAGTACTTAGAATCTTTCACGCTATCAACAATTGAAGGGTATATAGATTTAACTATTGATACAACCGTTGTCTCTTCAATTAATAAATCATTTGGAATTTCTATTGTTGCTTCTCCATCATTAGGCGCTCCTATTGTACTATCTCCAACACTAAGAATCCATTTTGAAAATTATCTTAGATTATTTAAATTAGAATCTACTAGCCCAACTTGAAATTCAAAAATAATAACTCGAGTTAACCTATCAGGTTGGGTCTTTCTATGACCCATTCATTTTTGTGGCGGGTTTTAACCCTAAAAATTTCGAACAATTCGAATTAGATTGTCGGGTCGAGTTTTGACAACTCTAATTATAATACATTATAAATATATATTGATAAACGAGCCATAAAACGAATACATAACACCACCATGCATGAGTAGTTAAAAAGAATTGATACAAAAGTAGTTGAAGTTTGAAATAGTCCACATGTGATAATATTAGCGACACACATCACAAATGCATGATTAAAGATAAGAGTCTAGCTAGTTTTAAACATTAATTGTGTATATCCCACCTTTATGGAGGAGGCGGGCCCATTGGACCAGGAGGAGGTGGGCCCATTGGGCCTCCAAAACAATCTTGTAGCAACCAGCAACAACATAAGAAGCTCAAACTGCCACGTCCGAATAACACAAATTAAAATAGCAATACAAGAAACATTTTTTTTTTGTTTAATCTAGTTAGACCGAAAAGATAGATTGGTATTTCTAATAACCCACTCAAGATAGTTTGGTATTTAAAAAAAATGGAAACATTATGGTATCTTACATGAGTTCTGGCGAACAACAAGGTAGTTTTTTTCGTTGGATGTAAAAAGGGTTAATTTTTCGGATGTTGCTCATGATATTCCTCCATACATAATATGTTATTGTATGTCTACATTCTTTCGCACAATGTCCATTAGAAAGTAAGTTGAAGACAAGTGTGAGATTGGATCAACTAAGGAATGGTTAATATGAACTTCGTCATCAAGTTAATTTGTGAATTTTTTTTTGAGAAAAATACCATGATAAGCCTATTTTCAATCATTTATTCCAACAATATACCCCACCCTTATATTCTTTCCAAAACTACACTTTTTATTTTAAAATACTAAACTACCCTTAAATACTAATAGATAAGTACATTCTCTCTTTCCTTCTTGTTTCCATAAAATCGATGGTTCCAACTTCCAACATATTTACATAAATTCACGGTTAATTATACGAACTTGTCATTGGAATTGAATTGGTTATTAAAAGCTAAAAAAGCGGTTAGTGTACGTACAAATTTAATATAAACATGAATTTCATCTCCATAATTATACGAACATGAAAAACATACAATAAGAGAGTCCATGTATTGGTATTTAGTGTAGTTGTTTTTAATCATCTATAAATATCCTTTTGACTTGAATTAATGTAAGAATAATATTAAATTAACACTCGTTTTCCTCTAAGAGTATATGGGATTCAATTGTATATATGCAAGTTATGTAACCAAATTAGTGTAAATAAATAAATTATTGTAACAAAATTTATGTAACAAAAACTTCATGTAGGCTAATACACTAATTCTAAATTTATGTAACAAAATTAGTGTAACAAAAAATTCATGTACACTAATACAATAATTCCAAATTTATGTAACAAAATTAGTGTAAATATACTAATTAGTGTAACAAAAAATTCATGTAGACTAATACACTAATTCAGATTCCATTGCGTCACGTTTATTTGGACTGTGCGGTTAGGGATTTGAGAGAGATTAGTTACATAAAATTAGTAGAGTTATTAGTTAAATTAGTGTAAATCAGTTGGTTGACATTTATGTTGATTGTGCAGTTAGGGAGGATTTGAGAGAGATCGATTAGTAGATCAGTTGGTTAAGTAAAATTAGTAGAGTTATTGGTTAAATCAGTGTAAATCAAAATTAATGTACGTAAAGTAAACCAGTTTGGTTCATGTTTTTTTAGAGGAGTTTGGTTCATGTTTATGTATCAAAATTAGTGTAAATCAAATTTAAATTAGATTACATAAAATTATATGAAAGACATTATTGTAAAATTAAATTTACATTAAATGTAGATTTATCGGTTACATAAAATTAGTACTAATGTATAGAGGAAGGTTCAGATAAAACAACTCCTTATCCTATAAAATATAGATGTAGAGTAGAAATTAGTGTAAATTAGGTTCACATTAAATGTAGAGTTAGTGACATGTCAAAATTAGTGTAAAGCGTGATTTACCTAAACAGTTGCAAATTTTTTGGTGCCCAAAATCCCAATCTACAACATAAGATCATGTGTGATCCTAGCGTAACTAGTAGTTCCTATATAAATTAAATTAAATACACTTTTTGTAATAAAATTAATCTACAAGAATTATTTTACACAAGTTTATGTAGCAAAATTAATGTACAAGAATTTATGTAACAAAATGTATGTAATAAAATTGAAAATAGCTTCCAAAAAGTATAATAAATTAACTTACTAAAATTTGTGTAACAAATTTTTTTTTAACATAATTTATGTACCAAGAATATCTTATAAAATTTGTGTAATAAAATTTATGTAACAAAAACACCTTACATAAAATTTATGTAACATAATTTATGTAACAAAAATACATTACATAAAATTGTGTAACAAAATTTATGTAACAAAAATACCTTACATAAAATTCGTGTAACAAAATTTATGTAACAAAAACACCTTACATAAAATTTGTGTAACATAATTAAAAATAGGGGTATTTTAGTCTTATTATTTGCAAAAGGTTACTATTGGAAAAATTAAGATGTAAGGGTATATTTCTGGAATAAAATATTGAAATAAGACTAGTTATGTCTTTTTCCCTTTTTTTACCCGTGCGATTCTATCTCCGAAGAGAAAAATAAAGTGGGATGATTTTAAAGGAAAAATGGGATTGATTTATCCCCCAACAAGAAACAGTACCTGATAAACTTATTGTTTATCAGACCTCCTTTAAAATATCTTAATGTCCTCGGAGTTTTTTTAAATACCAAACAATCTTGAGGGGGTCATTAAAAATACCGATTTGTCCTTTCAACCTAGTTAGCGATTACTCTATATAGTTTATGGATATCATCATCTACTAATTATGTTATTAAGGTTTGACAATAATAATTATTGTTAATATTTTGTTTCTATAATTTTAGCAAGGGTTATTAGTAATAGTGTTTAAGAAGAAGCAAATTATGAGAATATGAAATTGAGAGCCTAAATTTTTGTATGAGAATGTTATTCTATGAAAAGTAAATATACGGAGTGCATGGTTTGCTGCTTACCATGAACCAATACAGTCACAGAGGCCTCCGAAGAATGGAAAAGGAGCCGGACCCGGTCCAGGAGGCCCAAAACCGGGAGGTCCAGGGGGGCCAAAACCGGGAGGTCCAGGGGGTCCTCCCGGTCCACCTGGTCCCATTTTGGAGCTTGGCCGGAGATGGATGGAGAAACCGACCGAGATAGTCTCTCTCTTATCTTATGTAGACGACTATCGAAGAAGGTAACGAGAATGGCGATGAATGTTTGGCTCGTTAAGTTGAGAGGCTTTATATACACAACTAACAATTTTATTTAGCTGCGACAGTACGGAATGTCACGGTGTTACTTGTTAGACTGCTAGTATATAGTTGCATTTCATAAAACTAGCTTGTTCGTAGTTTCGTTTCATTCATAGCTTAGCTAGTCAAAACTTCCAGTCAAAATCGTTTCACTTTTCGTCGTTTAATTTATAGCAAGTAGTATGTACACCAAGCTGTATTAGGCCACGGCTAGCTAACATTCTCACCTTCCATTACTCAATTTAATGCTACATGTACATTGTACATGATCATCTAAGTGATCCATCAGTTGATTTTCCATATATAAGAGATTAATTAGCATGTACAAATTAATATACCGCTAACATTTTGCTTTTTCTGAATCAAATATTATGCTTGACAAAAAAGGGTTGACTTTTCAAAAGAAATTACTCAAAAGAAATTATTAACGGTAGATAAAAATATAGCATAGGATAGAGGAGGATATGTGTAGAGTCTCCTAGATTGTTTTATATTTTGGTGGAAGAGTCTCCTAGATTGTTTATGTCGGGGATTGCTATTCAAATTCTTCAAAGGATAAGCTTTCCCGAATCTTCAACTATATATCCTTTTTTTCTTCTAAGATCTAAGAAGTTGAAGGAGGGACAAACCCTACATCGCGGTGTATTAATTCCAAGCACATGCTTCGTCCTTGCGCCACGTTACCCTCTTCATTCGGGGCAAATTTGTAAAGTACGGACTCTCTCTACTCCTATATATCAACGTAATTAAAATAATCCAACTGGCACATATACTTTGACATTAAAAAAATGACACGATGGCCTTAGAAACCTGTTAAAAAAAACATATATTTTTTAATATGTTTGTACGATTTCACATTGAATACCTAATATCTTAACATTCACAAAACAATAAATTGAAGAACTTTGGAATAAGTGTTAATTGAACAAAAATGAAAAAAAAATATTACTACTAGCCTACTAGGGAAGTGTTTGTGATTTTAAATGTTGCTGAAGCTGGAAATTGTACAGGAAGGAAGACGAGGAGGAAATTAATTGATAGAAGAAGATTGAAAAAGAAGTACAGTAAATGATATGTAGGGCCAAGGCCCGGTACATGAACTGCCCAGGGTTGAGGCCCAAATCGTGGATGGCCCATATATTGAATGTTGGGCCTTCCAATCCAACGTGATATCATGTGATGCATGAAAGTGAACAGCTAGTCAGTCCTCCACTTCTTATCACGTCACGCTGCATATTAATTATTTTATTATTATCACTGCAATGATTTGTGCGATTGTATATACATCAAGATAACGACACATGATTGGTATCTGTCATTGATTAATTATATACATATTTTCAAACATAATCATATAGGAGTAGTATAAATTACCATCTACATTTTCTTTTTTATTGCAAAAAAAAAAATGACACAAGGCTTAATTAGCAAAATTTAATTGATTATTTATCATTATTTATATGTACAAGTAATGATACTTAATTGTAAATTATGAGCATTGTCATTTTCAACCAGCTTGGCTTTGTTTTACATGTATTCAATTTAAAGCCGATCAATGTCAAATAATTTGTAGCTAACGAACTGATTAATGTTTTGATATTTCTATTAACAAAAAGGTAATAATTTATACTACTCCGTAATATTTACCATTCACTTTTGCTATAAAATTAGGACACCACGTCCAATCAAAATTAAAGGAGAGGGGTGTATTTTTCCACCATAAACATCATTGTTGACCCCACTAAGAAGATGGCAAGTATGTGGTTCGTTTATACACCTTTAATAAAATCTACAGGCTACTTTAAATTATTTTTGGTTGTATTAAATTTGAAAAAAAGAAAGTATTATTAAAGGTTTGGGCCATGAAAAGTAGTTTTTTTGGTGCAAAAGTAAACCGAACAGTTGAGTTTTTACTTTTTATCTCTTGTTTGTAGTAGTAGCCTAGCGATGGCGAAATAGCATGCGTCGTCGTCTTGCCTTGAAGACTTGGAAGTAAATAAAAAATAATGAAAAGAGAGGTAGAGATGGAAAATGAGATGAGATTATCAATCATTAAAAAGTACTCCAGTAGTAGTAGTAATAGATTTTACCTTGTAAGTTCCAAAAGCATTCAAAAAAGAAAAAGGAAAAAGGAAAAGGAAAATTGGAAAAAACAAAGGGAGTAGATAAGTATTGTTGTTGTAACCTCACACTGAACACTGCCAAGTACAACCCATCCATCCACCACCTACCAATCACTTCTCCCCCTTCTTCTGGTTTATCTTCTTCTTCCTCTCTCTCTACAAACTACAATCCGCCATTGAAGGAGCTCGTCGAAACGAAGAATTCAATGATTGCATTGGAGGAGGAGGAGGAGAAGAAGATAAGAGCATAGCGGCTGGCCGGCTGAAAATCATTACTTGAAATTACTTGTTCGTCTTTTGCAAGTAATCAATCTGGTTGACGCAATCTCTCCCTTCTCCTTTCTTTTCTTCTCCATCTCGGATTTGGTCTACTCCTCTTACTTCGCCTCCAATCTCTACTTTTCCTCCCACTCATTTTGACAATTTACCCTAAAAACTCCACTTTTGCGATTTCTCCCCTTTCTCTTCGTGCTTTATTCCTTGGGCTATAAAGGGTCAAACTCAATTCGGTTGCTATCTCTTTCACTCATCTCTCTCCCTCTCTCTCACTTGCTCAGATCGTCCTCCTTTTTCTCCTATCAGATCTATCCCTCTGACTTTTCTTTAAGCCCTAACTCCTCTCTCTCCTATTGAGCTCCTCCTCGTGCACGCAATCTCCCTCTTTCCTCAATTTATTATCCTCTATAATTGCAATTGGAGCTTATCAGATCAGCTGTATGCCTAATTTTAGCTGATTGCTTTCAGATCCATTTGAGTGCACCTCCAATCCTTCCGATCTAGATCCCCGAAGCAAGTCCCAAAATGAGGCGTTCATTCCCTGAGGAGGTTCTAGAACACGTACTCTCCTTCATCGACTCCCACGCAGACCGCAACTCCGCTTCCTTGGTGTGCAAATCGTGGTACGAGATTGAACGCTGGTGCCGCCGCCGCGTATTCATTGGCAACTGCTATGCCGTTAGCCCTGCCATCTTGATCCAGCGGTTCAGAGACGTCCGATCTCTCACTATCAAGGGGAAGCCCCATTTTGCCGACTATAACCTCGTACCCGAAGGATGGGGCGGCCACGCTTTTCCCTGGATCTCGGCGCTCGCAGAGGCCTACCCGTCGCTCGAGGAGCTCCGGATGAAGAGGATGGTGGTTACCGACGAGGCTTTAGAGTTGATTGGGAAGAAGTTTAAGAATTTTAGGGTTTTGGTTTTGTGTTACTGTGAAGGCTTCTCTACCGATGGCTTGGCCTCCATTGCTGCCAATTGCAGGTCTCTGATTAATTACCACACTAATCCCTTTTAAATCCGCAAATTTTTTAAATCTGTTATTCTTGTGAGTATTATTAGTGCTTATTTTGTTGCTTAATCTTCGTGTTGGACATAGATCTTAGGATCAAATTGGAAGCCAAATTCGCCCTCATTTCAGTTTCTGCTTCCGGAGTTTTTATTTCTGCTGATAATCTTTTTTTGTGTGTTTGGATACATGGCCATGTTTGGTTTCCAATTCTTGATCAGTGCTGTTGGCTTAGTTAAGGGGAATTCTTTAGTTAAAAGTAGCTTTTCATGGTGTCTTTATGAGACTGAGGCCCATTTGCTGGCATTATATCTTTGGAGGTTAATGGCATGTGATAATGGGCGTCAAAATGATTTAAATTAGTACTACTCTATGGTTAGCTGGACCAGTGGATTCTTTACAATACCAACTTTCTATCAGTTTGTCAATAATCAGCTGCTATTAGATGATTGTCTCTACACTTTGCTTTTGGACTTTGGAGTCTCAGTAACATGTATATTCTCTTTTGTGGCTTTCATTTGATTATATATTATGCTCTATTGATGGGCACAATATAGTTATATAATGAGCTCTTCTTTACCTGGACTGACTATGAGATGTCATGCCAAAAGCTGTTGGAAATTTGTGAATGGTAAATACAGGCATGAGATTATTCTTCCTGCTACTATTCGTCTTCAATCTTGAAGCATTCTTCCGTTATTAGAATTGGTTCTTTGGATTCCGAATTTTGTGTCTTGCTTTTTGGTTCCTGAGTTGGGTCTGCATGGAAAAGTCACTGTTAGTTGTTGCTTTTTCTTTATCTTCTTTTGGTTTGATATGGACCACTGATGTTGTATATCCTTTGCCATTGTTTTGGATGGATCCTTCTGGATATCAGTGGTTCTTTTTGGATTCTTTAAAAAAACTTAAATATGCTTTCATGCCTATGTCTTTCCCTCGCTCTGCACTCTCAGCATGATGCTTTTCCTTCCCACTATAATTCCATTAGTTGCAAGGATGATAACAAAATGTGCTACCCTTTTTCAGTCAGAAATGTTATGCACAAAGAACAACACTCTGTGGTTGCACACTAATTTTGCTCAATTATTTGGATCTTTAAAATAATGTAAAATATTGTTTGTAGATTCATTAAAATGGTTATTAACAATTAAGAAAATGTATGGATTAGTCGTCTGTTAATTGCTATTTTATTCTGATTTTCTTTTTATGTTTCTTATGAAATTATGCAGGAACTTGACAACACTTGACTTGTGTGAGAGTGAAGTAGATGATCTTGGAGGCAATTGGATATCTCATTTTCCAGATTCCTACACATCAATGGAATGTCTTAATGTTTCCTGCCTCAAATCTGAGCTACGGTTCTCCACTTTGGAGCGTTTAGTTGGGAGATGTCCTAACCTAAAGTCACTTCGAGTCAATCGAGCTTTTCCCCTGGACAAGCTTGCAAACTTCCTATTAAAAGCCCCCCAGATGGTTGATTTGGGAACTGGCTTGTTCATGATGGAGCCCTGCCCACAAGCCCTTACAAAACTTTCCGAGGCATTTGTTGGGTGCAAGGAACTCAAAAGCCTCTCTGGGCTCTGGGATGTTGTCCCGTCTTATTTACCATCCATCTACCCTGTCTGCTCTAGCCTCACTTCTCTCAACTTGAGTTATGCCACCATTCATTGCCCTGATCTTATCAAACTACTGAGCAATTGTGTTAATCTTCAGCGCCTCTGGGTGAGCATCTTAGCTTTAGTCCTCGTCTCACCTTTTAACTTAATTAATGCCAACAAAATTTTGCACTATTCCTCAGAGAAGCATGTTTTAAGAATTTTCAATAGAAATTGGTGATAGTCTAGTAGTAGTTGATATATTAATATTTTTGGATGATGGTGTTATGCTCCTTTTTTACTAAAAGCTAACTGTAAAACCGAACGAAATTGACAGGTACTGGATTATATTGAAGACGGTGGCCTGGAGGAGCTAGCTGCATCATGCAAAGAGCTTCAAGAGCTAAGGGTGTTCCCTTCTGACCCATATGATGCAGACCCAGATGTCTCTCTCACTGAGCAAGGCCTTGTTTCTGTTGCCATGGGCTGCCCTAAGCTTCACTCGATTCTCTACTTTTGCCGCCAAATGACAAACGCTGCCCTTGTCACAATTGCCAAGAACAGGCCAAACCTAACTCACTTCAGACTCTGCATAATCGAGCCTCAGCTCCCTGACTACCAAACCAACGAGCCTCTTGATGCCGGGTTCGGCGCCATCGTCGAGCACTGTAAAAACCTAAAACGCCTCTCGCTTGGCGGCCTCATAACCGACACGCTTTTCGAGTACATCGGGACCCACGGGAAGAAGCTCGAGATGTTGTCCCTTGCTTTTGCTGGAAATACTGATCAAGGGCTGGATCACATTCTCTCAGGATGTACTAATCTGAAGAAGTTGGAAATTAGGGATTGCCCGTTTGGGGATGGAGCCTTGCTGGCGAATGCTGGTAAGCTGGAGACAATGCGATCCCTTTGGATGTCGTCGTGCCTTGTGAGTTACCGAGCTTGTAAGTTGCTCGGTCAGAAGCACCCGAGGTTGAATGTTGAGGTGATTGACGAGAGAGGGCCTCCGGAGGATAGGTCGGATAAGTGTGCCGTCGAGAATCTGTATGTTTATAGGTCGGTTGCGGGGCCGAGGTCGGACGGGCCGGGTTTTGTTTGGACAACGAACCGGAAAGAGACTCTAGGTGAGTGAGTCCTTCAAGTTTCCGGGGGAGTTTACTGTAATATTATTAGCAATTCCGTGTTCATTCTTTGTAACAACGTAAGTGAACATTTGGATTCTTCGTTGGAGATGTAAATAAAATTTGCTCTTGTTGATGACATTGTCATGTACTATTACTGAGGCTATTGATTTTCTAATCATTTGCTGGATATTTCAGTGGCTTGATTTGTATGTCAGCATCGGCAAAGCCGTGTGCCTCTTGCAGTTGGGCTTCAATTTACATTTCTCACACCCACCAAACATGTTCGCTATCCATGCATGAGAAAATCTTTTTTGAGTTACAGTAAGAACATTATTTAGAGTGTCGAATTCTTTGTTAGATATCTTGTGTCATTTTTAAGGGAAATAATGTGCTGACTTGTTCTTGGCTGCAAATCTGAAGCAGCAAACGACAAGTTGCTGTCAATTTTGGGAGGCGAACATTTTCAAGAAATAGGTTGCCTAGAACGCCAATGCTAACTAACAATTGACTTATCTTGGATTAGAATATACAGTAGCTTTTACCACACTGTTTGTTGATATACACAGCCACACAAAAGAGAAGGGGAAGCAAGTCATGCAGTCTACACAATGCACCATTTTTCCCTTCCCCCTGCTGTCAATTATAATGGCGTCAACAAAATGCAAACATATAATTCCACAAGATTAAAAGGGAAAAAAATATTAATATACCTGAGCCATGATCATACATATCTCAAAAAAAATAACATCTTTAACAAAGGAAAAGGAGCAAAATGAAATATACAACACATTATATGATCTTTGTCACTAACAACATATATAAAGAGCGGGATTGCATTGGAAAAACAAAAAAAGGAACAGGAGAATTTTCTTTCTTATCTTTGAGAAGGAAACAGAATACAGCAGAAATACCACCCCGGAAAAAAATATTTAATCAACTGTATCTCTAAATACAACTTATACGACGGCTTCATCTTCTCACTTCCTTTGTAACCCCGAGAATGCAAAGATTCAGACTTCAAGCTTATGGATTTCATTTTGCTCTGCCTCTTGAACTGCTTGAAGACTTCTTTTTCCTCCTGGGCCCACCAGCTGAGGCCGGGTCGACCAATGGGCCGGACCAGCCATCTCCTTGGGCTTTGGAATACACAAGGGAAGTGGAACTGTAAGGGATGTCGGGCGGGACGACTGAGGGATCAATGTGCTGAGAGTAGCCCAGTGCTGCGTCCTGGTGGGGCGGGGGAAACTTCTCGCTCTTGCTCTTTGCATTTGAATGCGTGATCAAACGTCGTCTCTGTTAAAGAAGTTAATCAGAGAGAGATCTTTCGATATGAACATTCACAATGTGAAACGTTCTAAACACTTTCAACAACTGAAATCATGTCCCCTTTTGACATAATTCTATACAGGTTTACTCTGGTGCAGAAGTCTTAGGATTCATTTGGAATGCATTATCATATATTATAATGCATTATCAAGTGCGATCCAAATGCATCAAGTTTTTTTTTTTGATGAAATGCATCAAGTTATTATTGCCCCAATGAATAAATAAAACGCATGGTGTTTAAACTACCCAAGATAATGCATTATTTTGTATAGTGATGCATTAAAGCTTAACATTTAATGCAAAATACTGCATTATCTTTGGAATCAAAACACACCCTAAGAAGAGACTAGTGACCTAGAATTAAATGAAAATAAGGATTTTAGGCACCATTGTGGCAGAATGACAACAAATGGTACAAGAATGAGACAAAGGTGAATACATACATCAAGATTAGTCTGAAGTTCTGCATTGGCCTCAGGAGCAGGCATAGCCCTGGCTGCACGATCCCGTGTCCGGACTTTCTTTCCAGGATCACCCTGAGCTTTGTTATTAGCTCTTAACCTGAATGAACATCTCAAACTAATTATGCAAAGTTCATGTGAAGAAAACAATTTACTCTAATCTACTCTATGCTCACACAAGCCAGGAGTAATAAGTTCTTCCAATTTCAGAAGTTCAAACAACATAAAGAGAGTCAATTACATGCATTCAACAATTATGTTCAATAAAGACACAATGCCCCTTTCTACGCATTGATGATGAAATTATTAAGTATTCAATAGTATATGGAAACCAAGGGTGATTACATGAATGTGGGCAAAGAAAATGAGAAAAAAAAAAACCTATACACAAAGGAAAATAAACCAAGAAAGCCCAAAAATCTAACCTGCGTGCTTCATCATCACGTCGCTTGGCATCCATTTCTTTGGTAGGAGGATACTTTGGAAGTGATGAAGGGTCACATGCGTATGGTTCGGTGTTAAAAAACTACAATACATAGATCCGATTGTCAGTAGAACTTTATAGAATTCAAGACCCTGAATACACATACTCAGACAATAGCAAGCTAGAATTTCAAACAAATCAAAACTAAAAAGTGGGAAGAAAACATTAAAAGATTAGCACTCATGAAATAAAGTTCAAACAACATGATAACATTACTGCTAACTTGGACCTCCTTCCAGCAAAGATCATCTTATGCAAACACAAACCTGCAGAATATGCACATATCACCTGTGAAAGTCCTACCACTAACCATCACCATTTTAAAGAAGATCAAAGTATTGAACTTTTGCATGACATCAGGGTAAACAACTGGGTAGATTACTCCATGGAAAGTAACTTGAAAGATCACCCCTAGAAAGAACTACAGATGTTTTCAGTGGTAAAATGATTAGTTTCCTTACTTGAAAGATCATTTCCTAAAGAGAGGAACCAACAACAAATTATTGGTTGTGAAAAGATAAAAAGCTATGGGTTCAAAGTGCTATGTTCTTAAGAAGTTAATGAATAATTGCAGTTAAGCTTGAAGCAAAAAGTTTCTAAGTAGATTAAATGATGATCGAAAAAACAATTCACAACCTAAATTTTCTAATTTTGTTATCCTTTAAATTCATGGCATGATTCCTTTTCAATTTTCAATAAGGATTATTGTTTCCTTCAATGGATGAAACTTAAATATTACTACTGCAGCAATTCAAACCCACACTATAAACAGATAATCCATAGACACCCAACTCAGGAAGTGTATAGTCTTGAATAAAGGCATAAATTGATTTGAAAACAATGGAAGTCAGCAAGGCTGCAAGAAAAAATAAGTTAAATTTCAGACTCTTTACCACAGCCTTAAATTTCTAGTTCCTGGCTTCCTGCAACATAAGATCTACAAGGTCTTCATACTTTGCATAAAAAAAAATGAATATTACAATATATTATCCAACTTACTTCACTACTAAGAGCATTTGTAGCTGTCCTACGTTCAGCAGGATCAATTGCAAGAAGGGTGTCAATAAGCGGCAAGGACGATTGAGGGAAATCTTTGAAGGTCTCTCTGATGCATCGCTTGTATGGGTCTCGAGGCTTGAATAAGGTTGCATTAGGCAACTTTGACTTTTTCCAATATTCTTCAGAAGGTGATCCACATAGCTTATATATTTTATGTAATTGCTCCACCTAGTAACAGCAACAAGAGGATGTTTAAATATTTTTTCCAAAAAAATTAAGACATGCCCTAGAGGTTATTTCGAATCATCATAAACCACACCAATGATTATGGAAAAAAAGTGTTGAAAGCAGAAAGACAAATTTAAAATATTACAGAAGCACATCTTCTAGGCTGTTTCTTTGTGTATTACATTGGCCAGTTACCACAAATTGGAAATGTATGTATACACTCAACACGAGATCCGTATACACATCTCATGCAGTACCAGAACCATGCAATAGCATTAATGCTAATTATGAAAAGATCAATGACTAGTTCTGCAGAAGATTTAAAGCACATAAACTGGAATGCAGGGGATATTCAGCATACACATTTCCAAGATTCCAAATCCAACAGATCCAATGGTGTAATATGCAAGCAACGACTTGAAATTGTCTACAACATTCCCTATAGTTTCAACTGTCTTGCTGTGACAAAAGAGAAACATTAGTTTCTGAGTCTCACTCACTTTTTCTCCATCCTTCCAAGTTCTAATATTTTCTATCACCTCTCTTTCACTCTTCTTTTCTCGTTCCCCATTCTCTTCACTATATCCTCTAGATCTCACTCTCCTCTCTTTCCCACTCTTACATCTCAGACCCTGCTCCCTCTCCATGTTCCCTGTGCACATCTTGTAAACTGAAAGAAGATAGCACATTGTCTGCAGGATGCATATTCTCTGATGGAAAAGGATAATATATCATACATGCGAATGTGAAACAAAAGCTTCATAGCATGTTCATAACCAAAGAAATTTGGACCCATCTATGACTATGAGTAGGAAACGTGTTAGGTGTACAGCAAAAGAAATTGCTGCTGGACGTGCTGGTAGTGATCTCTAATGAGACAGAACAAGGATATCATGTTTTACTTTTAAACTTCTATCTTTAGAGCATATTTACATATTTTGTTTCCTAGATTTCTGCAATTAATTACTGAAGAGATTATCATGTATGATTATTTCCATTAAAAAAAAGGTAAAAATACCAGCAAGCAAAAAACAATCATTAGGCTATTGCATGCGAGAAACCGTCCTTCTTCTGTTGAAATCTTAATGAAAGACAATAATAAGCAAAAGATCTACCTCTGTACGACCAGGCATGATTGGTCTCCCAGCCAGTAGCTCAGCTAAGATGCAACCAGCACTCCAGAGATCAATGCCCACACCATAGTCAGTTGCCCCAAGAAGCAGTTCTGGGGCTCTATACCAGAGAGTGACCACACGACTCGTCATTGGATGCTTGTGATTTGGATCGTAGAATGTGGCTAACCCAAAATCAGCTATCTTAAGTATGCCTTCGTTGTCTATGAGAAGATTTGACCCTTTAATATCACGGTGAAGTACATTACGCGTATGACAATGTTCCAGTCCAGAGAGTAGTTGATTCATATAGCACTTAACCTGATATGAAAGGGTTTCAAATTTAAAGAACATGAAAATTAGCTACCTGAATACTGTAGCATTAATTACAAACAAACTGTTAAAAAGACAAGAATAACCTGGGGCTCCGTGAACTTAATATCAGGGCTTGCAGCAAGCCCAGCAAGGTCATGCACCATGTAATCAAAGACCAAGTACAAACTGCAAGACATCCTTGAAGTAACCAACCCTTGTAGTTTTATGACATTAGGATGATTCAATTTCCGCAATATCAAAATCTCCCTAGCCATAAACTTAACACTTTCCTTTTCCAAGTTGTCAAACCGCACCTTTTTCAGTGCTACTATGTTTCCACTTTGCGAGTCTCTAGCTTTGTAGACATTGCTATATGTTCCTTGCCCAATCTGCAAATCCACAAAAAGAATTTGCAAAATCATCAGTAGACAAGTGACAGCGAGGGATAAGCAGGAACAGATGAACATTAATCAATCATTAGATGATTTTCGCTAGCCACATCTCAGCCAAATGAAAAGAAACAATGAAGGTTCCACCTACCTTATCAATCTTTTCGAAAGTATCTGCCCGCCTTGGAATCCAACCGTTGAGTGCTTCCCCTGCAACCTCTGAAAGCCAAGCAGGCCATCCAGCTGCCACTTGCTCACCGTGTACACCCTTTGGCAGATTACTCAACCTAGGGTTCTGCTTAGACCGTCTTCTCTCGCCTTTTGGCCTCTGACTCTTCCCGCCTTTCTCTTCCTTCTCGCCATCCACCTTATCCCCGCCATCACTCACCTCCACAGCATTCTCTCCACCATTGGCTGTCTCCGCAACAGCTGCATTTGAAACAGCGTCATTTCTACCAGATTCCACTCTCAAATCCTCCTCTCCATTCCCCTCTTTCCTCCTCCGCTCCCCATCCTTGGCCTCCTCACCCGCCCCAGCCCGAGGTGAATTCTCTTTACCGAATACACAGCCCATCTCCTGCCTCAACAATTCCGCACAACCTCATATCTCAACATAATCTGAAACCAATTATAGGCAATTCACAAATCAGCTGACCAGATCAGTCGCTACCTAGAAACCCTAGCTCCAAAGAATTGACATCCGCGAAAAAACTGAAGGAGAGAAGAAAAAAAAGACGCAATGGCGATACAATTTATGCATAAAACGAGCAAATTTCCGATCGAACTGAAACATCTTGATAACCTAAACGAGAAATAAGTCGGGAAGAGAGCGAACTCACTGTGGAAGCTGCATCCAGAGCAGGACGGCTGCGTCAAGCGTGCGATTCGGTTGTGAAACTCTGGACCTGAATCGGCGAGAGAAGGTACGAATCCGTGAGTGACCTCTGGGATCCTCCGGCGGCGGAGGAGAAGCGCGATCGCCGGAGAAAAGTGAGTAGTAGGGGGGAGAGGACAGAAATCGCCAATTAGGACAGGTCAAACCCTCTCTCTCCTCTTTCCTGCTCTTCTTGTGTTGTTGTTTGTTTTCTTTTAGCTCTCTCTCCCCTTTTTCTGTTGTTTGGTTTTCCCACTTACGACGGAGTACTCTTTTTTATTACTGCATTTGTAGCGCTCATACATTACATTTATACTGTACAGTGGTACTTACTATTCAAACCCTCACTCGCCGGAGTATATGTTTTCAATTCTCTCGCTTCACAAACCAGATAAAATATTAAAATGTGCGTTATTTTAATGAGAAAATTGCAAAAAAAAAAAACTACAGTATATAAATTTAATAATTGACATGTTCCTACAGTAAAACACACAGTATTAAATATATTTGATTTTGCTTTACCTAGTGAGTAGTGACATCAATATAAGTGTGTAACGGTTGGTATTATTATGGTATACGTTTCCAACAAAAATAATTGGTGTTAGTGTCTTACCGTATCAGTGTTGGTGAAGTAATTATCCTGTGTGTGAGTACACCAGAAGACACATTATTGGACGCAACGAACGTACCTGCAAGATTGTAATTTTCTTTTACTACACTTTTGTAACGACGAATGAAGGGCGCCCCATTCAGAGGTGAAGGGCGTCCCGGTATTTATAGCGGTGGGCTCTAAAGAAGCACACTCGAGCTGTATAAACTACCGCTTCATATTAATTTTTTTTTAAAATATGGTCAAACGTTCAGATTCCGTGTGGGAATCTGCACCTGCAGCATGCAGCGGCAGTTGTTGCAGCTGCAGCTGCACTGGAATTCTGCAATTGCAGAACCCCAGTTTGACCGAGGTGCCGCGTGGGAGCTTTGGCGGAGATGGCCAAGCGGGGCTTTAATTCCTTTCCCCGGTTCATTTTCGCCCACTTCTCCAGTTCCTCACTCCCTCTTCAACTCTTCCAACAGCTCATTTCTCCATTTTCACCCACTTCTTCAGCTCCTCACTCCCAAATCTGTTAATTCGATTCAAGTGGTCCTAAAACCCTACACTAATCCGGTGAATTAAACCGCTATTCAAGATAATGAGAAGTTTTTCTGTATCGGTATGTATGTATTTTATTATTTTAATTGAATTATTTTAAGTTATTAAGGTTAAAACTAACGTAATTTTTTTTATTAGAGTTTGTTTCGCTCGAAATCATCTTCAAACTCCCAACAAAGACGGCGGAATGCGTCCCGACCAAATATTAACTTGAATGAGAGCGAGGCGACCTTGAGAGTTCGAGAGGAGGTTCAAGTCCCGCTTCTGGAAGCGACGACGAGCCAACCCGTCGCCCCCGTGGAGGGTTTTGGTATTAAATTTATTTTTAATTTATGGATTAATTATTAGTTTTATGTATTAAGTAGTTTATAGGTTAATTACCGAGAGTTTGATCAATTAAGTAGTTTACAACAACAACAAGAACAACAACAACAAAAAAAAAAAAACAACAACAATGACCCTGTGTAGCTCCCCTTACGAAGAATCTGGGGGTCAGGATGGGGGCACCCCTGGCTTAACGCAATGGGGAGCGACCAAAAGACCCGACAGACCACAGACCAAAGGTAGGAAAACAAAGCCACCGAAAGAAAACAAAGCCGATAACACAACAAAAACAAAATGAAGTAGAGAGAAGAGAAAACATAGAAGCCGGGCAAAGCATAAGATAAAACAAAGCGCCGGATTCTCAAGGTCCTATGGGCCGGTCTTTTCAGGTGATTAGCAGTCCACCACTCGAATCTTCTCTCTCCAACTATCCATGCACACTGCCAACTCTATCGAAATCCCCAAATAACTGACATCTTGTCTTATACTATCCTTCCAGCATTTCTTCGGCCGTCCCCTCCCTCTACGAACGTCTCCCAAGGCCAGCCTCTCACATCTACGAATTGGCTCATCCGAGCCCCGCCTCTGAACATGTCCAAACCAGCGCAATCTTGATTCTCGCAGCTTATCTCCTATACTGGCCACCCCCAAACTGCTTATGATCACATCATTCCTGATTTTGTCCAGTATCGTGTGTCCGCTCATCCACCTTAACATTCTCATCTCGGCTACCAATAGTCTTTGTTCATGTGCTTTCGTGGTGGGCCAACACTCTGCACCATAGAGGATGGCCGGTCTGATCACTGTTTTGTAGACTTTCCCTTTAGCTTGAGTGACACCTTCTTATCGCATAGGACCCTCGACGTCGATCTCCACTTCTGCCAACCCCTCTGGATACGGTGTGTAATGTCCTCATCGATGCCTCCATCACTCTGTAGAAATGACCCCAGGTACCTAAAACTCTCCTTCCTCGGCACGACACAATATCATCTGCGAACAACATGCACCACGGGATCTCCCCCTGAATCTCCCTCGTCAGAACGTCCATCGCCAGCATAAAGAGGAAGGGGCTTAAGGCGGAGCCTTGATGTAAACCTGCCTCCACCTTAAAAAACTCTGTGTCCTCGCCTGAGGAGTACACGCTGGTCATCGAGCCCTCGTACATGTCCCGGACTACCCTGATAAACGTGCCCGATTAAGTAGTTTACATGATAGTAAATTATATGTTAATTTATGTATAATTTATAGACTAATGTATGTGTAATTATTAGTGATTAAGTAGTTTTTAATTTATGGGCTAAATTTATGAGATCGGATCAAATGAAAATGGGGCTTATCATGAAAACTAAGAACGAATTTGGACCATCGGATTGAAACACTAGAAATGAATCTTGGCCATCCGATTAAAAAAAATAATCTTTTTTCTTACTTTATTTTTTAAGTCTTTTTACGTACGTAGAATGATATAAATTGAGTATGAGCATAATGCCATTAAACGTGAACATGCAATACTAATATGTGAACGTACCTATATTATATGTGAACGTATAATAAATTTTCTAAAGTTAAAATGCGGTTATATGTGAACTGCCCTTGTAATAATGTGAAAATGTGTATAAAATATGTGAACAGAATGTAAAATGTCAAGCGTCGTGTTTTTGACAAAAAAAATAAAAAAAATGATTTTATTTTATTTTATTTTCAAATTTTTTTAAGCCGTTTAACACCTGTATTATGATTTAATCGAGCATGAACATATGACCATAAAACATGAACAAACAGTACTAATATGTGAACACACTTATAATATGTGTGAACATATTATAAAATCTCTGAACTGAAAAATGTGATAATATGTGAACATGTCTTATAATAGTGTGAACATATGCATAAAATATGTGAATGTAACGTAAAAAAATCAAATTTCGTGTTTTTGGCAAAAATAAGCGAAACTAAGAAAATTAAAAAAAATATTATTTTTTATTATTATTTTTATTTATTGCCAAAATTACCATTTTGTCCCTATCTCTTTTAATCTTAGCCATCCATTTCTCAAATCCAAGGGTCCTCATTTGTTTCTAGTTTTCATGATAAGAATCATTTCCATGTGATTAACCTCCTAAATTTATATGTTAATTTATGTTGTAAAAATAATTAAATTTATTTTTAATTTATGGATTAATTATAAGTTTTTCTATTAATTATGAGTTTAAATTAGGTTCATACATGATAGTAAGTTATATGTTAATTTATATTATAAAAATAAATGATTAAGTAATTGTTGAGAGTGAATATGAATTTTCTTACTTTGCATGGTTAATATATTTATGAATGAATTAATAGTTTGATATATTAATTATGAGTTTAAATACGCCGAGTTATTGCGCCCCTGTCAGAGTTGTAGGGCGCACTGGCTTTTTAGGAGCGGTGTGCCCTACAACTCCAAATTAAAAAAAAATTGCAGAAAAGCGAGCGGCAATTGCCACCACTGTCGTTGTTTGTAAAAAAAATAATAAAAATGGAAGAATTACCGTTTGATTGGAGCGGTAGATGTTACCGCTACCGCTACATGCAACGGTAAAAAAAGCGATTGGTAGCGGTAACAGCTACCGCTACCTTGGCTCTCAACGGTAAAAAACAAGCTTCACAACGGCTATTTATAAGGACGAGTGAAGCTTGTAACAGCTACCGCGAATTCGACCTTTCACCACAAAAGCTCCCAAATCCATCCCCGAATACCTCTACGAAAATAATGTCGGATTTTTGGCCATTTTTTTGGAGGGCAAGAACATTCTAATTCAAATCTGGTGAATCTAAACGAGGATCCCGTCTATGAAGATGGCGGCTTAGAAGGAATTCCTTGAATTTGACATCAAAGCAAGGTCGTTTTGCATCAAAATAAAGAAGTGGTACGTAATCGATTATTTACTAAATTGTTAGTTTTATTATAATCAATCATATTTTATACTTTATTTTATTTGTAATCGTTTTAGTTGTTATAATTGTTAAATTAGTTGAATAGAAATCGTCATAGTTGTTATAACTAATCATATTTTATAGTTGTTATAATTGTTAAATTAGTTGTTGTAGTACAAATTTTTCGTTTTAATTTCTCATAATTGTTATAATTAATTATATTTTATACTTTATTGTGTTGAATTTGTGAGTTTATAATCGAATTAATGAAGTATTTGTCATAATTGCTTCTAGTTTTCCGATTTTTCTAGCTACTTTGAGTCTGATTGTGAGTGGTCGAAATGGAAGGATATGCTAAAATGGGCTAGAGAAGAAGGACGTAATTTGAACATGGTGTTGACGATTAAGAACTCATGGGAAACGAAGGTCCTTTTAGCATGTGTGTTGGCCGGTGAGTACAAGCCAAAGAAGAAGGGTAAATCCGGCGTTATTTTGCGGACCCTACAAGTTGATAATGATCTAAAGGAAAAACCACCTAGCAGGAAGATTGGTAGCCTGTTCGAGTTGGTTGGAGAATGGGACAGGAGGACCCATCATTGGTGGCTATGCGTAAAATCCGGTCGCCACAATCACGACCTTTCCACTAGTTTGGAGGGATATTCTTTTGCCGGCCGCTTAACCGATGAGCAAAAGGAGGATGCAAGTCTATTAACCCTCGCACATGGTGAGCCGAAGTTTGTTATGACATACTTGCGCCAAAAGTGGCCGGACATCACAACTTCGATGAGACAGTTGTACACTTTTCGGCATGATGTATTGAAGAAAGATATGAGCTCAATGAATGTAAATCAATTCTCACTCCATTTCTTAAAGTCAAATGGCTATTATCTTGATTATCGAGCTGAGGAAGGAAGCAACGAGATAATAGACTTTTTCTTTGCCCACCCCAAGTCGTTGAATCTGCTGAAGTTGTTTCCGTATGTTGTGATCATGGATGCGACATACAAAACAAACACGTAAGTATTTATAATAAAAGCGTTTTTACTTGAAATTTAAGTTTTGCACATTAACTTATTCAAATTAATTAACATTTCAGGTATAACATGCCTTTGAGTGAGATGGTAGGATTTACTTGCACCGGGCACACTTTTTGCATTGGGTTTGCATTTATGGCAAGAGAGACCCAAGATCACTACGAATGGGTGTTATATCAGTTGCGGGAGGTGTTCGAAATGGTTGGGAAAATGCCAGAAGTTGTTGTCACTGATCGGGATATTGCCGAGGTTAACGCCGTTGCGGTCATATTTCCTAACGCTAAGCACCTGTTGTGTTGGGTGCATATCCAGCGAAATTGCAAGGCGTACACTTTGGTGAACGGGTTTTCTATGGGGACTGCGGAGTGGTTTGGAAACAAAGCATGGAAACTATTTTGCTCAATGACCGTAGCAGAGTATGAGGCACGACTTCGTCTATTGCGGACTGGTCAGATTGGAGTACAAAAGCCGCTCAATCCGTTGTTGTTAGCGTACCTCCAAAGGAACTGGCTTACCTCCTTGGCGTGATCACATTGTTAGAGTCTACACTGATCATTGTCTACATTTGTTTACAAGGAACAAAAACAGGTACGCTAATCAATTTTCCTTACGAGAAAAGTCTTAAACTATTATTTTAGCTATTGGCACTAAATTAACGAAATATTTTTCAGGGTCGAGTCCCAACACTCTTTGTTGAAGGATTATTTTGAGTCTTCTGTTGGGGGGTTCAGCACGGTCTTGAGAAAGATGCACGCCATGGTGAACATTCAGGTGCACACTATTAGGGGAGAGATGGTACCAGCGAACCGTTGTCCATCAAACATATGGACGGGCCACTCAAAACTGCCTGCTCTAGTCTTCCATGGAAGGTTTCCAACACTTGTATCGGAGAGTTGTTTGCCCATGTTCGCGCTATATGTGACCCGAATAAGGCTTTCCGTCTGATATGCGACGATTTGTGGTGGACAACTGCCCGTGGACTACCATGCCCTCACCAAGTCCTTGCTTGTATCAATGAATGCAGGCCTATTCAACTTTCAATGATTCATGATTTCTGGAAACAATTGGTGTGGGAAGGCCAAAGGGGAGTAGATGAACAGGTGGCCCCCACATCTCTCCATAGGAAGAACAAGGGTAGGCCAAGGAAGAACTCAAAGGTTCAACCAAGAAACTTGACTAGGCTGGAGCATCTTCAACAGCGCAAAAGAGGCACTCGTTCTATGCTTGGGGTCGCACTTAGCCATGTTCCAGAGGAAGAGGAAGAGGAGGAGGAGGAGGAGGAGGAGGAGGAGGAAGATGTATATCGTTCGGCGGTTGAAGAAGGAGGTCAAATTGAAGTTGATCTCGGTGTCCATGTACCCACCTTCATGAGGCAATTCGTCGTCAGCGCTCCTGATGTCCTAGGAGACGGTAATTGCGGGTACAAGACACTCGCTTGTCTTGTTGGGTGGGGCAGGATAGTTGGAGGAGGATGCGAGAGGAGATGGCTTTGGAGTTGAGGACTCATTATGAGACGTATGCACGTATATATCCTTATATTACGCATATTGATGAATTGATCAATCATGTCAGTACAGACTACTACTGGATGTAGACGCCAACAGTCGGATTGGCGTTTGCTACTAGATTCTAGTGTACTTGTCGTACTATCCGAGCGTGGTCCTCATACATGCCTCTAGATGATATCTAGTGAAGTTCCTAGTACTCCTGTGTGGGACAGTGTCGTGGCGATAGCTCATCTAGGGAACCACTATGTCCCGGTAAGTGTCATGCATTTACATAAATTACATGGTCTAGTAACTTTTATTATATTATTTACGAATTTGTCATTGTAGGTTACGCTCGTAGATGAAGCCCCCATTCCAACCTCTGCGAAGCTTTGGACCCAATATCATCATTATAGCGTTAATGGGGTGGATATTTGCTTTCATGACCGCATGGCCCGGTACGTCAGTTACCACAACGCAGCTGGGTTGCCTCCTAGTTTTTATTAGAGTAGGACTAGTATTAGTATTAGTATTAGTATTTGTATTTGTATTTGTATTTGTATTTGTACTTGTAGGATATTATTATGATTATGATTATTTGTAGGATGTTTTGTGTAATCTTGTATTTGTATTTGTATTGGTACTTGTATTTTTAGGATCTTATTATGGTTATTATTATTTAGCGGTATGTAAGCATACTGAAAAAACACAAATAATTATCCAGACAACAATGTCCATAAAACATCCAAACATCCAAACAAACATTGTCCATAACACATCCAAACAAACAATGTCCATAAAACATCTATCTGTAATAACCGGCATCACTACGTCGTCCAGGATGGTAACGGGGGGGGGGGGGGGGGGGGGGGGGGGCGGAAAAGGGCGCATGTCCGGTTCAGCTTCAGACAATTGTCCAAAAACTCCTCTCTTAATCGTATTGAAATATTCTCTGGAAAAGGGACCTCTCAAATCACTAGCGTATGGACGGAAACTTCGGACTCATCCCTTTCAAGTAAGCCATGCACTGCGTAAAACAACATGATTATTTAAATAGTAATAAATTAATATAGGTAATAATAAACAACATATATGGTTCAATACCGTACCTGGACCAGTTCGACCACACGGGGAACTGCCGCTTGATGAACACGTTGATCTCTCATAAGATATGGATGAGACCGAGGCTGAAGCCATAGTACATAGTTACTGTCCGCTGCAAAAGGGAATATGGCTATCTCCCCCTCGGGCACCAAGGATTGGAAGCGGGCCTCCCAACGGTCATCCTCGTCTCTGAAATAGACTAGATATTTGTTGTTCGACAATTTCGATTCTCTTTTTACCTTGTATGGCCTAATGACGTCCAACACATGAATCTTCTGATGGTAACCAAGATGCCTATAGCATCTGTCAGGAATATACGGCTCCCTCACTTTGAAGTAGGTGAGTACACCACGATAACGAGACAACACAAGCTCGCCGGTGGAAAAGTTAAGGCCCTAGCCCCACGACATCCAAATAACCTGATCAATCTTGATCTCATCTAACTGACGCCATATGGCAAGACATTCTTCTTCATTATTGTGTCGACTTTGGTCTGAATGGTGCAGGGTCAGATCATCACCCAACGATCTGCTCAACCGACCCCTAAAGGTCGGAAAGTACCTCAAAATCCAAGTTTGTGAAATATTTAAATATGTTATGTCAGATGTGTGTATAAAAAGTTACAATATATTTAAAGTGTATATAAGGTTAGGTATACTCACGTGTAGGACGAACATGCGCCCACTAATACCCGCAGCCTCCTTGCAACTTGCACAACCCAACTGCATGTACAAGTAGGCCAATGTAGCCGCTGCCCATGCATAATGAGAGGTCACCCCATGGTCTAGTACCAGATGCAAGAGCTGAAGCTGGGTAGCGGCATCAGACTTATCCAAAAACAACGTGTTTCCGAGCAACATAAAGAAGTAAAGAGAAGCGATCAACTCCGGGTCCGCTCGTTGTTCCACCAAGACCTCCAACCTAGTCTTCAAGTTGACTGTGTTGATGCCACCAACTTTGGTCTGCCTGTTCACCCCTCTCACATCAACTCCTAACATTTGCGCCATCCTCAAGCGTAAACCATCATCATCCAAATGCTCAGCCTTGACCTTCATGCCATTCAATGGAAGATTCATGTTTTATGGTACTGTTTGTTCATGTTTTGTGGTGAAAGGCCGAATCCGCAGTAGCTGTTACAAGCTTCACTCGTCCTTATAAATAGTCGCAGTGAAGCTTGTTTTTTTTTACCGTTGAGAGCCAAGGTAGCAGTAGATATTACCGCTACCGATCGCTTTTTTTTACCGTTGCATGTAGCGGTAGTGGTAACATCTACCGCTCCAATCAAACGGTAATTCTTCCATTTTTATTATTTTTTTACAAGCAGCGACAACGGTGGCAGCTGTCGCTTGCTTTTCTGCAATTTTTTTAAATTTGGAGCCGTAGGGCACACTGCTCCTAAAAAGCCAATGCGCCCTACAACTCTGACCGGGGCGCAATAACTCGGCGTTTGTAATATTTTGTAATGCTCGATCAACATTTATTTACAATTCTTTTAGTATAATTTTTTTTTTTTATAATATACCACCTTTGGGGCACATTGTAATGAATGTGTTCTAAAGACATGCTATAAGAAATCCTTATTTAAAATCTAAACTCTAAAAAGGGAAAAATTATCTCTTTCAAATAAATTTTAAATCATAACAACTTAAAAGTTATCCTCAAGACCACATAAATGTCATAGTATTTATTACAAATTTATGTATAATATAAATTTAGGTGATAAAAATTCTAAAAAACATCTATAGCATAGTGGTAATGGAGTACCTTTTTTCAAAATAATTATTATTTTAACCTTATAACAAAAGATATGATAAGGTGTTTATTGACAACCTTCTTTACAACATCTAAAGTTATTCTTATTGTCAAAATAAATGCCCTCATTGCTTAAGCGGATACAGAAGTTCTCCAAGACTCAAGATATTGGGGCGTCAGCTGCTGCTCACATTTTCACTAGGGTCAATTTTTCTATAGCTAGAGGAGTGGGGGCCCAGATTGTATCTCGGCTTCCCACTAACTTTCTGTAATCCCACTAATTTTATTATTATTATTATTATTAAAAAAATAATAATAAAAAAAATAAAAAAATAATAATAATAGGACCTCGTCTCATTTTACATCTCAATGTGGACAAGACTGAAGTCTTTTGGCCTAAAGAAGATCCTCGGAGCAGGCTTGTAGGGGTTTTCCCGCCTAATATTGCTAGGCCTCTACATGGTGTTAAATTGTTCGGTGGGCCTGTTAGTGTGGATTTTGATTTTATTAGTGCCCTTGTGATGAAGAGAGTTGACAAAACCATTGAGCTTATGAATGTGGTTGCTAGGATTAATGATCCTCAGTGTGAGTTGTTGCTCCTCCGTGCTTGTACTGGAGTTTGCAAACTCTACTTTGTTATGCGTTACCCCCCCCCCCCCCCCCACCCGTATTTTTGAGTCGGCTCAACGCTCTTTTGACTTGGCTCTTCGTTCTTCCTTGGAGTGTATCGTTACTGCTTGTGGTCCAGGGTTTGGCAACTAGCAATGGAGGCTTGCCACCTTACCCTTTGCATTTGGGGGCCTTGAGGTTTATTCTGTTGGCGATGTCTTGCATTATGTTTTTCTTGCGTCGCGGTTGCAGTCTATTGAATTACAGACTAAGCTTCTTCGGCATGTTGGTGTCGTTGCATCTAGAGCAAATTTTGATGATGCGGTGAGTCTATTTAGTAAGGTTGTGGAGACTGACATTTTGAGTAATCCGAGTGAGATCGCTGCCCCTAAACTCATGAAGAAACTGGCAGATATATCTTTCACAAAGGTTACCAAAGCGGAAGAATCCACATTTTCATTATCTCAGCGACAGACGACCTTATGGAAATCTTAGTAGGGGGAACACACCTCTGATTGGCTTAGGGCGGTCCCGATTTCAGGTTTGGGTCAGATCATAAACGGTAAGACTTATCGTTGCGTGTTATGCTACCATTTGGGTGTTCCCTTGTTTTCTGATCCGAAGCCGTGCTCTGCTTGCTCCCGGGTTTTTGTCGGAGATATCTAGGGAGATCATGTTATGTCGTGTGCTGGTATTGTTGGTATTAAACATCAACATAATTTTGTTCATGATGCCCCTGTAGATATTTGCTATCGGTTTGGAATTTCAGTGAGTATAGAAGTGGATATTGGGTTGTGTGGCGGGCACGACCAACGCCTCCGTCCTACGGACATGTTACTTTACTCCCGGGATGGAGGGCTTGATGTGTGTGTTGATCTGACTGGGTCATCTCCCTTGACATCATCCGGGATGTCTGACTTCGCACCTGGACGTGTGGTGGCTGATGCAGCTCATCGTAAACGTGTCAAGTATCAAGCTAAATGCGCGGCTATTGGGTATGGTGTTCTACCTTTCTCCCTTTCTTCATTGGGAGATAGATAAGGATGCTATCTCATTGCTTAAGCGGATATAGAAGTTCTCCAAGACTCAAGATATTGGGGCATAAACTGTTGCACATATTTTCACTAGGGTCAATTTTTCTATAGCTAGAGGAGTGGGGACATAGATTGTATCTCGGCTTCCCACTAACCTTTTGTAATCCTACTAACTTTATGTAAATCTTTATAATAATAATAATAATAATAATAATAATAATAATAATAATAATAATAATAATAATAATAATAATAATAATAAATAATAATAATAATAATTGATGAAACCCGAAATAAACCAGCGCTAGAAGACAAGAAATGGGAATACTTTTATTCGATTGTGCAAACACTTGATCTTTATTTATTATTTTTATGACGAGATCACACGTCACGAAGTTACAAACAAATGAGATTACAGGTCGCGAGGTTACAAACAAACGAGATTACAGGTCGCGAGGTTACAAACGTACGAGATTACACTTCGGATCTCCTAAGAGTATTCGAGATCTCGATCTAACAAGGTTCGAGATCTCCTAGTCACTACATGATTCTATCACCAACAGGCTGCTTAACGAACTCTAGTGGCGAGGTTGAGGAGTTTGAGTTTGAGCGCGGGGATTGTGGCCTGCGCTCAATGATTCTAGGGGTAAAAATTTCATATCTTGATGTTGTTTGAAGAGGTTGAATTGCATGTCTATATTGCTCAATGATTATACAACTTCATACATTGGTGATCGATCTTGATTTATGATGGTTTGTTCTTGCTTAATTTTCCATAGAAATTGTGATTCGAAAAAGCATGAACTACCTTGTTCTTGAATTAAGTTTGATCTTCACCATGTGTTTTTGGGCAATTTTGACATGTTCGGGTTGGATAATAGAGTAAGTATGGGTGCATGTGCTTGATTTTGTGACTTATGTGGGATTGTGTTTGATCCATGCTTGATTTATTGGAAAATTGTGGAGTTTAGAACTCAGAATCAATTGCGAATGCTCTCGCCCAGGCTCGTTAACGACCTATTCAGGTTCGTTAACGATCCTGCATATTACTCAGTTTTAAACACAAGTCCAGGCTCGTTAACGACCCAATTGGCTCGTTAATGAGGCACTTCGAGAGCATTTCCAAGAGCAAGTATGGGGTTTCTTTTCTATTGATTTGTATGGATCTTATGTTGGACAATTCATAATTTTGCAGATCCATATGGCAAGTTCAAGTAGAGCAGCAACAAGAGCCCAGAAGAAGAAGAGGACTCAACAGTCCCCGTCTCCTCCCCGCATGGACAACGTCATTTTGCGTACCCAAGCACAGCCTGATCGCTTCAATACCATCTTAGACAAAGACCACTACACTAGGTGGTTTTCGAGGTCAAGTGCAAAGTCCATGGGGATTTACGAGGATGTCAAGCATGCCTTGGCCATTCTCGGAGTGCTGCAATTGTTGAAAAAGGAAGCGATGCCGCACTTTCCAGCTCTTACTTTTGAATTCTTGGCTACTCTTGAGACGAGATTCACAACCAAGACCTCGGCAGGACAGATTAGATTTCGGCTCGGCAATGTTAGTCACGAGTACACTATGGCGGAGTTCAATGGTATTCTCGAGATCCCTAACCCCTCTCAGGATTACAAGATTAAGGACTACAAGGTGACAAGGACTTGGAGCTGTATTTCCGTAGAAGTTGAGCCCTCCGCTGCAGCACTTTCTGGGGCAAGCATCATCAACCCCATCTTCCAGATCATTCTCTGAGTACTAGCTGCAACTTTTTGGCCCAAGAGAGAGTTGAATAGGCCAACAAGGACGGAAGTTGCATGTCTCCGAACCATTCTCTTTGAGGATCCCGCCCCGTTGAATTTGGGGTATGAATGGCTACAATATGTTGAGAATCAATGGATCAAGTCAAAGGAGGTGTGGTGCGGAAATTTGGTTAGTCTCTTGGCGGTCGACCTCGGTGTCGATCTCTCCCTCTACACGCCAAGCCATGCTCAATTGCTTGACAAGAACTATTGGTTCGCTTCCAACATCTTTGTGCGGACCGAAAGAGGGCATGCCACCAAGATTCTGGGCCAAGACATTATCCTTACTTTGGCAAAGCTGGAGCTTCTTTACGTACCAAATTGGTACAAGTCATGGACGGGTCATGCATTCTCGTTAGAGCCCAAGCCACAAGATGAGCTGTCTTTAAGGTCGTGTGTATCAAGATTCATTCGGGAAGAAGATGTCATGGACGAAGATGATGATAAGACTGAGGCAGGAACAGAGGCGGGCACGGAAGAGCTCGACATCGGGGACGACGACCTCGATACCAAGGTTCTGGGCAACATTGACAGCTTCGTTAACGACCCCCGCCGCTAATTTTCTTCACCACATTCTTATGGTCTTATGCCCTACAACCCGGTAATTTTTCAAGACCACTTCCAGCCTCACAACCATTATCAACCACCTCCTCAGCCTGCTTACACTGGATCGAGTATCCCACCTCCATGGGCCGAAGATCTTTCGTCTCAGATGCAGCAACTTAACCTACAACAGACTCATATCCACCAGAGGATGGATCGGTGGGAGAGTGTCTACTCTGCTCGTATGGCACCTAGATGATGCGAGGCACCAGCAGAGGGAGGTGGATGATGCAGAGCGTTGGAGGACATTGTACGACTTTATGGGGAACTTCGAGCAACGGTTCCCACCACCAGGACGTTGATTCAGTTTGAGAGTTGTTTCTTTTCTGCTTCAAAGATCTTGTAAGTTTTTTTTCTTTCTTTTCTTTCTTTTTTATTCTTTTCTACTGCTTATTTTTATTCCAAGAGGGACACTGTAATTTTAAGTATGGGGTGGGAAAGGGTAGAAAAACTTGTGTTTTGTTTGTTTTCTTGTGTCTTGTGTGTTTTTAGTTGTTCTTTGTTTTTTTTTTAAAATCACAAAAATCACAAAAAATTGAAAAAATTTGAAAAATTTGAAGGAAAAAAAAAAGAGTTTTAGAATAGATAGGTACCTCTTTCTTAAGGTTCTATGATAGTAGTTGCTAGCATGATCATGTAATTCCTTGCAAGCATGTCTTTGATAGTATAGCCTGATTCTTGATATAAAGTTGTTTTTATAGAGAAATAGCATTTGATGAAATTGAGCATGTATACTTTTTAGCATAAGTGATGCAATCCAACCAATTTTTCTACCTTGTGAGTTATTTTTGGCCTTATAGGGAGAACATCAAATAAAATCCCTCTTCTTTTCTAGTGTGATTTACTCTCCTATTGCATATTATCTCTTGGAATTGTGATGGTTATCTATTACTTGAGGCCTATTTGAGATTTATAGTTCATTACTTGTGGAAGTCATATGAAGGAGAACTTATTTTTTACAAGCCCTATTTATCGTTATCCTACCTTACATTATCCTTCCTTTTGAAGCCAATTTGAGCCTGAGCCTTTTATTTTTTATTGCTCCAAAAAATTTCCCTAGCCGAGATAAGCTTGACCCTATCCGGGGATTAGGACTTAGTTTGGAGAGGTTTGTTTTGTTGAGTGATATGTTATGTTTGGTGCAAAAATCAAGGTTTTGGGAAGGGTAGATTGGAAGTCTCTTGTTTTGATTTGTAAAAAAGATCTCTTGGTAAGAAAGGATGCACAAAAAGAAAATTGTTGTTGATAAAAAAAGAGAGAATGAGTACACGATGAATCTCGTTAACGACCTAGTTGGTTCGTTAACGAGGCTGTAAAAAAGGAGCTGAAAGAAATATGTAAAGTAAAGGTGAGAAAGGGAAAGAGAGAAGTAAAATGTGCTTTTGTGTTTGAAAGATAAACCGGAGATTCTTTTAGAGTTGTTTTATGAGACTTTCTAGGATATTAGGGGTTGAAAGAAATGAGTGTGCATAATGTTTGAGTGAGTTTGGTATATGTTTATAAAAGTTTTGGTATGTGTGAGTTTTTAGGAGTCTTTTATTCTCGAATATTTTTAGCACCACATAGCCAAAAGTTTCCCACGCCTATTTGTCTTTACCAAGCCCCGTTACAACCCGGCCGAATGGAAGCTTCTATGAAGTTTTTTCATTAAGGCTAAGTTCTCTTGATAATTTTTGCTTGTTTTGACAAATCTTAGGTGGGAGTTTGGTGATATAAGTTCCAAATTCTATGAGTTTTTGCATATAAGATGAGTTGAGAGATTGAATTTATAAGCCTAAACACTTGAGAGTAGAGTGAAACACATATATCCCTGGTAAGGTTGGATTGTATTTACTTATGTCTATTTAGTGTTTATATATATGTGTGATGATGTTAATAGTCATTTGCTATTTTCTTCTATGTTTTGATGTTGCTTTTTAGCTGATGGCTATTTGCTTGATGAGCATGTTTGGTTTGGTCTTGGTTGTTGTCTAGTGATTGCTTGAGGACAAGCAAGTCTAAGTATGGGGTATTTTGATGTTCATGTTTTTAGTATGTTTCTTAGTTTTTTTAGTTTAGTTTTAGTAGTTTTTAGAGTTTGTTTTGTGTGTTTTAGGATGAGTTTGCATATTTTGTGAAAAGTATGGAAGCTACTCCATTTTGTGTCTTTTTGTAGGTTTTGAGCAGGAAAGAGCGCTTTTTGAGCTAAATTGGAGCGTTGTGGTTGTGGTGGAAGAACATGAAGATGAGGAAGATTGCATGAGAGTAAAGTGAAGTTCAAGTTTTTAAATTGAGAAGAGAAGCCAAAACTCAGGCTCGTTAATGAAGCTGTAAGGGTCGTTAACAAGGCTTTTTAATAGATAGTTTCTTATATCTTTTATCTTGTTATCTTTAGTAGAGTAAGTTTTTATCTTTTAGGCTTTTTAATAGATAGTTTCTTAGTATAAATACCCTTATTCTAAGCCTAGAAGGGGGGAAAGACGATATTATTTGAAGAATCGGATTTGTTTTAGGGGAGTCGAGTGGAGAAGGTTGCGAGTCTGGTTCGTTCGAGAGAAGAACTAGGGTCGTTAGTCGGATTTGCTCGGGTTTTTGTTCTGCGTTTTCGGTTTCTTCAAGATATTGTAAGACGATATTTTTCTTATTAATTTCAAGTAAGTTTGGTTTTTGTTTTCAATGTTTCTTCTTATTAAAGTTGTTTGCTTTATTATGAGTAATGAGTGGTTTTTCTTATCTAGGATCGGGGTTGAAACCCGACATAGTTATGCATGTTTGATGAGTGAGTTGGTGTTTTGAATGCCTTTTATCTATTTGAGATTGCTTGTTGTGTGTATGCTTAGACGATAGTCAAGGTAATTTGAGTTCTCAATTTGATCGAAAGAGAAAGTTGTTAACTTGAAGGTTGATATTGTTCGATTACGAAAGTTTCGAGCTTTGGATCCAAAACAAGTGATTGAGTGAATTGATTTATGAGAATTGATTGATTTGCTTGTTAATCAGTGAAAGTTGATGAATTTATCTTCTAAAGGCATGATCTTTATCTTCTTATGAGTTTATATGCATGGCTATGTTGTGGATGCCATTGTCCTAGGTCTTTTACTTTATAAGAGTTATCATTCGTTATATTCGTTATCGAGTTTCTTTGCCTCGGTACCGAACCTGCGTTTAGATTGTTCGTTATTTTGTGTTCGTAGGTTATCCAGGTTCGTTAACGACCCTGACAAGGTCGTTAACGAGGTTGGTCGTGTGTGTTTCTGCCTGTTTTTGTTTGTTTTTCTTATTTTTGTTAGTTGATAGTCAAACGACCGTGCTTCCCGTGGAACGATCCTGACTTCGCTATACTCAGCAGGGTCATGACTATAAATTTATTTGTCGTCAAGAAACCCTCATCAATAGAGCGCCATCTCTATCCCGACAATCATGGCCTCATACTCGGCCTCGTTATTGGTGGCATCGAAGGCGAAGTTAACGGCGTACTCCATTTCAATTGAGGGGCCGACGAGGAATACGCCAGCCCCGCCCCCGGCGTCACACCGTGAGCCATCTACAAAGACCTTCCATTCCTCCGAGATTGCGTCAGTCTCGGGGAAGGTAACCTCCACGACGAAGTTGGTGAGAGCATTTCCCTTCATTGCAGTTCTGGGGAGGTAGCTGATGTCGAACTCGGAGAGCTCGACTGCCCACTTCGTCATCCTACCTGAGAGGGCGGGCTGATGGAGGATTTGCCGAAGTGGGAGGTCGGAGAGGACCTGAATAGAGTGTGCGAGGAAATATGGGCGCGGGGGTCTGGCGGCGGTCACGACAGCCAGGGCCATCTTCTCCGCCGGTGATACGTGATTGCCTCGGATGACTCCTTAGAAATCTCGTATATGACCCACACAAGTCCCGATCTTGCCAGTAAACTCGATTCACTCCTGAAATTGCTAACAAATTAATTGTCTTGTAGAACAAGTAACAAAAGTTCGAACTTTGAAGAATCACGAAACTGGTTTGAATCACTTAATTGAATCAAAAGGGATAGTTCAATTGGATTGGCTCTAACACTAAATCCAATTGATAAACTAGATTGATGTTTAACAATCAAAACTAGAACTAATCAATTGATCAATTTGAATGAACAAACTGAAATCAAACACAAGAACAAAGGGAGAGAATTCAAATGATGATGATGATCGAATGAAGTTAAATCTGCTCGAGTTCTCCAATGCTGAAAATTGAGATCACACGTGTGTATTTTTGGCCCAAGAGATAGATTAAACCAATTTCTGTTTAATCTCTCTCAAGCTGATTTTATTGAATGAAATAACAAGAGTATAAATAGAGAATACAAAGCTATTACTTGGGGAGCAAGGAGGAGCATATGGCTGGCCCTAACAAGATAGAATAAGCCTCCTTGTCTTGCTTCCCAAGATATAATAAAATATCTATAATAATATCTATCTAGATCCCCTTAAATAAAATAAATCATGGCTGATTTATTTAAGGAAATATCCTAATAACTCAAAATATCTCTAACAAACTAAAAATATCTCTAACAACCAGAGAGAAGATCAACCAACTAACATAAGCCTATTGGCTGATTTCTCTACATTATTAAAAATAGAAAACACGCCTATAACTAATATAATAGATAGATATTTTCTCTGTTTAGAATGGTCAAGTCAAAGGGTTGACTTTGACCCATATACCAATTTATCTCACCCGGTCACTTACTAAATTCAGCCCTAAAGTGAGACAAACTAATACATGTTTCTAAATAAGGAAATAGGTGAATTTCGGCCCTCTTGAATCAATCCATGGAATCCGGGCTCAATTGATGTCGAATGCACGAGACCCACTTTGTCTTGCTAGGCTCTTCAAGAACCGCTGCCAATCGAACCAAGATTGCTGTTGTGCCTTGAGCAATCTTCTTAGCTCGACTTCTTGTAATTGGTCCGTCAGAAGGCACTCGAATCAACTCATCGACGTCGGTTGGAGACATGGCAGGCTTCACTGCATTAGCCGGGGAGTATCGTTGCTCAGCCGGTTGGAGCACGCGACGTATGAAATAGACCAGGTGCATAACTTTTCTGGTTAGCACCGCGCTGACTGTCTCCGGGCTTACCACCACATACAGCTGTAAGTCCTCGCCCGCCATTGGTGGTGACAATGTGGGGAGTTTTGACAGGAATGCCTTCAATCCGAAGAAAGCGAGCTCTAGCTCCTCGTCCCAGACAAACTTGTCGTTCTTCTTTAGGGCGGCGAAGAAGGGCAGGGACTTATCCGCCAAACGGGAGCAGAACCTCCCCAGGTAATTCACGGCGTTGTTGAGCCGTTACACCTCAGTACGAGATCGTGGCGACCTCATCGAGAGGATCGATTCAATCTTAGCGGGGTTCACATCGATCCCGCACTCGCTGATCATGAAGCCCAGGAACTTTCCCAATGACACGCCGAATACGCACTTTTCGGGGTTCAGGCTGAGCCGGTTGCGTTTGAGCGTTGCAAAGACCTCTGCGAGGTCGATTAGATGCTCCTCGGGGGTTTTGCTTTGGACCACAATGTCGTCGACGTAGGCCGACACGTTCCTCCCCAAATGATCTTTGAAGACCCGGTCTATGAGACATTGGAAGGTTGCCCTTGCGTTTTTAAGGCCGAAGGGCATGACCTTGTAGCAGTACGTACCTCGTTGCGTGATGAAGGACGTCTCCTCCTCGTCGCGCGGACTCATCAAGACCTGATTGTATCCTGATTACGCGTCGAGGAAACTCAAGACCCCGTGTCCCGCGGTTGAGTCGACTAGCTCTTCGATCGAGGGTAGGGGGTAGATGTCTTTGGGGCAACCCTTGTTGAGATCCTTGAAGTCCGCGCACATTCGCCATTTTCCGCTGGCTTTTTTTACCAGCACAACGTTGGACAACCATCTAGGGTACTGGACCTCGCGGATAAACCCCGCGGCCAATAGCTTCACCACCTTGGCGTTTGCGGCGTTCGCCCTCTCCTCATTCATCTTCCTTCGTCTCTGCACCACGGGGCGAGTGGTAATGTCGACGTTCAGGGAGTGTTGGGCCACGGTTCGTGGTAATCCGCGGAGGTCCTTGGCAGTCCAAGCGAACACGTCACAGGACCTGGAAAGCAAGGACTCCAGCGATGTTGCTTATTTCCCGGAGAGACATTCTCCTAAGTAGATTTTCTCGGCTTCATCCCCGAAGGGGTAACCACCCTTCTTTCCGCCTCTAGGATGGGGACCGTGAAGTCCCGGACTTCGAGATCAGCCACGACGGGGGACTCCACCATGAACACCGGGCATTTCTGTTTTACAGAGGTCGCGTAGCATGCGCGACCCTCCTCTTGGTTGTCCTTCACCTCTCCAACCCTGCCGTCGACGAGGAAGTTCATCTTTAGGTGGTAAATTGACACCACCGCTTGGAACTTCATTAGGGATACTCTCCCGATGATTGCGTTGTACACCGAGGGCAGGTGCACCACAATAAATTCCACCATCTCGGTTCGCCTCGTCGAACCGATGCCCAGCGTCATCCAGAGGTCTATAAGGCTTGCGACATCGACCTCATCTCCTGAGAAGGAGGTGAGCTTCCCAGCGTAGGGTTTCAGGGCGGTCTTGGAGATGCCCAACTGCTCGAAAGCGCCGTAGTACATGATGTCCATGGAGGATCCTGTGTCTACCAATACCTGCTTCACCATTTTTTAGCCTACTTGAGCATGTACCACCAAAGGGTCCGAGTGCGGCATGTGGAGACCCTCTACATCTTCAGAGGTGAAGGCCAGCCCGACGTGAGATCGTGAGGTTTGTGCGACGCTAAACACCGAGGGCTCATGGTGGCTTGCCCTTGCGTACCTCTTTCTTTCTTCCTGGCTCGATCCAACCAGCAAAGGTCCACCCGAGATTGTATGAATATACCCATTGGACGTCGTTGTCTGACCTGACCGCGCCTGCTTCGCGGGAGCCTGCTGCTCGACGTTGTTGGCTTTGGCCTGACTTGGGCCTTGTGGCACGGTGTTTGCTCCCGAGGCAGGGTTGACACGTCCCTTCTCATTTGGGTTGTATAAAGGGTCGCCCTTCCCCCTATAACCTCGCTGCCTTCCGCCGAAGCAGTTCCAACTGCCACCGCCACCACCGCGGTTGTTATTGCTGTTGTTGTTGTTGTTTCTGTTGTTGTTGTCGCTGTTGTTCCTGTTGTTATTGTTGTTGACAGGGTTTTGGGCCTGCGTCACATACGCATCCCTCGCGGCTGGCACGGCCACCTTCGCCTTTCCCTTAGCCTCGACGACGATTTCCTTGTCGGTCCTCGGTCGAGAGCTTTGGTTAGCAGAGTCCTCGGCATACACCTGGGCCGTGATCCGGGCGAATAGGCTGTCGTACGTCGTCGGGCACTTCAAGAAAATGTAATTCATGAAAGCCCCTTGGCACAGGTTGCCCATGAGGGTGTCGTGCATCGACGATTCGTCGATATGCGCGATTTCTGCCACCGCGGTTGTGAACCTCGTAAAAAAGGTGCCCAATGACTCGCCTTCTTCCTGCTCGATACCGCGGAGATCCCGCATGTTCTTCTTGTGCTTCCTCGAACCGCTGAAGTGTGCGATAAAGGACTCGCACAATTGAGCGAACGAGGCCACAGACCCAATCTTGAGGCTTATGAACCACATCATCGCGGCCTTCTCCAGTGTGGTTGGGAAGGCGCGACAGAAGATGGCGTCGTTGTAGGAGTTGATGTTCATCTGGATAGCAAAATGCTTCACTTGTTCCTCCGGATCTGCCGCGTCGTCGTAAAGCCCCATTTGTGGCCTATGGAAACCCTTGGGCATAAGCGCGCTCTGAATCTCGTATACGAACGGGGAGAGGCTTTCGGCCTCGACGTGGTGTCTTCGCGAGCGGGACTTCAGGGAGTGCCTCACGCTTCCAGCCGTTTCGGACAACTCCGAGTCCTGCAGCCTCGAACGTCGCGAGCGAGACTTCGAGATTTGCATGGGGTCCCGGGGAGGCCGCTCCGTTGTCAAGCCGTTGGTCGACGTCTCCTGTCTCGATACATGCCCAGGGACGTACGCGGGTACGTACTCGGAGTGGGGTTGGCCTGGGGCTGGTACGGGGACCTATGAAGGGGCGAAACCTTTTTGGTATTGCCCATAGCCTGGGTAGGGATATGGGTTTGGGGGTATCCCGCCCGACTCGTACCCTTGGAACGGGTATGGGTTTTGAGGCGCGTTGTACGTCCACCCCGGAGGGACGCCGAATGGGCAACCCGGCGGTCCCGTGTTCATCCATTGTGAGGTTTCGGACATGTTATTGGGGTGTTGGGGGAGAAGTTGTTTGGACAGGCCATTTTGAGGGATTCAAAAGCCAAGGTTTGCACAAACCGGGAAACTGCTTAGGATGAAGAGGTTCCCACAGACGGCGCGAGTGATGAAACCCGAAATAAACCAGCGTTAGAAGACAAGAAATGGGATTACTTATTCGATTGTGCAAACACTTGCTCTTTATTTATTATTTTTATGACGAGATCACACGTCACGAAGTTACAAACAAACGAGATTACAGGTCGCGAGGTTACAAACAAACGAGATTACAGGTCGCGAGGTTACAAACGTATGAGATTACACTTTGGATCTCCCAAGATTATTCGAGATCTCGATCTAACAAGGTTCGAGATCTTCTTGTCACTATAGGATTCTATCACCAACAGGCTGCTTAACGAACTCTAGTGGCGAGGTTGAGGAGCTTGAATTTGAGCGCGGGGATTGTGGCCTGCGAGATGATGTGGCGAGATCTTTGGTATGAGGTTTCTTTGTGCGACTTGAAGTCTTTTTGTGGACTTTACTTATCTGTAGTGTGGCTTTTGACGATGATTCAACATGTCGATCTTCAACGAGCAAGATAGTTCTTGAGTTCTAGATGTTTTTCGACCCCTCGCTACCTACGAGGTTCTCCTCTATTTATAGAGATTTATGGAGTTGAGTTTTGGTGCTTGCTCGATGTGGGACACCCGAGATCAAGTCTTCTGATTGGTCGAGTGTGAGGTGGTCGATCATTGTGTTGGATCGTAATCGGTTAGCAGTGAGCTTGGGAACTGGCAATTAAGCTGTTCCCAAGGCAGCGGAAGTAAATAATCGCAAGTAATAAAAACAGTTAAGGGGACAGTTCCTTTATAGAGGAACCCCACTACAACCAACTAGTTGTATGGGTAAACCTCTACCTCCGCTTGGAGGATTTTGAATGACTTACTTATATTGATTGCTTTGTTCCTTAGTTACACAGTCGGATTTACACTTCTCTGTTCCTACAAGTTCTTCCTAACTCTAGCAACACTAGTAAATCCTCTCAACTGAGTTCCTAAGCTCACAACAGCAAAACACAAGTAACTCAAACCTTACGCTGACTTCTCAGTTCCCTTGCTCCAGGGAACTTCAGCTTCACCGTCGTCGAGATCACACACTCGCCGGCGGGGACTTCTCTTCCTTTTCTTTCTTTTCTTAGATGTGGGTGTTTTGTAAGTTCTGGGAGAAGTACTCAAACCGAGTACTATTCATTTGGCTTTATAGTCCATTTGTCTTGGGCAGTAGCATCTTTCGTTTGTGTCCAAAATGCCCTTTGCTTGATGCCCAAGTTGTACTTTCTTCACATGTGACTTTGGTTTGAACTAGGTCAACTTCTTGAATCAATCGGACCGTTGGATGAAGCGTGACAGTCTGATCCTCAGACTGTTCCCTCTGGCTGTCTGAGACAGGATCCCGCGATCTGCGCTGAACGGTCGTTGTCTTCACATGTGAGTTCCCATTTCATGGGAACTGACTTCTTCAGAGTTCCCTTGATGGAAACTCTTCATCGTTGTAAGCTTGTGTTTTCTTGTTTGTTTCTTGGAGTTCCCACTTCATGGGAACTTTCCTCTTCAGAGTTCCCTTGATGGAAACTCTTCATTGTGGCTAGCAGTGGCTTTGTCATTCATAGGAGTTCTTTGCTGTACCTGTGTTCCTTAGAAATACTTGAACAAACCACATTAGTTCCCTATGGTGTTTGTCATTATCAAAACTTAAAGAGGAGTGAATCGTTGATCCGTTGCTTAGAACCAGAGGTCCCAACAACGTCCCAACAATTTCCCCCTTTTTGATGATGACAAACCCATAAAAGAAATGCAAATATTTCAATGAATGATATGCTGATGAGTTCCTAAGTATGATTTTGGGAAATCACTCTTAGTGAGACATTTAGATTTAGGGAGCCACTTCTTGTGAGACACATAGTTCCTATTAGGCTTTTTATGCAATTGTTCCCCCTTAGCTTATGCATGGTCTGTGATGACTTAAACTTTGAACTCATCTCACATTTTTTATCTTTCCCCCTTTTGACATCATCGAAAATCAAGCAAAGCAATATTAGGAAAGAATGGAATACGCAATCAAAATAAAGACCATTTCATTACTTAAGATAATGTGTACAATGGGAACCCAAGTACAATTTTGTGGTCATTTTTTAGATTAAGGGAACAAGAAGGGAGAGATCATGGGCTCTGAGGAAACAGGGCGTCACAAAGGCGCGTAAGGACTTGGGTAAGCTTTTCTTGTCCTCTGGCCAATACTGCCTGGTCCCTAGCAATCTGATCGAGGGTGTTGGCGATGCGGAGCAACACTGGAGAGTTCCCCTCTTGTGTACCAGACTCTAGGGGAGCCGCCTCCTCTACAGGCTCCGAGTGCCTCATCTTCTGGGCAACTTGAATGTCCAGTTCCCTTCCAAGCTCGATTTCTTCTTTAGAGGCATCGTAGAGACCCTCTTTTTATAGGAGCTTTTTGATCAGCCCGGAGTAGGGAAGGGAATGGGACTTGGAGGCCATGCACTTTTCCATGTGCCCAAGGATAATGCGGGGAAGATTTATGGGCTTCTTGAGGAGGAAGTGGTAGAGGAGGATGGCATCGGGGATGTTGACAACCAGGCGCTTTTCTTGACGTGGGACCACCACGTTGATAATGAATTGGTGAGCGAGCTTGGCAACAAAGGATAAATGATGCGTCGAGTGGACCTTAGAGGGAACCCGACCCTCAAAAATTGTGTTGTACACCTCGGCGCTGTTGAAGTCGCCCCAGAGCTTGCTGGGCAACTCGCTAAGCCCTTGACCAGGGACCTGGAGTTGAAGGCGGATCGTAGACGTTGTAAAAATGAACTCGTCGCCTTCGTGGGAGAGAGTTCCCTGAGTGCCGTCGTTGGTGATAGTGAAGTTGTTGTAGAATTGACGCACTTGTGAGGGATCTACGCTCACAGTTTCTTGGCAGAGTCTCTCCCAGCCCTGGGCCTTGATCAGTTCCCATAGTTCCTCCAGACCATTTTCAGTCAGCGCCTCTTGGGAAACTATGAGGTGATGGAGAAGCTTGCGGCGCTCACTGACATGATGCTTGGTGGTCCCCTTCCCCTTTCTGGACTTGCTTTTGGATATGTTCCCCCTAGAGACCGTGCGAGGTCCTTTCTGCTGAGGGGGTGCAGCCGCTTCGATCATGAGCACGCGGTCCCTTGGTGGTGGGGAACTCGCGGACACCACCATTTGGTGTCCAGGTGTAGGGATGCGTGTTGGCTCCTTTGAAGCTGGAGCTTCTTCTTCTTCTTCGACCTCATCATGGGAGGTCCCTTCTTCCTCGGAGGAGCTCGAACCCGAGCCCTCCGCGTCATCTCCAGGATGACTTGTTGTTGCCTCAGCACCTCCAGCTGGTGCGAGGTCCCTTGTCTCTGTTGGCTCTTGAGGAGCAACCTTTTCTGGGGACTTTGTCCCTTGGGAGACTGTGTGCTCAGAGGGACCCCTGTTGAGTTCTTCCTCGATGTCCTTGAGCTGGGCTTCCTCCTCCAAAGTTCCCATGATGATCGGAGGAGAGTCCTTGGTCATTTTGCCGATGACCACAGAAAGAGGAAGATCGTCGTCGTCTGAGGAGAGGGCGACGGTACTTTTGGATGGTGAGGGAGAGGGGAGTTTGGTGGTGGTGGGAGACGTGATGGAAGAGGGGAGAGGAGAAGAAGGAATAGGGGTTGTGAGTTGAGTGGAGATGTGTTTTGGGGAGGAAGAAGAAGGCGTTTTGTGAGGTGAAGGTGGAGTTGGAGATCCCGTAGTGATGGGAACAGGAGGAAGTGAAGGAGGTTGGGATGTTGGAGTTCCCATTGTGGCGGGAACTGGAGGAGGTGGCGGAGGAGGTCCCTTGATTTGAGGAGGAGGGATGGAGGAGGAAGAGGGAAGTAGACTCTGGGGTTCGGAGTTCCCATCGTCGGAAGGAAAAAGGTAGGGAGGTTTGGGAGCACAAGAACTCTCCTTGGAGCAGTTCAGGTAGTCCTCAAAGCGGAAGAAAGCCTTCTTTCTGGGCTCCGAGAATTCAGAGGCCTCAGAGTGTTTACGCTTTTTGGATTTGGAGGGGTCGTGGGAGTGTTTGGATTTTTTGGATTTTGAGGGATCTTTTGATAAGTGGCGATGTTTGGATGAGTGGCGATGTTTGGATGAGTGGCGATGTTTGGATTTATGGGGGTTTTCATTGATGGAGGGCCGAGCATCTCCGAAGTTGTCAACGATGACAACTCCGGAGGAGGTGTTGGTGGTTGGAGGTGGAAGAGGAAGAGATTCGGAGGAGGAAGAGGTCCAGGAGACGGTTTCATCAACCTGAGGAGGAGGAGGGGGCAAGAAAGGGCTTACTTGATTGTATAGCCCTTGAATGAGGACATCCTTCATGGTTGGGTCCTGTTCTTGCTCGATCTCGTTCAGTTGAGTGATGAAGAGAGTGCGAGGATTGGCAAGTACCCACTCTTTGATTTGTGCGAATGTGTGTTGAGGGGCCATTTTTGTAAGAATTTGGGAGGTTTTGGAGGTTTCTTGAAAAGAGAGTGAAAGGGATTTGGGGAAGACGAATGACAGGGATGAAAGATGGAGTAAAGGACCTAAAAATGGCAAAGAGGGGTTTTTAAAGGAGAGAGGAGGTGAAGGGTAGAAGGGGAAGTGGAATAACCTCGATAACCGTTGCCCAATGAACGTGGGGCGCCGTTTCAACTTCTCAAGCACGCTTCTGGACACGCGTCACAATCTCTTGGGAAGTCCTTTTCAAATTTTGAATACTTGGCCTGTAACGCTTCAGAGCTTCTGACACGAAAGTCCGCTTCCCAAGTGACGGTTTTTCTTTGAAGATTAGTCAGTGTTCCCTTTGTAGATGCAGCAGTTCCCATGATCATTTCAAGGTCAGGGAGAGTGAAGTGGGTGAGAGAACTTCACACTCATCTTTTTGTGGGGCTAGGGAACTCAAAGGGAACCAGACGATTTGCAACTCGATAAAGGAAATGTTTTGGCTCATGAGAAGCATTTGTCTAATCCCTAGCTTACGGTGGGTCATATGATCAACCGTCATGGTGGCTTGTAATGAGGGATAAAGGGAACTCTGGTTGATCATTTTGGGCCAAAAGAAATAGAGTTCCTTTGTACACATTTTTCTCTAGACTAGTAATCATGGCATAGTGAAAGCAGTGAATCCAAGTTCCTTATCATGCAATTTTAGATAAACTAGTCAGGCATTGGGAGAGAGATAAACAGGGACTTGTTTAGTTTAGAGTTATCATCCCTAGAAGCATTCGAAAACGCTGGTAGGGACGTCTGTCTAAAGCTTTGGTAAGAATATCCGCAATTTGCTCTTCAGTTCTACAGTGTTCCATCGAAATGTTCCCATTCTCAACATTGTCACGTAGAAAGTGATGTCTTATATCAATATGCTTAGTTCTAGAATGATGCACAGGATTTTTGGAAATGTTTATGGCACTAGTGTTATCACAGAGTATGGGAACTGGGCCAAAAGACATACCGTAATCCTGGAGTTGTGACTTAAGCCATAGAACCTGGGAACAGCATGATGCGGCAGCCACATATTCAGCTTCAGCTGTGGAGAGTGCAACTGAGTTTTGCTTTTTAGATCCCCACGAAACTAAGCAGGATCCTAAGAACTGGGCCATTCCTGAAGTGCTCTTTCTGTCAACCAAGTGCCCTGCAAAGTCAGCGTCTGTGTATGCAATGAGCTCAAGGGAACTGTTCCTTGGATACCAAAGGCACAAGTTATTGTTCCCTTTGAGATACCTGGAAATTCTCTTCACCTCTTTCAGGTGTGATTCCTTAGGGTTAGCTTGAAAACGAGCACAAAGACATACGGAGAACATGATATCAGGTCTACTAGCGGTTAAGTAGAGAAGGGACCTGATCATACCTCGATAGTTCCTTTGGTCCACACTGATACCTGTTTCATCTGCATTTAGCCTTGAATTTGGTGAGATGGGAGTGTCAATGGGCTTTGAATGTTCCATCCCATACTTCACGAGCATTTCCTTGATGTATTTCTGTTGATGGATCTTTGTTCCCTCCTTTGTTTGGGATATTTGAAGTCCCAAGAAGAACGTTAGTTCCCCAATGAGACTCATTTCAAACTCACTGCTCATGAGGTCCTTAAATTTTTCTACAAGAGTTTCGTTAGTTGCTCCAAAAACAATGTCATCAACATATACTTGCACAATCAAAATGTCTTTAGACTCTTTCTTTAAAAACAAAGTCTTGTCTATGGACCCTCGAAGGTATCCATGGGACAAGAGGAATTGAGCAAACCTGTCATACCAAGCTCGGGGAGCTTGTTTGAGTCCGTAAAGGGCCCTTTCCAGGAAATAGACATGGTTGGGCATTTTCTCATCTTCGAATCCTGGAGGTTGGGCCACATACACTTCTTCCTTGAGATGTCCGTTTAGGAAGGCTGTTTTCACATCCATTTGATAAAGTTTGAATCCCTTGTGAGCAGCATAGGCGATGAGGAGTCTGATTGCCTCGATCCTGGCAACTGGTGCGAAGGTCTCATCGTAGTCAATCCCTTCCTCTTGCCTGTATCCTTGTGCTACTAACCTAGCCTTGTTCCTTGCTACAGCTCCAGTATCATCGAGCTTGTTCCTAAAAACCCATCGGGTTCCTATGATGTTCTTGTTTTTGGGCCTAGGAACTAGCTTCCAAACTTTGTTTCTCTCGAATTGGTGGAGTTCCTCTTGCATGGCTTGAATCCAGTCCGGGTCCTTTAATGCTTCTTTGATATTTTTGGGTTCCACCATTGAAACAAACGCGTTAAAAGCACAAAAATTATTGAGAGAGGAACGAGTTAGAACACCTTTATCAAAAGGGGAGATGATGTTCTCAAGGGGGTGGTCCTTCCTTTGTTGAAAGGTTCTTGCATGAGTGAGTTCCTTTGCATGTGTATTATCCTCATGGGAACTCTCATCTTCAGCTTCTTCATTTGATGTTTCTTCAGAGATTTCTGGCAGGTTCCCTCTTTGTTCCCCTTGAATACTTGATTCTGGCAGTGTATTGTCTTGGGGGACAGCAGAGTTGTTCCCTGAAGAGGGGACCTCGAGAGAGTTGGAGATTTCTTGTAGTTCTTCTGAGGAGGGAGCCTCAAGGGAGGTTTGATCAGTGAGGGTTGGACCTTCGTCGTTGTTCCCTGATTGTGGGATATGGCTTGCACTTGGATAGTCTTCATCCCTTTTCCTTGGCTCATCCTCGTCATCATCATCATCTTCATGTCTGACTAGCTTGAACAGAGTTCCCTTCCCTTGGGACTCGGTTCCCGTCTTTACAGACTTTTCATTGAAGACGACATGAATGCTTTCCTCTATCTTCTTGGTTCTTTTATTGTAGACTCTGTAAGCTTTGCTTTGTGATGAGTATCCCAGGAAGATCCCTTCGTCGCTTCTGGGGTCGAATTTGCCAAGATTGTCTTTTCCGTTGTTGTGAACAAAGCATGTGCAACCAAATGTTCTCAAGTGTGAGATGTTTGGTTTTCTCCCTTTGATGAGCTCATAGGAAGTCTTGTTGATCAGGGGTCTTGTCATGGCTCGATTCAGGATATATGTAGTTGTGGAGATTGCTTCAGTCCAGAAGTACTCGGGAACTCCACTTTCGATCATCATGGTTCTAGCCATATCTTCCAGAGTTCTGTTCTTTCTCTCGACCACTCCATTTTGCTGAGGGGTGCGAGGAGCTGAAAAGTTGTGAGAGATCCCATTTTGCTCGCAGAAGTTTAGGAACTCCGAGTTTTGAAACTCAGTTCCGTGATCAGATCTGATTGCTTTCAGTTTCAGCCCCAAGCTTACTTCAGTTCTTTTGATGAAGGGCTCAAATTCTTCAAACGCTTGTGATTTTGCCTTCAAGAAAACAACCCAGGTGAATCTTGAAAAGTCATCAATTAAGACATACATGTACCTTTTTCCACCGTAGCTGGCTGTTCTCATGGGACCACAGAGATCCATGTGAATCAACTCCAGGGACCTGGTTGTGCTTACCACCTTCTTCGGTTTGAAGGAGGTCCTGGTCTGTTTCCCTCGAACACATGCTTCACACATTTTGACTCCTTCGAGATTGATCCGTGGAAGACCAATGACCAGATCCTGTAGATAAAGCTTCAGGATTTGATTTACACCAGCATGTCCCAGTCTTCGATGCCAGAGTTCCGTGTCATCTTGGGAACTCGCAAGGCACAACTTCATTGGTGGTTCAAAGTTGGTGTCCACCACATACACATTGTTGTATCTTCTTCCTCTCAGAATTACTTTGTTGGTCTTCTTGTTGATGACGAGACATTCATCTGAGTCGAAAGTGACGATGTTGTTCCCTTGATCACACATCTGGGAGACACTCAGCAGATTGTATCCCAGATCCTTTACCAGGTTTACGTTGCTAACTTTAATAGATCTATTGAGCAACACTTCTCCTTTTCCAATAACTTCTCCCTTGTTCTTGTTGCCAAATGAGACGTGGCCTCCTTCGGCATGAGTGTGGAGTGAGATGAGGATATCCTTGTTCCCTGTCATATGGTTCGAGCATCCACTATCTATGAACCATGTACTGTTCCCTCTCACAGCCACCTACAAAGAAAAGTTAGTGTTTTGAGACCCAGGCAAGATGACTCTTGCCAGGTCCCTTGCAAGGGAAAACATTTTCATTTAAGATATAGTCAAAAATGTTGATGTCTTTGGAATTTTGAGAGTTGGAGTTCCTTTGGTGATGAGCATGACGTTTTTGTCTGTTTGGGAACTCATGGCTTCTAGGGATTTGGGCTCTCTTCTTGGGACATGCATCCTTGTAGTGCCCATGAGCACCACAGTGCCAACATGTCTTGTAGTATTCTCCCAGGTAGTATTTTGGGTGTGGTCTCTGGATACGGTTCCTATCCATGGTTTCTTTGTTGTAAACTCGAGACCCATTTCCCTTAGCAATTTTGACATAGATTCTATGTCCAGAGTTCCCAGTATAGTAGTCTTTCTCACCATTGTTTCCACTCTCTAGGACCCTGATTTTTTCTTCGAGATGAGCATTTTTCTGTTTCTCGAACTGGAGTTCTAAGGCTCTACACTCATGGATCTCATGTTCGCTCAGGGGTGACTTTCTGTTCTTGGAGCACTCACCTTTGTATCCTATGCCATGTCTGGCTGGGACAAACTTGATTTGGGAACTAGAGGCTTCAGGGTGTTCGGGAGTCTTACTCAGGTTTTGCAGGAGGGTGTTCTCATCTTTCTCTAAAGTTTTGATTTCTCTTTCTAGATCTACGATGTGAGATACATGGGACTTGAGTTTTTCTAGAAGGGATATGCAGTTGGGACAGGGCTCAAGACCAACTAATTGAGAATTTATGTGTTCCTGTTTTTCCAACTTGTTTTGCAGTTTTATGTTATCTTTAACAAGACTTGAAAGGATTTTCAACAGTTCAGGTTTTTCATAATTACTCAAGGAGTCAAGAACAGTTTCAGTGGTTACCTCACTGGGTTGTTCCCCAGTGGTTTCTCCTATGGCCATGCCACACATGTCTGGAAGTGCCCATGCTTCAGGATCTTCGTCTTCATCATCGCTCCAAGTTGCGATGTAGGCCTTCTTTCCTTGTGGACATTCCTTCGCAAAATGTCCTTTCCTGTTGCATTTGTAGCAAGTCACTTCTGAGAGATCCTTCTCTGTGGGCTTTCTTTGGGAACTCTGTCCCTTTCCCCAGTTCCCACTGTTCCGTTGAGACTTTCCCTTGTAGAAATTTCGAAGAGCCTTTGTTACAAGAACTAGCTCTTCATCCTCTTCTTCTTCAGAGTCTTCATGTTGTTCTTGGGTTGATTTGAGCATATTTTCGATCTTGAGTGCGATCCCTCGATGAGCTCGAGTTTGTTCCTTATCATCGATCTTCCTCTTCTCATGTCCCACTAGCTTTCCAAACACTTGATGAAGCATAAGTGTTCGATTTTCTGGGTTTTCCTTGAACATCGTTCTCTCGTTTGCCCATTCTCCAGTCAATCCATTAAAGAGCTGTTGGACCTTCATTTTGTGGGTGATTTCTTCTTTTGTGATCCCCAATCCTTCCATCTTAGTGCAAAGTCCTTCAAACCGGGATTGGTAGCTATCGACGGACTCTCCCATCTCCATTTGGAAGTTGTAGAACTCCCTCTTTGCGTTCATTTGAAGATCTTCTCTGAGATCTGAGTTCCCAACGTGCATTTGTTGGATGGCTTCCCACATTTCCTTGGCTGTGTCAAGGTTTGCAACCCTGTCACAATCTTGTACGCACATGGACCTCTTTAGGTACTGTTTGGCTTTGTAGTTTGCCTCCATGAACTTGTACTCGTTGGGACCCCACTTTGAGAGGTCGTTGACAATAGCTGGATCGATTTCGAAGTTCCCCCTTTCGATGACGCACCAGGCTTGGTAGTCCTGGCCACGCATCCAATCTTTCATGTCGCGTTGCCAGCTTTCAAATCTTCCTGTTATAAGCCTTGGCGGCTTGCTGGTATTGTTCCCCACCTGAGTAAGTTCCTGAGCCATTTTGACACCTGCGATGCTAACACAAATCTAGAGCGCTCGCTCTGATACCAATTGTTGGATCGTAATCGGTTAGCAGTGAGCTTGGGAACTGGCAATTAAGCTGTTCCCAAGGCAGCGGAAGTAAATAATCGCAAGTAATAAAAACAGTTAAGGGGACAGTTCCTTTATAGAGGAACCCCACTACAACCAACTAGTTGTATGGGTAAACCTCTACCTCCGCTTGGAGGATTTTGAATGACTTACTTATATTGATTGCTTTGTTCCTTAGTTACACAGCCGGATTTACACTTCTCTGTTCCTACAAGTTCTTCCTAACTCTAGCAACACTAGTAAATCCTCTCAACTGAGTTCCTAAGCTCACAACAGCAAAACACAAGTAACTCAAACCTTACGCTGACTTCTCAGTTCCCTTGCTCCAGGGAACTTCAGCTTCACCGTCGTCGAGATCACACACTCGCCGGCGGGGACTTCTCTTCCTTTTCTTTCTTTTCTCAGATGTGGGTGTTTTGTAAGTTCTGGGAGAAGTACTCAAACCGAGTACTATTCATTTGGCTTTATAGTCCATTTGTCTTGGGCAGTAGCATCTTTCGTTTGTGTCCAAAATGCCCTTTGCTTGATGCCCAAGTTGTACTTTCTTCACATGTGACTTTGGTTTGAACTAGGTCAACTTCTTGAATCAATCGGACCGTTGGATGAAGCGTGACAGTCTGATCCTCAGACTGTTCGCTCTGGCTGTCTGAGACAGGATCCCGCGATCTGCGCTGAACGGTCGTTGTCTTCACATGTGAGTTCCCATTTCATGGGAACTGACTTCTTCAGAGTTCCCTTGATGGAAACTCTTCATCGTTGTAAGCTTGTGTTTTCTTGTTTGTTTCTTGGAGTTCCCACTTCATGGGAACTTTCCTCTTCAGAGTTCCCTTGATGGAAACTCTTCATTGTGGCTAGCAGTGGCTTTGTCATTCATAGGAGTTCTTTGCTGTACCTGTGTTCCTTAGAAATACTTGAACAAACCACATTAGTTCCCTATGGTGTTTGTCATTATCAAAACTTAAAGAGGAGTGAATCGTTGATCCGTTGCTTAGAACCAGAGGTCCCAACAACGTCCCAACAATTTCCCCCTTTTTGATGATGACAAACCCATAAAAGAAATGCAAATATTTCAATGAATGATATGCTGATGAGTTCCTAAGTATGCTGCTGAGTGGTCTAGACGGGGCGGGGGTGTCAGCTTTTGAGCAATGAGGTTTAGACCTCGTTGCCGAGGTCTCGGGGCATCGTCGAGGTAGGGATTTGTTTGTTTTTAATTAGGGACGGGTATGGCAACGAGCCCCGAATTTATCCTCGGGAGCCCGCCAGATCTGTTATTCCTCGTACCCCGGTCCCATCTCTTATTTCGCCATTTTGAGCACCATCAATAATAATAATAATAATAATAATAATAATAATAATAATAATAATAATAATAATAATAATAATAATAATAATAGGGTCAGTTTCAGGTGCGAATGGGCACCCAAGTGCGAAATAAGAAAGAACAAGAGTCGTTGGATGAAGAAAAATCAAAGGCGTTGATCATTTCACTTAAAATGGGGGAAAACAACATGGGCGAATTTTTGGCGAATTATTCGCGTATTTTTGAAAAAAAAGGAAATAGGACATGCGCCTAGATTGTTTATCAACACTATGAATTTGTTCATCAATACTATGAATTTGTTCATCGACACTTTTAATTTTTTTCATCAATATTGTGAATTTGTTCATCGACACTGTGAATTTGTTCATCAACACATTGTGAATTTGTTCATCAACATTGTGAATTTGTTCACGACACTGTGAATTTGTTCATCAACATTGTGAATTTGTTCATCAACACTTTGAATTTGTTCATGAACACTTTGAATTTTTTTTTAGCATCAGAATTGTGATTTTGTTCATCAAAATTGTGATTTTGTGCATAAATAAACTATTGTTTGTCCATCAAAAATCTATTGTTGTACATAAAAATTGGAGGAATATGTATCGAAATTGTATGCATTAATATATGTGTGTGCATCATAATTAGTCATATGTGAGACAAAACTAATTGTTTTGATGTTCGTCTCGGTATTGTCTTGTTTGACTCCTTTGGATTTGTCATTGTTGCTTCTGTGAAACGTGTGGCTACTTCTTGGGCTCCAAACATAGCTAAGGCACAAGCACGCCTCTTTAGTTTGTTGCTGTCTCGTTCTCTTATCATACACCATATTATTGCAAAGTCAGATTCTTTATCTATTATCCTTTGCATTCAAGTTTCTACATCAAACTTATCTAATTTAGGTACTATATTGAACACTTCATTCGTATTGACAGGTTAGCCTTAAAGCACTTCATTCGTATTATCCTTTACATTCAAGATAGCCTTAAAGCATAAAATAAATGCAAAAATGCACAAATAGATAGTCCTAAATGTACAAGTTGATGGTATTAATAGTCCTAAATATACAAGTTGATAGCATTTACACATAAACATAAGTTTATTTTCAATTTACAAATAAGGGTATAATAATGAACAAATAAGGTTATGTCAATGAACAATTAGGGGTATATCAATGAACAAACAATGGACAAACAAGCTTAGATCAATAAACAAAAAAGGTTATATCAATGAACAAATAGGGGTATATCTATGAACAAACAATGGTATACCAATGAACAAAAAAAGTATATCAATGAACAAACAATGTTATATCAATGAACAAATATTGGTATATCGAAACTAATTATATGTACATTAAAAACTAGATAATATTGTATTCATACACATAAATAAGGTTAAAAATAAAATTAAAAATAAAAAAAGTTTAAAATCGATGAACAATGTTATCAAAAACTCGATGCACAATTAGTTAGTATTGATGAACAATTGATCAATATTGATGAACAAATCGCTAGTTTTGATGAACTAGGCGCGTCTCACAAAAACGTATTTTTCAAAAAATACGTGAATAATACGGAAAAAATTCGCCCGTGCCGTATTTTATTTTTTTAATGAATGTTTAATCAGGGACGTTGATTTTTTGGAAGCAATGTGCGAGATTTTTTCTTAATTCTCACTTGGACGCCCATTCGCACACGACTCTTTTTCATAATAATAATAATAATAATAATAATAATAATAATAATAATAATAATAATAATACTAAATTAATTTATCTCCTTGTAAAAAAATAATAATAATAATAATTCCTAATCTTAAGCTATTGTAAAATTTCTTAATCTATTATAAAGTTAGAAGGTTTTGCTCAATAATGATCAATCTTAATTTTGCAACTTTTGGTATTACACATAAAATATGACATTAACCTTGGTATTATACACAAACATAATATCAACCTCTGACATAACACCATTAATTTAGCAACCATTGATATTAAACATAATGATAACATCAAACTTTTGGTATTACATAAGTAATTTAAAATCATTAAATTATAACTTTTGAGATTACAAATAAAAGTAAAAAAAAAAAGATAAAAAAACCATTGACATTACAGAGTTTGGTTCAAATGAAACCAACCCTTAACATGAAACGGAAGGAGAGTTGTCAGCCGTCGGATCACATGATCTAATGGCTCAGATTACTCCTGTGATTTTGAAAAAAAAACAAATCAGCAAGGTGACAATTTTGTAAATACACCCAATTTCTATACCCTTAACTTCACTCTCAAATATCAAAAAAGCCCCAATCGATCGTACTAACCACACTCCCACGAAGATTCGAATCGCCTAAATCGAAGTCTCCAAACGCTCGATCGAAGGCTCCAAACGCTCGATCGAAGTCTCCAAAGTTCGATCGAAGTCTCCAAACGCTCGATCGAAGGCTCCAAACGCTCGATCGAAGTCTCCAAAGTTCGATCAAAGGCTCCAAACGCCTGATCGAAGTGTCCAAAGTTCGATTGAAGTCTCCAAAGTTCGATCGAAGGCTCCCACCTTCTCGCGCTCAGTTTGTCGATCCAGGAACTTGATTCGGTCCATCGCCCTCACCTTCACCTTCGATCTCACCTGCACCTTCGATCTCTCCCAGGATGCCTCCAAAAACAAATCGAAAAGGTATAAAACCTAATTTTCTTCACCTTATTTTCAGCGTATGTATTTTCCGATTTCGCTGTTTCGGTTTTTGCCTTATTTATGTTCGTTATTGTGGTGGTTTTAATGCTTGTTGTAATGGTAATGGCGGTTGCTTATGTATCGTAAAAACTCGCACTAAGCCTGTAATCTTGCTAGAGTTGTTCTTGATGTATCCCTTGTATTATATAAGAAATTTGATTTCCAATTTAGCGTCTTGGATGATTGGATTGGATAATGTGTAGCATATGTTTTTCTGATTCAATTCAGTTTGACCTGATTCGAATACTTGTGCATTGTCATCGAAGTGAATTTTCTTTTGTTGATTGAGTGCTCGTGCATTATCTCGAGGACCACCTAGCTATATTTTGACCAGATAACCTATAGAAATTGGAAAGCAAGGTAACGTGAGAGTTATTCAGTGTGATACCAAAATCAGTACTTTGTCAAATTGACACAATCAGAATACCAAAATCAATACTTGGCCAAACTGAAACTTATTCAGTGTGGCTGTGGTCATCTTGTTTGTGCATTTATGGGTTTAGTTTATGCTACTTTTTTCTTGAATACTAGGTCATTATTCTGATTTGTTCTATTTCATATGTAAAGTTACCAAGGAAATAAGTCTACCTGAAGGGACAATGAGGATCTTGGGTGATGATAATACCCAAGAAATGAGAGGTAACTCAAAATGCTCCATTTTTTTTAAATAAAGTAAGTAATTTTTTATTTTTATGTTCAATTATAATATTGACATGAACAAAAAATCCAAAACAGAGAGGAGGAGCAAAAAAAAAACATGACCCCGGAAATAGAATGGAAGGTGGCACCTCCTCTAACCAAGGTAAGAAAAATCATAGAATTCAAGAGTTCTTATAAGTTTCAAAAGTGCATTAAAAAAGTTTCAAAAGTGCATTATGACATAGGAAAAAGTGCATTGATAAATGTCATAATAAAAGTGCATCATCTGATTGAAAAAGTGCATTGAAAAGTTTGAAACGTGCATTGTGACATAGGAAAAGTGCATTGATACATGGCATTAGAAAAGTGCATCATCTGATTGAAAAAGTGCATTGAAAAGTTTCAAAGGTGCATTGTGACATGGCATTAGAAAAGTGCATCATCTGATTGAAAAAATGCATTGAAAAGTTTCAAAAGTGCATTGATACATAGGAAAAGTGCATTGATAAATGGCATATGAAAAGTGCATCATCTGATTTGATAAATGGCATTAGGAATGTTCTGGAGGATGGATTTTTCTTATCTGATTTTTATTTGCAATATGAGCACACTGTTGTAACTGCCTTCCAGATGTTTAGCTGTTTATTCTCACATCCTCTTTCATTTAGAAATTAAATGAAGAAAATCAGTGCAACATTTTCCTTTAATATCTTGTACTTTCCTTGTAATGAGAACATATGAAAAGTGCATCATAAGATTTAAAAAGTGCATTAAAAAGTTTCAAAAATGCATAAGAAAAGTGCATTGATAATTGGCATAAGAAGACATTCTTTTACAAGTACATCCAAATTCATTTTTGATTTTTTATATGTCTTTTCTATGTCTTTTCAACATTTTTGATGTTTAGATGTTTGCCTATTTTCTATGTCTTTTCAAATAGGTGAACAAAGGAAGAGGAGTACAATCACAAGTAAGTTTCCTAGTTTGGGAACTAGGACAGTGCCAAATATTTTTGCAGAGTACTTAAAGCTACTAAATCATGCACAAAAGGAGAGCATCAGAAGCATTGGATTTGGTCATTTATTGAGCTTTGAAGTATCTGATCTACCGTGTAGTCTTGCGTTGTGGCTATTAGATCGTTTTGATGCTACTAGGTGTGAGCTCAAAATAGATGAACAAAGGATCATCCACATCAATGATGAAGCTGTTCATGATGTCTTTGGAATACCCCTTTGTGGGACGGAGATAAAGAAGAGAAAAAGGAACGACCCAGTCGCACTTCTTGCAGAATGGAAGATGCAGTTTATAGGTTCTGGTTTAAGTGAAGAGGATATAAGAGTTTCCACCAAAAAAATTACAACTAAAGATGTTGCAATAAAGATGAAAGCATGTGAAGATGGAGGTGTTTGGTTCAAAAGACACTTTATTGTCTTGTTCATCTTCTCCCTTGTTGAAAGTATGGGCAATGGGGAAGCAAACCACAATATACTGATTGAAGATGTGGAAGAAATTTGTAAGCTGGATTGGTGCAACTTTCTTAAGACAGTACTTGTTCAAAAGACTTTAAATTGGAAGAAGAAACGAACTTTAAAATTCAACGGCCCAATACTCCTACTTGTTGTAAGCAAAAACTTCTATTCTATCAAATTTATTTTCATGCATTGTCTTTTATTAATTAAGCTTGGTTATGATTCAATAATAGGCTTAGAAGTTTAATAAATTTACTCTCTTTTATTTTCAGCTTATATATGTTGACAGAGGTATATTCCTGGGACAACACCCTAAACATACTTTTCCCGTCTTCATGGCATGGAGTGGAAGGTCATTGTGTGATCGACAAAACAAAGAGTGGCAAACTGTTAAAAACTTTGGTCAAGTGCATTTGTGGGAGAAAAATGTAGTTGCAAACCAAACCAGAAGAACACCAACTCTACCCACATCTAGAGAAGAAGAATTTATTGGGGATGAATTGGCAGAGTTAAAGGTATATTGAGATTCTGTTAAAAAACCCATTCTTAAGTTGCATTCTAGCATTGCATTCTAGATTCTATTCTTAAAAAGTGCATTGTGAAGTATATTTAAATTCTATAAATGCAATGCTAGAACATGCATCTAAGTACTTGTTGAAAAAAATATTTCTCTTTTGCTGAGAAAAAAAATCTTGTCAAGGAAATATTTACCTGGATTGCAGTGCTAGAAAAGTGTCCTAGATCAGCAAACATCACCTCAGAACCTAAAAAGTGTGAGAATTTAAGGATTTTAAGCTAACTGTTGTTCAAATTATGATTTCCAAAGTTAGCTTAGTAGGGAAAATGTGTTAGATATAATAACTATTATGCAGAAAAGAACACCGCCCAAAGACATCCAACCACTTGTCTTATACCACCTATTTTCAGCTAAGAAGTTGTTTCAATGTGTAAATGGCTTTGTTATGTCATTTTGTTTACGTTTGGATAGATCCAATTGTTTATCATGTAGGTTTACAGTAAAAACACATAATATGGCATATGATATAGAGTATTGACACTTTGGCTTTTTATAAAAGTATGAAAAGTGCATTGTGTAGACTAAAAAGTGCATTGTGTAGACTAAAAAGTGCATTCTAGTTTTCTTTCTTTAAAAGTGAATTGCAAGATATGAAAAGTTCATTGTGTAGCATAAAAAGTGCATTCTAGATTCTATTCTTAAAAAGTGCATTGTGTAGTATAAAAAAGTGCATTGTAAAGTATGAAAAGTGCTAGTTTAAACTATTTAAATTGAGTTTTCAACAAGCACCAGTAGTCTCAAAATATGATCAACAAAGCTGAATTTCTGCAAAAGTGCATCTTTAGATATGAAAAGTGCATTGTTAAATGTGAAAAGTGCATCCTTAAACAATGAATACGTATTAACTTAAAGTAATATGTTTTAACAGGTTATTGTGAAGACGGTTTCTAGAAAGGCAAGCAAAGCTGCAGAGAGCATTGCAGAGCTCTCGGACTATTGTGGAGGTATCAAGGAGCAGTTGAAGGAGAAAAATACCGTTGTTGGGCGGGCAATGGAGAGGTTCTCAAATATGGTAGAGACTACACCTTCTGAAGTTGCCACAGATTCTCCAGCTGACCCTATTGCAGATTGGACAAACTTCTGGGACAGCTCGCAGGATCCGTTTTGGAATGATCCATAAAATGTGTAAAGTGCATCATAAAATGTGAAAAATGCATTCTAGATATAGGGTAATACTAGACAAGTATAAAAAGTGCACTCTTAAGTGTAAAAAGTGCATTATTAACTGTGAAAAGTGCATTCTTACGTCACCTGTACCATGCTTATCAGTTTATAAAGCACTTAGGCCTAAAAGCTAACCTTATCATCCCATTCATCTCTTTACTTAAAGTCACTTTTGCCACATAATTGTTCCTTTAGTTTAATTTCAAAGTTATTCCTAAGCATACTGTTTACAGCTTCCTTCCCTCAGTTTCTTAATTTAATTTCCTGCACAGTAAATGGATTTCTATTGAGCACTGATCCCTTTTGAACTGTTTTAAAAAGGGCGTTATGAAAAATCCAGCCTTCATCATTCTTTAAAAAAGTGCATTATTAAGTGTCAAAAGTGCGTTATAAAGTGTCAAAAGTGCATTGATAAGTATGAAAAGTGAAAAATGCTAGGCTTTGTATTTTCTCATCTTCAAAACCTAATGTGTGTGTTTTTCCTATGTAGAGAGGTGTTGTTCAAACGTGGTGATTTCACTACCACAAGAGCAAATTTCTCTTCCATGTCAGAGGACTTGGATCTTTGTGTATTGGATTCTTTCACTATGTATGTCAACGACATGGAGAGATGGAAGAGCAACGAGAAGCCTTCGAGATTGATTGGCAAAGTGTACAATACTGTAAGTATTTCAATGATTAAATGTGTATGTTGTAGTTGTTATTTTAATTTTAATTTGACTTTAAAGAAACTCCATTTAAACAGTCTGAAGAAGTTAGCCAAGAGGAATTTAATGATGGAATGTACTTGGCTTTAGGCATTATTGAGGGAAGGCTAATGAAGAAGATCGACTTGGTAATTTTTTTTTAAATTGTAAGTAAACTGTTTCACTTTAATTCTGTAGTACTTGAGAAACTAACAAAGATTTTCTCTCCATTTGTAGATATTGATTCCTATGATTTTGAATAATGAAACTTACGTTGTAGTAAGTTTCAATTTGAAGATCAATGGAATTATAGAGCTTCTTCACAACTCAACAAAGAAGGAACAAATTGAAGACTTCTGTCAATTCAAGTTTTTCAACCTGGTAAGCTTTTTAAATCAAGCCAAATAGATAAATCATTTTGCTCAATGGAATCTTTGTACACTCATTAATGCTAGATAAAACATGACAAGCATATGCACTTAGATGTTATCATGTAGGTTATCTAACTGTACTAGGTAAAGCTAAAATTTATGTAACAATGATCCTGCTAGATTCTGTTCCTTCTACACCTTTGTGTTACAGGCTTGCATTTTAATCACTGATTTTTAGTAATATTAATTTTCAGTCTCGGTCTTGCTGGCCCCAGTTAATTGCTGGGATCTCCTTCTTGTTGATGTAGAAAATTATTGGCTTGACAGATCCCATTCGAAATACTATTTTGCAAGGATTGAGCAATCCTTATGTTGGATAATGTTGAAGACTTTTGAGCTAAATCTACAAACCAGTTCTAGTAATAAGAAGTTAAGAGGATGATCATTTTCTTTTTATTCTTATTTAACTTGTTGGCTCTCTTATATTCCTTAGATGGCGTTGATTTCCATCATCAGAGAGTGCATGATTTACTGATTCAGTTAGTAATTGCATTCTGTAGCTCTAGAGGGTGAGGAATTTTGAGACATTATTTTCTAAATTGGTGGATTATGTTTGGGAAAATTGGAAAAATATACCAGCTGAAAAGACTTTTTATGCAAAAATAAACTAAATGTGTTTCTCACTGTTTACAGATTGGCGTGTCACATTGAATTAAAGGTCGATTTTTGCAAATGGAATCTTAAAAAATGGTCAATTTAGTAAATCTAGTTTTGGAAATAGGAAAAGTGCATCGTAAATCAGAAAAAGTGCATCATAGAGTATAAAAAGTGCACCATAGAGTAGAAAAAGTTTCTTCCAAATTGTATATAGAAAGTGCACCATGAAGTATTAAAAGTGCATTTTAAACTATGAAAAGTGCATTCATAAATATAATTATTAAATGATGTAATTTTATATCTTATGCTGTAATTTTATATATTGCAAAAGACCAAGGTTATCAAATATCTCAAAAAGTGGAAGCTCTCTGCAAAAGCCGGTAGACTTGAAGAACATAATGGGATAGACAAGCAGAACCTCGGGTGGGATGACCCAAAAAGTGATGTCAACGGTGGAATATATGCTATGCGTCATTTGGAGACGTATATGGGTCCACCGAACAAGATAGATGAGTGTTGGGGGAGACAATTTCTGAATAGTCAAATCAGAAGGGCCATGGATATGCTAAGGAGGAAGTATGCCTATGCCATCATCAACTCAGAATGTAATGAAATGAAGAAGAGGTGATGGAGAAGTTAAAGAATTTAGTTGCACAGAGGGTTAGAAAGTAGCCATGGCTACTTTCTAAACTTGAACATTTTTTTGGTAGCTATGGTAGGACTTTAAGAGGCTGCTTTCTAACCTTGAACAATTTAGGTAGCTATGGTAGGACTTTAAGAGGATGATAAGTAGAAGTAGGGTGCTTATTGCTATGCTCTCTAGATTGAACTTTTAAGACAACTTTCTTGGTTGAAGTGCTAGGAAATTACGAGATCAGATCTATTGCGCCCTAGGAAATCAGAGGACCAAACTGCTCCTTGATAGTGTTTGTGGAGTGGGGCTGATGGCGTTGCCTTATGGCTTATATTGATGAATTTTTAGAAGTTATAGTCTATCATCCTTTTGTGCTTGAAGTTGTGTTCACTTCATGTTTTCACCTTTGTTTTATATTCCTCCTAATCTGATTGAAAACTTAAATTTGGCAGTGATAATTTGGTTTAATGTGGTCTGTTTTGGTTTGGAATAAGACCCTAAAATAAGGTGAATGGGGACATGACCTTTGGTAGTAGTAGGACTGTTGGGGTAAACAAGTGCGATGTTGGTTGCAGGTGTTTTCTAGACCTTAGGGTTTGGATTATCAGAATGTGACATGCACTGATTATCACTGCCACAAGCCTGAAATTCCTTGTCTAAATTAATTTTGAAAAGAACCACCAGATGTGAGCAAAGTAGCCTTGCTGCGTGGTGTGATGAGAATCTGATCTGAAATCAATATGGAAAAGTAGCCTTCTATACTTTCTTCAGCTAATTCAACCTAGACTACTTGATAATGCATTAATATTCGATGCATTGTTAAGTGCCATCCAAACGCACCTGGAATAGTCTAATATTGTGTTCAACTTGGAGGTTTACAATTGGATTCCTATGAGTATGAGTATTGGAAATTTCATCCATAGGATGTGGTTTCTCAACATAGTGGTCTCCCATGTGTAGAGAGAAGCTTTACAAGTGCAGTTGAGATTACAATGATTTGGTTCCAAAGAAAAAGTGCATCATGAAGTAGAAAGAAGTGCATTTTAAACTTTGAAAAGTGCATCGATATAAAGATAAAGTGTATTAGGATACTGATAAAAGTGCACCGATATATAGTTAAAGTGCATTACAATACCAGTAAAGTGCATCGATATAAAGCTAAAGTGCATTACATTCCTTTAAAAAATACTTAAATTGGTAATGATAAAGTGCAAAATTAATATTGATAAGGTCAAAAATGTCTGGATAGGTAAACTAAAAAATATAAAATGATCACTAATAAGGCACACAAAGTCCTTCAGATGCTGAGTAGTATCTCTCTCTAAAAGTCCCATGCAGCAGAAAAAGTCAGAACCAGTGTATTTGTTAACTTTTGCCTTTCTTCCAACTTAGCACAATGATCAACCAATGAACCGACAATACTGAAAATCGGCTTTACGGTTGCAAGTTTAGTCCACCGAGTGAGGACAAATCTGTTGGGAATGCGTGTCATGTCCAAGTTTTTAAAGACAAAAAACATGTGGCGACAAGGCATGCCAACACGTTCAAACTCTCTACATGAGCAAACCACATTGTCTTCATTCTGAGTGTACACAGTTTGCACTGTGGGCCTACCAGCTTGCACAATGGTATACGTGATGGCTTCGTTTTCTGGGACCATACTAGTCAAACGACAATCAAAACAAGCAGAACATATTTCCGTCTGAATCAACTTGAAGACTGTCAATGTGAAAACCTCTGCTGCATGCCTCTCTAACTCAAGTGTAGTCCTAAAATCAGGAACCATAGTGGAAGACTCGTAGTTCAGCTTCGACTGTGTATGTCTCTGAGTGTCTAATGCGCTCTCAAAGTGCACTACTAGCTCCACAAGCCTGTAATTTCTATCGGTAAAATGACCAAAGAAATTATTTTGTACCTCAGATATAGAAGTGGTCCTAACCAACCCACCAAACATTATATCTATGAAGTAGGATGGGATCCAAAACTGACGAATAGCAAACATATCACGGAACCACTTTTTGTTGTCCAGTGGATAAGAATCTACCAGAGCCAACCATTTCTCCTCAAATTCAGCCGGCTCGAGAGAATAATCCCACACAATAGAATGAAGTTTCTCCTTGAAAGCTGGACCATCTTGATAGCTTGCATTTAGGTATAGCTTAGGATGCATATTTATGTTTATTTTGCATGGTTTTAGCTTAGTTTAGTCTAGTTCTTAGGTTTTTAGGTTTTCTAGGAAATTCGGGTTTTGCGCTTGTTATGCTCGGTTTTGCAGATCTTTAGGTAAACAAGCATGGACGGGATGGATCTTATAGGAATATGGTGAAGTTTGAGGAAGCTTAGAGTGATACAAGTGAAGATTAGAAGAGTTAACACCCAAGAGCTTGTGTGAAAAGAACGCTTAAACCCGGGCTATGCATTGGAGTTGTTGTTTCGACACCTCTATCTTTCAATGCTTGGTTTGGGAGCTATAGTGGTCGGATGAAGCTGAATTTGTTATCACTGGAAAGCTAACTCGAAGAGCTACAATTCATATTTTTACTCCGAGTCCAAATTATAACTCTAAGGGGGTCAAAATAGCCTCTGAAGTGTCAGCTGAATGCTGAACCGAGGCAATTGCGCGGGATGGGTAAGAATTGCGCGGCCGCGCATTTGGAGGTCAACCCGAGCAATTTGGTTTTGCACGCGGACAACATGGGCTGACTATTGGGCTTGACATTTGGGCCTAGGGTTATATCATATCCGAGTACAGCTTAAAGATAGATCTTTTGAGGATTATTTGGAAGACATGTATATACCTTATGTTAGTTTATTTTTAGAAAAAAACTTTTGGATCATACTTTTGGAGGCTAGGGTTTTCTCTCTCAAGGAAGAACCTTTGAACCTTTGTAAGTTTGATTTTAATTCAATTATGCATTGCTAAATCTATTGTGTTTGACTAGTTATTAAAATCATAGATTGCATAATATTGTGAGGTTTGATTGATTCTCAACAACTTGAATAGGTTTTATTCCCTGTGCTTAATTGAATCAGAATTATTCTAGGGTTTTGTTAGATTGATCACCTAATAGAATTTCTAGGTTAATTTACAACTAATCTGATTAATGCCCGTTCGGGGTTGATTAGATAAAGTAGCATCTATAATTGTTTGGACCCGTTCGGGCTATTCAGTTGTAGAAGGGAATAAATCCACAAATAACTTAGATGTCTGTTTGCTCTAAGTGTTTGTTTCTATTAATAACTTGACTCGTAAAGCTGTCGTTTAATTGAATCTAGACGTTGTTTTAGGTTGTTAAATGATTAGGGTTGTTTAGACTGTTAGTTCTTTCAACTATTTATGAAGTTTGGATCATAATCCTTAGTAGGAGTATAATCCACAATAGATTATTCAAGGGAATTGAGAATCGAAAGAATCAATGACCAATAAGCATATCTATGATGGATTTAACTAGTTGAACATATTTTTCCCATATATTTACAATCAACTTTGCATTTAGATTTACTTTTTAGTTTGCATATTAGATTAGATTTTCAATCATTCAAAACTCCCCTCTTTAGTTACTTGGCACTTAAGCAATAACACAAATACACAGTCCTTGTGGGATCGACCCTTACTTGCCGCTCTACTGAGTTGGTTAAGCTAAGGTTTCTTTGATAGGTATCAACGACCACTGAAAATACCTCATCAAATCTGCATCAACTTTTGTCTTCTCGAGAACCTTCTGCATGATGTGCCACATGCAAAGACGGTGACATGTATTAGGAAATACACGCGCTATTGCAGACTTCATGGCCATATCTTGATCTGTGACTATTATTTTTGGATCATTCCCCATGGCTTTCTTAAACCTCTCGAAAAGCCAAACATAGGATTCAATATTTTCATTTAACAACAACCCATCACCAAATGTAACACACCTTTTATGGTGATCCAAACCAGTAAATGGAGCAAAAACCATTTCATACCTATATGAAAAACAAAAAGAGAGTACATGGCATGAAAGTGCATTAAAAATATGTAAAAGTGCATTAAAAACATGTAAAAGTGCACTAGAAACTAATAATAGTGCATAAGTAAAAAGTGCAAGTATAATGTCAAAAAGTGCATTAAAAACATGTAAAAGTGCATTAAAAACATGTAAAAGTGCACCAGAAACTAATAATAGTGCATAAGAAAAAAGTGGAAGTATAATGTCAAAAAGTGCATTAAAAACATGTAAAAGTGCATTAAAAGCATGTAAAAGTGCATTATTAACCGGTAAAAGTGCACCAGAAACTAATAATAGTGCATTGTAAATAGGTAAAAGTACACTAGAAACTAGTAATAGTGCATAAGAAAAAATATACCTATTAGTCCTGTATGTAGCATCAAAGGACAAAACTTCTCCAAAGAAGGCAAAGTTTTTTTTGAGATCGGATCAGCCCAAAACAACCTTGTCAACCGGTCTTGGGAACCCACATCGTATTCAAAGAAGAATGCGTCACAAAGTTCTCTTTTTTGATGGAATTTATCGATTAACACCTGAGCGTTAGAACCAGCAAAGAATGCCAACAAATCTCTTCGGAAGTTTTTGAAATCAACAACAGAAGCACCCACGTGTGAATAGCCACCTACAATTCCTTAAACACCCTGTGGCATTTTGTAGGACCGACATTGGCTTTAGAAAAATCGAGGATAAACTTCTTGTGGCCCATATGCAGATTTCGATTGGACTTTAAAAACTGCGAAAAAATCTACGCTCCACGGGCTTATGTGTATGACGCTCTACAAATGTGCTCACTACATAGCCCTTTCTCCCGACAAATTTAAAAACAACTCTTGCCACACAACCAACCCGATTCGATCTCCTTTGACGAATTCGTTCAATCCGAGTATCCTTGTAACCTTGTTTTGAACATGTCATCCACTTAGTTATGACAATGTCATCTTTTGTATGGCGAGTCCCGTGACGAACTTCGAATGCACAAGAAGATGCATATCTTTTGTAGAACTACGTACCTTCATCCAAAGTGGTGAAACGTTGACCTTCATATGGTTTCAACTCGGATGGACATGTGGGCAAATAGTATGTCGTTCCCCCTTGAGATAGCTCAATGAAATATTCACCAATGTTTTTAGATGATTCCTCATTCAGAATAGTAGTTGAAGAAGAGTTTGATGTCCCCACTACAACAACATAAAAGGGAAATATAAAGGTGTTTGTTGAAAATTAGTAAAAGTGCATTGAAAGTATAATAAAGTGCATTATATACTAGGAAAAGTGCATTACCTAAACTACTAACTAAATCAGTGAAAAGTAAAAGATATAAAAAGTGCTATTAAGTAGAAAAAGTGCACTCTTAAGTGTAAAAAGTGCATTATTAACTGTGAAAAGTGCAGTAAAAATATGTTAATTCAAAGACATGATCATTTGGTCCATATCCACCTTGAAGTCCAATGTCATAACCCTTACTACCAAAATCACAATGCAATTAACCATCATATTTTTGTATTATGAGGCTTATTATAATGTATAAACTATGTTCACTATAACAAATAAAATTAGATATACGGTCGAATATATGTTCTCTAAACACAAATGAATAGTGCATTGTTAAGTATGCAAAGTGCACTAGTAAGCCTGAAAAGTGCATTGTCATTTACTAGTATTACTCCTTTATGAAAAGTGCAAGTAAGTATGAAAAGTGCACTAGTAAGTATGAAAAGTGCATTATTAAATCCGGAAAGTGCATTCTCATTTGCTAGTATTACTTCTTTATGATTAGTTCAAAGTATCAACGAGAAGAGGAATTCATTGTTCAAAGTGCGTTATTTAAGTATGAAAAGTGCACTAGTAAGTCCGAAAAGTGCATTCTTAAGTCCGAAAAGTGCAGTATTAAGTTCGAAAAGTGAAACGAGGAGAGGAATTAATTTGCTAGTATTCTCAATTGCTAGTTTTGGCATTAGGCGTTTGCTCAGACGGAATCTGGTCAGCGAATTTTGCAAGATTGGCCTAGACTACAGGAAAATTTACAGAATTGAAAAATTCATAGGATTGTGAGTACCACTTTCTTCCATGGTTTGAATGAGACTCGCAGTGTTCGATTCAAACTCGTTGGATTTTGGCGAATGCAATCTCGTTGGATTTCGGCAATTGCAATCTCCTTCCGTTTCAATCGCACAATCTTCGATCTCGTTTGAACGAACCCTAGAACCCTAGAATCGCACAATCTACTCCCTTAACAACGAGATTGCAATCGCACAATCTTCGATCTCGTTCAATCGATTGAGTCGCAAGATTTGTACCGAAATCTCGTTCAATCGATTGAGTCGGCCTTAGTCGAGAGTTCGTTCAATCGATTGAGTTGCCCTCAATCACAAGTCGTACCCCCAAAAAATCGATTCAATCGATTGAGTCGTTCAATTTACCCCCAAAAATAAAAAAGAGAAAAATGATTAATTAATAGAGAGGGAAAAGACATAATTGCCCCCGTCTTTAATAAAAGGAGAAAGAAGATCAGCCCTTGGATCTCCTTGATCCAAGGGCCCAGAATGTTCCTTCCGTTTCATGTTAAAGGAGTGTTTTATGGGAACCAAACTCTGACATTACAAACAAAAGATAAGTTCTGATTTAATGTATAATTTTTTATGTTTTGCTCTTTTCTCATTATAAGTCTTTCACTTTTTTCATATGTATTTCATTCACTATTAAACAAAAAAAAAAGACAACCCAATTTGCAAGAAAAGAATGAACAATACAAGATTTTGCTTGAGAGGGTATTGCGAAAAATAGTAAAAGTTAAATAGAAACATATTACATACAAATATACCATACACAAAATAATATTATTTCGTTCAAGTTAAAATTTTCACGATTTATTTTTATTTAACCTTTTTATATGATAATATTTAGATTTTAGTCAATACATGTTATAATTACCTTGTGATTACCCAAAAATACACTCATTTTTCAAATAATAAACATAGAGCATAAATTTTCCCCGTCCAACAGACGGGTTAAACATTCTAGTAATTTAAAAAAATTACAAGTAATCAAATCTTTCGAATTTCAGTTTCTTATAATGTACGTTAGGACATGTTATAGAAAATCGTTAGCATAAATTTGATATAATTACAAAACAATGAATGCATTTATGAAAATAAAATGACTAATAGTAATGTTTATTCAAAATCCCTACACTTGAGAATGAGATCAATTTGATAGGCAACCCTAACTTTTTTTTGGTCAAGAACTACTAATTAATGAAAGTTGAATTAGAATTTTTATGGCACTACCCTAAAATTCTAGCCACTTTGACTAGATAACCCTAAATGACTATTCCAAATATCAAGTATAACGTTGCCTAATTTGGATTCAATGCTAAATTTGATATTTGTTGCCTACCAATTATTAACGATACAATTTATAGGGCAAAAGATTATTCTCTCTTATTGATGTACAAGGTATTTAAAGAACTTACAAAGGAGAATTACAAAAACCCTAGTACTTGCAAGGCAAGTATTTATAAGATAATTATGAATAAAAAATATGGTTACAAAATATACTAGGATAAGATCATGTACATAAAATATCAATTTATGAGATTCTATCCTATTACGCCCTTGCAAGCTGATGTGCAGGGACGAACCAGAAGCTTGGACCGAAGAATCTGAAAACGAGCAGTGCCAAGAGCCTTGGTAAAGATGTCGCCTAACTGATCAAGAGACCGAACATGCCTAACAATAAGGCTGCCGTCTTGAACCATTTCCCAAACAAAGTGAAAATCAAGCTTAATATGCTTAGACCGCTACTGGAAGACAGGATTCTTGGTCAAGAACGTAGTACTTAGATTGTCACATAGAATAATTGGCGGCCCAATATTGGGAACAAACATCTCGGTTATAAGTTGTTGAAGCCATATTAGCTCTGTGGAAGCAAAGGCAATGGCCCGAGATGGCAATGGAGGTGGCGTCGACGCTAGATATGGCGATGGGGGAGACTCGATAGGGGTGGTCGGGGATGAGATCATCGACACCGACTCGCTGCCAGGGGGGATAGAAACAATGGACGGACCCCCAGTAGGAGTTGATCAGAGCGGTGTGGGGGTATGGTTTGAAGTAGGCGATGGCAAATCGCGGGTCACCGACGGGGATGCGGGTTGCTGAGTAGGAATCGTCGGTGGTGCCATACTAGAGGGAGATTGAACCCCACTCCCTTTAGTAAGGGCAGCCTCTTGAAGAAGGGTAAGGGGAATCAAGCTATTTTGTGGAGGTCAACATGTTTTTGTAGAAGATGACATGGAATATGGAAAAACAGATTCATAAAAAATAACATGTCTTGCAATGTATATTCTAGCAGAGGTGACATTATAACACATATATCCTTTGTGGTTTGGACTGTACCCTAGAAATATACAAGGAAGAGAACGAAATTCCAATTTATTTTTGTTATAAGGCCGAATAAATGGAAAAAAAAGACACCCACAAGATTTAAGGAACCCATAATCCGTTTTTTGCTTATGTAAACAAAAAATGGCAATTTGTTATGATGTGTAGGAGTTGGGGTTATATTATTGAGATAAACGGCAGTTTGAAAGGCATTTTCCCAAAATTTTTGAGGTAAGGATGCATGATCTAACAAAGCTAGACCTTTTTTAGTAATAATGCGATTACACCTTTCAGCAGAGCCGTTTTGTTCAGGAGTATAGGGGCATGAGATTTTATGAAGAATACCATTTTGTTGACGAAAGTTTGAAACGGGTCGGTACTCACCCCCCCCCAATCCGTTTGAAGCGCTTTAATTTTGGTGGGAAATTGAGTTTCGACCAATCTTTTGAAGTTCTTGAAGACTGTAAACACTTGAGATTTATTAGGCAAAAAATAGATCCAAATAAATTTAGTGCAGTCATTAACAAAAGTCACATAATAACGGTTGCGCGCCATTTATTGAATTTAAAGGAGTAGGACCCCAAACATCATAGTAAAGTAAATCAAACGGGTGTTTTGCAAACTCAATACGAACATGTAAGTTCAAACGACGACTCTTGCCTAGTTGACAAGAGCTACACATACTAAGCAGTTTATTACATGAAATAGGTAATTTAAAATATGAAACTAGACAATGGAGGATTGACTCATGGGGATGAGCCAACCGATGATGCCAACACTATAAAGAAGTGCGAACACCTGTGAAAACACGAGGACTAGAAGACTCGGAAGTAGAAGACAATGACGACAACCAGTAAATCCCATTCTCAAGTGTTCCTCTTAGTATTATCTGCCCCAGCACATTCATCACAAGACAATAAGTAGGACGAAACTCAATATAGACATTATTATCTCGAGTTAACTTAGAAACGGAAATGAGATTTTTTTGTAATTTGAGGAACAAAAAGGATATTGTTCAATTTAATGGGTGATGACAAATTATGCGATGCTGGAAGAACAAAATGCCCTAAATGTGTAATGGGGAGGGACTCACCATTCTCGACTACTAGGCTATTAGTGCCGTCGTAGGGGGGTGAAGGGACATGCGACTAAAGTCACCAGTGACCTGATTTGAAGCGCCGGAATCCACGAACCACGGGTCATGCAAGGCTGAAGTTGTTGCAACAACGTATGCATTAGAGGGTTGTTGAAGTTGCTGCGTGCGCTGACCATTGAAACCAGTTGAAGCTGGAGAACGTGGTGGATGCTTGCCATTAGTAATCGGGAATTCCGAGAAGTTGTTGCGCTGCCAACAATTGTTGACCTCATGGCCAGGCTTGCGGTAGAGTTGGCACTAAGTACGACCCCGTTCTTGACCCGTTGCATTTGACTAAGAAGGTTGGGAAGGAGCAAGACTAGAGGAGGTCGGCCATCTAGAGGAGCCCTCACTAGTGTTGGCGTTGCGACCGCGCCGGGATGAGTTCCGAGCAGAGTAATTTGCCTCGGGAGGAGTTGCATCAAGGCTGGAATGCTCCTCCTCTAGCCGTTGTTGTTCTTGTAAAAGAAGCCCTAGAAGATCATAGGAAGTAAGCTTGCCAAGGCGCATAGAGAGCCATCCCAAAACGGACCATAGGCGGGTCCAAGACCATAAACAATATGAGAAATCAGATCAGCGTCGTCCGTAGTAAAGGAGCATTCCGCAAGACTATTGAAGAAGGAACGTTTCTTATCAACATAATCGATGATAGAGAGCGAACCTTTTTGGAGCGATTGAAGTTGATGACGGAAGTGCATCTGTCGAGCGTTGGTTTGAGCATGAAACATACGCTCGAGTATTGCCCATGTCTGAGATGTTGTTGATGCCCTAGCCACGTAACCAAGAAGAGAAGTAGTGAGCATGGATCTGATCCACAACAGGACCAATTGATCCTTGTGGCTCCATTCTTCAAACGCTGGATTTGGAATCATCTTAGGGAATCCGGGTCTACAACATCGATCGGAATTTTGGTAGGCGGCGCCGAGGTTGGTGATAGGAAAGAGACCAAGCCATAGGCTCCAAGAGAGGAGCGAATTGTGCTTCACCAGAGGGAGTAGTTCGAGCGATCGAGTCGGATAGCCAGATTCGGAAAATGAAACTGGTTAGCCGAGCCAATTGCAACACCGAGGATGTTGTCGGACGCATTGCCGGGAATGACGGAAAGTTCTTGGCTAGACATATTTGATCAAGAGGATCGAGTTTAGGCTGACACTATATTAACGATACAATTTGTAGGGCAAAAGATTATTCTCTCTTATTGATGTACAAGGTATTTAAAGAACTTACAAAGGAGAATTAGAAAAAGCCTAGTACTTGTAAGACAAGTATTTATAAGATAATTATGAATAACAAATATGGTTACAAAATATACAAGGATAAGATCATATAAATAAAATATCAATGTATTAGATTCTATCCTAATACCAATCAACCCTCACTATCTGACCAAAAGAAATGATAAGTATTAATGGACATATTAATATTTTAAAGTATGAAAAAGGTGTTCTTTGGGTGAAAATAGATCAGAGTAGGTGGAATTTCAGTAAACAATGAACATATTAAAATATAGACGTCCAAAATTTGGATTTCAGCTTGATATTTTTTTGTATGAGAAGTTAGGTTTAGCTGGATATGCTAATCATACTCAAACCAAGTACTATATCATAAAATAGGATAAGTATGTAGAGTAGCATAAATGATTAGTTAACGTGTAATATAAAAATTAAACTCTAGAGAAAATATTGTTTTGGGATTTTGTTGGAGATGAAAAGGCTACAAACTACAAGCAACATGTAATTTAAATTATTATGTGCCCCTTCTAGTTTTCATTGGCCAGTTTTATTCCTCAAAAGATCACATAGAATATGGATATGTAATCTAAGAAAGTGACCGATAGAAGAAATCATTTGCAAGATTGGAGGCATTTTCCCCCCTTTTTAAATAAGCTTGTATCAAAGAATCAAAAGATTGGATAGAGATTAATGAGTTAAACATGCTCCTAAGTCCTTGGCCTCTAACTAATAAAAAAATCCAATTTTTTTTTTAATTGAGTAGGACATAATCTATGCATGGTTGTTCTCACAAACGTGATTCATAAAAATCAGACAAGGATTGAAAGTTTCAAACTAAACTGCATAGAAGTCCCAATTAAACTTGTAAAACCATGAACCAAAACAACAAGCAATTGAGATTTTCATTGCTCCTCAACTAATACTAAGCTATGTTTTGTAGTCGGTTAAGGTTTTAATTTTCAACAGCCCAATTCGTTTTACAACTAAAATTCAATCCAAAAAGTTTAGAAAATAATAGATAATGAAGTTATCAATCACCACAAGAATTAAAGGTGGCAATCCTCCGCCTGGGGTGTTGTGTTATAGGGTATCTAAGCGGGAGGAGAATCACCCCTAAAAGCTTGTCAATAGGGGTGAGAAATATCCCACTCATATACCACACATTAGCGGCCACGAATTTCCAATGTCGGAACCTCCCATAAGAGTTTCCTGCAACATGTTGCTACTATACTTTGTCATCGTCCATCGTATCATATCATCCATCTGACATTGTCCCCCTTAGTAATTCTCGAATGACTCTAATTGTTTACTACAAATAAAAAACATGAATTTGTTATGTGCAACTATACTTTTATCACTTATATTGTGATAAACCGTAAGTCCGTAATTGAGAGTTCGATTGATACATAAAAGGTCGAAACTAGTCATAATTGGCTATTTACCGAATATACGTATAAATCATGTTAAGAAGTAATCCATGTTTAAAGATCATGACATTATCTTGGTATAGCTAGAACGAATTTAACATGGATTAAAAGTCAAACGACTTTGAACGGCTTTGTATGTGGACTTGGATTGAATTGGTTTAAACGAATTAAAGATGAGCTCGGTTAATTGACTAACTAGCTCGATTCTGAATTGAGTTTGGGCCTACTTCTCACAATTTTGATTTGGGCTTGGCCCAATACTAGCTCGATCTAGCAACGAAGTCGATGATGAAGTGAGGCGATGTGTTTTAGAGATCTTTTACTTGATCTAAATTTATAAGGCAGAATACATATACGGCCCCCTGACCTTTGACCAATTAGTCACTTTGACACCCCACCTTTGAAAATGTTCGATTGAGTACCTAAACTTACATATTGTGACCTATTAAACACCTCATCGATGATGTGTCGCTGATGTGGCAATTTGCGTGAGTTACACTCTCTTATGGGCAAGTGAGGGCAAGTGAGAAAGGAAAATAAATTTATACAAAAAAAGGAAATAAATGTGACACCTGATCTCAATTTTTTTCTCTTTCTTTTTTTCTTTCTTATTTTTTCTTTTAGACTTTTCTTTCTTCTTCCTCTTCCACTAATTAATTTACAGAGAACAACGAAGTTTCTTCATCTCCCCCTACCAAACTTAATGTGGAGTACAGAAGTTTTCAACGCTTCAAAATCCAACAGGGGCATTTTTTGGCCCGAGTCCGAATTCCGTTATATGCCGGCGGTGAAGAATTTGAAGTCTTTCTCCCGATTCCATCGTTCTGCCTGTCGGCGGTGAAGAGCGGCGGTGAAGAATTCGAACACTTCTCCCGAGTCCGTCGTTTTGCCTGCCGGCGGCCCGAGTCCATCGTCCGTCATATGCCGGTGGTGAAGAATTCGAAGTCTTTCTCCCGAGTCCATGGTTCTGCCTGCCGGCGTTGAAGAGCGGCGGCGAAGAATTCGAACACTTCTCCCGAGTCCGTCGTTCAGCCTGCCGACGGTGAAGAATTCGAAGTCTTTCTCCCTGTAGTTCTGTCCCGAGTCCATCGTTTTGATTGCAATCAGATCTAGATCTATTCCCTAATTTCTCTCCATCTGTTTCTCTATAATAAAAATCAGATCCAGATACAATTTTTTTCATTTTTTTTTATTAATTTAGCTTTTTAATTTAATTTAGCCTTTGAATTTAATAACATCATTTTCTTATTAGTTTATGAATGATGTGGCATAAGTTTTTAATTTTTTTATCTTTATTATCAAAATATATGACATGGCACAATGACGTGGCACGCGTGTTGTGCACGCATTTTTTTTTGGACGAAACAGGTGTTCAATAGGTCTCAATTTACAAGTTTAGGTACGCAATCGAACATTTTCAAAGGTGGGGTGTCAAAGTGACTAATTGGTCAAAGGTCAGGGGGCCGTATATGTATTCTGCCAAATTTATAAGCTCATGTGAGCTCATTTCTCATTCACTCGATAGCCCTAGTGATGCTACATAGAGAGAAAAGAGAGGAACGACAGAAGAAGAAAGAGAGTGAGTTCGGTGGTAGGAGCGGTGGAGCGATCATCAACAGTGGATGACCTTTTTACTAGAGATCCGTTATAGACCTTGAAGCTTTGAGTCATCCTTGATCGAAGCTACATATATGTATACGTAATTATTGGAGTACTCTGTCCCATATTGGGTTACTCCTTCTATTGCCAATTGGTTTTAGGATGGAACCCATTGAACTTGTGTACTGGCTCATGGATTTTGACAGTAATTTAGTACATCATACATGATTATATAAATGATTTGAATTTGCCTACAACCTTGAACTTCATAGACAAGTTTGTGAGTGTTTCTATCCAATCCAAGCAAAAGTTCATTCTGCCTGATTAATTAAGGCCTTGTACTATTCTCCCCCCCCCCCCCCCCCCAAAAAAAAAAAAAAAACTAATTTCTTTCTAAAACTATTTTTAACAATCTTGAAATTGTGGCTATTAAAAGGCTATAACTACTTAGTGTTGTCTATTGTATGTGGCAATCTTCCCTTTTTCTAGATCTCCGAGTATGGTGAGGTTGGTCGGGATCCAATTAATAGATGGACGATTTAAAAAAAAATTGTGTGAATAATAACCTTTTCCAAACTAAATCATTTGTTTCAGTAGGGAACCACGATCATCACTCTCCCTCCCTCTCCCCGACTCACTCACTCTCTCTCTCTCTCTCTCTCTCTCTCCACATGCATGCTTCTTTTTCATGTTAGAAGATGTATTCTAATTGTATATTATTTCCTAACTATCATTCGGAAAACAAAAGCAACAATTAGGTATGACCACAAGAACCACACAAAAAATCTCAATTGCGTACTCTACAAAAAGATTGACCAATTGTTTTTTTCCCTTGCATGGTTGATCGGTGTCACCCATTCTGAACATGTCAGATTGTAAGATTCCGGTGTCGTAGAAGTAGGGATCAAAGAATTGGCGGTGACAAGCAAGGGATGTTGTTGATATCCAAGCGGAGGAGAACTAGAATAAAATCCAGAAGCTGATAGAGGGGCTGAAGTCATGGTGAATAGAAGATCAAAGCCACATCTAGAGTCACAATTTGAGTGAAACAAGAGTCTTAGTGGAGCGAATCCAGATGTGAAAACCATTTTCGAGAAGGGACAAACCCTAACAACAATTAGAACTAAGCTAGAGGCGGGACGAAACCCTAGCAACAATTAGAGTGAAGTTGGAGTTACGAACAGAATCGTCCGAGGTCAGAGCAGAAACAAGGATAATAAATGGAGTCAAAGCAAATATGTTGATAGGATTCCAATGTTGGTGGGCCATACATGTACCACAATGTCACCATCAGATTACAAGCTTCTGGTAATTCAAGTAAATATGGTCATTAGGATGAAAATTAGGGACAAATTATGGCCATTAGATTAGGCGGATGAAGGGATAGGGTTAAAGGAAAAAGGGGTACAATGGTAATTATTTATTTTTTTAATTTTTAAAATTTTTCTTTGCTTTTTTGCGCCATTGCACTCGAATTCAGGATGGTTTATAAGATGTGATTTATTGACACTCATGTTCATATTAGAATAATTTGAGGTTCATATATAACCATTTGAAAGTTCAAACCAAGATATGAAGTTCACTATATGTTCGTATATTCATAAATTATTACTATAAATTGCATATATTACATTAAGAGACGTATAAAGCAAGGGTTTATGTTTATATGTTTGTATTCAAGGGTTTATGTCTAAATTGCATATATTCATGTATAAAGCAAGTGAGGTTATGTTATGTTTTCATGTTCATACTTGGTAATACCATTTCACAAGCGTAAAAGCACTTTTAAAAATTTAAAAATGTAAAAAAAAATTACGGACGGATCGGACGACCGAGATCCATCCACATATTACATTAAGAGACGTTTCCATTTGATCTAGAGAGATTGAATCAAATGAAAATGATGCTTATCATGAAAACTAAGAACGAATCTGGACCATCCGATTGAAACACTAGAAATGAATTTAGACCATCCGATTAAAAAATATTAATTTTTTTTTTAATTTTCTTACTTTATTTTTTTTAAAGTCTTTTTACGTATGTAGAATGATATAGATCGAGTATGAACATAAGACCATAAAATGTGAACATGCAATACTAATATGTGAACGTACCTATATTTTATGTGAACGTATACTAAATTTTCTGAAGTTAAAATACGGTTATAACTTATATGTGAACAACCCTTGTAATAATGTGAACATGTTTATAAAATATGTGAACAAAATGTAAAATGTCAAGCGTCGTGTGAACATGTTTATAAAATATGTGAACATGTTTATAAAATATGTGAACAAAATATGTGAACAAAATAAAAAAATATTTAGTTTTTTATTTTTTTGTCAAAATTTTGTTAAGCCGTTTAACGCATGTATTAAGATTTAAACGAACATGAACATATGACCATAAAGCATGAACAAACAGTATTAATATGTGAACACACTTGTAATATATGTGAACGTGTTATAAAATCTCTGAATTGAAAAATATGATAATATGTGAACATGTCTTATAATAGTGTGAACATATGCTTAAAATATGAGAACGTAACATAAAAAATCAAATTTCGTGTTTTGGCAAAAACAAGCGAAACTAAGATTTTTTTTAAAAAATATTTTTTATTATTTTTTTTTGTCAAAATTACCATTTTGCCCCTATCCCTTTTAATCTTAGCCATTCATTTCTCAAATCCAAGGTCCTCATTTGTTTCTAGTTTTCATGATAGGAATCATTTCCATGTGAATCAACCTCCTAAACTCTATCCTCAAGTCATACTATTATACTTTTTTTTAACTTTTCATGAAAAATAAAGGGCGGTTTATTGAAAACATCATATCTTTTTAGACTTTAGAACACTAACTCCTATTTTTCAATAACATTTTTTTATTTCTAACAAAATCATTATTTTTTCATTGCCACTCCTTTAATCACACAAGACATTATAAAAAAATAATTTGATGTTATCCAATCAAGGTAAGAGGATAGAATTATATATCTCTAAAATAGTTTAATTATTTAATATAATTGTTGCATTTATAATTTTATATAGCTTAAGCCCCAAGCTAGGGTTTGTCTTTATATTATAATTACTTTTTGTTAACACCTAGACGGTTTAAAATGGTTTGAGATGCTACCCATGTCAACAATAATTCTTTCTTTTTAGGGTTCGAGTGAGAACAAAGAACTTTAAAGTTAAGCGTGCAAGGGCGAGAGTAGTACTAGGATGAGTGACCTCTTATGGAGTCCTCGGGTTGGCATGAAATAACGCTTCTATGGCCTCACGCCTTACACTTTTCTAATAAAAGGCAAAGGAAAACTTTCATTCAATTGCGTCTCTAATATTGCATGGTATTAGAGCCAAAACCCTAAACACATAAACCTACCTTTATGTCTTTCCTCCACAATCAACTGAGTAGCTCTCAATTTTTTTTGATCTAGTTCTACGTGACTTGAATAATCGAACGACTGACCCTATTGTTGTAGCCATTGTTGCTACTATCAAGGCCATTCAAAACGCCATTACCGCCACCAACAACCAACCGAAATGCTAAGCTCTCGATATTACCTCCCCATATTACTTGCATCATTCGAATCTTACATGTATGAAGACCAATCATGTTATCTTAAAAGGCGATAACATTCAAGAGTGGGAGAAGGCTTTATGAAATGCTTTTCAATAAAGACGTAAGCTTTCTTTCATAGACGAAAAGATCGCAAAGCATGTTGACAATACTGATAAATTTGAAGATTGGTGTAGCGTCAATCCATGATTGTGGGGTGGATACTCCAATCCATCGAATTGACCCTTCGATGCTCTTCACCTTATTCGGATTTTGTGAAGGTGTTGTGGGATGATATCTAACAAAACTTTTCTATCAGCAATGCTCCTCGTATTCACCAACATATATTGACCGTTTTCAACAAATGGTCAATTTGTTGCTACCTATTTTGGCGATCTACAACTTCTCCAAGATGAATTGATGACCTATGTCAAGCCCTGCAGCTGCTCTTGCGATCTTTGTACTTGTTATAGGACCAACAAGGTTCAAGCTGAATATGATGAAGAGATGATTCATCAATTCTTAATGGGTCTTAACGACTATAACTTCAGGATCGTCTGATTACAGATCCTTATGCAGGACCCTCTTTCAGGTCTCAATCAGGTATATTCACTTGGCATTCATGAAAAAAGGCAACAATCGATGTCCAATGAGCGTGCCACTCATACCAATTCCATCACTATGGCTACCAAGGGTCAATCCTCGCCCTTCGTCTTTCTAAGTGCCTTTGCGCTGATTCCAGCTCCAAGGAGGACAAAGTCGACATGTACTCACTATGGCAGGGTTGTGATGGTGCGTGAAATAACCACAAAGTAATTAAGGGTGAAAGTCATAAATATTAAAAGGGACAATGCAATCAAACCAATTAAAACAATTGAAGCGCATGTACAATAGGGTTTTGATGGTGTGTAAAATAACCACTAAGTAGGGCGAAAGTCATTAATATCAAACGGACAATGCATGCAAACCAAAAAAAACAATCAAAGCGCACGTAGTACATTAAACCAACCAGTTATACTCTGTTAGAAAGCGAAGCTTTGATTTTGATGGTTCCAAACTTGAAGGAAGTTGACAACATGAATTCTTCTATTAAGTCGTGGACATGTGAGAAGTCGCGAATGATGGTGGGCAAAATAACCACTAAATAATCCATAGTAAATTGGCGATAAAGAAAAGGGTTAAAATACCTTGTTACACGTACGCATAATCTCAAATGTGTTGCATGACCATAATAAATATTCCATATAAAAAAGCATGCAAATAAGTGTAAAATCCTACTATATATGGCCAGGGTGCGGATTTGAATAGGCCAAAGACTGAATTCTTTATGATGCATGTGCGGGCATAAAACAAAATCACCTCTTGAAAGAAATGAAAGGCAAAACTATAATGCACTCTGCCGCCATCTTTGACTTTTACAAACAAAATTACTCCACATGGGACATAAAGATATGGTCCAATACTAAGTTGCCATGCACTTTGACTTAAAAGCTAAGTAAAGTTGCACACTATATTGTAGAAACCCATCCCACATCAATCATCACGAGCATAAGCAAGGAGCTCACATCCTATAAATGGGCAAGAAGTGGAACGAAATAAAGGGTCGAAAAACCCCTCTGGCTCGAGAACTATCTCGCTTGCCGAAGCTCGACATGTTTGATCTCCGAGTGAGATCGCGCTATTTATGGTATAAAGTCCAAAAGCTTTATTTGTAAAGAGTACAAAAACAACAACCAGCTGAAACCCGAAAATCGTTCGGTTGAACGAAACCCGAGAGTTAGTATTTATTATCCCATTTATAGTTCGTATTATATTGGGTTTCAACACTGACGCCGCCTGTGGGAACTAACTCTCCCTATCCGACCTACTCACGGGTAACAAGCAAAGAAAGCACGTCCTCTCCCCTCCAAATTCCACGAGGTATTCGACCTACTCTCGGGTAACAAGTGAAGAAAGCACGTCCTCTCCCCTCCAAATTCCATGAGGTGCAAATTGCGAGGTCGCCCAAGGCCTCTGCCGTCCAAATTCCACGAGGCGCAAACCTCCAAATTCCACGAGGTGAAAATTGCGAGGTCTCCCAAGGTAGTGTGCAAGTTGCGAGGTCACCCAAGGTAGCGCTATGGCCATCGCGATTCGCGATGCATGGACGACGCAAGCATATCACCATCGCCGTCTTCATGGGTGGCCACCGCGGTGTTGTTGTCGTGAATTTGCCGTCAAATTCCGAATTCTTGGCATCTCGGCCTCTCCCCCGTGATGGCAACCTCCGTGGCCATAGCCTCCGCTGCGCTGCGAACCTCGGGTTCACTCCTGGTATGCTCGCATCCCTTGCGTTTTAAATATGTATAATCCTCATTACATGCACATGTGGGCATGCATGGTGGGCGTACAAGGTGCATGTCACTAAGAGGTGCGCGGTATTTTGTTGGAGACCAAACACCTCGGTCCTTGTGTGGGAGGCCAAAAACATCTCGGCCTTCGTTGGACCAAAACATCACGGTCATTATATTCTCCTGCATTCAAACACCGCGGTTGCTGCTGCATATGCACTGGCATGATGACATGTTCAACCCAAGGCAAATGGGCGCAGCCTTCGGGCCACGATCTTTGGCCAAGGAATACTCGCGCGTTGTTCTTCCAAGTCAAGTTCCCGTAGTCTTCGATCGAAGCAAAGAGAGGGACTTGGGGCCATCTTTCAAGGCCGACTCACTACGAGTTCATCCTCTGAGGCATGGAGCGCAGCGCTCTTCTCCCTTGGCTAGCTTGCGAGCTCTTCGGGGCGAGACTTTGAGCCTACTGGGTCTGTCCACATGGCCGAGGTGCGCGCCCATTAGCGTGATATACATTCTTCATAGATTCTTGCGGTCTTAGTGATCAGCCTAAGTTGGCGGTTGCCATCAACCAAAATCGGCGCTGTCTTTGGTCTAAGACCAACAAGCGGGATCTTATATATATGAAGGGCCAAGGTGACGTTTCGACATGGGCGTGTCATCTACCTTCTCATAGGCGTGGTGTGCATGTAAACTCGCTTAGGCGTTCATGTGCCATCGTTTTCTCTATATGGGCATGGTGGTGATCATAGGGCTCGGAGCTCACTCCGCGCACTGATTACAACGCGTGTGCCCATATTCAATATTGATCGGGTCATCTTCGAGATGCGACGAACTCTTGGCATGGCACCAGGTTGCCTCAACCTCATTGTCGTGATTATTATGGCTGGGCCGCGTTGTGCGGCGCCCACTCCAGGCTTCATGCCGATATTGACCGCGGTGTTTCCATGGTTTATTCTCTTCGCTCCTCTAAAGATATAAAATCATGCATGTGGCATAAACATCGCACATAAGTATGCCATAAAAAGCCATGCATGAGTTGCATAAAAAATCATATATAGTTGGCAGAGAAAGCTATGTGTAGGTAAAGACACGTGAGGTCATTAAATTGGCATGTGACGTGGGCCATCAATATTAAAGTGGATGATGAGAAGAATTGGGCCATCAATATTAAAGATATGGCACGCCATTTTCGATGGAGTTGGCGGGGATGGCAACGGATCATCTGGGGCAATAACCTCCGTTCCAAAAATCCCGCGCGTTGCATTACCGTGGAACGAGGTAAGCCTTGTAAACTTGACTCGCTAATTAATTATACTTCGTATATAGTCATGTATTAGGGCGAGCTCCTAAATAATCGTAATAATTAGTCCAACCCTCGCTTCCCGCTTGGGGTTGGAAACTCTCAGTTCTAAGTGCACTAATCCACCCCTTGCTTCCCGCTTCGGGTTGGAAACTCTCGGTTTTAAGTGCGCTAATCCACCCATCGCTTCCCGCTTGGGGTTGGAAACTCCCGGTTCTAAGTGCTCTAATCCACCCCTCGCTTCTCGCTTGGGGTTGGAAACTCTCGGTTCTAAGTGCGCTAATTCACCCCTCGCTTCCCGCTTGGGGTGGAAACTCTCGGTTCTAAGTGCGCTAATCCACCCCTCGCTTCCTGCTTGGGGTTGGAAACTCTCAGTTCTAAGTGCACTAATCCACCCCTCGCTTCCCGCTTGGGGTTGAAAACTATCGGTTCTAAGTGCGCTAATCCACCCCTCACTTCCCACTTGGGGTTGGAAACTCTCTAAGCGAACGAGGTTTTCTAACTCTCAAAGGACGAGGTCCTAACTCTCTAAGCAAACGAGGCTCGCTAACTCTCAAAGGACGAGGTCCTAACTCTCTAAGCGAACGAGGCTCACTAACTCTCAAAGGACGAGGTCCTAACTCTCTAAGCGAACGAGGCTCGCTAACTCTCAAAGGACGAGGTCCTAGCTCTCTAAGCGAACGAGGTTCGCTAACTCTCAAAGGATGAGGTCCTAACTCTCTAAGAGAACGAGGTTTGCTAACTCTCAAAGGACGACGTCCTAACTCTCTAAGCGAACGAGGTTCGCTAACTCTCAAAGAACGAGGTCCTAACTCTCTAAGCGAACGAGGTTCGCTAACTCTCAAAGGACGAGGTCCTAAATCTCTAGGCGAACGAGGTTCGCTAACCCTCAAAGGACGAGGTCCTAACTCTCTAAGCGAATGAGGTTCGCTAACTCTCGAAAAGAGCGCAACCCGAGCGATGCTCGGGGTTGGCGGCAACTCTCTTAGGGACGAGGTCCCAACTCTCGAAAAGAACGCGCATCCCAAACAAGGCTCGGGGTTGGCGAAAACACTCTTATGGACGAAGTCCTAACTTTCTGAAGTGCGTGCAAACCGAGCGAGGCTCGAGGTTGGCGACAATTCTCTAAATGGACGAGGTCTGCAAACTCTCAAAATGGACGAGGTCCTAACCACCTCAACAAAGTGCGCTCACCCTACTTGATCTCGGGTTTAGATTACATCGTATAAAACCGATAAGCTGGCGCACCTGTCTATTGTCTCGTTGCCCTCATGGAACGAGAGCGTCGAGCCAAGGGGTTGTGATGGTGCGCAAAATAACCACTAAATAATCCATAGTAAATTGGCGATAAAGAAAAGGGTTAAAATACCTTGTTACACGTACGCATAATCTCAAATGTGTTGCATGACCATAATAAATATTCCATATAAAAAAGCATGCAAATAAGTGTAAAATCCTACTATATATGGCCAGGGTGCGGATTTGAATAGGCCAAAGACCGAATTCTTTATGATGCATGTGCGGGCATAACACAAAATCACCTCTTGAATGAAATGAAAGGCAAAACTATAATGCACTCTGCCGCCATCTTTGACTTTTACAAACAAAATTACTCCACATGGGACATAAAGATATGGTCCAATACTAAGTTGCCATGCACTTTGACTTAAAAGCTAAGTAAATTTGCACACTATATTGTAGAAACCCATCCCACATCGATCATCATGAGCATAAGCAAGGAGCTCACATCCTATAAATGGGCCAGAAGTGGAACGAAATAAAGGGTCGAAAAACCCCTCTGGATCGAGAACTATCTCGCTTGCCGAATCTCGACGTGTTTGATCTCCGAGTGAGATCGCGCTATCTATGGTATAAAGTCCAAAAGCTTTATTTGTAAAGAGTACAAAAACAACAACCAGCCGAAACCCGAAAACCGTTCGGTTGTACGAAACCCAAGAGTTAGTATTTATTAAAATCCCGTTTATAGCGCGTATTATATCGGGTTTCAACAGCGAACATGTGAACCAAGACGGAATAGAAGAGTTGGTAGAATGTGAGCTCAAGACTTTGATAGGTCGTCAACTTACGCAAGTGAGGTGGCCAACTTCGAAGCTGCAAAACAATCGCCAATGTAAGTCACGTCCTTGACCTATGCAAGTCAGGTGGTCGACCTCGAGTGTGTGAAACAGGTCGCCAATGTAATCTAGGTCACCGACGTGGGCAGGTCGTCGATGTGAACCAGGTCCCTGACCTGACAAGAAGGCAGACTGAAAACGTGTGAGAAGGTTGCGCGAGATATCAGATCAGTTTGGTTATAGAAATAATCTTCTCAAAACAAGAAAAGATGTGGATCTTGATTAAGCCCAAAGGAGTTTGTTTATTGTAATATTTTTTTATCCTTAGGAAGATTTGTAAGGATTAGATTTATATTGTCTTCCTTAATTAATAAAGGAAGTAATATATCTCTAAACGCTAGTGTGCTAGCCTATATAAATCGTGGTCATTAGGTTAGAAAATTAGTGAGCTGATACTGCATATTAAGAGAGGAAAAACCACGAGCTCATACTCCATATTTGTGAAAGAGAAAAGATAAATTATTCGAGAATTTGAAAAAGGAAGAGAGACGTAGGCTTGATAGTTTGGTTGAGAGTAGTGTTTACTCGGTTCATAAGAGTTCTAGCATACTTGGGAAGTAGGGCTAGTTCCGAGGTGTTCTTTTAAGCATATTCAAAAGGATTAATAAAGCAAGTTACGACTTTTAATCCTTCCAAGCGAGAACTTGGAAGGGAGTGGTTTTCACACTTGATTGATAAAGTTCATTGATGAAGTGTTTCCACTATAAAAAATCATCATGTCAACTAAGTCTTTCTTGTTAAATTAAGTTTCCTCTACGTATAAACTCAGGTTGGTGACTTTGTCTAAGTCCACAACCTTGACTAGGTCGGTGACTTTGGCTAGGTCGACGACCTAGAAGTACTAACGATCCTACAATTGGCATCAGAGCCTTGACTCTAGATTTGTTTTAGTACTTATTGTTTTACAAGAAAGATGAGTTCAAAGAACACTATAATCAGCGAATCGTTTTGGAAACCACCAATTCTCAAACCAAAAGAATATGATTTGTGGATTGAGCAAATGGAAACCCACGTTTGTTCCCTTGATGGCCGACTGTGGAAAGTGATTGAGATTGGTCCTGAAACCTTTCCTCACTACTAATGGGAAGGAGGTGAAGAATAAGGAGGACTACAATGACGCTGACTTCAAGAAGTTGGAGAAAAATGCTCGTGCAAAGAAGGTTCTCTATCATGATTTATCTCTTCGAGACTTGAAGAAAGTCATTCACTACAAGACCGCCAAAGAAATATGGGACGCTCTCAAACGACTTCACCAAGGAAATGATGATGTGAAGAAGGACCGCATCATAACTCTGGAAAGGGATTATAAAGGGATGAGTCAAGAGAAGAATGAATCCTTGGGTGACTATCACTCAAGATTTCAAGCTGTGGTTAGCCAACTTGAGTTTCTTGGTTAGGAACTTCCTCAATGGAAGCAAGTTAGCAAACTGATCCAAGCACTCAACTCAAAGTGGAATGAAGCGGCTGCTACGTTGCTAACTAATAGTGAGACCAAGTCACTCACCTTAGAGGGTGTCATTGGAAAATTGACTATGTACGGAGGAATCAAACAACGTCGGGATAATCGTTTTGAAACTGACAAGGTCAAAAACATTACCTTGAAAGTGGAAAGAGCGTTTGATCTCACACAAACTGAAGAAGATCAAGCCGATGTTGATGACGATGTTTCACTCATGGCTAGAGCAATGAAGAGGTTGGGGAAGTGCAACATAATTCTGAGACAACCCTCATCAGATGTTGTGTGCTACCATTGCCAAGGTATGGGACACTTTGCAAAACATTGTTTGAAGAAGAAAGATGATGAAAGAAAGTGCTTAATGTTCGCAACTTCGGAGAATTCAAACATTGGTGAAGATTCTAAACCAAATGGAGTGTGCTTCGTGACAAAAGTTGAAGACTCTTCAAGAGAGGTATGTGACTCTGAAATTTCCTCTATTTTGTCTAGGCCGAACGACCGAAAACCACCCTTATAAAAGCCATATTGCTCTAAACCACCCTTTTAATATCAATTTACCGAAAACCACCCTCATAAGGTCTTCCGTTAACAAATGACCACCCGTCCCCAACTCCCGTCAAAAAAATCCGTCTAAAGTATGAAATTACAAATCCACCCTTTATTTTTCATTATATTATATTATTATAAATATACCTAATAAATTAAAACTAATTATTGCACAAAAAAGACAGCCTCGACGTCTACCAAGCAACAACAGGATTTAACCCTTTCTTTGAACTCAAATGACTTCATTGCCACCAGTGACCTTGCTGGGGACAACATTAATGAATTCGGATCTTGAACTTCGACCACCAAAATCACGGGCTCACTTTTCTCCAATCCAGATTTGGCTTGCCTTTGTGCAGTTTGGGTTGCTACTGGTTCGCCGTCAACTCCCTCCGTTCCCAAATCTCGCCTTTGTTTAGGGTTAAGTGCACCAATCGTTGAATTTCTGGGTTTGCTCTTGAGATTCATTTTCTTTGAACTCGAATTTTAGGGTTTGATCTTGAAATTCATTTTTTTGGCCCATTTCCTTTTTTTGTACTTTTATTTCACATTAAAAAATTAATAATGGGCATGTGCATACAACACTAACGGTTTTTTTGACGGGAGTTGGGGGCGGGTGGTCATTTATTAACGGAAGCCCTTATTAGGGTGGTTTTCGGTAAATTGATATTAAAAGGGTGGTTTAGAGCAATATGGCATATTATAAGGGTGGTTTTCGGTCGTTCGGCCTTTTGTCTAATAAGTCAAGAGAACAATTATTGGCCATTATTGAGAAGTTGGGAACTCGGGTTTGTGAACTCAATGAAACTATAGAAGAGAAAAATAATACTATTTCTAATTAGTTGATGATAATAAAGTTTGGTCTGATAAAGTCATTGAATTAGAAAAGGTGTCGTTTGTTTCTACTTCAAATGTGTGCAACACTTATATCGGTCTAAAAAGTGAAGTTGGGAACTTAGATAAGAAAGTCATTGACCTAGAAGGTGAAAAATTCATGTTGAAATTAGGGAATGCTAAGATATCAAGTGACTTTGAAAAACTAAAACTGGAGAATGAATTCAAGAAAAAGAAACCAGTTGATGAAAGTGTTGCTAATCAAGTTGTTGACGTCAAGAAAGAGAATCCAAAGAAATTTGTGAAGCGAAGGCCTGGAATTGGGTACACAAGTACTTCAAATAATCAGAGTACTAGTAAATGTTTCCCCAGGTCCAAGGGTAAAACCCCCATGTGCAATAACAACGCGAGTTGTTCCACATCTAGGGTGGCCAACCCGGACAAAGGTAAGAAACTCTGGTACTCTGGTCAGAAGGTGCGTAACGCGGGGAATAACCAAGTCCAGAATCCTAAATCTTCAAAAATCAATTGCAATGCTCTTACTTGTAAAAAACCTATGATACATGCATAGCAAGTATGTTGCTAGGTGGTGGAGTCAGTCAAATCATGAAAATTCCAATGCTAATAATCAGATCCATGTGAACTCTTGTGCAAATAGCCATGCTTGTTGTCAAAACTATTCGTTGCCCAACCCAAGGGAGTTGTTAGTCAACTCTGCGTTTGAAGAAACTGACATTTACCTTGCAAATATGAGTGAGAGGAGGCTTCCCTTGGTTCTTTATAATTCATGTTGAGTTCATGTCATGAGTAGTACAGGGAAGGTTATCTCACTTCAACAAAACGGAGATAATTTTACCTTCAAAAACAAGGGAAAAGTTTCAAAGAAAGTTACAATATCCACAAGACGTGAGTGAAAGAAGCTAGAGAGGGTTTTGGCATGAAAAGAAATCGTGAGAAGTGAAAAAAGAAGAAGAAGAGTGATTCTGAAGGTTGCCAACCTTAGAAAGTTGCAAACTTATGGAGGATTGCTAATCCTAGAGGATGGTGGTGATGTTGGTGGAAGTACTCAGCAACATGAAGAGTATGATTCCGAAAATTCTAGTGAAAAAGCTATCGCTGAAGATGAGGTTGTGCAGAACAAGTGACCAACGTGTAGATATATTCACAAAGGCTTTGAATCAAGAACCCTTCGAGCAATTCCGCATGGAGATAGGTATGATTTCCCTTAACCAAATATATTTTCCTATCCATGTTCCCTCCATGATTGGCTAGATTAGATACTCTTTTTATGATTCAGTAGTTTCATGATTTTAAGGTCTTTAAGTCTTGAATGATTCAATGTTACCTACTTAAGAATCATGCATATCTTTATGTCTCTAATTCTTGCTTCTTGAGTACCTCTCTTTGATCCCAAAAGAATCAAACCCGATGTTCTTAACCCTCATTACAAGCACAAATGACGGTTGATTTTACAGCCTACCCAAGCATGTCATGTTAGGGAGTCTCTATGAGTCTACTCTTTGTGTTTCTTAATTAAAACGGAGACTTATCTACATGATTGACAAATCCACATTAAATATATTCTTTCCCTAGTTCTCTTTGGCACCTCCGGTGCAACACTCCAAAGAACTAGGCGTATTCTCTTGTTGTGGATGTTGGCAACTCGGTCGAAGTTAAGAGCAGTGACACATGTGAGGAACTCTGTCCAAGTGGGGAACCTTATGTATGTTGGGAACCTTGTGTAGGTTGGGAACCTTGTGTAGGTTGGGAAAGTTAATTACATGTGTTTAAATTTGGAAATCTTTGGAAGAAAGATATGCTACTAAGGTGCATTATCAAGAAAATTCTAGAATACCAAAAGGTTTATGAGGCTAAGGGGGAAGTTAGATTTGTGAGGAATCTGAACCTTGACATTAAAAAGAAATATATGAAAAAAAGAGAGGAGAGAAGAAGAATAAAAAAATTGGGTTACAAGTTGGTTGGTAACCAATGGGTATCAAAGGGTGCTAGAAAAGAAGTTGCCTTTGATGATATTATTGTGGGCAACACAGTGGTGGAAGAAGATGGTTTGCACTTTGCTGCTAGCAAAGGTTGAGCAACTCCTGTAATATTAGTGATGCACTTGTTGATGTGCCTGAGTCTTTGACTTAGCTCAAGTGGCCAACATCCATCCCCTTTCTATTTTCCCTAGCATATCTACCCACGCATAAAAATTATCTCTTCGGTTTCATGTGTGTGTTTTGACATTCTCATGCCTGCTTGGTTAAGACTATATCGTATCTTGTTGTGGTTTGGTGTTTGTAACTTTGTTGACTTCTTTGGTTTACCCTTTTATGACTATTCTATTGCTTGATTATTCTGAGTATTCCTTTTGATGATGCCAAAAGGGGAAAAAGGTTGGAGATAGATAAAAAGGGGGAAGTTAATACTGAATGGCATGTAGGTTATCCAACTTAGGGGGAACTTTTTAGAGAATTTGTGTTTATTGTCGATGTTTGGCCTTTGAAGTTTTTGAGCAGGAATAAAGGTGTTTGTCACCATCAAAAAGAGGGATTTGATAGAAAGCGAAGCTTTGATTTTGATGGTTCCAAACTTGAAAGTTGACAACATGGATTCTTCTATTAAGTCGTGGACATGTGAGAAGTCGCGAACATGTGAACCAAGACGGAATAGAAGAGTTGGTAGAATGTGAGCTTAAGACTTTGATAGGTCGTCAACTTATGCAAGTGAGGTGGCCAACTTCGAAGCTGCAAAACAGTCGCCACCATGAGTCACGTCCCCGACCTATGCAAGTCAGGTGGTCGACCTCGAGTTTGTGAAACAAGTCGCCAACGTGATCCAGGTCGCCGACGTGGGCAGGTCATCGATGTGAGCCAAGTTCCCGACCTGACAAGAAGGCGGAGTGAAAACGCGTGAGAAGATTGCGCGAGATATCAGATCAGTTTGGTTATGGAAAGAATCTTCTCAAAACAAGAAAGGACGTGGATTTTTCTTAAGCCCTAAGGAATTTGTTTATTATAATATTTATTTTATTCTTGGAAAGATTTCTAATGATTAGATTTATATTATCTTTCTTAATTAATAAAGGAAGTAATATATCTCTAAACCCTAGTGTGCTAGCCTATATAAATCGTGGTTATTAGGTTAGAAAATAAGTGAGCTGATGTTGCATATTAAGAGAGGAAAAACCACAAGCTCATACTCCATATTTATGAAAGAGAAAAAGTAGATTGTTCGAGAGTTCGAAAGAGGAAGAGAGACGTAGGCTTGATAGTTGGTTGAGAGTAGTGTTAACTCGGTTCATAAGAGTTCTAGCATACTTGGAAAGTAGGGCTAGTTTCGGGGTGTTCTTGTAAGCATATTAAAAAGGATCAATAAAGCAAGCTATGGCTTTTAATCCTTCCAAGCGAGAACTTGGAAGGGAGTGGTTTTCACACTTGATTGATAAAGTTCATTGATCAAGTATTTCCACTATAAAAAATCATCGTGTCAAGTAAGTCCTTCTTGTTAAATTAAATTTCCACTGCGTATACACTTAGGTTGGTGACTTTGTCTAAGTCCACAAACTTGAATAGGTTGGCGACTTTGGCTAGGTCGACGACCTAGAAGTACTAACGATCCTACATACTCTGATAGGAACAAGCAAATAAAAACCAGTACGTGGCACACAAAGGCTAGTTAAGCATCACTTTATGATAAGAGTGCTTCGCATGGTCATTACGATGCATAAACAAAATCAAGTTTGTTTGTATATGTGACTCTGTATTAAATAAAGTGCATATAAGTCCACATGGCCCAACAAGCCATATACCAAATGGATCGGCCCAAAAGGCCACATGCATGCTTGTTTGGCCCAAAACAAATCAATAAAATGTCTCATATGGAAAGTCAACAAAATCGGCTCTTTGCATAAATCTCATCCACCTTTTGAGCCTAGTAATATGATGCCACATCACCACCACATGTGCAAGTTGTTGTATTGCTTCTAGGAGAAGACTCTTAAAGTCGTCCCACATCAAAGGTCTAAGGCACGAAAAAGTAGCTCCTCGACAATGTAAATAAGGGGAGAGACGAACAAAATAAGTGGTCGAAAACATCTTCGGGTCAAGATATTTTCTTGTTAACTTAGATTCAACGTGTAGGATCTCCGAGAGAGAGATCGCACCTTTTTAAGTTATAAAGTCTAAAAGCTTTATTTATAAAAGAGAAAAGAATGTACCAAGCACTAAGATGAAGGGAGGGGAGGAGGGATAATTAATGTACAAAAATCAGTTTGTTATATAAAGCCGAGAGCTAGTATTAATAAAATCCGGTACTTAGCGTATTATTTTCGGGTTTCAATAGGTTGGGCAAGAGGTTGCCTCTTGCTTCAAACTCATTGGATACCCATAATGGTGGGAGGAGGTTTGATATAAATGCTATTAGGGCTCGTCCATTTCTACTAGAACTACCAACGAGGGTCGTGGGTCGAGCGTATCTGGTCTCGTATGAGTTACTGCATAAATGACATGGTCATTCTGCCTATCAATCTATTTTGCATTTCCCATGTTTTGAATCTGTTAAAAATATTGTTATTCAACCATGTTTTGTTTGTCTTCGGTCTAAGAAAACTCGAGATATTTTTTCAATTATGTTTTATTTAAGCATATGATCTTTTTAATCTTATACATGCTAATGTTTGGGGACCTTATAGTGTTCCTTCTACTTGTGGTGTTGTCTATTTTTTCACTTTGGTTGATGATTACCCAAGCTATGTTTGGGTTTATTTAATGGCCAATAAAACCGAGATAGCTCGTTTAGTATAAATGTTTAATGTTTAGGCTCAAACTCAGTTTCAAAAACAAATAAAGTGCTTCATGACAGATAATGGTATTGAATTCTTACCATTGATGGCATTTTTCTCCACCAATGGTATTATTTTTGAAATTTCTTGTGTGGCTACTCCGCAACAAAATGGTCTTGTTGAAAGAAAACACCGTCATCTATTACATGTTGCTCGGGCCCTGTGTTTCCAAGCATTCTTTCCCATCAAAATTTGGGGTGAATGTGTTTTAATTGCAACTTATCTCATCAATCGGACTCCTTCAAAGGTATTATATTCCAAAACGCCGAATGAAATGTTGTCTAGACTCCTTCATATGCGGATTTTTAGGTGAGGTTGTTTTGCTTCAAAATTGAATAATTCAAAGGATAAATTGCATATAGAGTGCATTTTCATGGGTTATCCTTATGGTAAAAAGGCATGGCGTCTTTATGATCTTGACTCGGAATCTTTCACGGAGTCCCGGGTGATGAAACCCGAAATAAAACGTCGCTAAAAGACAAGAAACGAGATTCTATTATTCGATTGTGCAAACGCTTGCTCTTTATTTATTGTTTTCTTACATCGAGGTTACAAACAAACGAGGTTTACAAGCCAACGAGGTTTACAAGCAGAACGAGGTTTACACCTTAGACCTCCTAAGAGTATTTGAGATCTCGATCTAACAAGGTTCGAGATCTCCTAATCACTACGAGATTCTACTATCCACAGGCCGCTTGACGGACTCTGGTAGCGAGGTTGAGCTTTGAGTTTGAGGGTGGTGATGATGGCTTGCAAGATGGAGCAGCGAGGTCTTTGGTGTGAGCGAAAGCTCTCTGTGTGACTTGAAGTCTTTTTGTGGACTTCACTTGTCTATAGCGAGTTCTTTTGACGATGTTTCAACACGTCGATCTTCAACGAACAAGATAATTCTTGAGTTCAAGATGTTTTTCAACCCCTTTCTACCTACGAGGTTCTCCTCTATTTATAGAGAATTGGGGAAGTGAGTTTTGGTGTTTATCCGATGTGGGACGCCCGAGATCAGGGCTGTTGATTGGTCCGGAGGCGAGGCAGCCGATGATTGGTTGGGAAGAACGGTGGCAGTTGAGTGGACCAGGTGGGCGGGGGTGTCAGTTGTGTCGGAAACGAGGTTTAGACCTCGTCCCCGAGGTTTCAGAAGACCTCACTCGGATAGGGAATTTGTTTATTTTAAAAGATGGGTATGGTTGTGGGCCCCGGAATCCACCTCGGGAGTCCCGTCAGATCCTTTTGTTCTTTGTACCCCGGGTCCACTTCCTGTTCTACCATTTTGAGCATCATCACAGCCCCATGGCTTGGGGACCTCATTCCGAGGACCGCGGGTCATAACTACGTGGGGCATTTGATTCACCAAACCCGGGGTGCGGGGTTTGTATTTCTTAGGGTTACGAGATGCGAGGTTGAGAGGTTGGGTGGATACTTTGCGAGGAGCTCTCTTGCGAGGTCTGACACTTAGGCTTTTCTCTCTTTCGTACGTGCGATGCTTTCTGGGCCCGCTCCCCGTACTTTGCTTAATGGGCCGTCGAGGTAAACCAGGACCAATAAACCTTTCGGGAGCAAGGAGAGGCCCAAATTTGTTCTTTATAAGGGGCGTCTCTCACACGCCTCATCTCCATCTTCTTCCTTCGGCATTTCCTCTCTTTCTCTCTCTCGCCCTTCCAGTTTCCGTCAGCGGTTTCCAGACGATTATCGATGATTTTCCGACACTACGGCAGCGCCACCGCATCATCCGCGTTAATATTTAAGCAAGTAAGCGTCTTGACTCCCCCCTTTTCGTCTCTTTGATGCTTTTCGTTTTACGCCCTAGTGGGCGACGGTTGTCCTCCGGCGTTTCGTGCCAGTGTCATGGCGGCGCTTGCGTCTGAGCGACGCTCTCGAACTTCTTCTCGCATTTTCTCTTTCTTGGCTTCGTGCCCTAGTGGGCGACGGTCGCTCTTCGGTGTTTCACACCAGCGCCACGACGACGAAACGGCGGGGGTGAGGGCGGCGCCTGCTACTGCGTCGTGTCCTTGTTCCTCTTTTTCTTGCGTTTTCTCTTGCTTTGTTTCGAGCCGTAGCGGGCGATGGTTGCTTTTCGGCGTTTCATGCTGGCGTCACAGCGCGAAACGGTGAAGGTGAGGGAGGTGCCCGCAATGCCTCCGAACCCTTCGTTTTTCGATCGACGGTTGAGTTCCTCCATCTTCTTCGTTTTTGAATTTCGAACGCCTTGGGAAGCCAAACGTCATGATGTCTAATTGTCGGGAAGTTTGGCCTCCCACCGCTGGCTTCCGTTACGTCTTTTCCTTCTTCATTTTGGCGCTTCACCTTCTTCATTTTGGCGCTTCACCTTCTTCCCCGCCGTCCTATCTTGTCACAGTAGCCCTAGGGTGCCACGTGGCCTCTTCCCGTCGTTACCTCGCGTATTCTTTTTGTGGCTTTGCTCGATGTCTCAACACTTTTTCTTTCCCAGGTGTTCGCCTCTCGTGGCCTGGACGTCGCTCTTTCATGCCTAGAGGAGCTTCTTCGAGCCCCCCACCAGGCTTTGTGTTCAAAGTTCAAGAGAGATTCTACGAGGAGGCCTCCGAGACCGTAGGGAGCGTAGAGACTAGTGACTCTCAGAACCCGAGGTCTCCCTCGCTGATTTTTAGTGAGCCCTCTTCCAGTGATTCCGACGTCTCCGTCAACTCGCGCTTCTCCCGACTTCGCGCTTCGTCTGGTGTTGAAATGGCCTCGTCCTCGATTTCTGATGAGGGAGTGGCTGGTGTTATTGCGAGGTCGTCCGACTCCAACGACCTGGCGAGCTTTTTTGCGGAGCATATCAACGATGCCGTGTCTAGCGTGCCACCCGTCCTCAAGGAGTAGATTCCTATGTCCCCGGATTCGAAAGGGACCTTTCTATTCGAGGGGCAGCCTACGATCCTGGAGCCGAAAGACCTCGCGAAGATCGCCAAGGACTTCGCCTGGCCCGAGGGGGTTGAGCTAGCGCTCCCCGAAGGAGAGGGCTGGTCATTGGCGGCCTACGACAGATGCGTGGTTGTGCACCAGCCCAGCCTCTAGGCCGGCTTCAGGCTACCCCTGGCCCCGCACATTGTCAGCTTCTTGTGGCTCATGCATGTCTTCCATGCGCAACTTTTTCCAAATGCGTGGAGGCTCCTGTGTACCTACACCCTTCGCAGCCACGAGCTCGGGGAGGGACCCGACCTCGACACCATGTCGAGCCTATTTCTAGCGAGGAGGGAACACGAGTCTTGCCTCGTCAACCTCAGCTTGCCATGCCTTAAGATCACCATGGCCCCTTCGAACATCGGGTCGTGGAAGAAGAAATGGTTCTTGGTCCGGGACCCTACCAGGAGGTACCTCAACTTCCCCACAACCCCGGATAAATTCGTTCGGCCCAAGGGCACACAAAAGGCTGACGAGATCAAGAAACGATACGTTCCTGAGCGCCAGGAACCGTTCCAAGAATACCTGGCACAGGATCGGCTTGAGCGGGCCGGCCTGAGTCTCACCCTTCCACCCCGTGAGGGCGAAGAGGGTACTCACTTTACCTTTTGTTGCTTGTTCTTGTTACTTGCTCTTGTTACTTGCTTTTGGTTCTGGGCAACGCATAGCCCTGAGGGAATACCTCGCTTGTTTAGTGCTGACCACGTGCCTCGCTCGGGTCATAATGCCTTGATTGTTTGTGATATCTCGCTTCTTGTCTTTTATCTAACTTATTTTTTAACATGTTTTTTGTGTTTTTGACAGTGGATCTCTTCAACGCTCTGACCTCGAGGGCGCAGGGAAAGAAACCTGTTACCTCCACCTCCACCTCTCAAGTCCCACGAGGCTCTAAGGGCCTAGCTCGTTATAAAGGAACCAACCCCGCAAGCGAGGCCACCGACCTCGCAACCGAAGGTAACACCCATGCCGGCAAAGGCGCCCGGGGTGAAGATTACCGAGGGGGCCTCATCTAGGGGGGACGTTGCGAGAACGTCCTCCCAAGCTGCCCGAGGATTCGACGATGGAGTCGGATCAAAGAGGAAAGAATCTGAGGACCCCCCCCCCCCCCGCCAAGACAAGAAGAAAAAACAGAAGGGGGACGGCCAGAAGGGGACCTCGGGAGGGGAGATGGCCCACCGCTCCGGCCCCGCGAGCCGGCTTGTGTCCACCACTGGGCCTCTTGCCGACAAGTTTCACTGCCCTAGACCCGCCCGGGGCGTGCCCAAGGATTGGGACAGGGCGGACTGGAAGGAAGAGGTTGCGTGGGCAAACAACCTCTCGGAGGTCGCCCTCAACGACGAGATCCTCCGCTACTCGGCGATGGTATGCCCTACCTCTTCGAGGTTGTTCTTTTTGTTGGTTCCATTATTATCATCTTTGTTTTAACACGCATGGGGGTTAGACAGGCGATCACGAAGTACGGGCCCATGGACCCTCGCATTACCTTCTTCAACCCCAACTACGCACTGACTATGGGGGAAGAGACTGGGGAGGAGCCCGAAGGGGAATGCGAGTTCTTCCTCAGAGAGGATGGGACCGTGACTTCCGAGGCACCCCCCGCGGAGGACCTCGGCTAGGGAATCCCGAACCCCTTCGTCGCAGATTCTCATCCCGTGACCGACGTGACGAGCTCCCAGCTCGTTGTGATCTCTGACTCGGTCGTCCGCCAAACTCCCACGGAACCCGCCGCCGAGGCCCCGAAGGAAACCGCCGCCGAGGCCCCGAAGGAATGAAGGATGCCCCTAACCCTTTAATGTGTTTTTTTACTTTCGCTGTTTTGGTGGCCCCGCCGGTGTCTGTAATTATGACATTTCGGCCCTCGTGGCCTTATTTTATGTAATTCTCCTTGTTTTATGGTTGTGTTGTGTTTCTTACTTTAGTTTATTTGTACATATACCCCCGATCCAACCCCATGTCCCGAGTGTCGCAACATTTGTGGCACCCTCGGGCCACATCGGGCGCTCGTTTTATGCCGCGAACCCGATCTTTGCTCGGATCGCGCATGATTGTTTTTGTGCCAAGATCACGAGCCTCGCTCGGATCTTACGTGATTGTTTTTATGCCGAGATCACGAGCCTCGCTCGGGTCTCGCATGATTGTTTTTATAGTCTTCAACCCCAAACGGGAAGTTGAGGGGTGGATTTAAGCCTTGCTGGTGTTCTTCATTTCCCGCCTTTCGTTACTTTGTGTGGACAATCATCAGCATCGCTATCTTACTCCTTGATTTGGACGAGTTCTTTGTGAGAGTGACGACTGTTCTAGGAGGATAGTCAATCTGGCACAACCATGCTCGGCCATCGCGCATCTTCAACTCCATTCTGTATTCTGCACCAGTTGGCACTTTGAGAATAGCATAATTAAACAAACGTTTACCGTATTCCTTGACATAGCTTCTTGGCATTTCCAGGGTTCCATTCTTCAAGATGAATTTGAGAATGATACTGAAGAAATTTGGAGAGTTTTCCATTTTGCTCAAGATGTCTAGAGCCTCGCTTGAATCGTGGAGGTAAAATTATATGCCGCGATCACGAGCCTCGCTCGGATCGCGCGTGATAGATTTTATGCCGTGATCACGAGCCTCGCTCGGATCGCGCATGATATATTTTATGCCACGATCACGAGCCTCGCTCGGATCGCGCATGATAGATTTTATGCCACGACCACGAGCCTCGCTCGGATCGTGCATGATAGATTTTATGCCACGACCACGAGCCTCGCTCGGGCCGCACATGATAGATTTTATGCCACAATCACGAGCCTCGCTCGGATCGCGCATGATTGTTTTTATGCCACGACCACGAGCCTCGCTCGGATCGCACATGATTGTTTTTATTGTCTCCAACCCCAAGCGGGAAGCGAGGGGTGGACTTCGCAACTTAAAACCGAGAATCTCCAACCCCAAGCGGGAAGCGAGGGGTGGACTTCGCAACTTAAAACCGAGAATCTCCAACCCCAAGCGGGAAGCGAGGGGTGGACTTATCAACTTAAAACCGAGAATCTCCAACCCCAAGCGGGAAGCGAGGGGTGGACTTCGCAACTTAAAACCGAGAATATCCAACCCCAAGCGGGGAGCGAGGGGTGGACTTCGCAACTTAAAACCGAGAATCTCCAACCCCAAGCGGGAAGCAAGGGGTGGACTTCGCAACTTAAAGCCGAGAATTTCCAACCCCAAGCGGGAAGCGAGGGGTGGACTTCGTAACTTAAAACCGAGAATCTCCAACCCCAAGCGGGAAGCGAGGGGTAGACTTCGCAACTTAAAACCGAGAATCTTCGTAACTTAAAACCGAGAATCTCCAACCCCAAGCGGGAAGCGAGGGGTGGACTTCGCAACTTAAAACCAAGAATCTCCAACCCCAAGCGGGAAGCGAGGGGTGGACTTCGCAACTTAAAACCGAGAATCTCCAACCCCAAGCGGGGAGCGAGGGGTGGACTTCGCAACCTAAAACCGAGAATCTCCAACCCCAAGCGGGGAGCGAGGGGTGGACTTCGCAACTTAAAACCGAGAATCTCCAACCCCAAGCGGGAAGCGAGGGGTGGACTTCGCAACTTAAAACCGAGAATCTCCAACCTCAAGCGGGAAGCGAGGGGTGGACTTTGCAACTTAAAACCGAGAATCTCCAACCCCAAGCGGGAAGCGAGGGGTGGACTTCGCAACTTAAAACCGAGAATCTCCAACCCTAAGCGTGGAGCGAGAGGTGGACTTCGCACGAAATTTTTATTTTTGAGACAGATTTGAAAATTCCACAACCCTTTATTCACAAAATTTGTAGGAAATAGCGGAGTTTGGAGAGTTTACACATAATATTTTTTGAGTCGAACGATGTTCCATGTTTTGCTCAAGGTACGTCCCTCGCTGTCTTTGAGCTTGAAAGCTCCAGGCGCGACCTCCTCCCCGAGGTATGGTCCCTTCCAATTAAGGTCCAGCTTGGCACCCTCGGTACGCCTCAAGACGAGGCTACCCGTGGCCAGGAACCGGGGTCTGACCTTCTTGTCGTGATACACCGCTACACGCCGTTTGTATTCTCTGGAGCGCAGGTCGGCCACCTCGCGCAGCTCGTCCCTAAATAGCAGCTCGACCCTGAGGTTGGCCTCGTTCTCTTTTTCATCGAAATCAAAAACTCTCGCCGAAGGGACGAAGGTCTCTATTGGGTTCCACCCCTTAAGTTAGAGCGAAAGGCATTTCTCCCGTTGCACGATGCGCGGTGGTACGATATGTCCATAGGACGAGTGGGAGAAGCTCCGCCCCAGCGACCTTGCGCCATGCCTAGGCGCTTCTTCAGATCGGACAAGATGCGGGCATTGACGTTCTCCACCTGGCTGTTGGACTGAGGGTGGGCCACGGAGAAAACTTGAGGGTTATGCGCAGGTCGGAGCAGAAGGTCCGGGTCTCCTCGCAATCAAATTGGGGACCATGGTCAGTCATGATGGTCATGGGAATGCCAAAGCGACAAACGAGGTTCTTCCACTGGAAGTCGCAAACCTTTGTCCCCGTGATCTTTGCCATTGCTTGTGCCTCGACCCACTTCGTGAAATAGTCGACGATGACCAGGATATACCGCACCTGGCCAACAACCTTGGGCAAGGGGCCGAGGATGTCCATCCCCCACATCGCGAAGGGGCATGGCGCGTGGAAGGAGCGAAGACGCGAGGTCGGGGCGTGCTGGAGGTTACCGTGCTTCTGACACCCGTCACATCGCTGGACATAGGCCCTCGCGTCTTGCTAGAGAGTGGGCCAAAAGTATCCTAAATGGGTGATTTTATGTGATAGGGCTCGCCACCCTGGGCGGCCGCCACAGACCCCCTCATGTGCCTCATAGAGGATATGCTCCGTAGACTCGGTCGGCATACACAGCAGGTTGGGCTAAGCATAGCCTCGGCGATAGAGACGGCCGTCGATGATACAATAGCGTGCCGCCTACATTTTTAACTTTCGAGCCTCCGCGGGGTCCTCTGGTAGGACGCCGCTTTCCACGTATCGCGTGATCGGGGTCCTCCAGTCCCCAGTGGTGATGGAGAGAACCTCGCTGGTTGCAGTCCGCGAGAGCTTTCTTTCTACCATCACGCGATTTCCTACCTCCAAGGGGAGGGCAGAGCCCAACCACGCAAGAGCATCCGCCTTCGTGTTCGAGGTTCGCGGGATGGACTCTACCGCAAAGGTTTCTAGGTACGACACCAAGGCCTTAACTTTCTCCCAGTACGCAGGCAGGAACCCCGTCCGGGTGTCGTATTGCCCGTTGAGCTGACGTGCAATGAGCTCGGAGTCGGTGTAGACCCTGATTTTGCGGGCTCCACTGAGGAACGCCATCTCTATCCCGGCTATCATGGCCTCATACTCGGCCTCGTTGTTGGTGGCATCGAAGGCGAAGTTATGGGCGTACTACGTCTCGATCGAGGGACCGGCGAGGAACACACCAGCCCAGCCACCGGCATCACACCGTGAACCATCAACGAATACCTTCCACTCCTCCGAGCTCGCATCAGTTTCGGGGAAGGTGACCTCCACCATGAAGTCAACGAGGGCATGTCCCTTCATTGCGGTTCTAGGGAGGTAGTTGATGTCGAACTCGGAGAGCTCGACTGCCCACTTCGTCATTCGCCCGGAGAGGGCGGGCTTGTGGAGGATTTGTCGAAGTGGGAGGTCAGAGAGGACCTGAATGGGGTGCACGTGGAAGTAAGGGCGCAGGCGCCTGGCGGCGGTCACGACAGCCAGTGCCATTTTCTCCGTCGGGGAGTATCGCTGCTCCGCGGGCTGGAGCACGCAACTTGTGAAGTAGACTGGGTGCGTGGCTTTTCTAGTTATCACCGTGCTGACCGTCTCCGGGCTCACCGCCATATATAACTGCAAGTCCTCACCTACCATTGGAGGTGACAACGTATGGAGCTTTGATAGGAAGGCTTTTAGCTCGAAAAAAGCAAGCTCTAGCCCCTCTTCCCAACAAACTTGTCGTTCTTCTTGAGGGGAGCAAAGAAAGCCAGAGACTTGTCCGCCAAGTGGGAGCAAAACCTCCCCAAGTAGTTCACGGCGCCGTTGAAACGTTGTACCTCTATGCGAGATCGTGGCGACCTCATTGTGGGAATCGACTCGACCTTGGCAGGGTTGACGTTGATCTCGCGCTCGCTGATCACGAAGCCTAGGAACTTCCCCAACGACACGCCGAAGACGCACTTCTCGGGGTTCAAGCTGAGACGATTGTGCCTGAGGGTCACAAAGACCTTGTGGAGATCGGCCAGATGCTCCTCGGGGCTTTTGCTCCGCACCACGATGTCGTCGACGTAGGCCGACACGTTTCTCCCCAAATGGTTTTTGAATACCCGGTCAACGAGACGCTGGAAGGTCGCCCCTGCGTTTTCAAGGCCGAAGGGCATGACCTTATAGCAGTACGTACCCCGCTGCGTGATAAAGGACGTCTCCTCCTCGTCACGCGGACTCATCGAGATCTGATTGTATCCTGAGTACGCGTCGAGGAAACTCACCATGCCCCGCGGTTGAATCAACTAGTTCGTCGATCGAGGGCAGGGGGTAGTTGTCTTTTGGGCACGCTTTATTGTGGTCTTTGAAGTCCATGCATATCCGCCACTTGTCGCTGACCTTTTTGACTAGCACGACGTTGGAAAACCATTTCGGGTACTGGACCTCGCGGATAAACCCCGCGGCCAGCAGCTTAGCCACCTCTTCATTCGCGGTGTTTGCCCTTTCCTCGTTCATCTTCCTCCGTCGTTGCACGACAGGGCGGGTGGTGACGTCGACGTTCAAGGAGTGTTGGGCCATGGTGCGCGGGACGCCGCGGAGGTCTGGGCGACGCTAAATACCGAGGGCTCATGATGGCTTGCCCTCACGTACCTGTTTCTTTCTGCCTGGCTTGATCCAGCCAGCGATGGTCCACCCGAGATGGTATGGATATACCCATCGAGTGTCGTTGTTTGCCCAGACCGACGTTGTTGGCCTAAGCTTGACTCGGGCCTCGTGGTACGGTGTTGGCACCTGACGCGGGGTTGGCACATCCCTTTTCGTTTGGGTTGTACAAAGGGCCGCCCTTGTCCCTATAGCCTCGTTGCTTTCCGCCGAAGCAGTTCCAATTGCCACCGCGGTTGTTGTTACGGTTGTTGTCGTTCCCGTTGTTATTGTTGTTGTTGCTTCTGTTGTTGTTGTAGTTCCTGTTGTTGTTGTTGACGGGGTTTTGGGCCTGTGTTACATACGCATCCCTCACGGGTGGTGCGACCACCTTCGCCTTTCCTTTAGCCTCGGCGACGATTTCCTTGTCGGTCTTCGGTCGCGAACTCTGATTTGCGACATCCTCGACATACACATGGGACGTGATCCGAGCGCACAGGCTGTCGTACGTCGTTGGGCATTTCAAGAAAATGTAAGTCTTGAAAGGCCTCGGACACAGTTTGCCCATGAGGGTATCTCGCACCAATGATTCGTCGATGTGTGCGATCTCCGCTACTGCGGTGATGAACCTCGTGAAGAAGGTGCCCAACAACTCGCCCTCTCCCTACTCAATACCGCGGAGATCCCGCATGTTCTTCTTGCACTTCCTCGAGCCGTTGATGTGTGTGACAAAGGATTCACACAGCTGAGCGAACGAGGCCACAGACCCTATCTTGAGGCTTATGAACCACGTCATCGCGGCCTTGTCCAGGGTGGTTGGGAAGATGCGGCAGAATATGGCGTCGTTGTAGGAGTTGACATTCATTTGGACGGCAAAGTGCTTCACGTGCTCCTCCGGGTCAGCCGTGCCGTCGTAGAGTCCCATTTGTGGCCAATGGAAACCTTTGGGCATAGGCGCGCCTTGAATCTCGTTCACGAAGGGGGAGGTGCACCCGGTCTCGACGGCCTGTCGACGCAACCTCGATTTCAGAGGGTGCGTCGACGTCGTTGGCCTCGATTTGGGGGGATGCAGAGCACTCCCCGTTGTTTCGGACAGCTCCGTGTCCTACATTCTCGAACGTCACGAGCGGGACCGCGAGATCTGCATGGGGTCCCGGAGAGGCCTCTTCGTCGATGAGCCGTTGGTGGAGGTCTCGTGTCCCGGCACATGCCAAGGGACGTACGCAGGTACGTACTCGGAGTGGGGTTGCCCCGGGGGGAACAGGGACGTATGAAGGGGCAAAGCCGTGCTGGTACTGCCCATAGCCCGGGTAGGGATATGGGTTCGGGGGTGCACCGCCCGGCTCGTACCCTTGGAATGGGTAGGGGTTTTGTGGGGCGGTGTACGTCCAGCCCGGGGGGACCACGAACGGGAAACCCGGAGGTCCCGCGCCCATCCACTGCGTGGTTTCGGGCATTTTATCGGGGTGTTGGGGGAAGAAATTGTTTGGGCAAGCCATTTTGAGGGAATCAAAGCCAAGGTTTGCACAAATCGAGAAACTACTTAGGACGAAGAGGTTCCCACAGACGGCACCAGTGATGAAACCCGAAATAAAACGTCGCTAAAAGACAAGAAACGAGATTCTATTATTCGATTGTGCAGACGCTTGCTCTTTATTTATTGTTTTCTTACAGCGAGGTTACAAACAAATGAGGTTTACAAGCCAACGAGGTTTTGATCGCCTCTCACGGTGTGCGAGGGTCTAGAGATACAATTTATAACCCGACCCCGTTGTAGCACGTGGTGGGTGTCGAACACTCGGGAAGTCTACTCGATCGATGTGCCTAGACACTAGGAAGCTGGAAAAGAGAGCTTAAAACAAAGGAAAACAAAGTGAACAGTCGGGACCGACACTGAGGTCACGTCGGGTCCGATGTTGGCGACAAGAGGAAGTCGGGACCGACGTAGGGTAAGTCGGGCCCGAGGTAGCTGGGTTTGTCGAACTTCAAACATTAAAAGTAGATCTTGGGCTTTTGGGTTCCTTCTCTAGTAAATTAAGTCTTATCCACCCCAATTCAAGCAATGAGTGATGATCGGACTAGGATCGAGTGCTTTCGCCCTCGTTCCAACCACTTCTACACATCGATCATTGGGGAAATCCCCTTCGAAGCAAGGTCTTGAGATTGACACATGTTCACTTTCGCTACTTTGCCAATCTCAAGCCTTGATTCCCAACTTTCGCAAGGAATTGTAGCTCTATGTAGAGTAGGTTCCTTAGATCAAACACTCAAGGCTATGGAATTGGGGTTCCTAGCCCAAACCTAGCTAGGGTTTTCCCCCATAACCCAAGATCAAGGAGATCTACTCCATGTGACAAGCAAAGAAAGCAATCAAATCAAAAGGGAAAGCAATCATCATAATCAATCTCAAAACAAAGCAAAGTTTCATTCAAGTCCAAAGCAATCCACAAATTCCAATCAAGGGTTTTCAAATCCACAAGAACAAAGCAAATCAAAGCAAATCTACCAACAAAACCTATCAAGACTCCCTCCCTTGGCCGATTCTCTCTCTTCTCCTTCTCCTCTCCTTCCTCCTTGCTCTCCAAGAATCCTCTTGGTTCCCTTGGAACCCCCCTTTTTTTGGTGTATGTGAGGGAACCCCCTTTTTGTGTGTGAGAACCCCCTTTTAATTAGAAGACAAGAGGGCCTTTGATAGATTAGATGAGGGGCAAAAGTGGAAGTCCACAAATTCGTGCCTTGGAGCCCAAGTAGTTCGGTGACCAACTCGGACCGACACGGAGGACCTCGGGCCCGAGTTATTGTGCATGTCGGTCCGAGGTTGAAACTTCAAGTCGGGCCCGAGGTTGGTTGCAACTCGGTCCGAACCTCGTTCCACCTTCTTCTTGTTGGCTTTCCTCTTGTTCTTCTTCATGGCTTGCTCCTCTCTTTCCTCCTTTGCTCGGGCCTCGCTCCATGTCTCGACCCTCCTTCAAATCGATCCTTGATTCATGCCAGATTACCTACAAAACACATAAAATGTGCGTAGTCTCCGAATCTCATAGAAATACGGGAACTAAGCTAAAAAGGAACAAAACGCACAAGAAAAGGGGAAAAAGAAACATATTTACAAAGGAAATCACATATGAAAACACCACCAAATAGAGAGACATCAGGTTTACAAGCAGAACGAGGTTTACACCTTAGACCTCCTAACAGGGTATGAGATCTCCTAATCACTACGAGATTCAACTATCCACAGGCCGCTTGACGGACTCTGGTAGCGAGGTTGAGCTTCGAGTTCGAGTGTGGTGATGATGGCTTGCGAGATGGAGCAGCGAGGTCTTTGGTGTGAGCGAAAGCACTCTGTGTGACTTGAAGTCTTTTTGTGGACTTCACTTGTCTATAGCGAGGTCTTTTGACGATGTTTCAACACATCGATCTTCAACGAACAAGATAATTCTTGAGTTCAAGATGTTTTTCGACCCCTTTCTACCTACGAGGTTCTCCTTTATTTATAGAGAATTGGGGAACTGAGTTTTGGTGTTTATCCGATGTGGGACGCCCGAGATCAGGGTTGTTGATTGGTCCGGAGGCGAGGCAGCCGATGATTGGTTGGGAAGAACGGTGGCAGCTGAGTGGACCAAGTGGGCGGGGGTGTCAGTTGAGTCGACAACGAGGTTTAGACCTCGTCCCCAAGGTTTTGGAAGACCTCACTCGGATAGGGAATTTGTTTATTTTAAAAGATGGGTATGGTTGTGGGCCCCGGAATCCACCTTAGGAGTCTCGTCGGGTCCGTTTATTCTTTGTACCCCGGGTCCACTTCCTGTTCTACCATTTTGAGCATCATCACCGGTTTGTTATTTTTGATGAGGCCATTTCCCGTATTGCTCCACTAGTTTGTCTCGGATTAATGTTGATAATTCTGTTGTGCATCCTTTTGTTTTTTATATTATGTTGTCTCTCTATATGTCAATCGCAGATAGGGGGAGATCAGCCGCTTCGGCTAACATGACTTATGCACCTCCGACGCTTGAGAGTCTTTGACACCTCATCGTAGTGAGCGACATCGTCAAACATCCACTAGACGTCATGACTTCATTTATAATATGACTTGAGCCAAAGACCCCCGTACTACTTTTACACATGCCCCGACATCTTCCTAAGGTACACCTTATTACATTGTGAATTATGTCACTTGTCAATTTTTCTCTAAGCCCCATACTTAGTTTTTGGCAAAAGTCACGACTTTAGTAGAGCTCAGATCTTATACAAAGGTTGCTCGACATTTAGAATGGCGTGATGCTATGAGTGTTGAATTTGCAACCTTTGAGGAAAATGGCACATGAACCCTTGAAAACTTGCCACAAGGCAAGAAACCCATTGGTTGTAAATAGGTATTTCGAATCAAATACAAATCTAATGGTTCGATTGAGAGATATAAGACTCGTTTGGTAGTTCTTGGCAACAAGAATGGTGAAGGTATTATTTTACTAAAGATTTTGCTCATGTTGCTAAGATGACCTCTGTCAGGGTATTCTTGTCTGTTGTTGCAATATGTGGTTGGCCTCTTCATCAAATGACATTCATTATGTGTTTTTACATGGAGATCGATCTTGTGAAGAGGTCTACATGAACCCACATCTTGGCTTTATCATACCTTGACGCAAGGTTTGCAGACTTTAGAAATCTCTTTATAGTCTCCGACAAGCGCCCCAAATTTAGTTTGCAAAATTTTCTTGCCCTTATTAAGTTTGGATTCAAGTTGTCCTATGTTGATTACTCTTTATTCTCTTTCATTGGGCACAACACTATTTCACATGCTCTAGTGTATGTCAATGACCCGTCTAAGATATCTCGTTTCAAGTTATATTTAAGTTCTTGTTTTTTTATGAAAGATCATGGTCCTCTAAAATATTTTCTTGGTCTTGAAGTTTCTCAAGGGAAGGATGACATATATCGCTCTCAATGCAAATATGCGCTTGAAATACTTTCTAAATTCCGCCTCTTGGGTGCCAAACCCACCTGATTCTCGATTTCTCAAAATCACAATCTTAACGTCGCTTCTGGCCCTAGTTTTGCTCACCTGAATCGCTACCTATGTCTAGTTGGTCGTCTCATCTATATGACAATTGCCCTTCTTGAGTTGTGCTACTTTATTAACATTTTGTCACAATTTATGAAAGTTCCGAAAGATGACCATTGTCAAGCGGCTTTGCATGCTCTTCATTACATTAAAGGGCATTTAGGCCAAGGACTTGTTTCTCCCATGATAGCTCTTTACAACTGGAAATATATGGACTGCTTTTCCAATCACACGGTGATCTCTCACAAGCTATTTTGTCTCTTTGGTTGGCTCTCATGTTTCTTGGAAAACCAAGAAGCAACAAACGATTTCTCGTTCTTTGGCTGAGGCTGAATATCGTTCTATGGCTTATGTTGCTTGTGAGCTTTTATGGCTCAAAGCCTTTCCCTGAGAGCTTGCTTAGTCATATGAATTCTTCTCCTATATATGTTGTTGATATGTGACAGTCAAACAACACTTCACATTATTGCAAATTCGGCCTTTCATGAGCGCACTAAGCACATTGAGATTGATTGTCAATTTGCACATGACTTGATTCAGATGGCTGTATTACTACCTCATATGTGCAGTTTAGTGAGCAATTAACAGATTTGTTCACCCGCCTTGAGCAAACAATCGTTCTTGTATTTATTATTCAAGTTGGACATTAGAGATCCCATGCTCCAACTTAGGATTAATTATCTTAAGATTGTTTTATTATTTAATGTAATTTATATATTTATCTTTTTATATATCTTAATCCCCAAGCTAAATTTTATCTATAAATTGTAAATTACTTTTCTAAAGAAAGGCTGAGGAAAAACTTTCATTCAATTGCATTGTTGTTCACAAGGTAGACAATATTTTGATGCTATAGTTATAGCAAATACAGGAAAATACACCAATAACTAGTTGAATGAACTAAAATTTGAATAATAAATAAGGAGAATTAATATGAAGAATCTCATCAATAATTTCTCTCCAAGCAAAATGAGATAAAAGCACATAACTTCTAGACGACAAAAATTCGAGAACTCACTATACACAGTCCATATGTCCTATTCGAGCAAATAAATCGGTCAATTATGGAGTTCGGGAATAAGTGATCTCAATTGCTATTCCGCCTATACACACATGCAAGCGGTTGAGGATGATGAAGAATAAAACCACAAATTCATATCAAATCACATATAGGCTACTACATAATAAGAAAGAATACGATTCTTCACAATTAGCTTTCACTATAAGCACAAATGCAAGGTACAGAATTCTACCACGTACTTGCTCGACGATTGGCACATTTTATTGTCGTTACCTTCCGCCAATTTCTACTTGAGTGCTGAATATGTGCGAAAAAGTCGAACCACATATCAAACCCATAAGAATAATATTCGATATTTTAACGGTAGTAACCAACTTGTAGAATCATTAGGATTAAAATTAAGCATCTTTTAACGCATGCAGCTCCCACAATCCATTAACAAGTCTTAGTGCATTTGCCTTTACCAATGCTATATATAGATAGATAGACTTGGTGTAGCGAGTTTGAACCAACAAGCAAGAACACAGAGAGAGCTAGTATTATAATATGTCTCAACAGTTTGGGCAAAATGGCTACCTTGGCTTGGTGGCCAAGGCTGCTAGCTCCCTTGTAGAAGGCGAAAACAAATCCAAAACCAAGAAGGATAATGACCTCGTGTCCAGACTGGAAGGCGAGGCGGTCAAGGCCATCGGTGCCAAGCTCTTGAGTGGCGACGGTATGAGCGCTACCAGCAGCCAGAGAAACGTGGGGCATCTTCTCAACCGAGTCTCGACTTTTCATCAAGACAAGTATGGAGGTGGTAGTTACTTGGGCAAGAACGGTGGCTCTAGCTATGCAAACCGAGGCATGCTGAGCGACGGCTACGATGAGTATAGCGGGAATTCGCGTGGTGGGTACGGCTATAGCGACACAAGAACAGGCGGTTATGGTGGTGGAAGTGGTTGGAGTGGCGCGCTTTCTGCAAACCGTGGGTATGGTTATGAGGGTCGGGGTTATGGTGGAGACCCTAGTGGCATGAGTGGGAGTAGTGGTTGGGATAGGCCAGGGGACTCCGTAGGTCTGGGACGTCAAGGATACTATGGCGACAGTAACTATGAGGGATATGGAAACCGTGGTGGAAGGAATGATGGGTACAACGGGTGGAATGATAACCCACCGATGTCGCGTGGTGGGTATGGTTATGCCTAATGAAAGAGACAGTTGAGGTAAGAAATAAAGATTCACTACTAATACCAGTTAGCCCTTGTACTGTCTAGAAGTTAGCTTGCAAGTGTATAAGAGCGGGGGTTTAAGAATGTTGAAATGTATGGAGCCTTCTCAGAGTCATGTCTTATCAGCAGCTATCAAATAATGCACAAGTGTGTTAGTATTTTGTGATCAGATTCTGTTCAATCTCAAATACCAGTTTTTACTTTTCATAGCTTCATAAGCCAGAGCAGGCACTGAACTAGCAATGACAAACATTAGTACAAGCATTAAAAAGTAGGAAGTGCATAGAACAAGCTTTACACTATGCTCTGTACGCTATTCATACAAAGCCAGAGAGAAAGTAAATCTTAACCAGAACAGATATATTTGTGTTTTAACGGCTAGCTAGCCATTTTATCATATACCCAAGTTGCCAAAGACTTTATACTGAAACCTTGTGAATAACATACTTGACTGTATATTATGTTTAGGGAAAGCAAGCAAAGAAAAATTGAAAAGCACAGATACAAGCATATAGCTAAGAGAGTTCAAAAGACCCAAAAGAATCCAAAACAATAAAAATAGAATTTCATTTGGAATTACTGTTGAACTCTGCAGAGCTTCGAACACGAGGAACTACTATGGGTGCGCCTCGCACCTTTTCTAGAGCAAAACTTATTCTCAATGGACGACCTAGAAACGCCTGCAGTTTGTCCAGTTTATGAAAATGAGGTATTTTATATCAAAGTGTAGAATAAAACTACAATACCACTAAATAAATATGTGCACATACCTTACCATCCATCGCATCCTTTGCAGATATGGCATCACCGCCTTTGGTAAAATTGACAAACCCAAAGCCTCTAGACCTACCAGAGTGCTTATCATACAATATTCTTACTAAACCACCAAAAATCAAATGAAAAGTTACAGTTAGATTCAACACACGACATGATCACTGAAACAAAAACTACAGAGGAGAAAGAAGAAGTGTAGATACAGGCATTTCAAAGGCTATCAAAGTCAGGAATGAATTCATTGCTAGCAAAAGCAAATCAAAGAAGGCAAAAAAAGCCACTTGGTTTTTGGTTTTGAGTTAAGAGAATAGAAAGAATGATTGTAAGTGAAAATCACTTGACTTGAGTTGTTTAGGATACAAGTATAATCATCAACATCATCGCCCCAGTATAGTCCCGCACAAAGCAAGATCTGGGGTGTCAAGATGGGGGCACCAATATCTTGAACATGCCAAAACCGAATTTCAACTATGTGACAATAACAACTTTAGTTAAAATGCACCAAAATTGTTTTTGGATACAAGCAATGATATATAAATATAGACTTATCATTTATTTAGCTCTATTAATTTAAAGCATTTTGGAATTAAAGCATCTTTGATCTGTCATTACAGCCTAAGTATAGCCTTATATACTACTGCTCTCTGTAGATGTTTCTACTTGCCAACTCAGGTATTTAGATCCCCTGGTTAAAGAATTCCTGCTTCCAAAAATAAAAGCCAGTATAACCTCACTCTACAAACATCATAAGTTACAAATATCAGTACCCGAATCAGCCATGTCCTTTCCAATATCAAGCAGATTTATGAAAGGGTTGTTGTCATATTGATTAGAAGCTGGTTTTATTTGGCTCATCAGCATCTAAATCAAACATCAAATGATACCTTAACAAGCCGTAATTTGCTAACAGAAAGGCATTTATTTCCTTCATAACACACCTTATTTAGTTGGACATTTTATCAAACAGCTTATGGGCAAGACGGTCACTAGAGGCCAGATTGCGCGTATATGACTCAAATTAACCAAAAGGTTAATCAAAATTCGAAGATTTGGTACCTTCTGCGACTTCCCCGAAACCAGAGAAAGCGTCCAATAAGGATTTCTCATCAACCGACCACGACAGCCCTTTTGACAAGTTCCACATGGAAAATTTTAGATACATTTAAACCCGAAATGAGAGGAGAAAATTCTATAGGTTAGGCATACCAGCAACGAAAAGCTTGTTGTTCGGGGGAGGAGAAGAACAATAACATCGAGATATCCAATTCTTGTTGTAGGGAGAAGCTGCTAGTGCTCTCCTTGCAATGCTTGCTAGCGTCGTTAAACCGTTTTCCATTTCACCAAAAAATCAGTTGCTTTCCGTCGGGATGTTCTTTATTGGCAGAATACATAATTGGTCACTTGATCCCCCTTATTTTAGCCCTAACTGTTTGACCCCTATAATTACATATTGCGACCTATTAAATATCTGCTCGATCATTTTCACTTTCTTTTTTAATTGTGTATATCACACGCGCCAACATACAATAAAAAAAAAAGTTAAAACAAATATAATTAAAAAGAGCAGATCGAATAGAAAAAGAAAAAAATCTAAAATCTAAAATTTCCTATCAAACTTACTATTTTACCCCTCTATTTTCCCTAAAATTTTACCCAAAACTACCCTTCATCTTCAACCTCCCCCTTATTCAAGATCCATGGATGCTCATCTTCATATCCTCTCTAAAGTGTTGACTCCCTCAATCCCCTAAGCACCAACCCACCATATCTCCATTACTTATCCTTCTAGATTTCTCAAATCCAAGATCCACGACCTTTCCCGCAACCGAGGTCCCACCTGCCACCAACGCCGACTCCGACATTGTCGTTGCTGCCCTCCTTTGTATTCTTATCTGTTTGGATCTGTTCCGGGGGATGAAATTCAAATTTAGAAATTAGGTTTTTATTAAATCTAAACCTAGATCTGAGAAATTGACTTATTATATATCAAATTGAGCATTAAAATTGGGCTGAAGGGTGGAGGTATTGGGAGACGTCGGGGAGGAGTCGTGGAGACCTTGGGGAGGCTCAAATTGAACGATGTTTAGCAGGTTGAAGAACACACCCATACACTTGAAGAAGAAGAAGAAGAAAAATAAAGAAGAAAGAAAAAAAAAGGAAATGATAAAAAAATTCACATAAGCATTCTTCAGTCTATCATACGAGAGTAAAATGCACGCGCATTGCCACATCAGTAATCAGGGGCTTAATAGGTCACAATGTGCAACTATAGGGGGCCAAACGGTTAGGGCTAAAGTACAGGGAGCCAAGTGACCAATTGGCCCAAGTACATGGGGGTCGTTTACGTATTCTGCCGTTCTTTATTACTTATTAGTGAAAGGTCAGGGACTTTGGAAGGAATTAACCCATAGTTTCAGCGTATTTATAATATACTTCAAAATTCACTCATTCGTATATTTGTAAAGCCCAAACAAATGTATTTCAAAATTCACTAACTCGGGTTGGCATGAAATAGTGTTTTTAAGGTCTCGGGTCTTTTAAATTTGTAAGGTCCGTGATGTCACCCATCCTGGTCGTATTTCTCTCACCCGTGCTACTTCTGCGAGTGTTTTCTGTGATAATGATGGTCGTTGGCAAGTGAGTTTTGTTCAGAATATCGATATCTACATTGTCCCAATGACATGGCTCATTTTCTAAGTAAGCATGTAGATCGTTGTCACCCTCTTTTCAACTTAATTGGTTGCCCAATATCATGGCTATGTTAGAAGGGATTGGAAAACCCAGTTTCGGCATGTATATCAGGAGGCCAACGAAGTTGCGAACTTCTTAGCCTCTCTTGCTTTTTATTTTAGTATTGGTGTTCATGTATTACTTAACCCGCCAGAGGATATATTTATTCTTTACTTTCGGATGATGTTAGAGGTCACACTATCTGTTGGGCCCTAAAATATCGGGCTAAAGTATGAGGTGGGATCACGAAGATATGAAGTGATCGCAAGCAATTAAAAACATTATTCACCATCAATAAGACATTAAATTGCATGGAGGAAATCAAGGAGAGTTGTTGGAACGCATTAAATGCAGGGCGAAAATTACGGACGCCTTAAATGCCTAACGCATTGACGATTCAACAGAAGTGGTAACTGGTCAAACTAGTCGTTGGAAGATATTAATAACAAGGCGAGATTCTCGGGATTGATACTCATAAATGACCAAGAGGTGAGCCTATAAAAGGGGAGGAAGAACATCAACAAAAGGGAACCCGGAGGGAATCTCTCTCGCACTCTCTCTCTCTCGAGGACAAAACAATCTACATACAATTGTATTTTTATTCTTCAATTATTCATCCACGATCTCAAAAGTTATTGTTCTTCATCTTCTCTCTGGCGTACCCATCAATTGTCCTTCAACAAAGGCAGAATACATAAACGGCCCCCTATACTTGGGCCAATTGGTCACTTGGCCCCCTGTACTTTAGCCCTAACCGTTTGACCCCCTATAGTTGCACATTGCGACCTATTGAACCCCTATTGAGCCACTTATCCCAGCTTTTTTTAGGAGTGTGGTGCACGCGCGATGATGTGTTATATTGTGTTGCCACAATGGCGATGACATGGATGCCATGGATGACATGGATGACATGGCGATGACATGATGTGTTATAATTTGTTGCCACAATGGCATCCATGTCATCGCCATTGTGGCAACATAATATAACACATCATCGCGCGTGCACTAGTCTCCTAAAAAAGCTGGGGTAAGTGGCTCAATAGGGGTTCAATAGGTCGCAATGTACAACTATATGGGGCCAACGGTTACGGCTAAAGTACAAGGGGCCAAGTGACCAATTGGCCCAAGTACAGAGAGCCGTATATGTATTCTGCCCTTCAACATATGAATGGAATCATAGTGAAGTTTATCATTGTTATTTTATATTTTTCTCTATTTATTTCGATATCTATTGTTTTATCAATTAACGTGTCTACGACTTACCATTGATATCCAGAATCATAAGGAGTAACTCGCAGCAGTGCAATTGCAATCTTACTTCACTATTTTGAATTCATATCTCTTTCTCTACTTGTTTACTAGTTCATTTGCTATTTCTCTTTGTAAATCCTTTATTATTCGCGAATTAACGTGTTTAAACCGGTTTTTAACTAGAGTTTCCTCATTATAGCAGATAACGCGTTTACGTGTTAAATCTGCCCAAAACAATTGGTGCCCACCGTGGGGCCTTTAGCCAAAATCCCATCAAACACGTTACCACCACCTTGCTAAACACGTTACCACCACTCCGCTACCAAATTGGCCAATGACCAAACTTCCAACACTAGTCCCAGTAGTGAACTTGGAAACCGAGAAGCTAACCTCGTCACTTTCAATCAGCCACAAATTATACCTCCTACTATTCCAACCGATATTCAAACTGACACATCCACCGACCAAACTCTCAAGCCAAATGACCCTAACGCGTTACCAGAACTGGGGGTCGCATCCGACTTAGTTGTCATAGCCGAACTCAAGGCCTCTATGCTTGCCTTGCAAAAGGATCTAGAAAAGCAAAAGGAGGCACACAACCGATTTATAGAAGTTTATGAAAGACAAATTGAATCTCTAACTCGTGAAAGAAATTTGCTTCAATCTCAGGTTCAATCACAGGAACAATCAGGTCCAAGTCGACCAAGGGTTTTGTGAGCAATGGATCGTGGAGTTACGCGACAATCGAATCTTGATGAACCTAATCACGTCACACCGATTAACGAAAGACAGGTAACACATTATCAGGTAAGTGGTAACATGCTTCACGCTGTCCAAGAGGATGCTGAAATCGTACCTCTAAAAGAGTGGCTTAAAGCCCTTGAGGACCGGTTCAGTCAGGTCCCACGGAAACCTCAACTAATAGTCATGGAAAGGCGAGATGGTTATACCGACTCCCCCTTCGTCCCGGCTATTGCGAGAGTTGATATTTCGAGAAAGTATCACGTTCCCGATGTACCAAAGTACGAAGGAATGACTGATCCAGACCAACATGTTACGGCTTTCAAACAAGCGATGAACATTAGCACTATCCCATTCGAAATGAAGGAAGTGGTAATGTGTCGTTGGTTTCGTAACACGTTATCTGGTCCAGCTTTAAATTGGCATTCACACTTACCACTTGGAAGTATTTCATCATTTGCTGAATTGGTTGACAAGTTTAGACTCAGGTTTGCAAGTAGTCGACGCACCAAGAAACATTCAAGCGACTTATATCGTTTGGTGCAAAAATCTGGAGAGTCTTTGAAGACATTTCTAAATAGGTACAATGAGGAACTCGTCGTCATTGAAGAATGCGATGCCGCAACTTCGGTAGAAGCATTTCGAAGAGGGATATCCATAGGTAACCCCGAACTCTATGATGAATTAACTAAGTATCCTTGCTCCAACTTTGATGAAGTACAAGCAAAGGCATTAGCACACATTCGACTAGAAGAGGATGAACTCTTTGTCGCTAACACGAGGGAAGTACTACGATCAGATCGGAGGCATGGGAAGTGCGAGTCAAGGTATCGTCCGTACCCTTGAGAAAGAACATGATGTTCGAATAAATAGAAGAGCTCGGTAACGCGTTACAATGGTGGTCTTCATCATTGAACTCGTAAGGAAATAAAATACAAACAAGTTATCAATCTACCATGTAAGCAAAACTTTACTTCATGCTGGAACTAGATATTCCTCCATCAAAAAATCGGTATGAGAACTAGTTGTGAATTCTATCATGTTACATCTTTACTTTGAAAGTTAATCCATAAAGTGAGCACTAACTTTTCTATGGAGAGTACAATGTCAATACCAGAATTATCAGGACGTGTTACAAAATAATTTTATGGTCGACTTCTTTCCTATCCAACCTGATGACACCTTACAAGAAACAATGCAAGTAGACAACAAGTTACAATCAGGAAGGCGGTTACTACATACCAATGGCACATCGAATCAAGGAGGCGTTGTGCTGGGGGTGGCATTAAGCTCACCACTGGGGGTGGCCCAAGTCATGCAATGCACATTCAAAGCAACAAACAACGAAAGTGGAATACGAGGCACTTATTTCAAACCAAGATGTAACACACTTAAACCTTTATCACTTCTAAGTCGTCATGAGCACGTTAAGAGCAAGCAACAAAAACTTCAGATCAAAGGTACTTTACCACTCCTTTTACATATGTCAATACATTCTTTACATACAACACATCGGCCTCTGTAGTCAACACTTACAACATCGGCCTCTGTCGCCAGTGTTTACAACATCAGCCTCTGTCGCCAACACTAAACCCCGGGTATAGGTTATGACCAACGCGTCATTATCAGTTTGTTCTGCGAAAACCTTCGTTCAAATGAAGCACACACAACGCGTCATCTTGATTAGCAGCTTGTCCTGCGAAAACCTTCGTTCAAACAAAGCATACACAACTCGTCATCTTGATTAGAAGCTTGTCCTGCGAAAGCTTTCGTTCAAACGAAGCATACACAACAGAGTACCAAAAAAAAAGACAAATGTTCAAAAGATGCCCCATGGGCGCAATACAAAAATGTATCACAAGACATTTAATAGCCTAACATCAAGTTTCACAAACCCATAAAGACAACATGAGGAGATCATTAGCTTGACGACTTCAGGCAATGGTTCCCAATGCAAGTTCAAACCCGCGCCAAAATATACGAAAGAAATTTTGAGCGGGTTTGGGGGGTATTGTTGGGACCTAAAATATCAGGCTAAATTATGAGGTGGGATCACGAAGATATGAAGAGATCGCAAGCAATTAAAAAAATTATTCACCATCAATAAGGCATTAAATTGCATGGAGGAAATCAAGGAGATTTGTTGGAACGCATTAAATGCAGGGCGAAAATCAGGGACGCGTTAAATGTCTAACGCGTTGACGATTCAGCATAAGTGGTAACTGGTCAAACTAGTCGTTGGAAGATATTAATAACAAGGCGAGATTCTCGGGATTGATACTCATAAATAACCAAGAGGTGAGCCTATAAAAGGGGAGGAAGAACATCAACAAAAGGCAATCCGGAGGGACTCTCTCTCTCGAGGACAAAACAATCTACACACAATTGTATTTTTATTCTTCAATTATTCATCCACGATCTCAAAAGCTATTGTTCTTCATCTTCTCTCTGGCGTACCCATCAATTGTCCTTCAACATATGAATGGAATCATAGTGAAGTTTATCATCGTTATTTTATATTTTTCTCTATTTATTTTAATATGTATTGTTTTATCAATTAACGTGTCTACGACTTACCATTGATATCCAGAATCATAAGGAGTAACTCGCAGCAGTGCAGTTGCAATCTTACTTCACTATTTTGAATTCATATATCTTTCTCTACTTGTTTACTAGTTCATTTGCTATTTCTCTTTGTAAATCCCTTATTATTTGCGAATTAACGTGTTTAAACCGGTTTTTTACTAGAGTTCCCTCATTATAGCATATAACACGTTTACGTGTTAAATCTAGCAGTGAAATTGCAATCTTACTTCACTATTTTGAATTCATATCTCTTTCTCTACTTGTTTACTAGTTCATTTGCTATTTCTCTTTGTAAATCCCTTATTATTTGCGAATTAACATGTTTAAATCGATTTTTTACTAGAGTTCCCTCATTCTAGTAGATAACGCGTTTACGTGTTATATCTGGCCAAAACACTATCTGATGAAACACGAAATAAAACGTCGCTAGAAGACAAGAAACGAGATTCTATTATTCAATTTGTGCAAACACTTGCTCTTTATTTATTGTTTTCTTACGACGAGGTTACAAGCAAATGAGGTTTACAAGCAAATGAGGTTTACAAGCAAAACGAGATTTACACCTTAGATCTCCTAAGAATATTTGAGACATCGATCTAACAAGGTTCGATATTTCCTAATCACTATGAGACTCTACTATCCCCAAGCCGCTTGATGGACTCCGGTAGCGAGGTTGAGCTTCGAGTTTGAGTGTGGTGATGATGGCTTGCGAGATGATGCAGCGAGGTATTTGGTGTGAGCGAAAGCTTTCTGTGTGACTTGAAGTCTTTTTGTGGACTTCACTTGTCTATAACGAGGTCTTTTAATGATGTTTCAACACGTCGATCTTCAACGGGCAAGATAGTTCTTGAGTTCAAGATGTTTTTCGACCCTTATTCCCTACGAGGTTCTTTCCTATTTATAGTGTTTCAAAAGAATGACTTTTGGTGTTTGTTCGATGTGGGACACCCGAGATCAAGCCTTTTGATTGGTTGAGTGTGAGGCGGTCGACCATTGGCCGGAGGAGAGGCGGCCGCTAAGTGGCTGAGATAGGGCGGGGGTGCCAGCCGTTGAGCAACGAGGTTTAGACTTTGTCAAAAAGGTTTAAACCTCGTCCCCGAGGTCTCGGAAGACCTCGTGTGCACAGGGATTTTGTTTAAATAAAAGGCGGGTAGGGTTGTGGGCCCCATAATCCACCTTGGGAGTCCCGTTGGATCCGTTTATTCCTTGTATCCCTGGCCCACTTCTTACTTTACTATTTTGAGCTCCATCACAACCCCATGGCCTGGGGACCTCGTCTCGAGGACCGCAGGTCATAAAGTACGAGGGGTAGTTGGTTCATCAAACCCGGGGTACGGGGTTTGTACTTCTTAGGATTTTCGAGGTGCGAGGTCTAGAGGTTGGGTGGACATATTGTGAGGAACTCTCTTGCGAGGCCTGACGCTTAGGCCCTTCCTTTGTTTGTGTGTGCGATGTTTTCTGGGCTTGCTCCCCCGTTTTTTGTTTAATGGGCCGTCAAAGCAGACCAGGCCCAATAAGCTTTTCGAGGGTGGGGAGAGGCCAAGTCCGCCCTTTATAAGAGGGGTAACTCCCACGCCTCATCTCTATCTTCTTCCTCTAGCGTTCCCTCTCTTTCTTTCTTTCTTTCTTGTCCTTTCAGTTTTCGGTGAGCAGTTTTTAGACGGTTCTCCGATGATCTTCCGACACTGCCCAAAAGCGCCACCACACCAGTCGCGTCAGTTTTAAACAAGTAAGCGTTCGAATCCGTTTTTCGCATTTTTGATGTCCCTCCCCCGTATTTTCGCCGCCCCTTCCCTTGTCGGGAGATGGGCGTTTCCCGGTGCTTCGCGGCGGCGAGACGGAGGGGATGAGGGCGGCGCTCGCGCTAGGGCGACTCCCTCGATTCTCCTTTTCTCGCGTTTTTTTTTCTTCGTTCCGTGCCCTAGCGGGCGACGGTTTCTTTTCGACATTTTGCGCCTGTGCCATGGAGGCGAAACGGTGGGGCGAGGGTGGCGCCCGCCACGTTCTCGAACCCCTTCGTTTTCCAACCGACGGTTGAGGTCCCTCGTCCCCTTTGCTTTCGAAATTCGAATTCCTTGGGAAACCAAACGTCATGATGTCTGACTGACAGGACGTTTGGTTTCCCACCCTGCTGGCTTCCATTCCGTCTTCTCTTTCCTCTTTTTGGCGCTTCACATTCTTCCCCAGCTGTCCTATCTGTCAAAGTAGCCCTAGGGTGTCACGTGGTTTCTTCCCATTATCACCTTGCATATTCTTTTTTGTGGCTTTGCTCGATGTCTCAACCCTTTTTCTTTTCCAAGTGTTCGCCTCTCGTGGCCTGGACGTCGCTTGTTCATGCCTAGAGGAGCCTCTTTGAGCCCTCCACCAGGCTTCGCGTTTAAAGCTCAAGAGAGATTCTACGAGGAGGTCCTCAAGGCCGAGGAGAGTGTCGAGACCAGTGATTCCCAGAACCCGAAGTCTCCCCGCTGATTTTCAGTGATCCCTCATCTAGAGACTCCGTTGTCTCGGTCAGCTCGCTCTTTCCTCGACTGCGCGTATATTCCGGAGTCGAGATGGCCTCGTCTTCGATTTCCGACAAGGAGGTGGTCGGTCCCCATGCGAGGTCGTCGGATTCTAATGACCAAGCGAGCTTCTTCGAGAACTACATTATCGACTCCGTGTCAAGCGTCCCCCCAGTCCTCGAGGAGAGGATACCCATGCATCCGAACCCCTCGAAAGGGATTTTTCTTCCCGAGGGGGTGCCTACGGTTCTGAAGCGGGGAGACCTCGCGAATATTGCCAGGGGCTTTGCCTGGCCCGAGGGGGTTGAGCTAGTGCTCCCCAAGGAGGGAGGCTGCTCTTTTTTTTTTTGCTTGTCCCCCAAATTGGGGGAGCGGTAAATTCGGAGTAGATAAGAAATATGAGCCCCGAGGGGATAGTACAAGCGAGTTCTAAATGGGCATACATGGGTAGGTGCGTAGGCCTCCCATACTATGGCCCGAGTAGTCAAAACACAAGATCAAACTAAGATCAAAACACTAACATCCGAGCCTAAGAACAATAAACAAAGTAGAACATACATCCAAGCATGACTAACATCAAACCTAGGAACCACTCAAATAACAAGACTAGGGAGGCAAGTGTGTGGCCCTAGTGGAGCGTCTCGTAGTCCTCCCAGGTGGTAGAGCAGCCCATTTGTTCCGTGCCCTAAGGCCTAGAACCGAACCCATCTTCGGCGGTGTCTTTTTCTTGCTCTTGACCGGCATCCAACCATCTCCATCTTGAGGTTGATCTAGGTGACCACCAAAGAGCAGCCTCCCTCCTAAACCGAAGGGAGGCTGCTCTTTGGCCCATTACGAGAGGTGCGTCGTCATGCACCTCGTTAGCCTCCAAGCCGGCTTCCGGTTGCCGCTGGCCCAACATCTGGTCAACTTCCTATGGGCTATGCACGTCTGCCCAGCACAACTGTTCCCGAATGCGTGGCGGCTTCTCTGTGCCTACACCATTTGAAGTTAAAAGCTCGGGGATGGACCTGATCTGGACACCATGTCGAGCTTGTTTTTGGCTAGGAGGGAACACGAATCTTGTCTCGTTAACCTCAGCCTGCCTGGTCTCAAGATTACCACGACCCCCTCGAACTTCGGGCCGTGGAAGAAGAAATGGTTCTTGGTCCGGGACCCTACCGGGAGGTACCTCAGCTTCCCCACGGCTGCGGACAACTTCGTCCGGCCCAAAGGTACACAAAAGGCCAACGAGCTCAAGAAACGATACATCCCGGAGCGTCAGGAGCCGTTTCAAGAGTACCTCGCACAGGACCGGCCTAAGTCTTACACTTCCACCTCGCGAGGGCGGCGGGGGTACTTATTTTCCCTTTTCGCCCCTGATTTTGTTATATATTATATTTATTATTTTTATTTTGGGCCATGGACACGGGGGAATACCTCGCTTATTTAATGATGACCGCGAGCTTCGCTCGGGTCATGCTACCTCGGTTGCTTGCGATATTTTGCTTTTTGCTTTTTCTAACTTGTTCTTTCTTACACTCTTGACAGTGGACCTTTTCAACGCTCTCACCTCAAAGCCGCAGGGGAAGAAACCTGCGACCTCCACCTCCCAGGCCCCGCGAGCCTTGAAGGGGGTCGTGATAAAGGAACCGACCCCTTCGGCAAGGCCGCCAACCTCGCAACCGAAGCAGACAGCCCCCGCGAGGTGCGTGGGGGTGAAGATTACGGAAGGGGGCGTCCAAGGGAGACGCTACCAAAGTTTCCTCCCAAGTTCCCCGAGGGTCCGACGATGGGGCCGGGTCCAAGAGGAAGGGTGGGGAGTCTCCTCGCGGGGACAAAAAGAAGAAACACCGGGTGGACGGCGAACGCGGTTCCTCGGGGAAGGAGCTCGTCCCCAGCCGCGAACCTACGAGTCGGGTTCTCTCCCCTACTGGTCCCCCCACCGAGAAGTTCCACTCCCCCGGACCATCCAAAGGGGCACTTAGGAATTGGAGGAAGGACGACTGGAAGGAGGAGATTGCATGGGCGAATAATCTCTTCGAAGCCGCCCTTAATGATGAGGCCCAGTGCTACTCGGCGATGGTATGTCTTGTTTTGTCTTCGTAGACTTCGCTTACTAACCTCGTGTCTTTTCTTTTCTGACGTACCCTTTGAATTTCTTTTTCTTTCAGCATCACTTTTTTGAGAACTACAACTGCAGCCGTATCAACCTCCTCCAGAAGAACCTGGACACTTTTGAGGCAAGGCTCGAGGCCCGCGAGGCCGAGTATGTGAAGAAGGAGAAAGACCTCGCGGAGGCCACGAGGCGGATCCGGGTCGCCGAGGTTGCTGCGGCAGACGAGGCCAAGGAGGAGGCGAGAAAACTCAGGGGGGAGGCGGAGAAGGTTAAGGAGGAGGCGGAGAAAGTTAAGGAGGAGGCGGAGGAGGTTAAGGGCCAAGTCGGGGACCTCAAGGCCGAAATCGAGGAGCTCCGAGGGAAACTCTCCGCGGAGCCCAAATTTTTCAGGGAGAAGGAAGCGGAGCTCTAGAAGGCTGAGGAGGAGATCAGCAGCCTCCGACAACGCGTCATCGAGCTCAACGAATAAGTTGAGGCTGCGGGCCCCAAGTATGTGGAGTCTGCGGAGTACAAGGAAGAGCTGGTGGGCAGCGTGAACAAGATGTTCCGGCAGGCGGTCCGTATGGGGGTCAAGCAAGCGGTGGCGAAGTATGGGCACATCGACCCCCGTATTTCCTTCTTCAATCCCAACTACGCACTGACTATGGGGGAAGAAACTAGGGAGGAGCCCGAGGGAGAATGCGAGTTCTTCGTTAGAGAGGATGGGACTGTGGCCGCCGAGGCGCCCCTTGTAGAGGACCTCGGCCAGGGATGCGTGGACCCCGTCGTTGCAGATTCTCATCCCGCGACCGACGTGCCGAGCTCCTAGCCAGTTGTGATCTCCGACTCGCCCGTCTGCCAGGCTCCTACGGAACCCACCGTCGAGGCCTCGAAGGAGTGAAGGATGCCCATCTGTATTTTTGTGTTTTTTTAATATATTTTCGCTATTTTGGTGGCCCCGCCGGGGTTTGTAAAATTAAGATACTTCGGCCCTTGTGGCCTTATTTTATGCAATCTTTCCTTGTTTTATGGTTGTGTTGTGTTTCTTATTTTAGTTTACTATATATATATCCCGATCCAACCCCATTGCTCGAGTGTCACAATTTTTGTGGCACCCTCGGGATACATCGGGCATTGGTTTTATGTCGCGATCCCGAGCCTCGCTCGGATCTCGCATGATGATTATTATGCCAGGATCACGAGCCTATCTCGGATCTCGTAAGATGGTTATTATGCCAAGATCACGAGCCTCGCTCAGATCTCGCATGATGGTTATTATGCCAAGATCACGAGCCTCGCTCGGATCTCGCATGATGGTTATTATGCCGAGATCACGAGCCTCACTCGGATCTCACATGATGGTTATTATGCCGAGATCACGAGCCTCGCTCGGATCTTGCATGATGGTTATTATGCCGAGATCACGAGCCTCGCTCGTATCTCGCATGATGGTTATTGATTGTTTCCAACCCCAAGCGGGAAGCGAGGGGTGGGCTTGAAACTCAAAAAACTGATAATCTCCAACCCCAAGCGGGAAGCGAGGGGTGGACTTAAAACTGAGAATCTCAAACCCCAAGCGGGAAGCGAGGGGTGGGCTTGAAACTCAAAAAACTGATAATCTCCAACCCAAAGCGGGAAGCGAGGGGTGGACTTCGCAACTCAAAACTGAGAATCTCCAACCCCAAGCGGGAAGCGAGGGGTGGACTTCGCAACTCAAAACCGAGAATCTGCAACCCCAAGCGGGAAGCGAGGGGTAGACTTCGCAACTCAAAACCGAGAATCTCCAACCCCAAGCGGGAAGCGAGGGGTGGACTTCGCAACTTTAAAACCGAGAATCTCCAACCCCAAGCGGGAAGCGAGGGATGGACTTCGCAACTCAAAACCGAGAATCTCCAACCCCAAGCGGGAAGCGAGGGGTGGACTTCGCAACTCAAAACCGAGAATCTCCAACCCCAAGCGGGAAGCGAGGGGTGGACTTCGCAACTTAAAACCGAGAATCTCCGAACCCAAGCGGGAAGCGAGGGGTGGACTTCGCAACTCAAAACCGAGAATCTCCAACCCCAAGCGGGAAGCGAGGGGTGGACTTCGCAACTCAAAACCGAGAATCTCCAACCCCAAGCGGGAAGCGAGGGGTGGACTTCGCAACTTAAAACCGAGAATCTCCGACCCCAAGCGGGAAGCGAGGGGTGGACTTCGCAACTCAAAATCGAGAATCTCCAACCCCAAGCTGGAAGCGAGGGGTGGACTTCGCAACTCAAAACGGAGAATCTCCAACCCCAAGCGGGAAGCGAGGGGTGGACTTCCCAACTCAAAACCGAGAATCTCCAACCCCAAGCGGGAAGCGAGGGGTGGACTTCGCAACTTTAAAACCGACAATCTCCAACCCCAAGCGGGAAGCGAGGGATGGACTTCGCAACTTTAAAACCGAGAATCTCCAACCCCAAGCGGGAAGCGAGGGGTGGACTTCACGACTTTAAAACCGAGAATCTCGAACCCCAAGCGGGAAGCGAGGGGTGGACTTCGCAACTTTAAAACCGAGAATCTCCAACCCCAAGCGGGAAGCGAGGGGTGGACTTCGCAACTTAAAACCGAGAATCACCAACCCCAAGAGGGATGCGAGGGGTGGACTTCGCAACTTTAAAACCGAGAATCTCCAACCCCAAGCGGAAAGCGAGGGGTGGACTTCGCAACTTTAAAACCGAGAATCTCCAACCCCAAGCGGGAAGGGAGGGGTGGACTTCGCAACTTAAAACCGAGAATCTCCAACCCCAAGCGGGAAGCGAGGGATGGACTTCGCAACTCAAAACCGAGAATCTCCAACCCCAAGCGGGAAGCGAGGGGTGGACTTCGCAACTGAAAACCAAGAAGCTCCAACCCCAAGCGGGAAGAGAGGGGTGGACTTCGCAACTCAAAACCGAGAATCTCCAACCCCAAGCGGGAAGCGAGGGGTGGACTTCGCAACTCAAAACCGAGAATCTCCAACCCCAAGCGGGAAGCGAGGGGTGGACTTCGCAACTTTAAAACCGAGAATCTCCAACCCCAAGCGGGAAGCGAGGGGTGGACTTCGCAACTTCAAAACCGAGAATTTCCAACCCCAAGCGAGAAGCGAGGGGTGGACTTTGCACGAAATTTTCATTTTAGAGAGATTTGAAAATACCACAACACTTTATTCACAAAATTTGACAGAAATAGCAGAGTTCGGAGAGTTTACACATAATATTTTTTGAGCCGATCGATGTTCCATGTTTTGCTCAAGGTACTTCCCTCGCTATCTTTGAGCTTGAAAGCTCCGGGTGCGACCTCCTCCCCGAGGAGGTATGGCCCCTCCCAATTGGGGTCCAGCTTGGCACCTTCGGTACGCCTCAAGATGAGGCTACCTGTGGCCAAGCACCGAGGTCTAACCTTCTTGTCGTGATACACCGCTATGCGCCGTTTGTATTCTCTGGAGCGCAGGTTGGCCACCTCGTGGAACTCGTCCCTAAATAGTAGCTCGACCCTGAGGTTGGCCTCGTTCTCTTTTGCATCGAAATCAAAAACTCTCGCCGACGGGACCAAGGTCACCACTAGGACTAGCGCTTCCACTCTGTAAGTTAGGGAGAAAGGCGTTTCTCCCGTTGCGCGACGCGCGATGGTGCGATATGTCCATAGGACGAGCGGGAGAAGCTCCACCCAGCGGCCTTGCGCCATGCCCAGGAGCTTCTTTAGATCGGACAAGATGCGGGCATTGACGTTCTCTACCTGGCCGTTGGACTGGGGGTGGGCCACGGAGGAAAACTTGAGGGTTATGCGCAGGTCGAAGCAGAAGGTCCGAGTCTCCTCGCAATCGAATTGGGGGCCATGGTCGGTCATGATGGTCATAGGAACGCCAAAGCGGCAAACGAGGTTCTTCCACAAGAAGTCGCAAACCTTTGTCCCCGTGATCTTTGCCATTGCTTGTGCCTTGACCCACTTCGTGAAATAATCAACGATGACCAAGATGTATCAAACCTGGCCAACAACCTTGGGGAAAGGGCCGAGGATGTCCACTCCCCACATCGCGAAGGGGCACGGTGCATGGATGGAGCGAAGACGCGATGTCGGGGCGTGTTGGATGTTACCGTGCTTCTGACACCCGTCACATCTCCGGACATAGGCCATCGTGTCCTGCCGGAGAGTGGGCCAAAAGTATCCCAGATGGGTGATTATATGTGACAGGGCTCGCCACCCTGGGTGGCCGCCACAGACACCAACGTGTGTCTCATAGAGGATATGCTCCGTAGACTCGGTCGGCACACACAACAAGTTGGGCTCCGCATAGCCTCGACGATAGAGCCGGACGCCAATGACGCAATAGCGTGCCGCCTGCATTTTCAACTTTCGGGCCTCCCCGGGGTCCTCTGGGAGGACGCCGCCATCTACGTATCGCGTGATCGTGATCCTCCAGTCCCCAGTGGTGACGGAGAGAACCTCGCTGGTTACACTCCGCGAGAGTTTTCTTTCCACCATCACGCGATTCCCTACCTCCAAGGGAAGGGCAGAACTCAACCTCGCGAGAGCATCCGCCTTCGTGTTCGTTGTTCGCGTGATGGATTCTACCGCAAAGGTTTCTAGGCACGACACCAAGGCCATGACTTTCTCTCGGTACGCAGGCAGGAAGCCCGTCCGGGTGTCGTATTGCCCGTTGAGTTGACGCGCAACCAGCTCGGAGTCGGTGTAGACCTTGATTTTGCGGGCTCCACTAAGGAGCGCCATCTCTATCCCGGCGATCATGGCCTCATACTCGGCCTCGTTGTTGGTGGCATCGAAGGCGAAGTTAAGGGCGTACTCCGTCTCGATTGAGGGCTCGGGGAGAAATACGCCAGCCCCGCCAACGACATCACATCGCGAGCCATCAACGAATACCTTCCACTCCTCCAAGCTTACGTCCGTTTCGGGGAAGGTGACCTCCAACATGAAGTCAGCGAGGGCCTGTCCCTTTATTGCGGTCCTAGGGAGGTAGCTGATGTCGAACTCGGAGAACTCGACTGCCCACTTTGTCATTCGCCTAGAGAGGGCGGGCTGGTGGAGGATTTGTCGAACTGGGAGGTTAGAGAGGACCTGAATGGGATGCGCATGGAAGTAGGGGCGCAGGCGCCTGGCGGCGGTCACGACAGCCAGTGCCATCTTCTCCGCCGGGGAGTATTGTTGTTCCGTAGGCTGAAGCACGCGACTTGTGAAGTAGACTGGGTGCGTGGCTTTTCTAGTTAGCACCGCGCTGACCGTCTTTGGGCTCACCGCTGCACATATAACTACAAGTCCTCGCCTGCCATTGGGGGTGACAACGTACGGAGCTTTGATAGGAAGGCTTTTAACTCGGACAAAGCGAGCTCTAGCCCCTCGTCCCAAACAAACTTGTCGTTTTTCTTGAGGGCGTCAAAAAAGGGCAGGGACTTGTCTGCCAAGCGGGAGAAAAACCTCCCCAAGTAGTTCACGGCGCCGTTGAGCCGTTGTACCTCAGTGCGAGATCGCAGCGACCTCATTGAGAGAATCGAATCGACCTTGGCGGGATTGGCGTTGATCCCGCGCTCGCTGATCATGCAGCCTAAGAACTTCCCTGATGACACGCCGAAGACGCACTTCTCGGGGTTCAGGCTGAGACGATTGTGCCTGAGGGTCACGAAGACCTCGTGGAGGTCGGTCAGATGCTCTTCAGGGCTTTTGCTCTGCACCACGATGTCGTCGACGTAGGCCGACACGTTCCTCTCCAAATGGTCTTTGAAGACCCGGTCAATGAGACGCTGGAAGGTCTCCCCTACGTTTTTAAGGCCGAAGGGCATGACCTTATAGCAGTACGTACCCCGATGCGTGATGAAGGACGTCTCCTCCTCGTCACGCGGACTCATCGAGATCTGATTTTATCCTGAGTACGCGTCGAGGAAACTCAAGACCCCGTGCCCCGCAGTTGAATCAACTAGTTCGTCGATCGAGGGCAGGGGGTAGATGTGTTTGGGGCATGCTTTGTTGAGTTCTTTGAAGTCCACGCACACCCGTCACTTGCCGCTGGCCTTTTTGACCAGCACGACGTTGGACAACAATTTCGGGTACTGGACCTCACGGATAAACCCCGCGGCCAGCAGCATAGTCACCTCTTCATTCGCGTCATTTGCCCTTTCCTCGTTCATCTTCCTCCGTTGTTGCACAACAGGGTGGGTGGTGATGTCGACGTTCAAGGAGTGTTGGGCCACAGTGCGCGGGATGCCACGGAGGTCCTTGGCGGTCTAGGCGAACGCATTGCGGAATCTGGACAGCAGGGCCTCCAGCGACTTCGCCGATTTCCCGGAGAGACACTCACCCAAGTAGATTTTCTCGAACTCATTCCCGAAGGGGGTAACCACCCTTCTTTCTACCTCGGGGAGGGGGACCATGAAGTCCCGGACTTCGAGGTCGGCCTCGCCGGGGGACTCCACCATGAACACCGGGCATTTTTGTTTTGTCGAGGTCGCACAGCAAACGCGACCCTCCTCCTGGTTTCCCTTTACCTCTCCAACCCCGCCGTCAACGGGGAATTTCATCTTCAGGTGATAGATGGAGACTACCGCCTGGAATTTCATCAGGGATACCCTCCCGATGATTGCATTCCACACCGAAGGCAGGTGTACCACCGTGAAATCCACCATCTCGGTCCTCCTTGTGGAGCCGGTGCCCAACGTCATCCAAAGGTCTATGAGACCTGCCACGTCAACCTCGTCTTCCAAAAAGGAGGTGAGCTTCCCAGCGTAGGGCTTCAAGGATGTTTCGGAGATGCCTAACTGCTCGAATGCGCCGAAGTACATGATGTCCATGGAGGATCCCGTGTCCACCAGCACTCGCTCCACCATTTTCGAGCCCACTTGAGCGTGCACCACCAAGGGGTCAGAGTGTGGCATGTGGAGTCCCTCGGCTTCTTCAGAGGTGAAGGCCAAGCCTACGTGAGACCGCGAGGTCTGGGCAACGCTAAATACCGAGGGCTCATGATGGCTTGCCCTCGCGTACCTCTTTCTTTCTGCCTGGCTTGATCCAGCCAGCGATGGTCCACCCGAGATGTTATGGATATACCCATCGGGTGTTGTTGTTTGCCCAGACCGTGCCTGCTTCGCGGGAGCCTACTGTTCGACGTTGTTGGCCTGAGCTTGACTCGGGCCTCGTGCTACGGTGTTGGCGCCTGACGCGGGGTTGGCACGTCCCTTTTCTCTTGGGTTGTACAAAGGGCCGCCCTTGCCCCTATAGCGTCGTTGCTTTCCGCCGAAGTAGTTCCAATTGCCACCGCGGTTGTTGTTGCGGTCGGCGTCGTTTCCGTTGTTATTGTTGTTGTTGCTTCTGTTGTTGTTGTAGTTGTTGTTGTTGTTGATGGGGTTTTGGGCCTGCGTTACATACGCATCCCTCGCGGGCGGTGCGGCCACCTTCGCCTTTCCTTTAGCCTCGGCGACGATTTCCTTGTCGGTCTTCGGTCGCAAGCTCTGGTTTGCGGCATACACCTGGGACGTGATCCGGGCGCACATGTTGTCATACGTCGTTGGGCATTTCAAGAAAATGTAAGTCTTCAAAGGCCCTGGACATAGGTTGCCCATGAGGGTATCTCGCACCGATGATTCGTCGATGTGTGCGATCTCCGCTATTGCGGTGGTGAACCTCGTGAAGAAGGTGCCCAACGACTCGCCCCCTCCCTGCTCAATACCGCGGAGATCCCGCATGTTCTTCTTGCGCTTCCTTGAGCCGCTGAAGTGTGTGACAAAGGATTCACACAGTTGAGCGAACGAGGTCACAGACCCTATCTTGAGGCTTATGAACCACGTCATCGCGGCCTTGTCTAGGGTTGTTGGGAAGATGCGGCAAAATATGGCGTCATTGTAGGAGTTGACATTCATTTGGACAACAAAGTGCTTCACATGCTCCTCCGGGTCAGCCGTGACGTCATAGAGCCCCATTTGTGGCCAATGGAAATCTTTGGGCATAGGCTCCCCCTGAATCTCATCCACGAAGGGGGAACGGCATCCGACCTCAATGGGTTGACGTCGCGACCTCGATTTGAGGGAGTGCACCGGCGCCGCCGGCCTTGATTTGAGGGGATCCATAGCACTCCCCGCCATTTCGGACAACTCCGTGTCCTGCATTCTCGAACGTCGCGATCGAGATCGCGAGATCTTTATGGGGTCCTGGAGAGGTCTCTCCGTTGACGAGCCGTTGGTGGATGTCTCGTATCCCGACACATGCCCAGGGACGTACGCGGGAACGTACACAGAGTGGGGTTGGCCTAGGGCGGGGACGGGGACGTATGAGGGGTGATGCGCCCCCGTCTATGGATGCTAGCCAAGAGATCGAGGCCTTCACACTTCGCTCAGATGGACCAGTCACCCGTGCAAGGCCCCGTGCCATCGAGACCGCGACACAATCACTAGTGTCGCGCCTCTCTGCTGGTCACGGCGCGCCTTACATCGCGACCTCAATCGGCACCATTTCCATCATCGGCGCCGAGGAACCTCGTTACGAGCTCTCGGACCAACCATGCCAAGACGCGACATCCTCGAGCGTCGGATCGCAAGACGAGGTCGCAACCAGCCATCGCCGAGACCTCGTGCCGGGACTCGACCTCGGATCGTCACTCGAGGTCCTCGCATCGGACCTCGTAGTCAAGTCGCAACATGAGGTTCTCGGATACATCGGAGAACCTCAACTTCGCGAGACCTCGCTAGCGGCGTCTCCAGCGTCCAGCGTCGTGCCAGCGTCCTCGCCAGCTTTCAGCCTCGCGCCGTGACCTCGCCAGCGCCATGTCCGTGACCTCGCCAGCGTCGCGCCACGCGTGTCGCGACACTCCTTGCTCGGTCACGAACGACCTATCTAATTTTAGTAGTTTTTCGTATACTTTCCATTATAAGACATTGCTATTACTAGTTTTATGCATTTAGGAAGTCAATAATGGGCCTTGCACCGATCACTTTTGGACCTGCGCCGTTGGGCCCTTAGCCTGCGTGCTAGCCCTAGGCGCGCGCCGCACCCTCTAGGGTTTTTTTAGGTTTTTTAGCCGCCTCTCTATATAAGGGGGCTTAACCTTGTTATTTCAGGGAGCGCACATTTTAGGGTTAATTAAAGTAGAGGATTTCTCCTTATTTTCCCTTTGTGCTTGCGCCACCATTGCTATCTTCATTCAAAGCTCTCGAATTCACCATTGTTTGCAATCGTTTGTGCCAAAGTTCGAATCAATCAAGTCTTCCGCCGCACTCTTTGAGACCCACTACTCAAACATTGCACCGATCCGTAGCATTCCAATCGAGGGACGCATCAACTGGCATCAGAGCCAAGGTTTGAGTAAGTCTCGATCAACCCTTTTCGTTCATTCTCACACGTTTTCCGCCACTTCTAAACCCTAGAATTCATCCTCAACTTCACACAACCGCCATCTAGGGTCCCAATTTTTTTTTTACTTGCTTGCGTCAATTGTTATAAAAAAAACATCAACCGTGACCTAACTCGATTGATCTATTGATTTTGGTGAAGATTTCGCTTTGTCTTGCTAGTTGCATGAACATAGGATTTGTTTTGCCAATTTCTCTTGTGCTTCTTTCGATTTTATTGCGTGTTGATCTTGTTACTTGTGTTCTACGATTCTAGAGGAGAAAACCTAGTCTCGTTACTATTCAAAAAAAAAAAAGTCTTTCGATTACCATAGCCAAAATAAGGTAAGGTTGTCGATTGTGTTAAAAAAAAAATCTTTGGACGCTCACAAGCCAAAATAAGGCAAGAACGTTCATTTGTGTTCGCTTTGTTGTACACGCATTCATTCATTCACGTCGATTGGTGTCTTGTTGATTTTGGTTACAACTTATTCTTGACGTGCTTGCTTGCATTGTGATTTTCGGATCCAAATCTTAGATCGAGATCGAGTGACCTTTAGCCTAGCCGATCCTTGTTCGTGTGGTTTGAACGAAAGGGTAGGCTTGACTTAAGTGAATCGTAACTCGTTGTTTTGTTGCTTGTGAACTTCTTACGGCTTCGATGACTGGTGTTACTATAGGTACGATTTCGGACTCGGGAGAGGGTGTCAACAACGACAATCCTACAAACCTCAATCCACCCGAGGTGCAAAATCAGAATCGCAATGATTGGAACCCCGAAGTCGTGGCGCGAATTGAGGAGCTCGAACGTCTCTTGGCGGCGAGCCAAACGTAGTCCAAGCACACCGTCCCGCCGACGCATGGACTCGCTTCGGAAATCCACGGCGTCCCTGGCGTGTCCGCGGGCGACGTCGCTTCCTCACAATTCGGCACCATGCATCGCTTGGAGTCAATCAAGGAAAGTCGCCAATATGATACGCACGATGGTGGCCCCCGGACCACAAATCGCTATCAGATGGCGCGAGATTACAGGGACACACAAGTGTACGACGTATATTCCGATGAGGAGTACAACTTCAAGGAGTATAGACGCCGACACACGAGTGGGGATCCAAAGAAAAAGAAAAAGCACAAGTCGTCGGCATATGTATACGAAACCCCAAAGCGGAAGCACGGGGCCAAGTACTACGATGCCGACGCGTACAGAGTTGAGGACGACCTCGAGCATCAAAGTGCTCGTAGTCCGTTCTCGGAATTTGATAATGATTATGATGAGTTTTCTGACTATTCTAATGAATCCTCTTTTGAGCATCCACATGTGCAGGATCCGGAAGAACTAGACAGCCGACCTTCAGGTTGGATCCCACCGCCTCGCCTCGCCAAGCATCGGAACGAGTACGATCGTGTCTATGGCTCGGGTCAGACGCATGGCGCGAAGGGAAGGCGCGACAGGGACCGTGACGCGCGACGTCCTCGGAGGCCTGACGATGGAGATGATCCGGATGATGGCGATGACGATCCCCCACGAGGTCCGCCTCGGCACCGACGCGACAGGCGCGCGTATTCGCCTCGGGGTCCTAGTCCTCGGCGCGATCGTGATCAAAGAGATGCAAGGGATCCACGCCACAACCGACGAGACATTAAGGTAAAATTCGAACCCTTTGACGGTTCTTATGATCCTGACGCATTTATCGAGTGGTTGCAAGGTACGGAGCACACGCTCCGACATTTAGGCTATGAAGATGACGAGAAAGTGGAAGTTGTGACTTTGCACTTCCATGGTGCCGCTCGGACTTGGTGGAACCGATTCGAGTCCGAAAGGATTCGACAAGGAAAACCCCTAATCCGAGAGTGGCATCAACTCGTCTACATCTTGAAGAAGAGATACATTCCGGCAGATTACAAGGACAAGATGCACATAGAGATTATGCGCATTAAGCAAGGATCAATGACGCCGGAGGAGTATTTTTCCAAGCTCGAAGACATGTTCTTCAAAGCGGGGATGAGTGTGTCGCCTTCGGTGATGAAGACGAGATTCCTCTCGGGATTGCGACAATCCATACAAGATCGCTTGGAGATTCTTCCAATTAAGGACATCAACAACTTGGTTCACACCGCAATGCAAATCCACAAGCAAGAAATGCGAACCAAGTCGGGTTGGTCAAATTCAAGGTATGTTCCTAACTCTAGTCAATCCGGTTTTTCTACTAATCGGGTTGCTTCTTCTTTGCCTAGTGCTTCGACAGGTTCCAAGGCCAAAACCGAAGCCACGCCAGCCAAGGTGCCAGCCGCACCACGCAATACCGAGCCTAGTGTCGAGCGCGCGCGCGACATGGCATGCTATAAATGTGGGGGTCGTGGCCACATGCAGAGGAACTGTCCGAATGCTAAGAAGGTCTTGTTCACAACAAATGGAGAGCCATATGATAGCCAAGATGAAGAGGAAAATGAGCCACCATTGACCGAGGAGGCCGAGCTCGAGTGCGATCCATCGGAGGTTCTCGGTGTCGCCAAACTCGGATTGGTGACTCGGCGCGCTTTGAGCATGCGTGAGGCGCCGAAGACGGATCAAAGAGAACAACTTTTTCACACTCGCTGCTTGGTCAACAATGTTTCTTTGAGCGTCATCATCGATTCGGGAAGTTGCGCCAATTTCCTCTCCAAAAAAGTTGTTGATCACTTCAAGTTGCCGACCACACCTCATCCACAACCTTTCAAGCTACAATGGATATCCAATGAGGGAGGAGATTGGGTCGACAAACAGGTAATCTTCAACTTTTCAATTGGTCAATATTCGGATTCCGTTCTTTGTGACGTAACGTCAATGGACGCCACACATCTCTTGTTGGGGCGCCCATCGCAATACGATCGTCGCGTGCTTCACGATGGGTATTTGAACACTTACATGTTCAATTACCACGGGAAACGCGTGACTCTCTTACCTATGTCGCCTAGTGAAGCTTTACAGGATGAAGCCGAGAGGAAAAGACAGAAAGCTAGCGACAACGGCACCGGCGCGCCAATCACGACGCCACCGGCGTCCACCACCGATTCTGAAATTTCCAAAGGCGTTTCTGGTGCCAAACATTCTCAAAACAGTGGTGAAGATGTTCAAGACTGGAAGCGCCAACAAAAACTGGAGTCGGGCCGACAGTTTGAATCTAGAGGCATCGGCAACGCACCGAACGCTGCCGATTTCAACAAACAAGGGCTTCAACAGTTTTCGAGTGATTCCATCGGCGTTTCTGGTGGAAAACAGATCAAAATTGACTTTCCACCGGATTTGAAGAAAAAACGCCCAGGGGAGGTCAACTTAAGCAAGGGGTCGCCGAGTGAGACTCCTAGCGTCGCACAGCACGCCGTCGCTGCACGGAAACTTGGATTCCAGAAGCTACGGGACGAGTTTCACGGCGTTTCCAGGGGCGCTCGTCCAGAAATTCCAGGGGCTACAACATCTCCAAAAATCGTCCCAGAATCTGATCGTACGAGCACCAACGCCGAGCCACCCTTGCTTGGCACATGCCAGGATCGCCTTCTCTTAGCGCAGTGTCGGGACGTCGAGAAATCCATTCAGGGGAGTCTTTCCTGTTTCATTCTCTATCACCTACTTTCTATTACTAAGTCTGTGAATTCTTCACTCCCTTCTTCTATTTTGTCTATTTTGAAGGAGTTCGAAGACATCATGCCGGAGGAGCTACCGAAGGGCTTGCCGCCGATCCGAGGAATCGAGCATAAGATCGATCTCATGCCAGGCGCCTCCCTTCCAAATCGAGCAGCCTATAGGACTTCGCCAAAGGAGAACGAGGAGCTTCAACGACAAGTTCAAGAACTATTGGACAAGGGTTTCGTCCGAGAGTCCTTGAGCCCGTGCGCCGTGCCGGTGATCCTTGTTCCGAAGAAAGATGGTTCGTGGCGTATGTGCATCGACTGCCGAGCCATTAACCAGATTACGGTGAAGTACAGGCATCCAATTCCTAGGCTCGATGACATGCTAGATGAGCTCCATGGCGCCACCCTGTTTTCCAAGATTGATCTTCGGAGCGGATATCACCAAATCCGTATGCAAGAGGGCGACGAGTGGAAAACCGCATTTAAAACCAAGCATGGTTTGTACGAATGGCTTGTCATGCCTTTTGGCTTGACAAACGCCCCTAGTACTTTTATGCGGCTTATGAATTTTGTTTTTAGGAAGTTTTTGGGACGTTTTGTCGTTGTGTATTTTGACGACATATTAGTTTTTTCTAGAGACTTGGACTCTCACGCGAGGCACCTTAGGTTGGTGTTAGAATGCCTTCGCGAAAATTCATTGTATGTAAACCTAGACAAATGTTCGTTTTGCACGGACACGACGAATTTTCTTCGGTTCGTCGTGTCCAAGGATGGGCTAAAAGTGGATGACGACAAGATCCGCGCCATCCGTGAGTGGCCCACCCCTTCGACCCCAACGATGGTTCGATCCTTCTTAGGGCTCGCAGGGTTCTATCGGCGTTTCGTCAAGGACTTTAGTTCCATCGCCGGGCCACTCCATAATCTAACCAAGAAGGCAACCACAATCAAGTGGATGCCTCAGCATGAGGCCGCCTTTCAGGCCTTAAAACAAGCTTTGTGTAGTGCTCTGGTCTTGCAATTGCCAGACTTTTCGAAGCACTTTGAGATCGAGTGCGACGCCTCTAACTATGGCATAGGCGGCGTACTCCTTCAAGAGAGACGCCCTATTTCATACTTTAGTGAGAAACTTACAGGGGCAACTCTCAATTACCCGACGTATGACAAGGAGTTGTACGCGCTGATTCGGGTTCTTAAAACATGGCAGCATTATTTGTGGCCAAGTGAATTCGTGATCCACACGGATCACGCGGCCTTAGCTTATCTAAAGAGTCAAATGACTCTCAACAGACGCCATGCTCGGTGGGTGGAGTTTATGGAAACCTTCCCATATATCATCGCCCACAAGAAAGGAAAGGATAATGTCGTGGCAGACGCACTGTCACGCAAGTATGTTTTATTAACTCAGTTACAGGCCAATTTGCTCGGGTTCTCCTTGATTAAGGAGTTATACTTGCATGATCCATATTTTAAACCGATCATGGAGAACCTCGAGCAAAGTCGAATCCATGAGTCTTATTTTTTGGACAATGGGTACCTCTACCGAGCCGGGAAGCTTTGCATTCCGGCCTCGTCTGTGAGGCATCTTTTGCTCAAAGAAGCTCATGATGGCCGAGGCCATTTTGGCATAGCCAAAACCCTAGCAACACTTCGTGAACATTTCTTTTGGCCACACATGGCCTCCGATGTCCACAAGTATTGCCGCGGTTGTGTGCCGTGCCAAACCGCAAAATCGAGGTTCCAACCTCATGGCCTTTACACACCCTTGCCCATCCCGGACACACCGTGGGAAGATCTCTCCATGGATTTTATCACGGGCCTCCCAATGACAAGGCGGGGTAAGGATTCGATCTTTGTGATTGTGGACCGCTTCTCCAAAATGGCTCACTTCGTGCCATGCAAAGGGAACAACAATGCAACTGAAATCGCAAACTTGTTCTTTGAGCATGTCGTCAAGTTACATGACGTGCCTCGAACTATTGTTAGTGACCGAGACACGAAATTTTGTAGCCATTTCTGGAGGACACTTTGGGGAAAGCTAGGTACACAATTGTTGTTTTCGACCTCTTATCATCCCCAAACCGATGGTCAAACTGAGGTGACCAATCGGACCCTGGGCACCCTTCTTCGGACGGTGCTCAAACATAACCCACGCCGGTGGGAGGATCTAATCCCTTTTGTTGAGTTTGCTTACAACAGGTCCAAACACTCGGCTACTAGGAAGACACCGTTCGAGATCGTCTACGGCCTCAACCCACACTCGCCGATGGATCTTGTCCCTCGCCCCTTGAAGAACGGCGATCCGCAAGCTACACGAGCGGACGCGGTCCCAATTGGAGCGTAGGGCATCTCAGTACGAGGCCCAACACAACAAGGGTCGGAAGCGCTTGGTTTTCAACCCCGGCGATCTCGTGTGGCTACACCTTCGCAAGGACCGTTTTCCGGATGCTCGGAAGACAAAGCTTCATCAACGGGGAGACGGCCCTTTTTGAGTCATAGAACGGATCGGGGACAAAGCCTACAAGATCGATCTCCCAGGCAAGTACTCGGTGCACTCCACCTTTAATGTCGCCGAACTCTCCCCCTATGTTGAGTCTGCTTATGAGGAAACGGGGACGTTTCCCAACCAAGTGGGGGAGGGTGATGCGACCCCGTCTATGGATGCTAGCCAAGAGATCGAGGCCTTCACACTTCGCTCAGATGGACCAGTCACCCGTGCAAGGGCCCGTGCCATCGAGACTGCGACACAATCACTAGTGTCGCGCCTCTCTGCTGGCCACGGCGCGCCTTACATCGCGACCTCTCTCGGCACCATTTCCATCGTCGGCGTCGAGGAACCTCGTTACGAGCTCTCGGACCAACCATGCCAAGACGCGACGTCCTCGAGCGTCGGATCGCAAGACGAGGTCGCAACCAGCCATCGCCGAGACCTCGTGCTGGGACTCGACCTCGGATCGTCACTCGAGGTCCTCGCATCGGACCTCGTAGTCAAGTCGCAACATGAGGTTCTCGGATACATCGGAGAACCTCAACTTCGCGAGACCTCGCTAGCGGCGTCTCCAACGTCCAGCGTCGTGCCAGCGTCCTCGCCAGCTTTCAGCCTCGCGCCGTGACCTCGCCAGCGCCATGTCCGTGACCTCGCCAGCGCCGCGCCACGCGTGTCGCGACACTCCTTGCTCGGTCACGAACGACCTATCTAATTTTAGTAGTTTTTCGTATACTTTCCATTATAAGACATTGCTATTACTAGTTTTATGCATTTAGGAAGTCAATAATGGGCCTTGCGCCGATCACTTTTGGACCTGCGCCGTTGGGCCCTTAGCCTGCGTGCTAGCCCTAGGCGCGCGCCGCACCCTCTAGGGTTTTTTTAGGTTTTTCAGCCGCCTCTCTATATAAGGGGGCTTAAGCTTGTTATTTCAGGGAGCGCACATTTTAGGGTTAATTAAAGTAGAGGATTTCTCCTTATTTTCCCTTTGTGCTTGCGCCACCATTGCTATCTTCATTCAAAGCTCTCGAATTCACCATTGTTTGCAATCGTTTGTGCCAAAGTTCGAATCAATCAAGTCTTCCGCCGCACTCTTTGAGACCCACTACTCAAACATTGCACCGATCCGTAGCATTCCAATCGAGGGACGCATCAAGGGGGAAAAGCCCTATTGGTACTGTCCATAGCCCTGGTAGGGATATGGGTTCGGGGGTGTACCACCTGGCTTATACCCCTGGAACGGGTAGGGGTTTTGTGGAGCGGTGTACGTCCAACCCGGAGGGACCACGAACGGACAACCCGGAGGTCCCGCACCCGTCAATTGCATGGTTTCGGACATGTTGTCGTGGTGTTGCGGGAAACAATTGTTTGGGCAAGCCATTTTGAGGGGATCAAAGCCAAGGTTTGCACAAATCGGGAAACTACTTAGGATGAAGAGGTTCCCACAGACGGCGCCAGTGATGAAACCCGAAATAAAACGTCGCTAGAAGACAAGAAGCGAGATTCTATTATTTGATTTGTGCAAACACTTGCTCTTTATTTATTGTTTTCTTACGGCGAGGTTACAAGCAAACGAGGTTTACAAGCAAAACGAGATTTACACCTTAGACCTCCTAAGAGTATTTGAGACCTCGATCTAACAAGGTTCGAGATCTCCTAATTACTATGAGACTCTACTATCCACAAGCCACTTGATGGACTCCGGCAGCGAGGTTGAGCTTCGAGTTTGAGTGTGGTGATGATGGCTTGCGAGATGATGCAGCGAGGTCTTTAGTGTGAACGAAAGCTCTCTGTGTGACTTGAAGTCTTTTTGTGGACTTCACTTGTCTATAGCGAGGTCTTTTAACGATGTTTCAACACGTCGATCTTCAACGAGCAAGATAGTTCTTGAGTTCAAGATGTTTTTCGACCCTTGTTCCCTACGAGGTTCTTTCCTATTTATAGTGTTTCGAAAGGATGACTTTTGGTGTTTGTTCGATGTGGGACGCCCGAGATCAAGCCTTTTGATTGGTTGAGTGTGAGGTGGTCGACCATTAGCCGGAGGAGAGGCGGCCGCTGAGTGGTTAAGATAGGGCGGGGGTGCCAGCCGTTGAGCAACGAGGTTTAGACTTCGTCACAAAGGTTTAAACCTCGTCCCCGAGGTCTCGAAAGGCCTCGTGTGCACAGGGATGATACAACTGTTCATGCATTAGAAACGACTGAGAATCAAACTCATCTAGCTTCCCATAAAAGAGACATTATTTGTATCATCATCTTACACGTCATCAAACGATTAATTGATCAACTGCACCGAGCAATGGCAATTGCAAACCAAATACATGTGGAGAAACACTCACTCATACGTACCTACATATATTATTGATCGGTCTACAGAAGTCTATCAGACAACGACGGAAGCCTCCTGAAGAAGTTCAAAGCAGGGGACGGAGCCCTGTCTCTAAACATGGGGTGACGAAGGTAATAAAACCCGGCAGCCACTGCCACCATCTTCGACGGAACCAAATACAACACCATGGCCACCACAAAGCACAACCCCACAAAAATCCCGGTAGCTCGCGGGTCCCGCCACGTCACCAGCGCCTGTAACCGCTCCCCCTGCGTCGCAATATCCGCCAGAACGGTCTGCACACGCGCCCCGAGAGTCCGCAGCTTATCGTACCTCACGCGCACGAGCTCCGGTGGCCTCGCACTCGGTACGAGGTCGAACTCCTCGTCCAGCTCGTCTCGGTCGAGGCTCTCGGCCAACGAGAGCTTGGCGTCGAAGTGCGGGAGCGGGTCCCGGGTCCGGAACCGGTAGTTCCAAGCCCCGACCGCGAAGATGTAGAACGCGAGCGTCGGGATGATCAGGTCAGGGAACCACACGAGCGTGACTAGGAGCGCGTGGACGAGGATCGTGGCCGTCGGATTCTTCCACGTGCGCGTGTCGTCGATCCAACGGATCATCTCGATTATGCCCGCGATGATGTTGATGATCCGGAACCAATTGGCTCGTACCTTCCGCATGCTGAACACGTTGGAGTCGGCGTCTAACATGTAGAGCACAATCTCCCTACGAAGGGGCGGCTCGGATCTTGACAGGTGTACGGCCAAGATCTTGGCGGCAGCGTTCCGGAGCATCTCCTGCTGGCCCAGCCCAAGCGGCTTCAGGTGGTGCATCAACGGAAACAACGGCTGGGCGTACACTTGTAACACGTCAAGGGTTGGCGCATTTCGTACGAATCGTACGGCTAATTCAATCTCCCCAGTTTTCTTCAGCCCTGTCTGCGTCAGCAGCATCAACGGGTACCGGCTCCTATAGACCCGACCCGTTTGAAGCGTGGAGATCCGGATCCGGACCTTCCCTATCCGCAAATCGGGCCTCGCCCCCGGGTCGTCTTCGTTCTCCAACGCGACTTGCCAGCTGTCGAACACTCCGATGTTTAGCACCGTACACGGATCGTACACCTTCCACGTGTACTGCTCGTTCCATCTCGGATCCAAGCTGTCGACGAAAGTCCGGGTCCGGACCCACTTCGCACCGTACTTGGCCACCACGTAAGCGTCCGTGGACCCCTTCCCGTTGACGCTTTTCAGCGGCAGAAGATTCTTGCAGCCGATGATCCCGAGCTCCACCGTCCCGACGGCGGGCTTCCAGAGCTGCTTCGCCGTGGGACGGTAGTCGCTGCACACGTGCGCTGGCTCGTCCATCACGTGATACCCGCCGTCTAGGCAAAGCCTGAGCTGCACCCTCCCCATGTACTTGTTTTTCTGTGGTTCTTCAAAACTGACCCATTTGGCTGCCACCTTGCGGTCATCCACGCGCCTCTCGATGGACGAGAGGGGCACGCGCACTACTCCAACGGGCACCGGGCCCTTCGGTTGTCGGCTCTCGAGCGTGAACGTCAAGTGGTCACTTAACGGCTCCCCAGCGACAAACAACAAATCCTCGTTAAATGAGGGAGCGCCATTACGAGCAATAACGGGCTTAGTCTTTACAACTTGGAATCCCATTTGGGCCTTTATTTGAATCATGGACTCTATCAACGGCGGGATGTCTTGGGCCTCCAACACTGTTACACGTAGATACCATAGCTTAGGAGAGAGATAAACCTTGGCCTTCGACGAGTTCACGTGGCCGGCGGTGTCGGTCTTCGAAGCGTCGGGAAACGACTCGTCGGCTTGGGTGCCAAGCCACGTGGCGAGCATGATGTCGCCCATCGGGGTCCCGCCTCCCTCCAGCCTGTACCATTGCGGGGCCAGGGGGCTGTCCGGCGGGTCCCGCAACGGGATCTCCGATACATCGAAGCAAATCCCGCCGAGGAACTCATGGGGCGCCTCCGGGTCGTTCAGGTCCCACACCGAGATTTCCAAGATTGAAGACGCTTCGTGGGGTTCGTTACGGCCGAAGGCGAAGGTCTGGTCCCACTCGAAGTAGGCGGATCTGCGGGCAGGGTTTGTAACTGCCCGACTGCTGCCCGAGACCACGATCTTGACGATGGGGACCCCGGCGGTGGGCAAAGAGCGCGCCTTCACCACTCGGACGAAGATGTAATGCATCTTGTCGACCAGATCGAAAGTCGAGGGTCTATCCAGCGTTGATGCCGTGGACACCGTGCTTTCCAGCGACGCCGTCGAGAAAGTCCTCGGCAGCGCCGGCGGAAGAGGAGGCGGCGGGCGGATTCCGGCAGAGGATACTCTCACTTCCGGGATGGTTGACGTCATCTCCGACGCCTTAATCTCACCGGAGATTGTCCTTGACGGAGGCGTTCGCGGCGTCGGAGGAGGCCGGGGCGACGCTGAAGTGTCGTGCTCTGGCTCTGGCTCCGCTTCCGGCTCCGGATTCGGCTCCTCGGACGCTGGAGGCGGAATTGGCGGTTCGGGCTCCTCTGGCGGCGGTGGCGGAGGAGGCGTTTGAGGCTTCTCCGCCTCGTCTTTGACGGACCGCGGCGGCGACGGGGGAGCAGGAGGCGGAGGGGGCAAAACGACCTCGTCGACATGGTAAATCTTGAGGCCAATTTCGCCTTGGATCCAACTCAGCAAATGCTTCTTGGTGAGCTTGAAGTATTGCAAGGCTTCTTCGCCTTTCCTGACATGGGCGAACTGGGAAGAGGTGAGGTGCACTCTGCCGAGGAAGTTGTGCCTGGTGGTGGGGCCGTACGACTTGTCGTGGTACACCTCGATCTCGATCTGGTCGCCGAAGACGTCGGAATGCGCCCCCACGTTGAAGTCGAGGGCCTCATTCCACGTCGGGTTGAGGTCGCTGATGACCGTCTGGGTCCGCTTGCGCTGCCCGTAGAAGTCGACTTGCACGTACGGGCTGCACCCGCCGTGCCCGTCCTTCGGGGCCAGGCCCCTGGCGTCCACTACTTCTACGATCAGTTTCTTGGTTGTGCCCATTCCTGATGGATGTCTTCACGGTTTTATGGCTATGTTTGAAATTGCATTGTTTAGTTAGCTATATATAGCTAGAATTTGATTGATCAGCTGTAAAATGTTGCAGAATCTAAGAAGGTTTAAATTTGCTTGGCAATGAAGTAAGATGGTTTGGGTTGGGACTTGGGAGTAAATTTTTTAGTTGTGATTGATGAGAGAAATTTAGAGGAGAAAATTAAGAGAAGGGGCGTTTGAAGCTTACGTGACCAAATCATATATACACTACTAGCCGGAGTAAATTTTATAATTCTTAGCTGTATTTTTCTGTTTTTTTTTTTAGAAAAATAAATAAGAAAGCTTAGCTATTGTGTATATCAGGCAGTGACACTGTTAATTAAGGAAAAGAGAAAGAAAGCAACAAAAGCAAAAGTAATGTGCTTGGCAATGGGGTGGAAGATTGCACTTAAGTAAAACTGGTTCTTTTTCTTTGTTGCTTTGCTTTTTTAGTTGTTTAATACTTTCCGTGGAGACAATTCATTCTAAATTCAAAAGGGTAGATTCTCTTGTCTTTGTTGATGAGGAGGAATTTGAGGACAGTGATCTCCACCGGCCACCACACAAGAATGGACGGCTATTACATACATATATTTAGACTGGTTGCAGACTTTCTCCAAATTAAAGCTAGCTAGCTGGCGTCTCTTCATCTTTATACATACAGACTATACTTTAGTGTATATACAGTAATCCTATATTTGTATATACAAGACCGACTTTCCCGAATTGATATCCTATATGTATCAGTATCACTCTCTTTTTGACTTTAGATGAGAGAATAGGAAATGTTATCCTGACCACGAATGCACATTCACTCAGCTGTAAAATGTAAATTCATTCAAAAAGCTGGTTGCGTGACTTTAATCTCTACTTGTACTTTTTGAGGTAAGAGTGTCTTTTGTGATGCAAGCATGAATAGGACTTGAATTGATGTTTTATTTTATTAGCTGCTGTTGCTGCCCTGCGCATCAAATGTTGCGGGATTCATGGAATCAAATGTTGACCCTAATTTTAATTTGCGGTCATCAATTTTCTCAACTTGATGTTTGTTTTAAATGGAGCGGGACAGCATATCATAAGTAGTGCTACTAGCTCAATTTCTTTAATTTTTTGGGTGCACTTTAGGTGTTGAGTAAGAGCTTTTGTTGATCTGGGTGTGAATCCTAGAGCGCGCAGTCTGTATAATTTCCCTCAAATGATATGGTTGAATGGATTTTTCTGGGGAAAACTATGAGCAAGATGAGGTTTGGGAATATCTGGATTGATAAGGTGATGAAGTGTGTCTCAATAGTCAACTATGTTATTTTGATAAATGGGAAATCCGGGTGACTATTTCACAGGTTAAGACAAGGAGATCCAATCTCCTCAGTATATTTTTTTTTTTTGCTTTATGGGCAAGTTTCATCTGAGTTGATTGAGAACGCTGCTTACAACGTACAACTTTCTCTCAGGGATCAAAACTTCTCCATATGATTTTTTTTTTTTGGTCTGAACTTCTCCATATGATCCATAAATCTCACATCTTTTATATGTAGATGACTGCATGTTATTTGCAATGAATGATTCATCCCAAGCGCAAGTGTTAAAATATATACCGATTACCTTCGAAATGGCTTCGAGCAAGAGGGTGAATCTTACCAAAACTGAGATATGTTTCAATGGAGGAACTTCTAATACAACCAAGCATCACATTTCTAATATATTTGGCATCAGCCAAGAGGATGTCTTCAAGAAGTATTCGGCGTTACCTAAAATGATTGGTATGTCAAAGAGACAAGTTTTTCGCTCAGCTAGAGGAAGGATTGAAAAAAGACTTCAAGGCTAGAGTAATTTGTTTCTGTCCAAAGCGGGAAGGGAGGCAATGACCAAGTTAGCAACCTACGCCATTCCCACATATGGAATGTCAATGTTCAAGATTCCTACAACCTTCATTGATGAATTTCATTCACTTATATGGGGCTTCTAGTGGGGTAAAATGAAAGATGAGGGGCGTATTCACTGGTGTAGGTGGAAGAAATGAGCAACCCTAAGAAGCATGGAGGACTCGGCTTCAGGGATTTATAGAGGTGAGTTCAATTAAACCATTCTTAAAGTGTGAATGTGTGAACAGGTTGTATTCATGATTTAGAATTGCATATTTATAGTTTTGTATGAATGTATTCATATTTTTGAGTTGCATATATATATATTCATTCTTTCCATATTACAATGAATTCATGTTTATAAGTCGCCTATTCAGATTTTTATATTATTATATTTTTGAAGCTTTTTTCATATTCTATCTCTTTATCATGCTTATAGAGTTGCATAATCATATTTTTAAGTCGTATATTTATAAAAAACGAGTAACTCAACAGAATGAATATGCAACTCAAAGCCATAAATATAGTCATACAAAATCATGCATATATAACTCAAAATCATGGATACAAATTGTTCACACGTTCACATTTTAATAATGTTCTTACTTGAACTTAAATCGGGAGGTATATGACTTATATCTCTTTAATTGGGCCTTGCTTGCAAAACATGGTTCGAGGTTGTTGAATACCTCATAAAGTATAGTGGCGAGAGTTCTCAAAGCTAAATACTATCCACAGTTCCACATTCATATTTTATGGATGCTCAGATAAGAAACCGACCTAGTTACGCGCGCGTGGAGATTAATATGCGAAGCCAAATGGCCAAATGGGTGATCAAGAAGGGTTAGATGGAAAGTTGGAGATGGGAGATTGATCATGATTTGGGACGATGCTTGGATATATTATAGGGAATCCATATGCGAGAGTAATTACATTTTTAAGCCAGGGAACAACCATCTGGCTCTAGTCTCTGATTTGATTGATCATGTGGGGAGATGTTGGAAGTATGATACCATTGATCAAACTTTCCTAGTTTTAAGGCTAGCCAAATTAAAGAAATACATCTCAATGGAATAGTAAGAGGAGATAGATTGTACTGGAATTATGAGAACAATGGGGAGTTTTGTATATATAAAGAGTGCTTATCATCTGATTAGGGGGAGTTCTGAGAGAAATGACACACCAAGCTCTAGCTCCCCTAATATTAAAATTCGGAGCAAGATTTATACTGCAAAACTCAATCCTAGAATGAGGATGCATGCATGGGCCGTATGCAATGTTTCCCTCCCCATTAATCTTAGATTAGCCAAAAGAATTGAGGGATATGATGGAAAAATGTCCATGCTCCGAATTCCGAAAAGGAGTTGGAGTATGATATTCAAATCTTTAGAGATTGTGCCCATAGCTAGAGAGTATGGAACTTTCTCCACTTCATTGTTGATTTTATGATTTTTTATTGCGTGCAATGGATTGATTCAATGGTTGAGAAACCGAATTCCAATGATTTCTGTTTGTTTCTTGTAGTGATCTAGAACGTAACTTATGGAATACAAGGAATAAGTATGTATTCAAAGGTGCTTTTAAAACTGGATCATGTGACCAAGTATTAATTGCATGTTGAAACAAAAGCTATCATTGAAGAACTTGGTCCACAACAAAATGAGCAAAAGAAGGCACCTTTGAATCCCCGATCAGTTTGGCTCCCTCCAAGACAAGGCGTTCTTTGTAAAGATGAACATTGATGCTGCCATCCTCAAAGAAAAAGGCGCGCACAAGCCCGGGTATTGTCATCAAAGATCATAGTAAGAGAGTATTGGTGGCCATGATTGAACAAAGCCTTGATATGAAGTTATATATGGTTGTCAGTTGAAACCTTGGCCATCTACAAGGGCCTCCAACTAGCTATGGTGCACGGTTTTCCTTCTCTGGAGCTAGAGTGACAATATGTCCATCATTCAAGTTTTGAACGACAAGCTTACTTGTCCCATCGTAGTATACATGGTAGTACGTTCAGGATATAGCTAAAATTTCTAGGAGTTTTTCTAGTATTTTCTGGTTGCATTCTTGTAGGGATGGAAACCATTTGGCCCATGAATTGGCCAGTCTTGAGCCTTGGGAGTTAGGTCCAAGATTGTGTGGGATATGTACATACCATCGCAAGTTTGGAATGTAGCTCACAAGGATTTTTTTATTTTTTATTTTTTGGTAGAAGCTCACAAGGATTTTGTTAATAGTGCTTGGTGCACTTTCCCTCAAAAAAATGTCTATAAGCTATATAGTTGGGTGTTAAGTTTAAAAGCTTCTATCTTTTTCTAATCAAAACTCTATAAGCTATAAATGGGTGTTAAAGTTCAAACTGTTGTAAATAATACATTCATGTATTCTTGTTCTATGTACAATATGCATGTATCAAAACACTAGGTAGAGCTAGACATGTTCAGAACCGGGTTCAACCTATCTTTAGGGTTTGGTTTGATGGGTGAACCGGGCTAGTATCCACCCCGGGTTAAACCGGTTAGGAGGTAACTAAACCCGGGTCACTTCATTTGAATCAGACTTGTATGGATGGTGGAGCACGGACTTGAGAATGAGCTAGGCCCATTAAGTTGGGTTGGCCCATTTGTTGGTCTTTGGCCCAATCTAAAGCTGGAGACACCTCATTTGTTGAAACGCTGCGTTTGATACGCTCCTCGAAGTAACCTAGCTATTTAAAGCTTGAGAAGCTCCTTGGAAGCTCATTCACTCGCGGCGCTAACCCTAGATCCAGAGAAAGAGAGAGAGAAGAGAGAAAGGAGGAAGAAGAAGGAGCTCGCCGACGATTGCTCATCTCCGGGATTCCTTGGTGTCTAGAAAGGCTTAATCTAGACGCGTAGCCGTGAAAGGGGGCCGAAACCCTTTCGTTTCTCATTCCTTGCCTTTGCTCTTGTGTCTGTTCTTTGTTCTTCGTCTTCTCTTGTTTCTGGATGTCTAGCTTTGCCAGTGTTTGATTGCTTTGTACTTGAAACTCTTAAGCTTTGATCTAGTGCATATGACTAGGGTCGAATCTCCCCTGTTGAGGTCCCCCGGATGTAGAGTTCTTTGAACTCGAACTGGGTAAACAATTCAGGTGTCTTTTACGCTTTCTTTTGCTTGATTGTTTGAGTGCGAAGTGTCTTGAATCAGATCTGTTGGATCTTCGATAGTTCTAGGTCATATCTCGTTTACAAAGTGGTATCAGAGCTTGGCTTTGCTTCCGCTGTCTTTTTCGCTTTGACCTGCTTTGTTTTTCACTTCTCTGTTCTCACTGAGTATTCAAGAGAAAGATTCTCTTGGAGAGGCAGGGGAACCTCGATAGACTGGGTTGCGACTTGTGTCGTTTTACTTCCCACTGTCGATTCCTACAGTAGGAGTCTAGTTTTTGTTGTGTTTTTAGTTCTTTGCATCCTTCTTGATCTACTACCTCTACTAACGAGTTTCTTGTTTGTTCCAGGAGAATAGATGGGGGATGCATACAGAATCAAGCCCTATGATGGGCAAACTGACTTTGCCATGTGGAAAGTCAAGATGAAGGACATATTAACCAAGGAGAAGTTGTATCATACTATTACAGACACTTGGGATGCAACAACCACTGAGTTTCAAAAGAATCAAGCTCAAGATATGGCTCATGTAGAAATCATGCTACGATTATCTGATGAGGTGGCTCGACAGGTTGTGAGTATCACTGAACCTAAACCCCTATGGGATGCCCTTGATGCTAAATATCTGAAAACTTCCCTACCTTGTGAAGTTTCTCTTCTATCCAGGTTATTTGGGTTCAGGATAGACCTAAATCAATCTATAGAAGAGAACTTTGACAGATTCTTGAGAATTATTCAAGATTTGGAAAGGTGTGGAGATAAAATTAAAGATAAGCATCAGATCAATCTATAGAAGAGAACTTTGACAGATTCATGCTACGATTAAAGTTCAAAATGTTGTAAATAATACATTCATGTATTCTTGTTCTATGTACAATATGCATGTATCAAAACATTGGGTAGAGCTAGACATGTTCAGAACCGGGTTAAACCTATCTTTAGGGTTTGGTTTGATGGGTGAATCGGGCTAGTATCCACCCCGGGTTAAACCGGTTAGGAGGTAACTAAACCCGGGTCACTTCATTTGAATCAGACTTGTATGGATGGTGGAGCACGGACTTGAGAATGAGCTAGGCCCATTAAGTTGGGTTGGCCCATTTGTTGGTCTCTGGTCCAATCTGAAGCTGGAGACTCCCCATTTGTTGAAACCCTGCGTTTGATACGCTCCTCGAAGTAACCTAGCTATTTAAAGCTTGAGAAGCTCCTTGGAAGCTCATTCACTCGCGGTGCTAACCCTAGATCCAGAGAAAGAGAGAGAGAAGAGAGAAAGAAAGAGAGGAAGAAGAAGGAGCTCCTCGGCGATTGCTCATCTCCGAGATTCCTTGGTGTCTAGAAAGGCTTAATCTAGACGTGCAGCCGTGAAAGGGGGCCGAAACCCTTTCGTTTCTCATTCCTTGCCTTTGCTCTTGTTTCTGTTCTTTGTTCTTCGTCTTCTCTTGTTTCTGGATGTCTCGCTTTGCCAGTGTTTGATTGCTTTGTACTTGAAACTCTTAAGCTTTGATCTAGTGCATATGACTAGGGTCGAATCTCCCCTGTTGAGGTCCCCGGGATGTAGAGTTCTTTGAACTCGAATCGGGTAAACAATTCATGTGTCTTTTACGCTTTCATTTGCTTGATTGTTTGAGTGCAAAGTGTCTTGATTCAGATCTGTCGGATCTTCGATAGTTTAGGTCATATCTCGTTTACACAAACTTTTTGTGTTTTCTTCAATGGCTATTTCAATGTCTATAAGCTGTATTTGGATATATAATATCGAGTTTCCTATGTTTTGTTATGGCTATTTAGTCATTTCGATGTCAATTGTCAATAAGCTTAGGCATAAGACATGGATTTGGTTCGGTTCGAACCATAGAACCAAATCGGGAAAATCAATGTGTTGGACATATGTAGGTGGAAAATCGACTTTGATTCGGCCCTTTAGCGCATGGGCTGTATAAAAGTGTTATGGCTGGATCCATTAAAGAAAAATTACTACGGTAAATAATTAATTACCAACCATCCAACCAACTGGTTTTATGTCATATATTAATCAAGTACTAGCTAGCTAATATAGAATTACTTGCAAGAAATTAAATAAGGCCTGACATAATAAAGACTTGTCTAGTAGAGAGAGAGAGAGAGAGAGAGAGAGAGAGAGAGAGAGAGAGGTCATTAAACTAGCACGATACACATATATTATTTATTGCGGTTAAGGATGCATGGGATGACTAGGCTGTTGTTGTTGTTTCTTCTCTTGATTGCTTGCCCAGTACGACTACGTAGTATATCAAACCAGAAGAAACCCGGCCAGGATCCCAATTCCTGCGGCAATAAGAAATTTGGCAGGGGTCCAATTCCTCGGCTGGTCATTTGTACATTGATAAAGTGCATATCCATAATTGGCTTGGGTGTAAAACTCGACACATTCTCCTGCGCATCCTTTGCATTCTTCCACCTCTAGCAATTGAATTAAGCACAAGATATATTACAAGTACGTAGTACAATAGTAATAACTAAGATCGATGGAAGACTTAATTAATTGGTACGATAATTAGTCAAGAAGGGGATTAAAGTAGTTACGTACGTTGGCAACCATCTGGAAGGTAAGGATTAATTGCCCTCATACCCTTGGTCGCATTCACAAAACTCCTCCTCCTCATGGGCGTCGTCAAATATGCTAATGGGACAGCGAACGTGGTCGGCTGACTTGGTCAAGCCTTTATTCGTCCACCTCAAGGAAACATTATTGCTGTTGTGACGATGAGTGGCAGTGGCATCGGCACTGGCAAGGCCCACCCACGCACAATGGCCGTGGGTCAGCCCGAACCGATACGACTCCAGGGGCTCGTCCAGATACGGCATCGTTTTCCGACATCCGACAGATGATGATTGGCTGCAATTAGTGAGCGGGAGGTCGCACTCGCACGCCGTCTTCCAGTCGGCACTGCTAAAGACAGCAGCGCCCGCGTGGCAGCCAATGACGACCAAGTCGTTGGCTTGGCCTGCCAACCGGTACGGGCTGCTCGCGCTCCCAGTCCCAGAAGAGGCGGTTAGGTTGACGAGAGGCATGGTGGTGTTGGCGCATATGAGCATGTGCGGTGGGTAGGAGACGGTGATGTGACCGTAGTTGGTGGTGAGATCGAGGACTCGGAGGCCGAGGTGGGTGAGGAAGGGTGTGCTGCTGTTGCAGGTGATGTCGAAGAAGGGGTCGTGGGAGCAGTTGGGCCCCATTCCGAACGGGTACGGGATGACCACGCCGCCGCAGGTGTTCACTTGGCTGCAGCCTTCCGGCATGTTCAGGATCCCCCGTGGAAGCGGATAACATGATACCGTTACCATCAACAGCATCACCAAACCCACCAACTCCAACTGCCTAGCTTGCACAGTCAAATTCACGAGTTAATAAATAAACTCGTTCAATGTTGATGAAATTAACCGAATATATAAAATATATGTACCTGGGAATGTGATTCATAGTTGGGTTGAGCCCTAAGATTTCTACCTTCACGTCTACGTACTATAGCTGCTTCGCTTGCAAAGGAAGATGAAGGAGAAATTTAAGTTAATTTGAAGATGGAGATGGAGAAGCAAGCAAGTGTTAGTAATAAATAGACTATTTACATGCCAATTCACTTTATTCTCTGCCCCTAGCTACTCTCCCACTTTTTAATAAATACGACTTTGTTTTATTTCCATTCTTGTGTTTGATCTTCTAGCTTTTTTAGAAATTTGATTGACGCTGGATTCAACAGATATAATCATGTAATTAATTACCTGAGAGGTAAAGAAAACGAAGAACCCTACATAAATATTTAGTGTGCATCACTGGGAAATATTTCATATTTGTAGGAAGGGAGGACCACACCCCACACATATATACATCCGTGTTTTCTTCAAAATTCTCTTTTGACTTTATGAATTTTGAATTTTTTTTATTCCCATATCTTCTTATAAATGCATTTACCCCAAATGTTCCTTTTTATCTAAAGAAGCACGTTACATCAAATCAATTTAGTTTTTGCTTCTGCAAAAAATAAGGCCATTCGAGTTTTGAAATATTATGTGATGGGCTCAAAACATATGTAGACACCTGAATTTGTGTAAATTGATCACTTGGACACCTGACCTTTGAAACGCTAATATTGAACACCCCAACTTGCTAAAGTCTATCTATTGAACACCTCTGGTCTGACGTGTCTTTGCGCGTGTATGTACGCATGAATAGGAGAGTGCTTTCATTAAATGCATGCTTACGTGTCTAAAGAAAAGAACAAAAAATTAAAAACGCTGGCTTGTTCCTCCTTCCTCCCAAATGGCTTAAATCGAAGACCTGACCAAAAAAAATCGAACTCTTTCCTCCTTCCTCCTTCCTCCTTCCTCCTTCCTCTTCAAACATCGAACTCTTCTGTAATTTGGGTTCGAAAATCCTAGGTCTGGAGAACCCGAATGGCTTCCTCTTCGAGCATGTCATCACGGAGGAGTTCAGAACCGGAAATTGGAACTCCGATGTGTAGGTGCGACGAATTAGCTTCCATGAAGCACTCATGGACTGTCAGAAATCCAGGGAGGCGATTTTTTGGTTGTCCAAACTATCGGGTAAGCTCGAATTGACCCAATTTCTACTCGAACCCTAGAAATCGAGATTTGGTGTTTTTTTTTATTTCTGTAAATTGATTTGTGAATTCCTGAAACCCTAGAAATGCCGAATTGGGGATTTTTTGAAATCTGTAATTCTAAGTTCAATTAGAATTTTTTTTGTTTTTGCAGAGGAATGGTGGTTGTGGATACTTTACATGGATTGATGACCCAATCCCGGAACATGCTAAGCACATAATCTCAGGTCTACTAAGGAGGTTGGAGGAGAAAGAAGTCGAAAGGGACGAGGCAAGGCGTCGATCGAATGTGTTGTTAGTCGAAAGGGACAAGGCTAGGCGTCGATCAATTGTGTTATTTGTGGTTTTATTGGCCATTTTGTTGCTTAATTTTAGCAAACTGTTTGCTCCTTGAGCTGATCAAATCTTGTAACGAGGCTACCACCTCATAATTTTAGCAAATTGTTGTGTTTGTAATGCTTGAACCTCTTAATGAGGCTAGAACTTCCTAATGAATTTACTGTGTTGCCTAATTATTGTGTTTTTACATCTCAATTGTTGAGATCCATGCTCTCATTATGTGCAACAATTCATGACAACACAGAACATGTGCAACAATTGTTTTGACAGCATTTCATTACAGTAAAAGCCAGCATTTCATGACAGCAAAGCCAGCATTTCACTACACCTTTCATGCTAGAAAATCAGAACTCATTGCCAACATTATAACCATCTTCGAATTCATAGCTTTAAAGTAGCATAGCTAACAACATCTTGCAAATTCATTAGGTTTTTACAAAATATGGTGGTGACTCATTGCCACAGTTTCCACCTAGCTAATGACATAAATTCAAGGCAAGCCATAAGTACAAAATCAGAACTATTAGCATGTTCCAATAAACATTAAAACAGAAGGTTCCTAAGGCTGGTTTGAGCTGGATTGGCTACCAAAAGGGGCTTGTAATGACTTGGCAGCTTGAGCTCTTGTTTGCTGCAATTGGTTTGATGTCATGGCAGCTCGACCTTGCCACTTCAAACCCTTGGTAAGACCGTCAAAATCTGCTCCTTGACTAGAATGCTTAGTGGGTTTTGGGGCTCTAAGAAGCCTACCACTTTCTAGGCCAGGCTATAGATATCAATCCACACCAAAACACAGTAAATTAGTGTAAGATAAAGACCAATTGGCTCACATAATAGTCAAATGAACAAGCTGAATTACTCACATTTAACAGTCTCAAACCAGTAGTTGGGTTTGTATATATTCCACGACCCACAAGTCTTCCCCTTTTTTGAGGTCTTCCTCCAATTCCACCTTCAGACTGAGCTCTTTCCTAATTACCCCAAAATAACATACAATATTAGTAACGAGTTTAAAGTGAAAAATAATTGAAGCTTGTTTACAAACCTGAACAGATTGATCTCTGCTTCTTGTTCTTCCTCTGGATGCAGGAGGTGGCACAAGTGGATCACTTGGTGTTGGTGCAGCCTGGGCTGGTGGTGCAACTCTTGCTCGAGACCTTGATGATGCTGGTGTCCTTGATGATGATGCTCTTGTGTGAGTAGTGGTCGCCTCTGGGCTCTGGATTACTCTTGTTAGGACACCCCTTCTTATTGTGTCCTTGAGCCTTACAAATTGAACAACTCATCACAATCCCATTTCTTGAGTGCCTCCCAGCCTTCCTTGGCTCATCTCTAGCCTTCCTTCTGTTAACCTTTTTTCTTCCTCTCTTCTTTCTGATTTCAGGATGCTCCACTGGTGGGTGATCAGAGCTTGGCCACATCTTCATCCCCAGAACTGGTTGCAATGGGAGAGCATAAGCTTTTAGGTAGGTTTCCTTCTTGTACCAATGCACCACATGATCGTTTGGATTTACATTCACATGGTTCATTGCGCAGATTGCATGTGGGCATGAAATGCCCTTCAGTTGCCAACTGTTGCAGCTACATTTCTTCAATCTCAAGTCCACAGTGTGGCCATACTCACCATGTTGGACCTCGAAACCTTGATCCCCATTCCAAGACAGGTCACACTGCATTGCCAAATCTTTGTTCTTGTCTAATCTCAGCAAGGTTGTAGGTGCAATGTCAGTGATCCACTTTTCAGCAACAAAGTCATTCATCTTTCTAATCATGTCCATAACTTGCCTCCTAATGTCTTCAAGCATTGAGATGATGGATTTATGCCTAGCTGTCCTAATCCATGAGTTAAATGTTTCACACATGTTGTTCTCCACCACATCACATTTGGAATCTGTCCTGAAGTAAGGCTTGCAGAAATTCTCTTTTCCATACTCCAAAAAATCAGATACAAGGTCTGGCCCTAACTTACCAAGTACCTCGAGATTATCCTTCAACTGGACATCAAATGTTGACCAACAACAAGCCCAAAACTTCTTCCTCCTCTCTGAACCTCTCCAATTTTTTTGCCAGTTAGCATATATATGCTGAGCACAAAACCTATGCTCAGCCTCTGGCAACTCTTTTCTCATTGCAGCCCTTAACCCCTAAAATATGAGAAAAAAAGTTTGTTATAGGCCAAGTCAAGATGTTACAGTCCAAGAGAGCATGTTCAAGATGTTACAGTCCAAGAGAGTCAATGTCAAAATGATAATATGCAGCTCAATCCAATAATTCAGTCCAAATGATAATATGACCCAGAATGAATGAAATGAATGTCCAAGACAAATGAGAGAACCACTGAGGCCCATTCCACTAAGGCCCAACCAACTCAGCCCATCCCACTCAAGCCCAATTCTATAATGATATGTTACAGTCCATATGCAAGAGAGTCACGAAATGAATGGAATGAATGTTATAGTCCACATGCAAGAGATGACCCAGAATGAATGAAATGAATGTCCAAGACAAATGAGAGAACCACTGAGGCCCATCCCACTAAGGCCCAACCCACTCAGCCCATCCCACTCATGCCCAATTCTATAATGATATGTTATAGTCCACGTCTCATGGATTTGTGGTCATGCAGAATACATAAAATTGGTGTGAAATGAATGCAATCCATCAAAACTGTTGTGAACTCAGGCCCAATTTTAAGATAAACATCATTACAGAATTTCATATCAGAATACATATCATAAAATTAGTGTGAGCTCATCAAGTGCATATCAGAAACTATGGTGAGTCCTTCCCTTTTGCCAAGGTCCAAATCTAATTGCAATGTCCTAATGAATGTGGACCATGTAATAGTTGACTCAGTACATGTAACAACATTAGCTTCCATTAAAACAGAAAACTAAAAGAGCATAAAAGAAGTTGGAAAAGAGAATGAAATGAGCACATGTAACCTCCCAAGCAATGGGATACATCTGACCATTTCCATCCTTTCCCACGGCCACAAACAACTGTCCTCCTACAACCCCCTTAAGAAAAGAAGCATCCAATCCAATAATTCTTCTGCAGCCTTGCTTCCATCCTTCCTTCAATTCCTTGAAGCAAACATATAGTCTCTTGAATAGCTCTTTGTCAGGCTTTGATTGACTGTCAACCACCAGGAAACATGTGGAATCTGGATTTGACCTATTTACTTCATCAACATAATCATGGAGCCTTGACCACTCCTCCTTGTAGTCACCCATATGCTTGCTTAAAATCTGCACCTTAGCTCTCCTACAAATTGTCTTGCCCACATAAAGCTTCAGTTCCTTCCTACAGTGTGCTTGAATCTCCCATATTTTTAGGGAAGGCTGGGACACTATCCTACTTTCAAGGAGCTTGGCTAAGAACTTGGAGGTACATAACTTGTTCTTGTTGTATCTCCTGCAGTTGTGCTTAGGTGTATAGGTCTTAACTTGGAAATTTTGAGTCCCAAAATGATAACTAGCATGGATTCTCCATGGACACCCCTCATCAGTACACTTGGCTGTAACCTTGCGTGCCTCATTAGGCCTCAACTTCAACCTAACACCCTTAGCAATTGCATATTTTGCAAGTGCATCCCTAAACTGTTGGACACTCTCAAACACCATATCCAACTCCCAGCTGGGGCACTCACACTCAGGATTATACATAACATGCCTGCTCTTCTTCCTTCTCAGCTCCTTTTGTGTTGAGTCATCATCCTCACTCGAGTCACTTTCAATACTATAGTCAGATTCACTAGCATAGTAGGGTTCGTTGCCTCCCAACACTCCACTGTAGTCTTTGTTTGCACTCCAATTCTCATAACCCTCATCAGGACCTACCCCACCTAAGGTAACTTCAACATTCACCAAATTCTCCCTATGTTCTACCCTTCTAGCCCTTGTTTCCCTAGCTCTGTTTCTAATTTCCCTTAACTCTTCATCAATGTCAGAGTCATCACTTACCTCCACCCCTCTACTGATGGTATCATCAGTACTACTACTACTACTACCATCATCACCTTTATCATCATCATCAGAACCACTATCATCATCACCTCTATCATCATCATCAGAACCACTATCATCATCACCTCTATCATCATCATCAGAACCACTATCATCATCACCTCTATCATCATCATCAGAACCACTATCATCATCACCTCTATCATCATCATTAGAACTACTATCATCATCACCTCTATCATCATTCCCTGGTGGATCAAGTTGTGCAACCTCTTCTACATCAGTTGGCTTATCTGGCACATGCTCAAGCATCAATGTAGGCTGGATATTCACACTGGCATTCTCAACTGGTTGTTGTCCATCATCTATGATGGGTATTGCATCCTCGATAACTCGTCCCATATATGGAGGAATTGGCTCTGGCTCTGAATTTGAAAACTGTGGTTGCATGATAGTGTGATTTATGTAAAAATCCACTTTATCACCATTCTTGAGATTTTTAGCAAGCCTTGTTAGTGACCAATCATCCATTGCCACAAATGCAGAATCATTCTTAGCTTTGTAGAATATTCCATCATATTCCATATAGCCTAAATCTTTGACATAAGATGCTAATTCTGGGATACTCAGAAAATCTGTATCAATCTTGCTATAGGCTACTGCAATTTCATCTATGTAGGCTGGAGTTGGTGTGTACACAAACTTCCCTCCATGATGCCACACAATTTCAATCAACTTCTCCATTCCTAAGCATGTGCAACAAAAGCAACAGACATGAATCAATCTGAACAAAATCATTCAAGACATTCAAGCAACAGACATGAATGAAATTGAAAAAAATCATTCAACAACATCAAGAGACTTCGAGCTAGCCATACCCTAAAACACCCAAAATTCTCTGCTTTCACGAACCAAAAAACCCCAATTTCGAAATTTTCAGATTTTTTGAAAACCCTAAACGCTTGCCACAAAATCGACTTCGAGTAAGCAAGATTTCTACTGAGCAAACCCTAAACCATCGAAATCTAGAACCCTAAACCCCCAAACTCCAAAATCTCACCCAAACATGACATTCGCTATTTCAACAGAAAAACCCCCAATTTTGCTCATTCAAGCACGAAACTAACCTTGATCTCGATGTCTACCAGATTCGAGTTACTTCCCTTCGTCAATTTTGCGATTTGCGTGGCATTAGGGTTCCTTGCTTCAACTGGTTCTTCTTCCCTCGGAGCTTCGAGTTTTTTTGTGAGCGACGACCCTTCATGAAAGTGAGAAATCCTTCATTTTTGCCCGCCAAGTAATATGTGTTCAGGTGCTTACGTGGCTGGTTTTTTAATGTGTTTTGCTTATATGGCATTACGTGGATTTAATTTGGTTAATTATTTCCACGTAATAGGCGTGTGCATTTTACACCATCCCGTAATAAAGAGGCAGGTGTTCAATAGGTAGACTTTAGCAAGTTGGGGTGTTCAATGTTAGCGTTTCAAAGGTCAGGTGTCCAAGTGACCAATTTGCACAAGTTCAGGTGTCTACATATGTTTTGAGCTATTATGTGATGTGGAGTTTTTAACTCTGAATCGAAGACACAAGTCGTTCAATTCAAATTTGTAGCCATTAATTTCTTATTTGGGTGTTAAGTATCGATCAGACCATTTATTTTTTGGGTCAAGAAGAGTATCAGATTTTGTATGTTTTGTTTAAGCGGTGTGAATTTTACACTTTTTTTCCTTCTATGGCTAAATAAATGTCTATGCGCTACTTTTTTTTTTGGTCATTGCCACCCCAGTTCAGCGGAGAGCTTTGCTCCATCAAACGCCTACGTCTGGAGTTCGAGTCTCATGAGGCCCCCTTTATTTTTGGGTGGGATCTGCTCTCCCAACAAGTTCATTTCTCCCGATATTTAACACACTACTACCTACTATTTGATGCATGTGACATTTCATAAATTATTGGCATCCGTTTCTTATTTGGGTGATAAATTTCAAATTATTCGTGTTTTCTTCGTAATTAGAATATACAACTATACTCCCTCCGTTAACTAAAACATTCGTTTTAGGATTATACTAGTATAAGTATGTGTACCTTATATAGGTTTAGTCAAATATAAATTATTTATTTTAAAAATAAATTAATTTGATTTTTTTATGTCAATATAAATAAAATTTACGCATTATTTTAATGTAAGATCTAATATTTTTTCTTTTACTAAAAGAAAATGAATTAGTTTAGCAATTTTTAAATTTGTACACATATGTTTAAATTTAAATCTATACATATAATATCAAACAAAAGTATAATTCTAACTTATATAATTTTTTTCATTATAATCTGAGATTTGAATATATAATTAATCAATAAAATGTATAAGTAATCAAAAAGTAGAATGAGATAAGAATTAATCTAAGATTTAGTTATTAGTTTGTAACAAACCTATATAAAAATAAAATAAAATAATTATAAATATCTTTTTTAAAATTAGTATTGAATTTTTATCCTCATAAAAAATTAATCAGAATCTCACCTAAATATAAAAAGGGTGATTTCTTATTTATTTTTTTCCATTTTTTATTTACCACGTCAACCTCCCCCCACATATCCTCTCTATATCTCAAATTCTACCGATTCTAATATTTTTTTATTTTACTTTAATTCTAGCTTATACAGTAAGGAATACGATGATTGTTGAAGGCGGTACAATATTATATAGACTCCAATTTTCGGATTTGATTTTAAAAGGGTAATTAAGTCATAACAAATACTCCGTATTTTAATTTTTTGGACACGAGTTAAAACGTCATGTTTTGATTAATGGAGGGATTATGTTTTTTGATAGTTTTAAATGTAAGTAAAGTAACTAATATTAAATATTTGTAAAATATTTATAAAATTGTCGATGTTAGTAATGTCGCGAACATGACAGGAAGAACGAACTTAATATTTTTAAAGACGAGTGAGAAGATTGTGTGAAATAGTATAAATTTTTTGTTAACAATAAAATCTTTTCAAGATTAGATAAGCAGTGGATATGCTTTAAGGCTTAAGGAGTATTTTTATCATAACATTAGTTTAATTTATTTCTAGAAATATTTATAAGGATTAGAAATATATTATCTTCTATAACTGAATTGGAAGTGATATATATTTTAAACTCTAGTCCCTAGAGTAGCGTCTATTTAAACCTAGAGATTAGGTAGAATAGACGTGCACTTACAGTGTATATACTTGAGAGAATGTTCAAGTGTTCAAAAGAAGAAGAAAAGAGTCTAGACTAGATTTTGTGAGTGAGAGTAGGAATTTATCATGGAGCAAACAAGTGTCAATGTACCAGGGAGCTTGAATATGATACCATTGGACTTGTCATGCAATTAACTTTGCTCACCGTCATAAATTTTGTTCTTTCTTTGAATTTGATTTGTCAAAATGTTTGATGTCTCATTTCATTACTTTACGTTTTTTTTGTTTTTCATGTGAAGTAGTTGGTAATACGATATATATAGCTCAGATTAATGCGAAACTTGCCTCTCTCAATGGAGAAGAAATTGTATTTACTAAACAATTTTCCCAAGATAATTTTTGTTAGGATATTTTCCCAAGGTATTTAAAGTTTAGTGGCAAATGATATATCCTAATAGCGATCTTTTTCCAAAAAAAAACTATTACAACAAGAAAGGAAGATTCAAGCTTTATGATCTAATGGTCACAATAATGCCAAGATTCCATATGTTGACAAATATATGGAATCTTAATATATGTTAACAAACAACAAATATCATACCAAGATTCCATATGTTGCATGAGCAAGTCACTTCTTCTTGTAGGTATTTCGAATTAATATATTTGTCATTGATCAGAATTCTCAAACACTCCTTTATTGCTAGACCATTGTTTGTCCCTCACACACCTCTCGATAATCTGTTTCGAGATCAGATTAAGTAGAGACAAGTTAGATCCTTGGTTGACTAAGCCTTCCTCGATGTCCTCTTTGGAAATTTCTATCTTCCCGTGAGTCACTGGCTTAGTAAGTTTGGCTATATAGAAACATAGGCATTACCTTTAGTTGGCATGACTTCTTCAAATTCCCAATGAGCATAACTTATTTTCCGTTACAACCATTTTCTCTAAATGGCTAACGATCGACATTAATTGTAGAATATTCGTAATTCTATATTTGAAGAAGGAGATAGTGGAAGGAAGTTTTGAAATTTGAAAACAAAATTTTCATTTTAAACACATGTATATCCTTAAAGAATTATAACGGTTTTAGAGTGTATAAAAAAAGCTCATTTTATATAAATTAAATGAGGAACTTTTAAAGTAGAACAATTTCTTTCATGTATGACATGAAGTACTTCTAAACCTTGGAGGCTTGGAAGGAGAGTTTAAAGATTTTTAGTTATATAACTTCTATTTCGGGTTTCGCGGAAAATAAATTCATCCCACTATCGTTTAAATAACTTTCTTTGAATCTTAATTCTTTGATTTCAGGAAAAATTTGTGAACTTATTTTTAAAATAAAATTTATAGATAAGAAGTTTGTATGATAACTCTTTAGTAGAACTTGGTTTTTAAACTCTCGAATATGACTTTGTAAATAAAACGATTCCGACTCTAGGAACTTATCGTCTTAGGATTTCTACTTATAAGTTACTCTTATATGAGTTTTGACTTCAAACTTTCAGAGAAAATATCTAACTTAGAAATTTCTTTAAAAGTAATTGTTACTTGAGTTTTGAAGTTGTTAAGAAGAAATTTTCAAATTGCAATTTCTTTCGGGAATAGAATTTGGACCTAGGTTTAATCCTTTCTAGGAAAAAGTTTTAATAATACGTTTTCGGTTTGAAAACAAAACCTTCAATTCTGAAAACAAAACTTTCGGCTCTAATATCATAATTGTAACACCCCTATTTTGTAACATTGGGTATTACCGCCAGTGACCTCGGATTTTACTGTCCAAAGTCACCCAAGGCTTTAAATAATTTAATGAGACATAATTAAAGAAGAATTGACTAAAAGCGAAATTTTATTCATCGATAAGAACATTTGTTCACTACATTGAGAGTCGTTTTACAAATGATGTTGCAGCGGAAAATAAAGCCCATATTAAAACGGTTAAAAAGGTGTACTGAAAATACAAGTATATTTCCTCAAGACAACTCATATGATGATGATTTGCTTGCATTAAAATAGAAGAGCTGGTGCACTATATTCTGAATGCTTTGCTCTTTGAAAATTCTTTCTTTCCTTCAACGTCGTCTTGCCTTGACCTTCTACCCTTGCATAACTCTTCTCGAGCCTTCTAGACTTTGTCTGCATAACATCGATGTGAATTTCCTAGAGTCTGGCATTTGTCGCAAAGGGCGAGAAATACCAGGCAAAAATGCGGAAATAGTGGAATTAGTGTAAGGAGACTAAGCAAGTGAGAATGGAAATTCTCAAGGGTAGTATGGTAATTTACGTTATTGAGAGAGATTAACGGGATGTGTTCGAGATGTAGAAACTTTAAGTGGAGCTTTAAGGACGGAAATGAGTAAATCTCGAGATGAGATAACTCTTAAACCAAAAGGAAGAACTACGAGATTGTAGAACTTCATAGAGTAAGAAGTATGTTGGGAACGTTATTAATTCATACAAGTTTTGAAAACCTCTCGCGCCCTTGTCGGACCTCAACCAACCTCATCTTATTCGGTGCTCCAGATCGGGGAGGTGGCCCGAAGGCGCTTAAGTACCAAACCCACCTTGACAAGCCCGAATAAGTATTCAGATTGGAAAGACGATCGTTTCAAGAACCGAGAGCCGGTGGTCTTCCAAGTTGTATTATTCCGACCCGGTTTTGGTTTCTTTTAAATGTGCTTTGGCACTTATCTTATGTCGTGATAAAACTTTCACTTACATTAATGATTTTTAAGAGTGTGGGGGGCCATGAAAGGGCCCAGATCCACTTATGGGAACGAAGTTCCGACACCTAGTTAGGGTGCGCACATCCCTCCTCCGAACAGGAGCAAACATTAATTAGATCATGATCCTTAAAGTCGTGAAATTTAGGCATGGTGCCATACGACTTAATAGATTATATAGAGGTGTCGGGTAAATCTCGCACCCCTTACTATTTAATCCATATCGATCTCGAAAAGAGATCTTAAACAAGCAAGGTCACACAAACAAGACTAGCATAATAGTCCTATCGAACATTAATAATCGCAATATTGATGACAAGCGGGTCATTATTTCTAACAATCGATATTCCAAGATTCATTATTATTAGCAAACAATTTGTTCTCAACATCGAGAAATTTCACGGAAATGAAATATCGAGGCTACAAGGAGAAATTCCACTTGCCTTAATTTGTGTGCGTTTACGGTCGAATGAAACGTAATTCGATGGCTTAGACGGGATTGAAACTTCGACCTAACGACACGAGAGAATATTTATTAAAATTCTTTATCTCTTCTAAGTTACTATCTTCTCTTATTTTTCCTTTTTACAAGAGAACTTAAGAAAGCTAAATTATTTAAATAATAATTTAGGTAGATATTTTATCTAATAATAATATTTTATTATTATTCTCAAATATAAGATTTTAAAAATACTTTATAAAAATAATTATATTCATTTAAAGGTTCATGCAAAAGTTGAAATAAATCCAAGAAATTCCTTTTTGAAACCCACTAGCAATATTTATTTAATTTGGTTAAACAAATATTATATTAAGTCTAAGGTTATCCATAATATTTTTCCAACATTATTCTTAAGGTCTTAAGTGGACATGCAAAGGTGAATTAATTCACAAAACCTTGTAAAAACTACATGCAACAACTTTATTTAATTACATAAATATTATATATTGTGAAAAATTATTTTATAAAAAGATATTAATTAAAATACGAGTCAGGAAATTATACTGAGCGATAACGAGACGGAAAAAGGGCACACAAAACGAGGTGGGTCGGCCCACACCTTTTTTTTCTTTCTTTCCAAGGGAAAAAAACAACCCGACAAGCCAACTTCGCCAGTGCACTGCGTCGTAGAGGGGAGGCCAATGGTGGCGCTTCAAGCGACAGTCGGTAGCTGGACATCTCCACTACCAAATGTCGGCAATGTCTCGGGCTAAGGCGGCCTGAAGACGGCGTACGGTTGTCGGGAATTTCGGTAGTCGCTACCCGTTCTCCTGGAGTCGGTGCAAGTTGGTCGTCGAGGGATGTTCGCGCGGTTCTAGCGACACCGGTAATGGCATGGGGCTGGAAGGTGCGGCAGTTTGAACCTCTCATTCCCCTCTTTCTAATGTTGGCAAAGTCGAAGGAAACTAATGTGTAACAAAGGCGTAAGAACTTGGATAAAATCGCTCGTCATCATCCCGAAAAAGCCGAAAACTATACATAGTCGACTGGTTTGGATGCATTTTTGGCTCGATTTTTGTGGTGTTTGTTACTGATTGATCGAGGGATTTTGTAGGCAATTCCTTCCTGTACATTTAGGGACTTGAATCACAAAATTTGGTAGAGAAACGAGCTTGGATTCGCTCTTTGAATAGCATGCACAACTAGTGCAAAAAAATCTGGAATTTTTAGGTAAAAATCAGAATTTTGAAGGAGAAAGAGGAGGGTGAATTTCTGAAATTTTGGGGGAGATTATGGACGAAAATGAGAGGAGAAGAAAGGATTAGTTTGTGAGTCTTTCCTCTAGACAACACCCCAATTTATAGAGGTGAAGACATCCTCTTTGATTCACACCTACATGGATGGACCTCTCATGGAAGAGGTGATCCATGGGGGTTGGTCCATTGTGTGCTTCTTGCAATGAAGGTGGAAGAAGAAGATTGGTGAAGAGGAGAGGTGGGAAGAGAGGTCCTTAGTGGCCATGCTAGGAGGTGAAGACATGCATTGATCAAGCGTCAAATCAATCCATCATGGCTATTTCTTCTAACAAGGAAAAAATAATGAAATAAGAGGATTTAAACTCCTAAGTGGGTAGATGAGTTACTATAGCATAGCGGAAAGGAGTGTTTGTTAGTTTGTGAAAGTTGCAAGAGGATACCGGTTCAAGTCCCACCTCTCGCTTTTTATTTTTGGTCTTTCCTTTGCACTTTTTATTTGTATTATAAATTAATATGCAATAAAATCCGAAATTATATTTAATTTAATTTAATTTAATTTTATTTATCATTATGATAAGCCTATATAAATTTTTAATATTATACTACGAAAATCATAATAATAATTAAAATCTCTATTTTAGAAAATTAATTTTAAAAAATTAACCGTTTATTTTTATATAGAAATAGCGGTTATTACAATAACTAGGATGGGTATCTCTTGGAAAGGGCTCGTGTTGGCATGGGATATAGCTTTTTAAAGTCCCGAGCCTTACAAATGGTACCAAAGCTAACTTTGTGTTACAAGTGTGCTTGGCCCGAAGGGAGGTGACTGGACCTATGGGGCAGTCTTTGGGCCCTAATAAGGACATCAATAGTTTAATTAGAGGAGATTATTACACCCGATGGTTTATAAAATGCATCAACTCGTCAAGTTGAAGGACCTCTTTGGAAGTCATCGTGTTGACATGTGTTAAGGCTTCGGACCTTACACATTACCTATAAATTAAAGTTGTAATTTTTTTTTTCCGACGAGGCAGTTCAAATGGCACATTTGTTGTAGCTGACAGAGTTATTCACGATAGAAGGGGTAGTGGCTCCTTGGTCTTTTGTACATAATATGGGTTCGTGTACGGTGTCGATAGCCGAACTTTGGGGAGTTAGTTCTCCAAGGGCTTTCTCTTACTTGGAAGTCCGGTTATCGTAAGGTCATCTTGATGGTCGAATATAAACTTGTTATTGATTTACTTGGTAAATTATTAAAGACCTTTCATCCCTTATTTAGCATGGCGAATTAATGCCAAAACTTTATCCTAAATATTACTTGGTCCAATTTAAATGTTGCTACTGATTTTATTTTATTTTATTTTTTTGCTTTTTTCTCTTCATTTAGATTTTCATGTTTTTTGTGAGTGTTTTTAATTTTCTTTTTTTTTTGTGTAGGAAAATATTAGACCGAACCTTAATCCGCCCTATAACATTCTCATTTTATGAGGATACAGTGATACACTACAGTCTACACATAGTTTTTAATTTTCTTCTTAACTATGTTGAAATAATTCTAGCAAAAAAAAAAAGGCCGGATAGCAAGAGGGTCACACTGCATTTCGATACATCTCCCAACGGGCCAACCCTTCAAAAACGCCATCTTCAATTCTCACACTGGCCGATTGTTTCCCTTTCTCTCCCGCATACTAGGAATCCATCGCCAGAGTGAGAGTATCAGGATTCCTGATTTCTCTAATGGCGTTGATTTCGTCTTCTCCCCCGGGATCCAAGGGGATAGTGGTCACTGTCCCTGCTCTTGTACTCATCCTCTCTGCAACCGCCATCTTCCTCTTCGTGGTCCTCCCTTTTCTTTCTCCTTGCTCTTGCCCTACCTCTTCCCCCGCCATCGCCAGCACGCGCGATTTAGGCTTTACTGGCGCCGGTGACAGTGATAGCGGTGTCGGTCCGAGTTGGACTGGAGAGAGAGTGTTCACGACGGAGGAGGATGTGGAGTGGATTAAGGATCAGATCCGAGTGAATGGATTGCATATGCACGATAACGTGTTGAGGAAAGGGATTAATCCTCGCACCAGGGCTCAGCAGCTTGAGGATCTGAGAAAGTAATGCTTATTTAATCATTCTCGTTCTACGATGTCCATAATTGGTTTTGATTTCGGTTTTTTAATCTTCCAAAATAAAGATTATTGATCGTGTTCTTTCTGAGTGAATCCTTAGGATTCAATAAATATTTTAGTGAATCCATTGTCATTATTGTCGGTTTGAGTTTCCTGTCTGTGATCTGTTTATAAGTGGATCCATGAAGATGCATAGTTCTATGTTTTCAATTGTATAGATAAATTTGAGAGCATATGCTTGCCAGATTTATCGTAACTTTGAGGATTATGTTTGTCATGTGATGTAATTCTCAGTGTATTGCTTATAGATGCCAGATTTTTAATGTTGCTGATTTTGATGGTTTTCCATTATCTTTGAATTTGCAGCTACAAGGGCATATCACACTATGAAGGAGATGAAGCAACGAACCACACAGCACTTCCGTGCCCAGGTGAGCTCCTTGTTGAAGAACATCACAGCAACTATGGCGAACCATGGGCTGGTGGCCGAGATGTATTTGAGTTTCTTGCTAAATCCTCCCATCTTAAACCGAATGCCCGTGTTCTTGAGATTGGATGTGGAACGCTCCGTGTTGGGTTGCATTTCATTCGGTATCTAGCTCCAGACCATTACCATTGTCTAGAGAGAGATGAGCTGTCACTAATGGCAGCCTTTAGGTATGAGCTTCCATCCCAAGGTCTGTTGTACAAACGCCCCCTAATTGTAAAGGGTGAAGATATGGAATTTAGCAGGTTTGGATCAGGTGTTGTGTATGATCTGATATATGCCAGTGCAGTTTTCCTCCATATGCCTGATAAGCTTGTTTGGGTAGGCTTGGAGAGATTAGTGGATAAGTTGAAACCATTTGAAGGTCGCATATTCGTGTCGCATAACATTAAGTTCTGCTCACGGTTGGGTGGGGATGAATGCACAAGGCGGCTCACAAGTCTAGGGTTGGAGTATGTTAGGAAGCACACACATGATAGCTTGCTCTTTAACCACTATGAAATTTGGTTTGAGTTTAGAAGAACAAAGGCATAAGGTTGTTTGAGATCCATAGTTCCAGGATCAACATCAAAAGCAGAGAATGGAGATGTACAAGTGACCCTCTCCTAATGTTGACATTTTTTTTGAAGATCTGCTATCACTGGTGTCTATCGTTCTTGTTCATTCGTGATCTTGTTGAAGATTAAAAAAAAAAAGCTGTACTTTTTTTGTGGAAGCAGGAGCAGATATTATAGAGGTTATACTTGGGATAGTCATATTGTATTTAGAGCCTCTGAATTTGTGGTTCTTGTTACAAAACTGTGCAATTATTCTTTTGACCTGGGAATCTGTGACGGTACCTTTGTAACTTGAAGTAAATTAGTAGTCTTGATTTCTTGAGCCGACTCTTTTAGCTTGAATTCAAGCTTGCAAAACTTTCCATTATGTGGAATTTGCTGTATTATGTATTCAATTGTTGCTGTTATGTGGAAAGAGTATTATCATCTTGAAGTTATAGTGCATTTTCTATGTTGCAACGGCTCATCTGAGTTTTAGAATATAGAAAATTATCGTTTCAGTATTGATGTGCTGTTGGCTGAAATTGCTCAAGATATCGAGTGTACAAATGACTTTTGCTTTTAATGTGCAAAATCTTGACATGGGAAAGCTAGTCTACAAAGCTACCGCATTACCAAATCCAATACAAGTATAGAACACCTAATTAATGGCGTTGATGATCAAGCAGATATTTGCTTATTCTCAAAGTTGTTTGCTCTGAAAAGCCATAAGCAAGCAGTAATAAATGTAATGTAAGGGCACCCAACAGAATTTGAACAGAATTAGGCTATACATGACTACTTTAAAGTGGCCCTGTTTGGTATGCTGTTGGAATCGGATTGAAATCAGGAATCGGAATGAACCAATCCTTTGACATGTTGTTTGGTATGCTGTCGGAATGAACCATTCCTAAGAATTATGGTTTAAAATTTAGGTTTAAACCTTATAATTTAGGGTTTATGAATTTAAGAATTTATTATTTAAGGTTTTGGAGTTTTAGGGTTGTAAGGTTTAAGATGAAAATTTTAAATCTTTTTGGAATGGATGATACCTTCCATTTTCTGCTGGAATCAACTTTACCTGCAGGCTTGGAATGAGCCATTCCAGAGAATGAAATCGATTCCAGATTTTGGTAAACCAAACAATATACTGGAATCAACCATTCCTGATTCCCAGGGAATCGAACCAAACGAGGCCTAAGCATTGCATTCTGCCGAGTGTCCAAACCTCCAACAATCTACATATGTAAACTTGATAGAGAGAAAGACACGTAAACAAAGATATGAACTTGGAATTTCCAGGATGATTCTAATATTCAATCTTTCACAACATTTCAAGTTGCACGAGTTGTTTCTACAAGAGAACCAAAGATAAAATGCCAGCACAAAAGTTTGTTTATTTAAAAAGCAATGTTGCCAATTTCACTCACAAAAATTGCAAATACATGATAAAACAAAACGATGAAGAATACAACAATCTGCCCTATTCTTCAGACTGACGTTGCCCAAGCACAGAAATGTCTTCATAACGTTTCTGCATCACAAGTAATAACACTCAAATCAATCTCTGTAAACAGAACGAAAAGACATGAAAATAATCTCAAAACAGACAGAACCAGAATGACAAGTAACAAATAGTAATAGAGCACAAACAATACTACCTCAATTCTTGCTATTTACTCGATGAGAGCATTGCAAGAGGCAGTTGGTGGAATGTGTTATAAACGGAGTAAATTATGATCAGTGTTATGATATTGGTAAAATTGGAGAGTACTTGGAGAAAAATTATGGAAACATTGGAAAATCATCCATGTGTACCCCATCATTTGAAAATTTTGTCACAAATCTCAATCCATTTGCCAAATTTAACAATCCTGTATGATAAAGAAACTCATTCACAAGGTGAATAAAGATCTGGGAACCCTTGAAAAGAAAGTCAAATCAAGAGTCACAGCTAGGAAAAGAGAGAAAGAGAAGATATTGATCTGAAGAATAACACATCTAGCAGATTCATTAGACTTTTGGCTTGTTCTTGGCTGCTTTTGAGAAATTCCATAACAAAGACATTCTTTTAAGGCCTATGAAGCATATGCATATCTCATTACCACAGGTTTATACAACTCTAAAGAAAGAAAAGTGTAGTACCTTCAGCACCTTTAAAAACCAAACTTCCAAAAATAGTTCACGCCAGAGAAAAGTATTGACACATTAGCAGGGTAGATATTTTAATATCCCAGGCTGCACTTAAGAAAAGACATGCTGACTCGTGAAAACTCATTTATCTTAACTAGCTAAATTACTAAAACCTGATAAGATAGGCTAAATTTAAGTAGGCAAAGGAAGGTCATAGCCAATGGTACATAATAGTCAATATGTGTACTTGTGTAGTAACCTGTACATCAACCAGCAGAAAGCCATAAAGCATATTTCTCCAGACAGTTCTGTTGACATCTACTAAGGGCCAAGTTTAATCTAAAGTCAGCTCAAGAACATTGTCACAATAATTTAGAATATGGAAAGACTCAGATGGGTTTTGTTCAAGTTCATACATTTTTCTTTGTATGATCTTATTCAATAATTGGAACACTATAGTGACAAATTAGGGGGCAGAAAAATAGCATATAATGATTACACAAAGACAAGAAAATTAAGCTTTCCCTTTCAACCAGAGCACATGATGTGATAATTAAACCAAAATGATACATACTCAGTGACTGCAACTTTCTTCCCACGATAGAGTCAAGCTTAAAAGGCAAGGATGGCTAGGCGACGAATGATTTTACATATCTATAAATATGATCCCTTTACCAGAAGCCTAATAAACCTAAGAACCCAAATTATTTGCATAAATAAAAAGAGTGAGAGTCAATACCCCAACATTGTTGTACTCCCAAACCTTGTGAACTCCATAATCCACAGCCTGCATAAATTGTAGCCAATCAAAATGTAACAAATTCTAAATAAACACATCAATCATGATAAAAATACGTATATGAATTAAATTGACAATTGAGATCACGAAGGAATGTTCCTATATAGACCTTTAGCAAAATCTGTGAATTTAATCATAAGAGAATGATCAATAATTCAAAAAAAGCTAAGAGAAATCTTGAAAACTCATTTGCCCCTGTCTAGATCAGAAAATTTGAATCAAGCATGTAAAGAAAACCACCAATCAGCTATATATGAACAGATCTGATGGAGGAAAAATCAAATAAAATGAATTTACACCAAGGAGAAGAAGTAATTGGAGAAGATCAATGAATCTAATGGGAGAAATAGTTGACGGAAATAGGAAACGCACGCGTTCACCAAGGAAGGCTCCGACGACGACAAAGGTAACGTAGACAGAGTTACGGCGCATGATGACCTTGTAAAGACCTTCCCATACTCCGCCTCCTGTCCTCCGAACAACAGAATCCATGGCGAATCGACGATCTCTCTCTCTTTTCAGGTTAGGGTTACGACTTCTCGAGAAGGAGAATCCGCAAAGGTGACGAAAAATGATGAACGACTCTAGCAGGAGACCCCCACGTCCAAACTCAGAAGTCACAAATCACAATAACCGGATTTCCGAATTTGGACAAAGTTGGGCTATTCATAAGGCCCAATTTGTTGGATCTTTGTAGCCCAATTTGGCTTTACAAATTACTATAAACTATTCATCTCGGCCCATTTATTTTTCCTTTTAAGGACTACCACTTAAGGAAGAAAATGGGTTGAGTTATAGATGAACGGGTCTCTCATACCATATTACCATCACCCGACCCATGAGGTAAGTGCTCCACTCGACCAATCTATCACCCATGAATCCCATTATTCGCTATCCGTCTGGTATTTGGGTGGACAGGGTGAAATAAACGGGTATTTTTTATATATTTCTTAGCCCAACCGTAAAAACACATAAAAGTTATAGCATACAACAAAAAAGAGGTTATTTAATTACTTATTTAGCAAGATTTTTTTTTTTTGATATAAAGGGAGGGATTATTTAGCAAGAAATAAACACCTTATTGTATATTTGTAACCAAAACCTATTTTCTTTTCAATGTAGTATGCTAACACTATAAAACCTATTTTCTTTTTTATAGAACAGTTAAACAAATGTAGTGGTGCCAAATATGGTTTCCAACGACTTGGTAACACAACTCATGAAAGGTTTACTTGGTATTCTTAAGTTCTTGTGCATCATATTGTATGTTGAACTCAAGAATTTCAAAATTCGCACTCCCTTATATACTCAAAGTTAGGGGAGAATGAAAGAACTTGGTGAGAAGTTTTTGGATATGATTGAAACTAATTTTAGTCCATTAGGGTGTAAGGGCGGGAGTCGAGAGGGACTAGGGGCAGGCCGAGGCAGGATCTAGGAGGCGGGAGAGTGAACAGAGTCGCGGAGGGCCGGATGACAAAGGCAACATGCAGCCAGCAAGGACGCCATGTGTCCATTGAAGACGAAGAGTTGCAGGTCAGATCTAAAAAATGCAGGTTGAGGAAGATGAAGCAAAACAAGAAACAACGCGTTTTATTAAATGAGTTGGGTTGGACAATATTTCTTTCTTTTTTTTTAAATAAGTTGGGCCCAATTTTTATCAAATGACGCGTTTAATGGCTGAAAAAATTAAACCTCTTTGCCCCAATTCAACCCAAATCGGCAATACCAATATATATATCCACGTACAAATCTACAAAGCTGACCCACACATCAATTTTTTAATTTATCAATATACACATTTGAGCTTACCCGTACAAATATATATTCGCGTACAAATCTATAAAGCTGACCCGTACAAATCTATATCTATATCTATACTACTATAAATAGAAATGTAACGGGAAAGAATCGACCGTCCGTTTTATAAAACCCATCAAATTGCGTGCCCCGTTAATCCCACAATCCTCATTTACATTACTTCGTTTCCGCTTTACATTCAAGCAGCTGAGCTTAATTTCTCGTTTCCCATTCCCGTTTTGCTTCCTCCCCTTGTTCTCCTCTTCTTCCTTCCTTTCTGAAATTTCTTATCTTTTTTTACTGCTGTTCGCCTCTGGTTCTGGGATATCTTCTTGTTCTCTCTCTATTTTTGTTGGGAGTGTTTCAATTACTGTTTTCCCCCTTTGTCTGGGGTTCTTATGTCTTGTTGCTTGCGTTGTAGTGGCCATCCGATTAGAGCAACACCGTAATCTTTACATCGACCCCATAATCCAGCTTTATTAGCTACATATTCAACACCGTAATCCTTACACCGACGCCGTTTCGATTTGCATGCTCAGTTCAACGGTTTCACGTTTCACCGTTTCGGGGCGTGTACGGATCAGAGGGTTGTCTTCCTTCTCAATTGAAGCTTCCTTCGTTTCAATTTAGGGTTCGATTTCTCCGCTTTTCTTTTAATGGTCTCTTGATTTCTGTTGTCGCGCCGTTTACACCTTTTGTGTGCCCTTATATATGTATGTGAAATGCTCAATAATATATTGCCTTGGATAGTTATACAGATGTGACTACTGCTTTTTATCGGTTCAATTTTTGCTCAGATTTTTTGTTGTTTATAAATTTTGCTTTGAGCGGTTGTGTAGGAAAATATTTCTTCTTCCTGTTGACCTTATTTATGATAGTACGCTTGGTAGGAGATCAGAATTGAAGGGGGTTCTTTATGCATAATATCAAGACATCACATGAGCTTTTTTTTCCCTTGACTTCATGTTCATAAATTATCAAATTATTGGACACCCTTCCGTCTTGTACAGTTCAGGAACTTTGATGTTTTGCAGTGTTATGGGAGTTGGTGTTGTTGGATATCGTATTAATTTACATTTGTGGTGTTGCTAGAAATAAGACGCAGGAAATCCTTATGGAATTCAGTAGTCTCACAAGAGAAGTCATGCTTTTATCGTTTCAATGTCTTTTTAGAGCTGGGATGAATGTCAATGGGGATGTTACTGATTTTATATGCTTCCTTGCTAATGTGTAGATGATACTTTTATTGATTCATGTGCTGGCAAGTTACAAGAAATTGTTTCTTCTTATGCCATATGTTCGTGTTACTTCCCAACATGGAATAAAAATCAACATAATAGACACAAATTTTTTTCCCTACTTTTGGGAAGGTAAGAGAAACAGAGATGTGGAAGCAAACAAAAGATTGTGTATGGAACTTTGTGTTTTACTCTTACATATGTACATAGGTCTATTTATGCCCCTGCTTCTATCGGGTAATTAAAATAATGTCTTTTTCAAGCAATATTGTTTACTTATTTTTTAAATTAATAGCTTGTTTCATTTCTGAAAGAGTGATTTCTTATTTTACTGTCTTTCTAATAGGTTAGCTTTCCCGGGTCATTTTGTTATAGTTAGACAAATCACCATGTCTTGAATGGAGATTCTCACTTCAAATTTTGTTTCCTTTTATTTGTGGTCTTCAGTTACGCGTGATGGGTTTCGATAGATTTTTAAGCCATTTGTTCACTCGCCTTATTTTGATGTGTAATAGCATCTGCTGTGTTTAAGGAACTCCTAATTTAAGATTGTACTGTTTTCCATTTTCAGTGTCTAATTTGTACTTATGCTTGCTTCATATGTTCACATTTCTTTATAAGGCTACGCTTTCAACTTTGCTTTCGTTTATATTAACACTTTATGTCATTTCCTTCTTTTTAAAGGTCTTCCTTCGGTGTTTGTAGTTGTGCAGTTGTTTACGCTTTAATGGTGAATGTCATATCTCCTACTGTTAAAGAGGCCATGGTGGCTTCTTTCCTTGAAATTGTTGTTGGGCAAACTCCTGCATGCTACTGCGTCTCGGTTTCTGCATGTTGCAAAGTGGAGGATTGAAGATGTTGTAGATTTATTTTACGCTGGAGGTGAGGGGCGTGTTGCACTTACTCCTTCGTGTCTTCCACGTGTTCAGTGTACCGTACTCCATAGTGATTACAAGCACAAGTATCTGTACTCTTTTTAACCGAAAAGTTTTATTTGCCTCAATGTACCAAAATACTTTGCGTTGTTCATGGTGTTCTTTTGTTTGCAGTGCTTTGAAAGAGGATGTAGGTAATGCATGTGCTTCACAGGATAATGGGGTTGCAATGTTTCCTCCCCTCGTGACGGTAGAGGAAGATAGTCATGAAAATGTGTGTTATTTTGGCTTTTCCTTTATACTATGCATACTTTCGTACGGTTTAGGTCTTATCTTATAGTGTGCTATGCCATTTTTTTACTTTGTAGGTGATTCCTGTTCCATTGTTGTCCGACTGTATACCTGTGCCTTCTACATCTGTATGTGTACATACAAATGCGCATGCTGAGGTATGCTCTACTTTTTTTGGGCTCGTCCAGCTTATAATTTATTGTGTTGATTATTTTTTTTAGGTTCTTGTGTTTCATGTGCATTTATTTTCTTTGCGAATACAATGTCCGCTTCTGTGCGCAACACTAGAGTTGTGGTCTTGTCTTTTCCCGTTATCGCTTTGTAGTGTGATGTCCTTGCAAAATGTGTGCTTTCCACTGAGGACTGGCTTTGGAACACGCGTCTTCTTTTGTTTTTTACGGAATTCAGTTTGTACTTTCTAATTTTTTTTACCTTTGCACCACATTTTTTCGGCTGACGATGTCCTATGTGTTTTTCGATGTGTTTTCCCCCTAGATTGCTGTTGGAGTTGACTATTCTGTTTTGGCTGCTTTGGCCAATGGTGCAGACTTTCAGTTGCCTGTAGAGGTACTGGTTGGTTGGTTATGATATGATTAGTGTCCCCCTTTTCTCTTATTTTTTCCTCCTGTCTGTGGTTTTGTCATCGGTTTTCGTATGAACTTTTGTAGGGTACGTGCTCTACTCTTGTGTCTTCTCGTGGAAGGAAATCGCGTGCTCGGGTATTCATTTGTTATTTTTCACACTTGTTTGTTTCTTCGTTGTTTTTGTACTTGGGTTTTTTCCTTATATGTGTAGCTTTTTAGGGTAATGGGGGTCTACATGTTGTGCCACGTACTGTGATGTCCTCGCGCAATAAATGTGCTTCTTGTCAGCCTCGTAAAGCTAGTAGTGAGGTGATCCCTTAATTTGTGTTGCTTTAGTACTTCTAATCTCATTATATTTTTTGGTTTTGGCTTCTCTGTAATTTGAATGCGTCATGGTTAGTTTTTTTTCTTGCGATTTGAAGATCCTTGTTGGTGTCTCGTCCATGTTGCTTTCTTTGTCACTTCCTTTTTCTAATGTGCACACTGTTGTTGCGACTGGCCCATGTGTTGAGGTTGTTTCTGAGGTAGTTGTGTATGGTTTGTTGCTTATTTATATCAGGCTTTTACCTTTTCTCCTATCCTTCTTCTCTTTTTCGTGCATGTTATATTTTGTTCATTTGAAATTTTGCGTCTTTAGTTAAACTATGGTGTTGCGAATTCGACCTTCCCTTTTCAGTTAGGTGTGCGTACTATAGGTGGACGGAAGCGATCATGCAGCACCCGTGTTCAAGTGATTTATATTTTACTTTATCTTTATTTTGTGTTGTGTGTGTTACTTTACTTAATTGTCATTTGGACCCGTCGTTTGTGATGCTTTGTTTTTCGTTTGCCTCACTTCCAGATGGATGCTGCTTCTACTGTAGACAGTGTCGTACTCGAGCTCAGGTTTTTTTCTGTTCGTACGTGGCGATTTTGTAGTTTTATTCCTTCGGATTTAGTGTATTTACTTTTACCTTGCTGCAGATAGATTCCGATATACTCTGTGGTGGGCCTATTGTGTCGCCACAACTTGTTCTTTGTTGCCGCAGGAGCACTGCAGTTGAGGTTAGTTTCTACTTTATGCTATTAATTTTTTTGCTTTTTTTGGGTTTGTTTATAAATTGTGTATTTTCTTTATAACAGCTCGTTGCTGCTAGAGCTTCTTATGGGTCGGTTGTATGTACTCGTTCCGTACCTATGCATGAGAAGTCCATATCTACTAAAGTGCCCAAACAAGGTGTTGAGGTATTACTGTGGTGTTGGTTTAATTTTTTGGGAAGAAATTTTTCCCCGGGTTGCTTTTCATTACTTTTAGACGTTCTTAGCCTTTTCTCCTTTATTGTTGTATTCTTAGTTACGTACAACAGTTAGTTGATCTGTACCTTCACTTCGTACTCCTATTCCGGTTTTGGGCAAGGGTGCTCGGCGTACCCGTCTTCAGGTACTATTAATTTCTTGGGGGGAGTTATGGATTTATTTATATTAGTTTCTGTGTATTTCTGTTTTTGTGTGAAGGAGAATATTTTATTTTGCACTTTCTTTTTCTTCCTATGTTATCTTACAGTTGTTGTGGTGTAGTGTTTGTTTATTAGAAACTGTATTGTTTTTTTGTTTCTTAGTTGGCTGCTGATTCATACGTTCCTGCGTTGCCCATTGCTTCTTCTATACCCAAGGCAATTGGTATGTCTCATGTTCTCATGTCTACTATTGGTTTATCTCCTCCTACAGAGTGTCATTATTGCGGAGCAACGAAGTTTGCTTTTGAATGTCTGTCTCTCTTTTGTGGTAATGGTAAAATTAGACTTGCTGAAATTGAAATTCCTCCTATATTGCGTGAACTAATTGTTGATGATGGGTTGCATGGTGACCATTTCCGTACATTATGTAGGGCCTATAATAATTACTTCGCGTTCAGTTGTCTAGGTGGCAATATTTGTGCGAGTAATGAAAGTGGGTTCTTCACTTCTCTTTTGCAAGGCCAAATATATCATTTTCTTCCTAACCTATTGCCAGATAATAGTGGGCCTAAATTTATGCAGCTCTATTTCTACGACGGTTGTACAGAGTTTGATAGCCGTATGAAAAATTTCAAGAATTTGAGTCCTGAGTTTGTAGCTGCTTTCATTCTCTTAACTTCTTCTAACCCTTATGCACAATTCTTTCGTTCGCTGCGGTCTTTTCCAATAAAAGAAACGTCTGAAATACGCATTTTCAAAAATCCTATCCTTGATCAACGTATATTTAATGCCCCGAGTTGTGACGAGGTCGCCGCAATTATCATTGATGATCCTTCTTTCGATTGTGTCCATAGCCCACATATTGTCGTTTATGGAAAGGCTGCTCACGAACACTGTATTATGCACTACTTCGGCTGTTACGATCCTCTTCAATACCCTCTCCTTTTTACAAAAGGTGAATCTGGCTGGCATCAAGGCCTTTGTTGCGTAAATCCTAATAGTATGTCTCGGTGTGCCGAGTTGCCTTTTCCCCTTGACGTGGACGTCAGCTTAGGTGTTGCAGATATAATAGCTTGGGAGCATGCATGTATTTGGGATGTAGTTGTTTTCCTGTGATAAAAGACTTAAGTTTCCATTTCCAATTTCCTCTTTTTCCCTCTTGTCCGTTCCTACCTTTTTCTTTATATTATTTGTTTTGCTTTCTTTTGACAGCGTCAAGAAGAAAGCCTTTGAAGGAAAACAAGGCGTTATCTTGTAGAGGTTATTATGCATACAAGTTTCAAATTAGGCCGGGCAATTTTATTATCCAAATGGGCCGACTTTTTTGTGCAGTATTGATGTCTCTTTATTTGGTGGTGTTTTCATATGTGATTTCCTTTGTAAATATGTTTCTTTTTCCCCTTTTCTTGTGCCTTTTGTTCCTTTTTAGCTTAGTTCCCATATTTCTATGAGATTCGGAGACTACGCGCATTTTACGTGTTTTGTAGGTAAATTGGCGTGAATCAAGGATCTATTTGAAGGAGGGTCGAGACATGGAGCAAGGCCCGAGCAAAGGAGGAAAGAGGGAAGCAAGCCATGAAGAAGAACAAGAGGAAAGCCAACAAGAAGAAGGTGGAACGAGGTCAGGACCGAGTTGCAACCAACATCGGGCCCGACTTTTAAGTCTACAGAACATCGGACCGACATACACAGTAACTCGGGCCCGAGGTCCTCCATGTCGGTCCAAGTCAGTCACCGAACTACTTGGGCTCCAAGGCACGAAATTGTGAACTTCCACTTTTGCCCCTCATCTAATAAAAGGCCCTCTTGTCTTCTAAGAAGGGGGTTCCCACACTTAACAAGGGACCCAACCCTCAAAAAACTCTCAAGGGGATACTTGGAGAGCAAGGAGGAAGGAGAGGAGAAGGAGAAGAGAGAGAATCGGCCAAGAGAGAGGAAGATTGATAGGTTTGGTTGATAGATTAGCTTTGCTTTGTTTTGATCTTGTGGATTTGGAAACCCTTGATTGGAATTTGTGGATTGCTTTTGATTTTGAATGAAACTTTGCTTTGTCTTGAGATTGATGATGTTGATTGCTTTCCCTTTTGATTTGTTTGCTTTCTTTGCTTGTCATATGGAGTAGATCTCCTTGATCTTGGGTTATGGGGGAAAACCCTAGCTAGGTTTGGGCTAGAAACCCCAATTCCATAGCCTTGAGTGTTTGATCTAAGGAACCCACTCTACATAGAGCTACAATTCCTTGCGAAAGTCGGGAATCAAGGCTTGAGATTGGCAAAGTAGCGAAAGTGAACATGTGTCAATCTCAAGACCTTGCTTCGAAGGGGATTTCCCCAATGATCGATGTGTAGAAGTGGTTGGAACGAGGGCGAAAGCACTCGATCCTAGTCCGATCATCACTCATTGCTTGAATTGGGGTGGATAAGCCTTAATCTACTAGAGAAGGAACCCAAAAGCCCAAGATCTACTTTTAAAATCTTTGAGTTCGACATCCCCAGCTACCTCGGGCCCGACTTACCCAGTGTCGGTCCCGACTTCCTCTCGTCGCCAACCTCGGGCCCGACGTGACCTCAGTGTCGGTCCCGACTGTTTTCTTTGTTTTCCTTTGTTTTATGCTCTCTTTTCTAGCTTTCTAGTATCTAGGCACATCGATCGAGTAGACTTCCCGAGTGTTCGACACCCACCACGTACTACAACGGGGTCGGGTTATAAATTGTATCTCTAGACCCTCGCACACCTCGAGAGGCGAGCGATCAAAGAAATGGCGCCGTTGCCGGGGAAGTCAAAGTGCATTGAGTGCCAATTTGGTGAGTTTCTTGTGTTTTGGTAGTGATTTGGGTGAGGGAATAGCCCAAACCCTTTGTTTGTTTTTGATTTGGTTTGGTTTGTGTTTTTGTTTCATAGGTGTATGCTAGCTCGTTCCTCCCGAGGAACACTTGAGCTTGAGTTTGTGAGTGATCCGGAAAGTATTCTCAAAGAAGCTCGAAGAAGGAAAAGGATGGAGAATCAAGCTCTCCATGTTGATGAAGAGTTGGCTCGACTTAGGGCCGAAATGGCTAGATTGCAACTTGAGAGGGACAATCAAGAGGAGGTAGCAAGAAGAGAACGGGAGCAACGGATGAGAGCCGAGGCTCAACTCAACGCTCTACCCCGGAATGCACGCCAATACATGCATCCGGAGTTGAGGGTACCCGAGCCGGCTATTGTGCTTCCCGAGGTTGCCAAGAATTTTGAGATCAAGACGCAATTCATCTCCCTCATCAAGCGTGATCAATTCGAGGGTCGTCCACATGAGTGTCCCATAGAGCATGTTAAACGATTTGTGGATATGTGTGAGACGATCTCCACCGACGAGGAGACATTGGAGTATGTGCTTCTAAAGGCGTTCAAATGGTCACTTGGGGGCAAGGCCACACATTGGCTCGAGAGCCAAGCTCCTAGGTCAATCACAACTTGGAAGACACTCTATGACGCTTTCTTGATGAAGTTCTTCCCGACGTCAAAGACAACCGAGTTAAGAAGGAAGATTGCAAGCTTCCAACAAGGTCCGAATGAGCCCCTCTTCGAAGCATGAGACCGTTTCAAGGAGATGTTGCGCCAATGTCCTACTCATGGCCAACAACCATATGTGCTTCAAGACATCTTTTTCCAAGGCATCAATCCGGTAACGAAGGACAAGCTCAATCTCCACAGCGATTGTGGGTTCATAGACTTGACACCGGATCAAGTTTGGGAGTTACTTGACAAGCTATCTAATTATGAGGCCATGTATGGGGTGAGTCAAGCTAGCAAGGAGGTGAAAGTTCAAGGTGAAGGTGCAAGGAAGTTATATGATCCAAAGGGAGAAGACATTGATAGGGATGTGAAGCTCCAATTCCTTGAAGGTGAAGTGAGCAAGCTTAAGAGGCAAGTCCACTACTACAAGCAAAATGCTAGAGCTTGTGAGGAGTGTGGATCCTTTGCACATGCTACACAAGTTTGTCCGAATGAGAGCCAAGTGCGCTTGGCCGAGCGAATTGACGAGGCAAACTATGTCCGAGGAAATTTCGGTGGAAGAGGCAATTTCAACAATGGTGGCAATGGCTGGTGGAACAACGGTCAAGCTCAAGGCTACAACAACAACTTCAACCAAAACGAGCCAAGGGCGCCACCACCACCATATAGACCACTGGGATTCAATGAGTTACAAACATTTGCTCAAGAGATGAGAGATGGGTTCAAGGAGATGAGGACCCAATTCAATGAGTTTGGTGCATGGAGGAGGCAAGTCGACAATCAATTTGCTCAAATTGCAACTCAAGCCCCGAGAGAGAATGGGAGACTTCCGGGCCGACCCGAGGAGAATCCTCGAGCTCAAAACAATCAAAATGAAGTCCGGGCAATTGGATTGAGAAGTGGCCGAAACCTACCCGAGCCACACGTGCCTAAGAAGAATGAAGAGAGTCGGACCAACTTACCCAGCAAGTCGGGTCCGACGTTCCCCGAAGTCGACCCAGCAAGAAGATCGACTCCTTCACCACGGACCGAGGTCGAGAGCAACTCGGGACCAACGTACACAGACCTCGATCCAACTCCTCTGCCTCAGACCGAGATTCACAACATCGGGCCCGCCATGGTGCCCAAGTCGGTCCAACCAGGAAGTGTTGCAAGTGAAGTAGGGAAGTCCAAGGAGGTTGGTCCAAGCAAGATTCAAGGTGCAACGATTCTTCCATATCCCTCAAAGAAGCCGAAAGATGTTGTTGAGAACAAGTTCAAGAGGTTTCTCAAACTCTTGCAAGGCTTGAACATCTCTATCCCGTTCACCGATGCATTGAGTGAGATGCCATCTTATGCCAAGTTTTTAAAGGATATTTTGAGCAAGAAGAGGTCCATAGTGGAAATGCAAGATGAGGTCAAGACCTTGGAGTTACCACAAAAGCTAGGAGATCCCGGTCGTTTTGCTATAACCATTGGTGTGGGGTCTAAAAACTTCCAAGCCTTGTGTGATCTTGGAGCAAGCACGAGCATCATTCCTTACACCATATGGAAATCCACATCCATGGGTCTCATAGCTCCGGTCAACATGAGGTTAACGATAGCGGATGGTTCGTCCATCGAGCCAATTGGTATCGTCGAGAATTACCCCGTTTGCATTGAAGGCCACTATGTCCCAATCGACTTTGTTGTGGTGGACATGATAGAAGTGCCGGGTGAACCGATCATACTAGGGAGACCTTTCCTTGCTACGGTTGGGGCAATCATTGATGTAAAGAAGGGCCACTTGTCTCTTGACATTGGAGGAAGAGAAATTGAGTTTTTCTTTAGGACAACTTCAAAAGGGACCGTACATAAGGAAGCTAAGATGATCCAAGTTCCTCTTGGATTGCAATGGGAAGCCGTTTCTAAGAAGTCAAGGCCAAGGGAGCTTAGGTTGAAAGCCACCCCACCACCTAGAGAAATTGAGATAGAGCGCCAAGGTCTAGCCCTCAATACTATTGAGCATGAGCAATTGGAGGAAAGGATGTCTTATTTGGAGGTGTTCAAGGCCGAGAAAGAAGAAGTTCAAGCACCACCGGAACCATCTCAAGAACTCAAGGAGCTTCCAAAAGATTTGAGGTACGCATTTCTTGGTCCCAACTCTTCTTTACCCGTAATCATAAATGCCAACTTGAATGATGAGGAGGAGTCTAAGTTGTTAGAGGTTCTAAGAAAACATAGAGGAGCTTTAGGGTATTCACTAGAGGAACTAAAGGGAATCTCTCCCTCAATTTGCATGCATAGGATTTATATGGAGGATAACCATAAACCCACTATTGAACCCCAAAGAAGATTAAATCCTAACATGAAGGAAGTGGTAAAGAGTGAAATACTTAGGATGTTGGATGCGAGAATTATCTTCCCAATTTCCGATAGCAAGTATGTGAGTCCCGTGCATGTAGTTCCTAAGAAAGGAGGTCTCACCGTTGTGCAAAATGAAAAGGGAGAAATGATACCTATGAGAACCACAACAAAATGGCGTATGTGTATTGATTACCGTATGCTTAATAGTGGCACTCGCAAAGACCATTTTCCTCTTCCTTTCATAGACCAAGTCCTAGAAAGATTAGCACAACATGAATATTTTTGCTACCTAGACGGGTATAGCGGGTTTTGGCAAATCCCTATTCATCCCGATGATCAAGAGAAGACGACATTCACATGTCCTTATGGGACTTTTGCCTATAGACGCATGCCTTTTGGTTTATGTAATGCGCCGGCAACATTTCAAAGATGCATGATGTCCATCTTCTCCGATATGGTTGAGGATATAGTAGAAGTGTTTATGGATGATTTCTCCGTCTATGGTTCCTCATTTGATGTTTGCTTAGCTAACTTAGACAAGGTTTTGACTAGATGTGAGGAGACTAGCTTGGTGCTTAATTGGGAAAAATGCCACTTCATGGTGAAGGAGGGCATAGTACTAGGACACCTAGTTTCTAGTAGGGGAATAGAAGTAGATAAAGCTAAAGTTGAAATAATTGAAAAACTACCTCCTCCCTCTTGTGTTCATGATGTTAGGAGTTTCTTAGGTCATGCGGGATTTTATAGACGGTTCATCAAGGATTTTTCTAAAATTGCAAAACCATTGTCTAACCTCTTGATGAAGGATGTGCCCTTTGAATTTTCCGAGGATTGCATGAGTTCTTTTTGTAGGTTGAGAGATGCCTTGATTTCGACTCCAATAATGGCGACACCCGATTGGAATCTTCCATTCGAGGTGATGTGTGATGCTAGTGATTTCGCCGTAGGGGCCGTCCTTAGGCAAAGGAAGGATGGAAAGTTACATGCCATCTACTACGCAAGCAAAACTTTGGATGAAACTCAGTGCAATTACACAACGACGGAGAAAGAGTTTCTTGCGATAGTGTTTGCATTTGAGAAATTCCGTTCATATCTTGTGGGATCAAAGGTGGTAGTCTTCACGGACCATGCGGCAATCAAATACCTCATGAAGAAGAAAGATGCGAAGCCGAGGCTTCTAAGGTGGATGCTCCTTCTCCAAGAGTTTGACCATGAAATCAAGGACAAAACCGGTGCGGAAAATGTGGTAGCTGATCATCTATCTCGTTTGCCCATTGAATACATGTTGGAGATGGAGGATGGTCTGACTATAGATGATTCAAGAGCGGATGAAGTTCTCATGAGCGGGAAGGAGGAAAGGAAGGTGGATCGACGAACCAAGTAAGTCGGGCCCGAGGTCCAGAACATCGGACCGAAGGCAAGGCAAGTACAAGTGAGTCGGGACCGAGGACTTCAACATCGGGCCCGAGTGACCTGTGTGTCTGCGAAGCTGGATCGGCGTCCCACCATGTCGGGCTCGGTACACTTCAATGTCGATCCGTGGAAGAAAGTAAGTTTCCTAACTCGATTTCCATTCCTTCTCGTTCTCAAATGATTGATTCTTTCTCTCCCACTGGCCTTCTTTCTATTAGTGCCGTAAGACGAGGGGTTTCCCCTTGGTTTGCGGATTTTGCTAACTTTGCCGTAGGGGGAGTGATCCCACCAAATTTGTCTTATCAAGCTAGGAAGAAATTCTTACATGATGCTAGACAATACTTTTGGGATGATCCATATCTCTACAAGGAAGGGCGTGGTCAAATCTATAGACGGTGTGTGTCAAGTGAAGAGGTTGAGAGCATAATTCACCATTGCCATTCCTTGCCTACGGGGGGTCACGCCAAGAGTTCCAAAACCACCTCAAAAATTCTTCAATGTGGTTATTATTGGCCAACCATGTTCAAGGATGTGCATGATTATGTGAGGAAGTGTGAGGAGTGCCAAAGAGAGGGGAACCTATCAAGGAGGAATGAGACTCCTCAAACCGGCATTCTAGAAGTTGAGTTATTTGATGTATGGGGTATCGACTTCATGGGACCATTTCCCACATCGGGGCCTTACAAGTACATCTTGGTAGCCGTGGACTATGTCTCAAAATGGGTGGAGGCCATACCAACAAGAACCAATGATGCTAAGGTGGTGATGAAGTTTATGAAAAGCAATATTTTTGCAAGGTTTGGTGTGCCTAGGGTTCTCATAAGTGATGGCGGACCTCATTTCATTGAGAGGTGTTTCGAGAATGTGTTGATCAAGTATGGGGTGTCTCATCGAGTTGCTACTCCTTATCATCCTCAAACAAGCGGGCAAGTCGAGGTGTCAAACCGTCAAATCAAGGCTATCTTGGAGAAGACCGTATCTCGATCAAGGAAAGATTGGGCCTCTAAGCTCGATGATGCACTTTGGGCTTATAGAACCGCCTTCAAGACACCTTTGGGAACTACACCCTTCAACCTAGTTTATGGCAAGGCATGTCATCTTCCGGAAGAGCTTGAGCACAAGGCGAAATGGGCACTCAAAGAGATGAATTGGGATATCAACTTGGCCGGTGAGAAAAGGTTTCTAGAACTTCATGAGTTGGGGGAATTAAGGTTGAAAGCCTATGAGAACTCCAAGCTATACAAGGAGAAGACCAAGAAGTGGCATGATAGGAAGTTAATTCCAAAGACCTATCAAACCGGTGACAAGGTTCTCCTTTTCAATTCAAGGCTTAAACTTTTCCCCGGAAAGTTAAGGACTAGGTGGAGCGGACCATTTGTGGTCCACCGTATCTATGCTCATGGTGCGGTGGACTTGGTTGATGAACAAGGACATATTTTCAAAGTGAATGGTCATCGAGTGAAGAAGTTCTATGACAAGGACGGTCCAAACGAAGAAGTTAGAGCCTCATGGGCTCTCGTCCTCGCCGATTGATCCTATACATGCCATTGAAGAATAAGAAATTGTGAGCTTTTCATACTCTTCTCTCTTGCTTTTAAGTTTTGGTTTCCTTGTTTGATGGGGACATCAAAATTTTAAGTATGGGGTGGGGGTAAGTGTGTTCATGATTTCACTTGTTTATGTTTGTTTATTATTTTGAGGATATTTAGTTTGTGTTTTTAGTTTGTGTTTGGGATGTTTGCTTCTTGGTTTGTGGTTTGATGAAAAACATGAATGATTAATTTGGTCTTGAATGGATGAGTTTTTGGTTTTAGAGAAATTTTTTTGCAAAAAAAATCCATAAAAATTGAAAAATTGTGTTGAAAACAACAAAAAGATTTTGTGTTTTGTAGGTTTTGGACTAGAAATTCCCATCTTAGATTGCCAAAATAAAAGCTAATGATGATGTGAGCATGTAAATTCCTTTGCATATTTTTGGATGGTTTAGCCTCTTAAATGATGTTACTTTTGATGTGATCATGATATCTTGCTTGTTTTATTGAACATGTGAGTTCTAGGATGAGTTCTTATGCAACTAAGTATGAGTGACCCTTGTGAGATTGATTTTTGGCCATTTTAGGGATGCTTGTTCATATTTGCATATCCCTCACTTTTCTTGTGTGATTAGCTCATTCATGCTTAGTAAAACTTGCTATTGCGGTGTTTATCTATTTTCCAAGACCGTCATGAGAATTGTCCTAGCATGGTCACATTGATTTTGAACTTTATTCTTCTAGTCACATAAATGTTCCATATCCTACCATGAAGATAATCCTTTGTTTGTAGCCCCGTTCTAGCCTAAGCCTTTGTTTGAAACTCCTCAAAAATATTATTCCTAGCCTTATATGACTTGACCCTTATGGGATTGGACTTTAGAAGAGAGGTTTGGATTGTATTTGAAGAGTTGAGATTCTCTTGGGTTTAAGGGCAAAGAATGGTGTCATGAATCATGTGGGTAGTGCATCTTTGTTGTACAAAAATGAAAGAAGAAAGAAAAGGAAGAAAGAAAATGTTGGAAATGTAAAGTGGAATAAAGCAAAGAGCTTAAGTGAAGAAAAAAAGGTCCGACCGAGTTACAAGCAACATCGGGCCCGATGTCATAAGAAAGTCGGTCCAAATGTAGAAAGTGTTGAAAATCCAACAAAAAGCATAAGAGCAAAGATGAAGTGGAATGTTAAGTGAAATTTTGGGTTGAAAGGAAAATGTTAAGTCTTTTGGGTGAGTGTGAAAGTAATTGTGGAATTTGGTGAAGTTGGTGAGAGTTTAGGTTGTTCAATCCCCATTGTAAGCACCACAAGACCAAATAATTCCCACCTTGAAAAATACCAAAAGCCCCATTACAACCCGGCCGAATGGAACCTCTTTGAGGACCTCCATTGAGCCAAGTTCGAAATTCTTTGTGTACTTTGCATTAGGCATCTCTAGGTGGAGGAATTGGTGATATTAGCTTCAATAGTAAAAGTCCTTACTTGCATGATTTTTGAGCTTGAGTGTTCATTGCTAAACCCAAACACATGATGAGTGATACACATTCACATATCCCTAAAGTGAGGCTTAGTTGCATTGACTTTATTCCTTGGAACACTTAATCATGTGTGATGATATAATCTTGCTTGAATATTGATCACTTGTGCTTAAAATGTGTTTTCATACGAGGCTTTACTTGAAGATTATGTTTCGGTCTTGCTCACATTGTTATTGCTTGAGGACAAGCAAGTTTAAGTATGGGGTATTTTGATGTCTCTTTATTTGGTGGTGTTTTCATATGTGATTTCCTTTGTAAATATGTTTCTTTTTCCCCTTTTCTTGTGCCTTTTGTTCCTTTTTACCTTAGTTCCCGTATTTCTATGAGATTCGGAGACTACGCGCATTTTACGTGTTTTGTAGGTAAATTGGCGTGAATCAAGGATCTATTTGAAGGAGGGTCGAGACATGGAGCAAGGCCCGAGCAAAGGAGGAAAGAGGGAAGCAAGCCATGAAGAAGAACAAGAGGAAAGCCAACAAGAAGAAGGTGGAACGAGGTCAGGACCGAGTTGCAACCAACATCGGGCCCGACTTTTAAGTCTCCAGAACATCGGACCGACATACACAGTAACTCGGGCCCGAGGTCCTCCGTGTCGGTCCAAGTCAGTCACCGAACTACTTGGGCTCCAAGGCACGAAATTGTGAACTTCCACTTTTGCCCCTCATCTAATAAAAGGCCCTCTTGTCTTCTAAGAAGGGGGTTCCCACACTTAGCAAGGGACCCAACCCTCAAAAAACTCTCAAGGGGATACTTGTAGAGCAAGGAGGAAGGAGAGGAGAAGGAGAAGAGAGAGAATCGGCCAAGAGAGAGGAAGATTGATAGGTTTGGTTGATAGATTAGCTTTGCTTTGTTTTGATCTTGTGGATTTGGAAACCCTTGATTGGAATTTGTGGATTGCTTTTGATTTTGAATGAAACTTTGCTTTGTCTTGAGATTGATGATGTTGATTGCTTTCCCTTTTGATTTGTTTGCTTTCTTTGCTTGTCATATGGAGTAGATCTCCTTGATCTTGGGTTATGGGGGAAAACCCTAGCTAGGTTTGGGCTAGAAACCCCAATTCCATAGCCTTGAGTGTTTGATCTAAGGAACCCACTCTACATAGAGCTACAATTCCTTGCGAAAGTCGGGAATCAAGGCTTGAGATTGGCAAAGTAGCGAAAGTGAACATGTGTCAATCTCAAGACCTTGCTTCGAAGGGGATTTCCCCAATGATCGATGTGTAGAAGTGGTTGGAACGAGGGCGAAAGCACTCGATCCTAGTCCGATCATCACTCATTGCTTGAATTGGGGTGGATAAGCCTTAATCTACTAGAGAAGGAACCCAAAAGCCCAAGATCTACTTTTAAAATCTTTGAGTTCGACATCCCCAGCTACCTCGGGCCCGACTTACCCAGTGTCGGTCCCGACTTCCTCTCGTCGCCAACCTCGGGCCCGACGTGACCTCAGTGTCGGTCCCGACTGTTTTCTTTGTTTTCCTTTGTTTTATGCTCTCTTTTCTAGCTTTCTAGTATCTAGGCACATCGATCGAGTAGACTTCCCGAGTGTTCGACACCCACCACGTACTACAACGGGGTCGGGTTATAAATTGTATCTCTAGACCCTCGCACACCTCGAGAGGCGAGCGATCAAGTATATTGTTGATATGTATGTGAAGGTAGAAAATACGCGTCTTGATTACTTGAAGCACAATCAGACATTGTTGCGGAGCGAATTATATCAAGGCGTTGTTGATAGTGTAACTGATGGTATTCGTTCTGCTTCGTTTATTGGAAAGCGTGTTATCCTATCGTCGAGTTTTATTGGTGGGCCTAAAGATATGAAGTGCCGCTACTTGAATGCAATGGATCTTGTACAACGTTATGGAAAGCCAGACATTTTCCTGACTATGACGTGTAATCCTAACTGGCCTGAAATTAAGGACAACCTTTTTCTTGGTGAAAATACAGAACATAGGCCAGATTTAGTAGCCTGAATTATTAATGCCAAGGTTCGTTTACTTCGTCAATTAATTGTTGACAAAAAGATTTTTGGCCCTATTGCTGCTAAGGTTGATGTGATTGAATTCTAAAAAAGAGGCTTGCCTCATTTACATATGTTGATCATTCTAAAACGAAAATTCAAAATTGTTAATCCTGATACCTTTGACAATTACGTTTGTGCCGAATTTTCATCAGTTGATAATTGCCATCTGCGGGATTTAGTTGAGCGCCATATGATGCATGGTTCGTGTAGGGAGTTGGGCATGCATGCGGAAGAGCGGTGATATTTTGCGTTGTAAATGTGACTATCCTAAAAAAAATTCCGCTTTTACTACATGTACTGATGATTGCTATCCAATATACCGAAGACGTGATAATGGTGATTTCGTTACTGTTAAACGCAAACGCTTAGATAATTGTTGGGTGGTTCCTTACAATCCTTTTATCTAGCTGCTTTTGATTGCCATCTTAATGTCGAAATTTGCTCTACAGTTCAGGCTATTAAATTCCTCTACAAATACCTTTATAAAGGCCACGACAAAGTTCGCTTTGATATTACAAATATTTGTGAACCTGTTATTGACGAAATTACTACTTACCAATCAGGGCGTTGGGTTAGCGGTCCTGAAGCAGCGTGGCGCCTTTTTGAATTTAGGCTTTATTTTATGAACCCAACTGTGAGGCCTTTGCCTGTTCACTTACCACACTTGCATGTAATCAGGTTCTCTGCGCATGTTGACTTAGCAAACGTTCTGAATAATGAGAACATCGGTACAACAATGCTTACGAAATTTGTCGTTGCAAATAGGATGTTGGAAGCCGCTCCTAAATATTTGTACTCCGAATTCCCTCGCTATTTTACTTGGTCCAAGAAGAACAAGGATTGGAATTTACGCATAGGCCCTAAAAGTGTTGGACGCTTAACATACGCGAGCCCTTGTGAAGGAGAACGCTATTATTTACGCTTGTTGCTTATTAATATACGAGGATCTACTTCTTTTCACGATCTCTTAACTGTTGCTAGTTTCAAATGTTCTACATTCAAGGAGGTAGCAGAACACTATGGCCTTTTACAGAGAGATGATTATGCGGATTTGTGTATGACGGATGCTGCAGAGGTGTAGATGCCTTGTGCATTACGTAAGCTTTTTGCGACATTGCTTATATTTTGTGAACGAGTTAATCCCCGAGAACTGTGGGATAAATATTATCCCTCATTATCGGAAGATTATGCTAATAGATTCAAAAACCAGCCCACGAAAATTCTTAATCTTACGTATTCTGAGATTGATAGGCTCTTAGAAGGGATGGGTAAGTCCATGCGTGCTTTTAATCTGCAGATGTGTTCGGGCTTTGGTGCACTAGGGTTTAGAATGAATAGAGACATAAGTGATGCATTGGATGCATCAATTCCTGCTGCATATGTTGATGCACATTTGAAACTTAATGCTGAGCAAAGAATTGATTTTGATTCAATTATGTATCATGTTGAACATCATCTTCCAGGGGTTTTTTTCGTAGATGGTCCAGGAGGTACAAGCAAAACGTTCATGTACTGTGCTCTATATGCTGTTCTCAGATCTAAAGGAAAGATTGTTTTTACCTACAACAACATCTGAGATTGCGGTTGCGAATTTGCCTTTCGGTAGAACAGCACATTCGCGTTTCAAAATCCCTATTGGGCAATCTGGTCTTATTTCTGGTAATGTATCGAAGCAAATTGCCCTAGCCTCTTTGCTAAAAGAGTGCTCCCTCATAATTTGGGATGAGGCCTCTATGGCAAATAAGGCGGATATTGAGGCATTAGATCGATTATTACAAGATGTTTGTAGTTCGCGCGTCGTTTTTGGTGGGAAGGTTGTTGTATTTGGAGGTGATTTCAAACAGGTTCTTCCTGTGCTACCTCATAAATCCCAAATCGAAGTTGTTAATGCAAATTTGGTGATTTCGTACATGTGGCCTAAATTGCAGAAATTCAGATTGGTTACGAATATTAGGGCAAATGCTGATATGAAATTAGGAAATTCCTTATTACAGCTTGGAAATGGTGAGTTGTAGAGTGTTTTTCAGGAAGAGATTGAACTGCCTATGTTTATAAAATGTTACCCCATTGAAGATGACCCATATTCGCAGTTGGCCAATGTAGTCTTTCCTGAATTGCAACAACCGAATTTGAATTCTGATATATTTGATGGGCGTGCGATTCTTACACCAACTAATGATTCTGTTGATCTGATTAATGAAACTTTGATATCTACTTTTTGTGGTGCAGAGTTTTCGTATTCCAGCTTTGATTCGATCATTGATGATAACTGTAATTTGTATCCAACGGAGTTCCTTAATTCATTATGGCCTTCGGGAATGAGTCCTAATCACTTAGTGCTTAAAGAAGGCTGTCATGTGATATTGTTGCGTAATTTGGATCATGCTAATGGTCTGTGCAATGGCACTAGGCTAATTTGTAGAGAATTCCGAAAAGACGTCATACTCTGTGAAATTGTTGTCGGCTACAATAAAGTTGTTCTTGTCTTTATTCCACATATAAGCCTTCGGCCTCCTGATAATACATATCCATTTCAATTTGAACGAAAACAGTTTCCTATTAAATTGTTTTTTGCGATGACCATAAACAAGGCCCAAGGACAAACACTGCAACATGTGTGTGTATATTTGTCACATCCTTGTTTTTCGCATGGCCAGGTTATGTGGCTTTTTCTAGGGCCTGTACACGATCTGGTCTTATAGTTTTTTTTGCCACTATTTGCCTATATTGGTTTAGGCAAACCCAGAATCTTGAATGTGGTTGATTTAAATTTCCTTCATAAGGCCAGTCTATTTTTGGAATTGCCTTCTTGATTTTTCCTTACCACATTTGTAAGACTTTTTTTTCCTAGCCTTTATTATTCGTACGGTACTATATATTTGTTTCTTTATGTTATTTGCACTGCTTTTTACGAATGCTTGATATGTGTATTACTTGATGTTACCTTATAGGCTTATTTGGGAGCTATCATTGGTTGTGCTTATAATTAAGGTACTTTTTCCTTCCTAGCTATAATGAAGCTTTGTATTTGTATTGTTGCCACTTTTAGTTGCTTTCAGTTTGCTATATATACAGTGCAAAAATTTTGCCTTGTTTCCCTTGCTACGTATTTATTTGTTTCTGGTGTTTTTGGTAGTTGATGACCTTTTTTTTTCTCTGTCTCGGGAATAAAACTTTGAATCAAATGACCGATGAGATTTTTTTGGTTTAAGATTTAGCTTATTGGAAACAGACTTTGATATTTATTGGTTATTGGGATTTGATAATTTTCGGTCCATTTGTTTCTCAGTGTTTTGATAACACTACTGTTGTTGTCAAAACAGATGATGGCAATGCTGCTAAAATGGATATAGGGTTACTAAGTCATTATCTTCGGTAATTCAAACACATATTGAACATCCATATTTTTTTGTTTATCTCCTTAGATTTCATTGATTTCATTTTTTTTCCTTTTCACTGCAGCTACTTCAATGTGCACACCTTTTACAAGATTGCAGTGGATATTGAAGGTTTACCAAATGTACCTATTTCAGCTCTCTCTAAAGCAACCTATTGGTATAATAGGGGAAGATTGGCTACATCAACTTCTTGCACTAATGTCAATAACTTCTTTACCACATCCCATTGGTTGGTTATAAACCCTCTAATGCTGTCTTGGTGTTTCTTTTAGTCAATTATAATTTTCACTTCGCTCTATAAGTTCAATTTCTTTGTAATACAGTTTTAATGTGTGCTTACCTTATGTTTTGCTTTTATATTTTAGTTTCACAAGGATAGGCATTATCAAACATAGAGATCCCATCAGTGGTGATTCAAAAGTGCGGATATTATGGATGATTGATCTTGCAGGAAGTGAGTGCTTGCTTAAAACAAGTGCAGCGGGCCAAACAATGGATGAAGGAACGACCATAAATCTTTCTCTTTCTGCCTTAAAACAGGTGCAACACCACTCTATGCTTTGGAAGTTTCATATGTTAGTGGTGGTGTGATTTTAAAACGGGAAAGTATTTTGTATTTTGCAGGAATAGCAAGCCGACACAAATTCTCAGGGACTCCCTTGGCAATTCGTACATCTTCTTTGAATACTTATTTTGTTAGGGTAAAATTGTTTTTATTTAAGGGAATGAGAATTTCTTTTATCGAGCATGCTTTTCCTGCTGTTTGGTGCTTATATTCATCATCTTGGCTTATAGGTCAGGGTTCAAAGCTGATGTTGCCTATTAATGCAAACCCATGTGAATAAGACATTGGTGAAAGTGTCTTTTCACTAAGCATTGCAATACGGGCTGGAGCAATAGAACAAAACCACATATTGCCTGAGGTACTATCGTGCTTTCTGTAACACGTCTACCAACTTATCTTCTTAAAACCAGCGGACCCAATCGCGGGTATATACTCAATCCAAACTTGTTTCATTGTTAAACGGTTAAATAGTGGCAATGAAACCAACTTCTATATACCAGGGTGGATATTCTGTGAGCTTCGCTCCTGCCATAAAATTCATAAACTTAATCAGTGAACTCATCGATTACGCAAATCGGAGGGTTGTTAGGCCGCAACCTGTTGCTTTGTCGACACAACCCAGTTCCTCTGGAATTGGACAACTACCAGCAGGACCCGCTTTAGTAAGAGGTCAATCAACAATGTCTATATCGACATTGACCCCATAAGTATCGATGTAAATTGTAAGTCAATGGGCAGTCAATAATAAGAGGACGGTAGTTCGAAACTGAAGCATTTCTGAGCCACTTATTGTCGCAAAAAAATTGAAACACAGGTTTGAACCCTTTCAATACACCCATGTGTGATTTCTTTTATACCAGCTTTATTATTAATTTACTAAAGGTACACAGGATCAGCTCGTCTCATCAAAAGAGTTAGCAACACCCAAAGCAAAATCCAAAGGGTCTAAATACAAACTTGCATCTTGCTTTGTTCGCTTTATTTTTTGCACACGATTGTTACAAAAAAATTTGGACATTTGAGGCATTGTCAATGCCAACAGGTACGCTGATGTATTACTAAGATTTTTTCTAACTTTTCTTCTTTGCAAGTGCTGTGTACTGTGAATTACTGTTCTTGAATTCTGTTTTAGGCCAAGTTGGGGGATGAAAATAAGTTCTATTACGATTACAAAATGAAGAGATAGGTTGAGGCTGGTGTAGATGCTCCTACTGAAGAGGCAAGTTTGCCCCTGTCACCAACAGCTTCGCGTAACACATGTGATTACAATTTTAAAATTGCTTTGCCTTGTGGAGGGAACGAATCTAATATGAGGCAAATCTTTTCCCTTAGCCTTCCGTTTCACCCATCAAACCAGCTACTTCTGCTGGGATATGAGACGTACTTCTTTTTCTTAGATTTTTGGCAAGGTTGTGGCTATGTATTGACTGCCTCATGTTTCGTTTAGCAACATTGGAATATTTACAGGTTATTTAGTTACAATTTTTAATTTTTTTAAACTACTGCAAGTGTGTGGATATGGTTATTTCACATCTACGGTTCATCAGTATTATTGGGTGCTTTATTTAGTTTTACACCTTTCAAGTTTCCTCGCATTGATAGATTTTTGTTTCCAAATCTCTTGTAGTTAAAGGCCATGCATGATTGGAAATATAAGGGCACTGCATGGCATGTAAAGATGAACTCAGTCTATTATAATACATTGAAGGAGCCAATTTACAATGGACCCGGTTGCTGGTTAAAAAACCAGTCCTACCAAACTTCTTTTTCCCTACAAACCTCTAGGCCTCGCTTCCAGTTGCACTGGATGAGCTGGCCTTGCAACGAATCATTTTGCCAGGCCACTGCGTTGCACTCAGAAAGCTCTTTGGTTTTGCAAGAGACGGTAGCATTGTGAGAGAGGCAAAGAAGTTTGCCACCAGTTTGAGCGAGTCAAAATGGGTGTCCTACACCTCCATAAACATGAGTAAGTCTGCTTACTCAATCTCTCAGTATGATTCTCCAATCCGGATCATTCGGTGTTTGAATGAAGTATGGGTTGATGTTGTTGGATCGAACGTGGGCGCGTGTGGTAGATTGGGTTAAATTGGTCTTCCAAATCCAACATTGAATGTCCACTATTTTGTATTTAAATCGTAAATGTTTTATCTTGTGAAATACCTATATTATATAAACTCAACACTTCTTGTTTTTCTTGTATCTTCAAGGAATTAAAAACCCTTAAAGGAAATAATGTAATTACACTTGTCGAATTTGACATTTTAGACAAAAGTTTTTCAGGAAAGAAAACCAATGATGTTATGCGAATTCCATAGTTTGTGTTTTTTGTATTCACCTCTTAAATTTCTATTTAGATGATGTATTGTTTTATCCCAGCTAATGTATATTGAAATGGTTGCGTTTTGTATGTTGCTGTATTTTGTCTGTATTGCATTTAATTTTTTTTGGATAACTCCAATTGGATAATGGCTATCTTTCATTATTTCTTATATAATCTCTCAATTATTGAATCAACCCATTTTTGAGTAGTTTTATAGGCCACACACTGAAGCTACTTTTTAAAATAGGTGCCTATGTTTTCTTAGGCTGGATTTGTCATGTGTTCACAACATCAAATTCTTACACGTGTATAGTTTTTTCCCTTTCCAGTATAATACTTATCTTGTACTGCTAGCTTGTTAGGAGTACAAATTACCTTCTCATTTTAATATAAGAGCCACTGTGCTTTCTTTAGGGTTTCATGGTAGCAAATCAACAGTTAACTTGTCCTTGCTCATTTGAGGTAACCGTTTTCATGTTTGCCTACACTATTTCCATAGAAATCCATGTCACAACTTCGAATTTTTTTCAAAATACAGGTACGACAAGATGGATGCTCAGAAAACTTACCTGTTTGATATTAATCCTACTACCTCAGCTGATTCATTGAAACTTGTGCTAAAATTGGTGTCAAAGAGAGGTGTTATCAATACACCAGGCAAAAGCTCTATCTAGAATTACTTCTTCATAGATGAAAGGGTAAATTATTGCACTTCGTTATTTTTTGTACTCGTATTTTCCATTTTGCTTTCTTCGAATCCTTATAATTTTTACCACTTTTTCAGGGAACAAGAATGCGAGCTGTATGTTTTTCAGCAAATGTCAATTACTTCGATTTTCATCTAACTTGGGGAGTTGTTTTTGAAATATCAAATGTTAGTGTGAAAAAAAATGAAAGAAAACTATGAGAGTTTCCCAGGGGAACTTCAGTTCACTCTTACACGGCATACAAATCTACACCTTATAGATCCCCAAGTTAAAGAAGTTATTTTCACTAATAACTACATCTCGTTGTCGCAGTTTCTTAACATGGTTGATAAAGCAACATTTGGTAAGAGCAATGTAAATATCCGTAATTGATTGAATAATTTATGTATTTTATATTATTCCCTGTACTAATTGCTTTCATGGACAGACATAAATGTTGTTGATGGCAAAGTAGACGCATCCCATCAGGTTACACTCCAGGCAAACAATGCCTCGGTTGACATAACTGATGTTTTTGTCACAGACGACAGGTTATACTTTGTCCTGCTTTGGCATAATAGTTTTATGTTTTTTTCTTGCTTCAACTCACATGTTTTCACATCGTTAAGCACCGATGAAATTGTGCATCTTTCTGCTTAGAGGGCATATGTAGACCAGTGCCAGGAAATTACAGCCCTGAGTGTTCCGAATTGCGTCGTCTCATTCACTTGCATGAAAACTATCCTTTTTGAAAGTTAGCTCCTTCCTTTTCTTGTATTTTCAGTAAGCTACTGCCTGTTTTTTCGACTTTGCAGGGTTGTATATGTTTGTATAACTCAACATAACTATTTCTATTTTTTAGCTTGTCAAGCGTCAGCAACCACTCATGACACAGAAATCATGTTGTCCCCTACTGGAACTCGTGCAGATGTTTTAAGAGAAAAGACAACAACTTTTATTGAGCATCGCCCATCAAAGAAAGAAATTTCAGAAGTTTCACTTGAACAGGCATTACCAATGCAGGCATTTATCTTTCTATTTTCGATTCATGAAGTAAATTTCTTAATCTGATTTACTGATTGAGTAAACAAAATTCACTTTTGCATTACTTTTACTAAGGCACCGGATCTTTCCAAAGGTGATCTAATTCGTGTTATGGCTTTTGTGAAGTCCTTTGATAATAAAAGCCCTAGATCCATCTTCACTTGTCCACGTTGCACACACCCTTACTTTGGTAAAGCAAGAAATTCACAACTGTGCGAAGTTTGTACCGAGTCAGTATTATGTACTGCAAATTAAGTTATGTCTATTTATAAACCTCCAATTTGTACTATATTAGTTCCTTTTTCACAAGTTTTCCTCACATTTTATATAGGATGTTCCTTTATCTCACTGTTTCTGAGGGTGATATAACATATCGTTTGCAAGCACATCCAAAAACTGCTGAAAGAATCTTAGATATCCCTGCTATTGAGTTTCATAATATGCCTGTGGAGGTACAAGCCATCCTATTTTCACAAACTATCCCATTGTCTAAATTGGGTTTTTCTTTCTTCAAGGGACAGAAAAGATAGTTTCTTTTTCCCTTTTGTTAAATGCACTTTCTCTTTTCTACATTGTAGGAGAAGACAGCTTTTACTGCATCTGTGGTGCAAAGTTTATTAGATAAAAGGATCCCACTCATTCTCTCTCCAGGTGAGAGAGAGCTTGGATACGGAAAGGTTCTGTGGGAGTTGAAGTATATCGCACACGAATAATCCTCTCACCTTGGTAGCCCACCTTTTGGAAAACTATGAAAACCTTAGTTATTTGTTGAATCTTAGTATGGTAAAGGTATGTATATAAATACTGTATAATTGCGTGTACGTCATACTACTGGTTTTCTATGTTCGAATGCGGATGGGAGCTAAACTCGCTATTTTGTTCTGACCCTTTCTCATGTTAGAAGGGATATATGTAGGTTTTTTTGATGGGTTGTCATGTAATCCTTCCGCATTTTGTATGTTAATATCCATATATGCAGAAGTAATGATGTTTGTGTAATGCCACTTTGACTATTTGTTGTTATGTATAATATGATTTATTAGGTGTGTTTACTATTTGCACAGTTCCCCCATATTTTACTTACAATAATATATGTTTTCCTTAGATTTTCTTTTTGCTATTTTGACTTTTATATTTACAAAACTTAGCCAAATATCCGTCTTTTCCTTTTTTGACTTACAACATGCTCTTGATTTAAACATGGTCCATATTAGTGTTTGCCATTACATCATAAACTTCAATTTATACAGCCTCCGTAACACATGACCACAGAGGCCCAAACTGAAAATGGTGGCCCATTTCACAAATCCATACACCAGAGTACACATTTATTTGCAAACTACAAAGCCCTTTTTTTAGGTGCAAATACGGTTCAAATTTTTGCTAACGTATAAACCTTTCTCTTTCCTCCAAAGCTCTTGCTCTAAGTTTATTTAATGCTTCCATTTCCTCTCTTTTACCGTTTTAAGCTTTTTATTAATAACTAGGTGGATGGCCCGTGCTATCGCACGGGTTCTCATTGATTATATTTTATATTATTTATGTGAAGTTATATTTTTTTGTATATTTTTCATATACTTTTTGTACTTTAGTGGATGCTTAAATCTATCTCTAAAAATATAATATAAAATGGAAAACGTATTGCATAGTCATATGGTTGAGAATTTACAATTTATTTTTTTACCTTGATATTAAGCTTATAGTTTGGTGTTTATGTAACAATTGAAGGCACACCTTGCTCTGGTCTTGATTAACCTGCTCAATTTAAAACTTATACAAAACTGGGTTAGCATAAAAGAGATTAAACAAACGTATCAACGAAACCAAGTGTAATTAAAGACTATTAAGATGAGTGATATACATGGGGTTGAATAATGTTATTGTAACAACTATTTTTCCCTACAAACCTAATTGTTAAATTGAATATATATATATATATATATATATATGTACTTATTATAGAGTTGGTCATAAACGATTAAAATTTCCAATTATATATGTTGTATTGATAGATTGAATGTGTTTTAGAATGACAAAATTTATCCTTTAATCAATTTTTTTTTCTTTTTTAGATTTTTCAACTTTTTTGTATTTTTCGATCTCTATTCTAAAATACGGGAATATATAAGTAAATAAAATAATCAAATTTCCCTAATTTTACATATACATATTTTGTACCCTCTCTTTTTAGATTATGCGGATATTAACTTTATTGATCTCTTAATGATCTAATTTTTATATTAAAGTGATTACTAATTCATGTCATACTCCAAACTACACACTCAAAATTTGACATTTTCTATTCACTGATGAAACCCAATAAACATAGTTAATATAAACGTATTTGGTTTTGGTTGCTTACCGATTTGGATGCTAGTATTTCAGTCTTGCAGAGGTGTTGATACATACTAGTGTGAAGGCAAAATCAAAATTGCATATGTAGAGAGCTATCACTACTTCACCGTCGTATAGTTAAAGCTTGGATTTTGAGTTGATTTTGTACTGCCTTGCGACGTATACTCGTATAGAGATGCTCGATCTTCTATCCAATATATAGTTCTTCGGTGAGATTTTATTTGATTTGAACGGTTTTTGAAATGGAATATGACACGACTCTTTTGATGTTTTGTAACGTTAGATGTCAAGCTTTTAATATAAATTATGTTGTTATTTTGTAACTAATGCTAATCTCAATTAATTGTCCACTGTTTTTTTTTTACTTATATAGAAAGCATTTAGAGGAATTGCTTACCATATTAGTTATTGGACGAGGTTTTGTAACATTCTTTGTAATTAACATATTTTTTTGGCATCTCTGTTTTTTTCAATCAACTTTAATTCTCAATATGAATTTAATTGGGGATGGTCATAAATGACCAGATTTTTCAATTTTATATGTTATATAGATATAGATATCTATGGATTTTAGCTACTAACTATATTTTTATAGCCTATTTAGATGTAACCAATGTTCTAAAAAACGCTAGGCGGATCCTGGGCGGAGAGGAGCCGCCTAGCGCCTAGACGGCCTGAACGGTTGCTTAGGCAGTTCTAGATGGGCGCCCAGGCGGGCTGGACGGCTAGGCGGGTTGGGACCTTCCAGTGCCTAGGCGGGGCCTAGACGGGGCCTAGAAGGGATTTTTAGAACAGTGGATGTAACTTCCCGTGGTACACCACGCTGTAGGCTTGCCTACTTACTAATATTAACAACTAAATATGAATCTTATAACATCTTTAGAATTAGATGAACAAATAATTAATATTTTGTTTAATTAAACCTTATTTATTATGCAAGCTTGCATGCCCCAGATGGCTTATATTTTTTTTTTTGTCATAACACTTGTCAATTAATTTTTTTTTACAAATGTCGTCTTTTTTAAGGCGTACTTTAAAGTTTTTCATTACATTGAATGTCAATTATCAATACTTAGTTGTACAAAATTTAAACCTCTTTCACAATTTAAATCCGTGATTTGTATGGATTTTTATTATTTATATTAATTCTTCCATAATTTTATACGATCTTGTCATCCTACGTTTTGATTTTACAATCTGATTCACATGCCCTACTCTAATCCGATCCTAAAATCTTGATCCTTATAACAATGGTCACCCCGCTTCATTGACAACCTTCTAACCAAGATCGTCGGCTTCTTCCAATTACCATCATCGCATCAGAAATTTACACACCTCTCCTTCTTCTACTATGAAATTGCCTCCTTACGTCAAACTTAAGTTTTTATTGGATATTCCTTTTTCTACAATGAAAACAAAAACTTGCCTTTCCTTTTACATTGCGTATACTTACATAAGTTACAACAGACATTTTACAACATTTGATGTAAAACAACATTTTGCACACACTTTTATTGAGGATTACATGATTTACATTGCACACAAAACATGAGATTTTTTATTACACATCGTATACTTACTTAAGTTCCAATAAAAATTTAACACCAGTTCATATAAAAGTTCAGTTTGAACACACACTTTATTGAAGATCGTTCTCGCTATTTTCCCAACTTTCCTCCAACTCATTACCGGCTTCTAAGTTTTTCATCGAACTCCATGACTGAATATAGAAAGCACGTAGAAGTTCTGTTGACACATACACATTTATTTTCTTGTATGTGCTCATTTGCTTTAGCAATTTAAGATCATCGTTGCTAGATAATAGCATAAATCGACATTGTATACAAGCATGTGGTCCAACATAATATATGTAGCAACTTTTTCCTCGCAACAATTTTTTTACCCTCTTTATAGTGAAATCACAATCTTGTAGAGAGCATGTATCTTGGTACCTCCTACATACGTTGACATGCCATCCCTAAAAGTCCCGCCTCTACTTAAACAAAATTCCACCATTGCAAGCTTTTAAATATTTGCCTATGAACAACATCTTCCAATTACATTTGCAAGCCAATATTTTTTAATTTATATTTACCAAATGTACATTATTTTATTATTATGATTTCATAATTTATTGTGCACTACACTTGTCTACATTAAAATTACCCTTCTCCATGTGTTAGCATTTCATAATGCCATGTAGTACATCTTTGAACCTATCTCTTTCCCATTTGTCCTTTTCATTTGAAACACCTTATTATATATATCTCTTGTATTGTTGGACAATATTTTTTAGTTAATATTCACTTCTGTCTTCTAATATTAGACGTGTACAATTTCCCTTACTTTTTCTTATTTACAAATTTCTCTTGTAAATACAAATATATATATATTATCTATTACTATAAGCGATTTGTTGAAACGTTTCGGTTTTTGTTTTATATGGACGTAAAAATAGCCATAATCCACGCGCCTTCAATTTATCGTTCCACTTAAAATACGTGATAAGTATTATATTTTACATTTTTACACGTTGGATACGTATGCTTAATATCCGTAGGCCAACAACTTCCTGTTGGCCCCCTGTACTCGACAATTTTTTTTTATGACTTTACATGTCTTCTTTACTTGTTCTACTATTTATATCAAATTTCATTTTGGATATGCATTTTTGCGTCCACATTATTTAGACTATGCCAACTTTTCTTTGTTTTTGCGTCCAAGTAGTGATACATATTTCCATTTATATTGTTTGATATACATATCTTATTTGTTTTTATTATATTCCCGCACAACAAATTCTGCAACACATCACTAAACAACCATCTTCAACACTTCTTACATTACATACAACAACAGTCAAATTTAACATTAGACAGTTCAACTTTCATACTTTTTTCCGCTACAACTACCATGATTTTGTTTCGAAGCGCAACTGTGATTCAAATCGCTTATTCCACTGCAGATTTTGATATGTCCTTCTTCATTTTTCTTGCTGCTACTTCCATTTGATTTTTCCAATATCTGTTGCAACTGATTACAAGAGTTTCTGGTTTTCTTGCTTAAGAAGCTCAACTTTTTCCCTAAGCCCGACATTTTCTTTAATTATCTGCCAATTTCTCTGGTATAACTCCGAGTTAAGCCTCTCCATTTTCAGCTCTTTCTTCTACCTTTTTTATGACCCTACAAGTAAGAACTCCAATTAATAAAACACGCATAATTTGCAATATATTGAATCCCATGTTAACAAGCAACGAATTGAATTGGGAACCCCCTTTTTACTATGGAGGAATTTTACCTTTTTTACACAAATTCTTATTAAACAAGTACCTGGTTTTATTTTTAGCAAAGCTCACATAGTATTTTGAAGTATTAAAGGAGGAGCTGGCTTTGTTTATAGCAATAAACATATAGTATTTTGAAGTTCAGGATAAAGGAAGGAGAAGTCGTGGATGGTACTTATCAAAAGAGGTTAATCAGAAGGGGAAAAATGGAATTTACAAAGAAGGAGTCGTCGTGCCATTTTTCCTTACTGCATAAGAACAAAAGTGTTTACTATTAATCATATACCTTTTATTTTTAAATTTTTTTAGTCAGATTACGCAACAAAGGTGTATGTATTGCTATTCATGACTTATGTACATTCTTAATTTAAGAAGCTACCCAACCAATTTTAGCATTTAGGCCATACTTAAAATTGATGTCTTCTTATTTTTGGAAGTTTCTTCTGCTTATACTTACAGTAAGTTTTAATTTGAGATATTATAATTAAGTTACATATAGTTACAAGGCGAAACTCTATGATGAATCTTCATGGTGCAAAAAAATTACTCGTACCAGGACATTTTGAGGTGAGGAAATATTTCCAAATACTTTCAGTTTAGTTGTGAGAGAGGCTTCTTTCCAATTGACCTTTCTTTCTGAATTGAATCTTATTTGTTTATCCTTTTATCTTTTTTTAGCCTTTCAAATCTCCTTAATCATTATGTAAGATAGAGGATACAGAGGTATGTCGGCTTTGCCATATATATATATATACGTAATTATTTGCATGTACTTACTTTTAGTACAATAACCATTCCTCTTAAGAGTTCCTCTGTGGAATGAATGCCTTTTGCTCAGATACAACTTCTGACTAATGAGGGTGTGAAGAGGTGGTCCATTTTGTTATTATACGCAAATCAAACCATTTGTAATTTTTTTTCATTGAGGCAACTTATGGGGATCATATTGTTGTTCATGTTGTCATGCCACTTTGTAAAAGTGGCAAGCTTCTTTATAAGAAACATGAACACTTTTCAGACAACCAAGTACCTAAACTAATACTTGCAATGATGGTAGAACTCAGCTTGAGGTTTGCCAAATGACTCCTTCTGCTTCTTGTCAATGCGTATTACAATAGCTTACTGTTAGCAACTTCATCTTGTTCAACTTGACATAGAAGGTAAGATAACAGAGGTTCACATGTTTTAATTCTGGGACAACCGTGTTAACAAAGTAGTTACACCTAACACACAAGCTCATCTCCAAAATGATTCATTCTATCAACTTATAACTCATGATTACGAATACTCAATATTTATGCTCTAAGGTCTTCTCTGTTTTAAGTCACCAACGCTATTGGGAAAGAGTAAACCAATACCGTGTCAATAAGAGCCAAATACCAAAACCATTTGGAAATAAAGTTTTTTTTGATGAAGGATATAAATAGCATCACTTAATTGAAAGTACCAGATATGTGCGAATTAAAATGTGCATACTTTACAAATACATCTCTTCACATTAATCTGTTATAAAGTGCTACAGGCCAAGTGAATAGATATGAACTTCCAAGCATGACAAAATTTCCTTCACAAGTTCACATCTATCCTCTTGAAGATCTACTTCTGAAAATTCATCTACATGGCTTCCATTGACCTCATTAATAGTAGCATCATCTTCACATTCAATAGCAACACTTCTTGGGATATCATCACGACTACCATCTTCCTTAGAAAACACTACGTCTCCTAACACGACTTTCTCAGCTCGTACCATACCATTATAACACAAAAACTTAGACCTATACATTTTACTGTCCATCTATGATAGTGGAGCAACTATGACACAACTCCATTGGGTAGTAATAAAAATCATGAATAAATCAACCTAAAACTGATTTTGTTACCTACCAAATTTATGCCTTCGTATACTGGCTGCATTATTCCACGGGTAGTTTTGATATCTGTGTACATACCTGGACACATATACACTTCGAATGTCAATCTTAAGTGGATCATAGACATTCAAAAGGTTCAATGCTTTTCAACATTTCCAGAGTTTCCTCAATAATCTTACAGACTTAAACTATGTTATCTTTCATATTCGAATAAGGAATCAAAGTCCTTTTGCAATCTCAACCAAAGTCTACATGATTCACGGAGAAAGCATGTTTCACCAAATTTCTTTTGAAAATACTTCAAAGACAGCCCATCAAGCTCAACGTGAACTCCCGGGAATCAATTCCACACCTATTCCCCTTTCAAGTTGGGAAATTGACACATACTACATAGTCAAATAGCTAGCCACTAGGAAAAAGAGATGACAACTAATCTACTTACATCAATCGCAAAATTGTAGATACTGCCTTTAGTACTTGCAGATAGTTCCCAGGATTGAGACTGCATTATATAAATAAAGACATGGTGATCGAAAAGAACAAGACCAACGATATGTTCAAAGCTGAATAATCATATGGCTAGCAAAATCATTAAGCATGCAATTTTGCTGGAATTCAATAAACACAAAATCCAATTAGTAACAGTGCACAATCGAATCATCTCGATGTCATCCCATTGTGATAGCTCAAGACCTAGGTCAACAAATACAATTTCTCCAAGAACAAACATAAACAAATTTAAATAAAAAAGTATATGCATAAGATTTGAAATGGACATTATAATGCCACAACACATATACCCATCTCTTGGATCAAGAATCATATTAACAACTTCTTTCCATTCTTCTGTGAGGAATGCTGAGCCTATGCGGTGAATAGGCACTATCCTACTTCCAAATTTACAGCCCTAATACCTCGCCGATGAGGACTTGGTTTGGCTCGTACCCATACAACCAAGCCTATATGCTGAACAACTATCAACGCACAGGCATAAGGTAGTTGGCGGCCAAATTGCCGGCAACCATGGTCACTGCTTACAAGGATAATCGGATAAGAAATTTTACCAATTACCCACTTTCAAACAAGACCAACCGACATCAAATTTTATTCTTCTTTTTTGCGTAAAAAAAAACATTAATATTTGCAATCTTGTCCCTCCATTTTATATATATTCCTTCTTCTCCCTCTATTTAATGTTTTCCATCTTGTTCCTCCGTATTGTGAAACATATTTAATACCTTCGTCTTATCCTGATTTCCTCTCATTCTTATTTTGTCCCTCCAAACCCAATCTCTCTTCCTTATCCCCTCTCGCTGTCGCTCGCAGAATGGTCGCACTTCCTTCTGCCTCCCTCTTCTGTCACCGTTAACGCCTTCTTCAACAACCCACATAGTCGCCGGACCTTTTCATATTTCTTCCTACCAGTGTCGACCAATCCCGACGCCGGCTGCCGCACGCCTCTCCTCTCGTCTTATCCGCAAATTAGCCTCTCTCGGTAAGTGAAACGTATCTAGGTTTAAAGAATTTTGAAGATTTAAGATTAAGGTTAAATTCTACCCTTGTTGTTGGATTTGTTTTCTAGGGTTTGCTAATTTGTTGGACTAACGTTTTTTTGGATCAATCTGCAATGAAAAAATGCAAGAACCGGAGCAGCACTGTCAAAATTATATCTAATTGAATTGAATAATTGGCTCCACCACAAATCAACTGAGATAGGCAAGGTAAGACTATTTCACAAACATATAAATATTAATGCTCATAATTGGAAATTAATTAGTTGCGAGATTATTGTTGTGGACAAACCTGATTAGAATTATTGAAGTATTTGTACTTTTAAATGCTTTCGCACTATGATTTCACTCATGCTTACCAATCATTATTGTGCGTTTGGTAATGGATTTAAATTGTGTCCTAAACTGGTATCCTAGCGCAGTGATCATACTTTCAAATCGATATTACACCTCACAAATTCATAAAAGTTCTTACCTTTCTGAACTAAGTAGTGTAACTCTTATCCTATCCCTTCTCATCCTCATAAGTCTTCTTATTAACTGTGTTTCTATGTACCATTACCTAACCTAATTTTTTATGCAACTATCCGTAGCCTAAAGCCATGGCGTATTGGCCAGAGGTTGTCATCTACCAATTCCTCGGCTACCTACCTGCTAAAGACATGCTGAGAAACCAAATAGTCTCAAAAAGATGGCAGAGGATCATACTCACGGATCGCTTCGCATGACATCACGTCACGCACTTCAGGGCCAACATTGACGAAACAGAGGTGCTGGTGACATAGGAGAACAATAGGGAAATAATCGTGCGATCAACAACCACACTTCTGCAAATCGGTCCGCCCATCCACACCCATCCTTAAAGAGAACCCTCGCAATCCCCGACTTACACATACCGACATATATCAATCCTTACTTCGTCCGGCAGGTTCCTATAAGCGTCGCATATGACAACACAAAATCCTCCTACAAAATCATCGTACTCGTATTTTACACAGACATCTTAGGTAAAATTGCATCTTTCACAATAAAGACCCTTGTCTGGACCACCAAACCACACTATGGCTTCCTAATCACATTCAACTACGGCTTACAACATCCCACCCCAGTCGCCTACCAAGACAGCTTATTCTTCCTCCACAAAGACGACGAACCACGCACTCTACACCTCCTTTCCTGCAACCTCCAAAAGACCGAGCTCACTGAAACTCCATGCCCACCAGGAACTTATCTGGCACCAGACGAACCTTGCCATTTCTCCTTCGTGCTTGTTGACGGAGGAGTGACTCTTGGATTGACTAACTACACAACCACAGTGTGGACCCTAGAACCCCCACATATCGACCTCCAACAGCGCACCTGGCACAACAAATGGGGTTTCAGCTTGCTGATAACACGCATTTAAGCTAGTTTAAATCATGTTTATTTTATTTAGTTTAGTTGCTTTTTTTTCTTTTCCTTTGGTTTTGTTGCCTTTTTCCGTAGAGTTTGTAGTTTCGGTTTCTACTCTCGCTTTGTTCGGTTTCAGGACCATTTGGAGGTGGATTCAAGGAGTTTAAGCAACAACAAGAACAAAGGCGAGAGAAGCAACCCTATAGGAAGTGGCTAGGAGTCAAAATGATGCTAGGAATTGAAGAGAAGATGGGCAAAACCTCGATGGAAGGCACGGAAGGAAGCTCATCCAACGTTTTGAATGGAGCAGTGCACCAGTGAAATACTCGGTCCAGGTCACGACCGAGTTTTGAATCGCGTTTTATAAAACTCGGTCTGAAACTCGACCGAGTTTTGGACCAAGTCGCGTCTTTTTCCGAGATTTCTCTTCCGCGAGTCTTCTTTTATTTATTTCGGGTTTTTTTCTATCTTGTTTTTAGGGTTTCATATAAATACTTAGAGATTAAGTTTGGAGATATTATTAGGTTTTTATTCTCTTTGCCTCCCTTTTTGAAGAACCTTAGAGTGGAGAATTGTGAATCTACGCTAAACTTGTTGGATTGGATTTGGATCTTTTGAGAAGATAATTGGTATGTTTCTCTTTGATTTAGATTTCTCTTCTCTCCATACTATGTCTAGCTAATTTCTTAATTCCAAGGAAGGGTGAACCCAGTGAATGAGTAGGTAGATTTAACGGTGATGTTTGGTTGAATTGAGATTTAAATTGTTGTTTGATTCAACCTAGGATGCTTAATGACCTAATTTGCTTGAATTAGGAATCTTGTTATGATTTGAGACCAAGAGGAGATAAGAATAAAAAGAGGTTGATTTAATTGAATTTACAATTTGTTAATTCATGCTAGATCCCTAGGTTTGAACTTGTTGAATTATTTATGTGAGAGTGACTTAATTCACATGTGGAACTTAATCTGTCCTAGAAATTATTGAGTGAATAGTCTTAACGGAGCGCGAGAGTGAATGTTATTTCTATTGATTCAATGATCTCTAAAGAACTTAAAGGACCTAAATAAGACTTGCTTTGTGCGAGAGTGACTGCTAGTCGAGTCTAGGTACATGCATTAATCGTCTGAAAAGAGTTAATGTTGACACTTGAGATAGTTAGTCCTTCAAACAACATTTGAATTGAAATCCAAATAATTATCACCGATAATCTACGGAAAAGTCATTGTGGGAATCTTAACCTTAGAATGCTTTTCTCCATCGATAGTTAATTCTTAATTTTGATTTTAGTTATTTTTAAATGCAATTACAACTCTTGTTTTCTTAATTTTGGCTTAGTCTACTGAATCATGCTATAATCAATACTACAAAGTTCCTTGAGTTTGACACCTTGATACTACAACCGAACCGTATACTTGCGGTGTAGGAAAATAGCCTATCAAGTTTTTGGCGCCGTTGCCGAGGAACTATTGCTAGTATTGGTTGTCTCTCGGAACCGGTAGATTAAGTCTTGTTTTTTATTTGTTTCTTTTTTGTTTCAGTTTTGTTCTCCTTCTTATGAGAAGATCTCTGAGCGCTAGTGCACTACACAACTACGATTCTGAACCCGAGCGTGCTTTTCATAGAAGAAGAAGAGAGCAAAGGGAAGCTAGAACCCAGGCTATGGAAGGCGATCAGACAAATGCACAACAATAGTTGTTGTTGCAACAACAACAACAACAACATCTATTGTTGCAACCACAATTGAATGCAATTACAACTCTTGTTTTCTTAATTTTGGCTTAGTCTACTGAATCATGCTATAATCAATACTACAAAGTTCCCTGAGTTCGACACCTTGATACTACAACCGAACCGTATACTTGCGGTGTAGGAAAATAGCCTATCAAGTTTTTGGCGTCGAACCAAAACAACAACAACAACTATTGTTGCAACAACATTTGAATGCTCAACCACCTATGAAATTGGGTGATTATGTGTTGCCACGCCATCAGGGACCTACAGCTGGTGTGGTCCGACCTCAAGTCCAGGCTAGGAATTTTGAGCTGAAACCATCTTTGATTAAAATGGTTCAGCAGAATCAGTTTGGAGGTCTACCTTCTGAGAATCCTCACCAACACCTCAGCACTTTTCTGGAGCTTATGGATACGGTGAAGATTCATGATGTTTCTAATGACGCGCTTTATTTGCACGCCTTCTCATTCTCTCTAAGAGACAGGGCTAAAGCTTGGTTCAAGGCCTTGCCTCATGGCACTATCACTACATGGGATGAGTTGGCCAAAGCTTTCCTAACCAAGTATTTCCCTCCTAAGAAGATCGCAGAGATGAGGAATCAAGGAGCTCTTATTGTTATGTCCTCACCATGGAATAGACAAGTGGGTGCTTCTTCACACTTTTTACAATGTTGTTGACAACACCACCAGGCTGCTCATTGATGCCTCATCTGGAGGCACAATCATGAAGATGAATGTTAATGATGCCTGGAAGCAGATTGAGGATATTGCCCAAGATACTCACTATTATAATGATGCTCGATCTATTCCAAGCTCTAAAAGATCAGCTGGGCTCTATGAGGTGGATAAGGAAACTTTGTATCAAGCACAGTTTGAAGCCGTGAATCAATAGATCAAGCAGTTGCATTTGAAGGTGAATGGGCCTAATAACCGGAATGAAGAAAGCTCATTCTAATCAGGTTGTCTCAGGTGTGGTGTGTTAGTTTTGTGGAGCAGGTGATCACACTATTTCAGCCTGCCAATTATTTGCTTCTAAGGAGGAACCACGTGAGGAGGAGGTGAGATACATGAATAACTTTGACAGGGGGCCTAGGAATGATCCCTACTCTAATTCCTACAACCTTGGTTGGAGAAATCACCCCAACTTCTCTTAAGGGAACAATCAGTCACAACAACGAGCACCTCCTGGTTTTCCACCAAGAACTCCACTACACCCAAACCAAGATGCTCAACCCTCCTAAAAGCTTGCATGGGAGATTGCTATTGAGAGCCTTGCCACCTCCATGAAGACGCTAACAAAAGAAGTGAGAGCTCAAGGGAAGAATTTAAAGATCATAGAACAACAAGTGGCTCAACAAGCTTTGAATGTTCCTAGACCTCTTGGTCAATTTCCTGGGCAACCTGAAGTCAATCGTAAGGAGCAATGTCGGGCTGTCACTCTAAGGAGTGGAAAAGAGCTTGAAGAGCTTCCACCGGTGAAAAATGGAGTTGCAGAAGAGACAATGCAGAAGCCATCTAATGATGAAGAACCTAAATATGTTGCTCCCCCACCTTACAAACCACCTCTACCTTTCCCACAAAGGAAGATTTAAGTGGTGCAAGAGCAACTATTTGGAAAATTCATGAGTATGATAAAGAAGCTCCACATTGACATTCCTTTCATCGATGTCCTCACTCAAATGCCTACATATGCAAAATTCTTGAAGGAGTTTCTATGCAAAAAGAGGAGGATTGAAGACTAAGACAGTCGCCTTGGTGATGGATCAAGTTGAGAAGATGCCAAGAAAGCTAAAAGATCCAGGTGAGTTCTTTATCCCTGCTGGTTTTGGTTCTCTTCAATACGATTGCCTTTGTGATCTTGGTTCTAGTGTTAATATCATGCCATTATCAATCTGCAAAAATATGAATTTGGGTGATCCCATTCCAACCAAGATGTGTCTTATCATGACTGATAATTCAGTCAGTCATCTTGTGGGCATTATTGAGAACTTTCCAGTGAAGGTGGGCAAGTTCTTTATACCAGGAGATTTTGTGATCCTTGATATGGATGTGATGAATGATAGGACTTCTATCATCTTTGGGAGACCCTTTTTAGCCACTGTTAGAGCTAACATTGATGTCAGGAATGACAAGATCTCACTGACTATAGGGGAAGAGAAGATAGGGGAAGCAGATGTTGCGCAATCAGTGAAGAACACAAGGATTCCCTCATCCTTAGTCCAGTTGAGAGAAAACTCGAATACCGGGAGATGAAATGGGAGCTCAGGTACATCCCACGAGAATAAAAATCTCGTTGCACCAGGAGTTCGTACGTTATCAGTGATTGTGTAATACTGTACTTGTATAATTATATAGTACTCGTATGGTTTTAAGCGCGGGGAGTTATGGGTAGGTTAGTGAATGTGTGTCTAACGTGAAGTATATGCCTAAACTTGTGGGCATTTTGTTGGTCTTAGTGGAGTTATTGTATTTGTTTTGTTTTGTGGATATTCCTCTTAAATTGTTATTGGATTAGACCGAGTATGCAAATAATTTAGGATCAAGTCTTGACTTTTCTTTGGATTTTATTACTTGATCCGGTGGGACTGGCGGTGGAAAAGGGAGTCATTGTTAACATTGTTGATCATTTTGGATACACACATCTCAGTTCTAGTGATCACCTTCTACATGCTTCAAACATAGGTATACTACATGCTTAAATTAAGTTTGATTCAAAGGTAGGTATGCTAGATGTTTGTAAATGATGAAATTCAGTAAAGCCTCACAAGAGAAATCATGCTTTTATCATTTGATTGTCTTTTTAGAGATGGGACGAATGTTAATGGGGATTTTGCTGATTTCATATGCTTCCTTGCTAATGTGTAGATGATATTATTATTGATTCATGTGCTGGCAAGTTACAAGCAATTGTTTCTTGTTATGCCATATGTTCTTGTTACTTCCCAACATGGACTAAAAATTAGCAAGGCTATTCGACGTCATATGTTCTGTGTATGCCATATGTTCGTGTCATGCCATATGTTCGTATGATTCCCCTCATCCTTAGTACTGTAGTTTTGAAATGGTGGTTTATCTAATTACTTTTTTTCCAACAGTTTTGCTCACATGTGCTAATTACCTTTACTATTATGCTAGCAAGCCATATAAATGCAAATACAACCACATGTATATTTTGCACAATGTATATCTCCAAATTGCAAACAAAAAAGGGCTTTATACAACTGTAGCTTTTATTATAAGACACCTCTATGACACCCTTTCAGAATTAAGTACTTAAAATATTAAGGCCTTGCAACACTTTAATTTTCAATAGTACTTTTTAATAATAGTAAACCCATTAAACGACTCGGTCAAGTCAATTTTAGTATTGGGTCCTTCGGTTTCAGATCATAACGAATCTCGCATCATCGGATAATTAAAGTCGCTGGTTTTATCATACCACAATTATATAGATTTGCTTTGGGTTCAAATTTATCCAACATATCACGACTTGTCATTTTTCTAAAGAATTATTTTTTATATTTCTTAAAATTATGCATATTATAATGCATTAAATACTATTTAATAATAAAAGCAAACAAATTTAAACTAAAACATTCAGCTTTTAGTTGCAATAATATTAAAATAGGTCCATTCCTCAATTTTCAAAACATAACGACAATAAATTTTCCGTATACTATTTCACCAACCCGTTCGCTTTCTTTCCACCCATCATTACCACTGTCTTCCCGCTCCTTCTCCGTCTTTCTCATTTCTGGCCTTTATATCGCTCTGTCGTCTCTATCTAAAACTTCCAACACTCTCTTTCTCTCTGATATCTCTGATTTGGGCTAGGTAATTATTCTCCTAGCAAACTCCCTGTTGTGGCAATTGTGCACTGATATCTTTGATTTTTTGTTGCCTTAGTTCTTCTTCATAAGGTACGTCATTTCTCTGAGTTATGTGGTTACGGATTTACTTCGTTTCTCTGAGTTCTATGGTTTCGGATTTGGTATTTGTGGTTCAAATTGAAGCAATTTCATGTGTATGCGCTTTCCCGGATTCATTTCGCTTCAGGTTAGATTTCCCGATTTCGTGGGCTTAGGGTTGACGTCTGTTCTTGGTGGTGCCCTAAATTTCGTGGGGTTGTTGTCTGATTTCGCTATTTCATCGGGTTTTGGTTGAATTTGAGAGTTTAGTTTGTGTCGTCTGCATTCTAGGGGTGTTAAATTTTTAGGGTCCTTCTTTTTTTTTATTTGGGTATGAATGTCTCAGCTTTAGCCTTGGCTTTGTCCTCATTAGCCATTGATATTATTGTTTTTTGGTTATTTTTTGGCATCTTATCATGACTAATTTGCTTCTTCTACGCTATATTGGTTACAAAGTTTGGGTGTTTAACATTAAGCATTTGAAAGATTGGCTTTTTCCTCATTATCCTAGCATTGTGTGTCACCAATCTGGTAGGGTTCCTTTGCCAATTGGATAGGTTAGCAATTCTGAGCTAAAGGATTCATCTTGTTTTACAAAGAAATGCCTTTCACTTTTACTGATTGTTGTGTCAACTGTCAACACCGTCCACTTTACAAATCAAAACCTGTAACCGTTTTTTAAGCTTCTCCACATCCAAATAATAAATGAAATTTGCAGTTTTAGTTTCAGATGTACGTAGAAACTTGGTACATTAATATGAAATTCGTTTTCTCCTACAACCACCCAATAGCATGAACCTTTAGTTTCTCTCTCATTTCCAGACCTAAATGGTACGCCCTATGAATTATAAAATATGTATTTCTTGGTGGACTTTACAACTAATTTCTAGGTGTTAACATGAAGTACCTGTCAGAGCACATCTTGACTCAGATACTACTCTATCTACCGACGAGAGAGCTGATTAGGAACCAGCTCGTGTCTAAAAAATGGCGCAAAATCATTCGTAGCAGCCACTTCTGTAGAATGCACCTTCTCAACTTCCCCGATAACAAGGATGAGAAAGTGTTGTTCGTAGTACAAGGTTTTTACAAGGAGTGCTTACTCCGTTCAGCAACTACGCTGGTTCAAAAATGCCCCCTCTAACCACCCTGGGCCGACCACACATTCTAGGAAACTGGTCGTACCACAGCTCCTGCGAAGGCCTAATTTTACTCAGACAGGAAACTAACGAAAGAGGATCTAGACCCCTTTGCCTATCGAACCCCTCGATAAAAAAGACATTTCTCCTATCAAGAAAAAAATGCTCCTCCCCAACTACATCCAATGCACACCGACTATGCAGACCAGGGTGTCGGCTATACAGAACTCGCATCGTCATATAGAGTAGCAAAGCTCCTATTCTGCAACAACTAACTACACTACACAGCCCTCTGCACCGTACAGATGGACTCCAGGCACACCATTCCTAACCAAGGATTCAGATTCTCGTTCACTCAACACCCCCGCCACATAACTACGACAACTTATTGTGAAAATCTTGTGTTCGTTTTCTACAACCACACCGACTGCTGCGCCGAACTCATATCTTGCAATTTACATACGGGAACACTCACTTCAGTCGCATTCCCACCAGGAATATATGAAGCTAAAGATCAATTGAAAACATATGATGCCATGGTCATGAACGATGGGCAAACACTAGGAATATCCAACTTCGAAACGTCCATTTGGATACTACGCTCCCAGGACAACACATGGATCAAGAGATATGATTTGGATCTACCTTTCGCCGCCGCTAAATACATGAAACTATCAAATGAAATAGTCATGCAAAAATGGAAATCCTCTGAGACTTGTAGCATTCCCCATAATGACTCCCTCATTGAACATCGAGAGGTTGCACTACGGGTCCTGCTACCGACAAGCACCGCCTACAACATCTACATGCCTGATGAATCCTACATTTTCTTCGAAACAATCTTCCTGTTCATCCAAAATCTAACTCTACTGCAAGTTCCTTACAACAATCACTTTCCAAGTATATGCGCTACAATCTTCTAAGGTTGTGCGCTTCAAACTCATATGTTGTATATTGTTTTATCATATCTACATTTTAGCCCAATAGCGTGTAAATGTTGTGTATTTCTTCTTGCATTTCCTCTTTTCAGTCTGGAATATGAGCCCATGTTTGTATGGCTTTAAGCCTCTTCAGTGACATCGTGTACTGGCATTATCCTTATAGATACATGTTGCCGGCTTCCTTATAGATACATGTTTGCTATTGTTTTTTTTTCCTTTATTGGTCGTTTCATTAGCTTGTTGTCACTTTTCACATATGCTGGATTTTCTCAAATGCAAATAGACTTCCAACTTTTAGAGTTTTAGGATATTGTCTCAGTTTATGGTTGAAACTTGAAATCATCCCTATAAATGCATGGCTAGGCATCCTTGTAATCTCTTGTATTTATGTGCTATTTTAAGCACATTCATCAACCAATAAAATGAATGGAGATTAAAATTATTGTAGGAGGTATATTTGAAAAGAAAAATGCTATTGCAATGTACTGAAATTGCCATGCTGCCAAAAATGGTTTTGTTCTAATATGAATTTTCAGTGTATTGCTAGAAGAAAATATCCACCTTATTTAAGGCGCAGCTTGTAGCTACTCAAACTCCTTGGCAATCCTGTTTTAATTGCAAAATAGGAGGCTGAAGCACTGTGTGCTAAATTAAATGATGAGGGTCTTGTTGATGCCTGTATCACGGCTGACAGCGATGCTTTCCTGTATCATGAGCTTTTTTTTCTTTGACTTCAGGTTCATAAATTATCAAATTATTGGACACTGTTCCTTGTTGTACAGTTCATGAACTTTGATGTTTTGCAGTGTTATGGGAGTTGGTGCTATTGGATATTGTATTAATTTACATTTGTGGTGTTGCTAGAAATAAGACGCAGCAAATCCTTAAGGAATTCAGTAGAGTCTCACAAGAGAAGTCATGCTTTTATCGTTTCAATGTCTTTTTAGAGCTGGGATGAATGTCAATGGGGATGTTACCGATTTTATATGCTTCCTTGCTAATGTGTAGATGATACTTTTATTGATTCATGTGTTGGCAATTTACAAGCAATTGTTTCTTCTTATGTCATATGTTCGTGTTACTTCCTAACATGGAATAAAAATCAACATAATAGACACAAATTTTTTTTCCCTGCTTTTGGGAAGGCAAGAGAAACAGAGATGTAGAAGCAAACAGAAGATTGTGTATGGAACTTTGTGTTTTACTCTTACATATGTACATAGGTCTATTTATGCCCCTGCTTCTATCGGGTAATTAAAATAATGTCTTTTTCAAGCAATATTGTTTACTTATTTTTTAAATTAATAGCTTGTTTCATTTCTGAAAGAGTGATTTCTTATTTTACTGTCTTTCTAATAGGTTAGCTTTCCCGGGTCATTTTATTATAATTAGACAAATTACAATGTCTTGAATGGAGATTCTAACTTCAAATTTTGTTTCCTTTTAATGAAGCCCGAAATAAACCAGCGCTAGAAGACAAGAAACAAGATTTATTTTTATTCGACTGTGCAAACACTTGCTTTTTATTTATATCTTTAGCATGAGGTTAAAGACTGCGAGATTACAAATAACGAGATTATAAACAATGAGATTACGACCTAGATCTCTTTTTAGAGGATTCGAGATCTCGATCTAATAAGGTTCGAGATCTCCTAATTACAACGAGGTTCTATCACCAACAGACTATTAGCGAGCTCTAGTAGCAAGGTCGGGGAGCTGACTTAACACGCAATGATTGTGGCTTGCGAGATGATACAGCGAGATCTTTGATTGGGACGAGGATTATTTGGGTGACTTGAAGTCTTTTTGTGGACCTTCACTTGGCTGTAGCACGGTCTTTAACGATGATTCAACACGTCGATCTTCAACGAGCAAGATAGTTCTTGAGTTCAAGATGTTTTTCGACCCCTTTCCATCTACGGGATTCTCCCCTATTTATAAGGGTTTGAGGAACACGGTTTTGAGGTTTGCTCGATGTGGGACGCTAGAGATCAGGCCCTTTGATTGGCCGAGAATGAGGCAGTTGGTCATTGGTTGAGTGTATGGTGGTTGCTGAGTGGCTGAATGGGGCGGGTGTGTCAGCGTTTGAGCAACGAGGTTTAGACCTCATGGCCGAGCTCTTGAGGCCTCACAAGGGCACATCTCGGGAATCCCGCCGAATCCCATTATGCCTCGTACCCCGGTCCCACATCATATTCCGCTATGGTCTCCCCCCGAGGACCGCAGGTCATAAGCACGCGACATCTGGTTTCCCGCACCCAGGATGCGAGGTCTTAGTTTTAGGGTCACGAGTAGCGAGGTTAGAGGTTTGACAGTAACGAGGCCTGAGGATCTCTTTTGCGAAGCTGAACACTTGGTTTTTTTCTTCTGTCATGTACTTAACGACTCATGGGCCTTCTCTCCCTTATTTCATTAATGGGCCCCTAAAAGAGATTAGGCCCATTAAGCTTTTTTAGAACGGGGGGGAGGCCCAAGTCCGTGCTTTATAAAAGCGTCTCTTCACGTCCCTCATCCCTTCATTCTTCATCTTCTTCTTCGAACCAAACACGCTCTTTCTCTCTTCCGTTCTTCCGATCTTCGGCAAGCAGTCGAAACGTCTTCAACGGTTTTCCAGGCTCGCAACCACCTTCTTCACGCCAACTTCTGAGAAGTAAGTTCTCGATTCTCCCTTTGCGTGCGTTTTTTGGGTGTTTTCTTTCTTTTATCGTCTCGTGCCCTAGTGGGAGGTGGTGGTCCTTTGGCGTTTCGCACCGGTGTCACGACGGCAAAACGGGGGGAGCGGGGGCGGTGTTGGTGGTTCGGTGATGTTCTCGAGCCCTCCGGCGTGTCAGCCGACGGTTGGGTTTCTTCGCCGCCCCCTTTTTTGAATTTCGAATGCCTTGGAAAGCCAAACCTCTTGCCGCCTGGTTGATGGGACGTTTGACCTTCCAACCACTGTCTTCCCTTCTTCGTTCTCTGCTTTTGGCGCTTCACATTCCCCTTAGGCTGTCCCATCTGTCAGAGTAGCCCTAGGATACTACCACCTCGCGTTTTCTTTCTTTCTTGGCAGAACCTCTTTTTTTCCAGGTGTTCGCCTTTCGTGACCGGGACCTTGCTCTTTCATACCTAGAGGAACTTCTCCGGGACCTCCACCAGGCTTCGCATTCAAGATCTAGGAGAGTTTTTACAAAGATTCTTCTGAGACCGTAGAGAGTGTTGAGACCAGTGATTCTCAAAACCCGAGGCCTCCTTCGCCCGTGTTCAGCGACCCTTCCTCCAATGAATCTGATATTTCCGCTAGCTCGCACTTCCCCCGACTACGCACATCTTCTAGGATTGAAATGGCTTCATCTTCGATTTCTGATGAGGAAGTCGCTGGGTTTGTTGCAAGGTCATCCGATTCCAACGACCAGGCGAGCTTCTTCGCGGAGTATATTACTGACTCCGTGTCAAGTATCCCTCCCATCCTCGAGGAGAGGATACCCATGACGCTGAACCCTTCGAGGGGAATCTACCTGCCTGAGGGGGCCCCGACAACCCTGAAGCGGGAACACCTCGAGAAGATTGCAAAGAATTTCCCCTAGCCTGAGGGGGTTGAGTTGGCGCTTCCAGAAGGGGATGGTTGCTCTCTAGCACTCTACGAAAAGTACGTGGTCGTACACCTACCCAGCCTCCAGGCCGGCTTCAGTTTGCCGCTAGCCCGGCATATAGTTGATTTCTTGTGGGCTATGCACGTCTGCCCTGCGCAACTGTTTCCCAACGCGTGGATGCTTCTCTGCGCGTATACCATCCAAAGCCACGAGCTCGGGTAGGGGCTGAACTTGGACGTTATGGCGAGCTTGTTCATGGCGAGGCGAGAACATGAACCTTGTCTCGTCAACCTAAGCTTGCCTGGGCTGAAGATCACCACTACCCCGTCGAATGATGGTTAGTGGAAGAAAAATTGTTCTTGGTCCGAGATCCCATTGGGAGGTATCTTAACTTCCCCTCGGCCCCGGACAACTTTGTCCATCCCAAGGAACGCAAGATGTCGCCGAGATCAAGGCTCGGTTTACACCGGTGCGCCAGGCACCGTACTGGGAGTACCTGGCTCAAGCCAGGCTTGAGCGGGCCGGTCTAAGTCTTACCCCTCCAAACCGCGAGGGCACAGAGGGTACTTATCTCTTTTTCTTGTTCTTGCGTTGCTTCCTATTTTGCTTTTGATTTGGGTTACGCATAGCAGCCCTGTATCTCGCTCGGTTTGTGATGATCACGAACCTCGCTCGGATCACGCATTCTAGATTTTGATTGTTTGCGACCTCATCCCCTCTTTTATTTTCATCTAACTTGCTTTTTTATTTCCTTGCAGTGGATCTTTTTAACGCTCTGGCTTAGAGGGCACAGGGGAAGAAGCTCGTGGTCTCCACCGCGAAGACCTCTCGGGCCCCGAAGGGCCCAACAGTGAAGGCGCCAACCTCAACGACGAAGGGGCCGACCTCGCTCCCAAAGGCGACGACCCCTGCGAAGGCTGCAGGGGTTAAGATCGTTGTGGGGGAGGGGGCTCCCAAAGGAGATGCTGCCAAAGCACCCTCCCACGCCCCCGAGGATTCGATGATGGGGCCGGGTCCAAACGAAAGGACGCGGAGGCATCGCCCCGCAAAGAGAAGAGGAAGAAGCACAAGGGGGACGACCAATGCGGTTCCTCGGGGAGGGAGATCGTACCCAGCCCCAACTTCGAGGGGCGGGCTCTCTCTGCCACCGGACCTTCCCCAGCGAAGTTCCACTGCCCTGGGCCATCCCGGAGCGCGCTCAGGAATTGGAATCGGGATGACTGGAAGGAGGAGATTGCGTGGGCGAACAATCTCTCCGAGGATGCCCTTAACGACGAGGCCCTCCATTCCTCGGCGATGGTATGTTTTGCTTCTCTTTTGTAAGCCTTGCTCTTATGTTTCATGCTTGTTTTCTCCTAACATACTTTTTGACTTTTCAGCACACCTTCTTCGAGAACTATAATTGTAGCCGCATCGCCCTCCTCCAAAGGAGAATGGACAAGATGGAGGCGACACTCAAGGCCCGCAAAGAGGAGTGTGCGAAGCAGGAGAAAGACCTCGCCGAGGCCATGAGGCGGGTTAAGGTCGCGGAGGTTGCGGCGAGGGATGAGGCCAAAGCGGCGGCCAAGGCAAAGGATGGGGAGGCGAAGGCGAAGGAGGAGGAGAACAAGACAAGGGCCCTGGTTGGGGACCTACGGGCCGAGGTCGAGGGACTCCGAACCAAACTTTCCGAGGAGCACGAGTTCTTTTGGCAGAAAGAGTCGGAGCTCCAGAAGGTCGAGGAGGAGAACAGCAGCCTCCACCACCGCATCAAAGAGCTTAATGAAGAGGTGGAGGTTGCGGGGCCCAAGTATGTGAAGTCCGCCGAGTACCAGTAACAGTTGTTGAGCAGCATTGATAGGATGTACCAGAAGGCCATTCGCGTGGGGGTAAAGCAGGAGGTGGCGAAGTATGGGCACATTGACCCTCGCATCGCCTTTTTATCCCCAACTATGGGCTGATCATGGGGGAAGAAACCGTGGAAGAGCCCGAGGGAAAATGCGAGTTATTCCTCGCCAACGAGGGCGGAGACGCTCCAAGACAAAGCACTGAGGTGCCTACCGCGGGCCCCTCAGTCCAGGGAGATTTGGACCCCACCCTCGGTGGCCCTAACCCCGCGCAAGATGTGCCCACCTCTGACCTCGAAGTGATCATTGCCTCGCCTCTTCGCCAAGTCTCCATGGATCCCACTGCTGACACGCGGAATGAGTGAAGGGCGTGTGTCTCTGTAATTTTTCTTTTTTTTTATCTTAAGGATTTTTAAGGATTTTGGTGGCCCCGTTGGGGTCTGTAATTATGATATTTCGGCCTTCGTGCCCATATCTTATGCAATTTTCTTTCTATCTTTGTTTGTGGTTTGTTTTGCGTGTTTTCCGAGGGTTCCAAGGGCCCATCCTACCCGATCCAACCCCATGGTCTGAGTGCTGCAAGATTTGCAGGCTGCTCGGGCCATATCAGGCGTTCTTACTTTTTAATATCCTCAGCCTCGCTCAACTCCCGTCGATAGATTATGTGCAGCGATCACGAGCCTCGCTCGGATCGCGCATGATAGATTATATGCAGCGATCACGAGCCTCGCTCGGATCGCACATGGTAGATTATATGCAGTGATCACAAGCCTTGCTCAGACCGCGCATGATAGATTATATATAGCGAACACGAGCCTCGCTCGGATCGCGCATGATAGATTATATGCAGCGATCATGAGCCTCACTCCAGTCGCGCGTGATAGATTATATACAACAATCACGAGCCTCGCTCGGATCGTGCATGATAGATTATATGCAGCTATCACGAGCCTCGCTGGGATCGCGCATGATAGATTATATACAGCGATCACGAGCCTCGCTCGGACCGCGCATGATAGATTATATGCAACGATCCCGAGCCTCGCTCGGATCGCGCATGATATATTATATCCAGCGATCACGAGCCTCACTCGGATCGCGCATGATAGATTATATGCAGCGATCACGAGCCTCGCTCGGATCACGCATGATAGATTATATGCAGCGATCCCGAGCCTTGCGTTGGATCGCACATGATAGATTATATGCAGCGATCACAAGCCTCACTCGGATCGCACATGATTGTTTTAGTTGTCTCAAACCCCAAGCGGGAAGCGAGGGGTGGAACTGCGCACATACAACCGAGAATCTCCAACCCCATGTGGGAAGCGAGGGGTGGATTTTGCACACAATCGAGAATCTCCAACCCTAAGCGGGAAGCGAGGGGTGGATTGTGCAGACATTCGAGAATCTCCAACCCCAAGCGGGAAGCGAGGGGCGGAATTTGTACTTTTAAAATCGAGAATCTCCAACCCCAAGCGGGAAGCAAGGGGTGGACTTCGCACACTTAAAATCAAGAATCTCCAACCCCAAGCGGGAAGCGAGGGGCGGAATTTATACTTTTAAAATCGAGAATCTCCAACCCCAAGCGGGAAGCGAGGGGTGGACTTCGCACACTTAAAATCGAGAATCTCCAACACCAAGCAGGAAGCGAGGGGCGGAATTTGTACTTTTAAAATCGAGAATCTCCAATCCCAAGTGGGAAGCGAGGGGAAGAATTTGATGATCGTGTCCTCGAAACAAGGTTTTCACATTGAGACAATATTTGGAAAACACCACGTCACCCTTTATTCACAAAATTTTGGTAACCTCGAGAATTCAGAAATTTTACATGTAATATCTTTTGAGTCGGGCGATATTCCATGTTTTGCTTAGAGTGCGTCCTTCGCTATCTTTGAGTTTAAAAGCCCCGGGTGTGACTTCTTCTCCAAGGAGGTATGGCCTCTCCCAATTCGGATCCAGTTTACCACCCTCGGTGCGTCTCAAAACGAGACAACTAGTGACCAAAACCCGGGGCCTAAATTTCTTGTCATGATACACCGCCACTCGTCGTTTGTACTCTTTGGAGCGCAGTGCTGCGATCTCGCGAAGTTCGTCTCTGAACAACAATTCTACATTGAGATTGGCCTTGTTCTCTTTCTCGTCAAAGTCGAAGAACCTTGCCGAAGGGACCAGGGTTTCTAGGGAACCAGCGCGTCCGCCCCGTAGGTCAGAGCGAAAGGTGTTTCTCCCGTGGCGCGACCTGCGGTTGTTCGGTACGTCCATAGGACGAGCGGGAGAAGCTCTTCCCAGCACCCTTGTGCCATGCCCAGACGTTTCTTAAGATCGGACAGGATACGGGCATTGATGTTCTCCACCTGGCCGTTGGACTGGGGGTGGGCCACCGAGGAGAACTTGAGGGTTATTCCAAGCTCGAAGCAAAAGGTCCGAGTTTCCTCACAGTCGAATTGGGGGCCATGGTCGGTCATGATGGTCATGGGGACCCCAAAGCGACACACGAGGTTTTTCCATAGGAAGTTGCAGACCTTTTTCCCCGTGATTTTTGCCATCACCTCTGCCTCGAACCACTTCGTTAAATAGTCGACGATGACTAGTATGTACTACACTTGGCCTATGGCCTTAGGGAATGGCCCCAAGATGTCCATCCGCCACATCGCAAAGGGGCAGGGTGCGTGGATCGAGTGCATGCATGATATCGGGGCGTGCTGGATGTTAGCGTGCTTTTGGCATCCGTCACACTTCTGGATGTAAGCCCTCGTGTCCTGCCTGAGGGTGGGCCAAAAATACCCTAAGTGGGCGATCTTATGTGACAAAGCGCGCCACCCGGGGTGGCCCCGCAGACCCCTTCGTGTGCCTCGAACAGGATGTGCTATGCGGCCTCGGCCGACACACATAGCAAGTTTGGTTCCGCGAAGCCCCGGCGATAGAGCCGACACCCGATGACACAGTAGCGGTCTGCCTGCATTTTGAGCTTTCTAGCCTCTGCGGGGTCCTCAGGGAGGACACCGCTCTCCACATATCGCGTGATGGGAATCCGCCAGTCCCCGAGTTTGACGGAGAGAACCTCGTTGGTTACAATTCGCGAGAGCTTTCTCTCTACCATCACGCGATTGCCCACTTCCAACGGGAGAGCCGATCCCAACGTCACGAGCGCATCCGCCTTTGTGTTCGCAGCGCATGGGACAGACTCTACCGCGAAGGTTTCTAGGCAAGACACCAAGGCTTTGACCTTCTCTCGGTACGCGAGCAAGAACCCCGTTCTGGTGTCATACTGTCCGTTCAACTGTCGCGCCACCAATTCAGAATCAGTGTACACCCTGATCCTGCGAGCCCCGCTGAGTAGTGCCATCTCAATCCCAGCGATCATGGCCTCATATTCGGCCTCGTTGTTGGTGTCGTCAAAGGCGAAGTTAAGGGCATACTTCGTTTCGATCGAGGGACCGGCTAAGAACACGTAGGCCCCTCCCTCGGTGTTGCATCGCGAGCCGTCGACAAAGACTTTCCATTCCTCCGCGCTCTCGTCAGTTTCGGGGAAGGTCACCTCTACCATGAAGTCAGCAAGAGCTTGTCCCTTCATGGCGGTTCTGGGTAGGTAGCTGATGTCGAACTCGGAGAGCTCGACTGCCCACTTCGTCATCCGCCCGGAAAGGGCGGGCTGATGGAGGATCTGTCGAAGAGGGAGATCGGAGAGGACCTGGATGGGGTGTGCATGAAAATAGGGGCGCAAGCGCCTCGCTGCGGTCACCACAACCAAGGCCATCTTCTCTGCCGGGGAGTATCGCTGCTCCGCAGGTTGGAGCACGCGGCTTGTAAAATAGACAAGGTGCATAGCTTTTCTTGTCAGCACCGCGCTAACCGTCTCTGGGCTTACAGCCACGTACAACTGCAAATCCTCGCCCGCCATTGGAGGTGATAACGTGGGGAGTTTTGAAAAGAATGCCTTCAACCCGGAGAAGGCGATCTCTAGCTCCTCGTCCCAGACAAACTTGTCGTTTTTTAGGGCCGCCAAGAAGGGTAGAGACTTGTCCACCAATCGGGAGCAGAACCTCCCTAGGCAATTTACGGCGCTGTTGAGCCGATGTACCTCGGTACGAGATTGCGGAAACCTCGTCGAAAGAATTGATTCAATCTTGGTGGGATTCACATCTACACCACGCTCGCTGATCATGAAGCCTAGGAACTTTCCCGATGACACTCCAAATACACACTTCTTGGTATTCAGGTTGAGCCGGTTGTGCCTGAGTGTTGCGAAGACCTCAGCGAGGTCGACCAGATGCTCCTCAGGGGTTTTGCTACGGACCAAAATGTCATCGATGTAGCCGATACGTTCCTCCCCATGTGATTTTTGAAGATTCGGTCTATGAGGCGCTGGAAGGTTGCCCCCGCGTTCTTTAGTCCAAACGGCATAACCTTGTAGCAATAGGTCTCCCACTGCGTGATGAAGGATGTTTCCTCCTCTTCGCATGGGTTCATCAAGACCTTATTGCATCCTGAGTACGCGTCGAGGAAACTTAAGACCCCGTGACCCGCCGTTGAATCGACCAACTCGTCGATAGAGGTCAGGGGGTAGCTGTCTTTGGGGCAGGCCTTGTTAGGCCCTTGTAGTCCACGCACATTCGCCATTTTCCACTGGCCTTTTTTATCCGCACAACGTTAGATAGCCATCTAGGGTACTGGACCTCGCGGATAAACCCCGCGGCCAGCAGCTTCCCTACCTTGGCGTTTACGGCGTTTGCCCTCTCCTCATTCATCTTTCTTCGTCTCTATACCACGGGACGGGTGGTAACATCAACGTTCAAGGAGTGCTGGGCCACAGTTCGTGGGATGCTGCGGAGGTCCTTCGCGGTCCATGCAAACACGTCGCGGGAGCCAGCGAGCAACGACTCCAGCGAAGTTGCCGACTCCTCGGAGAGACACTCCCCTAGGTAGATTTTTTTTTGGCTTCGTTTCCGATAGGGGTGACAACCCTTCTCTCTGTCTCTGGGATGGGGATTGTGAAGTCCCTGACTTCGAGATCAGCCTCGCCGGGAGAATCCACTATGAACATCGGGCACTATTGTTTTGCGGAGGTCGCTTAGCAGGCGCGATCCTCCTCTTGGTTGCCCTTCACCTCCTAGACCCCGCCATTGACGGGGAACTTCATCTTCAGGTGGTAGATAGACACCACCGCCTGAAACTTCATTAAGGACACCCTTTCGATGATTGCATTATACACCAAAGGAAGGTGTACCACAGTGAATTCCACCATCTCAGTTCGCCTTTTCGATCAGGTACCCAGGGTCATCCAGAGGTCTATCAGGCCCGCGACATCAACCTCGTCCCTTGATAAGGAAGTGAGTTTCCCAGCGTAGGGTTTCAGGGATGTCTTGGAGATGCCTAGCTGCTCGAAGACACCGTAGTACATGATGTCCATGGAGGATCCCGTGTCCACTAGTACCCGCTTCACCATCTTCGAGCCCATCTGAGCTTGTACCACTAAAGGGTCAGAGTGTGGCATGTTCAGACCCTGGGCATCCTCAAATGTGAAGGCCAACCCTACGTGGGATCGCGAGGTCTGTGCGACGCTGAATACCGAGGGATCATGATGGCTTGCTCTCGCGTACCTCTTCCTTTCTGCCTGGCTTGACCCAGCCAACGAGGGTCCACCCGAGATGGTATGAATATACCCGTTGGGTGTCGTTGTGTGCCCGGACCGCTCTTGCTTTGGGGGAGCCTGCTGTTCAACGTTGTTGGCCCTGGCCTGGCTCAGGCCTTACGGCACGTTGTTTGCTCCTGAGGCGGGATTGGCGCACCCCTTATCGTTTGGGTTATACAAAAGGCCGCCCTTTCCCCTATAACCTCGTTGCTTCCCTCCAAAGCAGTTCCAACTCCCACCGTTGTTGCCTCTGTTGTATTCGCGGTTGTTGTTGTTGTTCCTGTTGTTGTTGTTGTTGTTGTTGTTCCTGTTGTTATTGTTGACGGGGTTTTGGGCCTGCATTACATAAGCATCCCTTGCAGTTGGAGCACCCACCTTTGCCTTTCCCTTAGCCTCGGCCACGATTTCCTTGTCGATCTTTGGTCGAGAGCTTTGGTTGGCGGCATCCTCGGCATATACCTGGGCCATGATCCGGGCGTACAGGCTGTCATAAGTCGTCGGGCATTACAGAAAAATGTAATTCTTGAAAGCCCCTTGACATAGGTTGCCCATGAGGGTGTCTCGTACCGACGACTCATCGATATGCGCGGTTTTTGCCACTGTGGTTGTGAACCTTGTAAAAAAAGGTGTCCAACGACTCGCCCTCTCCCTGCTCGATGCCACGGAGATCTCGCATATTCTTCTTGCGCTTCCTTGAACCCCTGAAGTGTGCGATGAAGGACTCGCAAAGTTGAGTGAACGAGGACACGGACCCGATCTTGAGGCTTATAAAACACGTCATCGCGGCCTTCTCAAGGGTGGTCGGGAAGACGTGGCAGAAGATGGCATCGTTATAGGAGTTGACATTCATCTGGACAGCGAAGTGCTTCACATGCTCCTTCGGATCTGCCATGCCGTCGTAAAGTCCCATTTGCGGCCTATGGAAGCCCTTGGGCATTGGCGCGCTTTGAATCTCGTCCACGAAAGGTGAGAGGCTCCCTGCTTTGACGTGGCGACGTTGCGAGCGAGACTTAAGGGTGTGCATCACGCTCCCCATTGTTTCGGACAACTCCGGGCATTGCATCCTCGAGCGACGTGAGCGAGACCTTGAGATCTACATGGCGTCCCGGGGAGGCCTCTCTGTTGACGAGCCGTTAGTTGATGCTTCGTGCACTGGCACGTGCTTGATGAAGGATCTTGATGTTGTAAGCGGTGCAAGGCAATCCGAGGAAGACCCGAGCAATCTTGATGGAGGAACTTCTATTCTGGCTTCACGAGGGCAGATCTCCCTCGTCCGGACTCGGAATTGGGTGATTCCAACTCCCAGAGTTAGATCTATGAGTCTTATTTAATACCTTAAAATTTGAGATCAAAATCTTTTGTGGATCGAAAGTTATTCTAGTGTTACTGAGGTGTTGCAGAATCCACCGAGAAGAGATTTCGACTTGTGTTGATGGTGTTTTTGAAGGGGATTATGGATCCGAGTTTGATGGAGGAGGAGATGGTGATGTTGAGGATTAAAAGTGATGGGAAATTTGATGGTGCTGGTGAATTGAGGATTGGATATGGACAAGAAAAACTCAAGGATATGACTCACCTTGAATCTAACTTGAACTAGGAGGCTCAGGCTAGGATGTGACTCACCTAGATCGAATCTCCAGGCTTGGATCGATATGACTCACGATCCAAGAGATCTAAACTGAAAATTGAAAGAAAAAAACAAAGGAAAAACATGCTTAAGAGGAGACAAAAGATTGGGATGTGTTCATCAATTCTTGTCTACTAGAAAACTATAGCCCTAGTGGCTTATAAAGAAAGACCTTAGGGCAAAACTGACATTTGCCTTAGGAAAAGTTTAACAAATGACAAAATATACCCAAAATCTCCAAATGTCATAAAACACTCTCGCAATCCAAGCAATGAACCACACAAGTCGTGGCCTTCTAACCAGACACGCACGCATCACTATTTCACGATGTGATGGCCTTAGCATAGTCACATCAGTGCCCGGGGACGTACGCGGGTACGTACTAAGAGAGGGGCTGGCCAGGGGCGGGAATGGGGACATACGAAGGGGAGAAGCCCTGCTGGTATTGCCCATAGCCCGAGTAGGGATATGGGTTCGGGGGAGAACCGCCCGATTCGTACCCCTGGAATGGGTAAGGGATTTGTGGCACATTGTACGCCCACCCCGAAGGGACCCCGAACGGACAACCTGGGGGCGGTCCCACGTTCATCCATTGCGAGTTTTCTGGCATGTTATTTGGGTGTTGGGGGAAGAAATTGTTTGGACATACCATTTTCTGGGGTTCAAAAGCCAAGGTTTGCGTGAGTCGGGAAACTACTTAGGATGAAGAGGTTCCCACAGACGGCTCTAGCGATGAAGCCCGAAATAAACCAGCGCTAGAAGACAAGAAACGAGATTTACTTTTATTTGACTGTGCAAACACTTGCTTTTTATTTATATCTTTAGCACGAGGTTACAGACTGCGAGATTACAAATAACAAGATTATAAACAATGAGATTACGACCTAGATCTCTTTTTAGAGGATTCGAGATCTCGATCTAACAAGGTTCGATATCTCCTAATTATAACGAGGTTCTATCACCAATAGACAATTAGCGAGCTCTAGTAGCGAGGTCGGGGAGCTGACTTAACACGCAGTGATTGTGGCCTGCGAGGTGATACAACGAGATCTTTGATTGGGACGAGGATTCTTTGGGTGACTTGAAGTCTTTTTGTGGACCTTCACTTGGTTGTAGCGCGTATTGAACGATGATTCAACACGTCGATCTTCAACGAGCAAGATAGTTCTTGAGTTCAAGATGTTTTTCGACCCCTTTCCATCTACGAGATTCTCCCCTATTTATAAGGGTTTGAGGAACACGATTTTGAGGTTTGCTCGATGTGGGACGCCCGAGATCGGGCCCTTTGATTGGTCGAGAATGAGGTCGTTGGTCATTGGTTGAGAGTATGATGGTTGTTGAGTGGCTGAATGGAGCGGGTGTGTCAGCCTTTGAGCAACGAGGTTTAGACCTCATGGCCGAGGTCTTGAGGCCTCGCAATGGTATGGAGCTATCGTTTTTTAAGATGGGTAGGGCAAAGGCCTTCGAGTACCATCTCGGGAATCCCGTCGAATCCCATTATGCCTCGTACCCCGGTCCCACTTCATATTCCGCTATTTTACGCACCATCACCTTTTATTTGTGGTCTTCAGTTGCGTGATAGGTTTCGATAGATTTTTAAGCCATTTATTCACCCGCCTTATTTTGATGTGTAATAGCATCTGCTGTGTTTAAGGAACTCCTAATTTAAGATTGTACTGTTTTCCATTTTCAGTGTCTAAATTGTACTTATGCTTGCTTCGTATGTTCGCATTTCTTTATAAGAATACGCTTTCAACTTTGCTTTCGTTTATATTAACACTTCATGTCATTTCCTTCTGTTTTTTAAAGGTCTTCCTTCGATGTTTGTAGTTGTGCAATTGTTTACACTTCAATGGTGAACGTGATTTCTCCTGCTGTTAAAGAGGCCATGGTGGCTTCTTTCCTTGAAATTGTTGTTGGGCAAACTCCTGCTACTGCTTCTCGATTTCTGGATGCTGCAAAGTGGAGGATTGAAGATGATGTAGATTTATTTTATGTTGAAGGTGAGGGGCGTGTTGCACTTAATCCTTCGTGTCTTCCACGTGTTCTGTGTACCGTACTCCGTAGTGATTACAAGCACAGGTATCTGTACTCTTTTTAACCGAAAAGTTTTATTTGCCTAAATGTACCAAAATACTTTGCGATGTTCATGGTGTTCTTTTGTTTGCAGTGCTTTGGAAGAGAATGCGGGTAATGCATGTTCTTCACAAGATAATGGGGTTGAAATGTTTCCTCCCCTCGTGACGATAGAGGAAGATAGTCATGAAAATGTGTGTTATTTTAGCTTTTTCCTTTGTATTATGCATACTTTCGTACGGTTTAGGTCTTATCTTATTGTGTGCTATGCCATTTTTTTACTTTGTAGGTAATTCCTGTTCCGTTGTTGTCCGACTGTATTCCTGTGCTTTCTACATCTGTATGTGTACATACAAATACGCATGCTGAGGTATGCTCTACTTTTTTTGGGCTCGTCCGACTTATAGGTTATTGTGCTGATTATTTTATTTAGGTTCTTGTGTTTCGTGTGCATTTATTTTCTTTGCGAATACAATGTCCGCTTCTGTGCGCAACACTAGAGATGTGGTCTTGTCTTTTCCCGTTATCGCTTTGTAATGTGATGTCCTTGCAAAATGTGTGCTTTCCACTAAGGACTGGCTTTGGAACACGTGTCTTCTTTTGTTTTTTACAGAATTCAGCTTGTACTTTCTAAAAAAAAATTTACCTTTGCACTATAGTTTTTCGGCTGACGATGTCCTATGTGTTTTTTCGATGTGTTTTTTCCCCCTATATTGCTGTTGGAGTTGACTCTTCTGTTTTGGGTGCTTCGGCCAATGGTGCAGACTTTCAGTTGCTTGTAGAGGTAGTGGCTGGTTGGTTATGATATGATTGGTGTCCCTTTTTTATCTTATTTTTTCCTCCTGCCTGTGGTTTTGTCATCGGTTTCCGTATGAAATTTTGTAGGGTACGTTCTCTACTCATGTGTCTTCTCGTGGAAGGAAATCGCGTGCTCGGGTATTCATTTGTTATTTTTCACACTTTTTTGTTTCTTCGTTGTTTTTGTACTTGGGTTTTTTCCTTATATGTGTAGCTTTTTAGGGTAATGGGGGTCTACATGTTGTGCCACGTACTGTGTTGTCCTCGCGCAATAAACATGCTTCTTGTTGGTCTCGTAAAGCAAGTAGTGAGGTGATCTCTTAATTTGTGCTGCTTTACTACTTCTAATCTCATTATATTTTTTGGTTTGGGCCTCTCTGTAGTTTGAATGCGTCATTTTAGTTTTTTTGTTCTTGTGATTTGACGATCCTTGGTGGTGTCTCGTCTGATGGTGCGCGAAATAAACGTTAAATAATCAAAGGCGAATTAGTAATATAAACGGGAAAATAGTAAGAATATTGCGTTGCGCACATGGGTAAACTTCCAACCTGGATCAATTGGCCAAATAAATAAGTTGGTTGTGGTTCGGTTCAAATTATCAATTCAAGATGCATGCAGGTGAAAACACATATATCCTTGGATTCAATGCAATTTAAGCACATGCATGGGCCCGCTTGGGGAACGCCATGTCACCACCTCCATATGTTTATATCCTATGTGCAAATCTTATGTTGTTTTCCAAACGAGCCATCCCACATCGACCATATATACTCAAGCAGGCAGCTGACCAATCTTATATATAGGTAGGCCATGAGACATTTAAAAGGGTCGAAAATCCTCTCTGGCTCGAGAACTATCTCGTTTGCCAAAGCTCGACGTGTTTGATCTCTGAGTGAGATCGCGCTATAAACGGTATAAAGTCTAAAGGCTTTATTTGTAAAGAGCACAAAAACAACCGGCTGAGGGGTGGGGAGGAGGAATAATCCACGTGCGAAAACCGTTCGGTTGTACGAATCCCGAGAGTTTATTTATTTAATTCTCGTTTATAGCGCGTATTATATCGGGTTTCAACATCGTCCATCTTGCTTTCTTCGGCACTTCCTTTTTCTGATGTGCACACTGACACTGCTTCTGCGACTGGCCCATATGCTGAGGTTGTTTCTAAGGTACTTGTGTATGGTTTGTTGCTGATTTATATCGGGCTTTTACCTTTTCTCCTATCCTTCTTCTCTTTTTCGTGCATGTTATATTTTTGTGCATTTGAAATTTTGCGTCTTTAGTTAAACTATGGTGTTGCGAATTCGACCTTCCCTTTTCAGTTAGGTGTGCGTACTATAGGTGGACGGAAACGATCATGCAGCACCCGTGTTCAGGTTATTTATATTTTACCTTATCTTTATTGTGTGTTGTGTGTGTTACTTTACTTAGTTGTCATTTGGACCCATCATTTGTGATGCTTTGTTTTTCGTTTGCCTCACTTCCAGATGGATGCTGCTTCTACTGTTCCTATTCGGGGCGGTGGCGATTTTGTTATGCGTAGACAGGGTTGTACCAGAGCTCAGGTTCTTTTCTGTTCGTACGTGGCAATTTTGTAGTTTTATTCCTTCGTATTTAGTGTATATACTTTTACCTTGCTGCAGATAGATTCCGATGCACTCTGTGGTGGGCCAATTGTGTCGCCACAACCTGTTCTTCGTCGCCGCAGGCGCACTGCAGCTAAGGTTAGTTTCTACTTTATGTTGTTGTCTTTTTTGCTTTTTTTTAGGTTTGTTTATAAATTGTGTATTTTCTTTATAACAACTCGTTGTTGCTAGAGCTTCTTCTGGGTCGGTTGTATGTTCTCGTTCCGTACCTATGCATGAGAAGTCCATATCTGCTAAAGTTCCCAAACAAGGTGTTGAGGTATTACTGTGGTGTTGATTGATTTTTTTGGGAAGAAATTTTCCCCGGGTTGCTTTTCATTACTTTTAGAAGTTCTTAGCTTTTTATCCTTTGTTTTGTATTCGTAGTTACGTACAGCAGTTAGTCGATCTGTGCCCTCACTCCGTACTCCTATTCCGGTTTTGGCCAAGGCCGCACGGCGTACCCATCTTCAGGTACTATTAATTTCTTGGGGGGTTATGGATTTATTTATATTAGTTTGTGTATTTCTGTTTTTGTGTGAAGGAGAATATTTTATTTTGCACTTTCTTTTTCTTCCTATGTTATCTTACAATTGTTCTGTTGTAGTGTTTGTTTACTAGAAACTGTATTATTTTTTTGTTTCTTAGTTGGATGCTGATTCATACGTTCCTGCGTTGCCCAGTGCTTCTTCTGTAGCCAAGGCGATTGGTATGTCTCATGTTCCCATGTCTACTATTGGTTTATCTCCTCCTACACAATGTCATTATTGTGGAGCAACGAAGTTTTCTTTTGAATGTCCGTCTCTTTGTTGTGGTAATGGCAAAATTAGATTAGCTGAAATTGAAATTCCTCCTATATTGCGTGAACTAATTGTTGATGATGGGTTGCGTGGTGACCATTTCCGTTCATTATGTAGGGCCTATAATAATTACTTTGCGTTCAGTTGTCTAGGTGGCAATATTTGTGCGAGTAATGAAAGTGGGTTCTTCACTTTTCTTTTGCAAGGCCAAATATATCATTTTCTTCCTAACCTATTGTCGGATAATTGTGGGCCTAAATTTATGCAGCTCTATTTCTACGACGGTTGTACGGAGTTTGATAGTCGTATGAAAAAATTCAAAAATTTGAGTCCTGAGTTTGTAGCTGCTTTCATTCTCTTAACTTCTTCTAACCCTTATGCACAATTCTTTCGTTCGCTGCGGTCTTTTTCAATAAAAGAAACGTCTGAAATACGCATTTTCAAAAATCCTAGCCTTGATCAACGTATATTTAATGCCCCGAGTTGTGATGAGGTCGCCGCAATTATCATTGATGATCCTTCTTCCGATTGTATCCATAGCCCACATATTGTCATTTATGGAAAGGCTGCTCACGAACACCGTATTATGCACTACTTTGGCTGTTAGGATCCTCTTCAATACGCTCTCCTTTTTATGAAAAGTGAATCTGGCTGTCATCAAGGCCTTTGTTGCGTAAATCCTAATAGTATGTCTCGGTGACGAGTTGCCTTTTCCCCTTGACGTGGACGTCAGCTTAGTTGTTGTAGATATAATAGCTCGGGAGCATGCGGGTATTTGGGATGTAGGTGTTTTCCTGTGATAAAAGACTTAAGTTTCCATTTCCAATTTCCTCTTTTTCCCTCTTATCCGTTCCTACCTTTTTCTTTATATTATTTATTTTGCTTTCTTTTGATAGCGTCGAGTAGAAAGCCTTTGAAGGAAAGCAAGGCGTTATCTTGTAGAGGTTATTATGCATACAAGTTTCAAATTAGACCGGGCAATTTTATTATCCATATGGGCCGACTTTTTGTGCAGTATATTGTTTATATGTATATGAAGGTAGAAAATACGCGCCTTGATTACTTGAAGCATAATCACACATTGTTGCGGAGCGAATTATATCAAGGAATTGTTGACAGTGTGACTGATGCTATTCATTCTGCTTCGTCTATTGGAAAGCGTGTTATCCTACCGTCGAGTTTTATTGGTGGACCTAGAGATATGAAGTGTCGCTACTTGAATGCAATGGCTCTTGTACAACGTTATGGAAAGCCAGACATTTTCCTGAATATGACGTGTAATCCTAACTGGCCTGAAATTAGGTACAACCTTTTTCCTGGTGAAAATACATGCCATAGGCCAGATTTAGTAGCCCGAATTTTTAATGCCAAGGTTCGTTCACATCGTCAATTAATTGTTGACAAAAAGATTTTTGGCCCTGTTGCTGCTAAGGTTGATGTGATTGAATTACAAAAAAGAGGCTTGCCTCATTTACATATGTTGATCATTCTAAAACGAAAATTCAAAATTGTTAATCCTGATAGCTTTGACAATTAAGTTTGTGCCGAATTACCGTCAGTTGATAATTGCCATCTGCGGGATTTAGTTGAGCGCCATATGATGCATTGTCCGTGTGGGGTGTTGGGAATTAATTGTTCATGCATGCGGAAAAGCGGTAATATTTTGTGTTGTAAATGTGACTATCCCCCAAAAATATCCGCTTTTACTACATGTATTGATGATTGCTATCCAATATATCGAAGACGTGATAATGGTGATTTCGTTACTATTAAACGCAAGCGCTTAGAAAATCGTTGGGTGGTTCCTTACAATCCTTTTTGCTGGTTGCTTCTAATTGCCATCTTAATGTCGAAATTTGCTCTACAATTCAGGTTGTTAAATACCTCTACAAATACCTTTATAAAGGCCACGACAAATTACGCTTTGATATTACAAATGTTTGTGAACCTATTATTAACGAAATTACTTCTTGCCAATCAGGGCGTTGGGTTAGCGCTCCTGAAGCAGCGTGGCGTCTTTTTGAATTTAGGCTTTATTCCATGAACCCAGCTGTGATGCCTTTGCCTGTTCACTTACCACACTTGCATGTAATCAGGTTCTCTACGTCTGCTCACTTAGCAAACAACTATGCTTACGGAATTTTTCGTTGCAAATAGGATGTTGGAAGCCGCTCCTAAATATTTGTACTCCGAATTCCCTCGCTATTTTACTTGGTCCAAGAAGAATAAGGATTGGAATTTACGCATAGGCGCTAAAAGTGTTGGACGCTTAACATACGCGAGCCCTTGTGAAGGAGAACGCTATTATTTACGCTTGTTGCTTATTAATATACGAGGATCTACTTCTTTTGACGATCTCTTAACTATTGCTAGTTTCAAATGTTCTACTTTCAAGGAGGCGGCATAACACTATGGCCTTTTACAGAGAGATGATTATGCGGATTTGTGTATGACGGATGTTGTAGAGATGCAGATGCCTTGTGCATTACGTAAGCTTTTTGCGACATTGCTTATATTTTGTGAACGAGTTAATCCCCGAGAATCGTGGGATAAATTTTATCCCTCATTATCGGAAGATTATGCTCATAGATTCAAAAACTAGCCCACGAAAATTCTTAATCTTACGTATTCAGAGATTGATAGGCTCTTAGAAGGGATGGGTAAGTCCATGTGTGCTTTTAATCTGCAGATGTGTTCGGGCTTTGGTGCACTAGGGTTTAGAATGACTAGAGACATAAGTGATGCATTGGATGCATCAATTCCTGTTGCATATGTTGATGCACATTTGAAACTTAATGATGAGCAAAGAATTGATTTTGATTCAATTATGTATCATGTTGAACATCATCTTCGAGGGTTTTTTTTCGTAGATGGTCCAAGAGGTACAAGCAAAACGTTCATGTACTGTGCTCTATATGTTGTTCTCAGATCTAAAGGAAAGATTGTTTTACCTACAACAACATTTGGGATTGCGGCTGCGAATTTTCCTTTCGATAGACTAGCTCATTTGCGTTTCAAAATCCCTATTGGGCAATATGGTCTTATTTCATGTAATGTATCGAAGCAAAGTGCCCTTGCCTCTTTGCTAAAAGACTGCTCCCTCATAATTTGGGATGAGGCCTCTATGGCAATAAGGTGGATATTGAGGCATTAGATCAATTATTACAAGATGTTTGTAGTTCGCGCGTCGTTTTTGGTGGGAAGGTTGTTGTATTTGGAGGTGATTTCAGACAAGTTCTTCTTGTTCTGCCTCATAAATCCCAAATCGAAGTTGTTAATGCAAGTTTGGTGAATTCGTACATGTGGCCTAAATTGCAGAAATTCAATTTGGTTACGAATATTATGGCAAATGCTGATATGGAATTTGGAAATTTATTATTATAGCTTGGAAATTGAACTGCCTACGTTTATAAAATGTTACTTTCTTGAAGATGACCCATATTCGCAATTGGCCAATGTAGTCTTTCCTGAATTGCAACAATCGAATTTGAACTCTGATATATTTTTTGGGCATGCGATTCTTACACCAACTAATGATTATGTTGATCTGATTAATGCAGCTTTGATATCTAATTTTTGTGGTGCAGAGTTTTCGTATTCCATCTTTGATTCGATCATTGATGATAACTGTAATTTGTATCCAACGGAGTTCCTTAATTCATTATGTTCTTCGGGAATGAGTCCTCATCACTTAGTGCTTAAAGAAGGTTGTCCTGTGATAGTTCTCATCACTAGGCTAATTTGTAGAGAATTCCTAAAAGACGTCATACTTTGTGAAATTGTTGTCGGCTACAATAAAGGTGTTCTCGTCTTTATTCCACGTATAAGCCTTCGGCCTCCTGATAATACATATCCATTTCAATTTGAACGAAAACAGTTTCCTATTAAATTATGTTTTGCGATGACCATAAACAAGGCCCAAGGACAAACACTGCAACATGTGTGTGTACATTTATCACATCCTTGTTTTTCGCATGGCCAGTTATTATGTCGATTTTTCTAGGGCATGTACATGATCTGGACTTACAGTTTTTTTGCCACAATCTGCCTATATTGGTTTAGGCAAACCCAGAATCTTGAATGTGGTTGATTTAAATTTCCTTCATAAGGCCGGTCTATTTTTGGAATTGCCTTCTTGATTTTGCCTTACCACACTTGTAAGACGTTTTTATCTTAGCCTTTATTATTCGTACAGTTCTATATATTTGTTTCTGTATGTTATTTGTGCTGCTTTTTACGTATGCTTGATATGTGTATTACTTGATGTTACCTTACATGCTTATTTGGGAGCTATCAATTGTTGTGCTTATAGTTAAGATACTTTTTCCTTCCTAGCTATAATGAAGCTTTGTGTTTGTATTGTTGCCACTTTTAGTTGCTTTCAGTTTGCTATATACAGTGCAAAAATTTTGCCTTGTTTCCCTTGCTACGTATTTATTTGTTTTTGGTAGTTGCTGACCTTTTTTTTTCTCTGTCTCGGGATTAAAACTTTGAATCAAACGACCAATGAGATTTTTTTGGTTTAAGATTTAGCTTATTGGAAACAGGCTTTGATATTTATTGGTTATTGGGATTTGATAATTTTCGCTCCATTTGTTTCTCAGTGTTCTGATAACACTATTGTCGCTGTCAAAACAGATGATGGCAATGCTGCTAAAATGGATATAGGGTTACTAAGCCATTATCTTCGATAATTCAAACACATACTGAACATCCATATTTCTTTGTTTATCTCCTTAGATTTCATTGATTTCATTTTTTTTCCTTTTCACTACAGCTACTTCAATGTGCACACCTTTTACAAGATTGTAGTGGATATTGAAGGTTTACCAAATGTGACTATTTCAACTCTTTTAAAGCAATGTATTGGTATAATAGGGGAAGATTGGCTACATCAACTTCTTGAACTAATGTCAATAACTTCTTTAATTACCACATCCCATTGGTGGGTTATAAACCCTCTAATGTTGTCTTGGTGTTTCTTTTAATCAATTATAATTTTCACTTTACTCTATAAGTTCAATTCCTTTGTAATACAGTTTTAATGTGTGCTTACCTTATGTTTTGCTTTTATATTTTAGTTTCACAAGGATAGGCATTATCAAACATGGAGATCCCTTGAGTGGTGATTCAAAAGTGTGGATATTATGAATGATTGATCTTGCAGGAAGTGAGTGCTTGCTTAAAACAGGTGCAGCGGGCCAAACAATGGATGAAGGAACGACCATAAATCTTTCTCTTTCTGCCTTAAAACAAGTGAAAAAACACTCTATGCTTTGGAAGTTTCATATGTTAGTGGTCGTGTGATTTTAAAACGGGGAAGTATTTTGTATTTTGCAGGAATAGCAAGCCGACACAAATTCTCAGGGACTCCATTGGTAATTCGTACATCTTCTTTGAATACTTATTTTGTTAGGGTAAAACTGTTTTTATTTAAAGGAATGAGAATTTCTTTGATCGAGCATGCTTTTCCTGCAGTTTTGTGCTTATATTCATCATCTTGGCTTATAGGTCAGGGTTCAAAGCTGATGTTGCCTATTAATGCAAACCCATGTGAAGAAGACATTGGTGAAAGTGTCTTTTCACTAATCATTGCAATACGGGCTGGAGCAATAGAACAAAACCACATATTGCCTGAGGTACTATCCTGCTTTCTATAACACGTCTACCAACTTATCTTCTTCAAACCAGCCAAATTCATATTGACTTAGGACCCAATCACGATTATATACTCAATCCGAACTTGTTTCATTGTTAAACTGTTAAATAGTGGAAATGAAATTGATAATGTCCAAAATGGTAAAATAAGAAGTGGACCCGGAACGTAAGAAATGAGAACACCCGACGCGGTTCCCAAGGAGGATTCTGGGGCCCACAACCGTACCCATCATTTAATTAAACAAAATTCCTACCCCCGTGAGGCCCTCCGAAACCTCGGACCACTCAGTTAGGTCTATAACCTCGTAACCGACTCTACTGACACGCCCGCCCACCAGGACCACTCAGCTAACGCCGCTTCCCCAAGCCAATCATCGGCTGCCTCGCCTCCAGACCAATCAGAAGCCCTGATCTCGGGCGTCCCACATCGGACAATGATGAGAACTCGACTCCCCAATTCGAAAAACATCTTGAACCCAAGAACTATCTTGCTCGTTGAAGATCGACATGATTGAAACATCGTCAAAAGACCTCGCTAGAGACAAGTGAAGTTCACAAAAAGACTTCAAGTCATACAAAGCCCTTGTCTGCATCAAGGACCTCGCTACACAATCTCGCAAGCCACCTTCACCACACAATCAGCCCAGCCTCGCACCAAGATCAGTCAAGCGACATCGAGGTGGTAGAATCTCATAGTGATTAGGAGATCTCGGACATTGTTAGGTCGAGATCTCGAATATTTGTAGGATGCCTAGGGTGTGAATCTCGTTTATTTGTAGGCCTCGTTGGTTTGTAACCTCGTTGTAAAGAAATAATAAATAAAGAGCAAGTGTTTGCACAATCGAATATAATAATCTCGTTTCTTGTCATTTAGCGAACGATTTATTTCGGGTTTCATCACTGGCGCCGTCTGTGGGAATCTCGTGTTTAATTCCACCCCTCGCTTCCCGCTTGGGGTTAGAGAATCTCGTGTTTAATTCCACCCCTCGCTTCCCGCTTGTGGTTGGAGAATCTCGTGTTTAATTCCACCCCTCGCTTCCCGCTTGGGGTTGGAGAATCTAGTGTTTAATTCCACCCCTCCCTTCCCGCTTGGGGTTGGAGAATCTCGTGTTTAATTCCACCCCTCGCTTCCCGCTTGGGGTTGGAGAACCTCGTGTTAAGTTCCACCCCTCGCTTCCCGCTTGGGGTTGGAGAATCTCATTTAAAGTCCACCTCTCGCTTCTCGCTTGGGGTTGGAGAACCTCCTGTTAAAATCCACCCCTCTCTTCCCGCTTGGGGTTGGAGAACTTCGTGTTAAGTTCCACCCCTCGCTTCCCGCTTGGGGTTGGAGAATCTCGTTTAAAGTCCACCCCTCGCTTCCCGCTTGGGGTTGGAGAACCTCGTGTTAAAATCCGCCCCTCGCTTCCCACTTGGGGTTGGAGAATCTCGTGTTTAAAGCCCACCCCACGCTTCCCGCTTGGGGTTGGAGAATCTCGAGTTTAAGTTCCACCCCTCGCTTCCCGCTTGGGGTTGGAGAAAACCATGCGAGGTCTGAGCGAGGCTCGAGACCTCGGCATTACAATCATCATGCAAGGTCCGGGCGAGGATCGTGACCTCGGAATACAAAAGATCATGCAAGGTCCGAGCGAGGCTCGTGATCTCGGCATGGAAACAAAACACCCGAAGTGGCCCGAGGATGCCACATGTTGTGACACTCGGACCATGGGGTTGGATCGATATGTATACAAGTAAATTAAAAACAAAATACCAAAACACACCTTCGAGGTAAAGAAAAATCGCATAAGATAAGGCCACAAGGGCCGAGGTGTTTTAATTACAGACCCCGCAGCGCCACCAACAAAAAAAACAAACATCAAAAAACCAGAAACACCCTTCACTCCTTCGAGGCCTCGGCAGTAGCATCTTTCGGAGCATCAACGGCAGGGCCCGTAGGAGCATCGAGGACAGGCAGAGCAGAAACAGCGGACGGTTGGGAGCTCGGCATGTCGACGGGTTGAGAGCCCGTGGCGACAGGGTCCAGACTTCCCTGGCCGAGGTTCTCCCTGAAGGGCGCCTCGGAGACCACTGTCCCATCCTCTTTAAGGAAGAATTCGCATTCTCCCTCGGGCTCCTCCCCAGCTTCTTCCCCCATGGTCTCCGTGTAGCTGGGGTTGAAGAAGGAAATACGGGGGTCAATATGCCCATACTTAGCAACCGCCTGCTTGACCCCCATACGGACGGGCTGGCAAAACATTTTCTGCATTCTTCCCAACAGCTCCTCCTTGTATTCCGCCGACTCCACAAATTTGGGCCCCGCGGCCACCACCTCCTCATTAAGTGCGTTGACGCGCTGTCGGAGGTTGGTGATCTCATCCTCAGTCTTCAGAAGCTCCGCCTCCTTCTCCTTAAAAAAGTTATGCTCTGCGGAGAGCTTGCCCCGAAGCTCCTCGTTCTCTCCCTGTATGGCCTCTGCCACGGCCTTTGCCTTGTTCGCTTCCTCCTTCACCCTCGCCGCCGCTTCCGCCTCGTCCCTCGCCGCTTCCGCCTCGTCCCTCGCCGCTTCCGCCTCTTCCCTCGCCGCTTCCGCCTCGTCCCTCGCCGCCCTCTCCTCATCCTTCGCCGCGGCCTCCGCGGCTTTAATCCGCTTCCCAGCCTCGGCGAGCTCCTTCTCTTGCCTCGTGCACTCCTCAGCGCGAACTTTAAGCGCCGCCTCCATATTTTCCATCCTCGTCTAGAGGAGGGTGAGGCGGTTGCGGTTGTAGTTCTCGAAGAAGGTATGCTGAAAGTTCGCAAAGTCGTTAAGAAAAAAGAAAGACACGAATCTCAAACAGAAGCGAGGTTCGTAAAAGCAAAACTTACCATGGCCGAGTAGCGGGCGGCCTCGTCATTAAGGGCCTCCTCGGTGAAGTTGTTAGCCCACGAAACCTCCTCCTTCCACTCATCCCGAACTTACTTCACAGAGGCACCCCTAGCCGGCCCGGGGCAGTGGAACTTGGCGGGAGAAGGACCGGCGGCATTGATAGCTCGCCCCTCAAAGTTAAAGGAGGGGATAATCTCCTTCCCCGACGAGCCACGCTGGCCGTCCCCCCTATGCTTCTTTTTATCCCCACGAGGAGACTCTGTATTTTTTCTCTTGGACCTGGCTCCTTCGCCGGATCCTCGGGAGGCCTGGGATGACGTCTTCGCGACGTCTCCCTTAGGAGGGGCCCCCTCATGGGTTTTCACCCCGGGGACCTTCAGAGTCGGGGGTGCAGCCTCGGCTGCGAGGTGGGTGGCCTCGCCAGCGCGGTTGGCTCCTTTATAACAACCCCTTGTTGGCTTCGGGGGTTCGGAGCGTTGGAAGAAGAAGTCACAGGTTTCTTGCCCTGCGACTTCGAGGTAAGAGCGCCAAATAGATCAACCACTGTCAAAGAAAAGCATGGAAGTAAGTTAGATAAGAAGCAAGAAACAAGTCAAGCTAGCGAGGTTTTCAACCTCGCGACCTAAAGACAAGACGTTAAAAAAAACAAGCTAACAAGGTTCCTAACCTCGCTACCTAACAACAAAGGGTAAATAACAAAAACGAACAAGAGAAAAATTAAGTACCCTCTTTACCCTCGCGGGGGGGAAGGGTGAGACTCAGGCCGGCCCGCTCAAGCCGGTCCTGTGCTAAATACTCCTGGAACTCTGCCTGGCGCTCCGGAGCATATCGGGCCTTGAGTTCCTTAAGTTCAGTAACGTTGTGCGTGCCCCTGGGCCGGACGAAGTTGTCTGGCGCCGTGGGAAAGTTGAGATACCTCCTGGTGAGGTCTCGAACCAGGAACCACTTCTTCTTCCACGGCCCAACGTTCGAAGAGGTCGTGGTGAGTTTAATGCCTGGCAAGCTAAGATTGATAAGGCAAGACTCGTCCTCCCTCCTCGCAAGAAATAAGCTCGACATGATGTCGAGACTCGGCCCATCCCCAAGCTCGCGGCTGCGAACTGTGTAGGCACACAACAGCCTCCACGCATTGGGAAACAGCTGTGCAGGGCAGACGCGCATGGCCCACAAGAAGTCAACGATGTGTTGGGCCAGTGGTAGCCTGAAACCTGCCTGGAAACTGAACAGATGCACAACCACGCACCTTTCATAGTGTGCCAAGGAGCAGCCCTTCCCTTCGGGAAGCGCTAGCTCAACTCCCTCGGGCCAAGCAAAGTCTTTGGCGGCGGCCGCGAGGTCTTTTAGCCTCAAGTTCGTGGGCTCCCCCTCGGATAGGAAGGCCTCGTTCGAGTCAGAAGACATAGGGATCCGCTCCTTAAGGACGGGCAGGACGCTGGACACAACATCAGTGATGTACTCCGCAAAAAAGCTCGCGGGCTCGTTGGAGTCGGACGATCTCACAATAACCTCGGCAACTTCCTCATCAGAAATCGAAGACGACGCCATCTCGACACCAGAGGATGCGCGAAGTCGGGAGAAGCGCGAGTTAATGGAAATAACGGAGTCGTTGGAAGAAGGGTCGCTGAAAACCAACGAGGGTGACCTCGGGTTCTGGGAGTCGCTAGTCTCTACACTCCCTACGGATTCAGAAACCTCCTCGTAGAATCTCTCTTGAGCTTTGAACACGAAGCCTGGCGGCGAGCTCTTAACCTCTTCGTAGGATCTCTTCTGAGCTTTGGACGCTAAGCCTGGCGGGGGGCCCAAAGAAGCTTCCCTAGGCATGAAAGAGTAATGTCCAAGCCACGAAAGGCGAGCACCTGGAAAAGAAAAAAGAAAAGGGGGGTTAAGACATCGAGCAAAGCAACCAAAGAAAGAGAACACGAGGTCATAAGGGGAGAAGGCCAAGTGGAACCCTAGGGCTACTCTGACAAGATAGGACGGCGATGGAGAAGTTGAAGCGCCAAAAGGAGGAGAGAGAAGGTGAAATGGAAGCCAGTGGTGGAAAGCAGCGGCGGAAACCCAAACGTCCCGTCAGTCAACCATCATGATGTTTGGGTTTCCGAGGATATCGAAATTCAAAACCACCATGAGAGAACGCAGAGACCCAACCGTCGATTGGTGAGCGAAGGGTTCAAGGGCATGGCGGTCGCCACCCTCACTCCACCGTCCCACCGCCATGACGCTGGCGTAAAACACCTAGAAACAACCATTGCCCGCTAGGGCACAAAGCATAGAAAGAGAGAACGCAAGAAAAGACGGCGAGGGCACCGCGCAGAAGCACACGCCACCCACACCATCATCGTTTCGCCGCCGTGACGCCGGCGCGAAACACCGGGCAGCAAACCCTCGCCCACCTAGGGCATGAAATGGGTGAAGAAAAAGAAAAGAAGAAATTAAAGGGCGTCGTGAAAGCATAAGCGCGGCCCTCACCCCTTCCGTTCCGCCACCGTGACGCCGACACGAAACACCAGGGAACATCCGCCTCCCGGCGAGAGCAGAAAGCGGCGAGAAGGGAGAAAAGAGTACCGAAAACACAAGAGAAGGAGTCGAGCACTTACGTGCTTAGAATCAGCGTGGAAAAGGCGGTGGTGCAACTGGAAGATGGCGGAGGGTCTTCGGTAACCGTCGCAAGAAACTGCACACCGGGAAATGAGAAGACGAAGAAAGAGGGAGAGCGAAAATGTTGGGAAGAAGATGAAGAGGAAGCGTGCGAGAGACGCCCTTATAAAAGCAGGCTTGGGCCTCTCCTTGCTCCCGAAAAGGTCGTTGGGCCTACCCCACCTGGGCGGCCCATTAAGCAAAATACGAAGAACAGGCCCAGGAAGCATCACCCGTACAAGCAAGAGAAAAGCCTAAGTACAGGGTCTCGCGAGTAGAACATCGCGCAACATGTTCACTCAACCTCCAAGACCCACCTCGCAAATCCTGAAAAGCTTATGACATGCGATCCTCGAGACGAGACCCCCAGGCCATGGGGTTGTGATGATGTCCAAAACGGTAAAATAAGAAGTGGGCCCGGAACGCTAGAAATGAGCACACCCGATGCGGTTCTCAAGGAGGATTCTGGGGCCCACAACCGTACCCATCATTTAATTAAACAAAATTCCTACCCTCGCGAGGCCCTCCGAAACCTCGGACCACTCAGCGAGGTCTATAACCTCGTAACCGACTCTACTGACACCCCCGCCCACCAGGACCACTCAGCTAACGCCGCTTCCCCAAGCCAATAATCGGCTACCTCGCCTCCGGACCAATCAGAAGCCCTGATCTCGGGCGTCCCACGTCGGACAATGATGAGAACTCGACTCCCCAATCCTCTATAAATAGAGGAGAACCTCGTAGAAAGAAGGGGTCGAAAAACATCTTGAACTCAAGAACTATCTTGCTCGTTGAAGATCGACGTGATTGAAACATCGTCAAAAGGCCTCGCTATAGACAAGTGAAGTTCATGTTGATAGGGTTTCCTGACAACAAATAAATTTATAAGTCAAGACCCCGTTGTTGTATAGTGGAGTCAGGTTCGTCCGCAGTGAGAAAGTCAGTATCAAATTTTGTTACTTGTCATGCAAGCAAGAGGAAAAGCAAGGATTTTTATGTCAAGGAAGAGAAAATCTAAGGTTTAGGTATCCCCACAACAACAATTATGCATGCCGAACATTAATGAAGCACATAGATCATGCTTTTATCACATAAAGGTGTCAACTTTCGTCAACCAAAGCAAGTAAATCAACTAACTTTCGTTCAATGAACAAACTTACTATCTAATCTCTTCTACTTCAACTAGGATAGATCCGCTTTCACTTCAAAACCCTAATTTTACTATTCTGATTCAAGGTTTTTGTTTTCACTTCAACTATGAATGAGAAATTCCTATCAACTTTCGTTTCAAGGATTAAGAACAAGAGAATAGATTCATGCAATAAAAACAATCAAGACATGATCATAAACAAGCATGCACAACCATTGTTGGGTTTAACCCCAACCTTAGAGAGGAAAACTACTCACAAAGCATAATTAAAAACATCTAAATTAAATTAAATAAAAAGCTTACATCTTTAATCCAAACAAACTTGTTCTCCAAGTCTCCCACAATTTCCTCTCTATCTACTCTCTACGCCCCTCTATCTTCTCCCCTCCTCCTCCTCCTCTAACTTGAATGATAAGAAAATTAAAGAGGGGACAAGTGTATTTATAGAGAAACTATTCTATCTTAAATCTATCTATAAGGAAATAATATCTTCTAATAAGATATATTCCTTCTATCTATCTAATAACATAAAAGAAAATAAGATAAAAGCCCATTAATAGCACCGACTCGGACATGCTGCTCCTCGCGGTGCCTCGTTAACGACCTTGTCAGGGTCGTTAACGACCCTGTTCAGCACTTCGAACAGCCTTGAGTAAAACTTGCGTAGCGGATTCGTTACAACTCCCATTGACTCGATTCTTTTTCCTATGTTCTTGTAACTAAATTCTCTATCTCTTTCCAAGCTCAAACTTGATCTTCAATGACTAATCTTGAGCGCTAAATCTTCATCTTCACTTCATTCTTGAGTGTTATCTTCAAGTGCTTTCCTCCTTTCCTCAAAATATGCTCCAAATAGCTTCTAAAAACCTACAAAACACCACCAAAGCTTATGTAGACTCCATATCTTAAGAAAATACAAAAACCTACACAAACGACTCAAAACAAAACACAAAACTAAAGAAAAAGACTTAAACACACTAAAACACACCCTAAAAACACGACTAAAAAGGCGGACATCAAAATACCCCATACTTAGACTTGCTTGTCCTCAAGCAATAAACAAGACAAGAACCAAAACCATCAACACATATATCAAGTCAATGCCCTCATCAAAAAGCAACGTCAAAGCACAAGTAGAAATAGATAGAGAAGTGAATCTAACGTCATCACACATATATAAGCAACCTCAAGCAAAAGCAACTAGAAATCCAACCTCATAAGGGTAATGTGTTTCACTCAACTCTCAAGTGTTTGGGATCATAATAACAACTCTCAACTCAATCCAATATACAAAAATCAACAAATTCATGTTACTTATATCACCAAACTCTCCACCCGAGATGTCAAAACACATAAAAATCATCAAGAGAACTTAGGCTCAATGAAAAACTTCATAGAAGCTTCCATTCGGCCAGGTTGTAATGGGGCTTGGTAAAGACAAATAAGGCGTGGAAACTATTTTGGCTATGTGGTGCTAATAATATCCAGGAATCAAAGACTCCTAAAAACTCACACAACATCAAAACACTCATAAGATACCAAACTCACTCAACTTTATGCACACTCATCTCTTTAAACCCCTTTAAATATCCTAACTAATCTTGCTTACAAACAACAAGGAAATTTGGCTCATGCACATTTTTACTATTCATCTCTTTCTTCATTTTCTTTTTTCTCTTCCCTTCTGATTTTTCACACTTTTTTCTGCTGGGAAGCTCGGTACCGAACCCACTAGGTCGGTAACGATGCACTGCTCATTTTTTTCTTTCTTTCTTTCACTTCTTTCCACTTCTTTTGCAAGTACATTCAGGGAACCAAACTCCTTTTACATGATAAACTGCAAGATCTTCACTTACCCAACCCATATTACCCCACACTTGAACCAATACATCTCACTCAACAAAAGCCATCACAATAACCAACACTAAGTCCTAATCCCCGGATAGGGTCAAGCTATATTGGCTAAGGAATATTTTTGTGGAGCTAAAAATAAAAGGCTTTAAGGCTCAACTTGGCTTCAAAAAGAGGGATAATGTAAGGGTGAATATGGATTAATAGGGCTTATGAAAATAAGTTCTCTATCATCTGATTTCATATGCAATGAACTAATATCTCATATAGCTCTCAAGAAATAGATAATCATATCAATGACAAGAGATAATATGCATAAGGAGAGTAAATCACACAAGAAAAGAAGAGGGATTCTTTATGTTCTCTCTATAAGGCCAAAAACAACTTATAAGGTAGCAATTTTTGTTGGATTTAAGTCACTTCTACCTAAGATCATATGTGCTCAATTTCATCACATGCTAAATATCCACATAAAAATAAATTTTCAACATGATTCAAGCAAAGCTATCCAAACATGCTATGGAATTACATGATCAAGCAAGTTAAAGCATATCATAGGACATCTAAGTGGAATATTATCAATCCTAAAAAACACAAACACAAACAAAACAAAAAACTGACACAAAACTGAGTTACCTTTTCCCATACCCCATACTTAAACCAAACAGTGTCCTCACTGTTTAAAAACATAAAATAAAGAGAATAAGAAAAGGGAACTCACAAAATAAAACTGAAGCTGTCTGAAACCATTGATCTTTTGAGGAGTATTGCTGAAATTTTCTTCGGTTCTGTAGAGGAGGTCGGTACCGACCCTGAGGGGGTCGTTACCGAGCCTGCGTGCTTGTACACCGAATCTTCTTAATTTTTCTTCTTCTTTGCACTTCTTCTTCTTCTTTGTACCTGAGTCACTTTAGAAAAACTTCTATCCTACTACACTAATCTAAGCTAAAAATAAGTCAAAAGAAAGGTAGCAAAAAGATCTAAGAAAGCAAAAACTAAAACAAAAACTAAAAAGCGGGTTGCCTCCCGTAAGCGCTATGTTTAACATCGTTAGCCAGACGAACTGACCTTGCCTTACCTAGGGCGGCTGCCATCCAGTATCGAAGGGATCATAAGAAACCCCATACTTAGCCTGAAAAACATCATAGCTTCTCTCTAAAATATTTGGTCCACGATCATCAATAAGAACGCTTGGTCCTACAACAGGGTTAGTAAAATCCGAAAACCAAGGAGATTTTGACTCCTTCACAGTACTAATGATGTCTCTCTATTTGGTGGTGTTTTCATATGTGATTTCCTTTGTAAATATGTTTCTTTTTCCCCTTTTCTTGTGCGTTTTGTTCCTTTTTAGCCTAGTTCCCGTATTTCTATGAGATTCGGAGACTACGCACCTTTTATGTGTTTTGTAAGTAATTTGGCATGAATCAAGGATCGGTTTGAAGGAGGGTCGAGACATGGAGCAAAGGCCGAGCTAAAGCGGGAAAGAGAGAAGCAAGCCATGAAGAAGAACAAGAGAAGCCAACTAAGAAGAAGGTGGAAAGAGGTCAGGACCGAGTTGCAACCACATCGGGCCCGACTTTGAAGTCTCCAACCTCGGACCGAGATGCACAGTAACTCGGGCCCGAGGTCCTCCGTGTCGGTCCGAGTCGGTCACTGAACTACTTGGGCTCCAAGGCACGAATTTGTGGACTTCCACTTTTGCCCCTCATCTAATCTATAAAAGGCCCTCTTGTCTTCTAAGAAAGGGTTCTCCCTCACACACACACAAAAGGGGGGCTCCCACACACACACACAAAAGGGGGGGGGGGGGGGTTCCAAGGGAACCAAGAGGATTCTTGGAGAGCAAGGAGGAAGGAGAGGAGAAGGAAGAGAGAGAGAATCGGCCAAGGGAGGAAGTCTTGATAGGTTTTGTTGGTAGATTTGCTTTGATTTGCTTTGTTCTTGTGGATTTGAAAACCCTTGATTGGAATTTGTGGATTGCTTTGGATTTGAATGAAACTTTGCTTTGTTTTGAGATTGATTATGATGATTGCTTTCCCTTTTGATTTGATTGCTTCCTTTGCTTGTCACATGGAGTAGATCTCCTTGATCTTGGGTTATGGGGGAAAACCCTAGCTAGGTTTAGGCTAGAAACCCCAATTCCATAGCCTTGAGTGTTTGATCTAAGGAACCCACTCTACATAGAGCTACAATTCCTTGCGAAAGTTGGGAATCAAGGCTTGAGATTGGCAAAGTAGCGAAAGTGAACATGTGTCAATCTCAAGACCTTGCTTCGAAGGGGATTTCCCCATGGATCGAGGTGTAGATGTGGTTGGAACGAGGGCGAAAGCACTCGATCCTAGTCCGATCATCACTCATTGCCTGAATTGGGGTGGAAAAGCCTTAATCTACTAGGGAAGGAACCCAAAAGCCCAAGATCTACTTTTAAAATCTTTGAGTTCGACATCCCCAGCTACCTCGGGCCCGACTTACCCAGTGTCGGTCCCGACTTCCTCTTGTCGCCAACCTCGGGCCCGATGTGACCTCAGTGTTGGTCCCGACTGTTTTCTTTGTTTTCCTTTGTTTTATGCTCTCCTTTCTAGCTTCCTAGTATCTAGGCACAACGATCGAGTAGACTTCCCGAGTGTTCGACACCCACCACGTGCTACAACGGGGTCGGGTTATAAATTGTATCTCTAGACCCTCGCAAACCGAGAGGCGATCAACTAACAGTAGGATGTAATGTAGAAGAAGGATAGGAGAAGGGATAATGACCAGAATTTATTGGATAAGAACAAGAAAACTCACTTTGATCGAGCAGAAAAGGGCTCGTTGCCAAGGCTATGTGGATCGTTAACGACCCTGCTGGATCTGGAAGTGGCTCGATATAGTGCCTGGATCCACCTTTAGCTTCGTAGTCCGTCAGATAGGGGTCGTTACCGACCCATGGGGGGTCGGTAGGTTCCTCAATAGGCATGCCTCCATTGAATTTGCTCATTTCTGTACTCGGAAAGGGGTCGTTACCCAGCCATGGTGGGTCGGTAGGCTCCTCAGTACTACAACTAGCCACTTCACTTGTTGGCGAATTGAAATGAAATTCAACCTTCTCTTCTCCAATATCAAACGTGAGAAGTCCCTTCCTGACATCAACACGTGCTCCTGCGGTGGCTAAGAATGGTCTGCCTAGAATGATTGGCACCACAGGGTCTTCAGGCATATCTAGAACAATGAAGTCATTTGGGACAAAGAATTTGCCAACTTGAATGGGTACATCCTCAACGACTCCGGTTGCTTTGAAACATGATCCATTTGCCATATAACGATTCATAGAGACAGGCTCCAGTGGTCCCATGTTAGCCTTGGTCCAGATAGACAATGGTAATAAACTGGCACTGGCACCTAGATCACATAGAGCTTTAAAATGGTGAGTCCCAAAACCAATTGAAATTGCAAACTTACATGGATCACCGAGTTTTTCAGGGAGCTTTATGCAATGAACCTCATTTTGCAGCTCTGAGATAGATCGTTTCCTGCTTAAAATCTCTTTCAAAAATTTAGCGTAGGCAGGCATTTCATTAAGGGCATCAATAAATGGAATTGAAATATTTAACCCTTGAAGAATCTTAACAAACCGTCTAAACTTTCCTTCCGTGACATCGTTAGCTTTCTTAATTGGGAAAGGAAGAATTTTTAACGGACTCGGGATAGAGATAGGCCTGGATCGAGGCCCTACTGAATCGACAAGAGGGTCGTTCGATGAAGGAGAAGGGTCGGTACCGACCCTGGGGGGGTCGGTAACGAACTTGGAGTTAGGTTCAGAAGACTTACCTATCATGGATGACTCGGTATCGAGCTGGGGAGCCTCGTTAACGACCTTGTTGGGGTCGGTAAGGAGCTTGATCGGGGCATCTTCTTCATTGTCGTGCTCAGTGTCATTAGGTTTGGCTCGATCTGGCAACTCCCTGCCACTTCTGAGGTGTATGGCTGCAATTTGTCTTCTAGGGTTATCTTCGGGTCGGCCCAAAAATTATCCTTGAAGTCTTGGAATCTGTGCAGCTAGGATACCCAGTTGGGAGTCAACGCTCTTCTTCCAAATATCAAACTCTTCCCACCGTTTCATTTGATAATTGAGGATAGCTTGGACCCCATCAATTTCATTGTTCACTCCATTGATCCCTTCATAAAGTCCTTGCACCCAAGATGGTGGCTCTTGGTAGGTCGGGCATATGTAGGTAGGAGCCCACTGTTCTTGCTGAGGAGGTTGGCTCCCTTGGCCGTATGCATAATTGCCCCAGGTGGGCTCATTGTAATTCCTCCCTACATAAAAAGTACCACCTCGGTTCTTATATGGACCTCTCATGTAATTAGCTTTTTCATATGCCTCAGCAGCTATGGTTTCCCTTTCTCTCTGGATCTCCTCTATCTCTAAACAGAGTTCAACAATCTGCTTAGCTAGTTCCTCATGTGTAGTCATGGCTTTGTCTTCTCTTAATCTCCTGTGGAGGGAACGCTCGAGTTCAGGGTCTACTTTATTGGATTAGAGACAACTCGACGTCCTTCAGCTGTCCTACGCTGTAAGCAAAAACAAAAACAAAAAAAACAAAAGCAAAAAGCAAAAACCAGTTCTCGGCAAGGGTCGGTACCGACCCTGTGGGGGTCGTTAATGAGCCTGGAGTGATCCCGTAAAATAGAAACTGAAAAAAAAACGACTATCTGTCGACAGGGTCGGTAACGACCCTGGGGTGTCGTTAACGACTCGACAGTGACCTAGAAAATAAATAGAAAAGGAACACAAACTGGATTGCACAGCAGGGTCGGTACCGACCCTGGGGGTCGTTACCGACTCGGCGGAGTCCCAAAACACGCAAAAAGAACAAAACTTGGCACTATTGAAATCTCCCCGGCAACGGCGTCAATTTGTTGATAGGGTTTCTTGACAACAAATAAATTTATAAGTCAAGACCCCGCTGTTGTATAGCAGAGTCAGGTTCGTCCGCAGGGAGAAAATCAGTATCAAGTTTTGTTACTTGTCACGCAAGCAAGAGGAAAAGCAAGGATTTTTATGTCAAGGAAGAGAAAATCTAAGGTTTAGGTATCCCCACAAAAACAATTATGCATGCCAAACGTTAATGAAGCACATAGATCATGCTTTTATCACATAAAGGTGTCAACTTTCGTCAACCAAAGCAAGTAAATCAACTAACTTTCGTTCAATCAACAAACTTACTATCTAATCTCTTCTACTTCAACTAGGATAGATCCGCTTTCACTTCAAAACCCTAATTTGACTATTCTGATTCAAGGTTTCTGTTTTCACTTCAACTATGAATGAGAAATTCCTATCAACTTTCGTTTCAAGAATTAAGAACAAGAGAATAGATTCATGCAATAAAAACAATCAAGACATGATCATAAACAAGCGTGCACAACCATTGTTGGGTTTAACCCCAACCTTAGAGAGGAAAACTACTCACAAAGCATAATTGAAAACATCTAAATTAAATTAAATAAAAAGCTTACAACTTTAATCCAAACAAACTTCTTCTCCAAGTCTCCCACAATTTCCTCTCTATCTACTCTTTACGCCTCTCTATCTTCTCCCCTCCTCCTCCTCCTCTAACTTGAATGATAAGAAAACTATAGAGGGGACAAGTGTATTTATAGAGAAACTATTCTATCTTAAATCTATCTATAAGGAAATAACATCTTCTAATAAGATATATTCCTTCTATCTATCTAATAACATAAAAGAAAATAAGATAAAAGCCCATTAATAGCATTGACTCGGACACGCTACTCCTCGCGGTGCCTCGTTAACGACCTTGTCAGGGTCGTTAACGACCCTGTTCAGCACTTCGAACAGCCTTGAGTAAAACTTGCGTAGCGGATTCGTTACAACTCCGATTGACTCGATTCTTTTTCCTATGTTCTTGTAACGAAATTATCTATCTCTTTCCAAGATCAAACTTGATCTTCAATGACTTTTCTTGAGCGCTAAATCTTTATCTTCACTTCATTCTTGAGTGCTATCTTCAAGTGCTTTCCTCCTTTCTTCAAAATATGCTCCAAATAGCTTCTAAAAACCTACAAAACACCACCAAAGCTTATGTTTACTTCATATCTTAAGAAAATATAAAAACCTACACAAACGAATCAAAACAAAACACAAAACAAAAGAAAAAGACATAAACACACTAAAAACACACCCTAAAAACACGACTAAAAAGGCGGACATCAGTTCACAAAAAGACTTCAAGTCATATAGAGCCCTTGTCTGCATCAAGGACCTCGCTACACAATCTCGCAACCCACCTTCACCACACAATCAGCCCATCCTCGCACCAAGATCAGTCAAGCAACACCGAGGTGGTAGAATCTCATAGTGATTAGGAGATCTCGGACATTGTTAGGTCGAGATCTCGAATATTCGTAGGAGGCCTAGGGTGTGAATCTCGTTTATTTGTAGGCCTCATTGGCTTGTAACCTCGTTGTAAGGAAATAATAAATAAAGAGCAAGCGTTTGCACAATCGAATATAATAATCTCGTTTCTTGTCATTTAGCGAACGGTTTATTTTGGGTTTCATCAGAAATCAACTTCTATATACCATGGTGGATATTCAGTGAGCTTCGCTCCTGCCACAAAATTCGCAAACTTGCTCAGCGAACTCATCGATTATGCAGCTCGGAGGGTTGTTGGGCCGCAACCTATTGCTTTGTCGACACAACCCAGTTCCTCTGGAATTGGACAACTTCCAGCATGACCCGCTTTAGTAAAGGGTCAATCAAAAATGTCTATATCGACATTAACCCCATAAGTATCGATGGAAATTGTAAGTCAATGGGCAGTCAATAATAAGAGGACGGCGGTCCGAAACAAAAGCATTTCCGAGCCACTTATTGTCGCAAAAAAATTGAAACACAGGTTTGAACCCTTTCCATACACCCATGTATGATTTCTTTTATATCAACTTTATTACTAATTTACTAAAGGTACACAGGATCAGCTCGTCTCATCAAAAGAGTTAGCAGCACTCAAAGTAGAATCCAAAGGGTCTAAATACAAACTTGCATCTTGCTTTGGCCGCTTTATTTTTTACCCACGGTTGTTACAAAAAAATTTGGACATTTGAGGCATTGTCAAGGCTAACAGCTACGCTGATGTATTATTAAGATTTTGTCTAACTTTTCTTCTTTGCAAGTGTTGTGTATTGTGAATTACTATTCTTGAATTCTGTTTTAGGCCAAGTTGGGGAATGAAAATAAGTTCTATTACGATTACAAAATGAAGAGATGGGTTGAGGCTGGTGTAGATGCTCCTACTGAAGAGGCAGGTTTGCCCTTGTCACCAACAGCTTCGCGTAACACATGTGATTACAATTTTAAAATTGCTTTGCCTGATGGAGGGAACGAATCTAATATGAGGCAAATCTTTTCCCTTAACCTTCCGTTTCACCCATCAAACCAACAACTTCTGCTGGGATATGAGAGGTAGTTTTTTTCTTAGATTTTTGGCAAGGTTGTGGTTATGTATTGACTGCCTCATGTTTTTTTAGCAACATCGGAATATTTACAGGTTATTTAGTTACAATTTTTAATTTTTTTTAAATTGTTGCAAGTGTGTGGATATGGTTATTTCACATCTATGGTTCATCAGTATTATTGGGTGCTTTATTTAGTTTTACACCTTTCAAATTTCCTCGCATTGATAGATTTTTGTTTCCAAATCTCTTGTAGTTAAAGGCCATGCATGATTGGAAATATAAGGGCAGTACATGGCATGTAAAGATGAACTCAGTCTACTATAATACATTGAAGGAGCCAATTTACAATGGACCCGGTTCCCGGTTAAAAACCAGTCCTACCAAACTTCTTTTTCCCTACAAACCTCTAAGCCTCGCTTCCAATTGCATTGAATGAGCTGGTCTTGCAACGAATCACTTTGCCAGGCCACTGCGTTGCACTTAGAAATCTCTTTGGTTTTTGGAAGAGACGATAGCATTGTGAGAGAGGTAAAAAAGCTTGCCACCAGTTTGAGCGAGTCAAAATGGGTGTCCTCCACCTCCATAGACATGAGTAAGTCTGCTTACTCAGTCGCTCAGTATGATTCTCCAATTTGGATCATTCGGTGTCTAAATGAAGTATAGGTTGATGTTGTTGGACCGAATGTGGGCGCGTGTGGTGGATTGGGTTAAATTGGTCTTCCAAATCCAACATTGAATGGCCACTATTTTGTATTTAAATCGTAAATGTTTTATCTTATGAAATACTTGTATTATATCAACTCAACATTTCTTGTTTTTCTTGTATCTTCAAGGAATTAAAAACCCTTAAAGGAAATAATGTAATTACACTTGTCGAATTTGACATTATCAGACAAAAGTTTTTCAAGAAAGAAAACCAATGTTGTTATGCAAATTCCATAGTTTGTGTTTTTTGTATTCATCTCTTAAAATTCTATTCAGATACTGTATTGTTTTATCCCAGCTAATGTATATTAAAATGGTTGCGTTTTGTATGTTGCCATTTTTTGTCTGTATTGCATTTAATTTTTTCGGATAACGCCAATTGGGTAATGGCAATCTTTCATTATTTCTTATATAATCTCTCAATTATTGAGTCAACCCATTTTTGCACAGCTGTATAGGCCAAGCACTGAAGATACTTTTTAAAATAGGTGTCTATGTTTTCTTAGGCTGGATTTGTCATGTTTTTACAGAATCAAATTCTTACACGTGTATAGTTTGTTCCCTTTGCAGTATAATACTTATCTTTTACTGTTACCATGTTAGGATTACAAATTACCTTCTCATTTTAATATAAGAGCCACTGTGGTTTCTTTGGGGTTTCATGGTAGCAAATCAACAGTTGACTTGTCCTTGCTCATTTGAGGTAACCGTTTTCATGTTTGCCTACACTATTTCCATAGAAATCCATGTCACAACTTCGAATTTTTTTCAAAATACAGGTACGACAAGATGGATGCTCAGAAAACTTACCTGTCTGATATTAATCCTACTACCTCAGCTGCTTCAATCAAACTTGTGCTAAAATTGGTGTCAAAGAGAGGTGTTATCAATACACCTGGCAAAAGCTCTGTCCAGAATTACTTCTTCATAGATGAAAGGGTAAATTACTGCACTTCGTTATTTTTTGTACTTGTATTTTCCATTTTGCTTTCTTCGAATCCTTATAATTTTTACCACTTTTTCAGAGAACAAGAATGCGAGCTGTAAGTTTTTCAGCAAATGTTGATTACTTCGATTTTCATCTGACTTCGGGAGTTGTTTTTGAAATATCAAATGTCATTGTGAAAAAAATGAAAGAAAACTATGAGAGTTTCCCAGGGGAACTTCAGTTCACTCTTACAAGGCATACAAATCTACGCCTTATAGATCCCCAAATTGAAGAAGTTGTTTTCACTAATAACTACATCCCGTTGTCGCAGTTTCGTAACATGGTTGATAAAGCAGCGTTTGGTAAGAGCGATGTAAATATCCGTAATTGATTGAATAATTTATGTATTTTATATTATTCCCTGTACTAATTGCTTTCATGGACAGACATAATTATTGTTGTTGGCAAAGTAGACGCATCCCATAAGGTTACACTCCAGGCAAACAATGCCTTGGTTGACATAGCTGATGTTTTTGTCACAAACGACAGGTTATATTTTGTCCTGCTTTGGCATAATAGTTTTATGTTTTTTTTCTTGCTTCAACTCACATGTTTTCACATCGTTAAGCACCGATGGAATTGTGCATCTTTCTGCTTGGAGGGCATATGGAGACCAGTGCCAGGAAATTACAGCCCTGGGTGTTCCGAATTGCGTCGTCTCATTCACTTGCATGAAAACTATCCTTTTTGAAAGTTAGCTCCTTTTTTACTTGTATTTTCAATAAGCTACTGCCTATTTTTTCAACTTTGCAGGGTTGTATACGTTTGTATTACTCAACATAACTATTTCTATTTTTTAGCATGTTAAGCGTTAGCAACCGCACATGACACACAAATCATGTTGTCCCCTACTGGAACTCATGCAGATGTTTTAAGAGAATGGTGCATAACATTACTTCTTTAACGCACTAAATTATTGTTTCCTATTTAGTAGTACTCCTATATTATATACAAAGCATTTTGTTATTTCACATCTTGCATTTTCATGATCCTTCTTTAACATTTATGACTTACTACATATTTCACATCTTGTTATAGTAGACTACATTTTAGCATAACACATATATTTAATGTGTTAAGATACTAATTTATTTGGTGCCAAATTTACATACATGTTTATTATTTATGCTTATTTCAGGATAACGCAGCACAACACTCTTATCAAGGAAAAGACGACAGCTTTTATTGAGCATCGCCCAGCAAAGAAAGAAATTTCAAAAGTCACTTGAACAGGCATTACAAATGCAGGCATTTATCTTTCTATTTTCAATTCATAAAGTAAATTTCTTAATCTGATTTACTGATTGATAAAACAAAATTCACATTTGCATTACTTTTTTTACTTAGGCATCGGATCTTTCCAAAGGTGATCTAATTCTTTTTATGGCTTTTGTGAAGTCCTTTGATAATAAAAGCCCTAGATCCATCTTCACTGTCCACGTTGCACGCACCCTTACTTTGGTAAAGCAACAGATTCACAATTGTGCGAAGTTTGTACCGAGCCGGTATTATGTACTGCAAAGTAAGCTATGTCTATTTATAAACGTCCAATTTGTACAATATTAGTTCCTTTTTTCACAAGTTTTTCTCACATTTTATATAGGATGTTCCTTGATCTCACCGTTTTTGAGGGTGATATCACATATTGTTTGCAAGCACATCCAAAAACTGCTGAAAGGCTCTTAGGTATCCCTGCTATTGAGTTCCATAATATGCTTGTGGAGGTACAAGCCATCCTATTTTCACAAACTATCCCATTGTCTAAATTGGGTTTTTCTTTCTTCAAGGGATAGAAAAGATAGTTTCTTTTTCCCTTTTGTTAAATGCACTTTCTCTTTTCTACATTGTAGGAGAAGGCCGGTTTTACTACAGTTGTGGTGCAAAGTTTATCAGATAAAAGGATCCCACTCATTCTCTCTCCAGGTGAGAGAGAGCTTGGATACGGTAAAGGTTTTGTGGGAGTGGAAATATATCGCACGTGAATAATCCTCTCACCTTAGTAGCCCACCTTTTGGAAAACTATGAAAACCTTAGTTATCTGTTGAATCTTAGTATGGTAAAGGTATGTTTATAAATACTGTATAATTGTCTGTACGTCATACTACTGGTTTTCTATGTTCGAATGCGGATGGGAGCTAAACTCGCTATTTTGTTCTGCCCCTTTCTCATGTTAGAAGGGATATATGTAGGTTTTTTATGGGTTGTCATGTAATCCTTTCGCATTTTGTATGTTAATATCCATATATGCGGAAGTAATGATGTTTGTGTAATGCCACTTTGACTGTTTATTGTTATGTATAATATGATTTCTTAGGTGTGTTTACTACTTGCACAGTTTCCCCCATATTTTACTTACAATAATAATGTTTTCCTTAGGTTTTCTTTTTGCTATTTTGACTTTTATATTTACAAAACTTAGCCAAATATTCGCCTTTTCCTTTTTTGACTTACAACATGCTCCTGATTTAAACATGGTCCATATTAGTGTTTGCCAATACATCATAAACTTCGATTATACAACCTCCGTAACACATGACCACAGAGGCCCAAACTGAAAATGGTGGCCCATTTCACAAATCCATATACTAGAGTACACATTTATTTGCAAACTACAAAGCCCTTTTTTTAGGTGCAAATACAGTTCAAATTTTTGCTAACGTATAAACCTTTCTCTTTCCTCCAAACCTCCTGCTCTAAGTTTATTTAATGCTTCTATTTCCTCTCTTTTACCGTTTTAAGCTTTTTATTAATAATCTCTATGGATTTTAGCTACTAACTATATTTTTTTAGCCTATTTAGATGTAACTTCATGTGGTACACCATAGTGTAGGCTTGCCTACTTACTAATATTAACTACTAAATATGAATCTTATAACATCTTTAGAATTAGATGAACAAATAATTAATATTTTGTTTAATTAAACCTTATTTATTATGCAAGCTTGCATGCCCCAGATGGCTTATATTTTTTTTTTTGTCATAACACTTGTCAATTAATTTTTTTTTGCAAATGTCATCTTTTTTTTAAGGCGCACTTTAACGTTTTTCATTACATTGAATGTCAATTACCAATACTTAGTTATACAAAATTTAAACCTCTTTCACAGTTTAAATCCGTGATTTGTATGGATTATTTCTTATTTATATTAATTTCATAATTTTATACGATGTTATCATCCTACGTTTCGATTTACAATCTGATTCACATGCCCTACTCTAATCCGATCCTAAAATCTTGATCCTTATAACAATAGTCACCCGCTTCATTGACCACCTTCTAAACAAGATCGCCGGCTTCTTCCAATTACCATCATCGCAACGGAAATTTACACACCTCTTCTTTTCCTACTATGAAATTGCCTCCTTACGTCAAACTTAAGTTTTTATTGGATATTCCATTTTCTACAATGAAAACAAAAACTTGCCTTTCCTTTTACATTGCATATACTTACCTAAGTTACAACAGACATTTTACAACATTTGATGTAATACAACATTTTGCACACACTTTTATTGAGCATTACATGATTTACATTGCACACAAAACAGGAGATTTTTTATTACACATCGTATACTTACCTAAGTTACAATAAAAATTTAACACCAATTCATATAAAAATTCAGTTTGAACACACGCTTTCTTAAAGATCGTTCTCGCTATTTTCCCGGCTTTCCTCCAACTCATTCCCGGCTTTCCTCCAATTTATTACACATCGTATACTTACCTAAGTTGCAAGCCAATATTTTTTAATTTATATTTACCAAATGTACATTTTTTTTATTATTATGATTTCATAATTTATTGTGCACTAAACTTGTCTACATTAAAATTACCCTTCTCCATGTGTTAGCATTTCATAATGCCATGTAGTACATCTTTGTACCTATCTCTTTCCCATTTGTCCTTTTCATTTGAAACACCTTATTATATATATCTCTTGTATTGTTGGACAATTTTTTTTTAGTATTCACTTATGTCTTCTAATATTAGACGTGTACAATTTTCCTTACTTTTTCTTATTTACAAATTTCTCTTGTAAATACAGATATATATTATCTATTACTATAAGCGATTTGTTGAAACGTTTCGGTTTTTGTTTTATATGGACGTAAAAACAGCCATAATCCACGCGCCTTCAATTTATCGTTCTACTTAAAATACGTGATAAGCATTATATTTTACATTTTTACACGTTGGATACGTACACTTAATATCCGAAGGCCAACAACTTCATGTTGGCCCCTGTACTTGACAAATTTTTTTATGAATTTACATGTCTTTTTTAGTTGTTCTACTATTTATATAAAATTTCATTTTGGATATGCATTTTTGCGTCCATATTATTTAGACTATGCCAACCTTTCTTTGTTTTTAGCAGTACAAATGACTTTCATTAGACAACGTATGTCATGCAAATAGTGATCACATATTTCCATTTATATTATTATATTCCAGCACAGCAAATTTTGCAACACATCACTAAACAACCATCTTCAACACTTCTTACATTACATACAACAACAGTGAAATTTAACATTAGGCAGTTCAACTTTCAAACTTTTTTCCGCTGCAACTACCATGATTTTGTTTCGGAACGCAACTGTGATTCAAATCGCTTATTCCACTGCAAATTTTGATATGTCCTTCTTCATTTTTCTTGCTGCTACTTCCATTTGATTTTGCCAATTTCTATTGCAACTCATACAAGAGTTTCTAGTTTTCTTGCTTAAGAAGCTCAACTTTTTCCCTAAGCCCGGCATTTTCTTTAATTATCTGCCAATTTCTCTGGTATAACTCCGAGTCAAGCCTCTCCATTTTCAGCTCTTTCTTCTACCTTTTTTATGACCCTGCAAGTAAGAACTCCAATTAATAAAACACGCACAATTTGCAATATATTGAATCCCATGTTAACAAGAAACGAATTGAATTGGGAACCCCCTTTTTACTATGGCGGAATTTTACCTTTTTTACACAATTTCTTATTAAACAAGTACCTGGTTTTATTTTTAGCAAAGTTCACATAGTATTTTGAAGTATTAAAGGAGGAGTTGGCTTTGTTTATAGCAACGCACATATAGTATTTTGAAGTTCAGGATAAAAGAAGGAGAAGTCGTGGATGGTACTTATCAAGAGAGGTTAATCAGAAGAAAAAAAATGGAATTTACAGAGAAGGAGTCGTCGTGCCATTTTTCCTTACTGCATAAGAACAAAAGTGTTTACTATTAATCATATACCTTTTATTTTTACCTTTTTTTAGTCAGAGTACGCAACAAAGATGTATGTATTGCAATTCATGACTTATGTACATTCTTAATTTAAGAAGCTACCCAACAAATTTTAGCATTTAGGCTATACTTAAAATTGATGACTTCTTATTTTTGGAAGTTTCTTCTGCTTATACTTACAGTAAGTTTTAATTTGAGATATTATAATTAAGTTACATACAGTTACAAGGCGAAACTCTATGTTGAATCTTCAGGGTGCAAAAAAATTACTCGTACCAGGACATTTTGAGGTGAGGAAATATTTCCAAATACTTTCAGTTTAGATGTGAGAGAGGGTTCTTTCCAATTGACCTTTCTTTCTGAATTGAATCTTATTTGTTTATCCTTTTATCTTTTTTTTAGCCTTTCAAATCTCTTTAATCATTATGTAAGATAGAGGATACAGAGGTATGTCGGCTTTGCCATATATATATATATATAATTATTTGCATTTACTTACTTTTAGTACAATAACCAATCCTCTTAAGAGTTCCTCTATGGAATGAATGACTTCAAAAAACAATTGCTCAGATACAACTTCTGACTAATGAGGGTGTGAAGAGGTGGTCCATTTTGTTATTATACGCAATTCAAACCATTTGGAATTTTTTTTTTCCATTGAGGCAGCTTATGGGGATCATATTGTTGTTCATGTTGTCATGTCGCTTTGTAAAAGCGGCAAGCTTCTTTATAAGAAACATGAACATTTTTCAGACAACCAAGTACCTAAATTAATACTTGCAATGATTGTAGAAATTCAGCTTGAGGTTTGTCAAATGACTCCTTCTGCTTCTTGTCAATGCGTATTACAATAGCTTACTGTCAGCAGCTTCATCTTGTTCAACTTGACATAGAAAGTAAGATAACGGAGGTTCACGGGTTTTAATTCTGAGACAACCATGTTAACAAAGTAGTTACACCTAACATACAAGCTCATCATCAAAATGATTCATTCTATCAACTTATAACTCATGATTATGAGTACTCAATAGTTATGCTCTAAGGTCTTCTCTGTTTTAAGTCACCAACGCTATTGGGAAAGAGTAAACCAATACCGTGTCAATAAGAGCGAAATACCAAAACCATTTGGAAATAAAGTTTTTTCTTATGAAGGATATAAATAGCATCACTTAATTGAAAATACCAGATTTGTGTGAATTAAAATGTGCATACTTTACAAATACATCTCTTCACATTAATCCATTATAAAGTGAGGCCAAGTGAAAAGATATGAACTTGCAAGCATGACAAAATTTCCTTCACAAGTTCACATCTATCCTCTTGAAGATCTACTTCCGAAAATTCATCTACATGGCTTCCATTGTCCTCATTAATAGTAGCATCATCTTCACATTCAATAGCAACACTTCCTGGGATATCATCACAACTACCATCTTCCTTAGAAAATACTACGTCTCCTAACACGACTTTCTCAGCTCGTACCATACCATTATAAAACAAAAACTTAGACCTATACATTTTACTGCCCATCTATGATAGTGGAGCAACTATGACACAACTCCATTGGGTAGTAATAAAAATCATGAATAATTCAACCTAAAACTGATTTTGTTACCTACCAAATTTATGCCTTCGTATACTGGTTGCATTATTCCATGGGTAGTTTTGATATCTGTGTACATACCTGGACACAGATACACTTCGAATGTCAATCTTAAGTGGATCATAGACATTCAAAAGGTTCAATGCTTTTCAACATTTCTAGAGTTTCCTCAACAATCTTACAGACTTAAACTATGTTGTCTTTCGTATTCGAATAAGGAATCAAAGTCCTTTTCCAATCTCAACCAAAGTCTACATGATTCAAGGAGAAAGCATGTTTCACCAAATTTCTTTTGAAAATACTTCAAAGACAGCCCATCAAGCTCAACGTGAACTCCCGGGAATCAATTCCACACCTATTCCCCTTTGAAGTTGGGAAATTGACACATACTACACAGTCAAATAGCTAGCCTCTTGGAAAAAGAGATGACAACTAATCTACTTACATCAATTGCAAAATTGTAGATATTGCCTTTAGTACTTGCAGATAGTTCCCAGGACTGAGACTGCATAATATAAATAAAGACATGGTGTTCGAAAAGAACATGACCAACGATATGTTCAAAGCACAATAATCATATGGCTAGTAAAATCATTAAGCCTGCAATTTTAGTGGAATTCAATAAACACAAAATCCAAGTAGTAACAGTGCACAATCGAATCATCTCGATGTCATCCCATTGTGATAGCTCAAGACCTAGGTCAACAAATACAATTTCTCCAAGAACAAACAAAAACAAATTTAAATAAAAAATTATATGCATAAGATTTGAAATGGACATTATAATGCCACCAACACATATACCCATCTCTTGGATCAAGAATCATATTAACAACTTCTTTCCATTCTTTTGTGAGGAATGTTGAGCCTATGCCGTGAATAGGCACTGCGCACTTCCAAATTTACAGCCCTAATACCTTTCCGATGAGGACTTGGTTTGGCTCGTACCCATACAACCAAGCCTATGTGATGAACAACGCTCAGATTTCAATTTGTCATCGGCGTCGAGCAACGCACAGGCATAACGCAGTTGGCAGCCAAATTGCTGGCAACCATGGTCACTGCTTGCAAGGATAACCGGATAAGAAATTTTACCAATTACCCACTTTCAAACAAGACCAACCGACATCAAATTTTATTCTTCTTTTTTGCGTAAAAAAAAACATTAATATTTGCAATCTTGTCCCTCCATTTTATATATATTCCTTCTTCTCCCTCTATTTAATGTTTTCCATCTTGTTCCTCCGTATTGTGAAACATATTTAATACCTTCGTCTTATCCTGATTTCCTCTCATTCTTATTTTGTCCCTCCAAACCCAATCTCTCTTCCTTATCCCCTCTCGATGTCGCTCGCAGCCTGGCCGCACTTCCTTCTGCCTACCTCTTCTGTCACCGTTAACGCCTTCTCCAACAACCCGCACAGTCGCCAGACCTTTTCATATTTCTTCCTACCACTGTCGACCAATCCCGACGCCGGCTGCCGCACGCCTCTCCTCTCGTCTTATCCGCAAATTAGCCTCTCTAGGTAAGTGAAAAGTATCTAGGTTTAAAGAATTTTGAAGATTTAAGATTAAGGTTAAATTCTACCCTTGTTGTTGGATTTGTTTTCTAGGGTTTGCTAATTTGTTGGACTAACATTTTTTGGATCAATCTGCAATGAAATAATGTAGGAACCAGAGCAGCGCTGTCAAAATTACATCTAATTGAATTGAATAATTGGCTCCACCACAAATCAACTGAGATAGACAAGGTAAGCCTATTTCACAAACATATAAATATTAATGCTCATAATTGGAAATTATTTAGTTGTGAGATTATTGTTGTGGACAAACTTGATTAAAATTATTGAAGTATTTGTACTTTTAAATGCTTTCTCTCTATGATTTCACTCATGCTTACCAGTCATTATTGTGCGTTTGGTAATGGATTTAAATTGTGTCCTAAACTGGTATCCTAGCGCAGTGATCATACTTTCAAATTGATATTACACCTCACAAATTCATAAAAGTTCTTACCTTTCTGAACTAAGGAGTGTAACTCTCACCTTATCGCTTCTCGTCCTCAGAAGTCTTCTTATTAACTGTGTTTCTATGTACCATTGCCTAACCCAATTTTTTATGCAACTATCCGTAGCCTAAAAGCCAGGGCGTATTGGCCAGAGGCTGTCATCTACCAAATCCTCGGCTACCTACCTGCTAAGGACCTGGTGAGAAACCAAATAGTCTCAAAAAGATGGTAGAGGATCATACTCACGGATCGCTTCGCATGACATAACGTCACACGCTTCAGAGCCAACATTGATGAAACAGAGGTGATGGTGACACAGGAGAACAATAGGGAAATAGTCGTGCGATCAGCAACCACGCTTCTGCAAATTGGTCCACCCATCCACACTCTAGGATACATTATAGAATTTGAGAATTGGATAGAACTGCACTCATCAGAAGGCGTCATGTTACTCAGGCAATAGAACATAAACGAGCACCACAACCCCCTCCTTCAGTGGAACCCATCCGTAAAGAGAACCCTCGCAAACCCCGACTTACACATACCAACATATATCAATCCTTACTTTGTCCGGCAGGTTCCTATAGGCATCGCATATGACAACACCAGACTCCTCCTACAAAATCATCGTACTCGTATTTTACACAGACATCTTAGGTAAAATTGCATCTTTCACAATAAAGACCCTTGTCTGGACCACCAAACCACACTATGGCTTCCCAATCACATTCAACTACGGCTTACAACGTCCCACCCCATTTGCCTACTAAGACAGCTTATTCTTCCTCCACAAAGACGACGAATCACGCACTCTACACCTCCTTTCCTGCAACCTCCAAGAGACCGAGCTCACTGAAACTCCATGCCCACCAAGAACTTATCTGGCACCAGATGAACCTTGCCATTTCTCCCTCGTGCTTGTTGATGGAGGAGCGACTCTTGGATTGACTAACTACACAACCACAGTGTGGACCCTAGAACCCCCACATATCAACCTCCAACAACGCACTTGGCACAACGGATGGGGTTTCAGCTTGCCCGTTGCTAATGTAGAACACATGAAAACCACCAATGAGATCCTCATTCACCAGTTCGATCTCCAGCGAACGTGCAGTGTACCGCTGCAGAATAGCTTAATCGAATACACCGAGATTGCCCAACGCCACTATCTCCCTACGAACAAAACGCTCACCATCATGACACATTCACATGCTTACTCAAGCTTTCGCAGAATGGAGGCCTACTATCAGAATCTCGCCCTCTTGAACACCAGCAGCGCAGTAACAAAACACCCGGACCTCCATTACCACATCCCCCGATTCTGACATCTCTGTGACTGGTTTAGAATCTGCAAGTTAATTTCACTATGTTGTATAAGGTCACCACTCCCAGACGTTTTAGTTCCATGCTTTTGATGCCAGTTATAACATATGGTCATAAAGTTTAACTTTTATTGGAATTTTTTTTGCACTTGGTGAGTTTTTGCCCGCTTTGCTTCTTGACAAGAAGTTCGGTTACTGTTTTGTTGTGTTTTTGCTTTTTTGGCCTCATGTTGTTCCTACTTCTTCTATACACTGGTATTGAATACTTCGTGTTTTTGGTTTTAGGTTTATTTTTTGGCGTCGTTATCCTATATATGTGATTTTAAGTTTTGCTTTCTTCTCGGATTTTGGTTATGGGTTAGTTAGGAGGTTTGTCCTATTTAGGGTTCTTTGTGACTTTCATCAATCCAAAGTGAATATATTGAAAATAGATTTACAACAGAGACAGACTAAGCTAGGTAATTTGTTTAAATTATAGGTACATATAAATCATAAAACAACAAAAAGAGTGTTGAGCTCTTTGGCTCTAGAGGGTAGTCTGTGAGGCTCTGTTGCAAGTTTTATTGACAACTCCAAAATTGAAACTACATAGTTTAGCCGCTTTTTTTATTTCTTTCTTGTTGTATTGGAGCAGTATTTAGTTGTTATGATTGTTGGCCCTTGTAAGGAACGGCTTTGTGATTCCCTTTGTCTTCATACATCAACTCCTTGTACAACTTAGAAACTGACCAGATCAGTAAAACCTAGCTTAACAATTATACAACTAAGAAAATGACTACACCAGTAAGAGCTATCTTAAACTATTATATACACTAATGTTGGTTTTAATTATAATCATTTGCATGAGATGATTGCTACTAATAAGCAGCTCTTCCTAATGGTGTAATTCATTCAGATTTGTTTTGTTCCATTTTTACCTAAAATTTGCCTGAAATAAAAGAATAGATGTCTGATCCTTTTTTATATTTTTCCATTAGTTGAGATGTTAATACACCATAGCCCAACTTCTATCGAACCCAAGATTGAGGCAATCATTCAGGCTGACTCATCTGATATTGCGCCCGGCACACCATATGAAGACCAACTTCTCTTCCTTGTGTACGATTTTTCGGGATACACAATTTGCCTACTCTCTTGCCACACCACCACTGCAAAAATCGAAATAATACCATGCCTTGAAGGTGCCTATACGGTAGTGGACGAACCAGCAGATTTCACTCTTGTACTACTAAATGGACGGGCAATTGTCGGCCTCTTAGTCTTCCTCACCTCTATCTGGACTCTAGAACCACGGCACGCACCAATAACACAGCGCACATGGCTGAAACGATACACCTTCTCACTGCCCTTTGGCCACGCAATGCACATCACATTAGAAAACGACCTCATCTTACACCAGAGATTCAGAGAGCCCCCACACAACGACACAGACGGCAACACCTACATTGAAATAGCAAGACGCCACTGCCTTGTCACAAACACAACCTCAATCCTCAATGCACCAACAGTAGCTTACAAAAGAATCAAATACATATCCGCGCACATCCAAAGCATGGCCCTCTTGAACATCAGCAATGCAAAGACTACCTCACCAAGCAACTACGTCTACCACAACAGGAACATCACTTACCCCCACGCCACTAAAACAGTTAAGTTCTTTTCAACCCTCTTTCTCATGTAACCTAAAATATTTTGTAGGCCTTTCTCTAAAACTTACTATATTTTATCTCCGAGTGCAACAATATAATCGGTATACTGTTCCATTCACTTTTCATCTCATATATATAGTTACATAACTACGTTAAATCTCGTTGTTGGTTTTGAGATGATAAGCTGTTAGATGTGTTACCAAAAACAGGAGAGTACCTCAGGCAACATCTTGTTTTTTCCTATTCATCTAGCTTGTATTGCACAACTCAGTAAACAAACAGTTTCACCAACTTCGATAGGTCGCAAATAAAATTACCTTTGTTATAATGCATTCTATGTTCCTGTGGGAATGATTACTTTATTTATCCGTAGCACTAATCGACTTTTTTTGAAGACCTCGTGTAGGAGATAGCCTCTTTTGTAGCAGATGTTGCGCAGTCAGTGAAGAACACAAGGATTCCCTCATCCTTAGTACGGTCGAGAGAAAACTCGAATACGGGGAGCTTAAATGGGAGCTCAGGTACATCGCGCGAAAATATAAATCTCGTTGCACCATGAGTTCATACGTTATTAGTGTGTGTAATACTGTACTTGTGTAATTATATAGTACTCGTATGGTTTGACGCGCGGGGAGTTATGGGTAGGTTAGTGAATGTGTGTGTAACGTGAAGTATACGCCTAAACTTGTGGGCATTTTGTCAGTTCTTAGTGGAATTATTGTATTTGTTTTGTTTTGTGGATATTCCCCCTAAATTGTTGTTGGATTAGACCGAGTATGCAAATAATTTAGGATCAAGTCTTGACTTTTCTTTGGATTTTATTACTTGATCCGGTGGGACTGGCGGTGGAAAAGGGAGTCATTGTTAACATTGTTGAACATTTTGGATACACACATCTCATTGATGGTGATCACCTTCTACATGCTTAAATTATGTTTGATTCAAACGTAGGTATACTAAAGCCTTAAATTAAGTTTGATTCAAAGGTAGGTATGCTAGATGTCTGTAAATGATGAAATTCAGTAAAGCCTCACAAGAGAAATCACGCTTTTATCATTTGAATGTCTTTTTAGAGCTGGGACGAATGTTAATGGGGATTTTGCTGATTTCATATGCTTCCTTGCTAATATGTAGATGATATTATTGTTGATTCATGTGTTGGCAAGTTACAAGCAATTGTTTCTTGTTATGCCATATGTTCTAGTTACTTCCCAACATGGACTAAAAATTAGCAGGGCTATTCGACGTCATATGTTTTGTGTATGCCATATGTCCGTGTCATGCCATATGTTCGTAGGATTCACTACTAGAAAAAAGTTTTTTAACGACGAACAAAGTTGTCGTTATAAGTCAAATGTTTTGTCGTTAAACTTTTAACGACGACAAAAAGTTTGTCGTTTGTTCGTTGCAATAGCTTCCGACCTTATTGGTTTTAACGACCATGTTCGTCGTTAATTATTAACGACGACATGTCCTCTCGTCGTTAAGCATTAACGACGACATGCCCGCTCTTCGTTAAAACTTTAACGATAACATGCCTGCTCGTCGTTAAAACATTAACGACAACATGTCTACTCAACGTTAATAATTAACAATGAGACACTCAAAGAGGAAAATGGAAAGAACATTGATGGACAGAGGGAGTAATTGTACTTTAACATTGCTCACTTGTCGGAAACTCAACTTACATTGTTCGAATGATTATATAAAATTTCTTTGTAAATACATACTGAAAGATAGATTATCGAAATTTTTTACTTTATCTACAATCTCTACAAAAACAATAAACCGTTGTTCTGTTTGTTTCCTCCATCAGTCTCAGTCTTGTCATCTTTAGATTCCCCATCAACAACCATGGCGTCAGCATCAGGCATCTTTAGATCCGAGGGGAGCTGGCTAGACTTGAGTGCCTACATATAAATACATTTTAAGGCTAATATTCAATGCCAAAAATAAATGAAAAGAGACTCCAAAGTTCTAACATTAAGTACATATTAACATAGTTTAAGGTTACTGAGCATATGAATGGGAATATTTTATTTTTCCACCGCTAATCAAAACTTTGTAGACAACCAAATCTCAAGTATGACATTAACCTCCCCAAGAATTAGATTAGATGGAACAAATTCAATATTCCAACATTAATTAATTAACATCCTTTTTTTAGCCTTGAGCTTGGTGGAGAGACTAAGAATGCTCAAATAAGTAAGAAGATCAAAAAAATACAAGAACAAAGTAAAACAGAACACTATCAAGATGAAAATGAATTACCTTTTCTAGCATGGCAACCTCTTCCAGAGTTTGTGAATTAACAATAGTAGCCTGTCATAGACAGCAAATTAGAAGACCATCAAGATGACATTCAACTTTAATTCAGTAATGCCCATTTTCATTTACAAACATGTAAAGTTTATGTCAAATACATAGGTATCATCAAGTGCTACACATCAATAGCATATCTCCCTCACCAAGGGCATAATTTTTCAGTCATATTGTTTCATAATGCATTACTGTCCAATGAAAATAGTTTCTGAGGGACAACACAAAAGTTATAGACAAACATCCATCATAAGTTTAATCTTCACAAGATCACCTATAAAAACTAGAAATTGCAACTGATCACACCCCCGTAATATGTCTTTCATTACTTAAATGTTGCTTATGTTGAATGTTATTTTTAACTTATTGAAAAGATTAAACTACACCAAATTAAGAGTTTATTTGACAAAAATTTAACCAAGTATTCAACTTGGTGGCATCCAACTATAGAAACCAATTATTAATGGGAAAATTTTGGAACAGGTGGTAATATCTAATTAACCCTAACAAAATTTGAGTAATTATAAGTTTATAACTATGTAACACAAAAGAAGTTACAAGACAACTCTTAGCAAGACAAGATGCAGATTAATAATCAAACAAAAAAGAAGATAACATCCGATGCAAAAAATAGTAAGCATAGTTGGATGAGGTGAGAAAGTCAACACAAAGTAAATAGCTCAAAAACAGAGATTAGAGAGAGAATAAGATATGTACCTTAATAGCAATAATCTAGTCCGGTGTGGGGGCAAACTTCTTGCATGCAGTCTCCTCCTTTTGAACCTCTGCAACATTCAGCTTAGTAGGTGTGACTGTATTTACAGATTCCTTCTTTGCTTCCTCTTCATATTCTTTTGATGAAAATAGATTTTCTGCCTCAAGTCGCTCATGCATCAAAGATCATTATAAACTCCAATCCAAGGAAAAATGGGAGATAAATAATAGCTTGCTCCGGCTATCATATAATGCAATTGGTCATAATTGTATAATCCTAGTCAACTTTTTCATTACCGCAATTAAATAACATCAATAAAAGTTCATCAGACAATAATTTCTAGCTGATCCACACGCCCAGCTTTTCAAGAACAATTCAAATCTAAAGTTTGAACTAAAGACATTTTCAAGTAGCAAAATATGTGAGAGATAAAACTATAAAAAAAAAGTAAAAACAAGGGACAAAAGAACAAAATAATGGGACAATAAGCATCCAAGCACTTGTAAATGCAGAAACAGAACCACTCAGCCCAGTCACCTATAAAACCCAATGGAAAAACTATTAAAGAAGACTACCACCTGCTTTGGAGTCAGATTTCCCCCATCAAAATGAAACTCACTGCAAACTTGTTTGTTTTGACCTATTCTGTTGGGAAGAAAGCAATGACAAAGCTAACAAGCACTAGGAAGGATAAAGCCACTTTAAATTTATATACAATGATCTAAAACATTTCATGAGTCCCATCGGTTTTTGTAGTTGAATCACTCATGGTTCATGCTAAGAAACTCTCTTATTAAAATAGACCATCAGCAAAATAGGACCACTTAATAACTACTGTAGAGTCTAGACATGTAATGGTAGAAGCACAGTAACAAACACGAGGACAAAAAAAAATGTCAAAAGCAAATGGTACACACCTTTTGTTTAACTTTCCTAAACTCTCTGACTAATATATTTCCATTACGTTTAAAAAAGATCTTATTATGTTCTTGGTACTATTTTAAGCAGAATTCCCAGAAAAATAGTTCAGCATAAGCTAAATTCGAGCAACAAAGGGAAGATAAGACTGTTTTAAAGCTTGCGGAAGAGCAGAAGGTAATGTGATGCTGAATTTTCCTATTAAACAACCACATAAAGAAGATGCAACTGAAACTATTCATGATGAGCATCAGTCTCATTTGTAAACATTTACAGTCCCTAATTCTAACAATGTCGGGTAGCAAGCAAGGTAAAGGACTAGGAAAGAGAGCGTGAACAGCTCCGATTCTTAATTAATCATATCACGTGTTATAAACTATGTTCAAGTTGAAATTAAACCTAGAAACCAGCCTTGCATTGATCACACCAGAATGAATGATTTTGTGCTTAATTCAACCTAGAAACCAAATTACAAAAACCTAGGTCACAAAAATCAACCAAAACGATATCGAATTCGACCTAGAAATTAAATCAGACCATAGAGAAATAAGAAGAATGCCTTTAACAAGTCAAAAATTCGATCTCAAACCGCGAGCCACCAATTCGATCTCAGAAAGAACTGTGCCCCTCGATCTACTGCTCTCTCGTCCAAATCAAAGAGTCACTTAGAGAAGAATTTCTCGGAGAAGAATCGCTCGCTCGCTCACTCGCTCGCAGAGAAGAATCGCTCGCTCGAGAAAAGAAATCACTCAGAGATTAGAGAATGGCCGACCCTCAGAGAATAATCGCTCGGTGAAATCTAAAAATATTGAGAGGCTCTTTGATACAATTTTAGATTTGGCGGAAATATTTCACAAATCCCGCGCCGTACTGATTTGAGGTATCTACGAGTTTGAATTTTTTTTTAAAAAATAACATTAACGATGAACATTTAGATTTTATATGGTTTAGGTTCGTACCTATTACGACCAACATCTAAGTTTCTTGTTATTATAGAGTGCATATACGTTTTTAACGACCAACTTTTCAATTCATCGTTATAATCTTGTCGTTAAAAACCCTAATTCTAGTAGTGATTCCCCTCATCCTTAGTATTGTAGTTTTGAAATGGTGGTTTATCTAATTACTTTTTTCCAACGGTTTTGCTCACATGTGCTAATTACATTTACTATTATGCTAGCAAGCCATATAAATGCAAATACAGCCACATGTATATTTTGCACAATGTATATCTCCAAATTGCAAACAGAAAAGGGCTTTATACAACTATAGATTTGCTTATAAGACACCTCTATGACACCCTTTCAGAATTAAGTACTTCAAATATTAAGGCCTTGCAACACTTTAATTTTCAATAGTACTTTTCAATAATAGTAAACCCATTAAACGGCTCAGTCAAGTCAATTTCAGTTTTGGGTCCTTCGATTTCAGATCATAACGAATCTCGCATCATCGGATAATTAAAGTCGCTGGTTTTATCATACCACAATTATATAGATTTGGTTTGGGTTCAAATTTATCCAACATATCACGACTTGTCATTTTTCTAAGGAATTATTTTTATATTTCTTAAAATTATGCATATTATAATGTATTAAATACTATTTAATAATAAAAGCAAACAAATTTAAACTAAAGCATTCAGCTTTTAGTTGCAATAATATTAAAATAGGTAAAAGTAGTGATAAAAGATGAGCCCTCAAAACTCTCTCTCACTGAAACCCCTCTTTCGCCCCCAAATTGAAAACCCTAAATCTGGAAAATTAGCCCCCTTGAATGGATTCCGATCCTCAACCCCTAGGATGGTGGTACTTGTTGGCCTCCTTCTTGAAATTTGGAAGATTATTGAGTACGATTCACCAAAAAATCCCGTTTTTTACGGTGGTGCGACTGTTCAAAGAATGATGAATCTGACATTCGCTAATAGGTGGAAAGCTAATGGTGACCGGTTGATAACCACCACCTCCTGTCATCGAAGAAGGGATACAAAAAAGGGGCTAGCGATGGGTGAGCGACGATCACTGTGGAGGCTAGGGCTAGACTTCCTAAAGTACAGCAAAGGGCGATTTGGGGAAGAAAAAGGGTTGAGGCCTGGAAACTCGCTCTCTCGGCGGTTTCTCCGGGCGTATCTGTCAGAGAATATGAAGAAAACCGCTCCTTCCATCCTCTTGGAGGAGCCTCAAAAATGGTGTGAGAGGAGATCTCCTATCAGGTCGTACTTCTCCACTGTTCATGCCTTTCGATATATCTATTGTTTAATGAACTATTTGAAAATATGTAGTGCCTATATATATGTGAACTGCATTCTTGTCTGGTGCACCATATTTCCCACCATCATCTCTCTGTTGTTCTCTCTGGCTAAAACGAAGTGCATTGCTGTGCTTAAGAAGCCTTTCTTTCAGTGTGTTCCTATGGAGAAAAACACAAAAAACAAGTCCTTTAAACAGGTTCTTTGCTCTGACTCCTCTTTTTCTAAAGAACGGGATCTCAATGATCCCTTGTTTGACCAATCTGATCCTATGCCTACCATGGTCCATGAGACCTTAAAGGGTGGCACTTGCTCAAAGCCTTGTGAGGCAGGTCCTTCGGGAACTAAAAAAGACAAGGGTAGAACCAAAGGGAAAATAGATATGAATGCTTTCCTGGGGCAGTTGTCGGGTGTTAGAGAAAACATTAATCATCTTAAAGAAACATCCCTATTTGCCTTTGTTTTGGGTGAGGCTATTGAAGTGGTTAGATTAAGGCAGAAACTGAGAGTGGATTGGCAACTTAAGGGGGACTTTTATGTTCATGTTAGAACCCATGGGTGGATGGAGCTTAGGTTTGCTAATTCCATTGAAAAGAATAGAGCATGGGAGGGGAGACCCTACCATGTCTTTGGTCAATTGATGGTTCTTAAACCATGGAGGTCCAATTTTGACCCTTCTTGTGAATCTATAACTGTGGTGGATGTTTGGGTCTGAATCCCTAGGTTACCTGTTGAATACCTTAGCTTTGAGGTCCTTAGTACCATCATGAGGTGGAATGAAATGGGAACTGTGATTAAGTTGGATACTTACACTGAAAAACTCCAAAGATTGAGGTATGCTAGGCTGTGTATCAATGTGGATTTATCCACTATTGTTGACACTACTATTCTGGTTCCTGATGAGAATGCTCAAGAGCATACTTATAAGGTTTGGTTCGAAGACTTTCCTAGAGGTTGTGGCAGCTGTGGGGATGCTTCTCACACCTTTGCTAGTTGTCCACTGGCTATTGTTAAGAACCAACCAGTGACTATTACTCTGCCTAAGCCTCATGCCTCCAAAAAGGGCAAACAAAAGGTTTATGAGGCTGGTGACAACTCTAAGAGAGGTGGTGATTGGGAAGTTGTTGATAAAAGGAAGGAACATGCCAAGGGTAAAGGGCTGGCTATTGCTGAAAATGTGGAGCCTCCCCCCAAAAGTGGCATTCATGTCATATATAAGACAGACTCATCATCTTCAGGATCCAAGGGATCCAAGTTTTCTGACCATTCTGTTGCTCCTCCTATGGAGTTTGCTCATGATCCTGTGGTGATGGAACCTGAAGATGGCGCCAATGATGACAACAACAACAAAGTTGAGGTGCAACCCCACCCTGATGATGAGCCCCTTCAGCAGATTATGATGTTCAACCCTCAGGAAGCCCTTGCTCAAGATGATGAGGAGAAGATTGATGCTTTGGATATGGTTAATGAATTTCTTCTTCAGGATGATGGTGATGAAGGGAATGAGGTGTATTCTCAGGAGGAAATAGATGCCTATATGGAAAATGAGCTTGATGAGGGGCTGTTGGAAGATTCCCAGCTGGAATCCTTCCACTCCCTCTCTAACACCAACTCTGTGGTGCTCAGGCTTGAAAACATGGAAATGATGAAAGAAGTCAACTCTACATCTGAATCTGGCAAACGCAAGGGCAGTCCTGGGGAAAATGATTCAGTCTCTTCTGCACTGAAGGGTGGGGAGAGCAAAAAAATGAAAATGTGATCCATGAATGCCACTCCACCAACCTTTTGTTACTTTTGGTCTACTAAAGAAGTGTCTAGTGGTGTCTTAGTTATGGTGAATGTTAATTGCTTGTCTGTTAGTAGTTATGAATACCTAGTTAATCTGTATGATCTTTGTTGGTGGAGGATGTACTGTTATGGATGGGATGTATTGGAGGAGATGGTGACAAAACCACTTTCAACTTTTTGGTATACCTGGCCCTTGTATGGCGGGTATAGAGGTGGTTTGGCCATGATCTTCTATCTAAGTTTGGTGAACTTGATGTACTGCAGCATGTTCAAATTTCAGTTTGAGAAGCTTAATGAAAATTATATTCCCTATTATCTGATTGCTATGAAAAATAACAAACTTTACCTAGGCAAGAAAACTATTAGACTAACACAGGAAATAATTTGTAGTGATGGTGTGACCTTAATATTGGTGCAAACCAAAGTTAAACTGAGGCATGTGTATTATTATGAAAGGATGAGTAGTGTACAGTATATGCTTCTAAAAATTATGAAAACTATACACTACTTTAATTTATTGAACTACTGGTGGCCTAATCAGATAATAATTATGGATCGGATTTGTCAAATGCAATATACTGTATACTATGATTGGTGGTGTATTGATTTCTATATATGGCTCTTGAGCATTTGTAGGAAACATGACCATGAAGAGAACAATATTGAGAGGCAAAGGAGAAGCTATGGGAAGATAATGCTAAATACTAGCAGGATGATAAAAAACACCAGGAAATTAGACCAAAGCCGGGACAAATGGACAGAAGCGAAAGAAAAGGGGTTGCTGGAAATATGCAGATGCTTAGAAACTCCTCTTCACACTTGCTTAAATGTTATTATAATTAAATGTAGACTGTTGACACTAGAATTGGTGATATTTAATGATGAAAAGCTAATTGCTTGTAACTTAATACAGCTTTTGTATAATTGGATCGACAGTAAAAGTATTAAACAAAGAAAGTGCATGCATGTGTATTTTTTGACGGGGATAATGAATCGTGGTGATATTAACAGGTTGAACATAAAGCATATTATATACCGAGTTAGCAAGATTTTTATATGTTCTTCCCATAGTATGAGGAACAAGATAGAAAACATAGGGCAAAATTTAAAAGTAGTGGTGAACTGGATCATACTAAAATTAAGTTATTATGAAGATAGGATTCTGGAATTGTAGGGGGATAGGTAGAAAATCGTTCTGGCCAGAGATTGACTCTTTCTGTAAAATTCAGAGAATACAAATTATGGCAATAGCGGAAACTAAAACGGACACACTTCCAAGTGATCAAGTTTGGAGACGCGCAGGATTTGATAATGTTGTCTGGTCTCCTGCCTCGGGTCGGGCAGGAGGCATTGCCATATTTTGGAAGTCACACCAGCTCATCAATGAGGAAATCACGATTCTCGTCCAAGAACCAAGGTATGTGATTGTAAAATACCACCATCTTGTAACTAAAAATATGATAGCTATATGTTTTACTTATGCCCCACCCAATGCTCGGGACAAAGAGGAATTCTGGAATCAATTAACACTAACGATACAAAACTTAAACCTCCCTACTATTGTGATTGGGGATCTTAACGAAATACAAGAACCGAATGACAAAAAAGGAGGGGTGTACCCGGAGTCCAACCGCTTTGAAAGATTGTTAAACTTCAAGAACGACTGTCTTCTAGAAGACATTCCGTCTACAGGTAACACCTTCACTTGGAGAAAGAACAAGACTGAAATTGACAACATCTATGAAAAACTAGATAGAGTCCTTGTAAGTAGTAACATCATACAAAAATTTCCAAATATTAGTGCCAAAAACCATGCGTTCACTACTTCAGATCATTGTAAAGTAACAATGGAACTAAGTAATGATGAAACAATCAAAGCACAACCGTTCAAAGTAGAAAAAATGTGGATGTATAGAAAAGACTTTCGAAATGTCGTTAAGCAAGCTTGGAGAGTGCAATTCCAAGGTTCGAATATGTTTAATTTAGTAAAAAAACACAACTTTTTAAACAACATGCTAAAAGATGGAATAAGCAAACACTAGGCAACACTTTCGAGCAATTGAGAGAAATTGAAGAACAATTGGTAGAACTCCAAAAGAATATCCTAACTTCTCCCCAACCGAGTACCATCCAAAAACAATTAAGATTGCTGAGTAAAAAAGAATGCATCCTAAAATTTCATAAAACATATTGGAAACAAAGAGCCAAAACGAAACACATCAAACTCTCGGATGCTAATACAGGATACTTTCACAAAATTGCAAGTGGTAAACGCAACCGGAAAATAATTAAGGAAATCACCACATCTGAAGGTACACAAATCCTAGGTATAGATAACATTAGAGAAGAAATACGAAATGACTTCAAAAAAAGGTTTACTAAGCAACCAACACACCTAGATAATGCTAATGAATACCTTAACCTGATAACCAAAGAAATAACAGAGCAAGACAATAACATGCTAACAAGTGTTGTCACTAATGAGGAAATTAAAGCAACAATAATGCAACTAGGCTCTGACAAATCTCCAGGACCGGATGGCATGACTGCGGAATTTTATAAGAAATACTGGGATATTGTAGGACCAACAGTAATCAAAGCTGTTAAAAGCTTTTTTCATTCAGGAAAGATCCTACGACAAATTAACCATACGTTTATAACTCTTATACCCAAGATAGAGAACCCAAAATCAACCAATCACTACCGGCCAATAAGTCTCTGTTCCACTATCTATAAAATCATCTCTAAAATCATAACGGAGAGAATGAAAAAGGTCATAACCAAGATTATCCATCCCCTCCAAGGGGCTTTTATAACAAACCGGTCTATTCAAGATAATATCCTTATAGCCCATGAAATATTTCATTCATTTAGAAACACAAAAAACAAGGATGGATGGATTGCCATCAAACTGGATATGGAAAAGGCGTACGACCGAGTAGATTGGGAATATCTATTAGATGTAATGACTAGATTTGGATTTGATAAAAAAGTAGTAGGTTGGATAAGGGAATGCATATGCACTGTGTCACTGTCGGTACTTGTAAATAATGGACCTACGGAACCATTTAGCCCGGAACGAGGACTCAGACAGGGTGATCCTTTATCGCCTTTCTTATTTGTTCTTGCTTCGGAAATTCTAGCAAGAAAACTACAATTAACCAGTGAACTGGATAAAAAGACAATAGGATTTCCAATTGCCCGAGGGGGGACGCGAATCCCCTTCTTAGCCTTTGCAGATGACATCATAATATTTGCCAAAGCTTCTCAGCGATCATGTGAAAAAGTAAAGGCCATCATTGAGAAATTTTGTAGAATTTCGGGACAAAAAGTTAACTATAACAAGTCAGCTTTTCAAACCTCTAAAAATATGACGTCCCAGCAAAAAAATGTAGCACAATAGGCCTTTGGGATTGCAACAATGACGAATCTAGAAAAGTATTTAGGGTGTCCGATTATAAACGGTAAAGTTAATAAAGACACATTTAAAGACCCTATTGGAAATGCACAAAAACAGCTCACAAAATGGAAGGCAAACGCGTTATCTCAAGAAGGAAGGACGACATTGATTAGAGCTAACCTAGCCACAAAACCGAATTACGTAATGCAAAGCTTTATGCTTCCGTCATATGCCCACTCAGAATTGGATAGAATTAATAGGGGATTCTTTTGGAATAAGGATAGAACTTATAAACCTCTAGTGGGATGGGATAAGATTTGCAAACCTAAAGAGGTAGGAGGACTAGGAATCAGAAAAACAGAACATATGAACAAAGCCCTTCAAATGAAATTGCTCTGGAAAATCTTAGCAGAACCAAATAATATATGGGTAAGGATAATTTCACAAAAATATCTTAGAAATGATAGTCTATTCACATACAAGACAAAAGCAAACACCTCATGGCAATGGAAGAAATTAATGCACCTAAGAGAAGAATTTTATAAAGGCCTAATCTGGCAAATTGGGGATGGGAAAACAGTCAAATTTTGGAAAGATAACTGGTTGCCTGGAGGTCCCCTTAGATCCCAAGCGAAGAACCCATCAGATGTAGATGAAGCAATAACTGTAAATACCTGGATTACGAATGATCACAGATGGAAAATACATGAATTAAGACAAATCCTTCCTGATAACATTGTTGAACAAATTCAAAATACTCCAATCCCGGATAACTATATCCAAGACCGATTGTATTGGGCCCCAAGCAAAAATGGGTGGTTCTCCACCTCATCTGCAGTAGACCTAATCACAAACTTAGAGAGACAGACACCACATATAAACAACTGGTTGTGGAAATTAGATACATACCCAAAGGTTAAAAATTTCCTTTGGAAAGTGGATAATAATGGACTCCCCACTAAAGCTAGACTTAGGGATAAACAAATCATTACTCCGGGAGGCTGTGTATTGTGTGACTGTAATAATGAAGACATAAACCACCTACTAACAACGTGTCCGTATACAATCTACATAACCAACAAAGTAAACCCAAATATCGCTAACTCCATCCAGGGATATGACCCACAAAACAAAACACCGAGAATAATTCTTAACGAAATCTACCAACTCCTAGGGAAAAAAGAGTTCACGTGTCTAGCAGTTGTGTGGTGGAGTATCTGGCATCAACGCAACAAATTAATTTTTCAACAAGACCAAAGCGAAGGAATATCAGACTTAACAACATACATAAGAAGTCAAATAGCAAACTGGGAGAAAGCGTCGAAATGGACAGAGGATGAAGAAGTTATACCAACATCTCGGTTAAAGAATAGGAACAAAAACATAAGAACACAAAGGAAATGGAAAAAACCCAAATCGGGGTATATCAAAGTAAACGTCGATGCGTCAAAGTTACCCAATGGTAACACTTCTGGGGGAATTGTACTCCGAAACCACCTTGGTCAGGTAATGGATATTATGACAACTAGCTTTGGAAAAGTATCCGTGTTAAAAGTTGAAGCTCTAGCTATCCGGGAAGCGATTAGGCAAATAAAAAACAGATCAATAGAAAAAGTGGAAATTGAAGGAGATAATCTCCAGGTCATTAACGCTATTAAAGGGAAAACTCATTGTCCTTGGGAGATCGAACTCATTATCACTGACATCCTTGTTTCCATGCACGGAAGTCAGGACCTAGTGATCAACCATGTCTTTAGGGAATGTAATGCTGTGGCCGACAAAATCGCTAATTTGGGCCATAGCCTCCCTGTTGAGTGTGTCAAGACTCATCCAGAACTTATAGTTCTCATCCGAAAGGATGCTCTAGGGCGCCCTCCGTAAAGGGGAGCATCCTAATCCTTACCTAATCAAAAAAAAAAAAAAAAATATTAAAATAGGTTCATTCCTCATTTTTCAAAACATAACGACAATAAATTTTCCGTATACTATTTCACCAACCCGTTCGCTTTCTTTCCACCCATCATTACCATTGTCTTCCAACTCCTTCTCCATCTTTCTCATTTCTCGCCTTTATATCGCTCTGTCATCTCTATCTAAAACTTCCAACTCTTTCTTTCTCTCTGATAGCTCTGATTTGGGCTAGGTCGTTATTCTCCTAGCAAGCTCCCTGTTGTGGCAATTGTGCACTGATATCTCTGATTTTTTGTTTCCTTAGTTCTTCTTCATAAGGTACGTCGTTTCTCTGAGTTATGTGGTTACGGATTTACTTCGTTTCTCTAAGTTCTATGGTTTCGGATTTGGTATTTGTGGTTCAAATTGAAGCAATTTCATGTATATGCGCTTTCCCGGATTCATTTCGCTTCGGGTTAGATTTCCCGATTTCGTGGGCTTAGGGTTGACGACTGTTCTTGGTGGTGCCCTAAATTTCGTGGGGTTGTTGTCTGATTTTGCTATTTCATCGGGGTTTGGTTGAATTTGAGAGTTTAGTTTGTGTCGCTTGCATTTTAGGGGTGTTAAATTTTTAGGGTTCTTCTTTTTTATTTTTTTATTTGGGGCGCAGAAGAAGAAAATTAGTCATGATAAGATGCCAAAAAAACCAAAAAACAATAATATCAATGGATAATGAGGACAAAGCCAAGGCTGAAGTTTGGGTGTTTAACATTAAGCATTTGAAAGACTGGCTTTTTCCTCATTATCCTAGCATTGTGTGTCACCAATCTGGTGGGGTTCCTTTCCCAATTGGACAGGTTAGCAATTCTGAGCTAAAGGATTCATCTTGTTTTACAAAGAAATGCCTTTCGCTTTTACTGATTGTTGTGTCAACACCGTCCACTTTACAAATCAAAACCTGTAACCGTTTTTTAAGCTTCTCCACGTCCAAATAATAAATGAAATTTGCAATTTTAGTTTCAGATCTACGTAGAAACTTGGTACACTAATATGAAATTCGTTTTCTCCTACAACCACCCAATAGCATGAACCTTTAGTTTCTCTCTCATTTCCATACCTAAATGGTACGCCCTATGAATTATAAAATCTGTATTTCTTGGTGGACTTTACAGCTACTTTCTAGGTGTTAACATGAAGTACCTGTCAGAGCACATCTTGACTCAGATACTGCTCTATCTCCCGACGAGAGAGCTTATTAGGAACCAGCTCGTGTCCAAAAAATGGCGCAGAATCATTCGTAGAAGCCACTTTTGTAGAATGCACCTTCTCAACTTCCCCGATAACAAGGATGAGAAAGTGTTGTTCGTAGTACAAGGTTTTTACAAGGAGTGCGTACTCCGTTCAGCAACTACGTTGGTTCAATAAACGCCCCCTCTAACCACCCTGGGCCGACCACACATTCTAGGAAACTGGTTGTACCACAGCTCATGTGAAGGCCTAATTTTACTCAGATAGGAAACTAACGAAAGAGGATCTAGACCCCTTTGCCTATGGAACCCCTCGATAAAAAAGACATTTCTCCTATCAAGAAAAAATGCTCCTCCCCAGCTGCATCCAATGCACACCGACTATGCAAATTTGGGTGTCGGCTATACAGAACTCGCATCGTCATACAGAGTAGCAAAGCTCCTATTCTGCAACAACGAACTACACTGCACAGTCCTCTACACCCTACAGACGGACTCCTGGCACACCGTTCCTAACCAAGGATTCAGATTGTAGTTCACTCAACACCTCCTCCACATAATTGTGACAGCTTATTGTGAAAATATTGTGTTCGTTTTCTACAACCACACCGACTGCTGCGCCGAACTCATATCTTGCAGTTTACATACGGGAGCGCTCACTTCAGTCGCATGCCCACCAGGAATATATGAAGCTAAAGATCAATTGAAAACATATGATGCCATGGACATGAACAAGGGGGAAACACTAGGAATATCCGACTTCGAAACGTCCATTTGGATACTACGCTCCCAAGACAACACGTAGATCAGGAGATATGATTTGGATCTACCTTTCGCCGCCGTTAAATACATGAAACTATCAAATGAAATAGTCATGCAAAAATGGAAATCCTCTAAGACTTGTAGCATTCCCCATAATGACTCCCTCATTGAACATCGAGAGGTTGCACTACGGGTCCTGCTACCGACAAGCATCGCCTACAACATCTACATGCCTACTGAATCCTATATCTACTTCGAAACAATCTACCCGTTCATCCAAAATCTAACTCTACTGCAAGTTCCTTACAACAATCACTTTCCAAGTATATGCGCTACAATCTTCTAAGGTTGTGCGCTTCAAACTCATATGCGTATACTGTTGTATCATATCTACATTGTAGCCCAATAGCGTGTAAATGTTGTGTATTTCTTCTTGCATTTCCTCTTTTCAGTCTGGAATATGAGCCCATGTTTGTATGGCTTTAAGCCTCTTCAGTGACATCGTGTAATGGCATTATCCTTATAGATACATGTTGCCTGCTTCCTTATAGATACATGTTTGATGTTGTTTTTTCCTTTATTGGTGGTTTCATTAGCTTGTTGTCACTTGTCACGTATGCTGGCTTTTCTCAAATGCAAATAGACTTCCAACTTTTAGAGTTTTAGGATAGGGTCTCAGTTTATGGTTGAAACTTGAAATCATCCCTATAAATACATGGCTAGGCATCCTTGTAAACTCTTGTATTTATGTGCTATTTTAAGCACATTTATCAACCAATGAAATGAATGGAGATTAAAATTATTGTAGGAGGTATATTTGAAAAGAAAATTGCTATTGCAATGTACTGAAATTGCCATGCTGCCAAAAATTGCTTTGTTCTAATATGAATTTTAAGTGTATTGCTAGAAGCAAATATCCACCTTATTTAAGGCACAGCTTGTAGCTGCTCAAACTCCTTGGCAATCCTATTTTAATTGCAAAAGGGGAGGCTAAAGCAGTATGTGCTAAATTAAATGATGAGGGTCTTGTTGATGCCTGTATCACGGCTGACAGCGATGCTTTCCTGTATGGGGCAAATTGTGTAATTAGATCAATTCAACCTGGTTCCAAGGTAAGTATCTACTTAGTTGTGTATTGCCCTTTATCATGCTCTCTTTCTCATGTTTTAATAATGTCTATTTGCTCTTCATATTATTTTGCTCTGACAGTCATTATGCAGAAACATGCCATATGTTCTCTTACCTCGTTGAAACAAGTTAATGCACCATTAATGGTTAATAAATTTTTTCCCTACCATTTATCACATTGACTAGAATACTGAAGCACCTCTTAGGTGTTGTATGCAGATATGTTATACTTCGTCAACTTTTATCTAAAAAATAGTTGCTTAACTGGTGTAATTTCTTCCTTGTATTATGTTTCGAATTCAGATTGCTCTTGGCTCCACTTTCAAAAAAACGAACAGAACACTCTAAACAAGAAAATAGATGACCCCTAAAAATGCTTTTCCAAACAAAAAATGGATGATCAAAAGATCAAGGACATCCGCGGGTGCCGGTACTCGATTCGAAGCAAATGTGGCTGGACGCCGCACTCCTGCCACCTAAAGGTGCTTTTTTCGCGTACTCTTTTTCATGTGTGATCCTTCCCGGTAGGAATAGGGATGTTTTTAGTCTTTAACATTATTATCGCATCAACTTCAGGAGAGCAGTCCATTCAGGCTTGGTCAATTTAAATATATTTCATTATTCTGGGCCGGAAATCAAGAATGGAAGCCACAATGAAGCGAATCTCCTTTTGAAGCTGGCATTCGTCGTTACGGATGCACTATTACTGTTACTGTCTTTCTATAGCCTAGATCAGGTCCATGGTTTTTTTTGCTGATGTTACTCAATAGTTTACAACTTCTCCTTCCAGTATCTGCCTTCTTCAACAGCAATCAGAGGTATCATGGGAAGGTGAAAACGATGGTTCATTCCTTGGTAGCAGCTGGAGTCAAGCTACTTTGAATTGGTACAGGTGAACAGTACTGACCTATTGCAAACTAAGGTGTCTAGAAACAAGGGGGAAATTGTTGCAAATGAACTACATGATCCCGAAAGTCAAGAAAAGAATGTCGAGTGCAGCATGGATCAAGTATTTAGGCATCCATGACCATAGAAGAGACTATACAAATGAAGGAACCTCAATCTGCAAAAGGACGGCAGGCTCAAAGTGGACCTCTCATACCAGGAACTGTTTTCAGCGCATCATCACCTGAATTGAGTAGCAGCTTAGAAAGGTTTATATTTCATATTGAATGATAAATCAACACGAAAAAAACATGCATAATTAGAAACCAAATAGCACACACTTGATAAACAAAAACCAGTCTTAACCCTAAATATTTACCCCGCTTTCGGCCAGTCTCATTGTCAAATTTGGGCCTTTTCAAATTACACCCCATGCGAAGCATGGGCCTTCATACTAGTCTATAAAACAGTAAGATAGGTCAAGACTAGTTTCAAAAATTTTACAATTATCAATGTCAACATTCATGATTCAACAATCAACAAACATTCAACAATTATCATCATTTCTCAAGGATCTCAACAATTACTAAATAGTCAATTAATCAACAAAATCTAAATACGCCAAATTTGTTAATTTTGCTCGGCTATTGAAATTTGAAAGTCGAAAACCCTTCTTGGCTCGCTCGGTCGCTCTCCAACGCCTCCAAGCAACCACTCAACAGCCGGCCCTTGCCCAATCGGTGGTGCCGTGGTGTCGGTGGTCAACTCAAGGGGCGGACTCAGGGCTCGGGTTGTTCAAAGTCCCCCCCCCCCCCCCCCCCCCCATCCAAGCGATCTTGGATCCGCCACTGGCCTGAGGTGAGCATAATCACCTTTTGCCAAGTATAAAAAATCTCTCTACCAAACCCATTCATTATGCGGAATCAATTCCATTCTCGTTTCAAATGAAACACAAAAATGAGTACCAAATTCGAGTCCCGAGCAAACAAACAGTTGATTGATGCGTTAATGAAAGAAAAACTTACTTCCATAGCAAGCATAACTAAACTAGTAATAAAACTAGAAAACCAGTATCCGCTTGCTGCATCATAGTGATCCTATAAATACTAGAGGCGCAGAAGTTGCAAAAACTTGGTGCCTCGGAGACTCAACTTGGCTTCTTCTCTTGGAATTGGAGAAAGGTTCAGCGTCTCAGGCTTTAGTACAAATTCGAACCCAGCAAACATGTGAGTGTCTTATAGCTGAGATCACCGCATGTTTCCTTCACGCAAAACATCGATCATGTCATAGATTCTTTTCTCCGCCTTGGACTGAATCTGTGGATCCCAAAAAATTGGAGATAAGAGAAAAGAAAAGAGGTAAAGAACAGAGCATGAATATGCCATGAATTCAAGCTTGAAGAAGGTGTAAAAGGGTGAGAACCTTCTTAGCAAGGAAAATCACGGCGTCAACAGTGCCCTCAGCATATATAGATCTACCGCATACATTGTGCTGAAACTCAAATGAAACTCTGCAATGGGCAAACCATATATATTCATGAGAACTGGTGGCGCTATGGGAAATTTGATGTTCAAGTACAAGTAAAACAACATGAACTATATGAATTACGTGTTATCTGGTGACAATAAGCGATATGTATGAAATGCATGACCAGCAAGGTGCTCTTCTGGGACTCCTACCATCTCAGTCTGTTGTTTCGGATCGCGAATTAGTTGTATCTGGCAAGGACGTTGACAAGAGAATCTCATATGAAGGATGAAATAAAAAGAAGCATTCCTTACATTTAAAGGGGCTCAAAGAATATATATAAGCTCTAGATGAGGGAGGAGCATCAGTTATTTTCTAAATGCTTCTTTGGTGAGATATAGAGCCACGTAGATAGAGACATCTTTAGAGTAGATTCCGTGAAGAAAACCTCAAATAGTCCTCATAAAAATGACAAAAGCGAGATTTAAGTTGATTCGTTTGAAGTTTAATAGTTATTAGAGCCTACCTGATCCATATCAAAGGACACACCAAGTTTCTCAAAACATGAGATGACAGCCTTTGCAGTTCCAGAGACGTCTTTCTTGCCAGTTTGGTGGGATTCCATCACCTGGTGATTGGAAGAAAACATCACTGAGGTGAGGAGAGTTTACAGCATTTTCTTCAACAAAGTTCAAATTACTATGTTTATCAATTTAGGTTCAGCCACGGACGGACCTAGGATTTAATATTAGGGTGGGCTAATTGTCACTAAAATTTTTGGGTGGGTTATATTACCTTAATTTAACTAATTTAACACTAAATTCACCTTTTTTTATTTATTTATTATTAAATTTAGGAAAAATTGCTCCAAATATTCCAACCTTTCATTCGATTGCGCACTCTACCCTCACCTTTCCAAATTTCACAAAATATTCTATACTTTGGGGATAGTTGCACACTCTACCCTCAAAGTGTCCACACTTTGAGTAAAATTATGAATTAGCTCCTCACTTTTTCATTTTGTAACAAAAATAGCCAATCCATGTACACATTTTTTTCATTTATAATATAGCCTTATAGGTTTAATTTTCTCATTTATAAAAAAATAATATAATTACTTTCATTGTTTGTTAATATAAATCTCACCTTTATAATAACCACATAAATCATTAAACCATAATTTTTACTTTACAAAGTAGTTCATCTTAATACTCTTTTCATTATTACTTTTAAAAAAAATGGGACACGAGTAAAAACAATTCATAACCTTTATTTAAAACTTATGTTATAGCTTCTTACGTTAATAATTAACCACATAAATAATTAATCCATAACTCTTACAAAGTAGCTCATTTTAATACTTTTTTCCTTTATTATTTTCGAAATAAATTTATACACAAGAAAAAAATTCATAACCTTTTTTTTATAAAAGTTTATAAACTTGTTCTACCTTGTCCAACTTAACCAACAAGATATTTTACAATTTATGGTCTAGCTTGTTTATTCAACACAGTGTCACAAACTAATTAAATAAAAAATATTAAATTAAACATAAAATCCAAATTTTATTTTTAGTAAATGAAAAACTAAAAACTCAATTATTTTTTTAAAAAAAGAAACCCAAAAAAGGCATTAAAAATATTCATAATTATTTTTATTTATTTTTGACAAACAAAAGTTGGACTCGATGATTATGTAATGACTCAAAATTTTCAAATTTTTTAAAATAAGTTCATGAAAATTCTTATTAATTTTTGTCTAAAATTATTTCAAAAATGATAATGGACAAAAAAGTATTAAGATGAACTACTTTTAAAGTCAAAGTTATGACTATAGATTTATGTGGTATGTTGATTATGAAGTGGAGAATTTATATTAGCCAAATAAAAGTAATGACATCATTTTCAGGTAAACGAGAAAAGTAAATCTATAATGCTATGTTATTACTTTGGACCTTACCAAAATGTTATTAACCTTAACCAAATATATTTTTATATATAAGAAATTGATTATTTTAACTTAATTTCCACTAAAACTGATATAGAACAAAAAGAGATCTAAAATGATTATTTTTTAATGTTTTAATCCTTATAAGGACAAGATTTATAATTTTTAAAAATGATTTGTACACGAGTTGGGTATTTTTTCACAAAATAAAAAGGTGAGGAGTCAATCCAAAAATTTACCCAAAATGTGGACACTTCAAGGGTAGAGTGCACAACTATCCCCAAAGTATAGGATATTTTGTGAAATTCGAAAAGGTCGGGATAGTGTGCAACTGAATGAAAGGTTGGAATATTTCTAGCAATTTTTCCTTAAATTTACCCTATTTTTTTTTTTTTAGGGCGGGCTGAGGCGTACCCAAACCCGCCCCTAGGTCCGCCCCTGGGTTCAGCAGTTTCTAGGGTGTCCCTCTACAACTAGCCCTTATTTCTTATCAGTGCATTAATCACAAAAGCATTTTTTTTCCCAAAATGAAGGTAAGATACAAGAACAAAGCATTTTTCCTCCAAGGGCTCAATAACATAGTAAAAAGCATGATCCCTAGAGCTCACCTACACTAAACAAAAGCATGTTTTAAATAAAGCCCAAAAAAATCATTCCTGCTTGAGTAATTAGCTTGAATTCCAAATAAACCAGAAATTGATGTCGGTTTTCAGGATATAATTTAACAAATACATGCATCAGCTAAAAGTAAAAGAAGTCAGATGAAGGAAAGTTTTTTTTCTAAACCTGAAGAGAATATCCAGCAAAGGCTCCAGGAAATTGCCCAGCCATAATATCCATGGCTGCAAGAAAAGCCACCACCTTAGCAAGACCAACCAAGAGTGTAATTAGTCAAAGAGGAGCATCATCAGCAAATGATTAGAACTTTCACGCACATAGATTCACAATTTACCTGTTTTCCCATCTGGGGAGATATAACAGCATAGACTTTGGAGTCATTGACTGTTTTGTAAAGTCTATCCCTATCTCCTCCAGTTGTTCCCATCACAAAAGGCACACCAACTTTAGAGTACAACTCAGCATTACCTGAAATTGTACCATCCGTGAAAAGGAACTATAAGAATTGAATAAAAGGATAAAAACTGACAAAAAAAATAAAGATTTTCATAACAAACAAAGTCCAAGCAGATGTTCTTTGCAAATCAAATGCACAAAAGGAAAAATAGCACATCACAAGCTCTTAGCTTTCCCTTCCTAAAAAGATAAAGAACTATCTTGTTTACCATTAACAGCTGCAGGAGCTGAGTAATCCACCACAATCAGATTTGGGTATTCATCAGCTATAGAAGCAAGAGCCTTTTCTCTATCGTCATAGCTAAGAAGCTCAATCTCTTTGCCACCAGCTTGGACAGATTGCCCACTTTCCTCGGCAGAGCCAAATGAAGAAGGCACGATCTCAAGTCCTGCAGAGACTGCTGCTTCAATCACAGCCTTTCCCATTCTCCCACTGCAGCTATTCACCTTCACATCGAAACCAAAAACTATATGAAAAACTGTTCTTTTAAACTAAAAGCAGCGGGCCACAGAAAAGTTCAATATGAATGCCAATTTCTGCTAAAAAAAGAATATATAGGTTGAGGATGCATGAGAGGATAATAGCAATTGGCCATGGTACCAAATGGAAAGTTACTGAATAGTTGATGCCTTCAAATTTAAGATTTAGCAAATCCTAGAAATGACTAGGGTTTTATGCAATCATAATAGGTTTTTTGAAGTCCAACGATAGTTAGACATAAAACACAGCATACAACCCAATGTACTAGACAAAATTTGAAGATGTCAAATTTAAGATATTTCAAGGCCAGGGATTAGCCAAACAATGGGAAATATAGCAATCAAAGACCAAATCCATCCTAATCTCAATTGTTTAAACGCGGTAAAACTTCTCGGCATTGTTCAGTCGGTTCATATCAGGAGCTTACACTCCACAGTGTCAAATAAATCCTTGGCCGAACATCATAATTGTCCATTTAAGTTTTAAAAAGGATGCTGGTTTGCAATAAAAACTAAAAAGAAGATTACCATTATAGGAATCATAGTTTCCTTCGGTTTGGATGAGAGTTTCTCAGTGTGTTGTGCCTGATAGCTCGAGCTTGACATGGAAACTCGGAAAACACAGCACTTCACTCGAATTCCAGGGAATGCCTCCACATTTCCTATCCAACGCACATTACTCGGTGCTTTTAGAAGCAATGCCATTACTGCAATCCATTCAAAAAGTAGAGTTACAAAAAAAAACCATCCACGCATCCACCGAAGAGAGAAAAGAAACAAAAACTTCAGCAATCGATCAATTTGGATCTTCAAGAATTACAAACAAGCCAAACGAGAGGAAACCTAGAGATACATACACCAAGTTTTAACCTTTGTAGACTTTGACGAGGCAGAGAAGATTGCTGGTAAAGAATTATGAATTCTTTCTGGCAAACTCTCGAGTATTCCCTCTCTGGTTCCTAGGGTTTAGGGTGAAATGTGCCAGGTGAAAGTTGACTGACATGTGTGATTTGTTTTAAGTTTTAACTACCGGTCATTATTAGTTGCATAATTTTTTTTTGGAGGGTTTTATTATCCACGCGGATTTTTCACACAAAATTTTAGCTTTTTCACTACACTATTGAATAGGCATGGCATGGCAATTTCACCCGCATTCGATGGAAATCCGACTCATCCTACCCAGAAAAGCGGGTGAAAACCCGAATAAATTAGGGTCATGGATGAGTATGGATGAAGGCTCTTCACCCATCACCCGATACGCACAAATTATATATATAATTATGTTAGATATGTATAAAAATTACTAATATTAAATTTTAATTTGTGGTTATTCCTCCAACTTTACATTTAAATACTTATTACTTATGCATTTGATGCATTAAATGGAGTTGGCAAAAATTCATCATATCATGATGAAGGTAAACGAGAAGAACAAGAAGAATTGTTCGATCCAAGCAAATGGTTACCGGTATGTATCTTTCGATCTAAAATTTGATATATCGTTTAGAATGTGTTACAATTGATTAGAATTTGATATGATCATTTAGAATCGTGAATGTAATGTGAATATGTATAATCGTTACAATTGCTATAGTTTAAAATTTTTACAATCGTTTAAAATTGTTATAATACTTTATAATTTGATATAATTGTTTAGAATTCGATATAATAAAAACATGAAAATAATATAAATTGATATGATCTTGTAGATTTGTTAGAATTGTGAATTGGTTGTAGTTTATAATTGTTAGATAATAATAGTTTAGAATTGATATAGTCGTTAAAAATCGTTATAATCGTTTAGAATTTGATGCATTATATGCAATTGTTTAGAATTGATATGAGTTTCCTATGAACAACCATGTGGTCCAGATTTTACAAATGATTTTGTTAACGATCACTTGTGGGATCACAAAGATGAGATGATTGAGTGGGCTAGGCAAATCAGTCGAGATAGGATAATGATTTTGCTCATTGCAAACTCAAATGACAATTATGTCAAACTAACATGCGAGCAATCCGGAAAGTCTAGATCGAAAAAGAAGATAGGAGCCTCAAGGAAGTGCAACTGCCCTTTTAAATTGGTTGGACGCCGAATTAGGTGTAATCGAAAATGGACTTTAGAGGTAAAGTCTGGCATGCACAACCATGAGCTCTGTACTAGTTGTCTTGGACACCCGTATGTTGGCCGAATGACCTCGGAGGAGCAAAATATGGTTATCAATGCTTCGGGATTGTTCTTGAGCCCGAAGGCTATTTCAAGTATGTTGGTGGCTATTAACCCACAAAATGTGACGTCCAGGAAACAAATATCGAATCTCAAGCAGAAAATATTGTTGTCCGATCGTGGTAAGTTGATAGTGTGTCAACTTACACTACAATTCATGCACAACAAGGATTACAGAGTACGGAGATCAACTCGCTCGGGTTCTGGTGAGTTAGATATGATGTTCTTTGTCCACCCGAGTTCACTGCACTTGTTCAAGAAGTTTCCATATCTGGTTGTTATGGATGCTACGTACAAGACAAACATGTATGTTTTTGAACTCGATGTATTTGTCCCATTTGGAGTTTTTATTATACAGTCTGTTGTTTGTGCTAAAACTCATTATAATGTATAGGTATAACATGCACTTATTAGAGATGGTGCGTATGACATGCACAAACCTGACATTTAATATCGAGTTTGCATTCATGTCCAAGGAAGACACTCCACATTTTGCTTGGGTTTTAGGGAGATGAGAAAATTATATGAAGAAATAGGTGAAATGCCAACAGCCATTATGACAAATCGAGAACAAGCCCTTATAAATGCAATTGCCGATGTTTTCACCAAAGAAGAAGTGCAACATTTGTTGTGTTGGGTGCATATTAAAGCCAACATAAAAGCATATGCGCTTGACGTCCTAAAAGATGAGATACAAGCTCAAGCGTTTGCAGATCAATGTTGGGGATTGTTCATGTCAACCACCAAGGAGAGCTATGAAGCCAAACGACGAGAAATATTGAAGAATTGACATTCTAGGCTAGTCGGTTTGGTTGATAGGATGTGGCTTGAGCCTTATAAAATGAACATAGTGAGAGCTTGGACCTACAACCGGCTTTACTTCTTCACTAGAACGACAAACAAGTATAATGTCATCTTAAAACCAATTTTGCTCATTTAATATATTAGAATAAAAATTGAACATCATAATTTGTATATTGACAGGGTGGAGGGAATGCACGCAGTTTTGAAGAAAACTTTAGATCACCAGTTTTGGGCTTCAACACAAAAATACAAAAGATTCACTATCACTTGGAGTCACAAATCCAAACTGTGAGGGAAGAAATGGAGACATCACGTACAACAATTCCAAACAAGATGGACAATATTTTTGCGTCCTTCAGGTACTTGTTCGCTCCACTTTTGCACCGAGTGTTCCATACGTGTTTCGAGATCTTGTTGGCAATGTATAAAGATGTGATTGAAGGTCAGTACGAAGAAGCGTGTGTCGATCATTGGTGGAAAGATTGTTTTGTGATTCCATGCATTCATAGAGTTGCGAGCGCGGTCGTTGAGGGTACTCCTATCAGATTGCATAAGATTCATCGATTTTGGAGGCAATTGAAGTGGGACAATATTTCAGCTGCGTACATTCTGTTGGATACCACAAATGGCGTGAAATGATCAGGAAAAAAAACAAGGGGTGAAATGAGCGAAGACCAGTTTTCTCAAATCACTTCTTGCTTTGAAGACAGTGAGCATCCGAGCCAGACAAGGATCAACCCCCCGTCAAGCCTAAAAGACAGAGGAAGGTCGAAGGGATCTACTAAGTACTCCGTGAGGGATAAAACATACCTTGAGCACAAGATGGCTCAGTGAGGAAAGGGGGAGGACAAGGATATGGACTATATAGAGACAAAGCCTACAAGAAAACCGCGTGCCAAGAAGAAGCAATTAGTGGCCAAGGGGAGTGCCAGAATTCCCGCAAAGACGAAGGACGTGACCCATATGGGAGTTTGCTTTGGGGTACGAGTCGTTGATGTCTTTATGTATTCTTTCATTGATGGAGTCAAGGATGTCCTTGCAGATGGGAATTGTGGGTATCGGGCCCTTGCCTCCATCTTGTATTGGGATGAGGAAGAATACCATAAAGTTCAAAAGTTGTTGGCGGCCAAGTTGGGCCGAAATAGAGGAATATACGAGGTTGCATCTGTGTTCACCCCACTAGACGAGCTGATACCAAGCGTGAGATACATCGAAAGCTCGTGTTCGTACGAACACATACTGGATGGAGATGCCCATCGGCGGTCTGGCGTTCTCAACCTATTTCCATGTGGCGCTCGTATGTCTGTCATGGTCCTCGTCCCACACATGCCTACCGGTGGTAAGTGTTGGAGGAAATCATGCCCCCTACACGCGTTCTTGGGATTGCATATGTGAGAAACAAAACTCACTATATTCCGGTAATTCTAAACCTCCATGAAGTAATATTATTGTATTAAAACCTTACATTACTCAAGCATTAAGTGATTCATAACTAATGTATAATTTGTTTTGTGATGCATATCTGGTTGAACGAGAAAGCACCCTTGTCTCCCCCGACTTTGACTTGGAGTTACGCACACGACCCAAGTGTGAACGGATGGGACTTTCCATTTAGAGATAGGATGAAGGCATTCAGCACGTATCATGTTGAATACGGGCGTAACCCGGAATTGTATTCGTAAAATAGACTGGTTGTTTTATAGTTGTCCTCTTACACTTTTTTATGTAATTTGTATGACATTTAGCTTGGTATTTTATATAATTATTTGTTTTGTTGTTGTTTCTATTTATCAACAAACCAAAAATATTTCAAAATTATCTAAAACATTAACAACCAAAACATAACAACAATCCAAAATCATCCAAAATCATCCAAAATATAAGCAAACTAAAAGCACAACAACAATTTAAATGATCCAAAATCATCCAAAATATCAACAAACCAAAAGCACAACAATCCAAGTGATCCAAAATCATCCAAAATATCAATAAATGTTCTAAGACTCAGTCTGGTTCTTGGTCCCACTACCCTCGGCTCGCTCGGTCTGAGTCTGGGACGCACGAGGCAAAGGAGGCACAATGACCGGGGCGGCACCAGTCAACACATTGATCCATCCCTGGACAGTCTGGTGCATGTCCTCTCCTATCACGGAACTAATAAAATGAGAAAATGTGAAGTGAATGCATTTTTGGTGTGAAGTACCAATTTAATAAAAATCTTGTGAATTAATTTTTGACGTGAATGTACATTAGTGTAAAGTACCGATTATCACTACTTTAATCTTATCCAATTAAATGTACAATAGTGTGAAGAATATAAATGTATAACAATGTGAAGATGTAAATTAATTTATTAGGGGGTTTAATTAAGTGTGAAGATGTAAATAAATTCATTTCTCTACCTCTATATATGCCCAGGCCTAGCATAGCCTTTTTACAAAAAAAAAAAAGTAAATGCCTTCTACTCCTCTACAATAGCAGTAGACTAATAGCAATAACAGTAATAACTTTAATGAAATTTTAAAATAAAAAAAAGGAAAGGTCTGTCTTCCTCCATTCAGCCTTTCTCGTTCACCATTGTACCTTAAATGTACAACAGTGTGAAATACCATTTTTTGTGTGAATTTTTGACGTGAATTAGGGAGTTTACCACTATATATATTTTATTGTGAAGAATACGTACCGATTTTGACGGACCGAAAAGACTCGCACTCGGTGTCAGATTTACCGACGTGCCATCACCTGCGCCCAGCCCATCGTGATCTCCCGAACCACCTGCCACCCTGCTGCCTCCACCACTAGAAGATTCGGGTTGGACCACCCCACCGCCTCCAACACTAGTAGATCTCGAATGCTTCGGGCTGCCGCCTGCTGCTCCGCCGGCCTATTGGCGGTCCGTTCGGGTAGCCACCAGCCCCGGCTGCTGCTCCATCCCGGCTGAATCCACCGCCGCACGAGCCTTCTGGCCTAAAATTGGCGGTCCGATCGGGTAGCTACCAACCCACCTACCTTGCATCTAGGCTTCCCTTTCCAAATCCTTGACATTTTTTTGGTCACCGGAATGAAACCGACTGTAATTTCGTATCGGAATCGAGAGGAAGAAGACAAGTGTGGCGGATAGCACTAGGGTTTTAAACGCCATTTAGTGGAATTTGAGGACGCTACTAAATAACGTTCCATTTGAGCCCAAAACTCGTATGGGCCGGTCCAATATTGGCATCAACAATTGCCATATGGAACGCCATTTGATGGCTTATGGAAAAGCCATTTGATGGATTTTCAAACGCTATTGGATGGCGTTCTAAAACACATAAAGCCAACAACGAACGGAAAATAATAATTTTAAAATCAAACGCCATTTAATACGTTTAAATTAAACGCCATTCAATAGTATAATGCAAAAAGTCAAAAATTAGTGTGCAAAAAGTGTGAGCCTTTATCATAGAGCACCCTAAAATTTCATTGTAGAGTATTCAAAATTAATATAAAAAAATATCCCAAAATTACTACATCATCTACATTTACTCTTCCTTTATTTTCCAACTCTCTTTCTTCCCTCTTCTTTTTCCCCAAGACTCAAACACTCCAACTCTTTCAAATCCCCAAAATATTCAAACAAATTTGTACAAGGAAGGCAAACTACACAACATTTCAACAACAATATTCATTATAATGTAAATTTTGTTCTTAAATTTGAGTTTTTGGTCAAATTTCAGATTTGGATGTGTGAGTTAGGGTTTTTTATTTTGATTTTGTGTTTTAGAATGAAATGGGGGAATTAGTAAGTTTAGGTTTCAAATTTCATGTACAAATGGCAATTTCATTGTGCTGAAATGGGGTTCGAAGGTCATGGCACCTCCATTGTTGAAATCCGTAAACGACCATGGCCGAAAGGCCTTTGGCCGCTACGGCCGGGGCAATTTTTCCTTAGATTGATTCTAACTCTTCTGCTTAATTTTTTTTTATTTTAGATAGGAGATAGGTCAATTCGTCATCGTCACAGAGATGCACAAAGGGAGCAGGCTGTGTCGCAGCCAGAGGCTTAGATACAGGCACTAGACGACGTGCAGGCTGATCCGGGAGACCATGAGTAGTCTTTAAAATTCACAAACCAATTTTCTCAAAAATGGGTTTAGGGTTGTGGATGGTCTAAGTGGTGTGGATGTCAAAAGGCCGAAAGAAAACCATATGATTCCAATAAAATACCAACAGAATCTTATAGATGCAAACATACATGAATGGGAATCGTATTCATCTTACCTCATCCCTTGTGTTTTTTGTTCCATCTAATGTGAGCTAGCTCTTTTTGTCAAATCTATGTTAATTTGCCTCCAACCATAATCATCTCTTTATGAAGAGCATCATTTCCACTTAAGGTCATGGGTGAAAACTATTAAATATAAATGTGTAACACTGCAAGTAAAATCATGATGATTAGATAGAAAATGCACAAAGCATTGAAAGCAAGTTGGGATGAAAATCTACAGAACTTCACAACTCAAGTATTTCGTTGATGTCAACACTGAACATTTTTACTATGACCTTGGTAATTCATAGAGTGCAATAAAAATACGGGATTTCAGAACAGTGCACCCGACTTTTTTCATAATAGTGCACCCTTTGGCCGTAACAATTAGGTTTTTTCGTAAACCGAGAAATTAAATGCTCTCACCTACCTTAATTGATTTCACCCTATACCTTTAATCCATCATTGTCGTGAGTCACTCCATTCCATCTCCTCTCCAAAAATCACAAAACCTCTTCATGGTCATCATTCTTCAACAATGAACAACAATGGGGATTACCCACACTTCTTGGGATTGTGATACGATCCTTGCTAAAATTAAGTAGTTTAATTAATCTATTAATTTCTATTTGAGTCTATTATCTTTTATTTTAGGAAATATCTATATTATTTATCTTGTTTTCTTTATTCTTAATAGTAGGAAAATCTACGTTATCTTTTTAGGGTTCTTTTATGGATTTAGTGGGCTATATACAAGGCCTTACCTAGGAATTATTGTATTCACGTTTGAGATTATAATAAAAACCAGAAGTATTTCTTCATCATTTCCTCTTGGTGAAATACTTGCCTAAGAGTGGTTTCCTCAAGAGAGATTCTCCTTGAGTGGGTTCTATCATTTGGTATCAGAGCCATTCAATTCGAATGGTGATGACACGCTCTTCCGCTTTCCATCCATCACGACCCCTATACACAAACCCGCCACCACCCACATCCCTCTATCCCGAAATTAAATCACTAGTTCAATTGTTTCTTGCTTGGAGAAGCTTTTGCCTTTTCTAAGCGCTCAGATTTCAAAGTCCACGGTTCATTACAGCGGCGAACAGCCCGTTAACCACAAAGACGAAAACTCGATTGAGAAAATTCATGAGGAAAACAGTTTGCTTCCTCTAGGAGTAGATGACAAAGTCGAGCCAGAAGCCATGAAGATTGAAGAAAAATCAGATGTGACGGTTCAAGTGATCACCAAGGAAGTCCTCGGGGGTAACAAGTCAAGATCCATGGAGGTTGAAGGAAAAACTATCCAGAAAGAAATTCCAAAACATCACATATTCTCAAGCTCCATCCCTCTCCTATCCAAACCTACATCATTGTTTTCCCCATTAGCCTTAATGAACAATAAAAATCAAACTTTTACATCACTTGATCTCAAAGAAGAGCTAGAGAGACCGATAATTGGTCAAGGCATAAATGGACCATGGGGTAGCTACTTGGGTGCTGTCACTTAGGGATGAAAGGCGCCTCAATTTCGCCTTGAGGTCAAGGTGAGTTTTCAAGGCTGGTGCATTGATACGATCCTTGCTAAAATTAAGTAGTTTAATTAGTCTATTATTTTCTATTTGAGTCTATTATCTTTTATTTTAGGAAATATCTATATTATTTATCTTGTTTTCTTTATTCTTAGCAATAGGAAGATCTATGTTATCTTTTAAGGGTCTTTTATGGCTTTAGTGACCTCTATATAAGGCCTTACCTAGGAATTATTGTATTCACATTTAAGATTATAATAAAAATCAGAAGTCTTTCTTCATTAATTCCTCTTGGTGAGATACTTGCCTAAGAGTGGTTTCCTCAAGAGAGATTCTCCTTGAGTGGGTTCTATGATTTGGTATCAGAGCCATTCGATTTGAATGGTGATGACACTCTTTTCCGCTTTTCATCCATCACGACCCCTATACACAAATCCTCCATCACCCGCATCCCTCAATCCCGAAATTAAAAATAGTTTCGATTGTTTCTTGCTTGGAGAAGCTATTGCCTTTTCTAAGCGCTGAAATTTCAAAGTCTAGGGTTCATTGCAGTGGCGAGCAGCCCGTTAACCACAAAGATGAAAACTCGAATGAGAAAATCCATGAGGAAAACAGTTTGCTTCCTCTAGGAGAAGATGACAAAGTTGAACCAGAAGTCATGGAGATTGAAGAAAAATCAGAAACGTTGGAGAGTTTTCCAGCACAATTCCTCTCGGCGAGATACTTGCCTAAGAGTGGTTTCCTCAAGAGAGATATTCCTTGAGTGGGTTCTACCATTTGGTATCAGAGCCATTCGATTCGAATGGTGATGACACGCTCTTCCACTTTCCATCCATCACGACCCCTATACACATTCAGAATTTTAATAAAAATCAGAAACGTTGGAGAGTTTTCTAGCACAATTCCTCTCGGCGAGATACTTGCCTAAGAGTGGTTTTCTCAAGCGAGATACTCCTTGAGTGGGTTCTATCATTTGGAAAAATAAGAAATGTTGGAGAGTTTTCCAGCACAATTCCTCTCGCGCGAGATACTTGCCTAAGAGTGGTTTCCTCAAGCGAGAGACTCCTTGAGTGGGTTCTATCAGATTGGAAGATCAAGCCTTGAACATCAATCACAATGAGGTATGTTTTATTTGATAGATTGTTCTTATCTTTCTTCCACCACTCTACTTTACTCTACCGTATTTATCTATTTTTTTTGGTAGAACTACCATGTTTATCTTGAGATGGTAGTGAAGTAGGAAATAAAGTGTTTGCATGTATTGGCTAGGCAAACTTATGTACTTATTAGCAAAAAACTAAGTTAAAGATGATTTTTTGTTGAAAAAAAATCTTAATTTTTGGAATAAAAATTCGAAGTGTTCTTGACAAAAAAAGATTTCACGTTTGAACACAAGAAGTGTTATGGTCGTTACGGCAAGAAGTGTGCCCGACTGTAACGGCCAAACGCGTCATTGCTGTAACGGCCAGAGGGCTTCTGGCCGTAACGGTCGGGCACCCCTCTGGTCGTAACGGCTACACCTTACAGAACATCTTTAATGTAATGTTTTGTTTTAATCTTTGTAGGAAGAGAATGAAGTATACATTGGATTTGATGCATTGAGGATCGAAGATGGACAGAGTGATCCCGTAAACAACAATTCTGAATATGGATATGTTGAGAGGGTTTCTTGACAACAAATAAATATATATCAAGACCCCGTTGTGTATAGCGAAGTCAAGTTCGTCCACGGGAGATAGTCAGTGCTAAGTTTTGTTACTTGGAGCGTAAGCAATCAATTAAATAGGAGTTTTAACAAGAAAGAGAGAGATTCTAAGTAAAGGTATCACCACAACAACAATCATGCATGCCAAACGTTAATGAAACATAAAGATCATGCTTTTAGCACATAAAGGTGTCAAATTTCGTCAACCTAAGCAAGTAAATCAACTAACTTTCGTTCAATCAATAAACTTACTATCTAATCTCTTCTACGTCAACTAGGATAGATCCGCTTTCGCTTCAAAACCCTAAATTGACTATTCTGATTCAAGGTGTCCGCTTTCGCTTCAACAATGAATGAGAAATTTCCTATGAACTTTTGTTTCTAGGATTAAGAACAAGATAATAGATTCATGCAATAAAAACAATCAAGTCATGATCATAAACAAGCATGCAACCATTGTTGGGTTTAACCCCAACCTTAGAAAGAGAAGACTACTCACAAATCATAATTAAAAACATAGCAATTGAATTAAAAAGAAAGCTTACAACTTTGAATCCAAACTCGTCCCACCACGTCTCTCTATCTCTAACCTCTCGCCCCTCTCTTCTCTCCTCCTCTCTTACTTGCCCTCCAAGGCAATTGATTGTGCTCCCCCCCCACCCCCCCCCCCCGAAAAACAAAGGGTAGACAAGAGTATTTATAGAGAAACTAATCTATCTTAAATCTATCTCTAAGGAAATAAATCTTCTAATAAGATATATTCCTTCTATCTATCTAATAACATAAAAGGAAATAGGATAAAAGCCTTTTAATTGCGCCGACTCGGTCTTCGCTGTGACGCGGGGTGCCTCGGTAACGACCTGAGAGCCTCGTTATCGAGCTGTGACAGCACTTCGAACATCCTAGAGTAAAACTTGCGTAGCGGGTTCATTACAACTCTGTTTGACTCGATTCTTTTTCCTATGTTCTTGTAACAAATTTCTCTATCTCTTTCCAAGCTCAAACTTGATCTTCAATGACTTTACTTGAGCGCTTAATCCTCATCTTCTCTTCATTCTTGAGTGCTTCATCAAGTGTTTTCACTCGGTTTTGCTCTTTTCCTCAAAAGTGCTCCAAATAGCTTCTAAAAACCTATAAAACACCACCAAATCTTATGTAGACTCCATATCTTAAGAAAATACGAAAACCTACACAAACGACTCAAAACAAAACACAAAACTAAAGAAAAAGACTCAAACACACTAAAAACACGACTAAAAACACGGACATCAGGATATCACCAGTTGCAGTCAGAATCGATTCCATTTGTTGGAGATTGGTATAATACTAGATATTCGTCGAAGCATCCAAGTCAGATGCCAGGTACCGATGATTGGGGTGTATACTCTCATATGCGTCGAAATCAGTACGATAGTGGACATTCTCATATGCAGACTGATCAGTACAGTAGTGATTGTACACAGATGGGGCTAGTGGCAAGGTATGTGCTTCCACCTTTGAGCAGCATTCCACGGTTTCGGAACCCGTGGAGGAGGTGGTGCAAGACTCAGATGATTATACAGAGTTATTTACTACAAATAGGATATTTGATAGCAAAGATGAGGCCATTCAGTAGGTTAATACAACTGGTATACAAAATAACATGTGCATACGAACTTGGTGGACCCTAAACTCTACATCATTTGGTCCACTTGGCAAGACTTGGTTGGTATGTGAAAGAGAAGGGGCTCACACCCCGAAGAAAAGGGAAGTAAAGGAGGTCCAAGAGACCATTAAGTCAAAAAAATGTGGTTGCAAGTTTGCCTTGACCTGTATTAAAGGCCCTAGAGGATTGTGGAGGATTGAGGTTGTTCATGGAATTCACAACCATGAGATAAATTCTAGTTTGCATGGGCATGCGCTCGATGGAAGACTCATCGGCCAACAGCTTAAGTTGGTGGAGTCTATATCATCAAGCAATTGTAACTCGACCTAGTTTTCAGTGGCATTGAATGATTTCTCAATGAACTACACGAGTAAGAAAAAATATACACACCAAGATATGGTTTTAAGAAGGTTGGGTTATAGGGGCGAACTATTGTTCAAGAGTTCTTCCTCCGAGCTAAGGAGAACAACTATTTCATGGAGCACAGAAAAGACGATCAAAGCAATAGGATCAGTGATGTCTTCTTCACCGGTCATGATTCAATATCACTTCTTAAGGCATTTCCCTACGTCTTAGTACTCGACTGCACCTACACTTCAAACAAGTAAGTCATACTCTTCATTTTTTAAGTTTTATGCACTTAGCATGATCAAATTTAGTTTTTGTTGAATTGGTAGTAACGGCCAAAACGCTACTGGCCATGGCGTCCTCAGCACCCATTCAATTAAAATGCTTAAATCTACTGTGTAAATGCCCTATTTCATAGATCTAAACAACTAAACCTAAACCCTAAATATCAAACAATTTATTCTCAAAGCTCTAAAATTTATGAATTTTTTGTATAAAAATCAATGAAGAAGAAGATACTTACATGTTTATGAATGAAATTGGTTGTAATTTGCAAAACTCAAGCTTGTTTATGGATGAAATTGAAGTGTGAAGGGGTGGAAAATGTGTTTAGGACAAGTGATAATTTTTAGAATTTTTTTTATACAGGTACTCTCTTATGAAAAATAAAAGGTGCTCTAAAATAAAACCCCCTTTTTCACCGACAAAAGCTTGTATTCATTCTCAGCAACTCAAATCAAAGAAAAAATTGAAAATTATTGAATCCATAAAAGATCAAAGCAGAAATCGGGAAAATTAAGTCTAATTGAGAGAGATTAAATTGGGGAAAATGGTCAAATAAAACTTAAACCCTAACTGGAAGGAGATAGAGTGGGAGAAAGAGTCTCGAGGTCCCAAGCGTACAGTCGAGACAAAGAGAATAAAGACAGAGAAGAGCGGATGAGATTAATTATGTGGATATATGGTTAATCCGAATTGGCATAAATAAAAATACAGTAATAATTTGGCATTAAAAATGTTGTAACACGTAGACCAACGAAAATTGTGGGACAGAGAAGTGCGATGGGTTATGGGGACAGACCATTCGCGTCAGTACAGTTTTACAGTACACGCAATATGGATTTAACTTACAATCAAGATTTACATACCAGACGGACAAGCCCAGCCTTACTATGAAAATTTCACCTCATGTGAAGCATTCGTTACTGTGAACTCAAAGAGCTCAATCCCCAACCAGTTCCTCACCGGAGAGAGAATGCAAAAAATAAAAAAAAATAAAAAATCAAGGGTATGTAAACATTGACAACCTAATGGAACAACAACCGGTGTGAAAGAAAAAAGCTATAGAATTGAATTCCTCAGCCACAAATGCAACCCTGCTGGATGATCTGCAAAATTATTTTGTTGCGCCTATGATTTCGATGGTTTTTCCAACTTTCGGAGCCCTAGCTCTTCACCGACGAGTCTAAGTAAGATTTGTGCCAAGTTCCTCACTCTCACTTCCCTGCCCAATTCAAGAAATATTAAGCACGTTAAATTGCCCACCAAAAAAGGTATTTTGAGTGGAAAAATAAAATTGCTGCATTTCATGTCTTTTACAAAGAATCAAAGAGAAGGCACAGCTATACAAAATTTCAGTCTACCAAACCTATACTTCCCATACTTCATTATTCATCAAGTCACCCTTTGTTACGCAAAACTTTTCTGACGCGGTCCCGAAGAAGATATAATACTACTTCTGCCTAAGCATATTTGTGATTTTAAAAATAATAATGACTGGGTTCCATATCATTTATGAACAACCTCTTGCTCTGGGTGTAGTAAAATGATATACAAGAAATGATCCAAATAAAGTTTTTGCTTCATGACTTGTTATTTACTTCTTTTCAAATGTATCCATGTTAAACTAATAATAAACATATCATGGTGTGCACATATGTTCCAATATTATCACACGAGACAACCATTATTCATTCAACATAGACTCAATTGCAAAGCTAAAATCTTCTTACCTTGACATGATGAGTTCACAGAAGGATTGATACAGCACAAAAAGATGAGTTCGGTTGTTGTGATTGTCCTCTTTCTGTATTGGACTTTGTAGGTACGTATGCAGGGGAAGCACAGATGCAGTGTTAGGATGAATTGTCAGGCGTGTAAGCTCCTCAAGGACATAGATAGCTTCGTCAAGCCTTATTGTAGGCAATTGTTGCTCACCTGCATCGATAAAAATCCAATAAATTTATACATTTGAAAGACTCTGACTGGACCACTTCAGGTAGTTCTTAAAAAGTTTATTTCCTTCATCATTCCAAAAATGGAACATGGAAATCAACATACCTAACTTTTCTTCATCCGTCAACAGACTGTTGAATATATATTCACATCTATCCATAAGCACCATGATAGCAACTCTGCTTATTTCACATCTTGTTGAACCCCAGTTTTCTGCTTCACCGTTGTAACTGAGAAAAAAAACACGCCCAAAAAGCTCAGATTATGTTTTAATAACATATCAAGTAATCAGTAAAGGTGAAGTATACAAGATTACTTGGACATTCATACCTGATTAGGGCAAATAACTTCTGCAAGCAACATAAGGAAAACCTGCCACAATGTGATGGAAGAAGTTCGACGGTTTCAACGGGTAAAGAACATGTACGTGATGCACAGCGGTCCAGTGTTGATACTAGTCGTTGCAAAATCTGTAACAATTCAAAAATGTGGTCATGAGTTTTGTAAGACATTCACAAGCTTAAAAGACCTTAATGATTCCAAATGGTACTATTACGGAAAAAAAAAAGAACAATTTGCTTAAAACTAGAGTGAAATAGAAAAGAAAGTGGAAACATTACATCAAGGGGCACGTCGATTTCCGACTTCAATACATTATCACCCAAGGTATTTAAAATGGTCATCTCCAAAGATTCATCGGCCTTGAGAGTGGCTTCAGAGAGAGAATTGGAAGGCAGAGCACGTCCACAGTATCCTAAGAGAAATATTTCATAAACATCTGCCACTTCTTTCCAGATGCGGACACTTGCTGACTTACTAATACTAGGATCCAGTTCAGATCCAGTAGATGATTTGGTGACATCATCAACAACCATACGGTTAAACCCTTCAAGAGCTATCCTCCAGATTGCACCGTCAGGATAATCTCTTCTGGTCATCATGCACCTATAACAATAATGCATTCCATTATTTTCCACTTAATCATATTAGCACACAAAAAATACAGGAAGTTTCCCAAACAATTATGAAATATGAACTTATGAGAAGCATAAAGAATGATCATGGCTAAATATTAATCTATTAAAAGGGTCACAGATGGGCATAAACAAAGATTATACTGCAAAATTATTTCCCATATACACTATCTGATTCTGTCTGGCAAAAAAAGGATTGTGAACAAATGATAGCTCTAAAACTTGACTTAATCCACACGATAGAACTTTTCATTAGAAATTACTGTCTATTATATAGTAATGGTAATAACTAATGATTGCAAGGCCACCTAAAAAAACGATTGATAAGAGCTCCACAAACATCACCAAGCTATTTCTTTCAAAAAACAAAAAACTTCAAAAAGCTATTGCCTACAACAATGCTATGATCATTTCAAGCACCTTCCAAGGTCTTGAATAATTTCTGGATACATTTTGCATTTCTCAAGCATAGGGGCCTGTAAGGCAAGGTCCACCAGCACTGTAACAAGTTTTTCAGTAAATAGAGAACTTCTCATTGCAGATGATGTTTTAATCTCATGAACTGACTCAGAAAGAGCTTTCTGCTTGGGGGATTTGTAGGGCACATCCTTTTGGTTCTCGTGCTGTAATATATTTGCAGATTCTGTGGAAGAAAGAAACAAAAGTACAATGACTTGGATTCTTAAACTGAAGGCAAACTGAAATGAGAATAATGTTTACTGATTTTCTTGTACCTTGAACAGAACCAATGCCTCCACACTTTCCTGTCAAGTCATCCCCATTCTCTGAAGGAGCTTTGAATTTTGGAAGATACTGTATAATCTCCCGCAGGAAATAGGACCACATGGAAGAGAGATGCTGCCCCGGAGATAATTGTGGCAAAACCTCCAGCATAGTACGTAGCAAAGGTGGAATAAATCCCTGCAAAATTTTCTCTCCTGGTAAATTAGCTAGTTCATTGGCAAGGATCGAAATGCCTTTTCTAGTGATAGACTTGTAGTCCTATGTTTACAATTGTTCTCCCTAGTTCTGCTGCATGCTAAGTGAAACTGAGATGTTTCTTTTCTTCTTTATTCACTTCTATTCTACAGCTTTTAACAAGAAAAAATACAATACACATATCCTGATGGGGACCAAAGACAGAGTCGACAGACAAAAAGTATGGCTACTAATTATAAGGATGACCCCACATACTGTTTTTCAGGAATTCAGATCTCTGTCTCCGCCTATTCCATCAAATTCAAAGCCCCAAAATAAAATAAATTAACATGAAATTCTTATCTTTTCATTGTAATTAAATAGTTAAAAGAAGGAAAAGACAGAGCGGATGGGAAATCAAGACGAAAATAATTCAAAAAAAAGCACACTTACAGTCTCACATTCACCATTCTCATTTGATATTACGGCTTCTTGAACAGACAAATGTAAAACTTCAATCAATTGTTTGTACATGTCACTAGTAAACATCCTTTGAGCTTGGACAAATAACTCTCCTGGAAGAAGTGGAGAGCAGCCATAAGCACATTAGCAAGCAGATCATTTCAAGGAAACATATTAGAAACTTAAGCATTATACATTTTTATACAAGGGGAATGGGATAAGAGAAAAGATATAATGATTAAGTATAGAGGAGATGCAGCCTCATAAGTGACTTAATTGAGTATCCTACTTAAATCCAGAGTAAATGTGAAAAAAATACCAAAAGAAAAAGGGATTAATTAAATACCAAGCCCGTGTAGGATCTCCTGCTTCACTTTGGCTGCTGCACTGCCGTTGTAGTTTGGCAACTGTACAAGAATGTGCTTGTAGACATCAAGTATGGACTCAAGATAAGGCATCGGCAAGTTTCCCTGATTAACACATCCAAATCTTAGGAAATTTGAGAATCAAGCAAACCATTTTAAAGTATAAGAAGCATGCATATTTATGTGGGAGCATAATTTGAGAGAGCAACATTCAATGACCCAATTTAAGCTAATTTAACAGAGAGCATAAAAAATTCCATCACCATTAAATCACCTTTGCCGAATGAGAGACAACAGTTGTCTGTAAGCAGTTGATTGCTGCAAGAGAGACTTCTTTGCTACTGGTCAAGACACTATTTTTCACAAAAACCAATAGTGATTGCCATCCTGTGTAAATTTATAAAATTAGCCTAATCATTGATCAATTTGCATACTTCAAAAGAAATATGTAACTCACTCACCAGACCAGAAATCTCGTAAGGTTCTAAGAAGAGGAAAGAAAGAGCGTAGAAGGCGAGCAATCCCTCCAAGCACAAGCACAAGTGTCTCATCCCACTGTTTCTGGGCAGTGTTTCGACTGCAAATTAAGAAAAGGAATTCTATGTTGGATCACAATTAACCCCTTTTCCAAATTAAGCTGTTGAAAAATCACCTATGATGTATTAGCATGTGAACTGTTTTTCCTCCTCGAGTTCCAAGTTCTTTCCCATGCCATTCATCTCTTGATGATGTTGCAACCTATAAATGGAGCAAATAGTAAAAATGTTATAGAACATGCCATCTACTCATCTAGTACACAGAGACTCTTCTGACATACCATATGAGAAGCTCGATCTAGAGTTGGGAAAACATATTTCCACAGACAATCCTCCCACATACTCTCTGAAAGCTTTTGACCATGAGTACCAAGAGTTTGAAACAGTGTACGGATCGATGATTTCCTGACCTGAGCAGAGAACAGTTGTGAAAGGGCTGAAGAAGAATAAGGCAAATGACAGGAGTAAGAAAGAATGAGCCTGTATTCTACTTCCAGTCTAGAAGCTGTAACAAATTTGTGAGACATCTACCATACAAAAAGTATCAATTTATATTGAAGGGACTCTTTTCAAAGATGCATGTCAATGATGGGTTTACAAGGAAAACACTAGGCATGTTCTATTCATATTCTCATGACACTTAATTGATAGACGCAATTGTATTTCAGTGACTTATGATGAGGTATGGGTAACTAGAAAATATAAATTGATGTCCTTGACAAAAATACCAGCAGCTCAGTACATTAAGCAGTAAATAGGAATCCCTTCATCGGAATATACAAGCAAAACAAAACACAGTAAATTTAGAAACTTTTGCATACTTACATCGAAAAAATTGAAATATCTACCGAGAGATTCATTAATATGGAAAAAGATCACACTCGTATAGAATGATGCACTACTTTCACAATAAAAATAGAATCTGTATTCTGAATAATATTGAGTACCTCTGGCCTTTCATCAGCTCCAAGTGTATGAAGTAAGGAGAAAATGGAGACAAGCAGCTTGTAAGGATCAGCTAGTTCCAACGAGGAAGCGTGGCCATTACCTTGATCCAAGGTGACTGTTTCTCCTTTCTTCTTCTCGCTGTCTGAAGTAAATCAAGTATATTAGTTGACTAACAAGAATTATACATGTTAATAATTTTTGAGATATGCTTGGATACACTTTTCTACTCCAAGCCTGCGGATGATACCTTTTGCAATAAAATCAGCTGCCGTCCACAAGAGACCTATAGCAGTCAAGCTTATGTTCAACTCATTCTTCTGAGCACTATATGCTCCCGTTACATCTATGCAACTGCAAAATCAGAGCATTTTGGCAATCAATAGGTGCTTCAGCAGTTTTAGGAGCTTATTTTGTCTTCCTGAGAAGAACCCTGGCGATTTCATCTTGGCCAAAAAAGACATAGATGAGACACAGACTTACACGATTTTGCTATGCATATTTCAAAAAGGATAACTTCCTTCAGCTCACATTTAAATACTACTTACTCTCTATCTTGTCCTGCTTTAATTTGCCTATTAATTTACACTTTTGTCCCATAACCTATAAGGGTTGCTTTATGATGCTCCATAACCAAATTTTGTTCTAATAAGATCCCAAACGTATTACCGTAATACGAAAAATGTTGCAAAATTGGTCCTTCCATGAACCTTCTATTCCCATATTATTAAATCTGTTGCACATTTACTCCTGAACCTTTACAGGCCATTTCATGATAGTCCTCAACCTTTAAAGATTGCCTTATGATACTCTGCAGTCTTTAAGGATGATCTCATTATGGTCCCTCAAATTAATATAGTTTTAAAGTTTGTATGATATTTAAAGGTCACTTAACTGAAAATAACGGAAGCATCATTTTTGCAAAACTATTAATAGGTCTGGGACTTTATTAGAATGAAATAAAGGTTAGAGAGCATCTTGAAACAAGTCCTAAGGGTCAAGGATCAAATAAGCAATTTACCCATAAATTGCCATTTCAAATACAAAATTTCCCACTATCAGAAAACTGTCCATTAATGAGCCAAAGCAAAATTTCCCATGCACATTATATTGTAGCTCCACTACCTCAAGAAGAATGATCTATTTACATGATAATGCAACTGGAAAAGCTTATACTATAAAGTACGTTTATTTATATAATAAAGGTGAAGAGCTTTACCCCTTACCAAACCATAGGATATACATTCAGGATAGCCAATAACATATAGCAAATTAAGAATAACTCCGAAGTCCTATCACTCAATCATTCACAAGTGATCTTCAAAATTTTGTTCACAAATCTGTATGTACTAAAGTCAGCATAAATACAAAGTCTATGGGATGTCGATACCTCTATTCAAAAACTTTTCGCATTATTGCTCAACAGAAAATAAGAGCTTTGTTTTCGGCTCATCTAATGCAAACATCATACTGTCTACAGCCCTATTTTTTAGCCTGATCTCCCACGCTGTTAAGGTGCCAAACATGTGTAGTTGATATGTAATTCAAGCAACAAGGAAAAAGAAAATAGAATGAGCATCCTCTATTAGCTAAAAAAGACCACACTTTTTTAATTTCTACAGGGCATCCATCAACTGATTGTGGATAATGACAGTGACAAAATTGTGAAGGTAAGAAAAACAGTAGAAAACTCAAAAGAAGTTAAAGAAAGATAGAAAAAAAGGACACATTTCAGATGGACTAACAAATAAAAGAAATGACTCTTTTCAGGATAAGAGATCAAAACTTACACTTGAAGGCAGTCAACAGGTACTGTCGATATGCCATCATTCATAATGACGCGGAGGCTCTACAGATAGACAAATCAAATTGGAATCACAATAAACATACACCGCCAAAATGAAAAGCGTAACATTCTATAACAAAAGCATTAAAAACGGATGCAGCCTTCAACAGCTGAAGGGTCACAAGATAGTAGAAATGGCAATTATCTGAAAATGCTGCAACACCAAAGCATTTCTCTAACCTCAAATAGTAAATGACCTATCACTAAGAATATACAGTAGTAAACTAAGCAAGAATGAATGCAATTTATTAAAGGAAGCAAAACCTAGATGGCTAGATGCCAAATTAGAAGTTGTGTGCAGTTCTCTTATAGATTAGACTGTTTCAACAACTAGTCACATTGAAATATTTCTCCTTTAAAAGGACAGTAACATCTTATTGTGTCTAAAGCAGTCAAAAGTTAAGCACTGCAGGTATTATTTACAAGAAACAACATATTATGGAATATGCTGAATTATCAACATCAACATCATCGCCCAGTAGAGTCCCGCTCAGGCGGCATCTGGGGGTCAAGATGGGGGCATCCATAACCTGAACATGTCAGGAGGATACACCCGATAGACCCAAGGAAAACTTAAATTCAGCTATGTGACAATAATAACTGAATTTAGTTAAAATGCACCAAAATTGATATAGGGGCTATATCCATCTCAAAGGCATTGTATAAAAATATACTGAATTATGTCACAAAATAATAAAACAATGCAAACGTGCAAAGTTTCATATTGAATTGATCATTCAAAAATAAAAACTATGCTAAATATGAAAGCTATAAACGAAGAAGTATAAGCACAGGTTTTAAACAATTAATCCATGTCCTCGATTTTTCAAACCTGGAATCCTAGAGTGACCAATTCCTTCTCAGATGCATCAGCAACTGACCTACAGAAGAAATATGCAACAGAAGTTATAATCAGAAAAAGAGGATCAGAAAAGCAAGCATTTACCAAATAAGGACATGGCAGACCTCAACATCCCAAGTATATCTTGCCAACTATGGTGAAGTTTTTCTCCATATCTCTGGCAGCAATTGAAAATTAGGATTAGTTAGTAAACAATGAGATGCAGAAATATCAGCACAAAACTGCATGTGACAACTCATAATTAAGATAAGTTACCTCCAAAACATGGAGAAGAATTTTTAGAGAGCCAGCACGCACTTCCATGGTTGAGGTTGAAAAGTAGAGTACCCTTAATGGTGATATGATAGAACACTCGAGTGATCGTGTCTCTTGTAATGAACTTTTTTTCTGCCGGTAAAAAGAGAAATAGAGTACATGTATTTCAAACAAGAAATAAAGTGATCTGCAGCAGAATATACAACAACACAATATTCTTTAGATCATCAGATTCTCTTACTGATCTAACAGATGTGTGGTCCTGAAACTGATCAGACCCAAGAACAGCACAAATTGACTGGTCTAAGGCATTGAATCCCATGTTTCTTAGATTTTGATTAGTGTTCTCAGCAAGCTGCAGACAAAATCTGGCTATAAGAATGTTTAAAGATGCACCTGTAACCAAGATATATAATTCAAGTAACCACAAGATTACCTGCAAAAAGTGATCAACTACTAGATCCCATAAAGGCTCCACTCCTACAATGTTCGGTACAGAAAGGGCAAAGGTCATTGAAACAATTCAGATAGAAAAGATAACCATTTCCTGTTTTGACTTGATTCCTGAGTCTTGAGGTTGGAAAAGACCATTAATGTAAACTACAAACCATTTAAGCGTAATACTAAGGTGTTAAATTATGTAGATGTTGTCAATCAGCACAAATGGTTGCAAAATTAATTCTTCATAAATAAATGCACCATAAAAAAACTCCTCAGAAATAAACCTTCTAAAGAAAATATGCACAATCATCAATGTCGAGAACAAGAGTCCACTCAATTTGCTTCATGTACAGAGACATGCAAAAGCCACAGAGCAAAGAATTCAGAGCATTATAATGAAAAGAATGATGAAGACAAATTTCGTGAAAATTCACCATACATTTGTTAAGAATAAATTACGGTCACCAAGCACTAGCATCATGCTTCTAAAAAGAGAATGAAAAAGAATTACTGTAGCTAAATCGTTCGACATACCCTATATGCCCTACACCAGTGTTTTAAAATGCGAGGCGACGTCCAAGGCGATGGACCCCTTGGGCGATCCGAGCCTTAGAGGCGAAGGCGATCGCCTTTTCCTCAAAAGCCCGGTAAATAAAGAATATAAACTTTAAAGCTTAAGTAAGATCATTTTAGGGTATAAAAACAATAATTTGAAGCAAAAAACAAATTTTAATCAATTACGAAATTGCAGTTTAATAAGATAGAAAGAAAAACAAGTAGTTTTCTCCTGTAGGTACTTAAAGAGAGCAAAATAAACTACTAAACTCAAGAACTCAAGTCTTTTTAGTAAAAAAACTAAGTTATGGTGGGGTGGAGTGGGTGGACGGTGGATGGTTTTGGGGGTGGATCAACAATATCAGTAGAGAAAGAGAGAATAGGAGGAGAGAGCTTTGTCGTTTGAAAGAGAAGACAGAATGTGTTGATTTAAATAAAGTCAGACGTGAATGGTTCATTGCATACAGATTAAACAGGAAAATATTTCTTGGAAAAGGATTAGTTGCATTAAAAAGATTTTTTGAAAAAATGATAAGAAAATAAATATTAGTAATAGGGAAATTGGGATAGTAAAAATATTCTTTGGAAAGATAACAACCCTTAAATGATAAGATTTGTTTTTACAGATCAACGGTAATTGCAATTTACACCTAAAACTTGAAAAGGCAAGGCGCCTGGTCGCCTGGCGCACCTAGGGCTCGCCTGGGCCGATGCAGGCGTTGGCCATGCCCAGGAGAGCCTAGGCACACCTTCGCCTCGCCTTTTCACACACTGCCCTACACATTCTAGAGACTGTTTTATATTGATATATACATCCAGCTTAGAAATCTTAAGAAATAAAGGGTTCATTTGGTGCAATGACCTTATACATTATAAGGAACTTATAGCACAATTTATACACATTACTTGGGCTTGAGTTGTGATATCGGTTATGCTGTTTGATCTGCTTTATGATAGCATTCAACTCAGGATGGGGTTGTAAAACAGTAGCAATGGGGAGTACATAGATAAACACTTACTGTGAAGATTGTTAACAAGGATTGATATCATTCGTTCAACTGAAAAACTGATGCTTCCCATTTTCTGACTTGATGTTGGTCCAAAGCCACTCGAAGTTCCTGGCATGCAGTGTTGTGACAGTTGGCAAAGAGCAGATAAAAGTGATTTTACAGCACCTATGTTCATCAGGGCTGAGCTTTCAAATAGCTGTATGCACAAGGAGCTTCATTTGTGTTAGATCATGCAACTAAAGAAGATTGCATCTATCTGAAACAAACAGATCATGTATTCACCTGAGAATTTAAAGAGGAGAGGATGTTGAAATCACTGTATTGCCCTGATGATTCCCTAGTAAGTCTTGTAACAGAAGTAGACACTTCCTACAAAAGAGATTTTTTTTCCTTTCATGTCATAACATGTTTAGGAAAAGAAAAGTGGAAATTCTATTGTCAAGCTCAAAGTCTGCTTCCAAATACAAACTACAGCCATTCTACATGCAACCGTACTAGTGAAATTTTCTAGAAGATCCAGAATATATCTCATCCTCCATTGTATATTGCAAAGATTCCCAAGTGCATCCAATATCACAGAAATACAGATACTTTTAAAGTATAGAATCAGATTAGGAAGAGAAACCTTCAAGCAGCTTATCTGACATGAAATAAACTACCAAAGTCAGATCAGAGATGATGAAGATAGTACACACACCTGTGTTGTGGCATGTGGTGAATGGATTGTTCGGTCCAGTGCAGCTAAGGTTTCCAATACCTATTTACAAATGCATAGCAAAATTGTGAGTAAGATGTTGATGAACCTTTTAATGGACGTAATAAATATACCAACTTACCAAAACCCAAGAAGGGCCCAAAACGTTATGTAGCCTATGAGCCACATTAAACAGAGTCCTCAAGGCCTGATTATCAAAGTAAGTTAGGATAACTTAAAAGCAATCTGATTATAGCAAGATAACATTAAGCTTAACAAAAGAAATGTAGAAAAGGTATAAAGTATAATTATTGAAAGATTAAAGGAAAACCATATGAGGTGGTGTCAACATCCAAAAAATAAAACAGGGGCAGAAAATCCCTATACCTGCACATTTTTTGGAGTTAGGATGATGCTATCCCTTTGATCAGCTAAAGATTCATAACGCTTTGACCCAGGAGAGTGCAGGACACTGCAATCATAATTGAAAAACTTTTTGAGGCTTCTTTAGCAAGCGAAAGATTTAAAGTAGCAGCAGATGCTGATTTGCTCATCAAAGCACATTAAGAAACAAGAATAATGATCATCACATGATATCCTTTGTAGGAAAAAACAGCTTGCCAATTTCTTTTTTCAGCATTTCTTCAATATCTTAATCTGTAAGACTATCCAACAAAGAAGACCAAATGTATGCATGGCAATGCATGTCTTAGTTCCAAAGGCTGGGAAAGAGAAGCATCAAACTAACTTACTTAACATTTTTTGTAATAATAGTGTATGTATATATATATCCCCACATAGCAAATAAAGATATCGAACTTTTTTATGCTGCCTTTTCCTAAATAATAAATCAGACTAATTAATTGCCTTAGTACTACAGCATTATCATTTGTCCAGATAAAAAAATGTACTGGCAGTACCAGTCTACCAGAAGTGGGGAAATGAATATATTGCATAAAGCAACAACATTTTTCAATGAGCATTATGAAATTGGATCTGGAAGCAAAATGAATTATGAGAGAAACAATGAAACAAATCTGTTTAGTGGTCATACTCAGCTGATGATTTTGCCAGCACTGAATGGTATAATTCATATAAAAAGATTCTCAAACCTTTTTCTTTCAAACTCATTCGGGATGTTGATCGTAAATTTACAAAGTGATGCCAGAAAAGCATTTAATGGCTCAATTGAGCGAAGAATCCCACAAGCCTGCACAGCAGAAAGAGGATGCAACAGTATTATCCATTTCACTCAAATAAAGTATTTCTTTTTTTCCAATTTATACAAACCTGAGTAAATGCCTGGTATCCCTTCAAGATCTCCAAGACAATAGCCTCCCCTAGTGATCTTCCAAATAATTTCAGATCAGAAATAGCGCAAAGTGTACTAAAATAATTACAAGTAGCATAACCATACCTTGCCAAAATTAAGGATAAAGAATCAAGAATGATTAACCACATTGAATCCACCATTGCTAAGCAGAGAGCTGTTGTTTTCCCAGTTAATGCAGGAGGAACCCCGTCACATCTTGGGGATTCAAGCTGTTAACCCATTTTTCAAAAAAAAAATAAAAACAATATTCATATTCAGAGATGAAAGAGAAATGATTAACAAAAAAGTGAAGAAAGAGTAGTGAACAAAAAGTGACACCTCTCCAACATCAACAGCTTCGTCTGTCAATGTAGCTACTGTAAAAACGACACCTAAAAGGCCTTCAATTGCCAAAGTTATTGCATGGGCTTCACTTGCCACTATTACGGCTGAGTTAGATGCATCGTTATCCAATATCCATTCGATACCTATTGTATGCATGACAAATTAATCTGTTGGAACATCAAGGCTTGAACAACAGCAACAACAACAACAAGGCTTGAAAAAATGGGAATACGATGGTTCAGAAAATCCAGAAAACAAGTAAATAGAAACCTAAAGTAACCAAAACAATGCCCAATGCCTTAAAAAAAATCCTGCAATATGTATTTTTCTCTGGAGCATGGCAAGAAAAGCCATAGAATGAGATTAGATTCTGATGATCTATAACTGTGACATAACTTAACTGGTAGGTATACAGATTTAAGTAAAAGTTTGTGTAAGTGACTACCTTTAGCTTTACTGTTGAACATCCCCGCAACAGCTGCCAGACTTTCCTCACTTGTTTCTTCTACCTACAACACGCAACTATTTATATTAATATTATCACAGTTATTCAACTCCGGTCTCTTTTGGGTGTGTAGCTACAACTACAGGCCACTCTTGCAGTTAGTTAACAATTTACAAAGACAAATGAAGACGTAGAGGCAAGAATTCCATTCTGGCCCTAGATCCACTCAATAAATTACTAAAATTCAATAATTTAATGTGTATATATAGTATTACCAAACTAACAAAGAGTATTTAACCGCATATTTCAGGCAGTGGATACTTAAACCAATGCCTCATCACGAAAGAGCTGTCAAGTTCACTTAGCAATTAACCTAGAAGTGTTTGAAATCCATGATGTCCAGGGCAGTGCTTTTAACCTCCCTTTCCAGCACAGAAGAATGAAAAAAAGAAATGGAAGGTAGCGACTCCCCCGAATCAATGTGAAATCAATAGGTGTATAACAGTATAAGCGTCGTTACAAAGGATGAAGTTTAAAACAAAACATAACAAGCTCATTTCACCGTTACTCAAGCATACAGCATGATTTAGTACCACTTGAAACGAAGGCACAGAAATGGAAAGATAAGCTAAAGAAGGGCAAAGTAGAAAATAAAAAATTGGGCCATCCGCTAAATAAATAAAGGAGATCACTGCAAGAATAGGAGAACTGAAGAAGTATATAGGACTACAGGAGCTTAAAAGTTCAGAAAACATTTCCATGCAAGTGAGGGAAGAGTGATACTAGAAAATAAAGAGTACAATAAATTGTTAAACTTTGCATGTATTACCTGTACATTGGAAACAAATCTAGCAAGAGCTTTCACCATATGCTCTACAACATTAGAGTTTTTGGGGTTCCTGCAAATACCACAAAACTAATAGCTTAGCGGAAATAGTGAAAGTACAAGGATGCTAGGAAATACTCCCTCCTTATCAAATATAACTCCTTCTAGCTCATTGATCTTGTATTAAAATATAAGTCATTTTAGCCTTTTCAAACATTTGCAATTAATACTCCCCACTCATCCATTACTTTAATTCTCTATTTTTGATACAGACTTTAATTCTATTCCTCGGCAAGTGTATACTCCCCCCTCATTCATTGAATTTGGCTATAACTCATTTACATCCCTTCTTAAAAAAAAACTGAAAATAGATTAATTAGTTAGATGTAAAATAAATTGTAGATATATGGATTTAGGCCTTGCTACACTTTGTGTAAATAAGCACTTTTTGCTAATTATTAATGCTTTTTTACATTGGAATGCATGAAAGATAGTTATAATTTTGTTTTGAGAAATGTAAAAAGTATGCTTTTTTATAAAAATTGCTTTCTAATAAGCAAAGTGTAGCAAGGCCTTAATGTTTTCTTAATAAAAGCCTGTTTGGATTACACAATTTAATGCATTAAGTTGCATTAAAAAGCATTAAATGGGTTGTTTAATGCATTTTAATGTAACTTAATGCACTAAATTGTGTAATCCAAACGGGTCCTAAGTGTACAAATGGATAAAAAGACTCATACTTTGATATGGAGGGAGTAGTGGATTTTTCCATAACTTCTTAAATTAATCACAACCATATGTTGGTACCTAATTATTCACCCATCACTCAAGAATTCACACTTTATGAGAGAAATTTGCAAATTCGAAAAATTAGACTTTCCACGTGAAAATATCAAAAGTATAGGTATTAGAAACTTGGAGAGAATAAATGGGAACCATATGTACAAACCATTTAAGAAGTAAAAAATAAATACACCGAAATTGCTTCAGCACTCAATAATCAGTACTAATAAATAGGAAACAGAGGGTGTTAAAAGATATTAGTATTCTCTTAAAAAGTGGCTCTAAAGAGAGTACTTAGCATTCAGGTAGAAGAATCTTTCCAACAGTTTCTTTTCAGGACAAGGCTATTGCTTTCTGCATTTCTATTCAATTGTTGCAGAAAATTAAAGTGCAAATATGCTACCAGGTAAGGAGTCTTCGTATAACTAAATTTCTTGCAGCAATATATTGTTTTTTTCCAACAGACAAAACATCTTAATATTCTGAAACTGATCTTATTTAAACCACAACAGACCTCAATTGAATAAGAACTCGCATACTATCTAATTATGTGACAAGCCAGATAAATTTATGCACCTCATAGCAAAACAGATGATAATACTCCAGCCATAACCATTCTCATTGCTCAAGTAAAAATTGTATGGAATCAACAGGCTTACATGTCAAAATTTTGGAAGAGAATGCGCATTGTTCGCACCTCAACGCAGAAACCCTGTTCATTATAATTTGTAAGGTTATTGTTCTTTGTGCATCCAATTCAATTACCAAAGGAGGAAAAAAAATCACACTTACCCTAAGAATTTCAAGTACCAATATCCGATGCCACAATGGCAAGTCTAGGGCTGTTACCTTCACTAACATACTGAGGAAGACCTACACCAATGCATATAATCTAATCTGTCAATCTGTATTCACCATACTGGAAGTACTGCAGCACTCAGATTCCCTTTCCCTTTTTTGTTTTATTTTGACAAAATAAAGTATTCTTACCTATCAAGATAAATATCAGAAAGTAAAACGATTTATTAATAACAATAGCATGATTGTATATAAAAAAACATCATGAGACTTTTTAATATTCGGGGTTAATCTTTTTTAACATCACTAAGAGATTGATATTTCTGTAGAGTCATATTGAGGGGGGAAAGGTACTTCTTTAGAGAATATAGGACTGGATAGATATAAATAAAAAAAAGGAATACAGATTCTTAAAGAAGGCAGTAATATATAAATTAAGCAATACCTCACATTCAGTTATGAGGGATGAACTGTAAAGCCTGATGATGTGTGCTACTGACCGAAGTACCAAACGACGGAAAGAAGGTTCACCTACTTCTCCTTCTAGCTGGTTTTGTGGACAAGCAAAGTTAAACAAAGCATATGATGTCTAATACAGGTATTAAGAAAGTTACCATACTGCATTACCTCAACATTGGTTCGGATAGAAGTCATCAGAAGAGAGCATATCTGATGGCGCAAGACCTGCAGAGTTGAAATTGATCTTTCCAACTGAATTTAGACTAGCATTCATGAAGTATCGAAAAAGAAACATCTGATAACAATTAAAGAACCTGCTCATATGGAATCAAGGCTCTAAACACAGCTACATAATTTGACAGGACAAACCTGCAATTGCACAAAATAAAAAAGTTCATACCAAAAAATATCTTTCACATAATATGCTTGTTAGCATGATGATGCCAGTACATAAGCTGATTAAAAGGACTTCTACAGAAACTGCTGCAGGCATGCTTAGGCTATGAGGAAACAAACTTATACAAAATTGTTTAGGCCTCTCAGGCGAAAAAATATCCTTCATTAAGCTTTCAAGAAAACCCAAAGTCAGGGTCATTCACGTCTTATTCAATAAGAAAAAAAAATCAGAAGTAAGAGGATTGTTTGCAAAGCATCCAAGATTTTCCTTGGGAATTTAAGAAAAGCATTCCTCTAAATGCCTTCTCCAAAATATGGACCAATAGGTAAAAAATGGGTTTGTGCCTCCGAGTATGCCAATATAAGGAAACCCTTTGGATTATTAGATGAGAACTTCAATCCTCTGATGTATGTACAACTGTACAAGTGGAAGGCAATAGTATGCAAGAGAGTCTAAGGACTATAGATCAAGAAGGCAGCTATAATTCATACAGAAATTTAATTCGTTGAAACATATAGGGCTGAGCATCGGTTCAAAACCGAACCGAAAACCGAAATTTCATTTAAGGTGAGCCGAAAACAGAACTGAATTGGTTCGGTTCGGGTTCGGTTTCGGTTTTTGTCGGTTTTAGATAAATAGAAGGTTATTCTTTGGAAAATTCGAACCGAACCGAATTTTGGAAAATTCCTAAACCGAGCCGAATAATATCGGTTTCTGTTCGGTCGGTTCGGCTAAAAATTTCAGTTTCAACCGACCCATGCTCAGCCCTAGAAACATACTCCAAACAACAATGTAATAAGTAGAGGTGGCAATGAGAAACATTCCATGTCCACGTTGAAGTCATAATGGAATTGAATTGTTTCTAGCATAGAGAAGAGAGAGAATGAAGAACCTAGCAGAAAATATAAGAGCATCAGGAACTGCATGGTTTCTACTTCTTATCAATCAAATAGAAATGAATGGGCAAGAAAAAAGAGGACACAAGATACCATAAAGTGGTACAAAAGAATGATGCAGAAATATAGAATTTTGCACACTTGAGTTGACCATTAGTAACTATAAAATGAAATCTTATGTCATTATAGACTGTAAGTCAAACAACCTGGGAAGTTCTTCACAATCTTAGTAAAAAAAAAGTACATGCAAAAGCAGATATAAAATAACTCAAAGTGGAAAGAGAGACAGATGCCTCACTCAAGTATATCAAGTGCAAACGAACGCTGGATAGAACTGACGTGTAGCCAGGTTGCCTGGAGTACAAAAACGGCAATCCATAAGTGAGGACACTAGACTCTATTACAAAACAGATCAACGTTTCAGCATATCTTCCCACCAAATATTAATTAGTTGTCAGGTTTTGGTACAAAACATAGAATAATACACTATCCAAATAGAGATGGAAATGAGAACATAGCCACATACAGATCCACCTGCTGCAAGAGCTGTGAGGTCCTCAAGCAAGTGAAACCCCAGCTTTCCAGTTTTGGTCAAGGTTTCCCTCCTCAATGATGGGTCTACTGAAACAATATCCCATTCCCTATAGATGTTTTAGTTGGTCAGGTTTAAAAGATGATAAGGAAAGTAAAACAATGAGCATAGAAATGCCGTTCAACATACAGGCAAAGCATTCGGCGTTGAAATGTGAATAAAATTTCCATATGAATATAATGATAAGACAATAATTCAAAGCAAATTGCACTAGTAATAAGTAAGAAATATCCCAAGAAGCAAGGAAAGGGTGAACTGAAAATGGTAAGAACGTACTTACTCTGCATGATGAATACTACGATTTATATCTCCAGTAATGGAATTGGACCGGTAGACTTGACCTCCTGAACCAAATATGTTTGAAGGAAGCGACTCGGCTTGAGCTACATGATCAAAAATCAAGGCTACTGCTTGCCTGAAGGTTGCTGCTGCAGTACTGTACATGATTCATATTAATAATATTGACATGTTAAGTGAAAGGACACATTACACACACACTACACAAGAGACAAAATGCTCTTGCCATGCCTTATGGTCATCCAAATAGATACTTACTTTCGCACACTGTCTGAGGACCGATTACTTTCTAGAAGCCTGAGACAAATACCTAGAGCTTGAGCCATGTTGTCCTGAGATTAGAAAACCATGACAAATATTCCTTAATGGTATATTTAGATCAGTTTAAAATAGATATCAAATTGTAACCATTGGGCCTAATCTAATGTGTAAAAAAACATGAAGAACAACCACATCACATGTCAAATCCAAGCTGACAGAAAAGTAAACTACAATTCTGAAGCTTTGCAAGGTGGACAAGCTACAACAGATCTGGGCCATTCACATTAGATATTTAGCTCATGCCAATGGTAGTGAGAACTACTTATACGTCTTTCTTAAGATGTACAATTTTTAAACTGCAGTCCAGAGTAAAGTTCTAGCTGACTACAATGAATCTACAGAGATGAGTCAGCTGCCATTAGCCCCATATCAACACAAGTGACACACGATCTCATCAGAATGTTTACTTCAGTAAAGAATTTCTAACACCAAGTCACCAACCAAATACAGATAACTTCAAGATTTTACTCCAATCTAATACTAAAACCTCAGACATGAACACATGCACAATTTGCTAACCTAGTTCATTCTTACATATTTTTCTTCAAACTGGATGAACATAGGGTTTCGTTCGACCCAGTGAGCAGCTTATTATTTATAAGGAGCTTATAAGCAAATTATAAGCTCCTGACTACCAGTTTATCCTATCAGATTCATAAAGTTTATAAGCAATTATAAGGAGCTTGTTTGCATAAGGATAATGATTAACCCCATTATGACATTCGAAAGCCCATCTACAGTACGAGCTTTTGACTGAATTTATGAAATGTGATTTATAAAAAATGATCATGTGAAACTTCTTTTACAAGATGTCAAGATATCCACAAATCAAGATATCCACAAAAGTAGTTGACAATCAGTAAAGAATGGCTTAAAAGGGATCAAGAATGCAATTAGAAACTTTGAGTATCAGAGCCATTACTTGAACGAAATGTATTTTCAAGGATTACAAAGATTACCTCATCATCAGGAAGTAAATGTGACTGAAATATGATTAATACAGTCTGAAGTGTCTTCAATTGAACAGTATCATCTGTCATTTCGGCATGCTGTACAGGAATAAAGTATAATTATAATTATGGATTAGAAAAGAAACATGTCAAGAGTATCAATTAAGAGTACCAAAGCTAAACAATTATTAGATGATCCACAAAATATTAACAAAATATTATCCAAGAACAATGAACATGAAATTACAGGCCATGACTTGGGATTTTCTTTCGAGACAAGTAAACTCTGAGAGCAAACTAAAACACGATGATGCAACCACAGTTGCTTAAATGTGATGGAGACCAACAGGGAAGGTCCTTCCTGTGAACCAATAATCAATATGCTCTACAATTTCTGATGTGATAGCATTAATACATTAAAAGGGATGTAAACTCACATATTTCAAGGTAGAAAGTATCTCTCCTAGAGCTGAGGGAGCCACGGCATCGTGAGATATTAGCTTTTGCAGACATGAAAGCCCAATTACACTCAGCTTGATTGATCTAACCTCACATGCCATAAGGAATATACGCAATATATCCTCACTATGAGCAATTTCGCTTGGGGTTGACAATGATCGGAGCTGCAATTTACATAGCAGAAACATTGAATCCAAAAGGAACAGCACAGAGACAATAAAGAAATTAAAGAAGTATCAAGTAGTTATTCAGGTGGTAGGTGAATTAATACAACCACCAGTAAGTTCTGTGAGAATTTCGAACTACAAAGCAGATGGGACAGCACTAACTACTGTACAAGCAAATGAATTCAAATGTGAGACGGTTATAGGGCCCATTCAAAAGGGACTTGGGCTCCGTATCGAATATGAGGTGTCGATGTGAGATTAATGTAGAGCTGCATGCTCTCCCGCCTCTCTTGAGCTAGATTTTGGAGTTAGGTCTATCTTCTAGTAGAGAAACACATAATAGAGATCCTAAATATGTAAATTTCGGGATGTAGCCACCAAATGTTTGAATCACACCAAGCATGATCAAGCCAAAACTGAAAATTCCAGGTATTTCATGGCAATAAGTATGCATATCATCAGCCCTTTATACCACATGGCTTTCTCATTTTACCCCTCTGTCCATTTCCACCCTGCCATTGTCATTGTGGCAGCACTATTCTCTCCCTTCTTTTTAACTCTATAAACTCCCCATGGTGTCTCAAAATTCTTTAAAAAATTAACTTTGTAAAGGTTTAGGGTTTGGTATATGGGTGAAATTAATCCCAGGCACAATCGAAGACAGTAAGACATGGGCTTCAGTAGCTTATGCAAGTACCAAGAGGTTTGGATAGCAAAACTATGCACCTCATACCGAACGCGATCCCAGTCAATTTCTCGGTAGCCCTTACAAAAAGTATTACCAGGGAAGAGGGAAAAAAAAGGGAAAAAAAATAGTAACGGTCAAATTTCAAGATGCAAAACCGAATTCCAATTCCAGATCACAATCTGACCTTCAAGATAGCATGCTCAGCTCCGTCTTTGACGGCGGGATACTTCCGGCGAGCTTCAGCAGAGAGCGCGCGCAGATCTGATTCAAGGACCGCCATGAAAGCCATATCACAGATCTCTCCCGTCTCTCTTCCAAATCTCTAACAGAAGATCCCTCTTCAAATGCCGAAGAAAGTAGGGATTTAGAGTTCGATGGATCGGGGAGACGTTGCGATCATTATGAGGAGGATGGAGAAGACGAGAGGTGAGAGCGCGGGAGCTGGTGGAGTGTGGCAGAGGTCATAGAAAGGGAAGAGAGTTTTGTAGAGACGAGGCCGGGTTGGGGAAATTGAGAAGTTGAGTACCGAGTAAGCGAGTAAGCGAGCCTCTCTACGTGTCTACGTGAAGTCTGGGCTCGGCCTGTTCCTTTCGCTTACGTAGTATAATTGTCGAGGGTGTGAAGATCGGGTGTAAAATGTAAAAGAATACGAGCCTGATGGATGAGAACTATAAGTTCTCTTGATAGCGCTAGCAGTCAGATTATGGCTCAGAGTAACAATTTTATCAGATATATAGTGTTAGAATTCTGGGGCACATGGAAGATCCGAATCGACTGGAATCCAAGGAGGGATACCAATATATCAGTCATAATAATTTCACTTTCCCAAGGGCGGTTCTTAGTACCTTGGGCTACTTTGATGACTTGTAAGTTGTCGGCTTGTCGCCTTTCATTTGTAAGCACTTATATCATCCTTGTTTTTGCTGCCCTAATATCGTCTCTTAAAGTAAGAGCTTCGGCCTAAAGCGCTGACACGCCTATATTTTTGTGTCATTAGTTCCATTACATTACCATTGTGATCTCTTAGAATTATTCCTCTTGATGCATGTCCGTTATCTAGTCTTGATCCATCAAAATTACATTTTATGACGCCTTGTTGTGGTTTTTTTTTCCAATTTTTAGATTTATACTTCTTTTTCATTCTTTGATAACTTCTAGCAATCCTGTCCTCATCTTCATTCCATTGTTTAGATTTCTCCCGTTGCTCCAGTTGCGTCCTAATATAATGAGGTAAATCTTGTATAAAGTCATTCAGTGCGTGTTAGAAAACCAATTTATTTTGTTGGTGCCTAATGCACCACCAAGACACTATCAATACAACAAACTCTTTTCCCCCTAAATGACGGAAGAGGTCGCTTAGTACAGTTTTTTGTACTTTATTATGCGTATTATAATTTTATAGAGTTTGCTTAATATTTGTGTTAATTTTCTTTAGGTAAATTCCGAATGGTACCCCTCAACTTTGTGTTTTTCCGAGTGGTACCCAAAAATAAAAGTTAATCCGCATAGTACCCCTGTGTTTTTAGGCTAGTTCGGCCGGTGCCCTTTCTTTCAATTTCTCATAACTTTCGTTAAGTTGTTACCTCAAAAAAAAGTAAAATAAATATAAAACTAAAAAACCATCAGATTTAACATTTATTAAAGTATAAAAAAACCAATAGTTACTTTCTTTTTTCATAAGCTTTCAACTGGACAGTGAGTTGCTCGGTGCCGGCCTCCGATGGATCTACCAGGTGGTCCAGGTCGATGGATCTACCAGTGCGTTCGTGCCCAGGATTCGGAAGGGGGGCAAGTGGAGGATCCTCCGATCGTATCTTCAGCACATTCACGCCGCCTCCATCGAGATTGAGGAGTCGTGGAGCAAGGACTCAAGGAGGTTCGACTGTTCACCAATTGCGGCGGCAACGGTGAGCGGTGGTGGAGATCGGTGTCGTTCACGCATCCGGCGACGATCGAGATGATTGCCATGGATGCCGACGTCAAGATCAAGGTGAAGGGAGTCCTTCCTCAAATTGAAATCGCCCTCTCCCTCAAATAGAAGACCAAGGTTGAAAATTAGGGTGGTTTAGAGTACAAATTAATTAATTTTAATCTTAATTTGATGTTTATATGGTTAATTTTAGGTGACATTTGATTTTGAATTTTGACTTTAATAAATGTTAAATCTGATGGTTTTTTAGTTTTATATTTAATTTTCCTTTTTTTTTTGCAGTAGCAACTTAACGAAAGTTATGAGAAATTGAAAGAAAGGGCACGGGCCGAACTAGCCTAAAAACTCAGGGGTATTATGCGGAATAACTTTTTTTCTGGGCACCACTCGAAAAAGTATAAAGTTGAGGGGTACCATTCAGAATTTCCCTTTTCTTTATTGCATTTAGTGTTTGTGGGCATTTAGTAAACAGATGTATTGTATCTTCATTCGTACAGTTGCAAATAATACAACCTCTAGGGGTTGGGACATGCTTTTCTCCCAATCCCGTGAACGCTCCTTACTTGAGGGGGTTTACTGCACCCTAGCTAGGTGTTGAAACTTCGATCGTTCCTTTAAGTGGATCTGTCTTCGTAGCCCCACACCTAAAAATAATCAACTAAATAAAATATTTTATGTCCAAAAGATAAGTACCTAGTGCATATTAATTAACGAATTAGAATGAATTAGTATAACTTGCTCCTGACTTATGAAGGATTGTCATTTCGACCCGAATTCTTATTTGGACTCCGAATCTGATGAGGTTGGTTGAGATCCGATAAAGTCAATGGAGTTCGTTTTCAAAGTTGTGTGTGGAATAAAAGTTTCCACAAGACGTTTTTCAAAAGTATTTCCATATTTTAGGTCCCACTAGCTGCTTTAAGAACGATAAGTTGTATTTTCCTTTATTCCGCTGCTTAATAAATTTCGTACTAAGTTTTTAAATAAACAATGAAGTTGTAATAATACTATGCAAGTCTGTCTCGAATCTTGAGTACTTTTGATGTAATATCATTTATTTAAATTTCCGCTTTATTATAAAAATTTGTTGTACCTAAAAGTGTTAAAATGAATAGCATAAGGTTAAATGATAGAGGAGTGAGTGTGTTGCTCCTCTCGGATCGGATCAAGCCCGGGAGTCAAGTCGAGCACCGCTCGACGCCGTGCCAAAGCAATCCATGACATGCCGTTTAACATGCCAAGAGACAATTAAGGCAACGACGCACACACATGGTAACGGCACACGCGCACACAGTAACAATGCGAATGTAAGTTATCGACATTACACCTTGGCAACGTCGCAACACCAAGTCCAAAATAGGGCATTGGCTATATATCTCACAAATGGTTCGAGCAATTTTGATTCAATTTCAAGAACTTATCATTACATGTGAAATACTTGGGATTAAGCGACGCCTAGTTGAAGCTAGCTCGATGCTAGCTATGTTAGCTTTGCACCCATTGCGCATTGATACCTAAGGAAGAGGTCCAATGCTTGCTTGGCCATGAGGCTTGGAAGTTGGAGATGGTTGTTTTGGTGGATTGTTGGAGGCAATTATGGACGGTTGGAGATAGATGTGTTGTATTTATAGGTTCATGTGACCGTTTTTGCGTTATGGGTGGCGATTACAACATTAAGGGCCTAGGTGTGCCTATTAGGCCGATGTCCAAAATAGGCATTTTTTATGTTGGCATATCTAAAATGATGGAGGATGACTATTGGGACGCCACGTTTACCTATAAATAAATGTTGATGTCTCAATTAGCAATAGAGTTCGATTTTGTTCGTTTTGCACATTTCGAGAGTGTTTAACCAAAACACATTCAAGTTATTCTTGATCTTGTAAGCCCATTTAGATCAAGGGTATCTTCATTTAATCTCTCTAAAAAATTGTTGGATTCCTCGAGGCAATAAAGGATTAATTATTTTAATTGGAACTCCATTGAGCTTATGTGTTGGGCCTATCGCAGATGTATGCACGCACAAACATCCTCTCCGCCAGTATTAGCTCACAGACTTTGTTATAATATCAAAGCAGGTTTAACTGGTTACGGTTTCTGGTTTTTTGTGTTGAGTTAGGAGTACGCTACCTGCCCGTTATAGTGGTCAGTCGACTATAACTCTATAAGACATTTTGGGTTATGTCAAATTATCAGGTGCCACTTGATAGGGCGTGTGAAAAAATGTATCCCATATCGGAATTTATGAGATAACTTTTCTAGTATATAAGTTTTTAGGTTACTCTTTCTAATGTCAATTGGTTTGAAGACAGAATCTCACTGGATTTATGTTTTAAGCTATATGCGCACGTACAGACGTCTCCTCCGTCATTATTAGCTCAAGGGCTTTGAGTCTTCCTCTTTCTCAAGGCTGTCTTAGGCATTCACAAAAATATTCAGGCGTTCCTTTGGAGTGGCTAGTAGAAATTTGGTGGCTTGGGCAGATGTGACAAAGAACCATTTCGAAAAAAAAAACAGAAAAAAAGTAAGAAATTTATCATTTAAAAACACTAGAATATAATTGACCTACCTTATCATTCTCTACCTCCTTTCGACTTTATTAATGTCCCAACAAGTCAAGGACAATGTCATACATTGTGATGATAGAACACAACATAATCAATCATTTATTATATAAAAAGGAAGTCAACAAACATTAACAGCCTTGACAATCTTCGCAGTTACAAAAGGAGCTCAGCAGGCAATCTTAGGCAAAGTCCTTTTCAATAACTGGACCAACTAACCGTTGGCATAATTTCAACCTCGTGCCTCAAGGAATCGAACAGAACAGTTGATATATACCGTTCTCCTCCACTTGGAAAAACTGCCTGCACAAGCAAGAGTCATTTGAGTGACGCTTTCAAGCAATCAATACAAAATCTTTCCTAATTGGCTATATATAGTTTTGCCAAACAGCCCCTTAACCCTTGCCTACTTCTAAAATGAGAGAAGATGACATACAACAATGAGCTTCCCGGCATTTTCTGGTCTTTTGGCAAGCTTTATAGCAGCCACTGCCGCAGCTCCAGATGATATTCCTACCTGCAAATTAAGAATGAACGTCAAGTAAGGCTTAAAATGTGCTTATTAGTTCAATGACTAGAAAATTTGTCGAGAAAGGCTTAAGAAAGGCAGTGAGATAAAATGAGATGTAGCCATGTAGGGTTATAAAATGTGCATAACGCACCAGAAGACCTTCTTTTAGCGCGAGCTGTTTGGCCATCTCTACAGCTTCATCACCAGTTACCTAAAAAACAACAGCAATTTATTCTTGTTTCATCTCAATGCACTGAATTTTGCAATCATTTTTTTCATGGTACCTTCCATGAGAGTGATTTTACAATTTACCTCAATAACTTCATCAATGAGACTAAGTTCCAAGAGTGGGGGAATCACACCAGTACCTATTCCTTCGATTTTATGAATCCCTTCACACACAGCCAAAAAAATGAGGTGGGCAAGAAATACAATGTAATCAAAACAAACTACTTGTTTAGTATCAATTCAAACATAACCAGGAGCATGATCAACTCCTACTTGAATGATGAATTGTCACGATATATTATTAAAGGAGTCTTAACATGTCAAATAATGTCTTGAGAAAATAAAAGAGCATGATGAACTGACCAGGAGGTTTTCCATTCAAAACAGCACTTTCAGCAGGTTCAACACCATAGATCTGCTCATCAACTTAACCATTATTAAGCTAAGAAATTTTGCTACAAATAAAATTTCCACTTTCAAATAGAGAAAGAAAACTGACCCTGATTTCAGAATTCTTCTCCTTAAGAAACCTGCCTGTGCCCATAATCGTACCCCCTGTACCAATCCCGCATACTAGAATGTCAACCTTCCCTCCAGATGCTTTCCAGATTTCTGGCCCGGTAGTTTCATAATGGGCCTGCATCGAACGGCTGAATTAACCGATGTTATTCTTCCAGAACTATTCGGAAAAAACATAAAAGAAGCTTAATTTACCTTTGGGTTTGCAGGATTTTCAAACTGATTAACAAAGTAGCTGTTTGGGGTCCTTTGAAGTATCTCATTCGTTTTATCAAACACTCCTTGCATTCCCTTGTGCTGATCTGTGAGGACGAGCTCGGCCCCAAAAGCTCCAACAAGAATCTTCCTTTCTAGACTCACGTAATCTGGCATCACCAGAATCAGCTTGTAACCCTTCACTGCTGCAACTGATGCCAGGGCAATCCCCGTATTACCACCAGTGAACTCCACAAGGACAGTCTACACACACACATATATTCATCACATTCCATTTCTATCAACATAATTCATAGTTATTTCCAAATTAAGTAGTCCTACCTTCCCGGGAGTGATCAGGCCCTTGTCTTCAGCATCTTTGATCATATTATGCCCAATCCTGTGATGATACATGCAAATTCAAAATGTAGGACTTTTAATTTTTAACGTGAAAGCAATCAAAGGGTTTAGCTTAGATAGATACCTATCCTTAATGCTTGCGCAAGGTTCCATCATCTCTACCATGGCAGCCACGCGGCCCCTACAACCTTCTACAACACGGTTAAGGTACACCAGAGGGATGTTGCCTAGAAGCTGGTGATGGAAATCGAGTAAGAAGAAATTGTGGGCATATATGCTGTGTAATTAGCTAGTCTTGATTAAAACAAAATGAAGCTAACAATAAGATGGTGGCGAAGGACAGTTACCCCGGTAACATCGTGAGCGATTGCACACTTATCTTCCATGTTGAATACTTTTGCTAAACAGACAGATCAAAAGCCAGTTTCATAACAAGTCCAACCACGAAAACAAGGTCTTTTGAGAAGCCAACATTGTAGAAGTCCGTCTATACTTGAAAAAAAGCAAATATGATCGGCGCTGTGATCTATTATAGATCTTAAGAGTAACACAATTGATTCTGTCATGCATCAAAACACCTATTCCATATATCTAGCCGTTAACTTCCCATATTTCTACACAACCAAGATTAATCTCAACTATTCACAGATAGACTAGACCACCCAAAATAACATAACTGCATTAATGGTTGATTGTCTTAGGAATATATGTTGAGAAAAGATTGGTATTCAAGTGCCTATGTTGAAGTCCAGTAATGAAAATCAACCAGAAAATAGCTTATACTATTTTGGGTCTACATGTGAAAGGTGGGATTGGTTTTGGTCAAAAAGAATTTTGGTTGTTTTACCATAAAAGGAAAGAAAAATTGTTTCTTGAGTACAGACATTCAATAGTACATAATAAAATAAGCTTCCCGCTTATCAAATCAAACAGGACAGAGAAGTGCCTAACCTAACATAAGTACATCCCAACACAAGCTTGAATTGATTTTGTCACATCTGAACAAATCACTTTAATAAAATCCAAAAGAATTATGGTACTTCAATTAATAATATTCCAAAAAGATATAAGAAGAAGAAGAAGCACCTGGGTGTATGGCAAGATATGCAGTACCCTTTTTGCCTTCTCTCTTGGGCCTTGGCATATGAACAGTTAAATTTGTGCCTTTGCTCCTGGTATAAATGCATAAATTAGCGGGGAAAGGTGTGATTATAAGAATGAAAACGAAAACCGCTTTAATAATTGGTACAAGTTTAAAAAGGGAGGAAAAAAATCCTGAACTGGATATGGCAGGATAATCATGTGCATGAACTTCAGCATCCTGCTCACAAGTCACAGGTCGTAGCCTTAATTTGGCTTCGTCTGGTGCCCCTGGCCTTCTTCTGTCTTGTTGTGTAGCTTAGATAAGAATCCATAACCGCCCATTTCAGTAATGAGAAAGACGGGCAAGGATTCCCACGTCTCTGTCGCACTAGCAATTTCAATTTTATTGCATTCTCTTCCTTGTCCTTTCTGAATCCACCTTGTTTTTTGGGCCAACATATTTACGGGTACAAGACAACCAAGAGTATGAAAGAAAATTCGGCTCAAAAAATAAAAAGAGTGAAACAAAAACCCTTCATAGTTTTTCAATCCCCACGGGACACCTTTTTTTTCCTCCCAATCCAGGGCCACATTTTCCCGAGTTTACATAACTTGTACTTTGTAAAGCGTTGATTATGGTATTGATCCATGGTTGGTTAGGTTGGTCGTGTGGGTGGCTCGACATTGGCCTTAAGATATGACTAAGAAGATCGGGAAACGTATCCTCAAAGAACTCCTTTCTCATTTTGTGAGTCGTGATGTACTTGACAACATGAGTCTTTTCAAGTATCAGCATTGCTCCACAGAGTAAGTCAAGTCCAATCTAGTTCAAAACAATGTACATTTCTAAGAAAGAAATAGATTTTGGGTTGCTAAAGGTCAATGTGACATTAGTATATATACCACTTTAATATGAACTTAGTGCAACTGGTCACTTTTTTAAGTCGTCTATATAATTAATGCATACATATATAAGATGTGAAATTTGTCTCCTCCAGGCTGGAAATAGAAGCACATAACATAGGATTGATGTTACTGGCCTCTGCCGGAGTGCGGGGTATGATCCTAGTACAGCCGGCCATCTCTACATACGAGAAGCTCGGGAGTCTCACTCGCCGGTTACCAGACCCTCCGTGCATGATACAAGCTCAGTTACTTCTCCAAATTAACTCAAGCAATGGAGAAAAGCCATGAATCTGTATAGGGCAAAGATGTCAGACCACGAATCTAATTAAGGGCTAATTTCAACCTGTGAATGATTATTAAGCGTGTCAAGAAGGCGCTTTTGGGTGTTGACAGTCACTTCCTTAATGGGTTTCTGTGAATGAACGCTTAAAAAAGATTGAGGTAATGAGTCGGTGTGATTTCTAAACAAGTTAGATTGGAGTTCAAATCTATAGTGTAGTATGATATTATCATACAAATTTGACTCAATTAGACTTTTCATGTTCTAAGTGAAGTCATTAGTAAAGAGTATCTTGATGCTAGCCTTTGCTTCTGGTTGGCAAGTTTCCTGCATTTGGCAAATTAAGGAACTGATTATGGGTTGCTTAAATTCATCCAAATTAATGAGATGCCATCCTGTTAAGGGATCTACTCTGCATAGATTGAGTTGATATAAATCTAGTACATTAATTTAGCTCATGTATATATAATATATTGTTTGCTTCAATGTGATGATATTGACGGCGTTACTAATTTACTATAGTGTTTGAATGTGATCTTATATAGCACTACAAATGTGACCTATAGCCCAATATGTACTATCACATCCAGTGGCATCAGTCAAGCTAGGTCGTTTTAAAGCCTCTAACTACAATTATACATTTTTGTGATGACTCTTACAGGATGGAAGCAGATGCAAATTACATAGGCTTGATGTTGATGGCATCCGCCGGGCGCCGGATATGATCCTAGTACAGCCATCTCCACGTACGAGAAGCTCAGGAATCTCTTACATAATCACAAAGAAAAGGTATGCAATATGAGAGCTAAGTTGGATCCCCAAGCTCATGTCATCAATCTGTATAGGGCAAAGGTCAAGTCGGGATCGAAGGCTAGGGTGAAGGATTTTTTTTAATCGTCATAAAAAAAGGCAGTTTATCGAGCGGATAAGGCCCATATTGTATCAGGCATTCAGGCCCAATTTTAATTGGGCCGTGTAACATTAGCTGGGGCACAGCGCAACAGTGTTATTAAGGTCACTGGCGACTTGTTGGACAAACAATTCACACCAGCCACAGTGTTATATCTATGGCAAAAACCCTGAACCCTTCTCCGCGCTATGATCAAACTTACCCTGAACCCCTTCTCCGCGCTATGATCAAACCCATTTGAGCGGAATTTTTGGATGCACTTGTTTCTGTTCCATTACATTTGGGGTTTGTTTTTCGATTTCTTCTCTAGGATAATACTTCAAACGCCTTAATGGCGTCTTTTCAGATTCATAGAAGTGTACTACTGGCTTCAAGTGATACTGGTCGGTTTTACCCTCTCATTGCTAAGGTATGTTCTACTTTCTACAATTGTGTGCTTCTAGGGTGTAATCTGTTAAAATTTGATAATGAAATGAGATTGATTTTGAAACTGGGTTTCGATCAGTTATGTTGTTTTTTTGATGGCGTCATCGAACGCCTTTGGAGTTTGTAATTGTATGTTGTTTTTTTCCTTCAAAATCTGCTTGTTTTATTTTTCTGTGCACAAGTGTATTCTGAATATGTATGAATGATGGCTATTTGATCATATAGCGTGAGAGGTGATTTTTTTGTGTTGTGCAAATTTTATTTACATTTACAATAGGTTCAAAGACTTAGAATCAATAGGCATATTAAAATTTCTACCCAAAAAAAAAATAGGCATATTAAAAAAATGTAAAAGCTTTAAAATAATATAAGTAGGAGCAAAATACAAAGGAGAAGATTATTCTAGTGGCTGCAAATTCCTGGAGGCTTGCCGGCGACGGAAATAAAAGCTCTCAATTTCCTCAATGTCTTGACTGACTTATCGAGCGGCTTGCCGGTTTGACTTTCCTAACCCCCCCTCCCTGGCGCCGCAGATTTTCAAATCCTCTTTTCCAAAATGCAAACTCTCAATTACCAAATCCTCAATTGTTCTCTTCGCTGACCATCGTTCAAGGACACTGTAATTGTTGGTGCTCATCAGCAATTCAGCATACCCAAAGCTCTATTAAATATGTTCGATCCTCTTTGCCCTAGGATCAGCCCATGAGAATCGTGAAATCAGGAGACCCTGGATGCGATCGTTGATCCTGAATATCTTCGATCGGGACCGGCATATATTACAAGAAAAGTTTGGAAAAGAAGTGGGAACTCAAAGGACCGCTTGCTTTGGTTGATATTGGAAACGCTGATTATGTGGCCAAGTTTACTAATGATGATGATTATGGTATTGTGGATGATCGGCGACAATTACTTAATGATTCAGAAATGGAAGCCGAACTTCGACCCTATAAAATTAATGACACCAAGCGACAAGGACTTTCAAACCTACTCGTGGCATCAAAGTGATCCTTGCTAGCCAAAAAGGAGAAGGTTGTTTGGGAATTCGTTCTATAAGGCTCTCAAACGCTGCCTTGCTAGCCAAAATTGGTTGGAGGATGATTCAGGAACCCCAAAGTCTATGGAGTAGGATTCTTTGGGGGCAAATATTGCCATGGAAGTCCCGATATTGATATTTTCCAGCCAGTCACTAGAGCTTCTCACACATGGAAAGTTGTGATTCATGGCAGTCAGCTCCTGGTGAAGGGCATGTGTATGTCTATTGGCAATGGCCAGTCCACTTTATTCTGGCTCCATCCCTGGTTGCTTGATAAGCCCTTGATTGATCTCGCTGTCCAAGACGTGCCGGAACCGCTTCTGGGGACCACGGTAGCCGAGTGCTTGAAAGATTGTGCTTGGGATTGGGACATTTTGGCCCCCTTCCTTCCGAGCTCAATCCGTTTGCAAATGTTGTCCACTAAAGTTAGTTCTGGAGCTAGTGATATTGACAATCCATTATGGAATACCTCACCTTTGGGTCTCTTTACCGCCATTTCAGGCATGAAGATTTTACGCGATTCTGATGGATGTGAGCATAATGCTATTTGGCATCAAATCTGGAAAGTGCCTGTCTAGTAGAGAGCTTGGAATTTCTTGTATCTCCTTGCTAACAACTGTCTTCTTTGTAATGCCAACCAGTTTTGTAGGCATTTGGCATCTTCGGCTGCTTGTCCCCGATGCTCAGAGACGGAAACCGAGTTACATATATCGCGTGATTGTGTTCAAATCAGAAGGTTTTGGTGTGCTTTGGTAGGGAATCAGTTTAGTCCAAATTTTTTCTCTAACATGGATCTTCAAACTGGATTTCGGAGAATATTAGGAAAAGGGATGAGAGCTGTACAAGGTTTTCTTTTATGCTTTGGTTTACAAGGAAATGCCAGCAACAAATTAGTCTTTGACAAGATTGATGGAGTGCTTAGGCTTACGTCATAGTGTATTCGAATGTTGAAGCCTTCCAGACAGCCCGTTCACTAGCTTTTGCTGAGGTGAACCACATCTCTCGTACTACTGCTTGTTCTAAGAGGAACAAGCCATCGTCTCAGCCGAATACTTGGGGAGTAAGGAGATAAGGTGGCCGACCCTAGGATGATAGATTAGGCCTCCTTGTCTTGCTTCGCAAGATATAATAAAATATCTAATAATATCTATCTAGATTCCCCTTAAATAAAATAAATCATGGCTGATTTATTTATTTAAGGAAAATATTCTAACAAACTCAAAATATCTAAAAATATCTCTAACAACCAAGAGAGAGAAGATCAACCAACTAACATTTCTCTACATTATTAAATTAAAAGCACACGCCTATAATTAAAATAAATAAGATATTTTCTCTTACTTAGAATGGTCAAGTCAAAGGGTTGACTTTGACCCATATACCAATTTATCTCACCCAGTCACTTACTAAATTCAGCCCTAAAGTGAGACAAACTAATACATGTTTCTAAATAATGAAAATAGATGAATTTCGGCCCCTTGAGTTAATCCATTGAATCCGGGCTCAATTGATGTCGAATGCACGAGACCCATTTTGACTTGGTTGGCTCTTCAAGAACAGCTGTCAATCGAACCAAGATTGTTGTTGTGCCTTGAGCAATCTTCTTAGCTCGACTTCTTGTAATTGGTCCGTCAGAAGGCACTCGAATCAACTCATCGACGTCGGTTGGAGACATGGCAGACTTCACTTCTTGTCCATTGCTCTCCTCCTCCACTTGATTTGGAGGTATATCTTCATCACTCACATATCCTCCATTGGTGGTGAGAAGCACTTGCTTTTGATTTGGACAATCCTTGGCATAATGACCTCTTCCTTGACACTTGTAGCACACTAAATCACTTGCCCTTGACTGGCTTGGAGGTCCATTGTTGGGACGCCTTTGGCCTTGAAAACCTGTTGGTTTAGGTGAGCTAGAAGCTCCCTTTTGCTGCATAGAAGGGTTAGAAAATAAGAAGTGGAATTTGAACTAGGATTAGAAACATACCTTTTTGGTGCATTCCAAGCTTCCTTCTTCTTCCTTTGTTGTTGCTCATAGAGTAGTTGGGCTGAATGTACTAAGGCATTGAGATCCTTGATTTGTTGAATCTCCAATGTGTCTTTAATGCTTTGATTCAGTCCAACCATGAATTGGGTCCTTAGAGACCGTTGGGAATGATGAATTCCCGCTTTGAAGCTCAAATCCTCTAGTTCATTGAAGTACTCGGTTGGAGACTTGGTACCTTGTTTGCATGTGGCGACTTTCAATCTCATGTGCTCGGTATGCTCTTCGGGCACATACTTCTTCCTCATTACAAACTTCAGCTGGCCCCAAGTTTCAATAAGTGGTAAGGCCTTTCTCATTCTATCTTCCTTCATTCTAAACCACCAATTTCTAGCGGTCCCAACAAAGTGGATAACAACAACAGCAACTTTCTCCCATTCTTCATAGCCCATGTGATCTAGAATGAAGTTTGTAGCTTGCTCCCACTCTAGATACTTCTCTGGATTGAGCTCTCCACTGAATGGCTCTATCTTGATCTTTATATCACGCTTACCAATCTGATTGACGGTTTGGTTAGCGGTGTTGTTGTTGTTCGGCCTTTGTACTCCATAAGCTGGTGGAATATCCTCTACAACCTCAGCTTGGTTGTAGAAATCATCAAGGGGAGGATGCCATGATCGCCTTTCTTCCCCGGTGTAGCCATAGGTCACATCATCATAAGGATTGTTGTATTGTTGTTGTTGATGATGAGTGGCTTGAGGATACCGGTTAGCTTGCTGATTGTAGAATTGCTGATGGGTAACCGGTGGAGTCCTCGATCCTATGCCTCTTCCTCTACCTCGGCCTGCTGTGGGGGAGTATTGAGCCGGGGGATCTTGATCTTTGTAGCTAGCAAGCACATCATGCTCTTCTTCAACTGCTTGTTGCTTGCCTTTGTCGCTAATTGAGGCTTGATTTGGGTCATTTGAAAGCTCTATTGCAGGGGCACTCTTGTGACTTCCTTGAGATGACTCAATCAAAGTGGCAAGTTGCTCCTCTAGACGCCGCAATTGAGGATTGATTGCAGCCGTGGCCAACTCTACAGCTCGAGCTTGACCATCTCGTACACTCTCATTAATGGACAACCTAATGAAGTCGATTGCCTCCTTAGTGAGATTCAATTCAGCCAGTTCGGCTCATTAGAGACCACCATTGTTCCTGAAACAAGCAAGAAGGTAGAGAGAGTAGTGTGTTCTAAAGCAAATCACACAAGCAATACTACACCTTAATCAAGCCAAAACTTGCCTCAAAGCAATCCAATCAACTTAATTCAGTTTTTGGGTTGAATTGAGGGAGTAAATGGGTAGATATGGTGTAGATATGATATACTAATGATAATTAAATGAAATATGCAACTTAAGCAAATGGCAAGTATGCAATAAGACAAACAATGCAAATAATCCCTCTATGAGCTCTAAAACACATGCAATCTCTCAATTGACTCTATGCAAGTTAATAAAGCCAAAATTATCATGCAAGGACAGAAATATGGTAGGCTAAGTGACTTTTGTTTCGTCACTCTTTTTTCTTCAAAGTGATTTCTACTTAACTATTTTTAAGCAAGTAGTCACTAGGGTTAAAAGTGGCTTAAAACTAGTTGGGGTAGATCACTTTTGCTTTTCTGATTTTTTTTTTTGACTTTATGCACAATCTACTCTTGTGCTAGAATGAAGAATAACAAAGCAATGCAAAAGAATGCAAATAGGGCAAAAACGAAAATAGGCTAACTGATTTTTTTTTTTAACTAAGTGACTTTGAACTACCAATGAAACCAACTAGAAGCCAAATTAACAAGAGAAGATAGGGCTAGGTCGAATTTATGGAATGCAATGACAAAAATTAGCAAATATCAACAATGCAATATGAATCTCTATTGATCATGCAACATGCAATACAAACTCATAAAAATTGTAGGAAGACAAAAGCTAATCTATATTGCAATCAAACTCAACCAATTCAACCAAAAGCATGCAACAAATCCCTTAAAATCTCCTAGATGGTTAATTGCTTGGGAAGCAAGTAATTCAAGGGAATTAGGGTTTGGGAATGCTTCGGCTGCACCTAGGGTTGGGGTTTTCGATTTTGGTTCTAGGGTTTCGGAGAGGGGTAGGTCTCGAACTAGGGTTAGGGTTTCGAATCCTAGGGTTGGCCGCCAATTTAGGGTTAGGGTTAGGGTTTGGCCGCCAATTAGAGTTAGGGTTTCGAGGGGATGGGGTAGGCGATCTAGGGTTAGGGTTAGGGTTTGGTGATGGGGTTGGTGGGGTTGTGATCGAGTGGAGGTGAAGGGTGGTGCGGATAGGGTTAGCGACACCAGGTCGTGGTGGTTAGGTGGTGGCGCGAGATGGTGGTTGGCGGAATATTGGTGGTGGTTGGTGAAAAATTCAATCTTTGGTCTCAAAATTCAAATTTTTAGGTAAAGGTGGGATTTTTGGGATAAAAAACTGAATCAAATCAATTAGAAAGCAAATTAAGGAAAGAAAATTTTACTTGGCGAGACGCTGGATTATGATACCACTTGATACGTGATTGCCTCGGACGACTCCTTAGAATCCTCGTATATGACCCACACAAGTTCCGATCTTGCCTTGTAATGCTATTTCCAACCTGAAGTTGCAATCGAATGTAAGAACACGAAGAACACAAGTACCAAACTGACTTGAAACACTAATTGAATCAAATAAGATAGTTCAACTTGGATGGCTCGAACGCTAATCCAAATTGATAAACTAGTTGATATAAATCGACTAGAACTAAACTTGATTGAATCAAACTTAATGAATCAAACGAACGAAACAAAGAGATTGAGATCGAGAATGGAGATGATGAAGGTTCGGCCGAAATTGCAAGCACACACACAACTTGATATTTTTTTGGAGCCCAAGAGATAGATTAAACCAATTTGGGTTTAATCTCTCTCAAGCTCATTTTTATTAATGAAATTGCAAAGTATAGAGAATACAAAAAGCTATTACTTGGGGAGCAAGGAGATAAGGTGGCCGGTCCTAGGATGATAGATTAGGCCTCCTTGTCTTGCTTCCCAAGATATAATAAAATATCTAATAATATCTATCTAGATTCCCCTTAAATAAAATAAATCATGGCTGATTTATTTATTTAAGGAAAATATCCTAACAAACTCAAAATATCTAAAAATATCTCTAACAACCAAGAGAGAGAAGGCAGGCTTCACTGCATCAAGGAGGTTTGCTTAGAGATGCTGAAGGTGTTTTCATTCATGGTTTTGCCTTTCGCTGTGGCATATGTCGCCTTAAAGGCCGAGCTCCTAGCGATTTTTTATGGGATTAATTTAGCCTCCAGGTTGGGCATCATTCAATTGATCTTGGAGACGGATTCTTACATCGTCGTCCGACTCTTGCAGGCTGAACGTATTCTCACATATCTAGACTTTTTCATTCTCGATCAATGCTGCCACCTAATTGGGCGATCTTCCTCGCATGTCCAAGTTAAGCACATCTGCCGATCCTCGAATTCCTCTCCTGATTGCCAACAACAACATTGACCCAGTGAGGTTTCGCTAAAGCGAAATCTGGGGGGTCAAGATAGAGGTACCCCTGCCCAAGGGAAGGGGGTACGCCCGAAAGACCCGCGTGGAGCCCAAACTGTGCAGCTAGAGAGTTAGTATAGAACACCACTTTTTAGTGATGAACTTTATTCTTAGTTTGATGTAATCCTTGCTTTCTTAGTCTCTAATTTAATTAGCGATAATGTAGCTCTTCAAGAGCATAACACTGATCTAATTCAATAAGATTTCGCAGGGGCTAAAAAAAAGTGGTGGTATGCCGTTTCCACAACACTTGTCTTTTTAAATTTTAAATTTCAAGCACCCATTCTCTAGTTTTCTAGTAGGACATCAATCCCTTTTCCCACTACACCCCTGATGTACATCTTTGGGAGCACGTTGGAAGCAATGTTTATGTGGTGTACTTCTTTCGTAATGTTAGAAAAGGCTGGTTATGTTACTAGGTTGATGTATGTTCTTCTTGCCTCCATGGTTGTTGTTGATTGGGCAATAGTTATATTGATTTTGTTAATTGCTATCAGCTCTATTGTAGTTCAATGATAAACAACTAATTGGTATTGCAGTTAAAGTGCCAAGCATTTCAGACTCGTTTGGACGGATATTCAGCATTTATATGGCACGGATTTGGTTATATGAACAGAAAGAGCTTACAGATAAGATTTGTGAAAAGCAGGATGCATTGCAAGGTCTCGACTAGTTCATTCACCAGTCACATGGTTGGTCCACCGGTAGGTTCTTGCCTTTGTAGAAACGCTGTGTTCGGGTCAAGGACTGACAATACCACTCAGTATCCATCAAGATTCCGGTTCATAAATCCTGACAGTTTTGCTAGTACTTTGGGATACATGCCTTCTGGTGGTGGTGCGACATTAAGTACATATCATGTTGGTGCTGTTTTTAAAAGGGCCTTTTCTACAAATGTAAAACCAAGTTCCCTAAATGTAAATGCTGTAGAACCCTTTACGAAAAAGGGTGTAAAGAATGTCAGTAAAAACGCAAGAGCGTTGCCAAATAGCAATTCCACAAATTTAAGTGAAGTATCGGTTGAAGGTGGAAAGAAGGAAGAATCTTTTCAGTCAGGCATTAAAAACACAGATTCCAGCTCTGGATTGAAAAAGAAGCAACAATCACGAAGCAAGAAAAAGAAAGAGCTTTCTTCAACTTCTGATGCTGTTAGTTCAAAAGGTCTGGAAAAGGGTTCAACAGCCAGAGTTGACAAGGGTAATCAAAATGAGGAGTTATTGCCAACAGGTGAGGTGAGCAATTGTTCTTAGCTTGTGTAAAGATGAGTAAACTGTTTTTTTCTTTTCTCACAGCTATTCTAACCAACACTGCAGTTTTTCAGAAAAAATTCTACTGGGAATACACTTGGTAAAGTCGATGATGCTCCTAACTCCAAAAAATTGCCAAGAAGGGGTACCAATGGATGAAAGGGGAGTCTCTCAAAGAAGCAGAGGCTGTTGTAGGCATTAATGGCATTTCACCTGAAACTAAAAGCAATTTACAGCAGGCAAGTTCTAGCAGTGATTCATTTCGGACGGCTGCAGTTAATAACCCATTGGATCCATTGTATCCCCCTAGAGGGAAATCTGTTGTTGTTGTGGAGTCAGTTACAAAGGCAAATGTTATCCAAGGATACCTCGGTGACATGTATGAAGTCATACCTAGTTATGGTCATATAAGGGACTTGGCTGCTAGGTCAGGATCTGTACGTCCTGATGAAGACTTCAGTATGGTTTGGGAAGTTCCATCTCATGCTTGGACTCATCTGAAGAGTATGAAGGCTGCAATTACTGGGTATGCTCTCATCTTTAACTATAAACAGTTAATTTTCAAATGAAGTATGAATTGGACTCCTAACTCCCCTAGCATTGGAAACCCTTGTTTGTCCGATTTCAAAAACTTCATTGTTTATCTATATATTTCAATATTTACTTCTAACTAGGGGGCCTTGGAATTCTTATACCTTATGCTTCAATTTCTTGTGGGTAAATTAGTTCTTCCGATTTCCTAATACATATGTGTTGCATCTATGTATCAGGGCAGATAATCTCATTCTTGCATCAGATCCTGACAGTGAAGGGGAGGCAATAGCTTGGCATATTTTTGAAATCCTACAGCAACAGGATGCTTTGCACAAAGATTTAACCATTGCCAGGGTGGTATTCCAAGAAATAACTCAGTCAGTCATCACGAATGCTCTGCAGAGTCCAAGGTATATTGATGAAAACTTGGTCCAGGCCTATCTCACTCGACGCGCGCTTGATTATTTGATTGGGTTTAACATATCACTGCTGTTACTGCAAAAGTTACCTGGCTGTCAACCTGCAGGGAGAGTACAGTCTGCTGCATTGTCTCTTATATGTGACAGGGAAATGGAAAATCTTAAGTTCAAACCACAGGAGTATTGGACTATAGAGGCTTTGTTTAAGTCATCAAAAGCAGACAACTATCTTATACAATCTCACTTGACTCATTTTGACTCAAAAAGGTTAAATCAATTGTCTGTTGGTTCCGAGTCTGAGGTGGAGATCATTGAGCAGACAATTAGTTCATCAAGTTTCAAGGTAATTGGATCAAAAAGAAGCGAAGTAAACAAAGATCCTCCTACACCTTATATAACATCAACACTGCAGCAAGATGCTGCAAATAAGTTGAGTTATGCAGCTACATATACAATGAAGCTTGCACAAAAGCTCTATGAAGAAGGACTGATTACATACACAAGAACAGATGTCTTACATATATCTGATGAGGCTTTGCAGGGCATTCGCTCAATGATCACAGAGAGATATGGACAGACGTTTGTCTCTGCAAACCCTTGCAAGTATTTTAAAAAGGTGAAGAAGAGTGCTCAAGAGGCACATGAAGCTATTAGGCCTACAGATATATGGAGATTGCCATCAATGCTTGTCGGAAAGGTTGACGAAGATTGCTTAAAGTTGTACACTCTCATTTGGTCTCGCACTGTGGCCTGCCAAATGGAGCCCGCTAAAGTCGGCCTGATACAGGTGGATGTTGGAGACAGTAAAGAGTCCATTGTGTTTCGTGCTGCATGCTCTAGAGTTGAGTTTCTTGGATTCAGGGCAGTTTATGAGGACAAGGAAACTAGGGTCATAAAAAGTGATGAAAACGAGACAAGAGATCTTGATCAAGTGTTTACGATTCTCAGTGATTTGAAAATTGAAGATCCTTTAGATCTTGGTGAACTGGAACTTAAGGACCACCATACTCAACCTCCAGCATGCTACTCAGAGGCATCTTTAGTTGAAAAGTTGGAGGAGCTTGGAATTGGTAGACCGTCTACATATGCATCAATCCTTAGAGTTTTACAAGATAGGAAATATGTAACTATTAAAAACCAAGAAATATATCCTGAGTTTCGTGGCCGCATGGTGTCAGCATTTCTGTCAAATTATTTCTCTGAAGTAACAAACTATAGCGTCGTTGCTGACATGGAGACTGAGCTTGACAATGTCTCTGCTGGCATGACTGAATGGAAAGAGCTTCTGAAGGATTATTGGACTAGATTCAACTATTATTGTGCTCATGCTGCTAACGTTAATAGGCATCAGGTTGAGAAGATGTTAGAAATAACTTTTGGGGATTCCCTCTTCTCCACCCTTCCTGGTGACAGCCGGTCAGCCGGACTTGCCCTCGTTGTTTGAAGGGAACACTAGTATTCAAAATAAGAACAATTGGTGCAGGTTATTTCATTGGTTGTGATCAACATCCTGGATGCAAGTGAGTTCCCAACATTAATTATTAGTAACTTCTCTCTGAATAAATCATTTAGGACATGTCAAATAAGAAGCTTTGTTCCTATCTTTTTTCATTATTTCTTCATGGTTGTTTAAACTGTAACCCTTTGTGGCAGATACATTGCTAAGGTTTTATATGGGGAAGAGGAAGACGGTGGCGCTCCTGAAACAGGCAAGTCCTTGGTGGAGCCAAAGTTGTTAGGTGTTCATCCAGTTTCCAGTGAAAAGGTTTAATCCCGTAACTTTCGGTACAAAAGAATTATTTGTTTTAACGAGACATGTGTAGCTGAAGCAATGAATTCTTTGTTTCAGGTCCTTCTTAAAAATGGACTTTATGGGTCCTATGTGCAACTTGGTGAAGATAGGAAGGGATTCTCGCCCAAAAGAGTACCAGTTTCCCAGGTTGTAATATATTCTAAGTTTGTTGTAACCTTGAATGAAATCTTCTGCAGTAACATATTTAAGAAATTATGCAGAAACCATAAAACCCTTTGATAAATGAAATCTTCAATTAATGGATGTCTTTGACGCTATATGTTAGCTCATACATGTTGCTTGTCGTCAGATCAAGGATACCAACTCGATTACACTAGATGAGGCTCTTGAGCTACTTCAGTATCCCAAAATATTGGTAAGGCACCTTTACTTTGCATAACTTTAACCTTCATCAATATAGAGAATGAATCATGAGAGAACAATATCTGTAGAGAGGACTAAGAACGTCCATCAACCGTCCGATCTAAAAAGAGTAACAGTCCATATTTTTAAATTTTTTTCTTACTTGAGAGTGCAAAAATGTTGCAAATGACTGTAAAAAGTCATGCACATCCAGTTACGATATTATGCAATCATTCTCAAAATTTTTTTTTTACTTGAGAGTGCAAAAATGTTGCAAATGAGTGTAAAAAGTCATGCACATCCAGTTACGATATTATGCAATCATTCTCAAAATTATGCACTGTCAGTTGCAACATATGCACTGTCAGTTGCAACATCTAAAAAGGTCATGTACACTCAGTAAGTCATGCACAATTAGTTATGATATCATGTGCAGTCAGTGATAAGATTTTGCACAATCAATTACAAAAGCTTTATAGATTCATATTGCACATTCAAGTAAATGTTTTTTATTTATTTATTTTGGGTGATCGGACGGCCAAGGGCGCTCTCAAATCTCTCACGGATGGGTGTTCTCTCTTGAACTGGATGTTGCTTTTCTAGATATTGGTATCTGATTGCTTAGTCTAAGTATATTCATGTTTCTTAGGGAAATCATCCTAAAGACGGTAAACAAGTAGTGCTGAATATTGGAAGTAAAAGATTCTCTATCAAGTACCGACATATAATTGCTAAAGTGCCAAAGGTATTTTTATTTTCAAAGTTGTATCCAATCATACCATTTTACATGAATATATTTTCACTAAACTGAGCAATATATATATATACTTGTGTTTTCTTATTTCATTTGATTCAACTACTAAACGCAGAAGATAAACCCGAATGATATCACCATGGAAATAGCTCTGAAGCTCCTAGCATCTGGTGAAATCAAATTAACGGGCCGGCCAGGCCACAGGAGCAAATGATTGAGGCTTTATAGTAATGGGATACCAAACAAATCGCAGAGCAATGAAAGACAATAAATTACGAATTCTTTTGGATGCAAATTAGAGCTAAAAGAGTAAGATGATTGTTTCGGGCCACTAGATAAAAGGTGTGCAGTATTGATTTGCAACGCATACTCCTTCACTAGTATCCATCATGTAAATGTATTTATTTTGAATTTCCAACTGAGCAATAATATTTTTATATAAAGTTGAACTCTTAGAACGAAGTTGTAGCGGTGGGAAGCGCCTTTCAACAGAAAACAATTATGGACGAAAGATTCCTTGAAGGGAAGGTTGAAGTAGTCTTTCCGGATGGAGAAGACGGTGATCTTGTAATTGGATGTGATGGAAGAACTAGTGTCGGTTTGGAAATGGTCCGTGGTGGTCAAACCGTTATTCAATGGGCACAGTTTCAACCTCGTGCCTCAAGGAATCAAACAGAACAGTTGATATATACCGTTCTCCTCCACTTGGAAAAATTGCCTGCACAACCGAACAGACCCTGGCCTTAATCAATCTTTGCCTTACTAGTGAAATATGAAAGCCGAGTTCGGAGTAAATGAGACAAGATGACATACAACAATAAGCTTCCCGGCATTTTCTGGTCTTTTGGCAAGCTTTATAGCAGCCACTGCCGCAGCTCCAGATGATATTCCCACCTGCAATTGAAGAACGAACAATGCCAACCTTATCACTTCATTCAGAAAGACGAGCATACAAAAATTACATGTACAAGGTTAAAATCTTCGTAACGCACCAGAAGGCCTTCTTTTAGCGCGAGCTGTTTAGCCATTTCAACTGATTCATCTCCGGTTACCTGAAAAAATAAAAACAGTTTTGTCACAGATAATCTGAAACTGCTATTTACACTCTTTTTGTTAGTTTCCATTGAATTGATATGGCATTTTACCTCAATAACTTCATCAAGGAGAGTGAGATCCAAGAGCGGCGGAACCACACCAGCACCTATTCCTTGGATCTTATGTTTCCCTTCGGAACACATGCAAGAAATGCTCTTTATAATCTAAGGTCGTTCATGCGAAGACAAATTGACTAATATAACCACAATGTAATCAGAGTATGATAAACTGACCAGGAGGTTTTCCATTCAAAACAGCACTTTCAGCAGGCTCAACACCATAGATCTGTTCATCAACTAAAAAATTACCCTGAGAAATTTGTAGCTCATTTGTTATCCTACAATTTCCACTCTCAAAACAGTGAAACAAAACTAACCTTAATTTTAGAATTCTTCTCCTTCAGGAACCTGCCCGCACCCATAACAGTACCAGCAGTCCCGATTCCAGATACCAGAATGTCAACCTTTCCTTCAGATGCTCTCCAGATTTCTGGCCCTGTAGTTTCATAATGGGTCTGCGTCGAACAAATCAAAGAGTGAATTAACTGAGTTTACCTTTATTCTTCCGGATTTCTTGAAAAAAAAAAAAAAAAACTTACCTTTGGGTTTGCAGGATTTTCAAACTGATTAACAAAGTAACTGTTTGGGGTCCTTTGAAGTATCTCATTTGTTTTATCAATCACACCTTGTATTCCCTTGTACATATCTGTGAGGACAAGCTCTGCCCCAAAAGCTCGAATAAGAACCTTCCTTTCTAGACTCACGTAATCTGGCATGACAAGAATGAGCTTGTAACCCTTCGCCGCTGCAACTGATGCCAGTGCAATGCCCGTATTACCACTAGTGAACTCAACAAGGACAGTCTACATTCATAACAATCATGCCCTTTTATTTTCTTTTCCATTTTCAAAGCATATTGACTGAAATTCATAATGATCAAGTAGTTTTACTTTTTTACCTTCCCGGGTGTGATCAGGCCCTTGTCCTCGGCATCTTTGATCATACTATACCCAATCCTGGTGATGATGAAAATGTAGAATTTTTAGCTTCAAGGACACAAAATTTGCAATCAAAGTCGTCTTTGACCAAGCACTCTTGCAACCCGGAAAACGTCTTAATACCTATCCTTGACACTTGAGCAAGGCTCCATCATCTCTACCATGGCGGCCACGTGGACTCCACAACCTTCTACAACACGGTTAAGGTAAACTAAAGGGATGTTGCCTAGAAGCTGATAATTGAAAAGTGAATAAGAACCAAACTTGAGCATGTTATATATGCAATTAGTTTCTTAAAACTTATGAAGCTAGCATTCACATCTCAGCAAAAGAAAGTTACCTCAGTAACATCATTGGCTATTGCGCACTTATCTTCCATGTTGATTAGTTCTGCTAAACAGACAGATCAAAAGGCAGTTTCATAAAACAAAAATAATGTATTATCCGCGAAAACAATGTAATTTGAGAACCCGACAAACGAAAAAGTAAATACAATTGACACTGTGTTCATTAATCTTAGATTTTAGGGCAATACAATTTGTTTTTATCATCTTTAAATGGCGTGAACTGTTCTCTAAGCAACCTAAAAATAACAGCTAGATGAGGCAACATCAGCTTCTTATTCTGTAAGACAATAAGAGGACTGTTGAAAAGTCAGAACCATAAAAACATCATAAGAATAGAACTAGTTTAGGTCTTTAAGTTCCATTGGTCATACATAAAGACTTTAATTTTGTTAATGAGCTTCATTATAGCATTGTTGCAGCTAATTAGAGCCTCTTTCCATTTTGTAGTAAACTTTTGTTCTAAATAGATTTGGAGCAACCAGTAGGATAAATAGATTGGTAACACATGCTGATATTTCAACTTTGCTGATCCAAATGCCTAACCAAACTTCAATTGAATGAGTGAAAACTCAATAAACCAACCCAGTTCCCAGATTAACAGAAACATCCCATTTCAACACCACCAAGAAAGGGGGAATAGACTTAAAGAAGATCTGAAAAGAAGCCGCTTCAATTTTTCAAACAGAAAGAAGAAGAAGAAGAAACCACCTGGATACGAAATTTGACCAAACAATCGCTAGTGGGACAGCCGTCGGAATCCTCCTGCTCCTTGCCTTCCTTCTCTCTTGGGATGCTAAATTTGGGATTTTGTTCCTTGCATAAATACTTAAATACATAAATACCTATTAACGAATTCTTTTCGGAAAGTCTCTCACTCATCAGTCGTACCCTTCATTTGGCTTCGTCTGCTCCTCGCCTTCTGTCTTCTATAACTCATCATTGCATAATGACAATGAAAATTTGTCTTTTATAATATCTCCACTCTCTCAAGTTGCTCCAGTTTAAGGCGGCAACTGTCAATTGAAACATTAAATTTGCAAATCAATCAGTTTACTTATGCTAGATGTAAATGAGTTACTGTAATTTGGATACAACACTTAAGCTACTTATTTTATAAATCCAAATCCAACCCTAATTTATGTGTAGTCTCACTAATAGATTTAAAGTTTGGATTTTTAATTTGGCCAACAAGTTTTGGTGAATGATTCCGACGGCTGTGTCCCACTAGCGATTACCCTTATTAATATGCAGATCATTGTTTTTTGTTCATGTTTTCATCAAAGTCCGATCGACCAGTGTCTATGTTCGAATGTTCGAATGTTCGAATGTTCTTCCCTATATTAATTTCTTGGCGTTAAGAACATTCGAACACAGATTTCTTGGCTAATTCTAAGCTCAGATCTCTTGGGGCTCTTGGCTAATACTTGTAAATTTAGTCAATTTCAACTTTAGTATTGGTTAACAGATTTAATTAAACACTAGATGGCTTCCCCGGTCCGTTGGACGGTCTATAGTTATCAACTAGTTGTACTCGTATTGTCCGTAACATGTATAAAAATTATTTTGTTTTTAAAATCAAATAAAACCAATTAAATCTAGATTATTAAGTTTAAATTTGAGAATAAACATAGATTATTAAAATAAAAAAATTTACACTGCTCCTTTTCCGTGACAATATTTCATAAATATGTTTAATTTAGAAAAAGGAGATAAAATATGAATAAAATAAAACAAAAAATATATATTTTCAATATATGGAAGAGATAAGATTTTAAAAATTAATAATTAATTTAATAAATAATATATAATTTAATAAGAAAAATAAAGATAATTTATTTATGTGAAAATTTAAAATATAACTAATTTAATTTATAATTGGGCCTAAATCGTTCTAGTGGCTCATAAAGTACGTAAGGATCACATAAAATTAAATATTATATTATCTATATTTTTTTATTACTTTCCGTACATAAGCTTTGAGATTATCAAATCTTTCAATATATCTATAATATTAAATATTATATTATCTATATTAAAAAAAAGTTATAAACATTTATCATTAATTTTTTTATTGTAAAAGAAATCTACAAATATCTATAAAGAAATTCGTCAAAAGATATCATGATAAAAGATATTTATAATTATTTTTTAAATATCTATAAAAACATTTGTCAAAAGATATTGTTATTTTTTTTATTTTAATATGTTGTGAATATATATATATATATTGAAAATTTAAAATATACTAGATAAGAATTGATTTGATGCTAAAGATAGATTTAAATAGATAAAATGGAATTTAATAGGAAAAGGTTGAAATAATAATGTAACTTTGATAATTAAATAGATATATTAAAAATTGATAAATTGAATTGATAAATTTTATATTCTTATGTTATGAAAGAATATAAATAAAAAATTTAAAAAGTACGAAAAATGTACATTATTGAATTTATTAAGTTGAAAAAAAGTTGAAAAATTAAATTTGAGAAAAAATGGTTACATACTCATCTATAAAAATTATTTTTTGTAATATCCGCTAAATTCTAAATAAAATAAATTGGATAATTTATTCCAATAAATTTTTTCCTCTAAAATATAGAATTTAATAATCTTTATAATTTCATATTATATTATGAAAAGTTATAAAAGTTTAATACAATGACAATTAAGAATTTAATTAAAGACATTAAGCAAGTCGAGTGAGTATTTAAATATTTTCTCTTAAAAAGAAGAGTTTAATTATTTTTATAATTTTCTTAATAAATTATAAAAAAAGTTTATAAAGGAGTATCCAAAAGGGAAAATAAAACTTAAACAAATATAATTAATAAAATTTCGGATTTAATTTTAATATTAAATTAAAAGTGAGCCAAAAATAAGAAACAAGGCAAATAATTAAAAAAAAAGTGTCAAGAGGGAGACTCGAACCCGAGACCTCTTGCCCCTTTCACAAACTCACACACACTCAATTCCGCTAGGCTAACTCAATTTTACTACCCATATTACAATCTTTTAATTTTAAGCAAATCATATCTTCTTCTTCCAAGAGCACATCAGAATTGTGCCCGATAGATTTGACGTAAACCAGTGCATGCTCAAATTGCCTCTCAATCTCCATTGTTGCTTCAAGGACTACCCAAAATCAACATCATCCTATGTCATCTTCAAACAAACACAATCTCCACCAATCCCCTTCAATCTTCTTCTTCCTCAATGGTCAATTTCCATTGACATGGATCCATTGAGGGTGATCTTCCACTATAAATGGGGTTGAAAATTCATGGAAAAATCACACAACACAATCCTCTCTTTCTCCCCCTCTAATTCATCCTTTTTCAAGCTAATTTTTCAGATTTCAATCCCCCTCTCAAATCTGATTTTTTGTTCAAAAATCCACAAAAAAATCCTCTTCTCCTTCCTTGTCCACCGGAGCACCACCGACCACCGGGTGGATCGCCACCAGGCTGCGCGCGGGCACCGCCGCCTCCCAGAAGGCCGCCACCGTCCATCTTGCTTGTGTTCGTTGTCATCTATCTGTCCTGTCTTCTCTGGTTGTTCCTTCTAACGTATAAAGGGAGAAGAAGAAGTATATGCGCTGAAGCTTTTGGTTATTTTGGACTAGTATTGGGCTGAATTTTAGGAGAGGCCCAACTCGCTCATTTCGATTTCCGAGCCCAAATCCCGTCTCGTTTTCGTTCGGTATAATTTCCCGACTTATATTTTGATTATAACTATTCATAAAATATATTTTTTCCACGTTTATATGATATTTACTTAATTAAATTGAATAAAACTAGCTTGCATATTAGTTTATAAAATAATATCCCTAGACCATGAAAATCCTTTTTAAATAAAATAATGGTATTTTCGTCATTAAATCATTTACATGGAAAGTGTAATATAAATCATATGTATATTCTATTGGAAGTTATTAAAAATATAAAAAGATCTAAAGATAAACCAATTTTATTAATTCCCCTGTACATTAAAAATAAATAATACTATGCATGTTTATTTTTTTATAAGATAAAATCTCAATAGACATAGAAATCCTTATAAATAGAATAATGGGTTAATATCACTAATTTTATATACTTAGAAAGAATATTATAATAGTATGTGTACATTACTTAAAGTTTATAATATAAATAAAGATTTAGACCTAAGTTGTTAGAAAAGATATACTAGCAATATTTTAATATTTGTACAAATAAAATATTTATAAATCATATGACATGGAAAACCCTTTTTAATAAGATAAGGAATTTCTCTTGATAATAATATGGAAAGTATGATATAATTACTTTTAACATAATATTGGAAACTTACCATGTAAGTAAAAGGTTAGAATAAATATATTAATATCTTAATACCTTTTATATCATAAGAAGGAGTTGCATGTATTTAAAAAGAGTTTATGATAAGATGAAAATAATATAATAATAAAATAATATACTCTAGTCATAAAAGATATAATATGATAAGAGCAATATAGACTTTCTATATCATAAGAATGTTTTTATAATCATTTGGAAATATAAATATGGAAAGTATATTTTCTTTTTAATTTATCAACTTGCATGCTTTGAATAATAAAAGAATTCCTAATAATGATAAGGTTATAAATTTATGACCTTAAATGGATAAAATAATTCTAAATTAATTTAATTGGAATATTAAATTCATAATTAATGAGTATCTAATAATTTGAATAATGTTAAACCTTGATCTTCAAAAGCTTAATAACTAAATTAAAATAAAGAGTTTATAAAGAATACTTGGATATTACAAATATGAAATAATAATAAGAAATATTATTATTTTATTCATCTCCACCTAAATTATTATTATAATAATTTAGTAATTAATTCTCTTATAATAAGAATATAAGAGATATCTAAAACTTTAGAAGAATTAAAGAAATTCTTATTAAAGTTCGTTCGTACCTCTCGTGTCGATAGGTCGAGTCTCCGTTCCGATTAAAGTCAACAATTTCCGTTCGTTCGTTCGTACACAATCGTAAAAGCTAAGGCAAGTGGAATTTCTCCTTGTAGCCTTGATAATTCATTCCGTGAATTTTCTCGATGTTGGGAACAACTTATTTGCTAATAATAAACGAACCTAGAAATATCGATTGTTAGAAATAACGACATCTCATTATCGTTATTTTTTTTTTCGAACGCTAGAAATGAACTTAGGACCAATGATTTGTGGCCTTGTTTGTTTAAATCTCTTTTCGAGATTCGTTATGGATTGTGCATAGGCGATATTATATTATGCACTAGCTAAATGCCTATATACTCGGGATGAAAGAGGCCCGATATCCTCAGGATGAAAGAGGCCTGCACACTCAGGATGAAAGAGGCATGCACACTCAGGATGAAAGAGGACTGAAATTCCTTCACTTCCTTTAAGTGGACTTCGGCCCTTTCGTGGCCCCCCACACTCTTTAAAAATCATTAAAGTAATTGAAAGTTTTCACCACGATATAAGATAAGTGCCAAAACACATTTAGGGCTCGTTTGGTATTGATATCTAAGATATGAGATTTCAGATATCGGTATCGGTATGGATATCAAGATATCGGTATGAGTGATATCTAGATATCGGATATGGGTATGGATATGAGTGATATCTTTGATATAACAATTTCATGGGGTATATGAAAATAACACTCTAATATCACTCTGATATCAGAAGGATATCAGCTGATATTGATATACTCCTATACCAAACAACAAATATCAGTTTGATATCGATATCAGGATATACCAAACACCAGATATGGGTATCAGTCATATCCATACCCATATCTGATATCCTGATATGGATAGCAAACGGGCCCTTAAAATAAATTAAAACCGGACCGGTCTCAAATGATCGATCCGGCTCTCGGTCCGCAAGGGCGCGAGAGGTTTTCAAAACTTGTATGAATTAATAACGTTCCCAACATACTTTCTATTCTAAGAAGTCTACAATCTCGTAGTTCTTCTCTTGATTATCGAGTTATCTCATCTCGAGATACACTCTTCTCCGTTCCGATAAGCCCCACATAAAGACCTATGCCTTAAAACACATCCCGAAAATATTTATCGAATATTATAAAATTACCATAATACCCTCGAGAATTTCCATTCTCACTTGCTTAGTTTCCTTAGACTAATTTCCCTGTTTTCGCATCTTTGCCTGGTATTTCTCGCCCTTCGCGACAAATGCCAGATTGTAGGAATGTATACCGAAGTGTTGAAGACGAAGTCTAGAAGGTTCGATGCGTTAAGCGAGAATCGAAGGTCAAGGTAAGACGGCGTTGAAGGAAGGAAGGAATACTCATAAGAGCAAGGCATTCCGAAGATAGTGCACCCACTCTTCCCTTTTTAAAACCAAGCAAATCATCATCACATGAGTTGTCTTGGGAAAACATACTTGTATTTTTAAGTACGTCTTTTCAACCCTTTTTAGTATGGGCTTCATTTTCCGCTACTACATCATTGTAAAATGACTTTCAATGTAATGCACAAAAGTTCTTATTAATGAATAAAATTCCGCATTTTATCAATTTCTTCTTTAATTATATTCTCAATAAATTATTTAAAGCATTGGGTGACTTTGGACGGTAAAATCCGAGGTTACTGGCGGTAATACCCAATGTTGCAAAATAGGGGTGTTACACTTTTTTTTATAGAGAGTTTGGTTCAAATGAAACCAACCCTTAACATGAAACGGAAGGAGAGTTGTTAGCCGTCGGATCACATGATCCAATGGCTCAGATTACTCATGTGTTTTTGAAAAAATAAATAAAACAAACCAGCACGGTGGTAATTTTGTAAATAAACCCAACTTCTATACCCTTAACTTCAAATATAAAAAAAAGCCCCCCAAAAAAATCGAAAACATAGGAGATGCCTTCACATTGATCGCTCATCGACGATTCCAATCGCCCAAACACTCCCAACTTCGATCGCTCACCTTCATTCGATCGCCCTCACTTTCGATCTCTCCCACAAGATGACTCCAAAAACAAATCGAAAAGGTAATTCATAAACCCTAATTTTCATCGCCATGAGTGTTGTAATCCTGCAGAATGAAGTAATCCTGCGGAACGAAGTAATCTAGGTTTATGTAGAAGTGAACTAACTGAACTAATCCTTCAACCGTAAGTGCTATCGCTTTTCCTTCTCTCTTTTGAAACCTGATGTGAGCCCCACATCAATCGCCAGCCAAGAAGTGGAAGACTTGTCCGTGCGCACCGACGGACCCATTACTCGAGCCAGGACCCGTGCCATAGCTCGAGCCGTGACGTCCCTCGTCGCGCGCACTTACGCGAGCCACGACGCATCTACTGGCGCGCCCCTCTTCCGATGTGTCTCCTTCATCGAAGGCGCGCCGCCACTCTAGGACGACGCTACGCACCGCGGCACCGAGAACCTCACCCTCGGTGCCGTGCCAGCCACGCATGTCGAGCATCGTGCCACGCCAAGCCACCCCGGCGTGGGAACTTGAGGTTCGGGTGCGCACCAGCCCGACGTTGCCTCGCCTTGTCGCGTCCCGACGCCGTGTCGCGACCCGTCTTGGCGTGTCGAGGCATTGTCACGACCTTGTCGCGACACTCACGACTAGGCCACCGTGACCATCTATGTTTCTTACTGTTTTTAGCATTATTTCTATTCTGAAACATTTCCCTTTCTGTAATTTCTATTTCTGTTTAGAGTTTTGGGCTTGGGTCTGCATTTGGGTCGTGTGTGCGTCTCCCATGTGCCGCCCATGCCACTAGGGTTTTCTAGGGTTGCGTTCCATCTTCTCTATAAAAGAGGCACACCCCCTCCTATGTTTCTCACGCTTGATTGAATAATACCATTACTCTGTCGAGATTGCTCCAGAACGATTTCTCTAAGGCGTGAAACCAATTCTCTTCCCAATCCCGTATTCTCCTGGCTTCCGTCAAAAGAAGCCCCCTTCTTAATCCTTTCACTTCAATCCCTACCAAGTCTAGACGTTTACGTCTCAAATCTATCCGTTCGATCGTGAGAAGACCATTTACGAGTCCAAGATCAAGATCCACACGTGAATCCTTAGCGGGGTTCACATCAACTGGTATCAGAGCCAAGGATTGCGTAAGTCTTTCTCACACATTTACTCGTTTTTTGCACGATTTTTTTTCTTTTCCATCCATTTGGTCATTAGCTTCCGTCATCTCTACCAACATCCATTAGATCCATCGTTTTTGCTTCATAAAAAAAAACACAACAGCCGTGTCCTTTGCCGACTTGCACTTACTTTTTCGGTTCGTCATCTTGAGTTTTCGAGCATCGCTTGCATTCATCTTGCCTTGTTTGAATCGATTGATTGTGTGTGTCGTGCTTCTTGTTGAGTTGTGCGAGATGTGGTCCGTTTTAGCCTAATCTCGTGGTTGTTATTGAGGGCAAGAATCTTGGAGGATAAAATCCACAAGATCTTGTTAGTTGCCTTTTAAAAAAAAATCAAAAAGATATCTTTAGAAAAGCAAAGCCAAAATAATGAAATCTTTATCCAATTATATAAAAAATATATATATATTCCAAGATCTCAAAAGATCTTGTGAGATACACAAGCCAAAATAAGGCAAGTATCTCACATAATCTCGGCACTTCCCTCTTTTTAATATTGCAATCTTATCTTACCTTGATTTGCATATCTTTATTATTTGCATATCTTGGATTGTTTCTTTTCTTGTTTCAACACAATCTCGCCTTCCCTCTTAGGCCGAGATCCTTCCCTTTCTCTCTCCTTCTCTTACGTGCCAAGGCTTAGCCAAGCCGACGCCCCTCTCTCTTTTCTTACTTGCATGCTTGTTTGTCTTGCTTGTTCATACTCTTGTATTGTTCCGTGCTTGTGTAAGTCGAGATCTTAAGCCTCCCATTCCCTTTCAAGTACTTTTCGTGCAAACTAAGGGTACTTGCGTGGTGAGCCTTACAATATCTGGACGCTTCTTTTGTTTGTCGTTTTGGAACTTTTGACTTGTTTATGTCTATGGTCGAGATAGGTGATGGTAGCATGGAAGGAGACGAGAATTCGAACCAACAAGGACTGCAAAACCAACACCAACATTTACCGGTGATTCAACCCCCGTTGCTCGTGACACCCGGCGTGACGCTTCCGGGCACCGTGCCCGCTGACGGCCTCGCGGCGCTAGAGGCGCGTTTCACCAACATGGAACGCATGCTCACGAGGTTCATCGAGCAGCAGCAGGCACCACCAACCGTGACAATCCACACGCAACCCGCTAATCCGAGCGTAACACCACCCGGCGTCTCGGCACCGCGGGCTACGGCGCAAGAAAAAGGCAAGGGCCCGATGGTTGATGCGTCTAACCCGAATGGAATCCAGAGGTTGGAGTCCATGAAGGAAAGTCGCTCGACTAATCAGGCTCAAGATTTACAGCAGGAGGTTCTTGACGTTCATTCCGATGAGGTGTATGACTCCGAGGAGTGGCGACGTCAACAAGCCAAGAAAAAGAAAAAGGTGGTCACTCCGACGCCTAAGAAGAAAAAGAACAAAGACCGAGATGATTTCGATGTCAATGACTATCGAGGTCATCAAAGTCCAACAACTCCATGTTCGGATTCCGAGGACTCTATGACGGAGTACGAGGAGGATTCCGAGGAGGAATTTGACCACCCTCCGGTCCATGATTCGGAGGAGTGGATAGATCGGGATCGGGATTGGATTCCGAGACCCAAGTTGCCTGAGAACCGTGTGGAGTATGATCGGATAGAGTGTCGTGACAACCGCGACCGGCCTCGGCGCGATGGGGATCGGTGTCGCCAAAACCGGGACCGCGAGGACCAGTGGCGCCCTCGGTGCGATGGAGGAGACGAGCCTAGCGATGATGGCGACGGGCCACACCGAGGCCATGGCCGAGGGAACCGGCGCCGACGCACACCGCCTCCGCGTGCCAACCGGCGCGCCGATAATGAACGTCCGGCGCGTGTATCACGTCGTGACGTTAAGGTAAAATTTGAAGATTTTTTCCGTAACTATAATCCGGATGAGTTTATTTCTTGGTTGCAGGGTACCGAACATGTGCTCAAACATTGCCATTATGAGGAGCACGTGAAAATCGAGGTGGTGACCCTTCATTTCAAGGGGGCCGCTCGTATGTGGTGGAACCGATTCAAAGCGGATCGGGCCCAAAAGGGTAAAGCCGCCATTACCGAGTGGCATCAACTTGTGTTCATAATGAAGCGGAAATTCATACCCCCCGACTACAAGGAGAAGGTTCGAATTTTGATCCAAGACGCACGTCAAGGATCCATGACTGCGGAGGAGTTCTTTGCCTACTTAGAAGATTTATTCTTCAAAGCCGGCATAAGCGCTTCCCCGGGGGCGTTGCGGTCTCGCTTCGTGGCGGGACTCCACCAATGGATCCGAGATCGCTTGGTTGTCTTGCCGATCAAGGATTTGAGACGATTGATACATACGGCCATGTATACACGCAATTTAAAAGGCCAAAGTCGTCCGCATATCAAAGGTATGGTTCTAACACTAGTCCTTCCGTTTTGGGTTCTAAACCGTTTTTTACTCCTTCGTTTTCTAAACCAAAGGTAGGTATCCCCGGATCGGACTCCAAGGGCACTTCGATTGGCCAAAACTGTGACAAGGCCGCGCCTCCCCCATAAAGGACTCGAGACATCGAGTTCTACCAATGTGGTGGCCGAGGGAACTTGAAACGGGATTACCCCAACACAAAGCATGTGCTCTTTTCGGCTCAATCCGCAGCGCATGAGAGCGTTGACGAGGCTTAGTCGGAAGAGGACAACGCGGCGCCGATTGAGGATGGTGCTAGTGACGCGTCGAGCGCTTAGCTTGAGGGAGGCCGTGCCAACTGATCAACGAGAAAACATTTTCTGTACTCGATGTTTGGTGCAAAACGTCTCTTTAAGCGTCATAATTGATTTGGGTAGCTGCATAAATTTCTTATCAAGGAAAGTCGTCTACCACTTCAAGTTGCCTCAAACGGATCATCCAAAGCCGTACAAGCTCGCATGGATCTCGAATGATGGCGATCATTGGATCACCAAACAGGTTAGTCTTTCCTTTTCTATTGGTGTCTACTCCGATTCCGTTCTTTTTGATGTCACTGAGATGGACACCACCCATATCCTTCTTGGCCGTCCATGGCAGTTTGACCGTCACGTGATTTATGATGGCCGATTGAACACTTACATGTTCAATTACCATGGAAAACGCGTGACCATCTTACCTATGTCTCCGAGTGAAGCAATACAAGATGAAGTCGAAAGGCAACAAGAAAAATCTCGGGAGAATGCCAAGGCCGCGCCCACGCTGAATACCACCCTTATCGGCGTTTCTGGCCATGGCGACAAATCTGTCGGCACTCCTGCTGCACACGCCACAGATTCTGGAAAAAATGGAGGTTCGCATCAGGAACGCCGAGCCAAAGTGAAGGTCGAGCCACCGACGCCGAGCTCTGTTGAGAGCGTTTTCTTGACTCGGGACAACAAATAAATTTATAAGTCAAGACCCCGCTGTGTATAGCGAAGTCAAGATCGTTCCACGAGAAGCAAGGTTGTTCGTTTATCGACTACTAAAAATCAAACAAAGCAAGCAAAACACTCACAAGCAGCCTCGTTAACGACGTTGTCAGGGTCGTTAACGAACCACCGTAGACAAAAAAACAAAACTAAAGACCTAAACATATTCGGTACCGAGCTTACAAACTCAGCAACGATTATCACTCAAGAAAATTCAAATAAAAACAAAGATCTAGGACAAGGGACACCACAACATAGTCATGCATATAAACTCATAAGAAGATAAGATCATGCCTTTAAATAGATAAATTCATCAACTTTCGTCGACTATCGAGTAAATTAACCTATTTTCATAAACCAATCCACTCAATTGCTTGTTTTGGATCTAAAGCTTGAAACTTTCGTATTCAAACAATATCAACCTTCAAGTCTATAACTTTCTCTCTCAATCAAGTTAAAAAGTCAAATCACCTTGACTTTCATCTAGGTCTAAGCACAACAAACAATCTCAAAATAGATAAAAGGCAATCAACACATACTCTTACTCCTCAAACATGCATAACTATGCCGGGTTTAACCCCGATCCTAGAAAAGAAGACTACTCACTACTCATAATTAAGAAACAAATAAATTCAACAAAAGAAAACATTGAAAACAAAACACTACTCAAATTAATAGGAAATATCGTCTTACAGAAATTCAGAAGAAACCGAAAAGAATACAAACACCGAACCAAAATCACGATTAACGACCTCGGTAACTCTCGTCCACCGAACCTTCAATCTCAACTTCGATCCTCTCTGTCTATTCTCGGCTCTTCCTCCTCTCTTCAATCGATCCGTCCACCCCCTTTTCAGACTAATAAGGGGGCTATTTATACTAATAAGGCTAGAAAATAATAAGGCTAAAAGATAAAAACTTTCCTAAAAAGATAGAAATAAAATCCTAAAAGATAGAAATAAAATCTAGAAAGATAACAAGACCTAAAATACATAATATAATAACCCTAAAATCATAAAGAGATACTCTACCGACACGGAAATAAATTCCCGCACAGGATCGGTGAGTCACAGAATCAAACTCTCGAAATCTTCATCTCGTGGCCTCGTTAATGACCCCTTACAACCTCGTTAACGAGCCTGGGTTTGGCTTTCTTCCACACTTTATCTCCAAAAATCTAAACTTCGACTTCTTCACCTTGCATTCCTCCTTCTTTCATCATAGCGCTCCAAATTCAGCTCCATATAGCACCTTTTCCTTGCTAAAACCTACAAAAACACACAAAATGGAGTAGCTTCCATACTTTTCACAAATTATGCAAAACTATCCAAAAACACACAAAACTAATCCTAAAACTACTAAAACTAAGCCTAACAAACTAAGAAAACATACTAAAAACTATACTAAAAATATGCACATCAAAATACCCCATACTTAGACTTGCTTGTCCTCAAGCAATCACTAAACAATAACCAAAACCAAGCTACATACTCATCAAGACATAGCCATCATCTAAAAAGCAACATCAATACATAGAAAAATAACAAATGATTATAAACATCATCACACATATATGCACCAAATAAATATAAGAAAATACAATCCCTCACAAGGATAATGTGTTTCACTCAACTCTCAAGTGTTTAAGCTTTATAAATTCAATCTCTCAACTCATCTTATATACAAAAACTCATAGAAATTGGAACTTATATCACCAAACTCTCCACCCAAGATTTGTCAAAACAAGCAAAAATCATCAAGAGAACTTAGGGGGCTCAATGAAAAACTTCATAGAAGCTTCCATTCGACCGGGTTGTAATGGGGCTTGGTAAAAACAAATAGGCGTGGAAATATTTTGGCCATGTGGTGCTAATAATATCCGGGAATCAAAGACTCCTAAAAACTCTCACATCTCCAAAACTCTCATAAACATATACCAAACTCACTCTTTAATATGCACTTATTTTCACTCACCCATTATATCCTAGAAAGTCTCATAAAAATAATAAAAAGAATCTCTGATATTATCTCTATAAACACATGCACTTCAAACTTCTTTTCTTTCTTCTTTTTCTTTCGCTGTCTCGTTAACGAACCACTTCAAGGTCGTTAACAAGCTTCATCATGTACTCCTCCTTTTTCTTAACAACTTCCTTCAATCATCAATCTTATTTCGTGCATCTTTTGCTATCAAGAGATCTTTTTTTTTACAACTATTAAAAACAAGAGACTTCCAAACTACCCTTCTCAATAATTCCTCAATTTCAAACCAAAACATAAATATTGAACTCAACAAAACATACCTCTCCAATCTAAGTTCTAATCCCCGGATAGGGTCAAGCTTATCTCGGCTAGGGAATGATTTTGTGGAGTTCAAAATAAAAGGCTTCAGGTTCAAATTGGCTTTAAAAAGAAGAATCATGTAAGGTAGGATAAGGATAATAGGGCAATAAAAAGAAGTTCTCTATCATCTGATTTTCACAAGTAATGAACTATAAATCTTATACGGGTCTCAAGTAATAGATAACAATCACAATTCCAAGAGATAATATGCATATAGAGAGTAAATCACACAAAAAAGAAGAGGGAAATTTGATGTTTCTCCCTATAAGGCCAAAAATAACTCACAAGGTAAATTTTTTTTTTGTTGGATTGCATCACTTATGCTATAAAGTATATGTGCTCAATTTCATCAAATGCTATTCCTTCTAAAAACACAATTTCAAATTAAGAATCCGGCTATACTATCAAAGATAGGGCTGGGACTTTGGACCCGAAGAACCGAAGAACCGAACCGAACCGAGTGGTTCGGGTCGGTTCGATTCTTAAAAAAAAATCGGGTTCGGTTTTCGGTTTTAGCCAAAAAAAAATAAAAATAACCGATATTTTTTATTACACCCGTAATTATCCCCCTGGGCCTGAGCATTCTTTCCCATTTTCCCCTTCCCCGAGCCCTAGCCGTCGGTACGGGCGTACACCATTTACACTTGCAGATGCCTCGCCGAGTCGCCCCTCTCAAACCGAGCCCTAGTCGGCCGCCCGTGAGTCGTCACCGGCTCGCACAGTTCTCGTCCTTGCTCCGGTCACGCCTCCAGCCCGCATCCTCGTCCTCGCAGGTATTCGGTGGTCCTCGCAGGTCGCCGCCTTCGCAGTCGCCGGTCTTCGCAGGTCCACATCGGTCTTGTACTTCATCTTCTAGTTCTCTGTCTCTCTAGTTCTCTGTCTTGTTCATTTGCCCCATCTCTAGTTCTTTGTCTTGTAGGCCACAAGCTATTAGGTCATTTGCATAAGAACATGTTTAACAAATCTGTGTTGCACGGTTTTTGTTGCACAAGGAATTCACAATGCAAGTCTTACATGATTAATGATATGGTTAAACTGATGCAGATTTGATCCTAAATTGGCACTAAAGAAGCTTAGAGGGAAGAGGCTGATGTTCGTCGGGGACTCGTTGATTCGCGGCCAATGGCAATCCTTTGTGTGCTTTGTTCAATCTGTTATACCTGATGACCAAAAGTCCTTAGAAAAGAGGAAAAGTTCATTTTGTAGTCAGAGCAAAGGTACTACAAAAACTAAGTAAATATCAATGAATGATTTTGAGTTAGGCTTTGTATCAATTAACAGATGGGGCTCATTTGCGAATGGTGATGAAGGATCAGAAGAGCTTGACACACCAGTTGCTTACAGGATTGGGCTTAATTTCTTATGTTAGGGTAAATTGTGTGTTGTGAATTTCTTATGGTATGATTATGATTCAGCAAATTGGACATGTTGAGGAATTGATTCAATTTTGTTTGAGGACACTTGATGAATGTGAAGAAGGAAAACTCTTTATGCTTGAAATTCATGGAGAATGTGTCTCTGGCTGAATTTTGATGAAGAACAAAATGTTGAATAGTATGTAATTGCGTATATATGCAAGCTGAAATTTAGAGAACTCCTTTTAAGTTCGGTTAACCGAATTAACCGAAGTTAAGAACCGAAAAAAGTTCGGGTACGGTTATTACGGTTCCTCACTAAAATTCGCAGGAACCGAATTAAAAAAAAAAATTACCCTGCGGGTAGGCTGAAAAAAAACCCAAGAACCGAAGTATCCCAGCCCTAATCAAAGACATGCTTGCAAGGAATTATATGATCATGCTAGCAATTACCATCATAGAACCTAAGAAAGGGATATCTATCAATTCTAAACTCTTTTTGGATTTTTTTTCAAAATTTTCAATTTTTTTCGATTTTTTTTTCTAAAACAAATAAGTCACATAAGATAACAAGTTGTCTACTTTCTCCCACCCCATACTTAAAATTACAGTGTCCCCACTGTAAGAAAAAATAAGAAGAAGGAAAGAAATAGAAAAGAAAAGAAAAGAAAAGAACAAAAACAAAATAAATAAAAATAAAAGACATAAAAACTTACAAAGACTCAAAAGTGGAAAACAAGGAAAACGTCTTCTTCAAGCTGAATCACTGGTTTGGTGGAGGAAAGTAATGCTCGAAGTTCCCCATGAAGTCGTACATCGTCCTCGAACGCTCTGCATCCTCCACCTCTCTCTGACGATGCCTCTCATCCTCCATCGACATGCGAGAGGAATAGACGGTCTCCCATCTATCCATCCTCCTATGAATGTGGTCCTGCTGAAGGTTGAGCTGCTGCATCCGAGCAGAAAGATCCTCGGCCCATGGTGGTGGCATACTCGATCCAGTGTACTCGGGCTGAGGGGGTGGTGGGTAGTGAGGCTGGAAATGGTCTTGGTACAGCACCGGGTTGTATGGTATCAAACTGTAAGAATGAGGGTCGGTAGGGGCTGGCGGGGGGTCGGTAGTTGTCCTCGAGACCTCGTTAACGAAGTTGGGTGCCTCGTTAGGAATGTAGGAAGAAGGCTGGAAATGGTCGTTAACGAGTCTGGTAGGCTCGTCAACGAGGATGTTGGTGCCCAAAACTTCCGTGTCGAGGTCGTTATCCTCGAAGTTAAGCTCTTCCGTGCCTCCCTCTGTGTCGGCCTCTTCAGTGTCATTGCCAACTACCTCGGTATCCTAATCTTCATCTCCATCTTCATCAATGCCTTCTCCGTCTCTCTCGAACCTTGTCTCACAAGGCCGAAGTGATAGCTCATCCTCCGGCTTGGGCTCCAACGGGTAAGCATGACCCGTCCATACCTCGTACCAATTTGGAACGTAGAGTAGCTCCAACATGTCAAGGGTAGGTGTAACGATGCGGTCTTGCACTTTCACTTTGAGTCCTCTCTCGGCTTGGATGAAAACACTAGAGCTATACCAATAGCTTTTGTTGAGGAGTTGAGCATGAGCCGACGTGTAGCGAGTAAGGTCGACTCCCAAGTTTGTAGCCAAGAGACTAACCAAGTTTCCACACCATACTTCTTTGGACTTGGTTGATTTTTCAATGTAGTAGAGCCACTCATACCCCAAATTCAAAGGGCCGGGCTCCTCGAAAAGAATGGTGCGAAGACAAGCAACTTCCATTCTTGTTGGCCTGTTTAGCTCTCTCTTTGGCCAAAATGTAGCGGCTAGGACTCGAAGAATGATCCTAAAAATGGGGTTGATGATGCTTGCCCCGGATAGTGCCGCTGCGGAGGGCTCAACCTCCCCGGTGATGTAGCTCCAAATCCTTGTCACTTTGTAGTTCTTCAAACTGTAATCTCTACAAGGATTTGGGAGCTCCAGAATAGCGTTGAACTCCGCCATGGTGTATTCTCGGCTCATATTACCGAGCCTAAACCTGATGCGTCCTGCCCAAGTCTTTGACGGGAAACTCGTCTCTAAAGTGGCCAGAAACTCGGATGTGAGGGCCGAAAAATGTGGTACCGTCTCCTTCTTCAGCAAATGAGGCACACCGAGAATAGCAAAGGCCTCCTTGACATCCGTATAAATTCCCATTTTCTTGGCACTCGTTCTTGAAAACCACCGAGTGTTGTGATCTTTGTTTAAGATGGCATTGTATCGGTCCGCTTGCCCTTGAGTGCGCAAGATCACATTGTCCATGCGAGGTGGAGATGGGGACCTCTGGTTCCTTCTCTTCTTCTGAGCTCGGGTAGCGGGTCTGCTGGAACTTGCCATGTGATCTATAAAACAATCATGATTTTCCAAGATAATATCCACTCAAGTTAGGTTAGGCAAGAGACCCCATACTTGGTCTCGAAATAATCCTCAGATTTATTCGTTAACTCCCCAATTGGGTTGTTTACGAATCTGGACTGGGTATTGATTTTTGAGGCTACGCAGCCTTGTTAACGAGCCTGGGTGGGTCGTTAACGAGCTGCCGAGAGCCAGTTCACAGAATTTCCGAGTTTTATCAACTTTAAAATCCAGCCAAAATCAAGCATGCAATCCTCTATAATCCTTTACTAAACACACAATCGGATATGCACCCCCTACTTGCTCAATTACCCATCCCGAACATGCTAGATTTGCCCAAAATTAACATGGTGAAAATCAAACTCAATATCTAGAACAAGAAAAATTCATGCTTTTCTAAATCAAATTTTTGCAATGGAGAATCTAGCATGAAGAATCTTTCCTAGATTGAGAACCAACTAAGCACAACCATAATTCATGAGCAAAATCTAAACATGAAAATCGGTCCTCTCTATAAACACAATTCAAGACATGAAATTTCTACCCTATAAACCGAGAATCATGCAATCTCGAGTTAGGGTTTAGAAATCATACCGGAGAATCGAGAATTTGAACAACAAGAGGTCGGAATTGGGTGGTTAACGAGCATGGGTCTCGTCGGTGGGAAAACGAGATTCCAGGCTTCGGTAACGACGACGTCTCTGGTGGTTGGTGGAGTGAAGGATTCCGATCGATGATGAGAGTATTTGGTGGAAGATTTGAGGGATTTGAAGTTTGAGATTGTGGGTAAGATTTTTTAGGGTTTGGGAAGGGTTAAATAGATGGGGGTAGAATTAGGAGAGAGGGTAGGTAGTGACGACGGTGGGGGGGGGGGGGGTAAGAAATAGGGTAGAAGATAGAAGATAGATTAGGGTTAGAAAAACTTACCTGCCCGAGCCGGTTCGCCAAACCGGGTCGTTAACGACCATGGGTGGGTCGTTAATGAGCCACCGTAACCTCCTTGTGTGATTTTCGAGCCCCTTTTCTGCATCTTGTTAGCTCTAAATTTATCCTAATTTCTATTTTAAAAACTATTAAAAAGAACTCAAAAGAAAGCTAAAAAAGAATCTAAAAAGAAAAAGAAAAATCTAATCTAATTCTATACTAAAAGCGGGTTGCCTCCCGTAAGCACTATTTTTAACGTCGTCAGCCCGACGTACTCCTTGGTTCAAGGTGGCTCTCTTGTAGCTACGTTGGGGTCTTGAGATACCCCATACTTAGCTTTGCAGCCTTTATTCGCTTGAGTCACTAAATTAGGTCCCTTTTTTCTATCAATATGCCCGGTATTCCTACATGATGGTTAGTGAAATCGGAAAACCAAGGTGGTTTGGACTCCTCTGTAGTGCATATAATGGGGCATGGTGTAGGAACAAAGGATACAGAATAGTCATGACCAGCATTAGCGAAATCACAGTTAGAGAACTTACCTTGAGTAGACTCTTGTATGTGGGGCTCGGTGATCGGCCAATGAAGTTCGGTAGGGACTTGTATGAAATTATCTTCCGTTTTGGTATTTGAAGGAGGTTCGGTAGGACCAGCTGTGTCGAGTTCTGGTTGGGTCAACTCGATTTGTGCGACCGCAGTTGGGTCGTTGGCATTTTGATCCAGGCTGAATTCCACGCGTTCCTCTCCAATATCAAAAGTGAGAAGTCCTTTCCGCACATCAACCCTAGCACCTGCTGTAGCTAAAAATGGTCTGCCGAGAATTATAGGGACGTGAGGATCTTCAGGCATATCGAGGACAATGAAATCATTCGGTATAAAGAATTTCCCGACTTGAATAGGATAGTCGTCCACGACTCTTGTGGCCTTGACACATGATCCGTCGGCCATGTAGAGATTCATATCCACCAGCTCTAGTGGTCCCATATTGGCTTTAGACCAGATTGAGAGAGGGAGTAAACTGGCACTGGCTCCCAGATCACATAAAGCTTTGAACTTGTGGTCGCCTATTCCAATCGTTATTGCAAACCTCCCTGGGTCTCCTAGCTTTTCTGGTAGAGCTATAGATCTAACTTCATCCTGCAGCTCTGTAATGGATCTTTTCCTGCTAAGAATATCTTTCAAGAATTTTGTGTAAGCCGGCATTTTGCTTAGGGCCTCAGCGAATGGAATGGAAATATTAATGCTCTCAAGAATCTTTACGAAACACTTGAACTTACTCTCAGTAGAGTCCACAGATTTCTTAGTGGGAAATGGAAGAGACTTCACCATCCTTGGAACCAAGTTAGGCTCGAGGGGTGATGCTATCGGGTCGACACTAGGGTCGTTAGGTACGCTCGGCGGGTCGTTACCGACCCTGATGGGGTCGTTAACTACCCTAGGATTGAGAGGAAGGCTCGGTTTAGAAAACTTACCTGGGGTAGGGTCGTTAGGTACCCTCGGAGCCTCGTCACCATGGTACGCTGGTTTGGTAATTGCTCTCGCTGGCTCGTTACTGAGGGTATCCGTGGTGTCCTCTTCCTTCTTGTCCTCAGCTTGGACACGCCCCGGTAATGTCTTTCCGCTCCTAAGGTCACTGTTGCTATCTGTCCTTTAGGGTTTTCTTCGGGACGTCCCGGAAGTTGCCCTTGTGGTCTCGGAATCTGTGCAGCAAGGTTCCCTAGTTGGGAATCAACATTCTTCTTCCATATATCGAACTCTCCCCATCTCTTATTTTGGTGGTTAAGGTTAACTTGAACTTCATTGACCTTGTTGTGGACCCCATTGATGCTTTCCTGTAACCCTTGCACCCAAGATGGTGGCTCTTAATGGCCTGGAGGTCGATAAGGCGCAGGTCGTCTATCTGGTGGAGGCGCTGCATAGCTTGGATTTGGATTTTGATTGCCCCACGTCTGATAGTTGTTTGACCTGTCAAAATTGCTAGGTTGGTTCTTGTATGGGCCTCTCATGTAATTCATCTCAACAATTGTCTCAGCGGCTCTTACTTGCTCTATGTTAGTGCAAGCAGAAGTACTATGGGCAGAAAAACCACATTCTTGACAAGATTGAGAGGATTTTAGAAAACTTACCTGCTTCTTCAGGCGGTTGACCTCGTCTTGTAGAAACTGATTTTTAACGTCTGGGTCAACTTCTTCTCGGTTAGGCACGTAGAGACGTTTCTGAGGCTGGGGAGTCTGCTGGGTTCCATACATGGCATCATAATTGGACAGCTTATCCAGCAATTCCCATGCAGCTGTAGGGTCCATCTCTATAAAGTCGCACGCTGTATGCGTGTTGATGCGGTTCTTGGTCTCCGCGTTAATACCTTGGAAAAAGATTTCTTGCAGAACATATAAAGGTTGCCCGTGCGTGGGGCACTGTCTAAGCATATCTTTGAATCTTTCCCATGTTTCAACAAAGGTCTCATTAGGAAGCTGATGATAGGAGGTGATGCGTTTCCTCAACTCCGTTGTCTTGGCAGGAGGGAAAAATTTTGTAAGAAATTGATCATACAAGTTCTTCCAAGTCCTGATAGACTTAGGAGGTAAGCTCTCCAACCAGCTTAGGGCCTTTCCAGCAAGAGACCACCTGAAAGCTTTTAACAGAACATATTCTAGTGAGACACCTTCAGCAGCTATGGTGTCACATAAATCAAGAAAATTTCTAATATGCTCCATAGGGCACTCAGTGGGTTTCCCTTCAAACTGAACCCGTTTAATTAAGGATATAAATTGAGACTTGATCTCAAAGGCTTTCTCTATCTCCGGAAGCACGATTGGGGACTCTGGCACCCTCAGTTCTGGATGCATGTACTGCTTCGCATTCCTCGGATAGGCATTTAACTCTTCCTGTAGACGAGCATTGGTAGCTCGTTGACACTCAGTCTCGGCGGCAGCGCCTTCCTTCTCAGTTTTTAACGCCTCCATCTGTGTTTGGAGGACTTCTAGCTGACGAGCCATCTCTTCAGGTGTGGCCATGGCTCGGTTTTCTCGGCGTCTACGGTGCAGGGAACGTTCAGGTTCAGAATAATAACCAGCGTTGTCAAACTCAAGCCTTCGACGTCCTACCGGCATGCGCTGAGAAAACAGACAAAGAAAACAAAAATTAAAAACAAAACGGGGTCGGGCTATTCCTGGACCCACAGATAAACAAACAAACTCGTTGCTTCCCCGACAACGACGCCAATTTGTTGAGAGGGTTTTCTTGACTAGGGACAACAAATAAATTTATAAGTCAAGACCCCGCTGTGTATAGCGAAGTCAGGATCGTTTCACGAGAAGCAAGGTTGTTCGTTTATCTACTACTAAAAATCAAACAAAGAAAGCAAAACACTCACAAGCAGCCTCATTAACGACGTTGTCAGGGTCGTTAACGAACCACCGTAGACAAAAAAAACAAAACTAACGACCTAAACAGATTTAGTACCGAGCTTACAAACTCAGCAACGATTATCACTCAAGAAAATTCAAATAAAAACAAAGATCTAGGACAAGGGACACCACAACATAGTCATGCATATAAACTCATAAGAAGATAAGATCATGCCTTTAAACAGATAAATTCATCAACTTTCGTCGACTATTGAGTAAATTAACCTATTTTCATAAACCAATCCACTCAATTGCTTGTTTTGGATCTAAAGCTTGAAACTTCCGTATTCAAACAATATCAACCTTCAAGTCTATAACTTTCTCTCTCAATCAAGTTAAAAACTCAAATCACCTTGACTTTCATCTAGGTCTAAGCACAACAAACAATCTCAAAATAGATAAAAGACAATCAACACATACTCTTACTCCTCAAACATGCATAACTATGTCGGGTTTAACCCCGATCCTAGAAAAGAAGACTACTCACTACTCATAATTAAGAAACAAATAAATTCAACAAAAGAAAACATTGAAAACAAAACACTACTCAAATTAATAGGAAATATCGTCTTACAGAAATTCAGAAGAAACCGAAAAGAATACAAACACCGAACCAAAATCACGATTAACGACCTCGGTAACTCTCGTCCACCGAACCTTCAATCTCGACTCCGATCCTCTCTGTCTATTCTCGGCTCTTCCTCCTCTCTTCAATCTATCCGTCCACCCCCTTTTCAGACTAATAAGGGGGCTACTTATACTAATAAGGCTAGAAAATAATAAGGCTAGAAAATAATAAGGCTAAAAGATAAAAACTTTCCTAAAAAGATAGAAATAAAATCCTAAAAGATAGAAATAAAATCTAGAAAGATAACAAGACCTAAAATACATAATATAATAACCCTAAAATCATAAAAAGATACTCTACCGACACGGAAATAAATTCCCGCACAGGATCGGTGAGTCACAGAATCAAACTCTCGAAATCTTCATCTCGTGGCCTCGTTAACGACCCCTTACAGCCTCGTTAACGACCCCTTACAACCTCGTTAACGAGCTTGGGATTGGCTTTCTTCCACACTTTATCTCCAGAAATCTAAACTTCGACTTCTTCACCTTGCATTCCTCCTTCTTTCATCATAGCGCTCCAAATTCAGCTCCATATAGCACCTTTTCCTTGCTAAAACCTACAAAAACACACAAAACGGAGTAGCTTCCATACTTTTCACAAAATATGCAAAACTATCCAAAATCACACAAAACTAATCCTAAAACTACTAAAACTAAGCCTAACAAACTAAGAAAACATACTAAAAACTATACTAAAAATACGCACATCAAGCTCCAACGCCAGCACGCCAGATTCGATGTCTACCGGCGCTGGGACAATCCAGGCCCCGTCCAGCAACGCTCCAGGCCCCAACGTTCACCATTGGCATGGTTCTGCTGGCCATCCAAGTGCCGCCCATGGCACGCTTCGGTCTAGTGAGAACGCCGAGCCACCTCTCCTCGGCACGGTCCAAGACCGTCTTTTCCTTTGCCGTCAGCGCGATGTGATCAAGCACATCGAGGGGAGTTTTTCTTGTTTATTATTGTGTCCATTACTTAATATTACTATTGATAAGACACATGTATTACCCACCTCTATCACTTCTTTGTTACAGGAGTACTTGAATATTATGCCTGCCGAACTCCCCGACGGGTTACCACCTATTCGGGGGATCGAGCGTCGCATAGATCTCATTCCCGGTGCCTCATTGCCGAACCGGACTGCATATAGGGTGTCGCCTAAGGAAACTCAAGAGCTACAACGCTAAGTCCAATCTCTTTTGGAAAAGGGTTATGTTCGTGAGTCCCTTAGCCCGTGTGCGGTTCCGATTATCTTGGTGCCGAAGAAGGATGGGTCTTGGAGGATGTGCGTGGATTTCCGTGCCATCAACCAAATCACCATCAAATACCGCCACCCGATTCCCCGTTTAGATGACATGCTCGACGAGTTGCATGGTGTCGTGTTGTTCTCGAAGATTGATTTGCGGAGTGGCTACCATCAAATTCGGATGCAAGAAGGGGACGAGTGGAAGACGGCTTTTAAGACCAAACACGGTCTTCATGCGATTAATGAACTTTGTTTTACACAAGTTTTTGGGACTTTTCGTCATCGTGTATTTTGACGACATTTTAGTTTATAGTAGAACTTTGGACTCTCACACGAGGCACCTGAGGCAGGTGTTAGATTGCCTTTGCGAACATTGTTTGTATGTAAACTTGGACAAATGTGTTTTTTGCTCGGATACGGCGAATTTTCTTGGTTTCGTCGTATCCAAGGATGGCCTACAAGTGGATTCTGACAAAATCCGGGCAATCCGTGAGTGGCCAACCCCAACGACCCCCACCATAGTTCGATCTTTTTTGGGGCTCGCGGGTTTTTATAGGCGATTTGTCAAGGACTTTAGTTCTATCGCCGGACCACTCCATTCTTTAACCAAGAAGGCAGCCACAATAAAGTGGATGCCGCATCACGAGGCCGCGTTCGAGGCCTTGAAAGATGCTTTGTGTTGCGCCCCGGTCCTGCAATTGTCGGACTTTTCCAAGCGCTTCGAGATCGAGTGCGACGCTTCCGACTATGGTATTGGCGGCGTACTCCTTCAAGAGCAAAGGCCGATCGCTTATTTTAGTGAGAATCTAGCAGGGGCTACTTTGAATTATCCGACCTATGATAAAGAGCTTTACGCTCTTATTCGGGTCCTAAAGACGTGGCAACACTATCTCTGGCCAAGCAAGTTCGTAATTCATACGGATCACGCGACCTTGGCTTATCTCAAGAGTCAATCGACTCTGAATAGGCGCCACGCATGTTGGGTTGAATACATGGAGATGTTTCCATACGTCATTGCGCATAAAAAAGGCAAAGAGAACATCGTCGCCGACGCCCTCTCTCGAAGGTACATTCTTTTAACCCAACTACATTCTAAGATGCTCGGGTTCGCTTTTATCAAGGAAATATACGCCTTAGATCCGTATTTTTCCTCAATCATTAAAAATCTAGAGCACTCACGAGTCCATGAGTCCTACTTCTTGGACAACGGGTATCTTTACCGAGATGGGAAGCTTTGCATTCCAGCATCCTCGGTGAGACATTTATTGCTCCAAGAGGCTCATGACGGCCGAGGCCACTTTGGCATAGCCAAAACGTTGGCAGCACTTCGTGAACATTTTTTCTGGCCCCACATGGCTCGATATGTAAATAAGTGTTGTCAAAGTTGTGTGCCGTGTCATACTGCCAAGTCTCGGTCAGAACCAAATGGCCTTTACACGCCCCTACCTATTCTCGATGCCCCGTGGGAAGATCTTTCCATGGATTTTATCACGGGCCTTCCAATGTCGAGGCGTGGAAAGGATTCCATTTTTGTAGTCGTGGACCGGTTCTCGAAAATGTCCTACTTCATAGCATGTAAGGGGACTAATAACGCGGTGAAATCGCAAATTTATTGTTCGAACATGTTGTGAAATTGCATGGTATTCCTAGAACTATTGTTAGTGATAGGGATACCAAATTTTGCAGCCACTTTTGGAGAACGCTTTGGGGGAAGTTAGAAACACGACTCCTATTTTCTACTGCTTACCACCGCCAAACCGATGGTCAGACTGAGGTGACCAATCGAACCTTGGGCACTCTTCTTCGGACGATGCTCAAGGCAAACCCACGTCGGTGGGAGGACTTACTTTGCCATGTTGAGTTTGCTTATAATAGGTCCTTCCACTCTGCGACGAAGATGACACCTTTCGAGGTGGTCTACGGGTGTAATCCGTGCACACCCATGGATTTCGTACCACTACCTTTCAAGACCGGCAAGCACGTCGACGCGGCCAACCGCGCTGACCACATCCGCCGCCTCCACGAGCGTACCAAGGCACAACTTCTGAAGCACTCGGATCAATACGCCGCCCAATGCAACAAGGGGCGCCGTAATTTGATTTTCGATCCTGGAGGCTTGGTGTGGCTCCACCTTCGGAAAGACCGTTTTCCTGAGGTTTGCAAGACGAAGTCGCATCCCCGAGGAGATGGCCCCTTCAAGGTTCTCTGGTGCATCAACAACAACTCCTACATCCTTGACCTCTCGGGCAAGTACAATGTGTCCACTTCCTTTAATGTCTCGGATCTCGCTCCCTATGTAGATCCCGAGTATCATGACGAGGAAACTGGGACGTTTCCCACCCAAGGGGGGAGGGTGATGTGAGCCCCACATCAACCATCAGCCAAGAAGAGGAAGACTTGTTCGTGCGCTCCGACGGACCCATTACTCGAGCTAGGACCTGTGCCATAGATTGAGCCACGACGTCCCTCGTCGCAGCGCTTACGCGAGCCACGACGCATCTACCAGCGCGCCCCTCTTCCGATGCGTCTCCTTCATCGAAGGCGCGCCGCCACTCCAGGCCGACGCTATGCACCGCGACACCGAGAACCTCACCCTCGGTGCCGTGCCAGCCACGCATGCCGAGCACCGTGCCATGCCGGGCCACCCCGGCGTGGGAACTTGAGGTTCGGGTGCGCACCAGCCCGACGTTGCCTCGCCTTGTCGCGTCCTGACATCGTGTCGCAACCCGTCTTGGTGCGCCGAGGCATTGTCACGACCTTGTCGCGACACTCACGACTAGGCCACCGTGACCATCTATGTTTCTTACTGTTTTTAGCATTATTTCTATTCCGAAACATTTCCCTTTCTGTAATTTCTATTTCTGTTTGGAGTTTTGGGCTTAGGCCTGCATTTGGGCCATGTGTGTGTGTCTCCCATGTGCCGCCCATGCCACTAGGGTTTGCTTGGGTTGCGTGTCATCTTCTCTATAATAGAGGCACACCCCCTCCTATGTTTCTCACGCTTGATTGAATAATACCGTTACTCTGTCGAGATTGTTCCAGAACGATTTCTCTAAGGCGTCAAACCAATTCTCTTCCCAATCCCATATTCTCTTGGCTTCCATCAAAAGAAGCCTCCTTCTCAATCCTTTCACTTCAATCCCTACCAAGTCTAGACGTTTACGTCTCAAATCTATCCGTTCGATCGTGAGAAGACCATTTACGAGTCCAAGATCAACATCCACACGCGAGGTTCACATCAAAACCCTAGAGAAAGTCGATAGATCCTGCCAAACTGAACTAACTGGTGTAAGTTAAGGTTTTGTGGTGATTTCTCTCGATTTGCTTGCCGATTAGAGGTTTCGGCTATGGGAGATCCTGAAATTTTGGTTGGATTTATGGCATCTTGATTAGATCTTTTCATTAATTTCTTTACCCTCGAACTTATTGAAATTGTATGTTTCATATGAGTGCGTTAGTCTGATTTAGTTTTTATAATCGGGTACATTGGAAGAAATCTGTATTAGAAATGAGTTTCGAGGAGGTTAGAGTAGGAGGCGTTGGTGGTGGAAGGGTGGGGCTGGATGCAGTAGAAATTTGTATTTGTTCTTGAATTTATGTAAACGACAAAAGAATTTGCAGCTTCTCAAATAAATTGTCCAAGGATACATGAATCAGTTTGCATTGTTGTGCATTGTCATTAGCACCTTATTTCATAGAAGGATACATGATTTAACTGTTGGTTTACAACGCACATGTTGAGAATCTGTCAACTTTATCCATTGAGTTACAAATCTGTCTACTTTATGAGTTCAGTTTATGCTACTTTTTTCTTGAATACATGGTCATTCTTCTGATTTGTTCTATTTCATATGTAAATTTACGAAGGAACTGTGTCTACTTGGAGGCACAATGAGGATTTTGGGTGATGATAATACCCAAGAAACCGGTAACTCAAAATGCTCCAATTTTTTTTTAAATAAAGTAAGTAATTTTGTATTTTTATGTTCAATTATAATATTGACATGAACAAAAAATCCAAAACAGAGAGGAGGAGCAAAAAAAAACACGACCCTGAGGATAGAATGGAAGGTGGCACCTCCTCCAACCAAGGTAAGAAAAATCATAGAATTCAAGAGTTTTTATAAGTTTCAAATGTGCATTGAAAAGTTTCAAAAGTGCATTATGGCGTAAGAAAAGTGCATTGATAAATGGCATAAGAAAATTGCATCATCTAATGGAAAAAGTGCATTGAAAAGTTTCAAAAGTGCATTATGACATAAGAAAAGTGCATTGATAAATGGCATATGAAAAGTGAATCATAAGATTGAAAAAGTGCATTGAAAATTTTCAAAAGTGCATAAGAAAAGTGCATTGATAAATGGCATAAGAAGACATTCTTTACAAGTACATCCAAATTCATTTTTGATTTTTTTGCCTATTTTCTATGTCTTTTCAAATAGGTGAACAAAGGAAGAGGTGTACACTCACAAGTAAGTTTCCTAGTTTGGGAACTAGGACAGTGCCAAATGCTTTTGCAGAGTACTTAAAGCTACTAAATCCTGCACAAAAGGAGAGCATCAGAAGCATTGGCTTTGGTCATTTATTGAGCTTTGAAGTATCTGATCTGCCGTGTAGTCTTGCGTTGTGGCTATTAGAGCGTTTTGATGCTACTAGGTGTGAGCTCAAAATAGATGAACAAAGGATCATCCACATCAATGATGAAGCTGTTCATGATGTCTTTGGAATACCCCTTGGTGGGACGGAGATAAAGAAGATAAAAAGGAACGACCCAGTCGCACTTCTTGAAGAATGGAAGATGCAGTTTGGTTCTGGTTTTGAAAGTGAAGAGGATATAAAAGTTTCCACCAAAAAAATTACAACTAAAGATGTTGCAATAAAGATGAAAGCATGTGAAGATGGAGATGATGAAACCCGAAATAAACCGTTCGCTAAAAGACAAGAAACGGGATTATTATATTCGATTATGCAAACACTTGCTTCTTTATTGTTCCTTACAGCGAGGTTACAAGCCAACGAGGCCTACAAACAATTGAGATTTACACCTTAGACCTACTACGACTATCCGAGATCTCGATCTAACAATGTTCGAGATCTCCTATTTGCTAAACGATTCTACCACCTAAGTATCACTTGGTTGATCTTGATGCGAGGTTGACCTGAGAGCGTGATGCAGAGAGTCTTGTGAGATTGTGTAGCGAGGTATTTAATGTGAGAGAGATCTCTGTGTGACTTGAAGTCTTTTTGTGGACTTCACTTGTCTATAGCGAGGTCTTTTGACGATGTTTCAATCACGTCGATCTTCAACGAGCAAGATAGTTCTTGAGTTCAAGATGTTTTTCGACCCCTTCTTTCTACGAGGTTCTCATCTATTTATAGAGGATTGGGGAGTCGAGTTCTCATCATTGTCCGATGTGGGACGCCCGAGATCAGGGCTTCTGATTGGTCCGGAGGTGAGGCAGCTGGTGATTAGCTTAGGGCAGCGGCGTTAGCTGAGTGGTCCTGGTGGGCGGGCGTGTCAGTAGAGTTGGTTACGAGGTTATAGACCTCGCTGAGTGGTCCGAGGTCTCGGAGGACCTCGTGGGGATAGGAACTTTGTTTAAATAAATGAGGGGTATGGTTGTGGGCCCCAGAATCGTATTTGGGAATCCCGTCGGGTCTGTTTGTTTTCTTGTACCCCGGGCCCACCTCTTATTTTACCATTTTGGACATCATCACAACCCCATGGCTTGGGGATCTCGCCCCGAGGGCTGCAGGGCATAAGTTCCTTGAGGTCGCGGGGTACGAGGTTTTGGAGGTTGGGAGGACATTTTGCGAGGTGTGAGGTTCTGGAGGTTGGGGGCACTTTGCGAGGCTTTCTTCTTGCGACAGTTGCGAGGCTCCACACTTAGGCTTTTCTCTTGCTCATATGGGTGAAGCTTCCTGGGCCCGCCCTTCATAACTTGTTTAATGGGCCGTCCAGGTCGGATAGGCCCAATAAACCTTTCGGGAGCGAGGGGAGGCCCAAGACTGCTCTTTATAAGGGCGTCTCTCATACGCTTCCTCTTCATCTTTTTCCCAACATTTTCGCTCTCCTTCTTTCTTCGTCTTCTCAGTTTCCGGTGAGCAGTTTCTTGCGATGGTTACCGACGACCCTCCGCCATCTTCCAGTTACACCACCGCCCTCCCCACGCCGATTCTAAGCAAGTAAGTGCTTGACTCCTTCTTTTGTGTTTTTCGGTACTCTTTTCTCCCTTCTCACCGCTTTCTGCTCTCGACGGGAGGCGGATGCTCCCTGGTGTTTCATGCCGGCGCCACGGTGGCGGAACGGAAGGGGTGAGGGCGGCGCTCATGTTTTCACGACGCCCTCTAATTTCTTCTTTTCTTGTTCTTCATTCGCTTCATGCCCTAGGTGGGCGAGGCTTTGCTGCCTGGTGTTTCGCGCCGGCGTCACGGCGGCGAAATGGTGATGGTGTGGGTGGCGTGCGCTTCTGCGCGGCGACCTCGTCGTCTTTTCCTTGCGCTCTTTCTTGCTTTGCTTTGTGCCCTAGCGGGCAATGGTTGTTTTTTCGGTGTTTCACGCCAGCGTCATGGAGGCGGGACGGTGGAGTGAGGGTGGCGACCACCATGCTCTTGAACCCTTCTCCCACCAATCGACGACTGGGTCTCTGCATTCTCTCTTGGTGGTTTTGAATTTTGATATCCTCGGAAACCCAAACGTCATGATGGATGACTGACGGTACGTTTGGGTTTCCGCCGCTGCTTTCCACCGCTGGCTTCCATTTCGCCTTCTCTCTCCTCCTTTTGGCGCTTCAACTTCTTCATCGTCGTCCTATCTTGTCAAAGTAGCCCTAGGGTGCCACGTGGCCTTCCCCCGTTATGACCTCGCGTTCTCTTTCTTCGATTACTTTGCTCGATGTCTCAACCCCTTTTTTTTCTTTTTTTCTTTTCTAGGTGTTCGCCTCTCGTGGCCTGGACATCGCTCTTTCATGCCTAGGGAAGCCTCTTTGGACCCTTCGCCAGGCTTCGCGTCCAAAGCTTAGAAGAGATTCTACGAAGAGGTTAAGAGCCCGCCGCCAGGCTTCGTGTTCAAAGCTCAAGAGAGATTTTACGAGGAGGTTTCCGAGTCCGTAGGGAGTGTAGAGACTAGCGATTACCAGAACCCGAGGTCTCCCTCGTTAGTTTTCAGCGACCCCTCTTCTAGCGACTCTGCCGTTTCCATTAACTCGTGCTTCCCCCGACTTTGCATATATTCTGGTGTTGAAATGGCCTCGTCTTCCATCTCCGATGAGGTCGTTGCCGAGGTTGTGGTGAGGTCGTCTGACTCCTACGAGCTCGCGAGCTTCGTTGCGTCGTATATTACTGACGTCGTGTCCTGCGTCCCACCTGTTCTTGAGGAGCGGATCCCCTGTCCTCGGATCCGAACGAGGCTTTTCTGTCTGAGGGAGTACCTACCGATCTAAAGCCTAAAGACCTCGTGGATATTGCCAAGAACTTCGCTTGGCCCAAGGGAGTCGAGCTAGCGCTTCCCGAAGGGGAGGGCTGCTCTTTGGCGCCCTATGACAGGTGCGTGGTCGTGCACCTGTTTAGTCTCCAAGCGGGCTTTAGGTTACCTCTGGCCCAGCACATCGTCGAATTTATGTGGGCCATGCAGATCTGCCGTGCACAGCTGTTTCCCAATGCTTGGAGGCTGCTGTGTGCCTACACAATTCGCAGTCGCAAGCTTGGGGGCGGGTCGAATCTCGACAATATGTCGACTCTGTTCCTAGCGAGGAGGGAGCAAAAGTCATGCCTCATCAATCTCAGCTTGTCGGGTATCAAACTCACCATGACCCCTTCGAACGTCGGGCCGTGGAAGAAGAATTGGTTCTTGGTTCGAGATCTCTCCGGGAGGTATCTCAATTTTCCCACGGCGTCGGGCAACTTCGTCCGGTCTGTAGGTCCGCACACGTTTGCCGAACTTAAGGCACTCAAGGCCCGATATGCTCCGGTGGAACAGGCACCGTACCATAAGTATCTGGCACAGGACCGGCTTGAGCGAGCCGGCCTGAGCCTCGCCCTACCTCTTCGCGAGGGTAAAGAGGGTACTTCCTTTCTTTTTTTGTTGCTTGTTTTCGTTATTTGCTCCCTTTTTTAGGCCACGAGGTTAAAAACCTCGCTAGCTTGCTTTACTATTATGCCTTGTTTCTTACTTTTTATCTAACTTACTTTCATGCTTTTCTTCGGCAGTGGATCTTTTTGGCGCTCTCACCTCAAAGTCGCAGGGCAAGAAGCCTGTGACTTCTAGTTCCAAAGCTCCGATCCCCCGAAGTCAACAAGGGGTAGTTATAAAGCAGCCAAGCACGTTGGCGAGGCTACCCACCTCGCAGCCGAAGGCAACACCCCCGACGCCGAAAGCGTCCGGGACGAAGACTGTTGAGGGGGCCCCGCCTAAGGGGGACATCGCGAAGACGTCGTCCCAAACCTCCCGAGGGTCCAGCGATGGAGTCGGGTCCAAGAGGAAAGGCACGGAGTCCCCTCGTGGGGATAAAAAGAAAAAACACAAGGGGAGGACCAACGTGGTCCGTTAGGGAAAGAGATCATCCCCTCTATCAACTTCGAGGGACGAGCTCTTAACGTCGTTGGTCCCTCGCCCGCCAAGTTCCACTGCCCCGGACCGGCTAGGGGTGCCTCTGTGAAGTGGGGTCGGGAGGAGTGGAAGGAGGAGGTCGCATGGGCTAACAACCTCACCGAGGCGGCCCTTGATGACGAGGCTGCCCGATACTCGGCCATGGTATGTTCCGCTTTTATGAACTTCGCTTTTGTTTTGGGTTTCGTGCCTTCTTTCTTATTTATTATTTTTCTTTTTCTAAGCAATTTTGTGAACTTGCAACACACCTTCTTTGAGAACTACAACCGCAGCCGCCTCACCCTCCTCCAAACGAGAATGGACAAGATGGAGGCGGCGCTTAAGGCCCGCATAGAGGAGTGTGCGAAGCAAGCGAAGGAGCTTGCTGCGGCAGAGAAGCGGGTTAAAGTCGCGGAGGTTGCGGTGAGGGACGAGGCCAAGGCGGCGGAGAGGGCGAAGGAGGGAGAGGCCAGGGCAAAGGAGGGGGAAAGCAAGGCGAAGGAGGTGGTCGGGGTTTTACAGAGCGAGAATGAGGAGCTTCGGGGTAAGCTCTCCGCTGAGCACAAATTCTTCAAGGAGAAAGTGGTGGAGCTTTTGAAGGCCGAGGACGAGATCACCAACCTTCGGGGGCGAGTCAAAGAGCTCCACGAGGAGGTGATGGATGTGGGGCCCAAGTACGTGGAGTTAGCGGAGTATAAGGAGCAGCTGTTGGGGAGCGTGGACAAGATGTTCCGCCAGGCCGTCCGTATGGGGGTTAAGCAGGCGGTGGCGAAGTACGGGCACCTCGATCCCCGCATTTCCTTCTTCAACCCCAATTACAAAGAGTCTATGGGGGAGGAAATCGGGGAGGAACCCGAGGGAGAATGCGAGTTCTTTCTCAATGAAGATGGGACTGTGGCTAGCGAGGCACCTCCCACGGCGGACCTCGTTCTGGGAGGTCCGTAAGTCATCGTTACGGGACCTTAGCTTGCGTCCGACGCCCCGAGCCCCCAGCCCGACTCCGTCTCTACTTTGCCCGTCCCCGACACTTCCGCGGACACCGCTGCTAACGCTCAAAACGACACCGTCACCGAGGCCCCGAAGAATTGAAGGAGTGTTTGGTTTTTTGATGTGTTGATGTGTTGTTTTTTTTGTTGGTGGCCCCGCGGGGTCTGTAATTAAAACATCTCGGCCCTTGTGGTCTTTGTCTTATGGGATTTCTTTTTATCCTATGGATGTGTCTGGTTTTTGGTTTTTAATTTACTTGCATATATATCGATATATCGGTCCAACCCCATGGTCCGAGTGTCACAACATGTGGCATCCTCGGGCCATATCGGTGTTTGTTTCTACGCTGAGATCATGAGCCTCGCTCGGACCTCGCACGATGATCATTATGCCGAGGTTACGAGCCTCGCTCGTACCTTGCATGATGTTTTTCACGCCAAGATCATGAGATTCTCCAGCCCGAAGCGGGAAGCGAGGGGTGGACTTAAACACGAGGTTCTCCAACCCCAAGTGGGAAGCGAGGGGTGGACTTAAACACGAGGTTCTCCAACCCCAAGCGGGAAGCGAGGGGTGGATTTTAAACATATAGAGATTTTCATTTTTGAGAGAGATTTGAAAATTCCACAACCCTTTATTCATAAAACTTGCGAGAAGTAACGGAGTTTAAAGAGTTTACACAAAATACTTTTCAGTCGATCGACGTTCCATGTTTTGCTCAGGGTATGCCCCTCGTTGTCTTTGAGCTTGAAAGCTCCGGGCGCGACCTCCTCGCCGAGGAGGTATGGCCCCTCCCAGTTGGGGTCCAGTTTTCCACCTTCGGTACGCCTCAAGACGAGGTTACCTATGACCAGGAATCGAGGTCTTACCTTCTTGTTGTGGTATACAACCACGTGGCGTTTGTATTCCCTGGAGCGCAGGTCGGCTACCTCGCACAGCTCGTCACGGAAGAGCAACTCGACCCTGAGATTGGCCTCGTTCTCTTTTTCATTGAAATCAAACACTCTCGCCGAAGGGACCAGTGTCTCTACTGGGACTAGCGCTTCCGCCCCGTAGGTTAGAGCGAAAGGCGTTTCTCCGGTTGCGCGGCGCGCGGTGGTGCGATATGTCCATAGGACGAGTGGGAGAAGCTCTGCCCAACGACCTTGGGCCATGCCCAACCGCTTCTTTAGATCGGACAGGATGCGGGCATTGACGTTCTCTACCTGGCCGTTGGACTGAGGGTGGGCCACGGAGGAAAACTTGAGGGTTATGCCCAGGTCGAAGCAAAAGGTCCGGATTTCTTCGCAATCGAATTGGGGACCATGGTCAGTCATGATGGTCTTGGGCACGCCAAAGCGGCAGACGAGGTTCTTCCACAGGAAGTCGCAAACCTTAGTCCCCGTGATTTTTTCCATTGCTTGTGCCTCAACCCACTTCGTGAAATAGTCGACAATGACCAGGATATACCGCACCTGGCCAGCAGCCTTGGGGAAGGGGCCGAGGATGTCCATCCCCCACATCACGAAGGGGCATGGCGCGTGTATGGAGCGAAGTTGCGAGGTCGGGGCATGTTGAAGGTTACTGTGCTTCTGACACCCGTCACATCGCTGGACATAGGCCCTCACGTCCTGCCGGAGAGTGGGCCAAAAGTATCCCAAGTGAGCGATCTTATGTGATAGGGTTCGCCACCCAAGGTGGCCGCCACAGACCCCCTCATGGGCCTCATAGAGGATGTGCTCAGTAGCCTCGGTCGGCACGCACAGCGGGTTGGGTTCAGCATAGCCTCGACAATAAAGATAGCCGCCGACGACACAATACCACGCCGCCTGCATTTTCAGCTTCTTGGCCTGTGCGGGGTCCTTTGGGAGGACACCGCTCTCCACATACCGCGTTATCGGGATCCTCCAATCCTCCGAAGTAACAGATAGAACCTCGCTGGTCACACTCTACGAGAGTTTTCTTTCCACTATCACGCGATTCCCTACTTCCAAAGGTAGGGCGGATGGACTCAACCGCGAAGGTTTCCAGGCACGACACCAAGGATTTGACTTTATCTCGGTACGCGGGCAGGAACCCCGTTCTAGTGTCGTATTGCCCGTTGAGCTGGCGCGCAACCATCTCGGAGTCGGTGTAGACCCTGATTTTCCGGGCCCCACTGAGGAGCGCCATCTCAATCCCGGCGATCATGGCTTCGTACTCGGCCTCGTTGTTGGTGGCTTCGAAGGTGAAGTTGAGGGCATACTTCGTCTCGATTGAGGGTCCAGCGAGGAACACGCCAGCCCCGCCACCGGCATCACATCGTGAGCCGTCAACGAATACCTTCCACTCCTGTGAGCTCGCGTCAGTCTCGGGGAAGGTGACCTCCACCATGAAGTCAGCGAGGGCTTGCCCCTTAATGGAGGTCCTCGGGAGGTAGCTGATGTCGAACTCGGAGAGCTCTACTACCCACTTTGTCATTCGCCCGAAGAGGGCGGGCTGGTGGTCAGAGAGGACCTGAATGGGATGCGCGTGGAAGTAAGGGTGTAGACGCCTTGAGGCGGTCACGACCGCCAGTGCCATCTTCTCTGCCGGGGAGTATCGCTGCTCCGCGGGTTGGAGCACGCGACTCACAAAGTAGACTGGGTGCGTGGCCTTTCTGGTTAGCACCGCGCTGACCGTCTCGGGGCTGACTGCCACATACAGTTGCAAGTCTTCGCCCACCATTAGGGGAGACAATGTGGGGAGCTTTGATAGGAAGGCCTTTAACTCAGAGAAAACGAGCTCAAGCCCCTTATCCCACACGAACTTGTCGTTCTTCTTTAGAGCCGCGAAAAAGGGGAGAGACTTCTCCGCCAAGCGGGAGCAAAACCTCCCTAGATAGTTGACGGCGCCGTTGAGCCGCTGCACCTCAGTGCGAGATCACGGTGACCTCATTGAGAGGATCGACTCGAACTTGGAGGGGTTGACGTCGATCCCGCGCTCGCTGATCATGAAGCCTAAGAATTTCCCCGACGACACGTCGAAGACGCACTTCTCGGGTTTCAGGCTGAGACGGTTGTGCCTGAGAGTGGCGAAGACCTCAACGAGGTCGACCAGATGCTCTTCAGGGGTCTTGCTCCGGACAACAATATCGTCGACGTAGGCCGACACGTTCCTTCCTAGATGATTCTTAAAGACGCGGTCGACGAGGCGTTGAAAGGTGGCCCCACATTCTTTAAACCAAACGGCATGACTTTGTAACAATAAGTGCCTCGTTGGGAGATGAAGGATGTTTCCTCCTCTTCCCGCGGGTTCATCAGGACTTGTTTGTATCCTGAGTACGCGTCGAGGAAGCTTAATACTCCGTGACATGCGGTTGAGTCAACCAGCTCGTCGATCAAGGGCAAGGGGTAACCGTCTTTGGGACAGGCTATGTTGAGATATTTGAAATCGACGCACATCCTCCACTTCCCGCTGGCATTTTTTACCAGCACGACGTTGGACAACCATCGGGGGCATTGAACCTCGCGAATGAACCCCGCGGCCAGCAGCTTCGCTACCTCGTCATTTGCGGCGTTTGCCCTTTCTTCATTCATTTTTCTTCGTCGTTGCACCACGGGGCGAGTGATGACATCGACGTTTAAAGAGTGCTGGGCCACGGTCCGCGGGACGCCTCGGAGGTCCTTTGTGGTCCAAGCGAACACGTCGCGGGACCCAGCAAGCAGGGCTTCTAGCGACGTCGCTGACGCCCCGGAGAGACATTCTCCTAGGTAGATCTTCTCGGACTCGCTCTCGAAGGGGGATATCACCCTTCTTTCCACCTCAGGGGTGGGGACCGTGAAGTCCAGGACTTCGAGGTCGGCCTCGTCGGGGGACTCCACCATGAACACCGTGCATTTTTGTTTTGCAAACGTCGCGTAGCAAACGCGACTCTCCTCCTGATTGCCTTTTACTTCTCCAACCCCACCGTCAACGGGGAACTTCATCTTCAGGTGATAGATGGAAACTACCGCCTGGAACTTCATCAAGGAAACCCTCCCAATGATTGCATTCCACACCGAAGGCAGGCGCACCACCGTGAACTCCACCATCTCAGTCCTCCTTGTGGAGCCGGTGCCCAGCGTCATCCAGAGGTCTATGAGACATGCCACGTCGACCTCGTCCCCCAAGAAGGAGGTGAGCTTCCCAGCATAGGGCTTCAAGGATGTCTCAGAGATGCCCAATTGCTCGAATGCGCCATAGTACATGATGTCCACGGAGGATCCCATGTCTACCAGCACTCGCTTTACCATTTTCGAGCCCATTTGAGCGTGTACCACCAAGGGGTCGGAGTGTGGCATGTGGAGCCCCTCGGCATCTTCGGACGAGAAGGCCAAGCCTACGTGAGACCGCGAGGTTTGGGCGACGCTAAATACCGAGGGCTCACGATGGCTTGCCCTCGCGTACCTCTTTCTTTCTGCCTGGCTTGATCCAGCCAATGATGGTCCGCCTGAAATGGTATGGATATACCCATCAGGTGCTGTCGCTTGCCCAGACCGGGCCTGCTTCGCGGGGGCCTATTGTTCGACGGTGTTGTTGTTGTTGTTGTTATTGTTGACCTGAGCCTGACTCGGGCCTCGTGGCACGGTGTTGGCACCCGACGCGGGGTTGGCGCGCCCCTTTTCATTCGGGTTGTACGCAGGGCCGCCCTTGCCCCTATAGCCTCGTAGTTTCCCGCCGAAACAGCTCCAACCCCCACCGCCGCCTCTGCGGTTGTTATAGTGGTTGTTATTCCTGTTGTCGTTGTTGTTGTTGTTCCGGTTATTATTGTTGTTTCGGTTGTTGTTGTTATTGTTGTTATTGTTGGCGGGGTTATGGGCCTGCGTCACATACGCATCCCCCGCGGCCGGCGCGGCCACTTTTGCCTTCCCCTTAGCCTCGGCGACAATTTCCTTGTCAGTCCTCGGTCGCGAGCTCCGGTTGGCGGCATCCTCGGCGTACACTTGGGTCGTGATCCAGGCTACAGGCTGTCGTATGTTGCTGGTTTCTTTAAGAAAATGAAATTCTTGAAAGCCCCGATGCTTAGGTTGCCCATGAGGGTGTCGCGTACCGACGACTCGTCGACATGCGCAATTTCTGCCACCGCGGTCGTGAACCTCGTGAAGAAAGCGCCCAAAGACTCGCCCTCCCCCTGTTCAATTCCGTGGAGATCCCGCATGTTCTTCTTCCGCTTCCTAGAGCCGCTGAAATGTGTGACGAAGGATTCACACAATTGGGCGAACGAGACCACAGACCCGATCTTAACGCTGGAGAACCATGTCATCGCGGCCTTTTCCAGGGTGGTCAGGAAGACTCGGCAGAATATGGCGTCGTTATAGGCGTTGACGTTCATCTGGACCGCGAAGTGCTTCACATGCTCCTCCGGGTCCGCTGAGCCGTCATAAAGCCCCATTTGCGGCCTTAGGAAGCCTTTGGGCATTGGCGCGTTCCGGATCTCGTCTATGAATGGAGAGGTGCTCCTGGCCTCCACCTAGGGTTGGGGCAGTGGTCGCGACTTGTGTGATCGCGATCTTGGGTAGTGCACCGCGCTCCCCGTTGTTTCGGACAACTCTGGGTCCTGCAGCCTCGAACGTCGCGATCGGTACCGCCAGATCTGCATGGGATCTCGGGGAGGCCTCTCCGTTGACGAGCCGTTGGTGGAGGACTCATGCTCCGGCACATGCCCAGGGACGTACGCAGGTACGTACTCGGAGTGAGGTTCACCCGTGGGGAACGGGGACGTACGGGGGTGCGCCGCCCTGCTCGTATCCTTGGAATGGGAATGGGTTTTGCGGGGCGGCGTACATCCAACCCGGGGGGACCACGAACGGGCAGCCCGGAGGCCCCGCGCCCGTCCACTACGCAGTTTCGGGCATGTTATCGGGGTGTTGAGGGAAGAAATTGTTTGGTCAAGCCATTTTGAGGGGATCGAAGCCAAGGTTTGCACAAATCGAGAAACTTCTTAGGATGAAGAGGTTCCCATAGACGGCGCTAGTGATGAAACCCGAAATAAACCGTTCGCTAAAAGACAAGAAACGGGATTATTATATTCGATTATGCAAACACTTGCTTCTTTATTGATAGTTTCCTTACAACGAGGTTATAAGCCAACGAGGCCTACAAACAATTGAGATTTACACGTTAGACCTCCTACGACTATCCGAGATCTCGATCTAACAATGTTCGAGATCTCCTATTTGCTAAACGATTCTACCACCTAAGTATCACTTGGTTGATCTTGATGCGAGGTTGACCTGAGAGCATGATGCAAAGAGTCTTGTGAGATTGTGTAGCGAGGTCTTTGATGTGAGAGAGATCTTTGTGTGACTTGAAGTCTTTTTGTGGACTTCACTTGTCTATAGCGAGGTCTTTTGACGATGTTTCAATCACGTCGATCTTCAACGAGCAAGATAGTTTTTGAGTTCAAGATGTTTTTCGACCCCTTCTTTCTACGAGGTTCTCATCTATTTATAGAGGATTGGGGAGTCGAGTTCTCATCATTGTCCGATGTGGGATGCCCGAGATCAGGGCTTCTGATTGGTCCGGAGGTGAGGCAGCTGGTGATTGGCTTGGGGAAGCGGCGTTAGTTGAGTGGTCCTGGTGGGCGGGCGTGTCAATAGAGTCGGTTACGAGGTTATAGAACTCGATGAGTGGTCCGAGGTCTCGGAGTACCTCGTGGGGGTAGGAACTTTGTTTAAATAAATGAGGGGTATGGGTGTGGGCCCCAGAATCGTCTTTGGGAATCCCATCGGGTCTGTTTGTTTTCTTGTACCCCTGGCCCACCTCTTATTTTACCATTTTGGACATCATCAGGAGGTGTTTGGTTCAAAAGACACTTTATTGTCTTGTTCATCTGCTCCGTTGTTGAAAGTACGGGCATTGGGGAAGCAAACCACAATATACTGATTGAAGATGTGCAAGAAATTTGTAACCTGGATTGGTGCACCATTCTAAAGACAGTACTTGTTCAAAAGACTTTAAATTGGAAGAAGAAACGAACTTTAAAATTCAACGGCCCAATACCCCTACTTGTTGTAAGCAAAAACTTATATTCTATCAAATTTATTTTCATGCATTGTCTTTTATTAATTAAGCTTGGTTATGATTCAATAATAAGCTTAGAAGTTTAATAAATTTACTCTCTTTTATTTTCAGCTTCTATATGTTGACAGAGGTATATTCCTAGGATAACACCCTAAACATACTTTTCCAGTCTTCATGGCATGGAGCGGAAGGTCATTGTGTGATCGACAAAACAAAGAGTGGCAAACTGTAAAAAACTTTGGTCAAGTGCATTTGCGGGAGAAAAATGTAGTTGCAATCCAAACCAGAAGAACACCAACTCTACCCACATCTAGAGAAGAAGAATTTATTGGGGATGAATTGGCAGAGTTAGAGGTATTTTGAAATTCTGTTAAAAAGCCCATTCTTAAGTTGCATTCTAGCATTGCATTCTAGATTCTATTCTTAAAAAGTGCATTGTGAAGTATATTTAAATTCTATAAACTGCATATTCTAGCATTATTTATCCACCATCAAAGTACTTGTAGAATTTTGTAATTTCATTGTTAATTTGAGTATACAGAAATAAGGAATTTTGTTAATTAAGAGCATGCATGCGTTTCTTACAAAAATTAAAATGCATGTTATAGCATTGCATTGTGAAATATTGAAAAGTGCATTGTGTAGTTTAAAAATGGATTATAAAAGTATGAAAAGTGCATTGTGTAGACTAAAAAGTGCATTCTAGTTTTCATTCTTAAAAAGTGCATTGTAAGATGTGAAAAGTGCATTGTGTAGCATAAAAAGTGCATTCTAGATTCTATTCTTAAAAAGTGCATTGTGTAGTATAAAAAAGTGCATTGTAAAGTATGAAAAGTGTTCGTTTAAACTATTTAAATTGAGTTTTCAACAAGCACCAGTAGTCTTAAAATATGATCACAAAGCTGAATTTCTAGAAAAGTGCATCCTTAGATATGAAAAGTGCATTGTTAAATGTGAAAAGTGCATCCTTAAACAAAGAATACATATTAACTTAAAATAATATGTTTTAACAGGTGATTGTGAAGACGGTTTCTAGAAAGGCAAACAAAGCTGCAGAGAGCATTGCAGAGCTCTCGGACTATTGTGGAGGTATTAAGGAGCAGTTGAAGGAGAAAAATTTCGTTGTCGGGCGGGCAATGGAAAGGTTCTCAAATATGGTAGAGACTACACCTTCTGAAATTGCCATAGAAACTCCAATTGACCCTGTTGCAGATTGGAAAACCATATGGGACAGCTCGCAGGATCCGTTTTGGAATGATCCAGAACTTCTGGATGCATTGGAGAAGGCAGCAAAAGCGGAAACATCAAAGAAGAAGTTGAAGCCATATTCAGCTGACTTCACTCCTCCCTCGTTTAACTTGTTTGGCATGGAATTTGAAGAAGGAGGATTGATGAAGTCAACCGAATAAGAAGCTGAATCTGAAGAGGAGGAGGTTGAATCTGAAGGAGGAGATGAGCAAAAAACAGAATCTGAACAAGGAGTAAATGAAGGTGAAGAAGTTGATACAAATGAAAAAATAGAAGATCTCACCATACTTGGAGATAAAACAGATTCAGCTGCAAATGAGAATGCATCCACTAGGCTAGAGGAGGGGGCTTCTAATGAACAACAACTTGTAGGTGAAAATGCAATAGTGATCGCGACTGAGATTGCTAAAGAGTATGACCAAGAAGTTGTTCTTGAAGGAGCAATGAAACAAGTGAGCGAAGAGAAGAAGGTTGAAAACGAAGTGAAACAAGTGGGAGAAGAGAAGAAGGTTGAAAAGGAGGAGCCATCTAAAGTACATAAGCTAAGAAAGAAGCGGGTATACTTGTCAAAAAAAAATTATCTCTTTTCATTTGATACATTGTGCAATAAATGTATATTTAATTATTTTAGTGTTGTATATTGGATAGGAAAAAAGAAAGATGGATAGTCCAAATCCTACTGTATTAGGAAAACGACCCAAGAAGGATGGAATTGCAGTGGTAAGCCCTTACCAAGTAAGAATGATCAATATCTTCTGTGATTTAAGAGAAGAGGAAAAACACATGTGGGAGTTTGCTGTTAAGCCACTTGGGCTGGAAAAGGAATTAGTTGGCATAGAAGAGTAAGTTTTCTATTCAAATACTTATTGTTTTCTTTTCCCTTTATGATAAGAAAAAGTGCAACATAAAATGTGTAAAGTGCATCATAAAATGTGAAAAGTGCATTCTAGATATAGGGTAATACTAGACAAGTATAAAAAGTGAACTCTTAAGTGTAAAAAGTGTATTATTAACTGTGAAAAGTGCATTCTTAAGTATCATTGAATTAAATAATCACACTACTAATGGTTTGGGTTAAATTGCTTAATTTTAATCTGGCTAGAGGACTATTATGACTTATCAACCTCACTAGCATTAGTTATTTCCTGTCATCTTTAGGTTCCATGTGTTGTCACTTGTCAGCAGAACTGTTATCTTGCCTTGTCTTGCTTGATATTTTGAGTTATTGAAGCAAGATTGTGTCTCAAGTGAGAATAATAAAAGCATGCCATGTTTGTTTTGCCCCACCATTTTGCCATTTTTGCTTTTAGCTTACTGCTCCCTTGCATGCTTTTGATTCTGAAGTCCTCTTAGAGGGACATGGATTCTCTCTGATCATCTATTGGGCTTTAGAGATTATTGATGAGAGCTCATTATTCCCTCTATGACCATGTCTTGAATTGAGGTGCTGGTCTTGATATTATTTAATGATCTATATAATGCACCTTCTGCAAACTGCCTCCCTGCTTTATAACTGGTTAAGCAAAGTCTGACTTGCTTGTGAATATTCCTGTTTTTTATTAGTGGACAGTAAATGGATGTCTATTGAGAACTGATCCCTTTGAACTGTTTTAAAAAGGCATTATTAAAAAGCCAGCCTTCATCATTCTTAAAAAGTGCATTATTAAGTGTCAAAAGTGCGTTATAAAGCGTCAAAAGTGCATTGATAAGTATGAAAAGTGCAAAATGCTAGGCTTTGTATTTTCTCATCTACAAAACCTAATGTGTGTGTTTTTCCTATGTAGAGAGCTATTGTTCAGACGTGGCGATTTCACTACCACAAGAGCAAATTTCTCTTCCATGTCAGAGGACTTGGATCTTTGTGTTATGGATTCTTTTACTATGTATGTCAACGACATGGAGAGATGGAAGAGCAACGAGAAGCCTTCGAGATTGATTGGCAAAGTGTAGAATATTGTAAGTATTTCAATGATTAAATGTGTATGTTGTAGTTTTTATTTTAATTTTGATTTGACTTTAAAGAAACACCATTTAAACAGTTTGAAGATGTTACCCAAGAAGTATTCAATGATGGAATGCACTTGGCTTTAGGCATTATTGAGGGAAGGCTATTGAAGAAGATCGACTTGGTAATTTTTTTTTAAATTGTAAGTAAACTGTTTCACTGTAATTCTGTAGTACTTGAAAAACTAACAAAAGTTTTCTCTCCATTTGTAGATATTGATTCCTGTGATTTTGAATAATGAAACTTACGTTGTAGTAAGTTTCAATTTGAAGATCAATGGGATGATAGAGCTTCTTCACAACTCAACAAAGAAGGAAGAAATTGGAGAGTTTTGTAAATTCAAGTTTTTCAACTTGGTAAGCTTTTTAAATCATGCCAAATAGATAAATCTAGTTTTGGAAATAGGAAAAGTGCATCGTAAATCAGAAAAAGTGCATCATAGAGTATAAAAAGTGCACCATAGAGTAGAAAAAGTTTCTTCCAAATTGTATATAGAAAGTGCACCATGAAGTAGTAAAAGTGCATTTTAAACTGTGAAAAGTGCATTCATAAATATAATTATTAAATGATGTAATTTTATATCTTGTAGAAGACCAAGAATATCAAATATCTCAAAAAGTGGAAGCTCTCTGCAAAAGCCAGTAGACTTGAAGAACATAATGGGATAGACGAGCAGAACCTCGGGTAGGATGACCCAAAAAGTGATGTCAACGGTGGAATATATGCTATGCGTCATTTGGAGACGTATATGGGTCCACCGAACAAGATAGATGAGGGTTGGGGGAGACAAATTCAGAATAGTCAAATTAGCAGGGCCATGGCTATGCTAAGGAAGAAGTATGACTATGCCATCATCAACTCAAAATGTAATGAAATGAAGAAGACGGTGATGGAGAAGTTAAAGAAATTTGTTTCACAGAAGGTTACCTTTAACATTTTTTGTAGCTATGGTAGGACTTTAAGTGGCTACTTTCTAACCTTGAACATTTTAGGTAGCTATGGTAGGACTTTAAGAAGATGATAAGTAGGGTGCTTATTGCTATGCTCTCTGGATTGAACTTTTAAGGCATGGATATTGTAACAGTACCTGGGGTTCTATTCTAAAGACCATGTGAGGTCATCTTTTATGAAATTCCACAGCTTTCTTTTCTTTTTCTTTTAAGGCATGTGAGGTCATCTTTTATTGTTATGCTCTCTAATGCTTATTTTTAAGGCATGGATATTGAACTTTTAAATGTTGTATTTTTAAGCTGGTTTAAACTCCAACTCAAGCAAGATGGCACCAAAGTTCTATGTCATTATTGCTGAATGTGTGCGGATTCAAGCCAAAAGACAGGAATCTTAGAAGCCTAGCAGTAATATTGTTGTTAAAGAAGAATGTGGTTCGTAGTTTTTTCAGTTGGTGATTATTTGATGATAGATGATAAAGAATGTGATACCAAACTTAACCAACATGATTGTTGCAACAGTTGTTGACTGCTATGTATGAAAAGTCCTGGTATAAATTGGAAATACATCAGAGTGCAAGTTGAAGAAAACTTTTAGGCATGGACTTCATTCCATTTTGTTAGAGTGCAAGTTAAAGAAAACTTTTAGGCATGGACTTCTTTCCATTTTGTTGATTTTCATTGGGTTAGGTGGTTCCAATGAAAATTTCTCCCAATGATTTGGTTCCAATGAAATACACCAAAAGTGCATTGGGAGTAGTAGAAAAAGTGCATCATGAAGTAGAAAGAAGTGCATTTTAAACTTTGAAAAGTGCAATCATAAATAGAATATAAAAAGTTAGAGTGCATCGATATAAAGATAAAGTGCATTAGGATACTGGTAAATTGGTAATGATAAGTTAGAGTGCATTACATTCCTTAAAAAAAATACTTAAATTGGTAATGATAAAGTGCAAAATTAATATTGATAAGGTCAAAAATGTCTGGATAGGTAAACTAAAAAATATATAAATGAATTGGTGTTGGTTGGCCTGAAGAATGTAATCAACCTGAAAATAAAAAAAGGGGACACATTAGAAGAAAGTCTTAAAACAAAAAAGAAAACACAACAAAAATAAATTAAGAAAATACTTACATGATGTATTTGCGTCAAATTCTTCTATCTCAGCAGATTCTTCACTTTCCTCAATGTTTTCCTTACCTGCATTTGGAAAACAAAAATGTAATTTTTTGGCCAGTGCATAGAGTGCCAAATAGTGCATTACAAACTTAATAAAGTGCATCTAATGGATAAAAAGGTGCACTATAAAATAGAAAAAGTGCATTATATACAAGTTAAAATGCAAAGTAATATACTCACAAGTTGACCTATTGTGATTTGCATACTTCTTGCATCTGCCATATTTTCTTTTCTTCTTATTACTGGTTTGAATTCCGGACTCCTTACCACCTAGAATTCTCTTCCCACTCCCCTTGGTCTTGGCTTGTTCTGGTGGATGGATACTTATTGTGGTAGGCAATGATGTACCAACAAATTCCTCAACAATTTGTGCATTATAGGAGTTCGAACTTTGCATAACCAGGCCTTTTTTCATAAGAACTTCCTTCTGATCACTAATAAGGCACACAAAGTCCTTCAGATGCTGAGTAGTATCTCGCTCTAAAAGTCCCATGCAACAGAAAAAGTCAGAAATCAGTGTATTTGTTCACTTTTGCCTTTCTTCCAACTCAACACAATGATCAACCAATGAACCGGCAATACAGAAATTCGGCTTTACAGTTGCAAGTTTAGTCCACCGAGTGAGGACAAATCTGCTGGGAATGCGTGTCATGTCCAAGTTTTTAAAGACAAAAAACATGTGACGACAAGGCATGCCAACACGTTCAAACTCTCTGCATGAGCAAACCACATTGTCGTCATTCTGAGTGTACACAGTTTGTACTGTGGGCCTACCAGCTTGCACAATGGTATAAGTGATGGCTTCGTTTTCTGGGACCATACTAGTCAAACGACAATCAAAACAAGCAGAACATATTTCCTTCTGAATCAACTTGAAGACTGTCAATGTGAAAACCTCTGCTGCATGCCTCTCTAACTCAAATGTAGTCCTAAAATCAGGAACCATAGTGGAAGACTCATAGTTCAGCTTCGACTGTGTATGTCTCTGAGCGTCTAATACGCTCTCAAAGTGCACTACTAGATCCACAAGCCTGTAATTTCTATCAGTAAAATGACCAAAGAAATTATTATGTACCTCAGATATAGAAGTGGTCCTAATTAACCCACCAAACATTATATCTCTGAAGTAGGCTGGGATCCAAAACTGACGAATAGCAAACATATCATGGAACCACTTTTTGTTGTCCAGTGGATAAGAATCTACCAGAGCCAACCATTTCCCCTCAAATTCAGCCGGCTCGAGAGAATAATTCCACACAATAGAATGAAGTTTCTCCTTGAAAGCTGGACCATCTGCATCAGCTTTTGTCTTCTCAGGAACCTTCTGCATGATGTGCCACATGCAAAGACGGTAACGTGCATTAGGAAATACACGCGCTATTGCAGACTTCATGGCCATATCTTGATACATGACTATTATTTTTAGATCATTCCCCATGGCTTTCTTAAACCTCTCGAAAAGCCAAACATAGGATTCAATATTTTCATTTAACAACAACCCGACGCCAAATGTAACACACCTTTTATGGTGATCCATACCGGTAAATGGAGCAAAAACCATTTCATACCTATATGAAAAAAAAAAAGAGAGTACATGGCATGAAAGTGAATTAAAAACAGGTAAAAATGCATTAAAAACAGGTAAAAGTGCATCAGAAACTAATAATAGTGCATAAGAAAAAAGTGCAAGTATAATGTCAAAAAGTGCATTATAAACAGGTAAAAGTGCATTATAAACATGTAAAAGTGCATTATAAACAGGTAAAAGCGCACCAGAAACTAATAATAATGCATAATAAAAAAGTGCAAGTATAATGTCAAAAAGTGCATTAAAAACATGTAAAAGTGCATTATACAGAGGTAAAAGTGCACCAGAAAAACTAATAATAATGCATAAGAAAAAAGTGCAAGTATAATGTCAAAAAGTGCATTAAAAACATGTAAAAGTGCATTATAAACAGGTAAAAGTGCACCAGAAACTAATAATAGTGCATTATAAACAGGTAAAAGTACACTAGAAACTAGTAATAGTGCATAAGAAAAAATATACCTATTAGTCATGTATGTAGCATCAAAGGACACAACTTCTCCAAAGAAGGCAAAGTTTTTTCTTGAGATCGGATCAGCCCAAAACAACCTTGTCAACCGGTCTTGGGAATCCACATCGTATTCAAAGAAGAATGCGTCACAAAGTTCTCTTTTTTGATGGAATTTATCGATTAACACTTGAGCATCTGAACCAGCAAAGAATGCCAACAAATCTCTTCGAAAGTTTTTGAAATCAACAACAGAAGCCCCCACGTCCGAATAGCCACCAACAAGTTCCTTAAAAACCCTATGGCATTTTGTAGGACCGACATTGGCTTTAGAACAATCGAGGATAAACTTCTTGTGGACCATATGCAGATTTCTATTAGACTTTAAAAACTACGAATATCTACGCTCCACAGGCTTATGTGTATGACGCTCTTCAAATGTGCTCACTACATAGCCCTTTCTCCCGACAAATTTAAAAACAATTCTTGCCACACAACCAACCCGTTTCGATCTCCTTTGACGAATTCGTTCAATCCGAGTATCCTTGTAACCTTGTTTTGAACATATCATCCACTTAGTTATGACAATGTCATCTTTTTGTATGGCGACTCCCGTGATGAATTTCGAATGCACAAGAAGATGCATATCTTTTGTAGAAGTCCATACCTTCATCCAAAGTGGTGAAATGTTGACCTTCATATGGTTTCAACTCGGATGGACATGTGGGAAAATAGTATGTCGTTCCCCCTTGAGATAGCTCAATGAAATATTCACCACTGTTTTTAGGTGATTCCTCTTTCAGAATAGTAGTTGAAGAAGAGTTTGATGTCCCCACTACAACAACATAAAAGGGAAATATAAAGGTGTTAGTTGAAAATCAGTAAAAGTGCATTGAAAGTATAATAAAGTGCATTATATACTAGGAAAAGTGCATTACCTAAACTACTAACTAAATCAGTGAAAAATGCATTACAAAAAGATATAAAAAGTGCTATTAAGTAGAAAAAGTGCACTCTTAAGTATAAAAAGTGCATTATTAACTGTGAAAAGTGCAGTAAAAATATGCTAATTCAAAGACATGATCATTTGGTCCATATCCACCTTGAAGTCCAATGTCATAACCCTTACTACCCAAATCACAATGTAATTAACTATCATATTTTTGTATTATGAGGCTTATTATAATGTATAAACTATGTTCTCTATAACAAATGAAATTAGATATACGGTCGAATATATGTTCTCTAAACACAAATGAAAAGTGCATTGTTAAGTATGAAAAGTGCACTAGTAAGTTCGAAAAGTGCATTCTCATTTACTAATAATACTCCTTTATGAAAAGTGCAAGTAAGTATGAAAAGTGCACTAGTAAGTATGAAACGTGCATTATTAAGTCCGAAAAGTGCATTCTCATTTGCTGGTATTACTTCTTTATGATTAGTTCAAAGTATCAACGAGAAGAGGAATTCATTGTTCAAAGTGCGTTATTAAGTATGAAAAGTGCACTAGTAAGTCTGAAAAGTGCATTCTTAAGTCCGAAAAGTGCAGTATTAAGTCCAATTGCTAGTATTCTCAATTGCTAGTATTGGCACATAAGAGGAACCCCAATAGGTTCTCCAAATATTACTCCAAATTGGGGAAACAAAAGCCATTTTCTCTAAAAAATATTTGCTCCAACTCCAACAACTTCTCTATTTTATAGAATGTAATATTTATTGTTGTATAATAATTTATTTATTTATTAATCAAGCCAATCACAAATCATTTTTACCCTCTCTCTCCATTATAGAGAATTGTCACATTCCCTAAATTTAGGGAAGAGACTTGATATTTTTGCCTTCTTCCCCATTATAGAGAACAAGATGGGAAAATTGTTGGGTCAAAAACATGCCCCTGCTTCCCCAAAAATTCAATTTTCAAGAATTTGGGGAAGCTGTTGGGGTTGCTCTAATACGCAGGCCAATTCCAGTTATCCAGTAGTAGTTACGAGCGTAGATCAATCAAATCACACACTCTTCTACTAGTTACGATAGTATTAGGTAGAGTTGGATTTGTGAATTCCTCTTCTACTCACACACTCTTAGATAGTTTATAAACCCTAGAATTTCAAATAACCTAACCAAATCACAAAAAGAGGAATAAACTACCACTTTCTGCCATGGTTGGAACGAGACTTGCAATCACACAGTCTTTGATTCGTACCGAAATCCAACGAGACTCGCAACCGCACAGTCTTCGATTCGTATCGAAATCCAACGAGACTCGCAATCACACTTCGATTCGTACCGAAATCTCGTTCAATCGATTGAGTCGCCCTCAATCGAGAGTCGTCCTCAATGCGTTCGGTCCGTCCACTCAATTTACCCCCCAAAAAAAAAGAGAAAAAGGATTAATTAATTAGAGAGGGAAAAGACATAATTGCCCCCGCCTTTAATAAAAGGAGAAAAGAAGACCAACCCTTGGATCTCCTTGATCCAAGGGCCCAGAATGCTCCTTCCGTTTCATGTTAAGGGAGTGTTTTATGGGAACCAAACTCTTTTTATTGAATATAAAATTACTATTTGAGAGATGTTAAGTTTATAGGATAAAACTAATTATTTAACCTTTTCTATTAAAAAATATTATATTATAACTTTTGTAATTAAATATCTTTATTAGAAATAATGATAAATTAAATTAAGAAATTTCATATTCTTTTGTTAATAAATAAGACATATTAAAAAAATTAATTATTAATAAAAAATTAATAAAAAATAATACTTTTATTATCTTATGATTCTTATATTATAAGAATAAAAAATAACATAAAAATCTTACTATTGGCATAAATGATAAGATAGAATTATTTTCTTGTATATATTTACTTTACATATAATAAGATAAGATTGTAGTCTTCAATTTGTAATATTTTTCTATTTATATTGCTTATCTATATGTACTTTATATATAATAAGATAAGATTGTAGTCTTCAATTTGTAATATTTTTCTATTTATATTGCTTATCTATATTTACTTTATATATAATAAGATAAGATTGTAGTCGTCAATTTGTAATATTTTTCTATCTATTTTGTTCAAGTTAGTACAAATAAAAATAAAAAGTTATTTTTGATATATTTTTAATATCTCTATTTTAAATAGTTATTTTAATATAGTGTGATGTGATACAATGTGGTGATAGATACATTTTATCTTTATCTTTTTTTTAATTTATCTTTTACAAATATAATAAATATAATGTCCTTTTTTATCTATATTGGTCAAATATACTAATATTATTTCATCTTATGTTTATTTGGGGATAAATTTTTATGAACATTATTTTATCTTTGTGTGTGTTATTTAAATTAGAATATAAATACAAATTATATGTGTTAGTTGTTGAAAATAAATAATGAAGAGAAAATGCATTTAAACGCTTTTTTTTAAGTATTGATTTGTTGTAGGAGATACTATTATGAATCTTAATTATTTGTTTATTGATTTAATGAATTAATAAAACAATGAGCAATATTGCTCCACGCAGGGCATTTCATATGATTCCCCTAAAATCATAAATGAATAAAACTATGTTAAGAGGAATTTTTTTTACAAATTGGGCCTCCAAATGTGTCATGTTTTACCTTATTGTCAGAAATCATGGATTTCATACTTGGATATTTTCCATATGAATTAGTTGCATCCCACTTTCTATATACCATAACCTCAAGCTCATGATGATACCATCAGGCAGTTCATCAAGTGTGCAAATTCTGAGTTGTTCTTATGTTTTGTTAGCCAAGGGTGATAGCTTTTGGGTCTCCATAGATGGACTTGTAACCATTTTTCCTGTAAAATATAAAACAAAAATGTAATGTTTGTTTCTAATATTTACATGATTATAGTATAAAACCAAAACTGGAAGAAGATGCAACATATATCGTATCTTGAAATGGGTCTACAAGCGGAATCCAATAGACAATCGATGATTAGCTGGATGAAAGGTAAAGGCTCTAAGGCTATGAATATTTATACAATGCAAGAGTTGCTAGCTTCTGGGACGAGGAAAAGGTAAGTGTTTATTACGTTGTTACAATATTAAGGAAGGAAGTTGAAGGGAGTATGATCACAACATTGATGCAGGAATTTAAAAGGCTAAAAAATTGTTCTTAGAATATAAAATGTTGATCATAGAAGTCGAAAAGGCCAAACTCATTAATTATCTTATTACTTTTAACCTTCATCGTTTAAATGGATTGAATAGGGAGAATAGTTTATTTTTTTAAGAAAAATTGATTGAATAAATGGATTGAATAGAGAAAATATAGAGCATCTATTTATCTCTTGAAGGGCAATTTTTAGAGTTGTAAAGATGATAAATGAACATATAATTGAGAGACAGAGAACGATTTAAACGTCTGTGTCGCACTAGTGGGGTTTTAATTTCCTCTCGCACTCTTCTTTGTCCATTTTGACGGGAATTTCCATTGGAGGGACCTATTACCTTAAAAAATTATATATGTATAGTTAATTTATGTAAATTACATTTATAAAAGATCACTATTATAAATTTAGTTTCAATAGAGTTGTAAAAAAATTGAATGCATGGAGTTTAAGAAATCTTAATCGTTAACTAAAATATTAACATTAGATTTTCCTCTCATTAAATTTACTTTTGATTTTATTTATTTATTTAGGGTTCACAAAATTACTATAGACTTTTAGAATTTACTCATAGAGTTTCTAACAAACTTCATAGGTTTACCAAATTTCTAACAAATCTTAGTGCTCCTTTTGTTAAACGCGGGTAGTAGAAATCCTAGGAATTTAATTCATAGGAAATGTAATTCATGGTGATTGAATTTCATGGCTTTTGTCAATATGTGTTTGGCTACAGTTAATTACATAATAATTAAATTGCTACGACTTGTTTGGTTGAAAGAGAAAAATCATGAAAATTTAATTAAAATTACTTTAAGAATCCTTATCCATAAAAATAATAATATAATTCAAGGGTAAATAAGAAAGTTATAATAAAAAAGGAAAAAAAAGAAAAATGATTTAAATAAAAATGGAGGAAGTTAATCTTACCCACCCTACTATGGTAATTGCAATTCTCCCATTTTGGACGAATTGCAATTCATGGGAATTTAAGTTCCTGGGTTTTTTTTTTTGTAAAAATAGTACGAGCAAATACATATTAAAAGGTATTTTCTTGGATTTTCAAAATCATGTAATTTTAAAGTTTAACCAAATAAGCACTAAGGGCTCCGTTCGACAACACTTATTTGGTTGCTTATAAGCACCCAATTGCTTATCTAAAAAAATAAGCATCATTGTATGTGTTCAACAACACTTGCTTATTTGAAATAAGATACTTATTTCCCATACTTATCTGCTGAAAAAACAATCAACAACCCAACTTATTTCAAATAAGCAAGCCTATCTACCAACATATAAGCAAGTGGGACCCACATAAATTACTTTTCACCCATCCCTACCCCTCCCATTTAATTTTCACGTTCCATTTTTGTTCTATCTTTCTCCTCTCACATAACCCCCCATTTTAGCCCCTTCCCTCCATTGACAAATCTCAAAGCTCTCAAGCTTCAACGCATGCACAAATCTTGAGAGCTCTCAAGCTTTGATGTCGATGGAGCCCAGGTGGAGCAACCGATGCGATTCGATCGAGCAACGCCTTCCCTCTTGCCTCACCTCGCAGTAGAGGGTTCCGTGTGGAGCACCGACTATTTGGACGGAGCCCGTGTAGCTAGAGTCAGCGATGCAAGTTTTTTGTTAATTTTCCTATTCGCTAACTCCAAGTGCCCAAGTGCTCTCGAGCTTTGAGAGTTTAATATGTTGGAGAAAGGAGTTCAATTAGATAGGTGTAGGGGGATGGAAATCTTCCAAATTGGAATTAATTTTGGGTTGAATTTTGGGCTAAATTTTCAACTGAATTTAGGGCTAACAAGCCACATGCATGGCACATGTTTTTTTACCTCTATGTGAAGCTTTTTTTTCATTTTACACTCATTTAAAATCAGCATCAACAATCGAAATAAACTAGCGCTAGGACCGAGGCACGAGATTATTAATTGTGATTCGGGATTACACCTCTCAGATTATTCGTGATCTTACAACTACAAATCGGGATTACAGCTTTCAGATTATTCGCGATCTTTCAAATTCAATTCGAGATTATAGCTTTCAAATTATTCGCGATCTTTTGATAGATGCGTGTAGGTTGCTTTTTGATGACTTGAGGTCTTTTTATTGACCTTTCTTAGATTATAGCGCGATCTCTATGATTGTTTCAACACGTCGATCTCTACGGGCAAGATAGATTTCTAGTTAGATGTGTTTTTCGACCCCTATAACATTCACGTTCTTTACCTATTTATTAACATTTGAGAAGAGCGGGTTTCGTATGGTACCGATGTGAGACAAGAAATTCCTCACCATTTGATTGGTAGAGAGAGAGCCAGTCTTTTGTTGGTCGAAGGGGAGGTGACCTTTGATTGGCAGGGGGGTCATGCTAACTTGACACTTCCGAAGGGGAAGTGACCTTTTATTGGACGAGCGATTCGCCGTTGAATGTGCGATGTCTTTGGTCTTGCAACTTCTCTTGCTTGGGATCACGATACTGGGTGTTTTCCTTCTTAGTTGGAAGTATGCGGTGTTTGATCTTGCAACCTCTCTTGCTTGGGATCGCGTTATTCGTTAGGTTTTTTCAGATGGGTGTAAGAGAAACCCTCGGACACGCCCCTCGAGATCTTCAATTGTGGGGCCTGCTCCGAGCCTGTCTCTCTCGGCTTGGTTTCCGCTTATTTTGTCCGTATTTGCGATGTTAAATTCGCGCACCATCACAACCCCATGACTTGTGGTTTGCTTTTGAGAATCACAAGGTATAAATGTGTGTTGTTCTACTTCTCTCTTTTCTCTCTTTATTTCTAAGCGTGATGCCTATTTTGGAAAAGAGTGGGACGTCTTGGCATTGGAGAGGGGTTCCGAGGGGATGTACCTTTTGCGACTAGACCTTCGCGTTCTTCCTTGTGGATTTTCGACTTTCATCGCATGCTTGTTGCGGGCTTCGGATTTTTCCTTAATGGGCCTTAGGTGTCAGGCCCAAAAAGCTGATTGGGGGAGGCCCAATTCCTTTTACTTATAAATGTCAGGCTTCCTTCTTCTCCACTCTTCACGTTTCATTTCTTGCAAAGTGCAAACCCTTCTCTCTAAAGAGTGACGTTTCGGATTCTGACAACCAAGAACAGGTGAGAGACGCCAGTGGACAGACCTTCCTATGCCTCCTTTGCTTCAGATTTTGATTAGTAAGTTCCGCTTCCTTTTTATTCCCTTTTTCATGTTTTTTTTCTTATTGGGTTTCGTTTTGGGTGGGAGTGTTGGTGCTTTTGGGTTGTGCGCCGACGACGCGGTGATCGGTAGGCGCCTACGCGAGGGGTTGTTGAACTTCGGCGGCTGATGTTCGTGTTTTTAGTATAATTTTTGATAGGTTTTATTAGGTTATTAGGACTAGTTTTAATAATTTTAGGTTTAGTTTTATGTGTTTTTGGATAGTTTTGCATATTTTGTGAAAAGTATGGAAGCTACTCCGTTTTGTGTATTTTTGTAGGTTTTAGCAAGGAAAAGGTGTTATTTGAAGCTGAATTTGGAGCGTTATGATGAAAGGCGGATAAATACAGGATGAAGAGGCTGAAGTCTACAATTTTTGGAAGAGAAGTGTCGAAGAAAATCAAGCCCAGGCTCGTTAACGAGGTTGTGAGGGCTCGTTAACGAGGCCACGTGATGAAGATTTCGAGAGTTTGATTTTATGTCTCACCGATCCTGTGCGAGAATTTATTTCCGTGTCGGTGTAGTATCTTTTTATGATTTTAGGGTTATTATATTATGTATTTTAGGTCTTGTTATCTTTCTAGATTTTATTTCTATCTTTTAGGATTTTAATTCTATCTTTTTAGGAAAGTTTTTATCTTCTAGCTTTTTTTAATTTTCTAGCTTTTTAGTATAAATAGCCCTCTTATTTAGCTTAAGAGGGGGGACGATATTGAAGAGAGGAGGAAGGGCCGAGAGTAGAGAGAGAGGATCGGAGTCGAGATAAAGCTCGGTAGACGAAAGTTACCGAGGTCGTTAATTGTGGTTTCGGATCGGTGTTCTATATTTTTCGGTTTCTTCTGAATCTCTGTAAGACGATATTTCTTATTAATTTGAGTAGTGTTTTATTTTCAAATGTTTTCTTTGATTAAAGTTATTAGTTTCTTAGTTATGATTAGTGAGTAGTCTTTTTATCTAGGGTCGGGGTTGAAACCCGGCATAGTTGTGCATGTTTGGTGAGTAAGATTATGTGTTGAATGCCTTTTATCTATTGTTGAGATTGTTTGTTGTGCTTATACCAAGATGAAAGTTGAGGTAATTTGAGTTGTTGACTTGATTGAAAGAGAAAGTTATAAACTTGAAGGTTGATATTGTTTGAATACGAAAGTTTCAAGCTTTAGATCCGAAACAAGCAATTGGGTGAGTTAGTTTATGAAAGTAGATTAATTTGCTTGCTAAGTCAATGAAAGTTGATACTTCTATCTATTTAAAGGCATGATATTTATCTTCTTACGAGCTTGTGTGCATGACTATGTTGTGGTAGCCCTTATCCTAGATCTTTGTTTTTATTTGAATTCCCTTAAGAACATATTCGTTACTGAGTTTGTTGGCTCGGTACCGAACCTGTCTAGGTCGTTAATTTTGGTCTTTTTATTCTCGGTGGTTCGTTAACGAGGCTGACAACTTCGTTAACGAGGCTGCTTGTGTGTTTTGCTTGCTTTTGTTTTAATTTTTAGGAGTCGATAGATAAACAAACCTTGCTTCCTGTGGAACGATCCTGACTCCCCTATACTCAGCGGGGTCTTGACTATAAATTTATTTGTTGTCAATCAACCCTCTCAACAGCGGCTCCGCTTAGGGGTGTCGGTTCTTCTAGGTGTTGCCAGCTGGCGGCTGAAGGGGCGGTGATTGGGCGGGCAGTTGAGTTCTTGTTTGTTTTTTGAAATTTGAATGTTCTTGAGAAAACTCAAACGTTTTTGTTTTTGGGTGATGGGATACTTTGGCCTTTTGATCTTCTAGGATTCGGGTTTGCTTTGTCATTTTTTTTGTTTACCCTTGATCCTACTCTAAGCGGTATGTCCTCCCGAATAACCCTAGAGTCGCACTTTCTCTTTCGTTTTTATCTAGAGATTGTTTTTTCTCTAAAACTTTCTTCTTTTTTCAAGTGTCCGCTTTTCGTGCCTAAGGGTTCCTCTTCGAGCTCGCCGCCAAGTTTTGTTTTTAAGTATTGGGAAATGTACCACGAGGAGTCTTTTGACACAATAACCACAAGCGAGTAAGCGATTCACGTAATCCAACGTCCCCTTCTCTTGTTTTCAGTGATCCTTCTTCCAACCTTTCCGAAGCTTCTATTACTTCGTGAATGACTCGAGCGCGTGCATCTTTGGGAGTCGAGATGGCCTCACCCTCGATATCGGACGAGGAGACGACTAGGTTTGATGCGCGATCACCCGATTCTAGTGATCAACCCAGCTTTTACCCCGCGATATATTGACGATTGAGTATCCAACATACCACTAGTGGTCGATGAACGAATGTCGATGATCCCGAACGAGATACCCGGGCTCTTCCTCCCTGATGGGGCTGAAATGGCTTTGACTTCGTCGAAGCTTGTGGATATTGCCATGGACTTCCCATGGTCTGAGGGGATCGAACTGGCACTCCCCGAAGAGGGCGGCAACTCCTTAGGAGCTTACAAAGACTACGCGGTGATGTATCTGCACAATCTTCAAGCTGGCTTTCGGCTCTCTCTTATTTCTCATTATTGCTTGTTTTTTCCTTGTTTTTTGTTTTCGCGAGGGGAGCCTCAACGATCCATCCCCATCCCGATCCAACCCCATGACAAGTGTTGCATGGCTTGCAACCCACTCGGGCCACGAAGGGGATGGCTGAGGCTCTTACCAATTTATTATGCGACAAATTCGAGGTACGCTCGGGCCGCACATATCTTATTAACGCATTATTTGCGACGAATCCAAGCAACGCTTGGATCACACATTTTATTTCACAGATCCTTTACAACGAATCCGAACCACGCTCGGGCCGCGCATCTCATTCACAGACTATATGCTTATTGACGAATCAATTATAATTCTTCCTTTATATAAAACGCAATTATGATTCTTATTGGCAACAGATACCAATTTTGAAAGTCCTAAATTGAAAAACTACTAGTTATACCCGTCGTGCCATGCACGACTACGACTCGGATTAACTATGAGGCATGAGCATATTTATTTTAATAAAATGATACATAAAAGATAAAAAATTTATACTCACATATGATAATTTTTTATTCACATATAATACTTTTTTATTTTTAGAATCAAATAAATTTCGAATTTTTACAATTTTTATAAATAAATAGAAAGAAAAATTATTTGAAAAAGATAAAGTAATATTAATAAAAGTTGAAATTTTATAAATAAATTTGGGCCAAAGTCAATGTGGTGGCTCAAAAAGATACAACTTTAATATATATTTATAGACAAATTATTTGGATAAATTTAATTTTCCAAAATTTAATTTTTAGATAATGCAATTTTTATCATCTTTTTATTTTTTTATTTTTTATCATAATTTGATTTAAGAAAACTTTTATAGAAATAGATATATAGAGAAAGATAATGTAATCAACTCATAATCAATTATATACTCGGAATCTATCCTAATATATATTATAGTTGATTTTATGTTAGATAGAGTCTTTTCAATATATATAAATTGTGAGAATGACATGTACGAAAAATCCTAGGTGACACATGGTAAAATCCTACGTGGCAGGTAGCTTATATTGTGATAGAAAAATAACTTAAATAAATAATTTTAAATAGTATTCATCAATAATATTTTACCAATTATTTAATACTTTTATATTTTATTTTATTTTAGATATTATCTTTTTAAGTTAAATAAATTATCATATCAAATATTTAACACTACCACTTAAGATTTAACATTAGATAACATCTTTATTTTAGATATAATCTTTCATAGATTAATTTATCCTATTTCTATATTATCCTAAAATAATATCAACATATATAAATTCTCAAAATAAAAAATACTATGTGGTGAAATCCTAGGTGGCTTAATGTGGGAACGACACGTAGAAAAATCCTAGGTGGCGCAACGTGATGGCCTTATTTCTTGCGTCTTTTATATATATACATAGATTTAACTCAATTTAATATTTAATTCAATATTAAAAGTTAGAATATTTAACTCAATATAATCTTATTTTTATCGGTTTTTTTTTTTGAAAGGTTTTTTTTTTTCAAATCGTTTTTTTTGCTTAAATATCCAACTTGAGAAGACTCGAATCAACTGGCCTATTCCCCCAGGCCCAATTGCCACAATACGTCGTGCTACTAGGGCTGTTGTTGGAGGACGCAGTTTTGATAACGGAGAAGGAAGACAGAAGCTCGATCAGTGGATTCATGGAACTATGGAAGTTAAGGTGAAGTGATTGCTTCTTACTCGCATGCATCGTATATCATACTTCTCCATCTTCTTTTCATTTTTTGTTGTGAATTTAAAAAGGCTTGATTTCATTTTTTAATGGTTGAAAGTTCACCTGTCGCCAATTCGTAGCAATTAGCCTATGGATGCTATGGATGCGGATTGCTCGCCGACAACCTATGTGATTGCATCGTGCTATGAAGAAACCCTAGTTTTTTTAGTAAAAAAATTTAGGGATTATTAAAGTAATTATGACAGATCTGCCTGTTGATTCTTCGGACTAAACAGTTGTCTCCCTCTGTTTCTTTTTTACTCCGTATTGTTATTTCTAATAATCTGTTGATTCTTCGGCTATGTAGTAGTGACTAGTGAGGTGCTTGCAATCAACAAGGATAGGTAATTTGGATATAGGCAAGGCTAGTAGTGAGGTCATCATTACAACTTGTTTCAATTTCCATCTGATAAAGTAGGCTGTTTCTGTTCAACTCGGTTACTGAAAGAGGCTTGAAATTAAAAAATTGATCATCTATTCCCCAGTTTTCGAATTCCCACAGCAACTGTTTGACATAATTAACTTCAAGATTGTTACATGAGAGAATTTGGCAAGAATGAATGAGAATTAACATAGTCAGTACAATTGATTGTGGCTGTAACTGAATCTTCTGATAAGCCCTTCTACTCCTGGTCAGGGTTCCAGAGACGTTTTTTTCTGGCCATGAATTGTGTGATATAACAACAATATGTACTAATTATTGGTTTTAGTTGGTGTTCAACAACCGACCTTAGCTCAGTTGGTAGAGCGGAGGACTGTAGTTAGATTGAACAGGTATCCTTAGGTCGCTGGTTCGAATCCGGCAGGTCGGATTTTTTTTTTGTACATATTTTCATGGTATCTCCATGTTATATCTGATTGATATTTCAATATTAGCTACCATTGATCAATGACTGATTGGTTTATTGGCCAATTGTAACTTTGATTTGCATGAGCAATCATATGTTCTTCAGTTTCCAATCTCAATAAATCCTGATTGTCTTATTGTGGAGCCTAGATCATTGAATGGTTGGTTCAATCATGAACCTCAAACAAGCCACAACACAATTAATTGTTTGAAGATCAATGTCAATAGGGCATTTGGTCTAGTGGTATGATTCTCGCTTTGGGTGCGAGAGGTCTCGAGTTCGATTCTCGGAATGCCCCTTTATCAGTCATCTTATTGGCTTTTTGGGTATTATGTACAACTCAGGTTAGAGATGTGATTTAAGCTGTGTCTCTGTAAACATTTTAATTCTAAATCTTCTCATCTTGATGACGAATGTTTTTGGGCTACATTCTGGTTTGGTTGCTTGCTTTTTCTAAGCAGAAATTACAGACTGATTACAATGAGTGTCTTTGTTGGCTATGTTGTTTGGCTTTTGCCTAGGTGATTTTATAAACTCTCAATTTCTGATCTGAGTGTGTCATTCTTAGCTTATTGTTGATCAACGAATGGTTGGTTTATTGACCCCTTGTAACTTGATTTGTATTAGCAATCATATGTTTATCGTTATCTGTTTTTTGTGAATGCTACTTGACTTACTCTAGATCAATGAATGGTTTAATCATGGACATCTAACAAGCACAATTTGCAGAATCAATTTGAAGATTGGACTCAAGAGGGCATTTGGTCTAGTGGTATGATTCTCGCTTTGGGTGCGAGAGGTCCCGAGTTCGATTCTCGGAATGCCCCAGAATACACTAATACTATGGTATGTTTTGTCAATGGTCTATATTTTAAAGCTGTTGCTCAACACTTCCAATTCTTATCTTTCTGATCTTGTTAAACCCATGTTCATGGGCATGGCACATGTATAGATTCCACGTTGTACTTAATTCTGTCAATGATATATTGAAGTTGTTGCTCAACACTTAATATTCTTATTTTTCTGATCTTGTTGAACCAATGTTGACATTGCATATATAGATCCGTCTTGCATTTTTTCAGTCATTTAACTTTTCTAAATATCTTCAGTCTTCTACTGAAGTAGCATTTGTACTTGAGCTCTTGCCTCTTTATTATGTAAAGTTTTGATTTCTTAGCCTTGTCGAAACAATGTCCTGTGTGCAGTTCAATGTAAAATCAAAAGTATGCATCTTTGACTTGAATCTTCCAGGTAATATCTCTTTTTTCTTTTTGGGTCTTCAAATTTTGGTTGTTCCCATTGTTTATGTCCTTGCAAAGTATATCTGTATATGAGGAATATCCAATTAGACTATAGTAGATGAAGCCAAACTGGCAAATTCCTAGGTATTTGTTTCAAATTCAGCTGGTTGGATCAATGTTTGCAATGTAACCTTTTCCCACATTTTCATGTGCAATGCTAACTTATTCAATATCTATATGGCAGTTCTGTAACTTGCATAAAGACATCACATCTATAACCACCTTGATTAGCAGACTTCTTACTTTTTTTTGAGCATATTAGCTTGCATATTTTAGTAGCTTGGTGCTGGTGAGCATAGTTTACTTGTCTATATGGTGTTTGGTTCATATTCAGCTGGTTGGATGGCATATTTAAGTAGCTTGCATGAATGATAAAATAGAACTACTCTCAATAATTTTCCCTATAAAGATGTAACTGCTAAAAGGGCATTTGGTCTAGTGGTATGATTCTCGCTTAGGGTGCGAGAGGTCCCGAGTTCAATTCTCGGAATGCCCCCCTCCCTCCTAATGATTTTTTGTTCTTGTTCTTATTAAATATTATAAGCTCTTCATTCTTGGCCTTAGTTTTGCAGATGCCTTGGTCTTGAGCTCCCTGAAGTATCTATTTATTGATTTTGATATAAATGCAACAACCGACCTTAGCTCAGTTGGTAGAGCGGAGGACTGTAGTTGGATTAAACAGGCATCCTTAGGTCGCTGGTTCGAATCCGGAAGGTCGGATTTTTTTTCTTATAATGATTATATGATATTTATTTTTCCTATCATCTGACCCTTATCATCTGTTACAATCTATTTTCTTCACCCAAACTTCAATTTCATTACCAGGACTTGAATGATATTAATATTTTTTTATCCTGGGTGCCGAAGGGTTGATTGATGGATGCCTGATAGAGTTCACATCCACATTAAGCTGAATTTACACAGTAATTTAGTGAATCTTCAGCGTGTTTTACCATATAATTCTGGAGTTTAGGATAACTAAATTCAATGGTTATTCTGTACTTATTATGAACTGTATTAATGATTCTCACATTTGAATTGTCAAAGAAGGCCCCCGAACCAGTTCTTGTATTTCATAATGGTAATACTTTTTTCAAGTGAATCTTAATATCTTAATAAGGCTTAAATGTCAAAGCAGTATTGGTTTGAAGATTGTCCATCAAGAGGGCATTTGGTCTAGTGGTATGATTCTCGCTTTGGGTGCGAGAGGTCCCGAGTTCGATTCTCGGAATGCCCCACCATTATATATGTTTTTGATCTTGATGAACCAATCTTGACCATCCATATGTAGATTTGTATAGTAAGTAAGTTAGTAACTATTCAGTCATCAACCTTTTTCCAAATATCAGTTGATGTTGTCGTATCACAGAATATCCTTAGGTCTTTGGCTCAAATTTTGCAGGTCAGATCGGTTTTTTTTCCGCCGTGGTCTTCAGAATCTGATTCCTCCCATCTTTTTCTATGTATGTAAATTTTATTCTTGTCCTTGCTGAGCAGAAAGTATCAACTGTCAAGCTATAGTATCAATGTCTCCTTTTCCTACATTTTTATGCGCAATACTAACTTGATCAATACGTGTATGTTAGTTTTTAATCTAATTTGATATATGCTAATCTCGATGTCTGGGTGCCTGACAGATTTAATTTTTGTTTTGTAGGGTGTTGAAGGCCGCGTACTGAATCCTCAAAAGCTTGTGTGCTACAAATGAGTGTTTACCCGATGCACAAGATGGTGAAATCCATTCATTTATGATTTATATGTATGGTACTCTCAGGACATCCTACATCTAACTCTAGAATCTGCATTATTCAACTAGTGTTTTGTCTGAGGGTGAGTGTTTGGTATAGTTTAGTAGCTTGCGTAAAATATTTTACTATGTTACCCAATACAGATGTATCGAATAACAGGGCATTTGGTCTAGTGGTATGATTCTCGCTTAGGGTGCGAGAGGTCCCGAGTTCAATTCTCGGAATGCCCCCTTTTTTTGATACTTGAACCATTTTTTATTATAGCTTATGTCAGTCACAGGTTTTTTTTTTTGGCTATACTGCAATAAAATGCATTTTCAGTAGTCTGCGGAGAGATTGAGAATAATAAAGCCAATTTGCAGAATGAAAACTTGATGATCCCAAAATAATAAGAAAGATGGGAGGAATCAGTAGTCTTCGTGAGGCTAGTAAGAGGAATATACCCAAAATTGAGATAGAAGGAGACAATATTACCGTAATTAATGTGTTAAAAGAAACCAAACCTTAATTGTGATGATTATCTCTGACTCCCGAGTGAGTCTACAAATCGAGGCTGTTAGGGCTGGACATTATCCACGGGTGACCAACCCACCCGGTTCACCCGATCCAATTATACGGGTGAACAACCATAAAAAAGCGGGTGACGGGTGAAACGGTTAACAGGTCGGATATGGGTGAAATGTTACACCCACTTCACTCGACCCATCACTCGATCCGTCACCCACCACCCGTTTCACCCGTTTACCACCCGTATAAGATTTTTCTGAAATTAGGTTTGATTTTTATCTAAAAGAATGTTTGGGACATGGGGCTTTTCTTAAAATATTTGGGATTTTATTTTAAAATATTAGAAGAATCAGTATAACCCTAGGCCTAATCCCTAATGAACGAGCACCCTATTGTCCTCGCTTCTCAGGGAAAGAGACGAGCACCGCTATTGAGTCCTCCCGAGTCCCGACTCGATGCATTCTCACTCTCCTATTATTATGTTAATGTTTGCATTAATTTTTAGCTTTACTACCTCAAAACTTATGTAGTTAACATTGGGATATTACTTAAATAAGTAGAATGTTTTCATTAATTTTTTTATTAATTTTGAAATTTTATAAATTATTTTTTGTAATTTAAGAATTTGCGGGTGACGGGTCACACGACTCACCCGCGGGTGACGGGTGGGTCGGATATGGCAACAAGCATGTATGAACCATTTCACAATATGACGGAGCGTCTTTATTTCTTAAGAATGAAATAAAAGATTATTTTCAATTGAAAGGTTTCGCGGGTGATGGGTGGGTCGGGTGATCCATTTTTATTCGTGGGTTGGGTGGTGGAAGTGCTCCACCCACCCATAACCCGACCCATGACCAGCCCTAGCTGTTAATATTAAACATGCGCCTCGACAATGTTGCCTGGTTACTGATATAGTGGTTAAGCTGAGTGATTTTTCCACTTGTGATCAGATCAAACTTAATCTAGAACTTTTGATTCTCATCCAACAAAATACTCTAGGATGAAACACGTTTTCGTCCTAATTCTTACCTTGATTAAAAAAAGTCATAGTAACCTAGCTCTCCTACATTACTAATATTCTTTTATGAATTATAAGAAAATGACCAATTAAAGGACTAAAAAAAATGAAGTCACAAAGGCTAGTGAATCACAAAGGCACTGATGGAGAATTCAAAAACTCCATGTGGAGATTGATGCTAGTGAAGTCACAAGGCGCTGATGGAAAATTTTTATGCAGGCAATGATTCAGAGGCAATGCTCATTAAATGCAGAGAACTAATAAGAGGAGGAGATTGGCAAGTAACCATGGAAACCATTTCAAGAGAGGATAACAAGGTGGCGGACTGGCTGGCCAAGAAAAGTCGGGATTACTCAGAAGTGAAACTATATGGGGGCATGCCCCCAATCCAAAATATTTTTTGGTATATATGTTCCTTGTGTTAATAGTTTCGTTTTGATATATTATATGCTCCAATCTGATATTTGAGCCAAAAGTTATGAACATTTTAAGATTAGACACATACAAACCACTTCTAACAAGTCATTTACTTAGAATGATTTTATCTTTTGCTAAACTTCCTACTTTCATAGTGTAATTGAACCCGAAAGCTTTGAATAAGTTATTGTTGGGATGTCTTGAATCACACAATTCATTATTAGTACGAGGGTTTCAGTTTGGATTTTAATTTTTAGTCATGAGCCTTTAGTGTTTATAGATTGATTAGATTCAATCCGTTTGTATTCTGAAATATTTTTCTTTTATTAACCTAAATGTATTCTGAAACATAATTGTATAAGTTGTTTTATAAACTATTGTTTTCTTAATGCAGTTGTATTCTAAAATATTTTAGTCACTCCTCAATAAAATATATTCTTTTTTTGTATAAATTTATATTTTTATTTCTATACCTTTCTTAACACTATCTTATATAATAATATTTTGCTATTTTGAAAAAAAAAATATGCGTGTTTCAAGTATTTATTTTTAATTATTTATTAATAATTTTAAGAGTTTCTTTAAATATTTTTCAATATTTTGTACTCCCTCCGCTCAGAAATACATGTCGTTTTTAAGATTTATCTTAAAAATTAAAAAACCATATGATTTGACTTAAATACCGTCAATCTTGTTAAGATCTTTTCACTTCTATTATATTTATAAGTAATTATTTTTAATTATTGAAGATAATATTGGAAAAAAGTGTTGTAAAATATGTCAAATGACAAATATTATTGAACAAAGAAAATTTATGGGCCCCTACAATGAGAAATTTCTGGTTCTGATCCTGGATTTACTCGGTAGTTTTACTCTGTTTTCTTTTTTGGTTGAAGGAGAGACAGTACTCTCCATTCCCTCTAGGGGAGTTTTATTAATAATAAAAATGGGCTAAGTATTCATCAAACAGGGGATAGCCGGACCCGTTACATCATCCAATAATAAAGAGTTCACACCCTCGGGAGGGTCAAGCAATACATGATACCTTAAATTAAACGATAAAGCAAAAGAAGCTAAAAAGTCTGCTACACAATTAGCCTCTCTATAAATATGTCGAAATTGGATACTCCAATCTCTACTAAGGAAGTCTTGACACCTCTATATCAGACTAGCGAGTGGATGACTACAATCCATAGGTCTCCCAAGAAGTAGAACAACAAGTTGTGAATCAGCTTCTAGGGAAACCCTCCTTTGTTTTCTTACGCTTGATTGAATAATACCGTTACTCTGTCGAGATTGCTCCATAACGATTTCTCTAAGGCGTCAACCAATTTCTCTTCTCATCCCATATTCTCTTGGCTTCCGTCAAAAGTAGCCCCCTTCTTAATCCTTTCACTTCAATCCCTACCAAGTCTAGGCGTTTACGTCTCAAAACCTATCTGTTAGATCGTGAGAAGACCATTTACGAGTCCAAGTTCAAGATCCTCACGTGAATCCTTAGTGGGGTTCACATCAACTGGCATCAGAGCCAAGGATTGCGTAAGTCTTTCTCATTCATTTACTCGTTTTTTGCACGAATTTTTTTCTTTTCATCCTTTTTTCATTAGCTTCCGCCATCTCTACCAACATCCATTAGATCCATCGTTTTTGCTTCAAAAAAAAAACAAAATTAAACAGCCGTGTCCATTGCTGACTTGCACTTGTTTTTTCGGTTCATCATCTTGAGTTTTCGACCATTGCTTGCATTCATCTTGCTTTGTTTGAATCGATTGATTGTGTGTGTCGTGCATCTTGTTGAGTTGTGCGAGATTTGGTCCGATTTGGCCTGATCTCGTAGTTGTTATTGAGGGCAAGAATCTTGGAGGATAAAATCCACAAGATCTTATTAGTTGCCTTGTTAAAAAAAAGTCAAACAAATAAAAAAATATATATATTTGGAAAAGAAAAGCCAAAATAAGGCAATCTTTATCCAATTATAAAAAAAAACCATTCAAAGATCTCGAAAGATCTTGTGAGATACACAAGCCAAAATAAGGCAAGTATCTCACATACTTTTCGGCTTTCCCTCTTTTATTCATACAATAATATCTTGCCTTGATTTGCATATCTTCATTATTTGCATATCTTGGATTCTTTCTTTTCTTGTAAAAATACAATCTCGCCTTCCCTCTTAGGCCGATATCCTCTCCTTCTCTCTCCATCTTTTACGTGCCAAGGCTTAGCCAAGCCGACACCTCTCTCTCTCTCTTTTCTTACTTGCATGATTATTTGTCTTGCGTGTTCTTGCTCTTGTGTGTTCCATTCTTGTGCAAGTCGAGATCTTTAGCCTCCCATTCCTTTACAAGTACTTTTCGTGCAAACTAAGGGTACTTGCGTGGTGAGCCTTACAATATCTCGACGCTTCTTTTGCTTGCTTGCTTTTGGAACTTTTGACTCTTTCATGTCTGTGGTTGAGATAGGAGACGAAAGCATGGTAAGAGATGAACATTCGCACCACCAAGGGTTGGCCAACCAACAACACAATCTGCCCGCGCTCCAACCGGGTCTCCTCGGGACACCCGACGTGCCGCTGCCCGGTGTCGTGCCAGCCGACGGCCTCACAGCGCTGGAGGCACGCTTCACGAACATGGAGCGCATGCTCACAAGATTCATCGAGCAACAGCAGGCGCCACCAGCCGTGACGATCCACACGCAGCCCGCTAATCCGAGCGTAATGCCACACGACATCTCAGTACCGCGGGCTACGACACAAGAAAAAGGCAAGGGTCCGATGGTTGAAGCGTCTAACCCGAATGGAATCCAGAGGTTGGAATCCATGAAGGAAAGTCGCCCGACTAATCAGGCCCAAGATTTACAGGAGGTTCTTGACGTTCATTTCGATGAGGAGTATGACTCCGAGGAGTGGCGACGTCAACAAGCCAAGAAAAAGAAAAGGCGGTCACTCCGACGCCTAAGAAAAAGAAGAACAAGGACCGCGATGATTTCGATGTCAACGACTATCGGGGTCATCAAAGTCCAACAACTCCATGTTAGGATTCCGAGGACTCTATGACGGAGTACGAGGAGGATTCCGAGGAGGAATTTGACCACCCTCCGGTCCATGATTCGGAGGAGTGGATAGATCGGGATCGGGATTGGATCCCGAGACCCAAATTGCCCGAGAACCACGCGGAGTATGATCGGCTTGAAGGCCGTGACAACCGCGAATGACCTCGGCGCGATGGGGATCGGCGTCGCCAAAACCGAGACCATGACCAGCGGCGCCCTCGGCGCGATGGAGACAACGAGCCTAGCGATGATGGCAACGGGCCGCACCGAGGCCATGGCTGAGGCAACCGACGCTGACACACACCGCCTCCGCGTTCCAATCGGTGCGCCGACAACGAACGTCCAGCTCATGTATCACGCCGGGACATTAAGGTAAAATTTGAAGATTTTTACGGAAATTATAATCTTGATGAATTTATTTCATGGCTGCAGGGAACCGAACACGTGCTCAAACATTGCCATTACGAGGAGCACGAGAAAGTCGAGGTGGTGACCCTTCATTTCAAGGGTGCTGCGCGTATGTGGTGGAACCGATTCGAAGCGGATCGGGCCCGAAAGGGTAAAGCCCCCATGACTGAGTGGCATCAACTTGTATTCATAATGAAGCGGAAATTCATACCCCCTGACTACAAGGAGAAGGTTCGGATTTTGATCCAAGACGCACGTCAAGGGTCCATGACTCCGGAGGAGTTCTTTGCCTACTTAGAAGATTTATTCTTGAAAGCCGGCATAAGCGCTTCCCCGGAGGCGTTGCGGTCTCGCTTTGTAGCGAGACTCCACCAATGGATCCGAGATCGATTGGTTGTCTTGCCGATCAAGGATTTGGGACGATTGATACACACGGCCATGGAGTTGTACACGCAGTTTAAGAGGCCGAAGTCGTCCGCTTATACGAGGTATGGTTCTAACCCTAGTCCTTCCGCTTTGGGTACTAAACTGTTTTCTACTCCTTCTTTCTCCAAATCTAAGGTAGGTACCCCCGGGACGGACTCCAAGAGCACTTCGATTGGCCAAAACCGTGACAAGGCCGCCCCTCCCCCACAAAGGACTCGAGACATCGAGTGCTACCAATGTGGTGGCCGAGGGCACTTGAAACGGGATTGCCCCAACATGAAGCGCGTGTTGTTTTCGGCTCAATCCGTAGCGTATGAGAGCGTTGACGAGGCTGAGTCGGAAGAGGACAACGCGGCTGCAATTGAGGATGGTGCGTTTTGTGCAGCCTCGGATATTGCCGTCGGCGTTGACAAGTTGTTGCTAGTGACGCGACGGGCGCTTAGCATGAGGGAGGCCGTGCCAACCGATCAACGGGAGAACATTATCCGTACTCGATGTTTGGTCCAAAACGTCTCCCTAAGTGTTATCATTGATTCGGGTAGCTGCGGGAACTTTTTATCAAGGAAGGTTGTTGACCACTTCAAGTTGCCTCAATCGGATCATCCTAAGCCTTACAAGCTCGCATGGATTTCGAATGATGGTGACCATTGGATCACGAAACAGGTTAGCCTCTCTTTTTCAATTGGTGTCTACTCCGATTCCGTTCTTTTTGATGTCACTGAATGGACGCCACTCATATCCTTCTTGGCCGTCCATGGCAGTTTGATCGTCACGTGATTTACGATGGCCGGTTGAACACATACATGTTCAATTACCATGGTAAACGCGTGACCATCTTACCTATGTCTCCGATTGAAGCGTTACAGGATGAAGTCGAAAGGCAACAAGCTAACGCTCGGGAGAATGCCACGGTCGCGCCCGCATCAAATGCCACCACGAACGACGCTTCTGGCCATGGCGACACTTCTGGCGGCGCTTCTGGTGCCAACACCAACAAAGATGGATTCCATGAGGATTCGCACCAGAACCGCCGAGCAAAACCGAAAACCGAGCCACGGACGCCGAGTGTTTCACCGACAGCGAGCCGCAGCGCGCCAGCCTCGTTACCAAGTGGTGCTGGCTCGATCCAGCCCACATCCAGCGGCGCGCTTGCTTCCAACCTTCCACATTGGCAGGGTCCTGTTGGCCAGCCACATGGCGCCCATGGAAAGCCTCGGACAAGTGAAGACGCCGAGCCTCCACTTCTCGGCACGGTGCCGGACCGTCTCTTCCTTTGGCGTCGGCGCGATGTGATCAAACACATCGAGGGGAGTTCTTCTTGTTTCTTATTGTGTTCATTGCTTAATATTACTGTTGATTCGACACATATATTACCCCCCTCTATTGCTTCTTTGTTACAGGAGTACTCGGATATTATGCCTGCCGAGCTCCCCGACGGGTTACCACCTATTCGGGGGATCGAGCATCGCATAGATCTCATTCCCGGAGCCTCATTGCCAAACCGGGCTGCATATAGGGCGTCGCCTAAGGAAACTCAAGAGCTACAACGCCAAGTCCAATCTCTTTTGGACAAGGGTTATGTTCGCGAGTCCCTTAGCCCGTGTGCGGTTCCGGTTATCTTAGTGCCGAAGAAGGATGGGTCTTGGAGGATGTGCGTGGACTGCCGTGCCATCAACCAAATCACCATCAAATACCGCCACCCGATTCCCCGTTTAGATGACATGCTCGACGAGTTGCATGGTGCCGTGTTGTTCTCGAAGATTGATTTGCGGAGAGGCTACCATCAAATTCGGATGCAAGAAGGGGACGAGTGGAAGACGGATTTTAAGACAAACACGGTCTTTACGAATGGTTGGTGATGCCCTTTGGACTCACTAACGCTCCTTCTACTTTCATGTGTTTAATGAACTTTGTTTTACGCAAGTTTTTGGGACTTTTGGTCGTCGTGTATTTTGACGACATTTTAGTTTATAGTTGTGCTTTGGACTCTCACGCGGGGCACCTTAGGCAGGTGTTAGATTGCCTCCGCGAACATTCTTTGTATGTAAACTTGGAAAAATGTGTTTTTTGCTCGGATACGACGAATTTTCTTGGTTTCGTCGTATCCAAGGATGGCCTACGACCCCCACCATGGTTCGATCTTTTCTTGGGCTCGCTGGTTTTTATAGGCGATTTGTCAAGGACTTTAGTTCTATCGCCGGGCCACTCCATTCTTTAACCAAGAAGGCAGCCACAATAAAGTGGATGCCGCATCACGAGGCCGCTTTCGAGGCCTTAAAAGATGCTTTGTGCCGCACCTCGGTCCTGCAATTGCCGGACTTTTCCAAGCGATTCGAGATTGAGTGCGACGCTTCCGACTATGGTATTGGCGGCGTACTCCTTCAAGAGCAAAGGCCGATCGCTTACTTTAGCGAGAAGCTACCAGGGGCTACCTTGAACTATCCGACCTATGATAAAGAGCTTTACACTCTTATTCGGGTCCTCAAGACGTGGCAACACTATCTCTGGCCAAGCGAGTTCGTAATTCATACGGATCACGTAGCATTGGCTTATCTCAAGAGTCAAACGACTCTGAATAGGCGCCACACACGTTGGGTTGAGTACATGGAGACGTTTCCCTACGTCATTGCGCACAAAAAAGGCAAAGAGAACGTCGTCGCCGATGCTCTCTCTCGGAGGTACATTCTTTTAACCCAGCTACATTCTAAAATGCTCGGGTTCACTTTGATCAAGGAATTATACGCCTCAGATCCGTATTTTTCCTCAATCATTAAAAACCTGGAGCATTCACGAGTCCATGAGTCTTTCTTCTTGGACAATGGGTATCTTTACCGAGCTGGGAAGCTTTGCATCCCGGCCTCATCGGTGAGACATTTGTTGCTCCAAGAGGCTCATGATGGCCGAGGCCACTTTGGCATAGCCAAAACGTTGGCAACACTTCATGAACATTTTTTCTGGCCTCACATGGCTCGAGATGTAAACAAGTACTGTCAAAGTTGTGTGCCGTGTCATACTGCCAAGTCTCGGTCAGAACCAAATGGCCTTTACACGCCCCTACCTATTCCCGATGCCCTGTGGGAAGATCTTTCCATGAATTTTATCACGGGTTTGCCAATGTCGAGGTGTGGAAAGGATTCCATTTTCGTAGTCGTGGACCGGTTCTCCAAAATGGCCCACTTCATAGCATGTAAGGGGACTAATAACGCGGTAGAAATCGCTAATTTGTTCTTCGAACATGTTGTGAAATTGCATGGTATTCCTAGAACTATTGTTAGTGATAGGGATACCAAATTTTACAGTCACTTTTGGAGAACGCTTTGGGGGAAGTTAGAAACACGACTCCTATTTTCTACTGCTTATCACCCCCAGACCGATGGTCAGACTGAGGTGACCAATCAGACCTTGGGCACTCTTTTTCGGACGATGCTCAAGGCAAACCCACGTCGGTGGGAGGACTTACTTTGCCATGTTGAGTTTGCTTATAATAGGTCCTTCCACTCTGCGACGAAGATGATGCCTTTCGAGGTGGTCTACGGGCGTAATCCGTGCACTCCTATGGATTTTGTTCCGCTGCCATTCAAGACAGGTGAGCACGTCGACGCGGCCAACCGCGTTGACCACATCCGCCACCTCCACGAGCGTACCAAGGCGCAAATTCTGAAGCGCTCGGATCAATATGCCGCCCAATGCAACAAGGGGCGTCGCAACTTGATTTTCAAGCCAGACGACTTGGTGTGGATCCTCCTTTGGAAGGACCGTTTTCCAAAGGCTCGGAAGACGAAGTTGCATCCCCGAGGAGACGGCCCCTTCAAGGTTCTCCGGCGCATCAACAACAACTCCTACATCCTTGACCTCCCGGGCTAGTACAACGTGTTCGCTTCCTTTAATGTCTCGGATCTCTCTCCCTATATAGATCCCGAGTATCATGACGAGGACACGGGGAAGTTTCCCACCCAAGGGGGGAGGGTGATGTGAGCCCCACATCAACCGCCAGCCAAGAAGAGAAAGACTTCTCCGTGCGCTCCGACGGACCCATTACTCGAGCCAGGACCCGTGCCATAGCCCGAGCCACGGCGTCCCTCGTCGCGCGCCCTCACGCCAGCCACGGCGCATCCACCGGTGCGCCCCTCTTCCAGTGCATCGCCTTCATCGGGGAAGCACCGCGACTCTAGCCCGACTCCATGCACCGCGACACCGAGAACCTCAACCTCGGTGCCGTACCAGCTGCGACTGCCGAGTCCTATGCCACGCCGGGCCAACCCGGTGCGGGAACTTGAGGTTCGGGTGCGCTCCAACCCGACGCTGCTTCGCCTTGCTGTGCCCCGACGCCGTGTCGCGACATGTCTTGGCGCGCCACGGGCTTGTCACGGCCTTGTCGCGACACTCGCGACTAGGCCACCGTGACCACTTATGTTTCTTACTATTTTTAGCATTATTTCCATTCCGAAACATTTCTATCTATGTAATTTCCATTTCGGTCTTGAGTTTTGGGCTTGGGCCAGTGTTTGGGCCGCATGCTTGTGCCTCCCTCCACTCCCCACGCCGCTAGGTTTAAGACTAGGGTTTCGTGCCTCCACCTCTATTTAAGAGGCACACCCCTCCTTTGTTTTCTTACGCTTGATTGAATAATACAGTTGCTCTATCGAGATTGCTCCAGAACGATTTCTCTAAGGCGTCAACCAATTTCTCTTCTCATCTCATATTCTCCTGGCTTCCGTCAAAAGTAGCCCCCTTCTTAATCCTTTCACTTCAATCCCTACCAACTCTAGACGTTTACGTCTCAAAACCTATCCGTTCGATCGTGAGAAGACTATTTACGAGTCCAAGTTCAAGAATTTCACGTGAATCCTTAGCGGGGTTCACATCAGTAACTCGTTAAGTAATTAATTAGGAAAGCACCACGATCACCCTGGATTTTCTTCTGATTAAAAACAAACGAATTGCGCCATTTCCAAATCCACCATAACCCAACTGAGAAAAACTCAGCCCAAGTCGGCCCATCACCACGTTGGGAGGTATTGAAAATATTTATACGCAACCAAAGAGTGAAATCGGAATCAAAGAAAACTTCCCTGGCAAGAGGAGGGTGAAGATCTTACCAAATACGCTTTGTAGTCGGGCAATCGCGTAAAAGGTGGATCAACGACTCCTCCTCTGTTGGGCACCGATGACACATTGCATTGGAAGCCATGTGTCGCCTAACTCGCTCCTTGTTCATAAGAATGACTTCCTTGATCACAAGTCAAAGAAAAAGGCATGGTCTTTCCAGAATAGATAATTTCCATAGAGCTTGGTAAACAACCCTGTCAACGCACAAACTCTCCCGGGAATTAGTCAAAAACTGATAAGAAGACGAGACAGAATACATACCTGAACTCGTGTGAGACCAACTCAGAGCGTCGACAACCGCCGTGTCATCTTGGATAGCAACTGAAGCCAGGCGAAGAAGCGTCTTGGCAGGGAGTCACTGTTTAATCGCCGACCAATTCCAACTCGTCCCAGGAACCCACAACTCCTGAACCGAGCAGCGAAGCAAATTCTCATTCAGTTGACCAGTGACGACGTCCCGAAGACACACATCACCATCCACCGGTCCGACCATAAATTGGTTGAGAGACCATTTCCGATGCACCATCGAGACCCGGGGACCACCACATTATTGACTCCTTCTCGAAGACTCCTCCAAATATACGATGTATTCGCCCGATCTCGTAGTGAAGTTCGAACATATTTTGTTCTCATGACCTCAACCCATAACTTCCCACTTTCTGTTAAGAACCTCCAACAAAGTTTCCCAACAAGATCCAAATTCAGGTCACGCATAGATCGCAACCCTAAGCCACCTACTCTGTTTAATAAGCCTCCTACTGAGTAGAGAGTATATGTAACCAAGATATGATATCTACTATGTAACCGAATATTATTATCTATGAATAAAATGGGTAAATAGCCCTCCTTAACAAAAAAAAGGACTTAAAGAAGAAATTGTAAGATGGATTTGCTAGTTAAATGCCACTTAGACTGTTAACAACACTGAGCTCAAAAGTGAGTTTTTATTAACGAGCTCGATTGTTGGAACGGTAGCGGTGTGCCAAGGAGTAAGGCACTAGAAGTCTAGAAGACCAAGCTTTGATTAACAAGCACAGCGATGCCTACAACAAGGCGTTGGTGGGGGAGTGTGGTGACGACAGTACATAGGAGAAACCGCTTGTAGATTGAGGCGGAGAAGAGAAATAGAGGTGAAGGGTTTGGTGGCGCTAGAGGATGAAAGAGTTCTCTCAATTTCAGCCAATTAATTCTAACGTGAAACATACAAAGGAGGGAATAAGGTTTTATATAAGGAGCCTTCAAAACCCTAACAAGAGTGAACCAACATTGGCATGCAAGCCGATCATGTCACACCCACCATACATAAAAGAAATAATGTAAATGAAATACAAATAAATAAGTCATGCAAGAAATATAATAAATAAATACATAGTCATGATGAGGCTCAACTAGGCAAATAATGAGCTCGCCTACTCGCAAGTAGGCTTGACAATTTCACCCGCACCCGATGGGTACCCGAAAAACCGACTCGAAAAAACCCGATAAAAACCGGGTGAAAACGGGTTTCGGGTGATGGAGTGGGTATGGTTTCGGGTATGGCCTCACCCGACCCGACCCGACCCGACCCGATCACCCGATTTTCTTGTCCCACATCGAAAAATTGGTAGAAGGAGAGGAGAAGAGGAGTTTATAAAAAGGAAATGAGAGGAGAAGAGGGTTAAGTGTTTGGAGCTTAACCCTAAAGATGGGTTTTGAGGCTTTCTAATTAAATCTATTTTTTGAGCTAATCCATTGTGTAGGACCTATATAAATAATTTTGAATTTTAGTTTAAAATATAAAGTTTTATTAGATGAATTGAACGGGTTGACCCGTATTCCGACCCGTAAACACGGGTTATTGGTCAGGTCACGGGTTAAGTTTATTTTGTTTACGAGTCATCGGGTTGAACTGTTGAACAAATGAACTTAAGGTTAACTTATAATTGAGAATTGAAAATTTCAACATCTTTTTATAACACCCGAAAAAAACCGACCCAACCCGAAAATCGATGGGTTTCGGGTGGGTCGGTTTCGGGTGGAACCCGTTGGGTGAAAATACCGGGTCGGGTGGGCGGTTTACAAAGACGGGTCGGGTGGTGAAAGTAGTCCACCTGCACCCGACCCGACCCATTGCCATGTCTACTAGCAAGGGCGCTCCGATGATGTCTAGGGCAGTCCGTCGGGCTCGGTGTTTGGGGCATCAACATTCTTTTCACAAAACTTCTTCCACGTCGTGGGGGTCTTCTTTTTTAACCAAATATAGTTAACAACATACTTAATAGGTTCAAGATATGGCAATAAAACTTTTAAATCATCTTGAACACATAAGTTTAAAATATGACAAGAACATCTTACATGAAATTATTTGTTTTCTAAAATCGTTTGACAAGCTTGAATCAACTCACTCATAGAAGCAGTGTTGTTAGATGCATTATCAAATGAACTAGTGAAAACTTTATGAAGTAGTCTATACTCATCTAAAATAGTGCGTATAATGTTACAAATATTTGAAATTGTATGTGCCCCCATCAAATACTCGAAAAGCCAAAACTCGTTTTTGCATGTGAAAATGATCATCAACATAATGGCATGTAATGCCCATGTATGGATAATTTTGATAGCTATCACTCCAAATATCACTACAAATAGAAACATGAATATCATTTTGAGCAAAAAAACCGAGAGAAATCGTTTTTACGAATCTTATATGCTTTAAACACATTTTTCCTAATTGTTTTTCTAGTAATTCGTTTAGAAGTGGGTTACAAACCCTATCATTTATACTCTCATTTATACTCACACTTTCTGCAAATTAAAATGGCAAATGATCAACACAAATAATTTCAGACAAAGCATAAACACTACGATCATGATTATAACTAAACAAATGAGATTGAGAGGAAGAACTTGCTAACCCCAAAGTCGAAATTTGTGTTTTTCCTTGCATCATGTCCAACTTGTCCTTGTGTTTGCCTTCAAATGCTTGTTCAAGGTGCCATAACTTCCATTGCACCTCCAATTGTACTTCGAGTTACAATAGTTGCACTTGACAACATATCAGTCAAGTACATCCAATACATTGCCTTTGGTGAAGTACTTTGTAAAAATGTCGGATTTCAACTCCTTTGCTTTTTTGGTTGGCCGTAGATGCCCCTCTTCCTCATCATCATCCTCTTCATTGTCCTCTTCACCGCCCTCCTCATTGCTTTGTGGACCTTGATTATGAGTAGGAGCGGAAGGGGGAAATTGTGGCGGCATAGGCATAGGAGGATAAGGTAGTTGTGGTTGATAAGGATTAGGATTCATTTGACTTTCTTGTGAACCACCAACACCACCATAGAATTACTCACAAATCAACAAATCTTGGCCTTAGTTTCCCATTTTTGAAAAAAGATTAGGAAGGAGATTAGTAAGAGACTAGATAAGAAATTTAAGAAGAGACTTGCAACTTGGATGTTTGTAGGATTATGAGAGTAGTTAGAGAGATAAGAGAGTATGTGATTGGTGTGAATGAGAAATTGAAGGAGAGATATGTTATTTAGGGTGCGTTCGGATAAACTTTGTTAATAAGTTACTGATAAGTCGATTGTTTTGATAAGTTACTGATAAGTCGATTGTGCTGATAAGTTCCGATGCTAATAAGTCGATGCTTGTTTATGAGATAAGCAAGTGGTGTTAGGTTGGAGGGTTTGCTGATTTTTAAAAGGTAATTAAGAAAATGACTAAAATACCCTTACAAAACCATTTTTTAATAAAATATTTTTTATACACATTTTTTGGTCAAATTATTTAACGAGGCAGAGACTTTGGACGAGTCAGAGAAGATGTATGCCGATGTTGAAGAATTTCTTTCACCAGAGTCCGTCGTCTGTCCCGATTCTCTTTTTAGTTCCTCCTTAGGGTTGTTTATCAGTTGAGCTCATCGTTGTTCCGCCCGACGTCCGTCCGGTGTTTCGTCTCCCGTTCCCGAGCCCGTCGTTCCATCCGACGATTGGTTTTATTCTTCTCTAGATCCTGTCGTTCCGTCCGGCGTTCTGTCTCCCGTTCCCGAGCCCGTCGATCCATCCAATGATCGGTTTTATTCCTTTTCCAGATCCGGTCGATCCGTCCGGCATCGTCGTCGTTCCGTTCCGGTTCGAGATTGGGTTCCGGGGATAAGCTGCAACACAAATTCAATTGAGAATGAAAAATTCAAACCGATTGTCAACGATGAAGATTTTTTCGAATTTGAACGATGCAGAGAAGATATATGTCGGAGGTGAAGAATTTATTTCTCCCGATTCCGTCATCCGTCCTGATTCTCTCTCTGGTTCCTTTTTAGGACTGTTCATCAATTGAATGAATTTGGGTCTATTTGAAAACCAAGAAAAAAAGCAAAAAAGAAAGGAGAGAGTAGAGATGGGGTTGTTTATCAATTGAATGAATTTGGGTTGTTTATGGAACTTTTAGGTAGACATTAATGGAGGAATGGAAGAAAGAACGAGAATGAATGAGAGATGAGGGGTAGAAGAAAGTAGAAATGAGGGTAATAAAAAAAATAGAGGTGGGTCCATGTGCTTATATTTTTGGAGATAAGTTTGCTTATATCTTAAAAACATGGAGTGTTGATTATTTTTTCTGCTTATAAGCATCGGAAATAAGTTTGCTTATTTCCAATAAACAATTTTGCCGAACACCCACTTTTGTTGCTTATTTATGCAAATAAGCATTTGTGTGCTTGTAAGCACACAAATAAACACTTGCCGAACGCACCCTTATATGGGTAAGTGGATGAAAAATAGCCGTTGGAATCCATTTGATCGTTAGAATATAATTGTTGGAAAAGCAACCGCGACCGCGACCACAACGACTAGTTTCACGAATAATTAAAACAAAATGTTTTAGAACATTCTGTCGCGAGCACAAGTTTGTAAACCGCGATCGCAGTTTTGGAAACTAAGGTCGCGATACTAGCGACTATTTTCAATATTTTTCCGAGAATCGGTTCGGAACTGCTTGTTCTCCGATTCAAAGGAGAGAGTAACCGGGTGTATACCAGTTCCGTCGAATCCGATTCCGACCTGGTCCAGTTCTGATCCGGTTCCCCGATTTTTTTAGAATGGGACACACCTCTATAAAACTACGGAGCAACGGGGAGTACAAAAAATTCACAAAAACACGTTTGCTTGTCCAAACACCTCGCCAGCTGTATGTTTTCCTTTTCAGATACATCACGTTTATTCAACTGTTGCAAATTGCAATTGAATTCAATACAGACAAAAGAGGGAGAAGGCGAAGAGGGAGGCGAGAAATGGATAGGGTGTTTTCAGTGGACGAAGACTCCGACCAGTTCTGGTTGCCGCCGCCATCTCATCCGCCATTCCCGGCGCCGGCGGCGGATCAGCCAAAGATGAACCGTAGCGCGTCGGAATGGGCGTTTCAGAGGTTCCTCCAGGAAGCAGCGGCTTATTCCGTATCGGATACGACTTCGTCTTCAAAATTGGTAGGCGAAAACGACGTCATCGATATCAAGGATCGCGTCTACCAGAAGAATCCACAGCCCCATGGCATTCTTTCAAAGCCGGTGCTCACGGCCGCCACGAAGCCGTTTGATACGGGATCGAGCGTCCCGATCGATTCGGACGAATACCAGGAGTTTCTCAAGAGCCGTCTCGATTTGGCTTGCGCAGCCGTTGCTTTGACAAAGGTTCACCCCTTCTCCTTCTCTTCTTCGATATCTGATTCCGCATTTTTGGAAGTTTGAGGATTTTATCTTCCCTTTTCTTCCTCCCTTTTGGTAGGTTAGCGCCCCCTAGCTCCAATAGAACTTGACTTTATCTGTTTGCCTTGTTAGCGTTCGGTTTCTATACACACGAAGCTAATAATATTATTCTTTAATGTTAATCTGCGCAATGTCTGATAATGTGAGTAATGTTTGATGATTGGATAAAGTAGAGTCCTGTGGTCTTGTGTGAGTGTTGAATTCAGCTCTTTAGGCTTTTATTATTAGAAAAATTGCACAAATACTTCAGTTTCTGGTTTATTTGTTGATTCTGAATGCAGTTTATTGCTTTCTTCTGTTGTTCCCTTTGGCTTATTATCTGACTGGGTATTGGTGGAACAAGACATGGAACTTAATCTATAATGACGAATCCTTTGCTCCCTCTCTCTATTTGGCAAAATGGAGAAGGATGGTATATATAGGAAATTTGGTTCAGAATGTTGTTAATATGTATGCTGTCTCTGGTTGTAGAATTATGATATAGTACTACAACAATAGGTATTTTCTGGTTTTGTTGGTTGCTAGTTGTTGAGAGTTATTTGTATGACATGGTGGGGTGGTGACTGGTGAGTTGCTGTGTATCAATAGAGTTCTCCCATACTTGACTCTTGAGAAATAGATGACAATCAAGGCATATTGAGAATTGCTTCTCTATTGATTACATGATTAATGAAATTTGCATATCTTTTGATTGAACTTTTGCATATAAATGGTCAAATGTGATATGGACAACCGTTGTTGCGATGAATTCTGCCAGTCAATTCATTTTACTATTTTAGTATCACCATTTTGATTTGTATTATTCTTTGTTTTCATTTTGTGGAAAAACGTACTTTAATGTAAATTTTGAGAAAACACAATAATTTCTCATTCTCTCGCCTCAATACATCTTCTGTCACTATCTTCTCATTGAAGGACAGGCAAGCAACCATCTTGCTACTTCTTGACCAACGTTTTCTATGTGTTATTTTTCTCTCCTGTATATCTTTATTCTTGCTTCATCCTATTTAGAGCATTATTATCCCCTGCCACAAAACTTGAGATGAGGCATCATTTTTTCTGATTTATATTTTTCCTCTTTATGCCTTTTTTGTAATTCCAAATATAGATGTGCCATTCGTGATAACTCCTGTCATGTTGGCTATAATGATTCTGTTGTCTGCCATTTATATTTTGTCATTCTATGTGACTTTAAAAAAAATTTGCAAGTTAGTGGCAGTAATGGAGGTGTAATAAGATTGGTTTTGCTCGATATCACATACTTTTGACTTCACTTACTTGGGCAGCCTCCTGCATTATAAGATTGGCACCTTTTCTGATTGAAATGAGTTATACTTGTTATCTTTACCCTTTGATTTATTTTAATAGGCACCTTACGTTATAGGCCAGAGCTCAGCCGGAATGGTAGAGCTAGAGAGCACATCACAGGGTTCAGCTGATTCACATTCAATTACACGAGCTCCTGGGACAGGTATGTCCCAATGTATTGAGTTAAATGATACTAGCCCAATTACGGCTTTGCCATTTTCTTTTCTTTTCCCAGTTTTAAACTATATTCATTCCATTCACCAATTAATCTGCTTTTACTATTTTCTTAAGGCGTGACTGATCTTTCATTCCACTGCCATCATTATTCAAAATTTTATGATGTATGATCTTTCAATTTACTATAGGGTCACAAAACAAGGATGCTGGAGGACCTGTTGGAGTTCCGTCCTTACCTGCCTTGCCAAAGAAAATTGTTGCTCAGACCAAGCAAACTACAAGTGGTTCATCAAGAGAGCAGTCGGATGATGATGAAGCTGAAGGAGAAAACGAAACAACTGAAAATATGGATCCAACTGATGTAAAAAAAGTAAGGAGGTAAGATGTATATTGTTTTGTTCTTCCATATTTCTCATGCAAACATCTTACCTTCTGCTGTTTGGTGGCAACACTTTTTTGAGGATTTATCATGTTTCTTATTTAGATGGCTGATTTTATATTATTCTTCTCTGTCAGAATGCTTTCAAACAGAGAATCAGCTAGGCGTTCCAGGAGGAGAAAGCAGGCACATCTGACTGAGCTTGACACACAGGTAGCTCAGCTTAGGGTTGAAAACTCGACTTTCTTAAAGCGTTTAACAAACATAAGCCAGAAATACAATGAAGCATCAGTTGACAACAGAGTCTTAAAAGCTGATGTTGAAACATTGAGAGCAAAGGTATATTTCTGATCCATGAGTTTTTTTTTTCTGTTTTCATTACACTCTTTCATGTGGATCGTTTCACTTTAATTTCAGGTGAAGATGGCTGAGGAGACGGTTAAAAGAGTGACAGGCATGAACCCTTTGCTACAAGCAATGTCGGGGATATCCACCATGAGAAACTCAGGGTTTAGTGGAAGCCCTTCTTCTGACTCAGCTGATCCTGCAGTTCAACGGGTTAATAATTTTGTTTAAATACTTTTTTTGTGTGTTTACTTATTTGGTTTTTCAGATATTATATTTTAACAATGAAGTTCTTGAAGCTATATAACTATCACATGCATTCACAATTGATGCCAATTAGTGCTATGCTATTTTATGAAAATGAATTTTGACCTTGAATTGCAAAAATACAAGGATAATATTAAGCGTGGAAGACAATGAGACTCTGGTGTAATAATATCTCAATTAAATACCATATTAAATGTATTTTATTAATTTGGATTTGATTTTGAATTGTAAAAATGTAAGGATGATATTAAGTTTGGAATACAACACAAATGTTAAATATCACCGGGTTTTAACTAACCCATCTCCATTTTAACCACTTTGACCTAAATGCCCTTCAATAATAAAAATCATTTACAAAAAAAAAATTAAGCCGGCGACAGAGTCTGAGTCTGGTGATAGTTTAGAAGAACACCTACGTTTGCGCATGTGCGCATGGCTCAACGGTTCTCCTCTTGCCCATGTGGAAGAGGTCTCAAGTTCGAGCATCCAGGACGGTGGTTTGCCCTTCTTTCTTAGAATTGGTTAGTAAACCAGTTCTCACCCGTTTACGGGTGCTCTAGGTTAGTCATAGTAGTACTTGGGCTACCCTAAATCTTACCAAATCAAAAAAAAGGAAAAAAAGAATAACACCTCTGTTTGCAATCATTTAATTTACTCCCAAGCAAATTGCTCAGTTCCTCATCGCTCCTCACAACAAGAAATGTGGTGTGGTATTAACTTGTTCTTTTTGTTGTCTCTCGCAACATTTCTCAATTCCATATCACCCCAATTCCACAAATCTCTCCCGCCAAATCTGAACTTCCCTCTAGCTCTCCGCTACATACATTACTGTATATTGAAAAAGAATCGCCTCCACCGCGCTTCCACTCTTAGACAGGGTGGCCATAGTCACCGACGCATCCCGTGGCATCGGGAGCTCCATCGCCCAACACCTGTCAACCCTCGGCGCCCGCGTCGTCATCAATTACGTCTCTAACTCCACCTTGTCTGAAACCCTAACTGCTCAAATCAACTCCTCTGCCGCCTCGCGGTGCGCTCCGACGTCTCTGATTTGGCGCAAGTCAAGGCTTTGTTCGACACAGTCGAGGCCGCCTTCAGCGCTCAACCTCATATCCTCGTCACCGCTGCCCTCTGCCGGAGAGGTTAGGTAAAACTAGATTTTTGGTTTTTTGAGAAATATGGTTTTATTTGTAGTAATTGTAGGATATAAATGAGGGTAAAAATGGAAAATGGTAATGGTGATGATTTTTTTTGGTGACGTTTAGCATGCCCCGAATACAAAGTGACTATGATGTAGACATGTATCCTAATTAAATACCATATTAATTGTATTTTATTTATTTGGATTTGACTTTGAATTTGAATTGAAAAAATGTCGGAATACAAATAGACTATTAATGGTATTTTATTTTATTAAATACCGTATTAATTATATTTTAATAAATGTAGAGATCATATTATGTGTGGAATACAAAAATGTAGAAATTATATTAATTGTATTTTATTTTATGTGTGGAATACAAAAATGTAGGATCTGGTTTAGGTGCGAATGGGCGCCCAGGTGCGAAATAAGAAAGAACAAGAGTCATTGGATGGAAAAAAAATCAAAGGCGCTTATCATTTCACTTAAAAGGGGGGAAAACGGCACGGGCGAATTATTCGCGTATTTTTGGAAAAAATGGAAATAGGACGCGCACCTAGATTGTTCATCAACACTGTGGATTTGTTCATCAACACTGTGATTTTTTTATCAAAACTGTGATTTTGTACATAAATAAACTATTGTTTATGCATCAAAAATCTATTGTTTGTACGTAAAAAATGGACAAATGTGTATCGAAATTGTATGCAATATGTTCATCAACACCGTGATTTTGTTCATAAAAAACGAAAATAGGACGCGCGTCCAGATTGTTCATCAACATTGTTATTTTGTTCATCAAAATTGTGATTTTGTGCATAAATAAACTATTGTTTGTGCATCAAAATCTATTGTTGGTACATAAAAAATGGACGAATGTGTATCGAAATTGTATGCATTAATATATGTGTGTGCATCATAATTAGCCGTATGTGAGACAAAACTAATTGTTTTGATGTCGGCCTCGGTATTGTCTTGTTTGCCTCCCTTGGATTTGTCATTGTTGCTACTGTGAAATGCGTGGCTACTTCTTGGGCTTCGAACATAGCTAAATAAGGCACAAACACTCCTCTTCGGTTTGCAACTGTATCGTTTTCTTATCATACATCATATTATTGCAAAATCAGATTCTTTATCTATTATCCTTTGCATTCAAGCTTCTACATCAAAAATATCTTATTTAGGTATTATATTGAGCACTTCATTCGTTTCTTTTGTTGTGCTTATATAAGTAGACATGAAAACTGTGTACCTCACTTTATCACACGTTTGTATCTTAATCCGGACATGAACAAGTCGTTGTAAATGATATTCTGCAATGCATAATTGACTTAGCTGAATTGGATATTTAATATATTAACACTTTCCTCTCAAAAAAGGATTCATATAACAATTACATAGACTAGATAAATATATGTGTGCATTGAAACTAATTATATGAATATGTGAGTGAAACCTAATTATATGAGTAAGGAAAATAAGATACCCTTAAAGCAAAAAATAAATACAAAAATACACAAATAGATAGTCCTAAATGTACAAATTGATGGTATTGACACATAAACATAAGTTTATTTCAATTCACAAATAAGGGTATAATAATGAACAAACAAGGTTATATCCATAAACAAATAGGGGTATATCCTTGAACAAATAGTGTATATCAATGAACAAACAATGGACAAACAAGGTTATATCCATGAACAAAAAAGGTTATATTAATGAACAAATAGGGTTCTATCCATGAACAAATAAGGTTATATCAATGAACAAATAGGTGTATATCAATGAACAAATATGGGTATATCAATGAACAAATAATGGTATACCAATGAACAAACAAGTTTATATCAATGAACAAATATAGGTATATCGAAAATAATTATATGTGCATCAAAAACTAGATAATATTATATTTATACACATAGATAAGGTTAAAAAACAAAATTAAAAATAAAGAAAGTTCAAAATCGATAAACAATGTTATCAAAAAATTCGATGCACAATTAGTTAGTATTGATGAACAATTGGTCAATATTGATGAACAAATCGCTAGTTTTGATGAACAAACTCGATGCGTCTCATAAAAACGTATTTTTCGAAAAATATGTGAATAATACGGGGAAAATTCGTATGTTCCGGATTTTATTGAAAAACACATGAATAATACGGGAAAAATTCGCCCGTGTCGTATTTTATCTTTTTAATGAATGTTTAATTACGGACGTTGATTTTTTGGAAGGAACGAGCGAGATTTATTCTTATTTCTCACCCGGGCAACCATTCTCACGCGACTCTTTCTCATAATGTAGTATCCTAATTAAATATCATATAAAATAGATTTTATTTGAATTTGACTTTGAATTGCACAAATGTAGAAATGATACTAAGTGTAAAAGACAAAAAACTATGGTGCAATAAGAGTTTATATGCAAATGATAAAATAATACAATTAAGTATGATATTAACTATGGAAGAATAAGCCTATAAGAAATTCAAATTATAGGCAAATAATAAAATAATACAATTATGTATGATTTAAGAATGGAAAATTAAAAGTCTATAGAAATTTCAAACATTCAATTACAATCCACAAATTGAAACCTTAAATATCAAAGGATTAGTAATTTAATGCTTTCATATCAACTCTTATTATTATTATTCTTGGGGGGGGGGGGGGGGGGGGGGGGGGGGGGGGTTAACCCGTCCAACGGACGGGATTATTTTTTTAACCCTTATAATAATATTTACAATTTGGCTTTTTGATTGCTTCAATTTTAACTAAACAATAGAAGAATTTTATGACCAAATATTTAAAGACAATATTTTTTGTATTAATTTGCAAATAATGATTATTTTTTTAACCCTTATAATAATATTTACAATTTGGCTTTTTGATTGCTTCAATTTTAACTAAACAATAGAAGAATTTTATGACCAAATATTTAAAGACAATATTTTTTGTATTAATTTGCAAATAACATTTATGATATAGAAATTAGACAATTTGAATTTAAATTTTTTGAACCATTATAAGTTTATAACTTATTTAAATATCTATAAATTGGCTTTTTTGCTTGCTTCATTTTAACTTAATAGTAGAAGAAGTCTATGAACAAATGTTTAAAGACAATATTGTTTGTATAATTTGCAAATAGCATTTATGATATAGAAATTGAAAACTATTAGAATTAGAAATTTTTTAAGCTTAACTTATTTATAATATTTACAGCTTGGCTTTTTTATTGCTCAATTTGAACTAAATAATAGAAGATGGTTATGAACAAAATATCCATAGTATATATAATAATAATAATAATAATAATAATAATAATAATAATAATGATAATGATAATAATAATAATAATAATAATAATAATAATAATAATAATAATAATAATAATAACCTATAAAATACAAACCCTTTAATATGAACAATTTAATTTCTAATATGACAAAAACTTAATTTATTCATCTTTAGAACATCTATATTTAACATTGAAAAGATAATGTCACATACTCACACAATTTCATTGCCCTTTAATATGAACAATTTAATTTCTAATATGAAAAAAACTTAATTTATTCATCTTTAGAACATCTATATATAACATTGAAAAGATAATGTCACATACTCACACAATTTCATTGTTTTGTTAGATATAATTATTATTATTATTATTATTATTATTATTATTATTATTATTATTATTATTATTATTATTATTATCATTATTATTATTATTATTATTATTATTATTATTATTATTATTATTAGAGAAAGAGTCGTGTGAGAATAGTCGCCCAGGTGAGAATTAAGAATAAATCTCGCTTGTCCATTCCAAAAAATCAACGCCCCTGATTAAACATTGATTAAAAAAGATAAAATACGGCATGGGAGAATTTTTCCCGTATTATTTCCGTATTTTTCAATAAAATACGGCACAAGCGAATTTTTCCCGTATTATTCAAAAAATACGTTTTTATGAGACGCGCCCAGTTTGTTCATCAAAACTAGCGATTTGTTCATCAATATTCACCATTTGTTCATCAATACTAACTCATTGTGCATCGAGTTTTTGATAACATTGTTCATCGATTTCGAACTTTTTTAATTTTTAGTTATATTTTTTACCCTTATTTATGTGTATGAATACAATATTATCTAGTTTTTGATGCACATATAATTATTTTCAAACCAGAAATGGTGGTTTGATTGTTAAAGATAAGGTCATTATGATACTTCCAAGTTGTCTACGACATATAAGCAAAAGGTGAACCCCAAAGGTCTTCTTTTTTCAAGTTCAGTAATTGATGTCAAACACCCGTCTATGGCTCCTAACGACATCGAGGAAAAGCTAAAGGTGTCATTTGACGGACCAATCACAAGAACTCGAAACAAGAAGATACAAGATGCAACTCATGCTCTTCTAGATCATTTAGGAGCCTTGACGGATCAAGCTTTGCAACCTCCATGGATTACCATGCTTAGACATCAAGTTTAGACAAACCCGAGCCTGGATCAAGAGGTCTCAATGCCCATATTTGTTCATCGATGTACTTCTATTTGTTCATTGATATAACTTGTTTGTTCATTGATATATATATATCCATATTTGTTCATTTATGTAACCTTTTTTTTTTATCATTGATATACTCTATTTGTTCATGGATATACCCCTATTTGTTCATTGATATAACCTTTTTTTTTGTTCATTGATATAACTTTTGTTTGTCCATTATTTGTTCATTGATATACCCTATTTGTTCATTGATATAACCTTTTTTGTTCATTGATATAACCTTGTTTGTCCATTGTTTGTTCATTGATATACCCTATTTGTTCATGAATATACTGTTATTTGTTCATTGATATAACCTTGTTTGTTCATTATTATACCCTTATTTGTGAATTGAAATAAACTTATGTTTATGTGTCAATACCATCAATTTGTACATTTAGGACTATGTACACAATTTTCATGTCTACCTATATGAGCACAACAAAAGAAACGAATAAAATGTTCAATATAGTACATAAATAAGTTAAGGTTGATATAGATGCTTGAATGCAAATGATAATAGATAAATTATCTAACTTTGCAATAATATGATGTATGATAAAAGAACAATCTAGCTGCAAACCGAACATGAGTGCTTGTGCCTTATTTATCTATGTTTGGAGCCTAAGAAGTAGCCACATGTTTTACAGTAGCAACAATGACAAATCCAAAGGAATCAAATAAGAAAAAACCAAGACCGACATCAAAACAATTAGTTTTGTCTTACATACGGCTAATTATGATTAACACACATATATTAATGCATACAATTTCGATACACATTCATCCATTTTTTATACTAGCATGGGAGTCGTGCGTTGCACGACCATTAGGTGCAGTATCATTATCTTTGAAGTAAAGTTTTACTATGCATAGGAAGAAATGTTTGAAATAATTGTTGATCCCAGAAGGAATACCTCTACTTCATCCTAAATGTTTGAAGTTCTTTCCATGTGAAATCTACTATTCAATAGAATAGTTATGGCCTATAGTTATTCAATTGCTCTCTGGCAGCAGTGTAGTGGCGAATCTACCTTGATGGGTACTCCATCATTGGGGAACACAACCAAGGGTAACCTTTTGAAGACTGCTCGGAGGTGGATCTTGGCTCTTAACTTTTCTTCATTAAATTATGAAGAGAACTATATAAGCTGCAGAGTACGTGGAACTCCAATTGGATAGATAGTAATTAGTGTTGCAGATCACATATTGGAAATTAAAAATTATCTACTAAATAATGAAAATGTAACCACTGTGTAAAAATCTTGCCTTGACAAAATATGAATTGGGCAGAAATAGAGCTTTAGTTATTCAAATCATTGGTAATATTTTATCCAATCTATATAGCATATAATAAATTTGCGATATGAAATGGAAGTCTTTATTACTTCATCAAGGAAAAAAACTTTAAATGTAGAATAGAACCAAAAGCAGAGCATCAGACCACAAGGTCCACACTTCATTCGGATTGTAAACTAATATTTTCAAGATAGACCCGAAATTCTGAATTCCTCATCTAATTTTATCCTGAAAATGGGGAATAGATATCTCATTCTCAAATCTTTTCATATATTTATTCACTATGGCATCAAAAAGTTGAGACTCTACGAGGGAGGTAATCTGAATGTAAATTAAAGTTAGTAGAACCATTAGTACCAGATGTGTGATCATGACTCTCATCGTCAAGTATGAGATAGGAATCATTTTGGAGTAAGCTATCAGACTCTCCAAGATGACTTTCATATATGTAAGAGTCATCTTTCCAAACAAAATCATCTAGAGCCAAGTTATAGAAATAGGATCGGTGCCCACGTTCATGATTCTCCATATTTAAGCTCAGATTAGTTCCATCACCACCCATAGGACTAAATTCAGGCAAATCTTGAGAAACTCTACCCATTGAAAAAACATCTGAAAGGAAATCATGGGGAAACAACGCTTTGGCACATAATTACGAAGAGAGATCATGAACTCTCAGGAACAACAACAAACAATTCACCAGTCACCTATGAACTTTGCTTGCTTCAAGTGCCCATGTAAAGTTCTTTCCCAACCTCGTGGTACTTAAATGCTTATCAAAACAGAGCATATTCCGCAATCTTAATGCAATTATGCACATCTTAATTCTTGAATTTGTAAATTCCATATATCAGCGGAAAAAAGGATAAGAGAAAAAATAAAGATTTGTAAACCTAAATTTGAAAATGTTCCATCAATTAGTGCATCATAAGTATGTGGTTCAAATCATGCCAACTATTTACCTTATGGCTAGGTGTAATCGAGCAAAAATTTATCCCCATTTCACCATCTTTATGCTCCGTCTCAATTTCGAGCTCGGTCAGCAACGACACCATCATCGGCAAAATGGCCTCCTTTCCCTCCAAGCATGCCCTCTAATCACGCCTAGAAGGTTCTAACATAAAAAGCTGAAGATTAAACACAACGGAAAAATTGAAATAGAAACAAAGGCAAATCATCAAACTCACAAAAATTTAAATATTGATTAAACTCTTCGTTTGAATTCTGCAACATGCCATAACTCAACTCTTTAAGTAACAACCTGATTTCTGAAATATATTGTGGCATGCTATAGTCACCACTTAAAATTGCAGCGTGCGTCCTCATAGGTGCCTCCTAAGATTTTGACTCAGATTCCAACAAAAACTTGGGTTCAACTGGAACTTCATTGACAACCTCGGCTACAGATTCTGCCTCTTCCAGTTCAACCACTAAACCTTCATCCTCACAGAAGGATCAAACACTTCACCTCCATTCAACTCCTCTGGAGGATGAACAATCTTGTTATGTTGCACCGGATATACTTCTGAAAATACACAGCAAAGATTAATGAAAGGGTATGCTGAAAAAAAAGGAAAAAAAAAACAAAAGCTAGAGCACACAAATTTTCACACAGTAGTAGCTCTATATTCTACAACTACTACTAACCCTTTAATATTCTTTAGCTATGTTTAAAGGTCTCATCACATCTCTTTTGCTAATGCAATTGCTCTCATTGTGAGGTGTTTTAAATGTGCCTTAGACCAATACAACCTGTGAAAGAAGGATAAAGAGATGAGAACAAATTATAGAAGTATAACAATACTGCAAACCTGAAGCATAGGAGAATATGCCATAGATAACTTACAATATTTTTTCATTGCATTTTCGATGAAGGCTGCATTCATCCTCTTAGAGAACTAAAAGTTCAATAGTTTATGAGATACATAGCATTGGAGCCATCCAAGCCATATCATCCAACATTGGAGATTTATTAAACTAATAATTTATCACCAAATTTGCAGTCCAACCAACAATCAGTGTAAAGCCATTTATATTGAAGTAATTAACAACAAGAAAAGAGCCTTCCCATTACTGGGAAACACCTGCTAATAACGGGATCCTAGTCCGCATCACTGCCTACCCTGGGCATTCCTGCTTCTTTCTTAGAGTCTGCAGTTACAACAAAACTTGCACCATAGAATTCTCCTGAGTTGTCCGTCCACAGCACTGGCTTTAGCTTTTTGAGTGGGAGCTCAATACTTTTTAATCCACCAGATGATGTGAAAAAACAACTTGGCAATGGTATGATGGCAATCTAAATGTTAGACTCAAGAGATATAATAGTTGTATTAATTTATTTTTAATGGATAATAGTTGGTAATGGTCCATATTGTTGTTACAATTTAGCTACATATTCAACGTGCCCATGGAACAGGCAGAATATGTCATCAACAGCTACAACTTGTCGTCGTACCAAATGTCCCCATATTGCAGCCTGCAGCTTGACAATGCTTTCCACCTTCACAAGTTCTCCTTGAGCCTGGAAATTTACAGACAAATTAATAGGGAAAATCCTTTTAATAGTTAGAAAATCATGTTTATAACCATTGCACATGTCATGTACACAAACTGTAACCAACATACCAACAATCCTCTAACACCAAATTCAATTGAGAACGCCAAGTCCAAACCGATCAATTTGAAGGTCGTCGTTCCGTCCTGATTCTCTCTCTGGTTCAATTGAGAACGCCAACAGTTCGAAGCCCTGATTACCCTCTTTCTACTGTTTCCAACATATGGTTAAGTTGTTGAGAGAAGACGAAGAATGAAGGCGACGAAAATCACTCGTCGAAGCTGAAATTCTGGGCAAAAAAATCAGCAGCGAAGCTGGTCGTGAAGGCCTGTTCATCGTAGTCCATCGGAGACACCAAGGCTTGGGGGGAGGAGAGGGCGGCGACAAAAGCGTCTCCGACGCGCCTTCTATTTACTGTCGGTAGTTTCCAGTGGATTCGGTGACCTTAAAATTTTGCACGAAGCCCGTGAACCTGACTCATCATCATGGCCGAAAAATCTGGCCAGAAATCAGTTCGTGCAAGAAATCGTCGATTTGGCTCAATTTCTGAACGGTTTCTTCCAAATTGCTTGAGGGATATTATAGATCTCCTCTTCCCCGGAATTTAGAGACTTGAATCACGTTTTTTGGATGAGAAACGAACCCGCAATCAATATTTGAAGTTTTGGGTATTTTAGGTCAAAGTGGTGAAATTCAGATCTGAAAACGAGGCATTCCTCCCACTTTTCTGAGAATTCATGCCCATAAATAGAACTTATCGTCCCCTCCTTCCGTAACCCTGGCTATGCACCACACCAGAGAGGACCATTTGGCTCGTTCTCCTCGAGCCAACTTCGACGAGGCAACGCCAAGTTGAAACCTATCAATTTTGAGGATGAATTTGTAGAATTCGACGAGGCAACGCCGACGGAGAAGAAATCATTCTCCCGCGGTCGTCGACCGTCCTGATTCTCTCTCTGGTTCAATTGAGAACGCCAAGTTCAAACTGATAAGAGAGCAGGAGACAAAAAGAAAATAAAAAAACAAATAATAACCACCGGGAGATCTTAATCGCACGATAGTTTAGCAAATGAGTAAGCGAAATTGACGGCCTAAACTACAAGTTACCCACGCTTTTATGTTAGTATAGATATAGATATAGATATAGATATAGATACAAACAATAGATAGCTGATGCACAAACAATAGTTTATTTATTCAGAAAATCACAATTTTGATGAACAAAATTACAATGTTGATGAACAAAATCACATTGTTGATGAACAAAATCACAGTGTTGATGAACAAAATCACAGTGTCCTATTTTTGTTTTTTATGAACAAAATCACAATGTTTATGAACATATTGCATGCAATTTTGATACACATTTGTTGATTTTTTGTGTACAAACAATAGATTTTTTATGCACAAACAATAGTTTATTTATGCACAAAATCACAGTTTTGATGAACAAAATCACAGTATTGATGAGCAAATCCACATTATTGATGAACAAATCCACAATATTGATGAACAATCTGGGCGCGCGTCCTATTTCCGTCTTTTTCAAAAATACGCGAATAATTCGCCAATAATTCGCCCGTGCTATTTTTTTCCCCTTTTTAAGTGAAATGATCAGCGCCTTTGATTTTAATTCATCCAACGACTATTGTTCTTTCTTATTTCACACCTGGGCGCCCATTCGCACTTGAACCGGACATTTATTATTATTATTATTATTTTTATTATTAAAATTATTATTATTATTATTATTATTATTATGTCAAAAAATTACATAAAATTAGTGGGAAGCCGAGATACAATCTGGGCCCCCACTCCTCTAACTATAGCAAAGCCTATTTTGGTGAAGATATGAGCAGCATCACGAGCCCTAATGTCTTGAGTCTTAGAGAACTGTTGAACCCGCTTCAGCAACGCTACAACATCCTTATCCAGTTTCCCTAGAGAAGAAAAAGAGAAAGGATTATTATTATTATTATTATTATTATTATTATTATTATTATTATTATTATTATTATTATTATTATTATTATTATTATTATTATTATTATTATTATTATTATTATTATTATTATTCTGAGAAAGAGTCTTGTGCGAATGGGCGCCTGTGTGAGAAATAAGAATAAATCTCGCTCGTTCATTCCAAAAAATCAACGTCCCTGATTAAACATTCATTAAATAAAATAAAATACGACACGGGCGAATTTTTCCCGTATTTTTCAATAAAATACGGCACATACGAATTTTTCCTGTATTATTCACATATTTTTCGAAAAATACGTTATTATGAGACGCGCCTAGTTTGTTCATCAATATTCACCATTTGTTCATCAATACTAACTCATTGTGCATCAAGTTTTTGATAACATTGTTCATCGATTTCGAACTTTTTTAATTTTTAGTTTTATTTTTTAACCTTATTTATGAGTATGAATACAATATTATCTAGTTTTTGATGCACATATAATTAGTTTCGATATATCAATATTTATTCATTGATATACTACTATTTGTTCATTGATATAACTATGTTTGTTCATTGATATATCATTATTTGTTCATTGATATACCATTATTTGTTCTTTGATATACTCTTTTTTGTTTATTGGTATACCATTGTTTAGTCATTGATATACCCTATTTGTTTATTGATATAACTTTTTTGTTCATTGATCTAACCTTTGTTTGTGAATTGAAATAAACTTATGTTTATGTGTCAATGCCACCAACTTGTACATTTAGGACTATTAATACCATCGGCTTGTACATTTATGACTATCTATTTGTGTATTTTTGCATTTATTTTGTGCTTTAAGTCTATATTGAATGCAAAGGATAATACGAATGAAGTGCTTTAAGTCTAGCAGTGTTATTCATGTTCTGACCTCTTCCACGAATTCTACCAAAACTCTATACCGGTGCTTCTGATTGAACATTTTGTACAGTTGTTTCAGATACTGCTCTTCCAATATTCGATCTATCGAATATAGCTGGACAGTCTTTATAAAAGTGTCCTTGTTGTCCACAATGATAACATGCTCCAGTACGTACTTGACACTCTCCGACATGAGATTGACCACAATACGTACACATAGGTTGTGTCTGTACCATCATACCAGATCCTCTGTTATTACTACGACCAAAAGTAAATGTGTGTCCACCTCTTTGACTATTTGAGCCACCTCTGCCAAATGTTAGTGCTGGAGAAGAAAAGCTTTGACACTTAGATGGCCTTCCACTCGACTCACTCACATACTGAAGATTCCCTCTTTTGCTTTTGGAAGAATGTCTGTCTTTCCTTTAACAGTGTCTCTGCTCTAATTGCTGCACTACGCAAATTTGTTAGGGTAAGAAGATCCCATGGCGTAATCTTATTCTGGATATTATAAGACAGTCCCTCCTCAAAACGCCTGCATCTCTCTCTCTCTATAGCCATATTAGCAGTTGCATAATGTGATAGCTGGGTAAATTTAACTTCATACTCAGCCACATACATATTTCCTTGCTTAAGAGACAAAAATTCATTCTGCTTTGCATCTCGATATACCTCTGGCATATACTTATCTTTGAAAACAGTGAGAAAATCTTCCCATGTAAGAACTGGACATTGTACTGTAGCATTTGAAACAGTTTCCCACCAGTCAAAAGCATCTCCCTGTAGAAGTGATACTGAGAAATCAAACCTTTCCTCTTTTGTGCATCTCATCATGCCAAATACTCTCTCTGTTCTCTTGAGCCATGTCTTAGCCTCTACAGGATCTGTAGTCCCATAGAAATCAACTGCTCCTAACTTACGAAGCTCGTTGAAATTCCCTCCTCTAGACCTCATAGCTGGTCCATGTACTTCCTGTTCTATTGGTCCATGTGTATGAGATATATGCTCATGTTGTGCTGTATGAGATGCTCCTATAGACTGATGTGGCACGGCTGAACCTTCTCTCCTTTGTGCAACATGCCCATGCATTTCCATGTTCCTATTTAATTAAATGCAACTCTCTTGTCAATTACATATGCTTATGAATGCAGAATACCCCTAAAGAATCATATCCCTGATGTGATACCAAAAACTAGCTGTGACACCCTTATACCCTATGACGTATACTTTGTAATAACTTATTTCACATATAAACATATAATTTACATATAACAACTATCCACGTAAACATGTAACAAAACTAACAGCCATATAAGGTTGCATACACACATACAAAAAGTTCTATGTCGTTACTTCTTGTGCTAATACATCTATTACTTTAACTTATATTACAACTCATATGTCTATGATGCAAAATGAGGAGGAGATGGTTGCTTAGATCTTCAGCCGACCGACCTGTATGAATGTGACCTCTAAACGGACACACATTAGTAAGAACTAGTTGAACCTGAAAAATTGTTTTGCGATTTACATGAGTCGCATACTCAGTGAATATAAACCATCATCAATTATTTCACACAAAACCAATCATTTAGTCCATGTACATATACATACATATTATATATGTCATATATAAGAATTTACTATGTATATGCAAATGCGGATGTATCTGATTTATTATTCTGTGAACTGTTCAAGCCTGAATCAGCCCCGGGTTTCCATTACCGACTCTTTTCCATTACCATCTTTTCCTTTTTTTTCTTTTTTTTTCCATATACCAACCTTTTCTTTTTTTTTCTTTTCCATTACCGACTTTTAGGCATCTTAGGCCTCATTTGCTCATATACCATCTCTTAGGCATCTTAGGCCTCATGTATGACCCGTAGGTCTCTTTTGTATACAAATTCAAGGCAAGACAGTCACAGGTCCTTTTAATCTCATTGCAATATGCTATGCAATCAAGTGCATCATGTAGTCATATATCATATATCATCTGTTAACATACTTTCTGTGCAAACCACTCTGGAAATTTCAGAGCTATCACATATATCCATATAACTCATATAATCTGTATAGAACATATATTCATATAGCTCATATAGCACATATATCACATATAGCTCATATAACACATATAACACATATATACATATAACACATATAGCATATATAACACATAGGGTTTAATCTCCGATTTATACTCACATATATCCATATAGCACATATATTCATATAGCACATAGGGTTGAATCTCCGGTATATACTCACCTCTTTAAGACAAATACTATATTTCTCCCACTTGTCTCTGACACCGTTCTATGACTTGTGCTCCTATATGTAACTCAATGCAAATTAGGCTATTTACTCTTATAAACTCTAACCCTAATGCAATAAAATGCCAGTATGCATTATAACTTCTTGCATATAATTCCAAATCCTTTAAAAGTTGACAACAATAAACTATATATATAGAAGAATATTTTTCTAGTTCAAACCTTTATGGAAAAAAACTTGATCAAAAGTCCCCATAATATCCTTACAAGGCAATAGCCTAAAATTACTCTGAAATCTTTTACCAAATATAAATCCGATATCGAAAACATCCTCTGAGAACTATAAATCGACTAATTTTCAAATCAAAATCAATTGTAGATCTAGATCTCAAAAATTAGAGAAAAACTAAATAAATCATTAACTAATTAAAAACTTACCAAATCACTCTTGTACTTTGAGATTAAAACCCGATCGAATAGATCTTGTATCAAAACTAACAAAAATAACAAGATCAAAGTCTTTCTTTCTCTCCTCTCCTCTCATCCTTTCCTTCTCTATATTTTTATGTTGTTGTTGTTGTGTTCTCGTAGTACAAACGAAAGACATGTACATGTAAATATAAAGGCATAAGAAACAAATTGCAAATTCCAAGACATAAGAGGCCAACAAACAATTTCCAACAACAAAAAGTCAAATACAATTTCCAACACAAATTGAAATTTTGAACATAGAATGATTTCGGCTAGATTTTGGATAATTTCGTTTTCCACCCTCAAATTTCATTTACTACAAACTTTACCCTGAAATAATTAATAATTAACTTTTACTTAAAAACTTTTTAAACTATAATAAACTTAATTAGAAAATAAATATTACATTTAAAAACTCACTATATATCATGTCAATATGCCATGCATATGCTTCTAAAATTTTATGAATGCAAAATGATGTATGCACTTTGGTCGGGGATGTTACATGATGTGATAAGATTGTTGTTACATGCAAACTTTTATATGCAAGTATGTATGTATATTGATCATTAACGTGTGGGTTAAGTTGCACACACTAATTAGAATGCTATCTATAACATTCTATCCTTGTGAAGCAACAAACGTAGTAGGCCTAGCTACAATTTGCATGACTAGAAAAAACAAATCGTATTGGTTGTAATGCTCATGACATAAGTGTATTGGTTGTAATGCTCATGACATAAGTATTGCTTTGGAAGTTTGAGAATGGATAAAGACCATATAATCTAAGTGAAATGTCTTCCTTTTTTTTTAATGAATGGTAATTCATTCAACATATGAAGTATCTTCCATTTTGTTGGAGATACAACTTACGAAGTATATGTTTATTTGATGTTATAGTAGTTTTAAAATTAGGATTGAAGCAAATTCTATCAAAATTAAACCACTTAACTAATACAAATTAATTTTTATTTTGAAAAGAAAAGTATATACTTGGGAAGTACTCTAAAGTATTTGAAAAGTAGTCAAATTAGAGTTCTTGTATTGTTCAAACAAGCATGCTTTTAACTAATTTGTTCATTGGCTCAAACTGCTATACTTTAGAATGATGTAAAATTACTACTCCCTCCATAAACAAAACTTCAAATTGTAAGAATTAACAAAAAAAAATTAAGAAATCACATAATTTTACCTAAATATTCTTTATAATTAGTTTATTTAATTTTATTTTTAGAAAATGTGAAAAAGTTGTTTTCTAGCTATTTTTTTATAAGGATAAAAATTGGAAAAATCTTATCAAAATATGTAAAATGACAAGTATTGTTTGACGGTAGGAGTATTTCCCATGTCAGTTTTGTTCTGACTTCTATCTAAAGACAACAAAATCTTCCCTTTTGGTCGATGTTGCTAGTAGTTCAAGCATGGTTTACTACATAGAAGATGGCAAAGACAATAGAAATCACACACTACTTGTGCTTATGGTTAATTTTGCATTTTTTTGTTATTATTGTGAACAACATAGTAATAATTTAACTTCTCACATTTTGCTTGTAATGGTGAGAATTTAACCTCTTTTTTTTTGGTTGAAATAGTGAGAATTTAACTATTGTCAAAACATGAAATGTAACAAACAGAGCTAATATAACTATAGTTTGCTTCTATTAATATATGATGATAATTCTATAGTTTGATTTTGTTAACATCGCCTTTAGGAAATTGGGTTATAGGTATGGTTGTTTTGGGTATTATCCGTCCTTACTTTGTAAAAGTCTTGGTTGTTGTTCATGCTTATCACTTTCACTTCAATCTTAACTAACAATTCAATTTTTTGATCAATATCAAAATATAGATGGCAGGACCAATCTTTCAATTACAATCATTCATAGAAATTACTGTACAAAGACGTAAGTAAAAAGATACCAAAGAAAGAGAAGATACAACCACATGTCAATTCGGGCAATGAAGTTGAATTGTTGTACAAGACATGTATTCACCCTATGAAGGTAGTCATCTTGAAACTATCAAGCTCATAGTTAAATAAATGATAAGCTTCACATTTATGTTTTTAGGAACAAAGACAAGTGGGAATGATAAGCTTCACATAATGTACTTGCATGGTCAAGTGTTGACTTCACCTTTTGCTATAATGTAAGAGGAGCTCATATATTGTCATTGATTAACATACCTGTATTGTGAAAACATAAATGTGAGGATAAAAAAGAGAGAACCTTTCAAGGGTTCTATAAAATGAAGTAAATCCTTCAGGACGATGAATCGGGTTAGGAATCACACAAACCTAAATTATTATTTGGTATAACAATCTTATTTCAAGCTCATTCTTCATTCCAACCCGATTCCTCCGGGCCGATCAAATTTGATCCGGAATCGGAGAACCTTTCAAGGGTCGATCCAGACTTCACTGTCCCTTATCGACGAGATCCTTGAGCGCTCGCCTCACCAACGGCGAGAAGCTCCACCTCCGAGCACTAATCGACCACGGTGGCATGATCATATCCACCGCGTCATGCTCCGAACACCTGGCAACTCGATCATCATGATGATAGCAAGGGAATCGCTTGCCTAAATCGCCAAATCGGCAAATAAATATATTGTAACTAACCTTGTCAATCGCCAAATCAGCATAGAAGATAGAGATTGTTGAACTTCTTCTATTTGCTTGTTTATGTGTTGTCATGTTCCTTTTTCATGATAGTAGTTGCTTGTATGTGCTTGTTTATGTGTTGTCTTGTTCCTTTTTTCATGAAAGTATATGGTTTGGTTGGGTTATGATTGGTTCCTTTATACAACAACATCAACCCAGTGTTAACCCACCTCAAGCGGGATATGGGGGCCATGATGTACACACCCTTGCCCCAATATAAAATCGAGAGGGTGTATGAAGACGGCCCAAGTATTATCATTGCTCGGTTTGTCAATCGCCAAATCAGCATAGAAGATAGAGATTGTTGAACTTCTTCTATTTGCTTGTTTATGTGTTGTCATGTTCCTTTTTCATGATAGTAGTTGCTTGTATGTGCTTGTTTATGTGTTGTCTTGTTCCTTTTTTCATGAAAGTATATGGTTTGGTTGGGTTATGATTGGTTCCTTTATACAACAACATCAACCCAGTGTTAACCCACCTCAAGCGGGATATAGGGGCCATGATGTACACACCCTTGCCCCAATATAAAATCGAGAGGGTGTATGAAGACGGCCCAAGTATTATCATTGCCCGGAAGACCCAAGGAAAACTAAAATCTAGCTATGTGACAATGATAAATAAATCTAGTTAGAATGCACCAAAATTGATTGGTTCCTTTATGTCTCTCGATATTATAATAACTTGGAATCCGATTCGGATCCGAGCTGCAACACCTACTGTAGCTAAATCAAAACATACTTTCATAAGAGTTTGCAACATAGCTAAAAATAACATGGTAAACTAGAACATTGTAAAAGAACACTATAAATAAAGCCTAAGAATACTCATGAAAATCATGGTTGCAAATTATATACAACTTGAGACTTGAGAGTATCATAATTGATAATTTGAAGCTATATCATAATACATGCAAATTTCAATTACAAACCTTAACCCTAAAACAAATCATTACCTACAAATCTAAAATGACAAATTAGTAAAGCAAACATCATGAATAAATACTACTAATAAAAGGTCTGTTTGGTCCTATACCTTCGGACGAGGAATCGGGTTAGGAATCACTCAAACCTAAATTATTACTTGGTATAGCAATGAGTACTAATAGAATAACACGGTAAACTCCCACATTATAAAAGAACACCATAAAAGGACAAAGCCTTGAATACTCATGAAAATCAAGGATGCAAATTATATATAAGTATCATAATTGATAACTGTGAAGCTATATCATAATACGTGCAAATTTCAATTACAAACCTAAACCCAAAAACAAATCATTACCTACAAAATCTAAAATGATAAATTAGAGTTTGTTTAAATCACACATTATAATGCAAAAGTCAGCATTATAAGACTTTTGCATTATAATGCGCGATCCAAACAGGTTCTAATTTGTCAGATCCAAACAGGCTCTATCGCGCATTATAACGCAAACCTGAATAATCCTACTAATAAAAGGTCTGTTTGGTACCATACCTTCGGATGAGGAATCGGGTTAGGGTCAAACCTGAATCATTATTTGGTTTAACAATGGGTACTAACCAGGTAGGTATGAATCGGGTTAGGGTCAAGCTTGTTTATGTGTTGTCTTGTTCTTCCTTAATGTCTCTCGATATTATAATAACTCATATTTATCGTCTATAAAGGGACAAAGCCTTGGAAAACTCATCGGAGAACCTTTCAAATTTCGATCCGGGCTTGACGTGTCTCTTATCGACGAGATCCTCGAGCGCTAGCCTCACCAAGGGCGCAAAGCTCCGCTTCATATCCACCGCATCTGGCTTCCAACACCTGCGAACTCGATCATCACGATGATAGCAGGGGACTCGCTTGCCTCGCCAAATACAACAATGATAGCAGAGAATGTACAATTGTAATGCTTTCATAATGGAGAGAAGGATTGCTTTGGAGTAGCCTCTGGAACCTGCCAAGATCGTTTATGTCTTGGAGATAAGGAATGTACCACTGTTGTGATTAATCATGTAAGAAATGTACTAAGGATAGATGAAGGAAACACAATAGGGAGTTGAGAAAATGGTCTGTTGCCTTGTTTAATAAGTTAGGGCTTGTTGATAGGTAAGTATATAAACTCTTTTTACACTAATGAGAAATTAAGTTTCCATGCCACAATATTATTTATAATACAATCAAATTAAACCAACCCCCTCTACTTCGAACACGACATAATTTCGTATTTGACATGTTGATTGTCCACGCTATGGGATAATTTATAAAAGCTCGAAAAATATTTAATTTTTCATCTTACACGAAAAAGCTATATTGTCTCGATCACACACCTTGGGGTAATAACAAAACAACGTTGTTCTGACCAAAAAATAAATCAACATTGTGGCCCAGAGTACCATTCTGAATTTCAAAGAGTGTCCAGTGTTCACCATGCTAAATTTCAAAGAATGTCCACCATACTGAATTTCAAAGGGTGTCCACCATGCTGATCTCTCTCGGCTCCCATAACATATATACCCCCCTTACAATTTCCAATCTTTCCATATCGATCTCTTTTGGTGTTTTCTGAATCAATAAAAAAAACCCAAACTTAATTGATTACAACCCAAAACGCACTATTTCCCTCTTGCTCCTTCTCAAAGCCCATCAACATGCCACAATATGTTGTCATGCCACAATATTATTTATAATACAACCAAATTAAACCAACTCCCTTGACATCAAACGCGACATAATTTCGTATTTGACATGTTGCAAGTTTGAGTGTCCATATCATGGGATGATTTATAAAACCTCGAAAAATATTTAATTTTTCATCTTAGACGAAAAAGCTATATTGTCTCGATCACACACCCTAGGGTAATAACAAAACAATGTTATTCTGACCAAAAAACAAAACAACGTTGTGGCCTAGAGTACCATGCTGAATTTCAAAGATGTCCAGTGTCCACCATGCCGAACTTCAAAGAGTGTCCACCATGCTGATCTCTCTCCCATAATATATATACCCCTACATTCTTCAATCTTTCCATATCGATCGTTTTTTGTATTTTTTGTAATCAATTAAAAAAAACCTCAAACTTAATTGTTTACAATCTAAAATGCACTGTTTCCCTGTTGCTCCCTCTTAAAGCCCCTCTACATGCCATATTATGTTGACATGCCACAATATTATTTATAATACAACCAAATTAAACCAACCCCCTCTACATCGAACACGACATAATTTCGTATTTGACATGTTTTAAGTTTGAGCGTCCACATCATGGGGTAATTTCTAAATGCTCGAAAAAATATTTAATTTTTCATCTTAGACGAAAAAACTATATTGTCTCGATCACACATCCTGGGATAATAATAAAACAACGTTGTTCTGACCAAAAAAAACAAAACAACGTTGTGGCCTAGAGTACCATGCTGAATTTCAAAAAGTGTCCACTGTCCATCATGCTGAATTTCAAAGAGTCTCCACCATGCTGATCTCTCTCCCAGTGGCGGAGTGGGGGGGTGCGGCCACCCCCGTCGTCGGTCTAAGGAGCAAGAATGTACAGAAAGCCGCCCCCACGGCTGGGGCAAGGAAGGGGTCGGAAAAGAAGAAGCGTGGACGACGTTGGGTTGGGAGGAGACGAGGAGTGCAATGGTGGAATTGCAGAAGCATCCCGTCGGACGGCGTCGTAGAACTCGAACAGTTCAATCGTGATTTGGGGGAAGAAAGGATTTGTTTTAATTTTTATTTTATTTGTGCAATTGGGCCCTTAATGAATTGATTTGTGGGCCTATTCTAATACTTGGGCCAGCCAGCTAGTGTCACACTAGCTCAACGAATATGGCTCATACACTATAAAACTAGCTTAATGCTTATAATTGATATCAAATTTGGTGTTTTGAAATTTGATTGCTCTATTGTGATGGTTAATTAGTAAATGATTTGTGAATCATTATTTATTTAATTTATGAATGGTAAATTTGTTATGATGCATTGTTATTAATAAATTTTTAATTGTAGGATTTGATAGGAATTTTATTATTTTGGTATATAGATTTTATAATTATATTTATTGTGTTTTGAAAAGTTGTTTTTTTTTTTAAGTTGATAGGTTATTCTTGATTTGTATTAAAATGAAGAGATATTTAAAAAAAAAACTAAAATTTTAGTTGAATTTACTTTTGTGTACATTATGTATTGTATTTAATATATCTTTATTTTTATATATATCGATATGTTAAACTAGCTTGATTTTCCGAGAATATTTTTTCGAGGCCCGCCCCTCTTCCGAACTTTTCTGGCCCCGCCACTGCTCTCTCCCATAATATATATACCCCTACATTCTCCAATCATTCCTTATCGATCTCTTTCTGTGCTTTCTATAATCAATAAAAAAACCCGAACTTAATTACTTACAACCCAAAACGCATTGTTTCCTTCTTCCTCCTTCTCAAACCCCCTCTACATACCACAATATGTTGTCATGCCACAATATTATTTATAATACAACCAAATTAAACCAACCCCCTCTACATCGAATACGACATAATTTCGTATTTGACATGTTGCAAGTTTGAGTTTCCAGACCATGGGGTAATTTATTAAATCTCGAAAAATATTTAATTTTTCATCTTAGACGAAAAAACTATATTGTCTCGAGCACACACCCTGGGGTAATAACAAAACAACGTTGTTCTAACAAAAAAAACAAAACAACGTTGTGGCCAAGATTACCATGCTGAATTTCAAAGAGTATCCAATGTCCACCATGCTGAATTTCAAAGAGTGTCCACCATGTTGAATTTCAAAGAGTGTCCACCATGTAGATCTCTCTCGGCTCCCATAATATATATACCCCCTACAATCTCTAATCTTTCCATATCGATCTCTTTCTGTGTTTTCTGTAATCAATAAAAAAAACCCAAACTTAATTGCTTACAACCCAAAACGCATTGTTTCCCTCTTGCTCCCTCTCAAAGCCCCTTGTTTTGCGCTTCCTTCAATCTTCATAAACTAGTACGTGAAATGTACTTACACGCATACTACGTCGCTTCTTAATTGTATAGAGCAAGCGAATTGATTAATGAAGATGTTGTCCAACAAAGCTTCTAGCAATGCCCATAGGCAGGATTCTTCCTACTTTCTCGGATAGGAGGAATATACAGAAAAATCCTTACCATGTGACTCGTAACCCCGATGGTATCATCCAAATGGGTCTCGTCGAAAATCAGGTATATATATATGTAATAATTTTTATTAACTGAAAAATCCACATTTCTCACTGCTATGTCAAGGGATTTGCAATATTTTGTCTTGACCATAATATTGGTTATTAGAGTAGTTTATTTTAATTATCTTAGTATCTTCTATGTAATATTATATCCTTGATTTTCGACCCTCTTGTACTCTTATAAAGAGGGTTTACAGTGGACCAAAACAAAATTCAATGTATTTACTCGTTTGCGGGCACACATATATATACATACACCTATAATTTTTATATATAACTTACCTTATTTGTAATTTGCATCTTTCGTCCGATCTCTTAGAGTCACGGCTCCGACAGAATCCAGATGCTGTCGAGTTCAAGGAAACGACCACCTCATATTCAGAGAACTCGCTCTCTTCCAAGATTACCATGGCCTTCCCGCTTTCAAGAAAGTAAGTCTCTTAATTTCATTTCAACAAATTAAACATATTTCTTAGTTACTAGTTAATTATTTAGTAAAATCTTACGTTTTTCTTGTAATTTATCAGGCAATGGTGGATCAGATTTAATGTCACACACAAGAAGGAACAAAGTCAATATTGATGAAGTCAATAGTGGATCAGATCTAATTGTTTTGATGTCAGCCTCGGTATTGTCTTGTTTGCCTCATTTGGATTTGTCATTGTTGCTACTATGAAATGCGTGGCTACTTCTTGGGCTTCGAACATAGCTAAATAAGGCACAAGCACTCCTCTTCGGTTTGCAGCTGTCTCGTTCTCTTATCATACATCATATTATTGCAAAGTCAGATTCTTTATTTATTATCCTTTGCATTCAAGCTTCTACATCAAACATATCTTATTTAGGTATTATATTGAGCACTTCATTCGTTTCTTTTGTTGTGCTTATATAAGTAGACAAGAAAACTGTGTAGCTCACTTTATCACATGTTTGTATCTTAATCCGGACATGAACAAGTCGTTGTAAATGATATTCTGCAATGTATAATTGACTTAGCTGAATTGGATATTTAACATATTAACACTTTCCTCTCGAAAAAGGATTCGTTTAACAATGACATAGACTAGATAAATATATGTGTGCATTGAAACTAATTATATGAATATGTGAGTGAAAACTAATTATATGAGTAAGGAAAATAAGATACCCTTAAAGAAAAAAATAAATACAAAAATGCACAAATAGATAGTCCTAAATGTACAAATTGATGGTATTGACACATAAACATAAGTTTATTTCAATTTACAAATAAGGGTATAATAATGAACAAACAAGGTTATATCCATAAACAAATAGGGGTATATCCTTGAACAAACAAGGTTATATCCATGAACAAACAATGGACAAACAAGGTTATATCCATGAACAAAAAAGGTTATATCAATGAACAAATAGGGGTATATCCATGAACAAATAAGGTTATATCAATGAACAAATAGTTGTATATCAATGAACAAATATGGGTATATCAATGAATAAATAATGGTATACCAATGAACAAACAAGTTTATATCAATGAACAAATAGGGGTATATCGAAAATAATTATATGTGCATCAAAAACTAGATAATATTATATTCATACACATAGATAAGGTTAAAAAACAAAATTAAAAATAAAAAAAGTTCAAAATCGATAAACAATATTATCAAAAAATTCGATGCACAATTAGTTAGTATTGATGAACAATTGGTCAATATTGATGAACAAATCGCTAGTTTTGATGAACAAACTCGATGCGTCTCATAAAAACGTATATTTTGAAAAATATGTGAATAATACGGGGAAATTCGTCTGTGTCGTATTTTATTGAAAAACACATAAATAATACGGGAAAAATTCGCATGTGTCGTATTTTATCGTTTTAATGAATGTTTAATTAGGGACGTTGATTTTTTGGAAGGAACGAGCGAGATTTATTCTTATTTCTCACCTGGGCAACCATTCTCACGCGATTCTTTCTCATAATGTAGTATCCTAATTAAATACCATATAAAATAGATTTTATTTGAATTTGACTTTGAATTGCACAAATGTAGAAATGATACTAAGTGTAAAAGACAAAAAACTATGGTGCAATAAGAGTTTATATGCAAATGATAAAATAATACAATTAAGTATGATATTAACTATGGAAGAATAAGCCTATAAGAAATTCAAATTATAGACAAATATTAAAATAATACAATTATGTATGATCTAAGAATGGAAAATTAAAAGTCTATAGAAATTTCAAATATTCAATTACAATCCACAAATTAAAACCTTAAATATCAAAAGATTAGTAATTTAATGCTTTCATATCAACTCTTATTATTATTATTATTATTAGGGGGTTAACCCGTCCAACGGACAGGATTATTTTTTTAACCTTTATAATAATATTTACAATTTGGTTTTTTTATTGCTTCAATTTTAACTAAACAATAGAAGAATTTTATGACCAAATATTTAAAGACAATATTTTTTGTATAAATTTGCAAATAACATTTATGATATAGAAATTAGACAATTTGAATTTAAATTTTTTGAACCATTATAAGTTTATAACTTATTTAAATATCTATAAATTGGCTTTTTTGCTTGCTTCATTTTAACTAAATAGTAGAAGAAGTCTTTGAACAAATATTTAAAGACAATATTGTTTGTATAAATTTGCAAATAGCATTTATGATATAGAAATTGGACACTATTAGAATTAGAAATTTTTTAAGCTTAACTTATTTATAATATTTACAACTTGGCTTTTTTATTGCTCAATTTTAACTAAATAATAGAAGATGGTTATGAACAAAATATCCATAGTAATATAATAATAATAATAATAATAATAATAATAATAATAATAATAATAATAATAATATCTAACAAAACAATGAAATTGTGTGAGTATGTGACATTATCTTTTCAATGTTATATATAGATGTTCTAAAGATGAATAAATTAAGTTTTTTTCATATTAGAAATTAAATTATTCATATTAAGGGGTTTGTATTTTATAGGTTATATAGATTATTATTATTATTTTATTATTATTATTATTATTATTATTATTATTATTATTATTATTATTATTATTGTTCTATAAATTACATAAAGTTGGATGGGAGCCTAGAAACAAGCTGAGCCCCCACACCCTTCTGAATGCAAAAACACAAATCTATGAAAAATAAAAGCACCACTCTTAGCATTGTTAGAGTGGCTAACAGAAAGAGACTTAATACGTGAAAGTGTGTCCAAAGCCTCCTTGTCAAATTCCCCAAATGTAGAGAAAGCAAAAGGGATAAATTTGTATCCGTGTTCCTCACATTTGGACACGTACTTCTTCTTTTTCCTCTCCACAGCGTTGTGCAAGGCCATCCCAGGCGCCCAAGAACTCGCACCCATACCAGCAAAGGGAGAGACCCCGGTAACATCCAAACAAGCATCTTTACCCTGATGCCAATTAAAGAGTAAAAGGTCGGCGGGTCTAAGATCTTGCCCATTCTCCGAGAGGAAACCCATAGGAGCCTCCTTTCGTACCGCAATCCCGACTTTGGAGCAAATATCAACAAGGATATCCCGCACCAAATTATGCCTGAACTTCACACCCACCTCACTAGAACAGTGGACAACATGATCCCCCCATTTGTCCATCTTGGGAGCGTTGCAACTCGGGCAAATACTACCATCAGAAAACAGAGGTATCATAAGTCTGTAGCACAACACAGAACGAAACTGACGATTGTTCATCCTCTGCCCCAAACCATCAATAGGGATAGTAAACAAAAAGTCTTGTGCATGAGGAGCACGGATTATTATTATTATTATTATTATTATTATTATTATTATTATTATTATTATTATTATTATTATTATTATTATTATTATTATTATTATTATTATTAGAGAAAGAGTCATGTGAGAATAGTCGCACAGGTGAGAATTAAGAATAAATCTCACTCGTCCATTCCAAAAAATCAACGCCCCTGATTAAACATTGATTAAAAAAGATAAAATACGGCACGAGAGAGTTTTTCCCGTATTATTTGCATATTTTTCAATAAAATACCGCACATGCGAATTTTTCCGGTATATTCACGTATTTTTAAAAAAAATACGTTTTTATGAGACACGCCCAGTTTGTTCATCAAAACTAGCGATTTGTTCATCAATATTCACCATTTGTTCATCAATACTAACTCATTGTGCATCGAGTTTTTGATAACATTGTTCATCGATTTCAAACTTTTTTAATTTTTAGTTTTATTTTTTACACTTATTTATGTGTATGAATACAATATTATCTAGTTTTTGATGCACATATAATTATTTTCAAACCATAAATGGTGGTTTGATTGTTAAAGATAAGGTCATTATGATACTTCCAAGTTGTCTACGACATATAAGAAAAAGGTGAACCCCAAAGGTTTTCTTTTTTCAAGTTCAATAATTGATGTCAAACACCCGTCTATTGCTCCTAACGACATCGAGGAAAAGCTAAAGGTGTCATTTGACGGACCAATCACAAGAACTCAAAACAAGAAGATACAAGATGCAACTCATGCTCTTCTAGATCATTTAGGAGCCATGGCGGATCAAGCTTCGCAACCTCCATGGATTACCATGCTTAGACATAAAGTTTTGACAAACCCGAGCCTGGATCAAGAGGTCTCAATGCCCATATTTGTTCATCGATGTACTTCTATTTGTTCATTGATATAACTTGTTTGTTCATTGATATATATCCATATTTGTTCATTGATATAACCTTGTTTGTTCATTGATATACTCTATTTGTTCATGGATATACCCCTATTTGTTCATTGATATAACCTTTTTTTTTTGTTCATTGATATAACTTTTGTTTGTCTATTATTTGTTCATTGATATACCCTATTTGTTCATGGATATACCCTAATTTGTTCATTGATATAACCTTTTTTGTTCATTGATATAACCTTGTTTGTCCATTGTTTGTTCATTGATATACCCTATTTGTTCATGAATATAGTGCTATTTGTTCATTGATATAACCTTGTTTGTTCATTATTATACCCTTATTTGTGAATTGAAATAAACTTATGTTTATGTGTCAATACCATCAATTTGTACATTTAGGACTATCTAAACAGTTTTCATGTCTACCTATATAAGCACAACAAAAGAAACGAATAAAATGTTCAATATAGTACATAAATAAGTTAAGGTTGATATAGAAGCTTGAATGCAAAGGATAATAGATAAATTATCTAACTTTGCAATAATATGATGTATGATAAAAGAACAATCTAGCTGCAAACCGAACAGGAGTGCTTGTGCCTTATTTAGCTATGTTTGGAGCCTAAGAAGTAGCCACATGTTTTACAGTAGCAACAATGACAAATCCAAAGGAATCAAATAAGAAAAAACCAAGACCGACATCAAAACAATTAGTTTTGTCTTACATACGGCTAATTATGATTAACACACATATATTAATGCATACAATTTCTATACACATTCATCCATTTTTTATACTAGCATGGGAGTCGTGCGTTGCATGACCATTAGGTGCAGTATCATTATCTTTGAAGTAAAGTTTTACTATGCATAGGAAGAAATGTTTGAAATAATTGTTGATCCCAGAAGGAATACCTCTACTTCATCCTAAATGTTTGAAGTTCTTTCCATGTGAAATCTAATATTCAATAGTATAGTTATGGCCTATAGTTATTCAATTGCTCTCTGGCAACGGTGTAGTGGGGAATCTACCTTGATGGGTACTCCATCATTGGGGAACACAACCAAGGGTAACCTTTTGAAGACTGCTCGGAGGTGGATCTTGGCTCTTAACTTTTCTTCATTAAATTATGAAGAGAACTATATAAGCTGCAGAGTACGTGGAACTCCAATTGGATAGATAGTAATTAGTGTTGTAGATCACATATTGGCAATTACAAATTATCTACTAAATAATGAAAATGTAACCACTGTGTAAAAATCTTGCCTTGACAAAATATGAATTGGTTAGAAATAGAGCTTTAGTTATTCAAATCATTGGTAATATTTTATTCAATCTATATAGCATATAATAAATTTGCGATATGAAATGGAAGTCTTTATTACTTCATCAAGGAAAAAAACTTTAAATGTAGAATAGAACCAAAAGCAGAGCATCAGACCACAAGGTCCACACTTCATTCGGATGGTAAACTAACATTTTCAAGATAGACCCGGAATTCTGAATTCCTCATCCAATTCTATCCTGAAAATGGGAAATAGATACCTCATTCTCAAATCTTTTCATATATTTATTCACTATGGTATCAAAAAGTTGAGACTCTACGAGGGAGGTAATCTGAATGTAAATTAAAGTTAGTAGAACCATTAGTACCAGATGCGTGATCATGACTCTCATCGTCAAGTATGAGATAGGAATCATTTTGGAGTAAGCTATCAGACTCTCCAAGATGACTTTCATATATGTAAGAGTCATCTTTCCAAACAAAATCATCTAGAGCCAAGTTACAGAAAAACGACCGGTGCCCAAGTTCATGATTCTCCATATTTAAGCTCAGATTAGTTCCATCACCACCCATAGGACTAAATTCAGGCAAATCTTGAGAAATTCTAGCCATTGAAAAAACATCTAAAAGGAAATCATGGGGAAAGCAACACTTTGGCACATAATTACGAAGAGAGATCATGAACTCTCAGGAACAACAACAAACAATTCACCAGTCACCTATGAACTTTGCTTGATTCAAGTGCCCATGTAAAGTTCTTTCCCAACCTCGTGGTACTTAAATGCTTATCAACACAAAGCATATTCCGCAATCTTAATGCAATTATGCACATCTTAATTCTTGAATTTGTAAATTCCATATATTAGCGGAAAAAAGGATAAGAGCAAAAATAAAGATTTGTAAACCTAAATTTGAAAATGTTCCATCAATTAGTGCATCATAAGTATGTGGTTCAAATCATGCCAACTACTTACCTTATGGCTAGGTGTAATCAAGCAAAAATTTATCCCCATTTCACCATCTTTATGCTCCGTCTCAATTTCGAGCTCGGTCAGCAACGACACCATCATCGGCAAAACGGCCTTCTTTCCCTCCAACCATGCCCTCTAATCACGCCTAGAAGGTTCTAACATAAAAAGCTGAAGATTAAACACAACGGAAAAATTGAAATAGAAACAAAGGCAAAGCATCAAACTCACAAAAATTTAAATATTGATTAAACTCTTCGTTTGAATTCTGCAACATGCCATAACTCAACTTTTTAAGTAACAACCTGATTTCTGAAATATATTGTGGCATGCTATAGTCACCACTTACAATTGCAGCGTGCGTCCTCATAGGTGCCTCCTAAGATTTTGACTCAGATTCCAGCAAAAACTTGGGTTCAACTGCAACTTCGTTGACAACCTCGGCTACAGATTCTGCCTCTTCCAGTTCAACCCCTGAACCTTCCTCCTCACAGAAGGATCAAACACTTCACCTCCATTCAACTCCTCTGGAGGGTGAACAATCTTGTTATGCTGCACCGGATATACTTTTGAAAATACACAGCAAATTCAATTGAGAACGCCAAGTCCAAACCGATCAATTTTGAGGTCGTCGTTCCATCTGGATTCTCTCTCTGGTTCAATTGAGAACGCCAACAATTCGAAGCCCTGATTACCCTCTTTCTACTGTTTCCAACATATGGTTAAGTTGTTGAGAGAAGACGAAGAACGAAGGCGAAGAAAATCACTCGTCGAAGTTGAAATTCTGGGCAAAAAAATCAGCAGCGAAGTTGGTCGTGAAGGCCTGTTCATCGGATTCCATCGGAGAGACCAGGGCTTGGGGGAGGAGAGGGCGGCGACAGAAGCATCTCCGACACGCCCTCTATTTACTGTCGGTAGTTTCCAGCGGATTCGGTGACCTTAAGATTTCGCACGAAGCCCGTGAACCTGACTCATCATCATGGCCGAAAAATCTGGGCAGAAATCAGTTCGTGCATGAAATCGTCGATTTGGCTCAATTTCTAAACGGTTTCTTCCAAATTGATTGAGGGATATTATAGGTCTCCTCTTCCCCGGAATTTAGAGACTTGAATTACGTTTTTTGGATGAGAAACGAACCCGTAATCATTATTTGAAGTTTTGGGTCTTTTAGGTCGAAAATGGTGAAATTCAGATCTGAAAACGAGGCATTCCTCCCACTTTTCTGAGAATTCATGCACATAAATAGAACTTATCGTCCCCTCCTTCCGTAACCCTGTCTATGCACCACACCAGTGAGGAGCCATTTGGCTCGTTCTCCTCGAGCCAGCTTCGACGAGGCAACGCCAAGTTGAAACCGATCAATTTTGAGTACGAATTTGTAGAATTTGACAAGGCAACGCGGGCGGCGAAGAAATCATTCTCCCGCGGTTGTCGTTCCATCCTGATTCTCTCTATGGTTCAATTGAGAACGCCAAGTTCAAACTGATAAGAGAGCAGGAACGGAGGGGAAGAGTAGGAGACAAAAAGGAAATAAAAAAAACAAATAATAACCACCGGGAGATCTTAACTGCACGATAGTCTAGCAAATGAGTAAAGCAAAATTGACGGCCTAAACTACAAGTTACCCACACTTTTATGTTAGTATAGATATAGATATAGATATAGATACAAACAATAGATATTTGATGCACAAACAATAGTTCATTTATTCACAAAATCACAATTTTGATGAACAAAATTACAGTGTTGATGAACAAAATCACATTGTTGATGAACAAAATCACAATGTTGATGAACAAAATCACAATGTCCTATTTTTGTTTTTTATGAACAAAATCACAATGTTTATGAACATATTGCATGCAATTTTGACACACATTTGTTCATTTTTTATGTATAAACAATAGATTTTTGATGCACAAGCAATAGTTTATTTATGCACAAAATCACAGTTTTGATGAACAAAATCACAGTGTTGATGAACAAATCCACATTATTGATGAACAAATCAACCATATTGATGAACAATCTAGGCACGTGTCCTATTTCCGTTTTTTTTTCAAAAATACGCCAATAATTCGCCTGTGCCGTTGTTTTCCCCTTTTTAAGTGAAATGATCAGCGCCTTTGATTTTTCTTCATCCAACGACTCTTGTTCTTTCTTATTTCGCATCTGGGCGCCCATTCGCACTTGCACCGGACCCTTATTATTATTTTTATTTTTATTATTATTTTTATTATTAAAATTATTATTATTATTATTATTATTATTATTATTAAAATTATTATTATTATTATTAAAATTATTATTATTATTATTATTAAAATTATTATTATTATTATTATTAAAATTATTATTATTATTATTATTATTATTATTATTATTATTATTATGTCAAAAAAATTACATAAAATTAGTGGGAAGCCGAGATACAATCTGGGCCCCTACTTCTCTAACTATAGCAAAGCCTATTTTGGTGAAGATATGAGCAGCATCACGAGCCCTAATGTCTTGAGTCTTAGAGAACTGTTGAACCCGCTTCAGCAATGCTACAACATCCTTATCCAGTTTCCCTAGAGAAGAAAAAGAGAAAGGATTATTATTATTATTATTATTATTATTATTATTATTATTATTATTATTATTATTATTATTATTATTAGAAATAGAGTCGTGTGCGAACGCCCGCATATGTGGGAAATGCGAAAGCCCCCTGGCCGTTCGATCGTATCACACGTACGGTTGAGATTGCTGCTTATTTTTTAAAAAAAAAACTGTAAAAAAACGAAACGCGCGACATAGAGCGTTTAGGAGACGCGCCTTTTATAAACTTCTTCATCTTCTCTTCTCTCACCATTTCTCTCTCACTCACTTTTTAGTTTTTCTAGGTTCCGAAGCGGTTTGAAGCAGTTCAAGTGTGATCTAAACTGTGTCGTAGCGATTTCGACCCTGATTGTCACCATTAACGACATTAGAAACCTCAATCTAGTTCTAAATGGAGAAGGAAAGTTCATCTTAAGAGAATCAAGGTTGTTATCTCCCCTTTTAAATTTACTGAAACCCTAGGTTCCGAAGCCGTTGAGAATCAAGGTCTTCGTTTTATCGAGTGTATTCATTCTAAATGTTTAATTTCGTTTCGTTTTTTAGTGATTATTTTGAGTTGTTTGAAGGAGATTGTGTCGATTTTGGTGTTTTTGTGCTTTTCTGAATAAAAAAATGCATGAATCGTCACTTTCTATTTACTCGATTTTTGGTTCTTCCACTTGAATAAAATACAAATTATGTGTGCATGTGCGTATATGATGTTTTTATCGAGGTTTTTGATGTTGAGTTTTGCAATAGGTGATTGTGGATTAGTTAGTTGCATGGAATGATTTGGTATACGTACGAGGGGGGAAGTGTAGTGATCTTGTGTTGACTTTTGTTCATTCATTTGTGCATATTTGTTCATTCAAACTAGCATAGCATTTGTTCATCAGAAATTAGCATTTGTTCATAAGAAACTTGCATTTTGTTCATCGGAAACTTGCATTTGTTCATCAGTAAATTGCATTTGTTCATTGGCAAGTTGCATTTGTTCATCGAAAACTTGCATTTGTTCATAAGAAACTTTGCATTTGTTCATCAGTAAATTGCATTTGTTCATCAGTAACTTGCATTTTGTTCATTCATTTGTGCATATTTGTTCATTCAAACTAGCATAGCATTTGTTCATCAGAAACTTGCATTTTGTTCATCAGAAACTTGCATTTGTTCATCAGTAAATTGCATTTGTTCATTGGTAACTTGCATTTGTTCATCGGAAACTCGCATTTGTTCATAAGAAACTTTGCATTTGTTCATCAGTAAATTGCATTTGTTCATCAGTAACTTGCATTTGTTCATCGGTAACTTGCATTTGTTTCATCAGTAACTTGCATTTGTTCATGCAGGATCTATTAAACAACGTTCTGCAAATTATAAACAAGTAAAACATCTAAGGTTTGGTACAATGACAATCGGAGAAGATGAAATATGTGCTATTCGAAGAGGTTTATTGTTGTGTTTGATATGTTTTTTTTGTTCCTTTAAAATAGATGGTTAAATATGTGTTTACACTGTCTTTTTTATCCCTTTTTTGTTATAGAAATAAGGAGCAAATTTGGATGTGATGCCTCTTCCATTGGCGAAAAGAATGTCAGAAGAAAATCAATGGCTACAAAGCCGGTTTCAAAAGCAATCGCGACTGAAGTGCCTGTATTGAGGCAAAAGCCGGCTGTTGAGTCTTCCCCATCAAATAAGGGACGTCGGCTTGACAAGGGTAAAAAGGTTGCCTCTAATGAATCCTCCGATGACGTTTTGCTTATCGATATGATCCCTAGAAAGGGAGTGAGTATAAATGAACCATCTGAGAGGAAGATGGATTCTACTGTTAGTGAATTACAAGTTGTCGGGAAGAAGAGGAAAGTTGATATTGTTGTCGGCAAAGGACAAGGTGGTGGGAAAAAGTCAAAAGCGAAGGTGCTCCAGATATGTTGGGAACGTTATTATTACACATAAGTTTTTGAAAACCTCTCGCTCCCTTGTCAGACCTCAACCAACCTCATCTTATTCGGTGCTCCAGATCGGGGAGGTGGCTCGAAGGCACTCAAGTACCAAGCCCACCTTGAAAAGCCTAAATAAGCATTCAAACTGGAAAGACGACTATTCAAGAACCGAGAGCCGGGTCAGTCTTCCAAGTTGTACTATTCCGGCCCGGTTTTAGTTTCTTTTAATGTGCGTTAGCACTTATCCTTATTTCGTGATAAAACTTCACATACGTTAATGATTTTTAAGAGTGTGGGGGGCCATGAATGGGCCGAGTCCACTTAAAGGAACGGAGTTCCGACACCTAGCTAGGGCGCATACGTCCCTCCTCCGAGTAGGAGCGGACATAGATCATGATCCTTAAAGTCGCGGAAAGACAGGGCATGGTGCCATACCACTCGACATGTTATGTAGAGGTGTTCAGGCCAAGCCCGCACCCCTTATTATTAAATCCATACTAATCTCGAAAAGAGATTTTAAATAAGCAAAGGCCACACAAAAAAGCCTAGAAAATAATCCTATGAACAATAATAATCAATAACGATAACAAGTTGGTCATTAATTCTACCAATCGATATTCCTAGATTCATTTATTTTTATCAACAAGTTGTTCCCAACATTGAGAAATTTCACGGAAACGAATTATCGAGGCTTCAAGGAGAAAATCCACTTGCCTTGAATCTTGTTCGGACTTTTCACAAGGCTCGGAAAAAATCGACGGACTTATAGAGCTCGAAAGCTTTGACCTAACATTTTGAGAGATAACGAGCGAATTTATATTAAAATTCTTATCTCATATATTATACAAACCTTTTCTCTTATTTTTCCTTTCAAAAAGAGAAAATTATTATAATATAAATTATTTTATTTAATAATTTAGATGGAAGTTTTAAACAATAATAATCCTTGATTATTATTTTCAAAAAGATGTTTAAAATAACATTTGTAAAATACTATACTCAGGTAAATGAACATGCAATGGTTGAATAAATCCAAAAAGAAATCTTTTTCAAAATCCACTAGGACCTAAGTTGACATGTAAAAGTGAATTTGCTCACACAAAAAACCTTTTAAAAAATCCCATGTACTTTTATTCCTTTTATCTAAATAAATATTATTCTTATGGATGATATTATTTCTAGAAGTCAATTAAATTTAATCCAAAATTTATAATAAGGATAAATTGACATGCAAGAATGGATTGATTCAAATAAAGCCTTTTAAATCCACATGCAACACTTATTTAGTTTACTTAAGTACATTTTTATTCTTATGAGTCTACTTAATAAAAAGGATCATCTATAATTTATTCCAAAGATGATAATCTATATATTATAACTAGAAAAAGAGTCGCGTGCGAACGCCCGCGTGTGTGAGAAATGCGAAAGTCCCCTGGCCGTTCGATCGTATCACACATACGGTTGAGATTGTTTCTTATTTTTAAAAAAAAACTGTAAAAAAACGAAACGCGCGACATGGAGCGTTTAGGAGACGCGCTTTTTATAAACTTCTTCGTCTTCTCTTCTCTCGCCATTTCTCTCTCACTCAATTTTAAGTTCTTACAGTTTCCGAAGCGGTTCGAAGCAGTTCAAGTGTGAATTTAAAGTATTTCGTAGCGATTTGGAGGTTGATTCTCACCATTAACGACATTAGAAACCTCAATCTAGTTGTAAATGGAGAAGCAAAGTTCATCTCAAGAGAATCAAAGTTTTTATCTCTCCTTTTAAATTTACTGAAACCCTAGGTTTCCGAAGCGGTTGAGAATCAAGGTTTTTTGTTTTGTCGAGTGTATACATTCTAAATGTTTGATCAATTGTGTGTTTTTTAGTGATTATTGTTAGTTGTTTGAAGTTGATAATGTCTATTTTGGTGTTTTGTGCTTTTCTGAATAAAAAAAATGCATGAATCATCACTTTGTATTTACTCGATTTTTGGTTCTACCACTTGAATAAAATACAAATTATGTGTGCATGTGCGTATATGATGTTTTTATCGAGGTTTTTGATGTTGAGTTTTTGCAATAGGTGATTGTGGATTTTAGTGATTATGTTAGTTGCATGGAATGATTTGGTATACGTACGAGGGGGAAGTGTAGTGATCTTGTTTGAATTTTTGTTCATTCATTTGTGCATATTTGTTCATTCAAACTAGCATATCATTTGTTCATCAGAAATTAGCATTTGTTCATAAGAAACTTGCATTTGTTCATCAGTAAATTGCATTTGTTCATTGGTACCTTGCATTTGTTCATCGGAAACTTGCATTTGTTCATAAGAAACTTTTGCATTTGTTCATCATTAACTTGCATTTCTTCATCGGAAACATGCATTTGTTTCATCAATAACTTGCATTTGTTCATCCAGGATCTATTAAACAACGTTCTGCAAATTATAAACAAGTAAAACATCTAAGGTTTGGTACAATGACAATCGGAGAAGATGAAATATGTGCTATTCGAAGAGGTTTATTGTTGTGTTTGATATGTTTTTTTTGTTCCTTTAAAATAGATGGTTAAATATGTGTTTATACTGTTTTTTATCCCTTTTTTGTTATAGAAATAAGGAGCAAATCCGGATGTGATGCCTCTTCCACTGGCGAAAAGAATGTCAGAAGTAAATCAATTGCTAAGAAGCCGGTTTCAAAAGCAATCGCGACTGAAGTGCCTGTTTTGAGGCAAAAGCCGGCTGTTGAGTCTTCCCCATCAAATAAGAGACGTCGGCTTGACAAGGGTAAAAAGGTTGCCTCTGATGAATCCTCCGATGATGTTTTGCTTATTGATATGATCCCTAGAAAGGGAGTGAGTATAAATGAACCATCTGAGAGGAAGATGGATTCTACCGTTAGTGAATTACAAGTTGTCGGGAAGAAGAGGAAAGTTGATATTGTTGTCGGCAAAGGACAAGGTGGTGGGAAAAAGTCAAAAGCGAAGGTGCCATTGAGAGAGTTGAAGCGTGGGCACTTGTCGTTGAGTCACAGGAACTCTCCCAAGCTGCTTTGTGAAGTTATTGCTAGTTTTGAGGGGGGGATCAAGTTTACTGCTCTTAAAGAGATGGGTTTTGAGCACCTCATACAGTGGGATGTGACTGATATACCTAGTAAGTTGTGCTACTATGTTGTTAGCTGTTTCGATCCTGCATCCTATACATTGAAGATGGGTGATGGACCAGGTGTTAGGATAACACCTGAGCTTGTGCAATTCTACCTTGGTCTACCTCGTGGTCCAAGGATAATTTCTGTCCCGAAGACTGTCAAGCATTCAGACTTGTACAATAGTTTTAGAGAACAGTTTTTGTTGCCTGAAATTGATGAGGTGACAGGGAAGAACAAATTATGGAGTTTGAGAAGATTAAAATTGGGCATTTGAGTGCAGTGATCAAGGAGGCTGATAACGGTGGTGCTTGCTTTAGGAGGAACTTCATTATATTGTTCTACACGCTCTGTATAGAGAGCATTCAAAATGGTGGTGTAAATTTAAGGTTTTTGGATCATTTGGTTGACTTGGATAAGATAAGTGAGTACGATTGGTGTGCTCATCTTGTGGAGAAGTTGGTTGAGAATGTTGATTCATGGAGGAAAACAAACAATGGTTTTTTCAAAGGATCTATCATATTGTTGCTGGTATGATTGTTTAATTTGTTCATTAATATCACTATTTTGTTCATTTATTTTTGCATATTTGTTCATTAATAAGACTAATTTTGTTCATTAATTTGTGTTTTATGACAGATTGTATATTGTGATTGCATGCTGATCTACCATCGACCTGAAACTCTAAGATCCTTCCCCATTATCAAGCATTTCAACCATGATTACTTTATTGAGAGAGAGACTTTCGAGGTTAAGAAGGGTGGTTTTGGAAAAGGCTGGTTTCGAGGTTCGCTTGATTTTGTTTATCCCGGTGTTTATCACGACAAGAATGAAGGGAAAGCCCCTGCTGCTGAACATATTGAAGAACGAATTGATCTTGGTGATGGCGGTGATGTATGTGTTTTTTATTTTTGCATGTTTTTTGCAGTATTGTGATCTATATTTATTTGTTCATTAAAACTGGCATATCATTTGTTCATCACAAACTAGCATTTGTTCATCACAAACTAACATTTGTTCATCAGGAACTAACATTTGTTCATCACAAACTAACATTTTGTTCATATAATGTTGTGTCTTTTATGTACTTATATTGATTACTTCTTTTTGCAGTCATTTCTGAAAGAACATCTTGAGATGTCTATGGAGCTTGCATCATCTTTAAAAAAATATATTGATCATGTGCAAAGAGCTCCTACTGAAATTGCCAGCCATGGATTTTTCACCAAGATCAACGAAGCTTTTGAGAAGCTATTGGGTTAAAGGTTGCTTCATCATCATCCCAATCTGGCACCCAAGAAGACGCTGAATCTCCAAGCCAAAATTCATTCTGGGAGGAAGCTACAAAGGTTTTGGATGAAATTGAGGCTGCAATAAAGGCAAAGAAGCGTTTTGAATTACCTTCTTTTGAACTGGGTGTGTTTCCACCTACTCTGGATGATGATTGGGCTGGTGTTGCAGACATTTGTAGGGAAAGCGTTTTGATGCAAGAAGACGAGGCCAGGAAGGTTGATGGAAAAAGGAAGAAGGATTTGAAGATTTCCTTTGTTTGTAAGGGATTAACTGATGAACAAATTAGAAAAAAGGCTGAGGAAGACCGTATAAGGATTGAAGAGGAAGAGAGGTTGAAAAAGGATGACGAGGACAAGAGGATAAGAGAAGTAGAAGAAAAGAGGAAGCAGGAAGAGGAAGAGTTGGAAGCCATAAGGAGGGAGGATGCTTTAATACAAGAGTAGGAGAAGAGAAAGAAAGAGGAGAAAGAGAAGAGGAAAAGAGAAGAGGAGGAGAAGAAGAAGCGGGAAGAGGAGGAAGAGAAAAAGAGAAAAGCAGCTGAGGAGGAAGAGAAGTTACAAAGAGAAGAGGAAGAAAAGAAAAAGCGGGAAGAGGAGGAAGAGAAGAGGAAAACAGAAGAGGAGGAGAAGAAGAAGCGGGAAGAGGAGGAAGAGAAAAAGAGAAAAGCAGTTGAGGAGGAAGAGAAGTTACAAAGAGAAGAGGAAGAAAAGAAAAAGCGGGAAGATGAGGAAGAGAAAAGGCGTCTAGAAGAGGTTAAGAGGTTGAAAGATGAGGAAGAGAAGAAGAGGAACAAGGAAGAGGAAGATAAGAAGAGAGAAGCAGAGGAGAAAGAGAAGAAGAGGATTGAGGAGTTTGAACAACAGAGAAAGCAGGATGAGGTGAAGAAGAGGCAAGAGGAAAGGAAGAAGAGGAAAGAAGAAGAGGAAGAAGGAATATGCCGAGGCAAAAAAGAAGATTGATGAAGAGAAGAGAAAGGAAGAGGATAAAAAGAAGAAGAAACAAGAAAGGGATGCAGAAACAAAGAGAGTTGGTTTGGAGTTGAAGAAGAAACAAGAGGAGTTAGATAAAAAGAGGGAGGATGAAGCAAACAAGAAATTTGAAGAGGAGATGAACAAGATTCAGCATGAGGTTTGTTCATTGATATTTCTGATTTGTTCATCACAAAATAACATTTGTTCATCACAAAATAGCATTTGTTCATCAGAAACTAGCATTTTGTTCATCACAAACTAACATTTGTTCATCAGAAACTAGCATTTGTTCATCACAAACTAACAATTGTTCATCAGAAACTAGAAATTGTTCATCACAAACTAACATTTGTTCACTGGTTTGTTTACATTTGTAGATGAAGAATGACGTGCAGGAGGTTGGTTCTAGTTCGATTGACACTCCCGTTGGTGTTAAACTTACTGGTGAGGATGTACTTGATAAAAGAATATCTAAGCCTTCTGATTATGTGAAGTCACCTTACATGGGAAGGAGTGTTGTTTTGACAGAAAAAGTATCTCCTGCGGCGAATAAATTATTCGATTGGCTTATTGAAGACATTCCTGATCAAAGAGGGTAACAATGTGTAGAATAATATATTTTTTTTACATATTCCTATTTTATACCTTTTCAAGTTGATTTTATTATGAAAATTGATCATTTTTTTTGTTTATATGTTTCTGATGTTTTTGTAGTGTTAAAATCTTTAAGATGATGCATGTATCCGCTATGAAAAAGGATTTTGTTTCAATGGCGGTAAAATCTGAAGTGGAATCAAATATCATTGGGCTTTGGAGTAGTTATCTCAATATTCAAGAGCAGTGGAAAAGTGACTCAAAACCCTTAAGGTTTTTTATGCATCTTGAGGATTTGGTAAGAAAAAGATTTTTTATATTCACATTGTCTTATTTTTATGACTTTTTATTTTTCTCAATCTAATTTATGCTTATATGTATTTTTGCAGGCCTTTCCACTGAAAAAGGATTTTAGTGATGAGGATGCGAAATTGTTTTTCACAAATGCTGTTCATGAAAGTCTTGAAAAATTCAAGTGGATTAATGTGCACAAGATTAGCCTGGTATGACATTTTTTGTTCATTGGTATTCTTTTATTTGTTCATCAGTACTAGTTATTTGTTCATAGGCATTAGTTATTTATTCATTATAAGGTTTCTTTCATGATTGTTTCTCTCTGCATTTTTTACAGTTTGTGTTTCCTATCTGTATCGAATCACATTACTATTGTATTGCGTTGAATTTGAGAGTGCCACGTTTCCACATAATTGATAACTCAATGACTGATGTGCCCTTGGAAGCAAAGTATGAGCATGTACATGCTAGATTGGTGAGTTTTATGTTTTTTTTGTAATATTTTGTTTTTCATCATTTACACGTGTGTTTAATAATGATTGAGTTTTGTTTGTTTTATTGTTGTTATTTTTATAGAGAATGCTCTTTGTTGATATTTTAAAGACTCTCAAGATGTATGCGAGGGCTTCTTTGTTCGAGGATGTGGATAGGGTTCCATATGAACGTCTTGAGATGAAATGGAGAGATACCAGAAACAAGACTGATTGTGGAATTTTTATGATGCGGCACATGGAAACATACTTTGGCAGCGGCTTGTCTGGTTGGGAGTGTGGACTCAATAAACATGATCAGCATCAACTTGATGACTTGAGGATAAGGTATTGTAATGATTTGGTGTTGAGTCCATTGAATGAGCACAAGGCAACAGCTGAAAAGCTTGTACAAGAATTTGTCCCTCGTAAACCGACAGTCGCACCTCGTGCTCCTCTTACAAGGAAGGAAAAGAATAAGAAGTGATGTATGGCTTGAATTGTTGGAAAACAGTTTGTGAATGGATTTGTGTTTTTTTTTTATGGTTTGTTTAGAATACAATTTATGGTGGCGTATGGCTTGAATGGTGCAGACATTTGTTTTTTTTTTTTTTAGTTTTGCATTGTGAATGATGGTTATTGAACAGGTTCTTTTTATGTTATACAGTTTGATTTTAGAAAACAGGATTTTATTGTAATTTGTTCATCGATACCATCGATTTGTTCATTCACACATTCGATTTGTTCATTCGCACATTCGATTTAATCATCGATTGAGAATGAATTTTTTATTTGAAGAAAGAAATTGTGATTTGTTATTCATGTTCTTTTTGTGTCAAGAGTAATTTTATTCGTAATTTTTCCAACAACACTTAAGATTTGTTCATCGATACATTCGATTTGTTCATCAACACATTAGATTTGTGCATCATACATTCGATTTGATCATCGATTGAGAATGGTGTTTATATTTTGTTCATCAATAACTTGGATTTGTTCATCCATGAATTAGATTTGTTCATCAAAACATTAGGTTTTGTTCATTCAATTTTTTTTCATTACGTAGTAAATTTGTTCATTACTAACTGCTAATTGTTCATCCAAAACCCAAATTTGTTCATTACGTAGTAAATTTGTTCATTACTAACTGGTAATTGTTCATCCAAAACCCAAATTTGTTCATTGATAATGCGACAATTAAGAATACTATGCAACAATTATGTATCAGAAATCAATGATTAATGAGAGATCTAATTGGAAACATAGGTGCATGTCCTGCTGTTGTGTCCAAGCTTCTTGCATTTTGCACAAGTCCTTTGCTCCTTGTTTGCTTTCTTCATTGCCTTCTCTTTACCTCCCATAATACGCCCTTCTTTCTTCCTGCCTTTTGCCATTGCTTGTTCAGGAGGTGCACCTCAATAACACTCGGTTTGCTTCCCAAGAATGTTTGGATTGAACTCTACCTTGTTGATGTAGATGATTCTCCTTCCAATAAGCTCAGATATGTTTCCTTTTTTTCCTTTAAGAAACATATCAGCTCTTTGAGTTGTTCGGTGTTGTCCCCTATTGCATTAATGCAAGAATGTACCTCGCCCAATAAATCAGCAATCAACAGCTTCTTCTCATTCATGACATCACAGTGTTCAACTGTTGAACCTTCTATCTCAAAAGTAGGAGTCAGATTCGACGTCTTCGTCCATCTATTCTTGATGTACTTAGCTGACACCTTCCTCAACCCAATGTTTTTGAATACGAAAAACATATGGCAGCATGGAATCCCGATATTGATGAACTTATTGCACGAGCAAATGAAGTCTTCATTTTGAAGCTCATGTTTCACAACATGTACCTTCCCAAACTGCCCGTTGGTGTGATACTCGTGGATGTTGTCTTCCTTGAACAAATTGCTTAGACCACATTCAAATACAGAAGCAACAATTTCTGTCTGGATGTCATAGAAGACATTTATGGTGTAAACAGATGCACAATGTTTCTCTAGATCCAATGGTGTCATTAGAGTGGGAGAGCTTGTTGACGTTTCAAAGTCTAACCTCTGCTTATTGTGCCCTTGGTAATCAAGTGCACTCTCAAACTGCATCATGAAGATAACTAGAGAAGATGTTGATCCAATGAAATGCGAGAAGAAAAAGTTCTGGCTTTCAGACCTTGAAATTGTTCTAAGAAGCCCACCCATGTTTACATCATTGAAGTATGCAGGGATCCATAAGTGACGTAGCTCAAACATCAGCGGCAACCAAGTGTTTGACTCAAGTCCAAATTCAGCAATAATGGAATGCCAAGTCTCTTCAAAATCTTCCCGGCTAATTTCATTGCTCCAAACAAGCTTATTGAACTTGCTTCTGAATTGATCATTGTTATACACATCATTTGTAACCTTTGACGGTACCTTGAACATGATATGCCACATGCAGAAACGATGCACAGCCTTTTTAAAAACCTTTTCAATTGCCACTCTTACTGTAGGATCTTGATCAGTGAGAATGACAAATGGTTCATTGCCCATCATCACATCTTTGAATCTTTGGAATATCCAGACATAAGATTCGATATCTTCTTTTAGAAGCAACCCAAATGCAAAAGTAATGCTCTTCTTGTTGTTGTCAACCCCTGTGAATGGTGCAAACACCATTTCATACCTGAAAGTCACAGAATTAAATTTGTTCATCAATATATGTGATTTTGTTCATCAGTATGTACGATTTGTTCATCAAAAGAATTAATTTGTTCATTGTAAATTCGTGAAGGCAAATATTAATTTTGTGCATCAGTATATACGATTTGTTCATCAAAGGAATTAATTTTGTTCATCAGAAATAAATTTTTTTCATACTTGTTTGATTTGTATGTTGCATCAGCTGAGACAACATCTCCAAAATATGAGAAGTTCTTCCGTGCAATAGGATCACACCAGAATAATTTGGTTCATTGATGTTGTTCATCAACATCGTATTCAAAGAAAAACGCATCACATCTTTCTTTTTTCTTGAACAAGTTGTCAATAACCATTTGAGCATCACACCCAATCATGAAGGAGTTAAGATCTCTTTTAAAATTCTTGAAATCAATTATAGTTGCATCAATTCTTGCATATGAACCAACAAACTCCTTGTAGACTTGGTATGACTTGCTTGTACCAATGTTTGCTCGTATGCAATTCATGATGAAATCTTGATGGAAGGAGGTCAGTTTCCTATTGCTCTTTGCAAAGTGTTTTTGTCCATCTTCAAACATAACATGGGTGTGATGCTCTTCAAATTTCTTAACAACATATCCGTTTCTTCCAGAAAGTCTCATAGCCAGTTTAGCAATGCAACCACACCTTTTGTTTACTCTTTTTCGCTTTTTAACTGTTCCTTGTTGTCCTTCTTCCTCATGATTCTCTTCATCATCTTCTTTATCATTATCTTCATCATCTTCTTTGTCTTCTTCTTTTCGAGTTGAGTTTTTAAATCCTGCCCTATTACACAACATGTATTTCCAAACTGTAGTGTTAGTTCCATCTGAAGACTTTGTAATTGTACCAACACGTGCTTGGAAACCACATGCATCTGCGTATGCTTTGTAGAAATTTACTCCTTGTTCCCAGGTTTTAAACAACATCCCCTCTTTAGGTCTTAAATTGTCATCACAAAATGGTATGTAGTAATGTGTGTTTCTAGGCGAGATCACGATCTTTAATTCCTTTTTATCTTCTATTTTTCCTTCATTACAGGCAAAAGAAGCATGTAAATACGCAATTGTATACATTACACGTACTATTGATATTATTGAACAAATGCATGATATGTATGAACAAATCAGAGTTAGCCATGCACAAATGCATGATATGTATGAACAAATCAGAGTTAGCCATGCACAAATGCATGATATGTATGAAAAAATCAGAGTTAGCCATGCACAAATGCATGATATGTATGAACAAATCAGAGTTAACCATGCACAAATGCATGATATGTATGAACAAATCAGAGTTAGCCATGCACAAATGCATGATATGTATGAACAAATCAGAGTTAGCAATGCACAAATGCATGATATGTATGAACAAATCAGAGTTAGCCATGCACAAATGCTTGATATCTATGAACAAATCAGAGTTAGCCATGAACAAATGCTTGATATCTATAAACAAAATTTGGATTTAACAAATGTGTAATATCAATGAACAAATCCGAGATATTTCTGAACAAATGTGAACTAATGTACAGTATTCTCAAATAAATCATAGCAATGCTCCTCAAAACCATAAAATGGGAGTTTTCCTATTGGTAATGCTTAAACATAAACAAATTTTGACGATATATGCAATGAAACTTTTCAAAATCGTGTTGTATTAGTTTTAATCAGAGAAAAAATCTGAACAAAGCTCTTTTTTTCGATGACCGTAAATCGTTGTGTTTAATCAGTGAAAAATTCATTTATTTACCTGGTTCCATTACGCAATGAGTCAGATCTTCAAATTTGTAAATCTGAACAAAGCTCCTTTCGAAGATCGTAAATCGTTGTATTCCAATCTTTTTAGAAGCTTTATTTTCGCAGAGGAAGAAAGATCTTTTTTGGTTTTGTTTTGGAAAGAGAAAAAAAAATTGTCTTTTCTTTCGGGTTAGCTTGGGCGACAAGTACGTTTGGAGCGTTTAGTTACACGCGCTGTTTTTTTTAATGAATTATTTGGACGCGCAAAGCGCGTCCAAATAATTCATGCTAGATCAACGGTGTAGATGCATTCTCTTTTTGCACCCTAGCGCCCATTCGCACGTGATCCGCTCTCTTATTATTATTATTATTATTATTATTATTATTATTATTATTATTATTATGAGAAAGAGTCTTGTGCGAATGGGCGCTTTTGTGAAAAATAAGAATAAATCTCGCTCGTTCATTCCAAAAAATCAACGTCCCTGATTAAACATTCATTAAAAAAATAAAATACAGCACGGGCAAATTTTTCCCGTATTATTCCCGTATTTTTCAATAAAATACGACACGGACGAATTTTTCCCGTATTTTTCAAAAAATACGTTTTTATGAGACGCGCCTAATTTGTTCATCAGAAATAGCGATTTTTTCATCAATATTCACCATTTGTTCATCAATACTAACTCATTGTGCATCGAGTTTTTGATAACATTGTTCATCGATTTCGAACTTTTTTAATTTTTAGTTTAATTTTTTAACCTTATTTATGTGTATGAATACAATATTATCTAGTTTTTGATGCACATATAATTAGTTTCGATATATCAATATTTATTCATTGATATACTACTATTTGTTCATTGATATAACTATGTTTGTTCATTGATACTCCCTCCGTTCACAAATACATGATGTTTTAGAATTTGTCTCTAAAATTAAGAAGATATGTGATTTGACTTAATTACCCAGAAATCTTGTGAAGATCTTTCCTTTTCTATTTTTTATTTCTATTATTCTTTTTAATTAATGAGGGTGATGTTGGAAAAAATATGGTAAATTATGTAAAACATCAAGTATTATTGAACAAGAAAATCAAGCTAAAACATCATGTATTTTTGAACGGAGGGAGTATACTATTATTTGTTCTTTGATATACTTTTTTTTGTTTATTGGTATACCATTATTTGTTCATTGATATACCCTATTTGTTTATTGATAACTTTTTTGTTCATTGATCTAACCTTTGTTTGTGAATTGAAATAAACTTATGTTTATGTGTCAATGCCACCAACTTGTACATTTAGGACTATTAATACCATCGGCTTGTACATTTATGACTATCTATTTGTGTATTTATTTATTTATTTTGTGCTTTAAGTCTATCTTGAATGCAAAGGATAATACGAATGAAGTGTTTTTAGGCTAACTTGTCAATACGAATGAAGTGCTCAATATAGTACCAAAATAAGATATGTTTGATGTAGAAACTTGAATGCAAAGGATAATAGATAAATAATCTGACTTTGTAATAATATGGTGTATGCTAACAGAACGAGATAGCAACAAATCGAAGATGAGTGCTTGTGCCTTATTTAGCTATGAACAAATTGATGTTATTAATGAACAAATATGCATATAGCAATAAACAAATTGAGATTACTATTGAACAAATATGCATCTAGCAATGAACACTTATATTAAAAAGGCAATGAACAAATATACATAAACCAATGAACAAATTGACGTTATTGATGAACAAATATGCCAAAACCAATGAACAAATATAAATATAACAATGAACAAATATACATCTATCAATGAACAAATCTGCATAAACAATATGCATCTATCAATGAACAAATCTGCATAAACTAATGAACAAATATGCACAAACAGATGAACAAATATGCTAAAACCAATGAACAAATATAAATATAACAATGAACAAATCCACAGTATTGATGAACAAATATGAGCCGTTTTTTCAAAAATACGCGAATAATTTGCCAAAAATTCGTCCCCGTCGTTTTTTCCCCTTTTAAGTGAAATGATCAGCGCCTTGGATTTTTCTTGATCCAACGGCTCTTGTTCTTTCTTATTTTGCACCTAGGCGCCCATTTGCACCTGAACCGGACTCTATTATTATTATTATTATTATTATTATTATTATTATTATTATTATTATTATTATTATTATTATTATTATTATTATTATTATTATTATTATTATTATTATATAAAGTTGGATGAGAGCCTAGAAACAAGCTAGGCCCCCACACCCTTCTGAATGCAAAAACTCAATCTATGAAAAACGAATACACCACTTTTAGCATTGTTAGAGTGGCTAACAGAGAGACTTAATACGTGAAAGCGTATCCAAAGCCTTCTTATCGAATTCCCCAAACGTAGAGAAAGCGAAAGGGATAAATTTGTATCCGTTCTCCTCACATTGGACACATACTTCTTCTTTTTCCTCTCCACTGCGTTGTGCAAAGCCAACCCAGGAGCCCAAGAACTCGCACCAATACCAGCAAACGGAGAGACTCCAGTCACATCTACACAAGCATCCTTACCCTGATGCCAATTAAAAAGTAAAAGGTCCGCCGGCCTAAGATCCTGCCCATTCTCCGAGAGGATCAGAAACCCATGGGAGCCTCCTTCCGCAACGCGATCCCAACTTTGGAGCAAATATCAACAAGGATATCACGCACCAAATTATTCTTGAACTTAACACACACCTCACTAGAACAGTGGACAACATGATCCCCCATTTGTCCATCCTAGGGGCGTTGCAACTCGGGCAAATACTACCATCAGAAAACAGAGGTATCATAAGTCTGTAGCACAACATGGAACGAAACTGACGATGGTTCATCCTCTGCCGCAAGCCATCAATAGGGATAATGAACAAAAAATCTTGTGCATGAAGAGCATGAATACGACTAAGAATATCAACCTCCCTTGGGCTAAACATGTACCTATCGACGAGACTTTTCTCAACAACACCAAAGTAACACCTTGCCAGGGTTTTCATCATTCGGGGGGGGGGGGGGCAGAAGAAACAGTAGCGAGAGAGATAGCATCGAAATTGCAAAAGGCATTGAAATCATCAAGAGCATGCTAAAAAGAAGAGCCAGGAGAAACTATACCCGTATTCAACATAATCTTGGCCTGCAGTGTGCTCGTCTGAAGCCGGAAAGCAAGAAAAGCATAACGGATAACATCCCAGTAGCAAAAATACCAAGACCACCCACTTTGATGGGGAGAGTGGCCAACCGCCACTGCCAATCACCAAAACCCGGCCCTGACGCAGTGACAACGTTCTCCAAGGAGAGACGCAAAGCATGGTCAAATTGAACTTGAGCATCCTTGAAAGACGCAGGGGAGCAAGTTCTCAAGGCGTAGGACAACTTTGCAACCCCAACACAGTTACGTAAAAGAAGGAGCTCACATTGGGGTCATTAAGACGGTTAACTGCCTCCATTAAGGCAATTGTTTTAGTAACCCTTTTCAAGGCCAAGTCCCTACAAAGCCCACATCCAAGCTGACCGACCCACCAAGAAGTTTGGCACCACTATGTGGGTGAGAGATGTTCGATGGGAAGACACCCTCCATCAGACTTCTAGGATCCTCCACAGGCCAGAAAAGCTTAGTTTTATCAACATTCAGAAAAACTCAGGCTTCTAGGATCCTCCATCAGTTTTATTATTATTATTGTTATTATTATTATTATTATTATTATTATTATTATTATTATTATTATTATTATTATTATTATTATTATGGAAAACTTACAAAGTCAAACAAATACATAAAATTAGTGGGAAGCCGAGATACAATCTGGGCCCCCACTCCTCTAGCTATAGCAAAGCCTATTCTTGTGAAGATATGAGCAGCAACACGAGCCCCAATGTCTTGAGTCTTAGAAAACTATTGAACCCGCTTTAGCAACGCTATAACATCTTTATCCAATTCCCCTAGAGAAGAAAAGGAGAAAGGAAGAAAACCATAACCAAAAGCCCGACAACTAGCTTCGTACTTGACCCTCTTTCGATTATCCGCATCAACCACAACTCGTCCCGGAACAAAGTTAGACAAACCAGAATGTGTCAAAGGAGAAGATCATGTCAAGTCAACACATACATCATGCCCTCGATCCCAAGAATAGAGTAACACATCTACAGGCCGGAGAGCTTCGTCGTTCCCGCCAGACAGTCCAATATCAACCTCTTTCCTTGCCGAAATCCCAGACCGATAACAAATATCAACAAGGGTATCCCGAACAACATTATGCCGATGCTTGATACCTACAATACCAGCACACGACACTGCATGATCACCAAAGATATCCCCATCAAAAACCCTGGAGCAAGCAGAGCAAGGTGTCGAAATAGAGAACAAAGGAACACCCAACCGATAACACAACACACAACGGTAAATCTTAGCACTCATCGTCTGTCCCAAACCCGAGATGGGGACCGCCCGAAGCCAAAAAGAGGTGAACTTCAAAAAGATTAGTGGGAAAATTAGTGGGAAGTCGAGATACAATCTGAGCCCCACTCCTCTAGCTATAGCAAAATTGATCATAACTAGTAAAAATATGTGCAACAGTTGAAAATTAGTGGGAACTTCTGTATCCGCTTAAGCAATGAGATAACATCCTTATCTAATTCTCCCAATGAAGAAAAGGAGAAAGGTAGAAAACCATACCCAATAGCTGTGCACTTAGCCTAATACTTGACACGTTTACGATGGGCTGCATCAACCACCACACGTTCGGGCACGAAGTCAGACATCCCAGATGATGTCAAGGGATAAGACCCAGGCAGGTCAACTTACACATCAAACCCTCCATCCTAGGAGTAAAGTAACATGTCGGTAGGACAGAGGGGTTGGTCATGCCCGCCACACAACCCAATATCAACTGTTTTACCAATTGAAATTCCAAACCGATAAAAGACATCTACAAGGGCATCACGAAAAGTGTTAAGAGTTCATATAGAGAGGTATTTTTCAAAAAGGCCAAAAGTGTCAATTGAATCACATAGTGTTGAACAACCTCCGCAAACTCTCAATCAAGCACAAACTCTCAATGCGAATACCATTGAAAACGAAGTTATTTTTTATAGTTTGGTAGTATTTATCGAGAAGGATGTATTTGTAGCTATTGAAACGAAGCTATTTTGAATCGTTTTCAAAGTTTAGATATCCGTAGATGTGAATTATCACCTAATAGAGAGTCAAATGTGGCTTGATTTGTACTTTTTTTTTTTTTTTATATCGAACTATCTTTGGTGTTATTTTTGTATATTACTTTGATGTTTAAACTAGTTTGATCTATCCAGATTTTTTTTTTTTTTTGCTATTAGGTTTGTTCAAAATCCATTCCCATCTAGGCCATGTTTGCCTAAATTAGTTGTAGCGGATAACTTTAGTTGTAGTTAGTAGTAGCTGTAGCGGTTGACATAGCAGTTGAAAGTAACAATCCAATGAAAATAAAACGTTAATGTGTGTTTGGTTAAGGTAGCTTTTGGTTTTAGTTTATACTTATAAAATGACGAAATAGGACATATAATTAATTTTTGAAGATATGATTTTCCTTTTTAGTTAATGACATTTATGGAAAAGATATTTCAAACGCTAGTTCAATTCAAATCACAAAAACTGATTATACCAAACACCGTAGTAGTGTTTTAAATGGAATTTTAAAAACTAAACGCTAGCGTTTTGGGCTTGGCAAACAACCCAATCGATCCTGGTTCCACACTGCCTATTTCTATACAACAATTTGGTGGTCAATCTGACACTAATGAATTGCTTTCTAAAATTATTGGGTCTGGTTAGCTGCGTTGGATTGATTCCCCATTACCAGGGATCCATTATCCATACATACCTTAATTAAACACATCTAAAAACTGGAGTTAACAACACTATGACCAGGATTAATCTCTACATTTTCAATCTTCATCTTCTCCCTCACTTTCCCTGCATCCATCCATTTCCCAGCCAATGCATACACATTTGACAAAGCTACATAATCCTCACTAGCAGCACCTCGGCGTTCACCAACATCCATTTCAGACTGAATACAAACTAATACCTTCCCAACCTTCTCCCCCATTATACTATCTCCATGCAACCTACATGAACTAAGCAAACTCCTCCACAACACAAAATCAGGATCAATGGGCAAACCAAGAACAAATTCATAAGCTTCATCCAAATGACCCGCCCGACCAAGAAGGTCAACAACACAGCCATAGTGCTGAATATTGGGCTTTATGCTGAACTTGCTCTCCATACTGTGGAATAACTGGAGGCCTTCGTTAACAAGGCCTGCATGACAACAGGCTGAAAGTAAGCTTGTGAAAGTGATAACATTTGGCATCAAATTTTCACTCTTCATTTCCTCCAAGAGTCTCAGGGTTTGAATTCCATTTCCATGACGGGCTAGCCCATTAGCCATTGCAGTCCAAGTCATGACATTCTTGTCCTTCATTCTGTTGAACACAATCATCGCACTGCTTACGCTCCCACTTTTCGAGTACATGTCTATCAAACCCGTGCCTATAAACACATTGTTTTCGGCAAAATAAAAAGCTTTTTCAACGAATCCATGAATGCAGATTCCTGTCTCGAGCACACCGATTCTTGATGAGGCAGAAAGTACAGAGGCCATGGTGGTTCCCGTCGGTCTCATGGTGCTTTCCCCATATGTTAACATGGCCTTGAAGAGGATCAGGGCTTCCCTTGCATTCTCCACGCCATGTTCATCTCTTTGTGAAGAATACCCAGCTAACAAGGCACTCCAGGAAACATTATTTCTCACAGGCATTTCGTCGAACACCTTCCTTGCACAACCCATGTCCCCATTGCTAGCGTAGAAATGAATGAGAGTCGTCGCCACCTGAAGATTCAGCACCATCCCTTCTTTGACAACCCGAGCATGTATCTGCTTCCCTTCGATCGACGACGAATTCGACGCCGATCTAGCGCATGCTCCCAAAGCAAAGATGTAGGTGTGATCATCAAAGGGTAGACAAGATTTTGAGACCCAGTTAGAGAAAAGAAGAAGTGAATCTCTGGGTTCGCATGATTTCATCAGAGTATTGAGGAGAAATAGGTTTCCGCTGTCTTGCTGGTTGAGAATGCGGTGGGCATATGCGGCGGATCCGGGTGAAAGCGAACAATAGTATTCGATGAGTCTACGCAGAAGATTTGGAGTTTGAATGTGAGTGGTGATGATGAGCGCATGTATTTGCTTGATTTGTTTGACAGATTTAGGCTTCAAGTAGTTGAGGGAGAAAGTCGCCAGCTCTGCTATGGAGGACATGGCGTAGCAAATGGAGGATTGTGAGTCTAAATTGTATTTAAACACCTTTTATTTTAGACTTGTTACAATTAACCACCCTTTATAATTTAATTTACAACACCAAATATTATTTAAAGTTCTAAAAATAACCTTGATTTCTTTTTTTAAAAGTTTTTCTTTCTTATGTTTAGAAAAAGGTTCAGATCTTTGATCTCTTGTTCCAGTTCCTAATGAAAACATAAACTGCAATCTGGATCGCCTTTATTTATATGTGGATGTCTCTCTTGCTACTAAAGTATCCAAGAATCAAAGTCAAGTCTCTTTTTCCATCCAAATATGTTTCTTCACGGAAAGTGTGAGATGTAATTTTGGCTTCTTTCTCATATCCACCATTTCACCACCAATACACACAATCATAACTAAATTTCACAATTTGCCCAATTTCAAATTCGAGACTCAGATTTTTCCTTCGTTTTAAACTCATGATTCATGAGCACCAAAATTATAACTAGTAACCAAACCAGCATGATTAAATTAAATTAGGTTTAATCAATTTCAAGTTGTTAAATCAGATCCGATGCATAATTAGAGTTGGGAGGCGGCCACGACAATGAGAGAGTACAATGTGGGGCCTCATCGGTGTGCGGTTCGGTCGAGACCCTCTGCGCAAAGAGGGAGGTGTGAAGAAGAAAGATCGGTGATTGAGGAGTGGCGGTAGGGACGGGATGGTGGTTTTGATGCGCGAGCATCCGGCATCAACGCCCCCAAGTGTCGGCCCCCAGAGATTACTTGAACAATATGGAAGAATCAAGAATCGACATATAAAACTTCAAAAAAAAAAATAAAGAATCGACATATAAAACTTCAAAAAAAAAAAAAAAGAATCGACATATAAAGGGATATGGGTACAATTAAATAAAGAAGAAGAAGGCAGAAAAATAATTTAGGTATTTTTTTTTAGAAAAAAGGCAAAAGGGTATTTGTGGTATAAATGTGCTGCAAACTAATTTCTGGAGTGCTGCGTAGTTGCCATGTATTTTTTTAGGGAAATTGTATTTAACCACCTTTTATTTTGCACTTATTGCAATTAACCACCCTTTATATTTTTTCTACACTTAACCACCCCTTATTTGTAATTATGTGCATTTAACCACCCATTTTAATGAAAAACGTCATTTTCCTCGTTAAGTAAAGTAAATTACGTTTTTACCTTTCTTTTTAAATTTTATTTACAATAAATAAATAAAGGAAAATTCATAATTGACACTTTCAAGTTCCGATACGTACGCCGATTTTTGCAATAATGGCCTAATTTCGTCCGTAATAATTCCTTCCCTCCATCCAATAGCAAAGAAGAACCACGACTTCGCCGATGCAAAGACCATGGGTTTTGGATCTGATTTTGACGACATTGAGTGTCTCTTGGAGACGATCGTGTCCAAGTTGATGGACGACGGCTCGAGATTCAAAAGGTTGAGATGTAGGTCGAAATCCAATGATAATGACATTCCAAGCTCAATTTATTCCTAAATTGTTTTATTTATTGTAAATAAAATTAAAAAGAAGGGCAAAAACGTAATTTACTTTACTTAACAAAGAAAACAACGTTTTTCATCAAAATGGGTGGTTAAATGCACATATTTACAAATAAGGGGTGGTTAAGTGTAGAAAAAAATATAAAGGGTGGTTAATTGCAACAAGTGTAAAATAAAGGGTGGTTAAATGCAATTTTCCCTATTTTTTCTACACTTAACCACCTCTTATTTGTGAATATGTGTATTTAACCACCCATTTTGGTGAAAAATATTATTTTCTATGTTAATTAAAGTAAATTACGTTTTGCCCTTCTTTTTTAATTTTATTTACAATAAATAAAAGAATTTAGGAATAAATTGAGCTTGAAATGTCATTATCATTGGATATCAGCCTACATCTTAACCTTTTGAATCTCGAATCGTCGTCCATCAACTTAGACGCGATCGACTCCAAGGGATGCTCAAAGTCGTCAGAATTAGATCCAAAACACATGGTTTTTGCATCGGCAAAGTCGTGGTTCTTCTTCACCTTTGGATGGAGGAAATGAATTATTATTGAGGAAATTAGGTCAGGGTTATCGGCGTATTGGAACTTGAAAGTTTCAATTATGGTTTTTCCTTTATTTATTTATTGTAAATAAATTTTAAAAAGAAAGAAAAAAACATAATTTACTTTACTTAACGGAGAAAATGACGTTTTTCATTAAAATGGGTGGTTAAATGCACATAATTACAAATAAGGGGTGGTTAAGTGTAGAAAAAAATATAAAGGGTGGTTGATTGCAACAAGTGTAAAATAAAGGGTGGTTAAATGCAATTTTTCCTTTATTTTATCAACTAGTTGTACCCATACTAGGGTGTGTTTGTTGGGTAGCAAAAACTAGTTGAAGTTTTCTGTGTACGTAAACCAAACTATCAGCGTTTATATAAAATTATCAGCGTTTATATAAAATATTTAAATTTAATTAATTTTATTTAATGTAAGACCAAACTCATTGTGTGATTCGATAAAGTAAAATTAGATAAGATTAAATATTATATTATTCATATTTTATTACTTTCTATGTACGTAAATTTAGATATTATCAAATATTTCAATATATCTATTAAATATTTTATTATCTATTTTTATTAATTTTAAACATTATAAATATTTATCATTAATTTTTAATGAGAAGATCAAGAAAATAGTTTGTTTTAAGGGATTTAAGTGAATTACCATATGGGAAGAAAATCCGGCCCGATAAGAGTGATGATTCCGCATCTCCCTCCAAGTTTGACACCAACCTCGTCTTATATACGCTAATTCTGCCGTCGTTCTCAATCTTCACGCGAAAGCGGGTAGCCATTAAGGAAAGCGGGTATATTTGGTTCCGCCCCACCCCAACTAGTCAGTTCCGCCGGCCTTTATAGGAGTAGGAGAGCGTGGTAAGATAGACGTCCACTTAAAGAGAGGAAAAGCAGGCCTTGTTTGGTTCTCTGGAGTTCCAGAGTTGGTTGTTTAAGAAGAGAGAATCGTTGGTTCCTTATAGTCATTTCTCTTTTATATCGTGACAACTCTTGTTCCCTCACCTTTTATTAAAAATAAAATCAATATATATCGATAAATAAATTCATCAAAAGATATATACTAAAAGATTTATATTTATTTTAAAATATTTAAAATATTTTATCTTTAATTTTAAATACTTGTATAAGGAAGCTTTCAAAAGATATTGTTATACTAAATAGATATTTCTTTGATGTCAGAGATAAATTTGAATAGTTAAAAAAGAATTTAATATAAAGAAGTTATAATAATAGAAGTTGATATTTTTTTTAAATATGAGGTGGGGCCAGAATCGTTCTGGTGGCTCGAAAAGCTACAATTTTAATATATAGTTATAGATTGGATACTCGTAGGGGTGTTCATAACCGGAAATCCGATCAGCCTAATCGGATCGGATTTTTTTACCAAACCCATATCCGTATCTGAACAGCATATACTCGGATATCCGATCCCTATATCTCGGATCGGACCGGATATCCGTGTCGGATAACCGGATATTTGTATTTGTATTTGTATTTTTAAAGAATATTTGTTTATTTTAAGTTCCAAATAAATCATTCAACCAATAATTTTAACCCAAAAATGATCCAAATAATCATCCGCATAAAAGAAAGAAAAAGAATAATTAAAAACAAAAAAAGGTATTAAATATAAATTTAAGATTTATTTCTCTTTAATTTTAATTGTGAGGTTAAATATATTAGAAAAATAATTAAAAAACGAACTAAAACAAGGTAATACTAGAGGGCCGAAGCATATAAAATCACTTGAACTATTAATTTTTTTGTTATTGTACGAAATATATATGTATAGTATATACCCCTGGATATCCGGGGGTCTTGATAGAGCATATAGATATAGGTTTTAGAGCATGTTTTTATTCCCGTTTTATGCATTTTTAGATAGAGTTTTACTTTAAGTTGTAGTTTAGGTTTTATTTCAATTTAGTTCGGAATCTACGCGTTTGTGTTCTATATTGTAGGATGAAAGGTGAAGCATGGTTGGTATGAGGCTAAGGACTGAACCGAATAACGCGTGGAGAGCATTGAAGAGAAGAACCGAAGGAAAAATCATACACCAAGTCGAGTACCAAATCGCGCCCGGAGTGGTGTGCCAGCGCCGAAGGGATGGACTTACTGCGGCCGGAGCGCGGGCAAGATCAGTGAGAGCGCGACCGCGCAATGGGTGCCCTTGACCGCGCTTCGACGCGTTGATCCGACGCTGACTTGGGCTTCCGTGTTGTCTTTTGGGCCGAATTTATTAGTATTTTTGGATGTTTTTAAATATCATATAAATAATTTTCTTAGGGTTTCTTTGGATCATTATGCTATGCTACTCTATTGCTTTTGTTTTTACGTTAATTTCAATATAGAGAGAATTGTGGGAGACCAAACCCTAGATTGCACAATTGAAGAGAAACTTGACTCTTGTAAGTTTAATTTCTTCTTTAATGTCATATTCTAACTAATTTCCCTATGTCCAACTAGTAAGTTGAAATTGTATGCATGATTGTTTGTGAGATTTGAATTATTTCGGTTTACCTTAACTAGATTGAATCTCTCCGTCCTTGATTGATTACATTCATTTAGGATTATAATAGCTTGATCACCTATTTTATTTCTAGGTTGAATTACAACCAGAATAATTAAATAGACGGTGGAATTTGGTTATTCATGGATGAACCCTTTGATTAAACTTATAGACGGTGGAATAAGGTTAATCAAAGGAGGAGAATTTAATCACAAAACTTCATGAATAGACGGTGGAATTCATGAATAATGTTTCTATTAAATGCTTTGAACTTAATTGCATGATCAATTTGACATAGAAGGTTTTCTAGGTTGATTGGTTAAAAGGTTGTTAAAGACGGTGTATATTAATAACCACCTTAAGCTTGAATTTCATAAATTCACAATAGATTAGTCAAGGGAAATCGAAATAAGAATAATCAATGATCAAAACTCATGTATGCAATGGATACGAAACTAGTTGAACGCTTTCTCTATATTTAAATTTCTAATCGTTTTATTTGCTTTATTTATTTAAATAAATAGTTTGAAACCATAAAAAAAACCTTTAACTTAGTAATATTATTTAAATACAAATAATCTGAGTCCCTGTGGGTTCGACCATTACTTCCACTTTACTCAGGTTAGGAAGTTAGGATATTTCTTTGACAATGCTTTTACAACGACATAAAAGTGCTCGTCAGGTCTACAACCCGATTCGTATCCGATCCGGTAATCCGGCTAATTTTCTCAGATCGGATTCGCATAATTATCTGTCGGATTCGGAATTTTGCGGATCGGATCGTCGGATAGCCGGATCGGATCGTTGGATAGCCGGATCGGAATAACCGGATCGGATCTTTTTTAACACTCCTAGATACTCGAGTGCCCTCGGAAAACACTAGGCTCCCATCAAAATAGATGATTTTAAAAATTCTCAAATATACAAGCTTTTTCTTGCATTGTTGATCGTCAAATAATTATCCAATTGGGATGGCGTCCGATTGATAATCGTGGTGAAAAATATGGCAGGTGCGGGTCAATTTCTTGATTTTTTTGAGAAGGAAAGAGTAGGGTGGCCACTAACAAGCTAGTGGTCGTCCTAGATCATCCTGACGGATGAGGGTAAGTAAACTCGAATCAACTTCAAGTGGCATCGAGGAGACACATCTGAAGGATCCAGCGATGAAGTCCACCATAGAATTGCTCTCTCGGAAGACATGAGAGATACTCCAATCCTGGAACCGGGCCAACAAGTAGTGGATGTCCGAACGCAACAACTCAATCTCCCACGGGCAGCGCCAATCAGCAAGCACGACCTTTGTTGGACGGGCCTTCACTCGGGACAACAAATAAATTTATAAGTCAAGACCCCGCTGAGTATAGGGGAGTCATGATCGTTCCACGAGAAGCAAGGTTGTTTGTTTATCGACTACTAAAAATCAAACAAAAACAAGTAAAACACTCACAAGCAACCTCGTTAACGACGTTGTCAGGGTCGTTAACGAACCACCGTAAACAAAAGACCAAAACTAACGACCTAAACAGATTCGGTACCGAGCCTACAAACTCAGCAACAAATATCACTTCAAGAGAATTTAAATAAAACAAAGATCTAGGACAAGGGATACCACAACATAGTCATGCACATAAACTCGTAAGAAGATAAGATCATGCCTTTAAACAGATAAATTCATCAACTTTCGTCGACTATCAAGTAAATTAACCTATTTTCATAAACTAATCCACTCAATTGCTTGTTTTGGATCTAAAGCTTGAAACTTTCGTATTCAAACAATATCAACCTTCAAGTCTATAACTTTATCTTTCAATCAAGTTAAAAAGTCAATTCACCTTGACTTTCATCTAGGTCTTAAGCACAACAAACAATCTCAAAATAGATAAAAGGCAATCAACACATACTCTTACTCCTCAAACATGCATAACTATGTCGGGTTTACCCCGACCCTAGAAAAGAAGACTACTCACCACTCATAACTAAGAAACAAATAAATTCAACAAAAGAAATCATTGAAAACAAAACACTATTCAAATTAATAGGAAATATCGTCTTACAGAAATTAAGAAGAAACCGAAAAGAATACAAACACCGAACCAAAATCACGATTAACGACCTCGGTAACTCTCGTCCACCGAACCTTCGATCTCGACTCCAATCCACTCTCTCTACTCTCAGCTCTTCCTCCTCTCTTCAATCGATCCTCCCCCTTTTTCTAGGCTAATAAGAGTGCTATTTATACTAATAAGGCTAGAAAATAATAAGGCTAAAAGATAAAATTTTTCCTAAAAAGATAGAAATAAAATCTAGAAAGATAGAAACAAAATCTGGAAAGATAAAAAGACCTAAAATACATAATATAATAACCCTAAAATCATAAAAAGATACTCTATCGACACGGAAATAAATTCCCGCACAGGATCGGTGAGTCACATAATCAAACTCTCGAAATCTTCATCTCGTGGCCTCGTTAACGAACCCTTACAGCCTCGTTAACGAGCCTGGGTTTGGCTTTCTTCCACACTTTATCTTCTAAAACTTAGACTTCGACTTCTTCATCTTGCATTCTTCCGTCTTTCATCATAGCACTCCAAATTCAGCTCCAAATAGCATCTTTTCCTTGCTAAAACCTACAAAAAGACACAAAACGGAGTAGCTTCCATACTTTTCACAAAATATGCAAAACCATCCAAAAACATACAAAACTATTCCTAAAACTACTAAAACTAAGCCTACAAAACTAAGAAAACATACTAAAAACTATACTAAAAATAAGAACATCAAAATACCCCATACTTAGACTTGCTTGTCCTCAAGCAATTACTAAATAATAACCAAAACCAAACTAGACACTCATCAAGACATAGCCATCATCTAAAAAGCAACATCAACACATAGAAAAATAACAAATGATTATTAACGTCATCACACATATCTGCACCAAATAGACATAAGAAAATACAATCCAACCTCACAAGGATAATGTGTTTCACTCAACTCTCAAGTGTTTAGGCTTATAAATTCAATCTCTCAACTCATCTTATATACAAATACTCATAGAAATTGGAACTTATATCACCAAACTCTCCACCCAAGATTTGTCAAAACAAGCAAAAATTATCAAGTGAACTTAGGCTCAATGAAAAACTTCATAGAAGCTTCCATTCGGCCGGGTTGTAATGGGGCTTGGTAATAACAAAGGGCGTGGAAATATTTGGCCATGTGGTGCTAATAATATCCGGGAATCAAAGACTCCTAAAAACTCACACATAGACAAAACTCTCATAAAAGATAACCAAACTCACTCTCAATCTGCACATTCATTTTCACCCACCCAATATATCCTAGAAAGTCTCATAAAAATAATAAAAAGAATCTCTGATATTATCTATATAAACACATGCACTTCAAACTTCTTTTCTTTCTTTTTTTCTTCGCTTCTGCCTCGTTAACGGACCACTTCAGGGTCGTTAACGAGCTTCATCGTGTACTCCTCAATTTTCTAAACAACTTTCTTCAACTATCAATCTTATTTCGTGCATCTTTTGCTATCAAGAGATCTTTCTTTTACAACTATTAAAAACAAGAGACTTCCAATCTACCCTTCCCAATAATTCCTCAATTTCAAACCAAAACATAAATATTGCACTCAACAAAACATACCTCTCCAATCTAAGTCCTAATCCCCGGATAGGGTCAAGCTTATCTCGGCTAAGGAACAATTTTGTGGAGCTAAAAATAAAAAGGCTTCAGGCTCAAATTGGCTTTAAAAAGAAGAATCATGTAAGGCAGGATAAGGATAATAAGGCTATAAAAATAAGTTCTCTATCATCTGATTTTCACAAGTAATGAACTATAAATCTTATACGGGTCTCAAGAAATAGATAACCATCACAATTCTAAGAGATAATATGCATATAGAGAGTAAATCACACAAGAAAAGAAGAGGGAATTTTGATGTTCTCCCTATAAGGCCAAAAATAACTCACAAGGTCGCAATTTTTGTTGGATTGCATCACTTATGCTATAAAGTATATGTGCTCAATTTCATCAAATGCTATTCCTTCTAAAAACACAATTTCAATTAATGAATCCGGCTATACTATCAAAGACATGCTTGCAAGGAATTATATGATCATGCTAGCAATTACCATCATAGAACCTAAGAAAGGGATATCTATCAATTCTAAACTCTTTTTGGATTTTTCAAATTTTTCAAAAAAAATTTTCCGATTTTTTTTTGAACGAAACTACTTAAAACAAATAAGCACATAAGACACATAAGATAACAAGTTGTCTACTTTCTCCCACCCCATACTTAAAATTACAGTGTCCCCACTGTAAGAAAAAAATAAGAAGAAGGAAAGAAATAGAAAGGAAAAGAAAACAACAAAAACAAAATAAATAAAAAGAAAAGACATAAAAACTTACAAAGACTCAAAAGTGGAAAACAAGGAAAACGTCTTCTGCAAGCTGAATCACTGGTTTGGTGGAGGAAAGTAATGCTCGAAGTTCCCCATGAAGTCGTACATCGTCCTCCAACGCTCTGTATCTTCTACTTCTCTCTGACGATGCCTCTCATCCTCCATCGACATGCGAGAAGAATAGACAAACTCCCATCTATCCATCCTCCTATGAATGTGGTCCTGCTGAAGGTTGAGCTACTGCATCCGAGCAGAAAGATCCTCGGCCCATGGTGGTGGCATACTCGATCCAGTGTACTCGGGCTGAGGGGGTGGTGGGTAGTGAGGCTGGAAGTGGTCTTGGTACAGCACCGGGTTGTATGGCATAAGACCATAGGAATGAGGGTCGGTAGGAGCTGGCGGGGGGTCGGTAGTTGTCCTCGAGACCTCGTTAACGAAGCTGGGTGCCTCGTTAGGAACGTAGGAAGAAGGCTGGAAATGGTCGTTAACGAGTCTGGTAGGGTCGTCAACGAGGATGTTGGTGCCTAAAACTTCCGTGTCGAGGTCGTTATCCTCGAAGTTAAGCTCTTCCGTGCCTCCCTCTGTGTCAGCCTCTTCAGTGTATTCGCCGACTACCTCGGTATCCTCATCTTCATCTCCAACTTCATCCATGCCTTCTCCGTCTCGCTCGAACCTTGTCTCACATGGCCGAAGTGATAGCTCATCCTCCGGCTTGGGCTCCAACGGGTAAGCATGACCCGTCCATACCTCGTACCAATTTGGTACGTAGAGTAGCTCCAACATGTCAAGGGTAGGTGTAACGATGCGGTCTTGCACTTTCACTTTGAGTCCTCTCTCGGCTTGAATGAAAACACTAGAGCTATACCAATAGCTTTTGTTGTGGAGTTGAGCATGAGCCGGCGTGTAGCGAGTAAGGTCGACTCCTAAGTTTGTAGCCAAGAGACTAACCAAGTTTCCACACCATACTTCTTTGGACTTGGTTGATTTTTCAATGTAGTAGAGCCACTCATACCCTAAATTCAAAGGGCCAGGCTCCTCGAAAAGGATGGTGCGACGACAAGCAACTTCCATTCTTGTTGGCCTGTTTAGCTCTCTCTTCGGCCAAAATGTAGCGGCTAGGACTCGAAGGATGATCCTAAAAATGGGGTTGATGACGCTTTCCCCGGATAATGCCGTTGTGGAGGGCTCAACCTCCCCGGTGATGTAGCTCCAAGTCCTTGTCACTTTGTAGTCCTTCAAACTGTAATCTCTAGAAGGATTTGGGAGCTCCAAAATAGCGTTGAACTCCGCCATGGTGTATTCTCGTCTCACATTACCGAGCCTAAACCTGATGCGTCCCGCCGAATTCTTCGATGGGAAACTCGTCTCTAAAGTGGCCAAAAACTCGGATGTGAGGGTCGGAAAATGTGGTACCGTCTCCTTCTTCAGCAAATGAGGCACATCGAGAATAGAAAAGGCCTCCTTAACATCCGTATAAATTCCCATTTGCTTGGCACTCGTTCTTGAAAACCACCGAGTGTTGTGATCTTTGTTTAGGATGGCATTGTATCGGTCCGCTTGCCCTTGAGTGCGCCAGATCACATTGTCCATGCGAGGTGGAGATGGGGACCTCTGGTTCCTTCTCTTCTTCTGAGCTCGGGTAGCGGGTCTGTTGGAACTTGCCATGTGATCTGCAAAACAATCCTGATTTTCCAAGATAAGATCCACTCAAGTTAGGTTAGGCAAGAGACCCCATACTTGGTCTCGAAATACTCGGATTTATTCGTTAACTCCCCAATTGGGTTGTTTACGAATCTGGACTGGGTATTGATTTTTGAGGCTACACAGGGTCTTTAACGAGCCTGGGTGGGTCGTTAACGAACTACCGAGAGCCAGTTCATAAAATTTCCGAGTTTTATCAACTTTAAAATCAAGCCCTAAATCAAGCATGCATCCTCGATAATCCTTCACTAGACACACAATCGGGTATATGCACCCCATACTTGCTCAATTACGCACCCCAAACATGCTAAATTTGCCCAAAATTAACATGGTGAAAATCAAACTCAATATCTAGAACAAGAAAAATTCATGCTTTTCTAAATCAAATTTTTGCAATGGAGAATCTAGCATGAAGAATCTTTCCTAGATTGAGAATCAACTAAGCACAACCATAATTCATGAGCAAAATCTAAACATGCACATCGGTCCTCTCTATAAACACAATTCAAGACATGAAATTTCTACCCTATAAACCATGAATCATGCAATCTCGAGTTAGGGTTTAGAAATCATACCGAAGAATCGAGAAATTGAAGAACAAGAGGTCGGAATTGGGTGGTTAATGAGCTTGGGTCTCGGTGGGAAAACGGGTGTTTCGGGCTTCGGTAACGACGGTGTCTCCGGCAGTCGGTGGAGTGAAGGATTCCGATCGGTGGTGAGAGTATTTGGTGGAGTTTGAGGGTTGTGGAGTTTGAGATTTGTGGGTAGAATTCTTGAGGGTTTGGGAAGGGTTTAAATAGAAGGGGGTAGAAATAGGAGGGGGGGGGTAGGTAGTGGCGGCTGGGGGAGGGTGAGAATTAGGGTAGAAGATAAAAGATAGATTAGGGTTAGAAAAACTTACCTGCCCGAGTCGGTTCGCCAAACCGGGTCGTTAACGACCTTGGGTGGGTCATTAACGAGCCACCGTAGCCTCCTTGAGTGATTTCCGAGCCCCTTTTCTGTATCTTGTTAGCTTCTAAATTTATCCTAATTTCTATCTTAAAAACTACTAAAAAGAACTCAAAAGAAAACTAAGAAAAAGAATCTAAAAAGAAAAGAAAAATCTAATCTAATTCTATACTAAAAGCGGGTTGCCTCCCGTAAGCGCTATTTTAACGTCGTCAGCCCGACGTACTCCTTGGCTAGTCCGACGTTGTAAGAGCCATAGTGACTCTAATCTCTTCATCCGGGTCGGTTTGCTCATGAAACTTCTTCAGCCAGTGGCCATTAACTTTGAAGATTACGCCTTGGTTATCGATCAACTCTACCGCACCGTGAGGGTAGATGTGATGAACCACGAATGGCCCACTCCATCGTGTCCTAAGCTTCCTTGGGAATAGCCGAAGTCTAGAGTTGAAAAGAAGTACCTTATCGCCAACTTCATAAGTTTTGGGCACTAATTTCTGATCATGCCACCGCTTGGTGCGCTCTTTGTATATTTCAGCATTTTCGTACGCCTTCAGCCTCAATTCTTCTAATGCTTGCAAGTCCATGAATCTTTTTGCTCCTGCCACGTCGAGGTTCATGTTGAGCTCCTTAAGATCCCATAATGCTTTATGCTCCATCTCAACCGGTAAATGACATATCTTTCCATACACTAGATTATAAGGAGTGGTGCGTAGAGGCGTCTTGTATGCTGTTCTGTATGCCCATAGAGCGTCATCTAATTTGGAAGACCAATCCTTCCTAGAACGGGACACTGTCTTCTCTAATATGCTCTTTATTTGCCTGTTTGAAACTTCAACCTGGCCACTGGTTTGGGGATGATATGGTGTTGCCACCCGATGGGATACCCCATACTTAGCCAAAAGTGCTTCAAAGCTCCGCTCAATAAAATGGGAACCACCATCACTAATGAGGACTCTTGGAACGCCGAACCTGGGGAAAATGTTGGTCTTGATGAACTTAGCCACAGTTTTAGAGTCGTTAGTCCTTGTAGCAACGGCTTCTACCCACTTAGAGACATAATCGACTGCCACTAGGATGTACTTGTAGGGGCCTGATGCGGGAAATGGTCCCATGAAGTCTATGCCCCATACATCGAATAGCTCGACCTCTAATATCCTGGTTAGCGGATTCTCAGGTCTCCACGTGATGTTGCCTGAGCGCTGGCATTCATCGCATGCTGTCACATAAGCATGTACATCTTTAAACATGGTTGGCCAGTAGAGACCACTTGAAAGAATCTTCGTCGTGGTTTTGAATCCTTTTGCATGGCCACCTGTTGGAAGCTTGTGACATTGACAAATCACGTTCTCGACCTCTTTTTCTGGGATACAGCGTCTAAAGAGGTGATCACTTCCTTGTTTAAACAAGTAAGGATCGTCCCAATAGTACTGTTTTACATTGTGGAGGAACTTCTTCTTCTTTTGTGGGGTTAGTCCTTCGGGAATTATGCCTCCTACAAGATAGTTAGAAAAATCCGCGAACCAAGGGGCTTTTGACCCTCTAACAGCATGAAATGACGTAGAAGAAGTAGAAGGAGAAGGAGAAGAAGGGATTGAATCGAATTGGCTGAGTTGTGGTTCAAACATCTTACCTGATTGGATCGTTATTAGACCGGTGTGGGTCGTTAACGATCCTGGAGCTGTTGTTATATCCTCGGTAACGACCTCCCGTGGCTTAGTAACGACTTGCTCAATTGTTGTGTCGATGCTCCTTAGATTTTTGCCCGCATGATTAATGCATTCCAGCCTCAGTGCCTCGTTAACGAACCTGAAGGGGTCGGTGACGAGGGTTTTGTTGAGTTCAACCTCGTTCAGCAGGAGGTGTTCGTCAGGTCTGGAGTCGTTTATTAGCACCTCATTGTTGGAATCAGTGATGTGTTCAACCGGTAATTTGGATATGTGATCCGCCACTAGGTTCTCTTCTCCCTTTTTGTCTCTTATTTCGTGGTCAAATTCCTGCAGCAAGAGCATCCAACAAAGCAATCTAGGCTTGGCATCCTTTTTGGCCATTAGGTATCTAACGGCCTCATGGTCAGTGTAAACAATCACTTTGGATCCAACAAGGTAGGATCAGAATTTTTCAAAGGCAAATACCACAACAAGGAATTCTTTCTCCGTTGTGGTATACTTACTCTGCGCCTCATCCAGCGTCTTACTGGCGTAATAGATGGCGTGGAGTTTTTTGTCTTTCCGTTGTCCTAAAACTGCGCCAACTGCATAGTCACTAGCATCGCACATAATCTCAAAGGGTAATGTCCAATCAGGGGATTGCATAATGGGGGCGGACACGAGGGCAACTCTTAACCTGTAAAATGCTTCAAGACATTCTGGAGACAGCTCAAACACTACATCTTTCATTTGTAGGTTAGTCAAGGGTTTAGCTATCTTAGAAAAATCTTGAATAAATCGCTTGTAAAATCCAGCATGCCCTAGGAAACTCCTTATATCTCTTACAGAGGAAGGGGGAGGTAATTTTTCAATAAGCTCAATCTTTGCTTTATCTACCTTTATTCCTCTCTTAGAGACAAGATGCCCTAGTACTATCCCCTCTTGAACCATGAAATGACACTTTTCCCAATCTAACATAAGATTGGTTTCTTCACATCTTTTAAGCACTCGAGCAAGGTTAGCAAGACAAGAATCAAATGAAGAACCATAAACAGAAAAGTCATCCATGAAAACCTCTACAATCTCCTCTATCATATCCGAAAAAATGGCCATCATACACCTTTGAAAGGTGGCAGGGGCATTGCAAAGCCCTAATGGCATTCTTTTATAAGCAAAGGTTCCATAAGGACATGTAAAGGTTGTCTTCTCCTGGTCATCAGGATGAATGGGAATTTGCCAAAAACCGGTATAGCCATCTAAATAACAGAAATAATCATGCTGGGCTAAGCGTTCTAACACCTGATCAATGAAAGGAAGCGGAAAATGATCTTTTCTAGTAGCACTATTAAGCTTCCTATAATCAATGCACATCCTCCAACTAGTGGTGGTCCTAGTCGGAATGAGCTCTCCCTTTTCATTTTGTATGACAGTCATCCCCCCTTTCTTTGGAACTACATGGACCGGACTCACCCATTGGCTGTCCGATATAGGAAATATGAACCCAGCATCAAGTAATTTAATGATTTCCTTTTTAACCACATCTTTCATGTTAGGATTTAACCTACGTTGATGCTCTATGGTGGGTTTATAATTATCCTCCATGTATATCCTATGCATGCAAAGGGAAGGAGATATGCCAGTTATATCATCTAGGGAGTAGTCTATGGCTTTCCTATGCATCCTAAGCACATTCAATAGTTTTCCTACTTCCTCATCTTTTAATTTAGCATTAATGATGACCGGCAAAGTAGAATTAGGACCAAGGAATTCATACCTGAGGGAGTCTGGAAGGGGTTTAAGTGCTGGGGACGGTTCAGCTGGGATTAGAATCAGTTCTTCTGGTTCCGTCTTCAACACCTCCTCGAGGTATTCAAATGCTGAAATTTCATTGTCTTCGGCCAAGGTCGTTAACGATGCTGGTGGGGTCTAACGAGCCTGCTTCGTCTGCCAGTAGAGTCGGTACGGAAGCTGGTGAACTCGTTACCGAAACTGCAGGAGCTATTTCCGCCCATCTTTGACCTGAAATTTTATCATCTGATGCCAACCTTCCAATAGGGTCTCCACATTCAATGATCTCCTTGTGGGTGTAGAGCATCTTGACTTTGGCTCTATCAGTCTCCTTAATTGCCTGTTTGAATCGGAATTCCGCCACCTCATCCCCAATTTCGAAAGTTAGGAGTCCCCTCCTAACATCAATTATGGCTCCAGCTGTGGCGAGGAACGGTCTTCCCAAAATAATAGGCACCACCGGATCTTCGAGCATTGCCATAACGATGAAGTCGTTTGGAACAAAGAACTTGCCCACTTGAACCGGAAAGTTTTCTATCACCCCTGTTGGTTTGATGCAGGATCTGTCTGCCATGTAAAGCCGCATGTTGATGGGCTCTAGTGGTCCCATGTTGGCTTTAGACCAGATTGGGAGAGGGAGTAAACTGGTACTGGCTCCCAGATCACATAAAGCTTTGAACTTGTGGTCGCCTATTCCAATAGTTATTGCAAATCTCCCTGGATCTCCCAACTTTTCTGGTAGAGCTATAGATCTGACTTCATCCTGCAACTCTGTAATGGATCGTTTCCTACTAAGAATATCCTTCAAAAATTTTGTGTAAGCCGGCATTTCGCTTAGGGCCTCAGCGAATGGGATGGAAATATTAATGCCCTGAAGAATCTTTACGAAATGCTTGAACTTACTCTCAGTAGAGTCCACAGATTTCTTAGTGGGAAATGGAAGAGACTTTACCATCCTCGGAACCAAATTAGGCTCGAGGGGTGATGCTACCGGGTCGACACTAGGGTCGTTAGGTACGCTCGGCGGGTCGTTACCGACCCTGATAGGGTCGTTAACTACCCTGGGATTAAGAGGAAGGCTCGGATTAGAGAACTTACCTGGGGTAGGGTCGTTAGGTACCCTCGGAGCCTCGTCACCATGGTACGCTGGTTCGGTAATTGCCCTTGTTGGCTCGTTACCGAGGGTATCCGTGGTGTCCTCTTCCTTCTTGTCCTCAGCTTGGACATGCTCCGGTAATGTTTTTCCGCTCCTAAGGTGCACTGCTGCTATCTGTCCTTTAGGGTTTTCTTCGGGACGTCCCGGAAGCTGCCCTTGTGGTCTCGGAATCTGGTGGAGGCGCTGCATAGCTTGGATTTGGATTTTGATTGCCCCACGTCTGATAGTTGTTCGACCTGTCATAATTACTAGGTTGGTTCCTGTATGGGCCTCTCATGTAATTCATCTCAGCAATTGTCTCAGCGGCTCTTACCTACTCTATGTTAGTGCAAGCAGAAGTACTATGGGCAAAAGAACCACATTCTTGACAAGATTGAGAGGATTTAAGAAAACTTACCTGCTTCTTCAGGCGGTTGACCTCATCTTGTAGAAACTGATTTTTAACGTCTGGGTAAACTTCTTCTCGGTTAGGCACGTAGAGACGTTTCTGTGGCTGGGGAGTCTGCTGGGTTCCATACATGGCATCATAATTGGACAGCTTATCCAGCAATTCCCATGCAGCTGTAGGGTCCATCTCTATAAAGCCGCACGTTGTATGCGTGTTGATGCGGTTCTTGGTCTCCGCGTTGATACCCTGGAAAAAGATTTCTTGCAGAACATATAAAGGTTGCCCATGAGTGGTGCACTGTCTAAGCATCTCTTTGAATCTTTCCCATGTTTCAAAAAAGGTCTCATTAGGCAGCTGGTGATAGGAGGTGATGCGTTTCCTCAACTTTGTTGTCTTGGCAGGAGGGAAGAATTTTGTAAGAAATTGATCATACAAGTTCTTCCAAGTCCTGATAGACTTAGGAGCTAGGCTCTCCAACCAGCTCAAGGCCTTTCCAGCAAGAGACCACCTGAAAGCTTTTAACAGAACATATTCTAGTGGGACACCTTCAACAGCTATGGTGTCACATAAATCAAGAAAATTTCTAATATGCTCCATAGGGCACTCAATGGGTTTCCCTTCAAACTGAGCCCGTTTAATTAAGGATATAAATTGAGACTTGATCTCAAAGGGTTTCTCTATCTCCGGAAGCACGATTGGGGACTCCGGCACCCTCAGTTCTGGATGCATGCACTGTTTGGCATTCCTCGGATAGGCATTCAACTCTTCCTGTAGACCAGCGTTGGTGGCTCGTTGACGCTCAACCTCGGCGGCAACGCCTTCCTTTTCAGTTTTCAATGCCTCCATCTGTGGGGGTGTTCATAACCGGAAATCCGATCAGCCTAATCGGATCGGATTTTTTTACCAAACCCATATCCGTATCTGAACAACATATACTCGGATATCCGATCCCTATATCTCGGATCGGACCGGATATCCGTGTCGGATAACCGGATATTTGTATTTGTATTTGTATTTTTAAAGAATATTTGTTTATTTTAAGTTCCAAATAAATCATTCAACCAATAATTTTAACCCAAAAATGATCCAAATAATCATCCGCATAAAAGAAAGAAAAAGAATAATTAAAAACAAAAAAAGGTATTAAATATAAATTTAAGATTTATTTCTCTTTAATTTTAATTGTGAGGTTAAATATATTAGAAAAATAATTAAAAAACGAACTAAAACAAGGTAATACTAGAGGGCCGAAGCATATAAAATCACTTGAACTATTAAATTTTTTGTTATTGTACGAAATATATATGTATAGTATATACCCCTGGATATCCGGGGGTCTTGATAGAGCATATAGATATAGGTTTTAGAGCATGTTTTTATTCCCGTTTTATGCATTTTTATATAGAGTTTTACTTTAATTTGTAGTTTAGGTTTTATTTCAGTTTAGTTCGGAATCTACGCGTTTGTGTGCTATATTGTAGGATGAAAGGTGAAGCATGGTTGGTGTGAGGCTAAGGACTGAACCGAATAACGCGTGGAGAGCATTGAAGAGAGAACCGAAGGAAAAATCATACACCAAGTCGAGTACCAAATCGCGCCCGGAGTGGTGTGCCAGTGATAGCTTGCATATAGGAGTAGTTTAGATGCATGTTTTATATATGTTTTAGTTAGTTTTTATGTAGTTTTTAGGTTTTTGTGTTATCGGGTATTATGCGCTGGTTTGCTCGGTTTTACAGGATTTTAGGTTCAGGAGCAACAGCGGGGCGAGTACAGATGGATCATGGTGGTGATGGACGAGGCAAAGGAGCCAAGAGAGCTAGGACATGCTAGGAGAAGAGCCAAGACAAGGAAGATAAGCCAAAGAAGCCATGCCAAGTGCTCGGGCTGAAGCCGAGCAACGAAGCCGCGCAATCCCAACTGAATGGGGAAAGCGCGGGATTGCAAGGAATGCGCGGCCGCGCTTTCTGGTGTCGAAGCCGCGCATTCGGAAGTTTTCAACGAGCAAGTGTTTTGGGCCGAGTTTTGTTTTGGGCTTTGGTTTTGATTTGTGGGCTTGTATGTCATCCGAGTATGTGTGTTTAATATATCTTTTGAGGATATTTTTAGGAGCATATAAATACTTTATGTTTGTTTTATTTTTGATAACTTTTGATCAACTTTTGGAGGCTAGGGTTTTTTTCAAGGAAGACTTTGAAACCTTTGTAAGTTTGATTTTAATTTCATTATGTTGCTAATTTCTCTAGTGTTTGGCTAGTTATTGAAGTCATGATTTGTATGTATTTGTGAGGTTTGATTGATTCTCAACAAACTTGAATAGAAATTATTCCCTGTGCTTAACTGAATCAGAATTATTCTAGGGTTTTGTTAGATTGATCACCTAATTGAATTCCTAGGTTAATTTACAATTGAATCTGATTAATTACCGGTTGGAGTTAATTGGATCAAAAGTAGACTTTAATTAATTTATTACCGGTTGGACAAGTTGATTAAAGTAGGGAATAAATTCACAAATCACTTAGATGTCTGGTTGCTCTAAGTGTTTGTTTCTATTGATAACTTGAATCGTCATGCTGTTATTTAATTGAATCTAGAAGGTCTTCTAGGTTATTATTTAATTAGGGTTGTTAGACTGGTTGTTCTATCAACTATATATGAAGTTCGGGTTTTAATCCTTAGTAGGATCACTATCCACAATAGATTATTCAAGTGAGAAGAGAATCAAGAGAATCGATGATCAATGAATCAATATCATGATGGATCTAACTAGTTGAACACGTTTGTTTCTCATATATTCAAATCATCTTTGCATTCATAGTTAGTTTTATTCTTGCATATTAGTTTAGATAATCATTCTGAAAACCCCCCTTTAGTTACTTGGCACATAAGTAATAACATTAATACACGAGTCTCTGTGGGATCGACCCTTACTTCCACTTTGCTAAGGTTAGGAAGTTAGGAATTTTCTTTGACAGTGTTTTTATAACGCGTAAAAGTGCTCATCAAATTTGGCGCCGTTGCCGGGGACTCGTCGCTATTTGTGTTTATTACTTTCGTGTTGTTTTGGGTGTGAACCTGTTATATGGTTCATACCCGTGCTACTAACTCATCTCCCCTGTTGTTTGATCCAGATACTGACAGGACACTTTTCAAGCTAAGGAAGGAAATCCGGAATCACTTTCAGGCATTGCCATTCTTTCTTGAAGACTCTGACTCGGAATCTGAATCTGTTGAATCCGTCGAGATGGGTGACCGAACATTGAGAGAGTTGACTGCACCGAATCTGGCACAACAACCGTTGGCGGTGCAATTTCCTGCTCTTGCTGAGGGAGTCAAGTTTGAGCTGAAATCCGGGTTGATCCACCTTTTGCCTTCATTCCATGGGCATAGTGGTGAAGACCCCAACAAACATCTTTCTGAATTTCATACTGTGTGCTCAAGCATGAAGCCTGCTGATGTGACTCATGACCAGATCGCGCTGAGAGCCTTTCCTTTTTCTCTCAAGGATCAGGCTAAAGACTGGTTTTACTACTTGGCTCCGGGAAGTATTGATACATGGGCTAAGATGAAAGAAGCTTTTCTGGAGAAGTACTTCCCTGCTACAAGGCTCAATGATCTGAAGAAGCGAATCAGTAATATTGAACAAGAAGCAAGTGAGTCCTTGTACGAATACTATGAGAGATTCAAGAGGTTGATAGCCAACTGTCCTTTCCATGGCTACACTGACCAGGACCTGATCTTATATCTGTTTAATGGCCTCTTGGACGATGAGAGAAGAATGGTCAATGCAGCTTGCCAAGGTCACATTCTTAACAAAACTCTTGCTGCTGCGTTTGACCTATTCACACAACTGTCTGAGGGCACAAGACAGTTCAAAAAAGAAACTAGCTCGAAGGCTGCAAACTCTGTGGTGGCTAATACTAGAATTCAAGATGAAGTCACAGAGTTGAAAATGATGATGAAGCAGCTTTTGCAACAAGGTGGTAGACAACAGGTGAAGTCTTGTGAAATTTGCTTTGATAACATGCATCTTACTGACTCTTGCCCTACACTTCAAGATCCAAATGCTGAGGTGAATGCAGTGGGAGGATATGGACCACCTAGGCCGAGGTATGATCCCTTTTCCAACACCTACAATCCAAGCTGGAGAGATCATCCTAATCTGAGGTACGGAAATCCAAACAATCAACAATTCAATCAGCAGGGTGGCCAAGCTCAATACAAGCCACCTTTTCAACCCCGTCCTCAGGGGCCCAATCAGAATGCTATGTCTACCGAGGATATGATTCGGACTCTTGCACAGACTGTGACTACAATGCAAGGCTCAATGAGCCAATTTCAACAAGAGACCAAGTCTAGCATCCACAATCTAGAGACTCAAGTCAGTCAAATTGCCAATGTTGTGGACAAACTGGAAGCTAGAGACTCAAGCAAGTTGCCATCCCAGACCGAGCTCAATCCAAAACATAACGTCAACGCTATTACTTTGAGGAGTGGGAGAGAGCTGCAAGTAGAGCCCAGGGACGGGCAAGAACAAATCAGAAGGGGAGAGGCAGAAGAAGCTAAGGTCGATACAGAGGAAATTCTAAGCAAAACATTCGACGATGATTTGCTCGGCCTGCCTGCTAAATGCACGGTCGAGCAAATGCAACCCCGCGCAATGCCATCTCAGTTGAAAATGCGCGGGGACGAGACGCCAAAAAGCGCGGTCGCGCATTTGCCAAGCCGCGCAATCCCGTCTCAGTTAGGATTGCGCGGGATGACATCGGAAAGCGCGCCCGCGCATTCTGAACTGAAGCCGAGCAATTCAGACGAGGTTGAAGGTTCGTCTGCAACTCCTCTAAAGTCTTATGCACCTGTTCCACCTTTCCCAGAGGCACTAAAGGAGACCCGAAAGCTGGAGAATGACAAGGAATTATTCGAGACGTTCAGCAAGTGTGAGGTAAATATTCCTTTACTTAAACTGATTAAAAGCATTCCTAGATATGCTAAGTTTTTGAAAGAATTGTGCACCATCAAAAGAACTCAAAAGCTAAAAGGGAAACAGAAAATCTCTGTAAGTGAGCATGTGTCTGCTGTGTTTCAAAGGCGTATGCCTCAGAAATGTGGTGACCCTGGCATGTTCACTATTCCCTGCATTATTGGTGATACAAAGATTGATAAAGCCATGCTAGATCTAGGAGCTTCAATTAATGTTCTACCTTACTCTGTGTACAAAATGCTTGAACTAGGTCCTTTGCAAGAAACTGGTGTGGTTATACAGTTAGCTGATAGGTCAAATGCTTACCCTAGAGGAATAGTTGAAGATGTGCTTGTAATGGTTGATAATCTCATATTTCCTGCTGATTTTTATGTCTTAGAGATGGACCATGATAAGCATGCTGCACCTATTTTGCTAGGTAGACCTTTTCTGAAAACAGCTAAGACTAAGATTGATGTCTGTAGTGGTTCTCTGACTATGGAATTCGACGGGGAAAGGGTAGAATATAATATTTATGATGCAATGAAATACCCTCCCGAAGATTCCTCGTTGTGCTTAGTTGATGTGGTAGAGCCACTTGCTCAGGACTTTTTCAATATGCATGAATCTGAGGCTCTGAAATCCACTTTGGAAAATGCCATTATGAATAATACTTCAGATTTGGATTTAAAGACTGACATGCAGGAAGTGGTGGCAGAGTTGAATGCTCACTTTGAGCGTCCACTTATGCCACCGGGCTCAAAGCCCATACCACTAACCTTGCCTAGCGAGAAGCTTTTGCCATCTATTGTGCAGGCACCAGTGGTAGAATTGAAGCAACTTCCAGACCATCTCAAGTATGCTTTCCTAGGTGACGGGGATACCCTGCCAGTAATTATATCCAACAAGCTCACCAAGGAGCAAGAAGGACGATTGGTGGCAGTTCTGAAGGAGCATAAGACGGCTATAGGATGGACCATTGCAGACATTAAGGGGATTAGCCCCTCAACATGTATGCATCGGATTCTACTAGAAGATGAAGCTACACTGTCTAGACAGGTATGATCTTTCCTATTGCAGACATTAAGACGGCTATAGGATGGACCATAAGACGGCTATAGGATGGACCATTGCAGACATTAAAGAAGGTTGAATCCCCCGATGATGGAGGTGGTAAAGAAGGAGGTGTTGAAGCTCCTTCAGGCAGGTATGATCTTTCCTATTTCTGATAGCAAATGGGTCAGCCCAACTCAGGTTGTCCCTAAAAAGGGTGGTATCACAGTGGTTGAGAATCACAAGGGTGATCTCATTCCCACAAGAGTTCAAACTGGGTGGCGAGTCTGTATTGACTATCGTAAGCTTAACGCTGTAACCCGGAAAGATCATTTCCCATTACCTTTCATTGACCAAATGCTGGAACGACTTGTCGGTCGTTCATTCTATTGTTTCTTGGATGAATATTCTGGATATTTTCAGGTAGCCATAGCATCAAAGGATCAGGAGAAGACAACATTCACTTGTCTTTTTGGCACCTTTGCATACCGAAGGATGCCTTTTGGGCTGTGTAATGCCCCAACTACATTCCAACGGTGTATGGTTAGTATCTTTTCTGAGTACATAGAGAAATTTATTGAGGTATTTATGGACAATTTTACCATTCATGGGAATGACTTTGATTCATGTTTAACTCATTTGACACTAGTGCTTAAAAGATGTGAAGATACTAATCTTGTTCTAAACTCTGGAAAATGTCATTTTATGGTAGAACAAGGTATAGTATTGGGCCATGTAGTGTCTTCTAAGGGTATTGAGGTCGATAAGGCTAAGGTTGAAGTAATTCAATCTTTGCCTTATCCTACTAATGTGCGTGAAGTGCGTTCTTTTTTAGGCCATGCAGGGTTTTACCGCAGGTTTATCAAAGACTTCTCAAAAATTGCCTCCCCCTTATGTGAGTTGTTGAAGAAGGAAGCAGGATTTGAATTTGGTGATGGATGTAAGGCAGCATTTGATGAGCTAAAACTCCGCCTCACCACAGCTCCCATTATTCAAGCCCTAGATTGGTCTCTTCCTTTTGAGATCATGTGTGATGCTAGTGATTATGCAGTGGGGGCTGTGTTGGGACAAAAGAAAGGCAAAGCATCTCATGTGATTCACTACGCCTCTATGACATTGAATGAGGCCTAGAGGAACTACTACACCACGGAGAAGGAGCTCCTAGCAGTTGTGTTTGCATTGGAGAGATTTCGCTCTTACTTGCTGGGAACAAGAGTGATTGTTTATACAGATCACGTAGCACTCCGCTATCTGCTGACGAAAAAGGAGGCCAAACCCAGGTTAATCAGGTGGATCTTACTGTTGAGTGAGTTCAACATTGAGATCAAAGACAAGAAGGGGGCTGAGAATGTGGTTGCTGATCATTTGAGTCGTCTGGTGATGGAAGAGCAACAGAGGCCAGAGAGTTCACCCATTCAGGAGGAATTTCCAGATGATACCTTGTTTGCTATTAAGGTTGTAAAGCCTTGGTATGCACACTTGGTTAATTTCCTAGTTATGGGTGAGTTCCCACCAACATTCACAAAAGCTCACAAGGACAAGTTAAGAAGTGAAGCAAGATACTACATCTAGGATGATCCATATTTGTGGAAACACTGCGCTGATCAGGTAATCTGACGATGTATCCCGGATAACGAGGTAACTTCTATCTTAACCTTCTGTCATAATTATGCATGTGGGGGCCATTTTAGTTCCAACAAAACAGCTAGGAAGGTATTGGATGCAGGATTTTACTGGCCTAGCATTTTTCGGGATGCTCATGGGTTTTGTAAATCCTGTGACCGATGTCAAAGAGTTGGGAATATGTCCCAAAAGAATGAGATGCCTCAATCTCCTATTATTTTCTGTGAAATCTTTGATGTATGGGGCATTGACTTTATGGGTCCATTTCCTAATTCTTTTGGGAACTATTATATTTTGCTTGCGGTGGACTACGTTTCCAAATGGGTGGAAGCGAAGGCCACCAGGACTGATGATTCTAAAGTGGTGACAGATTTCTTGAAGACCAACATTTTTACAAGATTTGGTGTCCCTAGAGCTTTAGTTAGTGACAAGGGATCTCACTTCTGTAATAGTATGGTGAGTGCATTGTTGAGAAAATATCATGTCACACACAGAGTCTCTACAGCTTACCATCCTCAGACAAATGGCCAGGCAGAGGTGTATAATAGGGAAATCAAGTCCATTCTGGAGAAGACAGTTGCACCAAACAGGAAAGACTGGAGTGTTCGGTTGGATGATGCACTATGGGCATACAGGACCGCTTTTAAAACACCAATTGGGATGTCACCATTCTGGTTGGTGTTTGGGAAAGCTTGTCATTTACCGGTGGAAATTCAACATAAAGCATACTGGGCAGTCAAGAAGTGCAACATGCAAGAAAATGAGGTGGGCGAATTCAGGAAACTTCAACTCCAAGAATTGGAAGAAATCAGGCTTGAGTCTTATGACAATGCAGTGATATACAAGGAAAAGACAAAAGCCTGGCATGACAAGCACATTTGGAGGAAGAATTTCAAGGTTGGAGACAAAGTACTTTTGTTCCAATCACGCCTCAGACTATTTCCCGGGAAACTAAGCTCAAGATGGAGAGGTCCTTTTGTGGTAGCAAAGGTATACCCACATGGCGCAATTGATATCTATGATGGAGTTTCTCATTCCGTCTTTAAGGTGAATGGTCAGAGGCTGAAACCATATTATGAAGGGTTCAATGGTGCTACTTTGGAAGAAACGGCTCTCCACGAGCCGGAGCAAGAGCCTTAGTATCCTTTTTACGTCAAGCTAAAGACGTTAAATAAGCGCTTCTTGGGAGGCAACCCATGTTTTAGGATAGATTTGCTTTGACTTTTGCTTTCTGTTTTACAGTTTTTGTTTTTTGTTAGTTAGTTTTGGTAGAAATAATCCTCAAATATACAGATAGCTCAGGCAAGTTTAGAAGTAAAAGGGGCCAAAAAGTCGAGATTGGGACCAAAATTGCATGGTCAAGAATCTGGGTTCGACCCCGAGCAATGCAGGAACAGAGAAGAAAGCGCGGCTTGGGCAAGGGAAAGCGCGGCCGCGCAATCCCGTGCCCGAAGCCGCGCAATCTCGACTGGGGGCATATTGCGCGGGATCGCAAATGCGCGGCCGCGCATTGCCGTGCAATCCCGCGCATGGGCCGCTTTTCAGCGAACGATTTTTATTAAAACCGAAACCCTCCTTTTCCCTTCCCCATTCTTACGCCCCTCCTTCTCCTTCTCACCTCTTCCTCCATTAAAGCTCAAGCTTCACCCAAGCCATTCAAGTCGGATTTTCAAGCAAATTCAAGCAAGGAACTCACATTCAAGCGGAATTCAAGTAAGTTTTTCACAATCTCCTCTTAAAATTCGGTTTTAGTAGAATTAAATCTAGATCTAGGTTTGATTAGAAAAACCCGAATTTGACCCCTTTAGGCTCGGATTTAGGCTTAAGTCCTTTACAAAAGTTTGTTTATTGCATGATTCTAGACTAGATTCGTGTTTTATTTGACCTTTGTATGCAAATCCGAAAATTACTTAGTAATTTGATTAAAATTTGATTAATTTTAATTAAATTGTTATAGGTAGTGGGGGAAGAGAGCGTTTGAGAGCTTTTCTGTGAAATATTGCTGTGGTTGTCCTTGCCGGGACAACGGAATTGCGTTTGTTTGTTTGTTTTGTGGTGTTGTGCAGGTTGTGTTCTGAAATCCTGAATTAATGGCTCCAAAGAGAAGTAGAAGGGATGGTGCATCATCCTCACAGTCTACTAGTCAGGAAGTACATCTGGTTCCACCTGTTGTGGTGGGAGAGAGAACCCAAGAAACTTTTGGAATTAACCTGACAAAGAATAGCCACATAATCCGATTTGAACTTCTGAAAGACAGAGAGTGGAAAGCAACTCGGTTCATTGACTGGAATCTAATGAATGAGATTGGGATAGCTCATCTATTGAATGAAATAGGAGCTTATTTGCATATGGGTGAGTTTTTGAAGCTGTGTGAACCGACCTTTAAGGGGTTAACTTTGGAGTTTCTGAGCACCTTGTCTACCGATTTCAAGGGTGAAGGGGAGATAAAGTTTTGGCTAGGGGGAGTTAGAAGGAAGATGACCTTGAAAGAGGTCAACCGAGTGTTTGGGTTCTGTAATTTTCCTATCAGTAGAGATTTGGTGCTTACAGAGGCAGGTGCTACATGGGCTGACAGACACTTCTGGAAAGCCATCACAGGGAAACCTCAGTACAATCCGTCTAGAGAAAAGGCCTCTCCCATCACTCATCCCGCTATTAAGGTTTTCCAGCGGTTTATTGCTAGTACTCTGAATGGGAGAGGTGATGGGGGAAACAATTGTCCCAAGAAAGACGTCACTGTATTGGCTGCGAGCTTGAAGAGGAAACCGTTGAACTTGGGTGCTATGCTGATGCACCACATGGCTCATGTTGGGAACAAAGGTAGTGGAGCCATTTGTATTGGCGGGATTGTGACTTTCCTAGCCAAGCACTTTAGAGTCGATCTTAGCAATTTAAATGTTGATATTCCACCTTCACCTATTGACTTCATCATGTTAAAGAAAATGGGTGCTCTCTACAAGTACAGAAACTCTTACTTCTGGGTAATTGGTGATTCTGGGAGAGTTATGAAGCTTCTTGATGGACACCATGTGCAGATAGGAAACAGTCCAGCCAATTGGTTCATTGAAGTTCAGGCTGATGATTTGGATGTGGCTACCGTTAAGGGCCCGGTTAGGGGTAAAAAGGCGGTTTCAGTTCCTATTGTGGTGGATTCTGATGAAGAGGAGATGGATGAGGATTTCACCATGGCTGAAGAAGAAGAAGAAGAAGAGGAAGAATCTGCTGAAGATGCTGACACTGATGAGGATGATGAGTCAGAGGAGGATGATCAGCAGAGGCAGTTTGATCCGTCTTAACCTGCTGGAGGTGTACATTACTCTGATGCTCAGTATAACCAGATGATGGAGATGATGAGACAGATGCAGCTAGACAACACGCAGCGATACAATGATATGTCTTCTCACATCGATCAGAGCTTTCAGGGCATGAGAGGTTATGTGGATCAGAGGTTCACATCTTATCAGACTCATCAGGATCAGCAGCTTGCTGCTTTTCAGGCTCGCCAGGATGAGCAGTTCCGACTGCTCAACACCAGATTGGATGGATGGAGCTCAGCAGGCTATCCGCCTCATCAGTCGTATCCTCAGTATGCCTTTCCAGATCCTCCATATCCTCAGTTCCCGCCATATCATCCACCACCAGCACAGGAGATTCCACCGTACCATCCACAGTCAGAGTATCCACCGGAGTACCAGCCACCGCCACCACAAGATTTCCCGCCTTACTACCCGCCACACAACTAGAGTTTTGTGAGTTTTTCTCTTTTCCTTACCTTTTTACTATACTTTGGGGACAAAGTATGTTCTAAGCATGGGGGAAGGGAATTACTTATTTGCATTGCATGTAGTTGCATTAGTTTAGGTCATATTTAAAATTTAATTAAAAATCTTGAAAAATGAAAAAATCAGGAAAAAATTAGAAAAAATACAAAAAAATTGCATTTAGGATCCTATTTCCCCATTGTTTGATTCCTCTTGTGTTTATAAGTTAAGTATAAGTTCTAACCCATGATTTGCATGATTTACTGAAGTTGATATGATATGAGCATGATCATTGATTGATTACTTTGACTATAGGATGGAGCATGTATTTAGCTTGAGTATTTGATTCATTCTGAAGTTCTAGACAAAAATTAGCCTTGTGAGATATTTTTGGCCTTTCATGATATATTTGTTCTCTAAATTTCTTGAGTGTATCACCATGACTATCTAGCTCTAGAACTTGCGTTAATACTCTTTATCAAGGCTGCTAAATATGATTGAATGCATGACATTAAAATGATTGAGGCAATGTTTCTTATTAGCCTATTATTTCCCTTCCTACCTTACAAGATCCATGTTTTTGACACCCCACTTATTTGAGCCTTAAGCCTATATTTATTATCTCCACAAAATGATCCCTAGCCTAATAAGCTTGACCCATAATTCGGGATTTAGGACTTTAGGTTGTGTTGTGTTTTGTGTGAGTTTGATGTAAGCATGGGGGAGTTGGAAGAAAAGGTAGAAAAGAGAAAATACAACTCTTGGGTTTCAAAGTGAAAAAATGAAGATGAATTATGTTGCAAAGCAAAAGAGGAAAAAATTGCTTAAATGTTAGTAGTCTTCATTAGTTACAAGAAAAGAGTTGAAGAAGAATAAAAGAAAAAAAGAGAAGCAAAGTGCTTAAGTGTAAATGTATGGAGTTAAGAGTGAAGTTGGGAAGTGTTATGAGAAAAAGTGTTGAATTTTGGGTTAGGATTAGTTCTTTATCCCGGATTTAGCACCACAAGCCAAATATTATCCCTTCCTAATTTCTCTTTACCTTGGCCCCATTACAAGCCTTAAAAAGACCTCATGATTTTTGTTATGTATTTGATCCCCAGCGGTGGAGATTTAGAACTCTGATGCAAGCATATGGTAGTCTAGTTTTCATGGTTGATTTTGAGTGAAACACGTCCTTAAACGCTTGAGAGTTTGAGTGCAAACACATATACCTTGGTGAGGTCTAGAAATGGTCTTTGCTCTATGCTTATGATGATTCATGTTAGGAAGTCTTGGTTAGGTTTTCAATTATATGTAAAATGTTTGTTTGACTTGAGATGGATGTATGATTGTATTTCTATGGTGTGATTGGATTTATGTCTTGCTTGAGGATAAGCAAGGATTAAGCATGGGGGGATTTGATAGCTTGCATATAGGAGTAGTTTAGATGCATGTTTTATATATGTTTTAGTTAGTTTTAGGTTAGTTTTTATGTAGTTTTTAGGTTTTTGTGTTATCGGGTATTATGCGCTGGTTTGCTCGGTTTTACAGGTTTTTAGGTTCAGGAGCAACAGCGGGGCGAGTACAGATGGATCATGGTGGTGATGGACGAGGCAAAGGAGCCAAGAGAGCTAGGACATGCTAGGAGAAGAGCCAAGACAAGGAAGATAAGCCAAAGAAGCCATGCCAAGTGCTCGGGCTGAAGCCGAGCAACGAAGCCGCGCAATCCCAACTGAATGGGGAAAGCGCGGGATTGCAAGGAATGCGCGGCCGCGCTTTCTGGTGTCGAAGCCGCACATTTGGAAGTTTTCAGCGAGCAAGTGTTTTGGGCCGAGTTTTGTTTTGGGCTTTGGTTTTGATTTGTGGGCTTGTATGTCATCCGAGTATGTGTGTTTAATATATCTTTTGAGGATATTTTTAGGAGCATATAAATACTTTATGTTAGTTTTATTTTTGATAACTTTTGATCAACTTTTGGAGGCTAGGGTTTTTTCTCAAGGAAGACTTTGAAACCTTTGTAAGTTTGATTTTAATTTCATTATGCATTGCTAATTTCTCTAGTGTTTGGCTAGTTATTGAAGTCATGATTTGTATGTAGTTGTGAGGTTTGATTGATTCTCAACAAACTTGAATAGAAATTATTCCTTGTGCTTAACTGAATCAGAATTATTCTAGGGTTTTGTTAGATTGATCACCTAATTGAATTCCTAGGTTAATTTACAACTGAATCTGATTAATTACCGGTTGGAGTTAATTGGATCAAGAGTAGACTTTAATTAATTTAGTACCGGTTGGACAAGTTGATTAAAGTAGGGAATAAATTCACAAATCACTTAGATGTCTGGTTGCTCTAAGTGTTTGTTTCTATTGATAACTTGAATCGTCATGTTGTTATTTAATTGAATCTAGAAGGTCTTCTAGGTTATTATTTAATTAGGGTTGTTAGACTGGTTGTTCTATCAACTATATATGAAGTTCGGGTTTTAATCCTTAGTAGGATCACTATCCACAATAGATTATTCAAGTGAGAAGAGAATCAAGAGAATTGATGATCAATGAATCAATATCATGATGGATCTAACTAGTTGAACACGTTTGTTTCTCATATATTCAAATCATCTTTGCATTCATAGTTAGTTTTATTCTTGCATATTAGTTTAGATAATCATTCTGAAAACCCCCCTTTAGTTACTTGGCACATAAGTAATAACATTAATACACGAGTCTCTGTGGGATCGACCCTTACTTCCACTTTGCTAAGGTTAGGAAGTTAGGAATTTTCTTTGACAGTGTTTTTATAACGATGTAAAAGTGCTCACCAAATTTGATGAGGTATTTTTCGTGGTCGTTTATACCTATCAAAGAAACCTTATCTTAACCAACTCAGTAGAGCGGTAAGTAAGAGTCGATCCCACAGAGACTCGTGTATTTATGTAATTACTTAGGTGCCCCGTAACTAATATGGAGGTTTTCAGAATGATTATCTAATCTACTATGCAAAAATAGAAATAAATATGAATGCAAGGATGTTTTGAATATATGAGAGACAAACGTGTTCAACTAGTTAGATCCATCATGATATTGATTCGTTGATCATCGATTCTCTTGATTCTCTTCTCACTTGAATAATCTATTGTGGATAATGATCCTACTAAGGATTAAGATCCAAACTTCAGATTTAGTTGACAGAACAACCAGTCTAACAACCCTAATTAAATAATAACCTAGAAGACCTTCTAGATTCAATTAAGTAACAGCATGACGATTCAAGTTATCAATAGAAACAAACACTTAGAGCAACCAGACATCTAAGTGACTTGTGAATTTATTCCCTACTTTAATCAACTTGTCCGACCGGTACTAAATTAATTAAAGTCTACTCTTGATCTAATTAACTCCAACCGGTAATTAATCAGATTCAGTTGTAAATTAACCTAGAAATTCTATTAGGTATCTAATCTAAAAAAAACCTAGAATAATTCTGATTCAATTAAGCACAGGGAATAAACTCTATTCAAGTTTGTTGAGAATCAATCAAACCCCACAACTACATACAAATCATGACTTCAATAACTAACCAAACACTAGAGAAATTAGCAATGCATAATGAAATTAAAATCAAACTTACAAGGGTTCAAATGTTCTTCCTTGAGAGAAAACCCTAGCCTCCAAAGTATGATCCAAAGTTATGATAAAAGATAGACTAACAAGAGTTTAAATATGCCTCCCAAAATAATCCTTCAAAACCCTACAATTAAGCTTAAAAGTCGGACAAGATATAATATAAGCCCAAAAAGGTCAAGCCCAATTCTCGGCCCAAGACATCTCCGTGCAGAAAGCCCGATTGCTCGGTCTTGCACAATGCGCGGCCGCGCAATTATACCATCCCGCGCAATTAGCCTCGGTTCAGCATTCAGGCGTCACTTCAGAGGCGGTTTTGACCCACTTAGAGTTGGAATTTGGACTTGGAGTAAAAATATAAATTGTAGCTATTTGAATTAGCTTTCCAGTGATAACAAATTAAGCTCCATCCGATCACTATAGCTCCCAAACCAAGCATTGCAAGATAGAGGTGTCGAAACAAGAACTCCAATGCATAGTCCGAAGTTAAGCATTCATTTCCCACCAACTCTTGGGCCTTGGCTCTTCCAATCTTCACTTGTATCACTCAAAGATTCCTCAAACTCCACCATAGTCCTGTAATATCCATTCCGTCCATGCTTGTTTACCTAAAGATCTGCAAAACCGAACAAAACAAGCGCAAAACCCGAATTTCCTAGAAAACCTAAAAACCTAAGAACTAGACTAAACTAAGCTAAAACCATGAAAATCAAACATAAATATGCATCCTAAACACTACCTAAATGCAAGTTATCAAATTCCCCCATGCTTAACCCTTGCTTGTCCTCAAGCAAGACATAAATCCAAATCACACCATAGAAATGCAATCATACATCCATAATCATAATCAAACAAGCATTTCACATATAATTAAAAACCTGACCAAGACTTCCTAGCATGCATTATGATAAGCAAAAAGTAAAGACCATTCATTCATTCCAGACCTCACCAAGGTAAATCGTGTTTGCACTCAACTCTCAAGTGTTGAAGGGTATGTGTTTCACTCAAAATCAACCATGAAAACTAGACTACCATATGCTTGCATCAGAGTTCTAAATCTCCACCGCTGGGGATCAAATACATAACAAAAATCAAGAGGTCTTTTTAAGGCTTGTAATGGGGCCAAGGTAAAGAGAAATTTGGGAGGGATAACATTTTGCTTGTGGTGCTAAATCCGGGATAAAGAACTAATCCTAAACCCAAACCTTACACTTTACTTCTCATAACACTTCCCCAACTTCCACTCTACCAACTCCTTACATTTACAATTAAGCACTTTGCTTCTTTTCTTTTTTTCTTTCTTTGCCTCTTCTTCAACTCTTTCTTTGCTTCTAATGAAGACTACTAACATTTAAGCTCAATTTTCTTTCTTTTGCTTTTCAACATAATTCATCTTTATTTTTTTCTCACTTTACACACAAGAGTTGTTTCCCTCTTTTTCCACCTTTTCCTCCAATTCCTCCATACTTACATCAAACTCACACAAAACACAACATAACCTAAAGTCCTAATCCCGGATGGGTCAAGCTTATTAGGCTAGGAAAATATTTGTAGAGCTATCAAAAATAGGCTTAAAGCTTAAAAGAAATGGGGTATCAAGAACATGGATCTTGTAAGGTAGGAACGGAAATAATAGGCTTATAAGAAACATTGCCTCAATCATTTTAATGTCATGCATTCAATCATATAAGCAGCCTTGACAAAGAGTATTAAGGCAAGTTCTAGATCTAGATAATCATGGTGATACACTCAAGAAATTTAGAGAACAAATATATCATGGAAGGCCAAAAATATTTCACAAGGCTAATTTTTGTCTAGAACTTCAGAATGAATCAAATACTCAAGCTAAATACATGCTCAGTCCTATAATCAAGGTAATCAATCAATGATCATGCTTATATCATATCAACTTCAGTAAATCATGAAAATCATGGGTTAGAACTCATACTTAGCATAGAAACACAAGAGGAATCAAACAATGGGGAAATAAGAACCTAAATGCAATATTTTTTTTGTATTTTTATGAATTTTTCTGATTTTTTCTTCATTTTTCTAGAATTTTAATCAATGCATGCCAAAATTTTAAATATGACAAATATGACCTAAACTAATGCAACTACATGAAATGCAAACAAGTAATCCCCTTCCCCAATGCTTAAAACATTCTTTGTCCCCAAAGTATAGTAAAAAGTAAAGGAAAGAGAAAACTCACAAAACTCTAGTAATCCGGGTAGTACGGCGGGAAATCCGACGGTGGTGGTGAAGGCTTCTTCGGGTTATCAATCTTCAGACCTAGGATATTTAACACACACACATAAAACTACCTAAAAAGCAAAAGATTATAACTGAAAAACAAAACTACTCTAAACCTTGGGTTGCCTCCCAAGAAGCGCTTGTTTAATGTCATTAGCTTGACATTTAGCATGATTTGATAAGATTAGACATTGTCAATGCCCTTAGCAACCTGTCAAATCCCTATGCACACATCTCAAAAAGACATAAGTAACACAATGATAAATCAAAGATGCATAATATAGCTTTCAAAGACCGTTTTAATTTATCAAACATGTGTGCCCAGTTAGCATGAGATGGCAATTGCTCAAATAAATTCAGGACAAGTGGTGGCTTTAGAAAATACTTACAGTATGAATCAAAGCACTTGTCAGCAATACCACTTTTATCCAAGATTAACTCCATATATTCTTCATCTTCCACCTTGTATTGTAGACTTGGTTCCTCTTCTTGTAACTCCATAAGCTCTTGATGTGAGAAGGTGGGGAAACTGAAGCATGGGATGTCAAGGCCTAACATAGGGCACACCATGACAGCGGGAGACTTAATAGATGTATCATGTTGTTTTTCTCCCCCATGGTTGTCTACTTCATCAGCAAAGAAGTCATCATGGTCAACAAATGAGTCTTCTTCCAAAACCACAAAACCCTCAAGCAATTTACTCCACATGGGTGAAGATGTCTCAGGCTCCCTAGGCTCTGTAAGAATCTCTATGCCAGCACAGACTTCCTTTGGCTCGGTGATAATCTGCTGAGCATGACTTATAGGTGTGAATTCATATTGGGCATCAAATTCATCTTCATAACTCACATCAAGTGTAGTAGATTGCTCCTCAACTTGAATCTGAGTGTCTGACTCATGATCGTTTGACTCCAATGTGATTCCACCACTCCTTTCACACAACTCAAAAGGACATGAGATTGTGGAATGAAAACTTGAAGAACATGACTCACAATGCTCCATGATTATAGCATCCGCCCTTTTTGAGATATCCATGATTATATCCTCAAGAGACTTATCAACCGGCTGGGGTGGTTGGGAAGATGACTCAACCAGAAAGCTTTGATGGCTCATAAAACATAAGAAATCCCAGCATTCCTCAGGTCCCATATACAAAAGTCTCTCATTGCTCATGTAGTCGGCCAACCCTCTTGTCTCAAAATTCATACCATGGATAACTCCCATGTTTACCTCTCTATCACTGTATCGTAATCCCCAAGCACCAAGTTCAAACACATGGTCTTGAAATCTTGAAAAATAGTCATGGAAGTGTTCATCCTGCAGCTGTCTACAATCGAACAAAGCCATAGATTAGTAAAATTCCTATCAAAGTGGTGTGCCAGCGCCGAAGGGATGGACTTACTGCGGCCGGAGCGCGGGCAAGATCAGTGAGAGCGCGACCGCGCAATGGGTGCCCTTGACCGCGCTTCGACGCGTTGATCCGACGCTGACTTGGGCTTCCGTGTTGTCTTTTGGGCCGAATTTATTAGTATTTTTGGATGTTTTTAAATATCATATAAATAATTTTCTTAGGGTTTCTTTGGATCATTATGCTATGCTACTCTATTGCTTTTGTTTTTACGTTAATTTCAATTTAGAGAGAATTGTGGGAGACCAAACCCTAGATTGCACAATTGAAGAGAAACTTGACTCTTGTAATCATATTCTAACTAATTTCCCTATGTCCAACTAGTAAGTTGAAATTGTATGCATGATTGTTTGTGAGATTTGAATTATTTCGGTTTACCTTAACTAGATTGAATCTCTCTGTCCTTGATTGATTACATTCATTTAGGATTATAATAGCTTGATCACCTATTTTATTTCTAGGTTGAATTACAACCAGAATAATTAAATAGACGGTGGAATTTGGTTATTCATGGATGAACCCTTTGATTAAACTTATAGACGGTGGAATAAGGTTAATCAAAGGAGGAGAATTTAATCACAAAACTTCATGAATAGACGGTGGAATTCATGAATAATGTTTCTATTGAATGCTTTGAACTTAATTGCATGATCAATTTGACATAGAAGGTTTTCTAGGTTGATTGGTTAAAAGGTTGTTAAAGACGGTGTATATTAATAACCACCTTAAGCTTGAATTTCATAAATTCACAATAGATTAGTCAAGGGAAATCGAAATAAGAATAATCAATGATCAAAACTCATGTATGCAATGGATACGAAACTAGTTGAACGCTTTCTCTATATTTAAATTTCTAATCGTTTTATTTGCTTTGCTTTATTTATTTAAATAAATAGTTTGAAACCATAAAAAAAAACCTTTAACTTAGTAATATTATTTAAATACAAATAATCTGAGTCCCTGTGGGTTCGACCATTACTTCCACTTTACTCAGGTTAGGAAGTTAGGATATTTCTTTGACAATGCTTTTACAACGACATAAAAGTGCTCGTCAGGTCTACAACCCGATTCGTATCCGATCCGGTAATCCGACTAATTTTCTCAAATCGGATTCGGATAATTATCTGTCGGATTCGGAATTTTGCGGATCGGATCGTCGGATAGCCGGATCGGATCGTTGGATAGCCGGATCGGATCTTTTTTAACACTCCTAGATACTCGAGTGCACACGGAAAACACTAGGCTCCCATCAAATTGGATGATTTTAAAAATTCTCGAATATACAAGCTTTTTCTTGCATTGTTGATCGTCAAATAATTATCCAATTGGGATGGCGTCCGATTGATAATCGTGGTGAAAAAAATGGCAGGTGCGGGTCAATTTCTTGATTTTTTTTGAGAAGGAAAGAGTAGGGTGGCCACTAACAAGCTAGTGGTCGTCCTAGATCATCCTGACGGATGAGGGTAAGTAAACTCGAATCAACTTCAAGTGGCATCGAGGAGACACATCTGAAGGATCTAGCGATGAAGTCCACCATAGAATTGCTCTCTCGGAAGACATGAGAGATACTCCAATCCTGGAACCGGGCCACTAAGTAGTGGATGTCCGAACGCAACAACTCAATCTCCCACGGGCAGCGCCAATCAGCAAGCACGGCCTTTGTTGGACGGGCCTTCACTCGGGACAACAAATAAATTTATAAGTCAAGACCCCGCTGAGTATAGGGGAGTCAGGATCGTTCCACGAGAAGCAAGGTTGTTTGTTTATCGACTACTAAAAACCAAACAAAAACAAGTAAAACACTCACAAGCAACCTCGTTAACGACGTTGTCAGGGTCGTTAACGAACCACCGTAAACAAAAGACCAAAACTAACGACCTAAATAGATTCGGTACCGAGCCTACAAACTCAGCAACAAATATCATTTCAAGAGAATTCAAATAAAACAAAGATCTAGGACAAGGGATACCACAACATAGTCATGCACATAAACTCGTAAGAAGATAAGATCATGCCTTTAAACAGATAAATTCATCAACTTTCGTCGACTATCAAGTAAATTAACCTATTTTCATAAACTAATCCACTCAATTGCTTGTTTTGGATCTAAAGCTTGAAACTTTCGTATTCAAACAATATCAACCTTCAAGTCTATAACTTTCTCTTTCAATCAAGTTAAAAACTCAATTCACCTTGACTTTCATCTAGGTCTTAAGCACAAAAAACAATCTCAAAATAGATAAAAGGCAATCAACACATACTCTTACTCCTCAAACATGCATAACTATGCCGGGTTTACCCCGACCCTAGAAAAGAAGACTACTCACTACTCATAACTAAGAAACAAATAAATTCAACAAAAGAAATCATTGAAAACAAAACACTATTCAAATTAATAGGAAATATCGTCTTACAGAAATTCTGAAGAAACCGAAAAGAATACAAACACCGAACCAAAATCACGATTAACAACCTCGGTAACTCTCGTCCACCGAACCTTCAATCTCGACTCCAATCCACTCTCTCTACTCTCGGCTCTTCCTCCTCTCTTCAATCGATCCTCCCCCTTTTTCAAGGCTAATAAGAGGGCTATTTATACTAATAAGGCTAGAAAATAATAAGGCTAAAAGATAAAAACTTTCCTAAAAAGATAGAAATAAAATCTAGAAAGATAGAAACAAAATCTAGAAAGATAAAAAGACCTAGAATACATAATATAATAACCCTAAAATCATAAAAAGATACTCTACCGACACGGAAATAAATTCCCGCACAGGATCGGTGAGTCGCAGAATCAAACTCTCGAAATCTTCATCTCGTGGCCTCGTTAACGAACCCTTGCAGCCTCGTTAACGAGCCTGGGTTTGGCTTTCTTCCACACTTTATCTTCTAAAACTTAGACTTCGACTTCTGCATCTTGCATTCTTCCGTCTTTGATCATAGCACTCCAAATTCAGCTCCAAATAGCATCTTTTCCTTGCTAAAACCTACAAAAAGACACAAAACGGAGTAGCTTCCATACTTTTCACAAAATATGCAAAACCATCCAAAAACATACAAAACTAATCCAAAAACTACTAAAACTAAGCCTAACAAACTAAGAAAACATACTAAAAACTATACTAAAAATACGAACATCAGCCTTGACCAGCTGCAAACTATCGCCTTCAACCTGGATCCGAGCAATGCCACGTCTGATGGCCTTGAGAAGTCTCTGGCGCAAGGCGATGGTCTCGGAGACCAGAACAAACTACCGACCAATTAGTCCTCCGTCAAAATGGATGGGGGAGCCACTAGAGTCCCTGAGGATGAACACGAAAGAAGCCAAGCCATCTGCACACACTGCACCATCAAAATTCAATTTAATATAGTCCCTTTTGGGGTTTAACCCACTTCGCACGCTTTCTCCCTCCTCCATCTCTCGCAATAAGAGTGCGGGGGCTGGGGAAGTCAGAGGCACCTGCAAGTTTCCATTCTTTAACCTGGTTTTGGGTAAATTCGGTAATGTTATCGGCATTAGTTAGGTTTGTTTCGTTGTTGCTATCAAAGACTCTCTTGTTTCTTGAGAACCATATGCTCCACCAGGTGTTAATGTGGAGTTCCATTTCGGATCAATTTCTTGATTGTTATGAAGTTTGTTTCTCTATTATTTTTTTTATAATAATAAAATATTTTAACGAGATTCTGTTACAGATTGTAATTCAGAAAATCAAGAAGAGGAAAAGAGAGTTTGGGAAGAAAGAAATTTTGTTTTCATTATTGTGGAAATCAGTTGTCCAGATACAGAGCATATGTTATTTATACATTTGCAATACAAAGCCCTTATATTTGTCCTAATTACAATAAAGGAGTATTATATCCAACACCCCCTCAAGCTTGGCATGGAGAGGTAAAAGCATGCCAATCTTGGATAAAAGAATCTGTTGCTGAGCTGAAGGTAGTGTCTTCGTAAGGACATCAACAATTTGCTATGTAGTAGGAAGATAGGACAGTTGTAAAAGACCTTCTAGCACTTTATCTCTAGTGAAATGTACATCTATTTCAATGTGCTTAGTTCTTTCATGTTGCACAAGATTTTTATCAATCTGGATAGTTGAATTATTGTCACAGTGCAAAACAATAGGCTAGACAGCTTGTATTCCCAAATCACCAAGCAATCTAACGAGCCAAGTCACTTCTGTAGCAGCCTGGGCTATAGCCCTATATTCATCTTCTGCTGAATTACGAGATACAATAAATTGTTTTTTTCTTTTCCAACTGATGGGTGATCTTCCAAACATGAGAACATAGCCAGTTACAGACCTTCGAGTAATAGAGCATGAAGCTCAATCAGAATATGAATAAGCTATTAAAACCGGATTGTCACAACCATTTAAAATAATGTCACAATCTGCAGTCCCTTTAACATATCTGAGAGTATGGAGCAAAGTAGAATAATGAGAGGAACAAGGCTTTTGCATAAACTGAGATAAATTCTGAACAGCAAAGCAAAGATCCGGTCTTGTATTTGTCAAAAAATTTAACTTGCCAATTAGCATTCTATACTTTGTTGGATCAAACAGAAGATCATCAGCATCAGGAACCAACTTGAAATTTAATGGCAAAGGAGTACAAACTGAGGATGCTTCTTCAAGATCAATAAAGCTTAACAACTCTTTTGTGAACTTGGTTTGAGTTAAAGCAATACCATAAGTCAAATAAGTAGCTTAGAGGCCCAAGAAGAAATGAAGAACTCTCAGATGTTTTATATTGAAAACTAAATGAAGATAGTGCTTAAAAGAAGAGATTTCAGCAAGATCAGAACCAGTGACCAACAAATCATCAACCTATATGGCTACTATTGTAACGTGATCATGAGTCTTCTTAGTGAAAAGACTATAGTCATTCTTTGACTGAAGATATCCAAGATCAACTAAAGAGGAAGTGAGCCTTTGAAACCATTGCCTAGAAGCTTGTTTAAGACCATAGAGAGATTTTTTTTTAATTTGCTAACAAGATTATGAGGAATGGGAATACCTTTTGGGGCTTTGATGAAAATCTCTTCATTGAGAGTGTCGTGAAAAAAGGCATTATTAGCATCGAGTTGATGAAGAACCATCTTCATTGAGAGTGTCGTGTAAAAAGGCATTATTAACATCGAGTTGATGAAGAACCCATTTCTTAGATGTAGCAAGAGAGATAATACATCTAATTGTAGACATCTTGACAACTGGAGAGAATCTCTCTTGATAGTCAATACCCTCTAATTGAGTAAAGCCCTTTGAGCCTAGCTTTAAACCTCTCCAAAGAGCCATCATATTTGAGTTCAACTCTGAAAACCCATTTACACACTACTGCCTTCTTGCCTTTTGGAAGAGAAACCATGTCCCAAGTATCATTTTTCTCCAATGCTGAAATTTCATTATTCATGGCAAGAACCCATCTAGGATCTTTATATGCCTCTTTGTAGGTTGTAGGTTCAATTTAGGAAAGTAAAGAGGAGAGAAAAGCATGAGAAGGATTATGTAAAGACCCCAAAGAAACCATATGAGCTTGGTAAGAAGTGGAAGAGCAAATATAGTCATGGAGATAAAGGGGTTGATTATGAATCCTGGTAGACCTTCTTAAAGGAGGTTGTGGAGGAGAAATTGGTGGTTGAACATTTATAGGTGGTGGAGAAGGGGAAGGAATAACAGGTGGGGAAGAAGGTGATGGAATAACAGTAGAGGAAGATAATTGTGGTGATTGAGGAGAAAAAAGAAAAGTCTGAGAAGGAAGAAAATTATGAGTAGGATAATCTGTGGTAAGAACGGGTAGAGTAGAACAAGAGTCTAGAGAAGAAATGTAGTGGAAAGAAAAATGATTTTCAAAAAAGGTAAGATCTCTTGAATGGAAAATTTTCTTGGTCAAAAGGTCCATAATAGTGTACGCCTTTTTGCCATAAGAATACACAAGAAAGACACAAGGAGAGGCTCAAACTGAGAATTTGTCTCTTCCTCTTTTTAAAGTGCTAACAAAGGCAAGGCATGCAAATGCTTTTAGAAAAGTATAGTCTAGAATTTTGTGGAAGAGTAATTCAAAAGGGGATTTGTGGTGTAAAGAAGGTAGAGGAGTACGATTGATGAGAAAAGTGGTTGTGAGAATGCAAAAACCCCAGAACTTATGTGGAACATTAGATTGATAGAAAAAAGCTCGAGCAACCTCTAAAAGGTGTTTATGTTTTCTCTCAACAACACCATTTTGTTGAGGAGATTCCACACAAGATGTTTGATGGACAATACCATTCTTGGAATAGAAAGAAATAGCAAGGTCACTGAACTCAGGTGCATTGTCTGTTCTAAAGGCTTTAACAGAGGAACTGGATTGAGTATGCACTTGATTAACAAAAGTTTGCAAAACAGATAAAGCATTGCATTTATTGGCCATTAAGAAGGTCCAAGTACATCTTGTGTTTTCATCAACAAGAGTGAAAAAGTATCTGAAGTCATTGTGAGTAGTATGGTGATATGGACCCCATGTTTCAACATGTTTAAGATCAAAAGGTGCAGTAGCTTTTGTAGAGGAGGAGTGAAAAGATTGTCTATGCTGCTTAGCTTTAGGGCAAACTGTACAAATGATTTTAGGCTTAGCAAAAGACTTTAGAAAAGGTATAGAAAATAGATGGTCAAATGAAACATGATAGAAGATAAAGTTGTGGTACTGGATAAAGACTGGATAGTAGAATGGTTTGAAGGAGAATGGATGGAGATGTAGAGCCCTTTATTCTCTTTACTAATCAAAGTTGGCATCTTCATCAAAGGGCCCTAAAGATAACAATGATATGGAGTAAAGATCACATTAGAACCAGTTTGTTTTGTGAGTTTGCTCACATACAAAAGATTAAAAGCAAAATTCAGGGACAAGAAGAACATTTTCAAGAGAAATATCTTCAAACAAAGAAGCAGATCCAAGACTAGTGATGGATGCTTTATCACCATTGGGCATGGTAATGGATAAAGGTGCAGATGCAAATGTCAACAAGTCAGAACTAGAGGCCATATGATGATCAGTAGCCCCGCTATATAGTATCCATGAATGTTGAAGCTTGGAAGAAAGGAAGGCAAGATGCATTACCTGCTAGGAATGCTTGAGAATTAGAAGTATCATCAATTGATTGTTTGTTGAGCAAAGACATAAGCTGCTTGTACTGATCCTGAGTGATAGAAGGAGAATTGTCTGTTGTATCTTTGGAAGAAGAACTGCTAGAAGCATTATTAGCATTTTTACCGCCCCTAACATGATTAGGAGGGGGTATTCATGCAGCTTCCAGCAACGATCTTGAGTATGGTTGGGATGTTTGCAGAAATCTCAAAAGTACTGCTTTTTTGAAGTTGAATTGGAACCATTAGGCTTCGAAGAATCATTGGATTTGGAATTAGAGGCATTGTTCTTGGATGAAGTATAAGATTTGGCATTTCGATTGGAAGCCAAGGCAGAATTCTCAATATCAACAAAAGTGGGAGAGCTAATACATTGTTGAGACTCTTCTTGAAGTACTATTTTGAAAACAACAGATAGAGAGGGTGGAGGTTGTATCATAAGAACATTGCATCGAACCATAGAGAAAGCATCCCTAATCCCATCAAGAATTGGACAACCTGTTGATCTTCAATAATACTTCGAGCAATGGAATTTGAGCCACAAACATAGACTTTGGGCTCAATTAAGAGAAGATACTCATCCAATAGACGCTTGCACTTAGTAAAGTATGCAGTAACATATAAATTCCCTTGAGCTAAAGAGGCCAAATCACGCTGAATTTGATACATATGTTTACGATCAATTTTACTAAACCTAGATTCCAATTCAAGCCATACCTGCTTGGAAGAGCGACAATAGAGAATCGATTATGTGATATCTTTGCTTACAAAGTGCAGCAATCAGGAGAAGACCATTGTAACACCCCGACTTTCACCGAGGCGCTACTTGGTAGTAGACCTCTCCAGTACTACTCAGGTTAGTTGACAACGAACTCATTCGGATCTTGCAACGTATGCACGACGAGATAACCAATAAAAACATCCAACTTTTTATTTTAAAAAGAATGTAGAAAACATGATAGTATTCCCGAATTCACAAACAAAAGATAACAATCAGACCATTCTATAATTTCAAACCATTTTAAACCAGTTCTATCCAACTAGTAACAAAACAATTCAACAGAAAAATATTAATACACAAATAACCAAGTCCCAACAACCTAGACCTTATGACACGTGCGCCAACATCCGCTCCGCCACTTCATAGAGGATCCATCACGGTTCCTCAAATGTACCTAAAACTATAAAAAATATTTCTCGAAGGGTCAACTACAATTCTAATTCAAGCTAAAAAGTGCGAGATGCATATAGAACGTTTTAAAACCACATAGAACCCTAACAACCAACATCCACACAAAAATCGATAATTTCCAATTCATATCAATTCAACACTTAACGGTAAATAATCACACACACACAAACACACAGACAACATCACAACTATAACCACAATAGAAATACAATAGTTACACCATAGTACAATTAATAATAATAATAAGGACAAGGATAAAGGCAACTTTCATAATGATATTACCAACAACACATAAAACCACAAACATACATTCCGATAGATCAACACCCATAATTACTAGGCCATTCAAACAAAGTCCATCCAATAAAATAGCAACCAAACGTCCTCCTCAAATATATGCCACCCTCTGGCCTCTCTTCCATGGCACACGGTCAGCGTGCGTAGCCATACACGTGCCCATTTTCTACATTCACCCTTCTTTCCCCGGCTAAACCTCTACTAGAGCGTTTGCCAAAACAATTTATTTTATTTTAGAAGGGGGTTCCTTCCAGCCGCATGACCATGCTCGGGGGCCTCTTCATCTCCAACGTACCCGTGATCCATGACCATGTCGGTGGAGCCTAGTGCACACATAACGAAAATGTTTAAAAACGATTTTTCATAATTTCAAATACATATATAAGCACGTAATATGGAATCATTCCAAAATAAGGTTTACACATTCAAGCGACTAACCTCGAAAAGACAAAAACAAACACGTAGCGGAGGAAAGTAGGCTCGAACAATTCACAATTACAATAACAAGCACAATTTCAATTCGAACGCAATCACAATTGCAAACACAATAGCAATTTGAAACACAATCGCATTTACAATTACAAACACAATCATAGTCACAATTACAATCATAGGGACAACTACAATTACAAGTTACCTTCACAACTACTATTACATCACACTTACAGTTACAAGTACAAATACCAAAACAATCACAATTATATTTACCAATACAAACACAATCACCATTGCAAACACCAACACGATTCTCATAAGTACACTCATAGTCACAATCAGATTCAAAATTCACATAAATACAAATTAAAAGATCTTTATTAAAATAATAACCAAAGGGACTAATTCCCAAAACCAATTCTACACACATGGAACCGAATCTAAAAAGAATTGAATTAAGCCGAGCAAGTCGTAGAACAACTTACCTCAAATGAAGGATTCCTGATGGGAACAGAAGGATATGAACTCAAGTAGTAGCGATCTCCTCTAGAACGATCCATTGCCAGTGGAGCGAACCGTGAATGGGATGGTTAGCCCGGTTCTTGCTTGATCTGAATTCGACACTCACGATGACAACAGAAGACGACAATCAGATTGGCGACAAGGAAGGCAAACAAATGGAGCCGAGATCCGCGCAGCACGAGAACAATGCTCGCCTACTCCTCTAGCCGGTGGCGAACCACGAACGACAGGCTCAACTGGCGATGAGCTCCGACGGCTGGATCTCGACATTGGATTAGACTGGCCCCCTTGATTCGAAAGTGATGAGAGAGACCCAAGGACGATGAGGTTTCCACAACCACATGCGAGAGAAGAGAGAGTGAGGAAGGGCCGGTTGTGCGGCGTTCTAGAGAAGGCGAAGAAGAAGAACGTACAAGAGGGGAAAAGCGAGGCGCGATGGCGAGCTTCCACGAACGATGAGGACAGACAGATGATTTCTCGTTCTCGCTCTCTCTGGGTAGCCAAGGAGGAGGCGGGGTGAGAAAAGAGCTGATTAGGGTTCTTAGAGGCAAACTAGTGGAGAGGACTAGAAAAGGCAAGGGATTGAGCCTTTTAACTAGGCCGACTCAACCGGGCTTTTAAGCCCAATGTCAACAAAGGAAGAACTAAAGGGAATTTGGTCTCTTGGTCCAAAGTAATTAGACAGAACAATTGGATAAGGATAGGAAGGCTCATAATAGAACCAGCCTTGGACTTTCCAAGACCCGGATATTACATATACCCCACCTTAAAAGAAGTTTCATCCCAAAACTTAGGAGTGAACGAAACTGAAAAGAACGAAGTATAGACTGAACACTAGAATTTTTCCGAGGTTTTGCAAATACCTCCCCTACGAATCAGTTCATCCCCGAACCGAAATCGGAGATAATGAAACTAACATATAAAACGAGTCCCCAAAGAGCATGTTGAGATAGATCAGAAGAGGGTCATGGACATGTACCAGTGACGAATCCGAGCTTATTTTTGGCAAGAAGTGAAACCTCGACCAATCTTTTCCAAGGAGCGTAGTTGCAATCATCAAGAAGACTCGTTGATAACACGTAGCTAGGATGATCACTATGGTGCAAGTACAACTCGTCCATGGAGGTAGAATCACGATCGCGAGTCAAAAATCGACCCCCGGGATTAGTCGAATCATGATTGGGCGAAGAATGAAGTCGAGGAAACTCGCGATTTGATGCGGAAGTCATGATTAGAAGAAGGAATTTCGATTGAATCGAAAAAATTCAACCTAGAATGATACCATGTTAAGATCGTAATTCAGAGAATCAAGAAGAGGAAAAGAGAGTTTGAGAGGAAAGAAATTTTGTTTTCATTATTGTGGAAATCAGTTGTCTAGATACAAAGCATATGGTATTTATACATTTGCAATACAAAGCCCTTATGTTTGTCCTAATTACAATAAAGGGCTATTCTATCCAACAGATTTTGATGTGGATATTAGATCAACCGATAAAAATTTAAATTAAATTGGCAAGTTAGAAAACTTGTTTTTCCGTAAATAAATGTTAACACAATCCATTCGTTTAAGTTCATAGGGCCCGAATTGAGAAGAAAAGGGCAAAATGAAAGGAGGTCCTTAGAATCTACAAATCCTAGCATGGAAAAAAAATTGCAGGAGTTGATGTACAAGAACGAGTTACTATTTTTATTCGTAGAAAGAAACGAATTTACAATAGCAAATCTTAGATTTTTCTGCCTACACAATTTTTAGGAACGAATTTAATGTTTTTAAGTGTTGAACGCCTTCCACCAACTTGGACTGGTTTCTTCAACCCAATAAGTTGATTTTGTACTCAACTCCGTCAAGCTAACCTCGTGTACTATCTTCTCCTAAATTCGATCGCACACAGTTCTCGATTTCTCTCTAAGATCAACTCGTAAAAACATCTAGTTTTACCTAGACATATAACGTATTTATATACTCATGGAATAACTTTGAATATATCTTTTACATAGATTTTATTTCTATCTATTATAAATATCCTTAAATAAAATCTATCTAAAAATTTCCATAATTTATTCCTTGGGAAAAAATCTATCTTTAAGATTCAACCACCTTGTACAACGCATAGTCTACACGTGCACTTTTGATGCCACCTTCCTTAAATAGTTCTTTGTACACTTTTGCCTTGTTCCTTTTGAATCAACGAACTAGAATTTGCTTTCTTTAAATTTCTTTGTTCCTTGAGGCATAACAATTGATCCTATCATCCTTCTCTTTATTATTTCATAATCGAAACACACCAAGTACAAAACATAAAATCTACAAGGTTTTTCATCATCAAAACTCTAGGGATTAGTTAAGGCATCAACGTCCTCCCAATAATTTTCTCTTTTTGATGATGACAAACTTTTACAAAAATTAAAGAAAATGATAATAAAAATACAAGTCTAGAAATACCCCCAGTAGTAGGATATTCACATTTCACACTCACCGTTGTGAACAAAATTCCACGTTAGCCAAAGAATGTTACTTCTATACCATGAGCATAAACGCATTTCTACAATTTTCCAAACTTCCCCCTTTTGGCATCATCGAAAATCAATAATACTAAAGTAATAAGCACACAAGCAATTCGATCAAGGAATAAAAATAGTCCATTCATCACATTGACAGAAAAATTACATTGATGACATAGGATATGTAGAGAAGTTAAAAAACATAGAGACATCTATCAAACTTATTTATAGAAAAAATAAGAAAGAAATTTTTGTGGGGGGTTAATAGGCTTAGGGAACAAAGAAGGGTTCCACTCAGGCTTAGAACTAAAGACCTTCAATCTCTTCTTCTTCCTCCTTTCTCTGATCCTTTTGGAGCATATGATCAAGCAAGACCTCCAATGTTTTCCTGATGGACTTCATCTCTCTTAGAATCAATGAGTCTATTCCCTTCCTTTTCACTAGATGTGTGTCATCAAAGGTCTTCTTAACAACTGCCTTCTTTTTGGGATTTGGGTTTCCTTGATGATCCATCTTCTTTAGATTATGGACTTCCAAAGGAAATCTATAAGTTTGTTCCTCCTTAGGCTCATACATGATGTTCGTGTTTTTGGTCTAGTTTTAGATGTCTTTCGTAGGTTGTTTAGTTTAGTTTTGGTAAGTTTTAGAGTTATTTTTGTGTGTTTTTGGATATGTTTGCATATTTTATGAAAAGTATGGAAGCTACTCCGTTTTGTGTCTTTTTAGGTTTTGGAGTGGAAAGGAGCACTTTTCAAGCAAAGTTGAAGTCAAGCGGTGGAAGGTGGAATGCATGGAAGATGAGAAAGAAGATTGCATGGAAAGATCAAGTTGGAATGCAAGTTGAAGCCATGAAGGAGTTCGTAAGAAGCCAAAACAGAGGCTCGTTAACGACCTGTGAGGGTCGTTACCGAGCTGTAAATCGGAGTTTTTGTTAAAGAGTTCAGCAAGTGTCTACTGACCCTGTGCAGGTCGTTAACGAGGTGACCTGTGTATGTAGAGGCGCAGCCGACTTTCGGAATTAATATCTTTTATGTTGTTATCTTTTATGTTTGGTAAGTTTTTATCTTTTAGGCTTTTTATTAGATAGTTTTTTAGTATATATACCCTTGTTCTAAGCCTAGAAAGAGGGGGATTCACGTTAGTCTAGGAGAAGTCGAGAGAGAGAGAGAGAGAGAGAGAGAGAGAGAGAAGTCGGACTGGTTCGATCGAGAGAAAGATGTGGTTCGGTGATCAAACTCTTGTTCGTTGTGTCCGGTTGTTTTGGATTCCACGTGATTGTAAGACGATATTTGTTTTAATTTCAAGTAAGTTTTGTTTTTTTTATGATTTTTTGATTAAAGTTGTTTGCTTTGAATCAATGAATAGTGAGTAGTCATCTTATCTAGGGTCGGGGTTGAAGCCCGGCATAGTTGTGCATGTTTGAATGAAAGTATTGATGTTTTGATTGCCTTTTATCTTTTGAATTGCTTGTTGTGCTTATGCTTGGACGAGAGTCGAAGTAATTTGAGTTTTATGCTTGATCGAAAGAGAAAGTTGTAAACTTGAAAGTTAATATTGTTCGATAACGAAAGTTTCGAGCTTTGGATTCAAAACAAGTAATAAAGTGAATTGATTTATGAAAGTTGATTGATTTGCTTGCTTAGTCAACGAAAGTTGATAGATTTATCTTCAAAGGCATGATCTTTATCTTTACATGAGTTTATATGCATAGCTATGTCGTGGTAACCCTTCTCCTAGAGCTTTTTATCTATTGAATTTCTTAAGTTTTGCTTTCGTAATCACTCGTTACCGAGTCACCTTGGATCGGTACCGAACCTGCTATTGCATCGTTAGTTGCTCTATTTTCGGTAGAATTCCAGGTTCGTTAACGACCCTGACAAGGTCGTTAACGAGCTTGGTCGTAGCTATTTTGCTTTATTTCGCTTGGTTTTCTTGTCTTTATAGTTGGTAAACAAACAGCTTGCTTTCCGTGGATGATCCTGACTCTGCTATACTCAGCGGGGTCTTGACTTATAAATTTATTTGTTGTCAAGAAACCCCCTTCCAACAAATTGGCGCCGTTGCCGGGGAAGCAACAATGTTTGTTTGTTTACTTGTGGGTCTGGGAATAGCCCGACCCCGTTTTTGTGTTTAATTCTATTTTCTTTGTTTGTTTTCTCAGCGTATGCCAACAGGACGTCGCAGGCTCGAATTTGACAACACCGGTTACTATTCTGAACCTGAACGCACCTTGCACCGCAGACGGAGAGAAAACCAAGCCATGGCTACACCTGAAGAGCTGGCACAACAGGTGACATCCCTCCAGAGGCAGATGGAGGCCTTACAAGTTGATCGAGACGCTGCCGCTGCCACCGCTGAACGTGAACGGGCGAACAATGCTCGTTTACAAGAGGAGTTGAATGCCTATCCACGGAATGCCAAACAATATATGCATCCAGAACTGAGGGTGCTGGAGTCCGCAATTGTTCTTCCGGAGATAGAGAAGACATTTGAGATCAAGTCTCAATTCATATCCTTAATAAAAAGGGCTCAGTTTGAAGGGAAACCTACTGAGTGCCCTATGGAACATATTAGAAATTTTCTTGCTTTATGTGACACTATTGCTGCCGAAGGTGTCTCACTTGAATATGTTCTATTAAAAGCTTTCAGGTGGTCTCTTACTGGAAAGGCCCTGAGCTGGTTGGAGAGCTTACCTCCTATGTCTATCAAGACTTGGAAGGCTTTGTATGATCAATTTCTTACAAAGTTCTTCCCTCCTGCCAAGACAACGGAGTTGAGAAAACGCATCACCTCCTATCACCAGCTGCCTAACGAGACCTTTGTAGAGACGTGGGAAAGGTTTAAGGAGATGCTCAGACAGTGCCCCACTCATGGGCAACCCCTATATGTGCTCCAAGAAATCTTTTTCCAAGGGATAAATGCATAAACGAAGAACCGCATCAACACACACACACACACTGCGTGCGGTTTTATAGAGATGGATCCCACTGCTGCATGGGAACTGCTGGACAAGCTGTCTAACTACGATGCGATGTATGGTACCCAGCAGTCACCCCAGCCACAGAAGCGTCTCTACATGCCTAACAAGGACGAAGTTGATCCCGATGTCAAAAATCAACACGATGAGATCAACCGTCTGAAGAAACATGTAAGTTTTCTGAAAACCTCTCAACCTTGTCAAGAGTGTGGTTCTTCTTCCCATAGTACTTCTGCTTGCACTAACATCAAGCAGGTAAGAGCCGTTGAGACTTATGCTGAGATGAATTACATGAGAGGTCAATACAGGAACTAACCTAATAACTTTAACAAGCCGAACAATTATCCGGCATGGGGCAATCAAAATCAGAACCCAAGCTATGCAGCACCCCCACCGGATAGACGGCCCGCGTCGTACCGACCTCCAGGTTATCAAGAGCCACCATCTTGGGTGCAAGGACTCTATGAAGGGATTAATGGCGTAAAGAATGAAATCACTGGAGTCCAAGCTTACCTCAACAACCAGATGAAGAGATGGGGCGAGTTCGATGTGTGGAAGAAGAGTGTCGACTCACAGCTAGGAAACCTGGCCGCACAAATCCCAAGACCACAAGGGCAACTCCCGGGCCGTCCCGAGGAGAACCCTAGAGGACAAATAGCGGTCGTACACCTTAGGAGCGGAAAGACACTACCGGAACGTGTCAAAGCTAAGAAGAAGAGCCCCGAATCTAAAGAGGACACCACGGCACAAGTCGATAACGAGCCAGAGAGGGTCGTTACCGAGCCTGAACAACTCAGTACCGATACTCCCAAGGTCGTTAACGACCCCAACCTAGGTAAATTTTCTACATCGAGCTCCTCTCTTGATCGCAGGCTCGTTACCGACCCCATAAGGATCGGTACCGACCCTTCGAATGCACCAATCGACCCTAATGTCGACCCGGTAGCATCACCTCTCGAGCCCGTTGGTCTTTGTGATGACGACAGTCTTCGGTCTTTGTGATGACGACAGTCTTGAAATCATACTTGGAATTTTTTGGGTCTAACAATACCCCAAATTCATCTTGTTCATTGAGGCGAGGAGACGGGCGAGATGAATTTAAAGCCTTTCGTCGGATATCGTCTTCTTGGGAACAATTGCGTTTGGCAGCTATTGAGCCACTAGAAATCGGGTGTCATGACGATGGAAGTCAATGGTCAAAGGTACGGAGTTGATCGAAGTCGTCAGCTAAAGGCATGGACCTGACCGAAGTTGTTAGCCTCTAGCGCTAGTTTTATCGAAGTTGTGTATCCACGTGAGTTTTAACTTGATGAAAACCGTCGGCGTTGGGCGTTAACTTGATCGAAGTCGCTAGCCAATATCTTAGACTCGGTCAAGCTCGTTAACCAAGAGTATAGAATTGTTGTCTTGCGATGATGCAACTATGTCAAAACTTTTGAGTTTTGCCTCAGGAACCGAGGGCTTATAACGGACAAAGACCCCTGCAGAAGTAGTTTGTCAACCTTTTGATTTGCAGCTGCTTAAGATCAGGAGTGCTCAGCCAGGCGATGACCAGTATCTTCCTTGGCGATAACTAGCATCTTCGGCGTTTCGAGCGTTGTCCTCAGGGGAGTCCCTATTCTGGTGAGTACCGCCCTAGCAGATAAAGCCTTGTTTGCTAGCAATAGAAGCTACGGTTGCTGGCGAGTAGCGCCACATTTGTTCTGGCGAATAGTGCCTTATGATCGTAACTGATGATTTCTGTCTTCTGACTGATCGTGACCATGATTGGCGATCAGCATCTCGTGTGCTTCTGCATGACAAAAATTCAAATAACTAGGAGGGTTGGTTGTGGGTTTCGCCAACGACCCTCCGACGCTCAAGTCAGTATTTTATTCGAAAGAAATCATAAAGGAAAACATAATATTAAACAAACATGATTTTTTTTAGAAATGATACGGATGAAACCTGCGTTGCTTGAGATTTTGGGTGACTGGACCGTGACTGTAAATGTGATCATGACCGTGATCGCTCTCGTCATCATCTGAGGTCTCACGGTCAGATTCGCTATTTTTCGGATTTTGAGGGTCATCTTCTGGGGTCTTGGGATCAGACTCGAGAAGGTCATCCTCTGGGAGGTTAGCTCCCTTGTCTTCTTATTGGCGAATTTGGGCCATTGATTTAGCTTGAACTTCTTCGAAGGTTGCACATGGGTACATGGTCAACTCTTTGTAGAGTTCATTACTCGTTTGAAGACCTTGACGGAATGCTTCAATGGATGTCGAGACATCGCAATTGGGGATTGATAGGCTATTTTCCTACACCGCAAGTATACGGTTCGGTTGTAGTAATCAAGGTGTCGAACACAGGGAACTTGTAGTATTGATTATAACACGATTCGGTAGACTAAGCCAAAAATAAGAAAAAGAAGTTGTAATTGTATTCAGAAATAATTAAAATCAAAATTAAGAAGTAACTATCAATGGAGAAAAGCATTCCAAGGTCAGGATTCCCACAATGATTATTCAGTAGATTACCGGTGATATTTATTTGGATTTCAATTCAAATGTTATTTGAAGGACTAACTATCTCAAATGTTAACATTAACTCTTTTCAGACGATTAATGCATGTACCTAGACTCGACTAGCAATCACTCTCGCACAAAGCAAGTCTTATTTAGGTCCTTTAAGTTCTTTAGAGATCAATGAATCAATAGAAATAACATCCGCTCTCGCGCTCAGTTAAGACTACTCAATCAATAATTTCTAGGATAGGTTAAGTTCCACAAGTGAATTAAGTCACTCTCGCACAAATAATTCAACAAGTTCAAACCTAGGGATCTAACATGAATTAACAATTTGTGAATTCAATTCAATCAATCTCTTGTTATTCTTATCTCCTCTCGGTCTCAAATTATAACAAGATTCCTAATTCAAGCAAATTAGGTCATTAAGCATCCTAGGTTGAATCAAACAACAATTCAAATATCAATTCAACCAATCATCACCATTAAATCTACCTATTAAACCATTGGGTTCACCCTTCCTTAGAACTAAGAAATTAGCTAGACATAATATGGAGAGATAAGAAATCTAAATCAAAGAGAAACATACCAATTGTCTTTTCAATAGATCTAAATTCAACTCCAATCAAGTCTTGCCAAAAATCCACAAATCTCCAATCTAGGGTTCTTCAAAGAGAGAGGCTAAGAAAATAATACGTAATTCTCATCCAAACTTAATCTCTAAGTATTTATATGAAACCCTAAAAACAAGATAGAAAAGGCCCGAAATTAATAAATAAAACACGCGGAGGAGAAATTTCGGAAAAAGACGCGACTCGGTCTGAAACTCGGTCGAGTTTCAGACCGAGTTTTGTAAAACTCGGTCCAGAACTCGGTCGTGACCTGGACCGAGTTTTGGGCTGGTGCACTGCTCCGTTTGAAATGTTAAATGAGCTTCCTCCCGTGCCTTCCACCGAGCTTTTGCCAATCTTCTCTTCAATTCCTTGCATCCGCTTGACTCCTAGACACTTCCTATCGGGTTGCTCCTCTTGCCCTTGTCCTTGTCGTTGCCAAAACTCCTTGAATCCACCTCCAAATGATCCTGAAATCGAACAAAGCAAGAGTAGAAACCGAAACTACAAAATCTACTAAAAAGACAATAAAACCAAGAGGAAAATAAAATAAAAACAACTAAACTAAGGAAATAAACATGCTTTATCCTAGACTAAAATGCATGCTATCAAAATCCCCCAAGCTTAAACCTTGCTTGTCCTCAAGCAAGAAATAGAATCTGACACCCCACAAAACAAGCAAGTCATGCATCCATCTTGACAACGAACTAGACAAAGAGTTTAGAAGTATAGATCAACAATCAAAATCATAGCGTGCATTTGAGAAATTCAAAGAAACTGAGTCAACATATTCATTCTAGACCTCACTTAGGATAATGTGTTTTTCACTCTCTCTCATATGTTTAAATAGGACGTGTTTCACTCAAATCTCACATTTGAAAGCTTAGCTACCATAGGCTTGCAAAAGCGTTCTAAATCTCCACCGCATGGGACCTTGCATCCAACAATGATCAAGAGGTCTTTTATTGGGTTGTAATGGGGCCAAGGTGATAAGAAATAGGTGGGGAAATATTTAGGCCATGTGGTGCTAAATCCCAGGAATCTAGACTTAACTAAACTCGATTGAACACCATGTCTCATGATTTTCTTTCCAAGCAACTTATTCCCATACACCAACACCCTTTATTCCCTTATTTCTCATACTCTTTTTTTTTTCTTTTTGCTTTGTTTTTTTTTTCCTTTTTTTCTTTTTTTTTTTTCAAAGCATTTTATTGATTTTTTTCTTTTTCTTTGATTTTCCAAGATAAAAAATACTAGCACATTACACAACCCAATCACCAAATACATATAAGTCTCCCCCAAGCTTAGCTTGCAACCACAGAGTCAATCAAGTAATTATCCTAGTTCCCGGATGGGTCAGGCTTATAAAGGCTCGGATTAATTTTGTGGAGCTTCAAACGAATAAGGCTAATTTAGGCTCGAAAAGGGGCTTCAAAAAAAGATAATATGCAGGGTGGATAAGGAGTATAAAGGCTAAGAAAATAGTGCCTCAATCACTTCAAAGTCGCATGCAAGAGTCATAAGAGCGGTCTTGAAAAAGAGTCTAAAGCAAGTTCTAGAGGAAGCAATCAAAGTGAGCATCACACATAAAAAGAAAGGACATCATGACATTATTTAGTCCTAAGAAAGGCAAACAATAATCCTCACAAGGCTTTTTGTCTAGAATTTCAATATTAACTCAAGTTTCAAAGAATATGCAAGCTCATTCAATCATCAAGCTAATTCATAACATAGCTAGTCATCATCAATATTTTAAGCATTTCAAGCAAGTCAAGGGGTTAGAATTCCATAGAGAAAATTTTGAGGACAAGGGGCATTTCACTTGAAGAGAAATCCATAGCTCCTAGAATGAAAATTTTTTATATATATATATTTTTTTATTTTTTTTTTGCAAGCAAAATTCAAACTAAATATGCAAACTAAACTATATGCAATGCAAAACATGAAAATGTTCCCCACCCCCAAACTTAAAACCTACATTGTCCCCAATGTAGAGAATAAAAGAGGGAGATAAGAAAACACTAACATTGGGTTGCCTCCCAAGCAGCGCTTGTTTAAGGTCTTTAGCTCGACCTCCCATCTTCTTTCAAGTGGTCAGGTCAGGAGGGTCTTTGGTACCCACCCTGACTGGATCAGGCTCATCTACAAGCTTCAACCTGTTTCTTTGCACTTTGAATTTCCCCGAGTTTTTATGCCAAAGCTCAGTTCCTCCTTTTAAAACTCGAGTTACTATGTATGGCCCTGACCATCTTGTTCCTTTGCTCCCAGGAAACATATTGGATCTTTCATGAAATAACTTCACCTTGTCTCCTCTTTTAATCTCAGCTTTTGCTCGGGGCTTCTTCTTTTTCTTGTGATCCCTACCCTTTATATCCTCAACAATACCACCATCCATGAGGCTTTTAACTTCTAAGGTTTCTTGAGATGGTTGAGCAATATCAGATTGAATCTCCTCATTAGCCAGCTTCGCTTCAATATTACAGCAAGCTGCTTTGACAGTCTCTTGTGGAGGATTCTTTTGCACTTCAAGGAAGTTATCTTTGAAATATTCATACTCTATCTTCTCTTCCCCAATAGTGAGTGAGATCTTGTCATTCCTGAGATCTATGTTAGCTCCAGCAGTGGCTAAAAAGGGTCTCCCAAATATGATAGGAGTCCTATCATTCATCACCTCCATATCAAGAATCACAAAATCTCCTGGTATAAAGAACTTGCCCACCTTCACTGGAAAGTTCTCAATAATGCCCACAGGATGAGTGACTGAATTATCAGCCATGATAAGACGCATCTTGGTTGGAATAGGATCACCCAAATTCAGATTTTTGCAAATTGACAAGGGCATGATATTGACACTAGAACCAAGATCACAAAGGCAATCAAATTGAAGAGAACCAAAACCAGCAGGGATAAAGAACTCGCCTGGATCTTTTAGCTTTCTTGGCATCTTCTCAACTTGATCCATCACCAAGGCGACTGTCTCATAGTCTTCAATCCTCCTCTTTTTGCATAGAATCTCCTTTAAGAATTTTGCATATGTTGGCATTTGAGTGAGGACATCGATGAAAGGAATGTCAATGTGGAGCTTCTTTATCATACTCATGAATTTCCCAAATAGTTGCTCTTGCACCACTTGAATCTTCCGTTGTGGGAAAGGTAGAGGCGGTTTGTAAGGTGGGGGAGCAATATATTTAGGTTCTTCGTCATTAGATGGCTTCTCTATTGTCTTTTCTGCAACTCCTTCTTTCACCGGTGGGAGCTCTTCAAGCTCTTTTCCACTCCTTAGAGTGACAACCCGACATTGCTCCTTAGGATTGACTTCAGGTTGCCCAGGCAATTGACCAGGCGGTCTAGGAACATTCAAAGCTTGTTGAGCCACTTGTTGTTCTATGATCTTCAAATTCTTCCCCTGAGCTCTCACTTCTTCTGTTAGCGTCTTCATGGAGGTGGCAAGGCTTTCAATAGCAATCTCCCATGCAGGCTTTTGGGAGGGTTGAGCATCTTGGTTTGGGTGCAGTGGAGCCCTTGGTGGAAACCCAAGAGGTGCTTGTTGTTGTGGCTGATTGTTCCCATAAGAGAAGTTAGGGTGATTTCTCCAACCAGGGTTGTAGGAATTAGAGTAGGGGTCATTCCTAGGCCCCCTGTCAAAGTTACTCATGTATCTCACCTCCTCCTCATGTGGTTCCTCCTTAGAAGCAAACAATTCACAAGATTTGATGGTATGATCACTAGCTCCACAAAACTGACAAACAACACTCGAAACAACTTGAGAAGGACTTCCACTAGTAGAAACGGGAGAACCATTCATCTGTAATTTCAACTGTCTTATCTCCTGAGTCATGGCATCAATCTGTGCCTGGTGCAAAGTCTCTTTATCAACTTCATAAAGCCCAGCTGATCTCTTAGAACTTGGAAGAGAACGAGCATCATTATAATAGTGAGTGTGTTGAGCAATGTCCTCAATCTGATCCCAAGCATTATTAACATTCATCTTCATAATAGTACCTCCAGATGAGGCATCAATGAGCAGCCTGGTGGTGGTGTCAACAGCATTGTAAAAAGTGTGAAGAAGCACCCACTTGTCTATTCCATGGTGAGGACATAACAATAGAAGCTCCTTGAACCTCTCCCAACCTTCATAAAGAGATTCCCCATCCTTCATCTGAAATGAACTGATCTGATTCCTCATCTCTGCAGTCTTCTTAGGTGGGAAATACTTAGTCAGGAAAGCTTTGGCCAACTCATCCCATGTAGTGATAGTGCCACGAGGCAGGGCCTTGAACCATGCTTTAGCTCTGTCTCTTAGAGAGAATGAGAAGGTGCGCAAATAAAGCGCGTCATCAGAAACATCATGAATCTTCACCGTATCCATAAGCTCCAGAAAAGTGTTAAGATGTTGGTGAGGATTCTCAGAAGGTAGACCTCCAAACTGATTCTGCTGAACCATATTAATAAGAGATGGCTTCAGCTCAAAATTCCTGGCCTGAATGTGAGGTCGGACCACACCAGCTGTGGGTCCTTGATGGCGTGGCAACACATAATCACCCAATGTCATAGGTGGTTGAGCATTCAGCTGTTGTTGCAACAATTGTTGTTGTTGTAGTTGTTGTTGCAACAATAATTGTTGTTGTGCATTTGCCTGATCGCCTTCCATAGCTTGTGTTTCAGCTTCCCTTTGCTCTCTTCTTCTTCTATGAAAAGCACGCTCGGGTTCAGAATTGTAGTTGTTAAGTGCACTAGCGCTCAGAGTTCTTCTCATAAGAAGGAGAACAAACTGGAACCAAAACCAAAAAGAAACAAATTAAAAATAAAAACAAGACTTAATCTACCGGTTGTGGAACACAACCAATACTTGAAAAGTTCCCCGGCAACGGCGCCAAAAACTTGATAGGCTATTTTCCTACACCGCAAGTATACGGTTCGCTTGTAGTAATCAAGGTGTCGAACACAGGGAACTTGTAGTATTGATTATAACACGATTCAGTAGACTAAGCCAAAAATAAGAAAAAGAAGTTGTAATTGTATTCAGAAATAATTAAAATCAAAATTAAGAAGTAACTATCAATGGAGAAAAGCATTCCAAGGTCAGGATTCCCACAATGATTATTCAGTAGATTACCGGTGATATTTATTTGGATTTCAATTCAAATGTTATTTGAAGGATTAACTATCTCAAATGTTAACATTAACTCTTTTCAGACGATTAATGCATGTACCTAGACTCGACTAGCAATCACTCTCGCACAAAGCAAGTCTTATTTAGGTCCTTTAAGTTCTTTAGAGATCAATGAATCAATAGAAATAACATCCGCTCTCGCGCTCAGTTAAGACTACTCAATCAATAATTTCTAGGATAGGTTAAGTTCCACAAGTGAATTAAGTCACTCTCGCACAAATAATTCAACAAGTTCAAACCTAGGGATCTAACATGAATTAACAATTTGTGAATTCAATTCAATCAATCTCTTGTTATTCTTATCTCCTCTCGGTCTCAAATTATAACAAGATTCCTAATTCAAGCAAATTAGGTCATTAAGCATCCTAGGTTGAATCAAATAACAATTCAAATCTCAATTCAACCAATCATCACCATTAAATCTACCTATTAAACCATTGGGTTCACCCTTCCTTAGAACTAAGAAATTAGCTAGACATAATATGGAGAGATAAGAAATCTAAATCAAAGAGAAACATACCAATTGTCTTTTCAATAGATCTAAATTCAACTCCAATCAAGTCTTGCCAAAAATCCACAAATCTCCAATCTAGGGTTCTTCAAAGAGAGAGGCTAAGAAAATAATACGTAATTCTCATCCAAACTTAATCTCTAAGTATTTATATGAAACCCTAAAAACAAGATAGAAAAGGCCCGAAATTAATAAATAAAACACGCGGAGGAGAAATTTCGGAAAAAGACGCGACTCGGTCTGAAACTCGGTCGAGTTTCAGACCGAGTTTTGTAAAACTCGGTCCAGAACTCGGTCGTGACCTGGACCGAGTTTTGGGCTGGTGCACTGCTCCGTTTGAAATGTTAAATGAGCTTCCTCCCGTGCCTTCCACCGAGCTTTTGCCAATCTTCTCTTCAATTCCTTGCATCCGCTTGACTCCTAGACACTTCCTATCGGGTTGCTCCTCTTGCCCTTGTCCTTGTCATTGCCAAAACTCCTTGAATCCACCTCCAAATGATCCTGAAATCGAACAAAGCAAGAGTAGAAACCGAAACTACAAAATCTACTAAAAAGACAATAAAACCAAGAGGAAAATAAAATAAAAACAACTAAACTAAGGAAATAAACATGCTTTATCCTAGACTAAAATGCATGCTATCAGGGATCTTAATTTTCTTGTGAACGAAACGATTCATGTAATCTCGGAGAGTTTCATCATACCCCTGCACAATTCGAAATAAGTCATTAGAATACTTTTCAAGTCGTCGACTACTCATGAATTGAACTTTAAATAAGTCGGCGAGATTCGCGTATGATTTCACGGATCCCGGTGGCAAACTAATGGACCATCTTAGGGTCGGGCCCTTAAGAGTTGCCCCAAATCTTTTGCACATGATGGCTTCACAATCTTTTTGAGGGATGGAAGTCATCATCATCTTTTGCTTGAAGATCAGAAGATGATCGTTAGGGTCATCGGTGTCGTCGTAGCTTGACATGTCTGGAACTAGAAATCCCTTAGGAAAGTCGACAACGGAAATGGATTCCACAAAGGGAGAAGCTTCATAGCCACTTTCGAGTTCCTTCTCGATGGGACGTGGGATTCCGGGATCCTTGCAATCGTCTCATAGAGAGGCTTTAACTTTTCTTGGATCTTTTGCTTGATGATCTCCTCAATGTCGAGAAGGTTGGGAGTGATACCTTCGTCTTTTGTCGGCTGCTGGAATGGGACCCCAGAGAGGAAGTATCTCGGGTCGTCATCGTCTCTCAAGGAAAGGTAACCGCTGAAGGATTTTGGACGATCACGGTCTCTTCAGGGAAAGCTCATGCGGCGGTCATAGTCTTGCTCATGTGTACCTACGATCTCAAAGAGTCATTTTCAACTATTAGTTGTGCCACTCGGGCGTTGGATTCGGCTGTTTCGGCTTTGAATTCATCAAGGTCTTTTTGGAGGGCATTGAGACGAGCAAAGAGGTCATCCATGGTGAACGGTTGGTGTTTGGTAAGAGGTTGCTCGGTTGGATTTTAGCTATTATCCCCACAGTGGGCGCCAAATTGTTTTATAGTCCAAAGAAAGAGAACTCATAGAATTTATAGTCCAAAAGCCAAAATAAACCTTACATGGCTTTTTGTCTAAAGCTTCAAAACTAAATTAGCTCAATGAATAGCCATAAGTCACTTCAACTCAAACATTTTCAAGATATCAATTTATTTCATCTTCAAGCAAGACCAACTAGGGTATCAACAACCAATGAAATTTCATGGAATCATTTTTTTTTATAAAAAATATACAAGCAAAGCTAAGACATGGGGTTCATATCCAACACCTAATACGCAAATGCAATGCATGAAATGTCATGAAAAAGAAAAAAATTAAAAAAAATGTAAACGGAATCATACATGAGATTTCCCCTCCCCCAAGCTTAAATTCTACATTGTTCCCAATGTAGAAAAAGAAAGAAAAAGAAGAAAAAGAAACTCACCAAATAAATCAAGCATCTAGGCATTTTCAATGAATCCGAAAAAGAGGCTGAAAGTCATTTATAGGCTCAAAAATCTCCGCATAGCATCCTTTATTGCCTATCCAAAACAAACAACTTCCAAAAACAAACAAACAAATAGCACTAAAAGAACTAATTAATATAGCAAGTTAACAAAACAAATCCATTAATAAGCACAAAACTTGCTAAGATATATCAATCTCATCTCTCAATTAGCAAAGCAACTTGATAGCACAAAAACTCATTCAACGATTCAGCTCTTAATTGAATGCACAGGAGACTAAAAACACCACTCAAAACTTCACAGCACGAAAGGAACCAAATTAAATTAAACACACCCCCATTCTGGAATGCACAACTTAATCACTAGCATATAAAAAATTTAAAAAAAATCACACCAGCCACCAATATGAAGCACAAAATACTAATCAATATTAGCAGGCAATTTATGCATCACTTAAATCAAGTGCAATTCATCAAACTACCCATTCTCAGCAATAAACCAAGTCATCAACAAAGACCCAAATCAACCTTCTATTTCAGCATAAGAGAGAAAGGGTTTAGAAAATTGTTACCAAACTGAGTTAATCAGTACTGGCATTGCAGTGGAGGCAGTGGAGTGGGCGGTCTCCGCGGTGGATCAAGTGGCCGGAAAGGGCGGACTCGCTGGTGGTGTGGGCAGACGGCCGGACGGTGGTGGTGTGGGCAGACGGCCGGACAGCGGTGAGGCGCGACCGGCGAGGCAAAATCCGATGCTCGTTGGTGGAGTGGGGCTCGACTGGTGTGCAGACGGACTGCTCGGAGGGGATCGCCGACGTGGCTGGACAACCGGAGAGAGAGGAGTCGGAGAAGGTTTGGGCTGGTGTGGAGAGGACCAGAGAAGAATCGGGAGGGGGAGAGTTGGGTTTGAGAAAGGGCAGGCAGAGGAGAGAGAATAGAAAAGAGGGAAAAGATAAAGAAGAAATTAAAAAAAACAAAGACGTCCTTTCCGATTTTTTTTATATGCCATTCACCCGATCTTATATCCGGTCAATTACTCGACCGGGTAATTCTCTGTGTATGGCTATTGTTTTTTTTTCTCTTTTTTTTGATTTTTTTTCTGGTCAAACTAAACTAAAAAGAAACAAATAAACTTTGGGTTGCCTCCCAAACAGCGTTAATTTAAGGTCGTTAGCTTGACCTTCCATCTCTGTCAAGTTTTCGGATCGGGAGGGTCGGTGGTACCCATCTCAATTGGATCAGGCTCCTTGTATGGCTTCAGTCGAATTTTTCTGACTTTGAAATATCCCGAGTTCTTATGCCAAAGTTCAACAGAATCATCCCTAAGAACTCGATTCAGGAGGTATGGACCGGACCTTCTTGTGCTTTTGCTTCCCGGGAACATATTAGATTTATGATGATAGAGAACCACTTGATCCCCTGGCTTGAATTCAACTTGTGCCCGGTCAATAACAACATTTCTTTTTCTCTTTTTCCGTCTACTCCGAGCCTTCTTTTCTTGAATTGCTTCTAACTTTCGGTCTTGGATTTCTAATGTAGTTTTTGGTACCATTACTACATCAGGCAATACATTATGAAGCTCAACCAGCATTTCAGAACAAGTATCTCTGATGGTCGGAGTAACCTTTTGAAGCATGTCAAACTCATCAACCATTGGGTCCTCTTTGGTCACCTCGGTAGGCTCTCTTTTAACAACTTGTGGGTCGTCCCACTCTTTCTCGCCCCATAAAAATATAGCAGTGCAGTATTCAATTCGGTGCACCTTTGGAGGCTCAATAGCCAACTCTGGACGGACCAACTGAGCAATCTGATCTTCTAGCATCTTATTTTGTGTGGTCAAAGTACCAACTTGAGTCTTCAGAAGCTTCACCTCGCCTTTCAGATTAGACAACTCTGCTATTTGACTTTTAATCAAGTCGTGGGCTTTTGCAACTATGTCGATAAGATTCTGGAGCGGTGTCGCCCAACTAGGACTATGGGAATTTGAACTGGCCTCATTCGCATTCCCCCAAAATATATGACAACCTGTATGCTCATGATCTATAGCTCCACAAAACTCACAGAAGAGGTTAGAAGTATTTGGGTTTGAAAAACCCAAATTAGGATTCAAATAATCATGCCTCTGAGTACTTGTATTAAATCTAGAAGAAAGAGAGGAAAAAGAACTTACCTCATACATACCTGAATAATCCATTTATTCGACTCTATTTAATTAGCCTGAAACAAAAAATAAAAAAAATCAAAGCAAAAATAAAGACCTAAACTTTACTAGCTAAGAGATAACAATCGATATTAACAAATTGGTCCACGGCAACGGCGCCAAAAACTTGATGCAGCCAAAACTAACCCGCAAGCGAACGGGATCAATTGTAGTACCTCAAGTGTCGATCCCACAAAGACCAATATAATATCAATTATACTCTACTAGTAAATTAGGCCAAAAGTATAAGAAATAATTGATATCTGTATCTAAGAGAACTAATAAAACAAATAAAAGGGATAAAAACTATGGGATTTAAATGTCTAAGGTTAAGGATCACCACAACAATGTTTCAATAAATAAAATTATACTCTGTCTGAATTTATTTTGAAGGACCAACTATCTAAAGTAAACACTAACTCCTCTCAGACGATAAGTGCATGTATCCAACCTCAACAAACAGACGTTGTCGCGTAAAGCAAGCCTAATTTAGATCCTTTGAGCTCTTTAGAGACTAGGGATAAACAAACCTAGCATTCGCTGTCGCGTTCCGCTAAAATCATTCAAACCCTAGAACTACTACGATAGTTAAAAATCACACAAGAGAAATTAAATTGTTGTCGCATAGATAACTCTCAAGTTCAATACCTAGGGATCTGAAAAGAACCAATTTTTAGTCCTCAATCTATCAGTATCCTATTATTGTTATCTCCTGTCGGTCTCAAACCCTAATAGGAATCCTATATGCATAAGCAATTAGGGCATAACGCAGCCTAAGATCGAATCAAATATATTTCAATTCAGGCAAAGAATATAACTTTAATTAAATAGACATTGAATGGATCACCAAAACCCTAGAACTAGAAATTAGCCAAGCATGATCGAAGACATAATCATAATATATAAATTAGCCAAGAATTATTCAATACAATCAAAGAGTAAGAAAAATTAGTCTTAATAATGTAGATAATTCAAATTGAGGGCTAGAAACTTGAATAGCCAATTGAATCTTCAAACAATGCGGCCGAAATTCCTACGTGAAATCCTCCTGTAATGTGCGGCACCAAAAACAAAAGCTCTAAAAACTAAATCTAATTAAACCTAAAATAATCTATATAATAATCTATCTAAAAAACTCTCCTCTATGTATGTTAACCACCTCCATTTATATAGATGAATCCACCGCCCCTTTTGTAATCTTTCTTCGTTCACACCAAGCAGACTTGTGTATGGCACTTTCATGTGGGCCTCATGGGCCAAGGCTTTGGACCACGACATAATTAAACCCAATTAAAATTACATTGCAATTCAATTGCCGCGCATGAGGATTTGTGATCAATTTTACCGACGCTCATTAGCTTTCTACTAGATCGAGCCCACTTTTTACCATTGTTCACCAAATTGGCTTTCAAATACTTGAAACGCATGAAAATTCTAGTGTAGATTCCGAATGTAAAATAAATTAAAATAAATATAAAATATGCAAAATATGTATGAATATGACCTAAATTAATATGCAACTAGAACCCTAAAATATGACTAAATTAAGCGTTATCATCAGATGATGATGGCGGTCTTCGGTCTTTGTGACGATGACAGTCTTCAGCCTTTGTGACGATGACAGGCTAAAGAATATCGTCGTCACAAAGGCTGAAGACTGTCGTTGTCACGTCCGACATAGACGGACCAAAAACCACCAGGCGCATCCGACATAGACGGCCCAAAGATCGGGCTACGAATCACGAGAAATGCAAGATGAAAGAAAGATCGAGGAGATAGATGAAGTCATCAGTCACAAGGGAAGCAAGAAAGCTGTGGTCAATAGAAAGAGATAAGCACGCGCGGGCAACCGCTAGCGATAGTTGATTGTTCCGATATGTATGCAGGGTGGGAGACAGTTAGGAGCATATCCTAGGAACATGTAGAATGTGGGATATGGTGGTTAATTTAATAAAGATATAGACTAGAAAGGTAGAAACAAGGACACATTCCATTCAACACACGCATATGTAACAGAAAACTGTCTGAGAGAGAACTCTTGTAATCTAGATTTCAACAATCCGACTATTTCTTGAGTGATCCCTTGCCTTTCAATTCGATTGTGCCCCAATCTAGGGCAAGAGTTTGATTGTCAAATTTTTGTCCAAAACAATTTGGCGCCCACCGTGGGGCCCTATGATCGAAAAAGATTTGCCAATTTATATCGGAAGAAGTTCAGAAAATCACCATGAGCAATTCCGAGGAGGGTAATCGAGAGCAAGACGTCGGAGTGACGGAGGCGCGCGCCGGGACGCATCGGCCGCGCTCAGCCTTGAACTATCTGATTTCACCCAAAGGCTTCAAACCCTCGAGAAGGAACTAACGGACCAACATGTTTGCAACGAGAAGCACAAAACTAGCATTGAGCAACTAATTGTCGATAATGAAGGTCTGCGCTCTCAACTCCGATCTGTTTCTTCCGTCGGCCCACGTGCCCGAACGACGGATTGAGTCCGAACAAGTGGGGGAAAAGGCTCTTCTAGAAACCCTACTGGTCTACACGAGAGACCCTCCGGTATGGAGTTCCTTACCCCACCAGCAACCGCCCCTGGGGGTACCGTCTTTCACCCCCACGCAAGGTAACTATACCGGTGAGGAGGGGAGAGCACCCATCCGCCTTTGATCGGCACGAGATGTTAGCCCTCGACGTGTTAAGGATGACATCATGGATGATGAAGAGGATTGGGACCGTCGTCGTCCCCGAGACCTAGAAAACATAGTCCGAAACTAGTTCAAGATGTTCACTGAGCAACTAGCAAAGATACCCAGAGTCCCTCGGCCATAAAGAAAGAGGCAGTTGACGGTTATGACGAGTCACCCTTCGCCCCGCACATCGCCCAGGTCATAATACCAAAGAAGTTCTCGGTACCCAACATGAGCCCCTATGACGGCACGGGAGACCCTGACGAGCACATAGCTATATTCAAGCAAAAGATGATGACCAGTGTCGTCCCATATCATTCTCATGAAGCGCTGATGTGCAAGGGTTTCGGAGCAACTCTCGCAGGTCCGACTTTGAAGTGGTTCGTTAACCTCCCTCAAGGAAGTATTCGTTCCTTTGTTGAGCTGATGGATTCCTTCAGAGTCCAATTCGCTAGCAGACGGAGGTTCAAAAAGCAATCTAGAGATTTGTACCGGGTTATCAAGAAGCTAGACGAATCCACCCGAGAATACCTGGACCGATTCAACCGAGAGAAAATTTCCATCCCACACTTTGATGTGCCGACTACTATGGAAACCTTCTGTCAAGGGGTTAACAAAGATGGAGATCTTTACAAAGAGCTCACTATTAGACCCAAAAAAATTCCAAGTATGATTTCAAGACCAAAGAATGTCGTCGTCACAAAGACCTAAGACTATCGTCGTCACAAAGACCATTATCGTCAGAGAGACTATAGTCGTCAAAAAGACCATCATCGTCAGAGAGACCATCATCGTCAAAAAGACCGAAGACTTCCGTCGTCATAAAGACCGAAGACCGTTAACGTCAATCGTCATCTAACTACCCGCAGCGCCAGCTAGATCTCGAGATCTCCGGGTCAGTTACAACCGCCTTTGACCATATCCTCCACAACATCCACTACCTATTTTTTAGGAGAACGTGTATCCTTGATTTTGTAACTATTTCTATGTAACTCTCCCTACTATATAAAGGGATTTAAGAGCATAACCACGGGAGATCCAGATCTAGAGATACATACATTAGTGAACAATAATCCTCTCTTGTAATCAGAAGGCTCTCATAGTTTACATTACTCTCGGAGACCTCTGTCATCTGAGCAGAACCGCTACCATCTGACCACCGTCTTCCCAACAGTTTTCGCATGATAACGGGTCCTAAACCCCGAATCTAAGCTTGTAATCGCTTGTTTATAATTAATAAGAAGAGATAAGCATTTCTTCTTCATTTTAGTTGTCTTTACATTCAACTTCTTTACTTATTTATTGCTTTTGTGAATTGTTTTCATCCGTTTTCCCTTAAGCCCGATCCAATCGTATCCCTTTGGCTATCAAACCACATCTAGGACATTAAAGTGATTAATCGGTCATTTTTTGTCCAAAAAAATTCGGCGCCCACCGTGGGGCTGATAGCTAAAATCCAACCGATCAACCTCCTACCAAATACCAACCGTTCTCCATGGATGACCTTTTTGCTCGTCTCGATGCCCTCTAAAAAGACCTTGATGAACTCAAAGCCGAAACCGCCAGATCGAATGCCCAAGTGGCACAACTAATAGTTGAAAATGAGTCTTTGAGATCGCAGGTACACACGAGCAAGAATATAACCGTCGCATGAGCTTTCCATGAAGAGACTGTGACCGTCCAAAATCCTCCAGCGGTTACTCTTAATGGAATGACAACGACGACCCGAGATACTGCCTCTCTGGGGCTCCCAGTCCAGCAGCCGAGAGAAGACTACGGTATCACTACCAACCTTCTCAACGCTGAGGAGGTTATCAAGCAAAAGATCCAAGAGAAATTAAAGCCTCTCTATGAGACGATTGCAAGGATCCCCGGAATCCCACTTCCCATCGAGAAGGAACCCGAAGATGGCTATGAAGCTTCTCCTTTTGTGGAATCCATTTATGTTGTTGATTTTCCTAAGGGGTTTCTTGTTTCAGAAATGTCAAGCTACGACGGCACCGATGATCCTAGCGATCACCTTCTAATCTTCAAGCAAAAGATGATGATGACTTCCATCCCTCAAAAGGATCGTGAAGCCATCATGTGCAAAAGCTTTGGGGCAACTCTTGAGGGCCCATCCCTAAGATGGTTCATTAGTTTACCACGAGGATCCGTGGAATCATATGAGAATCTCGCCGACTTGTTTAAAATTCAATTTATGAGTAGTCGATGACTTGAAAAGTATTCTAATGACTTATTTCGAATTGTGCAGGGGTATGATGAAACTCTCCGAGATTACATGAACCGTTTCGTTCATGAAAAAATCAAGATCCCCAATTGGGATGTCTCGACATCCATTGAAGCGTTCCGTCAAGGTCTTGAAACGACCAATGAACTCTACAAAGAGTTGACCATGTACCCATGTGCAACCTTCTAAGATGTTCAAGCTAAGGCAATGGCACAAATTCGCCTAGAAGAAGATAAGGGATCTAACATCTCAGAAGATGACCTTCCGGAATCTGATCCCAAGACTCCAGAAGATAACCGTCAAAATTCAACAGATAGTGAATCTAACCGTGAGACCTCAGATGATGACGAGAGCAGTCACGGTCATGATCACAATCACAATCACGGTCCAGTCACCCAAAATCGCAAGGACGCAGGCTTCATGCGTATCATTTCTAAAAAAAATCATGTTAGTTCACTATTATGCTTTCCTTTATGATTTCTTTCGAATAAATACTGACTTGAGCGTCGGAGGGTCGTTGGGGTAACCCACGACCAACCCTCCTAGTTCTTTGAATCTTGTCATGCAGAAGCACACGAGATGTTGATCGCCAGTCACGATCAGTCGGAAGAAAGAAATCATCAGTCACGATCATAAGGCACTTTTCGCCAGAACAAATGGGGCGCTACTCGCCAACAACCGTAGCTTTTATCGCTAGCAAACAAGGCTTTATCCGCTAGGGCAATACTCGCCAGAATAGGGACTCCCCTGAGGACAACGCTCGAAACGCCGAAGACGTTAGTTATCGCCAAGGAAGACACTGGTCATCGCCTGGTTGAGCATTCCTGATCATAAGAAGCTGCAAATCTAACGATTGACAAACGACTTCTGCAGGGGTCGTCGTCTGTTAAAAGCCCTGGGCTCTTGAGGCACAACTCAAAAGTTTCTACATACTTGCATCATCGCAAGACAACAAATCTATACTCTTGGTTAACGACCTTGACCGAGTCTAAGATATTAGCTAGCGACTTCGATCAATTTAACGCCCAACTCCGACGATTTTCATCAAGTTAAATCGCCCGTGGCTACACAACTTCGATAGAACCCGCGCTCGAGGCTAACAACTTCGGTCAGGTCCATGCCTTTAGCTGACGACTTCGATCAAGTCCGTGCCTTTGACCATTGACTTCCATCGTCATGACGCTTGAAGCATCCGACGAAAGGCATTAAATTCATCTCGCCCGTCTCCTCGCCTCAACGACCAAGATGAATTTGGGGTATAGTTAGACCCAAAAAATTCCAAGTATGATTTCAAGACCGAAGAATGTCGTCGTCACAAAGACCGAAGACTATCGTCGTCACAAAGAACATTATCATCAGAAAGACCATCATCGTCAGAGAGACCATCGTCGTCAGAAAGATCGAAGACTTCCGTTGTTATAAAGACCGAAGACCGTTAACGTTAATCGTCATCTGACTATCCTGCAGCGCCAGCAAGATCCCGAGATCTCCGGGTCAGTTACAACCGTCTTTGACCATATCCTCCACAACGTCCACTACCTATTTTTAGGAGAACGTGTATCCTTGATTTTGTAACTGTTTCTATGTAACTCTCCCTACTATAAAAAGGGATTTAAGAGCATAACCACGGGAGATCCAGATCTAGAGATACATACATTAGTGAACAATAATCCTCTCTTGTAATCAGAAGAATCTCATAGTTTACATTACTCTCGGAGACCTCTGTCGTCTGAGCAGAACCGCTACCATCTGACCACCGTCTTCCCAACAGTTTTCGCATGATAACGGGTCCTAAACCCCGAATCTAAGCTTGTAATCGCTTGTTTATAATTAATAAGAAGAGATAAGCATTTCTTCTTCATTTTAGTTGTCTTTACATTCAATTTCTTTACTTATTTATTGCTTTTGTGAATTGTTTTCATCTGTTTTCCCTTAAGCCCGATCCAATCGTATACCTTTGGCTATCAAACCCCATCTAGGACATTAAAGTGATTAATCGGTCATTTTTTGTCCAAAACACTCACCAGGCACCCATGCCACAGTTTTGAAGACGTTCAAACCAAGGCTCTAGCCCAAATCAGGCTCGAGGAAGATCTGAAGATGAGGAAGCCTGTAAGTGTTTGGGAAAGGGTAGAGAAGAAAGCGACGCCAGATCACCACCGGGAATGCCGCGATCAACCGTATCGGCGTGCGCACCCCGACGCGGTGAAAGTGAACATCGTTGAGGCTAGACCTTCCAAGCCATTGCCACCTAAGTATGATGAGTTTAACCTGGGTATATCCCCCAAAGAACTCATGAAAAATATAGCCTTAACGATACGTGGCGTCAGATGGCCAAAGAGAAATGAGAAACCCTACCCGAAAAAGGATATGAGCAAATGGTGCGATTTCCATGACGACTACGGTCACATAACTAAAGAGTGCATATCATTGAGAAGAGAGATATCCAACCTCGTATCTCGAGGAAGGATAACGGAGGTAGCACCCAACGCGCAAGTCCCCCCCAGATGTGGTAGAAGCTTCACGCGCGGGAAGGCCTACGTCGCCAGTACCTGCCAAGGTTGGAAACGTGATCACCGGGGGATCAAGCATGTGCGGCCTCACGTACTCAGCAACCAAGAGGAACGCACGAGAAAATGCTTTCCATCGTCCCATGCCGATGAAGAGAGACGTCCTCAATCTCGCGATACACTTTGATGAGGATGATGTCAACGGTTTTGAGGGACCTCATCATGACGGACTCGTTATCTCTCTCTCTCTCGATAGGGAACGTCCTGGTCAAACGGGTTCTTATTGACACCGGAAGTTCGACTAACCTCATGACCCTAGGAGCACTAAAAGAGATGGGGTTGAGCAAAAAGGATGTGGAGAAGAACCAGACCGCGCTTGTGAGATTCAGCGGAGAAGTGAAGCACACGGTAGGAGACATCATCCTTCCCACGTACGCAAAGGGCATGAACATCCATGTTACGTACTCTATCATGGATTTTCCTTCTTGCTATAATGTGATAATGGGGAGACCGTGGCTCCATGACATGATGGCTGTTCCCTCCACCTACCACCAGACAATAAAATTCTCGATGCCTTGGGGGGGTTCAAGAGATCCGAGGAGACCAAAGAACATCAAGAGAGTGTAACAAGTCGTCTCTTAAACCAACCACCAGTCAAAAGTCGGCAAAGCAATTAAAGGAAGCCACTGATTCTACCGTTCCAAAAGAAAAAGAAAAGAAAGATGAATAGGTAGAAGAAATGGTCCTAGACCAATCAGACCTTAATCGGTCCGCAAAGATTGGAAGAGATTTAGAGCTACCCATGAGAAATGAGTTGGTAGACTTCTTAAGCAAAAACGCAGAATGCTTTGCATGGTCCCACAAGGACATGGTGGGAATCGATCCGGATATCATCACACACAAGTTGAACGTGGATTCCAGTCACCAACCGGCGAAACAGAAACGAAGGAAATTTGCCATTGAAAGAAACAAGATAGTGGACGAAGAAGTGGGAAAGCTGATGGAAACTGGAAAGATTAAAGAAGTCAAGTACCCAGAATGGTTGGCTAATGTAGTCGTTGAACCTAGGAAAAATGGAAAGTGGGGGATGAGTGTAGACTTCACGGATTTTGAACAAGGCTTGTCCCAAGGATTCATTTTTGTTGTCTCACATAGATTCCCTGGTAGACGCCACGGCGGGCCACGAGTTGTTGACCTTCATGGAAGCCTTCAGTCGTTACAACCAGATACGGATGGAAGAAAGCGACCAGGAAAAGACTTCTTTCATAACTAGCAAAGGAACCTACTATTACAAAGTGATGCCCTTCGGGCTACGAAACGCTGGAGCCACGTACCAAAGGCTAGTGAATAAAATGTTCCAAAGCCAAATTGGGGAGACTATGGAGGTGTATATTGATGAGATGCTCGTCAAGTCAAAGAAGGTTGTAGACCATCGTCGTCACTTAGAAGAGGCTTACGGAATCTTGAAGCAATACAACATGAAGTTGAACCCACAGAAGAGTACATTCGGGGTGAAATCTGGGAAATTCCTGGGGTACTTGGTCACCCAGAGAGGGATAGAAGCAAGTCGAGAACAGGTTCGCGCCATAGTCTCACTGAAATCTCCGAGATGCGTGAGAGACGTCCAAAAGCTCATCGGGCAAATCGCTGCGTTGAATAGGTTCATCTCCAAGTCGGCGGATCGCTGCCGTCTATTCTACGAGGTGCTTAGAAAGAACAAGTGCTTCCAATGGACCACCCGACATTAGGAAGCTTTCCAGGAGTTGAAGAAATACTTCTCTGATCCCTTGATATTAGCGAAGCCGGTAGAAGGAGAAACTTTACCCTTGTACCTGGCGGTCACCAAGTAAGCCATCAGTGGGGTGCTGGTCCATGAGCAAGATGGTCAGCAGTAGCCTATGTATTACGTAAGCAGAACTCTCCTACCCGCTGAAACTCATTATTCTTCCCTAGAGAAATTAGTGTTAGCCTTGGTCATGTGCTCAAATAAACTCCTTCCCTACTTCGAGTCACACATGATCGTGGTAAGAAACACGCATCCCTTGAAGATGGTCATGCACAAACCCGAGTTTACGGGAAGAATGGCCAAGTGGGCGATCCATTTGAGCAAATTCGACATCTAGTATGAGCCCATAACCGCATTGAAATCCCAAGCATTGGCTGACTTTGTGGTTGATTTCAATCCTACCACGGAAGAAAGAATGGAACCAGCAGAATTGATGACGCTAGAAGCTAATTCTTCAGTCAAATGGACATTTCATATAAATGGCGCCTCCAACGCTAGGGGAAAAGGGATAAGAGTAGTCCTAAAATCAACACATGGGGATAGGGTGGCATAGTCCGTGAGATGTACCTTCGAAGCCACAAACAACGAAGTTGAGTACGAGGCTTTAATTTTTGGCCTAACCCTTGCCAAGGACATGGCCATACAACAGATCAAGGTCAATTGTGACTCACTATTGATAATCAATCAGATCTTGGGGTTATATGAGGCTAGGGATGAAAGAATGGCGGCTTATATGGAAGTGGTGAAGTATCTGATCCCTCGTTTCGAGAAGATATCCTTCACACAGGTTCCAAGAGAGCAGAATGCTCAGGCAGACTCTCTCGCTCGTTTAGCTTTGGCCATCGACCCTGATGAATACTCTGCAATTCCTATGATTCATATCATAACTCCTGCCATCGGAAGAACCCGTGTCGAGGATGGCTTCAAATCTCTTGGCGTGATCGAAGACGTCCTCCCTCACGGGTCCATGCCGCGTGAAGACGTCTTCATGAGCAGTGATGATATTGACGCCTGGAGCTTCCGAAATGACCCTGACCCAGATCAATCTCTGGACGGTCCGAGTCATGAAGAGAATGCTATCATCCCATCCGAAGTTAATGAAGAACCCTAGACCCAGCCATACCTCGATTGGTTGGTCGACGGGAAGCTCCCGAGAGATAAAGCCGAAGCTATAATGCTGAAGATGAGAGCCACGCGGTTTACGGTCGAGAATGGGATGCTTTTCCACCGATAAGCAGTGAGTGTACTCCAGCGTTGCTTGACCAAGGGCGGTGTCCAAAAACTTCTCGAGGAACTTCATGAAGGAGACTATGGGAACCATACAAGAGGAAAGAGTATATCCAACAAGGCCCTACGGCAGTGGTGGTACTGGCCTACTATGAGAAAGGATGTTGTAGACTTCTATCGTAAGTGCGATGCTTGCCAGAGACACGCCCCAACACCATGGCCGTTCATGCGTTGGGGAATGGACATAGTCGGGAAGCTACTCCCCTCGTCCGGACAAAGGGTATTTTTCCTCGCCATGACCGATTACTTCTCCAAATGGATTGAAGTCGAAGCTTACAGACAAATCAAGGATAAACAAGTGATTTCATTTATCATTAGAAATATCATTTCTCGCTTCGGCATGCCTTCGGAGATCGTGTGTGACAATGGGTCACAGTTTATAAGTCAGAGGACCAGAGACTTCTGTAGTCGCTGGAACATCAATTTAGTCACTTCCACACCTCCCTACCCCCCAGTCTAATGGGCAAGTTGAAGTTAGAAATAAGGTGATTGTGAAGTGTGAACAACCTGAAGAAGCGACTCGCGAAAGCTAAACGAAACTGGGCCGACGAGCTACCGTACGTCCTATGGGCCGATCGAACAACGCCCAAGGTAGCAACCGACCAGTCTCCCTTCTCATTGACACACGGGTGTGAAGCGGTCATTCCCGCCGAGATTCTCATCCCCACAGCCCGTGCCAGTTTCTTGATTGAGGAACAGAATCGTCTGGAGTTTTCGGCCGATTTGGATACTTCCGACGAGCTTCGTGACCAGGCCCGATTACACCTAGTTAGACACCAGCAACAGGTCGTTCGAAGCTATAACCAAAACGTCAAAATTCGGACTTTATGAGTTGGCGACTAGGTAATACGAAAAGTCTTTCAAAACACCCATGAGACAAAGCCAGGCAAGCTATCCCCAGCATGGGAAGGGCCGTACAAGATAACTAGGATCATCGGTCAAGGCACATACCAGCTCGAGTCCAAAGACGGTGATGTTGTCCCACGGAGTTGGAACGTGATACACCTGAAGAAGTATCATTTCTAAAAGAAGCCTTCCTTCCTCGAAACGCAAACTTCTTGGACACTTCTAATAGAAAGCCTCCACGCGTGATACGCAAGACGTTTGATGTCATCTATCCTTAGTTGTTAAGTTTGTTTTCATCCTAGTTCATTGCTTTCGTAGTTTGCTTGTGATCAACTTGAATATGTGAAAACTACTTGTTGTGTGATTTCCATGTTTTGGTGTTTTATCTAATGAATGACATCTACTTGTGTTGTTACTTGCTCGTTCATTATTTCTTTTCTTGCATAGATAAGAGTAGCAAATCAAGCGTATTTATTTCACATCATTATCATATAGAGTACATCATTTAAGTGAACAACTGAACTATCAGAAGGCTTATGCAGTAGAGGTAATAAACCCTAGACCAAAGACGTCTTCGATCGACAGAGCATCCCGAGCGCACGCTACGACGCGACAACCGTCATTCGCCTGGAAACACCCTTCGGTAAGCGCAGCTGCCATCAGCAACGAATGACTTCTGCAGGGGTCATCGTCTAAAAGCCTTCGATCAGAAGCACTTCATCGTCCCAAAACACCTGCACACAAGGAAAGGACACAACCAAGCAAAATACGCAAGAAATACCATACATGCATGTGAACAAACCGATTTAAAACCCGACCCAACGAGACGATGCTCAAGGGGTAGGGTAAAATTGTTTACGGTCCAAAACCTGGCCACATCATTCACAAAAAAAACGGAGGAGAGTCAAGCAAAAAATCTTGTTCAAACATCCAAAGAGAGTACACGGGCGCACGACCCTATTCTTCATCCTTTCTGGCAGCTTCCTCATACTGGTCCATTCCACTCGTCTAGAGATTGTTCAATTCTTCGTCCGCCCCAATTGCAACTTCGGCATTCGCTCCGCGGTTATCATCACCTTCATCAGCATCAAGACTTGTCATCTCCTCGTCCGGGAGACCCAAGGAAGCAAAGATCTCATCGCCAGGGGCCGGCCTGTCGGGAGGATAACACTCGTTGAAGATCGCGATCTCCGCGTCCAAGTCCCAACTCAAATGATGACCCGCTGCGAACTGCTTGATTGTCTCCACCCGAGACATCATTGAGAAATAGGTACCGATCTCATTTGCCTCCTTGAGAATTCTGTGATTGGTAGCCTCAGACTCGACAATCTTAGATCTGTCAGAGATGGTTTGGTCCGAAAGACGTTTGACTACCTCGGTCAATCTAGGGACCTCCTTGGCATCGTTCTTCTGGCGCTCAACTGCATTAGCCATGCCTCTTTCCAACGCGCTCCTCTCATGGTCCCACTCTGATCTACGTGCTCCCATAGCCCTCTCGTCTCTCTCCACGGCGTCAGCCGCCCATAGTGCGCTCTGCAGGGCCTACGCATGCGGGCCAAACAACAACCATACATCAAAAAAAGGAAGGGGCACCAAGAGTTCCGTGGATTACCTTCCAGATTGCCAAACCCGCGTCCCGCGGCAAGGAAGGAGTAGGAGTGTCGAGGTGAATCTTCTTGGGGTCATGAGTACCGCGGAGTTTCTGCTAGAGGTCTTGTGGAAGCTTGCTCTCAAGATCAACGACTTTGGTCACTTCCGACGATGACCGCTTGGAGGGGGTCAAGTTGGCAGCAACCTCAGTTTTCACCTTCGAATTTATCGGCGGCCGCTTATCACTCGATCTCAGCTTTCGTTGGATCATGGTTGCTGCAGAAAAGCTTCGACCTAACGAAGTTGGAGTTTCCATAAGGGTTAAAAGAAAAGGGAAGCCACACCACTGACGGTAATAGTAAACAAAACACTACATAAGAGAAAGCTCAAAAGGCATACCTAGGGGTTTGACCGAGGATTTCGCAACCACCTTAGGAGCCACGACAGATGCGGGAATTCATCTTCGACCGTCTTCTCAGAGTCTCCCGACTTTGCGTCGTCTTCTTCAGCAGATATATCCCCCGGTAGCGCCGTTGGTTTGTTGTTGAATTCATCTTTCGGCATCGACTCCATCGGTTTGTGATGCGTTCGCCGCCCCTCGGGTAGAGCGAAGATTTTTCTACACGCCTCAGATTCTAGGACATGAGCATCCAACCCTAGTGGAACTACATGCACCCAACAACCAGAACGATATCAAACAATAGAAAGAAGAAAGTCATCATCAGCGACATGCAAAATAGAAGAAATGGATACTTACGTTTAGAGTTCCAAGTGTCGGAGAAAGCTGCTTGATATACAGGGCCCAGAGTCGACTTCTCAACAAAAAGAAACGGGAGGCCCAGTCTTTGTCGTTCACCTTAGACTTGGGAATCAACGGGTTTTTGGCATCCCTGGCATGGAGTGTGAAGCGTCCGGCTCTGAGAGGCACTACTACAATTCAAGCCTTTAGTAGCGGGTTGTGTTGGCGGTTAGGGAAATGTAGCGGTTTTACTAGCGGTTAAGGGTATTCTAGCGGTTTATGGTGACGATTTATGTTATAGGGGCGGTTTAGGGGGGCGGTTTTTTAATTCTCCATATATTGCAGCGGTCCTTTTATTATAAAGGGGCGGTTTTAAAATAAATAGATAAGAGTGGGCTTTTTTATTATGCCGGCCCAATATTACATTGTACGCGGGGAGTGAAAATTTATGGGCGCCTTATTATTTCACATTACGCGCTATACCAGAACATTTCTGGGCAATTAGGAATTAGGGTTCAAACTTCAAACACACAGGATAGAACAGAGAGAGGAGTTGGCGACGAACGAAGAGGGGACTAAGAGACTAGGGCTCCAGAAGGATCGTTTCCTTGCTCGTCATAAAATCCATGGCTCCATACCTATGCTCCATCAACCTCAAGGTCTCCACAAACTTCTCGGTTTGGAATTGCACAACCAGTAGAACCACAATGTTGGACATGGTAGATGCAATGTTGAGCACGAGTAATTAAGGTTATGGATTTGGAAGAGTACAAGGATAATTAAGGTGATTTCAATGACGATTTTTTTTTTTGTTTTGTTTGTTTCAGTTGAGGATCGGTTCGATTCGGCATAAACCTCCTCCAAAGCTTCCGTTGACTATATGCGATGATGGTTCGTACATATCTCTCTCTACTCTTCTCCTATGACATTGATTTTGTTCATGTATGGGTTTATTCAAATATTGAAACTATAGAACCAGAAGTGATATGCTGCTATCTTCTCTATTTTGCTTTTGTATGACATCATTGAAATATAAAATGTGACAGAGACTCGTTGATATGGCCTTTTGAATTTTCTGATGTGTCTGATGATAAGCTTTGCCTTTGAATATTCTAACTTTATGCTTCACGAATTTCCAATGAAGAATTGTTTACTGTCGGTTACTATCTGGTTTTCAAAAAATTGTTTAATGTCAAAGCATGTTTGAGGAGAAGGAAGTTGAAAAATAAAAAGTGAATACATAAAAAGTTGCTTGCCATTTTCAACTTGTGTGCAGAAAAGATCAACATCCACTTAATCTCATCTAGATAGATTCATGAACCATCATTAGGGGAGTTAAAGAAAATAGAATAACATGCCTTTAAACAAAGGACTCCATTAGTAGTAGGTAGGTAGCTAGCTAGCATTTGGACATTGTTCACCCTTAACTCTTAGTATCCTCCCACCCAGCTGCGTCTAACTTTTTTATTATTGCATCTTGTTCCATCTATTACACACATAGCATAAAAAATTACATTTAATTACAAATCTGGATATGCTTTTGCAATTTGACCAATTTTTAAAAAGAGTATATATAATTTTCTTAGATTTTGGTTGCTTTATCAGTTTCAAGGTTAATTTCATATTTAAGTTCACTTGTCCATAAACTTATCTAAATATTGATCTCGATCTTAGTATGTGATATGTTAAGTGTAAATAAAAAAAGCCAAATAATACTAACATGATTTTGTTTGTTTGTAGTATGAATAAATTCCCATGACAAATTTTATTGTCCACTAAAACAACCATTAGATTCCTCTATTAATGATCTAAAATTGTTGCAAGTTCAAAGCACCATTACATAAAAACTATTTCTTAGCAATTATGAGTATAAAGTATCAATGCGTCTCTTGAATGCTAATTCTTATGTTATCTTTCAACAGAGGTATATGGAACCAAGTTGTGATTTTTTTTTTCATTTGAATGATGTAACTGTTGTAACTCCAATTCCCTTTATATATTCTCCAATTTGAAAATGGAGTCATCGTTCCAATTCCAAAGGATTTTTTTATGGCAATCTTCACTGCAAAACATGGCTGCCCCTCAACAGCCCAAAATGGTTTCTCCTCGTCCCACTGATAGAGAATGTTGCCTTCTGATGGGAAAAAAGAGGTAACGGTTAAAGGAATAAGTAAAGAGTTTCTTTATTTACTGTTGGTTTTTTATATACTTTCTTATATATTGGTCATCAGACTGATTTTACTTGTTATGTTTTTATCTTCAGGAGGACATGAAACGACTTCTGTCATGGCTTGAGGATGTTTCTTGCATGATTCATTTGTCTGTTTTTGGGATTCTTGGGGTACAACTCTTCTACTTTCCTTCATGGATTTCAGTATTTAATGTCTTGACTGCTCTTTTCATTTATATAATCTCTTTCTTTCTCAGAATCTTATCGTTTTACTTTTTCTACTTATTTCATTGTTTAAAAAACATTCTGAGATTCACTCTCGTAAAGAATCTCAAGAAACATGTATCTGCACCTTAAAGTACATTATAAGACTTCTAACTCCATAAGAGCTTGCTCATATTGCATTTGATGGTCCAATCATAATGAAAAGTTGATGGATCTGCATTTGTACTTCTACGAAATTAAAGGAAATGCCCTTTTCTTGATTATAAAACTAAGGAGCTACTCTTGAGGTTCTTACCAGGTATTTGCTACAGATACTTTTTGGACCTGATGTTATTGGTGCTACTCTTGATGGAAGTATTTTGTACCTAGACCTTCCTTCAAACATGGTAACATCTCTCTCTCTCTCTGCAAACATGCTTTTAATCCTTGTATAACTCATATCCACATCATTCTCATTTTTTGTTGAAGAAAAGCAAGTTGAGTCATTGATGTCTAAAATGCAAGCTTATGGTGTAGATTAGAAGTCCTTTTTGAGACAGCTGAATTTTGTTGAATTAAACGGATTTTACCTCAAATTTGCATCCTGATAATCTGTTTCCAGGTAGTTCTGAATATAGTTTCTCTTCTGGTGGTTGTAAAGTCTTGAAAGTTTTGATTAAGCAAAGTTTGTATAAGATATAGTGTGTTTTAGTGTGTCAGTTTCTTGCATCAAAGTTTGATGTGGCTCTACCCTAGTAGTGTAAATAAAAAAGGCAAATAATTGTATATCACTTATCAAGCATCATAAATTTTACTTAAATTAAAGGTTAGATACTTGGTCCATGTAAATAATTGTATATCACTTATCAACAGGTGCTTTTGGTTATTATGACCAACCTCTTCAAGGTGAAGTAAATCAGCAAGCTCAACGTCTTCAAGATTCTTATTTTCTCATATATACTGAATCAGGTGTGTTTTATGTTTGTTACTTTCCAGTACATTTGCAAGATGCTTATTGTCTCATAATCTTGAAACAATTTTAAGCTTAGTTTGTGCAATTTGAAGCTTTGAGTTTATAACAAGTTGTGGTAGTATATGCATACATACCTCACTTAATTAGCCTATTCATTTTATTTTGCAGGTGTTTTTGGTTTGATGATGATTATGTTGTATATGACAAGCATATTTTGTGGTAGGTTCTTATTTGTAACTAGTCAAATTTGGAGCATTTGGAACAATGGAAATTGCATTTAGATTTTGGTAGAATTCCTTGCTTTTGGCTTGTGATGTTGTAAACACTTGCTTTTTGGTGAACACTTCAAAGCATATTCAAGTTGGAATGCTCTATGTAAATAATGATGGTATAATATTATTATGGTGTCTCATTTTTATTGAGATTTGTGGTTTTGTTTATTTGTTGTTGTAAAACATTTCACATGCTACAATATTTAATTGAACATTGAATTATTAGAAAACAAGCTGCTAAATATATATTGAAATGTCTATTATAAAACCGCCACAATAGCAATAAAATGTTCTATAATTGACCTCAAAACCGCCGCTACTGACCCAAAAACCGCCGCTATTGATCCAAAAACCGCCGCTACTGACTCTAAAACCGCCGCTATTGACTCTAAAACCGCCGCTACAAACTCGAAAACCGCCGCTATCATTCAAAAAAATGCTAGAATTGGTGATGGTAGAAACCGCCTCCTTAGATGCTATAATGGCGGTTGTTCTACTCTATTGCGGCGGTTAAGAATTTCGATTGGAAACCGCCACCTTACCACTAAACAACCGCCGCCATTGACCTATAGCAACGCCAACAGATAAAGCGGTTAGAAAACCGCCCATCATAGGCCTTTTGTTGCGTTTTTTAGCCATATTGTAGCGGTTTTCGACCGCTGCAATATGTCTTAATTGTAGTAGTGAGGGCAGACCCAGTACGCGAACAAGAGATCGGATATGGTGAAGTCAATCTTCTTCTTGACACAAATCTCGTTGATTTGGAATAAGATTTTCCAAGTGGCATGCATCAATTGCACCGGAGATACCTTGAGAGTTAGTAAGAAGTTTAAGATCAGGGTTGAGAAAGGAAAGAGAGCTCCCAGAGTGAAGGGGTACTCCAAATAGCAAACCCATCCCTCTTTCACCTAGTCGACCGCCTCTTGTGTTGGACAATAGAAGTTGGTCTCGAGGGGAAAAACCATGGTTCTTAACGATTTTCTCCACTTCTTGGAAAGTCATGGAGCATGGACGGCAATTGTGGGGTTCAAGGGAGTGTGACGACTCGAAACCTGGAATGACAACGTTCTTTTCCCTAGCCATGGCGGAAAAGGTGACGAAAGTTCGGGAACAAGGAGAGGCGAAAGTAAAATAAAAGGGAAAGGATAGAAAATCGATTATGCACGTTTTCCTGAAGAACCTACAAGCCAGTGTTATTATAGCCTGCAACGATAAGACGTTCGTCCTTCTAGTAGACAATCGGATGGATCGGGTGAAGCCACGTGTTGCGCATCGAGTACGAAGAGAGCGGCAAATTTGATCAAACTCCCGCTCGTGAATTTTGATCAGAATTTGGGGGTATTATTAGGCTCAAAAACCACCATGCCCATCCGACATAGACGGCCCAAATATCGGGCTAAGAATCAAGAGACATGCAAGATGAAAGAAAGATCAAGGAGATAGATGAAGTCGTCAGTCACAAGGGAAGCAAGAAAGTTGCGGTCAATAGAAAGAGATAAGCACGCGCGGGCAACCACTAACGATAGTTAATTGTTCCGATATGTATGCAGAGTGGGAGACAGTTAGGAGCATATCATAGGAACGTGTAGAACGTGGGATATGGCGGTTAATTTAATAAAGATATAGGCTAGAAAGATAGAAACAAGGACACATTCAATTCGAACACACGCATATGTAACAGAAAACTCTCTAAGAGAGAACTCTTGTAATCTACATTTCATCAATTCGACTATTTCTTGAGTGATCCCTTGCCTTTTAATTCAATCGTGCCCCAATCTAGGGCAAGAGTTTGATTGTCAAATTTTTGTCCAAAACAATCACCATAGCATTGTTCCCCAAGGTTATTAAAATCGGGATTCTAGGATCGGATCACGGAAGATCTCATGGATCGGATCATGAAATCGGATTGTAAGATCCTACAATATCAATAAAACTAATATGATATAGACATGATACAAAAAATATAGCCTCTAAAATGAAAAAAAAAGTATATATAATTTTATTAAAATTTAATGATCATAATGCCGACAATTGATATTCCAAACTTATATATACACAAGCATATTTAAAAATATATACATGCTTTCATAAGCATTCCAAAAAAGCCAAGAGTATTTTGTAGAGTCCAAGAAAGATTATGGGGTCTAAATCAAATCCTAAATATAGAGAGTACGTGGTCACTAAATCTAATCCTAGATATAGAGACTACGTGGTCGCTAAATCTGATCATGTGATCGCCATTTTGTGTGGTTACTAAATCTAATCCTAGATATAGAGACCACGTGGACGCTAAAGTCGTTAGCGACCAACCTTATGTATTTAGCGACCACTTTTGTGGTCACTAAATCATCCCTTTTTTTTAGTGAAAGAGAAATTATAATAACTTTAAATAATGAGTGTGTAAAGCTAAAAGAACGAATGCGTTCAACTCAAACATAATCTATGTACCTAACAATATGAATATAATCAACTAAAAAAATGTATATGCAACTCAAAATTAATAAATATAGTCAAATAAAAGTATGAATCTATACCTAAAAAAGATAAAATGATAAATACATACCATTACACAATAAAAAAAACATGATGCATAAATTTCTTCTTGCACTTCTGTAAACATCCTCAAAGTGTAATATTTTGATGCATGCTTCTCAATCAACATCAAGGTATTCAAACCGTGTGACATTGTAACCGTTTCAATATCATTTTCTAATTAAATGTTTCTTTGAGTATCCATAGCAATATCAAATTGCATAAATAACTCAATAAGACCAAATTGTATATACAAATAGATGCATATCTTAGTTCAATACATGTGCATATTTAAACATGAATTGATGCACATCCAAGACAAAATGCATGAACCTTCTGCGTGTGTCCCTAGAACGATTTTACAAAATAAACTACGAATAATTTGACAAAAATAAGCTCATGATGTTGATTTTTTAGGGTGACGGACATAATTTATTCCCACTTAGCGAATAAACGATCATTCTCACGTGATCTTTTCCCATAGAACTTAGTAAATAGTTAATTTATAAAGAACAATGGGTTTAAGAGAAATCTGGTAATATTGAGAGAGCTAAATCAAGAGAGAAAATTCTTCAATTCTTCAAGGTTTAGAGGATGATAAAGATATTAATAAAAAGAAGTAACACTTTTTAAGGCTTTGAAGTTTCAAGTGCAAATATTTCCGGTTTATCGGTTCGGTTTTGGTTCACAACTTTAAATATAATGGTTAATCGAAAACCCGAAAATATATTAATATTTTTTTCAAATATTAGTTATCTTTGCTTTATTAGTCTTTAAACTCTATAATATTCAAGATGTTGATCTAGTTTGAGCCTTTCCTTCTCCAATTTTAACAATTTACACACTATTTTTCACTTTTTATTGATATAAGACACGCTTATTAAATTTAATAGGATACAAAATAATGCACACAATGTTTGATTTCACACAATATCGTATATATTCTCAATAGTTGTTTACAACAACTAAAACAATATGGTATAAGTACATATTTAAAATAAAAGTCTTGCTTGATCACTTTTTTATTCAAATTTTATTATTTTAGTTTTAATTATTCAAGGTAAAATTATATAAATGGTTATCGGTTAACGAGAAAACGAACCGAAAAATTGGTTAACCGAATTATGGTTAACTAGGATTCACAATTCGATTACGGTTCATAATTTTAACTAACCGAAATCACAGTTAATCGGAATCTCAGTTAACCGGGTTTGGACACCCCTACCTGACGACACGTGATTAAAAAGCTTATAAAAAAATTAACGGGCAATTTTGTGTAAAATAAGCTAAAGTAGGGGTAGTTTAGTTTTGCCAAGATCTAAAATCTGAGAATTCTTCTCCATGACATGCCGGATTTCACAGTCGGAGAAATTTCCGCTTCGCACGCATCCTCGATTACACAATTAATAACATCACTCTCTTTCCAAATTTCCAGTCGAAACTGAAACACATCTCTGCTGCGCTTCTTCTAAACGCCCCTATCCAAATTTCCAGCCCCCACCCACGTAAATCTTCCTTTCTCTTCTTTTCCCAGTTCTTACTGAAAATCGAACCCCCATATACATTTTGTAAGTTTCTGCTACTGATATTGGGGGTTTTACCTTTCAATTTAGCAGATCCAACACATTCCTCATAATCGGAAGATCAGCAATGGCGAATAAGCGGCTGAAGGTGCGGCGGGAGAGCGTAGTAGCATGCATGACGTGTCCAATTTGTTCCAAGCTTCTTGTGGAGGCCACCACCATTTCGCTTTGTCTTCATTCGTGTATGAGACTCTCTCTCTATGCTCTACATTCACTGCACGATGTTTGCTGTCCCTGTGAATCGGGTTTTTGATATCTTCTCCCTCACCCCTTTGATTTGGTTACTGGTGTTTGTTCTTCAACATTCTAAGAAACGAATTGATCTTGTGGTTTGACTTTTCTTGTTTGGTTGTTTGGGGGTATTGTTGAATTTGAATGGAATGGTGTTTCGATCATTTGAGTCTGGAATATGATTCGGTTTTGTATTCGTTCATTTCGTTGTGATATCTGGGTTTGTGTATCACTTTTCTTTGATCTTTGGTTCAGTAATTTTGACGTAGACGGGTTGTTCAAAGAGCATATAAATTGATCGTTTTCAGTTACTGTGATTGGGCTTTAATTTTATTTATTTCTTAAATTGTCGTCTATATCACGTCTTGAGAATTTGGATTCAATATCACGGTAGATGGGCTCACCTGAAAAATGCTTGTCTTAGAAATACTGTATCTCATGTCAGCTAGTATTCAGTAACGAACCCTGCAATTCTCCAATTTGGTGTCGGTTCGGATGTAAGATCAAAAGATTGGACTTTTGCAATCAAGAATAGCTAATAAAATATTGGGTTTTTAAGGGGTAAAGCTTGTTTCATGTATTGAAGATTATCATGCAGATAAATGAAAATCACTTTGGTTACCAGACAGAATGCAAAAACTTGGTATGCTTTCTCTTAGTTTGCTTAGTTTAAACACCCATAATTGATATTAGATCTACTAGTTAGTAGTCACCCACCTAACCATGAAAATGGTTTAAATTTGTCACTTTTCTTAGTAAATGACAAAAATATCCTTATATGAAATAATTAGTTGATTATTTTACCAACTTGATAGAAGGACATCTTCATAGTTTTGTGGAAAAACTATCAATTTATAACAATTTAGAGTTAGGGGTGGCTATTTGTTGACAAAATAACAAATAATAGTGGGTTTTGTGCAAATTGACCTGTATAAGGGGTAATTAAAGTTCCAGAAGATTCATTCCTTTCCTCCTCTAGTTGCTAGTCAAATATTTTTATTATAGCTTGGTGGAAGATTCATCATGTAGGACAGGGATATGATGTTCAATTGCATTGGTCATGGACTCATGGTACAGAATGAACTGTACTTATTAGAGTTTTGTTGGGTGCTGCAAATAAATGTAAGACATCCGTATGTGCTGAATATATTTAAAAGACAGGACTAGTGTACTCACTTTTCTATGTTTTTCCTTAACATTTAGCCTTGTTGAAAGAGAGACACTAACACACAGCCCTTTCTACACTTGAATTTGAACAGAAGTAAGTTACTCTCAGTTATGGTATCTGTTGTGGGTTTCCCCACAAATAGGGGCTGCTTTTAGTCCTTATAATGTCAACTCCAGCCAATTCAACACATGAGCAATAGTAGTATTAGATATGTATTCTGTTGAAAAGAAGGCATGGGAAGATGATTTAACTAAACAGCTACGGTGGAGCTTATGCTTATGATATTCTATATTTTTACTCTTGCTATGTAAGATCAACTGCATCCCTCCTGTGGATGAAAAGGTTGCAGCTAGAGCTAGTGTAGAGTCAGAATTTGCATTTAGGTTTTAAATATTTCACAGCTTCAAAACATGTTTATTGTAGTTAGTGTTTAATGCTAAATGCTAAACACTAGTCCTTATAATGTCCATTCCCTGTTCCTGTTCCCTTTCATATATGTCTTAAATTGAGTCTAACCTTGAGAAAATGACAACTTCTGGCTTTATCACCCAAAATTTTCTGCAAAATTTGCATGAGTGAGGCTTAGATATAAAAAAAAATCCATTTATTAGTACTTCATGTATTATAATTGCAATTGTTTGCTATCTGTGCTGGATCATGCTGAACTGCTATACACAGTCTGCAGGACTTGTATATACAAGAAGCTGTCTGATGATGAATTTGATACGTGCCCTGTCTGTGACATTAATCTTGGCTGTAATCCGGTGGATAAACTCAGGTCTCTCCTAGCCTTTGCTTGATATGCTTTTAAAACTAAGTTGAAATTTGCTTCCCTATGTCTCATCTCTTTCCATTTCTTGATTTATGAAAGTAACTCAGAACTTCTATGCAACATCTTTTGCCTTTGCTATATGCATTAAAGTATGGTTAACAAACAAAATTTATTTTTTGATTTTTTAATGGTAAATTTATTGAGTGTTGATCCAAAACACACTTACTTTCTTGATTATGCAAATGAGCATCTTTCTCTATTGTGTTTAATCAATTGTTGAGTAGATTCTTGGAGGCAATTTTTTGCATGTTTCATCTTTGCTTTAGGTTCTGTAGGGGAATATTGACATATTTACATTTTGGTACACACCAGGCCTGACCACACTTTGCAGTATATGCTAGCAAAGATTTTTCCTGTAAATAAAGGAAAGGCTGATGCTGCTGAAGCCCCTGAAGCTATGCCATCAGTTTCACCTCCTGCTAAAAGGAAGGAGAGGTCGCTATCATCTTTAGTTGTTAGCATGCCTAAAGTATCAGTACATAATAGTGCTACAGGAAAGAGGACACGGGGTGGCACAAGAAGGTCGTCTTTTCCAAGAGGATCAAGCCCTTCTATTGAAGAACATGCCGAGGAAGATTTGGTAGAAGATCATTTGGAGAAACCTAGCTGTTCTGAGAACCTAAACAAGATTTCACAAAACATTAACCCGGTGAGATATCATTGATCTGTACATAGATAATAGATCTTTAATGTGGAGTACACTGATTGATCTTCCCTGAAATATTTTGCAGGATCAGATTTCTGATGAGCATGTAGATTTATTAAACTGTCTTGCTGAAGCTGCAAACGGGACCAACTTTTCAAAGTCTACTTCACAAGGGCCAGCTCATGTCAAAGCTGAGTCATCCACTGCAAAAGATTCTGTTTTAAGCAGTGTTGAGGAATATGGACACAAAGCAAAAATCCGTTATGATAAAAATGATATCCAATCTGCACGTGTTCCAACTAAGTGTAAAAAATGTCCGCCAAAACAAAACACCCCAACTTCAACTGGAATGTCTCCTAATTCAATGCAAGTCGTGGTCAGACATCACCATGCGAGGCAGAATGTACCAATTTGGTTCTCTTTGGTTGCTTCTGAAGACCAGTAAGTGACTGTCAAATATGACCATGTATAAATAGACTGTTTGAAATCAGTAATTGTGATATCAATTTTTATTTTCCTTCATCACAATAATTCAGGGAAGGAGCTTCTCGTCTGCCTCAAATATCTTCTGGTTTTTTGAGAATGAAGTGAGCTGAATTTCTGTTCTCTTATGATGTTGCATGATAATCCTATTCTTCCTAGGGTTGTGTTCCTGAAGGTGTTGCCCTTCCAAAGATAATTTTAGATAACCAGGATTTTGTGGACCTTTAATATTTCATATGAGAAGCTTTTTCTATTAATTTTATAGACCCATTTTCTGTGATATCATGGCTGAAATCGTTTGATGTTTGATGATGTTATCACTTATCAGTTGGGATAACAGAATTGAACTTGCTTGCCTTTTTTAGCATAAGATTGCATAAGCCTGGAAAATGGCAAACTCTTATGGTTTTGGGGATGAGAGTAAAAAATAGCTACTGCATAGAAATTTTTTCTTGGAGTGACAGTTGCACAGTAGAGGTCCAAACATGGCATATAGTTGCACCTAAAGCCTTGTAATTACAATCTTGTATTGTTTAATTTGAGTTTCAACCTATACAATTGCAACTCCTCATAATTGGCCTACTGGTCGTTGATAACTAACCAAAAGTTGTTTGTTTTATAAGCACTGTATTCCCAAAGTTCTCATCTGATTTTGCATTATTGTTGTTATTTTCCTCCCACAGAGATAGTGGAATACCTGTCTCAGCCATTCGAAAGTACATTGTAAAGAAGCTAGAACTCTCTAGTGAAGAGGAGGTAAAATTTGTTATTGTATTTATGGAAATTATATGTATCCATAGACTCTGGAGATTTGTCTATTTGACTTGAGCTTGATGAATAACAAGAAGTCACTCTTATTCTGCTGCAAATGTTGCTATTCTGTAGTTTTTCATACATACAATGCCTCATTTGGGCATGCATTTTCAATCTGTATCTTGTTACCAGAAACTCTCTAATGGCCGACTTAATCTGGTCCTTTCAGGTACAGATAATGTCCCAAGGCCACCCCGTGGACCCCACCCTTAAACTCCGCAACTTGTTGGATCAGTGGCTGCAAGCTGCTCCGGCTACTAAACGTGTAAAGACGCGTGTGGGCAACACAGCAAAGGAGTATGTGATGGTGCTTAAATATTCCAGGAAAACTCCTGCACAAACTCCAGTTTCGGGTGATGATCTTTCTGTAAATCACCCAAATGCAACAGCAGTTACATAGAATCTCTCCAAGAAAACATTTCTTCTTATTTCCTTTGGATTGGTACCTTTCTTTGGTTTTAATTCTCTGATAATTAGGAATTTAATATTTTGTATATTTTATACGCTCCAGTAATCCATGTTTGTTTCCAGGGATTTGCACATTGCAAAGTGCCAAATACCCTGGCTGATCGTTGTGCAGCTGTTGGCATCTATTCTATTACCATCATATCTAAAAGAAAAGATGTTTATTGATCTATTGTCATAATGGCAGTTATAGGAACCAAGTATGTTTTTTATTTTACTCTTAATTCTGTGACTTGTATCATTCAGAATTCTTGTTTTTGAAGGTTATTATCTGATTCACTTCTTGTCTGTGAACTGCAATCAAACCTTGGCTGTTCCGTTAAATAAATTTAAAAAATACTAGAGGGATTACCGGTCCTATGCACGGTTTATGTTCTTTATATTATTAAAATTAAGACTTTTTATCTATTAAAATTCTTGAACATAATTATAACCAAAATTTAGATACATATATTTAGTGATATATCTAACCTAACCTACATGTAAATTTGTATTTTTTTACATTCAATACTTTGAATTTAAAGCATTGAATTGTCTCATATAGACTTAATGTCATACATATCTTACATACTCTACACTAGAAGTTTATGTCCGTGCAAATGCTCGAGTCAATAATTCTATTTAAATTCTTCTAGACATGTTTATGTTTAGGTATTTAGTTTTTTCAAAATATTATATTCCATCAACGAAATTTTTGAAGTTGTATATCTTTTTTACATATAAGTTATGACATGCATTTACAAATAATATTCAATTATTTAGAAAACCTATAAAAATATAGGTTTTCTAAATAATTAATTTATGATTGATGTATAATATTAAGTAAATATTATGTGTGGAAGGTTAAGAGGCTAATGTAGAGTATGTAAGATATGTATGACATTAAGTCTATATGAGGCAATCTACCCTAATACATTATAAAACAGAAACAAAGTCTGTGTAAAAATTTGCGTCATGTGGCATAACCTGAATAAAATAATGAAAAACATGTTTTCAACTTAAAAAACTAAAATAATAATTCTAGAAATACCCCTACACATTATACTCTAATAATAATTCTAGAAATCACGATTTATCTTAAATTCTTAACTACTTCATAAAATAGATAATGGATAGATATCATATTATATGCATAGATTGTTTCATATAGTAATTAATTAATATGCAATTATATTTTAAAAAAATTAATTAAGTAATAAACATTACTAAATATAAAAATGAATTTATAAAGATTGATGGTTTTTTAGGGTAAGATTTAAGATTTTATAAAATAGATAATATATATATATATATATATATATATATATATATAGTTTTCTATCTATGTAAATATTGATTTTATTCTTAAAAATTCATAAATATAAAAAAAAGGCAATTTTATATTTTATAAAATAATTAATGTATCAAAATAAAATTTTCTGTATAAAATTTTCTATCTATGTTTATTGATATTGAAAAGCAATATTATATATGCTATCTTAAGATTATGTTAAAATATTTTTATCGGATTGTTGAAAAAAGGTTATCGATATAAATTTCTATCTATATCTAAATTAATACATAATAAAATAGAAATAAATTATCTATAAAATTTGTGCTACATGACACTTTAAGAACCAATCATTTTTTTCATTTTATTTATTTATTTATTTCTTTTTATTTATTATACTTAAAAGTGAATGTAGAAGGTTTGGTTTAGAAAAATATTTTCCATGTTTATTTAGTTTTATCTTAAAGATTAGAAAACAAAAAATTCGTTAAATTTTATATAAATATCATTAATAATTATAATAATAGAATAATTATTAAAATATATATTTATATTTGTTTTTTCTCTTTAATTTATTATTATATAGTATAATTTTTAAAACTACCCGTAAATTTATGGGAATTACACTAGTATACTATAAAGCAGAAACCATGTTTGTTGAAAAAATTGTTCCACGTGCATTCCTTTAATAAAATAATGTTCTATTTTTAATAATAAATATTATAATTACCTAGGATGCCCGATAATTAATGGGAGAGTAACGCAAAATACGTTTAAACCCCTGGTTATGCGAACAAGAAACCAACTATCAAAATGGAAAGCAAATACTTTATCGCAAGAGGGACGAAAAACCCTAATTAAAGCTAACCTCTCTGCTAAACCGAACTATATAATGCAATCATTCATGTTACCCCAGACAACATTAAAAGAACTGGATCAAATCAATAAAAACTTTTTCTGGAATAAAGAAAACAACTACAAGCCTCTTATCAGCTGGAACTCCATTTGTCGCCCTCCTGCACTTGGTGGGGTGGGAATTGCAAAGGCAGAAGACATGAACCAAGCACTCCAGATGAAATTGTTATGGAAAATATTAGCAGAACCAAATAACCTATGGGTCAAAATAGTTACAGAGAAATACCTCAAAATGGATAACATCATGAATTATAAGAAAAAACATAACACATCATGGCAGTGGTCCAAATTAATGGGTCTTAGAGACCTCTTTGCTACTGGACTTATCTGGCAAATAGGGGATGGGAAAACCATTCGCTTCTGGAAAGACAATTGGACCGGTAGTGGTCCTATCCAACCGAAAAATGGGATTGAGACTCAAATTAATTGGGAGGAACATGTTGCTTCGTACCTCCGTGAGGATAACTCATGGAATATCGAAAAATTGAGTAAGGTTGTAAATCCTGAAGACCTTGATAATATATCCAAAATCATTAACCCAGTTAACAAAATCCAAGATAGGCTATACTGGCAACCAAGCAAAAACGGTTGGTACTCCACCCATTCAACCATGCAGTGGATTAACCTCGCTAAAAGTGAACCCAAAATCAATTTAGAATGGACTAACAAACTTAATGTTTCACCCAAAATGCAGAACTTCCTTTGGAAGGTTGCAAGGAATGGTCTGCCAACCAAATCAAGACTTGCTGACAATCACATACCGGTACCACAAGGCTGTACTGCCTGTGATAACCAGGTTGAAGACACAAACCACATTCTACTCTCATGCCCTCTTACAAAGAAAACCATAAACACCATAAGCCCTAGAATACGGGGAATCATCGACCAAATCTCCCCAGATGGCAAAAAACCACAACAGGTCCTGGAAGAAATCAGGGCAAGAACAAACAAGGAGGAGATGGAAACCCTTACTAGTATTTGGTGGAGTATCTGGTATTCTAGAAATAAAAGAGCGTTTGACAACAACAATGGAACAAATCTTAATAATGTCCTCAATTTATGTGATTTTATCCATAAGCAAATGAGGGAATGGAAAACAGCCGGGGCTCTAGACTCCGCCGATCCACAACCTAACAAGGGTCGCCAACGAACTGCAAGGAAAAAGGCTAAATGGGTAAAACCCAAGGAAAATTATGTTAAACTTAACTTTGATGGTTCTGTGTGTGCAGATGGTGTGGCTACTTTTGGATTTATCCTCAGAGACTCCAACGGCTCCCCCATCTCTTTTGACGGAGGACTGATCGGTCGACAGTCTGTTCTGATCTCCGAGACCATCACCTTACGCCAGGGACTTCTCGAGGCCATTCGTTGTGGCATCCCCCGGATCCAGATTGAAGGCGATAATCTGCAGCTGGTCAATGCCGTTCTGGGCGACTGGCGCTGCCCGTGGGAGATTGAAGTGTTACGTGCGGACATCCACTGTTCTCACCACCATCATTTGTTCTATATGATGGGCATTCGGATCCCGTGAGCCACATAGCCGCTTTGTCACATGAGATGGTGTTATGGGTTTCCGATGACGCAACCATGTGCAAAATGTTCCTGGGAAGGCTTGACAAGGGTGCATTAAAGTGGTTCCAAAGCTTGAGACCTAGATCAATCTGATCATGGAATCAACTTGCCACTGAGTTCGTGAGGCACTACATAGCCAATAGCCGAGATGCGGTGTCTTTGGACACACTTTTCGGCTTTAGAAATGAGAAGAGAGAAAGTTTGCGCCGCTTCGCTAATCGCTTCATGGAGTGCTATGCGGAGATCGATGGGTGTGATGAGAAGACCGCAATCACTGCCTTTAAGAAGGCTATTCGATTTGAGAGCAAGTTAAGGGAAGAATTGACACTTCGTCTCCCTTCCACGATTGTCGAGCTCCAAAAGCGCATCCATTTATATGTGCACTTGGAAGAGGCGAACTACAAATCAAAAGAGAAATCACCCTCTCCACCTCAAAAGTCACATAGTTTCTCGAGCGGGAACTTTGGGTAAAAAACACACTCATCGGGAGAGCAAGCTAGAGCGGTCTACACAACCTTTAACCTCCCGATCTATAGGATTCTACCGCACATCAAACATGAGAGCTACTTCTGCTATCTTGCGCGAGATGAGTTCCCCGAGGACAACATTCGAAGCTGGAAATATTGTATGTACCATAGGGCGCGGGGGCACATGACCGAGGATTGAGAATCCTATAAGAAGTTCCTAGAAGAGTTGGTTCGTGAAGGGTACTTGAGCGAGTACATAGAGAAAAAGGAACCAAAGGACAAGGGAGAGCAGAGAAAGAAGCAAATCGAGGTCATCCAAACAATCTTAGCGACATACGAGAACCACACACTATTGATCAATGCAATCAATAGTGTTTCCATTGATCACCCAAACTGAAGCTTCCTTTTTCTGATTTAATCAATTATTTCGATGATCTTCCTTCAATAATCCCTAATCAATTGTCCGGTGTCCTCAGGCAGAAGAGATTGGCTAAAATTTCCACATAAAAGGACATTGAATTTGTCTTGTACGATTCTTGTCCAAAACAATATCGTTGATTCAAGTATGTTTATAATGTCTTTCTTCTTCTTTTTTTCTTTTTTTATATGTGACTTAACATTCATTATTGTTATTTTGGTGCGAGTAACAGATTTAAATCTTGTCTGCTCTCATCACAATCAAACCTTGATTGCTGCCCTATGTAAAGTTATATAATAATCGGGAATGCTTTGTCACATACACATTTCAATCGATTGAAGTATAACGTGTACTTTTAAACACCTCGTCTCTATTTTCTTCCGCGGGTGCAAAACAGAGATGCTATTGAAACAATCAGATTTAGAGTGCGATTAAATACTCCCTGTAAAACCTTTTTTTAAAAATCTTGAATTTCCTAAAAATAACAAAGATGTAAGAAAAACACACCCTTGTAGCGTCGTCGTAGTGCCTAAAAAATGGACGGCTAAGAGAAATGCCCCAAAAACAGAGGAAAAGACACCACCGTCAATACCTCCATTTAAAACCCCCTCTGTCGCTTCCTCTTCATTTCCCGCCTCTTTATATTTGCTGGTTTTCTTTTTTTCCTTCTCCTTTTAAATTTTCTTCCGACTATAATCCCCGGCGGCGTTGGCCAAGGAAGCAGGTTCGCCCGCCCTTGACTATCGCCTCCGCCGCCCAAATTTCAAACGCCACAACGATTCCCTCCCTACCAATTCCAATTGTAGCCAAACAAAAAAGATGCCTCCCAAGAACAGAAACAAATTCGGACTATCCATTCCGTTAGATCCGAGATGGAAGGCAGTTGATGGATTCGGCAACACACAATCATTGCCGACCACGCCATCCAACTACACCCCAAGCACCAGTTCGCCAATACCGCAACGCAACACCTTGAAATCGCCTCGAAACACCGCTCGCTCACCTCGTCCGCCGCCCCCGAAGGCGTTGGAGATGTCCGAGACGGAGGAGTTACAGAGGCTGGTTCACGCACCGCCGTTTTGGAACAACAACAAGAAGCTATCGAAGCAATTGTCGATGTGCGAGAGGACGTCCAGGGACATCGCGTGGGAGAAGCGGCGGAAGCAGATGATCCGGCAAGAGAGGCGCCGCAATAGCATTGCGACGATGCCAGGGACGGCGGAGGCTGACGGGGAGAATTTGACGGATGCGGATTTGAACGAATTGAGGGGGAGTATAGAGCTAGGGTTCGGGTTCAACGAAGAGGATGGGCATAGGTTGTGCGAAACGTTGCCGGCGTTGGATTTGTATTTCGCTGTCAACCGACAACTGTCATTGAGCCCGGTGACGACGCCGCGGAGTCGGCAGTCGTCGATGAGCTCGAACGGCGGCGGCGGCCAATCCTCGTTGAGCAGCCCCAAAAGCGAAGAATCTTGGAGGCTTTGCGGTCCAGGTGAAGCTTTTAATCAACATTAAAAACATTCTAATATATACAGTGATTTAAATCATTTTTAAAATTTAATGGTTGATATATATGGTGTGATGGCAGGGGATAGTCCTAAACAGGTGAAGACGAAATTGAGGCATTGGGCTCAAGCAGTAGCTTGTTCTTTGATGCAATCTTCGTGATTTTTCATCTTCATACCATCGGCAAATTTGTACGGAGGGAGAGAGTTCTTTCTAATTTTTGGCGTAATTTTAACAATACTCAAATTTTGGGGTCTGAAATGTAATTTTTCGAAAGAAAAATAGGAAAGAAAAGAGAAAAACCAGCTAGGCGGCCCTAAAAGGAGGCCTCCTATAGAAAAGAACACCAAGGAAGAAGAGAATCGCATGTTGGCCTTTTGTTTGATTTTTGTGTACATTGATTGGTCTTTGGGTAAGATGTGGTTTAATTTTATTTTATTTTTCCTTCAGAATTATTTGTGGAACTGAGATCATATGACAAATGTACTTAGGGTGAATAACGAAGAGTAAGGATGATTTTTGTAATCATTTTAATCATTAATGTTTAACCCTTCTCACTTAAAGCAATTGGGTTTTCCATTCCATCATACTGTATTTGATCAACAGCCGGATTCCCCTCATCGTGGTCTTCATCTCCGTCTTTATTTGGCCATAGCTTTGATCGACAACTTGTATCTTCATCAAAATCACGATCTAACATAGGTATTTCTCTTTCTTCTACAATACGGAGTATTTACTTTATTTTCTTTCCTCTTTTGTTCATCTAATTTCATGCAATTGTTCTGAAATTAATAATTTTTGGTGTTTGAATTGCAATGATGTTTTGTTCCACCTTTGTTCAAATGTGCTAGGTAGGTCACTTAGATTTTTGCATACCTTAGCTTGGAAGATCATCAAACAAATTATTCACTATTATTCCAAGGGTTTTTTGTTAAATAGAAGACCCCTAGATTGATAACTTTTCGGTGATTATTCCAAGGGTTTTGTTCTTTTGATCATTGAACAACAACCATTGTTCATAAAATGAAAAAAGTAACATTACCATGACTAGTAGCCAATTTAGGACTAAGTAGTTGAAGTAATATTCTATATAAGGGGTTTATGCAATCATTAAGGTTGTTTATAATTAATAACTAGTTAAATCTCCGTGATATTCACGGGATAATTTTAATAAAGATTATACAATATTATGATATTAATATAAATTTTAAAAACACTTGTATATAATATCGTAATAAAAAATTGTAACTTATAAAAAATCTTTAAGATTGTGTCCCACATTTTATCAACATATAGATAAAAAATTATACTCCCTCCGTTTCTTTTTAACTGTCGTCTGAGGCAAATGCACAATAATTAAGGAAAGATTAAAAAGAAGAGTAAATGCTATTCCTTTCACATGCTCGGTTAATTAAGGAAAAAATAAAAAAACAAATATCCCCTTTCATTTACGTGCGAGAGAGCATTAACAAAAACAAATTCCCTTTTAACAAGAGTAAATGCTTTATTAGAAACTTTTCAGTTACCTGTGATATAAATACTCCGTATTGGAATTCCAAGCATCTAATTAAAATAATCTGAAAATGAGTAGGTAAATAAATGCATTTAATGTAGGTCTGGAAAATTAAAACGTTTTCTTCTTGGTTAGCCCAAAACGACAGTTATTTTGCAATATCAGTATTTGCCTCAAACGACAGTTAAAAAGAAACGGAGGGAGTATACTTGAAACGCGAGTCTTGTTAAAAGAAAAAAAAAAATTATGCATAAAGTTAATATAAAAATATTTAATCACGTTATTATCAACATATAAATAAAAAATTATATATTTAGATCCTAAATCTTGTTAAAAGATTAAAAAAATATGTATAAAAAATATCAACACATAGATCAAGTTATTATATTATGAAAAATTAGATATATACAAAGAATTATAGAAGTAATTATAATATTTATTATTAAAAAATGTAAAATTATTTTATTCAAGGAATTCCACGTAGCGCAATTTTTTCAACATACATGGTTTCTGCTTTATAATGTATTAGGTAGATGTATTAGCCTAGATATAGATAGAAATTTATATCGGTAATTTTTTTTAACTATCTGATAAAAATATTTTAGCATAATCTTAAGATAGCATATATAATATTACTTATCAATATCAATAAACACACAGATAGAAAATTATATAGACAAAAATTTATTTTGATACATTACTTATTTTATAAAATCTAAAATAGCCGTTTTTTGTATTTAGGAATTTTTGAAGAATAAAATCAATATTTATAGATAGAAAATGATATGTATATATATTATCTATTTTATAACATCTAAAATCTTACCCTACAAAACTTCAATCTTTATAAATTTATTTTTTAATTTAGTAATGTTTATTATTTAATTAAAATTTTTAAAATATGTGTATATTAATTATTTAATTTTTATTTTGTAGTATGTGATACTATATGAAACAATCTACACATACAATATGGTATCTTTCCATTCACTATTTTATGAAGTGGTTAAGATAATTTTTTTTTTTCTAGAATTATTATTAGAGTATAATGTGAAGGGGTGTTTATAGAATTATTATTTAGTTTTTTAAGTTGAAAAAAGTTTTTATAATATTTTATTCAGGTTATGCCACGTGGCGCAAATTTTTACACAGACTTAGTTTCTGCTTTATAATGTATTAGGGTAGATTATGTCTGGGTTTACTACTCATATTTACAGCTACAAGTTTATTTTCTATGGATACATAATTTACACTTTATTTAAATTGTGCTACTTGACTTATATGCAGATTTTAGAAAGTGGCCCGGCCCCTTGAGACTTGAGAGATTACAAGGACCGTCCGTTGATCACTTTTATAAATGACCCAAATCTTGGTGGTTTGTTTGAGGCAGCTATTGTAGCAATTGGAAGAAAAAGTTGCAACACTTACTTGGCTTCAAGTATAAAAATGCATGCTTCATAAGACATTTAGGGATTTGTGATCTTGGTTTCTTTTCATTGACAAGAATTAACATGAATCCCTCTATCATCACCATATATAACACGAGGTTGTTTTGGCCACTCTGCCATATTCCTTGAGGGAATCAAGGTTTATGAGAATCCATTAGTTATGATCATCAGTTTATTATTGTTGATAAGTCTATCCAAAGTAAACCTTGGTTGATATATACCTCAAGGAACTTCTTCTGCTAGAACTGAAAGAAGAAGGTTGTGTATCAGATACTAGCTAGGTTTGTTTTGCATGACATGTATGGATTTGGAAGACCAAGAGTGCAACATCTTCCACCAAATTGAAGTGAATGTATTGCATGTAGTTTTCAAGCTTATCAAAGATTTAAGGATCGAGAAATTGGTGATTAATGGGAAAAGGTTGTTTACGAATTTATTGTCAACAACCTTCTTGAGACTCTTTAATTGGAAAATGCCTTTGATTAAACCAATGTGAGCAAGAAGTGGCTGCTGAGCCAAAAAGTTCAAACCCGGTGGCTCCTTTTTTCACATAAAGTTCAAATCTGGCGAGCAAATTGACTAACAAATTAATTTTTTATACATAAAAAAAAAATGCGGCTGCAAGTTGCAAGTGTGCACTGATAATTCATATCCTCAATAAGATTCACTGATTGAGGGAGGAACACTGAATTGAGTTGCCCAAAAACCAGAACCCTGCATTTATCATTATCATCAACAAGAAACATGAACAAATCCACGTCAATGTATCTCTTCCTGATCAGCCTCATCCCCATCACAAGCACTGCTAACACAAAACTCAATCCTCAAGAAAGCCACACGGATCGTCTTTCCTTGTTAGATATGAAATCCCATATACGCCACGATCCCCAAGGAATCTTATCTTCATGGAACAATTCAGCTCCCCATTGCACTTGGCTAGGAATCACATGTAATCGGCACGCGAGAGTGAAAATTTTAGACCTTTCTTCCATGGGCCTAGTTGGTTTACTCTCACCCGCCATTGGAAACCTCAGCTCTCTCCTTGAGATCAGCCTCTACAACAACACTTTTTCTGGCCTAATTCCTCAAGAGGTTAGTAAGCTACGGCGTATTCAAACCCTGGATCTTTCTAGTAACTTCTTTTCAGGGGAGATCCCTTCAAACCTGTCTCATTGCACTCAACTAGAACAACTCTTTCTGGGTAAAAACAAGCTTGTTGGTAGCATTCCACTTGATCTTCATTCTATGTTCCAACTCCAAACACTCAGCCTCCATGATAATAGCTTAAGAGGAGATCTTCGGTTCTTAGGAAATCTAACTTCACTTGAGGTTATTTACTTGGATTTCAATTCTTTTGAAGGAATGATTCCAGACACTTTAGGAAGAATTAGGGGTCTCTTGGAACTAGGACTCGGAGCAAACAGATTCGAGGGTCCCATTCCGTTGTCTATTTTCAACATTTCTTCTCTTACTGCATTGTCTTTAGGAGCAAGCCCTATTGAAGGAACTCTTCCTAAAGACATTGACTTCACTCTTCCTCTTCTTGAGACTCTTATAATCAGAGATTGCCTTTTAAGTGGCACGATTCCGGTTTCACTATCTAATCTCTCTAATATTCAGCAAATAACCTTGGTGAATAATTCTCTGACTGGGAAAATTCCAATTAGTGGTAAGAGCCTACCAAATCTCCAATGGCTAGAGCTTGCTCTTAATCATCTAGGATCAGAAGAACCAAATGATCTGGATTTTCTACTCTATTTTACCAACAACAGCCAATTACAAGGACTAAATGTTTATAATAATCAACTTGCAGGATTTCTTCCTCCATTAGCCAATCTTTCTACAAGTCTTGAACATTTGGTACTTTCCACCAATCAAATATCAGGGGAAATGGGTTTTTTCCTTGATAATTTGGTCAACTTACAGGTTCTTGATCTGAGCTCAAACATGTTTGAAGGCAACATTCCTAGTAGTGTTGGCAAGCTCACTAACCTAGGAACCATTTTCTTTTCAAGGAACAAATTCTCTGGAAATATTCCAACTTCTATAGGAAACCTTTCTAAAATCACCAGCCTTCTACTGGATGACAACAATTTAGAAGGTTTTATACCTTCCTCTCTTGGAAATTGCTCAGGCTTGCAATTTTTAAACCTCTCAAAAAATCATTTATCAGGAAACATACCAACCCATCTTTTTGATGCATCTAGTCTTTCAACTGCACTAGATTTGAGCAGTAACCAACTACAAGGCAACCTTCCTACAAAAATTGGTGAGCTAAAGAGCTTAGCATTGCTAGATGTTTCAAAAAACAGATTATCAGGTGAAATTCCGGTAAGCCTCGGCCAATGCAAAAGTCTTACTGAGCTTTACATGGAAAGTAATTTCTTTTTTGGGACAATTCCCTCAGGTTTGAGCTCTCTTGGAGGCCTTATGAACCTTGATCTTTCTCAGAACAACTTCTCAGGACAAATTCCTGTATTCTTGTCTGCTCTTACTTTACTAAGTCTGAATTTATCCTTCAATAACTTAGAAGGCGCGGTTCCTGTACATGGGATTTTTGCAAATGCTAGTGGAGTGTCACTTGTTGGAAATAGAGGACTTTGTGATGGTATCAAACTGTTATATTTGCCTAAATGCAAGGGAATATCAAACTCAAGAGGATCAAGACGGCATTTAGCAGTCATTTTGGCAGCCTCAATTTCATGCCTTCTGGTCGTTGCAGCTATAACAATAATGGTTTGGATTTATGTCAAGAAAAAGAAACAGAACATTTTCCAAGAGGATTTGTTGGGAAATTCATTTGAGAGAGTTTCTTATAACATGCTTCTAAAAGCCACGGATGAGTTTTCTCCAAGAAATTTGATTGGAATGGGAGGTTTTGGTTCGGTTTATAGAGGGATTTTGGACTTGAAAGGACAGAAAATACCAGTTGCTGCTAAAGTACTGAACCTTCAACATCAAAGAGGCGACAAAAGTTTCATGAGAGAGTGTAATGCGTTGAGAAACATTCGTCATAGAAATTTAGTCAAGATCATTTCTGCTTGCTCCAGCATTGATTTTCAAGGAAATGATTTCAAAGCCTTGGTTTATGAATTAATGCCGAATGGAGGCCTTGACAAATGGCTACACATATCTCAGAATCTAAGCCTTCTACAAAGGCTGAACATTGCTATTGATGTAGCCTGTGCACTTGATTACCTTCACAATGAGTGTGAAGTTCAAGTGATACATTGTGATCTGAAGCCGAGCAACATTCTACTTGATGACGATATGGTTGCCCATGTTGGAGATTTTGGGCTAGCAAGGTTGCTTCCGGAGGTTGCTAATCATAGCTTCAACAATACTTCACTTGGGATCAAAGGAACAATTGGGTATGCAGCACCAGGTACAATTTAATAGAGTACTTTCTTTGAACTCAATCAAGATTAAATTAAAAAATTTGGCTATATTAAAAAAAAAATTTGGATTCTAAATTAGGTTCCTAAACTTTGTAACTTATTTTTTTCTTACAAATTCCTAGAATTTTTAGTTGTTCCATTTAGGACCCTAATCTATTGAAATGGTTATACATATAATAGTCCTCTCGTCTATTAAACTTGAATTCATTTTCATTTTTTCACATAGTTCACCTTTGCTCTCTAACTTCTTCATTTATTCTCATTTTTCAAACTATTCTTATCATTAATCCATCAATTTGAAAAATTAAGCATCTTTATTTGACGAAGACATCTGATGTAACAATTTAAAGTTTAAGTGCAATAAGGAAAATGTTGCAAAATCTAAGGACCAAAATGGTGTTACCTAGACTTTTTCTCATCTAAACCTTTTCATTTTGCAGAATATGGAATAGGAAACCAAGTATCGACAAGTGGAGATGTGTATAGTTTTGGGATCGTCTTGCTTGAGATGATAACGGGAAAGACGCCTTCGAATCAGATGTTCCATAATGGTTTGTGCCTCCATGAACATGCAAAAAATGCAAACGTGGAGAACTTAGTGGAGATTATTGACCACATCTTATTGGAGGCTGATCATTCAACTGGAGAAAAATTCATGGATGAAGATACTGTGGTTTGTCTCCTTGCAGCTATAAAGATTGGAGTGAAGTGCTCTTTGGAGTTGCCAGTAGAAAGGATGAGCATAAGAGATGCTATTCAAGAACTAAAATTGACAAGAAATGCTCTTCTTGGTAGGCGCGGTGCTACACGTACAGAGGCCTAGATTACTCTTATGAAATGGCCCTCTTTTAATCAATCTAAATAATTCCCAAGTATTTTTACATTTACATTGCAATTCCAACAATTACATTATAGTTCAGCTAGTATGTAATGTAAGCCTTTGATTTCCGCTTGTTTGTATAACAAAGATGGGTAAAATGAATAATGACGCATCGTGATTCAAGATATAAATAAATATTTAGGGGAAGAGAGTTTCACAAAATCAAGCAAGCTAATTCAGTCTTACAAAAATGAGGGACGCTCAGGAAAAACACAAATTGAGGAGGAATGAGGGAACACCTTCTAGTCGTTAGATAAGAGTAAATCAATGGACAAGAAATGGGGTATATATGGTGAATACCATAAAAAAATACGGTGGAATAAATACATGCCAAAAATAATTATAATGGAATAGCCGAAAATTAGGGAGATAATGGCTTACAACTGCCATATCTTATCCAGTAGTTACCCAATATACGGAAGTGAAAAAATCACAAAATCAGTAATAAAAAACTCTCCATAATCACAAGAATATTGGTGGTTTCCATTGTCAAAAAATCACGCCATTTCATTGCATCTGTGTTCGGATTCATACATTGTTTTGTGCTTCTACTTTGGATTCAATTGAACGTATCACAATGGATAGAGGTATGAAAATCTGATTTCTAATAATAAGCATACAGATAGTTCTTGATTATTCTAATCTTCATATACTATCAATTCACCATGTAATCAACCATAATTTAGAGAAGATTTAAATTTTTGTGTTAATCTTGTAGTATTATTGTGGTTTTCATCCGGATCTGTGGTAATAATCGTACGTATATGTATAGTTTTTCATCTCTTCCTTAACTATTATTCATCCAAATGTATTATGCTGTACACACGTGTGTGAAGTATATCATTCTTCGCATTTTCTATTGTGATTGAATTGTTATTCAAGGATTCATATAGAGATTTTCATTTGTAAATGTGGTAAACTTCATGTATAAGAATTTCATGAACACATGGCGTTTTATTCAAGAACTCGATTGGTGCTATTCAGCAAGCAGGCTTTGTCATTCATAGTATATTGTAATCGACCATAATGTAGAGCCGCTTTAAATTTTCGTGTTATGCTTGTAGTATTATATTGTGTTATTCATTCGGAATATCCCTAACTGGTATTCATCCATATGTGTTGTGCTTTTCAGAATTTTGTGAATTATCATTTTTCGCATTTTCAATTTGATTTTATGGTTATTCAATGATTCATGTATAGTTTTTCATGGGTGAATGTGTTAAACGTCATATATAAAAATTTCATGAACAAATGGAGTGTTATTCATGAACTCAATTGGTGATATTCAACAAGTATACTTTGTTTTTCATTGTATATTATTATTGTGTTATTATGTTATTCAACTAGTTGTGTAGACTTATTGATGTGTAATTTTTCGCATCTATATATGTAATTATTCAATGTCAAGTAAACAATTGTTCAATATTCATAGTAAGCTGTATAATTTTTCAAATATTCATGTAATATTATTCATTCATGCGTGACTTGTTAATCTAACAATCATTTATTGTTATTAATAATGTCAAATTGTTGAACCAAATAGTTGGAGGAAGCAAGTGGGTTGAATATGTGTGTGAGGATGTCATGGAAGTTTCAGCATCAGAAATCGATACAAATGAAGGCCAATACACTGATGAACATAATTCATAATTTGAGTACGGTGAAGATTGCATAATCGACGACAAAGATCAATGGCTATGCGTCAGATTAATCTAGATCAATGTATATTATGATTTTTATGGGTAAAACAGGGGGAATCAGCGTTTATTCCAAATTTGGGAGGTACCGAGATTTTAGGGATCATGGAGAATAATCATAATATCCTATCAGAAAATCAGTTATGCCTGTCAAATTATTCAACAATAAAAGACATATTATTCCGAATTTAGTGTAGTGTTATTCTACAAAGCAAGTCAAATTATTCTGAATTTAATACATTGTTATTCATAATTGTGTGTCTAGTTTTTCCTATGTGTTTGTATTATTATTCGTATGTAGATCTATTGAAATCATGCATACATCCACATTTATAATTTTTTTTACTCAAAAGTATTTGGAGTGTAAAATAAGAAATATGTGTGTAAGTTTAGAGGGACAAAATCACGATTTTTACAAAAAAAGGAGGGAAAAAAATTATAGGAGATCATGAGAAAAAAACTGTCATATCTTATCCGAATTTTCATATCTCAAACTCTAAATATTACACACATTTACACAAGAAAAAAATTGTCATATCTGAATATCTCCAAATAGGGGAGCGTTATTAAATTCCAAAATCAAAAATATATGATGATCCAATATTTCGTACCTCTGCATAATCGTAGAATATCTATTAGTCGACGTTTGAATAACTCAATATGATTCTTTGAATAATTATAGAATCGTAGAATATTTATAGTCAAAGATTTGAATAACCCAATATTATTGTTTGAATAATTATAGGATCGAACATGCTTTAACATTTGCATTATTTATGTTGAATAAGTATTCGTCTTACAGTGAAAATCAATTCAATATAGGTTAATAGTTACATATTAAAAATGGGTGGATACTCCAATGCATAATACAAAAATGGGAATGGTTACATCTCGAATACATACTCCAATGAATTTGAATAAGTACATCTATTTATTCGAATGTACACTAATATAAAAAAAGATCTTTGTCTTCAAACTACATTCATTTACACCTTTTGACCATTCTTGAATAACTCCATTGCAGAACACGGATATGTAGATAACAGTTCTTGCACAACAATACTCGATATTTTTCAATAACTGCAAAACTGATCACACATCTATGAATAACATTTCACGCATATATGAATAATAAGTCACAGATATACGAATAACAAAAAACGCATACATGAATAACAAATCACTTATATTTGAATAATAAATCACCACATATTTATGATATCAAAACATGTCCCTATGAATAAAAAGACATGCATATATGAATAACAAAACAAACATATATGAAAAACAAGATACTCATATATGAATAAGAAACCACATGTATAATTCAAAAACATTAATGAATTCTAAGACATGTATATATGAATAACAAGTCACTTATATATGAATAATAATCCATGCATAAATGAATAACAAAACATGCATATATGAATAATAAGTTATACAAATACGAATAACAAAGCACACATATATGAATCACAAAGCACACATATATGAATAAATACCTCTCAAGCATTTCATCACTAACATTTTTGAATAACGCTATCTAAATTCATGAATATTGTATCACAATAATCAAAATATCACCATACGTGTATGAATAACAACCAACACATCCATGAATAACAAATAATGTATATATGGATAACAAGGCAAGTATATATGAATAATTAAACCCGTCTACCTCACATACACCTAATTATCAAGCCAAATCGAAAACGTCTCCAACTAGCAAAATTTCTAGCCTGGGCTGAAGTCGCCTCCTTCACCTTTTTATAAGTTGTGCAGAACTGTAACTTAAATGGTGGAGTGAAGCCATCTGCTTCTCTCGTGCAAGTGCCAACATCGGTAATCGGTCAATTGATCTCGAATTTACCTAATACACAAGTCATTAGTGGGAGATCTAGAGAAACCTATTATTGATCAATACACAACACGATATTTGTGTAGGGTAGTAGAAGAACCATCAAATACATTGGATTACCTTGCAATGCATCTAATGGAGCCATGGAGGAGGCGTAGGTTTTTTCATGTCGAAGATTTGAGCAGCTTCGTCCATTTTCTCCAATTTCGATAGTAACCCTAGAATTTATGCCTTAGAGCGAGTAGTTGAATAACGATGTTGAGATTTTTGAGAAAATGAGAGATATGGAGAGAGATTTTATTAATGAGATTTCAAAATTTAAAATCAGAAAGATATTCTAGCAATATTTTCTCCTTTTAGATGCAATCTAGTGTATCACGTCTATTCTAGTTGTTTACACCCTTTTTTCATTAATCTAAACCGTCTATTTTATCTAATCTAACGACCCCTAATGCTTCCCTCGTTTCTCCTTAATAGGTTGTTTCTCTAGAGCGTAAATCTACAAAAATGATAAGAGGTAAGCATCAACTGATTGAGCAAACTTTAAAGAAAGTCCGAGATAGGCCATCATCAACCACACGACGGTAAGCAACTCGCCTCCATTGCTCAAATGCGCAACATGAGCCCTGGCCTTGTAGTGAAGTGCAGCATGGCAGAGCAACTCAACCTACATATGACTCAAGATCAACTCCCACTCATCCCTCTTTCGGTCTTTAAGGAACTTGACAAAGTAGAGCGAGAAGGCCAACATTGAGTTTATTAGGATAAGATATTTCTCTTAGGATAGAATATTTTAGTTGAGGAAAGCAATTATCTTGTAACTAAAAATACTACTCCCTCCGTTCACGTAAACTTGTTGTTTTAGAGTTTGTCTCAAAAATTAAGAAATTGTTGATTTGACTAAAATATCCTCAATCGTTTGTTACGATCTTTAACCTTTTGTTGTAATTGTTGTAAATATTTTTAATTAGTATGGATATTATTGGAAAAAATGGGCTAAAATATCTCAAATGACAGATTTTGTTGAACAAGAAAATCAAGATGGAATGACAAGTTTTCGTGAACGGAGGAGTATCCTTTAGTCAATAGCTTGGGCTCCAAGGAGTTCTCAAAATCATGTATAAATACTTTATTCATCAATAGAATCGATCAAGAAAGTTTTACGTTACAATTGAAATCTTTACATGGTATCAACCTAATCTCGATCCATCTCCCACCAAAACCCTAAAACACAAGCTTCCGCCTTTTACTCAAATTCGATCACCATGAGTTCACATGGATCCAATCATGAAGAAGACAATGTTATCCTTTCCGGTGGATCACAACAGAAGACGAGGACCGGCAACTTGCTTCAAGAGGCGTCGGCCTCGTCGGGAACTTTCAAGTTGAACTTTCCGACACTGGCTGTGAAACTGGACCGCACAAACTATACCTTGTGGCGTCATTCGGTGAAATCGGCGCTCGAGGCTTACAACCTTGACTCGTTTCTGCTCCCCAATTCGGAGCCCTCATCAACGCTCCCAGCCACTTCAGATGCTAACGCTCCAGAAATTCAAAATCCAGAGTATTTGTCCTGGCGTACAAAGGATCGTTATATCCTTCTTTGAACCCGATCGACCCTCACGGCTCCGTTACTTGCCCATGTTGCTAGGGCTAAAACATCTCATTGTGCTTGGGGCATCCTCGAACGGATGTTCTACTCTCAAACCCGCGCTCGCTTGATGTACCTTAAATCACAACTTCAAGACCTCAAGAAAGGTGATCTCTCGATTCTCGAATATGTCGAGAAAAAGCGGGCTTTCTCGGACTCCTTGGTCGAGTGTAATTATCTCATCCCGGATGAAGACTTCATTGAAAGTATACTTCATGGCCTTGACAGCTCATATTTTGCCTTTCTATCGGCGTACAATATGCAGCGGCATCCGATAAATTCCGATGAGCTTCTCGGTCTCTTACTTCGAGAAGAAGAGAGATTGAATGCTGAAAAATTAGTCTCTTCCTCGCTGGTGGCACTTATATTGTCTCGTTCCACCAAGTCTGGTCAAAGTTCAAAGGCTCGCACCAATAATCCAGATTCCTCGTCTGAGTCTTCTACCAAGTCGACATGTCAGATCTATAACAAACCAGGGCATGAAGCCGTTGATTGATGGCATCGTTCGAATTTTGAAGCCTACTCCATCAAAAATCCGTGTCAGCGTCGGTCCAACAATTCCAACAGAGGTGGCGGACAACAACGTTAAAGTTTCAACGGGGCGACAATGACACCTTTCAACAGCAACAACACACTCCAAGGCAAGCTTATCATGTTGTGAATCCACCTTCTCAAATTGTTGACCCTAATTGGTACTTTGATACCGGTGCAAATAATCATGCCACGTCGAACTTCGGTAATCTCTCTGTAAGATCCAACTACTTTGGTAATAATGGCTTGCAAGTTGGCAATGGTATGTCCTTGTCCATTACTTATTTAGGTCATTCAACTCTTCCTACATCGTATAAACCCATTCATCTTAAAAATATCCTTTTTGTTCCTGAACATACTAAAAGTTTGCTCAGCGTTTCTAAATTAACCAGAGACAATAATGTTTATATGATATTTTACCCTACTTGTTGTTTTGTCAAGGATTTGCATGGCAGGACGCTCCTCAAAGGAACTGTTGAGGACGGGCTGTATCAACTTCAACCACCACAAAAGAGCCAACCTTCACCTCGGGTTTACTTGGGCGAAAGGGCGTCTCTTCAAACATGGCATTATAGATTCGGTCATCCTAACGAGTCCTCTCTTAAGCGTCTTGTTTCTAGATTTAATTTACCTATTTCTAGCAATAATCTTCCTTCAGTTTGTGAGTCTTGTCAGCTTGGGAAAAGTCATAGACTTCCCTTGCCTAGTCGTCATGAATCTAGTTTAATTCCCTTTGAACTTATTTATTCTGATGTTTGGGGTCCTGCATCTGTTCCTTCATTTAATGGCAATAAATATTTCTTGATCTTTGTTGATGATTGCACAAAGTTTGTATGGATCTTTTTCTTGCATTAGAAATCTCAAGTTCTCCCAAACTTTCAAATATTTCAAAAAATGGTAGAAACGCAATTCTCCACCAAAATTAAGCAATTTCAGTCTGACTGGGGTGGGGAATACATGAATGTCTCTACTTATCTTCAAACACAAGGAATAATTCATAGAGTCTCATGTCCTCATACTCAATCTCAAAATGGGGCTGCTGAGCATAGACATAGGACCATTGTTGAAAAAGGACTGGCCTTAATCTCTCATGCTCAATTGCCTTAGTCTTTTTGGGAACATGCCTTTCATACTTCAGTTTATCTTCACAATAGGACACTTACACCCATATTAGGACACAAATCTCCATTCGAGCGTCTTTATGGAAAATCGCCTGACTACTCGTTTCTTAAGTCATTTGGGTGTCTATGTTATCCTCTCCTTCGACCCTACAATGCCAATAAACTAGAATTTCGATCTTCTCCTTGTATTTTTGTTGGTTATAGTTCCCAACATAGAGGGTATCTTTGTCTCCATGTTGGTTATAGTTCCCAACATAGAGACGACCTACCCCTATCTCGCTCACAAAATGCCAACTCAGCCATCTCCTTGCAAATTTACATCGCCAATTTCAACTCAACCCCTCCAAATTGTCGCCCTCCCTGATTTTAACCCAGCTGGCCGTGAGCCACACTTCACCAGCTCGGCTCAGCCTATGGTGCTACTATCCGAACGATGCACCACGTCCAATCTATCGCCCACCTCCACCTCAACCGAGCCTGCCCTAACTTAGTCGCTCAACAGCAAGAACCGGCCACCCCAGGCTCTCAAACTTCACTCCCTTCCACGTTGGACAGCTCGCCCTCGCCTTCCTTACATGCGTCGTCTCTTGCAATTTCTAGCGACAACACAGGTAACATTTCTTCTCCTACTCCTTCCACTATTTTTCGGTATGTTAATAATTCTAATCATCCTATGGTTACTCGTTCTAAAACGGGTAATCTTAAGCCTAAAACTTTCACCACCATAAAACATCCATTACCATCTTTACATGACATCCCTGATGAGCCCAAAACTTTCAGCCAAGCCTCCAAATTACCCGAATGGCAAAATGCAATGAAGGTTGAGTATGATGCCTTAATTCAAAATCGAACTTGGACTCTTACTATTCCTCCTTGTAATGCTAACATTGTTGGCTATAAGTGGGTCTACAGGGTGAAACGGAAAGTTGATGGCTCCATTGAGCGTTACAAGGCCCGTCTTGTTGCAAAGGGATTTAATCAAGAAAAAAGGTATTGACTACTTTGACACTTTCAGTTCGGTGGTCAAACCCACCACAATTGGAATTTAAGGTATTGTCTCTTGCTCTTTCTCATAATTGGAATTTAAGGTAAGTTGACATTAATAATGCCTTCTTGAATGGCGATCTTCATGAGATTGTTTATATGCACCAACCACCTGGCTTTCTTGATCAATCTCGGCCTAATCATGTTTGTTTGTTGAGGAAAGCTTTGTATGGGATCAAACAGGCTCCTCAAGCATGGTTTCATAAGCTCATATCATTCTTATTTCATCATGGATTTGTGGCTTGTCAGTCAGACACTACTCTATTTATTTGGCGCAATTCAGGTGCAATCTTGTACATTCTGGTGTATGTTGATGACTTAATTGTTATAGGATTTGTGCTTGCGTATATTAATGAATTTATTAGGCTCTTGAATTCGGCCTTCTCTCTAAAGGATCTTGGCAACTTGAATTATTTTTTGGGTATCGAATTACAACGATCTAAAGGGTCTATTGTGCTCACTTAGCAGAAGTACATTAAAGATCTTCTTATTCGAAGTAAAATGCAGGATGCTAAGCCCATTGCTTCTCCTGCTGAACCTGCTTCTCGCCTTGTTCAAACTGGCGACCCCATTGTTGATCCCCAACTTTTCAGGAGTATTGTAGGTGCTTTACAGTATGTCACCATAACTCATCCTGAGATTGCTTATGCTATTAACAGAGTTTGTCAATTTATGCACAATCCTACTAAGTCTCATTGGCAGACAGTTAAACGGTTGCTCAGATATCTTAAGGGCACCATTTCTACTAGACTTGTTATTCGGACAACTACAAATTGTAGTCTGGTTGCTTTTTCCGATGCATGATGGGCTTCAAATGGTGATGATTGTCGATCTCAACATGGCTTTGCTATTTACTATGGTGGAAACTTGATCAGTTGGGCTTCCAAAAAGCAAAATGTGGTTGCTAAATCAAGTTCTAAAGCAAAATACAGGGCTATTGCATTTGCCTCTATTGAATTAATTTGGATACAATAGATACTTCAAGAACTGCATGCTCCGTTACAAGTTCCGCTTATTTTACTCTGTGACAACTTGAGTGCTACATATATGTCTGCTAATCCAGTTTTTCATCAACGGTCCAAGCACATCAAGATTGATTATCACTTTGTTAGAGAACAAGTTGATGATGGTTCGTTGGTTGTTAGACATGTCAAGGCTCAAGATCAAATTGCAAACATTTTTACTAAAGTTGTAGGCACTGCCAGGTTTCACATGCTCCGGTCCAAGCTCCATGTCCATTCTCCTCCATGAGCTTGCGGGGGGGGGGGTATTAGGATAAGATATTTCTCTTAGGATAGAATATTTTAGTTAAGGAAAACAATTATCTTGTGATACATTATATCCTAGGGATTATTTATAGTATTTAATTAATGTATTTTTATACAGAGTTTTATAATACTCCTTCTCGGGTTTTCTTTATGGTTCTTTCCCGGGACGCTTTGTTTGAACCGTTAGGGCTTACTGTTAGGGTTTAGTGTTAGGGTTAGCTATAAATACTCCTTTTGTATTCTAGAAAGTGAATCAATGAATCAGAATTATCTTATCTCAAACCCTAATCTCTCTTTATCCTTCTCCTGCTTATTTTCTATCATCTGTTTCTTCTTCTTCTGTCTTCAATCCCTTCTTCACAATCAATTTGGTTCTTCTTCTTCTATTTCCCCAACTCCCCTATTGTCTACTTAATTTGGTACTAATACGATACTTGTTCTTGTATCAATTGGTGCTTTCATTCCTGAACATCCATGAAGCGTTATCTACTGGAGTTATTAAAGCGAACTCTATATGTCAAGATTCATGGGAAAATCTACCCAGTTTCTTACAACGTATTAGAGCAAGTGTTTTCCGTCTTGGAATTATAGAGGATCTTGAGAGATTAAGCCCGGACACAGGGTTTCATTCAAGACTTTGTTTCAAGAACGTAAAATCCGCCATAGATGCTTTCAAATCTTTTAACGGAAGATGCATCTATGATGGATGATGTCTAATGGAATTGTTCCCTGATGACCGAATCAACAACACACTAAACGAGATGGCAATTCCTCTCGAAGATGCGAACGGCTCGCCGCAAAACCTTATCCCCGCGGCTGCAGCTACCAATCTGGTGCCCGCGGTTTTGACGCCGGCTACAACGGTCTCACCGCGAGCATCCGCACCTGAGGCCCACCAACCCGCACCCGCGGGTCCTGAATGCGCGGTCGCGGCCAGCCCTCTAGCACCCGCAATTTTGTCCTTCGTTTGCCCTTGCTCGACGCCTGCAGATCTAAATCCTACAAGTCTTGGCGTCACTACGAAAATACTAGAGAAGGAAGCGTCAGAATCAAATATTAATTCCGCTGAGGTACATATCAATTCATTTGATAATTCAATCCGAATTGATACTTCAGTTGATGATTTGGTAGAGTTCAGTTTGGGCGAGATCAAGTTGAACTTCATGGCGTTTTTAGACATCTCAGACATTTCGGACAAGCACGCATGGTGGGATGGAAACTTGGGTTTTGACCCAGGGATTGTGGGCATGAGCTTGTCAAAGGGTCTTCAGTTGTTTCTGTCTGATGTTCCAAAAACGAAATGTTTGGGTATAACCAAGTGGTTGGATGGTGATGTTTGGATGGGTCGTAGTAATGGGAGATTTGACCCAAGGACACTCACATTGGGATGTTTTGTTTTGTTGCGAGGTAGTGAAGAGTTAAGCGCGGTACTTTCATTGCCTTTTGATAGTGGTAACAATCAGCCACAACATTATCTGAGGCGTATGCAGAAGATGGAGGCGCATGTGTGGGTATTTGATCCTGGAGGGACACGTTTGCAACAACGGTGCATGATTTCTCTCCCTGATTTCCGACTTGAGGACAAGTCGATTGTCAATGGGGGAGAGTTGATACTTTATATCCTAGGGATTATTTATAGTATTTAATTAATGTATTTTTATACATAGTTTTATAATACTCCTTCTCGGGTTTTCTTTACGGTTCTTTCCCGGGACGCTTTGTTTAAACCGTTAGGGCTTACTGTTAGGGTTAGCTATAAATACTCCTTTTGTATTCTAGAAAGTGAATCAATGAATCAAAATTATCTTATCTCAAACCCTAATCTCTCTTTATCCTTCTCCTACTTCTTTTCTATCGTCTGTTTCTTCTTCTTCTATCTTCAATCCCTTCTTCACAATCAATTTGGTTCTTCTTCTTCTATTTCTCCAATTCCCCTATTGAGATAGTAGATGTGCAAGGGAAAAATAAAGGGAACTGGACGTCGACTACTCAAGCTAAGTCACTGACTTGATCAGATCATCAAGCGCAACAGACAAGTCATGAACATCAGATTTCAGTGCAGACTGATTACGCAGAAGTTGGCCAACCTTTTCAAGCAAATCCTGGTTTTGACGTTGGAGCTCAACTAGCAGCTTCATAATGACACTAGGTTGCTCACCTTCCCTTCCCATAGCATGGATGCCCAACTCAGCATCTTCCATCTCATCATCAGAAACTACATCCTTGCCTGCACCCCTTGACACCCATTTATCATTAATCAGTTTGTAGCCCATCTTGCGAACAATATCAACATTCAGAAGACGAACGTGATCCACTTCTTTCTCCGCCTCATAAACCTCATGATAAATAAGCACCTTTTTGACAATGGAGCAGTATGGGAGAGCATGACTGGGATTATCCTTCACAGAGTCCATGTGGAGAAGCACCAACCGAGAAAAGTTGATAGGTTCCTTGTTGAGAATTTTATCCATGACAAGAATGTCTTCGATCATAGCAGTGCTCCTCTTTTGTTCCCGGGGAATCAGGTTGCTGATCACCTAAGTGAAAAGAACCTTCCTTTCGACACTCATGAAGTTAGTGGCAAAAGAACCACCATCAACGTCATCGACCTGTGTGACCTTTTTGAGCAACTCAACAAAATCAGTTTCTTCAGGCCATGCACCTCTATGATATTCAGCAAAACCTTTGTGCGGCACTTTCAGAAGAGTGGCTAACTCCATGATTGACAAGGTGAATTTCTCACCATGTAACTCATAATGGCCCATGGTCCTCTTCTCCTTGTCCTCTACAGTCAATGACCTGTAGAACTCTTTCACCAACTCCGGATTAAAACTTTCTTCCTCATGAAATAGATGAGTCCACTCTTGATGAGACAACCACTCAGAAACGCCTTGTAGACTAGTGGAATTGATGAACTCATCGTCCATGATGAGTTCCTTGACAAAATCACGACCAACCATGTTACTTCCTTCACCTTTGATTTCTTTACTTCCCTTTTTAGGTTTTCCACTTGCAGCGAGTCGTCCACTTGACCGAGTAGGCATCTTCTTACTCTTTTTCGACCTAACAGTTTTCTTAGAGACAATAGAGTCTCCACCTTCAGATCCAACTGGCATTGGAGATACTTCCCTTCCTCTCTTTCTAGTAACTTTAGCGCTAGACTCCCTAGTCGTAGGTTTTCTAGATTCCTTAGTTATCACCACATCATCTTCATCAGACTTTTCAGACTCAAACAGTTGTCTAGCAATTTCTTCTTTCGATTTTGCCTTAGAAGAAGATGCCACAGATTTGAATAAAGAGGCTTGGGATCACTAGGAGTACCTTGTTCTCAGTCATCGTGTCCTTCGATGTTGAGAGGTTGAAGCGGTGAATCAAGATTTTCAGTGGAGTCAATCACTTTGCTTGGGTCAATGACCTGTTCTGGGTCATTCACCTGAGTAGTAGTTCCCGCCAAAAGTACATGAGTCGTCTTCTCCGCAACGACAGGTTCAGAGATTTTATCTTCGGATTCCATAGATTCAATTGACTTCACGGCTTCTTGAACAGAGTCAAATTTCTCTTGCATGTCTTGAGATTTGGGACTTTCGACTCGATGCAAATTCTCAAACTCAACTTGCTCTTTCTCTGTGGGTTGCGGGGAATTGGGTATTGGGGCTAGGGTTTCTGGTAGGGTTTGAGTGGGAGGGAGATCTTGAGAAATTGGGAGAGGTTCAGTTTGATTAGAAGAGGATAAGCCCAGTTCTTGATTTTGTGTGGATTCGGGACCTTCAAGCATCAATGGTGTGACTGGTTTGTTAGCGGTTTGGATGGCTGCTAAGAGCAGAGCCATGGTTTGCGGATCAACAACCTTTCCAAGTTTTAAGGCAAGGGTTCGTGGGGATTCAGTGCCACGAATGGGGGATGAGGGATTAGGGTTTGACGCCATTGACGATTGAAAAGGTGGAAGCTTTTTGGAAGTGAAAGGAAATTGTAGAGAAATTGAGAAGAGCAAGAGAACGAGATAATGCACGAGAGAGAGAAAGCGTACCTTTTAATCAGAATCCCTCTCCTTATTTATTCTTGAACTGTAGTTGATAGGATAGAAACTAGATCTTCCCAAGATCTTTAATCAATGCAATTGAAAAGGCAATTTCCTTTGATAAAAAGATTTCCAGATTTTTGAAAAGATACCGTTGGGGAAAGGTTATTCTTGTCTTACTCTGAAACTGACGCTCTTGACCTGTTCTACATCAACCACTTTAACTAGTAAAAATTCCAGACACCTGACTTTCCTCAAATATTGCACAGTCACTAACTTTACTCGAGTTGCCAACATCCATTGAAAAGAGAATACGCCTGGTTCTTTGGAGTTTTGCACAGGGGTGCCAAAGAGAACCATGGAAAATAATTTATGTGGATTTGTCAATCAAGTAGATAAGTCTCCGTTTATAGCAAAGCATTCAGAAGTAGGCTCATAGAGACTCTCTAACATGATAGGCTAGGGCAGGCTGTAGAGTCAACCATCACTTGAGCTTGTAATGAGGGTTAGGTACATCAAGTTTGGACTCTTTTGGGCTTAAAGAAAGGTTTCAACATGTAATTGATGCATAACTCAAGAAGCAAAGAATGAAGACATAATGATGTGCATGGTTCATGAGTTTGTAACATGGAAACATTCAAATTTAACACCTCAAGATCATAAAACTTTTGAATCATAAATAGATCATCTAATCTAGTCAATCATTGAGGGATAATAGATGGGAAATAGATTAGTTTAGGGAAATCATACCTAGCTCCATGCGAAACTGTACAAAGGGTTCACGATTGAGAGCTTTAGTGAATATGTCAGCACGTTGTTCACCTGTTCGGCAGAAATCCATGGTCACCAACCCTTTCTCGACACAGTCACGAAGAAAGTGATGTCGAATCTCTATGTGCTTGGTTCGTGAATGTTGTACAGGGTTCTTTGAGATGTTGATGGCGCTTGTGTTGTCACAGAGTATAGGTATGCTATCATACTCTAAGCCAAAGTCATGAAGTTGTTGCTTGAGCCAAAGAAGTTGGGTGCAACATGCAGCAACAGCGATGTACTCAACTTCTGCAGTAGAGAGTGCAACTGAATTTTGTTTCTTGGACCCCCATGACACAAGACATGGTCCAAGAAATTGAGCCATCCCTGAAGTGCTCTTATGATCAATTTTGTTCCCAGCAAAATCAGCATCCATGTACCCGACTAGACCAAAATCACATGAGGTTGGGTACCACAGGCATAAGTCATCAGACCCTTTGAGATACCTTAGAATCCTCTTGACAACTTTGAGATGCGATTCTCTTGGATCAGACTGAAATCTGGCACATAAGCATACGCTGAACATGATGTCTAGTCTACTTGCCGTGAGGTAGAGTAGGGAACCTATGATGCCCCGATACAAAGTCTGATCAACCTTCTTTTCATTTTCATCTTTTCCTAGAGAAGTGATGGGAGAGATAGGTGTGTCAAAGGATTTTGAGTTGTCCAATCCAAACTTCTTGACACACTCCCTGAGATACTTCTGTTGATGCACTCTTGTTCCTTCCATATCTTGAGTGACCTGAAGTCCTAGGAAAAACTTAAGTTCACCAACCATACTCATCTCAAATTCACTGGCCATGAGGTTAGCGAACCTCTTCACAAGTTTTTTATCAGTAGAGCCAAAGATGATGTCGTCCACATAGACCTGTACAACCAGAGTGTGCTTTCCTTCTTTGAGAAGAAAAAGTGTCTTATCCACCTGTCCTCGAACATATCCATGTTGGAGCAAGAACTGAGAAAGCCTGTCGTACCAAGCTCGAGGTGCTTGCTTCAAACCATAAAGAGCTTTATCGAGTTTAAAAACATGATCTGGGTGAGTGACGTCTTCAAATCCAGAGGTTTGCTCTACGAATACTTCTTCCTTAAGAAATCCATTCAGAAAGGCTGTTTTAACATCCATTTGTTGAATCTTGAAGCCATGATGAGCTGAATAAGCTATCAAGAGACGAATTGCCTCAAGTCGTGCTACAGGAGCAAAAGTCTCATCATAATCTATCCCTTCTTGTTGGTTATATCCCTTAACCACAAGTCTTGCTTTATTTCTCACGACGTTTCCAGAATCATCAAGCTTATTTCTGAAAACCCAACGTGTTCCAATCACAGTTCTATCTTTGGGTCGTGGAACTAGGTGCCAAACCTTGTTTCTCTCAAATTGATGAAGTTCTTCTTGCATAGCACACACCCAATCTGGATCTTTTAGAGCTTGATCCACATTTTTGGGTTCTAGAACAGAAAGAAAAGCATTGAAAGCACAGAAGTTCTGAAGTGAAAAACGTGTCTGAACACCTTTGGAGTAATCTGAGATGATGTTGGTCACTGGATGAGCATCTTTTTGCTGATAGTTTAACTGAAGCTGAGTGAGGTCAACTACCCCATTGTTGTGACCTTGATCAGTGTTAGGATTTTCAGTCTCTGCAGCTTCTTCGCTTGGATCAGACTCATCATCCCCAGATTCTTCAATATTTGCATTATCTTCTAGAGCAGGCATGTCAGGATCATCTACGTCATCCACCTGAGTCGGATTACCGACCTGTTGAACTTGATCAATTTTCTCAATGCTAACTTCTGATTCATCACACAGATGAAAACCTAGATCTCCTTCCTCTTCATCAACAATAGAGCTGCCTCCCATGGTATTCTCATCAAACACAACATGAACACTCTCTTCGACTTTCTTAGTTCTCTTGTTAAACACTTTGTAGGCTTTGCTATGCTGAGAGTAGCCTACGAAGGTTCCTTCATCACTCCTAGCATCCATCTTGCCAAGACTATCTTTGCCATTGTTATGTACGAAACACTTACATCCAAACGTGCGCAGGTGGGCAATTTTGGGTTTTCTTCCTCTTAGAAGCTCATATGGTGTTTTCCCAAGAAGGGGTCGCACCATAGCTCTGTTTAATACATAGCATGCGACATTGATAGCTTCTCTCCAGAAATTCCTTGGAAGTCCACTTGAAATCAGCAGCGTTCTCGACATGTCTTCCAAAGTCCGATTCTTTCTCTCAACAACTCCGTTCTGTTGAGGGTTTCTTGGGGCTGAAAAGTTATGATTCACACCGTTTTCTTTGCAGAATTCCAAAAATTGAGCATTCTCAAATTCAGTGCCATGATCAGATCGAATAGAGATCAAAGGTACGTCAAGCACCTTCTCTGTAAGCTTAACCCATGTACTAAATTCTTCAAACACCTGGTCTTTAGAAAACAAGAAAAATATCCAAGTATATCGTGAAAAGTCATCAACAATGACATATACATATCTATTACCTCCTCGACTTCTCATTCGCATTGGCCCACACAGATCCATATGAACTAACTCTAGAGGATTAGAAGTACTTACCTCCCTTTTTGATTGAAAAGAAGATCTGACCTGTTTTCCTTTTACACAAGCTTCACACACTTCATGTTTGATTTGGTCAATCTTAGGTAATCCACGTACCAGTTCTTGATTGTGAAGTTTGCGAATAAGTTGTGGACTTGCATGGCAACGTCTTCGACTACTTGAAAACACAACGTTTCCTCAGGTAGGAGCCAAGGAACAACTTTATAAAGATTGTTTTCACAGATTCTCTTCAGAAGAGTCTTTCTTGAGCTAACATCAATCACTTGAAATCCAAGAGAATCAAAGACAACTTGATAGATATTGTTAGCACAAAGTTGAGAAACACTTAACAAAAGGTATCTAAGACCCTTGACATAGCTTACGTTGTTAACAGAAAAGTTCTTGGAGATTCTTACCTTTCCAATACCCAAAACTTGACCCTTACTGTTGTTACCGAAGGTGATGTTGCTACCTTCTTGTTGATGAAGTGAGATGAATGACTCAAAGCTTCCCGTCATATGAGTTGAACATGCACTGTCGAAGTACCAGGGACCGCTTTCTCTCACTTCATTCTGCAATGTAAAAGTCAGTTTTTACGAACCCAGAGTTGTTTGACAACTCTCTTGGGTTGGGCAACATAATGATTTGAAGAACATCTTTCATTATAAACTCTCTCAGGATCTATGGTTGGCTCACGTTCATGAGCTTCCCAAAATCCATTAGATCTGTTATCCTTCATCTTTTTCTTGCATTCATGTTGAAGATGACCTTCTTTTCCACAATACCAGCAAGTTTTATGAGAATTAAGACCAACATACTTGCTATACCCAGGATAGATCGGTTTGTTATTAATACGAGCATGAAAATCAATTTTTGATGGTTTCAAGTTCTCGACTTGTTTTATCCAGATTTTGTGTGCTTTCTGGCCTGAAAACTAAGGTCGTTTACCTTTTCCTGGGTTCCCCACATCTGATGTGGAACAACTTGCTTTGTTGTCGCACATAGGTGTTTTACCTTTAGGCTCAGGTGGACACAAGGTTTTCAAGTCTTTAGGCACATAGGTGTTTTATCTAACTTAGCACATTTAAGAGACCAACCATGATTATCATCCATTAAATTAGAGATATTATCTTCTTTTTCTTCAAGTTTCTCACTGAGTTGGGTAACCTGAGTTCCCAACTTCTCAATGATAGCATGCAACTATTCTTTAGTTTTATTGGATAACATAGACGTGAGTTCAAAATCATATACCTCTGTCGGAGCATCTATAGCCATGAGACACATGTCTTCTTGTTGACTTGCCTAATCTTCAACATCAGAATCATCCCAAGTAGCTAACAAGGCATTCTTGTCACCTTCTGACTTTCTTTTGACACAGTTTCTTGCAAAGTGTCCTTTTCTTGAACAATGATAACATATCACGTCCTTCATGTCTTTGACAGGTTCAATTCCTTTAACTTGAGTCTTACTTTTGCGATTCCAAAGCCTTTTCATGGCTCTCGAGATGAATGCAACTTCTTCATCACCGTCAACTTGATCATCATCACCTTGAGCAAGATCAAAGGCCCTTTCGACTTTCAAGGCAATGTTCTTGACCTTGACAGTTTCAAGGCGATCATCTCGCCTTTGCTTAATTCCTCCATACATAGTCAATTTTCCTATGACATCTTCCAAGGTGAGTGTTTTAGTCTCACTATTGGTTAACATCGCAGCAGCTGCTTCATTCCATTTTGCATTGAGGCCTTGGATCAACTTGTTGACCTGCTTCCACTGGGGAAGTTTCTCACCAAGAGACTCAAGTTGGCTAACCACAACTTGAAATCTTGAGTGATAGTCACCCAAGGATTCATTCTTTTCTTGACTCACTCCTTCATACTCCCTCTCCAGAGCAATGATGTGATCCTTCTTCACATCATCATTACCTTGGTGAAGCCTTTTGAGAGCATCCCAGATCTGCTTAGCCGTTTTGTACTGGACAACCTTCTTCAAATCTCCAAGAGTTAGAGCATGGTGAAGAACCTTCTTAGCACGAGCATTCTTCTCTAACTTTTTGTAGTCAGCATCATTATAGTCTTCCTTTTTCTTTTCTCCCTTTCCATCAGCAGTGAGAAACGTCTCAGGACCTATCTCTATGACTCTCTAGAGTTGTCCATCAAGCGAGCAGATGTGAGTCTCCATTTGCTCGACCCACCAATCGTATTCGCCAGCCTTGAGCACTAGTGGCTTCCAGAATGAGTCATTGATTGCAGTGTTCGTTGAAGTCATCTTTCCTGTGAAAAAAAAACAAGTACTAAAACAAATCTAGAGCCAAAGCTCTGATACCAATTGTAGGATCGTTAGTACGTCTAGGTTGTCGACCTCAACTAAGTCGTCAACCTCTTAAGTAAATGCAGCGGAAATGAACCACAAGAAAGACTTACTTGAACACGAAGTTTTTATAGTGGAAACACTTGTTTGATTAACTCAATCAACCAAGTGTGAAAACCACTCCCTTCCAAGTTCTCTCTTGGAAGGATTAAAAGTCGTAGCTTGCTTTATTGATCTTTTGGACTAGTTACATAAACACCCTGGATCTAGACCTACTTTCCAAGCACTCTAGAACTCGTTGTGAACTAAGTAACTACAACCCTCACTCAATCTAACAAAAGCCTACGTCTTCCTCTCGAACTCTCGTTTCTTTCTTAGCACAAAAATGGAGTATGAGTTCGTGTTCTATCTAACCTAAAGCCTTAGATTAAATACACACAAACTTGGTTAGATAAGAGAGAATAATATCTTCCAATTCGGTTATGGCAAGATATTATTTCTATTATCTTTACAAAATCATCCTAAGCATATAAAAGGATTACAATCAATAACGGCTTAGGATAAAGGCATACACGGCTTACAATATAATCTGCATAAGATCTTTCCTAAAACAAGTTTATCCTATCCAAAGAACTAAGATCTCACGCGTCTTCAAGATCTCCGAGATCTGCCTTCAACACACGTTGATGACCTGACTGACGTTGGTGACTCCTTTCAAGGACTCGAGGTCGTTCACGTGACAGACGTTTGGAACCATCAAAATCAAAGCCTCCAGCTTTTCTAACAACATGATCGTTAACGAGCCTGGGTTTTGGCTTTTCTTCTCGATTTCTCTTGACTTTAACACTCTAGTTCAGCTCAAAAAGCGCTCCTTTCCTACTCAAAACCTACAAAAAGACACAAAACGGAGTAGCTTCCATACTTTTCACAAAATATGCAAACTCATCCTAAAACACACAAAACTAACTCTAAAACTACTAAAACTAAACTAAACAAACTAAGAAACATACTAAAAGCTATACTAAAAACATGAACATCAAAATACCCCATACTTAGACTTGCTTGTCCTTAAGCAATCACTAAACAACAACTAAGACCAAACAATCATGCTCATCAAGCAAATAGCCATCAACTAAAAAGCAACATAAAAAACATAGCAGAAAATAGCAAATGACTATTAACTTCATCACACATATAAGCACTAAATAGACATAAGAAAATACAATCCAACCTCACTAGGGATATATGTGTTTCACTCAACTCTCAAGTGTTTAGGCTTATAAATTCAACTCTCAACTCATCTCATATGCAAAAACTCATAGAAATTGGAATTTATATCACCAAACTCTCCACCTAAGATTTGTCAAAACAAGCAAAAATCATCAAGAGAAACTTAGGCTCAATGAAAAACTTCATAGAAGCTTCCATTCGGCCGGGTTGTAGCGGGGCTTGGTAAAGACAATAAGGTGTGGAAATATTTTGGCTATGTGGTGCTAATAATATCCGGGAATCAAAGACTCCTAAAAGCTCACACATCACCAAAACTCTCAAAAAAACATATACCAAACTCAGTCTTCATTATGCATACTCTCACTCACCCAATACCTTAGAAAGTCTCATAAAACAACTCAAAAGAATGTTTGGCTTATCTTTCAAACACAAATGCACATCTTACTTCTCTCTTTCTCCTTTTCTTTTTCTTTACTTTACATATTTCTTTCAGCTCTCTCTTTCTCCTCGAATAGCCTCGTTAACGAACAACCTAGGTCGTTAACGAGCTTCATCGTGTACTCATGACTCCCTTTTTTTTCCAACAACAATTTTCTTTTCGTGCATCCTTTCTTAACAAGAGATATTTCTTACAAAATAACACAATAGACTTCCAATCTACCCTTCCCAAAACCTTGATTTTCGAACCAAACATAACATATCACTCAACAAAACAAACCTCTCCAATCTAAGTCCTAATCCCCGGATAGGGTCAAGCTTATCTCGGCTAGGGAAAATATTTTGTGGAGCTAAAAATAAAAGGCTATAAGGCTCAACTTGGCTTCAAAAAGAAGGATAATGTAAGGGTGGATAAGGATAAATAGGGTTTAAGAAATAAGTTCTCTATCATATGATCTTCACAAGTAATGAACTATAAATCTTATATAGGTCTCAAGTAATAGATAACCATCACAATTCCAAGAGATAATATACATAAAGAGAGTAAATCACACTAGAAAAGAAGAGGGATTTTTAATATTCTCCATATAAGGCCAAAAACAACTCACAAGGTAATTATTTTGTTGGATTGCATCACTTATGCTAAAAAGTATACATGCTCAATTTCATCAAATGCTATTCCTCTATAAAACAACTTTATATCAAGAGTCAGGCTATACTATCAAAGACATGCTTGCAAGGAATTACATGATCATGCTAGCAACTACTATCATAGAACCATAAGAAAAACGGTATCTATCTATTCTAACAACCTTTTTTGTTTTGAATTTTGAATTTTTTCAATTTTTTTCTGATTTTTTATTTTTATAAAACAAAGAACAACTAAAACACAAGAAAACAAACAAGGCACAAGATTTCCTACCCTTTCCCACCCCATACTTAAAATTACAATGTCCCCACTGTAATAAAAATAAGCAGAAGAAAAGAAAATGAAAAAAAAGAAAAACTTACAAGATTATTGAAGCAGAAAAGAAAAACAACTCTCAAACTGAATCAACACCCTGGTGGTGGAAACTGGCGCTCAAAGTTCCCAATAAAATCGTACATATTCCTCCAACGCTCTGCATCAGCCGCCTCTCTCTGCTGATGCCTCGCATCATCTAGCGTCATGCGAGCAGAATAAACACTCTCCCACCGATCCATCCGTTGGTGGATATGAGTCTACTGCAGATTAAGTTGTTGCATCTGAAATGAGAGATCTTCGGCCCATGGAGGTGGGATACTCGATCTAGTGTAATTGGGTTGAGGAGGTGGTTGGTAGTGGTTGAGAGGCTAGAAGTGGTCTTGAAAAATTACCGGGTTATAGGGCATAAGACCATAAGAATGTGGCTCGATAGGTGGCGGCGGGGGGTCGTTACCGAAGCTGTGTGCTTCGGTAGTAGCCTCGAAGTAGTCGTTAATGACCCTGGGTGGCTCGATAACGAAGCTATTAGTGTTGCCCAGAACCTCGGTATCGAGGTCCTCATCCCTGATATCGAGCTCTTCAGTGCCCGCCTTTATTCCTGCCTCAGAGTCTTCATCATCTTCATCCATGACATCTTCTTCCCGAGCAAACTGGGAAACACATTGCCTCAACGACAGCTCATCTTGTGGCTTGGGCTCTTACGGGAATGCATGCCCCATACATGACTTTGTTGGATCGTAATCGGTTAGCAGTGAGCTTGGGAACTGGCAATTAATCTGTTCCCAAGGCAGCGGAAGTAAATAATCGCAAGTAATAAAAACAGTGAAAGGCACAGTTCCTTTATAGAGGAACCCCACTACAACCAACTAGTTGTATGGGTAAACCTCTACCTCCGCTTGGAGGATTTTGAATGACTTACTTATATTGATTGCTTTGTTCCTTAGTTACACAGCCGGATTTACACTTCTATGTTCCTACAAGTTCTTCCTAACTCTAGCAACACTAGTAAATCCTCTCAACTGAGTTCCTAAGCTCACAACAGCAAAACACAAGTAACTCAAACCTTACGCTGACTTCTCAGTTCCCTTGCTCCAGGGAACTTCAACTTCACCGTCGTCGAGATCACACACTCGCCGGCGGGGACTTCTCTTCCTTTTCTTTCTTTTCTCTGATGTGGGTGTTTGTAAGTTCTGGGAGAAGTACTCAGACCGAGTACTATTCATTTGGCTTTATAGTCCATTTGTCTTGGGCAGTCGCATCTTTCGTTTGTGTCCAAAATGCCCTTTGCTTGATGCCCAAGTTGTACTTTCTTCACATGTGACTTTGGTTTGAACTAGGTCAACTTCTTGAATCAATCGGACCGTTGGATGAAGCGTGACAGTCTGATCCTCAGACTGTTCCCTCTGGCTGTCTGAGACAGAATCCCGCGATCTGCGCTGAACGGTCGTTGTCTTCACATGTGAGTTCCCATTTCATGGGAACTGACTTCTTCAGAGTTCCCTTGATGGAAACTCTTCGTCGTTGTAAGCTTGTGTTTTCTCGTTTGTTTCTGGGAGTTCCCATTTCATGGGAACTTTCCTCTTCAGAGTTCCCTTGATGGAAACTCTTCATTGTGGCCAGTAGTGGCTTTGTCATTCATAGGAGTTCTTGGCTGTACCTGTGTTCCTTAGAAATACTTGAACAAACCACATTAGTTCCCTATGGTATTTGTCATTATCAAAACTTAAAGAGAAGTGAATCGTTGATCCGTTGCTTAGAACCAGAGGTCCCAACAACGTCCCAACAATTTCCCCCTTTTTGATGATGACAAACCCATCACAAAAATGCAAGTATTTCAATGAATGATATGCTGATGAGTGCCTAAGTATGATTTTGGGAAGTCACTCTTAGTGAGACATTTAGATTTAGGGAGCCACTTCTGGTGAGACACATAGTTCCTATTAAGCTTTTTATGCAATTGTTCCCCCTTAGCTTATGCGTGGTCTGTGATAACTTAAACTTTTAACTCATCTCACATTTTTTATCTTTCCCCCTTTTGACATCATCGAAAAATAAGCAAAGCAATATTAGGAAAGAATGGAACACGCAATCAAAATAAAGACCATTTCATTACTTAAGAAAATATGTACAATGGGAACCCAAGTACAATTTGTGGTCATTTTTGGATTAAGGGAACAAGAAGGGAGAGATCATGGGCTCTGAGGGAACAAGGCGTCACAAAGGCGCGTAAGGACTTGTGTAAGCTTTTCTTGTCCTCTGGCCAGCACTGCCTGGTCCCTAGCAATCTGATCGAGGGTGTTGGCGATGCGGAGCAATACTGAAGAGTTCCCCTCTTGTGTGCCAGACTCTAGGGGAGCCGCCTCCTTTACAGGCTCCGAGTGCCTCATCTTCTGGGCAACTGTAATGTCCAGTTCCCTTCCAAGCTCGATTTTTTCTTTAGAGGCATCGTAGAGACCCTCTTTTTGTAGGAGCTTCTTGATCAGCCCGGAGTAGGGAAGGGAGTGGGACTTGGAGGCCATGCACTTTTCCATGTGCCCAAGGATAATTCGGGGAAGATTTATGGGCTTCTTGAGGAGGAAGTGGTAGAGGATGATGGCATCGGGGATGTTGACGACCAGGCGCTTTTCTTGGCGTGGGATCACCACGTTGATGATGAATTGGTGAGCGAGCTTGGCGACCAAGGACAAATGATGCGTGGAGAGGACCTTAGAGGGAACCCGACCCTCAAAAATTGTGTTGTACACCTCGGCGCTGTTGAAGTCGCCCCATAGCTTGCTGGGCACCTCGCTAAGCCCTTGACCAGGGACCTGGAGTTGAAGGCGGATCGTAGACGTTGTAAAAATGAACTCGTCGCCTTCGTGGGAGAGAGTTCCCTGAGTGCCGTCGTTGGTGATAGTGAAGTTGTTGTAGAATTGACGCACTTGTGAGGGATCTACTCTCACAGTTTCTTGGCAGAGTCTCTCCCAGCCCTGGGCCTTGATCAGTTCCCACAGTTGCTCCAGACCATTTTCAGTTAGCACCTCTTTGGAAACAATGAGGTGAGGGAGAAGCTTTCGGCGCTCATTGACATGATGCTTGGTGGTCCCCTTCCCCTTCCTTGACTTGCTTTTGGATTTGTTCCCCCTAGAGACCGTGCGAGGTCCTTTCTGCTGAGGGGGTGCAGCCGCTTCGATCATGAGCACGCGGTCCCTTGGTGGTGGGGAACTCGCGGACACCAACATTTGGTGTCCAGGTGTAGGGATGCGTGCTGGCTCCTTTGTAGCTGGAGCTTCTTCTTCTTCTTCGACCTCATCATGGGAGGTCCCTTCTTCCTCGGAGGAGCTCGAACCCGAGCCCTCCGCGTCATCTCCAGGATGACTTGTTGTTGCCTCAGCACCTCCAGCTGGTGCGAGGTCCCTTGTCTCTGTGGGCTCTTGAGGAGCAACCTTTTCTGGGGACTTTGTCCCTTGGGAGACTGTGTGCTCAGAGGGACCCCTGTTGAGTTCTTCCTCGATGGCCTTGAGCTGGTCATTTTGCTGATGACCACAGAAAGAGGAAGATCGTCGTCGTCTGAGCAGAGGGCGACGGTACTTTTGGATGGTGAGGGAGAGGGGAGTTTGGTGGTGGTGGGAGACGTGATGGAAGAGGGGAGAGGAGAAGAAGGAATAGGGGTTGTGAGTTGAGTGGAAGGAGGAGGAAGGGATCTACGGTCCTGTGGAGGAGAGATCCCCGAAGCGGAGATGGGAGTGGTGGAAATGTGTTTTGGTGAGGAAGGAGAAGGCGTTTTGTGAGGTGAAGGTGGAGTTGGAGATCCCGTAATGATGGGAACGAGAGGAAGTGAAGGAGGTTGGGATGTAGGAGTTCCCATCGTGGCGGGAACTGGAGGAGGTGGCGGAGGAGGTCCCTCGATTTGAAGGGGAGGGATGGAGGAGGAAGAGGGAAGTAGACTCTGGGGTTCGGAGTTCCCATCGTCGGAAGGAAAAGGGTAGGGAGGTTTGGGAGCACAAGAACTCTCCTTGGAGCAGTTCAGGTAGTCCTCAAATCGGAAGAAAGCCTTCTTTCTGGGCTCCGAGAATTCAGAGGCCTCAGAGTGTTTACGCTTTTTGGATTTGGAGGGGTCGTGGGAGTGTTTGGATTTTTTGGATTTTGAGGGATCTTTTGATGAGTGGCGATGTTTGGATGAGTGGAGATGTTTGGATTTATGGGGTTTTTCATTGATGGAGGGGCGAGCATCTCCGAAGTTGTCAACGATGACAACTCCGGAGGAGGTGTTGGTGGTTGGAGGTGGAAGAGGAAGAGATTCGGAGGAGGAAGAGGTCCAGGAGACGGTTTCGTCGACCTGAGGAGGAGGAGGGGGCAAGAAGGGGCTTACTTGATTGTATAGCCCTTGAATGAGGACATCCTTCATGGTTGGGTCTTGTTCTTGCTCGATCTCGTTCAGTTGAGTGATGAAGAGAGTGCGAGGATTGGCAAGTACCCACTCTTTGATTTGTGCGAATGTGTGTTGAGGGGCCATTTTTGTAAGAATTTGGGAGGCTTTGGAGGTTTCTTGAAAAGAGAGTGAAAAGGATTTGGGGAAGACGAATGACAGGGATGTAAGATGGAGTAAAGGGCCTAAAAATGGCAAAGAGGGGTTTTAAAGGAGAGAGGAGGTGAAGGGTAGAAAGGGAAGTGGAATAACCTCGATAACCGTTGCCCAATGAACGTGGGGCGCCGTTTCAACTTCTCAAGCACGCTTCTGGACACGCGTCACAATCTCTTGGGAAGTCCTTTTCAAATTTTGAATACTTGGCCTGTAACGCTTCAGAGCTTCTGACACGAAAGTCCGCTTCCCAAGTGACGGTTTTTCTTTGAAGATTAGTCAGTGTTCCCTTTGTAGATGCAGCAGTTCCCATGATCTTTTCAAGGTCAGGGAGAGTGAAGTGGTTGAGGGAACTTCACACTCATCTTTTTGTGAGGCTAGGGAACTCAAAGGGAACCAGACAATTTGCAACTCGATAAAGGAAATGTTTTGGCTCATGAGAAGCATTTGTCTGGTCCCTAGCTTAAGGTGGGTCATATGATCAACCGTCATGGTGGCTTGTAATGAGGGATAAAGGGAACTCTGGTTGATCATTTTGGGCCAAAAGAAATAGAGTTCCTTTGTACACATTTTTCTCTAGACTAGTAATCATGGCATAGTGAAAGCAATGAATCCAAGTTCCTTATCATGCAATTTTAGATAAACTAGTCAGGCATTGAGAGAGAGATAAACAGGGACTTGTTTAGTTTAGAGTTATCATCCCTAGAAGCATTCGAAAACGCTGGTAGGGACGTCTGTCTAAAGCTTTGGTAAGAATATCGGCAATTTGCTCTTCAGTTCTACAGTGTTCCATTGAAATGTTCCCATTCTCAACATTGTCACGTAGAAAGTGATGCCTTATATCAATATGCTTAGTTCTAGAATGATGCACATGATTTTTGGAAATGTTTATGGCACTAGTGTTATCACAGAGTATGGGAACTGGGCCAAAAGACATACCGTAATCCTGGAGTTGTGACTTAAGCCATAGAACCTGGGAACAGCATGATGCGGCAGCCACATATTCAGCTTCAGCTGTGGAGAGTGCCACTGAGTTTTGCTTTTTAGATCCCCACGAAACTAAGCAAGACCCTAGGAACTGGGCCATTCCTGAAGTGCTCTTTCTGTCAACCAAGTGCCCTGCAAAATCAGCATCTGTGTATGCAATGAGCTCAAGGGAACTGTTCCTTGGATACCAAAGGCACAAGTTATTGTTCCCTTTGAGATACCTGAAAATTCTCTTCACCTCTTTCAGGTGTGATTCCTTAGGGTTAGCTTGAAAACGAGCACAAAGACATACGGAGAACATGATATCAGGTCTACTAGCTGTTAAGTAGAGAAGGGACCCGATCATACCTCGATAGTTCCTTTGGTCCACACTGATACCTGTTTCATCTGCATTTAGCCTTGAATTTGGTGAGATGGGAGTGTCAATGGGCTTTGAATGTTCCATCCCATACTTCACGAGCATTTCCTTGATGTATTTCTGTTGATGGATCTTTGTTCCCTCCTTTGTTTGGGATATTTGAAGTCCCAAGAAGAACGTGAGTTCCCCAATGAGACTCATCTCAAACTCATTGCTCATGAGGTCCTTGAACTTTTCTACAAGAGTTTCGTTAGTTGCTCCAAACACAATGTCATCAACATATACTTGCACAATCAAAATGTCTTTAGATTCTTTCTTTAAAAACAAAGTCTTGTCCATGGAACCACGAATGTATCCATGGGACAAGAGGAATTGAGCAAACCTGTCATACCAAGCTCGGGGAGCTTGTTTGAGTCCGTAAAGGGCCCTTTCCAGGAAATAGACATGGTTGGGCATTTTCTCATCTTCGAATCCTGGAGGTTGGGCCACATACACTTCTTCCTTGAGATGTCCATTTAGGAAGGCTGTTTTCACATCCATTTGATAAAGTTTGAATCCCTTGTGAGCAGCATAGGCGATGAGGAGTCTGATTGCCTCGATCCTGGCAACTGGTGCGAAGGTCTCATCGTAGTCAATCCCTTCCTCTTGCCTGTATCCTTGTGCTACTAACCTAGCCTTGTTCCTTGCTACAGCTCCAGTATCATCGAGCTTGTTCCTAAAAACCCATCGGGTTCCTATGATGTTCTTTTTTTTGGGGCCTAGGAACTAGCTTCCAAACTTTGTTTCTCTCGAATTGGTGGAGTTCCTCTTGCATGGCTTGAATCCAATCTGGGTCCTTTAATGCTTCTTTGATATTTTTGGGTTCCACCATTGAAACAAACGCGTTAAAAGCACAAAAATTATTGAGAGAGGAACGAGTCTGCACACCTTTGACAAGAGGAGAGATGATGTTCTCAAGAGGGTGGTCCTTCCTTTGTTGAAAGGTTCTTATATGAGTGAGTTCCTTTGCATGTGTATCATCCTCAGTCGATGTTTCTTTGTCATGGGAACTCTCATCTCCAGCTTCTTCATTTGATGTTTCTTCAGAGATTTCTGGCAGGTTTCCTCTTTGTTCCCCTTGAATACTTGATTCTGGCAAGGTATTGTCTTGGGGAACAGCAGAGTTGTTCCCTGAAGAGGGGACCTCGAGTGAGTTGGAGGTGTCTTGTGGTTCTTCTGAGGAAGGAGCCTCGAGGAAGGTTTGATCAGTGAGGGTTGGACCTTCGTCGTTGTTCCCTGGTTGCGGGATATTGCTTGCACTTGGATAGTCTTCATCCCTTTTCCTTGGCTCATCCTCGTCATCATCATCGTCTTCATGTCTGACTAACTTGAACAGAGTTCCCTTCCCTTGGGTCTCGGTTCACATCTTTATAGACTTTTCATTGAAGACGACATGAATGCTTTCCTCTATCTTCTTGGTTCTTTTATTGTAGACCCTGTAAGCCTTGCTTTGTGATGAGTATCCCAGGAAGATCCCTTCGTCGCTTTTGGGGTCGAATTTTCCAAGATTGTCTTTGCCGTTGTTGTGAACAAAGCATGTGCAACCAAATGTTCTCAAGTGTGAGATGTTTGGTTTTCTCCCTTTGATGAGCTCATAGGAAGTCTTGTTGATCAGGGGCCTTGTCATGGCTCGATTCAGGATGTATGTAGCTGTGGAGATTGCTTCAGTCCAGAAGTACTTAGGAACTCCACTTTCGATCATCATGGTTCTAGCCATATCCTCCAGAGTTCTGTTCTTTCTCTCGACCACTCCATTTTGCTGAGGAGTGCGAGGAGCTGAAAGGTTGTGAGAGATCCCATTTTGCTCACAGAAGTTTAGGAACTCCGAGTTTCGAAACTCAGTTCCGTGATCAGATCTGATTGCTTTCAGTTTCAGCCCCAAGCTTACTTCTGTTCTTTTGATGAAGGGCTCAAACTCTTCAAACGCTTGTGATTTTGCCTTCAAGAAAATAACCCAGGTGAATCTTGAAAAATCATCAATTAAAACATACATGTACCTTTTTCCACCGTAGCTAGCTGTTCTCATGGGACCACAGAGATCCATGTGAATTAACTCTAGGGACCTGGTTGTGCTTACCACCTTCTTCGGTTTGAAGGAGGTCCTGGTCTGTTTCCCTCGAACACATGCTTCACACATTTTGACTCCTTCGAGATTGATCCGTGGAAGACCAATGACCAGATCCTGTAGATAAAGCTTCAGGATTTGATTTACACCAGCATGTCCCAGTCTTCGATGCCAGAGTTCCGTGTCATCTTGGGAACTCGCAAGGCACAGCTTCATTGGTGGTTCAAAGTTGGTGTCCACCACATACACATTGTTGTATCTTCTTCCTCTCAGAATTACTTTGTTGGTCTTCTTGTTGATGACGAGACATTCATCTGAGTCGAAAGTGACGATGTTGTTCCCTTGATCACACATCTGGGAGACACTCAGCAGATTGTATCCCAGATCCTTTACCAGATTTACGTTGCTAACTTTAATAGATCTATTGAGCAACACTTCTCCTTTTCCAATAACTTCTCCCTTGTTCTTGTTGCCAAATGAGACGTGGCCTCCTTCGGCATGAGTGTGGAGTGAGATGAGGATATCCTTGTTCCCTGTCATATGGTTCGAGCATCCACTATCTATGAACCATGTACTGTTCCCTCTCACAACCACCTACAAGGAAAAGTTAGTGTTTTGAGACCCAAGCAAGATGACTCTTGCCAGGTCCCTTGCAAGGGAAAACATTTTCATTCAAGATATAGTCAGAAATGTTGATGTCTTTGGAATTTTGAGAGTTGGAGTTCCTTTGGTGATGAGCATGACGTTTTTGTCTGTTTGGGAACTCATGGCTTCTAGGGGTTTGGGCTCTCTTCTTGGGACATGCATCCTTGTAGTGCCCATGAGCACCACAGTGCCAACATGTCTTGTAGTATTCTCCCAGGTAGTATTTTGGGTGTGGTCTCTGGATACGGTTCCTATCCATGGTTTCTTTGTTGTACACTCGGGACCCATTTCCCTTAGCAATTTTGACATAGATTCTATGTCCAGAGTTCCCAGTATAGTAGTCTTTCTCACCATTGTTTCCACTCTCTAGGACCCTGATTTTCTCCTCGAGATGAGCATTTTTCTGTTTCTCGCACTGGAGTTCTAAGGCCCTACACTCATGGATCTCATGTTCGCTCAGGGGTGACTTTCTGTTCTTGGAGCACTCACCTTTGTATCCTATGCCATGTCTTGCTGGGACAAACTTAATTTGGGAACTAGAGGCTTCAGGATGTTCGGGAGTCTTACTCAGGTTTTGCAGGAGGGTGTTCTCATCTTTCTCTAAAGTTTTGATTTTTCTTTCTAGATCTACGATGTGAGACACATGGGACTTGAGTTTTTCTAGAAGGGATGTGCAGTTGGGACAGGGCTCAAGACCAACTAATTGAGAATTTATGTGTTCCTGTTTTTCCAACTTGTTTTGCAGTTTTATGTTATCTTTAACAAGACTTGAAAGAATTTTCAACAATTCAGGTTTTTCATAATTACTCAAGGAATCAAGAACAGTTTCAGTGGTTACCTCACTGGGTTGTTCCCCAGTGGTTTCTCCTATGGCCATGCCACACATGTCTGGGAGTGCCCATGCTTCAGGATCTTCGTCTTCATCATCGCTCCAAGTAGCGATGTAGGCCTTTTTTCCTTGCTTTCTGCCTTCAGTTCCTTGTGGACATTCCTTCGCAAAATGTCCTTTACTGTTGCATTTGTAGCAAGTCACTTCTGAGAGATCCTTCTCTGTGGGCTTTCTTTGGGAACTTTGTCCCTTTCCCCAGTTCCCACTGTTCCGTTGAGACTTTCCTTTGTAGAAATTTCGAAGAGCTCTTGTCACAAGGACTAGCTCTTCATCCTCTTCTTCTTCGGAGACTTCATGTTGTTCTTGGGTTGATTTGAGCATTTTTTTCGATCTTGAGTGCGATCCCTCGATGAGCTCGACTTTGTTCCTTATCATCGATCTTCCTCTTCTCATGTCCCACTAACTTTCCAAATACTTGATGGAGCATAAGCGTTCGATTTTCTGGGTTTTCCTTGAACATCGTTCTTTCATTTGCCCATTCTCCAGTCAATCCATTGAAGAGCTGTTGGACCTTCATTTTTGTGGGTGATTTCTTCTTTTGTGATCCCCAATCCTTCCATCTTAGTGCAAAGTCCTTCAAACCGGGATTGGTAGCTATCGACGGACTCTCCCATCTCCATTTGGAAGTTGTAGAACTCCCTCTTTGCGTTCATTTGAAGATCTTCTCTGAGATCTGAGTTCCCAACGTGCATTTGTTGGATGGCTTCCCACATTTCCTTGGCTGTGTCAAGGTTGGCAACCCTGTCACAATCTTGTACGCACATGGACCTTTTTAGATACTGTTTTGCTTTGTAGTTTGCCTCCATGCACTTGTACTCGTTGGGACCCCACTTTGAGAGATCGTTGACAATAGCTGGATCGATTTCGAAGTTCCCCCTTTCGATGACGCACCAGGCTTGGTAGTCTTGGCCACGCATCCAATCTTTCATGTCGCGTTGCCAGCTTTCAAATCTTCCTGTTATAAGCCTTGGCGGCTTGCTGGTATTGTTCCCCACCTGAGTAAGTTCCTGAGCCATTTTGGCACCTGCGATGCTAACACAAATCTAGAGCGCTAGCTCTGATACCAATTGTTGGATCGTAATCGGTTAGCAGTGAGCTTGGGAACTGGCAATTAAGCTGTTCCCAAGGCAGCGGAAGTAAATAATCGCAAGTAATAAAAACAGTGAAAGGCACAGTTCCTTTATAGAGGAACCCCACTACAACCAACTAGTTGTATGGGTAAACCTCTACCTCCGCTTGGAGGATTTTGAATGACTTACTTATATTGATTGCTTTGTTCCTTAGTTACACAGCCGGATTTACACTTCTCTGTTCCTACAAGTTCTTCCTAACTCTAGCAACACTAGTAAATCCTCTCAACTGAGTTCCTAAGCTCACAACAGCAAAACACAAGTAACTCAAACCTTACGCTGACTTCTCAGTTCCCTTGCTCCAGGGAACTTCAGCTTCACCGTCGTCGAGATCACACACTCGCCGGCGGGGACTTCTCTTCCTTTTCTTTCTTTTCTCTGATGTGGGTGTTTGTAAGTTCTGGGAGAAGTACTCAGACCGAGTACTATTCATTTGGCTTTATAGTCCATTTGTCTTGGGCAGTCGCATCTTTCGTTTGTGTCCAAAATGCCCTTTGCTTGATGCCCAAGTTGTACTTTCTTCACATGTGACTTTGGTTTGAACTAGGTCAACTTCTTGAATCAATCGGACCGTTGGATGAAGCGTGACAGTCTGATCCTCAGACTGTTCCCTCTGGCTGTCTGAGACAGAATCCCGCGATTTGCGCTGAACGGTCGTTGTCTTCACATGTGAGTTCCCATTTCATGGGAACTGACTTCTTCAGAGTTCCCTTGATGGAAACTCTTCGTCGTTGTAAGCTTGTGTTTTCTCGTTTGTTTCTGGGAGTTCCCATTTCATGGGAACTTTCCTCTTCAGAGTTCCCTTGATGGAAACTCTTCATTGTGGCCAGTAGTGGCTTTGTCATTCATAGGAGTTCTTAGCTGTACCTGTGTTCCTTAGAAATACTTGAACAAACCACATTAGTTCCCTATGGTATTTGTCATTATCAAAACTTAAAGAGAAGTGAATCGTTGATCCGTTGCTTAGAACCAGAGGTCCCAACAACGTCCCAACAGACTTGTACCAATTTTGCACGTAAAGAAGCTCCATCTTGGCTTGAGTGAGAAGGACGTATCGGCCTTGAACCTTGGTAGTGTGGCCTCTCTCGGTCCGCACAAAGATGTTGGTAGCGAACCAATAATTCGTGTCTAGCAACTGATCATGGCTCGATGTGTAGAGGGAGAGGTCGACACCGAGGTTGGCTGCCAAGAGACTAACCAAATTTCCACACCACACCTCCTTTGACTTGATCCCTTGATTCTCAACATATTGTAGCCATTCGCACCCCAAGTTCAATGGGGCGGGATCCTCAAAGAGTATGGTTCGGAGACATGCGACTTCCGTCCTTGTTGGCCTATTCAACTCTCTCTTGGGCCAAAAAGTAGCGGCTAATACTCGGAGAATGATCCGGAAGATGGGGTTGATGATGCTAGCCTCAGAAAGTGCTGCAGCGGACGGTTCTACTTCCCCAAAAATATAGCTCCAAGTCCTTGTCACCTTGTAGTCCTTAATCTTGTAATCCCGAGACGGGTTAGGGAGATCGAGAATAACATTGAACTCTGCCATAGTGTACTCGTGACTAACATTGCGGAGCCGGAACCGGATCCGTCCAACTGAGGTCTTGGTTGGGAATCTCGTCTCCAGAGTAGCCAGGAATTCAGAAGTAAGAGCTGGGAAGTGCGGTGTCGCCTCCTTCTTTAGCAATTGAGGTACTCCGAGAATAGCGAATGCTTCCTTGACATCCTCATAAATTCCCATGGACTTTGTACTCGACCTCGAGAACCACCTAGTGTAGTGGTCTCGATCCAAGATGGTATTGAAGCGATCAGCCTGTGCTTGGGTGCGCAAAATCACGTTGTCCATGCGGGGAGGAGACGGGGACCGTTGAGTCCTCTTCTTCTTCTGAGCTCTTATTGCAGCTCGGCTAGAACATGCCATATGGACCTACAAAAATATGAATTGTCCAAGATAATATCCACACAAATCAATAGAAAAGAAACCCCATACTTGCTCTTGGAAATGCTCTCGAAGTGCCTCGTTAACGAGCCAATTGGGTCGTCAACGAGCCTGGACATGTGTTTAAAACTGGGCAATGTTAGGCCCAAATGTCCATCGGCCCATTTGGTAATCCGAGCCCATAAGTACGCAGAGAAGTCATCAGCCATTCTAATCGAGAAAGGATCCTGGAATGGGGAGAAGTCATCAGTCACCCGATTGACGAAAGAAAGCTTCCTTCATGAAGCGGAGAGATTTGTTCAGAAGACTTTGAAGAGAGCGTTCTGAGTCTTTGATATAAGCGGAAAGTGGGAAGTAGTTGCAAGATATGCCCTAGAAATCCGGAAATCATGGTACATGGGAAGTAACTGTTATAGCTAAGATGTATATATGTAAAATTATGTATTTTGTAAAGGATCATCAATAACGACACCAGAAAATCAATCAAATGAGAGGATCATTACCCTCTGCTTTCGAGAATTCCGAGCTTGTTCATATTTGTTATTTCCTTTGAATTCGATCATGCCCCAATTAAGGGAAAAGGTTTGTTGATCAAAATTTTGTCCAAAACAATTTGGCGCCCACCGTGGGGCCCAACGATCGAAAAAAGATTTAGTTCTTTGCATTGAAAAGAGTTCCGGAAGATCGCCATGAGCAACCCTAACGAATATGGTCAAGAGCTAGGCATCGGGGAGGATGAAGGCGCACGCCAGGACGCGTCAGCAGCCCTTCGTCTCGAACTGTCTGAATTCGCCCAAAGGCTCCAAGCTCTGGAGAAAGAACTGTCCGATCAGCATGCTTGTAACGAGAAGCACAAAGCAAGCATTGAGCAGTTAACCGTCGATAACGACAATTTACGCTCCCAACTTAGATCCGTGTCTTCTGTCGGCCCGCGTGCCCGAGCAATGGATCGAACCCGAAACAGTGTGGGAGAAGGTTCCTCTGGGAACCATACCAGCCGTCACGGAGGAAATCCTGGCCTGGAGTTCATTACCCCACCAGCAACGGTCCTCGGGGTACCATCATATACCCCCGTTCAGGGAAACCCTGTTAGCGAAGGAGGAAGGGCACCCATACGCATGCGATCGGCACAAGAGGTTAGTCCCCGACGCATGGAAGATGAAACCATGGACGATGACGAGGATTGGGACCGCCGTCGTCCCCGAGACCTCGAGAATATCGTCCGGAACCAATTCAGGATGTTCACCGAGCATTTATCGAAGATAACCGGGGTCCCGCGGCCCATAGAGAAAGAAGCGGTTGAAGGTTACGATGAGTCACCTTTTGCTCCCCACATCGCCCAAGTAGAGATATCGAAGAAGTTTTTAGTGCCCAGTATGACTCTATACGACGACACGGGTGATCCTGACAAGCATGTGGCCATATTCAAGCAAAATATGATGACCATTCCCGCGAAGCGTTGATGTGCAAGGGATTCGGAACCGCTCTCGCGGGACCAGCCTTGAAATGGTTCATTAACCTTCCAAGGGGAAGCATCCGTTCTTTCTCCGAGTTAATGGACTCGTTCCGGGTGCAGTTCGCTAGTAGTCAGAGATTCGAGAAGCAGTCCAGCGACCTGTATCGGGTTATCCAAAAGCTGGAAGAGCAGGTTTAACCGAGAGAAGATCTCCATCCCGCACTATGACGTGTCGACGGCGATGGAAGCTTTCCGTCAGGGGGTAAATCAAGACGGAGATCTCTACAAAGAGCTCACTAGACATCCTTGCCACAGCTTCGAGGATGTACAAGCCAAAGCCCTGGCTCAAATCAGGCTCAAGGAGGATTTGAAGATGAGAAAACCCACGAGTGTTTGGGAGAGGGTAGATAAGAAAGCAGCACCAGACCACCGCCGAGAACGCCGTGACCAACCATACCGGCGCCCTCACCCTGACGCGGTGAAGGTAAACGTCTCTGAAACCAGACCGGCCAAGCTGTTACCGCCGAAGTATGATGAGTTCAACCAGGGCATATCCCCCCAGGACCTCGTGAAGAACATAGCTCAGACAATACGAGGCGTTAGGTGGCCGAAGAGAAATGAAAAGCCTTATCCAAACAAGGATATGAGTAGGTGGTGTGACTTTCATGACGATTACGGTCACGTGACCAAGGAATGCGTAGCCCTAAGAAGAGAGATTGCCTACCTTGTATCTCGGGGAAGGATTACAGAAGTCGCGCCAAATGTGCAAGTCCCTCCAGATGTTGTGGAAGGCTCACGCGCAGGAAGGCCAGCGTTGCCGGTACCAGCGAAAGTCGTGAACATGATCACCGGAGGGTCAAGTGTGTGCGCTCTCACTTATTCAGCAGCTAAGAGGAACGCACGAGAAAGCACCCTTCCTCGCCCAGCGTACGAGAAGAATGACATCGTCAACCTCGCTATACATTTTGACGAGGATGACGTCACGGTGTTGACGAACCCCATCATGACGGCCTCGTGATTTCTCTGTCAATCGGAAACGTCTTAATGAAGCGAGTCCTCATCGATACCGGGAGCTCAAACAATCTCATGACGTTGGAGGCTTTGAGAGGAATGGTTCTAAGCGAGAAGGACGTGGAGAAAAACCCCACAACACTCGTACGCTTCAACGGAGAAGTGAAGCACACTGTAGGAGACATCATCCTTCCCACATACGCAAAGGGCGTAAATATCCAGGTTAGGTATTCTGTTATGGATTGCCCTTCATGTTATAATGTAATAATGGGAAGGCCATGTCTCCATGAGATGAGAGCCGTCCTATCCACTTACCACCAAACGGTGAAGTTCCCAACTCCATGTGGGGTTCAAGAGATCCAGGGTGATCAAAGAACGTCCCGGGAGTGTTACAAATCAATGCTGAAACCAACCGCCAGTCAAAAGTCCACCTAGCAATTAAAGGAGGCCACTAACCCTACCTTTTTAAAAGAAAAAGAAAAGAAAGATGAACAGGTAGAGGAAGTGGCCCTAGACCAATCCGACCTCAATCGGTCCGTGAAGACTGGAAAAGATTTGGAGCCTGCTATGAAAAACGAGTTGATAGACTTCCTCAGTAAAAACTCGGAGTGTTTTGCTTGGTCCAATGAGGATATGGTGGGAATCGATCCGGATGTCATCACGCACAGATTAAATGTGGACCCCAGTCATCCACCAATAAAACAGAAGAGGAGGAAGTTCGCCGCCGAGAGAAATAAAATAATGGATGAAGAAGTGAGAAAGTTGATGGAAACTAGAAAGATCAAAGATGTCAAGTACCCTTAGTGGTTGGCGAACGTAGTCGTTGTTCCCAAGAAGAACGAAAAGTGGAGGATGTGCGTAGATTTCACTGATTTGAACAAGGCTTGTCCCAAGGATTCATTTTCGTTACCTCACATAGACGCCTTGGTAGACGCCACGGCGGGCCACGAATTGCTGACTTTCATGGACGCCTTCAGTGGGTACAACCAGATCAGGATGGAAGAAAGTGATCAGGAGAAGACATCCTTCATCACCAGCAAGGGAACGTACTTCTATAAGGTGATGCCCTTTGGGTTGCGGAATGCTGGGGCCACATATCAAAGGCTGGTGAACAAAATGTTCCAAGATCAAATCGAAGAAACTATGGAGGTATACATAGATGATATGTTCGTCAAATCAAAGAAAGTTGTAGACCACAGAAGTCACCTAGAGAAAGCTTTTGAAATCCTGAAGTAATTTAACATGAAGTTGAACCCACAAAAGTGTACGTTCGGCGTGAAGTCGGGAAAATTCCTAGGGTATCTAGTCACCCAGAGGGGGATAGAAGCCAGCCCCGAGCAGGTTCGAGCAATAACGACATTGAAATCCCCCAGGTGTGTGAAAGACGTCCCAAAGCTCACTGGGCAGATCGCTGCCTTGAACAGGTTCATATCTAAGTCAGCAGACCGATGTCGTCTCTTTTACGAAGTGCTTAGAAAAAACAAATGTTTCCAATGGACCCCCAGACATGAAGAGGCTTTACAAGAACTGAAGAAATACTTCTCCAATCCTTTGATTTTGGCCAAACCCGAAGCAGGAGAAGCTCTACCCTTATACCTGGCCGTCACTAAACAAGCCGTCAGTGGGGTGTTGGTCCGAGAACAAAACGGGCAGCAACAACCCATGTACTACGTTAGTAGAACTCTCTTGTTAGCCGAAACTCGATACTCTTCCTTAGAAAAGTTGGTCCTTGCCCTATTATGTGCTCCAACAAGCTTCGTCCGTACTTTGAGGCACACCGGATAGTGGTAAGAACCACACACCCTTTGAAGACGGTAATGCACAAGCCAGAATTCACAAGAAGAATGGCCAAGTGGGCGATTTACTTGAGTGGGTTCGACATTAAGTACGAGCCTAGAACTGCATTGAAATCTCAGCCGCTGGCTGATTTTGTGGTTGATTTTAGTCCTACGACAAAAGAAGGGTCCGATCCAGCAAAGCTAATGACGCTAGAAGCTAAGTCTCTAGTCAAATGGACGGTTCACACGGATGGCGCTTCTAACGCTGGGGGAACGGGGATAGGAGTAGTCCTAAAATCAACACAGGGGGATAGGGTGGCACAGTCCGTAAGATTTACGTTCGAAGCCACTATCAATGAAGTGGAGTATGAAGCTCTGATCTTCGGGCTGACCCTCGCCAAAGACCTGGGCATACAGCAGATAGAAGTCAAGTGAGACTCATTGTTGATAGTCAACCAAGTTCTAGGATTGTACGAAGCAAGGGATGAGAGGATGGCAGCTTATCTAGTTGAGGTCAAAAATCTGATTCCTCATTTCAAGAAGATTTCCTTCGCACAGATCCCAAAAGAGCAGAATGCTCAAGCAAATTCCCTTGCCCGCCTAGCGTCAGCCATTGATCCTGACGAGTACCCTGTAATCACGATGGTTCACATCATGGTCCCCGCCATTAGAAGAACTCACACCAACGATAGCGAGAAGTCTGAGAGAATGACCGATGACGTCGGCCTTCTCGGAGCTGCCCCTCACAACATCTTCATGAGCAGTGACAAGATTGATGCCAGAAGTTATCGGAACGATCCCGATCCAGACCTGTCCCTGAATGGATCAAACTGCGAGGGAGCTCCCTTCGATCCTTCGGAGGCCAACGAAGCACCTTGTACTCAGACGTACCTAGATTGGCTAACCAAGGGAAAACTTCCAAAAGATAAAATTGAAGCTAAATTGATAAAGATGAAAGCCACCAAGTTCATGGTAGAAGGTGGGAAACTGTTCCACAAATCGGCAATGGGAACATTACAGCGTTGCCTAGCCAAGGAAGGTGTTCAAAGACTTCTTGAAGAACTCCATGAAGGAGATTGCGGGAACCACACCGGAGAGAGAAGTTTATCCAACAAATCCCTTCGGCAAGGATGGTTTTGGCCTACTATGAGGAAAGACGCCGCAGACTTCTGTCGTAAGTGTGATACATAACAAAGACATGCGCCAACCGCTCACCAACCTCCTGAGCCACTCTACCCCACACTTACACCATGGCCCTTTATGCGCTGGGGGATGGTCATAGTAGGGAAGTTACCCCCTTCATCCGGACAGAGAGTGTTCTTCCTCGCTATGACTGATTACTTCTCTAAGTGGATCGAAGCTGAAGCTTATCGAGAGATTAAAGATAAACAGGTGACCTCTTTCATAATCAGAAATATCCTTTGTCGATTCGGGGTACCCGCGGAGATTGTATGTGACAATGGCTCTCAATTCATAAGCTAGAGAACCAGAGACTTCTGCAGTCACTGGAAAATCACCCTGGTCACTTCAACCCCCCGCTATCCCCAATCAAATGGGATGGCCGAGGCCAGCAACAAAGTGATCATAAATAATCTGAAGAAGAGGCTTGTGAAAGCTAAAGGGATTTGGGCTGACGAGCTCCCATACGTCCTTTGGGCCGATCGCACGACGCCGAAGGTCGCGATCGATCAATCTCCTTTCTCTTTAACACACGGATGCGAAGCGGTCATTCCCACCGAAATTCTCATCCGAACCGCTCGTACCAGCTTTTTGACCGAAGAACGTAATCATCTAGAGCTGTCGGCTGATTTAGATAATTCAGGCGAACTTCGTGACCAAGCCCGGTTGCAATTGGCAAGGTACCAGTAGCAGGTCACTAGAAGCTACAACCAGAACGTCAGGATCCGGACTTTCCGGGTCGGTGACTGGGTACTACGACAAGTCCTCCAAAACACGCATGAAACCAGGTCGGGGAAACTAGCCCTGACCTGTGATGGACCCTATAAGATAACAGGGGTCGTTGGGCAAGGTGCCTACCAACTAGAATCCAAGGACGGAGAAGCCATCTCAAGGAGCTGGAATGCAATACATTTGAAGAAGTATCACTTCTGAGGGAGAACTCCTTTTATCGGAGCGCAGACCTCCCCGAACCCTCAGCGGAAGGTTTTCAGCGTCAGATATTCAAGACACTAGAGGTCATCTGTCCGCAGTTATTATCTTGCTTTTGCTTTAAATTAATCTTCTTTAGTGTGTTCAACTTGTTTGCGTGAAGACTCTTTGTTGTGTGATTTCTATGCTACAGTTTTCTCTTGTCGAATGAATGACGTTATTGCATCATTGTTTAATTACCTTTATTCTCTCTTTGCATAAGTAGAACTAGAAGATCAAAAGTACATTTTATTTATCGGCAAGTAGAACGCACTGTACAATCGAATACAAGTTCTAACAACTGAGGTAACCAATCCTAGACTAAAGACGTCTCTAATCGACCGAACTTCCCGAGCACGAGTCCCAACGCGATACCCGTTACACGCCTGGAAACTTCTTCAATAAGCGCAACTGCCACCCGTCACCAGAGATTTCTACAGGAGTCCTCGTCTTAAAGCCTTTTGTTCGAAGCACCCATCCGTCCTGAAAACTCCTGCACATAAAGGAAGGACAACACCAAACGAAAATACGCAAGAAAGAAAACTCGCATGCATCAAAACTATTTACTTCCTCTTCCTAAGGAGGAGGATACGTCCAGAGAAAGGACAAATATTGTTCACGGCCTTTACACGGCCCACACAAGTTACCCGCGGTCTGTTCAAACAAAAACAAAAGAAAAAACCATCATAAGAAATCTTTTACAAGGGCTCACGGCCCTAATCTTCATCATTAACGAAAGAGCCTCCCAGCTGCTCCGCTGCATCCGTTGAAAGCCCATCACCTTGCTCCGCCACCCCACCCGCGCTCAGACCTTGATCACCGCCTTCTTCCTCCGCGTCAAGAGAAGCCAAAAGCTCATCACCAGGGGCCGGTTGATCCGGAGGATAGCACTCATTGAAAGACGTGATCTCAGCGTCCAGGTCCCAATCTGAATGTTGGCCAGCCACAAACTGCTTGATCGTCTCCACTCTAGACATCATCGAATAGTAGGCCCCGATCTCACCAGCTTCCTTGAGAATTCTCCTGTTCTCAGCCTCGAGCTCAGCAATCATGGACTTGTCTAAAGCAACTTGAGAAGACTGATGTCTGAACGTCTCAGCAAGCTTCGCAAGCTTACCTGCGTCTGTCTTCTGGCGCTCAGCCGCAAGATTCACTTCCCTCTCCAGAACAGCCTTTTCGGCATTCCACTTAGCCTGATGATCTCTGAGAATATGTTCTTCCTTGTCAACGGCGTCAGCAACCCATAAGACACTTTGCAAAGCCTACACACTAAGGCATGATATTGTCCGCAACGAGTATAAAAAAAAATAGAAATGAAGAAGGAAAACAGTGGAGGAAATGTACCTTCCAAATGAGGCTTCTTTGAGCCATGAGCACCCCGGAGTTTTTGCCACAGATCAGAGGGACCTTTCTCATCCAAGTCGATGACTTCAGTAGCTTCAAGCGAGGGCCTCTTGGTGGGGGTCACCTTCACCGTAGTCTCAGTCTTCACCTCTGGGTCCTGGGGAGGTCTCTTATCACTTAAACCGAAGCTTACGCTGAATTAGGGCCGCGACAGAAAAGCTCCTTCCCAAGGAAGATGAAGTTTCTGAGAAGACAAGCAGTAAAATTCAAGGAAACAGTCGGTATCGAATTCGAAATTGAAGAGGAGGCACACTTACTGGTAGGGTTTCGGATAGGGTTCTCATTCGTGTCAGTAGGCTCCCTAGACGCCAGAGCGTTGTCCTCAATAGTTTTCTCTGAGTTCCCCGACCCCGCATCATCTTCACCATCCCGAGGATCCCTAGTGACTGTCGTCGTCTTGTTACTGGATTCACCTTCAAGCATTTGTTCCGCTGACCTCCGATATGTCCTCCTAGCCTCCAGAAGAGAGAAGAGCTTCCTGCATGCCTCCGATTCCAGAACATGGGCCTCCAAACTAGGCGGAACTGCGCAAGAAATCCCCAAAGTCAAAAACTTGAGAACAAAACAGCGAAAGAAAACAACTGGAGGTCGCGAAAATTAGGGTTAAAAGTACTTACTTTTGGTGGTCCAAGAGTCGAAGAAAGCAGCCTGATACATTCCTCCCAGGGTAGATTTCTCCACAAAGAAGAAGCGTGAGGCCCAATCTTTATCGTTAACCTTTGATTTCGGGATCAGAGGGTTCCTGGAGTCCCGTGCATGAAGAGTGAAGCGTCCAGCCCTAAGAGGACAGACCCGATACGTGCACAATAGATCTTGCAATGTGAAGTCGATCTTCTCAGCCAGGCTGAGTTCACTGATCTGGTACAAGATCTTCCATACCGACGGCATCAATTGTGCCGGGGAAGCTTTGAGGTTCATCAGGAAGTTTAGGATCAAAGGGGAGAAACGGAAAAGGGCTCCCAGGGTAAAGGGGTACTCTAGAAAGCAGACCCATCCTTCTTTGACCCAATCAGCAGCCTCGCATGTAGGGGTGTAGAAATTGGTATCGGATGGAAACCCATGGTTTCAAATGAGGGTCTCCACTCATTTGATGAAACAGAACAGGGGCGACATTCATGGGGCTCGAGGATATGAGAAGATTCGAAGCCCATGTCTTTGACGTCGGTGTTGGCCATGAAGGATGAGAGATAAAGGAACAGGACGAGAATTAGAGGAAAGAATAAGAAGACGATGAAACACAAAAGTAGGAAGGAGATAGCGTGTATCTCAGAAGGGGTATGGGACGAAGCATTTAAAGCCTGATTGATGGGACTCTTCAAGTTCTCGAGGGTGATCGAACGGACGGGGAACCACCACGTGGCACGCGCTGCTTAAGCTTACGCGGCAAATCCGATCCAAATCCCGCATAAAAGATTTGGATCAGGATTTGGGGGTATTGTTAGGCCCAAATGTCCATCGGCCCATTTGTTAATTCGAGCCCATAAGTACACAAAGAAGTCATCAATCGTTTTGAACGAGAAAGGATCCTGGAATAGGGAGAAGTCATCAGTCACCCAATTGACGAAAGAAAGCTTCCGTCATGAAGCGGAGAGATCCGTTCAAAAGGCTTTGAGGAGAGCGTTCGGAGTCTCCGATATATGCGGGAAGTGGGAAGTAGTTGCAAGATATGCCCTAGAAATCCGGGAATCGTGGTACATGGGAAGTAACCGTTATAGCTGAGATGTATATATGTAAAATTATGTATTTTGTAAGGGATAATCAAGAACCGCACCAGAAAACGAATCAAACGAGAGGATAATTGCCCTCTGCTTTCGTGAATTTCAAACTTGTTCGTATTTGCTATTTCCTTTGAGTTCGATCATGCCCCAATTAAGGGCAATGGTTTGTTGATCAAATTTTTGTCCAAAACACTTAGCACCTGAGACTATTACTACTTGGGCTCAGATGAAGGGTGATTTTCTAGAAAAATATTTCTCTGCTGCCAAGCAAACATCAATTAAGAAGCAGTTGAGCAGTTTGGAGCAGGGTGATGATGAGAATCTATATGAATATTATGAGCGTTACAAGAGGCTCATAGCCATCTGCCCATATTATTGAAGGGCTATATTATTGAAGGGCTATTCTGATAAAGATCTGATTTGCTATATTATTACAGGGCTTTGTGATGCTGATAAGCGCCTGATGAATGCGTCCTATGGAGGTTCTTATGAGAATCTCACTCCTAGGCAAGCGTTTGAAAAGTTGGAGACTCTAGCTGAGCAATGCAGGAACCAAAGAAAGAGGTCCAACAGTAGTTCTATTAATTCTGTGAATGACTCCCTGAATGCTGAAGTAAGGGAGTTAAAGGTTATGATGAAGCAACTGTTGGTGGGTAATGGAGCTTCAAGTTTAAGGGCTTGTGGAATCTGTGGTGAAATAGGCCATCCTTCTGATGTATGCCCTATCATGCAAGAGCCAGTAGCTGATGTTAATGCTATTGGGAATTATGAATCAAGGCCCCGGAATGACCCATATTCAAATACATACAATCCGGGTTGGGCTAACCATCCTAACTTTAGATGGAACCAACAACCTCAACAACCTTTTCCACAACAAGGAGGTCAGCCCAACTATGTTCCCAGGCCTAATTATGTGCCAAGGCCTCAAGTTCCTCATGAAAATCCCGCTATTATTGCTCAGCTCATGAAGGAGAATCAAGAGGCCAAGGCCGCAGTGAAAAGCCTTGAAAATCAATTAAGTCAGATTGCAACCATTCTTAATCGTCTAGAAGCCAAAGACTCGGGGAAACTGCCATCTCAGACCATTAACCCGAGGGAGAATGTGAGTGCCATCACATTGAGGAGTGGGAAAGAGCTGAATAACGAAATCCCAGCCAGCGGAAACCATTCGAGTTCGTAGGAGGACAGCCCCGATCGCGGTACAGAAAACGAGGCTGAAACTGAGCATCAGCCAGAACTCGCGACCACGGACCAGAACCGCGCCCTCGGTCAATTTGCGCCCGCGGATACCCACCTGATCTCGCGGGTCCCTCCTCCGATAAATTCAGACACTTACGTTCGGCCTTTGTTTCCTCCCATGGCTTCGCAAAAGCCCGTCCCACCATTTCCCGAGGCACTGAACGACACTCAGAGGCCAGCCAACGACAAGGAAATTTTTGAAACCTTCTCCAAGTGTGAGGTAAATTTCCCTTTATTTAAACTTGTTCAGATTATTCCTCGTTTTACTAAGTTTCTAAAAGAATTATGTACTATTAAGAGGAAACAAAAAGAGAAGGGGAAGGTTACGAAAGTAAATCTTGTTGAGAATGTTGAAAACGTATCTTCCATGCTTCAAAGGCAATTGCCTAAGAAGTATGGAGATCCCGGGAGGTTTACTATTCCTGTTACTATTCGTGAGACAAAAGTTGAGCATTCTATGCTTGATTTAGGAGCATCCATAAATGTCATGCCACTTAGCATATATGAGCGGTTAGGTCTAGGGCCACTACAGGATTCAAATATTACTATTGAACTGGCTGATCACTCTAATGTGCATTTGAAAGGATTTGTGGAAAATGTTTTAGTGCAGGTAGACGACTTAATTTTCCCGACGGACTTTTATGTCCTGGAAATTTGTAAGGGGAGATACGACCCTGTTTTATTGTTGGGTCGTCCATTCATGAAGACGGCGAGTGCCGTGATTGATGTTTCAAAGGGCCTATTATCCATGGAACATGAAGGGAAAAAGGTCCAGTTTCAATTACATGAGAACCCGTTCCGAACTATAAAAAGACGTCGGGCTAACGACGTTAAACAAAGGCGCTGCTCGGGAGGCAACCCGAGGTAAGTTTTTTCTTTTCTTTTCTTTTTGTCTTTTTAGTTTAGTTTTAGTTTTAGTTTCGTTTTGGTTTTGTCGGACTAACTTGCAGGTTACAATTTCATATCATGAAGACAACAAACCCGAGGAGAAATCCGAGCCCGCGGCTGGACCCACGATCGCGGGACCCAACCCGCGCTCGCGGGTCCCTCCTGGCACAAGTTCCCTTTTTCGTTTTCTGGTTATAAAAAAATAAAATAAAATAAAATAAAATAAAATAAAAAAATAAAAGGTTTTCATGTGAAACCCCTGAAATACAAGGCTTTCGGGTGAAACCCCCGAAATAAAAGGTTTTCGGGTGAAACCCCAGAGATTCTACCTTCTATTTTGCATCCTTCTCTTTTTTCCATCTTCTTCTATCTCCATCCTTCTTTGGGAGATTTATGTCTGCCCATGATCATCCTCAAGTATGGGGGAATCCACATCTTCAAGGCTCGTACTACATTAATGCTTAAGGCGAGATTCATAGTTCGTTCGTGAGTTTGTGTTCACTGTTGTTGATCGTGTTTTCTGTTGTCGCTTCACACCGCGTATGCAGAATCAACCAAATTTTTTCGCGATCAGATCACCCACGCTCGCGGTCTGGCCACCGCGCCCGCGGTTTTTCCTGACAACGGATCTTCAGAAAATTTCCAAGCTGTTCATCCATGCCTTTGAAGAGTTCTTCCATATTTTCTTTCGTATGTGAGTCTTCTTATTTTCCTCTTCTATGCTTAATTCCTTTCTCTTTACTTCATTGAGGACAATGAAGGATTTAAGTATGGGGGAGGAAGTACTCGCTACGCTTATCATAGATAGTTGCATTTCAGTTTATTTTTCGTTATTTTTATGGGATTTTCGTTCCATGTTTTGTATAGAGAAATTTTGCAAAAAAACGAAAAAGCCATAAAAAATAGAAAAAGGCATAGAAAATCCTGGGATGAGTCGAAAACCCGAGAGGGCGGCTCAGGTAAAAAGAAGGTAACCCGGACCAGCATTAGGCTGAGGTAATAAGAGGTTTATGAGAGATGTGAGCATATATGAGCACACTTGAAGAAAAATGAAAAGAGTGATTAGGTGAAAACCCGAAAGGGCGCCTAAGTAGAATGAGTGGAAAAATCAGAGTGTTCAGGATCATATTCTACTTTGTGGTCTGGGGATTATATTTTAGATGTCGGGTAGATCCTAGGTTGTTCTACACTTTTTAGAGCTTGAGAGTTTATATGTATTATGGTGAGGTGTGTGTTATTTCTCTACATGGGTTCGGGTTGTGAGATGAGAGTTTAGATATTATTTTTTAGATTCCCTTATTACTTCCTGTGGATCTTATTTGTACTGATGGTTAGATTTTGTTTGAGCTTACTCGAGGACGAGCAAGATCTAAGTATGGGGAAATTTAATACGCTGGTTTTAGTACAGTGTAACTATGTGTTTTTATTAGGATTTCTGAGTGTTTTAGACTAGATTAGGGTGTTTAATTGTAATATCATAAAAGCCTACAGATGAAGACTTTGAAGACAGAAGTCCTAAGTTCGAGCTGAAGACCCGCTTTACAACGGTTGCTAAGGAAAACAAAGCTGAAGATTCGAAGAAAGCAGGACCCGCGACCGCGGGTCGAGACCCGCGCCTGCGGGAGATCGGGGATCCGCGGACGCCAAGAGGAAGCTGGAGCCGCGCTCGCGGGTGGCGTTGTTTCTGAGCGCGACTTTTGTTTTATTCTATCTTGATTTATATTTATATCTTTAGCATTTATTTCAGATGTTTTCTACTATTTAAGCCTAGTTTCGTAGCAGACTTTAGGGAGAGCATACTTTGGAGAGACTACTTTTTACTTTTTACCTAGTTTTTATTTCTATTATGGAGAACTAATCTTCCTTGGAGTTTGTTCTGTCAAGGAAGCCTTTTTATTGAATTCGTGAGATTCTGGTAACTTTTCTATCCTTTGGTTAATATCAAAACTCTTGTTTTTATTTATATGATCTATGTTTGATTTTATGAGCCTGATCAACTTGTTTGATTGACTTAGATCTACTGTTTGGATTAGGTTTGATTGTTGTCTGTGCAATCTTATTTATCCTTGAAACAACTCTTTTCCCGGACCGTGGACTGGAATTGAGAAAGAGTATTTGATGATTATTTTATGCATGAGACTCGTTGTTTGATTTCATGAATTGATTTCCTTTTATCCTTAATACTTTGCATGATTTGAATTAAGCGTCCTTGATCATATCATAGTTTCGCTTGGACCGTGGACAAGCGGAAATCTTTTATAAGGATTGGAATTAACCTAGGAAATATAGAAAAGTGGATGAATCAATGATCGAATGATTAAAAAGGTGGAATTGATTGAATGAACTTTGATTTCCTTTAATTGAATTGAAACCTAATTCTGTTTATTTGCTTAAAACCCAAAACCCTTGCTTTTGTTCTTTGCTGATTGTTCAGAATACCGATTTTCTTGGGTTCGATCCCTTACTTGCATGCTATACTTGGTTTGTAACTTAGGGTGATTTATTTTTGATCTCGGTACAACGACTTTAGTCGTGTCAAGTACGACGCTCTGATCTTCGGGCTGACCCTCGCCAAAGACCTAGGCATACAACAGATAGAAGTCAAGTGCGACTCGTTGTTGATAGTCAACCAAGTTCTGGGGTTGTACGAAGCAAGGGATGAGAGGATGGCAGCTTATCTAGATAAAGTCAAAAATCTGATTCCTCGTTTCGAGAAGGTTTCCTTCACACAGATTCCAAGAGAGCAGAATGCTCAAGCAGATTCTCTTGCCCGCCTAGCGTCAGCCATTGATCGTGACGAGTACCTTGTAATCCCGATGGTTCACATCATGGTCCCCGCCATTAGAAGAACTCACACCAGCGATAGCAAGAAGTCTGAGAGAATGATCGATGACGTCGGCCTTCGCGGAGCTTCCCCTTACAGCATCTTCATGAGCAGTGATGACGTTGATGCCAGAAGTTATCGGAATGATCCCGATCCGGACATGTCCCTGAACGGATCAAATTGCGAGAGAACTCCCTTCGATCCCTCGGAGGCCAACGAAGCACCTTGGACTCAGTCGTACCTTGATTGGCTAACCAAGGGAAAGCTTCCAAAAGATAAAATTGAAGCTAAGTTGCTAAAGATGAAGGCCACCAAGTTCACAGAAGAAGGCGGGAAACTGTTCCACAAGTCGACGATGGGAACATTACAGCGTTGCCTAGCCAAAGAAGGTGTTCAGAGACTTCTTGAAGAACTCCATGAATGAGATTACGGGAACCACACCGGAGGGAGAAGTCTGTCCAACAAAGCCCTTCGGCAAGGGTGGTTTTGGCCTACTATGAGGAAAGATGATGTAGACTTCTGTCGTAAGTGTGATGCCTGTCAAAGACATGCGCCAACCGCTCACTAACCTCCTCAACCACTCTACCCCAAAATTACGCTATGGCCCTTTATGCGATGGGGGATGGACATAGTTGGGAAGTTACCCCCTTCATCCGGACAGAGAGTGTTCTTCCTCTCTATGACTGATTACTTCTCTAAGTGGATCGAAGTTGAAGCTTATCGAGAGATTAAAGATAAACAGGTGATCTCTTTCATTATCAGAAATATCCTCTGCCGTTTCGGGGTACCCACGGAGATTGTGTGTGACAATGGCTCTCAATTCATAAGCCAGAGAACCAGAGACTTCTGCAGTCATTAGAAAATCAGCCTGGTCACTTCAACCCCCCGCTATCCCCAGTCAAATGGGCAGGTCGAGGCCAACAACAAAGTGATCATAAATAATATGAAGAAGAGGCTTGCGAAAGCTAAAGGGAACTGGGCTGACGAGTTCCCATACGTCCTTTGGGCCGATCACACGACGCCGAAGGTCGCGACCGGTCAATCTCCTTTCTCTTTAACACACGGATGCGAAGCGGTCATTCCCGCCAAAATTCTCATCCCAACCACTCGTACCAGCTTTTTGATCGCAGAACGTAATCACTTGGAGCTGTCGGCTGACATAGATACTTCAGGCGAACTTCGTGACCAAGCCCGGTTACAATTGCCAAGGCACCAACAGTAGGTCACCCAAAGCTACAACCAGAACGTCCGGATCCGGACTTTCCGGCTCGGTGACTGGGTACTACGACGAGTCTTCCAAAACACCCATGAAACGAAGTCGGAGAAACTAGCCCCGACCTGGGAGGGACCCTATAAGATAACAGGGGTCGTTGGGCAAGGCGCCTACCAACTAGAATCCAAGGACGGAGAAGCCATCACAAGGAGCTGGAATGCAATACATTTGAAGAAGTATCACTGCTGAGGGAGAACTCCTTTTAACAGAGCACAGACCTCCACGAACCCTCAGCGGAAGGTTCTCAGCGTCAGATATTCAAGACACTAGAGGTCATCTGTCCGAAGTTATTATCTTGATTTTGCTTTAAATTCATCTTCTTTAGTGTGTTCAACTTGTTTGCGTGAAGACTCTTTGTTGTGTGATTTATATGCTATAGTTTGCTCTTATCGAATGAATGACGTTAGTGCATCATTGTTTAATTACCTTTATTCTCTCTTTGCATAAGTAGAACTAGAAATCAAAAGTACATTTTATTTATCGACATGTAGAACACACTATACAATCGAATACAAGTTCAAACAACTAAGGTAACCAACCCTAGACTAAAGACATCTCTAATCGACCGAACTTCCCGAGCGCAAGTCCTAACGCGATACCCGTTACACGCCTGGAAACTTCTTCGGTAAACGCAGATGCCACACGTGACCAGAGACTTCTGCAGAAGTCCTCGTCTTAAAGCCTTCTGTCCAAAGCACCCATCCGTCCTGAAAAATCCTGCACACAAAGGAAGGACAACACCAAACGAAAATACGCAAGAAAGAAAACTTGCATGCATCAAAACTATTTACTTCCTCTTCCAAAGAAAGAGGAGACGTCCAGAGAAAGGACAAATATTGTTCACGGCCTTTACACGGCCCACACATGTTACCCCGCAGTCTGTTCAAACAAAAACAAAAGAAAAAAAACCATCATAGAAATCTTTTACAAGGGCTCACGGCCCTAATCTTCATCATTAACGGAAGTGCCTCCCAGTTGCTCCGCTGCGTCCGCTGAAAGCCCATCACCTTGCTCCGGTACCCCACCCGCGCTCAGACCTTGATCACCGCCTTCTTCCTCTGCGTCAAGAGAAGCCAAAAGCTCATCACCAGGGGCCGGTTGATCCGGAGGATAGCACTCATGGAAAGACGTGATCTCAGCGTCCAGGTCCCATTCTGAATGCTGGCCAACCACAAACTGCTTGATCATCTCCACTCTAGACATCATCGAATAGTAAGCCCTGATCTCACCTGCTTCCTTAAGAATTCTCCTGTTCTCGGCCTCGAGCTCAGCAATCCTGGACTTATCTGAAGCGGCTTGAGAAGACTGGCGTCTGACTGTCTCAGCAAGCTTCGCAAGCTTACCTGTGTCTGTCTTCTGCCGCTCAGCCGCAAGATTCACTTCCCTCTCTAGAGCAGCCTTTTCGGCACTCCACTTAGCCTGATGATCTCTGAGAATGTGCTCTTCCTTGTCAACTGCGTCAGTAACCCATAAGACACTTTGCAAGGCCTACACACCAAGGCATGATATCGTCCGCAACGAGTATAAAAAAAGAAAGAATAGAAATGAAGAAGGAAACGGTGGAGGAAGTGTACCTTCCAAACCGACAAGCCGACATCTCTCACCAGAGCAGAACTGGGGACATCCAAGCGAGGCTTCTTTGAGCCATGAGCACCCCGGAGTTTTTTGCCACAGATCAGAGGGACCTTTCTCATCCAATTCGATGACTTTAGTAGCTCCAGGCGAGGGACTCTTGGTGGGGGTCACCTTCACCGCAGTCTCAGTCTTCACCTTTGGGTCCAGGGGAGGTCTCTTGTCACTTGATCGAAGCTTACGTTGAATTAGGGTCGCGGCAGAAAAGCTCCTTCCCAAGGAAGATGAAGTTTCTGAGAAGACAAGCAGTAAAATTCAAGGAAACAGTCAGTATCGAATTCGAAAGTGAAAAGGAAGGACACTTACTGGTAGGGTTTCGGATAGGGTTCACATTCGTGTCAGCAAGCTCCCCAAATGCCAGAGCGATGTCCTCAATCGTCTTCGCGGAGTTTCCAGACCCCGCATCATCTTCACCGTCCCGAGGGTCCCTAGTGACTGTCGTCGTCTTGTTACTAGATTCACCTTCAAGCATTTGCTCCGTATACCTTCAGTATGTCCTCTTAGCTTCCGGAAGAGAGAAGAGCCTCATGCACACCTCCGATTCCAGAACATGAGCCTCCAAACTAGGCGGAACTGCACGAGAAACCCTCAAAGTCGGAAATTAGAGAACAAAACGGCGAAGGAAAACAACTGGGGGTTGCAAAAATTAGGGTTAAAAATACTTACTTTGGGTGGTCCAAGAGTCAAAGAAAGCGGCTTTATACATTTCTCCCAGGGTAGATTTCTCCACGAAAAAGAAGTGTGAAGCCCAATCTTTGTCATTAACCTTTGATTTCGAGATCAGAGGGTTCCTAGCGTCCGTTGATGAGGGTTTCTTGACAGCAAATAAATTTATAAGTCAAGACCCCGCTGTGTATAGCGAAGTCAGGATCGTTCCACGAGAAGCAAGGTTGTTTGTTTATCGACTACTAAAAACCAAACAAAACCAAGCAAAACACTCACAAGAAGCCTCGTTAACGACGTTGTCAGGGTCGTTAACGAACCACCGCAAACAAAAATACCAAAACTAACGACCTAAACAGTTCGGTACCGAGCCTACAAACTCAGCAACGAATATTACTTCGAAAGAATTCAAATAAAACAAAGATCTAGGATAAGGGACACCACAACATAGTCATGCATATAAACTCGTAAGAAGATAAGATCATGCCTTTAAACAGATAAATTCATCAACTTTCGTCGACTATCGAGTAAATTAACCTATTTTCATAAACCAATCCACTCAATTGCTTGTTTTGGATCTAAAGCTTGAAACTTTCGTATTCAAACAATATCAGCCTTCAAGTCTATAACTTTCTCTCTCAATCAAGTTAAAAACTCAAATCACCTTGACTTTCATCTAGGTCTAAGCACAACAAACAATCTCAAAATAGATAAAAGGAAATCAACACACATTCTTACTCCTCAAACATGCATAACTATGCCGGGTTTAACCCCGACCCTAGAAAAGAAGACTACTCACTACTCATAACTAAGAAACAAATAAATTTAAAAAAAGAAATCATTGAAAACAAAACACTACTCAAATTAATTAGAAATATCGTCTTACAGAAATTTAGAAGAAACTGAAAAGAATACAAACACCGAACCAAAATCACGATCAACGACCTCGGTAACTCTCGTCCACCGAGCTTCAATCTCGACTCCGATCCACTCTCTCTCTTCTCGGCTCTTCCTCTTCTATTCAATCGATCCCCCTCTTTCCTAGGCTAATAAGAGGGCTATTTATACTAATAAGGTTAAAAGATAAAAACTTTCCTAAAAAGATAGAATTAAAATCCTAAAAGATAGAAATAAAATCTAGAAAGATAACAAGACCTAAAATACATAATATAATAACCCTAAAATCATAAAAAGATACTCTACCGACACGAAAATAAATTCCCGCACAGGATCGGTGAGTTACATGATCAAACTCTCGAAATCTTCATCTCGTGGCCTCGTTAACGACCCCTTACAGCCTCGTTAAAGAGCCTGGGTTTGGCTTTTTTCACACTTTATCTCCAGAAACTTAGGCTTCGACTTCTTTGTCTGGCATTCTTCCGTCTTTCATCATAGCACTCCAAATTCAGCTCCAAATAGCATCTTTTCCTCGCTAAAACCTACAAAAAGACACAAAACGGAGTAGCTTCTATACTTTTCACAAAATATGCAAAACTATCCAAAAAACACACAAAACTAATCCTAAAACTACTAAAACTAAGCCTAACAAACCAAGAAAACATACTAAAAACTATACTAAAAATACGAACATCAGCGTCCCGAGCATGAAGAGTGAAGCGTCCAGCCCTAAGAGGACAGACCCGATACGCACACAGTAGATCTTGCAATGTAAAATCGATCTTCTCACCCAAGTAGAGTTCACTGATCTGGTACAAGATCTTCCATAGGATCAAAGGGGAGAAAGGGAAAAGGGCTCCCAGGGTGAAGGGGTACTCCAGAAAGCAGACCCAGCCTTCCTTGACCCAATCAGCAACCTCGCATGCAGGGGTGTAGAAATTGGTATCGGATGGAAATCCATGGTTTCGAATAAGGGTCTCCACCTCATTTGAGGAAAGAGAGTAGGGGCGACATTCATGGGGCTCGAGGATGTGAGAAGATTCGAAGCCCATGTCTTGCAAATAGAGAATTAGGGTTTAGAAATCATACCGTTAGATTGAGAAATTGAAGAAAAAGATTGAAATCGGGAGTGGTTAACGAGCTTCAATGCCTCGCCGGTAACGAGTTTGAGGGTGGAGGACTCGTTAACGAGGTGGGATTCCGGGGCTTCGGTCGATCGGTGGTGAGGGAAAACCGGTAGGTTTTGGGTTGAGATTCGGAGCTTTAGATTGAGAGATTTGAGGGTGGGTTTTGTGAGTTTTTGAGAGGGTTAAATAGGAGAGGGATAGAGGTAGGTGATCGCTCTCGGATGCGAGGGTCAAGAGATACAATTTATAACCCGACCCCGTTGTAGTACGTGGTGGGTGTCGAACACTCGGGAAGTCTACTCGATCGATGTGCCTAGATACTAGGAAGCTAGAAAGGAGAGCATAAAGCAAAGGAAAACAAAGAAAACAGTCGGGACCGACACTGAGGTCACGTCGGGCCCGAGGTTGGCGACAAGAGGAAGTCGGGACCGACACTGGGTAAGTCGGGCCCGAGGTAGCTGGGGATGTCGAACTCAAAGATTTTAAAAGTAGATCTTGGGCCTTTGGGTTCCTTCCCTAGTAGATTAAGGCTTTTCCACCCCAATTCAGGCAATGAGTGATGATCGGACTAGGATCGAGTGCTTTCGCCCTCGTTCCAACCACATCTACACCTCGATCCATGGGGAAATCCCCTTCGAAGCAAGGTCTTGAGATTGACACATGTTCACTTTCGCTACTTTGCCAATCTCAAGCCTTGATTCCCAACTTTCGCAAGGAATTGTAGCTCTATGTAGAGTGGGTTCCTTAGATCAAACACTCAAGGCTATGGAATTGGGGTTTCTAGCCTAAACCTAGCTAAGGTTTTCCCCCATAACCCAAGATCAAGGAGATCTACTCCATGTGACAAGCAAAGAAAGCAATCAAATCAAAAGAGAAAGCAATCATCATAATCAATCTCAAAACAAAGCAAGGATTCATTCAAATCCAAAGCAATCCACAAATTCAAATCAAGGGTTTTCAAATCCACAAGATCAAAGCAAATCAAAGCTAAACAATCAACAAAACCTATCAAGCCTTCCTCTCTCTTGGCCGATTCTCTCTCTCTTCCTCCTCTTCTCCTTCCTCCTTGCTCTCCAAGTATCCTCTTGGCTCCCTTGGAACCCCCCTTTTTGTGTGTGTGTGAGGGCACCCTTTCTTAGAAGATAAGAGGGCCTTTTATAGATTAGATGAAGGGCAAAAGTGGAAGTCCACAAATTCGTGCCTTGGAGCCCAAGTGGTTCGGTGACCGACTCGGACCGACACGGAGGAACCTCGGGCCCGAGGTACTGTGCAACTCGGTCCGAGGTTGGAGACTTCAAAGTCGGGCCCGATGTGGTTGCAACTCGGTCCTGACCTCGTTCCACCTTCTTCTTAGTTGGCTTCTCTTGTTCTTCTTCATGGCTTGCTTCTCTCTTTCCCGCTTTAGCTCGGCCTTTGCTCCATGTCTCGACCCTCCTTCAAATCGATCCTTGATTCATGCCAAATTACCTACAAAACACATAAAAGGTGCGTAGTCTCCGAATCTCATAGAAATACGGGAACTAAGCTAAAAAAGAACAAAACGCACAAGAAAAGGGGAAAAAGAAACATATTTACAAAGGAAATCACATATGAAAACACCACCAAATAGAGAGACATCAGTAGGGTAAGGGGGTAAGTGGCGGCACAAGTAAGAGATAGAAGATAGATTAGGGTAAAAAAAAACTTACCTGTCCGTTTCCAGAACTCGGGTCCCCAAAATGGGTCGTTAACGAGCCTACGTGACCTGTTTCGAGTGATTTTTCGAGCCCAAATCCTGTATCATGTTAGCCTAAAACCATTATATCTTGCTACCTTCTAAACTACTAGAAAAACTCAAAAGAAAGCTAGAAAAAAAAGGATCTAAAAGAAAAGAACTAAACTAAACTAAAACTGGGTTGCCTCCCGTAAGCGCTATTTTTAACGTCGTCAACCCGACGAGCTTACCTTGGCTAGTCCAACATTGTAAGAGCCATGGTGACTCTAATCTCTTCATCCGGGTCAGATTTCTCATGAAACGTTTTCAATCGGTGGCCGTTAACTTTGAAGATAGCGCCTTGGTTATCGATCAACTCTACCGCACCGTGAGGATAGATGTGGTGAACCGCAAATGGCCCGCTCCATCTTTTCCTTAGCTTTCCTGGGAATAAACGGAGTCTAGAGTTGAAGAGAAGTACCTTGTCACCAACTTCATAAGTTTTGGGCACCAATTTCTGATCATGCCATCGTTTGGTGCGCTCTTTGTAGATTTCAGCATTTTCGTACGCCTTAAGCCTCAGCTCCTCTAGTTCTTGCAAGTCCATGAATCGTTTTGCTCTGGTGGCGTCGAGGTTCATGTTGAGCTCCTTAAGACCCCATAATGCTTTGTGCTCCATTTCGACCGGTAAATGGCATGCCTTGCCATACACTAGGTTGTGGGGGGGGGGGGGGGGGGGCGTAGAGGCTTCTTGTATGCTGTCCTATCTGCCCACAGAGGGTCATCTAAGTTAGATGACCAATCCTTCCTAGAGCGGGACACCATCTTTTCCAATATGCTCTTGATTTGCCTGTTTGAAACTTCAACTTGGCCACTAGTTTGGGGGTGGTATGGTGTTGCCACCCGGTGTGATACCCCATACTTGGCCAAAAGTGCTTCAAAACTTCGCTCAATGAAATGAGATCCGCCATCACTAATGAGGACCCTTGGAACGCCAAACCTGGGGAAAATGTTAGTCTTAATAAATTTGGCCACGATTTTAGCATCATTGGTCCTTGTAGCAGCGGCCTCCACCAACTTAGAGACATAATCAACCGCAACCAAAATATACTTGTAGGGGCCTGATGCGGGAAAAGGTCCCATTAAGTCTATGCCCCAAACGTCGAATAACTCGACCTCTAGTATCCCGGTCAGCAGATTCTCATGTCTCCAAGTGATATTACCCGAGCGTTGGCATTCATCACATGCCGTCACATATGCCTGTACATCTTTAAAAATGGTTGGCCAATAGAGTTCACTTTGAAGAATCTTCGTTGTGGTTTTGAATCCTTTTGCATGGCCTCTAGTAGGAAGTGTGTGACATTGGCGGATCACGCTCTCTATCTCCTCTTATGGAATACAACATCTAAAGAGGTGATCACTTCCTTGCTTGAACAAGTAAGGATCATCCCAATAGTACTGTTTTACATCGTGAAGGAACTTCTTTTTCTTTTGTAGGGTTAGTCCCTCGGGGATTATGCCTCCTACAAGATAGTTAGAAAAATCCGCAAACCAAGGGGATTTTGACCCTCTAATAGCATGGATTGATTTGAAAGAAGTGGAAGCAAGAGATGAGGAAGGAATTGAATTGAATTGAATGAGTTCCGGTTGAGAAAACTTACCTGACTGGGTCGTTACTGTATACATTTTGGTCGTTAACGACCCTAGAGCTGTTGTGTTACCCTCGGTAACGACCTCACGTGGCTTGGTAACGACCTTCGCAATTGTGGTGTCGATGCACCTTGAATCTTCGCCATTGTGATCTATGCTTTCCAGCCTCAGTGGTTCGTTAACGACCCTAAAAGGGTCGGTAACGAGGGCCTTGTCGAGTTCAACCTCGTTTAGCATGAGGTGTTTGTCTGGTCTGGAGTCATTTATTGGTACTTCGTTGTTGGATTCAGTGATATGCTCAAACGGCAATCTTGATAAGTGGTCTGCCACCAGGTTTTCTGCTCCTTTCTTATCTCTTATTTCGTGATCAATTTCCTGTAGTAAGAGCATCCAACGAAGCAATCTAGGTTTGGCATCCTTTTTGGCCATTAGATATCTAACAGCCTCATGGTCAGTATAAACAATCACCTTCGAACCAACAAGATAGGACCGGAATTTTTCAAAGGCAAATACCACAACGAGGAATTCCTTCTCCGTTGTGGTATACTTACTCTACACCTCATCAAGCGTCTTATGTGCATAGTAGATGGCGTGAAGCTTATTATCCTTCCGTTATCTTAATACTGCGCCAACAGCATAGTCACTAGCGTCACACATAATCTCAAAGGGTAAAGTCCAATCCGGGGACTGCATGATGGGAGCGGAGACAAGGGTTGCCCTTAACTTGTAAAATGCTTCAAGACATTCTGGAGACAGCTCAAACACTACATCTTTCATTAGTAGGTTAGTCAACGGTTTAGCTATCTTAGAAAAATCCTTGATAAAGCGTCTATAAAAGCCAGCATGCCCTAAAAAACTCCTAATGTCTTTTACAATAGAGGGAGGAGGTAGTTTTTCAATAATCTCAATTTTTTCTTTATCTACTTCTATCCCTTTATTAGAGACAAGATGTCCTAATACTATCCCCTCTTGAACCATGAAATGACATTTTTCCCAATTCAACACAAGGTTGGTTTCTTCACATCTTTTAAGCACACATGCTAGGTTAGCAAGACAAGCATCAAAGGAAGAACCATAAACAGAAAAATCATCCATAAAGACCTCTACAATAGCCTCTATCATATCAAAAAAAATTGTCATCATACACCTTTGGAAGGTGGCGGGGGCATTACAAAGCCCAAATGGCATTCTTTTATAAGCAAAAGTCCCATAGGGGCATGTAAAGGTAGTCTTCTCCTAATCATCAAGATGAATGGGAATCTGCCAAAAACCGTTGTAGCCATCTAAATAACAGAAATAATCATGTTGGGCTAAGCGTTCTAACACCTGATCAATGAAAGGAAGCGGGAAATGATCTTTTCTAGTAGCACTATTAAGCTTCCTGTAATCAATGTACATCCTCCAACTAGTAGTGGTCCTAGTGGGAATTAGCTCTCCCTTTTCATTTTCTATTACAGTCATTCCCCCTTTTTTAGGAACTACATGGACCGGACTAACCCATTGGTTGTCCGATATAGGAAATATGATCCCTGCATCAAGTAATTTAATGATTTCCTTTTTGACCACTTCTTTCATATTAGGATTTAATCTACGTTGATGCTCTATAGTGGGTTTATCCTCCATGTATATCCTATGCATGCAAAGTGAAGGGGATATGCCGGTTATATCATCTAGGGAGTAACCTATGGCTTTTCTATGTGTCCTAACCACAGTAAGCAGCTTCTCTACTTCCTCATCTTTTAATTTAGCATTGATGATGACAGGGAAAGTAGAATTAGGACCAAGAAATTCATACCTGAGAGATTCTGGAAGAGGCTTTAGTGTTGGAGAAGGTTCAGCTGGAATGAGAATCGGTTCTTTTGGATCCGTCTTCAACACCTCTTCGAGGTATTCAAACGCCGATATTTCATTGTCCTCGGCTAGGGTCGTTAACGATGTTGGTGGGGTCATTAATGAGCTTGTTTCTTCTGCCAGGAGAATCGATACCGAAGTTGGGGGACTCGTTACCGAAACTGCAAGGGCTATCTCGGCCCATCTTTGACCGGAGAATTCATCTTTCGACACTAATCTTCCAACAGGGTCCCCACATTCGATAAATTCATTGTGGGTGTAGAGCACCTTGACTTCGGCTCTATCGGTCTCCTTCGTTGATTGGTTGAACCGAAATTTCGTCACCTGATCCCTAATTTCAAAAGTGAGGAGTCCCCTCCTAACATCAATTATGGCTCCAACTGTGGCGAGGAATGGTCTCCCCAAGATAATCGGAACCACTGGGTCTTCGGGCATTGCCATAACTATGAAATCATTTGGAACGAAGAATTTGCCCACTTGAACCGGAAAGTCTTCTAGAACCCCTGTTGGCTTGATACAGGAGCCATCTGTCATGTATAACCACATGTTGATTGGCTCCAATGGTCCCATGTTGGCTTTTGACCAGATTGATAGAGGGAGTAAACTAGCACTGGCTCCCAAATCACATGGAGCTTTGAATTTGTGCTCGCCTATGCCAATTGTTATAGCAAATCTCTCCGGGTCACCTAACTTCTCTGGTAGAGCAATGGATCGGACCACATCTTGCAGCTTTGTGATGGATCGTTTCCTGCTAAGAATATCTTTCAAGAATTTTGTGTAAGCCGACATTTCGCTTAGGGCCTCAGCGAATGGAATAGAAATATTAATGCCCTGGAGAATCTTTACGAAACGCTTGAACTTACTCTCAGTAGAGTCCTTTGATTTATTAGTAGGAAAAGGAAGAGATTTCACCATTTTCGGAACCAAATCGGGCTCGAAAGGTGATGCTACCGGGTCGACATTAGGGTCGATTGGTGCACTTGGAGGATCGTTACCAACCCTGGCGGGGTCGTTAACGGGCCTGAAATTGAGAGAAGAGCTCGGAATAGGAAACTTACCTGGACTGGGATCGTTAACGACCCTGGGAGCATCATCACCATGGTGTGCAGGTTCGGTAACGACCCTCTCTGGTTCGTTATCGAGCTGAGTCGTGGCTTCTTTATCAGTTGAGGGGCTCTTCTTTTTAGCCTGGACATGCTCCGGTAGTGTCTTCCCGCTCCTAAGGTGTACCGTTGCTATTTGTCTTTTCGGCTTCTCCTCGTGTCGGTCCGGGAGTTGCCCTTGTGGTCTTGGAATCTGTGCAGCGAGGTTCCCTAGTTGGGAGTCGACATTCTTCTTCCACACATCGAACTCTCCCCATCTTTTTAGATGGTTATTTAGGTTGGCTTGAACTCTGTTAATGCCTTCCTGTAACCCTTGTACCCATGATGGTGGCTCCTAATAGTCTGGAGGTCGATACGGTGCAGGTTGTCTTTCCGGTGGAGGCGCTGCATAGTTTGAATTCTGGTTTTGGTTGCCCCACGTTGGATAATTGTTTGACCTGTCAAAATTACTAGGTTGGTTCCTGTATGGGCCTCTCATATAGTTCACTTCAGCATATGTCTTAGCGGCTCTTACCTGCTCTATGTTAGTGCAAGCAGAAGTAATATGGGTAGAAGAGCCACATTCTTGACAAGATTGAGAGGATTTTAGAAAACTTACCTGTTTCTTCAAGCGGTTGACCTCGTCTCGCAAGAATTGATTTTTGACATCGGGGTCAACATCTTCCTTTTTAGGCACGTAGAGACGCCTCTGGGGCTGGGGTGATTGCTGGATACCATACATGGCATCATAGTTAGAAAGCTTGTCCAGCAATTCCCATGCAGCTGTGGGATCCATCTCTATAAAACCGCATGTTGTATGCGTGTTAATGCGGTTCTTCGTCTCTGCATTAATACCATGGAAAAAGATTTCTTGGAGAACATATAAAGGTTGCCCATGGGTAGGGCATTGTCTAAGCATTTCCTTAAATATTTCCCAAGTCTCTACAAAGGTCTCATTAGACAGCTGGTGATAGGAGGTGATGCGTTTTCTCAACTCTATTGTCTTGGCAGGAGGGAAAAACTTTGTAAGAAATTGATCATACCAAGTCTTCCAAGTCCTGATAGACTTAGGAGGTAAGCTCTCCAACCAGCTCAGGGCCTTTCCTGTAAGAGGCCACCTAAAAGCTTTTAACAGAACATATTCAAGTGAGACACCTTCAGCAGCTATAGTGTCACATAAATCAAGAAAATTTCTAATATGTTCCATAGGGCACTCAGTAGGTTTCCCTTCAAACTGAACCCTTTTGATCAAGGATATAAATTGAGATTTAATCTCAAAAGTCTTCTCTATCTCTGGAAGCACAATTGGAGACTCCGGCACCCTCAGTTCTAGATGCATATATTGCTTGGCATTCCTTGGATAGGCATTCAACTCTTCTTGTAAACGAGCAATGTTGACTCGTTGACGTTCGGCCTCGGCAGCAACGGCGTCTCGATCAGCTTGTAACGCCTCCATCTGCCTCTGGAGTTCTTCCATCTATTGAGCCATCTCCTCAGGGGTAGCCATGGCTTGCGTTTCTCTTCGTCTACGGTGCAAGGTGCGCTTAGGTTCGGAATAATAACCGGTGTTGTCAAATTCGAGCATGCGACGTCCTGCTGGCATACGCTGAGAAAACAGACACAAAAAACAAAATTAAAAACAAAAACGGGGTCGGGCTATTCCTAGACCCACAGATAAACAAACGAACATTGTTGCTTCCTCGGCAACGGCGCCAATTTGTTGAGAGGGATATTTAACTTGACAATAAATAAATTTATAGTCAAGACCCCGCTGAGTATAGCGAAGTCAGGATCGTTTTACGGGAAGCACGGTTGTTTGTCTATCAACTAACAAAAATAAGAAAAACAAGCAAAAACAGGTAGAAACACACACGACCAACCTCGTTAATGACCTTTTCAGGGTCGTTAACGAACCTGGATAAACTACGAACATTAAATAACAAACAAAACAAAACGCAGGTTCGGTACCGAGGCAAAGGAACTCGATAACGACTATAACGAATCATAACTCTTATAAAATAAAAGACCTAGGACAAGGGTTACCACAACATAGATATGCATATAAACTCATAAGAAGATAAAGATCATGCCTTTAAAAAGATAAATTCATCAACTTTTGCTGATTAACAAGCAAACCGATCAATTCTCATAAATCAATTCACTCAATCACTTGTTTTGGATCCAAAGCTCGAAACTTTCGTAATCGAACCATATCAACATTCAAGTTAACAACTTTCTCTTTCGATCAAATTGAGAACTCAAATTACCTCGACTATCGTCTAAGCATAAACACACAAGCAATTCCAAATAGATAAAAGGCATTCAAAACATCAACTCACTCATCAAACATGCATAACTATGTCGGGTTTCAACCCCGATCCTAGATAAGAAAAACTACTCACTACTCATAATAAAGCAAACAGTTTCAATAAGATAAAATATTGAAAACAAAAACAACTTACTTAAATTAATACAAAAAATCGTCTTACAATATCTTGAAGAAACCGAAAACACAGAACAAAAATCCCCGAGCAAATCCGACTAACAACCCTAGCTCTTCTCTCGAACGAACCAGGCTCGCAACCTTCTCCACTCGTCTATCGAATCTCGGCTCTCCAAATATCGTCCTCTCCTTCTAGGCTTAGAATAAGGGTATTTATACTAAGAAAGCTATCTATTAAAAAGCCTAAAAGATAAAAACTTACTCTACTAAAGATAACAAGATAAAAGATATAAGATATAACAACCTTAAAATCAGTTAAAACCCTACCGACACGGAGCCATCGTTAACGACCCCGCACATGGTCGGTAGAAAACACAAAATCCCCTTGAAAAATTCTATCTCTAAGCCTCGTTAACAACCTTCACAAGATCGTTAACGAGCCTGGGTTTTGGCTTTTCTTGTCGATTTCTCTTAACTTTAACTTGAACTTCTCTTCACTCTTCCTATGCAATCTTCCTCTTTATCTTCATGTCTTCCATCCTCCACCACAACACTCTAGTTCAACTCAAAAAGAGCTCCTTTCCTGCTCAAAACCTACAAAAAGACACAAAACGGAGTAGCTTCCATACATTTCACAAAATATGCAAACTCATCCTAAAATACACAAAACTAACTCTAAAAACTACTAAAACTAAACTAAACAAACTAAGAAACATACTAAAAACTATACTAAAAACATGAACATCAGTACACAAAGTGCAAATGCAAATTCGAGTTGCTTGGCGTTAGAAGTAAATCGACCGGGAAGTGGGCACTAACGGTTGTGTACAGAGTTCACAACCACGACCTCCCCACTAGTCTTCTTGGCAATTCATTTTCAGGCCGAATGACGGAAGCACAAAAATTGCTTGTGAAGGAATTGAGCTATATATATATATATGTGCCACCTGCTCGTATAGTGGAGCGGTTGAGAAATATTTACCTCGGAAATTTGACATCAAGGAAGCAAGTTTCAAATTTGAGGGCACTGTATTTGAAAGAGGATAGTGCAAATCTGATAACCACCCAATATGCATTGTATTTTCTACAAAGAAACAATTACAGAGTATTTCCAAATAGGATAGGTGGTTCAGATTATATTGATATCCTCTTCTTTGTGCACCCCACGTCGCTGCATCTACTGAAGTTGTTTCCGTATGTCGTCATTATGGACAACATATATAAGTCCAACAGGTACAATCTTTTAAGTTTTTTTCTATATATTGAGGCAATTATTGTTTTTGTAAAGTTGTATAATTGTTTCATGTATTGACAGGTACGACATGGCTTTGTTGCAGATGGTTGGGTTTACATGCACTAACAGATCTTTCAACATCGGTTTTGCATTTCTCTCAAGAGAAGACACAGCTATGGGTGTTGGCGCGTTTGAGGCGTTCGTTTCAAGAAGTGGGAGCAATGCCAAATGTGATTGTCACAGATCGAGAGAGGGCAATCATTAACGTAAAGGACGTTATGTTTGGAGAGGAGGTCAAACATCTTCTATGTTGGGTGCATGTTAAGGGGGACATATTAGCATACGTTGTAGGTATCCTAAAGGACCAGGATACGACGAAAAGGTTTTCTAATAGATGTTGGGGCATACTCATGTCGACAATAGAGGCAAAATACGAGGATAGGCTTAGAAGAGTCAAAGAGCATTGGCCAGGGCTGATGAAGTATGTTGAGAGGTCGTGGCTCGGGCCTTACAAGAAGTTGATAGTTAGAGCATGGACCGATCACTGTACCCACTTCGAAACGAGAACAATAAACAGGTACATACGTTTTAATGGTTTATAGATTTTTCGTTGTTCAAATTATATGATTTACACATTTTTAATGTACATAATACTAATATGTATGACACAGGGCAGAGGGCATGCACAACATGCTTAAAAAAATACTTGACAGTTCTCGAGAAGGCTTCAACACAGTGATCGGAAGGATCCACAATCACATTCAGTCCCAAGTTAATGATATAAGGGGGGATTTGGAGATGTCACGTAGCAAGATTCCAACTGAGTTGAATAGTGTCCCTAGTCGAGTTAGGACGATATTCATGCGCCTATTTTACAAAGTGTCAACATTGTGCATTATGAAGTTGTTGAATATGTACTACGACCTGAACAGGGACGCCGCAGAAGGAAAATTAGAGAAAGAGTGTGTTGATTTTTGGGTACGGGAGTGCATGGGTCTTCCTTGACGTCATACGATTGCCCAAGCCATTATCACTAAGCGGTCGATCTCGCCAGGTGACATACACCCATTTTGGCATCAGGTGGTATGGGAGGGAGTTGATCCGAAGCGCATGCCCATAGAAGACAAAGAGTCAAAAGAACTTACCGAGATCAGATGGGAAGATATGGTGGAGAGGAAGCGTTGGGGTGAATTGACATATGACCATGTGTACTCGATCACAGAGTCGTTTGTAGACAATGTGCTGGGAAAAGAGTCGTCTTTGATTGAGCATGTAGATGCTATGAAGACGGGACGGCCAAAGGGGTCGACTAAGTGGTCCACAAAGAGGAATAATACTTTGCTTGAGCATCGGATGGAGGCATATGAAAAGGAGAAGCAATTGAAGGAAAAGGAGAGCCAAGTAAAAACCTCATTGCCCCACAAAAAGCGTGGAAGGCCAAAGGGCTCAACCAACAAGGCCACGAAAAAAGTTGCTACGAGGACAAGTACACAAGAAGCGAGGGGCAACGTGATGTGGCTGGATTTCAACTTTGGAGTTGACAATGTTAACGACTTCATGTTTCCTTACATTGATAAGTTGCAGGATTTAACGCCAGATGGGCATTGCGGTTAACGATCACTCGCCGTGTTGTTGGGACAAGTACAAAGCAAGTACCGCAGAGTTCGGTTGGAGTTGACAGCCGAATTGAGGAGGAACAGATGCGTATATGAGCCTGTTTTGAACAAACCCCCTATTGATGAGTTGTTGGATACTATGCCCTATGTGATGAGCCCTTGCGCTCGAATATTTTGGATGGAGATGCCCATAGCCGATTTGATCTTTGCCACACTACATCAGGTTGCAGTTGTTTTGTTGTCGTGGGATGGATCGCACACATGCTTGCCGATGCAGGCGAGAGGGGATAACCGGGACCCTCCGTCCAAGATATATGCCATAGCGCTCGTGGGAAACAGAGATCACTTCATACATGTGAGTCATATATTATTATCATGAAGTACATTATCACTTATACTTTTTTACGCGGTAATATATTATCTATTTAATTTGCAGGTCTGGTTGAGCGACGACTCCCCACTTCCTCCTCCGCCGAGGGATTGGACAAGAAGCCATCACCCTAGCGTCAACGGGTGGGATGAGCCGTTTGGACAGAGAATGGAAACATGGCGCGAGAAGCGGATTAGCCATAATCTCGAACCAAATATTGTTGTTTGAAGTTGATGATATATGTAATTAGTTAGAACCGTATTAGTCTTTTTTGTAATGCATTTTTGGCTTAGTGTTTGCTTGTTATGGCTAAATATGGTTTGTGCTAGTCTTATTTGTAATGCATTTTTGGGCTTAGTGTTTGCTTATTATGCTAAATATGTTTTGTGCTAGTATAATTGTTAATGCCTTTGAATTAGATCATATAATTACAAACATGAATGCTTACATTAAGAACAAAATTTGTGCAGCTCATTATTACCAAAACAAAGGACCTTAGATTATATGCCTTGCGCATCATGAAGCGCACGCTTCATGATGCGCAATCCACCCAGAATAGGGAAAACGTAGGCAAAGCAAAATCGGATAGTGTAACACTTGCGTTTCATGAAGCGTACGCTTCATGAAGCGCAAGGTCCCGAAACCCAGAGTTCAAACACTTGCAGCAACCAGTGGCAACAATAGTTGTTTCTGTTGTGAACGACAGTACTTGCTTGTTTAGTTATGACAGTATGGTGATCATTAATGTAATCCTGATGTGTTAAGATTGTCTGGAACAAGATTATGGTCCTTTTCCAAGATTTTAGCTCCTAGTTCAGACTCCAAGAGTGGTGGTACACAGTCTGATGCGTTAAGATTGTCTGGAACAATTGGATCAGTATGCACATCCAACTCCTTTATTGATTATAGTTATCACTTACTATGAAGAGTCAAAACTAGAGAGACTAGGATTATATATTGCAAGCAGCGTTGCTCAAGTGTGTAAGTTTTCCTTGCCATGGCTTGGGTTTGTTGTGATTTAAAAAATTAAAGTCATGCTGGCGATTTCCAAAAGCATCAAAGATGAAAATTAAGACAAAATCATATCAGACACAATCAAAATCATATCAGAAGGCAAAAGAATAGACAAAAAAAGTGATCAATTTGCAAGTTTTTTCAACAATTCATATGAGAAGCCAAAAGTGCATAAACCATCTAGTATAACACAGAGTACTAAGACATAATCTATTCTAAAACAGAGACTAAGACATAATATAGTCTAAAACATAATCTAGTCTATGATGATTGGATTGTTTGGATTGAAACCATCATCCTCTTCCTCGTGCTTAACTAGGCGTAAATCAGTGTATGACGGGACTTCCATCTCAGGTCTGTCGGTGGCCCTTGCTTCGGCATTGAAGAGAACGATTTCTTGCAGTTCCATCTCCTCTTTGAAAATTCTCTCCATCGTTGTGACGTAACTGAGTCGGGCAAGGTGTTTCCCCACAGTCTTCAAGCCTACTTCCTTGTTGTTGATTAGCTCTCGAATGAAGAGACGGATCTCTTGTACATCCGCCAAGTGCTTGCGAAAATCATCTTGAATAGGATATGCCATTGATGGAGATATATGCAAAAGCTTTGAAGAAGTGTGGATGGCTACTGGTTTTGGAGAGGTATGTAGAAGCCAACTGGTTTTTATAAGAAGCGTGGAATTTTTTTGCCATGGTTTGACATTGGCGGGGAAATTTTGCGCCAAAACCAAGCAAAATCAATGCAAATTAAAGAAATCGTAGATCGGTTCCGTAAATATAGGATCGTGGCCGACTAAGAGTTATCTACAACCGCAATCGATCATATTTTCTGGATTCTGTAAAAGAGAACTTGCGCTTCATGAAGCGCAAGGCTTAAAGCAACTCAGACGCGGATACGGTAAGTGCCTTACGCATCATGAAGCGCACGCTTCATGATGCGTAAGGCTTATGAGAAAAAAAAGGGTGGCTTTCGCTCGTCCCCCGTTTCGAACCGTAGACCCATTCCTCAAACGCGTGTACCTGGACCAAGTGTGCCGCATTGGCTATCGATATATATAGGATGTAATTTTATTTTCATGTAACGCAGTTTCGAGTCGGTTTGGTCCAAAATTAATAAAAACCGACCGGTTCACCTATTTTTAGGGTTCTTAAGAGATTGTACTTTAAATAATTTTTGGGAGCTATAATATATGATTTTATGTATATTATATTATGTGAACCCTTATTAATGATATTAAAACTTTAATTTAACCGAATCGGCCTCAAAATAAACTGAAAAATAAAAATTGTTCCGGTTCTTGAAATTTCATGTTATAATTGTTAGTGCCATAATTTAGGGTAAGGTTACGATTTATGGGTAGGTTTTAGGGTTTAGGGTTTTAGGGTTTTATGGTTTAGGGTTTAGGGTTTAGATGCTTTCATGTTATCTGGTTTAATATTCATAATCAATTAACTATAATACTAACATAAAACAGTATTTAGCATTACAACCATACAATGCGCTAAATATCCATTACAAATACTACCGCTATTTGACATTTCATGTTACAAGGTCGAAGGTTTACATATTGTGGTTGGTTACAATGACAAGGTTTTAAGGTTAGTATATGTTTTATGGATATATTGTATATATGTCATTGTTAATATGTTATGATGGATGATGCTTGTGAGATAGGGTTTAGGTTTAGGGTTTAGGGTTTAGGGTTTAGGGTTTAGGGTTTAGGGTTTAGGGTTTAGGTTTATGAAAAAAAATAAACCATATTAAAAACAACAACTTCACCCCATGTATTTAACACTTTAACCATACACTATGTTCATTCCAATCATCTAAACCCTAAATCACCCTTATCATCTAAACCATACACTATGTTCATTTCAATCATCTAAACCCTAAACCATATTAAAAACAACAACTTCACCCCATGTATTTAACACTTTAACCATACACTATGTTCATTCCAATCATCTAAACCCTAAATCCTAAACCCTATAACCTAAAACCTAACCCCTAAAACCTAAGCCATAAACCCTAACACTTACACTCTCCCAAACCCTAAACCCTCTCCTCCACCCTAATATAGTACTTGTAAGGATGTCGGGTTAGGTTTTAGAAGGTTTTTAAACTCTACAAGTAACCATACTTTAAACCCTAAACCCTAAGCACTAAATTATAAATACTAACCCTCTACCTAAACATAACATAAACCTTAACCCTACCCTAACCCTAACCTAAATTACCCTTAAAACTAACATAACTCTTAACCCAACCCTAAACCATAAACCCTAAACTCCAAACCATAACCTTAAGATTAACCATATCGCAAAACCCTAACCCCTTGTTAATAAACATAATAAAGTACTTGCCATGATGTCGGGTTAGTGTTTGGAAGGTTTATTAAACTATAGAAACTAACATAAACCTTAACCCTAACCTAACCTAACCTACCGTATACCCTAAACCTAACCATAAATCGGAACCTTACCATAAATTATGGTAATAACCATTATGAAATGAAATTTCAAGAACCAGAACAAGTTTTATTTTTCCAGTTTATTATGAGACTGGTTCGATTATATTAAAGGTTTAATATGATTAATAAGGGTTCACATAATAAAATATACATAAAATCATATATTATAGCTCCCAAAAATTATTTAAAGTATAATCTCTTAGGAACCGGTTTTAATTTTTTAATTCAAATCCTAAAAATAGGTGAACCTGTCGGTTTTTATTAATTCTGGACAAAACCGACTCGCAACTGTGTTACTTGAAAATAAAATTACATCCTATATATATCGATAGCCAATGCGGCACACTTGGTCCAAGTACACGCGTTTGAGGAATGGGTCTACGGTTCGAAACGGGGGACGAGCGAAAGCCACCCCTTTTTTTCTCATAAGCCTTACCGTATCCGCGTCTGAGTTGCTTTAAGCCTTGCGCTTCATGAAGCGCAACTCTGTTACAGAATCCAGAAAATATGAGTGAAAGCCACCCTTTAGCAATTAGGTCCATGAAGCAATGAACAAATACTGGATAAAGTACTCGAAGTAGTTCATGTTGTGAAGTTAAGGAATGAACACAAACCCAAGTGCAACTGAGCTTTGTTCTGTACAACAAAAACCATCAAATGAGCTTTGTTCCTTACAAAAAAACAGAAAACCAAAGCAGCTGCCACAAATTCAACACCATCTGATGCAACAACAACAACTACCACCATCAGGTGTCCCAACATCAGGTGAGGATCCAACAAACAGCTCTGCGTCTTTTGTGGGGCTTCTAAAGTTGGCAGAAACATTACACCCCAATAGACCAAGTTTCATCTTGTTAGAGTGATTCACTTGATCAAGAAGAAATTCTCAAATATGATAATCCTTCAGAGAAAGCATTAAGATCCGAGAATGACAGCATTTCAAGTGTGCATTAAGATCCGAGAATGACAGCATTTCAAGTGTGCCAATCAAGTGTTTAGCAATGTGCCAGCTACAACCTGTAAAATAACATCACTTACATTGTTAATGAAGAAAGTAGCTCAAACTTGTAAAAGAACAGATCAGCCTTTGTGTCAAAATGATGCAGCTGATGGGGCTGTTCCATAGGTGAGGACCCCGAATGCATTTTTTGTTGTTGCATATCAGCAAAATTGGCCAACAAGGCTTTAGTTGGTTCAGCCCTCTCTGAAGCAAAGACGTTATCCTCCGGAAAAACATGCAGTACTTGCACACCAGCTTCCTGATTTTCCTCATAAGCAGCAAACTCAGTAGCACTAACAACAGGTTGAGTAATGAGATCCGAATTCGCCAAAATTGATGACTCCAGCTGGTGCTTAGATGCCACTTGAAAATCCACTCCAGCAAGATCAGTTTTTCAGCTATAACACTTACACTATCAGCAACTGTTGATTAGAAGCCACTTTGTGTACGCAACTGTCTTTAGGCATCTCTTGCGCATCAGAAGAAAGCATAACATCAACACCATCTAACATCTGCAAGGAGTTGGTGTATAATTGAGTCTCATCCCTTTTTTGTAAATTTAGAGCACCACTGTCATCTGTAGTAACAACAATAGCTGAACGCACATAAACTGTAAAAGAACACCAATTTTTTATAACCAACAACATCCAAAGGAGGTTACCACTACTGGAGCAGATTGTCTGTAGCAATCTTGGGCTCCCGGAACAAGTACTAGTTTAGTATTTTATATCCATACAGAAGGAATTGAAGAGCACTAAATGAACTGATAAAAACATTTTTAGAAAAGATTCATATGCATAGCATTCTTGGCTTAAGAAACATATAAATAGGTTAGTTCAATGGTACAAACTACAACTAGAACCAGAATTTTAATGGTCGTGTCTTTTCTTACGATGGATAATTTAGTGGTGATAGTAACTAGGCGTGGTTAAAATTATTTAAGCATACATAAATGACAGTGAACCAACTCTTATCTTAGAATGAAACCTTACTACTGTTGGCAGAAACCACAACAACAGAATTCCACTTGGTTCAGCTATTTGACACAACTATACTAGCAAGATCGAATGCAAGTCATGCACAAACTTTAATTGAATGAAATCAAGACAAACCAACTTTACTGAAGGAAAATGTGACATTGAAAGCATTCTTGCAATACCCAACTAATACATCTCCTTATAATACAAAATGTCAACAGGCAAATGCACAAAATATAGAATCCCTAAATGGCAAATAACTGATGTCACCGTGCGGCATCTCCAGACCCACTCCCTTCACCGAGATCATATCTAGAATCCCGAAACGGCTTGCTCAAAGGAGGTGGCATTGGCGTACGATCATCCCCTAATATGCTCAGCATGTCCAGCAAGTACAGCCTAGCTGGATGATCAGCAGGCATCGCTGCCAAAGCGTCGGGAGCATATCCAATGAGTTGTTGTTGTCACTGCACAATTTAAGACACATTTTAGCTAAACCCTAAAAATAAAAAAACGATTAATGATTGAATGAACTTTTTGAATAAACTTTAACTTACAATGGTAGCATCAACTACAACTGATGGGTGGGTGTGTGGCTCGCGCGAACGGTCCTAACGCTCTGACCTCGGATCTACATACGGATGTGTCACATCACTAAACCAATCCCAGTAGGCGTGGTCCGCCTGGTAAGCATACCGAGCCAAAGGGTGCTGCTCAAGGTCAATGAGGTGGTCGTACCGCTGGTTCCAATAGAACTGATCGTCGGAAAATTCCACCTCATACTTGCGCCAAGACGTGCTACTGTTGGACGGGTCTTCACTCGGGACAACAAATAAATTTATAAGTCAAGACCCCGCTGAGTATAGGGGAGACAGGATCGTTCCACGAGAAGCAAGGTTGTTTGTTTATCGACTACTAACAATCAAACAAAACAAGCAAAATACTCACCAGCAGCCTCGTTAACGATGTTGTCAGGGTCGTTAACGAACCACCGTAAACAAAAGACTAAAACTAACGACCTAAACCAGTTCGGTACCGAGTCTACGAACTCGACAACGAATATCACTAAAGAGAATTCAAATAAAAACAAAGATCTAGGATAAGGGATACCACAACATAGTCATGCATATAAACTTGTAAGAAATAAAGATCTTGCCTTTAAATAGATAAATTATCAACTTTCATTGACTAGCAAGTAAATTAATCTACTTTCATAAATCAATTCACTCAATTGCTTGCTTTGGATCTAAAGCTTGAAACTTTCGTAATCAAACAATATCAACCTTCAAGTCTATAACTTTCTCTTTCAATCAAGTTAAAAACTCAAATCACCTTGACTTTCATCTAGGTCTAAGCACAACAAACAATCTCAAAAATAGATAAAAGGCAATCCACACATACTCTTACTCATCAAACATAAATAACTATGCCGGGTTTAAACCCCGACCCTAGAAAAGAAGACTACTCACTACTCATAACTAAGAAACAAATAAAATCAAAAGAGAATATTGAAAACAAAATACTACTCAAATTAATAAGAAATATCATCTGACAAAAATTCAGAAGAAACCGAAAAATACAAAGCACCGAACCGAAATGCTGATTAACGACCACGGTAACTCTCGTCCACCGAGCTCTCGATCACAACTTCCGATCCTCTCTCTATCTCGGCTCTTCCTCCTTGCTCTCTACTTCGTCTCCCCCCTTTTCGAGGCTAAATAAGAGGGCTATTTATACTAATAAGGCTAGAAAACAAAAAGGCTAAAAGATAAAAACTTTCCTAAAAAGATAGAAATAAAATCCTAAAAGATAGAAATAAAATCTAGAAAGATAACAAGACCTAAAATACATAATATAATAACCCTAAAATCATAAAAAGACACTCTACGGACACGGAAATAAATTCCCGCACAGGATCAGTGAGTCACAAAATCAAACTCTCGAAAGCTCTATCTCGTAGCCTCGTTAACGAGCCCTTACAGCCTCGTTAACAAGCCTGGGCTTGACTTCTTCAACACTTCAGCTTCAAAAACTTTAGACTTCAACTTCTTCATCTTGTATTCCTCCGTCTTTCATTATAGCGCTCCTAATTCAGCTCCATATAGCACCTTTTCCTTGCTAAAACCTACAAAAACACACAAAACGGAGTAGCTTCCATACTTTTCACAAAATATGCAAAACTATCCAAAAACACACAAAACTAATCCTAAACTTATCAAAACTAATCCTAATAAACTAAGAAAACATACTAAAAACTATACCAAAAATACGAATATCAGCTACGAACCTCTGTAGCCGGCACAATCGGATCAAGAGGTATGCACTGGACTCGGAAGTACTGACACAGCCACCTATCGGGCATGTAAGCCTCTCGAATAGTAAAGCACTCAAGCACGCCTCAAAACCCGGTAACGCTCTAACTAGAAATCTATGCCTCTCCATGGCTGCCACTTAATCTGAAAAAAAAATACAGATGTTAAAAAAGGCTCATATCCATTGTTTAGGGTTATTTCAGTCATAATATCATGTCGAGTACATTTTTACCTCATCAGCGCAAACCATGTCTAATACTTTACGAATCTCCTCCAACCGCTCTGGCTTCTTCGGAGGAGCACGTGTCTCAACTCTAGATCGGGCACCCACGTGCGGGTTGACCAAAAGATCTATCCTCAATATCGAATGCCCTCCAAAAAGCTGCATATACTCCGATATCCAAGTCTATGCCATAAATTATAGTTAGTTTCTTACATAACTAAAAAATAAAGTGACATACAAAGGTAATACTCAATTAATTTTCTTACCCTTAGAAGGATAACACATCCAGCAATGCCCTTGGTATCACGACGTGACCCAACACCCAGCTCGCGGTACATGAACGTCAAAACCGCAGCACCCCAAGCAAATGTACTCGTGTGGTCGGGGTCTAAGAGACAATGCAAGTACTCAATGCTGACATTGTTGGTGCTCTTGTTGACAAATAGTGTTGAACCAATGACCCACAACAAGTACGCAAAAGCTATAAAATGAGGTGCTACCCCCTGTGCAATCATCCTAATGACATGTGCCTTGAGGTCGTCAGATGGAATGCCACGAGAATCATATCTATGAAAGGTCCGTTCATCAATCGAGAACATCTGCATGACCCGCGTCTGAAACTCCATCTTAGAGAACTGCTCGCCGACACGCTCCCCGTCGATTGGAAAGCCTAAAATGCGCTCCACATCATGCAACGTGATCGAAATCTCACCCCATGGAAAATGAAAGATGTTGGTCTCGGGATACCAACGCTCAATAAATGCCGAAATGATGGCGTGGTCCGATCCTCAATAATCCATAGCCCCGATATGCCTCAATCCACTACGCCCTGCAATATGCCACCACGTACCCGACACATCAACTCTGTGGGGCTCAATATCAGTCGAATCCAACGGCCATGAGTACGCCTTATACAGCTTCCCCCACTGTCAAAATTAAGAAAATAATTTAGATTAGTTCATTTATGTCAATACACAGAAAAATTAAAAAAAATCGTAAATAAGCTCACCAATACATCTGCAACAACTGGTGCAAGAGGATCGACTGCGGTAGGAGAGGCGGGAACAGCTGCAGCCTCGATGGCGGCATGAGGGGTCAGAGCAGCTAGAGGCTCGACGGCGGCAGGAGGGGCCGGGGCATCTCGAGGAGTCCACCTCCATATCGACTCCGCAGTATGCATGGGGTAGTGTTGAAGGAGGACGGCCAAACGTGGTCCTCCTGGCTGCCACATGGGTACGTTAGCAACAGGAGGGACCGGAGCGGCTGGAGGGTTGATAATGGGAGGATCCTGGGCAATCGGAGGCTGAACATCAGCAGCCGCATGAAGTGGAGGCTCAGAACGTGGAGTCTGTATGATGGGAGGGATCTGAGAAGGTGAGACCGAGGCAAGTGGAGGAGGAGTCATATCAACGTCCCTAGAAAGATCCTCTCCGGTGCCAATCGGAGTCCCTAAACTAACTGAATCGATCTGCTCGGACTCTCGTCGAGGGGTGTGATGATGGGTCAGGGAAGACGGACCAACGTCCTCTGCCTGATCAGTCCCAACGACGTCCGTCGGAATCTCCTCACCAGTCTCATCCGGAGCAGACAGACCAACGTCCTGCTCTATCTGAATATCTGTACCATCATGCGCTGCCTCGTCCCACTGTAGCTCAAATATCAACGTCTCAACCCTAATCTCCTAGCCCTCTTTTTCGGCGGAGGGGCCTCAGCACGAGCAGACTACAGTACACCTCGTGTCTTCGCGTTTCTAGTCCTCTTCTTCTTCGGCACAGGAGGTGTAGTCGAGTCGGGAGTTTGCAACTCACGACTCAACTCCTGAAACGCCTGTTTACGATTTTCATTATTTGCTTACTTTCTGTATTACATTCAATTGCTATGTTTTTTAATAACTTTTTATACTTCAGTCTTCAAATACATTTTCTTGCATTTTTATTTACAATTTAACTTCAGTTTTCATATTACATATCTTTTATGAATGAGTGTCTATTTACATACTTATAAGCTTAAATTCCCTAAATACAGGCCCATTACTACATTACTATAACAAAACCAACTTAATAAACTTCAATCATATATTCCAACTAATACAATAACTAATATATGATTTTTTAAAAATTCTAATTTCATGTTATTATTACTGAATTAGAGAATACGTACCATCATGGTAGCCTCACCCCAACCATCCCTCGTATCAGCATGAGTCGGAGAACCCCCGCCAACAGTCCTCAAACCATCATCTCCACCAACAGCATCATCAGCCTTATCACTAGCCTCAGCAACCATACCCCCAACTGTACAATAAAAACAAATAAATTACTATAAACAACATCACCTGTAAAAGAAATCACCAATAAGCTCAAACATACACAATTTAGAAGGTGAAGTCCAGTTCATCAGGGATGAGAACAAGAGCTTGAATGAAATCAGTATAAATTCTGTTGTCTCATTAAAGAACACGCGGGATGAAATATTAAGCCTATAGGAGTGAAAAGAGAAACTTGAAGAGGATCTCGAACTCCAGTTGGATCGAAGAAATGCTCTTCAACATGAAATTTACTGTCTGAAATATTTGCAGGAAGAGAACTCAAAGCTAAAGGAAACGTGCCAGAGTAGTGAAGCTGAGATATGTGCTGAGTTGGAGGATGTAAGAGGGAAGGTCAAGGCATTGGAGGAATCTTGTCAGCTGCTCATGGATGATAAGTCCATAGTTCTTGCAGAGAAGGCCACTCTAATCTCTCAGTTAGCATTAACGACTGATAATTTGGATACACTCTAAAAAAGGAACACATTTTTGGTGAACCTCTTTTTGATGTAAATGCTGAGCTGGAAGCATTGTTCTTTGCTGGAAAATTGCGAGAAACTGTTGGAGACATCCAATTTATCAGAAAAATTCATTTCAAAATTGGAGCATGAGAATACCGAGCAAAAGGAGGAAGTGACTTTTCCATTTTTCCCTTCTTTACTTATTCTTGTTGAGACTAAACTAGTTTCCCAATCAATTCTCAGTGCAGGGTTAATCCTGGCATCATGGCTTTTGTCACTTGGGTAATAAGCTTTTTATGTTTTCTGCATTCTGCTTTTGCTAATCAAAAACTGCCATTCGGTTTCTAATGCTTGAATATTTGGGCCCTTGCTTGCAGGGTTCAAAATGCTGAAGTATTGTGCATGGGATTAGTTTCAGTCACAGTATTTATGCTTGTCCTATCTCTCTTCAAGGCAACAGGTGGAATCCTACTCCAAAGCGCACCTCCAGGAATGCCTCCTTCAGCTATGAGTAAATGCTATAGACAGGTAAAACCTTTTCTTGCAAATCACAACTATTCATCTTTGCCTTGATAGCTAATCTGATTACATATACACCAATGCTGACACATGTCTCTTCTTATGAAGATGTTGTGGATTTTACTGAAGCTCGATTTTGGGAGTTGGTGCCTGGTCACACTGTTGGCTCAGTCTCCCTTCAGGTAGCATGCTGTAAATATATTAGACATTTTCTAATCTGTTTTGGCTCGTTTTTTTACCTTCTTCTATGTGAATTGGTGTTTGAATCTTCTCTCGTCAACAAGTGAAGTCTGGGATAGAAGACATACCACTCCTATCATGGGATGGAGGAAGAAAGATTATTCACTCTTAAACTGGTGGATGACCTTCGTAATTTGTTGGCTACTGAAAAGCAAGATCATGGCAAGTCTACTCAATTGAGCCAAATGCAAATGGTTGAGATGGAGAGCAAGATTTGTTTGCTACAGTAGTTGGTTGAGCAAGCAAAGGGTCAATTAGGAGAAGAACTAGATGATGCTGCAAATGCTGAATCTTCTTCACAACAACGAAACTTTGCTTATGAGCGTTAGAGAGACAAATCACAAAGAAGAATTGCTTGCTTCAGAAATGGAGAATCTCAGGGCAAAGCTTCATGAAATGCAAGGTGTTTGCCCTGATCTAGAGAAAAAAAAATTGCAGAATTCTTTAAGAGAATAGATCCTTGAACAAGGCGGTTACAGTTTTGGATGAGGAGAAGCACAAGATAATTCTTTTAGAAAAAAGTAAGGTCATAACTAAGAAACAGTTTCAGGATGCAATGTACCTGGTAGTGGTCCAAACAAGTTTAAAAAGGAGGATAATTACTAAATTATGTTCAATAGGGAGAGTGGTTTTTGAAATTTTAGTAATAAACAAGTAGCAATGTGTTTTTATCAAAAACAAAACTTCTTTACATATTAAATTCCTAGCACTCTACCACAATTGAGCCTTGAACTTGCAATGCTTTTTTAAATTCAACAAGACAATATGTGTTGTCTAGTTCCCATTGATCAATACAAATAGATTTTTGTGCTATTTTGTTTCTTAGCTCAGTTAATCTATCATTTAAGAGATTCTTGATTGGTTCAAGGTTTGGTTATGCTTAATTCACTGAAGAAGCTAACAAACAAGAAAAACATAAAAAACATAGCAACTCTTACGTGGATAAAGGCTTCAAATAACAAGAACAGTTATATTTTTTATGAATGCTTGTATAGTTGTTGGATATAGCTACAGATGCTCTTGAAAAAAAAAAGCATTCATGATAAGAACAAGAGCCATGTACACTTCAGATGATTAAATAACTAAAAAGCAAATCAGTTTTTGTATCAGCCAAGCTACAAGTTTCTGTAGAAGACACATGTAATTCACCAAGTATAGCAAAAAAAAAAGAAAAAGAAAAGGGCAATGAAAAAGTTTTGATTGTGTGGAGAGTTATAGAGAATTTGTTTAAAAATTCTTGTTAACAAGAATAAGAAAAGCAAACATGATCCGAGTTATCAATTATGCATCCCAAACGAATAAATTGAGGAAGAGGAAGAAATCAACTTAAAATTTGAGTGGAAGACCAAATGAAGGGAATCTGATGGGTTATCTCAAGGCAAAATTTGAGAAAAGGGGCCATCAATTTCAACACTGTCAAAGAACAAAGGGGGGAAATTGGTGTATAGATTGTGAGATTAGGTGGACCAAGTGAACAAGTCAAACACAAAGGGATAAACCTCAGAAGAGGGAACATTTGCAGAACAATGATTTTCTCATGAAGCAAGCTGCAACAGATAAACAAATGTAACAAGGCAATGGAGCTTGAGATTCCATCAATCAACAAGAACAAAACCTGGAGACTAGTACACCTGCCTAAGCATCACACGACAATGGGACTTCGATGGATATTTAAGTTAAATAGGAATCCAGAAGGAAAAATTGTAAAAATCGTGGTCTTTTAGATTCTGGATATTTAGTTGAATGTGGAATGAGCATCTCTGTACATACTTCAACGCAATAAGCAAAGGGTTGGATAAATTTGCTCATGAAACTGATGGTTCAGAGCCAGATTTCTTTCAAGATTTGTCAACCAAATAACACTAATTCAGCAAAATCAACTGATTTTCCATCAACACAAATTCAAACTTCATATACCCCAAATCACCCACTATAACCTATATTGAACTCGAAATCCCCCAATTCCATCAAATTCAATACTCAACCTAATATGACATTGTTATTTACCTGGTGAATGGCCGTCTCTCTCACCATCAGCCTCCACACCAGCACCCTGCACATCGACGCCGGCGTCTTGATCTGTCAAATCACGGCCTCTGCCACCACCAGTAATACACCCACGAACAACACGCACCATTAGCGATTGATTATGAAGCAAATGTGTTCCAAGAATCAACAATCGAAGAATTTCGCCTCTGGTTTCGCACTCGGGAGGGAGAAGATAGAGAGGAAGAAGATGATAAACGCCTTTAAAAGCATTCAATTTAACTCGACCGTCACACTTCATGAAGCGCATGCCCCCCGGGTATGACACCGCGAGAGGGCACCCTTTAGGTCATACGCTTCATGAAGCGTATAATCCCGTGTGCGCTAAGCATTTTTTTCGAGTGTATAAAGATTTCCAGTTAAATTATGTAGAATAAATTTTATTTATAGACGTTCGTTTCCCCACGTCCATTTTCACAAACACTGAGCACATGCATTCCATTACAATTCCATTTAATATAAGACAGCTTATCCCACCAATGCAAAATAGGGATGCTCACGGGTCGGGTCGACCCGAAATTGCGGGTTGCAGGTCGAACCGCGACCCGCAAAAAAAATATTTTTGACCCGCAACCCGACTCGCGGGTCGCAGGTGCGGGTCGGGTCAGGTTTGTGGGTCGACTCGATTTTTTTAATAAAAAAATACTTTATATATTAATAAAATTATAAAAAATATATATTTTTAAAAATATTGCGGGTCGCGGGTCGACCCGCGACCTGACCCGTTGAACACCCCTAATGCAAAACAAAGGGTTTTATTTATTTATTTTTTGTAGAGTGTAAAAAGTAAAGTTGTCATATATTAAGAGTATCTTGAATACTTTGTATCACACATTCTAAGCATAGGAAGCACGAAATATTAGCAAACACGAATTTTGAAAAATAAAGAATCACAAACAAGAAACTCTAAATACAAAAAAAAATTCACTAGATTAAAAGAGAAAAACTTTATATTGTGAATAATAATAATAATGATAAGATAAGTTTCAGGGCTTACCTATGATCCTATATATATAAAGCTATAAAATTGTGAAGAAGTCTATCTCACATCGGAAAATTAAGTAATAAATTGCCTAGAATATATATACTCTTGTGTTACTCCTCCTATTGTCAATTGGTTCTAGGATGGAACCCCATGGGCTTATGTGATGAGCATGTCGCACATGTGCGCTGGGATGGTCTCCACCTTTGTCTCTATTTGGCCCACCGAACTTTGACAAAAAAAATATAAAGATAAAAGATACTTTAAACCCTAATTTAAGCCCTGAAACGATGTTAAATGCCCAAAAATCCCTTTAGGTTATGGCAAAGCGTTGAGTTTGACTCGAGAGCGAATTTCCTTTCCGAAAAGGTATGGTACTGCTCACTCGGATATCGGACGATCGAAATCATTGTTGTCGAGAACGTGATTTCCGACGGACTAGCTCCTCATCTATGCGCGTTGATATCCTGTCTACATCATATTCAAACCAAGAAAAACTAAAATAAGTGGCAGCAAAAGTATGCAGTAAACAAAAGCCATAAAAACTAGTGATATATGTGATGCATCTATAAATACTACGTCCAAAAACCAAGCTTCCCTATGCATTTTGAAGCGTAATATTTTGTGTTTGACTGCTTGTGTTACCTAGATGCGGTTCCTAGCTTCAAGTTTAGGCATTGTTAAATATTCCAAGGGAAATTTCTAAACATAGCATATATCACTCAAATTATTTATTTATTTAAAAATATATAAGGGCATGTTTGGATTACCATTGAAAATGCATTATCTCGCATTATAATGCGGGATTTAACGCAAAAATTCGGCATTATAATACGAGATAATGCATTTTCAATAGTAATCCAAACAGGCTTGATCTAAATCCTCCAAGCTTAAACCTTATTTGTCCTCAAGTAAGAAATTAAATATGACACCCCATAAGACAAACAAGTCATACATCCATTTCGACAATAGCCTAGATGAGAATTATAGATGCAAAGATTGACAACCGAAATCATAACATGCATTTGTAACATCAAAGAGATTAAGCCAACATATTCATTCTAAACCTCACGTAGGACAATTTGTGTTTTCGCTCTCCCTCAAGTGTTTAAGATAGGACGTGTTTCGCACAAGTCTCATCCTTTGAAAGCTTAGCTACTATAAGCTTGCATAAGCGTTCTAAATCTCCACCGCATGGGACTTTGCACACAACAATAATCATAAGGACTTTCATAGGGTTATAATTAGGCTAGGGTGAGAAAAGATTGGTGGGGATAAATATTTGACATGCAGTGCTAATCCGAAAATCGGAAGTAATCCTAATCAAAACACCAAAATCAAGCTTAATGCACACCCACCCAAACTTCTACATTCTTCTTCTCTTCTTTGTTTTCTCACCTTCCCTTTTCTTTTCTTTTCTTTATAACCTTCTCATTGTAACACTTTGTTCATCTAAAAAAATTTCTTTCTTGTTCTTATGAGCTCTCTTTCCTCATTTTTTTTAATCATTGCATTCTTCACCTCACATCCAACTCCATCCAGACTTTTGACAATCATCTACCGGGGTAAGGTAAGACTATATTCTTCCATTTTCTAGTTACCCTAATAATATCTATTACTAATAACTAAAGTCGAAGCAATTTCTGCCACCACATTGCGCCACATCACCCCTTTATTAAAATAATAGTTTTGTATAGTTAATTATGAAAAAAAGTTATCTCCAAGTAAACATAAAGATAAATTAATATTTATAAAAATTTATCTCCAAATAAACATAAAGATAAAATAATATTAGTATATTTTACCAATCTATGTATATATATAAAAGACGCAAGGAATAAGGCCACCACGTTGCGCCACCTAGGATTTTCCTACGTGTCGTTCCCACGTTAAGCCACCTAGGATTTCGCCACATAGGATTTTTTATTTTAGGAATTTATACATGTTGATATTATTTTAGGATAATATAGAAATAGAAAAAATTAATCAAGAAAAAATTCTATCTAAAATAAAGATGTTATCTATTATATATTAGAAATTAGGATAGACCTAAAAGATTTTATCTAAAATTAAAATTAATTATAGAACATTAGATATTATATATTAAGATAGATATATTAATTTAGTTTTTCCAATGAAATTTCTATCTATTTATGTGAAAAAAATTAAATTCGAATTTTATTTAAAATTAAAGAAAATTATTTTATCTTTATTTTTTATCTATTTATTTAAAACATTTATCTTAAATAAATTTTTGATAAAAAAAATAGAACTTTCAATCTAGATAAGTACTTGCCTAAATTGACTTTTGATAATAAAAAATTTACGTTATCTTTTCCTTAATTTTCTTTTTAATTATTTATGTAAATATAAATGATTTTCTTATCATTAAAAAATTCATTCTTTATTTATATTTTTTCATCGTTTCTTATTAAGTATATTTTTAATTTGTATTCAAATATTTTTAAAGAATTGAATTTGATAAAAAAATACAAGAATTTAGGTTATTTTTAACTTTTTATATTTTTTGTAAAATATTTTTAAAATTAAATGATTCTGATTCAAATAATTTTTATTTATATTTTTGTATAAATAAATTATCATTAAGCTCCCAAAATTATAGTGGGTTCACCTTAATAATTTTGGCCCCGTTTTATATGACATCAATTGTAAAATTTTATATAATTTATTTTCTAATAAATAATTTTTTATATTAAACTAAAATCATATTCATTAAATAAATTAAGTATTAAATTCATATAGTCGTGCATGGCACGACGGGTATAACTAGTATAGATAAAAAAAGGAAATTATATTTATCATATTTGTAAAAGATAAATTAAAAAATATAAGAAATAATATGTACATGTGGTCACATATATATCTTTGAAATAAAATAGCCATATAAATGATAATATCTTTGAAATATCTATCTATATATCTATTACTAATAACTAAACCCGAAGCAATTTCCGCCACCACGTTGCGCCACAACACCTCTTTATTAAAATAATAATTTTAAATACTTAATTATGCAAAAAAAAAGTTATCTCCAACTAAGCATAACAATAAAATAATATTTGTAAAAATATATCCCCAAATAAATATAAAGATAAAATAATATTAGTAGATTTGACCAAAATAGATAAAAAAAAGTACCTTATATTTATTATATTTGTAAAGGAAACATTAAAAAAAATATGTACACGTGATCACATATATATCTTTGAAATAAAAATAACCATATCTATCTATAACTATATATTAAAGTTGTAACTTTTCTAGCCACCACATTAATTCTGGCCCCACTTTATATTAAAAAATTATTTATATTATTTTTTCTAATTAAATTCCTTTCTATTTATTCATGTGGAAAAAAAATAATTCTAATTTTTATTAAAAATACGAAAATTATTTTATCTTTTTCTTTTTATCTATTTATAAAAAATATTTATCTTAAATCAAATTTTGATAAAAAGGTAAAAATTTCAAATATCTATACAATAAATTGCCTAAATTAAATTTTTATAAAAAAATTATATTATATTTTATTTAGTTTCCTTTTTGGATTTTTATGTAAATATAGAAGATTTTTTAAATTTAAAAAAGTTCTATATTTTTTTTATCTTTTCTTATTAATTATCTTTTTAACTTTTTATTAAAAAGATTTTTAAAGAATTGAATTTGATTAATTTTTTAAGAATTTAGTTTTTTTTTGTATATTTATTTTATTAATATCATATTTGTAATATATCTAAAAAATTGATGAGTCGTGATCGTGCATGACAGGACGGGTACAACTAGTTTCGTTGCCTAGATCTACTAATGATGCAGACAACAAGCGCTATGACACACATCCTTATGGCGTAATAGCTAAACTGGGCCGCGTCAATACACAGCACGTAGGGCTTAAAAAAAAGAAGCCCGGAAAGATAAAAGCCCACATCGAACTGAGGGGGAGAAGAGATCTGTAGTAGCCTAGTAGGTCATTCATCGATCCTCCTCCCCCCTCTTCAATCGAGCGCCAGCTTTTTATCAGGTAAACCTTCGTGACTCCGTCGCGAGAAAAAAAGAACACACTCTCTAAATACTTTCGATAAGATTTTGAAAGTTCTCACCTGTAATCAAGCGCATCGTACAATTTCAATTCTTGTGAGTTTATTTGATATTTCGATTTTCTGGCTTCTTTCTAGTTTTTTTTTAATTATTTTTTTATCTTTTTTTTCGTCTGGTTATCTCTCAGGAGATTTATATGCATTACGCGACTTTTGATTTGATCCATCCAACGTATTTTGTGTTTTCTGAATTCTCGTCGCCCTCTATTCTTTTTCTTTTGGTATGTTGTACACTCTTACCTGTGTGCCACTCGATTGAAGAAATTTCAACTTGTAATTGTCCGTGGCCTAATTAATCCGAATTGTGTTTGTATCATTATGATTGGTTTTTTTTGAAGTATATATATGATTGCCTTTCTCTGTTATTCAATCTAATTAATCCGATTTGTGTTTATATTATAGTTAAAGCCCTTAATAATGACCGAATCCGAGCAACCCTTAATTGTGGATGAGTATGAACCGCAAAGTTTCTCAGAAGGTGACATTGACAAGCAAATCTTGAATGGAAATGATGCTGATCAGCAGAATTTGGTCAGCAATGACTTCGACCAGCAAACCTTTCCTTTAGATGGGGACCAAGACTTTATAGTCCATGAAACTGAGCATTTTGATGCGCACGAGTCTAAGCAAGACGATGAGTTTGTACTGGAGCAAAACTTTGTTGAACATGAGTCTGATCATCAATTGGCCGAGATTGAGCCGGGTCAAAGCTTGTTAGAGACTGATTCTAAGCAAGAGTTTGCTGATGATGATCAGATTGAGATAAAGGAAGAAGGTGCTGATGCACTGCATCTAGAAGGACAACAGGATCAAGCAAATAACACAACCGTGAGTACTGAAGATAAAAAGTGGCCTGGCTGGCCTGGAGAGAGTGTTTTCAGGATGCTTGTTCCTGCACAAAAGGTTGGGAATATCATTGGACGTAAAGGTGAGTATATTAAGAAAATTGTGGAGGAGACTAGGGCGCGTATCAAGATTCTCGATGGTCCTCCAGGAACGGCAGAAAGAGCTGTGAGTCTCCACCTCCTTTCTAAAATGTTACCACTTATATGTTAAGGCTTCATCATAGTTTATAACTAATTATTTGCTATTAATATGGATTTTTTCCCCATACATATTGGAAACTGATGTTGATTATCTGGGGAATTTTATTCCAGATTTTCATTTAAATCTGTAGGATCTAATGTTGATACTGAAGACCTTGAGATAATAACTCCCGTTCAAGTATCATACTTGGTGTATAACAATGTTATGTATCAACAATTCAAGGTTAAGAAAGAAACCTGTTTGAATCACAAGAAATGTAGAAAAAATCTACATGGTGTAAACAACTAAATGTTGCCTAAATATTTTGTCAGATATAAATATAGTCATAAAAAAGTAAGTAAAAGAATTTGATAACTGTAACGTTGGCAGTGGCTATGCAAATATTATGGTCCAAGCTCAAAGATATTCGAAGATTGCGCATCCCCTTTCGTATAATTGAAGAAAATGAATCTATAAACAACATTAGAAAACTTGCTGTAAATTTTTAATTGTGTTTGAAGATAATCCAAAGATCAGATGCAAGAAGATGGCACACTTTGTTTAGTGCTTTGTTGCTGGAGAGTGAATATAAAATATGAATCCTAGTAACACACCTACCGCTTAGAGCAGAACTTCTTAATGGCCAAGAAGAATTTAAACCATGAACGGATTCGTATAGCTGTAAATAACAGAAATGAGTACTTGCAGGTTCTGTCCGCATTTTTTAAACAACAAAACAAACACCATTGTCTCTACAAATTGGAAGCGTCAACGGGGCAGTTTTCAGAGGCAGCTTTCAGCATTACAGCTTCTGAATAGTGTTATTTGCATTAAGTCACAAAATGGTGTGCGTATCTGTATGAAGGAGCCCTGCACTGTGGCACGTAACCAGTACCCTGTCCCTCCATGTGTTCTCAAAGAACCTCATGTGATCTATTCAGCGGTATTTGAGAAGCTGATGCTTCTTGCTTTGATGACGAGGTGCTTTCAAGCTTTCATTCCCATCTTCTTTGACAGAATAAACAACATAGGCAAAAAAAAACTTACAATTCATCAACCAAGTAACAAAAACTAACTCTATAAATTTGTCTTGTCAATTTGCAATAAACTACTGTCGGGCATCTGTTTAGGATAAAGTTTTCAAGTATGAACGCAAGCCTTGCAATTTAATTACTTGACTGAATATTGTAAATGAAAAGAATGAGCCATAACCAATCGAAGTACATAAAATTGAGTTGTAATAGATGAACCTCGAGCTGAATTTTAAAAACTTGTTGGACTTGGTACAACAATTAGTGAATATTAATCTCAAATGGTAGAAGTAGTGGAGTTTACTTATGATCTAACTTTCTGCTTCAATATTGTATTGTTGTTTTTCACAATGCAGCATAGACAAATTTGTAAAAGTTAATGTTCTTCAGATGTGGGTCACCTCTGCATTGATGGCTGTTTATTTTTACTGGGCTGACTTTTTTATCATGCGATAACCTATTGTTTTCACTTTAGAGTCATTTATCCTCTAAATCCACTGTCATCTAGTATTTGATTCTCTAAGAGACGTGTTGCTGCTACTAATGGCTACTATTATCTTATTGCTTACATTTTGTTATCTTTATAGGTTATGGTATCTGCCAAAGAGGAGCCTGATGCTTCACTTCCACCTGCTGTCGATGGGCTTTTGAGGGTTCACAAACGGATTGTTGATGGATTGGAAGGTGATTCTGCTCAGGCTGGTACTGGAGGCAAAGTCTCGACAAAGTTCCTTGTTCCTGCAACACAAGCAGGAAGTCTCATTGGCAAGCAGGGAGCAACTGTCAAATCTATCCAGGAAGCATCGGGTTGCATTGTTAGGGTTCTCCAAGCAGGTATTGGAACAACTATGGATTCTGTTTTTTTTTCTTGAGCTTACCCATCTCTGTTGTTGGACCATGAAAATATGTTGTATTTTGGTGGTTTATCTTTGAATGCTGTGCATATCTTGATTTAGAACTTTCTGTGTCCACTCCTTTGAGTTTTACCTTAGTTGTGAAGTCCTTCTTCACTCTTTTGTTTTCAGGAAGTTGTGACTTTTGTATAACTCAAGAGAACATTTTTGTATGTTGAAAAGCTTTATCTCGTTATGGATGCTGCTGTGTAGCACTAAAATAAATTTCTCATTCCGTATGTAAGAAAGAAAATCAGCTTAGAGCTGAACCTGTTTATCAAATTTTGCCAAGTTGATGAACCACTATATTTTTTGATGTTTTAAATATCTGATTCATGCCCTAATAATATGGTATTGTACTTTCAAAGTAGTACCCTAATGATCTCGTAGTACACCTTTGGTGATGTTTTTTTGGTTTAAATGTTATCAGAAGATCTTCCTGTTTTTGCTCTTCGAGATGACAGAGTGGTGGAAGTTGTGGGTGAACCTGCTACTGTCCACAAAGCTATTGAGCTGATTGCATCACAGCTTAGGAAATTCTTGGTTGATCGTACTGTTATACCTTTATTTGAGATGCAGGTATATATCTACTTTGTGATCATAATTAGATGACCATAATCTTAATATAGATATTGCGAACCAGTCATACTAAATTGAATATAGTATGGTATATTGATACCCAAGACTGATGTATTTCCTTCTAGATGCAAAATGCAAACACCCATATGGAGCAACACATGCCTCCCCATCAGCAATCATGGGGTCATGGCATTCCTCCAAATGCCGGCGGTGTTCCTGGTTATGGTCCAGGTCCTCACTACATGCCACCACCACCACGCCAACATGACAATTATTATCCACAACCTGATATGCCACCACCAGCAGAGCGGCAGCCTCATCATGGCATATCTGCATATGGAAGAGAACCCACAATGGGTGTCCAGACCTCATCTAATCCCCAGTCAGCACCTTCTATGATCACACAGGTTATTGTTCTTGTCTGATACTCAATTTTCTGATTTGTTTTATCCCCTGCCTCATGAGTGATGCTGCAGTTTCTTGATATTGTAAAAGCTACTCGACATTCTAGCCTTTTCCTGCTTTCCTCAATTCAGTTGGTGATTTGTGTGTTGGGTAGTAAATTCTAATTTGGGTAAAACCCGCAGGTCACACAGCACATGCAGATTCCATTATCATATGCTGATGCTGTGATTGGAGCAAGTGGATCAAATATCAGCTACATCCGCCGTGCTAGTGGATCTACTGTTACTATACAGGAAACAAGGGGTGTTCCTGGTGAAATGACAGTTGAGATCAGTGGTTCTGCTTCTCAAGTTCAAGCAGCTCAGCAGTTGATTCAGGTAATGTGATACTTGTATAACTAAACGAGTAAGGTCTGTAAACAAGTCTTAGATATTGACTTTTATCTGTTTTTTGCAAAGACACAGCTTTATCTTTGTTTGCCAATTTTCATGAGTTTACACATTTACTCATCCCAATTTCCAATATTTTCAGAATTACATGGCTGGAGCTGGAGCTCCTGCACAACCTCAAACTTCAGCACCTACAGATCAGGGTTATAACCAAGCTTACAGTTCTTATGCTTCAGCGGCACCCACATATGGTTCCCCACCAACAAGCACTGGTTATGCTAATCAGCAGGGAGGTTATGGTTCTGTATATGGCGGCAACTATGGCTATTAATTAGGATTTTTGCATGTATTAGCGTATTAGCTTGAATTTAGCTTCTGAACATTTTGATGAACTTTGTACTAAGTATCTTAAGCAGGTTCATTGGAATTTCTGCTTGCTTTTGTCGCCAGGAGAGTTTCAACTTGAATTGCCCATCTGGGTATGTTTGGCAGAGTGGTAATTTGGATCTAGGAGGAAGTTGCACAGACCTGATTCTACTGTTTTGTTTTGTGTTGTACTCCAAATATTGCTTGCTTGATCGTATATTCATTCCTAGAATTGAGATTTAATTTGTGCTAAGCATCAAGATCGAAGTTAACTTGGTAGGACAGTAAGAGGTCAAAGTTGTGTTCAGATTTCCAAAATAATGCAATATGCCTGGGAATCCAAACACACTATTAATAGCAGACCTTGAAATAGCATCTGAAAAATATCTTCCTGAAACTTTAATAATGCAATATGATATGACCAGTGGTAATGCAATCGTTGGCTGTTCTTAATTTGCTAGTTCCTCGAATCTTCAAGATGTGTGCTGGCCTGTTGGGGCTAGGCATATATATCATTTATAACCAGGTTAGATGAATTTTAAATGGACGAAATTGGAGGAGCTAAAACTTTTTAGAAAAGTTTTAAATGAAGTATATCACAAAGCTGTGCCACAACATCTAAATGATCTAATTATCCCGCTTAAATACATCAACAAAAATGATCTAAGAAAATCTTCACCAATAATGCTAAAGCTAAATCATCGAAGGGATACATAAAACACTAATCACAGAACTGTGGCTACTAACACCCATCAGTCATCATATGGGTGCCGAGCATGTAGTTCTGAAATGCCCAGATTGATTGCAACGGCTACAATGCACAACCCGCTTGGCCCGACCCCGATCCTCTGCTCGAACCCTCTTCTTTCTCGGCCTCCCAGGTGGCCTAAGCGACTTGGGCGGGTTTATAACCACCTCGACTCTTCCGCTTACATCAGCGCCAACATCACCGTCGCGTACTTCCTCCCACATCGACTTATCAGGTATTGGATGTATAGTCTGCGAGTACGTCTTTCTGTACGTTGCAACGGTAAAACAGCTTTCAGTGAACCTGTGCACGTTCTGCCTACAAGAAAGAAGAGCCGCCACAGCATGTGCACAAGGAAGTCCGTACAACTGCCAACCCCGACACAAACAGCATCGGTTTCGAATGTCGACGATACTCGTTCCGTCATGCGAAACAACCTCGAACTCCGCCTCGTTGGCACGGAGGACTTGGTATGTACGAGCGTGCTCAATCGCATCCGCAACGCGTCGCTCGGCGCTTGGGACGAGGATCGACGTCCACTGGGTGCTCATTTCCCGACGCTCGTTGAACCAAGTCATCAGCTGCCTCCTAATGGACTCCATCATTTGAATGATTGGAAGCCCGGAAGCTTCTAGAAGCCAAGTGTTTAAGTATTCGACAATGTTTGCTGTCAAGTGACCGAAACGGGTCCCATCAAAGTAGGCGGTGGCCCACAGGTGAGGAGGGATGCGTCGGATCCAAAACGCAGCGTCTCTTGAGACATCTTCAATTTCCAAGACTTTCGCTTCAAATTCAATGATTGTAAGAGCATGAGCAGCTTCCCATAACAGGTTGACAAGCACTGTGTTGTTGAACTCCTTCCGGAAGCTTTCGCTCAAATGCCGCATACAAAACCCGTGAAAAGCTGTTGGAAAGTTAGCTTCTACTCCATCCACAATGCCCTTCTGCCTATCTGAAAGAATAGTCAGCCTCGGCATGTTCTCTGTATTAAGCTCCAGAAGGATATGAAGCTCAGAGAGAAACCACATCCAATTTTCATCAGTTTCCTCATCAACCACACCAAACGCCAACGGAAAGAGAGAGCCGTCACCATCAAAGCCCGTAGCCAATAGCAAAGTACCAAGATACTTGCTCTTCAAATACATTCTATCAAGCCCCAAAAGCGGGCGACAACCATTTAAAAACCCAAAAATCGATGCTTGAAATGAAATAAAGAGCCTCTGAAAGGAGTTATCCAAAGGATTCCCATAGACCGATGCAATGCTACCTGGATTTGTACGTTTGACTTGTTCACAATACCGCGGTAGTAGTTTATAGCCTTCTTCAAAAGATCCCCGCATTGAAGCCATAATTCTCTCCTTCCCACGCCAAGCTTGCTTGTAAGATAAGGTAATCCCATGCATTCGGTGGATTTCTTCAAGAATCTCTTTAGGTTTACAATTAGGATTTTCTTTGAGACGTTCCTCCACCGAGCTTGCAACCCATTCAACTGATGCTTGTTGGTGGCCTAAGTGTGATATACCGCCACATGTATGGGTTTCATGGAGTGTTCTAATTGTAAAAGTGGGGACACCCGGAAGCTTTGCAGCATGAATGCGCCAAGGGCATCCCTCGGCTGCACATTTAGCTGTAAAACGAGTCTTGTCAGATTTTATTGTCTGAACCTCAAAGTGTAGAGAAATTGCGGTTTCCCTCAATGCTCTCCTACAGCTCTTGACATCTGGAAACTCTTGCCCAACATGAAGCTCTTGAGTAGGACTGAGAGCAAGAGTACGGGCCTGAATTACGGGAGTACAGAATTCATACTCGTGCTCCTCAATTGCCATGTCGTCTTGTATGGGTTCAATCCCCATTTCGTGGCTCTGAACCATGGCAAGCTCTAGATTTTCATCAAGTTCTTGATTTTCTTTAGCAGCCTGCTGACATTCAAGGTCATTTTTTTCATCCACCACTAATTCGCCTTGTGGCTCATAATGGTGTCCTTGAACAGCTTCAGGATCATGGATCTGTTCCAGGCGAAGTTCATTGTCATGATGATGGACTAAATCCAGTTGATGATTGTGACCCTCGCCCAAATTCAGATTATGCTCGTGCTCATGTCCAACACCAAGATTATGATGATTATGAGGAAGCATCAATTGTGAGTCCTGATTAAGACCTAAACTGTGGTTTTTTCCTAACATCAGGTCATGGTTAGCCATAGAAGTAGCAGGTGACACTATCTCACTCTGCAAGAGCCCTGACATTGATGGAGCAAAATGTTGAAGATGAAGCCTTGTAGTCAAAAGAGGTATTAAGGATCAATTGAACTATGCTGAAAAAATCATGATCAAAACTGTCAGAGATACAATCATCTTAAACCAAGCACATCAATGGCACTACTAAAAACTAATAAGAACAATGGATAGAAAAGGGGAACAAAGAAACACGTCAAAAACTTGAACTTTGTCCTTATTCACTCTGATTTTATAAATTTGCTATGTCATGCATTCAACCAAAGCAACACTAAATGAAATACAAAAAATCAGGTTTTCTTCTTTACATACTACTTATTAATCTCCATCAGCCTCGGCCCTTTGTAATGAAACACAACAACAACATTGACCCAGTGTAGTTCCGCCACAGCGGAATCTGGGACCCTTTGTAATGAAAGAAAAAAAAATATTCTAAACACACCATTTATCCCATTATGTATATGAACCAAAACTCTAACAAATTACCCCTAACCTAAAGAGACGGAATAATACTACAATAACGTTGTTTAACACAAATTCCAGCGGCTATGTAAATGTAAGCTGAACCCGAGAAGCATAACATACGGGCATAATTGCTTGTAGCAAGGACAGAGCTAAGATCGAAATTTACTCCAACAAAAGCACACATGAAAGGAAGTTTCCCTATCATCCAAGTGTCCAACCAAGCGCCCAAAGAAGTTAGCATCAAATGAGCCAAAGAATAACTAAGGCCAGGAAGCACGAAGATTGAACTTGCAAAAAAATTATATTACCCAGCATGATTGTTCTCCAAAAAGCTCATGGAACAAAGTAGAACACCACAACCCCGAATAATTCAGCAAAAAACAGCGCAAAATCCGACCTAGTATCGCTCACCCATTGACGCAAGGAGCAAAGATCAAAACTTTCAGAATTTACGGCCGGGATGAGCAGTGGGGAAGAATCTAACCAACACTACATAAATTAAGCTCATACCTCACACTAAAACACCTCCGGAATTGGAGAGAAAAAACCCAATCATCCTCCACGAAATTGGGAGCTTCAAGGAGTGAGCGCAGTCGCAAAGAAGTCCGATTGATCGGAAGATCGAGCTTTCATTCCAGAGTCAAACAGAAAGATGAAGGTTGAAAGCGTCGTTACTCGTTAGGGGTTCAGCGAATTCAAAAATGGGGAATGGGTGCGAGAGAAAATTGGCGGGTAAATTAAAGGGACTGGATTCTGGGGAGGAAATCAGAAAGACAGAGGAAGGGCAAGGGCGAGAAGAGAGGGGCAAGATTGAGAGATCGGCGAAGAGAGAAGGAGTGAATTGGAAGGGTCCAGATTGGGATCTTGCAGATAGGGTTTGTGAGCGCGTCAACGAGGGTAGTTTCGCCATTATATGGATTTTCTTTTTTATTTTCTAGTTTTAGATTTACTCTATTGCCCCCTTATCTTCTGTCTCCGTTTGTTTATATTTTCCATTTTTTTTATTTATCACTCTTTTTTAGCTGGGCCTTTGGCCCACTTTTTTTTTTTTAAGAGAAAATGTTGTATATTTATTAAAGATCTAATTCTGTCAAGGCTATAACCCCTCACGGTGAATTAGAACCGAAAACTTATTCATGTCTCATTTCGGGCCATAAATGGGCTACAAATTCAGCAACAACAATTCCATGTCTACACTTACAAATACACACGAGCTATACAAAAGAAACTCAAAGAAATCAAATGTCATCTAGAATTGACCCAAAATACGAAAATTAGGAACTTTATTATTATTTCCTAATACTAAGAAAAGTGAGTCGGATTCTAAAATTATAGAAGTAAAACCAAGAGATTTATTCAGCTAAAGACCAAATAGTAAGAGTGTTCTCAATGGTTGCCCAAAATCTTGGACATCAAAGAGAGACAATAAAAAAATAATAAATGGAAGAAAGAGAGTGATGACCAAATGAGAAATGGGCATGATGATGACCAAAACTTATTTTGGGCAATGACTTGACATAATGACAAGTGACATTTGGACCACAATTTATTTTAAATATGAATTTGGGTATTACAAATTTTTTTAAAATAATATTTTAATTAGTGATCAAATAAGTTTGGGCAACCATTGAATATACTTTAATGCACAAGCTTATGCAATTCCAACTGTCATTAAATCCAACTATCATTAAATGAGGACATAGTCGAACAATAGAAGTAATAATAGTCCAAATAGAATCATGCAATAGACCCCAAAACCAATCCCGTCATCACCAAGAAATGCTGCATCAGAATTAATCTTGATAATACCTGGCGGAGGTAGTTGCCATCAGAATTAAATGAGGACATGGCCTTCTATGAGTGAACCATATTATTATACCCAATGAGAAGATGTGACCTCTTATTATGTTGCCTTGAAAGATTCCTAAATTTCGTGCACTCCAACAAACCTATGAAATTAAGAAAAAAATTCTTCAACGACTGATATACCATGAACATCAGCAATTTTTAACATATTATCAAACAGTGAAGAATTTCGCATAGAAATGAGCCCAGGTAGTAAATTAGATGTAGTCAACAATGGCCTTGCATGAGGGCAATAAAAAATTACACGCCATGCTGTTTTAGAGGAGAAATTGCATAGATCACAACTTACAATTGGTGTAATATTACTCCAATGGAGTCCAACCTTTACACTCAAGGAATTAGACAACAATTTTCAAGCAAAAGTCTTAAGCTTTGGAGGAACATTAAGTTTCCAAATGACAAACCAAATAGGTGATGATGGAGGAGTAGCCAAACCTTGTGAGACATCAGACATGCCAAGCCAATATGATGTCTTTACGGAATAAAAACCAGTAGAAGAATGAGGCCAAAATAAGACATCAATCTTTGAAAAAGGGCTTAGAGGCAATTTGACAATTTGCTGAACATCCAAGGGATTTAACATAGCATTAAGGTGTGGCAAATCCCAAGTACCTTGTGTGTGATCAATTAAGTGCGACACCAGCAAAGTATTATCAACCCCTTGAACAGGTAGAGGTTGACAAAAGTCGCCAGCACCATCAAGAACACATTTATCACGCCCTACAGATACATTATGCCCATTCCCAATGTGCCATGCGATTCCTTCAATCAACAGAGATTTGGCACTCCATAAGCTCGACCATGTGTAACTCGGATTGAGCCCTAGTCTAGTCGACATAAAACTAGAGCCTCAGTAGTACTTTTCTTGTAAAATCCTAAAGCGTATCTTGTGAATGAATGAGTCGTCAACACTACTTTGCAAGCATTGTAGTACTGAAAACTTTCAAATTCCAAAACCCTAGTCGACCATCCTTTTTAGGTTTACAAAGAAAGACCCAAGATCTCCACTGTATCTTGTGATTATCGTCATAAGAGCCCCACCAGAATTTTTCCAACATTGAGTGAATTTCATCAACTAAAGAATCAGGTAGTCTGAAAATACTCATGACATACAGAGGGATCACCTGCAGAACAGATTTAATCATCACTTCCCGACCTGCCTGTGATAAAAGACTATTCTTCCAACTAGAAACCTTTTCCTGATCCATTCCTTTACCCCTGCAAAAACAACTTTTTTGAGCGTCCAATAATAGTAGGTAAACCCAAATATTTTGTATGCTTATCAACCTCCCGCACATTCAAGAATGAGAAGATTTCTCATCTTTGTTGAGCCGATACATTCCGACTAAAGCAAATTTCAGATTTGTCCATATTCACTTTCTATCCAGATGCCCGTTCATATTTACTAAGTATATTAGTTATTACCGAAGGAGGGGACGACCGAAGAAGTGTTGGAAGGATAATATAAAATAGGATGTCAAACAATTGGAGATTTCGACAGATCTAGCAGTATGCAGGGATAGTTGGAGGGAGAAGATTCGAGCGGTGGACAACTAGTCTGTAACATCCCCGACCAAAGTGCATACGTCATTTTGCATTCATATAATATTAGTAGCATATGCATTGCATATTGGAATGATATATAGTAAATTTTTAAAAGTAATATTTATTTTCTAATTATGTTTATTATATTTTAAAAAGCTTTTAACTAAAAATTAATTAATAATTATTTAAGGGTAAAGTTTATAGTAAAGGAAATTTGAGGGTGAAAAACAGATTATCCAAAATTCTAGTCGAAAGTGTGTGGAATTCAAAGTGATCAAATTTACTTTGTCTTGTATTGGGAATTGGACTTTGTCCTATTATGTATATATATGGCTTTCAACTTGTTTCATTTGTATCACGTAAGAACAGATCCAAAAAAATTACAGAGAGAGTAGAAAGAAAGGACGAGAGGAGAGGAAGATTTAAGGAGTTGGATTTTTGTTGTTTTTATTGATTCTGGTATAAGATCTCTTCTATCGGATTTTAATCCTGAAGTATAAGCGTGATTTGGTAAGTTTTTAATTAGTTAATGATTTATTTAGTTTTTCTAATTTTCCAGATCTAGATCTATAGTTGTTTTTTATTTGAAAATTAGTCGATTTATAGTTCTCAAAGGATGTTTTCGATATCGGATTTATATTTGGTAAAAGATTTCAGAGTAATTTTAGGTTATTGCCTGTAATGATATTATGGGGACTGTTGATCAAGTTTTTCATAAAGGTTTGAACTAGAAAAATGTTCTTCTATATATATAGTTTATTGTTGTAAGGTTTTAAAGGATTTGGAGTTATGCACAAAAAATTATAATGCATATTGACATTATATTGCATTTAGGGTTAGAGTTTATAAGAGTAAATAGCCTAATTTGCATTGGGTTACATATAGGAGCACAAGTAATAGATCGTGGTCAGAGTCAAGGGGGAGAGATATAGTATCTGTCCTAAACAGCTGAGTATAGACCGGAGATTCAACCCTATGTGCTATATGGATATATATGTTTTATGTGCTATATGCATATATGTGTGCTATATGAATATATGTATTATATATGCTATATAGTTATATGTGCAATATGAGTTATATGGATATATGTGTTATATGTGATAGGTCTGAAATTTCCAGAGTTGTTTGCACAAAAAAGTATGTTAACAGATGACATGATATACGGTTATATGATGCATTTGATTGCATAGCATATTGCAATGAGATTAAAATGACCTATGATTGTCTTGCCCTGAATTGTAATTCAGGAAATCTGCGGATTTCTTTGTTAAAGCGACATACGGGTCATACAGGATCTTCGGATCATACAAGATCTACGGATCATACAGGACCTACGGGTCAATGAGGAGATCTTCAGATTTCTTTTTTAAAGCGACCATAAGAGTCAAAATGAGGAAATCTTCGGATTTCTTTCTTAAAGGGACCATAAGAGTCCATATATAGTAAATCCGGGGCAGATTCAGGCTTGAACAATTCACAGAATAATAAATTGGATACATTGGCATTTGCATTTTCATAGTAAATTTCTATATGACATATGTATAATATGTTTGTATATGTACATGGACTAAATGTTTGACTCTGTGTGAAATAATTGATGATGGTTTATATTCACTGAGTATGCGACTCACGTAAATCGCAAAATAATTTTTCAGGTTCAGCTAGAATTTTCTGACGTGTGTCTCTTTTAGAGATCACATTCATATAGGTCGGCCGGATGAAGCTCAATGCAACCTTCTCCTCCTCATTTTGCATCTTAGACTTTTGTGTTGTAATAAAGTTAGAGTAATAGACGTATTAGCACGAGAAGTAACAACATAGAACTTTGTGTGTGTGTGCAAACTTATATGGTTGTTAGTTTTGTTATATGTTTACGTGGATAGTTGTTATATGTAAATTATATGTTTATATATGAAATAAGTTATTAAAAAGTATACGTCATACGATATAAGGGTGTCACATAATCATCTCGACTAATTAGTCCATCGGGGCCTTGTCTTGGTTTTATGTTTTAATTTTACGTTTTTTTTCGTTTCGCTTTTGTTCTAGTTTGTCTTTTCTTTACCTCGTTCTCTTCTGGTCCTTTGGTCCTGTCGGGTCTTTTGGTCGCTCCCTCGTTGCTTTAAGCTCGGGGCGCCTCTATCTTGACCCCCCAGATTTCTTGTATGGGAAGTTCCACTGGGTAAATGTTGTTGTTGTTGTTGTTGTTGTTGTATATCGGTTATTACTGAGCATTCTTTCAAATTCGCTTTAGAAAACAACAAACTATTGTCAGCAAAAAAGAGATGTGAAATCGGCAAGGCTGAACAACACCTTACTGTGATACCGTGTAAAGCGTAGTTTCGACAGCATTCTGGAGTAAAGATGATAAACCTTCAGCACATAAAATAAATAAATAGGGAGATAGAGGACAACCTTGACGTAATCCTCGGGAAGAAAATATTTGGCCATGTGAAGCACCATTGAACTTAGAAGTTAACGATACAGTTTCCAAGCAGCTCATGATCCGATTTATCATAACATCAGCAAAACCGAATTTGGCAAGCAATGCACGAAGAAAAGGCCACTCCACGCGATCGTAAGCTTTCAACATATCTAATTTTAATTTTGAGCGATCCATTAGAACTCGAACGACGATTCTTCATGCAATGGAAAGCTTCAAAAGCGAGTAGGGCATTATTCATGATTAACAATTGAGGCACAAAAGTACTTTGCATTGGGCCAATAAGGTCATTCAAAAAGGCTTAATTTTGTTCGCTAGTACCTTGGCTGCCAACATGTATAAAATAGTGCAATGACTTATAAGTCGGAAATCACTTATTCTCTTAGGCTCCTTAATTTTCAAAATAAGGGTAACAACCATCTTATTAAATACACTTAAAGCAGAACCACCAACCCACCAATTCTGAATGAAAGCAACAACATCAGAGGCTAGGATATTCCAAAATTTGTGAAAAAACAAGGCGGGCATACCATCAATTCTAGGTGCCTTTGTCAGATGCATCTGAATAAGGGCAAAGCGAATCTCATCAGCAGTAGGAACACATCATCCATAGTTAGAATAGATTCCTTTGGCCCTTTTCTTTCTCCCTTAAGGAATTTTTAACGCAAATATAATTTTTTGAGAGGAAACAATGGATTATATATTTAGAGATTGTATTAAACCCAAGCTAGAATGCTTTGGGGGAATCGAACTTAAAAATAATTTTTCAAATCTGAAACAAGAGTAATGCGAGCAATATTATAAGCTACTACATTCCCTGAACGACGTACATGTACACAAGAAAATACAGTAAAAGAAGATAGTAAAGATCTAATAGAAGAAAAGAGGATTCCAAGATAATGTAATTATTTTTTCTACCGATTATACATTTAAAAAGTAAAATGCAATTTGTGTCACCCACTATTATTAGTAACTAAATTTATTTTCACCTTTTATTCATACTAGTTGTACTCGTCGTGTCATGCACTGTAACACCCCTATTTTTACCCTAAGGGATATTACCACCAGTGATCCCGGATTAATCTAACCAAAACCACTCAAGGCTTTAAAACATTTAATTAAAAGAAAATTAATTTAAAATGGAAGTTTTATCCATTAAAAGGAATTGTAGTTCATTACAATGGTATTTCGTTTACCTAAGATATAGCAACGGAAAATATGCTCATACAATAAAAGAGTTATTCGAAGGGCTTATTTGAAAATATATGATATTATAACACCCCTATTTTGCAACGATAGGTGTTACCGCCAGTGACCTCAGATTTTACCATCCAAAGTCACCCTAGGCTTTATAAGGTATTAAGTTAAATAAAACATGCGGAATTATAAAGTTATTACATATAAAAGAGAGTTGCTCACATGTGAGACTTTAAAAGTATCCATTACAAGGTTTGGACTTAACTTGTCAAAACATAAACTTAAGAGTCGTTAGGCAGCGGAATATAAATTAACATTGTTTAAACCAACATGGAGAAAACCCAAAAGTAAACGAAATGCCATCCTTGAAAATTCTCGACCTTCCTTCCTTCACTTGAGTAGTCTTCGTCTTTTATGCCTTCGGTGGAGGTTTCCTAGCGTCTGGCATTTGGTGCGAAAGGCGAGAAATGCCAGGCAAAGATGCGGAAAAACAGATTAGTCTAAAGAGACTACGAAAGCGAGAACGGACATCCTTAAGGTAGTTTGGTAAAGTATCGAACTTATTACGAGGTATTCGAGATGTGTTTCAAGGAGTGTATACTTTAAGTGGAGCTATTAAGAACGGAATTGAGTGAATCTCGAGATGAGATAACTCTTAAACTGAAAGAATGAACTACGAGATTGTAGAACATCCTAGAATAGGGAATATGTTGGGAACGTTAATTACACAAGTTTCTAGAAAACCTCTCGCGCCCTTGCGGACCGAGAGCCGGATCGATCATTTGAGACCGGTTCGGTTTTGGTTTCTTTTAAGGTGCATTAGCACTTACATTCTTTCGTGATCAAAAACTTTCAAATTAGTTAACGATTTTTAAGAGTGTGGGGGCCATGAATGGGCCAACGCACCACTTACTAGAACGGAGTTCCGACACCTAGCTAGGGTGCACGCGTCTCTCCTCCGGGTAGGAGCAGACAATAGATCATGATCCTTAAAGTCATAGGAAGATAGGCATTTCGCGATACGACTTAATATGTTATATAGAGGTGTCGGGCCTAGCTCGCACCCCTTATTACGCTACTTACGATTTTTCATAACGAATCTCAAAACGAGAGTTTTAAACAAGCAAGGGAACACAACAAGTCTAGCAATAATCCTATTAACAATAGTAATAGTAATAATGCTAACAATGGTCGTTATTTCTAACAATCGATATTTCCTAGGTTCGTTTTTATTTAGCAAGCAAGGTGTTCCCAACATCGAACAAGTTAACGAAATCGAGTTTATCACAAGGTTCAAGTAGAATGTCCACTTGCCTTGAATTTCCTTCGGTGATGTACTAACTCGGAAATAGGACGATTTAATGACGTTCGAGAACCTCGACCTATTCAACCGCAAGAATGAGAATGAACACTTATTAAAATCCTTATTTTAATTTAAAGACAACCTTTCTCTTATTTTCCTCTTCTAAGAGAAGGTGAGTTAAACTAAATTATTTGGTCAAATAATTTAGTTAGGAAAAGGGTAAAATAATAATAACACTTTCTATTATTATTTTCTAGGTGACACTTGTTAAGGGTTTTGCAACTTATGAAAAATACTTAGTTTAAGAATATGAGTGTAAGGCTTCACTTAGCCTAGGAAAAACTCTTTTTAATTCATATACAATTATTTGTATATATTTAAAATAGTTTATAAAAAATGGTTTGCATGCATCATTTTTAAGAAGACTTCTTTATATAAAAAATATGTTTATTACAAATTTTTATATAAATCATGATTTATCAAAAGGAAATTCTAGGATGGTCATGCATGTGCATAAATGACTTCTAGAAATACTTTTTATTTCACATGCATATTTTGAAAGACTTAATCAACACTTATGCTAGAATTTATATTTTCCTTTATTAAAAGGTATGATAAAACATCATCTTAATAAATATAGAGCCCATGCAAAAATAAAGTTTATTCTAAAAAACTCCATAATTTCTACATGCAAAGTTTATATAATTTATTTAAAAGTCTAGCAATTATACATATATATATATAATCGGTTATAATAAAATAAAATATAAAAAATTCATTTAAGTGTTAAGAATGCTAGGAAATTACATGCAATAAGATCTACTTCCAAAATTCCTTTTTAGCAACCTTGTAAGACATAAATAACTAGTTGATCAAGGATTTAAAAGAAAGACATCATAAAGTCTACATGCAAGATGGTTTTTCTTAGTAAAAATTCATTTAAAGTAGCATGCAAAAGCTTATATGATCATCAAAGCATATTATAAACTCATAAGACTAAGTTATTCTTTAAACATCATCAAAAAAATCCATTTCTTATTCAAATGAAACATGCATGTTGATTTTCTTCATAAAAATTCCATTACTAAGACATGCAAGAACAATTTCCATTTAAAAGCTTTCTAGCTTATGTTCATTAGATCATAAAACTTACAAATCTCATAAAAGTTGATTTCAAGTTCTAAAAGTGACATGCATCATGGTTTTATGCAAGATCAAAAAGTCTTAAGTGGTTACCATGGAAATTACTAGTACAAACTTATAGATTTTCAACAAGAAAAGGGGCTTCTTAGAACATTTTAATAGAATTAAAAAAACAGAAATTAAAAGGTGAAAATCACCCTTAAAAGATGTAGGATTTTAGTATATGATCAAATGATTTGTAGAGGACACAACTCACTCTAGCAAGACATGCATGCATGTAAGAATCAAGGGAGAAATATGCAATTTCTATACATTTTATATTCTGAAATTTAAGAAGAAAAATCAGATCTTAAATCAAGATTTAACATGCTAAAAACAACTTAAAATGGTGTAAGAAGAGTTAGAATTTATTTCCTTAATTTGTGGGATTTTTGGAGGAGAAACACACCACGGGGGGGGGGGGGGGGGAGGGGAGAAGAGAGGGGTGGTGGCACAACTAGACAACGACAGCGCGGGGGCTGGACGGCGGCGGCGCAGGAGATGGCCGATGATGGTTGTGTGGTTGTGTGGTGGAAGACACAAATGAAGCTTTAATGGTGGGAGAGAAGCTAGAAGAGAGGAGTTTGTGAGAGCTTCTAATGACTCTCTACCAAGTCACTTCATCATTTAAATAGACAAATGATGATAGTGGTGGTGTAGAGATTTGGGTAGATTTGGAGATATTCTCCTAATAATAGAATTTGACTAACAAAATATAAACTAATAGTTTAATCATGTTAGTGGATTGTGTAGAGATTTTGCCTTTAAGAAGCAATCTAGTGTAAAGAGTGGAATCTCTTCCAAAATCTCCATATCTCTTCTTAATGATTGGTCCGACGCGTTTTCGAAACGGACCTAGGGTTGGTTTGATACGCGCGTCGGAACGATCGGGTTTTACGAAAATAATTTCCGTTAACTATGAATTTATTAAGTTCCGTCTTTAATAAATTCATCAACTCGAATGAGGATTTTATGAGAATAATATAATCTCTTTTCCTTTTTGAAATTTATTGAGATTATTTTATTTAATAAAATAATTAAATATTAAGAAATGAAATTTATTCATTTGTCGAAAATTGTGGTTATTACAGATATTTCCAAGGAGAAATCATATGATGACGAGTCCCTTGGTTTACAAATAGAAGAGATGACACACCACCTTTCGGGTACCTTGCTTAGGGGAAAACTCTTCCTTCCTCCAACCTTGTCTTGCCTTGATCTTCAAGTCTTGAAATTACTCCTTTGAACGCGTACCTTCTCTTATGGATTTGATCCTTCCTCAATATGTCTCCTTACTGCGTCTATCTTTAGATCCTCAGTCTTTCAGAAACATACCTTTGCATCCTGATGTTCGCACATGCAAGGAAAAAGAAATAGAGGGTCGACAGGTTAGTCTAATGAAAGACTAGCAAGTGAATGGCAGCTATGGTATTAGCGGAGGATGTTGGTATCGATCTCTAAATTATGGTGATTGGTCAATAATCCAGCAATTAATACTTCCATCGAAAGAGAGAAGGCTACAAAATTTCAAGGTAGGTATGATATTACGAAAATGTGATTTCACTAGGAACAGATTAATACTCTTGCCCAAGAGGAAAAGAATTGAACTTTCTTTGGAGATAGGACACCAAAAGGATGGGGTTCTATCGAAGCGTAGGTTGGCACTATTATCGAGGAAAAAGAAATACGAGATTTGTTTTAGGAGTAGAATACCACATGAGTTTGTTTTACAATAAAGTAGATCGAGAAGTTTATTATTTGAAAAAGTATACAATAGTACACTTCGACTAGTGAATTGAATAGGCATAGCAAGAGACTTTAGCCTAATTCATGATTTCAGAAATGCGGCATAGCAAGAGACTTTAGCCGACTTTTATTTCCATGTGGCCTTGCTTAAGACTTTAGACGAACTTCTTATTTCGATAATGCTTTATGACTTAAGCCAACATTTCTTTTCCGTGTGACATTGCTTAAGACTTTAGACAAACCTATCCTATTTCGATAATGCTTAAGACTTTACTCAATGGGGTAGGAGTAGAGTCATGACTTACATATAATATAATGCTATAAAAAGGTGTTCATAGACTTATGTACAACACCTTATTCTATACTATTCCAAGGAAGGTCTCTAAACGAGACATTTTAAACAAACAAAGTCGCAAACATCGGATCTAAGGTCTAGTACTAGCGTAGTACGAATGATAATAAGATTATCGAGGTCGTTATCTCTAAGCAACAAATAACCTAAGTTCATTTATTGCAAATAAGTCATTCTCAAACAAGCATGAATATTAAACGGAGCATGAATCCACGTTTAATAAAAGGAAGGACAATAGAGCCATCCACTTGCCTTAAGATTCAATTTGAACTCTAATGTTGGCGTAAGGGTGCGAACGAAAAGCTTCTCAAGAGTTTGACCTAATCATCGTACTGAGCAGTTGTCTTTTCCATCTTCCCATCTTTTTCAAGAAAGTTTTCTGGACCTATTTCAATCTGCATCAAGAGAGCAGATGTGGGTCTTCATTTGTTCAACCCGCCAGTCATACTCTCCAACCTTGAGGATTGGATGCTTTTAGAAAGAGCCATTGATAGCAGTGTTGGTTAAAGACATTTTCCTGTAAGAAAAGTACTAAAAACACAATCTAGAGTCTTGGCTCTGATACCAATTGTAGTATTGTTAGTACTTAAACGAGTTTGGCGACTCCTGCGAAGTCGTCGACTTTGAGTAATAATGTAGCGGAATAATCAAACAGGAAGAATGTTACCAAAAGTAAATGACACGTGATGTATAGTGGAAACTCTTCGTAAACCAACTTGTTTACTTAGAGAAAAATCACTCCCTTCCAAGCTTCTCACTTGGTCAGATTTCAAGAGTCCTTAGACTCGCTCTATTGATATCTTGAGTTGTTACAAAGCTCTCTCGTGTATAAGATTGAATCCCACAATCCTTGAACCACGCTCTACCTTTGTCTCTCACAACTCTCAACCCCGCGCTATGCCTAAGAACACTCGAGCACACCACTTGCACGAGTCCCACACACAAGTTCGTTCTTTCTTTCTCACAAGGTACAAGTTATGCTCACTCGTCTTACTTTCTATCCTGAACACTTAAGTATTGAAGCTAGAGTAAGAGAGATCTCGTGCGATATCATTTCCCATTCGATTAGGGAAGTGATACACACTCAATCTTTACATATATTTCCTTAAATATCAAGTAAGCACATATAAAAACCACAAGAGAATCGTTGCATATTATTCTGATTTTTGCACTCCTTTCTGATGATTTTTTCCATAAATAAACGCCCCAATTGTCTTGTAAATGACCGAACACAATTTGTGCATCTTTCCAAATATAGTTTTCCTGCCAACTGGTGGTGTCAGTGACTTTGCTGAGTTGCCGACTCGACATGCAACTTCTATGTCACTGACTTATTGGAACCATCAAAACTCTAAACTTCTAACAAAAAGGACAAAATTCTAAATTTTATCATTCGAGCATTTTATCAAACACATGGTTGGCAATTAGACAAGTATTGACGATAAGCCTTTATTTTCAATCCAAAACTTCAAATTGAAATGCAAAATATACACAGTCTTCATAGATTTGAGTAAAATCAACAAGGATCAATGTAAAGAACAAAAAAACTTGATTAAATACATGAAATAAGAACAATCTTGTTATAAGTGAAGAATGTAGGCATCACTAGCTTCATCAAGATCATCTAATGGAACTCCATCAATACAAGCTTCATTATCAAGACCCTTCAATGAAACTCCATCAATACTAGCATCATTATCCGAATGAAACAAGTTAGGATGACCGGAGGTTGATGAACAACCTACAATAAAAAAGGGAAAAAATTAAGCGAATTTAGAAGCAACATGAAACACAAAATGAGATTTTTTTTTTTTTTTGCAAAATGCCATTTTTCTTTTGGTTCACAAATATTGTAGTTATAGTTTATAATATTAAACAAGAAGGTTCATTGAACATAACAATGTAGTTCATGTAACTATAGCAATAAAAAATATGACATCCCGTTCAATTTTATTGAAAACTTTGACATAGATAAATCTGAACATTGTATACTTTTACAATAAGGTGACATTTTCTAGAACCTTTTTAGCTACAAGTGAAATAAAATTTTGTGAGGATTTGCATTGAAAATAGAGGATATACATTTACCAAAATATTCTTTAAGTTGCTAATCAAATTGTGGCTAGAATATCCAGTTGCAAAAACACTCTTTCTCCTCTTAGCGAATGACGTCATGAGTACTGGCGAAGGAATACAATATCATGATGAATTTAATAAAATACGAAAAAAAGATAACACTAACCAAAGACATCACTAAAAAAATTGAACCACACAATTTACAGGAAATCGATGAAATAATTTGCCATTGGGAAGATTGATGTTCGTGTTTTTAGCTTAGTTTATGAGTCTTTTTCTAGACTGTTTAGTCTAGTTTAGTTGTGCTTTTGTGTTAGTTTTGTGTCTTTTTGGATGAGTTTGCATATTTTGAGAAAAGTATGGAAGCTACTCTATTTTTGTGTTTTTCTGTAGGTTTTTGAAGCAAGTTGGAGCATTCTGGAGACATCGAGATAGAGAGAAGACAGAGGAGATGGCAAGCTAAGGATGAGGAACAAAGGTTATAAGGCCAAACAGGCTCGTTACCGACCCTGAGGGGTTCGGTAAGTTAGAACAAATTCAACAAGAGTCTACCGACCCTGACAGGGTCGACACCGAGGTCCCCTGTGTCGGTAGACGTAGCCCACATTGGACTTTTAATGATTTTATTCTGAAATATTTTAGTTTTAGAAAGTTCTATCTTTATGGAAACTTTTTAGATAGCTTTTCTAGTATAAATACTCTTGTCTTTAGTACTTTTAGGGGGTTGGTTGGGCGAATTGAGAGGAGAGACGCGTGAATTCCTTTGAAAACTCGCACCTTTTCCTCTAGTTTGCTGATTTAGGTTGTTCTTAAGGAGACTTGGAGAAGAAGTTTTTATTTCTGGTTGTTTACTGAGACAAGAAGTTTTATTAATTAAAGTAAGCTAGTTTAGTTTCGATTCAAAGCTATGTCTTTATTCAAGTATTTTGTTTGTTTATGTTTAAGCATGTGTGAGTATGTTCTCCTTTCTAGGATCGGGGTTGAAAACCCAACATGATTGTGCAGAATGATGATGTGATGAATATTTGAATGCCTTCTCACTACAAAAAAAAGCGAATTTAGCGACCATATTTCTGGTCGCTAAATGCAAAATCTGGTCGCTAAATGCATTTAGCGACCATATTGCGGTCGCTAAAAATGGTCACTAAAAGGCCGGTCGCTAACCACTTGGCGACCATATGGTCGCTAAAATTGGCGACCATATGGTCGCTAAAATTAGCGACCATATGGTCTCTATTTAGCGACCATATGGTCTCTATTTAGCGACCATGGTCGTCATTGGTCGCCACCAATGCGGCGACCAATTTGTGACCACAGCGACCATATGGTCGCTATTTAGCGACCATGGTCGCCGTTGGTCGCCACCAATGCGGCGACCAATTTGCGACCACAGCGACCATATGGTCGCTAATTGTGGCAAAAAAACGCACGGGGGACACCCTCCTCTGGTTCAAAGCGCACGATCGTGCGCCTACGGTGCACGATCATGTTGTAAATTAGCGACCACTTGGTCGCTAATGTTTTTTAATTTAAAAAAATAATTACGAAATATTATAAATAATTACGAATTAATATAAATAATTAATATTTAATGATTCATTAATTACTAAAAATTCATTAATCTGCATTTGAATAATTTGCATACATAAATTCATTAATTTACAAAAATTTACATACATAAATTCATTAATTTACATAATTTACAATAATTTACAATAATATAATAAAACTACGATAATCTATACGGCTTCGCCGGAGCCGTCGTCGCCGTCGGGACCGGATGGGCGGGACGATCCCTCACCCCCTTGGGACCGGCGCATCCACTCCTCAAACTTCGCCATCTTACTTTTGAGCTCATCCACATCTTGCCTAAGGCTGACGTTTTCCTGCGATAATTCCGCCACCCGAGGAGATGGACGACGCGGCACCGTCAATCGGTCGCCGTAAAACTCATGGGCGGCGTTGCCAAGGCCGAAGACGGCACCTCCCGGGCCCACCCCCCAGCGGCCGTAAGAAAGGCATCACACTGGTCCTAAAAGGACGGCAGGGTGCCCGTTTCTGCCAACCTCTGTGTGAGGATCTCCTGGGTCCGAGCCTAATCACGCAAATAATTAAAATAAAACAACAACAAATCAAAAACAACAACAATCAACAACAAGAACAACAAACAACAACTAAACCATTTACAACATCAACAACAAAAATCAACAACAACAACACCATTTAGCGACAAAAAACAACAACTAAAGTGTTTACATTTACAACAACAACAACAACAAATCAACAACAACAACATCAAAAATTAAGAACAAAATTCAACAGCAACAATAACAACTTCTCAATCAAATCAAGAATAACAACAAACAATAAACAACAAACAACAACAACAACAACAACAACAACAAACAACAACAACAACAACATCAACATCAACAACAAACAACAACAACATCAACATCAACAACAACAACAAACAACAACAACATCAACAAACACACAACAACATCAACAAACACACAACAACAACACAACAACAACATCAACAACAACAACAAACAACATCAACAACAACAACAAACAACAACAACATCAACATCAACATCAACATCAACATCATCATCAGCAGCAACAACAACAACAACAACAACAACAACAACAAACAACAACAACAACTAAACCAAACAACAACAACAACAACAACAACAACAACAACAACAACAACAACAACAACAACAACAACAACAACAACAACAACAACAACAACAACAACAACAACAACAACAACAACAACAACAACAACAACAACAACAACAACAACAACAACAACAACAACAACAACAACAACAACAACAACAACAACAACAACAACAACAACAACAACAACAACAACAACAACAACAACAACAACAACAACAACAAAAATCAACAACAACAACAACAACAACAACAACAACAACAACAACAACAACAAAAATCAACAACAACAACAACAACAACAACAACAACAACAACAACTTCTCAATCAAATCAAACAAGAACAACAACAAACACACAACAACAACACAACACCAACACAACACCAACTCCTTTTCAAATTGAGGAAAATGAGGAAAAATAATCAAAACTTACAGCGATTAAGGACGACCGCTCGTCTATAAAATGGCGATCGGCGCCTTGCGTGTGCGTCTCGATGAGAAGCTCGAGAGGCGAAATGCGGCGTTGCAGGTGTTGCTCCTACGAAATTCATTAAGGGTGTTACGAAATATTAAAAAAAAATAACTTAATTTAATTTTAATCAAATTAAGATAAAATACTTACCAAGCGACGCATGGTGTCGAGGTGGGACCTCGAACCACTACTGTGGTTCGCCGGATTGGTATTCCGGATTGCCTTCTGGCGGGCACACTTGGCTTTGAACTCATCTGTGGCCCAATCCGTCGTCTGCCACTTCTCCCAAGTGGCGGATTGGATGAAGCTCGGCCTCTTCCCGTTACATCGATGCTTCCCAATCAAGTCATCGTATCTCTTCTTCGCTCTCTTCTCCCACAGCATCCGGACGGACTCGACGTCCATACCCGGCTGGGATTCATCCCATCTAAAGTGCATCTAATTAAATCCAACAAACAATTAATTAAAAAGAGTAATTAATTAATGCGGAAATTGTAAAAAGAAATACAAAAAAATAAAATTTACCTTCCAAGCATCAAACCAACGTTGCTTCGACGCGGCAGAGGCAAAGTCGAACTGCGACGCCCTATCGTCGGGTTGACTTTGTATGATGCTTGTCGACCACCGTGACACCACTCCCGATGGCTGCAAGCTGCGAGATTTCAAAACACATATAACATATTTAAAAGTAAGAAAAGACTTTAAATAATAATTTTGTCTAAGAAGAAATTGTACGTACCATCCGCCGGCAATAGAAAGATCCCAAATGCGTTTGGGATCGAGCCCTCCTCGACTCGATCCCGATGAGGACGCGGACGTAGTGGCCCGAGACTCCTCCGCTTGTGTTCCCGCCTCCTCTGTACTAGGACGGCGGGCCCCGTCGTCCTCGGACAAATGTGGTGTGTCCGTGTTGGTTTCCTCGGACGAGTGATCGTTCGACTCGTCCGGACGAGGATCTCGTCCACGTCGGCGTGATCCTCCGGCCATAATAACACAACTAAAAAACAAATAATTCAATACAAATTCATTTTTCACAACATTTGCACAACAACATTCAATTTCATTCAAACTTGACAAATGAATAGTCAACCTTCAATTTCTAACAATTTTTCTCAACAATCAACTTGTTCTAATTCATTCAAACTCTATCAATTTCATTCAAACTCTATGAATTTTTCTCAATAATCAACTTGTTCTAATTCATTCAAACTCTATCAACAACAACAATCAATTTAATCCAATTTTTTTCCAAATCAAACTCTATCTCAATCAATCAAATTTTGCTCAATCAATTTCTAAAACAACAACAACAACAACAACAACTAACCAATAACAACAAAAAACTACTACAACAACTTCTCAATCAAATTTTCTCAAATTCAACAACAACAACAACCAAACCATAACCCCTAAACAACAACAACTAATCAATTTCTCAAATTTTCCCAAATTCAACAACAACAACAACTAAACCCTAACCTCTAAACAACATCAACTAATTAATTTCTCATTCAACAACAACAACTAAACCCTAACCCCTAAACAATACTTATTTTCTCAATCAATTTCTCAATCAATCAAATTCAACAAACAATTTCTACAAAAACTCAATCAATTTCTCAATCAATCAAATCCCCAATCAACAACAATAAAATAAATACCAAAATCTATTACAATTATAAAAATCAACCACTTACATGCAAATGGTGGGGAGTAGGTGGCGGTCGGACGGTGAGGAGGAGGAGGCGCACGGTCGGAGGCGGCGGAACTCGGGTCAGAGGAGGCGGGTCGGAGGAGGGCAGAGGAGGCGTGTGTGGCGGGTCGGTGGGCAGAGGAGGCGCAGGTGGGCGACGGCGGTGGGCCGAGAGAGTCGAGGAGGGTAGAGGAGGCGCAGGAGGCGGGTCGGAGGCGGCGAGGTGCTCGGGATCTCGAAAGAGGAACGAAGACAGAAAAGGCAGAAATTACGAAGCTGAACGCGCTTTCTCCTTCTTATCAAGGGTTAGCGACCATATGGTCTCTATTTACGAAATTAAATCGACCTCCGCGCTAAAAAACCAAATTTTGAGCTAAAATAGCGACCATATGGTCTCTATTTACGAAATTAAATCAAACGAAACCAATTAAATCGGAATACAAAGTGAAGCCAAGTAAATTTTGAGCTAAAATAGCGATCATTGATTCCAAACGAAACCAAGTTACGTACAAACACTTGCGACCTAAGTACATTAAACGAAGTGACAAACAACTAAATCAAACAACACAAAGTGAAGCTTTTAAGTAGAAACATAAACAAACAACTGCAATTAATGGACTCTCATGTTGTACGTGGAATATAAACCGCCTGGATCTCAGCGCCTTCGAGCACGCGAAGCTGCACAACCGTTTCCCTAGCTACAATGCGAGCAGTGATGTCGTCGCCGTTCAAGAAAAAACGGCTAAAACCTGGTGGTGCTCCCTCGAGAGATACTGTCCAATCATCGATGACTAGTCCTAATTGGAGATTTGGTGCGGCACTCCATTCGGTTCTTGTCTCCCTATCCCCACGCACACACACAATGGAGAAATTGATGACTTCAGGAGCTAAGGCGGTCCTTCGCCTGGTACACGATCTCCTCTGAGCCATTTGAGGAAGGAAGTTTTAGGTCGGATTTGAGGTGAGGATGAGTTTGAGGTGAAGATGGGGAGTTCTCACTGGGAAGGTATTTCAGCATTGGAGATGGTTATCTCCTTTTATGGTTGGAAAGGATGGCAAAATAATTGTATTATCAGAAAAGTGAATGGCAAAATAATAGTGTTATCAGAAAAGTGAATGGCAAAACAATAGTGTTTTCAGAAAAGGGAATGACAAATAAAAACAATAGTGTTTTCAGAAAAGTGAATGACAAATCAAAACAATAGTGTTATCAGAAAAGTGAATGACAAATTAAAACAATAGTGTTATCAGAAAAGTGAATTGAATGACAATACAATAGTAGTATTCTGATTACATGTCTTCCTCATCTGTATTCGTCTCACTCTCAAACTCACCCTCAAACGTTTCAGTAGACGTCTCTTCTTGATCTCAACGACATGATCCTCTCCGTTTGGGTCGTTTAACGGACCAAGTGGATAATTATCTTGTGTACTGTCGTCGATAACTCGTGGAAGGGAAGAATCATGTTGAAATGCCTCCTCAACGGCAACGCCCCTGGACCCACTCTCATGAGGGTCTACGCACGTACCTTCATCGGGCCACACTCGTGACTTCACTTTACAGACCGCTCTCCATTCAGCATCTGCACGCCTCACCTTTGGGTAATCGAGGAAATAAACTTGAGTGGCTTGATGTGCTAATATGTAACGATCTTTTGTTCTCAACATTTTATGTCGATGAACATCGACAAGCTTTAGGTGAGGGTGAATGCGTGTTCCTCCACGACTTCTAGGGTCATACCACGAACAATTAAAGACAATAGGGCGCTTTACGGTTGGAGATAGGTAATGGAGCTTAATGATTTCCTCTAGCACACCATAGAAGTCCTCCTCGTCGGTGCCGAATCTTTGTCCTAGAACACAAACTCCACTACTGTCAGTGGCCCTGGTTGATGCGTGTGCCCTCGTGTGGAATCGGTAACCATTGACAAAGTAACCAGGATATGTCCTCACTTTTTTAGAGGGTCCACGAGCAAGTGTTGCAATGTTAGGATTTGTAACTGCCGTACTGTCGGCCTGCAATTTTAAATCAACATGTATATACAATTTCGGATTCAACATAAACATGTACATTTTGAAACTAAATAGAAATTAATATAAGAAATCCTTACATGAGAGTAAAACCAGAGGCGAAAGTGTCTTTCCAAAATGTTTTGCTCTTGAGCATCGGTTATTGTTGGATTTGACGACCGCACGAAGTTTGTCAAATAGTACCTACGACAGAGTAATTGAATGAAATCCATACTTTATATATATATATATCGAACCAACTTTAGTTGAGATTATAGAAACGTACTCAATATAGGGTTCCACTTCGACGCAGTTCATGAGAATGTAAGTTTGGATCACATGGAATTCATCATCTGTGAGGAAACGACCAGTTGATCTGCTACCCAAGGTTCGACCAGTTGTTGTGAAAATAGACAAATCGCCCGGATCAACCCCAACTGGAAGTGTGCAACTGACGTTGCGGGCGTTATCCATATGAGTACTCACCACATGTGAGCTAAAATAATACGAGCAGAATGTGGATGTCTCCTTAACGAGATAGGCACTACAAATTGACCCCTCAACATGGGCTTTGTTACCAATTGAGGCCTTCAGCCTTTTTAAGAGCCTACATGATATACATTGAAAACAATTAATATTTATTATACAAGTTAATTATATGAATCCAAAACTGAACAACTGTATACAACTGTACGTACCTTTCTTCTAGATACATCCATCTATAATTGACAGAGCCACAAAGTGAAGCTTCCCGAGGCAGATGAATAGGCAAGTGCTCCATTGAATCAAATAACGCAGGGGGAAAGATGCGCTCTAGCTTGCACAAAATTATTGGTATTTCCTTGTGCAATTGCATAACCACCTCAGGCTTCAGATCGTAACACGTCAAGTCTCTAAAGAACGCACTTAGCTGAGCTATGGGCTCCCATACTTTGTCATCAAGAAATGGATGAAAAGCAATAGGCATCAACCTTTGCATGAACACATGACAATCATGGCTCTTCATCCCAAAGAGCCTAAGCTTGTGCAAGTCAATGCAGCGGCTCAAGTTGGAGACGTAGCCATCCGAGAATTTTACGGATCTCAACCAATCTAGAAGCACTTGTTTTTCATGACGATCTAGTGCATAGCAAGCCTTTGGGTACCTATTGTCCTCCTCATCAGGTTCCAACTCCGGACGCTTGCACAATTCCTTTATATCCTTTCTAGCCGACCACTTGTCTTTCGACTTCCCCGGAACATCGAGAATGGTGAAGAAAATATTATCAAAGATATTTTTCTCAATGTGCATGACATCTAAATTATGTCTTACCAGCAGACTAGGCCAGTAAGGTAGGTCCCAGAAAATGCTTTTCTTCTTCCAACCCGAACCTCTACTGACCGCGGCATTGTGCTCCTCAGCTCCCACTTCAGTTATCTTCATCAAGCCCATATTGTTTATCTGGTCTAATATCTCGTATCCATCACGAAGTACCGGGGGACCACGACGCTCCCGTCTACCTTTCTTGAAATCAGTCTTGTTGTTTCGGAAGCGATGATCAGGTTCTGTAAACCTCCTGTGACAATCGAACCAACACATTTTGTGTCCATGTGTTAGATAAAATGCATCAGTGTCCTCCATGCAATAAGGACACGCGTATTTCCCAAAAGTGCTCCAGCCTACACAAACATATATTTTGTATCACACATTAATTAAATTTCACAAATCATATATATGCATTATTATTATATATAATAGTTTCAAATTGATTAGCATATGTAAAATTAACAACATACCAGACAACATCGAATATGCGGGGAAGTCACTAATAGTCCATATTACAGCTGCACGCAACACAAAATTCTGCTTCCTCCAAGAATCGTATGTGCACACCCTATTAAGCCACAAATCCTTCAGCTCGGCTACCAACGGCTGCAAGTAGACATCCAACTTCTGCTTCGGGCTCTTCGGTCCAGGTACAATAACCGTCAAAAACATAACCTCTTCTCGCATACACATCGACGGCAGAAGGTTGTAGGGTGTCAGAATCACAAGCCAACATGAGTACTGGCGTCCAGACGCCCCGAACGGATTGAAACCGTCCGTGCACAAGCCTAGTCTTACATTTCGTGTTTCTGATGCAAAATATGGCCACACAACATTGAAGTGCTTCCATGCCTCTGCATCTGAAGGATGTTTCATAACCCCATCTTGTGCGTGCTCTGCATGCCATCTCATGTGTTCGGCAGTCACCACGGATGCGTACAACCTCTGCAACCGTGGAGTTATTGGCAAGTAAAACATACGAGAATAGGGAATGAGCTTTGTCTTGCCTTGCTTCCATCTAGGATAGTCACATATCTTGCATGTCGCGTATTTTGCATCTGCACCCCAATATATCATGCAAGAGTTTGGACAACAATCAATCATCTCGTAAGGAAGACCGAGACCCTCAACCGGTTTTTTCGTGTCGTAAAACGTGGCTGGTAATGTCGTCTCAGGGTGAGAAACGCGTCCGTAAAAATCCGAGATCATGTCATATCCGCGCTCCGTCATCCTCAGCTTAGACTTTAGGCTCAGTAGCTTAGTAGCTCAGTCGCAGCCTCCAACTGCGTCATATCACATCCAGGCCACAAAGGCCTATTTGCGGCCGACAACATGTCGTACATACGTTGTGCATCGGGATTGGGCGTTTCATTATAATATTGCTCCCCTTGCTCATGCCTTATATCCGCATTCTACACGGGATCCTCAGCAATGTAATCACTTCGGCCATAATTAAAAACATCATGCACCATCTGTTCCATTCGATTATCATTCCCACCATTTAATGGTGGTGCTGGATCGGAACTGCTACAGCCTTCATGCTGTCTCGACTCGGCTAACAATGCAGCGTACCTTTCATTTGTCTCCCCGTGCGAAACCCAATGGTAATAGTTCGGAACAAAACCTTCCTTAACAAGGTGATAATGCACATCATCCACAGATTTCATTTTCTTGTTCTTGCACCTCCGACACGGACACCTTAATTTAGATGGGTTATAGGACGGCATAGATTTGCAGAATTTCAGAAATTGCTCTACGCCAACTAAAAACTCGTTGTTCAAAAAACCATCTATATGGACGCTAATCAACGACCATATGGTCGCTGATACGCATTTAGCGACCATATGGTCGCTAATTAGCGTCCATATGGTCGCCAACTCAAGAGCAGTAGAACAGACATTTACAACATAACCAATTGCTATTTGCGGTAAAATTCTGTAACACAATCTCTTATAAATATATAAACGAAAGCTTTCTACCGTCAATATTACCCTAAAACAATATAATGACGGAATGAAAAATTGGGAATAAGATTTAAATACATACCTTTAGTGAGGATGTCGGTAAAATTTGATGGAATTTCTTCCTAGAATCAATTCACAGTTGTGGTTGATTTTTTCTCTCTTTTGTAAATATTTTGGAAGTGAGCGGAAAGAGAGTGAAGTTGTGTTGAAGCGGAATGAGAATGCATTTTTTTAGCGGAATGAGAATGCAATATATGCTAAAATGGCGGGAATTTTACGAATTACTGTTTTTAGCGACCAAGTGGTCGCCAAAAATGCGGGATATTACCCGCCAAAATAGATGTGCCGCGCCAAAACATCTGACCAAGTCAGCGACCATATGGTCGCTAAATTTTGCGACCATATGGTCGCGAACGTTATAGCGACCATATGGTCGCGAACATTAGCGACCATATGGTCGCGGAGATGTGTTCTACTAGTTGCGACCATATGGTCGCAAACTTTAGCGACCATATGGTCGGTACATGCTGGCGGGAAATTAGCCCGTGCACTTGTTGCGACTATAATGGGATAGCGACCACGTGGTCGCCCATTTTAGCGACCACGTGGTCGCGAATTTGGTTTTATTTTTTTCCCCGTTTTGACGTCCAGATTTGCGACCATTGGCGACCAGATGGTCACTATTTAGCGACCATATGCCGTGGTCGCTAAAATATGGTCGCTAAATCTGCAGAATGATGTAGTGTCTATCTATTCTCTGCTTGTTTTGTGTTTATGCTTTGATGAAAATCAAAGTAATCGAGTTTATTAATTAATCGAAAGAGAAAGTTATGAACTTGGATATGACTCACCAAGCTCTCAAACAATCTAGGATGCCCGAGATTGTCGGATATTACTCACCAACAACTTGAACAACGAGAATTGAACGAACGAAAACAAGAACAAGAACTTGAATGGAATGATGCAAGGAAAGTAAGCAACAAGGTTTTTCGTCCAATCTCCAAGGGAGAAAGGAGGCCAAAAATGGGCCTTATAACCCTAATGCCACGCCTCTCTCAATTCATGATCAAGCAAAAAAAGCAACCTTTCAACTACCAACCTTTGAATGCTCTTTTGGTGTTCTATGGGGACGTTTTTGAGCATGGTTTTGCAGCCATGGCCGACAACCCACTCGGCCAAGACAACAACAAGTTCAATACCAAGAAACGACCACAACAACAAGACAACAATTCGGACAAGGCCGAACACAACAACAACAACGCAACCCTAAGGAGTTCGAACCTAAAACTTGCAACAAGTGGAAATTCAAGGTCGGAACAAGATTTAGATGGCGATACCTTCGCGTGGCTCTGATACCACTTGATGACCGGATCGATGGAGGGGATGATGGTGCAAAGAGATCGCCACGAGAATCCAAGGAATTCCGACAACAAACACCTCGCAAATTGACCCGTCTTCAACTGGCTGGATCTTCCTTGTCTGAACTCGGAATTGAGTGATTCTAAAACGAGAATTTATATCTATGAGTCTAGTTGAAGTCCTCAAAATATGAGAGCCATAGGATGAGTGGATTGAAAGTTATGTCGATTTTACTGAGGTGGTGCAGAAACCACCGAGATGGATGATGGTTCGAAGTAGGTAACAAGGGATATGGATGCTTGATAACTTGGATATGACTCACCAAGCTCTCAAACAAACTAGGATGCCTGAGATTGTCAGATATTACTCACCAACAACTTGAACAACGAGAATTGAACGAACGAAAACAAGAACAAGAACTTGAATGGAAAGATGCAAGGAAAGTAAGCAACAAGGTTTTTTGTCCAATCTCCAAGGGAGAAAGGAGGCAAAAAATGGACCTTATAACCCTAATGCTGCGCCTCTCTCAACTCAGCCACCCTCACTTCTCTCTAATTACATAAAACACCCTTAAATTTCAAGAAATTCAACTAAAAACCCTTAACAAAACATAATTCAAGTTTTAGCACTAGTCGAATCAATAGTCACAAGAACACTCCAACCTTCACCGTCATTAGCCACCGGAAACTTATGAGCCATGAGCTCCTCCTTGATTTTTGTTGAAAGGGTTTCTTGACAACAAATAAATTTATATCAAGACCCCGCTGAGTACAGGGAGGTCAGGTTCGTCCACGGGAATGAGAAGTATCTAAATCTAGTTATTAATCCTAACAAAAGAAAACAAAACAAAGCAAAACACACACTCTAGGCGCTCGGCACCGACCCACAACAGGTCGTAACCGACCTAAGACTCGACACAAACGCAGGAGCAAAAACCAGAAAACTAGGAGCTCGGCCCCGACCTAAAAGGGGTCGTAACCGACCTATCCGGGTAACGAATAAACTTCTAAAAATCAAATTAAAAGAGATCTAGAGCAAAGGATTCACCACAACAAGCTATGCACGTAAACATGAATCAAAATCAACCAAACATAATCCTATGAATGACTTTCTCCATGAATAATCAAGTAAAAATCTCAACTTTCATAAAGATCCAAACTTGCAACCCTACTTGTTTTCTAAGGGTTTTAACTTTCGTTTCAACCCAAATACAATCCAAATTCACAATTCAATCTTTCAATTCAATCATGAACATGCCTCAATTTTCATCAAGGAATTAATAGCAACAAGAGGATAAAAGATAAAGATTAAAAAAGTGGTTTAACCAAAGATTCATGCTTTAATCATGCACAACTCATCGGGTTTCACCCCAACCCTAGAAAAGTAGACTACTCACGACCCATGGCACGATCAACAACCATAGACAAAAGAGAAAACATAATTTAAACCAAACAAACTTCAATTGAAAAGTCAACTTACAATCTCAAGCAAACCTCCAAGTCTCTCTTAAAATTGTCCAAGAGCTTGGAATCAAAATTAACCTAGAAAACAAACCTGCAACTCGTTCCGTTTCTCCACAACGTCCCAAAACATCTCCCAAAAGCGTCCCAAAAAAACGCCTCTGTTCGATCCCCTTAAAATAAACCCTAAAAGAACCTTATATAGTAGTAGGAATGTCTTCATAAGGAAACTAAACTATATCTTAAAAAGGCCCATAAATAAAACATTTACTAAACCTAACTTAAGGCGCAAGTATTAATCTCGCTACACACGGAGGTGGTCGTCACCGACCTAGAGAAGGTCGTCTCCGACCTAGGCAGCACTTGGTTTCTTCATTTTTCGCCCGAAACTTGCTCCAAAGCTTGGTTCTCCTTCAATGTTCCTTCTTTAATCACTCTTGGTCTTCTAAGACTTCCTTTAGCTCCTTCTTAAAACATCTTGATCTTGAAATCTTCACCTTTGAATCTTTAAACCTTCAATTGCACCGACTCTTGCTCTTTTATCAACATCACCAAAAGACAACTCTAACACCACCTCCTAGAAAGCTTGAAAAACCGAGATATCTCCTCCTCAACGCTTCAAATACCTACAAAAACAACAAACAAGCGCAAACGACTCCAACTCTCCAAAGAGGGTCGGAATTACATGCAAAATAACACAATAAACCTAGAAAAGACTCAATCCTAGCTAGAAAACTACCCACAAAAACCAACTAAAAAGTGCGACATCAAAATACCCCATACTTAAACTTGCTTGTCCTCAAGCAATCACTTAACATGCATCAATACCATACAACAAAACTCAAGAATCACCTTTATAGAAAAAGAAGCACAAGTAGAATAATGAGTAAACAACTTCCACGTCCTAGCACACATGAACATTTCCATGCAATCACAATCCAACCTCACAAAAGGAATGTATTTCACTCAACTCTCAAAGTGTTTAAGGTATAGCAATAATCACTCGACTCAAATTCCAAACACAAAACCGCATAGTCAATGGAACTTATATAAACAAACTCTCCACCGAAGAAGTCAAAACAAGTCAAATCATCAAATGAACTTAGGGGGCTCAATGAAAACTTCAAAGAAGCCTCCATTCGGCCGGGTTGTAATGGGGCTTGGTAATTCAAAGGGCGTGGAAATATTTTGGCCATGTGGTGCTAACTAATCCGAGAATCAAGACTCCTAGACTACACATCACTCACCCAACATTCTTTCCTCTTACTTCAATCACCAAACACTTAAAACTTTACAATGCACTTCCAAATTTCACCTATTATTATTGTCTTTCTTCTATTCTTTGAAGGCTTTGAACTCTTGTGCCTATTACATGACTTTCCCCTTTTTTTTCTTTATTTTTTTTTGGGTCGGCACCGACCTTATTTGGGTCGGTGACGAGCTGGATATGTGCACTTCGAGCCCAAAATACTTCATACTCATGATTTTCCAAAGACAACATTCTTTATCTACCTTTCACAATCACTTTGTTTTCACCCAATCACTCCATAACAATCTTCAACAATTTCTTCTAAGTCCTAATTCCCGGATAAAAGGGTCAAGCTTTTCATGGCTAGGGAATTTTTTTTGTGGAGCTAGAAATAGGCTTTAAGCTCAAAATAAGGGGCTACAAACAGAGGGATCATGTATAGGTAGGAAAAGGAATATAATAGGCTTATAAAAATAAGTTCAAAATCATTTGATTCAATCAAGTAATGAGCATATCTTCATTGGTCTCAAGTTTAAAATAACCATGCCATTGTCAATTGGTATATTGCATTTGGAAGAGTAATTCACACATGAAAGAGAAAGGAGTAAAAATGTACATCCTTTATAGGCCAAAATCTATCTCACTTAGGTTCAATTCTTGTTGGATTGCTTTCACTTAGAAATATGCATGCTCAATATCCATTATAGGCTCAAAATTCAAAAAGCAAGATCATGATTTAGGCAATTCTTAAAGCATGTCATAGGATTTACATGATAATGCAAGCAATTTCCATCCTAGAACATCTAAGAAATAGGGCATTCATCCATCTAAAATCAAAAAGAAAAAGACTCAAAACAAAACTACACACACATCAATCAAAACACAAAACAACACATGACTCAAACAAGTAGTCACCCAAACCAACCCATACTTAAACATCAATGTCCCCATTGATTAAGAAAGTAAAGAGAAACTAACTTGGACACCTTGAAGCGTTGGCAAAGGAGGAGAATCATTCTTGAGGAGGGTGAGGAGGCGGTGGAGCTTGGAAAAGATGTTGCCCCAACCAATGGTTGAAATCTGCTTGAGCATTCCACCTTGCGACATCTAGCTTGTGGTCTTCATAATACTCGATGCGGAAATCCTTAAGCTCCTTGTGATGCTCAACAAACTGGTTGTGGTGATGATTAAGTGCCCCATAAAGTTGGTGTTGGTGGAGCATAAGGGCATCCATCTTAGCTGAGAGACGGGAGATATCGGGATCGCCACCTGAACTCGAACCGGTATGATATGTGACTTGTCCTTGAAAATGAGAGCCACTGGACCCATCAAAACCATAGGGGTGAGAGTAATAAGGGACCATGTCAGTTTGAGGTCCCATCGTGAAATCCATCGGGTCGACACCGGGCTGATTTTGGTAGTAGCCGCCCACTGGTGGGTCGTCTCCGACCTCCTGTTGGTCATCACCGACCCCTCCAGAATGTGCTCGTGGTGATTCCGACTCGGGGGATGTCTCTCTCAGTGGGTCAGGTAAAGCTCTTGGAAACCTGCTGGGCTGGCGTCTAATTCTTCGATCAAGCCGGACATTTGGCACCAAAGGATAAGGAGCGGGTGCCCACACATCATACCAATTAGGGCGGTAGAAAAGCTCAAGATTTTCAGGGGTAAGAACCACATCATGAGTCTCACTCGTGCTAATATAGAATTTATTGGTGAAACCGGCAGAAGATTGAGCAAGCACTTTAGCATTCAAGAAGTACCTCACATCCATAGATATGACTTTTCTTGAAGAGTAGGCGGAAAGATTGACTTTTAGGGATTTAGAAAGGAGAGCCACAAACCAACCAAAGTAGGTACTAGTGTGAGTCTTGAGGGCTTGGTGGCTTATGACGGCATTAGCAAACTCAAACCCCAAATTCATGTGAATGGTTGGCTCGAAGAGCATGGTGGAGAGGCATGCAATCTCATGCTTGTGTGGGTGTGAGAGCTCATATCTTTGCCAAATTGTGGAGCCAAGGATGCGTAGGATAATCCGAAAAACCGGGCTAGCAATGAATTTACCGGGAAGGTGGTTGGTGGGTAAACCATAAAGGTTACGAAATTCCTCATCCGTGAAATGTTTGTAAAAACTTGTGTAGAATGAGGAATTTCTACCGTGCACAGTCATGGATAATTCTTGCCCTTGGCCTTTATGAATTGAGTCCGCGTAAGACATCGGGAAGTGGTCAGCATATCAAATTGACTATCTATCTAGGGTTTGAGCCACTTGAAAGGGCTTCGCATAGTCTGAAAAATGCTAATTCATTGTAATTGCGCCTGCAGGCCGTATTCAACCTTGCCGGTGAGGTAATGCCACTAATCCTTGACGGGAAAGCTCGCCGTTGTGTATGCGTCGGATGGTGCGCGGAAGCCAAGGTGGTGGTTGAATCTTTTAATGCTCATCTTGTGATCCCTATTGCCGAGTTGAAAGGTGACCTTTGACTTGTTGAAGTCGGTTTCATGCCGGTATAAGCGGAAGTTGGACATGAACTCACAAGTGAGCGCCACGTAGTGCTCCTCAATTGGATGCAAGATAAGGTGTTGAGCTCCAATCCAAGAGAAAGCCGTGAGCACCTCCCTATGAAAACCGATCTTCATTGCTCCCTCCCTATGATAAGCTCGTACATTAACGTCCCCATGCCACATTTCAAGAAACCGTGCCTTTTGCTCCTCATCGTCAAAGACCACACTATCCACCTTTTGCTTGTCTTTCTTGTGCTTCTTGGCGGGGTGACGAGAAGAAGAAGCCATTGTCCTACAAAACATTCAAGCTTCCAAGATAATTTCCATAGTTTTAAAGAACAATGCCAAAACAAAGAACACACATGTCACCTCCCGAAGAAGTACCCCATACTTACTCAAAGAAACATGCTTAAATTTATAAAGAATCTCAACCTAACATGCTTAATCATGAAGAGTAGGTAAGTAGAGGGAAAGATCATGCTAAAAGTATGCAAATCGTGGCGCAAGAAGCTCTATAAGCATGTATTGAATGATGAACACGAGTCAACCGGGGTCGGAACCGACCCTTGGAGGCTCGGTACCGAGCAGATCCCCGTAATAGGACATTGGTGGGTCGACACCGACCTCTTCGGGCAAGATCAAGTCCGCAAAATGCAGCCCGATGTCCTTGGAAGGGTTACCAAAAATTCCGAAAAAATCAAATACTCTCACAATCAACCAAACAACCAAGTATGCATCAAAAATTCCACTTACAACCCACAATTCATCATGGTATCATGTAGATCTAACCACTTAAGCATGCAAACAACCCAAACTTCCATATTCAAACTCAAGAACACCCAAAACCTAGGTTTTCAACTAATCCTTCAAACATAAATCAAGTAAACTTGAATATAACATCAAAGGAGTAGAGAAACATACCAAAGATGAGCAAAAAAAGAGGAATGAAAGTAGAAGGGGGGTCGTAGACGAGCACTAGAGCGGTTCTAAAATTTGAGAAATTGTGGGAAAGGGGCGGATTTTCCGGTTTTTGGTGGAGGAATTGGAGGATTTATGTAGCACAAAGAAGGATTTTGGTAGATTTGGGATGGGGATGGAGAATTGTGAGGTGTGAGAGGCAAAGAGAGATGAATGGAAGCTATGGGTTTTGGGAATGGGAGAGGGTCGGCGGTGTGGGGGAGAAAGAGAGGGGAGGGGTAGGGTTAAAAGAGGTAAAAGTTCAGGGACTTACCTGCAATTTCCAATTTTTTGAAATTTTTACCGTTTTTGCTTGGAAGGGGTCGGTTACGACCCAAATTAGGTCGGTGACGACCCACAGCGCCCTTGCTCCCTTTGATTTCCGAGCATTTCGGCCCTCTTGTTCCTCTTCCGCCGTTCTCGGATCCCTATAAAACTTTAGTGGAGAACCAAGACAAGAATCCTACCTATTCTAAACTAAGGAAATCAATCGAAATTAAGCTAAAAGAAGTCTAAAATTAAAAGGAAAAAGAAAAAGAAAGAAAAGCGGGTTGCCTCCCGTAAGCGCTTAATTTAACGTCTTTAGCTAGACGAGAAGTACCTCAGCTTAGTCAGAAGATGTGAGAGCCCATGTGGCTCGGATTTCCTCATCGGGTTCGGCCCTAGCATAATATTTCTTCAATCGATGCCTGTTGACCTTAAAAATTCCTCCATTCTCATCTATGAGATCGACCGCTCCATGTGGGTAGATGTGGTGAACAATGACCACTCCATCTAGATCGTAATTTTCCGGGGAAGAGTCGAAGTCTAGAGTTGAAAAGAAGTACTTGATCACCGTTGTTGAAGGTCTTCGGGATGAGCTTCTTATCATTCCATTTCTTGGTTCTTTCTTTGTAAATCTTGGCATTCTGATAAGCCTTGAGCCTTAACTCCTCCAATTCTTTCAAGTCCATAAATCTCTTTGCTCCGGCTGCGTCAAGATCCATGTTGAGCTCCTTGAGAGCCCATAATGCTTTGTTTTCGAGCTCGACGGGAAAATGGCATGACTTGCCATACACAAGATTGTAAGGAGTAGTGCGGAGTGGTGTCTTGTTGGCGGTGCGGTATGCCCAAAGTGCATCATCTAACTTGGAAGCCCAATCCTTCCTTGAGCGGGAAACCGTCTTCTCCAAGATGTTTTTAATTTGCCGGTTGGAGATCTCCACTTGACCACTAGTTTGGGGATGGTAAGGAGTTGCTACCTTGTGTAAGAACCCATACTTAGTCAAAAGTGCCTCAAAACTCCACTCAATGAAGTGGGAACCGCCATCACTAATAAGGACTCGGGAAACACCAGAGCGGGGGAAAATATTGGACTTCATAAACTTGGCCACCACTCGTGCATCGTTAGTTCTTGTAGCTATGGCTTCGACCCACTTAGATACGTAGTCAACCGCTACGAGGATGTACTTATAAGGACCCGAAGAGGGGAAGGGTTCCATGAAATCGATTCCCCATACATCAAAAAGCTCAACTTCTAGAATTCCTGTAAGTGGGTTCTCATTCCTCCATGTGATATTTTCCGCACGCTGACATTCATCACAAGCCGTGTCATAGGCTTGAACATCCTTGAAAAGGGTGGGCCAATAGAATCCGCTTGAAGAATTTTAGCGGTGGTTTTGAATCCCTTAGCATGGCCGCCCGTTGGAAGAGTGTGACAATGTCGGATTACTCCCTCTATCTCATTGTCCGGCACACAACGCCTAAAAATATGATCACTCCCCTGCTTGAAAAGGTAGGGATCGTCCCAATAGTATTGCTTGGCGTCGTGGAGGATCTTCTTTTTGGCTTGGGAAGTCAATCCATCAGGGATAATGCCTCCTACAATATAGTTAGCAAAATCCGCAAACCAAGGGGTTTTCGCCCCTTGAATAGCATATATAGAATGGCAAGAGAGAATGGGAGGAGAAGAGTGAAGAATAGTAGTAAGCACACAAGAAGAGTGAGAAGAATGACCTGGATCGATCGTGGTGAGGGTCGGTGCTGTGCTATCCAGCTCGGTGTCAGCCCAGTGCTGCATATGGGAGGTCGTCTCCGACCCAGGAATGGTCGTCTCCGACCCAGGGTGGTCGACCTCGATCCGTAAGACTTCATTGTTCAATAGAATTTCGTCCGGGCGAGAGTCGTTGATGGGCACTGAATCACCGGACTCCTTAATGTGCTCAATGGGTAACCTAGAAAGGTGATCCGCCACAAGATTCTCCGCTCCTTTCTTATCCCTTATTTCGAGGTCAAATTCTTGCAATAGAAGCATCCATCGGAGCAATCTCGATTTGGCGTCCTTCTTATCCATAAGGTAACAGATAGCTGCATGATCGGTGTAGACGATTACCTTGGAACCCACCAAGTATGACCGAAATTTCTCAAAAGTAAACACAACGGCTAGGAACTCCTTCTCTGTGGTCGTATATTTGCTTTGGACCTCATCGAGCGTCTTGCTCGCATAATAGATAGCATGAGGCTTCTTCTCTCTCCTTTGCCCAAGGACTGCGCCCACAACGTAGTCACTAGCGTCACACATGATCTCGAAGGGAATTGCCCAATCCGGAGGTTGCATGATAGGCGCCGATACAAGTGCATCCCGGATCCTGTGGAAAGCTTCAAGACACTCGGAAGAAAACTCAAACACAACATCCTTCATTAATAGGTTAGTTAACGGTTTAGTAATCTTAGAGAAATCTTGAATAAACCTCCTATAAAACTCGGCATGTCCTAGAAAACTCCTAACATCTTTCACGGAGGAAGGGGGTGGCAATTTTTCAATTAGTTCAATTTTAGCTTTGTCAACTTCAATTCCCCTTTTTGACACTACATGACCTATGACAATTCCTTCTTGAACCATAAAGTGACACATCTCCCAATTAAGCACTAGGTTAGTCTTCTCACATCTCCTAAGTACTCTATCAAGATTGGTAAGACAAGAGTCAAAAGTGCTACCGTAAACCGAGAAATCATCCATAAATACCTCCACAATGTCCTCGATCATGTCGGAGAAGATGGTCATCATGCACCGTTGAAAGGTGGATGGGGCGTTGCAAAGCCCAAATGGCCTCCTCCTATAAGCAAATGTGTCATAAGGACACGTGAAGGTGGTTTTCTCTTGATCATCGGGATGTATCGGAACCTGCCAAAAACCATTATAGCCATCGAGATAACAAAAATAGTCATGCAAAGCTAATCTCTCTAGCACTTGGTCAATAAAAGGCAAGGGAAAATAGTCCTTTCTAGTGGCGCTATTTAGCTTTCTATAGTCAATACACATGCACCAACTAGTGGTAGTCCTAGTGGGAACTAACTCGCCTTTGTCATTCTCAACAACAGTAAGACCACTCTTTTTAGGCACAACATGAACGGGGCTTACCCACTTACGATCCGAAATTGGAAAGATGATACCTGCATCGAGCATTCTCAAGATCTCCTTTTTTACCACTTCCTTCATATTCGGGTTAAGCCTCCGTTGGTGCTCTATGGTTGGCATGTGTCCTTCCTCAAGGAAAATACGATGCATACACAAAGAAGGTGAGAAGCCACTCAAATCCTCAAGTGAGTATCCAATGGCCTTCCTATGGGTCCTAAGAACATTCAACAACTTTCCAACTTCTTCCTCATTAAGGTTAGCATTAATAATCACAGGAAAAGTGGAATTAGGGCCAAGAAACTCATACCTCAAAGACTCGGGGAGAGTTTTAAGCTCTGGAGTAGGTGGTGGTGGTGTAACAATGTCCTCAACCTTCTCCATTTTGAAAGACTCCTCAAAGTAAGCGTTGTCATCGGCTTCCAGAAGGGTCGGCTCCGACCATAGAGGGGCCGTCACCGAGCTAGAAGCAATCACAAAATCCTCAGAAACGATCGGAATGGGGGTGGGTGCCGAGCTGGATGTGGTCAGTGACGACCTGGATGGGGTCGGTGTCGACCCTGCAGTTTCTCCCTTGGCTTGATCCTTACTTGTGTAAGCTCCTATCAAGCGTTCGATCGGATCTTCACAGTCAATGTAATCCGAGCGAGTGTATAGCATTTTCACTTCCATGGCTTCACCGGTTTCTTCATCGTTGGATTGAACCGGAACTCAATCACCTCATTGCCTATTTCAAAAGTAAGGAGTCCTTTCTTCACATCAATAATGGCTCCGGCGGTTGCAAGAAAAGGTCGCCCAAGAATGATCGGGACGACTGGGTCTTCCGGCATCTCCATGACAATAAAATCATTAGGCAAAAAGAACTTGCCAACTTGAATTTGGAAATCATCGACAACTCCCGTTGGTTTCACACAAGAACCGTCTGCCATATAGAGCTTCATATCCACCGGGACCAAAGGGCCCATATTGGTTTTGGACCATTTAGAGAGAGGAAGAAGACTAGCACTTGCACCAAGATCACATAAGGCTTTAAAGCGATGGGCACCTACGCCAATAGTAATTGCAAATTTACCCGGATCACCGAGTTTTTCCGGGAGCTCTAAAGATAGTACCTCATCGGTTAGTTCAGACATCAACCGCTTCTTTGACAAGATCTCCTTAAGAAATTTGGTGTAAGCGGGCATCTCATTCAAAGCTTCAGCAAATAGAATAGTGATATTAAGCCCTTGAAGAACCTGCACAAAACGATTGAATTTGCCTTCCGTGGAATCCTTAGCCTTCTTGGATGGGAAAGGAAGCACCTTTGTTGTTGATGTAGAAGGAACGGATGGAAAAATTCCGGGAAGAGGGTCGGTCACGACCTGGGGGGGTCGGTTACGACCTCTTCTGAGCTAGACCGGTCCTCATCGTCCGCCACTTTCATGCCCGTTTCTCGATCCGACAACTTCTTTCCGCTTCTCAGATGGACTGCAGCAATTTGACCTCTCGGATTCTCATCAGAATGGCCCGGTAATCGCCTTTGAGGTCGTGGAATTTGGGCCGCTAAATCACCAAGTTGAGAATTCACATTCTTCCTCCAAGCTTCAAAGTCTCCCAGTTGATTTTGCACTCCTTTAAGATCGGTTCGGATGCCATTCATTCCTTCAAGGAGTCCTTGTGCCCAAGTTGGTGGCTCTTGGAAACCGGGAGGTCTATAGGGAGGGGCTCTTTGCTCTTGTGGTCGTGGTTGAAAACCTTGACCGTAGCCATTGTTGTTCCATGGAGGAAAATTGTTGTTGTTCCTCCCTAGATAAGCATTGTTTTGGCCACGGTAGCGTCCCCTCATATAATTTGCCTCCGTATAAGCCTCGGCGGCTCGGACTTGTTCAACATTCGTGCAAGAAGAGGTAGGATGAGCTTGGGAACCACATTCTTGACAAGGTTGAGCGGTGGATTTGTAGTGGCCCACTTGCTTCTTAAGCCGGTTTATCTCATCTTGCATAAATTGAAACCGCACATCTTGATCAATTGGTTCGGAATTAGGATCATAAAGTCTCTTCTGTTGAACCTTTACGGCTCTTTGGGTGCCATACATTGCATCATAGTTGGTGAGTTTGTCCAACAAAGCCCAAGCTTGATCAGGATCCATCTCAATGAATCCGCAGTCGGTGTGGAGATTGATTCGGTCCTTCGTAGCGGCATTTATCACTTGAAAGAAAATTTCCTGAAGCACGTAAGGAGGTTGTCCATGAGTTGGACATTGCCGAAGAAGTTCTTTAAACCGCTCCCAAGTTTCCACAAAAGTCTCATTGAGAAGTTGATGATAAGAAGTGATGCGCTTCCTTAACTCTGTAGTCTTAGCCGGCGGAAAGAACTTTGTCAGAAATTGATCATGTAGAGCCTTCCATGTAGTAATTGACCTGGAGGGTAAGCTTTCAAGCCAAGTAAGAGCCTTTCCGGCCAAAGACCATTTAAACGCTTTCAAAAGCACATATTCAAGCGATACATAATCAGCGGCAATAGTGTCGCAGAGGTCAGTGAAGTTCTTGATGTGCTCCATAGGGCACTCGGTGGGCTTGCCTTCAAATTGAGACCTCTTGATAAGAGTGATGAAGTGAGACTTTATCTCAAAAGCGTGCTCGATAGCAGGGAGCACAATAGCAGATTCGGGATCCTTGAATTCAGGATGCATATACTGCTTCGCATTACGTGGAATAGCATCGAGTTGTTCCTGAAGACGGGTAGCAGTAGCTGCTTGAGCATCTCATTCCCTTTGAATACCTTCCATATGAAGGCGAAGATCAGCCATTTGGCGAGGAAGTTCCTCAGCATTGGCCATTGCTCTTCGTTCTCTTAGCCTGCGGTGAAGGGTTCTCTTAAGTTCGGGATCAAAAGGAAAATAGTCAACTCCCCTTCGTGAACTAGAGGGCATACACTTGCACACACAATCACGAGAAAACGAATTAGTAAAGACAAAAGGGTATGGGCTATTCCCAAACCCGAAAGATAACTAGACAAAGAAACTAAACTAACTCCTCGGCAACGGCACCAATTTGTTGAAAGGGTTTCTTGACAACATATAAATTTATATCAAGACCCCGCTGAGTACAGGGAGGTCAGGTTCGTCCACGGGAATTAGAAGTATCTAAATCTAGTTACTAATCCTAACAAAAGAAAACAAAACAAAGCAAAACACACACTCTAGGCGCTCGGCACCGACCCACAACAGGTCGTAACCGACCTAAGACTCGACACAAACGCAGGAGCAAAAACCAGAAAACTAGGAGCTCGGCCCCGACCTAAAGGGGGTCGTAACCGACCTATCCGGGTAACGAATAAACTTCTAAAAATCAAATTAAAAGAGATCTAGAGCAAAGGATTCACCAGAACAAGCTATGCACGTAAACATGAATCAAAATCAACCAAACATAATCCTATGAATGACTTTCTCCATGAATAATCAAGTAAAAATCTCAACTTTCATAAAGATCCAAACTTGCAACCCTACTTGTTTTCTAAAGGTTTTAACTTTCGTTTCAACCCAAATACAATCCAAATTCACAATTCAATCTTTCAATTCAATCATGAACATGCCTCAATTTTCATCAAGGAATTAATAGCAACAAGAGGATAAAAGATAGAGATTAAAAAAGTGGTTTAATCAAAGATTCATGCTTTAATCATGCACAACTCATCGGGTTTCACCCCCAACCCTAGAAAAGTAGACTACTCACGATCCATGGCACGATCAACAACCATAGACAAAAGAGAAAACATAATTCAAACCAAACAAACTTCAATTGAAAAGTCAACTTACAATCTCAAGCAAACCTCCAAGTCTCTCTTAAAATTGTCCAAGAGCTTGGAATCAAAATTAACCTAGAAAACAAACCTGCAACTCGTTCCGTTTCTCCACAACATCCCAAAACATCTCCCAAAAGCGTCCCAAAAAAACGCCTCTCTTCGATCCCCTTAAAATAAACCCTAAAAGAACCTTATATAGTAGTAGGAATGTCTTCATAAGGAAACTAAATTATATCTTAAAAAGGCCCATAAATAAAACATTTACTAAACCTAACTTAAGGCGCAAGTATTAATCTCGCTACACACGGAGGTGGTCGTCACCGACCTAGAGTAGGTCGTCTCCGACCTAGGCAGCACTTGGTTTCTTCATTTTTTCGCCCGAAACTTGCTCCAAAGCTTGGTTCTCCTTCAATGTTCCTTCTTTAATCACTCTTGGTCTTCTAAGACTTCCTTTAGCTCCTTCTTAAAACATCTTGATCTTGAAATCTTCACCTTTGAATCTTTAAACCTTCAATTGCACCGACTCTTGCTCTTTTATCAACATCACCAAAAGACAACTCTAACACCACCTCCTAGAAAGCTTGAAAAACCGAGATATCTCCTCCTCAACTCTTCAAATACCTACAAAAACAAAACACAAGCGCAAACGACTCCAACTCTCCAAAGAGGGTCGGAATTACATGCAAAATAACACAATAAACCTAGAAAAGACTCAATCCTAGCTAGAAATCTACCCACAAAAATCAACTAAAAAGTGCGACATCATAGCTAAGTCTTAGCTAGGGCTCGCGTGATGTGCCCAAGATAGGGCATGGCTCCTTGTCTCGGCTTCTTAGCGCCTCGAACATCGTCTTTGGTTTCTTGTCCAAGTATTGGCTCCCCTTTGTTGGGCTTGTCTTCAGGGATGGAATCTTCACTCAAATCATGGGGTCATGACTCGGTAGGTGGAATCACATCACCTATGCTGAAGTGAATTACATGAGAGGTCAATACAGGATCCCACCTAATAACTATGATAAGCCGAAGAACTATCCCACTTGGGGAAACTCCAATCAAGGTCAAAACCCTACACCCCCTCCACCAGATAGAAGGCCCACACCTTACAGACCACCAGGCTATCAAGAGCCACCTTCATGGGTACAAGGGTTACAAGAGGGTATCAATGTAGTTCACAACAAGATCGATGGAGTCCGTTCCGACCTAAAAGGAGTACAAGTACAATTGGGAGAAATCGAAACCTGGAGAAAAAGTGTAAATTCCCAATTAGGTAACCTTGTTGTACAAGTTCCGAGACCTCAAGGGCAACTCCCGGGCCGCCCCAAAGAGAACCCGAGTGGACAAATAGCAGATGTACACCTAAGGAGCGGAAAGACACTATCGGACCGTGCTGAAGCTAAGGAGAAAGAGCCCGGTAACGAAGAAGATGCTCCAGTTCAAATCGATAACGAACCAAACAGGGTCAATACCGAGCCTCAAACACTCGGTACTGATCCTACACAGGTCGTTAACGACCCCAAACCAGGTAAGTCTTCGCCACTGAACCGCTCCCTTAGTCCTAGGCTCGGTACCGACCCCATTAGGGGCGATACCGCCCCTTCTACAGAACCGATCAACCCCCTTGTCGACTCGGTAGCGCCACCTCTCGAGCCCGTTGTGGTTCCGAGACCGGTGGAAACTCTTCCCTTCCCTTCTAAAAAGTCTAAAGACTCAACAGATGGGAAGTTTAGGCGTTTTGTTAAAATCCTTCAAGGGTTAAATATTTCCATTCCATTCACTAAGGCCCTAAGCGAAATGCCGGCTTATACAAAAATTTTGAAAGATATTTTAAGCAGGAAGAGGTCTATTTCTGAGCTGACCGACGAGGTCCAATCTTTGGAGCTCCCGGAAAAACTAGGCGACCCAGGTAAGTTTGCTATCACCATTGGTATTGGAGCTTACCGGTTTAAAGCTTTATGTGATTAGGAGCCAGGGCAAATCTACTACCATTATCAATCTGGTCCAAGGCCAACATGGGACCACTAGAGCCTATAAACATGAGGTTATACATCGCGGACGGATCCTGTGTCAAGCCTACAGGGGTTGTGGATGATTTTCCAGTTCAATTGGGCAAGTTCTTTGTCCCAAATGATTTCATTGTCATGGAGATGCCCGAAGACCCGGTGGTGCCTATCATTTTAGGAAGACCATTCCTAGCCACAGTTGGAGCCATAATTGATGTTAGGAGGGGACTCCTAACTTTTGAGATTGGGGATGAGGTGGTGGAGTTCCGCTTTAACCCCACCATGAAAGAGACCAATGAAGCCGAGGTCAAGATGCTCTATACCCACACCGACTACATTGAATGTGGGGACCCGATCGAGAGGCTGCTGGTTTTTGATGCATTCCCGGGAAGAAGGTGGGTGGAATTAGATCCTACAGCATCGATACCGATCCTATATGGGTCATCACCGAAGCTCCTGGTAGGATATGACGTACATGCAAGTTCTACAGCATCGATACCGAGCACCACCACCTCGGTACCGAGGCTCCTGGCAAGCAAAATCGAGTCGGTACCAACCCCCTCTGGGTCGATACCGATCCTCTGACAGAAGATGAAGGGCTTCTGGCGTTTGATTACCTCGAGGAAGTCTTGAAGACATAGCATGAAGAACCCATTCTTATCCCGGTTGAGCCTACTCCAACGCTCAAGCCCCTTCCAAACTCCCTCATGTATGAATTTCTTGGTCCTAACTCTACTTTTCCAATCATCATAAATGCTCAATTAAAAGAGGAAGAAGTACAAGGGCAACAAGGCCATTGACTACTCTTTGGATGACATAACTGGCATATCCCCTTCATTATGCATGCATAGGATGTACATGGAGGATAATCACAAACCCACAATAGAGCATCAACGTAGGTTGAATCCTAATATGAAAGATGTGGTGAAAAAGGAAATCTTAAAACTACTTGATGCCGGGATTATTTTTCCTATATCGGACAACCAATGGGTTAGTCTGGTCCATGTAGTCCCTAAAAAGGGGGGAATGACCATTATAGAGAATGAGAAAGGTGAGTTGATCCCCACTAGGACCACAACTAGTTGCCGGGTGTGCATTGATTATACAAAGCTAAATAGTGCTACAAGAAAAGATCATTTTCCGCTTCCTTTCATTTATCAAGTTTTAGAACACTTAGCCCAACATGATTATTTTTGTTACTTAGATGGCTATAGCGGTTTCTGGCAGATTCTCATTCATCTTCATGATCAGGAGAAAACAACATTTACTTGTCCATATGGGACTTTTTCTTACAAAAGAATGTCATTTGGGCTTTGTAATGCCCCTGCAACCTTTCAAAGGTGTATGATGGTTATCTTCTAATATATGATAGAGGACATAGTTGAGGTTTTTATGGATGATTTTTCTGAGTATGGTTCTTAATTTGATTCTTGTCTAGTTAATCTGACTATGGTGCTTAAAAGATGTGAAGAAACCAATCTTATGCTTAATTGGAAAAAATGTCATTTCATGGTCCAAGAGGGGATAGTGCTAGGACACCTCGTCTCTAAGAGAGGGATAGAAGTAGACAGAGCCAAAATTGAGCTCATTGAAAAACTACCTCCTCCCTCTTCTGTAAAAGACGTTAGGAGTTTTTTAGGACATGCTGGCTTCTATAGACGTTTCATTCAAGACTTTTCTAAGATAGTTAAACCATTGACTAACCTACTAACGAAAGATGTAGTGTTTGAGCTGTCTACAGAATGTCTTGAGGCTTTTCACAGGTTGAGAGAAGCACTTGTCTCTGCTCCTATTATACAGTCCCCGGATTGGACCCTACCATTTGAAATAATGTGTGATTCCAGCGACTATGCTATTGGTGCAGTATTAGGTCAACGGAAGGATAAAAAGCTCCACGCCATTTATTATGCAAGTAAGACGCTTGATGAGGCGCAGAGTAAGTATACAACGACGGAGAAGGAATTCCTCACCTTGGTATTTGCATTTGAAAAATTCCGCTCTTATCTTGTTGGTTCTAAAGTGATTGTTTACACTGACCATGAAGTCGTTAGATATTTAATGGCTAAGAAGGATGCCAAACGTAGGCTGCTTCATTGGATGCTCTTATTGTAGAAATTTGATCATGAAATCCGAGACAAGAAGGGAGCGGAAAACTTGGTGGCGGATCACCTATCTAGGTTGCTAGTTGAATATATCAGGGAATCCAACAATGTTGTACCAATCAATGACTCCAGACCGGACGAGCACCTCATGTTGAACGAGGTCGAAAACTGCAAAAGGCTCGTTACCGACCCTACATGGGTCGTTATCGACCCATCACCGAAGCTGGAGGACGTTGGGAACACCGATACCGAGGCAGAAAGATCCGACAACGAGGCGAACTACCTCGATACCGTAGTAAATGGGATCGTTACCGAAGGGACAACCGAAGAAAGAGGGTCGATAACGACCTATTCTAGTCCGGTAACGACCTAGTCAGGTGAGTTTTCTCAACTTAGTTCAATTCCTTCCAATTCAAATATTCCCTTAACTCTTTCTTCTACTTCTCTTCATTCCATTCATGCTATTAGAGGGTTAAAGGCCCTTTGTTTTGCGGATTTTGCTTACTATATTGTAGGAGGCGTGATTCCCGAGGTCTTGACCCCACAAAAGAAGAAGAAGTTCTTACAGGATGTCAAACAATACTATTGGGATGATCCTTACTTGTTCAAACAAGGAAGTGATCACCTCTTTAGGCGCTGTATTCCAGAAGAAGAGGTAGAGAGTGTGATCCGTCAATGTCACACTCTCCCAACTGGTGGCCATGCAAAAGTTTTCAAAACCACGACGAAGATTCTTCAAAGTGGTCTCTATTGGCCAACCATTTTCAGGGGCGTACAAGATTATGTGACCTCATGTGATGAATGTCAACGCTCTGGAAACATCACTTGGAGGCATGAGAACCCGTTAATAGGGATCCTAGAAGTCGAGCTTTTTGACGTATGGGGCATAGACTTTATAGGACCCTTCCCTTCATCAGGTCCCTATAAGTATATCCTTGTCGCGGTTGATTATGTCTCTAAGTGGGTGGAAGTCGTTGCTACAAGGACCAATGATGCCAAAACCGTGGCCAAATTTATTAAGACTAACATTTTTATCAGGTTTGGAGTGCCACGAGTTCTCATTAGTGATGGCGGGTCACATTTCATAGAGAGGAGCTTTGAAACTCTCTTGCCTAAGTGTGGGGTATCACATCGGGTGACAACACCATACCATCCCCAAACTAGTGGCCTGGTTGAAGTTTGAAATAGGCAGATCAAGAGCATCTTGGAGAAGACGGTCTCCTGCTCTAGGAAGGATTGGTCATCCAAGCTTGATGACGCTTTATGGGCTTACAGAACAGCGTATAAAACACCTCTATGCACCATTCCCTACAACCTAATGTATGGCAAGGTGTGCCATTTGCCAGTCGAGTTGGAGCACAAGGCATTATGGGCTCTCAAAGAGCTCAATATGGACCTCGACAAGGCCGGAGCAAAACGATTCATGGACTTGAAAGAGCTAGAGGAGTCGAGGCTAAAGGCGTATGAGAACGCTGAGATTTACAAAGAGCGTACAAAGCAATGGCATGACCAGAAATTGGTGCCCAAAACTTATGAAGTTGGTGACAAGGTACTCCTCTTTAACTCTAGACTCCGCCTTTTTCCAGGAAAGCTAAGGTCAAGATGGAGTGGGCCATTCGTGGTCCACCACTTTTATCCCCAGGGAGCAGTGGATCTAGTAGACAACAATGGAGCCATCTTCAAGGTTAATGGATATAGGTTGAAGAAATTCTTTGAGCAAGCCGACCCGGAGGAAGAAATTCGAGCCACTTGGGATCTCACATCGTCGGACTAGCCAAGTTAAGTTCGTTGGGCTAACAACTTTAAAAATAGCGCTTACGGGAGACAACCCGCTTTAGTTTTTCCTTTTTAGATTTTTTTGTTAGCTTTCTTTTGACTTCTTTTTAGATAGAGTAGAGTTAAGTTTGCGGAATAAAATGTTTTCCAAAAGTGCTATAGGAGTCAGGTCGACAATGAAGAGATCAAATGTTGCCCAGACAGGCTTGGTACCGAACCCCATAGGGTCGGTACCGACCCACGTAGAATACCCCAAAAAAATCCCACGTGTCGACCCAGGTAAGTACACTTAAACCCTTTTTTGTTCTTTCTTTCTTACCTACTCCTTCTCCACAAAACCAAAACCGGCGCCGCACCCTCCCTTCTCCTTCCTCTTCACCATCAACACCCTCGCACCACTCGAGCCTCCACACCCCGTTGTCGAAACCACCACCGAAGCCGAATCCCGATTTCGCGTACACTAGTCCACCCGCAGATTCGAGCCCCCACCCGGTACCGAGCAAACCCTCAATTTGTTCGTACCGATCCACACACCCTCGTTACCAACCCAAAAACCCTTTAATTCTCATTCTCAAGTTCTTGAATCTACGATATGGTTTCTCAACCCTAAATCTCTACTTGAATTTCTTGTAGATTCGTGGAAATTTTTGGTTAATTTTCATGCCTAGATCTAGATCTAGTTCGAGATTCTCATGCTTAATTTGTGCCTCCTTGCTTTGATTTTGGTGTTTTGTTTTGATGAACTTAGTTCCCTCATGTTTTGAATTTAATTTCTTTGATTATAAGAAGTATGAGATTACTTGTTCCTGTTTTGACATGAGTTACACCATATTATGGCAATTATGGCGTGATTAGATAGGGTTTTTGAGTAAGTATGGGGTTGTGGTTTCTTGGTTGTGTGAAATTGTGGGGATTCATGCTTGAATAAGGATTTCATGGGTGTTGCATGTTTGAAATTGAGGCCTTGACCTTCGATTTTTGGTTCAAAGCCCAAAGTACAGGCTCGATACCGACCACCACAGGGTCGGTACCGACCCTGTCTTCACCGGGCCGCAACCTTTTCATACAAGGAACTCAATACCGACCCCTCAAGGTCGGTACCGACCCTCCAGAATACTGAAATCTATATGCATGAGCTTGGTTTCAATGCAAGTATGGGGTTCTTTGGTGTGTTATTATCATGTGTGGATCTTATCTTGGTTTGTTTGTGTTTCTACAGATTTTCAATGGCAAGTACAAGCCGATCAAGCAAGAGGGCGGGCAAGAGAACAAAGAGGGCCAGCCCATCACGATGGGAGTAAGAATAAGCTTGAAAGCAAAATATCTCGCTACCAAAATGCTCTGAACCCCTTTCTCAAAACACTCCAAACAAAAAAAAACCTAACTCCTCATGTAGTCGCCGACCCCAAAAATCCACCCAAGCTTCTCAAATCTCAATCATGAACACCGGCTGTTGCCAATTTTTCATACATCTTGTTGCAATCCTTCCCTCTGTTGGCGTCTTTGTATCTATTGGTGGTTTTCTTCCTTTTCCAGCGGTCTTCTTCCCTTGGTGTCGATGGCGTCGCTGATTTGTACAACAGAAAATCTGTCAAAAATTGACCCCATATGCTGAGAAATCTGTATTGTTTGAAATTTTGAATCGTTTCTTAAGGCCGAGGAGGCCATAGACCTTGCTGAGAAAGCATCTTTTTTTTCTTTGCCGGATTTATTGGTTTTAAGACATTCAATCATGAACAAGAATTCTATTTCGATGGTGGCTCTAGTCCACCGTCCACTCTGTTCCGGTTCAGTGGATTTATTGGTTTTGAGACATTCAATCATGAACAAGAATTCCATTTCGATGGTGGCTCTGGTCCACCGTCCACTCTGTTCCGGTTCTATGGTTGTGCTTTGCCTTATCAGCCTTCGCAGGCTTGATCTAGGCCCTGAATTGCAACCTTCCGGCTTCACCTAATTACCGTGAGTCGTCTTTGGTTGTGCTCAGCGACCCTAAATCCAGTCCTTCCGCTCAAATAGAAAATTAGTGTGTAGAAAAATAAAATAAAATAAAATCCTTGCTAGGCAAGAATTAGACAAAAAAAAAGAATTGTAAAAGAAAGGTGAATAATCAATTTCCTTGGCGTGCAAGTTTGGAATTCCTTGCACCGCAAGTCTGATATTACTTGTGGGACAAGATTTGATTTTACTTACAAGGCAAGTTGAGCCTTACTTGCTTTGCAAGTATGGGTTACTTGTGTTGTAAGTTTGATTTATTTGTGCTGCAAGTATTTTTTACTTGCGGTGCAAAGTTGAAAATTTCTTTTGCAAGATGGCTCGATCATTCTTATTTGTGTACTATTTTTTCGAAGAGTTGGAGTTGTGGTCGGGTTCGTATCGGACAGAGTTGTACTAGTCCAGGTCACTTGGTGCTCTGAGACTTCTGAAGATCTTTCATCTCGGTGGAGGGAACGTCAGTTGTCCATGTCGCACACCCGAGGATGGGTTGATCTGTTGCTTGCGACGCTAATTTTAGTGCTTTACTCACCCCGATTCCGATCTCTTTTTGCTCTTCTTTTCGAGAATTTGTACTACACTTAGTCGTTCTGCTTGTTTGTGTGGCTTCTTTGTTGATCCACCTAGCCGTACATGGCTACCGTTCTTTTTTAACGGCCTCTCGGACTACCAAACATGTTTGGTACTCCGAAATCTTACCTATTTCAAAAAAAAGAGGGCCAACCCATCTCCTTCTCCATCATCATCATCCTCTCCATCTCCACCACGCATGGATCATGTGGTGTTGAAGACCGCTAAGCAAAGAGAGATCTTCGACATTGTCTACAACAAACCTCACCACACAAGAATGTTTTCAAAGGTTGATGGAAAGTAGTTGGGAATTTATGAGGACCTCAAGCACGCCTTCTCCATCCTTGGTGCCGCTCACCTCTTAAAATTCGAAGAAATCCCTCACTACCCGGCCCTCACCTCTGAATTCGTAGCCACCCTCCACACTCAGTTTGAGAACAAGAAGTCAGTAGGGAGGATTAAATTCAGACTCGAGAATGAGGACCAACAAAGAAGAATGAGGATCAACATGCTCGAGTTCAATACTCTTCTTCACTTTCCTAGCCAATCCCGTGATTACTCAGCACCCGATGACTTCAAAGTTGCAGAAACATGGGGTTACATCACAAGGGAAACTAGTCCCTACACCCGCCCTCCCTGGTTCTCACATAGTCAACCCGTTCTTCTGCATTATCCTCCAGATTTTGGGCTCCACTATTTGGCCCAAGAAAGAGTTATCTCGGCCAATAAGGACGGAGATTGGTTGCCTCCGCACCATGCTTTTCTCCGACCCCGCTCCTATGAACTTGGGGTACGAATGGGTGACATATGTGGAGCAAAATGGGGCACATCTTGGGGGGATTTACTTTGGTGGGATGGTGACCCTCCTAGCTTTAGCTTGTAAGATCGACCTTACACGCTACAGTGCACTCCGTTCACAAAAGCTAGGCACGAACTACTGGGTGTCTTCAGAGATTTTTCAGAGATGCAATGAGGGTGTCACCAATACAATCCATGGTCGCCAAGTGTTAGTCATGTCAGATAAGATGGAGCTCTTGTACCTCTCCAATTGGTATGAGACTTGGACTTCCACACCATTTCCGCTGGCTAAGAAACCTCAGGATGATGCTTCATTGAGGATAGCTGAATCTCGGTACGAGAGGGAGGAGGACAACATGCAAGAAGATGGAAATGGTGCTGCTGAAGAGGTCGGTACCGAGCCTTAGCTTCGGTACTGAGGGGATGACCGATGTAGATGGCCACGTTACCGTGCTAGAGGAGCACGGTATCGTGATCTACGACCCCGATAACGACCCTTACAAGGTCGGTACTGACCCCCACTTTCGCTAGCACCAGCACAGTACTGATGGGCATGATCCCAACCGTGCCTCCAACTCCGATTCTGCTCCACCACAATGGGGATCTGATTTGTCTTCCCGGATGCAACAGTTGTGCCTGATCATGTAATTCCATTTAGCATGTTTTTGATAGTTTAGCCTGAATCTCATGATGAAATATTTTTAATTGTGAGATTAGCATATGATGAAACTGAGTGCATATGACTTTTAGCATGAGTATATTGCAATCCAACAAAATGACCCTGTGAGCATATTTAGCCTGATTTTCATGTGTGATTTACTCTCTATATGTATATTATCTCTTGAGATTGTGATGGTTATCTATTTCTCAAAACCTCTATAAGATTTTAGTTCATTACTTGTGAAATCATATGATAGAGAACTTAATTTTTCATGAGCCTTATTAATCCATATCCACCCTTACATTATTCCTTGTTTTTTTAAGCCAATTTGAGCCTTAAGCCTTTTATGTTCAGCTCCACAAAAGATATTCCCTAGCCGATGTAAGCTTGACCCTATCCGGGGATTAGGACTTAGTTGGTTAGAGTTATTTTGTTGAGTGAAAATGTATATTGGTTCGAAAGAAAGGGATTGGATGGGTAGATTGGAATCTCTTTGTTAAAAGTTGTAAAAAGAACTCTTGGTAAAGAAGTGCACGAGTTAGAGTTAGAAGAGAAGAAGAAAATGAAGTTTCGACTCGTTACCGACCCTGTATGGGTCGGTACCGAGGTTATCTCAGCAGAAAAAAGAAGAGAACACAGACTCGTTACCGACCCTAGTGGGGTCGGTAATGATCCTTTCCTAGTAAAAAAATGCAGAAAATTCAGAAAAAAATAGGAAAGAGAAATAGAATGTGTGCAAGTGCCATTAAAGACAAAACTAAGAGTTTCTTTGTGTTTATGAGACTTTCTAGGATTTAATTTGGTGAGTGAGAGAAAATGAGTGTTCTTTAAAAGAAAGTGAGTTTGGTATGATTCTATTGAGAAGTTTTAGATGTGTGAGTTTTTAGGAGTCTTTCTTCCCGGATATTATTGGCACCACATGACAAAATATTTTCCATGCCTTATTGTTATTACCAAGCCCCATTACAACCCGGCCGAATGGAAACTTCTATGAAGTTTTTCATTGAGCCTAAGTTCTCTTGATGATCTTTGCTTGTTTTGATAATCTTTGGTGGAGAGTTTGGTGATATAAGTTCCAATTTCTATGAGTTTTTGCATATTTGATTGAGTTGAGAGTTGAACTTATAAGCCTAAACACATGAGAGTTGAGTGAAATCCTTTATCCTTAGTAAGGTTGGATTGTGATTTCTTATGTCTATTTGTTATTCATATATGTGTGATGACGTTAAGAGTCACTTGCTATTTTCACTAATACTCTGAAGTTGCTTTTTGATGAGGGCTATTACTTGAGGAATGTGTTGATTGGTGTTGGTTTATGTTTAGTGATTGCTTGAGGACAAGCAAGCATAAGTATGGGGTATTTTGATGTTCGTGTTTTTAGCTTAGTTTTTGAGTATTTTTCTAGGTTGTTTAGTCTAGTTTAGTTGTGCTTTTGTGTTAGTTTTGTGTCTTTTTGGATGAGTTTGCATATTTTGAGAAAAGTATGGAAGCTACTCTGTTTTTTTGTTTTTTTGTAGGTTTTTGAAGCAAGTTTGAGCATTCTGGAGGCATCGAGATAGAGAGAAGACAGAGGAGCATGGCGAGCTAAGGAGGAGACAAAGACATTGAAGAGATCCCGGAAAATCCAAAAGAAGTTGTGAAGAAGTACAAAGGAAATAAGGTCAAACAGGCTCATTACCGACCCTGAGGGATTCGATACCGAGGCTTGCAGCAAAGGCAAAGTTAGAGGAAATTCAGCAAGAGTCTACCGACCATGACAAGGTCGACACCGAGGTCCCCTGTGTCGGTAGACGTAGCCGACATTGGACTTTTAATGATTTTATTCCGTAATCTTTTAGTTTTAGAAAGTTCTATCTTTATGGAAACTTTTTAGATAGCTTTTCTAGTATAAATACTCTCGTCTTTAGTAGTTTTAGGGGGTTGGTTGGGCGAATTGAGAGGAGAGACGTGTGAATTCATTTGAAAACTCGCACCTTTTCCTCTAGTTTGCTGATTTAGGTTGTTCTTAAGGAGACTTGGAGAAGAAGCTTGTATTTCTGGTTGTTTACTGAGACAAGAAGTTTTATTAATTCAAGTAAGTTTAGTTTTGATTCAAAGTTATGTCTTTATTCAAGTATTTTGTTTGTTTATGTTTAAGCATGTGTGAGTAAGTTCTCCTTTCTAGGATCGGGGTTGAAAACCCGACATGATTGTGCATGAATGATGATGTGATGAGTATTTGAATGCCTTCTATCTATTCTCTGCTTGTTTTGTGTTTATGCTTTGATGAAAATCAAAGTAATTCGAGATTATTGCTTAATCGAAAGAGAAATTTATGAACTTGAATGTTGATAATGTTTGATAACGAGAGTTACAAACTTTGGATAAAAAATAAGTAGGAAGTGAATTGATTTATGAAAGTAGATTGATTTACTTGTTTTAATCAATGAAAGTTGATGACTTCATATTCAAGGCATGATATTTATGATTCATATTATCTCGATTGCATGATTATGTCGTGGTAGACCCTTGTCCTAGATCTTTTTCTCGTATTTGAAAGTTCGTATTACTCTTTGTTTCACATCGGTACCGAGGCTTTGTAGGTCGGTACCGGACTTGTGTTTTCTGTGTTTGGATTGCTTCGTTGATCATTCAGTACAACGTCGTTACCGACCCTGACAAGGTCGGTACCGACTTGTTTGGCTCGTTAGTTGGTCGTTTTTCTTGGTCTGTTTCCGTTTTGTGTGTTCTTTCGCTTTATAGATTAGTAGTTAAACACAACCTTGTTTCCCGTTGACGATCCTGACTCCCTGTACTCAGTGGGGTGTTGACTATAAATTTATTTGTTGTTAAGTAAAACCCTCTCAACAAAGATCGATTCAATCAAGAGCACATGTAACATATTTCAGTAAATACACAACTAGATTAACGATACACCATTATATTCACAATTTATTAAAAACACAAAGACAACTAATGCCAATGACTGGTTTAATAGCCTAACAAAATCTGCAGCAAGTTTCAGCACATAAACGAAGACAACATGAAAATTAGGTAGAGGATTGTATGTCTCACAATATCCTAATAATGAACACTGTAAACCCGGATCACACCATCAGTGTAACCACTGAACAATATGCTTCCATCAGCACTCTAGCTCCATCGATCGCACATGTTGACTAATTAGTTTGGGTTTTTGTGAGGAAAAAATATTTAGGCATTTTATCAAATACATGGTGGACAATCAAACAAACTTATGGAATCAACTTCTATTTTCAATGGAATCCTTCAAATGAAAATTTAAAAAATATACCCAAATCTCTATTTTACAATCTCTATCAATTCTATGGTTCTATTTACCAAAATCTATGAACAAAGATGAAAAATCATACTTAAATCTATGAACAAAAATTGAAAACCTAAATCAACAAAAATCATACATAAATTCATTAATAAGGAAGGGATTGAAGGTGAATTGCTTAAGAGGAAGTAGATTAATATAATATGAGGAGTGTTGATTGAATGAAGAGAATCGGTGGTCGGCGATATGCAAAACTTGCACATGATATTGAACATGTATGCTCAAATTGAAGAGAAAGGAACGCAAAAAGACATACAATCCTCTATCTTAGACACGCCCCCTCTAACTATTACATCTAGATCGTTAAATAATAAAACCAAAGATTAAAACCGAACCCGTTGGATCAAGAGTAACCCAAAATTGACGATCATGACCCGTTGGATCAAACCGAACCCGTACCAAACCCATAACAACCCGGTCTATATGAATCCGGAAATTTTACGACCCGACGACCTAATACCCATTTTGGCCCGAACCCGACCCGCCAGACCCATTCGATAAGTGTGTTATACACCGAAACACAACCCATTCGATTAGTGTGTGAACACAACGTTGAAAAAAAATAATTATTTAATTGCGGTGAGCGTGGATCGAACACGCGACCTTCAGATCTTCAGTCTGACGCTCTCCCAACTGAGCTATCCCCGCTGATGAACATTTACTAAACACGAAATAACTAAATCTATTCTTTTTCTCTCTCTCTTAAAGTGGATAAAGAGTGACAGCAAATCAATATTTTTATAGGGTAACGAGTAACGACCGAAGGACTTAATTTAAGCTGCAAATTTTTGCTCCAAACATGCTTTTGCTTATCAAACACTTGAAAATATTTACGTTGAAGCTTCTCGCACTTGTGCAAATTAAGTATAAGTAACATTACTTCCCTACAATTATTTTATGGAGATAGATTTCCGCAACTTAAGTATAAGTAACATTTTTATATAGTTAACATTAGGATCTATACTCGTGATTTTCGCAACTTTACACAAGTAAAAAATTGCCGAAAAATTGAGCAGGTTGGAGGATATAGGTAGTACTTAGAATTTCTAAAGAGGAATACTTGAAAGTTGAGACCATAAAAGATGTGGATGTGGAAATTGGTTCTTCTCTTTTGTGATAGGATGCATGCACCTGAGAAATGGATAATTATAACCTATTTCGAGAATCTTGACTTATGTCTTCTGAGTCGTTCAAATGGTTTGATTGTAATAGTTATAATCATGCTGATTCATGCATTGAGTTGATTATAATATAAGAGTTGAGGTGAACACCAGTACTGAACTACTGATCACCTTTTTGTCATGCTTATATGTGTTACTTAATATGGCTAGTTAGGGATTTGCTTCTGCCAAAAGAAACAAAACTAAGGATTTGTTAGGTACAAGTGGCTGATTTATAAGTTGTATTTAGGTGATTGAAAAGCATCTCTCTATCTATATATACATAAAAAATCTCACGTTTTAATTTATTAACTACGGAGTAGTTGTTTATGTTTGATATGATGATGATAGGTAAATCAGTGTACATTGTGTGTTATAAGCATACCAACCCTGTAATAAGCCGAAAGGAAACGTGAAGGAGAAGGGCGGGTGGAATCAAAATTCCAATTGAAATCAAAATTGTTTTGTAACAATCGCAAACAAACAAAGATTAGAGATTGGGTGGCGTGCAAAATGGGCGGATTTCGATGTTCCATGGAACAAAATTTTGGGCATTAAGTAGCAGCAGATTTATGGGTATTGCAAAAAATTGTTCAATTTCTGCTGGTTCTTTGTCTTGTGTACTTGCGTCGTGTCATCGATCACGTGACCAAACCCCCTATTTTTGTACGAGAGAAAGAAGAAGAGGACCCATCAAACCAAAATCCAAAACCCTCAAACCCAAACCCTTTTTTGTGAGATTGAAGAGATTCTCTTTTCTTCCTTTATTGTCTCTTTTCTACTGAACGGTAACGCTGTATTCTCAGACGAAGTTGCATTCTGGGTTTCTGGGTCTTCACACTGAGAAAGTGCATATCTTCTGCTTAGTTTAAGTAGTATTGTATCTGTGAAACTATATGCAGGGTTTATTTGCTGAGAGAAGATAAAGACTTAATCTTTTTTTCTTTCATTTTCTTTTCTGAGTGGAATACAACGGCACCTGATCTAGATGCAACCCATGATGGCAACTTATTACTCCAACAACATTACAACCGATCACATTCAACAGGTCCCTCTATTTCAACTTCTGCCCTTTAACTTTTGCTTTGTTGTTTCAGATAACTTCCTCTACATAAGAAGGAAAAAGAAGCCTCTTTTGTTTCATTTGTATTTGTAGTCAATTGGTTGTTGTTTCTTTCCATTTTCTGCTGGTTCTGAATCTGTTGAGATTTTCTGGCTTCTTGTTCTTGGGTGTTTCATGTTTTAAAGAGAGCTTGCTTAGCAGCATCTTTTTTTCCCCTTATTATTTCTTGTGTTTTTTTTGTACTGATTTAGGATATTGAATTTCCCCCTTTTGTTCTTTGCTTGTTATTACTGATGAGTATTTTGATTCCTTGCTCAAATGGGGAGTTCTAGCTGTTATTTTGAATTGACTTCAGTTTTCCCTCTTATTTTGAGAACTGAAATAGTGAGACAAAAATACATGCTATGCTACTATTAAGTTGGTATGCTGGTCCTTTCTCTCCCATTTACAGTAATAAATTACCGTGTGGCAATTTGTTTATTGTTTATCAATTAATTGAGGTGGTAGTTTACATCATGGATCCACAAAACATTCCTCAGTTTATTTTATGTTGTAGTGATTAAAAAACTGCTCTGCCCAAGAAGAGAATCATTAATGAATTAATCAGATTAGTTAACTACGGAGTAATCAATAGTCATTCGTGTTTGGAGTTTCCTATCCTGCTCAGATTTGATTTCCTCATGCATATTCCCCCGTCTTTATCATAATGTGCTTTATATTCACTCATGAGTTAAAGATTCAATATCTAAGCTGACAATTGGATTAAAGAATGTTGCTGATAAACCATGGATGCTTAATGCTTATTAGACTATTTTGACATGTCTGTACTTGAGTGTTTGCTTGTATTGTCTCATATCTCCTTCTGTAATTAATTTTCCACCTTTATTGTTGCGCTCTTCTTTTGTGTTAATTCATTAGGCATATTAATCAGGTGGACCAAAGGAACATTACTTGAAAAAATGAATTAGTTTATATATTAATATTAAGCTTTGCGGTGCACAATTTGTATGCTGATATTAAGTCATTACTACAGTGGCATATTCTGTATGTTGTTATTTATTTCTTTTGCTTGTTGACACTTGCTTAAAGCTTTGTATGTGAACAAAATAGTAGTAGTAATGATAAAGACTTGTGGGACTTTTATGTAATTAATGGTTCTTTATTTATAAGTTGACGCGCCTAGCTAGATTTCGTATTTCACATGAGAGGGAAGGAAATCGATGCATACATTGATCAATGCTTATCTGTATGCTCTGCTCCATGAATCCTTGTGCTTGAAGATTTTCCTAGTGTGCCTCCTTGCATTTCTTAATGCCAACATTTCCTTATATCACTATTAAATTCATCTGATGCTCACTTGCCATGTTCTTCTCCAATTCCTCAAAGTTGATACATGAATAAACTTTCAGAATTGTGAATAGCTTATGCTTTTATGTATATTAAAGATACTGCACAACTATTATGATTTTGACAGTATCTTGACGAGAACAAGGCATTGATTTTGAAGATCGTGGAAAGTCAGAATTCAGGAAAAATAAACAAATGTGCTGAGTAAGTTCTGATTACCGAAATATATAGACAACATCTATTCCTTAGTGTCACATGTAACTTGCTGCTTAAATGATCAGTTGTTTCCAAAACTGTGTAATCAATCTACCAACTGTTTTACCAAAAAGTATGAAATGTTTGAGGTATTATGTTAGGAACCAAGCAATGCTACAGAGAAACCTGATGTACTTGGCTTCCATTGCCGATTCTCAACCTCAGCCTCCCACAATGCATTCTCAGGTGTTACATTATTTCTTCAAATACCAGAATTTGGTTATTATGACTCCAAGAAGTTAAAAAAGTTCCAACTATTTTTTCCTTTCCTTTTTTTTTTTCATTCCACTCACAGTACACAACCACCAGTGTAATGTCGCCAAGTGGCGCCCACTACACAGCACACCAACAACCTCACGCAATGACTCAGCAAGCACTTATGGCCGCTCGCTCGTCCATGCTATACAGCCAGCAGCAGCAGCAGCCATATGCTGCTCTGCAGCAGCAGCATCAGATGGGCATGAGCTCCATGGGAAGCGGTGGGGTCCACGTCCTCCAAGGCGAACATGACACCTCAGCTGGATTTTCTGATTTTGGGCTTGCTACTACAAGCAAGCAAGATATGGGGAGCATTGGCTCTGCTGAAGCCCGTGGTGAGGGTAGTGAAAATCTTTACTTGAAGTCCTTGGACGACGGTAACTGATGGTGGGAGTTAGATGCTAATAATAGTAGACAAAACATTTTATTGCTTAAAAGACTTTGTTTTTGGCTTTGATGTAGAACAATGGTGGGTTCTTTTTATATTTTCTGTTGGTGAGACTGTTATTCAGAAGATGGCTATAGGGCTAATTTGTGAAAATTTGTAGGGTCTCATCCTTTTGTGTTACCCGCATGCTGCCATCTAGTTATTAGCTTCTCTTTGTCATCAGTTTGCATCTACTGTTCTAAAAATCCCTTCTAGTCCCCGCCTAGGCGCTGAATGGTCTCTGTCCACCTGACCTTCCAGACCGCTTAGGCACCCGTCTAAGACCGCCTAGGCAACTGTTCAGACCGTCTAGGCTCTAGGCAGTCCCTCTCCGCCCAGGGTCTGCCTAGCATTTTTAGAACATTGTTTGCATCTATGATGAGTTTTGGCAAGGTATGCATCATAAACTCTTGGTTGATCAGTTATACCAATAGTGGATTTTTCGGAAATCTTCTCAACACATGCAGGGTTGCATCATTTTTTCCTGATGGAATGGTCAGTGTCGAGTGGGAATTAAGTGTATCCTAAATGATGTGTGATTGGTCCTATAGTTGAGACATTAGGATTTGGGTGCCAAATCTTTGTCAATACGAGAAATTAAAGGTAATAATATGTTGGATTTTAAATTAAGGTAGAGTGAAGTTTTCAAAGTTTGCCAGTAAACTTGCAGAAAGGTAGAATGGTGCTTTCTGTTTGCGCATGAATTTTGGGTTGACATCAAGAATGTTGGCCTCACTGGGGAACTCTCTCTATCATTTGTGCGTTTTTGAAAAGCTATAGTTATGACTAGAATTGCTGTTTCTAGTCACTATTTTATGCTTCTCAATAGCTAGCTAGCTACAAAAAGATTGTAGACTGAATCTATTGAAATTATGTTTAGTCTACACTTTCATACTGCGTGTTTTGTTGATAATGACTATTGCACAAGTTGATAGTTTGATTTGTTGAAGAAGTAAAACATTTGTGATCAGAAGGTAGGAACCCAGATGGGGATCCTTTTAATGATTGCTATTTGAACCTGTAAAGTTGCAAAGAAGGCAACCTGAACTTTATTCTTCTTATTTTCACATAGATGCTAGTTTTCCATTTCACTTTTTTGATCTGAGAGTTGTACTTGGAGACCTTTGATTTGTGGTCATGTGGGTACCTAAACCTTTTTTTTTGGGGAAACTCATTGTACTACTTGGGTTCGCCTAGAGAATCATTAGGGATGAGAACTGGGCACTAACCAATTCTAGCAAGGAATGGGCAGTTTTTTGGGGAAAACTCATTGTACTACTTGGGTTCGCCTAGAGAATCTATTAGGGATGAGAACTGGGCACTAACCAATTCTAGTAAGGAATGGGCAAACCGCCGCTCATGGGATTCGAAACAGTGACCTTGGAGTACCACCTCAAGGTCTTAACTGCCGAACCAAATGCCCAAAAGTCGCATTATAAAATATGAGGGAGAGGGGCTAACTAAACCCCAATTTATTCTACCCATATTATTTGACGGTTTCAAATGAATCTAATACGGAATTTTACAAGACTTTTGATTGGTAAATAAGTTGACTGAAAACCCATAATTGGATTTGTACTTGTGAAGTTGGAGAGGTTGGGTAAGGTTATTATAAATGCCAGTTAATTGGGTCCATCAATTACACACAATACAACTTTTTAAGGGGAAAAAGAAGCATCGGCCCATTATTGAAAAAGAAGCATCGGCCCCTTGCAAGGTAAGTATGTGTTTGGTGGCATCTATAACAAGTTAGACATTACTTTAAAACCATATCCCTAATTGACATGGACATGTGGAAATGGGAAGGCTTTCAAATGGAGAGCAGCTAGATGTACTATCATGAGTTTATCACAAATCAAATCAGTCTCCTAGAGAAACAACTAGCAAGGTCACTTTTGGTTTTGTGAAAAGCGACCAACGACTTTGAAATGTTCAAGTAAATGGGTGTGGCCGTGTGGGGGTGATGAGAGAGAGATGATGGTCCATTTCCTAATTGCTTGGTTTTGCAAGACTAGTCACTGTTGAATGTTAATGGGCCAACCCTCAAAGTTAGGCATCAATTGCCCACTTGTCTTTTCTCCCCTCTAGCTAGCTCCCAACAAGCCGGGCCCCACTCTCCTCCTTTTCACTTTTGGTTCTGGATAACCCTCTATATAAATTAATGCTCTACCAATATACTACGTAGTATAGACCTCCTTTCCCTCCCCCGGGAAAAAAGGTACTGTAATTTTTAGAGAATCGCCTCCTAATTTTATGTTTCCATAAAACCACACCTATACTTTAGTTTGTTTTCAATAAGTCATCCCTTACTTTCAGTTTTACAAAAAAAAAAAAAAAAAAAAAAATTCTTTTTAGTGCCCTTGAGCTTTTAACATTTTCTTTTGGTACACAGGAAAAAAAGTAATTCCTTTTGGTGCCCTTATACTCTTAGAAAAGTTCTTTCCGTAGCCTTAATAACACTAAAGTCAAATTTCAGCCAGTTTTTTAACATTTCCGTTAACAAGTAAAAAAAAACCTACATTTAGTATATCTGAACATTTTCACAAGTCCGTCGTCCAAGTCACCAAAAAAACAAGCATCAACAATAAAGATCAAATAAAGCAGATCCTTCAAATAGCAAACACTGTTGCATTAGACAAATATCTAGGATGCCCAATTATCAACGGGAGAATAACACAAAACACATTCAAACCCTTAACTCTGCGAACCAGAGCACAATTATCAAAATGGAAAGCGAACGTCCTTTCCCTGGAAGGTCGCAAAACGCTAATCAAAGCAAACCTCTCAGCACAAATCGAACTATCTTATGCAATCGTTTATGTTGCCGCATGCAACGTTAAAAGAATTAGACCAAATCAACAAGAATTTTATCTGGAACAAAGAAAACAACTATAAACCACTTACAAGCCGGAATTCAATTTGTCGCCCTCCTGCCCACGGTGGGGCGGGAATCACCAACGCGTAAGAAATGAACAAAACACACCAAATGAATTAAGTTGCTTTGGAAAATACTAGCGGAACCAAACAACCTTTGGGTTAAAATAGTTTCAAAAAAATACCTCAAAACGTAAAGTATTCTGAACTATAAGAAAAAACATAACAAATCCTGGCAATGGTCCAAACTCATAGGCCTTAGAGACCTGTTTGTCAAGGTCTCATCTGGGAAGTGGAAGACGGAAAAACTATTCGTTTCTGGAAAGACAATTGGACCGACAATGGTCCCCTTCAACCAAAGAATGAGGTCGAAACCCTTATTAACTTGGATGAACCTGTTGACAATTACCTCCGCGAAGACAATTCTTGGAACCTTGAGTGTAACACCCCCTTACTTACCCTGGAGGTATTACCGCCATTAACCCCGATTAGGATTAAACCAGAGTTACCCAAGGCTTTAACCTGACAAAACTTACTAGAACAAGGTAAATGAAACCATTTAAAACCTAACAAAATTAAGTAAAACTTTATAGTGGAAAAGAGGATAAAAGGTCTTATACAAGCCTTAACTTAAAAAGAATTAGTAAATAAATAGAGCAACCTTCTATTTAAACAAAATCTTCATCAAGTCTTCCTCAAGTTCTTATTTCTGAAACTCAGCTTCGCTTTGAAGTAGTTCAACCATGTTCTTCACTCAAGTATAGCCATTGGAAACCTTTCTTCAACTTCTGGAGCTTCAAACCTCTGAATCCGCCTCTTGAATCAACTTCCAAGAAATACCTGATGTGTCGTATACAACGGTGGACACCAACCGACCATATAAAATAAAAGAAGATGGACGGGTTAGTCTAATGAAAGACTAAGCAAGCGGAGAAACTAACTTGGTTCTTATGGTTGTAACTAAACATATTGGCATCCAAATCCGATTAGACTCGGATTATGATCCAACAGTTAGCAGTCTTATAGAGAATAAGAAAGAGACTTGCATAATCAAGAGAGAGAACACCACCGCTTGTGGTTTCTTTAAGAAGCATAAACAATTGTTGGGAACTCATATTAATCACATCACATTTTGAAAAGCCTCCGTCGACTAATCAGATTGACTTAATCAAAGTTTGATTAAGAATTATTCGTAACCGGGAGCAAGAATGGTTATCGAATAGACTAACCATTCGGGTACATTAATGTGCCTAACGCACTTATCTTGTATTACTTTCAAAACTTTTCACAAACAAGTTAGCAACTTTTAATCGGCTCGAACTACTGTCGGTGGAACACAATACTATCGAGGTCAGAGGGTCTGTTTCATCCTTGAACAACGAATAGCACGGGTCCCAATGATTGAGAGATTAGAGGGCCTATTTCATCCATAATCCACTACCAACACATATTGAATGGAACACAATTCTATCGAGGTCAGAGGGCATGTTTCATCATTGAACAACGAATAGTACGGGTCCCAATGATGGAGTGATTAGAGGGCCTGTTTCATCCATAATCCACTATCAACACATATTGAATGGAACACAATACTATGGAGGTTAGAGGGCATGTTTCATCCTTGAACAACGAATAGTACGGGTCCCAATGATGGAGAGATTAGAGGGTCTGTTTCATCCATAATCCTCTACCAACACATATTAATAAATGCACTTAGCTAAAGTGCATAGTCACCCCTCAAGCGTAGAGCGGGCCATGGTCATGACCTAAGTATTAGGGGATCAATATTGATACTGCCTAATACGAGTTTTAAAGAGATGCTTCCGAGACTAAGCTCACATCCCTTAACTAAGTTAATCCATATCAATGTCTCAGCATGAGACAACTAAACATACAAGGTCACATACAACGGACCTAAATCCAGTTCTAGCGCGAAACTGAATGAATAACAATATGGTCATTATTTCTAACAATACAACAACCTATCATATTTTATTAATCATACAAGTTGTTCCCAACGCAAATATTAAATGGGATTCAATTCCTCATTTAATAATAATAACGCAAGAGAGAATCGTCCACTTGCCTTAGAAGGCGTGCTCCACGTCTTTGGTAATTCCAACAGTAATCTTTATCATCCTTCTGCCAAATATAACAAAAGGATTTCTCAACAACGAGCTCACGGAAACACTTCTTAGTTGTATACTCAAATTCTACAACTTCCTAATCGATAAACGATTTAATTTCCGAATATCGATATATAATAAATCCTTAGTTATCATGCTTCAAGGAGCCATCTTGGCGGAATTATAACTAATTATCCGCTTCACTTTTGAAACAATTTTCTAAATAAAAATTGTTCATTAGCAACAGTTCTTAAAGGTGACCAAATCTCGGATCAAACGGATTAACAACGAATCCCGAGTAATTATGCGAAGTCCTTTACCTGCCAATCGGTGTCAAAACTTGTATTCGCTATAACTGAAGATCCGGACGTCCGTTTCTCGAGCCGTTTGAACCCGTGGGACCGTATCAACGTCAAGATTATAAAAACCATAAATTTAATTAGCAAAGCGGAACCGAAAGGCCCTTACGATGGCTCCGCAACCAACCCGCTAATTAATTTTGATCGTAAATACCTTCACTCGAGCCCATGGCTCGTTTGACTCGATAGTGGCTCGATCCCCGAGCCCAAGGGTGGTCGAGTATTGCCCGGCGGCAGCCCTTGCGGTGGGTGGTGGTCGGAGGAGCTAGCGATCGCCGACGACGACGTTTGACGAGGCAAGAAAGTGACCGACGGTGATGAAGCTCACGAGTCCGTCGTTCCTCCTAATTCTCTCATGGTTCTGGTTTTGCACTTTTGCAGCAACCCAAGCTCACTCATGGAAGAAGGGAAGAAGAAAATGATGAGGTGGCTGGCTGGAGAAGGTGGCCGGCGGTGAAGGAGCTCAAGCACCGAGTCCGTCGTTTCTCTTGTTCCGTCCTTTCCTTTTGATATGAATTGATCGACTTTGACCAGGCGGAAAGATATGCCGTGGAGAATTAGAAGAATTCTTTCTCCTAGGTTCCTTTCTTATTAAGCATAGAAAGAGGCGGTTTATAAAACCAACCCATCTCGGAACGAGACTCGCGTTAAAGCGGTAAAATTATGTACCTCGGGTGGAAAAACTTACTGAATACAAAACGTCCCGTAAATTACGTAGACCAATAAAACCAATTTTCCATGATTTTATCACGCTACCTTCAATTTTTAAGGCTTCCGTTTCATATTTTAAATCCTTTACAGTACATAATTAAAAAGAAGGCTTATCCAATAAATATTCTTTTTCCACTGAAAAATCCTAGAATTCACACCGATCCATAAAATCATTTGTTTATGATTTTAGGATATCACCAACAATTTTCTAGGATTTAAATTCCGATAAAAATATTGGATTAAGCGTTAAAACGAACAAAGAGATTAAAAAGATATCCGAGAAAAATTCAAAAATATCCTTAAAACCCGCAGTTATTACATTGAGAAACTGGGTAAAGTTGTTAATAATGATGACCTATGCAAGATCTCTGAAATTATCAACCCCATAAACAAAATCTCGGATAGGCTGTATTGGCAACCCATAAAAAATGGGTGGTATTTTACCCACTCAACCATTCAATGGATCCACCAATCCATAGAAGAACCCAAAATTAACCTAGAATTGATCAACAAACTCAACATACCACCCAAAATGAAGAACTTCCTCTGGAAAGCGGCACGCAACGGCCTACCAACCAAATCGAGACTGGACGCCAACCACATACTGGTACCACAGGGCTGCTCAGCATGCCACATCCAAGTTGAAGACACCAACCACATTCTACTTTCATGTCCCCTTACCAGGAAAACCCTTAACGTCGTTAGCACAAAACTACGTCGGATCACTGACCAAGTTATCCTGGATGACAAAAAACCACACCAGGTCCTAGAGGATATTTGGATTCCGACGACAAAAGATGAAATGGAACTCCTCACTAACACTTGGTGGAGCCTATGGTATTTCAGAAATAAGAGAGTGTTCAATAGCAACAACGGAACAAACTTGAATAATGCCAATAACATTAGCGAGTTTACTCGAAATCAGGTTAAAGAATGGAAACTGGTTGTAGCCCCTACTCCCCCCAATTCTCGCACTCAATGCGCAAGAGCTGGGGGAGACAGGAGACTTAACAAATGGACAAAACCCAAGAGGGATTACATTAAATTGAATTTTGATGGTGCAGTGTGTGCTGTTGGCGTGGCCTTTCGGATTCATCCTTAGGGACTCTGTCTGAGGGCTCCCCATCCACTTCAAAGGAGGACTGATTAGTCGGTAGTCTGTTATGATCTTCGAGACCATCGCCTTGCACTAGGGACTTCTTAAGGCTATCAGATGTGGCATTCCTTGGATCCAGATCGAAGGCGACAATTTGCAGCTGGTCAAGGCCGTGCTTGGTGACTGGCGTTTTCCGTGGGGAATTGAGCTTCTACGTTCGGACATCCATTGCTTGCTTGCCCGGTTTCAGGATTAGAGTATCTCTCATGTCTTTCGGGAGTGCAATTTTGTGGCGGACTTCATCGTTGGGTCCTTCCGACATGTCTCTTCCGTCCCGCTTGCAGCTGACCCGAGTTTACTTACCCTCATCTGACAAGATACTCTAGGGCGACTACTATCTTGTTAGTAGTCACCCTAAACTCTTTCGTTATAAAAAAAAAGACATAAGGGTGATTTTATGAAAGAGCTAAAATAAGGACGATCTTCTATAAGAAAATCAAAATAAGAGTAGATTTTTTGAAAATTAGCTATAATTAAGGGTGGTTTTCCGGATTCCCAAAAAAAAGTCCGAGCTTTTATTTCCAAAACAAAATCAAACAGCAAACACACGATCGAACGGCCCACAATCCAGCTCCACCCCTTGAAAACCCTAAAATCCCTAAATTTTCTCAAGATCAAGAGCATCCCGTGAGACTGAGAGGATTTTTTTATTTATTTTTATTAAAAAAAGCTGTTTCGATTATTCAATTTGTTCCATCTGAAAAAATATTCAGAAAAAAAAATCTGGCTCGAATGGAACCTCATGATACCGGACTCAATCCTTACTACCAACACCAACCCCCACCCACCTCCGCCCTCGTAAGCTCCGCTGTCACTTCCGGCGTGCCAACCTCCGTCTCTCAGGCTACGAACGGCGGCTTTCTCCCTAACCACGCCGGCGATTCGGCGGATGTGACCAACGCCGGTGCGCTCTACCCCCAGTCGGTGGCGGGGAAAGCCCCTTCGCCGCCTTCTGAGATCGTACGGAAGAAGAGGGGGAGGCCGAGGAAGTATTTGACGCCGGAGGCGGCTGCGGCTGCCAAGAGAGCCTCCTCGTCGGCGGCGGCTACCTTGTCTCCGCCGTCGTCCTCCAGGAAGCGGGATCATCAGCTTATTGGCTCTCCGCCATCTTCCTCCTCCTCTTCGAAGAAAGCACAATTGGCTTCCGAAGGTACGCGTACTACTATTTGAGCTCGATTTTTCATGTCTGAAATTAGTCGAATTGCATGAATTCTGTGGGTGCGTTTGATTTTATGTTTTGAACAATGTGTTCCCTCACTTTTATGCCTTCAAACCCCTTGAAATTTATGGTCTTGTTTCACGCTGGCCTTAACTGCGCAAGTTGTGCGGGATTCAAATTCGCTAAAATCTTAGAAATTGAAGTTCTTGATGATCTCCAATACGATCGTTGATCAGATTCTGTCCTTCTGTATTTTAAACGTTATTTTTCGGCTGTATGTTTTCCATGTTTGCTCGTTTCTTCCAAGAATGTATAAAAATTTCAAATTTACTTACTCAAGTTGCAGTGTGTCAAGTGTCAACCACTGCAAGTTGCTTCTTTATGATCAGATTAGTATAAGTGAGGTCCATTTTGTGGTACAAGTAAACATGGAAGCTGTCAGCCTGTCACAAATCCAGCTCTGAAATTAGTAAAATAATGACAACTACCAAATCACCTTGACGCATATCCATTGAATTCCAAGAGTCTCAGAAACATCTTTAAAGTTGAGGTCCACTGCTTTTATGATGCATGGATACTCCTTTAAGTGCCTCAAAAATGTTGCTTACCCATGTCTGCATCATGTCCTGACTCAATCTTTTGTAATTTAGTCTCATGGTTTGTCTTTAAACCTTGTGTATTTGTTGTTTCAATTTTATTTAGCATTCCAAATGCCATAATGTCAGTAAATGGTGTATGGGCAGTTAATTTCTTTTTTCTTACTCCGTGTTAGAACATTTCTTGATTCATAATCTCATCCAATGTATAAGTGTGTATAATGATGTCAATCTTCCTTCACCTGGACACATAAGCATCAAATGTATGCATTTGAAATTACTTCGAGACCCTTTCTCCTTTTTAATGATTTAGCGGGTTATTAATTTATTATCCCCTTCATATATCTTATCACAGTGTGATTTAGATGCTTCCATCCACTTGTGCTTTGAGGAATCATGTCTGCCTCTTTTATCAACTTGTATCTGCGCAAATGCAGACTTTTATTTCCCCTCTTTTTAATTTTTCATTTACACTTATAGCCCGCCTCTTCATATTTTTATGGTATTGCATATGATGACTGAATGCAAGTGAGTAGCTCATCCTCTAAATTGTTTTTGCAGCTAATAATGGGCAATGTTTCATGCCACATATCATTAATGTACAACCTGGGGAGGTATGTCATGCTCTACTGTGATGGATTTATATGCTACATTGCACATTCAATGTGTTTCTAATCCCACACTTTTCCACCTTATAAATGAATGTGCATGTGTTTTCCAAATTTAATTCCTAGCATTACTTTCATTTAGAAACAAGAGGCAAGGCCGGTCCATGGGTTTTTTAGCTTCTAGGGCTAAATAAAATCTATGGAACCTAACAATATTTTTTCTTTCCAAATAACAAAGAGGTGGGCCCCACAAAACTATGTAATGCCAAGTGGGAAAGTTTTAAAAAATGAGTTTGGCGTCCTTTTCGAACCAAAATTAGTTTCGACTAATTCAAAAAACATATACTATAGGAACCTAGCCATCTCACAATGAGCCTTGACACTTTCTCTCTCGCCCACCCCTTTGGGGTGGCCTGAGAACATGCTTTTAATTGTTTAAATGATGCTTTAAATGTTGAGGTTATACGACTCAGCCTAGAAATGTATGAAGAAGGCTGGACCAACGAAATTAGAGCAGGAGCTTATGCAAAGAAGTCACAACATAATTTCCCAAACTCCTCAAAATGCATCTTTGATATTTTTTTCGTTTTTGTTTTCAGTATTGAAAATTCGAATTCTAATGTTTGGGCGCATTGTCTTTTCTAGACTTTTTCTGCTTACTTGCCCTTTCTAATTTTAATTCAAACCAGAAGCTTAAGCAAAGAAGTCACAATATACAATCTCTTAAATTACAGACTTTCAATTGAAAATTAAATGAGTTTTAACTGATAGAGAAAAATCTTAGTTGAGGCTTTGCTGAAACATTTGCTTACCATGATATTGAACTGGTTTATGAAAGGATTGGAAGCAAATAGAGTTTTGAAAGAGGAAAGTGAGAGTAAGGGGGCAGGGGCTTTCAAGCGACTGTGAAGCATATGATATAGTTAGTAAATGAGTGGTGTACATCTTTTTTTTTTTTTTAATAATTGTTTTGATACCCTTATCAATGTTATCAGGATCGGGATCCTAAGATCATATTGTCAGGGTCTCTAGGATCAGATCTTACAAAATTAAAGAAAAATTATACTACCGATGTAATATTTTGTACAAATTACTTGTATACAAATTAATATATCCAGACACTCATCTATTAGGTCGCTGACAGTTCATAGGAGAGTTCACCAGTAATAAACCAGATAGACATTAATTATAAAAAATTAGAGTTGGAATTTATGTAGTGTACACATATTTACAATTTATATGCATGGCCTTTTTCTCTAGCTGATTCACACCTTGAAACACAAACATAGATGAAAGGAATTCACAGTCGGAGGCATTAATCAAGCTGCATCACTAGAACAGATTATAATAAGTCAAAGCAAAATCTAGAATTTGAGTGCAAATTATTGCAAACAAGCAAGGCACTAGAAAAGGATAGCCCTAAATGAACAAGTCTTCAAAAGATTTAATTCAAATTTTCCCTCTAAGCAAGAGATTCCTTTCATTGGCAATTTACCAGAGGGACTTGGAAAAAGTCGGTACTAAAGTATTTTGTATACTGTTAGTGGGATTTAGGTAGTTGGGAGGGACTAAAAAATGATTTCATCTCATGGTGACATTCCCACAAGAACCAACAGGGCCTTAGTTCATAATAACTATACTACGAAAACTCAGCATGCTTCATTTTGTTCAATAGAGTTGGGCCAGCATCAAAATTTCACCATTCCAAGTCACCACCGCATTCTCAGGCTTTAGAAAATTGAACACCATACTGTTCTCCCGGTATTTAAGAGAATTAGATTAGAAAATTAACCCAATTAGGTGTTTCTAATTTTGCTCTGCTTCGCTTCTTTGAAAAGGGAAATAAACTTTAATGAGTGAGTGAAATTAGATTAGGGGGACAAGGTCATTACTCATTAGGCTATTAATGACTATATCATCTCACATGTAGATAGGCCATAGAACACTTATCCTACAGAGGGCAAAAAACCATTATAGTAATAAGTCCAAAAACCAAATTTCACAACATAAGGTAGGTTCACAATCCTATCGATTATTTTATTATCCCAATATGAGTCTGCATAAATGCGTTTGTATTGCGGTTTTAATAACATTGAGTGTTATTACTTGCCCAAGTTATGACTTAGATTATACACTCTTTCTGCTGTCAGTTGGGCAATGCAATGTCTATTAACAGCTTAACATGAATATGGTAAATTAATAAGTATAAAGAGACTTGTAATTTGAGGAAACTTATCAGGGTTAATAGTTGATATAGTTACTGTGGATGAATCTTGTTCTAAGAGTAACTTCTGTGCTGTGTTAATCCACTCTTCTAGTATTGCCTAATGCCTACAAAAAGGGATCCCTTTTTTTAGCATTATTTTTATTTGTAATTTTCTTTAGTTCTTTTCAGTGAGCCAAGGTTTGCTGCTATATGAACACTTCCTGACCTGGGATTCGAATTTCATAAAAGATATGTTGTACCTCAATTGTTTCATACTTATTGGGTCTGTACTGTTATATGACACAACTTTTTTTTTTCACAGGACGTGGCACAGAAAATTAGGATCTTTGTGCAGCAATCTAGGCGTGAATTATGTATCTTATCTGCTTCTGGTTCCGTCTGTAATGTGACTCTTCTTCAGCCAGCTACATCAGGAGGCAGCATTACCTACGATGTATGGTCTCATTATTTCAGCTTCATATAATTTGATTACAAGTGCCTAAACCCTCTTTCTGTGAGTCTTTAATTATTTAAAATAATGTTGGAAGAGGTCTTTTTGAAGTGTACATCTAGTTGCACAAACATGTTTATGTTTAAATAGTATATTGACCTATCAGGAAGAGTTATATTTTGGTGCTTTTAAGTACATTGAGGCTGCGAGGAGGATTTTATGCCTACAATGTATTATTAGTTTTGAATTCTGATCATTGTATATAGAATGCGATGGAGTGGAAGATGGTCAAAATATGATGAAGGTAAAAATATTTTAGCCTATGCTAAAGATGGTTAGTGAGACAGAACATGAAATGTGCAAATACGATACTTGAAAAGGAGATTTGTGATGCATTCTTGAATGGACACCTTGCATGAAAATGCACTATCCGAGGAGGGGTACAGAAAACTGAATTTCTTTGAAGTTCAACTCATGAAATAAAAAGAAATCCTAGTGCTATTAGTTTACAGAAGCTTAATCCATTTTCATGAGATTGTGTGGGTACAACATGCCTAATCTTCGTAGAATTAAGAGCTAAATTTATATTATTCTCATTCCACTTCCTGAAGGTTGTACAAGACTAAGATTGCTTGTTAAAAGTAGATGTCATTCAAATTATGGGGTGAAGCTGAAGCGTATATGTTTATCTATTGTTTTAGGGATCTTTTGATATTCTTTCGCTCTCGGGATCTTTTATACGCACAGATCACGGTGAGAGGAGTGGTGGGCTCAGTGCTTGTCTTTCTGCCTCAAATGGGCAGATTGTTGGAGGTGGACTTGCTGGACCCCTCATTGCTCTAGGCTCAGTTGAGGTATGATACAAGACATAGACAAATAGTAACAAAACGCTCCATGTATAATTCACAGATTATCTTGTCATATAAATATATAAGCTCACAGCCTGGTCTCATAATTCACAGGTTATTGTTGCCACTTTTCTGATTGATACTAAGAAGGATGCTACTGCTGGTACAAAAGGAGAGAATTGTACAACCACTATGGCTTCACCAACTAGTACATCTGTTTCTAACATGGGATACAGACCTGTAATTGAACCACCTGCAAGATACACAGTCCCAGGAATTGATGATCATCAAAATATGGGGAGTTTTATGATTCAGCATCAAGGATTACATATGGGATCTTCACATTCTGATTGGAGAACTGGCCCAGATTCCAGAAGTGGTCTCAACTATGATTTTACAGGTATTGATTTCCCAGATATGTTGACTGGACAGCATAAGTTCAAAGTAAGTGAGTTCAGTTTGAATAATTAAAATGGGTTTTCTAAACTATGCCTCAAGGACATATGTGTTGACGGCTGTTTTTGGAAACTATTACTACCTTAAACTGAAAAATCTAAACCCATTAAAAAATATTAAAACAGGCTTAAACAGCCTTCTTAACATATATGCCCTGCTAGACCGAACGTAATTAAATAGCCTTGTATCCCTATTCAAAGTGTTAAAGCTTGATTATATTGCCTTGTGCAGGTCGAACAGGTCATGGAACACACGAATCTCCGGAGAATGGTGATTTTGACCATTTGCAAGACTAAAGTCGGTGTCTGTTGGTCTCAGAAGTGCATTCTCGTCACCATTTTTTTCTACTATAAAAGCCGACAGGTAGGCTGTGCTTTAATGAGGGAGATTCCATAAATGTTTGCACTGTCATTGAAGAGTTTTTTTTTTAACCACATGTATATATAATGTTTTCTTTTCCCCTGGCCGGTCAAATATTGTTTTCTATTTATTTATTAGCTCATTCAGCCATGACTGCTTAACTTGGAGTTGTGAGCCTCTGAACTACCCCACTCTCTCAGTCCACAAAATAACCTCATCTCTCTTTTTATATGCACTTCAGATTGCTTAAATTGGGTTCCCACTTGTAGTTACTTTTTAAGAATGTAGCTTTTTTTATTCTTTTTAATGTTTTGCCAATTTATTTATGGTTTCAGAAACTAACGTATAAATAATGTGTGCCAATGTTATCAGAATCCCGATCCGATTCTACGATTCTAGCGATCCTACGATCCATAACACGTGAAACGATCCACGATCCCAAGTAGGATCTTATTGGAGTAAGATCTTAAATGATTTAGAATACAATCTCGATCCGATCTTGATTTTACATACGATTTTAACGATCCTATAAACGATTCTAACGATCCTACAAACGATTCTAGCGATCCTATAAAATGACAATTTTAACTATATATTATTAATAATTTCACAGTTAACGTATCATTTCCATTAAAATAGTTGACTAGTCCATCCTATACCATTTTTAATAATCAAATTAATAATGTTTATCATTTTCTTACATTATATATAACAAAATATACAATCTATTAGGTTATTCTTACATACTTTTAGTTATAATGTAGGATCTTACGATTCAGCGATCCGATCCGATCCGACCAAAAGACCGTCAACGATCCAACCTAGAATCCCGATTCTGATAACCTTGATGTGTGTTGTTCACTTTTATTTTAGGGCTTTTTAGTGCACCTTGTTATCCATTCATTTTGCAGTCTAATTCATGTTGAGTGCATATATCTCTGATCATTAGCTTTGACAGAGCTTCTATGCTTAGAAGCAGCTTTTTGGTACCAATTCTATATATTAACTTCGGTTTTTCTATCCTATGCCCTAAGGGCATAGGTTAAGAGTACTAGTTATAGAAACTAAAACCCTATATGGAAATTAATGAACCCTAAGAAAATAATCAAAATAATTCCAAATAATAAAATTCAACAAATCATTTCCATTTTAAGGTTCTTAACCTATGCCCCAAGGGCATAGGTTAGAAAAATCGTATTAACTTTGACTTCCGAACATTCTTTTTGTAAAAATGGAGAAGGCTCCCTTTCTTTCACCTTTTTATTTGCCGCATTTCCACTTTCCAGTGCTACTGTTGCCTTTATTTTGTTTTTTGATCCTGTATGGTGATCAACTCGCAATTACAAATTTACAATCATTCAGGGGTGCACTGGCAAAACCCAATTCTGCATATGTTCCCGACTAAAATCGCCATTCTATCTCCTTCCAATGTATTCCTGAAAGTAGAATCTGCAGTGGATGTACAATGGAACTGAGAAAGTGAGAAGCATGCTGCATGTATGATACTATGATAAGGCAGGGATTCTCAACCAACAAATAAAGGACAAGAAAATAAATAGGCCAATTATGTCAGAAACCTGAGAAACGCCTTTCATGGGACAAGTGTTAGAGCGTGTGCTATCAAGAGGATTACCAATCCTCTCTTCACTTTCTCTCTCCTTACCTCCTTTTGACACCTCACCTACCCTATATTTTACCTCACTCTTTCATCTTCCTTTTCCTCTTCCTCTACATCCACCCACAACAATGAGAATCATTTCTTCTCCTCTCTTCCATTTTTTTATACGTATATCTTACCACATATTCATATTATCAATTTATGATTTATTCACTCCTTATGATTTTAATGAATTAATAAATTAATTTAACATTCAATAAAAAATATATATTACTTATGACAATATAAATTGATTACTACTAATAATTAAATCTTGATTAACATTAAGATAATACAAACAACAACATAAATGAATGTAGTTGGGTTGGAGTTGTATTAGAACTACCATCTCCAGGAAATTGCTCTATGGGTTGGCTTAGATTTTGAAATATGGGAAATATTGGAAAATTTTGGGAAGATCATTGTTGAAATTGATTGACAAGGATTTGTGGTGGAGTTTGGAAGCAATTTGGATTAATTGGTCTTGATTGGTTATTAAGCATATGTAGCATAGCTTGAATTTGAGGATTATCAAGAAGATTTGGATCAAAAGAGGGTGTAGTATTTTGGGAATTTGAATTATTTTGCAAGTTTGGGTTAGTTGGATCATGATTATCCATGGGATGATGAGGGAGGAAGATAGGATGAGATGGAAAATGTATGCAATATTAGGTTCAATTTATAGACAAAAAAAAGTTGTAGGATTTTTTTTTTTAAAATGTCATATTTTTAATATTATTGTTTGTAATTTATTAATGCTTAATTGTAATGAAAATAAATGATTGTAGTTGATAGATGAGAAAGGTATGCAATATTAGGTTTAATTTATAGACAAAAAAATTTGCAAAAATTATTTTATTTTATTTTATTTTTTTAAAAATATCATCTTTAAAATATTTTTATTTGTAATTTGTTAATGCTAAATTGTAATGAAAATAAATGAATGTAGTTGATAGATAAGAGACACATGTCAAATTTTGATTGGGTGAATATGGAGAGGAATGCACAAAAGCCAATGTGCACATTCCTCTACCCATAGAGGAATTCACCCCATTCCTCTCTCAAGAGAGGATCCTCTCTTTCAAGCTACATCCAAGAGTATCCTCTTTTTTAATAAAAAATGGGTAAAAAAAGGAAGAGAGGAGAGTGAATCCTCTTGATAGCACATGCTCTTACGCATCCTCGTCCCCTACAAACAACTGCCCACATTTCGTTTTTTATTATTTAAATTGCAACTTTGAAATCTATTTTCTGGGTTGTGTTTTTGTTTTCAAGTCTTTTTTAAATTAACATGTATAAAAACGAGATCTATCATAAACACATGCTTTATGCCTTCGGGCATTTGGTTTGATGGTTAAGCCTCTAGGGTAGTACCTCGAGGTCACCGTTTCGAATCTCGCGGGCGGTGGTTTGCCCTTTCTCTTTAGAATTGGTTAGTAACTAGTTCTCATCCTTTGTGGATGCTCTAGGCGAGCCCAAATAGTATTTGTGACGACCATGATCCTTATCCTATAAAAAAAACATGCTTTATCTTGGTTAACATATGGGTTTAGTGATAGCGGTGAAATGGTCGTGTAAATCACGGCTATACAAAAGAGTCCCAACAAACGTAAAGACTGTAGTCTTAGGGAAGTAAGGGTCGAATCCGCAAAGAGGTAGATTGTTTGCTTTGTGTGAATTTTATGGCAAGGGGGTTTGTGAATTAAACTAATTATCAAGCATGCAAAAACTACCAAAACAATAACGTTTGGAGTTTTTATCAATTTGGGAAAACACTTAGTCAAATAGAGATCCACATTCGTATGACAAGTTGATCATAGATTTCACTCAATATCTCATGCACATGGAATTCCAATTCCTTTTCAAAGATAATTAATAGCACAATCAGATACTATCAATCCTAACTAATTGAATAACCCTGAAACTATCAAGATTCAATTTAAAAGCAACAATAAGAATAGGAATATAGGCATGATAAAATTCTAGCATAAAACAACTAGTTTTTATCCTAGAATGCAATTCAACTCTCTTCTGCAATAGACTAGCACAACCAGATACTAGTACAATGTAGTTTGCTACTATGAAATAGAGAAACTCAACCAGTAATTTCTCTAGATCTAGCAATAGAGAATAAATAACAACAACCCTAGAAATTGTTGAAACTAATCACATAAACAATTCAATCAAGAGAATAAAATAAACTCATGCAATAAATAAAGAGTAGAAATCTCATAATTGAAAGTCAAACGATGCTTCAAACTGTAGTTCTCCATGAAAGCGAAAAACTCTAAAGTATGAAAAGTAGAATAATGATAATAGACACATGAGAGTTTCTTCTCCCCAAAAACCCTAATATAAAGTAGGAAGCTAAGTCTAAACAACATTAATCACGTAGGATATAAGCCCAATATAAAAATACTAAGATAAAGCCCACACGTGGACTGAATTCTCGGCCCAGTAATTAGCAACGACCGCTTCCCATTTGGCGGCACCCGCTGCCAGCAATAGTCAGCACATCTCGGTTCAACATTCAGGTCACACTTCAGGTGCTTTTTGACTCCCTTCGAGTTGGAATTTGGGCTCGAAGTAAATATGAATTGTAGCTCTTTGAATTAGTTTTCCAATGATAATAAATTCAACTTCATCAGACGACTAAAGCTCCCGAACGAACCCTCGCAAGACAGAGTTGTCGAACCAACTCCAATGGATGGCCCGAATTTAACCGTTCTTTTCCTGATTTCCATGCCTTTCACACTTGTTCACTTTAAGAGTTGTAAAACAACATAGAACAAGTGAAAAAAACCCTAAACTCCTAAACACTCTAAGACACTAAAGAAACTAACTAAAACTACCTAAAAACAAAGCAAAAGAAACATAAACATGCATCCTAAAAACTACCTATATGCAAGCTATCAAATTCTCCCATGCTTAAACCTTGCTTGTTCCCAAGCAAGAAGTAGATCCAAGTCACACCACAACATAGCAATCCATGCATTCATCTCATAATCCACAGAGCAAGTCAACATATAACTATAACTTGATCAAGACGTCCTAGCATGCAATTGACTAAAGCAGAGAGCATAGACAATTCATCCATTCTAGACCTCACCAAGGTAATGTGTTTGCACTCTCACTCAAGTGTTTAAAAGTATGTGTTTTACTCAAAATCAACAATGAAAAACTAGACTACCATAGGCTTGCATCAGCATCCTAATTCTCCACCGCTATGGACCAAACTCACAACAAAAATCATGAAGACTTTTCAAGGATTGTAATGGGGCCAAGGTAAAGAGAAATTGGAGGGAATCATATTTGGTCTTGTGGTGCTAAATCTGCGATAAAGAACTAACTAAACCCAAACCAAACACTTTTCACTTCTTAATACTTCCAAATCTTCTTACAACTCCATACATTCAATTAAGCTCTTTTTGCTTCTTTTGTAACACTTTTGCCTCTTAGCAACTCTTTTCTTATCTTATGAAGACTACTCTCTTTGAAACTCATTTTTTTCTTTCAACACTTTTTTTTTCAACTTATTCTTCATCTTCATTTTTTTTTTCAAATTTCTACATTAGAGTTCTCTTTCCTTCTACCTTTCCATCATACTTCCCCCATACTTATTCACAACCACACAAACAAACCCACATAAAGTTCTAAATCCCGGATTGGTCAAGATTATATAAGCTAGGAATTATTTTGTGTTTAAGGCTCAAAAGAAATAGGGTGTCAAAACATGAATCTTGTAAGGTAGGAAGAGAACATATAGGCTAATAAAGAAACATGCCTCAATCATTTTAATGTCATGTATCTAGTCTTGAAAAAGAGTCATAATGCAAGTTCTAGAGCTAGCAATTGAAAGTGATACACTCAAGAAATAGAGAACAATATAATCAATCAAAGACCAAAAACAATCTCACAAGGCTAATTGTCTAGAACTTCAAAATATATCTAAAACTCAAGCTCATCTACATGCTCAATCCTATAGTCAAAGTATATAGCAAAAAATCATGCTCATTTTATAGAAACTTCAACACATCATGCATGTCATGGGTTAGAATCCATACTTAACTTACAAACACAAGAAGAGATCTTACACAATGGGGAAATAAGAACCTAAAATGCAAATTTTATTTATTTATTTTTTATTTTAGTCAATGCAAAACATAAAGTAAACATGCCTAATCTAATGCAACTACATGAATGCAAAGCAAGTAATCCTCTTCCTCCATGCTTAAAACTTACATTTTCCCGAACGTAAAGTAAAAGTAAAGAGAAGAGAAAAACTCACAAACCAACTACTGATTGGGTAAGGGAACGGTGGTGAGAAACATCAGAAGGGCAGAAATCAACATAGAGAAGCGACGGGCGAGCGGCAGGTGCCGCCGGACGGGCGGCGGGTGCCGCTGACCACTTCATAGCTAAGGTCATTCGGAATTAATTAGCGGCGGGTTCCGCTGTGTCGGCGGAGGGCGCCTCCAATTCCATTGCACTCCTTTTTCTCTCCTGCAGGTTAGTCCAAAACAAAAGCAAAGGAAAAAAACCGGAAAAACAACTAAGCTAGAAAAAGAAAAAGAAAGGAAGTACCTAGGCCGAGTTGCCTCCCGACAAGCGCCTTATTTCACGTCGTGGCTCGACGTTTAGCATAAATTGACAAGATTAGACATTGTCAATGCCCTTAACAACCTATCAAAAGCCTGTGAACACATCTCACACGAAAATAAGTAACAGAATGATAAATTGAAAGTGAATATTATAGCATTCAAACATCGTTTCAACTTATCAAAGATATGTTCCCAATTTTTATGAGATGGCATATGCTCAAACAAATTCAACACAAGTGGTGATGTTAGAAAATACTTACAGTATGTGTCAAAGTATTTGTCACCATTACCACTTTCTTCCAAGATGAACTCCATATATATTTTTCATATTCCACCTTGTGTTCTAGACTTGGTTCCTCATCTTACAACTCCATAAGCTTTGGATGTGAGAAGGTGGGGAAACTAAAACATGGGATTTCAAGGCCTAACATAGGGTACACCATGACAGTAGGAGCCTTAACAAATATATCATGTTGATTTTCTCCCTGATGGTTGTCTACTTCATCAACAAAGAAGTCATCATGGTCGACAAAATAATTTTCTTCCAAAACCACAGAACGCTCAAACTCATGACACCACATGGGTGAAGATGACTCAGGCTCCCTAGGCTCTGTGAGTGTATCTATGCCGACACAGACTTCATTTGGCTTTGTGATAATCTGCTCAGCGTGCTTTATAGGTGTGAATTCATACTGGGCATCAAATTCATCTTCATAACCCACATCAAGTGTCTTAGTCTGCTCATCAACTTGTATTTGGGTGTTTGACTCATGATAATTTGATTCCAACATGATTCCACCATTCCCTCCACACAACTCAAAAGGGCATGAGATTGTGGAATGAAAATATGAAGAACATGACTCACATTGCTCCCTGATCAAAATATCCATCAATGTAGAGAGATCCCTATTTATATCCTCAAGAAGCGTATCAACCGGCTGTGGCAGTGGGGAAGATGACTCAACCTGAAAGCATTGATGGCTCATGAAACATAAGAAATCCCAGCATTCCTCGGATCCCATATATAAAAGCCTCTCATTGCTCATGTAGTCAACCAGTCCCCTTGTCTCAAGACTCATACCATGAATAACTCCCATGTTTACCGCTTCATCACTATATCGGAATCCCCATGTACCAATTTCGAACACATGGTCTTGAAATCTAGAAAAATAGTCATGGAAGTGTTCATCCTGCAGATGTCTACACTCGATCAAAGCTATAGATTAGTAGCACAAGTGTTATGAACCGTAAGATAGGTTCACAACACCAAGATTGGCACAGAAATCACACAAAAGATAATTATTGCCTCCCCGGCAACGGCACCAATATGATAGTGAAATGGTCGTGCAAATCACGGCTATACAAAAGAGTCCCAACAAACCTAAAGACTGTAGTCTTAGGGAAGTAAGGGTTGAATCCGCAGAGAGGTAGATTGTTTGTTTTGTGTGAATTTTATGTCAATTAAAGTAAAAGGGGGTTTGTGAATTAAACTAATTATCAAGCATGCAAAAACTAGTAAAACAATAAAGTTTGGAGTTTTTATCAATTTGGGAAAACACTTAATCAAATAGAGATCCACATTCGTATGACAAGTTGATCATAGATTTCACTCAATATCTCATGCACATGGAATTCCAATTCCTTTTCAAAGATAATTAATAGCACAATCAGATATTATCAATCCTAACTAATTGAATAACCCTGAAATTATCAAGATTCAATTTAAAAGCAACAATAAGAATAGGAATATAGGCATGATAAAATTCTAGCATAAAACAATCAGTTTTTATCCTAGAATGCAATTCAACTCTCTTCTGCAATAGACTAGCACAACCAGATACTAGTACAATGTAGTTTGCTACTATAAAATAGAGAAACTCAACCAATAATTTCTCTAGATCTAGCAATAGAGAATTAATAACAACAATCCTAGAAATTGTTGAAACTAATCACATAAACAATTCAATCAAGAGAATAAAATAATCACACGCAATAGATAAAGAGTAGAAATCTCACAACTGAAAGTCAAACGATGCTTCAAATTGTCTGACTAAGCAATTAGGCTTAGCTCTACATGAAAGCGAAAAACTAAGTATGAAAAGTAGAATAATGATAATAGATAGATGAGAGTTTCTTTTCCCTAAAAACTCTAATATAAAGTAGGAAACTAGGTCTAAACAATATCAATCACGTAGGATATAAACCCAATATAAAAATACTAAGATAAAGCCCACATGCGGACTGAATTCTCGGCCCAGTAATTGGCGGCGACCGCTGCCCATTTGGCGGCACCCGCTGCCATCAATAGTCAGCACAGGTCGGTTCAACATTCAGGTCACACTTCAGGGGCTGTTTTGACTCCCTTCGAGTTGGAATTTGGGCTCGGAGTAAAAATATGAATTGTAGCTCTTTGAATTATCTTTCCAATGATATCAAATTCAACTTCATTAGACAACTAAAGGTCCCGAACGAACCCTAGCAAGACAGAGACGTCGAACCAACAACTCCAATGGATGGCCCGAATTCAACCGTTCTTTTCCCGATTTCCATTCCTTTCACACTTGTTTACTTTAAGAGCTGTAAAACAACATAGAACATGTGCAAAAACCCAAAACTCCTAAACACTCTATGACACTAAAGAAACTAACTAAAACAACCTAAAAACAAAGCAAAAGAAACATAAACATGCATCCTAAACACTACTTATATGCAAGCTATCATTTAGCTCGAGTGAGAACGGCCACTTTTGCGAGGATGATGCACATGGTACAAAAAATAAATGTACACATCGTATATGTTGTAGAATGTGCAGTACAAATGAACTTATCATACACAATAAATATATATGTACTGTAATAAAATTAATGAACAAAATACAAAATATATCACAATAGTACAAAATATATCACAATTGTTGCAACTCACAACAAGCTGCAACCATAGGTTTGTATTCTACTTCAACATAAGAGCGGGAAACATTAGACTGTTTCATAGTCTTCTAAGAAATAGGAGAATTATTTAGCCAAATGAAATAGTCTATACAAGAACCTTGAGTTAAAGGACAACTTGCCCAATTAGAATTAAAAATGCGATTAGGTGAAGAGTACTATTCCGAGATAAAAAATATTGTGTCACAAATAAATTTTTTGTAACCTTAGTACTCGAAGGGCAACATATCAATGATTAAATGTGGGAGACTATATAAATTGAGCAAGTGTATGGACAGAATAATAAATCTTTGGTTGAGTAACAATCAAATAAATGAATTGACTAATTAGATGTCTACAACGATCAAGCTATGCAAAAGAAGAAGTCGTTGAACATTCCAATTGATGATTTTCTCCATATGGAAGTCATTGGGTGTCGTGCCTAACATCCATATCCATATATCATAAAAGTATGTACAAAGTATTTTTCCTTTGACACAAAAAGTTGCCTATATGAGATCTAGCAATCTCAATACCCAAGAAACACTTCAAAAAGCCTAAATCTTTCATACAAAGCAAGAATGAAGTTTCTTAAGTTTAGCAACATTAGTAGAATTATTGCATGCATAGGTCATATAGAGATTCTGTGGTAGTTAGACATTGCCATCATTCATGCTCATGAAATCAGGTAGAGGTCTCATATAAATCTCCTCATCTAAATCTTCATGATGGACATCCATTGATGCAATTCTCATCCTTTAACAACAACAACAACTAGGAAAACACAAATTAAGATAACAAGCAATAGAAGCAAAGGTTTCGTTAAAGTCAATAATTTATGTATGACGCCAACATATCATATTTAGGAGAAGAAGGTGTTGGGCAACGAACAATATTGAAAACAAAATTGCTCAAGCTCACACTAGGGAGTCAATCTTAAACACTATGATGAGGTGTAGGAAGTGGAGGATGATGCATCGAAGGAGAAGGTGAAAGTGAAATCGAGGAGAGCAACGCATAATGCCATGATGGAGATTTTGAACATTCTTATCATCAAAAGAGGTGGAATTGGGTGGTTCATGAATAGTGCTTACGATCAGATCATTTGGGTCGTAATTTTTTGAATGAGGAGTAGAAGAGGGTGATGCCCGAGAGTCAAACTGTTGGGTCATGGATGTAAAGGAAATGAATCCTCATAAAAGACGACATCCTAGGATAAAAAGAATACATGGGTCTCTAGATCATAAACCCATGAACCATTCTATCCCATATGATAAGATAGAAGCGTAACATAGGTATCTGAAGGTATGGAGATGGGAGATTGAGGGCAGCAAGGCATGTGGATTCTCGTACAAGGATTTGTTTTGTACTAAGGGAGTGGGTGTTTTGTTTAAGAGATAAGTGACAGTAAGAATGCATTCACCCCTGAATTTTAGTGGCAAATTGGCATGAAATCTAAGATCAAGTTACCTTTAAAATATAACGATGTTTCTATAATACACCGTCATTTTATTCAGTTTCGTCATAAGTGGGTTAAGAGCTATTATCCTTAGATCGGGAATAAGGGAACAAAGATACAAATTCAGTTCCATTACTATGGAAATAATTGACCATTTCTTTTTGAAGAGGGTAAAACCCCTAGATACAAAGTTCTGGAATTAGAGTAGCAACCAGTTTTTTAAAGGTTTATTAGATGCGATAAGCGGAATTTCAAATCAAATCTAAACATCTAATCGTAGGATCTTCAAGCATAATTGATAGGATGTTTATAAGTTATACCTTTGATGCGTGAACCCAAACAAATCAAGGAGGAACGAAAGAAAAATAAAGCCTCAAATGCGACTTCTCTACTTGGTCCACACGAGCCCGGTCTAGATCGCCTCTGACTTCGACTGCTAGGACGAAGAGCAATGGAGAGCAATAAAAAATGGAGAGGATAAAGCAAGAAGGAAACAATTACTTATGAGGAGAGTCAATCCCATTTAAATATCACTCTCATCCCCAATTGTAACCTCTCCTTTTAATTAAGGAATAATGAATTTTGGAGGAGTTACAAAACCCTTTCAAATGTAACATTCATCCAAAATGAAACTCCTTTTTCATTCATTATACCCCACTTATTTATTTATTTATTTCACAAATAAATCTTATCACATTACTATTATTATATATATCCAATATACATCAATAATAAAACCCTCTTCCAGTTTGATCTAGTCTGTCAATTCTAAATGTGTGACCGCATAGGACCCGTTTATAATAGCCATGAGTTTAACTCGTTTAAACCCATTAGTCGTATTTGGCTTCTAGCAAAACACTATGACTCCTAAAATAATCGGATTGAAACTTTCTTATTAACTGTCCTATTCCAAGTTTAGTCATTGCACATTAGATTAAAGGATACAATTCCTTCAATCTCTCACTTGTCCTTAAACAAGTGTGCAATATAAGATACCTTTGTCTCTTAATGTCTTATTTGATGATATAGTGACATTCATATCTAATGTCAAATATGTTTCACGAACTCTGAGTTTGAACTGTCAATTAAACGAATGAAAAAAATAATCATCCGACCATGGCCATGCATTTTCAGTTCTCGCTCTTCAAGTGGCCGAGACATCAATCCTATTCAATGTATCATTGTATACACGAAGTAGGAGGACTTCTCCAGTCTTGAATGACTATGGCTCCCACTTAACTTTTGGCAGTCCCAACTACTGCCTTTATAACTCCCTTTTACGGAAAGCATTTAACAGTGTCAAAGAAATACAAATTATCAAGATAGACCATAACATACTCATGTCTGAGGAATCTGCTAATCATGGTTTAACTAAAAACTCTACAATCTCTTTTGGAGAGTCTTAAGGTGGGTCAGTCTTACATGTATCATCCATACACATATATGTAAAAGACTAGACATCTCCATGTCAATATAGCCCATGAAACCTGGCGCTATCAGTCAACTTACAATATAGTTACTAATAAAATCATCTATGTCCATTTGATGATTTCGAACTATAGACTTTCAATAATTCAAAACTTCATTTCACTTAATGGGGTTTCATTCACCACCACACTTAAGGTGATCCCATTTGTTAATAATGAATTATTTGGACATTTTATTTAATATCGATTAAAACTATATATAAATAAGGATGAAATATCATATATCATAAAATCATCAAGTCAAACATAAAACAAGTGTCTAACACTCTCAACATAAAATATAATACAAAGCAATTTCAAGGCCATTCTCCAATGTGTTTGAGACCCTTAGCCCTAGTGTGACTATCATGCTTGGGCCTAGGCATAGGTTTGGTCAATGGATCTGCAATGTTGTCATCTGTATGCACCTTACACATCTTAATGTCACCCTCAGAGACTATGCGTCGAATAAGGTGATACTTCCTCATAACGTGTCTAGATTTGGAGCTCAAACTTTGTTCCTTGGCTTGAGCTATGGCCTCATTGTTGTCACAATAGATGTCGATAGACTCTGAAATGCTAGGGACTACACCGAGTTCATCTAGGAACTTCCTCATCCAGACGGCCTCCTTCGCCGCTTCACTAGCGACGATATACTCAGCCTCAGTCGTATAATCAGCTACTGTGTCTTGCTTGGAGCTCTTCCAACTCACTGCTCCTCCATTAAGGATGAAGACATATCCCAATTGAGACTCACAACCATCTCGGTCAGTCTGGAAGCTAGCATCAGTATATCCTTGAACGACTAATTTTGTAACACCCCGATAATTTATAATAGATTGAGGCGCTCCCCATGTCAACAAGAGCTCTTCCTTTTCTGTGTTCGAGTGAGGACAAATAACTCAGAAGTTAAGCGTGCATGTGCGAGAGTAATACCAGAATGGGTGACCTCCTGGGAAGTTCTCGGGTTGTCATGGGACAACGCTTCTAAAGGCTTGGGGCCTTACAAATGGTATCAGAGCCGACTCTAGGTTACGAGTGCACTTGGAACGAAGGGCGGTGACTCGACCTAGAGGACGGTGCTTGGGCCTTGACGAGGACATCAAGTGTTTAAGTGGGGGAGATTGTAACACCCCGATAATTTATAAGAGATTGAGGTGCTCCCCATGTCAACAAGAGCTCTTCCTTTTCTGTGTTCGAGTGAAGACAACGAACTTAGAAGTTAAGTGTGCACGAGCGAGAGTAATACCAGGATGGGTGACCTCCTGGGAAGTTCTCGGGTTGGCATGGGGTAGCGCTTCTAAAGGCTTGGGGCCTTACAAATTTGTCATCTAATGTTCATATTTTTAGTATAGTTTTTAGTATGTTTTCTTAGTTTATTAGGACTAGTTTTGATAAGTTTAGGATTAGTTTTGTGTGTTTTTGGATAGTTTTGCATATTTTGTGAAAAGTATGGAAGCTACTCCGTTTTGTGTGTTTTTGTAGGTTTTAGCAAGGAAAAGGTGGGGAAAACGGAATACCGTTTTCCCCACCGACGAGATCCAAGCTCGTTAACTACCCAATTCCGATCTCTTGCTCTTCAATTTCTCGATTCTCTGGTATGATTTCTAAACCCTAACTCGAAATTACATGATTCATGGTTTTTAGGGAAGAAAGTTCATGTCTTGAATTGAGTTCATGGAGAGGATCGATTTATATGTTTGGATTTTGCTCATAAAAGTTTGATTGTGCTTAGTTGTTCTTAATCTTGGGAAGGATATTCATGTTAGATGTCTACATTGCGAAAATTTGATTTGAAAAGCATGAATTTTTCTTGTTCTAGTATTAAGTTCAATCTTTGCCATATCAATTTCGGGTAAATTAAAGCATGTTCGGGATAGGTAATTAAGCAAGTATGGGGCGCATATATCCGATTGTGTGTCTAGCAAAGGATTATAGAGGATTGCATGCTTGATTTTGGCTGGATTTTTAAAGTTGATAAAACTCGGAATTCTGTGAACTGGCTCTCGGTAGCTCGTTAACGACCCACCCAAGCTCGTTAACGATCCTGCGTAACCTCAAAAATCAATACCCAGTCCAGATTTGTAAACAACCCAATTGGGAAGTTAATGAATAAATCCGAGGATTATTTCGAGACCAAGTATGGGGTCTCTTGCCTAACCTAACTTGAGTAGATTTTATCTTGGAAAATCATGATTGTTTTGTAGATCATACGGCAAGTTCTAGCAGACCCGCTACCCGAGCTCAGAAGAAGAGGAGGAACCAGAGGTCCCCATCTCCACCTCGCATGGACAATGTGATCTTGCGCACTCAAGGGCAAGCAGATCGATACAATGCAATCCTAGACAAAGACCACAACACTCGGTGGTTCTCAAGGACAAGTGCTAAAGCCATGGGGATTTACACAGATGTCAAGGAGGCGTTCACCATTCCCGGAGTGCCTCATTTGTTGAAGAAGGAGACTCTACCACATTTTCCATCCGAGTTTTTGGCCACTTTAGAGACAAGTTTCCCGTCAAAGACTTCGGTGGGACGCATCAGGTTTAGGCTCGGTAATGTGAGCCGAGAATACACCATGGCGGAGTTGAACGCAATTCTGGAGCTCCCAAACCCTTCTAGAGAGTACAACTTGAAAGATTACAAGGTCACAAGAACTTGGAGCTACATCACCGGGGAGGATGAGCCCTCCGCTGCGGCATTATCCGGGGCAAGCGTCATCAACCCCATTTTTAGGATCATCCTTCGAGTCCTAGCCGCTACATTTTGGTCGAAGAGAGAGCTAAACAGGCCAACAAGGATGAAAGTTGCTTGTCTTCGCACTATCCTTTTTGAGGAGCCCGACCCTTTGAATTTGGGGTATGAGTGGCTCTACTACATTGAAAAATCAACCAAGTCCAAAGAAGTATGGTGTGGAAACTTGGTCAGTCTCTTGGCTACAAACTTGGGAGTCGACCTTACTCGCTACAAGCCGGCCCATGCTCACCTCCTCAACAAGAACTATTGGTATAGCTCTAGTGTCTTCATCCAAGCCGAGGGAGGGTTCAAAGTGAAAGTACAAGACCGCCTCATTACACCCACCCTTGACATGTTGGAGCTACTCTACGTACCAAATTGGTACGAGGTGTGGACGGGTCATGCTTACCCGTTAGAGCCCAAGCCAGAGGATGAGCTATCACTTCGGCCGCGTGAGACAAGATTCGAGCGAGAAGGAGACGACATGGATGAAGATGAAGATGAGGATATCGAGGTAGTTGGCGAATACACTGAAGAGGCCGACACAGAAGGAGGCACGGAAGAGCTTAACTTCGAGGATGAAGACCTCGACACGGAAGTTTTGGGCACCAACGTCCTCGTTGACGAGCCTACCAGACTCGTTAACGACCATTTCCAGCCTTCTTCCTACATTCCTAACGAGGTACCCAACTTCGTTAATGAGGCCCCGAGGACGACTACCGACCCTCCGCCAGTTCCTACCGACCCTCATTCCTATGGTCTGATGTCATACAACCCAGTGCTGTACCAAGACCATTTCCATCCTCACTACCCACCACCTCCTCCGCCCGAGTACACTGGATCGAGTATGCCACCACCATGGACCGAGAATCTTTCTGCACGGATGCAACAGCTTCACCTCCAGCAGGACCACATTCATAAGAGGATGGATAGATGGGAGACCGTCTATTCTGCTCGCATGTCGATGGAGGATGAGAGGCATCGTTAGAGAGAAGTGGAGGATGCAGAGCGTTGGAGGACGATGTACGACTTCATGGGGAACTTCGAGCACTACTTTCCTCCACCAAACCAGTGATTCAGCTTGAAGAAGACGTTTTCCTTGTTTTCCACTTTTGAGACTTTGTAAGTTTTTATGTCTTTCTTATTTATTTTGTTTTTGTTGTTTTACTTTTCTTTTCTATTTCTTTCCTTCTTCTTATTTTTCTTACAGTGGGGACACTGTAATTTTAAGTATGGGGTGGGAGAAAGTAGACAACTTGTTATCTTATGTGTCTTATGTGTTTATTTGTTTTAAGTAGTTTTGTTCCATAAAAAAATGGAAAAAATCGAAAAAAAATTGAAAAATTGAAAAAATCTAAAAAAGAGTTTAGAATTGATAGATATCCCTTTCTTAAGTTCTATGATGGTAGTTGCTAGCATGATCATATAATTTCTTGCAAGCATGTCTTTGATAGTATAGCCGGATTCTTGTTATAAAATTGTGTTTTTAGAAGGAGTATCACTTGATGAAATTGAGCACATATACTTTATAGCATAAGTGATGCAGTCCAACAAAAATTACTACCTTGTGAGTTGTTTTTGGCCTTATAGGGAGAAAATTAAAAATCCCTCTTCTTTTTTATGTGATTTACTCTCTATATGCATATAATCTCTTGAAATTGTGATGGTTATCTATTTCTTGAGACCTATATAAGATTTATAGTTCATTACTTGTGAAAGTCATATGATAGAGAACTTATTTTCATAGCCCTATTTTTCCATATCCACCCTTACATGATCCTTCTTTTGAAACCAATTTGAGCCTGAAGCCTTTTATTTTTAGCTCCACAAAATTATTCCCTAGCCGAGATAAGCTTGACCCTATTCGTGGATTAGGACTTAGATTGGAAAGGTATGTTTTGTTGAGTGCAATGTTATGTTTGGTTCGAAATTGAGGGATTATTGGGAAGGGTAGATTGGAAGTCTCTTGTTTTTAATAGTTGTAAAAGAAAGATCTCTTGATAGTAAAAGATGCACGAAATAAGGTTGATGGTTGAAAGAGAAGTTGTTTAGAAGAAAGAGGAGTACACGATGAAGCTCGTTAACGACCTTGAAGTGGTTCGTTAACGAGGCAGCGCGAAGAAAAAAAGGAAAAAAAGGGGAGAAAAAGAAAGGGAGTTTGGGGTGCATGTATGTTTATATAGATAAAATTAGAGATTCTTTTTATTTTTATGAGACTTTCTAGGATATGTTGGGTGAATGAATGAGTGTGCATAAGAAGAAGAGTGAGTTTGGTAAAATTGTTCTTATGAAAGTTTTTGGTAAGATGTGTGAGTTTTTAGGAGTCTTTGATTCCCGGATATTATTAGCACCACATGACCAAAATATTTCCACGCCTATTTTTCTTTACCAAGCCCCATTACAACCCGGCCGAATGGAAGCTTCTATGAAGTTTTTCATTGAGCCCCCTAAGTTCTTTTGATGATTTTTGCTTGTTTTGACAGATCTTGGGTGGAGAGTTTTGTGATATAAGTTCCAATTTCTATGAGTTTTTGTATATAAGATGAGTTGAGAGTTGAATTTAAAAGCCTAAACACTTGAGAGTTGAGCGAAACATATTATTATCCCTTGTGAGGTTGGATTGTATTTTCTTATGTCTATTTGGTGCATATATGTGTGATGACGTTAATAATCATTTGTTATTTTTCTTCTATGTATTGATGTTGCTTTTTAGATGATGGTTATGTCTTGATGTGTATGTTTGTTTGGTTTTGGTTATTGTTTAGTGATTGCTTGAGGACAAGCAAGTCTAAGTATGGGGTATTTTGATGTTTGTATTTTTAGTATAGTTTTTAGTATGTTTTCTTAGTTTATTAGGACTAGTTTTGATAAGTTTAGGATTAGTTTTGTGTGTTTTTGGATAGTTTTGCATATTTTGTGAAAAGTATGGATGCTACTCCGTTTTGTGTGTTTTTGTAGGTTTTAGCAAGGAAAAGGTGCTATATGGAGCTGAATTTGGAGCGCTATAATGAAAGACGGAGGAATACAAGATGAAGAAGTCGAAGTTTAAATTTCTGAAGTTGAAGTGTTGAAGAAAGCCAAGCTCAGGCTCGTTAACGAGGCTGTAAGGGGTCGTTAACGAGGCCACGTGATGAAGATTTCGAGAGTTTGATTTTGTGACTCACCGATCCTGTGCGGGGATTTATTTCCGTGTCGGTAGAGTATCTTTTTATGATTTTAGGGTTATTATATTATGTATTTTAGGTCTTGTTATCTTTCTAGATTTTATTTCTATCTTTCTAGGATTTTAATTCTATCTTTTTAGGAAAGTTTTTATCTTCTAGCCTTTTTATTTTCTAGTTTTTTTAGTATAAATAGCCCTCTTATTTAGCTAGAGAGGAGATCGATTGAAGAAAAGAGGAAGAGCCGAGAGAGGAGAGAGAGGATTGGAGTCGAGATTGAAGCTCGGTGGACGAGAGTTACCGAGGTCGTTAATCGTGATTTTGGTCAGGTGCTTTGTATTTTTTTCGGTTTCTTCTGAATTTCTGTAAGACGATATTTCTTATTAATTTGAGTAGTGTTTTGTTTTCGATGATTTCTTTTGTTGAATTTATTTGTTTCTTAGTTATGAGTAGTGAGTAGTCTTCTTTTCTAGGGTCGGGGTTAAACCCGGCATAGTTATGCATGTTTGAGGAGTAAGAGTATGTGTTGATTGCCTTTTATCTATTTTGAGATTGTTTGTTGTTCTTAAGACCTAGATGAAAGTCAAGGTGATTTGAGTTTTTAACTTGATCGAAAGAGAAAGTTATAGACTTGAAGGTTGATATTGTTTGAATACGAAAGTTTCAAGCTTTAGATCCAAAACAAGCAATTGAGTGAATTGGTTTATGAAAGTAGGTTAATTTACTTGATAGTCAACGAAAGTTGATAAGTTTATCTGTTTAAAGGCATGATCTTATCTTCTTACGAGTTTATATGCATGACTATGTTGTGGTGTCCCTTGTCCTAGATCTTTGTTTTTATTTGAATTTTCTTAAGTGATATTCGTTGTCGAGTTCGTAGCCTCGGTACTGAATCTGTTTAGGTCGTTAGTTTTAGTCTTTTGTTTGTGGTGGTTCGTTAACGACCTTGACAACGTCGTTAACGAGGCTGCTTGTGAGTGTTTTGCTTGCTTTGTTTGATTTTTAGTAGTCGATAAACGAAAAACCTTGCTTCTCGTGGAACGATCCTGACTCTTCTATACAACAGCGGGGTCTTGACTTATAAATTTATTTGTTGTCAAGAAACCCTCTCCAACATCATCACCTCCATATACTAAGAAATCATCCTTGGTTCTTCTTAAGTACTTCATGATGTTCTTAGCTGCACACCAGTGTGCCTCTCTTGGATTTGATTGGTATCTGCTACACATGCTCAAAGCAAATGCAACATCATCTTCTCAAGCTCGGTAGGTATTTTAGGACACTGTGTCTTACTAAGATTTACAACATGTTGTACGGGTAAAAACCCTTTCTCATCTTGAATATGTCAAGAATCTTATCTATATAAGTTCCCTGACTTAATCCAAGCAATCTCTTAGATCTATCTCTATAGATCTTTATTCCAAGTATGTACTCGGCCTTTCCTAAGTCTTTCATTGAGAAACATTTCTCCAACCATTCTTATACGAACTCTAGCATCGGAATGTCATTCCCAATAAGTAGTACGTCATCCACATACAAGACTAAGAAGGCTACCTTACTACCACTAACTTCTTGTAAACACAAGGATCCTTTTCGCATCTAATGAAATCAAACTCTTTGATCTTCTCATCAAATCGAAAGTTCCAACTCCTGAATGCTTGTTTAAGTCCATAAATGGACTTCTTAAGCTTGTATACCTTCTAAACACCATTTGGATCTTCAAAACCTTCAAGTTGTGTCATGTACGCATCCTCTTCTAAAAAACCATTTAGAAAAGCAGTTTTGACATTCATTTTCCATATTTCATAGTCATAATATGCGGCAATAGCTAAGATTATCCTAATGGATCTAATCATGACAACTGGTGAAAATGTCTCGTCATAGTCTATACCATGAATATGTATAAAGCCTTTGGCAACTAGTCTTGCCTTGTAAACAGATACATTTCCATCCTTCTCAGTTTTGAGTTTGAAAATCCATTTGCTTCCTATGGGTTTTACCCCATTTGGCAAATCTATCAAGTCCCATACTTGATTTTCAAACATCGAATCCATTTCGGACCTCATGGCCTCAAGCCATTTCTTGGAGTCTGGACTCGTTATTGCTTGCTTATAGGTAGAAGGCTCACTATGTTCTAACATAAGAACATAAGGGTTTACATTCAAGATGAAATCATCATAACATTTTGGATGTACCCTTGGCCTTTCCGTTCTACGAGTGGGTTCAACTGGTTCAACAACTGGATCAGGAATACTTTGTAGATGTTCTGTTTCAACTACTATCAACTCTTCCACGACATCATCTATGTCATCTTTTTGTTGAGTTTGTTGCACTTCATCTTGAACTGGTTCAATATGAATATTCCTCCCACTTGACTTGTTGGAAATAAATTATTTTTCCAAAAAGACACTATCCCTTGCGACAAACACTTTTTGCGCAATGGGATTGTGGAAGTAGTATCCAAAACTACCTTTTGGATACCCTATAAAATAGCACTTATCTGATTTAGGGCCTAGCTTCTCAGTCTGTAAGCGCTTTACATAAGCTATGCATCCCCATATTTTCTAGAAAAGAAAATTTTGGGACCTTCCCTGTCTATATGGCATATGGAGTTTTGTCTACAGTCTTAGACATAGTCCTGTTTAGTGTAAGTACGACGGTTGTGAGGGCATATCCCCAGAAGGATATCGGAAGATCAGCAAAACTCATCATTGATCGGACCATGTCTAACAAGGTCTTGTTTCTCCTTTCAGACACACCATTTAGTTGTGGTGTTCCTGGAGTAGACAATTGTGTTACTATCCCGTAGTTTTTCAAATGATGATCAAATTCAAGGCTCAAGTACTCACCACCACGATTTGATCGAAGTGCCTTTATTTTCTTGCCTATTTGATCTCTACCTCATTTTGAAATTCCTTGAACTTTTCAAAGGACTCCGATTTATATGACATAAGGTAAACATATCCATATCTACTCATGTCATCAATAAATATGATGAAGTATCTATAGCCACCTCTAGATTTTGTGCTCATTGGCCCACACACATCAGTATGTACAATGTCCAATAGCTTAGTAGCCCTTTCATTTATACCTTTGAAATGTACCCTTGTCATCTTGCCCTTCAAACATGACTCACATGTTTCAATGGATTCATAATCCATGTCTTTTAGAATTCCATCTTTATGGAGCTTCTTCATGCGATTAACACTGATGTGACCCAAGAGACAATGCTGTTAGAAGATAGAGTTTTGATGGTTCCAGACTCAGTGACACCGAGTTTGCAAGTCGAGTCGGCGACTTGGAAAAGTCACTGACATGACCAGCTGGCGAGTAATCTTTTTAAGGAAGGAACGCACAATGTGTGTGCGTGCATTTGGAGACAGTTGGGCCGTTCTATTTTAGGAGAAGATCATCATAAAAGAGTGCTAAAATCAAGAGGAAGACGATTTGATTCTTCTAGAATATTTTATTGTATGCGTTCATGTATATTTGGAAAGATATGTAAAGATTGAGTGTGTGTCACTTCCCTAATCGAATGGGATTTGATACACACGAGATGTCTCTTACTCTACCTTAAATACCTTCGTGTTTAGGATAGTTGTAAGACTTTTGAGCGTCATTATTACAATTTGTGTAAGAAAGAAAGAGTGAACTTGTGCGTGAGATTCGTACGAGTGGTGTGTCTAGTGTTCTTAGGCATAGCGTGAGATTGAGAGTGTGAGTGCAAAGGTAGAGAATGGTTCAAGGGTGTGGGATCCATTCTTGTACACGGGAGAGCTGTGTAAACACTCAAGAAATCAAAAGCGCGAGTCTAAGGACTCTTGAAATCCGACCAAGTGATAAGTTTGGAAGGGAGTGATTTTTCTCTAAGTAAACTAGTTGGTTTACGAGGAGTTTCGACTATACATCGCTTGTCATTGACTATTGGTAACGCTTGTTTTTACTGTTTGATTATTCCGCTGCTTTATTACTCAAAGTCAGCGACTTCGTAGGAATCGCCGACTCGTTTAAGTACTAACGATCCTACAATTGGTATCAGAGCCAAGGCTCTAGATTGTGTTTTTAGTACTTCTCTTACAGGAAAATGACTTCTACCAACACTGCTATCAATGACTCTTTTTGGAAGCCTGCAATCTTCAAGCTTTGAGAGTATAATTGGTGGGTTGAACAGATGAAGAACCACATCTTCTCTCTCGATGGTCAGTTGTGGAAGGTGATTGAACTAGGTCCGGAAACTTTTCTTGGAAAGGATGGAAAGACGGAGAAAACCACAGCTGTGTACGATGATGTTGATTTCAAGAAGCTTGAAAAGGATGCTAGAGCAAAGAAGGTGCTCCATCATGCTCTCACTGACGGTGATCTCAAAAAGGTGATCGGATACACGGTCGCAAAAGAAATCTGGGATGCTCTTAAAAGACTTCATCAAGGTAATGATGATGTAAAGAAGGATATATAGGATCATAAGCCTCGAAGGAGAATATGATAATATCTTTCAAGGAAAGGGAGAATCTCTTCGTGACTATCACTCCTGATTTCAGACGCTGGTGAATCAATTAGAGTTCCTTGGTGAGAAATTCCTCAATGGAAACAAACCAACAAGCTGATCTCAGGATTGAAGAAGAGTTGGGACAACATTGCTTCGTCCCTTCTCACTCAGAAGGAAACCAAGTCGCTGACCTGGGAAGATCTTGTTGGACAGCTTACCATGTATGGAGGCATTCAGCAAAGAAGAGTGGAAAGACTTGACTCAGAGAAAGTCAAGAACATTGCTCTCAAAGTCGAAAGAACCTTTGACTTGGCTCAGGGAGACGATGACACTGAAGGAATAGATGAGGATGTTGCTCTCATCTCTAAGGCTATGAAGAGATCGTGGAATCGCAACAAAGCTCCTGTCAAGACTCCAGAGTCAAGCAAGGAAGGAAAGGATATGAAGGATGTCATTTCTTATTAATGTCAGGCTAGAAGACACTTTTAGGCCAGTCAAAACTTAAACCCACCCGACAAATCCGACCTGACAACCGACCGACACCAAAAAGAACAAACATATATATATATATATCCGAGACCGACCCGACCCAAACCTATTCAACCTGAACTTAAAAACGAACCGAATCCGAAAATGACCCAAATCCGAGTATTTTCGATTTGATTAATTTGATTGACCCGAAATTGAAATGAACCGACCTGAAACCATTCGAAAACTCAAAATCAACTGACTTGAAATTATCCGAAAACTCAAGATTAACCGACCCGAAATCATCTGATAATAATTTTTAAACGATAACTAATATAAATCAATCATCTTAATTTTAGTATTGAACTTATGTTAAATGTACTTGCTTAATTAGTTATATGCTACTCTTGAATTTTTTTAACAAAATGAAAAACATTACGTCTCGCATTAAAACAATCGACAATTTTTGTTCATATTCACATAAGAAAGTATAAAAATTAATACTTTTACACTAATTTATTTTAAAATATATCACTTACATTTAACCAAATCCGTACATGGTACGAGTATATATGCTAGTTCTAAAAACTAAACAAAGTCCACAAATTTTTTAGTTCGACACTTTTTTTTTTAGATTATTATAAATATTTTTTAAACATAACTAATATATATATGTTTTTATCTACTTAATTTAAAGCACTTAAAAGATAGTTTTATCAATAATTTACTTTATCAACCCCTTTGATCAATATAGCATATTAGCATTATGCTATATAGTCTAACATGCATCAAAACTATTTAATAAATATAGACAGTCATTTTAATTTTGTTTTTAGGTTTTAAATGTTACATGAAACTTTAAGAATTCAGAATTAAAACTTAATCCGAAATATATTGTACCACTAAAACTACTCATTTAATTAAAATTTGATTCAATAGAAACTCAATCAAATTACAACCCGATTTAATTGAGATCTTATTTAGACCGAGATCTAAACTAGACCAAAATCCGACCCAACCGAAATCCGACCAACAGAAATCTGACCAAATTGAAATCTGAAATAACTAATCGAACTTGACCCGATACTTCGACTTAATCCGATAAAATGAATATTCGAACCGATCCGAACCGATCCGAACCGACCTGGTCATATCTGATTTGCCATAATATCTGACTTAGATCCGAATCCGAATTGATCCGAAACCGAAACAACCCGACCTGAACCGGATCAGTTTCAACCGATTGATAGGCCTAGACACTTTGCCAATCAATGTCCAAAAAGAAAAGGTGGAGAGGCTGGCAAAGGAATGATGGCAACTTGGGATATGTCCGATGATGGTGATGAAGTGGCACCGACAAGAGGCAACTGTTATGTGGCCATTGAAGACAAATCATCCCAAGAGGTAAATGACTCTGAACTCTCTTCACTTCTCGCTAAAAAGTCTAGAGAACAGTTGGTTGTTATCATCAAAAAGCTTGGAACTCAAGTCATTGAGTTAAGAGAAAAATTGGAAGATAATGAAGAAACAATCTCCAATCTTTTCGATGATAACAAACTCTGATCCTCTAAGGCTATTGAATTGGAAAATATTTTGTCTCCTAAGTCAATGACTTGTGAGTCCTGCTTGAAATCAAAGACCCAAGTCGTCAACTTGCAAAAAACAGGTTGAGGACTTGGAAAAACAAGTCACTGACCTAGAAGGTGAAAGACTTATGCTTAGGCTCGATAATGCTAAGCTATCCAAAGAACTAGAAGATCAAAAGATTGATGATGAGACTACAAGAAAAAGGTGGCTAGATGAGTTTGTTGCTGAAAAGGCTCAAGAGGTTAGAAATGACTATAAAAAGAAATTTGTGAAGGAGATTGATAGGTTTGGGATTGGATATGCTCATGCACCCAACACTCAGGGTACCAAACATGCTCCCTTTTTGTCTAAAGGTAAAGCCCCTATGGGTAGTGACAATGCAAGTTGTTCTACTCATGTGGTGGCCAAGCAAGACAAAGGGAAGAAACAGTGGTATCCTGATCAAAAGGTGCACAAAATCTGGCAAAAACAAACCCAGAATTCGGCTCCCTCCGAAATTGACTTTCAATCATGCATCAACAACAAACCTATCTATTCGGGCTACAACAAGTATGTTGCCCTAAAGTCTCACAAGACAAGTTGGTATTGTGGCAAGCCTGGTCACTACCAACATGATTGTCACAAAAAGCAAGAGATGATGAAAATGCAAGGTCACAGACTCTGAATGATAGTTCCGACAGATCCACTATCACTGACTGTCCTCCAGTATCTGTGTGTGCTAGTTGTAACAAGTGCTTTCCTAGAAACTATTATGTTGCCAAACCCAGAGGAGTTAGACAAATCTGAGTTCATAAGAACTAATTCTTTCAATGCAACTTGAAGTGGGTGACAAGGAGCCTTGGTTTATTGATAGTGCGTGCTTAACTCATATGTCGGGAAACCCCATGGATTTTGTCTCACTTCAAGAATACAAAGGAGGCAAGATTACCTTCGGCTACAATAGTAAAGGTGGTATTTGTGGTATTGGTACGATAATATTTTCTGATAAGTTAACCATAGATAATGTGAATTTAGTTGACAATCTTAGTTTTAAGTTGCCAAGTATTTCCTAAATTTGTGCTAATGGAAAATATCAAGTTGTCTTTGATAATAAGGGTTGTCAGGTGCAATAAATTGACTTAGGGAAGATTCTTCTGAAAGGGGTGTGTGAAAATAATCTCTACAAAGTGGACCCCTATTTCGAACCTGAAGAAAAACTGTGTCTTAGATCAGTTGTAGACGTCGCCGACTGATAGCTTGCATTTAGGTATGATAGCATGCATTTACATAATTGTTTTAGGGTAGTTTTAGTCTCTTTTAGTGGTTTAATTTAACATGCTTAGCTTAGTTTCTTAGCATTTTTAGTTTTCTTGTGAAATCGGGATCTACACGCCTAGATGTTGGATTTCAGGTATTTTTGGAGACCCGAGGAGGTTGTAAGATGAGCCAAGATGATGGAAGAGTTTCCATAGAAGAGTTGAAGTAAGAGATTGAAGAAGGAGGAGGATAAGGTTGAAGATTGGAGGCCAAATGAAGCAAAAGGAAGAACATGGGCCAGGACAGGTAAACCGCACCCAAGTTTTAGCTGTCCTGGACCATGTTTTGGGTTGCATGGAAGAACGTGGGCTAGGAAGGGCAAACCGCGGCCGCAGTTTGGGGGTCTTGGACCGCGCTTTGCCCCGCGTCGGGATTGGGCCGAGATTTTTATTTATCTTGTTCCTTAAAATATACTTTTACCCTAGTTTTTAGGGGGATTACGTATTATTCTCTTTAGCCTCCCTTTTGAAGAACCCTAGAGTGGAGATTTGTAGATTTTTGCAAGACTTGATTAGAGTTGGATTTAGATCTATCGAAAGACAATCGGTATGTTTCTCTTTGATTTAGATTTTTCTTCTCTCCATAATATGTCTAGCTAATTTCTTAATTCGAAGGAAGGGTGAACCCAATGAATGAGTAGGTAGATTTAATGGTGATGTTTGGTTGAATTGAGATTTGAATTGTAGTTTGATTCATCCTATGATGCTTAATGACCTAATTTACTTGAATTAGGAATCTTGTTATGATTTGAGACCGAGAGGAGATAAGAATAACAAGAAGTTGATTGAATTGAATTCACAAATTGTTAATTCTTGTTAGATCCCTAGGTTTGAACTTGTTGAATTATTTGTGCGAGAGTGACTTAATTCACATGGGGAACTTAACCTATCCTAGAAGTTATTGATTGAATGGTCTTAACAAAGCGCGAGAGCGGATGTTATTTCTATTGATTCATTGATCTCTAAAGAACTTAAAGGACCTAAATAAGACTTGCTTTGTGCGAGAGTGACTGCTAGTCGAGTCTAGGTACATGCATTAATCGTCTGAAAAGAGTTAATGTTGACACTTGAGATAGTTAATCCTTCAAACAACATTTGAATTGAAATCCAAATAAATATCACCGGTAATCTACTGAAAAGTCATTGTGGGAATCCTAACCTTGGAATGCTTTTCTCCATCGATAGTTAATTCTAAATTTTGATTTTAGTTATTTCTGAATACAATTACAACTCCTTTTTCTTATTTTTGGATTATTCTACTAAATCGTGCTATAATCAATACTACAAAGTTCCTTGAGTTCGAGACCTTGATACTACAACCGAATCGTATACTTGCGGTGTAGGAAAATAGCCTATCAAGTTTTTGGCGTCGTTGTTGGGGAACTATTGATAGTATTGGTTGTTTCTCGCAACCGGTAGATTAAGGCTTGTTTTATTTTTAATTTGTTTCTTTTTGCTTTGGTTTCAAGTTTTGTTCTCTTTTTCATGCGAAAAGCCAAGAACGCTAGTTCATTATACGACTTTGATTCTGAACCAGAGCGTACTTTTCACAGAAGAAATAGAGAGCTGAAAAAAGCTAAAACCCAAGCTATGGAAGGAGATGAACAACAATAGCTGATTCAACAACAACGAGAGCAATTACATCAGCTCCAACAACAAGTACAACAGATGCAAGAAAATCATCCACAACAAATGACTCTTGGTGACTATGTGCTGCCTCGTCACCAGGGATAGACATCTGGTGTTGTTAGACCTCCAGTGCAAGCTAGAAATTTTGAGCTAAAGCCATCTCTGATTAACATGGTTCAGCAAAATCGGTTTGGAGGTTCACCTGCTAAGAATCCTCACCAACGTCTGAACACTTTTCTGGAGCTTATGGACATGGTGAAGATTCATGATGTTACTGATGATGCGCTTTATTTGCGCGCTTTCTTATTCTCTCTACGAGATAGGGCTAAGGCATGGTTCAAAGCCTTACCTCAAGGGACGATCACTACATGGGATGAGTTGGCTAAAGCTTTCCTAACCAAGTACTACCCTCCCATTAAGATAGCAGAGATGAGGAACCATATTAGTTCCTTTCAAATGAGGGATGGGGAGTCTCTTTATGAAGGTTGGGAGTGGTTTAAAGAGCTTCTGCTATTATGTCCTCACCATGGACAAGACAAGTGGGTGTTGCTTCACACTTTCTACAATGCTGTCGACAACACTACTAGGCTGCTTATTGATGCCTCCTCTGGAGGTACTATTATAAAGATGAATGTTGATGACGCTTGGGATCAGATTGAGGACATTGCTCAACACACTCACTATTATAATGATGCTCGTTCTTTTTCAAGTTCTAAGAAGTCATCAGGTTTGTATGAAGTTGATACAGAGACTTTGCACAAGGCACAGATTGAAGCCATGAATCAAGAGATCAAGCAGCTGAAATTAAAGATGAATGGTTCTCACTTTTCTACTGGTAGAGGTCCTTCTCAAGCTGTTTCAAGTGTGGTTTGTCAGTTTTGTGGAGCTAGTGATCATACGATTAGATCTTGTGAAGTGTTTGCCTCTAAGGATGAACCACAAGAGGAGGAAGTGAACTATATGAATAACTTCAACAGGGGACCTAGGAATGACCCATACTCTAATTCCTATAACCATGGTTGGAGGAATCATCCCAACTTCTCTTATGGGAATAATCAAGCACAATAGAGGCCACCTCCTGGATTTCAACCCAAAGCTCCTACTTATCAAAATCAAGCTTCTCAACCTGCTCAGAAACCGGCCTGGGAGACTGCTATTGAGAGCCTTGCCACTTCTATGAAGACTCTCACTAAAGAAGTAAGGGCCCAGGGAAAGAACTTGAAGATTATAGAACAACAAGTGGCTCAACAAGCTTTGAATGTTCCTAGACCTCCTGGTCAATTGCTTGGGCAACCTGAAGTCAATCCTAAGGAGAAATGTCGGGCTCTCATTCTAAGGAGGGGAAAAGAGCTTGAAGAGCTCCCACCGGTGAAAAAGGAGTTGCAGAAACGACAACGGAGAAGCCATCTAATGATGAAGTACCTAAATATGTTGCTCCCCCACCTTACAAACCACCTCTACCTTTCCCACAAAGGAAGATTCAGGTGGTGCAAGAGAAACTATTTGGGAAATTCACGAGTATGATAAAGAAGCTCCACATTGACATTCCTTTCATCGATGTCCTCACTCAAATGCCAACATATGCAAAATTCTTAAAGGCGATTCTATGGAAAAAGAGGAGGATTGAGGACTATGAGACAGTAGCTTTGGTGATGGATCAAGTTGAGAAGATGCCAAGAAAGTTAAAAGATCCAGGCGAGTTCTTTATCCCTACTGGTTTTGGTTCTCTTCAATACAATTACCTTTGTGATCTTGGTTCTAGTGTTAATATCATGCCATTATCAATCTGCAAAAATCTGAATTTTGGTGATCCTATTCCAACCAAGATGCGTCTTATCATGGCTGCTAATTCAGTCACTCATCCCATGGGCATTATTGAGAACTTTCCAGTGAAGGTGGGCAAGTTCTTTATACCAGGAGATTTTGTGATCCTTGATATGGAGGTGATGAATGATAGGAATCCTATCATCTTTGGGAGACCCTTTTTAGCCACTGCTGGAGCTAAAATTGATCTCAGGAATGACAAGATCTCACTCACTATTGGGGAAGAGAAGATAGAGTATGAATATCTCAAAGATAACTTCCTTGAAGTGCACAAGAATCCTCCACAAGAGACTATCAAAGTAGCTTGTTGTAATATTGAAGTGAAGCTGGCTAATGAGGAGATTCAATCTGATATTGCTCAACCTTATCAAGAAACCTTGGAAGTTAAAATCTTCATGGATGGTGATATTGCTAATGATTTGAAGGGTAGAGATCACAAGAAAAAGAAGAAGGACCGAGCAAAAGCTGAGATTAAAAGAGGAGACAAGGTGATGTTATTCCATGAAAGATCTAACATGTTTCCTGGGAGCAAAGGAACAAGATGGTCAAGGCCATACATAGTGACTTGAGTTTTAAAAGGAGGAGGAACTGAGCTTTGTCATAAAAACTCGGGGAAGTTAAAAGTGCAAAGAAATAGGTTGAAGCTTGTAGATGAGCCTGATCCAGTCAGGGTGGGTACCAAAGACCCACCTGACCCGAGCACTTGAATAAAGAAGATGGAAGGTCAAGCTTACGACCTTAAAAACAAGCGCTTCTTGGGAGGCAACCCAAGGTTAGTAGTTTAAATTACTTATTTTCTTTAAGTAGGTGTTTTGTTGTTTTTCTTGTTTCGGGGTCACTAAGCTGTAGGTTTTTGAGAAGTCATGGTAATTATAAAAGAAAATTTTCAAATAATGCTTTTGGGCACATTACAAGAAAAAGCTGGGTCGATTTTGGAATGACGCGGGCTGAATAGGAACCTCGCGGGCACGTTTTCAAAAGCCTCGCCCCACATTCTCGCTCCAATGGAAAACGCGAACCAGGCCAGGAATTCCGCGGGCACGGTTTGCCTGCTTGGACCGCATTTTACCGCGCTTCGCTGGTGCATAAAATTAAATCCCGACTTTGCTTTTTCCACATTCTACCTCGTCAACACCAGCAGCGCACGAGAGAGGCCAAGCAACTCAAGCCTCTCCTTATCCCTCTCACACTCGCCTCTCCACCACCACCGGCGTCCGTCCCTGACCATTGTGCGCAGCACCGTCGGCCGACATCTGCACCGCCCCTCCCTTCCTTTCTCCATTTAAGGAATAAGGTAAGTTTTCCCCAAAATCTCAATTTCTAGGGTTTAATAAATTCGAATTTTTCTTGAGAAATTTGGGATTGTTAGAGGTTCTAAGGGATTGTTTATGATGAATTTGTGCTTTTCATGTTGATTCCCTTGCCTCTCCTACTTGGATTTGTGAATTTCCATCCATATCTTTGAGGAACATGCAAATTGGGATTTTTTGAGAATGATTTGGCATAATTTGATCTTGCTTGTTAATTTGTGAAGCTTCATGAAATCTATGTGCTATATCTAGACTTAACTTGATCAAGTTGTGTCACTTTGAGAATTTGCATGATTTTTAGAGAACTTGGTTGAACTGCCTACTCTTGAAATACTTGGTGATTAACATTTACCACTATTATTGTTGGTTGTCCTTGTCGGGACAACGATTGTGCTTGCTTGGTGGTTTGTTTGTCTCGTGTGTGTAGGTACTCCTAATTCACCATGCCTCCTAAGGGGACTAAGAGAAGAAAGACGGATGGCTCTTCATCATCTAGAGCCACTACTCATGTTCCTCCCACTCCAGTTGGTGAAAAAACTCCCGAATCTTATGGAATTCGCTTGAGAAAGACCGATCACTTGAGGGCCTTTAATCAGCTAAAGAAGAAAGAATGGGCAAGCACACGTCATCTCGATTTGGGCCTTCTTGAAGCCTTAGGGATGATTTTAGCCTTCTTGAAGCACTTGAGGGTCTTCAAGGTTTGAAGCTTGGCAACCTTACGGGTGGCAACACGGGTTTCCACCTCCTCACCCTCAAGACGACTAGATGACTTTGTGAGTTTTCCTTTTCCTTTCTCTTTTATTTATACATTGGGGACAATGTATGGTTTAAGCATGGGGGAGGGGAAACTTACATGTTAGTTAGAGCAGTTTGCATTGCATATAGTTAGCTTTTGCATTTTTAGTTAGCATGTTTAAAGTTTTTGCATTTGTCTTTATAAAAAAAATTAATTTTTTTTAAAAAAAATTCATGCATATTAGGTGTTGTTGAGATCCCTTCTTATGAAAAGCCCCTTGTCCTCCAAAGTCTTTGAATGGAATCCTATACCCTTGACTTGCTTGAAATGCTTGAAATTTTGATGATTACTAGCTAGGTTTTGAGTAAGTTTGATGATTGAATGAGCTTGCATATTCTTTGAAACTTGAGTTGATATTGAAGTTCTAGACAAAAAGCCTTGTGAGGAGTTTGCCTTTCTTGGGACTAAATAATGTCATGATGTCCTTTATTTTCATGTGTGATGCTCACTTTTGATTGCTTCCTCTAGAACTTGCTTTAGACTTTTTTTCAAGACTGCTCTTATGACTCTTGCATGCGACTTTGAAATGATTAAGGCACTATTTTCTTAGCCTTATACTCCTTATCCACCTTGCATAATTTCCTTTGTTTGAAGCCCCTTTCGAGCCTAAATTAGCCTTATTCTTTTGAAGCTCCACAAAATTAAATCCGATCCTTTATAAGCCTGACCCATTCGGGAACTAGGATAATTACATGATTGACTTTGTGGTTGCAAGCTAAGCTTGGGGGAAACTAGTATGTGATTAGTGATTGGGATGTATATTGTGCTAGTTCTTAAAAAAAATGCAATGAAAAAGAAAAAAAACAGAAAAATAAAAGGAGAAAAACAAAAAGAAAAAAAGAGTAGTGAAATAAGAAAATAATGGGTGTTGGTATATGAGAATAAGTTGTGTGGAAAGAAAATCATGAGACATGGTGTTGAGTCGAGTTTAGTTAAATCTAGATTCCCGAATTTAGCACCACATGGCCTAAATATTTCCCAACCTATTTCTTATCACCTTGGCCCCATTACAACCCAATAAAAGACCTCTTGATCATTGTTGAGTGCAAGGTCTCTTGCGGTGGAGATTAGAACACTTTTGCAAGCTTATGGTAGCTAAGCTTTCAAATGTGAGATTTGAGTGAAACACGACCTATTTAAACACTTGAGAGAGAGCAGAAAACACATTATCCTAAGTGAGATCTAGAATGAATATGTTGACTCGGTTTCTTTGAATTTCACAAATGCTTGCTATGAATTTTATTGTCGTTCTTGTTTCTGAACTCTTTGTCTAGTTCGTTGTCGAGATGGATGCATGACTTGTTTGTCTTGTGGGGTGTTGGATTTAATTTCTTACTTGAGGACAAGTAAGGTTTAAGCATGGGGGATTTTGATAGCATGCATTTACATAGTAGTTTTAGGGTAGTTTTAGTCTCTTTTATTGGTTTAATTTTACATGCTTAGCTTAGTTTCTTAGCATTTTTAGTTTTCTTGTGAAATCGGGATCTACTCGCCTATATGTTGGATTTCAGGTGTTTTTGGAGACCCGAGGAGGTTGTAAGATGAGCCAAGATGATGGAAGAGTTTCCATAGAAGAGTTGAAGTAAGAGCTTGAAGAAGGAGGAGGCTAAGGTTGAAGATTGGAGGGCAATTGAAGCAAAAGGAAGAACATGGGCCAGGACAGGTAAACCGCACCCAAGTTTTAGCTGTCCTGGACCATGTTTTGGGCTGCAGGGAAGAACGTGGGCTAGGAAGGGCAAACTGCGGCCGCAGTTTGGGGGTCTTGGACCGCGCTTTGCCCCTCGTCGGGATTGGGCCGAGATTTTTCTTTATCTTCTTCCTTAAAATATACTTTTAACCTAGTTTTTGGGGGGATTACGTATTATTCTCTTTAGCCTCCCTTTTGAAGAACCCTAGAGTGGAGATTTGTGGATTTTTGCAAGACTTGATTGGAGTTGGATTTAGATCTATCGAAAAGACAATCGGTATGTTTCTCTTTGATTTAGATTTTTCTTCTCTCCATAATATGTCTAGCTAATTTCTTAATTCCAAGGAAGGGTGAACCCAATGAATGAGTAGGTAGATTTAATGGTGATGTTTGGTTGAATTGAGATTTGAATTGTAGTTTGATTCATCCTATGATGCTTAATGACCTAATTTACTTGAATTAGGAATCTTGTTATGATTTGAGACCGAGAGGAGATAAGAACAACAAGAAGTTGATTGAATTGAATTCACAAATTGTTAATTCATGTTAGATCTCTAGGTTTGAACTTGTTGAATTATTTGTGCGAGAGTGACTTAATTCACATGTGGAACTTAACCTATCCTAGAAGTTATTGATTGAATAGTCTTAACAGAGCGCGAGAGCGGATGTTATTTCTATTGATTCAATGATCTCTAAAGAACTTAAAGGACCTAAATAAGACTTGCTTTGTGCGAGAGTGACTGCTATTCGAGTCTAGGTACATGCATTAATAGTCTGAAAAGAGTTAATGTTGACACTTGAGATAGTTAGTCCTTCAAACAACATTTGAATTGAAATCCAAATAAATATCACCGGTAATCTACTGAAAAGTCATTTTGGGAATCCTAACCTTGGAATGCTTTTCTCCATCGATAGTTAATTCTAAATTTTGATTTTAGTTATTTCTGAATACAATTACAACTCCTTTTTCTTATTTTTGGCTTAGTCTACTGAATCGTGCTATAATCAATACTACAAAGTTCCCTGAGTTCGACACCTTGATACTACAACTGAATCGTATACTTGCGGTGTAGGAAAATAGCCTATCAAGGTATAGTTTAGGATGCATATTTATGTTTATTTTGCTTGGTTTTATCTTAGTTTAGTCTAGTTCTTAGGTTTTTTAGGTTTTCTAGGAAATTCGGGTTTTGCGCTTGTTTTGATCGGTTTTGCAGATCTTTAGGTAAACAAGCATGGACGAGATGTATCTTAGATGATTGTGGAGGATCAAGATGAAGCTTAGAGTGATACAAGTGAAGATTAGAAGAGTTAAAGCCAAAGAGCTTGAGGGATAAAAATGCTTAAACCCGGGATATGCATTGGAGTCTTGTTCTCTATCTTGCAATAATTGGTTTGGGAGTTGTAGTGGTCGGATGAAGCTGAATTTGGTATCACTGGAAAGCTAACTCAAAGAGCTACAATTCATTTATTTACACCGAGACCAGATTCCAATTCGAAGGGGGTCAAAACAGCCTCTCAAGTACCACTTGAATGTTGAACCAAGTACATGGCGCGGGCATAATGACAGGGTGCGTGGCCGCGCCATATGGGAGGAGCCCGCGCCGTCACCCTTTCAACGGAGAAAATGGTCCGCGTATTTTGGGCTTGGAGTTGGGCTTAAGTTAGATCTTGTCCGACGTGTTAAGATGTATTTTGGGTGGAAACCTTTGGGTATTTAAACCTTGTTTTTTGTTTTCTCTCTCTTGTCATAACTTTGGATCATAATTTTGGAGGCTAGGGTTTTCTCTACCAAGAGGCGAACTTTGAACCTTTGTAGGCTTTTCTTTAATTCCATTATGAATTGCTAAATTTCATTGTGTTTGGCTGGTTATTGAAGTCTTGATTTGCATATTGTTGTGAGGTTTAATTTGATTCTAAACAAACTTGAATAGAGTTTATTCCCTGTGTTTATTTGAATCTAAACTAGGGTTTTATTAGATTGATCACCTAACTGAATTTCTAGTTATAACTGAATCTTATTAATTATCGGTCGGAGTTAATTTGATCAAGAGTAGAACTTTAATCAACTTAGTACTGGTTGGACTAGTTGGTTAAAGAAGAGAATAAATTCACAAGTCACTTAGATGTCTAGTTGCTCTAAGTGCTTGTTTCTATTGATAACTTGAATCGTTATGCTGTTGTCTAATTGAATCTAGAAGGTCTTCTAGGTTGTTAGATGATTAGGGTTGTTAGACTGGTAGTTCTATCAATTAAATCTGAAGTTCGGGTCATAATCCACAATAGATTATTCAAGTAAGAAGGGAATCAAAAGAATCAATGATCAACAAAGCAATGGGAGGCTTTACTGTGAGTGGAATGTTATTCTCCTTCCAGTGTACATCACGCGCCTTATGTGTCATGTTATTTTGCCAAATAAGCCAAAATGGTCAAATACGTACATGTTATTTCGCCTATTGAACACTTTCAAGTCTTCACGCGCCTTATGTAACATGTACGTATTTTGGCAAAATAACATGTACGTATTTGACCATTTTGGCTTATTTGGCAAAATAACATGACACATAAGGTGCGTGATGTACACTGGAAGGAGAATAAGATTGAAAGTGTTCAATAGACAAAATTGGGGGCAGTACAGGGGTCTGTTTGAACATTTTTTAGTACAGGGGTCCAATAGGAAAAAAAGTGTAAGTACAGGGGTCTGTTGATGTATTCTGCCCAAGAGGAAGATTGAAGAAAGTATTCATGTGTGTTCGATGAGAACACGATGGGAGGCTTGATGATTGAGGATCTTAATGATGGTGATCAAGGATACTATCTGGTTCAAGAGGATCTACTTCCAACTGCTACAACAGAAAAAGAATAAGTAGTCAGTGACAATGCTGGTGTCGTCGACTCAAACAGTTCAGGGGGAAGTAATCAGGATCAAAGTTTAGGTGGCAATGAGTTAGAAAATGAGAAAACGACTGAGAGAAGCTCAAGTCCGAAAGATTCTAATGAAGAGTCAAGAAGAACACCACAGACTCAAGTCGGCGACTTGAAAGAGTTACAGATCAGGAATTATCAACAGAAAAAGTGCTCATCCTGTCACTAACATCCTTACTGATTTCTCAAAGGGTGTGCAAACCAAGTTGTCCCTAAACAACTTCTTTGCCTTCAATGCTTTCATCTCTATGTTGGAGCCCAAGACTGTCGAACAAGCATTGAAAGATCCAGACTAGGTCAGTGCCATGCAAGAAGAACTCCATCAGTTTGAAAGAAACAAGGTTTGGAATTTGGTCCCAATGCCAAAGGGAAGATCTGTGATTGGAACACGATGGGTGTTTAGAAATAGGCTAGATGATGAAGGAAATGTGGTCAGAAACAAAGCAAGGTTGGTAGTTAAGGGATACAATCAGCAGGAGGGCATTGACTATGATGAGACATTTGCTCAAGTGGCTCGTCTCGAGGCTATTCGGTTACTCATTGCCTATTCTTCTCATCATGGATTCAAACTACAACAAATGGACGTCAAGACTGCATTCTTGAATGGATATCTGAAGGAGGAAGTGTATGTTGAACAAACTCCGGGCTTTGAAGATGTCGCCCACCCGGATCATGTCTACAAACTGGACAAAGCTCTTTATGGACTAAAGCAAGCGTCGCGTGCTTGGTATGATCGTTTGTCTCAGTCCTTAATTCAACATGGTTATGTTCGAGGAGAAGTAGACAAGACTATGTTCTTGTTAAAGGAAGAAAGTCATACACCGGTTGTTCAGGTCTATGTCGATGACACCATCTTTGGTTCAATAGATGATAAGTTAGTAAGGAAGTTTGCTGACCTCATGTGTAGTGATTTTGAAATGAGCATGGTCGGTGAGCTCAAGTTCTTTTTAGGACTTCAAGTTGTTCAAGGTGAGGATGAGACATAAGTTCATCAACAAAAGTATCTCAAGGAATGTGTTAAGAAGTTCGGTCTTGAGAGTTCTAGACCGTTTGACACTTCCATGTCGCCGACTACCTCACTTGGAAAAGATGACAAGGATCCAGAAGTCAACGCTACTATGTACAGGGGTATGATTGGATCATTGCTCTATCTTACTGCGAGTAGACCTGATATTGTGTTTGGAGTATGCCTATACGCTAGATTTCAAGCTGATCCAAGAGATCCCACTTGAAAGCTGTTAAGAATCATTCGCTATCTTAAGGGGATTGACAATATGTGTTTATGGTATCCAAGAGGATTTGATTTTGAGCTCGTCGGCTACATAGGTGCTGATTTTACAGGAAATCGTGTTGATAGAAAAAGCACTTCAAGGATGGCTCAATTTCTTGAGCCTTGCCTTGTGTCATGGGGATCTAGAAAGCAAAATTATGTGGCTCTATCAACAACGGAAGAAGAGTACATTGCGGTTGCGGCGTGTTGCTCTCAACTCTTATGGATCAAGCAACAAGTCGGTGACTATGGTGTGAAGTGTGGGTCAGTGCATATACTATGTGACAACACTAGTGCAATCAACATCTCAAAGAATCCGGTGCAACATTCAAAGACAAAGCATATTGAGATAAGGCACCACTTTCTTCGAGATTGTGTTGAAAAAGGCATGGTCACTATGGAATTCTGTAGAACAAGTGATCAAAGAGAAGATATCTTCACAAAGGCCTTAAATCGTGAACCCTTTGAACAATTTCGCATGGAACTAGGTATGATCTCTCTTCAATGATCTATTTCCCTACATGAATTCCCTCGATGATTTACTAGAATTGATTGCTTTGCATATGTTTTGAAGTCATGCTCTTATGGTATAAATCTTTACATTGTTGATAGACATCATGTTTAGGAAACCCCATGCATTTGACTTGTCGGTGACTACTACATTCAGTATGTATGCAACCTACTTGAGCTCTTTGTTTTAGCCCAAAAGAATCAAACCTGATGATCTTGTCCCTCATTACAAGCCCAAATTATGGTTGATTCTAATGCTTGTCCTTAACCTATCATGCTTTGCGAGTCTCTATGAGCTCGTTTTGATCTTTCTTTAAACGGAGACTTATCATCATGATCGACAAATCCACATAAATATCATGTCTCATGCTTGGTTTGCCTTCGCACTCCCTGTGCAACCCCAACACCAAGCAATTTTTAATAGAGAAAGTCATGGGTTGTGCAAAAGTTACGGATATTTGAGAAGAGTAGATTTTGTGATAAGAGTCGCCGACTTGATCCGGGTCAGTGACTGTGTATTTTGGCGCGTGAAAAAGATCATGGCTTAACAATATCTTTTGAAATTGGAAAGTTTTTCAAAAAGGAGGAAAGAGAAGATCTTGCGATTTGACAACTTCCTTTATGATTGAAGCTCTCTTCTTTAATATACTCCAATCGTCAAAGAGAAAAAGGTACACTTTCAGAACTTTCTCTCTCTCGTTCTCTTCTTTCTCCCTCTCTTGAAATCAAACTCTTAAACCTTCAAACCCCTTCAATGGCGTCCCTCTCCAACACCTCTAACCACCCCGTTTCTCCCAAAACTCAAACCGAGAGTTCCGAATCAGCGAAGAAGAAAATTATCACTCTTTTTGGTGATGACTTTTTTCTTCGCTCGCTTTTGTCTGGGCAATCATCTCCCTCAATCGCTCTCCAAACCGCCATTGAAACACCAACACAGAACCCCTCCTCTTCACAAAACCAAAATCCTAACCCTTCTCCTCCAAAATCGACTCCCACTTCTCCCATTCCCACCGAAAACCCCCAAATTCCTCAATCCCCCTCACAAAAAACCGAAACCCTAGCCCCTTTACAAGAATATGAAACTCCACGCCAAACGACGCTACCGGCGGTTGTTTCAGAAATCGGTGAAGAATCCTTACCCAAACCAAAGGAGGGAGAGATTGTTATGGAAAAGAGAGTGAAAAGACCAAACTTGGAGTCGATGGAATTTGAAGAAACTGAAACAGTTGTTGGGTCCTTTGAGGAAAAGGAAGAAGAGAAAGGCTCGGAGGATGTAATGGAGGTCACCCGAGTGCAAACTGAAAGGGAAGAGGCCCAACGGCTAGCTCCCAAGGATCAGACAAAGGAGGTTAGTGAATCCACAAAAGTCACTAACAAGGACGCTGCTATGGAGGTGGATGATAGGATCTTTGACAAGAATGTCTCTTCAAAGGAACCTGTTGAAATCTTTGAAGAAGGTACTCATTCTGATCCCATATTGGCTTCTAAAAAATCAAAGTATGTTGATTCTGTTAAGAGAAACTTGGAAAAGGATTTGTTTGGTGATGACTCTGAGTTGCTAAAAGATGATGAAATTGAGATGCCTCCCCCCTTTCGCCCTAAGACTAGAACGACCACTGCTAGAGCCACGGCTGTGGCTCTTAAAGCTAAAAAGGGTAAGGGGTTGTGATGCGTCCCTCGTATGGGATGCTTCGGATCGGCGTAGTGTTTGAGTAGTAGGTCTCGGTAGCGTAGCGGAAGACTTTGATTGAGTGAATTATGGCACGAACAATGTTGAATGTTGCAAACACGAGAGCTTTGAATGATATAGCAATGGCGGCGCAATGGCACTAGGGAAAAACTAGGAGAAAACCTCGACTAAATTAATCCCAAAGTGTGCGCTGCTTGAAAAACATAGTCCTAAGCCTCTTATATAAGGAGGCGGCAAGAAATAAGCAAAGAAAACCCTAATAGGGGCGGCACGCCTAGGGTGGATGCGTAGAACCAAGCCCAACGGCGCAAGCCCATAATCCTTCGGTGCAAGGCCCATAAATCACTTACTAAAATCATAAAACTACTAATAGCAATGTTATATAATGGAAATAGTGCAAAAAACTACTAGAAATAGATAGGTCGTTCGTGACCGTGCTCGCAGTGTCACGACATGCTCGGCGCGGCGCTGGCGAGGCTCGGACACTACGCTGGCGAGGTCACGGCGCGGCACTGGGCGCTGGCGCGGGCGCTGGCGAGGACGCTGGCGTGGGCGCTGGCGCGAGGGTCGCGAGAACCTCAAGATGCGACTCGATGCCGAGTCTTGGCACGATGGTCTCGATGTCGAGGCTTGGCATGGTGGGTTGTCCGTGGCTTGCGAGAACCTCAAGACGCGATCCCTGGCACGGAGCAAGGCTCGAGTCCGATGGTGCCAAGGTGGTGATGGTTGGCACTGTTGGCTCGAGTTGAGGTTCCTCGACGCCGAGGACGCACAAGGCTGTGTGCGTCGGTGCGACGAGGGACGCGCCGTGGCCTGTGGAGAGGCGCGCCACGAGAGACTGAGTCGCGGTTTGGATGGCTCGAGTCCTGGCACGCGTGATGGGGCCATCTGAGCGAAGTGTGAATGCGTCGTCCTCCTGGCTAGCATCCATGACGGGGGTCGCATCAGGTTGGAAACCCCTGAAGCTGTTTCAGAGGGCGGTGACTCTTCTTTCTCTGAGAAGGTCACAAGGAAGAAAAGAGGGAGGTCACCACCAAAGTCTGGTGCTGGTTCTAGCAAAAAGAAGAAGACTTGTGCTGTTTTTGATATGTCTTCTAGGGAATTTACTAAGGATTTGTTGTGGGAGGAAAACTTTTTAGAGGAGTTCAAACTGACGAAGGTTAATGACTGGATCAAGAAGCAGAAATGGGGTCACTTGATTCAAGGAGAGTACAAGTACAATCCTCAAATGGTCAAGATGTTCTATGAATACCTGGAGATCGAAGACACTGGGAACATGACCATAGGACGATACATTGTTGGGAAGAAGAAGTACTCTTTTACTAGTAAGGATGCTAGTGCAATCGTGGAAATACCCCATGAAGGATTTGCTGAGTACTACAAAGGAGTTTGGACAGAAGGAGTCGATGACCGTGAGATCATCAGAACTGATATTGACAGTGATGACAATTTCACCAGTCCTTACCTGGTCAACAAGATGGGAATTGAAAAGAAGGTGATGTTCAATTACCTTATCATCAACCTACTTCCAAGAGAACTCAAGCGAAATGTTGCTTCCATTCAAGACTTGCTGGTTATGGACAAGATTCTCAGAGGGAAGAAGGTGAACATGCCTAGACTGATGATGTGTAACCACCCGCATTTTCTTTCTTGAGAATTGTTCTGGGAATCATCTTAAGATACCTTGTGAGGAGAATATTTTCATGGACGGTGCCTTACCTTGATCTAGTTTCGCGGACGAAACTCTTTTTAAGGGGGTACTATTGTAATATCCGTCATTTTTATAAAGGGTAAAATTGTAATTTTTACATTTCCCTTTGATATAATAAAATATTTACATATTTTATTTCTTAAAGTTATAATGTTTTAACATTATAAATGTTATAAGTTCAAGTCTATATTCAAAGGTTACAAAATCATTTATCATATTATAAATATTAATTGTGAACCATAAAAATTATGGTCTTATGATTATTATAATATGATAACATGTAACCATTAAAAACATGTGTCTTATCTATTAATTAAAAATTTTAAATGAATAATTATAAGCAATAAAGCTTATGTAGAAATATCGTGGTATATTTATACAACCCTTACATTAAACTAAAGTTTAAGAAAATAAATTATTTTTGAGGATTATAATTATTAGGAAAATATTATTCATCTTCATTATTTTACAATGGGTATTACATTCTATATGTGTAAAAAGGTTTTTTAAAACAAAAAGGAAACAAAGGTAAAAATAAAAATGGGCAAGTGGCTCTATGGTGCTCGAACCCGAGATCCATGTCATCCAAACAAGACACTCGCAACCAATTAGACTAGCTACACTTTCAAACCTAAAAGGAAAGGGTTTGTATTTAACTTAATCTATATCAGGGAAGTTCATCTTCAACCTTGGATAAGAATGCCGCCTCAGATTCACACATTCGATCTTATCCTATATTAATGGCGAACACGTCGGATTGGGATTCCAATCGATTCGTTGTTTGGGAGTTACCCGAATTCAATTAAAGGTGTTGTAATTAGGGTTATCAATTTGGGGGTTTGAGTTGGGAGAGATTGAAAGGTCAAAATTCTCTATAAATTGGGCTGCATTTGTGCAGATTCGCATCAATTCAATCTCAGCTTTCAGTTTTCGAAAACAACAAGGGAGGTTAGAAGTGGTTTTTCGTCGGATTTGGTTCAGTTTTGGCCAAAAGATAGTCGCCGGAAGCTGTTGTTCAGGTCTTGTCGTCAACGCAGGTATGGCCATGGTTGGGCATGGCTGGCGTGCGGGCTGGTGTGACGTTGGGGTTCGTTGGGGCGTCCCTCGTCCGCGCCTGCCCCGTCGTGCACTTGCCAGTCTGGTTCCTTCCTTCAGTTGCTGCTTTTGTTCGATGTTGTTGGGCGTAGTTCTGGTTCCTTTCTATCGTATTGCAATAGTACGCTTTTATACTAGGATTATTAGCCTTAGATCAAAATTGAAAAAAATGAAAATAAATAATATAGCAGGTCTCGTTAGGAAAAACAAATGGATTTTCCTTTTGGTACCCCTGAGGTTCCGCCTTTTCCTTTTGGTGCCCAAAAAAAATTCGAATTCCTTTTGCTGCCCTCCTAGTTTTGACAAATTCCTTTCCGTAAACAAAACTTACTAAAATAGCAATTCCATCCATTTTCCATCCAAAAAATAAAATAAAATAAACAAAAAAACCCTAATATCGTTATTGAGATGGCTGAATCTTCCCCCCGAAAGGCCCGAAGACCGTCGCCCAAACATAAGCTCGTCGCTGAGAAGGCCGTCAAATCCGACATGGTGCTCGGGCTCGGTACCTGATCCACCGCTGCCTTCGCCGTGGCCGGATCCGAAGTCAGATATATGTAGCAAAATTACAGTCAGATGCATATCAAAACCACAGTACAACAATCACTAAACACTCCCAAATTTCAGTAAATTTCAACTTTCCATCAAATCCACATACTCTAATGTCAGAAATTAGGTTAGCCACTATCATAACATTACAAATTCAGATCGAATTAGAAGAAATGCAAAAAAAAAAAGTACAGAAAAATGTGACATTTGGGGGCAGCCATGGAAGTGATATTCCGACCCTGAGATGGAGATGGGGCCGTCAGAGAAGCCTTAATTTTTGGATAAAGAAGAGCTTATCTCCTTCGGCGCCCTCTTCGACAACGAAGCTCTCTGACGGCGAAGGCGAAGGCAGTGGTGGAAGCGCACAGCCGAGCAAGCCGCCTCCCTCCGCCTCCCGCTCTCCGGCCTCGACCACCACCCTGCCTCGATCTCGCGATCGACGGCGCCGACGAGGTTGATCCGAATCTCAATCTCGTCAAAGGCCGCGGCGGCGCTCTCCTCCGGGAGAAGATGGTGGAAGCCACCATGCTCGACTATACTAAGTTCATCGACAGATTTGTTCAACGAATTGGATTTTGTTAGTTCGAAGAGATTTCGTTCAAGGAATTGTGGATTTTTTCTTTTTATTTTTTGGACGGAAAGTTGGACGGAATTATTATTTTAGGTATGAGAAGGAACTTGTTAAAAATAGGAGGGCACCAAAAGGAATTCGAATTTTTTTTGGGCACCAAAAGAAAATGTCAAAACCTTAAGGGTACCAAAAGGAAAATCCCAAAAACAAAATTGGAAAGGTGTGATTTGGAACTAGAAACCTAGATTTGGGTGTTTTAACCAAGATTAGGTTTAAAAATATATATGAATATATATTTAATGAAATATGAGAAGATGAAGGTTGGTTATGTAAGCAATCGTTCACATAAAAAAAAATAGACTACAATCGTTCATTAAAAAAAATCTTTAATCTATTTAGAAATAAACAATGGGTTCGGTGGACATTTGATCTATTTGATAACTATTTAAATGATATTTGGTGATTTGTTTTTTTTATTAAACTTAGATCTCATTTTTTTTAAAAAAAATAAAATTATGAGACTATGGTTTTTGTTAAAATTGTGTTGAGAGTTTTTGAATAAAATTAGGTCTTTTGAATATCTCAGTAAAATATGATTTTTTATTGGTATTTAAACATGTGTATAAAGTTGTTCGGGTATTCTAAGAGAAATATAATTTATAATAATAAGAAGAGGAAATTCTTATTTTTATATGTATATAGTTGGAATCGGTGAAGTTAAATAAAATTATTAATAATATTTTGACTATCTATAAGTAATAAAGATTTTTATTTGGATTAATATTAAAATAGATATTATTTAAGCTAATATTTACTAAAGAAAACACAAGGTTGAAGTTTATAATTTTTATAAACTTAAATCCATCGTGATTCCTTGAAAATCAACTTCATCGAGTGAACAAAATAAATTGACGACAATTTATTTTGTGATTGATTGAGACAGGAACAAGTCTAGGTCAGTAATTGCGAGTGATCTGTTCGTAACCCGTCTACGCCAATTACGAGGCAAGTGGTTTGGGTTCGATTTCCATGAAACGTCCTTTATGCATCACTTGTTTTTATCAAAGCATGTCTCATACCGTGTTATATGTTTTCATATGCTTTTAAAGTATTTTATAACTATGTTGGGAACTCTTGTATGTAATAAAATGAATCTAGGATTTATATTGTTCTAGATTTAATGACATGTTATTTCTAGTCGTACTTAGGTTACGCTAGATGGATTGTAGAGACGGTGTCTTGTGATATGTGTGCCTAGATGAGTAGGCTTGTGTTTGCGTTCTTTATGTTGTACGCGTCGATTCATTGGACTTTAATCTTGAGTTGATGCTCTACTTGTAAGACCATGGTCAGTACCCGCTCGCTCGATGAGGGGTGATGGCACGTAGCTCGTGTTAGTTTGGGTTCGCCACCCAACCTTTGAGAAATTCCGTGGGGCCGTAACCCACATCCTTCTTACTTAAAAAGTATGCTTAATTCCAAGTGGAACGATATTGTGATCATTAAAATTGGTAGAGATTAAATAGGCGCCTGATGGCGACCATTAAAATGATAGGAAGGCTAGTACAAAATGGAATGCCATCCTTACTCTCGGATTCCGTAATTCTCTGGCTCCAATCTGAATTCGCACAACACGTATGCGGTGAGGTTGGTAGAGGGAAACGTGATCAATGAGGGGTTTAATCACCCACCTGACTAAATGTGTGAAACCCAAGTTCCCAACATAAGTAAATCTTTCTTTATAAACCGAGACTCACCCTTGGGTGACGTTCTCATTCTGTTTCTTCAAATCATAGTTTTCCTAGGAGGCCCGAGGTCTGAGGATGGGACCGACTTTCATTCGGTACCCGACATCCCAACTCGTCCCTTCCTAAAATCCGAACCACCTTCAAAAACCCCATTTGCTTAGTCTGTCACAAGACTAACCGACCGTTTATTTTCCTTGCATGGTCGGCTGATGTCCATCGCATTTCTCGTCGCGACACATCAGGAGTTAAGTTCTACGTCGTGGACCACGAGGAGCAAGCTTGAGGAGCAGCTAGAGTCAAGGTGGTTAGCTTGGAATAAGTTAGAATAATTTTAAGGGTCGAGGTTCCGACTTGTGGGACCCTTCTCATTTCAACTTTGTATCCGTTCAAGTTTATTCAACTTTTGTATTCGACTTTCACATTTGTTATAATATATCTTCCGCATTTTAAAGTTTTTGGTTAAGTTCTGTTATTACTATAAGCCTTGGGTGACTTTGAGAGTTTAATCTCGGGGTCACTGGCGGTAATATCCCTATATAAAAAGGGGATGTTAAAATTATTGTAACCACCCACATTTTCTTTCTTGAGAATTGTTCTGGGAATCATCTTAAGATACCTTGTGAGGAGAATATTTTCATGGACGGTGCCTTACCTTGATCTAGTTTCGCGGACGAAACTCTTTTTAAGGGGGTACTATTGTAATATCCGTTATTTTTATAAAGGGTAAAATTGTAATTTTTACATTTCCCTTTGATATAATAAAATATTTACATATTTTATTTCTTAAAATTATAATGTTATAACATTATAAATGTTATAAGTTCAAGACTATATTCAAAGGTTACAAAATCATTTATCATATTATAAAAATATTAATTGTGAACCATAAAAATTATGGTCTTATGATTATTATAATATGATAACATGTAACCATTAATAACATGTGTATTATCTATTAATTAAAAATTTTAAATGAATAATTATAAGTAATAAAGCTTATGTAGAAATATCGTGGTATATTTCTACAACCTTTAATAAATACATTAAACTAAAGTTTAAGCAAATAAATTATTTTGAGGATTATAATTATTAGGAAAATATTATTCATCTTCATTATTTTACAATGGGTATTACATTCTATATGTGTAAAAAGGTTTTTTAAAACAAAAAGGAAATAAAGGTAAAAATTAAAATTTGGGAGTTGTACTAATTTGTCTTTCTGACAAATAAGGAAATGAATGGCATTTAAGCCTTCTGCGTGCCCAACCAAGTTCATCTTCAACCTCCATCTAAAGCAGCCAACGAACGTTTCAATTCATCGACCTTATCTTGAGAAATTATGACACCACGTCGACTTTTCGAGTTCAATCTTATCCAAAATTGATAGTCGAAAGTCCAACCGTTTCAATTCTAAACGTTTATGGATTTAATCCACTTAATTTCAGATCTAAAAATTTTAATTAGGGTTTTAATTTGGGGGAAATGGAAAGGTTGGTTAGTCCCTATAAATAGAGGGTTGTGTTGGCGTTCAATTGACATCAAGAATCGAGTTCAATTCTCAGATAAAAATATATATCTTCTTATATACATATAAGATTTGATTTTGCCACCATTTATTGCTATCATTAACTATGCTCACAATAATCCCTATATAATTATTATTGGCAAAAACATGTCAAAAAGTTATGTGTAGCTTAGTGGTGAGAGTGTTTTCCCATCAACCCATAGGTCATTGGTTCAAATCTTCTTAGTGTACTAATTTTTAGTTCATTTTTATTCTTCAATGACATTTATCTATCTACTTATTAGTTTCTCTATTTGTAAGTTTATTTTCCCACATGTATATTCTATCTTATTAATTATCATCGTAAAAAAATTTAGCAATCAAAGCCTTATCAAAATTAAGAAATATTTTGTGTATATTTTTCATTTCATATAAAGCAAAGGTATTTTTTCTGACTCGATGGTTATGGTGATTGTGTACAAATCAAATCAAAAAAATACTATTCAAATTGATATGGTATCATTTTATAGACATTTTTTCATATAAACATTTGCTACCATAATTTTAAAGTTAAGTATAATTTTCCCATTTGCAAAATAAATCCATTTTGTTATATAAGATAAGAAGCTTAAAATGAAGAAAAAATCCATGACAATTGAGAAACATTTTTGTATATATTTTGTTTTCATTCATATTAAATCAAAAATATTTCTTTAACTCAATGTTTATGATGTTTGAATTTCATAATAAATCAAAGAAAGTTAAGATTTGAATAATTAAAATTCCGTACAACACTTACACTCAAATCTAACGCCTATTTTTAAAATCCTTTAAAAAAATTTAATTCATTCCCCCTCAAACCCTCTTTATGAAGTGAAATTAAAAAAAAAAAGGATCTTAGAGGATCCTTAGAAGAACAAAGAAAAAACTCTAAGTAGCATCATAATTTGAGGTACATAAGATGAACAACAACTCAAAACTCAAACATGTACTACATCCTCTACAATGTCCAACCTCTTTTTCATACTATTCCTAAATAGTATTGATGACCATATTTAGTTTGAACCAGTATCTTTGTTGGCCAATACACCAAGATAATAACCATATGTATGTTTTATTGCATAAGGTGTAAATTACTATATCACATATATTGTGCATATATTTGTTGGAAAATGTTTTAAGCTCCATCCTTAGTAGTACGTAATTCATGCGCTATTTTTAGTAATTTGTAAATGGGTTTAGCCTCTAAAATATAATAAAAGAATAAGAAAGCAATGTGGAAGATAATCAAGTGAAAAATAAGATTAGGTTGAAGTTTTTATGAACCAAAGGATATATGTTGCAAATGTTTATATTAGGTAACTAATGACGATATCAATTCAAACTTAAGGAAACAATAAGAAAAATGTTACACATTTTCAAATTTATCAAATTCGGGGTAAATTATATTTGTGAAAGGAGAAAATACTTATTTTGGTTTAATTAATTTGTTGTATAATTTTCTCACCGATAAGAAGATATATCGTGTGAAATTTCAACGTACAAAATACAATGCTACTCTATTGACAAATAAGAACCAAAATATATTAATGGGATTATGTTACTCTATTTATCCAAATGAAAAAGAAAAAAACCTTGAAAGTAAAAGAAAAAAAACCTAAACTATTTAGAATTTGTTTTTTATATATATTTATGTATGTTAATTGCAATTACATGGTTTATAGTACTTGGGAAGAATTATGAGTGAGATAATTTAATTATTACATGGGACAATAGGTTCAAAAAATTACATTAAGCACATATTATGAAAATAGCCATATATTCAAACATTAACAATGGAACCATATAATCTTGGTTTACATTATTAATTTTAATTTAAGAAGAATGTGAGATGGTCAAATGCTTACTTTTTAAATATTTTTGCATCTTTAAACGCATTAAAAAAATTTATAAATAAATTAAGATAAATATACGAGCATGAAAATGGTATAATGAAAAATATAAAATATCTTAATATATTTGTACAAAAAAATCGCACGGGCATCATCACTAGTATATATAGAGAGAGAGCAAGGATAGGGGTGTTTTCGTGTCGGAACCGGTTCGAGGTTTCTAGGGAAGTCGTCGGAATTGGTCTCGTTCTCTGTTCAGGTACGCCGGGCAAGTGCAGGGTCGGGCCGCGGTCGTCGCAGTGGGCTCGCGCCTCCGCCGGTCCTTTGGTCTTGGTCCTGGTTCCTTCCTTGTTTTTTTCGGTACTACTGTAAGTTGGGGGCACCATTGTTGCCGCTCAACTCAAGTATCGTGTTACTGTTTTTTTTCGTAGGATATTAGTTAGGATTATATTAGGCTAAAAATAAAAATACTAATAAAAGTTTTCGTTTTCTTTTCTTAAAAATAAAAATAAAATTCTTTTATATAATTTAAAATATCTAGCATGACTATAAACCATAGTTTAAGTATTCTATACTAAATTTCTATGTTGTTACGTTTTTCCAAATTTGTTCTAGAAGTAATCTAAGGTGGAGTTTATTTTATTTATTCATCTTTATTTAAATAAAAATAAGATTTAAAGGGTATATTGTTTATTAAAGCGGTGCTTTGGTGAATTTTTATTAAGATTAGATGTCATGATTATTTTAAATAAAATTATGAAGTTGAATGTTTTTTTTTAGGAAAAATATAATTAAAAATAATGGGAAGAGGAATTTCTTATCGATAAATAATTATTAATAATGCTTTAAATATCTATAAGTAAATAATATAAAGATTTTTATAAAATTCAACCTAGTCTCGTTATATTAATAAAAAGGAAATTATTAATATAATGTGAAAGTTTATAAATTTTTTTTATAAACTTACATGTTTTTGTGGTTCCTTGGAAATCAAAAATTGTCGAGGTAGCAAAATAAATTGACGAGAATTTATTTTGTGGTTGATTGAAACAGGAACAAGTCCTTAATAGCGAATCATCTTATCGTAACCCGTCTACGCCAATTTCGAGGCAAGTGGTTTGGGTTCGATTTCCATATAAAGTTGTTTTTATGCATCACTCGTTTTATCAATCATGTTACATATCTTGTTATATGTGCTCATGTGCTTTAAATGGTTTTATGACTTTTTTGGGAACTCTTGTATGAAATAAAATGAATATAGGATTTATATTGTTCTAGATTTAATGACGTTATTTCTAGTCGTACTTAGGTTACGCTAGATGGACTGTAGGGCCGTTGCCTTGTGATATGTGTGCCTAGATGAGTAGGCTTGTATGTGCGTACTTTATTGTATACGCGTCGAATCATTCAACTTTATTCTTGAGCTGATGCTCTACTTGTAAGACCATGGTCAATACCCGCTCGCTCGATGAGGGGTGATGACACGTAGCTCGTGTTAGTCTAGGTTCGCCACCCAACCTTTGAGTATTTCCGTGGGGCCGTAACCCACATTCTATCTTACTTAAAAAGTATGCTTAATTCCAAGTGGAACGATATTGTGATTCTTAAAATCTGTAGAGATAAATAGGCGCCCGATGGCGACAATTAAAATGATAGGAAAGCTAGTACAAAATGGAATGCCGTCCTTACTCTCGGATTTCGTAATTCTCTGGCACCAATCTGAATTCGCACAACACGTATGCAGTGAGGTTGGTAGAGGAAAACGTGATCAACGAGGGGTTTAATCATCCACCTGACTAAATGTATGAAACCCAAAGTTCCCAACATAAGTAAACCTTTCTTTCTAAACCGAGACTCACCCTTGGGTGTCGTTCTCACTCTTTCTTCAAATCATAGTTTTCATACGAGGTCCGAGGGTGGGACCGGCTTTCATTCGGTACCCGACATCCCAACTCGTACCTTCCTAAAAACCGAACCACCTTCCAAAACCCCATTTGCTTAGTCTGTCACAAGACTAACCGACCGTTTATTTTCCTTGCATGGTCGGCTGGTGTCCATCGCATTTCTCGTCGCGACACATCAGGAGTGGAGTTCTACGTAGAGGATCATGAGAAGCAAGCTTGAGGAGCAGCTAGAGTGAAGGTGGTTAGTTTAGAATAAGTTAGAATAATTTTAAGGGTCGTGGTTACGACTTGTGGGGCCCTTTCCATTTAAATTTTGTATCCATTCAAGTTTATTCAACTATTGTATTCGACTTACGCATCTTTTATATATATGTATCTTCCGCATTTAAAGTTTTTGGTTAAGTTCTGTAATTACTATAAGCCTTGGGTGACTTTGAGAGTTTAATCTCGGGGTCACTGGCGGTGATATCCCTGTATAAAAAGGGGGTGTTACATGATGCTCCACATGAAACATGTGCTTGAAACTGCTAAGCATGCACTTCCTTATGGTATGATGATTTCCTTGTTGATGGTTGAACACAAGGTGTATGTGGATGGTGGTGATGCCCTCAACATCAGGGTCCTGAACAAGGAAATGATCAAGAAATTTGGCTAGAACTGGGTTGATGGAAAATGGGTTTCAAAGGCTTCTAAGGTCAGTGACAAGGATCACCAGGAAGAGAGAATGCAATCTGCTCAAGTGGCCGATGAACTGAGAGATCTTAAGGAGCAGAATATGATTCTGAAGGGGATGCTCGAGAAGCTTCAGAACATGGTTGGCTTTGTGCTGTCCAAGATCAGTGCTATAGAGGAAAGGCTCAACGACTTTGGATCTTGATGTCAGTGGCCAACGCTCACTCATGACTATCTCGACCCCTCTCTTCTACCCTCTCCACATTATCTCCTCAGTTTAAAAGTCTTTTCTTTTTAAGTTCGATTTGGCTGTATTGCATATTTGAATTGTTTGCGTTTGCATCGTACATTTTCTTTTGCCATGGTGGATGACTATCTATGCTTGTTTTGATATTATGTTTTAAGTTTCCATATTTGCCTCTGACTTTTTTTTCTTGTTTTATCAAAACTTTTTGATGATGCCAAAAGGGGGGAATTAACCGGGGGAATAGATTTATTAGGGGGATCTAAAAACTGAAACCATGTGATTACTAAGCTTAGAGGGAACTTTTTATGGCTTTTTGTGCTTTGTTCTTTATATCATGATGTTGTATGTATGCTGCAAAGATCTTATCTGAACAAGTTGTTTGTCACCATCAAAAGGGGGGAATTTGTTAGAAGATAAAGTTTTGATGGTTCTAGAGTCAGTACTCTGAGTTTGCAAGTCGAGTCAGCGACTTGGCAAAGTCACTGACATGACCAGCTGGCGAGTAATCTATTTAAGTAAGGAAGGCACAACGTGTGTGCGTGCATTTGGAGACAACTGGGTCATTCTATTTTAGGAGACGATTATCATAAAAGAGTGCTAAAATCAAGAGGAAGACGATTTGATTCTCCTAGAATATTTTATTGTATGCGTTCATGTATATTTGGAAAGATATGTAAAGATTGAGTGTGTTTCACTTTCCTAATCGAATGGGATTTGATACACACGAGATCTCTCTTACTCTACCTTAAATACCTTCGTTTTCAGGATAGTTGTAAGACTTTTGAGCGTCATTTTTACAATTTGTGTAAGAAAGAAATAGTGAACTTGTGCGTGAGATTCGTACGAGTGGTGTGTCGAGTGTTCTTAGGCATAGCGTTAGATTGAGAGTGTGAGTGAAAAGGTAGAGTCTGGTTTGAGGGTGTGGGATTCATTCTTGTACACTGGAGAGCTTTGTAAACACTCAAGAAATCAATAGAGCGAGTCTAAGGACTCTTGAAATCCGACCAAGTGAGAAGCTTGGAAGGGAGTGGTTTTTCTCTAAGTAAACTAGTTGGTTTACGAGGAGTTTCCACTATACATCGCTTGTCATTGACTGTTGGTAACTCTTGTTTTTACTGTTTGATTATTCTGCTGCTTTATTACTCAAAGTCGACGACTTCGCAGGAGTCGCCGACTCGTTTAAGTACTAACGATCCTACAAATTGCATAGGTAGACTTCACTCAAACTATTTGACTTTTGACTTTTTGTGTTTATGTTAAAAGATTCTGATTTAAGATCAAATACAAAAAGTTCATTACTCATTGGAGCACGAGCATTGACGAGCACTTTTACGTCGTTATAAAAGCACTATCAAAGAAAATTTCTAACTTCCTAACCTTAGTAAAGTGGAAGTAAGGGTCGAACCCACAGAGACTCGAAATATTTGTATTTAAGTAATATTACTAAATTAAAGGGGAATTTTGCGATTGTAAACTAAGATCTAAACTATTAAAACTAACTAAAACAAAGCAAGTAAATGTGATTTAAGATTCAAATATGGAGAAAAGCGTCCAACTAGTTTTGTATCCATTGCATACATGAGTTTTGATCCTCGATTATCCTTATTTCAATTTCCCTTGACTAATCTATTGTGAATTTATGAATTCAAGCTTAAAGTGGTTGTTAATATACACCGTCTTTAACAACCTTCTAATCAATTAACCTAGAAAACCTTCTATGTCAAGTTGATCATGCCATTAAGTTCAAAGCATTCAATAGAAACAATAATTCATGAATTCCACCGTCTATTCATGACGTCTTGTGATTAAATTCTCCGCCTTTGATTAACCTTATTCCACCGTCTATAAGTTCAATCAAAGGATTCATCCATGAATAATCAAATTCCACCGTCTATTTAATTATTCTAGTTCTAATTCAACCTAGAAGTAAAATAGGTGGCCAATCTATTACAATCATAAGTGAATTTAATCGATTAAGCACGGAGAGATTCAATCTAGTCAAGGCAAACTAAAATAATTCAAATCTCACAAACAATCATGCATACAACTTCAACTAACTAGTTGGACATGAGAAAATTAGCTAGACATTGTCATTGAAGAAAAATAAAACTTAAATTGATCTTCAATTGAAAAACTAGGGTTTTGTTTCCCACAAATCTCCAAATTCTTCAATAGCATAGAACTCTAAACAAAAGATAGCATAATCCTCCAAATAAAATCTAAGGAAAGTATTTATATTTATGTCTAAAAATATCTAAAAAGCAATACTAAGTCGGCCCACAAGATCTCGCAAAGCCCAAGTTGGCGTCGCCGCATCGACCGCCGGAGCGCGGTTTGGTTCCGCCCAGAGCGCGGGCGCGCTCTCCCTACTTTGGCCGCGCCGTCGCCGCAGCAACTCTAGTGACACTTTAGAGGCTGTTTTGACCCCCTTAGAGTTGGAATTTGGACTCGGAGTAAAAATATGAATTGTAGCTCTTCGATTTAGCTTTCCAGTGATACCAAATTCAGCTTCATCCGAGTACTATATCTCCCAAACCAAGCATCGCAAGATAGAGGTGTCAAAATAAGACTCCAATGCATGACCCGAGTTTAAGCGTTTTTATCCCTCAAGCTCTTGGGCCTTAGCTCTTCCAATCTTCACTTGCACCACTTTAAGACTCATCTTGATCCTCCACAATCATCTAAAATCCATCCCGTCCATGCTTGTTTACCTAAAGATCTGCAAAGCCGAACAAAACAAGTTCAAAACCCGAATTTTCTAGAAAACCTAAAAACCTAGAAACTAAGCTAAACTAAGCTAAAACCATGAAAATTAAATATAAATATGCATCCTAAACACTACCTAAATGCGATTTATCAAATTCCCCCATGCTTGAACCTTGCTTGTCCTCAAGCAAGACATAAATCCTAAACACACCACAGAAATGCAATCATACATCCATCTCAAATCAAACAAGCATTTCACATATAATCAAAACCCGACCAAGACTTCCTAACATGCATTATAATCAAGCAAGGAGTAAAGATCATTCATTCATTCTAGACCTCACCAAGGTAAATTGTGTTTGCACTCAAACTCTCAAGCGTTTAAGGGTATATGTTTCACTCAAAATCAACCATGAAAACTAAACTACCATAAGTTTGCATCAGCGTTCTAAATCTCCACCACTAGGGATCAAACACATAACAAAAATCATGAGGTCTTTTTAAGGGTTGTAATGGGGCCAAAGTAAAGAGAAATTTGGAAGGGATAACATTTGGCTTGTGGTGATAAATCCGGGATAAAGAACTAATCCTAACCCAAAATTCAACACACTTCTTCTTACAACACTTCCCAACTTCTTTTACCAACTCCATTAACACTTTCAAGCTTTTTTTTTTCTTTTTTTTTGCCTTTTCTTCAACTCTCTCTTTGCTTTATGAAGACTACTAACAATTGTACTTAACTTTTTTTTTCTTTTGATTTGCAACATACTTTCATCTTCATTTTTTTCACTTTACACACAAGAGTTTTATTTCCTCTTTTCCTCCTTTTCTTCTAATTCCCCCATACTCATATATAACCCACACAAAACAAAACATAACCTCAAGTCCTAAATCCCGGATGGGTCAAGCTTATTAGGCTAGGGATCATTTTGTGGAGCTAATAAAAACAGGCTTAAAGCTCAAAAGAATAGGGGTGTCAAGAACATGGATCTTGTAAGGTAGAAAGGGAAATAATAGGCTTATAAGAAACATTGCCTCAATCATTTTAATGTCATGTATTCAATCATATAAAGCAGTCTTGACAAAGAGTCATAACGCAAGTTCTAGAGCTAGATAATCATGGTGATACACTCAAGAAATAAAGAGAACAAATATCATGAAAGGCCAAAAATATCTCACAAGGCTAATTTGTTGTCTAGAACTTCAGAATGAATCAAATACTCAAGCTAAATACATGCTCCATCCTATAATCAAGGTAATTAATCAATGATCATGCTTATATCATATCAACTTCAGCATATCATGCAAATCATGGGTTAGAACTTATACTTAGCTTAGAAATACAAGAGGAAACAAACAATGGGGAAATAAGAACCTAAATGCAATATTTTTGTATTTTTTATGAATTTTTCTTATTTTTTTATTTTTTTTCTCATTTTGTTTTACAAGAATTTTAATCAATGCAAGCAAAAATATAAACATGCAAATGCAACTACATGATCTAACTAAAACCAAACTCTCACGACAAAATAAATAATCCCCTTTCCCCATGCTTAAACATCACTTTGTCCCCAAAGTAAAAGAAAACATAAGAGAAAAAGAACACTGACCTCATCACAAGAACTTGTCAAACTCAGGAATCTACTCCTCGGGCGGTGGTGGTTGTGGGTATCCCGGGTATGGATACTCGGGAGCTGGATATCCGGGATAAGGCTGATAAGCAAACGGCTGATAACCCTGCTCGGACGTGTATGTGTCCATCCTCTGATGCAAATACCGGATCTGCTCATCAACATAATCAAAACGGCTCGTCGCATAACCCCGGAAATGGTTGAAATCAGCCGTCATGCCATCCATACGAGTATGCAAGCCACTCACCTGTGTAGACAAGCCTCCCATCAACTCCACCAAATGGTTGTATTGGTGGGTAGTCATGTAGTTCCCCTGACCTTGTTGCTCAAACTCCTGAACTGGTGGCACTTCAGTGTGCTCATCATCCTCCTCCTCCTCATCGACATCCTCAGCTGCAATATCTTCAAGAGCAGCTTCAAACTCCTCATCCTCGTCCTCCTCATCGACATCCATAGAAGCACTAGGCTCCTCAACCTTTCTCCTAGATTGCCTTCTCCTCTTTGTCCCTCCAATCACTTCTGAAACCGGCATATCACCATTTTGAGAGTGAATGAGCCATGTGTCAGCATTTTCCAACCCAGTTTCCAACTTCACCCTCTCTGGATTAGGCAACCTCATAGCAAAAGAGCTATTGCCAATCACCCAATAGTACCGGTTGTTCTTCACATATAACACTTTCATCTTGTTGAAGAAGGACAAGTTCATGGGAAGGGCATCAATCCGACCCGCACACTGCTCCAAATCAATACCAAAATGCTGAGCAAACCGGGTAATGATACCACCCACAGCGATCCGACCATTGCTCCTCCTAACCATAAGATCCATGTTATGCATCATAGAGGCACCCATGTCAATATGTTGCTTCTCCAAAATACCTCTAAGGAGAAAGATATCCTTTCGAGGACAGTTATTCTCGCCCTCTCCTCTGCCCGTGATAGAATGGGAAAAGAACCTCTGAACAATCCGAATTATTGGATGAGTAATACCCGATGCCTTTGTGCTAGAGGCCTGATACACATCGGTCCCAGAAAATCGGACCCACTCTTCGTTGTCCATCCAAGTAGTTCTAGACTCCCATCTATCAACATTTGCTTGGTATCTAGTAAATCTGAAAAGCTTGTTGATGTCGGTGAGAGTCATGCATCTCATCACCCCGCCTAACTGAAACATGCAACGTCCTTCGTTAGCAAACCGCCCCTCTAAGATATGAGCCTCCAATGTGCTCAAGAACTCCAATACTAGGCCACGGTACACCGGCAATCTCATACTCAGCACAGTCAAATTGTTATTGAACTCAAGCTTCCTCAACTCATCCGCCAAACCCAAGTCCGCTAGCAAATCCCAATCAATATACCTCGGGGCTTGAATTTCACACTCCTTCAAATCATTGAACCGGTCTAGATGTTTCATGTCCTTAAATTGGAGACCAAAAGTCGCCGGTGTAATCTCATTGCTTGATGAAGAAGCTCTAGGTGGAGCTCGGGATCGAGATGAAGAAGGCATTGCGGTTTGGGCTCTAGATGGTGTTGCTCGGGTTTCCCTTTGAGGACGACTCGAACTTGAAGGAGCGTTAGCCGGAGCTTTAGTACGACCCATGGTAGAAGTTACCTACACAATCAATCAAAAACACCACAAGCACACACAATTCGATTGTCCCGGCAAGAGCAATCCACCAAACAAGTAATAATAGACAATAATAGCTCTCAAAACACTCTCTTCCCCCACTAACCTAGATTAATTAGCATGAAAATTAATTAATTTCGAAATTATGAAATTTTCAAGTTCTAAACATGAAACTAACTCATAATCATGCTAATATTGATGAATCTAGACTAAAATTGAAGAAATTTGACCTAAAAATCCCTAAAATTAAGGTTTTTATGCAAAACCTAACTTAGATATTTTTAGGATGAAATCTTCAATTTTTGGATGAAATTTGAAGAGAAGAGTGAGAATTCTTACTTGTTTGATGATTTGGAGTGCAAATCCGGGCTCGATTTGAAGTTTGGACTTGAATGGAAGCTTGAAGGTGGAGCATCAATGGAGGAGAAGGGAGAAGAGTTGCTCGGCGGTTTGAGGTAGAAGATAGAGTGAATGGGTAAAAGTGGGGGATTCCGGGTTTAATGGGCCGAAAATTGCCCAGAGCGCGGTTTGGCACAGCTGAGAGCGCGATCGCGCTCTCCCGGTTTTGACCGCGCTCTGGCTGCAGAAACTCGGCCATCCAGAGCGCGGTTTTGGCGTTAGCGCGCGGGGGCGGTCCGGCATGCCTTAGGCGCGTTCTGGCCGCAGAAAGTCGACCTTGATTTGCTCGTTCCCGGGCTTGAATGCAAGGGTGTCTTGGCTTCCTCGAACCGCGTGTACCTGTTTTCCGACTTAACCTACAACTAAGAAAACAAAACAAACCGAAAACCACACAAAAACACACCAAAAACAAAACTAAATCTAGAAAACAAATAAAAATTAAAAACAAAGCTTGGGTTGCCTCCCAAGAAGCGCTTGTTTAACGTCATTAGCTTGACGCATTACCGCTCATGTGTTTGGTTCTTCAAGAATAGCATTGCTAAATCCTTCAAAATACGGCTTCAAATGTTGTCCATTCACCTTCTGCACTGAATGAGTAGCTCCATCATAAATTTCCACCGCTCCATGAGGAAACGTCTTAGCTACTATGAACGGGCCCGTCCATCTCGACCTTAGCTTACCTGGAAAAAGTTTAAGTCTAGATTGATATAACAAAACCTTATCACCTACCTTAAAACTTTTCCTCCAATTTTCTTGTCATGCCAAGCTTTGGTCTTCTCCTTGTATATGGCCGCGTTGTCATAAGCTTCTAACCGTAACTCCTCAAGCTCTTGCAATTGAAGCTTCCTCAACTCACCGGCCTCATCCATCTGTAGACTACAGTTCTTCACAGCCCAATAAGCTCGGTGTTGGATCTCCACCGGAAGATGACAAGCTTTGCCAAACACCAACTGAAAGGGCGACATTCCAATCGGTGTTTTGTAAGCCGTCCTGTATGCCCATACAGCATCGTCTAAGCGAGTACTCCAATCCTTCCGGTTTGGCGACACCGTCTTCTCAAGAATGGCTTTGATCTCCCTGTTAGACACTTCCGCTTGTCCATTCGTTTGTGGGTGATAGGCCGTGGAAATCCTGTGTGTGGCATGGTATTTCTTCAAGAGCGCACTCACCATTTTGTTGCAAAAATGGGATCCCTTGTCACTAATTAAAGCTCTAGGAATCCCAAATCTTGAGAATATATGCACCTTCAAAAAATCTGCCACAACACGGGAATCATCAATCCGGGTGGCCTTCGCTTCCACCCATTTGGAAACGTAGTCCACCGCTAATAAAATATAAATATTCCCGTAAGAGCTAGGAAAGGGGCCCATGAAATCTATGCCCCAAACATCAAATACCTCACAAAAGATAATTGAGGTTTGAGGCATTTCATCCCTTCGGGATATATTTCCGACCCTTTGGCATCGGTCACAGGATTTGCAAAAAGCATATGCATCCCGAAAGATGGTAGGCCAAAAGAATCCTGCATCCAACACTTTCCTAGCGGTTTTCCTAGCACTAAAATGCCCCCCACAAGCATAAGAATGACAAAATGACAAAACTGAAGTTACCTTATTATCCGGGAGACAACGCCGGATTACCTGATCGGAACAATGTTTCCAAAGATATGGATCGTCCCACACATAATACTGTGCTTCACTCTTGAGTTTATCCCTTTGGGCCTTGCGAAAGCTAGAACGGAACACACTCGAAACGAGAAAGTTAACCAAATGAGCATACCAAGGTTGAAGTACACTTACTGAAAAAAAGGTATCATCTGGAAATTCTTCTCGAATAGGTGTGGCTTGAGCACATCATTCCTCCTCATGAACTAAGCAACTAAGATGATCAGCCACCACGTTTTCCGCCCCCTTTTTGTCTTTGATCTCAATGTTGAATTCACTCAACAACAAGATCCATCTAATTAACCTGGGCTTTGCTTCCTTCTTCGTCAACAAGTAACGAAGGGCTGCATGATCCGTGTAGACAATCACCTTTGTACCTAGCAAATAAGACCGAAACTTTTCCAAAGCAAAAACCACCGCCAAGAGTTCCTTCTCGGTGGTGTAATAATTTTTATGTGCTTCATTTAGAGTCATAGAAGCATAATGGATAACATGAGAAGCCTTACCAATCTTTTGACCCAAAACTGCTCCTACCGCATAGTCGCTTGCATCACACATCAACTCAAATGGTAGGGACCAATCTGGGGGTTGAATTATTGGTGCGGTGGTGAGGCGAGCCTTCAACTCATCAAAAGCTCTTTTACAAGCTTCATTAAAGTCAAAGGCGACATCCTTCTTGAGTAACTCACAAAGGGGTGAAGCGATCTTGGAGAAGTCTTTGATAAACCTGCGGTAAAAACCTGCATGACCAAGAAAAGAGCGTACTTCCCGAACATTAGTAGGATAAGGCAAGGATTGAATTACTTCAACCTTTGCCTTATCAACCTCAATCCCTTTGGATGACACTATATGACCTAACACTATGCCCTGTTCTACCATAAAATGGCATTTTTCAGAATTAAGACAAAGGTTAGTTTCCTCACAACGTTTTAGCACAAGTGTCAAGTGAGTTAAACAAGAATCAAAATCATTGCCATGAACGGTGAAATCATCCATAAAGACTTCAATGAAGTTCTATATGTACTCAGAAAATATACTGACCATACACCTTTGGAAGGTTGCGAGTGCATTACATAGACCAAATGGCATTCTTCGGTAAGCGAATGTGCCAAATGGGCAAGTAAATGTTGTCTTCTCTTGATCCTCGGGTGCAATCGCTATCTGAAAATAACCTGAATACCCATCCAAGAAACAATAGAAGGAACGACCCGCAAGTCGCTCAAGCATTTGGTCAATAAAAGGTAAAGGAAAATGATCTTTACGGGTTACCGTGTTGAGCTTTCGATAATCGATGCATACACACCACCCGGTTTGAACTCTTGTTGGGATAAGCTCACCATCTTGATTCTCCTTCACCGTGATTCCACCTTTCTTTGGAACGACCTGAGTAGGACTTACCCATTTGCTATCCGAGATAGGAAAGATCATACCTGCTTGGAGAAGTTTAAGGACCTCCTTCTTCACAACTTCCATCATAGGCGGATTCAATCTCCTTTGTGGTTGTCTTGAGGGCTTTGCTTCATCCTCCAATAGGATTCTATGCATACATGTAGAGGGGCTTATTCCTCTAATGTCGACAATAGTCCACCCTATAGCGGATTTATGCTCCCTTAAAACATCCAACAACCGGTTTTCTTGATCTTGAGTCAGCTTGTTTGAGATTATCACCGGTAAGGTATCTCCATCACCTAGGAAAGCGTACTTGAGGTGGTCCGGTAGTTGCTTAAGCTCTACCTTTGGGGCCTGCATAATAGAAGGAACAAACTTCTCGCTTGGCAATGTTAGTGGAATGGGCTTTGAGCCCTGTAGCAAGAGTGGTCGCTCATAGTGAGCATTCAACTCGGCTACAATTTCTTGCATATTATCATTCAGCATAAATTCCACTTCATCTTTATCAACCACAGAATTTTCAAGAGCAGATTGCAATTCATCATGATCATTAATGTCAAAGAAGTCTTGAACAAGAGTATCTAACACATCAATTGAACATAAAGAATGAACATCATAGGGGAATTTCATAGCATCATAGATATTGTATTCCACTTTTTCCCTATCAAACTCCATGGTTAATGAACCACTACACACATCAATTTTAGTTTTAGTTGTTTTAAGGAATGGTCTACCTAAGAGAATAGGAGCTGCATGCTTGTCATGTTCCATTTCAAGTACGTAAAAATCAGCAGGGAAAACCAACTTATCAACCATAACAAGCACATATTCTATAATCCCCTTTGGGTAAACGTTAGACCTATCAGCCAATTGAATGACTACACTTGTTGCATGCAATGGACCTAGCCCAAGAGACTCATAAATTGAATAAGGCAAAACATTGATAGAAGCACCTAAGTCTAGTATAGCCTTTTCAAATTTTGTCTCACCTATAATACAAGGGATAGTAAACATACGTGGATCTTCGCATTTTTGTGGCAATCGTCTTTGGAAGACCGCTGAGATTTGCTCGCTAACCTTGATCTTTTGCTTCCCTTTTTGCTTTTGATTCCGCTTGACCGTGCATAACTCCTTCAAAAACTTAGCGTAGCGAGGAATGCTCTTGATAAGCTTGAGAAGTGGAATATTCACCTCGCACTTGCTAAATGTTTCGAAGATCTCTTTGTCGTTCTCGATCTTACGGGTTTCCTTTAAGGCTTCGGGAAAAGGTGGAAGAGGTTTGGGAGCCGAAGTCGAAGGGATCGAGGGATCATCGCAGATCACCGCCGGCGCGGTTTGGCCATCTCGGAGCGCGACCGCGCTCTTGTCGGTTTTGACCGCGCTCTGGCCGCAGAAACTCGGCCCCTCGGAGCGCGGTTGATGGCTTGGTGGTGCGGGGGCGCTCTGACTGGTTGCCTGCGGTCGGCCTGATATTCAAACTCCGAAATTTTACCCTCCTCGGTTTCATCCTCATGCAAGGTTTGTTGCTTGTCGGCTTTGGTTTCCAACACTTTACCACTACGGAGCGATATTGCATTCACATTCTGTTTCGGATTGAGTTCCGTCTGAGAGGTTAACCTGTTGGAATCTTTAGCTTCAAGTTTGCTCATTGCCTTGGCAAGTTGGCTCATCTGATTTTCCAAGTTGGTGATGCTTGACTTGGTATCTTGCTGGAATTGCCCCACAGACTGATGCATCAGATTCATATTTTGAGTAAGAGCACAAATCATTTCATCTGTGGATAGGGATGGCCCTTGAGTCGGTGCTTGAGGCTGAGGTTGGGGTTGAAAAGGAGGTCTAAAACTTGGAGGCCCGTTTAGAGGTACATACTGTTGATTTTGGTTTCCATACCTCAAATTTTGATGATCCTTCCAGCTCGGATTGTATGAGTTTGAATAAGGATCATATGCTGGTTTCCTTGGCCCATAGCCTCCAAGTGCATTAACTTCCTCCTCTTGAGCATGAAGAGTAGGACAAGCATCCGTCTTATGAGTCACATCAGAGCAGAAACCGCAAGGCTTGACTTGTGGTTGTCCTTTCAGCATGAATTGCCTGAACATTTTCTTCAACTCATTCACCTCTTCATGTAAAGTTGTAACATCGATAGAATGAGCTGCCTTTGTTGAAGCTCGTTTGCTGAATTGACGGGAGCCTTTAGAAAGTTCATGAAATAGATCAAAAGCTTCATCAGGAGTCTTGTTCAGGATGTTTCCTCCACAAGCTGCATTAACATGTCGGCATTCTTCATCCAATAAGCCCTCATGAAGGTACATAACAAGATCCATCCGAGAATAACCATGATAGGGGCAGCTTGAGATTAGCTTTTTGAACCTCTCATAATACTCGTAAAGCGATTCGTTCGGGAGTTGTTCAATGTTGCTAATGCTCTTTTTCATACTTGAGAGCTTTGTGGCTGAGAAATACTTCTCAAGAAAAGCCTTTTTCAGTTCCTCCCAAGTCTCAATACTGCCCGGAGCCAGATAATAGAGCCAGTCACTTGCTGCATCTTTCAAAGAGAAAGTGAAAGCTCTCAGCTTGATTTGTTCATCAGTGACACCATTTGGTTTCATGTTAGTGCAGACAGCATGAAAATCCGATAGATGTTTGTTGGGGTCTTCACCTACCTTCCCATAGAATTGAGGAAGAAGGTGAATCAGTCCAGATTTCAGTTCAAATTGGACACCGTCAGGGAGTGCAGGTATCTTCACCGCCAATGGTTGTTGGGCCAAATCAGGTGCAGTCAACTGTCTCAGTGTCTGAGCCATCTCTGGTATTTCAGGAACGCTATCAGAACCAGAATCAGAATCAGAAGAAGATGAAGATGCCAGGTTGAACGGTAGTTCCCGAGAAATTGCACGAGCTTACCTGCGCAACCTAGAGATTGTTATTTCGATTTCTGAATCAAATTCAACAAGAGATGGATTAGTAGCACGGGTTTGAACCATGCAAATGGTTCACACCCAAAAATAAAAATAAAAAGTAACACTAGATAAACACAAATAATTTGCCGAGTCCCCGACAACGGCGCCAAGTGACTGGCTCTATTTCAGGAACGCCGTTGCCGAGTCCCCGGCAACGCCGTTGCTGAGTCCCCGTCAACGGCGCCAAGTGCAGCCATCTCTGGTATTTCAGGAACGCTATCAGAACCAGAATCAGAAGAAGATGAAGATGCCAGGTTGAACGGTAGTTCCCGAGAAATTGCACGAGCTTGCCTGCGCAACCTAGAGATTGTTATTTCGATTTCTGAATCAAATTCAACAAGAGATGGATTAGTAGCACGGGTCTGAACCATGCAAATGGTTCACACCCAAAAATAAAAATAAAAAGTAACACTAGATAAACACAAATAATTTGACGAGCACTTTTACGTCGTTATAAAAGCACTATCAAAGAAAATTCCTAACTTCCTAACCTTAGTAAAGTGGAAGTAAGGGTCGAACCCACAGAGACTCGGAATATTTGTATTTAAGTAATATTACTAAATTAAAGGGGAATTTTGCGATTGTAAACTAAGATCTAAACTATTAAAACTAACTAAAACAAAGCAAGTAAATGTGATTTAAGATTCAAATATGGAGAAAAGCGTCCAACTAGTTTTGTATCCATTGCATACATGAGTTTTGATCCTCGATTATCCTTATTTCAATTTCCCTTGACTAATCTATTGTGAATTTATGAATTCAAGCTTAAAGTGGTTGTTAATATACACCGTCTTTAACAACCTTCTAATCAATTAACCTAGAAAACCTTCTATGTCAAGTTGATCTTGCCATTAAGTTCAAAGCATTCAATAGAAACAATAATTCATGAATTCCACCGTCTATTCATGACGTCTTGTGATTAAATTCTCCGCCTTTGATTAACCTTATTCCACCGTCTATAAGTTCAATCAAAGGATTCATCCATGAATAATCAAATCCCACCGTCTATTTAATTATTCTAGTTCTAATTCAACCTAGAAGTAAAATAGGTGGCCAATCTATTACAATCCTAAGTGAATTTAATCGATTAAGCACGGAGAGATTCAATCTAGTCAAGGCAAACTAAAATAATTCAAATCTCACAAACAATCATGCATACAACTTCAACTAACTAGTTGGACATGAGAAAATTAGCTAGACATTGTCATTGAAGAAAAATAAAACTTACAAGAGTCAAATTGATCTTCAATTGCAAAACTAGGGTTTTGTTTCCCACAAATCTCCAAATTCTTCAATAGTATAGAACTCTAAACAAAAGATAGCACAATCCTCCAAATAAAATCTAAGGAAAGTATTTATATTTATGTCTAAAAATATCTAAAAAGCAATACTAAGTCGGCCCACAAGATCTCGCAAAGCCCAAGTTGGCGTAGCTGCATCGACCGTCGGAGCGCGGTTTGGTGCCGCCCAGAGCGCGGGCGCGCTCTCCCTACTTTTGTCGCGCCGTCGCCGAAGCAACTCTAGTGACACTTCAGAGGCTGTTTTGACCCCCTTAGAGTTGGAATTTGGACTCGGAGTAAAAATATGAATTGTAGCTCTTCGAGTTATCTTTCCTGTGATACCAAATTCAGCTTCATCCGAGCACTATAGCTCCCAAACCAAGCATCGCAAGATAGAGGGGTCAAAATAAGACTCCAATGCATGACCCGAGTTTAAGCGTTTTTATCCCTCAAGCTCTTGGGCCTTAGCTCTTCCAATCTTCACTTGCACCACTTTAAGCCTCATCTTGATCCTCCACAATCATCTAAGATCCATCCCATTGATGAGGTATTTTTCAGTCGTTTTACCTATCAAAGAATCCTAACTTAACCAATCTGAGTAGAATGGTAAGCAAGGGTCGATCCCACAGAGACTCGTGTATTAATGTTATTACTTATGTGCCAAGTAACTAAAGGAGGGTTTTCAGAATGATTATCTAAACTAATATGCAAGAATAAAACTAACTATGAATGCAAAGATGATTTGAATATATGTAAGACAAACGTGTTCAACTAGTTAGATCCATCATGATATTGATTCATTGATCATCGATTCCCTTGATTCTCTTCTCACTTGAATAATCTATTGTGGATAGTGATCCTACTAAGGACTAAAACCCGAACTTCATATATAGTTGATAGAACAACCAGTCTAACAACCCTAATTAAATAATAACCTAGAAGACCTTCTAGATTCAATTAAATAACAGCATGACGATTCAAGTTATCAATAGAAACAAACAACTCAGAGCAACCAGACATCCAAGTGACTAGTGAATTTATTCCCTTCTTCAACCAACTTGTCCAACCGGTACTAATTGATTAAAGTATACTCTTGATCAAATTAACTCCGACCGGTAATTAATCAGATTCAGTTTTAACTAGAAATTCAATTAGGTGATCAATCTAAGAAAGCCCTAGTTTAGATTCAATTAGGCATAGGGAATAAACTCTATTCAAGTTTGTTGAGAATCAATCAAACCTCACAACTACATACAAATCATGACTTCAATAACTAGCCAAACACAAGAGAAATTAGCAATGCATAATTGAAATTAAGAAAACTTACAAAGGTTCAAGTTTGCCTCTAGAGAGAAAACCCTCGCCTCCAAAGTTAATCAAAAGTTATGAGAAAATAAAACTAACATAAAGTATTTATATGCTTCTAAAAATATCCTCAAAAGATATATTAAACACACATACTCAGATGACATACAAGCCCACAAATCAAAACCAAAGCCCAATACCAAATCTTAGCCCAAAACAACTTGTCCGCGTAGAAGTCCGATTGCGCGGCTTCGACACTAGAAAGCGCGGCCGCGCTTTCTCTTGCAATCCCGCGCTTTCCCCATTCAGTCGGGATTGCTCGGCTTCAGCCCGAGCACTTGGCTTGGCTTTTTTGGCTTATCTTCCTTGTCTTGGCTCTTCTCCTAGCATGTCCTAGCTCTCTTGGCTCCTTTACCTCGTCCATCACCACCATGATCCATCTGTACTCGCCCCGCTGTTGCTCCTGAACCTAAAAACCTGTAAAACCGAGCAAACCAAAACCTTTAGAATGTAATAATGCAACCGAAATAAGGTTCTTTGTAATGCAATGAACAAAATAACAATTATTCAGTTCTAAGATTAAACCAGAAGGTAAAGATAAACTAAAATCTCCTACGGTAAGTGCATCAACACTTGCTCCATTTCTAACGCGCATATCTATCTCCCCTTTCTTAACTTGTCTCTTATTTCTTAGTCCTTGCACATATGAAGTAATATGAGTACCACATGCGGTATCTAATACCCAAGTAGTACCATTATCTAATGTGAGAACATTGGTTGTCATATTTTCAATAACACAAATATCTGAAGTGCTAGAACTCAAAGTCCCATTCTTCTTGTCTTCTAGGTACTTAGGACGGTTTCTTTTTCCAGTGTCCCTTCACAAGCTTGCTATCCAGTATAGCCTTGTGAGTTTCATATCGTTCAATCCTAGCCTGTTCCTGAAACAACACTTTCAGATCGGTGATGATAGTGTAGGCATCCTAGTGTTCAAACCTATTTTGAAGGTCAGGTTCCATGCCTGCTAGCATCAGACAAGTGACAAGCAAAGAATTACTCCTTAACTCCATTTCAGTTTTCTTCTCCTCATTTGATGAGGTGTCAGTAATAGTAGGGATAAGGATTGTTAAGACATCCTCACGTCGTTCAGACATGAGAACAATTCTCAGATTCCTTTCCCAATCGAGAAAATTGGTTCCATTCAATATGTTTTTCTCAACTATTGAGCGTAGGGTGAATTTCAAATTGTCATTCGACATGATTTCTACAAAATGAAACAACATGCAAAAATTTATGTTTGACATACACACACTTAATATTAAACATGCTTTAAAATAAGTACATGCACATTTTATTAAAATAAACGATTTATGTTCCTAATGAATAAAACGATTCCAAGATCCTATTCCAGACAAGACTTAACATACTTTTGCACTGCCTTAAGTCTTGTGTGTTCAAGGTAAGTAATAATTACTAATTATAACTCCTTATAATTCTTGGTTAATGGTCCACATCCAATGTCGGACTCATCACCATGCCTCAAGATCCAAAACTTTGCCTTTTGGTCTCTTGTTGGGTACAACCATATCAAGGTTTATGAATCCCTATATAGATCCACCCTCACTAGTTCAAGGTTTAAGAAGGACACCCTCGCTTTTGCGAAGCCCATCCAACCAAAACCAAAAACGTCATGGGTTATGATATGGACAGACATTGCCCCAATATTCTTTTAGGAACTTAAGCATGCAATGGTTATTCATTACTAGTGAAAGAAAACATAATAAATAACTTATGCACAACTTAAACTAAAACTGACTTAGACAATCTCATGCAAGAATTAAACTCATATTATAAAATAAGCATGCAATCCATCAAAAAATTCATCTCATGGAAATTAATAATATATAGTGTTAATCAAAATTAATCATCAAAGTGTATCTAACCGGACAAAATTGTATGATCAAGATATAATATCAAATATTTTATCTAATTTTAGTGGGATTTCCCAGCTCCTTAGGAAACTTTATATCGGTAATATCATAAATCATCATTATAATCTATCTTAGTTCAGTTCTTGTACGCGTGAATCAAATCCAATTGTACCAACTCGATGTCAAAATTAAAAGAATTCGAAACCCAATTTCAATTGTTTTTTTTCTTTTTGTAAATCAATTTCAACTGTTCATATAATGCTGATCGATATTACAAATTAAATCTTGCGCATGTTCATCCGTACAAAACAATTTTATGCGCTGACTCTTAACATTTTTTTCATGTAAAAAAAACACAAAACAAGATCTTTATCTTATTATATAATAAGTTCTCAATTCCAAACAAAATTATGCTCGAAGATTAGGATTGAAAATCCAATTTCAAAATCTCTGCATGCTTAAAAGTACACATGAGCACATTTTTTTTCGTTATACTTAAATGCGATCAATTTTTTTTCTTCTTCTTAAGTGAGATCAAATCTAAACATATGTACGTAAGAGGAAATATTACAATATTTCGACACCGTTAATTATTTATTTTTAATTAAATTTAATCATACAATTAACAGGATAGTCAAACTTATATCAAGTCTAAAATATTGAAATCTCAATTTCAATCAAGCACAAAGATCTATATATTAAATTACTTGACTTGAATCAAAATTCTCATCAAGATCTACTTATTGATTGATTGATTCTATTAAAATATGCAAGAAGCTCTAATACATTATTAAAGGTTTAGTAGATGCGTTGACTGAAATTTAAGATCAAATCTAAACATCTAATTGCAGGATCTTCAAGCAGAAATGATAGGATGTTTATAAGATACCTTTGATGCGTGAACCGGAAAAAATCAAGGAGGAATGAAAGAGAAATAAATCCTCAAATGCGACTTCTCTACTTGGTCCACACGAGCCCGGTCTAGATCGCCTCTGACTTCGACTGCTAGGACGAAGAACAATGGAGAGGCAGAAAAAAAAATGCAGAGGATAAAGCAAGAAGGAAACAATTACTTATGAGGAGAGTCAATCTCATTTAAATATCACTCTCATCCCCAATTGTAACGTCTCCTTTTAATTAAGGTACAAAACCCTTTCAAATGTAACATTCATCCAAAATGAAACTCCTTTTTAATTCATTATACACCCACTTAATTATTTATTTATTTCACAAATAAATCTTATCTCATTACTATTATTATATATATCCAATATACATTAATAATAAAACCCTCTTCCCGTTTGATCTAGTCCGTCAACTCTAAGTGTGTGACCGCATAGGACCCGTCTATAATAGCCATGAGTTTAACTCGTTTAAACCCATTAGTCGTAGTTGGCTTCTAGCAAAGCACTATTACTCCTAAAATAATCAGATCGAAACTTTCTTATTAACTGTCCTATTCCAAGTTTAGTCATCGCACATTAGATCAAAGGTCACAATTCCTTCATTTTTTAATTACTTAAACCCAAACATAACATGAATAAAGGGCCTCAAACATCACAATGAACAAAAGAAAACAACATGGTATCACAAGGTATTATTTTATTCGATTGTAAATTACTAGAACTAATTTTCCGGAAAAAGACGAGCAATAGGAAGTTCCAGATGGCCTAAACGGAGATGCGACAAAAAAGTAGGAATCAACCCATTGTCATGTGATAGGACATAGGAGTGTAGTATCAGCACCACCGAATGAAATTAGTAGACACCATTCTTTTCTTCATATACTCCAATCATTATCATTGAAGTGTTTAGTTTTACAATACACATATTTTCTTAGTCAATTGACACCAAAATTCTCATCTTTAATCAATTTAAATAATGAGATCAAATTACAAGTGAAGCTTGTCATGTATAGGACGTTGCACAACTATAGATCGAAGGTCGAATGGACTTGACCTATACTAATTTGGTGAAGTTACAATAGCATTAGGTAGTAAAGTTGAGGATTGAGAAACACCAAAAATATTCGAAAAATAAAGAATGGTCATCCGTCATATGAAACTTGCCCCGATATTAAGTATCTAGATCGGCCCTCTGTCCTAGAATTTACCAATGTTACCAACTTCTGCCTCTTACTTCCTCCTATCTGAGCATCAAACTGTTCTTGCCTTAGTGTGGCCATCTCATGAGTCAAAGCTGACTCCTGAAACCCTCTCAAAGTCGTAACCGAATTCCGACTACTTAAGTGCGCAATTGTGGTTGCAACCAATTTAGAAAGGTTGCAATTCACAGCCTCCCGAGCCATTAGGCACCACTGCCAACTCTTGCTCAAATTTCTGAATAGCCTTAGCTATTCTGATGTTGTCGGGCCCAACATCCAGGAAAACAGCCTCCCGAGCCATCCTAACAACCTAGGGACAGTAGTAATCCCGAATCCTCCTTTGGAATTCCCCAAAAGTGACATCCTCTTGGTGATCGTGGTTAAGATCCCACCAATCGAATGCGCCTTCCTGCAGCAGACTGTGCACCAGAGACATCCTCCTCTCCTCTGGTGCCTGAATGGAATCCAACGTAGATGATACTCTCCTCAGCCACTGCTCTACGTAAAGATGGGAATGGGTCGGGTTCGTGTCGGATGGAGGATGATCCATGTCCATCCGCTAGCCAATCCGGTGCATCCATCCGTCGGGTGATTCGGGTAGTCGGGTCGTCCATGGATGTGTAACACCCCCTTTTTATACAGGGATATTACCGCGAGTGACCCCGACATTAAACTCTCGAAATCACCCAAGGTTTATAGTAATTACAGAACTTAACCAAAAACTTAAAATGCGGAAGATATATTATAACAAATGCGGAAGTCGAATACAAAAGTTGAATAAACTTGAACGGTTACAAAGTTGAAATGGGAAGGGTCCTACAAGTCGGATCCTCGACCCTTAAAATTATTTTGTCTTATTCCAAGCTAACCACCTTCACTCTAGCTGCTCCTCAAGCTTGCTCCTCCTGGTCCTCGACGTAGAACTCCACTCCTGATGTGCCGCGACGAGAAATGCGATGGACACCAGCCGACCATGCAAGGAAAATAAAACGGTCGGTTAGTCTTGTGTCAGACTAAGAAAATGGGGTTTTGGAAGGTGGTTTAGTTTTTTTAGGAAGGGACGAGTTGGGATGTCGGGTACCGAATGAAAGCCGGTCCCATCCTCGGACCTCGGACCTCCCATGAAAACTATGACTTGAAGTAAGAGAATGAGAACGTCACCCAAGAGTGCGTTTCGGTTTCGAAAGAAAGATTTACTCATGTTGGGAACTTGGATTTCACATATTTAGTCAGGTGGGTGATTAAACCCCTCGTTGATCATGTTTCCCTCTACCAACCTCACCGCATACATTTTGTGCGAATTCAGATTGGAGCTAGAGAATTACGGAATCCGAGAGTAAGGATGGCATTCCATTTTGTACTGGCCTTCCTATCATTTTAATTGTCGCCATCGGGCGCCTATTTAATCTCTACAGATTTTAAGAATCACATTATCGTTTCACTTGGAATTAAGCATACTTTTTAAGTAAGATAGAATGTGGGTTACAGCCCCACGGAAATACTCAAAGGTTGGGTGGCGAACCCACACTAACACGAGCTATGTGCCATCACCCCTCATCGAGCGAGCGGGTATTGACCATGGTCTTAAAGGTAGAGCATCAACTCAAGATCAATGTCAAATGAATCGACGCGTATAACATAAAGTACGCAAACACAAGCCTACTCATCTAGGCACACATATCACAAGGCAACGGCCCTACAGTCCATCTAGCGTAACCTAAGTATGACTAGGAATAACATGTCATTAAATCTAGAACAATATAAATCCTAGATTGATTTTAATTCATACAAGAGTTCCCAACAAAGTCATAAAACAATTTAAAGCACATGAAAACATATAACAATATGTAACATGCTTGATAAAACGAGCGATGCATAAAACAACTTTATATGGAAATCGAATCCAAACCACTTGCCTCGAAATTGGCATAGACGAGTTACGATTAGATCACTCTCGATTACTGACTCAGACTTGTTTCTGTTCCAACCAACAACAAAATAAATTGTCGTCAATTTATTTTGTTCATTCGATAACGTTGATTTTCAAGGAATCACAATGGATTTAAGTTTATAAAAATATAAACTTTACACAATATATTAATAATTTCCCTTTTATTAATATAATGCAACTCAGTTATGAATTATATAAAGCCTTCGTATTATTTATTTATAGATATTCAAAATATTATTAATAATTTTATTTAATTTTACTTATTCCAATAGATATAAGAATATCCTCTTCTTATTATTATAAATTATATTTCTCTTAGAATATGCGAACAACTTCATACAAATGTTTAAATACCCATTAAGAAAATCATATTCTCATTTTAAAATTCCCATTGAACTTCATAACTTTAATCAAAATTACCCATTTAAAATCATAATTTTACTGAAAAAGATCCCATTTAAATCTGATTTTTATTTAAATAAACATAAATAATAAATAAATAAAACAAGCTCCATCTTACATTGCTTCTAGGGTAAAAGTTTGGAAAATCGTAACCACTTCAAAAAGAAATTTAGTACAGTAATCTTGAACAAAGATTATAGTCATGCTTATCTATGTTAAATTATAAAAAAAGGTTTTTTATTTTTATTCTTAAGAAAAAAACGAAATATGCTAAGAGTATTATTATTATTATTATGAGTCCGGTTCAGGTACGAATGAGCACCCAGGTGCGAAATAAGAAAGAACAGGAGCCGTTGGATCAAGAAAAATCAAAGGCGCTGATCATTTCACTTAGAAAAGGGAAAAAACGGCATGGGCAAATTATTGGCGAATTATTCGCGTATTTTTGAAAAAAAATGGAAATAGGACACGCGCCCAAATTGTTCATCAGTATTGTGGATTTGTTCATCAGTAATGTGGATTTGTTCATCAAAACTGTGATTTTGTTCATCAAAACTGTGATTTTGTGCATAAATAAACTATTGCTTGTGCATCAAAAATCTATTGTTTGTACATAAAAAATGAACAAATGTGTATCAAAATTACATGCAGTATGTTAACATTGTGATTTTGTTCATAAAAACGAAAATATTTAATAATTGGTTTTGGCATATTTGTTCATCGGTTTGTGCATATTTGTTCATTAGTAACATCAATTTGTTCAGTGGTTTATGCATATTTGTTCATTGCCTTTTTCATATAATTATTCATTACTAGATGCATATTTGTTCACTAGTAACCTCAATTTGTTCATTGCTATATGCATATTTGTTCATTAATAACATCAATTTGTTCATTGCTATATGCATATTTGGTCATATCAATGAACAAATAAGGGTATATCCATGAACAAATAGGGTATATCAATGAACAAATAGGGTATACCAATGAACAAAAAAGAAGTATACTAATGAACAAATAATGGTATACCATGGGTATATCAATGAACAAATAGGGGTATATCAATGAACAAATATGAATATATCAATGAACAAATATGGGTATATCAAAACTAATTATATGTGCATAAAAAACTACATAAATATTGTATTCCTACACATAAATAAGGTTAAATAATAAAATTAAAAATTAAAAAAGTTCGAAATCAATGAACAATGTTATCAAAAACTCAATGCATAATTAGTTAGTATTCATGAACAATTGGTGAATATTGATGAACAAATCGCTATTTCTGATGAACAAAATGGGCACGTCTCATAAAAACGTATTTTTCGAAAAATTCGTGAATAATTCGGGAAAAATTCGTCCGTGTCGTATTTTATTGAAAAATACGCGAATAATACGAGAAAAATTCGCCCGTGCCGTTTTTTATTTTTTTAAATGAATGTTTAATCAGGGACGTTGATTTTTTGGACTGAACGATCGAGATTTATTCTTATTTCGCACACAGGCGACCATTCGCACGTGACTCTTCTTCTATTATTATATATATTTTTTAATCAAACCTAATCAAATTCCTAATTTCTAATTCATGTACTGAGTTACAGCAACAAAGTGCTGAACAACGACTTGCACAACTGTAAACGCAAGGAAGAAGCCAGAAGAGGCGGACGACGATGGTGCTCGGCCGGCGGACGGGGAAACGAGCCATGGCGGCGACACCAACCCGCGCCTGCACCACCCCTCCGCCGTACCTGATTCCGGTTCAGCGGCGACGAGATCGAATTCTGGCGACTTTCCGGCAAAAAAAATCCGAACAACAAAACAACCCAACACTCCGAACGTCACTCTTTGTTTGTATGAATCTTGAAAATTGAGACCCGATTTGATGTGAAATTGTTCAGGAACAAAGCCCCTTTAAATATTCCTAATTTGAAACCCTAAACTTAAATTTCAGATTTGAATTTAAGTGGATTAAATCCAAAAACGTTTAGAATTGAAACGGTTGGACTTTGGCTATCAATTCTGGATAAGATTCATCTCTAATGATCAACGTGGTGTCATAATTTCTCGGGATAAGGTCGAAAATTGAAACGTCATTCTTGGTTCCTGGTTCAAGGTCGAAAATTGAAGATGACTTGGCTTGGGGGAAAGTCAAATAAAACTCCCTCTATTATACGTTTTTCATATGGCATTTGCCTATTTTTATTTTATTTTTACACCTTTTTATTTTTAAAAAACCTATTTACACTAATAGAAAAATAATACCCACTTATAGAAATATTTTATAAACAAATAATAATATTTTTTTCTAAAATTATACTTATCCAAAAATAATATATTTGTTTAAACTTTAGCTTAACGTATTATTAAAGATTTTAGAAATATACTATGATATTTCTACATAACCTTTATTATTACTTTTAATTATTAATTTTTAATTTTTAATTAATAGTAAAACACATATTATTAATGGTTACATGCATATTGCAATCCCGCGCAATCCCAACTGAATGGGAAAGCGCGGGATTGCAAGGAATGCGCGGCTTCGTTGCTCGGCTTCAGCCCGAGCACTTGGCATGGCTTCTTTGGCTTATCTTCCTTGTCTTGGCTCTTCTCCTAGCATGTCCTAGCTCTCTTGGCTCCTTTGCCTCGTCCATCACCGCCATGATCCATCTGTACTCGCCCCGCTGTTGCTCCTGAACCTAAAAACTGTAAAACCGAGCAAACCAGCGCATAATACCCGATAACACAAAAACCTAAAAACTACATAAAAACTAACCTAAAACTAACTAAAACATATATAAAACATGCATCTAAACTACTCCTATATGCAGGCTATCAGTTACATGTTGTCATATTATAATAATCATAAGACCATAATTCTTATGGTTCATAATTAATATTTATAATATGAGGAATGATTTTGTAACCTTTAAATATGGTCTTGAACTTATAAACCAACTCTATAACTTTCAAAATGTTATAACATTATAATTTTAAGAAATAAAATATGTAAATATTTTATTATATTAAAGGGAAATGTGAAAATTACATTTTTACTCTTTATAAAAATATGGGATATTACAATAGTACCCCCTTAAAAATAGTTTCGTCCGCGAAACTAGATCTAGATAAGGCACCGTCGATGAAATATACACCTCTTAAACTATCCTGCTATCCTAAGAATGATTCTCAAGAAAGAAAACTCGGGCGGTTACAATAGTACCCCCTTAAAAGTAGTTTCGTCCGCGAAACTAAATCGAGAACAACTCCCGAAAACGAGTTTGCATATCCTTCTTAGTTTTCCACCTTTTCCAAGTAATTCTATTGCCTTCATTACATATTATGCGTTGGAATAATTTAACGCATGTAATACAAAATTCTCATTTGTATAGAAAATAATATTATATAAATATAAATAAGATATAAGAAGAAATTTAAAATGCATAAGTAATATTTAAATGCAAAATTGGAGCAATAACCACAAATTAAAATTTAATATTAGTAATTTTTATACATATCTATTTAATTATTTGTAATACAGGTGTATCGGGTCGAGTGGATGGGTGAAAGGCCTTCATCCATACTCATAAATCACCCTACTTTATTTGAGTTTTCACCCGTTTTCCCGGGTCGGATGAGTCGGGTTTCTATCGAGTGCGGGTGAGATTGCCATCCATATACTTTAGTACATAGGGCTCTGGTGAAATTTGGCACCCCGATCTTCCTAAACTCTGTGAGCCATCTATCAAGTTGGGGCTCGCGATACCGTCTCCTAGGCTCCACCACGCGGTCAGCTACCGCTGGTCCCTATAGTCCTAGCATTCCTCCCAAATAAGCAGCTAAAATAGAATCTGGGCATGGTGCCCTCCTCTCGGACCCATAACGCCTAGCAACAACGTTCTAGTCAGGTACAACTCTCGTGCCTAACAGGTTCTGCACTAGCGCTCGAATCGCGGCATCCATCTCTTGTGACAACCCAACTTGTGGAACCTCGACTCCAACAAGAGTCCCGTTAGCTAGGGGTCTACCTCCAACAAAAGATATACTAACATTCTGATAGTCATTACCAACAAGACCATCACTCTCCGCTACTTCTTCCTCAAAAGGAGCGTTTTGTTGTTGCACTTGCTCGGCAACATCGGGAACATCTCCTCTACCCCTAACACGGCCTCTACCGCAACCTCATCCTCCAACATCACCAGCCCCAATTCTAGAAAGGAAAGTTCCACGGTCAAAACTAAAGTTGACTAAAAATTAACAAGTTAACTTATTAAGCTATGAGAGGACCCTTAGCTGATGGCGGCGGAGTCGCAATGTGTCAACTACCCTCTAATACAAATTGTCTACTCCGTTTAAAACATTTGAAAATATCGGCCGATTTTGTTTTAGTTGGACCTCGGGTACCTTCGTTGTTCAGTTCCATGTGCCCTTGTTGTCAACCTCGTTCTATAACAATTTGTAACACCCCAACTTTATACCGGGGCACTACTCGGTAGTAGACCTTATTAGGTACTGCTTAAGCTAGTCTAACAACAAGTTCATTCAGATCTTGCAACTCGGGCACGATGAGAAAACAAATTAAAACATCCAACTAGTATTTATAAAAATAATAGATTAGAAAAAATAAATGAAACTACCCTTTCACTTTAAAGAAAAACTTAACATTTACTAAACTTCACAACACGAATCTCATTTAACTCTAAACAATTCTAACAAATCAACAAAATAAAAAGAAACTAAAACTTTCAAACTACTCCTAGCCTATTGACATGTGCGCCAACATCTGCTCCACCACTCAGCTAAGGATCCATCACGGTTCCTAACTTGTACCTACAACTAAAAAATAAGTCCTTGAGGGGTCAGTTTGTATTCCAATCCAAGTTAGAAATTACGCCGCACCAGTAAGACATTTTAAAAACCAACATACAATTCTTAACATTCACAAGCAAGATTAACAAACACACAAACCAACTACACTCCATACCTAATTTACAATTAGTCACACATACACATTAACACATTCGCATTTACACAATTCTGCACATCCACCTACACACCCTCCTCTGCACATCCACACACACACATACTAAGTCATTTTGCGGAAATGCAACCCTTCTCCACCATTACATTCTATGCGACAATGCAAACCTTCCCCATCATTGCATGTCATTCCGGCAATGCAACTGATGTGAAGTTGTCTTGGATCCATGAGTAAGGATCTTCGTCTTGGACTAGTATTGGGTCTCTCGAACCAATTGATGGATAAGTGAGGCGTGATCCTAGAATTAAGATGGGAAATCAAAGTGTAGAGATTAGATGTGTCGGAGTCAAGGGAGAACTCGAAGAGAGGAAGAGAGTTGAGGAGATAAATGTGACACCCAAAAGATATGTGTGGATGCAATCTGATAACAATTCGTTATCTAAATTCAAGCGTGAGAAACACAAAGGGGTAGAGGCCTTTATATAGAGAGGCTCTCAAAACCCTAGCAAACAACAAGGCTTATTGGACTAGGGTTTGCATGCAAGCAAATGTCCAATGTCCAAAAATCCAAAAATCATAAATAGTAATTCTAAAACAAGCAACCAACTTATAAGAAAGACTAGAAAGGGAAACAATGTTAAAAATAGTATAAATAAGATAAGTGTCATGGTGGCACGGTCAGGGGTGTCACGACCATGCCATGACAAGGCTAAGGGCGCGCGCAAGACATGTCACGACGCTTGCAAGAGCGCGCGCGAGGAAACCTCAAGTGCCGATGGGCACGGGTGCGTTGAGGCTAGCACGACACTGGAGAGACCCTGTAATAACCGCTATTTCTAAATAAAAAGAAATGGTTAATTTTTTTATTAGTTCTCTAAAATAGAGAGTTTAATTATTATATAGATTTTCATAGTTTAATATTAAAAATTTATAAACGCATAGTATAATGAGAAATAAAATTTAATTAATTGAGATTAAATAAAAAAATTCGAAACGGAAAAGAACTAAAATTATAAATGCAAGAGGTGAAAATCGAACTCGAGACCTCTTGCATTTTCTCACAAACACACACTCCTTTTCCGCTATGCCATTGTAATTTTATTTACCCATTAAAGACTTTGTATTCTTTTAAGCCCTTCTTCCTTCCTTCCCAAATTGGATATCAGATATGTCAAGTCTGATTGACGTACAACTAATGCATGGCTTCCATTCCAAGGATTACTTGTTCTTATCACCAAAGACACCTTCACTTGTGTCATCCTTCAACAAACACACACCCACCCAATCCCCATGGATCTCCTCCTCTATAAGTGGTCAATTCAAGGTGTGGTGGATCCATAATTTCTCTATAAAAAGGGCCGTAAATCCATAGAAAAAGGTATGACTATTCTATTGGATTTTAACCATAGTTTATTAATATTAATAATCACTCAAAGAGGAATTTGTCTTGACTTTCAAAATTTTATACAACTTTATATAAAAACAAGTATTTTTATAAAGTACTCTTGGAATATTATATTAAAAATAATAATCAAGAATATTATTATTTAACACGTCCACCTAAATTATTATTTAAATAATTTAGCTTTTCATAAATTCTCTTATAAAAAGGAAAATAAGAGAAGACAAAACCTTAGATGAGATAAGGAATTTTAATAAAAATTCTCTCGTTATCTCTCGTGTCGTTAGGTCGAAGTCTCAATCCCGTCTAAGCCATCGAATTTCGTGTCGTTCGAAAGTACACGCTCGCAAATTAAGGCAAGTGGATTTTCTCCTCGAAGCCTCGATATTTCGTTTCGTGAAATTTCTCGATGTTGGGAACAACTTGTTTGATAATAATTAATGAATCTAGGAATATCGATTTTTAGAATTAACGACCCGCTTATTATCTTTATTACGATTATTAATGTTCAATAGGACTATTATGCTAGTCTTGCTTGTGTGACCTTGCTTGTTTAAGATCTCCTTTCGAGATCGGTATAGATTAAATAGTAAGGGGTGAGGGATTAACCCGAACACCTCTATATAACCTATTAAGTCGTATGGCACCATGCCTACTTTCCGCGAATTTAAGGATCATGATCTATGTCTACTCCTGCTCGGAGGAGGGACGTGCGCACCCTAGCTAGGTACCGGAACTTCGTTCCCGTAAGTGGACCTTGGCCCTTTCATGGCCTCGCACTCTTAAAATCCATTAACATAAGTGAAAGTTTCATCACGACATAAGATAAGTGCTAATGCACATTTAAAAGAAACCAAAACCGGGTCGGAATAGTACAACTTGGAAGACCGACCCGACTCTCGGTTCTTGAACGATCGTCTTTCCAATCTAAATGATTATTCAGGCTTGTCAAGGTGGGCTTGGTACTTAAGTGCCTTCGGGCCACCTCCCCGATCTGGAGCACCGAAAAAGATGAGGTTGGTTGAGGTCCGACAAGGGCGCGAGAGGTTTTCAAAACTTGTGTGTAATAATAACGTTCCCAACATATTTCCTATTCTAAGAAGTTCTACAATCTCGTAGTTCTTTCTTTCAGTTTAAGACTTCTCGAGATTAACTCATGTCCGTCCTTTAAAAGCTCCACATAAAGTCTAAACATCTCAAACACATCTCGCTATATGTGGTTAAAGATTTGTGAAGTTACCAAAATACCCTTGAGAATTTCCATTCTCACTTGCTTAGTCTCCTTAGACTAATTCCACTACTTCCACATTTGTGTCTGGTATTTCTCGCCATTCGTGACAAATGGTAGACTCTTGGATTTTCCCACCGAAGTTTGAAGTCAAAGGCTAGAAGATTCGAGAAAAGTTATGCAAGGATAGAAGGTCAACGCAAGACGACGTTGAAGGAAGGAAGAAATTTTTAAAGAGAAAAGCATTCAGAAGATAGTGCACCAGCTCCTCCATTTTAAAACCAAGCAAATCATCATCATATGAGTTGTCTTGGAAAAATATACTTGTACTTTCAGTACGTCTTTTCAACCCTTATAATATGGGCTTTATTTTCCGCTGCAACATCATTTGTAAACCGACTCTGAATGTAATCTTATAGATGAATAAAATATCGTTTTTAGTCATTTCTTCTTTAATTATATTCTCATTAAATTATTTAAATCATGACTTTGGACGGTAAAATCCAAGGTCACTGGCGGTAATACCCATCGTTGCAAAATAGGGGTTTTACAGACCCAATGGCACGATGCTGGCATGGCAGGACTCACGTTTGGCACAAATCGAGCGTCCAGGGCCGTGGTGCCGATGGTGAGGCAGACCACAGATCTTGGCACAAGTTGCACGGAGACGCGGGTTAGCCCAAGGGGGTGCCATGGTCTCGGGACCCTCGGACTGGGGTAGGTACACATCAGCAACCCTTCCCCGTCATTACATGTCAGTTATCAATTAAAGCACAAAGAAACCATTCACAACATTTCACATATGATAAAACTATTTAAGAACGAGTCACACACATATCGCATAAAAATAACAATTTTCATAAAGAGAGAAGTAGGGACTAGTTCCCCAAAACAAAACCTACAAGCACAGTATAACGTCTAACATGAATGGAATAAAAACCGAGCAAATCGCAAAACGACTTACCTCTGATAGCTTGCATATAAGTAGTGTTTAGGATGCATGTTTATGTTTCTTTTGTGTTGTTTTTAGGTAGTTTTAGTTAGTTCCTTAGAGTGCCTAGGAGTTTTGGGTTTTTGCACTTAATCTGTGTTGTTTTACAGGTCTTAAAGGGAACGAGTGTGAAAGGAATGGAAATCGGGGAAAGAACGCTTGAATTCAGGCCATCCATTGGAGTTGCTGGTTCGACACATCTTCCTTGTGAGGGCTTGTTCGGGATCTATAGTGGTCTGATGAAGTTGAATTTATTATCATTGGAAAGCTAATTCAAAGATCTACATTTCATGTTTTTTACTTCGGGTCCAAATTCCAACTAGAAGGGAGTCAAAACAGCCTCCGAAGTGTCACTTGAATTTTGAACCGAGTTGCTGGCGGCACCCGCCGCCTCTAACAGCGCGAGATATCTTTTTTGCCACATGTTCTATTCTAATTGGTCTTAGTTATATCAACTTTATTCCGACTTATGTATTTTTGGATATACTTGTAGAGACCTAGTTTGTTATATTAGGGTTTTTTTAGGAGAAGAAACTATCATCTATCTATCTCATTCTCTTTCTCATACTTTTCATTCTAAGTTTTCATATTTCCTATGGAAAACTAAGCCTCTTTGCTTAGTTAGACAATTGAAGCATCGTTTTGAATAAAGTTGTGAGATTTCTAATTCCTTATATATTGCTCGGATTTAATATTCTCTCTTGCATGAATGTTTATGATTTATTTCAACAGTTTCTAGCCTGATCAACTAGGGTTTGTTGTTATTGGATCTATTGCTAGATCTAGAGTGTTACTGGTTGAGCATCTCTAGATTGAAGTAGAAATTGCATCGTAATAGTATCTGGTTGTGCTATTAGAATTGAAAAGGAATTGGAAAATTCATTGCATGAGATATTGAGGTGAGATCAATGATCAACTTGTCATACGATTGTGGATATTTGTTTGCCTAAGCTATCTTCCTAAATATTGTTATTCACAAACTTGTTAATTTGTTAGTTTTGCATTCTTAGTTACAAACACAAATCCCTTTGTTACTGTAGTCTGACACAAAACTCATTACAAAAGATAAAATCCGTATCCCTGTGGATTCGGCCCAGACTTCCTAAAGACTACGGTTTTAAGTTAGTTTGGATTCTCTTGCATAGCCGTGATTTGCAAGACGAAATCATCGCTATCAACCTCAAATGAATAATTTCATGTAAAAGTTACGATCAACTATACCGAGCAATGCGAGATCCGGCGATGAGTGAGAGCGGCGTCAAATAGCGACCCACAAGTTCAAGAGAGGAGTCGATTGTCGGCGTTGACGAGGACGGAATGATAGATCCACGATGGGTTTTGCCGATCGAAGCTTGACATCGGGTGGTGGGCCGCAACTCGAAGGAACGACAACATCAGGTAGAGTTGGGCCAACCTTTCTTGGCCCCAACTTTGGGCCTCACAACCCGCTTTGCATAATGGGGTTCTTGACCCAACCTTGGGCCTCTCGGCCCACGTGGAAAAATAGGGCAAGGTCTTGTTAAGCATTAGGCACCAAAAGCGGAATCAAAGTAGCAAGAATTTGAAAGTGAACCAGTCATTAGGTTTTTTGGGAACCCGAGTATTACATTTTGATAATATATACATGTATTTCATATTACATATTAATATCATAGAACTGCATATTTTTTAGTAAAATTTTCACATAAATATCATGACTTCAATTAGTTTTTATGAAAGGGAAAGATCACCTATACTTTTGAAAATCAACTACTTTATTACTCCTATTTTTTAATTTACAACTATCTTCTTAGCCACATTTTTTTAATCATCTTTTTTCCTCTTATATTATTTTTTAGTAGTAATTGACATTATATATTTAATAATTTTTTTCATATATCTTATCATGTTCTCTTTTGGTATTCATCTTTTTTAACACTTTTTTTTGCTTATTTCTTATTATCTATTTTTGTCAAAAAAAATTAAATATAAAATTTTGATTAAAAAGAATAAATATTTACATTATCATTGTAATTTTATCTTTAAACTAATTGGTTGAAGTTTTCAAATGTGACAAATTTGATTAATTAATTATCCGTGCATGAATAAACTAGATGGAAGATTTGATCTTATATTATATAGACCCTAAAGGTTTTGTAACTAATATGAATTTATATTCTTATAATTTGATTGAGTGTAAACTTTATATTTTTTTGCCTATACTTATAGTTATAATAATCTCAAAGGCAATCTCATTTTTAGGAAACAAATATCCTATATATACCAAGAATCACGATTAGATGCAAAATTCAGTTATAGTGTAAAGTGTGAGCATGCTCAAACCGTTCGATCGAGCGTTTTCAATGACCAGGATCAAGATACGTTTTTTATGATTTTATAAACGAAGGGGCGTTTTCGTCTTTTACACATCAAATTAGAATACAAGTTACAAGAGTCTACTTCAACCTCTTGAACGTGTAGTTTTTTTCGACTTTTTCGATCAATTCTTCTCCATACTTGTTGCATCATGCTTCTTCTGATCTGTTTGACTTTTTTTGTTGATTCCAAATCCAATTTATGTTCTCTCTTCATGGATTTTTTATAGATCTCTTTTTTATGGTTTCAAGTTCACATTTGAGATTTTTTCAAATTTGGGATCTTGCTACTCCGATTTACATGTTTTTTTTGTGTTTTAGAGCGAATTTTTAATTTTAATGAAACCTATATAGATTTGTGTATGTTTTGCATTGAAATCTAAAGTTTTAGATTGAAAATAAAACCAAATGGTCAATGCCCATCTAATCGTTGTTGAGAGGGTTTCTTGACAACAAATAAATTTATAATCAAGACCCCGCTGTGTATAGCAGAGTCAGGTTCGTTCGCAGGGAGAAAGTCAGTACTAAGTTTTGTTACTTGGAGCGCAAATAATCAACAAAATAAGGGTTTTTATCAAGAGAAAGAGAAATCTAAGGTTTAGGGTATCCCCACAACAACAATTACGCTGTCTAAACGTTAATGAAACACATAGATCAGGCTTTTATCACATAAAGGCGCTAACTTTCGTTACCTTTAAGCAAGTAAATGAACCAACTTTCACTAAATTAATAAACTTACTATCTATCTCTTCTACTTCAACTAGGATTGATCCGCTTTCGCTTCAAAACCATAAATTGACTATTCTGATTCAAAGTTTTCGCTTTCGCTTCAACTATGAATGAGAAATTCCCTTCAACTTTCGTTTCAAGGATTAAGAACAAGAGAATAGATTCATGCAATAAAAACAATCAAATCATGATCACAAACAAGCATGCACAACCATTGTTGGGTTCAACCCCAACCTTAAAGAGAAAACTACTCACAATTCATCATTAAAAAAACATCTAAATTAAATTAAAGAAAAAGGAAAAGCTTACAACCGAATCCACAACGAAACTTATCTTCCAAGAAATCCCGAAAATTCGTCCCTCTCTCTCCCACACGCCTCTCCCCTCTCTCTACCCTAAAACTAGGTTAATTGTGGTCTTCTCAAACTAAAGCTAGAACAAGAGTATTTATAGAGAAAAACCTAATCTATCTAAAAGCTATCTATAAGGAAATAAATCTTTAAAAGATATATTCTTTCTACAAGAAAATAAATCTAATAAAAGATATATGCCTTCTATCTAAATAAATAACATAAAAGGAAACTAATAAAAAGGGATAAAAATACATTAATTGTGCCGACTTTAAAGTCTTCTACCAACACGGGTCCCTCAGAATTAACCCCGTCAGGGTCGGTAGATCTTCATGCTGAATTCTCGAATTTTTGCCCTTTTCGCACCTCGATATCGACCTAGCCAGGGTCGATATCGACCCTCATCAGCATTGAAAACAGCTTTGAGTAAAACTTGCGTAGCGGATTCGTTACAACTCCGTTTGACTCGATTCTTTTTCCTATGTCTTTGTAACGAGTTTCTCTACCTCTTTCAAAGCTTGAACTTGATCTTCAATGTCTTTATTGGAGTGCTTTTCTTCGACTTTCACTTCATTCTTGAGTGCTATCTTCAAGTGCTTTCCTCCTTTCTTCAAGATATGCTCCAAAACTGCTTCAAACCCTATAAAAACACCACCAAAGCTTATGTAGACTCCATATCTTAAGAAAATACGAAAACTACACAAACGACTCAAAACAAAACACAAAACTAAAAGAAAAGACTCAAAGACACAAAAACACTCCCTAAAAACACAACTAAAAAGGCGGATATCAAAATACCACATACTTAGACTTGCTTGTCCTCAAGCAATCACCAAACATAGATCAAAACCATCAACACATCTATCAAGTAATAGCCCTTATCAAAAAGCAACTTCAGCACAAGTGAAATTTAGACAAGTGACTTTAACGTCATCACACATAAATGAGCAACTAATGAACACAAGCAATCACAAACCAACCTCACAAGGGATATGTGTTTCACTCAACTCTCATGTATTTAGGCTTATAAGTACAACTCGCAACTCAATCAAACATGCAAAAACTCATAGAAATTGTAACTTATATCAACAATCTCTCTACCAAAGATTGTCAAAACAAGTAAAATCATCAAGAGAACTTAGGCTCAATGGAAAACTTCATAGAAGCTTTCATTCGGCCGGTTTATAATGGGGCTTGGTAATGACAAATAGGCATGGAAATATTTTGGTTTTGTGGTGCTAATAATATCCGGGAATCAAAGACTCCTAAAACTCACATATATATCCAAAACTCTCATAAAAGATTATACCAAACTCACTCAAACATTATGCTCAAACTCACTTTTAGTTCAACCCTTTTATCCCAACTAATCTTGCTTACAAACACTAAGGAAGATTTGGCTCATGCACACTTTATTCATTGCTCAACTCTTCCCCATTTTTTTCTTTCTTTCTCCCTTATGATTTTCATTTTTTTTCTTCTGTGGGAGGTTCGATACCGACCCTGTAGAGTCGGTAACGAGTTCTGCTCATCATTTTCTTCTTTCTTCCTCTTTACTTTTCACTTCTTTTGTAAGTGCATTCAGAGAACCAAACTCCTTTTACATAACAAACTGTAAGATTTTATTTTACCCAACCCATAATACCCCACACTTGAATCAAACAAACTCACTCAACAAAACCATCACAATAACCAATACTAAGTCTTAATCCCCGGATAGGGTCAAGCTTACATCGGCTAGGAAATAATTTTGTGGAGCTTACAAAAATAGGCTTTAAGGCACAAAGAAATTGGCTTCAAAAAGAGGGATAATGTAAGGGTGGATAAGGATTAATAAGGCTCATGAAAATAAGTTATCCATCATATGATTTCACAAGTAATGAACTATAATCTTATAGAGGCTTCAAGAAATTGATAACCATCATAATTTCAAGAGATAATATGCACATAAGAGAGTAAATCACACAAAAAAGAGAAAAGGGATTTTTGATGTTCTCCCTATAAGGCCAAAAATATCTCACAAGGTAGATCATTTTGTTGGATTGCAATTAACTCATGCTAAAAAGTCATACATGCTCAGTTTCATCACAACCTAAAAATTCACACAAAAACAATTTTATGATAGACTCGGGCTAAACCATCAAAAACATGCGAAAAGGATTTACATGATTATGCAAGCAATTACTAACATAGAACATCGAAGTGGAATATTATCAATCCTAAAACATAATTAAACAAAAACTAAAACTGACACTAAACTGAGTTTCCTTTTCCCATACCCCATACTTAAACCAAACAATGTCCTCACTGTTTAAAGCAAAGACATAAAAATAAAGAGGGCAAGGAAAAGGGAACTCACAAAATAAAACTAAAGCGGCTTGAAACCATTGATCACTGAGGAGGTTGAATTTTCTCGGTTCTGTAGATGTCGGTACCGACCCTGTGGAGGTCCGTAACGAGTTTGTTGTATGTCCACTAATTTTCTTCTGTGTAGCACTTCTTCTTCTTCTTCTGTGTAGCACTTCTTCTTCTTCTTAGCACTTCTTAACTTTTTGTACCTGAGTCACTTTAGAAAAACTTCTATCCCTACTACACTACTCTAACCTAAAAAAACAAGTCAAAAGAAAGCTAGCAAAAAGAACTAAGAAAGCAAAAACTAAAAAGAAAAAACAAAAACTAAAAGTGAAAGCGGGTTGCCTCCCGTAAGCGTTATTTTTAACATCGTTAGCCCGACGAACTTACCTCGGCTCTAAGGTGGCTTCTCTCCGGCTTTGTAGGGATCTTGAGGAACCCCATACTTAGTCGAAAAAGAATCAAAGCTTCTCTCTAGGACATTCGGTCCTCTATCATCCACACGAACGCTTGGAATTCCTAGATTAGGGTTAGTAAAATCCGAACACCAAGGGGGCTTCGACTCTTTCACAATATGCTCAATAGTAGGAGTTGTAAGAGAAGGATGAAAGAAATGATCATGACCAGAATCAATTAGATCAGAGCAAGGAGACTTACCTTTGTCATTCTGAGGAAGGGTCGTTACCGAGGGTATGTGGGTCGTTATCAACCCACTAGATCAAGGAATGCCTCGGTATCGTGCCTGTCTAGCCCAATAACGGGTTGGAATTCACCCACATCGTTGTGATTTTTCAGAGAATGGTCCGTACCGACCAACCATGGGGGGTCGGTATGCTTCTTAGTGGGTGTGACCTCCTTACACTGTCCTGTTTCTGTAGTATAAGAAGGGTCGGTACCGACCCATGGTGGGTCGGTAGGCTCCTCGTTGATGCTTTTAGCAACCTCATTCGTAGCAGTATTGAAGCAAAACTTGACCTTCTCTTCCCCAATGTCAAATGTGAGTAGTCCCTTTCTAACATCAACTCTTGTCCATGCGGTGGCTAAGAATGGCCGGCCAAGAATGATTGGCATCACAGGGTCTTCTGGCATCTCCATAACTATGAAGTCGTTGGGAACAAAGAATTTGCCTACTTGCACAGGAACATCCTCCACGACTCTAGTGGCTTTGACGCATGATCCATTTGCCATGTAGAGATTCATATTGACAGGTTCCAGCGGTCCCATATTGGCTTTGGACCAAATAGAGAGTGGTAGGAGACTAGCATTGGCACCTAAATCACATAGAGCTTTAAAACGGTGAGTTCCAATAACAATTGAAATTGAAAACTTACCTGGATCACCGAGTTTCTTAGGGAGCTTTATAGATCGGACTTCACTTGACATCTCTGAGATAGATCTTTTCATGCTCAAAATTTATTTTAAAAATTTAGTGTAGGCAGGCATTTCATTAAGGGCTTCAGTAAATGGTATCAAAATATTTAACCCTTGAAGAATTTTAACAAAACGTCTAAACTTTCCTTCTGTGACATCATTGGCTTTCTTAATCGGGAAAGGAAGAGTTTTAGATGGACTCAGAATGGATAGAAGCAAGGATGGAGGCCCTACCGAATCGACAAGAGGGTCGATCGGTGTTGGAGAAGGGTCTATATCGACCCTGTTAGGGTCGGTATCGAGCTGAGAATCCGGTTCAGAAGACTTACCTGGCCTGGAGGGCTCGATATCGACCTGGGGAGCCTCGATATCGACCCTGTTGGGGTCGGTAACAGGCCTGACTGGGATGTCATCTTCATTGTCGTGCTCTTTTTCTGTAGGCTTGGCTCGATCTGGCAACTCCTTTCCACTTCTAAGGTGCACTGCTGCAATCTGTCCTCTCGGGTTCTCCTCGGGACGGCCCGGTAATTGCCCTTGAGGTCTTGGAATTTTTGCAACAAGGTTGCCCAGTTGGGAGTCAATGCTCTTCTTCCATGTTTCTAGACCATTCAACCGATTGTAAGGTTGGCTTGGACCCCATCAATCTTGTTATGCACGTCATTGATTTTGTTGTGGACTCCATCAATCTTGCTATGGATGCCATCTTGTAGCCCTTGTACCCATGAAGGTACCTCTTGATATCCTGGTGGTCTGTAAGGAGGAGCCTTCCTTTCCTGTGGTGGAGGGGGTGCATAGTTGCCCCAGGTGGGCTGATTGTTGTTCCTCCCTGCATAAGAATTATGTACTTTGTCCCCATAGGGACCTCTCATATAGTTAACTTCTTCATATGCCTCAACAGCACGGACCTGTTGCAAGTTAGTGTAGGCAGAAGTAGCATGAGATTGAGAACCACATTCTTGACAAGAAGGAGATGATTTGAGATAACTTACCTGCTTCTTCAGGCGGTTGATCTCATCTTGCAAGAATTGGTGCTTCACTTCAGGGTCGACCTCATCCTTATTTGGATTGTAGAGCCTTCGTTGGGGATGCTGGGCTTGTTGCACTTCATACATTGCATCATAATTGGTCAATTTATCCAGCAATGCCCATGCTTCATCGGGATCCATCTCAATAAAACCACAAGCAGTGTGAAGATTGATGCGGTTTTTCGTCTCAGCATTTATCCCTTGGAAGAAGATTTCTTGGAGTACATTTTGTGGTTGCCCATGGGTAGGGCACTGTCTAAGCATCTTCTTGAACCTCTCCCATGTCTCCACAAAGGTCTCATTAGGTAACTGGTGATAGGAGGTGATGCGCTTCCTTAACTCCGTAGTCTTGGCAGGTGGGAAGAACTTTGTCATGAATAAGTCATGCAAGGTTACCCATTTCTTTATTGACTTGGGAGGTAGGCTCTCTAACCAGCTCAGGGCGTTTCATGCAAGAGACCACTTAAAAGCTTTCAACTGAACATATTCCAAAGAGACACCGTTAGCAGCAATAGTGTCACATAAATCAAGGAAATTTCTAATATGTTCTATCGGGCACTCAGTGGGTTTTCCCTCAAACTGAGCCCTTTTGATCAAGGATATGAATTGAGGTTTGATCTCAAAGGTCTTCTCTATCTCGGGAAGATCTATGGCTGATTCTGGCACCCTCAATTCCGGGTGCATGTATTGCTTAGCATTCCTAGGGATAGCATTCAACTTCTCTTGTAATTGAATACGTTGCTCCCTTTCTTGATCTCTCTCGGTGTGCAACGCCTCCATCTGTCTGCGTAGAGCAGCCATCTGTTGGGAAATATCCTCAGGAGTAGCCATTGCTTTGCGTTCTCTTAATCGGCGGTGGAAGGATCACTCGGGTTCAGGGTCAACTATTAAATTAGAGACAACTCCGCGTCCTTCAGCTGGCATATACTGTAAATAAAAACAAAAACAGAAATGAAATCAAAAGCAAAACGGGTTCTCAAAGAGGGTCGATACCGAGGCCTAGAGGGTCGGTATCGAGCCTATAGTGATCCTGAAAAATAAAAACTAGAAGAAAAAGCTAAGCTCTGTCGACAGGGTCGGTACCGACCCTGGGGGGGTCGATATGACGATATCGACTCAACTATGATCCTAAAAACAAACAGAAAAAGAAAAGAAAACTGGTTTTGCCGATAGGGTCGGTACCGACCCTATCCCGAAAAACTCTAAAAAGAACAAAACTTGGCACTACTGAAATCTCCCTGGCAGCGGCGCCAATTTGTTGAGAGGGTTTCTTGAGAACAAATAAATTTATAATCAAGACCCCGTTGTGTATAGCAGAGTTAGGTTCGTTCGTAGGGAGAAAATCAGTGCTAAGTTTTGTTACTTGGAGCACAAGTAATCAACAAAATAAGGGTTTTTGTCAAGAGAAAGAGAAATCTAAGATTTAGGGTATCCCCACAACAACAATTACGCATGCCAAACGTAAAAGAAACACATAGATCAGGCTTTCATCACATAAAGGCTCTAACTTTCGTTAACTTTAAGCAAGTAAATCAACCAACTTTCACTAAATTAATAAACTTACTATCTATCTCTTCTACTTCAACTAGGATTGATCCGCTTTCGCTTCAAAACCCTAAATTGACTATTCTGATTCAAAGTTTTCGCTTTCGCTTCAACTATGAATGAGAAATTCCCTTCAACTTTCGTTTCAAGGATTAAGAACAAGAGAATAGATTCATGCAATAAAAACAATCAAATCATGATCACAAACAAGCATGAACAACCATTGTTGGGTTCAACCCCAACCTTAAAGAGAAAACTACTCACAATTCATCATTAAAAAAATATCTAAATTAAATTAAAGAAAAAGGAAAAGCTTACAACCGAATCCACAACGAAACTTGTCTTCCAAGAAATCCCGAAAATTCGTCCCTCTCTCTCCCACATGCCTCTCCCCTCTCTCTACCCTAAAACTAGGTTAATTGTGGCCTTCTCAAACTAAAGCTAGAACAAGAATATTTATAGAGAAAAACCTAATCTATCTAAAAGTTATCTATAAAGAAATAAATCTTTAAAAGATATATTCCTTCTACAAGGAAATAAATCTAATAAAAGATATATCCCTTCTATCTAAATAAATAACATAAAAGGAAACTAATAAAAAGGGATAAAAATACATTAATTGCGCCGACTTTAAAGTCTTCTACCGACACGGGTCCCTCAGAATTAACCCCGTCAGGGTCGATAGATCTTCATGCTGAATTCTCGAATTTTTGCTCTTTCCGCACCTCGATATCGACCTAGCCAGGGTCGATATCGAACCTCATCAGCATTGAAAACAGCTTTGAGTAAAACTTGCGTAGCGGATTCGTTACAACTCCGTTTGACTCGATTCTTTTTCCTATGTCTTTTTAACGAGTTTCTCTACCTTTTTCCAAGCTTGAACTTGATCTTCAATGTCTTTATTGGAGTGCTTTTCTTCGACTTTCACTTCATTCTTGAGTGCTATCTTCAAGTGCTTTCCTCCTTTCATCAAGATATGCTCCAAAACAGCTTCAAAACCTATAAAAACACCACCAAAGCTTATGTAGACTCCATACCTTAAGAAAATACGAAAACATACACAAACGACTCAAAACAAAACACAAAACTAAAAGAAAAGACTCAAAGACACAAAAACACTCCCTAAAAACACAACTAAAAAGGCGGATATCAATCGCCCACCATGTGTTTGAGAAAATGGCCAACTTGGAGCTTAGAGCATTTTTCACCAATTGTTCTTATTATTTCATTTAATTTTATGTCAATGTGGTTTGTTTCCATGTCTATATTTAAAAAGGTTGTGACTTTTGTTATCATATCTAACTTAGTTAGTTTTCAAAATTCATGAACAAACATTGTGATTTGAGGATAATTTTATGAACTTTATTGATAATATTTATGAACCTAATTGTATAAATACATGAACCAACGTAATACCATTTACAATCATAACATATATTATTGTGAGTTAACTTTCATAAACCTTATTGATAATTTTTATAAACCTAACTGTATAAAGACATGAACCTATAGTCTAACATAGTTTTATGAACTAAAAGTCGTAAGATGAAATGTTATAAGCATATGCTTATAAAAACATGAACCAAGGGAGCAAATGTCATGAACCAAAAGAATTGAACCAAAATAACTAGTATGACTTAAAAGATCGACATGAACTGCAAGATAAACTGTTAAGAATTAAAAGACATGAACCATAAGAATTATTATGAACATTGCTTACAAAAACATGAACCGAAAGAACAAGTACTATGAACCAAAAGACGTGAAAGAAAATAATAAATAGCATGAACTAAACGACATGAACTATAAGATGAAATTTGATGAACCTAAGGTTATTCAAACATGAACCAAAAGAATAATTGTTATTAACAAAAAGGCGTGAAATAAAATTTATGAATAAGAATTATTATGAACCTAGCTTACAAAAACATGAACCAAAAGAACAAGTACCATGGACCAAAAGACATAAAAGAAAATAATAACTAGCATGAACTAAACGACATGAATCATAAGATGAAATTTCATGAACCTGAGGTTATTTAAACACGAACCAAAAGAACAATTGTTATTAACAAAAAGGCATGGAACAAAATTTATAAACCATAGGAAGAAATATTATGAATCATACCTTAAAAAGAGCTAAACCAAAAGAACAACTAATATGAACAAAAAGACATGACAATACCAAGAATTAGCCTATGTGGGATTTGAACCCACATCGATCTATGTGCACATGCACGTTGCTCTGCCATTTGAGTTAATAGGCTACCAAATAAGTTTCCAAATTATGCTTATAGGCCACCAAATAACTTCAACATACAGCTAGTGAACGTAGTAAAAAGTGTGAAATGTAAGAACAATGATGATGAACTTTAACATATACAAAGTTATGAACCTTAATACATACGAGAAGAACACAATAGAAAAAAAGAACGACCTAAATCACATGTCACATGAACCCACAAGTTGTCACTTCAATTGGCTTCAAAAAACCACCTAAATCAAGGAAAAAAAAAGTAATTATACTTGTAGAAAAGCTAGAATCATGCCCAAATAGCAAAGAAAAATTAGGTTTGCTTAAATAGCAAATGATGAAACAATTATAGAACAGAAATCTAACATCTTTCATAATTCTCGTGAAGTTTAACAGACCAATTGCTGAGAATAAATACCTTTAATTAATCGGACAAAACAAACACCGTAAGAACAATACAATAGAAACTTACATGTCTTTAAATTTTTTATTCCAATCTCTTAGGGAGAAAAGAAGATTGAGAAAAAAAAGATGCGCGTAGGTTTTTGATTATTAAGGTTTATTTATCTAAAGGTTTTTTAAATTGGAGGGAGTCATTGAAAAAAATCAAATTTTCTTGGATTGAATGTTGAAGCATATTTGTCCATTATGTACGTACTGGACAAAAAAAAAGTTATATATAATATATCCATTAGTCATATATGAATGAATGTGGCAATTCGGTTTATAATCCACAGTCCACACAAACTAAACTTTTCCACTAATCAATTCGTCTAGATTCAGTTCCTCCTTGATTTTAAAAAGTGGTACTGTTAAATTTTTATGCTAGATTTGAACATTGTTTTATATTGCGCGCTTTCATATTGCTTTTGTAGTCAAACGAACAAGTTTGACTCTAGTCAACGAAAGCAAAAGTATCCACCCGCACGTGTGAGGGTCCACGTCCATCTTTCCTTGCCTTTTTAGAAAATCCACTACACACACTAAACTCTTATCTGGTGTTGTGTACATCTATATATGAACAAAATCATATGCATCTATACACCATAATAGAATACGCCTATATGTGATTAATCAAGCTTTATAAATTAAATCAAAACAGCAATGGATTCATCTCCCTTGTTACCCTTCGACGAGAACGACTCCGACGAGATGCTCCTCCACGACCTCATCCACTCCAACGCCGCCCAACAGCCTCCGGACTCCGCTGTCCCGAGCAACCACTCCCCGCCGGAGATGCACTACAGAGGGGTGAGGAGGCCGTGGGGGAAGTACGCGGCCGAGATAAGAGACTCGACACGGAACGGCGTGAGGGTGTGGATCGGGACGTTCCGCACCGCGGAGGAGGCGGCCTTGGCTTACGACCAGGCCGCGTTGACCACGCGGGGCCCACACACCCAGCTGAATTTCCCGGCGGAGGTGGTGTACGAGTCGCTCAGGCGGGAGTTGGTGGAAGGTGCCACGTCGTTTGAGGTGGACCCATCCCCTGTCCTCGCCCTCAAGAGGAGACATTCCACCAAGAACAAGGCTACTACTACTACTAGTACTAGGACTTAGTTTTTTTTTTTTTGGTACAATAAAAATTTACGCTGCCGTTTTGAAAATTTCAACAATCGGTGAACGATATATCATATACTCCGTAGTTGTTAAGAGTATTCCATGTAACGCTTACTCGTTTAAAGAAAGGTATCCTGGCAATTTTCCATCCATGCTAAAAGATTAGTAAGGTAAGTGAGTGAGTTCTTGATATATTTGGACAAACTTGTGATTTGGATCCAAACCCCAATTTGTGCGAATTGAAGCCCATTACGGCTTGGGCGGATTATTTAAAAGCACAACGTTCGAATCTCAATTTATCTTGTTTCCATACATGCAAAGATGAGCGGCGATATAAGTTGATTGATAATATATCAACTCGAGTTTTCATACATCAAATCGAGATCCCGTATATTTAGTATACTTTTACCCCCCTCGATGAGATCATGGGTTCGCCACTGCACACACGTGCATGACAACAAGTTATCCTTAGATTTTTACTTATTGCTTGTATCTATAGATGATTGAACATGTAGTATTGTATAATGCATGATTGGAGGTAAATTGTACGAGTGCATTATTCACATTCTTCACATCCTTGTTTACATGCATGAATCATTGAGATTCACCTACGTTTTATCTCACTCTTGGCCTATAAATTAATAGAGTCGTCCTCTATTGTAAAACATGCATTAAAAAAGAGTAAGAAATACATTCTCTAAAATTCTTACACTCCCTCCCTTTCTTCTATTCGTTTAAAGTTCTTCTAAAAATTGTTTAACTGTTCTTGCCATGTAACTTATGTAGTTTTGCTCTTATAACCTTTTCATAACAGTCTGTATCATATTTTTCTCATTCTAAGTGAAATGATTTATGCCTTTAATTTTTCCCATTCATTGCTTTTTTTTGGTAGAAGATTTGTTATTCCCATTCATTGCTTTAAATTTACTCTCATTTCTTTTTTGTAATAACCATTCTCACTGAACCGGGCTCAAATGTGAATTCCTTCATAGTATATAGTGATCTCTGAGCCCAAAATCTTGCCTAAATTAAATTGACAGCAGCATCATTGCCTCCCCTAGTCCACTAGTCTCTACAATTTCTTTTTCCAAAAAAAAAAATAATTGAGTAAATTATTTTATTCTACACCTAAGATCCTCCCATTGTCCGGATAATGCATTTGCAGAAAATTAGGGAAAGTCAACTAATTGAAAACCGATGTTGATCGATTAGCAATGAAAAATTACATGGATGCAAAACTTTAAAAGGTTATGTTGACGTAGAAGAACACATATAAGTTTGTCCACGATTCCGGATTTGAATGTTCCTAGTAACATATATAGAAAGTCTGAATTGTATTAGGATGGTTGCGTCTATTTAATTAAAGACTTTAGTATGTAAAGATATTTTGCCCATTGAACCGGGCAGGAGATTTTAAAAAAAAATAGAGATATTAGAATAAGCAGATCGATTAAAACATACATATCTGATATATGTAATCAGGTTCTGGATCGGTTTCTCAGCCAACTATTTATGATGAGAGTTGAATATATTACTCCATACTAATTAACTAGCTAGAGTGGATAACGAAGCCTAAAACAGGGCGCCTGGTGACGGAGTGGGTGGCGGCAACGGTGGGAAGGAGCAGCGCGGAGGAGGCGGTTGGGGAGGAGGACTTTTGAACCGATAATGAGGCGGTTTGTTACGCAGGGGAGCTGGCGGGGGAGGCACCCTCCTCCGCCTGGCTTGACTTGCCTCGACTTCATCTTCATACCTTCCACGCCCAGAAAGATTATTATGCATCGCCATACTTGGTTCCAAATTGGCCAGTAGTATTCCAATATTGATGGCCAACATCACCATTATAAGCATCCATGATACTCCCATCAAACTCAATTCAGACCAAAGAATTCTAAATGATCTAATTTAATTGTGATTGTGAATGAGACTTGGCCCCTGGAATGGAAGATCTCTACTCACTTATTGTGAAGAAGGGGCTGAAAATGGATTGCCAAGTGTAATAAATAATAGAGACAAGATCTAGGGCGCTGTCGACTTTTGACTTTACACAGAATAGTTGTTGAAGGGGTGTGCTCAGCGGCCCGGCACTTTTTGCTCAGCGGCCTGGGTTTTATTTTCGTTAATTACAGTTCTTTCCCTTTTATTTGTAGTATCTATATTTCATTCCCGTTATTCTTAGATAATTATAAAATTAATCATTAAGTTATAAAAAATATCCTTAGATTTAAAAATATTAGCTTTATCAAATATCTTTTTTCTTAGTTTATCTTAGTATCGCTTAATTTAATATAGGTCCTGTAATTTGGTATCAGAGCCATATTAAAAAGTTGACAAGCTGAAAATTATGAGGAAGTCAATGAGATGATGCAAGGAGAGGAAATAGATTCTTCAAATTTCACCGAAGAAGCCTTCGATTCAGGTGGAGAAATGACCACTCTAGCTCAACTCCAAGAAGCAGAATCATCCATAGATGAGGAACAAATAGAAAACATGCGAAAATCAGGGGTCGAATTCCCGGTTATCGCTAAAGAACAGTTCTTCAAGAGACATTTCTTCCCAGCATTCTCTAAATTCGTGTGCGAAGAAATGCTAGGAGATATAGTAATAAAAAATAACGAAAATCAAGCTACTGAAATCAACCTAATTAATTGGAAAAATATTCAAAAACACAACAAGGACAAAAAGTACAAATATATTTATGTGTGTGGAATCCAAATATTCATCACTCTTCTACAAGATTTTGGTAAAAATGTGCACTGCATTAACTTTGTTTGTGACACTAGGCACAAGAGATTTAGTGACCAAACTATTAGTGGAGTAGTATGTAACTTGAGTCAAGGACCAGTGTCTTGGATATGTAGGCTAAACTATTCTGTTAGTTTAGAAGACCAATTTGCATCTAAGTTTTTATCGTTAAAACTGTTAACTGAAGGGATTAATATGCATAAGGGAACTTGCCCTCTACAATTAAAGTGGAAGGTAGTATATAAGTTAGAAAATACCACCAATCCTCCAATGAGAACTCAAATGGTAGAAGCTGATAAATATGAGATTAGTGGACCAGGACAATTAGCAGTACACGTTAAGGTAAAGCCAGAACAAATTAATCTAAAAACAGTTTGGGTAAATGCCTTTGAAAATCCTTCGACCACTAAATGTGAAAAGGTCTTAACAATTGATGAGGAAGGAAAAATCCATACAAACTCACAACTTCCATCAAGTTTAACAAGAAACAGGAGTCCTTCTAGGAGTCAAAGTTCTAGGTTCAATCCTAGTCTTAATCTTGCTCAAAGAAACCAGTTATCCCCTTCAATTAGAAGTGTTAAGGAAGAGAGTCCATTCCGAGTAGATGACGATATTGCTAGTCTTCTAGCAGCACTAAATAGGAAGTTAGAACTTAACAGCCTTGGAAGAACACTTCATGAACCAGCTAGACATAGTATAGATCTAGGATCAACATCAGTGTCTAGTTCTAGTTCTAGTGCTAGCTCAAACCCTTCATTTCTTCCAGCCACACCAGGAGAAGCGTCTACTTCTAGAGCTGATAAAAGGTTAATAGGGTTTAAAACAAAAACTATTAGTGAACCTGTCTATGAAGGAGACGAGGAATCAAATATGCAAATAGAAACGTTCATGAGAGTCACTAACCCAAATAGCATCTACATCCCTATAACTATATGCATTGAAGGATTTAATGATTATCAATTATGTGCTTTCGTAGACAGTGGATGTTCTGTGTGTTTTGGAAAGAAATCTTTATTTCCAGAATTTATGTGGAAATCAGCATCCAAACCTATTCAGGTAAGAATTGCTGATAATAGTATCATGACTCACTCAGAAGTCATTCTAGATCTACCAATTATGCTAGGGGGTTACCCATGTATAATTCCTATATTATGAGCTACTGAACAAACATCTCATGACATGATATTAGGAAATAATTTCCAAAGGTTATATTCTCCATGTACTCAAAGTTTAGATAAAATGATATTTATTGTTAATGGAGAATTAGCTTGGGTAAGAAAAAAGAAAAAAGCCTATACGCATCAAAAGATTGAATTCACGTGCAGTAAGCGTGGTGAGGAGCATATTGTTCCTACACAAAGAGAATTTGCACTATTAATAGACGAGATAACTATAAAAGAACAAATTATTAATCAACAAAAGGATTTGTGTAAGGAGTTATACTCTGAAGACCCTTTAAAGTTTTGGGATAAAGATAAGTCATTTGCTAAGATAGAATTAATAGATCCTAAAACTGTTATTAGAGTAAAGCAGATGGTTTACACCTTTAAAGACCAAAAAGAATTTAAGGAGCAAATTGATGATTTACTAAAAAAGAGTTTAATTAGAGAAAGTAAAAGTCCTCATTCTAGCCCTGCTTTTATGGTTAGAAATCATGCTGAAGAAAAGAGAGGAAAGGCTAGAATGGTTATCAATTATAAGAAATTAAATGATAACACTGTCTTTGATGGATATTATATCCCTAATAAAACAGTTCTATTTAATAGAATACAGGGAGCCATATGGTTCTCAAAAACGGACTGTAAAAGTGGATATTGGCAAATTAAGATGGAAGAAGACAGTATACCATTAACAGCTTTTAGTGCACCACAAGGTCATTATGAATGGGTAGTTATGCCATTTGGTCTAAAGAATGCACCACAAATATTTCAAAGGAGAATGAATAAAATCTTTAAGAATCTTAAGCATTGTTGTCTTGTCTACATTGATGATATCTTAATATTTTCAAAAACATTAGAACAACATATGCACGACCTTAGGGCTATAACTCAAGAATGTGTTAATCATGTCATCATCTTAGGACAGAAAAAATGTATTTATGCTATGCCAGAGATTGAATTTCTTGGGTTGAAGATTAAAGCTGGACAAATAGTATTACAAGATCATATCCTAGAAAAGGTAGAAAAATTTCCTGATAAAATAGAGGATAGGAAGCAATTAGAAAGATTTTTAGGATGTCTTACTTATGCCTCTGATTTTATAAAAAAATTGGCTAAATTAAGAAAACCCTTACAAGTCAAGTTGAAAAAAGAAGAGGTTTGGAACTGGACTAATCAGGATACAAAAGTAGTCCAAGAACTTAAAAATTGTTGCATGATTTGCCAGTGTTAACTCTACCCAATGAGGAGGATGAACTTGTTCTTGAAACTGATGCTAGTAATTATCATTGGGGTGCTGTTTTGAAATTAAAGAAAGATAACAAGCTTTGCAGGTACAGCAGTGGAAGTTTCAATAAAGCCGAATGTAATTACACTGTAATGGAGAAGGAGATTCTTGCTATCTTAAAAGGAATTAATAAATTCATAATTTTTCTTGCTCCAAAACCCTTTACAGTGAGAACTGATTATAAAGGAATATTGGGATTTATCCATAATAATTTGGATAATATGAAAGCGCAAAGGAGGCTCCTGCGTTGGCAATTAGCCCTTAACCAGTTTTCCTTTAATATTGAACATGTGCAGGGATCAAAAAACTCATTAGCAGACAGCTTGACACGAGAACTTGCAAGTGAGAAGAATGGTGAACAGAGTACCACCTCCACAAGGAATTTTAAGGATGTATCACGATTATGGGTACGAGAATTTCTCTCCAGAAGAAATGGTCCAAATAGCCCACAATTCCCTATCTCAGCGTCCATCAAACGCAGAGAGGAGGGAACTTGAGGAGAAAGAAAAGTACCACAAGGGATGGGTGTCACCTCCCAGTCAATTTAAAATTTCAATAATGGAAGAAGTTAGTAAGAGTAGGTGTCGTTATGGGTATCAATTAGTGAACCATTTGATGACCTTACGAGTGTTAGAATTGGAAATAACCAATAAAATACTTCAGCTCCCTTGGGAGCTCCAAGAAAAGTTGAAGGGTTATTGGAAGTATAAAGAGTTTCCACAATGGTATTCTTACGTGACGAGCAGAGATAGATGTCCGTACTATGATATTTGGGAAGAATGGGGAACTCTAGTTCTCTTTCGTGATAATTCTGGAATTGGAGGAATAAACCTTCCTGGTAATCCTTCTGAAGATATGGGAATATTAAAGGCATGGGATTATGGAATGTGCAGCGGCATATAATGAAAATTTCCTTATAAATGGAGTCCAATCAGAAAGCATTTCACCAAGTTTCAGAATTATGTGTTCAACAGAGTCAAGCAATCAGGGATAGAAGAAAAGCTAATCTGTTTTGTGCATGGAGCAAACATGGAGACAGAAGGAGGAAAATCAAGAGCACCTCACTACTTGATTAGGTTTGTTAAAAACCAGTTCTCTGCGGATCCAATAACATTAAGGCAACCAATCCTAAAAAATGCCACTGAAGCCAGAGCCATGGGACTTTTCTACATCTATGAATACATCAAGCAGTATCAAAAAAACCGACATGCTAATATTCAAAGTAGGATTCACCACTGTTATAATTCCGAAGGAGCTTCAACCATATTTTTCAGAAGCAATAGAGTCATCTGATTCAATCCAGGATTACTTATCAGCAATAGAATTTGGGAGATATCTATCGCCCAAAGGTCAAGACTTTATATGGGATAAGCTTATGGATTGGGATCCAGAATATTCAGAAAATTTGATGAAGCAATTAGAGCTCGACTTAGATGAAGATGCTGCTGCAGGATGGGAGGATAATGTTGGAGAAGAAGGCATGTACAACATCGAATACTGCATGGATTATTAACCATCAAAGACCACATCATGATGCCAAGTCACGTGGACCACCAGAAGGAATCTCTTTAGTGTGATGTCTTTTTATTACTGTTCAGTGTGCTTTTTCTTTTCAGAGTGATGAACACTGTTTGTACTTTTTCTTTTCAGAGTGGTGGCATTGTTTGCCATGTGAGTGGATTCCCTGAGACTTTGTCGGTAGCAAGTTGTAAAGAGCATTGATAGAGCATCCAATGCTCTCTAAGGCTCTATAAATAGGACCCTTGTAAGCTGAAGGAAGGGAACCGAAAAATCAGAAAACAAAGTCTGAATCTAGAGAAAGAGAAAGAGAAAGCTTTGAACTTGAAAGTGAAGCAGTGTTCCCTCACTCTAAGAGTTCAAATCCTTCTATGGATCTTTCTAGTTTGAGTGTTTGAGTGTTTTCAGTGTGTTTGTGTGCTTGTAATCCTTTCAAATTCAATAAAAGTTTGTTTTTAAGTAAGGGAAAACTACTTAATCGAAAACTATGTCTTGAATAAACCTCTTTCTTGAATACAAATCCTCCATCCACTAAAATTGAGAAATTTTAAGTTAGAGACTACGGTCTGAGGTAGGAAACGAAACAGATCTGTGTTGTGCTTGAGCTAAGGGAGTCCTGGTTGAGGATTAGCAACCCCTAGAAATCCGGAAGCTACAGGAACACCGGAGGTCCAGCGATACTACGCTCAGGTAACGGTCAAACCTCTCTAATTTATAATTTTCTTTAATTACGGAGCATGGTGGGCTTGTGTTCATAGAAAATAGTTTATTCATGCTATAGTTAGTAGATTATGGTAATCAGTACCATTTAAAGTCATAAAATTTATAAACCGTTTAAGTTTGGATATATTTGTAAAAGTTTAAAACTTTTGGATAGATCTGGTAATTTAACCTAAATTGAGGGCAAAATTGAAATAAAATTTAAAAAGCACTTTTGTGTCAGCGGGGCACTAAGAAGGAGCCGTGTGAATGCTTGAATTATTATTACACATATATTATAAATTAATAACAACGTATACGTGTTCCATTTATAACAGAAATCTACATATGTTTGAATAAAAACATGTCCACACATATCTGTATATTCTCCGTTTTTCTACGCGTTGTCGTCACATTCAAAGAAAACTTATTAATTTACACATATCTGTATATTTCCGTTTATAACAGAAAACTTATGAATTTACATTTATTAAGAATTAGATGTTAGTACTAAAGGAGTTGCCGACTTTTGTGAAGTCTGCGACCTGAGTATAAGTAGCGAAAATAACTTAATGCATGAACAATGTACTAAACACAATGATGTATAGTGTAAACACTTAGCAAACCAACTAGTTTACAAAGTGAAAAAACACTCCCTACCAAGCTTCTCACTTGATCGAATTTCAAAAGTCCTTGCTCCTATTGTTCTTTTGAGTATCTTTACAAAGGTAATCAACTATTACTCATTCTAGTGCTTGTTTATTTTGTGTTTCAACACTAGCATCGACCATGAGAACCTTTTTATCATAGGAAGGTCTGCCATCAGAAGTTTACACTCAAATGGTTGGTCCCAACAACTTCTTCCCACTACAACGCGCCCATGGAGGGGGAACCAAAATGGAACTACGGGATCCAGCAGTCGGGTTGGCCCTATGGCGCGCCACTAGGTTGGACTTATGCAACACCACAACCACCATGGTAGCAAGCTCTACAACCAATATGGTAGCAAGCTTGGTATCCCTATCAGGAGTACGTGCAAAAAAATCATGGGAACATGGTCGTTCCCCCAAGAACATCATCAAGAGTATGTTCTTGTTAAGTACTTCGTGGTCCATATACGAGCAAAACTATGCAGGGAACGTGGCCATAAGTGGAACATTATAGCAAGAGCATAGATCCCGATAAACATTTTAAGTACTTCATGGTCCATATGAGCGTCAACTCCTATAATAACACGATCGTTTTTAGAGTTTCCCTACCACCCTCCAAAAAGTGGCCCTAACTTGGCTCATAAGCTTTGGCCCGAAATGATCACGTTATTCGAGCGCCTAACGGAAGTATTCGTGGCACATTTTAGCGGGGCAAGAAAGCGTAAAAAGAACATGTGTGAACTTCAAGGGATTAAACAGGGCGAGGATGATACACTCGAGGTTCTATCCATGAGGTTCACCACCATCATGGTAGAAATCACCCATGTAGAAGATGCATCAGCTCGAGATACGGTGATGGACAACTTGACTCCTTGTCCCTTCAAGACCTACATTTTTGAAAAAGTCACCGAGGATGTAAAAGGCCCCCTACGCATATCCCTCACGTCGTTCACATGAAGGCTTACATCCTTTTCAAGGGATGAGGTCACCATTGCAGGACTCATCGACCTCTAGGTGGCTCTCGGGACGAGCTCGTTGAGCCGGAGTGAGATGGTCGAGTTCACCGTTGTAAGGCTCGCATCTTTGTATAACATGATTATTGTTCGGGTGTCGTTAATGAAGTTCCAAGCGGTGGTATCCACTTACCACCTCAAGATGAAGTTCCCAATAGAAGGAGGGCATGCAAGGTCAAAGAACATCAAGATGAGGGCCGCTCTTGCTATGCAACGTAGGTTAAGTAGAGGAACCTGGTATTTCCCATCATCTTGGAGAAAGAGGATGCAATAAACTCGACCTAAGGGGAGATGATTGTACAAGATAGGGCAAACAATGGCTATAGGATGGAATCTCACGCGATGCGAGATATACTACATATAAGCCCTCGTAAAATTTTGTATTTGCAACGAATTTGAGTATATAAAAAGGTGACCGATCAATTTACGTAGCTACCTTGAGTTACGAAGAATCAAAAAAATTCATCATGAGCTTCTCGCTTGGATATGAACAACCATAGAGGAAAGAGCGCGATCTTTTAAGGACAACCTAATTAGTCAACGAACAATCAATAAAAAGGGTGCAACTCAAGCGAAGCTTGGGGTTGCACCAAGACTCTTTGAAAAATGCGTGATCCAAGTGGGTTTGGGGTTGCACCAAAACTCCTTAAAAAATGGGTGATCCAAGCAAGGCTTCGGATCGTTACAAACAATCAATAAAAGGGTGCAACTCAAGAGATACTTGGACTTCCATCAAGACTCTTTGAAAATGTGTGATCCAAGCAAGGCTTGGGATTGTCGTACACAATCTATAAAAAAGGGTGCAACTTAAGCAAGGCTTGGGATTGCACCAAGACTCCTTGAAATATGTGCGATCCAAGAAAGGCTTGGGATCGTCGCAAACAATCTACAAAAAAGGGGTGCAACTCAAGCAAGGCTTTGGGTTGCACCAAGCCTCTTGGAAAAATGCGCGATCTAAGTGAGACTTGGGATCGTCGCAAAAAATATATAAAAAGGCTGGAACTCAAATGAGGCTTGGGGTTGCACATGTTGAGATGGCGTTAATGCTTTAACCAAATCTCTTATCCTTTGAGTTTTGATGATGAGAGACCTTTTGGATTTTATGCTTTGTACTTGATGAGTTTTCAAGTATGAATGAATAAAGAGAAGGATGTTAGGATCAATCACCTGCCTCAAAGGAACAAATAAAAATTAGAGAAAAGAAGTTATGTGTTCGTTGGTCCTAGTGGAACAACGCAAAGGCATAGAAAGCTATTTTTGAAGCGGCATAAGAAGCGCTGTGAGGACTTCGGATGCGCTGGACGGTTGAGTTTAAAGATAGATTTGTTCCTTATATGGAAAGTTTTATAGATAGAATTTTATTTAGGGATTTATGTGTAGATAGAATTACATTTATGTAAATGATATATCCAATATTATATTTATGCATAGAATTACATGTTCTACTTCGTCTATAAAAATAGAGGGTATGTTTAGGTTTTAAGCTAAGGTTTTTACGAGTTGAGTATAGAAAGTTTTCGTGAGCTATGTGCGATCGAAGATAGGAGAAGATATAGACACAAGGATGGATTGACGGAGTTGAGTACATGAATCAAATTCCTGGGTTGAAGGTGCTAGTCCGAGTTCGTAGAAGTCATCTAACGTTTATGAACAATAGTTTGGAGAACTAGGAGTTGTGCACATTTAGGAACTATTGGTTGCGTTTGTAAGTTTGATTCTACTAATAAAGTTAGCAACTTTGATTTGGAAAACAGTTGTTCTTAATTTACTTGTTTGTGTATTCTGCCTAGTTCACTAATCACTCGAGATCAATGTCTGTATTCAAACACACGTCTGATCCAACACCACCAAAATCTCTTTGAAACATGCGCGCTCCAATGGAGAATCAAGATCGACACGATAAAATATAAAAGATGCGGGGACCAAGCGGAGCCTAAAGTAGTGATAAGTAAATCACTCATATGACGAGCATAAAACCATCTATTGACTCACAATCATTCGCAAAAGCAAAAACCGTGAGTCATGGGGTAGGATGGGTAAACAAATGAAAGAAGCAACTACTCAACCCGTCCAAAAAAAAATCAAAAACTGAAGAAACAAAAAGAAAAAAACAAATATAAATATAAATGTTCACATCCAAACAACCCGCTTACACATCATCATGAGAAATTGTCAATACAAAGCCCTCACAAGGCCATAAAAATATTGTTTAAAAAAACATTGTTCAAAAGCGCATCGCTGAAATTTTTGAGCTTGAATCTGGGAGAGGGGGACAACCGGAATTGTGGGAAGATTGACGACCTCATCGTTAGCCGCTTTGAGAACCTTGGGTTAAGTTAATTGTTGATCATTAGTTTCTCTAGCGCGATCTTCAACAACCAAGAAAAATTCTGACTCACCCACAGGCTCCTCCTATGGATCGCCCATGTGCTTAGTATAGTTGGGCTTGAAGAAAACTATGCGCGATTCGATATGACGATATTTGTAGACAACTTGTCTAACCCTAATACGCATAGCCTGACATATAATGTTCATATTATCTTCTAAATGTTTGTCCATGTATTCCTCAATCTGAAGGTACTTCAGCACAACCTTCTCGACCTCTTTGTTGAGCTCTTTCACCCTCTGTTAAAGATGACAATTCTCCTCCTCCCTCAACTCGCTCTCTTAAGTCTCCCAATTAGCGTGCTCATCTTCAACCTCCTTTCTTGCTTTAGCAAGATCGGAGTGTGCCTCGTGAACCTCATTCTTAAGCTCCTCGACATCATCCTTGATCCCCTTTTCTCGTGTTTGAAGCTTAGAGAATTAGGCATTTGACTTCTCACTCTTCTATATGAGAAGCAAGAGTTTCCCTTTGTCAGCATTGCACTTTGCATGCTCATGAGCGAGGGTCTTATCAGCCGTCTTGATGTGACCAACGTTGAAATGAGTGAATAAATAAGCTTGCGGAAGAAACAATGAGTAAGAAAGTAAGCGATCCCACAAAGGAAAAGAGAAAGAAGAAACATTGAAAGTGCGAGGTCACTTACCATATCTGCACATTTAAGAGATTCTACTCTCAACATCAAGGTTCCTATCCCATTGCTTCTCCTCGCGACACGTCTCTTCAAAAGGCCCCGGACAGCTAAAGTCAATCTATTGGGTGGGAGCTGATTCAATGAAGTCTTAGTCTTCCATCCTAATTGTTATTCTAAGCCTAGTGGAAGCAATGACCTCTTTTCCCTTGCGCGCCTTGTGCTCGCCCACCTTTTGTTTCTTTTTGTCGTAAGTAGAAGGGCGGAGACCTTCCTCTTGCCGTTGCAACGTCCGAAGAAACAATTTTTAGGGGCAGAATGAGCATGCTGGTCTTCGTAAGGGCTTGGGAGGACACTTTTGTCGGGACATTCTTGGCAACCCCTGCTACTACTGGGGGCGCTCTTCTTCTTCAACCTCTTACCCATTTGGGTTGCATTCATCTCTACAAGAACCAAAAGCAAATAAAAATGACAAAAAAAAAGAAGAAAAAAGAAAGAGCACGCATATCATTTAAAGACGTAAATACCCCATTGCTCCCTCAAGTCAAGGAAGCAAAGCGAAGACTTAGGCCATCGCGTTCTAGATGCTCCTGAGTAAGGAAATCCTTATGGGGTCTCGCAACCTCTGCCTTGAAGGCCTATTTGGTCTTTTCTACATCCTTTCAAGGCATCTTTTCGATCTTTTTGTACAAGCTCGACCAGATCGGGAAATTAAAAATTCGCCCAAACATATATCGTGAACTAAGAACCACTTATCCCTCCAAATCCCGACATTAGAAGGTGTGATCACCAAGTTCATCCCGACGAGACTCAAGTTTACAAAATCATTCACGTCCTTAAGGAGAAAAAGACTCACATATGATCCACGCTTTGATCCTCCGATAGTTCCAAACATTTTATAGCGTACACACATAGATACTAAATAATGAATGTGATGAGTGGAAACCGAAACCCGGCCACAAGACTTTCATAATACATGACTAAACAAAGATAGTAACGGGGCATGGAGTTATCCAGACCTTTATGAAGTGCGAATTCTACTCCCTCGGGCCAAGGGCAATTGATCTAAATGTTTGCCAACTGAGCCCAACTCATAATTTTTCTTGAGCCATGCTTCAGGAATGCATTCCCAGAACCATACTCTGGCATGGGGATCTGATACAAATCAAGGGAGGATCCAAATGAATGATTCGTTGTTGAGGAATGGAAGTCAAAGACCAAGACTGTTACTAAGGTCCCGATCATTTAAGTTTAAGAAGGTGTTCATGGATCTGATATTATCTCTTAAAAATATCCATCCTTGGCATTCAAGTCCTCCAAGGAAGAGAATCAAGTTATGAAAATTCGGAAAGTTATGAAACCCGTCAAATGGAAAACAATGCTCAATAAACTAGTCATAACTTGGGCTAGAAAATTGATCTCAAGTCCGTTCAATATGCGTTGGAAAGATAATGAAAAGATCTACAACTTTGTAGTTTAAGCCAAATTCAGAATCCAACAGAAAAGGGGCGAAAATGCAATTTATTGAGAGTTATTCAAGTCTTACGGGAATCTTATCTTTTATTTTGATTCTATATTTATGTTTATGATATTTTCGGCCATAGGAAGTTTGTTAGGGCTGAAATATATCTTGCTTTTATTATCAACTAGTTGAAGTTCCGTGATATTCACATGATAATTTTACTAAAAAACTATACAATTTTACGATATTAAATTAAAATACTAAATATATTTATATAATATCATAATAAATTATGCAATAGACAAATTATTTTTTTCTGATTGTACTCCATATTTTAATTGAATATATTTTTAAATATTTTTCCATTATTTGTGGAGATCTTGTCCAAATTTAGATTGAAATTATTAAAATATTAATTTTACTTTTTATTGAATATTTTTAAATAATATTTTCTTATTTTTTAGACACTAATCATAACTATAACCTAAACCGTAGGTTAAAAAAATTATTAAACACCACTCCTTTTTTTAAAAAATAATATTTGGTAAAACAACCATTAATTTTAAAAAAATAATACTCAATTTTTTTATAAAGATAATAATAATTAGGATAGGTTATCTACAAAGAATAATATAATTTATTAAAATATTTTTTTAGGTAAATTTATTAAAATTATATATTAGGGTTCTTATCTTTTACTCTATAATAATAAGAATGTTTGTAAATATGAAAAATACAATATAAAGATTAGTATATAAGAGAACATTGTCCTCAATTTAAGAGATAAAATATAGATAAAATTATCTATGTATTATTCTAAAAAATTCAATCCATCTATAAAGTTGTTTTCCATACTCAGTTTACATAACGAAGAAATAAAATATAAAGGAAATAAATGTATATGAAAATTTACAAAATTCAATGTATTAATCAACCTATCATCCATATTAAATTACAAAAAAAACATAGAGATAAAAAAAATGTAAGGTGGGCCAGTGGGGCTAGATAAAAAATATATTCTATATTTACATAAATAAAATAAAAATTAAATTCATAAAAATACAATGTAAATTTTTATCAAAATTCAATTTAAGCAAGTATTCATCAAGATTTGTAAATTTTTCTATTTTTTTAATCAAACTTTGATTTAAAAAAAAATCTTTAATATAAATGCATAAAAAGATAAAGAAATATGTTTTTATTAATTAAAATTAAAATTCTAATTTTCATTTTTTTTTTGACATTTACATATAATCTTAGTCATCGACATAAAATTATATCTTTTTCTCAAAATAAAAATATATCAACATAACAAAATTTGTTATTTAAAATTATATCATTATATAGATATAAATTTTATACTTGGAGCTCAAGCCTTGATAAAAGATAAAAAAATATATTTTAAGACCCTAAATCTTGTTAAGAGATAAAAATATTAAATTAATATGGAAAATATCATCTCATAGGAATTTATGTATACAAAAATTATATAAATATGTTATCTATTGTAGTAAAATAATACATAATCCATAGATAGAAAATTATATGCATAAAAAATTATATAAACATGTTATTTATTTAGTATATATAGAAATAATACTATAAGTTGTTACAAAATTATTAAAATATAATTTCACGTTAATTTATTCAAAAATGCCATGTATCGCAAATTTTATAACAGACTTGGGTTCTACTTTATAATGTATTAGGGTAGATATCTTTTTGAGTTTTAGGATTAGCTTTTTAATTTTCTTATCTAAATAAGTCAGATAATTATTATTTGATTTATTTATGATAAGGGAATTTAGTTAGTTGCATTTATATTATTTTATATTATCTTGTGAAGCAAGCAAAACCCAGAAATACCCCTATAAGGCCGGCTGGGACCTTTCCTTACTCTCCAAGAAGTTGCTTTGTAAATCTTATAAATAGTTTGCAATTTCGTTAATAAAAAATCAGCTCACTAAGATTAAACCCCTTTGGTTTAGTCTTGCTTTTGGGCCCCAAAAACAACTCGTGTTCGTGCTTTTACATTCCTGTAATAACTATGGTTTTTTAGGATATTATTGAATTTTTCTCGGATATCCTTTTAACCTCTTTGACCGTTTTAACGCTTAATCCAATATTTTTGTTGGAGATTAAATCCTAGAAAATTATTGGTGATATCCTAAAATCATAAAGAAATGATTTTATGGATTGGTGTGAATTCTAGGATTTTTCGGTGGAAAAAGAATATTCATTGGATAAGCCGTTTTTTTAAATATGTACCGGAAAGGATTTAAAATACGAAACAGAAGCCTTAAAAATTGAAGGTAGCAAGATAAAATCATGGAAAATTGGTTTTATTGGTCTACATAATTTACGGGACGTTTTTCGTTTAGTAAGCTTTTCCATCCGAGGTACATAATTTTATCGCTTTAACCCGAGTCCCGTTCCGAGACGGGTTTGGTTTTGTAAACCGCCTTCTCTTGCTTAATTAGAAAGGAACCAGAGAAAGAGGGATAGGGACGCTTATCTTCTTGCCCCGTCAAAGTCTATCGTTTCGGTTGAAAAACGAAGGAACCAGAATCGAGAGCGAGAAAGGACGGAACGACGACAGACTTGGGAGCACTTCACCGCCGGCAAGCTCCTCACCTCTTCTTCCTCCTGCACCTTTCTTCTTCCTCCCTTGGGCATGTACTGTTGGAGCCAGATCCAGCGAGAGGACCAAGGCGGAGCGACGCTGGCTCGGGAGGAAGAATTCCATCACCGTCGGTCATCTTCTTGCTTCGTCAAGCGTCGTCGCCGGCGACCACCTCTGCTCCGGCCACCAACCAACAAGAGGGCTACTCCCAGGCAACGCCTATTCACCCTCGAGCTCGGGGATCGAGCCACTATCGAGCCAAACGAGCCATGGGCTCGAGTAAAGGTATATACGATCGAAATTAATTAGCGGGTTGGTTACAGAGCCACCGTAAGGGCCTTTCGGTTCCAATTTGCTAATTAAATTTGTGGTTTTTATAATCTTGACATTGATACGGTCCCACAGGTTCAAACCGCTCGGGAAACGGACGTCCAGATCTTCAGTTATAGCGAATACAAGTTTTGACACTAATTGGCAGGTAAAGGACTTCGGATAATTACTCGGGATTCGTTGTTAATCCGTTTGATCCGATATTTTGTCACCTTTAAGAAATGTTGCTAATGAACAATTTTTATTTAGAAAATTGTTTCTAAAGTGAAGCGGATAATTAGTTATAATTCTGCCAAGATGGCTCCTTAAAGCATAATAACTAAGGATTTATTATATATCGATATTCGGAAATTAAATCGTTTATCGATTAGGAAGCTGTAGGAGTTGAGAATACAACTAAGAAGTGTATCCATGAGCTCGTTGTTGAGAAATCTTTTGTTATATTTGACAGAAGGGCGATAAAGATTACTGTTGAATTGCTAAGGACGTTGAGCACGTCTGCTAAGGCAAGTGGACGATTCTCTCTTGCATTATGGTTATTAAATGAGGAATTGAATCTCATTTAATATTTGTGTTGGGAACAACTTGTGTGCTCAATAAAATATGATAGGTCGTAATATTTGTTAGAATAATGACCATGTTATTTATTCAGTTTCGCGATAGAATTGGATTTAGGTCCGTTATGTGTGACCTTGTATGTTGTATCATGCTGAGACATTATTGTGAAGTAAGTTAGTTTCCAAGGGTAGGAGCCGAGTCTCCGATGACCTCTTTATAACACAGTCTATGTTGGGAGGTTTAGTTCGCTATCATATCCCAACATTCGGGTCATGACTCATACCTCACTCAACGCTGGAGGAGGTGTTATGCACTCTAGCTAAGTGCAATTGGTACTAGTTGTTCGTCAATGATCATGGATGAAATAAGCCCTCTCATCTTGACGTCACATGTACATGTGGATTTTCGGCGGTTTCAGTCGATTAAAAGTTACCAACATGTTTGTGAAAAGTTCTGAAAGTAATACTTCCTCTGATCCAAAATAATTGTCGTTTTAGCTTTGGACACAAGAATTAAGAAAAGCATTAACTAAACTCAAAAAGGTAATTTTTTTATAAATTTTACCACTCTTCACCATTTTTCAACCAATGAATGAATAACATTAATTAATAAAAACACATTCCAATAAAAATTCTCATAACTCACTCCTAATCAATTTCCTAGCCTAAAACGACATATAAAATGGATCAAATTTGAAGTGCTAAAACGACAATTAATTTGAATTGGAGGGAGTATAAGATAAGTGCGTTAGGCACATTAATGTACCCGGATGGTTAGTCTATTCGATAACCATTCTTGCTCCCGGTTATGAATGATTCTTAATCAAACTTTGGTTAAGTCAATGTGATTATGGAGACTTTTCAAAATGTGATGTGATTAATATGAGTTCCCAACAATTGTTTATGCTTCTTAAAGAAACCACAAGCGATGGTGTTCTCTCTCTTGGTTATGCGAGTCTCCTTCTTATTCTCTATAAGACTGTTAACTGTTGGATCATAATCCGAGTCTAATCGGATTTGGATGCCAATATGTTTAGTTACAACCATAAGAACCAAGTTAGTTTCTCCGCTTGCTCAGTCTTTCATTAGACTAACCCGTCCATTTTCTTTTCTTTTATATGGTCGGATGGTGTCCACCGTTGGTTTACGACACATCGGGTTCTTCTTGGAAGTTGATTCAAGAGGCGGATTCAGAGGTTTGAAGCTCCAGAAGTTGAAGAAAGGTTTCCAATGGTTGTACTTGAGTGAAGATCATGGTTGAACTACTTCAAAGTGAAGCTGAGTTTCAGAAATAAGAACTTAATGAAGACTTGATGAGGATTTTGTTTAAATAGAAGGTTGCTCTATTTATTTACTAATTCTTTTTAAGTTAAGGCTTGTATAAGACCTTTTATTCTCTTTTCCGCTGTAAAATTTTATTTAATTTTGTTAGGTTTTAAATGGTTTCATTTACCTTGTTTTAGTTTGTTCAGTCAGTTTAAAGCCTTGGGTAGCTTCGGTTTAGTCTTAATCGGGTTTACTGGCGGTAATACTTTCAGGGTAGGAAGGGGGTGTTACAGAAGTGGTATCAGAGCTAAAAGTTCTAAGTCTTCTTTAAGACTTCTATCCGTCCATATAGAACTATGGAGAATTCTATATTGGTGTTGTTTTAGAACCATTTATGGAAAGTGGTTAAGATTGGAGGTTAGACTTGTGAAGAGATTGAAAGAGGAAAGGAAATTGGAGAACATGAGGTCATAAGTTTGTAGTAGCTTTTGTGAAAAGGGTCCTACGGTGGAATTTGATTTCTTGGAAATGGAAATGGATTCCGAGAAGGATCCAGAGTAAGATTAGGTGAAGATCCTAAAGTTGAACCGGTTCTAGACCAAGTTCTCAATGAATTTCTATTCTCTCTTGAGAGTCTGAATTGGGTGTACCCTCGTCGTTTCTTCCATATTAGGAAACTTCTTGTGAGATTTTGAAGTTAAGTATTGTACTTCATAAAGACTTTCTAGTTTGAAGTTTTCCTATTTTAAGCTCGTATGATGGAAGATTTCAAGTTAAGAATTTTTGTTAGAAAGTTCATGATTCAAAGTTATGTGAAAGAAATTGTTAATTCCTTTTCTTGATATATGAAAGTTAAAGTGTTGTCTTTAAAAAGAAAATTTTAAAGTGAGTTTCTTTGACATTGAAGTCATAAGATTAAGAGTTTTCATGGGAATATTTTTAGGAATTGTTGAATTTTGAAATTCAAGTATCAATAGAAGTTTGGAGTTGGAACCTCTACTTCTAAGTATTAAGATTTTGGAGAATCTTATGAGCCTTGAGTGCTTCTAAAAAGATCAGTATGGATCATGGCGGGATGTAAAAGAATCCTGAAAAGAAAAGGATTGTCTTTGGAAACTTTCTTCAGCAACTATGTTTGTGACTCTATAGTATAGAATCATGGATATTCTGTACTTTTCTTTGCTCAGTTGGAAGTTAAAGAGCTTTGAAGTGCTCAAATGTTGGATCAATTGAATTGTTAATCTATTGGAAAATACAATTCAATTTTTAACTTGATAGTGTTCAAACTTGGATTTTCATATATGTTGTTATCCTTTGAGTTAAGAGGATTGAGAATCCTAAATGGAATGGGAATTTCTTATGATTATAGTAAGAAAGAAAGGAAGAATGTTGGTTCAGTTTAAGTTGTGAATAAGTGGTAAATCATCAAGGTTGTTGTGAATAAGGTTAATTGGTCAAAATGGATTGAACAGGTAAAAGTTCATCAGTAATGTGTTTATGTTCAATTAACTACTTAGTATAAGTGTTAATTGATTACATGAGTTGTTGATATCCAGATGACTAACCTATGTGTCAACATTATTGGAGTTTCGTTGTATGATATCCAACTCGGGATAATGAGAAAAGACTTGAGGTCTATAATGGACTAGTAATGGAATTAGCATTGAGATGTTCTAATTTGCCAATGGTATTGACTTATGTTTCTTTAAGGATGGAAATGATAAAGTTCAGTTTTGAGAAGATCATGCAAGGAAGAATTTTAGCATGTTTGCCTTTGATATTTTAATCGGTTGGGAGAAAAATATCAATCATTCAATATTGTGGTCAATAAGGCTTAGACCTTATCGCTGAAAAATAATTTCAGTTGTGTTTGAGTTTTGAAGATTTTTTATCAGTCAAATCCAATACCTAAGATGGTACTGGTGAAACTATTAAGTTGTCGGCAAGTCTCCTAACCACAGGTTCTTCCTTTGCAATGTGGTTTGAATTTAAGTTGATGAAAAGGTACATGTTATCTTCTTATAGTTAAGTAAGAAGACAGGAGAATGATGAAGAAGTAATTGGGATAGGTTTAAGAATACCTTGTTTGGTCATGTGAATTCTTCTGTTAAAAGAAAATGGAAATTAAATAACTTTGCTATATGTAGAGAGATATATGGATTGAATGTTTTGAACTAGATGCATAGTTTGAAAGGTCATTTTTTTATATCGAGAAGATTAAGTTATAAGAGGATTGAAAGTCCTTAAAATCGTCAAAAGAGTTTGATAGTCACTCTTGGATATCGGAATTTAAATGATTATTAACTTGCAGAAGGCTTGTTGTTTTGTGAATGGATGAACTCAAGTATTAAATTTTTGCCAATGGATCATATTTGCGTAACTTTAAAGTAGTATGTCAAGGAGGCATACAAGTTGAGAATGATCGAAGAAGAATCTTCGCTATGAGTATGAAGAAGTCGGAATCACATTTTCCCTAAGGTTTGCAAGTAAGTGGATTGGAGTGATCAATTTTTTTTATGAAACTTATGAAGTTAAGTTGGGCTAAGACCGAGTTAAATCAGGCAGAGATTACTCAATACTATGGATTGTAGAAAAGTCTGGCAGTATATTCTAAGTAAGAAAAAGTCAAGGTATGTAATCAGATTCTACCTTGAGGAAGGAATGAAGTGTTACATTCGAAAGGAAATGTAGAACTCATAAGTAAATTGGATTATCTTAGGTCCCTTGAGGCTCAGTTTTGATTTGAAACTTTGGCCAAGTTGGTAAGGCCAGCTAAGGTGCAAATGTCAGCACAGAACTAGGGCAAAGCGTCCGTAGCATCATGAAGATAAGGTCAGCAATTTTATTTGATGCATTAGCTTGACGCGCCCAATTCTTCAAGAGAGTAGCTAATCTTTGTTTCCACAGTATTCAAAATTAAAGCAAGTATGTTAGTAACCTATGTCGAGTTTCCTATCAAGCATCAACATCTTTTGAGATTCGTTGATAGCTACTCTTTTTCATGTGTAATTATAATCGTGTTACCCATTTGTTAATCTTTGTAAAAATGCTATATTTTACTCTTGGGTTGTGATCTTATATGATCTTATTGGACTTCTCTATGTCAAATTGGGTAAGGATTTATGGGAATCAAGATGTCTTGATTTTAAGGATATTTGAGATCGTTTCATGATTTTCTCTTTTGAGAAAATTCTTTGGACTTTATAGAATTCAAGTATGAATTTTTTTAAAAGCAATATTAGCGTATTATAAAGAATTGAGAATATGTTTTTCTACGGTTTTCATAGTGGTGAGTAAGAATGTATTTTGTCTTCCATCTTGATCACATGGTATGGCAAGATTACATGTCTTATTCCTATGAGTAAAGGATTATGTTTATTTTATCTCCCCATCCTGATCACATGGTGGAATAAGATCACATAATTCCTTGGGTTTTAAAGAATAGTTTCTAGTATGAGTTAGTAATCATATAAGTTTCTCTCAAGTGAAGTTATTGAGATTCAAAGACGAGAGTTTTCTTGTATAGCAATTGCTATATCAACTACTTTGTAAAAATCCTTTGAGTTAGTACGTCCTTGGTATCCTATACCATTTAAGGAGTATGGTCAAACTTTCCAAAACAGTTCGATTATAAGTAAAGAAATTTGGTAAGATTCTTTACAAATTTGTGTTGGTCTCTGAAGAGCATGGAGTAACTCCGTACTTCTCTAAAAGTTTGGGATTGTTTTCAGACAACGATTATTGGAATTCTCTAAGCAGTTTGCTAGTAGTCCATCTTGGTTGACGTCATGACCTAAGAAAGTCATTGCCTTTTTAGCGGAATTGTCTTTGAAAGTAAGTTGATATGGACTCTTGGAATGGAACCCTTTCTAAGGAATGATATTGTAGTAATCCTTTCTTTGGAATAAAGAATGTACTGGTAATTTCTCCATTAGTTGTTATTTGTTTTCAGGTTGTCTTGAAAACTTAAATCTCTTTGAGATAAGATAGTCAAGTGAGGACTTTAAGTAGAACTCCAATGGGTCTGGAGTTTGGATATATAAATTAGTATTGATATTCAATCTCAGCCTGATAAGTGGTTGGATATAGAGAGTGGGCACGTGAGGATATGTTTTTAATCCTAAGAGTTAGGTTGCTCAACAAGGAATAATGTTAAGTGAAGTCTAAACAGTTCTTTGATGAAATAGACTGAAAATTGTTAATGGAGATAATTTTGTTGGAAATTATTAGACTAACGGTATTATTGTCCAATATGTTGGTATAGTAATGCATAAGAGTTTAGTTTGAAGTAGTTGAGAGAGATAACTACTTTTGAATGTCAGTATGCCCAAGCTGAGTTTTAGTTGAGAAAAGGATGTAAAGGATTGACAAGATAGGTTATTATCTTGTCATATGTTGGATAAATCTCATATTCTTGGTTAAAGTAATACTGAGATTTTATCTCAAAAAGGATATTGAGTAAGGATTTTTAAGTAATCCTTGTAAAGAAACTGATTTGAGAAGAACTAAAGGTTTAGTTTGGATGACAACAAGGTTGTGTGAATTCCCTAGGATGTTATTCAAAATCTGTTGACCAGATCAAGGAAAAGTGGTATGGGAAAAGTAATATTGTTTAAGATCAATGGAGAAGATCAAGAAGGTAAGACACCGGGAATTGTTATTTAAGACCATGGATTGATTGGTTTCAAGACTGTTCATGTGTGTCTATTGTTGATGAGCTTCGAAAGCTTAATTCAAAGGAAGCATAGTTGTTTGCTTAATTAGTTCATCCTGGAACCAGAAAATATATAAGGATTAAGATAAGACTTTTGATGGATTGACATGAAGCGAAATTTCACCGAGTTTGTTTTGATATGTTTAGTTTGTCTGGAAGTCCTATTTGAGGATAGAAGACCAGATGAAATGTTATAGTCTCTTCCTGTTTCAGAAGGAAAGTGGGAAGATGTTACAGTGGATTCTTGTCATTAGTTGTTCAAGACTTAATGAAAGAAAAATGCAATATGGAGGTTGTTAAGAAACTCATCTAGAGTGTTCTTTTTAATGCATTTATGGTGACTCAAAGAGTACAGAAGTTAGTTGAGGTGTTCATGTATGAAGTATTTCATCTTCATAAAACTCCAAAGACTATTATCTCTGATTGAGATGGATGGTTCATGCCAAAGTTTTGAAAAGAGTGACATCAAGCCTTATGGAGTAAACTGAATTTTAGCGCTGGCTTCCCTCATCAAACAGATGAACAATGCAAAGAAACAAATTCAAACTCCCGAGGACATGTATTCTGGATTCCACACGAGTTGGAATGGTAGTTTGAGTTTGAGTGAATTCACATACAAGAATTTTGATTTCACGATAAAGAAAATGACTCTTTTTGAGGCTTGGTAAGGCTGGAAGTGTTGGTTGGCAATTTGTTGGAATGACAATGCTGACAAGGTTCTTCATGGGCCAGATTTGGCCAAGAGAACAACAACTGATGTCGCACTAACACGATCAAGGGTGCTAACTGCTCAAAAGCAACAACAGTCGTGTGTTGTTTTAAAGCGAGAGCATGTTAAGTTCATTATAAAGAACGACGTTTTTGTTCTAATATCCGCCTTGAAAGGCATATTCCGCTATGGAATGTGAGACAACGTAAATGCTCGCTATGTTGGATCTTTTGAGATACTAGAAAGAACAGGTAAACTTGTTTATCGGTTGGCATTGCCACCTTCAGTGCATTCTATCTATAATGTCATCCTTGTGTTTCTTCTAAGATAGTATGCGTTCAATTTATCTCATGTACTCAACAATAATAAGATGGATATTCAACCAAATGACCTCTATAAAGAGAGGCCAGGTTGAATCGTGAATAAGAAAATACCTTTGGTTAAGCTACCTTGGCCTAAATATGGAGGTAAAGAAAAGACTTCAAGAACTAGACAGGAAATGCTGGGCCATTTTCCAAAGTTAATGAACGTTGTAAAGAAGAAGTTTGGTAACTAAGCAGTGGTTGTTTTGTGCTTAGTGCAGAAGTAACAACATATTTTTTTAAGGGGGTACTACAAACTTCTGTATAGGCTTGTAGTGGTTTTGTGTGCTTATGCTATCCTTCCTTGTGATCCGAGTTCTCCTTGGTTTCGAGGAGGAAACCATTTTTAAGGGGGTACTAATGTAATAACTGTGGTTTTTGAGGATAGTTTTGAATTTTTCTCGGATATCCTTTTAACCTCTTTAACCGTTTTAACCCTTAATCCAATATTTTTGTTGGAGATTAAATCCTAGAAAATTTTTGGTGATATCCTAAAATCATAAAGAAATGATTTTATGGATCGGTGTGAATTCTAGGATTTTTCGGTGGAAAAAGAATATTTATTGGATAAGCCATCTTTTTAAATATGTACCGGAAAGGATTTAAAATACGAAACGGAAGCCTTAAAAATTGAAGGTAGCAAGATAAAATCATGGAAAATTGGTTTTATTGGTCTACATAATTTACGGGACGTTTTTCGTTTAGTAAGCTTTTCCATCCGAGGTACATAATTTTACCGCTTTAACGCGAGTCCCGTTCCGAGATGGGTTTGGTTTTGTAAACCGCCTTCTCTTGCATAGTTAGAAAGGAACCAGAGAAAGAGGGATATGGACGCTTATCTTCTTGCCTCGTCAAAGTCTATCGTTTCGGTTGAAAAACGAAGGAACCAGAACCGAGAGCGAGAAAGGACGGAACGACGACGGACTTGGGAGCACTTCACCGCCGGCAAGCTCCTCACCTCTTCTTCCTCCTGCACCTTTCTTCTTCCTCCCTTGGGCATGTATTGTTGGAGCCAGATCCAGCGAGAGGACCAAGGCGGAGCGACGCTGGCTCGGGAGGAAGAATTCCATCACCGCCGGTCATCTTCTTGCTTCGTCAAGCGTCGTCGCCGGCGACCACCTCTGCTCCGACCACCACCCAAAAAGAGGGCTACTCCCGGGCAATGCCTAGTCACCCTCGAGCTCGGGGATCGAGCCACTATCGAGCCAAACGAGCCATGGGCTCGAGTGAAGGTATATATGATCGAAATTAATTAGCGGGTTGGTTACGGAGCCACCGTAAGGGCCTTTCGGTTCCGCTTTGCTAATTAAATTTATGGTTTCTATAATCTTTACGTTGATACGGTCCCACAGGTTCAAACCGCTCAGGAAACGGACGTACGGATCTTCAGTTATAGCGAATACAAGTTTTGACACCGATTGGCAGGTAAAGGACTTCGGATAATTACTCGGGATTCAATGTGTTAATCTGTTTGATCCGAGATTTTGTCACCTTTAAGAACTGTTGCTAATGAAAAATTTTTATTTAGAAAATTGTTTCAAAAGTGAAGCGGATAATTAGTTATAATTCTGCCAAGATGGCTCCTTAAAGCATAATAACTAAGGATTTATTATATATCGATATTCGGAAATTAAATCGTTTATCGATTAGGAAGTTGTAGGAGTTGAGAATACAACTAATAAGTGTATCCATGAGCTCGTTGTTGAGAAATCTTTTGTTATATTTGACAGAAGGGCGATAAATATTACCGTTGAATTGCTAAGGACGTTGAGCACGTCTTCTAAGGCAAGTGGACGATTCTCTCTTGCATTATGGTTATTAAATGAGGAATTGAATCTCATTTAATATTTGTGTTGCGAACAACTTGTGTGCTCAATAAAATATGATAGGTCGTAATATTTTTTAGAAATAATGACCATGTTATTTATTCAGTTTCGCGATAGAACTGGATTTAGGTCCGTTATGTGTGACCTTGTATGTGGTCTCATGCTGAGACATTATTGTGAAGTAAGTTTGTTTCCAAGGGTAGGAGTCGAGTCTCCGGTGACCTCTTTATAACACAGTCTATGTTGGGAGGTTTAGTTCGCTATCATATCCCAACATTCGGGTCATGACTCATACCTCACTCAACGCTGGAGGAGGTGTTATGCACTCTAGCTAAGTGCAATTGGTACTAGTTGTTCGTCAATGATCAGGGATGAAATAAGCCCTCTCATCTTGATGTCACATGTAAATGTGGATTCTCGGCGGTTTCAGTCGATTAAAAGTTACCAACATGTTTGTGAAAAGTTCTGAAAGTAATATAAGATAAGTGTGTTAGGCACATTAATGTATCCGGATGGTTAGTCTATTCGATAACCATTCTTGCTCCCGGTTATGAATGATTCTTAATCAAACTTTGGTTAAGTCAATCTGATTAGTCGATGGATACTTTTCAAAATGTGATGTGATTAATATGAGTTCCCAACAATTATTTATGCTTCTTAAAGAAACCACAAGCGGTGGTGTTCTCTCTCTTGGTTATTCGAGTCTCCTTCTTATTTTCTATAAGACTGCTAACTGTTGGATCATAATCCGAGTCTAATCGGATTTGGATGCCAATATGTTTAGTTACAACCATAAGAACCAAGTTAGTTTCTCCGCTTGCTTAGTCTTTCATTAGACTAACCCGTCCATTTTCTTTTCTTTCATATGGTCGGCTGGTGTCCACCGTTGGTTTATGACACATCAGTTTCTTCTTGGAAGTTGATTCAAGAGGCGGATTCAGAGGTTTGAAGCTCCAGAAGTTGAAGAAAGGTTTCCAATGGTTGTACTTGAGTGAAGATCATGGTTAAACTACTTCAAAGTGAAGCTGAGTTTTAGAAATAAGAACTTAATGAAGACTTGATGAAGATTTTGTTTAAATAGAAGGTTGTTCTATTTATTTACTAATTCTTTTTAACTTAAGGCTTGTATAAGACCTTTTATTCTCTTTTCCGCTGTAAAATTTTATTTAATTTTGTTAGGTTTTAAATGGTTTCATTTACCTTGTTTTAGTTTGTTCAGTCAGTTTAAAGTCTTGGGTAGCTTCGATTTAGTCTTAATCGGGGTTACTGGCGGTAATACCTCAAGGGTAGGAAGGGGGTGTTACAATTCCATTGATCGTTCATTCAAGTTCTTCAAACACAATTCAGATTTCGAGAGTTTAGTATAATCAAATTGGTTTGTCTAGTTAGATTATCAAAGATCTTAACTAGTTAATCAATTGAGATAGCGTTAGAGCCTCTCAATTGACAATTCAGTTTGTGAAGTACTATCCATTCGAATTCAGTCGTTCTTCATTGAAGTTAGTGAGATTCGAATTGCTTGCGCCACAAGTAATTTAGTTCGAGCAATTCAGGTTGGAAAGAGAATTACTTTTCAAGATTGGGCCAAAACAAGACCGAATTGTCATCATCGAGCAATCGAAGAGATAATTTCGTATCAGGATCCTTACTTGTGATATAAGAGGGAAAACTAAAACACAATCAATGATGTAATAATCATAGAAGCTCTGTTGTGGGTCAGAGCTAGAAGAGCCCTTGTTCAATGAATCGAGAGGCTCTTCGTTTGACACAGATATAAGCACGAGCTCTGTCCCCAGGTGAACTCTTGTGCGAGGCATTAAAGTGGGATCTGAATTGACGTTGGAAAGCATAGGGGACAGATGGCTGAAAAAAAAGGATGAAGAAAGAGACTCGTTTTGAGAGTCGCCAAACTCGCTTCTAGGAAAGATGGACTCGAAGAAGATGTGTATCCTAATCTTTGATGACTATCCCGTATGGTACGTTAGATGGAAAACTCTCATCGAACATACGAGGACGAAAGACCTAAGGCACGGAAGGTGCATACACTTGGAAAAAAGGGAAAAAAGGAGATTAAATGGAAAAGAAACGTGAGGGAAGAGGATAAAAATAAACTAAGAGAAAAAGACCTTGTTGTTGCAACTCCACTAGGGCGAAAAAGGCAGCGACAAATGATGAATAAACAACCTTTCCAAATTGTAATTAAAACAAAAAAAGATCAAGAAGCAGGAACGTCAAATCTAAGGAAGACAAACCAATTAAGCTTCCTCAAGAACATTCAAGGCCCAAGAGAGAAAAGAGAGAGTTCCTTGTGCTCCACAACCCCACAACGACAAAAAACTTGAGTCTTGCGTCGATACTTACAACATGCATGGCGGAAGCCAACCAATGAACTACTATCCATGGCGGCGCTAACCTAGCAAAGTAACCCCGAAAATGCCACACTAGAAAAAACAACGAGAAAAGAGAGACGATGGTTTTTGCCAAGGCTCAGCCCGCAAAAGCTTAAATGACAACCCACCAAAGTCACCGCCCACCCTCACGATGGTAGGAAGGCAAAACATCGCAACGAAAAATAGGTCAAAAGCAAGAACGAAAGCGAGGACAAGAAATAACTTTTTTGTTTCTTTGGAGAGAAGAAAGTCGAAGACTTCTAGTGTGATGGTACAAAAGAAGAGATCGCCGAAAATCGAGGAGAAGCACAAGGAAGATTCGAAACGGTAAAGAGAAATTAATGGAGAAGACAACAAAGAAGATTAATGAGGAAGGAGTTCCATCGACCTACCCTATTATAGACTTCATTCTTGAGCTGACTCGTGAGAAACAAGGCCCAATAATAAAAGTCAACCCAAACAACAAACCCAAAAGACGGTCAACCCAAGGCCATGAAGGCCATAATCGACCCATTAAATAAAGTCCTCTCAAGATGATAAGTCATGGGAGATCCAAGGCAAGCATACTTGCACAATAGGAAAGAAGAGATGTCGCATGTTTGCCTTGAGGTTCCCGCAAGCGGAAACATCACATCACGGGGTTGTGATGGAGCGCGGATAATTCGAGCATTGGACGAAAAAAGGGATGATTGAAGCAAGGGGATAAATCGAGAATACATGACACACATAAGATCTAAATTCGAGTCATGGCATAATGAGGGTGGTGAAATCATGTACCCTAAAAAACAATCTCATATCCGAAGATTCCTTGCCCAAAAGCACGCTAAGTCGAGCGAAACAATTTGTCCAGTGTACAAACAACGCGCGAAATGAACTAAAATCATAAAGATCCAAGAGCAAGCGGAACACCCACAAAACTCAAGTATGAACATCACACACAGCCTACACGGCCAGTGGCGGACCCAGAAAATCTCCGAAGGGGGGCGAGATTACTTACAAAATTCAAGTTATGACGTTACTTAATGTAACTCAAACATATCGAGATTTCTAAGTTAAGCCATATCGACATTGCTATTATTTAAAATTTGGATACTTGTGAATCAAACAACGTCAATTCAACTAAAATTCAACTAAAATTAATAGAACAAACCAATAAAATAATAAATTCAACTAATAGTCTAAAACTCTAAATAAAATAAAATCAATAAAAAAAATTCAATTCAAAAGTTTCAACCAAAATCAGTTAAAAATTTCAAACCCTAAAAAAAATTCAAACCCAAAAAATTTTAAGAGATTCGAACCCAAAAAAAACCAAAATTCAAGAAATTTCAAACCCTAAAAAACAAACCAAAATCAGTTAAAAATTTCAAATCAAAAAAAAATCAAGAAATTGAATTAGGCAACAGGTATAGATTGCCTAGGTCATTGGCTGGTGGTCAATTTCGGAGTTGGGAAATGTGCACAAAGCAGTGCACTGTTACTTCAAATCTTCAATACTCCGTAGTATTCCGTATTTTGTTACTTTTAATTTTAGATTTTTGTGTGTTTTATTTTTTAGGGAAAAAAAGAAATCAAAATCTGCCACAACTTTTAGTTAAACGACGTCGATTTCGAAATATTTTAGAAAAATTTTTAAAAAATAAAAGAAATAATAGATTGGGATTTGAGACCATTGGGTCATCTTCTCAGACTTTTCCCCCACCCTTTTCTCCCTCCATTGTTATAGTTCAGTAGTTCACACAAATCTGAAATTTGAACGGAGGGGGGGCTAAAGTCTTCTTCCGGTGGCCTCCATCAATAATTCCGATGGCTCCCCGGGGGGAAGGGGGGCCGCCCCCTACAAGCCCCTTGGGTCCGCCACTGTACACGGCGGTCGGCCATCTTACCTATTTGAGGGGCTGAATGACCACAAGATGAAATTGCAGGTTACAAAGACTCCAACCAGTGATGATGTTGATGACATTGCATACCAAACCCATAGACTTATGATAGAAGTTACATCAACCACATCATCCACCAATCAACAAACAACACTTCACATGTTTGCTCCCTCGTCCCATATCATATAATCTCAAACTTCCAACTAGACCTCATCTTCCACCAATGGCAACTCAACATGTCACACGCCTCACTTTTCACCAATCAATGATCAACACCTCGAGCGTCAACAAGTCTCTTCTACATCGAGAAAGCTCAGCGAGCTCATCTGATACTCATCAACTCCTATAAATAGATGAAGAAGGTGAAAGTTACAAGGGTGAAAAACATCTCTATCTCGACGTGTTAAAACATTATGAAGAACCTCGCTAGTTTGGAGAGGGAATCCTAAAAGGTTCCAAGTCGCTATTTGCGAGAGAGAAACACTTAGAATAAACTTGTAAAAGCTAAGCATTCTAGAGTAAAGAGAAAGAACTTGCACAATCTGAACGCAAATAATTAAAATGTAAAACCTCTTTTAAAGCGCATGTGTATCATTCTTACGCGCAGAATAAAGAGTGAATCTTTGCATGCCTGTGTTCTATTAATTTAAAATCTCGTTTCTAGCACTCATTTATTTCGAGTTTCAACAATGTATAGTACACATATGTTTATATATTAGTATGCAAGGTTCATGTTTTAGTATTGATGTTCAGGGTTTTGAGGTTTATGTACAAGTCGCATATGTTCATATAGTATAATAGTAGTATGACAGGTTCACGTTTTACGGTCTCACGTTCTTACTCGATTATATCATTCCACATGCCTTAAAACACTTAAGAAAAAAAAATCATTTGTTTTACAACCAGATCAGACAACCAAGATACATTGATTGATTTCATGATAAGGGTTGTTTTCATGTGATCCATTATCATGATACTTTAATTAAGTATATTTTCTTTTAAGGGTAGTTCAAGTAGAAATGTTCATTATCCTACAAACTATAAATAAACGAGGGTCCTGGGATGAGAAGGCGGGATGGTTAAGATTAGAGATATAATGACGAGGGTCCTGGGATGAGAAGGCTGGATGGTTAAGATTGGAGACGAGTTGATCAAATCTGGGCTTGTGTAGCGGCTTTGTAAGAGCATCAACAAGTTGCTCATCAGTGGAGACAAAAGACACCCGAAAATGACCAGTTTGAACATGTTCTCGAACGAAATGGTAGGCAAGAGCAATATGTTTCATTCTAGAGTGAAAAACCGGATTGGCACTTAGATAAGTAGCACCTAGATTATCACAATAGAGAACCGGTTGTTGGGTGAGTTGAGCATCCAATTCCCGAAGTAATGAACGAACCCAAACAAGTTCTGAGGCAGCCTCAGTGAGGGCTTTGTATTCAGCTTCCGTGGACGATCTTGCAATGGATCGTTGCTTGCGAGAACTCCAAGAGATAGGAGTACGCCCGAGATAAAGAATGTAACCTGTGGTGGACAAATAGTCATCCTTATCTCCAGCCCAATCCGCATCCGAAAATGCATGAAGGTTGAGTGGAGACGAAGATGAGAATGAGATGCCATGATCAATGGTGCCAACGAGATACCTCAGTAAGCGTTTGAGCACGGACCAGTGTTCCGACGTTGGGGCTTGCATAAATTGAGACAATTTGTTGACACTATAAGCAATGTCGAGACGTGTAATGCAAAGGTATTGCAAGCTGCCAACAAGAGCACGATAGTCCGTAGGTGACGGAAGAGGAGCATCCGAATTTTTGGGCAAAACAACAGAGGCCGACATTGGAGTAGAGCAAGGTTTTGTGAGATCCATACCAACTTTGTGAAGAAGGTCGAGAATGTACTTTCGTTGGTTAAGAAATAATCCATCTGAAGTAGGAAGAACTTCAACACCTAAAAAATATGACAAGGCACCAAGATCTTTGATGGAGAACGTTGAACCAAGATCTCGAATCAAGGATTGTATGAGGGACAAGTGACTTCCAGTGATGATAATATCGTCGACATAGACAATCAGAAATAGTACATGAGAGCCATGTTTATAGACGAACAAGGAGGGATCAGCAATGGAGTTGCGAAACCCTTGACGGAGAAGATAATTACGGAGCTCATTGTACCAAGCCCTCGGAGCTTGTTTGAGCCCATAGATAGCCTTCCGTAATTTACACACATGGGAAGGTGACGTTTTATCAATGAAGCCCGGCGGTTGAACCATATAGACATCCTCATGAAGAGTGCCTTGCAGAAAGGCGTTGTTTACATCCAATTGACGGAGAGGCCAGCCACGAGACACGGCAAGAGCCAAGATGACTCGAACCGTTACAGGTTTAATAACAGGACTAAATGTTTCATGGTAATCAAAACCGGGGCGTTGATGAAAGCCCTTAGCAACAAGACGAGCCTTATACCGATCAATAGAGCCATCAGGTTTGTATTTGATGCGAAAAACCCACTTGCATCCAACAAGATTTTGATTAGATGATGGTGGAACTAAAGACCAGGTTTGATTAGAACAAAGCGCATCGAACTCTTTTTGCATAGCCCCACGCCAATCAGGATCTTTGAGAGCTTGGGTGATGTTTTGTGGTTCTTTGAATGGGGAAAGATGGGAGTGAAGGTTGAGTTTGGTAATTGGTTTAGTGATGTTGTTTTGAGACCTCGTTACCATGCCATGGGTACGTGGTGGAGACACAGTAGGAGATGGAGAAGACGTGGTGGATGAGGTGGGCATATTAGTGGAAGAGGAGGTAGGGTGGGACGCATTAGAATTTGGGGATAAAATAGGGTTGGGCGTTGGATTAGGGCTAGACGGTAGATTAGGGTTTTGCAAATTAGGGTTCGGCTGTGGGGAGGCGAGTGAGGGCGCGTGGGTTGGATCCGGGGCCAGTGGTTGGGTCGGAGAGTGAGGCAAAGGATTAGGAGTGGACTGGGGTTGAGTGGTGGCCGGGTTTGATGGATTAGGTAAAGGTGGTGGAGTTGGAAGAGAGGCAGCGGAATTAGGGTTTGGAGTGGTATTGGGGCTAGTACTTGAATCCGAGGTAATTGAATCCCATGCCTCATCATAAGAACTAGATTGGGACATTTGTGGAGCGTTGGAATGAGGCAGCCAAGGCAAAGAGATTGAACCCCACTCTTTACCTAGGGAAGCTTCATTTGAGGGTGATTTGGTTAAGGTAGAGAAAGGAAACTCGATTTCAATAAATTTAACATGTCTAGAGGTGTGTATCCTATTGGTAGAAGGATCTAAACATTGATAGGCACTTTGAGTTTGAGAGTATCCTATAAACACACAAGGAGTGGATCGGTTTTCAAGTTTATGAGTCTTGTAGGGACGGAGCCAACGAAAACAAAGACATCCGAAGCTTCTCAATTTCAAGTAATTAGGCTCAACTTTTGTAAGGATAAAAAATGGTGTTTTATTATGCAAAACTTGTGTTGGAAGTCTATTGATTAAATAGACAGCCGTGAGGAGAGCGTGAGGCCAAAAAGTGAGCGGAATGTTTGCAAAGTTAAGTAATGAAAGACCAGTTTCAATGATATGTCGATGACGCCGCTCGGAAATCCCATTGTGTTCTGGGGTGTGCGGTGGTGTCGTGAGATGAGTGATGCCATGATCTCCAAGGAAGGATCTCAAAGCAATGAACTCACTACCATTATCACTGTAAAGTATTTTGATTTTTGTTTTGAAGTAGTTTTCCGTTAAAGCTTTGAATTTGATAAAAGTGGAGTATGTATCCGATTTTCTCTTAAGAGTATATAGCCAAATATATCGGGAAAAATGATCCACAAATATAATGTAATACGTAAATCCATCAGTAGAATAAACGGGGGACGTCCATACATCCGAGAAAACAACTTCTAAAGGATAATTGGAAACAACAGTGGAGTCATGAAACGAAAGTTTGTGACTCTTGATTATTTGACACGAAATACAACTAGATTGCATAAAACGAGAAGGTAAATTGAGTTGTGAAGAAACTCCATAGTAGCGGTTGATGGATGACCAAATTTGTGGTGAAGAACGGTTGCAGGATGAAGGCTAACAATATTGACGGTCGGAGAACGACTTGGCCATACGTAAACTCCATCTTTACAGGGTCCTTCAAGAAGAGTTTTGCCCGTAGAAAGTGCCTTCACATAAAAACGATCGTGTAAGAAAATAATGCCACAATTATTGTCACCACAAAATTTTGAGACTGAAAGAATATTTTTAGACATTTTTGGAACACAGAGAACGTTTTTAAGTTGGAAAACACAAGTTGAGCCTTTTAATGAAAGAGAGCCAGAATGCGAAATTTGCAAACCTGTACCGTCGCCTACGTACAACTCATCCGGTCCCGGGTAGGGGTAGTGAAGGGCAAGGTTGTTAAGATTGTTGGTGACGGTATGGGAGGCACCACTATCAACAATCCAAGGGGAAGAGGATACCAGTGTTGTGGAGGGGTAGGTCTATATGCTGGTGGTTGTGGATACCAGTGTTGTGGAGGATTTGGTGGAGGCTGTTGTGGGTACCAATGCATAGGAGAAGATGGAGTTTTGTTCTTCTTACCGGATTGAGTTTGAGCAGTCAGTGCCGATGTCGGGGCATCACTGGAGGAGGCTGCGGCTTTGAGGTTGATCTCGTGTATGATAAGTTTCTCATGTAGTTCTTCAAATGAGATAGTCGAGTCCCTCATGTTGACACCATCCACAATCGGTTTGTAGCTTTCATCGAGTCCTTTCAAGATATAATCAATAAGATCCTCTTGATTAACCGGCTCTTGAAGAGAAGCGAGAAGATCCGCCAAGGCCTTGATAGCGTGCATATACTCGGCTACTGTCATGGACCCTTTCTTGAGACCTGTAAGCTTGGCTTTGACCTGTTTCTTGTGTCCCCGAGAAGCCGTGGCGTAGGTTTGCTTAAGCATGTCCCACATGGCTTTCGAGTCAGCGGCTTGAGTAACGAGACTGGCCACCGGTGTGGTGAGTGTCCCAAGTAGTGCGCCAAACAAGATCTGATCTTGTCTCTCCCACGTAAGGAACGCAGGGTTGGCGATTTGAAGAGCATTCGCACCAGGGACAGTTTTGGATGGCGCCAGATGCGAGCCATCTAGAAATTTGTATAGCCCGAAGCCTTTCAACGTAGCCTCGATTTGCGATTTCCAGGCTAGGTAGTTTGTAGAGGTTAGTTTGATGATATTGCCAAATTGAACAACAATGAATGGATGTTCAGCTTGGTGAGGATTGGGCAAAATAAGGGAAGATTCAACCATGGGTTTTGTGTGTTTTGTGAAGAACGAAGAGAGGTGGCCAGGAACGATTAGGCTGATACCATATGAATATTGTGAAAATAATGTGTGTATTATTATTCATTAACAATCGTTTAAGTACAACAATAGAGCACTTGCCATACAATAAAGATATGGAAATCAATTCTAGTACACAAGATAAGATTGTGATCTTGGATATGGGAAACAAGATAATCTATCTAAGGTAAAGATAATATAACATATATCAATAACATATAATTATTCGAAAAGGTTCATATATATATATTTATTCATATACTAGTTATACCCGTCGTGCCATGCACGACTATATGAAATTAGTACTTAATTTATTTAATGAATATAATTTTAATTTAATATAAAAAAACTTATTTATTAAAAAAATTATATAAAATTTTACAATTGGTGTCATGTGAAACAGGACCAAAATTATTAAGGTGAGTCTACTATAATTTTGATCGCTTAATGACAATTTATTTATGCAAAAATATAAATAAAAATTATTTGAATTAGAATCATTTAATTTTTAAAAATCTCTTACAAAAAATTAAAAACGATAAAAATAATCTAAATTCTTGTAATTTTTTTTATCAAATTCAATTCTTAAAAATATTTGAATAAAAATTAAAAATATACTTAATAAGAAACGATGTAAAAATATAAATAAATAATGAATTTTTTAATGATAAGAAATCATTTATTTTTACATAAATAAATCAAAAAGAAAATTAAGGAAAAAATAACATATTTTTTAATATCAAAAGTCAATTTAGGCAAGTAATTATCTAGATTGAAAGTTCTATTTTTTATATAAATTATATTTAAGATAAAATTCGAATTTAATTTTTTTCATATAAATAGATAGAAATTTAATTGTAAAAACTAAATTAATATATCTATCTTAATATATAATATCTAATGTTCTACTCCTAATTCCTAATATATAATAGATAACATCTTTATTATAGATAGAATCTTTTTCTAGATTATTTTATGCTATTTCTATATTATCCTACAATAATATCAACATATATAAATTTCCAAAATAAAAAATCCTACGCGGCAAAATCCTAGGTGGCTTAACGTGGGAACGACACGTAGGAAAATCCTAGGTGGCGCAACGTGGTGGCCTTATTCCTTGCGTTTTTTATATATATACATAGATTAGTATGCAAGGTTTTTTTTCAATAAAAATATTAGCATGCAAGATTTTTTTGAAGAAAAATATTAGTATGCAAGGTTTATGTTTAGGGTTTTATGGTTTATATATAAATTGCATATGTTATATATTAGTATATATTTAATTAGAGTCTTTTGTCGGAAACCACCCGTAAGATAGGCCATATTGCGTTTAACCACCCGTCTAATAACAATTTACCGGAAACCACCCATAAAAACTATTCCGTCAAAAATCAACCACTCACTGGACATCTCCCGTTAAAATTCCGTTAAAGCACTTGTATTGATTTTTTTTCTTTCCTTATTTATTTGTTTCTACTAACTACTAGAGAAAAAAAACCCTAATTTGTCTTGCCGCCAATGGAGACCGTCAAGTAGGGGCCTAGAGATTTTTTTAGAGAGAAGAACGTTGACCAGGGATTGCGTTGTTGGATCGGATATCACCGAGCAGCCTCCGGCTGGCTTGGCCGGCGGCGGTAGGGTCTTAAAAGATGAACGATGACGGAGTCACTGGAGGGTCGTGCCCTAAGGTCCAGGAGTCGCAAGTTTTGGTGGAGCTCTTAACCAGATCTGAGCATGAGTCAACACGAGATAGAAAGGGTTGCGATTTCACGAAGCTAAAGATGGATCTGATGGCGTTGTTCTCACCGGAGGAGATCCCAGATGAACTTTTTGCAAGCTTGGAAGATGAAGAACCAGAATTTCTCGTCCTACTGCAACACACCGCAACACAAGCAGGGGAGGCGGTGGAGGAATTGCTACAAGAGTATGTTGAGTTCTATGAGAATCAATCAAGTGTTGGATCGGACCCAGATCTAGAAGGAGAGGCCACAATGAAGCTAAACGAAGGGGTCCCAAGCTCAGATCTGGAATGGAGCATCGCACAAAAGGGCAGATCTGAACAGAACAATACCCACGAAACCCTAGATTCGCCTCCAAGCCCTAGCTGCGATCTGGTGAACATTACACCCTCCTCCTTTCTGTCTCAAGCTGGTAAACGAGCCATTGAAGATGCAAAGGTGGAGACAAGTTCTGAAAAGCTGGAAAATGGTGATGCCTCGCTGAATATGCTAATGGTTTCGCCAACTGGTGTGTGCCATATCACTTCAGTAGGCTTAGGGTTGCAGCAGAGTGCTAGTAGTGGGTAGATCTTTGACCAAGTTGATGCTAAAAATATCCAGCAAGCTGAGATTGGTGCTAAGCTTGATGTTTTGTGCTCCAGGGCTGGAGTTGCAGATTTAATTGAGGTTTCTGCTGCAATTGCTGCATAGAACCAGTCGGATTTGGAATCATGTAGACAGACCATTTTTAATTGTTGATATGCTGAGGTTAAATCCAAAGATAGTGGTTATCAGATTGCTGCAGATCCAAGAACTGTAAATGCTGCTGAAACCAGTTTGACACTTCAGCTGAATGCTTGTTCTAAAATTTCCAACACGTAGCAAGTTCAAGCTGAACAGAATGTTGCCTCCAATTTTCGGGTTTCTGAACATAATAAGGCTGAAAATGGGGCAACTCATGTAGTTACAACGTGCACCAGTGAGAATGGGTCAAAAGATGGACAATTGGACGCTCAAAATATAGCTGCTGGTGAGATTTTCAAACAGAAACCAGATGTTGTTGATGTCTCAACTGCTGTTGTTGCAATTATTAACCAGAAACCAGAAGAAGCTGATGTCTTAGTTGCTAATGTTGCTAATATGGACCAGAAACCAGCAGATATTGACGTGGTTGAAAATAATTTGAATATTTTGCTAGAAAACCAACACGTGAGTGCATTTCTTGATGTCATTGCTGATATTAAGTGCAATTCATTTGATTTAGGTTTGGGTTTGTAAAATTGGGGTTTGTGTGTTGATATTTATCAATTTTTTTTTTCTCTTTTTAAGAAATAAAAATGCACAAATATTATAAATTAGAGTGGTAAAATTGTATTTTCAATTTTTTAACGGATTTTGAGACGGAAAAGTGAGAACGGGTGGTTGATTGTTAACGGAGATAGGTATAAGGATGGTTTCCGGTAAATTGTTATTAGTCGGGTGGTTAAACGCAATATGGCCTATCTTACGGATGGTTTCCGACAAAAGACTCATTTAATTATATCATTCCACATGTCTTAAAAATAATTTTAAAAAGTAGTATATATTTTCACTCGAGTTAAGAGATGGGCTCAGTCAATAACATGAAATCTCTATATCACCATGCCTCTTTCCATTAGACCATCCCACGTGGGCCAAATCGAACAGTCAGAGATGTAAATTTCCTAATAAGCCTCGTTCGCCGGCTGGCGGCATCTAAAACCTAGTAGGGACGATTGCAATTGAGGTTGAGGAGAGAGACTCGATACCTCGATAGGCGATAGGATGAATGCATAGAAGTTTTGTGGTGATTGTTTGATTCCCCAAAGTATCTCGCATGAATGGTATTGCCGACTTCACTTCTTCTCTACTTTAACTTGCTTGTTTGCCGAGACACCTATCTACGAGTAACACTTATTCACCGGACAGGAATGGCTGTAGTTTTAATTGTATTCAATTCTAACCAGTTTTACAATTGATTGATCCGCATTGTTCGCTGACAGACATTGGAGTGATTGCAGTATCGTGATAGGAAAAACCCTATTTTATATTTGGGATAATTAAAGTAATTTTGACCCATTTGCTTGTGAATATTCAGGCTTATTTTTCGAACTAAACAATTCACTTCCTCTGCTAGCAGTTTCTTGTAATGATTTGCCTGATGTAGCATTGCAAAGAATGGATCCATTAGTAGGGTGAATTCCTGCTCATTCACCTCCAGAGGATGTCTTAAAGCATTTGTGAAATATAGTATTTGATTGGGTCTAATTTATTGCTCTCAATGCAATTTTTTTAGTATCAATTGAACTCTTCGTCAAATGCTGTGCTTGACTGCTTGCTGTTTACAAGGATACGCCAGGGAGAAAAATAAATAAAATTGGAATAGCTTGATACCCGTAATTTCCAAGAGAATACTGACTAAGATGATTCTTTTTACAACTAGCTGAAGTTGGTCTGCTGCATTTGTATCTTTTGCTACTCATTACAGCTTTGATTTCAATTAAATCTATTTGAGTAGTACTCTTTCTGTTAAACTGAGAGTGGAGATCCATGAAATCAGAAATCATGATTTATTCTTCATATTATAATTCCCCAGCAACTGTTTATTATAAGCTTCAGTATTTGTGACATTGAGATATATCGGCAAGAGTGAATGCACATTAGTTTATTTAAAATTGATTATGGTTGGTAAGTGAATCTTCAGATGAGCACTTCTGCTTTTGGTCCTAGTTCAAGAGATGCTTTTCTTTCCCTGAACTATGTAATGAGATATCAATACGTAATAATTGCTTTTAAGCCTGTTTGCAGTAACCGACCTTAGCTCAGTTGGTAGGGCGGGGAACTGTAGTTTGTAGAATATCCTGCAGGGAAATCCTTAGGTTGCTAGTTTGAATCTGGCAGGTCGGACTATTTTTATTCTTTATATTGCATATATGATGTATATTTTGGTATCGCCTAATTCGTCATAATTTGACCTTATATCATCTCTGTCACTAAATATTTTCTCTTTCAATTTCATGAGATCAAGATGTTCTGGTTTTTCCTTTTAGTCTTTATTGTACATTGGTACTTGGTAGTGAGATTTTGATTGGTGGATCGCTGAAAGATTACAGATCCATGTTAAGCTTAACCTACCGAAGTAATTTAGTGAAATTTTAGCTATTTTTTTTCCCAAACTACACTGAGTAAACCATAAAAACAATTTACATTTTAATTGTTTTTTTTTTAAATTGTTGGCTTGTACAGTTGTATTTAAGTATGAACTATATTAGTAGTTTCTCACATGTGAACTGTCAAAGTCTGACTCCAAATCAGATTCCATTATGGTATTTTTTATTTGTGTAAGATGTAAATTTTAATGAAGGTCGAATGCCAATAAAGCATTTGGTTTATCGGTATGTTCTTGCTTTGGTGTAATAGGTTATGACTTACATTCTTTCTTGGTACGCTGCAAAGTTAATCAATGTTATTTTGGGTTCTTGATCATAGATGTCTTATGGTAAATCTCAAAAATCTTGAACAGTGTTCGAGGAGTATGATTCTTGCTTTGCATGTTATTCGTGTTTGATTCTGCCTTTGTATTTGAGATTTCTCATGCTTGATTTATGATTGGCTAAGTGGCTAATAATCTTGAACGTCAATTTGGTGATTCTTATTTGTCATCTAGTGCAATGAATCTTGCTTTAGTGGCAAGCAATCATAGGTTTGATTAATGTCCTGCCATCAATCAATGATCAATGTGTGTTTTTATGTTTGCAATGCTGTTTGACCTTTGCCTAGACCATTATTTGAATTATCAATTTTCTGATGTTAGTGTGTTAATATTAGCTTATGGGTTACCCTTGAACAGTGGCATATTGATGTGTTGACCCCTTGTAACCTTGATTTGCATAAGCAATTATACTTTTTTTATGATATTTGTGAAGTCTTCTTGGCTTATCTTAGATAAATAAATGGTTGGTTCAGTCACGGGCCTCTAACAAGTATCATTATAGAAATAATCGTTTGAAATGAATGTCAAAAGGGCATTTGGTCTAGTGGTATGATTCTCGCTTTGGGTGCGAGAGGTCCCGAGTTCGATTCTCGGAATGCCCCACAATTCATTTCTATTTTGTTCAATTGAATTAGTCATCTATAGTTGAGCTTTACATTGTTATTGATCTGGCGTGGTCTTCATGAAATTTTGAACTGTTAATTTTTATCTCTTGGTGAAACCGACTGTTTCATTTATCAACCAAGCATTGTGTACGTGCTGGTCAAAATTTAGTGCCAAGTGGGCATACATTCTTGAAGTATGATCATTTTTTTAGTGCTTGTGGTCCAATGTTTAACATTGTGTATCATCTACTAAATTGTTAGGTTGCAAAAAAATAGGCAAAATTTGGTTCAATCATTGGAAAATTTAAGTAATCTTGACCCATTTGCTTGTTGAATCTTCAGGCTTACTTTTCGAACTAAACAATTTACTCCCTCTGTTAGCAGTTTCTTGTAATGATTTGAGATGTAGCATTACTAAAAATGGCTAAATTAATAGGATGAATTCCTGCTCATTCACCTCCAGAGGATGTCTTAGAGCATATGTGAATTAGTTTATGATTGGGTCTGAGTTATTGCTCTCATTGCAATTTTTTTTTTTATATATTAACTGAACTCTTGGATAAATGCTGTGCTTGGTTGCTTGCAGTTTACAAGGATATATATGCCAAGGAGAAAATAAATAAAATTGAGATAGCACGGTACTCATTATTTCCAGGAGAATACTGAATAAGATGATACAGATTACCTTTTACAACTAGCTGAAGCTGGTCTGCTGTAATTTGTATCTTTTGATACTCGTTACAACTTTTATTTTAATTAAATCTATTTGACTAGGGCTCTTTTTGTTAAACCGAGCGTGAGAGATCCATGAAATCAGAAATTCATGATTTATTCTTCATAGTATAATTCCCCAGCAACTGTTTGTCATAATAAGCTTCAGCATTTGTGACATTGAGATATATTGGCAAGAGTGAATGCGCATTGGTTTATTTGAAATTGATTGTGGTTGGTAAATGAATCTTCATATAAGCTCTACTACTCTTGATCATAGTTCCAGAGATGTTTATCTTGCCCTGAATTATGTGATTTGTAAATGTAGCAATTGCATTAGCTTGTGTGCAGTAACCGACCTTAGCTCAGTTGGTAGAGCGGAGGACTGTAGTTGGTAGAACATCCTGCAGGGAAATCCTTAGGTCGCTGGTTTGAATCCGGCAGGTCGGACAAATTTGTTTTCCTTATCTTGAATAATATATGATATTTATTTTTGCTATCACCTGATCTTCATAATTTAACTTTATATTGTCTCTGTCACAAAAATTTGATGCTCTGATTTTTCTTCTTAGTCTTATCCTACATTGGTGGTGAGATTTTGATTGGGGGATAGCTGAAAGATTACAGATTCATGTTAAGCTTAATCTACTGTATTAATTTAGTGAGATTTTAGCTTGTTTTTTTTTTTAAATTCAATTGTTGGCCTCTACCTAAGTATGAACTATATTAATAGTTTCTCACATATGAACTGTCAAAAGTATGCCTCCAAATCAGTTCCCTTATTCCATGTTGGTTATTATTACATGTTTAAGATGTGAATTGTAATGAAGGTGCAATAAAGTATATAGTTTGTTGGTATGTTCTTGCTTAGGGTGTAAGAGGTTATGACTTACATTCTTTCTTGGTATGCTGCGAAGTTTGATGAATGCTAATTTGATGAATTCTTGTGCTGTATGTATGTCATTCGTGTTTGATTCTAACTTTGTATGTGAGATTTCTCATGCTTGCATCATGATTGCTAGTAATCTTGAATGTAAATTTGGTGATTTTTATTTGTCATCTAGTGCAATGAATCTTGCTTTAGTTGCAAACAGTCTCAAGTATAATTACGCCAATGATCAAATGTGTGATTTTATGTTGGCAATCCTGTTTGACCTTTATTTGAATTCTTAATTTTCTGATGCTGGTGTGTCAATATTAGCTTACCTTTGAACAACGACTGATTGATTTGTTGACCCTTGTAACCTTAATTAATTTGAATAAGCAATCTTACGTTTCCCATTTTCTAATAGTATTATAGAAGTGATCGTTTAAATTAATGTGAAGAGGGCATTTGGTCTAGTGGTATGATTCTCGCTTTGGGTGCGAGAGGTCCCGAGTTCGATTCTCGGAATGCCCCCCTCTACAATTCATTTTGTTCAATCAGTAGTATATGAGCTTTTGTGCCTGATGTTGAGCTCTCATTGGCTTAGTGTGTGTAGATCGGCCAATTAATGTCCTGAATTTTTATATCTACACACATTCAGGCAGTTAAATTTTTTTTATCTCTTGGTAAAACCGACTGTTTCATTTATTAACCTCTCTTAAGCATTGTGTACATGCTGATCATTTCTTTGGTGCACGAGGTCCTGTGTTAAACTCTGTGTATCATCTACTAATAAATCATTAGGGGAATAATAGGCGACATTGTAGTTTCCAACCCAACAGGAATCAAACTTGGTGGATCATATATGCTTGTCAATTTTGTCATGTTTTCTTGCCACCATTTCCCCTGGTTAATAATATCTATGCATGTGCATCAGCAGTGTTAACTTGTAACTAATCCTTGTATTTGCTGTTTTAGTCTTCTAGATTTGTTTGGAAGCTATATAGCTCTTCTCCTGACCTTGTTTTCAAATTCGTTCAATGTATATTAATATATCCAAAAATTGTTGCAGAAACAGACCGTGTCTCTGATAGTAGGGCAGAGGCTGTGTATTACAAAAAGTCCTCATCTGGCAGGTCAGATCTATCTTTCCTTCTTCTCAATCTGATTGTTCCCATCTTTTCTATGTGCAAAATTTACTGCTACCCTTGCGATATTCAACTAGAGAACGTCAATGAAGCTAAGGTCAGTACAGCCAGTACTTCAAATTGAGCTGGTTGGAACAATGCTTGTTCTGTGTAATGTCTCCTTTCCCCTACATTTTCATGTAGGATACGAGCTTGATCAGTATTTTTGTGCTAGTTCTTTAGTGTACACATTTGACTATAACTACCTTCATTATGTCTTGACGCTAGTGGTCTCATATTCAATTCTCAGAAGCTTGTGTGCAACAAATGAGTGCTAATCTGAGGCAGGTCCTTTTTTTTTTGTCATACATAGATACCCTTTCCTATGTTTAATAACACATGCTACTTTTGTCCAGTAATTCCAGGATCTATACTATTTAACCTCTAGATAGGCTTCGCAATTTCACCCACACCCGATGGGTACCCGAAAAACCGACCCGAAAAAACTCGATTAAAAACGGGTGAAAAACGGGTGACGGGTGAGCGAGTGATGGAGCGGGTACGGTTTCAGGTATAGCTTCACCCGACCCGACCCGATCACCCGACCCGACCACCCGGCCCGACCACCCGGTTTTTTTGTCCCACATCGGAAAATTGGTAGAAGGAAATGAGAAGAGGAGCTTATAAAAAAGGATAGGAGAGGAGGAGAGGGTTAAGTGTTTAAAGTCTAACCATAGAGATGGGCTATGAGACTTCTAATTAAATCTATTTTTTGGCTAATCCAATTGGTAGGCCCTATATAAATAGATTTAAATTTTAGTTTATTTTGTTTACGGGTCATCGGTTGACCCGTTAATTTTAGTTTATTTTTTTACGGGTTATCGGTTGACCTTTTGAACACATAAACTTAAGGTTAATTTATGATGATGATAGTTTGCTAAAAGGATCTCACCTCAATAAGGGTCCGCCCTCGGACCTTGTTTTGAGCAGGATTACACTGGGTTAATAATAATAACTTAGTGCGTAATTAAAAAAGTTTACTGAAAGGGCATTTGGTCTAGTGGTATGATTCTCGCTTAGGGTGCGAGAGGTCCCGAGTTCAATTCTCGGAATGCCCCTTAATGAAGTGTTTTTTGTTCGTATTAAATATTATAATATCTCTCAAGTATATATTTACTGATTTTGATACAAATGCAACATCCGACCTTAGCTCAGTTGGTAGAGCGGAGGACTGTAGTTGGATGACAGGCATCCTTAGGTCGCTGGTTCTAATCCGGCAGGTCGGATTTTTGTTTGATTTAGGGTATTTTATAACTGCGATTGTCTGATTTTGATAAGGTCTGACTCACAATATATCAAAACCAATTTCATGACGAAGAATGTGTTGATTGGAGATTTCAGAGGACATTAAGCTCGATCTAAATAATTCAGTGAATCTAAAGTTTTTTCCTCATATAACTCTTAAAGCTTTTTTTTTTTATAACTGTGAATTGAATTATGTCAATAATTCATAATTTTTTGAACTGTCAAAGAATGCCCCCAAATAAGTCCACTCACTCTTGATAAAGCTTAAGAGTTGTTTGAATCGCCGAATTTAATTATACTAAGTTGCATTAGATATTAGTTTGCCATATAGTCCACTCATTTGGCTTAGTATTATGTTTCTTGCTTTGGGTGCAAGAGGTTATTATGACTTGGGGCATCTTGGTGATTATTAGGATTAATCAATTCATGATCAATGTGTGCTTGACACTTTGAAGTCCAGATGATTATTTGGATTCTCAATGTTCAATCTTGGTGTGTCAATATTAGTTTGCCATATAGTTTTTTTTTCCGTACAGATTCAGCCTAGAACATCTTTATGGATGAGGACACGGAGTCCAGGATGGGTCTGAATTTTATTGATACTACAGGAATGCCGTAGAAAAGCAATCAATTCATCCGTCTTGTTACAATCATGAGGCACATGTTGAATTCGAACTGCCTCGAAGGACTGTAGGAGTACAAGAGTATCAACGATTAGCTTCTCAATTTGCCAAGGATAAGATCACTGCCTTTTAGCGCATTTATAACGATGAGACTATCTTCTTCAATTTCAATTTTCTTTAAATTTCAATTTTTTGCTTTACATACTTTGTTATACGTACCTCTTGCTTCAACTCGTATTACATTCTAGAATTCATTAGAAGATGCATTCATACAAAGAGTTTGTTCGTAGTGATCCTTAATAGTATACCATGTTGTCGCGCTCCCATTGTCTCTATTAGACCCGTCAAAATTTATCTTAACCTAGTCTTGTTGAGGTGTGGACCAGTTCTTTAGTTTCCGTCTCTGTTCAGTTGTATTTTGTTGTCTTCCAAAAGTTTTGCATTCATCCTCTTATTCATACTCCACCACACTATTAAAAGATCTTGGAATTTAGATGGGCTCAAGTGGGTCTTAAGGTTCTCAATAATGGTTAAAATTCCATTTTTGTTATCTCGTACTTGTGAAATCAATTCCGCAAGTAAGGGGTTAATTTTCTGAAGTTTCATATAAGTAAACGGGCAATGCACTAATAGGTGTTTAGTGGTTTCATTCTGATGTTGGCACAACAGACATTCAGACGTAACTTCTATGTGTCTTTGTAATAATTTGTCCTTAGTCGGAAGGCCCTTTTTATACACACTTTCCATAGGAACATTTTCACCTTCGGAATCATAACCAATTTCCAAATCCAATCAAACCCACAATCATGGTTGTTTTCATCTTAGGAAACAAGTGTAGTAACTGAATGAGTGGAAGACCATTCATTTTACTCGGATGCCAGTATAATCTATCCCTAATCTGATTTTTCGGAATTATGATAGACATGATTTGGGAGACCCATGCAGATGGTAGGATCCGATCGAGTTCTTGTTGCTTCCATTGTTTATCCGCATCAATGAAATGCGAGAAATTAACATCGAGGTCCACATGATTAATCATTGGGCATAAATCCAATAAAGGTCGGTACATAACCTAAGGGTCTTTCCAGAATTTAACGGAATTCCCATCTCCAATTTATCATATTAGACCTTTTTTAAATTCTTATTTTAGTGTCATTAATTTTCCCCATTGCCACGAGACACTTCTCGTAATTGATTATTCCAACAACGATTTTCCCTTTAGGTATTTCTCCGAGATGATTCGAACCCAAACATTATGGGATTCAACAATAATCTTTCATAACAAACGCATTTGAAGGGCTTTGTTCATATGCTTTACTTTTCTAAGTCTTAATCCTCCCTTCGAAAATTGTTCAATAGATCTTATCCCATCCTATCATTGGTACATACCCATTCGGTTTGTTCCAAAAAAATTGTCTATTTATGGAGTCTAGCTTCTCTAGAGTTTCATCAGGAAGCATGAAGTTCTGCATCATATAGTATGGTCTAGTTTCTTCCCCAGATGAAACACTGCATTCTTGATTTCGAGGTTCGTAATATCCTTGGTGAGCATGGCGTTATCCTCCAGCGTAATCTCGATGTTGATCAATTCTAAGTAGTTGTCGTAGAGTCTAATATTAATAGTTTGTTTAAGAAATCGATGTCTAAATTCATTTTGTAATTCGTTTTGCACGTTCTTCTCGCCTACCAGGAAGACCTCATTCGATGATCTGATAGAGTTGAGACGTCTATGGTTTCTTCTCCCAGTTGCACATTGATGAAAAATGCATTATTTGAATATGCGAATTTCACATATCTTATTGCACGTTAGGCCCAATATGTTTTATGAAAATTTAAAAGTTGTTCTTTTTTATCCAATAATCGACATTGACGTTGGATTTCTTCATTATTCTTTGTTCTAATGGGGTTTTGTTGTAATTGAAGGAATTTTATTTCAATGTCATCCAATTGTCAAAAAATATTTCCAAAAGTGTATTTGTTCCATATTTTGATCTTGGATTTGAGCAAGCAAGTTTTTCGGACTAGATTATACATATAGGATCCCGGATTATGTACTCTCCAAGCTTGTCTTACTACACTTGTAAAGTCTGTCCTTTTCATCCATATTTTTTCGAATTTAAAAGGTCTTCCTTTATATTTTTGGTTATTACCAAGATCTAACGAAATTGGACAATGGTCCTAAAAAGAGAACGCGTGATTATGTGTAACTAAATCCGGAAACCAATGGGTAACCTCTTTTCACACAAAAATCCTATTCAATTTCTCATATGTATTTTCAATGTCTATTTTCTGTTTTCGCCAAGTAAATTCGTTTCCATTCGACCTAATATCAACTAAATCACATTGTTCTATAAACCGTTGGAGATGATCAAATCTTGTAGGGAATGGTTTAGAGCCACCATATTTATCTGATGTAGGAGCAAATCATTAAAATCGCCTATAACAACACATGCAATTTCTCTTCTTTTTTTTATTATTATTGTTGGTGTTTCTTTTCTAACAATTTGTTTTTGAAAAAATATCCAAAATTTAAAAGAATTCGAATGGCTTGGCCCATGTTGTCCGGCCCAATTGCCACATCTATCCGCTGCTGTTGCTAGCCTACTACTAGTACTAGGGATATATTAGATAAGGAAGAGAGCAAGTCTATCGGGTGGATTCATGGATGCTGGTTGAGTGTTTCTCTTCTACTCGAATGGATCGTATGTAATATTTCTCTCTATTCTCTCCATTTTAACTTCTTGTTTTACGAGACATTCTATGAATGACTGAAACTAATTAACTACTGTAGATGAAAAAGGCTGAAATTGTACATGCCGCCAATTTCGTGGTAATCATAAAATAGATCCGGATTGTGCGCTGACAAACTATGTGATTGCATCGTGCTAAGAAGAAACCCTATTTGTTTTTTTAATTTAGGGATTATTGAAGTAATTTTGATAGATCTGCTCTCTGCGGACTAAACAATTGACTCCCTTTATTTTTCGCTGTTATTTGTAACGATTCAGACTAAATTATGTGATGTAAGCAATATGTAGTAGTGAGACTTATATAGTTCTATATTTGATTCGGTTTGATTTATTTTGCTCATTTGCTTCAATTAAATAGGGACATGTAAGGCAGGAAAAAGGCTGAAAATCAGGGTAGCATGAGAGTATGCTGAATAAGACAAATTACTAGATGAAGTTTTCTGCTGCAATTTGTATATATTGATGCTCATTACAACTTGGTTAAACTGAAAGTGAGAGATCCATGAAATTAAAAATCCGTGATTTGTTCTCCATAGTATAATTCCCACAGCAGCCTGTTGGCATAATTAGCTTCAAGATTTGTTACATGAGATAATTTGGCAAGAATAAAATTAGATTTAGGTTAGTCAGTAAAAATGATTGTGAATGAATTTTTTGGTAAGCCCTTCTGCTCTGTAAAATGAATGAGATTTGGCAAGAATGAGTGAGATTAAGCTTAGTCAGGATGTTTTTCTGGCCATGACTTATGTGATAAGATAACATGTATTAATTAGCCTTTCAAGCTTGTTTGCAGTAACCGACCTTAGCTCAGTTGGTAGAGCGGAGGACTGTAGTTGGTAGAACATCCTGCAGAGAAATCCTTAGGTCGCTGGTTCGAATCCGGCAGGTCGGACTAATTTTTTTTTTTTTATCTTGAATATATAATATTTATTTTCCCTATCACATGATCTTCATAAACCTTAGGTCATCTCTGTTTATTCTCTTTCAATTTCATGACTGAGGTGCTCCGGTTTTTTCTTTTTAGTCTTTATTTTACTAAAGTAATTATTCTATGGATGCGGTTCTTTTGCCGACAAACTATGTGATTGCATCGTGCATTCGTGCTACACAGAAACCCTATTTTTTTATACTTGATTATTGAAGTAAGTTTGACAAATCTGCCTGTTGAATTTTTAGACTAAGCAATTGACCCCCTCTTATTTTTTGTTGTTATTTGTGATGTAGGCTATGTAATAGTGACGTACTGTCAATTAATAGGGGATGGGTAAGGCAAAATGTTTTGCTACTAGCTGAATTTCTCTACTGCAATTTGTATATTGATGCTCATTACAACTTGTTTCAATTTTCATGTGTTAAACTGGGTAACTGAAAGAGATCCATGAAATTTAAAAATTGATCATTTATTTTCCATTTTTAGAATTCCCAAAGAAACTATTTGACATTATTAGCTTCAGGATTGACTACATGAGAGAATTTGGCAAGAACGAATGAGAATTAGCTTAGTCAGTAAAACTGATTGTGGCTGTATCTAAATCTTCTAATGAGCCCTTCTATTCCTGGTCAGAGTTCCAGAGTTGTTTTTCTGGTCACGAATTATGTGATAAGATAACATTATGAAGTAATTGTTGCTTTTAGCTGGTGTTCAGCAACCGACCTTAGCTCAGTTGGTAGAGCGGAGGACTGTAGTTGGTAGAACATCATGCAGAGTAATCCTTAGGTCGCTGGTTCGAATCCGGCAGGTCGGATTTTTTTTTTGTACATATTTTCATGGTATCCATGTTATTTCTGGTTGATATTTCAATATTAGCTACCATTGATCAATGGCTGATTGGTTTATTGGCCAATTGTAACTTTGATTTGCATGAGCAATCATATGTTCTTCAGTTTCCAATCTCAATAAATCCTGATTTTCGTACTGTGGAGTCTGGATCATTGAATGGTTGGTTCAATCATGAACCTCAAACAAGCCACAACACAATTAATTGTTTGAAGATCAATGTCAATAGGGCATTTGGTCTAGTGGTATGATTCTCGCTTTGGGTGCGAGAGGTCCCGAGTTCGATTCTCGGAATGCCCCACCAATATATATTTTTGATCCTTGATGAACCAATCTTGACCAGACGTATATAGATTTGCATTGTAACTATTCAGTCATCAACCTTTTTCCAACTATTCAGTCATCAACCTTTTTCCAAATGTCAGTTACGGAATCTGTTTTTTCCATACAAACTTCGATGTTGTCCGTTGTCGTGAGTATCACAAAATATCCTTAGGTTTTTGACTCAAATTTGGCAGGTCAGATCCCTTTTTTTTTTCTGTCATTGTCTTCAGAATCTGACTCCTCCCATCTTTTCTATGTATGTGAATTTTATTCTTGTCCTTACTGAGCAGAAAGTATCAACTATCCGCTATAGTATTTAAAGCCAAGCTACGCAAATCTTATGTCTCTGGCTCAAATTCAGCTGGTTGGATTGATGTTTGCTCTGCAATGTCTCCTTTTCCTACATTTTTATGCACAATGCTAACTTGATCAGTATTTATATGGAAGTTTTTCAATTTGCATATTTGCTAATCTTGATGTCTGGGTGCCTGACTGCAGATTTAATTATGTTTTTTTTTGTAGGGTGTTGAAGGTCTCGTACTGAATCCTCAAAAACTTGTGTGCAACAAATGAGTGTTGACCTGATGCACAAGATGGTGTTGAAGGTCTTTATGCAGCAACCGACCATAGCTCAGTTGGTAGAGCGGAGGACTGTAGTGTGATTTGCAGATAATCCCTAGGTTGCTGGATCGAATCCAACAGGTCGGATTGTTTTCTTCCTTATCTTGACCATATGCTTTTTTTTGTTCCTATCATTTGACCTTTATAATATAATCTTTATTGTTTGTCACAATCTTTGTCTCCACACAAACTTCACTTTCATGACCAAGCTCTGAACGGTCTTAGTATTCTTTATTCTGGGTGTTGATTGGTGGATGCTCCAAATCAGCTCCTTATTTCATGTTACTATATTATTTTTTCAAAAAGTGAATCTTATGGAAGTTTAAATGTCAACACAGCATGTGGTTTGAAGATTTTCATCAAGAGGGCATTTGGTCTAGTGGTATGATTCTCGCTTTGGGTGCGAGAGGTCCCGAGTTCGATTCTCGGAATGCCCCTCTATCAGTCATCTTATTGGCTTTTTGGGTATTATATACAAGTCAGGTTAGAGATGTGATTTAAGCTTGTGTCTCTGTAAACATTTTAATTCTAAATCTTCTCATCTTGACGACGAATATTTTTTGGGCTACATTCTGGTTTGGTTGCTAGCTTTTTCTAAGCAGAAATTACAGACTGATTACAATGAGTGTATTTGTTGGCTATGTTGTTTGGCTTTTGCCGAGATGATTTTGCAAACTCTCAATTTCTGATCTGAGTGTGTCATTATTAGCTTACCGTTGATCAATGACTGGTTGGTTTATGGACCCCTTGTAACTTGATTTGTATTAGCAATCATATTTTTATCGTTATCTGATTTTTGTGAATGCTACTTGACTTACTCTAGATCAATCAATGGTTTAATCATGGACATCTAACAAGCACAATTTCCAGAATCAATTTCAAGATTGTCATCAAGAGGGCATTTGGTCTAGTGGTATGATTCTCGCTTTGGGTGCGAGAGGTCCCGAGTTCGATTCTCGGAATGCCCCAGAATACGCTAATACTATGCTATGTTTTGTCAATGGTCTATATTTTAAAGCTATTGCTCAACACTTCCAATTCTTATCTTTCTGATCTTGTTAAACCCATGTTCGCGGCACATGTATAGATTCCACGTTGTACTTAATTCTGTCAATGATATATTGAAGTTGTCGCTTAACACTTAATATTCTTATTTTTCTGATCTTGTTGAACCAATGTTGACATTGCATATATAGATCCGTCTTGCATTTTTTCAGTCATTTAACTTTTCCAAATATCTCCTACTGAAGTAGCATCTGTACTTGAGCTCTTGCCTCTTTACTATGTAAAGTTTTGATTTCTTAGCCTTGTTGAAACAATGTCCTGTGTGCAGTTCAATGTAAAATCAAAAGTATGCATCTTTGAGCTGAATCATCCAGGTAATATCTCTTTTTTCTTTTTGGGTCTTCAAATTTTGGTTGTTCCCATTGTTTATGTCCTTGCAAAAGTATATGAGGAATATCCAACTAGAGAGTATAGTAGATGAAGCCAAACTGGCAAATCCCTAGGTATTTGGTTCAAATTCAGCTGGTTGGATCAATGTTTGTTCTGCAATGTCCATTGTTTATGTCCTTTTCCTATATTTTCATGTGCAATGCTAACTTATTCAGTATCTATATGGCAGTTCTGTAACTTGCATAAAGACATCACATCTATAACCACCTTGATTAGCAGACTTTTTACTTTTTTTTGAGCATAATTAGCTTGCATATTTTAGTAGCTTGGTGCCTGTGAGCATAGTTTACTTATCTATATGGTGTTTGGTTCAATTTCAGCTGGTTGGATGGCATATTTAAGTAGCTTGCATGAATGATAATATAGAACTACTCTCCATAATTTTCCGTATAAAGATGCAACAGCTAAAAGGGCATTTGGTCTAGTGGTATCATTCTCGCTTAGGGTGCGAGAGGTCCCCAGTTCAATTCTCGGAATGCCCCTTTTTTGATACTTGGTTGAACCATTGATCACTTATCAGTTGTTGTCACATCTTTTTTTTAATTATTATTTTTATAATTTTCTTAAGCAATCCGCAGAGGTAGAGGACGACCTAAGAAGTGATGGAAGGACGGCATAAAGCAGGACATAGAGCTTCTGGGAATTTCAGTAGATCTGGCAAGGTTCAAGGACGACTGGAGAGAGAGAATCAGAGTGGCAGACAACTAGCCGACTTGTCAAAGGACAAGATCTCACGCTTCTCTGGGGCGTGTTTTTATTTGTGCTTCTGTGTTACTTTCGTCTCCTTTGGGTCCCATTTTTTTGTTTCTGAGTGTTTTCCTTGCCTGGTACTAACCTTCTGTGTTGTGCAGTTTGGACTCCATGTGGGTTTTTCGGGCGTACCCCCTTTCCTTGGCAGGGGTACCTCCATCTTGACCCTCCAGATTTCACTTTAGCGAAACTTCACTGGGTCAATGTTGTTGTTGTTGTTGTTGTTGTTCTTAAGCAATCCACAGAGAGAGACTTGACTGATTGAGAATGATAAAACCAGTTTGCAACATAAAAAGAGTTAAAGAACTTCAATAATCAAGTTATTGATAGTGATCTAGCTAATGGTAGGCTCTCTTTACTATAATTCTTTTAGTTTTATATTATTGTAAAAAAAAAAAGAAATTTACCGGAAACCATACTGAGTATAAGCCATATTACCGAAAAAATGGCCTTGAATACTTTAGTTTGCACAAAAAGAAATCGTAAAATGGATTTGCTAGTCAAATGTCACTTGCGTGTAGAGCTGTCAAAAGTTGACCCGGCCTGAACCGCCTGAAAATTTTAGGGTCAAGACCAGAAAATTTGAACCCAAAACTCAAAATAAACCGAACCCGATAGATCCGAAACTCGTTGGGTTCAAACCCGAAACCCGTTGGGTTGACCCGATTTTTTTATATTTTTAGAATATAAATAATATATTTTGAAAATTATAATATATTTTATTATTAAAATATATAAAAATAATAGATTATTGTTAAATATCATTTTTTAAATAAAATAATATTTTAATAATTGTAAAAAAATCGATTTTCTTGACCTGTTGGGTCGACCCGACCCGCCCGAAAACCCGACTTGACCCGACCCGATTTGACCGATAACCTGTTACAACCCGAATCCGACTTAACCCGAACCCGAAATAATCGGACCCGAACCCGACCTGTTTGACAGCTCTACTTGCGTGTGATGTTCTTCTGTATTCCACTAAAAAATTTTGGAAAAGAATAATCAACTTGGTGGCATTTCACTAACAAAGTGGTGCTTTATTACAATTTATTGCTTAATAATCCATGATTTTCTATGGTTTGTGTGAAATCTCACATCTGTTGCAATAACGAGACCAATAAAGGAGGCTCTCTTACAAAAAATATACAGGAAATGCCATTCTGCATAATTTTAGTTTACAACTTGTGCTCTGATTTCTTTTGTTGTTGATGTCATGTTTTATGTGTTACTTGTTCAGGGTTGATGCTTAAGAAGAACAAGAATTGTTAGAAGATGGATTGACTGATTGATTGAGTTCGAAAACGACCCAAATACAAAATTGGTATTAAAAATTGTCACTTTTGGACATTTGGATATTTAAAAAAAATCTTTTGGACATTTGGTTATTAAAAAACAAAGATTGGACGTTTGGCTATTAAAAAAACAAAAATAGTCATTTAAGTGTGTTTTGATTGAAAAAATTGATTATCATACACAAAACTCTGTTAAAAATAAATTTCTTATTTTCCTTTCTAAGTAATAAATAATACACACATTTTGTTAAAGTTTCAAATTAAAAAATTTCAAATGAAGTCATCCATATTTTGTTAATAAAAACTCAAAATTCTCAAATAAAGACACACTCACATTTGTTCATAAATAAAAATAATAATAAAAAATCTCGATGAAATAAGATTTTTAAATTTTGCGTCAAAGCGCAATCCGATCAACTTATTATCATTATATATGTGTCCACAATATCTCCAAAAGTAGCAACATCAAAGATGGTATTCACAATCATAAATAGCTAATACATATTTTGTGATGAGATAATCAAATTATGCTTTCCAGCAAATCAAACTCCTATTTGCATGGAAAATTTTATTTTCAAACTTTTCACTAAATATGTGAGCATGTCCATGTTTAGGATTTTTTTGATTTTTAATAAAATATGACTATTTTTTATTAATTATAAATAAAAATGAAACATGTTTAAACCTAAAAAAGATTTTTAAATAATAAATGAGTGTTTTTTTGCGTGTAAATTGATTTTTTTAGAATTGTACTAAAATGACTTATCTATGTTTTTATAATACCTATTTGTCCAAAATTGTTTTTAATACCTATATGCCCAAATATTTTTTTTTAATCCCAAACGTCCATATGTGGTATTTTTTAATACCAATTTGGTATATCGGCCGTTCGAAACATATGTTGTCATGATGGGAATCTTAAACCCAAGTAGATGCATAATGAAGATAATTTTTGGCGTGCACATCACTCTATTAAATTGAAGCATGCTTCTCACAATTGTCAAAACATATGCAGTCGTGTTTCTTACCAGGAAAAAAATGAAATTACATTGTAAAATTTTGTTAAATATATATGTTTCTCAATCGAGAGCCGACTAGAGACATTTTTGAAATAAAATTAATTGGCAATGGTGGATGTGTGGCGCACTGATTGACTCTGCGTCCTTAATTAAAAAAACATGCACCATGAATCCATGATGAATGCCCCGATCATATTTTTAAAAGGCATAATACATATATAAACACCTCACATTTGACCAATTGGTCACTTTAACACCTCACCTTTGGAAATGTTCGATTAAGTACTTGAACTACACACATTTAACCTATTAAACACCTATTTCATGATAATTGTTCGCGTGCAATTAGATCGCGCCATGTCATCTCGCCACATCATTAATTTAATTTAAAAAACACTAAAACTTTAAAAAACTTAAATAAAATATTACATGTCATTTTTTCCCTTTTTTAGTTTTGCTCTATTAAATTTGATATATGATAGCATGCATTTAGACATAGTTTAGGACATGTTTACTTTCATATTTTGAGTCTTTTTAGTTTAGTTTTGAGTTAGTTTTATGTTTGTTTCGTTTGTTTTCTTCGTTCGGTATCTACTCTTGTGTTGTGTGGATTTCAGGCTATTCTGGATGGAGATTCAAGCATTTCAAGGGTCAAAGCTAAGAGGAGTGTTTCATGGACCCTAAGTGATGAAGGACGGAGCTTACAAGTGGTTGCTCGGGTGCCAAGACGGAGAAAGAGCGGAAAAGAAAGAAAAGACAGACTAGCCAAGTACGTGATCAAGTACGTGGTCACGTACTCAACTACCCGACCAAGTACGTGACCGGGTTTTTGCCCGGGTTTAAGACCGGGTACATCAGAATTACATCGTTGAGGCTGCAGGGACTTACCCGACCGGGTACTTCCCCGGGTAATTGACCGGGTAGTTCCCCGCGTCGGAAATTGGGCCGAGCTTTGGTTTTATCTTGTTGCCAAATATACTTCAACCCTAGTTTTTATGAGATTATTACGTATTATTGTTTCTAGCCTCTCTCGAGAGAACCCTAGGTGGAGATTACTTGGAGATTTTTCTAGATCTGTTGGATTGGAGTTTTGAATCAATTTGAAGACAATTTGGTATGTTGTTTATTGAATTTGATTTGCTTTCCTCTCTTCTCATGTCTAGCTAATTCTCTTATTCTGAGGTTAGGTGAACCCAATGATGAAGTAGGTAGATTTGAATTGTGATGTTTGGTTGAATGGAAACTTGATTGAAGTTTGATTTAATTCTAGGTTGCTTTATGCCCTATTTGCTTTGCATGTAGGATTCTTGTTATAATTTGAGACCGACAGGAGATAATCGTAACAGGATATTGATTTGATAAGTACCAAAAATTGGTTCTGAATGAGATCCCTAGGTATTAAACTATAGAGTTATTTATGCAACAACAACTTAATTTCTCTTGTGTGAATTTCAACTATCGTAGTAGTTCTAAGGTTGAATAATTCTAGCGGAACGCGACAGCGAATGCTAGGTTGTTTGCCCCTAGTCTCTAAAGAGCTTAAAGGGTCTAAAACTGATTAATCTTATGCGACAACGATTATTAGTTGAGTCTAGGCACATTCACATATTCTTCTGAAAAGAAATTTGTGTTGGTTTTAGATAGTGAGTTCCTTCAAACGACATTCAAGTTGAAATCCAAATAGTCATCGCTTAAAATCTGCTGAAACATCATTGTGGGAATCCTAATCTTGGAAGCTTTTCTCCACTGATATTTCCTTATTATTTTCAATTACTTGTTTACATTTCGATTCAAGCATAATCTCTTTTACTTATTTATTTGGCTTGATCTACTAGTTCGAATACTAATTGGTACTACAAAGTTCCCTGAGTTCGACACCTTGATACTACAACTGAACCGTATACTTGCGGTGTAGGAAAATAGCCTATCAATATAGATCTCATATCCAGATCTGGCGAAAGATTTGGGAGAGAGAACGATGAAGTTGGGAGAAATAATTCGAAGTCTTCAACCAAGTCAGTACAGAACGACAAACCTAGGAAAAGAATTCGGAATCTTCACCGTCGGCCGCACAGAACGATGAAGTCAGGATATCTTCTTTGGAGAACAACCCTAGGAAGGAACCAGAACAAGAACCAAAGAGAGGATTTGAACAGAATGACGGACTCGGGACGAGCTGTTGAGAACTTCTTTAATGAATCTTCTGTAATTTGTTACATGGATTCAATTGTAATAAAAATAATAATAAAAATCAGAAATAACAGACTTTAGGTGGTTATAGTTTGATGGTGTAGATGTTGCCACGTGTACAAGTCTATTGTAAGTGAGAAGCTTAAATAGCTCTCGACCAACTGTGTAAGAATTCATTCAGAAATATACAAATTCTTTTCCTTTCTAAAATACTCTCTATTACATTTCTCTAAGCTTCTCTGGTGATCGTGATTCTCATTTCGATCGATCATCGGGTTGATTTGTGAGTTGTTGTTCTCAATAGAATATTAGCTCTATCGATTCTATCTTTCTCATTAATACAGATTCTCTGTATTAAAGGTATCAGAGCTCAGTCGACCTGCGACAATGGATCCACCTGGTGCACTGACGCATTCGCAAGCTCTGCTAAGGGAGTCGGCCATGCGTGAAGCAGAAGAAGTTGTCGCCTCCAAATTTGATACTTTGGAATCCAGAATCCAGAGGAAGGATGTTGAATTCAAGGAGAATATCGTGTTGTTGTTCGAAGCTGTCAACAAGATTCCAACAGGTGGAAATAATTTGCACATGAGTGATCAGATTCCGGTATTTGGGGTTGAATCGACTTTGGCAAATCAGCAAACACTTCAAGATCCTGCAAGAAATCGGTCGGGGTATTCAGGTATCACTCGCTTGTCCAAAATTGATTTCCCTAGGTTCAATGGTGATAAGGTGAAGGAGTGGTTGTTTAAAATTGAGCAGTTTTTCTCTATTGATCATACATCGGTTGAGTTGAGGGTTGGATTAGCTTCAATTTACTTATATGACCAGGCGGCCACTTGGCATCAGTCCTTAATGCAAACTGAATTAGACAAGAGTGTTTTAGCTGATTGGTCTGGTTATAGAGGTCTGATTTCGGAAAGATTTGGTGAAATTCTGGATGATCCAATTGCAGAACTTAAGAATTTACAAGAAACCCAGGGTATTTGTGAGTACCATAGTCAATTTGAGGCAATCAGAACTAGGGTTAATTTGCTTGAGGATTATCTGGCGAGTGCTTATTTGGCCGGTCTCAAGATGGATACACAAATGCATGTGAGGATGTTCAGCCGAGTTCTATCAGGCATTGCTTCATGTTAGGCAGGCTTTATGAGTTTGCTCATCCTAAGAAAAGTGTTGTTCCATCTACTTCTGGTTTTAAGCCTTTTAGAGGGATTAATAAAGGAAATTTCTCTTCTAGGAAGGAGAATGATTATATGGCTAAAGGGATTTTGGGAAGTAAGCCAAAAGAACAGATGAATGGTCCCGAGAAATTTCTTACCAGTGAAGAGATGAATGAGAGGAGGGCCAAGGTATTGTGTTACTTTTGTGATGATAAGTATACCCCGGGCCATCATCTCAAGCACAAAAAGGCTCAACTCTATATGTTGGAAATGGATGAAGATTGTACGCAAGAAGTCATTCAAGATGATTCTTCTGATGAGGAGGAAGAGTCAGTCTAGATTTCAGTCAATGCTGTAGCAGGTGTGTCTAATTTTAGGACCATGAGGGTTAAAGGAATGTGTGGTAAGCAAGCTGTGTTTATTCTGATCGATTCTGGTAGTACTTATAATTTCATTGATCAGAAAGTGGCAAAAACATTAGGATGCAAGATGATTTCTGCTGGCTCAACTAAAGTCACTGTGGCTGATGGCAATTGTTTACAGGTTAGTGCCAAGATTGAAGGGTTTAAATGGAGCTTTCAACATGTTTCTTTTATAGCTGATTTGATGGTCATTCCATTGGGTTGTTGTGATATGGTGTTAGGCATCCAATGGCTTGAGACTTTGGGTCCTATTAAGTGGGATTTCAAGAATCTTACTATGGAATTTAAGCTGAGCAACAGAAAATTGATACTGAATGGTATTAGGTAAGGTTTTGTTCGAGAAATTCGAGCTAAGAAAGTCAACAGGGTTAGTGATCAGAATATACAAATTGCAATGTTATGTGTTTTTTAGCATTTGATTCCTTCTTCAGCAACATTATGTTCCATAAATGTTGCTGAATTCAGTTCACTCCATGATGGAATTTCATCATTATTAAAGGAGTATGATGATTTGTTTCAAACTCCTATTCAACTTCCTCCATTTAGGAAAGGTTTTGATCACAAGATTCCTTTAATGGATGGAGTTAATCCAGTCAACTAAAGGCCATATAGATACGTAGTTTATCAAAAGAATGAGATCGACAAGATTGTTAATGAGATGCTTAAATATGGTACTATCCAAGCTAGTTCAAGTGCTTATGCATCACCTGTGGTCTTGGTTAAGAAGAAGGATGGATCGTGGAGGTTGTGTGTGGATTACAGGAACCTTAATGGGTTAACCATAAAGGATAGGTTTCCTATTCCTTTAATAGAGGACCTTATGGATGAGCTTGGTGGTTCCTTAGTTTATTCAAAAATAGATCTCAGATCTGGATATCATCATGTGCGAATGGATCCAATGGATGTGCACAAGACAGCTTTTAAGGCTCATAGTGGGCACTATGAGTACTTAGTTATGCCGTTTGGGCTTACAAATGCACCAGCCACATTTCAAAGCCTAATGAATTCTATCTTCAAGGAGTTCCTAAGGAAATCAATTCTGATATTTTTTGATGATATATTAATCTACAGTTCATCTTTGTCTGCTCACCTAAAACATCTGAGGTCTGTGTTTGAGGCTATGAAGGGGAATCAGTTATTTGCCAAGAGGAGCAAATGCACTTTTGCAACAGATAGAGTTGAGTATCTAGGCCATTACATTTCAGCTAAGGGCATTTCTACTGATCCAAGAAAAATAAAATTGTACAGGAATGGCCAGTTCCTAAGAATCTCAAGCAATTAAGAGGTTTTTTAGGTTTAGCTGGCTATTATAGGAGATTTGTTAAGAATTTTGGAGTAATTGCTTGGCCTTTAACACTTCTCACAAAGAAAGATGCTTTTGCTTAGAATGATGAAGCTGAGTTGGCTTTTTCTACCTTAAAAACAGCCTTGTGTGAAGCACCGGTATTAGCTCTTCCCTTGTTTGACCAACTTTTTTTAGTGGAGACAGATGCGTCTAATCAAGGGATTGGTGCTTTGTTAATGCAAAATGGTCATCCGCTAGCCTACATTAGTAGACATTTGAAGGGCAAGCAACTTCATTTGTCTATATATGAAAAAGAGATGTTAGCAGTGGTGTTTGCAGTACAGAAATGGAGGCATTACCTTCTTACTGGTCATTTCATCATTAAAACAGACCAAAGAAGTCTGAAGTATTTGCTTGGGCAGAGGTTAAACACTCCTACTCAACAACAATGGCTTCCGAAGCTCTTGGAGTTTGATTATGAGATACAATATCGTGAAGGGAAGGAGAATTTAGCTGCGGATGCCTTGTCTAGGATGGAAGGGTTTGAAATACTACACATGGCACTTTATGTGTTAGAATGTGATCTCTTACAACAGATTCAGGAAGTTTATAAATCTGATGTGCAACTTACAGCAATTATAGATGCTTTGAAGAAAAATTCTGCTGCAAAGAAACATTATTCATGGCATCATGATATTCTGAGAAGGAAAATTAAGATTGTAGTTCTTGACAACATCACTATTAGGAACAAAATCCTGGAGTGGTTGCATTGTTCTGGCACTGGTGGTCACTCTGGCCGTGATGTTACACTTCGAAGAGTCAAGGGATTATTTTACTGGAAGGGAATGTTGAAGGATATACAGAGTTATATCAGAAGTTGTCAGGTATGTCAACAATGCAAATATGACAATGCTCCATTGCCTGGTTTGTTACAGCCATTACCCATACCTGAAGTTGTCTGGACTGATGTGTCAATGGATTTTATTACTGGTTTACTTATGTCTTTTGGGAAATCTATCATTTTTGCTGTAGTTGACAGATTAAGCAAGGCGGCTCATTTTATAGCTCTTGCCCACCCTTGTTCAGGTTCGACAGTTGCTTAAGTTTATTTGGATCATGTTTTTAAGCTTCATGGGTTTCCTAAATCAATCACAAGTGATAGAGATTCCATCTTTCTCAGTGACTTTTGGAAAGAGATGTTCTCTTTGCAAGGAGTATCTTTGAATATGTCAAGTGCTTACCATCTGTAGTTTGATGGGCAGACAGAGGTTGTCAACAGATGCATTGAGACCTATTTGCGTTGCATGACCAGTGACAGACCCCACCTTTGGAGTAAATGGTTACCATTGGCAGAATTTTGGTATAACACTTCTTTCCACTCTTCTATTCAACTTACTCCATATGAAGTAGTGTATGGTCAGCCCCCTCCTCACCATCTTCCTTGTCTCCCTGGGGAATCTAAAATTGATATGGTGGCTAAAAGTTTGTTGGAAAGGGAGAATATGATCAAACTCTTAAAGTTCCATTTACTTCGAGCACAACATCGCATGGAACAAGTAGCTAACAAGCATAGGAGTGACAGGTATCTTGACATTGGAAGTTGGGTGTATGTCAAATTGCAACCGTACAGACAACAATCTGTTGTGATGAGATCTTCTCAAAAACTTTCTCCAAGATACTATGGACCTTACAAGGTCATTGACAAAGTGGGTAAAGTGGCATATAAGCTGGACCTTCCACCTAATTCTCAGGTTCATCCAATCTTCCATGTCTCTCAACTTAAAGAACATATTGGTGATGCAAGTTCTTCTTCATCATTGCCTTCTATTGCTACTGATGTCATGATCAAGGAACCTGAGTCCATCTTGGAGCGAAAGATGGTAAATCGACAGGGTAAGGCAGCTACCAAAGTCCTAGTTAAATGGGCTAATAAACCAGTAGAAGAAGCATCTTGGGAGTTTTTCTATGATTTGATAAAAAAAAATTCCTCATTTTCAGCCTTAGTTGATAACCTTGTGGACAAGGTTTTTCAAAGGGGGAAGATTTGTTACATGGATTCAGTTGTAATAAAAATAATAATAAAAATCCGAAATAACAGACTTTAGGTGGTTATAGTTTGATGGTGTAGATGTTGCCACGTGTACAAGTCTGTTGTAAGTGAGAAGCTTAAATAGCTCTCGACCAACTATGTAAGAATTCATTCAGAAATATACAAATTCCTTTCCTTTCTAAAATACTCTCTATTACATTTCTCTAAGCTTCTCTGGTGATCGTGATTCTCATTTCGATCGATCATCGGGTTGGTTTGTGAGTTGTTGTTCTCAATAGAACATTAGCTCTCTTTCAATCCTATCTTTCTTCTACCAATACAGTTTTACAGTATTATAATTGCTGGCATATGGGTATTCTTCACGGAAAGAATTCGAAACAACGGAATTGGAAAGAATTCGTATTCTTCACCGCTGGCATATGCAATTGGGGATAAAACTTAAGAGTTTTTGATTGTGAATCTGTCTTCTTGCAACGATGTGTTGAGTTTGCTAAGAAATCAGGTGTGTAATTCTCGGGAGTAGATTTTGGCCCTTTCCTGGAGAGAATGAATCTTTTGTAATTGATGGTCTGTTCTGAATCTCTGCTTGATTCTGCCCAAAAGCAGGCAAAATTGAGCTTGCTAAGGAGTTTTTCTCAAAGATGCCTGCTAAGGATGATGTTTCTTGGAGTATAATGATTATTGGGTTTGTACAGACTGAGCATTTCAAGGAGGCATTTGAGTTTTTCAGAGAATTGAGAAGTGTGGGAGTTAGTTGTCCATGGGTCTGTGGAGAAAGCAGGGTTGAGTTGGATTGTTTTTGTAAATAATGCACCTTTGATAAGTACGACATTCTCCATATCTGAATTCTTCTACCGACAATCTTCTTGCCTCAAAATTGAGCTTGCTAAGGAGTTCTTCACCGCCTTCAGATATGAATCACCGTCGACACTCTTCTTGCCTCAAATTTGAAAGTACAAAGAAGAAGAAAAAAAATAGAAAAGACAAAAAAAAAACAAGTGAATAAAAAAATAGGAAAAAAGAAATTTTTTTTGCAAAGTAGGATCCATCAAGGCCAAATTAGTATCATTAATTCTCTCACTCGCGCTCAATTAAGAGTGAAATACACACAAATTGCCACATCAACGAATTGAAGAGGTGTTCAATAGGTCTTAATGTCAGCGAAGAGGTGTTCAATAGGTCAAATGTGCATAGTTCAAGTACTCAATCGAACATTTGCAAAGGTGAGGTGCTAAAGTGACCAATTGGTCAAAGGTGAGGTGTCTGTATATGTATTCTACCATTTTTAAAAAGCTCAACTTATAAATTGATTTTCTTACTATTTTATTTATACTTTTTAAGAGAAATGAATTAGTTATCCTTGGGTCATTCATCATTCTCATTGGTTTTTTTATAAAATTATTATATTATTTATTTATATTTTTAAATTTTAATTAAATTAATATATGTAATGATATTTTTAAAAAACTATACGTATCTTATCAACAAAATCCTATCATAATTGATATAAACAAGGATATTTTTGAAAACTATATGTATCTTATCTAGAGGTGTCAAACGGGTCGGTCAGGTCGGGTTCGGGTTCGGTTATTTCGGGTTCGGGTTGAGTCGGGTTCGGGTCGTAATGGGTCACCGGTTAAATCAGGTCGGGTCATTGCGGGTTGTCGGGCGGGTCGGGTCGACCTAACAGGTCAAGAAAATTGATTTTTTTACAATTATTAAAATATTTTTTATTTAAAAAATGATATTTAATAATAAATCTATTATTTTTATATATTTTAATAATAAAATATATTATAATTTTCAAAATATATTATATATTCTTAAAATATAACAAATTGGGTCAACCCAACGGTTTTTTCGGGTTTGAACCCAATGGGTTTCGGGTCTATCGGGTTCGTTTTTTTGGGTTTCGGGTTCAAATTTTCGGGTCTTGACCCTAAATTTTTCGGGCGGTTCGGGTCGGGTCAGCTTTTGACAACTCTAATCTTATCTAAAAAACTATTCTATCAAAAAATAAAACTAATGCATTGATTGTTTTGTTTAATATATAATACTACTAATTAAAAATAATCAAACTAAATTTCAACCAATCAAATTAATTTAAGAAAATGATGATGTGGCTCAATGTGGGGTCATTTTATATATTATTTTAACATTCTTTTAATATATAACAATGATGCATTTGAGATGTATATAACTCCTATACCAATTTTGGTACATTTTAACCAAATTCAGTTATTATTGTCACATAGTTAAATTTGAATTTTCCTTAAGTCTATTGGACATGTTTAGGTATTGGTGCCCCCATCTTGACCCCTAGATTCTACTTGTGCGAGACTATACTGGGACGATGATATTGTATGTGATGAATAAGTAGTTATCCATAGATACTCATTTTGTATAGGTTTGAAATATGAATTTAAAAAGTATTTATATATATACTTATTTCTCTTCGACTTTCACGTATCTTAGCTTATCAATGTTCAAAAAATTGAAAAGTCTTCAAATTTGGTTTTATGAATTATCTTGTGCAATTTAATGCTTAAATTTGTTGTTGTGTGTGTGATAATGTATTTGTATTGTCTTGTTTTAATGCTATTATTATGCTTTATAAGAAATTTTTATTATAAACTAGTTTAATATATGTACTATGAGCTTACATGATTATTAATTATTTAGGATACAAAATATTGGAGTATTATAGTTGGAGGGGTAAAAGGAGATGGGTTTATTAAGGAGAGATAAATGAGTAAATAATAGTATTTTATGTATATAGGTAGGTTTAGGTATGACCACTTTTATGGTAAGCCTGTGCGACTAATCTGTATTTATAATTTTGAGTTGCATATGCATGCTTTTGAATGAATGTATTCATGTTTTTGAGTTGCATATTCATGTTTTTTTAATGAATTTATTCATGTTTTTAATGAATGTAATAATGTTTTTTATGATTGTATTCATGCTTTTAATGAATATAGTCATGTTTTAATTGTTCCATGTTCATGTTTTCATATTACACTAAATTCATGGTTATGACTATACTCATGCTTTTTATGATTGTATTTGTGCATTTTATGACTGTATGTATGTTTTTAATGATTGTATTCATGTATTCATAGTTGCATATTCATGTTTTCATATTGCACTATATTAATATTTATAGAGTTATACATTCATGTTTTTAAGTCGCATATTCATATTTTTATTTTACTATATTTACAAAGTTTTCCTCATTTTTCATCTCTTTATCATGCTTATAGAGTTTGCATATTTGTGTTTTTAAGTTGCATATTCATGAAAGTGTGCAACTTAAAAGTATGTATATGCAACTAAATAAATAAATACAAGTTACTATAAGAATTGTCTTAGTTGAATTTAAAACTTTATAAATAAATATAAATATTTTATTATTGAGAAACCCAAAGAATTTTTCACCAAATGTGAAGCTCTTAGGCTTGAAATGTTGCTCTTATTTCTAGTATGTAATATAGGAATGTCGTTTTATGTTTGAACCGGTGAACTAGGACCGGCTCAAACTGGAACCTAAACCGCTGATTTGGTAATGGTAAGTTTTAGGTTCCGATTTGGCCAAATCGAAACCGGAACTAGCCAAACCATAGATTTGATTTTTTTTTATTTCTTTACTTTATACTTAGACTATTTGGGGTTTATTTGGTTAATTCGAACAAGCCTTAACTATCCATTCGAATCGGACCCCAACAACTACATAAATCTAACCGATGGCTAGTTAATCGACAGTTTGGTTAGTTAACCGGCCACCAACGTCTAGAAAAGAGTCATTGGTTTTTTTTCTTCTTTTAAAAAGACATCCCTAAAAATATAAATTTACCCTTATAAATAACTACATCCTTCTTCATTTTCAACCCACATCAATCTCTTACTCTCTCTAATACTCTCAATCTCTCATTCTCACACAATACAAGTTTACAATTCAAAACTTTGTTAAAATTCTTCACTTCTTCTTAATCTTTCATTATTTTTCATTTTTCATTTTTTTCTTACATTACAATCTTATTTTTGAGCTTTTACTCCCTTTTAGTATTGTTTTTTGTCTTATATTACAATCTTTTACTAATTACCTTGTTTTTCTTTCTTAATTATAATATTTTTCTAAAAAATATGGATGGATTATATGACCATCTTTTTGGCTCCCAAGAGAGTGATGTCCATGTGCTTTCGATGACGACGCTTGCTCCCATTCCTCCCCAAGAAAATGTGGGGAGAACAAGAATTTTCTCAAGCACCACCATCATCATTGACCACTCGAGAGCTTCAATCCGATTTTTTACAAAACCTTTTCGAAAGGGATTTTACGATGCACCTAACAAGAAATATACCATTCATTGTAATTATTGTAGCATGGTTATTCATGGAAAAGTGGAGGAGGTTATGGAACAATAAAGACAATATAGAGAGGATACACCCCGAGAAGATAGGAATGATGAGAGGTAAAATGTAACTCGCAAGGCTTGCAACCTCTTCTTCTTCTTCTTCTTCTTCTTCTTCTCATAATCCTCATTTATTTTCTTACAATCATGAAACTAGTATATATGATCATTTAATATTTCAATTTGTAGAGAGTGTCGGTTTTATTGATTGGATGACTAATCATGTTTAACCTAGTGTACTCTTGTCAATTCGGGATCTAGGTACCCTTGCCCCGGACAAAGTCAGGAGGGTGTGCCAGCACAACCCAAAGAAGGAAAGATAGTACCAACACAAGCAAGAAACAGACTTAAAGAAAAAGAAAACAAGGTGCAAGAACGAAAAGAAAAGGAAGGGAAAAAGCTAAAGGGAGGAAGAAGAAAAAGTGGCCAGCCATCACCGTCTAGGCCTCTACCACTCCTCGACCATGATCCTCTCCCTCCATTGCTCCCTACACATAGCTAAGTCCGCTAAAATTGCCAAACTATTAAGGTCCTGCCTTTTAACCTCCTTCCAACTCTTCTTCGGTCTACCCCTATTCCTAAGTACTACGCTGATGGCCAACCCTTTGCTCGTCCTTACCGAGGCATCTGATGGCCTTCTCTAGAGGTGCCCAAACCATCAAAGTCTCGATTCGCGTAACTTCTCCCCTATATTGGATGCTCTCACCTTATTCCTAATTACTTCATTTATGATCTTGTCCAATCTCATGTGGCCACAGATCCATCTCAGCATTCACATCTCTGCTACCATCATCTTTTTGTTCTTGCGCTTTCTTAACCAACGAGCACTCGACAGCATACAACATGGCTAGTCTAACTACTGCTCTATAGAATTTTCCCTTAAGTTAGAGTGAGATCATTCTATTCCATAGAACTCCTGATGCTCCCCTGCACTTCTACAACCCCTCTAAATTCTCTATTTGATTTCCTCATCGATACTCCGTCACTCTACAATACTAAGCCTAAATACTTGAAACTATCCTTCTTCAATATGGCATCACCATATTAAAGAAATGTGATGAAAAGCTTATAAAAATGTAAACTTGCTTCGTGTAAGTTTTTTTAGTAAAAATGATATTAAAGTTTCTATTTTTAGCGACAATTTGGAGTGATCACTATAGAATGCATTCATACTTGGGCTTGGGCCTTACATGTCAATTTATTGATGATCATTTTACTATGCAAAAACGAGTTTAGACTTATAGGGTATTTGACATTAGTCATACCACCTTAAACATTAGTGACATTATTCATAATATAAATTAGTAGCATTTGGAGTTTTGGCTTATTAGTAACATTATTCGTACTTTACTAACATTTGGAGTGATCATTAGTAACATTATTCGTACTATATATCTATTTCTATTAGTGCCCACTTTCCAGTTGAATTACTCCGGACCCCAAGCAACTCAAATTTGCAATCACACTTTCTGTGGAGTATGCACACGCTAGGTGGACTAAGAATTGGGAGGACTTGACCCTTCTTTCCTGATCTATACCGACCATGCTTATGAAATGCTACTCTTAACCATTTTTACATTTGATGTTTTTATGGGTAACACCATCATTCTTTCCCGACCAGCTTGCCTAGCCCAAACAATCATTTCATCTTGACTGTCCTACACGATATTCTTATGAAATTCAACCGAAAAATCTTTCTTATGTACCTATGTATATAAATTCACAATTAATTTCAATTCTATAAACATCTATATATCTATGAGGCTACTAACTGATAAAAAAATTAATGCAATATGTTTTAATAATTTTTCATATAACAAGAAACTATTTTTCACGCATTAACTTAAATAGTAGTTATATCTTAGAAGAATTGTCTTTTTCATCCTCTAGTTTGAATCAACTATTTATGAACGAGGAATTCAATTATTCTACTGCATTAGTTTAAATAAACTCATAAAGTCAACATTAATAAGAACTTATCTCATACTCGATTCCGTTTTCGTCTTCATCTTCTCCTTTTCCTATTTCTTTTTCAAAAGAAGATGACTCTTCCTCTAAATATGACTCTTCTTCATCATAATATGAATCTAAATAAGACGTTTTAGGGGATGAGATTGTAATTTGCAAATATGAAAATGAGATTTTTAAGGGCAAAATACTTGTGTGTAGAAGGAATCTCCCTTTGTGCAATTGACTGAATGGAGTTTTTTTAAAGGGAAAAAAGATGTTCGTACTCAGTAGGGTTTTTAAATTGCGATGTTGGATGAACAAAAATGGGACACTTCATAAAGCGAGACACTTCATGAAGCTCTCCCTTCTACGGCTCACTTCATGAAGTGTGCCATGCTCAATTTCTTGTGTGCCAGGGTAATATTGTTGTGCATAAGGAATCAACCTAATTTTATGAATAGATGTCATAAAAAGGTGATGCTTGATAAAAAAAATGATCGTGTTATGAAAAAGATTTATAAAAGCAATGACCGCATTTTGCATCCTCTCGAGAAGGGACATAGATGAAGATTATAATATAGGCTTGCTCATGATTTTAAAATTTAAATTCATATTTATAATAAGTTTGTATTATGTAAGTTTTTGGTGTAGGAGTTGTGTTTCCAAAGAACCATTTACCACTTTTAAATCCAATTAAAGAAATAAAAATGCGGTCATTGAATCCCGGTTCGGATCCTTTGTCCCCAACTTGTGTTCCATCTTGTGTCCCATTTGTATTTATTGATAAGTATGCTAAGGCCTTGTTTCACTTTTGTTTCCAAAAGTCATTTTTACCCAAAAGCCACTTTTAATGTCTTGAAATCCGTGTAACTCTCTCTACTTTTTACGTTTTTCGAGACACTAAAAATCACTTTTCACCCCAAAAACCCCTTTTCACCCAAAATGAAACAAGGCCTAAATTTTCTTTTACAAAATACTAGTAAAAGTCTAAAGTTCAATTGTTTTTTAATTTTAATTTAGAAAATCCACACATATCAAGGAAGTTGTGTATCCATAAATACAAAGAGGACACAAGATGGGACATAAGTTGGGGAAAAAGGATCTCATCCGGATTGAATCCCATTTTATGTATAGAATCCGCATAAGGTTGTTGGTAACAATTTGTTTTTGTTAGGACGAGTAAGTTAAAATTGTTTTGAGTTTATAATAAAAGTGATTTCTTTTCAAAACGAAGGGCAACAAACACACTTAACATTCTAATAGGATATATTCATAAGACGATATCTATTAGATAGAAATATAGAATCAAATATAAAACAAGATTTATGTAATGTATTTTGAAAAAATGACTAAATATGATAATACAAGTTTATATAATTATGGTGACAAAGTGTACTTTTGAGTTCGTAGTTAGAGATTTTTGTAGAAGTTTGATTTGTATGGGTGCTTGTGAAGCTTAGAATTTTTTTGAAAATATAGGACAATAATTATAAAAAAAACCAACCTTACATGGAGTGGCATAGTGGTAGGAGGCATGAGGGATGTTGGGAGGTTTTTGGTTCGATCCTTGTCTATGCTCTTTTACTTGAGTGAAAAACTAAGTTTCACCGTTCTTTCTTTCATTGGGTCGAGTCGGTCGGCGTAAGCCGATTTTACTTGGTTCGTGAGACTTCTGGCTAATTCACGAACCCAGAATTTTATCACCGAAGGTAAATCTCTTGTCAAAAAAGGAAACCAAAGAACAAAAACAATGAAAAATAAGAGAGAAGTGCATGGTTAGACAATATGACACTTGACCATAATATTGGACTTGACATGAAAAAGTTTTTGTGAGAGGCCGGGTTAAAATTTCGGACCATACAAAAGTTCTATATTCGATGACAATTTCCTTGAACTTTTGTATAATCGGGAATATTAAACCGACCACACAAAAATTTCATAGACGACGACAACTTTATTGATCGAACTTTTGTATAGCGGGGAATATTAACCTAACATCCTATAAGAAATGTTAAAACAATATTCATATATACAAATCCAAAAAGTTCTCTTGTCCTACTATTATTTTACCATCATGTCTAAATCTCGACTAACCAAAAATTCTTAGCAAAAGTGGGTAAATTTTTTCATGGAGATATGGTTTAGCTTGGACTCATGAGATTAATGTAGGATGTGGCTAAGGTTATCGCTTTCAATCTCCAAAATGGAGATATCAAGTCTTATGGTTTTATGGACCCTCCTTTTCAAAGCAAGGGCCTCTGCTATAATTCCTTTTTGTCATTACTTTATCCAAAAGTTTGTTTCACATAATTTATCCAAAACATTGTTTTTTCATTAGTGTTTCTTGATTTGTCAAAATTGAGTTTGTAGGAATTTGTTTCGGTACAAATGTTCTTTAACGACTTATTTTTTTTATTAAGTGTTAATTTAGGATTTATCATTAACCCATCATCCATTTTCCTACATTTACTAAATGTATTTTTGATTTTTTTATATATAAAATTATGTGTGTTTTTATCTGATTAATCTAGCAAAGAGTATCTTGGGGTCTGTTTGGATCGCCTGAATAATAATATTTTCTTACATTATAAAGCATGATAATATTATTATCGGAGCGGTTCAAACAAGCCCAAATTTATTTGATATCTGATTTCCCACTAATAGAAGTTCCTACTTTTACTCGAGTTTTTTTAATAACAAAGAACTTTGGTTGTAAATTTTGAACTTGTGACCCATTCGATAAAGGGACACGAGGTGAAAAATAAACGTTTTGAACGATCAGCCTTTTATTATTTGTATCAATTGTGTAGTTAGACACTTGAGACTTTTTCAATTGTTTGTTTTGGGTGAAAAAACACAACTGTTTTGAATGATGTAGGGTTTTCTTATACAAAACTAGAATTTCTTGATTGTGGGGCTTAATAAGGGAAGGAAAAAATCAGGCTTCTCCGAATATCTCTAGAAGAACCCACCGCCACCCATATCAATCCAAACAGCGCCTTCCGTACTCCCTCTTGCAGAGTATCGCCGTCGTCGGAGAGAATAGGATTCCAATGGACCAAACTCTTTTAGATGACATCATCAGTCGTCTTCTTGAAGTAAGAGGCCGCCCAGCAAGGCAAGTTCAGCTTTCCGAGTCCGAGATCCGTCAACTCTGCAACGTTTCCCGTGACATCTTCTTGAGACAGCCCAATCTTCTCGAACTCCAAGCTCCCATCAAGATTTGCGGTACTGATAATCATACTCTTTCTGTATATTTGAATTCGTTCTGATTTGATTGTTGTTGATGATTCTGATGTTGGTTTTTTCGTACGCTCCAATTTGTGCGGCTTTTGTTTGCCATATTTAGAGCTTGGTTCTCAAGTTTTGTGCTTTTAAAGTTGTCTATGATCCCAAAACTCCGCTGATGGTTTGGTTGTATTTCTGAATTATCTTCACCATTTAGACTTGACAAATTCAGAGTCAGTGTTAAGACAGTAACCCTAAACCCTAGTCCGAGTTTTAGCTTAGGCAGTTTGATTTAGGGCTTCTTTATTATTGGGAGTTTGTTATAGCGCTAGCCTACATCAGTGTCAGTTGTTCTGAGCTCTGAAATGGGTGTCAAATGTCCCCGTCAAAGTTGTTTTCTGATGCAGGTGAGGAGTCTTGTGACTAGGAGAAAGAAAGTGAGGAACTTCTAAAATTTGAAGGCATACCTTCACTTTGGTTCTTCGTTTGAGTCTGCATAAAGTTAGTTAATGTGTGTGAGATCAGAGTGAACGCTTAGGAACTCATCATTCATCAGCAGATTTAGGATAGGATTTGGACAACTTTTATATCTGCGAGTTAGCAAGCAGTGTTGCTTATAATATGTGATGGGCGAGATACAGTATTTTCCTTGGCAATTTCATATGATTGAATGTTGGTTTTTCCTTCCTTTTCTTGCCTGGGAGGTTGCTATGTTTGGTAAAAAAAATTCAGTGGAAAAGACTGAAGTGACATGGGTGACTGGTCAGTATAACTCTCTACTTTTCTGCGATGCTAGCACTGTGGATACCTTCAAATGACCCCCTTTGCCCTCTATAGAAAATGAAGATTCTCCAACTTTAGTGGGACTGACTGTTCTTAGCAATAGCATTGATGTTTTCTTGTCTGCATAATAATGGTTCCATAACCCTTCAACCTATTTAGTTGTTACGTGGATGATATCTTATTTAAATTTGTGAATTAAGATTAACATTTCCAGAAACAATTATCTACATTTGCATTTAGTATGTTATTCACACCACATTGCATGCTTGCTTTGCAGATCCTTTATTACCCTTACCTTGTAGAGTCTGATTAGCTAGTAGAGTGTTTATGCTTAAACAGTGTCTTGGATCTGTATCCAATTCTTGTGTTTGATGTCTTGTATCTGTGTTCAATCTAGTTCATCTCTTATGTTATTATGGTTATATTTTTATGAAACATGAACAGTATACATGTTATTAGAATATTAGTGCTTGTTTAGCTTTGACGCTTTAAGTCTAGAAGTGACTGCTGGTGGGGTGGACTATATACACCATTCTAACATGTTTAAGATTTGAGGAAAGGAAGAATTCTAGATGTATAATGTTCTTGTTTTATGGCATGCAGGTGATATTCATGGTCAATATTCTGATCTCCTGAGACTTTTTGAGTATGGTGGATTTCCTCCTCAATCCAATTACTTGTTTTTGGGTGATTACGTGGACAGAGGGAAACAAAGCTTGGAGACTATATGCCTTCTTCTTGCGTATAAAATCAAGTACCCTGAGAACTTCTTTATCTTGAGAGGAAACCACGAATGTGCTTCGATTAATCGCATATATGGATTCTATGACGAGTGTAAAAGAAGATTTAATGTTAGATTGTGGAAAGTCTTCTCTGATTCTTTCAACTGCCTCCCTGTTGCTGCACTAATAGATGACAAGATCCTTTGTATGCATGGCGGTCTCTCCCCTGACCTGAATAACTTGGATCAAATTAGGACTATGCAAAGACCAACAGATGTCCCAGATTCAGGCTTGCTTTGTGATCTTCTGTGGTCAGATCCAAGTAAGGAAATTCAAGGTTGGGGTATGAATGATCGGGGCGTTTCTTTTACTTTTGGTGCTGACAAGGTGACAGAATTTCTTCAGAAGCATGATTTAGATCTTATCTGCCGCGCACATCAGGTTGCTCTCACCAAAGCTATCTAGTTTTTCTTCACACAAGCTTGCTGGTTAAATTTTCGTGCTCTGTTCTACTAACCCGGGATACTTTTCAACGGAATTTTGTATTGTATTTTATATTGTGAATTTTAGGGAGTATTTAGGAAATAATACTAATTGTGTTGCTGCATATAAAAAAAGAAAGCCTGTTAATTCTGTCTGTTTTCTTTTACAGGTTGTAGAGGATGGATATGAATTCTTTGCTGATCGGCAACTTGTTACTATATTCTCAGCTCCTAATTACTGTGGGGAGTTTGACAATGCTGGTGCTATGATGAGTGTGGATGAGACTTTAATGTGCTCTTTCCAGATACTAAAACCTGCAGAAAGGAAGCCCAAGTTCAACTTTGGAAGCAGCACAGCTACAGCCAAATCTGGGAACTCTCTAGGAGTCAAATCTCTCAGGGAGTACAACAATATATAAATCTGTGATCAAGGTAATTATATTTTGTAACCTCTAGAATTGTGTATAAGCTAGTAAAACCATCATCATCAAACTCTCTTTGTGGGAGATTAGCAAGCAGCTTCTTTTAGTTGGAGGCACGTGAGAAGAATTTAGCTGTTAATCAAAGTAATGTAAGGAAACTTGACAGATTTCTTTCCTCTTGCTAATCTCTTCTCATCAACAATTGTCTGCATTCAAATTTGTCATTGAAGTGTTTGGATTCTAATCTGCTCCCCAAAGAATGAGTCTTAGCCCGTTTGGATGCTGTTCTTTATAAAGGCATGTGCATTTTAAGAGTTTTAAAACTGGATGTATCATTGGTGTTTTAGGGTATGTTTGGATGGTGAGTTTTGATGGGAATTTTAAGGAGGGAAATTGTAGGGAACATTTTTCTGTTTGATTGAGTTTTTAGATGAGAATGGATGGGATTTTATAAGAAAATTTGAAGGGAAATGATTGGAATTTGGATCTCACCAAATTGGTGGAATTTGGTGGGAAAGTAGATGTACACACTAAAAATGAAAAAAATAAAGTAAAATCACTCATAATTTCTTATCAAAACCCAACTCTACCAAATCTGTGGCGGACTTCATCGCTGGATCGTTCAAACTTGTCTCCTCCGTCCCACTTGCAGTTGATTCGGATTTCCTTACCCTCATCCGTCAGGATGCTCTAGGGCGACCACTAGCTTGTTAGTGGCCAACCTAATTTCTTAAAAAAAAAAAAACCAACTCTACCAAATAAAAAAAAAACATTAAAATTTCCAATATTCTTGCCCTTTCATATATAAAACATGTATTGCATATTTGAGTTTGGACTGCACAGTTATAATGCTTTATTGAATATTTTTCATTTTGTTGCTCGAAATGTCCAAAACCTATTGAAATTTCCCCCTGTATCACGTTTAGAGATTTCTGCAGGATTGTTCGCCTATCGAAGACACCAAAGAACATACCCAAGAATTGTATCTTGACGAATAATACAGGCACAGTACAAAAAACGGTATACTACACAAGAAACGGTAGTTTTACAGCGTTGCAATTTACTGGACCTACTATTAATAGTATCCGACCCGGTTCTTCCGAGATAATCTTTGAAAATTGATCAGTAATTCAGTATACATGTAATGGCAGAAGCAGAATTGATTAAACTCAATTCAATCCGGTTCTTTTTTCAGTAAATTGATTCAAACCTGAATCATACAATTTGAAGTTAAACATTCCAATTCAACGTTGTTTTCTAAATAAAAAGTGCATTCTATATCCGAAGCTGTGTATATTCTATTTATAATGGCCAACTACTAGCTATCACGAAACCATAGATCAAAGACCATATGTTCTTCTATGTTAAAAAGTCGATAAAAAAATGAAGCCCTGCCGGATTCGGAGCCTACTTTCCGAATCCAGTTCAACTTCACAATTACGCTGAAATCGACCTTCAATTTGTTACGGGGCAAAGTTGCTACGAGTTAGTTCAGTATGAGTAAGGTTGTTAAAATTTGACCCGACGCGAGAAACCCACCCACCCGACCGACTCCGAACCCACCCGACAAAAATCATCATTCAAAAATCCGAACATATCCCACCCGAAAGTTACATTATGTTTAAAAAAAATAATGATAGTGATTGTTTATTATATTTATGTTTATTATATTTATGTTCTTCATGTGCCATCCTCACTGTAATAATTTGTCGATATCATGGCAAAAGGCATGCCCTCTCTTCTATTCTACTGTAAGAATTTTGGTCCAGCTATTTTCGGCTACTTATCTATGTCCATTTTATGGCATGATTTATTGAGTAACATTTGCAGGATGAATGGTGCACGCGAGGGAAAGGAAATGAAAAACAAATGAGATTTATGCAAAACTGCTCCAAAAAAAATTTGTGATATGCGGAATACAAATACAGAAATCAAGCATTCAAATACAAACGAGATTCAAAGACAAACAAACAAACGAGTGTATATTCGGCTTTGAGCCTCAATCGAAATGCCAGAAATCCAAGGGGAACTACAGAGGGCAAAGAGAACTGTAAAGTAAACAAGTAATAGGAAAGAGAGAATCAAAGTGAGAGAAGCACAGCTCGAACAAGTCGAACAACCACAAAGGTCTCCTTGGTTCTCTCTCTTTCTCTCTTCCTAGGTTTGGATTTCGAAGGAAGCTCAGGTCACCGGAGCTAGCTCAGGCTACAAGGCCGAGTAATGCTCTCGGAGAAGAAACCCTAGAAGCTCTCTCGAATCATCCAACCAGCGGCACAAGAGGAGAAAGCCAGCTTATAAAGAGCTCGCATCAACCCTAGCACACGCAACGACGTCGTTCTAGTAATGCACATGGGTCACCGAACAAGGCCACTCTCGGGTGACTTAGTATTGGGCCGTTTGGCCCAATACTGCCTCCAGCGAGAGTTAAAGCCCAATCCGACAATACACACACACATTCACTAGTTTTACACATTACAAGTTCAAATGTCCAAACGTAGGAAATTACAAGTTACATAATACAACTCTACAATTTGCCCTCCTAATTCCTAAGTTTACATCAATAGTAAAACTTGTATCCTTGTTTTGCTGATTCCTGGTCTTACAGTCTTTCTATCACCGGCCCTTTTGTACCCTTCTCAGCTCTGTTCTGGCTCAATCACATGTAGGAAATCCCTGCAAAAGTTGAACTTATCAGTTGTGACAATTTTAGTGCCAAAATCTGCAGGATTCTTCTTACCATTTATCTTTTCTACCAGAATAGCTTTCTGTGCTACCTTTTGTCTAATGAAATGGTACCTCACATCAATATGTTTGGTCCTTTCATGGTACATGGGATCTTTGCACAGGTATAGGGCACTCTGACTGTCCATATGCAATTTGGACATATAATTTTTGCCTTCAATCTCCCTCAATAGTCCTTGGAGCCATATTGCTTCTTTGGATGCCTCAGTAGCAGCTATGTACTCTGCCTCAGTAGAAGATAGAGCTACAATAGACTGCTGCTGAGACTTCCAAGAGATGCAATTGCCACACCAAGTGTAGACATATGAGGTGGTTGATTTTCTAGTGTCTTTATTGCTTGCAAAGTCAGAATCAACATAACCATAGAGTTCAGAAGGAGAGGAGTGAACACCATAGAGCAAACCAAAGTTGGCAGTACCAACAATATATCTTAAACAGAATTTCATAGCATGCCAATGTTTCTCACATGGCTCAGACATATATCTACTCAGAACACTGATGGCAAAAGCAAGATCAGGTCTGGTGCAAATCATGGCATACATAACTGAACCAACAGCAGCATCATAGGGAATAGAAGACATTCTACCCTCCTCTTCCTTGGAGAGAGGCAACTTGGCTTTTGTCAAGTCAAGGTGCCCTCCTAAGGGCATGGAGGAGGGTTTAGCATTCACAACACTGAATCTATCTAACACCTTATGCAAATAATCAGATTGAGTAAGCATGATTTGTTTCTTAGACCTGTTCCTAACAATCTTAATGCCTAGAATCATTTGTGCATGACCTAGGTCTTTCATGTCAAAGTTCTTTCTAAGGGCCCTCTTTACATCATTGATCTTAGACATGGATTTGCAAATCAAAAGCATATCATCAACATAAAGCAAGACATAAATGGGCAAATCAGACTTGACATGCTTAAAGTACAAACATGAATCATACTTGCTAGCCTTAAACCCTAAAGTTTTCATGCATTTATCAAATTTTATATTCCACTGCCTAGGTGATTGCTTCAAGCCATATATAGATTTCTTTAATAAACACACATAATCAGGCTTAAAAGGATCAACAAAACCCTTAGGCTGTTTCATATAAATGGTTTCATCTAGGTCACCATGCAAGAATGCAGTTTTAACATCCATTTGTTCAACTTCTAGGTCATACACAGCAGACATAGCAAGCATTAATCTCATGGTTTTATACTTAGCAACAGGAGCAAAAATGTCATGATAATCTTCCCCTTCTCTTTGAGAGAAACCTTTAGCTACTAGCCTAGCTTTGTATCTAGGTGGGTCAGTAGGTTTGGTTCCCTCTTTGAGTTTATAGATCCACTTGCAATCAATAACTCTTGAATTTTTAGGTTTGGGAACCAATGTCCAAGTTTTATTGTCATGCATGGATTTAATTTCCTCTTTCATGGCAAGCATCCAAAGATCAGAATGAACACATTTAATAGCATGCTCAAACAGGTCAGGAGTATAAGCATTCAAAACTTCAGCAATTATGAAAGCAAACTCATCAACATTGTTCACATATTTTTTGTTAGGAATTTTAGCCCTAGGGGCCCTATCTCTAGTCAATTGGTAATTGTTCAAGTTAGGGACCTCATCAAAAGGAACATCCTCAACAGAATCATCAACATCATGCACAGAGTCATCATTATCATGCAAATCAAGATCAGAATCATGCACAGGGTGATGCAATTCATCAAGAAGAGGCTCATGCATAGAGGAAGATGAGGGAATATGTGAACTAACCTGCCCACCGTGATGGTGAGGTTGCACAGCTAAGTGCTCTTCAGTACTTGCTTGAGCATTCAAGTGCTCATTAGGAATACCAATGCCAGAATTTTCAGAGTTTCCAGAATGAGATGGAGAGTATCCAATATCAAAGTCTTCATCAAATAACTCAGATTGAGGTGGAGCAACATAGAATGGAGTATGAACTTGTTCAGACCTGTCTAAGTGCTCAGGAGAAGAAGTGAGAACATTTTTGAAATGGAAGTCACTTTCATTGAAAGTGACATCCCTACTGACTATCACTCTGTAGCCTCCAGGCTGTATGAGCAACAGTTTGTATCCTTTTACCCCTTCAGGGTATCCCAGCATCACACACTTTTGAGCTCTTGGGTTTAACTTCCCACAGTGCATCCAAAAGTTCTCAGATGTGAGATGGTGGGTTTGGCTCCACTCCACAGTTCTTGTTGAGTTTTGAATCCAATGGCAGAACAGGGGGATCTATTAATCAAATAAGCAGCTGTAGTGACAGCCTCTCCCCAGAGGGAATGTTTCATCCCAGCACTGATTAGCAGGCACCTTGCCTTTTCAAGCAAGGTCCTATTCATCCTCTCAGCAATGCCATTTTGTTGAGGTGTGCCTGGCACAGTTAAGTGCCTCTTAATGCCATTTTCATGGCAAAAAGAATCAAATGCATGATTGCAAAATTCAAGACCATTGTCAGTTCTAAGGCATTTCACCTTGAACTGAGACTGGCCTTCAACAGTTTGTTTCCAATGTTTGAACATGTCAAATGCCTCACTCTTAGCTTTGAGTAAATGCACCCAGACCTTCCTGGAATAGTGGTCTATTAATGACAAGAAATACTTCTTGCCACCAACAGTGTCCACTTGGGCAGGTCCCCATAGGTCTGCATGCACATACTCAAGTGGCTTTTGAGCAACAAATTTGGATTTGGAGAAGGGAGTTTTTGAAAGTTTCCCAAACACACAATTTTCACACATGCTCAAATCAGAGGGTTTTTGACTTATATACCCATCCTTGAATAGGTAATGCAATCCCTTGTTACCTATATGACCTAGTCTAGCATGCCACAGTTTAGTTGAATCAACACTCATGCAAGCATTCACTTCAGGAGACATGGTCATAACAGGGGAACCAATGACATGATAAAGCCCACGTTTTTTAATTCCTTTTACAAGGACTTTCCCATCTCTGGAGACATTTCTGACTCCATTGTGGGTGTGGATATGACAAGCAAGATCATCAAACATGCTTTCAGACAACAAATTTCTCCTTAAGTCAGGTACCCACCTAACATTTTGGAGAATTCTAACAATACCATCATGCATTTTAAAAGGAACAGTACCAACACCCTTAATCTTAAGAGAAGAATGATCACCTAACCTAACCTCACCCTCATCACAAAGATGCAAATAGTCAAAGACATGCTTATGAGGTGTGACATGCATAGTGCAACCAGAATCAAGTATCCAGGCATCATGATCAGAATTAACATGATTTGCACACATTAGCAATTCAGCAGAATAGGAAAGGTGGGACTCTACAATTGCAGAAGTACCAACTTGTGATTTGGTGGAGGCTGCAAGTGCCTCATCTTTTTTCTTCTTAAAGCAGTCATTGATTAAGTGAGTCCCCTTGCCACAGTAGTGACATTTGAGGTTCTTTTTCTCAGATTTAGGTTTGGCATTCCCAGAATTAGAGTTAGAAGAGTCAGAATCCTTTTCCTTCTTCTTATAACCCTTCTTCTGGTTTTTATACTTTCCTTTAGTGAACATGATCTCAGTTTTAGAATCTTTATCAGGTTTACACTTAAACACTCTCAAAGACTCATTTTTCTGGGTTACAGCATCTATTATCTTCTTTTTAGTCAGATTTCTCACACCATCATTGTTAAACTCAAGCACATCTTTAAAATTATCAAATTGGGGTGGTAAAGAGTGAAGTAAGATCACAGCTTGGTGAGATTCTACAACCTTATCACCACATCTTTCTAAGTCCTGATTCATTTTAAGAAATTTATCTAGGTTATCACTCAGAGACATAGAAACATCCATTTTGAAATGAAAGATGCGACCTAGCAAGTTAATGACAGAAGGGAGAGATTTCACCTGATAGAGGTCATTCAACGCCTTCCAGAGATTCCTGGAAGAGTCTACTTCGACCACTTGACGAGCAACTTCATCAGACAATCTGATAATAATCTCAGAATGGGCAATTTGATCCATTTCCTTCTTTTTAGCAGCATCAAATGTGTCAGGCCATGACTCATCAACAACAGACCAACATTTTTCTTTAATCAAGATGGCTTTCATCTTTAGTTGCCACATAGCAAAGTCAGAGGAGCCATCTAGTGGCTTTATGCGGACAGATGAATGATCAGACATAGTGAGCCTTGCTCAGAGAAGAAGAATAGAGTAACTCAGAGAGAGAGAAGAAGTTAGCAAACTTCAGCTAGTGAGTCTCACAAGAGAGATTCTCACAACAAGTACCTGCACCTGCAAGGGACAAATGTATGCAAGAGAGGATATGTAACAGATCCAACAAGATATGGCTTTGGTCTGTCACAAATCTCAACAGTCAACAAGTAAAGTGATAATCAAACACAAGTAAAGATCGGAAAGCCCCCAAATCAAGTTGTAGGGTTTCAGATCTGAGCAAAGACGCTCTTTTGCAAGAGCTTTGTGTAGGATCCGACAGTGGGATTACACCAGTATAACTGGAACCCGTTCTATCCAGAATCCCCCGCCCCTTTCTATCAAAGGGAATCGGAGATCTATCACTCAGAAGCAAGCAAAGCTATCATGCAACCTAAACACTTGAAGACAGTTGAGTAAAAGTTTCAAAAAATCAAAGAAAATGCAAGTTTCTTTATGGATCTGAATGGATCTGAGTTCTAGAGAGTCTCTTGACTCTAGAACTCTAGATCTGGTCCGAGATCTGCAAGAAGAGACTCGAGACTTTAGATCCAGAGAGTAGGAAACTCTCAATGGAACGTAGCAAGAGAAACTTCGAGAGAAGGTGAAGGAAAGAGAAGAACAACAACCGAGAACTCAAGATCTGGAAGTAGAAACTCCAGATCCAGCTAAGCGAGCCTCAGATCTCAAGATCCAACACAAGCAACAACAAGAACAAACCCTAGATCTGAAGATCCAGGACTAGAAAGTCCAGAAACTTCAAACCTTGGATCTGTAAGAGCAACCTCGCTCTGATACCAATTTGATATGCGGAATACAAATACAGAAATCAAGCATTCAAATACAAACGAGATTCAAAGACAAACAAACAAACGAGTGTATATTCGGCTTTGAGCCTCAATCGAAATGCCAGAAATCCAAGGGGAACTACAGAGGGCAAAGAGAACTGTAAAGTAAACAAGTAATAGGAAAGAGAGAATCAAAGTGAGAGAAGCACAGCTCGAACAAGTCGAACAACCACAAAGGTCTCCTTGGTTCTCTCTCTTTCTCTCTTCCTAGGTTTGGATTTCGAAGGAAGCTCAGGTCACCGGAGCTAGCTCAGGCTACAAGGCCGAGTAATGCTCTCGGAGAAGAAACCCTAGAAGCTCTCTCGAATCATCCAACCAGCGGCACAAGAGGAGAAAGCCAGCTTATAAAGAGCTCGCATCAACCCTAGCACACGCAACGACGTCGTTCTAGTAATGCACATGGGTCACCGAACAAGGCCACTCTCGGGTGACTTAGTATTGGGCCGTTTGGCCCAATACTGCCTCCAGCGAGAGTTAAAGCCCAATCCGACAATACACACACACATTCACTAGTTTTACACATTACAAGTTCAAATGTCCAAACATAGGAAATTACAAGTTACATAATACAACTCTACAATTTGGGAATAAACATTAAACATATGCCCTCCTAAATAAGTTCGATCATTATACTCATTAAAACAATATAAATAAATATTTTCATCAAAAGAAATACAATATAAATATATATAAATAAATTACAATATTAATCTTAATAATAGTATTTCAAAGTATTAAATAATGGATCAAATTACAATAAAAAGGAAAGAACCCATTTAGGTTCACCCTCACTCGAGTAATCTTTTATTTAATACAATAGGTATCTTAGTTTTCTTATGGAGGAACAGGAATAGTATTCCCAATTTAGGGAATACGATTTCGAATCTAGTAGGTTGGAGAAGGAGTGTATGAAGGACTTTTGTATACTGGTGATGGAGTGTCTATAGGAGCCTTGTATAACGGAGTAAGGGGTGTACACTGGACTCTTGTACACTGGTGTTGGAGTGTAAATAGGAGTAGGTGTGTAGACTGGTTTTGGGACATATGGTTTTGGAACATATGATTTTGGAGTGTAGGCGGGCTTGTAGGCTGGTGTAGGGTGGTATTCAGGGACCTTGTAAATAGGCTTTGGAACGTAGATAGGGCTCTTGTACACAGGTGATGGGTAGTACACTAGGAATGGAGTATATACAGGGCTATTGTAAATCGGAGATGGGGTGTACACAGGGCTCTTGTAAACAAGAGATGGGGTGTACACAGGGCTCTTGTAAACAGGAGACGGTGAGTACTCGGGGCTCTTGTAAATGGGTGATGGAGTGTACACGGGTCTCTTGTAAATCGGAGATGGGGATTACACGGGGCTCTTGTAAATCGGAGATGGGGTGTACACAGGGCTCTTGCAAACAAGAGATGGTAAGTACACAGGGCTCTTGTAAACGGGTGATGGAGTGTACACGAGGCTCTTGTAAATCGGAGATGGGGAGTACACATGGCTCTTATAAACGGGAGATGGGGGGGGGGGGGGGGGGGGGCTTGGGCGGGTCCCTTTCATTATATATTTCTATTAGGAGTATTCTTGTACGTTCAAAATTTGTAGCTCAAGTGGCAAATAAAGTTACACGCAGTATGCAGAGTCCTGTGTTCGAATCCAAGGGCCCTTCCCATAAATTTTGCTTCTCTTTCAAATCTTGTTACATTATTTTTATTTTTTATTTTTTACCAATAAGAAATAAAAAAAAGGGAATTTTCGATTGGTACCCCTAAGTTATTTGCATTTCGGAATGGTGCTCAGGAAAAAAAAGTATTCCAAATAGTACCCTCAAACTTTTATACAAGTTCGGCCCGTACCCCACTATCTGTTTTTCCTCTAATTCCCTCGCAACACCTCCGTTAGTTTTGTAAAAAAAAAAGGGGAAAATGTTTTAGTAAAAACAAAATGTAAAATGAATTAATTTATAACAACCGTAAAAAGAACATTTCAGTACAAAAATTATGTGAAGAGAAAGAGGAGTCGGGAAACCTGTGGAAGGATGAAGAAGAAAGTCGATGTGAAGAGGAAGAAGGAAGGGAGGTCCAGCGGTTCTCCACGGCAGCCAGCGGACGATCAACGCCACTGACTCGGAAGGACGGCGGGTGGCGGATGAAGGATGCGGTGGTGGGCTGACGGGCAGCAGGTGAGATTTAGGTTTTCTTGCAATTGATTGAATTTAGGGCGAATTAGAGTGGAATTTAGGGCGATTTCTACCCTCATTTGTTGTTTTTATGTTCAATAGGGTGAAATCTAATTTTTAGATGAAAATTAGGGTTTTAGTTCACTTCACCAATATCCATGAATTGAAATTTTTGTCATTGTATCAGTTTTAGTTCACTACACCAATATCCATGAATTGAAATTCATCTATGGGTTTTTTATGAGAAAAGATGAGCCATTTTTATCAGTTTTTTTTAATGTGAAGTCAGTAGAGCTTTAGTTGATAAAGCAACAACTTATTTGATTGGTGACTTCCTGACTAGTTACTCTAAAGATCAAGATATCAGTTGTGTTCTATTAGCCACGCTTCATTTCTTCCTCCATATATATGCTAATTGTCGTTTCTCAATCTTCCTTCATTGCTTGAACAGGTGGGCGATTGTTTACTTTGCACATATGAAACCTCTCATGGTCCTAATCCTAAACGAAGCGGAGTGATCTGCTTTTGAGTAAGCCCTAAATGAGAGCTTCAACATATGCAGATTGTTACAAGACAATACCGTTCCTTTCTTGAAACTGCTGACTGTTGTTATTAGCTCCCCTTAATAGTCAATAATTGTGTACGCATACTACATACATCATTCTTGTTATACTGGCAGAAAACATGGAGTCAGCTTTTTGTAATTGTTGCGTATCACTGTTCTTGCTTCTCCAATTTGACTGAGCTTGTGCATGAATTAAATAATTTCACTGTGACAATTGAAAAATAGGTTCATTTTGTTTTTCCATTTTATAGTTATCCACTCTTTTTCTTAGAGTTTATACTCACATAATCCGATTTAGATTAGTTGATAATTTACATTTTAAAGAGTGCAAATCTTACCAATTGTTGTCCGATTAAATCTAAGTTGTTAATTTATTATTGTCCGGATCTCACCAACTCCATTGCTAGATGGATACAGCAGCGTAGAGGAAGACAATGGGGGCAAAAATAGATTTTCAAAACCAAACAAGACATTGCAAGGAGATAAATATGGTGCTTATAGTTTGAATATCATCAAAAGTACTTGATGTGTACAAAAAAGGAGAATTAGGATCACAAGCCCAGAAACAGATAGCATAAGGCACAAGTAGGAGGCTAGGAGCAGCTATTCTTCATTCGTTTGTTGAATGTTGCGAGGTTCCTTGCCACACGCTGTTTCCACCAACAAAAAAGATTGTTTGTCAACAAGAATTGTTATTTAATAGAACCATATGTAAATGAATCTCAATTCAAACCATAACAGATTTAAAACTTAAACCATAACAGATTTAAAACTTTCAAATTAACATATTCTTTTTAAATGCAATAGGAGACCTATACCAAATCCAACAGGGATAACAAAGAATGAAATAACTAATGAACTTAATACAAGTCAAGTTCCTCGTTCAGTAACAATTTCAACTACACATTAGATTTCACCCTAATTGAACATAAAAACAACAAATTAGGGTAGAAATCAACTAAATTCCACTCTAATTCGCCCTAAATTCAATCAACTGTTACAAAAAACCCTAAATCTTACCTGCTACACGTTCCGCCCGCCAACATGTCCTTCGTCCGCCACGGCGCCACCCACCGTCCTTCCGAGTTCAGTCCTTCGTCGTCCGTTCGCCGGATGCCGTATAGACCCGCCGACCGTCCATTTCTTCCTCCTTTTCCCACGAGCTTTCTTCTTCCTCGTTCCACTGGTTTCTTCTGACCTCTCTCTTCGTAATTTTTTTTTACTGAAATGTTCTTTTGCTGTTATAAATTAATTTTTACATTTTGTATTTACTAAAAGATTTTCCCTTTTTTTTACAAAACTAATGGAGTTGCTGGGGGGAATTAGAGGAAAAACTGACGTTGGGTACGGGCCGAACTTGTAAAAAAGTTTGAGGGTATCATTAGGATTACATTTTTTTCTGGGCACCATTCGGAAATGCAAATAACTCAGGGGTACCAACCGGAAATTCCCCAAAAAAAATTACTTATATTAGTGTTAAATGTTTTATATATTTAACTATTAACCTATTTTCGAATTTAAATAATTATGATTAGCTAAAAAGAACATAACTAGAAAGACTAGTTTATTATATTTACTATTTCAAAATTGTATGATTTGAAAGGTATCATATTATATTTGCTCTATGCTGTATGTGAAGCCAGGAGGAGAAATTTGGCCAAGATCATGATCGAAGGAGATAGTCAAATTGTTATAAAAGCGCTACGAGGAAATAAATCGTACCCATGGCAAATTGAAATGCTAATATCCGACACACTGGTTTTGTTGCAGTCGTTTGAGGTAGTCAAATTTTCACATGTACCTCGTGATTGCAATAAGGTTGCGGATTCGATTACGAGGCTACGCCATTCTTGTAGTTCTCATCAAGTTTAGACACGCTCAGGACTTAAGGTCCTCATCCGCAAGGACGCTATATGTTGATTTTGTCAGCCTAATGTTTTCCTATTCTAAAAAAAAATATATTATATTTGCTCTATTTATCATATAACTTTTGAATGATATATATATTTTTATATTTTTTAATTGAAATACATATTAAATACGAAATACATGTACCTAGACTCTTGACATTATAAGAAAAGCCACATTTAAGTTTCAAATTTGACAATTATTGTAAAATTATAATAGTATTATTTGAATTTTCTTATTAAAAATGGATAATGTGTCTTGTTGTTGTATTTAATATATGATCCTATAGGTTTATAATGTGTACCAATGTATGTACTCTGAAATAGTTGGGACTACTTTGTTCCGTCCTAAGTTAGATTTATAGCATGTCACCCTCCACGACATTTTTCACAAACAAGTCTCCCGGTCTATTGAGTTCGCCCCCCTTCTGAAAGTTCCTGGGTCCGCCACTGATGGGGTGTACACGGGACTCTTGTAAACGGGTGATGGAGTGTACACGGGGCTCTTGTAAATCGGAGATGGGGAGTACACATGGCTTTTGTAAACGGGAGATGGGTTGTAAACAGGAGGTGGAGTGTACACGGGACTCTTGTAAACAGGAGATGGAGTGTACACGGGACTCTTGTAAACAGGGGATGAGGTGTACACTGGACTCTTGTACACGGGAGATGGAGTGTATACGGGGCTCTTGTAAACAAGAGGAATGTAAACTGGCTTGTAAATCGATGTAGGTTTGTATGTTGGTTTTGGAACGTAGACTGGTGATGGATTGTAGACTAGGCTCTTGTACACGAGAGATGGAGTGTATATTGGTGTAGGATGGTACACAGGTTTTGGAATGTAAATAGGAGATGGAGTATACACGGGTGAGGGAGTGTACGTAGGCGTTTTGTAAGCCGAAGATGAATGGTAGATCGGATTATTGTATTCAGGAGTAGAAACGTACACGGATGCTTTGTAGTATGGTGATGGAGAAGGAACATACACAGGTGACTTATACTCTTCTGGAGATGGTGTGTAGGAGACTAGGAGCCATAGTAGCCATCAGCTGAGGCAATGGCTGGTATGGACAAAATGAGTAGGAAAGAAGCCAAGAGATATGCCTAGATGTCCTTAAAGTTCACTTGTGTATTCTCCTTTTTCCTTAAAATGACTTCTGGTCTAATATTGCACGTTAAGTGTTCGATGAAATGTCCATGTAAATTAACACCTAAATGTGGCATTCGGCTTTTAGGTTAGAATTTATGTTTTTATTCGATAAGTCTTGATTTTATAGTTTAGAATGTGCTTATTGGCTTGATACTATCCTCATTCATAATGCTTATGCCTAGATGTCCTTAAAGTTCACTTGTGTTTTCTCCTTTTGCTTTAAAATGACTTGTGGTCTAACATTGCATGCCAAGTGTTCGATGAAATGTCCATGTGAATGTCAATCCTTAATGTGGCATTCGGTTTCTGGGTTCGAATTTATGCTTTTGTTCGATCGGTCTTGATTTTGTAGTGCAGAACTCGCTTATTGGCTTTATACTATCCTCATTCTTTATGCTTATACCTAGATGTCTTTAAAGTTCACTTGTTTTTCTCATTTTGCCTTTAAAAATTGACTTGTGGTCTAACATTGCACGCCAAGTGTTCGATTAAATGCCCATGTAAATATCACTCCTATATGTGGCGTTCGGTTTCTAGGTTAGAATTTATACTTTTATTCGATCGGTCTCTATTTTAGAGTGCAGAATGTCCTTCTTGGCTTGATACTATCCTCATTGTTTATGCTTCTGCCTAGATGTCTTTAAAGTTCACTTGTTTTTTCCCCTTTTGCCTTTAAAAATTGACTTGTGATCTAACATTGCATGCCAAGTGTTCGATGAAATGTCCATGTAAATGTCACTCCTAAAATTGGCATTCGGCTTCGAGGTTCGAATTTATGCTTTTATTCGATTGATCTTGATGTTGTAGTGCAAAACTCGCTTATTAGCTTAATACTATCCTCATTCTTTATGCTTATGCCTAGATGTCTTTAAAGTTCACTTTTGTTTTCTCCTTTTTCCTTTAATATGACATGTGATCTAACATTGCATGCCAAGTGTTAGATGAAATGCCATGTAATTGTCACACCTAAATGTCACATTCGGCTTCTAGGTTCTAATTTATGCTTTTATTCGATCGGTCTTGATTTTGTAGTGCAAAATGTGCTTATTGGCTTGAGACTATCCTTATTTCTTAAGCTTATGCCTAGATGTCTTTAAAGTTCACTTGTTTTTTCTCCTTTTTCCTTTAAAATGACTTGTGGTCTAACATTGCACGCCAAGTGTAAATTTCACTTCTAAATGTGGCATTCGTTTTCTAGGTTCGAATTTACGCTTTATTCGTCCAGTCTTGATTTTGTAGTGTAGAACTCACTTATTGGCTTCATACTATCCTCACTCTTTATGCTTATGCCTAGATGTCTTTAAAGTTCACTTCGTTTTTTCTTATTTTGCCTTTAAAAATTGACTTGTGATCTAACATTGCACGCCTAGTGTTCGATGAAATGTCCATGTAAATGTCACTCCGAAATGTGGCGTTCGGTTTCTAAGTTCGAATTTATGCTTTTATTCGATACGTCTTGATTTTGTAGTGCAGAATGTGCTTATTGCCTTGATACTATCCTCATTTTTTATGCTTATGCCTAGATGTCTTTAAAGTTCACTTTTGTTTTCTCCTTTTCCTTTAAAATGACTTGTGGTCTAACATTGCACGCCAAGTGTTCGATGAAATGACCATGTAAATCTCACTCCTAATTGTAGCATTTGGTTTCTAGGTTCGAATTTATGGTTTTATTCGACCGATCTTAATTTTGTAGTGTAGAAATCACTTATTGGCTTGATACTATCCTCATTCTTTATGCTTATGCCTAGATGTCTTTAAAGTTCACTTGTTTTTTCTTATTTTGCCTTTAAAAATTGACTTGTGATCGAACATTGCGAGCTAAGTGTTCGATGAAATGTCCGTGTAAATGTCAGTCCTAAATGTGACATTCGGTTTCTAGGTTCGAATTTATGCCCTTATTCGACCGGTCTTGATTTTGCAGTGCAAAATGTGCTTATTGGCTTCATACTATCCTCATTTTTTATGCTTATGCCTATATGTCTTTACAGTTGACTTGTGTTTTCTCATTTTGCCTTTAAAAATTGACTTATGATCTAACATAATATGCCAAGTGTTCGATGAAATGTCCATGCAAATGTCACTCCTAAATGTGGCATTCGATTTTGTAGTGCAGAACTCGCTTATTGGCTTGATATTATCCTCATTCTTTAAGCTTATGCCTAGATGTCTTTAAAGTTCACTTATTTTTTTCTCCTTTTGTCTTTAAAAATTGACTTGTGATCTAAAATTGCACGCCAAGTGTTCGATCAAATGCCCATGTAAATGTCACTCCTAAATGTGGCGTTCGGTTTTTAGGTTCGAATTTATACTTTTATTCAATCGGTCTTTATTTTGTAGTGTAGAATGTGCTTGTTGGCTTGATTCTATCCTCATTCTTTATGCTTATGCCTAGATGCCTTTACAGTTCACTTGTGTTTTCTCATTTTGCCTTTAAAAATTGACTTATGATCTAACATTGCATGCCAAGTGTTCGATGAAATGTCCATGTAAATGTCACTCCTAAATGTGGCATTCGGTTTCTAGGTTCGAATTTATGCTTTTATTCGATCGGTCTTAATTTTGTAGTGCAGAACTCGCTTATTGGCTTGATAGTATCCTCATTCTTTATGCTTATGCCTAGATGTCTTTAAAGTTCACTAGTTTTTTCTCCTTTTGTCTTACAAAATTGACTTGTGATCTAACATTGCATGCCAAGTGTTCGATGAAATGTCCATGTATAAGTCACTCCTAAATGTGGCATTTGGTTTCTATGTTCGAATTTATGCTTTTATTCGATACGTCTCGATTTTGTAGTGCAGAATGTGCTTATTGGCTTGATATTATCCTCATTCTTTATGCTTATGCCTAGATGTCTTTAAAGTTCACTTGTTTTTTCTTATTTTGCCTTTACAAATTGACTTGTGATCGAACATTGCGAGCTAAGTGTTCGATGAAATGTCCGTGTAAAGTCAGTCCTAAATGTGACATTCGGTTTCTAGGTTCGAATTTATGCCTTTATTCGACCGGTCTTGATTTTGCAGTGCAAAATGTGCTTATTGGCTTCATACTATCCTCATTTTTTATGCTTATGCCTATATGTCTTTACAGTTGACTTGTGTTTTCTCATTTTGCCTTTAAAAATTGACTTATGATCTAACATAATATGCCAAGTGTTCGATGAAATGTCCATGCAAATGTCACTCCTAAATGTGGCATTCGATTTTGTAGTGCAGAACTCGCTTATTGGCTTGATATTATCCTCATTCTTTAAGCTTATGCCTAGATGTCTTTAAAGTTCACTTATTTTTTCTCCTTTTGTCTTTAAAAATTGACTTGTGATCTAAAATTGCACGCCAAGTGTACGATCAAATGCCCATGTAAATGTCACTCCTAAATGTGGCGTTCGGTTTTTAGGTTCGAATTTATACTTTTATTCAATCGGTCTTTATTTTGTAGTGTAGAATGTGCTTGTTGGCTTGATTCTATCCTCATTCTTTATGCTTATGCCTAGATGCCTTTACAGTTCACTTGTGTTTTCTCATTTTGCCTTTAAAAATTGACTTATGATCTAACATTGCATGCCAAGTGTTCGATGAAATGTCCATGTAAATGTCACTCCTAAATGTGGCATTCGGTTTCTAGGTTCGAATTTTGCTTTTATTCGATCGGTCTTAATTTTGTAGTGCAGAACTCGCTTATTGGCTTGATAGTATCCTCATTCTTTATGCTTATGCCTAGATGTCTTTAAAGTTCACTAGTTTTTTCTCCTTTTGTCTTACAAAATTGACTTGTGATCTAACATTGCATGCCAAGTGTTCGATGAAATGTCCATGTATAAGTCACTCCTAAATGTGGCATTTGGTTTCTATGTTCGAATTTATGCTTTTATTCGATACGTCTCGATTTTGTAGTGCAGAATGTGCTTATTGGCTTGATATTATCCTCATTCTTTATGCTTATGCCTAGATGTCTTTAAAGTTCACTTGTTTTTTCTTATTTTGCCTTTACAAATTGACTTGTGATCGAACATTGCGAGCTAAGTGTTCGATGAAATGTCCGTGTAAAGTCAGTCCTAAATGTGACATTCGGTTTCTAGGTTCGAATTTATGCCTTTATTCGACCGGTCTTGATTTTGCAGTGCAAAATGTGCTTATTGGCTTCATACTATCCTCATTTTTTATGCTTATGCCTATATGTCTTTACAGTTGACTTGTGTTTTCTCATTTTGCCTTTAAAAATTGACTTATGATCTAACATAATATGCCAAGTGTTCGATGAAATGTCCATGCAAATGTCACTCCTAAATGTGGCATTCGATTTTGTAGTGCAGAACTCGCTTATTGGCTTGATATTATCCTCATTCTTTAAGCTTATGCCTAGATGTCTTTAAAGTTCACTTATTTTTTCTCCTTTTGTCTTTAAAAATTGACTTGTGATCTAAAATTGCACGCCAAGTGTTCGATCAAATGCCCATGTAAATGTCACTCCTAAATGTGGCGTTCGGTTTTTAGGTTCGAATTTATACTTTTATTCAATCGGTCTTTATTTTGTAGTGTAGAATGTGCTTGTTGGCTTGATTCTATCCTCATTCTTTATGCTTATGCCTAGATGCCTTTACAGTTCACTTGTGTTTTCTCATTTTGCCTTTAAAAATTGACTTATGATCTAACATTGCATGCCAAGTGTTCGATGAAATGTCCATGTAAATGTCACTCCTAAATGTGGCATTCGGTTTCTAGGTTCGAATTTATGCTTTTATTCGATCGGTCTTAATTTTGTAGTGCAGAACTCGCTTATTGGCTTGATAGTATCCTCATTCTTTATGCTTATGCCTAGATGTCTTTAAAGTTCACTAGTTTTTTCTCCTTTTGTCTTACAAAATTGACTTGTGATCTAACATTGCATGCCAAGTGTTCGATGAAATGTCCATGTATAAGTCACTCCTAAATGTGGCATTTGGTTTCTATGTTCGAATTTATGCTTTTATTCGATATGTCTCGATTTTGTAGTGCAGAATGTGCTTATTGGCTTGATATTATCCTCATTCTTTATGCTTATGCCTAGATGTCTTTAAAGTTCACTTGTTTTTTCTTATTTTGCCTTTACAAATTGACTTGTGATGTAACATTGCACACTAAGTGTTCGATGAAATGTCCATGTAAATGTCACTCCTAAATGTGACATTCGGTTTCTAGGTTCGAATTTATGCCTTTATTCGACCGGTCTTGATTTTGCAGTGCAAAATGTGCTTATTGGCTTCATACTATCCTCATTTTTTATGCTTATGCCTAGATGTCTTTACTGTTCACTTGTGTTTTCTCGTTTTGCCTTTAAAAATTGACTTATGATCTAACATAGTATGCCAAGTGTTCGATGAAATGTCCATGCAAATGTCACTCCTAAATGTGGCATTCCGTTTCTAGGTTCGAATTTATGCTTTTATTCAATCGATCATGATTTTGTATTGCAGAACTCGCTTATTGGCTTTGATATTGTCCTCATTCCTTATGCTTATGCCTAGATGTCTTTAAAGTTCACTTATTTTTTTCTCCTTTTGTCTTTAAAATTGACTTGTGATCTAACATTGCACGCCAAGTGTTCGATCAAATGCCCATGTAAATGTCACTCCTAAATGTGGCGTTCGGTTTCTAGGTTCGAATTTATACTTTTATTCGATCGGTCTTGATTTTGTAGTGTAGAATGTGCTTGTTTGCTTGATAATATCCTCATTCTTTATGCTTATTCCTAGATGTCTTTACAGTTCACTTATGTTTTCTCATTTTGCCTTTAAAAATTGACTTATGATCTAACATTGCATGCCAAGTGTTCGATGAAATGTCCATGTAAATGTCACTCCTAAATGTGGCATTCGGTTTCTAGGTTCGAATTTATGCTTTTATTCGATCGGTCTTAATTTTGTAGTGCAGAACTCGCTTATTGGCTTGATACTATCCTCATTTTTATGCTTATGCCTAGATGTCTTTAAATTTCACTTGTTTTTTCTCCTTTAGCCTTTAAAATGACTTATGATCTAACATTGCATGCCAAGTGTTCGATGAAATGTCCATGTAAATGTCACTACTAAATGTGGCATTGGGTTTCTAGGTTTGAATTTATACTTTTATTCGATCGTTCTTGATTTTGTAGTGCAGAATGTGCTTGTTGGCTTGATACTATCCTCATTCTTTATGCTTGTGCCTAGATGTCTTTAAAGTTCACTTGTTTTTTCTCCATTTGCCTTTAAAAATTGACTTGTGATCTAACATTGCATGCCAAGTGTTCGATGAAATGTCTTGTAAATGTCACTCCTAGATGTGGCATTCGGTTTCTATGTTTGAATTTATGCTTTTATTCGATCGGTCTTGATTTGTAGTGTAGAACTCGCTTATTGGCATGATACTATCCTCATTCTTTATGCTTATGCCTAGATGTCTTTAAAGTTAGCTTGTTTTTTCTCATTTTGCTTTTGAAAATTGACTTGTGATCTAACATTGCACGCCAAGTGTTCGATGAAATGTCCATGTATAAGTCACTACTAAATGTGGCGTTCGGTTTCTAAGTTCGAATTTATGCTTTTATTCGATACGTCTTGATTTTGTAGTGCAGAATGTGCTTATTGGCTTGATACTATCCTCATTTTTTATGCTTATGCCTAGATGTCTTTAAAGTTCACTTGTGTTTTCTCCTTTGCCTTTAAAATGACTTGTGGTCTACAATTGCACGCCAAGTGTTCGATTAAATGTCCATTTAAATGTCACTCCTACATGTGGAATTCGGTTTCTAAGTTCGAATTTATGCTTTTATTCGATCGGTCTTGATTTTGTTGTGCAGAACTCGTTTATTGGCTTGATATTATCCTCATTCTTTATGATTATTCCTAGATGCGTTCAACGTTCACTTGTTTTTTCTTATTTTGCCTTTAAAATGACTTGTGATCTAACATTGCATGCCAAGTGTTCGATGAAATGTCCATGTAAATGTCACTCCTAAATGTGGCGTTGGGTTTCTAGGTTCGAAATTATGCTTTTATTTGATCGGTCTTGAATTTGTAGTGCAGAACTCGCTTATTGTCTTTATAGTATCCTCATTCTTTATGCTTATGCCTAGATGTCTTTCAAGTAAACTTGTCTTTTTTCCTTTTGCCTTTAAAATGACTTGTGATCTAACATTGCACACCAAGTGTTCGATGAAATGTCCATGTAAATGTCACTCTTAAATATGGCATGCGGTTTCTAGGTTCGAATTTATTCTTTTATTCGATCGGTCTTAATTTTGTAGTGCGGAATTTGCTTATTGGCTTGACACTATCCTCATTCTTTATTCTTATACCTAGATGTCTTTAAACCTCACTCATTTTTTCTCCTTTGCCTTTCAAATATTGAGTTGAGATCTAACATTACACGCCAAGTGTTCGATGAAATGTCCATGTAAATTTCACTCCTGCATGTGGAATTCGGTTTCTAGGTTCGAATTTATGCTTTCATTCGATCGGTCTTGATTTTGTTGTGCAGAACTCGCTAATTGGCTTGATACTATCCTCATTCTTTATGCTTATGCCTAGATGTCTATAAAGTTACCTTTGCTTTTCTCCTTTTTCCTTTAAAATGACTTGTGATCTAACATTGCACACCAAGTGTTCGATGAAATGTCCATGTAAATGTCACTCCTAAATGTGGCATTCGATTTCTAGGTTCGAATCTATGCTTTTTTTCGATCGGTCTTGATTTTGTAGTGTAGAATGTGCTTATTGGCTTGACACTATCCTCATTCTTTATGCTTATGCCTAAATATCTTTAAAGCTCACTTCTTTTTCTCCTTTGCCATTAAAAAATTGACTTGAGATCTAACATTACACGCCAAGTGTTCGATGAAATGTCCATGTAATTGTGAGTACTAAATGTGGCATTCGGTTTCTAGGTTCGAATTTATGCTTTTATTCGATCGGTCTTGATTATGTAGTGCAAAACTCGCTTATTGGCTTGTTACTATCCTCATTCTTTATGCTTATGCCTAGATGTCTTTAAAGTTCCCTTGTCTTTTCTCCTTTTTCCTATAAAATGAATTGTGGCCTGCAATTGCACACCAAGTGTTTGATGAAATGTCCATGTAAATGTCACTCCTAATTGTGGCATTCGGTTTCTAGGTTCGAATTTATGCTTTTCTTCGATCGGTCTTGATTTTGTAGTGCAGAATGTGCTTATTGGCTTGACACTATCCTCATTCTTTATGCTTATGCCTAGATGTCTTTAAAGCTCACTTCTTTTTCTCCTTTGCCATTAAAAAATTGACTTGAGATCTAACATTACACGCCAAGTGTTCGATGAAATGTCCATGTAATTGTGAGTACTAAATGTGGCATTCGGTTTCTAGGTTCGAATTTATGCTTTTATTCGATCGGTCTTGATTATGTAGTGCAGAATGTGCTTATTGGCTTGTTACTATCCTCATTCTTTATGCTTATGCCTAGATGTCTTTAAAGTTCCCTTGTCTTTTCTCCTTTTTCCTATAAAATGAATTGTGGCCTACAATTGCACACCAAGTGTTTGATGAAATGTCCATGTAAATGTCACTCCTAATTGTGGCATTCGGTTTCTAGGTTCGAATTTATGCTTTTCTTCGATCGGTCTTGATTTTGTAGTGCAGAATGTGCTTATTGGCTTGACACTATCCTCATTCTTTATGCTTATGCCTAGATGTCTTTAAAGCTCACTTCTTTTTGTCCTTTGCCATTAAAAAATTGACTTTAGATCTAACATTACACGCCAAGTGTTCGATGAAATGTCCATGTAAATGTTAGTACTAAATGTGGCATTCGGTTTCTAGGTTCGAATTTATGCTTTTATTCGATACGTCTTGATTTTGTAGTGCAGAATGTGCTTATTGGCTTGATACTATCCTCATTCTTTATGCTTATTCCTAGATGTCTTTAAAGTTCACTTGTTTTTTCTCCTTTGCCTTTCAAAAATTGAATTGAGATCTAACATTACACACCTAGTGTTCGATGAAATGTCCATGTAAATGTTACTCCTAAATGTGTGATGTGACCCTCGATTGGCAAGGGACAGATCTAGGCTCGAAACGTCCGGATTCTTCTCCGACAAGGGTAACCGGGATAAATACGAGACCTCAAAGTGGACTCGCGGCCTCTAATGCTCGTTGGAACGAGGGTTGGGCGATGTAGAATTAAGGGTGAGGGAAAAGGGATAGAATGGGGTGACGCCGGGGCCAAAGGGAGGAGATTCTCGACTCAAACTCTGGCTACTTAAATTGGACGTGATCATTATACGGGGGGCGTGGCTCCTTTATATAGAGGAGGCCACACAAAACCCTAGAAGCTAGTTGGGAGTGGATTAGGGTTAGCAACATGCTAGGCCCAACATCCAAGCCCAAAATACTACTAATAGCAACATACTAAATATAGAAACTATCTAGAAAGGGAAATAACAAGGCTAGCCCATCCTACAAGAATGGAACACACGCCTAAAAAGGGAAATGACGGAAATATAAATAATAACATAATATGAGACTAAGTCCTAATCCAAGGAGGTCTCCAAGGTCTAGGCCGTCTCGGGTCTGTCGGAGCTGGGTCCGAGCTAGGGCAGAGTCGCATCATTCTCCCCCGCTTAGCTTCGAAGCGTCCTCGCTTCAACGTGTGTCGGAAAAGGGAATAAGGCGACGATCTCAGTAAAACCTTGCCATCGACATGTGTAGTCTCTAGTAAATATTGTGTCGACACAGGGTTAGGCGCGAGCTTGGGCTCGATGTTAGCGTTGGCCTCGGGAAGGACTTCGGGATGAACTCCGGGAAGGACTTCGGGAAGGACCTCGGGAATGATCTCGGGGAGGACCTCGCGAGGAACCTCGGCGATGACCTCGCTAGGGACCTCGGTGAAGACCTCGCTAGGGACCTCGGTGAAAACCTCGCTAGGGACCTCGGTGAGGACCTCGCTAGCGACGTTGCTGGGCATGGGTGCCGACATCGCTGGGCTCGACTCGTGCGTCGGTACGTGGAGTGCCGGCCACGTTTGAGACTCTCGGTTGGCCTCTGCGAGAAGGCACTCGAGCTCCGCGATCCTTTGCTCCGCGAGCATGGGATAGGGTGTGCGTCGTTGGTGCTCGGAGAATGTCGGAGGCTTGGCGCTCGGGGTTGGTATCGGTGGTCCACGACTCAAATGAAGGGTTTGAGTGCGGGCCGGGGGAGACCTTGGGGCCTCCAGGGTGCGGTCTCGGGGACGTGGTCGCCGAGGTGGCGGACTCAAATCCCTCTCATCGCATCGGGTACGCGTGCGCCGAGGTGGCGGACTCCAATCCCGCTCTTCGTATCGGGGATTCGTGCGCCGAGGTGGCGGACTCCAATCCCGTTCAACGTATGATCGACGTCGGGGTTTTGGAGTTTCGCCGTAATAGCGGGCCCGATTCCCCGAGAGTCTATATGGCGGGATCCAATCCGGATCGTCCCTCGGAAGCGGCCTATAGGGACGAGTGTTGACTCGTCGATGAGGCCGATCCCAAGAATCCGAATCGTCCCATGCGACCGAGCAAGTCCAAGACATGGCTCGGGCTTCTCGTTTTTTTACAATATTACGAGATCTTCCACAATCCGAAAGATCCCGTTAAAAACGGAAATAATAAACTATCCTAAAAAAATAACTAGAAGATCTTTTATAATTAAGATCTTTTACAAAAAAGGATAAAATCAAACAAATAAATTACAAAAAGATATGCTCCAAATCCAAACCAACGCAATCTTCGGAAAAGATCTAGAGTTTCTGAAAAAAGGGTTGGCTGGCACGGGGACGCGCGGACTAGAACCTTCGGCGCGGTGTGGCGCGCTGCTGGTGCGTCGCTGCAGGGCTGGACTGTGCCAGGATCCGAGTCCTGCAAGCTGGTGCGTCCCGGCGCGCTGGCTGGTTCGTATTTCGGCCTTTTGGAGGGGCAAACGACGTCTGTTTTGGACGAATTATATATGCCCAGACTCGTATCGAAAAGACCTACAGTAATATGTAAAAAAATGCAGAAAAATAAATTTTGTGTGGCCGAAATTTGGGTAGAAGTCGACGTTTTTTTTTTTGAAGGGACGGAGAAGGGTCTGTTCGAACCGCCTGACGCTCTGATACCACTGATGTGACCCTCGATTGGCAAGGGACGGATCTACGCTCGAAACGTACGGATTCTTCTCCGACAAGGGTAACCGGGATAAATACGAGAGCACAAAGTGGACTCGCGGCCTCTAATGCTCGATGGAACAAGGGTTGGGCGAGGTAGAATTAAGGGCGAGGGAAAAGGGATAGAAAGGGGTGACGCCCGGGGCCAAAGGGAGGAGATTCTCGACTCAAACTCTGGCTACTCAAATTGGACGTGATCATTATAAGGGGGGCGTGGCTCCTTTATATAGAGGAGGCCACACAAAACCCTAGAAGCTAGTTGGGAGTGGATTAGGGTTAGCAACATGCTAGGCCCAACATCCAAGCCCAAAATACTACTAATAGCCCATCCTACAAGAAATGGAACACACGCCTAAAAAGGGAAATCACGGAAATAAATGACGGAAATATAAATAATAACATAATATGAGACTAAGTCCTAATCCAAGGAGGTCTCCAAGGTCTAGGCCGTCTCGGGTCTGTCGGAGCTGGGTCCGAGCTAGGGCAGAGTCGCATCAATGTGGCATTTGGTTTCTAGGTTCGAATTTATGCTTTTATTCGATCGGTCTTGAGTTTGTAGTGCAGAACTCGCTTTTTGGCTTGATACTATTCTCATTCTTTATGATTATGCCTAGATGTGTTTAAAGTTCACTTGTTTTTTCTTATTTTGCCTTTAAAAAGACTTGTGATCTAACATTGCATGCCAAGTGTTCGATGAAATGTCCATGTAAATATCACTACTAAATTTGGCATTCGGTTTCTAGGTTCGAATTTATGCTTTTATTCGATACGTCTTGATTTTGTAGTGTAGAATGTGCTTATTGGCTTGATACTATCCTCATTCTTTATGCTTATGCCTAGATGTCTTTAAAGTTCCCTTGTTTTTTCTCCTTTGCCTTTCAAAAATTGACTTGAGATCCAACATTACACGCCAAGTGTTAGATGAAATGTCCATGTAAATGTCACTACTAAATGTGGCATTCGGTTTCTTGGTTTGAATTTATGCATTTATTCGATACGTCTTGATTTTGTAGTGCAGAATGTGCTCATTGGCATGAAAGTATCCTCATTCTTTATGCTTATCCCTAGATGTCTTTAAAGTTCACTTGTTTTTTCTCCTTTGCCTTTCAAAAATTGACGTGAGATCTAACATTACACTCCAAGTGTTCGATGAAATGTACCTTTAAATGTCACTCCTAAATGTGGCATTCGATTTCTAGGTTCGAATTTATGCTTTTATTCGATCGGTCTTGATTTTGTAGTGCAGAACTCGCTTATTGGCTTGATACTATCCTCATTCTTTATGATTATGCCTAAATGTGTTTAAAGTTCAATTGTTTTTTCTTATTTTGCCTTTATAAATTGACTTGTGATCTAACATTGCTCGCCAAGTTTTTGATGAAATGTCCATGTAAATGTCACTCCAAAACGTGGCATTCGGTTTCTAGGTTCGAATTTATGTTTTTATTCGATCGGTCATGATTTTGTAGTGCAGATCGTGCTTATTGGCTTGATACTATCCTCAATTTTATGCTAATGCCTAGATGTCTTTAAAGCTCACTTGTTTTTTCTCCTTTGCCTTTAAAAAATTGACTTGAGATCTAACATTACACGCCAAGTGTTCGATGAAGTGTCCATGTAAGTGTCACTCCTAAATGTGGCATTCGGTTTCTAGGTTAAAATTTATGCTTTTATGCGATCGTGCTTATTGGCTTGATCTCCTTTTTCCTTTAAAATGACTTGTGATCTAACATTGTACAACAAGTGTTCGATTAAATGTCCATGTAAATGTCCCTCCTAAATGTGACATTCGCTTTCTAGGTTCGAATTTATGCTTTTATTCGATCGGTCTTGATTTGGTAGTGCAGAATGTGCTTATTAGCTTGACACTATCCTCATTCTTTATGCTTATGCCTAGATGTCTTTAAAGCTCACTTGTTTTTTCTCCTTTGCCTTTAAAAAATTGACTTGAGATCTAACATTACACGCCAAGTGTTCGATGAAATGTCCATGTAAGTGTCACTCGTAAATGTGGCATTCGGTTTCTAGGTTAAAATTTATGCTTTTATGCGATCGGTCTTGATTTTGTAGTGCAGAATGTGCTTATTGGCTTGATACTATCCTCATTCTTTATGCTTATGCCTAGATGTCTTTAAATTTGACTTGTCTTTTCTCCTTTTGCCTTTAAAATGAATTGTGATCTAAAATTGCACACCAAGTGTTCGATGAAAGGTGCATGTAAACTTCACTCCTACATGTGGAATTCGGTTTCTAGGTTCGAATTTATGCTTTTATCCGATCGGTCTTGATTTTCTTGTGCAGAACTCGCTTATTGGCTTGATACTATCCTCATTCTTTATGATTATGCCTAGATGTATTTAAATTTCACTTGTTTTATCTTATTTTGCTTTTAAAATGACTTGTGATCTAACATTGCATGCCAAGTGTTCGATGAAATGTCCATGTAAATGTCACTCCAAAATGTGGCGTTGGGTTTCTAGGTTCGAAATTATGCTTTTATTTGATCGGTCTTGAATTTGTAGTGCAGAACTCGCTTATTGTCTTTATAGTATCCTCATTCTTTATGCTTATGCCTAGATGTCTTTCAAGTAAACTTGTCTTTTTTCCTTTTGCCTTTAAAATGACTTGTGATCTAACATTGCACACCAAGTGTTCGATACGTCTTGATTTTGTAGTGCAAAATGTGCTTATTGGTTGATACTATCCTCATTCTTTACGCTTATGCCTAGATGTCTGTAAAGTTTACTTGTGTTTTTATGTTTTGCCTTTAAAAATTGACTTGTGATCTAACATTGCACGCCAAGTGTTCGATGAAATGTGAATCTAAATGTCACTCCTAAATGTGGCATTCGGTTTATCGATTCGAATTTATGCTTTTATTCGATCAGGCTTGATTATGTAGTGCAAAACTCGCTTATTGGCTTGATACTATCCTCATTCTTTATGCTTTTGCCTAGATGTCATTAAAGTTCACTTGTTTTTTCTCCTTTTGCCTTTACAAATTGACTTGTGATGTAACATTGAATGCCAAGTGTTCGATGAAATGTCCATGTAAATGTCATCCCTAAATGTGGTGTTAGGTTTCTAGGTTCGAAATTTTGCTTTTATTTGATCGATCTTGAATTTGTAGTGTAAAACTCGCTTATTGGCTTGATACTATCCTCATTCTTTATGCTTATGCCTAGATGTCTTTAAAGTTCACTTGTTTTTTCTCCTTTGTCTTTCAAAAATTGACTGGAGATCTAACATTACACGCCAAGTGTTCGATGAAATGTCCATCTAAATGTCACTCCTAAATGTAACATTCGATTTCTAGGTTCGAATTTATACTTTTATTGGATCGGTCTTGATTTTGTAGTGCAGAACTCGCTTATTGGCTTGATACTATCCTCATTCTTTATGATTATGCCTAGATGTGTTTAAAGTTCACTTGTTTTTTCTTATTTTGCCTGAAAAAATTAAATTGTGATCTAACATTGCACGCCAAGTTTTCGATAAAATGTCCATGTAAATGTCACTCCTAAATGTGTCATTCGGTTTCTAGGTTCGAATTTATGACTTTATTCGATCGGTCTTGAATTTGTGGTGCAGATCGTGCTTATTAGCTTGATATTATCCTCATTTTTATGCTTATGCCTAGATGTTTTTAAATTTCACTTGTTTTTTCTCCTTTTTCCTTTAAAATGACTTTTGATCTAACATTTAATGTCAAGTGTTCGATTAAATGTCCATGTAAATGTCACTACTAAATTTGGCTTTCGTTTTCTATGTTCAAATTTATGCCTTTATTCGATACGTCTTGATTTTGTAGTTCAGAATGTGCTTATTGGCTTGATACTATCCTCATTCTTTATGTGTATGCCTAAATGTCTTTAAAGTTCCCTTGTCTTTTCTCCTTTTTCCTTTAAAATGACTTGTGATCTAACATTGCATGCCAAGTGTTCGATGAAATGTCCATGTAAATGTCACTCCTAAATGTGGCGTTCGGTTTCTAGGTTCGAAATTATGCTTTTATTTGATCGGTCCTGAATTTGTAGTGCAGAACTCGCTTTTTGGCATGATACTATCCTCATTCTTTATGCTTATGCCTAGATGTCTTTCAAGTTCACTTGTCTTTTCTCCTTTTACCTTTTAAATGACTTGTGATCTTACATTGCGCACCAAGTGTTCGATGAAATGTCCATGTAAATGTCACTCCTAAATGTGGCATCCGGTTTCTAGGTTCGAATTTATGCTTTTATCCGATCGGTCTTGAATTTGTAGTGCAAAACACGCTTATTGGCTTGATACTATCCTCATTCTTTATGATTATGCCTAGATGTTTTTAAAGTTCACTTGTTTTTTCTTATTTTGCCTTTAAAATGACTTGTGATCTAACATTGCATGCTAAGTGTTCGATGAAATGTCCATGTAAATGTCACTACTAAATATGGAATTCGGTTTCTAGGTTAGAATTTATGCTTTTATTTGATAAGTCTCGATTTTGTAGTGCAGAATGTGCTTATTGGCTTGATACTATCCTCATTCTTTATGCTTATTCCTAGATGTCTTTAAAGTTCCCATGTCTTTTCTCCTTTTTCCTTTAAAATGACTTGTGATCTAACATTGCACACCAAGTGTTGGATGAAATGTCCATGTAAATGTCACTCCAAAATGTGGCATTCGGTTTCTAGGTTCAAATTTATGCTTTTATTCGATCGGTCTTGAGTGCAGAATGCGCTTATTGGCTTGACACTATCCTCATTCTATATGCTTATGCCTAGATGAAAGCTCACTTTTTTTTTCTCCTTTGCTATTAAAAAAATGACTTGAGATCTAACATTACACGCCAAGAGTTCAATGAAATGTCCATGTGAATGTCACTCCTAAATATGGCATTCGGTTTCTAGGTTCGAATTTATGCTTTTATTCGATCCGTCTTGATTTTTTAGTGCAGAACTCGCTTATTAGCTTGATACTATTCTCATTCTTTATGATTATGCCTAGATGTGTTTAAAGTTCACTTGTTTTTTCTTATTTTGCCTTTAAAATGACTTGTGATCTAACATTGCATGCAAAGTGTTCGATGAAATGTCCATGTAAATGTCACCACTAAATGTGTCATTCGGTTTCTAGGTTCGAATTTATTCTTTTATCGACCGGTCTTGATTTTGTAGTGCAGATCGTGCTTATTGGCTTGATACTATCCTCATTTTTATGCTTATGCCTAGATGTCTTTAAATTTCACTTGTTTTTTCTCCTTTAGCCTTTAAAATGACTTGTGATCTAACATTTCATGCTAAGTGTTCGATTAAATGTCCATGTAAATGTCACTCCTAAATTTGGCATTCGGTTCCTAGGTTCGAATTTATGCTTTTATTCGATCGGTCTTGATTTTGTAGTGCAAAATGTGCTTATTGGCTTGACACTATCCTCATTCTTTATGCTTAGGCCTAGATGTCTTTAAAGCTCACTTGTTTTTTCTCCTTTTCCATTAAAAAATTGACTTCAGATCTAACATTACACGCCAAGTGTTCGATGAAATGTCCATGTGAATGTCACTCCTAAATATGGCATTCGGTTTCTAGGTTCGAATTTATGCTTTTATTCGATCGGTCTTGATTTTGTAGTGCAGAACTCGATTATTGGCTTGATACTATCCTCATTCTTTATGATTATGCCTAGATGTGTTTAAAGTTCACTTGTTTTTTCTTATTTTGCCTTTAAAATGACTTGTGATCTAACGTTGCATGCAAAGTGTTCGATGAAATGTCCATGTAAATGTCACCACTAAATGTGTCATTCGGTTTCTAGGTTCGAATTTATTCTTTTATTCGATCGGTCTTGATTTTGTAGTGCAGATCGTGCTTATTGGCTTGATACTATCCTCATTTTTATGCTTATGCCTAGATGTCTTTAAATTTCATTTGTTTTTTCTCCTTTAGCCTTTAAAATGACTTGTGATCTAACATTTCATGCCAAGTGTTCGATTAAATGTCCATGTAAATGTCACTCCTAAATTTGGCATTCGGTTCCTAGGTTCAAATTTATGCTTTTATTCGATCGGTCTTGATTTTGTAGTGTAGAATGTGCTTATTGGCTTGACACTATCCTCATTCTTTATGCTTATGCCTAGATGTCTTTAAAGCTCACTTGTTTTTTCTCCTTTGGTCTTTAAAAATTGACTTGTGCTCTAACATTGCATGCCCAGTGTTCGATTAAATGTCCATGTAAATGTCTCTCCTAAATGTGGCATTCGGTTTTTAGATTAGAATTTATGCTTTTATTCGATCAGTCTTTATTTTGTAGTGCAGAATGTGCTTATTGGCTTGATAATATACTCATTTTTTATGATTATGCCTAGATGTATTTAACGTTCACTTGTTTTTTCTCCTTTTGCATTTAAAATGACTTGTGATATATTGCACGCCAAGTGTTCGATGAAATGTCTATGTAAATGTCATTCCTAAATGTGACATTCGGCTTCTAGGTTCGAATTTATGCTTTTATTCGATCGGTCTTGATTTTGTAATGCAGAATGTGCTTATTGGCTCAATACTATCCTCATTCTTTATGTTGATGCCTAAATGCCTTTAAAGTTCACTTGTTTTTTCTCATTTTTCCTTTAAAAATTGACTTTTAATCTAACATTGCACGCCAAGTGTTCGATGAAATGTCCATGCAAATGTCACTCCTAAATTTGTTATTCGGTTTCTAGGTTCGAATTTATGTTTTTATTCAATCGGTCTTGATTTTGTAGTGCAAAATGTGCTTATTGGCTTGATACTATCCTCACACTTTATGCTTATGACTAGATGTCTTTAAAATTCACTTGTTTTTTCTCATTTTGCCTTTAAAAGTGACTTGTGATCTAACATAGCACGCCAAGTGCTCGATGAAATGTCCATTTAAATGTCACTCCTAAGTGTGACATTCGGTTTTTTGGTTCGAATTTATGTTGTTATTCGATCGGTCTTGATTTTGTAGTGCAGAATGTGCTTATTGGCTTGATACTATCCTCATCTTTATGCTTATGCCTAGATGTCCTTAAAGTTCACTTGTTTTTTCTCTTTTTGTCTTTAAAAATTGACTTCTGATCTAACATTGCATTCCAAGTGTTCGATGAAATGTTCATGTAAATGTCACTCCTAAACGTGGCATTCGGTTTCTAGGTTCAAATTTATGCTTTTGTTTGATCGGTCTTGATTTTGTAGTGCAGAACTCGCTCATTGGCTTGATACTATCCTCATCTTTATGCTTATGCCTAGATGTCCTTAAAGTTCACTTGTTTTTTCTCCTTTTTCCTTTAAAAATTGACTTGTGATCTAACATTGCGATGAAATGTCCATGTAAATGTCACAACTAATTTCGGTATTCGGTTTCTAGGATCGAATTTATGCTTTTATTCGATACATCTTGATTTTGTACTGCAGAATGTGCTTATTGGCTTGACATAATCCTCATTCTTTTATGCTTATGCCTAGATGTCTTTAAATTTCACTTGTTTTTTTCTCCTTTTGCCTTCACCATAGCGGCTTGTTTGAAATCATAATAGCCTTAGTGATCCGACGGCGCCGAGTGGAAGGGAATTTGCAAATTGATAAAACCCGGCGGCAGTAAATATTCTTTTTTTTTAGGCGGGAGCATAGTAATTGACTTCTGATGTAACATTGCATGCCAAGTGTTCAATGAAATATCCATGTAAATGTCGCTCCTAAATGTGGCATTCGGTTTCTAAGTACCTAGATGCCTTTAAGGTTCACTTTTGTTTTCTTCTTTTGCCTTTAAAATGACATGTCATCTAACATTGCATGTCGTGTTCGATGAAACTTCCATTTAGATGTCACTCCTAAGCTGCCATTCGGTTTCTAGGTTTGAATTTAGGTTTTTATTCGATCGATTTTGATTTTGTAGTGCAAAACTCGTTTATTGGCTTGATACTATCCTCATTCTTTATGCTTATGCCTAGATGTCTTTAAAGTTCACTTGTTTTTTCTCATTTTGCCTTTAAAAATTGACTTGTGATCTAACATTACACACCAATTGTTTGATGAAATATCCATGTAAATGTCACTCCTAAATGTGGCATTCGGTTTCTATATTCGAATTTATGCGTTTATTCGATCGGCCTTGATTTTGCAGTGCAAAATGTGCTTATGTGCTTGATATTATCCTCATTCTTTATGCTTATGCCTAGATATCTTTAAAGTTCACTTGTTTTTTCTCTTTTTGTCTTTAAAAATTGACTTCTGATCTAACATTGCATGCCAACTGTTCGATGAAATGTTCATGTAAATGTCACTCCTAAATGTGGCATTCGGTTTCTAGGTTCAAATTTATGCTTTTGTTTGATCGGTCTTGATTTTGTAGTGTAGAACTCGCTCATTGGCTTGATACTATCCTCAATCTTTATGCTTATGCCTAGATGTCTTTAAAGTGCACTTGTTTTATCTCCTTTTGTCTTAAAAAATTGACTTGTGATCTAACATTGCATGCCAAGTGTTCGATGAAATGTCCATGTAAATGTCACTCCTAAATGTGGCATTCGGTTTCTAGGTTCGAATTTATGCTTTTATTTGATCGGTCTTGATTTTATAGTGCAGAACTCGCTTATTGGCTTGATACTATTCTCATTCTTTAAGCATATGCTTAGATGTCTTTAAAGTTCACTTGTTTTTTCTCCTTTTACCTTTAAAAAATTAAATTGTGATCTAGCATTGCATGCCAAGTGTTTGATGCAATGTCCATGTAAATGTCACTCCTAAATGTGGCGTTCGGTTTCTAGGTTCGAAATTAGGTTTTTATTTGATCGGTCTTGAATTTGTAGTGCAGAACTCGCTTTTTGGCTTGATACTATCCTTATTCTTTATGATTATGCCTAGATGTCTTTAAAGTTCACTTGTCTTTTCTTCTTTTGCCTTTTAAATGACTTATGATCTAACATTGCACACCAAGTGTTCGATGAAATGTCCATGTAAATGTCACTCCTAAATGTGGCATTCGGTTTCTAGGTTCGAATTTATGCTTTTATCCGATCGGTCTTGATTTTGTAGGGCATAACTCGCTTAGTGGATTGATACTATCCTCATTCTTTATGATTATGCCTAGATATGTTTAAAGTTCACTTGTTTTTTTTCTTATTTTCTCTTTAAAATGACTTGTGATCTAACATTGCATGCCAAGTGTTCGATGAAATATCCATGTAAATGTCACTACTAAACTTATGCTTTTATTCGATACGTCTTGATTTTGTAGTGCAGAATGTGCTTATTGGCTTGATACTATCCTCATTCTTTATGCTTATGCCGAGATGTCTTTAAAGCTCACTTGTTTTTTCTCGTTTTGCCTTTAAAAATTGACTTGTGATCTAACATTGCACGCCAAGTGTTCGATGAAATGTGAATGTAAATGTCACTCCTAAATGTGGCATTCGGTTTATAGGTTCGAATTTATGTAGTGCAAAACGCGCTTATTGGCTTGATACTATCTTCATTCTTTATGCTTATGCCTAGATGTCTTTAAAGTTCCCATGTCTTTTCTCCTTTTTCCTTTAAAATGACTTGTGATCTAACATTGCACACCAAGTGTTCGATGAAATGTCCATGTAAATGTCACTCCTAAATGTGGCATTCGGTTTCTAGGTTTGAATTTATGCTTTTATTCGATCCCTCTTGATTTTGTAGTGCAGGATGTGCTTATTGGCTTGACACTATCCTCATTCTTTATGCTTATGCCTAGATGTCTTTAAAGCTTACTTTTTTTTTTCTCCTTTGCCATTAAAAAATTGACGTGAGATCTAACATTACACGCCAAGTGTTCGATGAAATGTCCAAGTGAATGTCACTCCTAAATATGGTTTTCGGTTTCTAGGTTCGAATTTATGCTTTTATTCCATCAGTCTTGATTTTATAATGCAGAATGTGCTCATTGGCTTAATACTACCCTCATTCTTTATGCTGATGCATAGATGTCTTTAAAGTGCCCTTGTTTTTTCTCGTTTTGCCTTTAAAAATTGACTTGTGATCTAACATTGCACGCCAAGTGTTCGATGAAATGTGAATGTAAATGTCACTCCTAAATGTGGCATTCGGTTTCTAGGTTTGAATTTATGCTTTTTTTCGATCGCTCTTGATTTTGTAGTGCGGGATGTGCTTATTGGCTTGACACTATCCTCATTCGTTATTCCTATGCCTAGATGTCTTTAAGGTTCACTTTTGTTTTCTCCTTTTGCCTTTAAAATGACATGTCATCTAACATTGCATGTCAAGTGTTCGATGAAACTTCCATGTAAATGTCACTCTTACGCTGGCATTCGGTTTCTAGGTTTGAATTTATGTTTTTATTCGATCGGTTTTGATTTTGTAGTGCAGAACTCGGTTATTGTCTTGATACTATCCTAGTTCTTTATGCTTATGCCTAGATGTCTTTAGAGTTCACTTGTTTTTTCTCATTTTGCCTTTAAAAATGTGCTTATTGTTAGATGAAATTTTCATGTAAATGTCACTCCAAAATGTAGCATTCGGTTCCTATATTCGAATTTATGCGTTTATTCGATCGGCCTTGATTTTGCAGTGCAAAATGTGCTTATGGGCTTGATATTATCCTCATTCTTTATGCTTATGCCTAGATATCTTTAAAGTTCACTTGTTTTTTCTCTTTTTGTCTTTAAAATTTGACTTCTAATCTAACATTGCATGCCAACTGTTCGAATTTATGCGTTTATTCGATCGGCCTTAATTTTTTAGTGCAGAATTCGCTTATTAGCTTGATACTATCCTCATTCTTTATGCTTATGCCTAGATGTCTTTAAAGTTCACTTGTTTTTTCTTATTTTGCCTTTAAAATGACTTATGATCTAACATTGCATGCCAAGTGTTCGATGAAATGTCCATGTAAATGTCACCATTAAATGTGTCATTCATTTTCTAGGTTCGAATTTATGCTTTTATTCGATCGGTCTTGTTTTGGTAGTGCAGATCGTGCTTATTGGCTTGATACTATCCTCAATTTTATGCTTATTCCTAGATGTCTTTAAATTTCACATAATCAAGATCGTTCGAATAACAACATAAATTTGAACCAAGAAACTGAATGCCACATTTAGGATAGACATTTACATGGACATTTCATCGAACACATGGTGTGCAATGTTAGATCACAAGTCAATTTTTAAAGGCAAAAGGAGATAAAACAAGTGAACTTTAAAGACATCTAGGCATAAGCATAAAAGAATGAGGATTATGTCAAGCCAATAAGCACATTCTGCAGTACAAAATCAAGATGTATCGAATAAAAGCATAAATTCGATCCTAGAAACCGAATACCGAAATTAGTTGTGACATTTACATGGACATTTCATCGCAATGTTAGATCACAAGTCAATTTTTAAAGGAAAAAGGAGAAAAAACAAGTGAACTTTAAGGACATCTAGGCATAAGCATAAAGATGAGGACAGTATCAAGCCAATGAGCGAGTTCTGCACTACAAAATCAAGACCGATCAAACAAAAGCATAAATTTGAACCAATAAACCGAATGTCACACTTAGGAGTGACATTTAAATGGACATTTCATCGAGCACTTGGCGCGCTATGTTAGATCACAAGTCACTTTTAAAGGCAAAATGAGAAAAAACAAGTGAACTTTAAAGACATCTAGTCATAAGCATAAAGTGTGAGGATAGTATCAAGCCAATAAGCACATTTTGCACTACAAAATCAAGACCGATTGAATAAAAACATAAATTCGAACCTAGAAACCGAATAACAAATTTAGGAGTGACATTTGCATGGACATTTCATCGAACACTTGGCGTGCAATGTTAGATCAAAAGTCAATTTTTAAAGGAAAAATGAGAAAAAACAAGTGAACTTTAAAGGCATTTAGGCATCAACATAAAGAATGAGGATAGTATTGAGCCAATAAGCACATTCTGCATTACAAAATCAAGACCGATCGAATAAAAGAATAAATTCGAACCTAGAAGCCGAATGTCACATTTAGGAATGACATTTACATAGACATTTCATCGAACACTTGGCGTGCAATATATCACAAGTCATTTTAAATGCAAAAGGAGAAAAAACAAGTGAACGTTAAAGACATCTAGGCATAATCATAAAAAATGAGTATATTATCAAGCCAATAAGCACATTCTGCACTACAAAATAAAGACTGATCGAATAAAAGCATATATTCGAACCTAGAAACCGAATGCCACATTTTAGGAGTGACATTCACATGGGCATTTCATCGAACACTTGGTATGCAATTTTAGATCACAAGTCATTTTTTATCGAACACTTGGCGTGCAATATATCACAAGTCATTTTAAAGGCAAAAGGAGAAAAAATAAGTGAACTTTGAAGACATCTAGGTATAAGCATAAAGGAATGAGGATAGTGTGAAGCCAATAACCACATTCAACACTAAAAAATCAAGATGTACCGAATAAAAGCATAAATTCGAACCTAGAAACCGAATGCCACAATTAGGAGTGACATTTACATGGACATTTCATCGAACACTAGCCATGCAATTAATGTTATATCACAAGTCAATTTTTAAATGAAAAAGGAGAAAAAACAAGTGAACTTTAAGGACATCTAGGCATAAGCATAAAGTTGAGGATAGTAGTAAGCCAATAAGCACATTCTGCACTACAATATCAAGACAGATCGAATAACAACATAAATTCGAACCGATAAACCGAATGCCACACTTAGCAGTGACATTTACATGGACATTTAATCGAGCACTTGGCGTGCAATGTTAGATCACAAATCATTTTAAAGGCAAAAGGAGAAAAAACAAGTGATCTTTAAAGACATCTAGGCAAAAGCATAAAAAATGACGATTGTACCAAGCCAATAAGCACATTCTGCACTACAAAATCAAGATGTATCGAATAAAAGCATAAGTTCGAACCTAGAAACCGAATACCACAATTAGTTGTGACATTTACATGGACATTTCATCGAACACTTGGAATGCAATGTTAGATCACAAGTCAATTTTTAAACGAAAAAGGAGAAAAAACAAGTGAACTTTAAGGACATCTAGGCATAAGCAAAAAGATGAGCATAGTATCAAGCCAATAAGCACATTCTACACTACAAAATCAAGACCGATTGAACAAAAGCATAAATTCGAACCAAGAAACCGAATTACACATTTAGGAGTGACATTTACATGGACATTTCATCGAACACTTGGCGTTCAATGTTAGATCACAAGTCAAATTTTAAAGGCAAAATGAGAAAAAACAAGTGAACTTTAAAGACATCTAGGCATCAGCATAAAGAATGAGGGTAGTATTAAGCCAATAAGCACATTCTGCATTATAAAATCAAGACTAATCGAATAAAATTATAAATTCGAACCTAGAAGTCGAATGCCACATTTAGGAATGACATTTACATAGATATTTCATCGAACTCTTGGCGTGCAATATGTCACAAGTCATTTTAAACGCAAAAGGAGAAAAAACAAGTGAACGTTAATGACACCTAGGCACAAGCATAAAAAATGAGTATATTATCAAGCCAATAAGCACATTCTTCACTACAAAATAAAGACTGATCGAATAAAAGCATATATTCGAACCTAGAAATCGAATGCCATATTTTAGGAGTGACATTTACATGGACATTTCATCAAACACTTGGTGTGCAATGTTTGGTCACAAATCAATTTGTATAGGTAAAAGGAGAAAAAACAAGTGAACTTTAAAGACATCTAGGCATAAGCATAAAGAATGAGGATAGTGTCAAGCCAATAACCCCATTAAGCACTACAAAATCAAGATGTATCGAATAAAAGCATAAATTCGAACCTAGAAACCGAATGCCACAATTAGGAGTGACATTTACATGGACATTTCATCGAACACTAGGCATGCAATTATGTTATATCACAAGTCCATTTTTAAAGGAAAAAGGAGAAAAAACAAGTGAACTTTAAGGACATCTAGGCATAAGCATAAAGATGAGCATAGTATCAAGCCAATAAGCACATTCTGCACTACAAAATCAAGACCGATTGAATAAAAGCATAAATTCGAACCTAAAAACCGAATGACACATTTAGGAGTGATATTTACATGGACCTTTCATCGAACACTTGGCGTGCAATTTTAGATCACAAGTCAAATTTTAAAGGCAAAATGAGAAAAAAACAAGTGAACTTTAAAGACATCTAGGCATAAGCATAAAGAGTGAGGATTGTATCAAGCCAATAAGCACATTCTGCACTACAAAATCAAGACCGATTGAATAAAAGCATAACTTCGAACCTAGAAACCGAATAACAAATTTAGGAATGACATTTGCATGGACATTTCATCGAACACTTGGCGTGCAATGTTAGATTAAAAGTCAATTTTTAAAGGAAAAATGAGAAAAAACAAGTGAACTTTAAAGGCATTTAGGCATCAGTATAAAGAATGAGGATAGTATTGAGCCAATAAGCACATTCTGCATTACAAAATCAAGACCGATCGAATAAAAGCATAAATTCGAACCTAGAAGCCGAATGTCACATTTAGAAATGACATTTACATAGACATTTCATCGAACACTTGGTGTGCTATATATCACAAGTCATTTTAAACGCAAAAGGAGAAAAAACAAGTGAACGTTAAAGACATCTAGGCATAATCATAAAAAATGAGTATATTCTCAAGCCAATAAGCACATTCTGCACTACAAAATAAAGACTGCTCGAATAAAAGCATATATTCGAACCTAGAAACCGAATGCCACATTTTAGGAGGGACATTTACATGGACATTTCATCGAATACTTGGTGTGCAATTTTAGATCACAAGTCATTTTTTAAAGGCAAAAGGAGAAAAAATAAGTGAACTTTGAAGACATCTAGGTATAAGCATAAAGGAATGAGGATATTGTCAAGCCAATAACCACATTCAACACTAAAAAATCAAGATATATCGAATAAAAGCATAAATTCGAACCTAGAAACCGAATGCCACAATTAAGAGTGACATTTACATGGACATTTCATCGAACACTAGGCATGCAATTAATGTTATATCACAAGTCAATTTTTAAATGAAAAAGGAGAAAAAATAAGTGAACTTTAAGGACATCTAGGCATAAGCATAAAGTTGAGGATAGTAGTAAGCCAATAAGCACATTCTGCACTACAATATCAAGACTGATCGAATAACAACATAAATTCGAACCAATAAACCGAATGCCACACTTAGCAGTGACATTTACATGGACATTTAATCGAACACTTGGCGTGCAATGTTAGATCCCAAATCATTTTAAAGTCAAAAGGAGAAAAAAAATTGATCTTTAAAGACATCTAGGCAAAAGCATAAAGAATGACGATAGTACCAAGCCAATAAGCACATTCTGCACTATAAAATCAAGATGTATCGAATAAAAGCATAAGTTCGAACCTAGAAACCGAATACCACAATTAGTTGTGACATTTACATGGACATTTCATCGAACACTTGGAATGCAATGTTAGATCACAAGTCAATTTTTAAACGAAAAAGGAGAAAAAACAAGTGAACTTTAAGGACATCTAGGCATAAGAAAAAAGATGAGCATAGTATCAAGCCAATAAGCACATTCTACACTACAAAATCAAGACCGATTGAACAAAAGCATAAATTCGAACCAAGAAACCGAATTACACATTTAGGAGTGACATTTACATGGACATTTCATCGAACACTTGGCGTTCAATGTTAGATCACAAGTCAAATTTTAAAGGCAAAATGAGAAAAAACAAGTGAACTTTAAAGACATCTAGGCATCAGCATAAATAATGAGGGTAGTATTAAGCCAATAAGCACATTCTGCATTATAAAATCAAGACTAATCGAATAAAATTATAAATTCGAACCTAGAAGTCGAATGCCACATTTAGGAATGACATTTACATAGATATTTCATCGAACTCTTGGCGTGCAATATGTCACAAGTCATTTTAAACGCAAAAGGAGAAAAAACAAGTGAACGTTAATGACACCTAGGCACAAGCATAAAAAATGAGTATATTATCAAGCCAATAAGCACATTCTTCACTACAAAATAAAGACTGATCGAATAAAAGCATATATTCGAACCTAGAAACCGAATGCCATATTTTAGGAGTGACATTTACATGGACATTTCATCAAACACTTGGTGTGCAATGTTTGGTCACAAATCAATTTGTATAGGTAAAAGAAGAAAAAACAAGTGAACTTTAAAGACATCTAGGCATAAGCATAAAGAATGAGGATAGTGTCAAGCCAATAACCACATTAAGCACTACAAAATCAAGATGTATCGAATAAAAGCATAAATTCGAACCTAGAAACCGAATGCCACAATTAGGAGTGACATTTACATGGACATTTCATCGAACACTAGGCATGCAATTATGTTATATCACAAGTCCATTTTTAAAGGAAAAAGGAGAAAAAACAAGTGAACTTTAAGGACATCTAGGCATAAGCATAAAGATGAGCATAGTATCAAGCCAATAAGCACATTCTGCAGTACAAAATCAAGACCGATTGAATAAAAGCATAAATTCGAACCTAAAAACCGAATGACACATTTAGGAGTGATATTTACATGGACCTTTCATCGAACACTTGACGTGCAATTTTAGATCACAAGTCAAATTTTAAAGGCAAAATGAGAAAAAAACAAGTGAACTTTAAAGACATCTAGGCATAAGCATAAAGAGTGAGGATTGTATCAAGCCAATAAGCACATTCTGCACTACAAAATCAAGACCGATTGAATAAAAGCATAAATTCAAACCTAGAAACCGAATAACAAATTTAGGAATGACATTTGCATGGACATTTCATCGAACACTTGGCGTGCAATGTTAGATTAAAAGTCATTTTTTAAAGGAAAAATGAGAAAAAACATGTGAACTTTAAAGGCATTTAGGCATCAGTATAAAGAATGAGGATAGTATTGAGCCAATAAGCACATTCTGCATTACAAAATCAAGACCGATCGAATAAAATAATAAATTCGAACCTAGAAGCCGAATGTCACATTTAGAAATGACATTTACATAGACATTTCATCGAACACTTGGTGTGCTATATATCACAAGTCATTTTAAACGCAAAAGGAGAAAAAACAAGTGAACGTTAAACACATCTAGGCATAATCAAAAAAAATGAGTATATTCTCAAGCCAATAAGCACATTCTGCACTACAAAATAAAGACTGCTCGAATAAAAGCATATATTCGAACCTAGAAACCGAATGCCACATTTTAGGAGGGACATTTACATGGACATTTCATCGAATACTTGGTGTGCAATTTTAGATCACAATTCATTTTTTAAAGGCAAAAGGAGAAAAAATAAGTGAACTTTGAAGACATCTAGGTATAAGCATAAAAGAATGAGGATATTGTCAAGCCAATAACCACATTCAACACTACAAAATCAAGATATATCGAATAAAAGCATAAATTCGAACCTAGAAACCGAATGCCACAATTAAGAGTGACATTTACATGGACATTTCATCGAACACTAGGCATGCAATTAATGTTATATCACAAGTCAATTTTTAAATGAAAAAGGAGAAAAAACAAGTGAACTTTAAGGACATCTAGGCATAAGCATAAAGTTGAGGATAGTAGTAAGCCAATAAGCACATTCTGCACTACAATATCAAGACTGATCGAATAACAACATAAATTCGAACCAATAAACCGAATGCCACACTTAGCAGTGACATTTACATGGACATTTAATCGAACACTTGGCGTGCAATGTTAGATCCCAAATCATTTTAAAGTCAAAAGGAGAAAAAACAAGTGATCTTTAAAGACATCTAGGCAAAAGCATAAAGAATGACGATAGTACCAAGCCAATAAGCACATTCTGCACTATAAAATCAAGATGTATCGAATAAAAGCATAAGTTCGAACCTAGAAACCGAATACCACAATTAGTTGTGACATTTACATGGACATTTCATCGAACACTTGGAATGCAATGTTAGATCACAAGTCAATTTTTAAAGGAAAAAGGAGAAAAAACAAGTGAACTTTAAGGACATCTAGGCATAAGCATAAAGATGAGCATAGTATCAAGCCAATAAGCACATTCTACACTACAAAATCAAGACCGATTGAATAAAAGCATAAATTCGAACCAAGAAACCGAATTACACATTTAGGAGTGACATTTACATGGACATTTCATCAAACACTTGGCGTTCAATGTTAGATCACAAGTTAAATTTTAAAGACAAAATGAGAAAAAACAAGTGAACTTTAAAGACATCTAGGCATCAGCATAAAGAATGAGGGTAGTATTAAGCCAATACGCACATTCTGCATTATATAATCAAGACTAATCGAATAAAATTATAAATTCGAACCTAGAAGCCGAATGCCACATTTAGGAATGACATTTACATAGACATTTCATCGAACACTTGGCGTGCAATATGTCACAAGTCATTTTAAACGCAAAAGTAGAAAAAACAAGTGAATGTTAATGACAGCTAGGCACAAGCATAAAAAATGAGTATATTATCAAGCCAATAAGCACATTCTTCACTACAAAATAAAGAATGATCGAATAAAAGCATATATTCGACCTAGAAACCGAATGCCACATTTTAGGAGTGGCATTTACATGGACATTTCATCAAACACTTGGTGTGCAATGTTAGGTCACAAATCAATTTGTATAGCTAAAAGGAGAAAAAACAAGTGAACTTTAAAGACATCTAGGCATAAGCATAAAGAATGAGGATAGTGTCAAGCCAATAACCGCATTCAGCACTATAAAATCAAGATGTATCGAATAAAAGCATAAATTCGAACCTAGAAACCGAATGTCACAATTAGGAGTGACATTTACATGGACATTTCATCGAACACTAGGCATGCAATTAATGTTATATCACAAGTCAATTTTTAAAGGAAAAAGGAGAAAAAACAACTGAACTTTAAGGACATCTAGGCATAAGCATAAAGATGAGAATAGTAGTAAGTCAATAAGCACATTTCGCACTACAAAATCAAGACCGATTGAATAACAGCGTAAATTCGAACCAATAAATCGAATGCCACACTTTGGAGTGACATTTACATGAACATTTCATCGAACACTTGGCGTGCAATTTTAGATCACAAGTCATTTTAAAGGCAGAAGGAGAAAAAACAAGTGACATTTACATGGACATTTAATCGAACACTTGGCGTTCAATGTTAGATCACAAGTTAAATTTTAAAGACAAAATGAGAAAAAACAAGTGAACTTTAAAGACATCTAGGCATCAGCATAAAGAATGAGGGTAGTATTAAGCCAATACGCACATTCTGCATTATATAATCAAGACTAATCGAATAAAATTTTAAATTCGAACCTAGAAGCCGAATGCCACATTTAGGAATGAAATTTACATAGACATTTCATCGAACACTTGGCGTGCAATGATATATCACAAGTCATTTAAAATGCAAAAGGAGAAAAAACAAGTGAACTTTAAAGACATCTAGGCATAAGCATAAATAATGAGTATATTATCAAGCCAATAAGCACATTCTGCACTACAAAATCAAGACTGATCGAATAAAAGCATAAATTCGAACCTAGAAACCGAATGCCACATCTTAGGAGTGACATTTACATGGACATTTCATCGAACACTTAGTGTGCAATTTTAGATCACAAGTCAATTTTTAAATGCAAAAGAAGAATAAACAAGTGAACTTTGAAGACATCTAGGCATAAGCATAAAAGAATGAGGATAGTGTCAAGCCAATAAGCACATTCTGCACTACAAAATCAAGATGTATCGAATAAAAGCATAAATTCGAACCTAGAAACCGAATGCCACAATTAGGAGTGACATTTACATGGACATTTTATCGAACACATGGCATGCAATGTTATATCACAAGTCAATTTGTAAAGGAAAAAGGAGAAAAACAAGTGAACTTTAAGGACATATAGGCATAAGCATAAAGAATGAGGATCAAGCGAATAAGCACATTCTGCAGTACAAAATCATGACCGATCGAATAATAGCATAAATTCGAACCAAGAAACTGAATGTCACATTTAGGAGTGACATTTACATGGACATTTCATCGAACACTCGGCGTGCAATGTTAGATCACAAGTCATTTTAAAGGCAAAAGGAGAAAAAAACAAGTGATCTTTAAAGACATCTAGGCAAAAGCATAAAGAATGACAATAGTACCAAGCCAATAAGCACATTCTGCACTAAAAAATCAAGATGTATCGAATAAAAGCATAAGTTTGAACCTAGAAACCGAGTACCACAATTAGTTGTGACATTTACATGGACATTTCATCGAACACTTGGCATGCAATGTTACATCACAAGTCAATTTTAAAGGAAAAAGGAGAAAAAACAAGTGAATTTTAAGGACATCTAGGCATAAGCATAAAGATGAGCATAGTATCAAGCCAATAAGCACATTCTACACTACAAAATCAAGACCGATTGAATAAAAGCATAAATTCGAACCTTGAAATCGAATGACACATTTAGGAGTGACATTTACATGGACATTTCATCGAACATATGGCATGCAATGTCAGTTCACAAGTCAATTTTTAAAGGAAAAAGTAGAAAAAACAAGTGAACTTTAAGGACATCTAGGCATAAGCATAAAGATGAGCATAGTATCAAGCCAATAAGCACATTCTACACTACAAAATCAAGACCGATTGAATAAAAGCATAAATTCGAACCAAGAAACCGAATTACACATTTAGGAGTGACATTTACATGGACATTTCATCGAACACATGGCGTTCAATGTTAGATCACAAGTTAAATTTTAAAGACAAAATGAGAAAAAACAAGTGAACTTTAAAGACATCTAGGCATCAGCCTAAAGAATGAGGGTAGTATTAAGCCAATACGCACATTCTGCATTATATAATCAAGACTAATCGAATAAAATTATAAATTCGAACCTAGAAGCCGAATGCCACATTTAGGAATGACATTTACATAGACATTTCATCGAACACTTGGCGTGCAATATGTCACAAGTCATTTTAAACGCAAAAGTAGAAAAAACAAGTGAATGTTAATGACATCTAGGCACAAGCATAAAAAATGAGTATATTATCAAGCCAATAAGCACATTCTGCACTACAAAATAAAGAATGATCGAATAAAAGCATATATTCGACCTAGAAACCGAATGCCACATTTTAGGAGTGGCATTTACATGGACATTTCATCAAACACTTGGTGTGCAATGTTAGGTCACAAATCAATTTGTATAGCTAAAAGGAGAAAAAACAAGTGAACTTTAAAGACATCTAGGCATAAGCATAAAGAATGAGGATAGTGTCAAGCCAATAACCACATTCAGCACAACAAAATCAAGATGTATCGAATAAAAGCATAAATTCGAACCTTGAAACCGAATGACACATTTAGGAGTGACATTTACATGGACCTTTCATCGAACACTTGGCGTGCAATTTTAGATCATATGTCAAATTTAAAAGGCAAAATGAGAAAAAAACAAGTGAACTTTAAAGACATCTAGGCATCAGCATAAAGAATGAGGTTAATATTAAGCCAATAAGCACATTCTGCATTATAAAATCAAGACTGATCGAATAAAAGAATAAATTCAAACCTAGAAGCCGAATGCCACATTTAGGAATGACATTTACATAGACATTTCATCGAACACTTGGCGTGCAATGATATATCACAAGTCATTTAAAACGCAAAAGGAGAAAAAACAAGTGAACTTTAAAGACATCTAGGCATAAGCATAAATAATGAGTATATTATCAAGCCAATAAGCACATTTTGCACTACAAAATCAAGATTGATCGAATAAAAGCATAAATTCGAACCTAGAAACCGAATGCCACATCTTAGGAGTGACATTTACATGGACATTTCATCTAACACTTAGTGTGCAATTTTAGATCACAAGTCAATTTCTAAATGAAAAAGAAGAAAAAACAAGTGAACTTTGAAGACATCTAGGCATAAGCATAAAAGAATGAGGATAGTGTCAAGCCAATAAGCACATTCTGCACTACAAAATCAAGATGTATCGAATAAAAGCATAAATTCGAACCTAGAAACCGAATGCCACAATTAGGAGTGACATTTACATGGACATTTTATCGAACACATGGAATGCAATGTTATATCACAAGTCAATTTTTAAAGGAAAAAGAAGAAAAACAAGTGAACTTTAAGGACATATAGGCATAAGCATAAAGAATGAGGATCAAGCGAATAAGCACATTCTGCTGTACAAAATCATGACCGATCGAATAATAGCATAAATTCGAACCAAGAAACTGAATGTCACATTTAGGATAGGCATTTACATGGACATTTTATCGAACACATGGTGTGCAATTGTTGATCACAAGTCAATTTTTAAAGGCAAAAGGAGAAAAAAACAAGTGAACTTTAAAGACATCTAGGCATAAGCATAAAAGAATGAGGATTGTGTTAAGCCAATAAGCACATTCTGCACTACAAAATTAAGATGTATCGAATAAAAGCATAAATTCGAACCTAGAAACCGAATACCACAATTAGTTGTGACATTTACTTGGACATTTCATCGAACACATGGCATGCAATGTTAGATAACAAGTCAATTTTTAAAGGAAAAAGGAGAAAAAACAAGTGAACTTAAAGGACATTTAGGCATAAGCATAAAGATGAGGATAGTATCAAGCCAATAAGCACATTGTGCACTACAAAATCAAGACCGATCGAATCACAGCATAAATTCGAGCCAATAAACCGAATGCCGCACTTAGGAGTGACATTTACATTGACATTTCATCGAACACTTGGCGTGCAATGTTAATCATTTTAAAGGCAAAAAGAGAAAAAACAAGTGATCTTTAAAGACATCTAGGCATAAGCATAAAGAATGACAATAGTACCAAGCCAATAAGAACATTCTGCCCTACAAAATCAAGATGTATCGAATAAAAGCATAAGTTCGAACCTAGAAACCGAATACCACAATTAGTTGTGACATTTACATGGACATTTCATCGAACATATGGCATGCAATGTCAGATCACAAGTCAATTTTTAAAGTTAAAAGGAGAAAAAACAAGTGAACTTTAAAGACATCTAGGCATAAGCATAAAGATGAGGATAGTATCAAGCCAATAAGCACATTCTGCACTACAAAATCAAGACCGATTGAATAAAAGAATAAATTCAAACCTAGAAACCGAATGACACATTTAGGAGTGACATTTACATGGATATTTCATCGAACACTTGGCGTTCAATGTTAGATCACAAGTCAAATTTTAAAGGCAAAATGAGAAAAAACAAGTGAACTTTAAAGACATCTAGGCATCAACATAAAGAATGAGGGTGTGCATTATAAAATCAAGACTGAGCGAATAAAAGCATAAATTCGAACCTAGAAGCCGAATGCCACATTTAGGAATGATATTTACATAGACATTTCATCGAACACTTGGCGTGCAATGATATATCACAAGTCATTTAAAATGCAAAAGGAGAAAAAACAAGTGAACTTTAAAGACATCTAGGCATAAGCATAAATAATGAGTATATTATCAAGCCAATAAGCACATTCTGCACTACAAAATCAAGACTGATCGAATAAAAGCATAAATTCGAACCTAGAAACCGAATGCCACATCTTAGGAGTGACATTTACATGGACATTTCATCGAACACTTAGTGTGCAATTTTAGATCACAAGTCAATTTTTAAATGCAAAAGAAGAATAAACAAGTGAACTTTGAAGACATCTAGGCATAAGCATAAAAGAATGAGGATAGTGTCAAGCCAATAACCACATTCTGCACTACAAAATCAAGATGTATCGAATAAAAGCATAAATTCGAACCTAGAAACCGAATGCCACAATTAGGAGTGACATTTACATGGACATTTTATCGAACACATGGCATGCAATGTTATATCACAAGTCAATTTTTAAAGGAAAAAGGAGAAAAACAAGTGAACTTTAAGGACATATAGGCATACGCATAAAGAATGAGGATCAAGCCAATAAGCACATTCTGCAGTACAAAATCATGACTGATCGAATAATAGCATAAATTCGAACCAAGAAACTGAATGTCACATTTAGGAGTGACATTTACATGGACTTTTGAACGAACACTTGGCGTGCAATGTTAGATCACAAGTCATATTAAAGGCAAAAGGAGAAAAAAGCAAGTGATCTTTAAAGACATCTAGGCAAAAGCAAAAAGAATGACAATAGTACCAAGCCAATAAGCACATTCTGCACTAAAAAATCAAGATGTATCGAATAAAAGCATAAGTTTGAACCTAGAAACCGAGTACCACAATTAGTTGTGACATTTACATGGACATTTCATCGAACACTTGGCGTGCAATGATTTATCACAAGTCATTTAAAACGCAAAAGGAGAAAAAACAAGTGAACTTTAAAGACATCTAGGCATAAGCATAAATAATGAGTATATTATCAAGCCAATAAGCACATTCTGCACTACAAAATCAAGACTGATCGAATAAAAGCATAAATTCGAACCTAGAAACCGAATGCCACATCTTAGGAGTGACATTTACATGGACATTTCATCGAACACTTGGTGTGCAATTTTAGATCACAAGTCAATTTTTAAATGCAAAAGAAGAAAAAACAAGTGAACTTTGAAGACATCTAGGCATAAGCATAAAAGAATGAGGATAGTGTCAAGCCAATAAGCACATTCTGCACTACAAAATCAAGATGTATCGAATAAAAGCATAAATTCGAACCTAGAAACCGAATGCCACAATTAGGAGTGACATTTACATGGACATTTTATCGAACACATGGCATGCAATGTTATATCACAAATCAATTTTTAAAGGAAAAAGGAGAAAAACAAGTGAACTTTAAGGACATATAGGCATAAGCATAAAGAATGAGGATCAAGCCAATAAGACATTCTACAGTACAAAATCATGACCGATCAAATAATAGCATAAATTCGAACCAAGAAACTGAATGTCACATTTAGGATAGACATTTACATGGACATTTTATCGAACACATGGTGTGCAATTGTCGATCACAAGTCAATTTTTAAAGGCAAAAGGAGAAAAAAACAAGTGAACTTTAAAGACATCTAGGCATAAGCATAAAAGAATGAGGATTGTGTTAAGCCAATAAGCACATTCTGCACTACAAAATTAAGATGTATCGAATAAAAGCATAAATTCGAACCTAGAAACCGAATACCACAATTAGTTGTGACATTTACTTGGACATTTCATCGAACACATGGCATGCAATGTTAGATAACAAGTCAATTTTTAAAGGAAAAAGGAGAAAAAACAAGTGAACTTAAAGGACATTTAGGCATAAGCATAAAGATGAGGATAGTATCAAGCCAATAAGCACATTGTGCACTACAAAATCAAGACCGATCGAATCACAGCATAAATTCGAGCCAATAAACCGAATGCCGCACTTAGGAGTGACATTTACATGGACATTTCATCGAACACTTGGCGTGCAATGTTAATCATTTTAAAGGCAAAAAGAGAAAAAACAAGTGATCTTTAAAGACATCTAGGCATAAGCATAAAGAATGACAATAGTACCAAGCTAATAAGAACATTCTGCCCTACAAAATCAAGATGTATCGAATAAAAGCATAAGTTCGAACCTAGAAACCGAATACCACAATTAGTTGTGACATTTACATGGACATTTCATCGAACATATGGCATGCAATGTCAGATCACAAGTCAATTTTTAAAGTTAAAAGGAGAAAAAACAAGTGAACTTTAAAGACATCTAGGCATAAGCATAAAGATGAGGATAGTATCAAGCCAATAAGCACATTCTGCACTACAAAATCAAGACCGATTGAATAAAAGAATAAATTCAAACCTAGAAACCGAATGACACATTTAGGAGTGACATTTACATGGATATTTCATCGAACACTTGGCGTTCAATGTTAGATCACAAGTCAAATTTTAAAGGCAAAATGAGAAAAAACAAGTGAACTTTAAAGACATCTAGGCATCAACATAAAGAATGAGGGTGTGCATTATAAAATCAAGACTGAGCGAATAAAAGCATAAATTCGAACCTAGAAGCCGAATGCCACATTTAGGAATGATATTTACATAGACATTTCATCGAACACTTGGCGTGCAATGATATATCACAAGTCATTTAAAACGCAAAAGGAGAAAAAACAAGTGAACTTTAAAGACATCTAGGCATAAGCATAAATAATGAGTATATTATCAAGCCAATAAGCACATTCTGCACTACAAAATCAAGACTGATCGAATAAAAGCATAAATTCGAACCTAGAAACCGAATGCCACATCTTAGGAGTGACATTTACATGGACATTTCATCGAACACTTAGTGTGCAATTTTAGATCACAAGTCAATTTTTAAATGCAAAAGAAGAATAAACAAGTGAACTTTGAAGACATCTAGGCATAAGCATAAAAGAATGAGGATAGTGTCAAGCCAATAACCACATTCTGCACTACAAAATCAAGATGTATCGAATAAAAGCATAAATTCGAACCTAGAAACCGAATGCCACAATTAGGAGTGACATTTACATGGACATTTTATCGAACACATGGCATGCAATGTTATATCACAAGTCAATTTTTAAAGGAAAAAGGAGAAAAACAAGTGAACTTTAAGGACATATAGGCATACGGATAAAGAATGAGGATCAAGCCAATAAGCACATTCTGCAGTACAAAATCATGACTGATCGAATAATAGCATAAATTCGAACCAAGAAACTGAATGTCACATTTAGGAGTGACATTTACATGGACTTTTGAACGAACACTTGGCGTGCAATGTTAGATCACAAGTCATATTAAAGGCAAAAGGAGAAAAAAGCAAGTGATCTTTAAAGACATCTAGGCAAAAGCAAAAAGAATGACAATAGTACCAAGCCAATAAGCACATTCTGCACTAAAAAATCAAGATGTATCGAATAAAAGCATAAGTTTGAACCTAGAAACCGAGTACCACAATTAGTTGTGACATTTACATGGACATTTCATCGAACACTTGGCGTGCAATGATTTATCACAAGTCATTTAAAACGCAAAAGGAGAAAAAACAAGTGAACTTTAAAGACATCTAGGCATAAGCATAAATAATGAGTATATTATCAAGCCAATAAGCACATTCTGCACTACAAAATCAAGACTGATCGAATAAAAGCATAAATTCGAACCTAGAAACCGAATGCCACATCTTAGGAGTGACATTTACATGGACATTTCATCGAACACTTGGTGTGCAATTTTAGATCACAAGTCAATTTTTAAATGCAAAAGAAGAAAAAACAAGTGAACTTTGAAGACATCTAGGCATAAGCATAAAAGAATGAGGATAGTGTCAAGCCAATAAGCACATTCTGCACTACAAAATCAAGATGTATCGAATAAAAGCATAAATTCGAACCTAGAAACCGAATGCCACAATTAGGAGTGACATTTACATGGACATTTTATCGAACACATGGCATGCAATGTTATATCACAAATCAATTTTTAAAGGAAAAAGGAGAAAAACAAGTGAACTTTAAGGACATATAGGCATAAGCATAAAGAATGAGGATCAAGCCAATAAGACATTCTACAGTACAAAATCATGACCGATCAAATAATAGCATAAATTCGAACCAAGAAACTGAATGTCACATTTAGGATAGACATTTACATGGACATTTTATCGAACACATGGTGTGCAATTGTCGATCACAAGTCAATTTTTAAAGGCAAAAGGAGAAAAAAACAAGTGAACTTTAAAGACATCTAGGCATAAGCATAAAAGAATGAGGATTGTGTTAAGCCAATAAGCACATTCTGCACTACAAAATTAAGATGTATCGAATAAAAGCATAAATTCGAACCTAGAAACCGAATACCACAATTAGTTGTGACATTTACTTGGACATTTCATCGAACACATGGCATGCAATGTTAGATAACAAGTCAATTTTTAAAGGAAAAAGGAGAAAAAACAAGTGAACTTAAAGGACATTTAGGCATAAGCATAAAGATGAGGATAGTATCAAGCCAATAAGCACATTGTGCACTACAAAATCAAGACCGATCGAATCACAGCATAAATTCGAGCCAATAAACCGAATGCCGCACTTAGGAGTGACATTTACATGGACATTTCATCGAACACTTGGCGTGCAATGTTAATCATTTTAAAGGCAAAAAGAGAAAAAACAAGTGATCTTTAAAGACATCTAGGCATAAGCATAAAGAATGACAATAGTACCAAGCTAATAAGAACATTCTGCCCTACAAAATCAAGATGTATCGAATAAAAGCATAAGTTCGAACCTAGAAACCGAATACCACAATTAGTTGTGACATTTACATGGACATTTCATCGAACATATGGCATGCAATGTCAGATCACAAGTCAATTTTTAAAGTTAAAAGGAGAAAAAACAAGTGAACTTTAAAGACATCTAGGCATAAGCATAAAGATGAGGATAGTATCAAGCCAATAAGCACATTCTGCACTACAAAATCAAGACCGATTGAATAAAAGAATAAATTCAAACCTAGAAACCGAATGACACATTTAGGAGTGACATTTACATGGATATTTCATCGAACACTTGGCGTTCAATGTTAGATCACAAGTCAAATTTTAAAGGCAAAATGAGAAAAAACAAGTGAACTTTAAAGACATCTAGGCATCAACATAAAGAATGAGGGTGTGCATTATAAAATCAAGACTGAGCGAATAAAAGCATAAATTCGAACCTAGAAGCCGAATGCCACATTTAGGAATGATATTTACATAGACATTTCATCGAACACTTGGCGTGCAATGATATATCACAAGTCATTTAAAACGCAAAAGGAGAAAAAACAAGTGAACTTTAAAGACATCTAGGCATAAGCATAAATAATGAGTATATTATCAAGCCAATAAGCACATTCTGCACTACAAAATCAAGACTGATCGAATAAAAGCATAAATTCGAACCTAGAAACCGAATGCCACATCTTAGGAGTGACATTTACATGGACATTTCATCGAACACTTAGTGTGCAATTTTAGATCACAAGTCAATTTTTAAATGCAAAAGAAGAATAAACAAGTGAACTTTGAAGACATCTAGGCATAAGCATAAAAGAATGAGGATAGTGTCAAGCCAATAACCACATTCTGCACTACAAAATCAAGATGTATCGAATAAAAGCATAAATTCGAACCTAGAAACCGAATGCCACAATTAGGAGTGACATTTACATGGACATTTTATCGAACACATGGCATGCAATGTTATATCACAAGTCAATTTTTAAAGGAAAAAGGAGAAAAACAAGTGAACTTTAAGGACATATAGGCATACGCATAAAGAATGAGGATCAAGCCAATAAGCACATTCTGCAGTACAAAATCATGACTGATCGAATAATAGCATAAATTCGAACCAAGAAACTGAATGTCACATTTAGGAGTGACATTTACATGGACTTTTGAACGAACACTTGGCGTGCAATGTTAGATCACAAGTCATATTAAAGGCAAAAGGAGAAAAAAGCAAGTGATCTTTAAAGACATCTAGGCAAAAGCAAAAAGAATGACAATAGTACCAAGCCAATAAGCACATTCTGCACTAAAAAATCAAGATGTATCGAATAAAAGCATAAGTTTGAACCTAGAAACCGAGTACCACAATTAGTTGTGACATTTACATGGACATTTCATCGAACACTTGGCGTGCAATGATTTATCACAAGTCATTTAAAACGCAAAAGGAGAAAAAACAAGTGAACTTTAAAGACATCTAGGCATAAGCATAAATAATGAGTATATTATCAAGCCAATAAGCACATTCTGCACTACAAAATCAAGACTGATCGAATAAAAGCATAAATTCGAACCTAGAAACCGAATGCCACATCTTAGGAGTGACATTTACATGGACATTTCATCGAACACTTGGTGTGCAATTTTAGATCACAAGTCAATTTTTAAATGCAAAAGAAGAAAAAACAAGTGAACTTTGAAGACATCTAGGCATAAGCATAAAAGAATGAGGATAGTGTCAAGCCAATAAGCACATTCTGCACTACAAAATCAAGATGTATCGAATAAAAGCATAAATTCGAACCTAGAAACCGAATGCCACAATTAGGAGTGACATTTACATGGACATTTTATCGAACACATGGCATGCAATGTTATATCACAAATCAATTTTTAAAGGAAAAAGGAGAAAAACAAGTGAACTTTAAGGACATATAGGCATAAGCATAAAGAATGAGGATCAAGCCAATAAGACATTCTACAGTACAAAATCATGACCGATCAAATAATAGCATAAATTCGAACCAAGAAACTGAATGTCACATTTAGGATAGACATTTACATGGACATTTTATCGAACACATGGTGTGCAATTGTCGATCACAAGTCAATTTTTAAAGGCAAAAGGAGAAAAAAACAAGTGAACTTTAAAGACATCTAGGCATAAGCATAAAAGAATGAGGATTGTGTTAAGCCAATAAGCACATTCTGCACTACAAAATTAAGATGTATCGAATAAAAGCATAAATTCGAACCTAGAAACCGAATACCACAATTAGTTGTGACATTTATTTGGACATTTCATCGAACACATGGCATGCAATGTTAGATAACAAGTCAATTTTTAAAGGAAAAAGGAGAAAAAACAAGTGAACTTAAAGGACATTTAGGCATAAGCATAAAGATGAGGATAGTATCAAGCCAATAAGCACATTGTGCACTACAAAATCAAGACCGATCGAATCACAGCATAAATTCGAACCAATAAACCGAATGCCGCACTTAGGAGTGACATTTACATGGACATTTCATCGAACACTTGGCGTGCAATGTTAATCATTTTAAAGGCAAAAAGAGAAAAAACAAGTGATCTTTAAAGACATCTAGGCATAAGCATAAAGAATGACAACAGTACCAAGCCAATAAGCACATTCTACCCTACAAAATCAAGATGTATCGAATAAAAGCATAAGTTCGAACCTAGAAACCGAATACCACAATTAGTTGTGACATTTACATGGACATTTCATCGAACATATGGCATGCAATGTCAGATCACAAGTCAATTTTTAAAGGAAAAAGGAGAAAAAACAAGTGAACTTTAAGGACATCTAGGCATAAGCATAAAGATGAGCATAGTATCAAGCCAATAAGCACATTCTGCACTACAAAATCAAGACCGATTGAATAAAAGCATAAATTCGAACCTTGAAACCGAATGACACATTTAGGACTGACATTTACATGGACCTTTCATCGAACACTTGGCATGCAATTTTAGATCACAAGTCAAATTTTAAAGGCAAAATGAGAAAAAAACAAGTGAACTTTAAAGACATCTAGGCATCAGCATAAAGAATGAGGTTAGTATTAAGCCAATAAGCACATTCTGCATTATAAAATCCAGAATGTTCGAATAAAAGCATAAATTCGAACCTAGATGCCGAATGCCACATTTAGGAATGACATTTACATAGACATTTCATCGAACACTTGGCGTGCAATGATATATCACAAGTCATTTAAAACGCAAAAGGAGAAAAAACAAGTGAACTTTAAAGACATCTAGGCATAAGCATAAATAATGAGTATATTATCAAGCCAATAAGCACATTCTGCACTACAAAATCAAGACTGATCGAATAAAAGCATAAATTCGAACCTAGAAACCGAATGCCACATCTTAGGAGTGACATTTACATGGACATTTCATCGAACACTTAGTGTGCAATTTTAGATCACAAGTCAATTTTAAAATTCAAAAGAAGAAAAAACAAGTGAACTTTGAAGACATCTAGGCATTAGCATAAAAGAATGAGGATAGTGTCAAGCCAATTAGCACATTCTGCACTACAAAATCAAGATGTATTGAATAAAAGCATAAATTCGAACCTAGAAACCGAATGCCACAATTAGTTGTGACATTTACATGGACATTTCATAGAACACATGGCATGCAATGTTAGATAACAAGTCAATTTTTAAAGGAAAAAGGAGAAAAAACAAGTGAACTTAAAGGACATTTAGGCATAAGCATAAAGATGAGGATAGTATCAAGCCAATAAGCACATTGTGCACTACAAAATCAAGACCGATCGAATCACAACATAAATTCGAACCAATAAACCGAATGTCGCACTTAGGTGTGACATTTACATGGACATTTCATCGAACACTTGGCGTGCAATGTTAGATCACAAATCATTTTAAAGGCAAAAAGAGAAAAAACAAGTGATCTTTAAAGACATCTAGGCATAAGCATAAAGAATGACAATAGTACCAAGCCAATAAGCACATTCTGCCCTACAAAATCAAGATGTATCGAATAAAAGCATAAGTTCGAACCTAGAAACCGAATGCCACAATTAGGAGTGACATTTACATGGACATTTCATCGAACACATGGCATGCAATGTTAGATAACAAGTCAATTTTTAAAGGAAAAAAAGGAGAAAAAACAAGTGAACTTTAAGGACATCTAGGCATAAGCATAAAGATGAGGATAGTATCAAGCCAATAAGCACATTCTGCACTACAAAATCAAGACCGATTGAATAAAAGCATAAATTCAAACCTAGAAACCGAATGACACATTTAGGAGTGACATTTACATGGATATTTCATCGAACACTTGGCGTTCAATGTTAGATCACAAGTCAAATTTTAAAGGCAAAATGAGAAAAAACAAGTGAACTTTAAAGACATCTAGGCATCCACATAAAGAATGAGGGTAGTATTAAGCCAATAAGCACATTCTGCATTATAAAATCAAGACTGATCGAATAAAAGCATAAATTCGAACCTAGAAGCTGAATGCCACATTTAGGAATGACATTTACATAGACATTTCATCGAACACTTGGCGTGCAATGATATATCACAAGTCATTTAAAACGCAAAAGGAGAAAAAACAAGTGAACTTTAAAGACATCTAGGCATAAGCATAAATAATGAGTATATTATCAAGCCAATAAGCACATTCTGCACTACAAAATCAAGACTGATCGAATAAAAGCATAAATTCGAACCTAGAAACCGAATGCCACATCTTAGGAGTGACATTTACATGGACATTTCATCGAACACTTGGTGTGCAATTTTAGATCACAAGTCAATATTTAAATGCAAAAGAAGAAAAAACAAGTGAACTTTGAAGACATCTAGGCATAAGCATAAAAGAATGATGATAGTGTCAAGCCAATAAGCACATTCTGCACTACAAAATCAAGATGTATCGAATAAAAACATAAATTCGAACCTAGAAACCGAATGGCCACGATTAGGAGTGACATTTACATGGACATTTTATCGAACACATGGCATGCAATGTTATATCACAAGTCAATTTTTAAAGGAAGAGGGAGAAAAACAAGTGAACTTTAAGGACATATAGGCATAAGCATAAAGAATGAGGATCAAGCCAATAAGACATTCTATAGTACAAAATCATGACCGATCGAATAATAGCATAAATTCGAACCAAGAAACTGAATGTCACATTTAGGATAGACATTTACATGGACATTTTATCGAACACATGGTGTGCAATTGTCGATCACAAGTCAATTTTTAAAGGCAAAAGGAGAAAAAAACAAGTGAACTTTAAAGACATCTAGGCATAAGCATAAAAGAATGAGGATTGTGTTAAGCCAATAAGCACATTCTGCACACAAAATTAAGATGTATCGAATAAAAGCATAAATTCGAACCTAGAAACCGAATACCACAATTAGTTGTGACATTTACATGGACATTTCATCGAACACATGGCATGCAATGTTAGATAACAAGTCAATTTTTAAAGGAAAAAGGAGAAAAAACAAGTGAACTTAAAGGACATTTAGGCATAAGCATAAAGATGAGGATAGTATCAAGCCAATAAGCACATTGTGCACTACAAAATCAAGACCGATCGAATCACAACATAAATTCGAACCAATAAACCGAATGTCGCACTTAGGAGTGACATTTACATGGACATTTCATCGAACACTTGGCGTGCAATGTTAGATCACAAATCATTTTAAAGGCAAAAAGAGAAAAAACAAGTGATCTTTAAAGACATCTAGGCATAAGCATAAAGAATGACAATAGTACCAAGCCAATAAGCACATTCTGCCCTACAAAATCAAGATGTATCGAATAAAAGCATAAGTTCGAACCTAGAAACCGAATGCCACAATTAGGAGTGACATTTACATGGACATTTCATCGAACACATGGCATGCAATGTTAGATAACAAGTCAATTTTTAAAGGAAAAAAAGGAGAAAAAACAAGTGAACTTTAAGGACATCTAGGCATAAGCATAAAGATGAGGATAGTATCAAGCCAATAAGCACATTCTGCACTACAAAATCAAGACCGATTGAATAAAAGCATAAATTCAAACCTAGAAACCGAATGACACATTTAGGAGTGACATTTACATGGATATTTCATCGAACACTTGGCGTTCAATGTTAGATCACAAGTCAAATTTTAAAGGCAAAATGAGAAAAAACAAGTGAACTTTAAAGACATCTAGGCATCCACATAAAGAATGAGGGTAGTATTAAGCCAATAAGCACATTCTGCATTATAAAATCAAGACTGATCGAATAAAAGCATAAATTCGAACCTAGAAGCTGAATGCCACATTTAGGAATGACATTTACATAGACATTTCATCGAACACTTGGCGTGCAATGATATATCACAAGTCATTTAAAACGCAAAAGGAGAAAAAACAAGTGAACTTTAAAGACATCTAGGCATAAGCATAAATAATGAGTATATTATCAAGCCAATAAGCACATTCTGCACTACAAAATCAAGACTGATCGAATAAAAGCATAAATTCGAACCTAGAAACCGAATGCCACATCTTAGGAGTGACATTTACATGGACATTTCATCGAACACTTGGTGTGCAATTTTAGATCACAAGTCAATATTTAAATGCAAAAGAAGAAAAAACAAGTGAACTTTGAAGACATCTAGGCATAAGCATAAAAGAATGATGATAGTGTCAAGCCAATAAGCACATTCTGCACTACAAAATCAAGATGTATCGAATAAAAACATAAATTCGAACCTAGAAACCGAATGGCCACGATTAGGAGTGACATTTACATGGACATTTTATCGAACACATGGCATGCAATGTTATATCACAAGTCAATTTTTAAAGGAAGAGGGAGAAAAACAAGTGAACTTTAAGGACATATAGGCATAAGCATAAAGAATGAGGATCAAGCCAATAAGACATTCTATAGTACAAAATCATGACCGATCGAATAATAGCATAAATTCGAACCAAGAAACTGAATGTCACATTTAGGATAGACATTTACATGGACATTTTATCGAACACATGGTGTGCAATTGTCGATCACAAGTCAATTTTTAAAGGCAAAAGGAGAAAAAAACAAGTGAACTTTAAAGACATCTAGGCATAAGCATAAAAGAATGAGGATTGTGTTAAGCCAATAAGCACATTCTGCACACAAAATTAAGATGTATCGAATAAAAGCATAAATTCGAACCTAGAAACCGAATACCACAATTAGTTGTGACATTTACATGGACATTTCATCGAACACATGGCATGCAATGTTAGATAACAAGTCAATTTTTAAAGGAAAAAGGAGAAAAAACAAGTGAACTTAAAGGACATTTAGGCATAAGCATAAAGATGAGGATAGTATCAAGCCAATAAGCACATTGTGCACTACAAAATCAAGACCGATCGAATCACAACATAAATTCGAACCAATAAACCGAATGTCGCACTTAGGAGTGACATTTACATGGACATTTCATCGAACACTTGGCGTGCAATGTTAGATCACAAATCATTTTAAAGGCAAAAAGAGAAAAAACAAGTGATCTTTAAAGACATCTAGGCATAAGCATAAAGAATGACAATAGTACCAAGCCAATAAGCACATTCTGCCCTACAAAATCAAGATGTATCGAATAAAAGCATAAGTTCGAACCTAGAAACCGAATGCCACAATTAGGAGTGACATTTACATGGACATTTCATCGAACACATGGCATGCAATGTTAGATAACAAGTCAATTTTTAAAGGAAAAAAAGGAGAAAAAACAAGTGAACTTTAAGGACATCTAGGCATAAGCATAAAGATGAGGATAGTATCAAGCCAATAAGCACATTCTGCACTACAAAATCAAGACCGATTGAATAAAAGCATAAATTCAAACCTAGAAACCGAATGACACATTTAGGAGTGACATTTACATGGATATTTCATCGAACACTTGGCGTTCAATGTTAGATCACAAGTCAAATTTTAAAGGCAAAATGAGAAAAAACAAGTGAACTTTAAAGACATCCAGGCATCCGCATAAAGAATGAGGGTAGTATTAAGCCAATAAGCACATTTTGCATTATAAAATCAAGACTGATCGAATAAAAGCATAAATTCGAACCTAGAAGCCGAATGCCACATTTAGGAATGACATTTACATAGATATTTCATCGAACACTTGGCGTGCAATGATATATCACAAGTCATTTTAAACGCAAAAGGAGAAAAAACAAGTGAACTTTAAAGACATCTAGGCATAAGCATAAAAAATGAGTATATTATCAAGCCAACAAGCACATTGTGCACTACAAAATCAAGACTGATCGAATAAAAGCATAAATTCGAACCTAGAAACCGAATGCCACATCTTAGGAGTGACATTTACATGGACATTTCATCGAACACTTGGTGTGCAATTTTAGATCACAAGTCGATTTTTAAAGGCAAAAGGAGAAAAAACAAGTGAACTTTGAAGACATCTAGGCATAAGCATAAAAGAATGAGGATAGTGTCAAGCCAATAACCACATTCTGCACTACAAAATCAAGATGTATCGAATAAAAGCATAAATTCGAACCTAGAAACCGAATGCCACAATTAGGAGTGACATTTACATGGACATTTCATCGAACACATGGCATGCAATGTTAGATAACAAGTCAATTTTTAAAGGAAAAAAAAGGAGAAAAAACAAGTGAACTTAAAGGACATTTAGGCATAAGCATAAAGATGAGGATAATATCAAGCCAATAAGCACATTGTGCACTACAAAATCAAGATGTATCGAATAAAAGCATAAGTTCGAACCTAGAAACCGAATACCACAATTAGTTGTGACATTTACATGGACATTTCATCGAACATATGACATGCAATGTTAGATCACAAGTCAATTTTTAAAAGAAAAAGGATAAAAAAACAAGTGAACTTTAAGGACATCTAGGCATAAGCATACAAAATTAATAATAAATTGTTATTGATCCATATGACCATATGTACATAACGAATAAATTGAACATAAAATTTAACAATTAACATATTTTCTAAAAATAGAATTAGAATAGATACGTGTAGAGATAATCTTAACATATTTTCGACAACCTTATCATTGTTTTGACTTTTCCAATATGAGTTACAGGTATTGAAAAAAAGATGAATCATAATAAATATATAGAAAAAATGAGTTTTTTTTGAAAAGGTAAAATATATTAATAGTGAGGGAAGGAGGAATTTACATTAAAAATCAGCATTGCTGATAGTTTTTTTAGAAAAAAAATGAGTTATTGTTTTACAATCTATGTACAAATCAAGTCAACTTTTTTTGTTAATCTATATTTTTTTCCCATTATGATATTTAGATAGGATAGAATCTTTTTGTTGCCAAATCTTTAAATTTCGATTATGATTTATCTTTGAATTTTTAATTTTGATTTTTTTGATAATTTACATACAAATATAGCCAATTACAATTGTCATTTTCAATTATAATTTTCTAGTAATGTTTTTTTGATAACATATGTACATGTCAAGTCAATTTTATTTGCTAATCCAATATTAAATGTCCCATTATTTTCATTTTTGCTATCAAAATCTTTAATTTAGAATTATGATTTTTTTACAATTTATATAAATCACCAATTCACAATTATTATTTATATTATATTTTTGTTTATTAATACCTTTTTGTAGTATATCTAAAAAAATATCGAGTCATAGTCGTGCAGAGCACGACAAGGACAACTAGTTTTTTATAATATAATAACTTAATCTATATGTTGATGTTTTATGCATATTTTTGTTATCTTATAACAAGTTTTTATCTATATGTTGATAATAACTTGATCTAATATTTTTTTTATTAATTTTATGCATAATAATGTTTTTAATCTTTTAACACGACGGGCTTCAAGTATATAATTTTTTTATCTATATGTTGATAAAATATGGGTCACAATCTTAAAGATTTTTTTATAAATTACATAATTTTATTACGATATTATATATAAGTATTTTAGATTATATTAAGAGAAAGAGTCCCGTGCGAATGGTCGCCTGTGTGAGAAATAAGAATAAATCTCGATCGTTCATTCCAAAAAATCAACGTCCCTGATTAAACATTCATTAAAAAAAATAAAATATGGCACGGGCGAATTTTTTCCGTATTATTCGCGTATTTTTCAATAAAATACGACACGGACGAATTTTTCCCGATTATTCACAAATTTTTCGAAAAATACGTTTTTATGAGATGCGCCCAGTTTGTTCATCAAAAATAGTGATTTGTTCATCAATATTCACCAATTGTTCATCAATAATAACTAATTGTCCATTGAGTTTTTAATAACATTATTCATTGATTTCGAACTTTTTTAATTTTTAATTTTATTTTTTAACCTTATTTATGTGTAGGAATACAATATTATGTAGTTTTTTTATGCACATATAATTAGTTTTGATATACTCATATTTGCTCATTGATATACTCGTATTTGTATTGATATACCCCTATTTGTTAATTGATATACCCATGGTATTACATTATTTGTTCATTAGTATATTTCTTTTTTGTTCATTGGTATACCATTATTTGTTCATTGATATACCCTATTTGTTCATGGATATACCCTTATTTGTTCGTTGATATAACCTTATTTGTTCATTATTATACCGTTATTTGTGAATTGAAATAAACTTATGTTTTATGTGTCAAGGCTATCAACTTGTACATTTATTAATACCATCAACTTGTACATTTAGGACTATCTATTTGTGCATTTTTGCATTTATTTTGTGCTTTAAGGCTATCTTGAATTCAAAGTATAATACAAATGAAGTGCTTTAAGGCTAACTTGTCAATACGAATGAAATGCTCAATATATATAGTACTAAATTAAGATAAGTTTGATATAGAAACTTGAATGCAAAAGATAATAGATAAAGAATTTGACTTTGCAATCAATGGTGTATGCTAAGCGAACGAGATAGCAATAAATCGAAGAGGAGTGCTTGTGCATTATTTAGCTATAAACAAATTGATGTTATTAATGAACAAATATGCATATAGCAATGAACAAATTGAGGTTACTAGTGAACAAATATGATCTAGTAATGAAGAGGAGTGCTTGTGCCTTATTTAGCTATGAACAAATTGAGGTTACTAGTGAACAAATATGATCTAGTAATGAAGAGGAGTGCTTGTGCCTTATTTAGCTATGAACAAATTGATGTTATTAATGAACAAATATGCATATAACAATGAACAAATTGAGGTTACTAGTGAACAAATATGATCTAGTAATTAAACAATTATGTGAAAAAGGCAATGAACAAATATGCATAAACCAGTGAACAAATTGATGTTACTAATGAACAAATATGCACAAACCGATGAGCAAATATGCCAAAACCAATGAATAAATATTTTCGTTTTTTATGAACAAAATCACAATGTTGATGAACATATTGCATGTAATTTTGATACACATTTGTTCATTTTTTATGTACAAACAATAGATTTTTGATGCACAAGCAATAGTCTATTTATGCACAAAATCACAGTTTTGATGAACAAATCCACAGTTTTGATGAACAAATCCACAATACTGATGAACAATCTAGGCGCGTGTCTTATTTCCGTTTTTTCAAAAATACGCGAATAATTCGCCAATAATTCGCCCGTGCCGTTTTTCCCCCCCTTTTTAAGTGAAATGATCAGCGCCTTTGATTTTTCTTGATCCAACGACTCGTGTTCTTTCTTATTTCCCACTTGGGTGCCCATTCGCACCTGAACCAGACCCTTATATTAATATCATAGTATTATATAATTTTTAGTAAAATTATCTCGTGAGTATCACGGGAATTCAACTAGTTATTAAGAATTTAAGACGTGCAATGAGGTCATAAGAGTTATTCCACGTATAAAATTTAAACATAAGTATTAATAAAATATTGGAATTTGGTTATTAGAAGATTTCAATAAGAAATAAACAATCTCAGAGAATATTTTATAAGCTAGTATAAGAGGTTATATTTACTCATTGATCATGAATTGGATAATCATGAATTAGCATCAGCACAAAGAGCGAGCATACCCAACCCTTTTTCTTTCTTTAGGTGTTAAATTGGCTATATATATATATATATATGTGTAACTAGTTGAAGTCCCGTAAAATTTACGGGATAATTTTTATAAAGTATTTATTAAAATTATGTATTTGAGTTTGTATCTTTTACTTTGTAATGAGTATAATAATATTTTTAAATATGGAGAATATTAATATACAGATTTGGTATAAAAGAGAACATAAAGGAAAAAAATATAATGCTATAACTTAAAGATAATTATGGTAGAATTTCTATCAAGGATATTATAACTTAAAATGTTTTAAAATAGTTTTACCGTTAATTTATTAAAATTTAGGTAGATATATCAATGTATATTAAAATATATCATATATTCTATCAATAATTTATTATGTTGAAAAATATCAATATATAGATAAAAAAAATTATATATACTTAGAGTGCAAGATTTGTTAAAGATAAATTTTTTATTATGTATAAAATTAATATAAAAAATATTAGCATATAGATCAAGTTTTGTTAAAAGATATGCATAAAATTAATATAGAAAATATCAACATATAAATAGATCAAGTTATTATAATATAAAAAATTGGATGTATAGAAAGAATAATATAAGTTATTATAAAAAAGCTTGACATTATTTTATTTAAGTAATGTCACGTGACGTAAATTTTTTAACAAATATGATTTCTGCTTTATAATGTATTAGGTAGATTGCCTAAATTTAGTTTATATTTTTTAGATTATATAATGTAGACGTGTGAGATGTGATTACTGAATGAGTTTGGGTTATTGAAATCATTTGGGTGAGCTATGTGTCAGGGAACCTCACTCACAAACTACAGGGGAATGATAGTCGATCAACTGAAATATTTGAATCTTGGTTAATAAGAAATATTGTAAATCAGTTTAGATATTCTGTATTGTTGAGATATTCTTGAGTGTAAATCTCTTGTAACGTTTTCTATATATTTTATGAAAAAAAATGGTAGATATACAACGTACAGGGAATATACTTCATCACACCTATAACCAATGAATAATATGACTATATGAGAGTTGAGCTCTATTGCTTAATTATTTTATGGGAAATTCCGGATGGTATTTTGCTTTTTTTGGATGATACCCTGAAAAAAAATTTATTTCAAGTGGTATCCCTGAACTATTGCAAAAGTCCGCCAAATACCCTTACTAATGAATTTTTGTTAGTTTTTAACTAAATATGTATGTTTTCTAATGAAAAATATATATTTTTGTATTTAAATAAATTAAAACAATTTTAATTTAATAAAAATTCAAACAAATAGTATAAAAATATTAAATTAAAATTTATATTATATATATTGTCAAGTAGATTGTATTTTGTAATTAAAATAATTTTAATTTAAAGCAAAAATATTATAATATTTATATTAAAATAAAAATAATGCATGCTTAAAATTTTTCATGTGGATTTTATATAGTAATTTTGAAAATTTTAAAAAATTAATAGAAATTAAAATTTTAATGTAACTTGAAAGTACCATAACGAAAGTTCTATTAGTTTTTCTGAAAAATTGTCAAAATTATTACATAAATGTATAAAACCTACATGAAAATTTTAATTATTAATTTTAATATAATTATTGTATTATTTTTTGTTTTAAAATAAATTTTTTGAATTATACAACATACAATCAACTTGACAAATATATATAATATAATATTTTTAATTTAATATTTATATGATTTATTTTAATTGTTATTAAACTTAATTTTTTTTAATTTAATTAAATAATAATATATTTTTTTCATTAGAAAACATACTTATTTAGTTAAAAACTAACGAAAATTCACTAGTAAGGGTATCTGGCGGACTTTTGCAAAAGCTCGGGGGTACCACTCGGAATAAGTTTTTTTTCAGGGCACCATCCGGAAAAGCCAAAAACTCGATGGTACCAACCGGAATTTGTGTATAAAGCGAGCAAATTGGAGTCGTAGGATGATGGCATGAGGAATGGACGGACTAGATTAAAAACACTCGGTTCATAAGAAAACAAAAAACACGCCCGGTTCAATTTAAAGTGGCAAAAATTGTAAATATCAATAAATTTGTGTTTTTAGACGCTAATACCATTATCTCTCCTTCAAAGCTTGTTCTCAACTTCATTCAAAATACTCTCATCTCTCCATTGACTCAAACCTTCATGTATCCTTCTTTCTCCCTCTCACCAAGCAAGTCGGTGTCGACGCTTCGGTCTACCTCGTTATCATCCTCGAATATCTCATAACTGAGGTATGTTTCAATTTGATTTTCCATGTCTTGATCTCTTCATTTCTCTTTTAAATTTCAGACATTCAAATTTAAGGTTTCCACAAATTCCCTTTGCCTTGTTGTTTGTTCCAATTTTAGCCGAGGTATGTACTTTTGAGAAGAGTGTATGCTCGTTGCTAAAGGAAAAACATGATCTCTGATGCTCTACTTTAGAAAGCGTATTTGTCATTGACTCGATCACTCATTATTTATCGTGGACTCCAATGTTGGCTCCATATAATTGGTTAATTATCTCTAGCGAGACGTGCACATATGAACCGTGGACAAACGTTCATATATACATGTATATATAGTTTATCAATTATCATATAGTTTAAAGTCAACTTGCGATTGCTGAATGAAGTATCTCTTTTTCAAGAACCAACTTTCGATTGTATTAAGATTTTCCTTTTTCATAGAACCTAGGAGTTAATCAGACCTAAATCTAGCTAAAATCGATCTGTTTGGGTTTGGAATTATATAGGGATTAGATATGAAAAATTGACCAAAAGTTAGGCTAGCTCGTGGAATTAAGGGCAGAGAAAAATGAGACACCCGACAAATAAACCATGCTTTGTATATTATACTAGCCTAGCTAGTTACTAGAGGCTATACAATAATGAAGATTACATAAGCATTAACCACCTAATATCTTAATGAGTATAAAGTACCAAAAGTTCATTGAATGATACTACCTTCATATGTAAGATTTGTAATCAAGCTTTCAATGTGTGTGTGATGGAAACTTTGGCTTTAGAATATGCAATTGTTTGAATTTATGTCATATGAGTATAGGTATGGATTATTTTCGAGGAATAATACATTTCGTTCTCCTCAAATTAGTCGCTCTCCTCCTCGTTTGCCTCTTTGGTCGGTGATGAGACCCTAACAAAAGATCTAATTAAGCACTCTCGCTAGTGATCCGGGTGTCCTTTCAGGATCTTCTAAATTCTCCTTCCACTCTGCTCTCAGGATCTTCTTCTCACGATTTTAGAACCCGAATCTACTGCTATGGTTGCCTAGACGAGACTCCACAACATCTTTCAGAATAACAAAACATCCCGGTTTTTCTACCTACAAAGCGAGTTTGCAAGATGTCACCTTGAAATTTTCACCTCGATTTCTACTTACTGTCAGACTCTCAATGACTTGTCAAATCAACTTGCTAGCGTTGATGCCAAGGTGTCCGAGTGACAAATGGTTATCCAACTTATTGTTGGTCTCTTAAAAGAATTCAATTTATTGCAAGCTTGATTAAGTAGTTCATGCCCCTCCCTGATTTTGCCAAAGCTCGGACTCTTGTACTACTTGAAGATCCCGTCGTGCGAATCAACAAACCTTGGTGGCTGACTCCGGGGCCCTTATTATCGGCTCGTCCTCTACATCTATCGAGCCTCCGCCTAAAAAACTATCGTCACTCTCCACTTCGTTCAAAAGTAATGGCCATGGAGGTCGCAACAGACGCAAAAATCATGGTTGTGGTGGGAATTCCAATAATAGGCCAATCTAGTTTCAACGTACTCCCTTGGGTTGGTTTCGCGTTCTAGGCTTCAATCCTCAGTAGCAATGGCAATTTCAAAATTGAGCTCAGCCACCATGCTCGTACCCATCAAACATAGGTGTTGGCATCCTTGGTCCGACACCCCGACAATAGTCATCTCAAGCTAATTTTGTGTTTTTCGACCCAACATATGAATATCAAATGATCGATCCATTGCAATCATTCAACATAATAAATTTGATAGCTTTCAATTTAGGATTAGATTAGGATGCATATTTGTGTTGTTTTTTGCATTGTTTTTGCATGGTTTTAGCTTAGTTTAGCTTAGTTTCTAGGTTTTCTAGGAAATTTGGGTAGTTGCGCTTGTTTTGTTCGATTTTGCAGATCTTTAGGTAAACAAGCATGGACGGGATGGATCTTAAATGATTGTGGTGGAGTTTTATGAAGCTTGTAGTGATACAAGTGAATATTAGAAGATATAAGGCCCAATAGCTTGTGTGAAAAGAACGCTTAAATCTGGGCTATGCATTGGAGTTCTTGTTTTGACATCTCTATCTTGCAATGCTTGGTTGGGGAGCTATAGTGGTCTGATGGAGCTGAATTTGTTATTGTTTGAAAGCTAATTCAAAGAGCTACAATTCATGTTTTACTCCGAGTCCAAATTTCAACTCGAAGGGGGTCAAAATAGCTTCTGAAGTGTCACCTGAATGCTGAACCAAGGATAAAAGCGCGGGTTAGACACTAATTGCGCGGCCGAGCTTTTATGGGACAAGCCACACTTTTTGGCGCTTCGCGGGAGGTTTATAACCGACATATTGGGCTTCATGTTGGGCTAGTCTTATGTTATTTTTGGATATTGTGGCTTGGGATATTCTATCTTTAGATGTTGTTTGGGATATTTAAACTCTTGTTAGATCTATCTTTATGATAACTTTGAATCATACTTTTGGAGGCTAGAGTTTTTCTCTCTAGAGGCAAACTTTAAACCTTTGTAAGTTTTTCTTAATTTTAATTATGAATTGCTAAATTCCTTTGTGTTTGGCTAGTTATTGAAATCATGATTTGCATATTGTTGTGAGGTTTGATTTGATTCTCAACAAACTTGAATATGATTTATTCTCTGTGCTTAATTGAATCTACACTAGGGTTTTGTTAGATTAGCTACCTAATTGAATTTCTAGTTATAACTGAATCTGATTAATTACCGGTCGGAGTTAATTTGATCAAGAGTATACTTTAATCAATTTAGTACCGGTTGGACTATTTGGTTAAAGAAGGGAATAAATTCACAAGTCACTTAGATGTCTGGTTGTTCTAAGTGCTTATTTCTATTGATAACTTGAATCATTATGATGTTGTCTAATTGAATCTAGAAGGTCTTCTAGGGTGTTAGATGATTAGGGTTGTTAGACTGGTAGTTCTATCAACTAAATCTGAAGTTTGGGTCATAATCCACAATAGATTATTCAAGTGAGAAGAGAATCAAGAGAATTGATGATCAACAAAGCAATGTCATGGTGGATTTAACTAGTTGAACACGCTTGTTTCTCATATTTTACAATCAACTTTTGCATTCGTATTACTTTTCAGTTTGCATATTAGTTTAGATAAATCAATCATAAATCCCCCTTTTGGTTACTTGGCATTCAAGTAATAACACACATACACGAGTCCTTGTGGGATCGACCCTTGTTTACCATTCTACTCGGATTGGTTAAGTTGGGATTCTTTGATAGGTAAACGACTGAAAAATACCTCATCAAATTTGGCGTCGTTGCTGGGGATCGAACCCGGGTCACCCGCGTGACAGGCGGGAATACTTACCACTATACTACAACGACTTACCTATCAAAGAATCCTAACTTAACCACACTTAGTAGAATGGTAAGCAAGGGTCGATCCCACAAGGACTCGTGTATGTGTGTTATTACTTGAATGCCAAGTAACCAAAAAAAGAGGGTTTATGATTGATTTATCCAAACTAATATGCAGAATAAATGTAAATATGAATGCAAGTTATGATTGTAAATATATAAGAGACAAATGTGTTCAACTAGTTAAATCTGTCATGACATTGCTTTGTTGATCATCGATTCTCTTAATTCTCTTCTCACTTGAATAATCTATTGTGGATTATGACCCTACTAAGGATTATGACCCGAACTTCAGATTTAGTTGGTAGAACTACCAGTCTAACAACCCTAATCATCTAACAACCTAGAAGACCTTCTAGATTCAATTAAACAACATCATAACGATTCAAGTTATCAATAGAAATAAGCACTTAGAACAACCAAACATTTAAGTGACTTGTGAATTTATTCTCTTCTTTAACCAAATAGTCCAACCGGTACTAAATTGATTAAAGTATACTCTTGATCAAATTAACTCAAACCGGTAATTAATCAGATTCAGTTATAACTAGAAATTCAATTAGGTGATTAATCTAACAAAACCCTAGTTTATATTCAATTAAGCACAGGGAATAAATTCTATTCAAGTTTGTTGAGAATCAAATCAAACCTCACAACAATATACAAATCAAGACTTCAATAACTAGTCCAACACAATGAAATTTAGCAATGCATAATTAAAATTAAGAAAACTTACAAAGGTTTAAAGTTTGCCTCTAGAGAGAAAAACCCTACCCTCCAAAAATATGATCAATGTTATGATAAAAGATAAACTAACAAGAGCTTAAATATGACTTAAAACAATCCTCCAAAACCCTACAAACAAGCACCTCTTCGGACACATAATCAAACAAGCCCAAAAAGCAAAGCCCAAAAGTCGGCCTAAGTCTCCACGTGAAATTCCAAATTGCGTGGGTTGCCTCCCAATTGTGCGGCCGCGCTTTTACATGCTAACCCAAGATTTTACCCTCGGTTCAGCATTCAAGTGACATTTCAGAGGCTGTTTTGACCCCCATTGGAGTTAGAATTTGGACTTGGAGTAAACATATGAATTGTAGCTCTTTGAATTAGCTTTCCAGTGATGATACCAAATTGAGCTTCATCCGACCACTATAGCTCCCAAACCAAGCATTGCAAGATAGAGGTGTCAAAACAAGACTCCAATGCATGGCCCATGTTTAAGCGTTTTTATCCATCAAGCTCTTGGGCCTTAGCTCTTCTAAGCTTCATCAAACTCCACCACAATCATTTAAGATCCATCTCGTCCATGCTTTTTTACCTAAAGATCTGCAAAACCGAACAAAACAAGCGCAACTACCCGAAAACACTAGATCCTAGGAACTAACCTAAAACTAAGTAAAACTAAGTAAGACTTATGCAAAACCAACATAAAACATGCATCTAAACTACACCTATATGCAACCTATCAAGGGAGTCATCAGATGATGTATTAGACGACGACACATGCCAAGCTTCTTCCATCGGTACTGCTGGGTCATCTTAGGTAAGTAGCCAAGCGGGGTTTCGTATCGAAAGTAAGAGAACTGTGTGGGCTTCGATTCCTCTATGACCTCGAGGGGATATGTATGCAACTTAATATCAAGTTCAAGCCTTTCTTTTCCCAACACTTCTCTTCACAAACGGGGCGAAATCGGCAAAATATTGTTATCGCGATCGCTTATTTGCAAACCGCGATCGCTTCTTTGCAAACCGCGATTGCTTCTTTGAAAACCGTGATTGTGGTATCACAAACCACGATCACGATTTGTGTAGTCATTGCTTCGTGATCGCAGTTTATACTATCGCGGTCGTGGTTCCTTTTCCAAAGGTAATATTTCTAACAGTCACATTGCTTCCAACGACTATTTCCATCCTAATTTTTATCCATTTATCCATATAAATATCATATCTCACATTCAATTTCATTTACACCAATCTCTTACTCTCTTATCTCTCTCTAATAGATTAATACTTCCCTTCCTAATCTTTTTCAAAAATGGAAAACCAAGGCCAAGGGTTGAAATACGAAATTTCCACAAATCACTTCACCAAAGACAATGCATTGGATGAACAAGGCCGATCTGATGTCAAATGCAACTATTGTAGTGTGAGGTACAACTGAAAGCCGGGGGTGGAGGTTATGGCACCTTGACTCAACATTTAAAGACAAAGCACTTCATCCGCCTTAGGTAAGTAGCCAAGCGGGGTTCCATATCGTAGGTAAAAGAACTACGTGGACTTTAAGCCCTTCTTCTCCCAACTCCTCTCTTCCCAGACCAAGTGGAATCGGCAAAAATAGCTGCTAGAACCACCAACCGCAATTACGGTAAATGAAATCGCGATCGCGGAAAATGGAACCGCGACCACGGTTGGAAAAACCGCGATTGCAGTTTTTTGCTTCTAACAACTATTTTGTTTTAAATTGGACGGAACTGAACCGAAACCGGAACCGGGCACACATTTAATGCCACCCATGTGGGGCCTCTTAACAACTTTATTGACTTCAAGAAAGAGTTTCGTTTTCATTGAAGGAAGTTCAAAGAAAATGTTAGGCAGATTCCAACAGCTTAACAACATCCCACCCCCATTTCCATCCTTCCATGATCCCCGGCCACTTTCAGATAGTGGAAAGTAACATGAACATTTATTCTTTACTTTCCCTAGTATACATTATATAGTAAAGTGATAGACAAATAATAGTTAATAGAGAGATACATAGGAGAATTATAAAAGAAATCCAGCAAGTTGGGAGCATATATAATCAAAGTCTCCCCTTAGTAAGTGGGATCTAAAGAATGGTTGTTTTCAAAAAGGGAAAGAGGGAGAAAACATAGTCAACAGGAAAAGGAAAGCCATCAAAGGGTCCTCAATAACATTGTAAATTTGTAGAAGATAGAAGAGGTTCAGTTTCAAGCGTAACCGGCTTTTCCATAGTTTCCTTAATGCAAAGTATTTCCTCAAGATTTGGCATATGCATTGCTTGCTTGATGTTCCTTCCTTCTAGTGTTCGACACCACCGATAAACTCGTTGTCGTTGTTGATGATGAACTTAAATTTGCAAGATCTCTTGCTCTATCTACTTGTGCTTTCCAGTCTGTTCTTAGGAGCACAATCATCATAAAAAATGCACAACACGCCTGAGCTGCTAACAATCCAATCCAAAGCCCTGCAAATCCCATCTTAACCACAAAGCCAAGGTAAATTGCAATTGGCATTCCTACATAGTAAAATGAACCCAAATTGATCATAGCTCCTAATGTAGGCCTTGCACTTCCTCTTAGAACACCACATGCAGTTGTTTGTGGGCAATTTCCCAACTCGCATAACCCCGCGATTGGCAATGCAAATGCCACAATCCTCAAAATCTCATCAAGAGTCTTCCCCATTGGTGCCTCATTAGAGTTGTGAAAATCATTGCTCCTAACCCTAATCCAACTCCACATCCAAGCGAGACAATCATCGAAACTCTGGCTCTATGAGGACGGTTCGCTCCAAGCTCGTTTCCAACTCTTGTGGAGACCCCAAGACTAAGAGACGAAGGGAAGACATAAACGAGTGAGGTTGTTTGGATTAGTATCCCCATTGATGCAATTGTGGCCTTTGGATTCACTAAGAGCCCACATAGCATTATCATGAACTCGTACCACCACCACTCGAGGCAAACCGAAATGCAAGTTGGGACGGCGAATGTGAGGAGAGGTGGCCATCCTCTTAGACAATCCATACTTGGAGAAACCCATGAGTCCTTGTACACACCAATGAAGCATATGAAGGAGATGACAAAGAGGCAAAGGCTGAGGTTTGTCATGACCATTGCCATAGCTACTCCTGCAATACCAAGCTTGAGATGGACTACAAGAAGGAAGTTTAGTGGTATATGAATAAGGATGACTGATATGGTTGTACAATAAGTCAATGGCAATGTGATCCCTTGAGTCCTGAGATAGATTCTAAGCGGATGGCGAAAGGAGAGGGAAAAGAGGTCCGGGATCGAGAAGATGGTGAATAAATATGCTATAGAGGACATTTTCTGATCTTGGCCACAAAATGTGAGGATTTGTTTGATGTTGAGCCAAATGAGTGAGATGGGTATGGAGGCGGAAAGGAGAAGGAGAACTGTTCTCTGAAGAGTTAGGCCTAAGATCTTCATTTGTCTTGCACCATAAGCTTGTCCACAGATGGGTTCCATTCCCATTGCTAAGCCAGAGATTCTTGAGTAGCCTGTGATGTTGGCAAATCCAATGGAGAGGGACCCGCCGACGAGTTCAGAGTCGCCGAGATAGCCGAGGAAGAGCATTGAGACCATAGCCCTTGAGTATAAGAGAAGGCTTGTTATAGTTGAGGGACCAGAAATCTTGCCTATTGCTTTCATCTCCTCAAAGGCCTGGCAAAAGAACCATAATAAAATGTAAGGATAAATTGAACGAGACATAATATTTGATCACAAGCTAATAGTACTACGTACTAAAGCTAATTCAACAGTACAAGTTTTAATTTAATTTGTATTATACGTACCTCTGTGGGAGTTGGCCATCTATGAAGTTGATCATGATCATTGTTGTGGGAATCCATGTCCTTAGCGGGATAGTCGATTTGGGTTTTGTTGATAGGGGATAGAAAGGTTGCGGTTGAAGACGAAGAAGATGATTTTCGGTAACACATCGAGATATTAGAAATAAATATGGGTTCAAGAGGGGGAAACAAAACCTTCCAAGTTGCTTTGTTTTTCTCTGGATTGAATTAAGAAGGGCAGCAAGGAAGGATATATATACTTGTTTGAGCATGCACTTGGGTAGGCCGAGTCTTGGACTCTACCTTTATTATTCATAAATTTATGTTTTAAGATTTATGCGTCTCTATTGTAAACTTCATGAACTTATTATGAGGTTTTGTTTTGTCATTTTTTACTTAATACTATACTCCCATCGTCCTATATTGTATGGGTTTTTAGCGTAAATTCTTTTTCTCATAATCTATGTGGGTTTTAATTTTTCCATGCTCCATATTCAATACTTTGTCAGTCTTGATATTCGGATATCATTCAATTCGTCCTCTCCAATATGAACATGAAAAGTCACCCCTCTTGGTATTAGGAGAAATTAATTAACTTTTCACATAAACAAAGGATAAATTGTTTTTTCAAAGGCAAAATTAACTATTTTCTTAATAAGTGTGCATTTGTCTAAAAACTCATACAATATGGGACGAAAGGAGTAGTATTTTCTAGACATTAATTATAAAAGTGGTAGATCTTATTCAATTTAATAATTCAAACATTGAAGTGTGTAACGAATGTAAAATTGTAAAATAAATATATACTTTGTAAGTACTAAGCAATCTTTGTCGACACAGTATCCTAAAGACAACCTCCCACATAAAATTATGTGGTTGGGGAAGGTGTGATCGGAATCTAAAGTTGGTATATTATGTAAGCACAAAATTTGTCACCAAATATGAGTTTTAAGGTATCATGTTCGCATATATATGATATAATGTAAGATATTTGGGGTATTTTAATGATCAATTTTCTCTTTAGAGCACTCCCAGCTGATGACCAAAAATTGGTCATCAAAGGAGAGAGAGAATAAAAAAAAAATTGAAGAGAGAGGGTAGCAAATTTTTGATGATCAGGTCATTATTGTGACTAAGATTTTTTTTGATCATACATTTCTATGTTGACAAGTGTAAGAAGTGAAAAAAAAATCTCTTATAAATTCATCCATAAAGTCTTTACATTTCATTATCCAAATATCCTTTTGAATACTATATTAGATTAATTTAGATATATTTCGTTAAATATATTTTTATGTAGAGTGTTTTTAGTTTGGAAAAAACTTATCCTTTTTTCAAAAATGAAAAAAGGGAACAACAATCATGATAAAAAGTGCGAGTTTTTTGGTTTAGAAATGCTTTTTTTATTTATTATAAGTTTTTATTTTACACATTTCCTTTATAATTATTAATTAGTAATAGTGTTTTAAATATATATATATAGCAATAAATGAGAGTATATAAGTTTTTAGTTTCGAGTTTCAGAGTCTTTTCCACTTCTTTGACGGTTGATCCAAGCCTCTATAGCCTCATTCGTGTTGATGTTCTTAGGGAAGAAGACGTCGCGTTGCTCACACCCTCTAACCCCTTTCCTTAAAAAACATAAAAATATTAATTGCATGTTCTCATATTTTTTTTCCTTTAATATTATAGACATGTCGAACCTTACGAGATTGGAATTTGTTGCCCTTGATGTTTCTGGAAGAAACTATCTGACATGGGTGCTTGATGCTGAACTTCACTTATCAAGCAACAATTTGGGAGACATTGTCAAAGAAAAATCTAGCGCGTCCCAGCAGGATCGCGCAAAAGCTATGATATTGCTTCGTAACCATCTCCATGAGAGCTTAAAAGCTCAATATTTGACTTTGAAGGATCCTTTTGAGCTCTAGAAGAGTCTCAAGGATCGTTTTGATCACCAGAGGACGACCATATTACCTCGTGCAAGATATGAATGGATGCACTTGAGGTTACAGGATTTCAAGAAAGTCTCAGATTATAATTCTGAATTGTTTCGCATTGTTTCCACTCTTAGACTCTGTGGAGAAACTATAAAGGACGAAGATATGTTGGAAAAAACATTCTCTACTTTTCATGCTAATAATCTTGTACTCCATCAGCAGTACAAAGCACGTGGGTACAAAACATATTCAGAATTGCTCTCCTGTTTGATTTTAGCTGAAGAAAATAACTAGTTGCTTCACAACAACCACCAAAACCGACCCACTGGTTCAGCCCCACTTCCTGACCAATCTAAGGAAATGCCTGAAGCAAATGCCAACTCCTCCAGCAAAGGACGTGGCGGAGGACGTGGTCAAGCCCGCGGGCGTGGGCGTGGTCGTAATGGTGGTCGGGGACATGGATGCCACAACAATTGGGCAAACTCCGATATCCAGAAGAATATTGGAAAGCAACCCAAGAAATCAAATCAGGAAGAAAAGTCCAAAAGAAAAGATGATACCCCATGTTTTCGATGTGGAGGGATTGGACATTGGGCTCGTACCTGTCGTGCAGCACCACACCTTGTAGAGCTGTATAAAGCCTCCTTGAAGACCAAAGGCAAAGATGTGGAGACTAATCTTATAGAAACCCACCTAGAGGCTAATGATTTTCTCAATCAAGTTGACAGTGACCTACCTGAGTTGGGTCTCAAGTTTGGTGATCTCCCAAATGATGGCAACATTTTCTTAGATTAGTTATTTTAATAAATTGCATCAGTTTATTTCATGGATATTGGTTGTTTTATTTTATGGATATTGGTTGTTTAACTTTATGGATATTTTGTTAGTTGTTTTTCCCATTCACAGTTGTAATGACTCTACAAATTTCTATTATTAAGATTGCCGTTTATTTAGTTTACATGGTTCCATTTTTAATAAATAGCTTTATTAGCATATTCAAGTATTTATTTATTCCTATTTTTCTTTTGATATAGCATGGATCATATGAATGGAACACTCAATGGCGGAGAGTTATGTTTGATTGATAGTGCCACAACTCATACCATATTGAAAAACCTGAAGTTTTTCTCAAGCATAAAAATGACAAAAACCAGTGTCAACACTATATCTGGAATGAGCAATATAATAGAAGGCTCCGGAAGAGCCTCTATCTTTTTACCTAGAGGGACAAGAATAGACATTAAAGATGCTCTATACTCAAGCAAATCACAGAGAAACTTGCTTAGTTTCAAAGATATTCGAGAAAATAGCTTTCATGTTGAAACCATGAATGAAAATGGTGTTGAGTTTTTATTTCTTGTATCTCATCAGACTAGCCAGAAGCTAGTCTTAGAGAAGATGAGAACATATATATCTGGTTTGTATGGCACAACAATTTACCCCATTGAAACATATAATGTGACCAACCAGAAGTTAGTCAATAATGAATTGTTCTCTTTGTGGCATGATAGACTTGGTCACCCAGGTGAAACAATGATTCGTAGGATCGTTGAAAGTTCACATGGACACCCACTTAAGGACCTGAAGATCCTCTCAAAGGGTGACCTAACATGTACGGCTTGAAACACTTGGCAAATTAATAACAAGACCGTCTATAGCAAAAGTAAACGCTGAATCCCCCATGTTCCTTGAACGGATTCAAGGTGACATATGTGGACCTATAACACCGCCATGTGGACCATTTAGATATTTTATGGTGTTGATTGACGCTTCAACACAATGGTCACATGTAAGCTTGCTCTCAACACGGAATATTGCATTTGCAAGGCTTTTAGCCCAAATAATTAAATTACGGGCTCATTTTCCTGATCAACCAATTAAAAGAATCAGGTTGGACAATGCGGGAGAATTTACATCAAAGTCTTTTAATGACTATTGTTCGTCTATTGGTATAGTGGTTGAGAATCCAGTAGCTCATGTACACACACAAAACGGCCTGGCAGAGTCGTTAATCAAGCGGTTACAGTTAATAGCTAGATCAATGCTAATGAAGTCAAGATTGCCTCCCTCGGCTTGGGGATATGCAATTTTGCATACCGAGGCTTTAATTCGACTTTGACCCACCGCATATAATAAAATGTCTCCCTTGCAACTTGTCTCTGGAAGAGAGCCTGATAGTGTATGTCCCTATTGCTCCCCCACAACGAACTAAAATGGGACCGCAAAGAAGGATGAGAATATATGTGGGTTTTGAGTCCCCATCAATTGTGAAATACCTAGAGCCAATGACAAGTGACTTATTCACAGCTCGGTATGAAGATTGTCATTTTGATGAGACAAAATTCCCAATCTTAGGGGGAGAAGATAAGGAAATAGTTAAGGAGATTGTATGAGATACAAAGTCTCTATCATTTTTAGATCCAAAAACAAATGAAAGTGAACTGGAAGTTCAACGGATCTTACATTTGCAAAATATAGCCAATAGGCTTCCAGACGCGTTTACATATACCAAGAAAGTGACAAAGTCACATATACCAGCTGAAAATGCTCCAGCCCGTTTGGAGATTCCAGAAGTAACTCCAAACAAATACATACCAAATGAATCTCAAGCACATCGGAAGTGTGGGAGACCATTAGGCTCTAAGGATATTGTTCCCCGAAAAAGGAAAGAGCCAATAACATCTCAAAAAGATAATGATGATATGTTGACTGGAGATAAAATTCCTGAAGAAATTTTATCTAAAGAATGTGAGAGCAAAGAAAATGACATTGGAGACAATTTTGAAATGTCAATCAATTATCTTAGTACCGATATAGGATGGTATCGGGAAGAAGTAGTCATTGATGAAATCTTTGCTTATTCAGTTGCCATGGAAGTCATGGAAGAAAATGACAATGATCCCCAAACGATGGAAGAATGTCGACATCAAAATGATTGGAAAAGCTGGAAAGAAGCAATACAAGCAGAGCTGGATTCGTTGAATAAACGAGGTGTTTTTGGACCTGTAGTTCCAACACCACAAAGTGTAAAACCAGTAGGCTATAAGTGGGTGTTTTTACGAAAACAAAATGAACGAAATGAAGTTGTCAGATACAAAGCTAGACTGGGTGCACAAGGTTTTTCACAAAAACCTGGAGTGGATTACACATAAACATATTCACCTGTAGTGGATGTAACAACACTCCGATTTCTAATCTCTTTAGCCGTTGTTGAACGACTTAAGATGCAACTCATGGATGTGGTAACGGCCTATCTATATGGGTCATTAGATAATGACATATACATGAAAATCCCAGAAGGATTGAGAATGCCTGAAGCATTTGAGTCAAAACCACGTCACATGTATTCCATTAAGCTTAGAAGATCGCTATATGGATTGAAACAATCGGGGAGAATGTGGTATAATCGCCTTAGCGAATACCTACAAAGGCAAGGTTTTGTGAATGATCAAATAAGTCCTTGTGTGTTCATAAAAAGAACAAAGTCAGGATATGTAATCATAGCTGTTTATGTTGATGATTTGAATATTATTAGGACTCCAGAACAGATCCAAATAGCAACTGATTTTTTGAAAACAGAGTTTGAAATGAAGGACTTAGGAACTACCAAGTATTGTCTCGGCCTGCAGTTCGAGCATGCAAAGGATGGAATCTTTATCCATTAATCAAACTATACAGAAAAGGTCCTAAAGCGATTTAATATGGATAAGGCACATCCATTAAGTACACCAATGGTAGTAAGATCGCTAAGTGTGGAAAAAGACCCCTTTCGTCCCAGATCAGAAAATGAAGAGATATTAGGTCCTGAAGTACCATATCTCAGTGCAATATGTGCATTAATGTATCTTGCTACTAATACCCGACCTGATATAGCTTTTGCTGTGAATTTATTAGCAAGATATAGTTCAACACCAACAAAAAGACATTGGAATGGTGTTAAGCACATTCTGCGTTATTCACGTGGAACAAGTGACATGGGGCTATATTTCCAAAGGTCTAATGAAGGACAAATTGGAGGATTAATTGGCTACAGTGATGCTGCTATTTATCTGATCCACACAAAGCCATTTCCCAAACAGGGTACTTGTTTATGTACGGTGGAGCAGCCATTTCATGGCGCTCAACAAAACAATCCATAGTAGCCACATCATCAAATCATGTAGAGTTGATCGCTTTGTATGAAACTGGAAGAGAAAGTGTGTGGCTTAGATCGCTCACACACCACATTCAAACATCTTGTGGGTTGAAGTCAGCTGCTGAAAATCCAACAGTAATATATGAAGACAATGCCGCTTGTATCACCCAAATCAAGGAACGTAACATCAAGAGTGATCGAGTCAAGCATATATTGCCGAAATTTTTCTCTACTCACGAGCTTCAAGTCAAAGGTGATATTAATGTTCAACAGATTCAATCAAGCAAAAACTGGTTGATGTGTTCACTAAAACATTGCCTACCAGAGTGTTCAAACAGCTCATTCATCATCTAGGGATGCGACGCTTGAGAGACATATGTTGAAATGAGGGAGTACTACAACTGCACTCTTTTTCCCTTAACTTGGTTTTTATCCCACTGGGTTTTTCCAAGTAAGGTTTTTAATGAGGCAGTTAGTAATGTACATTTAAGGGGAAGTGTTATAATATTTTATTATATTATTATATATTTAGATGTACAATGGTAAATCCTAGTTTTGGGCTTATCCATTAAGCTTTGTATTCCCTATATAAAGACCCCTATGGGTGACCTAAAAAAAGAACTCTGATCTCTCCCCTTCTCTTAAATCTCTCTATTTTATAACACATTACCAACACGAATTGCTCGAAATCTCTTCTCATTGTACGTATATTCTATTCTCGATCTCTTCCCATCCTAGATCTTGTTATCACGATCGATCTTGCTATCACGATCGATCTTGCTTTTGCACAAATTATTCCAATATTTTTTTCTTATTGATCTCATCGTATTTTATATGTACTCAATTCCTATAACTTTTTTTACGGAGAGTTATACATCACTCGTGATTTGTAATCATGTATTCATAAATCTCGTTGATTATTATTGAATGCTTACCGCATGTTAATTAACAATTGTTTTCTTTTTCTTCATTTTATTTACCCACATGGATCAATTTATGCTATATACTTATATGCATGCATGATATCTTTTCAGAAGCTCGTTTTTAATTTTCGAATTACTCAATATCTAAGTGTATTTTATGTTTGATACACGGTATGTACATGTACTGGGTATATGTTACAACCTATGCGAAAAATGGTGCATCTATTTTGAATGTTTGTTGTATACCACATGTGTAATCGTTTGCATATATATTATTGCATGTTCAATCGTTTTGTATTCATAGTATTTTGTCGCTGAAGTGACAAACTAAAATCAAATATGATATATTTTCTGAAGTGAATGTATTTGTAAACAAATTTTTTCTTGGTGAGACAAAGTATATGAACATATAAAGATAATATTTTCCCCAAAGTGATAATTTTTTCATAATCCTCATTCCCTGAAGTGAATGAAATATCAATATATAATCCCTGGAGTGATTATTTCCATTTTCTGAAGTGATTGGAACATCATTGTATTATCCTTGAAACGATAATTAATTCCTTTTGAATTTACAAATAAAATATTATAACAGTAATGCATTTTTACTGATTTGTAGTGAATTTTTCGTAGTGAATATGAAAAATGTACTATGAACTAGAAAAAGTGTATGCGTCTCACATTATAGGATAAGAATTTGTTTTATTTGAACCAAACTGACCCAGATATTGTGAAACAGAAAAATTAGTGTTGAGTACGTTTTGCTTGCTAGAAGGGGAATTGTACATTGGGAATTGCAATTAGATTCACGCACAACTTACTCCATATAAATTACCTTTGTCCTTTGAAATTTCCCTTTAAAGATTGAATTTTCAATGACTGATATTTTGCTTTCAAGAGCTTTTACTTTACATATAAAAGTTCTTTTTATCTAAAAATCACTTTTAATACTCTTGAAATTCGTACAATTCTTTCTACTTTTTACGTTTTTCAAGACACTCAAAATCACTTTTCACCAAAAAAACCCTTTCTACCTAAAACTGAAATACGCCTTAAGATTTGGCCAGTTCTGAAGGCACAGGTCTTTATGATACAACAATGCTTGACTTCAAGCGATCTAAGATCTACTTCCCAACTGTATAATTCAATTTAATTCACTCATGCAAAGCCAATACTTTCATATTGTGGGTCACCCCAGTTCATGATTGAGATCTCAAAAGTGGATGATTGCCTAACTTTTTTTTTCTTTTATTGAACCTCAAAGTCGGAGGATCAATATTTAAGATCATTAATCAATATGCATGGTAATCATCTATATATCTATCTATCTATATATTAAAGACGAAGTATTTTTTGCCACATGTCAACCTCACATTCATTTCGTCTATGTGTCGGTGTTTAGTTCATTTCACATATGTGGCGCCACATCATCAAGCCTTTAAAAATAATTTAAATTTTTTAATAGAAGATAATCTTAACCATATTCAAATAGGGGAGCGCTCTGGTACAATACATATTATGGTATAAGTGTGTGGTTAAACATAGGCCGTTGGATTAGGATAAATAAACGGCTAGTAATTAAGGATCATTGTAAGATATATGGGGTTGTTATGGAGAATAAAAACAAGGCTTATTTGAAAAAGGAAATTAAGAGATGTGGCCGAGATTTAAGGGATATCAGTCGTTGAAAATAATTAGAAAAGTCATTGAAAATTTGAATATGCAGGATTGGATTTTAAATTTGGAATTTCTAAATTTAAGGGATTGTGAAATTAAAAAAAACCCATGTTTTTCTTAATTTATGGTAAACGAATTTACAAATACAAAACATCTGCAGAATCATGGAATATTTATTAGTCGACATTTGAATGACTCAATATAATTGTTTGAATAATTATAGAATCGTATAATATTTGTAGCAAAGATTTAAATAACTCAATTTGAACGCTTTGAATAACTCAATATGATTGTTTGAATAATTATAGAATCGTATAATCTTTATAACCGAGGTTTAAAAAACTCAATTTGATTGTTTGAATAAGTATAGAATCATAAAATATTTATAGACGAGGTTTGAATAACTCAATATGATTGTTTGAATAACTCGGTTTAACACATGTGATACACATAAAAATTATTTGATACAATTACATTTCATATATGGATACAATAATATCAATATGAATAACTAAATGAAAGTAGTTGAAAAACAACATTGTTCGTCTTGAATAACTAAACTTATTCATTGGTCTTCACTAGTATTATTAGAATGTATTGACATCAATAATGTATACTATTGAATAACAATTACAATGCTTTTGAAAAACAATCTTTAATATTGTGAAAAATATGTGATTCTTTGTATTAAGTAATGCTATCAATAATCATTACACTATTTATGAATAACAATTACAATGCTTGTGAATTACTCCCTCCGTTTCATGAAACGTGTCTTCTTAGCCCATTTTCAATAAAACATGTCTTTTTAACAATTTTTTCCACTTTTTTCCAAATTTGTCCTTATTTTATAGGTGTAATAATTACTTTTAACAATTTTCTAGGAGGGGGTTAAGAGTGCACATTTATCTAAATGTAGGGGCAATTTGGATAAAAATTAATTTCTTAATATGTGTGCATTAAACTAAAAAGACATGTTTTACGAAACGGAGGGAGTACAATTCTTTTTTGGACCGATGTCAAATACATCAACATTATCATCATTAAGAACATGTTCCCTGGTGCGAAGTCTTTTAAATTGGACCTTGGTGCACTTTGACTTTTCTCCAATGTCCCACTATTGATCATTACCACCTGTTCTATTTGAAAACTCGGATAAACACAAATGATAACACAAAACTTATTTGATACAATTACAATTCATATATGGACACAATAGTATCAATATGAATAACTAAATGAAAGTAGTTGAAAAACAACATTGTTCATCCTGAATAACTAAACTTATTCAATGGTTTTCACCAATATTATTAGAATGTATTGACTATTGACATAAAAAATGTATACTATTGAATAACAATTACAATGCTTTTGAAAAACCGTCTTTAATATTGTGAAAAAGTGTCATTACATTGCTTATGAATAACAATAATGAATACTCTGAAAAATGTTTGAATTCTTCTATATTGTTATGCATCAGTCTGTGTAAAAACAATAGAATAACTCATTACAATGAATTGAATAATTCTAATGTTATGTGATTTGAAAAACAATTTTATTTCTCTTGAATAACAAAATACATTCGTTTGAACAATAATTTAGTTTAAAGTAAAGAATATATACCTTTTTCATGCTTGCGTTTGCTGTCTTCCTTGACCTTGGGAGACCTCACCATTCTTATCTATGAATTACAAAAAACGTATATCAACGAACACACCAATTGCATATCTTAAATATGTTCAAATTTGATCCAAACAAAGTCAAAATCTGTTTTTAACCTTGTTGATATAGTCTCCCCATAAAAACTCAATTGCAAAACCAACTCAAACTAACACAAACTCTGTACCAACCATAAATCTACATGTTTCTACTATTTTGCACTTAACAAGCCAGATTTATCCAACAAACTCTCGATTACGCAACCATAATTTCGATTTTCTTATTTCTTAAACTAATACCGCAAAATCCTTCTCTGTTCGACTCAGTTTTTCGATAAATCTACTCGTAATTGAATGTTCACTTACCAATTATGAAGATACAACGCTGGTTGTTGTGGTTTTCGCCGACGATCTTCAACCATCTTGAATCGTCACCTTCCGAAAGAGAGAGCGAGAAAGGAACTGAAAGTGCATAGAGGAGAGAGGGAGAGAGAGTTGAATGTTTAAGGAAATTAAAAAGGGATAAAGCAAAATTTTAGGCAACAGTAGGATATTAAAGATTTTTAATTTATTTTACCCAATTAATATATGATCCGGTGTATCACCCATATGACAACTTCTTGCACCCTATTTTAAAACAATCCCCACCCTCCATTTAACTAAATCCGATGATTATAATTTAACCACATGCTTACACTCTAAGGGATTTTCACTAGAGTATTATTCTATTCGAATATATCTATCTTTATCTTTATCGAAATTTATTCAATATGGTAGGTTTTTCCTTGAGAATGTTAATAAAGTTAAATAATAATAAAGTTTTAATCAAAGTTTTAATTAGATATAAGATTCTTTCTAAACATTGACACAATAGGGGGAAAACCTTTTTTTATCTTTCATTCTCCAATCAACTCGTGTGGGGTGTGGAAACCAATTTGCCTATAGGAGTGCGTGAACTTTGGGGCAACAATGTGCTGATGTGCATTGATTAAATGTTAGCTCTCCATACAAGTTTATCCTTTAAAGAACCATTTTCATAAAGTATAAAAGTTCTTTTTGGAAGCGCAAGTGTATGTGGTTGTTGAATGTTGATACACATTCCACTCCCTCTGTTCTGAATCCTGATCGATCAAATCTCATAAACAAGACATAATTGTTATCCTTCTCTACAGGGTATCATCACATAGAGTCCGTTTGGATGACTTAGTTTATGTATTATAATGCAATCCATTTAATTTTATTTTTATTTAATAAATTAAAATTTTAAGATAAGTTTGGATTGTAGCAAAATTTTGAGAAATGTAAAAAATATGTTATCAATGTTGAAACTTTTTAGTTCCTTCCCCTTCTCTTCTACAACTATTCAAGTCAAATATCAAATATCACATCAAATGTTAATGTTAAAAAGTTAAATTAAAACCCTACCAAACATACCATAACACAAAATAAACTATAATTCAAGATTAGTTTATAAACTCAGATATCCAAACAGACCCATAGTGTCATAGTGGGCACTTATTTTGCACAATGCTGAGAATAGTCTATCCAACATCTGATAATAGTCTATCCCACATCTGAAATATAAAGAGAAATAGCCTAGTATATATACCCTTGGGTTACTCCTCCTATTGCCAATTGGTTTTAGGATGGAACCCTATTGGGCTTGTGTGCTGGGCTTACATACGCACGATCCCGATCCATCGGCCCATGGAAAGTTTAATATGGTATCAGAGCTATATGCCTAACGACTTCTCTTGATATGGGTCTGTTTCCTGTGCATGTGTCTAAAAAGAGAATGAGATGCCCCACCAAGGGTTTGAGTTGGCCGACTATTAAAGAGATTGAGATGCCACCACCTGTCACTGTCACCGGGCTAGCTATAAAGAGATTGAGATGCTAGACCCGTCTGTCCAAGTGTCAACTGGGCTAGGCCAGTTGCACTTGCGGGGGCGTGTTGAGAATAGTCTATCCCACATTTGAAATATAAAGAGAAATAGCCTAGTATATATACCCTTGGGTTATTAGTCCTCCTATTTCCAATTGGTTTTAGGATGGAACCTACAGTGCTTGTGTGCTGGACATACATACGCACGATCCCTGATCCATCGGCCCATGAAAAATTTAATACACAATATATTGTGAAAGAATAATAACACGTGTCATGTCATAGACTACACAAAATTCTTTCATTTTCAGGAAAAAAAGTCCAAGGAAGAGTGAAATTCATGTATGTGATAATAATAATTGAATTTAGTTAAAATATACTAAAATTGATATAAAAGTTGTACTTATCTCAAAAACATTGTATAAAACATAAATCGAGAAAAGCTCAGTAATCAAATAAACTGACATAAGAATACAGGGAAAAAAACATCAACTCAAAGGAGAAGCAAACAATTAAACGAAATGAAAATCTATAAAGACCCAGAATTGAATGTATAACACAAATGGGTTAGTAAAAACTAACAATGTGTTGTGCCATCAGGAAGTAGATTATTATAATTCATTTTTAGATTCTTAGACATATGGTGTAACTTTTGAGAATTGCTCCGTTTTAACGAACTATTAGAGACTACATAACCACCATACTAAAATTACCCGTATATAGTATTATAAAGATGGTCCATGTTTGATATTTTTTTCGAATATCACACGTAACCTTTTCAATGTTAGAAAACGGTTGGGGTACTTAATTACCTAAAAGCACCCACAAAAGATAAGAGTTTACGTTTTAAATCTAAATTCATAGGGAATAAGTTAAGAATCCCAAGAAATATGTACAGGGCTAAATTGCACTATGTGAAGAAATGATGAATAAGATTAAATTTTAAGAATCTTATAACTTTTTTCGGTTTTTCAGTTTTTATTTTAATTTTAAATTTTAAAATTTTCTTGTTAATCTTTATTTATAGGTGTTTTTTTGTTTTTTCTTAAAGTAAGTTAATTTTAACTTTTTGGTTATGTAACAAATTTTGTTTAAACCTACTACATGGTTACTTTGCGAATTTTTTCTATGATGGTGCTCAAAATGGCGAAATAAGAGGTGGGACTGGGGTACGAGGAATAACGGATCCGGCGGGACTTCCAAGGTTAAAATCGGGGCCCATTGCCATACCCATCCATAATTAAAACAAACAAATCCCTACTTCTATGAGGCCTCGATACCTCGGCAACGAGGTCTAAACCTCGTTGCTCAAAAGCTGACACCCTCGCCCCGTCTAAACCACTCAGCGATCACTACTCCTCCAACCAATGATCAACCATCTCACACTCGACCAATCAGAAGATTGGATCTCGGGCGTCCAACATCGAGCAAGCACCAAAACGCAACTCCAAAAATCTCTATAAATAGAGGAGAACCTCGTAGGTAGCGAGGGGTCAAAAAACATCTTGAACTCAAGAACTTTCTTGCTCGTTGAAGATCGACGTGTTAAATCATCATCAAAAGCCACGCTACAGATAAGTGAAGTCCACAAAAAGACTTCAAGTCGCACAAAGAATCCTCACACCAAAGATCTCGCCGCATCATCTCGCAGGCCACAACCTCGCCACTAGAGTTCGTCAAGCATCCTGTTGGTGATAGAATCTTGTAGTGACTAGGAGATCTCGAACCTTGTTAGATCGATATCTCTAATACTCTTGGGAAATCCGAAGTGTAATCTCGTTTGTTTGTAACCTCGCGACCTGTAATCTCGTTTGTTTGTAACCTCGTGACATGTAATTTCGTTTGTTTGTAACTTCGTGACGTGTGATCTCGTCATAAAAATAATAAATAAAGAGCAAGTGTTTGCACAATCGAATAAAAGTAATCCCATTAATTGTCTTCTAGCGCTGGTTTATTTCGGGTTTCATCATTGGCGCTGTCTGCGGGAACCTCTTCATCCTAAGCAGTTTCCCGATTTGTGCAAACCTTGGCTTTTGAATCCCTCAAAATGGCCTGTCCAAACAACGTTTTCCCCCAACACCCCGACAACATGCCCGAAACATCACAATGGATGAACACGGGACCGCCGGGTTGCCCATTCGGCGACCCTCCAAGGTTGGCGTACAACGCGCCACAAAACCCTTACCCATTCCAAGGGTAATAATCGGGTGGGGCACCTCCGAACCCATATCCCTAACCGGGCTTTGGGCAATACCAACAGGGCTTCGCCCCTTCATACGTCCCTATGACCGCCCTGGCCAACCCTACTCCGAGTACGTACCCGCGTAAGTCCTTGGGATGTGCTAGGGCAAGAGACATCGACGAACAACTCATCAACGGAGCAGCCTCCCCGAGACCCCATGCAAATCTCGAAGTCTCGCTCGCGATGTTCGAGGCTATAGGACTCAGAGTTGTCCGAGACGGCCGGAAGCATAAGGCACTCCCTGAAGTCCCGCTTGCGACGTCACCACGTCGAGGCCGAAAGCCTCTCCCTGTTCGTGGACGGGATTCAAAGCGCGCCTATGCCCAAGGGTTTCCATAGGCCACAAATGGGGCTTTACGACGGCGCGGCGGACCCAGAGGAGCATGTGAAGCATTTTCCTGTCCAGATGAACATCAACTCCTATAACGACGCCATCTTCTGCCGCGTTTTCCCAACCACCTTAGAGTAGGCCGCGATGACGTGGTTCATAAGTCTCAAGATTGGGTTTGTGGCCTCGTTCTCTCAGTTGTGTGAGTCCTTCATCGCACACTTCAACGGTTCGAGGAAGTGCAAGAAGAACATGCGGGACCTCCGCGGTATCGAGCAGGGTGAGGGAGAGTCGATGGGCACCTTCTTCACGAGGTTCACAATTGTGGTGGTGGAGATCGCACATATCGACGAATAGTCGGTGCGAGATACGCTCATGGGCAACCTATACCAAGGGGCCTTCAAGAATTACATTTTCCTAAAGTGACCGGCAACGTACGACAACTTGTGCGCTCGGATCACGGCCCAAGTGTACGCTGAGGACGCCGCCAACCAAAGCTCGCGACCGAGGACTGACAAGGAAATCATGGCCGAGGCTAAGGGGAAGAAGAAGATGGTCATGCCAGCCGCGAGGGATGCGTATGTGATGCAGACCCAAAACCTTGATAACAACAACAACAACAGGAACAACAACAACAACAGAACAACAATAGAGAGAACAACAACAACCGCGGTGGTGGCGGTGGAAGTTGGAACTGCTTCGGCGGAAGGCAGCGAGGTTATAGGGGGAAGTGCGACCCTTTATACAACCCAAATGAGAAAGGACGTGCCAACCCCGCCTCGGGAGCAAACACCGTGCCACAAGGCCCAAGTCAGGCCAGAGCCAACAAAATCGAGCAGCAGGCTCCCGCGAAGTAGGCGCGATCAGGTCAGACAATGACTCGTGATGGGTATATTCATACCATCCCGGGTGGACCTTCGCTGGCTGGAACAAGCCAGGCAGAAAGGAAGAGGTACGCAAGGGCAAGCCACCATGAGCCCTCGGTGTTTAGCGTCGCACAGACCTCACGATCTCGCGTCGGGCTGGCCTTCACCTCTGAAGATGCCGAAGGTCTCCACATGCCGAACTCAGACCCTTTGGTGATACATGCTCAAGTAGGCTAAAAAATGGTGAAGCGGGTACTGATAGACACGGGATCCTCCGTGAACATCATGTACTACGACGCTTTTGAGCACTTGGGCATCTCCGGGACCGCCCTGAAACCCTACGTTGGGAATCTCACATCCTTCTCAAGAGACGAGGTCGACGTCGCATGCCTTATAGACCTCTAGATGACGCTGGGCACCGGTTCGACGAGACGAACCGAGATGGTGGAATTTACTGTGGTGCACCTGCCCTCGTTGTACAATGCAATCATCAGGAGAGTATCCCTGATGAAGTTCCAAGCGGTGGTGTCCATTTACCACCTAAAGATGAAGCTCCCCGTCGACGGCGGGTTCGAAGAGGTGAAGGGCAACCAAGAGGAGGGTCGCGTATGCTACGCGACCTCCGCAAAACCGAAATACCTGGTGTTCATGGTGGAGTCCCCCGGCGAAGCTGATCTCGAAGTCCGGAACTTCACGGTCCCCATCCCAGAGGCGTAAAGAAGGGTGGTTACCCCCTTCGGGGATGAAGGCGAGAAAATCTACATAGGAGAATGCCTCTTCGGGAAATCAACAACATCGTTGGAGTCCATGCTTTCCAAGTCCCGCGACGTGTTCGCTTGGACTTCCAAGGACCTCCGCAACGTACCACGAACCGTGGCCCAACACTCCCTGAACGTCGATATTACCACTCGCCCCGTGGTGCAGAGGCGAAGGAAGATGAATGAGGAGAGGGCGAACGCCGCAAACGCCGAAAGACAGCTAGATGGTTGTCCAACGTTGTGTTGGTAAAAAAAGCCAACGACAAATAGCAAATGTGCGTGGACTTCAAGGAGCTCAACAAGGCTTGCCCCAAAGACAGCTACCCCTGCCCTCGATCGACGAGCTAGTCGAAACAACTGCTGGACACGGGGTCTTGAGTTTCCTCGACGCGTACTCGGGATACAATCAAGTCTTGATGAGTCTGCGCGACGAGGAGGAGACGTCCTTCATCACGCAGCGAGGTACCAACTGCTACAAGGTCATGCCCTTCGGCCTTGAAAACGCAGGGGCAACCTTCCAGCGTCTCATAGACCGGGTCTTCAAAGATCATTTGGGGAGGAACGTGTCGGCCTACGTCGACGACATTGTGGTCCGAAGTAAAACCCCCGAAGAGCATCTGGTCAACCTCACAGAGGTCTTTACAACGCTCAGACGCAACCGGCTCAGCTTGAACCCCGAGAAGTGCATATTCGGCATGTCATCGGAAAAATTCCTAGATTTCATGATCAGCGAGCGCGGGTTCGATGTGAACCCCGCTAAGATTGAATCGATCCTCTCGATGAGGTCGCCACGATCTCGTACTGAGGTGCAGCGGCTTAACGGCGCCGTGAATAAACTGGGGAGGTTCTGCTCTCGTTTGGCGGATAAGTCTCTTCCCTTCTCCAGCGCCCTAAAGAAGAACGACAAGTTTGTTTGGGACGAGGAGCTAGAGCTCGCTTTCTCCGGATTAAAGGCATTCCTGTCAAAACTCCCCATATTGTCACCGCTAATGGCGGGCGAGGACTTGCAGCTGTATGTGGCGGTAAGCCCGGAGACAGTCAGCGCGGTGCTAACCAGAAAAGCTATGCACCCAGTCTATTTCTTAAGCTGCGTGCTCCAACCTGCGGAGCAGCGATAGTCCCCGGCAGAGAAGATGGCTTTGGCCATTGTGACCACCGCGAGGTGCTTGCACCCTTACTTCCACGCACACCCTATTCAGGTCCTCTCTGACCTTCCACTTCGGTAAATCCTCCATCAGCCTGTCCTCTCAGGGAGGATGACGAAGTGGGTAGTCGAGCTCTCCGATTTTGACATTAGCTACCTTCCTAGGACTGCAATGAAGGGACATGCTCTCGCCGACTTCGTCGTGGAAGTTACCTTCCCCGAAACTGACGCAAGCTCGGAGGAATGGAAGGTCTTCGTTGATGGCTCACGGTGTGACATCGGGGCGGGGCTGGCGTATTCTCGCCGGTCCCTCAATTGAAACGGAGTATGCCCTTAACTTCGCCTTCGATGCCACCAATAACGAGGCCGAGTATGAGGCCATGATTGTCGGGATAGAGATGGCGCTCCTCAGTGGGGCCCGAAAGATCAGAGTCTACACCAACTCTGAGCTGGTGGCGAGGCAGTTGAACGGACAATACGACACCCGAACTGGGTTCCTGCCTGCGTACCGAGAAAAAGTTAAGGCGTTGGTGTCTTGCTTGGAGACCTTCGTCGTAGACTCCATCCCACGAGCTGCAAACACAAAAGCAGATGCACTCGCGAGGTTGGGATCGGCCCTGCCCTTGGATGTAGGAAACCGCGTGATGGTGGAAAGGAAGCTCTCGCGGAGTGTAACCAGCGAGGTTCTCCATCACAGTCGGAGACTAGAGGGTTCCAATCACGTGATATGTGAAAGCGGCGTCCTACCTAAAGATCCCGCAGAGGCTAGAAAGCTCAAAATGCAAGTGGCCCGCTACTGCATCATCGACGGTTGACTCTATTGCCGAGGTTTCGTTGAGCCCAACTTGCTATGTGTGCCAACCGAGGCTGCGGAACACGTCTTGTACGAAGCGCATGAAGGGGTCTGCGGCGCCTTGTCGCATAAAATCGCCCATTTGGGATATTTTTGGCCCACTCTCAGATAGGACACGAGGGCCTATGTCCAGAAATGCGATGGGTGCCAGAAGCACGGAAACCTCCAACACGCCCCGACCTCGCGTCTGCGCTCGATCCACGCACCATTCCACTTCACGATGTGGGGGATGGACATCCTAGGGCCTTTCCCCAAGGCTATCGGCCAGGTGCAGTACATACTGGTCATCGTCGACTATTTCACGAAGTGGGTCGAGGCAGAGGCAATGGCAAAGATCACAGGGAAAAGGTTTGTAATTTCCTGTGGAAGAAAATCGTGTGCCGCTTTGGGGTCCCCATGACCATCATGACTGACCATGGCCCCCAATTCGACATCGAATAAACTCGGACCTTTTGTTCCAAGCTGGGCATAACCCTCAAGTTTTCCTTCGTGGCCCACCCCCAGTCCAACGGCCAGGTGGAGAATGTCAACGCCCGCATCCTGTCCGATCTAAAGAAGCGTCTGGGCATGACACAAGGCCAATGGGCAGAACTTCTGCCACTCGTCCTATGGACATACCGCACCACCGCACGACGAGCAATGGGGGAAACGCCTTTCGCTCTAACTTACGGAGCAAAGGTGCTAGTCCCCGTAGAAACCTTAGTTCCTTCGGCAAGGGTTTTTGACTTCGATGAAAAAGAGAACGAGGCTAACCTCAAGATCAAACTTCTGTTCAGAGACGAACTGCGCGAGGTCGCAACCCTGCGCTCCAGAGAATACAAACGACGCGTGGCGGTGTATCACGACAAGAAGGTTAGGCCCCGATTTTTCGTTACAGGTAGCCTCGTTTTGAGGCGTACCGAGGGTGCCAAGCTGGATCCTAACTAGGAAGGTCTGTACCTCCTCGGGGAAGAAGTCGCGCCCGGAGCCTTTAAGCTCAAGGATAATGAGGGTCGCACTCTGAGCAAAACATGGAACATCGATCGACTCAAAAGATATTACATGTAAACTCTCCGAACCCTTTACCGTTACCTAAAATTTCTTGAATAAAGGGCTACATGGAATTTTCAAATCTTGTCTCTGAAATAAGAACCTCGTTGCGCCAGTCCACCCCTCGCTTCCCGCTTGGGGTTGGAAATTCTCGGTTTTACAAAGTTCAAATTCCACCCCTCGCTGCTCGCTTGGGGTTGGAGATTCTTGGTTTTACGAAGTTCAAATTCCACCCCTCGCTTCCCGCATGGGGTTGGAGATTCTCGGTTTTACAAAGTTCAAATCCCACCCCTTGCTTTCCGCTTGGGGCTGGAGATTCTCGGTTTTACGAACTTCCAATTCCACCCCTCGCTTTCCTCTTGGGGTTGGAAATTCTCAGTTTTACGAAGTTCCAATTCCACCCCTCGCTTCCCGCTTGGGGTTGGAGATTCTCGGTTTTACGAAGTTCAAATTCCATCCCTCGCTTCCCTCTTGGGATTGGAGATTCGCGGTTTTACGAAGTTCAAATTCCACCCCTCGCTTCCCGCTTGGGGTTGGAGATTCTCAGTTTTACGAAGTTCAAATTCCACCCCTCGCTTCTTGCTTAGGGTTGGAGATTCTCGGTTTTACGAAGTTCAAATTCCACCCCTCGCTTCCCTCTTGGGATTGGAGATTCGCGGTTTTACGAAGTTCAAATTCCACCCCTCGCTTCCCGCTTGGGGTTGGAGATTCTCAGTTTTACGAAGTTCAAATTCCACCCCTCGCTTCTTGCTTAGGGTTGGAGATTCTCGGTTTTACGAAGTTCAAATTCCACCCCTCGCTTCCCGCTTGGGGTTGGAGATTCTCGGTTTTCAGAATTTAAGTTCACCCCTCGCTTCCCGCTTGGGGTTGGAGACAATCAAAACAATCATGCGCGATCCGAGCGAGGCTCCTAATCGCGGCATAAAATCAACCATGCGCGATCCGAGCGAGGATCGTGATCGTGGCATAAAATCTATTATGCACGATCCAAGCGAGACTCGTGATCGCGGCATAAAATCAACCATGTGCGATCCGAGCGAGGCTCGTGATCGTGGCAAAAAATCTATTATGTGTGATCCAAGCGAGGCTTGTGATCGTGGCATAAAATCTACCATGCCCGATCCGAGCGAGCCTCGTGATCGTGGCATAAAATCTATTATGTGCGATCCGAGCGAGGCTCGTGATCGCGACATAAAAACAACCATGCGCGATCCGAGCGAGGCTCGTGATCGTGGCATAAAATCTATTATGCGCGATCCGAGTGAGGCTCGTGATCGGGGCATAAAATCTAGCATGCGCGATCCGAGCGAGGCTCGTGATTGTGGCATAAAACCTATTATTCGAGCGAGCCTCGTGATTGCGGCATAAAATCAACCATGCGCGATCCGAGCGAGGCTCGTGATCGTGGCATAAAATCTATTATGCGCGATCCGAGCAAGGCTAAGGCTCGTGATCGTGGCATAAAATCTATCATGCGCGATCCGGGCGAGGCCCATGATCGAGGCATATAATCTATTTTAAGTGATCCAAGCAAGGCTCGGGATCGCGGCGTATAATGGACGCCCGATTTGGTCCGAGTGGACCGCAAATATTGCGGCACTCAAACCATGGGGTTGGATCGAGATTCAATAAACTAGATCAAAATATAACTCACCCTTGAAAGCACGCAACACAAACAAAGATGAAGAAAGGAAAGAAAATCACATAAAACAAGGCCTCAAGGGCCAGAGTATCATAATTACAAACCCCAGTAGGGGCCACCAAATACTTCAACAAAAAACATACAAAAAATTACAAAAACAAGCACCCCTTACTCCTTCGGGATCTCGGCGGCAGGGTCCATGGGGACTTGGCGGATGGGTGAGGCAATGATCATCTCAAGATCCGAGGTTGGCACGCCCGGCGCAGGGTTGGGGTCTCCAGTGGCGAGGTCCGAACCTCCCTGACCGAGGTCCCCCGCGGTGTGCGCCTCGGTACCCTCAGTCGGCGTGACCCCATACTCGTTGTTTAGGAAAAATTCGCATTCTCCCTAGGGCTATTCCCCGGTTTCCTCGCCCATGGTCAGCCCATAATTGGGGATAAAAGGCGATTCGAGGGTCGATATGCCCATACTTCACAACCGCCTGCATTACCCCGCACGAATGGCCTTCCGATACATCTTGTCGATGCTGCTCAACAATTGTTACTTGTACTCGACAGACGACATGTACCTCGGCCCTGCAGCCTCCACCTCCTTGTTGAGCTCTTTGACGCGCTCGTGGAGGCTGTTGTTATCCTCCTCAACCCTGCGGAGCTCCGACTCCTTCTCCCTGAAGAAGTTATGCTCCGTAGAAAGTTTGGTCCGGAGCTCCTCGATCTCGGCCTTGAGATCCCCAACTAGGCCCTTGGCCTTTTCCGCCTCCCCTTGGGCCTTTTCCGCCCCCTGGCCTTCTCCGCCTCCCCTTGGCTTTCCTCACCTCCTCCTTGGCCTTGGCGGCGACCATGGCCTCGTGTGCCGCCACAACCTCAGCAGTCCAGGTCCGCCTCATGGCCTCCGCGAGGTCCTTTTCCCTCTTCGCACCTCGAGCCTCGAGCCTCGCCTCCAATGGTGTCCTGGCGAGCCTCGAGCCTCACCTCCATGGTATCCAAGTTTTTTTGGAGGAGGTTGATGCGGCTGCAGTTGTAATTCTCAAAAAAGTGATGCTGAAAACAAAAAATCAAGATATACATCAGGAAAGAGAAGGTATGAGGCTAGCAAGTGAGGCCTACAAGAACAAAGCGAGACATACCATCGCCGAGTAGCGGAGAGCCTCGTCAGTAAGGACGTCTTTGGAGAGATTGTTCGCCCATGCATTCTCCTCCTTCCAGTCGTCCTTCTTCCAGTTCCTAAGTGCCCCCTTGGATGATCCGGGGCAGTGGAACTTCTCGGCGGGTGGACCGGTTGGGAAAGGACCCGACTCGCGGGTTCGCGGATGGGGACGATCTCCTTCCCCGAGGAGCTGCATTGGTTGTCCCCTTTGTGTTTCTTTTTCTTCTCTTTGCGGGGTGACGCCTCCACATCCTTGCGTTTTTGTCCGGCCCCCTCGCCGGACCCTCGGGGAGCGTGCGAGGTCCCCTGGGCAGCATCTCCCTTGGACGCTCCCCCATCCGTAATTTTAACCCCCACGGCCTTCGCGGGGGATGTTTGCTTCGGTAGCGAGGCTAGCGGCGTCGCCAAAAGTGTCGATTCCTTTACAATAGGGCCCTTCGGGGCCCGTGGGATCTAGGAGGTCGAGGCCGCAGGCTTCTTCCCTTGCGCCCTCGAAGCAAGAGCGTTGAAAAGGTCCACTGCAAAAACATAAAAAACACAAGTTAAACGAAAGGAATAGGGGAAGGTTCACCAAAGACAAATCAAAAAGTGCGTGATCCGAGCGAGGCTCGTGATCATCACTAGATAAGCGAGGTTCAAGCTGCTGCGAATGGCCTGAGCCAAAAATAGGATAATAAGCAACTAAGAGTTAAGGAAAAAAGATAACCTATCCTCTTCGCCCTCGCGGGGTGGAAGGGTAAGACTCAGGCCGGCCCGCTCAAGTCGTTCCTGTGCCAGGTACTCCCCATAAGCCGTTCATGGGACACCGGTGCGAACCGAGCCTTAAGCTCGGTGGCGTCCTGCGTTCCCTTGGGCCGGACGAAGTTTTCCGGGGCCGTGGGAAAATTAAGATATCTCCTCGTGAGATCCCGGACCAAGAACCACTTGTCCTTCCACTTATCTTTAGCCCGGGTAGACTCAGATTGACGAGGCAAGACTCGTGTTCTCATCGCGCCATGAATAAACTCGACATGACGTCCAGGTCTAGATCCTCCCCGAGCTCGCGGCTTTGAATGGTGTACACACACAAAAGCGTCCACGCATTGGGAAACAGTTGTGTAGGGCAGACTTGCATGGCCCACAAGAAATTGACTATGTGCGGGGCCAATGGAAGTTTGAAGCCGGCCTGAATACTGGCTTGGTGCACGACCACGCACCTCTCGTATAGCGCCAAGGAGCAGCCTTCCCCTTCGGGAAGCGCTAGCTCAACCCCCTCAGGCCAGGCAAAGCTCTTGGCAATCTTCTCGATGTCTCCCCGCTTCAAGACCGTCGGGGCCCCCTCGGGCAGACAGATCACTCTTGCAGGGTTCGGGGACATGGATATCCGCTCCTCAAGGACGGGCGGAACACTGGACACGGCGTCAGCAATATGCTCCGCAAAAAAGCTCACCAAGTCGTTGGAGTCAGACGACCTCGCAATGGAACCAACCCCTTCCTTGTCAGAAATTGAAGACGAGGCCATCTCAACACCAGAAGACGTTCGAAGTCGGGGGAAGCACGAACTAACGGAAACGTCGGAGTCACTAGAAGAAGGGTTGCTAAAAACAAGCGGAGGGGACCTCGGGTTCTGAGAATCACTGGTCTCGGCATTCTCTACGGGCTCAGAAAGTTCCTCGTAAAACCTCTCTTGAACCTTATACGGGAAGCCTGGTGGAGGGCTCAAGGAAGTTCCTCTAGGCATGAAAGAGCGACGTCCAGGCCACAAAAGGCGAACACTTGGAAAAGAAGAAATTTTGAGGCATCGAACGAAGCTACAAAAGAAAGAAAACGCGAGGTGATAACAGGTAAAGGACACGTGGCACCCTAGGGCTACTCTGACAGATAGGACGGCTCGAGAAGAATATAAGGCATCAAAGATCAGAAACGAAGAATGGAAGCCAGCGGGTTGGAAGGCTGAACGTCTCATCAATCAGCCGTCATGACGTTTGGCTTCCCAAGGAATTCGAAATTAAAAAATGGGGGCGGCATAGAAGCTCGACTGTCGGCTGACGCGTTGAGGGTCGGGAGCATCATCCAAAACCACCAACACCACCCTCGCCCTCCCGTCTCGCCGCCGTGACACCGGCGCGAAAACACCAGAGGGCCACTGTCTCCCACTAGGGCACAAAGCGATAAAAAAGAAAAACGCCGAAAAAAGAACCAAGAATGATGCCAAACCGCCAACACCACCCTCGCCCCCCCCCCCCCCCCGTCTCGCCGTCGTGACACCGACGCGAGACACCAGAGGACGGTCGCCTCCTGCTAGGGCACGAAAACGACAAAAGAAGGAGAGAAACGTCAAAAACGCGAAGAGGGAGTCAGATACTTACTTGTTCGAGGATTTGCGCGGAGAGGCTGGAAACCGTCAAAAAACCGTCGATTGCTTGCTGAAGATCGAAAGAACAAGAGAGAGAGAGAGAGAATACTTGAGGAAGAAGATGAAGATGAAACGTTAAGGGGGCATGGAGGAGACGCTTTTTATAGAAAGCAAACATGGGCCTCTCCCCGCTCCCAAACAAGCTTAATGGGCCTAATGCACCTTAGAGGCCCATTAATGAAACACGGGGAAACAGTCCCAGAGGTTGCCACACACATAACGGGAGAAATAACCAAGTATCCAGCCTCGCGGAAATGTTCCTCGCCAGAAAAACCCTTGCAAAAGAGTTCGCCCAACCTCTGCACCTTGCTTCTCGCTAAAAACCTCGCACCCCGGATCTGGTGAACCAGACGATATTCATATATGACTTGCGGTCCTCGGAACGAGGTCCCCATGCCATGGGGTTGTGATGGTCCTCAAAATGGCGAAATAAGATGTGGGACCGGGGTACGAGGAATAACGGATCCGGCGGGACTCCCAAGGTTAAAATCGGGGCCCATTGCCATACCCATCCCTATTAAAACAAAAAAATCCCTACCTCTGCGAGGCCTCGATACCTCGTCAACGAGGTCTAAACCTCGTTGCTCAAAAGCTAACACCCTCGCCCCGTCTAAACCACTCAGCGGTCACCACTCCTCCAACCAATGATCAACCACCTCACACTCGACCAATCAGAAGACTTGATCTCGGGCGTCCCACATCGAGCAAGCACCAAAACGCAACTCCACAAATCTCTATAAATAGAGGAGAACCCTCTAGGTAGCGAGGGGTCGAAAAACATCTTAAACTCAAGAACTATCTTGCTCGTTGAAGATCGACGTGTTGAATCATCGTCAAAAGCCACGCTACAGATAAGTGAAGTCCACAAAAAGACTTCAAGTCGCACAAAGAATCCTCACACCAAAGATCTCGCCGCATCATCTCGCAGGCCACAACCTCGCCACTAGAGTTCGTCAAGCAGCCTGTTGGTGATAGAATTCTGTAGTGACTAGGAGATCTCGAACCTTGTTGGATCGAGATCTTGAATACTCTTGGGAGATCGGAAGTGTAATCTCGTTTGTTTGTAACCTCGCGATCTGTAATCTCGTTTGTTTGTAACCTCGTGACCTGTAATTTTGTTTTTTTGTAACTTCGTGATGTGTAATCTCGTCATAAAAATAATAAATAAAGAGCAAGTGTTTGGAATAAAAGCAATCCCATTTCTTGTCTTCTAGCGCTGGTTTATTTCGGGTTTCGTCAGTCTATATCTCCAGGTTACCGTATGAATTTTTTGAAATTTTAGAAAACCTCATGAATAATATTCATGTTATACCTCATGGTTACTGCACGGAATTTCAATTCCAAATAAAAAATATGTAGAATTTGTATATTAGATTTTTAACGTTTTCTATTTCTTTTAATAACGGTTTGCATATAAAAATTAAACCCTATAAAAGAAAGATAAGCCTAGAAAAAAGTTAAGTAATATATATTTTTTGGGTTCTTAACCTAAGAGATTATTACTACTGTATAATTATGTTTTGATGAAAAGGATAAAATAGAAAAAAGGAGAATGGTTGGCTGTCTCTTGATGGGTGCCCTGTTCTCCCTTGGTGCGACAGACCACCCTAAAACCAAACATTCTAGCCTTTTATATCAAGTTCCAATTCCCCTGCAGACTTCAAAACATTGCAATCAATTTCATTTAATAAATTTACAACTATTTAATTCACCATTACCTTTCAATCAAAAATTCAAATCCGAAGTGCATGCTATTTCTTCTCCTGTTTCCTTATCCCTCTTCCATCATCTTCCTTTTGTCATCGTCTTGACCCAATTCAATGATTTTCCCTGATTCCCAAGCACTCTACTATCCCATTATTTCTTGGTGTCATGATTCATGATTAGCTAGAATATCAATTTTTTTTCGTTTTCTACCTACAAATTGCAATTATTCTTGAAATCACATACGGAGTACAGTACAATAAGAGCAAACCTAACAGATCCGATACGTTAATATTATTAGCTAGTACCAAGTAATTCAATGTAATTAATGTATAAAGAGAAAAGGGAATTGAAGATAGAAGAAGAAGAACAGAGGAGGCAAAAAAAATACGTGAAAAGGAGAAGGGAGAGAAGAGATTAGAGTTAAGATAATTTCTAATTTCTGATTGATTGCCTCCCTAAAATACAATATAAGAGTATATATAATAATAAGCCCTAACACTAAACCCTAACAAGTCAAATAAAACGTCCCGAGAAAGAACCGTAAAGAAAACCCGAGAAGGAGCATAAATCTCTATTTAAAAATTTATTATACAACTAGTTGGAATTTATACAACTAGTTTTTAGTACCAAAAAATATATCCTAGCGGGATGAATGAAGAAATAACATTTTGTGAAGTGAGAAATTTAATTTGATATTAAAAATATTACTATAAAAAGATATCCAAATTGAGATTTAAGTGGGTGGGTTCAGTCTTTACCACCCATAGCCACAAAGTGATAAAGGCTGAAAATACCTATTCTACAAAAAATATCAAGTCGTAACGCCAAGTTTAGTCGATAATAATTCTAAACCAGGAGCGTGCACTTTTCTTATTCTAATCTTATATTATGTGTTCATAATCTATTCTAATCTTATATTATGTGTTCATAATCTATCTTTTGATAAATTAATTTGCAATCAACCATTATTGAAATTTATTCCAAACATATACTCTATCAATTTGTACAAATAATGAAAGTGAGAAAGATAAGACAAATGGTAGAACATTTCATCGAAAACATAGCGCTAGTTTACTAATACGGAGTATTAAATATAACCCTTATAACATCAACTGTAAGTTGTTTCTTAATTATTTCCGATTTCCATAAGTACAATTCACTGAATCCATACACAATTTTTCCAGATCGCCCTTAATAAAACCAACCATGGAGTACGTTGAAGATCAACCCACCCACAAATGTACAAGAAAGAAGGAAATTTGTGGCTAAGAAATCCAAGTTATCAAGACACGACTGTTGCTATGGTGCTCACTTGACTTGTATCAAAGGGACATTTCAAAGAACATGGTCGACTTGACTGTACACCATTGATCGATAAAGGGAAAAAAATATAGGTTACTTTTTTGGGTAAGATAAGTGGCTTGTATCATGATCGATCGATATTTGTGTCATTATGGCAAATCTAGTGTATGTCCTTGTCCTTCCTCTTCACTGGCTTTAGGTCATTTGACGTTCAAATTAAACCACACTAGCACCGAAATGGCCAAAAACAAAGGAAATAAAAGAATAGAAAAATCACAGCCTTAAAATGACTCCTTATGTACGCAGATAGCCATTGTATGTTAAGAAACTCGATCTATCTGGAATTATTGATGATGGAACATACGATGATTGCACCAGCGAAATTTGTAGGTCGTATGAACTAGAATAAGCAAAACATTCATCACATACAAGACAACGTGGAACTCATTCAAAAGCAAGAACGTCTTTTGAGGAAGTGGTCCTGCCTCTTGGATTTCCACAACTCATACTGGAAACAAAGGGCCAAAAACACCCACATAAGACTAAATGATAAGAACACCAAATATTTCAACCGGATTGCCACCGGACGAAGGAATAGAACCAACATTAAAGAGATCCGAACATCGGAAGGAACACACATTATGGGTGTTGAAAACTTCAGAAAGGAAATCGAACGAGATTTCCGTAACCGGTTTCGGTAATTGGAAATTAACAACGGAAAGCTTCAAAACATGACACAAACCATCCAAAAAGAATTTACCGATGAAGACAACTTAGAACTTACCAAACTAGTATCAAACAATGAAATCAAGAAGGCATTATTCGACATTGGGGACGATAAATCTTCTGGCCCAAACGTAATGCTGGCATGCTTTTATAAGAAGTACTGGCACATTGTAGGCCCGTATGTCATGAGGGTCGTTAAAAGTTTTTTCCACACCGGGAAACTCCTAAAACAAATAAACCACACATTCATATCCCTATTACCAAAATGTTAGAACCCCAGCTCCAACAACCATTATAGGCCTATAAGCCTATGCAACACAATATACAAAATAATATCAAAAATCCTAACAAACTGTCTGAAAAACATCTTAAACAAGCTCATACATCTGATGCAAGGGGAGTTTGTCCGGAACCGAAGTATCCACAATAGTAACCTTATCGCACACGAGATGTTCCATTCCTTCCCCAAAAAACAAGGGAGGGAAGGATGGATTGCTGTCAAACTAGACATGGAAAAAGCTTATACCGAATTAGCTGGGACTTCTTAGTAATAGTACTACACAAATTTGGTTTTAATGATAAATTCTTGGGCTTGATCCGAGAATGCGTCGAAACGATTTCTTTCTCTGTATTAGTTAATAACGGGCCAACAGAACAATTCTACCCCCAACGGGGTCTTAGACAGGGAGACCCCCTATCACCTTACCTATTCATTCTCGCATCCGAGATTCTTGCAAGACAACTCCACTTGCAAAGCACTAACCCTAAGAGTGGCATCGGGATCCAAATCACTACAAATTGAACAAAATTCCCATTTCTCGCTTTCACCGATGACATCATCATCTTCGCTAAAGAGAATACCACTACATGTAAAAATATCAAAGAAATTGTCGACAACTATTGCCAGGTATCTGGCCAGAAGGTCAACTTCCACAAATCCGCCTTCCAGGTCACCAAAAATACAAGTAATACAACTAAGGAACAAATCAAACAGATTCTCCAAATTACAAACACGGTTGTTTTGGACAAATACCTAGGATGCCCAATAATCAATGGCAGAGTAACACAAAACACCTTTAAACCACTAATTATGCGGACCAGATCCCAACTTGCAAAATGGAAAGCAAACACGCTATCCCAGGAGGGACGTAAAACCCTAATTAAAGCAAATCTATTAGCACAACCCAACTACATTATGCAATCCTTTATGCTACCCCAAACTACCTTACAAGAACTTGACCGAATCAATAAAAAATTCTTTTGGAACAAGGATCACAAGTACAAACCACTCATTAGTTGGAACTCTTTCTGCCGCCCACCTGCGCATGGCGGGGTGGGAATCGCCAAGGCAGAAGAGATGAACAAAGCATTCCAAATGAAACTGCTCTAGAAAATACTTGCTGAAACAGACAACCCATGGGTCAAAATTATTACGGAATCTTAAAACAGAAAACCTCCTAAACTGCAAGAAAAAACATAACAACTCTTGGCAGTGGTCCAAACTAATAGGCCTTAAAGACCTATTCGTGAAAGGACTTATTTGGCAGATTGGAGATGAAAAAACCGTCCGAGTACGGAAAGACAACTGGACCGGTAAGGGCCCTCTCAACCCAAGGACAGATGCGGAAAACCTAATTTACTAGGACGAAACTGTGGATGAGTACCTCAGATAGGATAATTCGTGGAACATTGGGAAATTGAGCAAGGTAATAACCCAAACGACCTTGAAATCATTTCCAAAATCATGAACCGCATTAACAAAATCCCGGACAGACTATACTGGCAACCTAGCAAAAATGGCTGGTACTCAACCCATTCAACCATGCAATGGATCCACCAATCTAAAGGCGAACCAAAAATAAACCTAGCTTGGATCAACAAACTTAACACACACACACACACACACCCCAAAGTGAAAAAATTTGTTTGGAAAGTAGCCAGAAATGGTTTGCCAACTAAGATGAGGCTCGTTGCCAACCATATCCCGGTTCCACCAGGCTGCGAGGCCTGTAACAGCCTAGAGGAAGATACTAACCATGTGTTACTCTCGTGCCCATTAACCGAGGAAACCATCAAATCCATAAATCCCAAACTTTGTCGAATCCTCAACCAAATTTCCCCTGGGGATAAAAACCCACACCTTGTCCTAGATGAGATAAGGATGGATTAACAAAAGAGGAAATGGAACTCCTCGCCAACACCTGGTGGTGCCTATGGTACTTTAGGAATAAAAGAGTTTTCGACAACAATAATAGCAATAACTTGAATAACGCCGTAAACATTTGCGACTTTATTCACAACCAAATTAAAAGTTGGAAAAACGCGGAAGCCTCAGTCTCGGATAACCCACGTTCCGAAACGGCTAGAGGCGGGCCTAAGAGAAAGCCCACAAAATGGGAAAAGCCCAGAAGTGATTTTATTAAATTGAATTTTGATGGTGCAGTTAATGCGGATGGCGTGGCTTCTTACGGGTTCATTCTCAAGGACTCCTGCGGCTCCCCCATCCATTTCGACGGAGGATTGATTGGTCATCAGTCCGCTCTGACTTCCGAGACCATCGCCTTACGCCAGGGACTACTCGAGGCCATACATCATGGCATTCCCCAGATCCATATTGAAGGCGATAATTTGCAGCTGGTCAAGGCCGTTCTTGGTGACTGGCGCTGCCCGTGGGAGATTGAGTTGCTTCGTTTGGACATCCACTGCTTGTTGGCTCGTTTCCAGGATTGGGGTATCGCTCACGTCAACCGTGAGTGCAATTCGGTGGCGGACTACATCGCTGGCTCGTTCCGACGCGTCTCTTGTAGTCCACTTGCAGTTGACTCGGGTTTGCACATCCTCATCCATCTAGATGCTCTTGGGCGATCACTAACCTATTAGTTACCACCCAAATTCCTTTCTTTATCAAAAAAAATCATCACGTACAGGAATCTTTTTATCCGTAAGAATTGAATTGTGCGTACATCACAAGTTGAGATTGATAGTGTTGGGCAGTGCTCCAACAATAGGGCCCCGGTGTTATCCATAAACATCCGTTTACTTCATCAACTGCCAATAGAACTCTTGTTAGCTAGCATTGTTTAAGTATGTTTTATGTCTTATCAAACATATATATTTTTGGATGGTTGAGATAATATCAAACATATATGTAAGATTGAGCAAATGCTGCTCACCAAATTATCAACCAGCCTATCATAACATGCATGATTCTTGACCAAAAAAAAATAACATGCATGATTTGTTTAAAGAAAAAGTTTATTATATATTTTTGAATGGCCGTATGAACTAGAATGAGCATAACATTCGTCACATGAATCTTTTTATCCCTAACAAAGAATTGTGCATGCGAACGTGACAAGTTGAGATTGATAGTGTTGGGTAGTTCTCCAACAATAGGGCTCCAGTGTCATCCATAAACATCCGTTTACTTCATCAACTACCAATACAACTCTTTTTAGCTAGCATTGTTTAAGTATGTTTTATGTCTTATCAAACGTATATATTTTTGGATGGTTGAGATAATATCAAACATATATGTAAGATTGAGCAAATGCTGCTCACCAAATTATCAACCAACCCATCGTAACATGCATGATTCTTGACCCAAAAAAATAACATACATGATTTGTTTAAAGAAAAGAGGGCTAATTATAAATCATACGGGAAACCTGACCCGTAAAATCAGTAGATAATAAATGTAAAACACCATTCAACGGGTCAAATAATACATGAAAACCTAAGCTAAAGGAAAAAGCAAAAGAAGCAAGATATTCTGCAATAGTATTTTCTTCCCAATAAATATAACGGAATTGGACAACCCAATTCCTTCTAATTATGCCTTGGCACTAAGACACAAGGCTAAAAAGGGGTGAAAACGACCCACATGTTTACGTACAAGTAGCATCACTAACGTGGAATCCACATCTAGGCAAATCCTCATATACCTCTTATTCCAAGCAAGCCGAAGACCTTGTTGTACACCCTAAAGTTCAACTATTGGGTTGGGACAATACAAATGATCAAAATATCGTAAACAAAACCAACTTGCCAAACATCGTCACTATCTTGAATCACACCAGCCGCCGATGCCAAACCTCCATCCCAAACCAACCATTAGTGTTTAACTTGACCCAACACTACTACAATTCAAGCTTTTTGTAGCGGTCAAAAACCGCCACCATATAGTCTCAACCGCCACTAAAAGCCTAAGGTGGCGGTTTTCTAACCGCTACGTCCGTTGGTGTTGCTATAGATTTGTAGTGGCAGTTATTTAAAGCTATAGCAGCGGTTACCGATTGACATTAGAAAACGCCGCTAGGCTAAAACAATCGTTACTATAGCATCTAAGGGGGCGGTTTTGACTTTATCTATTGCGGCGGTTTTATACAGCAACTGCAGCGGTTTCCGATAATGGCGGCGTTTTTTGTCAATTGCAGCGGTTTTTGTAGACTATGGCGGTGTTTAACGTTGAAATTACAACAGTTATTATGGGCAATTGCAGCGGTTTCGATTGGCAATCGGAATAGCTTTAAAGGCAATCCCAGTGGTTTTGCTTGACAATCGCAACGTTCTTAATACGCTTTTGTAGTGGCTTTGGTAAGCTTTTATAGCGGTTTAATTATAGACATTTTAATATAATATTATGCTTAAATTTATATAAATCCCAATTATAATAAATATTACAAACATGTACAGTTATGCAAAATCACAAATCCTAATAAGAATGAGATACCATATATAATAGTATCATGCTATCATTAATTACATAGATAATGTTCCAACTTGAATATACATTCAAGTACATGCATGTTCATCAAGAGCAAGCAAATCCAAGTGGTCACAACATTATATCACTAGCTAAAAACAACCAATTGTCCAGTATCAAATGTGGAGACCTTAAAACAACATACCATCATCATCAATCACTGGATGATAAGGAGTCTTTGGCTCTGTGATCTTCTGCCTCACCAGTTTATTTCTTTCAATTTCACCTAAATTGCTCTCATCCCACTTTATATGTCCCTTCTTCCTACATGAAAAATATAATAATAACTAATAAGGATGACAAACATGAAAGTCGTATGTTTGTGAGTGCAGGGAAGACATTCAACAAGCAATAAAGGGTCTTCTTTCTAGTGAAAGGAGGTAAAAGGCCAACTTGGGTGAAAAAAATGATGAGTGATACAAAAGAAAATATGGCTCCACATGTAAATAGGATGGGGATTCCAAACCCCATTCACATAATTGACATTTTCAACAAAACCAAAAATGGAGGAAACTTTTTGCAATTAAATTAATGAAACGTGGATGTTAAAGAGCCAAGTTTTCTATTACCAGTTTTCTAGTACCTAGCTTCTAGTATATTGTCCCTAGCGCTATCAAATTAAACACAAAATCAGTATAGTTACGAACAGTAGACTTTGAACCATACATAGAAAGACTGGCTCACACCTATTCAAGAGATCCAAGGCCACTTGTAAAGGACTACTGCCGCAGCTCCGTCCACTCATGTCCGTGTCATTCTCCGCTGAACACATTGCAGAAGATACCTATAATAATATTAAATCAAGTATGTGTAAGATATTATCTAGCTAAATACCAGAAGTAATCGGGTCTGCTTCATTGCATATAATTTAAGCATTTTATTCACTAAAAAGAAGGTAACATTAATTTGAGCACCTCTCTGGATATGGAAAGAAAATGAACACGTAACAAATCATGGTCTAGTACTCTAGTCTGTATTTTGTTCATGTTGCTTTCTGTCATGAGCCTGACCAAAACTGAGATCTGCTCTGCACAAAAAGATAAGAACAACTGAATAAGTTAACACGACAAAAGTAAGCAGAATGTATTGCATACCATAAATGTTGGAAGCATTTGTGATGTGGTACTCTCTTCCTTTGCCTTGAGATCATGCTTGTATGCAAGGCCTCCCAATCTAAGCAAGAATATGCAATTAATCTTAGCGCTTACTCATTGGGAAAAATCCATAGTGAATGATGATATTAGAAAATACCAGAATTGAAATCTTGTTCTATATCAACGTACTGTATGTGTTTATGTTCTCCAAAGCCTCAAAGATAGGAATGAAATATGCTTTTAAACTCATTAAGAACCCTAACTTCTTCCTCTTCCAAATTCCTAACCCATTGTAAATACTTCTCCTCCTATCTCTTCAGAGTAGATCATTTAGGCACATCATTATCAATCTATGCTTGGTCAAAACAGATTTGATGCAATATAAAATTCATAATCTCACATTGGATACTAGAGACATATATCCATATCCAGACAATAAGTGCACTCAACTAACAGTAAGTTCAAAGAAGGTAGTCATTAATAGAGATTAAAGTCGACTTACTATGTTTACAAGGTAAGAGACAGATCTTCTCTCCAATTTTGTAGTCTTCAAGGCAATAGCACATGTTGCTGATGTGCAATAATCCTCTGTAACAGCTGTAAAGATCAAGCTTGGCATTGCTTTCACCAAACAGCTACTCATTCCATGAAATTCTCGAGCCTGTTGAGTAGGTCTTTCTCGTCTTACACGGTGCCTCCTGAAAAAGAAACAAGTAGCCAAGACGGCAGACATGGCAAGTAAAGAAATGAATGAAATCACCATTATTGACCATGCCAAGTTTTCAAAGCTGGGAATTATCCACAGCTCTATGTTGTCTTGCACAACATACTTGCTCAGTTTCTCTCCTGATGCTTTTAAAACGAAGACCGCATGTATTTTGATACCAGTAGAATTTCCTGCCACTATAATGGATAATGCATTAGGAACTACACTAAATATAAAGGAAAAATCAATTATCGTTCCATTCTCTATAATATCACTGATTTGAGTTACTTGAACTAAATATTTTTAATAGAACAAAAACACCTCATATAAAACTTTTTAAGAGGCATATTAGATAAGTGCAAATAAGTTTGTTACCATATTCTGTATTATCTAGTAAGATATGTTAAGATTTGTTCTGATCCATTGTAACTCCCTTAGAGCCCAAGTATCTTGTACTATATATTGTAACGTCATCAATGAGAAGAAGGTAACTCAGTTGAAATCAGTTCATTTGCTCATATGGTATCAGTCGCTAGGGTTTATGTCCCTTTCTAACCCTGCCTCCCCAACTCCTTCTCCGATCATCACTCCCACCACAACTCCGCCCAATTCACCGCCACCAACTATCATGTCTGGTCAAAATCTCAACACCAATCTCCTCGGAGCCGATTCCACAAATCAAATTCAGTTCCCTACTATTGCGATCAAGTTAGATCGTCACAATTACTTCTCTTGGCGTGGTGTCATATACTCCACTCTTGAAGCTTTTGAACTCGAATCCTTTGTTGATGATCCACCGCTGCCAAAGCCCACTACCGAGTCTCATGCGGCTTCTGTCGAGGCCTACAACAAGTGGAAAAAGAAGGATCGACTGGTTCTAGTTTGGCTTCGTGCCACACTGACCGATCGAATTCTCTCGTATGTTGCTCGTGCCGGTACTTCCTCTGACCTCTGGCTTATGATCTCCAGGTTATTCCGATCTCAAACAAGGGCTCGTGTCATGTACTTAAAGGGTCAATTACAGTCTCTTGTCAAAGGCTCTATGTCTATGTTCGACTACATCGAAAAGAAGCGTTCCATCATTGATTCTCTTGCTGAGTGTGAGCATAACATCAGTGATGTTGACTTCATTGCTTATCTACTTCAAGGTCTTGATTCCTCTTATGGACCATTCAAGACTGCTATTCATGTCCGGGCTGGTGACATCACGCCCGACGATCTTGTTGCCTTTCTTCTTCACGAGGAGGAACGCATTGAGGCTGAACAAAAAGCTGCTGCTGCTGTTGTCACTCCTCCCTCGTCGTCTCCTACAGCACCTAATGCCAACTATGCCTCTTCATCGCGTGGCCGGGGTCGTGGTCGCGGCGATCGAGGTCGTGGCAGGGGGCGCTCCTCATATTCGAGCTCCTCCTCTGGTTCATCGTCCAATCAAAACTCTGGCCAGTCTTCACAGCAGCCTCGTGATCCTAGTAATCGACCAATTTGTCAAATTTGCAACCGTCCAAATCATCAGGCTCGCAACTGTCATGATCGGTTTGATGACAACACTTACCCGTACAATCCACCAGTTCCAAAGACGGTGAATTACTCGTCTCCTTCTACTCTCACTGATCCAAATTGGTGCCTTGACTCTGGATCTACTCACCATGTGACCAACAGTATGCAAAACCTGTCCATTAAATCTAATTATGGTGGTCGTGATCAACTTGCCTTAGGTGATGGTAAGACCATTCCAATTACTCACACTGGTACTTCTTTCCTACATGACTGCAAATCATTGGTTCTTAAAAATGTTCTTGTGGCTCCTCATATTGCTACAAATCTGTTGAGTGTGTCATCTCTTACACGTGACAACAATATTTTTGTTGAGTTACATCCTAATTGTTGGTTTGTGAAGAACTTGCAGGGCAAGACAATTCTGACGGGCATCGTTGATCGAGGGCTTTACCGGGTGCCAACCACCGCCTCTCCTGATTCACAACCCTCTGCTTTTTCTGCTATTCGGACCTCCCTTGCTGGTTGGCATCACCGTCTTGGCCACCCCCATGAGTCCATTCTTAAGCGTCAAGTTGTGTCTTTCAATTTACCAGTGTCAAATAAAAGCTTATCCAATGTTTGTCCCTCGTGTCAACTTGGCAAAAGCCGTAGACTTCCTGTTGTTAGTCGTCATCAAACTAGTTCGTCGTTATTTGATTTGGTCTATACTGATGTATGGGGTCCTGCATCAGTTCCCTCTATTTATGGCTCTAAGTATTATGTGACCTTTGTGGATGATTTTTCTAAATTTATATGGATTTATTTCATTTCTCATAAATCTCAAGTTCATCAATTCTTTGTTCAATTTCATCAGATGGTCAAAACACAATTCAACAAACACATAAAATGTCTTCAAACAGATGGTGGTGGTGAGTTCACCGCTCTCATTCCATATCTTAACTCTCACGGCATCCTACATCGGGTTTCATGTCCACATACACCCTCTCAAAATGGGGCCGTTGAACGTCGCCATCGGGTGATTCAGGAAAAGGGTCTTGCACTCTTATCTCATGCGTCTTTACCATTCCAGTTTTGGGAAAACGCTTTCCATACCGCCGTCTATTTGTCAAACCGAACATTATCTCCCACCCTTCATAACAAAACTCCATTTGAACTCCTATACCACAAACCTCCAAATCTAAGCCTTCTGAAATCATTCGGATGTCTCTGTTTTCCATATCTCCGACCATACAACCCCATAAAAATGTCCTATCGATCCTCTCCTTGTACATTTGTTGGCTATAGTACTAAACACAAAGGGTACTTATGCCTTGATCACTCGAACGGGAGAATTTATATCTCGTCACATGTTGTTTTTGATGAGAATGTTTATCCATATTCCAAACCTCCTCCAGCCTCATGCTCGTCACCCGCCCCTGCTCACTCGTCTCCAACGCCCACGGGACTTCTACAATCTGCCGCTTCTAGTGGCACTTCTCCACCATTTTCCCCGGCTTTGCCCGACACCACTACTCCACCCTTGCCCTCTCCTGTACCTGCATCATCTCCCTCTCAGTGCAGTCCGGAAATTCCTTCGCCATCGGTGTCCCAAGATAGTCAAGCCCATGCAAACAATCGCATTCCAACTGGCTTGTCGCATTTACGAGCCTCGGATGTTTCTACACATGCCATGGAAACAAGAGCACGCACAGGCCATCTTAAGCCCAAATCATTTCAGTCCAGTCGGCACCCGCCCCCGTTATCAAATAACAATATGGTCGAACCGACCACCTTTGCTCAAGCAAGTAAGTTCTCTGAATGGTGGCTAGCTATGCAAACCGAAATAAATGCTCTTCATTTAAATCATACATGGCATCTTGTTCCCCGCCCTAAACAAACCAATGTTGTGGGAAATAAATGGGTCTATCGTATTAAACGTCGCGCTGATGGGAGCGTTGAGCGTTTTAAGGCTCGGCTAGTCGCCAAAGGTTTTCACCAAGAAGAAGGCGTCGATTATTTCGATACCTTCAGCCCCGTCATCAAACCGACTACCATCAGGTTAGTTTTGTCCATTGCCTTGTCCAAAAAATGGCCTATTCGACAGCTTGATATTAATAACGCCTTCCTTAATGGCGACTTGCAAGAGGTTGTTTATATGGAGCAGCCCAAGGGGTTCATTGATTCTGTGCATCCTGACTATGTTTGTAAACTGAATAAAGCTCTTTATGGCCTCAAACAGGCCCCTCGTGCTTGGTTTAACAAACTTAAAATGCATCTTGTTCGTATTGGTTTTCGTGCTTGCTTTTCCGACACCTCTCTATTTGTGCGCCATTCTGGAACTGAGGTCATTTATATTTTAGTATATGTGGACGACATAATTGTTACGGGGTCTTGTATGGCTGCTATTGATGCCTTTGTTCGGGCCTTGCACTCCACTTTTGCCTTGAAGGATCTTGGTCCTCTCACATATTTCCTGGGCATTGAAGTCTCTTATTCAGCTGATTGTTTGTTCCTCACTCAACAAAAGTACATTTGTGATCTTCTTGATCGTTGTGGTATGTCTGCGGCAAAACCAATTTCATCCCCTGCTGCACATTCATCCTCGGATGCACCTCAAACGGACACTCTTCTTGATCCCCGCACTTACCGGCAAGTTGTTGGAAGTCTTCAATATGCCACAATTACTAGGCCTGAAATCAGTTATGCCGTCAACCGAGCATGTCAACATATGCATCAGCCTAAACAAGCTCATTGGCGGGACGTAAAGCGTATACTTCGGTATCTCAAAGGTACAGCTCATTATGGTCTTCAACTTACTCGTTCATCCTCTCATGATTTGGTTGCTTATTCCGACGCTGGTTGGATGTCCGATCCTTCGGATTTACGGTCTCAACATGGCTTTGCCATCTTCTACGGTGGTAACCTTATTAGTTGGGCATCAAAGAAGCAAAGAATTGTAGCACGTTCAAGCACAGAATCGGAGTACCGCGCTATTGCTTTTGCAACTACTGAGTTGATGTGGTTACAGCAGCTCTTACACGAGATTCGTGCTCCTGTTCGGTCTCCTCCAAAGCTGTTGTGTGACAATCTGTCTGCTACATTCCTGGCGTCCAATCCAGTCGTCACTTCTCGTACCAAACACATTCGTTTAGATTATTATTTTGTCCGGGAAAAAGTCGAGTCCGGAGAACTTCTTGTGTGTCACATCCCAGCCAAAGATCAACGAGCTGATGTCTTTACAAAACCAATCACTGGTCACGTGTTTCATCAATTAAGGTCCAATCTTCATGTCTTTGCCAGACCTTCAGATTGCAGGGGGGTATTAGATAAGTGCAAATAAGTTTGTTACCATATTCTGTATTATCTAGTAAGATATGTTAAGATTTGTTCTGATCCATTGTAACTCCCTTAGAGCCCAAGTATCTTGTACTATATATTGTAACGTCATCAATGAGAAGAAGGTAACTCAGTTGAAATCAGTTCATTTGCTCATAAGGCATTGCATATAAACTACTAGAAATGAGATTACAGAAATAAAAATCATTAAAGGATAGTATATTTCATCTTAGGATAAGTGAAAAGCATTGCATAGAAACTACTAAGAATGCAATTACAGATATATAATTCTCACAACAACCAACCAGATCACTAATGAAGTGCTCGGAGTGACTTGCAAGTCACTCCGAGCCTCTCCCAACTAATGAAGTGCTCGAAGACGACCGCAATTTGCAACTTCGGAGTACCCAAAACGATAGAAGTAGCATAATACATAACATTTTGCTTAACAAAAATACATCTTATTACCAATAAAAGTGTCTTGTCCAAAAACAAAAGAATTGCACCATTTCCAAATCTACCATATAGCCATAGCAAAAAAATATCGACCGACCAATATTCCCTCCCTCATAATTTTGATTATAATTAATGTTAACCCATAATCAAAAAGTGAAATCGAAATCAAAGAAAACTTTCCTGGCAAGAGGAGGGTGAAGATTACCCCAAAAGCGCCTTGTGATATCACAACCACGCAAGAGATGAATCAACAACTCCTTCTCAGCAAAGCTCCATGAGCACAAGGCATTACTGACAAGATGTCGCCTAACTGATGTTCGTGTTTTTGGTCTAGTTTTAGGTGTCTTTCTTAGGTTGTTTAGTTTAGTTTTACTAGGTTTTGGAGTTAGTATTGTGTGTTTTTGGGTATGTTTGCATATTTTGTGAAAAGTATGGAAGCTACTCCGTTTTGTGTCTTTTTGTAGGTTTTAGAATGGGAAGGAGCACTTTTCAAGCAAAGTTGAAGTCAAGTGGTGGAAGGTGGAATGCATAGAAGAGAAGGGAGAAGATTGCATGGAAAGATCAAGTTAGAGTCCAAAGATAAAGCCAAGAAAGTGTTCGTAATAAGCCAAAACAGAGGCTCGGTAACGACCTGTGAGGGTCGTTAACTAGCTGTAAATCAAGAGTTTTTGTAAGGAATTCAACAGAGTCTACCGACCCTGTGCATGTTGTTAACGAGGGAACCTGTGTCGGTAGAGGCATAACCGACTTTCGAGATTTATATCTTTTATCTTGTTATCTTTTAAATTTAGCAAGTTTTTATCTTTTAGCCTTTTTATTAGATAGTTTCTTAGTATAAATACCCTTGTTCTAAGCCAAGACAAGGGGGGCCTAGACAAGGGGGGATTCACGCTAGTTTTAGGAGAAGTTGAGAGAGAGAGAGAGAGAATCGGACTGAGGTCGATCGGTACCGAACCTGCTGTTAGATCGTTAATTGTTCTGTTTTCGGTAGAATTCCCGGTTCGTTAACGACCCTGACAAGGTCGTTAACGAGGTTGGTCGTAGCTGTTTTTGCTTGTGTTGCTTTGTTTTCTTGTTTCTTTAGTTTGATAAACAGACAACCTTGCTTCCCGTGGACGATCCTGACTCTGCTATACTCAGCGGGGTCTTGACTTATAAATTTATTTGTTGTCAAGAATACCCTCTCAACAAATTGGCGTCGTTGTCGAGGAAGCAATAGTGTTTGTTTGTTTGTTTATCTGTGTGTCTGGGAAGAGGCCGACCCCGTTTTTGTTTTTACTTTTGTTTTCTTTGTCTGTTTTCTCAGCGTATGCCAACAGGATGTCGCAGGCTCGAATTTGAAACCATCGGTTATTATTTTGAACCTGAACGCACCTTGCACCGTAGACAAAGAGAAAACCGAGCCATGGCTACACCTGAAGAGATGGCTCGACAAATGGAAGCCCTCCAAAAGCGGATGGAGGAGTTACAAGCTGACCGAGATGCCGTCGCTGCCACCACTGAACGTGAATGAGCAAACAGTACTCGTTTACAAGAAGAGATGAATGCATATCCAAGGAATGCCAAGCAATATATGCATCCATAACTGAGGGTGCCGGAGTCTGCAATCGTGCTTCCCGAGATAGAGAAGACATTTGAGATTAAATCTCAATTCATATCCTTAATAAAAAGGGCTCAGTTTGAAGGGAAACCTACTGAGTGCCCTATGGAACATATTATGAATTTTCTTGATTTATGTGACACTATTGTTGCTGAAGGTGTCTCACTTGAATATGTTCTATTAAAAGCTTTCAGGTGGTCTCTTACTAGAAAGGCCTTGAGCTGGTTGGAGAGCTTACCTCCTAAGTCTATCAGGACTTGGAAGGCTTTGTATGATCAATTTCTTACAAAGTTCTTCCCTCCTGCCAAGACAACGGAGTTGAGAAAACGCATCACCTCTTATCACCAACTGCCTAATGAGACCTTCGTAGAGACATGGGAGAGGTTCAAAGAGATGCTCAGACAATGCCCCACTCATGGGCAACCCTTATATGTGCTTCAAGAAATCTTTTTCCAGGGAATCAATGCAGAAACGAAGAACCACATCAACACACACACACACACTGTGTGCGGTTTCATAGATATGGATCCCACTGCTGCATGGGAACTGCTGGACAAGCTGTCTAACTACGATCCCATATATGGTACCCAGCGGCCACCCCAACCACAGAAGCGTCTCTACATGCCCAACAAGGACGAAGTTAATCCCGATGTCAAAAATCAATTTCTACAGGATGAGATCAACCATCTTAAGAAATAGGTAAGTTTTCTAAAAACCTCTCAACCTTGTCAAGAGTGTGGCTCTTCTGCCCATAGTACTTCTGCTTGCACTAACATCGAGTGGGTTAGAGCCGCTGAGACTTATGCTGAGATGAATTACATGAGAGGTCAATACAGGAACCAGCCTAATAACTTTGACAGGCCGAACAATTACCCGGCATGGGGTAATCAAAATCCGAACCCAAGCTATGCAGCACCCCCACCGGATAGACGGCCCACACCGTATTGACCTCCAAGCTACCAAGAGCCACCATCCTGGGCACAAGGGTTACAGGAGGGCATTAACGGAGTCCATAACAAATTCAATGAAGTCCATAGCAAGATTGATGGAATCCAAGCCAACCTTAACAACCAAATAAAAAGATAGGGAGAGTTTGATGTGTGGAAGAAGAGTATCGACTCACAGCTAGGGAACCTGACCGCACATATTCCGAGACCACAAGGGCAACTCCCGGGCCGTCCCGAGGAGAACCCTAGAGGACAAATAGCGGCCATGCGCCTTAGGAGCGGAATGACACTACCGGAGTGTGCCAAAGCTAAGGAGAAGAGCCTCGAATCTGAAGAGGACGCCACGGCTCAGATCGTTAAGGAACCTAAGAGAGTCGTTACCGAACTTGAACAACTCGGTATCGATACCCCCAGGGTCGTTAATGACCCCAACCCAGGTAAGTTCTCTACACCGAGCTCCTCTCTTACTCCCAGGCTCGTTATCGACCCCACCAGGGTCTGTACTGACCCTTCGAACACACCAATGGACCCTAATGTCGACCCGATAGCATCACCTCTCGAGCCCGCTTTGGCTCCGAGATTGGTGAAATCTTCCTTTTCCTACTAAGAAGTCTAAGGACTCAACTGAAGGCAATTTCAAGTGGTTCGTTAAGATTCTCCAGGGCTTAAATATTTATATACCATTCGCTGAGGCCCTAAGCGAAATGCCGGATTACACAAAGTTTTTGAAAGACATTCTTAGTAGGAAACGATCCATAACTGAGCTTCAAGATGAGGTCCGATCTATTACTCTTCCAGAAAAGTTAGGCGACCCAGGGAGATTTGCTATCACAATTGGGATTGGTACCCATCGATTCAAGGCCTTATGTGATCTCGGTGCCAGTGCAAGTCTCCTACCTTTGTCAATCTGGTCGAAAGCCAACATGGGACCATTGAAGCCAATCAACATGCAGCTATACATGGCTGATGGCTCATGCGTCAGGCCAACTGGGGTTGTAGAAGTTTTTTCGGTTCAAGTGGGCAAATTCTTTGTGCCTAATGATTTTATAGTTATTGAGATTCCCGAAGACCCGGTGGTTCCTATTATCTTAGGGAGACCGTTCCTCGCCACAGTCGGAGCCATAATTGATGTTAGGAGGGGACTCCTAACTTTCGAAATTGGGGATGAGGTGGTGGAATTTCGGTTCAACCCGACAATGAAGGAGACAGATAGAGCTGAAGTTAAGATGCTCTACACCCACAATGAATTCATAGAATGTGGGGACCCCGTTGGAAGACTATTGGTGAGTGATGTATTCTCAGGTCGAAGATGGGCCGAGATAGTTCCTGCAGTCTCGATAACGAGTCCACCTACCTCGGTACCGAGTCTCTTGGCAGATGAAGATAGCTCGTTAACGACCCTGCCTGCATCGTTAACGACCCTGGCCGAGGATAATTAAATCTCGGCATTTGAATACCTTGAAGAGGTTTTGAAGACGGAGCCAGAAGAACCTATTCTCATTCTAGCTGAGCCTTCTCCAACACTCAAGCCCCTTCCGGATTCTCTCAGGTATGAATTTCTTGGTCCTAATTCTACTTTCCCTGTCATCATCAATGCTAAATTAAAAGACGAGGAAGTAGAGAAGATTCTTACTGTGCTTAGGACACATAGAAAAGCTATAGGCTATTCCCTAGAGGATATAACCGGCATATCCCCTTCACTCTGCATGCATAGGATATACATGGAGGATAATCATAAACCCACTATAGAGCATCAACGTAGGTTAAATCCTAACCTGAAAGAAATGGTTAAAAAGGAAATCATTAAACTAGTTGATGCAGGGATCATATTTCCTATATCGCACAACCAATGGGTTAGTCCGGTCCATGTAGTTCCTAAAAAAGGGGGCATGACCGTTATTGAAAATGAAAAGGGAGAGCTAATCCCCACTAGAACCACAACTAGTTGGAGGATGTGTATTGATTATAGGAAGCTCAATAGTGCCACTAGAAAAGATCATTTTCCGCTTCCTTTCATTGATCAAGTGTTAGAACGCTTAGCCCAACATGATTACTTCTGTTATTTAGATGGCTATAGCGGATTTTGGCAGATTCTCATTCATCCTGATGATCAGGAAAAGACTACCTTTACATGTCCCTATGGGACTTTTGCTTATAAAAGAATGCCATTTGGGCTTTGCAATGCCCCCGCCACCTTCTAAAGGTGTATGATGGCCATTTTTTTCTGATATGATAGAGGATATTTTAGAGGTCTTTATGGATGATTTCTCTGTGTATGGTTCTTCCTTTGATGCTTGTCTTACTAACCTTGCATGTGTTCTTAAAAGATGTGAAGAAACCAACCTGGTGCTTAATTGGGAAAATGCCATTTCATGGTCCAAGAGGGGATAATACTAAGACATCTTGTCTCTAAAAGAGGGATAGAAGTAGATAAAGCAAAAATTGAGCTTATTGAAAAACCACCTCCTCCCTCTTCTATAAAAGACATTAGGAGTTTTCTAGGGCATGCTGGCTTTTATAGACGCTTTATCAAGGATTTTTCTAAGATAGCTAAACCTCTGACTAACCTACTAATGAAAGATGTAACGTTTGAGCTGTCTCCAGATTGTCTTGAAGCATTTTACAGGTTAAGAGCAGCCCTCGTTTCCGCTCTTATTATGCAGCCCCCGGATTGGACCTTGCCGTTTAAGATTATGTGTGAGGCCAGTGATTATGTTGTTGGCGCAGTTTTGGGACAACGGAAGGACAAGAAGCTCCACGCCATCTATTATGCAAGTAAGACACTTGATGAGGCGCAACGTAAGTATACTACAACGGAGAAGAAATTCCTCATTGTAATATTTGCTTTTAAAAAATTCCGGTCCTATCTTGTTGGTTCAAAAGTGAGTATTTATACTGACCATGAGGTCGTTAGATATATAATGGAAAAAAGGATGCCAAGCCTAGGTTGCTTCGTTGGATGCTCTTATTGCAGGAATTTGATCATGAGATTAGAGATAAAAAGGGAGCAAAAAACTTGGTGGCGGATCACTTATCCAGGATACCAGTTGAACACATCACTGAATCCAACAACGAAGTCCCAATAAACGACTCCAGACCGGACGAACAACTCATGCTGAACGAGGTTGAACACGGGAAGACCTTCGTTACCAACCCCGAAGCGAGGCTGGAGAACGTAGATCATATCGGCAATAAATCAAGGCACATCGATACCACAATCAGGAGGCTCGATACCAAGCCACGCGAGGTCGTTACCGAAGGAAACCCAACAACTCCAGGGTCGTTAACGACCCAATCAGATTCGGTAACGATCCAGTCAGGTACGTTTTCTCAACCCAAACTCATTCATTTTAATTCAATTTCTTCATCATCACTTTCTTCTACTTCTTTCCAATCAATTTATGCTATTAGAGGGCCAAGAGCCCCTTGGTTTGCGGATTTTGCTAACTACCTTCTAGGTGGCGTAATCCCCGAGGGACTAATCCCACAAAAGAAAAAGAAGTTTCTTCATGATGTCAAACAGTACTATTGGGATGATCCTTACTTGTTCAAGCAAGGAAGTGATCACCTCTTTAGGCGTTGTATTCCAGAAGAGGAGATAGAGAGTGTGATCCGTCAATGTCACACGCTTCCTACAGGCAGCCATGCAAAAGGATTCATGACCACGGTGAAGATTCTTCAAAGTGGTCGCTATTGGCCAGCCATCTTTAAAGACGTACAAGCCTATGTAATAGCATGTGATGAATGCCAACGCTCTGGTAACATCACTTGGAGACATGAAAACCCGCTGACCGGGATACTAGAGGTCGAATTATTTGACGTATGGGGCATAGACTTCATGGGACCTTTTCCTGCATCGAGCCCCTACAAGTATATCCTGGTTGCGGTTGATTATGTCTCTAAGTGGGTGGAGCCCGTTGCTGCAAGGACCAATGATGCTAAAACCGTGGCTAAATTTATTAGACTAACATTTTCCCCAGGTTTGGCGTTCCAAGGGTTCTCATTAGTGATGGTGGATCTCACTTCTTAGAGCGGAGTTTTGAGGCACTTTAGGCTAAGTATGGGGTATCACACCGGGTGGCAACACCATATCATCGCCAAACTAGTGGCCAAGTTGAAGTTTCAAACAGGCAGATTAAGAGCGTATTGGAAAAGACGGTGTCCTGCTCGAGGAAGGATTGGTCATCTAAATTGGATGACACTCTATGGGCTTACAGGACAACATACAAGACGCCTCTACGCACCACTCCTTACAACTTAGTGTATGGAAAGGCATGCCATTTACCGGTCGAGATGGAGCACAAAGCATTATGGGCTCTTAAAGAGCTCAGCATGAACCTCGACGCAGCCGGAGCAAAACAATTCATGGGCTTGCAAGCACTAGAGGAGTTGAGGCTAAAAGCATACGAAAATGTCGAGATCTACAAGGAGTACACCAAATGGTGGCATGATCCGAAATTGGTGCCCAAAACTTATGAAGTTGGTGACAAGGTACTTCTCTTCAATTCTAGACTCCGTTTATTTCCAAGGAAGCTTAGGACAAGATGGAGTGGTCCATTCGTGGTTCACCACATCTATCCTCACGGAGCGGTAGAGTTGATCGATAACCAAGGTGCCATCTTCAAAGTCAACGGCCACCGATTGAAGAAGTTTTATGAGCAACCTGACCCGGACGAAGAGATTAGAGTCACTTTGGCTCTCACAACGTCGGATTAGATGAAGTAAGCACGTCGGGCTAACAACGTTAAAAATAGCGCTCACGGGAGGCAACCCGGTTTCTAGTTTTAGTTAAGTTTTCTTTTCTTTTCAGATCTTTTTCTTAGCTTTCTTTTGAGTTTTTAGTAGTTTAGACGTTAGCACGATAGAATTGTTCGAAACTAACGTGGTATAGGAAGTTGGGCTCGGAAACACACCAAAAAAACAATCGCCCAAGCTCGTTAACGACATGTGAGGGTCGTTAACGACCTGTGTCAACACGAGAATTGGCAGACGTGGGTGAGGTAAGTCTTCTAACCTAATCTATCTTCTATCTTATACCCTTCTCACGTCGTGTCTTCCTCCTCCTCTTGCCCCTTCCTATTTAAACCCCTCAAAAACTCCAAATCCCACACCCAAATCTCAAGCCAAATCCTCAAATATTCAATCCAATCCCACCAATTTTTCCAACCCTCCACCGAGCCCTAAACCCCAGTCATGCCGCACGATAACAAGCCCACTCCTTGAGTTCGTTACCGGCGCACCACAAGCCTCGTTACCCCTTTCCAATACAATCTTTGTTCTTCACTTCTTCGAATCTACGGTATGATTTCTAAGCCCTAACTCTTATTGCAAGATTCATGGTAATTTAGGGGTAAAATTCATATCTAGATCTTGATTGAGTAATTGGTTTGCATGTCTATATTACATTGTGCTTCTATTACTTTCGATATTGGTGATTGATCTTGATTTATACTTGGTTATTCCTTCTTGATTTGCATTGAAATTTTGATAGCAAAAGCATGAGTAACTTTTTATTCAATTGTTTGATCTTCACCATGAATTTTCGCAATTGTTGGCATGTTTAGATAGGGTTTCGAGCAAGTATGGGGTTGCATGTGCTAGATTGTGTGTTTTATGTGGGATTGTGGTTGATTTATGCTCGAATTGTTAAGAATTCTTGAGATTGAGTACTCGGAAAAGACTAAAAGTTGTTCTCGCCCAAGCTCGTTAACGACCTGTGAGGGTCGTTAACGACCCGTGAGATGCTAAGTTCAAAAACAGACCCAGCTACCTTGTTAACAACCCAATTGGGTCGTTACCGAGGCAAGTCGAGAGCATATCCGAGAACAAGTATGGGGTTTTCTTTTAGTTGTTCTGTGTGGATCATATCTTGGGATTTCATGGTATTTGCAGGTACAAATGGCAAGCACTAGCCGAGCCGAGACTAGAGCCGGAAAGAAGAAGAGGACTCAAAGGTCCTCGTCCCCTCCACACATGGATAATGTTATATTGGCTACTCAGGAGCAAGTTCTGATCTTTGACGCCGTTCTTGAGAAGGACCACTTCACAAGGTGGTTTTTAAGGAAAAGCGCTAAGTCGTTGGGGATCTATGAAGACGTCAAGCACGCCTTTTCCATCCTTGGAGTATCTCATCTATTGAAGAAAGAGGATATGACACATTATCCGACCCTTACCTCGGAATTCTTGGCTAATCTCCAAACAAGCTTCAAGAACAAGAATTCAGTTGGAAGGATCAAGTTCCATCTAGGCAATGTCAATCATGAGTGCACAATGGCTCAATTCAATGCACTTCTCGAGCTTCCTCACCATTATCGGGACTACAAAGCCAAGGATTTCAAGGTCACCGACAATTGGAGTTACATTTCTGGGGAGGTTGAACCCTCCGTAGCGGCACTTTCAGGGGCTAGCATCATCAACCCCATCTTCCAGATTATTCTCCAAGTCTTGGGCGCCACTTTTTGGACCAAGAGAGAGCTTTCAAGGCCGCCACGGATGGAGGTTGCCTACCTCCATACTATTCTTTCCGAGGATCCTGCCCCCTTGAATTTGGGGTTTGAATGGTTGCAGTACATTGACAAGCACGGGATCAAGTCAAAGGAAGTGTGGTGTGGAAATTTGGTGAGTCTTCTAGCGGAGAAGCTCGGCATTAATCTTTCAATTTATACACCAAGCCATTCCCAAAAGCTCGACAAGTCGTATTGGTTTGCTTCCTCCATATTTGTGATGACCGAGAGAGGGTACGCCACCAAGGTACGTGGCCAAAGTGTGCTTCTTTCCCGAGACAACTTTGAGCTGCTTTATGTGCTGAATTGGTATGAGTCTTAGACGGGCCGTGCATTCCCGTTAAAGAAGAAGCCAAAAATTGAGCCGTCGTTGAGGCCGTGTGAGACAAGGTTTGATAGGGACGGCGAAAAAATGCACGAAGATGACGCTGCTACGGAGGCAGCCACGGAGGAGCTCGATATCGGGGATGATGACCTTGGTACCGAAGTCCTGGGCGATGAAGACAACCTCATTAACGATCCACATGGGCTCGTTAACGACTACTTTGAGGCTACTAACGAGGCACACAGCTTCGGTAACGACCCACCGCAACCGCCTACCGTTCCGCAGTAATATTAGATGATGCCCTACAACCCGGTAATCTTCCAAGACCACTTCCAGCACCAGGATCACTACACACCACCTCCTCAGCCCACCTACATGAGCCGAAGATCTATCTTTTCAGATGCAACAGCTCAACCTGCAGCAAACACAGCTTACCCAGAGGATGGATCATTGGGAGAGTGTCTATGCAACTCGCATGGCTTTGGATGATGCGAGGTAGCAGCAGGCGGATGCTCGTTGGATGACAATGGAGCAAAGGGTGACGGTTGATGAGGAGCGCTGGAGGACCATGTATCAGTTCATGGACAACTTTGAGCGTCAGTTTCCACCACCATCACGACGATGATTCAGCTTTTAGAAGATGTTCTTTTCCACTTCAGTTGATCTTGTAAGTTTCGTTCTTTTACCTTATTCTTTTCTTTTCTTCTACTTAGTTTTATTACAGTGGGGACACTGTAATTTTAAGTATGGGGTAGGGAAGGGAAGAAAACTTACTTGTTTGTGTGTTTTGTTGTTTGCTTGTTTAGTTGTCTTTGTTAGAGAAAAAATCAAAAATCACAAAAAAAAATTGAAAAATTCAAAATTTCAAAAAAAAGAGTTCTTTTGAATGGATAAATGCCTTGTCTTTTGGTTCTATGATAGTTAATTGCTAGCATGATCATGTAATTTCCTTTCAAGCATGTTTTTGATGGTATAGCCTGATTCTTGGTATGAAATTATTTTATAGAGGAATAGCATTTGATGAAATTGAGCATGTATAACTATTAGCATGAGTAGTGCAATCCAACAAAAAAAATTGCTATCTTGTGAGTTATTTTTGGCCTTATAGGGAGAATATCAAAAAAAATCCCTCTTCTTTTCTTGTGTGATTTACTCTCTTTTTATGTATATTATCTCTTGGAATTGTGATGGTTATCTATTTCTTGAGACCTATATAAGATTTATAGTTTATTACTTATGAAAGTCATATGATAGAGAACTTATTTTTATAAGCCTTATTTATCCTTATCCACCCTTACGTGATCCTTCTTTTTGACAACCAATTTGCGCCTAAAGCCTTCTATTTTTAGCTTCACGAAATTATTTCCCTAACCGAGATAAGCTTGACCATATCCGGGGATTAAGACTTAGTTGGAGAGGTATGCTTTGTAGAGTGAAAATTTATGTTTGGTTCAAAGTAAGGGTTTTGGGAATGGTAGATTGGAAGTCTCTTGTTTTGTTTTGTAAAAAGATCTCTTGGTAAGGTAAAGATGCACAAAAAATAAGAAAAATTGTTGAGAAGAACGAGGAGAAGAATGTAGCTCGTTAACGATCTCATTTGGGTCGTTAACGAGGCTGTTCGAGAGAAAGAAAAAGAGCTGAAATAAAAAAAAATCCAGAAAAAAAGGAAGAAAGAAAGAGAAGTAGATGTGCATTTATGTTTAAAGTTTAAACCAGAGATTCTTTATGTTTATATGAGGCTATCTAGGATAAAAAGTGAGTGAAAAGAATGTGCATAAGTGTGAGAGGGTTTGGTAAGATTTTTGTGAGAGTTTTGGATATATGTGTGAGTTTTTAGGAGTCTTTGATTCCCGGATATTATTAGCACCACATAGCCAAATATTTTCCATGCCTTATTGTTTTTACCAAGCTCCATTACAACCCGACTGAATGGAAACTTCTATGAAGTTTTTCATTGAGCCTAAGTTCTCTTGATGATTTTTGCTTGTTTTGACAAATCTTAGGTGGAAAGTTTGGTGATATAAGTTCCAATTTCTATGAGTTTTTGCATATAAGATTGAGTTGAGAGATTGAATTTATAAGCCCAAACACTTGAGAGTTGAGTGAAACACATATATCCTTGGTGAGGTTGGATTGTATTTTCTTATGTCTATTAGTGCTTATATATGTGTGATGATGTTAATAGTCATTTGCTATTTTCTACTATGTTTTGATGTGGCTTTTAAGTTGATGGCTATTGCTTGATAAGCATGTTTGTTTGGTTTTGGTTATTGTATAGTGATTGCTTGAGGACAAGCAAGTTTAAGTATGGGGTATTTTGATGTTCGTGTTTTTGGTCTAGTTTTAGGTGTCTTTCTTAGGTTGTTTAGTTTAGTTTTGTTAGGTTTTAGAGTTAGTTTTGTGTGTTTTTGGGTATGTTTGCATATTTTGTGAAAAGTATGGAAACTACTCCGTTTTGTGTCTTTTTGTAGGTTTTAGAATGGGAAGGAGCACTTTTAAAGTAAAGTTGAAGTCAAGTGGTGGAAGGTGGAATGCATAGAAGAGAAGGGAGAAGATTGCATGGAAAGATCAAGTTAGAGTCCAAAGATAAAGCCAAGAAAGTGTTCGTAATAAGCCAAAGCAAAGGCTCGGTAACGACCTGTGAGGGTCGTTAACGAGCTGTAAATCAAGAGTTTTTGTAAGGAATTCAGCAGATTCTACCGACCCTGTGCAGGTCGTTAACGAGGGGACCTGTGTCGGTAGAGGCGTAGCCGACTTTCGTGATTTATATGTTTTATCTTGTTATCTTTTAAGTTTAGAAAGTTTTTATCTTTTAGCCTTTTTATTAGATAGTTTCTTAGTATAAATACACTTGTTCTAAGCCTATAAAAGGGGGGATTCACGCTAGTTTTAGGAGAAGTCGAGAGAGAGAGAATCGGACTGAGGTCGATCGAGAGAGAGTTGGTTCGGTGATTGGCTCTTGCTCGGTGTTCTTAGTGTTTTTGTGTTCTTCGAGTTTGTAAGACAATATTTCTTTCTAATTTCAAGTAAGTTTTATTTTCAATGTTCTCTTTGATTAAAGTTATTTGCTTTGTTTCGATGAATAGTGAGTAGTCTTCTTATCTAGGTCGGGGTTGAAGCCCGACATAGTTGTGCATGTTTGAATGATTGTGTTGAGTTTTTGATTGTCTTCTATCCTTTGAATTGCTTGTTGAGTTATGCTTACACGAGAGTCAAAGTAATTTGAGTTTTTATCTTGATCGAAAGAGAAAGTTGTAAACTTGAATGTTGATATTATTCGATAACGAAAGTTTCGAGCTTTGGATTCAAAACAAGTAATAAAGTAAATTGATTTATTAAAGTTGATTGATTTGCTTGTTTAGTCAGCGAAAGTTGATAGATTTATCTTTAAAGGCATGATATTTATCTTCACATGAGTTCTTATACATAACTATGTTGTGGTAACCCTTGTCCTAGAGCTTTTTATCTATTGAATTTGTTAAGTTTTGCTTTCGCAATCATTCATTACCGAGTCAACTTTGATCGGTACCGAACTTGCTGTTAGATCGTTAATTGTTCTGTTTTCGGTAGAATTCCAGGTTCGTTAACGACCCTGTCAGGGTCGTTAACGAGGTTGTTCGTAGCTCTTTTTGTTTGTTTTGCTTTGTTTTCTTATTTCTTTAGTTTGATAAACAGACAACCTTGCTTCCCGTGGACAATCTTGACTCTGCTATACTCAGCGGGGTCTTGACTTATAAATTTATTTGTTGTCAAGAATACCCTCTCAACACTAACCCAGTCTTGATAAGTGTGAATAATGCCCTTACCAATGAGCCAAAAGAAGTTACAAATTCTTTCATGAGTCTCAAGCTTCCAATCCTTCATGTAAACAACATGATCCACATTACACGCCCCTCAATCTCTTCGCACTAATTCATAGGTCGAAGTACCAGGCCCGGCCCAAAGGCAAGGGCAGGGTGGGCGTAGGCCCATGGCCCATGATGTTTGGGGGCCCAAAATTCTTAATGTTCAATATAACTAAAAGAATGAAATAATGCATACAAATATGTGTTTGCCTAGTGGAAAAGTGCATTTATGGCTTCTTCTCTTTTCAAGAAGTCATGTGTTCAAATCTTGTATCTTTTTTATTTTTATTATTACTCTGCTTGTCAACCAAATAATATGGGCCCGTCATTTATTGATTTTTAGTAGAATTTTAAGTGTAATTATAGTATAAGGCTTTCAAAAAATATTTTCATTTGTTTTAAATAATATATGAAAATTAAGATAATTTACACATTTTTATTGTATTTTCTAATTTTTTAATAATATAACACATAAGAAAGGGGGCCCTCGTTTTTTGTGCCCAGGGCCCCTAATATGTTAGGACCGGCATTGGGCCGAACTCACACTAAAGCTCCCACAAGCCTTCCCAGACCACCTAAGAATGTCTAGTATCCCCGACTCTTCCGACACCGCCACTAAAGCAAGCCGGAGAAGCATGGCACTTAGAAGGAGGGAGGCAAGCTATTCCCACTTCCAACCTTTCCCAACTTCCCAAAAATCAGCAACCGACAAATTTAAATCAGCAGGATTAATAGGGTTGTCCAAAACATTAACAAGCTTCTCTTCACCGATCCACTTATCGAACCAAAACCTAATGGAAAGCCCATCCCCAAGGTACTACATGGATCCCGAAATCACAATATCATTAACACCTAATGTTTATTACACACCCCATCCCAATATGGGAAGGATTATCCCTATCAGATTGAGCATTACGTACATATTTTTTCAGAGAACATCCACCTAATGTTTATTACACACCCCATCCCAATTGACCAAATGAATATGTCATTGACTATCTGTACCTCCCCAAATGAAAGAACCCATCAATTGATCACTTTTAGAACGCCTACCCTTAGGAATCAAAATGGTCGTCGTTGAGTATACAAGAATAGACGAGATCATGGACTTTGCAAGTGTAACCTAACCCACCATACTTAAAAACCGAGCTTGTCATCCTTTTGTTTTCTCATAAATTTTTCAATCAAAGGTGAGAATATATCCGAGTTAACCCTTTGATGAAATAAGGGCATGCCCAAGTATTTCCCAAGATCACTCATAAGGACGAACCCACTGACTTGACTTTTCTCCTAAGCCACATCAAGTTTAACATTAGGTGAAACAAAAAATTTGGACTTCTAAGGATTCACTTTCTGCCCTATGAGTTTTCAAAACATGTCCAACCAACCTTGAATCACCCAAATTTGCTCTACTGAAGCTTCATCGAACAACATAATATCATCAACAAATAAATATGTGACAACTCCGAACCATCATTAAAAATCTAAATAGGTTTCTAGGCTTTGGACATGACAACCTGAAGAATAGTATGACAACCTGAGGAATAGTATGGCTTAGATGATTAATGCATATCAATTACATCTCCATTCCAAAGTAGCATAAAATATGTCGTATAAAGACACTCACATATCCAACGCATGCAATCATCCGAGAACCCCGCACTAGCAAGAGAACCCATATCCAAATCCCACCTGATCCTATAATACGCATTTTCTAAATCAAACTTAAGCAACATCCATCCCCTTGTTGTAGATATCTTTTTCATAGAGTGAACAACATTTTTAGCCAACAAAATGTTATCAATAATCAAATGACCTAGAAAAAAAACTCCCCTTGCATAGGACTAATAAGCTTGGGGAGAATAAACTACATAAGATTAACCAAAACCTTCGTAATAACCTTATACAAAAAATTATAAAAGGTAATAGGCCGAAATTGATTAATTTTCTAAAGCTCCTCTAATGGGACAATGTCACATCATGTGCAAGGCAAGCCCGGAACCGACGCCGAGGATAGAGATGGCACAATGGTTGCGGGCGCGCCGAGCACTAGGGTTGTTGAGCCAATTTCGTCGAGCACTTCTCAAGTTCCTTCGGGCTAACTTTCAAGAGAGGCGTCAACTGATCAAATGAGGACCATATGTGCCAAGGACGCCTAGCAAAGTAGCGAGAGGCCAGGTGAGTGTTGAGAGGGCCCTTTGGATGATACTACCGTGACGCTAAGGAAGGTGTCTGATACTCGACCATATTTGGGTCGAATTACTCGGGCAAGAGCTCATGCCTTACATGATGACATCAAATCAGGTTTATTAGTCCTTGGAGCACCGAGTTCAAAAGCCTAGGAAGATTGGAGCCTCTTGGTGGTCCATGGCATGGCCGCGCCGGCGCCGTGACAACCTTGTGGTGTGCTTGTCATATTAGAAGGCCACGTCTTGTGTGGTTCATTGCTTAGTTTTTGAGGGTGTTTATATGACATTATGAAACTTTGGGTGTCATTTGGGAAATTTGGTTTAATATTTGCTTAAGTGGACAGTTGTGTTCTTGTGTGTCTTTATAAGCCACTAGGGCATCACTTGTTAGGGTAGAATATGTTGAAACCAAAACTCATTTGTTTCTCTCTCAATTTCCACAATGAAAAGTCATAGCTTTTGATGGTTTATGTTTTGAAGATCGTGAGTCATATCGATCTCTTGGAGCCAACTATCTAGGTGAGCCATATCCTAGATCGAACCCTAATTTGTGTTTCTTGAAGGTGCCCAATATCCTTCCGAGAATACATCCATATCCTTCACTCTTCACCTCATGTAAAACCATCCCATTTCATTCACCTTCCATCTCCACTTCATCAATCTCAATCAATCTCATTTAAATTCCCATTGAAATCTCTTCTTGGGTGATTCTGTGACACCTCAGTGGAACATCATAACTTTTGATCCACAAATGATCTTGATCTCAAAATTTGAAGATTTCAATTAGACTCGTAGATATAACTATTAAAGTTGGAATCACTCAAATAAGAGTTCGGAGTAGAGAGAACCGCCCTTATGAATCCAGAGTAAAAGTTATGTCCAAACCTTTCTCACTGGATCAAGCCTTGTCGTCTACCTTGCACCACTTCGCCTACAATGATCCTCATCACGTGGTATCAGAGCCGCACAAGGTATTCACCCAAGATCTTGATCTTAGATTTGAAATTGATCGGGTTGCAAGTGCTTTATAAGCCACCCTTCGCCCTTGTTATCGAATTGTTCTGATGTTGCCCTAGATTGGGTTGTTTCTGTTGTTGTAGTGTCCATTCTTATTAGCTGATTTGTTGTGATTTTTGTGATCCAAGCTTGAAGAAGATCATCCCAATGGTTGTTCTTTGAAAGCTACACAACCAAAAAGCCACAAACCCATTAAAAGAACACCTCTTCAACTTCGCTTCATTTGTTGTCTTGCTTTTAATTGAAGTGGAGTAAAAACTATTCCCTTTACCCTTTAATCCAGCCGAACCTTCACTTGTGATTTCACCTTCTTGTTCCATACAAACTTGTCTAGGGAACAGAGTTAGATACGAGAACGACATTGAGTTTAAATCATCATTTGTGTGTGTGGTTGCTTTGTGTTCAGCTATTGTTGAGTGAGTTTGTTTAAAAAAATAGAAAAGTGTGTCTTACAAAAAGAATTAGGACTCGGAAAGAAAAATAAGTGGGGCGTAGAAAAATTTGGATCTGAGGAGAGTAAAAAGAAAAATATGTCAGACTTGGAAAAATTCGGATTCCATGAGAAAGTGAATCCGAGCTAGACGCAAGTCAAAATTTTGAAATCTTGTAATTCGTACTTGGTACTTAGTAGCTTCTTACTTCGTCAAAGTCTTAGAGGAGTTCGTTTTCTTGTGTCGTACATTGCAATCTTATTTCCAAGCCATCCCTTTGCCTTGTCGAGACCTAGCTTCTGGCAATTTGATTTGGTTTCATTTCGAGGTCAATTTGGGTGAATCGTGTGTTGGCAATATCACTTGTACTTGTTGGATTTGATTTGTTTGGATAGTGTGTGAAATATGACAAACACATGTATTAATAGCACGGGTCAGCTTGACCCTCCACCGACAACTACACTGCTGTCAATGGAGGCCATGTTGCAATCCATTCAACAATCAATTTAGTCCATGAACTCACGGTTTGAGGCATTGGAAGGTCGGATGCAAAGGTCGAAAGAGAGATCTCACCAAAATTTAGTCGTGAGCGTCAATCGAGTTAGTCCCGTTGTATCCAGAGGGGTGCATGGAGATCCTTCTTATGTGGTGAGCCGTGGCATTGAGTTGGAGGGGGTTCGACATCCTTTGTACCCCAAGTCCATCATGAGTTCCAAGGACAATCCTCGGAGCATGATGCCTTTCGACCTTATGTGCCAACTACCGGGGTAATAATTAGAAGCGCTCCATCTTTTTCTACTTATCCTAATAATATTCCTTTGCCTACGTCGACTAACCATGCAGGTTACGAGTTCATTAGTCGTCCACCAACGTCGTCCTTTCTGGGATCGACGAGCCTCTTTCCATGCAGTGGACACCCGACCCGTGCAGCTGAGCGCGTGCCGTAGCCGCCCCATTGGCAGCCCTAACTGTTTGATCAAGAAGAGCGTCACCAAGGGAGGGAGAAACATCATGGAATCAAGCTTCAAATCCAACCCTTTTCTACCACATTAGGAGTCGACTCTTTCTTGATTCGTTAGCCAAAACTGAGTCACTTTTTTTACTACTACGGTTATGAAGACTCGAGGAGAGTTGCCCTTGCCACCATCCACTTCACCGACTTTGCCTATAATTTGTGGTTGCAAGATAAGGAAACGAGACGACCTGAGGGATACCAACCCATTCGAACTTTTCATGGGCTTAAGAAAGTCCTTGAAGAGAGGTTTGTGCCACTTGATTATGATGAGAGGACTCATGCCAAGTAGGACAAACTACGACAAGGCACTCAGACTCCCAATGAGTACTACCATGAGCTTTGCACACTCATTTTTCGGTCCGATATTCAATTCCCCGATGAGTATGTGATCTCTAAATTTATTCATGGTTTGAATTCCAAACTAAAGTCACATGTCAGTATGCTGCATTTTTCTAGGGGAACCGATATTGATGAAGTATTGCACTATACTAACCATATTTACAACGATCTTCCTCCAAGGCGTCAACCGAGTTCTAACCCAAAACCGTCGTCAACTAATTCGATCACCTTTACTTCAAGTCAGCCTAGGAGGCCCGAATTTAGGCAAGAAAGATCCAGCTAGCAGCCGAAGAAAGATGTGCTACCACGGTCCAAGCAAGAGGGAGAAACAAGAGCGAGAGACTTCAAGTGTTTCAAGTGTCTCAATCGAGGTCATTACGCCCAAGATTGTCCTAACCAAAGGAAGGTTTTCCTCAACTCTCAATGGAATTATGGTTGTGGTCGCTAAATATATAAGTTTTGTAGCTATATGGATTTAGTGACATATATTGTTCGCTAAATGTTTGGTCGCAAACGGGATTAGCGACCAAGTGGTAGCTGAATTTAGCGACCACATCGATTAGCAACCACGTGGTTGCTAAATTTGGCCCTAGATTTGGCGACCATGTGGTTACTTTTTGGCCCTGGATTTGGCGTCCACGTGGTTGCCAAATACTTAAATTAGGTGCTCAATCACAACCGTTAACTGAGTGAAAGCGCACAATATGTAATCGTGATTTAGCGACCACTTGGTCGCTAAATTCGTCCTTTATCTTTTAATTTTTTTATTTATTTGTAATTATAATTTATTTAAATAATTTATTTAATTGAATTTATAAATAATGAAACACAAATATTAAATATAATAATAATATTTACAAAAGTTTTTACTAAAAGATTTACTAAATTAATCCGTCCGGTTAGGGCTGTCAATGGGTCGGGTTATGGGTGGGTGGAGCACTTCCACCACCCGACCCGCAAGTAAAAATGCCCCACCCGACCCACCCGTCACCCGTTGAATGTTCCACCCATCACCCAAACCACCCATCACCCGCTGGTTATATGGGTGAACCGTTCACCCGTATAACTGTTGTATTGTTTCCATTATCTTATTTAATACTGATAATTCAATACGAAAAAATATATAAAGATAATGATTCAATATGTAAATTATTAATACACTAAGTAAATGAAAATGTAAATCCATAATTCTAAAATTAATATTAAAAACACAAAAAAATACATTATAAAAGGTTAAATATTTGAAAATTTCCTTCAAAATATGAGACCAATTTCATAATATACTAGGATAAGTATGATTTAAAATGGGTTAAGTGGGTGGTTTGGGTGAAATGGGTGATGGGTTAGGTGATGGGTGGGTGATGGGTCGGGTTATTTGGGTGACAAAGTCTCACCCATACCCGACCCGTCACCCGTTTCACCCATCACCCAATCCGCCCATCACCCGCTTTGTTTGGGTTTTCGCCCGTTTATTTTGGGTGGGTTAAGCGGGTGGGTTGGTCACCCATGGGTAATTGCCAGCCCTACGTCCGGTCCACACCGTTGGGGGGAGGTGGCGGAGCGGACTAAGATTGTAGCATTTTGTTTTGGAGCATGTCCTCCGTGAAGTTGTTCAGAAGCTCAATCTATTCTCGTTGCTCAGCTACATTGGTCTGTGTTGCTTCATGGCTCTGCCGGAGTTCCGTCACCTCCGCACACAAGGAGGCGTTCTCCCGTTGTATCTATGTCATTCGAGGAGGTTGTCCATGGGGTGCTCTCAGCTCATCGACATTTTAGTAGTCCGATGCGGAGCGACTGAGCACGACATCGGCCGAACCCCTCTAGTTGACTCTAAGAATGCCTCACGCTCATCCTGAAAAGAGGGTGGGGTCCCAGAATGGGAAGTTCTCTATGTAAGGATCTTTCGAGACCGCGCCTACACAAAATAAGATTAAAAGCTAACCTTAATTGACAATGAAATTATGGATACAAATAAAAATATTAAGGAAATAAAATATTAGTACTTACAACTATATCAACTGATCGCTGGTCTATAAACTCTCGGTTTGGGCCCGCGTATGCGTCTCGATGTGCAACTCGAGAGGCGTTATGTCCCGTTCAGCTTATTCTTAAAAAGAGATATATTAAATTGTTAGAAACCATAACAATTGCGAAATTAAAGTACTTAAACAAAAAAATCAGTTTTTGTACCAATAGATGCACGGTATCGCGGTGGGACTTCGAACCGTTGGTATGAAGGGCGGGATTTGCATTCCGGTTTGCCTTTTGCCGCTCGCACTTCTTCTTGAACTCGATATTTGTAGTCTAGCCTGCTACCCATAGGTCTGGTGTTGCCGTCTCTAGCCAAGGCAGTCTCTTCATCTTCCGATGACACTTCCCGACCACGTCATCGTACCGTCGTTGAGCTTGCTTCTAACGCAACACACGAAAGTTGAGCTGAAAGCAAAAATTTTCTTTTCTATTGGAGTGGATAAGATTAACACCTTACTCATTGGACTGAAAAAAGCTATTGCTAGTGTTGTTCTGTCTTTCTTCATTCAAGTCAGATAGCTCTATCAGTCTAACCCCGCGAGCAAGGCGAAGCTCATAGTATTCAAGATTTCCGATCATAAAACCACCCCCTCCAATTCCAAGGGATCGAGGCTTCAGCGTTAAGATTCTTTTCTTTATACTACGATATTTCGAGTTTTCGGTAAAAGAACCCAAGACGCACATCCACTAGATAAGCATATAGTTTACTGGCCTATCATTTATTGGTCGATCCGGCTGGCGGCTCCTGCATCTCCTTCCCTAGTCTCGCCGGTCTTGACTGTAGGTCGTGATATGCCTTGAGATGGCCGTCTCCTGTCCCCCTGCTCTTTCCCGATGGAAGGTTCTCAAGAATCCGTTGTGGGAATAAACCCCTCCAGTCTTTTCGCCAAAGAAGGTCTTGGAGGAAGAACCACTGTGAACGTCCAAGAATTGACAAGTGAAGGATTCGGCGCGTCGGTACACTCGATTTGGATTTTTTTGTACCACACCAGAAGACATTTCGACATCCATTCCAGGTTGTGTCTCGTCCCAATGGAAGTGCGATTGAAACGAAAAAAACAAAAATTTTAATAAATAAAAATCCTTATCACACACTATTATGCAAAATCTTACCCTCCAATTTGGAAACCAATGAGCCTGGGTTTCCTCGCTCGGTAGACGGAACTCTGTAGCCCGACAATTCGGCTGGTTGGTGGTCACGAACTTCGACCACAACGACACGGCCTAAGACAACTCAACCTACAAATTCTCGGAAAACGTGTTATAAACTATTTAATAAATAAAAAGTCTAGCAAATTGACAAAATTAGTAAAACAGATTGTTTTCTTACTTGCCATCTACAATGGTGAGCTCCTCGATCCTGTTGGGGTCCTTCCTACGTGATCGGCGATGTCGGAGGGGCAGGCAACAACCCAATTGAGTATCCTCCGGTACCTCCGAAGGACCGGTAACACTCTGATCTATAGTTGGGCGAACGAGTGTGTCACCCTCCTCGGTCGGAGGATGACTCGTGTGTCACCTTAGACGACAGACCCATCTCGTCCAAACCAGGCGGGTGTAACCCTCTACCTTTACCTTGGGCCATACTACAACAATTCAACCCTAAATTTTACAATTTGATCAAAAATATCAATTTTATCAACTTCATGAAATCAAATAATTCATCAACTCATATATCCAAAATCCATTCAATCTAAAATTCAATAAACACCTTAATTTAATGAACTCATAAATTCACTCAACAAGAACAATTCAATCAACTCCTTAATTCAATCCAAAATTCATCAAACTTTGTGAAAATCAACTCATATATCCAAAATCCATATATCTAGCTAACAACAACAATTCATACCCAAAATCCAAATTCATCTTAAATATCAACCCAAAATCCTAATTCTGAATTAAAAAAATCCAATTTCCATGCCATATTCATCAATCTAATTCCAAAATCAACACCAACAACAAAAAATTAACCAAAATTCCAAATTAATCATTCCAAATTCCAAACTCATCAATCAATTCAACAATTCAATTTCATGAATCTATCTCAATTCAACACTAAGAAAAACAACTCAATCCAATTAATACATGCAAAACAATTCAACACTAATAAAAACAAATTAATCTAACACATCAAATGAAAATTGAAAAAATCATAAAATTAGGTTTGGATCTAAGTTGGAAGGGAGAGCAAGGTAGGGTGAGCGGAGGTGGTGGGCGGCAGCGAGGTTGCGCGAAAGTAGAGGAGGCGGCCAACGAGGTGGTCCGGCAAGAAGCGTCTAGCAAGACTGGTGGTGAGAGAGAGGAGAGGAGGAAATAGAGAGATCCGGAGAGAGGGGGGGAGTAGGAGGAGGAAGAGGGCAGCGAGAGTGGAGGAGGCGACTGGTGAGAAGCGCTTGGCGATATCAATGGTGTGTGAGAGGACTAGGGAAAGAGAAAGATCCAACGAGAGAGAGAGAGAGAGAGAGAGAGAGAGGATAGGCGGGTCGACAAGGAGGAGGAGGGTGGCGGGGGAGGAGGGAGATCCGGCGATGAGAGAGAGGGAGAGAGAGAGGAGGAGGAAGGAGGAAATAACAAAGATAGTGTCGCGCAATGTAACAACCCAGGCATTTAGCGACCACATGGTCACTATTTTTTTATTCTTTTTTATTTTAATCGGTGAATTCGCGATCATGTGGTTGCTAAATCTCATTATTTGGATTTAGCGACCACGTTGTGGTCGCGACCATGTTCCGGTTCATAGAAGTAATTCCCACCTTATATTTTGGCGTCTAGTGACCACGTGGTCTCCAAATACCAAAATATATGTGCACAACCTTGGCTGCTTACTGAAAGTAAGCGCACAGTCGTGCAACGTTTGTGCACGATCTGCATGTGAATTAAAAAGCCCAAAAATAGTGATTTGTTTTTTCAATGAAAATTATTTGAAAATATGATTGATTGATAAGGTATACACTAGTGATCAAATTGAAAACGTCACACGAACTCAATTCTCAAAGTCACCACCGATGTATATATCCTCTGCAACTGTTGGGTGATTGTCAAGTAAAATGTACGAGAGTAGGGAATGAGCTTCGTCTTGCCTTGCCTCCGTCTAGGATTTTTACATATCATGCAGGATGTGTACTCTGCATTTGCACCTCAATAAATCATACAAGAATTTGGGCAACAATATGTGGCTTCGTATGACAAACCAAAACCCTCAACTAGTTTTGTTGTATAATAGAACGTGGTCGGTAATGTTGTCTTGGGGTGAGATACGTTTATACAAACTCTGAAATCATGTCATATCCTTGCTCCGTCAACCTTAACTTTGACTATAGGCTAAGTAGCTCTGTCGCTGCCTCCAACTGGGTAACATCACATCCAGGCCACATCTTCCTATTCGCGCCCGCCGACATGTCGTACATACGTCGTGCATCGGGATTGGGCGCTTCAGGATAACACATATCCCCCTCGGTTCGTACCACCTCATTTGGTATGGGATCAATGTAATGAGGTCCGGAATTAAAACCATCATAAACCATCTGCTCCATTTGATTCTCATACTCTGGAATTGTTGGCGTCGGATCAATACTAGTACAACCTTCATGTTGTTTAGACTCAACCATTAATGCAGCAAACATCTCATTTGTCTCCCCGTGAGAACTCCATTGGTATTAGTAAGGAACAAAACCCTTGGAAACAAGATGATACCAAACCCCATCTATAAAAATAAGCTTCCTATTCCTGCAGTTCTGACAAGGCCACTGTATATCTTGCAGTTTAAATCTCGGCATCGACTTGTAAAACTCAACAAATTTATCAACGCCAATAACAAACAAGTGTTCAAAAATCCGTCCATAATACGCAAATACATCCATTCATGCATTTTTACATGTAAACAAATATATGCTTTGTATTTAATTTAAATTCCTAACTTCTTCAGATTTCACGTCCATGTGGCTGCTAAATAGAGACTACATGGTCACTAACTCCATAAAAATCATTTATACAAGTACAAAAAAATTTCTAGGCCCCTGAATTTTTAAGCATTTAGCGACCATATGGTCGCGAAATCAAAAATAAAAGCTTAAATCTAGTTCCACACTTGGCTAATTATTTTGCAGGGAGACTGTTTTTCAGGTCTTCAGCGATCACTTAGACAATAAATAGCATCCATTTGTTCGCTAAATGTCAAATTATGATCCTAACCAAATTTTCAACTATACGAAAGTAAAATAATCCAAACATGTATAATACAATTGGCCTACAATTATTTAAAATAAGAAGTACGATCACAACAATATTAACGTAAATAAATAACATTTTACTATATTAAATGAAAAACTATAATTACATACATTAGTACATAAAATTGTCAGAACAATTAGGTACTAGGGTTTCTCTAGAATGGTGAAAGTAAGATCCATATTATTGATGTAGAGGCCCCTTTAAATAGGGTTTTTCAAAATTCCCATGGATCTTTAATATCCTTTCTTGGGGAATAATTGACCTTAATTAATATTACATTAATTACAAAGGATAAAAAAAATAAATGCATAAAATAATTGCATCCACAATTGCCCCCTCACACGGTTGAGCGCATTAGCAGGTCGAGGGTTTCAGCCATGTCAGGTGCACATCATTGTAATTGTCTTCATTCTACTTTCCGAGCATCATGACTCTTGATTAGTCGCTGGGCTGGCCCGCCTATTGTTCAACGCTTAGGGGGTGTCTCGCGATAAGTTGGTCGTTGGTCAGCCCCGCCTAGCGTTGAATGCTTAGGGGGCATCCCACGATAAGTGGGTCACTAGGTGGGCCCGCATAGCATTCAACGCTAAGGGGGCGTCCGACGACAAGTGGGTCCATGGGCGGGCCCACCTTGCGTTCAACGCTTAGGGGGCGTCCCGAGACAAGTGGGTCACTAGGCGGGCCCGCTTAGCGTTCAACGATTAGGGGGCATCCCGCGAAAAGTGGGTTACTACGCGGGCCCGCCTAGCGTTCAACACTTGGGGGAGCGTCCCGCGATAAGTGTGTAACTGGGTTGGGCGGGCTCACCTAGTGTTCAACGCTTAGGCAGCCTCCCGCGACAAGTAGGTCACTGGGCGGGCCTACCTAGCATTCAACGCTTATGGGGCATCCCGCGACAAGTGGGTCAATGGGCGAGCCGCCTAGCGTGCAACGCTTAGGGGCGTCTTGCGACAAGTTGATCATTGGGTGGGACTGCCTAGAGTTCAACGCTTAAGGGGTGTCCCGTAAAAACTGGGTCACTGGGCGGGCCCACCTTGCGTTCAACGCTTCGGAGGCATCCCGTGACAAGTGGGTCACCTGGTAGGCCCGCCTAGCGTTCAACACTAAGGGGGCGTCCCGCGACAAGTGGGTCACTAGGCAGGCCCGCCTAGCATTCAAAGCTCAAGGGGCGTTCCGCAACAAGATTGTGACGCCCTTCGTGTTTGATGATCTCTTCAAGTTGTCATTTTTAAAGGGAAATGGGCAAAACACAACCTTGTTAAAGAAAAACAAAGTGTCTTAACAATTAAAAAGAAAAATGTCCTATGAAGGGGGAGGCCTCGTTAAAAACTTCTGATGGGAAAACCTTGTGGGACAAAACCCTCCGATTAGGAAAGAGCTCCTTCCTTCTTACATATGAAGCTTAGGAGTTTAAATGTAATATTTCTTGAGAGTGGACATATTCCACGTGCGTGGGACTTCTTTCCCGCTGGCGTCTTTCAATTTGCATACCCTAGCTCCAAATCTCTGACCACCTTATACGGTCCTTCCCAGTTAGCTTTGAGCTTCCCTTCAATGGGATTGATGGCAGAATCGATTATCTTTCATAAGACTTAATCACTGACCTGAAATTGTTGCGGGCGTAGTTTTTTATTATTGGTGCGCATCAATTCACACTGGTAGGAAGCCAATCAGATTAAGGCGACCTCTTGCCTTTCCTCTAGGAAGTCAAAATTTTCCTAAGGCTTGCCTATTCCTGTCCCGGTCTTAGATGCTAGTAAGCAGTCTTGGGAGCCCGGTTTCCAAAGGAATTACCGCTTTGGTTCCGTATGTGAGAGCGAATAGAGATTCCTTAATAGATCGACACGGCGTATGTGAGGCTTGCCTCATTTCCCCTTAGCGTCCTTGAGCCTCTTTCGCAAGCCGTTAATGATGATCTTATTAATTCACTCGGTTTGACCATTGCCTTGTGGGTAGTAGACGGATGAGTAAGAATTTCGTATCCCATAATATGAGCAGAATTTACGGAAAGCAATGTTGTTGAATTGCGTCCCATTGTCAAATATCAAGGTATGTGGTATCCCGAAGTGTGTGATGATATACTCCCATACAAAATTCTTAATATCGTTGTCATAGATGTTAGCCAATGGCTTCGCTTCAACCCATTCAGTAAAGAAGTCTGTGACCATGACTAGAAATATCAAATTTCCGGCTGCTTAGGGTAGTGGTCCGACGATATCCAATCCTCATTGAGCAAACAGCCAATGATTGGTCAGCGGGTGTAGTTCGTCAAAGGGATTATATATGATATTCCCGAATTTTTTACATTGGGTGCATATTTTCACGTACATTAGGGCGTCCTTTTGCATGTAGCGCCACCAATACCATTGTGTGGTTGCTCTATGGGCCATCGATCTTCCGGCTCCGTGCATACCGCAAACTCCGTCATGGATTTCGTATAATCAATTCACGACCTTCTCTGGCAGTACTCTTACATATGAAGATTAAGAGTTTAAATGTAATATTTCTTGAGATTGGACACGTTCTAGGTGTGTGGGACTTCTTTCCCGCTGGCGTCTTTCAATTTGCATACCCTAGCTCCACAATCTCTGACCACCTGATACGTGTAACACCCCTATTTTGCAACGATGGGTATTACCGCTAGTGACCTCGGATTTTACCGTCCAAAGTCACCTAAGACTTTAAATAATTTAATGACACATAATTAAAGAAGAAAATGACTAAAAATGGAAATTTATTCATTGATAAGAATATTCTTTCATTACATTGATAGTTGTTTTACAAATGATGTAGCAGCGGAAAATAAAGCCCATATTAAAACGGTTGAAAATACGTATTGAAAGTACAAGTATATTTTCCCAAGACAACTCATATGATGATGATTTGCTTGGCTTAAAATTTAAAGTCCGAGGCTTTAGAAGCGCTATCCCATGCCAACCCGAGAACTTCCCAAGAGGTCACCCATCCTGGTACTACTCTCGTTCTTGCACGCTTCACTTCTGAGTTCTTTGTCCACACTCGAACTCAGAAAAGGAAGAGCTCTTGTTGACATGGGTAGCACCTCAATCCCTTATAAATCTTCGGGGTGTTACAATCTCCCCCACTTAAACACTTGACGTCCTCGTCAAGGCCCAAGCACCGCCCTCTAGGTCGAGTCACCGCCCTCTGGACCAAGTGCACTCGTAACCTAGAGTCGGCTCTGATACCATTTGTAAAGTCCGAGGCTTTAGAAGCGCTATCCCATGCCAACCCGAGAACTTCCCAAGATGTCACCCATCCTGGTACTACTCTCGTCCTTGCATGCTTAACTTCTGAGTTCTTTGTCCTCACTCGAACTCGGAAAAGGAAGAACTCTTGTTGACATGTGTAGCACTTCAATCCCTTATAAATCTTCGGGGTGTTACATAAAATGGAAGAGTTGGTGCACTATCTTCTGAATGCTTTGCTCTTTGAAAATTCCTTCCTTCCTTCAACATCGTCTTGCCTTGACCTTCTATCCTTGCATAACTCTTCTCGAATCTTCTAGCCTTTGTCTTAAAACTTCGGTGGGAACTTCCTAGAGTCTGGCATTTGTCGCAAAGGGTGAGAAATACCAGGCAAAAATGCGGAAATAGTGGAATTAGTCTAAGGAGACTAAGCAAGTAAGAACGAAAATTCTCAACGATAATATGGTAACTTAACAACAATAGAGAGATATATTATTGAGATGTGTTTGAGGTGTAATATCTTTATATGGAGATTTAAGGACGGAAATGAGTCGATCTAGAGGGGAGATAACTCTTAAACCGAAAGGAAGAACTACGGGCTTGTAGAACTTCTTAGAATAGAAAAATATGTTGGGAACGTTATTATTACACATAAGTTTTTGAAAACCTCTCGCTCCCTTGTCAGACCTCAACCAACCTCATCTTATTCGGTGCTCCAGATCAGGGAGGTGGCTCGAAGGCACTCAAGTACCAAGCCCACCTTGAAAAGCCTAAATAAGCATTCAAACTGGAAAGACGACTATTCAAGAACCGAGAGCCGGGTCAGTCTTCCAAGTTGTACTATTCCGGCCCGGTTTTAGTTTCTTTTAATGTGCGTTAGCACTTATCCTTATTTCGTTATAAAACTTCACATACGTTAATGATTTTTAAGAGTGTGGGGGGCCATGAATGGGCCGAGTCCACTTAAAGGAACGGAGTTCCGACACCTAGCTAGGGTGCATACGTCCCTCCTCCGAGTAGGAGCGGACATAGATCATGATCCTTAAAGTCGCGGAAAGACAGGGCATGGTGCCATACCACTCGACATGTTATGTAGAGGTGTTCAGGCCAAGCCCGCACCTCTTATTATTAAATCCATACTAATCTCGAAAAGAGATTTTAAATAAGCAAAGGCCACACAAAAAAGCCTAGAAAATAATCCTATGAACAATAATAATCAATAACGATAACAAGTTGGTCATTAATTCTAGCAATCGATATTCCTAGATTCATTTATTTTTATCAACAAGTTGTTCCCAACATTGAGAAATTTCACGGAAACGAATTATCGAGGCTTCAAGGAGAAAATCCACTTGCCTTGAATCTTGTTCGGACTTTTCACAAGGCTCGGAAAAAATCGACGGACTTATAGAGCTCGAAAGCTTTGACCTAACATTTTGAGAGATAACGAGCGAATTTATATTAAAATTCTTATCTCATATATTATACAAACCTTTTCTCTTATTTTTCCTTTCAAAAAGAGAAAATTATTATAATATAAATTATTTTATTTAATAATTTAGATGGAAGTTTTAAACAATAATAATCCTTGATTATTATTTTCAAAAAGATGTTTAAAATAACATTTGTAAAATACTATACTCAGGTAAATGAACATGCAAGGGTTGAATAAATCCAAAAAGAAATCTTTTTCAAAATCCACTAGGACCTAAGTTGACGTGTAAAAGTGAATTTGTTCACACAAAAACCCTTTTAAAAAATCCCATGTACTTTTATTCCTTTTATCTAAATAAATATTATTCTTATGGATGATATTATTTCTAGAAGTCAATTAAATTTAATCCAAAATTTATAATAAGGTTAAATTGACATGCAAGAATGGATTGATTCAAATAAAGCCTTTTAAATCCACATGCAACACTTATTTAGTTTACTTAAGTACATTTTTATTCTTATGAGTCTACTTAATAAAAAGGATCATATATAATTTATTCCAAAGATGATAATCTATATATTATAACTAGAAAAAGAGTCGCGTGCGAACGCCCGCGTGTGTGAGAAATGCGAAAGTCCCCTGGCCGTTCGATCGTATCACACATACGGTTGAGATTGTTTCTTATTTTTAAAAAAAAACTGTAAAAAAACGAAACGCGCGACATGGAGCGTTTAGGAGACGCGCTTTTTATAAACTTCTTCGTCTTCTCTTCTCTCGCCATTTCTCTCACTCAATTTTAAGTTCTTACAGTTTCTGAAGCGGTTCGAAGCAGTTCAAGTGTGAATTTAAAGTATTTCGTAGCGATTTGGAGGTTGATTCTCACCATTAACGACATTAGAAACCTCAATCTAGTTGTAAATGGAGAAGCAAAGTTCATCTCAAGAGAATCAAGGTTTTTATCTCTCCTTTTAAATTTACTGAAACCCTAGGTTTCCGAAGCGGTTGAGAATCAAGGTTTTTTGTTTTGTCGAGTGTATACATTCTAAATGTTTGATCAATTGTGTGTTTTTTAGTGATTATTGTTAGTTGTTTGAAGTTGATAATGTCTATTTTGGTGTTTTGTGCTTTTCTGAATAAAAAAATGCATGAATCATCACTTTGTATTTACTCGATTTTTGGTTCTACCACTTGAATAAAATACAAATTATGTGTGCATGTGCGTATATGATGTTTTTATCGAGGTTTTTGATGTTGAGTTTTTGCAATAGGTGATTGTGGATTTTAGTGATTATGTTAGTTGCATGGAATGATTTGGTATACGTACGAGGGGGAAGTGTAGTGATCTTGTTTGAATTTTTGTTCATTCATTTGTGCATATTTGTTCATTCAAACTAGCATATCATTTGTTCATCAGAAATTAGCATTTGTTCATAAGAAACTTGCATTTGTTCATCAGTAAATTGCATTTGTTCATTGGTACCTTGCATTTGTTCATCGGAAACTTGCATTTGTTCATAAGAAACTTGCATTGGTACCTTGTGTATATGATGTTTTTATCGAGGTTTTTGATGTTGAGCTTTTGCAATAGGTGATTGTGGATTTTAGTGATTATGTTAGTTGCATGGAATGATTTGGTATACGTACGAGGGGGAAGTGTAATGATCTTGTTTGAATTTTTGTTCATTCATTTGTGCATATTTGTTCATTCAAACTAGCATATCATTTGTTCATCAGAAATTAGCATTTGTTCATAAGAAACTTGCATTTGTTCATCAGTAAATTGCATTTGTTCATTGGTACCTTGCATTTGTTCATCGGAAACTTGCATTTGTTCATAAGAAACTTTTGCATTTGTTCATCATTAACTTGCATTTCTTCATCGGAAACATGCATTTGTTTCATCAGTAACTTGCATTTGTTCATCCAGGATCTATTAAACAACGTTCTGCAAATTATAAACAAGTAAAACATCTAAGGTTTGGTACAATGACAATCGAAGAAGATGAAATATGTGCTATTCGAAGAGGTTTATTGTTGTGTTTGATATGTTTTTTTTGTTCCTTTAAAATAGATGGTTAAATATGTGTTTACACTGTCTTTTTTATCCCTTTTTTGTTATAGAAATAAGGAGCAAATTTGGATGTGATGCCTCTTCCATTGGCGAAAAGAATGTCAGAAGAAAATCAATGGCTACAAAGCCGGTTTCAAAAGCAATCGCGACTGAAGTGCCTATATTGAGGCAAAAGCCGGCTGTTGAGTCTTCCCCATCAAATAAGAGACGTCGGCTTGACAAGGGTAAAAAGGTTGCCTCTGATGAATCCTCCGATGACGTTTTTCTTATCGATATGATCCCTAGAAAGGGAGTGAGTATAAATGAACCATCTGAGAGGAAGATGGATTCTACTGTTAGTGAATTACAAGTTGTCGGGAAGAAGAGGAAAGTTGATATTGTTGTCAGCAAAGGACAAGGTGGTGGGAAAAAGTCAAAAGCGAAGGTGCCATTGAGAGAGTTGAAGCGTGGGCACTTGTCGTTGAGTCACAGGAACTCTCCCAAGCTGCTTTGTGAAGTTATTGCTAGTTTTGAGGGTGGGAGCAAGTTTACTGCTCTTAAAGAGATGGGTTTTGAATACCTCACACAGTGGGATGTGACTGATATACCTAGCAAGTTGTGCTACTATGTTGCTAGCTGTTTCGATCCTGCATCCTGTACATTGAAGATGGGTGATGGACCAGGTGTTAGGATAACACCTGAAATTGTGCAATTCTACCTTGGTCTACCTCGTGGTCCAAGGATAATTTCTGTCCCGAAGACTGTCAAGCATTCAAACTTGTACAATAGTTTTAGAGAACAGTTTTTGTTGCCTGAAATTGATGAGGAGACAGGGAAGAACAAATTGATGGAGTTTGAGAAACATAAAACTGGGCATTTGAGTACAGTGATCAAGGATGCTGATAACGGTGGTGCTTGGTTTAGGAGGAACTTCATTATATTGTTTTACACGCTCTGTATAGAGAGCATTCAAAATGGTGGTGTAAATTTAAAGGTTTTGGATCATTTGGTTGACTTGGATAAGATCAGTGAGTACGATTGGTGTGCTCATGTTGTGGAGAAGTTGGTTGAGAATGCTGATTCATGGAGGAAAACAAACAATGGTTTTTTCAGAGGATCTATCATATTGTTGTTGGTATGATTGTTTAATTTGTTCATTAATATCATTATTTTGTTCATTTATTTTTGCATATTTGTTCATTAATAAGTCTAATTTTGTTCATTAATTTGTGTTTTATGACAGATTGTATATTGTGATTGCATGCTGATCTACCATCGACCTGAAACTCCAAGATCCTTCCCCATTATCAAGCATTTCAACCATGATTACTTTATTGAGAGAGAGACTTTCGAGGTTAAGAAGGGTGGTTTTGGAAAAGGTTGGTTTCGAGGTTTGCCTGTTTTTGTTTATCCCGGTGTTGATCACGACAAGAATGAAGGGAAAGCCCCTGCTTCTGAACATATTGAAGAACGAATTGATCTTGGTGATGGCGGTGATGTATGTGTTTTTGATTTTTTCATGTTTTTGCATGATGGTGATCTATATTTATTTGTTCATTAAAACTGGCATATCATTTGTTCATCACAAACTAGCATTTGTTCATCACAAACTAGCATGATGGTGATCTATATTTATTTGTTCATTAAAACTGGCATATCATTTGTTCATCACAAACTAACATTTGTTCATTAGAAACTTATATTGATTACTTCTTTTTGCAGTCATTTCTGAAAGAACATCTTGACATGTCTATGGAGCTTGCATCATCTTTAAAAAAATATCTTGATCATGTGCAAAGAGCTCCAACTGAAATTGCCAGCCATGGACTTTTCACCAAGATCAATGAAGCTTTTGAGAAGCTATTGGGGTTGAAGGTTGCTTCATCATCATCCCAATCTAGCACCCAAGAAGACGCTGAATCTCTAAGCCAAAATTCATTCTGGGAGGAAGCTACAAAGGTTTTGGATGAAATTGAGGTCGCAATGAAGGCAAAGAAGCGGTTTGAATTACCTTCTTTTGACCTGGGCGTGTCTCCGTTGAGGGATGATTGGGCTGGTGTTGCAGATATCGGTAGGGAAAGCATTTTGATGCAAGAAGACGAGGCCAGGAAGGTTGATGCAACAAGGAAGAAGGAACTGAAGATTTCCTTTGTTTATAAGGGATTAACTGATGAACAAATCAGAAAAAAGGCTGAGGAAGACCGTATAAGGAATGAAGAGGAAGAGAGGTTGAAAAGGGATGAAGAGGACAAGAGGATAAGAGAAAAAGAAGAAAAGAGGAAGCAGGAAGAGGAAGAGTTGGAAGCCATAAGGAGGGAGGATGCTTTAATACAAGAGGAGGAGAAGAGAAAGAAAGAGGAGGAAGAGAAGAGGAAAACAGAAGAGGAGGAGAAGAAGAAGCAGGAATAGGATGAAGAGAAAAAGAGAAAAGCAGCTGAGGAGGAAGAGAAGATACAAAGAGAAGAGGAAGAAAAGAAAAAGCTAGCTGAGGAAGAGAAGTTACAAAGAGAAGAGGAAGAAAAGAAAAAGCGGGAAGAGGAGGAAGAGAAAAGGGAAAAACTAGCTGAAGAAGAGAAAAGGCGTCTAGAAGAGGTTAAGAGGTTGAAAGATGAGGAAGAGAAGAAGAGGAACATTGAAGAGGAAGAGAAGAAGAGAGAAGCGGAGGAGAAAGAGAAGAAGAGGATTGAGGAGTTTGAACAACAGAGAAAGCAAGAGGAGGTGAAGAGGAGGCAAGAGGAAAGGAAGAAGATGAAAGATGAAGAGAAAGAGAAGAGGAAGAAGGAATATGCTGAGGCGAAAAAGAAGATTGATTAAGAGAAGAGAAAGGAAGAGGAGAAACAGGAAAGGGATGCAGAATTGACGGGAATTGGAATGGAGTTGAAGAAGAAACAAGAGGAGTTAAATAAGATGAAGGAGGATGAAGCAAATAAGAAACTTGAATGGGAGCTGAACAGGATTCAGGATGAGGTTTGTTCATTGATAATTCTGATTTGTTCATTACAAAATAACATTTGTTCATCACAAACTAACATTTGTTCATTAGAAACTAGAAATTGTTCATCACAAAACTAACACTTGTTCATCACAAACTAACATTTGTTCATCAGAAACTAGAAATTGTTCATTACAAAACTAACATTTGTTCATTGGTTTTTTACTTAGGGGTTCATAAGTTATAGTACATTTTTTCATTGATTTTGTATGTAGGTTGTGTCATGAATAATATGTGTGTTTACATTTGTAGATGAAGAATGAGGCGCAGGAGGTTGGTTCTAGTTCGATTGACACTCCCGTTGGTGTTAAACTTACTAGTGAGGATGTACTTGATAAAAGAATATCTAAGCCTTCTGATTATGTGAAGTCACCTTACATGGGAAGGAGTGTTGTTTTGACAGAAAAAGTATCTCCTGCGGCCAAGAAATTATTCGATTGGCTTATTGAAGAAATTCCTGATCAAAGAGGGTAACAATGCGTAGAATAGTATTTTTTTTACATATTGCTAATTTTTATACCTTTTCAAGTTGATTTTATTATGAAAATTGATCATTTTTTTTTGTTTATATGTTTCTGATGTTTTTGTAGTGTTGAAATCTTTAAGATGATGCATGTATCCGCTATGAAAAAGGATTTTGTTTCAATGGCGGTAAAATCTGAAGTGGAATCAAATATCATTGGGCTTTGGAGTACTTATCTCAATATTCAAGAGCAGTGGAAAAGCGACTCAAAACCCTTGAGGTTTTTTATGCATCCTGAGGATTTGGTAAGAAAAAGATTTTTTATATTCACATTGTCTTATTTTCATGACTTTTTAATTTTCTTAATCTAATTTATGCTTATATGTATTTTTGCAGGCCTTTCCACTGAAAAAGGATTTTAGTGATGAGGATGCGAAATTGTTTTTCACAAATGCTGTTCATGAAAGTCTTGAAAAATTCAAGTGGATTAACGTGAAAAAGATTGGCCTGGTATGACATTTTTTGTTCATTGATATTCTTTTATTTGTTCATCAGTACTACTTATTTGTTCACAGGCAGTAGCTATTTGTTCATTAGAAATATTTGACTCTTCACTATGTTGTTTTTAATCAATATAAGGTTTTTTCATGATTGTTTTCCTCTGCATTTTTTACAGTTTGTGTTTCCTATCTGTATCGAATCGCATTACTATTGTATTGCGTTAAATATGAGAGTGCCACATTTCCACATAATTTATAACTCAATGGTGGATGTGCCTTTGGAAGCAAAGTATGAGCATGTACCTGCTAAAATGGTGAGTTTTTATGTTTTTTTTGTAATAGTTTGTTTTTCATCATTGACATGTGTGTTTAATATTGAATGAGTTGTGTTTGTTTTATTGTTCTTATTTTTATAGAGAATGCTCTTTGTCGATCTTTTGAAGACGCTCATGATGGATGTGAAGGCTACTTTGTTCGAGGATGTGGATAGGGTTCCATATGAACGTCTTGAGATGAAATGGAGAGATACCAGGAACAAGACTGACTGTGGAATTTTTATGATGCGACACATGGAAACGTACTTTGGCAGCGGCTTGTCTGGTTGGGAGTGTGGACTCAATAAACATGATCAGCATCAACTTGATGACTTGAGGATAAGGTACTGTAATGAGTTGTTGTTGAGTCCATTGAATGAGCACAAGGCAACAGCTGAGAAGCTTGTTCAAGAATTTGTCCCGCGTAAACTGACAGTTGCACCTCGTGCTCCTCTTACAAGGAAGGCAAAGAATAAGAAGTGATGTATGGTTTGAATTGTTGGAAAACAGTTTGGAATGGATTTGTGTTTTTTGTATGGTTTGTTTAGAATACAATTTATGGTGGCGTATGGCTTGAATGGTGCGGACATTTGGTTTTTTTTTTTTAGTTGTACATTGTGAATGATGGTTATTGAACAGGTTCTTTTTGTGTTATACAGTTTGATTTTAGAAAACATGATTTTATCGTAATTTGTTCATCGATACCATCGATTTGTTCATTCGCACATTCGATTTGTTCATCGATTGAGAATGAATTTTTTATTTGAAGAATGAAATTGTGATTTGTCATTCAGGTTCTTTTTGTGTCAAGAGTAATTTTATCGTAATTTTTCCAACAATACTTAAGATTTGTTCATCGATACATTCGATTTGTTCATCAACACATTAGATTTGTTCATCATACATTCGATTTGATCATCGATTGAGAATGGTGTTTATATTTTGTTCATCGACAACTTGGATTTGTTCATCCATGACTTAGATTTGTTCATCAAAACATTAGGTTTTGTTCATTCATTTTTTATTGAAAAATGAAAGGATTTTGTTCATTACGTAGTAAATTTGTTCATTACTAACTGCTAATTGTTCATCCAAAACCCAAATTTGTTCATTACGTAGTAAATTTGTTCATTACTAACTGGTAATTGTTCATCCAAAACCCAAATTTGTTCATTGATAATGCGACAATTAAGAATACTATGCAACAATTATGTATCAGAAATCAATGATTAATGAGAGATCTAATTGGGAACATAGGTGCATGTCCTGCTGTTGTGTCCAAGTTTCTTGCATTTTGCACAAGTCCTTTGCTCCTTGTTTTCTTTCTTCATTGCCTTCTCTTTACCTCCCATAATACGCCCTTCTTTCTTCTTGCCTTTTGTCATTGCTCGTTCAGGAGGGTGCACCTCAATAACACTCGGTCTGCTTCCCAAGAATGTTTGGATTGAACTCTGTCTTGTTGATGTAGATCGATGATTCTCCTCCCAATAAGCTCAGATATGTTTCCTTTTTTTCCTTCAAGAAACATATCAGCTCTTTGAGTTGTTCGGGTGTTGTCCCCTATGGAATTAATGCAAGAATGTACCTCACCCAATAAATCAGTAATCAACAGCTTCTTCTCATTCATCACACCACATTGTTCAACTGTTGAACCTTCTATCTCAAAAGCAGGAGTCAGATTTGATGTCTTCGTCCATCTATTCTTGATGTATTTAGCTGGCACCTTCCTCAACCCAATGTTTTTGAATACGAAAAACATATGGTAGCATGGAATCCCGATATTGATGAACTTATTGCACGAGCAAATGAACTCTTCGTTTTGAAGCTCATGTTTCACAACATGTACCTTCCCAAACTGCTTGTTAATGTGATATTCGTGAATGTTGTCTTCCTTGAACAAATTGCTTAGACCACATTCAAATACAAAAGCAACAATTTCTGTCTGGACGTCATAGAAGACATTTATGGTGTAAACAGATGCACAATGTTTCTCTAGATCCAATGGTGTCATTAGAGTGGGGGAGCTTGTTGACGTTTCAAAGTCTAATCTCTGCTTATTGTGCCTTTGGGAATCAATTGCACTCTCAAACTGCATCATGAAGATAACTAGAGAAGATGTGGATCCAATGAAATGCGAGAAGACGAAGTTCTGGCTCTCAGACCTTGATGTTGTTCTAAGAAGTCCACCCATGTTTACATCATTGAAGTACGCAAGGATCCATAAGTGACGTAGCTCAAATATCAGCGGCAACCAAGTGTTTAATTCAAGTTCAAATTCAGCAATAATGGAATGCCAAGTTTCTTCAAAATCTGCTCGGCTAATTTCATTGCTCCAAACAAGCTTGTTGAACTTGCTTCTGAATTGATCGTTGTTATACACATCGTTTGTAACCTTTGACGGTACCTTGAACATGATATGCCACATGCAGAAACGATGCACAGCCTTTTCAAAAACCTTTTCAATTGCCACTCTTACTGCAGGATCTTGATCAGTGAGAATGACAAATGGTTCATTGCCCATCATTGCATCTTTGAATCTTTGGAATAGCCAGACATAAGATTCGATATCTTCTTTTAGAAGCAACCCAAAGGCAAAAGTAATGCTCTTCTTGTTGTTGTCAACCCCTGTGAATGGTACAAACACCATTTCATACCTGAAAGGCACAAAATTAAATTTGTTCATCAATATATGTGATTTTGTTCATCAGTATGTACGATTTGTTCATCAAAAGAATTAATCTGTTCATTGTAAACTCGTGAAGGCAAATATTAATTTTGTTCATCATTATAAACGATTTGTTCATCAAAGGAATTAATTTGTTCATCAAAAATAAGCTTTTTCATACTTGTTTGATTTGTATGTTGCATCAGCTGAGACAACATCTCCAAAATATGAGAAGTTCTTCCTTGCAATAGGATCACACCAGAATAATTTGGTTAATTGATGTTGTTCATCAACATCATATTCAAAGAAAAATGTGTCACATCTTTCTTTTTTCTTGAACAAGTTGTCAATGACCATTTGAGCATCACACCCAATCATGAAGGAGTTTAGATCCCTTTTAAAATTCTTGAAATCAATTATAGTTGCACCAATTTTTGCATATGAACCAACAAACTCCTTGTAGACTTGGTATGACTTGCTTGTACCAATGTTTGCTCGTATGTAATTCATGATGAAATCTTCATGGAAGGAGGTCAGTTTCCTATTGCTCTTTGCAAAGTGTTTTTGTCCATCTTCAAACATAATATGGTTGTGACGCTCTTCGAATTTCTTAACAACATATCCGTTTCTTCCAGAAAGTCTCATAGCTAGTTTAGCAATGCAACCACACCTTTTGGTTACTCTTTTTCGCTTTTTCACTGTTCCTTGTTGTCCTTCTTCCTCATGATTCTCTTCATCATCTTCTTCATCATTATCTTCATCATCTTCTTTGTCTTCTTCTTTTCGAGTTGAGTTTTTAAATCCTGCCCGATTACACAACATGTATTTCCAAACTGTAGTGTTAGTTCCATCTGAAGACTTTGTAATTGTGTCAGCACGTGTTTGGAAACCACACGCATCTGCGTATGCTTTGTAGAAATTTACTCCTTGTTCCCAGGTTTTAAACAACATCCCCTCTTTAGGTCTTAAATTGTCATCACAAAATGGTATGTAGTAATGTGTGTTTCCAGGCGAGATCACGATCTTTAATTCCTTTTTATCTTCTATTTTTCCTTCATTTATAGGCAAAAGAAACATGTAAATACACAATTGTATACACTACACGTACAATTGATATTATTGAACAAATTCATGATAGGTATGAACAAATCAGCAATACGCATGAACAAATGCTTAATATCTATGAACAAATTTTGGATTTAACAACTGTGTAATATCAATGAACAAATCCGAGATATTTCTGAACAAATGTGAACTAATGTACAGTCTTCTCAAATAAATCATAGCAATGCCCCTTAAAATCGTAAAATGGGAGTTTTCCTATTGGTAATGCTTAAACATAAACAAATTTTGACAATATATGCAATGAAACTTTTCAAAATCGTGTTGTATTAGTTTTAATCAAGGGAAAAAATCTGAACAAAGCTCTTTTTTTCGAAGATGTGTTTAATCAGGGAAAAATTCATTATTTTACCTGGTTCCATTAATTGTAATGAGTCAGATCTTCAAATTTGTAAATCTGAACAAAGCTCCTTTCAAAGATCGTAAATCGTTGTGTGTTTTATTCCTGTTTTAGAAGCTTTATTTCGGTTTTGATTTGGAAAGGGAAAAAAAATTGCCTTTTCTTTCGGGTTAGCTTGGGCGACAAGTACGTTTGGTAGCGTTTAGTTTACACGCGCTCTTTTTTTAATGAATTATTTGGACGCGCGAAGCGCGTCCAAATAATTCATGCTAGATCGACGGCGTAGATGCATTCTCTTTTCGCACCCTAGCGTCCATTCGCACGTGATCCGTCCTCTTTAAAAATATTATTATATTTATTACAAAGTAAAAGATAAGAACTCAAATACATAAAATTAATAAATATTTTATAAAAACATTAATTGTTTTATGCATATTAATATCTTAACAAAAAATAAAAAATATTAAAAAATAAATTCAAGTGAAATTAACATTTTAAAAATTTTAATCAACGTATGAGACAAGATCTCAACAAATAATAAAAACAATTTTTAAATATATTCAATTAAAATATGTGGAACAATCAATTAAAAATTTTAAATATATTCAATTATCTCGTGAGTATCACGGGAATTCAACTAGTTAAAAAAAAGAGGAATCAACGATTCTGGTCCCAATTTACTAGTTCCTTCAGTTTTCATTTTCTCGAACTGGGGCGGCAGACCTATGACTATCGGGGGATTAGTATTGGGTTAAATTGTGGACATTTTGAAACTACCTAAAAACTAGCATGTATTCTCGTACCTTATATGAGTTTTTCTTAAACAAAATATTAATAATAAAATATTTTCAAATATATTCATTATCCGAGAAAAATAATCATTAAATGCCTAAAATATAAATTTTGAATAAATATTTAAAATCAATAAACTATAAAAGTTGTTTATTTAAAATAATAATAATATTGTATTAGTATTACGAATTAAATTAATAGCCAAAGCATGATAAATATATAGTAATGACGATAGTAGATATTATTATCATATATATATTTTTAAGGAATAGTAAATTAGTTTTAATAATAATTACATACGGAGTACTATTATACTAATAATATTTAGGAAATAAAAAAGTATCCGCTTATATGATGTTAAAATATATATGGCAATAAAGATGACAAATAATATGGTAAGTTATATGATGTCAAAGATCATGTAATAATACATATGAATTAGTAGATATTATTATTATAATATTTATTTTAAAGGATGGTAAATATTTAAATAAATAAAGTGTAAAAAGGTAAATGGAAAAATTAAAATACTTACGTGACATAGTTAATACGACGACACGTAGGATAGAGAAATTCGACTTTAGTTATAGTATATTTTGATGATTGATATTGATATTGATATATTGATTATGTACAATAATGTGGAAATTCTGAAATATTTATTAATTTATATGAAAAAATAGAAAGTTGAGAAGCAGGCCATGTGCTGGCTGCTGAAAGGGGTCCGCCGGGGACGACAAAAGAGCTTCACTGTGAAAAGAGATTAAAAAATAAAAGGGTTTGGCATCGGAAATAGAACAACCTTCTCATCACCCGCGGGTGAGGGTATCAAACGCCCCGCTCCTTTGCCAAATTCGCAAGAAAAGAACAGGAAAGAAACTCGAGAGAGAATTGTTTTGGGGGTTTTGGACACTCCTCCGGTGTAAATGGCGGTGCTTGAACTGGAAATTCCCAATTTTCATTTATAGCCAAGCTCTTCCCACCCACTCATCAATTTCCCTTCCTCTCTCTCTTGCCACCCAAATTTACAGCTTTCATATGCTCGAAAAGCCAGATAAGGGGGGCCAGGCAGAGAGAGAGAGAGAAAAAGAGAATTCTCTCCTGTCTCTTTCAATTTAAGTTTCTAAGTTTATGTTTTTGATCGTTGCTGCTGTAGAATGCTCGACGACTATCTAGGTCGCCTCCCTCTTCTTCTACTTATTTCCCGCCCGCCTTCTTCACTCTGGTAAGTGATTTGGATTTGTGTCTGTCCTCGCTTGATTGATGTGTTTGTCTTTACGGATAATTCGAGGTTCGGTTTTTATGCTTGGGTTTGCTTTTGAGTGCTCTTTCTTCAATTGAGTGGTTGTGATTTGTTCGTTTGGCGTACAACATGGCACTTTGGCCTTCTTGATGGTGATCTGGGTTGTTTGATGGAGAGGACTGGTTATGTTCACATTCTCGTGTTCCCGCGCTCAGGTTTACTGGACGAATGAATTCCGAACAGGGGAAAAAATTATTCACTTCAATTACTTATCTTAGTTGTAAATTTGCAGTGGGAATTGAATTTTGTCCTTTGAATATTGTGGCTTTTTTGTATTGAGCTCAGGCTGCTCAACCCTTATTCTAATTTGATGATATTTGATTCAGGAAATATAGAAATATTAAGAATTGAAATTGAATGCAATAAGGAGTTGTTGATCTACACTTTTTTTTTTTTTCATTTCTGGTTTAGCCTTCTATATTGGTGCTTTGATATAGATGTTGAGGATGGTGGAAGGATGTATAGAGGCTGGGCGCCGGGTTTACGCTACAATAATACAGAATTTGGAGTGGAATTTAGAAATTTTGGCTATTATTATTTGTAAGTGATGATTCTCACAGCAATCTACTAGTTCAAGACAAAATGACGAGTGTTACAATTACTAATTTGTTAGATTCTTCCTATGGTAATGGCTGTGGGAATGGACAGGTGGGTCAGTGGGTGCCAGAATTCCTTTGCCTAAGCACGTCAACTTGCTGGATATTAGCCACTTTCAGTTAGTTTTTTCCTTGTGAGCTTTTAGAGTGCTTTATCAGCTGCTTGCTGTAAGGGTATTTTTACACATCACCTTGAAAGGGACTGCATTTTCTAGTAAACTAAAATGTGACTGCCTGAATTTTTTTCATGGGAAAAGGTCATATTATTTATCTTCTAAAAAGGCAATGAGGTAACAGACTAAGAGCACTCTTAGCAGATTTGATTGTATTCACGCTATAAACTTTATTTAGTAGGTAACACTGATCATGCTATTTGAGCAATTAAAATGATATCTTAAATTTGGTGGTTATATATCTGTAAGACACAGCTGTTCTCCTTTTGAATTTGTATACCAAACAAATCCGCGACCATGTTCTACTTAAGCAATCATGAATATCAAATAAAGGGTTTCTTATTTTTCTCTAGTTAAGCCACCTCAATCTTAGAGCATTCATCTAGGCCACAAACAAGCTAACACAATAATGCTGGAACCAGCCCAGCTGCATTTAAAATCAGACAAATACAGCCGTTTATCAGGCTGCGCTAAGAAACAAGTTCTTGAATTTGAATAAAAATAGACCAACTGCCACAGAACATAGAAAAGGATTACAAGAATAGAGAAAGTTATCTAGTTGGCTGTAATTACAAGACTGTGAGTTGTCTATTCTCCACTACTCAGGATATTCACGCTGTTATCTATTATTTACGTAAAACAAATTAGGTTCTGGAAATTGATTGGCTAGAACTTCATAATGATTGTGATCAACAATGCCGTTGTTTTGCAGGCTTCTGTAAGACTGTAATAGTTCTCTTTGGAGTTTAAACATGGCTTCTGAGCTTGTCAGCTTGGCAACAAATGAGAAGCTAACTGAAATGGATTGGACAAAGAACATTGAGATTTGCGAGTTAGTTGCTAAAGATCAAAGGTATGTTGAAAATTTCTGAACTCCAATTTTCGTATGTTGGGCCTTTCCATTTTCATCATTTTGGTTAGATGTAACAGAAAGTGGCTCATGTTTCACATTGATGCTATGACCACATGCATATAATCTTATAGTTGGTTGTAATTAATAGATGAATGCTGGCTTGTAAGTCTGTTTTGTTTCATGGTGAGTTAAATTATCCTTTATCCCTTATATATAAAAAAAATTTCATGGATAGTAAACTAAAATTAGCTATCATCTAACCCTTCGGGATCTGTTTCTTTATGTAAAATTCGTTATTTGATTCATTTCATGAGCTGTTCTGCATTGGCACACTGATGATCTTTCTTATTGACCTCGATTTCTGATATAAGTAAATAGAGTAAATGAATAATATAAAGATTACTATACCGATCAATAGCTTCTATTTATATTTATTACATTGCAATTGTAATGCTAACTATTAAAATAATACATCTATTTGTTCTGCACTAATTTTATATATATTGTTTTTCAGGCAGGCTAAAGATGTTATAAAGGCTATTAAAAAGCGCTTGGGTAGCAAGCGACCAAATGTCCAACTATATGCTGTCTTGGTTAGTTTTTTGGATCTGTTCTGGTTCATCGTGTCTGTGTTTAGCTTCATAGTGTCTTGTTTGCACCATAGTTCATCCAGTAAAGTGACTCAACTCCAGATTGTACAACCTGTTGGTTGTGGAGATGCTGTGTATTTAGTGATTTATATGTGGTTTGATGAAAAGTTTCACAAAGTCTGGATGATGAATTGGTCAACATGGAAATATGTATCTAATAGTTGGATGAATTGAATAGTATGGTATTAAATTTAAATTTAAGAAATGAATGGAAATGACAAAGAACTTGGCTTTTTTGGCTATGAATGAACAAGTTCTCTTTAATTCAACTGATGATTTTACATTGACATGTGAATTGCTGATAAACTTGCAGCTGTTGGAGATGTTGATGAATAATATTGGTGAACCTATTCATAAGCTGGTGATTGATGCAGGAGTGCTTCCAATACTAGTAAAAATAGTGAAAAAGAAGGTAAGTTGTGTACCCGAATGTGAGAACTTGGCATTGCTGGTTTTTCATATAAAATTCTGATTTTTTTTTGTCTCTCACCCTCTAGTCAGATATGCCAGTACGAGAGAAGATATTTCTTCTGTTAGATGCTACACAAACATCAGTTGGCGGTGCCAAGGGGAAGTTCCCTCAGTATTATAATGCCTACTATGAACTGGTGGTAGGTATAATTCTCTGATGTTGATATTTGTGGGGTGTGCTCCTCCTATGTAATGGTTGAATTTCAATATGCATATTAACTTAAATCAGAAAACTAATATTTCATCGATAAATGAAAGTTCCTTTACCATGATATAAAACTTTTCTAGTTGATTTTCTGTATATTGGATTTACTAGATAATAGGACTAGAGTATTTTCTTAAAACATTTTTGGTATAGAGGTATCAATCTAAGTGGTTCTGAGTAATACATTCCTGGGAAATTAACTTTGAAGCTCCCTTACCTCTGGCCAGCTCTGATGCTAAGTTCATCATTGGCGTATGGTTTGCAGAGTGCAGGGGTACAATTTCCTCAAAACCAGCATACAGTCTCAACTGATCATACAGCTTCAGGGACAAGGCAGATTAACCTGACAGTTCGTCAGATTGCCTCTGGTGATCAAGAAAGGACTATAGCACGAGAAGAACCCAAACCTCAGGCTGCACCTGAATCAAGGTAATGTGCTCCTGTTGGAATCTTAGTTATATTTTTGGGTAGATTCCATTTTTTATCCCTAACCTTTTGTTTATATTTCATTTTGGTCTCTAATCTTTGTATCGTTTAACAAAGTCCTAAACCTTTCTTTTTGCTTATTTTCTTAGTACTTTTTTATTTCCCTCCCTATGCAGCATCATTCAAAAGGCCAGTGCTGCACTCGATGTTTTAAGGGAAGTCCTAGATGCTGTTGATCCACATAATCCTGAGGTAAATGATGATTAATGTTAATTTCAGAATTTGTAGAAAATAGGTTTGAGGTGCTCTGAATCTGGCAATCTTTTTCTGTATCCAGGCTGGCAAAGATGAATTTACGCTAGATCTTGTAGAGCAATGTTCATTCCAGAAGCAGCGAGTAATGCATCTTGTGATGTCTTCCAGGTATGTTCCTAACATTTAATAATGGATATATTTTACTATCTGACATCAGCTATTACTAATTCAACTACATTTTCTATTTGTTATATTATTCAATAACCATGAACGCCATAACCACAAAAAGCTGTTTGGAGCATGATGTTATGGCTTCTGAAATGTCACTAGTGCAGTTGTAAATTTAAAACAACATAATGCTCCTGAACTGATGGAGAGGTCGCTTGGTTCCTCTCACAATTTTATGCTATATATACCTTATGTTCTGGTTCATCGTGTCTGTGTTTAGTTTCCATTTAAATACTTCCATACTATTTGTCAAAATTCATATCAAGTACTTGCCATGACTAAATCAAAATGATGTCCCCTTATTCTTTGCTCTCCTAAACATGACGAGTAGTTACCGTGGGAGGGATTACTTAGCGTATAAATAGAGGACTAAAGGAAAGAGAAATAAGTTGACAAACTCATTCTTAACAAAGGTGTACTTGCATATTGGTATTACAGGGATGAGAGGTTGGTTTGTCGAGCAATTGAACTAAACGAGCAGTTGGGAAGAGTACTAGAAAGACATGATGCATTGTTCTTGGATAGGCCACAGAGACCATCAAAACATGTTGACCATGCCAGGTTGCCTTTGACCAGAGATAACACTGCACAGTCCATGTCAAATCATTTCGACTATGAAGAAGCCGAGCAGGAAGATGAACCTGAACAGCTTAGTCGTAGGTGAGTTCTTTCGTGGAGGCCTCATATTTTATTCAAAAGTAAATAGAAAATAAAGTTCTGATTTGGTGTATGTTTAATTTTTCCAGGATACGTAAAGGGAAAGCTCGTTTGAGACCCGAGGATGAAGATGAAGATGAAGATGAGGATGAGAGGCCTTACAGTTTGTTGGGATCAGCCATACCCAATGAAAAGCTATTACACCGTCCTCTCATACGACCATTGATCATTGATCCACCGACCCAAGAACCAAAATTACCGTCCTCAATTTCATTGATTCCACCGCCGCCATCAAAACACACAGAGAGGGAGAAGTTCTTCAAGGAGAAGGGGGATGCTACTCCTTTGGCTGGTCACATGAGAGGGCTCTCTATTCATAGCAGGAGTCCTAGTAGCTCTTACAGTGAAAGCACAACCTCTAATGAATGAACTCCCGTCCTCTTATCGTTTCGTTTTGCTTGCGCCTTAGATATGATAATATGCAGCAGGTTCTTATGGGTATAGCTTAGAACTGAGATCAGAGGTTACTGCTTATCTTACATTTTATTGCTTGCTTCCTATCTATTTTATTTTGTCTATTTTGGGTAGTTTTTTGCTTTCTAATCGTAGGGTTCATCTCAGGGTTGTATGTTGTCACTTGTGTGCGCGCGCTTTACTTATTTATATGAGATGTGCATATATATATGTTAGAACCTAATCATAGATTAATACGAGGGGTGTAGTGTAGGAGATGCATCTTTTGCAAGGAAGCATCTCGCAGACTCCCACCCACAAATATACTTGGAAGTTTCTTATTGTACCTTTTTTTACTCTGCAGATCAGTATATTACAGTATATTATAGTTCATCCATTGTAAAATATGTCATTCTAGAAACTTGCACCCTTGTCAAGGGGCTTAAAATGAAAAGGATTAATCTCGAGTGATGAAGAGTCCGGTCCAAAAATTACCAACAGATTTTGAAGTGTTGGAGGAAGGTCATTTTGAAAGAGTCCGGTCCAATAATAATATTGAGTAATGAATAATCCGACCCAATAATCTTTTATTGTGGTTGCGCACTCTACCTAGACAATAGACATGAGTATGGTTCTAGTGGAACCCGGGAAACGCCCAGTTCGGAACCGGAATCGCCGGTTCGGTTCCAACCAATGTTTCGAAAACTCCCATTATTTCTCAAGTTTGGGATTATTATTATAGAACATTTGACGTTTTGAAAGCTTTTCATGATGCAACATTAACTTTTAGTCTTTTTTATAAACCTTGTGCTTATTTGTTTTATTTTGTTTTGTTTTGTTTTGATGTCTTGAATGTGGCGGGTGCTTTTGCGAGGGGCATAAATTTCCCGAACTTTGTGGTGCTATTGATGCTATGAAAATGAAATTGTTGAACTATTATAAAGTTATTCTCGATATTTATCTTGTTGCATGTGTGTTTAAACTATTATCAAGTGCTTGTTGTTCCCGTCTCAACTGTATCAGTGGAGCAAAGATTTAGCGAAGGAGGACACGTCCTAGACGCAAAGCGATCGAGCTTAAAACCCAAGCTATTGGAAGCCCAAGTTTACGTGTGTGATTGGAAGAGGGCAGAAATTCGTCAACAAAAGTCGAACTACACGGATACTTCCGACTCGAACGACCTAGATGACGACTCCCAAAGCGCTTCCTTAGCTTCCGCCGAATCCCATGGATCGTCGTAGATGGTAAGCAAGCAGGGTTTCGTATTGAAAGGTAAGAGAACTGCGTGGGCTCTGATTCCTCTGTAACTCCCGAGAGGATACTTAGACAACTTAATTTTAAGTTCAATCCCTTTAATTATCCAACTCTTCCTATGTGTTGTTTCTGTCCGACAATAGAACGAAAACCGCGGTCGTGGTCTCGAAACCGCGGTCGCGGTCCAATGAGCCGCGATTGGAGTTTTCGTTTTGTTGTCGGACTGACCCGGAAGGAACCGACCGAAACCGGAACCGGAACCGACGGTTCCGGAAGTAGACCTAGGTCTAACTTTACCTTGATTTTTTTCGAATTTTAAAAAATATATTATATTTTGAGGGTGTTGTGCACTCTACCCTTGAAGTGTGTCTACACTTTAGGTAAAATTCTAGATTTACACCTCATGTTTTCATTTTGTGAAAAAATGTCCAATTCATGTAGAAATGAATTTTCAAAAAATAAAAAAGGGAAATCTTTATGTACACCGAAAAAGTGTCCGACGCACATGAAAAATTACTCTTCACGAATGTGTCGGAAAAGTACACAGAAAAAGCACACATAAAAAGCACCAAAGGGTACGGGGCGATTTTCTAATTTGTTTTTCAACGACAATTAATGGAAGCAGAGGAAAATATAAAAAAGGGTAAGAGGCGGAAAAGTATTAAAACTTGGGTACCACACAGGATAATTTTTTTTGGGCACCACTCAGAAAAGTACAAAATTGAGAGACATCATTCGGAATTTATCCTTATTTTTAATTAATGAGGATAATGTCGGAAAAAAGTGTGATAAAATATGTTAAATGACAAGTATTGTTGAACAAAAATATTTGGCTAAAACAACATGTATTTCTGAACGGAAGGAATAGTTTTCTCTCTCTTTGATATACAACCACATATACCCATTTCTCCAATAAAAAAATATCTACCCTTCGTTATAAATAATTTTGTTCTTATTAAATTTAAAATTATTTGATTATAACTTTGTAATAAACACAATTGATTAAAAATCATAATTATATAAGCCAAAAAATACTCTAAACAATCCAAATTTATACAAATAATTTTAAATTTAATGAAAATATTAACAATTTTAGTGTTTATGGGTAAATAAAAAATTTATAAATTATTATAATTTTAGTGTTAAAATTATCGAAATGGACATTAAAAAAATGTGGGTATTTATAATACCTTGGGAGCCACATGTGCAAAATACAGTGCCCAAAGCTTAACTTTTATAAAATGGTGCGGTTCGATCGCTTTTACGGGCAGTGATGCGCGATACACCGTTTTGACGAAATTTTCTTTGGCTAAATACATAAACGCCCTCTGAACTTGTATCCAATAATCACTTAGTATCCTGTAGTTTGGCCCTATTCGATTGAATTCCTACACTTGTACTTTGGGGCCTATTGAACCCCTGAACGTCGAGACTTTTATTATTTGTATTGTACCTGCGCTGATGTGTGCAATTTTTTAGCCACGATGACGCCACATATATGTCACGTCAATTATTTTAATTAAAGCAAAAAGGGAAAAATATCAAAACAGAAATAAAAAAGAAAAAATTAAAAATAAATAAATTTGAACTCATCTTCCTCATCAAGCTTTTGTATAGAGACTTGAATTTTTTTTGGACTTGAATAAAACGTGCCTCATATTATTGCTTAGATCTAACATTATGTTGTTTTTGTTGGTTGATGGAGCATTATCGATTTTATTTTTTGAAGCAATTTTCGAATTCAAATTTTAGGGTTCATGAACCCATAATTTTCAGATATGAAATTCATACTTTTATGGCCTTGAATCTTGACATTGTTTGAAGATATGAGTACATCTGAGCTAAATTTATGTTTGCCACATAATTTGATTGCAAATTGATTAAATTTTCATACTTAATTGAAAACCTTGTGTAAGCTTCAATTGAAGAAGTCAGGAGAGGAGGTGAGAGAAATGTGTGAAAAAGAAAATGAAAGAAGAAAGAAGGAAGTAAAAGAAAGAAAGGAAAAATCGATATTTTTTTCCAAATATTTAAGGAAAGAAGAATAAGAAAGTAAGAAAATGAAAATAAAATATGTCTCACTGGCCCAAACACTTATCTAAACGAGCGACTTATCACATTAGTGATTAGGAGTTTAATAGATTCCAAAGTGTAAGAGTTTAATCTAATAGGGCCAAACTACAGATAGCTAAGTAACTATTGGACACATATTGAAGAAAACGTTTATGTATTTAGCCAATTTTCTTTCGGGTTCGTATCTTTTACCAAATTACATTGGAACATGCCCCAAAGCTTAATTTATTTTTCTAATTACACTGTGAATGCTAAGTGCAATAAAGAAAAAGGCCGGTGCATGTGGTACTGGTGGCATAATATATACTAGTGCATGTCATCCTGGCGTTTCTGTACAGGATTCTTTCTAGCTTTAACCGTGGTCCGTGTACCTCTTTTCTTGTCAATTGTCAGTTCCGAGATTGCACACGTTATGCGTGGTCGCGTGGATGGATACCTTAGACAGAGGGCGGCCATACCATGTCATGCCAGCATGAAGATATTCGATATTTTCCCTATGTTTGTTTTTTTAATATACTACTATACGTCGTCGTACGTACTATATATATGCGTGCTAATTGTTACAATTACAATATTTGGAATTAAATTATTATCGTTTAATTTGAGTGGGGTACTGGTACGTTGCGTACATAGTATAAATAGGGTCACACGTACTTCATTGTAGGCAATTAATATAGCAAGGTATTAACAATGGAGAGGAGGTCTTTTGCATTGTTTGTTCTCCTCCTAGTCGTCCTTGCTTCTCGTAAGATTGATCGATCGATCGAAGTCCTAATATATATTCCTCACACCTCTGCATCTAATCTAAATATATTAATTCTAGCTAGCTAGCTAGATGAGGTCATTCATTACTGAATGTTTAATGTAAACTTTTTTTTATTTTTGTAATGATTGTATAATTATATCTGCAATGCAGAAGGATTAATAATGGAGGCGGAGGGAAGAATGTGCGAGACGAAGAGCCACCACTACAGGGGAGCGTGCTTCCGAGACCACAACTGCGCCATGGTCTGCCGTACCGAAGGCTTCTCCGGCGGCAACTGCCGTGGCTTCCGCCGCCGCTGCTTCTGCACGCGCCGTTGCTAGCGACAACATATATGCACATGCACGCCATATATATATATATATATATATATATGTACTTTTCATTTCCAATTTCATTCATTTTGCTGTTTCGATCCATCTTTTAATTTGCGTCACCTGTTTTGTCGTTTCTTCTCCGTCACCAATAAACTGCAAGCTGTAATCGTCTCATGAGTCATGTTTAATAAAAAAGTCTTTTGTCCTCGTATATTTGGGTTTAGGCTGTTTCTTTTATATATTCCTCGTATATATAAACCGGCCACTTTCAATATTATTCTCGAAAGACTAGAATGCAAAATACGATTCATGAGTGGAGATCGATAACATCGATGCTCCTGGAACGCATTTTTGTTCAATGGAAACAACTATTTGACTTGAGCCGGAGTCCTTCTATTTTGGATGAACACTGATGGAACCACCTAGAAAGTCTTTAGCTTCATGAATGAGAGTCGAGTCGAACAATGAATGAGAGTCGAACAGGAGACCTCTGAATACTACTCTTGAGATTTAACCGTTTGACTAGATGACTGAAGACTGAGGGTAGAGATGCTTTTAGTTGATCAATTTTATTCCTTAGGAATGTTCCCTTGCGTTACATGCCCATCGTTTTTATATAAGAAAATACCTAAAACCCTAGTTACCTAAGTAATCTAAATATGAAATATATCCTTTCTACGTTTTACTTGATGATGACCACAAATTTGCCATATGCATCTAGATTTGCCTTCTATCTTTACAAGCTAAGAATATTACTCGACCCACTCAGTGGCGGAGGTAGGAATTTGACTTAAATGAGGATAAATTCCTTTAGATCAAATTCTTCGCTATAGAAAAAAAAAGTGTATTTTTCAAGTGACTTAGTTTTTTTTCTTTATTTTATGAAAAAAAAATCATATAAAAAAATTATACCGAAAATTTTGTATTTTTTCTTAAAATTGTCTTTTTCTATATAAAAAAATTTTGTATTTTAGGACACTTTTTCTATATTCTTCATAAAAAAATTAACCTTTTCTGGCCAAATCGACTAATTTTTATCAAATAACATAGTATTTTTATATATTTTAATTTTTTTTTAAACTTGAGTGGGGGCTACAACGCCCCCACTAGGCATTATGTGCCTTCGCCCCTAGACCCACTTGATCTTATCTTCGGGCTATTCTTGATCGGGCCAGACCCACTACTCACTTCTTTTGGGCCAATGAAATCATAGGCCCAACAATACTCCAAAATGTAATTTGAAATTAATAATCTCTCAAAACACAAGATTGTAAATTGATTTTTCCGCTTAACCATGATGGGATGCGGACACATGGATGCACCCAACCCCTAGATCATTCTTGGGAGCTAAATCATTCTTTTATTTTGACTATTCTCAATCGAACAAGACGATCACTACTCACTTCTTTTGAGCCAATGATATCCTGGGCACAATAGGTTTGTTGTTGGTACCAATGTTGTTAAAATCGCGATCCGGATCGTAGGATCGTACGATTCTACGATCATGTTTGGCTAAAACGATCCAAATCGGAGGTAGAATCGAAAAGTGGTAGGATCGGATGGGATCGTATAGGATCGGTGGGATCGGGTGGGATCGGTCTAGGATCGGGTGGGATCGGTATGGGATCGAGTGAGGTAAAAGTGGTAGGATCGGTCTAGGATCGTGTGGGATCGGTCTAGGATCGTGTGGGGTCGGGTGGGGTCGGGTGGGATCGTTGACTAAATGAAATAATCAATATCTTTAATTAAAGTTTTTCTATAATATAATTGCTGATTAATTATGTTGTTGATGAATCATGTAAGTATGAAACCACACAACCCTACACTTAAAATTGGTATAATATTCAAAATATAAAGGATATAATCAACGTCTTTAATTATTATTTTTTGTAACTTTTTTTACCGATTTAATTGTAAACACTATACACTCAGTCACACTGTCATAGTGTTAGTGTCACTCAAGTTGTAATTAGTTGCTAATTACTTGTAATGACGGTGATATTGTATGGTCTTACCAATGAGAACATGGACAAGAACTTCAAGAACGGTGAGCTTTGATTGTGTTAACGATAGGAACTTTGGTTACGATGAAGACATTTGTATTTGGCTTGTTGATTTTCATGCTAAAAAACCTATCATTTTTCTTGTACTATTTAGACAATGTACGATATTTACGAAGAAAACTTGTTAAATCATTTTAACTTTGTAATATCGATATTTTACGCTCTAAATCATCTATATTTATCATTCTTTTTACTTATAATACATTTATTATTCATGTCGTATCAATTTGACAGCTTATCTACTTAAATTTGTAGAATCTTACGATCCTACGATCCGATCCTACCGATCCGATCCTACCCCCCCTCACCGATCCAAGGTGGGATCCCGATTCTAATAACATTGGTTGGTACTCTACTAGTTCTAGAGTAAGAAAGTTCAAACTTTGAACGATGGATGAGGTGCATTTATATGGTGGGTTGTTGGATTGTTCATTCCATAAAAGTTATAGAAACACGAAATACATGAGTGCTAGATTCGATGATTTAAATTAATAGAAAACATGCATGCAGAAGTTTTCACTCTTATTTTGTGCGTAAAAATGATTCACATATGCTAAAAAGAGATTCTACAATTTTGACTATTCACGCTGAGATTATGCGTGTTTTTTTCTCTTTCTCTAGAACTTAGCTTTTACAAATTTGATTTTCTCTCGTACAAACAACGACTTAGAACTTTTAGGATTCTTTGTCATAAATAGAGAGGTTCTTCATAATGTTTCAACGTGTCGAGTCTCTATTAATAAGGAGTTATCTTGAGGTAGAGATATTTTTCGACCCTTGTAACTTTTGCCTTCTTCACTTATTTATATGCATTGATAAGGGTCATATGTGGAGTTTTGTCGTTGTCAGAGATAATTGTTGGTATTTGAGGTGAGATTATGCGTGTTTTTTCTCTTTCTCTAGAACTTATCTTTTACAAATTTGATTTTCTCTCGTACAAACAATGACTTAGAACTTTTTAGGATTCTCTATCGTAAATAGAGAGGTTCTTCATAATGTTTCAATACATTAAGTCTCTATTAATAAGGAGTTATCTTGAGCTAGAGATATTTTTCGACTCTTGTAACTTTCGCCTTCTTCACCTATTTATAGGCATTGATAAGGGTTATATGTGGAGTTTTCTCGATGTCAGAGATACTTGTTGGTACTCGAGGTGTAGGTCATTGATTGGTGAAATGTGAAGCATACGATGTGTTTTGTTGCCATTGGTGGAAAATGTGGTTTGGAAAAGGGTTATTATTATAGTATATATTTAGTATTGAAAATAAATAGGTGGATTATTATGATTTTTAATATTCTAAATACGCAATAATATAACCACAAATTTTGACACTAAATATTTTCAAGGCTAAGTTTAAGGCTAAAGGGCTACAATTTTTTCCATTAAATGCATTCAACCAATTCGAAGCCAATTTTCATGCTAAAAGGACAACTTTATCACCAAATGTATTCGAAGCAAACTTTGATACTAAATGGCCGCAAAATGTGGATGATGAACAACTTGTATTTCTCTCAAATTTAGCCAAAAAATTACTTTGACGCTAAAGTTGAGGTTAAATGGACTCAAAATTAACTATGAAAGCTACTCTGGTTATACCATGTATTTAGCCAAACGTGATTTTCCTACCCAATCTTGTAGTTAAATACACACGACTCAAATGTTTGTGGATAGATTTGCAGGTAGAATTTAGCCGCGAGCATTTTAACCACAAAGTTGTAATCTTGGGTAAATTTTTGGGTGTATTTGTGGCTAACCTGATTTTCTGGCTAAAATTGCGGCTTGTCGCGTGCCTAGGGTCCTGGCTATGGACGCGTTTTCCAGCAGTGTCAGCAAGTTTCATGCTCATGCACATGGCATGAAATTCAGCCAGATGCTTGTTGGGATCCTCACCATTGTGTCCATGGGGCAAAAGGTGAATCAACTGGGACTTTAGCTCAAACTTGACCCCCCATTAGCCAACCCAGGGAGCTGCACCGCTAGGGGTTGTTGTACTAGATGCGGCGCAGTCGACTATCTCAATGTTTGATCACCCATCTCAGTTGCTCTGGTCTCTTCAAGAAAGAATGGCATAGCGTGAAAGTGATTGCAAATTTCCTTCCGTAATCTGAAAAGAGTCATGTCAATGTCTAAATCAAATAGAAAAGGAGATGTATTAGTAGCACGAACATGAACCATAAGACAAGTTCACAACCAAATTAGCACAAAATACACACAATGACCTCCTTGCCCAAATCGTGTTCTTCATGATCATAGCTCCTTGTTTTGATTTCTTTTGGCTCCTCCTTGATCCACTTCTTAGCTCCAAATTAGCATCAACTCTCCATCAAAATCCGCTGGTTCCCATCCCTTCCATACTCACTCATCATCTAATTTGAAAAATAACACCAAACGAGTGTAGATTCCGAAACTTCTAACTAAACTACTAAACTAAAGAAACTGAACTAAAACTATCCAAAACCATGCAAAATAAGTCTAAACATGCTCTCTAAACACTATCTATATGCAAGTTATTACTTTTTCCCCTCATGAGGCATTCAATAGGGAGACCCAATCTCCCCATACATCCTTACTCTCAGCATTGAACGACTCAACCACCTAATAAACAATGAAGTGGAGAAAGGGAGATGGAAACCCATTAACGCTTGTAGGGGGCGTCGGGGATCTCCCATCTCTTCTTCACCAACGGCATCGTTCTCATTGTGGAGGCTTTGTGCAATCAAATGCGTCTGGTCAAGGACTGTCTTGACAAGTTCCACAAAGCCTCTGGGGAAAGATTCAGTGGGGAGAAATCCAGGATATGTATGTCAGAGAACGTTTCCCATAATCTGGTGCACCAACTTGAGCAAATAAATGGCTTCAAGGTGACTAGGAATCTTGGGAGATAACTTGGGGTCCTCATCACACATGAGAGGGTCACCAAGTAGATGTATGATGACCTCCTCGCCAAAGTCAAGTCACAACTTTCGGGATGGAAAGCACGGACACGCAGCTTAGTAGGGATGGTTACTCTTACCAAGTCTGTCTCGTCAACTATCCCCTCCTATCACATATAGAGCATGGATCTGAATAAGGCGACTTGCAAGGGGTTGAATAGAATCATCCACTCTTTTGTTTAGGAGGGTTCTAGAAAGTCCAAAAGAATCCTCTTGGTGGCATGGGAGAAAGGATGTGTTCCTAAAGAGTTGGGTGGCCTCGGAATAAAGAAAACCAAGGAGATGACCTCCTCATCACTAAGTTTGGAATCAAACTCTAAGGGTGTGCAATGGAAGTCATGAGAAAGCGGGTAAGGGTATCCTCAACAACATAAAGAATGTCATCGTTCGGGGTGCAAAATGGAATCTTGGAGATGGCGCTTCTATCCATTTTTGCTATGACGTCTAGTTAGGCGACCATCCCCTAGCCTAAATCAGCTCAATTGAACTCGGGGACGTTGTTGGGAGAATGAGAGTCAAAGACATGTGGATTGTTGGACATGGATGTAATTGGGCGGAAATTAATCAACACCTGCCTAGTAGTAGCCTCCAAAAGCTTGCCACCACTAGGGTAGCCGATGAAGGAATGGTGGATGCACTAAGTTGGGACTCGTCTTCCTCTAGGACCTATACAGTTACCTCGGCCTATAGAATGCTCACCATGGGCGCCCAGGAACTATCGAAGAGTGTCGGCATACAGCTTTATAGGCAGATATTAAGGATCGAGGTCTTAGAACGGATGCGACACTTCCTTTGGATGGTCGTCCAAGGTCGAATCCTTACCAACCTAGAGCGTTGCAGAAAACATTTTTGAAGCAATTCGGTGTGTGCCTCGTGTGGCAAGTCAGAGGAGTCCCTCACCCATATCCTCTGGGACTACCACTACGTGGCAGAAGTCTGGACCCTTATCCTACTATCCATAGTGCACAATGACTTCCTTAATACAACCCCCAAAGTTGGCTTGCCGATTGCTTGTGTGGAAAACTTCCGTTGGGTCTAGGTGGGGCAAGGCCAAGGACCTTTGTTGTTGTGGCATGGTGGTTGTTGTGGTGACTCAACGAAAGGATTTTTGGCAATGATGATGTTTGGTGATAGGAAAACCTTCTAAATTGACCAAGTGAGGGATTACGAGCTTGCAAGGGAAAACAGGACTGCGAAGCTTCTAGTCTCAGAACTAAACAACTCATAAGTTGGATTTGCCCGAGCCAAAATTGGGTCAAGGTGAATACAAACGGATCAGTTCACCGCTACCTCACTACTGCGTCAGCAGGAGGGATCCTTAGAGATGAAGAGGGTGAATGGCTGGCGGGATTTGTGTGCAATCTCGAGACATGCTCTGTAACGATAGTTGATCTTTGGGGTATCTTTTACGGTCCGCTCATGGCGTGGGATACGGGACACCGTCGAGTGGTCCTTGAATCTGACTCTCGACTGATCATAAGCCTCCTGAATGCCAATATCCACCCATCACATCCACTTGCTAGCCTGTTACTCCATGGCCAAAGCTTTTTGGGTAGGGATTGGGTATTCCAGTTCCAACACATCTAGCGGGAAGCCAATAGAGTCGCCGACTTCCTCGCTTCTCACGCACATAGCTTTAGTCTTGGGTATCACGACCTATGTACTCCCCCAAGAGGGGCTTTTGCCTTATTACTTGACAATGTGAAGGGGTGGCTTTCCCATGGCGATTGCCAAACTAGCCTTGTTCTAATAAATTAGAGGGAGTCCTTCCTCCCACTTGACCAAAAAAAAGGGTCCATAATATATATTATCTTGAAACTGGAAGCATAGTTTCAGTTTAAAGAAATTATAATGTGAATTTGCATCGTGTACATAGAAAAAAATGATGTAACCGAACGCAAATCTTGAGTCTTTGGATTTCACTTTTATATGAAAAGAAACATTTCCAAAGTGAAAGCTGTTGTTATCATTCCTCATATGGTTTGCTGCTAACCTGCCTCTCTTCAAGTTCAAAATTGATAATAGCTGTATCCTTTTCTTTCACTATAAATGTGCTTTCAAATATTTGAGGTTGGACCTTGTTCATCATCTCCAAACAGATCATCATATGCAACAGGAACCCTAATCCTTTCGTAGACAGACACTCGCTTCTCTTCAGACTTGGGTTGTTCATGCTGATCTTGGTTTGGTGTCTTTGGGTTCTGGGAATCGCTTGGAAGGCTTTGTTTGACATCATTCTCAGCTTCTTCAGTTGGTGCCATTTGAGAAACACCGTCATTCTTTGTAACAGGATGAACGTTGCTTGACTGCCTAAATTGCTTCTGTAGAATGGGAAATCAAGCAAGTTAATTACACATTGCATCCACCGAGTTAAACAACACATTAAGCATGTTAACAATCTCATGTCAGGCAAGTGGAGTCGATTAGACAAGTAAAAAAACATATATGATATCTGAAAACAAGGATAAAAAATGCTCATCAACACAGGATTAGAAATGAACTTTTTCAGTCTCTTTGCACTCCATCTTATCTATTGCATAATCTACAGCTACAAGCGGAAGGAAAATTAATAGACTCGGATCAGAATTGCAAAGTTATACCAGAGCATTAATATACTCCAATAGACAATGCACAGGATGAACCAACTAGCCATGGCAGAGCAAGAAAAAAGTAAACTAAAATAAGGTCTCTTCTCTAAAATTTTGTCCTACCACAACTTCAACCCTAAACATTTCCCATTTCATGATACTTCCAATATATAGACTGTTTGTTAAGGATTTCTATTCTGATGAGAGTCGACCCTCTTTATGAAGGGTTCTAACTTAGGTGATCATTCATATCATAAAGACTAAACCATGTATATGCAATTCATATATATCTTCATCAACACAAAAGAGAAGAATGAGTAGTATTCAAAGAGAACAAGGAATATGTAGTAATAAATGCAAGATCAGTACAGATGAAGTTTAAAAGCTTTGGTAACCTCAAACTCTCTCCCCTTTTTCATTATCTCTCTATAGGCATTTGGTTCCCTTTTTTTCAGTACATTCCACAATATGCCACCTCCACTACGGAATCGTTTACCATCAGCAGTCTTCTGACCTCCACAAGCCTGAATTGTGTCTACCTGCAACAGTATATCAGAATCACAGATGTAAGAATGTACACAAGTGCAGTATGTAACCAAATCACAGTTTACCACAATTAAATATAGCAAACACATTGTACCCGATTAACGACATCTTCACAAAGCTTTAGTGGAGTATTTCAGGATATCCATTCAAATTTATTCATACTGACAAAATAGCTTGTTGAAGACATCCAAACATATTAGACAACTTTCTGAAACATCAATAAAGATGAATATCACAAAAAAAAAAAAAGATCAAGGCAGGCAATTAAACACAAGGAAAAATTCATCTAATCCAACTCAGACATAAAAGCTCATTCTAACTCAGCATAGCAAGCAAAGAATATCAATGACATCAAGTTTATCACAAGCCTAGGATCATTTGATTTAACTTTAACCTGAACATAATCAAACTATTCTAACGATTAAACTTTATTATTCAATATGCAAAAGGACGGGTGAAGTTTTCATTAGGATTTTATCAGGCCAAAATTCAGTATCAACAGTTGTATAGTGCAAAATTATTCATCAAGTGCATCTTGGCTCAGAAATCTGCAGAGCTGAATGCATAGATGCGTCTGCAATAAGGCATCAGCAAGGACAAATCACATTATAAATACAAAGAAAACAGCCTTTACAAACTGAGCAGAGATCAACTCTTTGCTTGGAAGTCCATGAAACATTTAGTATTTATCATAGTATTGGAATATTAAGCAAATTTATAAAAGGGCATTTAGCAGGGTCTGAGAAAACAGCAATATCAGCCTATACACGAAAAGGAATTGAACATTGTATAGGCACAGTCATACAGCATTGAGTCAAGATTAAAATGTTCATGACAATGAATAGTTAGCATATAAGGAAGTATAAAATTACACGAGGAACACCAGTCATTGGATCATGGCTGTGTTTAGGATCTTTATAGAAGCTTAGTTCGTTATCCCAAGAAAACACACACTACACACTTTAGCCTAAGCTCCTAAAGGTGGTTAAATTCTCATTTTAGCTCGTTGTCCAAGCAAACCCATATAGTCAACAACTAGGTAAGAATAACCAAAAAAATAGATCAACAAGCATTGAACAAAAACAAAATAAAATGATTAATCCCAATGAGTAATAAATATGGAACTAGTTACATACAGCCATATCTCATGCTTAGAATAGTTTAAACAAACAGAAATATATGCTTAGAAAGGATGGATTGGGTAGAGCGATGGAAACTGCTATATCTCATGCGGAATATAACTTTTTTTTATTGTTTGGACATAATGCAGATTGCAGACTCCTCATATCTCCCAAGAAAATGTACACACTCCTCGTAGCAGCTTAGAGCATTCATGATAGCAAATAAAACAAGAACCATTACAAGCACCACATACCTCTTTCACAAGGTCACAGAAGGCAGAGATTCCAAGACAGCCAACAGCGCTATATACAAGGTACGACTTCTTCTCTTTCAATCGCCTGCAAACATCTAAGACCAGCCTGACAATCAAAAGGAACTTTGTAATTAGGTTCCCATCTTGATGTTTGATCATCTAAATTTGATCAATGACTGTTAGTTATCAACTCTATCATTAGAAGGAAATTCTTTCAAGTTTTAACAGCATAACATACTATTGCTAATGATGCCACAGGTCACTAATAAAGAAAAAACATGCTGATAAATCACTTACAAGGCCCATTTAACAACCATCCAAACAGACCTCATAGTGAGTGAGCATCAGCAAATCATTAATCTCTCTAAGCAAAGGCTATAAGCTCGGGATATGATAGTAAAACTCAAAATGCTATGGAAAGGAAACTACAGCAACAATCTTTCGGTAAAATTTTATGTAGCCAAGAATTTCACTACAAAAGTTAATGGGAAGATAGATATACTGAGGCTAATTAGTAAAATTAACTGGAAGTCAAGAATTAGTAAAGTTAAACCGGAAGAATTTCACTACAAGAATTTCAGTAAAATTCAATGTAGCCAAGAATCAGTAAAATTTTATGTAGCCAAGAATTTTTCTATTCAAAGGATAAGCAGAGGCTGCATTAAGCTGCTAACCATCAACAATACAATCTTCACCTAAAACATACAAAATATAACTGGATATAGCAAACATTGACTAACCTAAACTTAAGATGCAATAACAAATATAAATCCACCTTGAATAGAAGAAGGCAAACAAACAAAATTCATTACACAATAGGATAACCCTAATACAGAAATGTCAAGAGACGCAAAATAGACAAGTAGAAGAAAGCAAAAAGGAACGAAGAGAAAATATATCTTGCAAAGCAGATCACACCTGTTTACATCTGTGACACCGGATCCAGGAATGTACTTCTTTTTCTTGTTTTTCTTCTTATTGTTTCTACGTTTGCGGTTTTTACTCATTTTAGAAGTATTTCCTTCGTTGTGATTTTCAATAATAATTTCTCCTGATTTAGCATGTGAGTTTTGCACCTCCACCAACTCTCCTTCCTCTACATCAAGCATATCAACATCGTCTTCCAAGAGGTCCTCCTCTTGGATGACATCTAAGATGCTCTCTCCATCCTCCATGCCACCTATAAGGAGAATAAAAGATAAAGCTGATGAAATAAACACCCACTCATAACAAGAAGCCAGATAGAATTCTGAAGATATACATAGCATATTTGCATCAGAGCTTCTGCTATAAGCTTGTATGATATGCAAAAGCAAAGAGTTTCCAACAAAACAAAATCATCAGCCAGCAAAGTTTTTGTTTCATATGCAGGATTAGTCGCTAATGTAAAACACATAAATTGCCATTAGCGTATTGATTCTATGCAGTGGCGGAGGCAGGTGGGGGCGCGAGGGGAGGCCGCCCCCACCGGCGGCCGGGAATCTCAGCCAGGCGCCAGTGGCAAAAAACAAGTGAAAATTTGGATCACAAAATTCAATTGAGAACGACAAGTTCAAACCGATCATTTTGGAGACGAAATTGTAGACTTTGACGAGGCAGAGAAGATAGGCCGGCGGTGAAGAATTCGAAACTTTCTCCCGAGTCCGTCGGTTCCGTCCTGATTCTCTCTGGTTCTGCTTCTGGTTGGTTTCCTAGGGCTGTTTATCAGTGGAATGAAACTTGGGCTTGTTTAAAGACGGGCCCGCTAGACCAAAAAAAATACGGAGTAGAATAAAAGAAAAAAAAATAAGCTCGTGATTTTTTTAAAGGGAAAATTGCATGGAAAAAAATCCAATTTTAAGGAGTGCTGTGAGGTAGTATTATCTATGAGGAATTAATGTCCAAAACAATAGCATCCTGTAAATCCGCCTAATCAAATTCGAAATCAGTAGCTGAAGATTAGAAAACATTAAAAAGAACCTAGTCTTATCAATATGAATTTTATATATGAAAAAAGAGAAAGATTAAAAGTTTGGAAGTTTTGTTAGTAGGAACAATATGCAGGCTGAAAAAAACGATTCAAACTCAGGATTCCCTTGGACATCGGATATTTCCCATTCAAAGAAGATATATGGACATACATGGACTAATAGCATCAGTGAAAGTCACAGGATTTCCCAGAGCCCATAAAATTTTCAAAAATTACCAAAAACGAAAGAATTAACTGTAAACAAGATACATCAACTGGATTTGTGATAACTTAAAATTGAAACTATCAAGAACCGTGGAAATCACACACTTGAATCCAAATTCTACAACCACACCACAGAATGATAAAACTATTAAGAAGCCTCGCCATTTCTTCTGGCGGGTGTTTGTCTTGTATGGTGTTTCCTTCCTTTGGCTCTCTTGGCCTTCATACGCCGTTTCTTCTCATTTGCATCGACCCAGGTGTAGTCTGATGGTATATGAAAAGGGTCAACGTCGTCTTTACAAAACCGTTGACTGTCACTGTCACTAGATTGCCCGCCTCGGCTTCCTCTCATCCATGAAATCCAGGATGAGCCCTGATCTGATGAGTCCTTAGACTTGGTCTCCTGGAAGTGTACTGGACTGGACAGAGGAGTGGAGAATTCCTCGGTTGATTGAAGCTCTTCGAATTTAGTGAAGGTAACGATGACCCGGATGGTGGGAACAATTGGGATGGCAAGCTGCAATGTCAAAGCATATGAGTTGGATGTAAAACTTTGAAGCATCAGAAGTATTACCAAATTAATCAACCTTTTTTTGTGCAACAAATCAATCAACTTCAGAATAACAAGAATCATCATCACCCTATATTCATGCGTAGTGTTGGCTGTATCCAAGTGTCAAATCAATACAAGTGCTACACAAGATTCAAAGCTGATATAACCAGCATCATCCTCCTCCCAAATGGTCGAAAGGTCATGTAGCAGTTACAAAGAGTGGTCTTTTTCATTATTTTATCGCACTATATTGGACTAGATTCCATATAACAGCTTAGAAGTTGACATAAAAACTATCCAGATCAATGGCAGATATTTCAAAACAATTTATGGTTTTTTTTTCAGTCAAAAAAACCCAACTTACAATGTGTAAACAAATATGACCCAAATTAAGATATAGCATAGAACTTGAATACCAATCTAGCATTTAGCCGGTGGTTCAGAATAAAAAGCACAGGTTAGTATTGAAGTAGTTCAAAAATAATACATGAAGACTATGAGGTAAAGAGATTAACTGAAAAAGCAACCGAATAAATATGACTCACCTTGGCTGGAAAGGTGCCAGCAGGTAGTTTAGTAGTTAATAGCTCCCTCAGTCTTCTAACAGCCTTAACTTTATTTGCTAATATATCAAGCAAAGGCAAAAGCTCTTCAGTTTTCAAAGGAAAATCCGGCGTCAACCATAAAACGGGTCTCAGACCCTTCTTAAACTCGCTCTCTAGCTTATTAGATGACTCACTAGAGGATCCTTTCTTTTTCTTCATTTTACCACCCTTATCTTTTCCATTCTTCGCCTCCCCAAAACTATCAATCCTCTTAGGATCTTCAGCTGCATTCTTTGACCCTTTTTTGTTCCAAACAAACAAACTCTTCTTTCCTTTAGCAATTCCATTAGAATCGCCATTTTCAGGGCACTCACTCTCACCATGAACCTCATCCTCATAAGAATTTTCCATACGGAGGGCAGAGTCCAACTGTTTCCTTTCTTGATCAGTCAATACGTCATCAAGGTCATCATTTTCACCGCCATTGGCAATCCTATCTTCATCATCAACACCAAAAAGCTCCTCATCAGTCATTGCACCTGGGACCCGCCTTGATTTCACACTTACCATGACATTCAGCATATCATAAACCTTGGCCTTCCAACTCCCAACCATTTCAGTCCTCTCCTGTCGCCTCCAATTTAAATGTGGCACAAGCTCAGCTTGTGTAACATCAATTCCTGGTCTATAAGTATTAGTTCTAGACATAACCGCCACTTCATTTGCCACATCAGCTTCAGAAGGCTGAGCGCCCGCTCCCTCCAAAGCATTAGTAATTTCCTTTTCCTTATGAGAAAGCACAATTAAAGAACCTGTAGGCAAAGATACATTACCATCAACAGACGAATACCCGTCCCCTAAAAATAGAAAAGTTTGATCCGATCTCTGAATTCGAAACCCATCAAACCCAGCAAGAGTCATGTCAGCACGGAGATTTGAGCCACGTTTCCAAATACGGTAAGTATCCGATGGGGCAATTCGACCTATAAAAGGAATCACAGAACTCTCAAAATGGAAAGAGATCTCCATATAGAAATCCCGAATTCTAGAAGCTGAAGCAATAAGCCTAGGAAGACGACGGCACCACTTTGCCCAGGCAAGTGGCTGATAATACCTTGCAATGATCATTGCAATTTGCTCTTCTCTTGTGCAAACGGCTTCTTGGAGAGCGTTCCAGCCATTTTCGTTTTGCAAACTCCAATCAGCACCAGAGGCCATCAAGATCTCAGCAGATACAGGATCCTTAAGACGAACTGCAAGGTGTAACGGGGTTTCTCGGCCTGGCACATCACGCCGGTCAATCAGGGATGAGAATTCATCAGCTTGTTGCTCAGCTGCTACGGACTGAGCCTCTGTAGTGATTTCTCCAGCCTTGGCCAGTTTAGGAAGGGAAGCAATCAGGGTTTTTAGAGCTGCATAGTCCCGGCGAAGAACAGCTGAATGAGCTGGGCTATGAGTATACTTTGACAAATCTTCCATCGGGGTTGCTCAAGTGTTGTTTTCTCTTTGTCGGATTCAAACCCTAAACTATAGCACCAATCATCTTCTACCCATCATCATACGATCCAGAATTCCCAGATTCCTAAGGTTTACGAGCGGACCACCAATTCCTTCACAAATCATGAAATTCAAGTTGACCGCAAACCTTTTTTGAGAAAATCTTGAGAGAAGGAAGAAAAACCTCCAAAATCTTCAAATTTCTTCAGATGCACATCACGCTACCCATCAGTGGCAGATTAATGTAAAATGACCCGAGCCCTTCTTGCAAATTTATCTTCAAATTCCACAACACACACAACATAAAGTAAGAAGCAAGCAACGGTGGCAAAAGCAAGCAACGCTGGCAGAAGCAAGAAACCCGGAGGGACAAAACAATTAAATTCAACAGATTTCTTTCCCCTCTTTCCACACCTCAAATTGGGAGATAAACCCAGATTTCTATAATAAACAGTTCGCCTTGATCAGATACAATATCGAAAAAAGATGCAAAAGGTACCTGAAAAGATGGACCATTTGCAAGGTAGGGGACAAAAACTTGAAGGACGACCGAGGTTTTTTTCCTCCTCGTTGCTCTACGCCACTAATAGCAGAAGAAAAAGAATTGACTATTCTTCATTTCTTCTTCCTGTGCAAAATAGAGTGAAATTGTGGGCACCCTGGTTGAGATCTAAAGTAAGTTGACGAACCCTGAAAAGAATCCAACGACTTGGATCTACCCACTTTCCTTCACCTTCTCCTGAACTCGCGCATTGTGTAGCGGCAGGTGAAATCGTACAGTACGTGACACGGTTATTATGAAATGCACATCCTAAGATTAATGTATAGTATATTATTACTTGATAGTGGTTTCAAAATAGTGAGGAACAAGCCATATTGGTAGTTTGGTAGTGTGAATTTGAAGACAATTAAAAATTTAAAATGAATGAAATTTTGCTGAGGGTTGACAGTACGGGAATGACCGAATGAGGGTATTTAATTCCCTGCTCAGTCTCACACTCACACCCAGATCTTTCTTTTTCTCTGTCACCTCTGCGGAATGATCTGTTTTGTGTAGATCTACAGAAACCGAACATGGAATTTAAAATTTGAAAGTACCATTTATGATAAGGTCTAAAAATTGTAGGATGTAATAAAGTCACTTGTCAATGAAAAATGAAAAAATATTTAGGTAAGAAAATAAATAACTAAAGAAACTTTCCGTTGTTTAGAGCATATGTAATAGTTGGCCAAATTTTTTGGTCATCAAATTAAAACATTTTATCTGCTTTTTCTTTTCATTCATGCCCAAGTATAATTTGTTGAGTCCCAATGGTTGCCCAAACAAAATATCCCTATTCTATTTAACTCTTCAATTTTTAATTCTTTTATAAGACACTTGTCACCATGACATTCAATGCCCAAATTGCTTGTTTGGTCATTGTGATGACCTGGTCATCATTCTCTTTCCTCAAAAATTCACACTCTCTCCTACTTTTAATATTTTTTTATTTTTCTCTCTCCTGATGCCCAAACAAATGGGCAACGGCTGAGAGTGCTCGTAGAGACATTAATATACGGTTCGGTTAAATGTACACTATTTTCTGACTATGGGATGGAAAAGAAAATGGGTACGAATTTAGCATACGTGCTAGTCGTATACCATGTTTAGAAGGCAGCTCTGGGTTGCCTGAACTGGAGAATGTTTATGGTTTGGGTTATAGAGGAATTGTTGCTACTTGTTGTGATAATGCTTATGAGTTATTGTGGAATTGAGTGTTGGTTTGAAAATTGATATGCTCGTCTATATAACTATATGATGAGTTTTGGTGTGTATATTATTTTGGTATATATCAATTACTGTTTACGTTATTTTGATAATCTACGTTTTGTTCTACATGTTTGATTTGCCTGTTTGCCCCATACCAGGATTGTTAGCTAATGTGTTCTTGTTCCCATGTTTTTAGGTAAAGATTCTGGTATCGGAGAAGTGCAAGGAGAACACTTTCTGGATGGGGATGCTCGTTCTTAACGTAATGTGTCATAGGGGAAAGATGTTTGGTTTAAGTCCTTTTATTGTTAAGCTAGTCTGTTTTGGTTGCAAGATGATCTAAGTCAATGTTGCATAAGAGCTTGATAGTATAGATAAAGAATAGTATCTGGTTTTAGTTGTTTAATAGTTGTGTTAGGCCCAAATATCCATCGACCCATTTGGTAATCCGAGCCCATAATTTCACAGAGAAGTCGTCAGCCGTTTTGATCGAGAAAGGATCCTGAAATAGGGAGAAGTCATCAGTCATCCGATTGAAGGAAGAAAGCTTCCGTCATAAAGCGGAGAGATCTATTCAGAAGGCTTTGGCGGGAGCGTTCCGAGCCTCCGATATATGCGGCAAGTGGGAAGCAGTTGCAAGATATGCCCTAGAAATCCGTAATCGTGGTATATGGGAAGTAATCGTTGGAACTAAGATGTATATATGTAAAATTATGTATTTTGTAAAGCACACATCAGTAACCATAAAAAATCAATCAAACAAGAGGATCATAGCCCTCTGCTTTCGAGAATTTCGAGCTTACTCATAGTTGTTGTCTCCTTTGAATTCGATCGTGCCCCAATTAAGGGCAAAGATTTGTTGATCAAGTTTTTGTTCAAAACAATTTGGCGCCCACCGTGGGGCCCAACGATATGATCGAAAAAATATTCGGTCCCTTGCATTGAAAAGAGTTCAGGAAGATCGCCATGAGCAACTCTAACGAAGGTGGCCAAGAGCTAAACATCGGGGATGATGGAGGCGCACATCAAGACGCGTCGGCAGCCCTTCGTCTCGAACTGTCCGAATTCGCCCAAAGGCTCCAAGCTCTTGAGAAAGAATTGACCGATCTACATGCTTGTAACGAGAAGCACAAAGCAAGCATTGAGCAGTTAACCGCCGATAACGACGGTTTGCGCTCCCAACTTCGATCCGTGTCCTTTGTCGGCCCGCGTGCCCGAGCAACGGATCGAACCCGAAACAGTGGGGGTGAAGGTTCCTCTGGGAACCATACCAGCCGTCACGGGGGAAATCCTGGCCTAGAGTTCATTACCCCACCAGCAATGGTTCTCGGGGTACCGTCATTTACCCCCGCTCAGGGAAACCCTATTAGCGAAGGAGCAAGATCACCCATACGCCTACGATCGGCGCGAGAGGTTAGCCCCCGACGCTTGGAGTATGAAACCATGGACAATGACGAGGATTGGGACCGTCGTCGTCCATGAGACCTCGAGAATATCGTCCGGAACCAATTCAGGAGTTCACCGAGCAGTTAGCGAAGATACCCGGGGTCCCGCAACCCATAGAGAAAGAAGCGGTTGACGGTTACGATGAGTCACCTTTCGCTCCCCACATTGCCCAGGTCGAGATACCAAAGAAGTTTTCGGTGCCCAGTATGACTTCATACGACGGCACGGGCGATCCTGACGAACACGTGGCCATATTCAAGCAAAAGATGATGACCAGCGCGGTACCATACCATTCCCGCGAAGTGCTGATGTGTAAGGGATTCGAAGCTGCTCTTGCGAGACCGGCCTTGAAATGGTTCGTTAACCTCCCAAGGGGAAGCATCCGTTCTTTCGCTAAGTAATGGACTCGTTCCGTTCGCTAGTAGTCGGAGATTCGAGAAGCAGTCCAGCGACTTGTATCAGGTTATCTAGAAGTCGGAAGAGTCCACCCGGGAGTACCTAGACAGGTTTAACCGAGAGAAGATCTCCATCCCGCACTATGACATGCCGATTTCCGTCAGGGGGTAAATCAAGACGGAGATCTCTACAAAGAGCTCACTAGGCATCCTTGCCACAACTTCGAGGATGTGCAAACCAAAGCCCTGGCCCAAATCAGGCTCGAGGAGGATTTGAAGATGAGGAAGCCCACGAGTGTCTGGGAGAGAGTAGACAAGAAAGCAGCACCAGATCACCACCGAGAACGCCGTGACCAACCATACCGACGCCCCCACCCGGACGCGGTGAAGGTGAACGTTGTTGAAACCAAATCGACCAAACCATTACCGCCGAAGTATGACGAGTTCAACCTGGGTATATCCCCCGATGACCTCGTGAAGAACATAGCTCAAACAATACGAGGCATTAGGTGGCCGAAGAGAAACGAAAAGCCCTATCCAAACAAGGATATGAGCAGGTGGTGTGACTTTCATGACGATTATTGTCATGTGACCAAGGAATGCGTAGCCCTAAGAAGAGAGATCGCCTACCTTGTATCTCGGGGAAGGATTACAGAAGTCGCGCCGAATGCGCAAGTCCCTCCGGATGTCGTGGAGGCCTCACGCGCAGGAAGGCCAGCGTCGCCGGTACCTGCTAGAATCGTGAACGTGATCACCGGAGGGTCATATGTGTGCGGTCTTACTTATTCAGTAGCCAAGAGGAACGCACGGGAAAGCACCCTTCATCGCCCAGCGTGTGAGAAGAATGACGTCGTCAACCTCGCAATACACTTTGACGAGGATGACGTCAATGGTCTTGACGGACCCCATCATGACGGCCTCGTGATTTCTCTGTCAATCGGAAATGTCTTTATGAAGCTAGTCCTCATTGATACCGGGAGCTCAACCAATCTCATGACGTTGTAGGCTTTGAGAGGAATGGGTTTGAGCGAGAAGGACGTGGAGAAAAACCCCACAGCACTCGTAGGCTTTAGCGGAGAAGTGAAGCACACTATAGGAGACATCATCCTTCCCACATACGCAAAGGGAGTAAATATCCAGGTTAGGTATTCTGTTATGGATTTCCATTCATGTTATAATGTAATAATGGAAAGGCCATGGCTTCATGACATGAGAGCCGTCCCATCCACTTACCACAAAACGGTGAACTTCCCAACTCCATGGGGGGTTCAAGAGATTCATAGTGATCAAAGAACGTCCCGGGAGTGTTACAAATCGGCGTTGAAACCAGCCGCCAATCAAAAGTCCACCTAGCAATTAAAGGAGGCCTCTAACTCTACCTCTCTAAAAGAAAAAGAAAGGAAAGATGGATAGGTAGAGGAAGTGGCCCTAGACCAATCTGACCTCAATCGGTCCGTGAAGATTGGAAAGGATTTGGAGCCAGCTATGAAAAACAAGCTGGTAGACTTCCTCAGTAAAAACTCGGAGTGTTTTGCTTGGTCCCATGAGGATATGGTGGGAATAGATCCAGATGTCATCACGCACAGATTAAATGTGGACCCCAATCATCCACCAATAAAACAGAGGAGGAGGAAGTTCGACGCCGAGAGAAATAAAATAGTGGATGAAGAAGTGAGAAAGTTGATGGAAACTGGAAAGATCAAAGAAGTCAAGTATCCTGAATGGTTGGCGAACGTAGTCGTCGTTCCCAAGAAGAACGGAAAGTGGAGGATGTGCGTAGATTTCACGGATTTGAACAAGGCTTGTCCCAAGGATTCATTTCCGTTACCTCACATAGACGCCCTGGTAGATGCCACGGCGGGCCATGAATTGTTGACTTTCATGGACGCCTTCAATGGTTACAACCAGATCAGGATGGAAGAAAGTGATCAAGAGAAGACATCCTTCATCACCAGTAAGGGAACGTACTGCTATAAGGTGATGCCCTTTGGGTTGCGAAATGCTGGGGCCACATATCAAAGGTTGGTGAACAAAATGTTCCAAGACCAAATCGGAGAAACTATGGAGGTGTACATAGATGATATGCTCGTCAAATCAAAGAAAGTTGTAGACCACAGAAGTCACCTAGAGAAAGCTTTTGAAATCCTGAAGCAATTTAACATGAAGTTGAACCCACAGAAGTGTACGTTCGGCGTGAAGTCGGGAAAATTCCTAGGGTATCTAGTCACCCAAAGAGGGATAAAAGCCAGTCCCGAGCAGGTTCGAGCAATAATGACGTTGAAATCCCCCAAGTGTGTGAAAGACATCCAAAAGCTCAATGGGCAGATTGCTGCTTTGAACAGGTTCATATGTAAGTCAGCAAACCGATGTCGTCTCTTTTACGAAGTGCTTAGAAAAAACAAATGTTTCCAATGGACCCCCAGACATGAGGAGGCTTTCTAAAAACTAAAGAAATACTTCTCCAACCCTTTGATTTTGGCCAAACCCGAAGCAGGAGAAGCTCTACCCTTATACCTGGCCGTCACTAAACAAGCCATCCGTGGGGCGTTGGTCCGAGAATAAGACGAGCAGCAGCAACCCGTATACTACGTTAGTAGAACTCTCCTATCAGCCGAGACCCGATACTCTTCCTTGGAAAAGTTGGTCCTTTCCCTAGTCATGTGCTCCAACAAGCTTCACCCGTAGTTCGAGGCACACCCGATAGTGGTGAGAACCACGCACCCCTTGAAGACGATGATGCATAAGCCCGAATTCACAGGAAGAATGGCTAAGTGGGCGATTCACTTGAGTGGGTTCGACATTAAGTACGAGCCTAGAACTGCATTGAAATCTCAGGCGCTAGCTTACTTTGTGGTTGGTTTTAGCCCTACGACAGAAGAAGGATCCGATCCAGCAGAGCTCATGACGCTAGAAGCTAAGTCTCCAGTCAAATGGACGATTCACACGGATGGCGCTTCTAACGCTGGGGAACGAGGATAGGAGTAGTCCTAAAATCAACACAAGGGGATAACGTGTGTTGAAAGGGTTTCTTGACAACAAATAAATTTATATCAAGACCCCGCTGAGTACAGGGAGGTCAGGTTCGTCCACGGGAATTAGAAGTATCCAAGTCTAGTTATTATTCCTAACAAAACAAGCAAAACACAAGCAGCAGGTGCTCGACACCGACCCACATGAGGTCGTAACCGACCAACAACGAGACACAAAACGCAGAAGCAAACACCAGAAAACTAGGAGCTCGGCCCCGACCTGAAAGGGGTCGTAACCGACCTATCCGGGTAACGAATAGACTTTGAAAAATCAAATTAAAAGAGATCTAGAGCAAAGGATTCACCACAACAAGCTATGCATGCAAACATGAATCGAACTCAACCAACATCAATCTCATGAATGACTTTCGTCACAAATAATCAAGTAAAAATCTAAACTTTCATAAAGATCTAGACTTGCAACCCTACTTGTTTTCTAAAGGTTTTAACTTTCGTTTCAACCCAAATACAATCCAAATTCACAATTCAATCTTTCAATTCAATCACGAATATGAACATGCCTCAATTTTCATCAAAGAATTAATAGCAAACAAGAAGATAAAGGATAGAGATTTAAAGAGTGGTTAAATCAAAGATTAACGCTTTAATCATGCACAACTCGTCGGGTTTCACCCCAACCCTAGAAAGTAGACTACTCACGATCCATGGCACAATCAACAATCATAGACAAAAGAGAAGACATAATTCAAACCAAACAAACTTTAATAAGAAAGAAACTTACAATCACAAGAAAACCTCCAAGGCTCTCTTAAAATTGTCCAAGAGCTTGAAATCCAAATTAACCTAGAAAACAAACTTGCAACTTGTTCCGTTCTCCACAAATAACGTCCCAAACGTCTCTCAAAAAGCGTCCCCCAAAATAAAAACCTAAAAGACCTTATATAGCAGTGGAAATGTCTCATAAGGAAACTAAATCTTATCTTAAAAAGGCCCATAAATAAGACATTTACTAAACCTAACTTAAGGCGCAAGTATTAATCTCGCCACACACGGAAGTGGTCGTCACCGACCTAGAGTAGGTCGTCTCCGACCCAAGTAGCACTTTGTTTTCTTCATTTTTTTGCCCGAAACTTGCTCCAAAGCTTGGTTCTTCTTCAATGTTCTTTCTTTGATCGCTCTTGGCCTTCTAAGACTTTCTTTAGCTCCTTCTTAAAGCATCTTGATCTTGAAATCTTCACCTTTGAATCTTTAAACCTTCAATTGCACCGACTCTTGCTCTTTTATCAACATCACCAAAAGACAACTCTAACGCCACCTCCTAGAAAGCTTGAAAACTCGAGATATCTCCTTCTCAACGCTTCAAATACCTACAAAAACAACACACAAGTGCAAACGACTCCAACTGTCCAAAGAGGGCCGGAATTACATGCAAAACAACACAATAAACCTAGAAAAGACTCAACCTAACTAGAAAACTACCCACAAAAACCAACTAAAAAGTGCGACATCAGGGTGGCACAATCCGTAAGATGTATGTTCGAAGCCACGAACAATAAAGTTGAGTATGAAGCTCTGATCTTCGGTCTGATCCTTGCCAAAGACCTGGGCATACAGCAGACAGAAGCCAATTGCGACTCGTTGTTGATAGTCAACTAGGGTTGTTCAACGGGTCAACCCGACCCGTAAAAAAAATTAATTGACCCGTGACCTGGCCCGTAACCCGGATTACGGGTTACGGGTTACGGGTTTTACAGATCGGGTCACGGGTCGGCTCGTTTAATTCAAATTTTTTAACTATATAGGAATGACCTAATTAAGGATCTTGTAATAGAAGGCTAGAAGCCCACTAAATTGAATGGCCCATTAAGACAAATTTCAAAGCCAATGCATAAAGGTATTTTATAGACTGATTAATTTTTGCTTGCTCCATGAAATCCGATGTGGGACAAAGGATTGTGGGAGTTTTTCTTTTTAAAAGCAATCCCACATCGGAAGTTTATGTAGTGGGAAGGGGATTTTGAAACTATAAAAAGGCAATGGGGGTAGTGGTTAAGTGTATGCATATGGGTTGTGTTTATAAAAGTGGGCTATTCATTTAGAATTGGGCCAAATATTTTTATAACACTATATGTACGTATTGATTAAATTAAAATAAGTCTAAATACTATCTACGTATATATATATAGGTTTTCGTTCAGGTGAGACCCACTCTTATGGTAAGGATTTTTGCTTAAAATGAGGACTAATTAGGACCATTGATTTTCTTAGATCTAGGGTTAAAATTAAAGCAAAAAAAAATACGTAATCCAATCTTCTAATGCGCGCCACGCCGCTCTCTCCCCTTCCTCGTTCTTCCTATTTCAATCTCGTTCTCACCATCAGAAATTTGATTTCTATTTCGTACTAAGTTCCTCGCTCTTCCTCTTCTAATATCGTTCTCGATTTTGCTCATTCATATTGAGAAAGGCTTCACTCTCAACTGATTATGGTTGCAGGTTAGTATTGTGCTCTCTTCCATTGGAAATCTATTGGCTTTTGATAATCTTCAACTTGATCCTACTTTTGTCTTAAAATTCTGTAAATTTGCTTCAATTTCTGGAACCTTTGGAGAATTTTGCATCACTTTGCTCATACAAGGCCTCAATCTCATGTCTTCTTTCAAAGGTCAGAGGATTTGATATTTTCTATTCAAGCTTAGATCAAATCCCAAATTTTGGCAGATTTTTGTGATAAATTAATCATGTTTCACACTTTTATTGAATATAGCCTACAACTTGTTCGACAAAATGCCTAACTAAGTTTAGGTTTCGTTTTTGTAGATAAAACATGAACTATAGATGGTAGTTGCTTTGTCCTTATCAATTTGAATGTTAATTGCTTCCTATGGTGTGTTGAAATTCATGTTAGACATTGTGTTTGTTGTGTGTGATGTTTATACGGTTTTCGCATGACACGATCTATAGGTGCAATTTTTTTTGAACTCATAGTACTATTTTTTTTGAACTATTGGTTATTTATTTGTGAACCGACTTTACAGATATTGACACTTCAAGTAGTGGATACCCATTAGGGGTTAGTGGTGATGTTTCACATGAAAACCAACTATCTATTTTACAATTGTCACCAAGTAAACCAAAATTTAGGCTTCCTATGTGTGATGAGGTTTTGAAGTCATTTGTTGGTAGGTTGTTTTCCACTATAGATGAAGGTGCTTCTTTGTAACTAGAGTATGCAAAGTACGCTTGTGGATTTAAGGTTCATCTTAGTACTCTTCGTAAAAAGAAAGAGGCTAATACGATGAGGTATTGCGTATGCTTTAGAGAGGGAAAGAAGAACTTCATACTTACATGCTTATGGGCATTAGTTCAAAGAAATTTTCTAAATCAAATAAAAAATTTGATGTAGGCCATCAAAGTTTCATGATCAATTGTGCTAAATCCAGCATTGATCCAATGAAGTCTTATAGGATATTCAAAGAATTTATAGGGAGTTATAGCAATGTTGGTACAACGGTTGTTGATTTCAAAAATTTAAAGTGAGATTTGATGGCATATATAAGTGGTGTTGATGCTCAGATGGTTTTAGTTAAGTTGTTTTTAGAAAGAATGAGATTTGTAGTGATTATTACTTCAACTATGATGCTGATGAGTATGATCGTTTAACATGAATTTTTTGGGTTGATCATATATCAAGGAGAAACTATGCTATTTTTGAAGATATAGAAGTAAAATGTAATTTTCATTATTTAAACTATTGGTTTTATATTTTTGAACTTTTTTCCTATAAATTTGAACATACATGTATAGTTTTCTAATGTTATGTTTTTTCTAAATCTTTTCCATGTACAATATGGTTTTCGCACCCTTTACTGGTTTGGATAGCCATAATAAGTGTGTCAAATTTGGGGCAGGGCTTATTGTCAAAGAGGATGTGAATTCATATGTGTGGCTGTTTGAAGAATTCAAGAAAGAAATGGTGCGTGAACCTAGGAATTTGGTGACTGATCAAGATCCTTCAATGAAGATTGCAGCTGAGAGGATTTTTTACACAACTCGGCACCGATTTTGCATGTGGCCCATCTGGTATTATTACACCAAGCAAGGAGGATTTAGTTGAGAGTTTTGTTAGCATTAGGGCACCACGAAAAGTTAATGTGTTACCACCGGAACAAACAAAAAACAAAGGTAGTGGCAAGCGAATGAAGGGTGGTAAAGAGAATACAATTGATAAAAGGGAACATCCTAAAAGGAAGTGTAACAGGTGTAAAGAATATGTTGATCACAATAGTAGGAATTGTGAGATAATGCAGCAAGAGAAGCAGAAGTCTGGATAGAAACGAACAAAGCTCATACAAATTTTGAACTTCCTACAAAGGAAAATTGAACTTCGTTTATTCTACCTTTTCATATGTGATTCACTATTTTGTTAAGCATTCCTCGTACTATATTTTTGATGTATTGAAATTTTATTACTTCATTGATATCTTTGAATAGTTGCAATATATGCTTCGTATTAAACATAAAAAACTGTCTAATATTCTCACACTTTTTAGTGGCCTCTTGATTGGTTTCAATTTAGCTCTCTTTTGCTTAATGTTTAGTACAAACCAAGTGTTGATACTTCATCAAATCATAAGTTAATCTGATAGAAAATTTCATTACAATTTTTATTTTGACTGCTGAGATGCAAGAAACTACAAATAAAATAGTTAAACCAAGTGTCAGTATTTAAATTTTAAAAATTCATAGTTACATTAGTAGCCAAAATGCAAGCATAAGGTTTTTAATACTAACATGTCAACCAAAAGATATTATAACCTATCAGAAAATTTCCATCCCAAAAAACAGAAATTACCTTCCTAAAAAATACATGCAGAGGGATTTCAATCCCGCTATCATATAATGATTAATACTATCAAATTTCAACAAAAGGCACATTATAACTTGAATTCACTACTATCATCTTCATCATGATATGAACCAGACTCTATATCATCTTATGTGACTTCTTCAGCTTCATTACAAGTCACCTTTTTGATGTTGTGTTTCCCCTTGTCTATTTCTTCAACGGATCTATTTCCCTTGTTGGGAATCAAATTTTTAAGAGGGATGTCATCTGCATTTATTTAAAAATTGAACTATTAGAATAACATATTGAACGTTTTAAGATATTTTCTGAACTATTCATTTTTACAATAAATTTGAAATAGTTACCTTCATCAACATTAGCTTTCTTCTTTGGAGGCATTATCTTATCAAATTTCTTTTCAAATAATTCCAAATAAATGATTTATATGGATAATAAAGCAATAGAGAATAAAAGATTAAGACTAATGATATATACAAGCCAACAAAATGAACTACTCATATAAAAAATTGATCTTTTAGCATAAAGAAATGAACCAACAAATTCGAATGTGATAAAAAAAATACACATGCAAATAAAAAGAACTTCTCATGTGCAAAATTGAACTTATAGCATAAAAACACTGAACGAATGAAGTGAAAGAAGACTTTGAAGATGATTCCTAAAACAGATCCAAAAAATACATATATAACACGATACATTAGGCTTTGCATAGCTCCATGATATTAGATACTAAGCAATGAAGGATCATATACTAAAAAATATATAATATGACCAGGAGGTCCAACTACCCTAGGAATTAATTAAGCTTAGCTTATATATATTTAACGTACATTCTATAGGTTTTGTGAATCGATTGCTTGAGTGAGTGTAGCTAGAAATTTTTATGGACCTTACGAAAAGGAATAAATTTTCTTGTACAAAGAAAGCCTTGTTGTATTGGTGCTTCTTAGAATTGAAGCTATACAACAAAACTATTATACATGTAAAGTGCACAAAAATCACATTAGTTGTTGCTATTGACCTCTATTCCCCTTCAAAGCTATGTTGAACAAGAAATACAATGGACCACTTCATCACCACTGGATTTTTTCCATCATTGACCTTCCAACTCAACCCACTAATACCACAACAACTCCTCAAACTAATATAAATAGACATGGAATGTGACATTTGCAGCACACACTAGCACACTACTAAACTCCACCAATAATATATCCTTCAAGAAATGGGATGAAACTAGACAGAGAAAGAAAACAAGCTATTTGAGAATGCATTAGTCATCTATGACCAGGACACACCAGATCGGTGGTGGAACGTGGCAAAGGCCATTGGTAGTAAGACTACCGAGGAGGTGAAAAAACAATACGAGATGTTAGTTGAAGATATCAAACTCATTGAGTCTGAAAAGCATAGGTAGGTTGCCATAAATTGTTTTGGTCCAAAAGACTTGGATAAGTTTGTATAGTACATACAAAGCACACTGAAATCCAACCACAGGCATTGAAATTAACGAACAATACATACAAAGCACACTAAAATCCACAACTCCAAACCCTAGAACGGGTTCAATGCCCCAATTTCAATTTCTTCTCATTTCTATGTCCTCATATACAAATTTGCAAAATCAATGCCTTAATTTCAATTTCTCGTCTTGTTTCTAATGTCCCTTAATGTCAAAGAGAGAGACAAACCAGGTAGTTGTCAGTTGTTTAGTGGCCGGAGAGGAAAGACACCTGTAGCGTCGTTGGTTGCCAGAGGCGGAGTAGAGTGTTCAGAATTCTTCGATTATTGCGGAGTGGAGTGGAGTGGATTCGGATCTCTGAAGAAGATCGACAATAGCGTCAATCTGGAGAAGCTTGTAGAAGTTTGAAGATTCGATTTGTGTGTCGTTTCACTTTCTCTGTGCGTGTAATGGAAGGTTGAAGATCGCCGATATTGTTCGGGAGAAGTAGAAAAAATTACATTTTTATCCCTGAAAATCATGTGATTTAAGAAAGCGCGTGAGGAGATATTAAATCTCAGGCGTTAATTTAATACAATCAATCAATGGTCCATATTAGTCCGCATTTTAAGCCCAATCCTCACCATAAGGGTGGTCCTCACTTGAACCATGCCCTATATATATAGGTTTTGGTTCAAGTGAGACCCACCCTTGTGGTGAGACCTTTGGCTTAAAATGAGGACTAATCTCAACCATTAGATTTACATCATCACTATATAATGGATGGTCAAGAATTTTTTATTTTTTTTATTTTTTTTATTTTTTTATTTTTTTATTTTTTTATTTTTTTATTTTTTTATTTTTTTATTTTTTTATTTTTTTATTTTTTTATTTTTTTATTTTTTTATTTTTTTATTTTTTTTAATTTTTTTTCGAATTTTTTTTCATATTTTTTATATTATATTCTTTGTTAAAAAAAGCTTTAAAAATATTAAATATGACAGTTCAATTTTTATATACTACGAGTTCATTTTTATATACTAGAAGTTCAATTTTTTTATGTTAGGAGTTCAATTTTTCAATATTGTATGAGTTCAATTTTTATATTCTACGAGTTCATTTTTTATCTATGATAAGTTCAATTTTTATGTGCTATGAGTTCATTTTTAAAATAATTCGATTATTGCAAAACTAAAAAAATAGCAAAAAATAAAAAAAATGAAAAATGAAAAATTTTGAAAAAAGCTTTAAAAACGATAAATATGACAGTTCAATGTTTGTATACTACGAGTTCATTTTTATATACTAGAAGTTCAACTTTTTATGTTAGGTGTTCAATTTTCAATATTGTGTGAGTTCAATTTTTATATTCTACGAGTTAATTTTTTATCTATGATAAGTTCAATTTTTATGTGCTTTGAATTCATTTTTAAAATAATTCAATTTTCAAAAAACTAAAAAAAAAATAAAAAAAATAAAAAAAATAAAAAAAATAAAAAAAATAAAAAAAATAAAAAAAATAAAAAAAATTGATTTTTTTTGAAAAAAGGCTTTAAAAATGTTAAATATGACAATTCAATTTTTATATACTACGAGTTCATTTTTATACAATAGAAGTTCGATTTTTTTATGTTAGGAGTTCAATTTTCAATATTGTATGAGTTCAATTTTATATTCTACGAGTTCATTTTTTATCTATGATAAGTTCAATTTTTATGTGCTTTGAGTTCATTTTTAAAATAATTCGATTTTCGCAAAACTAAAACAATAGAAAAAATAAAAATAAATAAAAAAATAAAAAAAATAAAAAAATAAAAAAAAATAAAAAAAATAAGTTTTTTGAAAAAAGGGTTTAAAAACGTTAAATATGACAGTTCATTTTTTATATACTACGAGTTCATTTTTATACACTAGAAGTTCAATTTTTTTATATTAGGAGTTCAATTTTCAATATTGTATGAGTTCAATTTTATATTCTGCGAGTTCATTTTTTATCTATGATAAGTTCAATTTTTATGTGCTTTGAGTTCATTTTTAAAATAATTCGATTTTCGCAAAACTAAAAAAATAGCAAAAAAAAAATAAAAAAAAAAAAATAAAAAAAATAAAAAAATAAAAAAAATAAAAAAAATAAAAAATAAAATAAAATAAAAAAATAAAAATAAAAAAAATAAAAAAAAAATAAAAAAATAAAAAAAATAAAAAATTTAAAAAAATTTGAAAAAATTTGAAAAAATCTTGACCATTGAATACATAATAGAGGGGCAAATCCAATGGTTGAGATTAGTCCTCATTTTAAGTCTTGGATGTACCACAAGGGTGGTCCTCACTGGAACCATGCCCTATATATATATACGGGTTAACCCGTAACTCGGCGGGTTGACCCGTAACCCGACTCGGAATCCGTAAACTAAAATTATTTAACTCGTTACCCGGTCTGTAAATTCCGGGTTGGACCGGGCCGGGTTACGGGTCGCCGGGTCATTTGAACAACCCTATAGTCAACCAAGTTCTGGGGTTGTATAAAGCAAGGGATGAGAGAATGGCAATTTACCTAGATATAGTAAAAAATTTGATTCCTCGTTTCGAGAAGGTGTCCTTCGCGTAGATTTTAAGAGAGTAGAATGCTCAAGCAGATTCTCTTGCCCGCTTAGTGTCAGCCATTGATCCTAATGAGTATCCGGTAATCCCGATGGTCCACATCATGGTCCCCGCCATTAGAAGCTCACACCCGCGATAGCAAGAAGTCTGATGGAATGACCGATGACGTCGGCCTTCTCGGGGCTACCCCCACAACATCTTCATGAGTAGTGATGACGTTGACGCTAGAAGTTATCGGAACGATCCCGACCCAGACATGTCCCCGAGTAGATCAAACTGCGAGAGAACTCCCTTTGATCCTTCGGAGGCCAACGAAGCACCTTGGACTCAGCCTTACCTAGAATGGCTAACCAAGGAAAAGCTTCCCGAGGATAAAGTTGAAGCGAAGTTGCTAAAGATGAAGGCCACCAAGTTCACGGTAGAAGGCAGGAAACTGTTCCACAAATCGGCGGTGGGAACATTACAGCGTTGCTTAGGCAAAGAAGGTGTTCAGAGACTTCTTAAAGAACTTCATGAAGGAGATTGCGGGAACCACACCAGAGGGAGAAATCTATCCAACAAAGCCCTTCGGCAGGGGTGGTTTTGGCCTACTATGAGGAAAGATGTTGCAGACTTTTGTGGTAAGTGCGATGCCTGCCAAAGACACGCGCCAACCGCTCACCAACCTCCTGAGCCACTCTACCCCACACTGACACCATGGCCCTTTATGCGCTGGGGGATGGACATAGTCGGGAAGTTACCCCCTTCATCCGAACAGAGAGTGTTTTTCCTCGCTATGACCGATTACTTCTCTAAGTGGATCGAAGCTGAAGCTTATCGAGAGATCAAAGATAAACAGATGATCTCTTTCATTATCAGAAATATCCTTTGTAGTTTTGGGGTAACCGCGGAGATTGTGTGTGACAATGGATCCCAATTCATAAGCCAGAGAACCAGAGACTTCTGCTGTCACTGGAAAATCAGCCTGGTCACTTCAACCCCCCGCTATCCCCAGTCAAATAGGCAGGCCGAGGCTAGCAACAAAGTGATCATAAATAATCTGAAGAAGAGGCTTGCGAAAGCTAAAGGGAACTGGGCTGATGAACTCCCATACGTCTTTTGGGCCGATCGCAGGACGCCGAAGGTCGCGACTGGTCAGTCTCCCTTCTCGTTAACACACGGATGCGAAGCGGTCATTCCCGCCGAAATTCTCATCCCAACCGCTCGTACCATCTTTTTGATCGAAGAGCGTAATCATCTTGAGCTGTCGGCTGATTTGGATACTTCTGGCGAGCTTCGTGACCAAGCCCGATTACAACTGGCAAGGCACCAGCAGCAGGTCACCCGAAGCTACAACCAGAACGTCAAGATCCGGACTTTCCGGGTCGGTGACTGGGTACTACGACGAGTCTTCCAAAATACACATGAAACCAAGTCAGGGAAACTAGCCCCGACCTGGGAGGGACCCTATAAGATAACGGGGGTCGTTGGGCAAGGCGTCTATCAGCTGGAATCCAAAGATGGGGAAGCCATCCCAAGGAGCTGGAACGCAATACATTTGAAGAAGTATCATTTATGAGGGAAAACTCATTTTATCGGAGCGCAAAGTTCCCCGGAACCCTCAGCGGGAGGCTCTTAGCGCCAGATATTCAAAACACTAGAGGTCATCTGTCCACAGTTATTGACTAGCTTTGCTTTAAGTTCATCTTTTTCATAGCATGTCTGTGATCAGTTTGTTTGTGTGAAGACTCTTTGTTATGTGATCCCTATGCTTTAGTTTTCGTTGAATGATTGACGTTTGTGCATCATCGCTTAATCGTATTTATTTCCTCTTCGCATAAGTAGAACTAGAAAATCAGAAATGTACTTTATTTATCGACATATAGAATGCATCATACAATCAAACACAAGTTCAAACAACTGAGGTAACCAATCCTAGACTACAGACGTCTCTAATAGACCGAACTTCCCGAGCGCAAGTCCCGACGCGATACCCGTTACCCGTCTGGAAACTTCTTCGATAAACGCAGCTACCACCTATGACCAGAGACTTCTGCAGGAGTCCTTGTCTTAAAGCCTTCTGTTCGAAGCATCCCCGCGTCCTGAGAAATCCTACACACAATGGAAGGACAATACCAAACGAAAATACGCAAGAAATAAAATACGCATGCATCAAAACTATCTACCCCCTCTTCCCGGGGAAGAGTAGACGTCCATATAGTGGACAAATATTGTTCATGGCCTCTACACGGCCCGTACACATTACCAGCAGTCTGTTAAAAAAACCAAAAAAAAAAACCATCACAAAAATCTTTTACAAGGGCTCACGGCTCTAATCTTCATCATTGATAGAAGTATCCCTTGGCTGCTCCGCTGCGTCTGCTGAAAGCCCATCACCTTGCGCAAGTACCCCGCCCGTGCTCAGACCACGATCACCGCCTTATTCCTCTGTGTCAAGAGAAGCCAAAAGCTCATCACCAGGGCCCGGTTGATCTGGAGGATAGTATTCATGGAAAGACACGATCTCAGCGTCCAGATCCCAATCTGAATGCTGGCCAACCGCAAACTGTTTGATCGTCTCCACCCTAGACATCATCGAATAGTAAGTTCCGATTTTGCCGGCTTCCTTAAGAATTCTCCTGTTCTCGGCCTCGAGCTCGGCGATTTTTTATCGATTTGAAGAAGCTTGGGAGTATTGACGTTTAACCATCTCGGGAAGGTTCGCCAGCTTACTTGCGTCCATCTTCTGGCGCTCAACCGCTAGAGTAGCTTCCTTTTCCAAAGCGACCCTCTCGGCGTCCCACCTAGCTTGGTGTTCTTTAAGGGTTTGCTCTTCTTTGTCAACGGCGTCTGCCACCCAGAGAGCGCCTTGTAAGGCCTACGTACCAAGACACGATACTGCCCACGATTAAAAAAAAAGAAGAAGAAGAGAAAACGGCTTGAGAAAGCAAACCTTCCAAATCGATAAGCCGACATCTCTAACCAGAGCAGTGCTGAGAACGTCCAAGCGAGGCTTCTTTGAGCCGTGGGCACTACGGAGTTTTTGCCACAGGTCATAGGGACCTTTATCATCCAAATCAATAACTTCAGTAGCGCCAGGCGATGATCTCTTGGCAGGGGTCACTTTCATCTCGGTCTCTATCTTCACCTTGGGGCCCAAGGGGGGTCTCTTGTCACTCGATCGAAGCTTACGCTGAATCAGGGATGCAGCAGAGAAGCTCCTTCCCAGGGAAGACGAAGTTTCTGAGAAGACAAGCATTAAAATTCAAGGAAACAATCGGTATCAAATTCGAAAGCAAAGAGAAGGGGCACATACTGGTAGGGTTCCGGATAGGGTTTGCAACCACGCCAGCGAGCTTCCCAAACGCCAGAGCGCTGTCCTCAATCGTCTTCCCGGAGTTTCCCGACCCCGCATCATTTTCACCGTCCCGTAGATCCCCTGTAATTGTTGTAGTCTTATTGTTGGACTCGCCTTCAGGCGCCTATTCCACAGACCTCCGATATGTCTTCTTTGCCCCAGGAAGAGAGAAGAGTCTTCTATACGCCTCCGATTCCAAAACAAGGGTCTCCAAACTAGGCGGAACTGCGCCAGAAATCCTCAAAGTCAGAAACTCGAAAACAAAAATGCGAAAAAGACAACCGGGGGTTGAAAAAATTAGGGTTAAAAGTACTTACTTTTGGTGGTCCAAGAATCAAAGAAAGCAGCTTGATACATTTCCCCCAGGGTAGATTTCTCCACGAAGAAGAAGCGTGGGGCCCAATCTTTGTCATTAACCTTTGATTTCGGGATCAGAGGGTTCTTGGCATCCCGTGCATGAAGAGTGAAGCATCCAGCCCTAAGAGGACAAACCCGATACACGCACAGTAGATCTTGCAATGTGAAGTCGATCTTCTCGCCCAAGCAGATTTCACTTATCTGGTATAAGATCTTCCATACCGACGGCATCAACTGGGCCGAGGAGGCTTTTAGGGTCATCAGGAAGTTTAGGATCAAATGAGAGAAAGGGAAAAGGGCTCCCAGGGTGAAGGGATACTCCAGAAAGCCGACCCAACCTTCTTTCACCCAATCAACAACCTCGCATGTAGGGGTGTAGAAGTTGGTATCAGATGGAAATCCATGGTTTCGAATTAGATTCTCTACCTCATTTGAGGAAAGAGAGCAAGGGCGACAGTCATGGGGAGGCTTTGAGGGTCATCAGGAAGCTTAGGATCAAAGGAGAGAAAGGGAAAAGGGCTCCCAGGGTGAAGGGATACTCCAGAAAGCAGACCCAACCTTCTTTGACCTAATCGACAGCCTCGCATGTAGGGGTGTAGAAGTTGGTATCAGATGGAAATCCATGGTTTCGAATTAGATTCTCTACCTCATTTGAGGAAAGAGAGAAAGGGCGACAATCATGGGGCTCGAGGATGTGAGAAGACTTAAAGCCCATATCTTTAACGTCGGCATTGGCCATGGAAGCTGAGCAACAGAGGAACAAAGCGAGAATTAGAGAGAAGAGCAAGAAGACTGAAGCACGAAAGTAGGAAGGGGGGTAGCGCGGATCTCAGAAGGGGTTTGGGACGAAGCATTTAAAGCCTGAGTGATGTGACTCTTCAAGTTCTCGAGGGTGATCGAACGGACGGGTAATAACCACGTGGCACACACTGCTTAAGCTCACGCGGAAAATCCGATTCAAATCCCGCCTAAAAGATTTGGATCAGGATTTGAGGGTATTGTTAGGACCAAATATCCATCGGACCATTTGGTAATCCGAGCCCATAAGTACACAGAGAAGTCGTCAGCCGTTTTGATCGAGAAAGGATCCTGAAATGGGGAGAAGTCATCAGTCATCCGATTGAAGGAAGAAAGCTTCCATCATAAAGCGGAGAGATCTGTTCAGAAGGCTTTGGTGGGAGCGTTCCGAGCCTCCGATATATGCGGGAAGTGGGAAGCAGTTGCAAGATATGCCCTAGAAATCCGGAAATCGTGGTATATGGGAAGTAACCGTTGGAACTAAGATGTATTTATGTAAAATTATGTATTTTGTAAAGCACACATGAGTAACCATAAAAAATCAATCAAACAAGAGGATCATAGCCCTATGCTTTCGAGAATTTCGAGCTTACTCATAGTTGTTGTTTCCTTTGAATTCGATCGTGCCCCAATTAAGGGCAAAGATTTGTTGATCAAGTTTTTGTCCAAAACAAGTTGCATATATAGTCTTTTCCTAAAACTGATTTAGTAAATATAAGTTGTATGTTTTCTTGGTTTTTCCCGCTGTGGCTTTGTTGCAAGGTCCAATATTCGTGAATTTGTTGACATGCTTTTTCTGGTGGACCCAAGTGTGGTCCACAACCAAGTAACTAACCGAATAATAAGATGGGGGTGTTACACCAACAAACGAGCATCAAGTAGAGAAAGAAGTTCATACCATCGAGATAGTGCATCGACCACAACATTGTCTTTTCCTTTCTTATGTTTGATGATAAGGAAAGGATTCTACGAATTCCACCCACTTAGCATGGTGCTTGTTCAATTTGATTTGCCCCCTTCAAAAACATCAAGACCTCATTATCAGAATGATTTACAAACTCTCAAGGGAAAAGGTAGTGCTCCCACAATTTTAAGGACTCGAACTAGGGCAAGCAACTTCTTATCGTAGTTCAGGTAGTTGAGCTCGGATCCTCCTAACTTCTCACTAAAATAATATATCGGCTTCCCTTCTTGCATAAGCACTCCCCCAAGCCCAATTCCCAATGCATCACATTCAATCTCGAACATCTTATTGAAATTAGGAAGGGCTAAAAGGGGCGCTTGAGTGAGCTTGGCCTTAAGTGCAAAGGCTTCCTCTTGCGGTTTATCCCACCTAAATGGCACATTCTTCTTGGTGAGAGTGGTGAGGGGAGCAACCAAGGTGCTAGAATCCCTCATGAATTGTTGATAGAATCCAACTAACCCAAGGAAGCTACGGACTTGGGTCATCATACTAGGCATAGGCAATTCTCGGATTGCCTTCAACTTTTCTTCATCACCTTGTAGGCTATCCTTAGACACCAGAAAAAACCATATGATCCGAACAAAAATGGAATTCCTTGAAATTAGCAAAAAGGTGCTCACGTCTAAGGACATCTAACACTTGTCTAAGGTGTCCTACATCCTCATGTAGGTCGTGGCTATACACTAAGATATCATCAAATTATACAACTACGAACCTACCAAGTAAAGGGCGTAAGATGTTGCTTATCAACTTCATAAAAGTACTAGGAGCATTGGTCAAACCGAAAGGCATGACCAACCACTCGTAGAGATCATATTTTGTTTTAAAATTCGTTTTCCACTCATCACCCTCTTTCATTCGGATTTGATGAAGCTACTTTTCAAATCAATTTTGGAAAAAATTCCCGCTCCATTGAATTTATCAAGCATTACGTCAAGTCGTGGAATAGGGTGGCGATACTTGATAGTAGTGTTGTTGATAGCTGGGAAATCAACACACATCCTCCAAGTATCGTCTTTCATAGGGACTATAATTATCGGAACGATGCATGCCCTTAGACTCTCACACATATAACCCTTGTCGAGGAGCTCTTGCACTTGATGTTGAAGCTCCTTAGTCTCCTTGGGGTTGGCTCTATAGCCTGGTCAGTTTGGAAGTGACGCCCCCTGGTATGAAGTCGATTTGATGTTCTATCCCTCGGATTGGTGGCAACCTGCTTGGCACCTCTTATTGAAAGAGATCATCGTATTCCTGCAAAAGTCGAGAAATAGGTGAGGGTAGATCGTCCAATTGTTGAGAAGAAAACAAAGACTCATGAAAGAGAAGTAAGAAACAACCATTACTCCTCTTGATGGCGTGGACAACTTTCTTAGGCTTGGCTATGAGAATTTGTTTGGAAGTGTCCACGCTACTTCCAATAGCCATCTTCTTCCCCTTCTTCTCTTCTTGGATCATGTGCTTTCTTCTTTGCTCCTTGGCCACATGATCAACGATAATCTCGTGGGTATACATGGGATGCAATATCACCTTCTTACCATCACGATGGAAGGAATACTCGTTAGAAATGCCATCATGTATATCACCTCAATCAAATTGCCATGACTGGTCGAGTAAGAGATGACAAACGGAAATAGGAACCACATCACGCTCTACCACATCGGAGTAAGGTCCTATAGAAAAAGAAAAATTCATCTTCTTGACTTGGATAGACGAGTTAGAGTTTATGACACGGGATGAGGAGTAGTAGGAATTCAAAAACGAGAGACTATCTGTTCATTGATAATGTCACAAAAAGAACCTGAATCAATGATTACGCTACATACCGTGTCGTTGATCTCACAACAGGTGTGGAAGATGACCTCACGTTGTCTAGGAGTAGTAGAGCTCTCGATCATGAAAAGAGTGTGTTAGATAGCAAAACACTCACCTTCCTCCTCCGTTAAATGTAATACGACTTCCTCTTGCTCATCGGGGACTTCTTGTTTTTGTTCATACAACACCTCCACACACTATATCATTCCGTTGATTTAGCGACCGCTTCATATGGCCGCGAAATAGCGACCACATGGTCTCCAAATCAAAGAATAAAAAAACTTTTGCAACCACGTGGTCACTAAATTAGCGACCACATCATACGTGGTCACTAAATATTCGTGGAAAAATTTGGCGCACATGTTTAGCGACCACGTGGTCGCTAACAACTAGCCCCAAATAGAGCTACCATGTGTTCGCGAAATACACGCGCCAAGAAGACTTTTTGGCGAGCGTTCTACTGCTCATTTGGCGACATCATGGACGCTACGCACATTGTCGCGATAAAATTGCCGCCAATTTAGTGTCCATATGGTCGCTACAAATTTTCTATATATAGGCCACATATCCTCATTCATTTGTAAACAAAAATACCCACAAACAACTAAATAGATATACTCGTTTGCGTGGATTTTGCCCCCTACGATTTTGCCCGCATTTCATCGGATGAGAAGGTTTCCGTTAGATTTTGGTCGGATTTTTCCACATACGATTTATAGGTATGTATGGGTGCAATTATTTTATGTATTTATTTTTTATATGCTTTGTAATTAATGTAATATTAATATAGGTGAATTATTCCCCAAGAAAAGATATTAAAGATCATTGGGAATATTCTCCTACGAAAAACCCTATTTAAAGGGTCCTCTATCTCAATAATACGGATCTGACATTAACCATTCCAGAGAAACCCTAGTACCAAATTTTTTGACAATTTTTCATACCACAATTGGCGAGGTCTGTGGGAAGAAGAACAAACCGCTGTCAACCACCAAGAGTAGTCATCAGATTGCGACTGCCACCGAACTAGAAGGAGAAGCCGCAACACTCACCGCCGTCGATCGCGCGAGGAGAAGAAGTCGCGGTCGCCGAGGATGAGCACAACTGACGTGGACTACGCAAGGGGAAGTTGGGATCATCGAGGACGACCGCAACCGTCGCGAATCACACAAGAAGAAGTCGTGATCACCGACAAGTGTGCGATGAGAAGGAAATATGTCGTCGACTGAGAGGACCATCTTCGTCGGAAAAATGGTGTCGAAGTCGACCGTTGAACCACCATTCAATAGGATTCTGCAAAGAAGGCTCCACCAGTCCGTGCTGAGCAGAAATTAGATGCAACAATGGCGACATTACAATTTGGATTGAAAAAAAACAAAGTTAAAAATTCAAATAGTCTTCTGCACAATATACTATAATATACATAGTATGACTAAGAATATAGTACAACTAACTCCCGAAATCTCGTTGAACAAAAAAACTATAAAAATAAGGCTTTTGTACCTTTTTTATTTTGTGATCATACATAACAATAAACAAGCAAGATTTTTTTCTTGTTATCAACTTGATCTATAAATTCATTTCAGGTAGACAAGACCGAAAAGCTTTCATGCTTGCCATTGCAACAAATCTAAGATTGTATGTTAACACTACCCGACAAGTGGAGGAAGGACCAAGGGGGCAGGGTACGTTCAAATTGCAAGTTTAGAACGTCCAACCATAGATCGCCTCGATTCCTTTGGAGAAAATTGGATGACCCCAATTATGGAATATCTTGACAACGGAAGATTTCCAAAAGATGCAACATAAGTGTACCGCATTCGCAGGCAATCTACCCGCTACTAGCTTCCCGATAAGATACTATATCAAAAATCATTCTCTTGAACATATCTCAAATGTGTTCAACCAGAGAAGGTTGTGAATTTATTATACGAAATCCATGACGGAGTTTGCGGTATGCACGGAGCCAGAAGATTAATGGCCCAAAGAGCAACCACACAATTGTATTGGTGGCGCTACATGCAAAATGACGCCATAATGTACGTGAAAAATGTGCCCAATGTCAAAAATTCGGGAATCTCATACATCATCCCTCTGACGAGCTACACCCCCTGACCAGTCATTGGTTGTTTGCTCAATGGGGACTGGATATCGTCGGACCACTACCCAAAGCAGTCGAAAATTTGATATTTCTAGTCATGGCCACAAACTTCTTTACTATATGGGTTGAAGCGAAGCCATTGGCTAACATCCATGACAACGATATAAGAATTTTGTATGGTAGTATATCATCACACGCTTTGGGATACCACATGCCCTGATATCTGACAATGGGACGCAATTCAACAACGCTGCTTTCCGTAAAATTTGCTCATATTATGGGATACGAAATCTGTACTCATCCGTCTACTACCCACAAGGCAATGGTCAAGCCAAGTGAATTAATAAGATCATCATTAACGGCTTGCGAAAGAGGCTCGAGGACGCTAAGGGTCAATGAGGCAAGCCTCACATACGCCGCGTCGCTCTACTAAGGAATCTCTATTCTCTCTCACATACGGAACCGAAGCGGTAATTCCTTTGGAAATCGGGCTCCCAACCCTGCGTACTAGCATCTAAGACCGGGATAGGAACAAGCAAGCCTTAGGAAAATCTTGACTTGCTAGAGGAAAGGCAAGAGGCCGCATTAATCTGATTGGCTTTCTACCAATGTGAATTGATGCGCACCCATAATAAAAAAACTACGCCCGCACAAATTTCAGGTCGGTGATTACATCTTACGAAAGATAATCGGTTCTGCCATCAATCCCATCGATGGGAAGCTCAAAGCTAACTGGGAAGGACCTTATTATAATAACTGATATTTCTATATAAAAGAAATAATTATTTTATTAATCTAATTATTTCTCTAAAATAGAGAGTTTATTTATTATTATGATTTTTATTCATAATATAATATTAAAAATTCTAAAAGCATAGCATAATGTCAAACAAAAATTTGAATAATTAAGGATAAAGAATATTTTGATTTAGTTTCACTTTTAAATTAAATTCTAAATAAAAATAAGAAGAATGGGCCCAAAAATAAAAATGCAAGTGGTGAGACTCGAATCCGTCACCTCTTGCATTTTCCAAACTAACACACACTCCTTTTCTGCTATGCTATGTTAAATTATCTACCTTCTTAGGATTTTAAATCCTCTTATTTCCTTATTTTCTTCCTTCTTGTTAGAAGAAAAATGCCATGACCGATTGATTTGAGATACAAGCAATGCATGCTTCTCAACCTCCTTTAATGGCCACTAAGGCTCTCTCTTCCAATGTTATCAGAATCCCGATCCGATTCTACGATTCTAGCAATCCTACGATCCATAACACGTGAAACGATCCACGATTCCAAGTAGAATCTTATTGGAGTAGGATATTAAATGATTTAGAATACAATCTCGACCCGATCCCGAATTCACATACGATTTTAACGATCCTATAAACGATTCTAACGATCCAGCAAGCGATTCCAACGATCCTATAAAATGACAATATTAACTATATATTATTAATAATTTCACGGTTAACGTATCATTTCTATTAAAATAGTTGACTAGTCCATCCTACAACATTTTAATAATCAAATTAATAATGTTTATTATTTTCTTACTTCATATATAACAAAATATACAGTATATTAGGTTATTCTTGCATACTTTTAGTTATAATGTAGGATCTTATGATTCAATGATGCGATCTTACGATCCGATCCAAAAGACCCTCAATGATCCAACTTAGAATCCTGATCTTGATAACCTTGCTCTCTTCTCACCTCTCCTTTTCACCAATCTCCTTCTTCCACCTCCTTTCAAAGAAACACACCAAGGACCAACCCCCCATTGATCACCTCTTCCATGAGAGGTCCATCCATGGAGGTGTGGATCAAGGGGAGGTGTCCTCCACCTCTATTTAAAGGGAATTATAGCAAGGTGAAATTTGTACAACAATTCCTCTCCTTCTACATCACAAATTCGTCCTAATTTCAAGCCAAAAATTCCTACAATGGTTTTTCCCCAAATCTGATTTTTTTCTTCTAAAAATTTATTCAAGAAATCCCTAGTTTTGCATGATTTTCAAAGAGCGATTCCAAGCTCGTTTCTCCACCAAATTTTGTGATTCAAGTCCCTAAATGTAGATGAAGGAATTGTCTAAAAAACCTCTCAATCAATTAGGAACAAACACCACAAAAATCGAGCCAAAAATGCATCCAAACTAGTTGACTATGTGTAGTTTTGGATTTTTCGGGCTGGTGACGAACGATATTCCCTAAGCTCGTACGCCTTCTTAGTGCATCCTTTTCCTTATCTTTTGCCAACAGAAGAAATAGGGGGACGATAGGTTCAAACTGTCGCACCTTCAATCCCCGCCCAATTACCAGTGTCGCCTCTAGGACTGCGCGAACCTCCCTCGACGACCAACTTGCACCCACTCCAGGAGAACAGGCTGGCGACGACCGAACTTCCCGACCAACATACGTCGTCGTCAAGCCTCCGTAGACCGGGACGTTGTCGATAGTAGGTAGAGGGAGTGTCCGGCTGACTATTGTTGGTTGAAGCACCACCATTGGCCTCCCCTCGACGACGCAGTGCACCGGCGAACTTGGCTTGTTGTGCTGTTTTTTTGTTCACTTGGAAAGAAAGAAAAGAGGTGCGGGTCGACCACCTCGTTTTGCGTGTTCCATTTCCGACTCGTTATCGCTTGGTATAATTTCCCGACTTATATTTTCATTAATATCTTATTTTAAAATAATTTCTACTTATATAATATTTATTTCAATAAATTGAATAAATATTACATGTGAGTGTTAAAAAGGAATTTATGGAATTAAATTCATGTGCATGCCCATCTAGGAGTAATATAATTTTAATAAATCATATATGAATTTCCTAGAATATTAATATTCATAAGAATGATATTTTAAGCATATTAGATTTTGATAATTTGGAAAGAATAATAACTTGAACAAATTTTCTTTATTATAAGAGAAGTAAGAGCTTGAATTAAAAGGAAGTAAATAAAATAAGGAATTTTATTGAATAAATACTTACACATGCATGTGAAAATAGACCTTACTAGATGTACTCGTGCCCTTGCACGGGTCTTTAATAGTAAAATTTATTATCTACATACATATATATACATATATATATATATATATATTAATTTATATATACTATAATATTATAAAAGTAAACTTTAAATAATTATTTTGAAACAAATCAAATATAAGTTAATGTCAATATACTTTCATATCATTTAACCTCCAAATACTAAATAGTAATAACAATAAGAAAATATGTTTGAAATAAATCTAAATCAAATTAGAAAATATATTTGAAATAATGCTTGAGAAACAAAGTTCATATTCTAAGATTGCAATAATTTGCATTGGGTCTGCAAGCAACCTATTCTTTCTTTTTGTGCTTCGTATTTTTTTTGGAATTGGAAGTGCAAAGTTGATCTTCACTAAGTTTTTCTCCATTATCATCATCTAGAGATGAACTTTCATTTGAAAAGCTTTGAAGGAGTTAGTGAATTATTTGACGATAAATTGGAGTGTATTTCAAGCTCAGGTGGAGATGGTTCAACATTATTATGCAAAAATGAAATATAATGACTTATGAAATCTTTGTGAAATTTAAATTTTCTTAGGTTTAGCATAAATGAGTTTAATAAATCTTAATTGTCTATTTGTTATAAAAAAATAAAAAAATTGGTGAAGTGATACATGATTGAAGATATAAAATCTATGATTTTTTTAGAAAATTAACAAATATTTATATATGGGATGGATATGCAATCAAATTTTAACCAATAAAAATAGACCAATTATATCTTAACCAAATAGACCGATTTCAAAATGAGATTGACATGTGTCGTTTTCAAAATCTAGTTTAGTTATTCATCAACAATATCGTATTATCTATGATATATTTGATTTGAACAAACAATAGTCATTTATGTTCATTTTGAAACGTGACATCTAATTAATTTACACATTTACATATATGAAATATTTTTATTATTAAAATCCAAATTAAAATTGAATAATAATAATATGAAATTGGTCCTATTGATAAATCTAAATCCTAAGAAAATAATGGTTTCTTGATTCTTCTACAATTTAGAATTTTTTATTAATAATAATGCAAAATAATTCTAATTGATAAATACAAATCTTATGAAAATAATAATTTTATGATTATTCGAGAATGTGGAATTTTTTATTATTAATTTTTAAATTGAAATTAAATAATAGTATAAAATAGGAGGAAAAAAATATTCAAATCCAAATTCTATAAAAGTAATAATAAATAATTTTTTAGTTAATATTAAAATAATATATAGGGACCACAATCAAATTTCAACCAATAAAACATAGCCCAATTCAATGTTAACCAATTAGATTGATTTTAAAATGATCGGTGATGTGGTTTAATGTGAGCTTGATACATGTTATTATAAATATATTTTTAAATGCATGCTTTAGTATATAGTAATGATAAAGTTATCTTAAAATTAAAACTATTTAATACAAATTGATCTTAAAAAATTTACGTGCATTAACAAAGATATAATTAAGTAGTAATTATTCTATATATATATATTGATCTTAAAAAGTCATTACCTTTTATTATTAAATAAATTAAGAGTAAAAGAATTATATATTATATAATGTATATAATTAATTGTATTTTTATTTGTAAGGATACAATTGTACATTAATAAAATTAGCAATATTATTATATTATATATAATGATACATATTAAAAATGATGATATAAAATTATATAATATTTAAATTTTGTCCATAAAAAAAGTAGAAGATCATTGTATATTAGAGATATTACGTATAGATAGTTTCATACTTTTCATTGAAAAAAAATTTAACAATGCATATTAAAGATGATGATCTACACTTATATATTTTTAGTAATTAAATAAATTAAGATTAAAAGAATTATATAGTGTATGTAATTAATTGTATTTTTATTTGTAAGGATACAACTGTATGTCAATAACATTAGCAATATTATTACATTATATATAATGATACATATTAAAGATTATGATGTACTAATTTAGTAAAGATATCATGTACTAATTTAGTGTGTAAGGAATTAAAGATCACATACTAATATATTATGTACAATTATTAATAACATTAACAATATTATTATATTATATATTTTAAAGATTGTAAATACTAAAACTTACTAAGGGTAAAGGAGTAAAATGAAAAATTAAGATGCTTATGTGGCATAGTTAAGAGGTTGACAAATAGAGAGATTCGATTTTAGTTATAAGAGGACGGATCACGTGCGAATGGACGCTAGGGTGCGAAAAGAGAATGCATCTACGCCGTCGATCTATCATGAATTATTTGGACGCGCTTCGCGCGTCCAAATAATTCATTAAAAAAAAGAGCGCGTGTAAACTAAACGCTACCAAACGTACTTGTCGCCCAAGCTAACCCGAAAGAAAAGGCAATTTTTTTCCCTTTCCAAATCAAAACCGAAAAAAGCTCTTTCTTCCTCTGCGAAAATAAAGCTTCTAAAACAGGAATAAAACACACAACGATTTACGATCTTCGAAAGGAGCTTTGTTCAGATTTACAAATTTGAAGATCTGACTCATTATAATTAATGGAACCAGGTAAAATAATGAATTTTTCCCTGATTAAACACATCTTCGAAAAAAAGAGTTTTGTTCAGATTTTTCCCCTGATTAAAACTAATACAACACGATTTTGAAAAGTTTCATTGCATATATTGTCAAAATTTGTTTATGTTTAAGCATTACCAATAGGAAAACTCCCATTTTACGGTTTTAAGGGGCATTGTTATGATTTATTTGAGAAGACTGTACATTAGTTCACATTTGTTCAGAAATATCTCGGATTTGTTCATTGATATTACACAGTTGTTAAATCCAAAATTTGTTCATAGATATTAAGCATTTGTTCATGCGTATTGCTGATTTGTTCATACCTATCATGAATTTGTTCAATAATATCAATTGTACGTGTAGTGTATATAATTGCGTATTTACATGTTTCTTTTGCCTATAAATGAAGGAAAATAGAAGATAAAAAGGAATTAAAGATCGTGATCTCGCTTGGAAACACACATTACTACATACCATTTTGTGATAACAATTTAAGACCTAAAGAGGGGATGTTGTTTAAAACCTGAGAACAAGGAGTAAATTTCTACAAAGCATACGCAGATGCGTGTGGTTTCCAAGCACGTGCTGGCACAATTACAAAGTCTTCAGATGGAACTAACACTACAGTTTGGAAATACATGTTGTGTAATCGGGCAGGATTTAAAAACTCAACTCGAAAAGAAGAAGACAAAGAAGATGATGAAGATAATGATGAAGAAGATGATGAAGAGAATCATGAGGAAGAAGGACAACAAGGAACAGTTAAAAAGCGAAAAAGAGTAACCAAAAGGTGTGGTTGTATTGCTAAACTGGCTATGAGACTTTCTGGAAGAAACGAATATGTTGTTAAGAAATTCGAAGAGCGTCACAACCATATTATGTTTGAAGATGGACAAAAACACTTTGCAAAGAGCAATAGGAAACTGACCTCCTTCCATGAAGATTTCATCATGAATTGCATACGAGCAAACATTGGTACAAGCAAGTCATACCAAGTCTACAAGGAGTTTGTTGGTTCATATGCAAAAATTGGTGCAACTATAATTGATTTCAAGAATTTTAAAAGGGATCTAAACGCCTTCATGATTGGGTGTGATGCTCAAATGGTTATTGACAACTTGTTCAAGAAAAAAGAAAGATGTGACGCATTTTTCTTTGAATATGATGTTGATGAACAACATCAATTAAGCAAATTATTCTGGTGTGATCCTATTGCAAGGAAGAACTTCTCATATTTTGGAGATGTTGTCTCAGCTGATGCAACATACAAATCAAACAAGTATGAAAAAGCTTATTTTTGATGAACAAATTAATTCCTTTGATAAACAAATCGTTTATACTGATGAACAAAATTAATATTTGCCTTCACGAGTTTACAATGAACAAATTAATTCTTTTGAAGAACAAATCGTACATACTGATGAACAAAATCACATATATTGATGAACAAATTTAATTTTGTGCCTTTCAGGTATGAAATGGTGTTTGTACCATTCACAGGGGTTGACAACAACAAGAAGAGCATTACTTTTGCCTTTGGGTTGCTTCTAAAAGAAGATATCGAATCTTATGTCTGGCTATTCCAAAGATTCAAAGATGCAATGATGGGCAATGAACCATTTGTCATTCTCACTGATCAAGATCCTGCAGTAAGAGTGGCAATTGAAAAGGTTTTTGAAAAGGTTGTGCATCGTTTCTGCATGTGGCATATCATGTTCAAGGTACCGTCAAAGGTTACAAACGATGTGTATAACAACGATCAATTCAGAAGCAAGTTCAACAAGCTTGTTTGGAGCAATGAAATTAGCCGGGCAGATTTTGAAGAAACTTGGCATTCCATTATTGCTGAATTTGGACTTGAATCAAACACTTGGTTGCCGCTGATGTTTGAACTACGTCACTTATGGATCCCTGCGTACTTCAATGATGTAAACATGGGTGGACTTCTTAGAACAACATCAAGGTCTGAGAGCCAGAACTTCTTCTTCTCGCATTTCATTGGATCCACATCTTCTCTAGTTATCTTCATGATGCAGTTTGAGAGTGCAATTGATTCCCAAAGGCACAATAAGCAGAGGTTAGACTTTGAAATGTCAACAAGCTCCCCCACTCTAATGACACCATTGGATCCAGAGAAACATTGTGCATTTGTTTATACCATAAATGTCTTCTATGACGTCCAAACAGAAATTGTTGCTTCTGTATTTGAATGTGGTCTAAGCAATTTGTTCAAGGAAGACAACATTCACGAATATCACATTAACACGCAGTTTGGGAAGGTACATGTTGTGAAACATGAGCTTCAAAACGAAGAGTTCATTTGCTCGTGTAATAAGTTCATCAATATCGGGATTACATGCTACCATATGTTTTTCGTATTCAAAAACATTGGGTTGAGGAAGGTTCCAACTAAATACATCAAGAATAGATGGACGAAGACATCAAATCTGACTCCTGCTTTTGAGATAGAAGGTTCAACAGTTGAACAATGTGATGTGATGAATGAGAAGAAGCTGTTGATTACTGATTTATTGGGTGAGGTACATTCTTGCATTAATGCCATAGGGGACAACACCGAACAACTCAAAGAGCTGATATGTTTCTTGAAGGAAAAAAAGGAAACATATCTGAGCTTATTGGGAGGAGAATCATCTACATCAACAAGACAGAGTTCAATCCAAACATTCTTGGGAAGCAAACCGAGTGTTATTGAGGTGCACCCTCCTGAACGAGCAATGACAAAAGGCAGGAAGAAAGAAGGCGTATTATGGGAGGTAAAGAGAAGGCAATGAAGAAAGCAAACAAGGAGCAAAGGACTTGTGCAAAATGCAAGAAGCTTGGACACAACAGCAGGACATGCACCTATGTTCCCAATTAGATATCTCATTAATCATTGATTTCTGATACATAATTGTTGCATAGTATTCTTAATTGTCGCATTATCAATGAACAAATTTGGGTTTTGGATGAACAATTACCAGTTAGTAATGAACAAATTTACTACGTAATGAACAAATTTGGTTTTGGATGAACAATTAGCAGTTAGTAATGAACAAATTTACTACGTAATGAACAAAATCCTTTCATTTTTCAATAAAAAATGAATGAAAAAAACCTAATGTTTTGATGAACAAATCTAAGTCATGGATGAACAAATCCAAGTTATTGATGAACAAAATATAAACACCATTCTCAATCGATGATCAAATCGAATGTTTGATGAACAAATCTAATGTGTTGATGAACAAATCGAATGTATCGATGAACAAATCTTAAGTATTGTTGGAAAAATTACGATAAAATTACTCTTGACACAAAAAGAACCTGAATGACAAATCACAATTTCATTCTTCAAATAAAAAATTCATTCTCAATCGATGAACAAATCGAATGTGCGAATGAACAAATCGATGGTATCGATGAACAAATTACGATAAAATCATGTTTTCTAAAATCAAACTGTATAACACAAAAAGAACATGTTCAATAACCATCATTCACAATGTACAACTAAAAAAAAAACCAAATGTCTGCACCATTCAAGCCATACGCCACCATAAATTGTATTCTAAACAAACCATACAAAAAACACAAATCCATTCCAAACTGTTTTCCAACAATTCAAACCATACATCACTTCTTATTCTTTACCTTCCTTGTAAGAGGAGCACGAGGTGCAACTGTCGGTTTAAGCGGGACAAATTCTTGAACAAGCTTTTCAGCTGTTGCCTTGTGCTCATTCAATGGACTCAACAACAACTCATTACAATACCTTATCCTCAAGTCATCAAGTTGATGCTGATCATGTTTATTGAGTCCACACTCCCAACCAGACAAGCCGCTGCCAAAGTACGTTTCCATGTGCCGCATCATAAAAATTCCACAGTCAGTCTTGTTCCTGGTATCTCTCCATTTCATCTCAAGACGTTCATATGGAACCCTATCCACATCCTCGAACAAAGTAGCCTTCGCATCCATCTTGAGCGTCTTCAAAAGATCGACAAAGAGCATTCTCTATAAAAATAAGAACAATAAAACAAACACAACTCATTCAATATTAAACACACATGTCAATGATGAAAAACAAACTATTACAAAAAAAAACATAAAAACTCACCATTTTAGCAGGTACATGCTCATACTTTGCTTCCAAGGGCACATCCACCATTGAGTTATCAATTATGTGGAAACGTGGCACTCTCATATTTAATGCAATACAATAGTAATGCGATTCGATACAGATAGGAAACACAAACTGTAAAAAATGCAGAGGAAAACAATCATGAAAAAACCGTATATTGATTAAAAACAACACAGTGAAGAGTCAAATATTTCTAATGAACAAATAGCTACTGCCTCTGAACAAATAAGTAGTACTGATGAACAAATACAAGAATATCAATGAACAAAAAATGTCATACCAGGCCAATCTTTTGCACGTTAATCCACTTGAATTTTTCAAGACTTTCATGAACAACATTTGTGAAAAACAATTTCGCATCCTCATCACTAAAATCCTTTTTCAGTGGAAAGGCCTGCAAAAATACATATAAACATAAATTAGATTGAGAAAATTAAAAAGTCATGAAAATAAGACAATGTGAATATAAAAAATCTTTTTCTTACCAAATCCTCAGGATGCATAAAAACACTCAAGGGTTTTGAGTCGCTTTTCCACTGCTCTTGAATATTGAGATAAGTACTCCAAAGCCCAATGATATTTGATTCCACTTCAGATTTTACCGCCATTGAAACAAAATCCTTTTTCATAGCGGATACATGCATCATCTTAAAAATTTCAACACTACAAAAACATCAGAAACATATAAACAAAAAAAATGATCAATTTTCATAATAAAATCAACTTGAAAAGGTATAAAAATGATACGTGATTGCCTCGGATGACTCCTTAGAAACCTCGTATATGACCCACACAAGTCCCGATCTTGCCTTGTAATCGATTTCCAACCTACAATGCTTTCAAATTAGATGACTTGCTTTAACAACACTCCTTCCCATGTAAGGTGACTTCACATAATCAGAAGGCTTAGATATTCTTTTATCAAGTACATCCTCATCAGTAAGTTTAACACCAACGGGAGTGTCAATCGAACTAGAACCAACCTCCTGCGCCTCATTCTTCATCTACAAATGTAAACACACATATTATTCATGACACAACCTACATACAAAATCAATGAAAAAATGTACTATAACTTATAAACCCCTAAGAAAAAACCAATGAACAAATGTTAGTTTTGTAATGAACAATTTCTAGTTTCTGATGAACAAATGTTAGTTTGTGATGAACAAGTGTTAGTTTTGTGATGAACAATTTCTAGTTTCTGATGAACAAATGTTAGTTTGTGATGAACAAATGTTATTTTGTAATGAACAAATCAGAAATATCAATGAACAAACCTCATCATGAATCATGTTCACCTCCCATTCAAGTTTCTTATTTGCTTCATCCTCCTTCATCTTATTTAACTCCTCTTGTTTCTTCTTCAACTCCATTCCAATTCTCGTCAATTCTGCATCCCTTTCCTGTTTCTTCTTCTTTTTCTCCTCTTCCTTTCTCTTCTCTTCATCAATCTTCTTTTTCGCCTCAACATATTCCTTCTTCCTCTTCTCTTCCTCTTCCTCTTTCATCTTCTTCCTTTCCTCTTGCCTCCTTTTCACCTCCTCTTGCTTTCTCTGTTGTTCAAACTCCTCAAATCCTCTTCTTCTCTTTCTCCTCCGCTTCTCTCTTCTTCTCTTCCTCTTCAATGTTCCTCTTCTTCTCTTCCTCGTCTTTCAACCTCTTAACCTCTTTTAGACGCCTTTTCTCTTCTTTAGCTAGTTTTTCCCTTTTCTCTTCCTCCACTTCCCGCTTTTTCTTTTCTTCCTCTTCTCTTTGTAACTTCTCTTCCTCAGCTAGCTTTTTCTTTTCTTCCTCTTCTCTTTGTATCTTCTCTTCCTCCTCAGCTGCTTTTCTCTTTTTCTCTTCATCCTCTTCCCGCTTCTTCTTCTCCTCCTCTTCTGTTTTCCTCTTCTCTTCCTCCTCTTTCTTTCTCTTCTCCTCCTCTTGTATTAAAGCATCCTCCCTCCTTATGGCTTCCAAATCTTCCTCTTCCTGCTTCCTCTTTTCTTCTTCTTCTCTTATCCTCTTGTCCTCTTCATCCCTTTTCAACCTCTCTTCCTCTTCATTCCTTCTACGGTCTTCCTCAGCCTTTTTTCTGATTTGTTCATCAGTTAATCCCTTACAAACAAAGGAAATCTTCAGTTCCTTCTTCCTTGTTGCATCAACCTTCTTGGCCTCGTCTTCTTGCATCAAAACGCTTTTCCTACCGATATCTGCAACACCAGCCCAATCATCCCTCAACGGAGACACGCCCAGGTCAAAAGAAGGTAATTCAAACCGCTTCTTTGCCTTCATTGCGGCCTCAATTTCATCCAAAACCTTTGTAGCTTCCTCCTAGAATGAATTTTGGCTTGGAGATTCAGCATCTTCTTGGGTGCCAGATTGGGATGATGATGAAGCAACCTTCAACCCCAATAGCTTCTCAAAAGCTTCATTGATCTTGGTGAAAAGTCCATGGCTGGCAATTTCAGTTGGAGCTCTTTGCACATGATCAAGATATTTTTTTAAAGATGATGCAAGCTCCATAGACATGTCAAGATGTTCTTTCAGAAATGACTGCAAAAAGAAGTAATCAATATAAGTTTCTAATGAACAAATGTTAGTTTGTGATGAACAAATGATATCCCAGTTTTAATGAACAAATAAATATAGATCACCATCATGCTAGTTTGTGATGAACAAATGCTAGTTTGTGATGAACAAATGATATGCCAGTTTTAATGAACAAATAAATATAGATCACCATCATGCAAAAACATGAAAAAATCAAAAACACATACATCACCGCCATCACCAAGATCAATTCGTTCTTCAATATGTTCAGCAGCAGGGGCTTTCCCTTCATTCTTGCCGTGATCAACACCGGGATAAACAAAAACAGGCAAACCTCGAAACCAGCCTTTTCCAAAACCACCCTTCTTAACCTCGAAATTCTCTCTCTCAATAAAGTAATCATGGTTGAAATTCTTGATAATGGAGAAGGATCTTGGAGTTTCAGGTCGATGGTAGATCAACATGCAATCACAATATACAATCTGTCATAAAACACAAATTAATGAACAAAATTAGACTTATTAATGAACAAATATGCAAAAATAAATGAAAAAAATAATGATATTAATGAACAAATTAAACAATCATACCAACAACAATATGATAGATCCTCTGAAAAAACCATTGTTTGTTTTCCTCCATGAATCAGCATTCTCAACCAACTTCTCCACAACATGAGCACACCAATCGTACTCACTGATCTTATCCAAGTCAACCAAATGATCCAAAACCTTTAAATTTACACCACCATTTTGAATGCTCTCTATACAGAGCGTGTAGAACAATATAATGAAGTTCCTCCTAAACCAAGCACCACCGTTATCAGCATCCTTGATCATTGTACTCAAATGCCCAATTTTAATCTTCTCAAACTCCATCAATTTGTTCTTCCCTGTCTCCTCATCAATTTTAGGCAACAAAAACTGTTCTCTAAAACTATTGTACAAGTCTGAATGCTTGACAGTCTTCGGGACAGAAATTATCCTTGGACCATGAGGTAGACAAAGGTAGAATTGCACAATTTCAGGTGTTATCCTAACACCTGGTCCATCACCCATCTTCAATGTACAGGATGCAGGATCGAAATAGCTAGCAACATAGTAGCACAACTTGCTAGGTATATCAGTCACATCCCACTGTGTGAGGTACTCCAAACCCATCTCGTTAAGAGCAGTAAACTTGCTCCCCCCCCCCTCAAAACTAGCAATAACTTCACAAAGCAGCTTGGGAGAGTTCCTGTGACTCAACGACAAGTGCCCACGCTTCAACTCTCTCAATGGCACATTCGCTTTTGACTTTTTCCCATCACCTTGTCCTTTGCCGACAATAATATCAACTTTCCTCTTCTTCCCGACAGCATGTAATTCACTAACAGTAGAATCCATCTGTAACACCCCCTTCCTACCCTGGAGGTATTACCGCCAGTAACCTCGATTAAGACTAAACCAAAGCTACCCAAGGCTTTAAACTGACTGAACAAACTAAAACAAACATTACAGCGGAATAAATACAATTGGTCTTATACAAACCTTAACTTAAAAGAATAAATAAATAGAACAACCTTCTATTTAAACAAAATCTTCAACAAGTCTTCCTTGAGTTCTTATTTCTGAAACTCAGCTTCGCTTTGAAGTAGTTCAATCATGATCTTCACTCAAGTATAACCATTGAAAACCTTTATTCAACTTCTGGAGCTTCAAACATCTGAATCCGCCTCTTGAATCAACTTCCAAGAAGAACCTGATGTATCGTATACAATGGTGGACACCAGCCGACCATATAAAAGAAAAAAAAGATGGACGGGTTAGTCTAATGATAGACTAGCAAGCGGAGAAACTAACTTGGTTCTTATGGTTGTAACTAAACATATTGGCATCCAAAATCCGAATAGGCTTGGATTATGATCCAACAGTTAGCAGTCTTATAGAGAATAAGAAAGAGGCTCGCATAATCAAGAGAGAGAACACCACCGCTTGTTGTTTCTTTAAGAAGCATAAACAATTGTTGGGAACTCATATTAATCACATCACATTTTAAAAAGCCTCCGTCGACTAATCAGATTGACATAATCAAAGTTTGATTAAGAATCATTCATAACCGGGTGTAAGAATGGCTTTCCGACTGGACGAACCATTAAAGTATATTAATGTGTCTAACACACTTATCTTATATTACTTTCAAAACTTTTCACAACAAGTTGGTGGCTTTTAATCGGCCCGAACTACTGCCGAAGGAACACAATGCTACCGAGGTCAGAGGGCTTATTTCATCCTTGAACAACCCGAATAGCACGAGTCCCGATGTTGTAGAGATTAGAGGGCCTGTTTCATCCATAATCATCTCAACACCAAGATCATAAGACTTAAGCTATTCTTGATCTTTCATTTGCATATGGTGAGGTAGAGATCACAGAGGCCTATTACCATGTCGTCTACACTACACCGTGCTGAACCTGCACTTAGCTAGAGTGCCTATCAACCCTCTCACACGAAGAGTAGGGGAAGAGAGTCATGACTCACCATTAAGATTAGGCCCCTCCTAATGTAATATTGTTATAAAGAGAGGGTATAGAACCACTCCCTGAACTATTTTAATCACAACAAAGTCTCAGTGTGAGACAACATACAAGGTCACCTATAACGGACCTAAATCCAGTTCTACCGCAAAACTTAATAAACAACATGGTCATTATTTTTAACAAATATAACAACCTATCATATTTTTATTAATCATACAAGTTGTTCCCAACGCAAATATTAAATGGGATCCAATTCCTCATTTAATAACAATAACACAAGAGAGAATCGTCCACTTGCCTTATAAGGCGTGCTCGACGTCCTTAGCAATTCCAACAGTAATCTGTATCATCCTTCTGACAAATATAACCAAAGGATTTCTCAGCAACAAGTTCACAGAAACACTCCTTAGTTGTATTCTCAACTCCTACAACTTTCTAATCGATAAACGATTTAATTTCCGAATATCGATATCACCAAGAATTTCACAAAAATCCTAGAATTCACTCGATCCATAAAATCATTTCTTTGTGATTTTAGGATATCACCAAGAATTTTCTAGGATTTAATCTCCAACAAAAATATTGGATTAAGCGTTAAAACGGACAAAAAGGTTAAAAAGATATCCGAGAAAAATTCAAAAATATCCTTAAAAACCGCAGCTATTACATTAGTACCCCCTTAAAAATGGTTTCGTCCTCGAAACCAAGGAGAACTCGGATCACAAGGAAAGATAGCACAAGCACATACACACCACCACTACAAACCTATACAGAAGTTTGTAGTACCCCTTAAAAAACATACCGTTAATTCTACACCAAGCACAATCAACCATTGCTTAGTTACCAAATTTCTTCTTTACAACATTCATTAACTTTGGAAAATGACTCAACATTTCCTGCCTAGTTTCTCAAGTATTTCCTTTACCTCCATTTTTAGGCCAAAGTAACCTAACCAAATGTACCTTTCTTATTCACGATTCAACCTGACCTTTCTTCATAGATGTCATTTGGTTGAATATCCATCTTACTACTGTTGAGTACATGAGATATATTGAACGCATACTATCAAGGAAAACATTACAGATAGAATGGACTGAAGGTGGCAATGCCAACCGATAAACAAGCTTACCAGTTCTTTCCAATATCTCAAAAGATCCAACATAGTGAGCATTTACGTTGTCACGCATTCCTCAACAGAATATGCCTTTCAAGGCGGATACTATAAATAGAACGTTGTTCTCTGCAGTGAACTCAACATGCTCTCAAATTAAAACAACACACGACTGTTGTCGATTTGAGCAGTTTAGCACCCTTGAACATGTTAGTGCGATATCAGTTGTTGTTCTCTTGGCCAAGTCTAGCCCATGAAGAACCTTGTCAGTATTGTCATTCCAACAAATTGACAACCAACACTTCCGGCCTAACAAAGCCTCAAAAAGAGTCATTTCTTTATTATGAACTCAAAATTCTTGTACGTGGAGTTACTCAAACTCAAACTACCATTCCAACTCGTGTGGAATCCAGAATACATGTCCTCAGGAGTTTGAATTTGTTTCTTTGCATTGATCATCAGTTTGATGAGGGAGGCCAGCGCTAAAATTCAATTCACTCTACAAAGCTTGATGTCACTCTTTTCAAGACTTTGACATGAACCACCTATCTCAATCAGAGATAAAAGTCTTTGAAGTTTTATGAAGATTAAAACTTCATGCATGAACACCTCAGCTAACTTCTGTACTCTTTAAGTCATCTTAATTGTATTAAAAAGAACACTCTAGATGAGTTTCTTAACAACATCCATATTGCATTCTTCTTTCATTAAGTCCTGAATGACTAATGACAAGAATCCATTGTAACATCTCCCCACTTTCATTCTGAAACAGGAAGAGACTATAACATTTCATCTGGTCTTCTATGCTCAATCAGAACTTCCAAACAAACTCAACATATCAAAACGAACTCTGTGACATTTCGCTTCATGTCAGTCCATCAAAACTTTATCTTAAATCCTTATACATTTACTTGTTCCAGGATAAACTAACTAAGCAAATAACTATGCTTCCTTTGAAATAAGCTTTCAAAGCTCATCAACAACAGATACACATGAACAGTTTCAAAACCAAGCAATTCATAATCTTGAATAACCAATCTCGGTGTCTTACCTTCTTGATCTTCTTCATTGATCTTAAACAATATTACTTTCCCATACTACTTTTCCTTGATCTGGTCAATAAATTTTAAATAACATCCTAGGGTATTCACACAACCTTGTTGTCATCCAAACTAAACCTTTAGTCCTTCTCAAATTAGTTTCTTTACAAGGATTACTTGAAATCCTTACTCAATTTCCTTTCTTGGGATAAAATCTCAGTATTACTTTAACCAAGAATATGAGATTTATCCAACACATGACAAGATAATGACCTTTCTTGTCAATCCTTTACCTCCTTTTCTCAATCAAAACTCAACTTAGGCATACTGATATTCAAAAGTAGTTATCTTACTCAACCACTTCAAACTAAAATCTTATGCATTACTATACCCACACATTGGACCATCATAGCTTTAGTCCGATAATTTCCAACAAAATTGTCTCTATTGACAATTTTCAGTCTTTTTCATCAAAGAACTGTTCAAACTTCACTTATCATTCTGACTTGCTGAGCAACCTAACTCTTAGGATTAAAAACATATCCTCAGATGTCCATTCTCCACATCCAACAGCTTATCAGACTGATATTGAATATCAATACTAATTTACATATCCAAACTCTAGACCCATTAAAGTTCTGCCTACAGTCCTCATTTGACCATCTTATCTCAAAGAGATTTAAGTTTTCAAGATAACCTAAAAACAAATAACAACTAATGGAGAAATTACTAGTACATCCTTTATTCCAAAGAAAGGATTACTACAATATCATTCCTTAGAAAGGCTTCCATCCCAAGAGTCCATATCAACTTACTTTCAAGTACAATTCCGCTAAAAAGGCAATGACTTTCTTAGGTCATGATGTCAACCAAGACAAACTATTAGCAAACTGCTTAGAGAATTCCACTAGTCGTTGATTGAAAACAATCCTAAACTTTCAGAGAAGTATGGGATTACTCCAGACTCTTCAAAGATCATCCAAGACTTGTAAAGAATCTTACCAAATTTCTTTACTTATAATCGAACTGTTTTGGGAAGTCTGACCATACTCCTTAGATGGTATAGGGTACCAAGGATATACTAACTCAAAAGAGTTTTACCAGATACTAGATATAGAAATTGCTATAATGCAAAAGAAAGCTTGCATCATTTCATATCAACCAACTATACTTGCAAAACTCATATAAGTGCAAAACTTATATGATTGCCAAATCATACTAGAAACTATTCTTTAAAACCCAAGGAATTATGTGATCTTATTCCACCATGTGATCAAGATGGGAAACAAAATTAAACATAATCCTTTACTGCATTTTCATAGGAATAAGACATGTAATCTTGCCTTACCATGTGATCAAGATGGAAGACAAATCACATTCTTACTCACCACTATGAAAACCGTAAAAACATTTACTCTCAAATCGTTTTAACCACTAACATTGCCTTAAAATTTCATATTTGAAATTTTCTCAGAATCAAAGGTGAGTCTCAAAGGAGCAAAGACAACTAATTCGTTTCTAAACATCACTTCCCTTTTGAAGTATAATACTTCTTCTCTTCTTCAAGGTAGTTCCTGGTGACGTACCTTGATCTTTTCTCACTTCCAATACACTATCATACCTTTCCGTACTCCATAGTATAAAGTAATCTTCATTTGATACAACTTTATCAGAACTCATCTTAACTTTACAAGTTCCAGTAACAGAAGTTGATTGCTTGTATCAATCTACTTGCAATCATTAGAGAAAATATGATTCCAACATTTTCATACTCATGACAACTTCTTCCAAGGTCGCTCTCAACTTGTGTACCATCTTGACATATTACTTTAAAGTCATGCCAACATGATCCATTGACAAAAATTTAATACTTAAGTTCATCCATTCACAAAAGAACAAGCCTTCTGCAAATTAGTAGTCATTTAAATTCCGATATCCAAGAGTGACTATCAAACTCTTTTGACGGTTTTAAGGACTTTTCATCCTTTTACAACTTAATCCTCTCAATATAAAAAGTAAACTTTTCAACTTTGCATCTAGTTCAAAACATCCAATCCTTATATCTCTCTACATATAAGGAAATTCCTTTAATTTCCAATCTCTTTTAGCAGAAGAATACACATGGCCACACAAGATATTCTTAAACTTATCCTAATTCAACATTGGTAAACAAACTAATCCATCATTCTCTTGTCTTCTTACTTAACCATAAGGAGATGACATGTACCTTTTCATTAACTTCAGTTCAAACCACACTACAAAAGAAGAACTTGTGGTTAGGAGACTTGCCAACAACTTAACCGTTTCACCAGTTCCACCTTAGGCTTTGGATTCGACTGATATAAAATCTTCAAAATCCTAACACAATTGAAATTATTTTTCAGCGATAAGGTCTAAGCCTTATTGGCCACAAGATCGAATGATTGATATTTTTCTCCCAACCGATTAAAATATCAAAGGCAAACATGCCAAAATTCTTCCTTGCATGATCTTCTCAAAACTGAACTTTATCATTTCCATCCTTAAAGAAACATAAGTCAATACCATTGGCAACTTAGAACATCTTACTACTGATTCCATTACTAGTCAATTATAGACCTCAAGTCTCTTCTCATTATCCCGAGTTGGGTATCATACAACGAAATTCCAATAACGTTGTCACATAGGTTAGTCATCTGGATATCAACAACTCATGTAATCAATTAACACTTATACTAAGTAGTTAAATGAACATAAACACATCATCGATGAACTTTTACCTGTTCAATCCATTTTGACCCATCAACCTTATCCACAACAACCTTGATGATTAACCACTTGTTCACAACTTAAACTGAACCAACATTCTTCCTTTCTTTCTTACTATAATCATAAGAAATTCCTATTCCATTTAGGATTCTCAATCCTCTTAACTCAAAGGATAACAACATATATGACAATTAGAGTTTGAATACTATCAGATTCAAAATTGAACTGCATCTTCCAACAGATTAACAATTCAATCGATTCAACATTTGAGCACTTCAAAGCTCTTTAACTTTCTACTGAGCAAAGAAAAGTACATAATATCCATGATTCTATACTATAGAGTCACAAACATAGTTGTTGAAGAAAGTTTCCAAAGGTAATCCTTTTCTTTTCAGGATTCTTTTACATCCCTTCATGATCCATACCGATCTTTTAGAATTACTCAAGACTTATAAGATTCACCAAACCTTACCATTGAGAAGCAGAGGTTCCAACTCCAAACTTCTATTGATACTCGGATTTCAAAATTCAGAAATTCCTAAGAAATATTCTCGGGAAAACTCTTACTCTTATGACTTCAAGACAACACTTGAACTTTCACATATCAAGAAAAGACATTAATAATTTCTTTCACATAACTTTGAATCATGAACTTTCTAACAAAAATTCTTAACTTGAAATCTCCCATCATACAATCTTAAAATAGGAAACCTTCAAACTAGAAAGCCTTTATGAAGTACAATACTTAACTTCAAAATCTCACAAGAAGTTTCCTAATATGGAAGAAACGACGAGGGTACACCCAATTCAGACTCTCAAGAGAGAATAGGAATTCATTGAGAACTTGGTCTAGAACCGGGTCAACTTCAGGAATCTTCACCTAATCTTACTCTGGATCCTTCTCGGAATCCATTCCCATCTCCAGGGAATCAAATGTCCACTATAGGACCTTTTTCACAAAAGCTATTACAAACTTGTTACCTCATGTTCTCCAATTCTCTTTCCTCCTTCTATCTCTTCACGAGTCTGACCTCCAATCTTAACCACTTTTCATAAATGGTTCTAAGATAACATCCATATAGAATTCTCCATAATTCTATATAGAAGATGAAAGTCTTAAGCAAGACTTAGGAACTTTTAGCTCTGATACCACTTCTGTAACACCCCCTTCCTACCCTGGAGGTATTACCGCCAGTAACCTCGATTAAGACTAAACCGAAGCTACCCAAGGCTTTAAACTGACTGAACAAACTAAAACAAACATTACAGCGGAATAAATACAATTGGTCTTATACAAACCTTAACTTAAAAAGAATAAATAAATAGAACAACCTTCTATTTAAACAAAATCTTCAACAAGTCTTCCTTGAGTTCTTATTTCTGAAACTCAGCTTCGCTTTGAAGTATTTCAATCATGATCTTCACTCAAGTATAACCATTGAAAACCTTTCTTCAACTTCTGGAGCTTCAAACATCTGAATCCGCCTCTTGAATCAACTTCCAAGAAGAACCTGATGTATCGTATACAATGGTGGACACCAGCCGACCATATAAAAGAAAAAGAAGATGGACGGGTTAGTTTAATGATAGACTAGCAAGCGGAGAAACTAACTTGGTTCTTATGGTTGTAACTAAACATATTGGCATCCAAAATCCGAATAGGCTTGGATTATGATCCAACAGTTAGCAGTCTTATAGAGAATAAGAAAGAGGCTCGCATAATCAAGAGAGAGAACACCACCGCTTGTGGTTTCTTTAAGAAGCATAAACAATTGTTGGGAACTCATATTAATCACATCACATTTTAAAAAGCCTCCGTCGACTAATCAGATTGACTTAATCAAAGTTTGATTAAGAATCATTCATAACCGGGTGTAAGAATGGCTTTCCGACTGGACGAACCATTCAGGTATATTAATGTGCCTAACGCACTTATCTTATATTACTTTCAAAACTTTTCACAACAAGTTGGTGGCTTTTAATTGGCCCGAACTACTGCCGAAGGAACACAATGCTACCGAGGTCAGAGGGCTTATTTCATCCTTGAACAACCCGAATAGCACGAGTCCCGATGTTGTAGAGATTAGAGGGCCTGTTTCATCCATAATCATCTCAACACCAAGATCATAAGACTTAAGCTATTCTTGATCTTTCATTTGCATATGGTGAGGTAGAGATCACAGAGGCCTATTACCATGTCGTCTACACTACACCGTGCTGAACCTGCACTTAGCTAGAGTGCCTATCAACCCTCTCACACGAAGAGTAGTGGAAGAGAGTCATGACTCACCATTAGGATTAGGCCCCTCCTAATGTAATATTGTTATAAAGAGAGGGTATAGAACCACTCCCTGAACTATTTTAATCACAACAAAGTCTCAGCGTGAGACAACATACAGGGTCCCCCATAACGGACCTAAATCCAGTTCTACCGCAAAACTGAATAAACAACATGGTCATTATTTCTAACAAATATAACAACCTATCATATTTTTATTAATCATACAAGTTGTTCCCACCGCAAATATTAAATGGGATCCAATTCCTCATTTAATAACAATAACACAAGAGAGAATCGTCCACTTGCCTTATAAGGCGTGCTCGACGTCCTTAGCAATTCCAACAGTAATCTGTATCATCCTTCTGACAAATATAACCAAAGGATTTCTCAGCAACGATTTCACAGAAACACTTCTTAGTTGTATTCTCAACTCCTACAACTTTCTAATCGATAAACGATTTAATTTCCGAATATCGATATATAATAAATCCTTAGTTATCATGCTTCAAGGAGCCATCTTGGCGGAATTATAACTAATTATCCGCTTCACTTTTGAAACAATTTTCTAAATAAAAATTGTTCATCAACAACAGTTCTTAAAGATTACCAAATCTCGGATCAAACGGATTAACAACGAATCCTGAGTAATTATCCGAAGTCCTTTACCTGCCAATCGGTAACCAAAACTTGTCTTGGCTATAAGGGAAGATCCGGACATCCGTTTCACGAGCGGTTCGAACCTGTGGAACCGTATCAACGTCAAGATTATAAAAACCACAAATTTAACTAGCAAAGAGGAGTTGAAAGACCCTTACGGTGGCTCCGTAATCAACCCACTAATTAATTTCGATCGTATATACCTTCACTCGAGCCCTTGGCTCGTTTGGCACTATCATGGCTCGATCCCCGAGCCCGAGGGTGGATGGGCGTTGCCCGACGGTGGCCCTTGCAGTGGGTGGTGGTCGGAGTAGATAGCGACCACCGACGGCGTCACACGCGAGGCAAAGAAGACCGGCGGCGAAGCATCTTTCTCCCCGAGTCCGGCGTTACGACCTGATTCTTGCTTGCTGGTTTCGGCTGCTGGCTTCACACAAACAAGAGGAGGTGGAGCTGAGGGAGGAGATAGGGTGGTTGGCTAGGAGGAGGTGGCAAGGAAATCGCCCGCGGTGAGGACCGAATTCAAACCCGAGTTCGTCGTTCCGTCCGTGCTCTCTCTCTCTCGGCTTGCTTTTGGAGAAGGAAAGGGATGAAGTTGATAAACTTTGAAAAGTCAAAAACAAAGGCTTTCCCCAATTCTATCTCCAACATGCTTATACGTTAAGCAAGAGACGGTCAAAGGCAATTTTCCATCCCGGAACGGGACTCGCGTTAAAGCGGTAAAATTATGTACCTCGAGTGGAAAAACTCACTAAACGAAAAACGTCCCGTAAATTATGTAGACCAATAAAACAAATTTTTCATGATTTTATCTTGCTACCTTCAATTTTTAAGGCTTCCGTTTCGTATTTTACATTCCTTCCGGTACATAATTAAAAAGACGGCTTATCCAATAAATATTCTTTTTCCACTGAAAAATCCTAGAATTCACACCGATCCATAAAATCATTTCTTTGTGATTTTAGGATATCACCAAGAATTTTCTAGGATTTAATCTCCAACAAAAATATTGGATTAAGCGTTAAAACGGACAAAAAGGTTAAAAAGATATCCGAGAAAAATTCGAAAATATCCTTAAAAACCGCAGCTATTACACCATCTTCCTCTCAGATGGTTCATTTATACTCACTTCCTTTCTAGGGATCATATCGATAAGCAAAACGTCATCGGAGGATTCATCAGAGGCAACCTTTTTACCCTTGTCAAGCCGACGTCTCTTATTTGATGGGGAAGACTCAACAGCTGGCTTTTGCCTCAATACAGGCACTTCAGTCGCGATTGCTTATGAACAAATGCTAATTTCTGATGAACAAATGATATGCTAGTTTGAATGAACAAATATGCACAAATGAATGAACAAAAATTCAAACAAGATCACTACACTTCCCCCTCGTACGTATACCAAATCATTCCATGCAACTAACATAATCACTAAAATCCACAATCACCTATTGCAAAAACTCAACATCAAAAACCTCGATAAAAACATCATATACGCAAGGTATCAATGCAAGTTTCTTATGAACAAATGCAAGTTTCCGATGAACAAATGCAAGGTACCAATGAAAAAATGCAATTTACTGATGAACAAATGCAAGTTTCTTATGAACAAATGCTAATTTCTGATGAACAAATGATATGCTAGTTTGAATGAACAAATATGCACAAATGAATGAACAAAAATTCAAACAAGATCACTACACTTCCCCCTCGTACGTATACCAAATCATTCCATGCAACTAACATAATCACTAAAATCCACAATCACCTATTGCAAAAACTCAACATCAAAAACCTCGATAAAAACATCATATACGCAAGGTATCAATGCAAGTTTCTTATGAACAAATGCAAGTTTCCGATGAACAAATGCAAGGTACCAATGAACAAATGCAATTTACTGATGAACAAATGCAAGTTTCTTATGAACAAATGCTAATTTCTGATGAACAAATGATATGCTAGTTTGAATGAACAAATATGCACAAATGAATGAACAAAAATTCAAACAAGATCACTACACTTCCCCCTCGTACGTATACCAAATCATTCCATGCAACTAACATAATCACTAAAATCCACAATCACCTATTGCAAAAACTCAACATCAAAAACCTCGATAAAAACATCATATACGCAAGGTATCAATGCAAGTTTCTTATGAACAAATGCAAGTTTCCGATGAACAAATGCAAGGTACCAATGAAAAAATGCAATTTACTGATGAACAAATGCAAGTTTCTTATGAACAAATGCTAATTTCTGATGAACAAATGATATGCTAGTTTGAATGAACAAATATGCACAAATGAATGAACAAAAATTCAAACAAGATCACTACACTTCCCCCTCGTACGTATACCAAATCATTCCATGCAACTAACATAATCACTAAAATCCACAATCACCTATTGCAAAAACTCAACATCAAAAACCTCGATAAAAACATCATATACGCACATGCACACATAATTTGTATTTTATTCAAGTGGTAGAACAAAAAATCGAGTATATACAAAGTGATGATTCATGCATTTTTTGATTCAGAAAAGCACAAAACACCAAAATAGACATTATCAACTTCAAACAACTAAAAGAATCACTAAAAAACACACAATTGATCAAACATTTAGAATGTATACACTCGACAAAACGAAAAACCTTGATTCTCAACCGCTTCGGAAACCTATGGTTTCAGTAAATTTAAAAGGAGAGATAAAAACCTTGATTCTCTTGAGATGAACTTTGCTTCTCCATTTACAACTAGATTGAGGTTTCTAATGTCGTTAATGGTGAGAATCAACCTCCAAATCGCTACGAAATACTTTAAATTCACACTTGAACTGCTTCGAACCGCTTCGGAAACTGTAAGAACTAAAAAGTGAGTGAGAGAGAAATGGCGAGAGAAGTGAAGACGAAGAAATTAATAAAAAGCGCGTCTCCTAAATGCTCCATGTCGCGCGTTTCGTTTTTTTACCGTTTTTAAAAAAAAATTAAACAATCTCAACCGTACGTGTGATACGATCGAACGGCCAGGGGACTTTCACATTTCTCACACACGCGGGCGTTCGCAAAAACTCTTTTTCATTTTTAAATATGGAGAACATTAATATAAATATTAGTATAGAAGATATCAAGATAACATAGAGAAAAAATAAAAGTAATATAATGCTATAACTTAAAGGTAATTGCGATAAGATATATAGCAAGGATAATATAAGTTATTAATTTTTTTATTAAAATAGTTTTTTAACATTAATTTATTAAAAATTTGGTAGATATATCAATGTATATTAAAATATATCATATATTTTATAAATAAATTATTATATTTCAAAATATCAACATATAGATAAATAAAATTATATACTTGAAGTGCAAGATTTTTTAAAAGATAGAAGAAAATGTATTATGTATAAAATTAATATAAAAATATTAGCATGTAGATCAAGTTTTGTTAAGAGATATGCATAGAATTAATATAGAAAATATCAACATATAGATAAATCAAGTTATTATAATATAATAAATTGGATGTATAGAAAGAATAATACAAGTTATTATTAAATAAATTGACATTATTTTATTCAAGTAATGCCACGTGGCATAATTTTTCAACACACATGGTTTCTGTTTTATAATGTATTAAGTAGATTTCACTAACTAAAATATTTGTTTGATCGGTTTGGAACCGCTTGTTCCGGTGGTTATGAATCAGTCCAATATGTATTGTTGTTTTTTTTATAAAAAATACCCACATTTTCTAATCTCACCCTATAAATACCTCATCGCACCTTCAATTCTATTCACACTAATCTCATACTCTCTTATTTCTCTCTAATACTCCCATATACACGTGTTGAGAGGGTTTCTTGACAACAAATAAATTTATAACAAGACGTCGCTGTGTATAGCGAAGTCAGGTTCGTCCGCAGGGAGAAAGTCAGTGCTAAGTTATGTTACTTATATAGAGCGCAAGTAACCAACAAAATAAGGGTTTTTTTTATCAAGAGAAAGAGAAATCTAAGGTTTAGGGTATCCCCACAACAACAATTATGCATGCCAAACATTAATGAAACATATAGATCATGCTTTTATCACATAAAGGCGCTAATTTTCGTTAACTTTAAGCAAGTAAATTAATCAACTTTCGCTAAATTAATAAACTTACTATCTACCTCTTCTACTTCAACTATGATTGATCCGCTTTCGCTTCAAAACCCTAAATTGACTATTCTGATTCAAAGTTTCCGCTTTCGCTTCAACTATGAATGAGAAATTCCCTTCAACTTTCGTTTCAAGGATTAAGAACAAGTGAATAGATTCATGCAATAAAAACAATCAAATCATGATCACAAACAAGCATGCACAACCATTGTTGGGTTCAACCCCAACCTTAGAGAGAGAAAACTACTCACAATTCATCATTAAAAACATCTAAATTAAATTAAAATGAAAGGAAAAGCTTACAACTGAATCCACAACGAAACTTGTCTTCCAAGAAATCCCGAAAATTCGTCCCTCTCTCTCGCACATGCCTCTCTCCTCTCTCTACCCTAAAACTAGGTTCATTGTGGCCTCCACCAAACTAAAGCTAGAACAAGAGTATTTATAGAGAAAAACCTAATCTATCAAGAAGCTATCTATAAGGAAATAAATCTTTAAAAGACATCTATTACTAATAACTAAAGCTGAAGCAATTTTTGTCACCACGATGCGCCACATCACCCCTTTATTAAAATAATAACTTTAAATAATTATTTATGTAAAAAAACGTTATCACCAAGTAACCATAAAGATAAAATAATATTTGTAAAAATTTATCCCAAATAAACATAAAGATAAAATAATATTAGTAGATTTGACCAATATAGATAAAAAAGCATATTATATTTATTATATTTGTAAAAGATAAATTAAAAAATATAAGAAAAATATATATACACGTGATCACATATATATCTTTGAAATAAAAATATCCATATATATGTATAATCTGTAACTATATATTAATGATATACTTTTTCGAGCCACCACGTTAATTTTGGCCCCACCTTACATTTAAAAATTAATTTTTATTTATATTAATTTAGCCTTTTCAATTAAATTTTTTTCTATCTATTTATGTGAAAAATTATTCTTAAATTCGAAATTTAATTAAAAAATAACAAAAATTATTCTATCTTTATCTTTTTATCTATTTATGTAAAAGATTTATCTTTAATAAAATTTTGATAAAAAAATAAAAATTTCAATATCTAGATAAATACTTTCCTAAATTGAATTTTGATAAAAAAAATTATATTATATTTTTCTTAATTTTCTTTTTGGCTTATCTAAAACTATATACTAAAGTTGTACCTTTTCGAGCAACCAAAACGATTCTGACTCCACCTCATATTTACAAAATTAATTTTTATTCCAAATATTGTAACCTTTTTCTATTAAATTCTTCTTTAACTATTTATATCTATATTTAGCATCGAATAAATATTTATTTAGTATAACAATATCTTTTGAAAACTTCCTTATACAAATATTTAAAATTAAAGACAATAAATTTAAAATATTTTGTAAATATCTTTTATCTTTCAACATGAAATCTTTTCATGGATTTATAAAATAGATATATTTTTTCTTCTATAATAAAAAATTAATAATAAATACTTATAATGTTTAAAAATAGGTAATATAATATTTAATAAATAAATTGAAATATTTGATGATATCTAAATTAAGGTAATTACAAAGTAATAAAAAAACGCAAAATATAATATTTAATCTTATCTAATTTTTAATTTATCGAGCCACAAAATGTGTTTGGTCCCCCCCCCTAACTGAAAATAAATTATTATTTTTAATTACTTTCTATAAATTAATAATTTTTATCTTTATCTTTCATATTTTATTGTATCTTATTTATTAATTTAATTATTATTTATTTAAATCTTATCACTTCCATATTCTAATATATAAATCTTTTTTTATTCATATGTTATCTTTTTTTAAAATTAAATATCTATGAAATATCATCAAGGAAAATTAGAAATGTACATTATTTTATCTTAATAATCTTTTTTTATTCTCAACATCAAACTTAATAACTTATACTTATTTTATTTTATTTGATTCCATAAAAAATTGTACATTGTACATGCAATAAATTACTTATATTAAATATTATATTATATTTTTATTTAATATCTATAAAATTTCGAACCGTAGTCGTGCATGGCACGATAGGTACAACTAGTATTCCTTCTATAAGGAAATAAATCTAATAAAAGATATATGAGATTGAATCAAATGAAAATGGGGCTTATCATGAAAATTAAGAACAAATCTGCACCATCCGATTGAAACACTAGAAATGAATCTAGGCCATCCGATTAAAAAAATAATAAAAAAATAAAAAAATAAAAAAATAAAAAATAAAAAAATAAAAAAAAATAATTTTATTTTTAATTTTATTTTCTTACTTTATTTTTTTAAGTATTTTTACATATGTAAAATGATGTAAATCGAGTATGAACATAAGGCCATAAAACGTGAAACGCAATACTAATATGTGAACGTATCTATATTATATGTGAACGTATACTAAATTTTCTGAAGTTAAAATGCGGTTATATGTGAACAGCCCTTGTAAAAATGTGAACATGTGTATAAAATATGTGAACAGAACGTAAAATGTCAACCGTCGTGTTTTTGGCAAAAATAAGCGAAAAAATTAAAAAAAAAAAAAAAATTTTAAAAAAATAATTATTTTTTAATTTTTTTAATTTTTTGTCAAATTTTTTTAAGCCGTTTTAACGCCTGTATTATGATTTAATCGAACATGAACACATGACCATAAAACATGAACAAACAGTAATAATATATGAACACACTTGTAATATATGTGAACCTATTATAAAATCTCTAAACCGAAAAATGTGATAATATGTGAACATGTCTTATAATAGTGTGAACATATGCATAAAATACGTGAACGTAATGTAAAAAATCAAATTTCGTGTTTTTGGCAAAAACAAGCGAAACTAAGAAAATTAAAAAAAATTATTATTATTTATTTTTTTATTTTTATTTTTTGGTAAAAATTACCATTTTGCCCCTATCTCTTCTAATCTTAGCCATTCATTTCTCAAATCCAAGGGACCTCATTTGTTCTTAGTTTTCATGATAAGCCCCATTTTCATGTGAATCAACCTCAAAGATATATTCCTTCTATCTAAATAAATAACATAAAAGGAAACTAATAAAAAGAGATAAAAATACATTAATTGCGTTGACTCTAATGTCTTCTACCGACACGGGACCCTCGGAATTAACCCCGTCAGGGTCGGTAGATCTTCATGCTGAATTCTCGAATTTTTGCTCTTTCCACACCTCGATATCCACCTATTCAGGGTCGATATCGACCCTCATCAGCATTGAAAACAACTTTGAGTAAAACTTGCGTAGCGGATTCGTTACAACTCCGTTTGACTCGATTCTTTTTTCTATGTTCTTGTAAAAAATTTCTCTACCTCTTTCCAAGCTTGAACTTGATCTTAAATTTCTTTATTTGAGTGCTTTTCTTTGGCCTTCACTTCATTCTTGAGTGCTAGCTTCAAGTGCTTTCCTCCTTTCTTCAAAATATGCTCCAAAACCGCTTCAAATCCTATAAAAACACCACTAAAGCTTATGTAGACTCCATATCTTAAGGAAATATGAAAACCTACACAAACGACTCAAAACAAAACACAAAACTAAAAGAAAAGACTCAAAGACACAAAAACACTCCCTAAAAACACAACTAAAAAGACGGATATCAAAATACCCCATACTTAGACTTGCTTGTCCTCAAGCAATCACCAAGACATAGATCAAAACCATCAACATATCTATAAAGTAATATCCCTCATCAAAAAGCAACTTCAACACAAGTGAAATTTAGACAAGCGACTTTAACATCATCACACATATATGAGCAACTAATGAACACAAGCAATCACAATCCAACCTCACAAGGGATATGTGTTTCACTCAACTCTCATGTGTTTAGGCTTATAAGTACAACTCTCAACTCAATCAAACACGCAAAAACTCATAGAAATTGTAACTTATATCACCAATCTCTCTACCAAAGATTGTCAAAACAATGAAAATCATCAAGAGAACTTAGACTCAATGGAAAACTTCATAGAAGTTTCCATTCGGCCGGGTTGTAATGGGGCTTGGTAATAACAATAGGGAGTGGAAATATTTTGATTTGTGGTGCTAATAATCCGGGAATCAAGACTCTTAAACTCTCAACATAACTCACCAAACTTTCATAACCAAATATACCAAACTCTCTTGAACATTAAAGCTCAACTCACTTTCAATAACCCAAATTCATCCTAGAAAGTCTCATACACACATATACAAAAGAATCCTTGGCTTTTTCTTTTCTTTGCTTGCACTTATTCACTTTTTCCTTCTCCTCCCTTTTTTTTTTAGGAGAACGTCGATATCGATCCCACTGGGGTCGATAATGAGGCTGCAATTTTGCTTACTTGTGCATTTCTTTCTTTAAGCCAAGAACCTTTCTTTTACAACTTTGCTTTGAACAATGAGACTTCCATTCTACCTATCCCTAACCCTTTTTATTTGAACCAACATAGAAACTCACAAAGCAAATCCAACCAACTAAGTCCTAATCCCCGGATAGGTTCAAGCTTATATCGGCTAGGAAAATAATTTTGTGGAGCTTCAAAAATAGGCTTTAAGGCACAAAGAAATTGGCTTCAAAAAGAGGGTTAATGTAAGGGTGGATAAGGATTAATAAGGCTTAATGAAAAATAAGTTATCCATCATATGATTTCACAAGTAATGAACTAAAATCTCATAGAGGCTTCGAGAAATAGATAACCATCACAATTTCAAGAGATAATATGCACATAAGAGAGTAAAGCACACAAAAAAGAGAAGAGGGATTTTTGATGTTCTCCCTATAAGGCCAAAAATACTCACAAGGTAGCAATTTTGTTGGATTGCAACTAACTCATGCCAAAAGTCATACATGCTCAGTTTCATCACAAGCTAAAAATTCACAGAAAAACAATTTCATGGTAGGCTCGGGCTAAACCATCAAAACATGCTAAATGGATTTACATGATTATGCAAGCAATTACCATCCTAGAACATCTAAGTGGAATATTATCAATCCTAAAAACAGAAACAAAGACACAAAAACTGAGTTTCCTTTTCCCTCTACCCCATACTTAAACCAAACAATGTCCTCACTGTTTAAAGCAAAGACATAAAAATAAAGAGGGCAAGGAAAGGGAACTCACAAAATAAAACTGAAGCGGCTTGAAACCATTGATCACTAAGGAGGTTGAATTTTCTCGGTTCTGTAGAGGTCGGTACCGACCCTGTGGGGGTCGGTAACGAGCTTGCTGTATGTCCACTGATTTTCTTCTGTGTAGCACTTCTTCTTCTTAGCACTTCTTAACTTTTTGTACCTGAGTCACTTTAGAAAATTTTCTATCCCTACTACACTACTCTAACCTAAAAAAAAACAAGTCAACAGAAAGCTAGCAAAAAGAACTAAGAAAGCAAAAACTAAGAGCGGAAACTAAAACTAAAAGCGGGTTGCCTCCCGTAAGCTCTATTTTTAACGTCATTAGCCCGACGAACTTACCTTGACGGATCAAGGCGGCTCCCATCTAGGTATGTCGGGTTCAAGGAAAACCCCATATTTAGATGGAAAAGCATCAAAGCTTCTCTCTAGGACATTCGATCCTCTATCATCCACAAGTATGCTTGGAAGTCCTACATTAGGTTTAGAAAAATCCGAAAACCAAGGAGGCTTCGAATCTTTCACAGTATGCTCAATAGTAGTTGTAAAAGAAGGATGAAAGAAAGGATCATGACCAGAATCAATTAGATCAGAGCAAGGAGACTTACCTTTGTTATTCTGAGGAGGGGTCGTTACCGAGGGTATGTGGGTCGTTGTCGACCCCACTGGATCAAGGAATGCCTCGGTATCGTGCCTGTCTAGCCCAATAACGGGTTGGAATTCACCCACAGTGTTGTGATTTTTCAGAGAATGGTCGGTACTGACCCACCATGGTGGGTCGGTATGCTTCTTAGTGGGTATGACCTCCTTGAACTGTCTTGTTTTGTACTTAGAGAAGGGTCGGTACCGACCCATGGTGGGTCGGTAGGCTCCTCGTTGATGCTTTTTTTAGCAACCTCATTCGTAGCAGTATTGAAGCGAAACTCGACCTTCTCTTCCCCAATGTCAAATGTGAGTAGTCCCTTTCTAAAATCAACTCTTGCCCCTGCAGTGGCTAAGAATGGTCGTCCAAGAATGATTGGCACCACAGGGTCTTCTGGTTTCTCAGGGAGCTTTATAGATCGAACTTCACTTGACATCTCTGAGATAGATCTTTTCCTGCTCAAAATCTCTTTTAAAAATTTAGTGTAGGTAGGCATTCCATTAAGGGCATCAGTAAATGGAATAGAAATATATAACCCTTGAAGAATTTTAACAAACCATCTAAACTTTCCTTCCGTGACATCATTGGCTTTCTTAATCGGGAAAGGAAGAGTTTTAGACGGACTCGAAATGGATAGAGACCCGGATCGAGGCCCTATTGAATCGACAAAAGGGTCGATCGATGTTGGAAAAGGGTCGATATCGACCCTAGGGGGGTCGGTATCGAGCTGAGATTCGGTTTAGAAGGCTTACCTGGCCTGGAGGGGTCGATATCGACCTGGGGAGCCTCGGTATCGACCATGTTGGGGTCAGTAACGGGCCTGACTAGGATGTCATCTTCATTGTCGTGCTCTTTTTTTGTAGGCTTGGCTCGATCTGGCAACTCCTTTCCACTTCTAAGGTGCACTGCTGCAATCTGTCCTCTCGGGTTCTCCTCGGGACGGTCTAGGAGGCGACCTGGAGGTCTTGGAATCTGGGCAGCCAAGTTACCAAGTTGGGAGTCAACCCTTTTTCTCCATGACTCGAACTCTCCCAATTGTGCTCATACTCCATTCAACTGATTGTGAAGGTTGGTTTGGACTCCATCAATCTTGCTATGGATGCCCTCTTGTAGCCCCTGTACCCATGAAGGTACCTCTTGATATCCTGGTGGTTTGTAAGGAGGAGCCTTCCTTTCCTGTGGTGGAGGGGGTGCATAGTTGCCCCAGGTGGGCTGATTGTTGTTCCTCCCTGCATAAGAATTGTGTACTTGGTCCCCATAGGGACCTCTCATATAGTTAACTTCTTCATATGCCTCAGCAGCACGGACCTGTTGCAAGTTAGTGCATGCAGAAGTAGCATGGGATTGAGACCCACATTCTTGACAAGAAGGAGATGATTTGAGATAACTTACCTGCTTCTTCAGGCGGTTGATTTCATCTTGCAAGAATTGATGCTTCACTTCAGGGTCGACCTCATCCTTATTTGGATTGTAGAGCCTTCGTTGGGGATGTTGAGCTTGTTGCATTCCATACGTTGCATCATAATTGGTCAATCTATCCAGCAATTCCCATGCAACGTTAGGCTCCAACTCTATAAAACCGCAAGCAGTATGCAAATTGAGGCGGTTCTTTGTCTCAGTAGTTATCCCTTGAAAGAATATCTCCTGCCAGACATATTGTGGTTGACCATGGGTGGGGCATTGCCTCAGCATCTCTTTGAATCGCTCCCACGTCTCCACGAATGTCTCGTTAGGCAGTTGGTGATAAGAAGTAATTCGCTTCCTTAACTTCGTAGTCTTGGCAGGTGGGAAGAACTTTGTCATGAACAAGTCATGTAGAGTTTCCCATTTCTTTATTGACTTGGGAGGTAGGCTCTCTAACCAGCTCAGGGCCTTTCCTGCAAGAGACAACTTAAAAGCTTTCAACAAAACATATTCCAAAGAGACACCGTTAGCAACAATAGTGTCACATAAATCAAGGAAATTTCTAATATGTTCTATCGAGCACTCAGTGGGTTTTCCCACAAACTGAGCCCTTTTGATCAAGGATATGAATTGAGGTTTGATCTTAAAGGTCTTCTCTATCTCGGGAAGCTCTATGGCTGATTCTGGCACCCTCAGTTCCGAGTGCATGTATTGCTTAGCATTCCTAGCACTACTACAATTAAGGTTTTTAGTAGCGGCCAAAAACCGACACAAAATGGTCATAAAACGCTACTATAGGGATAAAGTAGCGGTTTTCCAACCGCTTCATCTGCTTCCGCTGCTTTATGTCTACGGTAGCGGTTTTTTAAAGATATGGTAGCGGTTACCCATTGATACATAGAACCGCTGCAATAGAGTTTATAACCGCTACTATTGAATCTGAGGTAGCGGTTTTTACCTAATATATAGCGGCGGTTTTCTTTTCAATTGCAGCTATTATTTTTCTATCCTAGCGGTTTAATAGGACTATGGCAGCGGTTTTAGAGCTATTGTGTCGGTTTTGTTGATCAATTAAGGCGGTTTATTATTTATTATAGCGGTTCTTAGAAGGCTATGGCAGCGGTTTTGGAGGTGCAAAAATTGAAAATTTTAAGCTATTGTAGCGGTTTTAAATATGTACATTTCAATATTATATAGCAGCTTTATTTTCCAATAAATCCCTAATGAATTATATATATTATATGAATAATTCTTATAAAACATACAAATACAAAAAATTATAAATCGCAATTGAAATGAGATGTCATATTTCAATTAAACTATCATTCATTACATAGAGAATATCCTAACTTGAATTTGCTAATATATACCAAAGCAAATCCAAGACAAGCATCATGTTCACAACTTAATTTCCAAGGCAAAAGCAAGCAAACACTTTACAAATCTTAATGTACTTAGTAATGTCAAATGCCTACAAGTGGGAAAGTATCTTAACCAAAAAATATCGGTTTTAAATAAGAACCTGACACAAAAAGGTGCTTGCCCATATACATATTTGTACTTAATTCCTAAGTAATGATCCACCATCTTGGAATCCAAAAAATTAAACTTGCAAAACGTACAACTAAAATGAATAAGCTACTCATGTGATATGATCATGTGCAAATAAGGTGATGTAAAACTAGTAACTGGATTTGACCCATTTAAAGAAAGGACTTGTGTAATAATTTGAACTAATTAATTTGCTTAAAATCATGTACAATTTTTACCTTAAAAGTCAATCAGCCATATCAAAAGGATTGTCACTTTCACCCTGTCCATATGGAGACATTAAAAGCAACATTAGCAATTAAACTAAATCTAGCAACATTTCACATCTAGCAAAAACTGAAATCAGTAACATTCCACGGCAACACTTTAACAATCGTAATTGGAACAATTGACACACAAGATGACTCATTCACAACTAGCAACATTCCACATCAACACCTTCAAAGCATGCTAACTAAATATTTATATAATCAAAGCAGAATTGTTCCAGCTCAGTAAAATAATCGATGCACTAGATTAATAAGTATGTTGCACGTACTGCTCAGTAAAATAATTGTTGCACTGGAATAGATCTGAATAAACAGTGCAAAAAATTGATCTGAATGAACCTTGGAATTGACCGGCCTTCACAACCAGGAACAATAAAAGAACGCACATCAGATTGCCATTTTCACCTAAGATGCAAAATGTGTTGCCATTTTCCACACTTTCTGGTGTTTGGCGAAAATAATAGAAATGAAATCAGATTAACTAACTCATAATAAGACCAGCTAGTCCAATTTAGCACAACTTGTAAGATAGTGAAAGAGATCCACTATAGTTTCTAGTGAAAATATCTAAAGCAAGCAAGACTAACCAACCAGACTTAGCACATCAGACTAACCAACCAGACTTGGCATATTTAAAGCAAGTAAAGACTAAACAACCAGACTTGGCACATCAGACATGGCACATCAGACTAACCAACCAGTTTCTAGTCCAATTCAGTAAGACTAGGCACATTAGACTGGAAACATGTAAATACTAATCAACCAGAATCGAGTTTATTCATTTCATTTTTGGATCCAATTCCAACAAACATGCAAAGTCATGATCAACGACATTTCTAAAACTCACCAAATTAATCTTGTTGGGAACTAGATGCATCTCCTTCATCGGTTGGGAAGTGAGGGATCACAAGATCAATTCCAGGGTTAGCTGCTCGTATATTTGATAACATAGTAGCAAGTTTTTGCTTAAACCGTGCTTCTCGTCTTTTATCCACTTCTTCCAACTTTTGTTCAAGTTGTTGAGAGATAGACTCCAAGAAAATTGGAGGAAGTATAAACGGATTCTTGGGATCTTTGTTTTTCAAACTCGACTTTGTCACACCTAGTCCATACATACGTAGGCGCCCACTATGCTCATTCTTCCCCATAACACCATAATAAGGATCAGATTTGACACTGCCATCATCCAAGGATTGTAATGCTTTCAGTTTCTCCTAATTAAGAATAGCCCAAAACAAGACAAAAAATATATAGCATTACTCTAATGTAACTTAAATAGACTATAGAACAATGTAAAAGAATTTAAATAATTATCTCACAATATTCTGCAGTCTCTCGTCATTTTGTGTCAAGTATGTGCGTCCATCCTTTCTCTTTCTAGATACCATATATAAATCTGCTTGTGATGGACACCTCTTGTCCGGGTCATTTTATTTCTATAAAAAATAAAAGTGTGTAACTAATTCAAATAAAATCACTAAAAACAGAATACAACCTAACAACTATGGAAAGAAGCAATCTAATATTTGTAAAACACAAGTAAATACTTGTAGTAGGATTCATATGATAATTACATCAAAATTACACTAATTTCCTATCCATGGAACTCGTATTGACTTGAGTCGGTAAGATTGAAAAACAAATTTACCATCTCATGACACAACGTAGCAATTGATGTTGGACCCAAAGTATGCATGTCATTTTGCTTTGCTCGGTTTGCTTTGTTTCTCCTACTCGCTTCCTATATAATATGGAAAACTAGATTAAGATGTTCTACACATAGGAAAATCAGTGACACGTCTCTTTTTAGTCAAAATCCATCAACAGTATAGATGAAATTAGTAATTTTGAGCAGGTTGCATTTTCAGTAAGTTACCTTTGATTCATCTGTGTTCTAATACTCCAAAAGTTCTTTAAACTGGCACTCTGGAATATCCTTTGGCCTTCTATCCAACATTTCTTGCATGGTTTCATCTTCAGAGAAGTGTTTTTCCCTTAATTTTGTTTTGTACCTCCGCCACTTTGTACCAACATTTGATAACACACCATCCTTTGCTTCTTCGGGAATAATGTATTTAGTCTAAAATCAAGAAATGCAAAGTTAGTTTAGTTATACGCATCATATTAACTTGCAAAATCGAGTCGGTGATTTACCTGAATGTATTCCTAAATCTGATCCTTTGTAGGCATATATGACCAACTTATAATATTCAAAGGAGCAAACTGCTGACTCCTAGCTATAGTTCCAAGGAAGCGAGCAAACGTCCGTGATATATGTGTTGTAGGCCCCACAACTTGGCGTAGATCATTTAAAACAATAACGTCGCGTTCTTCCATAGTACGCCCATGTATATTTGCCAAAATGGTTCTCCCTCGGTGCTTCTTTTTTTTCTGTAACTGATTAATTAATTGGTATTGATTAAAATCAAGCAATTATAAAAGCAGATTTGATCAAGTAGTTATGAAACAGAAATATCCTAGGATTATTACTGTAATACTATCCTAGGATTATTACTTCTTCAAATTTGTCCAACATCAGCAATAAATTTTACAAAAATATATAAGAGATGAATTTTTTCTTACCTGCATTTGGTGCATTTGTTGCAACATCATGGATGCTTTCATCATCTTCTATAAGATCCATCTCATCATTAGACAAATGTGAGTCCTCATTTGGTTGTTGAACATCGTTCATATTGACTCTTTGACCATTCGAGGCTTGATTTTTTCTCATTTGTAAAAATAGACTCATAGTCCCTGGAGCACAATAGCTTTTGAGCTGTTGTTGATTCAAACTTGTATGAGACGGTTGGTTATGCTTTTGTTGAGCTTCTTTTGTTGAGTTTCTTTGTGATGGCTCCTGATTTACTTGACCTCGAGAAGATAGAACATTTACATCATTTTCTCTGCCTTGGGCCAAATTTTCTTGATTTTCTTCTCTTTCATTTGCCTTAGTTTGCTTTAATTTCTGTTGTCTCTCTCTAGTTTTCAGCTTCATAAATTCAGCCATAGGCAACGTTTGGGTGAGAGCTTTTTTTCCACTCTTATCTTTCCTTGGAACCTGCAAAACATGTAAGAGCATGCATACAAATAATACACCAGTTCCATATTGAAGAAATTAGAGGTATAAAGTCAATGAAGATCCGTTATACATACTCTCAGATTAACTCCACTAGCATGAGTGACATTGTCAAAATGTCCAGTACTTTGATCAGCAAAGGTCTCTGCCACCTTTTGCTTCTTGCTGCAAATATTATAGAAGATTGTGAAAAAAATATCAAATAATTAAGTATACTAAGAGAGATTACCAAAATGCCTAGTTGACCTGGTTAAAGAGGGGGAAGAACCAAATGCATCAATCGTTTTTTTCTGGCCATGAACTACTATGGGACCAACGGAAAGGGTCTGAGGGCTAACCTGTTTATAGAACAACATGAAATTTTTATCAGAATATCACTGAAAGTAGGTCTAGGCCAGAACTGTCCATCTAATTTTTTTGTTCAATTTTTAGAAGGAATCTGAAATTACACCTTCATGCCAGCTCAGTTTTAAGAAAGAAAAACCCAGTATCTGAATGGAGCTGTTAGCAACTCAAATTAGCATTGGTCCACAGGCAATAAAAACTAGTTTTTCAAAATTTACACTGTTTAAACAGAGATGAAAGCAAAAGGAATCTGAATGGAGCTTTAAGCAATGTCATCAACATCATCGGAACAAAGGTAGTATGGATTCAAATCACCAATTCAGCATATAAATCCATAGGAAGCAAGGCCAAAGAGCAACCAAACACAAAACTGAAACGAAAAGAACATAACAAAGAGAGGAAATCAAGCAACCATAGAAAGCACACACAACACACATTGATCAATCACTAAATCAGCCTATTTTTCACTCATCCAACAACATTATTATGGATGCTTTGTTCCCTTGTTTTAGAATTTTGACAACCATTTGAGATCTTATCACTTCCTAAGTTTAAGGTATCAATTGTATGTTACTGGTAAGACTATTTTTTAGATGTAGGAGTTACTTATTACATTGAATGCCCATTTCTTGTTGTAACTCGGTAAGAACCTGTCAAGTTGATTTTTTTTGTTCAGTTTTTAGAAGGAATCTAAAAGATAAAATTAAAAATCCTTGCAGCTGTATGATAGAAACAGAAGACGTTTGGAACTAAATCAGCCTATTTTTCATTCCCTTCTGGTCCATCAATCCCATTTAGTATTCTTGCCAAAGCATGCCTCTGTATGATAGAAACAGAAGATGTCTGGAACTATGCTAGCTATTCTACTCATTAACATCTACTTTTGCAATAAAATTCCAAGAAGAGCAAATTTGGCTAGAGATGAAGTTAAGCCATAATGGAAAGGTGAAGCTGGTTCATATGATTTTTTGGAAGATATTCCAATTCAGCCTTTTGAGTAACAACAACATGTCAACATGAATCATTTTGATCAGCCAAAACAACATGAATCATATAAAGTTAAAGATAATTAAGGAGATGCATAAAATTTCAACTATGATCTTAACAAAATATACATATTATATTAGTCCATCTAATCTGATATCAACAAAATGTTTCACGCAGCAGAGTGTCATCATAAAACCACTAATCTGATTAGGAATATACAGATTATATTAGTCCATCTAAACTGATTTTCAAAGTTCCAGTTTACTAAAGTAAGAAACCCTCCATTAATGGCATTCATACCAATTCTTAATTAACTAGCTTCAGATTATTAAGGTCTCTCATCACTGAATGTGCATCAAGTACACCAAATGAAAGACAACTCAATAAATTCCAACTAAAAGCTGTTGACAGAAATCTGTTGAACAATTAATTTCATGGATATTTTATTGGTATAAACTAAAAAAACTAATGACATTGATGGCATAAACTGAAGTCATGAAGAAATACTTCATTGGAAAAAAATCTTTCAGCACCATTACAATAGCATCCTCATACCTGAAGTTCGCAGTCAACAGACTCTTTAGGCCCGGATAATTCAGCCACAATATTCTTTGAAATCCGATCAAACTTTTCTTGCAAAGACTTGTTAAGTAGGCTGTTGTTAAACCCCTTAGCTTTCATTTTTGCAGCATTTGCTTCTAGTGTTTTCATCCTTTCCTTTTCATAGGGGTTCATGCTCTCAGTTTGATTAGAAGGCTTGTTCTTGTTGCCCATCTGTTCAACAAGCTTAAACAAAAAGGTTAAACTCCAAATCCATTATAACATAAGATAAATCAGCACACCACTTAAATTATGAGATAATGAGGACAAGCTTACATGTAAAAATTATTTAAACCAGCTGACCACTCAAATAAAACCCAAAAAACAACAAAGAGTATTCATGTTACATCAACAAGCAAGTAGAGTTTTACATATGGGATTGTCAAACACAACATAGAAATTAAGCTACAACCAAGAGCGAAGCTAAGGCTTAAAATAATTGACTACTAGCTCGTCAAAACCAGCTACAATATTTCCAGACAAATCAACTATTGTTGCTTGTACATCCTCTCTAGTACGAATTATTTCTACATCACCATCTGCAATGTCAACCCTACTTCGATGAGACCAATGAGGTTCCTTCCAATACATCTTAGCAACTTCATCGATTCTTTCATCCTCAAACTCAGAATGTTCTTTAGGAAGGTCTTTTACAACATAATACAGATCAGTTGCTTCTAGGTCTTGAACATAAAAAATCTGACTTGCTTGAGATGCCAAAATAAATGGCTCTTGCTGAGAAATCAACTTCTTGCGATTGACCCGAGCAAGACCATTGGTATCTTCCTCAGATTGAAACCAAACACACCCAAATAAGACAACACTGAAATTATCTGCATAGAATATCTCAATGATTTCTTCAATGGAGCCATAGTAGGTAATATCGCCAACAATAGGGTGTTGATCCTTAGTACTAGCAAAGCTTGGAGTTGAGGCCGATAATGTAACTCCGCTATTATCAGTCCCACCATGTTTATCACGTTTCATAGTGTGAAATTTGTATCCATTTATCGAGTACCCACTATATTTTTTAACAATGAAAGAAGGTCCAGAAGATAACAACTTAATAAAACCAGGCACATGTTCACCTTGACCCTGTTCAACCTCAACTCTCTCCTTAAACCAATCTATGAAATCATTACTATGGCTTTGAAAACTGTCCCACCTTCTTTTATTTCTGCTGCTAACAATTGTTTCTTGCTCACTGCATCACAATAAAAACAGAATTAAGTTGCTACTTATGCAGAAACCGAAAATTTCAAACAATGGTAACTTAAATTTAGTCTTCAACAATGGCTTTAGTTTATTACCTAATATATCTTTCAACTTCTTCGTTCTGACAATTGAATAGAACATATCGATGTGCTTGACTCCACTTTACAAGATCAATCTCATAATGCTCTTTCTTTTTTTTCTTCCCTCGCCCCATTATTGGATGACCCGTCTTTGGAAAATAATTTGGGCATCTACATGCTGATCAGTTGGCTTATCTCCACTGGTGGATCCATGATGCAAATATCTAGCACAAAAGGTAATACATTCTTCAGCTAAATATGCTTCAGCCATTGATCCTTCTGGACGACCCTTATTGTGAACAAAAGACTTCAGCTTTTTAAGAAATCTTTCAATTGGATACATCTACCTAGGAGAAACAGGTCCCCCAAGTCTAATCTCTTCGATTAAGTGGACGGGCAAGTCAACCATGATGTCAAAAAATGTAGGAGGAAAAATCATTTCCAATTGACAAAGAACTTCATCAATCTCATCTTGTAGATAATCAAGTTCCTCTGGGTCAATAACTCTGCGACATATCGCCTTAAAAAAGGCACTCAACCTAATGAGTGGAGCTGCAACATCCTTTGGCAAAGTTTGGCTGACAACAACGGGAAGTAAATACTGCATTAAGAAGTGAGCATCCTGACTTTTATACCCCATGATTTTTCTTTGTTGGAGATTAACACAACGTGCAATATTGGAATCACACACTTGTGGTAACTTAGCATTCTTAATCACAGCACAAAATCTGACCCTCTCAGCCAATGTCATCCAAAAACGAGCCTTTGCAAGTTCTATGTGTTCACCATCATTAACAAGTCTTGGCTGAAGTTCCTGCATCAAATCAAGTTCTGCAAGTCCATTCGTGCTCTTACATGATCTTTTGTCTTCCCAGAAATATCCAACAATGTCCCAATTACATTATCACAGAAGTTCTTCTCTATGTGCATCACATCTAGACAATGGCGACAATGGCGACAATCGATATGCATCCAGTAAGGCATATCGATTGTCGCCATTGTCTAGATGTGATGCACATAGAGAAGAACTTCTGTGATAATGTAATTGGGACATTGTTGGATATTTCTGGGAAGACAAAAGATCATGTAAGAGCACGAATGGACTTGCAGAACTTGATTTGATGCAGGAACTTCAGCCAAGACTTGTTAATGATGGTGAACACATAGAACTTGCAAAGGCTCGTTTTTGGATGACATTGGCTGAGAGGGTTAGATTTTGTGCTGTGATTAAGAATGCTAAGTTACCACAAGTGTGTGATTCCAATATTGCACGTTGTGTTAATCTCCAACAAAGAAAAATCATGGGGTATAAAAGTCAGGATGCTCACTTCTTAATGCAGTATTTACTTCCCGTCGTTGTCAGCCAAACTTTGCCAAAGGATGTTGCAGCTCCACTCATTAGGTTGAGTGCCTTTTTTAAGGCGATATGTCGCAGAGTTATTGACCCAGAGGAACTTGATTATCTACAAGATGAGATTGATGAAGTTCTTTGTCAATTGATGGATTTTGACTAAAAAGAGACGTGTCACTGATTTTCCTATGTGTAGAACATCTTAATCTAGTTTTCCATATTATATAGGAAGCGAGTAGGAGAAACAAAGCAAACCGAGCAAAGCAAAATGACATGCATACTTTGGGTCCAACATCAATTGCTACGTTGCGTCATGAGATGGTAAATTTGTTTTTCAATCTTACCGACTCAAGTCAATACGAGTTCCATGGATAGGAAATTAGTGTAATTTTGATGTACTTATCATATGAATCCTACTACAAGTATTTACTTGTGTTTTACAAATATTAGATTGCTTCTTTCCATAGTTGTTAGGTTGTATTCTGTTTTTAGTGATTTTATTTGAATTAGTTACACACTTTTATTTTTTATAGAAACAAAATGACCCGGACAAGAGGTGTCCATCACAAGCAGATTTATATATGGTATCTAGAAAGAGAAAGGATGGACGCACATACTTGACACAAAATGACGAGACACTGCAGAATATTGTGAGATAATTATTTAAATTCTTTTACATTGTTCTATAGTCTATTTAAGTTACATTAGAGTAATGCTATATATTTTTTGTCTTGTTTTGGGCTATTCTTAATTAGGAGAAAATGAAAGCATTACAATCCTTGGATGGTGGCAGTGTCAAATCTGATCCTTATTATGGTGTTATGGGGAAGAATGAGCATAGTGGGAGCCTACGTATGTATGGACTAGGTGTGACAAAGTCGAGTTTGAAAAACAAAGATCCCAAGAATCCGTTTATACTTCCTCCAATTTTCTTGGAGTCTATCTCTCAACAACTTGAACAAAAGTTGGAAGAAGTGGATAAAAGACGAGAAGCACGATTTGAGCAAAAACTTGCTACTATGTTATCAAATATACGAGTAGCTAACCCTGGAATTGATCTTGTGATCCCTCACTTCCCAACCGATGAAGGAGATGCATCTAGTTCCCAACAAGATTAATTTGGTGAGTTTTAGCAATGTTGTTGATCATGACTTTGCATGTTTGTTGGAATTGGATCCAAAAATGAAATGAATAAACTTGATTCTGGTTGATTAGTATTTACATGTTTCAAGTCTAATGTGCCTAGTCTTACTGAATTGGACTAGAAACTGGTTGGTTAGTCTGATGTGCCATGTCTGATGTGCCAAGTCTGGTTGTTTAGTCTTTACTTGCTTTAAATATGCCAAGTCTGGTTGGTTAGTCTGATGTGCTAAGTCTGGTTGGTTAGTCTTGCTTGCTTTAGATATTTTCACTAGAAACTATAGTGGATCTCTTTCACTATCTTACAAGTTGTGCTGAATTGGACTAGCTGGTCTTATTATGAGTTAGTTAATCTGATGTCATTTCTATTATTTTCGCCAAACACCAGAAAGTGTGGAAAATGGCAACACATTTTGCATCTTAGGTGAAAATGGCAATCTGATGTGAGTTCTTTTATTGTTCCTGGTTGTGAAGGCCGGTCAATTCCAAGGTTCATTCAGATCAATTTTTTGCACTGTTTATTCAGATCTATTCCAGTGCAGCAATTATTTTACTGAGCAGTACGTGCAGCATACTTATTAATCTAGTGCATCGATTATTTTACTGAGCTAGAACAATTCTGCTTTGATTGTATAAATATTTAGTTAGCATGCTTTGAAGGTGCTGATGTGGAATGTTGCTATTTGTGAATGAGTCATCTTGTGTGTCAATTGTTCCAATTACGATTGTTAAAGTGTTGTCGTGGAATGTTACTGATTTCAGTTTTTGCTAGATGTGAAATGTTGCTAGATTTAGTTTAATTGCTAATGTTGCTTTTAATGTCTCCATATGGACAGGGTGAAAGTGACAATCCTTTTGATATGGCTGATTGACTTTTAAGGTAAAAATTGTACATGATTTTAAGCAAATTAATTAGTTCAAATTATTACACAAGTCCTTTCTTTAAATGGGTCAAATCCAGTTACTAGTTTTGCATCACCTTATTTGCACATGATCATATCACATGAGTAGCTTATTCATTTTAGTTGTACGTTTTGCAGGTTTAATTTTTTGGATTCCAAGATGGTGGATCATTACTTAGGAATTAAGTACAAATATGTATATGGGCAAGCACCTTTTTGTGTCAGGTTCTTATTTAAAACCGACATTTTTTGGTTAAGATACTTTCCCACTTGTAGGCATTTGACATTACTAAGTACATTAAGATTTGTAAAGTGCTTGCTTGCTTTTGCCTTGGAAATTAAGTTGTGAACATGATGCTTGTCTTGGATTTGCTTTGGTATATATTAGCAAATTCAAGTTAGGATATTCTCTATGTAATGAATGATAATTTAATTGAAATATGACATCTCATTTCAAATGCGATTTATAATTTTTTTTATTTGTAAGTTTTATAAGAATTATTCATATAATATGTATAATTTATTAGGGATTTATTGGAAAATAAAGCTGCTACATAATATTGAAATGTACATATTTAAAACCGCTACAATAGCTTAAAATTTTCAATTTTTACACCTCCAAAACCGCTGCCATAGCCTTCTACGAACCGCTATAATAAATAATAAACCGCCTCAATTGATCAATAAAACCGACACAATAGCTCTAAAACCGCTGCCATAGTCCTATTAAACCGCTATGATAGAAAAATAACCGCTGCAATTGAAAAGAAAACGCCGCTATATATTAGGTAAAAACCGCTACCTCAGATTCAATAGTAGCGGTTATAAACTCTATTGCAGCGGTTCTATGTATCAATGGGTAACCGCTACCATATCTTTAAAAAACCGCTACCGTAGACATAAAGCAGCGGAAGCAGATGAAGCGGGTGGAAAACCGCTACTTTATCCCTATAGTAGCGTTTTATGACCATTTTGTGTCGGTTTTTGGCCGCTACTAAAAACCTTAATTGTAGTAGTGTAGGGATAACATTCAACAACTCCTGTAATTGAATATGTTGCTCCCTTTCTTGATCTTTCTCGGCTTGCAACGCCTCCATCTCTCTGCGTAGAGCAGCCATCTGTTGGGCAATATCCACAGGATCGCTCGGGTTCAGGGTCAACTATTAAATTAGAGACAACTCCGCGTCCTTCAGCTGGTATATACTGTAAAAAAAACAAAAACAGAAACGAAATCAAAAGCAAAACGGGTTCTCAAAGAGGGTCGATACCGAGGCCTAGAGGGTCAATATCGAGCCTACAATGATCCCGAAAAATAAAAACTAGAAGAAAAAGCTAAGCTCTGTCGACAAGGTCGGTACCGACTTGGGTAGAGTCGATATCGACTCGACTATGATCCTAAAAACAAACGGAAAAAGAAAAGAAAACTGGGTTTGCCGACTGGGTCGGTACCGACCCTAGGGGGGTCGTTACCGACTCGACTGAGTCTCGAAAAACTCTAAAAAGAACAAAACTTGGCACTATTAAAATCTCCCCGGCAACGGCACCAATTTGTTGAGAGGGTTTCTCAACAACAAATAAATTTATATCAAGACCCCGCTGTGTATAGCGAAGTCAGGTTCGTCCGCAGGGAGAAAGTCAGTGCTAAGTTATGTTACTTAGAGCCCAAGTAATCAACAAAATAAGGGTTTTTATCAAGAGAAAGAGAAATCTAAAGTTTAGGGTATCCCCACAACAACAATTATGCATGCCAAACATTAATGAAACACATAGATCATGCTTTTATCACATAAAGGCGCTAACTTTCATTAACTTTAAGCAAGTAAATCAATCAACTTTCGCTAAATTAATAAACTTACTATCTACCTCTTCTACTTCAACTAGGATTGATCCACTTTCGCTTCAAAACCCTAAATTGACTATTCTAATTCAAAGTTTCCGCTTTCGCTTCAACTATGAATGAGAAATTCCCTTTAAATTTCGTTTCAAGGTTTAAGAACAAGAGAATAGATTCATGCAATAAAAACAATCAAATCATGATCACAAACAAGCATGCACAACCATTGTTGGGTTCAGCCCCAACCTTACAATTCATCATTAAAAACATCTAAATTAAATTTAAAAGAAAGGAAAAGCTTACAACCGAATCCAGAACGAAACTTGTCTTCCAAGAAATCCCGAAAATTCGTCCCTCTCTCTCGCACACGCCTCTCTCTTCTCTCTACCCTAAAACTAGGTTAATTCTGGCCTCCACCAAACTAAAGCTAGAACAAGAGTATTTATAGAGAAAAACCTAATCTATCTAGAAGCTATCTATAAGAAAATAAATCTTTAGAAGACATATTCCTTCTATAAGGAAATAAATCTAATAAAAGATATATTCCTTGTATCTAAATAAATAACATAAAAGGAAACTAACAAAAAGGGATAAAAATACATTAATTGCGTTGACTCTAATGTCTTCTACCGACACGGAACCCTCGGAATTTACCCCGTCAGGGTTGGTAGATCTTCATGCTGAATTCTCGAATTTTTTCTCTTTCCGCACCTCGATATCGACCTAGCCAGGGTCGATATCGACCCTCATCAGCATTGAAAACAACTTTGAGTAAAACTTGCGTAGTGGATTCGTTACAACTCCGTTTAACTCGATTCGTTCTCCTATGTTCTTGTAACGAATTTATCTACCTCTTTCCAAGCTTGAACTTGATCTTCAATGTCTTTATTTGAGTGCTTTTCTTCGGCCTTCACTTCATTCTTGAGTGCTATCTTCAAGTGCTTTCCTCCTTTCTTCATAGTATGTTCCAAAACCGCTTCAAATCCTATAAAAACACCACCAAAGCTTATGTAGACTCCATATATTAAGAAAATATGAAAACCTGCACAAACGACTTAAAATAAAACACAAAACTAAAAGAAAAGACTCAAAGACACAAAAACACTACCTAAAAACACAACTAAATAGGCGGATATCAACAAGTCTCCAAGCTTACATTCATTGATCAAGTGTTTTAATCCTTCCAAGCGATAACTTTGAAGGGATTGGTTTTCACACTTGATTAACTGAGTTCCTTGATCAAATGTTTCCACTATAAAAATCCTTGTCTTCAAGTAAGTCTTTCTTGTAGTTGAATTTCCGTTGCATTTACTTAAGAGGTCGACGACTTAGTTGTGGTCGACGACCTAGACGTACTAACGATCCTACACATGCAATGATATTTTTTAACTAGTGATGACATTCTTAACTTGTGATGACAATTTAAATTGAACTATTAATATCAAATCAATGTAGTAGTTGAATGAAATTTGTTGAAAAAGATGCAAAAGACAAACTCTTGATGTCATTTCATGATAGTCTTGTGATGACAATTGATGACACTTGTTGTTGACCGACTTTTGATAACAGACTTTGATGTCATTCATTAGAACACATAAATACTTTGATGATAGACATTGATGACTTATTACCTTTCTCATTTGTTGAAAACCTCTAACTGAAGCTCCAATTGAAATGAAGACATATTTGAAACGATTATTTTTGTCAATCTCAAGGCATGTGTGAGTGTCATTGTTGACTTGTTTGAGCATGTGACAATACAATGGAAGGATTGCATAGTTTCCATTTGATGTGCCTTTCAAATTATATGCATGTTCATGTGCTCTCCATGCTTTCCAATATGTAATAGTTTCAAAGTATTCATTTCTCATATCATTCTAGATCATCTTTGGATCACCTTCAAACCTATCGACATTTGAAACAAAAAAATCGCATATGAAATAGTCATGTCATTCATGATATAATTTGTTGACATTTGTTGAATATATCAATGAATATTACCTTAGTTTGATCTTTTCACCGACAACTCGATAGGATGGTTGAATATTTATTGAATATCTTACTTCAAATGGGCAAGTGTGTTCATCATTGATTTTTCTCACCTCAAAGTGATTTATACCCTTCAATTCCATTCATAATTTTCATGCACACATTTCAGTTTATATCAATTGTTGATTTATGAACTTTGTAACAAAAGCTTTCATGCAACACCATATTAGACATTACTTTTTTAAGCTCTTCCTTCGATGGATACAATTGACCAACTTGTACAAACTTACAATATGGTGGAGGATCTATCTCACAATCTAGTGAAGCATCAATATTCAATGGTTGTTGACATAAGTTGACATTTGATGATAATTCGAAGCTGGTGTTGAGATTTGATGACTTTTCCACATTTTTAATAAAAATTTCTTTTCTACTCATTTTCTTGTATGTTGTCACACATATAGGCAACTCCCAAGCAACATTACGTGTCTTATTTATCTGACAAAAGGATTTCAAATCATTATCAGTTTCAACTGTGTAAGGATTTTGCAATCAAAAGGATGCAAGTGTGACAACATGATTCAAATGTTGACAAACTGATTTTGAACCTTTCTATAATCACTTCTTAGACCCTCTAGCTAAAAGTTGTGGTCTAGCACACATCATTTTGAATTCACATCACCAACATAACTACAACCACTATCTTTCTTCTTACACTCTCCTCGAAAGCATACTGTTAAGATTTTTAGATCCATGCTTTGAACTATAAATATTGGAACAAGATGACGATTGTCATCATAATCATTAGTTCATTACATAATAATTACTATCAAAATTTTAATATATCAGTTGTCATCACATCATCGATGTATAATGATGTCATCATCACGGTGACATTTTAAGAAATTGCCATCGAGACAAGCGATATTCTGGTAGGTAAATTCTTTTACCCCGTTGTAGCTATGGACCTTTTTTTATAAGAGATCACTGTTTAATAATGCCATCATGATGACAGTTTTAGAAATTTTCATTGCACCCTCATTGTTTAATAATGTCATCATGATGACAATATATCAATTGTCATCACATCATCACTGTTTAATAATACCATCGAATGTCATCATTCTTTTCATAATAATACCATCATTGTAAATTGATATTTGTTATTGTGATGAATAACATCATAACTTTTAGATATTATGATTCCTCAATTGTCATCAAACCGGTTTAATGTCATCGTGATTCTATTAACATAAACTATCAACCAATATCTAAAAGTTATGTTTTTACTCATTTACCTATTTGTATTGATGACATATCTATGAAAAAGGAGGTAATTTTTCATTGGATCTGACTACAGATGAAAGACACAAGCATACATACAACCACGAGCAGCACACTGTCGAGGTGATGACAAATGTGAGCAGTTATGTTGACAAGAAGAAGCTTTCCGTTGACAAACGCGAGCCGATATGAGAAGGAGGAAGGAGATACGTGAGTAAGGAGGAGGTCTGGTTTTGACGAGGAAGGCGATACATGGAAAATGTATTTGTTAGATGGTTATGCGACAAAATAAAGAAGATATAAGGATATTATTGGTATTATGTCTTTTGCTTTGTTAGTTACCAAAATTCTCCTTCTTTTTTTTACTTTTTTTGGTCTTGGGCACTGCCCGTATGACTAGTATGAGTCAAAACGAAAATCTCATGATACTACCATGAAGTCTTAACCGATTGACTAGATACACGAAGGCTTTCCTTCTTTTTTTTAAAGAAAGCCTTGCTACTACTTCAAAGTGCAATTTAAAAAAAAACTAAGTCATTGGATTAGACCAATGATGACTCCATCCACCCCAAAGCGACTTCAGTCCCACCCTCAACAGCCAGCCTATCTCCAAAAAATTTTTTATGGATCCTATATTTCGAAATAAAAACTTCATTCAGCATATTTTGGAAAAAAAAATTGTGTTTGGAAAAAAACTAGATCCCCAAAAAAAAACCTCTTCTCTAGATTTCTTCTTGTGGTTGTGTTTGAGAGGTTTCTTTTGGGCTTGGGCCTAATCTTGTGGTGGGATTATGCCTTTGTTTTATTTGTCCTTTTGTTTTCTTGGCATGAGGTTTTTCTTTGGTTTAGGTTCGAGCACGGATGGTACTACTATGAGATTTGGCTCTAGGATTGGGTGTGGTTATTTGTGTTTGGCGCTGTCGCTTGGACGTTGTGACGGATAAAGATCCTTCATCCCGGTGGAGGCAACGTTAGTAGTCCATACCTTTTATCTATTTGTCCGTTTAGACCCGATTGTTGAATACATTGTTCTCTTCAGCCCTTCACTCTCCCCATCACCCTGCTAGTTCTACTTCCGTTTTTCGTTAGTTGTTGTACTTTCATTCAGTGGCGGCCAATGGTACTTTTGGGCCATGTATTAAAATTATAAAGGTCCTTAATAAAGAGAAATTATTTAATTTAAATGTATATTTTATATAAGAAAAGACACCTAATTTCATAATTAAATGCTAGGGAAGTGAATGGGACAACTGTTGCCTTATTTAGTGTTGAGGAGTTCCAAGAAAATGATTTAATTAGAAATTTTTATTTTGTTAGGGTCCCAAGACCATGGCAGCCTCCATGGCCCAACCTATGTCGAGTCTCGTGACACCGTGCCTCTCGACACTTGAGGTTCCTATCTTGCCAGCACCATGCCATCTCCCTGCCAGCGTCGTGCCATGGCGTGTCCGCGTGTGTTCCCTTGCCGATGGCTTGTCTTGGTATGTCAAGACTTTCCCTTGGCCTTATCTTACTTATTTGAGTATTATTTCCTTTGTTAGACATTTCTTATTATTTATGCTATTTTTAGTATTTTAGGTCATTGGGCCTCGGTTTCATCCTTGGCCCAAGTCCACCTCTTGTTTTCTTGTTATAACCCTAGTTGATGCCTCCTCTATATAGAGGGGGATCGTCCACCTTGTTTAGGTTACGCATAGTATGAATCCATATATAATATAGTAAAGGTTGCTCCTAATTGTTGATCGTGCGTCAATTCCCCTTAATCTATCTTCCTCTCGATCATCTCTCCCTTGATTTGATCAATTCTTATCTCTAAAGGTCAAGATCCCCTTAAATCTCACAAAGCTTCCGTCAATCTCATGTTTGAGACCCAATACACGGTTAAAGACAAAGATCTGACGCGTATATGACTACTTTTGGAGATGTGATCGCGTCAAACCCTAAACCCCTAAATCCTAAATCATAAATCCTAAACCCCAAAGCTCTAAATCCTAAAACACTAAACTCTAAAACCTTATACTAAAAATCTAAACCCTAAACCCTTCCTTGAACCATAAACCCTTAAACTCTTAAACCCTAAACCTTAAACTTTGAATCCTAATACATATTGAATAATTAATCTATTATAAATGAATAAGTAGTTTATCAGTCATGAACAAGTAGTTTATTAATCTTGAACAAGTAGTTTATCAATCATGAACAAGTATTAAAACACGGTTGACAACGATCTTACCATTTAGGGTTTAAGGTTTAGGGTTTTAGGATTTGGGATTTATAGTCTAAGGTTTATGGTTTTACTGTTTAGGGTTTAGGATTTTAGTATTTATGGTTTAATGTTTAGGGTTTTAGGTTTTATGGTTTAGGGTTTAGTATCAAGGGTTTAAGGTTTATTACTTATGGTTTAAGAATTTTAGGGTTTAGTATGTAGGTTATAATATTTAGTGTAACACCTCTATTTTACAACGATGGGTATTATCGCCAATGACCTCGGATTTTTCCCGTCCAAAGTCACCCAAGGCCTTTTGTATTTATGGTTTAATGTTTAGGGTTTTAGGTTTTATGGTTTAGGGTTTAGTATCAAGGGTTTAAGGTTTATTACTTATGGTTTAAGAATTTTAGGGTTTAGGGTTTAGTATGTAGGTTATAATATTTAGTGTAACACCTCTATTTTACAACGATGGGTATTATCGCCAATGACCTCGGATTTTTCCCGTCCAAAGTCACCCAAGGCCTTTAAGGTAACGAAATACAAATAATAATGTGGAATTTCAAAAATAATACATAATATCAAAAGTGCTCAAAAGCTTGAGACTTTAATGAGAGTTATTACAAATTCATTATTTAAAAAAACACAATGCTAAACTAGTCATGCAATAAAATAAAATAAATGTTCTTGAAATTCTAAGTAGGACCCATAATGTAATAAAAACTTTTAAAAACACCTTGTCCTTTCCTTCCTTCAAATCATCGATCCTTCGTCTTCAATCCTTTGGTGGAACTCTTCTATTGTTTGAAATTTTCGCAAGAGGCGAAAAATATGAGGCAAATGTGCATAAATAAAACAAATGAAATTAGTCTAAGGAGACTAAGAAAGTGAGAATGGATAATTTTTAAAGATAAGGGTTGGAAATATAACAATTATCAACTTGATGAGATATTTTGAGGGCATCAACATGTATGTGGAGCTTAATAAGAACGCAAATTTGTTTATCTTGAAGAGAGATATAATATTTTACGAGAAGAAGGATACTACGAAAGTTGTAGTTCATTTATGAATATTAATATGGTTGGGTACTTTTACTTCATAACAATTTTCGAAAAGCCTTCGTCGACTTTATTGGATCTCAACCAACCTCATTGGATTCGAAGCTCCATATGGGGAGGTGGTCGCGCGCTTAAGTACCAAGCCCATCTTGACAAGCCCGAATAAGCATTCATATATGATGTAACACCCCGACTTTCTCCGGTGCGCTACTCGGTGGTAGACCCTATCCGGGTACTATTCAGATTAGTCTGACAACGAAATCACTAGGATCTTGCAACGCGGGCACGAAGAGAAAATGAAATAAAACATCCAACTCATTCTTATTAAACATTAACTATTAAAAACATTCATTTAAAACCCCAAAATTTACAAACAAAAGATGAGGATCATGTCATTCTGTAATCTCAACCTATTCTAAACCAGTTTTATCCAACCAGCCACAAGACAAATCAACAGACAAACATGAATACATAAATAACCAAATCCCAACAACCCGGACCTAATGACACGTGTGTCAACTTCCGCTTCATCATTCCATAGATGATCTATCACAGTTCCTCCAATGTACCTGAAACTGTAAAAATATTCCCCGAAGGTTCAGCTACAATTCTAATTCAAGCTAGAAAGCGTGAGATGCATACAGAACGTTTAAAAACCACAGAATCCTAGCAATCAAAATTCACACATAATTAAATAATCTTCGCTTCATATCAATCCAACAAATCACACACCAACACACACAGACACGCAACCACACATACACACACACACATACAGACAATCACACAGGCACACACACACACACAAACCACATCACAATTATAATCACATTAAAAATACAACAATATCGCAATAGTATAATCAATGTCAAACCAAACCTCATAATGCAAAACCATTCAAACAAAGTCCATCAAATAACGTCGCAATCAAACATCCTCCTCAAATCCAAATGGCACCCTCCGGCCTCTCATCTATGGCGCACGGTCAGGGACACGTGCCCATTTCCCCTATTCACCCTTCTTTCCCCGGCTAAACCTCTACTAGAGCGTTTGCCAAAACATTTTATTTTATTTTTAGAAGGGGGTCCCTTCCTGCCGCATGATTATGCCCGGGGGCCACTTCTTCTCCAACTTATCTCGTGCTCCAGGACCATACCGGAGGAACCCAATGCACGCATAACGAAAAATGTTTAAAAACAATTTTTCATAATGCCAAAAAACATATACAAGCACGTGATATGGAATCATTCCAAAATAAGGTTTATACAATCAGTTCACTCATTCAAAGCAACACGGATCAGAAGCTTCTCAAAAGCCGAAAACAAATACGCAGCGGAAGAAAAATAGACCCGAACAAGTCACAATCACAATAACAAGCACAACCACAATTTCAATTCAAACCCAATCATATTCGCAGACACAATCACAATTCCAGTTACGATTACAAGCACACTCATAGTCACAGTCAGATTCAGAATCACAATCAGACTCACAACCACAATCAGATTCACAACCACAACCAGAATCGCAATCACAATCGCAAATACAATGCAGATATAAACACAATTTACAATTACGAGTACCAATACAATTATACCTATAATTATAATGTTCACCAACACATAGAGAAAAATTGTTATTTTTAAAAAGTAATGTGCAGGGGAGCTAGTTCCCCCAAAACCAATTCCACATACATAACACTCAATCTAACAAGAATTGAATCAAGCCGAGCAAGTCGAAGAACGACTTACCTCACAGAGGAATTTCTTGTACGCGATGATCAACCAAACCGAGCAAAGCAATATCCTAGGAAAAGATAACGAAATGCCTTTAAAAGACAAAGTTCCAAAAAGAAATTTAACAAAACCGAAAACCCCGCAACTTATAAATCCTAACACCTTAACTTAATCTAATCCTAGTGATTAATTAATATATCAACCCAATATCAGTTCCTTTGATATGACTTACTGGTCGGCAATTAGAATGAAATCCAATAACTCTAAATTTTACCATAATTTACGAACACCACTACACATCTCCCAAATCACCCTTACTTAACTACTAATCTAGCACAACTTAACTGAACAACCACTAGAAATTTAATTGACATTGAAAAGCTAATTAACATGAATCACGTTGACAAGATAATTAACAATAATCACGTACAAGCCTAACAATATATACAATTGTGATCTTTAACTAACGAATCCAATTAATTAGATAAAACTAGTTAGCTCACAAGATTAGGCAAATAGGTGCTTAAAAGGCCAATTCGAAGCCCAAAGAAGCAGATTACAACTTTCGATTAGCCAACTCAGATTACACATCATGCAATTCAAATTACACTCTCAACCCCAGACAATCAATCAAAACTGAATTTGTATGCCCACGGGCCGATTTACACTTCAAGTAACCTATCTTCTACCCACCATTAACATCACAACTCAACTGTAATCATAAATTAAATGAATACTTATTAATTAAACAAATTGAGATCTAATCATTAGATAACCTGATAAGGCAAAGATCGGTCGGCACCCAAATCGGAAACCGCGACTCAGAAACTGTTTGAGACCCATCTTTGATGCTGCAGATCAGCCTAACCCGTGACGGCTCGGCACACCACAACGTCGCGCCTCACTCGGCCTAATACCGGCACTGGTTATATAACATGGACCGCCGACGCCAAAAGTAGTTCCAAACGGAAGGACAAATCGAACGAAGCAGTTGAAGATGGAACTGGTGGCAAGACGAGATCACCGCTCGACTTGAAACGGCGGACTAGCAACAACTTCAAGTGAATGAATCCGGGGATGCGATGAACGACAGACGAGAGGTCCTTACCAGCGACGAGACCAACCGCACCAGGACGTGTTACAGAGCAATATTAGGCCATATGAATTTTAATGTAAACCGACCGGGTCTAGCTAGCTATGCTTCTGCATTTTATAATTCCGGTTCAATAGCTAGGCTTTATAAACCCTATTGTAATTCCCCTGCAAACTATCAAACGAATGAAATCTTCTAATCTCAAATTCTGATTCTATCTCTCCCTCTCAATCTCTTTGTGATTCACTTTTCGGTGGAAATTCTCAAATCCTTTCTACCCTCGGTGATTCATCGATTGATTCTCGAGCTCATCGCTCCTAATCGATCGCTTATCCCGGTTACACCGCATCAATGGTATCAGAGTGATCCTTCCTCCAACCTTCTTCAAGTGGGATGGCTACAAAGACGGCATATACGAGCTCCTTGTTCTCAGATTTGAAGAAGCTCCTCGTTGAGTGCTTTGGGACTCCTTGGTGGATCTCAGATCTCTTGGCAATGGCAGATGAGGTAAGAAATCGAACAATCGTTGTTAAGATTCACTCTCAGATACATCCGATCAATGATCTAGTGATAGCTCATGTGTTCTCTGAAATTGGAATAGTAGAGGACGTTAACTACATGCCAACAGAAAGTGGATTTCATTCTAGAGTTCGATTTCGACACAAGCGTGATGTCGATTGGGCATGGCACCACTACAATGGTAGATACCTTCACAAGGGTTGTTGTAAATTGGAAATTCGCCGGTCTAATGATATCATAACCTGGCATGCTCAGAAGATTCACGATTTTAAGGTTGCTTATGGGATCGATGACGCTCATGTGGTGAAAGATAATGATAGCTCACTAGGAAAGAAGCTGAGAAAGGATGATGTGATAGACCAGGAAGAGCTACCTCGGATTCAGATAAAGGATGAGCTGATTGTTGAAAAGGAGTGCTCAGGATTGGGTGCACGTCAGGTGTTCGTTGAAATGCCCGATACACAAACTTGCCATGAACAACAACTATTGGTTGAAATATCAAAGGAGCTTGGCACAATTCATCATGGTGAACTCAATCTGAAAGTCCCTGCAATGATGATAACCATGGAACAACATAATTTGAAAGTCGACAAGTTCGATGAGCATATATAGGATGAGTATCAAGATGGCTTGAAAGCCTTGGTGGTAGATGAGTTAAAGGATATGGTCTCTTGCTTTGATCCAGGAGGGAAATGCAATATTGCATTGGAATCAAATGTTGCAAAGGAGCCATTGAATGTAGTTGTGTGTCAGGTGCTCGACGAAATGCTCGAGCCACAACAAGAGCTGAAACAAGTTGAGATGAAGACCTTAGAGGTGCTAGATGAGTTGCCTGCACAAGAGGATTACATAAGAGTCTTGTGCATTGATCCCGGTGGAGGATCATTACTTTTAGTTGACAATATGTTTAGGCTAAAAGTTGGAGAAATTTTGGTATTCCCTGTTGGTGATTCATTGGAATGGAAATCTGCACTTCTAGAGAAGAATTGTAATATGTGGTGTACCGAAGATGAAATCAAGAAAATTTAATTGAAGAGGGTGTTTTGCTTGGTTATTTGTCAACTGAGATTGAGAATTATGAAGCCAAGAACTCTTCAATGACCCCCCTTAGTGCTTTAGATGAAGTTGGGAAAATTAATGGTGAATCTCATTCATTTGATATAATTGTGAATGAATGTGTTTACTGGAGGCATAAGCTTGGTTATAGGGGAGAGGTTACTTTTGACCCTGGCGGAGTAAAATTAGCTTGTGCTCACTGTGTCACTCGTGTATTAACTGAGCTGCGTGATTCCTGCTGTCATTTTGGAGCTCTTACTGATGTTGGGAATTATGCATTAGTATTCATGATGATTTTTGTTGACAAAACAGATTTTTGCTTGGTTGATTCTCGTGATTTTAGTAAGAATGTTGCTACCCTTGCTTATGAACTCAGAATTAACTCTCACCATTCTGAAACTGATTTGCTAATGACCGAGTCATTGATTGTTGTGAATGAGAATGGTGAAATCGTGATTTTTGACCCCGGAATAGAAGAGTTTATGCTTGGTGACCTTAATCTTTCAATGGAGAAATTGAAGTTGAAAGCATATATGTTGACTGGAATTTCAGTTGCAAGTATGGAGATTTGGAATTTCTCTTGTACAAGATATTATGAGTTGCACCTTGTTGCTATCATGTTTCGCTTGGTCACTCAATATTTGCGAAATCTTCAACAACGTATTTTGATTTATAATGAGATGCGAGATATCAATACTAGGCAGACTTCTAAGGCAATGTATGATTCGTTGCAAACTTTCGATCGCGGTGTTGCCAACTGTGAGTTGTTCAAGCTTTTGGAAGAGAAGAGGGGGTTGATTTCTAGATTTTTGGAGGAGATAATTTCAGTCCTTGACCAGCATGCTATTAAATGCGCCTCGACCTTCTTTAGCTCAAAATTGGTAAGGAAGACTGCTCTAAGCCATAGTCGCCTCAGAATTGAGGTACTTAATTCATTGTTGCACATGGATTTTGATCCAGGTGGTACATTTATTGAGATTGTTGATGCTTTCTTTAAAGCTTATGATCATGGAGGTGATACTTACAGCGTTGAAACTCCTCTTTTAAGGTCGGGTGATAGTGTCAAGATATTTGTGGTAATGATTCAGCTAAAATTAGTTGTGCCTCCTCTTGAAACATCATGTCTTCTGCTGTATTGGTTGGATGAAACTAAGAAATTGACTGAGGCAGTAGATAGCTTTGTGACATTTGACCCTAGTGGAAAAGCTATTCTATGTGGTGACTTGTTGCTTTACCTGTCAAATGAGAATGAGCTTTGTCATTCTTTTTTGTCAAGGCTTAAGATTATTTCAAATTATGGAAATAAAGCACAGATATTTGATACAATGAATGTGGTAGGGGTTGTTATTGTCGTCACTGATATGTTGACTATCAAGCTGTCTGGCCACAAGCTGCACTTCAATTGCAAGCAAAATGCTGCAGAAATGGAGTTCTTCAAGGACTGTGGAACAAAACACAACTTACAATGTTTGGGCTACCTAGCAAGGGATTTGGATTTAGGATTACTTGAGGAGTTGCATTCTCATTTTTCAGCAGCTGACACTACACCATTCTGCAGATTTAGCGACCATATTTTAGCGACCACGGAATATGGTCGCTAAATAGCGACCATATGGTCGCCAATGATCGCAAATCTGGACGTCAAAACGGGGAAAAAAATAAAACCAAATTAGCGACCACATGGTCGCTAAACTGGGCGACCACATGGTCGCTAGACCTTTATAGTCGCAAAAAGTGCGCGGGGTAATTTCCCGCCAGCATGTAGCGACCATATGGTCGCTGATAGTTGCGACCATATGGTCGCTGATAGTTGCGACCATATGGTCGCTGACTTGGTCAGATGTTTTGGCGCGGCACATCTATTTTGGCGGGTAATTTCTCGCGTTTTTGGCGACCACTTGGTCGCTAAAAACAGTAATTGGTAAAATTCCCGCCATTTCAGCATATATTGCATTCTCATTCCGCTAAAAATGCACTCTCATTCCGCTTCAACACAACTTCACTCTCATTCCACTGTCTTCCAAAATATTCACAAAAGAGAACCACAACTGTGAATTGATTCTAGGAAAAAATTCCGTCAAATTTTATCGACATCCTCACTAAAGGTATGTATTTAAATCTTATTCCTAAGTTTTCATTCCGTCATTATATTCTTTCAGATAAATATTGACGGTAGAAAGCTTTCGTTTATATATTTATAAGAGATTGTATTACAGAATTTTACTGCAAATAGCAATTGGTTATGTTGTAAATTTGTGTTCTGCTGTTCTGAAGTTGGCGACCATATGGACGCTGATTAGCTACCATATGGTCGCTAATTAGCGTCCATATGGTCGCAAAGAGAATATACCGTCCAGTTGGTCGCTAATCTGCGTCCATATGGTCGCCATATCCAGGATTATACACTGCAAAAGTCAATTAATTATAGTCTTATATTGAATTGCAGGAAGAAAAAATGCGTGAATGGATGTATGTGCGTCATATAGATGGGTTTTTGCACAACGAGTTTTTGGCTGGCGTTCAACAATTTATTGACTTCTGCAAAGCTATGCCGACATATGACCCATCCGAATTAAGGTGTCCGTGTCGGAGGTGCAAGAATAGGAAACTGATTCCTGTAGATGATGTGCATTATCACATTGTTAAGGATGGGTTTGTTCCGAATTATTACCATTGGGTTTCGCACGGAGAGACTGATGAAATGTTCGTTGCCTTGTTGGCAGAGTCTAGACAGTATGAAGGCTGTAGCAGTACTGATCCAACACAACCAGTATCTGGGAGGAATGATAATCGAATGGAGCAGATGGTGTATGATGGATTTAATGCCCAAAGTCAGTACACTACTGATGATCCTGTGCAGACTGAGGGTATAAGGCATGAGCAGGGGGACCAATATTATCATGAAGCGCCCAATCCCGATGCACAACGTATGTACGACATGTTGTCCGCTACAAATATGTCGTTGTGGCCTGGATGTGATATGACCCAGTTGGAGGCGGCGACTGAGCTACTTAGCATAAAGTCAAAGCTAAGGATGACGGAGCGCGGATACGACATGATCTCGGATTTCTGCGGTCGCGTTTCACACCTGGAGACCACATTACCAGCCACGTTTTACGACACGAAAAAACTGGTTGAGGGTCTCGGGCTTCCGTACGAGGCCATTGATTGTTGTCCAAACTCTTGCATGATATATTGGGGTGCAGATGCAGAATACGCGGCTTGCAAGATCTGTGAGTATCCTAGATGGAGGCATGGCAAGTCAAAGCTCATTCCCTATTCTCGTATGTTTTACTTGCCAATAACTCCACGGTTGCAGAGGTTGTACGCATCGGTGGTGACTGCCGAGCATATGAGATGGCATGCAGAGCATGAACAAGATGGGGTGATGAGACATCCGTCTGATGCAGAGGCATGGAGGCACTTCAATGTTGCGTGGCCAGATTTTGCAGCAAAAACGCGAAATGTTAGACTAGGCTTGTGCACGGATGGTTTCAATTCGTTCGGTGCGTCAAGGCGTCAATACTCATGTTGGCCTGTGATTCTGACACCCTATAACCTTCCGCCATCGATGTGTATGCGAGAAGAGGTTATGTTTTTGACGGTTATTGTTCCCGGACCGAAGAGTCCGAAGAAAAAGTTGGATGTGTATTTGCAGCCGTTGATAGCCGAGCTGAAGAATTTGTGGCTTAATGGGGCGTGCACATATGATGCATGGAGGAAGCAAAACTTTGTCTTTCGTGCAGCTGTAATATGGACTATCAGTGACTTCCCGGCATATTCGATGTTGTCAGGTATGTTGTTCTAGACTCAACTTAAATAATGTCAAGTATATTATATATATTCATGCATATATCATGAAGCTAGCCGTTAAATAATTTAATGTGTTGTACCAAATATATGTTTGTGTAGGCTGGAGTACTTCTGGGAAATACGCGTGTCCTTATTGCATGGAAGACACTGATGCATTTTATCTAACCCATGGACACAAAATGTGCTGGTTCGATTGTCATAGGAGGTTTACAGAACATGATCATCGCTTCCGAAACAATAAGAACGATTTCAAGAAGGGTAGAAGGGAACGTCGTGCTCCCCCTATACTCCGTGACGGATACGAGATACTAGACCAGATCAACAATATGGGTTTGATGAAGATAACTGAAGTGGGAGCCGAACAGCATAATAAGACGGTCAGTAGAGGTTCGGGTTGGAAGAAGAAAAGCATTTTTTGGGACCTACCTTATTGGCCTAGTCTACTGGTAAGACATAATTTAGATGTCATGCACATTGAAAAGAATTTCTTTGATAATGTTTTCTTCACCATTCTCGATGTTCCGGGGAAGTCGAAAGACAAATGGTCGGCTAGAAAGGACCTAAAGGAATTGTGCAAGCGTCCGGAGTTGGAACCTGACGAGGAGGACAATAGGTACCCAAAGGCATGCTATGCACTAGATCGTAATGAAAAACATGTGCTTCTTTAGTGGTTGAGATCCGTAAAATTTCGGATGGATACGTGTCCAACTTGAGCCGCTGCATTGACTTGCACAAGCTTAGACTCTTTGGGATAAAGAGTCATGATTGTCATGTGTTCATGTAACGATTGATGCCTATTGCTTTTCGAGCATTTCTTGATGACAAAGTCTAGGAGCCTATTGCTCAGCTAAGTGCGTTCTTCAGGGACCTGACGTGTTATGAGCTTAAGCCTGAGGTGGTTATGCAGTTGCACAAGGAAATACCAATTATTTTGTGCAAGTTGGAACGAATCTTTCCCCCGGCGTTATTTGATTCGATGGAGCACTTGCCTATTCATTTGCCACGAGAAGCTTCACTTTGTGGCCCTGTCAATTATAGATGGATGTATCCAGAAGAAAGGTATGTACAATTGTAATTTTTGATAAGTTGTAGCTAGTTAATTTGGTTTTAAAGTCTTCAATATCATATATATATATATATATATATATATATATATATATATATATATATATATATATATTGTAGGTTCTTAAAAAGGCTGAAGGGGACAGTTGGCAATAAAGCTAAGGTTGAGGGCTCAATTTGTAGTGCCTATCTCGTTCAGGAGACGTCCACCTTTTGCTCGTATTATTTTAACTCGCATGTCGCGAGTAATCATATGGATGTCTCCCGCAACGTTAGTTGCACACTTCCAGTTAGGGTTGATCCGGGCGATTTGTCTATTTTTACAACAACTGGGCGAACGTTGGGTAGATCCAGTGGTCGTGTGCTCACAGATGAGGAATTCCATGTGATCCAAACTTACATATTAATGAACTGCGTCGAAGTGGAGCCCTATATCGAGTAAGTTTCTCTTTCTGTTGATATGAATAATCTATATATAAGTACTTGACTCGATCAATTATTCTTTGTAATAGATACTATTTGACAAACTTCGTGCGCCCGTCAAATCCAAGAATATCCGAAGCCGAAGAGCAAAAGATCTTGGAAAGACACTTTCGCCTATGGTTCTACTCCCATGTAAGGATTTTTTACTATTGTTTTCAATTTAAGGGTTTCGAATTAATTGTGCATAAATGGTATTTGAGTCCTCGCTCGACGTACATGTAGGCCGACAGTCCGGCAATTACAGATCCTAACATTGCAACATTAGCTCGTGGACCCTCCAAAAAAGTGAAGACATATGCTGGTTATGTGGTCAACGGTTATCGATTCCACACGAAGGCACACGCATCAACCAGGGCTACCGACAGTAGTGGAGTTTGTGTTCTAGGACAAAGTTTTGGCACTGACAAGGAGGACTTCTATGGTGTGCTAGAGGAAATAATTGAGTTGAATTACATATCTCCTACAATGAAGCGCCCTATTGTCTTCAATTGTTCGTGGTTTGACACTCGAAGTCGTGGAGGAACACGCATTCACGCTCAACTAAAGCCGGTGGATGTTCATAGACATAAAATGTTGAGAACAAAAGACCGTTACATCTTAGCCCATCAAGCGACTCAAGTTTATTTCCTAGATTACCCCAAGATGAGGCGTGTAGATGCTGAATGGATAGCGGTTTGTAAAGTGAAGTCACGTGTGTGGCCCGATGAAGGTACGTGTGTAGACCCTAACGAGAGTGGTTCACGGGGGGTTGTTGTTGAAGAGGCATTTCAACATGATCCTTCCCTTCCACGAGTTATCGACGACACACATGATATTGATCCACTTGGTCCGCTAAATGACCCAAACGGAGAGGATCATGTCGTTGAGGATGGAGAAGAGACGTCTACTGAAATGTCTGAGGGTGAGTTTGAGAGTGAGACGAATACAGATGAGGAAGACATGTAGTCAGAATACTACTATTGTATTGTCATTCACTTTTCTGATAACAGTTTTGTATTGCCATTCACTTTTCTGATAACAGTTTTGTATTGTCATTCACTTTTCTGATAACACTATTGTATTGCCATGCACTTTTCTGATAACACTATTGTATTGCCATGCATTCAATTTTCTGATAACACTATTGTATTCATCTTTTCCAACCATAAAAGGAGATCTCCACATCTCCAATTCCAACATACCTTCCCAGTTGAAGCTCTATCTTCACCTCAAATTCTAACATCAAATCGATCCATCCTTAAACTTCCATCCTCAAATGGCTCAAAGGAGAGCTTGTACCAAACGAGCGACCGCCTTAGCTCCAGAAGTCATAAATTTCTCCATTGTTCGTGTGCATGGGGATAGGGAGACAAGAACGGAATGGAGCACCACACCAAGAGAGGAATTAAGACTAGTCATAGCTGATTGGACACGATCTCCCGGGGGAGCACCTCCAGGATTTAGCCGTTTTTTCTTGAACGGCGACGACATCACTGCTCGCATTGCGGCCAGGGAGGCGGTTGTGCAGCTTCGCGTGTTGGAAGGTGCTGAGATCCGGGCAGTTCATATTCCACGTACAACATGAGAGTCCATTAATTGTAGTTGTTTTTAACTTGGTTTCACATAAAAAGCTTCACTTTGTGTTGTTTGATTTAGTTGTTTGTCAATTCGTTTAATTAATGTACTTAGGAAGCAAGTGTTTGTAACTTGGTTTCGTTCGAGTTTATGAAGTTGTTTGTAACTTGGTTTCGTTATGAATTAATGAAGTTGTTTTCTGAGAACTGGGTTTAGTCTTCGATTTACTGAGACGGATTGTAGTTGTTGTCCCATTTGAGCCCTCGAACCAATTACTTTGTCCACTATAGCAATTTCAGCGACCATGTAGTCGCCAAGTTCTTAATTTAGCGACCATATAGTAGCCACCATTAAAATTTTGGCGACCATATGGTCGCCAACCTTCAAATTAGGAGCTCGAAATTGGAATTTTTAGCGCGTATTTCAATTTTATTTCGTTTTAGCGACCACGTGGTCGCTAAACTGAAATTTTCGGCGCCATTTCGAAAAAAAAGGGGGAAATCCGAATTTTTGGGTTTCAGGGGTGGTGACCATATGGTCGCTAATTAGCGACCATATGGTCGCGATGTTGAGGGCGGCCCTACTTCTTCATTTAATCGAATATGGCGACCATATGGTCGCTAAGTAGCGACCATATGGTCGCCACCTCTGAATAAGAAGGAGATCGCGTCTCCATCTTCTTCATTCTCAAACCCTCAACTCCTTCGGCCTCCCGATCGAGCGAATCGCCGCCTCACCCCCACCTCTTCGCCTCGCCGCTCCGGCCTCCTCCTCCCCCCGCCTCCTCCTCCCCCCGCCTCCTCTCCCTCGCGTCCCTCTCCTCCTCCTCTTTCGCGCGACTCGCCGCTCCGGCCCCGCCTTGCCGCTCCGTCCACCGCCTCGCCGATCCGGCCTCCTCCTCCCCCCGCCTCCTCCTCCTCCTCCTCCCCCCGCCTCCTCCTCCTCCTCCTCCTCCGCGCGACTCGCCGCTCCGACCCCCGCATCCTCGCTCCGGCCCTGCCTCGCTGCCCCGTCCCCCGCCTCGCCGCTCCGGCCTCCTCCTCCCCCCCTCCCTCCTCCTCCTCCTCCTCCTCTACGTGACTGGGCACTCCGGCCCTCGCCTCCTCGCTCCGGCCCGCCTTGCCAGTGCCGCCACGCCACTGCCGCCGCCGCCCCCCGTACCGCCCTCTCCGCCCCGGTTGATTTCCTCCTCTTTTTCCGGGTATTTTCTCCGCTCTCGGTTTATTTAGTATTTCCGTTAAAGGATTTGAGATTGAATTTGTAGTTTAGGATTGAAATTGGATAGATTTTGATGAATTTGGACAAAATGTGATTGAATTTGGATAGAAATTGAATGAATTAGGGTTTTGTTTGAATGAAATTGAGTGAATTTTGGATAGAAATTGAAATTGAATGAATGAATTTGGATATAATTTGAATCTTGTTTGGGTTGTTGTTGTTGTTGAAGAAATTGTTATATATGTTGTTGTTGTTGGAGAAATTGTTGTTGGTGTTGGTGTTGTCGACCACGTTGTTGTTGTTGTTGGTGGTGGTGGTGGTGGTGGTGTTGTGTTTGGATAGAGTTTGATGAATTTGGAATTAATGAAGTTGTTTAAATTGAGTTTTTTTGTTGTTGTTCATGTTGTTGTTGTTGTTTAAGTTGTTGTTAGGGTTGTTGTTTTGTTGTTTTAGTATATCAGGAGGAGGACGACGTCGTGCACGAGCTCCTCTTCCGGACGAGGAGGAGCACGATTCTGATGCGACCCGCACGAACACACCTCATTTGTCCGACGACGAGGTTGCCCCCGCAGAGGGGTCCACAACCCCTACTCCGGCGCCCTCGGCGGGATCGAGCAATGGGCTCGATCCCAACCGCGTATGGGACCTTTCCATTCGCGGCGGAAGGTAATACTCAATTTATTTTAAATTTGTAAATTTTAAAAAAATGTTATAATGTCTTTTTGCGAAATCTTGCAACTTGCAGCCGTCGGGAATGGTGTCGCGGTGGTCCACGCACATCATTACCGGCCAACCCGACGATAGGGCGTCGGAGTTCGACTTTGCCACCGCCGCATCAAAGGCGCGGTGGTTTGAGGCTTGGAGGGTAATTTTATTTTATTTCGCATTACGTTTTACATATTTCGTATATATTTTTTTCAGACAATATTTCGTATTTATCGACTAATATGTTTGCTTTATTATTTTGTTTTAGACGCACTTCCAATGGGATGCCAAGAAGCCGGGTATGGACGTCGAGACGGTCCGGCTATTGTGGGAGAAGATCGCGAAGAAGCGATACGACGACAAGGTTGGGAAGAGTCGTCGGGCGGGGAAGAAGCCGAGCTGGATCAACTCCGCCGCTTGGGACCGCTGGGTGGCGTATTGGAACACGCCCGAGTACAAGGCGAAGTGTGAGTGTCAGAAGAGAATCCGGCATACAAATCCCTCGAACCACAACAGTGGTTCGAGGTCACACCTCGATACCATGCAACATTTGGTACGTTATTTTAATTTAAATTTATGTATTTTATTTTAAATTTATTTATAATAGGTTAATATACTTTTAATAAATATTAATACATGTTAATCATTCGTAGGAAACCCAACGGGGTCGTCCGATTACGCCTCTCGAGCTTCTCATCGAGACGCACACACAGGGCCCGGACCGACATTTTATAGACGACCGGTCCGCCAAGTATTTCACTTATTTCATTTCTTATTATATTTAGTTTATTATTATTTTTATTTATATGATTACGCTTTTTTTAGGCTCGGACCCGGGAGATCCTCTCTCAGAGGTCTTCGGAGACGGACAGCACTCCGTCTTTTCAAGACGAGTGCGATGCCTTTCTGACGGCCGCTGGAGGGGTGGGCCCGGGCGGCGCTGTCTTCGGGCTTGGCAACGCCGCCTCCGAGTTCTATGGGTCACGATTGACGGCGCCCCGTCGGGAACCTCCTCGGGTGGAGTATTTGACGCAGCGCAACGCCGAGCTTACGACCGAAGTGACGGACTTGCGTAGTAGGGTCGCTCGGCTCGAGGAGTTCATGGCTCGGATGCAGCAAAATTTCGACCCTTAGCAGGGTGGGTCCCATGGTGAAGACGGAAGTGATGCGGCGAACCCCGACGAAAACAACTAGATAGTTTATTTTAAATATTTTTGTAATTAATTTTGTAAATATTTTTGTAATTAATTTTGTAAATATTTTTGTAAATAATTTTGTAAATATTTTTGGAATTAAATTTGTAAATATTTTGTTTTCTGCAATTCTAATTTTTTAAATTAATATTAATAAAGCGGAAATAATTTTTTATTTTTTTTAATTAAATAAATATTAGCGACCATGTGGTCGCTATATTTTGAACGCCCGTGCAAATATGTGCGCACGATCGTGCGTTTAGGTTCAGGCAAAGGCCATGCCCGTGCGTTTATTTTTTATTTTAGCGACCAGGTGGTCGCCACTATAGCGACCACGTGGTCGCTATAGGTGGCGTCAATCGGCGACCACGTGGTCGCCGCCCATGGCGACCAGTGTGGTCGCATTGGTCGCAGTACCGGTCGCCACAATAGTGGCGACCAGAGGCGTCCATGGTCGCTACTGCGCGACCATGTGGTCGCTACCATTAGCGACCACGTGGTCGCTGAGACATTAGCGTCCGGCCTTTTAGCGACCACTTTTGGCGACCACAATCTGGTCGCTAAATCGATTTAGCGACCAACTTGGTCGCCAAATATGGTCGCTAAATCTCCAGAATCTTGTAGTGTGAATTTGCCCATTTTACAACAGTTTCCTATGCTCTTTTTGTGCCTAAATTAGAAAGGTTACATGAAGATCATGAAGGATACTTATCATTCTCAAGTGCAAGGCTCTACCCCTTGGTTTTATATATTGGGAATCTCATCAACCAAGGGGCACCAAGCAATGTTATTCTGAATCAGATTACTGATCTGGTACTTATTTTCAATCCGGGTGGAGAATGTGCAAAGCTCACGGGTCAAGCTCAGATTGCAAGGTCACTGGTGATTATGAGCTTCATGGAATTCTTCCTAGTGCTAGCCATGCTACTAAATCAGCTTTAAGGATATCCATGGAGCAATGTACTTTGATCCTTGAGGACAAGGATCTCTTCCAGCGGAGAGTATTGTTACAGAGCAATATTAGGCCATATGAATTTTAATGTAAACCGACCGGGTCTAGCTAGCTATACTTCTGCATTTTATAATTCCGGTTCAATAGCTAGGCTTTATAAGCCCTATTATAATTTCCCTACAAACTATCAAACGAATGAAATCTTCTAATCTCAAATTCTGATTCTATCTCTCAATCTCAATCTCTTTGTGATTCACTTTTCGGTGGAAATTCTCAAATCCTTTCTACCCTCGGTGATTCATCGATTGATTATCGAGCTCATCGCTCCTAATCGATCGCTTATCCCGGTTACACCGCATCAGGACGGAACACGGGTGGCGACGTGCAAGAACGAGGAATGAAGGGGTGGATCTGGCATTCGATTGGACCCGACAACAAGGTCGAATGTTGTCAAGCCGATTTAGGGCGAGATCGATGACCAAGGGACGATGATTGTCGATGGTGACGATTGGTGAATCCTCGCTCGCTCGCCCTCTCTCCCTTCTTCTCATATGTGCGGCGTGAGAAGGATGACGAAGCTCCAATTCCGACGACAGAGAGCTTCGACTCCCCTTCTAATGGAGCGAACAATGAAGATGGGGGAAGGAGGAGTTAGGGTTTGGGTTTCCACTGGTGCGGCGTTCCAAGTTAGGGTAGAGGGAAAGAATGGGAAAGGGAAACAAAAGGGATAAGGTGGGGGTCGATCCTTCACTTGGGCTAGCTATCCAATTGGGCTTCTCGGCCCATTGTGGCCAAAATATAAAATATGGCAGATAGGATTGGAACGAGACATAGTTATCTGGTTTTTCGGGAACCCGGGTATTATATATGAAGGCAATCGTTTAAAGCCGGGAGTAAGAATGGATTTTTCCAAGTTGTACTTGATCCATCCTGGTTCAATTATTTTGTGCACTACGCACTTATCTTTGTTAAGTCATAAAATGTTGCATTCAGCTGACGAATTTTAGGTGGGGGGCTACAAAGGCCTGGTTAACGAAAGGGAACAAAGTTTCAGAACTTAGTTAGAGTATAGTATCCCCCCACTACAGATGAGTGAATACGAGATCATGACCCAAATATCGAGGTGAGAGAGATGTTAGGGAAACATGCATCCCTAGTCCTATATTAATCCACAACAAATCTTGAAAAGAGATTAAACAAGTAATGCCAAAAATAATCGGACCTAAGTTCAGTATTAGTGTAATACGAATACTGATAAAATGTCGTTATATCTAACAATAAATAAACCCTAAGTTTATTTATTTTGACAAGCAAGTAGTTCCCAACATAGAGAAAGAATATCCTTAATGGAATTGAAGAATTTAGAAAGGGTACAAAGGAGAATATCCACTTGCCTTATACTCGGCATTGCCTTAACAATGGCGTGGAGTCACGGACGAATAATGTTCTCGAGAATTTGACCTAATATTTCGAGGTTGGATAATACAATGAAAATGAAATATATTATAAGCCATATTTCATTTCTTAGTTTTAATTCATATAATTATTATTTTAATAGTATAGCTTAGCAGAGTTTGGTTCAAATGAAACAAACTCTTATCCTAAAACAAACTCTTATCCTAAAACGAATGCACTTTTCCTAGTTCGTAGTGCACTTTTTCTATTTCGCAGTGCACTTTTTCGGATTTGCACTTTTCTTACTTTTCAGTGCACTTTTCGTACTTTTTGTAGTGCACTTTTTCGTATTGCACTTTTTGTATTTTACAATGCACTTTTGTATGAAAAGTGCACTATGAACTAGGAAAAGTGCATTCGTTTCACGTTTTAGGATAAGACTTTGTTTCATTTGAACCAAACTCTAGCTTAGCATACTAATTAATAACAATTCCATTATTATTATTTTAAGGTGAGATCATTTATAATTTTATAAAAAAATATAATTTATCTAAATGAGCATGCATTTGAAATTATTCCATAAATTGCCTTAAGATAACATGTACTCTTAATATAAAAGTCCATTTATAATATTGATTCAAATTACCTTAAATAAATTTTATTTATATATAAAATTAAAATTAAAAGAGATAATAAATAAATATAAGTCGTGAAACACCCGCTATTTTAATAAAAAGACATATTAAATTTAATTATTTAATTATTTCTTTAAGATAACATGTACTCTTTATTATGGATTTCATATTTATAAACATGAATAAAATTTAACATGATGGAAAATAAAATTATTTAAATTAAAAATATGAAATTCTATTTTTCCGTTAGCATAAATTTCTTAAAAAAATGGTTCAAGGAGAAAAAGTGGAAAATGCAAGGGATGGGATTTTAACCCCTAACCTCATGCACCTTCTCCACTTAAACACTCCTACCATACCACCATGCTATCATGTATTTCATGCAACTTAAGGTATTTAAAATTCTTTTATTTCATTTCTTCTTTAGAAGCTTCCATAAACATGCATTGGGTGCTTTGTCCCATCAACAATGGAGATTGGTTGGAGGTCTCTTCTCTTCCACCACCTCATCACCATCCAATCTCCATTTCTCTCTTCTCACAAGCCACCTCAACCTCCACCAATGGCTTCCATTCTTCTCTTTCCTTCAAGCCTCTCCTTCCCCTATTTAAAAGGCTTTTGGGCAAGCAAGAAGAGCAGATTTTCACTCTCTTCTCCTTCTTCTATTTCACTCCTTTCACCATAAAAAAAATCAGATTTGATTCTAAGTTTTAAAGGTTGTTTTTTTTCATTTTTGGGCTATTTTTGGGCACTACCACCTCCGACCACCAGATACACCTCCGGCTACCACCACCACCTGCTCCCGCCTACCAACATCATCGATGTTCGCCACCAGTCGTCGGAGAAGGGTTGCTTCTGCAACTGGTCGAGGATCACCCGCCAAGGAGGAAGACAAGTCCATTTTTATTAGGTATTTTGGGCTAGACTTTAAGTGTAGTTTTGAGCTTATGTTAAAATTAGGCCCATTTGTTAAAAAAAGGCCCATCAGAATAATATTAATAGCATTTTGAATACGTTAGATTTTAATTTCGTCCCTATAGAAATTCGTGCCAAAATCAAGCCCATTTCCGTGACGATCTTAATTCCCGACCCTTATCTATTGAATTCCTATTTTTAAATTTATTTTTAATAATAATATTTATTTAAGGCTAAATAAATAAATATTATCGTAAGGTTATTGCTTAGGATTTTTATGAAATTATTTAAATGCATGCTCATTTAAATAAGTTATAATTTTTATAAAATTATAAAAGACCTTGTCATGGAATAATAATATAGGAAAGGATAATAATTTATATAATTCCTTATTCATATAAAGTGGAATTATATGAATTTAAAGCTAAGAAGTGAAATAAAGAGAATTGATATAATTCATTGAATTATCTATGCTCGAATTATTAGGTCGTATTTTCAAAAACTTAAGTCGCCCATAACCCCGTGCTATTTGTATGGCCAAGTCGAGTTCGAGGCAAGTGGATATTCTCCCTTGTAACCTTTTTATATTTCGATTCCGTTAAAGATATTCTTTTACACAATGAACTACTTGTTTTGTTAAATAAACGAACTTAGTGTTATTTATTTACTTAGAAATAACGTCATGTTTTTATTATGATTCATACTACGCTAGTACTGAACTTAAGGACCGATGATTTGTGACCTTGCTTGTTTCAATCTCTTTTCGAGATTTGTTATGGATTAGTATAGGCAATATTATGCACTAGCTAGATGCCTATAGGATGAAAGAGACCTATATACTCGGGATGAAAGATGCACGATATCTTCAGGATGAAAGAGGCTTGAACACTCATGATGGAAGTGGCTTGAACATCGGGGATGAAAGAGACCTGCTCGGGATGCAAAAGGCCTGAAATTCCATCGTTTCCTTTAGGTGGATCGACCTTTAAGACACCACATCTAGAAATCGTCAACTAAATGTAATGTTTTATGATTTAATAAGGATAAGTGCTTAGTGCATAATAATATTTGAACAAGGATGGATCGAGTACAACTTGGAAAGTCCATTCTTGCTCTCGGTGTAACACCCCTATTTTACAACACTGGGTATTACCGCCAGTGACCTCAGACTTTACCGTCCAAAGTCACCCAAGGCTTTTAGAATGATATAGAACATTAATAATGCGGAAATAAACATAATTCATAATATGAAAAAGATGCTCCTGAAGGAGACTTGGTTCGTACAAAACATCTTACATTGTTTTCAAGCTTAAAGTTACTCGAAAATAGCAAAAACCATCTTGTTCTTGAAACAAAGTGGAAACTAAAACGAAATGAAATGATAAATACATCTTGAAAGTTCTTGATCTTCCTTCACTTCACTTCACCTCACGCCTGGTTAGGGTTCCTGGATTCTGACATAATTCGCGAGGGGCGATGGAATGCCAGGCAAACATGCGAAAAAGAAGAATTAGTCTAAGAGACTAAGCAAGCGGGAACGAAACTTCCCAAGGGTATTTCGATAATTTCAATTATTGTCGAAAGAGATGATAAGGTTGTGTTTACGATGGGGCTATACGCTAGGGCTTGTTATTGTGGAGCTTAAATGGTTCGAAGGAGAGTATATCTTAAGCGACGATAACTCGATAAGCGATAGAAGAGCTACTAGATTGTAGACTTCTTTAGGAATCGAAAGTATGTTGGGAACATTATTACTTCATACAAATTAAAAACCTCTCGCGCCCTGAGCAGACCGAGAGCCGGATCGATCATTTGAGACCGGTCCGGTTTGGTTATCTTAAATGTGCATTGGGCACTTATCTTATATAGTGACGAAAGATATTTGACTTCGTTAATGATTTTTTTATAGAAAGTGGTGGGACACGGATAATCCGAGCCACCCGGGGAAAACTCAGTTTCCCGGCACTTAGCTAGAGTGCGCACATCCCCCCTTGCAATCAGAGCGGATGGGATCATGATCCCGAAAGTCGTAGGTACGTACGACTTAGTAAGGTTATATAGAGGCGTTGGCTAACCCACGCCCCTTACTAGTTTGTTCAAAGTTGATCTCTGAGCGAGATCGCTAGCAGTCAAGATAATAACCACACTAGCATAAATAATCCTATCACGAGAATATAAAGCGAACTATGCTAACAATGGGTCGTCATATCTAGCAATCGATATTTCCTAGGTTCATTTACATTTAAGCACACAAGTTGTTCCCAACATCGAGAATTTTTACGGAATGAAATATAAAGGTCGCAAGGGGAAATTCCACTTGCCTTAGCTTTTACGATTGTGTACCAACGAACGAACGAAAATCGTTGACTTTACCCGGAACGGAGACTCGACCTATCGACACGAATGGTACGAGCGAACTTTAATAAGAATTTCTTTAATTCTTCTAAAGTTTCAAATATCTCTTATATTCTTTTTATAAGAGATTTAATTTCTAAATTATTATAATAATAATTTAGGTAGAGATGAATAAAATAATAATATTCCTTATTATTATTTTATATTGGTAATATCCTTGTATTTCTTATAAATTCTTATTCTTAATATTTAAACGTTTTCATTCTTGGAAACCAATAATATCCTTATTTAATTTATTAGAATGTTCTTTTATAACTTAACTTGCTATTTTCTTAATATAAATAAGCAAGGAAATATTTATGAACAACATATGATATTATTTTCAACCTTAAAAGGTATATTGAATTTATAATATTCTTAGGGTTGTAAAAAGTCTATTATGTCCTTATTAAAATATCACAACTTAGTGTTATTATAATATCACCTTTTAATCAATAATATCCATATTAATACTTAACATATTATTTTCTCATCAAAGAATATTTTATTAGCAATATTATCTTAGTAAAGCCTTATTTAGATATATAAACCATATTAAATAGAGATAAAATATTAACAGGTCACTTTCTTAGTATTTTCCATAAATAGAACTTTCTATTTACTTTATAAAGTAAGCTTTCTATAATTATAGTATGATGATAACATAATATTATTATCCTATTTACATGAATTCTCTCACATCTTTAGTTTATAAAAATAGTAGAATCATGTCTTACAACTTTATTTTATAATCCAAAAGTATATAATCATGATACTTAGATCAAGATATATTATCTTTTTCTATTTTAAATATCTTTTCATGCAAGGCAACTTTTAATAACTTAGCAATATTAATATCTTATTATATATCAAATTATTATCATATTTATCATAGTCATTAAATAAAACTTATATCTTTTAAAATCTCTACACTTAGAGATATGCCATATCATAATATCTTTTATTTCTTTTATTATTATTTTAATATTCATCTTATCATACAAGGTCTTTTTAAATCTTTATAATATATTCTCATTATAACATCCTTCTTTTTTTATTTTCTTCAAAAGAGACAAACCATATTTTATAAATATACTTATAAAGTAATAAAGCTTTTTCTAGAACTTTCCTTAAATAGAATCTCTACCATACTTATTGTAGTATATCCAAGTATAAGATTTAATAATATCATCTTAAAATAGTTTACCCTCATATCTTTAGTTTATGAGGTAGAAACATGCCTTATAATATTATCTTATAACTAGGAGTATATAATTTATTTATTTATTTATAACTAAGATCATAATAATATCTTTTATTCCCTAACTTGATCATAAAAAGAATTGTATTCTTAAGACTAGAATATATTATTATATTTTCCTTGTATGATATTTCTTATAATTAAGACATGCAATCCTTTTCAAGATGAAAAAGTTATTAAAATATTATATTATATAATACTTATTCTAACACTTTACTTATATGGAAAATTTCCAATATTATATTAAATAATGACTATATCATACTTCCCATATTTAAGAAGGATAACAAATTATTCCATAATCTATTTAAATGATTTCCCCATGTCTTAGAATATTATTTATAAAACTAGGAGCATGCAACTTATTTAATTATATCTAAGTTAGTAATGATAATATCTTTAGTGTATCTTTAATAATATTATTTCTCATCTATCATATTATTTTAATAATATTTTACGTTTATGATTATTGATAATAACTTTAATATATCTTTTCCCAACAACAGTATCTTTTATATTCCATACTTTAACTATATAAATATATCTTATTATTCATGTATAAAGATAATGATGAAAAGTCCATTATCTTATTTTAAGAAATTCTTATGTCATAAGATTTATCTTTATAATAGAATAACAAGCATGATAATATTTCATATATGTATAAGGAAGATAATAACTTTGATTTATCTTGTTCTAACTAACAAGATCTTATACCTATATTTTAATTAGGTTATTATTATAAAATCCATTATTAATTCTAAATGGCATTAGATCCCAAGAAACCACTAACAAGTTAATATATATATATATATATATATATATATATATATATATATATATATATTTTAAATTCATCATTTATATGCTCCAAAGACATTTATATTATTCTTGTAATTTATTTAATGTCTTACTAGATTTATTCTCTCTTAAAAAACATTATTTTATTTATTATACAATCATTTCATTATTTTCTTTCTCTTACAAAGAGTATGATAATAACCCAATAATAATACTCTTACTATTATTTTTAAAGTGAGGTCTTACATTATTTTTATAAAATTTTATATTTAACCAACTATGCATGCAAAGAGAATTTAATCATATAAATTCCTTTTAAACCACATGCAAGATTTATTTAATTTAATTAAATATTATATATGTGTGGAAAATATTTCATAAGGAGATATAGAATAAAATACAAGTCGGAAAATTATACCGAGAGTTAACGGAACGGAAAGGCACGGATTGGGCTATACTCGAATTTATGGGCCAAACACAACTCTTGTTTCTCCTTACAAAATCTGATGGGTTTATTTGCACCAAAGAATGGGCCTGTTCCAGCAGATCAGCCCACCAACAAATTTAGAACAAGCCCACTTGTTGATTCCTTTCTTCCTCAAATCTAGGGTTGTGCAAACTAGGACCGGACCGGCAGACCGGACCGGAATTTTACGTTCTGGTCCAAGACCGGGACCGAGTCGGTCCGGTCCTCGGTCCAAGAAATTTGAGAATTTCGGTCCCGGTCCAAAACCAGGACCGGACCGGAAATTCCCGGTCCGGACCGTAAAGCCTTATAATATATATCTTATATAGAATATTAGGCTTATAATTTATACTTTAAAGTTTCATATTAAAAAAATTGTTGATTATTACTAAATAAAAGGTTTGAGTTTTGCCCATTGGTACTTTAACTCTATAATAATAGAATTAATCTTGCTAATTACTACATATTTATGGTATGAGCGTTGATTTTCGGCCAAAGAAATCATATTAAAACACTAATCGGTCAAATCGGTCCAAACCCGGGACCGGACCGTAATTGGACCGGACCGAAATGATCTGGTCCGGTCCACGGTCCATATTTTTTATAAAATACGGTCCACCGGTCGGGACCGGACCGTGCTTGTTCAGTCCGGTCCGGTCCGGTCCGGACCGGTTGCACAGGCCTACTCAAATCAATATCAGGAGCATCCACGAGAACATCAACGTACAACAGCAACAACGACTAGGCTCGGCGGTTGGAGGCGACGACGGCGGTCTTCTTGGCGGCGAGGGGCGGCTCGCACGGTGGTGGTCGGCGGTCAGGCAAACGTCCGACGGTGGTGGGCGGCCTAGGAGGTGGAATTAGGTGGTTTTTTTGTGGATTTTTGGGGAAAAAATCAAATTTAAGACATGAATTAAAATCTGGAAATTGGCTTGTATTTTGGAAGAATTTGAAGAGTAGAAAGAGAGGTAATTGTTGTGTGAAATTAACAATGACATTCAGCCCTTTAAATAGGCAAAATAGGAGCTCCCATGGATCCTCATCAATGGAGATTGACCAATGGTGAAGAGTTTGATGGAAGAGGATTGGGGAGAGTTGTGTTTGTTTGATGATGATTCTTGATGATGTAATCCATGGTTGGTCTTGCAAGCAATAGTGAGGATTGGGAGAAAATCGGATGGATTGATGTACGTCAATTCAATCAAACTTTGCCTGATGTTCTCTTTGAAGAAGAAGAAAAAGATTGTTTATAATTAGAAAGGTTGTGTTATGAGTAATCAAGTTACAATAGTCTAGCGGATTTGAGTTTGTGTTTGTGAGGGGGAGATGCAAGAGGTCTCGGGTTCAAGTCCCGGCTCTTGCCTTCTTTTTATTAATTTTTCATTATTCTATTATTAGCTTGTTGTACCTTTATTTTATTTAATAAATTTCGAAATTTATTAAAGCATTATTTTTATTTAAATGCTTTTATTCCTTCATAACACTTATAATACCTTTTTGACTTTATTTATTTAATTTATTTAAAATCTCTTTTTATAGAGAAGAAGGGTTATAATTTATATTATGAATTCTCTTTTATATGGAGAAAGGATTATAATATTATATTATAATGGTTTTACAAAACCTTGGAATATTGTGGATATTACATTTATAACATTTTTTTAATGTATTAAGATAATTATAAAAATAATTAAACTCTCTTTTTAAGAACAATTATTTAAATAGATATCTGACTTGCATAATATATTTACAGAAATTCTTAATTGTCATCGTAATATACTTCTATATCTCTTTATAATTTAATATGAAATTATAAAGATTATTAGTTCTCTACTTTAGAGAAAAGAAAAAAAAATTATTGGGATAAATATCCGTTTTATTATTTTTAAAATTTAGCGGATATTACACTCGGCTTTTTGACGATCGTCTTTCCAATCTGAATGCTTATTTGGGCTTGTCTAGATGGGCTTGGTACTTAAGCGCCTTCAGGCCACCTCCCCGATCTGGAGCTCCGAATATGATGAGGTTGGTTGAGGTCCAATAAGGGTACGAGAGGCTTTTATAAAACTTGATGTATAATAAAACGTTCCCAACAATATTCATATTCAAAAAGGAACTAGAATCTCGTAGTATCCTTCTTCTCGTAAAATAGTTTATCTCTCTTCGAGATAAACTAGCTTATGTTCTTATAAGCTCCACAAAGATATTGTTACACTTAAATAAATCTTCTCCATTATCTTTTTGATAAGTTGATGATATTACCAACCCTTATCTTGAGAATTATCCATTCTCCCTTGCTTAGTCTCCTTAGACTAATTCCATTTGTTTTCGCACTTTTGCCTGGTATTTCGCGCCCTAGGTTTGAGAAGATTTTCAAGGATAGAAGATCAAGGCAATACGACATTGAACGAAGGAAGGAATGAATTTTCCTAGAGCAAAGCATTTAGAAGATGGTGCACTAGTTCTTCCATTTTAAGCCAAGCAAGTCATCACCATATGAGTTGTCTTGGAAAACATACTTGTATTTTCAATATGTTCTTTTGAACAACCCTTTTATAATGTGGGCTTTATATTCCACTGCTACATTCTTTGTAAAACAACTACCATTCTAATGAATGAATGTTCTTATTAATGAATAAAAATTTCGTTTTTTGTTCATTCTCCTTTAATTATGTTTAATTATAGAATTTAAAGCCTTGAGTGACTTTGGATGGGAAAAATCCAAGGTCACTAGAGGTAATACCCATCGTTGTAAAATAAGAGTGTTACAATTATGGTTTCAGAGGCGAAAGTTTTGTTTTCAAATCGAAAATGTTTTATTAAAACATTTTCCTAGAAAGGATTAAACCTAGGTCCAAATTCTATTCCCGAAAGAAATTTCAATTCGAAAATTTCTTCTTAAAAACTTCAAAGCTCAAGTAACAAGTACTTTTAAAGAAATTTCTAGGTTAGATATTTTCGCTCAATGTTTAAAGTCAAAACTCATATAAGAGTAACTTATAAGTAGAAATTCTAAGACGATAAGTTCCTAGAGCCGAAATCGTTTTATTTACAAAGTCTTATTCAAGACTTTTAAAAACCAAGTTCTACTAAAGAGTTATCATACCGAATTGTTATCTATAAAATTTATGTCAAACATAAGTTCGCCAATTTTTCCTATAATCAAAGAATTAAGATTGAAAGGATTTTCTTTAACGATAGTAGGATGAATTTATCTCCTCGAAACCCGAGATAGAAGTTGTACAATTAAAAATCTTTAAACTCTCCTTCCAAGGTTTAGAATTACCTATATGTCATATATGAAGGAAATTGTTCGACTTTAAAAGTCCCGCTTTAAATTTAAAGTCAATTATCAAATGAGCCTTTTCTAGGAATTCTAAAACCCTCAAAATTATTTGAGAGTATGAATGTGTTGAACTAAATTTTGTTTTCAAACTTCAAAACTTCCTTCGACTATCTCCTTCTTCAAATATAGAATTACAGATCTTCTATATTAATGTCGATCATTAGCCATTTCTAGAAAATGGTTGTAACAAAGAACTAAGTTCATGTTCGTTGTGAATTAGCAGACGTCATGCCAGCTAAAGGTAATGCTTATGTTCCCATAGAACCAAACTTATTTAGCCAGTGACTCATGGGATGATAGAAATTTCCAAAGAGGGCATTGAGGAAGGCTTAGTTAACCAATGATCTAATTTGTCTCCGCCTAATCCGATCTTGAAACAGATTATCGAGAGATATGTTAGGGGACAAAAAATGGTCTAGAAATAAAGGGGTGGTCGAGAATTTTGACCAATGACAAATAAATTCATCTGAAATACCTGCAAGAAAAAGTGACTTGCTCTATTAGCATGTAAACCTTGGCGGGATATCATGTGTTCGTCGCTGAATAGAACCTACCATATATAGGGCTTCCGTGAACATGAAAGCCACATCATACTTTGCTGTCGGATTTGATAATCAGACTTTATGTTGGTTGTAAAGGTGAAGTTAGAAAGGAAATGAAATATCTAAATGTGGTTTGTAACCATCTCTTTTTGTTTAAGTCTTGTTGTAACTTGAATTCCCTTATATCTAGGGTTGGGCAAAAAAAACCGTAACTAAAAAACGAACCGAAAAACCAAAAACCGATCACTTTTTACGAATAACCGAACCAAAAAAAATTATTCGGTTACGGTGAACCAACCGATACTTTTAACGGTTCAACGGTTCGGATACGGTTATCAATATTTTCACGGGCGGTTAACCGATGAACCGATAATATTTTTAATATATATTATATGTTTTTAAAAAGGGAATTATATATTTAATTAGTTTTAGTTAAAAATAAATGTATTTTAATAAATTATAAACTACCTATTATAATTCTTGTTTATAATTTTTTTTCAATACTCAGACAAAACAAAGAACGTATTTTCAATACTGAGACTTAGACAAAGCAATTTACACGTTCACATGCTTTGCTAATATCAGAAGAAAATGAATCCAAAGAAAAAAAAGATGAACACAAGCAATGATTTGGTAGCTGTTTACAAGAGTGGAGAGTTGAGACAACCTGCTTTCATATCAATATACTCTTATGTGCAACCATCGGCATCGCCAAACATGGATGGCCAGGCCAAGCTCGCAGATTCAAACCCCGACATCCCTGGAAATGAAGAGTTGCGCATGTCTACCATGCCAGACCCTACAGCTGGCGCCTTTACTGCAGCGCTCAGTCCTGAGACAAGCACCCCAACAGTCGTGCCTGTGCCCGACGCGCCCGTTCCTGCTTCGCTGGCGACTGGTCTCGCTTTTGGCCCCAACCATGGCACGCGAGCTCTTCCAACGCTAGCGATAGGCCTCGTAACTGGATCCAACCTTGGCACGGTAATTGCTCCTTCGACTGGGCACATTGGTACGAGTGCGGCTGGTGCTAAGGCTAATGTCGAGGCTAGAATAAATTCGAACAAGACTGGAAAAAATGGCGACAATGCTCCTCGTCCTAATGCGTGGGCAACTCGATCCAAAAAGATCTTCATGAATTCCGGGCTTGGAGGTAAATTATCCTATACACCTCCCACTTCGAAGCGTTTCTCATTCAAGGTCTCGGAGGGGCTCTCACACCAAGTCGTGTGAGGGTGGTCCCTTCTCGGACAATATGTTGGGTTTTATCCCGGACACTTCATGATCAATGAAATGATGCGATCATGGGGCATCAAGGCTCGATACCGTGAGGAGGAAGGTTGGCTTATTTTTCAATTCGAGTCCAAGGAGGATCAAGCCAAGGTGTTGCGCGGCGGCCCGTACTTTATCCATGGCAAGCCGATGATCTTGAAGAATATCCCCGACAAGTTCGCCTTCAATAGGCGCGACATTGCCACCATTCCGTTGTGGGTTCGTGTGTACGGCTTATCTAAAAAATATTGGACCTCGGAAATTCTCGGCAAGCTTGCTTCGTACATAGGCAAGCCTCTCTACTTGGACACCGTTACCGATGGGAGAAAGCGTGGCTCATACGCTAGGATTTTGGTCGAGATCAACTTTGCCGAGGAATTCACACGTGAAGTAACTATTGATTTTGATGATGGTGAATCAATTGATTTTAATTTTCTTGTTGAAAATGATCCCTTGTATTGCAAGGGTTGTTGTGCTTTTGGACATGATATTGTAGATTGTCCGTTCAAGGAAAAGAGGGTGGCCGTTGGTACAAAGGCTAGAAAAAATTCCAAGGACTCAAAGAGCCATGCTCGGAGAGATTCAAGGCCAGCCGGGGATGGTGGCACCTTGGAAGCCAACGACAAGAAGAAAAGGTTGCCTCCGGATGACTCCGTCGGGAAGGGTCCAATGCCCCCTAGAACCGGCGCGTCCCCCAACAACGAAGCGCCAACGGGCAAGGACACCTCCAAGAGAGTGAGTGGGGATGGGAAACACAAGAAGGCTAGCCCTTCAAAATCTCAACCGAATGGGAACAAACACGGGGTGCGTGGGGTTTCGAGTGTGCCACAAAAAAACTCAAAGTCACATGTCTCGGTTGAAACCTCCAAAAATAATGAGGTTGACCTTGAAAGTGAGGGGTATTCTTCTAGTGCGGAGGAGAGTGACTCTTTTGAACATGAGAGTGAAAATGAGAGCAACATCGAGGTGTCCGATGATCCCGGAGTGTCTTTGTCGGAAGAGGGCGAGGCTAGTGTAGAGGGGGATGACGTAGCCTCGGTTAACTCCACCGAGGACGGAAGAGGAAGTGATCAAAGTGATAAGGAAGTTCCTTTTGAGGATGTGCAATCAAGGTCACAAAAAAAAGAAGACCAAAGCCAAGTCCAAAGCCGAGGCTCTTGAGAAGGGAAAGGCAAAAGCTAGAACATTGGTGATGTCTCTTCCATCCGAGAAAAAGTGGCCCAGGAATCAAAGATCACTTCGAAGCACTTCAAGAATCGAGAAAAACAAAGGCCTTGGGCCAAAATGAAGATCATCGCATGGAATATTCAAGGGCTTGGCCAAGCCCGAAAACAAAATGGCATGCTCGATTTGATTCGTGATTTTGAGGCTAAGGTATGTGGTATTTTTGAAACTAAATGTGGCGGTTGGGACCTTGGTGACTTGGCGCACCGTGTGGCCCCGCGTTGGGATTTTGCTTCGAAATTCCACCTTCATGCTCGTGCTCGTATTCTTGTTCTTTGGGATGCTAATTGTGTTGATGTTGAGCTTCTTAGTTTGTCATCTCAACATGTTGGTTGCCTCATTACTTGCAAGACTACTTGGCAAAAGTTTGGAGCTTGTTTTGTCTATGGTTTGCATAATGTTGTTGCGCGCCGGCCACTTTGGGACCGCATTGACGAGCTTTTTGAGGCTCATTTGTTGTCGTGGATTGTGCTTGGCGACTTCAATTGCGTCATGGCTGAGGACGAGAGGATAAATGACGAGAGGGTTACTATGTAGGAGTGCAAGGATATGGTTGAAGCTTGTCGGAAACACGGACTAGCGGATGCCCCGAGTACAAGTACTAATCCTTTCACATGGACCAATGGCACGAAGTGGAGCAAGATTGATCGTGTTTTGGTAAATCCTTCTTGGTTCAATTCTGAATTTTTTGTCATTCTAACTTCCCGGACATGTGGCATCTCTCGGACCACAAGCCGGCCCTTGTGTCTATGCGTAGGGTTTCCGGCAATGGCAAGAAGTATTTCAAATTTTTCAACATGTGGACGGCTCATCCGAGGTTCATGGAGGTGGTTCGGGAAAAGTGCGTGTCTCATCACCGGGGCACTTACCAATTCTGACTCACCAAGCTCCTCCTCGGCTTGAAAATTCCCTTGAAGATGCTCAACAAAGCCGAATTTGGTCACATCTCTTCTAGGGATCGCGAGGCCAACCTCACTCTCTCTTTGGCTCTTGAAGAATGTCGACTAAATGTAGGCTCCTTGGGAGATAGAATAAAGGTGGAAGAAATGAAGTGCAAAGCTTAGAGATTTAATGAAGCCGGGGCGAGTTTTCTACGACAACAAGCCAAGGCGAAGTATGTGCTCAAGAGTGACCAGGGATCCAAGTATTTCCATGCCTTGATGTGCGCGAATGGACGTCGGAACCACATCGCTTCCATTACCAAAAATGATGGGAGCCATTCCGAGTCCATGAGCGAGGTGGTTGGGGAGTTCGAGGCTTTCTTCAAGGGCCTCTTCGGCTCAGAGGCACCGGTCACGTTGCCCGCGCCGGGGGAGTTTTGGCATGGGGCGCACCTTGCGGCTGCGGATGGCGCGCGCCTCATCACACCGGTCTCCAATGCCGAAATCAAGGATGCTTTATGGTCAATGGGGGATGACAAGGCGCCCAGTCCCGATGGCTTCACCGTCAAATTTTTCAAGGCATCTTGGGACATCACCGGTCCTGAGGTGTGTGCGGCGGTGAAGGAGTTCTTCTCCAATGGCAAGCTTCTTCGGCAACTCAACCATTCAATCATCTCTCTCATTCCGAAGGTGGAGTCCCCGGTTCGCGTGGAGCAATTCCAGCCCATCTCTTGTTGTAACGTGGTGTACAAGATCATTTCAAAGGTGATGACAACTAGACTTGGGAGATGCCTCGGCTCCATCATTGATCCGGCCCAAAGCGCCTTTGTGGAGGGTCGGTTAATGTCGGACAACATCTTCCTTGTCCAAGAGCTTCTCCGGAGATATAACAAGACTAGAGAAACACATCGATGCTTCCTCAATGCCGATCTCGCCAAGGCATATGATTCCATCTCATGGGACTTCCTCCGGTTTGCCCTTAATCATCTTGGCTTTCCCTCGGTTTTCATCTCATGGGTTATGGAATGTGTGTCCACGGCCTCGTACTCTATCAAAGTCAACAAGAGCATTTTTGGTTTCTTCACCGGCAAACGTGGTCTTCGACAAGGTGACCCGCTCTCCCCCTTTCTCTTTGTCATATGTATGGAGCTTTTCTCTCATTTGATCAAAAAAGAGACCTCTAAACCCCCCTTCCAATTCCGTCAAAATTGTGAAGCACTTAAGCTCTCCCACTTGATTTTTTCCGATGACATTGTCCTCTTTTGCCGAGGGGATGTGGGGTCGGTGAGTGTGCTCATGGGTTGTCTTGAGAGGTTCAAAAATATGTTCGGGCTGAGTGTTAATGTCAGGAAGTCCTCTATGTTCCTTGGCTTGGTGCCGGTCTCCGAAAGGGGCGCCATGTTTGCCGCCACCGGGTTTAAGGAGGGTGTTTTACCCTTCCGTTATTTGGGCATTCCTATAGCTCCCCATAAGCTTCGGGTTACATATTACAAGCCACTTCTAGATAAGATAAGTGGGTACCTTAATGCTTGGGCTAGGAAAAGCATCTCCTTTGCCGGGCGTCGGGAGTTGATTATTTCGGTCCTTCAAGGGTGTGAGGGGTTTTGGTTATCCATCCTTCCGGTTCCCGATTTGGTTATCAAGAACCTCATTTCCATATGCCGTAATTTTCTTTGGCATAGGCCTCGGGTTAAATGGAAAATAAGTGTGTGCCTAGGCGTGGGGGGGGGGGGCTCGGTTTTCTTGATCTTGAGAGTTGGAATGAATGCTTTATGTTGAAGCACTTTTGGCACATATTTCATATGAGAGATAGCTTATGGGTGAGGTGGATCCATCATCGGTACCTAAATGTGGCCGAGCCTCTTACTTGGGCTCCACACAAGAGGGACTCACCTTTGATCAAAGCCTGCATCCATGCTCGGTACAAGATTGTGGGGCTCGAAGGAAGGGAGTTGAGCGTCGGGGATTTGCTTGACTCTTGGTGTATGGATGGCCGCTTCAAGGTCACCAAAGCTTATGAGGTACTTCGTCCTCGGAAACCGGTGGTCGCATGGCATAGAGTGGTGTGGGCCAAGCACAACACGCCGAAGCACATGTTCATTCTTTGGCTTGCGAAACTCAAGAAGATATCTACCTATGATCGTCTCCTTTTCTTAGATGTGGAGCCGGGTTGTCGTCTTTGTGGAGCTGAGTTAGAGACACATGAGCACCTCTTTTTTGAGTGCCCTTACTCGAGTGGCATTTGGAGGGAGGTGCGGACTAGATTCATGATCATATTCGGTGCTCGCTCGGTGGGGCGCGCCATTGATTGGATGCGTCAGTGCACCCGGGGCCGAAGTTGCCTCGCTCGTGCCCGGATTTTTGCACTCTTCGCTACGGTTTACTACTTGTGGCATGCTCGGAATGCTTGCATCTTAGATGGGAACCTCATTTCCCCCGAAGTGATTGTTAGATTGATTATTACTCATGTATTCCGTTTGCTCTATGATATTTACCCTATATGTATGGTGGAGAGATTGTGGTTCACTTGTTTGGATGCGTAGTTTGGATGGCTTGCATGGTATTCCATTTGCGCTTATTTGAGCATAGTTAGGAAGGCATGCGTGCTTGTCCTTTTATGCTCGTTTGTACTTGATTATCTACCCTTTTAAGGGTCATATTTTATACGAATTTACCTTTACACCAAAAACAAATATACTCTTATGTGCTAAGCTACATTAATAACCTTTCCAAACAAAAAAACTCTTTTGTCTCTCCCCAAACACTGCCTTAATTCTACCTTAATTGCTATTGGTTTTTGATTTCTTCCTTCTAAATATTTTTCAGGGAAGCATTAAGTTTTGAAAGTTTTGATATTTTCTTACCATTTAAGGTCGTGGAGCTATTAAGACCAAAATATTGTATCCCTTCCGAGACAATCAATGCCTCATATATTATGAATTACTTTGTATTTTGGATATTTGTTTGTATTTTGTATTTAATTTAAAATTTTAAGTTTATTTTATTGAAAAATAAGGTAATTTTTGTATTAAAAATCTGATTTTTTTTTTAAAAAATTTAAAAAACAAGTCGGTTAACTGATAAACCGTACCGAGTTTCACGGTTAACCGCTAACGAACGGTACGGTTATGGTTATTGAAATTCACTAACCGAAGTTCCAGTTAACCGATGTCCGGTTAACCGACCGTGCCCACCAATTATATCTAATAAGGGAATTCGACATATATAAAGTGCGGAGACCCGAAAGTAATTACTTTCAAATTAACTATGAATATTGATTTGATGTAGGGATGCAAATATATAATACGATGTAGGGCTGTGCAAACTAGGACCAGATCGGCATACCAGACCGGAATTTTACGGTCCGATCCAAGACCGGGACTGAGCCGGTCTGATCCTCAGTCCAAGAAATTTGAGATTTTCGGTCCTGGTCGGGACCGTAAGACCGTATAATTTATACTTTACAGAATATTAAGCTTAGGGTAATTGGGTTGGGCATTACTATTTACTACTTACTAATTACTACTATTTATTACTTGATAATTACTATCTTGTAAGAGATCCACCATATTGCCAATTACTATTTAATACTTCCTAGGTTAAGAAAGTTTAAAGTTTTATATTGAAAAAATTATTGATTATTACTAAATGGAAAATTTGAGTTGTGCCCATTGGTACTTCTAAACTATAATAGTAGAATTTGTAACACCCCTATTTTGCAACGATAGGTGTTACCGTCAGTGACCTTGGATTTTACCATCCAAAGTCACCCAAGGCTTTATAAGGTATTCAGTTAAATAAAACATGCGAACTTATAAAGTTATTACATAGAAAAGAGTTGCTCACATATGAGACTTTATAAGTATTCATTACATAGTTTGGCTTAGTTTAACAAAACACAAAACTTAAGAGTTGTTAGGCAGTGATATTTAAATAATAATGCTTGCATAAATATGGCGTAACCCGAAAGTAAGCAAAATGCCATTCTTGAATAAATCCGACCTTTCCTTCCTACACTTGAGTGATCTTCGTCCTTTACGCCTTCGGTGGAGGTTAGCGTCTAGCATTGGGCGCGAAGGGAGATAAATGTCAGGCAAAGATGCGGAAAAATGAAATTAGTCTAAAGAGACTAAGCAAGCGAGAAATAGACATTCTTAAGGTAGTTTGGTAAAGTAACGAAATTATCAATGAGGTATTCGAGATGTGTTTCGAGAAGTGTACACTTTAAGTAGAGCTATTAAGAACGAAAATGAGTAAATCTCGAGATGAGATCACTCTCAACCGAGAAGAATGAACTACGAGACAGTAGGACGTCTTAGAATAGAATAAATGTTTGGAACGTTAATTACACACAAGTTTCTACAAAACTTCTCGCGCCCTTGTTGGACCGAGAGCCGGATCGATCTTTTAAGACCGGTCTGATTTTGATGTCTTTTAATGTGCAGGGCACTTATCTTTATTACGTGTCAAAACTTTACTTAACTTTAATGACTTTTAAAATGGTGTGGGGGCTATGAAAGAGCTGAGTCCACTTACGAAGAACGAAGTTCCGACACCTTGCTAGGATGTAGACATCCCTCCAACGAGTAGGAGAGGACATAGATCATGATCCTTGAGTCAGAGAAGGAGAGGGCGTAAAGTCGTACTACTCGACATATTATATAGAGGTGTTCGGACCGAGCCCGCATCCCTTATTAACTAATTACGAATTTAATTATGAATCTCGAAAAGAGATTATTAAACAAACAATGCCACACAAAACAAGCCTAGCATATATTTACTAACATTAATAATATTAATAATGCTAACAAAGGTCATTATTTCTAACAATCGATATTTCCTAGGTTCGTTTTATTTAGCAAGCAAGGTGTTCCCAACATCGAGGAAGTTAATGGAATCGAATTTATCGAAAGGTTCAAGTAGAATATCCACTTGCCTTGAAAATTTCCTTCGGGGTTTCACGAACTTGAAATTTGGAAGTTTTAACGATGCTCGAAAACATCGACCTAGTTAACCGAAAGAACGACGAACAACACGTATTAAAATCCTTATTTTAATTCAATTCAACCTTTCTCTTATTTTCCTCTTCTAAGAGAAGGCAAGCTAATCTAAATTATTTGGTTTAATAATTTAGATAGGAAAAGCTAAAAAAATAATTATTTTATTATTATTTTCTAGGTGATACTTTGTAAGGATTTAGATAGGAAAAGTTGTAACAAAAAATACTTAATTTAAGAAAACTGATGCAAGGCTTTAATTATTCTAATGAAAACCTTTTTTAACCCACGTGCAAATATATATGTATATTTAAAATCAATTGTATATATGGTTTGCATGCATCATTTTTAAGCAAGACTACTTTATTAAAAATTATCCTTATAATCTAATTTTCCTAAAAATCATGATTTACTTAATGTAAAATTATAGGAATTTCTAGGATGGTCATGTATGTGTATAGCACCTTATAAAAATACTTTTTATTCACACATGCAATACTTTAAATGTTTTAATATAACTTATGCTTATAAAAATATTTTTTTTTATTAGAAGGTATACTATGTCATTATCTTAGTAATTCTAGAACATATGCATGAAAAGATTTATTCTAAAACTCCATAAACTAACATGCATAACCTTATAAGATTTATTTAAGTATCTAGTAATTTTTATAAATTATTTTTGGTTCTATAAATTCATAAACAATTTATTCTAGTGTTAAAACTTTTAGGAAAAAAAAAGACATGCAAGAGGATTAAATTCATAAAAATCCATTTAAAGTTACATGCAAGAGTATGTAAGATTTAATTAAATATGTCTTATTATTATTAGACCTATTTATTCCCAAAATTCATATAAAATCACCCAAATGTTTATAGAAGACATGCATGAGGGGAAAACTTCTTAAACAAGACATGCAAAGGCATTTTTATTTTAATTAATCAAAACTTGTGTTTATCAAACTTATATAAATTAGAATCTATAGTAAAATTCATTTCAAGGTTTAGGAATGACATGCATGAAGGTTTTCATCCATGAAAACTATATCTTAAAAAAATGATCAAAATGCCTTTATAAAATCAAGGATTTTTGTATAAAAAGAAAGGAAGTCTAGGCCCTATTAAAATAAATAAAATAATAATATAACAAATTAAAAATCACCTTTAAAAGTGTGGGATTTAGTACAACTTCTTTTATAAATTGTAGAAAAATTTTCTCTTTAAAGATCTTTGCATGCATGTACAAATCATAAGAGATATTCTCATTTTTTTACAACTTTCATAAACTGATTTTTTTCTTAAAAAATATGATCATTAAAACGAGTTTAAGGTGCTAGAAACAAGCTTAAAATAAATTAAAAAGGCCAAGAAATTATACCCTTAAATTGTGTTTGATCTAGGAGGAAAACACACAAGGGACCAAGGGGGGAAGGGGGCGGCGGCTCAGGCCTGGTGGCGGCGCTGTTGGTGGCAGCCGACAGTGGTGGTGGTGGAAGTGGGTGGCGGTGGTTGTGTTTGGAAGGCACAAGGAAGCTTTTGGTAGTTTTAAGTGGAATAAATAAAATCTAGACAAGAAGAGAGCTAGAGAGTGTCTTTGGTGAGTGTTTCTCACAAGACATGGACCTTTGAATAGAGAATTTTTTTTGTTAGTGGAGGTTGTAGAGAATCTAGCAATGATGACGACTCACAATCTCACATTATGGTGGTGGAAGACTAAAATAATTACATTTTATTAACTTAAGACATGTAAGTGGGAGGTAGTAGAATTTGCTATTAAAGAAATAGTCAACGATAATGAGTGGAAAATCTCTACTAAATCTCACTAGATCATCTCCTTTAAATGATCTAACGCGTTTGCAAACGAACCAAAAGTCGGTTAGATACGCGCGTCGGAACGATCAGGTTTTACGAATAGAATTTCCGTTACTTACAGATTTATTAAGTTCCGTTCTTAATAATTCATTTATTCGAATAATTATTTCATAATGATGTTATAATTTATTTATTTTAGAAAAATAAATTTTTGAATTAAAAAGGCCCTTTTATTAGGTTATTTTATTTATTAAATAATTAAATATTTATGAAAGTGAACTTTATTCTTTTAACGGAAATGCGGCTATTATAGAATTAATCTTGCTAATTACTATATCTCTATGGTATGGTCGTTGATTTTTGGCCAACGCAATCAAATTAAACACTGAGCGGTGAGATCGATCCAAACTCGGGACCGAATTGTAATTGGACAAGACCGGAATGGTTCGGTCCACGGTCCATTGTTTTATGAAATACAGTCCAACGTTCTGTACACAGTCCGGTCCGGTTGCACAACCCTAATACGATGTGGTGTTTGAATCCATTTGGTTTCTCCCAGGGTACAAATTAATTATAAGAAAGAAGGATGAAACAAAGAAAGTAATTAATTAGAGACGGGTTGTCTTCATCATCTTCGCCTTCCTCCTGAGACGGGTCTTCTCCTTGTTTCCTTCTACCATTCAACATCTATCGCACCATTTATTTTTGTACGTGTAGATGTGAAAAGTTTAAATGGTGTGGCCCTCTCCATTTTTGTACGAATCATATTGGAAGAAGAACCAAAAGAAAATGGTATTTTGATCTTGTCCATGCCTCCGGCACCAAAAATAAAACCAACAACCAAATTGGTTACATGTTATATATGGAGATTTAGAGGCAGTTATTATCCTACCTATCGCCACGTAAGAAACACAACTGATTTCTTTGTTAAATAATATATAAAAGATACATTATCCCGACTTATACCATGTCTTGCTTTCTTTTACCTACTACCTTATGTAGGGAAATTGAGCAACTCATGTGCCACTTCTTTTGGAGTGGCGAAAAGGTGTCAAAATGCATTGGATAAGTTGGAAGTGGGTGTGTATGCCGAAGGAGAAAGGGGGGCTGGGATTTAGGGATCTAGAAGACTTCAATCTAGCTTTGTTGGCAAGACAAGGGTGGCGGATCCTCCAAGACCCGAGTTCTCTTGCAGCAAGAATATTTAAAGCTAGGTACTATCCACGAAAGAACTTCTTGGAGGCATCACTAGGCTATAATCCGAGATTCTGTTGGCGGGGCATTCTTCAAGGTAGGAAACTGTTGGAAGAAGGCATTTATTGGCAGGTGGGAAATGGTAACCTGCTGGTTTGGAAGGATAAATGATTGCCACGTCCAAAACAGTTTAAGCCGGTTGGGAATTTTCATGGCAATTGTGAGAATCTCAGAGTTGTTGATTTGGTGGATTGGGACAGTAGGCGCTGGAGGGAAGATTTGGTTCCATCTTCTTTTGAACCATATGACGCTGAAGTTATCATGGATATCCATTTAGTTGATCTGATGGTTCAAGACAGATTGATTTGGTTCTATACTAAAGATGGCGTCTTCACTGTTAGATCAGCTTACCGCTTGCTACAGGATGATAAAGCTTCTACTATATCTGGAGAACAATCAAACAATGCTGATGAAAGAAGATTGTAAAGAAATATTTGGGGCATTGAAGTGTCTCTAAGGATAAAATCATTCATCTGGAGAGCAGTACGTAACATAATTCCTTGTAAGCTTAATCTTTTTAAAAAGAAAATTACTCAAACGCCCAACTGTGATTCTTGTGGAAGAGTGGAGACGGTTATGCATGTTCTTTTTGGGTGTAAGGTGCCACAACAGGTTTGGGAAGGTTTTCCAGATATACTCCAATTAGGTTTATCTTCGCCAAACTTATTTGACTGGATTGAAAAGATTGTTGAGATTTCGAGCAAAGACAAGGAATCTGGGCTTTCCTCTGCTCCAACATTTGGAGGGCGCGCAACAGAGCTCTGTTTGAAAATGAAAGGGTGGATGTGGGAGAATTAGTTGCTGGATGTTTGGATCGCCGTGAAGAGTTTGTAGGTGCACATGAAAGGAAGAAAGTGTGTGCTAATGAAAATGTTGTGTAGGAAGTCTGGAAAAGGTCGCCGGAAAACTGGATAAAAATCAATGTTGATGGGTCGGTAAAAGACTTGAAGCGTGGTATTGGGGTGGTTGGTAGAAACTCCGATGGTCATGTTGTGTTTGCTGGTGCTCGAATAATTCAGCCGAGATCTGGAGTCGACGTTGCTGAAGCTGAGGCAACAATGTGGGGATTGAAGGTTGGCTTGCCTATGGGGCTTGATAAAGGAATTCTTGAGTCTGATTCCAGTAAATTAATTAATGCTATGGGTAAGGCCTCCTTTCCGTTAACTGGTTTTGGAGACCTGATCACAATGGTGTTGGAACTTGGTGCTCAATTTCAGTCTTGCAGATGGAGTTTATGTAGGAGAAATGCAAATCAAGTTGCTGACTGATTAAGTAAATGGACATCACCAGATGATTTCCTTGTTACTAGTAATATTTATCTTCCTAGTGAGCTTTATGATGTAATCCAGACTGATTTGATTTCTAGTTAATGAATTTGGTTTTCTGATAATAAAAAAAGGAGAAATTATAACTCCCACACCACATTTGCAATTTATTTTAATTTCTTTTCAAAAACTATTTGGGCTAATTTTAACGCACAAAAACAACATCAACTTGGGCCCCAAAATGATTAACTTAAAAGCCCAAATTTTAAATAAGGGTGATTTTTTTTGTTAAATAACAAAAAAAAAATTAATCAAATCAACTATTTTGATCAATTCTTTTTTTATTGGACATAAAATCATGAATAATTTAAATTCATGAAATTTTACCCGTCAATAGTCCGACAAAGGGGCGTCCTTAACCATTAAGGCACACTTGCATACTAGTGTATCTATGGTACCATCATTCATGGCATGAGTTTGACAAGCTAGAGTCTCGTCATCTTGAGCTTCTTCAATTGGCTCAAGTGTTTCTTCTTCTTCATCAAGGGACTCATATCCCGTTGAGTTGGTGGAGAAGAAAACCCTTTTTGTGTTCGGGCAGTCCTTCTTATAATGCCCCCTTCCACCGCACTTGAAGCACTCCAAGTCATGGACGTACTTGACACCAGATGGATGCGCCTTTGGCATGGAAGAATGTGTCATAGTGGATGGTGTCGGTTCTTGAGAAGAGCGTCGTGGGGCTGTGGAACCTGCGGTAGAAGAGCGGACATTAGTGGAAACATATGGACAAGAGTTAGAATTTCCATACCTAGTTTGGCCCGATTAGTAGACACGAGAGTCACAACGCAATTGGTTGTAGACTTGCATGGTCGTGTGTGTAAGAGCATTAAGATCCTTGATTTGCAAAATCTTGATCTTATCCTTGATAGCCGTGTTGAGACCAGCTAGAAATTTTGTCCTCAAAGTGGCGGGAGACACGCTAATGGAAGCTTTGTAGTACATATTCGTCATCCTCAGTGTTGGAAACATAGGTCAGGTTGTCACGTAGGGCATAGCAATCTTGGCTTCGGCTGTTTCCATGCAGGGACTCGGTGACTGAGTGGATGCGTTGGAACCTTGGCTAGTCCTCGGGGTACATAGGACCCTTTTCCTTGTTTTGAGTATTGCTAGGGCTAGCTATATTTGGAGGAGACATGATCACCACTTGTTGCGCCTAGAGTTGCGCAACCAAGGCCTCTAGCTCGTACATCCTAGCTTGTTCAAGGGTAAGTTCCACAATCTAGGCTATAGGATCATGTTGTAATTTGTTTTGTTGCTCCACTTGTGGATTTCCTCCTTGGGATGGTAGATCCAAGTTTCTGGGACTCATTGGCATAGACATTGTTCCTATCACAATATGAGAGGACATCGAAGTAAAATGAGCAACGGTAGAGAAACACAAGCAAATAACTGCACTTAGCAAGTAACTTGTTCACCAAGGTTTTGGCTAGTTTTAGACAAGTCGTGGGCAGCTAAAGGCTAGTCAAGTGATGGTGATTTAGAAAGGATCACTAAGCAAGATCAACCAATAGAAACACAAGATTCACAAGTACTTCTTACGCAAGTAAGCAAGTAGAAGATAGAGAAGATAGAAATTTCTGAGTGCCTTGGCAAGGGTTACCTTATTTTGGCTATTCCTTGCTAAAAGATACAACTTTTTCTAGCAACTTGTGAGGCTTGCCTTATTTTGGCTTTTCCACACAAAAGATATAATTTTATTCTCAAGAAAACACGTGAAAGGTATCCCTTTTTGGGCTTTATCATTTCAAAGCAAGCAATTTTAATGCAAGACAGATCTTTTTTTAAATAGATCTAGGCAAGACTTAGCAAACAAGCAAAAGAGAAACTTAGCATGCAAGGTAATTGTAGATTGCTTCAAAAGTACAATCTAAAGATTTAGAATCAAGCAAAAGATGCAACTTTCAATCACACCACACACTTGAAAGGGTAAAGTAGATAACTTGCCATCCAAGCTTTCCTTGGTGCGACTTTCGGTTACAGGTAAAGAAAACAAATTCAACAATTTTGATGGAGGAAAGGATAATCGAAAGTGAACAAAGTGAATCGAAAGTGACTTACAAGATGCTCGGCTCTGATACCAGTTGATGTGTTTCGACTCTTTAGAAGGTGTTGGATCACCGAGAGTGGGTCGGATCTTGTCTTGGATGTCAAGTCACACTTCAAGTCTAGCCCAACGTGGAATATCCTAGGGGCAGAAACCCTACATGTCTTGCATGAAAGCCTTGGTTTGGATGGTTTTAACAAAATTGAGTGTCAAACAAGTCAAGTCTCATGGATAGACTCAACTTAGAACACAATGGCTCAAGACTAGCGTGTCGATCGTGCATCGGTGTCGAGAACTCAAAACTAGAACTCGATCGATACTAAGGAGGAGCGAGAACCTCAAGACTAGGTCTCAATCTAGGATAGATTTAGACTCAAGGTAGAGCCTTTGGTTTGCCAAAGAGATGGCTTGATGAATAAGATAAAAATAAAAAGATAAAAGGGGTGACGCCCAATCCAAGTAAGGAAGAGAAACTCGACTCTGACTTGAACTTGTAAAACTTTATTAAACGTAGGAAATAACGTACATAGGTATGCCCTTTTTATAGAGAACTAGTTATAAACTATCTAGGAAACATAATTGATAGAAAGCGTCTAGAAAACCTAAAAACCAGTAGGTTAAGTCAAGTGGTTAGCATTGACTCACACATATCACCAAAAAGATATAATTATTAAAGAAATAAGATATAAATATGCTAAGGATAGGATTTTTGGTAAGTAAATCTAAGATAGATAGACTTTTCAAAAATATTGCAACATCCTTATCAAACTTCTAATAAACTCGCGAGAAACACGAAGAGTCGGCAGAAGTCTGGCAAGGCGGCGAAGTGCGTGTGCTGGGTGCTACTCGCCCGTGAAAGCCGAAGGTTGGGCGTCAAGTAGCGAGTGTCTAGGATCCAAGGGAGCGTTGCTTGATAGCAATGCAGCGACAAGAACGTCTGCTGCAATAGTGACGAGGTCTTGGCACTTGGTGACGATGTCTGAAGGATCTTAGCTAGCAATGATCTGTGACACTATGGATTGAGTAGCCTTCGCTATGGATTTGGCTCGGGCTCGTGTCACCAATCCATTGCATCGGACACTCATGGCTTGTTCCTCGTCATGACTTGACATAGTAGGAGAGGTGATCAGAACAATAACCCACTAAATCTAATAATAAAACACAAAATTCTTATTATTTGCAAATTATTCCTTATTTTCAAATTCCCTCCTCTTTCTCTCGTAAGTGTTTTTCACGTTATCATTGTCGACAACCATCGTCCACCCCAACACCGACCGCCCTAGCGTCGACTACCGTTGTTATCCACACACTACCTCCAAGCAAGCAAACCAAACAACTCAATTCAGGAACGGAACCACACATGAAACCAAGGCAATCTCAAGAAAAATTAATGAACAAACATCAAATTTAACTAAATGCTCACCTAAGCACAAATCCACTAATTAACTAACGATTATATTTATTCAATATCATAGACAAATCTCACACCTAGAGATTATTAATCTATGGATAATTAATGTTAGAAAAGTCAAAACTACGACAAACACTTGCAAACTAAGATTAGAATTCTAAGTGAGAAAAAACCTACCAATTGATCGATTTACAAAGTAACATAAACAAAGAAGATCACTCTTTTATTCACCTAAATTTTCCTTTCCTCCTCACATTTCTTCCTCCTCTCTCTTGTGCTCCAAAATGGGGGCTTCCTTTTGAAAGTCTGATCTCTCTCAATAGCTCACACACTCCCACACTCAAGATTCACTCACTCCCACACTCAAGTAAATAAAAAGTTTCGATCTTTAAGACAAAAATTATCACATTATTGAAAGTACATTTGAAATCATCAACACATTTTTGGTTTTTCATTAAAGAGATGGGCACTTCTTAGTGTAGATTTCTAGCACAATAATCTTTATTTTGAAGTCTCTATCTAATATAGCAATGAGAAGTTAAATTTTAACTTGAATAACTCTTGTATACTACCTTCAAACTTAATTTATTAAGATAATAAATATGAAAGTACAGAAATAATCTGCTAGCCCAATAACCTGTCTAAATCCATCGTCATTGTCCTCCGCGCGGCTTCTTGAGAAGAGGAATTTCACCTTCATTTGTTATTTGTGTGAAGCTCTCTCCACAAACATTGTCAACCAAGACTAATTTCTAAGAACGTAGATACCTTCTTCTACCCTAACTTATAGAGTTTTTTGGGGGATAAAAGAGGGGGAAGTAAATTGGAAAGAAGAGGGGATGAAAATAATGGTGAAAGGTAAGAGAGATGAGAGGTACATCTTACTGGCAAAAAAACGCACCGGATTTTTGCACACAAAATTTGAGCTATTTGCACAACGCTATAAAAATGCGTAATAATTTCACGCTTTATAAACGCGTAACCTATAAAAATAATAAAATATTAAGCTTAAGACCTATTTTCAAAAAATTGCGTAATACCACGCGTTGTAAAGCCGTAATATTAAGGCGTACCACAGCGTGGTAAATATGCCTGAGTCAGAAATGGGCTGGCCAGATTGGGCCAGCCCCTTTCTGGCCCATTTGATATTATTTCAACGGCTATAATTATCACGCTATTATATGGCGTAAAAAATTTGACCGTTGGAGTAACGGTCGAATTTATCCCTATATAAGCCTTATTTTCCATCTTATTTCATACACACCTTTTCTCAATCTTCTTCTTCTACCTTTATCATTTTACAAAATTTAATTATTTACAATGTCTTATGGTGGAGAAGAAGATGGTCAAAATCCCCCATATCAAGAAGAAGAAGTAGATGAACAAGAAGAATCGTTCGATCCGAGCAATTTTTTACCGGTACGTACGTTTATATTTGAAATCGTTTTAGAGTTCGAGATAACCGTTTAGAATTCGATATTGTTATTTAGAATTAAAATTTGAGAAATTACATAGAAAGTTATTTCGATTCATTATATTAGCTAGAATCGAGTAATTAATAAGAAATAGTTTGTAATTGTTATAATCTAGTAGAATTGTTTATATTTGAAATCGTTTTAGAAATCGATATTATTATTTTAAATTAAAATTTAAGAAATTCTATAGAAAGTTATTTCAATTCATTATATTTGTTAGAATCGACTAAATAATAGGAAATTGTTTGTCGAAGTTGTTACAATTGTTTATGATCGTTTTCCATTCGATATCATCTTAAGTAGTTAAATTAATAATATAGATTTGTTTAGGGTTATTTTGAAATTGTTTAGAAACAAAAATGTGATGGAATTTTGTATGTGTAGCCATGTGGTACAGATTTCACAAGTGATTTTACCACGGAACAATCGTGGGATGGTAGAGATGAGTTGATTAAGTGGGTTAGGCAAACAAGTCGAGATAGGATGATGATTTTGCTCATTTCAAACTCAAATGAAAATTGTGTGATTCTAAGATGCGAGCATTACGGGAAGTCTAGATCGAAAAAGAAGATAGGGGGTTCAAGGAAGTGCAATTGCCCGTTTAAGTTGGTTGGGCGTCGTTCAAGGTATAATCGAAAATGGACTTTGGTGGTGAAGTTCGGCATGCATAACCATGAGCTTTGTACTAATTTCCTTGGACATCCATATGCTGGCCGATTGACCCCGACAGAACAAGATATGATCATCAATGCTTCCGGATTATTCTTGAGCCCGAAGGCTATTTCAACTATGTTGGTGTCTGCTAACCCTGAAAATGTGACGTCAAGGAAACAAATATCGAACTTCAAGCAGAAAATATTAGTGGCAGACCGTGGTAAGTTGACGGTGTGTCAGTGGACGCTACAATTTATGCAAAACCAGGGTTATAGAGTTCGGACAGCAACTCTCCCAGCTTCTGGTGAGTTAGATATCCTATTCTTTGTCCACCCGACGTCACAACACTTGATGAAGAAGTTTCCTTATCTTGTTGTTATGGACGCGACGTACAAGACGAACAGGTATATTGTAATTTAGTGTTTTGTCCCATTTGAGATTTGTGTTGTAATCTTTTTTGATGTGTTCATTGTAATTTATAGGTACAACATGTTCATGTTGGAGATGGTTGGCATGACATGTACGAACCTGACATTTAACATCGGGTTTGCATTCTTGTCCAAGGAAGACACTCCACACTTTACATGGGTTTTAAGGCATTTGAGGAGATTGTATGAGGAGATAGGTGAAATGCCAACGGCCATTGTGACGGATCGAGACCAAGCCCTCATAAATGCAATCCACGAGGTTTTCACCGAAGACGAAGTGATACATTTGTTATGTTGGGTGCATATTAGAGCTAACATAAAAGCATATGCGCTTGACATCCTGAAAGATGATGGCCCAGCTCAAGCGTTTGTGGATCGATGTTGGGCATTGTTCATGTCAACTACCGAGGAGAGCTACGAAGCCAAACGAGCAGAAATCTTGAAGAAATGGCACTCGGGGCTAGTTGGCTACGTGGACAAGACTTGGCTTAGGCCTTTTAAGAAGAACATAGTGAGAGCTTGGACAGACAACCGACTTCACTTCTTCACTAGAACGACAAACAGGTAAAATTCTCATCTTATGCTATTGATAAAACTTAAGATATTTCACAATATTAAACATCAAATTATTTTATTCTCATGTTTGCACAATTTGTACATTGGCAGGGTCGAGGGAATGCACAAGGTTGTGAAGGACACTTTAGATTCGTCAAATCTGGGCTTCAACACAATGATATTAAAGATTCACGATCACTTGGAGTCTCAGATCCGGCGCGTGAGGGAAGACTTGGAGAAATCACGTACAACGATTCCGAACAAGATGGACAACGTCATTTCAGCATTTAGGTACCTATTTGCTCCGTTGATCCATCAAGTTTCCGAGGTGTGTTTCGAGATTTTGTTGGCAATGTATTTCGATGTGGTGGAAGGTAACTACCAAGAAGTGTGTGATGATCATTGGTGGAGAGATTGTTTCGGGATTCCATGCATCCATAGAGTCGCAAGTGCGATCGTCGAAGGCACGCCCATTGAATTGAGTGAGATTCACCTATTTTGGAGGCAAGTGTTATGGGAAGGTGTTCCCGATGTGTACACTACGGAAGATGCAACAACCCCTTTGTGCATTGAAGACATCAAATTTTGTGATATGGTTAGAAGAAAAAACAGGGGTGAATTGAGTCGAGAGCAAGTGTCCAACATCAATTCACACTTTGAAGAAATGCTATCACCGAGAGAGTCAAAGATCGTCGAGCCATCAATCAAGTCGGATAAAGGAAGGCCTAAGGGCACCACCAAGTACTCCAAGAGGGATCCAACACACCTTGAGCACAAGATGGCTCAGTGGGGAAAGGTGAACGACAAGGTTTTGAATGTCAACGAAGATACGACGCCTACGGAAAAACCCCGTGCAAGGAAGAAGAAAGCGGGCGCCAAGGGACGTGCTAGAGTTCCTGCAGAGACAGAGGACGTGATCCACATGGGAGTTCACTTTGGGGTGCGGGCCATCGACGTCTTTATGTACTCTTTCATCGATGGGGTTAGAGATGTCCTCCCGGATGGAAATTGTGGGTACCGGGCCCTTGCATCCGTCTTAGATTGGGAAGAGGGAGATTACCATAAATTGAGGAGGTATTTAGCGGCCGAGTTGGCCCGAAATCGAGGAATATATGAAGCCGCATCGGTGTTCACCCCACTAGATGAGTTGATCCAAAAAGTGAGTTATATCAAAAGCCCTTGTTCATACGAACATTGGATGGAGATGCCCATCATGGGTTTGGCGTTTGCAACGTATTTCCATGTTGCGCTCGTATGTTTAGGGTGGTCTCAACCCCACACGTGCCTACCATTGGTAAGTGTTGGCGGAAACCGTGACCCCCTACACGTATTCTTACGATTGCACACGTTCAAAACCAAACCCACTTCATACCGGTAAGAATGAGGAAGTGTTATTGCGTTTGCACACAACAAGGTACGATATCCATACAATCCAACAACTACGAAATCATATAACTACAAAATACCCAAAATACACAACAAGGTACGAAATCCTAGGTCTCGGATGAGGTCTCGACATCCTCGGGATGGGTCTGTGAAACACGAGGAAGCGGAGCCACAACAGCTGGAAGGGAGCCGGACAGGATACCAATCCAACGCTCGATCTGAGAGCACTCGAGATCTCGCAAATCGTCTCGATGAAGATGCTCACTCATCTCCCCAACTACCAAGCAATTAAATGATATTAATGAATAAAAAAGAATTTACAAAAACTACAAGGACATACCCTATTCGCCTCAATGGCAAATACGTCTCGCGGCACTGGCATCTCCATAGTAGTCGATCGCGGGTCCACCCTCGGATGAGTGCGAGGTAAAAACCAATCAAGGTAGTCGGGGTCCACCTCCCAACCCTCAGCCACTGGTACGCGACCAGTGAGATCGATCAAGTGATCGTGTCGTCGGGGCCACCGTCTGAACTCCTCGCTGAAGAAGACCTCATACTTCTTAATCCCCTTCGCCCGGTGAAAAGTCGTCGGCGTAATGCGAGGGAGCGGGATGTCCTGTATGAATCCCATCTGTCGAATCACACGATCCGGCATGTACGCCTCCTCGATGCCTCCACACTCGAGCAGGCCCCGATACAACGTCATCTGATGCTTGCCGTTGAGCTCCAACGGCCCCCACGGTATCCAAACAACCTACGATTTAATTAGAAAGTTTGTACAAAATGTTTCAAAACAAAAGTACAGGAAAAAAAATAGTCAAATATTTACCTGATCCTCCCTAAGATTATCCAACATCACTCGAATCTCCAAGATCCGCTCGCTGTCCTTAACAACCCTGTTCCTATGCTCGCGGGCGGCAGCTCTCGGATCAGCCTGAGCCATCGTATCCTGTGATGCGTGGGCGGCGAACGTAGGGAAGTAGTGCCAAATCCAAGTCTAACGAAAAATATCAAATATGAATGATGCACAAATGTAACGAATGCAAATATAAAACATCGAGACCGATTACATACCTGGATCAATAGGCACGCACCAGCGATCGACTGGGCGTTGGCACGAGAGGCCGCACCTAACTCCCGATACACAAAAGCCAGAACCGCAGCCCCCCACGTGTAACGACTCGCGCTAACCGGGTCCCGGACGTATGGGAGTATCCAATCTCTCAACCTATACGTCGATTTGTCGACGAATAGGGTGGACCCCAGAAGAACGAATAAATAAATAGTGGCCAACTGGTCTGTGGATCCGTCCGGGAGCCGTCCCTGAAATAGGCCATCCACCCACTGACCCGTCTGATCGCGCCGTCCAATAATATCCTTCACATCTATACTCTCCGTAATCTTCCGCAACGTCTGTGCGGCCTCTAGGTCGATGCTGAATACCTCGGAGATCATCTGAGTCTGTGAGGCGGTACTCGACACACCTGCCACACCAAGACCGTCGATCGGCAGAGATAAGATCTCGACAACGTCGTGGAGGGTAATGGTGATCTCCCCCCAAGGGAAGTGGAACGAGTTGGTCTCCGGATGCCAACGCTCCACAAATGCCGACACCAAAACGTGGTCTATCTTGCCCCAAACCAGATTACCGTCGCCTAAACTCGTAAGACCACTCTCCTTAGCCACATCAAACCAACCCTCTAGCCTATGATCATCCGCATCTCGAACATCTATATAGTCATCGAAGATTCCGTAGTGGGTGCTCGATCGAGTGTGAGCTTTCAGCACCTTACACGGCTGAATTTTATAATTAATTAATACTAATATTTTAATTGCATAATATGATTTAATCCAAAAATAATAATACAAAATTATACAGTTGTTTACATACCAGTACATCAACCTGCACCTCTCGGGAATCATCATCATGCCCCCGGGCCGCACGAGCGCACTCCGCACTCGTCTTATCCCAAATATCTGCCGCGACATGAGTACCGTAGCTCGCAAGTAGATCCGAAATGTTCGGGCCCCCATCAAAGCCTATATGAGGAGCAGAAGGACCTCCGACGTCCTCGGGCTCCGCACCACGAGGAGGAACCTGAGCCTGCGACGCTGCATCGGGGACCTCGTCGACCCTCGGAGCCGGGGCGGCAGCCGAGGTCGGAGCCGGGGCGGCAGCCGAGGTCGGTGCCGGGCGGCAGCCGAGGTCGAAGCTGGGGCGGAAGCCGAGGTCGGAGTCGGGGCGGCAGCCGAGGTCGGAGCCGGGGCTTCAGCCGACCTCGGAGCCGGGGCGGCATCCGAGGTCGGAGCCGGGGCGGTAGTCGACGCACTCTCCTAGACTATCGCGTCAAACTCCTCCATCAAATCCCTACCAATAGGGTGAGCGTCGAAAGAGCGCTCCTTCCTCTTTAATCCGACCGCCAAAGCCGTTTGCACGGCCTAATTTCATCGGCGAAAATTACTTTTACTAATTTTTTTTTCAAACCTAACTAGTTATTATTATAAATATTCTTTAGAATTGCTTTAATTTTAACGAATAATACGATTTCTAAATTTACTAATTATTTTTTCAATTCTAACTAATTATTATTATATATAATCATTACAATTGCTTTAATTATAACAAATAATATTATTCATAAATGTAAAATTGCTCTAATTGTTATAAAAAAATAACCACTAACAATCTTAATAACCTAAGAATGGCAATAGTATATATGGTTCGTTATTATCAATCAAATACATTCCTAAATTTTTATATTTTTAATTCCTAATAATAATATGAGATATAATAACAATTTCTAATACTATTTCAAATAATTGCTAATATATAAAATAAACAAATAATAATTCGAAATCAAATAATAAAATAGAAAACATACCGATAACGACGGTCCGACTCTCGGCTCCCCTCGCCACCCCGGGTCCCCTCGCCCGCCCGGGTCCCCTCGCCCGCCCACGACCCCTCGCTCGCCCCCCACCAGCAGCCCCCTGCGCAGCACCGACTGGAGGAAGTAAGGTCGCTGGCGCTGCAGCCTGTTCCGACTCCGTCGGCATTGGACCACTCGGGCCGCCCGGAACGCCGCCCTTCGCCGATCCGGTGGGATACCACCCGCTCCACCGATTTTTCCCATTTTCGACAATTTTCAGATCTGATTTTCTCGGTTTTGAGTGTTAATGGTGAGGAAGACGAAGTGACGGTATACTAAAGCGTCACTTTAGGCATTTGAAACGCCTAATTTAACGCCATAATAACGCGTGAGTGTTGATTTTGGGCCGGCCCATGTAACCCTAATTTCACGCCATCACAAAGCTTAAGTTTATTAAGTGGGCCAATTTTGGACGCTATATAACCCTAGTTTCAAGCCGCCATAAAGCTTGAGCTTATTAAGTGAGATGTCAATTTTAACGCCTTAGTACGGCGTGACATTTATGTGTGTCGGCCCAATTTCTTATTGGGCTGGTCTATTCACATGGAAGATATTACGCGTTTATATGTCGTGATATTCCTACACATATTACGCAAAAATCTCAAAATATGCTTCAACTCTATTATTTTATTATTTTTTTATGTAACACGTTTATAAAACGTGAAAATATTACGCTTTTATATAGCGTGGTGCAAATAGCTTAAAAATTGTGTGCAAAAAGGCGTAGCCCAAAAAAATATCTACCAAATAAACCTACAAATCTTATAAGAGTTTTTCTTTTATACAAATGGGGATATTAGAGCTTTAGTTACTAGGTACTATTTAAAAAAATAAAAAATGAAAAAATGGGTTGAAAAGAGATTATTTTGTGCAAATTAGAAAGCATGTGGCTTATTTCCATCTTTGTGATGAACTAGCCTTATATCCTATTTTAGTTAAAATTGTAACTTTGATTACGTGAACCTGTTCTGCTGCTCTCACAAAGTTCCTATATACTCTTATTTGTAGAGTTAGAGAGATATAGACCTTTAATTATGATCAATGACTTAAATTAATTAACATCCCATTAAAATCTAAAAAGATATAATCTTTAATATATCTCGTTCCTTTCTAAATTATCCATACATAACTAATAAGATATTTAACAAGGAAAAGAAAAGATAATAGAATTTCAAGACTGCAGGCCTGCAGCCGATTGTCAACAAATTAATTATTTACTTTATTCACTTGAATTTACTCTTAGTTTCAAAAAAGGTCTGAAGAAGTCATTGATGTAAAAGAACGTTAATCCATGTATTGATGAATTACAAATGATTTAAATAATAGGAACTTTTTTCTAAAATTAGGTTGGAAAAGAACTTTATTTCTCAATTTAGGCTCATTAGAAGAAAAAAAAAATTCATTGATAGGTTGGCTTTTAGGTACGTGGGCAAAGTTGCTAGCCTAGGAGGAACTGTAGGTTTACTGTGAAAGTAATTTCTTAAAGAGAAATAATTTCAACTAATGCAACGATTTTAGAATTTTTAGAGTTTATAATTTTTGTAAAAAGAAATTTACATAGCGAGTTTTTCCTAAAAAGTATTTACAATACTAGAATTTAATAACAAAAAAGTATTTACAAATGGTAAGATTTATTACTAAATATGATTTTAAAATTTTCTTTTTGGAAAAGAAATTAAAAAAACAAAAAACAAAATCGTTGCATGGTGCAGACACTTTAGTTGAAATTGATTTTCCCTTCACTGTATTTTTAAATAAAAAACCAAAGTCATTAGTAGTAATTTTTTTAAAAAGGGCTTTAAAAAAAATTTGAAAATCAAGAAGATAATTTTTTTACAAATAACTGTTTACAAATAATAAGAATTAATTTTTAAACGTGATTGTACCAATTATTTTGAATATTAAAAAAAGATTGTGTAGCCACTTTGTAGAAAAAAGTGTCTTGACCATTCAAATAAATAAGTTGTTTTCGTTAGCAACTAACCCGAACCTACTGCCGGCCTATTTTGAGCAAAGTTTTTATGTCAAGTCTAAATTGAGAAATAAATATTTTTCTAAGCCTATTTTCGATAAAAAAAAAAATTGAAATAGTAGCTACTACCATTTTATAAATAAATATAGGAAAGATGTTATTAGCCTTTACAATTTTTAGAAAATGATGTATGTTGTCAAACAAATTGCTTTTAGGAGCCTGACGACAAATCTTAGAGAGAGAGAGAGAGAGAGGATGAAAGAGCTGTGAGAAGGTGTAAACTGGAGAACAAAGTTAGTATTTTCGAAGGTGATTTTTTTGGTTATTAAAAAAGTGAAAAATTATTAACCACAAATCCAATAATCAACTAACGATTATATTTATATAATAATATCAAACACAAATCTCACACATGGAGATTATTAATCTATGGAGAATTAATGCTAGAAAACTCAAAACTAACAAACACTTGCAAATTAAGATTAGAATTCTAAGTGAGAAAAAATCTACCAATTATTCGATTTACAAAGTAACCTAAACAAAGAAGATCACTCTTTTATTCACCTAAAATTTCCTTTCCTCCTCACATTTCTTCCTTCTTTCTCTTGTGCTCCAAAATGGGGCCTATCTTTTGAAAAGTCTGATCCTTCTCTCAATAGCTCCCACACTCCCACACTCAAGATTCACTCACTCCCACACTCAAGTAAATAAAAAGTTTCGATCTTTAGGACAAAACTTATCACATTATTGAAAGTACGTTTGAAACCATCATCCCAGTTTCGGTTTTTCATTAAAGAGGGGCCCTTTTTAGTGTAGATTTCTAGCACAATCATCTTTATTTTGAAGTCTTTATCGAATGTAGCAATAAAAAGTTAAATTTTAAGTTGAATAGCTCTTGTATATTAGTTTTAGACTTTATAATTTACTAAGATAGAAATACTCCGCTAGCCGACTAACTTGTCTAAATCCACCATCATCGTCCTCCACACGGTTTCCTTGAGAAGAGGATTGTCACTGTCGTCTGTTCTTTGTACGTCACTATCACTGTCAACCAAGATTAACTTGTAACAGTGTAGATACCTTCTTCTACCCAAACATACAAAGGTTTTGGGGGGAGAAAAGAGGGGGAAGTAAATTGGAAAGAAGAGGGGATTAAAATAATAGTAAAAGGTAAGGGAAATGAGATGTACATCTTATTGGTAAGAAAATACCTTCCAAATAAACCTACAAATCTTAAAAGAGTTTTCTTGTATATAAATGAGAGAGTAGAGCTTTCGTTACTAGGTACTATTTGTCAAAATAAGAAATGCAAAGATGGGTTGAAAAGAGATGAATGGACTTGATATCCTATTTTATTTAAAAAAGGTAACTTGGATCACGTGAACAGGTTCGGCTGCTTCCACAATGTTTCTGTATACTCTTAGGTACAGGGTTGGAGAGATAGAAACCTTGAATTATGATCAATGGCTTAAATTAATTTACATCCCGTGAAAATCGAAAAGGAAATAATCTTTAATTTATCTCGTTCCTTTCTAAATTGTCTACACATAATTAATAATAAATTCAACAAGCAAAAGAAATTATTTCTTAAACTAATGCAACATTTTTAGCACTTTTAGAGTTTATTATTTTTTTAAAAACAATTTACATAACGAGTTTTTCCTAAAAAATACTTACAATAGTTGAATTTAATAACAAAAAATAGTTACAAACAGTAAGAGTGAATTTTAAATATGTTTTTGCGAATTTTTTGAAATAGAAAATAATCAAAAAAACCAAAGTGGCTGCAGTTTAGTTGAAATTGATTTTTCCTCAACTGTGTTTTAAAAAAAAAACAAAGTCGATGGTTTTAATTTTTTTTAAAAAAGGACTTTCACAAAAAAATTTAAAGATCAAGAACATTTTTTTTACAAAAATAATTTCAAATATTAAGAAATTAATTTTAAAATATAATTGTACCAATTATTTTGAATATTATATAAAAAAAAACCAATATTGTGTAGCCACTTTGTAAAAAATGGTTTTATTTTAAAAAGTGTCGGACCATGCACATAAACATGTTGTTTTCTTCAAGAACGACTACCCCGAACCTACTACCATCCTATTTTGAGTAAGGTTTTTATGTCAATTCTAATTAAATTGCCAAATAATAGTTGTTACCATTTTTTATATAAACATATGAAAGATGTTATTAGTCTTTACAATTTTTGTAATATGTTATATATTATCAAACAAATTGTTTTTTAGGAGCCCGACAACATATCTGAGAGAGAGAGAGAGGATGAAGGAGATGTGAGAGGGTGTAAATAGGAGAGATAAGTTAGTATTTTCATATTCAATTACAAAGGATTATGCTTATTATTATGAAGAAAATTATCCATATGCATTGATAAATCCAAAGAAGAATGCGATGACATAGAGGATGATGGTTTGGTACCACTTGAAGCGCTTGTATATGGCTGGGAGGATGAAAAAAGAAATGATGAAAGAGACCATATAAACCATGAATGCCAACCAATTAGGAATTGGATTCTTCTCAAAGTATAAATTACGTCGCTCCTCGTCATATGCCAATCCACGATGATGTGCTCTTCTTCGAAGAATATCTCTAGAAGGTTGGTTCTTTACTTGCCAATTTGAGAAATGGAGAATTGTTACCACCAACTTATAAGCCATGTCACCAAGCAACACAACAATGGAGAGGCAAACCTATAAAATTAATGATTTCTTAAATTTTAAGAATATACATTTTTAAGGGTTAACTAAATTTAAACTACCCTAGTTTAACTAAATTTAAATTACCTTATAACCTTGAAGTCCATGAAAATCAATTTCATGCGACATTGTACCAGTCACCTTTTTTTTCTTCCAATATAATGCCACATGACACCGGAGGCAACGACTCCTATCATGAAAGAAAAGCTCCCTATAGGAGTGGATATCATGCTTAGCCCCACATATGTCAATGAAGCACTATAGTCGATCCTGCATATATATTCCATCATGCAAATAAGTAATATATAATTGCATGACAAAAAGGGACAATAAAAAACATGTTGAATTTCATATTAGTATTAGGTATAAGAATTATAAAAATTTAGATAAGTAATGAAATAATTTGGATTTGGGATATGCAAAATCAGATTTCAAAAGTTCATGATCTGTTAGCTTGTTGTGTCCTAATAGAATTGAGATAGAGAGAAGAAGATTGAGAAAATTTGGAGGGAAGCAAGAGATAGAAGATGGGAATAGTTGGTTAGGGAAAGAAGATATTCATCCATCTAGATATTACATTAAAAATCTCAACCAATCTACTAATCCAAATATTATATTGTATTCCCCTTTTAAGTCGTTTAAGGCCTTGAATTGAAGGATTTACTAGCCTTAACAACTTTTGCAGCTTGTTCCCAAACTTTGCTTCAGATGCCTTTGATTTATCTATTTGTAAGAATGAATTGACCATATTTGAACTTATCTTCTATAATTAATTAATTGAGAGGACTAGAAATTACTTGTTGGCTTTCAAATATAGTTTAAGTTCTCCTCAAGTGACTTAACTAAATCCAATTGTGCATCAAGAAAACTATACGCAGTCTTTGGACCTTGCCTATATGGCCCTTTAAACATTTTTCACCACACTTATAGTCCATTCTCCTTTATCTTCTCTATTCTCTTATATGAGATGTATAAATACAATAGAAAGTCTATTAGATGGTCTATTTTGGATAGGGATATGATTGGATTTGGAGGTTTTGGTATGATTTACTAGCAAAACCGACATGTAGACTATGGCTTGTACACCACTAGATCTCGCAAGACCACTAATATAACTCAGAAAAAGGTAAGGTCGAAAAAATGCACAGACTTGGAATCCTAGAATCTTTTAGTGCTATCACATTTGAGCCTTGCAAGGCCTTCACATACATGGTCTCCAATTGATATGGTCTCCAATTCCATCAAATCAACATTATTAGCATTAAGATTCTCCATGCTGAAACTAGCAGCTTCTCAAAATGACAATTCTCATAACCTTCACTGATGTATCATGTTCTCAATTTGTGTACACTTGAAATAAAACTCCACAAGTCCTGAACACTAACAAATTTTGTGTTGCACACATCAACATTCCGAAAATCCATCACGATCATAAGATGTGCATTAGATGGCTCAATTATGGTTTCCAACATCAAAATCAACTGTTATAGGCAACAAGTATCATAAATGTCTATGTCCAAAAAGGAATTAAGATAGAGAGAAGGAGAATTAGAAAAAGAGTGATATAGATGCAGAGGATTCAGAAGAGAGACTAGGGAAGAAGACTCTGAGAAAGAAGAGATTCAATATTCATTTCTTGGATTTCTGCAATCCACTCAAGTATCAAATTTTAAAAGCTAAAAGAAGCACAACAAAATTGAAAGTGCTAGGTAGTGCATTGTAAAAGGCAAAGTAAAGAACTACGTACTTTTGTTTGAAAGTTGGAAAACCAAAGATAGGAATGATGTATCCACACTCATGCCCTTTTGAGAGTACCCATTTGAATGATGTGAAACCGAAGCTAATCGCCGAGGATACTACACATACTATTATTTTGATCATGTAATTGATAAACCAACAATGCATCAAATTTTCAATCATTATAATGTTAAGCATATAAAATGAAACTTAAGCCAAAAATCTTACCTGGATAGCTTGGATCCTTGTGGGGGTGTAGAAGTTGTTGATCATACGAGCGGTGGTTGTTCCACTGGGGTAATCCAGTTTGTATTGTTGGATCATGGGCTGAAAAATAGTAAAAGAGATTTATATATTATTATTTCAACATCCAACTAAAATAATGATAGTAAAGTATCTAATTACCAAATTCAAAATTAATTAGTTTTTAGTTAGTTTACCTTAGGAAAGATAATGGAAGTAAAGTATCCTATGTAGCCAACAATCATGAAAAATAGCATAACCTATCCAAGAGAGAAGTCCCTGACCTTTCTTTTTCCTGATTCACCTGCTTGCTTCACAATAACTGGAGCCATTGCAATTAGAAATGTGGCAATGCCTCCTGTATGTGGTGAACATTTTTAATTAGTATATGTAACATAAAAAAAGTAAATCATTAGATTAAAAAAAACTACTTGTATAAAAATTAATTACTTTGAGATCATAAAAAATATTATACCATTATATGTGATCCTAATAGATGAAGTGATATAAGAATGTATCACAATATTCTTCTGGCGAGTGAATGTCCTAGACGTGTGGCCGAACATATTCAGAATCTTTATCCACAACTTGGCAAAAACATAGCTACCTAATCCGGCTACTATGTTCAGTGAAGACCCTAGCCATGTGGTCAAGATAATCTTCAAGGCGACAAAAGAGAGTAGCCGGCTGTATACGAGAGCAACTACAGAACCCCTCAGGGTGAGTTGCTCCTCCCATGAGTGGACCTCTACATCCTGAAATAACTCCTCTGTCGTAGGCTCTCAAAATAGCCCCTCCTCAACAGCCTCTGAAAATCGTCCCTCCTCAATATACTCTCCAAATCGCCCCTCCCCAACAGTCTTGGCTAATAGCCCCTCATCCTCTACATTCTCTAGTAACCCCCCCTTCCCTTTTGGAAATAGCCCATCCCTCTCAACAGTCTAATAATCGCACCTCCCCTTAACAATCTCGGATAATCGCCACTGCTCTACAATCTTTGGTAATCTCCTCACCCCTCAACGGTTTGTGGTAATCGCCACCCCTCTACAATCTCTGGTAATCTCATCACCCCTCAATAATCTATGGAAATCACCATACCTCTACAATCTATCGTAATCTCCTCACCCCCTCAACAATTTGTGGTAATCTCGGATGATCGCCACTCCTCTACAATTTGTTCGTGTTGATGATCAATTAGCTATTAAGTGCGTACGTACAAGTGTTGAAATTTATAGGTGTACCATGAAAGTATAAATTACTGTTAAATTCCAAATGATCAAAAAAATGTAAAATTCCATCACTATATCTTCACCTTCCTTATCCAACTTCTGCAAAACAATTAGGTTATAGGATGATAGAACACTACCATTCCTATATTGGTAGGTACCAAACACAAAGCTTCTTCGACGTTGTCAATCTTAGAGCACAATTGCAGGAGTCTACGCTCAATTAAATATTTCACTTGCAAGTAGTGGTGGAGCCATAATTTTCCGGAGTGAGGTCGGACAATCCATTTAAGATAAATTAATTTATGACGGGTACTTCATTTCTTTCGTAGGTTATACTTCTCAATTATCAATATACCTTTTTGTCGTGGGATTCATTGATTGATTTAAAATTTATGATCTTTTTTATATTTTTAATCTATTGAAATCAATTTTCCATAGTGTGACCACTCCTAATCTAATGGACCACATCAAAGTTTATCTTTTGTAAAAAAAAATTACATTGTTCAACGAAATCATTTTGTAGGAGTTGATTGTGGTCAATTAGATTAGAAATCAATTAAAAAAGAGAATATTGTTTCATTAATTGAGAATATTGATATCAAAGTTTCTTCTTTCGTAAGAAATTGAAGAGTTGACTAAATTCTTTCAACCAAAAAACAAATGTAAAATTCCAAGGAACAAGATTCAAATTAAAAAAACAGAACAATAAAAGCAAAACCAATTTAATTTACCTTAGGTTTTAGCTAGTAAGCAATTCTACCAAAAAATAAGCAATTTTTCAGAATTTTAAATTATTACTTGAAGAAGTTTGGCAGATCTCCCATTGGCAAGTTAATCCTTTCGGCGATGCTTTACAAACGAAGATTTCATCTCCCTTTTTCATTGACTCAGTCCTGCTAGCTAGGGCCTCCTAGATCTGAACCCTAATTAGATTTTGCTTAGCATAAACGAAATTACGAACGATTTGTGGTTCAAGAGCACCCAATTCGACTCTAGGAGATGATTGGGATGAGAGTTTCGGCTTGGAAACCAGGTGAAGATGGATCAACACGAAATTAAAGAGCGTTCTTCACGTACTAGCTAGTGAGGAGGAATGTTTTTAGAATGAATACGAGTTTTGGAGAGAAAATAATTGCCTCCTAGCCCTCCTCATATCATGCGATCGATACTATTCTTATCCATGCTTGCTATTTGTGAGACTTCAGATTACTAAGTTTGACATTTATGAGACTTCAGCTTACTTAATCTTATATACTCATTGAGGCTATTTTAGGTATGTTGGCACATGTTCACATTAAACTAAAAAAAATAGAAATTTCAAATTCTAAAATATAAGTTAGGGATCGGAGATTTTAGCCAATTAGTAATATAGTAAGCATATAGTACGCACATCATCAACGCTAATTCAAGTGTCATCAATGACAATGTGTATCTCCATCATTCTTTATCTTGCCACATTCTCTTTTGTATAAACCCATCTTCTAAATCCTAATTAACCACCACATAATACACCACTTACAAAAAAAAAGATAGAAATAAATTTTCACAAGTTGGGTATATATACAAGTTTGAAGATCAAGCATGTTAATTATCTCTCTTCATTCATCAATGATTTGATAATATTTTCAGCATACACTTTAGAACAAAATTGTAAACTACTCATTGTACTTTGGACAAATATATATATATATATAAATATTCATTATCATCCAATGATGAAAAGGATATTACTTTTTATAAACTAATTAATGGGTGAGGAGGAGACGACATCTACATCATCAACAATATATGGGGGATCGATCAATAGCTATAAAGTCTAATTGACAGTTTTAGCATAAACAAACAACAATTTGTGGAAGTGAAAACACAATCAAGTCGACAAACTCCAACCAAGAAAAACAAACAACTCAATTTAAGAATAAAACCACACAAGCAACCAAGACAATCTCAACCAAAATTAATACACAAATCAACATCAAATTTAAGAGGAAAAAACCCCTCAAAACTAGAGGGGGAAAAGCTACTAATGCCCAGCTAATCACAAATCCACTAATCAACTAACGATTATAAGTGTTTACAATCAAATACAAATCTAACACTTGGAGATTATTAATCTATGGAGAATTAATGTTAGAAAACTCAAAATAGGATAAATACTTCCAAACTAAGATTAGAATTCTAAATGAGAAAAAACCTAACTACTAACTGTTCGATTTACAAAGTAACGTAAACAAAGAAGATCACTCTTTTATTCATCCAAAATTTCCTTTCATCCTCTCATTTCTTCCTCCTATCTCTTGTGCTCTAAATATATTGGCTACCTTTTTAAAAGTCTAGTGTATGCGCGTGCATATACATCAGAATTAATTAAGCAGAGATACAATAACGACCCGTTTGGTTTTTCATACGAACCTAGTATATATTAGTATCATGATACATCAACAACAAATTTCATCTTAAGTCACCTCATTTTTCATATAAAAACCAACATAAGCACTTGTATCTTATACGTGGTTGATTAAATATAAATAATTTATTTTAATAATAAATTAATTTAAAATTTTAATTATTTATGTGAATATGAACATAAATAACGATTTTTAAAAATTCCCCCACTTTCCACTAAAATAACAAAATATAATTTATTTTTATCTCTATCTACCAGTCTTCTAAGGAGATGTTATACGACAACAATCAATAAATATACATAAATAATAAGCATAACTAATGTGTTCCAACTCCGTAAAAGGTGTTGGATCGTCGAGAGTGGGTTGGACCTTATCTTGGATGGCACGTCACACTTTAAGTCTAGGTCAACGTGGAATCCTAGGGGCGGATACCCTAGATGTCTTGCACGAACGCCTTGGTTTGGATGGTTTAACACAAGTGAGTGAAAAAAAAGTCAAGTCTCAGGGCTAGACTCAACTTAGAACTCGATGGCTCAGGACTAGAGTGCCGAGGGTGCATCGGTGTCGAGAACTCAAGACTAGAACTCAAGCGACCCAAGGAAGAGAGAGAACCTCAGGACTAGGTCTCGATCTAGGATAGATTAGACTCAAGGTAGAGCCTTTGGTTTGCCAAAGAGATGGCTTGATGAATAAGATAAAAATAAAATGATAAAAGGGGTGATGCCCAATCCAAGTAAGGAGGAGAAAATTGACTCTGACTTGGACTTGGAAAAATTTTATTAAACGTAGGAAATAATGCACATAGGTATGTCCTTTATACAGAGAACTAGTTCTAAACTATCTAGGAAACATAAAAAATAGAAAGCGTCTAGAAAAAACTAAAAACCAATAGCTTAAGTCAAGTGGCTAGCATTGACTCACACCCATCATCAAAAAATATAATTATTAAAGACATAAGATATAAATATGCAAAGGATAGGATTTTTGGTAAGTAAATCTAAGATAGATAGACTTTCCAAAAATATTGCAACATGCTTATCAAACTTCTAACAAACTCGCGAGAAACATGGAGAGTCGGCAAAAGTCTGGCAAGGCGGCGAAGCGCGTGTGATGGGTGCTACTCCCCATGGGCGCTAAAGATTGGGTGTCAAGTTGTAACACCCTGACTTTCGTCGGGGCGCCACTAGGTGGTAGACCCTGTCTGGGACTACTAAGATTAGTCAGACAACAAAATCACTCGGATCTTGCAACGCAGGCACAACGAGAACCAATAAAACTACCAACTTTTTTATTTGAAACTGAAAGTAGAAAACATGATAGTGTTCTCGACATCATAACAAAAGATATCAATCAGACCATTCTGTAATCTCAAACTATCCTAACCCAGTTCTATCCAACTAGTAACAAAACAATTCAGCAAACAACTTTTAATACATAAATAACCAGATCCCAACAGCCCGACCTAGTGACACGTCGCCAACATCCGCTTCACCACTTTGTAGAGAATCCATCACGATTCTTGAAAAATAACTGAAACTTTAAAAATATTCCCCGAAGGGTCAGCTACAATTCTAATTCAAGTTAGAAAGCGTGAGATGCATATAGAACGTTTGAAAAACCACACAGAACCCTAGCAATCAATTTTCACACATAAATCAATAATTATCGATTCATATCAATGCAACACTTAACGTTAAATAATCACACAGACGCCCATACACACAGACACACACACACAGACACAAGATACACACACACACATGCAGACCACATCACAATTATAATCACATTAAAATACAACAATATCACAATAGTATAATTAATACAGATAACATCAATAATAGTAGCAAGGATAGTTGTAATCTTCATAAAGAGCTTCCCAACATATATAACCACAAAATACTATTACGTTAAACAAAACCCATTAACACGAGACCATTCAAACAAAATCCATCAAACAAAATAGCAACCAATATCCTCCTCAAATCAAAATGGCACCCTCCGGCCTCACATCTATGGCGCACGGTCAGGGCGCATCCTATACACGTGCCCATTTCCCCTATTCACCCTTCTTTCCCCGGCTAAACCTCTACTAGAGCGTTTGCCAAAACATTTTATTTTATTTATAGAAGGGGGTCCCTTCCAGCCGCATGATCATGCCCAGGGGCCTCTTCACCTCCAGCGTACCCGCACCCATGACCATACCGGTGGAACCCAATGCAAGCATAACGAAAATGTTTGAAAACGATTTTTCTTAATTTCAAATGTATATATAAGCATGTGATATGGAATCATTCCAAAATAACGATTATAAGCCAAGCAAGCCAATAAGCGAATAACTTCGAAGGACGGAAACAAACACGTAGCGGAAGAAAAATAGGCTCAAACAATTCACATTTACAATAACACACGCAACCACAACTTCAATTCAAGTACAATCACAATTTTGATTCAAACACAATGACAATTATAATTACAAGAACAAGCACATCATAGTCACCATCAGATTCAGAACCACAATCAGACTCAATCAGAATCACAGTCACAAGGACAAGAACAATCACAAATACAATCACAAGAGCAACTACACTCACAATGACAAATACAATTACAACTGCAACACCATTGCAAGCACAAACAGAGTCACATTTACATTTACAAAGACAATTACAAACAAAATTTTACAAATGTGAGTCTCAACACAATTACAAATACAATTACAATGTTTACAAGCATAGAGAGAAAATTTTATTTTAAAAGAATTAGAATGCAAAGGGACTAGTTCCCAAAACCAATCCCACATACATGGCACCCAATCTAACAAGAATTGAATTAAGCCGAGCAAGTCGCAGAACGACTTACCTCCGCTGATGAATTCTCCCCAAAAAGCGAGCAACTTAAGTAAATTGAGAAACGCGAAACCTAGTCCAGGACGATAAGAAGCATTTAAAACAACAACCCTTACTAACCAAGATTTATCGAACCCAAACTCCCCAACTAACTAGCTAATTAATTATGAAACAAAACAAACAAAACCACATATTGCATATCATTATGTTAACTAAGTTGCAAAACAAGAGATCAGGATTGATTCAATTCCTCCAACTTAAGTAATTAATTACTTTCTAAGGAACCCATTTTCCCACCACATAAGTGAACGATTACATATTAAATGAATTAGTCTTGAGATGAACTGAAATGCACACCAAACCTTTCTACTAAACTACGAACTCATATATTCCAACTAATGCTAATACTAATTCATATATAAAATACTATTGTAAGTGCTAATCAATTGACATATTTCTAACTAGATCCATCAGATTTTCCGATCACAACAAAGATCGTGATAGCTCCGGACCACAAAATTACCAACTCCATTCTCTGAAATACCTAAACCAAAACGGTGCTAATTCCCATTTAGCAAATCAGAAATGCGATGTCAATGGCCAAATACACAAGCATTCACACCCATAGTCGAACTTATGCCAAGATTACAGATCTAACCATTACCTACTTAGTCGAATGCATATATTCTAAAACACACAATAGAAGATTCCAACTCAGATTCATAAATTCATAGCAATTCAGCTTCTAAACAAATATTGAACCCCCAATACAACCATTCTCACCAAAAGGAAAGGCTCGTACAAACCTTCAAGCGCAGGCACGAGTCATTGTCTTCCAACGAGGTTGTGTTTCCTCGGCGCGGAGGATCAACGACGGCGAATCGAGACAGATCAGGGTTCAAGCGGCTAACCACCGACGAACATAGGCGGAGGTCTTCACCGGAGGTGGGTCCGGTTGGAGAAGCAACAGCCTTGCTCCGTTCACTTTAGATTTCGATCGACGATGCGACAGAAGTCTCCCCGGAAGTCCGATCTCGATAGGCAACTCAGCAAGGTGTCTCCCTGGCTTCCTTCTTCGGGCAACTCTTCGATGGTGTCGTTGATGTCTGGCGCGACAATGAGGTAGGCTCGGAGGCACGAGGACCAGCTCACCAGCAGTAGAACCAACAAGGATCGACTCCCGTCGTGGATCCGAATCGAGCGGCGAAAAAAAAGACTCCGATCGAACGAGAAGGAGACGGATCAAATTCAATCTAGAAGGCGGCGAATGATCCCGACGGTGCACCCGATTGGAATGTGACATTCTTGCTCAGTCCCCTTCGGATTCTGATCGGCAACAAGGGAAAGGAGACGAGCGGCAACGAGAATCCACGCGGCGCGAAGACAGCGCTCGCCCGAGGACGACCGATGCGCAGTTTGACTGGAGTGCACGAGATGACTTCCGACAAGGTCTACCGCTCGAGCGAGGCGAAAAGGACCAAGGGCTTGGAAGGGCGAGCCACGGCAAAGGGAGTGTGGCGCCCCCTCCTAAGGTTTCTGTTCCCCCCCCCAGAAAAAGAAAAACGAGAGAGATAAGGGAAAAGGAAGGAAAGAAAGGGAGAGGGGTTTGGGCCGGTTGATGGGCTATTCGGCCCAAAAGTCCAAGTGCCCAAAAGCTTATATATTCTAGGCCCAAATACCAACATGAGGTAGCAATAATTGGAACGAGAATTAGTTATGGGTTTTTCGAAAGACCGGGTATTACATACTATCCCCCTTAAGAAAAGTTTCGTCCCGAAACTTAGGGTTGGACGAACCTTGGAAAGGCTAGAATGCTTTAAAAGATGGACATTTATTACGAGGTTTTACAATACTTCCTCCTAAGAGTCCGTTCGTCCCCGAACTGCTATTTCCCAACTTTAAACTCCAAACATGATTCCATAATAGCAGGAAACAAAAAAGACAACACTAAATCGTCAAAATAAGGCTATTCAACCCAACTAGCATAGCTAATTCTCCTTTCAAATAAACATAGTCAAACAGAGCGACAAGGCAATTAAAGAATCCCGATTCAGTCAAACTAACAAACAACCAAACGACTAAAAGGTAAACACATAGGTATTCTATTGTCTTGAAAAAGTAATTAAGGTACTAACAAACTAAACCGTAGCTAACACTACGCGAAACTTAACGTCGATACATGTGTGGTTTTGTTATCTCGAGGTGCTACACAAGTAGCGAGTGTCTAGGTCCAAGGGAGCGCTGCTTGATAGCGATGCAACGACAAGAGCGTCTGCTGCAATGGTGACGAGGACTTGGCATTGGTGACCATGTCTGAAGGATCTTGGCTAGCGCTGATTCAGGACACTATGGATTGAGTAGCCTTGGCTATGGATTTGGTTCAGGCTCGTGTCACCGGTCCATTAGATCGGACACTCATGGCTTGTTCCTTGTCATGGCTTGACATAGTAGGAGGTGTGGTCACATCACCCTCCTCCCCTTGAGTGTGAAACATCCCCGTTTTACCGTCATCGAACTCAGGCTCCACATACGGCTTGTGATCACCACATTAAAAGTAGGATGGACATTGTAGTCGTCGGGGAGCTCGAGTCTATAATCATTATCACCAATCTTCTCGATGACTCTAAATGGTCAATCACCTCTTGGAGACAATTTATCCTTGCGCTTGGAAGGGAACCTCTCCTTGCGGATGTGGACCCAAACAAGGTCTCCAGGGCAAAGATAACCCGATGTCGGCCATGGTTGTACTGTGTGGCATATTGGTGGGCAAGCCATTCTAATTGAGCATGGGTTCGGCGGTGAAGCTCCATGATCTATTCGGCTCGATTGGAAGCAGTGACATGGTCTCCGTCTTCAAGTGGTCGGGGGTGTAAATCAAGTGGCGTAAGAGGATTCCTACCATAAACCACCTCAAATTGAGTGAGCTTAGTAGTCGAATGCCTACACATGTTATAAGAAAATTCCACAATAGAAAGTAAGTATTTCCAACGCTTGGGATTTGCCTTAAGCATGGTACGAAGTAGAGCCCCCAAGGTCCGGTTAGTGACCTCAATTTGGCCATCCGTTTGGGGGTGGTAGCTAGTCAAAAACAAGATATTAGTTCCTAACTTACCCCCAAAGTGTTCTCCAAAGTGACCAACAAACTTAGAATCCCTATCACTCATAATTGAGCGTGGGATCCCATGAAGACGCACGACATTATCACAAAAGAGTTCGGCAATCTCAACGACACTATTCGTGGACTTACAAGCCACAAAGTGAGCCAATTTTGAAAACCTATCCTCTACAAAAAAAATCGAGTTCTTCCCTTTCCTATTCATAGGAAGGCCAACAATAAAGTCTATAGAAAGATCTTCCCAAGGCCCTTGTGGAATGGGCAAAGGTGTGTAAAGACCATGAGCATTGGAAGTGGACTTGGCCTTTTGGCAAGTGACATAAGCACGCACGTACCTTGTCACTTGTCGAAGAATATGTGGCCAACAAAATTGTTCTTGAAGGGCACTTAGGGTTTTGTTGATCCTAAGTGCCCTCGACCATCATGGGCTTCTCAGATTAAAGCAAGCCTAATACATGAAGTCGGGATGCAAAGGTGTCCCTCCTTATACAAATATCCATCACTAAAAAAGAAACCATCATGAATTTGAGAAGGAGAAGAAATACATGCATCATGAATTGGTTTAAAGAAAGAATCATGCAAGTATAACTCCTTAAGTAGACTAAATCCTAGCATTTTAGTTTGCATATGAGTGATTAAGGCGTACCTCCTAGACAATGCGTCGGCCACTACATTGTCTTTCCCTTTCATGTGGACGACCACATAAGGAAATGTCTCTAGAAAATCCACCCATCGAGCATGCCTTTGGTTCAAGGTGGTTGAATCTTCAAGTAGCTAAGAGCCGCATGGTCCAAGTGGATCACAAACTCACGTGGCCAAAGGTAGTGTGCCCACGTCTTCAACACACTAATGAGAGCATAAAGCTCCTTATCATATGTCGGATAATTCAGCTGAGCTCTGGATAGCTTCTCACTAAAGTAAGCAATAAGCCTCTTTTATTGGTGCAAAACGCCACCTATGCCGATTTTGGAGGCGTCACACTCTATCTCAAAGGTCTTTGAGAAATATGGGAGTTGCAAGAGAGGAGCATTACACAAGGATTCCTCAAGAGAAAGGAATGCGGCCTCATGATGTTTCTTCCATTCGAATTCGGCCGATTTCTTAGTTAAATTATGTAAGGGGGCGACAATAGTAGAAAAATCTCTCACAAATCTTCTATAGAAACCAAAAAGTCCAAGGAAAGATCTAACCTCGGTGGCTGATTTTGGAGTTGGCCACTCTTTAATAGCTTGGACTTTGCTCTCATCGACGCTCAAGCCATCTTTAGACACCACATAGTTGAGAAAGATGGTGGACGATGAGCAGAAGGTCCACTTTGACTCCTTCCTTAGGCGTGTCAAGACTTGGCGAAGGTGCTCAACATGGTCTTCAAGGCTGCAGGAATAGACTAAAATTTCATCAAAGTAGACAACAATAAATTTTCCCAAGAATTCTCTAACCACATGATTCATGAGTCTCAAAAAAGTGGATGACACATTTGTGAGCCCGAATGGGATGACTAGCCACTCGTAGAGCCCATACTTGGTCTTGAAAGCGGTCTTCCATTCATCTCCTTCTTTCATTCTTATTTGATGGTAACCACTCCTCAAGTCAATTTTGGAAAAGATAGTGGCGCCATGTATCTCATCTAGCATGTCGTCGAGGCGGGGGATTGGATGTCTATTTTTGATGATGATGATTTGACCGGTATTGTGCAAGGGCTAAGAGACTCGTGCACATAGCCTCAATCTAGGAGCTCTTGGACTTGTCTTTGAGGCTCCTTGGTTTCTTCGGGTTCCACCTTGTATGCAACCCGGTTAGGCAAAGAGGCACCAAACACCAAGTCAATTTGGTGCTCAATACCCCTTAGAGGAGGCAAATCGGGTGGGAGCTCATCCAGAAAAACATCGGAGAACTCGCCAAGTTAGGTGCATCATGTGCACCACGATCATCATCACGGTGTTAGTGGCCGTAGGGTGATGGGGATCAAGCCAAGTTAGGATCTAGAAACCATTGTTCTCGACCTTGTGCTCGGCGCCTATCAAGACGCGGCGAATCATGATGCTCAGTGTCGCGAGACGGGGTGCGCCTTTGATGTGGGGCATGGTCTCGACCATCCCTTCTAGCTCTTGCCGGGGGAATCCAATATCTAGGGCGATCTTGTAGCTCAATAGGATCCCCTAAAGGTGGAAATGAATGTGGATTGACCCATCCCGCATCCATGAGTCCATCATCATCGAACTCGTCGGGGTCATAACGTCATCATCGAACTCAAAAAAGCTGATCCATTACATTGGACGGGATTAGATTTTTTGAACCTTTATAACTTATTTATAATATTTATAACTTGAATTTTTTATTGCTTTAAATTCAACTAAATAGTTGAAGAAGTTTATGAAAAAATATTTAAAGACTATTATTTATATAAATATGCAAATAACATTTATGATACAGAAATTGGACATAGTTACAATTAAAAGGTTCTTACACTACAAAAAAAAAAGTCAAATGAGTTTCAAATTTTTGGTTTGAAACATTTTTATGTACCTTTGATTTCCCTAAAAGTGAATATTTCCTTCAAAATCAAACAATAACTATTAAGGAACAAATAAAAAATATGAATTTGACAATTTGATCAAAAGAGCATATTAAGGGTTTCAATGCTACTATATATGGATTAGCTTGAACCTCTTTTAATAAATAAAAAATATGAATTTTCAAGCATATAAAAGAAATTAAACAATTTGATCAAAAGAGCATACTTACTACGTTAGTCTTGAATTGATGACTATTAACGAACAAATTACAATTGATCTCGTCTGTCTCCCAACCCATAAAAATAGAAGCCCTCAACTCTCTAACTCCTACTTGGTATTTATAAGAGAAATAAGAAGCTTAAGAATTTGAAAAGACATTCGGTAATATAATGTTTGGTGAATTAAAATACGTATTAATTCTCCCAATTTTACTAACCTTCTAATTCATGGAAAACCAAAAGTCACCACCCAATACATAATGTTCAGTGAATTAAAACACCTATTAAATCTCCCACTTTTATAAACCTTTTAATTCAACTAAGTGGATGGCTCGTGCTATTGCACGAGTTCTCATTGATTAAGTTCTATATTATCCAGGTGAAGTTATATTTTTTCGTATATTTTTTTTGCACTTTAATGGGATATGTAAAAATATAAGCATGCAGATCATCATCCCTAATATGAGCCTTGTAAATATTAAAAAACATTTAATTTAATTAAATTGGTCGTTGAAGTTTATTTGATTAATTGAGTACAAAGATAATATAATATTAACTATATAGTATGTTAAGTTAGAAGGACTAAAATTTTAAATGTAAAAATTAATTTATGTTAAAAATAAAACTGTAAATTCTCAGTCATATGACTATGCAATATGTTTTCTATTTTGTATAATATATATACCGATAGATTTAAGCATCCATAAAAAAACTAATATAAAAAATACATTGATGTTGTACCTGGGTCTGTGGCGCGGGGGTTATCGGCCGCTGCGATTCCCTTGGTGACCCCTGGTCTTTCTTACCGCCCTGTTCAATCAATTTTTTGTTATCCCTGAGGTAACCTCGTTCCATTCCTCGATCCTTATCCCCTCTTCTATGTGCGCGTTGGCATGGCAGTTTTGCCTCTCGGTGGCTCTTCTTACCACTCTCAGGAAAAACTCGGTTGAGTGTTCTAAAATTTTCTGTTATCACATTCCTTTTGTTTGGAGTGTGTCTTTGGAGTGTGATTATTCGCCGTTCTAAAATCTTTTTGAATAAACTTCAGATAAAGCAGACCCGTGTTATGGCTAAGGTGATTTACAAACATTTACTGTTGTTTGAGAAATTACTGAATGTTGTGTATTTCGGGTTTATTGATCATCTGGGTGATGTTAAACCATGTACTATGCCTACCAGCAATGCAATTTGTGGTGAACCCACTTTTATTACTTTCAACCTCTTGGTAATCCAAAGGATCTTGACTAAGGAGTTGAAAAAAAAAAAAAACTTACCAACTTAACACAAACAAAAGATATTGTAACTCACTACATCATGTTGTCTTACTTGTGTTGGATGTGTTCTTTGGTGTGGTGTGCGTTTGTATGCTGCCTTAAGACCTTCCTCTGTGGGCATCCAAAATGCATGAGGCTAGGTTGATTATTTCCTATATACCAACCATTGTACTGTTTTCACAAACAAGATGATGCTTTTAACCAAAAATTGCTTAATTTTATGCATTGTTAAATCAACAATTAGGCCTAACAGCCTGAAAACAAAAGGGAGACCCCCTTTGGCCTACAAAGGCAACAACTGTCAAACAAATCGACCTACTAAGCTTCAAAATTACCTTACAACTTATATCAACTTTTGTAAAACAACCAAAATGCTAAACAGATTCATATATACCAAAACCACCCCCTGGTGGAACTCGGTTATGGACACTCAATATGTCCTTAGTGGGTTAACCACCTGTAATAAAAAGACACTTGATGTAAAAATCCATGACAAAACCTCTATTTATGAGATTACCTCCCCAAATTCCAAATATGATATCCCAAAGCCTAAAAACTCCGTATCTATCTTCAACTCGCGTAACAGACCTACTACAAACAAATTTGAAATAATAATATTTCAATACAATACGACAAAATCAAAAATATGGATGTTCTCCCATCCCCCAATGGCCAAAAACCACACAATTACCGGTTTCCTATGAAGATCTGCATGTGAAACTGCAGGGGCATTAAGCGGAGGTCCTTTTGGACCGAAGTCAACGTGTTATGCCGCCTCGAAAATATCCAACTAATTTCATTAGTTGAAACTAAAGCAAAAGACCCACCTGAAAGTAATTTATGGCAAAAAGCGGGGTTTGGCTCATGTGAGTTTATTCCGGCAAATGGATTCTCTAGAGGGATTTGTGTTATCTGGAAGGGATCACAACTCTCTAATGAAAGAATCCAATCTATCCAAAAAGATAACCGCTTCATCGGTTTCCAATACACAAACCTGGAAACCAACAACGAATTGATCATAATATTTGCCTACGCCCCGCCAAGGGTACAAGACAAGGATTAGTTCTAGATTGATCTAAAAGTGTTTATTCAGTACTGTAACCTTCCATGTATCATTATGGGTGACCTAAATTAAATCCAACACCAAAACGAAAAACAAGGGGGCGTCAATCCTAACCACGCCAGATTTGAATGACTAATAAATTTCAAAAACGAGTGTGACGTTTGTGATATTCCGACGTTTGGTAACAAATTTACCTGGAGAAGATCCAAAAACCTCGAAAATACTACTTTCGGGAAATTAGACCGCACCTTAGTCAGCAACTAGATTATCGAATGGTACCCCTCTATTGCGACAAAAAACCATGCCTTCTCATCCTCTGATCACTGCCCTATCTCGTGCGATCTCCCAAAAGGAGTACCCTTCAAAGCACAACCATTCAAATTTGAGATGATGTGGACCTCTAGAAAAGATTTCCAGAACGTCATCAAGCAAGCTTGGCGTCACAACGCTGGTGGATCACACATGTTTAATCTCACCAAAAAAACACAACTACTTAAAACAAAAGCGAAAGCATGGAATAAAAATACCTTTGGAGATATCTTCGAACAAATAAAAAAACTAGATGAGGATCTTCGTCAAATCCAGAAAGACATCATTGAACACAAAAACACGCAACTAATCCAAAAGCAGGAAAGATTGTTGAAGAAACGGTCTTACCTTATTAACTTCCACAACTCATATTGGAAAGAAAGGGCTAAAAACACCCACATTAAACTTAATGACAGAAACACCAAATACTTCCATCGGATTGCTTGCGGTAGAAGGAATAGAACCAACATCAAAGAAATCCGTACAACAGAGGGTACGCAAATATCCGGACTAGAAAACATTAAAACTGAAATTAAACAGGACTTCCAAAATCGGTTCCGGGCTTTGGAAATAAACCGTTGCAAACTCCAAAACATGACCCAAACCATCCAAAAAGAAATAACAGAAGCAGACAACACAGAGCTCACAAAACCGGTATCGAACAGTGAAATTAAAAGTGCTTTGTTCGATATTGGAGATGACAAATCCCCCGACCCGGACGGAATGCCGGCAAGCTTCTACAAAAAATATTGACATATTGTTGGCCCAGATGTAACCAAAGCTGTTAAAAGCTTTTTCCACACAGGGAAAATTTTGAAACAAATCAACCACACATTTATAACCCTACTACCCAAATGTGAAAACCCCAATCAGCCTATGCAATACCATCTATAAAGTAATCTCAAAGATTCTAACAAACCACCTCAAAAGCGTACTAAACAAACTAATCCATCCGATGCAAGGGGCCTTTGTCCAAAACTGAAGTATCCACGATAATACACTCATTGCGCATGAAATTTTCCATTCCTTCCGCAACAAACGTGGGCGGGAGGGTTGGATTGCGATTAAGCTTGATATGGAAAAAGCCTATGATCGGATAAGTTGAGAATTCATGACCGCTATCCTCCACAAATTCGGATTCCACGATAAATTCGTGGGATGGATACGAGAATGTGTTGAAACCGTCTCCTTTTATTTCCTTGTCTACAACGGACCAACAAAACAATTCTATCCCCAACGGGGCCTTAGGCAGGGGGACCCCCTATCCCCATACCTTTTCAACTTAGCCGCAGAGATTCTGGCAAGACATCTCCATCTTTTGAGCACCAACCCAAAAAGTGGCATCGGGATCCAAATTTCGAGAAATGGAACAAAAATCCCTTTCCTGGCCTTCGCAGACATCATCTTTGCAAAAGCCAATAGCCATGCCTACAAAAATATCAAGGATACTATAGACGACTACTGTCAAATATCTGGCCAGAAAGTCAACTTCCACAAATCCGCCTTCTATGTCACCAAAAACACAAACAACAACACAAAGGACCAACTAAAACAAATTCTCCAAATAGCAAACACAGTTGCTCTGGACAAATATCTAGGATGCCCGATAATTAACGAGAGAGTAACACAAAACACCTTTAAACCCCTAGTTCTGCGAACCAGATCCAAATTATCAAAATGGAAAGCGAATGCCCTATCTCTTAAGAAGAATAAAAGAGATTGGTCTTAACTTTAGAAGAATTCAGAAATTCTTAATAAAGTTATCGAATTATCTCGTGTTTTTAGGTCGAGTTTCCGTTCCAAGTTGTGAACAACGTTTTCCGCTATCTCGCTAATCCGCTATCGTAAAAGCAAAGGCAAGTGGAATTTCTCTTATAGCCTTAATAAACTCGTTTCGTGAAATTTCTCGATGTTGGGAACAACTTGTTTGTTAATAATAAAACGAACATAGGAATATTGATTGCTAGAATTAATGACCCCATTGTTATCGTTATTCCGTTATTTAAATATTCAATATGACTATTATGCTAGTCTTGTTTGTGACCTTGATTGTTTACGATTTCTTTTCGAGATCGGTTTGGATGAAATAGTAAGGGGTGTGGGCCTAACCCGACACCTCTATATAACCCACTAAAGTTGTATTGCCACCATGCACAAATTACAACTTGTCGATCATGATCCATGTCCGCTCCTACGCCTTGGAGGGACGTAGGCACTCTAGCTAAGTGCCGGAACTTTTGTTCCTGTCAGTGGTTCGGGCTGGTATATGCCCCCCCCCCACGCTCTTAAAATACGTCAACCTAAGTGAAAGTTTGCATCACTATACAAGATAAGTGCCCAATGCACAATTAAAAGACACCAAAACCAGACCGATCTCAAATGATCGATCCGGCTCTCGGTTCGCAAGGGCGTGAGAGGTTTTCAGAAACTTGTATGAATTAATAACGTTCCCAACATATATTCCTACTCTAACAAGAAGTCTACAATCTCGTAGTTCTTCTCTCGATTTACGAGCTATCTCCTCTCGAGATATGCGCTTTCTCCGTTTCGTTAAGCCCCACATAAATATCTACACTTCAAAACTTACTCATTAAATACCCCCTCGAATTTTAGAAATTACCGAATTACCCTCGGGAAGTTCCATTCCCGCTTGCTTAGTCTCCTTAGACTAATTCCCCTACTTCCGCTTTTTTGCCTGGTATTTCTCGCCCTTTGCGACAAATGCTAGATTGTAGGAATATACATCAAAGTGTTGAAGACGAAGTCTAGAAGGTTCGAGAAGCGTTAGGCGAGAATCGAAAGTCAAGGCAAGACGACGTTGAAGAAAGGAAGGAATTCTCATAAGAGCGAGACATTCCGAAGATAGTGAACCAACTCTTCCTTTTTTTTAAAACCAAGCAAATCATCATCACATGATTTGTCTTGGGAAAACATACTTGTATATTTAGTTACGTCTTTGCAACCCCTTTCTAAATGGGCTTTACTTTCCACTACTTCATCATTTGTAAAACGACTCTCAATGTAACGAACGAAAGTTCTTATCAATAAATAAAATTCAGCTTTTGGTCAATTTCATCTTTAATTACATTTAATTAAATGTCAATTTTCGCATTTTATAAGTTTTAATATCATTATAAAGCCTTGGGTGACTTTGGACGGTAAAGTCCGAGGTCACTGGCGGTAATACCCAATGTTGCAAAATAGGGGTGTTACATTAAAATTCTCATAAATTATATGTATTAAAATCATACAATTTATTTATATTTTTAATTAACTTAATTCTACCTATGTACTTAATTGTGAGAATGATCATAAATGATCAAATTTTTCTATATTATATGTTATATAGATAGATAGATTGGATTGGATAATAGATATATAGATTAATATCTTTAAATAGAAAAATTGTATATGAGGTTTAAAAACAATTGGGCCCTTTTGTTTTTGGGGCCCTGTGCAGGTGCACATCTTGCACCTGCTATGGCCGCCCCTTCCTTCAATACTTGTGTCTTTGCTTGTTTATGTCCTTAATCGATTTTCGATTGCCGTTTCTACGACCTCTGATCTGTCCATTAAACCGAATCTTTTCCTTAAAAAAAAAGAAAAAATAAAGGAAGGCGGCAGACGGGGTTTGGACTTTGGATGTAAATTTGAATGGAGAAAGCTTAAAATGAAACATAAAAACGGCAAAAATGGAAAAGGGAAAAAGACGAGAAAACATGGTAGACGAAGGCGGCCTACTTTGCGGGCGAGCCACTAGTCTCCCGCCGTCTCCGCCACTCCTCCAACCCCATTTTCTCTTTCCTCCCACCACCTCTTCTGCCTTCCAATCCCCCTTCCTTCTTTCTTCCGACGGAACCTGCGATTCCTCCCACCCTCCCAAATGCATAAATCTCTCTGCTGCGTCTCCACCGCCGCAAACGCGGCCAACGCCCATGATCTCAACCAGCCTCAGCCCCCGCCGGAGCCGGAAATTGACCCCAAATCGCCCGCTAAGGCCCACTTTTTCCAATCGCAGTCCTTTCCTAATCAATTCTCCGAATTACGCTCTCTCAGCGGCGGCAAGGTCCGACAGGTCGCCCGATGCCTGACTTCACCGGCGCGTTCGATGCGGCCGAGGCTGCTTCCCTCGCTCTCGCTCTCCCTCTCGTCCTCGCCTCGCGATCGGACTGACAGCATTTCGATTGACGAAATCGTAGGGGGCGGAGTGTGCGGGGTTCTGTACAAGTGGGTGAATTACGGGAGAGGGTGGCAGCGCAGGTGGTTCGTCCTCAATGACGGCGTTCTGTCGTATTACAAAATCCATGGCCCCGAGAAGATCGTGGTTCGTAATGAGGAGGAGATTGGGGGGAAATTGATTGGTCAAGAATCGTTTAGAAGAATGTGTTCTCTGAGGGGAAGTTCCCGTTCTTCTCGATCTCGCTGCGGAAAGCCCGCCGGAGAAATTCACCTAAAGGTTTTCCGTTTTATTTTGCCCTTGGATTTTCATCCAATTTGAACAAGGAACAGTGTGGAGAGGCTAATCCTTCATTCATTTATCATTTATTGGTGTTGCTGCTATTGTCTCTGCAGATTTCTACGATTAGGGAAAGTAAGCCAGATGAAAAAAGGTTTTCAATGCACACCGGGACCAAAACAATACATCTGAGGGCAGACACGAGAGAGTCTCGTGATGCCTGGTTGGAGGCGTTACACGCAGCCAAGGAGCTGTTTCCTAGAGGATCCAACTGTGGATGGCTTGAGGTTCCAGAGGACGAGCTGTCTGTGTCGACGGAGAAGTTGAGAGCCCGGCTTTTGCAGGAGGGTGTCAGTGATGCTGCAATCGAGGACAGTGAAGAGATCATGAGAGACGAGTTTTCTTCAATGCGTCACAGACTTTTGGCTCTCAAGCGGAAGGAAGCACTTCTCATTGACACCATAAGTCATCTAGAGGTATATTTTAGGTACTCCGTTCACCCATGGACACCCTTTATACTCTAACATCAACTTTACATTAGTTATTGTAGGTAGTACTGCAACTCTTAGCAGTATATTTTGAATAAACATCACTTGGATCATTGTTCATAGATTTTCTCTGTCTATCATTAATTTTGGATTTAATTTTCATAAAGTATGCAACATATTCTGCCAAAGCATTCATTGCTGATTAGGGAAATTAAACATTTTATGCCTTTCTTCTTCAAACATCGACATTTATACATGTTTTTCAATTTATAAAGTTTGTTCCTTATAGGCTGAAAAAGTGGACTTGGAGACTACATATCTAGACCAGATCCAGAGACAAAAAAGCAACCAGGGATCATCCCACATAGCGCACGATAAATCATACGGTATGCTTTGATGAATATATAATTAGTGCTAAGATTTAAAGATTGAGTAGGGTTTTCTACGTATCTCCATCAAAGTTGTCAAAAAGCCTCACTATAATATACTTTTGTTGAATAAATTTAAATGCATGTAACAAAACTTGAATGAGACAAGTCACTGGGCTAATGAAGCATTGAAGCACTATTCGAGATCACAGATAAGATTTTAATCATGGTCCATGTATACAATCAGGAACTACAAAAGAAAGAGGAAAGGTAGAAAGAAGAAGAGAGAAGAAATTGAACCGCTGAAGTGAAAAATAACTTGTAGGAAAAGAAAACAAGCTTCTAGAGTACATGTTTTTTGCTTGTCTTTCTACCTACATTCTGCTTTACTCCACTAAAACAGAACAGTAACAGAAGCAAGTGCATAAATAGCTCAGCTAATGTTACAATAATGGCCTACAATCTCTAAGAGTTATAGATAAATACTAAATACTTTAGACTTCACAGATTTAGAAACCGTGCCTTATTTGAATACCAAATCATCTCACCAAAATTTGAAACAGAAAATGATGACATGCTGAAGGCAAGAAAGGACTATAACTACTATGTACTATAATACTGTATGCATGAGCAGTTTTCCTGCCAGTATCTGTAGGTTTCTCCTATCTTTTCTTTATGGATAATCTCTTTGAAGTGTATAAAATGATGAACCCAGTTATTCATTCCTAAAGGATGCATTTTTTTTCTTCATATGTTATTTTTTGTGCAAAATAAAATATGGGTGTTGCTTTACTTCTACGGATAGTTTGGCTGTGATATTAGAAGATATTGTATCTACTATCTAGAGATGGCTGTTGTATAAATTTGGGTACTATGCATATATCTAGTCTTGATTGACTTCTATGGAGAATGTACATTATTATCTGATTTGAAAGAGTTATGTGGACCCTTCTGTTAACTAAAGGAATTTTTAGTTAACTGAAAAGAACTAAAAATTTGTTACAGGCGGTAGTTTGAGTGGTACTGATGTAAGCATTAATAAGCCTGAGAATCATGAAGAAGAGGAGGATGAGAATCTGGATGAGGGATTCCGGGATACAAAGGAATTTCTCTCCCCTTGTTCTTCTGACAGCAGTGGATCTGAGTTTCAGGGATCATCATCACTTGACTCAGATGAGGAAGAGGCTTCTGAGATGGAAGACACTATTTTGCCTATGCATAACTATCCGCATGTGAAGCGGAGAAAGAAGTTGCCTGACCCAGTTGAGAAGGAGAAGGGCATTAGTTTATGGTCAATAATCAAAGATAATATTGGAAAGGACCTTACAAAGATCTGTCTTCCAGTTTATTTCAATGAGCCAATCTCTTCTTTGCAAAAAGGCTTTGAAGATTTAGAGTATTCTTACCTTATTGACAGAGCATATGAATGGGGCAAAAAGGTGAGGCTCTATGGAACTTTTTGGTCATTTCTTGGCATTTCCTGGTTAATTGCAGTGCTTTTATCTACTTTGTGTATGGGTGTTTCCACCCCCTTTCCCCTACTTTTGTTTTTGCTTCTAGATTATTACCCTATGCATAACTGATTACATTAGTATCACACATGGTTCAGCTTTTTGATGATTTTGGGTAATGTATAAATGAATGCTTGGGAGTGTTCTTCCATAATTCCCTACTTGCTACCTTTTTTTGGTACTAACTCAAGTTTCGCGCTAGGCGCTTCCCTTTTTGCTCATAAGTAAGTAAGGGAGTTGGAACAGCTGTTAAGCAAGCAACAAAGCCAGGAATTCTTTTACTAACTTCCTTTTTGGGTCAGTATGAACACCTTTGTTCATTTAGATACCTTGCATTGCTTTCCATATCAAATTTGTTCCCTTGGAGTATCTGTAACAACAACAACAACATTGACCCTTGGAGTATCTGTAAATAAATGGAAAATAACCACCAGGAATTAACAACTGATATGTGGTTCTGGTTATTCGTGTGAGATTCTAGATTGAAGGATTCTTAGCAGGTTGGAGAAGCTTGTAGCTAAGAGTCTATATTTTATCTTTTCAAGTTCAGACCTTTGGCTAAGAGTCTGCAACCCCTCCCCAACAAAAGAAAATGGGGGTTGTCCATTTGTCTTATGGTCAAATGCCAGTTTTACCTATCTATCTAGGTTGCTCAATCATGAGGTTTATTTTTTAATAAATCATTTTTTTTACTTGTAATGACATTATTCTGCCATACTCTGTAGGGTAATAATCTTATGCGGATGCTTAATGTAGCAGCATTTGCTGTATCAGGATATGCTTCTACGGAAGGAAGAACTTGCAAGCCATTTAATCCCCTACTTGGTGAGACTTATGAAGCTGATTTTCCAGATAAGGGTATCCGCTTTATCTCTGAGAAGGTATTAGTTTTATCATCAACCTAACTGTCATGTACAAATAAGTTTTAAACTTGTAATTAGTGTTATACAGGTAAATCACAACCTCTCTGACCAAACTTTTGCTATTTTGGTTGACTTATGCAACTAGAAAACTAGATGGTGAAACTTTAATCTATAACTTGATTTACTCTTGAGAACATACTTAGAATTTATAGTTGTATAAACTCATGATGCTACTTTTAGGGTATGCCAGGACAGCAAGGCTGTATCTTTCCACGACCGAACAATTTTTGTTTCAAAATAAGTTTACTATTGTAATAGACAAATGGATACATTTTTTGACGTCGGCTGCAATATCTTCAGGTTAGTCATCACCCCATGGTAATTGCCTGTCATTGTGAGGGTCAAGGCTGGAAATTTTGGGGTGAATGCAACTTAAAGAACAAGTTTCAGGGTCGATCCATCCAGATTGAACCTGTTGGTGTCCTGACTTTGGAATTCGATGATGGTGAAGTTTATCAATGGAATAAGGTACACAGCATTCTCATACCAGTTTGCAGCTTCTGCAGTAAAAAAAATGTGTTAGAACTTTTAGGTTCATATGCTCTTGTTATTTATTATTCTAGATGCTGCAGGTAACAACATCCATCTACAACATAATCATCGGAAAAATCTTCTGTGATCACTATGGCACAATGCATATAGAGGGAGCCAACAGACATTCTTGTAAAATCAAGTTCAAAGAGCAATCATTTATGGATAGAAATCCTCATCAGGTACCTGCAAAGTTTAAAAGCATGCTCAGCGGATAGATTTGGATGCAGAAAGTAAAAATGATTACAGATATGCTTGGTGAATCTTTGTGGAATCTGTTATTGTAATCTGGACACATGGTTTCCATTTCAATATGTTTTGACTAGTGTACTTAGTTTTGGAAGAGCTCCTGTATAACTCTTCATTTTTTTAAAAATTTTTACAGGTACAAGGAACTGTTCTAGACAAAAAAGCCAATACAGTGGCTAAATTGTTTGGAAAATGGGACGAGAGCTTGTATTATGTTGATGGAGACCACTTAAAGAAAGGCATAGGTTCAGATTCCCGATCCCAGTCTCATTTACTTTGGAGAGCGAATAAACCTCCCAAATTCCGAAGCAGATACAACTTAACAAAGTTTGCATTCACCCTTAATGAGCTCACCCCTGATCTCAAGGCAAGAAATCTTCAAAACTCATGCTACTATGATCACTTCTATCAATCAAGGACCGGCATCTTATGATCAATTTGGTTAACAGGAAAAGCTGCCACCCACAGATTCAAGACTAAGGCCTGATCAAAGGCATCTGGAGAATGGAGAGTATGAATTAGCCAACGCTGAGAAGCTAAGGCTTGAAGAAAGACAACGTGAGGTAAAATACACACCGTAGCCAGATTCCATCATTTGTTAGATTTGGTATCTTTGTTCTCTGTCTAACATTTTATATTTATAAATATATAGGCACGAAAGATACAAGAGAAGGGATGGAAGCCGAAATGGTTTGTCAAGGACAAAGATGGTGAAGCGTATCGCTACTGTGGTGGATACTGGGAAGCCAGAGAGAAAGGTAATTGGGGATCATGTCCTAAAATATTTGGTGAAATCCCAGCTGCTCAAAGTATTAACTCATGAGAATAGCTCGGTAAACATGGTGTAGAAAGAGCATATATAATACAGTAGAAGAAAAGAGTAAGAAGACCCACAAAACTTGAGAATCTACAGAATTTTTTAAAATTCTTGAGAACAAGTAACAAGTGTAAAAATGTATTATTCTTTTGACTTTTACCTACCTATTGTCCAGAGTTTTGTAGGCCTTGTAAATAAACAAGTATATGGTATATATAAAGTAAGATGTATTTGGTTGTAGATTTGCTATGGCAATTGTTATTTTCTCACATAGAACTGGAAATCTGAAAATATTATACTATCTATGCTATACTGCTGTTAATACAGAATATTTGGCTGAAATACTCTATTGGTATTAAAAAGTGAAACCTGTCGATATTTGAGTATTTAAAAAATATGGTTAAGTCATATAAGTAATTCTGACAGCTAGAGAACCGGTTTATTTATTTTTAATTTGTTCTTCTCTTTTGTTTTATTTTAATATAAAGGAACTAACATACTAGAATTTATAACAAAAACAAAACAAATCAACCCCCACCCACTGCACCATGAGAATGATGATCAGTTAGTGCTTTTTAACAGATTTTTGAGAAACTTCATCAATCAAAATTGTGTTTCATAATTGCATGCTTAAGAATCTATAAAAACTAGAGGCAATTGGTTGTTCTCAAAATGTGTTTCAGTAAGTCAAATACAAATGGGTTTATGTATTGAGGGGCGTTCCGAGAATACAAAGAGTAAGACCGGTCAGAAGAATTTGTTGAGATTGGAAATTGAAAAACATATGATTCTTCATGCAAATCAAAGTTACAATTGGTCAACTAAGCATTCAGTTATATCTTCGATACAAAATTACAAAGAAAGAATGTTAGTTATAGCCTCTTGTATTTATCTCTTCTGTCATCACCTATCATCTGATATAAGATAAAATCAAAATAAAAATAAAAAAAAGTCCGACCTGCCGGATTCGAACCAGCGACCTAAGGATGCCTGTTTATATCCAACTACAGTCCTCCGCTCTACCAACTGAGCTAAGGTCGGTTGTTGCATTCCTAACAAAATTAACAATTAGATATTAATGTCAAATCACAATTAATGGCAGGGGTAATATGATGAGAAAACTTCCTAGTGGATGGAGTTGGCAAAACAAGCCTTCCCGGGTAGCTTTTGTGCAAACCCCATAAAAAAATATTTAACTTTTTTTTTTCCCTTTCATCTCATGGAACATGGGCTATTTTTCAGGCACATTTTCTTCTTTTAAGGGAGCCCGTTTCATTTTTTTTTTGGTCGAAGGAGAGGTGGTACTCTCCGTCCCCTCAAGGGGGAATTTTATTAAACAAAAGAAATGAGCTACGTAGTCAGTAAACGGAGGTAGCTCGGCCCCTAACATCAACAAAAAGCAAGAAAATAACACCCTCAGGCGGGTCAATCAAAACATGAAAACCTGTCATTTTTTTTAACATGGTAACTAAATATTTTGCTATATTATAAATAACAATATTTTAATTAAAATATGTACATTTTCCCTTTATAGCTAGATTAGTTTTCTTCATTTCATCTGTGAATTATAGAAACTTGTTGGATTCTAAATCTTTTGGTGTCATATTATAAAACTTGTCCATATTCCTCATTATGACAAAATACGAATATCATTTCCATTCATGGGAAAAAACATCACTCTAAGCTACGGCATAGAACTAGAATCAACAAATTCAGCTAGTTGTATATTCTTACTCAAATAGCTGAAAATTCGAGCCATACCAAAACTAATTTTTTTTGCAATTATGGGCAACAATTACCACATCATTCATATAGCCCACGTCTTTAATTTAATTTTTGTGTACATTATATATATATATATATATCGATATACTAAACTGTCCGAGGTTCGAGATCCACCCCCTTCCGAACAATTCTGACTCCGCATTTCTTGCCAAATAGAATGGCTTATCAAAAGTATCATTTACAACCACAATCACTTTTACTGACTAACCTAAATCTCATTCATTGTTGCCAAATTATCTCATGTAACAAATCTTGAAGCTATTATTTTACAGGTTACGTTGTTGTGGGAATTGTACTATGGAGAATAATTCATCAATCTTTAAATTCATGAATCTCTCTTATTTATTTCAAAGAAATAGCCTACTATATCAAATGAAAATTAAAACTAGTTGTAATGAGCATCAATTACTATCTTATTCAGTATACTCTCAGACTACTCTAACTACCGGCCTTCTTCCTTACCTATCCTAATTTCCTAATTAATTATAACGGAAATTCCTTTTGGTGTCCTAAAGTTTTGCCTTTTCCTTTTGGTGCCAAAGAAAAAAAACTTATTCCTCTTGGTACCCTTGAGGTTTTGGCTTTTCCCGTTGATGTCCCTCTCCGGTTCAAATTAGCTAATTTCAAGCTTACCATTATGTTCATCACCCTTAAATTAGTAGGACTCAACTCTTAAAACACTTAAAATTCATAACCAAACTACATCAATTTGAATTTTTAAACAATCCTCTATTTTAAGGGGTTGTTTACAAAATTGTTTAAGAATTCAAATTGATGTAGTTTAGTTATGAATTTTGATGTTTTAATAGTCAAATCCTACTAATTTAAGGGTGATGAACATAATGGTAAGTTTGAAATTGGCTAATTTGAATCGGAGAGGGGCGTCAATGGGAAAAGCCAAAACCTCAGGGGTACCAAGAGGAATAAGTTTTTTTCTTGGGCACCAAAAGGAAAAGGCAAAAACTTAGGGGCACCAAAAGGAATTTCCCTAATTATTAACACCTCACTCGAGCAAAAGTTAAACTGATTGGGGAAATTATTGCAATGAGAACTTTTTCTGGGTGTCTAATGGCACTTTTCATGGGAGTCGAAATAGAGATCTCATGGTACTACCCTAATTCTAGCCATTTGACTAGAATTTTTTGATAAGAAAAAGATTTAGGAGGGTCGATTCATCAAGACGTCGACCGCCCTAGAGCATCCAACATCATGCGATCTTCAAGATCGCGGAGTGCTGCATGAGTCGGGGTGTGGCTAAGGGAAATTATCTTTGCAATGTGATCCGCCATGGTGTTGATCTCCCGAAAAATGTGTTGTAGTCTTCTTATCTTGAACTTCTGAAGAGAAACCAGAATGTCCGCCACGATAATCACGTTCTCCCACAGGCAACGCTAGATACTATTAATGATATTAATGGGATAGAGGTTGTCATATTTGATCTTGTCTTCCCATGGGCAACACCTTTTCTTGTATGGTTTTGTTATAAATATGTGAGATTGTGTTCATTTTTTGGGCAACAGAACAGGATATGTTCAAGATCCTCTTAAGGTGATTGAAGAAAGTATAGGGGAGGGTAATAAGAACATAGTCGTTCGAATATCTTTGCCTTTGTTGGTAGACCATTATTTGCAAGTTTTCAAATAAAGTTTTTGACTTTTGGTGGGATATTTAACTTTCATATCCATTTGAGGTCCTTATGAATTCCTCCTTTACTCTCATTTATCATTTTGACAACCGAGGTGGTGGAGAACCAACCACTTCTACTAGATCTCCAATATAACCTATCATGTATAGTGTTAGTCAGGATTGGGGTGTTGGATTTTTTTAGGCTGAATGACCGAAAACCACCCGTATAATAGGGCATATATCGCAAAACCACCCGCTATATTGGAAATTGCCAAAAACCACCCGAATTACGTTGTCCGTCAAAAATCGATCACCCGGACCCACTATCTCGTTAAGTGAGCGTCAACGCGTGCGTGTGTTCACGTTTCCTTTATACATTTTATTTTTTTCCCCATTTTTTCTTATCCTTTTTCTTATTCGAAATTCTAAACACTAAGATGCATCATCCCTTCCAACACAATTTGTCCCAAATCTGAAAAACCCTATTCTGAACACTAAGACGGATCACTTTCAACAGGCAATGAACAAGGGCCATGTCCATGGCTTCCACTCAAACATTGGGCAGATGGACGATCAAAATGTGTTCAAATTCAAAATCTCAAGAGCTTGGTGATTGTAACAGAGAGCAAGTAGATGTGAATAATTTGACGAGTTCAAGAAGATGGGAGGTGGCAATTTCGACTTCGGCGGCGGCGGCGTTCGGCCTCGTTTTGCCATCTCCGATCTCGGTAGCGCTGGAGAGGGAGAGGCGCAATCGGAAGACCATCCCACCGGAAGACTACCTCACCGGTTCGACGACCACATCTCCAACTCTCATCAGTTTCGGAGAGAATCATGGGAGGGGGAGGAGCTATGAGATCGACTACACCTCCCTCTTCTCCGCCGTTAACCACATCTCCAACCCCTTAATTCACAAGCCCTAATTCTCATAATTCTCTCAACCCCTTAATCAAATCCTCAAATTGAGGCTAGATTTGGATTCCTCACCACAAAATCTACCAAAACCCCTTATTTCCATGTCTCAAATCTTCTCGAATCGAATTTCGCCATTAAAGGCTTCGATCTCTTCGTTCGTCCAACACCACCAGTTCGACTATTGATGTTACTCCTGACCCCAATTGATGTTGTTCTTGATCCGATTGTCGTTGCTCCTAAGCCCAAACGTGGTGGGTCACCGATTTTGGTGGAGGAACGACGATGTGTGCCCGACGATAGCCAAATCGAGGCAAACCTAGACCGGAGAAGAAGTATCGATTGCGATAGGCGATGGAAGATATGGGTCGGTAGTGGGTTATAGACGATAGCGGTCGGCAGTCGACGATGGTAATGGGCAGTGGCATGGTGATGGGATCTCCTATGTCTTTTGTAGTGTCCAGAGAAGAAAAAGTTTTTTGTATACATAATTTGAAGAATGAAGATGGAAGAAAAGAATTTCGGTTAAGAAAAAAATGGAAAAAAGAAATAAAAATGTACAAAGGAAAGGCGAAGGCACGCGCGTGTTGACGCTCACTTAACGGGATAGTGGATTCGGGTGGTAGGTTTTTGACGGACAACGTAATTCGGATGGTTTTCGTCAATTTCCAATATAGCGGGTGGTTTAGCGAAATATAACTTATTATACGGGTGGTTTTCGGTCATTCGGCCTTTTTTTTATTACATCATCTATTTCTAAGACCTATATTAATTTTTATTTATTTTAGGCTTTCTTATCATTCAAGAGCTCAAACACTACTTGGTTGACGTTGATCATTTCGATATTTGTACATTTATTGATGAGTTTTTCATTTCTTATCCGTTGGTGTTTCCAAAATTTTTTTGTTTTTCCATCTCCAATGTTCCACTTAGACCTAATTTTAATATGTCACTAATTTCTATGAGTTTAGTCCATTGTCAAGAGACATTGTTTTTTCTTGTATTCTAGAACATGTGTCCCTTTAAGATATTTTTCTGAAATGATTTTAACTAGATGTTGTCTGACTTAGTATTTTCCAAATAAGTTTCATTTATTGGGCTTTGTTCATGTCTTCTGCTTTGGCTATGCCTAGTCCACCCAATTCAGTAGGCCATCATATATTGCTATAACTGATAAGAGATTTATAATAATTTCCTTTATTCTAGTAAAATTTTGTATGAAACATTCAATTTCCTTATGAAGACACGTTTTTAGCATGAAACTTTGCATGGTGTACATAGATTGTGCAAAAAGGTTAGCCTTCATAAGAATTCGCACGCCTTCCTACAAAAGAGAGTTTGATTTCCATTTTGTTAATTGGTTTTTTAGATCTCGTTAGTATTTGTTCGAAGGTGTAGTTGTTGACTCGACCGTTGATAATCGGACACCATAGATATTTGTCAAGGGCAATCACAATTTTAAATTAAGGACTTGTTGTAGTTGTTTGTTTTTGTGTTGTTAGGCGTGTGTTTCGTAGCTTGAAACACCTATTTATGGTAGTTAACAACTTGTCTTGATACTGCACAATATTTGTCAATAAAATCTCTAATTTTTGGCAAGAGGTCACATTTGCTTTAGTAAAAATGATGATATCATTTGCGAAGGCCAAGAACGGGATTCTCGTCCCTTTCCTAGCAAGTTGTATTCCAAGAAGGTTGTTTTTTTCCTCCGATCTGACTTACAACAATTGTGCCAAGATTTATGCGCATAGAATGAAGATATAAGGTGAGAGGGAGTCCCCTTGTTGGATTCTTTGTGGGAAAATTTGATTGGTAGGTCCGCCGTTAACAAGGATTGAGAAAAAGACAATTTTGATGCACTCCTCAATGCTACCAATGAAATTATTACAAAACCTAAACGTTTTTAGTACTACATGTACAAAAGGACACTCAATTCTATCATATGTTTTTTCCATGTCAACTTTGATGGCTATTAGACCTTGTTTTAATTTTTTATTCTGAAAGGAGTGGAAAATTTTGTTTGCAATGATGATGTTATCATGTATATTTCCATTAGGGACAAAGCCCTCTTGAGTTCATGGAGACATTCCCATACGTCATAGCTCATAAAAAAAGCAAGGAGAACGTCGTCGTCGATGCCCTCTCCCGAAGGTATGTTCTACTCACCCAAATGCAGTCTAAGCTACTCGGATTTTCTTTGATCAAAGAGTTGTATTCCTCAGATACATTCTTCAAACCAATCATTGAGAACATCGAGCATGCTCGTGTCCATGAGTCCTACTTCTTGGACAATGGGTACTTATATCGAGCTGGGAAGCTTCTCATTCAGGCCTCTTCGGTTAGGCACTTGTTGCTCAAGGAGGTTCATGATGGTCAAGTCCACTTTGGCATAGCCAAGACATTGACAGCACTTCGTGAACATTTCTTTTGGCCACACATGGCTCGAGATGTGAACAAGTACTGCAAAGGTTGTGTGACGTGCCAAACGGCTAAGTCTCGATCCCATCCTCCTGGTCTTTACACGCCTCTACCCATTACCGAAGCCCCGTGGGAAGATCTTTCCATGGATTTTATTACGGGACTTCCTATGTCGAGGCACAGAAAAGACTTTATTTTCGTAGTTGTGGACCGTTTCTCCAAAATGGCCCACTTCATCGCTTGTGGAGGGAACAACAACACGACTGACATCGCGAACATGTTCTTTGATCATGTGGTGCAGTTGCATGGCATATCTAAGGGCTCGTTTGGTATCGATATCATATATCGGTATCGGGTATCGGTATCGGTATCGATATCTGATATGGGATATCATTCATATCTCATACCTCTCATACCTCTCTTTTTTGGGGTATATCAAATATCATGAAAAATGCATTGTTTTGATATCAAGGATATGACCCGATATCCATATACTCACATACCAAACACAAGATATGGCCCCATACCGATATCTAAATCCATATACTCCCATACCAAACACAAGATATGGCCCGATACCGATATCTGATATCAAGATATCAATACCAACGGGCCCTAAAACTATTGTTAGTGTTAGGGATAAAAATTTGTGTGAACACTTTTGGAGAACACTTTGGGGGAAGTTAGATACACAACTCCTATTTTCCACTTCTTACCACCCCCAGACCGTTGGTCAGACTGAGGTGACCAATCGGACCTTGGGTACCCTTCTTCGGACGGTGCTCAAATCTAACCCACGTCGGTGGGAGGACTTACTTTATATTGTGGAGTTTGCATAAAACAGGTCCTTTCACTCTGTGACGAAGATGACACCTTTTGAGGTCGTCTATGTGCGTAACCCTTATACGCCTTTGGACTTGGTGCCGCATCCGGCATCCCTTGAAGACGGGCGAGCACATCAAAGCGGCCAACTGGGCCGACGCCATGCGTCACCTACATGAGCGCACCCGCATTCATCTCGAGCACCGCACTGACCAATACGCCGCCCAACACAATAAGGGGCGTCGTAAGTTAGTCTTCCAGCCGGTGATCTCGTTTGGCTACACCTTAGGAAGGAACATTTTCCCGAAAACCACAAGACGAAGTTACATCCTAGAGGCAACGGTCCCTTCCAAGTCCTTGAACGTATCAGAGACAACCTTATACGATTGATCTCCCCGGCAAGTATTCAGTCCACTCGATGGTCAACGTCGCTGATCTCTCTCCCTACTACGAGCCCGCTTTATATGATGAGGAAACGTGTACGTTTCCCACCCAAGGGGGAGGGTGATGCGACCCCGACCATGGATGCCACACAGGAGGAGCTTGCCATGTCTCCACGCTCGGATGGCCCGGTCACTCGGAGCCGGACCCGGGCCATATCCGAGGCCACTCAGTCTATAGTGACTCGATCACTTGCTATCCACGGCGCGCCTATGGACGCTCCCTTGCTCGTATGCGTCGTCATCATCACCAGCCCGGATTCATCATGCCAAGGCGCACCCGACGCCCTGCCAGCTATGGACCAGCCTCTCGCCACCTTCGCGCCAGCCTCGGTGCAACCCGACGCTTGACACCTTGTCCTTGTCACGCTGCTCCAGCGTGCCGCGACTAGCCGGATTAATAATCATGTTAGTTCCTAGACGTTCGTTATCATCGAAACAAATAGACAAAATGTTGATTTAGTATTTAAAACTTGACAGTTCCTAATATTATTCCAACATGAATAAAATAGGGCATAACCCTCCTATGTTACCTAAAAAATATAATCCTAAAGATATGAACATGTAAAAAAAAGATAGCTAAAAGATATTCCCTCCGTTCAGAAATACATGATGTTTTAGCTCGATTTTCTTGTTCAATAATACTTGATGTTTGACATAATTTACCATATTTTTTTCAATATTATCCCCCATTAATTAAAAAGAATAATAACCATATAAAATAGAAAAGGAAAGATCTTCACAAGATTTTGGGGTATTTAAGTCAAATCACATTATTTCTTAATTTTAGAGACAAATCCTAAAACATCATATATTTTTGACCGGAGGGAGTAACAAATCTAGTCCTAAGATAGAAAGCTGAAAAATTCAACAAAGTTGATATTTAGATGAAAAATCCGAGTAAATGCCAATGAAAGATCATGGCAGGCCTCTTTGAGATTCCTTTCCAAATACGTGTAGTCCGATCTTAAAGAGGAAACAAGAATAATTATGCGACAACTCTTGCATTTGATATGATTAATGTTCATCTTACACAATGAAGTCTCATCTTACAATGAAGTCTCGACAAGAATTGCTTATTTTTTCTTTAATCTTCTGAGTCGGCATGCTCATTTGATTGTTAGCATAAGCTTTAGGCGTTAAGGGTCATAAGCAGTGGCGTAGCTAGGAATTTGTGCCAGTGAGGAGGGTTAAATTTCTTTGAGTACTTTTTTCGCAATAGAAAAATTCTTGGCTTCGCCAGGATTTTTTTTTTGTATTTTTTATAACATATTGGAAAAAATTATATTTTTCTGTGTATAAAAAAATTATATAGAAAATTTTGTATTTTTCATAAAATTTAGTAATTTTCTGTATAAAAAATCATTTTAATTTATTTTATATATATGAAAAATTAATCGGCTTTTTTCTAACCAAATAAACTAGTTTTTACTCCCTCCGTTTAGTTCTATTTGTCCTTATAGTATAAGAGTTTGGTTCAAATAAAACAAACTCTTATCCTGAAAATTGAAAAGTGCACTACAAATTACGAAAAGTGCATTACAAAATACAAAAAGTGCAATCCGAAAAGTGTACTACAAAAAATATGAAAAGTGCACTACAAAGTACGAAAATTGCAAATGCGAAAAAGTGCATTCTGAAGTAGGAAAAGTGCACTACGAACTAGAAAAAGTGCATTTGTTTCATTTTTCAGGATAAGAGTTTGTTTCATTTGAACCAAACTCTATAGTATAATGCACATATATTAAGACATGTCCTATTCTTACTAATTGCCCCCTATTAAATTTATATTAATAAAAGATGAATGGTGGATACATTTAATGTGTCTTGCTTTTGATTGGATAAATGCAAAAGATAATATTGAAAAATTTTGAACAAAATACCTAGAAGGATAAATAAAACTAAACAAAAAATTAAGTATAGAATGACAAATAGATCGAACTAAACGGATGGAGTATCAAATAACCTACTTGTTACTATATTTTAATTTATTTTTTTTAAAATCCCAGTAGGGGCTAAGTGCATCCGACCCTAGTCGTAAGGACCAAGAACTATAAGAGTACAAAATTGCTCAATAAAGATGAATAACTTACCTTCATAATCTATATATAATTAAAACCGCTAAGGATTCGAGCCTCCATATTGCACCACGTCGGATTTTGCCACATGGCACTCTCTTATTATGCCACATAAGATTTTGCCAAATGTCATTTTCTCCTTGATCCATATTATACATAAATTATTATTTTTTCAAGAGAAGATTTAGTGTGATTTTCTTTATAAATAGATTTGAATATTTAAAATTTAGATTATTATTTTCACCAAATCTTTTAGTTATAGATTATGTGATCTTTTTGAATTAGTTTTGGAAATACAAAAAATATGCATATGATATGACGTTTTTAATAATTCACGTATAACAAATCAAGGTAATTTATTAATATTTTCGTAATTTAATTTTAATAACCAAATTTACGAAATATCCAAATTATTTTTAAAAGTTATTAATTAGTAGATTTTCTCACATTTTATATACGGAGTATAGCTATGTATTATCTAATATGTTTATTTTTTTTAATATTTTGATTGTTTCCTCCTCTCTCCCACTTTTAGATGAAAATTGGAGAAAGATACATTTTTTAAATTACAAATATAATTAATTATTATAATACTTATTTCAAGAACTAATTAATTTGATTAACTAAAATTATGCTCAAATGTAAATAATTTTAACAGAAAATTTTGTTCTTAAAATTTACCAATAAATTATTCATATTTTGGTAAACCTAATAAAATTCCCAATTAATATTTAGACTTGCATTTTAATTATTATTTTAAAAAATATAATTTTGGATCCATATTCTCATGTAAGAAAATATTATATTTAATATATATGTATAAGTTAATACCAGATTATGTAAAAAAAAAATATATAAATACGTTATTAAATTTCTATAATTAAAAAATATCTAATGAAAATTTTGTTCAAATCCCGTACAGGGTACGGGGGATTATACTAGTTTATTTGATGACAGTTTGTCCCCCAAGCGTTTAAAAAATTTGTAAAAACTATCAATGGAGTAATGGACACATCCACCATCGTTATGATTAATTGAATAATTCAGGTAGTTAATTCCGTAATTACCCTTCCAAGTGCGCTCTATATGTACTCTTTACCCGGCATTGAAAAACCACACATAAAATTCTTAGTCACGTAATTAAGCAGTTGCGTATTGTTAAGTAGTAATTCTTCCCTTTCGAATTTTCTGTTAATCTCACCGACATCTATTATTATGGCTTCCGATGTAGGTCGACCCATTGCAAACTTTCACCCTAGTGTTTGGGGTGACCGTTTCATCAACTATACTCCCAATAACCAGGTATACCAATTACATATATATATATATATATATATATATATATATATATATATATGCTCTTGCTTTTTAACATGCACATCATATATATCTTTGTAATTATTACAGGAACTCAATGCAAAAAAGCAAGAGCATGAATCGCTAAAATCACAAGTGAGAAAGGAGCTACTCGGAACGATTGATCCCCTGGATCAGCTCGAACTGATCGACGCGATCGAAAGGCTCGGGGTAGCTTATCATTTCGACAAGGAAATCGAGCAGTTCTTGAGCCAAATCTACCACGACGAAGATCGCGACTTCCACAATCTCAATCTCTATCACGCTTCTCTCAGATTCCGAATCCTCCGGCAACATGGCTACTACATATCATCTGGTAATTAAGATTCAATTGATTGGAGTTGGCTTCGACGCTATGTTTTGATTTTATGTTTTAGGTCTCGTTTTTTGTTTTTGTTTGTCTCGTCTTTGCTTTTAGTTGCCTTTTTGCTTTCTGTGCTCGGTGGTCCCGTCGGGTCTTTTGGGTGCTCCCCTTTACGTTAAGTCAGGGGGTCCTATTTTAACTCCCAGATTTCCCGTAAGGGGAACTCCACTATGTACGTAATTGTTGTATATTTTTCCATGTTAAATTTCTATGCAGATGTGTTCCTGAAATTCACCGACGAAGAGGGAGATTTCGAGGAGAGCGATGCAAGAGCACTTGTGAGCTTATACGAAGCGGCGCATCTTAGAGGCCACGGAGAGGATGTACTGGAAAACGGCGTGGTGTTGGCCGCATCTCGTCTCAAAGTGATAGCCGCTCAGAAAAGCCATCCCTTAGCATCGCAAATCTCTCGTGCCCTTGCTTTTCCCATTCACAGGCGCCTCATTCGGATCGAATCCAGAAACCACCTGTCCTACTACGAGCAAGATCCTTCGCACAACGCATCGTTTCTGAGATTCGCAAAGTTGGATTTCATCCTCCTGCAATCGCTGTACAAGAGCGAGCTTCAAAAGATTACCGAGTACGGATTAACTGTTTAGTTCAATTAGTGATTCCTAGATCTGCTTTAATGAACTGTACGGTTTGTATTGATCATTTGAACCTTTAAATATATTACTCCATTATTAAGGTGGTGGAGAAGCTTTGATTTTGGCAAGGAACTGCCGTTCATAAGAGATCGAGTGGTGGAAGCCTATCTTTTCAGCATCGGAGTGTACTACGAGCCCAAATACTCTGTAGCCAGGATGTACACCAAAGCTTTTATGATGTTGACCGTTTGTGACGACATTTATGATTCCTTTGGCACGCTTCAAGAGCTAACGGCTTTCTCTGAGGCCATTACCAGGTGCTCCACCTACTATTTACATACTAGTATATATATTGTTGATTCCTTACTTAATTGTTGAATAATTAATTTAGGTGGGAAAAGGGCTCTACAACTCAGCTTCCCAATTACATGAAGATGTTCTATGAAATTCAGTACAATACCTACAAGCAATTTGAAGATGACTTGGCCAAACTCGGCAGGAGAAACCATGTCCATTATGCAGTTAAAGAGGTATATAAATAATATGAATAATCCGGAACCAGATATGCTACAAATTAAAACTCCCTCTTTACGTATAGTACAACTGTAACTTAAAACAAAAATAAACTATATGCTTTAGTATACTATTATGTATGATATGAGACTAATATTTCGAGCAATGTTGTGAAGAAGTCTATCCCATATCGGGAAATTAAGTAATAAATCGTCTAATATATTACTCCTCTTATCACTAATTGATTTTAGGATGGAACCCATGGGCTTATGTGATGAGCCTATCGCGCATGTGCGCTGGGACGGTCTCCCATCTTTCCGTATATATTTAGCCTACCGAACTTTGACAAATGTCTTCAGTGCGTATTTGTACTGATTATTTATATCTTGCGCTTATAGGTTATAAATGTAACAAAATGGTACCTCAAAGAGGCCAAATGGCGTGAACTCAAATACATTCCAACATTTGATGAGTACTTTGAGAATGGAATTAGAAGTATAGCCTGCACGACAATGGTGATCGTCTCTTTCCTCGACAATGAACTCGACGAGAGTGTTGCAAACAAGGCTTTCGAAAGCGTTTCAGGGAATTGCAAGCCCCAAAGAGCTACATGCATAATTGGCAGGTTGAACAATGACCTAGCAGGCCACAAGGTAATTACAATTCCTTAGTTCCAAATAAATCACTACTTAATTAATAGTCTTCCATGCACATATATATATGAAACTAGCGTTTTTTTTCAGTGGGACAAACACAGAGACCATGTCGTGGGAGCTGTGGACTGCTACATGAAACAATATGGTGTATCCGAGGAAGAAGCCTGTGAAGCAATCAACATGATGATTGGGAATGCATGGAAAGATCTAAACGAAGCGATATTCCGTCCCGTCATGCAAGAAGTGCCTAGGCCATTGTTCAACCGCATCTACAACTTCTGTTGTGCAGTGGAGTATGTCTATAGGGATGAAGATGGTTTTACCATTGTTAGCCAAAGAGTCAAGGATGCCATTACTCTTTTGTTCATTGAACCTTTGTTGGCGCCGTAACTTGAAGTTGGACACAATATGCTTGCAGTGCCAATAAGACATGTATATATGCAGTGTGCCTAGCTAAAGAGAAACTAAAAATCCACGTGTTTGAATGTTTGATGGTAAGTGTGTGTGTGTGAATAAAAAGATTTTACATCCATGGACACTTTTTATAGTAAGGACATACTCCACAGGTTTTAAGACATATGTGGGGATGAGGACCGTTTTACCATTGCTTTAATTATTATTAGCCCAGCGGGGTTCCATCTTAAAACTAATATATATTAGTCTAGTTAAGTGTCAACTTTCAGATATGCCTCAACAGGATTGCCCGATTTTAAGAACTCAAGTTTTAAGGACATAATCCACAGGTTTTAAGAACTCAAGTTTTATTAAGCTTTTAAGCCTCAATAGGATTGTCAAGATCACAAGGAGAACTAGGAAAGGGCAAAGAGAACAGAAAGTAGAGCAAGTAATCGGAAGAGATCCAAAGTGAGATGTGCACATATCAACAAATTCAACCAACCACGAAGGTCTCCAAGGTGCACTCTCAATCTTCTCCTAATTTTGGATTACAGAGGGGATCAAGGAGTCGCTAGCGTCGTGCTCAGGCTACGGTGGCTGAGTAAACTCTCTCGGAGGCAAACCCTAGGAGGCACCTCAAAATGAATCCAACAAGCGACACAAGGAGGAAGACTAGCCTTTTATGTGCCACGCCTCAACCATAGCACCACTACAATGTTGTTCAACTAAGTGAAGGTAAGCACATAAGGAGCTAGCTCGGGTGTGCAATTTATTGGGTCGTTTGGCCCAATAACTCACTCTTACGAGATTAAGCCCAAGTCCACAAACACACACACATATGTTTATATTACATTACAAGCACAAACCCAAAACTTAGGAAATTACAAGACTTATGCTAATCTACTCTACATTCTTTATTCACTTTTTACATGATTTACCATTCACAATTTCATTTATAGGTTGTTTGATTGTTGTTCATGTCTCTCTTGATTTCCATGGAACCTAGCATTCCTCCTTATATCGAGGAGTGATCTAATATTATGATATCCAAGAGGCATACATGCTTGAGAGGTGCACCCGACAATTTGAATTTGTACAACACATACAGAGGAATCCCATCCAACCTTTAAAGGTTAAAAGGCGGTCGAATCCTAAAGCATACGTGCTTATATACCATGAAGTTGACTGCAATTGGGCTTCTCATTGTGAAAACTTAGAATGATATATTCTGAGCTTGCCCCACACTACTTGCACTACTCATGGATGGGATGTGGCTATTGACTACATGGAATAGTTCGAGCCACACTCTCACACAAAGGTGCTCAAAGCGTCCCCATAAATCGATTCAATCTAAAACAAAGACCCCATATGCCTCAAGTAGGCAACAACATCATTGCGGTACATGATTTGGTATAATTATTTGATTATACATCATTTATCTTCTAATCGTATAAATCTCATATGGTTTAAATAATATACTAGCTCACAACTACGTGAAATACTACATAACGGATATTATGCATCTCTTGGAACGATACCCTGAGTTGAAACCCATGTGGACGCACATTTATAACGCTTTGACACAAAATCATATTCCACCTTCTCCTCAAGTGCCCCCTTCTATGCAAGTGCTCCCACCATGGAGGCCTCAACTAGAGCTTCACCGTCATAGTAGTTGCCATAGTGAAAGTCATTCACTCGTTGAATCAAGTCAAGCTCCCCAACCAGTCCAGTATCATTGTGATAGTATGTATTTTAGTATTAGTTATCCACAAGAGTATCCAATTGAAGACCCTAATATGTTCTAGATGTCTTTTAATGTACGTTTTTTGTGTTTTATTTCAATGTACCTTCGTAATCAATCAACATGTTTTGATTTTGTCTATTTACGAATTATAAGCAAATTTAATCATCTTCCTAATTAAAATGAATATTAACTATAGAAAACATTTCCAAATCCTTATGTAAAATGTTTAATGAAATACATTTCAAAATAATAACACTTGTATCCTAATCAACAAGACAACAACTAACTAAGGTCGACTAACTTGTGTCGAGTGCTCTTACATCCTGGGTGCAGAAGCCTCTGCGCCGGGGGAAAGAGCCGAGGCCTCCATGATAAGTGTTTAAAACAAAAGGTAGCAGCAATAACGATGGCAGGGTTTCAGTGCCTATGGTTATGTGATTAGACATTAGAAGGGACGGACCGTGGTTGGAATATAGTTTTTATTTAATAGGAGTATTTATTAGTAGGATTAATGAAAATAGGATTATTAGTATTTCCCCCCATTAACGTACACATGTTTTTTCAATTATTTTTTTGGTCATTGCCACCCTAGTTCAGCGGAGAAGCTTTGCTCCATCAAACGTCTACATCTAGAGTTCGAGTCTCGCGAGGGCCCCTTTATTTTTGGGTGGGATCTGCTCTCCCAACAAGTTTATTTCTCCTCCACTGAGAGTCGAATTTTCGGATTTATGTGCTTTTCCAATTATAACTTATGTGCTTTCTACCCCAAAAAAAGTGAGGTGCTATAAAATACGGATTTGTAATATTTTATATTTTATATTTTATATTTTATATTTTATATACTACCATTTTTTGAGTATGTAAGAATTCGGTTTATTAGATAGACCCGGCATAACCGAGAGGCGGAAAAAACGAAAGCCGAAAAACCGATTAGAACAGACAAAAACAACTAAATATACGTAAAGAAAGTACAACTAGCGAAAAAAAGAGGAATTAGAACGAGTAGAATAGTGGGAAAAATGAGTAGCAATATTTTACAGACTACCATAATTTAACTAACCATCACTTCATTAGACCTTTTTATTTATATTTTATCTTCAACTGCTTTTAAATTTTCAACTTTGATTATTATTGTCAGACCCTAACAAAAAGTCAAAAACACACTCATAAATATAGACACGTAAAACTTGCGTTAATGATATTTGTTTTAAGATAATATTTTATTTTACTTTATAAAGTTGCAATTATAAGGGAAAAATAGATTATATATCTTAAATCTAATATTTGGGCTATGATGACGACTTAGTGGATGATCTTCCAAGATTTTCCATTATTGCTTATTGAGAAAAGCGAAATTAAGTACTCTTAACTGGTTTTTGCAAATAAAGTTAAACTAGTGCAATTTCCGTACCTTGTACGGTCTATTTTAAAATGATTTTAGAAAAATTATTTTCGACTTATTTTAGAGAAAAATATCAATGAATAAACTTTTACGATTGAATCATATTTCATTTGATACTGAAAAATTATAAACATATTTAAAGAGAGTCTAGAATTTAAAGAATTTTTAAACTCACCAGACAACATTCAATATGAATTTTTAAACTCACTAGACAACATTCAATAAGAAGGGTACAAAGTACTCCCTCCGTCCCAATTTTTCCTCCTTACTTTCCTTTTAAGGCGGCCCAAAATAATCTTTCCAGTTCTAAATCTTTTCATTTTCAAATATATTAAAATTACCCATATGCCCTTCCTTTTTACCCAAATTATCCCCAAACCTACCTCAGCTCTTTTACCCCCTTTATCATTTTTTTAATACTTTCTTTACACTTTTCAATACTTTCTTCCCACTTTTCAACACTTTTTTCCACTTTTCAATACTTTCTTCCCTCTTTAACACTTTCTAATACATTTCCTTAATTCTTGTGAATGAATCAAAGTGGGAAGGAAAAAATGGGACGGATAGAGTAGTATTGATAAAAAGAAAAGTTGGATAATGGGAGTAAAAAATGAGATTAAATGGGGGTAGTTTTGTAATTTAATGTAACACCCCGTCTTTTCACAGGGCGCTACGTGGTAGTAGACCTTACCAGGTACTACTTAGGTGGGTTGACAACAACACTTTAGGATCTTACAACGTGGGCACGACGAGAAAACAAGTAAAACATCCAAATTTCAAACTTATAAAACTGAATATAAAACATGTTTGAATGCCCGAATGCATAAACAAAATTACCAAGTAACGCTTCCCGAATTTTCCTCAAAATATTCCAGACAACACTTAAAAATTTCAATTAAAATAATTCAACAGAACTAATAATAATAATAATAGATCCTCCCGAAGTACACCCGAAAAACCCAAGCTAATGACACGTGCGTCAACGATCCACTCCATCATCCGGCCAAGGCTCCTACACGGTTTCCTGTAACATACCTATAACTGGAAAAATAATCCCCGAAGGGTCAGCTACTAATCTACCAAGCTAGATAATATGCGGAAATTATAAGACGTTTAAAAACAGTTTTCTATAGTCAGCAACCAGAATCCACAACCGCAATCATAACTCTTAAGGCCAATACCTAAATTAGACGGTTAGTCACACATAAACCAAACATACATACACATAATCGAACAATTAAAGCAACATAACTCATTCTCCATCTCGTCTTCCAATCCACAGTGCAGAGGCAGGCCCTCCCACTACTCAATCACATCACTTCTTTCTTCTAACCCCGGCTAAGCCTCCACTGGAGCACTTGCCAAAACACATAGATAGCATTTTTTTGAAGGGGCACGGTTTCTCTGTCACATGGACTATACATAGGCAACCCTTCCTCTCCATCAGCTACGATGTCCGTGCCGAAAACGGTACCAACAGAGAGAAAACGTTTGAAAACCTCTTTCCGATTAAACCCATTTAAAACCAATTTACATACAACAACACAAGCAAGTCCAAAAACGTTTCACAAAGATATTCGGGACTAGTTCCCAAAACCAATCCTACAATAACGGCACAAGATCTAACAAGACAGAAAAGAACCGAGCAAGTTGAAAACGACTTACCTCAAATGAAGAAATCCCTGGAACCCGAAAACTAAGAATCCAAGCGAACGAGACTTCCTAAGCATGATAATGAGTACCAGTAAATTTCTGAACGAAGTAAACTACTAGAATACAACTACGATCCTTACACTAACTACTATATATATAAATCAACACTACCTAATAAGTTACCCACAATCCACGAATACTACCCACCAAATTAATCAGAAATATCAAAACCAGACTTTGCTCATTTTAATAATACTAGCATAATTAAACATTAGTGAAGATGGAGATTAGTTAATTTATTGAGGCTAAAAGAACATGAAGGTGTGGATATTTATTACGAGTTTGATCCATTTAAACAAGTATATATATATATACGTGAAAGCTAAGGACGACAGAAAAGAAATTGGACTGCAAACTTACTAACCTATCAATACAATATTTATACATCTAACTAACTAGTTAACTCTTCGTTCAAACTATCCCTTAACTAACCCATGCTACTTGACTGTTAAGCGAGCCATAGATGGCTCGACCGACGCAACCACTTGACAACAAGCCCCTCACATAAACCAATCAATAGACCGTCAACAGAAGACCTCAACCACCCACACCACAGGGACACCGCCGGTCAAAAGAAGTAGAAGAAGGGAAGAGAGCAAAGGCTTACCAGCGGTCTCGTGCGACGGGGCTGGCGACGCAACACAACCCAACTTAGCGACACCGATAGATCGAAGGCGCCTCCAACAACGCAGAACAAACGCCTTGAAATTTTGAAGTTGATAAGGATACAGAAAAAAGAAGGACGGAAGCAATGGCGGAACGCCGGTGTCACGTCAACGAACAACGTCGATGCTTACTGGAATAGTGGTTGGTCTCGTCCCTGGAACGCGAAGTCGTCGTCGACCGTGCCGATTGATAATGAGGAAGGTCGTCAACGAACCCGATCGATCAAGCGAAACAAAAGAGAGGCAAAGGAAGTCGGTTTACGGTGATCACGAAGGCAATGAGAGGGTGAAGTTTTTCCGGCCTCTCCACGGAGAACAACGAGTCAAATTTGGTGTGATACTCGATTGAGAAAAATCAGAAAGTATCTTGGTTTAATAGGTCGTTCGGGTACGAAGATAGGAGATCGGATCGTGGAAGATAGAAATATATGGATAAAAGATATGGAATTTGTTAAATTGTTAAGATTAAATGTTGGGTAAATAAACTTACGTATAAAAAGATAATAACTAAAGTTTTCTACGAGAAAGTATAGGGGTATAGTTCACTGGTTGTCCAATTAAATAATTAATTAATCCCTCTCACGAAGTTACTTGTAAAACAAGAAACTCGAAAACTTGACGATCAAGAAACTCGTTTTTTTTCAGACAGAAAAGAAAAACGAACCAGAATATTACATTTAATGGATATAAAAAGTTAAAAATTGATAAAGTAGGATAAAACGGGTAAATAATGATATTATATAGGGATAATATAGTAAGAAAATTGTAGTTATAAAAAGAAAGTAGCCAAATAAAAAGGAACAACGAAAATGAAAAGTGGACAAACAAATGGAGACGGAGAGAGTAATAAAGATATACTATTGCTTATTTGCTTTAGAAAAGCGAAAATTGAAAGTAATCTAACGGGTTCTTGGGCCATGTGCAATGGGGAGGTGCTTAAGGGGTACTTGTCCAATTTTTGGGTAAAAGATAAAGAAAAATGCTAAGTACCCACCCTCCTAGTGCTTGTACAAGCACTCTCTAAGCACTCTCCCATTAACTTCTAACTAATAATATTTTACAACATGTCATTTAATTTATACTTTTGGTATGAAAAATTAAAGGTATAATAGAAATAAATGGGTGCTTATAAGTACTATAAAGTTGCTCTATTGGAGTGAAAAAATAAATAGGTGCTTGTGTAATGCTGAAAGAAGAAAAAATATTATAGTAATAGTTAAGTACTCTTAAACACCTCAAATAAGAAAATTCCAATGCACATGGTCTTATTCTAACAAGATTTTCACTTAAATTTCCAACTCTGAAGGCCAGTTGTTGGTTAGAATTTTGACTAGTTTTGACCAATTTGCAAGTGAGGTCATTTAAAGTTTGTAATTAAGTTTTAGGTGAGATTGTGATGGTTAGGCTTATGTACGTAATTTATGTTGATGTACTTTTTAAAGGAATTGTATTTGGTGAGAATAGACACTGATTAAAAAAAATAAGAACGTGCGAGATCGGATTTGGATGAAGTTGACGACTCGGATAAATACTTCATTAAAAGGAAAACTATAAATGTAACTTTTTATTTACCCATTAAAAATGGGTGTACATATTTACCCATTAAAAATGGGTGTACATACTTCAATAAGAACGTGCATGGTCTTATAAATGGGTGTACATATTTTACAAGGTCATGCAACTTTGTTATCAGGTCATGCGAAATCATGTTTTTGATTGTGAATACTAAGTTCTAATGTAACTCGTGCACACTCAGTTTTAAGTGAATCCACATGTAGTTATATAATTAATCACACTATGTTTTTTACATGCACACTCGGCTATAAAAATGTACACACTTTTTTTAAAACGTCAAACACACTTAATTATAAGATTATATACACTCAGTTATAAAATACGCGTTTTCACATAAAAATCATTTATCCAAAAATCCTATGAACTTTTCCATTTCTTTAAAGTGTTAGCTCAAACCTTGATTTTTCAAGATCGAGCAAACCAAAGGTGTTTTCAGTTCTCACCTAACCTAGTGTTCTCACCCATACCATATTTAAAAATAACAAGTGATGGACATCTACAGACTACAACGGAGGTTAAAATAATATATAAAAACGGCCCACATTAAATCACATCGTCTACAGATGTCAAAAGCTGATCCGACCCGCCCGAAAATTTTAGGGTCAAGACTCGAAAATTTGAACCCGAAACCTGAAGTGAACCGAAACCCGATAGACCCGAAACTCGTTGGGTTGAAACCCGAAACCCGATGGGTTGACCGATTTAGTATATTTATAAAATGCATAAAATTTATTTTAAAAAATATGATATACTTTATTATTAAAATACATAAAAAATAATATATTATAATTTAATATTATTATTTAACTAAAATTTTGTTTTAATAATCGTAAAAAATTCTATGTTTTTTTACCCGCTGGTCAACCCGCCCGAAAAACCGCATCGACCCGGTTTAACCCATGACCCGTAACGACCCGAACCCGACTCAACCCGAACCCGAAATGACTGAATCCGAATCCGAACCCGTCCGACCCGACCCGATTGACAGGTCAAACATTGTCTATCTTTTTAAGATCAATCTGATTGGTTAAAATTTTAATTATATTATTTTTTAATTAATTGTATTTATATATTAAACAAAACAATTAATATATTAGTTTTATATTTGGATAAGATAGTTTTTTCAGATAAGAAACATATATTTTTTTAAAAATATCTTTACATATATCAAATTTTAACAATTATTTTTAGAAATGGTAGTTTTTTAGATAAGATATGTACTTATAGTTTTTTTTAAAATATCCTTACCTCTATCATATTTTAATAATTATTTTGGAAATGATAGTTTTTTTTATAGATAAGATATGTACTCAATGTTCTAAAAAACGCTAGGCAGGGATAGGAATATTAGTTATTTCCTTGTATTTTACACCTGTCCTACTGTTTAAAATCTCTAATATATATATATATATATATATATATATATATGAAAATGATAACTCGTGATTCCAAATAAGATACTAGACACCATAAACTTCATATGCTAATTAATTATTAATATCCCATAAAATCTATATGCTAGAATATCCCATAAACTCTATATAGTAGATAGTTCATAACTTCATATAGTCTAATAAAGTAATAATCAAATACATGTATTATCTAGTCTTCCATCTCTTCAGTTCCATACTCTTCAATATTACACTCCTTGTCCGACTCAAACTCAAACTCTTCATCAACATCTTCCTCATCTTCGGTGCCATCGGATACAAAATCATCTTCTTCGGGCTCTCTCACTTCTTGCATATGGCGAGCACTCCTTCTTAGTTGGAATACATCATTTGCTCCTAGTGCTTTGATAGCTTGCAAATAGGTACAGTTTAGATGCATGTTTTATGTTTGTTTTGCATAGGTTTAGCTTAGTTTTTAAGATTTAGCGTTTTTGGGTAGATTGCGCTTGTTTGCTCGGTTTTGCAGGTTTTTAGGTATTAGAGCAAGGCAAGGTGTGATCCGAGTTAGCTATGGTGGTGAGTTAGAGTGCATGGATGAAGATTAGATTGATACAAGTGAAGATTAGAAGAGCTAAGGCCCAAGATCTTGAGGGACAAAAACGCATAAACCCGGGCTATGCATTAGAGTCTTGTTTTGACACCTCTATCTTGCAATGCTTGGTTTGGTAGCTATAGTGGTCGGATGAAGCTGAATTGGTATAACTGGAAATCTAAATCGAAGAGCTACAATTCAAAATTTTACTCCGAGTCCAAATTCCAACTCGAAGGGGCTCAAAACAGCCTCTGAAGTGTCACTTGAATGCTGGACTGAGAAATATCGCGGGCTTGAGGAGAAACCTGTGCGCCGTATGGAAATATGCCCACGCCATCTGCCTTTTGAAGGACATGTTTTGGGCCGCAAGTTTTGGGCCTCGAGTTGGACGTTATTAGATCTTTTCCGACGTGTTTTATTGTATTTTGGGATAGTTTGATCTCTGGAAACCTTTGGGTATTTAAACCTTGTTTTTAGTTTCTCGCTCTGGAAAAAAACTTTGATCATAATTTGGAGGCTATGGTTTCTTCTTTCAGTAGACAACCTTTGAACCTTTTGTAAGTTTTTCTTAATTCAATCATGCATTGCTAAACCCTTTGTGTTTGACTAGTTATTTAAATCATACATTGCATATTATTGTGAGGTTTGATTGATTCTCAACAAACTTGAATAGAGTTTATTCCCTGTACTTAATTGATTTTAAACTAGGGTTTTGTTAGATTGATCACCTAATTGAATTTCTAGTTATAACTGAATCTTATTAGTTATCGGTCGGAGTTAATTTGATCAAAGAGTATAACTTTAATCAATTTAGTATCGGTTGGACTATTTGGTTAAAGAAGGGAATAAATTCACAAGTCACTTAGATGTCTGGTTGCTTTAAGTGCTTGTGTTTATTGATAAATTGAATCGTTATGTTGTTATCTAATTGAATCTAGAAGGTCTTCTAGGTTGTTAGATGATTAGGGTTGTTAGATTGGTAGTTCTATCAACTAAATCTGAAGTTTGGGTCATAATCCTTCTTAAGGTCATAATCCACAATAGATTATTCAAGTAAGAAGAGAATCAAGAGAATCGATGATCAACAAAGCAATGTCATGATGGATTTAACTAGTTGAACACACTTGTCTCTTATTGATTTAAACATCTTTGCATTCATTTTACTTTTATCTTGCATAGTAGTTTAGAATATTCAATTATAAAACCTCCTTTTTGTTATTTGGCATCTAAGTAACAACATAAATACACGAGTCTTTGTGGGTTCAACCCGTACTTACCATTCTACTAGGTTTGGTTAAGTCAGGATTCTTTGGTAGGTATTAACGACCATGAAAATACCTCATCATGCTTCACTCCCCATATCACATGTAAGAGTAAGACTCGGTGCGACCTCCTCATTTACCTCATGTTCCTCATCTTCATCATCACCCACTCCATCAACCATCCATGATTGTGCATAAGTAAAATCATTTGCTTCAAGCACATCCTTTTTCACTCTACGCATTTTCTTGTTCATCAATCTTGAATTGATAATTGAACATACACTAACTTGTTCATTGGGGTGGTGTCTAGTCTATTCCTCTTCTTTGTGTGAATCTTCAAATAATAAATGAACAATTTGTAAGTACAAAACAATCATTCATCACATTCACATAATAATCTTGTAAAAAGAATTCAATTACCCCTTTAAAAGATAGTCCAATTTCTTTCACAACCGGATGGGCTTGTTGTTAAAGAAAGAATCCTCTTTGCAACTTTTTGGAGATTAGGTACAATATTGTCATAGTTAGACCACCATATAACTATAAATTTAAAAGAAGACATTAAAACACTAGAATTAATATGGCATTATTACATAAAATACATAAAGTTATAAATCTATAAAAAAAAGACTAAGGGAGAGAGAGAATCATACTCGGATCATAGTCATCATCATTTTGCTCACATCCTTTTGTCGCTAAAGATCTTCCAAATGCTCCTTCCCGACTCTTGTATTTCCCCAACTCCACATTTATCACTTTATTTTGTGTATCCAAATCCAGATAAAACCGTTCCATACATGAATAGACCGCCTCCATAATAACATCATTCTTATCAATGGACCATGAAGAACTGGTATTGTAGTAGTAATATGGATTCAACAAGTAAGCCGTCAAGTGAAGTGGAGTATCAAGACGTCCCTTTTCCCTTTGCATCTACTATGTCAATTATCAACATACCCATTTCCCTTCGATCTTCCTAAACCCTAATGCCCTTTAAAAATTTAACAAACAAACCTCACAACATATAAGAAACTCAGTTGAGTTACTTGAGTAACTAATTTGCAAAAAAAATCAACAATCACAAATTCACAATTCATAGTTGAAAATTAAATAAGGCAAGAAAAAGTGGAAGAAAAAAAATATTGTAAATAAGATGGAATTCATAAAAAGGTAAAAAACGATTGCGAAAAAGTGGCTAAAGAAAGGAAACCCTCGCCCCAACCCCTCAAACAACAATCCAAATTTCTAAACCGTAGGTCAGGAATTCTAATCCTAATTGAAGCAATTTCCATCTCCACCCTCACTCTAAATGTTTGGAATGATGGCAAAAACATGGTAGGATGTTTCTCGATGGATCTCTCCCCAAAATCCTGCTATTGTACCAAGACTGAGCGAGCTGAAAAGCTAGCTTTGACCTTTGTCAGCGCCTTCGTTCCCTCTGATGGATCTTCCAAGAACGCTTTCTTCCTATTGAGAAGACAGTTGACAAAAAAAACATGGCCTCTTTCTTATTGAACCAAGGGCGAATTGGAGGTTAGGGTTGGTTTGGCTACATTACAGTTATTCTTGTCCATTGGGAGAATGTTGGGGCCATTTGCGCTGTCTATAACGGCGTGGAGTTTCCTGGTGAAGATATAGGTGGAAGGTCTATGGATGGTTTCCCTTTACCTCGAAGGGAGTGACTTGATGGACAATGTATTTCAACAAGAATCATGTTGTATTCTTCCTCTCACTATTTAGACAAGAATAATTTGCATTATTATATTGTTATGAGATCTTCTATTGCCTATATATGGTGTTGATGGGGGCTTCCTTTCCCCTCGCTTCATTTCCCTAACTCTATCTTCCACACTCTTATCATCTCTAAAAATTGTAAAACATCTTTCTTTTTTTTGGTAGAAGGAGAGTCGGTGCTCTCCATTCCCTCAAGGGGAGTTTTATTAATAATAGTAAAAATGGGCTAAGTAGTCATCAAACGGGGGATAGCCCGGCCCCTAACATCATCAAGTAGCAGGAAATAAATCCCCTCTAGCGGGGCAATCAATACATGAGTACCTGTAAAACATCTTTCTAGGGTACACTCATTATACATTCTCGTATGGAGTAAAAAAAATTGTAAATTAGATAAGCACTCCCTTAAGAAGGTACTATATTCTGATGACCTCTATTCTAAAGAACAGGTTGAGAATGACCCAACTCATCATCAGTCTTCAGCTTTGCCTACCAGGGTCGGTAAGACCATAAAGGGTTGTGCTTTTTCTAAGTCTTTTGAGGTTGGTCCCTCGGGGACTAAGAAAGAAAAGGGGAAAGGAAAAGGGAAAAAAAGGAAAACTAGACATGGCTGCCTTCTTGGACCAGTTGTCCGGGGTCAATGAAAACATTATTCATCTTAAGGAAACCTTTGTATTTGCCTTTGTTTTGGAGGACTCCATTGAGGATTCTAGATTAAAGTATAAATTAAGAATTGATTGGCAACTTAAAGGTGATTTCTTTGTGCATGTTAGAACACATGGATGGGTGGAACTTAGATTTGTTAACCCTATTAAGACAAATAAAGTGTGGACAGGGAGACCTTACTATGTATTTGGGCAATTGATGATCTTGAGACCTTGGAGATCTAACTTTGATCCTTCTACTGAGTCAATCACCCTTGTAGATGTGTGGGTCAGAATTCCTAGATTGTCACTTGAGTATCTTAGCTTTAATGTCCTTATCACTATATATAATGAAATGGAATCGAATGGGGACTGTTATCATGCTGGATACATATACTGAAAAGTTGCAGAGCTTAAGATATGCTAGACTATGTGTGAATGTGGATCTGGCCACTATTGATGACACCATAGTGGTTCAAGATGAAAATGCTCATGAAAATGAGTATAAAGTTTCGTTTGAGGACTTTTCAAAAGGTTGTGGGAGCTGTGGTGACATGTCCCATACCTTTACCAACTTTCCCCTTAGCATTGTGAAGAATTAACTTGTCACTATCACCTTGTGAAAATCTAATTACTCAAGGAATTCCAAGAAAAAATATGAGGCTTTCAACCTTTCTAGGGATGATGCCTGTTGGGAGTTTGTTGGAAAATTTGTACCCTTTGTTGATGGCAAGGGAAAGGCTCCAATGAATTCCATTGAACCCCTCCAAAAAAGTGGCATTCAAGTCATCTATAAGACAGAATCCTCCTCCTCTGGATCCAAGAGATCCAAATAGTCTAATCAATCTGCCATCCCTCCCTTAATGGAAAGCAAAGAGAATAAGGTGATGGATCTTGAGCATAGCACCCATGATGACCATGTTGATGCACCTGAGGTGGCTTTCATCCCTAATGATGAGCAATTGATGGATTACCAGCAGAACAACCCCTTGGAAAACCTTGTTAATCAAGACAATAAAGAATCAGAGGATGCTTTGGATTTGCTGAATGAATTCCTCATGCAGGAGCATGATGAGGAATTTGATGGTGAGTATTCTCAAGAGGAACTTGAAGCTTTGATTGAATAGAAAGTGGAAGAAGTGAGTCTTATGGAGGACTTCTAGCCTCTAGAGTCCTTTCACTCCCTTTCAAACACCAATTCTGGTGTTAAGGATGGAAAATATGGAGATGATGAATGAGAAAACATCTAATTCGGAGTCTAGCAAACACAAAAGGCAGCCGGGGGTTTTGAGGCAGTTACCTCCACTTTGAAGGGAGGAGAAAGCAAGAAGATGAAAAAGTAGTCTTATGATGACATCAACACTACTCTCTTCCTATGCTAAGCCTGATGAGGGCTACAATTACTATGCTTTATTAATTAGTTTTTTTTTTTTATCTTTAAGATGTTTGATGAAGAGTGGGAATTAGTAAGTTGGTTTTTATGTGGCTTGTGTTGTAAGGGGTGGGCTGGTCCCTCAAAAGTGATGAAAAAATCCACCTAATGTATTTTGCATCGCTTTGATTCTTGTAATCAAGCAAATAGGTGGTTTGTTGATGATTTCTATCATGAGGATTTTGGATAATATGTATTATGCTCAGACTCCTCAGAGAGCTATTATGATTAAGGGTAATGAAGTACTTGGTTTCTATTACATGCCTATTGACTACTGTGATCATTATATATGGTGGTGTAGAAAAGGCTCTAGGGAGCTTGAAAATTTAAGGGCGTGGTCCAACTATAAATTAAGTATAATAATAGATAGATTTAAGCAGGGACAATTCAACAAGACAAAACTTAAACAGGGATTATGTATTAGGATGATCAGTAATAATGAAATGGAAAATCAAGAGTCTAAACCCTCTAATTATTGTTTATTTAATAAAACCATTGTAATAACAAGAAGATGATGATCAGGATAGTCCTGTGGTAAGTGGAACGTGCTTGAAGTTGAAGGCATCAGTAGATGTACCGTCGTACTAAATCACTTAAGAAGATAATGATGAGCACACTAAAGTAGTTACTAATGAGGAGATACGTACCACTGGCGGGCCTTATTCTCGTACATCTACCGTCGTACGAACCCACCTCAGTACCAATGTCCGCGTCGCCACCCTCAACACCATTTATGTCTACGTCACCACACGCCACCGTTGTCGACCACTGTCTTCTCCACCGCCGCTTTGACACCCTGCTTCCTGCCACCACCACGTATGCGAGCCATTCTCGTCGAAAATCGAGAGCATGAGCTAGGGTTGAAACGGGAGGGGACAAGGAAGAAGACGATGCATGGGCCGCTTTATGAACCGAACTGCTCGCATCATCATTTATGGGTCGGATCATAATACGAGCCGCATCATGATGCAATCCAATCCCTTTGCGCAGAGCAAAAAATCCGTATGATCCATAAAGTATTTTGGCCAGTCATCTTGTTAAAGAGTCGAACATTCAATCCATCTGATGCGACATTATCTTGATTCGAGAATGTTAATATATAAGCTTGGCAAGTAATATAGTGTTGAGAGTTGTTCCACATCTGAAATTGGGAATTATAAAGCCTAGTATATAACCTAATGAGCTACTCCACCCATTGCCATATGGTTTTGGGTTGGAACCTCATTGGGCTTGTATGCTAGGCCCGTTATACGCACGACCCTCAGATTATCGGCCCACCGGACTTTAATATATAGTTATGTTAGTATCTATTTTATTACAAATGTTATGTAATGTGTAGTAAGGAATGTGTGTGAAATAAGGAAGACAACTGCATTCCCAACCCTTCTTGGAAGGGTAGTTATTTAACAGTTTCGTGCAATTGACAGTTATTTTGTTAGTAGTATATATATGTGTCATGTGTGTCTATAATCAGTGATCTGCACATAAATAAAACACGTTATATGTGTTTGACACAATCTCTCAGACTCAATAACTTCTCAAAATTGTATTTAGACGTTTTCTGGTTGATTCAATTACGACAGAGAATACATTAGAATTTAAATTTAGAAACGTTTAGCCAAATGGTTTGAGATGGAAAGGAGGTGTATTCCTGAACGCACAAGGAGTCTGTATCAAGCAATCTCAGAAGACTTGCTGTTGCAACTTGGGGCTAAGAGATCTGCCAAGGAGGTGTGGGATGCTATTAAGACTATGAATTAGGGGGCAGAGAGAATCAAGGAGGTAAGAATTCAGACTCTGTTGAGGGAGTTTGAGGGATTACGAATGAAAGAAAATAATTCTATAGATGATTTTTCCAATAAACTGAATGTGAATGTGAGCAAGTTGAGGGGGCTTGGACATAAGATGGAAGAAGAATTCGTGGTCAAGAAGTTACTAAGATCCACGTCTTCTAAAATCATTCAGATTACTTCCACTATGGAAGAGTTTTGTGATCTCAAAGCCAAAAGTATTGATGAGATCATAGGTTCCTTAAAGGCTCACGAAGAAAGACTTCAGGATTTTGGAGATAGGAATCTGGAGACTGCCCTCATGACTCGTGCAGAATGGAGGGCCAAAGAGAAGAAAAGAGGGAAAGAGAAGATTTACAATGAGAAGGGAAATTCTCAGCATGAAAAAGGGCGTGGATTCAACCAGAATAAAGGAAAAGGCAAGAAAGATAGAGATGATTTAGAAGAGAAACCCAAGAGAAAGTTTGACAGAAATAAGATTAAGTGCTTCTCATGTGGAAACATGGGGCATTTTAAATCTGAGTGTGAAGCCAAGGAGAAAAAAGTGCCAACTTTTTGATGAGAAAGGATGATTATGAAGAACCTGCTTTGCTAATGATTAAGGCTACGGTTGAGAATCTGCACCAAGACACCATGTTGATGTATCAAACAAAAGCTACTGGTGACTCACTTGAATTCTCTAAATGGTACCTTGATACAGGCGCCAGCAATCATATGTCTGGTGAAGAGAATCTGTTTTCAAGTCTTGATAAAAGTTGTGCAGGAAGAGTAAAGTTTGGTGATGGATCTTGGTGGATATCTCGGGGAAAGGGAGTGTTCTATTTTCAAGTATAACAGGTGAACATATTCCCTTAACTTATGTTTATTTCATTCCAAAGTTACAGACAAACAAAGATGGAGTGCTAAGTATATATTCCAGCGGAAGCAGACTAATTGCAAAGGTGAAAAGACAAGCGAACAAGTTGTATGTACTGTTGAGAGGGTTTCTTGACTCGGGACAACAAATAAATTTATAAGTCAAGACCCCGCTGTTGTATAGCAGAGTCAGGATCGTTCCACGAGAAGCAAGGTTGTTCGTTTATCGACTACTAAAAATCAAACAAAGCAAGCAAAACACTCACAAGCAGCCTCGTTAACGACGTTGTCAGGGTCGTTAACGAACCACCGCAAACAAAAGACTAAAACTAATGACCTAAACAGATTCGGTACCGAGGCTACGAACTCAACAATGAATATCACTTAAGAAAATTCAAATAAAAACAAAGATCTAGGACAAGGGACACCACAACATAGTCATGCATATAAACTCGTAAGAAGATAAGATCATGCCTTTAAACAGATAAATTCATCAACTTTCTTTGACTATCAAGTAAATTAACCTACTTTCATAAACCAATTCACTCAATTGCTTGTTTTGGATCTAAAGCTTGAAACTTTCGTATTCAAACAATATCAACCTTCAAGTCTATAACTTTCTCTTTCGACCAAGTTAAAAACTCAAATTACCTTGACTTTCATCTAGGTCTTAAGCACAACAAACAATCTCAAAATAGATAAAAGGCAATCAACACATACTCTTACTCCTCAAACATGCATAACTATGCCGGGTTAACCCCGACCTTAGAAAAGAAGACTACTCACTACTCATCACTAAGAAACAAATAAATTCAACAAAAGAAATCATTGAAAACAAAACACTACTCAAATTAAATAAGAAATATCGTCTTACAGAAATTCAGAAGAAACCGAAAAAATACAAAGCACCGAACCAAAATCACGATTAACGACCTCGGTAACTCTTGTCCACCGAGCTTCGATCCCGACTCCGATCCTCTCTCTCCTCTCTCGGCTCTTCCTCCTTTCTCAATCGATCCCCCCTCTTCTCTAGCTAAATAAGAGGGCTATTTATACTAAGAAAGCTAGAAAATAAAAAGGCTAGAAGATAAAAACTTTCCTAAAAAGATAGAATTAAAATCCTAGAAAGATAGAAACAAAATCTAGAAAGATAACAAGACCTAAAATACATAATATAATAACCCTAAAATCATAAAAAGATACTCTATCGACACGGAAATAAAATCCCCGCACAGGATCGATGAAGCACAGAATCAAACTCTCGAAATCTTCATCACGTGGCCTCGTTAACGACCCCTTACAGCCTCGTTAACGAGCATGGGCTTGGTTTTCTTCAATACTTCAACTCTAAAAATTTAAACTTCGACTTCTTCATCTTGTATTCCTCCGTCTTTCATTATAGAGCTCCAAATTCAGCTCCATATAGTACCTTTTCCTCGCTAAAACCTACAAAAACACACAAAACGGAGTAGCTTCCATACTTTTCACAAAATATGCAAAACTATCCAAAAACACACAAAACTAATCCTAAACTCATCAAAACTAGTCCTAATAAACTAAGAAAACATACTAAAAACTATACTAAAAATACGAACATCAAAATACCCCATACTTAAACTTGCTTGTCCTCAAGCAATCACTAAACAATAACCAAAATCAAACAAACATATACATCAAGACATAGCCATTATCTAAAAAGCAACATCAATACATAGAAGAAAAATAACAAATGAATATTAACGTCATCACACATATATGCACCAAATAGGCATAAGAAAATACAATCCAACCTCACAAGGATAATAATGTGTTTCGCTCAACTCTCAAGTGTATAGGCTTATAAATTCAACTCTCAACTCAACTTATATACAAAAACTCATAGAAATTGAAACTTATATCACCAAACTCTCCACCTAAGATCTGTCAAAACATATAAAAACCATCAAAAGAACTTAGGGGGCTCAATGAAAAACTTCAAAGAAGCTTCCATTCGGCCGAGTTGTAATGGCGCTTGGTAAAAACAATAAGGCATGGAAAATATTTTGGTTATGTGGTGCTAATAATAATCCGGGAATCAAAGACTCCTAAAAACTCACACATCTTACCAAAAACTTTCATAAAAGAATACCAAACTCACTCAAATTTTTATGCACACTCATTCATTCACCCAATATATCCTAGAAAATCTCATAAAAGTAAAAAGAATCTCCGATTTTATCTATATAAACACATGCACTTCAAACTCCCTTTCTTTCTCCTATTTCTTTTTTTTCCTTCGCGCTGCCTCGTTAATGAACCACTTCAGGGTCGTTAACGAGCTTCATCGTGTACTCTTCTTTCTTCTAAACAACTTTCTTTCAACCATCAACCTCATTTCCTGCATCTTTTACTATCAAGAGATCTTCCTTTTACAACTATTAAAAACAAGAGACTTCCAATCTACCCTTCCCAATAATCCCTTAATTTCGAACCAAACATAACATTGCACTCAACAAAACATACCTTTCCAATCTAAGTCCTAATCCCCGGATAGGGTCAAGCTTGTTTGGTTAGGGAACAATTTTGTGGAGCTACAAATAAAAGGCTTCAGGCTCAAATTGGCTTCAAAAAGAAGGATCATGTAAGGGTGGGTATGGAATAATAGGGCTTATAAAAATAATAAGTTCTCCATCATCTGATCTTCACAAGTAATGAACTATAAATCTTATATAGGTCTCAAGAAATAGATAACCGTCACAATTCCAAGAGATTATATGCATATAAAGAGTAAATCACACAAAAAAGAAGAGGGATTTTTAATGTTCTCCCTATAAGGCCAAAAAAAATAACTGACAAGGTAGTAATTTTTGTTGGATTGCATCACTTATGCTATAAAGTATATGTGCTCAATTTCATCAAGTGCTACTCCTTCTAAAAACACAATTTTATAACAAGAATCCGGCTATACTATCAAAGACATGCTTGCAAGGAATTATATGATCATGCTAGCAACTACCATCATAGAACTTTAAGAAAGGGATATCTATCAATTCTAAACTCTTTTTTTAGATTTTTCGATTTTTTTTATGGAACAAAACTACTTAAAACAAATAAACACATTAGACACATAAGATAACAAGTTGTCTACTTTCTCCCACCCCATACTTAAAATTACAGTGTCCCCACTGTAAGAAAAATAAGAAGGAAAGAAATAGAAAAGAAAAGAAAACAACAAAAACAAAAATAAAAAAGAAAGACATAAAAACTTACAAAGTCTCAAAAGTGGAAAACAAGGAAAACGTCTTCTTCAAGCTGAATCACTGGTTTGGTGGAGGAAAGTAGTGCTCGAAGTTCCCCATGAAGTCGTACATCGTCCTCCAACACTCTGCATCTTCCACTTCTCTTTGACGATGCCTCTCATCCTCCATCGACATGTGAGCAGAATAGACAGACTCCCATCTATCCATCCTCCTGTGAATGTGGTCCTGCTGAAGGTGAAGTTGTTGCATCTGCGCAGAAAGATCCTCGTCCCATGGTGGTGGCATACTCGATCCAGTGTACTCGGGCTGAGGAGGTGGTGGGTAGTGAGGCTGGAAATGGTCTTGGTACAGCACCGGGTTGTATGGCATCAGACCATAGGAATGAGGATCGGTAGGAGCTGGCGGAGGGTCGGTAGTCGTTCTCGGGACCTCGTTAACGAAGCTGGGTGCCTCGTTAGGAACATAGGAAGAAGGATGGAAATGGTCGTTAACGAGCCTGGTAGGATCATCAATGAGGACGTTGGTGCCCAAAACTTCCGTGTCGAGGTCTTCATCCTCGAAGTTAAGCTCTTCCGTGCCTCCTTCTGTGTCGGCCTCTTCATTGTCTTCGCCAACTACCTCGGTATCCTCATCTTCATCTTCATCCATGCCGTCTCCTTCTCGCTCGAATCTTGTCTCACACGGCCGAAGTGATAGCTCATCCTCCGGCTTGGGCTCTAACGGGTAAGCATGACCCGTCCACACCTCGTACCAATTTGGTACGTAGAGTAGCTCCAACATGTCAAGGGTGGGTGTAACAAGGCGGTCTTGTACTTTCACTTCGAACCCTCCCTCGGCTTGGATGAAAACACTAGAGCTATACCAATAGTTCTTGTTGAGGAGGTGAGCATGAGCCGGCGTGTAACGAGTAAGGTCGACTCCCAAGTTTGTAGCCAAGAGACTAACCAAGTTTCCACACCATACTTCTTTGGACTTGGTTGATTTTTCAATGTAGTAGTGCCACTCATACCCCAAATTCAAAGGGTCGGGCTCCTAAAAAAGGATAGTGCGAAGACAAGCAACTTCCATCCTTGTTGGCCTGTTTAGCTCTCTCTTCGGCCAAAATGTAGCGGCTAGGACTCGAAGGATGATCCTAAAAATGGGGTTGATGACACTTGCCCCGGATAATGCCGCAGCGGAGGGCTCAAGCTCCCCGGTGATGTAGCTCCAAGTTCTTGTCACCTTGTAATCTTTCAAGCTGTACTCTCTAGAAGGGTTTGGTAGCTCTAGAATTGCGTTGAACTCCGCCATGGTGTACTCTCGGCTCACATTACCAAGCCTAAACCTGATGCGTCCCGCCGAAGTCTTTGACGGGAAACTTGTTTCTAAAGTGGCCAAAAACTCGGATGTGAGGGCCGGAAAATGTGGTAGAGTCTCCTTCTTCAACAAATGAGGCACACCGAGAATAGTGAACGCCTCCTTGACATCCGTGTAAATCCCCATGGCTTTAGCACTTGTCCTTGAGAACCACCGAGTGTTGTGGTCTTTGTCTAAGATCACATTGTCCATGCGAGGTGGAGATGGGGACCTCTGGTTCCTCCTCTTCTTCTGAGCTCGGGTAGCGGGTCTGCTGGAACTTGCCATGTGATCTACAAAACAATCATGATTTTCCAAGATAAGATCCACTAAAGTTAGGTTAGGCAAGAGACCCCATACTTGGTCTCGAAATAATCCTCGGATTTATTCGTTAACTTCCCAATTGGGTTGTTTACGAATCTGGACTGGGTATTGATTCTTGAGGTTACGCAGGATCGTTAACGAGCCTGGGTGGGTCGTTAACGAGCTGCCGAGAGCCAGTTCACAGATTTCCGAGTGTTATCAACTTTAAAATTCCAGCCAAAATCAAGCATGCAATCCTCTATAATCCTTTACTAGACACACAATCGGATATATGCACCCCATACTTGCTCAATTACCCATCCCGAACATGCTTTATTTTGCCCGAAATTGATATGGCAAAGATTGAACTTAATACTAGAACAAGAAAAATTCATGCTTTTCAAATAAAATTTTCACAATGTAGACATCTAACATGAATATCCTTCCCAAGATTAAGAATGACTAAGCACAATCAAACTTTTATGAGCAAAATCCAAACATGTAAATCGATCCTCTCTATGAACACAATTCAAGACATGAACTTTCTACCCTAAAAACCATGAATCATGCAATTTCGAGTTAGGGTTTAGAAATCATACCGGAGAATCGAGAAATTAAAGAACAAGAGATCGGAATTGGGTGGTTAACGAGCTTGGATCTCGTCGGTGGGAAAAACAGTATTCCGGGCTTCGGTAACGACGGTGTCTCCGGCGGTCGGTGGAGTGAAGGATTCCGATCGGTGGTGAGAGTATTTGGTGGAAGATTTGAGGGATTTGAAGTTTGAGATTGTGGGTAGAATTTTTTGAGGGTTTTGGAAGGGTTAAATAGAAGGGGGTAGAATTAGGAGAGAGGGTAGGTAGTGGCGGTTGGGGGGGGAGTAAGAATTAAGGTAGAAGATAAAAGATAGATTAGGGTTAGAAAAACTTACCTGCCCGAGCCGGTTCGCCAAACCGGGTCGTTAACGACCCTGGGTGGGTCGTTAACGAGCCACCGTAGCCTCCTTGTGTGATTTTCGAGCCCCTTTTCTGCATCTTGTTAGCTCTAAATTTATCCTAATTTCTATCCTTAAGACTACTAAAAAGAACTCAAAAGAAAGCTAAGAAAAAGAATCTAAAAAGAAAAGAAAAATCTAATCTAATTTCTATACTAAAAGCGGGTTGCCTCCCGTAAGCGCTATTTTTAACGTCGTTAGCCCGACGTACTCCTTGGCTAGTCCGACGTTGTAAGACCCATAGTGACTCTAATCTCTTCATTCGGGTCGGGTTGCTCGTGAAACTTCTTCAACCAGTGGCCATTTACTTTGAAGATTACGCCTTGGTTATCGATCAACTCTACCGCACCGTGAGGATAGATGTGATGAACCACGAATGGCCCACTCCATCGTGTCCTAAGCTTCCCTGGGAATAGTCGGAGTCTAGAGTTGAAAAGAAGTACCTTATCGCCAACTTCATAAGTTTTGGGCACTAATTTCCGATCATGCCACCGTTTGGTGCGCTCTTTGTAAATTTCAGCATTTTCGTATGCCTTCAGCCTCGATTCTTCTAATGCTTGCAAGTTCATGAATCTTTTTGCTCCAGCCGCGTCGAGGTTCATGTTGAGCTCCTTAAGAGCCCATAATGCCTTATGCTCCATCTCAACCGGTAAATGACATGTCTTGCCATACACTAGATTATAAGGAGTGGTGCGTAGAGGCGTCTTGTATGCTGTCCTGTATGCCCATAGAGCGTCATCCAATTTGGAGGACCAATCCTTCCTAGAACGGGATACTGTTTTCTCCAATATGCTCTTTATTTGCCTGTTTGAAACTTCAACCTGGCCACTGGTTTGGGGATGATATGGTGTTGCCACCCGATGGGATACCCCGTACTTAGCCAAGAGTGCTTCAAAACACCGCTCAATGAAATGAGAACCACCATCACTAATGAGGACTCTTGGAACGCCGAACCTGGGAAAATGTTGGTCTTGATGAATTTAGCCACAGTTTTAGCGTCGTTAGTCCTTGTAGCAACGACTTCTACCCACTTGGAGACATAATCGACCGCCACTAGGATGTACTTGTAGGGGCATGATGCGGGAAACGGTCCCATGAAGTCTATGCCCCATACGTCAAATAGGTCAACCTCTAATATCCCGGTTAGTGGATTCTCATGTCTCCAAGTGATGTTGTCTGAGCGTTGGCACCCATCACATGCTGTCACATAAGCTTGTACATCCTTGAACATGTTTGGCCAATAGAGACCACTTTGAAGAATCTTCGTCGTGGTTTTGAATCCTTTTGCATGGCCTCCAGTTGGAAGTGTGTGACATTGACGGATCACATCTTCTATCTCCTCTTCTGGGACACAGTGTCTAAAGAGGTGATCGCTTCCTTGCTTAAACAAGTAAGGATCATCCCAATAGTACTGTTTTACATCATGGAGAAATTTCTTCTTCTTTTGTGGGGTTAGACCCTCGGGAATCACGCCTCCTACAAGATAGTTAGCGAAATCCGCAAACCAAGGGGCTTTTGACCCTCTAAAACGATGGATTGATATCGAGGAAGAAGAAATAGAAGGAGGAGAAGAAATGGAATTGATTGAGCAAGTTCGGGTTCAGAAATCTTACCTGATTTGGTCGTTACCGGAATTGAGTGGGTCGTTAACGACCCTGGAGATATAATATTATCCTCGATAACGACCTCCCGTGGCTTGGTAACGACCTAATTGACTGATATGTTGAACCATCCTGGAGCTTTATCTTTGTGATTTATGCATTCCAGCCTCGGTGCCTCGTTAACGACCCTGAAGGGGTCGGTGACGAGGGTCTTGTTGAGTTCGACCTCGTTCAGCAGGAGGTGTTCCTCCGGTCTGGAATCGTTTATTGGCACCTCATTGTTGGATTCGGTGATATGCTCGACCGGCAATCTAGATAAGTGATCCGCCACTAGGTTCTCTACTCCCTTTTTGTCTCTTATTTCATGGTTAAATTCCTGCAGTAAGAGCATCCAACGAAGCAATCTAGGTTTGGCATCCTTTTTGGCCATTAGGTATCTAACAGCCTCATGGTCAATATAAACAATCACTTTGGATCCAACAAGGTAGGACCGGAATTTCTCAAAGGCAAATACCACAGCAAGGAACTCCTTCTCCATTGTGGTATACTTACTCTGCGCCTCATCCAGCGTCTTACTGGCGTAGTAGATGGCGTGGAGTTTCTTGTCCTTCCGTTGTCCTAAGACTGCGCCAACTGCATAGTCACTGGCATCGCACATAATTTCAAAAGGTAGTGTCCAATCCGGGGACTGCATAATGGGGGCGGACACGAGGGCAGCTCTTAACCTGTAAAATGCTTCAAGACATTCTGGAGACAGCTCAAACACTACATTTTTCATTAGTAGGTTAGTCAAAGGTTTAGCTATCTTAGAAAAATCCTGAATAAATCGTCTATAAAAGCCAGCATGCCCTAGGAAACTCCTAATGTCTCTTACAGAAGGAGGAGGTAATTTTTCAATAAGCTCAATTTTTGCCTTATCTACCTCTATCCCCCTTTTAGAGATAAGATGTCCTAGTACTATCCCCTCTTGGACCATGAAATGGCACTTTTCCCAATTTAGCACAAGGTTGGTTTCTTCACATCTTTTAAGCACACGTGCGAGGTTAGCAAGACAAGAATCAAATGAGGAACCATAAACAGAAAAATCATCCATGAAAACCTCTACAATCTCCTCTATCATATCCGAAAAAATGGCCATCATACACCTTTGAAAGGTGGCAGGGGCATTGCAAAGCCCAAATGGCATTCTTTTATAGGCAAAGGTCCCATAAGGACATGTAAAGGTTGTCTTCTCCTGATCATCAGGATGAATGGGAATCTGCCAAAAATCGCTATAGCCATCTAAATAATAGAAATTATCATGCTAGGCTAAGCGTTCTAACACCTGGTCAATGAAAGGAAGCGAAAAATGATCTTTTCTAGTAGCACTATTAAGCTTCCTATAATCTATGCACATCCTCCAACTAGTGGTGGTCCTAGTTGGAATAAGCTCTCCCTTTTCGTTTTCTATGACAGTCACCCCCCCTTTCTTTGGGACTACATGGACCGGACTCAACCATTGGCTGTCCGATATAGGAAATATGATCCCAGCATCAAGTAATTTAATGATTTCCTTTTTAACCACATCTTTCATGTTAGGATTTAACCTACGTTGATGCTCTATGGTGGGTTTATGATTATCCTCCATATATATCCTATGCATGCAAAGGGAAGGGGATATGCCAGTTATATCATCTAGGGAGTAGCCTATGGCTTTCCTATGCATCCTAAGCACATTCAGCAGTTTTCCTACTTCCTCATATTTTAATTTAGCATTAATAATGACAGGCAAAGTAGAATTAGGACCAAGGAATTCATACCTGAGGGAGTCTGGAAGGGGTTTAAGTGTTGGGGACGGTTCGGCTGGGATTAGAATTGGTTCTTCTGGCTCCGTCTTCAACACTTCCTCGAGGTATTCAAATGTTGAAATTTCATTGTCTTCGGCCAAGGTCGTTAATGATGTTGGTGGGGTCGTTAACGAGCCTGCTTCGTCTGCTAGTAGAGTCGGTACGGAAGCTGGGGGACTCGTTACCGAAACTGCAGGAGCTATTTCCTCCCATCTTTGAGCTGAAATTTCATCATTTGATGCCAACCTTCCAATAGGGTCTCCACATTCAATGATCTCCTTGTGGGTGTAGAGCATCTTGAATTCGGCTCTATCAGTCTCCTTAATTGACTGTTTGAATCGGAATTCCGTCACCTCATCCCCAATTTCGAAAGTTAGGAGTCCCCTCCTAACATCAATTATGGCTCCAGCTGTGGCGAGGAACGGTCTTCCCAAAATAATAGGCACCACCGGATCTTCGGGCATTGCCATAACGATGAAGTCATTTGGAACAAAGAATTTGCCCACTTGAACCGGAAAGTCTTCTACCACCCCTGTTGGTTTGATGCAGGATCCGTCTGCCATGTAAAGCCGCATGTTGATGGGCTCTAGTGGTCCCATATTGGCTTTGGTCCAGATTGAGAGAGGGAGTAAACTAGTACTGGCGCCTAGATCACATAAAGCTTTGAACTTGTGGTCGCCTATACCGATCGTTATTGCAAATCTCCTTGGATCTCCTAGCTTTTCTGGTAGAGCTATAGATCTGACTTCATTTTGCAGCTCGGTAATGGATCTTTTCCTGCTAAGAATATCTTTCAAGAATTTTGTGTAAGCCGGCATTGCGCTTAGGGCTTCAGCGAATGGGATGGAAATATTAATGCCCTGAAGAATCTTTACGAAACGCTTGAACTTACTCTCAATAGAGTCCACAGATTTCTTAGTTGGAAATGGAAGAGACTTCACCATCCTCGGAACCAAGTTAGGCTCGAGGGGTAATGCTACCGGGTCGACACTAGGGTCGTTAGGTATGCTCGGCGGGTCGTTACCGACCCTGATGGGGTCGTTAACTACCCTGGGGTTGAGAGGAAGGCTCGGATTAGAAAACTTACCTAGGCTGGGGTCTTTAGGTACTCTCGGAGGCTCGTCACCATGGTACGCTGGTTCGGTAATTGCCTTCGCTGGCTCGTTACCGAGGGTATCCATGGTGTCCTCTTCCTTCTTGTCCTCAGCTTAGACACGCTCCGGCAATGTCTTTCCGCTCCTAAGGTGCACCGCTGCTATCTGTCCTTTAGGGTTTTCTTCAAGACGTCCTAGAAGTTGCCCATGTGGCCTTGGAATATGTGCAACAAGGTTCCCTAGTTGGGAGTCAACATTCTTCTTCCATACATCGAACTCTCCCCATCTTTTATTTTGGTGGTTAAGGTTAGCTTGGACTTCATTGAACTTGTTGTGAACCCCATTGATGCTTTCCTGTAACCCTTGTACCCAAGATGGTGGCTCCTGATGCCCTGGAGATCGATAAGGCGCAGGTCGTCTATCGGGTGGAGGCGCTGCATAGCTTGGATTTGGATTTTAATTGCCCCACGTCTGATAGTTGTTCGACTTGTCAAAATTGCTAGGTTGGTTTCTGTATGGGCCTCTCATGTAATTCATCTCAGCAATTGTCTCAGCGGCTCTTACCTGCTCTATGTTAGTGCAAGCAGAAGTACTATGGGCAGAAGAACCACACTCTTGACAAGATTGAGAGGATTTCAGAAAACTTACCTGCTTCTTCAGGCGGTTGACCTCGTCTTGTAGAAATTGATTCTTAACGTCTGGGTCAACTTCTTCTTGGTTAGGCACGTAGAGACATTTCTGGGGCTGGGGGTTTTGCTGGGTTTCATACATGGCATCATAATTGGACAGCTTATCCAGCAACTCCCATGCAGCCGTAGGGTCCATCTCTACAAAACTGCACGTTGTATGCGTGTTGATGCGGTTCTTGGTGTCTGCGTTGATACCCTGGAAAAAGATTTATTGCAGAACATATAAAGGTTGCCCATGCGTGGGGCACTGTCTAAGCATCTCTTTGAATTTTTCCCATGTTTCAACAAAAGTCTCATTAGGCTGGTGATAGGAGGTGAGGCGTTTCCTCAACTCCGTTGTCTTGGCAGGAGGGAAGAACTTTGTAAGAAATTGATCATACAAGTTCTTCCAAGTCCTGATAGACTTAGGAGGTAGGCTCTCCAACCAGTTCAGGGCCTTTCCAACTAGAGACCACCTGAAAGCTTTTAACAGAACATATTCAAGGGAGACACCTTCAGCAGCTATGGTGTCACATAAATCAAGAAAATTTCTAATATGCTCCATAGGGCACTCAGTAGGTTTCCCTTCAAATTGAGCCCGTTTAATTAAGGATATGAATTGAGACTTGATCTCAAAGGGTTTCTCTATCTCCGGAAGCACTATTGGGGACTCTGGCACCCTCAGTTCTGGATGCATGTACTGTTTGACATTCCTTGGATAGGCATTCAGCTCCTCCTGTAGACGAGCATTGTTAGCTCGTTGACGCTTAGCCTTGGCGGCAACGCCTTCCTTATCTGTTTTCAACGCCTTCATCTGGTTTTGGAGGATTTCTAATTAACGAGCCATCTCTTCAGGTGTGGCCATGGCTCGGTTCTCTCGACGTCTACGGTGCAGGGAACGTTCAGGTTCTGAGTAATAACCAGCGTTGTCAAACTCAAGCCTTCGACGTCCTACCGGCATGCGCTGAGAAAACAGACAGAGAAAATAAAAATTAAAAGCAAAACGGGGTCGGGCTATTCCTGGACCCACAGATAAACAAACAAACTCGTTGCTTCCCGGCAACGGCGCCAATTTGTTGAGAGGGTTTCTTGACTCAGGACAACAAATAAATTTATAAGTCAAGACCCCGTTGTTGTATAGCAGAGTCAGGATCGTTCCACGAGAAGCAAGGTTGTTCGTTTATCGACTACTAAAAATCAAACAAAGCAAGCAAAACACTCATAAGCAGCCTCGTTAACGACGTTATCAGGGTCGTTAACGAACCACCGCAAAAAAAAGACTAAAACTAATGACCTAAACAGATTCGGTACCGAGGCTACGAACTCAACAATGAATATCACTTAAGAAAATTCAAATAAAAACAAAGATTTAGGACAAGGGACACCACAACATAGTCATGCATATAAACTCGTAAGAAGATAAGATCATGCCTTTAAACAGATAAATTCATCAAATTTCGTTGACTATCAAGTAAATTAACCTACTTTCATAAACCAATTCACTCAATTGCTTGTTTTGGATCTAAAGCTTGAAACTTTCGTATTCAAACAATATCAACATTCAAGTCTATAACTTTCTCTTTCGACCAAGTTAAAAACTCAAATTACCTTGACTTTCATCTAGGTCTTAAGCACAACAAACAATCTCAAAATAGATAAAAGGCAATCAACACATACTCTTACTCCTCAAACATGCATAACTATGTCGGGTTAACCCCGACCCTAGAAAAGAAGACTACTCACTACTCATCACTAAGAAACAAATAAATTCAACAAAAGAAATCATTGAAAACAAAACACTACTCAAATTAAATAAGAAATATCGTCTTACAGAAATTCAGAAGAAACCGAAAAAATACAAAGCACCGAACCAAAATAACGATTAACGACCTCGGTAACTCTTGTCCACCGAGCTTCAATCCCGACTCCGATCCTCTCTCTCCTCTCTCGGCTCTTCCTCCTTTCTCAATCGATCCCCCCTCTTCTCTAGCTAAATAAGAGGGCTATTTATACTAAGAAAGCTAGAAAATAAAAAGGCTAGAAGATAAAAACTTTCCTAAAAAGATAGAATTAAAATCCTAGAAAGATAGAAATAAAATCTAGAAAGATAACAAGACCTAAAATACATAATATAATAACCCTAAAATCATAAAAAGATACTCTATCGACACGGAAATAAAATCCCCGCACAGGATCGATGAGTCACATAATCAAACTCTCGAAATCTTCATCACGTGGCCTCGTTAACGACCCCTTACAGCCTCGTTAACGAGCCTAGGCTTGGTTTTCTTCAATACTTCAACTCCAAAAATTTAAACTTCGACTTCTTCATCTTGTATTCCTCCGTCTTTCATTATAGCGCTCCAAATTCAGCTCCATATAGCACCTTTTCCTCGCTAAAACCTACAAAAACACACAAAACGGAGTAGCTTCCATACTTTTCACAAAATATGCAAAACTATCCAAAAACACACAAAACTAATCCTAAACTCATCAAAACTAGTCCTAATAAACTAAGAAAACATACTAAAAACTATACTAAAAATACGAACATCATGTACTGCACTTGAAAACTGCAAAACAGGAGTGCTTATTGTCAAAGATTGGTGATCAAAACTGGTTGTGGCACGCTAGGTATGGACATCTTAATTTCAACTCTCTTAGAAAGCTTACAAAGAAGAAGATGGTGAGAGGCCTGCCTAATGTTGATCAAGTAAATCAACTCTGTGATGGTTGCTTGATGGGAAAACATCATTGCACTTCCTTCCCTCATGAGACTTCATTCAGAGCAAAGAATCCTCTTGAATTGATCCATGCAGATCTGTGTGGTCCTATCACACCAGCAACTAAAGGAGGTAACAAATATTTTCTTCTTGTAGTTGATGACTATTCTAGATATATGTGGATTTACATGCTGAAACAAAAGGATGAGGCATTTGGCCAATTCCTAAAGTATAAGGCTGGTGTTGAACTTGAAAAAGAAAAGAAGATCAAAGCTTTAAGAACTGACAGAGGAGGAGAGTTCACTTCCAATCAATTTAGAGAATATTGTGAACATGATGGGATAAAGAGATATCTGACTGCACCTTACACACCACAATAGAATGGTGTGGTAGAAAGAAGAAATCAAATGGTAATGGAAACTGCTTGGTGCATGATGAAAAGCAAACAAGTCCCAACATGTTTCTGGGGTGAAGCTGTCAAAACTGCTGTATATGTTTTGAATAGATCCCCAACAAAAGGTGTGGAAGAAGTAACTCCATATGAGGCTTGGCACAAGAGGCAGTCGTCTGTTCATCATCTTAGAGTCTTTGGTAGTGTATGTTTTGTCAAGAATGTAAAGCCTAAGTTGAGCAAACTGGAGGACAGGAGTGAAAAGATGATTTTTCTGGGTTATGAGGAAGGAACAAAAGGTTACAGGTTGTTTAATCTAGAAACTCAGAAACTGGTTGTTAGCAGAGATGTCAAATTCGAAGAAGGAGAAGCATGGAAATGGACTGATGAAGATGTACAAGACAGTTCACACACGTTTAGCATCTCTGTTGGTGGATTTCAGAATGCAGGAACTGATGGAAACCAACAAAGTGACAACTTATCTGCTCAGCCAAGTGACTTCATGTCTCCACAGTTTCAGAATGCAGATCAAAACAGTGAGGTTCAGGAAGATTCAGGAATTCAGGTGCCATCTGATAGTTTTGATCACACTCCTAGAAGATTCAGGACTCTCCAAGATATCTATGATGAGACTTCTGAAATTGAGGAAGAAGTTGGCTTATGTTTCTTGTCAGAAGAGGAACCGAGTAGCTTTTATGAGGCAGTTGATGATATCAACTGGAAAAGGGCCATGGAACAAGAGATAGACTCCATAAACAAGAACAAAACATGGAGTTTGATGAGGTTACCAAAAGGTCAGAAGGCTATAGGTCTGAGATGGATTTTTAAATTAAAGAAAAATCCAGAGGGTGAAATAGTAAAGTATAAAGCCAGATTGGTGACTAAAGGATATGTGCAGAAATTTGGCATTGACTATGAAGAGGTTTTTGCACCGGTTGCTAGAATGGAAACCATAAGGCTTCTCCTATCTGTTGCAGCTTCAAAGAATTATGAAGTACACCACATGGACGTCAAGACGGCTTTCTTGAATGGTGAGATAAAGGAAGAAGTATATGTAAAGCAACCTGAGGGTGTTACAAATGAGAAAGATCCATAAGTGGTGTTTAAGTTGCACAAGGCTTTGTATGGCCTAAAACAAGCTCCAAGGGCTTGGAACTTCAAACTGGATAAATGTTTGAGGGGACATGGATTTATTAGGTGCAAGAATGAGCATGCACTCTACACAAGATTGTCCAAGAAGGAGGTAATGATTCTTGGAGTATATGTAGATGACTTAATCATAATTGGTTCAAGTCATGATGTCATTCAGAAATTCAAGCAGGAAATGAAACAAGAATTTGATATGAGTGACTTGGGACTTCTCAGTTACTATTTAGGTCTTGAAGTCAGGCAAACAGAAAGGGAGATTTCTATTTGTCAAGAAGGCCTATCAAAGAAGATTCTTGAGAAGATGGGTTTGAAAGACTGCAATCCAAGTATGATTCCAATGGAGCCTCGAACTAAGCTATGCAAGTCAGATATGAATGAAGAATTATTTGATGCATCAG